>OZ007598.1:226312246-231776131 GCA_963931845.1 Maratus michaelseni
CGAGACTGTTTATGGTTTTTCGACATGGTTTCGCGATTTTTTTTTTTTTTTTTTTTTAACATTTTGCGAGCTTGAAAAAGTAAGTAAGCAATGAAAATTATACTTTCGGTGATATAAGCTCAGCTAAAATGATTATCTTCCTTTTTAAAAAATAAGGAAGGAAATTGGTTGAATAGTTCTCGAGAAAAATGATCCCCCAATTTGAAAAACATGGCTTCGAGACTGTTTATGGTTTTTCGACATGGTTTCGCGATTTTTTTTTTTTTTTTTTAACATTTTGCGAGCTTGAAAAAGTAAGTAAGCAATGAAAATTATACTTTCGGTGATATAAGCTCAGCTAAAATGATTATCTTCCTTTTTAAAAAAAGGAAGGAAATTGGTTGAATAGTTCTCGAGAAAAATGATCCCCCAATTTGAAAAACATGGCTTCGAGACTGTTTATGGTTTTTTCGACATGGTTTCGCGATTTTTTTTTTTTTTTTTTTTTTAACATTTTGCGAGCTTGAAAAAGTAAGTAAGCAATGAAAATTATACTTTCGGTGATATAAGCTCAGCTAAAATGATTATCTTCCTTTTTAAAAAAAGGAAGGAAATTGGTTGAATAGTTCTCGAGAAAAATGATCCCCCAATTCGAAAAACATGGCTTCGAGACTGTTTATGGTTTTTTCGACATGGTTTCGCGATTTTTTTTTTTTTTTTAACATTTTGCGAGCTTGAAAAAGTAAGTAAGCAATGAAAATTATACTTTCGGTGATATAAGCTCAGCTAAAATGATTATCTTCCTTTTTAAAAAATAAGGAAGGAAATTGGTTGAATAGTTCTCGAGAAAAATGATCCCCCAATTTGAAAAACATGGCTTCGAGACTGTTTATGGTTTTTTCGACATGGTTTCGCGATTTTTTTTTTTTTTTTTTAACATTTTGCGAGCTTGAAAAAGTAAGTAAGCAATGAAAATTATACTTTCGGTGATATAAGCTCAGCTAAAATGATTATTTTCCTTTTTAAAAAAAGGAAGGAAATTGGTTGAATAGTTCTCGAGAAAAATGATCCCCCAATTTGAAAAACATGGCTTCGAGACTGTTTATGGTTTTTTCGACATGGTTTCGCGATTTTTTTTTTTTTTTTTTTAAACATTTTGCGAGCTTGAAAAAGTAAGTAAGCAATGAAAATTATACTTTCGGTGATATAAGCTCAGCTAAAATGATTATCTTCCTTTTTAAAAAATAAGGAAGGAAATTGGTTGAATAGTTCTCGAGAAAAATGATCCCCCAATTTGAAAAACATGGCTTCGAGACTGTTTATGGTTTTTTCGACATGGTTTCGCGATTTTTTTTTTTTTTTTTAACATTTTGCGAGCTTGAAAAAGTAAGTAAGCAATGAAAATTATACTTTCGGTGATATAAGCTCAGCTAAAATGATTATCTTCCTTTTTAAAAAAAGGAAGGAAATTGGTTGAATAGTTCTCGAGAAAAATGATCCCCCAATTTGAAAAACATGGCTTCGAGACGGTTTATGGTTTTTTCGACATGGTTTCGCGATTTTTTTTTTTTTTTTTTAACATTTTGCGAGCTTGAAAAAGTAAGTAAGCAATGAAAATTATACTTTCGGTGATATAAGCTCAGCTAAAATGATTATCTTCCTTTTTAAAAAAAGGAAGGAAATTGGTTGAATAGTTCTCGAGAAAAATGATCCCCCAATTTGAAAAACATGGCTTCGAGACTGTTTATGGTTTTTTCGACATGGTTTCGCGATTTTTTTTTTTTTTTTTTTAACATTTTGCGAGCTTGAAAAAGTAAGTAAGCAATGAAAATTATACTTTCGGTGATATAAGCTCAGCTAAAATGATTATCTTCCTTTCTAAAAAAAGGAAGGAAATTGGTTGAATAGTTCTCGAGAAAAATGATCCCCCAATTTGAAAAACATGGCTTTGAGACTGTTTATGGTTTTTTCGACATGGTTTCGCGATTTTTTTTTTTTTTTTTTTTAACATTTTGCGAGCTTGAAAAAGTAAGTAAGCATTGAAAATTATACTTTCGCTGATATAAGCTCAGCTAAAATGATTATCTTCCTTTTTAAAAAAAGGAAGGAAATTGGTTGAATAGTTCTCGAGAAAAATGATCCCCCAATTTGAAAAACATGGCTTCGAGACTGTTTATGGTTTTTTCGACATGGTTTCGCGATTTTTTTTTTTTTTTTTTAACATTTTGCGAGCTTGAAAAAGTAAGTAAGCAATGAAAATTATACTTTCGGTGATATAAGCTCAGCTAAAATGATTATCTTCCTTTCTAAAAAAAGGAAGGAAATTGGGTGAATAGTTCTCGAGAAAAATGATCCCCCAATTTGAAAAACATGGCTTCGAGACTGTTTATGGTTTTTTCGACATGGTTTCGTTTTTTTTTTTTTTTTTTTTTTCGACTGGGTTTCGAGACGCAATAAACTTGGAGCGTAGAGCTGCACGTAGAAAACTGTTTTCTGACTGCTGCGGCGGCGTTACGTTCAACCAGTAAACATATTGTAAGGAATTGGAATATATCGCGAAACCACTTTAAGGCAAAATATACTCACTTGAAAGATGCACAAAAATGCAAAATAAATAAATAAAATAATCGAAAATTTGGACCCAAAGAAATAGAACTTCCTCTTAAATAGTTTGTTAAATGAACATTTGTTTAATATGAAATAATAACCAGGGGTCGATGCAGGGTTTCTTTTACTTGGAGCCCATTTTGTGAAAAGTAAAAGTAATTTTTGTGAAATGTGTTATATTTTTGTGAAATAGCATATTGTAATGAAAGATGAAATCTGGTTACTCAAATTCAAACCAAGCATTTATTAATGATAACTTCATTAATCTTTCTGCATTAAAGTTTTACTTTTTTAGTGAACTTGTTTGTTTTCGAATTACACATTAAAAAAAAACCCAACAAGACAAAGAAAATATAATGAAAAGTATGTTTTCATTGAATGAAATTTTGTGAAGGGCCCTATTTTATTAAAAAAAAAAAAAAAATTGTGACGGGTTCTGTTTTATTAAAAGGAATTTTGTAAAGGGGCCTGTTTTATTAAAAGGAATTTTGAGAAAGATACCTGTTTTATTAAAAGAAATTTTGTGATGGAGACCTGTTTATTAAAAGGAATTTTGTGAAAGGGCCTGTTTTATTAAAAGAAATTTTGTGAAAGGGCCTGTTTTATTAAAAGAAATTTTGTGAAAGGGCCAGTTTTATTAAAATGAGTTTTGTGAAGGCTCCTGTTTTGTAAAATGTATTTTTGTGAAGGGTCCCTAAAAATTCTCCAAAGTTTGCCTGGATCGATCATTGATAACATAAATATAAACAATTCACAATCTGGAAGAAAATAAACTATTCAATTTTATTTTCTTCTAATTTGAGTTTATTTTCTTACGATGGACAAAATATAACCCCTGGAATTTGTAGGTTTTAACATTTGTATTAAATGTTATAAAATCGAATTTGTTAAGTATGACTTAGCTTAAGAAAGACATTTCAAATAGTTTGTTAAATAAATATTTGTATTTTACTATCAAATAATAATAATATAAACAAAAGCATAACAAGATGATAAACAAAAATAAATCGCTCTTCTGTAGAAAATAAATTGCTTGAGTTTATTTTCCTAGGGATAAACATAAAAATAACTCATTTTAATAGCACTTTTATTTTTAATTTTTTCCTGAAGTTTTCCGTTCATCTCACCCCAAAGGCATAAGAGTAAAATAAACATTAATATAACACATCAACAGTACATAAAACGTTAATAATAAATATTTCGTTTTGATTTTGTTCTTATCACATGTTCTTTCCTTAATAATGTTCATTCGTTATTCTTGATTGGAATGCAAAATGCTATTATGCTAAACGTGAAACTATCGAAATAAAGTTTTTTGCAGTTAATCAGATTGGTCGCTTTTTATCTTCCGTTGTAGGAAAACAAATATTAGAAAATGGTGTACGTTAGGAAAATTAGAAATCCAATAGTTAAAGTAAATTAATTTCGTCTTTCATTTGTTCGTTTATAATATTTCTTTTATTTTTCAAGATATACCTTTTTTATCGTATCAACATCTATTGAAAGCAAAAAAGAAAATTTTAATGCAGGGCTTTTTGATTATACTCTGAAATAATTTTAAATCAAAGTGTTTACAAAATGTGTTTGTAATATAATAAATAAATAATAACGATTATTGATGGTAGTAACTGATGGTACATACATATACACTTATAGAAAGCATATTCAAATATGCATTTGTGTTGTGAGACAGACGTGCCACATTTAAAGGTTTACATTTAAAACAATGTGCATATAGTTCAATTTAATTTAATTTTATTATTATTTTTAACCAAAGTTATGAATAAAAATTTGACAGAAAAATAGAGTTACCCTCCTCCACCCTCTCTTCCCTATTCTATCTAGTGACTAAATTTTCTTAGGATCGCTGATAATATTTGACTGGTAAGTTATTTTATCTCCTATAATTCGACAGTTTCCGACAGTTTTTATAGTGTATTGGTTAGTTTTTTCAAACCAGAATATCGGTTTTTAAGATTCTATCCATTCTCAATTAAGAATTATCACCTACGTAAATGAATTTATACATGGAACAGCAACAAAATTATATTTATGTTAATGTTTGTCTGATATACTTGTTTATTGAATATGAAAATATTTACTTGAGAATGGATAGCCTCCAATAAACCGAAATTCTGGTTTGAAAAAAACTACTCAATGCACTGTAAAAGTTTATCGAAAAAGTTTCCGAAAATCAGTGGCAGCAAAAGAAACTTTGTTTTTATAAATGATTCCTTAAATCTCAAAAACATATTGGTTTCTGAGGTTGTTAAAGATATAGAAATGCTTTTCGGAATTGCAGGTGACTCGGAGGAAGTTATTAACCATTGGGAAAATGGTTGTTGTTTTCGGTCGAGAATGGACCTCTTGACGTCGTCACTTTAATTTTTTAAGCGTTTTTAACGAAGTTCTGCAACTTTAGACGAATTTTTAACGAAATTCTATAACTTTAGAAGAATTTCTCTTTGAATAGGCAATAGAAATGCCTAAAATCGTTAGACAAATGTTAAAGTTACAAAAAGCATAGATGCAAATTATCAGAAATTGACGTCGGATGGGAAATCGTCTTATACAGCAAAAAAAAACCTAGTCTTCAACTTTAATTTCCTCAAAATACCCTTAGCTCAGACATCAATCTAAACAAGAGTTAAAGCAATACTTAAATTTTGCTTAGGGGATGGTCTACAAAGAGAAATTGTACCAAACTTTAAACATTTCAATGCCAACACCTAAAGTTGGCATCCTATTTTGATATTTCGGTTTATTCTACCTTCGGATACCAAACAAGAAGTCAGTAGATGGGGAATGGGACTTCTGCGTTAGCAGCAGGTGAAGGCGGCGGTGCGGTAGTGACACCGCCTGCTACCGAGATCATACTATAGTAGGTGGGTGGAATAGCTAGCTATGTTATAGTAGGGTGGGGCGAATAGGTCTGCTATAAGAGGAGGGTATTTTAGGGGTGTGGATAAATTAATAACATTTTTAAATGTCTTATAGTACGGTTATGGTAGAGTCCAAACACTGCCCCGCTATCCCTCTGTATTTTGCCAATGGTTGTTGTAATTTGTTAAATTAGATTATATATATATATATATATATATATATTATTCGTGGTTATATTATACTTTTGTTGATTAAGAAAATTTGTCTTTTTTACAGTGTATAGTGAGAATAAAACTATTCTGCGAAACAAATTCTGCGATTTAATTTTACTTTCGCGTCTCTGAACATGTTAAAAATAACTTTGTTCAATTTAAAAGACTTCCGAAAAAAGGCAAAGAAGAGCGTCTATTTTTCTTCTAGATCCGGATGATCACTAGTGCATTTTCTTTTTTTATTTGAAACACACGTAGACGTGATCGATATTGATTTTATAGAAAGGTTTTTTTCCCCGTTTTCTGACTAGGATGATTGAAAAATTTTACGTCAGTGAAATTTTACTTTGCAATAGATACTTTGTTGTCAAATGCACGTTATATTTTAGTCCGGTTCAATTTCTGCCAATTGCTGCTGTAGCATATAAGTACTATGGTAGAAATGAATTAAGAAAATATGCTATGATTAATGCCTCTATTACTTCTCTACATTCTTAAGTGATATATCTCTACAAAGTTTAAAGGGTACTTTTCTCCTATAGGGACTGGTATATATATATATTTTAATCTTGGCGCATTTCTTGCTACAGAAAGTGTCATCTGTTGCCAAATGATAGAAACAGCTATGAAAAGAAACGTAATGAACTTTTATGTTTATATTTATATATATATTATATATATATATATAATAAAATTTAAAATTTATCGCGATAAGCCAAAGTATTTTTATTCCATCCTAGTCTAACTTACTCAATAATATTTATTTCCTCCGTTTATTAATGTATTTAACTCCATTTATTCCCAAAAAACCTCATATCTAAATTCAATATTTTAATGGCTGCTAATTAGTTCAATAAATCGCGTCTTTATCTTTAAATTATAAAAAACTCCCTAATATTCATACTTTAAAAAAAAACCGCATAATTCCCTTTTAATTTTCTATATTCCTAAAAAGACTGTATTTATTTTAAGTTCCGATATTAAAAATCATTCGCCAGATCATAAAATCTTTCTCTTATATTAAAATGTAAAAACATTTATTCTAATTCCATTCTGGCTGCGTTCCAAGTTCGATAAACCATTTTTCTTATTTTCTTTTTCCTTTCCCTAAAAGTCAAAATCATTCCATATTCTCGAACCAAATAACTAACGGTAATCAATTAAACTAAAACACTCTGGGTCATAGCTAAATCATCGAACATCATGGAATTTTCTGGAATTTCCCTTCGCGCCAAAAAATTAGCGGAAACCATTTTATTCCAATATTCTGGAGCCGTCGCATAAAATCCCGGCTCACGATTGGCGCACAGGCCCTCACGTGACCATGTATTCCTACTCTTACCGAAAGGATATATCGCCGCTTTTTCCGCTTCGGAAGGATTCGAAGATTCGAAAAGAGGGGCGCTGGATCGGTGTTTGTTTTGTTAAATCGAATCTCTGCCTGGTATTGGCGAAGTAACCTGTAGTATTTGCTGATACTATTTCAGAATGAATATTTATAAAAGCTAACCATCAGACTTCTGCTGTAATGAAAATTCTGTCATCAAAACTAAAAAGATGATTCGTGTGAAACCAGATCTACAAATGATGTCGTTTACGCTTCTAAATAAAAGTTTGATTGTGTTGTTGGATGAAGTCTTGTTCTTATGCAGACGCACACACGCCATCTACTGTGGATAATAGGACTGCCATAAATCCGAGTACGGAAACTTCCTCTTAGGTTGATTATGAAAGAACATCTAATATTGAAAAAAACCATATATTAAAAAAATGGTATTGCTCAATCATCTCGGCCCTAATATCATCACATATATATATATACAGATGGGTGACAAAATAATACGAACACTCATGAAAAATGGTGAAAAGAGCAATATCTAGAAAAATACATGAGGAATTAACCTGAAACTTCAGGTGTGTTAACAGTATAGTATAAGTTATATATTTCCGTGAAGATTTTTTCCCGAAACCACATAGGGGACTGTCAACAAATTGAAAAAGAAAGAATATCTATTGGATAACCCTGTAAAAACTAATCTAGCAAAAGCGTTCAAACTCGAGATTATTAATAAGTGGCTTATTGTAATATACTGTGTTCATTTTTATGAGGATAGCATGTATACTCGTAGAGAAATTAAGGTTTTTATAAAAACAGTCCCAAATTTCGCCTAGTTTTTTGCTTATAATTTGCAGAGTTTTTAATATAAAAAAAAAGTTATTTTCAGAAAATATGACAAACAACATTGTACCTAACACTCTGAAATCAGAATTAAAAAATAATAAAAATTGGATGAAAAATGAGCAGGTTTACTAAAAAATGTTTCACTGCGCATGCGCGAATGCAATCAAAATATAATATGCATAATGTATTAGCTAAGTATATAGAGCAACTTTTGTGAAAGTCTCAAAATCATAGCTTGAAAATTCTGTAAATTATCATCGATAGAATAAGCTCGAAATTCGTTGTTCCCAAAAAGAAGCAAAAAGATGAGGGGTTGTGTCGGATTCCACTTCTCCGTCCACACAACTTCGAAATAAATCCGGTCTTTTGATATGCTGCCACCACCGATATGAAAACGTGATATCGGGCACGATACTTGATGTATATTCAAGAAAAACCTAACTCTTTCAATTAAAGTTAAAGTAACAATTTATTAACACTATTTACATTTAAACTCGGATGTAAATTATCCGGTTTAACACTAAATCAAAACAATTACAGAAAACGCTCTACGTGTACCGCTAGACTACGTTCATTTATTCAGAACCGAGATTTCTATTAATCTCACACACTCCAATCCTGCGTTCGAACTCACTCCGGTCTCAGCGCTCATTTCTCGAGCAACCTTCACCCTTCGCCACCACGCTAGAACTAACTTTCTCCCTCTCGTAAACTGCAGAGCACTCTCCTTTCTACGGGGTTTCTCCTCTGTTTCCAAGGGTCCTTGACAACCCTTCCTCCCTCTTGACGGATCTGTCTTCCTAAATAAAAGGGTGCATTCTCTTTCTTATCTATCAAAGACCACATTGCAATGGAAATACCTTTCATTATGTCCAAGTCGCCACCCTTCGGATTAAGATTTTCTAAAGGACGCCTTTAACGGTACACAATAGATACATATACAATACATACAATATGCTAATCCCTTAAGAATAGCGTTCAACTCTTGCAGCTGATTCTAAGAAGCCTGACACCCCCCACCTTAGCGGAAAATATGCCTTTTAGGGGCTAATTTTCCTCAAACTATGTAATGTCTGAGAAGAGTTCAACAGTTCCTTGATAGGTTTCTTCCTTACTACAATTACATACATATTTTAAGGTGTCTGAAAATTTAACTACTGACATCTCTAATGAACCATATACTAATGTGATAAATACAGAAAAAAAATTACACAATATGCTAATACTCTGTTATAAACACAAGATGCAAATACAATTATAAATACACAAAAAAAAATAAAGTTACACTAGTATTATGTCATTTCAATGTCAGTCCTTAGGCTGAAATTGCTGGAGGCGGTACCACCTTTTCCTTCCAGTCCTTCCTCGTTAACTTAATTGGCACATCCCTTTTCGTAATGCACCCGCTTGAATGGCTAACTTCTGCCTCTGATGTCCCAATTAAATCTTCCTCTAACCAATCAGGCACTTGCCTGTCCAAGTCCTCTTTATACGTAATAAAGACATTGTACAATTTCTGCCTTATCTTACCCCTCTCCGGTTTACGACCAATCCGATTTTTCTCCATTTCTACCAGTTCGATAGGACCCATAAATAATTCCTTAATTTTCCTTAAGATTGATTTTATGTCCCCAACTTGAATATTTGTTAACCCTTTTATCTCAAATCCCTTCCTGTCTTTATTTTCCGGTTGTTCTCGGTCTAACAACAGATCTTTCCTACAGTCTTCAAACTCCCCGTCACTATCCAAGACAATATCGACTACTTTATTTTTAGCCATAAATGCTCTCATTTCATCTTGAAACACTAGTTTCTTACTCCCGTCCCCTAACTCAACTATAACTGCAGGTCGACATATTTCCTCTTTCTCCTTATTACTCACATTCATTTCCCTCGTTAATCGACATTCTACACATGCTTCGCAATATATTTTAGCTTCCTTCGCCATATTTTCCCAATAAAATGAATGCTCGATTCTTTCTAACATTTTCTTAACCGTCTGATGTTCTCCATATAAGGAGGTATGCGCTAATTTTAGAATTTCCTCCCTTCTAATTTTAGGTAATACTAATTGAGTTACAGTTTCATCTACTAATTTCTCTTTATGATACAATAACCCATTTACAACATAGTAAGACCCTTTCTCATTTTCAGCCAATTCCCAAGCTTTCTCTAAATCTTTACAATTCGTTTGGGATTCCTGAAATACATTTGAACTACTTTCCGTAACTTGATTAATCTTACTTTTCTCTACCTCGGCTTTTTCCTTCTCATGACTTTGTAAATTTACCGATCTCGTTTTTACGACATAACGGCTATTATTATCATTTCTAATCCTTTCCCCTTCCTTCACTTTGTTCCTACTATCTTCCTTACATTCCCTTTCTACCGATTGTCTTAATGATTTCTCTTGGTTTAACCCTGACAATTCATTAGCCACGTCAGGATGTAAAATTACCTGTTCCTTACTATTATCAATTATCGCGCAAAGTACATCCTGATGAATTACATTAGTTTGACCGCGTTTTGGAATAGCTAAAGGTAATTGAATTAACGGCGATTTGACTGCCTTACCAAATATCCCTTGTAAATAGATGCTCCCAGCCCCTCTTAATTTTTCTGCTGGTACTAAATCTTTATGAACGACACTAATTTGGCAACCAGAATCCACCAATCCTTTTGTTATCTTCCCATTTACACTAACTTCCACTTTCTCGAGATTATTTAATTTATCTCCAATAACTTTAGCTCTCCAATTCCCTCTTGATCCGATTCTTGCCATACTCGCTCCCCTTGGTAATTCTTTAATTCCTCGCACTGAGACATTATTGATATTAGCCCTTGGTTCTTGTCGGTTATTAATTTGATTACTTCCCTCATTATTTCCTTTTGTACAATATCGCTGTACATGGCCTCGTTGAGAACACTTGAAACAGATAGGCGTCGTATCATTAGGTTTCTTATATTCCGGTTTTCTACCCAAAAATGGACTAACCTCATTATTCCCATTTTGTCTCCAATTACTACTAAATCCCTCATCTTTTGCCCTTCTAGAATCTTCATTATTCACATACCTTTCTTTACCTTTATAACCCTTATAAGTTACCGCATAAGATTTTTGTTTAGCATCAAAGAAATTATCACATTCCTTAGCAATTTTCGAAACTTCTAACCAATTACTGTGCTGAGTTAATCCAATATGCGTCGCGGTTTCCTCATCTAGAGTAGTTAACAACTTATCCGTGACAATTAACTGATTAACCTTCTCATACGTATCTGCACCTCTAATCTTACAGTAATTTTCCCACGTTGCTATTAAACGTGACACAAATAATACATGAGTTTCATGTTGATTCCTTCTAGCCTTCTTAAAGTTTTCCAAACACGCCTTCGGTGTCGGCTCGTGTTCCCTTAGAACTAATTCCTTTAATTTCTCATAACTCTCAATTTGTTCTCTAGTAGTGTATATTAGCAAATTATCGGCCTTATCCCCTAGCATATTTAGTAAAATTTCGGCCTGCTGGGTTTCCGGTACATTTTTTGTTTGGAATGCTCGTTCTAAACTGCTAAAAAACAGATTCCATCCCTCAGTCCCTTCTGGAACCTTGATAGACAAAGTTTTAACACTTTTAATCAATTTCTCTAGGCTACTCTCATGATTAGATTCTCTAGTCCCATTAGAGTTATTTGCCGAACTCTGAATCTTTATCCTTTCCAACTCTAACTCATGTTCCAATCTCAATTTTTCAGCCCTTTCTTCTCTATCTAACTTCTCACGGTCTAACTCCCTTTCTAACTTTTCTCGTTGTAACTTTTCCTCCCTTTCTAACTTTTCTCGTTCTAACTCCCTTTCTAACTTTTCTCGTTGTAACTTTTCCTCCCTTTCTAACTTTTCTCGTTCTAACTCCCTTTCTAACATTTCCCGTTCTACTACTAACGCTTCTTGTTCTAAGCGTTCCGTAACAATAGTGCTAGATAATTCCATAACGGCTCCCTCTTCATATTCGTCGCTCTCCACTATCTTTTTCTTAAGCTTAAACCTGGTATCATCTTCCGAGACCTCAATTCCTAACTCTCCACATATCGCCTGAAGATCCACCCTTTTTAATTTTAGTAAGAAAGCCATACTTTCTACTGATAACTATTACCACCCTACAATAATACTTAATCACAATATCAAATTAATACTTCCTCAAATCCTACCCTCATAAGTTACCTCCACATATTATACTATTTAACATATTTCAAATAAGTAATAATACAATAATAAATTTCCTTAAACAATGATACTCCACAATTTGCTTCCAATAACAAAGTAACAATAATCTCAATTTTACTATTATGCAATACAGATTTTAAATTTATACCATTAAATAATAAAATACAATTTACACAATAATACCGATACGTTGCAATTTGAATAAAACACTGATGCCAATCACTACATAAAAATATCCACCTAACAAAAATTTGCATGAAATACACATAAATTCCTAAATTTAATTTCAATAAAATATTTCAATTTCAAAATTAGTTCTCACATTAAAAAGTAAATCACAGCACTTTTTTTTTTTTTCTCTGGGTCTTCAGTTCTTCCTTGAAGGTTATTTCAATTTAATTTAAATTCTACACAAATTTGCTTTCCTCATTTACTATCAATATTTCAAACTTAAAGCAAACAATATCACTTAATTTAAATATTACTTTAATAATAATTTAAATTTAAGAAATTTCAATTATTCCTTCCAACTATTAACACAATGCATTAATTTTAATCATTAATCTTATCCGTTTAAAACAATTAGAAAATCACTTCTAGTAATTAATATAAGATCCTTTTCTTAAAACAATAGTGTAAAATGGTTGTTAATATCTCATTTGATTTAGACCAATTATTATATTGCACATAAATTAACATAAATTATACACAGTAAAAAACAGTAGGTTCGAGAATGTCAGTAGAGTAAAATGATCAAAACACCTTACCTCGTACTTTATTCGCTGGGCAATTCTCTGCTCACTTTTCCACAGGGTAAATCTTGCACTCTTGGGCCACAATCACTGCACCTTGCTTCCCAATGCACAAAAAACACTACGCACAACACTACACTAACACAGCACCATCACTAATTCACTTCACTGTAATGACGATAGGCTAGCTGGCACTGGTCTACGATGATAGGGCACACACACTTCCGCTAGACGATCCGGCATAAACTGACTTAATACGGCTAACTGGCGCTGGTCTTCGACGATAGAGCACAAACACTTCCGCTGGGCGATCCGGCACAAACTCTCTGTAACACAGCTAACTGGCACTGGTCTTCGGTGATTCAGATCCCGTCGCTGCCAACATTGTCGGATTCCACTTCTCCGTCCACACAACTTCGAAATAAATCCGGTCTTTTGATATGCTGCCACCACCGATATGAAAACGTGATATCGGGCACGATACTTGATGTATATTCAAGAAAAACCTAACTCTTTCAATTAAAGTTAAAGTAACAATTTATTAACACTATTTATATTTAAACTCGGATGTAAATTATCCGGTTTAACACTAAATCAAAACAATTACAGAAAACGCTCTACGTGTACCGCTAGACTACGTTCATTTATTCAGAACCGAGATTTCTATTAATCTCACACACTCCAATCCTGCGTTCGAACTCACTCCGGTCTCAGCGCTCATTTCTCGAGCAACCTTCACCCTTCGCCACCACGCTAGAACTAACTTTCTCCCTCTCGTAAACTGCAGAGCACTCTCCTTTCTACGGGGTTTCTCCTCTGTTTCCAAGGGTCCTTGACAACCCTTCCTCCCTCTTGACGGATCTGTCTTCCTAAATAAAAGGGTGCATTTTCTTTCTTATCTATCAAAGACCACATTGCAATGGAAATACCTTTCATTATGTCCAAGTCGCCACCCTTCGGATTAAGATTTTCTAAAGGACGCCTTTAACGGTACACAATAGATACATATACAATACATACAATATGCTAATCCCTTAAGAATAGCGTTCAACTCTTGCAGCTGATTCTAAGAAACCTGACAGGTTGTATCAAATATCTGTTGATTAGTTCCAAGATAGCGTACACAATATTGCACGTACTACTATATTTGGATACAACCCCTCATATTTTTGATTCCTTTTGGGAACAACGGATTTCGAGCTTATTCTATCGACGATAATTTACAGAATTTTCAAGCTATGATTTTGAGACTTTCACAAAACTTGCTCTATATACTTAGCTAATACATTATGCATATTATATTTTGATTGCATTCGCGCATGCGCAGTGAAACATTTTTTAGTAAACCTGCTCATTTTTCATCCAATTTTTATTATTTTTTAAATCTGATTGCAGAGTATTATGTACAATGTTGTTTGTCATATTTTCTGAAAAGAACTTTTTTTTATATTAAAAACTCTGCAAATTATAAGCAAAAAACTAGGCGAAATTTGGGACTGTTTTTATAAAAACCTTAATTTCTCTACGAGTATACATGCTATCCTCATAAAAATGAACACAGCATATTACAATAAGCCACTTATTAATAATCTCGAGTTTGAACGCTTAACTTATACTATACTGTTTACACACCTGCAGTTTCAGGTTAATTCCTCATGTATTTTTCTAGATATTGCTCTTTTCACCATTTTTTATGAGTGTTCGTATTATTTTGTCACCCATCTGTATATATCTAATTATAATACCTTTGAAATTAAAAGACAACGAACAAGTTCTTTTATTAAATCTGATCGAATCTTTAATCTAAAGGTGGCATTTAATTAATTAATATATAGAATACCTAACTTGATATCAAAGGCTAACATATTTGAACAATAAATGACTGAAACTCCAATTTAAAGAAGTCATACGATAACATTTCACACATTTGTCACAGAAAAATTTCAAAAAATGATAATGAATAAAATTTCCCTAGTGCAGATAATCGGCCGTCATAATTACACCAACACCGAAGCGATGCGATAGCAAGAGAAACAGGTAAAACGTGTCCTCACATGACACGAATCGCTTATAACCCGATAAGTAATTTATGTATCAAAAAATGGAGAATTCATTTCGATTCCAAACCGCTTCAACAGTCAAACTTGACAATTTTATGCCTCTGAGTTAAAAAAAAAAAAAAAAAATGTGTCAGAAAGTTCTGCGTTGTTGAGCAGGTCATTTGAGAACCACCTTAAGAGGCTACTTCACTCAGACGAAAACACCCGCTCGCTAATGTTAATCCTATGGAGGAAATATTTTAAGATATCTCGTTCGCATTTCAATATTTTTAAATGATTTTTTTGCTTTGGATAGCTGAAGTCAATCTCTATGCACGCTCCTTTGTACTTTTTCGATTTTGATTAAGTGTTTTTTTAATTAAGATACTTTCACTTTCAGAACCGGTTTTGAAAGTGAAAGTATCCTCAATAAAAAAAAAATAAAAAAACTGCAACAAAAATCGCAAAAGTAAAAAAGAGCGTGCATAGAAATTGACCTCAACTATCCAATGCAAAAAAAAAAAAAAAAAAAAAAAAAAAAAAAAAAAAAAATCATTTAAAAATATTGAAATGCGAACGAGGTATCTTAAAATATTTCCTCCATAGGGTTAACATTAGCGAGCGGGTGTTTTCGTCTGAGTGAAGTAGCCTCTTAACATAAAATATTTTATATTGATTATTATGATGTTTTCTGCAGTCAATTCTTAGACACCAGATTTCTCATTCAGATTTCTTGTACCCTATTAAATTATTATTCTTTCGTATTATTAATAAACCAAATTTTAAAAACTCTGATGAAGACAAACTATTGAAGCAAATTCTGCGAATTAATTTTACTTTCGCCTCTCTGACCGCGTTAAAATTAATTGTTCAATTTCAAAGACTTCGAAAAAAAAAAAAAGTAAAGAATAGCGTCTATTTTTCCTCGAGATCCGGACGATCACTAATGCATTTTTTGTTTTTATTTCAAACTCACGTAGAAGTGATCGATATTGATTTTATAGAAAGATTTTCTTCCCCGTTTTCTGCCTAGTGAATTTAGGTAGAAAAGTCAAAGTAGAAGTTTACATTTTGTAATGCACAATATTAATAATCAAATAATTTTTAATATTAAAATTTAATCAACTTTTATATTAAAAAATATTAATGAATTATGGACACAAAGTTAGATAGACATTACATAATTCATTAATAATTTTTTGATAAAATTGAAGTTTTATTATCATTATTATTATTATTTATATTTTATTAATAACGATTTCAGGTGCAACTTTACGCTTATGTAACTTTGTCTGTGTTATTAAAAAAAAAAAAAAAAAAAAAAAAAAAAAAAAAAAAAAAAAAAAACTTTTTGAGTTGCACTTAACGAATATGTAATGATATTTTTCGTCACGTTCTTAAATCAAAAGTTGTGAGGTAAGAAAACACCGCCATTAACTTATGGATATCCTGTATATCACTTAAGAATGTATACAGTCAAACCTCGTTAACACGAACACGCTTAACCCGAATTACTTTTAACACGAACTGTTTCCGCTTGTCCCGTCCAGTTGTATGTAATGTATTTAAGTTCGGATAACACGAACTACTTTTAGCACGAACAAAAAAAGTTTCCCCTTGAGTGTTCGCGTTAACGAGGTTCGACTGTATAAGTGACTGTATAAGTAATAAGCATTAATCGTAGCATATTTTCAAAATTCATTTCCGATGATTTTCCGATGATTATCACTTGTTCTATTTTCGTCCGATTCAATTTTTGTTAATTGCGACTGTAGCATGTACTATACTAAGTGCTGTAGAAATGAATTTAGAAAATATGCTACGATTAATGCCTATTACTTATTTATATTCTTAAGATATATATATATATATCTATCTATCTTATATATATATATATATATATCTATCTTATATATATATATATATATATATAAGTGTGTCCATAAAATATTTCCCGGGATTCTTTACCTCGTAACTTTTGATTTAAGAACATGACGAAAAATATCATTACATATTCGTTAAGTACAAATCAAAAAGTTTTTTTAATAACACAAACAAAGTTGCATGTGCGTAAAATTGCAACTCAAATCGTTACTAATCAAATGACGATTACAAGTAAGTAATAATTAATGCTAAAATTTTATTATTTTTTTATTAATGAAGTATGCAATATCTATCTATCTAACTTTGTGCTCATAATTCAGTAATAACTTTTGATAAATTTGATAAAATTTTAATATTAATTATTATTTGATTAATTACGTTTTGAGTTGTACTTTATGAATATGTAATAATATTTCCGTCATGTTCTTAAATCAAAAGTTATGAAGTATGGAAACCACAACAATAATTTATGGACACCCTTTATTTCTATAAAGTTTAAAGTAACTGTGTAATTAATGCTGGTCATTTATTCAATTATAACTTGGTACAGAATTCTGAAACAAATCTTGGAACATATATTTCGAGCTTATAAATCTATTTTCCAAATCAACTTTAAATTTCAAAATTGATAAATTAAGCGTCATTTGATATATATGTGTGTGAAATTCAAAACTGTGTATTGTTTGACAGTGACAGCATTATTTGAAAAGTTACGAATGAATAAATAATTCATAAAAAGTATATCTGACCAATAAAAAAATTAAAACTGATTCTTGAATGAAATTCTAATTATTTTTGCTTAATGTAAAAAATGTTTTATATCGATTATAATCAAATTTTCCTCAGCCAATTTTTTAATTGCCTCTACGTATTTTTTCTTCTGAAGTTAAATACGCAACTATGGTAAGGTACTTTTTTTATCTGTAGAAATTAAAAAAATAATTTCGTTATTAAAATAATATTTTTTTTTTCTTTGACATCCTTTATGCTTTGACGGTACTTGTAAGTACCATTAAATAAATTTAATATAAAATTTATTTAATCTGTGTATTAATAAAAGTAAGATTTTACTTTTCATTTAGAATACTTTGCTCGATCTCATTTAAAAAAACTCAGCGGGACAGTGGAAGAAAAATAATTTTCTTAAAGCGGTTATTTTCTCAACCATACGTAAGTATACAAAACGTAGGTATACAAACGTAGGTATACAAAAACGAACAATTTAGGAATTGTGCGTTAAACGTGACAAATGAGATGCGTTCGTACTATAAAAAGTTCTATAAATATTCAGATCTTGGTGCAATAGCTGTTGCACTTATATGCAAAAATGGATGAATACAAAATTTAGTTTATGTGCGGATTTTCATGTTATAGATATTAATTTTATTTTATGAAATTAAGTTTCAATACACTTTTACAAACAATTAATTACAATTCTCTTACATTAAAATTATATACTATGCGCAAATATTCAATACAAGACAACTTAAAAAAAAATATATATATATATATATATATCGTTATTATTTCACTGAAAAAATGAATTATATCGTCTGTTATTATGATATGATTAATTTCCGTAATGAAATAAGTACCTTTTAAGTTGGCAATATTTTATCTTTTGTTGACATTTACAGAAAATTCCAATGGGAAACTTAAGCCTAGCTGTGAAAATTTCAGAACTTAAAATCCATTTTTGGACATCTATCCAAAAATCTGTCGGTAGATTATAGGATTGCTATAATTAAACCATTTTAGCATACAAATTGGTTTATAAATTCAGTAATGCGGAAATAATATGACTCCAATCACCATGGCACCCTATAATCATTACCCATCATGGGATATCACTGAATTAATTACGTATGATAGAATTTAATAGAATAAAGAAAACTTTTATTAATATCTTTTTAAGTTTTGATTCGATTTTTATAAAATTTGAAATAAATGGACTAAATTCTGCAACGAATATATATGTTAAATTTCAAACCATTCGGTTGAGTAGTTTTTGCGTTGTTATATACGTACAGACGGACGGACCAGACATACGTATTTATATAATTCCGAACGCACCTAAAAATCAGGTATTGGTTATGAAACACTTTCCCACACTAACTATTAAGACATTTCATTTTGTCACACAATGAAATCGATCATAGCCCGTACTGTAACCAAATTCATTTGCGCGTCTATGTAAATGATTGATAAATGCTGCGCACTCCTTAATCTACATAAAAAAAATGTTGTAGTGCACATGAATGAACTTTTTAATTTCATTCCGTTTGAAGTATCATAACATCATTAAAATGCATTGCAAACGATTATTCTCCATTCATCACAATGTAAAGAAATTATTTTGTGCATTCCTGTGAACGAATTATAAATGCAATTTATTCTAAACTCCCGAAAAAGTCTTTTTAGTCCAACTCAGTCATGCACAGGGCTTGACAAATGTGGTAGCCAGAGGCGACCAATTTTTTTTATCTGGCGACCAAATTATTTAATCTGGCTTAAAAAAAAATAAAAAATAAAAAAAATAAATAAAAACTTAAGAAATGAGCACATGTGACTTTTTTCTCTTCCCCAACCCTACTCGTGCACGGCAAGCAATAATAATAATTTTCTTTCGTACTTTTAATCGATGAAACAAGTTTAAAAGAAAAGATTTTCCATTTGATGCACAGAAAACGTCTTTCTTTTCTGTAGTAGCCAGATAGCATGTCACGGGATTAGAATGTGGGAGAGGGCGAGGTTTCAATAAAACACCAAGAAATACTGTCAATACAGTCTCTGTAACATCTAAAATTGGATACAATGAAAAAAAAAAAAAAAAAAAAAAATCGTTTTTTTTTTTTTTTTTTTTCAGATTGTCAGATTTTTGTGTTCAGAATTGAAATTAATTAATCTGTCATATTCATTTTAAGGAATAATACATATAAGTGATTATAAGTAAGTCATTTGAAGAAAATCTATAAAACTTAATTAAAATTTCAAGAATAATTAATTATTTTTGAATAATTAATTAATAAGGGGCGAGGGGGGGGGGGGGTAAATATTTTTTTTTCTGGAGACTAGAACTTTTTTCTGACTACAAGATTTTATCTAATTTGTAAAGCCCTAGTCATGCATATCAATTTTATTATGTTTAAAGTATTGTAACATCATTAAAATGCGTCGCGAACTACTATTCCCCCTTCTTCATAATGTAATGGAATTCTTTTGTGTGCCCCCTGTACATGAAGTATAAATGCCAAATATGTTATACTTATGAGAACGCCTTTTTTAGTCCATTTCAGTGATGCATATCAATTTCATTATGTTTGACGTATTGTAACATCATTAAAATGCTAGAGAAATGCGTTTTCCCCATATACCGAGATGTAATTGAATTCTTTTGTGTATTCCCTGTACAACTATAAATGCTACACACTTCATTTTTAATACCAAATAATCTAGAGTAAACATCAATAACATATGAAAATTACATGGCAATCCGGACAGACGACAAACGAGGACGGACAAACAGACAAACGAATTCAGAAACACTTTTCATCTATGTCGGAAAGTGTTAAAAATGTTATATAGATTTTTCAATTACAAAACACCTGTCTATTTACAGATAGGATCACATTTATTCAAATTATTTTTAAAAGAATTTCGAAATTTGCGGACAGTCTTTTTTGTTAATTAATCTACTCTACAGAAAGAGCTAAAACTACCGATTTTTAAAATCAGTTTTAATGAAAAATATTATCTAAATCTCACATCATTATAATATATTAAATTGTTTAATAACCTTTAAAAACATTAAAGAAGATAATTATTGAGGTTGATTCATTAATTATTGAGGATGGTTCAATTTCTTGATTCCTAATTTAGGTTATAAAATATTCATTCCCCTATATTTGATTAAATTAGAAAAAACTATAGTAAAAACAAAAAAATGTAATTCGGTTCTTTCGGAGATTTTACGAGATCCAGACATCAGTTCTTTCTTTCTTCTTCTTAAGCACACATACTTGTGATTGATATTGATTACATAAAAGGCTTTTGTGTTCTTCATTTTACCCCTTTTCCTCGGAAAGTTTGATTATCATCAAATATCCCAGGGTGGGGGGAAAAATTCGAGATTTCTGAATTCTTGCATTAGTGAAAATAGTTCTGTAATATAGGTTATTTTAAAAAGTTGAAACTGGGCCGATCTCTTTATAAGATTTATTAGTTTAGCGTCCTTTTAGAATAAAAATATTATGTTAAACAAAGAAATATTTGAAAGCTTTTATATGCAATCTTTAATGCAAAATAATTTTATTTTTTGTGAAAGTAAAAAATATTCTTATAGAAAACTCCACTTGTTATTTTTTCGCAAGTAAGTTTTTCTTTTAGTTATATGAAAGATTTCATTTTGGATTTTTATTTTTTATTTTTTTCGTTAAAAAAAAAAGTATGCTTATTTATTAGATTTGTTCCATTGTTTATGTATTTTGTATACTTTAGAACAACTAAAAAAAGAACAATTTCTGGCATAGTAAAAAAAAAAAAAAAAAAAAAAAAAAAAATAGAAATGTCTTAAGTAAGTTTTAAATAAATGAAATTTTTATATTTTATTAGTTGGTAAAAAGTATTAAATGAAAACTATAAAAATAGTAAAAAAGGTTTTAACACACTGTTTACATGTTTCGGTTGCATCGAAGACATTATCAAAACAAATACGAATATTCCACAGTTGCACGATCTATAATGTAATGATTTCAATTTTTCCCATACTCTCGGATTTCGCACGTTATTTATTTATTTATTTATTTTCATGTTTATTTTCATTCTCGTAACATGAAGTAATACATTTTTGTTATATATTTAAATAAAATTTTTAATAAAATTATAGATTGTAAAAGAGAGTTAGCCTTCAAAATATTATGTATGCTTTCAAAATTATTCAAAAATGCTTTACAATGAAACTAGTCGTTGGGGGTCACCGTAATACTTACCCATCATGGATATGCATAATATGAAATATGAAAATAAAACATGTGTAAACTATTTATAAAAATGCATTGCAATTCGAATAAAATCCTGGCTTGATGATGTCATAAACTTTAAATGCTCTTAACTCCAAAATTGGTAATCATATTAACTAACGGTTTACTGTTCGGATTAAGCGTCTCATTTCTAATTAAAATATATCTTTGAATTGAAATTTGACTGAAATACAGGGTCATGAAAAATCGAAGAGTGTGGAAAATAGGATTACAAATATCTCGGCAACTCATGATCCGATCAACTTCATTCTTTATGCAAAATTTTATGTTTTCATATTGTCTTTTATAGTCACTCCTTAAAATAAACAATTTCGAAAATTTTTATATAACTTTTATCAGAACGAATGTTTCGAGAGTCCGAAAAAATAGTTCCAGATAATCGAGGTTACTGAAATTCAAAAAGCTTCTTCCCATTATTATATACTAAACACACACCCAATTTCAAGTCTCTTTCTCAATTTGTTCGGGAGATAGAGCGTTTACAGACTCACCCATACATAGACGGACGGCAATTTTTTTTTCTCTAAAAATACGTTTTTCGGAATCAGCAGTGTCTGAAAGGTGTAAATCCGTCATTTTTTTTTTTTTTTTTTTTTTTTTTTTCAACGATTACAAGACTTTATACTACGTATAATGAGTGAGTAACAAAGAAAACCAGAAATTGTAATACAGTTATTTCAGAGATTTTACGAGATCCAAACTTCAGTTCTTTCTTTCTTTTTTTCTTTCTTGTTCTAACTCACACATACTTGTGATTGATATTGATTAGATAAAAGGACTTTATGTTTTTCATTTTTTCCTTCGAAAGTTTGACTATCATCAAATTTCCCAGGGAGGGGGAAAAAAAATTGAGATTTCTGAATCCTTGCATTAGTGGAAATCGTTCTGTAATAGGTTATCTTACAAAGTTGAAACTTTGCCGATCTCTTTGTAAGATTTATTCGTTTAGTATTCTTTTAGAATAAAAATGTAATGTTAAACAAAGAAATATTTGAAGGCTTACGTAAAGTTTAATGCAAAATGATTTTCTTTTTTGTGAAAGTAAAATATATTTTTATTGAAACTCCACTTGTTATTCTTTCGTATAAGCTGCTTTTCTTTTAGTTATAGCATTATTTCATTTTGGATGCGGTTAAGAATGTTATTTTGTTTTGTTAAAAAATTGTGCTGATATGTTTTGTTTCGTTGTTTATGTGTTTTATAAACAAATGAAAAGCTAATTTATTGCATAGTAAAATATTTATAAATTTATTAATAGGTAAGTTTTTAACAAAGAAATTTTTTTATAATATTATAAATGGTAAAGGGGAGGTATTCTTCGAAATATTCTCTATACTTTCAAAATTATTTCAAAATGTTTTCCAATCGATAGTTAAATAATATATATCATCATCTTCATCAACAACAACAACAACCGTTTTCAATCCACTGCTGGATGTAGGTCTCCCCCAGATTTTCCCATCGTTTCCTGTCTAGTCATCCAATTCACACCGGCCACTTTTCTGATTTCGTCACTCCATCTTACTTGAGGTTGTTTTCTTGGTCGTTTTACATCTCTGGGATACCACTGTAGGGTGTTTATGCTCCATCATTTCAGCCGTTTAATTCTCTCAATGATGTCAAAAACTTTCGTCTGACTTCTTATCTAACTTATTCTCTTTCTGTCTCTTTTGACTATGCCTAGCATACATCTTTCCATACTTCGCTGTGTTGTTTGTAATCTTTGTACCGTCCGTTTTGTTAGCGTCCATGTTTCTGCTCCATAAGTTAGTGCAGGCAAAACACATTGGTTAAACCCCTTTCTTTTCAAACAAAGAGGCATGTTACTCTTCAGAATAATATTGTTCTTCCCAAAATCACTCCATCCATTTCTTATTCTTCTATTGATTTCATTCATGATACTGTTGTCCGATGATATTTCCTGTCCAAGGTACACGTACTCTCCCCTTATTTTAGCATGAATTCACAAATGATATATATTAATGAACTGTAAGGAAAATATAAATTGTGTTCCTTTAGAGATCGAACAAAATCCAAACTGTAACGGAATTCTTTTGTGTGTTCCTGTAAATGAACTATAAATGCGACACACTTCATTTTGAATACCAAACATTCTGGAGTAAACATCAATAACATTTAAAAATGACATAACAATCCGAGTATATTTACAAGAGTTGGAGGAAGGACGCAGACAGACAGGCAAACCAAATTCAGAAACACTTTTCAACTATGTTGGAAAGTGTTAAAAATGCTAAATGAAAATTGTCCAACTACAAAAACTTTTCCATTTGCAGATAGGATCTCAATACATTTATTTAGTACATTGTTTTAATAAGAATTGCGAGAATTTCATAAAATTGTGTTTTGTTACTAATGATTTATTAAATTAGTTTCAATAATAATAATAATAAAAACTTATATAAATTTCATATTTTTATCATATGAATTTTCTGATATATCTTCAGATACTATGGAAGTTAACTATTGAGGCGATTTCTGGAGTCCCACTTTAGGGATTAACCTTCCCTATGTTTGATTAAATTAGAAAATCTATAGGAAAAACAAAAAATGCAATTCGGTTTTTTCGGAGATTTTACGAGATCAAGACTTCAGCCTTTTCTTTGTTTTACTACCCCCCCCCCCCTTGTTCTTACGCACACAATTCTTGTGATTGATATTGATTAGATAAAAAGCTTTTATGTTCTTCATCCCTCTCCCCCCCTTTTTTTTTTCTTGGAAAGTTTGATTATCATTAAATATCCAAGGGAAGGGGGGAAAAAAACTGAGTTTTCTGAATTTTTCATTAGTGAAAATAGTTTTGTAATAGGTTATCTTAAAAAGTTTAGACTATTGCTGATCTCTTTGTAAGATTTATTAGTTTAGTATCTTTTTAGAGTAAAGATATAATGTTAAACAAATAAATATTTGAAGGCTTACTTACGTAACCTTTAATGCAAAATAATTTTCTTTTTTGTGAAAGTAAATATATATTGCTATAGAAACTTCACTTGTTATTCTTTCGAATAAGATGTTTTTCTTTTCGAATACTTTTCTTTCGATATATACTTTTCGGTCGTATACTTTCGATGCTTTTCTTTAGTTATAACCAAGCTTCCATTTTGGAAGCAGTTAAGAATGTTGTTTTATTTATTTATTTATTTATTTATTTTAAATCGTGCTTTTTTATTTTGTTCCATTACTCGTGTGTTTTATATAGTTTAAGAACAAATGGAAAAGTTAATTTCTGACATAGTGAAAAATTAATAAATAGAAATTTATTAATAAGTAAGTTAAATTGAAATTTTTTAATAAAGTTATAAGTGATAAAGGAGAGGTACCATTCAAAATATTCTCTATATTTTCTAACTTATTTAAAAAGGCTTGAGAGTAAAAAATTATCTACTTTTTGTAAGATTTATTAATTTTTAATTTTCAAAATGAAAATATAATAATTCAAGTACTAAGTAAATTTCTTCCTTTAAAGATTTTGCAAAATCCAAATTTCTTTTTTTTTTTTTTTTTTTTTTTACTTTGTTTTAGAGTTCTAGTTCCGAACCCAAAATTTCTGCTCAAAGTTAACCCGAAGTGAAAGAAAATTAATCCACAACCACAAACAAAAACTGTGAAATTATGAATAAAAGTAAAATAACTAATTGACAACAAAACAGATCCCCCCAACAAACTGAACATAGATACCAAAAACATAGTATTAAAAAAAAAAGTAATAATGATATATATGTATGTATATATAAATGAATACATATTCACTCATTAATATTCATATATATATATTAATTTGAAATATATTGAGGACTTAAAAAAAAAAATCGGGTGAACCCGAACCCAAATTTCTCCCATAAATCTCGAATCTATGTAAATCCTTTTGTTGTCTGTTATTATTATTATTAAAGATTAAAACCTTGCTTATGATTTTTGTTATAACTTTAATTCTATATTATAAATTCACCGAAAGAATTTTTTGAAGTTTATTCAACCTTTGAATGCTATTTAGAAAACCAAAATAGATTTTTAAAAGAAAAATTATATATTTTATACTCTTTTCTATAAAGTATATTTATTTCCTGCATGTCGAAATTTTCGTTTGATTAAGAACACAATTTTGTTTTATTCTGAACTAATGATACCTTTTTCTAATTTTGTTTTGTGGTTTACACATTTTATGTTTTTTGCAGTTTGAAACACCTAATTCTGACATGGCAGAATGAATAAATTAATAAAAAGAATGATTAAGTAAAATGAATAGGAAGTTTTTATTAAAGTTTTGGATGACAGACAAAGCACATGAACTTAAAGTCTTCCACGCATTTTATATTTGTTAAATAATATTAATCGTACATAGATTTTTTCTTTTTTTTTTTTGTACTCATTTATGATATTTTCCCCCTTTCATTTGAACCTCTGTAGTTTACGTTTTTATTATTTTAGTTTTTATTCGTTATTTATTCAAATGAGAAAATCAATAAGAAAAAGCAAAAATTTACATTTGAAAACATAAATATGTTCTTTTGCAGATTTTGTGAAGTCCAGACTTCACTTCTGTTTTGTTCTTAACACTTACTAGTGATTGATATTGATTAGATAAAAGGATTTGGATGTTCTTCATTTTCCTTCCTTTTCCTTGGGACGTTGGATGTAATCATATATCCCAGGGAGAGAACAGACATTATTGATGGATGTTTTGAGATTCTTGCATTAGTGAAAGTTGTCTAGTAATAGGTTATATTTAAATAAGTATTAACTTTTAGCAGGTTTATCTGCATTTAATATATTATCTTATGTGTTATATGTTTTTGCATAATTGTTAGTGATTGATATTGGTTAGATAAAAGGATCTGGGCGCTGTTCATTTTCCTCACTTTTCTTTGGAACATTGTATGTAATTTTATATTCCAGGGAGAGAAAAAAAAAAAATGATGCAGGTTTTGGGATTGTGGAAATTGTTAAAATTATCTAGTATTAGGTTATAGAGTATTAACTTTTAGCAGGTTTTCATACTTTAATATATTATTTTATGTGTTATTCTGTTTCGTTCTTAACACTTTCTAGTGATTGATATTAATTAGATAAATGGATCTTAATGCTCTTCATTTTCTCTGGGACGTTGGATGTAATCCTATATCCTAGGGAGAGAACAGAAATTATTGATAGAGATTTTGGGATTATTGCATTAGTGAAAATTGTCTAGTAATAGGTTATATTTTAAAAAGTATTAACATTTAACACGTTTTCCTATGTTTAATGTATTATCGTATGAGTTATTCTGTTTCGTTCTTAACACTTACTACTGATTGATATTAATTAGATAAATGGATCTTAATGCTCTTCATTTTCTTTGGTACGTTGGATGTAATCCTATATCCCAGGAAGAGAACAGAAATTATTAATGGAGGTTTTGGGATTCTGGCATTAGTGAAAATTGTTTAGTAATAGGCTATGTTTGAAAAGTGTATTAACTTTTAGATCGTTTTAATATGTTTAATATATTATCATACGTGTTATTCTTTTTTGTTCTTAAGCACAATTGTTAGTGATTGATATTGGTTAGATAAATTACCCTGGTTGTTCTTCTTCTCTTTAAAACTTTAGATGCAATCAATTATTCTAGAGAGAAAAAAAAAAAGCAATTATTGATGAGCACTTTAGAATCCTTGCATTAGCGAAAATTCTTTAATAGTACGTTATTTTTAAAACAATTATATATTTTTAGCACGTTTTCATGCGTTTACTATATTATCTTACACGTTATTCTTTTTTGTTCTTAAGCACAATTATTAGTGACTGATAATGATTAGATATAATACTTTGCATGTTCTTCTTTTTGGAACTTTTGATGCATTCAAATATTCCAGAGAGAGAAAAGAAATTGATGAGGACTTTAGAATTCTTGTATTAGCGAAAATTGTCTAGTAATAGGTTGTAACTATTAAAAAAAAGCATTAAATTTTAGCACGTTATCATTCGTTTAATAAATTATCTTATGTGTCGTTCTTTTTTGTTTTTAAGCACAATTGTTAATGATTGATATTGATTAGATAAAATATTATTTTTGTTCTTCTCTTTGGAACTTTGGATATAATCAAAAATATTCCAGAGAAAGAAAAATAAATTATTGATGAGGACTTTAGAATTCTTGCATTAGTGAAAATTGTCTAGTAATTGTCCATATTTAAAAATGTATTAACTCTTAGCACGTTTTCATACGTTTAATATATTATTTTACGTGTTATTCTTTTTTGTTCTTCAGCACAATTGTTAGTGATTGATATTGATTGGCTAAAATACTCTGGACGTTCTTCTTCTCTTTGGAACTTTGGATGTAATCAAATATTCTAGAGAGAGAAAAAGAAATTATTGATGAGGACTTTAGAATTTTTGCATTAGTGAAAATTGTCTAGTAATAGTCTATATTTAAAAATGTATTAGCTCTTAGCACGTTTTCATACGTTTAATATATTATTTTACGTGTTATTCTTTTTTGTTCTTCAGCACAATTGTTAGTGATTGATATTGATTGGATAAAATACTCCGGACGTTCTTCTTCTCTTTGGAACTTTGGATGTAATCAAATATTCTAGAGAGAGGAAAAGAAATTATTGATGAGGACTTTAGAAATCTTGTATTAATGAAAATTGTCTAGTAATAGTCTATATTTAAAAATGTATTAACTCTTAGCACGTTTTCATACGTTTAATATATTATTTTACGTCTTATTGTTTTTTGTTCTTCAGCACAATTGTTAGTGATTGATACTGATTGGATAAAATACTCTGGACGTTCTTTTTCTCTTTGGAACTTTGGATGTAATCAAATATTCTAGAAAGAAAAAAAGAAATTATTGATGAGGATTTTAGAATCCTTGCATTAGCGAAAATTGTCTAGTAACTTCTTTCATAAAGAAAAGTATTAACTATTAACATTTTTTATATATTTAATACATTATATTTTTTATGGATTATTAAACATTATTAAATTTTAATATAGATTATTCTTCTGTGATCGTAAGCTAGTGCACTTACTATTGAAATAAAATGCTCTAAATTTTCATTTTTTTTCTTCTTTTCTTTGGAACATTTAATGTAATCAAATATTCCACAGAGGGAGGGGCATTACTGATGAGGATTTTCTAATTCTTGAATTAAACATATTACATTATACTACTTGTTATTATTTTATGCTCTTAAGCATAATTCTAAACGCCTCATAAATATGAGGATTTTAGAATGAATGCTTTCGCGAAAAATGTTTAGAAAAATCTTACTTCAAAAAGTTAATCTTATTGTAAGATTTATTTCATATTATTATCAAAATGAAAGTTTTATAATAATAAAGTTAAACAAAGAAATTGTGAAACTTCGTAAACCTGAGAGCCAAATCACTTTACTTTTTATTAAAATAAAAGATTTTTATATAAATTTCATTTGTAGTTCTTTCATATTAGATGTTTTTCTTTCGTCATATCAAAGTTTTCGTTTAGAGTACTATGTCGTTGTTTGAATTACTCGATCATTTACTTTATTTGGTTTTGAAAATTTTATTTTTCTAAGGATTAAAAAGTTGAATTGTTTTAGAACAACGTAAGTAAATGTTTAGAAGTAACCGATAAGGAAAATAAAGGAAAATTCTTTGATGAAATTATGGATTGTAGGAGGGAAAACAAACTCAATGCCACCGTCATATTTCAGAATTTATTAAAGAATATGAGTATGAAGTTGGTGGTAATAAATTTGATAGGTTATTTTTTAGATGTTAACTTAATGTTTATTCTTTGCTTTAATATTATAATAGGATTTTAAGGGAAACAACAGCAGCAATTTACATTTATGCTCTGGAAAAAAAAAATTGATACTTTTTTTTTCTCACTTTTTGATAAGCATACTTTTATATGATTGATATACGAATTATTTAAGGCGGTTCACAAAAATAAATAAATAAATAAAAATAATAACATTTTCCCCACTTAACAACGTCAAACTTTTTGACATATATTATGACTCATTTTTAATCATAAAAGCATCATATTTGCAGTCATGATTATTGAAGTTTTGTAATCTTTTTTCTTATATTCTGATAAATAAATTACATCTTGAGTTATAACCAATTGCTGTTTCAGGACGTAAGTTTTTTTTTTTCCTTTCCTGCACTGACGCGTCTGAAAATTCGGTTCAAAATGCTAACTTTGACAGCATTTTCAAGAAAATCTTCTGCCTTAAACGAAAAACGGGAAAACATTTCGATTACATAGTTTCTGAATTAGAGCACCTGTCATTTTGATACGATTTCGAACAAAAATTAATTCAGAAATGTGTCAGAAAATAGTCAGTTTGGATTGGAGAACATAGCTTTAATGAAATGAAGTATTCCACAGAATGGGAAAAATATATATATATATATATATATATATATATATTTAAAAATGAATACACATGTGAAGAACGAAGCATAAGACATTATAAGTAGTAATGGAATGGACTATATATATATATATATATATATATATATATACGTATTAATTTCTAATATATTTTAAGTTTGAAATGCATTATCTTTTTAATATATTAAACATATTACACTATAATACTTTTATTATTTTACATTCTTAAGCTTTCTCATAGAAAAAAATGTATATTTATGAGGATTTTTGAATTAATGCTTTCGCGAAAATTGTATAGAAATAGCTTACTTTAAAGAGTTTCTCTTTTTGTAAGATTTATATTTCATCATATTATAAAATGAATGCTTCAGAATATTAAAGTTAAACAAAGAAGAGAAACAAAGAAAGAGGCTTACCTAACCCTGAGAGCCAAATGTCCTGACTTTTTATTAAAATAAAAGACTTGTATAAACTTCGTTTGTAGTTCTTTCATATTAGACTTTTTTTTTCTTTTGTCATATCAAAGTTTTCGGTTAGACACTTTTTTGTTTTTCAATTTACTCGATCATTTACTTTATTTGGTTTTACAAATTTTATTTTTCTGAGCAGTGAAAAGTTAAATTGTCACAGAACAACATAAGTAAATGTTTAGAAGTAACCGATAAGGAAAATTAAGGAAATTCTTTGATGAAATTAAGGATTGTAGGGAGGAAGGCAAACTCAACGCCACTGACATATTTCAGAATTTATTAAAGAATATGAGTATGAAGTTGTGGTTTTAAATTTGATGATATTTTTTAGTATCAACTTACTTTTCATTCTTTGTTTTATTTTTAAAGTAGAAACAACACAAAATGTAATTCTATACTTTTGTATAAGTTTTGATACTTTTTTTTTTCTCTCTATTTTTTTAACACACTTTCATATGATTAATGTTTTAAATAATAATATTTTAAATTATAATATTTTAAATAATAATATTAAAATTTTAAAGGCCTTCAGATTCACTTTATTTTGCTGTTTTTATTTTTCTTTTAATTTCTGAACATTTGCTATTATCTTTTTGAACATACATATTAAACATATTGCATTATAATACTTGTTAACTTGTTACTATTTTATGTTCTTAAACATACATAGAGAAGATAAGTTATTTATGAGGATTTTAGAATTAATGTGTTTGCGAAAATTGTCTAGAAATAACTTACTTAAAAAAGTTAATCTCTTTATAAGGTTTGTTTCATCTTATTATCAAAATGAAAGTTTCAGAATAATAAAGTTAAACAATGAAATTATGATGATTACGTAACCCTGAGAGCCAAATGTCTTTACTTTTTATTAAAATAAAAGATTTTTATACAAACTTCATTTGTAGTTTTTTAGTATCAGATTTTTTTTTTTTTTTTTTTTTTTTTTGTCATATCAAAGTTTTGGGTTAGAACACATTTTTGTATTTTACTCAATCATTTTATTTATTTGGTTTTGCCAATTTTTCTAAGGAATGAAAAGTTAAATTGCTGCAGAACAAAATAAGTAAATGTTTAGAAGTAAACGATAAGGAAAATAAAGAAATTCTTTAATGAAATTGTAAATTGTAAAGGGGAAGGAAAGCCACTAGCATATTTCATAATTTAGTAAGGAATATGAGTATGAAATTGTGGTTTTAAATTTGGCAGATTGTTTTTTTTTTTTTTTTTTTTTTTTTTTTTTTTTTTTTTTTTGGAATCAACTTAAACTTAATTCTTTATTTTATTATTAAAGTAGAACCTTAAGGGAAACAGCAACAAATGTAAATTAATACATTTGGAGAATTGAGGGGGTTGGGCAAGGGAGTTCCAAGCCACATTTTTGAACTTTTGAGATATTTCAATTTGAAAATTTGATCAAATACTCAAATCAAGATATATAACCTATTGTTTTTTCACCAATGTCTTAATAAGATTTGAGATATTCTGGATAACAATATATAGCATTACTTTAATGATATTACTATTACATTTTTTAATAATTGGCTATCTTCATGGGGGGGGGGGATAAACGTCTGGGGCAAAAAAGAAACCTGTCACATAGGCTGCCACCAAGTGACATTAGAAACAAATTATATGTTTGATATTATAATTTACAATATTAAGCAACAGATTACAGTGTTAGATTTATTTCACCAAAAATGTGCACTTTCTTGCCCCGACACCCTTAATTTTTTATACTATTTTTATTCTCCTTTTGCTAAGCACACCTTCACATGATTAAGATATTAATTATTTAAAAGACTTTGGATTCTCCTTATTCTGTTATTTTTTTCTTTTTTTTTTTGAGCACTTGGTATTATCTTTTTGAACATATATATTAAACATATTACATTATACTACTTGTTATTATTTTATGTTCTTAAGCATACTTAGAGAAAAGAAGTTATCTATGAGGATTTTAGAATGAATGCATTCGCAAAAATTGTCTAGAAATAGCTCACTTTAAAGAGTTTCTCTTTTTGTAAGATATGTTTTTTTTTTATTATCAAAATGAAAGTTTCAGAATAATAAATTTAAACAAAGAGATTACGAGACTTACGTAAGCCTGACAGCCGAATGTCCAGGTTCTTTATTAAAATAAAAGATTTTTCATTTGTAGTTCCTTCATATTAAATGTTTTTCTTTTGTCGTATATCAAAGTTTTCGGTTAGAATACATTTTTGTTTTTTGTATTACTCGATCCACATTTTTGTTTTTTGTATTACTCGATCATGTTCTTTCTTTGGTTTTACAAATTTTATTTTTCTGAGGAAGGAGTTGAATTTTCGCAGAATAATATAAGCAAATGTTTAGAAGTAACCGATAAGGAAAATAAAGGAAAATTATTTTATGGAATTGTGGATTGTAGAAGGGAGGTAAACTGAACGCCACTGTTATATTTCAGGATATGTTTAAAAAAAATATGAGTATGAAGTTGGTCAAAAATTTGAGAGGTGCTTTTTTGGTATCAATTTAATTTTTATTCTTTTTTTATTATTATTAAAGTAGAATCGGGATCCAACAAATAAATATATATCTGTACTTTTGGAGAATTTTTGATACGATTTTTTTTCTTTTTGCTAAGATTAATATACTAATGATATACATGATTAATACTAATGATACATATGATTAATATACTAATTATTTAAAAGACTTTAGGTTCTCTTTATTTTTCTATGTTTCTTCTTTCTTTTTTGAACTTTTGGTATTATATTTTTAAACATATATATTAAACATTTTGTATTAATTTGTTATTATTTTATGTTCTTAGGCGTACTTAGGGAAAAGAAGTTATTTAGGAAGATTTTAGAATTATTTCATTCGCGAAAATTGTCTTTGAAACATCTTCCTTTAAAAAGTTAATACTTTTACAAGATTTGTGTTATCTTATTATCAAAATGAAGGTTTCGGAATAATAAAGTTAAACAGAGAAATTATGAGGCTTACGTAACCCTGAGAGCCAAATGGCTTTACTTTTTATTAAAATAAAAGATCTTTACGCAAATTTCATTGTAGTCCTTTCATATAAAATGTCTTTCTCTTGTCATATCAAAGTTTTCGGTTAGAGCACATTTTTGTTTTTTGTATTACTCGATCATTTTCTTTATTTGGTTTTGCAAAATTTTGCATTTATTTTTCTAAATAGTGAAAAGTTGAACTGTCACAGAACAACATAAGTAAATTTTTAGTAGTAACAGATAAGGAAAAGGATAAAATTGTGGATTTTAGAAGAGAAGGGCAAACTTAACGCCACTGGCATATTTCCAAAATTTATTAAATAATATGAGTACGAAATTGTGATCTTAAATTTGATGGGTTATGTTTTGGTATCAACTCATTTTTAATTATTTATTTTATTATTGCAGTAGAATTTTAAGACTGTTCTCAAATCCAAACTGACTACTTTCTAGCACAATTCTGAATTCATTTTTTGTTCGCAAACGCATGGAATTTGAACGTGCTCTTATACAGAAACTATATATTCGAACAGTTTTCCCCTTTTTTTCTGTAAAAATAGAAGATCTTTCAGAAAATGCAGTAAAAGTTGGCTCTCCGAACCGAATTTCCAGACGCAACAGTTCTCTAAAGGAAAAAAAAACTGCCGTCTTCAGACAACAATTACGTATGTAACTCAAGATGTTCTTCATTTATCGGAAAATGAAAAAAACTGTTCGATCAGAAATAACTTAACTAATCATGCCTACAAGTGTCTGCTTTTGCGCTCAAAAAGGAGTCAGAAAATTTCGTGTTGTTGGGCGGGGAGAAGTTTTTGTTGTTGATGTTTTCTCAACGTATAATCATAATTTAATTAATATTAAACTGTTAATAGATAAAATAGTAATTTTATGCTCTTTATTTTTTACTTATATTTTCTACTTTTTAGTGTTTAAAATATTTCGTTCTGGGGGTTTCACAACCAGTTGGCCTGTTATGATGATCGTGGTTTGGCGCTTAAATAACCCCATTTTTGTAGTAACTGGTAAACAGTTATAAACATAAAGTGTATTGGACGATTCATCGTCTGCGGCTGGTTAACCGAAAAATGCCTTAATATTAATGTATTAATTAATAATTAAGTTATAAAAATATAAAAATATTGTATTGTCAGCGGAAACACACTTGTGTACACAATTTTTATAATTCTAGCGTATCAAAAAGTGAGTAAAAAATCGATAGCAAAATTCCATCTTAACATATAAAAAACAAGTTAAATAAAAGAGTGTTATAAATAAATAAAGCTTTTTATTTCCTTTCAAAATTTAATTGTTTTATATCTTCTTAATATCAAAATAAAAACAACTAATTGTTTTCAAATCAAGAATTTTTTTAGGCGTTTGCAATCTTCATTACAAAAGGCTTTAAATAACATTTATTAAATTAAATAGATTAATCTGAAAATCATTCTTTTGTGATTTTTTTCCCTCATTTTTTTTTCACTTTTATTTATATTAGAATTTCAGTTTTACTTTAAATCGAAACTGCTTATATTTTTTGTACAGTACATAGTTTTCTTTTTTCTTCTTTACATTTTACTGACGAAAGAAATATTGCATTGTGACATATTTAATTTGTAAAAATAATGAAAATGTAATGAACGATGAAATGTTTTTCAATAAATGAAACTTTTCTTTCCTCTTTTATATCTCCTTATTTTAAAATAAAAACGTTATCTTATTATTTTTAAACTAAGAAATTTTTTAAGCTTATGCAACCTACATTAAAAAATACCTTAAATATCATTTATTAAATTAAATAGACTAATCTGAAAATCATTCTTTTGGTGATTTCTTTTTCTCATTCTTTTTTTCTTTTATTTTTATTAGAATTTCAGTTTTGCTTTCAATCGAAATTGGTTTTAATTTTTTTGAACAGTGCATGGGTTTCGTTTTTCTTCTTTACATTTTATTGAAGAATGCATAGTGACATATTTAATTTGGAAAAATAATGAAAACGTGGGGAACGAGGAAATGTTTTTTTCAATAAATAAAGCTTTTCTTTCCTATTTTATATCTCCTTACTTTAAAATAAAAACGTAAACTTATTATTTTCAAACCAAGAATTTTTTCGACTTGCGCAAGCTTCATTACAAAATGCCTTAAATAACATTTATTAAATTAAATAGATTAATCTAAAAATCATTCTTTTGTGATTTTTCTTTTTCTTTTATTTATTTAGAATTTCAGTTTTATTTTCAATTGAAACTGCTTATATTATTTGTACAGTACATAGTTTTCTTTTTTCTTCTTTACATTTTATTGTAGAATGAAATATTGCATTGTGACATATTTAATTTGGAAAAATAATGAAAGCGTAGTGAACGATGAAATGTTTTTCAATAAATAAAGCTTTTCTTTCCGCTTTTATGTCTCTTTATTTCAAAATAAAAACGTAAACTTATTTGCAAACCAAGAATTTTTTTAGGCTTACACAACCTTCATTACAAAATGCCTTAAATAACATTTATTAAATTAAATAGATTAATCTGAAAGTCATTCTTTTATGATTTTTTTTTTTCTCGTTCTTATTTTTTTTCTTTTATTTATATTAGAATTCCAGTTTTGCTTTAAATCGAAACTGCTTATATTTTTTGTAGAGTACATAGTTTTCTTTTTTCTTCTTTACATTTTACTGAGGAATGAAATATTGCATTGCGACATATTTAATTTGGAAAAATAACGAAAACGTAAATGTAATGAACGATTAAATGTTTTTCAAATTATGTTGTTTGACAGTGGAAAGAAACCTTTCAAAAATGTCATATGTAATCTTTCAATTGCATTAAAATGAGGAAAAAGAAAAAAGAAAAAATAGTGATTTTTCTTTAAGATATAAAATATTCTTTTGTACTTTGGCCCTGTAGATTTAAATTCGGAAAACCACTTTCGTATTATTTTTTATTTTTATTCATTATATTTTTAGTTCTATGTTAAGGTTTTCTTTCTTCTTTTTCTCTTTTCTTTGGGTAGTTTTCGATTATTCGGACTGTAGTCGAAATTTGATACAAGTGCCAAATGTGACAAACTGCTTTTTAATAAAACCAGGGGATTTAACGCTTTTCGGGTTACAAAACATATTGTAAAATGTACTGAACATAAATGAAAAACACTTTTAATTGAAAACTGTAATATATATATTTTTTTAGATTTACACTTTTATTTTTACAATCTTTATTTAACTTAATTTATATACTAGCTTACCCGCCTGGCGTTGCCAGTGCCCGTGATAATAGATTTAAAAAAGTTTTTGAAATTTTATATCTTTAACACGATTTTGGTGAAATTATATTTTTAAATGAAAAGTTCGCGAAAAAATACTGATATCTAGTGATAAAAGTGCTCATTTTCTTGTTTTTCCCGTATGGTCTTTTCATAGTTTTAAAATAAAAAGTTCTTTTTGTTCGAAATCCTTGAAATGTTTATTGGTTTTAAATAAAAATGTTTTACAGCCCGTTTAAAAGTTTCGTGAAAAAAAAAAATATCTAGTTGTAAAAGAAATGTTTTCTTCTCGCTTTTTTATTTGTTTGTTTATTTTCGTGTCGGCTCCTTTAACATAGCAATAAAAAAAAAAGTTATCATCTTCCGAACTCTGATTTGAACGAACTGAAATTTCAATCGGCTATAAATATAACTGTATCCAAGCTCTCTTTAAAATTTTGCGAAAAAAATATGCATATTTAGTAGTGAAAACATGAGTTCTTTAAAAAAAAAAGCTTTAACTTTCAGCCCCAGAGCAAAAATTTATTAGAAGGTCTATGCTTTCAGCGCAATAGTACGCATCCGTCCGTTTTCAATCAACCCTTTTCAATCCCCCTAGGCTAAACAAGTGAGGGCTAAACAGGTTTCCCGTTTCTGAGGGGAGAGGCCCTTAAAAAAAGTTGAAGCATGCGCAATGAGACCCTTTTTGTGTGGAAAAATAGAATGTGGAATTTGACAGAATGAACTTTTCGCTTTAAATATATCTTACTTTTCCTAAAATCATAATTTTAAAAAAAATTATTATTTCTTTTTTTGCGCGAATTTTTTAGAACGAGAAAATTCATGTGTGTATATATATATATATATATATATATATATATATATATATATATATAACCTTTTTATGGTCTAAAATACTAAAATATTAAGGCTGTTCTCAAATTCAAATGAGCTATTTTCTGACACATTTCTGAATTCATTTTTACTCGGAAACCCAGGATATTGGCAGTTGTTCTTATTCAGAAACTATATAATCGAATGGTCTTTCCTTTCTTTTTTGTTGTTGCAAAAATAGATCTTTTAGAAAATACTGTCAAAGTTAACAGTTTGAGCTGAATTTTCAGACGGAAAGGGAAAAAAACCTGTCGTCACGTGACAACAATCGCTTATAACTCGATAATTAATTTATTTATCAAAAAATGGAAACACCATTCGATTCCAAATCGCTCCAGTAGTTAGGCCTGTCAATTCTATGCCTTTACGATTAGAAATGAGTCAAAGTTTCGCGTTGTTGAACACTGAATTTAAAACTAGCCTTGATGACAATTTTTTTTTTCAATCAATTTCACAGGACAACAATGGTTCTGTACCAGAACTGAAATTAGTTGATCCTAGATCAGTTTCTTGCGCTGATTCCGAATATATTTTCCGTTTTTCTCTAGCTCTTCCAGTTTTTTTAGAAATTTGTATATTTACGTTTATGCAAATTTAAGCTTTTTTGTGCCATTTTATGGAAATTTTAGGTACAATCAATATCAGATTGAATTGCCTTTTTTAGATTATGATTACTGGACTATTTGCTTCAGATAAATGTCGCAGGCTATATATTCTAAACATTTACTTGTCAGTCACTAAGCCTAATTTGCATATTTTTCAATGGTATAATATTTACAGGACTTTTAACTTTAAAGTAGTTACCATAGAATTGACTTAATGTTTTTCTAGACTAGATTTGTATGTTGATTTCGTATCTGCAATTCGTTTCTTTATATCACATCTAGATTTTGAGTAAAATGAATTTCTACTTTTGTATTGTATTGGCACACGTTTGATATAAAATGCTTTATAGGGGTGTGTACCTCATTGTCAAAAGGGTGAACAGTGTCAGATTCCTATCAGGGACATAAATATCAATGGCTACAATAAAAAAACAATTGAAAAAAGTAGTAGAATCTGTCCTAATTAGCTGAAGTACATCACAAAGTAGCATAAAAAGCATTTTCTGGCTTTTTTTTTTTTTTACCAAAATATAAATTTTCACTTTTTTTAAAAACTGTACATGATAGAAGAAAACGGGTACCAGATTTGAAATCAGCGTAAAAAATTGGTTTATAAACATATTAACGTACTCATGTGGCAGAAACATTTGGACGTCAAGAAATGTTATTAGAAAAAAAAAAAAAATATGTAAATTAGGCACAATATTTCGCGATCACATGTCATTATAATCTCGGACACAACATTTTTGTAAAGGTAACTGGCCAGTAATCATAACATAAAACAAAAAATCCAGTCTGATAATGCTTTATTTTATGCCTTAAATTTGCATATAATTGTACAAAAATTCCAAAAATTGCATAAATCAAAATATGCAAATAACTCAAAAACTGGACGTTCTAGAGAAAATCTAAAACTATATTCAGAATTAGCGCAGAAAACTAAATAAGAAACAACTAATTTTGGTCTTGGAGCAGAAAAAAAGTTCAAATTTGTTGTCCAGTGATTATTAAAGATTATCTAACATCCAAGTAATATTTTAAGTGACAATCAGGATATTAACTTATGTACTCCTTCAAGTACATCAATTTAAATTCCTCACCCTATTTGCCATTCCCATGGTATCAGTCTATCACATTAAATGGTTAATCTATAAAATTATTACATGTATCTCAGACTGATCAATACGAACATATCCATTAGTTTTGGATGGCTGGGAGAGTATCTGTACTGGAATTCTTGCTCTTTAATCATACTGTCAACTAAATGCTCTGGGTAGTAACTAATAACCAAGTAATCCGGTGGAATTCCTTGCTTTAATAGCTTCTCTGTCAGAGCATAGTATCTCATGCTGTTGCTGTATATTAGTTGAGATTGTCATTGAGTGCTTTGATTAGTGGTTACCATGATTATTAATGTACGTGTATTTTTCTTTTTCAGGTAAGTACCATTTGTTTTTCCTGTAAACATAGTATTAGGTAAGCACATTCTTTTATCATATATTACCAGTGATCTGTTTAGGAAAAAATTGGGTCCTTTAAAGGACCCTTCACATTTTTTCTTCAATTCCTACTATTAGCTCACAATCTCTATATATTTATATATCTTGTTCAAATTTTCAATCGTTAATAAAATATTTTCTATTCATCCACTCAAGTTCAAATACATTTTTTTAAACTTGTAGTGGATGACACTGGATGTTAATACAGTTTTTTCAAATATTAATTCATTAATTAAATGTAATTCATTAATTTTAGTTTTATATGGCAGAAATAAATTTCTCCTATTGTTTTCATAAATGAATGAAAAATTTTCCTCAAATTAGTGATGCCACAAAAATAAAATACCGCAACGATGATTATAAAACAATGTTCAATAAAGATAACGTGGGACATTAATACTGCACAGGTTTATTTTATATATTTATGATTAAAAAGTAGGAATTGACTTATTTTTTTATATATATATTACTTGTTTTTTATTTGAAAACAGCACCCTTCACAAAACTATTTTTCCTAAAACAGGACCCTTCACAAAATTCTTTATCTTAAAAATAGGTTTTTCACAAATTTTTTCCATCTTTAAACTGAACATTTCATAAACTAATCATTTAAAATTAAAATCTGACCTGTCACTTTTACACATATAAAGAAAATATATGTATTTTACATCCATATATCTTCTTAAAAATGTATAAACAAGAACCTGAATATAACGATCATTTCAAATTCACAAAATTATGACTAGATTTTTCACAAATATAAAAAGCTGTTCACAATTTCACAAAAACAGGACTCAGGGAAAATGGACAGACCGCTGATTACAAATATACTATAAAATTGGATTGTAAAATATTATAAAAATTACAGTTTCAAATTGGATTGTTATAGTCTTTCTTATTCATCACCAATAGCTAAAACTTTGTTTTAGTTTTAACTAGTTTTTGATTAACTGTTAATAACTTATTTTAACTGTTTTTAACAATTTTTTTTAATTATGAATAATGTCTTAACTTTTAAGCTTGCAAAACAATTTTATATAATAACTGGCTAAATAATATACAATTAGCTGCTGTATATTGAATTTGAGAAATTTTCTTTATTAATTTAATATCTACTTTATAATTTAAAATTAAAAAGTAATTAATAATTAATATAATTGACATTAGCATAGCTGCCAACTTTTACACTTTTTTCCTACCACTAAAATTTTATAGTACATTTTAGCTTATTAAACCGTTGAAATCATGTGATTCTATAAGGTAAAATATTCTATTAACTTTTAGTGGTAGCAAAAAAGCGTAAAAGTTGGCAGCTATGCATTAGTAAAATATTTTCACTTAATATAATAGCTCGGCGATAAAATATGTCATGTAAATATGTGCCACATCATTTTATACCGGCTGGTTTGTAGACATCATGATTAAAGTTATTTTTTTTTAATTGAAACATCACATAGTTAATATATATATATATATATATATATATATATATATATAATTATAATATCTATGAATTTCAAAAAACATATCAAGTTCTATTCTACTTAAATCTCCAAAGAGATAATCAATGATACTGTGTATACAGAATACCACATAGCTAATAATTAACATGTGCAAACATAATATTACCATAGCTGATGCTTCAATGGTAATTGGTCAAATTTTACTCATACCAAAAGAATATTGAAAAAAGAAATAGAGAGAAAGGGGAAAAAAAAAATTATAAATTGGAGTTGCAATTAAGTAAACACAAATGGATTAACAAATTAAATATGAACCATACACAATGGAAAATTGGACCACATGAGAATTAAATATGAATTGGACATGGAAAAACACATGCACATGTACTCATCAGCCTGGATGCACCCACATGTGTTTTAAATAATAATTCAGTGTTTCATAATTCTACTGGCATAATGCTAAGATCAGTAGAATCATCCAGGTACACTGAATTATTACCAGACAACAATTGGAAATATAAAACCATTAATGAAACATTTCCGATACACCAACAAAAACTTTGAAATTATGAATAAAGATATAATAATTGACAACAATGCTGCCTCCCCCCAACACACTGAATATAGATTCCATATACATAGTACAAAAAAAAAAAAAAAAAAAAAAGAGAGAGAGAGAGAGAGAGAAATTGAATTACAGAAATTGAAAAAATGAAATTTGTGGAACTTAGACAGAATCGTCAGGTCCCAAAATGCCTAAAGTACCACAAATAAAATGTGTGGTTTCATCATTATATTAGCCATAAAATAGCTAAAGAATGTGATTTTGGGACAACCGCAACCATACAATAGAGAAATAAACTGTGAAAAAACAATTAAGTTCAAAATAAAACAAGATTAAAAAGGATAGATGGAAAAGAAAGCATCAAATTACCAGATATAAAGCATTATCCAAGCATGAGTCAACACAAAACACACACATATATATATATATATATATATATATATATATATATATATATATATATATATATATATATATATATATATATATATATATATATATCGTGCTTGCAGAGCACAATTTACGCAAGTTTGACGTCAATGTAAATGCAGATACTTTCCATCATATTCTAATAATTACTGAAGCTACTGAATAGAAAAAAGAAAAGTATCTGAACATACTATCAAGAATCTTCATCCAATGTTTAATACACGGTTGACATAACCAACATATCTCATCCTTTCGCTTTCAAAACTGAAAATTTTCTTTCTGGATTTCAGTCTGCTGATTTTGAGATTACCTAGAATACACAGAGAGGATGCAATTTTTCCACTGTTCGGATCATACCTTAAAGTTAATCGTGCATTGAAAAATTCTCGTCGTCTGCCATTTATTCTAATTCGGATTAAATATGAAAAGTCACTTTTGAACTGTTCGTTTATTTTGTGAATTGTAGGAAGAATATTTGAAACTTCATCAAATGTCAAATGATATGTAGTTTAGTAATTGAAATACAAGTTTCGAGAGAAAGTTTATAACTTATACAACTACCGGATCATATTGAAATTGTAAAAATAAAGGTAAAAAGACTTGAAGGCTAAAGATCATTCTTCATTAGCTCTAGCAAAGCATGCGAAATTTAATGAGCGGTGTTAAAAAAATTAGGTTTTATTTGCAAAATGGGCATAATGGTGATTAACCCTTAACTGCTGTGACAAAAATTGTCGTATAGATACTGTGAGCGGTCTCTGAGACCGCTTGATCGAAGGATGAATAAAAGGCTCGATTAACTCATAGGATACTGTTTCTGTACTAAACTTTATGTACTACTGTGTACTATTATAATTAAAATTCAACTATTTAGTTGAATTCTAGCGATAGTACTAGGGCTTGAAATGAAACAAAATTTCACTAGTATCTATGGTTAAACTCTTGAAAATCTTTTACGTGTGCACATCTGGAAACTTGCTTTCAGTTTTTTACTTTGTAGGAGGTAATATCTAACAGTCATTATATACCTCTTATTCTCATCCAATTAGTAGAAGTAGTGAGTCATTTAGACATAAATCTTCACAGAAAGCTTCACAACCCATGGGCTTGGAATGCATCCGTATTTTTCACGTTTCTCCTCTGAAAATTTAAATTTTTACCTTCTTTTTCCTGTATGAGCTTATTGAAGGATGTTTATTTTTCATTTTTTATTTGACAAAATATTCCTAAAAGGGTATGTGATGACAAATGATATGTAGTATAGTAATTGGAATACAAATTTTGAGAGAAAGTTTAGAACTTATACAAGTTTCGGATCACATTGAAATTGTAAAAATAAAGGTAAAAAGTAATTGAAGGTTGAAGATCGTTCTTTATTAATATTAGCAAAGCATGTGAAAGTTAATGAGCGTCGTTATATATTTTAAATTTTATTTGCAAAATGAGCATAAGGGTGAAATATTCATTGAAATCCTTCTGCAGTTAGTATTTCCAGTATTTTGTTTTTGCGATATCTTAAGGGTCCTCTTCATGCACTTGAAAACACCCGCTTGCTAATGTTAATCCTATGGGACATTATTTTTCTAATATCTCGTTTGCATTTCAATATTTTTAAAAGATTTTTTTTTTTTTTTTTTTTTTTTTGCATTAGATAGCAGAGATTAATTTCCGCCGTTGATTACTTTTTCGATTTTATTTGCGGATTTTTTTTTTTACGAAGATATTTTCATTTTCGAAACCGCTTCGAGTTGCAATCAGTACTTTCTCATTGAGGTCATACCCGGGTCACAACTGTAATCTTACACTGCGGAAAATTCTTCACTATTTTTGATAACTCTATAAATGATCTTTAAATCTACAAAATCTTATACTTTTATTTATATTTCAAAGTTATCATAGATATTTACATGAGATATTTCCAAGTTAAAACTATGCTTTTGTAAAGTTTTCTAAAGATTTTGAAAAATTAGTGTGTTTAGACTAGAAAAACTTTTAAACAAATTAATATTTCAAACAAGAAGACTTAAAACCATTCGCAATGCGTAAAGCATATTACGTGTTTATTGTATTGTATGCCTTCTGAATAAAAATGTAACTTATTTAACGTATTAAACTTATTTTAACACATTTTTCATTTTAAATAAAACGGCATAAAACCATTTGCAATACTTATAATGCTTCACACTATTTTCTGACATTAAATAAAATATTCTTTATTTTCAATTACTGTAATTGCTTTTAAAATAAACTCAGGAAAAATTAAATGATACGAAAACATTTCAAATTAAACAATATTTAAAGAGATTCACTCGATATTAAAAACATTCTTTTCTCTCCTTTTCCCTTGTGCATTGCATGAGAAATTTTGAATTCATTGTAATTAGATATTTGTCCGAAATTTTCCCATTTTCATCGCATTAATCAATCCCCACACCCCTGAAAATGAAGGCTCAAAAGATTTGCTGTTACCTATTTTCAAATATTTTTATTTTTATTTGACTTTGTTTAATGCAATGTATTCAGATGAAAAGCCAAGGGAATACCTCCAGTTTTTCAAAAAAAAAAAAAAATATATATCCTCAATATTTTTCATAAAACCGACTCGATTCCCTTGTGACGTCATCACAAAACTGCTGCCGTCGTAATAATAAATAATTATGACGAATATTCACTTTATCTTGGCTTTTAAAAGAACAAACATATCTGGGGGAAAACACGGTTTTATATGTTATCGTCATTTATCATATAAATTGAAATGGACGTATCACAGTTGAAAATGGCGGACGTATGTTGTCATGGAAACGATGTTTAGAATTCGGAAAAGAGAAGATGATGTTCTTAGCTTTTGGAGAAGAATTATTGACATATTTCCTTGACGTAACTTAGAGAACCACTATGAGTTTTATATTTAGTTATTTGTTTAGTTAGTTTTATTTTTATTCTAAAGGAGATAAAGAATTTTGAGGAATAAAAGTTTATTCCAATTTTCCTTTAAATAAAGTTATTTTTATGCTTATACATAAATTTTGTAGTCTGTTTCAGAGAATATAGATTTTAGTTTCTGCTGCTTTCTTTTGGTTAACTTTTGTAGCTTGTTGCAAGCAGCAGTTATATTGTGCATTTATCTTCCATAAACTTGTGAGACTTCGTGTTACAGGATATTGGATTTTTTTAATGAATTATGTATGAAGCGTCAGATAGATTTTGAAAATGTGCCTTGTTTAGATATTATACGAAATGTTTAGGTTTATATTTACATATTGTGATTTATTAGATGTTGTAAAAAAATAAGATTTGCCTGTATGTAATGTTATATGAGTTGGAATGTTAAATTGTAACTTGACGCTGATTTTTTTTTTTTATGTATGTAATATTATCTATAATAACTTGTAAAAACAAAAATATTTCCTTATATAGATAGATAATAGATATATGTAGATACATGGATAAATAACCAAAGTTTCCCTCATGTTTCAAAAGAATTAGGATGCTGCTGGTGGTAAAAGAGAACTTTTTGAATTTTAAGGACACTTTTTAGATTTTTAAGGACACTTTTTGGATTCTAAATGACATTTTTGGATCTGTAAAAAAACTTTTATGTCCTTAGGAGCACTTTTTTTACTTTTAAATTCATTCTTTTGATTTTTAGAGGCACTTTTAATATTTAAAAGTTAGGGCACACTTTTCAAGAGTCAATTGTCACCATGCAAGCAAATATTTTAGAACAAAAGACACAAAGGGCACCCTTTTTTAATGAGAGGAAAGGAGCTGTTCTTTGGATGAGGGGTAAGAACGGTGCTAATTCTTAAAGCAAAGAGCAGGCAGGGTGCAGCTATAAAGTTGTTCTGGGCTCGTGGTCGTGATCGCTCAAACATAATTCAAAATAATTCGGTATAATATGTTATCATATAAAGATATGTAATTATTATACAGGCATACATACATTAAATACAATAATCCAACATGGAGTGAAAAAATAGCCAGAGCCAGGAATCAAACCCACAGCGCCCTGGGCTGTGGCAGATTCCTGGCTCTGACTAAATTTTCACTCCATGTTGGATTATTGTATTTAATGTATGTATGTCTGTATAATAATTGTATATCTTTAAATGATGAATGCAGGCGTTATTTATGTGTGTTTTAATATGTTATCATATCTTCAAAAATCCAGGTAAGCAAACAGGGACAGACTTGGAAAGAAAAGTCTATCATAAATAAGCGAGAATGTACTTTAATTACCAGACAAGGATCATACGTCATAAGTACAAGGAAATTGTTCCATGGCTAACGACTACGGAAGGCAGCGGCACCCGGTTGCTTTTTTCAGAAAGCCTCACGTTTTCAGCAGCAGCTTGGTGAATTGTCACTTTAACCCTTTCCGGCACAGTGGTCCCACTCCGGGTACACCTAATTTTAAATCCAAACTTGCATTCGGCACCAAGAATATTTTAATAAAAATTTTCTTCTACAATGAAAGCTTAAAATAAGGAGTTCTTATTTTCTAAAAAAGTCGTTTGTAAATTACAGTGTCAGTCAGTAATTTCTCATTTTACGAACAAAATTTGTCTGTGCCGGAAAGGGTTAAAGAGCTAGGCAGTTCGCGCTAAGAGTGGAATGGAACTGGCTACCTTCATCTAAGAGCTTCTCATATTTATAGCTAACACCCAAAACAGTTTGAACAAGTTGCTCTTTTGTTTGATATAGTTGCTTTTTTCAGAAAGCCTCACGTTTTCAGCACCAGCTTGGTGAATTGTCACTTTAAAGAGCTAGGCAGTTCGCGCCAAGCGGAATCGAACTGGCTACCTTCATCTAAGAGCTTATCATATTCATAACCAACACCCAAACAGTTTGAACAAGTTGCTTTTTTCGGAAAGCCTCACGTTTTCAGCACCAGCTTGGTGAATTGTCACTTTAAAGAGCTAGGCAGTTCGCGCTGAGCGGAATCGAACTGGCTAGCTTAATCTAAGAGTTTCTCATATTTATAGCCAATACCCAAATAGTTTGAATAAGTTGTTCTTTTGTTTGATATAGTTTAACTCGATATAAAAATAGACAAAAAAGCAAGAAGTCTATAATTAGAAAAACAAAATAAAACAGAAAACTATTTTTATTTAATAAAAAACTGAAACGCAATATCGTCTCATTATTTTGGAATAATGTTATAATTTTTAATTACAAGAAATTTAAACTCATTTAAATGACGTTATACTGACTATTATATTGACATTATATTAATATTGACTATTCCATTCCAAAAGTAATCTGCGTAACAATTTTTTTTTTTTTTTTGTCGAGATCCAATCAATTATCACTGCCTAAAAAAAAAAAAAAAAAAAAAAAAAAAAAAAAACAGAAATATGATGTAGAAGTTTTAACTCGAATAATTAATAAGATCATTCCATTTTTTCTTCTTTTTTTTTTATCTTTAATTAGTCTTCTTTTTTATAGACTTCTTGGAAGACAGAATGCGGAAGTTTTTTTTTATATATATTTTTTGCAATAATAAAGATAATGTTTTTGACATAGTAAAAAATACTTTTATACATTTTTTTAATAATGTGAAAATAGGTTTCTTTTTTTTTTCTATTTTGATAGTCGGACAGGTTTATTTTCAATTTATTACTTACATTGATTGTTATTTTGAAATTTTATTAAAATATTTGTTTTGTTTACTTTTAATTGTTGACAAAATAGTCGGTATTTCTTTTAGTCAAAGCGTTGTCCCCCTCCCCCTCCCCTTAAAAAAAAGGGTACTAAATTAAGCTTGCAATCGAATGTGGAGATTTCAAATCTACTGGTTTTTTTTTTTTTTTTTTTTTTTTTTTTTGGTTTTTTTCGCTTTATTGCCAACTGAAAAGGTTATAAATTAGTCTCATTTGCAGATTTTATTCACGCATCAGCGAGAGCAACAGGGGAAAAAAATAATTAAAAGTAAAAATTAAATTCTGGCTACACTCTGCAGCTTGTTGCATTCCGATTTCTAAAATAGTTTTTGAGAAAATGGGAGAATTAATATATCAACCAATCTTTCAATACAGAAACACTCGGGTACTAATAAATCAATTTTAAGGAATTTTACGGCGATTGAAAGGTCTAAGTAAATATTGTAAATAATAATAATAATTACATTTTTAGCTTATGGCCGATACATTTTCATTTAAACTATTTTTTCACCAAAAATTCGAAAGATTTCATGAAACAGAAATTTAAGCTATTAAATTAGTATGATCAATGTTTAAGAACCCTCGTTTCAACTTATTTTGTAAATAAACTATCACTTAATGAATCTAAATAATGCCTTCACAAGTTCTCTGCCATTTGAATACATTGTATTCAAAATCCTGTTATTTCAGGGTTTTTGCATAAAATAGCAGAGCATTTGTATTACTGCTTTAGTTTATATAGATCTTGGAATGTTGAATTTCCAACGAATTAAACAAACGCTGTATATGTTCTTAGCAGATTATCTCAAAATATTATTCCCGAACTTCGTAAAATTCAGTGTGAATAGGAAAATGCAGTTTCTCCAGGGGAAGACACTGCTTACATACTAGTTGACCCGCCCGGCGTTACCCGGACACATGATAAAACCTTAAATGAACCCCAAATAAAAAATAGTGATAATTAGGGATAAAAGGGCTCATAATAAAACATGAGAAAAAAGTTTCTGTTGTCTAAACCCTTTGAAATTTTTAATGGTTATAAATATAAAGGTTTTACAACCCGTGTAAAAATTACGTCAGAAATATTGATATCTGGTTGTAAATAAATATGTTTTCCCCCCAGAAAACGACCCTTTTACAAATTCTATAGAAGGGGAGAACTCCCCCCACCTCCCATTTCCTTTTACACTTTCGCTTTCAAAAAAAGTGAAAGCGCTTTCTCTTTTGTTCACCTCTCTTTCAAACAAAACAGGTGGAAGAATAGATGCTCCCTTCAGGAAGGGGAAATAAGCATACAATTAATAAGAATTTAGAAGGAGTATTTCCCAGGGGTAGCGTTGTGAGCATTGAAGGCCAATAGGCGAGCTATTCATTCCCCAGCCCTCTTGATTCTTCTTAATTCTATTTCCTTCATTATTCACCGTTCAAAAAAAGTTGAGGCATGCGCAGTAAGGTTGAATTTGCACTGAAATATTGAGACTTTTACTACTCGCTTTAATATATAAGATACTTAGCTGACCCACCCCTGACGTGGTCCGGACCCGGTATAATAACCAAATACGGCTTTGCATTGTGTTTTTGTAATCGATTTTAATATATATCAGGTAAAATTTTTGCAATTTTTTACAGTGTAGTCTTTGATTTCTATATACATTAATTATTACCATCAAGAATGTTATTACTTAAATTAAATAAAAAGTTTAGCAACCCTATGTGTAGTGTCAATAATTCTGAAAATTTAATAGATCAGAAGGGTAAAATAATGTAATGTGACATAAGAAGAAAATCTTTTTCCGAAATATACGTATTATTATTAGCAACTTTTATTAGTTATACTTATAAGGAATAATAACTTTCTACGTTATGATGGAGTGCCGTAACGACAAATGTAATAATAATCGACTGGATTCAATAAAACAGGAATCTCGTATCTGGAGTTATAATCAATTCTTTCTTCGGTTGACCGGCTTGATACTAAAAGCATAAAGAAAAGAAAAACATAGCGTGTCAGTCTATGTTACGTCTATTATCACTCCGCAGAAAATAGCAAAATTGGTGACAAATGGTTTATGCGAACAGTTCACTGAACCCCGAGATAGAATTCGGTAAAAAAGCACAATTATGTGCTTTTGACAACTTTCATAACTACAATGGGTTCCGAAATAATTGGAAATACAATTTCGAAATTTAGGCATTTTTATCGTTCTAAAATATAGGTAAAAATTACACACAAGTGAAAATTGGTTGTTTATAGTTTCAAAAATATTAAATGTTCTTTTGAAAATATGCAATGAATATAGGCTGACAAATACGGTAGTAAATATATTCTGCATAAACAAGGATATTTATTTTTTTCTAAATTTACATTCCATCCGTTATATTTCATGTTTGACGCCCAGAGGAAGGAAAAACTAACTTTTATTTTAGCGAACTACAACTACTTTATCGAGAATGTACCGTAATTTCCGGAGCTGGTAGACGGGAGGTGCTGGGTTCCAACCCCTGTCGCGCTGGTCGACCTAACCGTTCCGAGTTTCCCGTGGTTTTCTTCGAACCTTGCCGTAAATACGGGTTAGGATCCCTTAGAAAGACCCCCACGGAGGACACTCCCCCTAGGGTCTATATTTCTCGTGTAGATAATCGGCCGTCATAAAATCGACCAACCAACCGTGATTTCCGGCTTATAATCCGCGGATCAAACAATTATGCTTCGACCCAGAAATTTATTTTATATAATGTACTTACTAGATTGCTGCAAATACTTGACTTCCATTATTAAATGAAATTTCTGCTTCGAAACATAATTGTTTGATCCGCGGATTTTAGGCCGGAAATTACGGTATAGTTAATTGGGGCTATAGCAACTTGTTTTAAATAGTATCGACTACAAACTACTTTTAAAAAGTAGTGACTACTTCGATACTTTCAGATTTTGTCGGAGGATTCAACCTACACTTGAAATTGTGGACATGGATTAAGTTATACCGTGGCCCCTCGTTACATCGCGTCTGTCGGTAATACAACCAAATAAGTTATAATTAAGGCATTAAAAAAATTAAGAAAGATAACATATAAGAAAAAGTTAATCTCCAAAATTTTAGTTTATACACATATTATATTGTTATACGCCGACCAATGGAGTTCAATATATTAATTTCGTCTATGATAATATAAAAAAAATAGTAAATCTGTAAATAAAACAATTTCAAAAGAAAAATGCTTGCATTAAAACCTGAATGTATAATAATGAGTAAGTGAACAAGTATTACTGGACAGTTAAACTCAATAGACAAGTAAATTTAGTAGACAAGTAAAGTTAATTTATTTATTGGGCCGACACTTGGTTTTATCAGCAAGTACCAATGAAAAAAATCTGTGACGTCATACGATGGGTTGTTAGACGCTGCAGCTGAGATTAGTCGCTGGCATTCGCAAATTGTTTCGCAAAACACATTTTGAAGCAGATTGCGGTCACGTGATTTGAATAATCGCACACTCCGCCCTCCCCCCTCCCCTCCACTTCACATACCCACATACACCTGAAGTTGCGTGAAAAGTAGCGTCAGTTCTCGCTACAAACTACTGATTTTTTGTATCGCGCTACTCGCTACACTACAAACTACTAAAAAAAGTAGCGACGGCTATAGTTTCGATTTGTAGCGTGCTACTTCAGACCACTTGTAAAAGAAAACTTTCTGTAGAATGATGGGGCGACATAACAACAAATGTAATAATCGACTGGATTTGATGAAATAGGAATCTTGCATCTGGTGTTATAATCAATTCTTTCTGCGGTTGGCCGACTTGCTGCTATAAGCAAAAGGAAGAAAGAAGTAGCACTTCAGTCTATGTTGAAGTCTAGCAAGTCGAAAGTGGGTGAAATTTCTTATGTGTCCATTTCAATCTGACAATGAAAAGAACATGATTTCTCGACAGCGGCTCAATCAAGTACATTGTAATAAGCCAGAAATCTTGAGAAGACTGGGGTAATAAGGTGGCCCGATTATTGAAATGTGATATGTGGCTTGAGTAATTGAATCAGAGTTCTAAAACAAAACCTATATACAACAATCTTCCGCAATCGGGCGAAGTATTGCTGCATTGTTGGTCGGCTCTCCCACCTTCCCACAACCACAACCGATAACAATGAATAAGCTCGATGCCGCCTCGATCGTCCATGGTATTATTCAACTCCCCATCCATATCACCTGCTAACTTCGAACAACATTTGCCGAGGTACCAGTGGCCTAATGCCACTCACCCCCAGGGACATAACAATGAGAGAACATAACATTGAGAGAATTCCGTAGCAACTGGAAGATATCACCTGCTCTTTGATGTCTTGTACTTAAGGAAAATCACTTTAAAAAATTTCCGGTGGGCTCTTTAGTAATTAGGTTAAGCATTGTTGCGGTGTACATAGGAGTCGATCATTATTCGAATATCTTAAGACAACAAAAACTTTTATTCGTGCAGGGAGTAATCTGTGCATTGTGTGATTTCGTTGCTTAGTCTTATTTCTTAATTTAACCATAATTATGAGTTTAAAGAAACATTTTCTATTGCATTCACTCTCAAGTTCTCTTTAATTACTGTTTTTAAATACATTAAATTTCACAATCGGCTCTGCTTTTATAAAATTTCTCCTACTCTAACTTCAAAGAATTTGTGAAAAAACGATCTTCCCCACAATTAAACTATAGTCCACTAAAAAACAAACCATTAACTTAATTAATCTTTCTCGAATTTAATGCTTCTGACTCCTGGACATGCCTTTTATTCCGTTCGTTCTTTTAATATCGAACGTAATTAGTTTGACTTTATTTTTAAAGCAGTAACTCTAAAATGTGGTTCAATCTGTTTACATCTGATTGTGTCTGGAAATGTTTGGTTTTTGTTTTTCTCTACTGCACAAGTAAATTTTCTTCTGCTCGTTGGCAACAAGTCAAACTCTTTCTACCTCTGGGGTACTATTAATTCCCAAATAGCGTGCTCCAATGGATTTTGTTCAGTTTGCAGTTTATTTTGATGAAAGACACTCCATTTTTTTTTTTTTTTTTTTTTATGTCAGTCATAAGAATTAAGTAATTTCAAAAGTTTAGAATGCTACATGTCCAGTGTTGAAATCCGACATGTTTCTCCGAGAAGGATTTCTGCAGTTCCGGGGTGATGGTGGTAGGGGGGAGGGGGGAGGGACTGTAGAGTTTCAGGCATGAAATTACACTTCCACGCCATTAATAGACATAAAATCCCAAATCTTCCGGGGGCATCTCTATGTTCTGGAGTAGGGAATGCCCTCCCCTTATCCGAGCTAACCCCTGTAACGCTGGTCAAACAGTGGTATTTTTGATAAGTTAGCCAGTTAGCATGTTGCTGGATGGTATTATTTCTGGATGAGTATTACTGGATGTGTATTATTGGATGAGTATTAGTTCTGGATAAATATTATTAGATGTATATTATTTCTGGATTATTAGATGTGTAATATTTCTGGATCGGTAGGTTCCTTTTAACAAATAATTGTCATGTCGATATTTTAATGGCCGCTTTTTTTATTGAATATTCACACTCTATTTTTCAATATCGAGACATTCCTGAAAGAAACGCATTGTAACTCATATTTAACCGGTTTTTTCAAGATAGAAATGGGAAAATTACAATTAAAATTTCAACAGGACTGAAACTATGCCTTAAATAGCACTACAAAGGATGTGAATTTTCTTTTCACTTTGCTTAACAGCGTACAAACAGACAGACAGACAGCGCCCACCCTAGAGACCAACTTATGGCTAATGGCCAGGACAAACCCCTAAGCCTAGGGAGGGAAAAATATTACTATCCGGCGCTAGCTACAATAATTACAAGTTAAACTACAATTTTACAAAGTATAAGCGTTACCCAACAGCTTAACAGCGTACAACCAACTTGAGTGAAAAAAATGTGTCCAGAGCGGGGATCGAACCCAGATACCTTGGTATAGCGCACCAAGTGCTTTACCAATTCAGCCATCCTGACGACATCCAGTCTGGTACCTCTTTCACTAATATAAGTTGGCAAGGCTCCAACTCCGCAGCGCAAGATAGAATGCCAACAAAATTTAACTGCAAATTTAAATAATTATCCGATGCCGGGAATTTATTCGTCTCATGTACGCCACGTTTAGTGTGCTCATGTTGACATTCCATCTTGTGCTGCGGAGTTGCAGCCTTGCCAACGTATATTAGTGAAAGAGGTGCCAGACTGGATGTCGTCTGGATGGATTAATTGGTAAAGCACTTGGCGCGCTATACCAAGGTATCTGCGTTCGATCCCCGCTCTGGACACATTTTTTTCACTCAAGTTGGTTGTACGCTGTTAAGCAAAGTGAAAAGAAAATTCACATCCTTTGTAGAAATGGGAAAATTTAGGGTGTATAATTGTTGACATGTTAAGTTAGATAAAATTGAAATATATTAAAGTTTGTATCGTATTTTTCAAAATTTGAAAAAAGAAGTATATAAATGTTCACCTGAGAAAGTTAATTCATAAGAATAATTTTAAAAAGTCATACATTAACTTTCGCTAAACAACATTATCACGAGATTTTTAAGATAGGGATTATGACTTCCGTTCGTATTTCATTTATTTATTTATTTATTTTTATCCTTCTCCCATACACTGTAAAAAATTGCAAAAAACTGCCCAATGATTCAACCATTTTTATGGAAAACTGTTACTTAACCGTAATTTAAGAGAATACCTCATAATATGGTCAAATAACCGTTGACACTTAACCGTTGTTTTCATAAAAACGGTTAAATGATTGGACAGTTTGTTTCAATTTTTTACAGTGTACATCACTTTAAAATTTATATTAAACTGAAACAAACGCATATTTATTGTAATCTATGCGGGATTTATGATTATGTTTTCCAGTTTTATTCATTAATTAAACACGTTAAATTTTATAATTGACGCTGGTTATTACACCTTGTCTAATTAATACCAACAAGCAATTAGATTTATATAATCCGCCATTATATTTAGAAATAAACTATTTCACTAAAAAACAAAACAAAAACCATTACTTCAGTTAATCTTTCTCAAATTTAATATTCCTACCTTTCCCCGTGTATTTTATTTCGTTCTTTCAATATCGCATGCAATTAATTTGACTTTAATTTTGTAGCTGAAACGTGGAAAAACAGTTCAATCTGTTTACACCTTGATTCCAACTACGATAGTTTTTTTTCTATTGGAAAAGTAAATTTTCTTCTATTCCGTTGGCAACAAGTCAAAGTGTTTCTGTCTCAGGAGTATTATTAATTTCGAAATAGCGTGCTCGGATGGATTTAGTTCCGTATGCAGTTTATATATGATGAAAAACACTCCCTTATTTTGTGGAGTATTTTTGGGTGTCAGACATAACAGAATTAAGTAATTTCAAAAGTTCAGAGCGTTATATGTCCACCCACTCATTTTAATTGTATGCAAATGTGTTAGTCAAAGATTAATTTTATTGGTGGCATGCGAGTTTTGTTTACTTTTCATTTTTTTTTACGCGCGTGACTGTGGATTTATTATTATGGTTATGTTACTAATTTGTAGATTGTTTATATTGTATATTATTATATGAATGTTCCCGAGTAGTTTGTATAGTGTATTAATCAATTTTCACAAAACGGAATGTCGGTTTTAAGATGCTATCATCATTCTCAATTAAACATTTTCAGCTGCGTAATTGAATTTATACATGCAAGAGTAACAAAATTATATTAATGTTAATGTTATTGCTGTTAATCACGTTACTGTTAATGTTATTGCAGTTAATCATTGTTAATGTTATTGCAGTTGTTGTTACTGTTAACAAAGTTTCTTTTTCTGCTACATTTTAGGAAACGTTTCCAATTAGAATTTATAGTGTATTAATCTGTTTTCTCAAACCGGAATGTCGTTTTCTAAGAGTTGCCGAGTAGTTTGCATAGTGTATTAATCAATTTTCACAAAACGGAATGTCGGTTTTAAGATGCTATCCGAATTTTCAATTAAACATTTTCAGCTGCGTAATTGAATTTATACATGTAAGAGTAACAAAATTATATTAATGTTAATGTTATTGCTGTTAATCACGTTATTGTTAATGTTATTGCAGTTAATCATTGTTAATGTTATTGCAGTTAATCATTGTTAATGTTATTGCAGTTGTTATTACTGTTAACAAAGTTTCTTTTTCTGCTACATTTTAGGAAACGTTTCCAATTAGAATTTATAGTGTATTAATCTGTTTTCTCAAACCGGAATGTCGTTTTCTAAGAGTTCCCAAGTAGTTTGTATAGTGTATTAATCATTTTTCACAAAACGGAATGTCGGTTTTAGATGCTATCCGCATTCTCAATTAAACATTTTCAGCTGCGTAATTGAATTTATACATGCAAGAGTAACAAAATTATATTAATGTTAATGTTATTGCTGTTAATCACGTTATTGTTAATGTTATTGCAGTTAATCATTGTTAATGTTATTGCAGTTGTTATTACTGTTAACAAAGTTTCTTTTGCTGCTACATCTTAGGAAACGTTTCCTATTAGATTTTACAGTGTATTAATCTATTTTCTCAAACCGGAATGTCGGTTTTTAAGTTGCTATCCATTCTCAATTAAATATTTTTGGCTGTGTAATTGAATTTATACATGCAAGAGTAACAAAATTACATTAATTTTAATGTTAAGGTTATTGCCGTTAATCACGTTATTGTTAATGTTATTGCAGTTAATCACGTTAATGTTATTGCTGTTAATAAAGTTTCTTTCGCTACTACATTTTAGGAAACGTTTCAGAGTAGTTTTTATAGTGTATTAATCTGTTTTCTCAAACTGGAATGTCGTTTTTTAAGATGCTACTAATTCTCAATCGAATATTTTCAGCTGCGTAATCGAATTTATACATGCAAGAGTAACAAAATAATATTCATTTTAAGGTTAACGTCGATGCTGTTTAAACATGTTTGTTGAACATGAAAATGTTTACTTGAGAATGGATAGCATCCGAAGAACCTATATTCTGGGTTGAGAACGATGAAAACATGTCACAGATTCCAATCAAAAATTGTATCAACAGTTACATTTAAAATATATCTGCTAATCTAAGCATTTACAAAACATTATATAAAACAAGTTTTGGTAACATAAAATGCATTATTTATGCGTATCTTACATCTTTTTGTAACTCTCTGAAATCGCTAAACAAACGAAAATTTATAATATTAGCTTCCAAAATACACTTTATATGGTAATTCGCCAAATATTGTTTAAATTTTTAAATTAACATTTATTTAAATTACATTTGAGAAATTTTTAAATTAAATTTTCATTAGTCAAATCAAATATTATGAGACACATTTCCCATTTCATTAAATATGGATTTTGTAACACTCGATTCCTCGATTTTGTTAACATTTCTTTAATTTAATTTCTTTCTTATTGAGAAATCGCATGATTAAATAAAACTAAGCGGAATTTTATATACATGGAAATTATATGCTTTTGATAAATTATTCATGATAGAAGCTGTGTCGGTGCTTATTAAATCCAATTTACGTTATGGAGAAAATTATTTCGCCTATTTAATTTTATGTTTCCTCCTTCTGTAGTTTGTAGTTTTTAATAACCAGAAAATTTAACAATGGAATATCTTTACTAGGAGGAGGTAGAGGTAATAATTTTTCTCTTTTACTTCAGCTTTCAAATCTCTTTCATTCAACATTTATTTTTATTGTTTAATGCGAGGACCGCCGCAGACTAGTGATGAAGTGTCTTTTTTGGCCGACATTGACGAAGCAGTTTTCAGTGTTTATCTAGTCGGTTCACAATTCCCAATCACGGCAATGTTTGTTAATTTTATACATTTTTAATTCAAAACCATCAAATTTTAATATTTATTCCTCATATTACCAATTTTACACTCAGACATTATCTAAAAAAATATGGTTAAAAGTTCCATAAAAACAGTCCTTCATTATTAAAATTGTTAAAAAGTTTCACATAAATCTGTCACCGTTACACAAAAGCGCTTTCACTCCGGTTAGAGCATCATCAGTTGTAACCTTCAAGCTTCCGGTCTCGTTATATGCCAGTCACCCTGACTGGGGGTTGAAGAATTCCCTTTACTCGCAATGCTAGAATGCCACTGGACAAAAAAAAATGTTGAAAGAAGAGGGAAAAAGAGAGAATTGAATGCGAGTAAAAGGAATTCTTCATTGGTTTATCTGACTGGGGGTTGAAGAATTCCCTTTACTCGCATTCGATTCTCTCTTTTTTCCTCTTCTTTCAAAAAAATTTTTTTTTTCCAGCGGCATCATCAATTGTAACCCTTCAAGCATTCGTCTCTTCACTATATATCTGACTGGGGGTTGAAGAATTCCCTTTACTCGCAATGCTAGAATGCCACTGGGAAAAAAAAAAAAAAATGTTGAAAGAAGAGGGAAAAAAGAGAGAATCGAATGCGAGTAAAGGGAATTCTTCACTGGTTTATCTGACTGGGGGTTGAAGAATTTCCTTTACTCGCATTTGATTATCTCTTTTTTCCGTCTTCTTTCAACATTTTTTTTCCAGTGGCATTCTAGCATTGCGAGTAAAGGGAATTCTTCAACGCCCAGTCAGATATATAGCGAGCTGACGAATGCTTGAAGGTTACAACTGATGATGCTCTAGCCGGAGTGAAACAGCTTTTGTGTAATGGTGACAGTCTTATGTAAAATTTTTTAACAGTTTTAATAATGAAGGACTGTTTTTAAGTGGAACTTTTGACCTTTTTTTTTTTTTTTTTTTTTAGATAATGTCTGAGTATAAAATTGGTAATATAAAGAATAAATATTATATTTATAGACATTAATAATTGAATACCTATTTTAACATACATTTTAAGTTTATTTTTACACTTTGAACACTAGACTGAAATCGCTAAACATGCTTGGAGAGGAGGGGGTGGGGGTCTTTTTTTAAATACAGGGTAATAAATTGTCAATAGTCTCGTTTCATAGCAATAAATTGTCTTCAATGAAAATACAGAATGATCCCGAAATTATGGTACAAACTTTAAGGGTTGGTACAGAACACTAACAATCATTTATTGTACTGGAAACCAGGGTCAGATATCCATTTATTTAGTCAAATTACAGGGTGTCTCACTACAATCCCAAATTGCATTTTCGTTCATAACTTTAGCTGTAGTGAAGCTATTTTAACAAAATTCGTAACAGACTCATATTTGTATTAAATGCAAGGATGTTGTAAGGGTTTCATTAAAATATCTTCGCTACAGTTAAAGTTATGAATAAAAACACGAATTCGTATTGGAGTGAGACGCCCTGTAATTTTGACTAAATAAATGAATTTTTGAGCCTGTTTTCCTATACAATAATTGATTGTTACATTGTCCTGTATCATTTTTTGTACCATAAATTCAGGATCATGCCACACGTATTCGTGTGGTATAGCACCCCGAGAAATATTTCTGGCACACGTGTTTGTGTGCCGTTTCAGTCAATGTGTTACGGAATAGATTAGAAACTTTAGCTCATGAATAAATCATAAATATCCAAAATATCTATAAATTGTCATAAATATTAAAAATATAAAATATCCCAGAAATATATAATATCATAAAATAACCATAAATATCTTAAATATCGATATTAGTCTCCAGAATCCACTGTATATTGGTAATCCATCAAATGTTGCTTAAATTTTAAAATTAATATTTATTTAAGCAATGGAGAAATTTTTAAATTAAATTTCCGCGCTATTTCATTAGTACAGACCAAATATTACGAGACACATTTCTCATTTCGTTAAATATGGATTTTGTAACACAGTAACGCAGAGTAATTCCTCGAGTTAATATTTCTTTAATTTAATTTCTTTCTCATTGTGAAATGGAATGATTAAATAAAACTAAGCGGATTTTTATATACATGGGAATTATATGCTTATGATAAATTATTCATGAAAATGATAGAAGCTGTGTCGGCGCTTATTAAATCTAATTTGCCTTATGGAGAAAATTCTTTTCTCTCAGATAAAAATTATTTCGTATATTTAATTTTATGTTTCCACCTTCTAATACTTTTGCTGTTTTAAATTTACTTTGACATTAACATCTACATTAAATTACATTAAAATATATCTAATAGGAGGGGGAGGTGGAGAGAAGTTACGAAAGTTAAAAAGTACTTTTAACACTTTCCAACATAGTTGAAAAGTGTTTATGACTTCAGTTTGTCCCTCTGCCTATCTGTCCGAGCTCTAACTCGCGTAAATATAGTTGGATTGCTATGCAACTGATATATGTTATTGAGAATTACTATGATATGTTCGATAAAGAGTTAAAATTTCAGTGCAAATTCACCTTGTTTAATAACCAAAATTCATAAAGATACAACTAAATGTAAATATATTGCTTGAAGGTGCGTAAAAACATACATAAAACATTTAAAAGAACATTAAAGTCCTTTTAAAAAATCCAAAACGTTTTCAACCGAACACTCGGTCATGTCATCATCAGTGAAAAAGTAATTGTTGAGTTGAGTTGTTGTCTCTTCGCGTTTTCTTGCTTGCCCGGAACAAACTATTTTATTTCAAGGGTTTGGCATACATCATTGATTACCTTTCCCATCCCACGTTATATACCAAACCCTTGAAATAAAATAGTTTATTCCGGGCAAGCAAGAAAACGCGAAGAGACAACAACTCAACTCAACAATTAGTTTTTCACTGATGATGACCAAGTGTTCGGTTGAAAACTTTTTGGATTTTTTAAAAGGACTTTGATGTTCTTTTAAATATTTTATGTATGTTTTTACGCACCTTCAAGCAATATAATTTACATTTAGTTGTATCTTTATGAATTTTATGATATGTTCGGTATTAAAAATGCAGCGTGTAGCATTTATAGTTCGTTTACAGGAAAACTCAAAATTATTCCGTTACATTACGGTTTATTTAGAAAAATCGTTTGCAATGTAATTTAATAATGTTATACTAATTCGAACATATTAAAATTTATATATATCAGTGGGGTACACAATAAAGGTCAAAATTAGCACTAGCCACCAGCCACAGGGAAAGATTGTCTCTCAGCGGCCATCTTATGGCTCCTTTCCTACGAGGAAAGAGTACAACTTTTTTGTATTTCATTTTTGTTTAAATAAATAAATAAATAAATAAATAAAACTATATTTACTTTTATGCTTATAATTGCTCGAAGAATAGATTAGAAACTTAACTCATGAGTAAATCATAAATAACATAGCTGAAAAGTCTGAAATGATTACAAGAAAAAGCTGTTTATACTAATACTTTTAATAATAATATACCTTTTTTAACAACGCTTTTTCATTATTTAATTTGAGTTTGGTTGACAATTGCATTTAAAGTATTGGTTGATAATTGCATTTAAAATATTGGTTGATAATTGCATTTAAAATATTGGTTGATAATTGCATTTAAAGTATTGATTGATAGTTGCATTTAAAGTAAGTGTTTAAAACACTTTTTAGATGCTTGTTTATCATTAGAGATGGAATTTTTAGTAACTTATTTTTATACTTTTAATGAGATATTATATATTTATCTTTAACCACTTCAAACAATTATAACTTGTAAAAAAATATTTTATGTAATTATAATTTGTAAAAAAATACTTTATGTAATTATAATTTGTAAATAATATTTTATGTGATTATAATTTTCTCCATTTCATTTAAAATCACGGAATGTCTACAGAGTGAATATTTAGAGAAACCTATGAGACAATAAATGCTTGTCCAATGTTTTAATTAAAAGTTTTATTGACAGCTATTTGATTATTATTTTGCATGTTTAATTTTATAAATAACCCTCCTCAGTTTATAGTTTTTAATAAACAGAAATTCCACTTATAGAAATAGCTTTGATATGACGCAATTTAAAAAAAAATTTTAATGTACAATATATTTTTTTTTCTTTTGTTTTTCAAAATTTCATTTTAACGATTTCTTTCTACATTAGTTTTACTGTTTTGAAGAAAAAAAATTTAGAACGAAAAGCGTTAACGTTACTTTAATAATTAATCTTCCATTATTAAAAACATAAACTTAATTGTTGTTAAAAATACATTTATATCAAGATTTTACATTTTTTAATAATAATTTTTAAGAGTGTTAAAAACAGTTAAAATTATATTAAAATTCATTTTTAATCTTAATTATAAAATATATATTTATCTTATAACTTCTTATTTAAAAAATCCATTTTTTAATAAGAATATCAATTTAACAATAATATTCTTTAACAATCTTTTAACATTAAAATTGTAATTATAATAAAAACAAAAAAGAACTAAATATTAACTTTTAAACCAAAAATAAAATACATATTTACATTTAAGGCTGTCCTCAAATCCAAATTGGCTACTTTCTGACACATTTTAAATTTATGTAATTGAACTGTTTTTTTCGTTTTTCGGTAAAGGCCGAGGATTTTTCAAAAAGTACTTTAAAAGTTTTGGGGTTTTGAATCGAATTTCCAGACATGTTTAATCAAACATCACGACACAATTTCTCATTTTGTTAAATATTGATTTTGTAACACAGTAACGAAGAATAATTCTTCGATTCTGTTAATATTTCTTTAATTTAATTTCTTCGCTTCCATGAAATTGTATGATTAAATTACATAAACGTTATTTTAAATGTAAAGAATTCACACGAAAGAGAAAAATAAATTGGCATCCTAAAACAACAATGGCTTATATTCAAGATGTTATTTATATATTGGAAAACAGGGAAAGCTGTTCGATTACAATTTACATTAACAATCATGCCCGCATGTATCCTGATTTTATTTTTAAAAATGCGTCAGAAAGTTTCGCGTTGTTGAGCTAGGGGAAATATTTTTTTCAGAACCGCTTTAATTTTTACATTTTTAATAATATTTTAATCAAATACTTATAACTTTTTCTTTTTTAAATATGTTACGGAAAAAACAATTTTCTATAAACGTTACAGTTTAAAAACATGAAATATGAACACATGGGGAAGAGGGGGTTAAAGATGGAGAAGGGGGGTTCTTTCTTCAGCTAAATTTTAAAGTTAATATTTATCTAAACATTGGAGAATTTTTTTTTAATTGAATTTCCACGCTATTTCATTATCCAAATCAAATATCGCGACACAATTTCTCATTTCGTTAAATATTGATTTTGTAACACAGTAACGCAGAATAATTCTTCGATTCTGTTAATATTTCTTTAATTTAATTTCTTCCCTTCCATGAAATTGTATGATTAAATTACATAAACATTATTTTAAATGTAAGGAAATTACACGCTTATAATAGTTTTTTTTTTTTAGCTTCTATAAAATGATAAATTATTCATGAAAGTTATACAAGCTGAGTCATGCTTGTTAAATCTAATTTACCTTACGGCGAAAATTGTGCTTTTTGAGATGAAAATTATTTCGCATATTTAACTTTATAAGTGTCTCTTCTCCCTGTTCTTTTTCTTGTTTTGTAATTTTTAATAACTAGAAATTTTAACTGTAAGTTGATTTTAGTTTTGGCAGTGGATAGAGGGAGGGGAGGGGAGGAGAGAGGGGTTGATGTGCTACGAGTTTTTTTACTTTTAATGAAAATCTACTGTTTAAATCTCTCTAGTATTAAGGGATTGTAAATACAAGAATTTGACTAAAAATTGAATGTTCTTTTGTAATAATATTTAATGGCTTAATTGTATCATATAAAAAAAAAAAACACATTTAAATTTGTGATAGAGCACATATATTATGAAAATTTAGGATAAATATTAAACGTCTTTTATTGTTGAACTATGTGTAATCTTTTGTTGAACTATATGTACGGATAAGCAAAATTTATGAAATGTTATTTAGAGATTTTTTTTTTGTTTTCTAAACTACCGTTCTGCATTTAATTTCATTTTTTAAAGAATTAATTAAAACACTAACTCGTGAATAAAAGATATCAATCCAAAAGTGTGAATAATTTAATTGATTTTAAGAAAATTCCTTTAAAGTATATATTTTTAATAATAATGCTGTTTCACTAAAAGCGTAAATTTAATTTTGATTATAATAAAAGTAATTTTCTGACACTTTTAATTATTTTTATTTTTATTATTAAGAATATAATTTATTTTTGCGTTATTATTATTAAAGTATATATTTATTCTTAAAGCGGTTCTCAAAAAATACCAACTTTGACAGCATTTTCGGAAAAATCTTCTGCTTTTACCGAAAAACGAATTAAAAAAAAACAGTTGGATTGAAAATTTCTTTTAATAAGAGCACCTGCCAGTTTCATACGCTTGCGTACAAAAATAAATTAAGATAAATAAATAAAAAATAAAGAAATACAGATCATAAAAAAATATCATAAATCGATAAAAAAATTTATAGCAATCCAAAATATCCGAACATTTTAAATGATTTTAAGAATAGCCATTAAAAGTGTAAATTTAATTTTGGTTATAAAAAAATACTAATTTTCTGACACTTTTAATTATTTTTATCATGACTATTAAGAATGTAATCTTTTTTTTTTTTTTTTTTTTGCGCTATTAATGTTAAAGTATATTTATATTATTTAAATGGTTTTAAGAATAGCCATTAAAAGTGTAGATTTAATTTTGGCTATAAAAAAAAAGGACTAATTTTCTGACACTTTTAATTATTTTTATTATCACTATTAAGAATGTAATTTTTTTGCGCTATTAATTATTTTTATTATCACTATTAAGAATGTAATTTTTTTTGCGCTATTAATGTTAAAGTATATTTTTATTCGTTAAATGATTTTAAGAATAGCCATTAAAAGTGTAAATTTAATTTTGGTTATAAAAAAGGACTAATTTTCTGACACTTTTAATTATTTTTATTATCACTATTAAGAATGTAATCTTTTTTTTTTTTCTCTTTAAATTTTTTTTTTTCGCTATTAATGTTAAAGAATATTTTTATTCTTAAACTTTTCAAATTTTATAACTTGTTTCAAGAAAAATTCATTTGAAACACACTTTTTATATAATTATAAAACACACATTTTATTACTATTTTTATTATTATATTATTATTAAAGGTGCCATTTTAGTTTGGTTTAAAAAATACAATCTATATTAAAAGTATGTTCATCATCTTTAAAGTTCTCTGGAGAAATTTAGTTTAAAACTCGCATCATGTGTCTAAAACTCACGTAAAGCCAATTTTTGTGATTTAAGGTTATTGTTACATTAAATTAAGATAAACGACATTTAATGAAGAGACACATTAAATCACAATGTAACCTCTGGTTATTTGAAGACTGATAAAGTCTTTTTCTAAATAAAAAGCTAGTCTAAGCTATAAGTTCTTTTACTTTTTTAATAAATCAAGACGCTTGGAAATGTGTAAATTTTCTCTTCATAGAAAAATATAATTTAAAGATATTTTTTAGACTTATTGTTATCAACTATTTTATGTCCTTGTCGTTCTGGCCCAATTTCATGCTAAATGACTGTTGACTCTCAATCTCAATGTTGGAAATCGTCATTAAACGAAACACTAGTAACGTTTATTACTGTACTGACCTGCAGGTCCTTTTAGGATCATCATCATTAAAGTTCTCTGGAGAAATTTATTTTAAAACTCGCATGATGTGTCTAAAACTCACGTAAAATCAATTTTTGTGATTTAGGGTTATTGTTACATTAAATTAAGATAAACGACATTAAATGCAGAGACACAATAAATCACATTTTAACGTCTGGTTATTTGAAGACTGATATTTCTAAAGTAATTTCAGAAACTGTTACGTTGAAGTTCTAATATGTATTCTTAAATTAACTAGATTTCTTCTTAATCTTTAAGCGGTATTTAAATTTGTATTAATCATACCAAATTTGGAATCAAATTCGGAAATTTTTGCATAGAATAGTTTACACACGCTATCTTTGAGAGGAATCAATATCATCAGTTAATTAAAAAATAAATTTCATTAACTTATTGTCTATTAAAAAAAATCTCTCTTATTAATATTCCATTAACTTTGTTTGTCCGTAAATATAAAATTACACATAGATTATAAGATGATTTTATTTTTTTATCCTAAAGTTTCATAATATGTTCGCACTATCATAAATTTAATCGTGTTTTGATAACATTTAAGCACTCGAATTCTAAAATGATATTGAAAATATTTCGCTAATTAGAAAATGAAACTATGTTACAAGTTCTTTTGTTTGTTTTTTTTTTTAATAAATCAAGACTCTTGAAATATTATAATGATATGTAGAATTTTCATTCGTAGAAAAATATAATTTAAAGACATTTTTATACTTATTTTGTGCATTTGAATTACTTCAACTTGAATCTTTTCAAATTCTTAAAATAGTAATCTAATGTGCATGCAATTTTCAATAGACGATATCATTAAATCATGAAATATTGTTACATAAGAATGATTAATTTTTAGTCATATTCTGTTTGTTTTAATATCTACTGTTCCCTTAATTCTAGAGGAATTTAAACAATCTAGATTATAAATGTGTGTTTTATGTCCCCTGGCGTTGTGACCTAATTTGATACTAAATGACTGTTGACTTTCTATACTTGAAATCTTCATTAAACGAAGCACTGGTCATTTATTATATTACTGGCCTGCAGGTCATTTTAGGAACATCATCTTTAAAGTTCTAAAGGACAAATTTAGTTTCAAATTCGCATCATGTGTCTAAAACTCGCGTAAAGTCAATTTTTGTGTGATTTAGGGCTATTGTTAGATTAAATTAAGATAAACGACATTTAATAAAGAGACATATTAAATCACAATTTAACGTCTGGTTATTAGAAGGCTTGGATATTTCTAAAGTAATTTCAGAAATTGTTAAGTTCTAATATCTATTCTTAAACTAACTATATTTAGTATTCTCAATCTTTAACGGTATTTCAATTTGCATTAATCATACCAAATTTGGAGTCAATTTTGGAAATTATTGCATTCAGTAGTTTGAAGAATTTTACCTGTCCTAAAATTTTAACTGTCACCAATTTTTGTTTTAATAACATTTAAGCACTCGAGTTCTAAAAATGGATGTTGAAAATATTTTGCTAATTAAAAAATGAATCGTCAGTTAAAAGTTCTTTTGCTTTTTTATGAAATGTAAACGCTTGGAACATTTTGAAGATAAGTAAAATTTTTCTTCGTAGAAAAATATAATTTAAAAATATATTTATACTCAATTTAGGCATCTGAATTACCCAATTATAAATCTTTTCAAATTCTTAAAATGAAAATTTTATTTGCATGCAATTTTCAACAGACGAAACAGTTAAATCGTGAAATATTATTACATAAGAACACTTAACTTTTAGTGAAATATTGTTTGTTTTAATATCTACTGTTCCCTTAAGGCTGGAGGAATTTAAACAATTGATTTTAAAAATGTGATTTCTACCTATTTTATATGTTCTGACATTCTGATGCAATTTGATACCAAATGACTTTTTCGTCTCTATGGTGTAAATCTTCATTAAATAAAGCACTGGTCATTTATTACGTTACTGACATGCAGGTCATTTTAGGATCATCATCTTTAAAGTTCTCTGGAGAAATTTAGTTTAAAACTAGCATCATGTGTCTAAAACTCACGTAAAGTCAATTTTTGTGATTTAAGGTTATTGTTACACTAAATTATGATAAACGACATTTAATGAAGAGACACATTAAATCGCAATTTAACGTCTGGTTATTTGAAGACTAAAATATGAAGACTATTTCTAAACTAATTTCAAAACTGTTATGTTGAAGTTCTAATATGTATTCTTAAATTATTTATTCTGAATGTTTCATGGTATTTAAATTTATATTAATCGCATCAAATTTGGAGTAAATTTTAGCATATCTATCACGAATTATTTTCGTCTATTCTAAAATCAATTTCATTAGCTTATTTTCTACTAAACAATAAATAAACAAATTTAAATAATATTTCATAAAGTTAAATAATAAAAACTTCGTAAATTTACTTCCTAAACTTCATAGAAAAAACGTAAATGTAAAAATTCATATAGTTTATTTTATTTTATTTATTTATAATGCTGTTATTAATTATCCTAAATTTGCATAGTATGTTTTACTCTATCATAAATTTAATTGCATTTTAATAACATTTAAGCATTCGAATCCTGAAATGATATTGAAAAATATTTTGCTAATTAGAAAATAGTCTAAGTTATAAGTTGTTTTGCTTTTTTAATAAATGAAGACACTTGGATATATGTAAAAATTTCCTTCATAGAGAAAATATAATTTAAAGATATTTCTATACTTATTTTATGAATCTGAATTACTTAAATTTGAATCATTTTAAATTCTTAAAACAATAATCTTATGTGCATGCAATTTTCAGAAGATGATGCAATTAAATCATGAAATATGATTACATAAGAACGTTTAATTGTTAGTCAAAATTTTGTTTAACAATATAGATAAAATGCTTAAGCGATACAAAGAGGAACACAAAAGGCTTATAAAAACCTTTTAATGATCGACATGTTTCAGGTCTCTTATACGGCGCCATTTTCAAGATATACAACGATAAACAAAACTATTCTCGCAAATTTTGAAAATAAACTTGAAAACATAAATCACGAGATCATACATGTAAAAAAGCAGGTGCTTTAAATAGTCAACTGTAAACTTGAAAATTAATATTTCCTTATTGTTTTTTTTTTAACTGAAAAAGTACCTCGTGCCAAATTTTAGGTAATTCAAATAAGGCAGATTCAGTTTTAAAAAAGCAATAAGGAAATATTAATTTTCACGTTTACAGTTGACTATTTAAAGCACCTGCTTTTTTACATGTATGATCTCGTGATTTATGTTTTCAAGTTTATTTTCAAAATTTGCGAGAATATTTTTCCTTATCGTTATAGATCTTAAAAATGGCGCCGTATGAGCGCTGAAACATATGTCGATCATTAAAAGGTTTTTATAAGCCTTCTGTGTTTCTCTTTGTATCAATTAAGCATTTTATCTATATTTTTTAATTATAATTAGTGATCTTATGTAACATATTCTGTTTGTTTAAATATCTACTGTCCCTTAATGCTAGAAGGATTTAAACAATGGATTTTAAAAATGTGATTTCTAACTATTTTATGTCTCCTGGCGGTCTTGCCCAATTTGATAATAAATGACTTTTTACTCTGTATATTGGGAATCTCTCATTAAACGAGACACTGGTCGTTTATTACATTACTGGCCTGCATGTCATTTTAGGATCATCATCTTTAAAGCTCTCTGGAGAAATTTTGTTTAAAACTCGCATCATGTGTCTAAAACTTGGTAAAGTCAATTTTTCTGATTTAGGGTTATTGTTACATTAAATTAAGATAAACAACTACATTTAATAAAGAGACACAATAAATCACAATTTAACGTCTGGTTATTTGGTTAATTAGAAGACGGATATTTCTAAAGTAATTATAGAAACTCTTACGTTAAAGTTCTAATATGTGTTCTTAAATTAACTAGATTTCTTCTGAATCTTTAAATGGTATTTAATTTTTTATTAATCATACCAAATTTGGAAATTATTGCATAGAGTAGTTTACACACTCTATCTTTGAGAGGAATCAATATCATCAGTTAATTCAAAAATTAATTTCATTAGCTTATTTTCTATTTAAAAATAATAATAAATAAATAAAAAATTCTAAAAATATAAATAATGGTGTAAATCTTCATTAAATGAAGCACTGGTCGTTTATTACGGTACTGGCCTGCGGGTCATTTTAGGATAATCATCTTTAAAGTTCTCTGGAGAAATTTAGTTTAAAACTCGCATCATGTGAAAACTCGCGTAAAGTCAATTTTTGTGATTTAGGGTTATTGTTACATTAAATTAAGATAAACGACATTTAATAAAGAGGCATATTAAATCACAATTTAACGTCTGGTTATTTGAAGGCTTGGATATTTCTAAAGTAATTTCAAAAACAGTTAAATTGTGATGTGTATATTATTAAATTAACTGCATTTAATCTGAATCTTTCACGGTTTTTTAAATTTGTATAACTCATACAAAATTTGGAGTCAAGTTTGGAAATTATTGCATAGAGTAGTTTGCAAAGATATTTTTTTTAGTTTACACTCGCGCCACATGTTTGCGGTGTCAGTATCATCAGCTATTCTAAAATCAATTTCATTAGCTTATTTTTTATTTAAAATAAATAAATAAATCTTTTTGATTAATATTTTATAAATTTTATTTATCTGTAAATACACATTGTTTTTAAAAATGATTTTATTATTTACCTGAAATTTCTTAATAAGTTTGAACTAGCATAATTTTTCGTTTTAATAACATATAAGCACTTGAATTCTTAAAATGAAGTTGAAAATCTTTTTCTAAATTAAAATTGAGCCTAAGCTATAAGTTCTTTTGGCTTTTTTAATAAATCAAGACTTTCGGAACACTTTGAAGATATGTAAAAATTGTCGTCACAGAAAAATACAATTTGAAGATAATCTACCCTATTAAAATCCGTGCGCATATCTATGTAACCTCAAAAACTCGGAAACCACAGGGCGCAGGGCTACGAAATTTGGCACACGGGTGGCTGGTAAGGGGTCCACGAACAATTGGGGCAAAAAATTCGAAAATTTTAAATAGATCTTTTTTTATTTTATGTTTTTGGCGAATTTTTGCCTTTTTTTTATGTTCAACCGGTAATCGCGCGATGTAATCTAAATGTTTACTGCAATGTGAGATATACATATTATATACGCCACGCTGCAATACTAAGAAGCTATAGCGGGTATTACGATAATTCTTTTACCTCACATGCAAATAATTAGAGACTATTTAATTGCGCTTAATTATTATATTTTTAAAAAAAATAAAGAAAAACATTTTATCATAAACACCAACAAAACTTTTTATTCTATTTATTCCCTTATTCCAAAGATATCGTTTTATCGTCTGCTGCCATAGCAACATAACTAAATTTCACTAAAAAAAAGCACAGTAGTAGAAAAAATATTTTTCTACATATTACATACATACATTTGGTTGTACTGATTTTTATTTTTAATTTTGGTTTTAGAATCAAATTCATGAACTCCCGTGCGTAGAACGGGTTAAACAATCAGTTTTATACTTATTTTGTGTATTTGAATTATCTAAATTTGAATCTTTTCCAATTCTTAAGACGGCAATCTTATGTGCATGCAATTCTCAATAGGCGGTAAAATTAATCCATGAAATATTAGTGCATAAGAACTTTTATTTTTAGTCAAATTCTGTTTGTTTTAATATCTACTGTCCCCTTAATGCTAGAGTGATTTAAACAATCGAAACTCTGCTTTCTAACTATTTTATGTCCCCTGGCGTTGTGGCCCAATTTGATACTAAATGACTGTTGACTCTCCCTGGTGGAAGAAATTTTTCTGCATTAACGTAGCACTGGTCGTTTATTATGTTACTTGCCTGCAGGTCATTTTCGAATCATCGTCTTTTAAAGTTCTCCGGAGAAATTTAATTTAGAACTCCAATTTTGTGTTTACTCTTAGAAAGAATAAATATAAAATTAAAACTAGCTTCTTTTTTTTTTTAACACTCTTTTATAAGCATTCAATGTTTACCTTGAAAATCACGTCTAATTTCATGAATCAGGGTGGCTACAGATGCTGGAAATCAGAGAATAGGGGAAAAGTCAGGGAGAGTTTATCAATTTGTAACAATCAGGGAAAAGTCAGGAAGGTTTATTAATTTGTAAAAGTCAGGGAATTTCGTAAAAGTACTTGAAAATCAGGGAAATTTATCTATATGCGAAAATATTTGTGTTTTGCACGAGACTGATTCGTCGACAAACTGGTGATATTTAAGCCAATAATCATACATGATACAGAAAAGTAAATTTTTTACATTTTTTTTTAAAGTATGCACATGATAGGAGTATTTATCACAAATGTTATTTATTTTGGTATTTATCACAAATTAAGGTGATTAAATGTACTCATTTTTTGTGGATAGCACTTATATTGAAGACAATTCACCCATTTTTGAAAAATTTATGATATATTAGCATGAGCTGACTAGGTGGCTAAATGGCCCAATTTGATACTAAATGACTGTTGACTCTTCCTGGTGAAAGAAATGTTTATAATGTTACTTGCCTGCAGGTCATTTTCGAATCATCGTCTTTTAAAGTTCTACGGAGAAATTTAATTTAGAACTTCCAATTTTGTGTTTACTCTTAGAAAGAATAAGTATAAAATTAAAAATAGCTTCTTTTTTTTTTTTTTTTTTTTTTTAACACTCTTTTATAAGCATTCAATGTTTATCTTCAAAATCACGCCTAATTTGATGAATGCAATTCGTGATTTTCCCCCAAAAATTCCGCAACAGTACTTTAATTTCACATGAACACCGGACACGATTATGAAAAATTCACCGCTTTTTTTTTTTTTTTAACGCTTGGTAGCAAGCGCGAGCTAATGGAATTTATTAAAATATATACAGGGTGTCCGAAAAGTCTGGAAACGGTCGAATAACTCGAGAAATATACATCGGATTGAAAAACGAAAAAATGCCTGTTCAATAGTTTTGAAAAATCTATTTAGGGATATCAAAGTTGCCCCTTCCAATTCTGCTCCCCTGGGGGGAAAGGGGGCAACTTTGAAATCTTAAATGATATCCTCTTTTTTTTATTGCAGATTCGGATTCTACGGGAAAAGTTACGTAACTTTTGTATTGAGCATTTTCTCCGAAAAATCGTAGATGGCGATGTAATCGAGTAAAATGTAATGAGAATCGTTTCCATTGAAAATTGTGGAAAGGTTCGCATAACTCGAGAAATATACGTCGGATTGAAAAACGGAAAAATACGTGTTCAATATCTTGGAAAAATCTATTTAAGGATATAAAAGTTGTCATTTTTCTAAAATATTGAACACGTATTTTTCCGTTTTTCAATATGATGTATTTTCTCGAGTTATTCCACCGTTTCCAGACATTTCGGACAACCTGTATGATTTTGTTCTTTATCAACAAGATATAAGACAACAAGAAAGATTTAAAAAAAAAAAAAAAAAAAAAAAAAAAAAACTTAAATTACCTATTCCTGATTTGTAAATTGTTGTAAAATCATAATTTAATTAATATTAAACTATTCATAAATGTGTGGGTTTTTTTATTATTATCACGCTTTTTTATTTTTTATTTTTTAGTGTTTAAGATATTACATTGTTGCAGTTTTACAGCGAGTTGACCTTTTCTGGCGAGCATGGTTTGGCGCATAATTAAATAATACTTTTGTTTAACTAATTTACATTTGTAAACATATAGACTATTTTGCGATTTATCGCCTGTGGCGGGCCCTCTGCAACGACGAGTTTGTTCTCTCGTTTCGGCCACTAAATTATTCCCCTGGTGCAACTTGTTCAATTACGGCGCCCCATCTTTTTCTCTCCCCGGTTTCCAATATTTCGCTTTGTTGTCAAGTAAGCACCACCATTTAGGCAGCAAAAATCCAGGAAATCTTCCAACTGGCAGATTTGAGGTGCAGGACATAAGCAAAATTAAGACTCGATATGTAACCGCCGAACAAAGTGACACAACAACATTAAAGACGTGAGCATAAAACATCACAAATTTACTGAATGGTGTATTCAAATGTCAAATTTAAAAGTTTATACATACATTAAAATTAAAAATATCGACGTTTCGACCACCTTCTATGGTCATCCTCAGGAAGTATTTGTTATATCTACATACATTAAAATTAAAAATATCGACGTTTCGACCACCTTCTATGGTCATCCTCAGGAAGTATTTGTTATATCTACATACATTAAAATTAAAAATATCGACGTTTCGACCACCTTCTATGGTCATCCTCAGGAAGTATTTGTTATATCATAATATAACAAATATTTCTTGAGGATGACCATAGAAGTTCGTCGAAACGTCGATATTTTTAATTTTAATGTATGTATAAAATTTTAAATTTGACATTTGTATACACCATTCAGTAAATTTGCGATGTTTTATACTCACGTCTTTAATGTTGTAATGTTTCATGGTGTAATCGTCCAGCATTTATGTTAAAGTGACACAAAATTGTAATAAATAAGTCTTGTTATCATGACGGCCTGGGTGCCTGTCAAGTAGAGCGCAGCTTCACCGGGCAGGTAGGGGTCTGGCCATCGGTTTGAGACAGTAGATACGAAGCCATGTACGTTAATGGCGCCTGGTACATGTAAAATCCGTCGTGGACGCAAAGTCCTCCAAGTTCTCTATGAATTATACCTCTGGAGATGCCTAGTCAGGTGAAAGGCTCGTTGCCTAATCAAGGTTCTAAATTACGAGACGAATTCCTTTCTCCTCCTTAATTTTGTTTTGTTTAATCTGCCAGTTCAACGAAGTTAAATAGAAACCTTGAACCGGCAGACAAAGAAAACTGTAGCAAACCACTGGAGCTGCAGCGATGCCAACAAGGCTCTTGTCACTGAGCACCGATGGCTTGTCCACCGATGTCAAGGCTCTTGTCACTGCACCGATATCATTGAGCACCGATGTCACCGATATCATTGAGCACCGATGTCTTGTCCACCGATGTCAAGGCTCTTGTCACTGCACCGATATCATTGAGCACCGATGTCACCGATATCATTGAGCACCGATGTCACCGATGTCAAGGCTCTTGTCACTGCACCGATATCATTGAGCACCGATGTCACCGATGTCAAGGCTCTTGTCACTGCACCGATATCATTGAGCACCGATGTCACCGATGTCAAGGCACTTGTCACTGCACCGATATCATTGAGCACCGATGTCACCGATATCATTGAGCACCGATGTCACCGATGCTTTCTTAGCATCGCTGAGCACTGCATCGATGCAAAAAAGGCTCTTGTCTGGTGGATCACAGCCATGCTCTGATCAGGTGAATATCATCGCTTCGCTCCCAGGTGCTAACTCGTCAAACTACGCACTCATGCCTGGCAGGTAATTAAGCCTTAAAATTAGGCCTTAAAATTAAGTTATTAATTTACAATTAATTTATAAAAATATTAAAATATTTTGCCATAGGAAACACATTCTTTTATGTAATTTTTCTAGCGTATCAGGAAGTGAGTTAAAAATCGATTAAAATATTCCACATTTACATATACAAAAAGAGCTAAATCAAAAAGTGTAAAAAGTCAGTAGTTCAGAAAAAAGTCACTATTTAAAGTGATATTGTATTCATGTGTTTAGTAACGATTTAAAGGGAAAATGTAATTTTTATGAATGATAAATAAAATAACATTAATTTTGAGTGATTTTTAAAATTTTATAAATAAAAAATATATACCGTTGAATTACAACATGATTAAAAAATGTGTACTTTTCCTATAGAAAGGAGAAAGTTTTATAAGTTTTGCGAATTTTACACTGTTAAAAATAAAACCATGAATTGACGGTAAAACTAATGGCAACAAAGTTGCTGGACTTTTTCCGTTCCGTTAGTAGATTTTCCGTTTTCGGAGATAAAAGAAATAAAAAAACTCCGTTAGAAGAAACTGTAACTTTCTGTTATAAAGTTGGTATATCACTTATATTCATATTATCCCTCCCTTCTGTGTCTACACCCCTGCCCCTTGCATACCGGAAGCCCTCATGTTAATCCAACTGGAAATTCAAAATACTCATGTTTGACGTTTTCAAATATTATGCTCTTACATTTTAAATATATTTTTTTTTAATGTGATAAATTTTGCTAAGTTTTCTAAAAGAAGTTTTTCAAAAATTATTGTTATTAACAATTAAAAGAAAAAATTTAGAATTTAAGAAGACAATTTTGGGGGAAAATGCAATACATCTTTATCAGATATCAGCACTCTGATAGGGAAAATCCGATTTTGAAAAAATAAATAATGAATAATCCAGGTTATGAGTAATTTTATTGTTAAAATTCTTCTAAATTAATAAGCGATTTTACGATCGAAAAATTCTAGTGAATGTAATCTGAGTATTGTTTTAATTGGAAATTTGATATTTCAAATATATATGTATTACAGAATATGTTACAATTTAGTCAATATGTATTACAATTTAGTCAATGTGTATTACAATATGTATTACAATTTATTGATTACTGCAAATGTTTCTTCTGTGAATAATTTAATATAAGATATTTAGAAGCAAAAGATAATTCATTTTCGATTCTAACTTCAACACTTGTTTCGACTCATACAAGTTGAAAGATAATCATAGTTTTTTAACTTGATTATCTTTTAATTCCTAAACATAAATTATTTCTATCTTCAAGAAGGCAGGTAATAAAAAACTTTTTTTTTCTTTCTTACTTTGTTGTAATCTTTACTATACGTCCAATGATTTCCCATGCGACTTTATTTAGCTTAAGTTTTCTTTCTTTTATTTTCGAGTTAGTTTCTTAAATATTCTATTTACTCAGCTTCCTTAAAAGTAGGTCTTCCATGAATATTTATTAGCCTACTTTCGGAAGAACGTACAGAAATCTATAATCATTTATGCATGATTTACCCTTTTATTTAAATTAGGTTTCTGATAAAGTGTAGTTGAAGAGTACGTAACTATGGTTACAAACTTTTTTGTTATAATTTCTCTCTCTCTCTCTTTTCAAACTATGGAAAAAACTTCGATGGAAATTTTCAATGAATATATTGGGTATTCGTAAATTTGTCCTTAATTATTTTTTAATGTGACATGGTGGTAAAGAAAAGAGAAACATGTAATACATCTTGAATAAACTTGTACTTAATACATCAAGTTGTAGCAACTATTGAATGTGAGATGTTATAACATGAGGAAAATAGATGGAGAAAAGCTGTGTACCAATTCAGTGCTCTTCGAGCAATAAAATAATACAAATAATAATAATTGGATTTATCAATATACAAGTAATATGTATATCTATATCTTAGGTGGTTCTCAAGTGATCTGCTAAACAACGCAAAACTTTCTGACACAATTTCTGACTCATTTTTAAACGTAAAGGTATAAAATTGTAATGTAAGACCTGATTATTGCAGCGATTTGGAATCGAAATGCGTTTCCATTTTTTGATAAATAAATTACTTATTGAGTTATAAGCGATTCGTGTCACGTGACAACGCTCTTTTCCCCTTTCTGACGCTGAAGCATCGCGAATTCGTTTCTAAACACCGACTTTGACAGTGTTTTCGGAAAGATCTTCTGCCTTTACCAAAAAATGGAAAAAGTGTTTCGATTATAAAGTATCAGAATAACAATATCTGTTCATTTCATGCGTTCCTGAACAAAAATGAATGAAAAAATGTTCGTGAAAGTAGCCCCTTTGGATTTGAGAACAGCCTTAAATTATATACTTCTTCTATATACTTATAGAATTTCAATGTTTTCACTTGATAATTAAAAAAAAAATATATATTATTCAAATTCTCTTTAAGCGATGCTTAAAGAAATGGTGAAACAATCTGCATATTTTTTTATAATAACACTTTGTTCATTGTCTAATGAAAAAACAAAAGCGACCACTCTGTTGCTAAAAGAAAGAGAGTGAGACGTAATTTACTCTATTTCTACAGCTTTGTTTTTTGTAATCGAAAAATATCTTTATAAGCGCCTAATTTTTTGTGCATGTAATAAAGAAATTAATAAAACGAGTTAATTGAAAAAAAAAAATTCTATTTAAAAATTGTTATTATATGTTTTATATTTCAAAATAAACAAACTACAGTCTAAGTTAATTTTTTTAACTGTTTGTTTACTTCTTTTGTGGTTCTCTTTTTTTTAAAAAAAAAGAAAGAAAGAAAGAAAGAAAGAAAATGAGATATAAAATAAGAAATGTGATCAGAAGCATAATACCATAGCATAATACCATATATATGTATAACCGATTGCCAGTGTATGAGAACTAAAATCCTGCATGGGTTGGGTAAAACCTGATAGTTCCCGAAAATTCAGCTTAATCAACCCGAATTCGACAAATAAAATGCCTTCAACCCAAAACCGACCCCGAAGTTTTCATACCCGAACCGGAAATGGAAGGAAATCAATCCATATTTTAATACAATTATTGAAAATTAATCAACAATTATTTCTCTAATATCGATTTTATGTTTTTCGTAAAAAAAATTAATACATATACACTCATTAATATTCCAATATATAATTTATAATTATTATTATTATTGAAAATTATTCATGACTTTCTTTGAAAAATTGGGTCAAGCGGAACCCAACCCGACCCAAAAGAATCAAACCTAACCCGAATCTGACCCGTACCCAAAATATTTAAAGTCTTCCCTACCCACAATGAATAAAAATTGCGTCAACTTGACCCGTAATGAATACAATTAGCGTCAACTGGACCCGACCTGATGCAGGACTCATTGCATATTAAATTTAAACAAAGCATATTAATTTTAATTATTAAATAGGAACATATGCATGTTTTTTTTTTTCCAAAATGTCAACGATACGAAACGTGCAAAATAGTTGTTAAAATAGAAGTTTAAGATTTATACTCTAACATACAGATATTATTCTTTTTTACGGTCTCTCAAAATTGTCAAAGTATTGATTTACGGAAAAGATAATTATATCTTTGTGTCGAGCACTTATTACACTTGAAATTTTGTGCCAATTTTCACAGTATACCGGGAAGATATCGATTTACAAAAGTTTTGTTATTATACAATTTACAAATTATTCTAAAATTACTTCTACTATCTGACAATGTTTAGCATAAATATTATTGATAGATATTATTTAAAAGATGGAAAAGCTAACAGTTTAATAACGATTGCGCCGAACGGGAATTTCAGTTATGATAAAATAATCCTTTCCATTACGCTAATTATTAAAACTTACTAAAGTCGAATTTTCTATTTAATATAATACTTCGGGCATTACGTCTAAAATTAACAGGATATAAATTATGCCATGCCCATTTATTTTGAAATTCCACGATGAATAAATACAGCTGGCATAAATTGATCTCTAAAATAACTTATCGTATAATTTGATAAAATTATAGCTTTAATAATCAGACATGAAAGAATTCTTCCTAAAGGAGGAATTCCACCTTTTTAAAAGTAATTTTAGACATTAACTGGATTGATGCAAAAATGCAAAAAAAAATATTGGAAACATAAGGGGAGGAGGGGGGGGGGGATTTAATCCTCAGATATCTTGTATGCTTGAAGTTTCTGAATTGATGTACAGAAGAGCTATCAAATCAAAGGTCAGCTTATGTTATGAACATCTGAAAATCATGTTAATGAAGTTATTTAGAGTGTCGATTCAAAGTGAAGTTTTTTTAGTCTTTAAAAGGGAAAGAAAGTTTACATAAGGTTCTTTTTGAAATAGTATATTTTGTCCCATTTATACACTTTTGGGTAATTTCAGTGATGTATTCCTGGACCCAAGATCACTTTGATGTTCATATATTTAGCATGGAGAATTTCTTTCCTTAGAAAAGAGGGGGGGGGGGGGATCTTAAGCAGTCAAAAACTACCCAGAATAATGTTTGTTTTGAAAAGTTAATAGCTGTACGTCACATAAATTCATCAGATATATTTGGATTTACATTTTTAGCAAACTGCCTACATTCTTTTTGCTTTCTTTTTTAATTCAGTGAACTTATACTTTTTTTTGTTAGTTGAATATACCATTTTTAATATTTTCTTTTTTTTTTTTTTTTTTTTAAATAACAATCATATGTACAATTATATTTCAGTTTATTGCGTAAATACTTCTTAAAATGTGTCTAAATTACAATAATTTACTGCCGTTATATAGATAGAAAAAAATTTCCACCTTTTTTAGGTGCGTTCGTAATTATATAAATACGCAGCACCTATTGTCGTCGTCTGGTCCGTCCGTCCGTCTGTCTGTCCGTCCGTCCGCATATAACAACGCAAAAACTACCCAACCGAATGGTTTGAAATTTAAGATATGTTATCTTTGCAGAATTTTGTCGAGACATTTCAAATTTTATGAAAATCGAATCAAAACTTTAGAAAATATTAATAAAAACATTTATTAAGAAATTTGATTTTTTTTTTTTAAATCGGTGCTTTCTTGTTATAGGAGCTTTCGAAGTTTAATCGCCAGTCGACCGAGATACTTATTTTATGACAGAAATGAATCTGCAGACGATATCATTCATTTCGCAGAAATAAAAACCATCACGATCTGAATATTTATATAACTAACTATAGTACGAACGCACCTCATTTGTCACGTTTGACGTACAATTTCCTTCTTGTTTCTATTTGTCGCTTTCATGCCTGAATAATTTTCATAAACCTTACACTAGTTAATGTGACCTTTTTTTTTTTCCTGGTTTAATTTTCTATTTACTTCCTTTCCGTCGCGCTTAAAAAGAAAAAAAAATGATTGCACTTTTTCGCCAGTAAATAAAATTCTGAAAATTATATATCATTTCGCCTTAGGGGCATGGTGAAAATCAGAGTGAGTTTTACAATTTTTCATCCGTAAATCTTTATGCCCGCTGGACGTTGGTTATCCAATTTAGAAGTACATTTCTGTCGATCTCCAAGGCGTAAAAATTTTCGCCGTTAAATGAAACATCAATCCTTTGTATGAAACTGGCTGAAAGTTATTTTCTATGCCTTTCTACTTGATGTTTGCCCAAAAAAATTTGTAAACTCATATTTATTATTACCGGCTATAAATTTAATTTAAGTAACATTTCAAAACTAGATATACTGATGCTAAACATTTCCTTTTTTTTTTTCAATAAATAAATGCGAAAGCTATATGTGAGTAATTTAAACTAACTGTAAAGTGATGTTTTTTGTTCGAAAATAACAACAATAACATTGTAGAAAATGAAAATATTTCTTTTAAAAAGAAGCAATACTCAGTAGAAAACATGAAAATCTTAGTTGCATTACTTCCAACTAAGATTTATACTATAAACAAATTTCTTGATACAGTAATGTATATATTTTTTATGTTAGGATGTGCGTTCGAGAGAGAGGGGGAAATCTCGAACTCAAATTAATAATATTGTGCATTAGTTAGAAATTATACATGAAAACTTTAAAAAACGACAATGTTTTTAAAGGGAAAAAACAGCAACAAAGTAGTGAAAGATACCTTAACTCTATTGGAAAATTGTTTTCACCGAACACGGCAAAGTTGTTTTATGGCAAATATAGTCACTATGCGGTGAAGCATGCAACTTCGATCGGATGTGCTTTCTGTTCGCTAAACTCAAACATGATATTTTTGTTAATCTAACTGTACTATAAATATTTGTGCGGGTTCTTCCTATTTTTCGAGTATTAATTCTTGAAACTTTTCACAACTTATTAATGCATTTATTTTAAGTGTAATTAAATATATATATATTAAGAAATAATGCAGCGACAAATTAATTGTTACATTTATGTAAGTTCTGTAAAATTCTAGTGAGAGTAGTGAGAGACGTTTTAACTCCGTAGGAAAATTGTTTTCATGGAACACTGCAAAGTTGTTTTATGGCAAATATAGTCACTATGCTGTCACTATGCATGCAACTTGCAATATTTCTGCAGATTGTTCCTATTTTTCGAGTATTAATTCGTGTAACTTTTTACAACATTTTAATATATTTATTTTAAGTGTAATTAAATTTTTTTTTTCATATTTTAATAAATAATGCAGTGAAAAATGAATTGTTATATTTTAAATATTTTGAAAAATCTTTAAATTGTACATGTAAGTTCTGTAAAATTTTAGTGAGAGTAGTGAGAGACGTTTCAACTCTATTGGAAAATTGTTTTCACCGAACACGGCAAAGTTGTTTTATGGCAAATATAGTCACTATGCGGTGAAGCATGCAACTTGTGTGCTTTCTATTCGCTAAGCTGAATCATGATTACTTTTGTTAATCTAAACTGAACTATAAATGTTTGAGTGGTTTGTTTCTTATTTTTTGAGTATTAATTCGTGCAACTTTTCACAACTTATTAAGAATTTTTTTTAAGTGTAGTTACATACTTATTTTTGATATATTTTCATATTTTCAGAAATAATGCAGTGACAAATTAATTGGTATAATTCAAAAATATATAAATAAATTGTTGAAGGGGCGAGGCCAACGAGGTAAGCGCGTAACATCAGAATATTAAATTCTTCAAATTAAAATTAACTCTGGTCTTCAACATGCAGAAAGAAAAGGAATTGCTTACCTTTTCTAAGGTCTATCCAATTTATGAAATATCCACTGGTTTATATATTTCAACTATTTGAGAATTTATTATAAACACTTCTTGAATAATCGTGTAGATGTACCACTGCTGAAATAAGACTTGTAAAAAAAAATTATATTAATGCACAATTCACATTGAATAAATAAGTTCACGTTTGGATTGATTTTAAAAATTATATTTTACATTACTTAAAATTTTAAAAGGTTTACATTTAGATTAATTTTAACATCAGGAAACATTTTTTCCTGTGACTTTACAGAATGAAGGATAGTAATACACTGACTCATTTTCACAAAGTTTGGAAAGTTACGAGTAAAGTTGCATCATTTCTTTGAAACAAATTGACGTTGAATAATTGTCCTTTTAAATGTTTTAGTTCTGTAATAAGTTTATAATGGCATAATCACAAATAACAAATTATAAACATATTTCACATTATTAGAAGAGAACGATTATAACGAGGTAATAAATCTCTATTGCTTGATAAACTTGAAACTTAAGAGTCATAAATTAGGTCACTTGTTTTAAGAGATGAGAGAAAAATTATCGTTGGGTTTTTATCTGCGTGCTTCATCATTTTCTTTATTTATTTATTTTACTTTGAGTGGAAAATATTAAGTGATTGAAATGAATGGATTAGTTTTCTACAATTTCCCCCTTAATCCATTCATGGGGATTAACTAATATTTTCATTGAATTTCTGTGTTCGATGAATCGAGGCTTGGGTAAAGGTTTGGTAAGTGCATCAGCTATCATTTTTTCTGTTGGAAGATATCTTAACTCAATTATGCCTTCTTCGCTATATTGTTTAATGGCATTAAATTTGACGTCGATGTGCTTTGATCTTTTCGTGAATTTTTCTGATTCAACCATTTTTATGGTACTTTGATTGTCTTCATATAAAGTGATTGGTTTTTGCTGTGGAAAGCCTAGATCGTCAAGTAACTTCAATAACCAAATTATTTCTTGGCTAGCATGTGCTGCGGACACATATTCAGCCTCTGCTGAAGATAAGGCAATGCAACTTTGCCTTTTCGTCGTCCACTGAATTGGGTTGTTGCCCAACATATATAATATTCCCGATGTTGATCTGCGGGTTTTGGTATCACCTGCCCAATCGGCATCAGCGAATACTTTTAATATTGGTTCTTCATTAGTGTTAATTATTAATTTTAGTTCTTTAGTATGATATAGATATCTTATTATTCTTTTTACGGCTTGCCAGTCTTTTTCGCGAGGATTCTCATTTCTTCTGCTTAAAATGTTTACTGCTGCTGAAATGTCAGGTCTCGTTATGGTTGTTATATAAAGCAATGAACCAAGTGCCTGGCGATATTTAATATTATTTGGCATTAAATTATCATCATCATTTAATTTGTTATATCCTGGTTCCATTGGAGTTTTGCACGGTTTGGAGTTTTCAAGATTGAACTTTTTCGCTAAATTTTCAATCTTAATTTTTTGATCAAGAGAATAACCGTTAGGTAATTTCTGAATTTGAGTACCTAAATAGTTACTAATATTGCCTAGATCCTTTAATTCGTATTCTTGTTTTAGAGAATTTACGATTTCTTCTATTATTTCATCTTTGCTGGCGATGAGTATATCATCAACATATATTATTATATACGATGTATGATCTTTTTCTTTTCTAGTGAAAAGACATGTGTCTGCTGTACTTTGGATAAAGTTCAAGTTGTCTAGTGTTTCAGCGATTTTAATATGCCAAGCTCTGGCGGCCTGTTTGAGGCCATAGATTGCCTTTTTGAGCTTGCAAACTTTTTCAGGAAATTGTTCGTTTACATAGCCTTCAGGTTGATTTATATATATTTCTTCATTTAAGTTCCCATGAAGAAAAGCGGTGTCAATATCTACATGTCGCACATTCAAATTATTATAAGCTGCTGCTAAAAGAAGTGTTTTGATGGTACAATGTTGTGCTACTGGTGAAAATGTTTCTTGATAATCTTCCCCATATTTTTGACTGAAACCTTTGGCAACAAAACGTGCTTTATATTTTTGTGTATTTCCTGAACTATCAATTTTTCGTTTGAAAATCCATCTACTTCCTATGATTCTTTTATTAAGAGGTGGATCGACTAGATCCCATGTATTATTTTTCATTAACGATTGTATTTCGTTTTCAGTGGCTTTAAGCCAGTTTTTCTTTTCTAGTGGATTGTTTATTTTGATAAGCTGTTTCCAGTTTTCAGGTTCTGTTGTATCGCAATCATTTGCTAAAACAATAAAATTGTCGGAAGTATATCTTTGAGGTGGTACTCCTCTGTTTTGTCTTTCAGATCTACGAGGTTGATGTGTTTCTGATTGTTTGGGCGCGTCAGGTGTACAGGGTGTGTCACCTATTTCTATTTCAATGTATTTTTTATCTTCAATTAATTGTTCGTGATCATTAATTTTCTCGTTTAAATTGTTCAGTTTTTCTTCCAGAAATTTTACAGATCTGGAAATTATTATTTCACCATTTTTAGTGAAAACGCGGTATCCCTTTGTATTATTATCATAGCCCATGAAGATACCCTCTTCTGCTGTGTCATCTAGTTTAGATCTTTTGTGTTTGTTTATGTAAGTGTATACTTTACAGCCAAATACACGTAAATAATAGAGATTTGGTTTTCTTTTGAACCAAATTTCATATGGCGTTTTATTTGTCAATTTAGTGGGGAGCCTATTTTGGAGGTGATTAGCAGTATTTATCGCTTCACCCCAGAACCTATGAGGTAAATTTGCTTCGGATAATAGGCTTCGTGTCATTTCAATTAAACTTCTGTTTTTTCTCTCAGCAATGCCATTCTGGCTGGGACAAAATGGAACTGTGTATTCATGTTTTATACCATGTTCCCTTAGAAAGGCTTCTGTATTATTTCCTATATATTCCCCACCGTTATCCGATCTAATCGCCGTCGGATATTTTCCTTGTCTGGTTTTGACCATTTGTACATAGTCTTTTATTTTTTCATAAACTTCATCTTTACTTTTTAATAAGTAAATAACTGTGAATCTAGAACTGTCATCTATGAATGTAAGGAAGTAATTTTTTCCTCCTATTGTGGGTGTTTTAAAAGGCCCACATAAATCAGTATGTACTAAATCTAATACTTTTGTTGTTTTATTTTCGATAGATTTAGAGTACGGTGCATTTGTTGACTTTGTTTTTATACAGGTTTCACAGTTTGTTTTATGATTACAGTTATTTATTTTTATCCCACTGGCCAAGTCATTTTTGACTAATTCTTTTATACTTTCATTATTTCTGTGGCCAAGGCGTTTATGCCAAATTTCGAGGCAATCTTTATTTCTGCAATCATGTGCAATGTTTATTTTATTTTGAGAACTTTCTTCTAGTGTTTCAACTTGATATAAGTTATGTTTCTTAAATGCTTCTAAGTATATATTTCCATTGCACGATAGTATGCATTTTTCATTTTCGAAAAATACTTTATATCCATGTTCTGTGGCTTTACTTACGGAAATTAAATTTGATTCCAATTGTGGAACAAATAACACATTTTTAAGTGTAATTCTATTTATACATCCATCAGATGTCTTTGTCATTATTTGTGTTTCGCCGGTTCCGTAAGAATTTAATGTATTCCCATTAGCAATTGTTACTGTAGTTTTTTCAGTATCGTTGAATTTTGTAAATATATCCCTATCGTTCGCTATATGCGAAGACGCTCCTGAGTCAATTAACCAGGTTTTATTAGCGGGATTTACAATTATGAATGCTGCATCTTTATGTTAACTTTTATTTATTTGTACCTGTTCATTTGTTTTTGATTCATTCATTTTATTTTTACTATCACCTTTTGTATTTTCAAAACACAACGATGTGTACTTTTTGTATTTGTATTGTGTTTTAGGTGTAGTGGTCTGTGTGTTTCTGTTCTTGAGATGCCAGCATTGTTTGTAAGTGTGATTTGATTGTTTACAGTAGGTACAATATTTGTTTTGCCCTTTATAATCTTGAGTGTATTTCTTTTGTGTTTTAAACACCTTTTGTGAGTTTTCAACTTGCTCACTATTTTCTACCCGTTTATTAAATTCATCAGTAAGTTTGCTCTTGATGAATTCGGGAGTTAATTCAATTTCATTTCGGGCTTCGAGAGCTGTTATTAGAGTATTATAACTCGCAGGTAACGAGCACAATAGAAGTGCAGATAAATGCGAGTCGGTTATGTTCTCTCCTATTGCGGAGAGCTTATCTTTTATTTCCAGTATATTAGTAATGTGTTTGTGCATGTTCCCATTTTCGGGAAGTTTTGCACTATACAATTTTCGTAACAAATACAATTTACTGGACAAATTGGCTCTCTCATGAATATTTTTTAAACTATCCCATGTCTGTTTTGCTGTTTCTAAATGTTTTACATGAACTATTTGCGTATCGTCTATACTCAGGTTTATTAAAGCGCGAGCTTTTGCATCCTTTTTTCTCCAATCTTCGTTAATTGGTGTAGGGGGATCCTGAGTTACGAGTTCGTACAAATCTTCCTTAATTAACAACATATTAATTTTAAACTTCCATATAGAATAATTATTATTGTTTAATTTATCTACTATTTGCATTTCCTTTATTGTCGCCATCTCGGAGAACTTGTTTATACAGTTTTTAAAGTTTTATTAGTTTAAATAGTTTATTAAATTCAATTATGTTTTCTTGAATTTTTAATCTAGCATAAGAGCTGAGTATTATTTTTATTAATTAGAGTCAATTATTAATCCTTAAGAATAAATTCTGAGTTCATATATTCATCAGGCTCATGATCACTGTTGAAGGGGCGAGGCCAACGAGGTAAGCGCGTAACATCAGAATATTAAATTCTTCAAATTAAAATTAACTCTGGTCTTCAACATGCAGAAAGAAAAGGAATTGCTTACCTTTTCTAAGGTCTATCCAATTTATGAAATATCCACTGGTTTATATATTTCAACTATTTGAGAATTTATTATAAACACTTCTTGAATAATCGTGTAGATGTACCACTGCTGAAATAAGACTTGTAAAAAAAATTATATTAATGCACAATTCACATTGAATAAATAAGTTCACGTTTGGATTGATTTTAAAAATTATATTTTACATTACTTAAAATTTTAAAAGGTTTACATTTAGATTAATTTTAACATCAGGAAACATTTTTTCCTGTGACTTTACAGAATGAAGGATAGTAATACACTGACTCATTTTCACAAAGTTTGGAAAGTTACGAGTAAAGTTGCATCATTTCTTTGAAACAAATTGACGTTGAATAATTGTCCTTTTAAATGTTTTAGTTCTGTAATAAGTTTATAATGGCATAATCACAAATAACAAATTATAAACATATTTCACATTATTAGAAGAGAACGATTATAACGAGGTAATAAATCTCTATTGCTTGATAAACTTGAAACTTAAGAGTCATAAATTAGGTCACTTGTTTTAAGAGATGAGAGAAAAATTATCGTTGGGTTTTTATCTGCGTGCTTCATCATTTTCTTTATTTATTTATTTTACTTTGAGTGGAAAATATTAAGTGATTGAAATGAATGGATTAGTTTTCTACATAAATAACTTTAAATTGTACATGCAAGTTCTGTAAAATTCTAGTGAGAGTAGTGAGAGACGTTTTAACCCCGTTGGAAAATTGTTTTCACCGAACACGGCAAAGTTGTTTTATGGCAAATATAGTCACTATGCGGTGAAGCATGCAACTTGCGATCGGATGTGCTTTCAGTTCGCTAAGTTCAAACATGATATTTTTGTTAATCTAACTGTACTATAAATGTTTGTGCGGGTTGTTCCTATTTTTCGACTATTAATTCGTGCAACTTTTCACAACTTATTAAGGTATTTATTTTAAGTGTAGTTAAATTAAAATATTTATTTTTGATATTTGTTCATATTTTCAGAAATAATACAGCGACAAATTGTTATATTTTTTGAATTAAAGCCTTTAAATTGTACACGTAAATTCTGTAAAATTCTTCCTAGATAGTATTGCCTACAATAGTCATGTTCTATTAATTTATTTTCAAACTATATTTTAAACTTTATTTACGATTATAATTTGAATGAAACATATATCTATATTTTAAGTCACATCCTTTTTTTTTCTATGCATACGTAAACGCACAACGATAAATAAGATATCATACGAGAGGCATCTGAACATGCGTTTGACATAATACCCTCACATTTCGTTAAAAGAATTTTTTTTAATTAAAAACAGAATTAATTAGAAATTAATTAAACAATGTATCAGTAAATAATCTCAAGGCATGCAATGCAAAAGTCTCGCATGGGTCCTCTGTTAACTCTAATTTTATCTCACTAAATTTGGGCTCTCAAAGCTTCTTAGTAAATCAAAATACTCCTTGCTGAGCATATTTTGAATAAGTATCGAATGAAAATTTTGTGAAATCATTGATCTAATTTGTGATTATCTTTAATCTTAAAAAACACGAACGGTTTTGTAGTAACATAAAAACACAGGCCGCGCATTGTATTCGCCAAAGCATTTGAATAAAGCCTAAATGATAACTATTAATCATATCTTTGTTTAATACAATGTCCAGTAATAGTATAAAAGTAGTACTGTATCAACGCTGTCGAATAATTAACCTTTAGAATCTCGGGGCGGAAAGAAAAGTTCTTTTATAACACCAGAAATAAAAGTTTGCTGGCATTTTCATATAGTTTATTACTTGTTGACACAAAAAACATCACAAAACGGCACATTACACACAGATATGTAAGACTGACACTTCACTTTTTACAGTTTTGGAGAACAAAACAACACGACTTAACAATTTTCTATTTACATCACCGCTCTTCGAATAACGAACTCTTTTCGGCCAAGCTCACGCGTCAACTGATCAAAAGTCTCGTTTCAGGTCACGTGATGCGCTGAGCATTTCGCCGGGAGAGTCCATGTTTTTCTGGAAGGGGCTGCTTTCTGCGTTACAGTACATATTAAATCGAAAAAAAAGGCTAATTTAATTAAAATTAATATAACCCCTTATATAACCGTTTGCTGGTACCGTGTAAATACACGGGTAGCGCACTTCCTCCAACGCCTTTTAAAGCCTACATATAAAGGCTCTTGAAGATATTTTTCTTTAATGCAATGTCTAGTAATAGTATAAAAGTATAAACATCGAATTTATTAAAAATTTAATTGAGGAAAATAATGGAATAAATTGCACAAATACACTTGCGGCATATTCCACATGCCAGTTGTGACTTACCAATAAAAAATAATGAAAGATATCAGAAGAAATTGCGAACTTCATTTTTAAACATTGGTTAAGCATTGAGGGGTCTTTGGGAAGAGGGTAAATGATGCGCAGGTGTTAATCACGAAATTAGTTTAAGAATTAGCAGCTGTTTTTTTCACAGAGTTGCGCACTCTGTACACCTCTCCCGTGTTTTTAAAAGTTAAATATATTTACCAAATGCAAAACTTACATCTTTAAAATATATATATATATATTTGATATGGCTTCCATATATTGCATGATTATCATTCATGAACAATTTTAGTTCTCTTGAAAAAAAAAAAAAAAAAAAAAAAAAAAAAGACATATCATGAGCTGTATAATTTCTTATGCACTACAGTTTGTTGGAGAATTTATTTTGGATCTACAAGTTTCAAGGATTAAAAATTCCATACATCATAAAATTGTATTTCTGTCCAACTTTTATATTTATCAACCGGTTAGTTACCTTGGCTGATTTCCAGTTGTCTAGTGGCTGGCTAGTAAAACAAAACTCGGAATTAAAAAAATAAAAAGTTATTGGTAACTCGCCAGATTATTCTAAACTATATTAGACAATCATCATTAATGTATTTTTATTGTTTTCGAAAGAATTCCGTAGTTTATATGCTTTTTTTTTTCTTTTTTTTTAATGGCTAGTGTAACCGGAATTGTCTAAATGGTGATTTTATACAGATATATCCGCTAAAAATAATAAAAAGAGAAATAGTAGAAAACAACTGTTTAATTTCTGATATAGCTGGCTTCTTTTCTCTCTCTCTCGCTCTGTCTTTTTAATATTTCTTTTATTTTAATGCCTTCTTCCCCAAATATTAATGTTGATTAACGGATATATTTAACATTACCGTTTTGTTTATTTTTCCATTCAAAAAAGTTCCTGCATTTGATGTGATTTATGTATGTTTGCTCTGATCGAATTATGCTAGTTTGCTTTGTTTGATGAATTAATAGTGACATAAAAGCTGTTTTTGTTAGTCAATTTGATTTTCCTATTATGGTTTCTATTTGCTTTGTATTCTTTTGTGGAACTAGAATTTTGGTAAATACGCTTTTAGATTACGGTGATGGGCAAAAAAAAAAAAGTTTTTATTTTTGTTTGTACATTAACATTATTTATAAATACTTTTTATTTTTAAAACTTTTAAGGTGTATGGAATTACTCTTTGTTTGGTGAATTAATAATGAAATAAAAGCTGTTTTTGTTAGTCAATTTGATTTTACTATTATGGTTTCTATTTGTTTTATTCTTTTGTGGAGCTTAAATTTTGAAAAAAGAAATGCTTTTAGATTACAATAATAAAATAATAATAATAATAATAATAATAAAAAGTTTTCATCTTTGTTTGTACATTAACATTATTTATAAATACTTTTTATTTTTAAAACTTTTAAGGTATACGGAATTACTATTTGTTTGATGAATTCATAATGAAATAAAAGCTGTTTTTGTTAGTCAATTTGATTTTCCTATTATGGTTTCTGTTTGCTTTATATTCTTTTGTGGAACTAAAATTTTGGTAAATACGCTTTTAGATTACGATGATGAAAAAAACAAAAGTTTTCATATTTGCTTGTATATTAACATTATTTATAAATACTTTTTATTTTTAAAACTTTTAAGGTATACGGAATTACTCTTTGTTTGGTGAATTAATAATGAAATAAAAGCTGTTTTTCAATTTGATTTTCCTTTTATGATTTCTATTTGTTTTATTCTTTTATGGAACTTAAATTTTGAAAAAAAAAAAAATGCTTTTAGATTACAATGATGAAAAAAAAGTTTTCATCTTTGCTTATACATTAACATTATTTATAAATACTTTTTATTTTTAAAACTTTTAAGGTATACGGAATTACTCTTTGTTTGGTGAATTAATAATGTAATAAAAGCTATTTTTCAATTTAATTTTCCTATTAAGGTTTCTATTTGTTTTATTCTTTTGTGGAACTTAAATTTTGAAAATAAAAGGCTTTTAGATACGATGATGAAAAAAAAAAGTTTTCATTTTTGCTTGTACATTAACATTATTTATAAATACTTTTTATTTTTAAAACTTTTAAGGTATACGGAATTGCTCTTTGTTTGATGCATTAATAATGAAATAAAAGCTGTTTTTGTTGATCAATTTGATTTTTCTATTATGGTTTCTATTTGCTTTATATTCTTTTGTGGAACTAAAATTTTGGTAAATACGATTTTAGATTAAGAAAAAAAATTTTTTTTCATCTTTGCTTGTACATTAACATTATTTATATATAATTTTTATTTTTAAGAATCACGAGATTGAGTTTTACTTAAATTAATATAAATGGATTAGCGTAACAGAAAACAGATTAATGTTGTATTTGAACGTCTTGTTTTATTTCATGCTACATTTCATTGCACAGGGGGGGGGGGGGGTTTCTTAATCTAATCTCTTACTTAAGGTATACGGAAATAAAAAATATAAAATTTACTCAGAAGCGTTTCCAAAAATCAGTGGCACAAAAAACTGTGTTTTTATAAATTCTTCTTTAAACCAAGAAAATATATTGGCTTCTAAGGTTTCTAAAGACAAAGAACGCTTTTCAGAAGCGTAAGTAACTCGAACAGGTTATTGTATATTTTGATTTATGATTGTATTATATCTTCGTAGATTAAGAGACTACTTCTCTCAGTGGAACACCCGCTCGCTAATGTTAATCCTATGAGGGAAATATTTTACGATATCTCGTTCGCATTTCAATATTTTTAAATGATATATTTTTTTTCACTGAATAGTTGAGGTGAATCTCTATGCAGGCCCTTTTTTACGTTTTCCATTTTGGTTGCCCTTATTATTATTATTATTATTATTATTATTATTATTATTATTATTATTATTGAGGACACTTTTACTTTTGAAAACGGTTCTGAAAGTGAAAGTATCTAAAAGTAAGTATTAATAAAACTTGTGATCAAAATCGAAAAATTACAAAAGGGCCTGCGTAGAGATTGACCTCAACTATCCATGTGCAGAAAAAATCATTTAAAAATATTGTAATGCGGCAAACCAGATATCGTAAAATATTTCCCCCATAGGATTAATATCAGCAAGCGGGTATTTTCGACTTAATAAAATATTTTTTTTTTTTCTTTTCAATGTTACGTCGTCCGTGTTTTGAAACATTAAATGTATTTATCGAATGCAAAACTTACATTTTGCAAAAAAAATTTCTACTTGATTAGGGTTTCCATATATTGCATGATTATCATTCATGCACATTTTTCGTTCTCTTGAAAACAAAATGGCTTATATCATGAATATGTAAATCTGTATAATGTCTTATTCATTTACAGTATGTTGGAAATTTTATTTTCGATCTACAAGTTTCAACGATTAAAAATGCCATACGTCACAAAGTTGTATTCCTGTCCAACTTTATATTTATCAACCGATTAGTTAGTTACCTTGGCTGACTTCCAGTTGTCTAGTGCCTGGCTGGTAAAACAAAATTCTCAATTTAAAAAAAAAAAAAAAAAAAAAAAAAACAGTTATTGGTATCTCGCCAGATTATTCTAGACTATATTAGAAAATCATCATTAATGTATTTTTATTATTTTCGGAAGGATTCGGTGGTATTTACGTGGTTTTTTTTTTCTTTCTTTCTACTTTTTCAGTTGTGTAGTGTAACCGAACTGTCTTAATGGTGATTTTATACATATATCTCCGCTAAAAATAATAAAAAGAGAAATAGCAGAAAACAACTCTTTAATTTCTGATATGCCTTGTTTTCTCTCTCTCTCTCTCTTTAATATTCCTTCTATTTTAATGTCTTCTTCATCAAATATAATCTCGATTAAAGGATCTGTGTAACATTATCGTTTTGTTTATTTTTCCTTCAGAAAAGTTTCCGCATTTGATATTATTTATTTATGTTTGCTCTGATCAAATCATACTAGTTCACTTTGTTTGATGCATTAATAATGAAAATAAAAGCTGTTTTTGTTAGTCAATTTAATTTTCTTATTATGGTTTCTATTTGCGTATTCTTTTGTGGAACTGGTATTTTCGTAAATACGCTTTTAAATTATAATGAGATGGGGAAAAAAATCTTTTCTCTTTCAATATACATTATTTATACATACTTTTTTCAAACTTTAAGAATCACGAAATTGAGATTTATTTAGGGTAATATAAATGGATCAGCGTAATGGGAAACAGATTATATTTTTTTGTTTAAACTTTCAGTTTTTTTTCTGCTTCCAAAACTTCCAAATTGAAAAGAATCCCTGAGGGCTCGGCCTACAGGCACAGATACATTTCGAAGACGCAGACCATGGGCCGCTTGTTTGTTGGGAATTGCTGAAGAAATGACCTTTTTGCCATGATGCGGTAGTTGGAACCGCCCATTTCGAAACCTAACTTGTTTGCCGGCAGGGATTTTTTTTTTTTTTTTTTTTTTTTTTTTTTTTTTTTTTTTTCTATACGGGTTGGTCCTACAAAAAACTTGTCAATATAAAAGTTTTAGATAATATCAAGAGGATTTATAATAAATTTAATCGGATTTGATATCTTGTGAATGACGAAGTTATAATTTTTTTTAAATTCTGAATCTTATTCTTTCCATTTCCCCCCCCCTCCCCTTGGGACCATTTTTAATGATATCAAAAATCTGTTCTACATAAATTTTCGGCCCTTTTCCTAGAAGTAATAAGTAATAATAACTTTAAACGGATTCGATAAGTATCATAATTAAGAAATTATGGGGATTTTTTTGTTTTTACAAAAAGCTCCCCCATTTGCCCCCCCCCCTTGGTTGGATTTGGCCCATTAATGAACTTGACCGAGATTTTATGCCCCTTGATTTTATGTATCAGTTTGGAAGAGATTTGTGCAGAATTATTGCAGTTGTCGTGTTCATAAAAAAGTGGCATAGATAGATAGATAGATAGATAGATAAAGTTTTGAACTGGGGGTGGTTTTGGGTTCTGGGAGTCATGATCGGCGTAGATCTGCAAAAATTTTTCACAAATTCCAACTTAGGGGAGAATGTAATAGGTAGTATTTCTTACGAAATCTACCTAAAAGAATATTTTTGGAAGTTACTGTTGGAAATTCGAAACTTAAAATAACGAAGAATTTCTTACATTTTAACAATGGTAATATCTTTTATATGCGAAAAAATTGTTGGATATGATGTTTCCTGAAAAATAAAATAAAATAAAACAAAGTGTAACTTAGTGTTCCACGTGCCCGTCATCAAGAAATAAACTCTAAAACGAATTGAAGTGAACTTATCGTGCCTTCTCGGTTGCTAGCTTTGAAAACTCTCGAGCATATAATTTGTTATTATTTATTTATTTTGTAATTTATTTAGGGTGTTTATTGCTACAGTGCTGTACCAGTCATGTTCATTCGCGCGTATGTGTATTAAAAAAATAAATAAAAATGCAATATGAGTTGTGTTAGATTGAGAGCTTTTGATTCATAATTAATTGCACAATATTTGTGCTACTGCAGGAATTTTCACTAATCGAAGTAGTCGAATTTGTTTCAGTACTTTCTTGTTATAACTCCACTTCTCCCTCCCCCCACCCCCGCGCACACACACACACAATTGCGATTATGCCAAACTTGCAATTACGATTTCACCGTCGTCGCCAAACTTCTATGTTCATCATCATATATACGCGAAATATATTTACGCCTTATATTTACGCCATACATCATATATAAACACCAAACACTCATATGTGTGCCATATAGAGCATATATATGTCATATATCAAACATATATATCATATATACATATATTGTTATTATGGTATATATTATCAATATATATGTTATACATGCATCTTACATACGTAATATTTATATATATATATATATATATATATATACGTCATATATGATTATAACTTCATCATACACGTTATAAAATGTTATATATGTCATCCATAAAATGTTACATAACTGGGCGACACATCTCGGTCTCTTGGCGATTAATCATCGGTGGTTGCTATAACAACTGAGTACCTTCTTTTATTTATCTTCATTAAAACTGTATGTTATTTTACATACGTATATTTATTTTACCTTCTATTTATCTAACAAAATAATATAGAAAAATAATAAACAAAACATTAATGTTCTATTAATTTAATTCCGTCCTAGTTCACATTTTCCTCTTCTTACAAAAACAAAAATAGCCATCTCAAACAAATAAAATATCTCAACATTTTTCTTGCATCATGTAAAAAAATTCCTAGCATCCACATAATTTTACGAAACATGGGATATACACGGTGAAACAAACAAAAATCTGGCTCTTAAGGATTATTTCCAACGATATATTTGAAAGTGTAAACATAAAATTTGTTACAACTTTCAAGAATTATCTTGAAGTTCAAGTTAAATTTAAATAAACTTCTTGTTAAAATGTATTTCTAGTTACTTCGAGGCAAATTCTCAGAAAAATTCTGGGTTCTTGAAAAATTTATTTCCCGAAATTAAACTGGGTAGTAGTTGGAAAAATTGTATATCTTACTTATAAACGTGCGAGTAAATTGATACTTGGATGATTCAATAATACTACATATTTTTCCGGTTTAGGGTTTTTATTCACTTTAAAATTTCATAAAATTGTTAACTTGAGGAAATGATATATATTTAGTAAAAGATAATGCATAAAATAGTAAAACGTGTCTATACTTTTTTTTCGTGTTAATGAAAAATTACTAAGTGATGTAAACAAACGAGAATGGTATGCGTTGCGCATAGATTATGGCACACTTTCTAACAACAGGAATGTATAAATTGAGGGGGGTGGGAGGGAGGAACTGTCAGTGAAAGAGAAAAAATAACTGATTTTTCCTTTCACCCTGAAAGCAAAACCTGATTGGTGAAAAAATAGATGATGATAAACTGATAAATGTGAAGAAGTTATTAGAATTAATAGATTTGAAGCTACTGTTTTTTTTTTTTTTTTTTTTCTAGATTGCTACAAACTGCAATTGATCAGGCTTTTATTGCATTAACTGTTGTTCAATTAAAAATATTCCTATTCAAAGACTATCCCTCTTCAAACTTCTACAAACAGAAAAAAAAAGATTTATATGCTCTGTTTTAAAGAGATTACCCGATTACTGAAGATTGAAAGATATTATCACGACCAGTAGCGTTCTTCCATAGTCGGATTGCTATTCATTTCTCTTTGACTGGAGGATTTTTCGGCCTTCAAAGCCGCAGCCACCACTGTCTCATTAAGTAAAATCAATTTCATATTTAAAAATCAGCTTGTATAAAATGGTTAAGTCGAAAACGTCACTGCCTCCCGGACGCTAGTGTCTAGAAGTGTCTAATAGTGTCTAGAAGAAAAGTTTTCTTTTAGACACTATTAGACAATTGTTTTAAATATGACGTTTTAAATACATCGTTTTAAATATGACGTAATTGTCGCTGTGAAATGCTTTTCGCACGTATAGTAATTAAATTAAATTATTTAAAAGTGTTAATATTCACGTGTAGATATATATTTTAATTGAAAATGCAGTCTTTGGAACTATTATTATTTTGGGGTTTTAAAATCTGGCAACAGGAGATAAAATCGGCTATTTCAAAATCTGAATTAAATCTCTATTCAAATAATGAAATTTTGAATAAAAAATTCGAAAACACTCAAAAAATTAGACAATTAAAAAATGATTGGACACTGCACATCGTAATCTAGTCAACTGCTGTATGTAGTTTTTTGAACATATAAAACTTTTTAAACTGAACTAACTTGACCTATTTTCTCATTAAATAGCGCTTAAAATAATTCTTCAATTTAAAAACTGTTTGCTTTAGCGTATTTATCATACATTTATCTATAAACCTACCAAAGGTCACAATGCATTCTATTACGGAAAGAACAGCATTAGTTTTTTTTTTTTTTTTTTTTTTTTTTTTTTTAGAGATGCTGGCTCTCTGTTAATACATCAATAAAACCTGCAGATAATCAAATCAGTGGACAATACAGAGGGGGGGGGGATGTATGAATGTATGATAAATTCTGATTCAAACCTACATGTAATTTCAAGATATTCACTCGTCATAGCAAGAATACGACTTTTGAAACTTTTGAGCTATATTTTAAAATAAAGTCACTAGACTAAAATTTGAATTTTTTAGATTCAAAGTAATATATCTAAAATACGAATTAATTTACAATTTTTCTATTTATTTTCCGAAATTTTAATACAGGTATTTTTGTAATTTATTTACGCTAGCTGAACACTGTCCGTAAAACCCTAATGTCATTGTAAATCTCTTATTAACTGATTTTTTAGCGTACATTTTTCAATTCCCAGTACATAAAACACATTCTAACATCGAGACCTAGTGCCCGTACTTTATAAAACTATTTCATACTCCAGACGCATAAATAGCTACGGGTTATTCAACGTCCATAATACATGTGTGACACTAATAGTGTATTTCCATCAGGCGAAATTTCCCAACGGACGTGACAAACTTTCATGTAGAACGAAATAATGAGATCTGCGCCGGCGATACATTATATTACATATTGCAATTCTTTCCGAATGACTGGAAATATTCTTTCCGTACTCGAATAAGGTTAATAGCGGGCGAGTGAGTTAATATATTTGTTTGTTTCGATAGTATGAATTTGGTTACCTCAAATTGTGTACACTTTTTGTTATGTATGTAGATGTAATGTGTTTATAATGATTAACGTTTACTAGGTATGGATATTTTCTGTGTACTCATTAAAAAAATTGTATTATATTAAAAGGACTTAGATATTTACTACAAATGACAAGTTTATCATAATGTCCATATGCGCTCTAAATAGGTATGCCTGTCATAGTTTGCCGTAATATCTTTCGGGCATCTTTGTTATTTCGTAATATAAAAATTTAAAAAATCTTACGAAAAAATTTTTTTTCTTCTATCTTAGCCCCCATTTCCTCCTAGGGTATGGTGCATCAAAAAAATCTGCAGATGAAACTTTATTTTTTCTGATTTTTCTCTGTTTTCAACTGAAAAAAAAAAAAAAAATCCATTCAAAATATTCAATTGTAAACAAACGCAAACATAATACTTAACAATGCTTTGATCGTTGTCTGAAAAAAATAACGATTACTATGTTTATGTTGCTAAAAACCTTATTTCACTGTAAAATGTTCTAAATTAACTTAACCCTTCTTTGCATGAGTTTTTAATACAATTGTGTTTTTTTTATACAAGATTAAATATTAGACACCAGAAATTTTAACATAATTTTTAACTTTGTTCAGCAACATAGTTCACGGGAAATTTACTGCATTAATATTTCTATATAAATATAGTGGTGGCGAAGAAGTTGATTTATTTATTAAAAGTTAAATAAAAAGTGATGGAAATTTACATCACTATGCAATTAAGGGTTAAATGATTTCTTATACTGTACATCGCAATCTACATAAAATACATTCTAATATGAAAACTTAGCGATTGTTCTTTATGAATCTATTTCATACGCTACTGTTGCTATAACTTCTATTTCATTGTAAAACTGTTCTAAATTAACTTAAATGATTTCTTATAATGTACATTTTCGTAATCCATCGATACATAAAACACACTCTAATATCAAGACCTAGCAGCCGTACTTTTATGAACCTATTTCTTACGCCAGGGCTCGCAGCGTCCTATATTTTTTTAAATAATCCCCACCACTATTTTCAAAATATAATATTCACAATATCCTTCGATTGCACATTTTAAAGAAATCTACCATGAAATTTATAGTTTGAAAATAGTGGTATCAAATATATAAAAAAATATATAGGATGCTGCGACCCCTGCTTACGCCAATGTTGCTAAAAACTCTGTTTTCATTGTTAAGCTGTTCTAAATTAACTTAAATGATTTCTTATAGTGTACATTTTCGCAACCACCGATACATAAACACATTCTATTCTAATATCAAAGCTGAAAGCTCGTGCTTTATGAACATATTTCCTACGCCACTGTTTCTAAAAACACTATTTCATTGCAAAATTGTCCTGATATTAAATAACTTGTTTATAATGTAAACTTTTGCAACCACTAATACACAAAAAATTATTCTAATATCAAGCATGAGCGCTCGTTCTTTATGAACCTATTTCATACACCACTGTTTCTAAAAACATTATTTCATTGCAAAACTGTTCTAAATTAACTTAAATGATTTCTTATAATGTACATTTTCGCAATCACCAATACAAAAAACACATTCTAATATCAAGCCCGAGCGCTCGTTCTTTATGAACTTATTTATTATGGTGTAATTTCGCAATCACAAATACATAAACACACTCTAATATCAAGACCGAGCAACCGTACTTTTATGAACCTATTTCTTATGCCAATGTTGCTAAAAGCTCTATTTTCATTGTTAAACTGTTCTAAATTACCTTCAGTGATTTCTTATGGTGTAAATCTTTGCAACCACTAATATATAAAAAAAACATTCTAACATCAAGAATGAGCACTCGTTCTTTATGAACGTATTTCATACGCCACTGGTGCTAAAAACACTATTTCATTGTAAAACTGTTCTAAATTAACTTAAATGATTTCTTATAATGTAATTTTTTCCAATCACATTAATATTATATACATATAATGTAATTTTTTCCAACACATTCTAATATCAAGACCGATCGAGCGTTCGTACTTTATGAACCTATTTCATACGGCAGACGCATAAATAGCCGTGTTATTCCATGTTCATAATGTATGTGTGACGCTAATAGCGTATTTCCATCAGGCGAAATTTCCCAACGGACGTGACTAACTTTCATGTAGAACGAAATAATGAGATCTACGCCGGCAATACATTATATTACATATTGCCATTCTTTACGAACGACTGGAAATGGGCTCTCCATGTTCGAATAAGGTTAATACAGAGTGAGAGAGTTAATTTTCGTAAGAAATGTTTTGTTTGTCTCGATATTATGAATTTGCTTTATTCAAATCGTATATTTTTGTTGTATGTAACGTGTGATTATAAAATTATTAATATTTAGTAGTTACAGATATTTTCTATTTACTCGTAAAATAAATAAATAAATAAGTAATAATAATAATAATAATAAAATAAAAATAAAAATAAAAACGTAGGATTTTAAAGGAATTGAGATTGAGATAGTTTACGATAAATAAAATGTGGAAACTTAGATGTCAAAAACTTCTGATTTCTAAGAACTCTTCTGATTATCTTATCAGAAGATAGTTTATGATTGCTCGGATCGTGACCTACGTTATCATGACGAATAAAACGTCACATGGAGCGGATCATCTTTACACGGCGATTGGTACAAAGTGTCACGTCCATCGTTTTGTGCCAATCGCCGTGTAAAGATTATCCACTCCGTGTGATGTTGTAAAAGTGATGTATAACGTAGGTCTCGCTCGTATTCACCATCTACCTCAACCTAGAAAACCTGGGTCGGACGCTGAAGTGAAATTTCTGATTAATCTGATTAGACATGATCGCAGCCGAAGTCCAATCAAATTAATGATGATTACCAATTGAAAGTTCGATCGAGGTTTTCTAGGTTGAGATAGATGGTGAGTACGAACATTAGTCTTCAGAGAAATTAGAGTATCTTTATAAAAGAGTAGTGATATACACAGTGCGCATGCTCAGATTCAAAGTTTTCGTCAAAAGCATGGCAACCCTTAATATTACAGAAATTGGTGATACTCGCTTGGACGAGATTGCTTAGACACATTAGATGAATAAACAAACGTTAGCTTGCAAAAAACATGTTCGTCTAAAGCTAAAGCTGTTTTTGTCCAAAATACTATTCACCAGTCAAACTTTAAACCGTATGTGGATACTTTAATATGTAAGGGTAGAATGCCTTTATAAATAAAAGAGTGGTAAGATATGGCCAATGAAATTTGACTGTTTAGGTCGATTTTGGTCAAAAACTTTCCGATCTTGTCATTGTTGCAAAGCTAATGCATGTTGACGTGTCTCATTCATTTAATCTAACTAGTCCAGGCAAGTATATTGCCAAATTCTGGAATGTGGATTGTCATAGTTTGGACAAAAACTTTAATCTGAACATGCATCCTGTCCCTGTGCGTGTATTGACACTTTGTTATGTCTAAAGGCACTCTATTTACGTCTATTCTAGATTAGGTTGATGATATAGTAGTAAACGGACTCTTCAGGAGTTTAAATACTGTCGATACTGTCAAAGACAATTAAGAAATCTCCCTTTCGACCCTCCAATTTCTAAACTTCACGTTTGAATCCCCGTTCCATTATTTAAAAATATATCGTACCTACCATAATGTATCGTATCTATTATATCAATATCGAACTTCGGGAACTCGATATCGACACCACCCTCATAGCACCGTGACCCAAATATGATTAAAATGTGAAGGCATCGTAACCCAAATGCAAATCTTACTGTCCACTCTATCATCGCGTGACTTAGAAAATCAATCTCTGTGAAGTAGATATGGCCATTTTCAGAGAAGGTGCAAATTGCTCAAAAATAGGTGAGGGTAACTTCACAGTGGAGTCACGAAGTGACGGTCGCCTTTGAGTCATGATGAGACGAAATGAAGATGCCTCTTTTTGGTCATTATTGTGACTGTAACTAATTGTGATGATTTTGACGTAACAGTCATGTTACATTGACTGACTATCGAGGTTAACGAAAAAGACAGGCTACTGTACTACGTTTCACATTCGCCTCGCTTCGGAGCGCTAGAGTCACGTGTTACTCTTTTCGTGCACTTGCATTCGTACTTTTTCAGCATCTGCGTCACAAAAAGAGCATCACGTGACTCGAGTGGTCTACATATAGATATAACATGGTCAGGCAGCTATTCTGTTTCGTCAGCGCCTGACTGTCTATGCTATTAGGGCAGCACTCAGAGAATCACAAGTTTAGGCCAGGAAATCACAAGTTTCTGAGATCTTATGTACAGGAGACGGTAACTTGATATAAAAATCCACTTCATCGCAAATTGCTCAGTAACTCCCATACCTTATTAGTTTTTACAATGTACTCAAATTATAGCCCGATTGTTATCTGTAATTTTGTATTTCAAAATATTAATTCTATAAATGATTATTATTTTTTTAACAGCAAATCTTAAATAACAGATAATACAATTAAAAAAACTTACCGCTATTGAAAAAGGGTATAAATTAGAAAGAGAATATGGCGTAATTACATCTTGGTGAAATCAATTTTTCCGCTTCATACCAAAGAAAGTAGGTTTATTTAAAGGAGTGATTTTCTATATCTAAAAGTAACTTTTTAAAGTAATTTTAATGTAATGCAAAGTCTTGATTACTTTTTAATCATTCGAGGCAAAGTAATGAACTTTTAATTATACTATTTATTCAGCATTTTCTTATTTTAAAAGGGCAATTAACTTGTTATTTTTAGAATATAGTCTTTCAAAAACTGACAAATGAGCATTGTTAAATGCGTTAAGTTATGCATTTAGTTGTTAATAACCACTGTTGCCATTAAGAAAACATTAATCATCGATTTAAGGATCATTATGGCTTTAATTTTTGACTGGAGCATTTATAACTTATTTTAAACGCGCCTTTCTGTGCATCTAAATTACTTTAGTGGAACAATTTATATGAAATATGTATAGGCTAACAAATGTGAGTAAATTTTGTGCATTAAATTCTTTTGATTGAATGAAATTCATATTGAATGAGCATGAAATTCTTTGACCATTAAAAAATAGATTTTTTTTGTTAATAAACTGTATAACTAAACGAGCTGTTTGCTTTCCCGTGTTCGTTTACAGGGATATTAGGATTGATCGTTCAAATTTGGTGGGGAGGTAGAAAATATCAAAAGAAGACAATCTGATAGAGGAAAGTGTCTGCTCAAACGAACGCATGACGTTGTAGTGGGCGCTGTGTATTCACAACTCCTGATCACTCACAAAGCTCTTTGACAAGTCCAGCTGGTCGTCATTCGACAAGGGGACTTTTCAAAAGCAACATGAATCGTTATGCGTTTAATGAATATGCAGATATGCATCTAACTTACAGTACGGCAAAGGAAAGCGGTCGAAGAACTACGCAAATGTATGCAGAATGCTACCCTGACCGGGACAAACATAAAAATCTAAATAACACCCCGTACCTGGAACTGTCCATGTCGATCGGTTGAATCCTCTATCTTGACAGGTACTAGCAACCAATCCAGTTGCAAACATTTGATTCTGAGATTTGTGCCAGTTGAGGTAGAGTTCTGCATACATTTGCGCAGCTCTTCGACCGCTTTCCCGTAAACGTAAGTTAGATGCATATCTACATATTCATTAAACGTATAACGATTCATGTTTCTTCTGCAAAGTCACCTTGTGGAATGACGACCGGCTGGAGTTGTCAGAGAGCTTCGCGCGTGATCAGAAGTTGTGGATACACAGCACCCTCTATAACATCATGCGTTCGTTTGCGTCCATACTTTTTTATGTGTGATTGTCTTCTTTTGCTATATTCTACCTTCCCACCAAATTTGAACGATCAATCCTGATATACCCTGTAGATAAACATTTCATTTTATGTGTACTTCGATGTTCATGCAAAAGAAGTTTAAAAAACAATATGTTTCACTTTGGTATTAGAATAATTAGCATTAAAACAAAATATTTATAAGTTTGCTTATTCTATCTGCGCATAAGAAGTTTAAAAAACAATGTGTTTCACTTTGGTATTAGAATAATTAGCGTTAAAACAAAATATTTATAAGTTTGCTTATTCTATCTACACATAAGAAGTTTAAAAAACAATCTGTTTCACTTTGGTATTAGAATAATTAGCGTTAAAACAATATATTTATAAGTTTCTTATTCTATCTGCACAAAAGACATTTAAAAAACAATGTGTTTCACTTTGGTATTAGGATAATTAGCGTTAAAACAAAATATTTATAAGTTTGCTTATTCTATCTGCGCATAAGAAATTTTATTACTTAAATATAAAATGTATGTTTTGCTACAAATGAGAATTTGTAAGATAATTTTGCAACATAAACTAGTCCGTATCTATTCTCAAGTAAACATTTTCATGTTCAACAAACATGTTTTACAGACAAACATGTTAAATTAACAACATTAATATTAACAACATTAATATAAACATTAATATTATTTTCTTACTCCTATATTTATAAATTGAATTACGCACAGCAGTAAATGGTCTATAGGGAAAAAAATCGTTTGCGATATTTTATTGATCTTACGTTATTTCAAACATAATGAGGTTGATATGAATCGCTAAGACGGACTAAAACACCCTTCATCAGAAATATAAATTAAGGCATGTTATAACTTTTTTTTTTTTTTTTTCATATTTTTACTTTTTAAACCCTCAAAAATATTGTGGTAAATCAGGTTTTTTTTAATAAATTCGTATTGGTTTAAAAATTATCCGCCTTTTGGAATTACAGGGAAACAGGCTCGTTTTTAGCGTATTGTGTGAGAAACAAAAGAATTGAGAAAGAAGAAGTTCGGGTGGCTTCATTATATTCGTCTAGTATAGATAATTTTATGTAAGCTGAAAAATTGTTACTGTTATCTACGTTTGTTTAAAATCGTTGTAAAAGTGTGAACCTGTTTTTCTCGAAACTTTGTTTTACAAATCGGTACCAGGTAGAACTCGAAATTGGATCGATCGATTTGGTTGGAATTTTTATATACTTTTCTAGTATATACTATATTTTAGTCCCTCACGGACGCGTTTTTCAATATTCGGATTGTAATTTTTTTTTTTTTTTTTTTTTTTTTTTTTTTTTTTTTGCGCGATTTAAATCCAAAAATGTTTGTAACTGAAATTTGAACAGCCGCTATTTTCTTCAGGATCGGAAAATTGATAAACCCATCCGAGAAGGACTACAAAATATCGTAAATTTAAAGGTTTTTATTTGTTTTTTTGTTACAGAGATTCATCTGGTACCGCGGAACACTTCACTTTTTGCACACCCCTGTATCAAAGGCGCACCATTTTTTCAACCAATTTCCAAATAAAAAATTCTTTTTAAAACTTCAAGATATGCTTTTTCATTAGCCAAAAAAAAAAAAAAAAAAAAAAAAAAAAAAAAAAAAAAACACGTTATTATTACTGTATAATTACGGTAAAAAAAAAAAAAAAAAATAGCAAAAAAGTGGTGAAATTTTCGATATATATTTTTAAAAAGTTATAACATTCCTTAACTAGAATTTATAGGAACGCACAAAAGAATTCCATTACATTAGAATCCATGGGCAATAATCGTTTGCGGTGAATTTTAATAATGTTATGATACTTCAAGCATAACGAAATCACTGAAGTGCAGTACACCGTGTTTTGTATACATTATGCAATGGCTAGCATTTATCGTTCATATACAGAGACACACAAAATAATTCGGTTACTTGACTGACTAAGATCGATAATTGCTAACTGATTTAAGAGAATTTTTCGCTGTGGTTTGCATGTTAAGCTTTGAGTGTATTAGGTGGTGTGTATAAATTATATAAATCTAATACGCGGCTACAAGAAATTCGCAAACATTACTGGATAGAACTACTGAAAATGACTTGATAAAGAATTATAGATATTATTTGTATTGTTTATAAGATAGAAACTGAAAGAGTTTTCTTACTTGTAAATTTAATTTTTCATTAGTATTAATTGTATTATTACTGTTATTTACGTGAAAAATCAAATCTGATGCTTATAAGTTACTGTTTAATAACGATATTGTTTAAATATTCACCCATTCTGATATGTAATATTTCATTGCATGAGCCATGTCGTTATTTTATTTTTTTAAGAACCAATACTTTTAACTACACATGATTTAATATGCATTCTAAATGTTCTAAACAAGCGGGTGAGGGATAAATCTAATGAATGTCTGTTGTCCATTGAAACGTTTAAGAATTATAAGTGTTACTTGCTTTGTTTATAAAATAGAAATTGAAACAGTTTTCTTTCTTTTAAATTTAGTTTTTCATTAGCATTATCTATATCATTACTGTAATTTACGTGGAAAATCTAACCTGATGCTTATAAGTTACTGTTTAATAATCTTTAAAATCATATTGTTTAAATCTTCATCAATTCTGATGTTTTCTATAACATTTTATTGCATGAGTCATATACGTTATCTTTATTGTTTTTAGAAGTAATACTTTTTACTACACACATGATTTAATATACATTCTAAATGTTCTAAACAAGCGGATAAGGGATAAATCTAATGAATGTCTTTTGTCCACTAAGGCGGTACGAATTGTAAGTGTTACTTGCTATATTTATAAGATAGAAACTGAAAGAGTATTCTTTCTTGTAAATTTAATTTTTCATTAGTATTAATTGTATTATTACTGTAATTTACGGGGAAAATCTAATTTAATGCTTATAAGTTATTGATTAATAATCTTTAATAATCATATTGTTTAAATATGAATCCCATTCTGATGTTTTCTGTAACATTTCATTGCATGAAATGATGTATGAATCCATACGGATTCATTGGATGAGCCGTATACGTTATTTTTATTGTTTTTAGAAGCAATACCTTTAACTACACGTGATTTAATGTGCATTCTAGATGTTATAAACAAGCGGGTATAAGGGATAAATCTAATGAATGTCTGTTGTCCATTAAGGCGTTAAGAATTATAAGTGTTACTTGCTCTGTTTATAAGAAAGGAACTGAAAGAGTTTTCTTTCTTTTATATTCAATTTTTTATTAGTATTAATTATCCAGGGTGGTCATAAAGCCTTTCCCTAATTACAAAAATATATTACGAAATAACCATTGAATGTAATACTGTACAGTTTTTATCATGGAAAAGTCATGTTCTTAAGTTTCTATTTTGATGACAAATTTCCTGGTAGATGGGTCGGACGGGATGGGCAAACACCATGGCCTCCTCGCTCACCTGATATTGCTCCTTTGGTTTTTTTTCTTTTGGGGATACATAAAGGACAGAGTGTTTGCAATACCAGTTAAAGATATTGAAACACTGAAGGTTAGAATCACAGATGCTGTGTCTAGTGGGACAGCCCAAATGTTCAACAATACGTGGCGAAAAATAGAACACCGCTTTGACATTCTTCGAGCTACCAAGGGTGCTCACATCGAAATTTACTGACGTAAGTACTTGTATTAAAAAACTTCATAAATGTCTTTACAATATATTGAAACAAGCATATGCATAATCGCTATATTAGTTTTTTCGGAAATAAATTATTGAAATCGGGAAAAACTTTATGACTACCCTATAGTATTACTGTTGTTTACGTGGAAAATCAAATCTGATGCTTATAAGCTGTTGTTTAATAATCTTTAAAATCATATTGTTTAAATATTTACCAGTTCTAATGTTTTATGTAACATTTCATTGCGTGATACCTTATTTTTATTGTTTTTAGAAGCAATACCTTTAACTACACATGATTTAATGTGCATTCTAAATGTTATAAACAAGCGGTTAAGGGATAAATCTAATGAATGTCTTTTGTCCATTAAGGCGTGGTCATAAAGAAGTCAACTGGGAGTTGTGCAACTGAATTTAAGAAGTAGCCGATCACGCGACAGGGAAAATGGAATAAGCTGTTAGCGTGTTTATGTCAGAAAATAGTGGGTTGTCGGAAAATATGTTTGTTCGATCGCCCTAATTCTTAGTGGTTTTTTATCGGCTTAGACGAGTAACTATTTATTTGCATGTAGAACAAAACTACAAATCAGCTACTTTGTATCAAAAGTTTTTCGAAACAGAATTTTGTTTTCTTGGCGTAAACTAAAATGTAGTAATTAACGAGTAATTTTTAAACGAAAAAATGAAAGTGACTAGAAGTGACTGTCTCATAATTCACGATTTGCTTGCAATTGTGCCAAAACGCCAATGTTTAGATTACTTTTTATTTTATATTTACTTACTGCGTGCTAGTTTGTCGTATTTTTTCGAGACTGGTTTTGCACAACAGGCTGTTTTTTGTGTCAATTAGAATCCTGCACAGGTTTAGTTTTATCCCACCCGAACTCAAAAATTCTGCTTGAAGTCAACCTGAAACCCAACCCGAGCTTGACAAAAGAAATCTCGTCCACCAGAACCCGACACACTTCAAACCGAAACCGACCCGAATCCGAAATATTCAAACCGAATTGGAAAAAAAATAAATTCATATTTTAACACAATTATGGAAATGTAGTCTACAATTATGCCTCGTATATCATTTTTTTCTTTTTTTGTATAAAAATTAACATATATACACTCATTAATATTCAAATGTATAGTTTTTTTTTTTTTTCAATAGAAAAATATTAAGAACTTACTTTAAAAAATCGGGACAGCCCAAACCCGACCCGAAAGAATCAAACTCAATCCAAAACCGCCCCGACCCCAAACATTTAAAATTAACCCGACCCGCAATGAAAGAAAAAATTGCGTCAACCTGGCACAATCTCAACAACGGATCGGGCCGGGTTGAGTTCGGGTTACTCGACACGATACAGGACTCTAGCGACAGTACTTTATTTGTATCTGTATCCATTTTAGTATACGTCGTTGTCGGTAGAGTGCCTTTGTAAATAAGAGAGTGGCACCACAAGGTGCATGCTTAGATTGGAAGTTTTTGTCCAAATTATGGAAACCAACATTGCAGAGCTTGGCGATACTCGCTTGACAAGTTCGATTAAACGAGTCAGGCAAGTCAAAAGGCCATTAGCTTGGCGATAATGGCAAGACTGTCTAAAAAAAATTTTTGACTAATCAAGTTCTGTAGCTCATATGTGACCACTTTGTAAAGGCACTCTATGTGCCAGCATCCATCACGTTTGACATACAGTAGACAATCATAAGTGTATAATTATTATTTTTACATTTCTCTGTAAAAAAAAAAAAAAAAAAAAAAAATTGTACACCTTACAATGACTGTTTTTACCCGAAACTCTTCCCTGGTAAACCAGAATTGTGATGTAACATGTTTCATTTAAATCAAGGCAACACTAGATACCGGGCTTTCTCAGGGCTGTCTCAATATATAGATCATTATATAGATCTCAATATATAGATTATATCAAGATGGCCTTGGCTTGCTCATTCACTCTCATAACGTCACAAATAGTGGCTGACCGCGACCAGCGATTAGTACAAAGCGACGTGCCCATCGTTTTCTGCCAATCGCTGTATGTCTTTCGTCGCGGCCAGCCACATTTGTGACGTCATGATAATGAATGAGCAAGCCCGGTATCTAATGTAGCCCTGTTTAAATTCGTATACAGTGGTTGTTGAGAACATTGCGGACATACAAGCACACATTTACATAACGGCCGAAAATAGAAGCGCCTTCTTTTGAAGTCATTTAAAACTATGACTGTATTCAGTTACGTAAAAGATAATTAGTTTGTGAAACAATGTTCTTTAGTTGCATTCAAATTATCCGCAACATATAATTCTATTATTTTTTTTTATTATTATTTTTTAATTGCTATTTAAATTTCAATAGTTGAAGAGCTGCCAGCTTACTATATATCATACTTGTTAGTGAAAACTTGTCCATAGAATTTTAAACTTTTGAAAGGTTTTGATGAATTTAGTTTAATAGTTTCGTAACAATAGTTTCCTATTCTATCGTATAGATTCATTGAAGTATCCTATTTTAGATACGAGATGTATTTGCCAAAATTTTAAATGTACCAGAGACTTTTAATGCTACAAATATTTCAAACCATTTAAAATGATATACTAACTGAGACTTCTTCGACATATGTTTGATAGTTGTGCATGGGTTATTTTTACTGTTGTTGTTGAAATGTAGATAAAATAGTCTCCATAATATTTTTACATCGTTTTTTTAATTTGCAGGTTTTTTTATAAGGATACTTTCACTTTTGAAACCGGTTCCGAAAGAGAAAATAACCTAAAATAAATAAATAAATAAAAAACCTGCAAACAAAATCGAAAAAGTAAAAAACGGTGGTTGTAAGATTGATCACAGCTGTCAATGCCAAAAAAAAAAAAAATAAATAAATAAATAAATAAATAAATAAATAAAAATATTGAAATGCAAACGAGATATTGTAAAATAACTGTCCCATAGGATTAACATTAGCGAGTGGGTGTTTCCTCGTGAAGGGACATTACCTTTAAGAGTGTTGATCTGTCAGATCTCAAATTTTCCTCGTTAATGTAAAACCTATGGGAGAGAAATGAATTCTTATTTTAAAAATTTCTCCTTAGGAATTTAATATTTTAAAACTTTTTTTTTCTGTGTACTCTTCTTAAAGGATGTCTGTGTTTTTGTTGTTGTTATTGTTTTAGTTGTCAAAATATTACTAAAATATATGCTTAATTTTATTTGAAGTGTTAAAATGTTACTCACAGCTCGAACAGTTTTAACACATAAAATAATTAAACAGGTATCTCTTAAGGAAAAATTGGGTCCTTTAAAGGACCCTTCACATTATTTTCATCCCAAAACAGGACCCTTCACAATGTTTTTCATCCCAAAACAGGACCCTTCACAAAATTTTTCATCCCAAAATAGGACCCTGCACAAAACTTTTCACCTTAAAACTGGACCTTTCACAAAATTCTTTGTCTTAAAAATAGACCTTTCACAAAACTTTTCCCTTTCTAATCTGAACCTGTCACAAATTTAATCATTTAAAAGTAAAATCTGACTGTCACTTTGTCATATAAAATCAATGAAAATTTGTATATTTTATATACAACTATCTTCTTAAAAATGTATAAACAAGAACCTGAATATTACGATCATTTCAAATTCACAAAAGTATGGCTAGATTTTTCACAAATGTAAAAATGTTGTTCACAGTTTCACAAAATCAGGACCCTGGGAGAAATGTCTGGACAGACCCCTGTTAAATTAAGCATATATTTTAGAAATATTTTGACAACTAAAAAAAAAGACACATGTTGTAGTTTCTAATTTATATATAATTAAGTCTGAAAATATCTATAATCATCAATAATTTGACTATTTTGAAAATATCGGTTATATATAAAAATATCAAATATATATCAAAATTTCGACTATGTTTGATATTTTCGAAAATTTCATGCATGATATTTACAAACCTGATTATTGTATGGAAAGGTCTAGCATAATATTTCAAATTAAGACACATCTATATTTACAAGTTACCGTGTACTCATTCTGTGTGTAGTGCAGGTCCTTGAATATTTTATTAAGTAAATACAGCTGACTAGTTACATCCAATAACGTTATTTCATGTAAAATGGCCACTTTCTGAATATCATTTCCCAACACAATATCACCATCGTATATCTGAAACCCGGAGGGAGACTATTCATATTGAATGAGAAGAGTTGAGTGGTATTATTTATCAAGGCGTTCTTTAATAATCGAGCCATTAGCGTTGTCGTTTATTGTCGTTGCGAAACCCCAACTGTTAGGCCATTGTTGCATATTTATTGAAATTTTTTTTTCAGCCTTGCACGGTTTTAAATCGGTCGAGTTTAATAAAAGAACGGGTGGTGTTATTGATTTTTGGGTTTATTGTATGAATTGGGTCGCTGACAAGTTAAATTAAATGTTTATTTTGTGGTGATGTATTTATTATTGTTTTTATGTAATTCGCTTTATGTAGATCTATTTATTTCAACCTTTATTGTTGTTTTAAACAGCTATGGAATAAATAGTATAAGTAAATAGTTGGTTAATTTTAATTAATTATACATAAAACATTTCTATTTAAATATACAACAAATTTGTATCATCTGTAATCTTGTAACGTGAATTTCTCATAGTAAGTGCAGTGAAAATCGTTATCCACGTTATGATAAAACCGGGATATGGAATTGCATGATGTAGAGAAATGATTCATGCACTTATAAGGTATTGCCACAATTCTTTGATGCAGTTATGCCATACTACGATAGTTACCTCTTTTCCTCCTTTCTTTCTATTTTTTCACCTTCAACCTAAGTTTTTGTTATTATTGTTGTTACTATTATTATTATTATCAGGGGTCTATCCAGACTTTTCCCACAGGGTCCTGTTTTTGTGAAATTGTGAAAAGTATTTTATATTTGTGAAAAACTAATTATAATTTTGGAAATTTGAAATAACTGTTATATTTAGGTTCTTGTTTGTAAATTTTTGACAAGATCCTAAGCTACGTAGATTCTTTGATGGCTTCAGTTGTTTTGTGTCAGGTCAGATTTTACTTTTAAATAATTCAATTTGCAAAACATTTAGTTTGGAGATAGAAAAAAATTGTGAAATGCCTATTTTTAAAACAAAGAATTTTGTGAAGGGTACTGTTTTAAGATCGAATGTTTTGTGAAGGATCCTGTTTTAATGTGAAAATTTTTGTGAAGGAACCTTTAAAGGATCTAATTTCTTCTTAAACAGATCGCTGGTTATGATCAATTGTGTAAGCCGAATATATAGCAATTGGTAAACTAAGCAATTTTGCCAAGTGCAAATGATGATTGCTTCATCTTTAATTAATTGCATGAATTTTTATCGTACCACATTTTTTTATTATTATTTCGTGACTGTGATCTATCTGCCTTTGCATTTACCTTTTTACCTCATATGCAAGTATTTTTCCCCCTTTCTAAATTGCATTTATCATTATTTTATGGAGAAGCTTATAGCACAATATTTCAAGTGACGACACAGTGATATTTACAATTTACCAAGTACTTATTCTGTGTAGTACAGGTCCTTGAATATTTTATTAAGTAATTACAGCTGAATAGTTACATCCAATAACGTTATTTCATGTAAAATAGCCACTTTCTTAATATCATTTCCCAACACAATATCACCATCGTATATCCTAAACCCGGAGGGAGACTATTCATATTGAATGAGAAGAGTTGAGTGGTATTATTTATCAAGGCGTTCTTTAATAATCGAGCCATTAGCGTTGCCGTTTATTGTCGTTGCGAAACCCCAACTGTTTGCCATTGTTGCATATTTATTGAAAATTTTTTTTTCAGCCTGCACGGTTTTAAATCGATTGAGTTTAATAAAAGAACGGGTGGTGATATTGATTTGGGGGTTTATTGTATGAATTGGGTCGCTGACATGTTAAATGAAATGATTATTTTGTGGTGATGTATTTATTATTGTTTTTATGTAATTCGCTTTATGTAGATCTATTTATTTTAACCTTTAAATGACCTTTTCTTTGTTGTTTTAAACAGCTATGGAATAAATAGTATAAGTAAATAATTGGTTAATTTTAATTAATTATACATAAAACATTTCTATTTATATATACAACAAATTTGTATCATCTGTAATCTTGTAACGTGAATTTCTCATAGTAAGTGCAGTGAAAATCGTTATCCACGTTATGATAAAACCGGGATATGGAATTGCATGATGTAGAGAAATGATTCATGCACTTATAAGGTATTGCCACAATTTTTTGATGCAGTTATGCCATACTACGATAGTTACCTCTTTTCCTCCTTTCTTTCTATTTTTTCACCTTCAACCTAAGTTTTTGTTATTATTGTTGTTACTATTATTATTATTATCAGGGGTCTATCCAGACTTTTCTCACAGGGTCCTGTTTTTGTGAAATTGTGAAAAGTATTTTATATTTGTGAAAAAACTAATTATAATTTTGGAAATTTGAAATAACTGTTATATTCAGGTTCTTGTTTGTAAATTTTTGACAAGATCCTAAGCTACGTAGATTCTTTGATGGCTTCAGTTGTTTTGTGTCAGGTCAGATTTTACTTTTAAATAATTCAATTTGTAAAACATTTAGTTTGGAGATAGAAAAAATTTGTGAAATGCCTATTTTTAAAACAAAGAATTTTGTGAAGGGTCCTGTTTTAAGATCGAATGTTTTGTGAAGGATCCTATTTTAATATGAAAATTTTTGTGATGGGACCTTTAAAGGACCCAATTTCTTCTTAAACAGATCGCTGGTTATGATCAATTGTGTAAGCCGAATCTGTAGCAATTGGTAACCTAAGCAACGTTACCAAGTGCAAATGATGATTGCTTCATCTTTAATTAATTGTATGGCTTTTTATCGTACCACATTTTTTATTATTATTATTTCGTGACTGTGATCTATCTTTCTTTGTATTTACCATCTTACCACATATGCAAGTATTTTTTTTTTCCCTTTTCCAAATTGTATTATCATTATTTTATGGAGAAGCTTATAGCACAATATTTCAAAAGAAGACGGAGCCATATTTACAAATTACAAAATACTTATTCTATGTAGTGCAGATCCTTGAATATTTTATTAAGTAATTACAGCTGAATAGTTACATCCAATAACATTATTTCATGTAAAATGGCCACTTTCTGAATATCATTTCTCAACAAAATATCACCATCGTATATCTTAACCCAAAGGGAGACTATTCATATTGGATGATATGGGTTGAATGGTATTATTTATCAAAGCTTTCTTTAATAATCGATCCATTAACGTTGTCGTTCATTGTCGTCGCGAAACCCCAACTGTTAGGCCATTGTTGCATATTTATTTTCAGGCTGCACGGTTTTAAATTGTTTGGGTTTTCAGAAAAGAACGGGTGGTGTTATTGATTTTTGTGTTTATTGTTTGACTTCGGTCTCTGACATCTTAAATAAAACGTCCATTTCGTAGTGGTGTATTTGTTATTTATTTATATATTTATTTTATGTAACTCGCTTAGTGCAGATTTGTTTAATTCATGTTCTAAATGATATTTTCTGTGTTATTTTAAGCAATTCTTGACTGAATGGTATAAGTAAATGGTTCTAAAATTATTTATTAAAGGGCGTACAATTTTAAATATTAATTAGTATTTAAAGATGTGTTATGTGTTATCACATAATCCCGATTTTTAACACTTTCCAACATAGTTGTAAAATGTTTAACACTATTATTTCCAAACAATAAACTTTGTGATAGATTTCTGCTGCAAATATTGTTGAAATATATGCCGCGAAATTTGTTGTTTGGAAATAATGGTGTTAAAAATTTTGATGCCAATTTTTTTCCAAGACAAACGTCCAACACTAAAAAGCAGTATTAGCTATATAATAGGTATAAAACATAATAATATATAACAATGCAGAATTTCCAAGTTAAAAAAAATAATAATAAGGAGATTTTCTCTAATAAATCAGTCAAAAACTCAGTGCAAAAACTTTTTAGTTATTTATTCTTTTTAAATGCAGAAACATATAGTGTAAATTTAAATAATTCTCCATAGTTTACTAAGAAATGTATACACCACTGTAGAACAAATAAAACTACATTTAAAAAGAATTGTTGACTAAAGAAACAGCATTTAAGAAGTTTTATCATAATTTTAAATTAATTATGAATAACAGGGCATATTTTGCATTCACATGAAAATATATAAAATAGCATTTAAGGTCTAAAATGCTATTTATGCACATCTGAATTAATTTTCTAAAGATTGATTAATCATTATGATGTGTCTTGGGCCGCACATGAAAGGTCGCCGGGCCGCAGGTTGAGTATAGCTGCTCTAACTCGTGTAAATTTACCTCGGATTGCCGTGTAATTGAGATATGTTATTTAGGTTTGCCATGGCTTACTTGGTATTGAGTACAAGTGTGTAATTTAAATGTGTAAACTTAATTGAGATAATTAGCTTATAATTAACGCCCGGGCATGTGACATGAGCAATAACTGGTGTTGCATCACTGTGTGGTTGCATCACAAGTGTGGTTGCATCACTAACCACAAACGCTTGAAATACTAAAATAGTCGTTGGGGGCCACCGTAATACTTACCCATCATGGGTATGCATAATATAAAATATGAAAAAAAAAAAAAAAAACATGTGTGAACTATTTATAAAATGCATTGCAATTCGAATAAAATCGTGGCTTGATGACGTCATAAACTTTAAATGCTCTATTACTGAATTGCCTAAGAGAAACATCCTTATAACTCCAAAAATGATAATCCTATTAACTAAGAGTTTACTGCGTCTGATTAACCGTCTCATTTCCAATTAAAATATATCTTTCAATTGAAATTTGAATGAAATACAGGGTCATGAAATCTCGAAGAGTGTGGTAAATAGGATTCCAAATATCTCGGTAACTCATTATCTGATCGACTTCATTCTTTATGCAAAATGTATGTTTTTTTATTGTCTTTTATATTCACTGCTTAAAATAAATAATTTCGAAAATTTTTATATACCTGTTAACAGAACGAATATTTCGAGAGTCCGAAAAAAATAGTTCCGGATAATCGAGGTTACTGAAATTCAATAAGCTTCTTTCCATTATCACATACTAAGTGCATACCAAATTTCAAGTCTCTATCTCAATTTTTTCGGGAGATAAAGCGTTTATAGACAGACAGACAGACGGACGGCAATTTTTTTTTTTTTCTAAAAATATGTTTTTCGGAATCTTTAGTGTCTGAAACGTGTAAATCCGTCAATTTTTATTTTTGTTTTTATTTTTTTAAACGATCACATATTTTTTATCACATATTTTATTCACGATATTTTTTTAATACTTACCCTATACTACGTATGATGTGTAAGTAAAAAGAGCAGCTTTAAAAATAAACATTAATATTTAGAAAATTTTCAAATAGAAATTAATTTAATTTAAATTTTCTACTGAAAAATAATGGAATTTTAATATTGTATTACCTTTTATGCATGTTCTACAAAATATGTTTATTTAAACATTAAAGAGATGTAAATTCTATATGTATGTACTCACTAAACATGCTCAAATATTTTTTTTCTAACCAATTTTCTTTTTCCTTTTTAGGTAAGTACTCCTTATTCCATTCCATCCTTTCTTTATCCGGTAAGTGTCTCTTTATTCATAATTTCCCCATACTGCGTGCGTGAATAAAATTTATTTATTCATAGCTTCCATGCTGTTTCGGAAAAATTCGTGCTCTTCTTTCGGATAAAATGTTCACGACCTCTGTAAATTTATCTCTCCTGTTTTTTTCCAAGCCATCGTTGCTTTCTGATGAATACGAAACATCGCATTGTGTGCTGTAGAGAAATTGGAAAGAAAATTTTTAATGTATTCTCATTTTTTTCCATATTTATCTTAAAGCTCTTCTGAAATCCAAATTGATTAACTTTCTGACATATTTTTCTGAATTCATTTTTGTTCGAAAACGCATGAAATTGACAGGTGTTCTTAATTCAGAAGCTATGTAATCGAACGTTTTTTCCTGTTTTTCGATAAATCCAGAAAATGTTTCAGAAAATACTATTAAAGTTGCTGTTTTAAACCAAATTACTGGATGCGATAGCGCGGGAAAGGAAGAAAAATTGCTGTCCTGAAGCAACAATCGCTTATAACTGAACATGTTATTCGTTTATTGAAAAATGAAAAGAACTATTAGTTTACAAATCACTTTAATAGTCTTGCTTTTCTGTTTAAAAATGAGTCATTAAATACTAAAATAATTTAATGCTCTAACTTGTGTAAATCTACTCGCATTGCCATGCAATTGAGATAGGTTATTTAGGTTTGCCATGGCTTGCTTGGTAATGAATACCAGTGCGTAATTTAAATGACTTAACTTAATTGAGATAATTAACTTATAATTAATGTCCGGGTATGTGACGTGCGCAATATCAAGTTAAGTCTGGTTGCATCACTAACCACAAACGCTTGAATGAAAATAATTCAAGTAATTAATAGTAGTTAATAAACAAGAATATCCATTGATTTGATGTTTGGGATATATTAATATTATATATTAATCCGCTAATATATCAAGTTTTAAAATAAATCTGAATACTATTATTCTTGTTAATAGAATTCGGACGAATTAAAAGAAAGAATAAACAAGAAAATGTCGTCTGCGATATTTTAATATTTACAATTTATGCCTCATTGAATTGAAAATTTCGTAATAAAATTTCTTTATGAATCATTAAGTAAAGAATTAAAGATAATAATTGCGATTAAGCGTCATTAAATGTCAAAAAATTTCGCGGGCGGAAAAAAATATTTTTTGAGAACCGCTTTAAAAGAGTCAGTTGTGTAATGTGTAGTCAATGCACTACTACAAAGTGCTGTCTAAAGACAAGTAATATTTTAAGAAAAAAAAATAGACTTCAAGGGATTATTTTTTATCTGCACTATTTTCTTATTGCACACCAGTTGGGGCATTTTAGTGAGAGGCTTTGATATAACAGAGCGTTTTTTTCTTTTTCTGACAACTCTTTATTGTCAAGGATGTAGCGTCACATTTTTGCAACAAATTTTAGCGTCGATGATTTTAGTATGTGATAGATTATATTGTACAGATAACGAAACTGCCCCCCCCCCCCCCGCCGATTGGAGCCCTTTTTCAGTCATTTGCAAAAGTTGTACTTCGTATACACAAATATTTCCTATTCTACACAATCTAGAACACCGTTTTAAGTATCTCAGCTAACATAATCTTTTTTTTTTTTTTTTTTTTTTTTTTTTCATAATTCGTGAGCCAGTAGATGTTTAATAGCCATAATATTTTATACAACATAGGAGTAAAAAATAAAAAATAAATTTCGTGATAAATATTTTCATTTCCTATTATTGCTAGAAGATTTAAAAAAACATTTTAATGCATCGAAATTTAAAATAAGACCTTTAAGAAATTCCTTTTAAAATGAATGAACAGCCATTAACCTTTCGCTCTCTTTTAAAATCTAATATATCTTGCTTTACAAACGAATAAACACAAATTTTCCTTTTGCATGCTTTAATTATCTGAATGCATAATTCCATTTTCTATTCAAGAATCTTACTCAAAAATTCCTTTTATCTTCATAATTCATGTCTCGTAAGAATATACATTGATTTGCGAGAAATGGATCACCTGTCTGGTAGTTACAAAAAGGAAAACTTTTCTTTCGAATGTTTAATTTCTATCTTTCTCTTTTATGATCTTTTAAAAGTTTCATTTAATTAATAATCGTTATCTGTGGGATAAAATTATTCCTATTTTAAAATAAAATGACGTAGAAAGAATAAACAAGAAAATGTCGTCTGCGATATTTTAATATTTACAATCGTCATTTTCTTAATAAATTTTCTTAATAAATTTTCATTATAAATTATTAAGTAAAGAATTAAATAGCGTTTTAATCGCGCTATATATCAAATTTTAAAATAAATCTGAATACTATTATTCTTGTTAATAGAATTCGAACGAATTAAAAGAAAGAATGAACAAGAAAATGTCGTTTGCGATATTTTAATATTTACAATCGTAATTCAATTGAAATTTTCTTAATAAATTTTCATTATAAATCAGTAAGTAAAGAATTAAATAGCGTTTTATTCGAGCTATATATTAAGTTTTAAAATAAATATGAATACTATTATTCTTGTTAATAGAATTCCAACGAATTAAAAGAAAGAATTAACAAGAAAATGTCGTCTGCGATATTTTAGTATTTACAATTTATGCAAGAATTAAAGAACGCGTTTTAATCGCATTATATCAAGTTTTAAAATAAATCTGAATACTGTTATTCTTGTTATAGAATTCGACCGAATTAAAAGAGTGAGAAAGTAATTTCAAAATAAATGTTTCTAAATGTTTATTAACTTGCTTTTGCTTTGCAATTAATCTTTATTTATGTCTGATAAGATTATTAAAAAATCGCAACATACATTTTCATTACATGCTATTCTTGAGCAATTAAAGAACATTTTAATACATCAAATTAAAAAATAAGACCCACATACAAAGAAGTAGATTGAAAAGAAATATACAGTTATTAACCTTTAGCTTTGTAATAAATATTTGCCTTAACACAAATTATATGTTCACATGCTTTGTTAATCCAAATATGTAATTTCATTTTCTATCCAAGAATGTTACTAAAAATTCCTTTTATCTTCATAATTCACGTCTCCTAAGAAAATCCATTGATTTGCGAGAAATGGATCACCTATTCTGTTACACAAAGGGAAAACTTTTCTGCTAAGATGTCTAATTTCTATCTTTCTCTTTCATGATCTTTTAAAACTTTCTTTTAATAATCGTTATATGTTGAGTAAACTCATTCCTGTATTAGTTATAAAATAAAATTACATAGAAAGAATGAACATGAAAATGTCGTCTGCCATATTTTAATAATTGCAATTAAGCGTCATTTAATAGAAAATTCCGGGCTAAATTTGTATTTTAAATCAGTAAGAGAAGAATTAAATCTTTTAAAATTAATCTTTAAAATTAAAATCTTTTTTCGCGTGATTAAAGTATTGAGTAACTGGGCTCCTTGAATTTGACTGCCCAAAATTTGGTATGTGAACCGTGCATTGATTCGCCTCCTGGTCTGTATGGGTGAGTTGTCTATCCCTAACACGCATTATTTTCCTATATTGACAATTTGTTACTGCTTGAGATGTTCCTTTCCTCCACTTACATTTATCATATACGCCAAAGAGTCTAATACTTCTTTGCAGAACTATTTTTATCCTTTCCTGAGTAACTACTCTCTGCTAATCTCACCTGATGATAAGAACAGATAATTAATAGTCGTGGTTATTTCACTCACGCGTGTTTCGAATAGCTGCAAACCTTACAGTAGATGCCACATGTATGCGTAGCACATAATTATTTTTCTTTGCTTGATTTCATAACAAGGCGCATTTTAATATTCATAATATATGCAAGATTGGGTAAAACTTCAAGCAGTGGCGCAGCCAAGATCCTCATCTAGGAGGGGGTTTGAACCAATGTTATTCATAAAATGAATAATTTTGTTGTGTTACATGTCCATAAGGTAGGGTTTAGTAAATACGTAACATATAAAAAGCGATGTAATAAAAAGCACAAGCAACCATAATAAATTTAATATTTATGTGCTTAAAGGCTACATATAAGAACATCTCCTTCAAGCTTCAGAGAGTGAAAAAGAAGTGGTAGCAGTAACCTGGGTTTGTTCCTTGCGACCCATTTTGTGAAATTTATTGTATTTTTCTGAAAATCAGCATTTTGTAATGAAAGATGAAATCCAGTTACTCAAATTTGAACCAAGCATTTATTAATTTAGCTTATTTAAATCTTTCTGCTAAAGTTTTCCATTCTGGTAAACTTGTTTTGTTTGCAAATGACAAATTTTAAAACCTAACAAAATAAAAGTAATTAATGAAGATAATTTTTTATGGATTATGGCAATTTTGTGAAGGGATTTGTTTTATTAAAAGATAAATTTTGTGAAGGGACCTGTTTTATTAACATAAATTTTTTGAAAGGTTATGTTTCATTTAATGGATTTTTGTAAAGGAACCCTAAATAGGACCCAGATTTTGCCTAAATTCACCCTTGGTGCTACTATTGTTCCCAACTTTTTCTTTCATTAATTTTGTGTTGAAATAAATGCTTCTATTATAAAGCCTTGAAACAATTGAATGATAAAATTTTTAGGCTGTTTATACTTTACTTTGGTTTTTACAGATCATATATTTAACTTAACAGAAGGGGTTTTGTAATCATCGTATCAGTTTTAGATACTCTGCGAGGGGGTTTTAAAACCGAATCCCCCCCCCCTCCTCGCATGTCTTCTGCGCCACTGTTTCAAGCCATATTTCCATTTCATAGTACATTGCATGGCAAATATTCGTTTTTTCAGATATCGAATTTCGAAATAAGTACTTTCAGGATAAATGAGCAGCCATTAACCTTCCAGGTTTGCAATAAATCCTGTCTCTCAAATGGACAAACAGAAATTTTCTTCCTCATGCCTTATTAATCCTAGTGTATAATTTCGTTTTATATCCAATAATCTTAATAGAAAATTCTTTTTTGCCGTCATAATTTATGTCCCATAAAGAACTCCATTGATCTGCGCGGGAAATGGATCACCTGTCCTCCATTATATATAAAAACAACAACAACCTTATTCTAAGTGTTTTCTTTGTGTTCCATGATTTTCTAAACCTTCTTTGTAATAATCGTTACCACTCTGGATTAACGGTAGATATTGTTTTAACTCTAGAACAAATAGTTCTTAAAAATCAACAAGACAGAATAATATATAACAAAGAAATTTAATTAACAAAGGAGAAATATAACAAAAAAAAAATACTTCTAGGTTAAATCATAAAATTAAGGGTAAGGTGTGATTTTGTGATAATATAAAAGGAGTTCTACTATCTTATAACAGACATAAGAAGCACAGAGTCTTATTTGATCATTAAGGCTGTTTTCAAATCCAAAGTGGTTACTTTCTGACGCATTGTTTAATTCATTTTTGTTCAGAAACAGATGAAATGGCTAGCCGTTCTTATTTAGAAACTTTGTCATCGAAACACGTTTTCTATTTTTTGGTAAAGGCAGAAGATCTTTCAGAAAAAAACTATCAAAGTCACCGTTTTGAATGGAATTTCTGGAGCGAAAGAGAAAGTACCCTTATATAAAAAAACTGAAACTAAAATAGAATAAGTAAAAACTAACAACGTTAGAGATCGACCTCAGCTATCCTATGCAAAAAAAATCCTTTGAAAATATTAACATGCGAGCGAGAAATCGCGCAATAACCTTCCCATAGATTTAACATTAACTGGAGCGTTTCTTTGCATGACTAGCGTAGGCACTTAAGTGCAATGCTAACTAGGAGCGATTGTTTACCGAAAAATTGCGATTCTTCCACTTGGTTCAGGGCGAACCCAAATAATTTACGAGTCCCTACTTAAATCATTCGTCAGCGGCTGGGGCTGCACGAATTACTCTCTCACAGAGAGCACCTGACTTTAGAGATCTTTCTCTGGTAGCACAAATTACTTACTAATTTTTTCTCTTCTCTCTTCTGTCTACTCCAAAGCCGAATATATAGATAGTACTGTGTATATCCAGCTTTGATCTACTCTTCATCTTCTCATGGGGGGTTCGCAAGTCCAGGGCGTTCTTCCGTTCTCTCCTGGTTCTCTAATGATGGGCTTCGGTCATAAGTGTTAGTATTGGAGCCTGGAAAGGAACTGTTAGATTATTTTATTCTCTGTAAAGTTTAAAATTTAATTACCCCCATTTTTTAGATCCCGGTCGGCGCCGAAATGTTTATTTATCAGTAGTTAGGGAACCTGTTATGGTGCAGTAAGACTCTTTTGTATGCTTGTTAAGAAAGTCTTGCTAAAAAAAACCATGTCTTTCGATTGGCCATTTTTTTCAGAAGGTTCTGTGGTCATGAACAAAAGAAAAAGGCGGTGAGTGAACCGTCAGCGTCGTTCCCTGCTAACTTCTGACCTTTAGACATGCTAGAGAAGTCATAAAAAGTGAAACAGGCCACCTTACCGGAAGAATAGAGCGCTAAGGAAAATGGCAGTCTGGGACAACCTTAATGGAGGACCTTTTTCAAGGCTGAACCATCCGAACTCACCAGGCGCTGGGCAAAGGCTGTCAAAATAGTGAATTATATGGTCTCCTTTGTTTATCGTTCTTAGGACCTAGTGTTAGTTTGGTCCCTTGGTGATCCTTGTGTTATGGCTCTAACTGTACCTGTGGGGATCACTTGCGTATTCATTCTTCATTTTGGACACCTCTAGACAGCGCAATTGCAGTCAACAGCGCCATCTGTGCAGGCACTGCAACAGCGCCATCTGCTTGATCGCGGTCGACCTCTACCGAATGGTATCGGTGTCTTGAACGTTCGCGTTCATCTGCTGTGTCGTCTTTCGCCCATAGCCGTTCAACGTCCATATGCAAAGCCCTGATTTTTTCCTGGAGAGCATTTTGAAGCTTATAAAGCGGTATGAAAAATGTCTCAATGTACTTGGTACTTATGTGGAAAAATAAAGTTATGTTTTATCTTTAATGTCTCATTGCATTTTTTGTCTTTCATACACACCTCTGTCCACGGTCGCCAGGGGAAACTTATTTTCCGACTGACCCTCGTACTTTCAAAATCAGTGAACGGTCATTGAACTTGCAGCTTTACAATCAATCTTGCCTTTCAATCGGACAGACACAAATTCTTTTTCACATGCCTCATTAATTCAAGTGTATATCATAATTTTGTTTTATATCCAACAATCTCTTTAAAAAAATCTTCTTACCTTCATAATTCACGACTTATTAAGAACCCCATTGATCTGCACGGGAAATGGATCACCAGTCCTTTTACATAAAGAGAAAAACTTTTCTTCGCAGTTTTTTTTTTTTATTTTTTAACTTAATTTTAATAATTGTTATCTTTTGGATAAATTAAACTGTTTGTTAAAAACAAATCCGTAAAATTTTACGGAATATTTTAATTTTTCTTCAAGAAAACAGTAGAGATCCCGTAATTGGCATTTTGAGGATTATAAATCCGTAAAATTACAGAAATTTTTCCGTAAAATTTTACGGAATATTTTAATTTTTCTTAAATAAAACAGTACAATTTCCGTAATTGACATTTTGAGGATTACAAATCCGTAAAATTACAGAAATTTTTATGTAAAATTTTACGGAATATTTTAATTTTTCTTAAATAAAATAGTACAATTTCTGTAATTATCCGTTATTAATTATTTCCGTTTTATTTTAAAACTTGGTATAATATATAAAGTAATCTTGGTATATTATAAGTAAAACTTGATATATTACAAATGTTGGCCTTATTTAACAGCCGAAATCAGCAATTAAATAAACATTTCGTAATAACCTTGGTATATTATAAGTAATTATATGTAAAACTTGGTATATGACAAGTAAATGTTGCCTTATTTAATCGCCAAAATCAGCAATTAAATAAACAACACATTTCTACTAAATTTCAGTGGTAAAGAAAAAAAACGTAAAAGTTAGCAGTTGTATGAGTTTAATTTTAGTTTACGACCGAACTAAATGCACGAATGTACTTTCAAAATAAATGAACATCCCTTTCGCCTTGTAATAAATCTTTCTCTTTCAAATGGACAAACACACATTCTTCGTCGTCTACATGCCTTATTAATTCGAGTGTATAATTTCGTTTTATATCTAACAATCGCTTATACTGAGAAATTCCTTTTATCTTCATAATTCACGTCTTGTAAGAAAATTCATTGATCTGTGCGGGAAATGGATTACCTGTCCTGTAAACACAAAGTAGAAAAGAAATTTCTTTATAACTTCTGTCTTCGCTCTTTTGAGCTATCTTTAATAATTGTTATCTGTTAGATAAATTAAACGGAAGTTTCAACATTAGGAAAAAATATGCGATATAATAATCGAAAATCCAGACAGTTTACGAGGTATGGTCATAAAGTTAATAATTCTTCGAAGTGAATAAGTCTTTTTCTTTTCTTTTCTTTTTTTTTTTTTTTAAATATATTGTCAAATTATTTTTTGTCATTATTTTGAATGTGCAATCTTAACATTTTGACAAATGGATTATCGTTGGATTTATCCTGTCACAACAAAAACAATGCGATATTGGAATAAATTATCTTTTTACTGCATCATTTACTAATTTTGCGACATACTCCAATATTTCGTCTGTTACATCAGTCTAAAAGTGCTATTACATGCGATAATTTGAAGCGACTCGTTAGCTTTCCAAGCATTTCATTGGTTGTTCAAGCAGAGGCTTTTTCCTCGTCAGTTTTCCACGCATTTCATTGGCTGTTCCGAACGATTTTGGTAGGACGTAAACAGTGAAAGGACCATAGGCGACAAAATTGCTTCGACAATAAAAAGTTGCTTGGTTTTCGAGCAACTCTTTTGAAGCCATAGGTTTACATGTGTTTCGCCTGGCAGTAGCGGCGACTTGACGCCTCGTGTAGTAGCACTTTCAGAGTCGTTATCCCAATGGACAAAAATGGCATCGCCTAGCCGAGACTCCCTGGGACTATTTCGACGGCAGCCGAACTTTCAGTGAGACATAAAGGACAACAAGAGAATGATTGAGTACAGCTTTTGAACTGGACGGAGAAGTGAGCTGATATGGAACGTTGAGTTTTTACTTTTGATTTTGTGAAATGTTTTTAAATCTTTGTGTCATCTTAAGATTTACATACACCCATTGAAATAAATGGAACTGAATTGTGACTCTGGGTTTGGTGATATTATTGAAATCGAAATATGACAACAGATTACTATCAGATTTTGATTGGTAATATTATCGGCATTGATTGAACCTCTCACATTGTAGGGTTGCGAAATGTTATATTTCTCTTCATCAGTGTCTTTAACACTTTCTTGATCTCTCAATAAATGATGTGTCATCAAAATTGCTTCTGAAAAAGTAATCTATAAAACGAGTGTCAGTAGATTCTCCCCATTTAATCATGAAAAATTTGCACGCATTATACTATGGGTAGTATGCATTAAGCGATTTCCTTAAAGCTGTTCACAAATCCAAAACATTTTTTAATTCATTTTTGTTTGCAAACTTATCAAAGTGGTAGGTGCTCTCTTATTCAGAAGTAATCGAACTTTTGTTTCTGTGTGTGTGTGTGTGTTTTACTTTTTTTCGATGAAGGCAGACGATTTTTCAGAACATCCATTCAAAGTTGGCGCTTTGAACTGAATTTCAAGAAGCGACAATGCAAGAAAGTTAAAAACCGCTGTCCTCGGACAACAATCGCTTATAACTAACACAAGATGTAATACATTTATTGGAAAATGAAAAAATAAACTGTTCGATGACAAATCACTTCAATAATCATACCTGCAAGTGTTATGTTTTTATGTTTAAAAAAAAAAGTTAGTCAGAAAATGTGTCAAAGTTTCGCGTTGTTGAGCGATAAAAAATATTTTTTAGAGAACAGCTTAAACATTAAGTTCAAATAGAGGGAAAAACGAAATTTTCCTCATTAATCGGAGATGCGTCGTAAGCGGAGACGCATTAACGAGAGTCCACTGTAATACTATAGCTTCTTGCGTTTTCATGTATGTCTATATATATATATATATATATATATATATATATATATATATATATATATATATATATGTAATAATAAAACAATTTCGCCATTTTACCTTAATTAATTTATTCCAAAATCTACCCTTTCCCCTATCTTTTAATAATATCTTAAATATAACTTATATTTTAATTTCACAGCTTTAATCAATATATTCTTTTAATTCTTATTCTAAAAACCTTATCTGTTAAAAGTGACACTTCTTTCTAAAAAAAAAAAACCCTGATTTATTTCCTTCATATTTCAGACATTATTTCTTTAGAATGTTTCTTAATACCATTTTAATTTTTATTAAAATTATTATTTGATATCCCAGCATGTGCATTGCAAGTAACTCCCGCGTCTAAATTATTCACCTTTTTATTTCTACGCTTTTGATAAGGAGTTCCGACGTTACGTCATGATTTGCTCGCCTCGCTCATCCTTTTCAACCAATCACTAAGCAAACCATTCGTCTGTCTTGTGTCTTCCCCCGCCCCACTAATAACTAAAATACTGTTGGCGCGTTCATAAGGTACGTCAAAATATTCTTGGGCGAATTGCCGGTATAAAACGAAGTTACGCAGCCTTGGAGAGCAGATTTTGTATGTTTTTCGACTTGCCAAATAAACGCACGTCACTTGGAGGAGGTTTTATTCAAATTGATGTATCTCTAATATTTAATAGCTTCATTCTTTTGATCTGACGTAACACAGCCCAGATATGAGTTCTAAACTGGACAATTGGTGGAATTGTCACTGCTTTGTGAAGTTTAATAAATTCGTTAATGATAATGCAGCTTCTTTTTAATTTGACGGGAAAATTTCCCAATGTATTCATAATATCGCCTTCCATCGTGATCACTTCGACTGCAAATTAGTGACTCTACCAATACATCACTTGCCAGAGAGATAATATGTCAATAGTTTATCGACATATAATTTATTATGATATGGAAAAGCATCTCATCTATCTATCTTTCTCTCTCCCTCTATATATATATATATTATGCTCCATAAAGTTTCATGCTCGATTTCCAAATTTATAATATATTATATAAAGTTTAAAGATAAAACTGAATAATATTACATTTTCATGTAATAACAACTGTACTAACAGCAATAAATTATTTTCAAAATAAATGAATCGTCATTACCCTTTAGCTTTGTAATAAATCTCAACCTCAGAAACAAATAAACATAAATTCTTCTTTTCATGCCTAATTAATCCGAGTGCACAATTTCATTTTATATCCAACAATCTAGCTGAGAAATTCCTTTTATCTTCATAATTCACGTCCCCTAAGAAAATCCATTGATCCGCAGGAAATGGATCTTGTAACACAAATAAATAATTATTTTTTCTTCTAGATGTATAATTTCTGTCCTTGTGTTTCATGACTTTTTTAAATCGTCTTTTAATAATCGTTATCTGTTGGATTAAATTAAACGGAAATTTTAAAACTATGAACATGCGATATAGAAATCGAAAAATCAAACAGTTTACACACGACATGTTCATAAAGGGGAATAATTCCATTTTATATATATCGTCAAATTGAGTATTTATTGTTTTTAAAGTAGAATTTAAACTTCATCATACATTTTGACAAATGGATTATCGTTGGATTCATCTGGTCACTGCAGGTGTGAAGAAAAACAAGATTATACTAGTATGCTACGTTTTAATGTTATATTTTATGTTCTATGAAATAGAAATTTTCATACATGATATCCATTTTTTATCATAAAAGTGAATAATTAAATTATATATATATATCGTCAAATTGAGTATTTTTACTGTTTTTAAAGTAGAATTTAAACTTCATCATACATTTTGACAAATGGATTATCGTTGGATTCATCTGGTCACTGCAGGTGTGAAGAAAAAGAAGATTATACTAGTATGCTAGATTTTTATGTTATATTTTATACTCTATGAAACAGAAAATTTCATACATGATATCCATTTTATATCATACTAGCTACATAGCAACCCATTATGTTGCATTTGTATTTTAAAAGAGCTTTCGAGTTTTTGGAAAAAATACTTACCAATCCAGTTTTTAAATTAAAATGTATAAATCATAAACTAAAAATAAAATTATTATTATTAATAAATCTTAGTTAGACCTTTCAATTGCTGTAAAATTGATGCATTCGTTCCCGAGTAACTGAGCACTTGAAAGATTGGTTGTTTGCTTGATTGATTGATTGAGTGTCCCTGTTTTACGTGTATTTCATAATTTATATTTAATTTATATTTAATATTACTTGATAATTTATTGAATTTTTAAAGTATTGTAAATGTAACGGCTACAGGGCGATCCAATGGATCATACTACAACTACTCAAATAACTCATTAATTTGATATACAAATTGAAATTGATTGGTTTCACAAATTAAAATTAATGCTAACTAAAATAAAACATAATTTATAAAATAATAATATTTTTTCATCAATATTTCATATATATATATAATAAAACTTTTGTAATATTAAACCACATAAATAATCGACAATAGATAAACCAATAATTACAATACAATACATATATATATCCGGAAATTTAAGATTCTCAATATATATTCAATATTTTTTAATATCTCAAAAACGAACAAATCTAGAATGCTGAATTTTTTTTTTTTAGAAATATTTGTTATCTATTTAGGAAAACTCAAAATTTTTTAAACGATTTCTTCCAACCAAATAAAAGTAGTCAACGGACAAAAGTGCTCAGGGGTCAAAATTAACTCTACCGACGTTCTAGTGGTTTTTTTTTTTTTTTTTTTTTTTTTTTTTTTTTTTTGTAAGTTTCTTAATTTAAGAAAATATAATCTAACCACGAACGGCAATATCCGAGTAATTTTTGATAGTGTATTAATCAGATTTCTCAACCTGTGATGTAGGCGTTATGGATACTACCCAAGCTCAAGTAAACATTTTCATGTTCAACAAAGCTGTTTTACAAACATGATAAATTCGGAAAAATCGGTTCAAAACGCCAACTTTGACAGCATTTTCTGTAAGATCATCTTTTTTAACTGTAAAATAGAAAAAGCAGTTCTGTTACGTAGTTTTTGGAATAAGATTATACTAGACAATTTAATGCGTTTGCGAACAAGAAATAATTAATTCAGAAATATATCAGCGTTTTGTCAGTTTTAATTTGAGAACAACCTTAGCTGCCATTAAAGATGTTTGGTTAAAACTGTCAATGGACAATGGTTAATTATTTTCTCCAAGGACATAAAACTTTCCTATATCAATTTGACAACATCTAGGTTTTAGCTATTATTCTGCATTTTCTTATTTATTTGATAATTGATTTTAGTCTTTGATTATAAGTCTGTATGTCATCTCTCACTGTCATTTATTGAAATAAACCATTTACATTTTAAACTTAACTATAAACATTTTTAATTTAGCATATAATCCAATGGGATTTTCCCCCTACCGCGAATTTGTCAATTAGCTCACTGTATTGGTGGTATCTTTCTGAGTTTTCACGATATTTGACTAGTCTTTTTATATGAGTTACTCTATAGAATTGACTACCAAATCATGCAAAAAAAAAAAAAAAATCTTTTTTGTAGTTCGCGCATGCGCAGTTATGAATTATTTCATACAAATGCCCATATCTCATCAAATATTCAATATATTATATTTTTTAATTGAAGTATACTGTTTCTATTGCTCTTGAAGTCAAACATGTGGTGTACATCTTCGAATTGCAAGAACAATTCGTCAAGAATTTCAGTAGATATCCGACAAGCCGTGTAAAAAGCGAAAGCGGCCGATCACTGCACCTTAATTTTTGGACAGCAGTGTGTGTGTATATATATGTATGTGTGTGTGTGTTATATAAAAATTTTACTTCGCGATATTCCTTTAAATTATTCAAAATTCCGACAGATTCATTATTTTCCTATTTCTTAATAATATCTATTTCTATTTCATTTCAATTTAAATTCATAACGCGTATATTAATAATTATCTGATTCAAAATCTCAATCTAAGCTTTAAGTCAATTCATAAACTTTTATCTATAATTTTCTGAGAGAAGCTAGTTTTTTCATTTCAAATTAAAAGCCATTTTGTTATATTTATTCCAATTATCTGTTTTCACGCGTTAGACAGTTCACTTCAAAAAGCCTCCGTTACATTGTGGAGGATTCTTTCTCCTTAGACCACTCCCTCTCGCGTTCATTAGCTTAGCCTGTCAGCTCTCGAGCGATCCTTTCACCGATTGGTACATTTCGCTTCTACGTCGATTGTGTAGTTACAAAAAGCGAAGGCACTGACTTCGGAAGCAGAATTTTGTCTCGTTTTCAAGTGCTGAAAAAACGGTTATCTGGTGTTTATAATTCACAGAATTTCTAAATTAGCTATTTAAGATCGATTAATATGATGTAATGATTTATAGTCAAGCCTGGGGGCTTTAGGAACATCTCGTCATGTGGGAATTGTGTTTTCGTTTTTCCTGTGCTTAAATAAATGCCTTATTTGGAAAAACTGACGTTCTTTCTCGAGAAATTACCAAATGGGTACATTCATTGCCTTAATACATCTCGCCATGGTTATCTAGATTTGTCGACTGCTAATTGTCACCACCATTCACAAGCTGCCAGTTTCACATGAATTTTTAATTCATCCATCTGAGATATATAGATATAACCATTAATGAAACATTACCGTAACACCAACAAAAACTATGAAATTATGAATTAGTATGTAATAATTAATTCACAACGATAGTGTTCCCCAACACTCTGAATATAGATACCATATACTTATTTAAAAGAAGAAGAAATTAAATTAAAAATTGAAAAAATGAAATTTGTTGAATTTAGACAGAATTTTCAAGTCCCAAATGCCTAAATACCACAAATAAAATATGTGGTTTCATCATCCTATTAACCATAACATTGCTAAAGAATATGATTTTGGGACTACCACACCAAAATAGAGAAAAAATCTGTGAAAAAAATAATAAAAAGGAAAGAAACCTTACCCATAAAAATGAGAAAAAAACAGTGAAATTATATATATATATATATATATATATATATATATATATATATATATATATATATATATACATATATTTTATATCAGTGGTGCCCGGCTAAATTAAAAGTACCAAATTTTGAAATTTTCCATAAGTTTCTTTTTTTATTTAGAAAAAATCTAGAAATGCCTTTTAGAAATAGCAGATGAAATACTTATAACATTTCAAAAGAGGGGAAAAAAAATGTATTATGGACAGTATTTCGGAAAAATTCTAAGACTCCAATAATAACTGACCCGTGGGGAAATGCAATGGATCAGATGAAATGTCAACATGTCATTTTGGGAACATCTAGTCCGTACATTCCGGTTTGATCCCTCTGAATGGAATTCGATAAAAATGAATCGTTCATCTGTCGAGTCGGACGATTCTATTTTCGAAAATAGCGAGAGAGATAACTTAAAGGGGGAGAGGGGGGGGTGGAGAGATGTGGAAAACAGTATGACACTGCAGTGGATATCTTGATAAGCCGTATGTGAATCAGAAAATATAGTATCGGTTATTGTTCGTTCAACCGAATTCTAGCTTTTAATGCGGATTGCGTGATATAGTTGTCTTTTATTCGAATGAATCTTAATCTCGAACAAATTAATTGAATTGAATTATTTTGTAATTTATTTATTATACTGAAATTCCGATTCATTTAAACTTATTGAAATGAAAATGTCTCCTATGAAGGCAGTTAGTCAAGGGGGAAATTAAAATACTGAAAACTAAAAACGATCCGGAAATTAGTGAAATATTAAAGAAAGAATCAAAACTGAAAAAGAGAGAAAAGATACGATAGTCCTAGATAGTTTATAAATCTCATTTCCAGGCATGTTTCTTTTCTTTTCTTTTTACTTTCTTCTATCTTTACAAGAAGAAAGAATTGGATTCATGAAAATTTTCGACTTCCGGTTTTCGACGGATTTATACGTTTTAGAAGATCCTGAACACAATTTGATTGTTTTTAGAAAATGTCTGTCTGTGACTCTGTCTGTCTGTCTGTATGTGACAAAAATTTTGTGGGCGCTCTATCTCAAGAACTAATGCGCGAAATTTAATAAAACTTCATATTCAGCTAGTCCCTGATATAAGTTGGTCCTGATTAGTTTTTGGTGAAAATCGCCCAGTAGGTGGCGCTGCTATGCTGCATTTTTCGTGATTTCCGCAATAGCTCTATCTCAAAAACTAATGCCCTTATATTCAGTTAGACCTTGACATAAATAGACGCTGATTACGTTTTGGTGTAGATATCCCAACAGGTGGCGCTGCTATACCACTTTTTTCATGATTCTTACGATAGGTATAGGGTGATTCCACAGTTACGTGCGTGACTTTTAGAGAGTGTTTTTTTGCAAATTGAGACAAATTTGGAAGTGAAATTATTTAGATAACGTTTTACTTTTTTTATTACTATTACAGCACACATACAGAATCATTTTTATAGTGACACCTTTAGTCTAAAGTAATAACAATTTTTTAAAAAAATAGTAAAGTCGTTGTTACGTCTGTGACTGATTATTTGACAATTGTGTTATGTATAATTCTCTGTATACTGTTGAATCTCGTTAAAACTGCAACCTTGTATCTCTCTCTTTAGGCAGGAAATTAAAATGGGGGTTTAATAAGTACCCACTAAATTATAGTTGTAAAATAAGATTGGGCTTCCGTGTCACAATGAAAACACAACGGATTTCTGATGAAAATGTCGAAATTACAGTCAAATACGAACGGCATCCAGTGAAATTATTTTTTATTAAGGAGATAAGACCGTAGCACCAATTCCCGATATGGAATACGGCTTGTTTAGGGCTTTTCGTCCGTCACAGAGTTCGTACTAGGAAACTGTATATGTTAGAGACGTGAAATTTTGCGTATTTACATCTGAATACTCCTGTCACACTACAAATTATAAAATTTTGAAAAAGTGTTATAATATTTTAATTAATTAAAAACTCATTACAAATTTCCCGAAATCTCTCTCCTTTAATAAAAAGAAGCAAAAGTTTTATTTCTGACTGCTTTCATAACCCTGACGAAGATAGCAATGCTACAATGAAAACACCGGATTCAATTTTCACACTCAAAGTAATAAAACCGCAGATAATAGTATTAGTGGCCTATTTTAGGTTTTATAAAATTATGAAAACTATTTTATTTATCGATTTGAAAACTATGCACATATATATAAATTAGTAAAATTTTAGTAAAAATCTGTTCATAATTTGTTGAGATATTAATTAAAAAATCATTAATGAAAATGGAAAAAAAAAAATTTTTTTTTTCATTTAAAGTATACCTGCAGACATTTGAGGGGGTCGTAATGAATTTTTTTACGCCGCTTCTGGGGTCCGTCTATTTAATTTACTTTCCGATACAAAAGAAAAAAATAAGAAAATCAACAATGGATAGAATAGTCTTATTGATAAACGATAAGGATAATTATAAATTAATGATTTGGATGTATTAATTAAAGGATAAAGCGTTTTGAAAGAAATATTAAACGAAATCCTTTATGAGATCTTCGATCACACTTACCTACTTGTTTTTTTCATTCGCTAAGAATCACGTATAAGACAGTTCAGTAGAGGGAGGAGTAGCTCATGATGCTTTTTCCTCTATTCAACATCAGTTATTGAACTAAGCAGTCCTTATAAATATTAAACCCTTTATGCAACTGGTGTCATGTATATATGTTAGCTCATTCTACAAGTTGACAGTAGCATAAACTGTTGCTAGGTCACATTGTCTGCAATAGAAATTTGCTATATAGATTAATACTTATGAAGCATGTAATTTTTAAAAAATGTATTTATTCCATCTCATTTTCAGTTCCTTCTGAAACTTGTTGTAAATCCGAGAGAACTCTGAAATGTTTTTACATTATCAAGAAGTGGAAGCATTTCTTCCATTCATCGTTTTTTCTCCAACTATTTGCTTTTCCTACACTTCGATAAATCTCCTCAGCTCTGTCCCTCTTGTCACGGAAGTGCATTAATTCAACATTAACCTTACCGTTGCTGTATTAATTTAGATGTATTTCTTCGCTCTGTTTTTCCACTTCTTTTTCTATTAAATGAATCTCTTTTACTCTTTTACGATTAAATCTTCTTTACGATTAAATCTTTTAAATCTCAATGCTTTTTTAACATGTGTATTGCTTTGTGAAAATAATTTTTACTTTCTTCTATCTTTGCAAGAAAAAAGAATTGGGTTCATGAAAAGTTTCGACTTCCGGTTACGTTTTAGAAGGTCCTGAACACGATTTGACTGTTTACAAAAAATGTCTGTCTCTGAGTCTGTGGCGAACAGACAACGAAGCGGGAGTAATAGGGTTTCGTGAGATGAACGAAACCTTAAAAAAGAAGGTAAAAATTTTAATTTTCCGATGAGAAATTTGAAAAATATGGATGCATTCCAAACTCATAGGTTTAACATTAGAGAAGCAGATTTGTGGGAGGAGGGGGGAACAATCGATGTAATATGTTTCATTTTTATTAATAAAATTGCCGATATATGTTTACGTATTCATCGATTGAAGCGTTGCGTTTTTCTATGTTAGGGTTGATGTGTGCTTTTCTTCCCAGTAGCGTAGCTAAGGGGGGGCAAGGGGGGCGGCCGCCCCGGGCGCCGCTGCTAAGGGGCGCCAAACCGAGAGAGGTTTTTAACCGAAATTATTTCACATATTTTCACAATTAAAAAAATGTTGACTTTTTTTTTTGTGTGTGTATGAATTTTTTCTTTAGTGAAAATATTTTATTGTATCCAAATAATGAAAGAGAAAGCTTCTGTAAATGTTTGTGGGGATGGTTTAACACACTTTGTACCTTGCATGATTGTGTACCTGAAAGAATTGAAATGTACCTGAAAGGTACAAAATGATTAAATGGATGTGGGGCGTCAACTTGAAAGACGCTTTAAACAGAAATTATTTCACATATTTTGTTTGGCAATAAATACGGATTGTTGATCATTGTGTGAGTGTGAAAATATGCTTTGAAGAAATTTGGCGAAGGAGGAAGGCGGGGGAGAGGAGAGATCCGTTAACCCTTTGAGGGGCGGTGGGATATATTATATCCCACCTAATTTTAATCCGATTCGAACTAGAAACTTTCAATTAAATTTTACTTTTTTAACTTTGACGGGAAGAAGTTGAAAAATTGCTTTTCCTTATTTTGAACTAAATTCGTAAATACCGGTGAGAATTCGACGTTACCGGAACACAACGGCTTGCCCCTGAAAGGGTTAAGTGGCAATCCGGGATGGAGGCTCCTCACTGTCTCTAGCTTATAAAACAAAGGGCCATGTGGCTTCACATTTTGATATTAGAAGAGCATTTTTTTTATTTATCTATTAGTTTTCGCGTTGATTTCTGCGTTCTTAGCATTTCATCTGAATATTTTCGTGTAATGGGCGCTTCTCTGAACCAGTGCAAAATGAATTTAGTTGGAGGAACTGCAAGTAAATATAGTATTTCTTCTTTAGTGTAAATTCCATTTTTCCGTGGAAGTGGCATTGAAAAAAACGAAATAATAAAATGTGGGTGACCTACCCCAATTTTTTCCTTCTTAAAACGTATAAAAATCGAAACTAGTCGTTTGAGGCCACCGTAATACTTACCTATCATGGATATGCAAATATAAAATATTAAAATAAAACATGTGTAAACTACTTATAAAATTCATTGCCATTCGAATAAAATCGTGGCTTGATGACGTCATAAACTTTAAATGCTCTATTGCTGAATTGCGTAAAAGAAACATCCTTATAACTCCAAAAATGATAATCATATTAATTAACTGTTTATTGCGCTTGATTAGGCGTCTCATTTCCAATTAAAATATATCTTTGAATTGAAATTTGGATGAAATACAGGGTCATGAAAAATCGAAGAGTGTGGTAAATAGGATTACAAATATCTCGGCAACTCATTATCCGATCGACTTCATGCTTTATGCAAAATTTATGTTTTCTTATTGTCTTTTATATTCACTCTTTAAAATAAACACTTTCGAAAATTTTTATCTACCTTTTATCAGAACGAATATTTCGAGAGTCCGAAAAAAAATAGTTCCGGATCATCGAGGTTACTGAAATTCAATAAGCTTCTTTCCGTTATTACATACTAAGTACATACCCAATTTCAAGTCTCCATTTGAATTTGTTCGGGAGATAGAGCGTTTGCAGACACACTGACGGACGGCTTTTCTTTTTTTTTTTTCTAAAAATGTGTTTTTCGGAATCTGCAGTGTCTAAAACGTGTAAATCCGTCTTTTTTTTTTTTTTTTTTTTTTTTTTTTTTTTTTAAACGATTACAAGACTTACCCTATACTACGTATGATGGGTAAGCAAAAGAACTTTTCAGTCTTCCAAGTACGGCGAGTACAGATGGCTGCGTGGAAATGGAGTAAAATAAAAATGATTCTTTTGGCTTTGTTTACTGTTAAATGCAAGTAAAAGTGTGTGATCTTTGGAGGAAAAAAAGTAAAAGTTAAAAGTAACAAAATGTCAAAAAAAAAATCGAACTGAGAAAAAATTATTTAAAAAAATTTAAACTCTGAATCATTTAAAGGGAAATATATGGATGCAATAAAAATAAACTTTTTCACACATTTAAAAACGTCAGATCTTTATGTAACTTCACCAGAATATACTAGGGATTTCGAAGTACATTCCTAAATAAAAAATTCGATAATTGATATTTTTGGCATTTTTTTGCAAAGAAGAGTACTTAGGCCCCTTAAAAAGGAAATGTGCATTTTTATATTTCAAAGGTCGGTTTTCTTCTGTTATTTGAGTGACAGACAGTGTTGTTTTCATGATTCATCAGTCTTCTAATTTAAATTAATTAACAATTATAAAAATAAAAATATATGTATTTTTAATTTAACTTTTATAAGCATTCCATATCTTAAAAATCACACTTCACATGACTGCAACTCATGTAGATCCAAAAACATTTATGTTACAATACGTTAATTTGGCATTAGCCCCGACAATTGAAAATTCACGGATTTGATTTACGCTTGGTAGAAAGTGTGAACTGTTGATTTTATTATTATTTCTTTTAACTATAATGTGTGCTCTGTTTATTTGTTTATATGTTATTTTTTAAAGCTACGCAATAGAAAATAAAAGCATTATATCAATTATCCATTCAGAATTTCTAAACTGTTTTCACACCATATAGTCATAATTTAATATTGATTTAATGACAAAAGAGGGTTTTTTATTATTTTTATTTTTTATTTATATTTTCTGCATTTTAATGCTTAAAAATATTTCATTGGTGCACTTTCACAGCCAAATGGGATATTTTGGCAAGCTTGGTTTATAACAAAATTAACTGGATATATTTTTTTTTTTAACTCGTAACAGTTGTAACCATACAGATTATTTGGCAATTTATCGCTGTGTATGTCTAAATACATAATTTTTTTTTTTAGTTTTTTTAAACTTATATTAAGGATTCGACACCAGGAATTTTAAGATGGATTTTTAAGTTTATTTAGTAGCATATTTATGTGATTTATACAGAATTAATATTTTTATATAAATATAGTGATTGCGAAGGGATAGATTTATTTATTGAAAGTTAAATAAAAAGTGTTGCAAATTTGATTACACTGTGTATTTAAGGGTTAAAATAACTTTAGTTTGTAATTAAGTTCTTAAAATATTAAAATGATGTATTGTTATAGGAAATATACCTACATACATAATTTTTATATTGTAGCCTATCAGGAAGTTAATGAAAAGTCAATGAGATAATGTCATTGTCGGATTCCACTTCTCCGTCCACACAACTTCGAAATATAATCCGGTCTTTTGATATGCTGCCACCACCGATATGAATACGTGATATCGGACACAATACGTGATGTATATTCAAGAAAAACCTAACTCTTTCTATTACACTTAAACAAACACTTTATTAACAATATTTACACTTAAACTCGGAGGTAAAGTATCCGGTTTAATATTAAATCAAAATAATTATAGAAACGCTTTACGTGTACCGTTATACTACGTTCATTTATTCCACACTGAGATTTCTATTCATCTCACACCCGCTCTCAGCGCTCATTCCCCGAGCAACCTTCACACTTCGCTGCTCCGTCCGAACTCAACACTGGTCTCAGAGCTCCAACTCTGAACGACCTTACACCTTCGCTTCCTACGTTAGAACTAACTTTCTCTCTCTTGTAAACTGCAGAGCACCCTTCTTCCTACGGGGTTTCTCCTCTGTTTCCACGGGTCCTTGACAACCCTTCCTCCCTCTTGACGGATCTGTCTTCCTAAATAAAAGGGTGCACTCTCTTTCTTATCTATCAAAGACCGCATTGCAATGGAAATACCTTTCATTATGTCCAAGTCGCCACCCTTCGGATTAAGATTTTCTAAAGGACGCCTTTAACGGTACACAATAGATACATATACAATACATACAATATGCTAAACCCTTAAGAATAGCTTTCAACTCTTGCAGCTGTGAGAGAACCTGACAGTCATATTTTCGTATAAAGATCAAGTTAAGTTAAATAAAATAGTGTAATAAATCAAAATAAATTAATGTAGTATGAATGAGATCTTTATTTATTGAATAAAGACACAAGTATAAAGATGCATTCCAAAGGTAAAAATAATGGTAATCATAGATAATTTTATAACTAAAATATTTTTTTAGATATTCAGAAATATTGTTTAAAATAGAGAAAACTTTATAAAATGAATAAAAATAAAAATTCATTAAAGCTACCAGAAAAACGGGAAAACTATATACCAAACTTTTGGAGGTTTACTATCTTGGGAAACAAATTCCCCGCTCGTTATTTCCGGGATTTATTATATGTCAGGTATGCTATTGCAGAGATCATCTGAATACTTTTTATGGCTAAGCCGCAATGTTATATTTTTATAGCTACATTATAAGTTTCGGGACGCAACCAAAGTTACACCACTACTTTTAAATAACAATAACTTCTTAGATTGTTTTTTAAACCGGGATTAACGATCACGAATAAGGACAGAAAATAACGAAATTGCATCTGAATGGACAAATATATATTTCCCTCTTTCTCTTTGGGATAATCAAAGTAAAAATTTTATGCTAATTAAAATTTGCAGCACCATTGTAATATTTTAAGATGCAGTTTTTATTGACATTATTAAAAGGTTTTATGAAAGTTTCATTATTTAATAAAGCAAAAATGCTATTATTGTGATCAAATTAATCTTGTGTTAAATTGTTTAATTGAAAATATTTTAAAGAAAATTTTAAAACTACACATTTTCTACAATTTTTAACTTCTCGCAGCATTTTTCTTTCATACTTTTCTTACAAATGTGCTCTATAACTGTAAGGACCAGATTTTCAAAAAGTTAATTAGTTAAAATGGCGTTACAAATTTTAAAATACAATAAAAATTACTTTTTCTTAATGTTTTATTTTTAGAAAATAAACTATTGCTGAAAATGCCTTAAGAAATGTCAAAAAAAAAAAAAAAAAAAAAAAAAAATCGAAAAGTGTCTATAAATGTATGATGCGGTATTTAGCTAAATATCGCGAAATTTGGCGATAAAAGTAGGTTGCTTTACATGAAGTCATCTTGGCTATAGCTCACGAATCTTCAGTTATCGGGTTCACGTGATTTAGCTTCGTGTGTTTGAGTAAGATTAATTGAATTCTGAAAAAATAAGAAAAACGAACTACCTTTTCCTTTCGATACAAGCTGAGAGGACATTTTTCGCCTTTAGAAAAAAAATTTGGTTATTTTTTTTATTTGGAGGAGGGTGGGGAGCGCAAAGTTTGTTCTTGCCCCGGGCGCCAAAAAACGTAGCTACGCCACTGTTTCTTCCATTCTCTCCGTTCGAAGAACGGGTTTACTGCTAGTATATTATAATTCAAAACTCTATTTACCTTTTTATTTATTATTATTTGTTAGTTTATTTTCCTTCGTTTTCTATCTAATATATCTAACAACCGTATAATACCAATATATTCATTTTTACATGCATTTAGCATAAATTTTTACTTTCTTAATTTCAAGATTTTTTTTTTTTTTAATGTTTTTGAATCTACATTTTTGATTATAAAATTTCGATGCCTCTCAGAAAAAGTTTATTTTTACTCGAATTTTATTATTTTTAAAACGTACACGAAACAATTTTACACCTTTTATCGTCTGCGAATTTCAATAAAGCCATTTACAACAGTGCAATTTCTGCTTATAAAATACAGTATCTATTGTTTTAAACCACGGAGAAAAATATTCAAAGTACTTAAAAAATACTGATATAAATATTTTTTGTTGCAAGCGCATGCTGCACAATTTCACCCAGTAAATACCTCTATACAGAACAATAACATACCCATACCTCTTTATTCTCACTGGAAAATCCGTCGTATTTCAATCAAGTTTTTCATTTATCTGTCCGCTTAGCGTTTAAGAGACGTTTGAGAAATCGTTAAGCCTAAATAATTAATATTTAGAACATTTTCATTAATTTTGTGAATACAGTATTTACGATTACAAAATTTTTTCGTGGCTTGTTCTTATTATGAAAAAATTACGCAGTAAAATGTAAGCCTTTTAGTTACATTGCGGTGGCAATGGGGTTTTCAACTGTTTTTGTTGTAAGGAGGAAAAAGCGGGAAAATGAGTTTTTGTGGAATGTTTTTCTTCGAAGCTAAATGGTTTCTTCTTCCGCGAATGGTTGTCCTTAGAATATATTAAATTACGTAATTAGACTTTCTACTGATGTTGTAATAGAAGCCCTGAAGCTATATGTTGCTGACTTTGGTTTCTATCTAGCTTAAAATAGAAACATGTTAGAGGTTTGAAAGAATATAAAACGGAAAAGAATAGAGCATTGTTACAAGTAGCAATGTAATTTATTTAGCTTATCTATACGTAAGAGTTTTGAAAGTTTACTCTTATCAGAATTTTCGCAAATTTAGATAAGAATATATATAAAAACTATCAAAGATTTTTTTTTTCTTCTTTTTTTAATGAAATGAATTTTTGTATTTTGGTACAAGATTTTATTTTTCTACTTTCAAGTATTTATTGTATAAAATGGAGTTGTATTTTGCCTATTTCAAGAAAATGTTTAAAAAAGATCTGCTTAAAATCATCACTATTTAATTTCGTTCTTTTTCTTTTCATTTCATTTCTTTTTCTTTTAGTAAATAAATATTACAGGAAATTGATTTATTTTTTCAACAGACAATCAATTTGTTGTTGTGATTATAAGAAATAGTATCACATTATAAAATGTACATAAATAAGTAAAATTTATTAGAATTATGAAGAAAATATTTGCTTTTTTTTTTCGCAATAATTCTTGTGTGTATGATTACGCTTTTTTTTTTTTTTTTTTTTTTTTTAGCGACAGAAAAGTTTTTTTTTCAATCACCTGAAAAACTGCGTTGTATTTATGGTGAGGACACTCGGATATGTTTTTTAAAAGTTATAATCGCTTATATACGTTTGAAATGTGGATATATACATATAGAAATGTAGATAAAAACAGGTGTGGAGAGTAAATGCGTAGATGTAGATGTGTGAGTGTAACTGTGCGTGATCCATTGGTATGTTTATCTTATAACGTACAGGTATTTAGACGTATTTATTCTTTTAAAATGAAAATTAAAAAGTAAATTTATTTATTTAGTCATCTAGCATATAAATAAAAGTGATCAAATCTAGCTTTATTTTTTAGATTTTTTTTTTCTAAAGCTAATTAATAATTTATTTATTTATATTTTCAGTTTATATTTCTATTAATTGTGTAAAATAATAAAATAAAATATTCAGTGCATGATCAAATATGTAGTAGAAATATTGCAGTGAAAATTGTTTTAAATATTTGGTACTTACTTTTGTGCTAACCAGGTGTAAATCTCGCTAATAGCAATTTTTTTTTCTCGAAAATACAATAGCAGCTTTTATATTTCGCGTTTGTAAATTAGAAACAATTCTTTGATTTTGAAATAAAATGTATTGGCTTATAGTATAATTTTTATTAGTTATTTTTCCGTATTTTAAATTAAATAAATGAAAGGTATATATTTTAAATGTATGTAACATATGTATTTTTATATATGGTATTTTAAATGAAATGAATGCAATACGAATGATGGCGATGGGAACAATATTGGGAGGACATGTGAACAATTTGATTTCATCACCTACGGCCGGCTAACATAAACATTTCAAAGATTTTTTGAAAAGAAACTTAGCAACTTCAATGTCTGCCTCATCGCAAAACCTTCCACAAAATTAACGAACGTATGTATGTAGAAAAATAGTATCAGATGTAGAAAAATTTCAGTATGTAGAAAAATAGATCCAATTGAACCTGATCAACTCTCCGGTGTTTATGAAATCCCATTCACCAAGGCAGATGGAGCATTACAATACTATATAGGAATGACAAACAGAAAATTTAAAACGAGAATAAAAGAACGTATGGCAGATATCAAATAGGACGGAAGAACTACAGCCTTGGCTAGACTACATAGAATAGAGCCTTTGCAGATTTATTTCAAGAATAGTAAAATAATTTTTGGTACTTCTCTATTATCCCGTCGATCACTTTTCATAACAAAAAACTATCGCCAAACTGTAACGCCAAATAAACGGCAGAACGTTGCCATTGGAATATCAAAATAAATAAATAAATAAAATATAAGAATTTAAGGGCACAATTGTTATTTTAATGAATGAAATAACTAATAAATCAGTAAAACATAATGAAAAATACAAATGCCGAATTAAAAACCACTTGATGACATAACAAACACGTATGATGCTTCTGACATCAAGTAAATGGGACTGCACTTTTGGCGTTTAATCTTACAGTTCGGCGATAGTTTTTTATTATGAAAAATTGTCGACGGGATAATAGAGAGGTACCTAATTTTTCCATCAAGACTTTATTTCCCATCCATTATCCGTGAATCAATAGAAATATATTTGCGAAACGAGAACATATGCAACGAATCAGCTTCCTTTGAATTACCTAAAATTTGGAAAATAATATACAAATTAAAAAAGCAATAAAATAATAATTTTGACGTTTTCCAGTTTGATGAATTTAAGTACCTGCTTACATTAGACAAGTGATCGCCTGATTTGTGTTTTATCATTTTCACAAACTTTGCGAAAATAGTTTATTTATCATTTTGATCTTGAAGAAGTCGCCGTTTGAGCAATAGAAACATATGTCATCTAAATATTAAAAGGTATTTTTAAGCCTTCTTGTGTTATGTTTTTATCACTTTTTAAAGCAGTAATTACACTTTAATTTAGACTTAGAACATTTATATTTTATCATTAAGAGCCTACATCAGTCACGCGAAGAAACGCTCAGGCTAATGTTAAGTCTATGGGAAGATTCTTGACAGATTTCTCGCTCGCATTTTAATATTTTTAAATAATGTTTTTTGCCTAGAATAGCTGAGGTCGGTCTCTAACGTTGTTAGTTTTTACTTTTTCGATTTTGGTTCCAGTTTTTTAATATAAGGGTACTTTCACTTTCAGAACCGGTTCCAACTTGTTCCATTATTGAAAATGTCCGCTTATAAAAAAAACTGTAACCAAAATAAAAAAAGTAAAAACAACGTTAGAGATCGACCTCAGCTATCCTTATGCAAAAAAAAAAAAAAAAAAAAAAAAAAAAAAAAAAATATATCATTTAAAAATATTAAAATGCGAGCGAGAAATCTGCCAAGAACCTTCCCATAGACTTAACATTAGCTTGAGCGTTTTTTCGCGTGACTAGCGTAGGCACTTAATAGACAAATGTAAAAATTTAACCACATTAAAGAGCTCGCTTGTATAATAAGTATTGCATCTTCCCCCTTTTCATCACTGTTATTTCTCGGTTGTTGCTTCATTGGGAATTGAAGAAAAGCCAAAGCAATAATATTGCCTTTTCAACAACTTCCATCTGTTTGTAAATAGCGTGATTAGATTTCGGCTTTAGTGTAATTTGCATCCAAGTTTCAAATATTTGCGCTTTTAACGAGATCTAATCAGCTGTAAACTGCTTTAATCTCGAGTTTAAATTCTTGGAATATTCTTGAAGAATTACTTTTCACGTGAGCTTGAATATTATATAGTTTAATTTTCCAGATATTGCTAAAGCTTATCAAATTCTTTTGATGTTAGGTTTACAATAGCGTTCCGACTTTAGTATTAGTCACTGCCGGCGTCATAAGGAAGAAATATACAGGGTTATGTAAAGTATTTTACACATTTAACACGTCACTTAAAATAAACATACTAAGATACGGCTCTTACGGATTATGTGAAAAGAAAATATTGTACTGCCTCTAAAAAAAACCCCAGAATGAAATGTTTCCTAAAAAAAACCCTCCGTAGTACTTCATCAAATATTTAACTAAAGTCAATTTTTTTTGTTTTGTTCCGTTTTTATGCACCATTTAGAATAATAAAAACAGTTAAAAATTCCTAAGAAGTGCTTATTTAGTTTTAAAATAATTGGAACTAACAATTGCAGAATTTTGGTAAAACATGAGTTTCATTTTTACAGATTTTTTTGTTATAATATAATTTTAGAATGATCTACATAAATTTTTGATTGTTTTCATGTTAAACCATTAATATGTAATAAAATGCTACATCTTCAGCTGATTATGTCAGGTGTTTTTTTTTTTTTTTTTTTTTTTTTGTTACAGGTAAAATTGGTTACTTTTTAGGAAAGTGTGTTTTTTTTTTTTTTTTAATTCTCGCTTAACTGGCTACCATTTTGTAATAAACTGATAAAATGAAAAGGGCTCAACATCTTAGTGAGAACAAGCTGTAAAAATATAGCAATGTTTAATTTTTTTTTAAATTCTTTATTAGACTTTATATAGAGAAAATTTCAAAAAGTGCGGTTTTTTGTTAGAGGACAGCTCAATGTTTTTTATGTGACATAAATGGAAATGATGTTAATACAAATATTCTGCGATATCTTATATAAAATCATCATCATCTTTTCATCACTGTATAATACGTAAGAGAGAATACGTAGTTTTTTCTCAGTTGTTGACTCTTTGGGAATTGAAGAAAAGCCAAAGTAATAGTATTCACTTTTCAACAACTTCCATCTGTTTGTTTATAGAGTGATTAGATTTCGGATTTCGTATAATTTGCCTGTGAGTTTCAAATGTTTGCTCGTTTAACGACACTTGATCAGCTGTTAACTGCTTTTATCTCGAGGTTGAATTCTTGAAATATGTGAAAAGCGTTAAAGAATTATCTCTCGTTTGAACTTGAATGGTTTGTTAAATTGCCGTAACATTGCCAGCTTATCAAATTCTTTTCAAAATTGTATGTTTGCATTTGTCCTTAACAACTAAATAAACTTCAACATAATCGTAATCGCCGCTGACGTTGTATGAGGAGATGGACATCTACTCGGACAAAATAAAATATTTTAAGATAAATTACATCATACGATCCTGTATTTTTCACAAATATTTCATAACACATTTACTTAGATTATGTAAAATGATTATTTACTCAAATTTCTTCAAGTTTGGGAGATGATTTTTTTTTTTTATTTCGACCAATTCTATTCTATCTCTTTAGATAAATGATAAGTTATAAAATCTTTTTTTTTTTCGCGTAATAATTTGTTCTATAATTTCATAATCAAAATTGGTATGTGAGCTTAAAAAATATATAAAAATTTTCGTATATGTATATATGGAATTATAAAAACTTTCCATGTTATGAAGATTATCCTAAAAACTTTTTTAATTGTATCACACCAAGTCGTGCGTGTATATATATATATATATATATATATATATATATATATATATATATATATATATATATATATATATAAACATATTTTAATACTCTATATTTTTTTCATATTTAATTTACTTATTTTCACCTGAAAATACTTTTCTATTTTTCCCTTAGTCAAATTCCAATTGTTTCTACGCCTAGTGAGTTAACTTAGTAGTATAAAATGCAGTGTTAGAATCAGTAGATTTCATTAATGATTTTCCTTTTCCTTCCTTTTCTTTCTTTTTTTTATGTGTGTGCATATCCACTTTAATTCTTTACCTGTGGCTTACATTAAAAAAACAATTTTTTAGATATTTTGAAACATGTAGGTTAAGGCAAAAAATGTTAGCATTAGTATGTGCAAATAAAAATTCAAGAAAGACTTTATTCAAAGCCACAAGAATACATATTGGATAGTTGTTGGAAATACTGTAAAACATGCTGATATAAAATCTCAAGGGACCAGGAAAAAAAAAGTTTCAGGCAGTTTCCCTTTTAGCAGGTATAACTGATTCCTTTCACCGGGATCATATTTTTTTCCATTTAAGGCTGTTCTCAAATACAAAGGAGATACTTTCTAACACATTTTTTTTTATTATTAATGTTTGTTCAGAAACTGTGAAATCGAATAGCATTTTCCATTTTTTGATAAAGGGAGAAGATCTTTTAGAAAATACTGTCAAGGTTGGTGTTTTGAACCGAATTTCCAGAGCGACAGTGAGCGAAAAGGAAAAACCGGCCGTCACGTGACACGAATCACTTAAAATTTGATAAGTAATTTATTTATCAAAAATTGTAAAACTCATTTTGATTCCAAATCGCCTCCAATTTTATGCCTTTGCGTTTAAAAATGAGTCAGAAAATTGTGTCTCAAAGTTTCGCGTTGTTGAGCAGGGAACTTGAGAAATATTCCGTTACAGAGAGAGATTCTGTTTTCACAGGTTTCACAGTACTTCCAAAAGATCAAATTAAATATTTCCTTAAAAAGAATAAAAAATATCAAGTGATATTAGACACATTGTTGCATAATCAAAATTCATTTCCAGATTTCTCCTTTTTGTCACAAAGACGCACTTTCCATTAGAATTTATTGTTCGTGCTTATCGTATCACCATCCCCATCCCTTTATATTAGCATCACAAGAAAAGAAATATAAAAAAAGAACTACCTCTTCACATACTTAACATTCAATTTGGATCCAAGTTTAACTAACACCAAACTTTCTTTTATCCTGTTCTTAACTATATATCATACAGTAAAATCTGTGAAAATGGAACCTATATGTAACAATTTCCTGCCTTAAGGATGTTAGTGAATTCCACAATTCCCCTCGCTAAATGTTAAACCTATGGCCGTGTGATGCATTCGTATTTATAAAATATCTGCTGAGTAAATTGATACTTTAAAATTTTTTCCTCTGTATGCGCTTCTTAAAATATGTCTTCTTCTTCTTCTTTTCTTTTTTTTTTTTTTAGTTGTTAAAATATTTTTAAATATATACAGGGCGAGACCTCCAGTTATTGACACCTTACTAGTAATTGACACTTTAGGAGAAATCTAACTCAAATAAGCATTTTTTTGTAAAATTGTGCAAAGTAATGTCATCTTTCTGTAACTTATTGGTCTTAACTGTCATAAATTATATTGCACCTATTGTTTGTTTTTTTTTTTTTTTTTTCAAAAAAGGAATGGTGTCGGTTACTGGCTATATTGACCATATTTGTAAGAAAAATTAATTTTGAGTAAAAAATATCCTATAATTAAAAAAAATTTTGTCAACAATAATTTTTTAATGTATCTTTACTCTACTTTCAAAAAACAAAGATAAGTATAAAATAGATTTAAAACTTTGTAATAGTGATTTGAACAAGAAATAAGCCTTAAAGTGTCCGTTAGTGGGGGTTTAACCCTACTTAATTTTATTTGAAGTGTTAAAATCTTACTCAGTTTCTCTAAGATTTTATTAACACAAAAAATTATAAATTTAGTATATATTTTAGAAATATTTTGACCACCAAGAAAGAAAGAGACATCCTTTAAGAAGAATACACGGGGAAAAGAAATTAAAAATATTAATTTTCCTGAGGAGATATTTAAAAAATACGAATGCATTCCACGTCAGGTTTAATATTATCGAGGGGAATTTGAAATGTCTCTCATGATGATGTAGAACCTTCTGGCTTTAATGAATTTCCCAATTCCCCTCGCTAATGTTAAATCTATGGGCGTTTGATGCATTCGTATATTTAAAATATCTCATCAGGAAATTAATATTTTTAACTTCTTTTTTCTGTGTACTCTACTCTTTTTAAAGGATGTCTCTTTTTTTTTTTTTCCCTTAGTTATTTCAAAACTATATACACTTAATTTATAATTTTATCTGTTAAAATCTTAGCGAAACTGGGTAAGATTTTAACACTTCACATAAAACTGAGTATATATTTTAGAAATATTTTGACAACTAAGAAAAAAAAAGTCATTTTTTAAGAAGTGAACATAGAAAAAAAAAAAGTTAAAAATATTTTGACAACTATGAAAAAAAGAGACATCCTATTAAGAAGTGACACAGAAAATAAAAGTTTAAAATATTTTGACAACTATGAAAAAAAGAGACATCCTTTTAAGAAGTGACACAGAAAATAAAAGTTTAAAATATTTTGACAACTATGAAAAAAAGATACATCCTTTTAAGAAGTGTACACAGAAAAAATAAGTTAAAAATATTTTGATAACTATGAAAAAAAGAGACATCCTTTTAAGAAGTGACACAGAAAGAAAGAAGTTAAAAATATTTTGACAACTAAGAGAAAAAAAGAGACACCATCTTAAAAAGTGTACACAGAAAAAAGAAGTTAAAAATATTTTGACAATTATGAAAAAAAAGGCACATCCTTTTAAGAACTGTACACAGAAAAACAAGTTTAAAATATTTTGACGACTAAGAAAAAAAAGTGACATCCTTTTAAGAAGTGTACACAGAAAAAAAGAAGTTAAAAATATTTTGACAATGTGAAAAAAAGAGACATCCTTTTAAGAAGTGTACACAGGAAAAATAAGTTAAAAATATAAATTTCTTGAGTGGATATTTTAAATATACGAATGCTTCCTACGTTACATTAGCGAGGGGAATTGGGGAGTTCACTGGCTAACAACCTTAAGACTTGTTATCAGTCAGAAGTCAGACTGCAAATTCTCCCTAATGTTAAACCCATGGGCTTGGAATGCATCCGTATTTTCAAATTTCTCCTGGGAAAATTGATATTTCATCTCCTTTTTGTGTATGCTCTTCTTGAAGGTTCTTCCTTTCTTTTTCACTTGACAAAATATTTCTAAAATACACACTTAGTTTTATTTCAAATTTTAAAGTCTTATCATCTGCTTCACTTAGATTTTAACATGAAATGAGTACTATTTTGAAAAAAAAAAAAAAACTCAAATTAAATACATGGATGAAAAAAAAAAAACATAAAAGTATTTTCTATACAAATTTTATTATTCATGCTTATCATATCACTATCCTCTCTGTGCATAGTATCATATCACAAGAAAAGAAATCTAAAAGACATTAGATGAACCTCCTCTTCAGAAACTTAACATACAACATGGACCTAAGTTTAACTAAAACCAAACTTTATTTTATCATATGTCATATAATATGAAAAAATAATTTATATGAAGGCTTAAATAATTTAACAAAACTTTTAAAAAATGTAACAAAGGGATATCCTTTAACTCGAGTACTATTTTGAAAAAAAAAAAAAAAAAAAAATCAAATAAAATATATGGATTACAAAAACAACAACAACAAAAAAAAAAACAACAACATAAAATGTACTTTTGATTCGAATTTTATTCTTCGTGCTTATCATATCATCAACTCTCCGTGCATAAGTATCCCAAGAAAAGAAATGTAAAAGACATTAGAAGAACGTCCTCTTCACAAACTTAACATATAACTTTGATCTAAGTTTTACTAAAACTAAACTTTATTTTATCTCGTCCTTAAACGATATGTCATATAATAATAAAAATAATAATGCACTGCGATATCATGTAGCATCTTTTTTAACCTTCACTCCGGAGCAAAACTTTATATGATTGTTTGGATATTTGAAAAACATTGCTTGAAATGCAAGAAATATTAGTGCATGTAGGCACGAATAATTTAACAAAACTTTTTTTAAATGTAATAAAGGTATATCATTTAAATGGGTACGATTTTTCAAAAAACTCGAATTAAATATATGGATTAAAAAAAAAAAAAAAAGTACTTTCTATTCGAATTTATTATTCATGCTTATCATTTCACCACCCCCTTCGTGCATAGTATCCCGAGAAAAGAAATGTAAAAGATAGTCCTCTTCGGAAAACTTGATATACAACTTGGATCTAAGTTTAACTAAAGCCAAACTTTATTTTATCTCGTTCTTTAACCATGTGTCATATAGTAATAAGGGGGAAAAATGTACCGCGATATCATATAGCAACTTTTCCAACCTTCACTCAGCGCAAAACTTGAAGATTAGTTATACAATCGTTTGGATATTTTTAAACACATTGCTTGAAATGCAAGAAGTGTTAGTAAGCACAAATAATTTAAAAAAAAGTTTTTAAAATGTAACAAAGGGTACATTAACTCGGGTACTATTACCGAGCACTAATCGAGTACCTTTAACTCGAATACTATTTTAAAGAAAACTGAAATTAAATATATGTATTTTAAAAAAAAGTACTTTCTATTCATTTTTTTTTTTTGTCCTTATCATATCACCATCCCCTCTGTGCATAAGTATCATATCACAAGAAAAAAAAATCCAAAAGACATTACAAGAACCTTCTTTTCGCATACTTACAACTTATTGGATCAAAGTTTAACTAAAACCAAAGTTTATTTTACCTCGTTCTTAACTATCTGTCATATAATAAGGGAGGGGGGGGGGATGTACCGCGATGATATATAGCATCTTTTCTAACCGTCACCTAGGCGCAAAACTTGAAGACTAGTTATATAATCGTTTGGGTATTTTAAACATATTGCTTGAAATGCCAGAAATATTAGTACACGTAGTCACAAATAATTTAACATAACTTTTTAGAAATTTCGAAAACTCAAATTAGATATAGGGATTAAAAAATAAATAAATAAAATGTACTTTCTATTCGAATTTCATTCTTCGTGCTTATCACATCACCATCCCCTCCGTGCATATAGCATCATATCACAAGAAAAGAAATCTAAAAGACCTCCTCTTCGAAAAACTTAACATACAACTTGGATCTAAGTTTAACTAAAACCAAACTTTATTTTATCTCGTTCTTAACTATATGTCATATAGTAATAAGAAAAAAATAAAAATGTACCGCGATATCATATAGCATCTTTTCCAACCTTCACCCCGGCGCAAAACTTGAAGACTATTGGCCCAGTTTGCCTCTTCCCGTTTTGACACATACACTTTTATTGATTTTCCAGAAACGTGCGGGGGCGTAGTGGGATAGAACCACTCAGGGAGTTTAAACAGAACTACTGGATAAGAGACTATATATATGTGAAATAAAAGAGAACTAAGAAAATTATATCCTTCGAAGAAATGGAATTTGTCTTGAGATGATGTTTCCCGGGGCCGTTTTCCTTTTACCCGGGCATTTCGGGACCCGCCGCTCTGTCTAGAAAACCCCCTCTGTAATGTGTTGAATATATTCAGCGCGATAAATTTTGCAACGTGATGCGATTCTCAACTATTTATCAGAGGATTTTTGGAGAGGAAAATTCTTTCTTTTTCTTTTCTCTTAAAGTTTTGCTTAAAACATTCTTTATATGTTGTGTAAAACTGATATGAAATATTTTCAACTATTCTTTATCCGTTTACGCCCACCGTTATATATATTGGGTTTTTCGAAAATAATGGATCTTGTTAAAGATTTTAAATCTTTGAAACGTTCAAATAAGGTTGATTTTTTTTTTTTTTTTTTTTTTTTTTATGCCAGTGGCGGAGTGCCAGGAGATGCTGCATCTCTTTACTAACAATATCATTATATACTAAATTTTGCCTTATTTAATCGTATAACGTCCAAAGATTATTGTGCTGTCCACTAAAAAAAAAAAAAAAAAACCCCACAGTGAAATGTTTCCTTAAAAAAAAAACACCTTAGTACTTACAACAAATATTTCACTAAAGTCAATTTTATTGCTTTGTTCTGTTTTTATGCACCATTTAAAATAATAAAAATAGTTAAAAAAATACCTAAGGAGTGCTTATTTAGTTTTAAAATAATTTAAACTAACATTTGCTGAATTCTGGCAAAATATGAACTTTATTTTTACAGATTTTCTTGTTATAATAAAATTTTAGAATATCTACATGAATTTTTAATTGTTTTTATGTTAAACCATTAATATTTAATAAAATACATCATTTTCAGCCAGGGCTGGCAAGTTTCTGCCGGGGTGGTAAAAACCAGTGGTTATAACCGGTTAAAACAGGCATGGCAGAAACTAGTTTCTGCCAGTAAGTGGCAAAAAGTGGCAGAAACTAAGAAATAATAATAAGAATAACTTTAACTGTAATGATTCATAATTCACACATGTATTTGATATGTAAACAATTAAAACTAAAAATTATGAATGTTATACAAAGTAGCAAAAAGCTTCAAAATGATCATATAAATATACTTTGTTTATATAATACTAATTTTCTTTTACTTAAAAAACAGAAATTTTCATAATGGTAATCTGATGTTGTACAAGTTTAACTATTAATATTATAATATTATTATTTACTGTTGAATTTCTATTTAAAAGTTTAAAAAAAAAAAAAAAGAAAAGAAAAGAAATTTGCAAAAAATTCTATGATATTTTAAGAAGTCACTGTTCAGAGAATTTTTAAATAAATAATATAATGCAATAACTTAAAGATTATCTACTATAGGGAATATGGTTATATATATATATATATATGGTTGGAACATTTTCAACTAACAGTCTTTAATTTTAAAAAAGTCAGATTTGTATTTAAATGAAATGTTTTTAAACCCACGGAATTACAAGATCCACATATAACTACAGCTCCAAGTTAAAAAATTAGAATAATATAAAAAAAAAGGAATTGTGAAAAAAAGTTTTTTATGTATCGCTTATACAAAAAGTAATACAGGATAAAACTTGATATTGTAAGAATCTACATAGTTTGTAGAATATTTTAGCATTAAAATTAAAGGAAATAATACACAAATTAAAATAATTATTCACATTTGAAAAAAATCAAAATATTAGAATAACCATTTACCTAGTTCAAAATATTAGAATAATGCATTGTAAATAATGTGTGCAAAATAAAAGAAAAATAGTTATTCTTTAATATTTTGTAGCATCACCTTTACATTTTATAACAGCACGAACTCGTTTTGCCAAGCTAGGCTACAAGTGGTTCACAATGTTTTCTGCCCAGACATGACCATGCCGACTTTAATCTGGAAAGAAGCTCAACTTTGTTTTTTAGCGCAATATCTATTCTGCCAAAAATGCTTATTTTATGCAACCTTCTGAGCCAATCAGGAAAATTCATAAGTATTCTAATTTTTTGAACCACCTATTTTAGTATTCTAATATTTTAAATAATGAAAATAATTTTACAAAAATAAAATATTCACTCAAAATTTAATATTTTACAGTTTTAATTTTCTTTAATAACCTGCAAATGTATTAAAACATCCACCACTGTTCTTTTTCAATTGTACTGCAGTGAAATAAAGCTAAATGCAATTCCAAATATACAAATGGAATTAATTATTCTAATTTTTTGATTTGGGGCTGTATAACATTTCTATGAGAAAGATTTTTTTTACAGTTATTATTAAATTATTATGTTAAATTACAGAAAAGTATTTTAAGTAATTATTGATTATTTTTCTTTTCTTTTCAGTGTTTAAAATAAGTATTGGATATAGTTTTCTATTTTGAATTTTAAACTCTGATTTTAAATACTCTAATAATTGTTTATATATAAAATTACACAACCATATTATAAAAAATTTTTTATCTGTTACATTACTCATTTTTTCTAATACATATTTATTTATTTTAAATTAAAACTATCCAGAGTATTTTATTTGTTATTTATCCTGAATAAAATGTATTTAAGGAATTTAATACTACTAAAAAAGTCTCAGATTATGTCACGAAATGTGTTTATGCCAGTTGTTGCCAGTTTCTGCCGAATAAAACCGGTTATAACCACTTTCTGCCACTGGCATGGCAGAAAGTGGTTTCTGCCATGAAAAATAACGGCAAAAACCCAGCCCTGTTTTCAGCTGACTATGTCAGGTGTGGGTTTTTTTTTTCACATAACATGCTTGTTTTTTTGTTTTGTTTTTTTATAGAAAAGTGAGTGTTTATTTTATTATTATTTTTTTAATTATCGCTTAATTGGCTGCCACTTTGTAATAAAGTGATTAAATGAAAAATGCCCAACATTAAAATCTTAGTCAGAACAAGCTGTAAAAATTTAGTCAAGTTTATTTTTTTTATTCTTTATTAGACTTTATATAGAGAAAATTAAAAAAAGGGGGTTTTTTTAGAGGACAGTACAATATATAAGGCCAAATTTAGTATATAATAATGCCGGTTAAAAAGTTCCAAGAAATAAATTTCAAGCATGAATCTATCTATATTATAAAGCAAAAACATGTCCGTGAGTAACGATCACGTCAAATTGATGGTGGCAACACCTGACCAATTAGTTTAGTTTTCACTGGAAATTGTTTAATTTCTAATCATCGTACAATTTTAACTTTTACACTGTCAAAAAGGAGAAAAAAATATACCTTCAAATGCAGTTTGTCTTAAATTGTATCTCACTTTATTGTTATTTTATGTTTTTTTTTTAAAAATAATTTTTAAGTATGTTTTTTTTAAATCGATCTCTATCGCGTGTTGCCTGATTTCCGAAGCTTAACGCGTTTGCACTTAAGGCAATATAAATAATTCAGATATGGCTCAGATATATAGAATATTAAGAGCTAATATTCTATAACGAGATTAAAACTTGATGAATAAACAAATAAATAAATAAAATAATATAATATAAATAAAACACAAATGTTACAGACGTGTAATCGAACCAAGGGCTAAAACAGTGAAATAATCAGAATAAAAAAAGCTGCTGCCAGTAGCGATTTTTGGGATTTCTTCGGTTATTAACTCTTGGTATGCGACTAATACGAAAGTATGGCTTTTAATAAATTTCAAAACTTTATTTGAATAATTAGTATTTTTCATATAAATATGCTTTTTTTGGCGTTTTTAGTGGACAACTTAAAAGATACATTAAATGGTCTATATGTTCTGTGACCCGGCTAGCCGAGGTTGGATCTCCTGGTTTTATTCAAGTGCCCTAATCTGAATCTGTATGAAAAGATTATACTTGTGAAAATCACGTCACGTTTAAAAGAAAACATTCATTTTCATGTGCACGAAAAGAAGAAGCATTACTACCTATGGAGTTTAAAAAGTATCACTGGATAAGAAATTATCTAACGGAAATAAATAATGTCTAAGAATATAATATCCTTTTTGAAATGGAATCTATCTTAAGATGACGTTTCCCGAGGCTCCCCTTCTTTAATCCGGGTATTTTGAACTAGACACACTGTCTAGAAAATTTCTGTGTAATATATTGAATATATTCAGCGCGATAAATTTTGCTACGTGATACGATTCTAAGCTATTTATCAGAGGATTTTTGGGGAGGAAAATTTTCTTTTTAGCTCTTGCTTAAGCTTTCTTTATGTTGTATAAAATTGATATAATATATTTTCCGCCATTTTTTATCCCTTCATGCACACAATGTATATATACTGAATGTTTAAAAAAAAATGCAGTATTATAAATGGGGTGTTTTTGAAGATATGAGGGGGTGCAGATGATTTTAATTACGGTATTTTTTTTTGTTTTTATATAACTACCAGTTGTGTTTGTATTTTATAAAATCTTTTTTGGTGGGTAGGGGGTGGGTGGGCAAGGGGGGTATTTACAAATCCAGTTTTTTAATTAAATGCCTGTAGGGTGAGCCGTCAGGGATTTTTTATCTGTTGGAGATAAATTAGCGATGTAAGTTGCAAAAGTTTTCAAAATAAGGTAGGAATGAAGATTATGTTAATGAAATAGTCCTGTCATTCTTTTTCAAGAAGTTGCATTTTAAAAAATTTATACGGTCCCTTGGTGTTATAAGTTATATTAAAGAAAGAAAGAGAGAGAATTATCTATGCTTTGACAAGTTACAATCGTAGAAGTTCCATTCTCCTACGACCAAAATCTACTTTGTATTTTAAGAAATTTCGGAGCTTTCTGGCAAAAAAAAAAAAAAAAAAGAGATAAATTTGTTTTTAGTGCCGGAAAGCTCCAAAATTTTAATTCAAAATATCATAACTCGGTAAGTTTTGATCGTAGAAGAATGAAAATTTTACTATTGCACTTGTCGAGTCGTGTTGACGCTAATTGTTTTCGTTGCGGTTCGGATTGACTTTAAATGTTTCGGGTTCAGGTCAGTTTTTGACTCTTTCGGATCCGGTTCGGATTGATCCAAATTTTTTAAAAGAAAAAAAATCCAATGTCCAGAATATTTTTTCAAATGAAAAAACTACGTAGTTGAATATTAATCAGCTTATATGTGTTCATTTTCTATACAAAAAGGATAAAATTGATGTTAAAGGTATAATTGTAGACTATTTTTACGTACCATAATTATATTAAAACTAGTATAAAACCCCCGTCAAACATGACGGATTGTTGATCTGCGTTCCATTTTCATAATTCTTCATACAAACAAACAGCATGAAGATTTTATTATTGAAAGGTTTGTATTGTAGATAAGTACATTTTAAAGCTGATGGATGGCGCCAAAACAATATTGTTCGCAACAGTGTTCGTTTATTTATATCTGGGATTCCGATGTTTAATCTGGATTTTTAATTAGAAACTTAAAACATTATAATAGGATATGATATACATGTTTTATAGGAAAAATATGCTGAACAGACATGATTTCAAGTAGAAGATATTATCATTTAGCTGTCATATGTTAGCATAGGTTTTTCATTAAGCCTAACATGGCGTTTAACTACGGTCGATTCCCAGACCAGAGTGATCCCGCCCGGAATGGTTACAGACTCTTTCTTTTGCCTTCGGATTTTATTATAAGCAGATATGGATTAATTTCCTTTCACTTCGGGTTCGGGTCGGGTTTCGTGTTGACCTTAAACAGAAATTTTGGGTCAGGTCTGGTGCGTTTCAATCTTTTTGGAACATCCTGTATAGACCCATTGATGACTTTCCATCACAAAAGAGACTTTCTGAATACTAGATGGTTGAAGAAGCACTGGAATTACGAAAGAGGGTAGAATTATTTCCGTGTTTATTTTATTCTTAGATTTTTCTCAAAATAACTCATCTTTCCTTTTTCTATCCTTGTCTATTACAATAATTCCTCATCTGTGATTTCTAAGATTGCATCACTAAAACCAACAAATGTCTTTTTAGTTTCATTTTCACGTCAGTCAAAGGATCACAGCAAGGTCATTTATTACGGTTAACTAAACTTTACTACGTAATCACATAATAAGATCACTAATTATAATTAAAATATAGATAAAATGCTTAAGTGAAACACAAAAAGGCTTATAAAAACCTTTTAATGATCGACATATGTTTCAGCGCTCATATACGGCGCTATTTTCAAGATATATAACGATAAACAAAAATATTCTAGCAAATTTTGAATTTTGCGAGTATGAATCCGCCTCATTTGAATTACCTAAAATTTGGCACGAGGTACTTTTCATTTTTAAAAAAGCAATAAGGAAATATTAATTTTCACGTTTACAGTTGACTATTTCAAGCACCTGCTTTTTTAGGTAGATTTCGTAAGAAATACTACCTATTACATTCTCACCTAAGTTGGAATTTTTGAAAAAAATTTGCAGATCTACGCCGACCATGACTCCCAGAACCCAAAACCACCCCCCAGTTCAAAACTTTATATATCTATCTATCTATCCATGTAACTTTTTTATGGACACGATAACTTTCATAATTCTGTACAAATTTCTTCGAAACTGATACATAAAATCAAGGGGCATAAGCTCTCGGTCAAGTTCGTTAATGGGCAAAATCGAACCAAGGGAGGGGGGAATGGGGGGGGGGGCTTTTTGTGAAAACCGACTCTGACATTATTTCCTGCAAAGTCGTCTGCCTTTACCAAATAAATGGAAAACATCATTCGATTAAACAGTTTCTGAATAAGAACACCTGCCAATTTTATGCCTTTCCGAACAAAAATGAATTCAGAAATGTGTCAGAAAGTAGTAGCTCCTTTGGATTTGAGAATAGCCTTAATTCAATTTCCCCAAATTGTAAATAAAACACGGCATACCCGCCTGTTAGAATTTGCGTGTTTAACTTTCAAATTGCACTTCACTTTAATAAAAGAGAATAATTCTAACACTAATAAAAAGCGTGGAAAAGCATCGTTTAATTATAAATAAAATATTTCGTTTGAAGTGAAAGTTATGTTAATGTTCAGCCTTACAAAATGCTTTGAACAATCTTTACAACTTCTATCACGCATTTTTTTCCCCAAATTTTAGATATAATCGGTAAACATTAAAATCTTCATTCATGAAAATTTATTCATAATGTAGCTTATTACACGAATTTCATTTTATGCTAGGAAATAAATTCCATTTCATCTGTTCGTTAATATATTAATGACGTTCGTATAAATGCGAAATACCTTTAAGGTAGTTGTTATTTGCTTTCAATTTTCATATGCAAACAGGGGACTAGCGTTCATTAGTATTTACTATGTCTGTGTTTATCTTACCTCATAGACTTCTAAGACAAACATGCGGTTACAGTTAAACGAGATTCTTAGCCAAGTATAAATTTATTTCACTCGGTCCCCTATTTGAATATGTCTCGAAGCTTATGGCAGTACGCAAGGAGTGCATATTTTGTTTTTAATTATTCGATCAATTTTCATCATATTCGCTGTAAAACTTTATGGTGGAAAGCTTTATACCTTAACTACCACGATCGAATACTTCACGGGTCGAGTTGTACCCCGACTCGAACCTGAAATTTCTTCTAAAAATCAACCCGAACCCGACCAAAAAAAAAAAAAAAAAGTTGTCAGACTAAAATTGAGAAAGTAAAAAAGTAAACGGTAAAAATCTGCGTAAATTATCCTATGCACAAAAAAAAAAAAAAAAAAAAAAAAAAAAAACTCTGACCAAGATTGAAAAAGTAAAACAGTGCCGGGTTAGAGATCTACCTAAGTTATTCCATACAAAATTTAAAAAAAAAAAAAAAAAAAAAATCATTTAAAAATATTAAAATGCAAAATTTGAAATGTCATTCCATGGAGTATATGGAGTATTGAAATGTTAAATTTTAAAAGTATGGTGCCATTGACTTAACATTAGTCTGCTTAGTGTCTTCAGGTAACTAGCGTAAGTGCTTTAATCCAGTTTTTCTTAACTGTAAATATATAGCACCGCATACCCGCCTGTCAGAATTTGCGTGTTTAACTTTCAAATTGCATTTCACTTTAATGAAAAGAGAATAATTCTAACAATGCTAAAAATCGTGGTTTAATTATAAATAAAATATTTCGTTTGAAGAGAAAGCTATGTTAATGTTCATCCTTACAAAACGTTTCGAACAAACTTTACAACTTCTGTCACGCAATTTTTTTCCCAATTTTAATTGAAATCGGTAAACATTAAAATCTTCATTCATGAAAATTAATGCATATTGCATAATGTAGCTTATTACACGAATTTTATGCAAGGAAGTCAATTTCATTGCATCTATGCTCCTTAATGTATTAATGACGTTCGCATAAATGCGAAATACCTTTAAGGTTCTTGTTATTTGCTTTCAATTTTCCTATGCAAATAGGGGACTAGCGTTCATTAGTATTTACTATGTCTGTGTTTATCTTAGCTCACAGACTTCTAAGACAAACATGCGGTTACAGTTAAACGAGATTTCTGGCCAACTATAAATTTATTTCACTCGGTCCCTTATTTGAATATGTCTCGAAGCTTATGGCAGTACTAGAGGAGTGTATACTTTGTTTTTAATTATTCGTTCAATTTTCATCATATTCGCTGTAAAACTTTATGGTGGAAAGCTACCTTAACTACACAATCGAATACTTCACGGGTCGAGTTGTACCCCGACTCGAACGCGAAATTTCTTCTAAAAGTCAACCCGAACCCGACCAAAAAAAAAGAAAGAAAGTCAGCCTAAAATTGAGAAAGTAAAAAAGTAAACGGTTAAAAATCTGCGTAAATTATCCTATGCACAAAAAAAAAAAAAAAAAAAAAAAAAAAAAAAAAAAAAAAAAAATCTGCACCCAAGATTGAAAAAGTAAAACAGTGCCGGGTCAAAACAATAATAATAATAAAAATCATTTAAAAATATTGAAATGCAAAAGATGAAATGTCATTCCATGAAGTATATGGAGTATTGAAGTGTTAAATTTTAAAAATATGGTGCGAATGGTTTAACATTAGCCTGCTTAGTGTCTTCAAGTTATTAGCGTAAGTGCTTTTTTCCAGTTTTTCCAAACTGTAAATATATAGCACGGCATACCCGCCTGTTAGAATTTGCGTGTTTAACCTACAAATTGCATTTCACTTTAATGAAAATAGAATAATTCTAACAATATTAAAAAGTGTGGAAAGCATCGTTTAATTATAAATAAAATATTTCGTTTGAAGAGAAAGTTATGTTAATGTTCAGTCTACAAAACGTTTTGAACAAACTTTACAACTTCTATCACGCAATTTTTTCCAAATTTTAGATATAATCGGTAAACATTAAAATCTTCATTCATGAAAATTTATTCATAATGTAGCTTATTACACGAATTTTATACAAGGAAGTAAATTTCATTTCATCTGTTCGTTAATATATTAATGAAATTCGCATAAATGAGAAATATCTTTAAGGTAGTTGTTATTTGCTTTCAATTTTCCTATGCAAATAGGGGACTAGCGTTCATTAGTATTTACTATGCCTGTGTTTATCTTACCTCACAGACTTCTAAGACAAACAAGTGGTTACAGTTAAACGAGATTTCTGGCCAAGTATAAATTTATTTCACCCTGTACCCTATTTGAATCTTAAGATTTGAATCTTATATATTTGAATCTTTGAATCTTATTTAGTCTTGAAGCTTATGGCAGTACTCAAGGAGTATGTACTTTGTTTTTAAATATTCGTTCAATTTTGATCATATTCGCTGTAAAAAATTATTGTGCAAAGTTTTATATCTTAAATACACAGTAGCGTCCTTTATGAGTCGAGTTGTACCCGACCCGAACCCGGAATTTCTTCTAAAAGTCCATCCGAACACGACAAAGAACATTTCATCAACTCGACACCCGATCCGAACCTGATACACTTCAAACCGAACCCGACCCTAACCCGAAATATTCAAAACCGAACCCGATCCGAATCCAAAGTTAAGGAAAATTCTTTTTTTAATACAGTTATGAAAAAATAGTCTAATTATATATCTAATATCAATTTTATCTTTTTTGTATAAAAATGAGCACATATATACATATACCTAACATAAATTTTATCTTTTTTTGTATAAAAATGAACACATATACACTTATTAATATTCAAGTATATAGTTTTTTTATTTGAAAAATATTCAGGACTTTTTTTCTAAAAATTGATTCAACTCGAACCCGATTTAAAACAATCAAAACCTAACCTGAAACCGATACAAACCCGAAACATGTAAACTAGAAAGCGCCACCGGCGCCCTCAGGGCGCCGAGCGAGCACTCCTCCTCGTCGTGCCCAAGTTCTGGAGAACTTTTAACGCACCAGCGGCTTTGTCTCACCGCGGCGCTCCGACCGATTCAGAGGGATCGCGTTCCAGCGAGGCCTCTCAATCTTTGCCCAAGTATCGACGACATAGGTCGTTGCGATTCGGCGGAAGTTCCAACTCTTAGAGGAGACTTCCCCACGTGACACCTGATGAACCGTAGGGACTGTCGAACGGCTTCCTCGCCGAAACCCCATAAGGGAGTCGGGAATTTCACCATATGTCCGGCATCCCTAAGGCCCTTGCTTTCCCGCAGAGTCCGATCGTGAAATGCATGGAGGAGCAAGCCACTGGTCTCTCCTTCCGCGGGCGACCCGAAACATGTAAAGTCAACCCGACCCGCAACCAAATAACATAAATCCAAATAACATAAACATAAATCAAACTAAGATAAGAATTTACCCCACGTGCAAAGCAATTTTAAACATATCAACATACAAATTATTCCATAAATGTTACAAATAAAACATATTAAGAAGCCATAAATATGTCTAACCTACTAATTTCAAAAATGATGTATTGAAACTGTTGGTAATATGTCAAAAGATTAATATCCGGAATTAATTTCTATGACAGTTTATTTACATCATTTAATAACTCATCCCGATAAAAAGTAATTATCTAGAATTTCAAACAGGAAATGAAAGTGCCTGATGCAAGATGAAGAGGTTTTTACAGCACGTGCTCTGAACAAGGAAGTGAAAGACTAAAATACGTATTAGTGACGTAAATTGACTTTACGTCATTACCATCCAATGAAAGAACTTAAAAATGATGTCACTATATAAGGACTAAGACTGTTGCATCTCTGCTTTATAGAACTTTAACAGATTCTTTTTAATTCGCGATGGAAACGGACATTATGTCGTTTTCCCTTAAACTTAAATTGAAATAATGTTTAAAACTAAATTTATGTAACTATTAAATGTAAGCTATGTAAATTAAATAATTTAACAGTATTATGAATATGTTTTATTAATTAATAATATTTTAACATTACTTAATCAGTCTCATGGATATCCTACATACCAAGGATTTATATAGTGAGTGTGTGCTCATCATAATGGATTAATACAAATTCTGGCGATCATGGCCTAGCGGTACAGTGAGGACGATTGCTGGAAAATAGAGGTAAGCAAATATCTTACCTATCTTTTGTTCCGAAAGATGAATTTATTATTTATATTGCTTTAGAAAGCGCAAAATTACTGACTACCGAGAAAATAACACTAACAAAGATTATGAGACTGAAAAATTCTTAAGTATATAAAAGGTAAAAATAAAAATAAAAATAGTGTCCTAGAATCCTCGAATACTTAAAAGAAATTAATTAATTTTAGATATATTCTAAAATTGAAAAATGGCAACCTTCAAAGAAGGAAGTATAATTGAAAAATTAAATTCCAGTAACTATGCAAACTGGAAATTCAAGGTGGAGATGCTCTTGATAAGAGAAGAGCTCTTTGAAGTTGTCACAGACGACCCACCTACTCCAATAACCCCGGAATGGTCGAAGAAAGATAGAAAGGCAAGAGCCTTGATTAATTTAAGTATTGAGGATAATCAAATCATCCATATTAAGCATTTACAGAATGCACGGGACACATGGAACACGCTTAAAAACATCCATGAGAGATCAAATCTCTCTAGCAAACTCTTTCTCCTCAGGAGACTTTACGGAACGAAATTATCAGAAGGAGGCAACATGATAACTCATATAACAAAGATATTAGAAATTATTGATAAGTTATCAGCCATAGGCGAAGAAATTAAAGCAAATCATATTTCAGCATTATTGCTCTGCTCTTTACCTCCTTCATACGACACCCTCATAACCGCATTAGAAGCCAGACAGGAAGACGAATTAACTCCAGAATTTATAAAGAGTAAATTAACAGACGAATTTAATAAAAGAAACGAGCATTCTAATAACAGTGATAATTCGAACAAAGCCTTTAGAGCTGAAAGAAAATTTAAAACCACAGGTTTTAAAAAAGAAGAAAAATACTGCACGATTTGTAGACTAAAAATCACAACACAGTTAATTGCTGGCATAACAAACATAAAACAAATAATTTTAAGCAAAACAACAAAAATCATTTCTCTTCTTCGCTAGTCTTTCAAAAAGACGAAAATAATTTAAGAAGCGCGGACTCAAATAAACCGAAAGAAAAAAGCACAGCTTATTTCGGAACCGAAGAAAAGAAAAATTGCGCATTTTTAACTAACAAATCGAAAAATAACGCATGGATTATCGATTCTGGCTCATCCTCCCATATTTCAAATAATGAAAATTTATTTTATGAATTTACAAATAAAGAACATACCAACGTCGTAATTGCCAACGGCAATAAATTAAAATCCTATGGTTCAGGTAATGTAAATATTACCACAATAACATCCGACGGTAGAACACATGAAATAACATTAAAAGATGTTCTACTAGTACCGGAAATTGAAACAAATTTATTTTCGGTAGCTAAAGCTACGAAAAACGGATGCAAAATTACATTTGAAAATAATCAATGTTTTCTAGAATATGAAGGATCAATACGCTTAGAAGGGATAAGAAAAAATAATCTGTATGAAATTCAGCAAACAAACATAAACACAGATGAAAATTTCGTAAACATGATAACTAATTGCAAAAATAAAAATTGCATAGAACTGTGGCATAGAAGATTAGGACATAAAAATGTCGCGTCGATTAAGGAATTAATGACGAAGGAATTAGCATGCGGAATAAACATAAATAATTGTTCCCATAGCACCGAATGTGAGCCTTGCATTAAAGCAAAATTAACTGACGCACCTTACCCAAAGAAAACGGAATTGAGAGCAAATAAAATTCTGCAATTAGTACATTCAGACGTGTGTGGTCCTATTCAAACTCCAACCATAGGTGGGAAAAATTACTTTTTAACCTTCATAGACGATTACTCTAGATTTACTATAATTTATCTACTACAAAATAAAAGTGAGGTATTTGAAAAATTAAAGGAATATGTTGCACTGGTCAATAATAAGGTTGGCAAAAAGCCTACAGAACTCAGAACTGATAATGGCAAAGAATTTAAAAATTCTAATATAGATAATTTTCTAAAAGAAAATGGAATTAAGCGACAGCTAACAGTACCATATTCTCCCAGCTAGAATGGTATTGCTGAACGAAAGAATAGATCATTAATTGAAATGACAAGAACATTGTTAAGTGACTCTAATTTACCATTACATTTCTGGGGAGAGGCGATATGCACCGCAAATCACCTACAAAATCGACTGCCGACTAAAGCCAACGAAAAAACTCCATATGAATTATGGACAAACAGAAGACCAAATCTAAAATATTTAAGAGTCTTTGGCTGCAAAGCTTATGCATATATTAACAAGCAAAAAAGACAGAAATTAGATAATAAAGCAGTAGAAGGGATCTTCGTGGGATACGATAATTATTCCAAAGGATATCGTATCTATACGAGAAGCAAAGATATCACTATAGCCAGAACGGTGAAGTTCTTAGAAAACTATCCGATAAATTCAAATAAAGAAAAACGGCTAGAACTAAATTTAGATGAAAACACTAATGCCGAAAACGAAAAATCGGAAAACCCAAATCTGATAAAAATCGAAATTTCAAATGAAAATGATAATCAGAATGAATCTGAACTAAACCAAACCGAACCAAGAAGATCAGATAGAGTAAATAAAGGGGTTCCCCCAGATAGACTAATTTATTTGGTTAAAGATGAAAATATTAACGAACCGAAAAATTGGCAGGAAAAAATAAACATGGAAAACCCAGTAGAAAAAGAAAACTGGATCAAAGCGACACAGGAGGAGATAGAATCTCACAACGAAAATAAAACTTGGACATTAGTTGACCCCCCGCCAAATACAAAAATAATAGGTTCGAAATGGCTCTTCAAAACAAAATTAGACGATAAAGGAAAAATACAAAAATATAAAGCGCGTTTAGTGGCGAAAGGCTATTCGCAAAATTTTGGTATTGATTACTATGAACCCTTTGCTCCAGTGGTTTCACATACTACAATTAGAACTTTTTTAGCAGCCGCCGCCTATCATAAACTAAACATAAACCACGTTGACATTAAAACAGCATTTTTGTATGGAAATTTAGATGAGGATATATACATCACTCAGCCGGAAGGCTATGTCAAACCTAATCATGAAAACAAAATGTGCCAATTAAATAAGGCTATATACGGCTTAAAACAGGCAGCTAGAGCCTGGCACATAAAAATTTCAGAATCATTAGAAAAGTTAAATTTCAAACCATCAACATCAGACACGTGTTTATTCATACGTAATACTAAAAACAGTAAAGCATATATTATCGTCTATGTAGACGATTTATTAATATCAGCAAAAGAAAATGAAATTAAAGAAATTATACAAAAACTTAAGATTGAATATGAACTAAAGGATTTAGGTCAATTAAACTACTACCTAGGGATTAAAATTGAAAAAACAAACGAAGGATACAAACTGAATCAAAAAAGTAAAATTGAAGAATTAGTTAGAAAATTTAAATTAGAAGATGCGAAACCATACAAAACGCCCATGGAAACAGGCTATTTAAATTTTGATAACGAAGAAATACCATTGCCAAACAACATCGATTATAGAAAGGCAATTGGCGCACTTTTGTATATCTCAACTGTCACAAGACCAGATATTTCAGCTGCGATTAACATCCTAAGTAGAAAAAACGAAAACCCTTCACAGAAGGATTGGAAAGCAACTAAAAGAGTGATTTCCTATTTAAATCACACTAAAAACTTTAAATTAGAAATAAATACAACACAGAAACCAATACTTGAAGTGTACTGTGACTCAGACTAGGCTGGAGACGTACAAACTAGAAAGTCCACCAGCGGAAACCTATTTTTATTAGGGAAAAACCCAATTTTATGGATCAGCAAAAAGCAATCATGCATAGCCATGTCAAGTGCTGAAGCCGAGTATATTTCAGCAGCAAATGCATCACAAGAAATTTTATGGTTAATTAGACTCTTACAAGAATTTAACTTAGAACAGACATTACCCATAACTATGCATGAGGACAACCAGTCCTGCATAAAAATGATCGAATCAGAAAAATACACCCGTCGCACGAAACACATTGATATAAGGTATCATTCCATTAAACACCTAAAGGACAATGGTACAATTAATCTAAATTACTGTGAATCAAAGAACATGATAGCGGACATCCTAACCAAGCCCACTCCCAAACCTATCTTTGAAATTCACAGAAATAACTTAAACTTAAGAAATCAAATTCCAGAGATTAAGGAGGAGATTGTTGGTAATATGTCAAAAGATTAATATCCGGAATTAATTTCTATGACAGTTTATTTACATCATTTAATAACTCATCCCGATAAAAAGTAATTATCTAGAATTTCAAACAGGAAATGAAAGTGCCTGATGCAAGATGAAGAGGTTTTTACAGCACGTGCTCTGAACAAGGAAGTGAAAGACTAATATACGTATTAGTGACGTAAATTGACTTTACGTCATTACCATCCAATGAAAGAACTTATAAATGATGTCACTATATAAGGACTAAGACTGTTGCATCTCTGCTTTATAGAACTTTAACAGATTCTTTTTAATTCACGATGGAAACGGACATTATGTCGTTTTCCCTTAAACTTAAATTGAAATAATGTTTAAAACTAAATTTATGTAACTATTAAATGTAAGCTATGTAAATTAAATAATTTAACAGTATTATGAATATGTTTTATTAATTAATAATATTTTAACATTACTTAATCAGTCTCATGGATATCCTACATACCAAGGATTTATATAGTGAGTGTGTGCTCATCATAATGGATTAATACAAATTCTGGCGATCATGGCCTAGCGGTACAGTGAGGACGATTGCTGGAAAATAGAGGTAAGCAAATATCTTACCTATCTTTTGTTCCGAAAGATGAATTTATTATTTATATTGCTTTAGAAAGCGCAAAATTACTGACTACCGAGAAAATAACACTAACAGAAACAGTTTATTATTTTTATTTCACCAAGGTGCTCTGCACCCTTGAATTTTCCTATTATATTACATTATTAAACGTTTTTGGTAGTGCAGAAGTTTTGTCAAACATTTGCTCAATACAGCATTCTGTACTTTAACGTATTAACAGAGAGATAGTTTTAAATTTTTAACGGAAATTTACCAGAATTTGTTGTAATAAAATCCTTTAGGATCGTTGCATTTTTTATATTATGAAATTTGTAAAACTAATGAAGAATTAATCAACGTTTGTAACATTTTTTAATTAAAAAAAATTTCTTGTTCTTTTTATTTCCATTTAAACTATTTTTCTTTAATTTTTTCTTAAATACTTAAAATAATTCATTTTAATATAATGGTTATGTCAAGTCCCGAGCAATAACCCAACTTGAGGCTCCGGGGCGAAGTTTCAGAGTTTCATTTGAGAGCCCCCCAAATAAACTTGGAGCTCGGGACAATTATCCCTTATTCCCATCTTATAGTCAACCGCTGGATTATGTATATTATATTTATAATATAATACAATGATTGATATGATTATTATTATATCTTACACTTTTCAATAAATTGCATGAAAGACTGGTTTCTTTTTGTGTTATTACTTTTTTTTTTGTAATTATTAACATTACTTAAGTCTGGATAACATTAATCACTTGGCGCCAAACTTGAATGTTGGCTAAAGAACGATAGAAATCATTGAATCTTTCCGTGCCATTTTCAGATAAATACTATATTTATTGGGAAAATGGTATTTAGCACATTTTTAAATATCTTTTCACCGAGGATATCACCCATATTTACGGAATTTCCCGTAGTTTAATGTAATTTAAATCATAGCATAAATTAAAATTAATCACTAATGATCGATGTAACAGTGAGGGGGAGGAGAGCATTTGTTTATTAATCAGTAACTTTTGAATTGCAAGAAATTTTAACTATATACTAGCTAACCCGGCCGGCGTTGCCCGGGCCCGAGATAATTACAATCTCAGAGAAAGGCGGTAACACCCTCCCTCCCCATACCCGCAAATATAACGAATAATTTGTTCAAGAAAACCTACTACATTTACTTACTTTACTATTTACTTACTTACTTTACTTTTCTTACTACATTAACGCGATCATTAAAAAAAGAATTAATTTTTTCTGATAAATAGAACATAACGAAGACGCTACGCTAAAATACCCGGCAGATGACAACACCTCCCATCCTCAATTTCAGATCTATATCTTAATTAGTTATCTAAATTTTTGTTCATTAGTAAAAATTGGCAATTATTTCCTTTCATTTTCGCAAGCTAAATGGAGGGATCGGCCCGAGAAACAGATCTCTTTGTAGTTCAGTTTTTAATGAAAGCAGATCCCTGTCTGAAACTTTCTCGGATTTATTTCACTGGCGCCAGCAGATTTTTAGCAGTTTTTTGCATAAATTAAGAAAAATTACCGGCCGAATTTTTCAAAAATTGCATAGACGGATGCAGAATTTTTTTTTACATATGCTCAGAAATTTTCAAATTGATATCTTAATTAGTTTTCTTAAAATTCGCTAATTAGTAAAATAATTTCGAATTAGTTCATTTCCGCTTGCAAACGATTCGTTTCTTTCGCCATTTTGATTTAAAATATGTCATTTTAGAAGCGATGGTTAATGAGATCTAATTAATATCTAGGCTAATTATCAAAATATTAAAATTCTGAGGGTCAGGTGCACCAAGAGAGAGAGGGTTTGGACTATCTAAATCTAAATTTACAGACTTCTGGGTGCGCTAAATTTTCCTAGCCATTCAGCCATCGCCAACAGACACACACACACACACACACACACACACACACACACACACAGACACACAGAGCGAAACTTTATTTTATTAGTATAGATTATTAACACAGTGAATAATATTTAATAATTAAATACACTATATTAAAATATAGTGTAGTCTATTATTAATATCATTATATTCACCATACACTATATTATAATAAAAAATTGTACCCCCCTCCCGAATAATATTTTCATAGCCACGCCCTTTTGTTTTTTTTTTGTTTTTAATTGTCGGCATCATTCCAAAAGTACCCTCCTATCCTCCGATCTTAATATTTAAAATATTGTATCTAAATTCTTAATAGGTGAAGATTATACATATCTCAAAATCGATAATTTTTGACTTATTCCACTGGTCGCTATAGAGCGACGATATATTATTATAGATAATAAAGGATGATCGTGTGTTAAATTTAAGTTGGAGTTACTGGCAATATTATCGGCTGATATTATGCATCAATTATTAAAACTGATATTAAGGTTTTGTGCAGTTTTATATGTGTGAAAATTCATTGCAAAATTTATAATCAATATCCTAAATTGCACCATAATTAACACGTAATTGTTCCACACATATTAGCTGATACTCATATTTATTAATTAGAAGATGAATAAATAAATCCACTAATAAATATAAAAGATAAATTAATTAACGATTTTTTTTTTAACTTCAGTTTCGAATATTTTGTCTCCTTTGTTGGTGCGTTCGTAATTATATAAATACGTAGCACCTATAGTCGTCGTCTAGTCCGTCCGTTTGTCTGTCTGTCCGCCTGTCCGCATATAACAGCGCCAAAACTACCCAACCGAATGGTTTGAAAATTAATATATAGAATCGTTGCAGAATTTTGTCGCGTCATTTCAAATTTTATGAAAATCGAATCAAAACTTAAAAAGATATTAATGAAAGTTTTCTTTATTCTATTAAATCCTTTGCGAATTCTATGAAAGATTTATATTAATAGCTGTGTTGGAAGATAGAAGCACTAAATGAAATCGTCTTTTAAAGCCCACTGTATATAAGTAACATTGACTTTTGGGTATGTTGCAGATTCGCAACGCGGTGATACAAAGGGTTAATAACATTCCTAAATTCAAATAAGCGCATATTTTTTTTTTTTTTTTTTATTTTTTTTTTTTTTTTAAGATAAAGAATCCAAATGATAAATTATATGCATTCAAAACTAAATAAGTAAGTAAAACAAAATTTAAAAACTAAACTAAACTAAAAAACGATGAATGGGGCATTTTGAAGATTTAGAAACTAATAACTTTCTACAAAGTAATTAAAAAACAACATTAGATTGGTTTGGGTATTTTCGGCAAAACAATTATTTGCTTTTGAAATTCTGATTTATGAAAAAACAATTTCAGTTATGAGCAATTGTAATTTTCGTTCTTGTTTTTCTTTTGGAAGTTAGACCGTATTGTCATATAAAACTACTTTCGGTGGATTTACAATGGGTTATTGAATATTTTTAAAGAAAGTTTTCGAAATTGCGGAAGCGTAAATTACGTCCGTATCGTAAGTATTTGAATTTAAAAGCTATTTTTATGTGAATTATGGATTTTCCTGTTATACGTCAGATTGCCCCGACTTCAACTCATTCTCTTGTAAATGCAGGTTTTATACCAGGGTTGGCAAGTTTTTGCCATGGTGGTTAAAACCATGTAACTGGTTAAAACCATGTAACGGCCACTTACTGGCAGAAACTAGTTTCTGCCAGTAAGTGGCAAAAACTGGCAGAAACTAAGAAATAATACTAATAAGAACTTTAATCTGTAATGATTCATAATCCACACATGTATTTGATATGTAAACAATTAAGTTGAAAATTCAAACTAAAGATTATGAATGTTATTTAGAGTAGCAAAAAGTTTCAAAATGATCATATAAATATACTTTGTTTATGTAATAGTAATTTTCTTTCACTTGAAAAACAGAAAGTTAGACGGTGTGCTATTGTCATATAAAACTACTTTCGGTGGATTTACAATGCGTTATTGAATATTTTTAAAGAAAGTTTTCGAAATTGCGGAGGTGTAATTACGTTCGTATCGTAAGTATTTGAACTGAAAATCTATTTTTATGTGAATTATGGATTTTCCTGTTATACGTCAGATTGCCCAGACTTCAACTCATTCTATTGTAAATGCAGGTTTTATACAAGGGTTGGCAAGTTTCTGCCGTGGTGGTTAAAACCAGTGGTTGTAACTGGTTTATACTAACAGGAACTTTAATTTGCAATAATTCATAATCCACACATGTATTTGATATGTTAACAATTAAGTTAAAAATTAAAACTAAAGATTATGAATGTTATTCAGAATAGCAAAAAGTTTTAAAATCATCATATAAATATAGTTTGTTTACATAATACTAATTTTTTTCACTTGAAAAACAGAAATTTTCCTAATGGTAATCTGATGCTGTACAAGTTTAACTATTAGTATTATTGTTTACAGTTGAATTTCTAATTAAAAGTAAAAAAAAAAAAAAAAGAAAAAAAAAAGAAATTTACAGAAAATTCTATGATATTTTAACAAATCACTTTTCAGAGTATTTTTAAATAAATAATACAATGGAATACAATTTCGGTTATGAGCAATTTTAATTTTCGTTCTTTTTTTTCTTTTGGAAGTTAGACGGTGTGCTATTGTCATATAAAACTACTTTCAGTGAATTTATAATGGGTTATGGAATATTTTTAAAGAAAGTTTTCGAAATTGCGGAAGTGTAATTACGTTCGTATCGTAAGTATTTGAACTTAAAAGCTATTTTTATGTGAATTATGAATTTTCCTGTTATACGTCAGATTGCCCCGACTTCAACTCATTCTCTTGTAAATGCAGGTTTTATACGTGTTGTTGTTTATACGTGTAAATATACATTTGCCCATAATGATAAATCACTAAACGAATCGACAAATATTTTCCCTCTCTTATCCCAATATTTATGGGGACTTAACACTCTTAAACCTTCAAAAAAGTCAATTTTTGGAAAAAAAAAATATATATATTAACAAGTTGAAACGATACAAAGGGTTAAAGCTTTTCATGATTTATCAAGCTCTAATTAAGCAAGCAGCTTGTTCAACTAATGCTCTGACATGGTAATATAAGACAACTTTTAACTAGATTGTTCTCCGATTTAATCACCCATTCTATTTATTCACCTAAAGTGATTTTCGTTCTATAGTAATAATGATATTGCATTAGCTTTGCAAATATCGTATAATGTGAAACGTCTGTCATAACCTGATATAGCTATTTGTCTTCTTTATTTGATTTCATTCATTAACCGCCATTTATCTCAAACCAATTACTGTATAGCATGAAAATGCAATATTACCCTTATGACTGTTTTTTGATTTAATCCTTAATTTTACTTGACATTTTCTTTTTAATTTTTGTGTTATATCAGCACTGAACTGATAACATATTATGTGGGGGTAAAAGGGGCATCCTTCACTGCAATAATGGGCAATCAATACAGCAATAATTATAGTAATAATAGAAGTAGGGTCCTGCTACCCTTATAACAGTAATGGTGTCAGGGTTTATTCCAAGAATCTAATTCCCTGAAATCAGTGCTTTTTATCTAATCATGGGCGCATCTTGCCATAACCCCACCTTTAAGTTGTCCATGCTTTTAAGAGGCTACTTCACTCAGACGAAAACATCCTCTCGCTAATGTTAATCCTATGGAGGAAATTTTTGAAGATATCTAGTTCGCATTTCAATATTTTTAAATGTTTTTTTTTTTTTTTAAATTCGATAGCTGAGATCAATCTCTATTCACGCTTCTTTCTACTTTTTCGATTTATGTTGCAGTTTTTTTTATTGAGGATACTTTCACTTTCAAAACCGGTTCCGAAAGTGAAAGTATCTTAATAAAAAAAACTTGTAATCAAAATCGAAAAGTACAAAGAAGCGTGCATAGAGATAGACCTCAGCTATCCAATGCAAAAAAAAAAAAAAAAAAAAAAAAATCTTTAAAAATATTGAAATGCTTAAAATATTTTCCCCATAGGATTAACATTAGCGAGCGGATGTTTTCGTCTGAGTGAAGTAGCCTCTTAAAACAAAATCCTGACTATGCTAACGGCCTCTGATGTGACTATTACATTTGTGACAAAAATATCCACGGTATAAAATAGCCCCATCGTTTAGTCTACTTTTCAAATAATATGGCGAAGTTATTTTGTGAAAGCTTGCACTTCAGTGACGCCTGAACAGCTGAAATGACATCAACATCTGTATTCAATTTTCTTCCACAAAGCTTCTTCCAGTCTTCATGCCATGTAAACTAATCGTTGGGGGCCACCGTAATACTTACCCATCATGGATGTGCATAGTATAAAATAAGAAAATAAAACATGTGTAAACTACTTATAAAATGCATTGCAATTCGAATAAAATCGTGGCTTGATGAAGTCATTAACTTTAAATGCTCTATTTACTGAATTGCGTAAAAGAAACATCCTTATAACTCCAAAAAATGATAATCCTATTAACTAATGGTTTATTGCGTCGGATTAAGTGTCTCATTTCCAATAAAAAGATATCTTTGAATTGAAAGTTGGATGAAATACAGGGTCATAAAGAATCGAAGAGTGTGGAAAATATAATTACCAATATCTCGGCAACTCAAGATCCGATCGACTTCATTCTTTATGCAAAATTTATGTTTTTTTATTGTCTTTTATATTCACTCCTTAAAATAAACAATTTCGAAAAATTTTATATACCTTTTATCAGAACGAATATTTCGAGAGTTCGAAAAAAATAGTTCCAGATAATCGAGGTTACTGAAATTCAATAAGCTTCTTCCCATTATTACATACTAAGTACATACCCAATTTCAAGTCTCTATCTCAATTTGTTCGGGAGATAAAGCGTTTACAGACATACAGACGGACGGCAATTTTTTTTTCTAAAAATATGTTTTACGGAATCTCCAGTGTCTGAAACGTGTAAATCCGTCAAAAAATATATATATTTTTTTTATTTTCAAAACGATTACAAGATTTACCCTATACTACGTATGATGGGTAAGTAAAATTGTCGACTGACCCAAAACATTTGCTTTTAGAAGCAAGCTGTTTGATTAGTTCCTAGAGCTGTTTTGCCGAAACGATAGAAATTCAAACAGATACTGACATTGTTTCAGCTGTAAGTGGTTCTTTGAATTACTTAGCTTCCACAAAAGCTTTTCACCACACTTCCTTTCAAAAGGAGACTGGACAATGGAACTATTGCATACCTTCGGAGTGAAAATATTTATGTTATAGTATTTTTGAAGTGAAAACTTCTTTAGGCGCGTTGGGCGTTTTTTGAGATGGGAAAAAACCATTGAACTCACGACACTGTTACTGTAACCGACACCTCTGTATATAACTATGTACATGTATTGTGTATAGTTTGGTATGGGGTAAGGCGGGGCGGGCGCGTCGCGCGTAGCATGCTTGCCTGTGCGCTATTGGTTCCCGAAATACAAGTACGAGAGTTAGAAAACGGGAATGCTTTCAGTAATGCTGCTACACAATTCAACGCACGTTTCTGTTAATTCAACATAGATATTATAATTGTGACAATTCCTGAAATTCATTATTTTCTTCTTTGATTTATACGTTATCACTTTAAATTAATGCATAATTTAAATTAGCATAATTTAATGGTGATACGAACGTAATTGTTCAAGTTTTCACTTCTGTCGGCACTCCCGGAGTGCCACTGATATTTTTCATTTATTTTCACACATATGATTTCATTTTAATTATATACATAGATATGCTTAATGCTGATAATATTCGACGAAATAACATATCTTTACTGTGAATTATTCTTATAAAGCCCCTCTGACGAATTCATAAGATATTCATAGTTTTTCATATTTGAGTTTTCATTTTATTGTGTTTTAATTTTTTCTTTAATTTTTATACCATCTCTTCCTTTAATTTTTAGAACACGTGATTTCATTGTAACTATATATATATATAAAACCATAATAAAAATGACATAGAATTCATCATATACAAATATCTATTATTTTATTTTGTTCTACTTGACATCGAAACGTACCTGATAGGTTATTCTTGTTTGAATAATATTTTTTTTCATAAATAACAAACAACCATTATTTAAAGTTAATTAATTTTCTGTTCATATTTCTTTCTCTATCTAAGTTTTTGTATAATTGATTTTTTTTCCATCAAAAAATAGCTTCCGTATGTATGTAATAATATATGCTCCAGTTTTCTTTTAATAAATATATTAAAAGAAAACTTAGAGCCTGGGTACCCAGGTATTGGTTTGTATCTAGTTTATGATATAGAAATATTATTAATATTATTTAAATGCTGCGTAAGCTTAGTTGCATGCAAGCTTTACTTATTTGCTTTAAACGCAATTTAGATAAACTACACCCCTATAATTAATGTATACATCTTTTACATCACTCGGTAAGTACAATGATATATTTTTAACCGTTCGTATTTAATTATATGTGCTGGTTATATTGTAGCAGTTGTTTGCGTAAGTGTAGTTTAGATTCAGCATGCTACCTGCATTATACATATGCAAAGCACTTAGCAACCGAAATTTTCATGAAATAATGTTGTAAACAACAGCTGCTGTTAAAGTGGATTTCAATTCACCGGTTGCTTTGTTATGGCGAAACACAGATTAAATTAAACTCGAAATGATAAGCCAGTATTAATCATTATTTATATGTATGGAAAATAGAAATGCACCTTTGAGTATCTCTGCTGCTGTTCTTGAAATTAGACATTGTTATAAAGCATTTTATTCTAATTTTTATGATGTGTTTTAATAACTCGCATTTCTACTTTTAACATTATTATTATTACGTTAAAATTACATTGCAACTAATAGCAAGTAATTTTTAAAAATGTATTCTACTGTGCTCTAAAAAAACCCATTTTTTGAAATTTTCTCTATGTAAGTCTAATAAAGAATTTATAAAAATCGAACATGGCTAAATAATTACAGCTTGTTCTGACTAAGATTTTAATGTTGAGCATTTTTCATTTTAACACTTTATTACAAAATGGCAGCCAATTAAGTGAAAATTTGAAAAAAAACCACTTTTCTAAAAAATGAACCATGTTATTTAAAAACAACCCACACCTGACATAATCAGCTGAAAATGAAGCATTTTATTACATATTAATGGTTTAACATAAAAATAATAAAAATTTATGTAGATAATTCTTAAATTCTATTATAAAAAGAAAATCTGTAAAAATGAAGCTCGTGTTTTGCCAGAATTCTGCAACTGTTAATTTAAATTATTTTAAAACTAAATAAGCACTCCTTAGGTATTTTTAACTATTTTTATTATTCTAAATGGTGCATAAAAACAGAACAAGACAAAAAAATTTAGTAAAATATTTGGTGTAGTACTAGGGTGGGGTTTTTTTAGAGGACTGCACAATACTTAGAAGGTGTATTGTTCAAACTAATTATTAAACGTCATTATCTCGAAATCAGCATTTTGATTATTTCAATTTATATAGATGGTTTCGTTTGTTGGGAGCGCAGCAGTCATCTTTTGAACGCCAGGGTTAAACAGACCGCCGCCCTTTGTAAAGTAACCAATGCCCAAACCATTAGACAAACAGATGAGCTATTTTAGATAAAAGAATAAGGGAAGGGCAGCTGACGTCACTGTGGGATAAATTACGGTGAGGAAGCAATAAATATCTGTCCGTCTTTGCGACTCCTACTGTACACAAGACTTCAGACGATCTGATTCGTCTACGATTAATAGATCAGTGATACGATTGCTCTACGTCGCCATGACGATTCCTGTAATGATCGCTACGGCAAAAATGTACTAGGTAGATTGGTTGGCTGGAATCTTTGTTTGTAAACATGCACTTTCCTTATAGATTCTTTGCGAGGCAGACGAAAAATGTAGGCGGTCACACCTGCGTCATGTGTTCGCCCCTTTCGGACCCCTTGAGTCATGTAATGCTCTTTCGTCACCCAGTTGCGGCAAGTGTATGAATGCAGGTGCACGAAAAGAGCGTCACGTGTCTCGAATGAAAGAGTCCGAAGGGAGATGAACACGGGACGTAGTGCGACAGCATGTCTTTTTCGTCTGTCTCGGCCTCTATCGAGGCTGAAGAAAAAGACAGGCTGCTGCACTACGGTTCGCGTTCGTCTCCCTTCGAACCGCTAGAGTCGCTTGATACTCGTTCGTGTTTTTCCAGCACATGCGTCACGAAAGCAGAATCACGTGACTCAAGGTGTCCCAAAAGCGATCTACATGTCACAAAGCGCCTTAGCCCGTCTTTTCCGTTATCCCCGGGATCTGTACGAGACTAATAAAAAAAAACAGTCTGCCGCGGTGCATTACACGTGTTTCTGTTTTCAGACCGCTTCAGTCAGGTAAGGCCCGAATGCAGGTGCACGAAAACAGCATCATGTGATTTTAGCGGGCTAACGCGAAAAGTGATGCGGCAGCATGTCTTTTTTGTTAGCTTCTATACACATGCGTCACAGCCTAGAGCTGGCGGTATTTTGATCCGCTTGAATGCCAATATCCGCATCCGCAATTACAGCCAGCAGACGAATTTTAGCCTCGATCCAGTCTGCGTCCATAAAATTAAACCGAAACGTTTCAAATTTAGCAAATGTTTCCGGATGCAGAGCAACATTTTGAATTTATATTACAATATAGTATTACGTATCTACTGCTACAACAATGAAAGTCTTCCGCGGTATTTTTAACAAATAAACATTAATATCACTAATATCCCACAGAGCGCTATGCTGATATTCCGATGTAAATATCGCCAGCAGACGAATTTTAACCTCGACCCCACGTGTCGCGTGATTAAATTCCATTAAGATACTGAATTGTAGAGAATTGCAACTATGAAATTATTGAGACAACGGAAAGCTATATGTCTCCCTGACATAATAAAGGGTTTTAAAATAAATAAACAATTCTTAGAGTGTGAATGCATGCAATTGTATTTCATGTTGCAATTTGCGAGAGTTAAGACCGCTTGAGTCACGTGATGCTCGAATGCAGGTGCACGAGAAGAGCATCACATGACTCTAGCGGTCTAACGCGAAAGGTAGTGCGGCAGCCTATATTTTTGTGAATTCATGCAATCGTATTTCATATTACAATTTGCAAGCGTTAAGACCACTTGAGTCACGAGATGCTCGAATGCAGGAGCACGAGAAGAACATCACGTGACTGTAGCGGTCTAACGCGAAAGGTAATGCGACAGCCTTTCTTTATGTTAATGCATGCAATCGTATTTCATGTTACAATTTGAAAGCGTTAAGACCGCTTGAGTCACGAGATGCTCGAATGCAGGAGCACGAGAAGAACATCACGTGACTGTAGCGGTCTAACGCGAAAGGTAATGCGACAGCCTTTCTTTATGTTAATGCATGCAATCGTATTTCATGTTACAATTTGAAAGCGTTAAGACCGCTTGAGTCACGAGATGCTCGAATGCAGGAATACAGGTGCACAAGAAGAGCATCACGTGACACTATCGGTCTAACGCGAAAGGTAATGCGGCAGCCTGTCTTTATGTGAATGCAGTCGTATTTCATGTTACAATTTCATGAGTAAGATTTTGCTCAGTACTACTTACTACTCCAGATTTTTTGAAGTAGGTTAATAAAAATAAACCGATTTATTAACTCTTCCAACCAAAAATGGAATTTCGATTAATTTATCTGTCGCGCTTACGTATTCAAAAGTAAATCAGATGAAAGTAACAGTTTTCAATCCATTAAGATGAGAATTGCGTAACTTTAGATTAATTCTGGTTTTTACTGGTTCATTTCTTAAGTCTTTATCAGCGCTTCTTTCGACATACACAGTTTTTTGTTGGCATGTAGAAGAAAGGAACTTTATCAGTTACTTAAGTTTATCTTCATCCTAAATAAAAAAGAAAGAGAATCTTGTGGAATCTGTGTTCTTTGCCTATCTTTGAATATATGTGCTCTTTAGATTGAAATATGAGATGTATAAAAATATGTAATAGGATAGGTAACAAGTTGTTGTGTGTTTAAATTATTCTAATTACTTTTATGTACTGTTGCAAAATCATAATTTTTATATAAAAATTTGAATTTTCTGTTTAAATTGCGTGGAAGATTTTACTTTTAAATTTTAATGTTGCACTGTAGTATTAGAAAATAAAATAAACTTGTATATCCCATGTTATTTAATATTAAAAAAATATTAATTTATAGTCGAATCCTCCAATGCGATGCCAATATTTATTAGCTATGATGGAAGATTTTTCTTTTAAATTTTAATGTTGCATTGTAATGTTTGAAAATAAAATAAACTTGTATTTCCCATATTATTTAATATAAAAAAAATATTAATTTACAGTCGAATCCTTCAATGCGATGCCAATATTTATTAGCTATAATGGAAGATTTTTCTTTTAAATTTTAATGTTGCATTGTAATGTTTGAAAAAAACTTGTATTTCCCATATTATTTAATATTTAAAAAAATATTAATTTACAGTCGAATCCTCCAATGCGATGCCAATATTTATTAGCTATAATGGGAGATTTTTCTTTTAAATTTTAATGTTACATTGTAATATGAAAATAAAATAAACTTGTATTTCACATATTATTTAATAACAAAAAATACTAATTTACAGTCGAATCCTCCAATGCGATGCCAATATTTATTAGCTATAATGGAAGATTTTTCTTTTAAATTTTAATGTTGCATTGTAATATGAAAATAAAATAAACTTGTATTTCCCATATTATTTAATAACAAAAAATACTAATTTACAGTCGAATCTTCCAATGCGATGCCAATATTTATTAGCTATAATGGAAGATTTTTCTTTTAAATTTTAATGTTGCACTGTAATGTTTGAACATAAAATAAACTTGTATATCCCATATTTTTTAATATTAAAAAAATATTAATTTGCAGTCGAATCCTCCAATTCGATGTCAGTATTTATTAGTTATAATTAAAATTTGTTATATAATCGAGTCCTGTATCTGTACTCTTTAGATTAAAATATGGGATGTATGCAATGTGTAATAGGATAGGTAAACAAGCAAATCATAATGTCAATATAAAAATTTGAAAAATTCAGTTTAAATTGCGTGGAAGAATTTTATTTTAAATTTTAATGTTGCACCGTAATATACTTAATTAATTTCTAAAAAGAGTTAAATAAAACAGCAAAAAATGTTTTATATACAAACTGTATACATGGTTCGGCTTCACTGAAGCCATTTTCAACACGAATGAGTATATTTTACAGGTGCACGATGTATAATGCAATGATATGTATCACCATCATTAACGTATTTCACATTCTCTTGCAGATTATTCATGTTATTTTATTTTATTTTTACTTTGATGTTTATTTCCCAGGAATCTGTTTAGGAAGATATTGAGTCTTTTAAAAGACCCTTCACCTTATTATTATTTTTTTTTTCAAAACAGGACCCTTCACAAAACTTTTTATCTCAAAACAGAAGCCTTCACAAAACTTTTCACCTTAAAACAGGACCCTTCACAGAATTATTTGTCTTAAAAATAGACCTTTCACAAAAATTTTTGCCTCTCCAAACAGAACCTTCTACAAATTTAACGATTTAAATATAAAATCTGACTGTTGGTTTAACATATATAAAGAAAATATAGGTGTATTTTATATACATGTATATGTATATTCTTAAAAGTGTATAAACACGAACCTGAATACAGCGATAATTTGAAATTCACAAAATTATGACTATATTTTTCACAAATGTAAACTAGTCGTTGGGGGCACCGTAATACTTACCCATCATGGATATGCATAGTATAAAATGTGAAAATAAAACATTTGTAAACTATTTATAAAATGCATTGCAATTCAAATAAAATTGTGGCTTGATGACGCATCATAAACTTTAAATGCTGCTCTATTACTGAATTGCGTAAAATAAACATCCTTTAACTCCAAAATTGATAATCCTATTAACTAACGGTTTACTGCGTCGGATTAAGCGTCTCGTTTCCAATTAAAATATATCAATGAATTGAAATTTGAATGAAATACAGGGACATGAAAATTCGGAAGAGTGTGGCAAATAGAATTACAAATATCCCGGCAACTAAGTATTCGATCAACTTCATTCTTTATGCTAAATTTGTGTTTTTTTATTGTCTTTTATATTCACAACTTAAAATAAACAATTTCGAAAAATTTTATATACCTTTTATCAGAAGGAATATTTCGAGAGTCCGAAAAAAATAGTTCCGGATAATCGAGGTTACTGAAATTCAATAAGCTTCTTCTCATTATTACATACTAAGTACAAACCAAATTTCAAGTGTCTATCTCAATTTGTTCGAGAGATAGAGCGTTTACAGACACACAGACGGACGGCAATTCTTTTTTTCTAAAAATATGTTTTTCGGTATCTCCAATTTTTTTTTTCGATTTTCAAAACGATTACAAGACTTACCCTATACTACGTATGATGGGTAAGTAAAAACTGTTCACAATTTCCCCAAAACAGGACCCTGGGAGAAAAGTCTGCATAGACCCCTGTTTCCATACTCTTAATCATGGAGTAACTCATGGAAATATGAAAATGTAATATAAGTAGTAAAAATATAATATAATAACGTTGAGTAATCTGAAATAGAATATGAAAAACGTGAATGACGTCATTTCAAATCAGTGCATAGATACATGAAACTGTAGAATATTCTCATTTGTCTTGAAAATGGCTTTGGTGAAGTCGACGCATGACGGTATATAAAACTTTTTTCATTTAAACTTTTTTGCACCTTTTAGCAATTAATGAATTATATTGTCTCTGGATGTTCAGATTTGTTATGTATTTACACTGTAATGTTCGAAAATAAAATTAAATTAAATGTTACATATTATTTAATACTAAAAAATATTAACTTTCTGTCGAATCTTCCAAGCCAACGCCAATACTATAATGAAATTTCGCTATATTATCGAGTACTGTTGGAACCAACGCCAATATTGTTTTCATTTTCCAAGGTAGCCAAAATTTGGAACACTTGATTATATTTGTTGGTTTAAATTTTTAAAAATCATTATTTTAAGATTTTCTGTTGCAATTGTCATAATAAGATTAATATATATATATATATATATATATATATATATATATATATATATATATATATATATATATATATATATATATATATATATATATATATATATATATATATATATATATATGTATGTATGTATGTATGTATGTGTTACGGTCAATATGATATTCGCTCATAATAACCGGTTATTATTAATAATGACCAGATTAATCATATTGACCGTAACATGTATATATATGTGTGTGTAATAATAAAATATAACAATAATTGCGTATTTTTTATTTAAAAATAATAATTGATGCAAATATATTTTATAATTAGTTAAAATAGACAATTTTGGAATTTTTCGACTAACTGACACTACTTTAAGTCAAACGTAATCGTTAGACACAAATTAACTTGAAAATGTCTTTGAAAATATATATATACATTATTATTATTATTGTTATTATTTTTCGTTCGGTATATAAACCGTTGATTTGAAGTCCATTTTGTGAAGATGTAAAAAAAAAAAAGAGAGTTACAGCCAAATTTTATTACAAATTAACGTATTTTTTTTTTAGGCAATACACAATAAATATCTTCTAATATCAGTATACATTTATTACTAGTCGTTTATTTGGTCAACGCTATTTCAAATGTGCTGACTTTGAAAATGAGGAAAAGTTCACTTTGAATTAGTATATTTTTTTATGTCGCATAATATCAACAAGCACAATACAAATTTCACCATGAATGCGTTAAAATCTTCACTATCTAAATAATTATATGCATATAACTTATTATATATAAATATATTTTTTCACCTTTTCCTGTAAAAATACATTTTTTTTTTGTTTTATTGTAACTTTTCTATAAAAAAAAAAAAAAAAAAAAAAAAAAAATATGAAATATTGAAATAAAATAAATCAGTAAGTAAAATAAAATATTCATTTTTTGTTGTTGTTATTCTAATTCTAATTATATTAAAAAAAAAAAAAAAAAAAAAAAAAAAAAAAAAAACATTTTCAACAAGTCATTGCTTTTGAAAGGGAGGAAGTCCGTGGTCACATACCACCAATTTCATATCACCATGATTTTTGTCAGCTAACACGAATCATTGTTATTCATATTAAATTTACATAAAATGAAACCAAAAAAATATATAAAATAAGTGTATTACTGCTTACGAATATTTTTAAAACCCATTCAATTGCAAACCGTTAAATATCTAGCAATAACATGAAATAAACATGTCTCCTTTTAAAAATCAATGGCTGATATTATAAAATTGGTGGGAAATATACAATACAACAAAATAAAATAAAACTAGCTGGACCGCCCAGCGTTGCCCGGGCCCGTGATAATAAATAAATTAAAAAAACATCAAGTTTTTAATTTTTTATACCTTTAACCCGATTTTGTATGAAATTATATTTTAAAATGAAAAATTCTCGAAAAAATATTGATGCTTAGTGATAAAAGTGCTGATTTTCTTGTTCTGTTGCACGTGGGGTCCTTTCATAGTTTTAAAATAAAAAGTTATTTTTGTCCGAACTTTTGAAATCTCTGTTGGTTATAAATAAAACAGTTTTACAGCCCGTGTAAAAAAATCGCGAAAAAATATTGTTATCGAGTTGTAAAAGAAATGTTTTCTTCTCGCTTTTTTGTTTCTTTGTTTGTTTTCGCGTCGACTCCTTTAACGCAACAATAAAAAAATAGATCTCATCTTCCGAACTCTCTGACATTTCAATCGGTTATAAATATAACTGTATCCAAGCTCTCTTTAAAATTTTGCGAAAAAATATGTAGTAGTAGTAATTAAAGTGAAAACATGAGCTCTTTTTTTTTTTTTTTTTTTTTTTTTTAAAGAAAGCTTTCAACGCAATGGCCATATTACGCAATCCGTTTTCAATCAACCCTTTTCAATTTCCCTAGGCTAAACAGGTGATAGCTAAACATGTTTCCTTGAAGCCTTCAAAAGAAATGTTGAAGTATGCGCAGTGAGACGATTTCCGTGTGGAAAGGAGAATATGAAGTTTGTCAGAATGCGGTTTTCGCTTTAAATATATAGATAAGATTTTTGGATCAATTGAAAGTTAAAAAGGTATTTGTTTTGGAAAAAGAAACACTTATGTAGTAGTACAATAAAATATATATGCACAAAGCATTTCATATCGCCATAAAATTATTTTTTAACGAAAATAATGTGAACTCTATTCCATTTAAAAATGCGTCGCCTGAACATGAAATAAAAGATCTAATTCACCAAACTTCCAGAGTCAATATCTTAAACAAATACGCTGAGAAAAGCTACACGAGTTTCTCAACAAACAACTACGTAATCCTTGCATACCTCGAGCTGATTTATTTCGTGCCCGTTTATTATGCACATGCACATTCCCTGGTAGAGAAAACGCACGTGCCGTGTTTTAAAGTTCGGAGGGACGATGCATCAGGTTATTTTTTCCTCCCCGCTTGTGGAGGTGCCAAGGAAAATATCGCGGCATATTCTTCGCTAAAATATCGGTTCTGTGCCAACAATTTCCGCCTGGGAGGATTGCCAGGATGGCCCCACGAGCAACAGTTTTCTGACGCGCGTCCGTTTTGTTGTGCGGTTATGGTTATTCTAATATTACGGCCGCACAACTCCACCATTGTAAAGAAGAAACTGAGGTCGATAAACTTGTGAAAAATGGTCTCGATATCGTTATTTATTCGACAATAAAAAATTTTACAATCAATTTTTATAAACAATTTTTTTTACAACAAATTGTAAAAATTTTTACAAAATTTTTACAATTATTTTTTTGAGAACTATTTTCAGATTGTTTGCAATAATTTAAAACATTCTTTTTTTTTAATCAAAACTTTTTATTTTATCAACATCATCTACAACATCATCGTTAAATATTTATGCTCGTCCTTTTTGTAGAGACATGAAAAATTAATTAAAGTATTATTCATTGTCAGTGTTGATTAAAAGAAAAAATGGTGCACATCTGTCTCTCTCCAAAAAAAAAAAAAAAATAATAATAATAATAATAATAACAATAATAATAATTAAAAAAGATTTATTTCTCTTGAGCGTTTTGAAAAAGGGTAAAATTGTAATGTTGTTTTCTCTGTATTTTGTTTTAAATGCTAAAAAAATATGATTCTTTCAGCATTATAAATAAAACTTAATTACAAATATGAATGTAACCCTTGAGAGTATTAATCATTCTTCAATGTTTTGAAAATTCATCAAATCTATAGAATTATATTATCTTAAACATTGCATATATTGCAGTGAAACCTGGAGCTTAGTGAACGGAATATTACGTTCTACACGCTTAGAGGGTTAATAGAAGACAATTTTTTGTTACTTAAAACACGTCCAGATATTTTTTAAAAAGCTGCAGGTAAAACCACCTAAATGATTATCGATAAAAAAGTAATTTTCAGCAATCAATCGATTACACAATATTCAATAAATGCAATTTTTGTTATTAGCGTCTTACATGCAAATAAAATGCATTAAAGTTAAGGCTGGTTATCAGTCATGCCGCAAATTCCACTTGCTAATTTTAAACCTATGAGCTTCGAATTCATCCGTATTTTTTCAAATTTATCGTCTGAAAAGTAAAATTTTTTACCTTCTTCTTCTTTTTTTTTTTTTTTGTATTCTCTTCTTGAATGATGTTTTTATTATTATTATTATCATTATTATTATTATTATTATTATTATTATTATTAGACAAAATATATCTAAAAATATACACTTAATTTTATATTTTAAGTGTTAAAAATCTAAGTGAAGCAGACGAGTTGTAAATAAGATTTTAACACTTGAAATAAAACTAACTATGTATTTTAGAAATATTTTGCAAATAAAAAGGAAAGAAACAGCCTTTTTCAAGAAGAGCATATAGGAGAAAGGAGGTAAAATTTTTAACTTTCCGAGGAGAAATTAGAAAAATACAGATGCATTCCAAATCCATAGGTTTAACCTTATAGAGAGTTATTTTCATTTTAAAAATTTCATTTATTTACTTTATAAACGCCGTAATTTAACAACTCAAAACTAAACTACCGATTAATATTCTGCGTTTGTATCTTCAACGAAATGATTTAAATTCTCTTTTTCGGTTACCATAAATATTAACGTGCTCCTTCCCTTCTATTAGTAGGGTAATTAGAAAATAATAAAGCTTTCTAATGCAAGTTTCAACCTATTCTTATTCTTGTATAACAATGTTTGAATACTCGACATTAATTATCATTCAAGAATCTCTTATCAATTTCTCTTTGTTGAAAATAGATGAGAAAATCTTCAAAGCAGTTCGTAATACATTACAGCAAGTTTTCTGTAATTTAATTACATTTACACCTGAACTATGGCATTCAACAAATAAGAAGCGATAATAGCCGGCATCTTTAAATGAGTTTCCGATATCATCCCCAACACATGTGGAAATCAGATCAAAACAATCCATCCCCAACTGGGGTGGAGAAAGGATGATCATCTCTACATCGCGCTCTATCCCTTCCTGGTTCTGCCTCTCCCAGCACTTACGTCCGAGCCGTTCTGCCTGAGTATTCGAAAATACACCTTTCTCACTTTCATTTCCAATTCTAATTGAAAAGTGGCGTGTTCGATTGATAGACCAGCTAAGAAGCCGGTGTTTTTCAAGATAAATTTTTGCCTTCGCAGACGATTTCTTCTCTCTTCCGTGGCGCTAGCGGAGCTTCGTTTTATGTATTATACCCGTACTGAGGGATCTGGCAACATCGATTGTGTGTGTGCAGGAGGAGCAGTAGAAGTTTGTGTGGTGCCTCGGAGAGAGATAGCTAGGCTGTGATTCTGTAACTTAAGCTTGTGGTTAGTTCCAAGACTTGGCGTTGTTTAGCGGATTGTTTTGATTGTTGATATTTTTTTTCCTTCTTTTTTTTTTTGTTCCGAAGAAGGGGTGCTTGTTTAATGCCTTGCAGCTGAAAGGGTTGTGCAATACCAGGTAAGTTTGTTTACTTTTGCGTGGATTGCAATTTTTTTTTCTTTCTCTTTCTCTTACGTGGATGGTTGAGGAGATACGGCAATCCCCGGTCTTTACCAAGATGCCGGTAAATAAATAAATAGATGAATAACGCTTCCGTTAATTTCTTTGTAAATAAAACTAGAGACACCTTTCCTTACAAAAGCGTTTATAAATAAATGTAATTTAGGTATTTATATTTTTGTCAGGGAATTTTTTTTTTATACATAATATTTATTTATTTTTAAATTTCGAGTGTTCAAATTTTTTTTTAATTTAATTTAATTTAATTTAATTTAATTAATTAATTAATTAATTAATTTCTTTATTTTGAGGGGTGATGGATGGCGAAAGGAGAGGAGCTTTATGTTTATCACTATCTCATGATAAATAATTAATGATTTGTTTCTACAATATTTAAAAAAAATCATGTTTTAAATTCTTTCATCCCACACCCCAATGTTCTAAATAAATCAAGCATAATTAAAGTTTATCCTCGTCGGATTTTTACCTCAAAAATTTATAAAATGAGTTTGTATAAATTTATGCAAATGTGCGTTTTGTCTCTGTACGCATGTGTGTAGGATTTCTCATGTATGAAACAATAGATTTTTATTGATGGTTCACGTACAGTATTAATTAGAATCAATACTTCAATACACACTATTTAAAAATAGATATATTTTCAATTACAATTATGTATTATTATGTGATGTTATAATATTTAATTTAGTAATACATGTTTTAGTCTTTAAAATTTAATTTTATATCATATGTTTTTTTTATGTCAACACCTCTTTTTTTTCTGTGCACACCGATGAATGGTATATCATACGAAATGTTTTTGAAGAGTTTTTTATGATTTCGTACCCTCACATTTCATTAAAGATGTTGTTTAATTAAAAAAAGTACAGTTAATTAAAAGATAATAATAATGAAAAAATGTATCAGTAAATAGATTTCAGTGCTAGCGCACGGATCCACTAATTTAATAAATGAAGAGTCCGCTGAATTTTTTTTTTAATTTGCGATTTTTCCTATTAAAACTTTTAGACATAATAAATTATTCATCTTTTTCTTTGTCCTGAATTCAATTTCTTGTTTCATAAGCGTTGCTAAATACTGTAAATAATTATGCTTTAATCAATGCTTCTTAAAAACAATATAATTCCCATTTGTGAATTTTATTTCATGTAACTATAAAAATATAAAGGAAAATAGGGAGATGGTTCCACATCTTAATACAATTATGTGCTAATCATTCTTGACGTATACCTAGCGAATTTTTTTATCTATCATTTCAAGAAATAATAGTTTTTTTCATTGTATAAACTAAACATATTTTAATCTTGCATAGTTTAATTTAGAGAAATATGGTTCCGTATTTTAGTAATATTAGATATTAATTTACTTAAAAGTTTAAAAGTATATTTGTTTTTACCGTATTCGATTTAAAGTTTTAATTATAATTAATTGAAACATTTAGACTTCGATTCACAAGCTTAAAGAAATTCTAAGTTATTGCATAAAATTTTGTTTCACAATATTTTTATTCCATTTTTTTTAAGAAAAGGGGAGGGAGGGGGGGGGGGCTTTAAAGCTTTAATTTTTAAAAAATTTTATAGATGATATACACACAGAAGTAACAAGTATTTTCATTAATAATAATAATAATAATAATAAAATACGTTTTAAATAATTTCACATTTATTTTTCTTGAATATATATATATTCTTTTCATTTAATCGATGTTTTTCTGCAAACGAAAAATAAGTAAATAATATGATTATACTTATAATTATAAGAATTTATAAATAAAATATCTGTGTGGTATATATGTTTAATTCTTTAATATTTTTATTGGATTTAAAATATGTTTTAAATAATTTCAAATTTATTTTTCTATATATATATATATATATTCATTTAATTGATGTTTTTCTGCAAAAGAAAAATAAATAAATAATATAATTATAGTTATAAGAATGTATAAACGAAATATCTGTGTGGTATATATGTTTATTTCTTTAATATTTTTATTGGGTTTAAAATATGTTTTAAATAATTTCACATTTATTTTTCTTATATATATATATATATATATATATATATATATATATATATATATATATATATATATATAATCGATGTTTTCCTGCAAAAGAAAAATAAATAAATAATATAATTATAATTACCAGAAGTTATAAATAAAATATATGTGTGGTATATTTGTTTATTTCTTTAACATTTTTATTGGATTTAAAATATATGAAATTTATTCTTGTTCAGAATTCATTTTATAATCAGATTTTTTATTTTCTCTATTGCTCGTTTAGACATTTAAACATAGCAGTAGTAACTATTTGATATTTCATTAAAAAATGTTTTACATTTCTTTAAAAATTGCTGTGATTTTCTTGTTGATATATATATATATATATATATATATATATATATATATATATATAATAGAAAAGAATACTATTAAATGTGGAAGGTAGAGGAAAATCTTTCAAGATAATATAAAGTCTTTCTCCGTTTCTAGTTATTTTCCACACGCACGCGCACACAAATACATAGACACGCAAGCTTAATACTTTATCACTCATGTTGTAGCGGAGAAAAGAGAGGGATGAGTGGGGATCCCGAACTGTTTTCCATTGATTTGTAAAAGAGAACATATTTACTTTCATAGTATGAGTTAACTCTGTTTCTTCATTTTTCACTTTTTCATCCAAAAATTAACTTTTTACATCCTTATTCCTCCCCCCCCCCCCCAATTTATAAATAATAACAAAGACTATAAATATGCAGATTTCTCTTTTAGGTGCGTTCGTAATTATATAAATACGTAGCACCTATTGTCGTCGCCTGGTCCGTTCGTCTGTCCGCATATAACGACGCAAAAACTACCTAAACGAATGGTTTGAAATTTAAGATATATTATCTTTGTAGAATTTTGTCGAGACATTTCACATTTTATGAAAATCGAATCAAAACTTTAGAAGGTATTAATAAAAATATTTATTAAGAAATTTGAATTTTTTTTTTTTTAAATCGGTGTTTTGTTTTATGCTTAGGAGCTTCCGAGGTTTAATCGCCTAGCGATCGAGATGCTTATTTTATTACAGAAATTAATCTGCAGACGATATAGTTCATTTCACATAATTAAAAATCATCAAGATATGAATATTTATATAACTAGCTATGGTACGAACGCGCCTCATTTGTCACGTTTGACGTACAATTTCCAACTTGTTTCTGTTTCATTTTGAAAGTCCCTCCATGCTTCCCTTTTGCTAGATTTTTAATTAGCTATGCACTTTCTTGATCGTGTTTAAAGCATTTCTTACTCATACATTTAAGTGATTTTTATGTGCTCAATTTTTCGTAACACTGCTTAACAACATTTTATTTTATTTTATTCCTTATTTTATTGTAAGATATGTCTAAAGAAGTTGGTCGCTTTAAACTAAGACTGTGTAAAGATTTTTTTTTTTTTAATTTTAAATTATTTCTAGATTTTATTTAATTATACCATATACTACAATACAATGTTGCGCGTATGATACATATGCAACTGGTCGATTCAGTGTTGAATACAGGGAGTAGCCTAGGGGGGGGGGGGGGGGGGTAACTATCGCGCAGACGGGGCAGCTGCCCAGGGGCCCTTCGCCAGTTGGGGTCTTGTTTGGGGATCCGAGAGTCTCTATACAATTCAAAATAACACTACTCTGTGTAAAATATTCTGAATAATTATTTAAAATATTCTAAAGGATAAAAGATTTTTAGAAATTAAAAATAATTATACACATTACATGTGAAATAATTTACCTGTTCTTTTTTACACATTTTATACTCTATATTATGAATTATTCTATGACATTACAATTTTTAAAAATGCTTTTTATTAGTCGAATATTACAATCAGAGACGTTGAGCCCGCTAAGTGATTTGCCGTGCCCCGCGCATCAATGCGCCGGTCCTGGTGGGAGGAAAATCCCCCACAAAATTCCTCTTAATAAAATAGGCTCCTTCACAAAATTCCATTCCATAAAAACATACTCTTTATTCATTATTTTTATTTTGTTAGGTTTCAAAATGTGTAATTTTCAAACAAAACAAGTTCACCAGAAAGGAAAGCTTTAGCAGAAGAACTTACAGAATTTATTATTAATAAATGCTTGATTCAAATTTGAGTTACTAGATTTCATCTTTCGTTACATTTTTTTTTTTTTTAAATATAAAAATATCATACATTTCACAAAAATAACTTTTAGTTTTCACAAAATGGGAGCCAAGGAAAAACCCCTAATAATATAAATTTATCCAAAGTGTAAATTATCACAAAAAAAAAAAAAAAAAAAAAAAAAAAAAAACTACTTAATAACTTTCATGAGACAACAATCGTTTATAACTCAACTTCTAAGCGATTTATCGAAAAACGAAAAAAAAAAAAAAAAAACTGTTCAATTACAAATCACTTCAATAATTATACCTGCAAGTGTCGTGTTTAAAAATGAGTGCGTAAAATGTGTTAAAGTTTCGTTTTGTTGAGCAGGAAAAACAATATATTTTGCTTGAGAATCGCATTAATTTAGGTGAAATTTGAGAATCATTTGTAAAGAATCTCTCTCATCGGATCAGAGCGTATTTTATCAGGATGATTCAGCAGATCACAACCAGATATCCTTACGTCATGAAATCCAGGATAAACTGCGGCTCTCCGTTATTATTTCTAATTAGATTAGAAGGAAAGGTTCGTGTCAGAATGCCGCATACAGACCTGAAAAGTTCTTCTGAGTATGAATTGCTATTTATATAACAGGCGACATTCGAAACAGATGGAGAAGATTACCTATGCATCGACAAAAATAAATGAAGTACCTTTCAAGAAGTAACGAGCAGTTACTTAAACAGGAAGTTCTCATTTTGAGCGTAAAGGAATATACTTTTGCTTAACACCTTATCTGTGTTGCTATGTTTCCCCCCTTCCAGGAATAGTTGGAACAAAAACGAAAAATCATGCGTTAAGCATAAATTATGAAACACTTTCCCTTTCTACCTTAACGTAACTTACCGTTTAATAAAGTGAAAGATGATGTCTAAGTAAACAAGGTCAAGGTCAAACCGGGCGGGGGGAATACTTTTCAGCTTAAGCTCAACTAGCCCCGCCCAGCAGCTTTGTTTACCTAATTATACTGATCATTACTAAATTATACTTTGTGATATTGAGAAATAATTATACTAGGTAATGCTGAAATACAAATTCTGAAAATACAACATTCTGAAAATATAAGATTGCAAAAATACAAATTCTGACAATACAACATTCCAAAAATACAAATTCTAAAAATACAAGATTCCAGAAATACAAATTCTGAAAATACAATTTACCAATCCTACAGAGCAATACTAAATACTACTATGAGATACTGAGCAATAATACTATCATGTAATAATACTGTAAAATGCTGAAGTAGATAATAATAATGGATAGAAGTAAGTAATAAATGAACAATAATAAGTTGGAAAACCCATAACACACTTGAAATCTTAATTTCAGGGGTTACCATCAATAGTCGGAAAAATATATAAATTCTTTTCTGGAGCCCTGTATATGACCTATAGATTTGCATATATACTATACAGTATGCTAAAATTTAGTTCAGTTAGGGAACACATAGCACAGTTGGAAATGCCCCTTCGACAATTTCCGTCAGTAAGCGGAAATGTACTCGAGATCTTTTGTGCTGCCCTGTATATCGTCTATAAAGTTTATACGCACCAAGTAATTGGGCAAAATATTAGTTTAATTTAAAAACATACCACAACTTGAAATGCAATTATTGTTCTAAGACAGCACTGTAACCGAATTCTTTTGTGTGTCCCTGTAAATGAACGATGAATGGTATGCACACGATATTCAATAGTAAGCTTCTTGTAGTGCCCCTCAGTGATATATATCACTTTCGATATGTTTTAAATAGTGTACCATAATTAAAATTTACCACAAACGCTTTTTTCCCATTGACCGTAATGTAGCGGAATTATTTTGAGTGTCCCATAAATGAACTACAAACGCTATGTACTTCATTTTTAATGCCGAACATAAAATAATAAACCTCATTAACATATATCAATTGCATGGCAGTCAGAGTATATTTACGCGAGTTAGAGCACTGATTAGACAGACCGACAGACAAACCGAATTCATACACTTTTCAACTATGTTGGAAAGCGTTACAAATAGTAAAATAGAGAATGATACATTTAAAAGTGTATTGGGAAGGAATTAGGCCTTCATGTAAATGAATCGAATATATAGGATTCAGCAGTTAATATAAATTGTTCATAGAATTTTATACAGACGGCGATATTGAGTTAAATTTCCATGTCCAAGTTTCATTTATCATTTGAGCAGTTTCGCATCCTTATTGCTAAAATGAACATCATAAATTTTGTAAAATTAAAAAAGCTTGAGTAGTCGAAAAATAGATGTATATATATATATATATATATTTTTTTTTTAATTAGTTCGTAAACTTTACAATTTTGTATTATAAAATTTACAATATTTATGTATGTAAACTTTTTGTTTATAGCAGTTGTGAAAAAGGTATTTTTTAGTCAATAATTTTTTATTTTTATGTTCTATTTTTTTAAATATAATTTTTTACATGCTTTAAATCATGTATTCTAACATCTGAGTAAATATTTTTCGAATCAGAATTGTTGAGTCAGAAAGGGTTAATTGATTTACCTTTTCAATGGGACTTTTGCGCCATTTAATTGAATTTTCTTTTCCAAAATGCTGAACAATAAATGCTGTCTACGTTTGGCTATGCTCATTCAGTAATTGCGAATTGCCGTTTGACTTTGCAATGGAAACTTAATAATAAAATTTAATAATTAATTAAAGAACACGTTAACTTTATTGAATTCAGACGTTAATTTATTATGTGCTTTAATAAATTTTTAATAAATATGGTATAAATTAAAAAATAAGTAAATAAATAAATGTTTAAAGATGTTATTTATTTTTTAAATGTTTAAGAATTAAAATTATATGCTCACAAAATTTCCTATCTTTTATAATAATAAATTGGGGAGAGGCCTAACTCTATTTTAACCCCACTCTTAAGGGTACTTAGAAGGGGGGAAAATTATCATTTTTGTCATTTTATATCTTAAAAAATATACATTACAGAAATAAAAATTTTAAAGGAAGTAATAGAGACATATTTCTTCCTTCATTTCATTTTTTTTTTTCTTTTTCAGATTATAATGGGGAATATTAGTTTATATGAGGATTTTTAAACTTGTTGAGCAGAAAATCGGAATCGCAGGTTCCGTGCATGTTTACAAAAGAATTTCTGAATGTAAAATAAAATTTTTGGTATCTATTTATACTTTAGTCTTGTGTTTTCACTGAACACACAAAAAAAATGTTTATTTATAGCATATTTATGTTTTAAAAACAAACTAGATGGAACCCGTCAAAATTTGACGGCAAACAACTTGATAGTACCATAAAAATAAAATTTATAGTTGCTTTAACTTGACAAATTTCATAGTGGGGAGCATAATATGATTAAGCGGTCACTGACCTTTCCATTGATATATCACATGAGGGGTGTGTGCAAAGTTTAGAAAAGTACCCCCTTGGGGGGTCAAAGTGGGGGATGGACATGGGAGATGCATAATATGATTAAGTGGTCACAGACCTTTCCAATGATATATAACATGAGGGTTGTGTGCAAAATTTAGAAAGTACCCCTTGGGGGGGGGGGGCAAAGTGGGGAGATGGGCATCGGAGATGCATAATATGATATAAGTGGTCACAGGCCTTTCCAATGATATATAACATGAAGGTTGTGTGCAAAATTTAGAAAGTACCCCTTGGGGAGGGGGGGGGCAAAGTGGGGAGATGGACATCGGAGATGCATAATATGATTAAGCAGTCACAGACCTTTCCAACAATATATGACATGAGGGGTGTCAACAAAATTTAGAAAAGTATCCCTTGGGGGAGTGGGGGGCAAAGTGGGGAGATGGACATTGGAGATGCATAATATGATTAAGTGGTCACAGACCTTTCCAATGATATATAACATGAGGGTTGTGTGCAAAATTTATAAAGTACCCATTGGGGGGGGGAAAGTGGGGAGATGGACATCAGAGATGCATAATATGATTATGCAGTCACAGACCTTTCCAATGATATATAACATGAGGGTTGTGTGCAAAATTTATAAAGTACCCTTTGGGGGGGGGGAAGTGGGGAGATGGACATCGGAGATGCATAATATGATTAAGCAGTCACAGACCTTTCCAACAATATATGACATGAGGGGTGTCAACAAAATTTATAAAAGTGCCTCCCTTAGGGGGGGGGGAGGGGAGGGGGTGGCGGGATGGACCCCGGAGATGCATAACATGAATAAGCAGTCAAAGACTTTTCCAGCGATGTATCACATGAGAGGTGTCTGCAAAATTTAGAAAAGTGTCCCACTTGGGGGGGGGGAGTGGGGGGATAGACCCGAGATGCATAACATGAAAAAGAGGTCACAGGTGTTTCAACTTGCAACTTTTTTCTCGAAGGCATTTGATAATATTAAATTTATTTTACCCAAGACAATTTAACGATATTCTTAATTTTTTTGCATAATTCGTCAAATGTTCATGGAAAAAATCATGAAATTCGCTAATCAATAGTTGATAAATTATAAAATTCAACAATCGATAGCAGTAAAATTGGTCAATCGATAATGGAAAAATCACAAAATTCATCAAATGGTCTCCTGTAAAAAAATTGTCCTGCACACTGATGATATGATCAAAAGGATTTTGAAGTATAGGACAAAATTAACACTTGCCAGCGAGTAATGCTGAAAATTTGGCAATGGACTTTATTGCCACCACTGGTCAAACATAATAGTCACACTCACCAATTGCGATGATTGAATGGAAAAAGATTTTTTTCTCTGCTGTCGCTCGACAAATTTCTAAACCATTTGGCGAATTTCACGATTTTTTCCCCGAAATTCACGGATTGTGATTTTTTTTTCTCGAAGCCATTCGACGATATTCGAAAACTTTTCCCCCGAAACCAGTTGATCAATTTTGCGATTTTTCCACTGTCGATTAATGAATTTTGCGATTTTTCCGCTATCGATTGAAGAATTTCGCAATTTATCAACTATCGATTAATGAATTTCATGATTTTATCCATGAACGAACAAATTGCGCACTTTCTTTCCGCTAATGTTTGACACATTTCGCCCTTTACAATTCAGCCAATGAGTTGAACGTTGTTTCTTTCCAGAAATGTCAAGAATGAAACAATGATTCTTTAGGATGAATTTCCTTCGTTCGATGTCACATGGAAGAATGTGTGCAATGCAGCAACGGGCGTCACAGACTTTTTAGGGCACCTGCAGACTAAAAACATCTAACCAATCTTCGCGGGGGGGGGGGGGGGAATCACAGATTTCGTCAAATGATTGAGGAAAAAACACTAAATTCATCAAATGATCATGGGGAAACATGACTTTCGTTAAAAGACAACAGAAAAAACATTAATTATGCAAAAGGATCGTGAAAGATAAGCAAATTTTGTCAAAGAATCGCAAAAAAGGAAAGTTCACCAAAAGATCACGCTTTTTTACTAAATTTCGTCTAAAAATTGCGGAATAAAATGTATTTTATCAAAGAATCGCTGGAAAATGCGAATTTCGTTAAGGATCACGAGAAAAATGTGAAATTCTTCAAAGGATCGCTGAAAAAACACGAATTTCATCAAAGAATTGCTGAAAAAACATGAATCTTGCCCAATAATAGAAAAATCATGGTTCATAATCATTATGTCTAGTAGTATATGTAAATACAGTTTGTGATATAAGACAAAATTAACACTCACCAATCGGCGAGTAATACTAAAAATTGGTAATTGATGTTATTGCTAGTACTGGCTAAACTTAATAGTCACACTCGCCAATTGCGATGATTGAATGTAAAATGAAATTTTTTTCCCGCTGTCAATCAAAGAATTTTGAAACCATTTGGTGAAGTTTTTCCCGAAACCATTTTGTGAATTTCCCGATTTTTTCTTCAAAATAATTTTTCAACAATATTCGACCCAATACGCATGCGTAAAAAAAATCACCAGCCAATGAGGTGAGGGTCTATTACTGTCTCTAGAAACGTGTTTGGGATCATCTCCTGTTTGTTTTTTTCTTGCACATTGCATTAAACCTAGGAAGGTATTTATATAGAACTCACTGTGGAGTGTTTAGAAGGTATTTATTTTGTTTATTATAATTTGTATGAATACTTAGGTGTCCATTTCGGATTTACTGTTTAAAAATGAATTTAGGCTCATTTAACATTCGCGAAATCAATCCGATGGAAATTGTGTTTTTAGATCTCTATCATTTTGTATATATAGTACAGAAAATAATTATTCAAACGTACGTAAAAATATCGTAGAACACGTAATACAAAATTGGATCACTTATAGTTCGTTTATTATCAGGGATGAATCTTATGGTGTTCCGATTGCTAATGAAAACGATTATGTAAATATATGGTTCTTCATAGAAGTATGTGCTTCTTCACACTTCAATAGAAGCATTGTTTAAATTAATATAATTCTACAAATATGATGCAGTTTTAAAATATTGAGTAATGATTAATACTGTCAAGGAATCTACTCATATACGTAATTAAGTTTTGGTACTTCTCTATTATCTCATCGACCACTTTTCATAACAAAAAACTGTCGCCAAACTGTAACGCCAAATAAACGGGAGAACGTTGTAATTAATACGCGCAAATGTTGAATTAAAAACCACTTGACGACATAACAAACACGTATAATGCTTCCGACATCAAGTAAATGGGACTGCATTTTTGGCATTTATTCATACAGTTTGGCGATAGTATTTTGTTATGAAAAGTGGACGATGGGATAATAGAGAAATACCTAAGTTTTTTATACCAAGTTTGAAAATTTATCTTTTTTTGACATTTAAAAAAAAAATAACAGAAAAAACATTACAAATTTGCCCATTTGCTCAGCGGTCAAAGGATTAAGTAAATATTAATGATTAAGCGGAACTGGTTCTAGTTATGAAGTAATATTATTTTGCTCAAAAACCCCCGACAAAAAAAGAATTACAAAGAATAAGTAATCGTCTTTAAATATACAAAAAACAATGTGATTAATGACCAGGATTTTTTTACATATAACATTTTTTATATACAAAATAAAAACGGAAATAACCTCATTCATTTCACCAGATGTCAAAAATAGTTTTTTTTTCCACATTCCTGGGCAAAGCACTAAATCAATAAAATCACCAATTTGTGACAAATTATGAGTTTCTTATGAATCGCCAATGAACGGACATGCAAACTGGTAAAAAATGAATGTAATAAATTAAAACATTCAAGATTTGTATACATACAAACAATGTAAATATTAATATTGTTACATGATACATTGTTTGTATATATACTTGTTTGTATACATACAAACAAATATAATGTAAACATTATTATTCAAATATTAAGAGTTTGCAAATCAAAACATTCTAAAGATTTGTATACATACAAACAATATAATGCATACATACTCTTTACAAATAAAATAGCACACTTATGTAATGACAAAACTTTTAAATCGAATAGAGATAATATATTTCTGTTAAAAAATAATGCTAAAGTTCAGACTTATATATATTATACATTCACATAAAGCTAGTCACATTCCTGCATATTTATTAAATATTTAGTTGCTAAATACAGAAATAATATTTTATAATTTATATTCAGACGCTCAGATTCGCTTTTTTTGAACATATAAAAATAAAAATATTACTACCGTGCGTACTGTCTTTTGACATTATATTTACATAATAGTTTTAATTAGCAATCAGAACACCATAAGACTCATACCCGATCATAAACGGAATATAAGTGGTCCAATTTTGTATTACATGTTCTACTATATTTTATTTACGATTGAATAATTATTTTCTGTACTATATAAACAAAATGATTTGATTTCGCGAACGTTAAATGAACCTAAATTCATGTTACACAGTAAATCCGAAATGGATACCTAAGTATTCATACAAATTACAATAAATACAACAATAAATAAAATAAATACCTTCTAAACACTCCACAGTTTTTCTATATAAATATCTTCCTAGGTTTAACACAACGTGAAAGAAGCCATCAAAACAACATGATTTGATCTTGATCCCAAATACGTTTGGAGACAGGAATAGACCCTCGCCTCATTGGCCGGTCCTTTTTTGACGCATGCGTACTCGGTCGAAATTCGATGGAAATTTGACAAAATTACCAAACTGCTTTAAATAGATGGATGTATCTTGCTTATATAAATTTTTCCTAATTTGAGCAATATATAACACCAAGAAAAAAATATTTTTCAACAAAAAAAGTTAAAAAATTAGGTTTACTTTAGTACCTACCATACATTATATATCCTGAATATTTCATGAAAAAAATATCGAAAAATTTTTCACTACCTTGCACGCAATGCCCCAAAATCACATTTTGAGAAAAATGACTTTAAAGTTCTCTCTTTGAAAATATTACATATTTAACAACTATTAAGAGTGTCATTCATTTTGTTTTAAAGGGTTAAAAAATGATTACTCTTTTTAATTTATATATTTTTAATCAAAAAATGATTTTTTTTTTTTTTTTTTAAGGTTTAAGGATAGCGGTGGTTTCCTTAAATATCGGGATAAGAGAGGGAAAATATTTGTCGATTCGTTTAATGCTTTATCATTATGGACAAATGTATATTTACTTACACATATAAATAACAACACGTATAAAACAGAAATGTGTTTTTGCCGGCAGAAAGTGGTTTCACCGGCTGCCGTGCCAGTGGTAGAAAGTGGTTATAACCGGTTTTAACTGGCAGATACCCCTTTCGTGACATAATCTGAAACTTTTTTAGATGTATTAAATTCCTTAAGTACATTTTATTCAGGATAAATGACAAATAAAATGTTGTGAATCGTTTTAATTGAAAAATAAATAAATCTGCATTAGAAAAATGAGTAATGTAACAGATAAAATTTTTGATATAATATGGTTGTGTAGTTTTATTTTTAAACAACTATTAGAGTATTTAAAATCTCAGTTTAAAAACCAAAATATAAAACTATATCCAATTACATAGTAGATAATCTTTAAGTTATTGCATTGTATTATTTATTTAAAAATACTCTGAAAAGTAATTTGTTAAAATTTCATAGAATTTTTTGTATATTTCTTTTTTTTTTTTTTTTTTTTTTTTTTTTTTTAACTTTTAAATAGAAATTCAACTGTAAACAATAATATTAATAGTTAAACTTATACAGCATCAGATTGCCATTAGGAGAATTTCTGTTTTTCAAGTGAAAGAAAATTACTATTACATAAACAAAGTATATTTATATGATCATTTTGAAACTTTTTGCTACTCTAAATAACATTCATAATCTTTAGTTTGAATTTTCAACTTAATTGTTTACATATCAAATACATGTGTGGATTATGAATCATTACAGATTAAAGTTCTTATTAGTATTATTTCTTAGTTTCTGCCAGTTTTTGCCACTTACTGGCAGAAACTAGTTTCTGCCAGTAAGTGGCCGTTACATGGTTTTAACCAGTTACATGGTTTTAACCACCATGGCAAAAACTTGCCAACCCTGGTATAAAACCTGCATTTACAAGAGAATGAGTTGAAGTCGGGGCAATCTGACGTATAACAGGAAAATCCATAATTCACATAAAAATAGCTTTTAAATTCAAATACTTACGATACGGACGTAATTTACGCTTCCGCAATTTCGAAAACTTTCTTTAAAAATATTCAATAACCCATTGTAAATCCACCGAAAGTAGTTTTATATGACAATACGGTCTAACTTCCAAAAGAAAAACAAGAACGAAAATTAAAATTGCTCATAACTGAAATTGTTTTTTCATAAATCAGAATTTCAAAAGCAAATAATTGTTTTGCCGAAAATACCCAAACTAGTCTAATGTTGTTTTTTAATTACTTTTGTAGAAAGTTATTAGTTTCTAAATCTTCAAAATGCTCCACTCGTCGTTTTTAGTTTTGTTTGTTTTTAAATTTTATTTTACTTATTTATTTATTTTTGAATATACAATTTATCATTTAAATGTTTTATCTAAAAAAAAAAAAAAAAAAAAAAAAAAAAAAAGTGCATATTTGAATTTGGGAACGTTATTAACCCTGCGCTATTAACCCTACAACATATCCAAAAGTCAATGATAATTATACAGCGGGCTTTAAAAGACTATTTGATTTATGGCTGCTATCTCCCAACACAGCAGTTAATATAAATTGTTCATAGAATTATCAACAGACGGCGATACAGAGTTCATTTATCATTTGAGCAGTTTCGCATCGGTTTTGCTAAAGTGAACTTCATAAATTTTGTAAAATGAAAAAGGCTGCATATGTCCAAAAATAGATTTTTTTTTACAAAGGTAATTTCAACATTTTACAATTTTGTATTAGAAAATTGACTCTATTTATGAGAAATGTGTAATTTTCTATTTTTTTGCAGATGTGAAAAAAGTACCTTTTAGTCAATATTTTTTTTAATTTTAATGTTCTAAATTTTTAAAATTATTTTTTTCATGCTTAAAATAATGCATTCTAGCATCTGAGTTTTTTTTTTTTTTTTTTTTTTTTTTTTTAGTTGACGGGGAAGTTCACGAAATTCTGGTGAAAATTCATTTTAAGTTTTACGCAATCTTTTTAAAAATAAATCTGCCGTTACATTGAATTCACAAAGTTATCTTTGTAACATATTTTAAGATATAGAACATAAGAAAAACTGAAGAAAATTAAAATACGACATTGTAAATTTTCAATTTTTTTCTTACTTAATGTATTTAATTAAAGAGAAATTCAAGAGAATTTGATATGGGTAAATAAGTTCCATTTCTAATAGAATAATGATAATAATAATAAAAGCAGTAATTTGAATGATGATTTTTATTTACTGCTGCTGAAGAAAATTAAAATAACCGGGAAACTGAAGAAAATTAAAGTACGACATTGTAAATTTTGAATTTTTTTTCACTTAATTAAAGAGAAATTCGAGAGTTTTTAGATATAAGTACATAAGTTCCATTTCTATAATAATGATAATCATAATAAAAGCAGTAATTTGAATGATGATTTTTATTTACTGCTACTGAAAAAAATTTAAATAACCGTCAAACTTGAAAAAAAAAATAATAAACGACATTGTAAATTTTGAATTTTTTATTTTTCACTTAATGTATTTAATTAAAGATAAATTCAAGAGTATATGATATAGGTATTTAAGTTCTATTTCTATAATAATGATAATAATAATAAAAGCAATAATCTGGCGTCCATTGTTGCTTTAAATAATGGAAGTAAATACTCTAAAAAGGAAAAAGATAATTTGTCAATCCGTTTAGTAGATCTTCATGTTGAAAATAGAATAGTTTGAAGCAAGCACAATTTATAGCTTTTGATTAAAATCCACATAAGAGTTAACCCTTTGTCACTCAACAGCTCTGATTTTAAAAATAGTTACTCGGATTTTATAGAATACACCATTTTAATCCTGTAAAAAATATTTTTAAAAAATTTAGAACATAAAAATAAATAACCATTGACTAAAAGTTACCTTTTTTTTACATCTGTTATAAACAGAAAATTGCATACTTCTCATAAATATTGTCAGTTTTCTAATACAAAATTGTAAAGTATACGAACTCGTCTTTGTAAAAAATCTGCTTTTGGACGTCTCCAGCCTTTTAATTTGACAACATTCACGAGGTTCATTTCAGCAATAATGATGCGAAGCTGCTCAAATGATAAGTAAAACTTAGGCATGAAATATTAACTCAGCATCGCCGTCTGTTGAGGATTCTGTGAACAATTTATATTAACTGCAGTATTGGACGATAGCAGCAATAAATAAAATCGTCTTTTAAAACCCACTGTATAGGTAACATTGAGTAATGAGTATGTTGCAGATATGCAACATAGTGATACAAAGGGTTAATTGAAATCGACTGAATATTTCGTGACAAATATTGTGCTGTCTTCTAAAAAAAAAACCACAGTGAAATGTTTCCTAAAAAAAAACACCCTAGTACTACATCAAATATTTCACTAAAATATTTTTTTTTGTTTTATTCTGTTTTTATGCACCATTTAGTATAATAAAAATAGTTAAAAATACCTAAAGAGTGCTTATTTAATTTTTAAATAATTTAAACTAACAATTGCAGAATTCTGGCAAAACAAGAGCTTCATTTTTACGGATTTTCTTGTTATAATAAAATTTTAGCATGATCTACATAATTTTTTATTTATTTATTTTTTTAATGTTAAATCATTAATATTAATAAAATGCTTCATTTTCAGCTGATGGTGTTTTTTTTTTTTTTTTTTTTTTTTTTTTCAAATTTTCTCATAATTGGCCGCCATTTTGTAATAAAGGGATAAAATTAAAAATGCTCAACATTAAAATCTTAGTCAGAATAAGCTATAGAAAATTTAGCCATTTTGAATTTTTTTAAAATTCTTTATTAGATTTTATATAGAGACAATTTCAATTTTTTTTTTTTTTTTTTTTTTTTTTTTTTTTTTTTAAGAGAACAGCACAATAAATCATTCACTCAAAACTAATATTTAAATAGGTATACATACGAAGGCACAAGTCCGCAATTTCAGAACTTCACACACACACAAGGGGGAAGAAAATCAATAACCTATAGTACTTAATTCCATTGAAAATAACTTTTTTGACAATGCACAATGCCACTTATTACATAACGGCAGAGTTCAAGGATCTTGGCCTCTGATCGATGAAAAAAGAAACAAATAATAAAATTTCACAGATTTTCTTTTTCTTTTCATATAAATGTGGGTTTTTTAATATAAAGCTATCCAAACAAGCAGTAAAAGAGTATCGAGAATTGGCGACAGATAAATAAAATAGAAAACTTTGTTGAGATCACCAATGTTTTAATATATTTTACGTATGTCTTTTTTTCTCATAATAAAATTTAAAATATTTAAAATTCCCCATTTGTTTAATTTTTTTTTTTTGGGGGGGGGGGGGGGGGGGAATGTATTAAGTTGATAATTTAGAGTCTTTTAAAGCTACAAGGTTGCGCATTGCTTCCAATTTCCGGAAAAATCGCCGTGTTGTTTAAGATAAAAAGGAGAAAGATAGTAAGGGGGGGGGGGAAACATTCCTGTATGGATTATTTTATTCTTGAGCCTAATCTGTTACCAAATCATTTCTGTATGCTATTCAATTCAAATAAAACTATATGCTATCAATTTACGTGATAGATATATTAAGCTTTAGTTGAACCAGGATTATGGAAATTTGCTGTTCCTTTAAAATAAAGCACCTGGATCGTGGGGAAAAAATATTCTTGTTGGGATTGTTGCATTGTGGGGGAAAATCTGTTACCGAATCATTTCTGTATGCTATTCATCATCATCTATATCATCATCTATATTCATCATCATCATCAACTATATGCTATATTTTTGCATTAATCTAATAGATTTATTAATCTTTAGTTGAACCAGGATTATGAAAAATTACTAAATAGTTCATTTAAAATAAAGGCACCTGGATCATGGGAAAATATTATTCTTGTTGGGATTGTTGCATTGTGGAGGTAAATCTGTTACCGAATCATTTCTGTATGCTATTCATCATCATCTATATCATCATCGTCAACTATATGCTATATTTTTGCATTAATCTAATAGATTTATTAATCTTTAGTTGAACCAGGATTATGAAAAATTACTAAATAGTTCATTTAAAATAAAGGCACCTGGATCATGGGAAAATATTATTCTTGTTGGGATTGTTGCATTGTGGAGGTGAATCTGTTACCGAATCATTTCTGTATGCTATTCATCATCATCTATATCATCATCGTCAACTATATGCTATATTTTTGCATTAATCAATAGATTTATTAATCTTTAGTTGAACCAGGATTATGAAAAATTACTAAATAGTTCATTTAAAATAAAGGCACCTGGATCGTAGGAAAATATTATTCTTGTTGGGATTGCTGCATTGTGGAGGCGAATCTGTTACCGAATCATTTCTGTATGCTATTCATCAGCATCTCAAATAAAAACTATATGCAATCACTTTTTTCATTAACCTAATAGATTTATTAATCTTCATTTTGAACCAGAATTATGGAAAATTCCTAAATAATCGATGGTATTCAGTATGAAGGTAATATTAAAATTACTTTCATCTACTATTCTCGTCTTACAAGAGTTTTTACGCGTAAATAAAATATCTCAATAAAGCAGTTTTTTATTGTTTTATTTTGTTTTAAAAACTTAGCATTCATATAAAAATTCAAGTTCGTAAAAGTTATTAAAATTTCATTAAATTTCATTACGGACCAAATTTCTAGTGGAAATTTAGGCTTTGTTTTCTTCAGAATATTCTCTTAAGAATTAGCTTGTTATGAAATTTGCAAATTTATTTCTATAAGGTATTTGTAACATAAAAAATAAAGCACTATACAATAAATAAAAATACGCAAAGAATTAAGTCTATTTACTTTTTTTTTTTTTTTTAATTGAGAAATCATTCAGTTTTTTTTTCTAATAAGTAAAAAGTAATATGTATATATATATGTCTGCTATCTGGTATTGTGATTTCATTGTGTATGGTCAATTTCTTATGTTTCAATGGTTTAATTTTACATTAAATTTATATATATATATATATATATATATATATATATATATATATATATATATATATATATATATATATATATATATATAATGTGTATATTATTTAAAGAATTTAAATCTCAATTAAAATTAAAAGAACATATTTCAGTAAATTTTTTTTAAACTTTACTAAATTTTACATTGCATAATAATTACATTATATATGACAATATTATCTATAAACAATGCCAGGGAATTCCGAAGGGCGGAACCGCATCTAGTATTCTCTCTGACCTTTACTTATATTATTATGAAAGAAATATAAGTCCGAACAATGATTATGTATTTTATCGCTATATTGATGACATTATCATATTTTATTTCAATGAAAAAAATTGCACATCACCACTCAATTTTTATCCTACTCAGCTTAAATTAAGCGAAAATGATTTAATTAATAATAATATAAACTTTCTTGACTTAAAAATTAATATTACTAATAATTATAAATTAATTTTTGATATTTATGATAAGAGATTTGATTTCCCATTTAAAGTAAATATTTTTACCAATTTTGCTTCATGTTTACATAAATCTGTTTATAAAAATATAATTATCAATTATCTACATCGTATAAAATACTTATGCTCAGATATAACTAAAAACAAAAATATTAGATATATTAGAGATCAAGCAAAAATATATGGTTATCCAATTTTTATGATAAATTCAATCATCAACTCTTTTAAATAACATTTATTATATAATTTAAATATAAACATGGTATGTAATAAATTATTGTTTTAGTGTGCGATAACATATAACAAAAGATATAGAAAATAATAATTATAACATACATTATTACAATTATAACATATTAGGAAATTTAATATTTAATATTTTTTTGAACATTATATACACTTTATATAGAAAATTACAATTATAACATACATAATTACAATTATAACATATTAGGAAATTTAATATTTGATTGAACATTATATACACTTTGTATAGTTGTGATTGTGCGTTGCCGATCACCTCTGTTTAAGGTGTTATTGATGTGCAGTTTTCATACATTTATAAATTAACTTATACAATAACAAATTAAATTATACATGGATAACATTGGTGATTATAACTCATAAGCATATCTATTTGCAATATATATAAATATAAATATATATAGTTTTATTTTTGTCTATGGATAATTAAATTTAACAAGTATTTTAATTACTGCATTGCATTAATTTGATTGAAAAACAGTAGTAATACTATTAATTATCAATTTTATAAATTTTGAGATATTTTGAATTGTTTATGAATTATTTAATTAGATATTTAAATTAATCTATGAAATATAAAATATATTTACAATGTAGTATAAATTAAACATTAATTATTTAATAACAAGTCTAATATATATTTAAGTCGTAGTAAAAATAAAACATTAATTATTTAATAATATGTCTATAATATCAGTGGATTAACACAGCTGGCAGCAAAAACAATTTGAATTAAAATAATATCTCTTTTACATAATATATTCTTGTTAAGAATATCTGAAATGCTGTGCAAGTTGAATTAATTCTGTGTAGATTTATTCATATAGTAGTATTATATTTTATTTGAATTTAAAGTAAAACTACAAGTTAGTATTGTTTTTTAAAGTTTATTTATATAATTAAATCTAATGAAGCGAGTATGTAACTAATAAAGTGGATATCTAACTAAATATTAATTAGGAATTATTATAATACCAATAGATGGCGACACTTTACCTTTCAGGTAGTTGTTGATAATATTGTTAATATTATATTTAATTTAACTATAGAGGGAGCTATTGATTGTATATTAATTTTACTTTCAGGAATTAAAATTGGATGGAGTAATATATATTCACGGATATAATTTTGTTATAAGTGTATTAAAACCAGAATTATTTTGTGTGTTTTTGAATCATTTTGTGTTTGGGTGTCATCGATGGGGTTGTGTTTTAAAAAAAGTGTGCTCTCAACTTGTCTTTCAAATCATTTCTCTCAACTCGACTTAGTCAACATGTATGATGCATTGCCATGTGGATGTGAATATTATGCAGAAGTTGTGACATTTTAAGGATTCTGTATAATTATTGTGAGTAAAATATTTTATCTTCACTTTACGCGTTCATATTTCCAATTTTATTATTTCAAAACTGTTATCTCGTGGTAATTTCGTGAGGTGTTAAATACAGTTTTGGGATAATCGATGTGAGTGAAATATATTGTATATTCTTAATGGTTTTTTATTTCCTATTTAAATATTTCCAAATTTTAATATTTCCAATTGTTGTCTGGTAATAATTCAGTGTACCTGGATGATTCTACTGATCTTAGCATTATGCCAGTAGAATTATGAAACACTGAATTATTATTTAAAACACATGTGGGTGCATCCAGGCTGATGAGTACATGTGCATGTGTTTTTTCATATCCAATTCATATTTAATTCTCATGTGGTCCAATTTTCCATTGTATATGGTTCATATTTAATTTATTAATCCATTTGTATTTACTTAATTGCAACTCCAATTTATAATTTTTTTTCCCCCTTTCTCTCTATTTCTTTTTTCTTTTTTCAATATTCTTTTGGTATGAGTAAAATTTGGCCAATTACCATTGAAGCACAAGCTATGGTAATATTATGTTTGCACATGTTAATTATTAGCTATGTGGTATTCTGTATACACAATATCATAAATTATCTCTTTGGAGATTTAAGTAGAATGATAATAGAACTTGATATGTTTTTTGAAATTCATAGATATTATAATTATATATATATATATATATATATATATATTATAGAACACTTTTATAAGCCTGATTTTATGACTGCAATTCATGTTTTGTCTAAAACATTTTCGTTACAGTACATTAATTTGGCGAACTCTGTTATGGAAAATTCACTACTTTATTTACTCTTGGTAGAAATCACGAGCTAGTGAATTTATGAAAAGAATTATAATTTTTTATCTTTCTTTCCTAGTATATGGCAAATAAAAAACAAAAAAGTTACTTAAACTATCGTTTTAGGATTTCTAAATTTATTTCTCAAATAATAAACATAATTTACTAAATATTAAAATAATAATTTATTAAGCATATTTAAAAATATATATTACACTTTTTATTTTTTATTTATATTTTCTGCTTTTTAATCCACTTTTTAATATTTCGTTGTTGCAGTTTCACAGCCAGTTGGCTTTTGCCTAGCGTAGTTTGGCGCATAATTAAATCCATTGTTGTTGTAACTCGTATACAATTATAATTATAAAGAATATTTGGCGATTTATCACCTGTGGCCATCTAACGGAAAAAAAGCATTAAAAATAAAGTAGTAAGTTATAATTAAGTTCTAAAAATATTAAGATCTTGTATTGACTTCGAAAACACACTTGTGTACATAATTTTCAGTATATCAAGAAATGAGTAATAAATCAACTATATATTCCCTCTTTACATACAGAAAACAAATAAATATTAATAACCAATAACCAATTAAATAAACAATTAAATAAAAGAGTGTAAAAATTCAAGAACATTTTGTACAGGTCTATTTTAATATGCGTGGACCCACAACTTTACTAGGACTTCTCTCAAAGGGATTAGTCTGAGTGATATTTCTCAGAACATAGGGTTAAATATTACGATATAAAGAAGATACAATGTGTGAAAAAGAGCAAATTAAATGATAGAATTACAAAATATCATATATAAATTCATATATACTGTTATGTTTTCATATATATATATATATATATATATATATATATATATATATATATATATATATATATATATATATATATATATATATATATATATAATTTGGCAAATAATCTCATTTTCTTAAGTTGGAATAGCTCAAAACTTTAAAAAACAAACAAACAAACAAACAACAACAACAACAAAAAAGTCGGATTTTTTTTTAAACGCCAAGCTTTTTAAAGTCACGTAATCAGATTTGCAGCCGAGAGCGTATTTTAGCAAGCGTAGTTTAACGCAAATTTAATTTCATTGTTGAAACATTTTCTTTGTGACAAATATTTACATTTGAATTTAAAAATTTTCCTCCTTGTTTATTTGCATAACTATATATAGAAACTCATACACTTCAAACCACATTGATAACAAGCTTTACTACAAACCTGATTACGAAACTCTAGCCTAAATTCCTACTAAAGTAATATAAAAAATCTTTCGATCACTTCTGTAAAAATCAAATTGAAAAAAATACATATATTTCAAAGATAATACTTCTTGATTATTTTCTAGGAGACTCTACCTCCTGCGCTTTTACTGCTTCAAACCTCAGACTTTTCTTCTGCCTGTCTGTCTGTATCTCTCTACAATCTGTTTGTTTCCCTATCCGTTCTTCTACCCATCTCCATACCCGATTGACTGTCTCTCTACACTTCTCGCTACATGTCGTATATTTCCCTACTGGTCTCTCTACCCATTTATCTGTTTCTCTAACCATCGCTGTCTAACTACTTTTATGTCTAGCCGTGTGTCTATACTGTATTTCTCTCCGTACCCATCTATCGACTGCCTCTCTACTCGTCTGTATACCCGTCTCACTATCCATGTGTTTTTCCACCACATCTTTAAGCGTCTCGCTACCCATCTGTCTATCCGTCTCTCTAACTGTCTCGCTTCCCGTTTCACTACCCGTCTCTCGACACGTCTGTCTGTCTATATACCCCCTCTCTCTACCCGTCTGTCAACTCGTCGCTCTACTCATCTCTGTACTCGTCTCTCTATTCACCACGCTACCCGTCTCGCAACCTTTCCCTCTAAATGCCTGTCTACCGGCCTGGCTACTCGTGTCTGTACCCATCTCCCTACCTATCTCGCTACCCCTCTGTCAACCCTCTTTTGTCTCAGTACCCGTCTGTCTATTCGTTTCGCTACCCGTTAGCTTATCTATGTCGCTATCCGTCTCTACTCGTCTCTCTACCCATCTCACTACCCGTCTGTCTACCCGTTCTTTTACACGTCTCTGTACATCTCGCCACCTTCCTAATATTTAAACAATTTAGTATACAGAAGCTGTTCATCTGTTATTAAATGCAAACAGAAGTAATTTATCTAATAAGTGTAATCAGATGCAATTTTTTTAAATACATACATATACCAGCATAATAATTCATCAGGTTTATTTTCATTGTAGTTTATGTCATTTGGCAGTAAATCTGAACTTCTTAAAACCGAACTGGGTTAAGCTTTTTAAAAAAGCCCCTAGGTCCGTATAACTGGGAAGGAAAAGTACCCTAAGGGCTACTATATACATGTTATTAAGTTAAGTGAAAGTTTCGTAATCGAGTTCGCAGCAATTGCTTATGTCAGAAAGTGTGGCTTAACGCCATTTTAAATTCATTTCTGTAACTTCCTTTTACTTTTTTTTGAGGGCGGGTGGGGGGGGGGGGGGCTATAAATATTTACACTTAAATTCAAAGTATTACCCCCATGTTAATATTAGTGTTGTTTGTATTATTATGACCGAGCTTCATTCGAAACAAATGTAAAAGACTTCTTCCACAGTTTTTTTTTTCTAGGAGAAACTTCCGTAAACGGGCCCAAAGCTAATCGGAGAATTTAATACCATTATTGTTTGTAACTCTTATAGAGTTAAAACAATATTGTTGCTAGCATTACTCTTGTTTGAGACCAACTTTGTTTGTGTATCTGAATGGGGAAAAGTTCTGTATCATGTGCTGGTTGGCACGATTGGCGAAAAAATTAAAAATGGTGCTAAAAGGCAGTTTTAGCATCTTACCAAAATTTCCTAGAGAGAGGAAAAATATGTTTTTCAAGTATTTACAAATATACATTTATTAAACCATGTTTTTGCGTCATCTTAAAAATATAAGTACGATGCTAAAATAAAATTTTATTGCCATTTTCGATATTTTAATGAAAATACATAACAAACATATATAACAAAACTAAGAGACATTTTTGTGATAAATAATTGTTGTTGTCAGGGAGGGGGGGGGGCAAATTGTAAACAATTAATAAGCGAACTAACAGATTACCGAAAATAACTTGTGGGAATTTCAGGGAAGAAATATCTGATATAAATAACTTTTAAAATCTTATAATGGAGAAGTGGTCCGTATAAAAATGCAAAACATAATACGCCTGATATAAGTATTTTTTTAATTTTTTGATATTTCCAAAAGAACAGATAAAAGGGTAAAACTCCCGGCGAAGATGTCATATACTCACCACGTTGGCGCGATTTTCCCCCTGCCAATTTGTCAAAAACTGTTTGTTGTGTTTATTTACTTTTATTTTTTATTTTAATTCTATAGATTATTTTTATATGTATGTCAATATTTATTGATATTAAACTATTATTTATTTATTTTTATTTCCTTTTTTAAAATAGTAGAAGTTACGTTTATTACGTTATTTTATTTTTATATTGAAATAAAAAATCATGTGCTATTATTGGCTGATATTTGTGACTAAAATTCAAAAACAAAGTTTTCGCCAAATTGGTGGGGGAAAAAATCGCGCCAACGTGGTGTGTATATGACATCTGTCATTTCACTTATGTATTGGTACTTTTATGTTAATTTGGCGCAGTTGATAACTCGCCATATATTGTTCTCATAACATCTTTATATTTCATTAATTTCATTTAACGGTACTTACGTATTATCCGTGCCAGTTTTAAGCCAACTGCGCCAATGGAGCCAATATAACTAATTATATTAACCCTTATATATATTTTTCTTGCTACATGGTACATGCCTGTGAATAATCTATAATGTTATTCTTTCTGATTTACTATGCTATATACCATTTATTAATTTTACTATAATAATGTTATTTACTATTTTTAACAATGTTAAAAATTTAATAAACATATGTTACATTTTATTTATTTTATATTAATTACCATTTTTAACTATGTTATTTGATAATGTTAAATTACTGTGTTTGAAAATATGATTGGCAACGATAAACAAGATTGGTACTTGGCAGCCATTTTTGGCGATCAATCTCCTGTCACGGATAATACGTAAGCACCCATTTAACTATAAACCTTTCACTCATTTCATTTGAAATACATACATTAAAAATACATGTCTTCCACTCATTTAATTTAAAATACATGCCTTTCACTAATTCCATTTAAAATACTAAGAAGAAAATAAAAAGAAATAATGCCGCAAATCAAAATCTTTTATTTAAACATCATAGAATTGATTCCCATTTACACACGCGAAATAAAAAGCTGCCAATGTTGAGATTTGCACCAAATCTCTAATACAAAGTTATTGCGGTTTTTTTTCTTTCAAACAGAAAAAATTTCAGATTAATTTTCCATTTTTAATAAATGGAAATATGTTTTATTGTACTGATATTGTATTGTATTGTGCGTGCATATTTTTTTGCTCCATGTTACTCCATGAACTTTTAAAATCTTATTATTTACGAAAATCTCCGCCGGTGAAAATGACGTATGTACTAAATTTTAGTGACGTATGTACTTTAACTGTGCTTTTTTATCTATTTTTTAAATATATTTTCCAAACGGTTTGACATTTATTCTTGGTAATAAATAGACGTCGTTGTCACCTTTATAGGTACCTGCTGTAAAAATTTGAACGAAATCCGTTAAATATTTTTTGAGTTATGCTTGACGAAAGGTTTTAATATCCATCGTAGCTATATATGCGGCAAAGTAATACTGCGCTGTGTATGAGTCTTCGTTGCACTCAGACAATTATACTGTTTAAAAAAAAAAAAAATTGCGTACCTGATAGGCAATGCAGGGACGGCGAACCTATGGCACGCGTGCCAGAGGTGTCACGTACAACAATTTCTGCGGCATGCAAAAAAATTAAATTTGATAATCATTATTTAGATAAAATAAAATTTTATTTTTGTCATAATAAATGAAAATTTGTTTAACATGTTTAGATAATCACAAATAATGCAATTATGTTCGCATGAATTAACACATTAGAACATTTTCTTTTCCTACGATGCAATGCAGCTTTTTCGACATGTAACTTTTTTGCCTTTTTATGTTAATTTCAAAAATTTATTCTTGATATTAATTTTTGACGACAGTTAAGGCAATAAAATTATCAGTGAACCCTATTTTTCTATGTTTATTACTAAAAAATGCAAAATACGTACCAAATATAGTGAGCTTTCGTTACCTAGAGTACAACTGCATAAATCTCATTATTAAATTAATATATTTTTTATACTAGTACTTGGAAGTTAGATGTTGAATTAATAATATGCTAAAAACTACTTTAAAAAAAAAGATTGAATTTTTTAACATTTTTACAGTACGTGCTGCTTAAATGAATCACATTTCCTGATTTCAAAGTACAGAAATATCACATTCTGATTTTTCTTTTTAGATATTTAATGCATGAAAAACAACTGATACTATCAACCAGTGTTTCGTATAAGCAGCATATGCTGCAATATTTTATAAAAGTATGGCACGTTAACAATGTTGGTAGACATTGTTTGTCAATTTTTGGCACGCGCATGTAAAAAGGTTCGCCATCCCTGGGCTATAGTCTATAGCCAAATAATTAGCCCTAAATACGAACTTCAGAAACAGATAATTGTTCTGTCAAAATTGTGAAACTATTCAAGTAAATTTCGATTATGTTTTAAATTCATATATTTACAATACGAACGTATTACACATATTGCAATATCGAAAACTTTATTTATATATAATATCATTAAAAATCCATTGTAAATTCACTGAAAATAGCTTCCGGACAATAGTTCGTTCTAACTTTAAAAATAAAAATAAATAAAATAAAAAGTTATCATAACTTAAATTATCTTTTTCATAAATGGGATTTTCAAAAGCAAATAATTATTTTCTCGAAAATACCCCAAACCAATCTATTTTTTTTTTTTTTTTTTTTTTTTTTTTTAGTTATTTTTGTAAAAAGTTATTAGTTTCTAAATCTTTAAAATGTTCCATTTGCCTTTTTTATTTATTTATTTATTTATTTATTTTGCTAGTTTTGTTGCGTTTATTTTTTTCTTATTTGTTTTCTGAAATGCATATAATTTATAATTTAGATTGTTTATCTATTTTTCTATAAAAAAAAAAAAAAAAAACAAGCAATTACAACAACAAAAATAAAACTTAACACGCATATTAGAATTTGAATTTAGAAAAGTTATTAAGTTCACTAAGGCACGAAATTCTGTCGAGAGTTCAGTTAAGTTTTTAGCAATTATTTAAGCATATCTTTTTACTTTCTTCTATCTATAATAGAAGAAAGTATTGTAATCGAAATTCTTTTCGACTTCCGGTTTTCGACGGATTTACACGTTTTCGGGGTCAGAGATTCCGAAAAACACTTTTTTACGAAATGTCTGTCTGTCCGTCTGTGTGTCTTCATTGTATCATCTAAAAGTGTATGAAGTTATGCTTCAAATTGAACCTAATTTTGTTTCTATGTTTTTGGCTATGGCAAGCAGATTCTATCAGAATTTGAGGATATTTCGACGAAAGGGGGCGCTGTGATCGATATTTTTGTTCCATTTTCACTATTGTACCATCTAAAAGTGTATGAAGTTATGCTCCAAATTGAACCAAATTTTTTTTATATGTTTTTGGCTATGGCAAGCAGATTCTATCAGAATTTGGAGATATTTCGTCGAAAGGGGGCGCTGTGATCGATATTTTTGTTCCATTTTCACTATTGTACCATCGAAAAGTGTATGAAGTTATGCTTCAAATTAAACCAAATTTTTTTTCTATATTTTTGGCTATGGCAAGCAGATTCTATCAGAATTTGGGGATATTTCGACGAAAGGGGGCGCTGTGATCGATATTTTTGTTCCATTTTCACTATTTTACCATCGAAAAGTGTATGAAGTTATGCTTCAAATTAACAGGTCTATTTTAATATGCGTGGACCCACAACTTTATTATACTGTTTAAAAAAAAAAAAAATTGCGTACCTGATAGGCAATGCAGGGACGGCGAACCTATGGCACGCGTGCCAGAGGTGTCACGTACAACAATTTCTGCGGCATGCAAAAAAATTAAATTTGATAATCATTATTTAGATAAAATAAAATTTTATTTTTGTCATAATAAATGAAAATTTGTTTAACATGTTTAGATAATCACAAATAATGCAATTATGTTCGCATGAATTAACACATTAGAACATTTTCTTTTCCTACGATGCAATGCAGCTTTTTCGACATGTAACTTTTTTGCCTTTTTATGTTAATTTCAAAAATTTATTCTTGATATTAATTTTTGACGACAGTTAAGGCAATAAAATTATCAGTGAACCCTATTTTTCTATGTTTATTACTAAAAAATGCAAAATACGTACCAAATATAGTGAGCTTTCGTTACCTAGAGTACAACTGCATAAATCTCATTATTAAATTAATATATTTTTTATACTAGTACTTGGAAGTTAGATGTTGAATTAATAATATGCTAAAAACTACTTTAAAAAAAAAGATTGAATTTTTTAACATTTTTACAGTACGTGCTGCTTAAATGAATCACATTTCCTGATTTCAAAGTACAGAAATATCACATTCTGATTTTTCTTTTTAGATATTTAATGCATGAAAAACAACTGATACTATCAACCAGTGTTTCGTATAAGCAGCATATGCTGCAATATTTTATAAAAGTATGGCACGTTAACAATGTTGGTAGACATTGTTTGTCAATTTTTGGCACGCGCATGTAAAAAGGTTCGCCATCCCTGGGCTATAGTCTATAGCCAAATAATTAGCCCTAAATACGAACTTCAGAAACAGGTAATTGTTCTGTCAAAATTGTGAAACTATTCAAGTAAATTTCGATTATGTTTTAAATTCATATATTTACAATACGAACGTATTACACATATTGCAATATCGAAAACTTTATTTATATATAATATCATTAAAAATCCATTGTAAATTCACTGAAAATAGCTTCCGGACAATAGTTCGTTCTAACTTTAAAAATAAAAATAAATAAAATAAAAAGTTATCATAACTTAAATTATCTTTTTCATAAATGGGATTTTCAAAAGCAAATAATTATTTTCTCGAAAATACCCCAAACCAATCTATTTTTTTTTTTTTTTTTTTTTTTTTTTAGTTATTTTTGTAAAAAGTTATTAGTTTCTAAATCTTTAAAATGTTCCATTTGCCTTTTTTATTTATTTATTTATTTATTTATTTTGCTAGTTTTGTTGCGTTTATTTTTTTCTTATTTGTTTTCTGAAATGCATATAATTTATAATTTAGATTGTTTATCTATTTTTCTATAAAAAAAAAAAAAAAAAAAAAAAAAAACAAGCAATTACAACAACAAAAATAAAACTTAACACGCATATTAGAATTTGAATTTAGAAAAGTTATTAAGTTCACTAAGGCACGAAATTCTGTCGAGAGTTCAGTTAAGTTTTTAGCAATTATTTAAGCATATCTTTTTACTTTCTTCTATCTATAATAGAAGAAAGTATTGTAATCGAAATTCTTTTCGACTTCCGGTTTTCGACGGATTTACACGTTTTCGGGGTCAGAGATTCCGAAAAACACTTTTTTACGAAATGTCTGTCTGTCCGTCTGTGTGTCTTCATTGTATCATCTAAAAGTGTATGAAGTTATGCTTCAAATTGAACCTAATTTTGTTTCTATGTTTTTGGCTATGGCAAGCAGATTCTATCAGAATTTGAGGATATTTCGACGAAAGGGGGCGCTGTGATCGATATTTTTGTTCCATTTTCACTATTGTACCATCTAAAAGTGTATGAAGTTATGCTCCAAATTGAACCAAATTTTTTTTATATGTTTTTGGCTATGGCAAGCAGATTCTATCAGAATTTGGAGATATTTCGTCGAAAGGGGGCGCTGTGATCGATATTTTTGTTCCATTTTCACTATTGTACCATCGAAAAGTGTATGAAGTTATGCTTCAAATTAAACCAAATTTTTTTTCTATGTTTTTGGCTATGGCAAGCAGATTCTATCAGAATTTGGGGATATTTCGACGAAAGAGGGTGCTGTGATCGATATTTTTGTTCCATTTTCACTATTGTACCATCTAAAAGTGTATGAAGTTATGCTTCAAATTGAACAAAATTTTTTTTCTATGTTTTTGGCTATGGCAAGCAGATTCTATCAGAATTTGGGGATATTTCGACGAAAGGGGGCGCTGTGATCGATATTTTTGTTCCATTTTCACTATTGTACCATCTAAAAGTGTATGAAGTTATGCTTCAAATTGAACCAAATTTTTTTTCTATGTTTTTGGCTATGGCAAGCAGATTCTATCAGAATTTGGGGATATTTTGACGAAAGGGGGCGCTGTGATCGATATTTTTGTTCCATTTTCACTATTGTATCATCGAAAAGTGTATGAAGTTATGCAGATAATTGAACCAAAATTTTGTAATATGCTTGTGGCTGTAGCCAGCAGGTCCTACTAGAATGTGGGGATATTCCGACGGAAGGGGGCGCTGTGATAGCCATTTAAAGATTTTAAATTCAAAAAGATGTATAAAAAAATTAGAAATCCTAAAAGTTTTTTCCGTTAAATGTTCGGCCTTGATCCGGAGAATCCGGAGCAGTTTTTGTTTTGTCTCTATATTAAAAAATGGCGGAGATATAGCGGTTTGAAATTTTAGGGTGGTCAAACAAGACAGCAGAATTCCTCCATAAACGGGTTTAATTTATGAGTTTTAGTTAACAGGGTTTCAGCAAATTTTCTTTCATTGTTGTAACCATTGTTCCTATTCTTAAATGCTTAACACTATATATTTATATTCGCCAACGTCAAATTCTCGCCAAGCTTGGCGGCAATTGACGAAATAACGCCAAATTTGGCGACAAAAATAGGTTGCCACACATGAAGCCAACTTGGCTATTGAAGACTAATTTGGCGATATTCTCATTCAAATTCAATGTTGACGAGAACTGTTGAAGGGGCGAGGCCAACGAGGTAAGCGCGTAACATCAGAATATTAAATTCTTCAAATTAAAATTAACTCTGGTCTTCAACATGCAGAAAGAAAAGGAATTGCTTACCTTTTCTAAGGTTTATCCAATTTTAGTAGTATCCACTGATTTATATACTTCCAATAATTGATAACTTATTATAATCACTTCTTGAATAATTCTATTTAGATGTACCACCGCTGAAATAAAACTTGTAAAAAAAATTATATTAATGCACAATTCACATTGAATAAATAGGTTCACGTTTGGATTGATTTTAAAAATTATATTTTACATTACTTAAAATTTTAAAAGGTTTACATTTAGATTAATTTTAACATCAGGAAACATTTTTTCCTGTGACTTTACAGAATGAAGGATAGTAATACACTGACTCATTTTCACAAAGTTTGGAAAGTTATGAGTAAAGTTGCATCATTTCTTTGAAACAAATTGACGTTGAATAATTGTCCTTTTAAATGTTTTAGTTCTGTAATAAGTTTATAATAGCATAATCACAAATAACAAATTATAAACATATTTCACATTATTAGAAGAGAACGATTATAACGAGGTAATAAATCTCTATTGCTTGATAAACTTGAAACTTAAGAGTCATAAATTAGGTCACTTGTTTTAAGAGATGAGAGAAAAATTATCGTTGGGTTTTTATCTGCGTGCTTCATCATTTTCTTTATTTATTTATTTTACTTTGAGTGGAAAATATTAAGTGATTGAAATGAATGGATTAGTTTTTTACAATTTCCCCCTTAATCCGTTCATGGGGATTAACTAATATTTTCATTGAATTTCTGTGTTCGATGAATCGAGGCTTGGGTAAAGGTTTGGTAAGTGCATCAGCTATCATTTTTTCTGTTGGAAGATATCTTAACTCAATTATGCCTTCTTCGCTATATTGTTTAATGGCATTAAATTTGACGTCGATGTGCTTTGATCTTTTCGTGAATTTTTCTGATTCAACCATTTTTATGGTACTTTGATTGTCTTCATATAAAGTGATTGGTTTTTGCTGTGGAAAGCCTAGATCGTCAAGTAACTTCAATAACCAAATTATTTCTTGGCTAGCATGTGCTGCGGACACATATTCAGCCTCTGCTGAAGATAAGGCAATGCAACTTTGCCTTTTCGTCGTCCACTGAATTGGGTTGTTGCCCAACATATATAATATTCCCGATGTTGATCTGCGAGTTTTGGTATCACCTGCCCAATCGGCATCAGCGAATACCTTTAATATTGGTTCTTCATTAGTGTTAATTATTAATTTTAGTTCTTTAGTATGATATAGATATCTTATTATTCTTTTTACGGCTTGCCAGTCTTTTTCGCGAGGATTCTCATTTCTTCTGCTTAAAATGTTTTGATGGTACAATGTTGTGCTACTGGTGAAAATGTTTCTTGATAATCTTCCCCATATTTTTGACTGAAACCTTTGGCAACAAAACGTGCTTTATATTTTTGTGTATTTCCTGAACTATCAATTTTTCGTTTGAAAATCCATCTACTTCCTATGATTCTTTTATTAAGAGGAGGATCGACTAGATCCCATGTATTATTTTTCATTAACGATTGTATTTCGTTTTCAGTGGCTTTAAGCCAGTTTTTCTTTTCTAGTGGATTGTTTATTTTGATAAGCTGTTTCCAGTTTTCAGGTTCTGTTGTATCGCAATCATTTGCTAAAGCAATAAAATTGTCGGAAGTATATCTTTGAGGTGGTACTCCTCTGTTTTGTCTTTCAGATCTACGAGGTTGATGTGTTTCTGATTGTTTGGGCGCGTCAGGTGTACAGGGTGTGTCACCTATTTCTATTTCAATGTATTTTTTATCTTCAATTAATTGTTCGTGATCATTAATTTTCTCGTTTAAATTGTTCAGTTTTTCTTCCAGAAATTTTACAGATCTGGAAATTATTATTTCACCATTTTTAGTGAAAACGCGGTATCCCTTTGTATTATTATCATAGCCCATGAAGATACCCTCTTCTGCTGTGTCATCTAGTTTAGATCTTTTGTGTTTGTTTATGTAAGTGTATACTTTACAGCCAAATACACGTAAATAATAGAGATTTGGTTTTCTTTTGAACCAAATTTCATATGGCGTTTTATTTGTCAATTTAGTGGGGAGCCTATTTTGGAGGTGATTAGCAGTATTTATCGCTTCACCCCAGAACCTATGAGGTAAATTTGCTTCGGATAATAGGCTTCGTGTCATTTCAATTAAACTTCTGTTTTTTCTCTCAGCAATGCCATTCTGGCTGGGACAAAATGGAACTGTGTATTCATGTTTTATACCATGTTCCCTTAGAAAGGCTTCTGTATTATTTCCTATATATTCCCCACCGTTATCCGATCTAATCGCCGTCGGATATTTTCCTTGTCTGGTTTTGACCATTTGTACATAGTCTTTTATTTTTTCATAAACTTCATCTTTACTTTTTAATAAGTAAATAACTGTGAATCTAGAACTGTCATCTATGAATGTAAGGAAGTAATTTTTTCCTCCTATTGTGGGTGTTTTAAAAGGCCCACATAAATCAGTATGTACTAAATCTAATACTTTTGTTGTTTTATTTTCGATAGATTTAGAGTACGGTGCATTTGTTGACTTTGTTTTTATACAGGTTTCACAGTTTGTTTTATGATTACAGTTATTTATTTTTATCCCACTGGCCAAGTCATTTTTGACTAATTCTTTTATACTTTCATTATTTCTGTGGCCAAGGCGTTTATGCCAAATTTCGAGGCAATCTTTATTTCTGCAATCATGTGCAATGTTTATTTTATTTTGAGAACTTTCTTCTAGTGTTTCAACTTGATATAAGTTATGTTTCTTAAATGCTTCTAAGTATATATTTCCATTGCACGATAGTATGCATTTTTCATTTTCGAAAAATACTTTGTAGCCATGTTCTGTGGCTTTACTTACGGAAATTAAATTTGATTCCAATTGTGGAACAAATAACACATTTTTAAGTGTAATTCTATTTATACATCCATCAGATGTTTTTGTCATTATTTGTGTTTCGCCGGTTCCGTAAGAATTTAATGTATTCCCATTAGCAATTGTTACTGTAGTTTTTTCAGTATCGTTGAATTTTGTAAATATATCCCTATCGTTCGCTATATGCGAAGACGCTCCTGAGTCAATTAACCAGGTTTTATTAGCGGGATTGACAATTATGAATGCTGCATCTTTATGTTCACTTTTATTTATTTGTACCTGTTCATCTGTTTTTGATTCATTCATTTTATTTTTACTATCACCTTTTGTATTTTCAAAACACAACGATGTGTACTTTTTGTATTTGTATTGTGTTTTAGGTGTAGTGGTCTGTGTGTTTCTGTTCTTGAGATGCCAGCATTGTTTGTAAGTGTGATTTGATTGTTTACAGTAGGTACAATATTTGTTTTGCCCTTTATAATCTTGAGTGTATTTCTTTTGTGTTTTAAACACCTTTTGTGAGTTTTCAACTTGCTCACTATTTTCTACCCGTTTATTTAATTCATCAGTAAGTTTGCTCTTGATGAATTCGGGAGTTAATTCAATTTCATTTCGGGCTTCGAGAGCTGTTATTAGAGTATTATAACTCGCAGGTAAAGAGCACAATAGAAGTGCAGATAAATGCGAGTCGGTTATGTTCTCTCCTATTGCGGAGAGCTTATCTTTTATTTCCAGTATATTAGTAATGTGTTTGTGCATGTTCCCATTTTCGGGAAGTTTTGCACTATACAATTTTCGTAACAAATACAATTTACTGGACAAATTGGCTCTCTCATGAATATTTTTTAAACTATCCCATGTCTGTTTTGCTGTTTCTAAATGTTTTACATGAACTATTTGCGTATCGTCTATACTCAGGTTTATTAAAGCGCGAGCTTTTGCATCCTTTTTTCTCCAATCTTCGTTAATTGGTGTAGGGGGTTCCTGAGTTACGAGTTCGTACAAATCTTCCTTAATTAACAACATATTAATTTTAAACTTCCATATAGAATAATTATTATTGTTTAATTTATCTACTATTTGCATTTCCTTTATTGTCGCCATCTCGGAGAACTTGTTTATACAGTTTTTAAAGTTTTATTAGTTTAAATAGTTTATTAAATTCAATTATGTTTTCTTGAATTTTTAATCTAGCATAAGAGCTGAGTATTATTTTTATTAATTAGAGTCAATTATTAATCCTTAAGAATAAATTCTGAGTTCATATATTCATCAGGCTCATGATCACTGTTGAAGGGGCGAGGCCAACGAGGTAAGCGCGTAACATCAGAATATTAAATTCTTCAAATTAAAATTAACTCTGGTCTTCAACATGCAGAAAGAAAAGGAATTGCTTACCTTTTCTAAGGTTTATCCAATTTTAGTAGTATCCACTGATTTATATACTTCCAATAATTGATAACTTATTATAATCACTTCTTGAATAATTCTATTTAGATGTACCACCGCTGAAATAAAACTTGTAAAAAAAATTATATTAATGCACAATTCACATTGAATAAATAGGTTCACGTTTGGATTGATTTTAAAAATTATATTTTACATTACTTAAAATTTTAAAAGGTTTACATTTAGATTAATTTTAACATCAGGAAACATTTTTTCCTGTGACTTTACAGAATGAAGGATAGTAATACACTGACTCATTTTCACAAAGTTTGGAAAGTTATGAGTAAAGTTGCATCATTTCTTTGAAACAAATTGACGTTGAATAATTGTCCTTTTAAATGTTTTAGTTCTGTAATAAGTTTATAATAGCATAATCACAAATAACAAATTATAAACATATTTCACATTATTAGAAGAGAACGATTATAACGAGGTAATAAATCTCTATTGCTTGATAAACTTGAAACTTAAGAGTCATAAATTAGGTCACTTGTTTTAAGAGATGAGAGAAAAATTATCGTTGGGTTTTTATCTGCGTGCTTCATCATTTTCTTTATTTATTTATTTTACTTTGAGTGGAAAATATTAAGTGATTGAAATGAATGGATTAGTTTTTTACAAGAACTGGGAATGAATCTTCTTTAATTGGGTTCCACGCATTTTAGCTTCGTGTTTTCCAGTAAAATTAGCTAAAATCGTAAAACCAAGGAATAGGGAGGCTATCTATTCCGGTCGGTACAGGCCAAAAGAACTTTTCGTAGTTTAGTATACATCAGTTGATTGCATCCCGGTAACCCGATGATTCGCAAGCAGCTGACGTACAACAGAATGACGAAAAATATTGATTTTATTGGCGATGTGAGGACGAAATTAGAAGTATTAACATGATTGAGATAGAAGAAAGTTTTTTGATTGGCACATCCGACTAGTTTTTTTTTGCCTTTTGTATACAGTTGATAGTTTATAAATATGAATAATTGTATTTTATGTGTTTTTTTATTACTAAAAACAAATTTTTTAAATCTTTGACGTTCTTAATTTAAATTCAAATGCACTGCTTTTAGGTGCGTTCGTAATTATATAAATACGTAGCACTTATTGTCCTCGTCTGGTCCGTCCGTCTGTCCGCATATAACAACGAAAAAACTACCCAACCGAATGGTTTGAAATTTAAGATATATTATCTTTGCAGAATTTTATTGAGACATTTCACATTTTATGAAAATCGAATCGAAACTTTAGAAGATAATAATAAAAGTATTTATAAAGAAATTTGAATTAAAAAAAAAAAAATCGGTTCTCTCTTGTTACAGGAGCTTCCGAGGTAAAATCGTCAAGCGACCGAGATACTTATTTTATGACAGAAATGAATCTGCAGACGATATAATTCATTTCACAGAATTAAAAATCCTCAAGATCTGAATATTTATATAACTAGCTATAGTACGAACGCACCTCATTTGTCACGTTTGACGTACAATTTCCAACTTGTTATTTTTGAATTTAGTCCAGGGCAATCAGTTACTAATTGTGGTATGATACTTGTTGTAAAACTCACAAAGTATTTCTTTATAAATGAATGCATGATATGAGATAGAGTCATCCAATTCCAACTTATCGAACAGCATAATCGAAAATGCATATAATTAAAATTATGTTTTCTGTAAATGCGATTTCAAAAACAGGGAATTGTTCTGTATTGTGCAAAATAATTAGTACACCATGGAGGCAGTACACCATGAACACACCATCTTATTATATGTATCTACTTTCCAACCTCCAGCTATAGAGTCCTGCACGGATCAGGTTGTATCCAACCCAAACCGGAAATTTCTGCTTAAAGTCAATCCGAACTCATTACAAAAAATCCCTGACGGCTCGGCCTACAGGCACAGGTAGATTTCGAAGACGCAGACCGTGGGGCGCCTGTTTGTTGGGAATTGCCGAAGAAATGACCTTTTTGCCATGATGCAGCAGTTGGAAACGCCTACTTCGAAACCTAACTTGTTTGCATGCGGAGCCCGGCAGGGATTTTTTTTTGTTTTTTAATTTTTGTTTGCTATAAGGGTTGTTCTTATAAAAAACTTGTCAATATAAAAGTTTTAGATAATATTAAGAGTATTTAAAATAAATTTAAGCGGATTTGATATCTTGTGAATTGACGCAGTTATGATTTTTTTTCTTCTAAAACACCCCCTTTTTCCCCCTCTTGGGGCCATTTTTAATTATATCAAAAATCTGTCATACATACCTTTTCGGCCCTTCTCCTAGAAGTATTAATAACTTTAAACGGATTCGATACGTATCATAATTAAAAAATTATGGGTTTTTTTCTGTTTTCACAAAAAGCCTCCCCCCACCCTCCCCCTTTGGTTCGATTTTGCCCATTCACGAACTTGACCGAGATTTTATGCCCCTTGATTTTATGTATCTGTTTGGAAGAGATCTGTGCAGAATTATTGCAGTTATCGTGTCCATAAAAAAGTGACATAGATAGATAGATAGATAAAGTTTTGAACTGGGGCTGGTTTTGGGTTCTGGGAGTCATGATCGGCGTAGATCTGCAAAAAAATTTTCAAAATTTCCAACTTAGGTGAGAATGTAATAGGTAGTATTTCCTACGAAATCTACCTAAAAAATTGTCTGCCCGAAACTCAACTCGAACCCGATACACAAGAAAATTAATCCGCATTTTAATACAACTTTAGAAAAGTAGTCTACACATCTCTAATATCAATTTTATCTTTTTTGTATAAAAATAAACACATGTACACACATTACTATTCAAATATATGTGGGGGTTTTTTTTCTTTGAAAAATATTCAGGACTTTCTTTTGAAAATTCTCGACAGCAAGAACCCAACACAAAATAGTCAAAAACCTAATCCGAAATCAACCCGACCCGCAAAGTAAAACAAATTAGCGTCAACAGTGCCCGACCCGAACCGTGGGTCAGATTCGAATAAAATATCGGTTTACCTGATCCTATGTAAGTCTCTACTTACAACTATTATTATTCCGTAAAATGTGTGTTAATTTGATCCGGGTTAAACACATTTCGAATCAGAAAATTTATTTGATGTACCGTTATCTCAAACGAAAAGGGATTTTCGTCAAATCCACTTTTCACACGAAAACGACCCATTTGCGCATGCGTAAAATTAAATCTAAAACCTAACCAGTTTTAGAGTAGACTGGAGCGAGAAAGGGGCGGCCGAGTGGTGTAAGGCGTGGTGCTTCTGTGTTCCGATTATCGTGTCAGTTCGAAACCCAGTCCGGACAGAATGATTTTTCTTACTTTATTGGCAATAATTCATTTTAATAATGTCATATTTAATTCAGAAGGAAAAGTTGTATATATTTTTTTTTAATCGAATGCTTTATAATTAAGTAAAATTTAACACCCAAGAATATTTTGTTTTAATTACTAAATTTATATTAAAAGTATTTAAATTAAAAGATCGTGCATGCAATTATCGATTAAATAAATTGAACTGGTCTACAACTTTATCATATTTGGTATGATCATTATCAAGATGTTATATATATATATATATATATATATATATATACAACATCTCGAGTATATATACAACATATCAAGTTATCTTATCATATATATATATATATATATATATATATGATAAGATAACTATGTGATTATTTTTCATAAAAAAGGAAAAATAAAAGGAGAAAAAACAAAAAAAAAGGGAAAATATTCATACAGGAACTCTAAATTATCTTGATATCCATGATTTAACATTTAAACAATGTGTGAAAATGAAAAATTTAAATTTATGTAATTAAAAAATATGTATTATAAATCGTTAGCTGCAAACAGCAAAGTTTTAATTCAGGGTTTAAGAATCAGACTGATAATTAATTTAAATAACTCACTCACTCTTTTAAATCCATACTCCTGCGAACATATTATATAACATACGAACTTACATTTAAGAACTTTGGAAATTTCACAAACACTTTTCGCAAAAAATCACCAATAACCCTTAGTAAATCCATTGAAAATTAACTTTCCGACAACATACTACACCACTTTATAACAAAGACAGAAATTTCTTAAATATTTTTGGATTGTTACAAAATTTAAATTTGCTACTAAGAATCACTAATATCATGTTATCTAATGAGAGTGGTCTACATAGATATCTTAGTTCTTTTACAGGGTACACAAAATAATTCAGATTTATTACGGTATATGGGTCGTAATTGCTTGATGCACTGTTTAATGGTGAAATTAGAAATATTTAAATGCATCTGCTGTTTAGACCTTTTAACTTTTAACGATTGAATACCGCCGTATTCATGACAACCATTTTAAATATCCAAATGTGTGTTGTTTCTAATTATTATTGTTTTGGCACCATTTTTCCTGTGTGACTTTTTTTGCTTAATTTAAATGTCGAATTTTTGAGATTAAGTAAAATAATCTGTGCAAAAAAAAAAAAAAAAAAAAAAAAAAAGACACAATTAGAAACAATATATTTGGACAGTAAAAATTGGTTGTCGACAGCCGTTCGTTAAGGGTTAAATACATTTATTAGAATTAACTGAAGTATAAATATCTGAAGTACAGACACGCTAACGCAAATAAAATAATCATTCATTCTTTTAAATCCATACTTCTTCGAGCACATTGCGTAACATACGAACATACACATAAGTACTTCCGCAATTTCGAATACATTTCGCCAAAAAAACCATCAATAACCCATATAGTAAATCCATTGAAAATAACTTTCCTGACAATATGCAAAGACCACTTATCACAGAACGACAGCCAGTTCTAGAGTCCGATCGATTGATATATTAAAAAAAATAATAATAAAAATAAAAATGCAATGCATATAACTCAAATTATCTTTCCCCATAAATGCGAATTTCAAAAACAGGTAATTGTTCTGTCGAAAATGCCAAACCAATCAATACAGTGGAATAAAGCGAAAATGGAGAAAGAAGGTGTATTCAAAAAGAAAGCCCCCCTTCTATTTTTAGGGATTGGCCCAATTCCAAGAATGGTATTCGATATTTTCTGAGCGTAGGAAATTAACCTCACTTTAAAGGCCACTTTATGGTGTGGATTAGTTGAAGGACAAACTGCATGTTTGACGGATTGAAATGAAGGTGGTTTCGTAATGATATTTTGAGAGAATGTTTTTTAAATTACTATTAGTTTAAATGAAAACAAGAGCGAAAAATCATGCGTCAAGCATAGATTACGTAACACTTTACAAAACACTTCCAAAATACTTTTACAAATCATTATATCGTTTAATAAGGTGAAAGATGATGTCTAAGTAAACAATTTGGAAAACGCATAATACATTTAAAAATTCAATTTCAGGAATTATCAACACTATTCGGAAAAACATCCGAATTATCTTACGCAGTCTTGTATATGATCTACAGATTTGTATATATACCACATAAAATGCAAAATTTTAGTTCAGTTAGCACATGCATTGCACAGTTTAAAATTACCCTTGTGGAATTTGCGTCAGTAAACGGAAATGTGCTAGATATCTTTTGTGCTGCCCTGTATAGGATCTATAGAATATATACACACCAACTAATAGACAAAAAATTAATTAAATTTTTACCTATTCGTTGCTGCATTCCGAAACTGAAAACGCACTTTCACCAATTATTGTCAACAGACAGTACTTTAACCGAATTTTTTTATGTGTCCCTGTAAAAAAACGATGAATGTTATACACACAATGTTCTATAGTAAGCCTTTTGTAATCAGTACGTTTGAAAGGATAAAACATTATTAAAATAAGCCGCAAGCGATTTTTCCCCATAGGCCGTAATGAAACGGAATTCTTTTGAGTGTCGTGTCCCTGTAAAGGAACTATAAGTGCTATCCACACCATATTCTATACAATAAGCCTCTTGTAATGCACCTCAGTGATATATATATAAATTTCATTTTGTTTGAAATAGTGTAACAACATTAAAATACGCTGCAAACGATTTTTTCCCACAGACCGTAATGGAATTCTTTTGAGTGTCCCTATAAACGAACATATTAACGGTGACATACTTTATAATAACATCATATTGACGGTGACAACACCTGATCAATTAATTTCACCTTCCCCTCACTTTTTTTTAAAAACTTTTAAACAATCCACAATTTCAATTTTTACACCGTCGAATAAGGAAGTGCTTACAAATGCATTGTGTTTGAAAACCAGTATATCTCAATTTACGTTTTTTTTTTTTTTTTCAAGCATGATTTAAAAAAAAATCTATTTAAATCGCATGCGCTTAAAATAATATAAATAGCTCAATATGTGTTTCCTGCTAATGTTCCATAATTCATCAGTAAATTAATAATATAATATGAATGAAACACAACTTTCACAGACATGAATCGAACTAAACGCATAAACCATTGAAATTATCAGAATCAAAAAATCTGCTTTAAGTGGTATCGTTGTATTTTTGGCTATAAACTCTCCGGATAAAACGAAAGTATGGCTTTTAATAAATTTCAAAAATTTATTTGAATATATCGTTGATATTTTCATATAAAAATGATCTTTGGGGTTTTTTATGCGTAATATAAATAATATATTAAATGTAAAAAAGTTATTATAATTTTCAATTAAAAAATTGTTTTCACCTATGTTCTGTAACCCGGGAGGTCCGAGTTGGATTCCCTAGTTTTCTTAAAAGTTGAAGATTATTGCTTTTTTTGTGTGACAATACCTCGCGAAACTTCAATTTGTTAAACAATTTATTATGTAATCGTTGTTTTATTTGGATTTTTAGCTATTGTCGCTTGGAAATATTATGGATTTTATTATTTATGTGTATGTAATTTAATATTTTTTTACTGCTTTTGAAAAATATTACTCTCTGTATCCAATAATGCCTTTAATTATTTGTAAAAGGAAGAAATATAATCCCATTATGTAATGTTTAACAGATGCGGTCACCATTAAATGAAAATTCTTTTGCAGATTTTGGGGGATAATATTCAGTAATATTATGCGAAAGATATAGAAACATAAAATATTTTGAAATAAATAATTAATTAAATCCTTGCAACCATTTACGTAATCATTATTTTATTTGGATTTTTAGATTTTGTCGTAGTTATTTATTCAGTAATATATGTTTAATTTTTGTTAAAATGAAAAAATAAAATTTATATTGTGTAACGTTAATAAGTGCGGTTCTTCATAAATGAAAAATTATTTCCAAATTTTGCTGATTGTAGTAAAAGTTGAAGTTACTTCTGTGCTTATTTTCTTGTAGAAGATGGAGAAATTTGGCATTGTTTTAATAACTTTTCACGAAACATTGAATAGTTGAGAAATTATATTAAATATTAACATATTTGAGCTGTGAATTCAATGACCAAGTCTTTAAATTTAGAACTATTTAAACTTTTAGCTTTTTACGTCTGTCAACATATGCAATCTTAGTATTTTTTTTCGATAGATATGATATATAAAATTAAAAAAACTTATTAAAACTATTATTGGTAAAATAAGGAAACTATAATCATATTACGTAATCCTCTTTAATAAAAAGATACGTATTGCTGACGACTGGGATTTTCACTAATCGTTGCCACAGATTAATCTCGGAAAATGAAACATTTGAAGTTACTAAAAAAATTAATTGCTCGAAAAGTATTTGTCAGAAAATTGTTAGACAAACTGCGTTAGAATGGTAAAAAATTGTATTTTTCTTGATATAAATTTCAAATCGAATGATTATGCCGTTTTTCAAATATTGAATTTCAAAAATTACCAAATTTTACAATGGAGTACCATATAGCGAAATCTTCACGCATAAAAAGATAATGATAACGGTATTGTGTCCTGACGTATATTTACTGACTATAACACGAGTCACAAATTATAGTAACCTTATTATTCTGTTAAAATATAAAAGTGAATTATGATGGCGCGAGTGCATGATTTTTATTTAATTCTCGACGAGTACCATATTTTTGTCCACCTCAGTGAGACATATCAATTTCATTATATTTGAAGTACTGTAAATTGTAACTTCATTCAAATCCAATTTGAATCCAACGGAAATGATTTTTCCCCAATGTTACCATAGTTTAAACTCCATAGACACCATAATTTAACACAATTATTCATTTTTTTTTTAATGCTGACCTATTCCATAATAAAGTATACAGAGAATTGGCCTAATTTGTCCTTAACAGCCCAAATTTGTCTGACACATTAAAAATGTAACAACGCAATAGCGTTCGTATCGTTTTCAGACATGCAGAAGGACATTCCAAGTAAAGATCCATAGGGTTTTAAAATACAAGTTCAAATTCAAAGTCAATATTTAACTTGATTAAAGGTGCGTGAAGAGAAATTGACCAGCGTAGCGTGCTAGTATTTAATAGATGCTGTCATCAGGAAATGAAAAATTCTTTCAGAATTTTACGAAATATAGTACAGTGAAAGTATACTTCTATGCGTATTTTCTTCTGAAAAGGTGGATTTGTTTTTGCAATAATGTCTGGAGAAACATTAAATTTTAAGAATGTGTGATAAATAAATGAATAATTAAACCCCTTCAATCATTTATGTAATATTATTTCATTTGGATTTTCAGAATTTTGTCGTTTGGCAATTTAAATATTTTTAATATTATTAATGCTTTCACTTTCAATACATACGACATAGGATATTCAATAATATTTCTGATTATTAGTAAAATGAAAGAAACAAAAGAACTTATTGTGCAATGCGTAAAAGATGAGGTCATCTGTAAATGAACAAAAAAAAATATAGGTATAATTTTGCGAAATGTAGTGAAAGTGCAAGTTGTTTACATATTTTCTTGCAGAAGATGGAAATATTGCGTGTTTTAAGCAACACTTCCCGAAATATGAAATGTTTAACAAGCGTGGGAAATTGACGGTAAATCCTTTACTTTAACAGTATTTTAATTTTTAGCTTTTATCGTTTGGCAACATATTTTATTGTTTTCGATTAACTTGACTCTAATGTTTAATAGTGGATTTAAATTATATCGGTAAAATGAAGGAACAATATCTTTTAGAATTTTCTGGAATATAATGAAAGTAACATTTACTTTTGTGTACGTTTTCTTTTAGAAGATGGAGATTTATTTATTTATTTATATCTAAACGACATTTCGCGGAACATTAAATGTTTAAGAATTGGTGAAATCATTATTTTAAGAGCTTTTAATTTTTAGTTTTTATCGTTTGGCAACATTATCAGACTTGATGCTTTGATTGCTTTCGATAGGTGTGACTCATAATGTTTAATAACGTGTTTAAGTTATTATTGGTTAATTGAAAAAAAAAAAAAATAAAAGATGCAGTCACTAGTAAATTGAAAAATTCTTTTGGAATTCTGTGGAATGTAGTGGAAGTAGAAGTAACTTTTTCGCGCATATTTTCTTGTAGAAGATGATGATTATTACGTTTTTGTATTAATATCTTTGATAATTTTGTAATAATAAACACCGAAAGCTAAGAAATGTCTCTTAAATATTTATATTCATTTATAAGTAGCGAAATTCTTCAAATTAGCGATGTAATCATTATTTAATTCAGATTTTTAATTTTTATCGTCCGGTATAACATAAGTACTTTAAATATTTCTAATCCTTTCGAAATATATAATACGTGACATTTAAAAATATTTAAATTTTACTTAAGGGAAGAAATAACAAAATCCTATTATCTAATGTTAATGGATGCGGTCGCTATATAGTAAATGAAAAATTCTTTTGGAATTTTGCGAATGTAGTGAAAGCGAAATGTGCTTTTATGCATATTTCTTGGAAGAATATGATTATTGTGTCGTTTTTAATAGGGAATATTAAATGTTTAAGAGAATGTGTTAAACATTAAAATAACTGAAATCGATGAAGAAATAGTTATTTTTGAAATATTTGAACTTTCAGCTTTTGTCGTTTGGCAACAGAAACGGTTATGATATTTTTATTACTTTCCACAGATTTGTGTCATATTGTTTAATAATGTGTTTAAATGGTTGCTTAACAAAACAAGAACAATGTTATGAGATTCTAATGAATGAAAAACTCTTTTGGAATTTTGCAGAATGTCGTTAAAATGAAATTCGCTTTTATGCATATTTTCTTTTCAAAGACGGAGATTATAGCATTCTTTTAATGGCATTTCATGAATTCTTAAATGTTTAAATAGGTGTGCTAAATACTGATATTTATTTAAATGTGGTAAAATTTCTAAAATCGGTCGTGTAGCCATTATTTCAGGAACATTTTATATTTAATTTTACAATTTCACAAAAAACTGAGATTATTTCAAAAACTATCGACAATTATTTATTTAATAGTTTTCTTTCATTAAAATAATGAATAATTGAAGTACTTTTTTAAAAGTATAATATCCCTTTCTGGGCCAAATTTCTTCCCTTCACCCAGTAGATTTTATAACGTCAAAATTTTATTTTATTTATATATAGGCATTTTTTAATTATTTTTTTCTTTGAAATGTGTCTTTCCGTAAATATTGCTTTTCACATAAAAAAAAAAAGTTTATAAAAATTTTGAAATTTATTTTAAAAAAATTAAAATCTTAAATTTTAAAGTTATTTAATTTCTGATATAACTTATGAACTACTTGCCTGATTTTCTTACTTTTTCCCCTATTATTTGCAGAAAAGGTTTCTTGTTAATTTATCTTCAGCATTTTAAAAAATATCAGTTACAAAATTTATATAAAAAAAAAAAAAAAAAAAAGATTTTTGTGAATGATTTTTACTTTTAGGAATATATTTTCAAAAATTTCAAATGAAATTAAAAATCCTGAAGACAGTTTTCATGTTATGTTTTTAATAAATTATGTGTGAAATCTCCTTCACATATCTTGAGAGAAATTTTAAAAATAACCTTTTAAAACATGACAAATAATGAAATAATCTATTCTTAGATAAATGGACTTAAAGTTTTAGTTTAGTACAAAACAAGAATTGTTATATCTGCTGATGTACCTAATCATCATAAAACGTTTTACGTTTAGGCCGGGTTCCGTTTTAAAGGGATTTACTGCCTTTTTATGTCCCGATTTAGAAGCCGTTCTCCCGCTTTTATCGTCTGCCTGCCTTGCTTTTTGTGATACTGGACATGGCAACACGAATCCGGAACCAAATTTGCAGACCTCTACGTGCGACAGATTTCCCTAGCGATGGCTGACAAACGAACAAATATTTTGCTGTCCCCTAAACACCCCCCCCCCTTTTTTTTTAATTTTCTCTGTTTAAAGTCTAGTAAAGAATGCACAAAAATAAAACATGGCTAAATTTTTACAGCTGGTTCTGACTAAGATTTTAATATTGAGTATTTTCCATTTTATCACTTTATTACAAAATGACAGCCAATTAAGTGGGAATTTAAAAAAAAAAAACCACTTTAAAAAAAAATAACCCATGTTACCTGAAAAAAAAGAAAAAAAAAACACCTGACATACTCAAGTGAAAATGGAGCATTTTCTTACCTATTAATGGTTTAAAAAATATTTAAAAAAAAATATGTACATCATTCTAAAATTGTATTATAACAAGAAAATCTGTATAAATGAAGCTCGTGTTTTGCCAGAAATCTGTAATTGTTAATTTAAATTTTTTTTAAACTAAATAAGCACTCCTTAGGTATTTTGAATATTTTTATTATTCTAAATGACACATAAAAACGGGACAAAGCAAAAAAAATTTGACTTCAGTAAAATATTTAATAAAATACTAAATTTTTTTTTTTTTTTTTTTTTTTTTTTTTAGGAAACATTTCACTCTGTTTTTTTTTTTTTTTTTTTTTTTTTTTGAGGACAGCACAATAAACAGACACACACACACACACACATACAAAAACTTTCTTTTTTAATATAGATAGTTTGTTATGCTAAAGCTTCTAGCTGAAAAATACAATGTTGCGTCGAATAATCTATTTCGGGGCCAAATTCCTTTGTTTCATCCATTATGATTTAGATTTTGATAATTGTGTGCTAAAATGCCACGATGACAAAAAAAAAAAATTAACATTCCACCGAATAATCCATTTTCTGGACGGAACTCTTTCTTTTTATCTTTTGTATTTTCTCAAAATATAATTTTAATACGAATAAAAAAAAAAGGAAGACATATTAAAACCAAAACAAAACACATTAAAAACAAAACAAAAACAAATAACAATTATCTAATCGTAAAACATAAGGTACAATTCATAGCGTAACACATGATCACTCTATTGTTCTCTTTTGTTACTATTGTACTCTTTTTTTTTTTTAGAGGACAGTACAATAAACAGACAGACAGATACACACACACACACATACAAAAACTTTCTTTTTTAATATAGATAGTTAGTTATGCTAAAGCTTCTAGCTGAAAAATACAATGTTCCGTCGAATAATCACGAATTCCTTTGTGTCATCCATTATGATTTAGATAATTATGTGCTAAAATGCCACGATGAAAAAATTAATATTCCTCCGAATAATCCAATTTCTGGACATAACTCTTTCTTTTTATCTTTTTTCATTTTCTGAAAATATAATTTTAATACTCTTGCAACGAAAAAAAAAAAAAAAAAAAAAAGGAAGACAGACACTTATTTAAATTAGGATTGTATACTGTTGCAGACGATCTGCTTAATAAGTGATGTTTTCTTTTCTTTTTTCCCCCGAAAACCAAAACTGTATTTTTTTTTTTTTTTTTTTTTTTTTTTGCATGTTCTGCTTTCTGCCCGTATATCCGCCAACTCAGCACAAGATAATGACATACAGGCACTTGTACAGCGCCCGGACATGGTAGCAGCGAAAAAGGAAAACACAAAGAAACAGTACATTGCATGCGGAAGAAAAAAAAAATGTCTTGTTTGACTGTTTTTTTTTTGTTTTTTTTTTTTTTTGTTTTTTTTATTATGTATTATTATTATTCATTCTTTATTTCACTCCACTTCAGGTACGACCTTGGATTGAAGTGGCTTGTTGTATGTAAACCGTAAAAATGAGCGTTTGATATGGTAGATTGCGGAAAAAAAGGTTTCTCTGCTATTTTATTCAGATGCGATGAATCATGTTTGCTTATATACATGTGGACATATTTAATTACGTTTCATTAAATTACGTTACGTGGAATGAAGTTATTTTTTTGTAAGGCTTTTCCTCGTTGGATTCTTGTGACTTTTTATGTGTGAATTGACTTTATTGGATTTTACGCAATAATTCTCGAAGATTTTACCTGATAAAACAATAGGGTGGGTGATCATGTGTTACGTTGTGAATTGTGCCTTATATTTTACGATTAGATAATTGTTATTTGTTTTTGTTTTGTTTTTAAATAAACCTTATAATACAAGTTTTATTAGGTTCCATTTATCTATTTCGTGTTTCAACTTTTATCAATCGGAGAAGTATAGTATATGTTTTTTTTTTTTTCTTTTGCGGCTCTTTCAAAATGCAGCCGTGCATTGTTGTGCAAAAAAATCACATTTTCAGCTATCTCACTGAAAGCTTTGAGTACTCAATATGGGAAAAGTCTTTTTTTTTTAGTTTTACACAAGAAACTTCAATTGTCGAATATTTTCTTTTTCCACAATAATTCTCGAAAATTTTATCTGATTTAACAATATATTGATCATGTGTTACGTTATGAATTGTGCTTTATATTCCACGATTAGATAATTGTTATTCAAATAATTTAAATAAATAAATAAATAAATAAATAAAAGTTGTAAGACAAGTTTTACTGGGTTTCATATATATATTTCGTGTTTAAACTTTTATTAACCAGAAAAATGTGTAAAAAAAAAGAAGAAAAAAACTAACGATTCTTGCAAAATGCGGCCGCGCATTGTTGTGCAAAATCAACTTCAAACTTTCCCACTGAAACCTTCGAACACCCAAGACCGTCACCAGAAAAATATTTCGGAGGGGGGATTTGGGACCCAGAATTTTATTCTTGTCTTATTTTAGATTTGATTTTTACTAATTGAACAGAGGCATGTGTTAAGTAATTAAGTTTTATTGCGAATTCGCAAATAAGTGAATTTAATTATAATTACAAAAGGAAATTAAGCTTTTTTCATTGCAAAGAGAATGATAATCTCATTTAAAGGCTTCTGCGGTGACGTATTGATGTTAGTGTCAACTAAATTAATATTTGATAGTTTCTAATGTTTTCAAATGCCAGTAATTCATTGATAAAAATGTTTTGCCAGTTAGCATACGTCGGAACAAGCCATGTTTGTGGATATTTTAAATGACTTTCATTGCATTCTTTAAGAATTTGTGCTAAACAAGTCTGAACACATGTATGAGGCTGTTGCAGACATTTTATTTTTACATGCTTTTAGAGCAGCCATACTCAACCTGCGGCCCGCGGGCCGCATGTGGCCTGGCGACCTTTTATTTGCGGCCCGAGACACGCAATCATTAATCCATATTTATAAAAGAGAAGAAAAATATTTAAGATCTTTATCTTTGTTTTACATATTTTAATGGAAAGACAAAACCTTCCCAGTCATTTATAATTTAAAAGTACGTCATTTGCTTAGTGAAAACCTTCTTACATAGTCCTATTTGCATGACAGAGATGTATATATTTTTTAATCTTCACCACTAATCAAATATTATTTCAAATTAATAAAATTTCAACTACTAGTACATTTTCATATTTTAAAAAGATATGAAGCTTTTGTATTGAACAAAATCGGATTTATTAAATAAAATCTAATTCAGTTATTTATTCCTTTTATTGTTATTTTTTTAATCTTTAGAATTTAGAAAATTTGCAGTGTTTTATTATCTTGTTTTATACAGGGTGATTTTTTTTTAAAGTTGTGAAAGTAAAACCCTATAACAAAAGAACCACTGATCCAAATGATCTAAAATTTCATCAGTATGCTCCCAAAGCAATGGGGATTTTTTTGGCGAGGTTAAAAAAAACTTAAAATCGCACCAACAGATGGCGCTGTATATGCAGTATACGTCTCCAAGTCCAGAGACGAGCTTGCGGACGACACACGCACAGTGTGTCGTCCGCACAGAGCTCTTCGCTCTGTTGTGGAACATGCGGTTACATGTTTCCAACTCGTAGCTGAAAACGGTGGACAGCACATTGAAAATCTCTTGAGTTAGTTGAGCAGTTCCGTACGAATGCTTTATTCTATATTTTTATTTCGTTCTGTTTCTGCGAAGGTGTTTGCAGTTCCTTTTTCCAATTACTTCATTCTGTATGCTTTTGATATGTGTAATAAAGTTTTCTTTTTCTTAAAGTACCGTCCATTATTTTCCTCCCACTGACGATATTATTTCTTTCTGTTAACTTACAGCGCCATCTGTCGGTGCGATTTTAAGTTATTTTTTAACCACGCCAAAAAAATCCCCATTGCTTTGGGAGCATACTGATGAAATTTCAGGTCATTTGCATCAGTGGTTCTTTTGCTATAGGTCTTTACTTTCACAACTTTAAAAAAAATCACCCTGTACTTATTTTATAGCTGAAGGTATATGATAAGTATATAGTATAGTAAGCTAATTATATTTTGCTACACTGCTTTGTTGTTCTACTCTGTTATGTTTCTATTTTAAACACAGTTTTTACATTTTTACATAAGTATTGTGTGCTGCGGCCCGCCTAACGAAGCAAACTTATGTTTGCGGCCCGCGCGGAAAAAAGGTTGAGTATGGCTGTTTTAGAGAATCCCGTCCCCCCCCCCCCCCACCAAAAAAAAAAAAAAAATGAATTTTAAAGATTTCTTAGAAAATGCATTTATTTTTTCAACATACAAACTGAATAAAACAATAAAGATATGCTGGCGTAGAATTTTGATTTTTGAAACTTTATTATAGTTGATTTTCAAATTTTGATCATATTGGTTAATAGTTAATGGCATATTTATAGTCATCACGACATAAATTTACTGGGGGGGGGGGATCAAACCCTGATGATCCTCCGTGATTTGTGTAATTTATCATACTTTTGTGAAATTTATTATATTTTTGTGAAAAATAACACTTTGTTACGAAATATGAAATCCAGCTACTCCAATTCAAACCAAGCATTTAATAATAATAACTTCTTTAAATTCTGCTGCTAAAGTTTTCCTTTCTGGTGAATTTGTTTTCTTTGCAAATTACACATTTTAAAACCTAAGAAAATAAAAATAATTAATGGAGAGTATGTTTTTATGGACTGGAATTTTGTGAAGGGACCTATTTTATCAAGAAGAATTTTGTGAAGGTGCCTGTTTTATTAAGAGGAATTTTGTGAAGGAGCCTGTTTTATTAAATGGATTTTCGTGATGGGGCCCTAAATAGGCCCCAAATTTTTCCTGGATCGACCCCTGTTAGTATTATTATTTTAGTGTATTGGTACGGATTTGCTGTAGGTGAATTTTCAATTGTGCTATGCGTTTCCTAACCGTAGCAAAGAATACTATGTAGTATATATACAAACCTATAAATCATATACAGGGTTGCACAAAATAAATCGACTACATCTCCCACTATAGACCATAACTGCTGAAATTGGATTTTATTTGGGTTGTGCGTTTTCTAAATTGTTTACTTAGATAATCTTATCTTCTTGCATAGGGAAGTTTCTTTAGAATATTCTGGAAGTATTGGAAAACTTTCCTAACCTATATTTCATGCATGTTTTTTTTTTTTTTCCTTGTTATATTTCTCCCCTTAATTTTGCATAAAAATTAGCAAATAAAAAATGCAGTAAAAATAAAAATGCCAAGCACTTGAGATAGAACCTCCTTTCAATCGGAAAGTTAAAGGAAATATTAGACTAGTAATTCGAAATACGGAACTTGCATAGCAATATCAACGCAACGGAGGCACGCAAATCGTCCATTTGTCCGCTAAGCAAATGTGGTCATAAATGCCCTGCGTATGTAAAGGGCGTATTCCTCCACGGAACAACTTAAAAATAATCTTGGTGAAAGGGAAAAATACATTTTCAATTAGGCAAACTAAGAAAAAGGAAATGTTTTGTATTTAAAATGCTTGTTAAATAAATGTCAAAAATAATTATCCTCTTACGAAACTAAAATAATATTTCTAAACTTATATGAATTTCTTTTTTGTGATTCTGATTTATTATACTTTTTTATTTATAACTTAAGTTGGTTTTTGTATGTAAAGATGGAATTTTGTAATAGATTTTTAACTTACTTCCTGAGACGCTAGAATAATAAAAAATACGTACAAAGGTGAGTACATAAACAATACAACATTTTAATATTTCTAGAACTTAATCTAACAATTTAAAAAGTATTTTTCCTTTAGCTGACCACAGTTGTTAAATTGCCAAATAATCTTTATGGCTACAACTGTTTATGAGTGTCAAAAACAAACGAAATATCTACCCCATTAAAATCCGTGCGCGTATTTATCTAAGTAACCTCAGAAACTAGGAAGCCACAGGGCGCAGGGGTACGAAATTTGGCACACGGGTTGCTGGTAGGGGGCCCATGACCGCTTGGGGCAAAAAAATCGAAAATTTTAAATATATATATATATATATTTTTATTTTATGTTTTTGGCGCATTTTTGTCTGTTTTTTTTTATGTTCAACCCGTAATCGCTTCAGTTCTAAACAGTTCTAAATGTTTACAGCAATGTGAGATATACATATTACGCACGCCACGCTGCAATACTAAGAAGCTGTAGTGGGTATTACGACAATTCTTTTACTTCGCATGCGAATAACTAGAGATTATTTAATTGTGCTTAATTATTACCTTTTTCAAAAAATAAAGGAAAACATTTTATCACGAACATCAACAAAACTTTTTATTCTATTTATTCCCTTATTCCAAAGATATCGTTGTATCGTCTGCTGCCATAAATCTATCACCATATGTCATAGTTATTATTTATATTCATAAACTTTAGTTTGATTGTACTGATTTTTATTTTTAATTTTGGTTTTAGAATTAAATTCATGAACTCCCGTGCGTAGAACGGGTTAAACAACTAGTTTTAAACACTAAAGAATGGAGAGAAAAAAAAAGTGTCTTCTCGATATTAGGTTTAATAACTTTATCCTAATCCTTCTGTAAATGATTTTTAATAATACAAATGAATCTATATTATAAAACAAAAACATGTCCGTGACTAAGGCTGACGTCATATTGAAGGTGGCAACACCTGACCAATAAAATTCGCTTTTTACTACAGTTTTTTTTTAAATTAAATTTCTAAACATCGCACAATTTCAATTTTTACACCGACGAATAGGGGAAAAATGTACTTTCAAATGCAATCTGTTTGAAAACTATCTCAATTTATTTACTGAATTTTTATGATTTTTAAAATAATTTTCAAGCATGAATATTTTAAATTTTGCGTACAATCCAATTGCATACAATGCTTTCCAGTGTAGTTGCTGGACAGTCTAAAAAAGTATGCTAAATGTCAATAATCTATTATAGTTTTTAATTAAAAAGGGTTTTCGTCTATGTTTTGTATACCCGATAACAGGGCTTTACAAATTTGATAAAATCTGGTAGCCAAAAGAATAATCTAGTCGCCAAAAAAAAAAAAAAAAAAAAAAAAAAAAAAAAAAAATCCCCCCCCCCCCCCCTGCCTTTCTCATTAATTTACAAAAGTTTTTTTTTTTTTTTTTTTTTAATGAATTAATTGAAAAAAAAAATAATAACAAGCATAGTTTAGAAAAGTACACAATTTAGAAAGGTAATATAAACAATTTTTTCTAATGAAACTTATCAAAGTTATATATATCCTAAAAAAATTAAAAAAAAAAAGAGAGCTAAATTAACTGGCATGTTTCGTAAATACTGATTGTCGAATGCTTCAAATGTCCGGATAGTTGAGTGCTGCAAAATTTATATATCATTAGGGAGCTATTGATGAAATAGTGAAGCAGGAAAACAATTTTTTGCCTACTTTCCAGTAAAAGTCTGCATTTTTTTGCATTATATCTGATTTTAGTGCCACAGAGGTTAGATTGACACTATTTCTTACTGTTTTATTGAAGCCTCCCGCAAATTCTAATCACATGACTTGCTAGCTGGCTAGAGTGGAAACGAATGGCGTTTTCTGTGGACGGTAAATGCTAAAAACTTGACTCTTCCATTAAATGTACGAGAGAAGAGAAAGATCGATGCTTGTCATGCACGAGTAGGGGTGGGAGCGAGAAAAAATGCCATTCCTGCTAATTTTTTAATTGAATTTTTGTACCAAAAAAAAAAAGAAAGAAAGAAAGAAACATTAGTTTAAGTAACTTGGTCGCCAGATTAGAAAATGTAGTCGCCAGTGGCGACTTGGCGACCGTATTTGTCAAGCCCTGCCCGATAATATGTCGCGCATCTTTGTTCTGGATAGTCCTGGATTGCTTTGTCTTAATAAATATAATTTTGTATATATTTATTTGTAAATGTGTGTTCCTAATTCGTTTTTTTTTTTCCCTTTTCTTTCTAGGTAAGTGTAGTTTAATGTCTTTGCTATTTCTTAAGGGTTGGGTAAGTTATTTTAATGATTTTTTTTTTTTTTTTCACATTGAGAAATTGTTCATGATGCATCGATTGGGCAGCTATTCTGTTATAATTAGAGTACCTTTATACATCAAGGTGACGACATACGGGCTATTAAAGTTGATTGGTCGAGAGGGTTTTCAGCAAAAACGGACTTGGCTTAACACGGCTTAACAGTGTTATCGTCAAGTTAGAGATATTTTACCTAGTGCATGGTTCGCGTGCTAGAGTCGACACATGTCACAATTTCTGTGGCACACAAAAAATTTTAAATTCTATAATCATTATATCGATAAATTCAGTTTTCTTTTTGTTATAATCTGTAAAATTTTGACACACACACACTGCCACAAATAATGGAATTATTTTGGACATAAAAAGATTCTTATCATACCTGATCCAGTGAATCGTCTAAGCGAACTCGCTCAAGTCGTGTAAAGTGGGCCTGCCCTAGTTTGGACAAAAACCTCCAGCTGGAACATGCGCCTTGTACGTCTCTCGCTACTGCTTCATAAAGGTACTCTAGCACTTATTAATCTTAAAATTGAGATATTGCAGACATTAGGGGCCAACTCGACAAACACAAGTTTCGATAAATAGCTATTTAAAAAATGTATATTAACCATTGTCAGTTTGTATTCTAAAGTAAATTTCAGCTTATTATAGTTTGTTTAAAATTGAAAGGGGAAAAAAATGTAAAAAAAAAAAAAAACATGTGCAAATTGGCAAATTTGGCTACAGTCAATGCATAAAAAATAATACAGTTTGCCGAAGTAAATTATTAATTTGTGTAATTAGTATATCAATTAAATATTTTTGTTATTTTGCTTAGTTAAATTTTAAACATCAAATAGTTGTCAACAAAATTTTCTGTACACACACACACACACACACACACACACACACACACATATATATATATATATATATATATATGCAAATATTTTATGAAATTGTCGAATAAAACGAAAAAAGTTCAAAACTGGAACTTCGTGGTGGTTTAATCCGCGTCTCAGTTGATCTTGAATGAACCAGTTACAGTATTCCATGTTATGTTAAGATAAATAAGTAAAAATAAAAATAGACCTTTGCATGAATTCTCCCCTAATATCCGCAGCACCTCTATTGTCTCTTTCAAAGCAATTATCATAAATAGTAAAAGCTAAAAGTTACAACTAAAATAGCATTTTTATAGATATTTAACTTTTAATGTTTCTCACAGCTCAATGAAACCATATTTTTATTATTATTTTTTTAAAGTAGTAGATATTTGCTTTGCTGCTAATAGCAGGAATTTTGTGGCAATCTTTTTTCTTAGTAGAAGCATAGTAGATTCAAAATGAATAAATCATCGCAGTAAATTAATACTGCCTCAATATTCTAGAAAATTTTGAGCAAAATGGATACAACAAAAATGTGTTAGCTGATCTTTGTTTAAAATTTGGGCATAGACTTCCTTATTTGACTTTGGTTTAAAATTCAAGTCCCATGGGATATCTGTTTGGATGATTCATTAAAAAAAAAAAAAAAATGGTAAAGTGTTGTTTTAGAATTGAGTTTTACATCTTTTTTTTTTTTCTGTACTTATAAAATTGTATTTTGTAAATGTTATTTAATATCAAATTATTTGTTGTATTTGTTTATGCAGCTTTTTAACACGAGACTACACTAGTCACGGGAAGAATCGCACAAGCTAATATTAAGTCTATGGGAAGGTTTTTTTTTTTAATTTCTCGCTCGCATTTTAATATTTTTATTATTATTATTTTTTGATGAATCAGATCGAGGTCGATTTCTAACTTTGTGCTTTTTTATTTTTTTATTTTGCTTAAAGTTTTTTTTATTATTATTATTAGCGGACATTTTCAATTTTGGAACCGGTTGGAACCGGTTTTGAAAGTAAAAGTACCCTTATATAAAAAATCTGAAAAAAAGAAATCGAAAAAGTAAAAACGCACAATGTTAGAGATCAACCTCAGCTATCCTAAGAAAAAAAAATCACTTAAAAATATTAAAATGCAAGCGAGAAATTTGAAAATAACCTTCCCATAGACTTAACACGAGACTTACCATAGATTTAACGCTTGCGCGTTTCTTCACATGACTAGCCAAGGCTCTTAACTGTTGCTAGCAGTTTCACAGACATCTGCTTTCTTAAATTTTCACAGTTTAACTATACATACTAGTGGAATTTTGTTTCATTTGGAGCCCTAGAACCTACTATCGCTAGAGAATTCTGAATTTTAATTAAAGTCCTGTATATGAAGCTTAGTACAGAAACAGTATCCTATGAGTTAATCGAGCTTTTTCTTCAACTTTCGATAAAGAGGCCGCTCACAGTATCTATATGACTATTTTTGTCGCAGCAATTAAGGGTTTAAATTTAATTTTTAACACTAAAATTAACTTTTATTCTTCCTACTCATTTTATTGTTACTTTAATGTTTTTAAATTCACAAAAAAAAAAAAAAAAAAAAAAAAAAACATAGTGAAAGTTTTTAAATTACACTTCGCAATCAGAACCTCTGCTATATGGTGCCACCAAAAATCGTTAATATTGACCAGGGATCTAAAATACCGCATTGTCTCGTTTTGGCAGGTCAGTGTCTGGATTTGACAGTTCAGTGTCTGCTTCAGGCGATCGATTCTCCTCCGAATATAAATGGGAACCATTCTGTCTATTCACTTTTTTTCCCGAGCATTTGATGTGCGTCCATTCGTAATTAATTCATAAAATGTGGACTCATTTCATCTGTAAAATTTGGTTGACTGCAAATTAATACTTTTCACTCAATTTATTAAATTTTAATTTGATACCACTTTGTAATTTCTATGCTGTTGTACAATATATTCTTTTGTATTCAGATTTGGATGTAAATTGGAGTTCTTAGTAATATCTCTTAATTATTTCAAAACTAAATGTAAAGTATAATCAATTAATTATGTTGCAAACAAATTCTGGGCTGTATAAGTATCAGAACACTGTTCATGGATTCCGAACACATATTTGTTTTGCATAAGGGGGTGTTTGTTACGGCCGATTATCTGCACTAGGGATATAGCCTGAGGGGGGAGGGTTATCCTCCGTGTGGGTCTTTCTAAGGGAACTCGTATTTATGCAATGTTTACGCAGGTTCGATGAAAACTCTGGAAAACTTTGAACGGTTAGACAAACGAGTGCAACATGAATTCGAGTCCTACATCGGGTTTTTCTTACCCGAACTCGACTCGTCCCGCTGTTTGGGTCGGGCTGACGCTAATTGTTTTCGTTGTGTGTTGAGTTTATTTTAAATGTTTCAGATTCTGGTCGGTATCGTGTCGGATTTTGATTTCTTAGGGTAGGGTTCCGGCTGACCTGATTTTTCAAAAGAAAGTCCCAAGTGAGAAAAAGAAAACTATATATTTGAATGTGCGGGGATCTTTTTAGGAAAATTTTGGGTCCTTAAAAGCACCCTTAACAAAAATTCTCATGTTTAACCCCTTTGCGACGACCGTTCTTTACAGAATTTTTAATCTTTTACCACCGGTTTTTCAAAACAGAAATTTCCGCCTAATTGAATCGCAGAAATGCTAGCATTCAATTAGACAAATCTTACGCTAAAAATTTACTGGTGGGAATAATTGCGGATTCTGAGCATCTTATGCGTCACGTATACGTGTCGCTCGTCCCCAAGGGGTTAAGCAAGACCTTTCACAAAATCTTCCCTCCCAAAACAAGACCCTTCGCAAAGTTCTTCATCTTAAAAACAGACTTTTCACAAAACTTTTCCATCTTCAAACTGAACCTTTTACAAATTTAATCATTTAAATATAAAATCTGACCTGTCACAAAACAATTGAAGTCATCAAATTACATATTACTTTTAGCTTTTTTATTACGTTAAGGATAGATGCACAGGAAGCTGAATATAACGATAATTTTGAATTCTCAAAATTATGACTAGAATTTTCACACAATATAAAAAAAAACTGTTCACAATTTCGCAAAAAATAGGACCCTGTAAAAAAAATCTGGACAGACCCCCTGATATTAATGAGTGTATATGTGTTAATTTTTATACAAAGGAAATAAAAAGGATATTACAGATGACTACTTTTCCATAATTGTATTAAGATAGGAATTAATTTTCCTTCACTTTTTAAAAACAAATTTACTCTAATTACCACTTGAAATAAAATCTTTTACTTTCTTTGCATAAGAAAAATAATACAGTAAGCACCGATTGTAACGTACCTGGGATATAGCGTACTTTAGCTTATAACATACTCAGAGGCTTTGGACCCGACTGAATTTTTATAAATCATATATATTATTTTTGTTGCCAACATCCCTTTTTCTGTACATTTGCGAAATGCACAACCATGAAAGTTTTTGAAGCGGCTTCTGACAGAGTACACTCACATTTCGTTAAAAAAATTTTTTGATTAAAAATTGGAGTTAATTAAAAACTAAATCGGCATTGTTTTCATAGATGAAATGAAAAACTTTTCTCAAATCAATGTTCTCTCAGCAATGATTATAAAAAAAAATAAACAGTACAAAAAACATACACGTGTCTCCTATTATGCACCTTTCTCATTTACATTATGTACTGCATTTTATTAATATTACTTCTTATAACGTATTAGCAGACTACGCCCGCTGCCCTGGTCGGTTTCTCCAAAAAGACCTTGAATCAAACGAAATATATCGGTGAATTCAACCTTGTGTTTTAAAGTAATCTGTACCTTTACCTGGAATATCCTAAAATAACATACAAACGGATACTTATTTCACTAAGTTATATGTTTTTTTTTAATACGGTTTACTATTACGTTTACAATTTATTACTTACCGTTTTTCATTGATTTATATGTTTTATAGCTACATTTTTTAATAACGTGAATTAACCTATATTATTCAAAACTAAAAAGAAATGGCACATCTAGTATTTGTCGAGAATTAAATAAAAATCATGCACTCGTGACATCATAATTCACTTTTATGTTTTAACAGAATAATAAGGCCACTATAATTTGTGACTCGTGCTGACACATTGCTGTTATCATTATTCTTTTACGCGGGAAGTTTTCGCTATGATACTCCATTGTGAAATTTGGTAATTTTTGAAATTCAATATTTGAAAAATGGCACAATCAGTGGATTTGAAATTTATATCAAGAAAAATACATTTTTTACTTTTCTAACGCAGTTTGTCTAACAATTTTCTGACAAATACTTTTCGAGCAATTAATTTTTTCAGTAACTTCAAATGTTTCCTTTTCCGAGATTAATCTGTGGCAACGATTAGCGAAAATCCCAGTTGTCAGCAACGTATAGCTTTTTATTAAAGAGGATTTCGGTTATAACGTACCACATTTACCGGTCCCGTGACAGTCTGTTATAACCGGTATCCACAGCACTATTAAAATGAATTAGTTTATTTTGATCTTTTGGAAATTGCTATAAATTCTCGACCAGACTAATCTATGTAGGGAATGGAAGCCGTGAATTATTTTAATGAAAAATACAATGTTTCCGTCGTTTTGTCATTTTCTTCCCGGGAAGTATTTCGTATCGTAGTAAGTCTCTCTTATTTCGCTTCCTTCCTGTGTCGTTGGCTCCTTAAACCAAATGTAAGAGATTTTGCTGAATATTTTTTTTTAATCTGATTTCTGCTAATTTTTTACATTTCGTGCAAATAAATTAGTTCTCTAACTAAGGCTTAAATGTTTACTGTTTGTAGGTTATAGCACAGGAATAAAACCCTGGCCATATCTTAAACAAGTGGGTAAGTGTGATCGAAGATCGCACAAAGGGTTTCGTTTGATATTCCTTTCAAAACACTTTATCCTTCCTTTAATAAATCCAAATAAATTTCATTAAAAAAAAAAAAAAAAAAAAAAAAAAAAAAGTCATGTTTTTTATAAAGTAAAAATTTACCGGTCTATTTTTCTCGCTTTTTCGAGAATCTGAATCGGTCCGATAGCGGGCGAAAATAATATCTGTTATATGGACTAAATGCGATATTAAAAAAAAAAATTCAATTTCAAAATTAAACATGTTTTATAGAGGACTTCAAAATGTTAGACGTCAGATTAATTTTCTTTTTAATTCTAATTTTCTTTTTAATTCTAATTTTCTTTCTAATTCTAATTTTCTTTCTAATTTTAATTAATGAAGTCATATTAAGCTGTTTTCTGTATTTACACATACTCATACTCCTTGTATTATTGAGAAATGTTTGAAAATTTCCGTTTTATTCCCAATAGGACGTCCTATTAATCTTTTTTTCAATTGGTGTAATGTTTTATTTCATTTTCATTTTTCACGTGGTAATCTTTCAATAGAAAATTAATTATTGTAGAAATAATTTTATTGTGCATGTTTAATTGTTGGCAACTGCTATAACGAAAAATGTTTAAATTTAATAGGAAAAGGCTGTTAGATTTTCGTTTTTTTATCGCTCTATATTAAAATAATACGATTTTTTCAAATTTTATGATTTTGAGCTTTATAATAGGTATTTAGCTATAAGTACACAAAATTTCATGACTGTAAGTTACATAGTTTCTGAGAACCGGCTCTATGACAGACAGACAACGAAACGGGAGTAATAGGGTTTCGTGAGATGAACGAAACCCTAAAATATCCCCCCTCCTTCTGTTGTTTTAGAATTTAGATTAATATCCTTTTTTTCTGTATTTTTGAAGTTGTATTTTGTTATTGCTATTTAATATGAAATAGATTGACATATTCTTTGTTTATGCAGTTTAAATTGGTTTTATGCAGTTTAATTAGGTTTTTTAAATGGAATTTTTAACACTAAAATTAACTTTTATTCTTTTTCTCATTTTATTGTTATTTTAATACTTAATATCACAATATATATTCACAAAACATAGTGGAAGTTTTTAAATTACATTTTACAATCGGAACCTCTGCGTTATGGTGCCATACCAAAAATAGCTAATATTGACCAGGGAGTTAAATAACCGCATTGTCTGGTTTTGGTAGGTCAGTGTCTGGTTCAGGCGATCAATTCTCTTGCTATATATAGGAAGCCTTCTGTATATTAACTTTTTCCCCCATCACTCGATGTGTGCTCATTCGAAATTAATTCATAAAATGTGAATTTATTTTATCTGTAAGATTTTGTTGCCTGTTCAATTTATTAAATTTAAATGTGTTACCATTTGTAATTTCTTTGCTGTTATTTTTGTTGCACAATATGTTCCTTTGTACCCAGATTTGAATATAAATTTGAGTTCTTAGTAAAATGACATAGTTTCTGACTCATTTTTAATCATAAAAGCATGATACTGGATTTTTAACATAAAGGCATTATACATGACGATTACTAACTGAACTAGTTGTTGGGGGCCACCGTAATACTTACCCATCATGGATATGCATAATGTAAAATATTAAAATAAAGAATGTGTAAACTACTTATAAAATGCATTGCAATTCGAATAAAACCGTGGCTTGATGACGTAATAAAATTTAAAGGCTCGATTACTGAATTGCTTAAAAGAAACATCCTTATAACTCCAAAAATAATAATCCTATTAACTAGCGGTTTATTGCATCTGATTAAGCGTCTCATTTCTAATTAAAATATATCTTTGAATTAAAATTTGGATGAAATACATGGTCATGAAAAATCGAAGAGTGTGGAAAATAGGATTCCAAATATCTCGGCAACTTACTATCCGATCAACTTCATGCTTTATGCAAAATTTATGTTTTTTTATTGTCTTTTATATTCACTCCTTAAAATAAATAATTTCGAAAAATTTTATATACCTTTTATCAGAACGAATATTTCGAGAGTCCGAAAAAAATAGTTCCGGATAATCGAGGTTACTGAAATTCAATAAGCTTCTTCCCATTATTACATACTAAGTACATACCAAATTTCAAGTCTCTATCTCAATTTTTTCGGGAGATAGAGCGTTTACAGACACACAGACGGACGGAAATTTTTTTTTTCTAAAAATATGTTTTTCGGAATCTCCAGTGTCTGAAACGTGTAAATCCGTCAAAATTTTTTTTTCGATTTTCAAAACGATTACAAGACTTACCCTATACTACGTATGATGGATAAGTAATATTATTTATAGTCTATCTCAGGGCTATAGCTAACCAGCTGGCGAAGTCAGAGCAGGCTTTAAAATATTTTTGGTGAACCTTTTTCACTTCCAGACAGAAATGGGGGTGTAATCTATCTGTCATAAAACATTTGATTATAACGTTAAAATAAATTTTAAACGCAATACTAGCTGACCCGCCCGGCGTTGCCCGGGCCCGTGATATTAATTTTAAAATAAAATCAAGTTATTATTATTTTATATCTTCAACCCGATTTTGTATGAAATTATATTTTAAAATGAAAAATTCGCGAAAAAATATTGATATTTAGTGATAAAATCGCTCATTTTCTTGTTCTTTTTGTCCGAACTCATTGAAATATTTATTGGTTATAAATAAAACGGTTTTATAGCCCTTGTAAAAATTTCGTAAAAAAAATATTATCTAGTTGCAAAAGAAATGTTTCCTTCTCGCTTTTTTGTTTGTCGTTTTGTTTTCGCGTCGGCTCCTTTAACATAGCAATAAAAAATAGTTCTCATCTTCTGAACTCTTTGAAATTTCAATCGGTTATAAATATAACTGTATCCAAGCTCCCTTTAAAATTTTACGAAAAAATATGTATATTTAGTAGTGAAAATATGAAGAAATGTTAAAAGAATAATTAACATAAATTATTAATTTATCAACTTATATAATATTATTTAGTTAATAAAAAAACGTTTCAGTGTCCTCTAGGGATGAATGAAGCAGTCCCATTCATCCCCATTTGAAATGTCCCAATCATCCCAATGATGCATATATTCAATTGTCAGCCATTTTGTCTCAGAAGTTATTTTGTCACAATGGTTAATATTTATTCATTTTAATTACCAATATTGAGCGCTGAAATAAATAACCATAACATATCTTAGTTGTTTATAATGCATAAATATGTAAATAACTTCAAGTATAAAAAAATTACTTTTAAGCAAAGTTTTCGTGAAACGCAACTTTGAAGGAAATTGAAAACAACCATGTGGTCTTGCTTTTGGTTCTGAAGCACACCATGATAGTGTCATCTATGAGGATAGGAAGCAACTAAAAAAAATGTTTATTGCCTGAAATATTGAGAATGTCCCATCCATCCCTTGTCCCATTCATCCCCCAGTTCCCCTATATGTCTGTCTCTCTCTCAGTTCTTTTTTGAAATTATAGACTTTCAAATAACGGTGTGAATGTTAGTTCATTTTTAAAACTATTCAATAATATTATAAATGTTTAACTTACTCTATATATCAATATCTTTATTACTGTAGATGCACGTAATCGGTAGTTTTATGAATGTTTGTAAACGTGGTTTCTGGATAATTTTATTGCAAAAATTGTACATCTAAATTTATTGCAAGTACTCAGAAATAGCGTTTATATTTTTCTCAAACAGATATGGTTGATGTTTAACATAAAGAAGAAGTCTTTGCCAGGTTTATTTGTTTAATATCCTATGACACTTTGGTGGTTGAAATCGCATATAAATTCCCTGAAATTGGAAATTTGAAAAGAGTGCCAAAAACCGATTTTCAAATTTTTGATGGAATAATTTTAGACTTGTAAAAAAAAATTATGAAGCTAGACTAAAAGAAATTTCCTGTTTAATTGTAATAATTAAAATCAATTTTTGTACATATAATACTCTAATTCTACATCTTTGTTAATCGTTTAAAATATCTTGTATTATTTAACTTTTAAAATGCTTAGATTTATAGCTGAAAAAAAAAAAAAAAAAAAGATTTTCTATTATTATTTCTTAAATCAGTCGTTAACATATTTTAATTGCATTTTCATTCTTTTTTATGTTTTAAGAAAAAGAAATAATCGAGTTTAGTACTCTAATTACCGACGTATTTTGTTTTAATTATCTATAGCATTTATTTGTCTGAAATTCTTTATTTGGAATACTCTCACTTCCAATTCATTCCGGTAAAAGTTTTAATCATTCTCCAACACATTATCGTCTGCTTCCGAGTCCTTTGTTTGAAGCCGTACAACTAAGTTTTCATCTTTAATCTGCTAAGTTTATTCAGCTTGTAATGGCGAAGCCAGAGGTCTTTCTCTTCTTCCCCTCCCCCCTCCAATCAGATGAGCTGATTTAGTCGGTCGACCCTGACTTACTTCCTTTGCAATTTTATTTATTTTTTTTGTCGGAACCCTATAAAGCTGTGCACTTGTCTATTTTAATATTGCGCCGATTGTTAGGGAAGCGAAGAATTATCTATTGTTCTAGACAATATTCTGGCTCTCATGCATGTGTTAACTCCGAGTACTGAAATTAAATTAGGTCCCATTTAGAAATAAACTAATTTACTAGAATAAAGTTTGATTTTATCTGCAGAGAAAAATTTTGCGACACTATTGGTTTGTGGAACACATTTAAATACTGTGCACAAATTTATTTAAGGTGTACTGTTTTATTTATTTAATTATACGTGCCAAGAGCACATTTAATTTAATATTATTTTATTATAGGATCACATAAAGGTTATATTTGTTATAAGAAATAATACAAATATGAGAATAATCTAGATTTTAACCAAGGTTATGCACTATCAATATCTAACACATATCTAGCTCTAGATTAGTGAGTGACTTCAAAAGAGAACTTTGTCCAGTAACAGAAATATCACGTTTAAACGTCATTGAAGAGTAATCCAATAAAAGCAAAATAGAAAAATAAAGACCTTATATACGCTATATTTTATTTGCGTTCCTGAATGGCTAAGATTGATAAATCTTTTTAATTTCCATTTTAAAAATATATTTTACCATTTTGATACGTCAATATTATCTTCGAATGAGGCAGATTTTTAATGTTTGTAATTGACCAAAAAGAAAAAAAAAAACGTATTCGAAATCTCTTTTAAAAAATCACAAATTTAAAATAGTGACGTAACAATCGGTGGTCTATATTTTGATCGTTGCCTAAAAAACATAACAACCATTCTCTGGTAAATTATGTATTTTTTAACTTTTTAATCACGCATAAGCAAAAACATTTCTTGAGAACTTTCACTGTTGCAATTAGCATACATTTCCTACCCGAATTGAACATTAAAATTTCGTTCTGCCCAAATTTGATTGAAACAACAATTATTCACCTATATATAATATTATTTTAATTTCTTAATGTATCTCAATGAAAAATAAACTATTTTTTAATTAAAAGGATAAATGCACATTGTAAATGTATAGTCAAGCTAAATAATAATCAAATTTCCTGATTTATTCATCATAGATATCAAAGCTTAGGTACAACAATAAACAAACCGAATGATAAAATAAATAAAATAAGAAAAGTCTTTGAAAGAGCTGAACGCGTTCATTTGAGCGTACTTTCACAACTTTCACAATAGTACGTATTTATTGAATTTCCAACGTTCAAAATACTATACTCAACAAAAATTTTCAACTGCAAAATAAATGTTGAATGGAAAGAAGCTTACCCAGTAATATTAAAATTGCATTCAAATAAAATATTAAAATTAATTAAAAAGTAACCATTTTAAGGGGGGGGGGGATTATATTAATACATAAATGAAACTAATGTAAACTATACTTTTAATTTTGAATATTCGAATTTTAAATGATATTGTTTTAACTGTATATCGAACATTATATATTTTAGCATCAGTTATATAGTTATATAACTTTTGATTTCCGTAAAAAAAAAAAAAAAAAAAAAAAAAAACTGTATTTTATAATTTAATTTTTAAATACAAAAAATGTATATATTAAAAAAAATATCGGAAGAATTCCACATTGAGACCTAATCTTGACCTTAACTGAATGTGAAAAAATATATGACTGATCTAAACTCGATCATGGAAAAAATGCGCCAACCCCGAACATTATTTACCAAATACGGGTGATCCCGAATTCATGGTACAAACTTTAAGAGTTGGTACATGACACTGTAACAATCATTTATTGTATAGGAAACCAGGGTCAAAAATCCATTTATTTAGTCAAAAATACAGGGCGTCTCACTCCAATCCAAAGTTGCGTTTTCGTTCATAATTTTAACAGTATTGAAGATATTTTAACAAAATTAGCAACAGACTCATCTTTGTATGAATTGTAAGGATATGGTAAGGGTTTCATTAACGTATCTTCACTACTATTAAATTTATCAACGACTTCGGATTGGGGTGAGACGCCCTGTAATTTTGACTAAATAAATAGATTTCATTACCTGGTTTCCTATACAATAAAAGATTGTAACAGTGTCTTGTGCCAACCCTTAAAGTTTGTACCATGAATTCGGGATCACCCTGTATATATACTGGGTGGTTATAATATAAGTATCTCTATTTGGAGCTGCCTGTAGCTCGAAGGAATAACCCGAATGAAACCAAAATCGGTACACTGACTATTCGAGAAGGGGGAAGAAGAATGAAACAATAAAAAAAATAATTCCAATAATCACCGACTGAGTGTGAAATGTAATGTGTAATACAAGAACAAAGAATTAAGGAGTGAAACCGGATGGCACACCTAATTTATTGGAAAATGTCACAGTGAATGTGGTTACGCTTTTGCATGGAGGTGCCGATCATGTTCAGATTCCACATGGCCATTGTGCTGGAGGACACAATCCAGGCGGTGCGCGACGTGCTCATCTGCGGAATGTACCGTATCAGGAGTGATATTTCGCACATGTTGTGATATGCGGTAAAGTAATTGAGGTTTGTGACAACTCCACGGTACACAATATTACACATTACATTTCATACTCAAAAGCGCGATCTGTCGGCAATTATTGCAATTATTTTTTTTATTATCTATTCTTCTTCCCCCTTCTCGAATAGTAAATACACCGATTTTGGTTTCATTCCGGTTATTCCTTCAAGCTACAGACAGCTCCAAATAGAGATACTTATATTATAACCACCCAGTATATATATATAAACTATTTACAAAATAAAATGTCTAAGCTTTTTTATTCATTAGAGAGAAAAAAAAATCTTTTAAGCATTGAAAGAATACGTTAAACGAAAAAAAAAAAAATTAAGTGTATTTTTAAAACAAAATTGTTACTTTTAATTTGTCGTGAAAGGGGAGTCATTAAAATTTTATAGCATAAAAGTTCCATGCAGTTTAAAGTTTTTCTGACAGATGTATAATTAAATTACTCAGACTTTAGAAGAATTCTCCAGTTCGTTAGAAAACGTTGCAAGAAAACAATTTTTTCTCTCCGGGTTCTTCTTATGGTGGAAAAATTTATTTTAGAGACAAAGTAAAGGTTCTTCCTTGAGCAATAGAGGTATTTTTCGGCGCCATTTTTCCAGATCTGATGTTTATATTTAATTCAGTATTTGTTGCGGGAATTTTAAATGACCAATAATAATAATTGGATTATATGAATTCCAACAGACATTTAAAAAATATATATATTTACAAAATGTCTAGGCTTTTCATTCACTTTGGGGTGAAAAATCCTATAAGCATTCAAAAGAGTATATTAAGGGTGTATTCAAATCCAAACTGCTTATTTTGAGACACATTTTTAAATTCATTTTTGCTCTAAAATGCATCCAATTGGCAGGTTCTCTTATTCAGAAACTTTATAATATCCGTAATCTCTCGATTTTTTGATAAAGGCAGAATATACGAGGGTTGTAAATTAAATAGTGGCAACTTAACCTTGAAACTCGCAGAAGGGCGGGCATGCGCAAATAGGATATAGGAGCTGTGAGGTGGCGCTGTTGTCGATGTGTAGAGGGCAAAAAACAGTTGATCTGCTTAGAAGGGTAGTTGTTGTGTGGCGTTAAAGTGAGGAGTTTCGTTTCCATCGCTCTAAAGCATGTTTTCAAAAGGTGATCAGCGGTCGTGGCTTAAAATCGAGGTTGCCCGTGGCAAAAATGCAACAGAATGCTATAGAGGATTAGTGGAAGCCTGTGGCACAAATGCTTTACCGTATAGGACAGTAGCACGATGGGTTCAAGCATTTCGTTCGGGCCGGAATGAGACTGCCGATTTGCAACGCAGTAGGGCGCTCGGTCGCTCACATCAACAATCAACACCTTGCCACTGGTCTACAACGGTTTCCCGAAATTTGGCAAAAGGTTATAAGTTTTGCTGGTGATTACATAGAAGGAATGTAATGTAATTGTACTTGTACGTTCATTAAAAATTGATTTATACCTATGTTGCCATTACTTAATTTACAGCCCTCGTATTTCAGAAAAGGCTGTCAAAGTGGACATTTTAAACTGAATTTCCCGAAGCGAAAGCGCTGGAAAAAAAAAAAAATATATCGTACTGTGAAAATAATTGTTTGTAAATCAATTTCTAATTAATTGAACGAAAAAAAAACATGGGTCCCTTATAAATCTCTTCATAAATCACGCCGCCAAGTTTCATGTTTTTACTTTTAAAAATGAGTCTGAAAATGTGTCTCAAAATTTTGAGTTGTTGAGCGTGGAAAAATATATATATATTTTTAATACCACCTTAAGCGAGAAAATTAAAGTGCATGTTTTGCCAAAGTTGTTTTTAATTTTAGTTATTTAAAATGGCGCCGTAGCAAATATCAGCTTTTTAAGATAAAACGTTTAGTTTACCTGTAAAATAAGTTTTCCCACCATAGGAAGAACTCGGAGGGAAAAAATGTTTTCTTGCAACGTTTTCTAACGAACTTCTAAAGTCTGGTAAAAAGACCTATACATCTATCAGGAAAACGTTAAAGTGAGTTAATTAAATTTCAAAAGGTTAATTAAATTCTTATAGCATAAAATTTCCATGCACGTTAACGTAAACCTGATAGATGTATAAGTCATTTTTTCTAGACTTTAGAAGTTTGTTAGAAAACGTTACAGGAAAACATTTTTTTCCCATTCGAGTTCATCCTATGGCGGGAAAACTTATTTTACAGGCAAAATAAATGTTTTATCTTAAAAAGTTGACATTTGTTACGCCGCCATTTTTACAGTTACGATGTTCGATTCAGAAACAGTTAGTCCTATTTAATTCAGTATTGGTTGCAGGAATGACCAACAATAATGGTTGAAATAAACGAATTATCACAGACATTTGTCCCAAAACAAATTTTATTTAAAAAATGAAATGTCTAGGCTTTTCATTCATTTGAGGGAAAAAATCTTTAAGCATTCAAAATAGTATATTAATCGAGAAAATTAAAGTGCATTTTTGAACGAAGTTTTTTTTAATTTGTCAGGAAAAGGTTAATTAAAATTTTATAGCATAAAAGTTCTGCGCATTTTAACGTTTTACTGACAGATGTATAAGTAAATTTTCCAGATATTAGAGGTTCGTTAGAAAACTTTAAAACTCGAAGGGGGCAAGAAAACATTTTTTCCACCTTAGAGTTCTTCCTATGGCGGGAAAACGTATTTTACAGCAAAATAAACGTTTTATCTTAAAAAGTTGACGTTTGTTACGTCGCCATTTTTCCAGTTACGGTGTCCGATTGAGAAACAGTTCGTCATATTTAATTCAGTATTGATTGCAGGAATTTTAAATTAGCAATAATAATGGTTGGAATAAATGAATTCTCACAGACATTTTGTCCCCCTCCCCCCCCAAAAAAAAATTAAAAAATTAAAAAATGAAATGTCTAACAAAGTTTTTATTCATTTAGGGGAAAAATCTTTAAGCATTCAAAATAGTATATTAATCGAGAAAATTAACGCGCATTTTTAAACGAAATACAGTGTCTCACATAAGTGATGGGACACTTGTGCTTTACAAAAGGAAACTAATCAAATAAATTAAAAAAACATGTACACATTTTTTTTGTGGGTGTGTTTCATACTTAAATTTAGTAAAGATTATTACATAACATACATTTTGTCAAAATATTAAAATATTAATTTAATAAAAATACAAATGTTTAGAACGGAGCAAAAAATAGCTCACATAAGTGATGGGACACCATTATATATGCAACAAAAATCGCCTGAAATAAGCAATAAAAATATTTTTTGGGGTTTTATTTTTACTTAAAAGCAATTGGCAATAATTTATAAAATCGTCTGCAGTATTTCTCTCCAGTTTGTTTTGGAATTTTTGTGTTTTTTAGCTCTGTGTAGTCATGAATGCTAAACGAAAAGAAACTTCGCCTGAAATTCGAAAATTAGTTATTAATTTGCATATTGAACGTGGAAAATCTATTAGAAAAACTGCTGAAACAGTTAACTTGAGTCATTCAACAGTTTTCAATATCATTAAACGATATAAAAAGAATCATATGATTCAGGATAAAAGAAGACCTGGCTGACCATCAAAGCTATCCAATGGAATAAAGCGAATTATCGTTCGAAATATTAAAAAAAATCCAAGAATTAGTGCTTCAAAAGTTGCTGCTGATTTACAAGCATTATATGGAATAATTGTTAATCCTGAAACTATTAGAAGGGTAATTCGATCTGCTGGATATCACGGTAGAGTAGCCAGGAAAAAATTCTTCGTAAGTGAAAAGAATAGAAAACTCAGACTAGCTTTCGCAAAATCCAACATAAATAATAATTCTGATTACTGGAATAAAGTTATATTTGCTGATGAGAGTAAATTTAATATATTTGGTTCTGACGGTAGAATCTTGGTGTGGAGAAAACCCAGGGAAGAACTTCGCAAACAGAACTTGGTACCAACAGTAAAACATGGTGGAGGAGGAGTTATGGTATGGGGGTGTATGTCGTCCGCTGGAGTTGGTAATTTTGTTTTTATTGACAGTATAATGGATCAGTACAAGTATATTGATATTTTAAAGCAAAATTTGAAATCTTCAGCACGAAAATTGAACCTTCATAACGATTTTAAATTCTACCAGGACAATGACCCCAAGCACACTGCTCTGAACGTTAGACTCTGGCTGCTATTTAACTGTCCTGAAATAATAAAAACACCACCACAATCTCCAGACTTAAATCCCATAGAGAATATTTGGCAAGAATTGGAATCAAGAATTCGCAAACACACCATTTCTTCAAAACAACAACTAAAATCGGTGCTTCAAGAAGAATGGGGTAAAATCACTCCAGAAATCACAAAAAAAATAGTCGAATCCATCCCAAAAAGATTAAATCATGTTTTAAAAGTAAAAGGAAATCCAACAAAATATTAAAACCTTTTAAAAAGTAAAATTTGTGGATAAATATTTGATGGAAAAGTAAGTGTCCCATCACTTATGTGAGCCATTTTTTGCTCCGTTCTGAACAATTGTATTTTTACTAAATTAATATTTTAATATTTTGACAAAATGTATGTTATGTAATAATTGTTACTAACTTTAAATATGAAACACACCCAAAAAATTTTTGCACATGTTTGTTTATTTATTTTATTGCAGTTTCTTTTTATAAAGCACAAGTGTCCCATCACTTTTGTGAGACACTGTAGTTGTTAATTTATTAGGAAAAGGTTAATTAAAATTTTATAGCATAAAAGTTCTGCGCTTTTTAACGTTTTACTGACAGATGTATAAGTAAATTTTCCAAACATTAGAGGTTCGTTAGAAAACTGTGAAAAAAAAAAAAAAAAAAAACATATTTTTTCCCTTCCAAGTTCTTATGACGGTAAAACTTATTTTACAGGCAAAATAAACGTTTTATCTTAAAAAGTTGACATTTGTTACGTCGCCATTTTTCTAGTTAAGGTATTCGATTGAGAAACAGTTCGTCATATTTAATTCAGTATTGATTGCAGGAATTTTAAATGAGCAATAATAATGGTTGGAATAAATGAATTCAGACAGACATTTGGCCAAAAAAATCTATTTACAAAATGAGGTTTCTAGATTTTTCATTCATTTGGGGGGGGGGGGGGGGAGTCCTTTACGCATTCAAAAGAGTATATTAGACCAGAAAAATTAAAGTGCATTTTTCGACGAAGTTGTTTTAAATTTTTCATGAATAGGTTAATTAAAATTTTATAGCATAAAAGTTCTGCGCCTTTAAACGTTTTACTGACAGATGCATAATTAAATTACTCAGACTTTAGAAGAATGTTCCAGTTCGTTAGAAAACGTTGCAAGAAAACCTTTTTTTTTTTCCTTGGAGTTCTTCCTGTGGCGGGAAAACTTATTTTACAGGCAAAATAAACGTTTTATCTTAAAAAGTTAACATTTGTTACGGCGCCATTTTTACAGTAGCGATGTTCGATTGAGAAACAGTTCGTCATATTTAATTCAGTATTGATTGCAGGGATTTAGAATAAACAATAATAATGGTTGAAATAAATGAATTGCAACATATATTTGGCGAAAAAAATCTATTTGTAAAATACAGTGTCTAGGCTTTTCATTCATTTGGGAGGGGGGGGGGGATCCTTTAAGCATTCTAAAAAAGTATCTTAAACCATAAAATTAAAATGCATTTTACGGCGAAGTCGTTTTTAATTTGTCATGAAAAATTCATTAAATTTTTATACCGTAAAATTTCCATGCACTTTAATGTTTTCCAGTCAGAAGTGTAATTAAGTTATTCAGACTTTAGAAGTTCGTTAGAAAACGTTGCAAGAAAACATTTTTTTCCCTTCGAGTTCTTCCTATGGCGGGAAAACTTATTTTACAGGCAAAATAAATGTTTTATCTTAAAAAGTTGACATTTGTTACGGCGCCATTTTTCCCAGTTGTAATGTTCGATTGAGAAACTGTTCGTCCTATTTCATTCCGTATTGATTACAGGAATTTTAAATGACCAATAATAATGAATGGAATATATGAATTCATACAGACGTTTGGCCAAATAAATCTACTTACAAAATGAAGTGTCTGTTCTTTTCATTAATTTGAGGAAGGAGATCCTTCGGGCATTCCAAAAAGTATATTAAACGAGAAAAGTTAAGTGCGTTTTTTGACAAAGTTGTTTTAATTTGTCAGGAAAAGTGTAATTAATTTTATAGCATAAAAGTTCTTCGAATTTTTACGTGTTACAGACAGATAGGTAAGTATATATATTAACCAAGCTAGAAGAATGCGATTAAAATTACTCGTTAGAAAACATTGCAAGAAAACATTACCCCCACCGGGTTCTTCTTATGGCGGGAAAACTTATTTTACTGACAAAGTAAAGGTTCTTTCTTGAACAATGGAGGTATTTTTCGGCGCCATTTTCCAGTTGCGATGTTCAATTGTGAGACAGTTCGTCCTATTTAATTTCATATTGATTGTAGGAATTTTGAATGACCAATAATATTGGATGGAATATATGAATTCCAACAGACATTTGGCAAAAAAAAAAAGAATTACAAAATGAAGTGGCTTCTCATTCACTCGGAGAGAAAAAATTCTTTCAGCATTCAAAAGAAAAAGGTAATTAAACGCGAAAATGAAAGTGCATTTTTTAAAACAAATTTGTTTTTAATTTGTCACGAAACGATTAATTAAAACTGCTTAGCATAAAAGATCTGCGAACTTTAATGTTTTAGTTTTACTGATAGATAGATAGGTATAATTAAATGTATTTCTCGGGAGCAAGAAAAAATAAACATTACTATATTTTACATAAACATTTAACTGCAGTGTATTTTCTTCCCCTTTTGAAATTAATAAATGTTTTCCAAGAATTAATACATTTTACTTGTAGCATTGCAGCTGGGTGTGATTAATTCTCACGGTAAAATTGGGTTTTGCACAGTGATTTGATTGCGGATTCTTAAATATGATATCAGAAAGTAAACTTATACAACATTTACTTTTTTTTTAAAGTAACATATATAATAGTTTATACGCAGAGGTTGATGCATGGTTTTTTCTTAGGGCCCACTTTTTGAAAAGCAAAAGTTATTTTTGTGAGATTTATTATATTTTTGTGAAAAATAACATTTTGTAATGAAAGATGAAATCCAGTTACTTAAATTCTAACCAAGCATTTATTAATATTAACTTCTTTAAATCCTTCTGCCAAAGTTTTCATTTCTGGTGAACTTGTTTTGCTTTCAAATTGAACATTTTAAAACTTAAAAAAATAAAAACAATTAATGAAGAGTGTGTTTTTATGGAAAGTGCTGGATAGAACCTAAGTAGGTATATCCCGCATAACAGAATAATCAAAACAACGGCAACGATATGGGTGGCCGTGTTTACGAGGGCAGAAAGCAGACAGGCGCCGAAACTGACAGTTCAGCAATGCTGAACAAACAGGGATTTATGACAGACAATCTAGAGGGGTCATAAAACGTGCTAAGATATACATTGAACCGGCGATTCCAGGAAAACAAGGAGAGGAGTGGTACATAGGAGTCCCTAAGAGACGGAATATGGCTGGAGCGAATGACAAACATCGTGATGATCAGATATACGCGGCGACCAGTAAAAGTGATTCGAGAGAGGAGGGAAATTGACCGCCAACATCATCATTGGATAAAAAATCCTTAAGAGGAGGTAAATACTTTTTACACCCCTCTGAAGGGGAAAAATAACGAAAACTTCGCTAGAACTCAAAAAATCACTTCCATCAAAAAAATCCTTAAGAAGAGGACATCTTTTTCAGCAGCTTGCTACCAACATGAAAGTTGGCTTTTCTATATAGGCTGCAGTGCTATAGGCAACAGCCTACAATTATAATTAAGTCATTCAAACCTTTTTTTAAATATGTGCCCATGGAAGCAAGAACTACTGGTGAACTACTCTATGACTGCTATTCTCTTGAGAGGTACAGGTAGATATTATTCACCCAGATACTGTGTAAATGTTTTTAAATTAATTAATTAACGTTAAGAAGATTATGCTTCTCTTGCCATCCCCAGGATCAAGGATGTATGTAGAGGTTAAATTATTATCACAAACTTATTAAGCACTTACTTAAATTTAAATAATTAAAATAAGAACTTAATAACCTAACTGGTTAATATATTGTATTGTTAAAATGAAGTCTCGTGAATATAATGTGTATCACCTTTTTGTATAATTATTTTACTCTTTGTTTTTTTTATGTTTTATATCTATCTTATGTAAATAAAACCCTTTTTATTTTACCCTTAATTTAGACTCCAACATTTATTTAGTGTATAGTGTGATGTTTAATCTAGAGTAATATATATGTTGATTTAAACTACTACTTTAAGCAAGATTTTACAGCGGGCTTGAGGGGTCAACCTTAAGGATAAGTTTCTTCAAAAAATAACACAACGCCGTACACCCTTTTTTATTTAATACAAAAAAAAGTTATCCCAGGTTGTACGATCACAATTTCCCCTCAAATTGCCGCTAAGATAATTGGTGTGTCTCTGACAGGAGGAGTTAATTATTATGGGTTTGAGTAACGCCCTGCAAGTTTTATATATATGTTTTAAATCTCTCCAACAGAAAGGAATTTTGTAAAGGGGCCTATTTTATTAAGAAAAATTTTGTTAAGGGAACTGTTTTATTAAAAGGGATTTTGTGAAAGCGCCTGTTTTATTAAGAGAAATTTTGTGAAGGAACCTGTTTCATTTAAAAGCTTTTCGTAAAGGGATTTTGTTTAAAGGAATTTTGTAAAGGGACCTGTTTTATTTAAAGGGATATAGTTAAAAGAACTGTTTTATTAAGATAAATTTTGTGAAGGGTTTTGTTTTAGTAAAAGAATTTTTGTGAAGGGACTTGTTTTATTAAGATAAATTTTGTGTACGGGTCTGTTTTAGTGAAAGGATTTTTATAAAGGGGACTGTTTTATTAAGAGAAATGTTGTGAAGGGGGCTATTTTACTAAATGGGTTTTTGTAAAGGGGTACTAAATAGCCCCAAATTTTGCTTGGATTGACCCCTGTTTATACGTCACAATATTTATAAATGAAATGTGCCCGACTTCACTTTTTATTAGTCAAGGTATTTTTTTAGACTTCAGTCATCCTCGAAAAGGCCGGTAGAAATAAATTCTACGCATAATCTAAACATATAAACCTAACAAGGAAAATAAAGAACTATCATGGTTATCAATTAGCACCGTGATTCTAATTGCTTTAATCAAGCACTCAACTTAAATTTAACCAGTTCATCCCCAGAATTTTGATAAACTATGTAAAATTATGATGTACGACATGCAGTTGAAGGGTTCAGCCGAAAATTACAGATTTGATGCATCATAAAACCCCTGACGGCTCGGCCTACAGACATAGGTAGATTTCGAAGACGCAGACCGTGGGGTGCCTGTTTGTTGGGAATTGTGGAAGAAATGACCTTTTGCCATGACGAGGCAGTTGGTACCGCCCACTTCGAAATCTAACTTGTTTGCAGGCGGAGCTGGCAGGGATTCTTTTGTTATTATTATTATTATTATTATTATTGTTATTATTTTGCTATAAGAGTTGGTCCTATAAAAAACTTGTCAATATAAAAATTTTAGATAACATTAAACGGATTTATAATAAATTTAAGCGGATTTGATATCTTGTGAATGGACGAAGTTATGAATTTTTTTCTTCTAACCCCCCCCCCCCCCCACCCCACCCCCACCCCTTGGGGCCATTTTTAATGATATCAAAAATCTGTTATACATAAATTTCGGCACTTTTTCTAGAAGTAATAATAACTTTAAACGAATTCGATACGTATCATAATTAAGACGTTATGGGTTTTTTCTGTTTTCACAAAACTTTCGATTTTGCCCGTTAACTAACTTGACCGAGATTTTATGCCCCTTGATTTTCTGTATCAGTTTGGAAGAGATTTGTGCAGAATTATTGAAGTTATCGTGTCCATAAAAAGGTGACATAGATAAATAGATAGATAGATAAAGTTTTGAAGTGGAAGTGGTTTTGGGTTCTGGGAGTCATGCTCGGCGTAAATGTGCAAAATTTTTTCAAAAATTCCAACTTAGGGGAGAATGTAATGGGTAGTATTTCTTACGAAATCTACCTAAAAGCCAAAATAAGATCAACAGAAATCAAATAAAGGAGGAAATACAGAAATATATGCATTTATTGATCAAAAAGTAGGGTATCGGAAATGTAGATAAATTTGCTAAATGAGCTTTATAGCCGTGATAAAGCTGGAAGACTTCAGTCAACGATGATAAGGCCGGTAGAACATCAATTGGCGCAAATCTAAACACACGAACCTAACAAACAAAATTGAGAATTCCTAACTTTTATTTAAGGAAGAAGAAGATAACAGCGTGCTGCTTGTCTTGGAGGCGTCGTCCTCAAGAACAATGGTCAAGGCCATCTATGAAGAGTCCTTCCATTTCCTGAACTTTATTCGATAAAGCAGGCGCCAAAAGAGTTGCTTTTCTGGAGCAGATATTCTCACATGATGGACACGAGGAAATTGTGTAACATCTCGCCGCCGTCAATAGCATGCATCTAATACTAATTGAGAAGTTATTTTGAAGAGGAACAGATCCGAGGCACTTGTAAACAGTTACAAAAAAAAAAAAAAAAAAAAAAAAATGAGAAACTACCGGTTTCTTTCCTCTAGCAATTGATACATCTAGAATAATCATCTTCTTTCCTCTTTTCAAACATCGGAGTTTGCTGCTTCTTGAATGTTGTTTTTTTTTCTTCTCTTTTTTTTTTTTTTTTTTTTTTTTTTTTTACAAGGTCGGCACGCGAGCCATGCTGTCTGTAAGAGGAAGAACATACCTTGAAATACGCAACGGGTTGCGTGGGTACATGAACATAAACTTGTACTGTAAATAGCATTCAAATGTGCTAGTGATTGTATCTAATCTGAAATCTAAACATCTGTACTTATTTAACATCAAAGATATCTCAAAATCTCCTGCTTTTAGCCAGTCTATAAATAAAGTCGAGAGCCATAAATGATATTAAAATTTTCACTCCTATGGTTTCTGATTATACCTTTTGAATAAATATGTCTTGAACAATGAGTAAAAGTTTTACCTCTACCGTTTCCAAAAATAAGAAGTTAGAATTCCATATGGATATTTAATCATTTTTTGGATGAGGATCGGTTACAGATCGTACAATTCAGCTATCTTCCTTTAGATAATATCATAAATTCATTATTAGACGCTTTTTCCATAAAGTAAGCTGTGGCAATCATTATATTTTCATCATTATATTATTGTGCTGTCCTTTAAAAAAAAATCCATAGTGAAATTTTTCCTAAAAAAGTCTCACCCTAGTACTACATCAAATATTTCATTAAAGTCATTTTTGTTTTGTTTTGTTCTGTTTTTATGCACCATTTAGAATAATAAAAATAGTTAAAAAATACCTAAGGAGTGCTTATTTAGTTTAAAAATAATTTAAACTAGCAATTGCAGAATTCTGGCAAAAACGAGCTTCATTTTTACAGATTTTCTTGTTATAATAGAAATTTAGAATGATTTACATAAATTAAATTTTTTTATATTGAACCATTAATATGTAATAAAATGCTTCATTTTCAGATGATTATGTCAGGTGTGGGTGTTTTTAGGTTATTTTTTGGAAAAGTGTTTTTTTTTATTCTCGCTTAATTGGCTGCCATTTTGTAAAAAAGTTATAAAATGAAAAATACTCAACATTAAAATCTTGCTCAGAAAGAGTTGTGAAAATTTAGCCATGTTTAATTTTTTTTTAAATTCTTTAATAGATTTTATATAGAGAAAATTTCATTTTTTTTTTTTTTTTTTTTTTTTTTTAGAGGACAGCACAATAACTTTTTAACCCTTTCAGGGGAAAGGTACTTGAGTTGCTGAAACGACTGAATGAAACCAAAATTTAACCCTTTATGCACCAAATTATGAGTTAATGAAAATTTCGCCTTCCAAAGCATTCTTTTTGAATATTTTAAAATGTTAGTAGATTTCCGCAATCATTAAATAAATTTTAGAATGTTTTCATTTATTAAAATATTATTAACTAAATCAGTATTTACAGAGATTTTCTGGACTATTTACAGTTCCACCCAAATTATTTCTTCAGGATATTGTTTTTACCATTTTATAGAATTAGGAAATGTACACATGTAATGGTCTTACATATAAATATAGAATTTTTTTTCAGAACTACCGGGTACAATCCAACCCATGCAGGACTCTAATCTAAAGTTAATTATTTGTAACTGCGTACGGTAACCCTGTTCGTATTATTTTTAAAAAATACAGAGTGCCCAAAAATTATTGGACACATTTCAAAATTTTGTAAAACAAAAACTAAGATAGTATAGAAACGAAATGCGTTTACTAATTTACAATAGAAATATACTGAAAAAAATGTTGATTTTGCATGACAACGTATTACTGCTTATTTTACTGTTTATTACTGTTAATTTTACGGTATAATACTGGCAGCTGGTATGCTAGTATTATACTGTAAAATCAACAATTTTTTTTGCAGTGTACAAAAGTTAATATATCTCGATGTGTGATCCCTTGATTTCGTGTAGTAGCTATGTCCAAGCGATACTCGTTTTCATTCCATGTATTTGAAAACATCTGAGGAGTTATGGATGGAACAACAGCTGTGATACGCTGCTTCAGTTCCTGCAAATTAGTACAAGGCGTCTGATACGCACAATCCTCCTTCACATAATCCCACATGAAAAAATCCAATGGTTTTAAATTTGGAGATACTTGGACCACTACGACCAATCTATGGGGAAAATTCTAGGAATAACAATGCTGCGAAAAAAAAAAAAAAAAAAAAAAAAAAAAAACTTTCAGAAACATGTTATTAATACGTGACATCGAAAAACCACTACTTTTCTTAGTTTTTTTTTTTTTTTTTTTTTTTTTAATCATTGGGAAAATGGTTGTTGTTTTCGGTCGAGGATGGACTTCACTTGTCGTCGTCACTTTAATTTTTTTAAGCGTTTTTAACGAAATTCTGTAACTTTAGAAGAATTTTTTTTTTTTTTCCTTTTTAAGCATTTTAACGAAATTCTGTAACTTTGGAAGAATTTTTCTTTGAATAGGCAATAGAAATGCATAAAATCGTTACAAAAATGTTAAAGTCACAAAAAGGATAGATGCAAACTATCAGATATGAAAAAAAGCCGAATTCGAAATTGACGTCGGATGAGAAGTCGTCTTAGAAAGCAAAAAACGTGGTCTTCAACTTTAATTTCCTCAAAATACCTTTAACTGAGACATCATTCTAAACAAGAGTTAGAGTTATTGTAGGAAGGACTCGACAAAATATTAAGGTATATATTAAGGATAAGGTATAGTAATGGAAAATGCGTTTCAATAACTGCGGCGATGGTCCAAACGAATATTTTTGCGAGGACAGAGAATGCCAGGATCTCTTCAAAAAATGCGTTTATTTGTAGATGGTTCCGATGAATAGTTTTGAATAATTAATATTTTTAATTAATTAATTTTTTTTAAAGCTTTCGGAACATTTTCCCAATGGTTGTTGTAATTTGTTAAATTACAATTTTTTTGTTTCATAATTTCTTAATGTGTCCAATAATTCTTGAACACCCTATTTGCTAACAAATCGTTAAATTTATGAATGAGGTTTAAGGATTACTTATTAGCAGTTTCAATTTCACTAATTTCATCTTATTGCATTAGCAAATCGTAAAATCTTAGCGTTTCATTAATATATATATATATATATATATATATATATATATATATATATATATATATATACAGGGTCATTCATAATTCCCTCCGGGGTTTCGAAACGTTATAGTAAAAAAACGAAGATGAATATGAAAAAAAGAAACATATGAAATTATTCCGAAACTATTCAAGTTTTATTTACATACATTACAGGTGTTCTATGTGTGAACCCTTGGTCACACGGCATACATCCATGCGATAGTCCAGTTCCTGCCATACTCCGTTTCTTTAAATTTCCGGTACCACACATGAATTGTTTTGTTAGTTGGTCCCTGTTTTCGATATTTATTACGAAAGGCCCGTTGAACTGACACCACTGATTCAGATTTAAAGAAACGGAGTATGGCAGGAACTGGACTATCGCATGGATGTATGCCGTGTGACCAAGGGTTCACACATAGAACACCTGTAATGTATGTAAGTAAAACTTGAATAGTTTCGGAATAATTTCATATGTTTCTTTTTTTCATATTCGTCTTCGTTTTTTTTCTATAACGTTTCGAAACCCCGGAGGGAATTATGAATGACCCTGTATATATATATATATATATATATATATATATATATATATATATATATATATAAACTAGTAAAATTATGCTCCAACCCAGTGATTGCTTTTGACATTTAGCTAGTTTTACTCGATATACTTAGCTCGACATACGTGTGCCAAGAATGAGATGTTTTCTTAACATATCCACCTTTCTGTTATCCTTTCTAATCTTGTCAGTGTCGTAATAACTAGTAAGCAGGTTCAAACACCTATTACGCAGCTCACTTTAGTTGGAAGCTCGTAAATTATGGCTCGCTGCGACGTGTTCTCTTTTCTCAGAATCTTCGAGACATTTAAAATTCCAAATTATACCTTTCAGTACAGATAAATCAGCATTTCACAGTTTGTTTAAGGCGAAGTTACACTTTGTCAGCTAGCATCTTAAGGCTGTTCTCAAATCCAAAGGAGCTACTTTCTGACTCAATTTTCAAACTCTGAATTCAAGTTGAATATATTATTGTAGTAAACTGTTTCCTGATTCTAAAATAATTTGTAAAATCGAGAAAATTTTGTCTGACCTACCTTTAACATTTGAAAATAGCTCTCGTCATTTGACCGGGGTTTAAAATTAAGGCTGTTCTGAAATCCAAAGGATTTACTTTCAGACACAATTTTGAATTCATGTTTGTTCGGAAACGAAATTGGCAGGTGTTCTTATTCAAGAACTGTGTCATCGATATGAGTTTTCCATTTTTTGGTAAAGGCAGACGATCGTTCGGCAAATACTGTCAAAGTCGGCGTTTTGAACCGAATTCCCGAGGCAGTAGAGCCAGAAAAGGGAAAATCACACGAATCGCTTATATAACTCGATAAGTAATTTATTTATAAAAATAGAAAACTCATTTTTATTCCAAATCGCTTCCATAGTCAGACAAGCCAATCTTATGCTTTTGCGTTTAAAAATGAGTCAGAAGATGTGTGAGAAAGATTAGCGTTGTTGTGCAAGTAATTTGAGAACCACCTTAAGAGCCTACATAAGTCACGCGAAAAAACACACAAGCTAATGTTAAGTCTATGGGAAAGTTCTTGGTAGATTTCTCGCTCGCATTTTAATATTTTTAACAGTTTTTTTTTTTTTTATTATTATTATTATTATTTTTTATTATTATTATTATTATTATTATTATTATTATTATTTTGCGTAGTATACTTGAGGTTGATCTCTAACGTTGTTAGCTTTTACTTTTTCGGTTTTGGTTACAGTTTTTTTTATATATAAGGGTACTTTCACTTTTAGAACCAGTTCGAAAGTTGTTTCTATCTTTTTTATTTGACAAAATGTTTCTAAAACATATACTTAATTTTATATTGTAAGTGTTAAAATCTAAATGAAGCGGACGAGTTGTAAATAAGATTTTAACATTTGAAATAAATCTATGTATTTTTGTCAACTTTTTGTCAAGTAAAAAAGAAAGAGACAACTTTCCAGAAGAACATACTGAACTAAAAAAGATTTGTAAAAGTTAAAAAAAAAAAAAAAGCTGCCAAAATTGAAAAAGTAAAAATTAGCAACGTTAGCTATCAATACCACGTATCCTATTTAATAATAACAAAAAAAAAAAAATCAATTAAAAAATATTAAAATGCGAGCGAGAAATCTGAGGAAAAAAAATAAAAACCGCTCCCATAGGTTTAGCATTAGCGTATCAGTTTTTTCGCTTGACTAGTGTAAGGCTTGACCAGAAAAGGTTGAAATGGCGATAAAATGTGTAATTTTTAATTAATTTTTTTAAAAATAATTTTTGAACCTTGAACCTTTAAGAATGTCGTACGAATATTCGTCTGATACGTAACGTATACTGTCGTCTACTGTCTGTCGTTCGTAGATACTGTACGTCTGATACGAACATTCCTCGAATTATAGTCGTATAAGCCGTAATCACTGAGCTGCGCAGATTGGTGATACTTATGAAAGCAAAAGTTTTAAACTCAGTTATTGCAAAATACTGTTTTTCCGCAATTTTGCTAAAATAACTTTTGAACAAATTAATGGATTTACATGTTTTTCTTTTCTTTTCTTTTCTTTTCTTTTTTAAGTTTAAAAAAATTAAATTGGGGGAAGGGAAGGAATGATTATTGGAGCTCCTATATTTTCAAAAAAATAAAAAATAAAATATTAGTGTTAGCTTAGAAAAAAAATAGCGTCCGCGATCAAAAGCTCTATAATTGAGCATAATTCAATATAAAAGTAACTGTAAAATCCTTCAGCCCTTGAAAAATAGTAATAGGTTTAGGAAGACCAAATTGAAGGAAGAAAGAAAAAAAAAAAGTAAACCTTCGAAATTTTTTCTACAATTGTTTGTAAAAGCATAAGAGATATCCCTTTTAATTGTTTATCGATCTGAAACAAGACTGAATAAAATATGCGGATTATCTTTTTTTAATGTTCATTTATTATTTATTTTAACTTGAAAAAATGTGGTTAAGTCTATTTCTTTGCTATCTTATTAGTTTTATTATTAATTATTTATTAACTTTACTTTGTTCAAATTCGACATCGAACCTTTGGCGTTGCTTTTATAAATATCCGGTATGGAAAATTTTATGAGCAAGAAATTTGTTTTCAGTTAAGTAAGGAAGTATTAGAGGAATCCTATTTCGAACTGCAGCCGAGAAAACTTTTTTGAAAGACATTGCAGAAAAATTCGAAGGGAAGCCGCAAAAGTTTTCCTGTTCGAATTAGAAATCTTCTCATGACGACAGATTTGGCGTAGTTACTAATTCAACAAATATTTATGTTACGCAATTTTAAAATGATACCAATAGAGAAACTCTAAAAGAGAATTACAGAAAAAAAAATCAAATAGTGAAAAAGAGAAATTCAATAAGAGTTTGCCTGACGTGTGCATATAAAACTGGACATTCAAGGCAGGTTTTATCCAGTTCTACCGTATTTAATTGCATTCAGAGATATCTTATATACCCTATCAATAACTTATCTGAGGTAGTGGCATTTAAAAGCAGTTTTCACTTTCTTCAAGAAAACCGGCTTATAATGTTGGGTAGTTATTGTGTTTGAAGAAACGGGAAGGGAAGGGAAGAGAAGGGAAGTACATATTTCTCTTACGTCATCTTTAAGAAGTTTGAGAGTGTTCTAATAATATGCAGATACTTTAATCGTATTAAGGTAATAAAAGAACAATCTTTTGTGATAATCTTGTTATTTAGTTACATTTTTTGTAGAAAATCTAGTTTGAATTTCGGAATAGATTTCGTGATCAGGGCCTGACTAATGCAGGGGCATGTGCAGCAGTTGCCCCTGATCGGGGAGGGCCGGACTGCACTCGTTCAGACCTCTAGTGTGAACTATTATAGGAAAGCATAGTTGTAAATAACACATACATATTTTTTTTTAAATTTCTCTTTCAGTTCTACCGTATTTAGTTGCATTAATCGATATCTTATATGCCCTATCAATAACTTATCCGAGGTAGTGGCATTTAAAAGCAGTTTTCACTTTCTTCAAGAAAACCGGCTTATTCGTTAGGTAGTCATTCTGTTTCAAGAAAGAAGAAGGGCAGGGAAGTACATACTTCTCTTACATCATCTTTAAGAAGTTTGAGAGTGTTCTGATATTATACGGATACTTTAATCGTATTAAAGTAATAAAAGAAAAATCTTTTGTGATAATCTTGTTATTTAGTTACATTGTGTGTAGAAAATTTATTTTGAAATTCGGCATTTCGTGATCAGGGCCTGACTAATGCAGGGACATGTGCAGCAGCTGCCCCTGACCGGGCCGGGCTGGTTCAGACCTCTAGTGTGAGCTATTACAGGAAAGCATAATTGCAAATAACGCATACATATTTCTTTAAAATTTCCCTTTCGATATCGTTGTGTATGCGACAGTAGACTTTTGAAGTAGGTTCCCAGACAAAAGCTTAATCGAGGTAGTATTTATACATAACGCTAAATGTTTCTTCCTTTAGATATCTTTAGATGTTTTCATCTGGAGGCGACGTGGATTTTCAAAACATTCTTTTCACGTTTATAGAGTGAACTATTAAAAATAAATAAAAGCAATTTTTATAACTGTCGCGAAGCATTTCTCTGTGCATCTCTTTATAAATCCTCGTTTTAAGGCTTGCGATTTTTTTTTTTTAATTCGAATTCTCATAATTAAGAAAAACAGGCCCTTACGAGCAAAGAGAAGGCCCAGCAAATTCGATTGGTGTACATTGCCAAAGGCAGTGAGGACCCAGCAAATTCGAAGGTGTACATTGCTAAAGGCAGTGAAAGCACAGCAAATTCGAAGGTGTACATTGCCAAAGGCAGTGAGGGTCCAGCAAATCCGAAGGTGTACATTGCCAAAGGCAGTGAAGGCACAGCAAATTCGAAGGTGTGCATTGCTAAAGACAATGAGGTTCCAGCAAATTCGAAGGTGTACGTTGCCAAAGGCAGTGAGGGCCTAGCAAATTCGAGGGTGTATATTGCCAAAGGCAGTATTAGGTTCCTCAATAGGGTTAGGCCCCCAATATTAGGTTCGTTTGGAAAGATTTTCGTCTGAAAATATAAAATCATTCACCACTGATTTTAGATATTGAACCCTTTGTGACTCAACAATTCCAATTTGAAAAATATTTACTCTGATGTTAGAATACACCATTTTAAGCATGTAACAAATAATTAAAAAAATTTAGAACATAAAAATAAAAAAATATTAACTAAAAAGTACTTTTTTCACATCTGCAATAACCAAGAACATGACACACTTCTCATAAATATAGTCAATTTTCTAATAATAAATTGTAAATTATACGAACTTTATTTCAAATTTTAATTGCTCAAAAGGCGTATAGCCAACATAGTGAATTTCCAAGTATTAAATAGATTTATTCAATCATCGATGCTGGATTCTCTTTAGTTTTGTGTTTGCCCCAGAGTTGGTGGCTCACGAAAAAATATTCCATCTTGTGCTGTGATTGTAGCCTTGCCAACATGTGATAGTGAGGAGTGCCAGGCTGGGTATCGTTCCAAGTGGTTCAGTTGGTAAAACGTCAGTGCGCTATACTGATGACCCGGGTTCGAGTTCCGGCTTGGATACTTTTACACTCTGTTGGCTATACGCCTTTTAAGCAATTAACATTTGAAATATTATGAATGTAAGGCGTGAGAAATTTTCTATGAAAAAATTTCCTAGTATTAAATATATTTATATGAACTTATCTTTGTAAAAAAATCTATTTTTGGACATATGCAGCCTTTTTAATTTGACAAAATTTACAAAGTTCATTTTAGCAATAACGATGAGAAACTGCTAAAATGATAAATAAATCTTTGGTATAAAAAATCAACTCACTATCGCCGTCTATTGAGAATTCTATGAACAATTTAGATTAACTGCTGTATTGGAAGATATCAGCAATCAATAAAATCGTCTTTTAAATCCCACTGTATAAGATATAACATTGATTCCTGGATGCGTTGCAGATTTGCAATGCGGTGATACAAAGGGTTAATGTTATTATCATTGGCTCGGACAACACCGGTTGGATCAGTTAATTATAAATATAACTGTTTCCTATTTTGTATTCCCGCCCTTTTCATAAACTATTTATACTTGAATATATAGATTAGTGTTTATATATTTAAAATTTTTGTTCTATCGATAATAGATATCCTTGCATTTCGGAATTTGGAATTATTCCAAGCACATCTCTAGTTGTCGGATTCTTTTCAAATATTCATATTATATACTCTGCATCATATTAAGTAAATATGTGTTTAAACATCTAAATTTCTCAATACATTTAAAGCCTGTCTTATTCAAATTTCATCGTTCAGTTATTTTGAAGAGTAAGGAAATGTTTTGTGCAAAGGTAATTTTCCTCTTTATAATAGTAATAGAATTTTTAAGATGTGCATTAAATTGCATCCTGGCATAATAAAAGTATAGTATTGTAATTTAACGTTACGAAGTGTCGTATAAAATATATGTTAATTTATTGAAACTTAAAATTCAACTTCTGAAAAAAAAAATTGCAATAGAACTATTTTTATTTGCCCATTCATAATATTGACAATTTCAAACGATTTTGATACAAAAAAATAAGTTCTTGAAAAGTATTCTAGCCTAAAGGCAAATATTAAAAGTTCAAAAAAAAGTTTTCTTCTTCAAATAACGAAGACTTATTTTAATTCTCGATTTATTTTGATTAAACAAGCATTAAGCCAGCATTAAATTGAATGAGTTTTGTTATTTGCTAAAAATTTAATTTTAATTTGACTGAAAAATTACATATTCTTAAAATTCTTCCAAAAGTAATGCATAACTTTTAAAAAAATGTTTTATAAAATCTAAATAAATAGTCATCTTTATGGAATCAATGTTTAATTAACCTTTCAGTAAATAACGAATAGTTAGTTTCCAATGTAGTCTCATAATTTTATTTTTACCTCGGGACTTCACTGATAGTTTTATGATAACAAAATTTAAACACTTTGGATTTTCGAAAAATCTTACAGAAATGTCCACAATTAGTTAACTATTAAAATATAGTAATGTTTACAGTGTTTGAAGGAAAATAGCTCATAGTAATTTACAATTTTATATTTCTCTAGATAATTTTTATCTACAAATATAGTTTGGTGTAATTTATTGTAATCTAACTATTTATACTTGAATATATATAACGGTAGTTATATATTTTAAATTTCTGTTCTATCGACAATGGATTTTCTTTGCATTTTGAAATTTGAAAATGTTTCAAGCACATCTGCAGCTGTCAGATACTTTTCAAATATTCATATTATATACTCCGCATGATATTAAATAAATATTCGTTTAAACAGCTAAATTTCTGAAGCAATTTAAAGCCCGTCTTATTCAAATTTTATCGTCCAGTTACTTTGAAGGGCGAGGAAATATTTTGTGCAAGGGTAATTTTCCTCTTAATAATAATAATAGAATTTTTAAGATGTAAATTAAATTACACCAGAGGGCCCGTGCGAAGATTTTGCACTGAAATCTAATATTTTTTAGGTACTTCTCTATTATCCCGTCGACCACTTTTCATAACAAAAAACTACCGCCAAACTGTAAGATTAAACGCCAAAAATGCAGTCCCATTTACTTGATGTCAGAATCATTATGCGTGTTTGTTACGTCATCTAGTGGTTTTACATTCGACATTTGAGTGTATTTTTCATTATGTTTTACTGATTTAGTAGTTATTTTATTAATTAAAATAACAATTGTGTCCTTAAATTCTTATATTTTATTTATTTATTTATTTTTTGATATTCCAATAGCAACGTTCTCCCATTTATTTGGCGATAGTTTTTTGTTATGAAAAGTGGTCGACGGGATAATAGAAAAGTATCATTTTTTATCAATATGCAATATTTATTAGATGCAGGTTTAAACTTCTAAAGAAAAAGCAAGGATAAAAATATTTGCAAACAACATTTAGTTGTTAGTCAAGCCAGAATATCATCTAATTTATTTCATCAAAGTTAGACTAAAAACTGATCCAAGATTGCTAAGGCACGCGCGAGAAAAAAAATTAACAATCGTATTTTGACTGCATTAGATGATGACGTCATCCGCTTCGGGAAAACCATGGGACTTAGAAATATAAATCTAAACATTTCAATTTCAATTTCGCTTTTTAATCCTAAGTATAAAATAAACCCGTGCGGTGTTTTTTTATAATAATTGCTATGAGCATCATATAATGTTTTTTTTTTTTTTTTTTTTTTTTTTTTTTTTTTTTTTGCAACAATAATTTCAGGAAACCTTTCATTTCTTTTACGAAAACAATGCCGATTTAATTTTTAATTTTCAGCAAATTTTAATCAAAAACATGTTTTAACGAATTGTTAAGTGGGCTATGTCAGAATCCGGTTCTAAAACCTTTCATATGGTATCTCATTCGTTGTTCTGCGTTTCATATTTTCTTAGAAAAAGGGATGTTGACAGGAGAAATAATATATATGATTCTTATATTATAAAAGTTTATTTTAATTTAACTTTACGAAGTTTTGTATAAAATAATATGTTAAGGTGATTCTCAAATGACCTGCTCAACAACCCGAAACTTTCTTTTCTGACTCATTTTTAAACGCAAAGGCTTAAACTTGGCAAGCCTGACTATTGAGGGGCAGTCCACAAATGATGTCACGGTTGGAGGGGGGGGGGGGGGGGGGGTTATGAAATTGTGACAGTTTGTGACAAGGGGATGGGAGGGGGTAAGAAGAAGTGTGACATCACACATTTTGGTTTAAATAAAATCATTTAAAATCAGCAGATTAAATTTTGAAGTTATTTCGAAATTTCCAGAATTTGAGAGTATTTTTTAATCGAGGCTAAAACAGCTTTCATGTGATTTGTTTTCACTTATATATTTTTTCTTTTCAAAAAAATATATTAATATTTTATTACTAATTGTATTACTTTACTGTATATTAATTATATTTCCTGTTGTAAATCTTAATCTTATTTCATACAAAACACGAATCATTTTTATTGTTATGTTCACAAATATCATTAGTTGAAGTTTTAAAATAAAATTTGAAATATGATGTATAAAGTAGTGCTTTGTTTCTGAACAGCAAGTATATGTCTATGTAATTTAGCGTGACATGTGACAAGGGGGTGCGGGGGGAGAGGGGGTATGATGAAGTGCGACACTTTGTGACTAAGGGGGGGGGGGGGAGATGGGTCAAAAATGTTGAAAAAAGTGTGACATCATTTATGGACAGCCCCTGAAGCGATTTGGAAACGAAATGAGTTTTCCATTTTTTGATAAATAAATTACTTACTGAGTTATAGGCGATTCGTGTCACGTGACGACACGTTTTTCTCCTTTCTTGCGCTGAAATGTCAAGGATCGATTCAAAATGCCTACTTTGACAGTATTTTCTGAAAGGTCTTCTGCCTTTAAAAAAAATGGAAAACGTCATTCGATTACACAGTTTCTGAATAGGAACACCTGCTAATTTCACGCGTTTGCGGACGAAAATGAATTAAAAAATGTGTCATAAAGAAGCCAGTTTGGATTTGAGAACAACCTTATAATTTCTTGAAACTTAAAATTTAACTTCTGAAAAAAAAAAATGCAATATAATTATTTTTATTTGCCATTCATAACATTGAAATTTTCAAACGATTTTGATTAAAAAATATATTTATGTAACTCTTGAAAAGTCTTCTAGCCTAAGAGCAAATATCAAAAGTTCAGAAATTTATTTTTCTTCTTTAAATAACGAAGACTTATTTTAATTCTCGCTTTATTTTGATTAAACAAGCATTAAGCCAGCATTAAATTGAATGAGCTTTGTTATTTGCTGAAAATTTAATTTTAAATTGACTGAAAATTTACATATTCTTAAAATTCTTCCAAAAGTAATGCATAACTTTTTTTTAAATGTTTTGTAAAAACTAAATAAATTGTCATCTTTATAGACTAAATGTTTAATTAACCTTTTAGTAAATAAGGAATTGTAGTTAGTTTCCAATGTAGTCTTTTATTTTTTTTTCCTCGGGACTTCACTGTCAGTTTTATGATGATAAAATTTAAATACTTGGGATTTTCTAAAAATTCTTAGAGAAATGTCCACAATTTATTAGTTAACTATTAAAATATAGTAATGTTTATGGTATTTGGAGGAAAATGACTCGCAATATTTTAAAATTCTGTACTTCTCTAGATAATTTTTATCTGCACAGATATAGTTTGGTGTAATTTATTGTAATCTAACTGTTTATACTTGAATATATAATATATATATAATGGTACTTATTTAAAATTTCTGTTTTATCGACAATGGTTATTCTTTGCATTTTGAAATTTGAAAATGTTCCAAGCACATAACTAGTTGTCGGGTTCTTTTCAAATATTCCTATTATATACTCCACATCATTTATGACGACCTATTTTTGGCGAAAGACTTGACGATATTTCGCCAAATGCGAGAATTTGACGACAGTGGATATGACTGTGTAGTTTTAAGTTTTAAGTGTATGAGAGTAGCAACAATGCTTATAACAATTAAAGTAAATTTGCGAGATACCACGTTTTTTTATGTTCATAAAGGAAACCTGATTATGAAAAAAAAAAAAAAAAAAAAAAAAGGCCACCCTAGAATTTCAAACTGCTATATCTCAGCCATTTTTTAAGATAGAGACAAAACTAAAAATGCTCCCGAATCCTTGTATCAAGGCCGAAAATGTGAGGGTAAAACCTTTTAAGCTTTCTAATTTTTTTTGTATATTAATTTAAATTTGAAATCTTTAAGCGGCCGCCACTTTGAAACAAGGGGGTGGATGAAGCTGGACCACAAATTCGGTCGAGATCTCAGTAAAGCCTGCTCAGTACCTTAGTAAAGCCTGCTCATTCACATCCAAATCGTTTCATAAATACGTTTGCTATTGTATGACGAGAAAATCTGATACACACACACACACACATATATATATAATAATTACTTTGATGTAATTAACGTGGATAACTGAAGACTAGCTTTTATAGAACCAATACTGTTTTAATATTGGAGTAATACTAATTCTAATTACAAGATATATACAAGGTATGTACAGGTTTTAAGGGGAGAAGAGGACGATTTTGCCGTAGCTTATCGGCCGTTAACGCGTCTCTCGATATTAGACCTTGGCTGGGCCGTCTGCCCAAGCAAACTCGAAAAGCAAATCTGACGAGCATCTTAATATTCCGCTCTCAGGCCAGAGAGGCGAAACTATTTAGTCATCAAGTTTATTGTGTCGAGTTTTTTCTGGTCAAAGTAATTATCGTGGGATCTGTCGCGCCTCTTCTCCCTGCGGTCGGTCATGTTATGGGATTTTCAAATAATGCTACTGTAAGCAAATAAAGGAGTAGAATGCTAAAATTAATCTTAAAAACTCAAAAATTAAAATTGCACATAATGTGTTTTATTATTTAAAAGATGATAAAATTGTAAAAAATGTGTTAAACTACATTAATATTAATAAATGTCAATTACTCCAAGCACTTTCAGCAATACACATGGCCATCATCAGGGGTAAAATACAAACTGTCATTACCAACGGCTTACTTTGTATTTTATCCCTGATGATGGCCATGTGTATAGCTGAAAGGGCTTGGAGTAATTGACATTGATTAATGTTAATGTATTTTAATATCTTTTTTACAATTTTATCATATTTTAAGTAATAAAAACACGTTATGTGTAATTTTAATTTTTTTAATACTACTATTTTCAAACTTTAAATGCTACGAATTCACTATAAAATTTTGTTTAAAACGATGCATTATTTATTAAATTTGGAATTAATTTTAAAAACACATTAAATCAGGTGTTACAGAACATTTTCACCAAATCTGTAAAAAATAGTATTAGTAATTAAAAACTAATGATTTAGTATGAGAAATCTCCTAGTTACGTAATTAGCATATAAAAAATAAATATTATGTATTCATTATGTCTGCGGTCTTCTTAAATTTTTATATTTTTAACATTTCTCAATAAGTCGTAAAATTTCATTGCTGAAAAATGACCTCTGTAATAAAATGTTTTTTTGAAGTCTTGCACATAAAATATTCAAAGGTTTTTCAAATAAAGTACTTACGTATATACTTCAGACGTAATAAACATAAAAATGATATGTATTTTGTTCGTACTCAATTTTCCCACTTAATGTTTTTTTTTTCCTTTGGCCGTTTCGGAAACCTTGATCGTAAAAGCTAATGACGTTGCAAAAAAAAAAAAAAAAAAAAAAAAAAAAAAAGCGAGAACTTACTCTACATTATGCATACATTGTAGATAGTATAAGAAAAATTTTAACAACATTTAGACTTTTCTTTTTCTTTTTTGTAAGTCGTCTATTTGAGTACAAATTACTTAGTAAATGGTAATTTCAATATATTGCGAATGATTCAAAGTTCCTCCTTAGAGTTTTATAAGGGGGGTCAAGGACACAAAAATCTTCAATTTAAAAAAAAAATATTTTATTGTATTAAAAAATTCTTTTTTATTATCCACTTTAAATGACGTTTAAATCATGTTTCTATCTTAATTAGAACAGGATATATTAATTTTTGTTTTCAAAATCTAGCTTTCAAGTAGTGGTTGTCATGGAAACGTTTTTGTGTTTTTCTGAATTTCTCGTCTTTAAATTGTTATGAGTCAAGAACCGTTAAAGATAAATTGGTTCAAGTTTGGAACATGGAATTTTTCAGTTATTTTGCTTTAATTTTGATACAGCAAATTTATTCAAATTATTTAATTTAAAAATCGTATTTTCAAAAATTACTTTTGAAAATATTATTTTTTACAAATAAGTTACATAATTTAAAAAAAAAAAATACTTTAAATATTTTTAATTTCTTAAAAAATTAATATTTTAAAAAATGCGAAATCAGATTTAAAGCATATATCTTTTTGTTTAATTAAATGAAAAAAAAAAAAAAGAAAATTTGACGAACAATATTTCGAGTTATAGCGAATTTAAATTACCCCACTTAAAAAATAAATAAATAAATAAATAAATAAATAAACTTATGAGAAGTTTTATGAATTGATTTTGTTAACAAATTATATGGTTAACCACCACAAAAAAAAAAAAAAAGTCTAACTCAATAAATAAAAATATTTTTAAAATGTGTCACGGACCCCCTTAATAACAAGTGTGTAGAAACTATTAGAATCAGATTTCACATCCATGTGACTTTTTAAGCATTTTTCTTGTATTATTATTAATAATAATCTTTTAAGACAACGGTCAAAATGTTGTTACTAAAAAAGACAGGCCGTCGTTTTAAATATGTGATCGCGTATGAAAATTTTGAATATTTTTTAATTACTAATTGAAAACTTTTTAAAATATACCTCGTCTACAGATTTTATTGATGTATTAGAATACAAAAAATATCCTTTTAAAATAAATATTTAAAAACGTGCTGGAATCTTAGCTAACCAGACGCACAAACAAAATTAAAAAAAATTTCTCTCACTTTTTGCAGTATCAAAATAAAAATACTTTGTAGTTTTCAAAGAAAAATGGGCCGCGCAACGTTTTATGTATTGCTTAGGCAGCGTTCATCTATATCTATACAATGAAAGTGTTAGATGCACTTAAAAAGTGAAAATTTAATATGTGAAATTTCTGTGATGTAATGATGTTTAAAATAAATAAACATTCCGTAGGTGTTCTTAAATCTCATATTTTTCAAGCCTATCTTCAAGTCGTAAAATTTTAATCACATAAAACTGACCTCTACAAAAATATTTCTTGCACATTACATATTCAAAGGTTTTTCAAATAAAGTATACTTACGTACATTCGAAGTTCTTGTTTAGAGTTAACATTTCTTTAGTAATTTTATTGGTGAGAATTTAGAAACTATTAGAATTATACTTTAAATCGGTTTGATTTTTTAACTTTTTTTCTGGTATTAATTTTTATTTATTTATTTATTTTATTTATTTTATTTATTTTATTTATTTATTTATTATTATTATTGTTATTATTATTATTATTGTAAATAGCATCTATATTAAATTTTTTGGATCATGTTTCAATAAATTAAAATCGTTACAAATAATAGAAAGCCTCAAAATTTTAATAAATTAATACATTTTGTAAAAAAAATTTGGATATTTTTTTTTTATTTAAAAATTTAAAAATTCCTTCTTTTCCAATTTTGGCATTTCAAACTGGTTTTTTTTTTTTTTTTAATCTGATACTTTATTACTTTGTTCTTCAAATCTAAGTATCGCATTTTTGATACAAATATTAGATCAAAAGAAAAAAATCAACACGTGGATGTATATGGAATAAACTTATGAAAATCACATATGAATCATTATGAAACAAAAAAAATGTATTAATTTATTAAAATTTTGAGGCTTTCTATTATTTGTAACGATTTTAATTTATTGAAACATAAGTTCAAATTTGTTTTAAAACAAAATTTTCAAAGTTATATATATATATATATATATTACTTAGTTACCTCTCATAGAATCTAAAGATACATTAAAAAAATTTCAGACAACTTGCTCAAATATTTTGGAAGCCTTAATATTTTGATTACATAGAGAATATGTAAAAAAATACGAAATGAGAAAAATGGGTTTAAACATCTCCTATACAAAAAAGCTGTAAATTGTACGTCAAACGTGACAGGTTAGGTGCGTCCGTACTATAACTAGTTTCAGTGAAATGAATTATATTGTCTGTTATGATATGATTCATTTCCGTAATAAAATAAGTACATTTTAAGTTGCCAACATTTTATCTTCTGTTGACATTGACTGAAAATTCCAATCGGAAACTTAAGCCTACCTTTGAAAATTTCAGAACTTAAAATCCATATTTAGACTCCCCAACCCCATTTAATATCTATTTCTCCGGAAGTATCTATCCAAAAAAACTGTCGGTAGATTATAGGATTTCTATAATTAAACAATTTTAGTATACAAATTCTGTTTTAAATTCAGTAATACGGAAATAATAGGACTCCATCTTAAATAGGCCATAATCAATATGGCAACCTAGAATCATTCCCTGTCATGGGATATCATTGAATTAATTTATGTATCATAGGATTTAATAGAATGAAGAAAACTTTTATTAATATCTTTTTAAGTTTTAATTCAATTTTCATAAAATTTGAAATGACTCGACAAAATTCTGCAACGATTATATTTATAAAATTTCAAACCATTCGTTTGGGTAGTTTTTGCGTTGTTATATGCGGACAGACAAACGGACCAAACAACGACTATAGGTGCTACATATTTATATAATTACGAACGAACCAAAAAAGGGAAGATTTAACATGTAAAATTTTTTAGTGATGTAATGATGTTTAGATAATGTATGAACTTTCCCTTTGTCTTTAATATTTTTTAAAGCTTCTCTTCAAGGCGTAAAATTTTATGGCAGCGAACTGACCTTTACAATAAAAAATATTTCGTGCGCATTAGATATTCATAGGCCTTTTTCAAAAGAAGTACTTACGTATACTTCCGGCGTAATAAACACAAAAATGATATGTATTTTGTTCGTACCCAATTCTTCCACTTAATGTGCTTCTCTTTGGTCGTTTCGGAAACCTTGATCGTAAAAGCTAATGACGTTGCAGAAAAGTGAACTTACACCCCATTACGTATACATGGTACATAGTATAAGAAAAAGTTGGACATCATTTAGGCTTTTTTTTTTTCTTAGTTTATATCTCTTTAATGGTATTTCTTTAGTAATTTTTTTGGATGGGAAGTTAAAGAATATAAACTTTAAATAATGGTGAATTTAAAGAATTTTTCTGATATTTTTAAACTTTAGACTAAATTTCGCTAAAGTGGGAATTTTTTCTTTTATTTTTTAGTGTATGCATGGAGAATTAGGGTTAATTGAATGGAAGTAAAATCGTGTTGTCTGATATCTCTGGGACATATAAGACCCATTGATAATTACTTGTGGGATAGTATTAACCCACCAAAAAATAAACGATGTAATTACTTGATACGTGCACTTTTTGAGTGTTGGTTGTATTCTGTAATATTAAAAAATAAACACATCTGAGTCAAGAGGTTTAAAAACACAACGACACATAAGCTGTTGATGATGCAAATACTTCACGCCAACAATCAACGGAAAAGTTCTACAATCTAGAGGAATTTTATTAATTAAACATCGCGTGGTTACTTACGAAACTTTAGACCAACAGTTTGAAAGTCCTACAATCGCTGCTTTCCCATTCGTTATATAAACACAAATCTGCATCAAGATGATAAACTACACAACGACACATAAGCAGTTGATAATGCAAATACTTCACGTCCATAATCAATGGAAAAATTCTACAATTTTAGAGGAATGTTATTAATTAAACATGGGTGGTTACTTACGAAACTTTAGACCAACAGTTTGAAAGTCCTACAATCGCTGTTTTCCCATTCGTTGTATAAACACAAATCTGCATCAAGATGATAAAATACACAACGACACATAACCAGATGATAATGCAAATACTTCACGGCAACAATCAACAGAAAAGTTCCGCAATCTAGAGGAATTTTATTAATTAAACATGGCGTGGTTACTTACAAAACTTTAGAACAACAGTTTGAAAGTCCTACAATCGCTGTTTTCCCATTCGTTATATAAACACAAATCTGCATCAGAAGGATAAAATACACAAAGACACATTAGCAGTTGATAATGCAAATACTTCACGCCAAAAATCAACGGAAAAGTTCTACGATCTAGACAGGAATTTTATTAATTAAACATCGCGTGGTTACTTACAAAACTTTAAGACAACAGTTTGAAAGTCCTACAATCGCTGTTTTCCCATTCGTTATATAAACACAAATCTGCATCAAGAGGATAAAATGCACAACGGCACATAAGCAGTTGATGATGCAAATACTTCACGCCAAAAATCGACGGAAAAATTCTACAATCTAGAGGAATTTTATTAATTATACATCGCGTGGTTACTTGCGAAATTTTAGAACGATATCCTGAAGGTCCTAAAATCGCTGGAGAGAAGAGGATTTTCTTTTACCTAATATATCAGATAGTTCTAGGACTTCATACATCATTAGCAAAACTTTTCTTTTCAACAAAATTATTAGTTGTATGAAGATTTTAAAATGCTAATGAATACGTTTCTGCGAAAACCCACCCGATTCTTTCATTTTCTATTAGCCTCGCTTTTTCATGAGCATTTATCACATTAATCTCTTGCATTTTAGATTTGATTTTTTTTTTCTTTTTTTTTTTATTGTATGTTATTACTTTTTTTTATTTTTGGTAATATTTCTATATAAAAAAGATAAACTTTATTTTTTAGCAATCATAAATGTCATTAACACCACTTTTGTCATTTTAATCCAATTTCAATCACTTTTTTTTTCAACAACGCATGACGAGCCTTGCTCGTCAAATTTCACGTAAGGGTAAAAGAACAAGGTGCGTCCGAAAAACGCATACATACACTGTTTAACGGGTCACAACTTTCTATTTTTTTTTTCTTTCTTTTCAAAGTGTAATTAATTGGAAATGATGAGAGGACCAAGACTAACTTTTGAAAAAAGAAAAATTATTTTAAAATACTGTTGGAATTATGAAAATGTAACAGAAGTACAAATAATAATAATAATAATAAATAAATAAATATCGCAGAGAGTTTCGGGCAGATCTACCTATGCGACATACAATTCATCGGATAAAATATAAGTTTAAAACAAATGGATGTTCATAAACAACGTTTCGGAACCACAATGAAGCAAGAATGCGCCACAACATCAAATGGATATTTGTTGAAGTTTGTGGATCAATATTTCACCATTATAAGCAGTGTATTGACCAGAACGATAACAATTTTGAACATCTGCGGTAGGAGGAAAAGTTATACATTTTATATAGATAGATTCTTTTACAATTTAAATATTAATTATATGCGAATAAAAACTGAAGTTATAATCATTCAAACTTACATTTTTTGAATTCCCCTGTATTTTATCAACTGCAAAAAGAAAGATATGTCTTTTAAGAAGAGTACACAGAAAAAAGGATGTTAAAAATATTAATTCATCAATTAAAACATTCAAAGTGTGTGTACGACGCACTCTGTATATTCGTATTGCTAATCTGACAGATCAAGTGCGCTTGATCGCACTGTGATTCATATTATTCCTGATTGAAACCGAATTTATTTTTAAATTTTTTGTACAATCCCTCCACTTTTTAAATAATCCTTTCACTATATTTTTTTCCTTTTGATCTCTACAGCCTATTTCTTTAAATAATTTTTCAAAGAGTTTCACTATATTATCGAGATTCTCTTTTATGCTTTTTCTCTTTAATTTAAATCGAACGTTAAGTCGGGGAAAAATAGTAATAGTTTCGATTCAACCTTCAATCGACCCAGAAGAAATTGCTTTTGGATCCCTGGGAATTGGATTGCACAGCCCATTAACCCTATCCCAGAAAGCATACTTCTCCATTAGATACTTCGCTTAATACTCATTCCTAACTTCGTTCAATCTCTCCGAAAATCGTTCGGATTGTTTCCATCGCATCCCATGTGTAGCTTTTCTTCTAAATGCCGTTCTTTTCGTTTCGTTTCTTTGTTCTATGTTATTGCGTTCTACGATCAAATGCGTTTCGCAACGATATTTTTGCTAGTATTAAACTTTTGAAAGGGTTTTTTACTGGCCTAGTGTTAGTGTAGTTAATGAACTATTGCTTTGTACACTGTAAAAAATGACGAATGTTTCTGAATCTACGAAAATATAATATAATGATGAATAAATTTATAATATAAATTCATCCTTGTTAACCTTGATTCTGAACAGTGTTTCTTTATCTTCAGAAACCTCAGACATCAATAGCATTTCGAGATTTAAAGAATCATTTAGAAAAACAAAATTTTTCTAGCTGCCCGTAATTTTCCGAAACTTTTACGAGTAGCTTTTAAAGTGTATTAATCAGTTTTCTGAGCCTGGCATATAGTTTTTTCCGATGCTATCCATTCTCAAGTAAACATTTTCATCTTCAACAAATATGTTTAACAGACAAACATGCAAAATTAACAGCGTTAACATTAACATTAAAATTAAGATTATTTCTTTACTCTTTCATGTATAAATTAACTTATGCAGCTGAAAGCATTTACTTGAGAATGGACGACATTCGATAAATAGGCATTCCAGGCAGAGGAAACTGAGTAATACACTGTAAAAACTATCCGGAAACGTTTCTGAAAAATACGGGCAGCTAGAGAAATTTTGTTTTTATAAATAATTCTTTAAATTTTGGAAATGTATTGCTTTCTGGGGATTCAAAAGACAATGGGGCACACTTTTCGGAATGTCAGATAACTCAGAAGATTATATTATATTTTCGTTCGTAGTTATAGTACAATAACATAAAATAAGAAACACTGATCATTTTTTACAGTGTAGGATGAAATATATATATATAAGTAAGATAAGCACGTTTTGTTCCTATAGTGCAGTAAAAGTAAAGGCTGTCTACTAGTGATGGGCATAACGATTATTTTGATTATTCGAATGAATCATTCGGGCATGCACAGAAGCATATCTGTCAAACTTCAATATTTTTTTTATTCAATTACTACCAAAAATTAAAAAAAAAAAGAAAAGAAAAGTTTCTGATTTTAATTATAATTAGATTAGACTCAGAAACTTTTTTTATTTCTTTCTTTTTTTTTCAAAATTTCTGATAGTAATTGGATAAAAAAAATTTGAAGTTTGACAGATATTCTTCTGCGCATGCCCGAATAATTCATTCGAATAATCAAAATAATCGTTATGCCCATCACTACGTGTCTACAGTGGAAGGGAGACGGTATGAAATCGCTTATCTGGAAACCAGTTATTCAAAATCATATTCAGTGCTGTAGTCTTAAAATAACCAGATGTTATATGCCAGAGAGTATACGATATAGTTTTACCTGAGAAACAGAAAATATACAGAGGTTCTTAAAAAAATCCAGTAGGTATTATACGGCGTATACCACCGTCATGAACATAGAAATACACTTCTAACGAAATAGCCTTTCGAAGAAGAAAACCGTTCTTCGAAAAATGTTTCAAATAGGTAGCGCCTGTGTAGGACATATATTTGCCCTATGCGTCACCAGTTCGTCTGCTTCTTCCCTACTTCTTCATTTCGTCGTCTGCTTGGCATTGCAATACAAAGCATTGTTAGTAACAGTTTCGATTTGTTGTTTGTAGATGGCGCTACCTTAGCAGGGTTGCTCGCCAACTGCGCAGAACCGTGCGCGCAGTTGCCATTAAGTTCGAAAGTAGCTACACGAAATTAACACTATTACTTACCCATCATACGTAGTATAGGGTAAGTCTTGTAATCATTTTGAAAATCGAAAAAAAAATTGACGGATTTACACGTTTCATACACTGAAGATTCCGAAAAACATATTTAAAAAAAAAAAAAAAAAAAAATTGCCATCCGTCTGTCTGTGTGTCTGTAAACGCTCTATCTCCCGAACAAATTGAGATAGAGACTTGAAATTTGGTATGTATTTAGTATGTAATAATGGGAAGAAGCTTATTGAATTTCAATAACCTCAATTATCCGGAACTATTTTTTTCGGACTCTCGAAATATTCGTTCTGATAAAAGGTATATAACATTTTTCGAAATTGTTTATTTTAAGGAGGGAATATAAAAGACGCTAAAAAAACATAAATTTTGCATAAAGAATGAAGTCGATCAGATAAATAGTTGCCGAGATATTTATAATCCTATTTTCCCCACTCTTCGATTTTTCCTGACCCTGTCTTTCATTCAAATTCCAATTCAAAGCTATATTTTAATTGGAAATGAGACGCTTAATTCGCGCAGTAAACCGATAGTTAATATGATTATCAATTTTGGAGTAATAGAGCATTTAAAGTTTATGACGTCATCAAGCCACGATTTTATTCGAATTGCAATGCATTTTATAAATAATTTACACATGTTTTATTTTCATATTTTATATTATGCCTATCCATGATGGGTAAGTATTACGGTGGCCCCCAACGACTAGTTTCGTTAGAAGTCATTATCTATTTCTACTAGCGGAGCTTCGCTGGTCGGTTTATTACAAACGAACCTCGAATTAGACGAACTTAGGATTGGGCGTCCCTCTGTCTTCGGATCCGGTCAACTTAGATTTAAATAAAAAACAAAACCATTTCTTGGATAAAGATATTTTCATTTATTTCTGTTTAGTAAGAAAATTTAATTTAGAATCCTGTGGAAACTGCCTCAACGTATTTTTAAAAACTGTGATTGCTGATTTTGCATATTTGTTTTCTATTCTACGGTGTAAAAATGGAAATTGTATAACGTTTAAACGTATAAAGTTGCACTTAAATCAATCTTTATTGGCAAAGTCGTTGCCACCGTCGAAATGACGTCAGCGTTGTGTTTTTCTTCTATAATATAGATTTAAAGATCGTAAAGATTATGGCAAATTATATTTACATATTTAGAAACACGATGTAGTGTGAAGAAAAATCAGACATTATTAATTGAAGCAGGGTTGGCAAGTTTTCGACGCATGACGGTTTTTACCGGTTTTAACCATGGTTTTTACCGTCATGTCAAAAACCTCCTTGTCAAAAATGTCAAAAACTGTCAAAAACCCATTTTTTAGTAGTTTGTTTTTACATTTTTTTTTCATTCTATCTTTAATATTAAGTTGTTTTACATAAAATATTCAGTATCAAAAAGACTCTAATTCTAAAGACTTGGATGGATATCCAAGAAAAACAAGAATGAAAAATCATGCGTCACGCATAGATTAGTAACACTTTCCAATGCTTCCAAAATAATTTTACAAATCATTACCGTTTAATGAACTGAAAGATAACATCTAAGTAAACAATTTGGAAAATGCATAACATATTTAAAAACGTAATTTCCGGAATTTCCAAGATATATTTCCAACATATACAATATTCGGAAAAATATCCGAATACTTTTATTCAGCCCTGTATATGTTCTATAGATTTGTATATATACTACATAGGATGCTAAACATTAGTTTAGTTAGGAAACGTGTAGCACAGTTTAAAATTCTCCTTCTGGAGTTTCTGTCAATAAACAGAAATGTTTGCGAACTTTTGTGCTGCCCAGTATATGATCTACAGAATTTATACACACCAAGTAATAGACAAAAAGTGAGTTAAATTTAAAATCGCGTTCAGCAACTTAAAATGTACTTCCCGGAATTATTGCTAACAGACAGTAGAGAATTCTTTTGTGTGTCCCTGTAAATGAACGATGACTGCTATACACACAATATTCTGTAGTAAGCCTCTTGTAATGTACCTTAGTGATAATATATAAATTTCAATGCGATTAAAACAGTGAAACATTATTTAATTAAACCGCAGATGATTTTTCTCCATAGATGTAATGGAATGGAATTCTTCTGAGTGTCCCTGTAAAAAAACTATAAGTGCTACACACTTCAGCTGAAATAGGGAACATGCTATAGATAACGACAATAACATGTAAAAATTGCAGGGCAATCCGAGCATATTTACGGGAGTTAGAGCACGGCAATATGGCCAGACAAACCGAAGTCATAAACACTTTTCAACTAGGTTGGAAAGTGTTAACAAAAAAGAATTGCATTAGAATAATACGTGTACATCTCTGTTAGAAGATCTCTACAATATCTTAAGCTGATTAGCAAAGTCTAAAAAAATTCGATTTTTTGAAGAAATCCTGTAACCTATAAGTATTAGATTAAACAATGTGTATAATTTTCGGTACAATTATTACATTGCTGAAAACAAAACTAAGATTCTACTTACTGAAGTGCAAATGAAAATCAACACAATTGCATTTATGAATATACATAAGATATGCATTTAAAATATTATATCGAAGAATATTCAAATTTATTCACTGCCAGTCTATGCTTAACATCTATTGTTATACAATGTAACAGCATTTGTGCATCTCTAAAATGTAATTTTAATGTACTTTATTAAAAATGTATATTGAATGTTATTTAATAATTATAATAACCTTTTATTATTATTTAATATTAATGTTAATTGCAGTTAGTAGAATCTATATTTAGTGAAGATTATGACAAATATTGTTCTTTTCTTTTAATCTTGTCTTTTTAAATCTTTCCCATATTAGGAAATTATCTTCTTTTAAATAAATTTAACAAATGTAATTGTAAATAATAATAATAACAAGAACAACAAGGTAAAATCAATCTAGAAATGTATTATATGCTACCATACAACATAAATTGGAGGACTATCGAAAATGATAGGTTTTTGACAGAATAAACCGGTAAAAACACGGTTTTTACCACTGTCATGTCAAAAACCAGTTTTTGACGTCAAAAACCCAACCCTGAATTGAAGTAAGTGAAATAAGATCAAAGTTGCTTGAAGTATGAACAGAACTTTTAAAATATATAAACGCTTTATTCAGGCTTTGCTTCATAATATAGATTAATTTGGGCTCTTGTTTTCTACGAATTCATTAAATTAATCGTTATGTGTTTAGATAATTGTGCTTGGTGGAAAATTACCGTTGCATTGTATCATTGTTGCAAAAATTTCTTTCTGATGCCGATATTTCTGAGAATTTCTTTCTTTACGACGGAAGTTATATTCATTTCTTGAGTAACTTTATTCCAATTAGCATTGTTTTATTCATTATCAAAACTTTATCTGAATTTGATTTACAACTTTTAGATAAATAATGATTCATTGTCTAAAGGTTTCTCCCACGTTATTAACCGCATGTAAAGCATTATATTTTTTTAAATGTGTCAATTTTTACTTTCTTCATTCTTTAATAGAAAAAAGTATTGTAATCGAAATTTTATTAATCTCCCGGTTTCCGAGGGATTTACACATTTTTTCTCAATGGTGTAGAATTGAATGAATTGAAGAATATCAAAAGAAAAGAAAAAAATATATATTAAATACTACTGCAATTATGCTTCAGAATTTGGACGTTCTTTCCGTAAATGTCAGACGGAAGGTTGAGATTACATTTCCTCATTATCTTTCTGTTATATATAGGCTCATTTCATTTATAGACACCTGTTATTGTGATTGTCACGTACTTCTGAACTTCTGATACAAAGTGGAAGAAAGATTTCTTCTTGCTTCATATCTATATTAATAATAAAAAACATTCTCTCTGTATGTATGTCTGTTGACGATGCCTAGCGGAAATCTATCACAAGTATAAGTCTGCAAATTTCGATAAGGGTAGACTAAGACATGTCTGAATTCACATAGGCTCATTTTTATTTTATTTTTTTAAATAATGATTCATTGAATATAACAAATAATAACACCTTTTAATTATATACTTCTTTTAATTGCTAAAAGGTATAAAATAAAAAGATTATAAACAGTAAAATTGCTTTTATTAGACTGTTGACATGTGTTTCAGCTCAAGCTGAGCCATTATCAAAACAAACAAAAATATTCTATAAATGCACGTCTATGAAGTTACGTATTTGAAACGCAATCATTTAATTTTTCACGTACTTTAAAAAAAATACGCATGCTATTATTATTATTATTATTATTATTATTATTATTATTATTATTATTTTTACATCTAAAGATCCAAGCAAAAATAAAAACATTCTCATCTTCCTCAAACATTCTCATGAATCAAACATTCTTCTAATCAAACATTCTCATGAGAAAAGGGTTCTCATCTTCCGAACTCTCTGAAATTTTAACCTGTTATAAATATAACTGTATCCATGCTCAAATTTTGCGAAAAAGTATGCATATTTAGTAGTGAAAACATGAGTTCTTAAAAAAGCTTTAGCTCTCAACGCAATGACCATATTACGCCTACATCCAATTTTAATAGACCCTTTTCAATCTCCCTAGACTAGGCTAAACAGGTTTCCCGTTTATGAGGGGAGAAGCCTTCAAAAAACGTTGAAGCATTCGCAATGAGACCATTTTTTTTGTGCGACACTTCCACAGTCATTTTTGAAAAAAGAATGTGGAATTTGACAGAGTGCGCTTTTCGCTTTAAATATATGGATGGTCGGGGAATGCATTCGTATTTTTGAAATATCTCATCAGGAAATTAAAATTTTTATAATATAATTAATTTAATTTTTTTTCTGTGTACTCTTCCTAGAGTATGTCCTTTTTTTCCTTAGCTGTCAAAATAGTTCTAAAATATATACTTAATTTATAATTCAATGTGTTAAAATATTGACGAGTTGTGAATAAGATTTTAACACTTCTAACAAAATTAAGTTTAGAGTGAAACCCCCACTAACGGACACTTTAAGGATTATTTCTTGTTCAAGTCACTATTACAAAGTTTTAAATCTATTTTATACTTACCTTTGTTTTTTGAAAGTAGAGTAAAGATACATTAAAAAATTATTGTTGACAAAATTTTGAAAAATTATACTTTTTATTATTACTAAAAATTAATTTTTATCTTAAATATGTTCAATATCTCCAGTAACTGACACCATACCTTTTTTGAAAAACCAATAGCTGTGTTTGTGTTGTATGTAATATATTTGTGTATATGATATGGTTTATATATATATATATATGATATTTCATGATGTGCGCCATGTGGTTGTATTGGTATAAATGTAGACCTTGTGATGTTTAAGGAATTTTTGATAATTATTGTGAGTAAGATATTTTATCTATTCTTTACAAGTTTTTTATTTCCAATTTTACTATTTCCAATTGTTTTCTGGTAATAATACAGTATACCTGGATGAATATACTGATCGTAGCATAAATGCCAGTATATTTATGAAATACTGTATTATTTTTAAAACACGTGTGGATACATCCAGGCTGATGATTATATCTACAAGTGTTTTTTCATATCCAATTCTAATTTAAATCTCTTGTTATCCAATTTTCCATTATATTTAGTTCATATTTCATTTCAAAATCCATTTGTATTCACTTGATATCAACTTCAAATTATTAACATTTTATGGTTTTATATATATATATATATTTTTTTTTTCTCTATCTTTAAAAAAAAAATATATTTTTCATATTTTCAGTATTTTTGGCCAATTACCATTGAAGCAAATGCTATGGTAATATTATGATTGCACTTGTTAATTTATTAACTATGTGGTATTCTGTCTACACTTTATTACTAATTATCTCTTAGGAGATTTAATTAGAATGTTACAAGAACTTGATATGTTTTTTGAAATTCAAAGATATTATAATTATATATATATATATATATTCTTATGATGTTCTTGCAACACTGTAAATAGATTCGTCTGTAGTGTGCATTGCAATAAATAAATAAATAAATAAATAAGTTATAACAGTTAATACATATTTAAAACCCTATTTTAAAACCCTATATTTAAAAAATACTTTGACAACTGATTTTGTTAAAGAGAAATACAAATTAATGAAAACATGTTTAAAAAAAAAAAACAAAAAAAAAAAAAAAAAAAAAAAACTTGCAGACATTAAAAATTTTGGTCTTTGCTAATTCGAACTGGTGTAGGGTTCATCGGTTCAATTTAACTCAAAGGTTAGCATGAGATTTTCTAATCTGCGTGGATCGCTGAAGCGTACTCTAAAATTTGGAGTAATTCTGATGTTGTGATAAAGGATGTGTCAAGGACTGTTTTTTCATGTTCACGCTTTTCACTTATGCTTCTATTGAATGATAAACCATTACGCATCGTCTGGATATCTCTTTTTTAAGCCTTATTTTCTCACAGCTCTTTTATCACTCCGAATATCTTTATTGTTCTAGCGTTTCATTCATAAATTGTGATATGTGCCAGAAATTTTGTTTTTTACTGCGATAGTGTTATCATTTTACGCTCTCCCTTTCAGCACCAAATCTTCCAGATTTTACTCCGAACTTATCTTATCCACTGCAGTAAAGGTCTCATTTGTTTACTTGTTTAGTATTAAACACAGAAAAAGCTGTGTGTTTTGTAGCTTTAATGGGGGCTCTCAATATATATAAAATATTATTATTTTACACATAATTTTATTATTCATTCATTTAATAATGTCCTCTACCGCTTAACTCTTCATTAATTTTATTCATTAGTTTTCTTAATTTATTATCTTAATTTAGGTACATAATTTCAATTGTAAGGTTTGTGCGCCTGTTTTAAATAGATCCGATTTTCCATTTTTGTACTGCTAATAGATGGCAGAACTGTTACATTCCCCTTTCTTATCAAGGTATTTGGGCTCCTGTGATGACTTGATTTGACTCTTGCAGCTTGAATATTTGCGATTCGTTCATTTACTATTTGATTCATCTGCTGAATTTATTACTTTTTGGCAACGTTTGCAATTTTGCAAAACATGCTTTTTTTTTTCAGGGATTTTTGTGAGGATGTCTTATTTATTCAAACTTTTTCTTTTAATTTTATTAATTTTCTTGTATTATAATAGGCGATAGATAGCCCAAATCTTGTATTATTTTAGCTTATAATTTATACAAGGGTGAAATCCTACATTTTTGGTTGAATCTGTAGTAATTTGGGCCCGTTGATTCTGCTACAGTTCTACAAATTATTGATTAATTCACTTTTTTATTTTCTCTGCAATTTTCTTTTATCTTATCTTGGTCATATATTCTATTTTTCTCCAGACAGATCGCAGTAAGATTTTTTAACTTGTAGTAAAGTGTAGTGGTCTATAAGCATAGCAGATTCGAGACTACGAAAGAGTTTCCTCCTGAAAAGTAATCAGTCAAACATGGAATGAATCCGGTTTATTATTCATTTCATTCTACAGCTGGTGGAACGTTCTCAACATTTAATCCAAATCTTTCGAAAGTTATAAGTAAGTAATAAATATTTCATGAAAGTAGCAGAATTTTCATACGTTATTGAGATTCATAATTCAGTACGATATTCCATAAGAACTTTAACAAAATCTTCCAAAACATTATATACCTTAAAAATATTCCATGACGAAAATCCATAAAAATTATTAGATTCCGTAAAAATATTCCATGGTGAATTATTTAGACACGTAAAAAATACAGAAAAAGTGGGCTCCTGGGCTAGTGCAGACCGTTTTATTGGCAGTGCGCAAAGGAACAAAATTCCAAAAAGAGTACCGCGCACAAAAGCTTCTAAACCAATGAGAAGGCGTGCCGTGGAACTCCACTGGCGGAAAGAGAAAACTGGTGTTATCCGGCCATACTTTTGGCGGGAAGAACAGATCAAAACGTCCGAAGAAATGTAACGAAAATAGGCTTATTGATCAAATGGAATGCTTTGAAATCGCATGAATCGAAACAAAATTACGAGGCGTAAAATTCTAGGATAATTGGAAAGGGGAAAGGAAGCGAAGGGTATTTTAAGTTTAAAAATAGTAAATTAAATGGAGGAAGAAATTAAAAATATTAAAACATGTTCATGTTCACAAATTACTTGTCCTATATTATTTGCTTGTAAAGTGTAGATGGTGGTTCGTAACGAAGTATCAAGAGAAGTTTTCAAGTTTTTTCAATTCTTTTGATATTTCTTAAATATTTTCTTATATTTTCTGATTTTTAATTTCATTTAATTTCTGTTTTCATTTTGTACTCTTGGTTTGAGAGTGTTTTCTGTAAACTGTCTATCAAAATCAGATTTGATATTAACACTAAATATTGACTAATTGATTTTCGATATTTTTTCAAAATGTATATATACAGAAGAGCGCAGAAAAATTGGAAAAAAATTCTTTTCATATAAAAATAAAATGTTTAAATATTGCAGTTAACACCTTGCTTTCAATATTAAAACATACTACAAAGGCAGACATAATGACAGTATACAGTAACTTTATTTTCGTAAAGATGGGATTTGTGTTATGAAGATATAATTACAGAATGAAAATAGCAATCCGAAACAGACTAAAATTTCTAAGAAAAAGCAGTATTAGACTGGTGTGGGAAAAACAAAATTAAGAAAAGGCTAATCTGAGAACAAAGAGACCTGTAAAGCCCTTTAGAAAACCCTTTTGAATAAGTAAGCTAGTGGTGAAAAGTTTGGAGAAAAATAAAGCATTTAGTCAAAAGCTAGATCACGACAGACGATCATTTTTCACGTTAATGATCGATGTCGAGCAATTTGCATAAGTCTGAAAGCTATTATAAAATTTGCAAATGCTAACATAATGGAATCTTTGGAATTTTGTTAGAATTTTGAAAGATGTGGTTATTTTAAATGGATTCTCCTAAATGTACAAAGCAGTAAAATTTCTTCAGAATCATGGAATTCAACAATTTAACGCCCTAAACTTCACAGAGTACATTCGTATTAAATTTTAGCTAGTTATGAGTTTAAAAAAATAAAAACCTTCTAAAGAGGATTCAATTAGTATCAGGGTCGGACTGGGCCAGGGGAAAAGGGCGCAGACCTTGGATTTTCAGAGGGCGCAAAAATTTTAACGAACTTAAATCAATTATACTTACTTGTGTTCTGTCTGACTTGACAAAGTTTAACACATTCGCATAGCACCAAGTAAGAAAAGGGCTTAAATATTATATTCCTGAGTTTAGATAGATGACTTCGCTATATTCCTCGTGCATGTATGGAGTTGCATTAAATCTACACAATGCTACATAGTATTTCAAACTATGTCATGTAATATCCAAAAACTTTAGAAAGTTGAATACAGATTACATTGTATCCTACTTTATTCTTTTGTCAATAGATACCTTAGAACAGTCATGGTATAAAAGTGATCACTTCTTACTAATTATCCTGCAAGTAAGGTATAAAAAGATACATAGGTACCAATTTATAGGGAATAATTTCTACTATTAAATTCTATTAGAAAAATTTGTTTCGGGGATTATCTACATATTAAAAAAATGCACGAACGTTGATTTTTCAAATTGTAACACCAATGTTTGAGTTCCCTGGATCAAGACAGCTTTGTGGAATATACTTATCTTAATTCTTCATAGAATTGTAAAAGAAAATGAGTTAGGGATTTATCTAAAAATTTCGGAAAATAAAATTTAAATCTTACAAGAAAAAGTACTGAGCACTCATTTAGTCAGTAAAATTATATAGGAACTTTAAATTTATAATGAACTTTCTTTATATAAAAGTAAATACTACAATATGTTTCTGGTAATTGTCTACCTGTTATTTTCTGTAGGTTCTTTGAAAACAGAAGGCGATCCCTTTAGACTGTAGGAAGGTTCTCTGCATCTCGAAAACTAATTATTCAAATGAGCTGTACACTTACACACAGTTTTTTTTTTATGCAAAAATTAATGTAGGTGATAATTCATAATTTTTTAATATGAATTTATTAATAATTTTCATAATTAAAAATATGTCTTTGGATACAAAAATACCTGGAATATACTTGGGTCTATTAAGTGTGTTTCATTAAAAAAAAAAAATAAAAATAAAAATAAAAATTCAATCTTTTGATAAGTTTGTCAAATGGATTCAACAATGTCAACTCTTCTAGCTGTATGAAAATTTAACATAATTTAAACTATACCTTTTCGCGGGCTGTCTCGACCAAGGAACTCAAATAGGGTCTCAAAAATAGCTGTTATTATTTGAAATTTCAAAGTTGGTGTAATTTTTAATATCTAGACGACTCCTCCTGTAACATACTTAATCCATAGTTTAATTAGTAGACATTATTTCCAATCGATTAGTACCTATAGATTTTTTACATTTAGTTTTAGAAGTATTGGTAGGGGGTGATCACCTTTTTTTTTATCACCACAGTGATTTTTCTGAGTCACACACGTAACGACGACTTTACTATTTTTTTTTTAAATTGTTGTTACTTTAGACTAAAGGTGTCACTACAAAAAATATTCTGCATGTGTCCTGTAATAGCAATAAAAAAAGTAAAACGTTATCTAAATAATTTCACTTCCAAATTTGTCTCAATTTGCAAAAAAAAAAAAAAAAAAAAAAAAAAAACACTTTCTAAAAGTCACAGACGTAACGGTGGAATCGCCCACAAGCGTATGTTTCATGATATTATATATTTTGTAATTGAGAGTTTCTTGAAGAAAATAATGTTACAAGTTATTACAATAGTTACAGGTATGTTACAATAAATGTTTTCCTAATATAGTTATTTTTATTTTTTATGTTTTCTAAATACAAAATAAAATAAAAGAAAACTGCCCAGTTAAACTGACGGCATTGAGCTCACAGGCTATTCACACTAACTGTAAATTATATTCTTATTTCAAAGAATTTGAAATAAGCCCTCGAAAAATGAAGAAATCGACAATATATTAAGAGGGGGGAACCATCCCCCGTTTCTCCTTCTTATAATTAACCAATGAACCCATAAAACTAATCAGAGAAGCGCCTTACCACAATGAACCTATGTACAAAATTTGAAAAAATCGGATAATTCTGCATGAAAAATCCATTTATCTAAATTAAGGGGGGGGTTAGCCCCCCGTCCCCCCTTTGTACTTAACCAAAGAACCCCCAAAACTAATCAGAGAAGCGCCTTATCACAATGAACATATATATAAAATTTGAAGAAAATCTGATAATTCTGCTTAAAAAACCCATTTATCTATATCAAGGGGGGTTAGTCCCCCCCGTTCCCCCCTTTATACTTTACCAGTGAACCCCCAAAACTAATCAGGGAAGTGCCTTACCACAATGAGCCTATATACAAAATTTGGAGTAAATTGGATAATTCTGCATGAAAAACCCATTTATCAAAATTAAGGGGGGGTAGCCCCCGTTTCCCTCCTTTACACTTCACCAATGAACCCCGAAAACTAATCAGGGAAGCCCCTTACCACAATGAGCCCATATAGAAAGTTTGAAGAAAATCGGATAACTCTGCATGAAAAATTCATTTATCTAAATTAAGGGGGAGGATTCCCCCCCCCCGTTAGCCCCTTTATACTTAACCTATGAACCCCCAAAACTAATCAGGAAAGAACCTTATCACAATGAACCTATATACAAAATGTGAAGAAAATTGGAGAATTCTGCATGGAAAAACCATTTATCTTAATTAAGGGGGGTTAGCCCCCCCGTTCCCCCCTTTATAGTTAAACAATCAATCCCCAAAACTAATCAGGGAAGCGTCTTATCACAAGGAACCTATAAACAAAATTGGAAGCAAAACGGTTATTTCTGTCAAGAGTTATCGCGTTACGTACGCACATACATACATACATACATACATACATACATACATACAGAACGGGCGGGCACATAAGCTCTCAGGCTTTGATAGCCTGTGAGCTAAAAATACAAATAAAGCTCCTTTGTTCAAACTTTACATTATCACAACTCTATTATCACATTAAAAATCGTTATTGTTCTAGTGCTTCATTCATAAATTGTGATATTTGCCAGAGAAAAAAAACATTTTACTGCGATAGTGTTATCATTTTACGCTGTGGTTCAGCACTAAATCTTCTAGATTTTACTCCAAACGGCTTCGCTTATCTTCTGTTCCGATTCTGCAGTAAAGGCCACATTTGTTTACTTGTTTTACTCCTAAACACAAAAAAAGCTGTTTATTTTGTAGCTTTACGATTAATCGTCAAAAGTGAGTTTAATGGCTGCTATAGGAAGCACTGTTGATATCTACCAGAGCAGTGGAAAGTGTTTGTATTGAGTTATTAAATAACAGTGTGTGTTTGGTATTTGGCAATAGACTTACGGTTCAGAGCAAATTTGTAAAACTTTATTGGAATTCCATAAAGTGGAAACTGTAACTTTATTGGAATTCCACAAAGTTATTATTATATATATATTTTTTTTTTCAAGATTTGTTTACTGCAAAGACAATTAATGCACAGTGAGAAATTAAAATAAACACTTACAGCAATTAAAAAATATATAAAATATTATATAAAATAATACTTGAAATTTTTTAAATGTTTGGTTGGTAACAGAATTACAAGCAATAGATCTCGTGTAATTCCGTTTAGTTATCTGTTTAGTTATTTAGAAAAGGTCTGAAGTCATGGGAACGGAATGCAATTTACGAGTTACTTCTACTGAAATATTCTTTAGTCTTTTACATGCTTTCGTTTCCTTTAGGTTAATGATCCGAAAATCGTATTTATTCTGCAATAAATATATCCGAACTGTGTATACATATGTTCTTTAGGAAACGGAAAATATGTCTAAAGATGCGACGTTCAAAAGCTATTTTAGAATACTCTGTATCTTTGTTTGAAAACATTCCCTTAGAATAATAACATGAATGAATTTGTTTTGCTGTAGTTTGTATTTTTTCCCCTTGCTTTTGGGGTCCTTAAGTTCGCTTAATTATGCAAAAAAAAAAAAAAAAAAAAAACTCCCACGAAGAAACTCTGTACTCTTCTAAACTGTTTGTTTTCGTTCTAAGCAAAAATTGATTCAAAACGTCTGAGTAATTTTGTTTAAGTTTAATTTTAATATTGGATAGTACCCATTACTCCGGATTTTTATTTAATTGCTACGCCACTGCTTGTGACCATATGAAACGTCGCATCGACTAAATACGAGGCTAAGGAAAAGACAAGCTGTCGCACTACGTTTCGCGTTCACCTCCCTTCGGACTGTTAGAGTCACGTGATACTGTTTTCGTGCACCTGCATGCGTGTTTTTCCTTCACCTGCAACACCAAAAAAAGCGTCATGTGACTCAAGCTGTCCGAAGGGAAACGAACCTGTAACACAGTGCGACAGCCTGTCTTCTTCGTTAGCCTCGGACTAGCTGTTTTATTAGACATCTAACATTTATAAAGATTTTCCTCATTAAAAAAAAAAAAAAAAATCATCATTGTTAATAATAATAAATTGGTTACATTAAAAAGGCTGAAAATTTCATTTTGAAAAATGCTTTTAAAGAGATTACTGAATGTTTTTAAAGAACAGACAGAAGCTGGGAATCAAATGAATGTCCAAAACACTTTACGGCTTTGTTGAAATAGCTGACTAGTGATTCTGTTTTTTAGGTTAATGATCCGAAAATCGTATTTATTTTGCAAAAAATATATCGGAACTGTGTGTATATATATATATATATATATATATTAGAAAACGGAAAATACTTCTAAAGATGAGACGCTTAAAAGTTATTTTACAATACCCTGCATTTTTGTACAATACCCTGCATTTTTGTTTGCAAGTATTCCGCTTGTCGTAGTTCGTATTTTTTTTTAAGTGTTGCTTTTTGGAGTCTGAGTTCGTTTAAAATTATGCAAAAAATTTTCCCACGAAGAAACTCTGTACTCTTCTATACGTGTAACTGTTTGTTTTCGTTCTACACATTGATTCAAAACTTCTGAGTAATTTTGTTTAGGTTTAATTTTAATATTAGATAGTACCCATTACTCCGGATTTTGTTTTAATTGCTACGCCAGTGCTTGTGACCATATGAGACGTCGCATCGACTAACTACGAGACTAATGAAAAAGACAAGCTGACGCACTACGTTTTGCGTTCGTTTCCCTTCGGACTGTTAGAGTCACGTGATACTGTTTTCGTGCATCTGCATTCGTGTTTTTCCTTCACCTGCAACACCAAAAAAGTGTCACGTGACTCAAGCGGTCCAAAGGGAACGTGTAACGCAGAGCGGGAGCCTGTCTTCTTCGTTAGCCTCGGACTGACTATTCTATTAAACATTTAACATTTATAAAAGATTTTCCTCATAAAATAAAATCAGTATTGTTAGTAATAAATTGGTTACATTACAAAGTCTGAAAATTTCATTTTTAAAAATGCTTTTAAAGAAATTACTGAGTGTTTTTAAAAGAACCGATAGAAGCAGGGAATCAAATGAATGTCAAAAATATTTTACGGCTTTGTTGAAATAGCTGTCTGGTGATTCTGTCGCTGTTTTTAGTTATTTAGAAAAGGTCTGGAGTTATGGGAACAAAATGCAATTTACGAGTTACTTCTACTGAAATACTTCTTAGTCTTTTACATTCTTTCGTTTCCTTTAGGTTAATGATCCGAAAGTCGTATTTATTCTGCAATAAATATATTCGAACTGTATATATATATATATATATATATTCTTTAGGAAATGAAAATTACTTCTAAAGTTGAGACACTGAAAAGCTATTTTAGAATACCCTGCATTTTTGTTTGCAAGCACTCCGTTAGTCGCAGTTAATTTTTTTTTTAAGTGTTGCTTTTTGTGGTCTTTGAGTTCGTGTAAAATTATGCAAAAAATGTTTCCCACGAAGAAACTCTATATATAGTCTTTCTTTTATACGTGAAACTGTTCGTTTTCTTTTTAAGTAAAAATTGATTCTGAGTATTTATTTTTTAAAGTTTAATTTTAATATTAGATAGTACCAGATTTACTACTCTAGAATACGTTACTCCAGATTTTTAGCACTTTCCAACCTAGTTGAAAAGTGCTTATGACTTCGGTTTGTCTGGCCGTCTGGCCGTCTGTCCGTGCTCTAACTCCCGTAAATATGCTCGGATTGCTCTGCAATTTTTATATGTTATTGTCGTTATCTATGGCACGTTCCCTATTTCAACTGAAGTGTGTAGCACTTATAGTTTTCTTACAGGGACACTCAAAAGAATTCCGTTACATTGCGGTCTATGGGGAAAAATCATTTGCGGTTTATTTTTAAAATGTTTCACTATTGTAAACGCATTGAAATTTATATAGATCACTAAGATGCATTATAAGAAGCTTAATATGGAATAGTAGGTATATAGCACTTAGAGTTACTTTACAGGGGCAGTCAAAATAATTCCGTTACATTACGTCTATGGAGAAAAATCGTCTGCGGCTTATTTAAATAATGTTCCACTATTTTAAACGCATTGAAGTTTATATATATTACTAAGGTGCATTACAAGAGGCTTACTACAGAATAGTGTGTGTATAGCCGTCATCGTTCATTTACAGGGACACACAAAAGAATTCTCTACTGACTGTTAACAATAATTCCTGGAAGTGCGTTTTAAGTTACTGAACGCGATTTTAATCTTAACTAGCTTTTTGTCTATTACGTGGTGTGTATAAATTCTGTAGATCCTATACAGGGCAGCACAAAAGTTCGCGAACACATTTCCGTTTATTGACAGAAACTCCAGAAGGAGAATTTAAACTGTGCTACGCGTTTCCTAACTAAACTAAAATTTAGCATCCTATGTATATATACAAATTTATAGATCATATACAGGGCTACATAAAAGAATTCGGATATTTTTCCGAATATTGTATATATTGAAAATTCCTGAAATTACGTTTTTAAATATGTTATGCGTTTTCCAAATTGTTTACTTAGATGTCATCTTTCAGCTTATTAAACGGTAATGATTTGTAAAATTATTTTAGAAGCGTTGGAAAGTGCTACATAATCTATGCTTGACGCATGATTTTTCGTTCTTGTTAAGAATTACTACGTCACTGCTTGTGACCATATGAGACGTCGCTTCGTCTGATTACGAGACTAATGAAAAAGACGATCTGCCGCACTACATATCCTGTCCGTCTCCCTTCGGACTGCTAGAGTCACGTGATGCTATTTTCGTGCACCGGCATTCCTATTTTACCTGCATCTACGTCTTCAAAAGAGCATCACGTGATTCAAGTCGTCCGAAGGGAGACGGGCGTGTATCGCAGTGCGGCAGCATGTGTTTTTCGTTAGCCTCGGACTGACTATTCTATTAGACATCTAACATTTATAAAGATTTTCCACATAAAATATATACATTATATATATGTTGTTAATAATAAATTGGTTACAACAAAGTCTAAAAATTTCATTTTAAAAATGCTTTTAAGAAATTACTGAGTGTTTTTAAAGAACCTATATAAGTAGAGAATCAAATTAATGTCCAAAACACTTTATGACTTTGTTGAAATAGCTTACTAGTGTCTCAGTCGCTGTTTAGTTATTTAGAAAAATGTCTGAAGTCATGGCTACAGAATGCAATTTACGAGTTACTGAGACTGAAATACTTCCTAGTCTTTTACATGCATTCCTATCCTTTGGGTTAATGATTCGAAAATCGTATCAATTCTTTAAATATATTCTTTGGGAAAGGGAAAATGCTTCTAAGATGAGACGCTCAAAAGCTATTTTAGAATACGCTGCATTTTTGCTTGGAAGCATTCCGTTAGTCTAAAATTATAGCATGAATGAATGTACTATTGAATATAATATATAGATGTATGATATAGTTAATGAAGTATAAAATTATCCAATGAGATGATGAAAATTGCATTGTTGATAATATATATATATATTTTTTTTCCTTGGAAAGTCGAGTAAAAATCACTCCCTATCCACTGCTTGTGACCATGTCAGATGTCACATCTACTGAATATTCTATTAGACATCTAACATTTATAAAGATTTTTTACCTGAAAAGGAAAAAAAACAATGTTGTTAATAATAAATTGGTTACGTTACAAAGTGTAAAAAAATTTCATTTTGAAAATGCTTTTAAAGAAATTACTCAGGGTTTTTAAACACTACATTTCGTGTTCGTCTCCCTTCGGACTGCTAGACTCACGTGATTTTTTTTTAGTGCACCTGCTTTTCCTGCAGCTACGTATCTAAAAGAGCATCACGTGATTCAAGCGGTCCGAAGGGAGACGAGCGTGTAACGCAGTGCGGCAACATGTGTCTTTTGTTAGCCTCAGACTAACTATTCTATTAGACATCTAACATTTACAAACATTTTGTGCTTGAGAAAAAACAATGTTGTTAATAATAAAGAGGTTACATTACAAAGTCTAAAAATTTCATTTTGAAAATGCTTTTAAAGAAATTACTCAGTGTTTTTAAAGAACTGAGAAACAGAGAATCAATTAAATGTCCAAAACATTTTACAGCTTGGCTGAAATATCTGACTTAGGGATTCTGTCGCTGTTTAGTTATTTAGAAAAGGTCTGAAGTCATGGGAACAGAATGCAATTTATGAGTTACTGCGACTGAAATATTTTCTAGTCTTTTACATGCTTTCGTTTCCTTTAGGGTAATGATCCGAAAATCATATTTATTCTGCAATAAATATATCCGAACTGTGTGTATATATATTCTTTAGGAAACAGAAAATACTTCTAAAGATGAGACGCTCAAAAGTTATTTTAGAATACACTGTAATTTTGTTTGGAAGCATCCCGTTAGTCTTAAATAATAACATGAATGAGTTTGTTTTGCTTTAGTTTGTATTTTTTTTTTCTAAGTTTTACTTTTTGGGGTCTTTGAGTTCGTTTAAAAATATGCAAAAAATTTTCCCGCGAAGATACTTGATAGTCTTCTACATGTGTAACTGTTTGTTTTCGTTCTAAGCGAAGGCTGATTCAAAACTCCTGAGTAGGGGAGATGGGGATGAATGGGACAAGGGATGGATGGGACGTTCTCAGTATTTCAGGCAGTCAACTTTTTTTTTTAGTTGCTTCCTATCCTCATAGATTTCATTACCATAGTGTGCTTCAGAACCGAAAGCAAGACCACATGGCTGTTTTCAGTTTCCTTCAAATTATCATTTCCTGAAAACTCTGCTTAAAAGTTTTTTTTTTTTTTTTTTTTTTTTTTACATTTGAAGGTACTTAAATATCTTATGTAATATAAACAATTAAGATATGTTCTAGTTTTTTATTTCAAGGCTCAATATTGGTAATTAAAATGAATGAATATTAACCATTGTGACAAAATAATTTCTGAAACAAAATGGCTGACAATTGAATATATGCATCATGGGAATGATTGGGACATTTCGAATGGGATTGTCTCATTCATCCCTAGAGGATACTGAAAAATATATTTATTAACTAAATAATATTATATAGTTTGATAAATTAATAATTTATGGTAATTATTCTTTTAGCATTTCATCCTCATTGTAGTTATCGTCTTCAGCTATTGAATGCTTCAGCTATTTATGCGCCTTTTAAGGCAAAGCTGAGATAAGTCCAATATCATTGGCTAACAAAATAATTCTGGATATCATATTACAATTTACAATCTCTCAGCTTTTGCCCAAGAGGCATTTTTTTCAGCTTTTAGTCCTTAACATTGAATAAAGGGAGAAAAATATTTGTGTCCCATTCATCCCTGCTGTGGGGATGATTGGGACATAGAGGAACTGTTTTTTAATTTCATAATATATTTCTGTAGAATAATAATCTTGAATAAATACTGTGCATAAGATGTAGTGAAACACTTAATGTATGAAATGTGATACATAATATTGATAATAACTTAAATAAAATATTTAAAATAAACATTTTTGTGAAAATGTCCCATTCATCCCCCATCTCCCCTATGATCGGTCTACCTGTGCCATCTGTAAGTGCTCTAACTCATAAATATACATGAAATTGACATGAAATTTTTATTTTTTATTGATACATGCCATAGTATGTTCGTTATTGAAAATGAAATGTGTAGTATTTATAGCTTGTTTACAAGGACACACAAAAAATTCCGTTTCATTATGGTCTATGAGGAAATCATTTGCAATATATTTTAATAATGTTACTAGCTGTTTAACCCGTTCTACGCACAGGAGTTCATGAATTTAATTCATTTAGGAGTTCATGAATTATAGGAGTTCATAGGAATTATAGGAATTTAGGAGTTCATGGAGGTATTCCTGGCAGCAGTGCTGCCAGGAATATTTCCGTGATTTGAAGGAAGTCTTTCTGAGAGTGTACACAGTTCAATTTCAATACCGAACATGCCATGGTAAACCTTAATTACGTATATCAATTGTATTATAATCCGTGTATATTTACGCGAGTTGGAGCACGGACAAATGACAGAGAAACCGAATTGATAAACACTTTTCAAGTATGTTGGAAAGATTTTAAAAAGAGACACGCACACACAAAGAAAAATATAAAAAAATCCATCCTATGCGAAAAATCAGCATAATATATTTTAAATTCTCTTGGCATACAGAATGTGCTTATGCTTTGTACGTTATCTTTTATATGTCTTTTGGAACTTTAAAAATATGTTTTTGAAAAAACGCACTAGACTAAAAATTGATTTTTTAAATTCAAAGTAACATCTCCAAAGTACCATATAGAATGTCGGCGTTCTGAATTTTTTTTTCTTTATTTTTCTGAATGAGTACTGTTTTTGAATAAAGATATACTTTCTGTGTTCCATAAGAAAGAGACTTAAAAAGAAACTTGGAGAATATTTTAAAGTTAAATAAGAGAAATAAAGTAATTTTTAAGGCTTTCGCTTTATTCAATTTGAAATTAAGCTGGATATACTTAAATTAATTTTTATCTCCACTCTCTGAAATATTAGTCTGTATTAGCATTAACTATTCTTTTGTGTTATCACCACACATATGTATTTATTTATTTAGTATTTTTACTGTTACATATTGGCAATTATTTTTGCATTTTATATATTTAAGTTTAATAATTTATATGAAGAATGTTTATTTTTCGACATTCAATTACTCGATTTCTGAAGTATATCTGTTAGGCGCCGATCAGAATCCAGCACGGGGCGGGTTGTACCTGACCCGAATCCGCAATTTCTGTTTAAAGTCGACCGGTACCCGACGAAAAAAAAATTCGTGAACCCGAAACCCAACCCGAACCCGAGATGAAAGAAAATTAATCCATATTTTAATACAGTTATGGAAAAGTAGCCTTACAATTATGTCTCTGATATCACTTTTATATTTTTTGTAAAAAAAAAAAAAGGAAAGGAAGAAAAAAATACCCATTGATAGACGGTACCTTCTGAGGGCAACGCTGGGCGGGTTTGCTAGTTTATAATAAGGTTAAAATAAAGTTAATTATTGTATGGTAAATTTTAAGTTAAATTTGTAAATGTTTATTAAACAGTGCTTACATTTATAGATAAACTTTTTTTTTTTTTCAAGTTCATTTTCAATCTGGATAATTGTTCAACTAGATTTAAAAAGAAAGAATGGTACTTCTCTATTATCCCGTCGCCCACTTTTCATAACAAAATCGCCAAATAAACGGGAGAACGTTGCCATTGGAATATCAAAATAAATAAATAAATAAAATATAAGAATTTAAGGACACAATTGTTATTTTAATTAATGAAATAACTAATAAATCAGTAAAACATAATGAAAAATACACGCAAATGTCGAATTAAAAACCACTTGATGACATAACAAACACGTATAATGCTTCTGACACCAAGTAAATGGGAATGCATTTTTGGCGTTTAATCTTACAGTTTGGCGATAGTTTTTTGCTATGAAAAGTGGTCGACGGGATAACAGAGAAGTACTGAAAGAATAAGCACCTGTTTGCGGTTTTATATTTTAAAAATCATGTTTATGTTAATTGCATGTAATTACTACGTCCCAGTTATTAAATTTTACTTTCCACTATTAAAGACCTTAACTCCAAGTACGTGTTTTGTACGATAAAACGTAGCTTTGTTTACTTATATTGATAAATTAAAAATTAAAAAAAAGTAATAAAACATGATATTGTAAGAAAACTATTAACTAAAAATATAGCCTTCATTTTCATCTGAGACGTATCAGTTATAAAAATCTCCGAGAGTGGTTCTCCAAAAATATTTTTTATGGTTGAAATAAAGATTGTGAAAGATACAGCGAAGGATAGGTATTTCAGAATCAATACCTATTTCGCAATAAAAATTTATTTGAAGTATATGGGTTGTAAGATTGAAGAAGTCAAATGACGCTTTAATGCGCTCTCGTAAAATTTCTTAATATAGTCTGGTTAAAAGCATTAACTTTTATTCTCGACTCCGGCAGTATGAATGGATTTCAATCTATTTCTGCTATCGAAATTAATTTACTTGAACAAATAAGATATTCACGAGATTTAGTGTCTACATCTTTTTATTTTCTTATATTTTTACAAGAAGAAAGTATTGAATTCATGAAAAATTTCGACTTCCAGTTATCGACGGATTTATACGTTTTAGAAGGTCCTGAATACGATTTGAATGTTTTTACAAAGTGTCTGTCTGTCTGTGACAAAAATTTTGTGTTCGCTTTATCTCAAGAACTAATGCAAGGCATTTAATAAAACTTTAGATTCAGTTAGACGTTGACATAAGTTGTTTCTGATTAGGTTTTGGTGTAAATCGCCCAACAGATGGCGCTGCTATTCTGCATTTTTCAAGATTTAGACGATTTTAACGATAGTCCTATCGCAAGCACTAATGCACGGAATTTCATCAAACTTTTTGTTTAGCTTTTCTGTTTAGCTTTTCTCGTAAGTCATATGACAGGTGGCGCTGCCATACTGCGATTTTTATTATAAAATACATAATTAAAAATATACGCTTTTTGAAGTATTACATGCATGCGATAAAAGAAAGTTTTGGGATTGGCACATCCGACTAGTTTGTGGTTGAAATAAAAATTACGCAAGATACAGCGAAGGATAGGTATTTTAGAATCAATACTTATTTCTCAATAAAAAATTATTTGAAATATATGGGTTGTAAGATTGATGTGCTCTCGTAAAATTTCTTAATATAGTCTGGTAAAAAGCACTAACTTTTATTTTCAACTCAAGCAGTATGGTGAGATTTCAATCTACTTCTGCTATTGAAATTAATTTACTTGAATAAATAAGATATTAAATATATAGAAAAACTTTTTCTAATGTTGGAACACTAAATTTTACCTTCGTATATATGCAAATTAAAAACACTAAAACATTTAAAATGAATCACAATTTATTACTCATTACTAAAATAGGTCTGAAATGAAATAAAGGTTTTAAAACATTAAAACCTTTATTTCATTTTACACCTATATTTTAGTAATGAGTAATAAATTTTGGTTCATTTTAAATGTTTTCATGTTTTCAATTTAAATAAGATATTCACGAGATTTAGTGTCTACCTCTTTCTAACACTTTTCAACATAGTTGAAAAGTGTTTAGAAATTTTGTTTGTATAAACGCAAAGGTATAAAATTGGCAGAACTGACTATTGAAGCGATTTGTAATCGAAATGCGTTTTCCATTTTTTGATAAATAAATTACTTGTCGTGTTATAAGCTAATCGTGTCACATAACAACACGTTTTTCTCCATTCTGGCGCTGAAGCATCGAGAATTCCGTTCAAACTGCCGGCTTTGACAGTGTTTCCTGAAGTATAAATCGCCGTTTAACAAAAAATGGAAAACGTATTTCGATTACAAAGTTTCTGAATAACACCTGCCCATTTCATGCGTTTCTGAGCAAAAAATAATTTAAAAATGTGTCTGAAAGTACCCTCTTTGAATTTGAGAACAGCCTTCAGTAGTTCAGGTAAAGTTGTCAGTGACCGAAATTTATTGTATGGTGTTCGAGACGGGTCCGGATTGGCTGCAAATTATAATTTAAGTATTCAAAAAATCGGGTCGATATTTATGCTCGTCCAATCGTTACGTTTATCCATTTTAACTCGTCCTTTAGTATGTTTCAAATTTTAATAATTTTCTTATTTCTTTTCACTCTTGCGGATATTTACCTAAAAATTTCTATAATAATAGACGGCCTACAGAAAAAAGAAAACTAAATAACATCTAAATTTTTCTTGTGCATACAATGCGCGTTAAAAAGGAGTGCAAGATTCCATTTCTGCAACATCATTAGGTTTTACGATCGTGGTAGCCAAAATTACCAAAAAACATATACATTAAATGGAAGAAACGCTTAAGAGCTTAATACACAACACATTTATTTTTATTATGCCGGAACACATAAATTATTCTGCGTCACGAATTTTAGGCCATGAATATTTAATACGCAAAAATTCGGAGGGTGGATATATATATATAAGGATGGATTGCCTGTGATGATTTTACTTCTTAAAAAAACAACATAAATTGAAAAATTCTTAAATCCATAAAATGAAATTTCTTTCTTGAAAAAAATATTTTGATATTCGTTAAAATAAATGATATTTTAATGATGCTACTAAAGATATTTTTACACGAAGTTGTTGTGATTTTATAGATAAATAAAATTTATTATTTTGAAAATCGTTAGAGCTTGTTAATAACTACAAGCAATGGTGTATTTCAATGATCGCTTCCTGAAATGTTAAAGTAATAGATTCATCAAAATAAAAATAAAATCTCTAATATTTAATAAAAATAAATAAGTAAATAAATAACGCGTTAAATTGAATTAGCCTTAACTGTAGATATAGTAATTCAATACTGATGTATAAAAATATAAATTTCTAACTTTCAAGGAGCCCCGCCAAACATTATTTTAGCTACCACTATTTCTAAACAATAATCCTTGAGGTACATGTGTACAACATTTGCAACAGAAATATACAATGAAGATTTTTGTTTGAAAATAGTGTTAACCAAATTAGTGACTGGTACGCTCCCTGAAAATTAATAATTTATATTTTTATACAGTATTGCATTTCTATATCTTCAACTAAGGCTAATTCAATTTAACGCGGTGAGTTATTTAAATATTTTAATTTTATATAAAATATTAGAGATTTTTACTGTGATGAATCTATTACTTTATTACCATTTCAGTGAGCGGACATTCTTCAATCATTAAAATACATTATTGTTTATAGTTAAGAACAAAGCTCTTGCAATCTCTAAAATAATAAATTTTATGGAATTATAAAATCACAAGAACTTCATGTAAAAATATTTTCAGTAGCAACATTAGGTGTCTTTTTTGTCAAAGTACCTTTAAGAAAAACATTTTATTTTCCGAATTTAAGAATTTTTCCGTGTTTGTTGCTTTTTTAAGCAGTAAAATCTTCAGAAATATACCATGAAGATGATTAATAATCATAATTAGTATATCTATATAACTGCATTTTTTGTTATTCTTTGACGGTTAGAATTTTTATATGAGTAATAGGAAACTATTTAAGCCAAATTGAGCAAAAATCAGCGATTTAAAATAAAATTCCTGTGATAATACTGTATATGTTACAGTGAAAACCCGAATTAACTAGGGGAAAACGCATTCTAGTCCAGTAGAAATAGCGCAAAAAAGGGCCTTGCCTTACAAAAATTCGGGTAGTTCTGATTTTTGGGTATGCTGTAAAGGTTGACCCTCTATTAAAAAAACCAAGTTTTCGACCTTCTAGACCTTGTGCGTTTTTCACAATATTGAAAAAACCAATATTTTTCGGCACTTTTTTCGATTTTTCTTAAATAACTCAATTTTATTGCGTTTTAGAGACAAAAGCACTTTCACCATTTTGTAGAGCATAAAATTTTCTACAACATGCAGTATTCATGTTTGTAAATTGTCCAAATAGGGGGTAAGATACGCAGCCGGGAAAATAGGGTTAAATTTGGAAAAAATGTAAAAATCCACAAATGACGTTAGTTTTTAGTGCACTTTTAGTGCATTTTAGAAACAAAATTGTCATAATCAACTTTTTAGAGCATGAGTTAGTCGATAGTTTCATTTATTATAGGTTGACCGTCTAATAAAAAAAACCAAGTTTTCGAAGTATCTGAGACGATGGTATCATTACCAGGGCCAAGCAGCAGAAAAAGGAAACATATATGACAAAGTGACTATACTTTCTATATATTTGGTGATTAAATTCTTGTACATTCTGTAATTAATTAACCGCATCGTGTTTTCAATATCAAAAATAAAAGCTCGTTTTTTAAATTAATAACTTGTTAGGCAGTATTTTCCTGTTTTCACCTGTTTTTGCTGTGATTTTAAAGGTTTATTACAAATAAGTAATTTTATAATAAATGAAACTATCGACTATCTCATGCTCTAAAAAGTTGATTATGACAATTTTGTTTCTAAAATGCACTAAAAGTGGGTTATTAAGCAAACACTAACGTCATTTGTGGATTTTTACATTTTTTCCAAATTTAACCTTATTTTCCCGGCTCCGTATCTTACCCCCTATTTGGACAATTTACAAACATGAATACTGCATGTTGTAGAGAATTTTATGCTCTACAAAATGGTGAAAGTGCTTTTGAGTCTAAAACGCACTAAAAGTAGGTTATTAAGCAAAAACTAACGTCTTTAGTGGATTTTTGCAAATTTTACCCTATTTTCCCGGCTCCGTATCTTACCCCCTATTTGGACAATTTACAAATCTGAATACTGCATGTTGTAGAGAATTTTATGCTCTACAAAATGGTAACAGTGCTTTTTTCTGTAAAATGTACTAAAATTGAGTTATTTAAGAAAAATTGAAAAAAGTGCCGAAAAATATTGGTTTTTTCAATATTGTGTAAAACGCACAATGTCTAGAAGGTCGAAAACTTGTTTTTTTTATTAGAGGGTCAACCTTTACAAAGTACCCAAAAATCAGAACTACTTGAATTTTTGTAAGGTAAAATGCTATTTCTACTGGACTATTCTAACTGAGAGCTCCAGTTAAAATGCGTTTTAACTGATTTATTCCAATTAGAACGCGTTCTAACTAAGAGCGCTATTAAAAACCCATTTTATTCGGGTTTTGACTGATTTGTTAGACAATATTGTTTGTATCTATCAAAAATTATTGATATAAATCAGCTAAACAGCGTTCTAACTGATTTATTCCTGCTATAAGCATTCTAACTTAGAGCGCTAGGACTACTTGTAACATATATATATGTTACAGTGAAAACACGAAATCAGTCAAAACCCGAATTAACTGGGAAAACGCGTCAACAACCGAGAGCTCCAGTTAAAACGCGTTTTAACTGATTTATTCCATAGTTAGAACGCGTTCTAACTTAGAGCGCTAGGGGAAAACCCGTTTTATTCGGGTTTTGACTGATTTGTTAGACAATATTATTTGTATCTATAAAAAATTATTGGCATAAATCAGCTAAAACGCGTTCTAACTGATTTATTCCAGTTACAATGCGTTCTAAGATAGAGCGCCAGGAAAAACCCGTTTTCCCTAGTTAATTCCGGTTTTGACTGATTTCGAGTTTTCACTGTAACATATATATATCTATTACCGTTTGCAAATATCTGCATTTGCGTAGAAATGCTTTTTACAAAACCTAAACGTTTTAGAATGTTTTACGGGAGCGTTTAAAGATCATCAAAATCATACGGAAGCTTTTTCTTGCGTGTTATTTTCAGCACTGTCTGTCTATTTATCAAAAGAGCGTTACCCTTAAGCGACGTTGATTGAGCTGAGCAAGAAGTCAATTACGATTTGGTATTTTTCACAAAAATCTCGCGTTGGCACTCTTTTGACTGCCGACCATTTATCAGCTGTTCCCCCCATCACGTGACTCCTTGTGCTAATAAGGCACAAGACATAAGAAACAATTAAAGTAAGTAAATAACTTAAGTAAAAAAAAAAAAAAAACTATATAATCCTTCTCACACGCCGACAATAGAACAATGACAATGAACACCTGAAATTTATCGCACTGTGTATTTCCTGTGCTGTTTTGTCGCTATGCATTCTTTACCACATACATACGAAAAATTAGGATTTGGTATTTAGTCGGACGCATTTCGTCATGTATATTGTAAACTTGCACGATTACGATTACTTTTCTAGGAATAAATCTTCAAAATATCTTTTACATAAAAAATAGTATTTTGTTTTTCTGATATAAACATTGTATTAAATAAAAGACATATATGTATTTTCAATACTTTAATTTAGTGGTTCCCAACTTTTTATGCCTCGCGTATTCCTCATAGAATCACACCTCTGGTCCAAATATACCTGGCGTACCATTTTACATAGTCATGCCTTTCTTGTGAGAATATTGCAATAAAAGGATCATACTTTCATTTACATTTAATGTAGCTTTACATGTCGCAAACTTTTTAATGCGTCTGTCGAATTTGTTTACACGTGAATATTTGTTGCAATTTCGATTGACTGAGAAAATTGACTGAGACATGATCAGAAATCATGTTTAACATCTTCTCCTAGCGTGTTCTTAAATTTTAGTCTGTCAAAAGATGCTTCTGTCGAATCTGTTTACACTTGAATATTTGTTGAAATTTTGATTGGCTGAGAAAATTGATTGAGACATGATCACAAATCATCTTCTAGTGTGTTCTTAGATTTTGATCAGTCGAGAGATGAAAGAACGTTTCATTGACTTGCTTCCGTCGAATTTGTTTGCACTTGAATATTTGTTGAAATTTTGATTGACTGAGACATGATCACAAATCATCTTTAACATCTTCTCCTAGTGTGTTCTTAGATTTTGGTCAGTCAAGAGATGAAAGAACGTTTCATTGACTCGCTTCTGTCGAATATGTTTACACTTGAATATTTGTTGAAATTTTGATTGGCTGAGACATGATCACAAGTAATCTTTAACATCTTCTCCTAGTGTGTTCTTAGATTTTGGTCAGTCAAGAGATGAAAGAACGTTTCATTGACTCGCTTCTGTCGAATATGTTTACACTTGAATATTTGTTGAAATTTTGATTGACTGAGACATGATCACAAATCATCTTTAACATCTTCTCCTAGTGTGTTCTTAGATTTTGGTCAGTCAAGAGATGAAAGAACGTTTCATTGACTCGCTTCTGTCGAATTTGTTTACACTTGAATATTTGTTGAAATTTTGATTGGCTGAGACATGATCACAAATAATCTTTAACATCTTCTCCTAGTATGTTCTTAGATTTTGGTCAGTTGAGAGATGAAAGAACGTTTCATTGACTCGCTTCTGTCGAATTTGTTTACACTTGAATATTTGTTGAAATTTTGATTGACTGAGACATGATCACAAATAATCTTTAACATCTTCTCCTAGTGTGTTCTTAGATTTTGGTCAGTTAAGAGATGAAAGAACGTTTCATTGACTCGCTTCTGTCGAATATGTTTACACTTGAATATTTGTTGAAATTTTGATTGACTGAGACATGATCACAAATCATCTTTAACATCTTCTCCTAGTGTGTTATTAGATTTTAATTAGTCAAGAGATGAAAGAACGTTTCACTGATTCGCTTATAGTTACACCATATCGTATGTGGGTTATTGGCACACACTCGTCGCATACCACCTACATCTTCTTCGTGTACCACCAAGGGCTACGTGTACACTTTGGGAAACCCTGCTTTAAATCATCAGTGGGCCTTATATTTCAGCCACAAATTAATTTATGAAAAAAAGGTAATTAATATAAATAAATAAAACTATTAGGAATGTAGTGAGCTTCGATAGCTCAGCATAAAGTAACGGGTATAAATTTTTCTCGGTAAAATAGGTAAGATAAATTTCCTTACCTTCATTTTCAGCATTCGCACCAGGCACCGACTTATTCCATGTTATTCAGCACAATAGATGGCACAAATTTGTTTATCCAAGATTCAGCTTATTCCTTCATTTGTGTCTGAAGTTTTTATTTATATCACTAAATTTTGTCATAGTTGATAGCTGTATTTGTTTAACTAAACAGTGAAAAATATTGGTAGTAATTTAAGTAATTAATCATTAAGTTTGTCCATTTTAAAGGTTTAATTATAAATATGAAATTAAATTTACAATTAATGTTTAACATTTATTTTTAGACCACTTGAAAATGCAAAAAACATTTTGCAACTTTAGCGCTTTGATTAACGCTTGGTAAAAACGCGAACTAATGAATTTATTTTTAAAAAATTGTAATTTTTGCTCTGATTCTTTTTAAACATATGGCAACAGGGATAAAAAGCATTATAGCTAGAAAACATTATTAAACTATATATTCAGGATTTCTAAATTGTTTTAAATTTTTAAATGCATTTCGGCTTTTTTTTTTCTCTTTTTTTAAGCATGTGTACTTAAGCGTGTATTCAAATCCAAACTGCTTATTTTGAGACACATTCTTAAATTCATTTTTGCTCTAAAATGCATCCAATTGGCAGGTTCTCTTATTCAGAAACTTTTTATTGTCCGCATTGTCTCGATTGTTTGATAAAAGCAGAATACATTTTTAAAAAAAAAGGCTGTCAAAGTGGACATTTTGAACCGAATTTCCTAAAGCGATAGCGCTGCCAAAAAAAAAAAAAAAAAAAAAAAAAAAAAGGATCGTACTGTGAAAAAAATTGTTTGTAAATCAATTTCTAATTAATAATTGAATAAAAAATAAAAACATAGGTCCCTTATAAATCTCTTCATAAATCACACCGCTAAGTTTCAATGAGTCTGAAAAAGTGTCTCAAAATTTTGAGTTGTTGAGCGTGGATTTTTTTTTTTTTTTTAATACAGCCTTAACTTGGATGAAGTGTTGTTTTATTTTCATTCTAGAAATATTTTTGTCTCCAGAAATCCTTAAAAAGAATTAATTTATTAACACTTTTTCGCTTTTTACACCATTTCTTCGAATGTTTTTTCACCGTTTCTTTGACTTCATTTTATAATTATTAATTTTACTCATTCACCCAAAGCATGGACATTCTATTCTCACTATTTTACCTAAACGAAAACAAAATATATATATATAATAAGCAGTTTGTTATACCATAAAGAAGGATGTTTTTATTTAAAGAGATTTATGTGGTTAATGAAAAAAATTAAGTCGGACTTTTTACGTAAAAATGTGATTAATATGCTTATTGAAACTGCAACCTTCATGTAAAGTTATTTATGTTTTATGTTAAAAACGTAAAATATACATTTACTGATCATTTTTCAAACATTTTTGCAGTTCCGACTGATTTTATTAACTGAATTGAAAACTAACTGTAATATTTTTAAATTTCTTTCGGTAATTTTTTGAAATACTATGTTTTTTAAGAAAAAAAGATTAAACAATGCAATTAATAACTTTGGAATTTGGGAGATAGATATTTTTCTACGTTTGATAATGTTAAACTAAATCGAAATTCATTGATTAATGCAACTGTTTTTTTTTTTTTTGTTTTTTTTTTTCATGTATTATATTTTAAAATTATTAATAAAGTGTTTGTTTAGAAAATTTCTAATTTTTTCTTTCTTTATTTTTAGGTAAGTATTCTGAGTTTTGATAATTTATAAGTTGGTTGAATATTGGGTAAGTTATATCTATATTTGGTTTTCCCGTGCATACATTGAATTAATGAGTTCAGTAGCATAAAAACTCGTATCAATAACTGAAGTCATATTAAACTCCTGCGACCCAGTGGTTCGGTTCGGTTTGGTCGTGTTGATGTTAATGTTTTTCGTTGCGGGACGGGTTCTGATTGATCGGATTTTTTTTTTTTTTTTAAGAAAGTTCTGAATATTTTCAAATGAAAAATGTGAGTATTAATGAATATTTGAATATTAATGATTCATGAGTTTAATAGCCGAAGATATAGCCAAAGGTTTCGCTAGTTACAATAGATTTTTATTATTAATATTATTATGATGATTTCATGTGTTTAAGCGCGTAGTTCGATTACATGTCTGTGAAATTTTATTTTATTACTATTATTTTATTTATTGATGAAGTTTTAATTTCGTTGTGAAATATTAACCAGAAACAAATGCTGAACTATTTATATTGTTTTAAGTGCAAAAGGTAAATCTTTTGTAACCAGTCTGCACGTGATAGAGATAGATTTTTTTTTTTAAAAACATTTTTGAAAAATATTTTAAAAACCATAAAAATTCAGTAAATTGAGATGCAGTTTTCAAACAAATTGTATTTGTAAGAACTTTTGTTTTTGCCCTATTCGACAAAAAATTTAAATTGTGCGATGTTTAGAAGTGTAAAAAAAAAAAAAAAAAAAAAAAAAAAAATCAATAAAAGATAAATTTATTGGCCAGATTTAAAAAAAATGTAGTTTTTATTTATTTATTTATGAAGTTTTAATTTCGTTATGGGATATTCACCTGAAGCAAATGCTGAACTATTTAGTATATTGTTTTAAGTGCAAACAGATTAATTAATCTGCGGTAATCGGTCTGCACGTGATAGAGAAATTTTTTTTTAAAAATCATATTTGAAAATTATTTTAAAAACCATAACAAATTCGTAAATAAAGATACAGTTTTCAAACTAATTGCATTTGAAATAACATTTTACGACCGTTTTAAAGAAAAATTTAAATTGCAATAACAGCTAAATTTATTGGTCAGGTCGTTGCCCCCGTTAATATGACGTTTGCGTTACTCGCATGTTTTTGCTTTCTAAAATTGATTTGTATTTGTTTACAGTGTGCGATAAAATAAAACGTGAGAGAGTAAAATAACAAAACTGGAATTTTTAGTGAGTGGCCAGTGGCCAATAGTAGAAAATTTATTAGAGGCCATTTTTTCTAAACTAGTGGACGCTTTTGTTTTATTTAAAAATGCTAAACAGTAAACTTCTGTGAAATTTTCTATTAGTGTTAATCTAAAATTAAATAGCCCAATTAAATATGTTAATATTAACACATCGCAACCAACAAAAATGGAATCATTGATGGCATGCAAGAAAATTTTCCTCCCACCTAGTAGGAAAGGTGGCCATAAGATGGCCGCTGGCAGATAATTTGTTAATAGCCCCTTTTTTTCATTTTATGGACCGGTGGACGTCACTAATTTTGCCCTTTATAAGAATAACATTTTAGTGTTGTTGTCAGTATTTTGTCCATTCATCAAATGATTGTAATCGAGTCAATTAGGATGTGGTATGTACCATAAAAGTCTTCAGTTCTTATTTTCTAAGACTGAGCTTTAGAAAAGCTCTTGTTGAAAAGCTCTGAAGAATTGAAGCTCTTTTTGCAATTCTTCATGTGATTCGACGTGTTAATAAGACACAAGAAAAGAACAATTAATATAAATAAATAAAATCATAAAATAAAAACCTATTACCCTCGTCACCTGTCGACAACAGAACAATGGTAATGAACGCTTGAAATTTATTCGACAGTATATTTCATGCGCTTAAGTCGTTTAACTTTTTTTTTTTCCCACACACATATAAAAAGTTATGAACTATTTTGCGCAGTCTAGCGCCTTTCACCCCGTACCTTGCAAATTTTTCTTTTATTATGTGTTCATTGTCTTTTCAATCGAATGAAAAATTTCGTCCATCTTGTTTTTTTTTGTTTGTTTGTTTGTTTCAGAAATCTATTATACTAGTGTGATCGTTTGTGTTTGCAGCATATTGTATAACATGCTTCTCAGAGCTGTTAAATTCTAATGAGGTCCTGATGACAACTTAACAATAACACCAACAGTTTATTAAATCAATTTTAAGGGGACAGGAGACATTAAAAATCAAATCCGTCAATCTTCAATGGATTCATTTGAAAATTAGTTGTGTTTGCGTTTGCAGAATATTGAGTAACATGTATCTCAAGAATGTTAACTGCTAATGAGCACCTGATGACAACGTAACAATAAAAACAACAGTTTATTAAATCACTTTTAAAGGGACAGTAGACATTAAAAACCAAATCCTTCAATTTTCAATGGATTCATTTGAAAATGAGTTGTGTTTGTGTTCGCAGTATATTGTGTAACATGCCTCTCAGGGATGTTAACTTCTAATATGCACCCGGTGACAACATAACAATAAAAACAACAGTTTATTAAATCACTTTTAAAGGGACAGTGGGCACTAAAAACCAAATTCTTCAATTTTCAATGGATTCATTTGAAATTTAAGTTGTGTTTGTGTTGACAGAATATTGTGTAACATGCCTCTCAAGGACGTTAACTTCTAATGAGCACCTGATGACAACGTATAACAATAAGAACAACAATTTATTAAATCACCTTTAAAGGGACAGTGGGCACTAAAAACCAAATCCTTCAATTTTCAATCGATTCATTTGGAAATTAGTGGTGTTTGTGTTTGCAGCATGTTGTGTAACATGCCTCTCAGAGCTGTTAACTTCTAATGAGCACCTGATGACAACGTAACAATAAAAACAACAGTCTATTAAATCACTTTTAAAGGGACAGTGGATAATAAAAACCAAATCCTTCAATTTTCAATGGATTCATTTGAAAATTAGCAGATTTGTTAATGGCAAGCTCAAATAGTTTTATATTGAAAATTTGGTGTTAAAATAATAAAAAGTTTTTAAATTATTCAATTTCTAAAATAACGAATAATTGTCTTATTTTAAAATGTCCCATGCACTCTTTTGATTAAAATATAGCAATAGTTACTTATGAAGTATTTTTTATATATTACAATGGAAGTTGGCATGAATTTTGAAAGGTCGTTGAATGAAGAAAAAAAAAATTTTTCTAAAAAGCATCTATATGCACATACATTTCAACACCACAATACCCCTAAATGCAGCTTTTTATGCTAACATTTATTTATTATTTTATAGAGGATATACAGCAGACATTTCAAAAGAACCTGCTAATTTAGGAATGCGTGTGGAACGTTTCAAAAGTTAGAAATATGCGAAATTTTCAATTTTGTGAAAACAGCTTTTAAAGTAGAAAAATACTATATAAATGTAGCGTTTTTACAAACTTATATCTTTGCGAAGAAGTGTCAAAATTGAAAATTTCTTTTTGAATCAGTTAAGTTTGAGCTTTTAGTTTCATAATTCTCAAAAACAAATAAATAAATAAAAATTGATTTTTTAGTCGATTTTCGTGATTTTGAAAAGCAGTGTTTGCTTTGAAACGTATTAAGAGTCCTTCACTATTCGTTAAAATTGAAGTCCGACACTAAGAGTCACAACTTCTCTAAAATACTTTTCTTTCCTTCTATGTGTTATTATATTCAGCATTTTGACCATTTATCGAACGAACATTAGATTTATTCAACGAGTCAATTACGCCGTAGTATTTTTCACAAAAATCTTCACACAATTCTTCTAAGCACCAGTTCACAATTTGACTGCTAATCAGTTATTATTAGCTGTTCCCTCATTATTTGACTCAACATGTTATTAAGGCAGAAGAGAGAAACAATCAATATAAAATAAATAACAACATTAGGGATGAACCGGATATGGATTTTGCCGGATATCGGATTTCGGATATCCGAAGCTCTTTGCCTTCCGGATATCGGATATCCGATCGAATATCCGGCACTAGATATACTACTTTTTGTTATGGTGTATGCTTACTTATTTCTTTATATAATGCCATCTCAGAACAATAAATTACAAACATGTTTCACACATCATTAAAACATTTTAAATATACTGAAATATAATTTACAAAAACTATATCTCTTTAAATATATGTATATTAATAATGTTGCATAAAAAAAATTATTTAAACATTAAAATATTCTGTTTATTTGTACAATGCTGTCAGAAGTAAACAAACTTTAACCATAACACATTTATTAATATACCTATAATTGTAGAGTATTTTCACAAACAAATACATACATTTTTTTTTTAAATTTTTTATTTAAGCATAAAATATTTACTAATATGGTTGAAGAGTTATTTTCTTCAAATATAGGTTTAGTTGTTGCTTTTTTTCTGTTTTAATTATTTAATACTGTTTTACTTTAAATCACATTTAGTTTTATTTTAAGTTAAATTACTTTTAGAGATTTATAAGTAAAAAGATAATTACTTTTAATTTTAAATATTTATAATGAAGTTATATTTTCCCTTGTAGTTTTATACAGGTATGAAACAGAATTTCAGGTTATGTATTAAAATTTCTTTATTAAAATCTATCTGACCCACCCGGCGTTGCCCGGGCCCACGATAATAACCTTAAACAGAACTCAAGTTTGAATGATTTTTTTTTTTAAAGAAGCTGCACCAAGGGCCCCAAGAAGGAGATTAATATTCAAAATTGGTTGTAGCTGAGGTCCGAGAAATTTTTTTGTCTTTCAAGGCACAAAAAAAGTCAACGGCCCCAGACCGGGAAGCAGGGTCCTAAGTGGAATGTAAGAAATGAGGGAATAACTAAATAAAGAAAAGGCCTCCCAATATGAAGAAGATCGGATTAAAAAAGGGCACGTTATTAGCAATTTAGAGATAAAAACTTCAAGAGGCCCCAGGGAGCTAGGGTCTTAATTGGAATGTAGAAATGGGGGAATAACTAAACGGAGAAATGGGCCCTAAAAATAAAGAAAATCGGATAAACAAAGGGCAACTTATTAACAATTTACGGCACAAAAATTTAAAGGTTGCCTGTGTCTTGCCTGAGAAATTTTTTTGTTGTTCATATGGAAGTCCTAAGAAGTTGTTAGAAAAACAAGTTCGAAATCGTACGTCAAACATGGCAAATTAGGTGTGTTCGTACTATAACTAGTTTCAGTGAAATAAATTATACCGTCTGTTATTATGATATGATTAATTTCCGTAATAAAATAAGTGAATTTTAAGTTGGCAGCATTTTATCTTTTGTTGATACTTACTGAAAATTCCAATGGGAAACTTAAGCCTAGCTTTGAAAATTTCAGAATTTGAAATCCATATTTACACTTTTTTTCCATTTAATATCTATTTCTACGGAAACATCTATCCAAAAAACTGTTGGTAGATTATATAATTGCTATAATTAAACAATTTTAGTATAAAAATTCGGTTTTTAAATTCAGTAAAAGGGAAATAATATGACTCCATCTTAAATATGAGGTAATCCCCATGGCAACCTAGAAACATTACCTATCATGGTATCATTGAATTAATTACGTATGATAAGATTTAATAGAATGAAGAATGTGACTATAACTTGGTCATATATGACTATAAACGTCATACATGTCAGATAACTTGGTGATACATCTCAGTCACTTGACGATTAATCCTCAGAAGCTACTATAACAAAGAAGTACCGATTTTTAAAAAAAATCAAATTACTTACTAAATATTTTTATTAATATCTTTTTAAGTTTTGATTCAATTTTCGAAAAACTTAAAATGACTTGACAAAATTCTGCATTGATTATATATATATTAAATTTCAAACCATGCAGTTGGGTAGTTTTTGCGCTGTTATATGCGCAAGACCAGCAAATGACTATAGGTGCTACATATTTATATAATTACGAACACACCTAAACAGCTAGTAAATTGGATGATTTTTAAGGGAGCTATCGTAGGGGACCTAAAAGGAGCCAACTGATAGTTTTGAGCAGGGCAGCGAGAAGAAAACTTCTTAAAAATTTCCTAGTATTTAGCACTTTAGATCTTCAATTAGTCTAAATTAAGCATAAGATATATCATTAGAATAAAATTTTAAAGAAAAGCTTCAAAAATTGGGCCCTAGGAACCAATAAAATTATGAGGGTAGTGGCCTAGAGAGAAGTGTCCAAAACTCACCTTTAAAGTTACCGTACATACTCGCGTATAATCCAACCCCCGAATTCATGATGAAAACACGTTTAATTCAGAATGGTTTTCTACGTCTTATTTCACCTCATTTAATTCTAAATAATTTAAGGCGCGAAGAAAACTACTGCAAAATATTGGTATTAAACCTGTTTTCGTCTCGAATTTGGGGGTTGGCTTATATGCGAGTATATACAGTATGCATTGAGAGGGTAACACAATTGGGGGTGGGGTAAAAACGCATGGCACACAATAAGTTCAAAGGGCCCCGGGTTCTAACTAGAATGTAGAAATGGGGGAATAACTAAATGAGAAAAGGCCCCAAAAACGAAGAAGATGGAATTCAAAGGAGGTAAGTTATTAACAATTTAAGGAACAAAAACTTCAACGGGGCCCCCATACCAGGCTCCAGCAGGCCAGGGTCTTAACTAGAATGTAGAAATGGGAGAATAACTAAAGGGAGAAAGGACCCCAAAAACGAAAAATATCAGATAAAAAGGAGGCAAGTTATTAAAAATTAAAGGTACAAAAACGTAAAGGAACCCAGGTCACAAAAAATTAAGTCTGATTCTCAGGTGCATCAGGACCTGCCGTAGACTATCCTCACCCAAATTTTCAGACTCTTATGTGCGGTACATTTTGGTAAACGTCACACACACACAGAACAAAACTTTCTTTTATTAGTAGATAATAAGTATAAAGTTTTTTTAACACACAAGTTATAAAAACAAAAATAAAAGTAGGTCTGTTTAATTGTTTAACTTAAAAGTAAGAAAGAAAATTAATAAAGTCATACTTTAATAAACAACTTCATATATTATTTTACAATCTGACAGTAAAGGAACAATTTTCTAAAAGATGTAAACGTAGATTCTTAAATTTATCATAACGAGTTGAAATATCTATATTAGGAAAGCTGACTATTCTTTAAATTTTTGAGAGTTAGAACCTTTTACTCGTGGATAAGGAACTTACTATTATATTTCATATTTTGCATTATAAACAAAAGTCACTTTTATCAAGGATGTTTGAATACAATTTGCCATCATGTCCTAAGCATATTATTGATAGAACTCATATAGTAGAGAACCGGATATCCGGCAGAGAAGTCGGATATCCGGTGATTGTGATTCGGATATCCGATGATATTTCGGATATTGAAAAATCAGCCGGATATGCCGGATATCGGATATTTACCGGATATCCGTTGCATCCCTAAACAACATGAAATGAAAATATTACTCTTGTCGCATACGTCGACAACAGAACAATGGCAATGAACGTTCGAAATTTATTCGACTGTGTATTTCATGCTCTTATGTCGTTTAACTTTTTTTTTTTCCCCACACACATATAAAAAGTCATGAACTAATTTGCGCAGTCTTGCTCTGGCGTCTTTCAACAGATACCTTGCACATTTCTCTTTAATTATGTGTTCATTGTCTTTACATTCAAGTGAAATATTTCGTCCATCTTGCTGTTTCTTTTAGAAAAATATATTTCTATTGTGGTGTTTGTGTTTTCAGTATATTGTGTAACGTACCTCTCACACTGCAAAAAAAAAAAAAAAAAAAAAGTGTTGATTTTACAGTATAATACTGACACCCCAGCTGCCAGTATTATACTGTAAAATCAATACTTTTTTTTTTTTTTTTTTTTTTTTTTTTTTTTTTTTTTTTGCAGTGCAGGACAGAATAACAATATAACAATAAAAACAACAGTTTATTAAATCACTTAAAAAAAAAAACCCGAAGAACAGTGAGGTAACAATGTTGCTTTGAAACGTAATGAGATTCCATCCCGATTCTTTAAAATTCCAAGTGCTACACTAACAAGGAAGGTTTCAGCATACTCGAAATATTTTGTACGTTATAAAGGATCAATCAAATTTAGCTGTGGAATTCCAGTAGAAAATCTGTTAAAAAAAAAAAAAAAAAAAAATACTGTAAAAAATATACGTTATAAGGGATCAATCAAATTTAACTGTGGAATTCCAGTAGAAAATCTGTAAAAAAATTTTAAAAAAATATTGTAAAAAAAAAAATAAAAAAAAACTTTTGAGTATTTGGCGCAGAAAGACGACAGCACTTTTTTCCTCGCCAAATGCAAGCGATTTTAATTCATTTGGAAATTGTTTGTTAAATGTGTGTTTAAATACGCAGTGCTTAATGAATTTAAACTTAAACGATGAAATAGTTTGTTATTATCTGTATAAGCTTTTATAATCTGCAGTTATTTCATGTTACACGGTTTCATCAGCTGGGTAAATTCTAGATGATTTAAAAAGTAACTGCGTGATTAAAAAAGCTGACGTTATTACATTTCGATATTGAATAAGTCGCTATTTCCATAACAACAATACTCTTGTTGGCTCCTGCACTAGATGGACCACCTGTTTGTCGGGAATTGCGGAAGAAATGACCTTTTTGCGATGATGCTGCAGTTGGAACCGCATACTTCGAAACCAAACTTGTTTGCAGGCGGAGCCAGCAAGGATTTTTTTTTTTTTTTTTTTTTTTTGCTATAAGAGTTGGTCCTATAAGAAACATGTCAATATAAAAGTTTTAGGTAATATTAAGAGGATTTATAATAAATTTAAGCGGATTTGAAATTTTGGGAATTGACGAAGTTGTGAATTTTTTTCTTCTAAAACCCCCTCCCCCCCCCCCCCCCCCTTAAGACAATTTTTAATTATATCAAAAATCTGTCATACATAAATTTTCGGCTCTTCTCCTAGAAGTAATAATAACTTCAAACGGATTCGATATGTATCATAATTAAGAAATTATGGGGGTTTTTTCTGTTTTCACAAAAAGTCTCCCCCATCCCCCCCCCCCTCCCCCCTCCTTGGTTCGATTTTGCCCATTAACGAACTTGACCGAGATTTTATGCCCCTTGATTTTATGTATCAGTTTCGGAAAGATGCGGGAGTTGGAACCGCCTACTTCGAAAAATAACTTGTTTGCAGGCGGAGCCGGCAGGGTTTTTTTTTTTTTTTTTTTTTTGCTATAATGGTTGGTCCTATAAAAAACTTGTCAATATAAAAGTTTTAGATAATATTAAGAGGATTTATAATAAATTTAAGCGGATTTGAAATCTTGGGAATTGACGAAATTATGAATTTTTTTCTTCTAAAACCCCCCCTTCCCTCCCCCCCTTAAGGCAATTTTTAATTATATCAAAAATCTGTCATACATAAGTTTTTGGCCCTGTTCCTAGAAGTAATAATAACTTTAAACGGATTCAATACGTATCATAATTAAGAAATTATGGGTTTTTTTCTGTTTTCACAAAAGCCCCCCCCCCATCCCCCCCCCCCTCCTTGGTTCGATTTTGCCCATTAACGAACTTGACCGAGATTTTATGCCCCTTGATTTTATGTATCAGTTTCGAAAAGATGCGGGAGTTGGAACCGCCTACTTCGAAAAATAACTTGTTTGCAGGCGGAGCCGGCAGGGATTTTTTTGTTTTTAATTTTTTTTTTTTTTTTTTTTTTGCTATAACGGTTGGTCCTATAAAAAACTTGTCAATATAAAAGTTTTAGATAATACTAAGAGGATTAATAACAAATTTACGCGGATTTGATATCTTGTGAATTGACGCAGCTATGATTTTTTTTCTTCTAACCCCCCCCCCCTTTCCCCCCCTTGGGGCCATTTTTAATTATATCAAAAATCTGTCATACATACATTTTCGGCCCTTTTCCTAGAAGTAATAATAACTTTAAACGGATTCAATACGTATAATAATAAAGAAATTATGAGGGTTTTTCTGTTTTCACAAAAGCCCCCCATTCCCCCCCCCTTGGTTCGATTTTGCGCATTAACGAACTTGACCGAGATTTTATGACACTTGATTATATGTATCAGTTTGGAAGAGATTTATGCAGAATTTTTCCAGTTATCGTGGTCAGAAAAAAGTGACATAGATAGATAGATAGATAGATAGATAGATAGATAGATAGATATAAGTTTTGAACTGGGGGTGGTTTTGGGTTCTGGGAGTCATGATCGGCATAGATCTGCAAAAATTTTTCAAATTTTCCAACTTAGGTGAGAATGTAATAGGTAGTACTTCTTACGAAATCTACCTAAAAGTAACCACCGCTGTGGCCGCCCGCCGCTGTCAATTAAGATTTTGTGCCTTGAAGTCTTTCTGGACTAATATCCAGAAAACTATTGCAAATAAAAATTTAAAAATTGGTGGTTTTATAAAGAAATGTTTGATAAACACGCTGAAGTAGACAGTTTTTAAATCGAAGAATTATTTTAAGAGATATTTAAAATCAAAGTTGGTCAAAACAGTTTTCTTATAAAAGTTTTATAGAAACGAAAACTATGCACAGGAATTTAAACATAATTTGTAAGGATATAGTTGACAAGGTTGGGGTGTGCAGACTGCAATTATTTTTTCAATTTGACTCATTTTTTGAGGTTATATTTCAATGTTTTATTCAAAATTTTCATTATTTTGACGAAGATTTATTTCATATTTCATAAATTCCATTATTTGAATCGTTGCCAATTTGTAAAATAGCGCACGTAATAATATTCCCTTTCAATTAAGAAATGTATTAACACGTGACTATTAAAAACAGAAATAAAACTTTAAAATAATAATTAAATGATCACGTGTTAAAAGCATTAAATGTAGAAAATTACGTAATAAAAATATACTTGCGCGTGAATATTAAAAAGAGAAATACGAGTAAATAGGGAAATTTACGTCACATTTAAAATGATCAAATTACAATATTTCCGAACAATTTCAATTAATAATTATATTTTCATGAGAGATCAATTTATTTCGACAAATCTTTTACCTATTATTGCAAATTTTAAAGCAGCGTAAATAATAATATTTCCTTTCCAATGTCAAAATTCTTCTATTTGTTTATTTGGTGTTACAGTTTAGTTTTTTTTTTTTATGAAATTTGATTGACGAGGTAATGGAGAAGTATCAAAAGACAAATAAGCGTTGAATTAAAAATTCCTCGATGAAAAAACTAACACGTGTAACGCATCTGATGTCAACTGAATATGACGCGACGCCACGATTATACACGTTTGGCATTAAATCATATATTTTGGTGACAGTTACAGTTGTAATCTGTTTCAACAGCAGTTGATTCGACCTTAAAATCCCTCAGTCAAAGGAAAATGAATGGAAACCCTGTTACAGCAGATCGCCACTGGTTGTTTAATTATAATACAATCTTCCGTAATCGTTTTAGAGATGATCAAATCAGAGTGTTTTTAAATCATATGCTGTTTCAGAACGGGGGTTGGCGAGCGTAGCTCGTAGGGGGCAGAGCCCCCTAGTAACTTAAAAAAATATATATATATCGAAAATGTCTCTACTTTTTTGCTATTTTTTTTCCACAATTATACAGTAATAATAATGTGGGGTTTTTTTTTTTTTGCAAATGAAGAAGCATATCTTGAAGTTTTAAAAATAATTTTTTATTTGGAAATTGGTTGAAAAAATAGTGCACTGGCAGCTTTTGATACAGGGTGAGCAAAAAGTGAAGCGTTCCGCGGTACCAGATGAATCTCAGAATCTGCTTACCCGTAACAAAAAAACCAAATAAAAAAAACCCTTAAAATTTACGATATTTTGTAGTCCTTCTTGGATGGGCTTATCATTAAATCATATCATAAAAAATACAATTCCAATATTGAAAAACATGTCCGCGAGGGACTAAAATATAGTATATACTAGAAAAGCATAATATTTCAACCAGATCGGTCGATCCAATCTCGAGTTCTACCTAAGTACCGATTTGAAAAACGGAGTTTCGAGAAAAACAGGTTTAAAGTTTTACAACGTTTTTAAACAAACATAGATAACAGTGAAAATTTTCAGCCAGGCGAATATAATGAAGCCTCCTGAACTTCCTTTTTCTCAATTCTTTTGTTTCTACCTGCGTACCGCACACAATACCATAACAAGTTGGAAATTGTACGTCAAACGTGACAAATGAGGTGCGTTTGTACTATAGGTAGTTATATAAATATTCAGATCTTGATGATTTCTAATTCTGTCAAATGAATTCTATCGTCTGCAGATTCATTTCTGTCATAAAATAAGTATCTCGGTCGCTTGACGATTCAACCTCGGAAGCTCCTATAACAAGAAAGCACCGATTTTTTAAAAAAAATCACATTTCTTAATAAATGTTTTTATTAATATTTTCCAAAGTTTTGATTTGATTTTTATAAAATTTGAAATGTCTCGACAAAATTCTGCAAAGGTAATATATCTTAAATTTCAAACCATTCGGTTGGGTAGTTTTTGCGTTGTTATATGCGGACGGACGGACAGACAGACGGACGGACCAGACGACGACAATAATTGCTACGTATTTATATAATTACGAACGCACCTAAAAAAATATAAAAAAATCGATTAAAAAAAGATCAAGAGTCATGGCGAGGAGGTTAGGCAATGATGAGACACCACAAGAGTTTCTTCAATAAGGAGCAGACAATTTCCAGATAAATCTTTTATTAATGAACAGGAGCTATGCAAGTAACAGTTCCCACAGTATCTGGTATAAACTTATAGCCCTCAGGCTTGATGATGGCTCACTACATCATTCAATAGATCTTAAAGATCTGTTATGAAAATTCTACGTTACTTCAACACCAGATAACCATTTGGTCAGCACTTCCAAACACGACAAAAATCTGCTCTCCAAATGCTTGCTAGCGCGTTTTGTTAACCGCGCGTAGGGTTACTGACAACGACGTAACGAGCGCACGTTCCAATGAGTGAGAGGCGAATCTAAGCTAAGCGAATGAGGTGCGAGGGAGAAGATTTAACACGAAAGAATCCCCATCGTAGATGCGCATTGATTTTGACGTGAAAAATACCCAGCACACGAAGCAAAGCATGGAATAAAATTTTTAAAAAAAATGGCTTTTAAAAACATTCGAAATGACACAAGCGTCTCTCAGAATTTTATAGATTGGGGAGTTGATAAAAGTTACGAATGAACTTAAAGTTTTAGATTAAGATTTGGAATAAGATAATTATTAATATACGGGTTATTACTTTTAAAAGGATATTAAATAGGAACAAATATTATTAAGAATTAAGGAAATACTGACTATGTCAGAAGTTAGATTAATTTAAAGGAATAATGCGAAATAAATGCGAAGGATATGTGAAGGAAATAAAATTTTTATATAACACACACACACACACACATATATATATATATATATATATATATAATCAGCTCTGGACTCAGCTCAACCTAGAGAACAAGCAGGATTTCGAAGTGGATTTAGCACAATGGATCATATTCAAACAGTAAGGGAAGTTATAGAAAAACATAAAGAATATAATTTACCTCTTTGCCTTGCCTTTATTGATTATGAAAAAGCATTTGATTCGGTCTACACATCTGCAGTAATTACTTCTCTGGAGGACATTGGTATAGACAAACCTTATATCAATATCATAAAGAAGATCTACAAGAAAGCAACAGCCACCATCCGTTTGGACAAAGGAAAAGCGAAGATCAAGCTTGGAAGAGGAGTAAGACAGAGAGACACCATTTCGCCTAAGCTTTTTACTGCTGTCTTAGAAAGTATTTTCAAGAAGCTGGATTGGGAAAACAAAGGGATTAGAATAAATGGGGAATATTTAAGCCATCTCCGGTTTGCTGATGACATTTTAATTTTCAGTAATAGCCCTGAAGAATTGCAAAATATGCTAAAAGATTTGGCAGAAGCTAGCATTAAGGTGGGATTAAAAATAAATTTGGAAAAGACTAAGGTGATGTTGAATTCATTTGCATCAAAAAAGAAAATCGTCTACAACAACACTGAGATTAAAGATGTTGAAAGTTATGTGTACCTTGGACAAGAAATATCATCAGACAACAGTATCATGAATGAAATCAATAGAAGAATAAGAAATGGATGGAGTGCTTTTGGGAAGAACAATATTATTCTGAAGAGTAACATGCCTCTTTGTTTGAAAAGAAAGGTGTTTAACCAATGTGTTTTGCCTGCACTAACTTATGGAGCAGAAACTTGGACACTAACAAAACGGATGGTACAAAGATTACAAACAACACAGCGAAGTATGGAAAGATGTATGCTAGGCATAACCAGAAGAGACCGAAAGAGAATAACGTGGATAAGAAGTCAGACGAAAGTTTTTGACATCATCGAGAGAATTAAACGGCTAAAATGGAAATGGGCTGGGCACATTGCAAGAAGACAAGACAATAGATGGAGCACAAACACCCTACAGTGGTATCCCAGAGATGTAAAACGACCAAGAAGACGACCTCAAGTAAGATGGAGTGACGAAATCAGAAAAGTGGCCGGTGTTAATTGGATGACTAAAGCACTAGACAGGCAACAATGGAAAAATCTGGGGGAGACCTACATCCAGCAGTGGATTGAAAACGGTTGATGATGATGATGATGATATATATATATATAATTTTTTTTTTTCAAAAAAAAAAACTGTAACATGCCTTAAGAGTATTTATGATAAAAGAGTACTTTTTGTAATTTCATTGTATTGCCAACAAACGATAAATCGCCAAAAAAAAAAAAAGGAAATTTTCATTGTATTTTTGCGGACGCTATATGGAGGTGCCGCAACAATTTTTTTTATAGATATATATGTCCTCATGACAAGAATATTCTGTAATTTTTTCCAATTTTTTCTGAGTATGCGCTTATGGAGACCCTCCTTGTAAGGTTCACAATGTCTCTAAAACACTTTTATTTCCTTATATGTGTTATTGTATGTGTTTAATTGTATGTGTGTATCATTGTATGTATTCAGTTTTTGACCATTTATCAAAGGAACATTAAATTTTTACAACGAGTCAATTACGCCATAGTGTTTTTCACAAAACTCTTCTCACAATTCTTCATAGCACGAATTCACAATTTGACTGCAAATCATTTATTATTAGCTCTTCCCTCATTATTTGACTTAACATGTTAATAAGGCACAAGAAAGAAAGAATCAATGTAAAATAAATAAAAACATGAAATGAAAATGCCAATATTGTCGCATGTTGACAACAGAACAATGGCAATGAACGTTCGAAATTTATTCGACTGTGTCATTTCATGTGCTTTTGTCGCTTTGCATTATTTTTGGAAACATGCAGACGTAAAACTAAGAACTGATTTGTGCAGTCTTGCGCTTTTCGTCATGTACCTTTCAGATTTCGTTTTTTATTATTCGTTCATTGTCTTTTCAGCCGGTTAAAATATTTCTCCTTTCTTTCTTTTCTTTTTTTTTTTTTTTTTTTTTTTTAGAAAAATGTATTTTTATTATTAGATTTCTTTTTTATAGTATATTGTACTTATCTTAAGTGAAATGTTATTTTTCTTTGAGAAATCGAAAGTATTTGTAAGATTTTTAGTTCCAAGAAATCTTAAGGGGATAAAAACGAGTTTTTCCATTTTTACTAGTGGTATAGTAGCAAAGCAGCAATTCAAAACTACACTGAGAAAAATGACACTTTCAAATCTGAGTAAATCGATGTTTTCATTTTGATAGGAAGCTTTTTGTTTCAAATAGGACGAGCCAATGCTTTCAATTCTGAAATACCAGAAATACTCAGAATATTGAAACATGGACATATTCAAAACGCAGCACATAGAGGTCAGTTTATACTCATTTTTGAAACATGGACATACTCAACAAGAACGAAAAATCATGCGTCAAGCATAGATTATGTAACACTTTTCAACGCTTCCAAAATAATTTTACGAATCATACTCTTTAATAAGCTAAAAGATAACATCTAAGTAATCCAAATACTTTTATTCAGCCCTGTATAGGATCTATAGATTTGTATATATACTACATAGGATGCTAAATTTTAGTTCAGTTAGGAAACACGTAGCACAGTTTAAAATTCTCCGTCTGGAGTTAAATAATACGGAAATGTGTTCCCGAACTTTTGTGCTTCCCTGTATAGGATCTACAGAATTTATACACACCACGTAATATACAAAAAGCGATTTAAAATTAAAATCGCATTCAGTAACTTAAAACGCACTTGCAGGAATTATTGTTAACATACAGTAGAGAATTCTTTTGTGTGTCCCTGTAAATGAACGATGACTGCTATACACACAATATTCTGTAGTAAGTCTCTTGTAATGAACCTTATATAAATTTCAATGCGTTTAAAATAGGGAAACATTATTTAAATAAACAGCAGACGATTTTTCTCCATAGACGTAATGTAACGGAATTCTTTTGACTGTCCCTGTAAGAAAACTATAAGTGCTACATACTTCCGTTGAAATAGGGAACATGCTATAGATAACGATTATAACATATAAAAGTTGCAGGGCAATCCGAGCATATTTACGGGAGTTAGAGCACGGACAGACGGAAAGACGGCAGACGGCCAGACAAACCGAAGTCATAAACACTTTACAACTAGGTTGGAAAGTGTTAAAAATGATTAGAATCAGTTCAAACTCATTTTTGAAACATGGAAATACTCAACAATGAGCACATAGAAGTCAGTTCATACTCATTTTTGAAACATGGACATACTCAAAATTGATTAGAATCTGTTCAAACTCATTTTTGAAACATGGACATACTCAAAATTGATTAGAATCTGTTCAAACTTATTTTTGAAACATGGACATACTCAAATAGGAGCACATGGTTTTATTCTTGAATGTGTGCATGTTTTCAGAAATGAGTATATATATGTTTCAAATTTGGGTAATTTTGCTCAGATTTGAGTATTTTCTGCTGAGTTTTGAAAATATCGTTTATGAAGTGTAGATGTGTAATTTTTTTTTCTTACTGACTGCAAAAATTATTTTATTTATTTCTATGCTAATTAATAAAAATATGTACAAGGATTAGCCGTCCATTACATATACTATGTTCGATGCATACTAGATTTGGTAATAATAAATATTTTAATAGAGAATAGGAGGAACGTTTTTGTTAATTTCTACTTCAGTTTCGTGTTTAGAGACATGGATAGGTCGGGTTTTTTTTTTTTTATACCGCTAACCAGGCCCCTACCTGCCCGGCATGAATGCCTAGCTTAACGGGTTAGTACCTGGGTGCGGGGCGGAAATCGCCTGATCACAGCATGGCTGTGATCCACCTGACTATTGATTTGTTCACATCGCTGCTGTGCTTGCTCTCTTGTGATTTGCTACCGTTATCTTTGTTTGCCGGTTCAAGGTTTCTGTTTAACTTTGTTGAATTGACAGATTTAATAGGTCTCGTAATTTAGAACCTTGATCAGGTGACGAGACCCTCACCTGACTAGGCACCCCCAGAGGTATTATTCACAGGTAACTTGGAGGGCTTTGCACCCACGACGGATTTTACATGCACCAGGTGCCATTAGCGTACATAGATTTACATATTTACCATGTCTGTTGGCTTGTCACGTTCATGGTGGGTTGTCGCTGTAGTGTTTATCGCCTCTTTTATGGGCTGATTTCCCTTCTTGTTGTATTTGTCTTTGTCAAGGCTTTTTGGCGTTTTTATAGGCTCGCCCCTGTTGTGGGTTGTTTTTTGTCTATCATTCATTGGTTTTTTGTCTCTTTCTTGATATATTTTTACCTCTAGCTTGTGCTAGAGCTGGTTTTCACATAGATCCGAACAGAACGCAGAAATTTTGTTTGAAACGGGGGCAAATTCAAAAGGCAAACCCAGGTTTTGAAAAAAAAAAAAAAAAATTGTGTGTCTATTTTTTTTCCTTTTTAATGTTAAATAAATAAGACAGACAAATAAATAATGATAATAAATAGATGCAGGCAGAAATAGAGGGCAAGTCTGTCTGTACTTACGTATTATCCGGGCCAGAAAATAGATCGCCAAAAATGGTGGCCAATTGTCAATTTTGTTCAAAGCAGTAATTTAACATTATTAAATACATAACACTGTTAAAAATGGTAAATAGTTTAAAATAAACAAATAAAATATAATAATGAAAAATAATAAATAAATAACAAAAAACTATAAACAGGGTTCGTACGGATCAGGGAATTTTCCAGGAGTTTCACCAGTATTTTCTTTATAGAAAAAGAAATCTAGATAAGTTTCAAAAGGCAATATGGATTCTATTTATTATTTCAAAATTACTAAGTCTAGAGGGTGCTCAAGATGTTGCTAGGGGTTATGTTTCGGCTTGGATTTCTCATATAGGATTATCTTTCGACTAACGATCATTGTTTTACTTTTTTCTTCTGACTCGTCTAACGAACCTGGATTAGAGTCCTGCACGAGCCCAAACTTCACCCGAAACCGACACACTTTAACCCGAAACCAACGGGAGCGACGGAATATTTAAACCCAAAGTTAAAGAGAATTAATTAATCCATATTTTAGTACAATTATGGAAAAGTAGTCTACAATTACATCTCTAATATCAATTTTATCTTTTTTTTTTTTTTTTTTTTTTTTTTTAAATGAACATATATATACACTCATTAATATTCTAATATATAGTTTTTTCCGGTTGAAAAATTATTTAGGACTTTGAAAATCGGGTCAACCCGAACCCGACTTGAAATAATCAAAACTCAACCTGACACCGATCCGAAACTGAAAAAAATTAAAGTTAACTCGACACGAACTCGATCGCAATGAAAAACGAACTAGCGTCAACCCGTTGCATTTTATTTATAGACGAGAAATCAATTTCTGCTAACGAACATGATGGCTAACCAATGTAATTCCGGAACGGATTAAATTCGTTAGCTGACGTATCTTACAAAACGGAAAGCAAAGAAACATCCTTAGGAAGAGTAAGCAGAGAAAATAAGTAAAAAATTTGGATTTTCTCTTGAAATTTTTGAAAAATAAGAATGCATTCCAATCTCATATTCATTAACATTCGAGGGCTCAATTTCAGATCTGATACGGAGCCTTAGTGATGTACAGTGGAATAAAAATTTTAAATTCACGGTATTTTACCGTGAATTGCTGTAGTAATTTAGCGGAAAATGTTACTTTTCAAGATAAATGGCCAAATCCCATAAATTGCATACTTTTACTATATTTAAATGACAAAGTTATCTTTGGAAAAAGCCGCTTTTTTAAGATTCTTTGCCAATTATCTTTGCTGCAGCAATTTTTTATAGTATATTTTCTATTTTCTTCAGGTATTTTCTTGTGAGATTTCGCTGAATTATCACAGAAATCTAAAAAAATATATATAATAATTGGGTGAAAGAGGATTAACGAAATCTGATTCCGAGATTTATGTGATTAATCGGTGAAGTCTGGGGGAAAATCACTTTCTCTGATTCACTTCATCTGACGTTTATTCTAAAGCCTATTTATTTTATTTTACTCCTTCTATGCCTTGTAAACAAGGGCCTGAAGCCTTACAAATACTTCCAGCCTCATTATGAAGACAGATTCTTTCCTTTTTTTTGTTCTTTCTTTTCTTTTCTTAAGCGATTAACGAATAGAAGTCTAGTTAAGGTAATCCCTGCCGTAATCAGATTAATGAAATAGATGAAAAGTCATGTGTTATGCTTTGATTATATCACGCTTTCTGACCTCATTCACTTTTGAAGCTTGAGTTTCTTCATTTCATTTCCACGTCACAGCATCACACGTCACAGCATGAATAAGTAGTATTTAATCATGTACGCTAATGGCCCCGGTGCATGTAAAATCCGTCGTGGGTGTAAAGTCCTCCCTAGTTACCTGTGAATTACACCTCTGGGGGTGCCTAGTCTGGTGAAAGTCTCGTCACCAGATCAAGGTTCTAAATTACAAGACCAACTCGAGTAGCGATGGCATAACGTATGGATGAGCGATGCAGCGAGGAAATAGTAAATATCCCAGCATCTCACATCCGTCCGGCATGACTTCGCTACACTGCGCAGTGCTAAACCGCCTCATCAAAAATCAATTAACAACCGGCCAACTAAGAAAAAGCAATTAAAGCAACAAGACGCACTGAAACCACATCGGCTTGTAGATTTAACAAACACATCTTCACCAAGCGGAGAGCAGGTGAATCTTCGCCCCGTTGCCAGGTATCAACTCGTTAAGCTAGGCAAAAGCCTGGCAGGTAGGGGCCTGGTCAGCGGTATATATATATAAAAAAGAATAAGTAGTATTTTAATGTGATGGAAATGTTTGCACCTGTCAACGGGGAATAAACATTATTATTACTATTAGTTTACTATATTTTTTGTGCTGAATTCATATAGAAAAAAGAAAAAAATTCCACCATGCCATATTTTAACTAGTCGGATGTGCCAATCCCAAAACTTTCTTCTATCTATCTGATACAGGTTTCGCATACACTAAAAAGAATCAGCATCAATTTATATGAAGGTCTAACTGAATCTAAAGTTTTATTAAATTCCGTGCACTAGTTCTTGAGATATGACTATCGCTAAAATCTTCTAAATCCTGCAAAATGTAGCATAGCAGCGCCACCCGTTGGGAGATTTAGACCAAAATATACTCAACAGCAACATATACCAACGTCTAACTGAATCTGAAGTTTGATGAAAATCCGTGCCTTAGTTCTTGAGATATAGTTATCGTGACAATAATGAAAAAAGTAGCACAGCAGCGCCACCTGTGGACTATATACACCCAAACGCAATTAGCATATATTTATGTCAAGGTGTAACTGAATCTGAAGTTTGATGAAAATAAGTGCACTAGTTCTTGAGATAGGGCTGTTGCGGAAATCGCGAAAAATACAGTATAGCAGCCCCACCTGCTGGCGATTTACACCAAAAACTAATCAGCACCAATTTATATCAGGAACTAACTGAATCTAAAGTTTTATTACATTTCGTGCATTAGTTCTTGAGATAGAGTACCCACAAATTGTTTGTCACATACAGACAGACAGATAGATAGATAGACAGATCAATTCACAGATATTTAGATACAATAGACAGATATTTTCTAAAAATATTCATATCGTATTGAGGACCTTTAAAACGTATAAATATGTCGAAAACCGGAACTCGAAAATTTTCAGGAATCCAATATTTCCTCTTGTAAAGATAGAAGAAAGTAATAACTCTAGCATGAGACGGTTAGAGAGCAGAAACCTATTAGAAATTGAATCTGTGGTTGTGTTACACGGATAGCCTGAGAAAACTTTTAAAATAATTAAAAAATTTTCGTACACGAATCCGTGAAGACATGGATACGCAATCTCATCATGTCACACTTTATCATCCAAAGAAAGACGATATTTCAAATAGGAAAAGACAATTTCTTCCCCCTAAAAACTATCATAGCAGAAGCCTGTTAGAAATTGAATCTGTGTTTGTGTTACACCAATAGCCTAAGAAAAATTTTAAAATAATTTTAATTTTCGTACACGAATCCTTGAAGACATGGGTACGCAACCTCATCGTGTCACACTTTATCATCCAAAGAAAGACGATATTTCAAATAGGAAAAGACAATTTCTTCCCCCTAAAAACTATCATAGCAGAAACCATATTAGAAATTAAATCTGTGTTCCACCAATAGCCTGAGAAATTTTTTAAAATAATTTAAATTTTCGTACACGAATGCGTGAAGACGTGGATACGTAACCTCATCGTGCCACTTTATCATCCAAGGAAAGACGATATTTCATATGCTGAAAGACAATTTCTTCCCCTCAAAACTATCATTAAACCCGATACGTTTATTAATTTAATTTGCATTCTTCTCCGAAAATATCCGAAACAATGCTTATTATTAAATGGAAGTATTTTTCGTGTCAGGAAAATTTCCTTATCTCAGAATCGTCGCTTCTAATTACCGCTTCAAATATTGGCGTTGGGTTAAGGCTTCTCATTTTTCCAAATTGGTTGCATATTTTTGCGTTTCAAATTATTTGTTGTTGTTATTTTTTGACAGTTATTGATTAAAACAATATAAATAGTTCAGCATTTGTTTTCAGCTAATATTTATAATGAAATTAAAACAAAAGGAGCGCTCGCTTCTTTTTGTTTTTGCAGCAACCCTAGCCGAAATAAGTACTATCATAAATCATTTTAACATATAAAATTGACAAATTTTCTTAATGTAAAAAAAAAAGTAATTGAAAACTTCGTTGAAACCACAATTAAAAATGCATTTAGTTGGTGCTACCAATGATCATAAATCATTTAAATACTATAAAAAAATATCTTGGAAGCACAATTAATTTAAAACTCATTACACCTATAATATTGTACACTGTAAAAAATAATCCTGTAAAATAACAGAAAATTTCTGGCAGCAAAAGTTGCCAGAAAATTTCTGTATGTACAAGAAATATCTGTACATACAGAAAAAGTTCGTATACTTCAACCCTTTTCCGTACATACAGAAATTTTCTGTATGTATGAGAAATTTCTGTATGTACGGAAAAGGATTGGCGTCTACAAACTTTTACTGTATGTACAGATATTTCTGGTACATACAGAAATTTTCTGGCAACTTTTGCTGCCAGAATTTTTCTGTATGTACAAAAAATGTCTGTGAGCAAGCACTGTATTATTTTTTCTGTAGTAGCTAAAGAAAAATCTGTACCATACAGAATTTTTTTTATCAATTACTGTATCCCTATACTTCCAACCTATGCTTCTTTTAAATAAAAATATACTTTGAAAATTTAATTAATAAAATGTGTTTGTTTTTATGTGATAGTCATTTGAAATCTATTTGATTTCATTCATTAAACAAAACTTCTGTTCATTTTTTTTTTTTTTTTTTTTTTTTTTTTTAGGGAGGTGGGTAATGAATATGACATGGAATATTATATAACTTGTAACAAATTTATTTTACTTACACTATAGATTTTTATAAATTATTACTGCTCCACATATCATTTTACGAGTAAAATAATTTCCAACACATTAAATATATATACATATACAGTTTGATAGTATATCATTAGGGTAAGATACCGTTAGTGATAAAAAAAAAAAAAAAAAGATATTGTTGAAAAGAATATTCTTTTCAAACAGTAAGTTTCTTTGTTATCATACCAGAAACTTGCCAAATTCTACATATTTCATGAATTCTGCAAACTTTGTTTAATTTCGTGAAAATATTAGTTAGCCCTTATTTTAATATTACTTTATTTTTAAACTTTTAAACTGGTTTAAAACTTGTAACATTTCATCCAATAAAAGAATTGAATTATTAAAAAGGTGCCATATTTATGTTATACATTTTGTTGAGAATGACATAGTTTAACATTTTAAAAACAGCTTTCATGTATATAGTTTTTTTTTTTTTTTTTTTTTTTTTTTTTAAGCCGCTTTTGGATATATGATTCTATTACATATTAAACATCAGTGATGCTGGAAATAATGCAGTTTAATTTCATTAAATTGAATCATTCATTCATTCAATAAACTGAATGCAGAAGCTTGTTGCAGGGAAGAAAAGAAAAACTAAAAAAAATTGTAACAATAAAATAAAGTTGTAATGAATAAAATTTCATAACAAAAAACCAAACCTAGTTGCTCAAATCCAAACTGCTTTCTCAAACGGTGAGCTTATTTTGTTTGCAAATTTTACATTTCAAATGTAATAGTAACAAAAATAAAATAAATATAAAACTAAATAAAGAGTTCACTTTATTATGGATTGAATTATGCGAAAAGTTCCTGTTTTATTAAGATGAGTTTTGTGAAGGGGTGACTGGAATGTGAAAACAAATAGTTGCCAGAAAATACTCTGTTGAACCAAAGTACACTTGCTGTTAAAAGAATCAAAGTGCAAACACACAAAGTTCATTTTATAGTTTAAAAAAAATTGTTCTGATTAAACATAGTTATTTAATGCAATATATAAAAGTAAAAAATATACATCAACAATGCATTTCTATTTTCCTAAACTTTAATATGATAAAATTAAATTAAAAATTCTATTTAAGAAAAAAAAGATTCATACTATTTGAAATACTGTAAATTTATTTTCAACATACATTCTATTACTTTTATCCCCCCCCCCCCTCCACAAAATGCAACCACATCCTGCTAAATAACAAGCACTAACTATAATAAAATGCTAATATGTTGACACAGAGTGCACAAATTTCAATAAAACACACACACACGCAAATAATAATAATGATAAACACAGTAATTTACAGAAAACAATTTTATTCGTCTCAAACACAACAGAATTCTATAAATCCTTTTCTGAAACTATGTTTTTTTTTTTTTTTTAAATAAAGAATTGGGAAATATTAACTCAAAAGATATAATGTAACACAATTTTTAAATTATTGAAACACCGAAGAGAAATTTATTAATTACTTACTAAATATGTAGAAATTTAAATAGATTTATTCAAAAATAGATATACAATTCAATAATGGATACAATTATCTTCCTGAGATTCCCCATATGTTTTTAATGTTGTAAAGATTTTTTGCAGACTTTAAACTCTTGTTAATCACATGTTTGATACTTGATGAGTCTGGAGGAATGCCCATCAAGCCCCTGTAAGTGAAAAAAAAAAAAAAATACATAACATTAATTGAGCTTTACCCATTCTATTTTTTGGAATACAATTTCAATGTTATGTAGGAGGGATTTGTAAAAGTAATTTGTTCGAGTTTGGGTCAATTTTCATAGAATTATTATCCACTTCTTATAATTATTTTATCTATTTCATAACAGTTTAAATATTTATAAATGCTAATTTCAATACTACTACTAAAACTTAAAACACGAGACTTTACCAAATGGAAATATTATTCAATGTTATAGAAAGACTACAAAAATTTGTATCATATAGGGTTGGCAAGTTTTTGCCAAAGTTTGAAAAATAATGGTAAAAACAGTCCTAGTAATATTTTTTGCCAAAGTGGTAAAATAGATACAGATATTTTATTTACGGGAATATAAGTTCAATTTTACTAATTTTAACTTGAACAATATGTAACTTTGAATTTTTTTAACTCTAAATATTCAAACAGTTAATCTATTATATTTGCTTGTTTCTTCATAAAATATTTTATGTTAATGAAATGGGAGAGTAAATAATGATAAAATAAATCCCTGGTTTTGGTTTAAACAGTCAAAATTATTGAGCAGCTAATTTTATTGCTTTATTTAATTTTTAACAAAGTCTAAGAAATATTAACTGATTTGCTGTGCTAGCAGAACAATTGTAGATTGAAGTTACAAAGTATAATTCATTATAGAATCATAATCCCTCTCCTCTCATTAATTGTTTTATCCGGTCCATGTTTTTAAAATTTAAAAAAGAATATTTTTGTAGGAATTTCTATAAATGTTAATTGTAAAAGATACAGTGGTTCAGATTTAAAAAAAAAAAAAAAAAACGTAGACAGATTTTGGCCGTTACAAATCAGATATATGTATTATATATGTTGCAAGCAGGGTTTACAAGTATTAAAAAAAAAAAAAAAAAAAAAAATCTGATTTATTTATTTATTGTTATTTTTTTTTTTTAATTCAAAGAGTTTTTAAATTACACTTTTTAAAATAAAATAACCACTACTAAATCATTAACATTAACAATTAAAAAAGCTCATTTAAATTTATTTAAAAAAAAAAACTCATTTACTTGGTTAATATAATTTGAAATATTTTAATCATATAAAAAATTAAATATATACATTTAAAAAAAATGGAGCACTAGAACACAGATTTAATTTGAAAATGTGAATTCTCTTTTACTTTTGAAAGCATACGATAAATAAAACAAATTGTCTTGTGTTATATGAGCAGTTACTTACACTAACTGCAATTTAACAAATATCCTATTCCACATATAAAATATATATATACCACCTTAAATTAGACTTTGAAAAAATAAAAATCATTTGCATCCTTCATTACTAAATGCTGAAACTTTTTGTTTTAACCACATTTCTTTATTGTAATTTCATTTCTTTCTTAAAATGTAAAAGATAATAAGCATTTTATTGAGAAAAAAAGAAAACAATTATCAATTAAATTTTAAACATACTATTCTGGACTACATACAATATTCTGAAATGCATAAAATATGCATTTAATGAATTTGGAGCAGGTATTATACGTACATAAATATGATCACAATTATATGTTATAAATTTCAATGGATCCAAAAAAAAAAATATTTTTGTTATTAAAATGTTTAAAAAGAAACACCAAGCTATACAAGCTTTGTGAATTCCTAAGCGATTATCGAGTTTAGAGTGAATAGTGAATCAAAGTTGGATTTATTTGATTTAAATTAAAAAATACATTAAATCAGTCATTTTTTTAAGACTGAAAACGTTAGTTGTTAATTAGTTTACATTTATAAGTTAGTTAAAATTGAAATTATATAGTATAAAAGCATTTTAAATAATGTTTAACCATGAAATCATTATTTTTATTTTCCATAAATAAACTCTATATTGGTTATTTTAAAGTGCACAAGGAAGTAATGAGATCTCTGCATAAATATCAATAAAAATACTTTAGAATGACATATATTTATTTATTCTAATGTTTTATATATCTTTGCAGAATGTATTAAAAAATTTACAAAAGATGTAAAACTAATTTTAATAGGTTATATGCATTTTTCATACCTTCAAATACATGCATGGCATGTATTATTATTTAACATTTTTTAGCTGAGATTCTCTATTTTAAAATTATGTTTATTATTTTAAAATGTGATATGTGATTTTAAAAGAATTAAAAAAGTATCGATTTTGAGTTCTCCGTTTCTACCACTCCTTAAATTTACAATGTATTTTTGTCAAAACTAATATTTATTACAAAATAGCTTGACCAAAATTTGAAATATTTTTTTAAAAAGTTGATTTAAATCAACAAACCCTGGTGCAAGGCAGTTTTCAATATAGTAAATGTTGTCTTTAATATTTACAAGTTTCTTGAATATATAAATTGTGGATTCAAAGGTTATTAATGTTTATATAACTAATACTATTCAAGATCACATTTATATATTAAAATTGGAAAGAAAAACAGTTTTATCTCCACCAAACTTGGAAATTTATTTACAAAGTAGATGTCTTTATTTGTACTTATATGTTATAAATTAAAATAATTATAATTAATATCAATGAAATACAAATTAATATTCAGATAATAAATTAATAAATATTATAATACAAAATATTAATTTATAAATTAATGAACAATTCATAAATTAATTAAATTAATATTTTTAGTTATAGTATGCAAGCAATTAGGTACTTTTCTACTATGGGAGACTAAGCTTGGCCCATTTTATTTATTAGAATGCGAGTTTCCAAGTCAATGTAAATGCATGTAAAAAATGATGCAACTACTAACAAAAACCTAATGAACTCTTTTACTCGTTTATATAGAGATTTATATATCAGAGTTTCCCCAAGACAGTTTCAGAAGGGTTCTGCACTCTGCCTGCCCCTGCTCTGTTTTACAAAATAGCACCTTTCTTGTCCCCCACAAAAATAATTAGCGCCCTTCTTGACCCCTTCCCCCCAGTAAAATAATTAGCACCTTTCTTGCCCCTCAGTTTAGGACAGTTTTTTACTGAGGGTCAATAAATGTGCTAATTATTTTACTGGGGGGGGGGGGTCAAGAAGGGTGAAGAAAATGTGTTGGAAAAACGAGAATTCTTTTCTGCATCATCATTGCTGCAAGGTCATTTTCTGCATCTCGCCTAATTAAAAAATTAATTATGAATTTTTAGAAAGCACAAATGTTTTTTATGAACTGATTGAAAAATAATAATCACAAGCATAGTAATAATACATCTCAATAAATTAATTTAAAACTTAAATTTATAAATTGAAAAAAAAAACACTAAATAAATATTTTGAATGAACACAGAAGGCATATCACAAGAAACAAATAATAGTTGAAATATATAGAAAACAAATAATAGTTCTTATTTCTGATTAAATTTCATACTTGCCTTGCACTCAAACTGGGAACTGGCAAATCATACTTAAAATTTATTCGATTTTCATATTTATTTTCTGAAGTCATCTTTCTATGAAAACTACAGTTGATTTGGTTCCTATATATAAAAGTATAAAAAAATTGAGTTCATTTACAGCAAACGTTTTTGTAAAAATAGATAACTGAATAACAAGTTTACATCAAAAATAAAGTACATAAACATACTTTATTCACAACTCTATTTTTAGTGTGCATAAAAGTAAAAAAAAAAAAAAAAAAAAAAAAAAAAAAATAGGAAAAATAATTGCAAGAAAAGCTTGTAGCAGGCCTATCCACCTTTTATTATTCAAAGGTACATCTGAGTGTATTGCAAGCAATGAAGGGTGCCAATATTAACATGCCTCAAAACATGTAACAATATTATCTCACGGTAGCTTGATGGTGGAAAAGAGAATGGGGCGGTGGAGGGGGTCTACCCTTGGCAGTGTACCCAGGGTACACTAAAGTGTATTTTACATGCTAACAGAAAATAAATAAAATACTTAATTTGAAATTATATCAAAATAATAAAAATATTTTTTAAAAGTATGTGAATAAAGATTTTGCGACATAAATAAAATAAATTATATTTATAAGGACCCTGACAAATTTTCTGTGAAGGGACGCCCAAACTTTCTCTACTAAATACAAAAAGAAGTGGAATATCACATACAGGGAAAAATAAAGTAATTCAAAATGTATTTAAGTAGAAATCGTAAGTAATGAAAGGAAGGAAAATAATCATAATAAATCTGAAATTTTCAAAAATCTTTTTTTTTTTTTTTTTTTTTTTTTTTTTGGGGGGGGGGGCTTATTGTTGCAAACATATCGCCCCCCCCCCCCAAAAAAAAAAATAAATAAATAAAAAATAAAGTTTTACTATTTTATATACAGGCATATGTTCCTTATAACAGGGATTTTGGTACTTTTCGGTTAGCCGGGTGCCAGTGAAATATATACTGCAGTCAATGTAAATAGTCTCTATATTTTTTTCCTCATATTCATATCCTATTCTTGGAACTGATATTAAAAAACTAAAACAATGCAGAATTCTGTTACATATTCACTTTGAAAAGGATAAACACACTTGATTTTTGTTTTTGTGATACAACCTTCACTAAATCATTAAATTTAATAATTCGAAAAGCTTATTTAAATTTATTTGAAATTAAGAAACACAAACTCATTATTCACTTGGTTTATTTGAAATATTTTAATCATATAAAAAATTCAATATGTATAGTTAATAAATAGAGCAACATAACAATTTTTATTTGGAATGTGAATTATATTTTACTTTTGAGAACATGAAAGAAATAAAATTATCTTGTGTTTTATGAGCACTTATTTACAGTAACTGAAATTAAATTCTATTCTATATAAAATATCATATACACCCTTCATTACTGAAAGCTAAATCTTTTTGTGTTGACCAAATTTCTTTACTAAAAATATTAAAATATAAAAGATAATGGAATTATTTTATCCTGAAAAAAGAAAACAATTATCAATGAAATTTTAAATATTCTATTCTAAAACTGGATTATATACAGTATTCTTTAAAACATATCTAATCCGGGTAATGTACAATAATCATTTAAGGAATTTGGATAATGCATTACAGACACATAAAGATGGGTATAAGAATTACAGAGATTGGAGTTAACCAAAGTTGCATTTATTTGATTTAATTTATAAAACATTAAATCTGTTTTTTTTTTTTTTTTTTTTAGTCTTTAAAAACTTTAGTTGTTAATTACTTTACATTTATAAGTAGTTAAAATTATATTTAAAAATATATGTCTAAAAGCATACAATTTCTAACCATGAAATCATTATTTTTTTATTCATCATATCAAATCTTTCCATAAATAAACTATATTGGAATGTTGATTGAATGATTTTTTATTTACATATGCACAAGGAAGCATATTTATTCAAAAATTTTCATATCCTCCCAGAAAGTATCCATGTTTTTGTATTAAAAAATTCACACAGATATAAATATGTGCATTAATCTTTTAATATTTTTCAGCTGAGATCCACAATTTACAATTTAGGAACTTTTATTTTAAAATGTTGATTTGAATAAAATTTAAAAAATATGGATTTTGAGTTCTGTCTCTCCCATTGCTTAAATTTATTACATATTTTAGGCAAAACACAATATTTATAACAAAATATATTGACCTAAATTTGAAATATTTTTTTAAGTTGATTAATTTTTTTTTTAAATTTAAATCATCGAAGTTTGCTTAGTTTCATTTGAGTTATTATCTAAGAGGTGTCGACCCAGGTAAAATTTTGGGCCTATTTACTGCCCCTTCACATAATTACTTTCAATTAAACAGACCCCTTCACCAAAATCCATTCAATAAAACAGGTTGGCTCACAAAATTTTAATAAAACAGGCTCGTTCACGAAATTCCTTAATCAAATAGATCCTTTCACAAAATTCCATTCCATTAAAGCATACTTTTAATTAATTTTATTTTGTTAGGTTTAAAATGTATATATTTTCAAACAAAACAATCTCACGGGAAAGAAAAAAAATATCAGGACAAACAAGTTGTTATTAATAAAATGGTTTCAATTTCAGTAGCTGGATTTAATATTACGTTACAAAATAGTATTTTTCACAAAAATCATTATATTTTCACAAAATAGCCACCCAAAGAAACTTTGGATCAAGCCTTGTCTCTAAATGATATGAAATCCGCACATGGAATGACACTTTTGGCTTTTCTTTTAGTTACGTGTACATAATTTAAAACAAAACTACATTATATTCTTAAACAAAAATGTATACTTACATTATTCAAAAATCCAGCTGAATGTTGTAGTTGAAACAACTCAGTTTAGCGAGGGCTTGCTACAATTTTCGGAGCTGCAAATACTATCAACATGAAGTAAACAAACATGGCGGACGCTCACACTTCACTTCACTCACTTCCATCCGCTACAGAAATTAACTGTATGCACGTGATTCTCCCAGTACGGTAAATTCTCGTAAACAGGTTTTTCGTGTTAAAATACAGTTAAACTGTGGAAAGACAGTACATTCTTTCAAAATACGTTTTCTAACAGAATAATGTTGTCGTAATGTACTATGATGTTTTTTAACAGGTTAAAGTTGTTAAAAAACATGAATGATTGAAAATCGGTCTGTTTTTTTACATTTTTTTTTTACAGTGTACGTGGCCATATAATGAACCACTCAGAATCGTCACTTTGGAAACTACGGTTGTTGCCAAACGGCAAGATAGAAATTCAGTCATATTTTTGCGCCACGTAAGAGAAATATATATATATATATATATATATATTATGTTTTCCAAATTGTTTATTTAGACATCATACTTCACCTTATTAAACGATGAATTTTTGTTATAGTGTTCGGGAAGTGTTTCATAATCCATGCTTTACGCATGATTTTTCTTTCATTTTTTAAAAATTGTTTTCATTTTTATCTCATTGGAGATCACATGTCGATTTTAAATTTAGTCTGTTAATTTATTTCGCAGAAAATTTTGAAATGCAAAATATCTAGTAAATGAACATTATTCTATACATCCCTTTTAAAGATAAAACTCCCATATTCTTCTGCATCTTCAAAGAATCGCGATATTTTAAAAGACGGATAGACAACTTCTGTCCTCAACCCTCTTCTTTCAAACTTTCATTAAAGCCGATAGTTTTATTAATTTAATTTACAATTTTCTCTGCCAGATATCTCAAACAACGCCTATTAAAAGAAATTATTTTTCGTTTCTAGAAAATTTTCTTCGCGCAAAACTGACATCCTTAATTATCGCCGCAAAAATTGGTGTCCAGATATTGCCTCTCTTTTCTTCAATATTAATTAAATATTTCTATGCTTGAAATATCGGCATGATTATTTCAATTTGAACTGTTTATATGTGCATAAATGTGTATAATGAATTTAATTCAGGTTTGATTTTACATTCATATGCATAATATATCTAATGGTATTTTAGGTTTAGGAATTTACTTTTTACCATAATTAATACTTAATTTTACAATCTTAAAATTTCTGGCGTGCCAGATAAAGTTTATGCCAAAACTGTATACTGTAAATACACCTATCTAATTATTAAAGTTTTCCCCCATATAAGTCTTTTTATACACTTGATGCTACTATTCAAACTACGATTATTTTCTTTGTTAGTGTCGTATTTATTAATTGTTTATCGTTCGATAAGTGAGCTATTAGTATTGTTTTGTATTTATTGTTTTCTCTCAACTTTAATAATTATCTTGTAAGGCTTTGGTGCATAGTAAACAAACCTGCTGGGTGGGGTTAGTTGAGCATAAGCCGAAAGGTAAACCTTCCCACCCACTTTGACTTTACATCATCTTTCACCTTATTAAACGGTGAAGTTTTCTTACACTATTCTGAATGTGTTTCTTAATCTATACGTGATGCATGATTTTTCTTTCTTGTTATAATTGTTTTCATTTTCATTTTATTTGAGATCAGGTATCGATTATAAATTTAGTCAGTAGCATTCTTTAGAAAAAAGATTTTGAAGTAATTCAAAATGTCTTCTAAATTAACATTTTTCTGTACGCCTCTTTTGAAAAAATAAAACACCCATCTTCGTCTGCATTTTCGAAGAAAGACGATATTTCGAAAGGGAAAAGACAACTTCTCTCCTACCCACCTCTTTCAGAATTTTATTAAAGCCGACACTTTTATTAATTTAATTTGCAATTTTCCCTGCCAGATATCTCAAACAACGCCTATTAAAAGGAAGTATTTTTCCTGTTCAGAAAATTTCCCTCGCAAAAATTCCCGCTCTTAATTATCGCGGCAAAAATTGGTGTCTAGTTACTGCCTTTCGTATCTTCAATATAATTAAATAGTTATGTGCTTGAAATACCGGCATGATTATTTCAATTTGAACTGTTTATATGAGTATGTATGCGTGTAATGAATTGAATTCGGGTTTGATTTTAAATTCATGGATGTGTATGGTATTTTAAGTTTTTGAATTTGTTTTTACCAACGTTAATACTTAATTTTACCACTATAAAATTTCTGGCATACCAGATAAAGTTTATCCCAATTAAAATTGTCATAGCAGCTGAATAGTTTAAATTGTGTATGCCATAAATTTATCTCAATGAAATTGTTGCAGTGGAAATTCATTTCAAGAAACCAGATCTGTGTATAAATCCTATACAGAGCTGCACAAAGACCTCGTGTACATTTTATTTTATTATTGGAAAATGTTAAAGGGGGATTTTCTATTGTGTTATACTTTTCCTAACTGAACTAAATTTTAAAATACTATATACTATATATATAAATCTATAGATCATATACAGGGATGCAAAAAATATTTTGTATGTTTCCGACTATAGATGTGATTTCTGAAATTGCACTTTCAAATGTATCATGAGCTTTTTCATTATTGTTCATTTTGTACTTACTTCTATCTAATATTATTATCTACTTCAGCATCATATAGTATTATTACGTGGTAGTATTATTGCGCAGTTTCGCATAACATTATAATATTATTTAGTACTGCTCGGTATGGTAAATTGTATTTTCAGAATTTGTATTTTACAGAATTCGTATTTCAGTATTACATAGTGTAATTATTGCTCAATATCACAAAGTATTATTTAGTATTGCTCAGTATAATTAGTGAATTGTTTTCTCAGTTATTGTATCATCAAAATTTGAATATTTGGAATTTGTGTTTCAGTACTACTTCTCTAATTTCATGGTGGTATTTGATTTGTGTTTATTGTTTTCACTACATGTACATATTCCTATACAATCACTTATGTTATTCCCTATTATTCTTAGTACTAGTACATTGCTGCACTTAAATTGTGTTAACTGTTTACTGTAAATACACCTATATAATTATTCAAGTTTTTTCCCCATATAAGTATTTTTATACACTCGATGCTACTATTCAAACTATGATTATTTTCTTCGTCAATATCTTATTTATTAATTTTTATCGTTCGATAAGTGAACTATTAGTATTGTTTTGTATTTATAGTTTTCTCTCAACTTTTATAATTATCTTGTACGACTTTGCCGCATAGTAAACAAATGTGCTGGGCGGGGCTAGTTGAGCATAAGCCGAAAGGTAGGCCTCCCCGCCCATTTTGACTTTACATCATCTTTCACCTTATTAAACGGTGAAGTTTTCTTACACTATTCTGAATGTGTTGGAATATGTTTCATAATCTATACGTGATGCATGATTTTTCTTTCTTATTAGAATTGTTTTCATTTTTATTTTATTTGAGATCAGATATCGATTATAAACTTAATCAGTAGCATTCTTTAGAAAAAGATTTTGAAGTAATTCAAAATGTCCCCTAAATTAACTTTTTTCTGTATACATCTCTTTTGAAAAATAAAACATCCATCTTCGTCTGCATTTTCGAAGAAAGACGATATTTCGAAAGGGAAAAGACAACTTCTCTCTTCTACCCACCTCTTTCAGACATTCATTAAAGCCGATACTTTTATTAATTTAATTTGCAATTTTCCCTGCCAGATATTTCAAACAACGCCTATTAAAAGGAAGTATTTTTCCTGTTAAGAAAATTTCCTTCGCAGAAAATTGCCTCTCTTAATTATCGCGGTAAAAATTGGTGTCTAGTTACTGCCTTTCGTTTATTCAATATAATTAAATAGTTCTTGAAATACCGGCATGATTATTTCAATTTGAACTGTTTATATGTGTATGTATGTGTGTAATGAATTGAATTCAGTTTGGATTTTAAATTCATGGATGTGTATGGTATTTTAAGTTTTTGAATTTGTTTTTACCAATGTTAACATTTAATTTTACCATTATAAAATTTCTGGTATAACAGATAAAGTTTATGCTAATTTATTTGACATGGCAGCTGAATATTTTAAATTCCCTTCGCCATAAATTTATCTCAAAATGAAATTCTAAAATTGTTGCAGTAGAAATTCATTTCATGAAATCGGATCTGTGTATAAATCATATACAGAGCTGCACGAAGATCTTGTGTATATATTTTTTTATTATTGGAAAATGTTAAAGGGGAATTTTCAATTGTGTTATACTTTTCCTATAACTGAACTAAATTTTAACATACTATGTACTATATATACAAATCCATAGATCATATACAGGGATGCACAAAAATAATTGAATTTGTCATAGCAGCTGAAGAGTTTAAATTGCCTATGCCATAAATTTTATCTGAATGAAATTCTAAAATTGATAGTGAACATTCATTTTCAGAAAAACGATCTGTCTATGAATCATATACAGGGATGCACGACTTGTATTCGAGTACATTTCTTTTTATCGACGGAAATTGCTGAAGGAGGATTTTCAATTGCATTATGCTTTCCCTAACTGAGCTAAATTTTAACATACTATGTACTATATATACAAATATGTAGATTACATACAGGGCTGCACAAAAGAATTTGGATATGTTTCCGACTATAGATTGGTAATTTCTGAAATTGGGCTTTCAAAACTGTTATGCGCCTTCCAATTTGTTTACATGAACTTTGGGCGGTGATTGTTGAGTTTAAGCCGAAAGGTAAGTCTCCCCGCCCGGTTTGAACTTGACCTTGATTATATCAATTTTCACCTTATTAAACTGTGAAAATTTCTTACATATTCTGAATGTGTTGGGAAGCGTTTCAGAATCTATACTTGATGCATGATTTTTTTTTCTTGTTAGAATTGTTTTCATTTTTATTATATTTGAGATCAGGTATCGATTATAAATTTAGTCAGTAGCATTCTTAAGAAAAAGATTTTGAAGTATTTCAAAATGTCTTCTAAATTAACATTTTTCTGTACATCTCTTTTAAAAGATAAAACCTCCATCTTCGTCTGCATCTTCAAAGAAAGGCGATATTCCGAAAGGAGAAACACAACTCTTCTCCTCTACCATCTTCTTTCCGATTTTCATTAGAGCCTATACTTTTATTAATTTAATTTGCAATTTTCCCTGCCAGAAATCTGAAACAACGCCTATTAAAGGGAAGTATTTTTCGTGTCAAGAAAATTTCTTTCGCACAAAGTTGTCGCTCTTAATTATCGCGGTGAAAATTGGTGTCTAGTTACTGCCTCCCCTTTCTTCAATATTAATTAAATATTTCTGTGCTTGAAATACCGGCATGGTCATTTTAATGTGAACTGTTTATTCGTAATGTGCACATATGTGTGTAATGTTGCTATTAACTTAGAATTCAGGTTTGATTTTAAATACGTTGATGGATATCAAATGGTAATTTAGTTTATGAATTACTAAATTTTACCATCTTAAAATTTCTGACATGCGAGATAAAGTTTGCCAAAAGGATTTGTCATTGCCATTGAATAATTTAAGTTGCTTATGCCATAAATTTATCTCAAAATTAAATTCTAGTACTATTTATTCTCCATATTACCAATTTACAGTCAGACATTATCTAAAAACATGGTTAAAAGTTCCATTAAAAACGTCCCACATTATCAAAAATGTAAAAAAGTTTCAAATAAAAACTGTCACCATTGCATAATAGCGCTTTCACTCTGGCTAGAGCATCATCAGTTGTTAAGTCTCAAGTATCTGATTCTTCAGTATATATACGACTGGGGGTTGAAGAATTCCCTTTATCGGCATTCAATTCCCTCTTTTTCTCCCCCTATTCTAACATCTTTTTCCAGCGGCAATCAATGATTGCGTGAATCATATCATTGCAAACGTCTTTGGATATAGACGTTTGGAGGTTGAGGATGAAGTGCACTTCTAATGTGGGACGTTTATAATGGAACTTTTAACCATGTTTTTAGATAATGTCTGAGTGTAAATTGGTAATATGGAGAATAAATAGTAAATATACAGACATTAACAAATTAATACCTGTTTTAATAGTACGTGCAATATTGTGTACGCTACCTTGGCACTAATCAACAGATACTTTACAACTTTTTGTTTAGTTCTCTAAATGAAATAAAAAATATGCATTAGTATGCATGCTAATTAAATTTTCCAGTAGAGATGAAATCACGCTGGAGATGACTTATATAACAAAGGACCTAAATTATCACTATACTACTCAGCGTATAACCAACAGAGTGAAAAAATGTACGAATACCAAAGATTTCTGGTTCGATCCCCAGTCTGGACATTTTTTCACTCTGTTGGTTATAGCTGAGTAGTAAGTGGTAATTAAAATCCTTTGTTATATACACATTAGTATTTCAGTTTATTTTATTTTCTGTTCAAAATGTTGCATGCATATGTAGATAACAAAATTAACGTTTATTTTCATTGTTGTTGTTATCATTATCTTTTTCAATCTTATCTATATATTTAAAACGAAAAGCGCCTTCTGTCAAATTTTTCACACGAATATCGTTTTTTGCGCATGCGCCAATGTTTTCTGAAGGCTTCTCTCCTCAGGTAGGGGAAACCTGGTGGATTGGCCTTTACCTGCTTAGCCTAGGGAATTGAAAAGGGATGATTGAAAACGGATGTAGTCACCATTGTATTGAAAGCATAGACCTTCTAATATATTTCTGCTCTGAGATTGAAAGCTAAAGCTTTTTTTTTTTTTTTTTTTTTTTTTTTTTTAGAACTTGTGTTTCCACTACTAAATATGCATATTTTTTCGCAAAATTTTAAAGAAAGCTTGGATACAGTTATATATTTTTAACGGATTGAAATGTCAGAGAGTTCGGAAGATGAGAACTATTTTTTTTTATTGCTATGTTAAAGGAGCCGACGCGAAAACAAACAAACAAACAAAAAGCGAGAAGAAAACATTTCTTTTACAACTAGATAACACTATTTTCTCACGAAATTTGTACACGGGCTGTAAAACCGTTTTATTTATCACCCATAAAGATTTCAAAGAGTTCGGACAAAAATAACTTTTTATTTTAAAACTATGGAAAGACCCTGGGTAAAAAAACAAGAAAATGAGCGCTTTTTTTCGCGAATTTTTCATTTTAAAATATAATTTCATACAAAATCCGGTTAAAGATATAAAATAATAAAAACTTGATGTTTATTTTTAAATTTATTATCACGGGCCCGGGCAACGCCGGGCGAGGTTCAGCTAGTATATGTTTGCTTTTTAAATAAGCTTTCGCCGCCAATTTGCGTTTTAATTGCATTACACACTGAAAATCTAATTTACTTTTGATATGGAGTTGCATTTTCCCCCTGAAGACTGTTTTATTTAATACTCTGCTATTTTTTATTATTATTATTTTAATATTTTTTATATGTTTCGCCTAGCCCTCGCAAGGAGAAAATCCGCTTTGCGATATCTCCTTTCTTAAAATCTTCGTAAAAGTATCATGTTTCGCCGTTTTAATTTGCATTTTTTCGTCACAAATCTGAAACACGACGTTTTAAAAACTGAATTCTGTTCATTTTTGTGAGTTTCTTGCTTTCTTTTTAAAAGAAAAATATACGTGTCGCAGAAGAACGTTTTTAATTACTGTTTGTGGAGTGGCAGTTTCTTTTGAAGTTACTTATTCATTTCAAAATAATTAAAAAATTTTAACGTATTTTCTACAATTTCTGAAAGAAACATTTTTTTTTTTTTTTTTTTTTAGTTATTAAAATTTGTATTTTATTAATGTACAAGATTATTTTATAATAAAACCTTTTTACTCCTAAATTTGAATAAAGCAACAAAATTAGAATAAAAAGCTTTCGTATTTTGTTTACACTCAGAATTTTAAGATTAATTTTTAAATTACTTTCTTGCAGAATGCTTCATACTTATTTTTGTACTTGTGTACACATTTCTTTACTTACATACTTGCGTACATATTAACATACATCAATTATATTTTTGTTTATTATTATTTTTCGTTATTATATTTTTGGTTATTATATTTTTGTTTAATTTTTTTTGTAGTTACTGGTTTTTTTTTTTACATTTTAAGTTCGCGCATGTTGTATTAAGCGTTTAATCTGTTTTTTAATACAGTAATTTAATTGTTTTTTAATCTGTTTTTTAACACAGTAATTTTATTGGGTTTTTTTTATTTGTTTTTTAATACAGTAATTTAATTGTTTTTTTAATCTGCTTTCTAAAAAAGTAATTTTGTTTTGAATGCAAGGCTAGCTCGTGTTTCGAAACCTACAAGTTTTTATAGTGAGGGCCACTGATAAGAAATAGACAGTCCTTTACCTGTGTAGTTTTAAAGTTTTATTGTTTCTAAATGTTTATAATTAATTGTTGTAAAAAAAATTATATACTTATAAAAATTATATATTTATATTAAATATTTCATATTTTAAAAGATTATATTCTTGTTGCATATTTTATGTGCTGATGTTGCGCCTGTTGTGCAACAATTATCATTATATATATTTGAATTATATATATATATACATTAATTAGATAATTCAGATTTTTTTTATATACACATTAGTATTTTAATTTATTTTATTTTTCGTTGAAAATGTTGCATGCATATGTAGATAACAAAATTAACGTTTGTTTTCATTGTTGTTTTTATCTTTATCTTTTTCAATCTGAGATACGTTTGTTTTATAAAATAAGATTTCGCCGCCAATTTGCGTTTTAATTGCATTACACACTGAAAATCTAACTTACTTTTGATATGGAGTTGCATTTTCTCCCTAAAGACTGTTTTATTTAATACTCTACAATTTTTTTTTCTTATTATCTTAATATTTTTTATATGCTTCTCCTAGCTATCGCAAGGAGAAAAATCCGCTTTGCGATATCTCCTTTCTTGAAATCTTCGTAAAAGTATTATGTTTTGTCGTCTTAATTTGCATTTTTTCGTCATATATCTGAAACGCGATGCTTTAAAAACTGAATTCTATTCATTTTTGTGAGTTTCTTGCTTTCTTTTTTAAAGAAAAATATACGCGTCGCAAAATAACTTTTTTAATTACTGTTGCTGAAATAGCAGTTTCTTTTGAAGTTACTTATTTATTTCAAAATAATTAAACATTCCTAATGTATTTTCTAAAAGTAGAATTTTTTTTTTCATTTTATTTTAGTTATCAAATATCGTATTTTAATAATGTACAAGATTATTTTGTAGTACGTTTAGATTCCTAAATTTGAATAAAGCAACAAGATTAGAATAAAAAAACTTCCTTGATGGAATATTTTGTTAACGGCCACAGTTTTAAGATTAACTTTTAAATTGCTTTCTTGAAAAATACTTCATACTTATTTTTGTACTTATATACACCCTATCTTACTTACATGCTTGCATACATATTAACATGCATCAACTGTCAGAACACATAATGGACGCAACAACCCTTTTTCCGACAAATTAAAGTAATAGTGATTAATGAGGAATCATTCATAGTCCTGATTTTATTAACTTAATAAATCTATTGGATTGATGGAAAAATCACCAGCGTTGAATAGCGTAGAGCAGTGTTTCTCACCATTTGCTACTTCTTGGAACACTAAAATTATGATGATTAGAAACATACTAAATGCACACGTGTCATTTTATATTTATTTATTAGAAGTAGAAACAAAACGTTCCATTAACACCCCCCCCCCCCCCCCACACACACAAAAAAAAAGGTAATTTGTAATGAAATTATTAAAGTTTGAAAATCTTATTTTGTATTTAATAAACATCAACATTTATGAAATTTTTTTCTGTATAATATATTTCTGCCCTATGAATTGTGAGTCTGCCTATTCTGTATCACTCACATAGTCTTTTTTCCATTTTCCTTCTCTCAATTAATACTTTTATTTTTTATTTTTGCATCTGTTTTCACGCATGTAATTTCATTTTAATTATATAGTATATATATAATATTTTTCTTTCTTTTTTAAATTCCTACTATTACATAGTTGCCAACCTCCCGATTTTTTTCATACCAGTATTTTTATGTAAAAACATTTGTTTTATGTAATTTTACAATTTCTTCAATTTAATAAAGCGAATTTTTTTGTAAGATTTTACTGGTATCCAAAAAATCGGGATGTTGGCAACTATGCTATTAGCTCGCACTCTCTATATATAAATCTTGTTCAAATTTTCAATCATTAATAAAATATTTTCTATTCATCCACTCAAGTTCAAATAAATTTTTTTAAACTCGTAGTGGATGACACTTTATGTTAATACAGTTTTTTCAAATATTAATTCATTCATTCAATTAAATTAATAAATTTTAGTTTTAAATGGGAGAAAAAAATTCCTACCATTGTTTTCATAAATGAAATGAAAGATTTATCTCAAATGTGTGATGCCACAGAAATAAAATACCGCAACGATGATTATAAAATAATGTTCAATAAAGGATAACGTGGGACATGAATGCTGCACGCGTTTATTTTATATATTTATGATTAAAAAGTAGGAATTGACTTTTTTTTTTATTACTTTTTTTTTTCCCAAAATAGAATATTTATGGATAGGCGTACACTTAAAATTTTTAATAAGGTTCTAACCGAAATTTATTATTATTATTATTTTAAATATTGTTCGTCATAGAAAGCCCATTTCTCATAAACCTAACGTTGGGAATGAGATTTTTTTTTCTTATATTTTATAATACCGTAAGTGTTGTTCGCTGCCAGACTCTGATTAGTTGGTGTTTGAGCCAAGCGACTTAAATGACTTTATTCATCGAACAAGTTGTGAAGTAATACTTTGTTTCTCCACTATATAATGCATCTTCTTCAATCACATCGGTTAAGAAGCACCGGCGTAAAGAAAGGAACCAGCTTAATGACATGTTTTATTTTTAAACGATTTAACCTCTTGAAACCTGAAGTTAAAATAACACTACAAATACACATTATTTACTGTTTCACAAACGAAATGACACTATAGATGACAGAAAGAACCCTTTTTTCTGAAATTGACACTGTAGATGACAAAAAAGGCATTTTTTTCTGAAATTGAGGCTTTAGGTGACTGGTAATTTGGGCTCACAAATTAGTGCAGGTGCAGGTAAAATAGATCAAAAATTGAGTAAAATGCAACTAATGGCCATTCACGAAAATTTGGGAAGAACTTCGTTTTGGGACTAGTAATGAAGATCCAATAAGTCCCTAAAAAATAAAGTTGTTTTACCCTTTATTGAGGGGGGGGGACAGGGGAGAAATTTTATTTTAACTCAGGGAGGGGGAGTCAATTTTTTTAAGTAGGTCAAGTGAGGTATCGTTAGTTATGCATTTTTTAATTCTGAATCGAACAACACAATCCGCAAATCGATACGATGACTAATATACACCGCATCTTACATGCTTGCATACATATTAACATACATCAACTGTCAAAACATATAATGGGCAAAACAACCCTTTTTACGAAAAATTATATTGATTAAAGTAATATTGATTAATGAGGAATCGTTCATAAGTCTTGATTTTATTAACTTAGCAAATCTTTGACTTAATAAATCTATTGGATTGATTGAAAAATCGTCAGTGTTGAATAGTGTAGAGCAGTGTTTCTCACCATTTTCTGCTTCTTGGCACACTAAAATTATGATGATGAAAAACATACTAAATGAACAAGTGTCATTTTTCATTTATTTATTAGAAGTAGAAACAAAACGCTGCATTAACCCCCCCCCCCCACACACACACACACAAAAAAAAAAAGTTACACCAGGTTTTACGAATACAAAGTCGACGATTTACCTCAGTGCAGTTAGGTTTTTACAGAAACATTCACGAAAATTTGGGATGAACTTTGCTTTGGTACTAGAAAAGAAGTACCGATGTGTCCCCAAAACTTACAGTTGTTGAACATTGTTTAACGGGGGGGGGGGGGGGGGGTTGCAAATTTGAGTACAATTTTCGACTTTGTATTTATAAAAACTGGTGTAACTTTACAACAAAAGATCGTATCGACTTGCGGATGGTGTGGTTCTACTCAGAATTTAAAAAAATTATTACAAACAATACCCCACTTTACTTATTTTTTAAAAAAGTGAATTCCCCTGAGTTAAAATACCCCCCCCCCCTAAACACCGTAAAACAACTTCATTTTTTTGTGGGGGGGGGGGGACTCATCGGATTTTCTTTTCTAGTGCCAAAACGAAGTTCTTCCCAAATTTTCGTTGAGTGGGCATCAGTTGTTTATGTAAAAAACTTCATTAACTGTACTGTGGCAAAATCGTCGACTTTGTGTTTGTAAAAGCTGATGCAACTTTGTAACAAATCATCTTATCGACTCTCCCCTCTCCCTGAGTTAAAGTTTCCTCCTATTCCACCCCTCCCCCCCCCAAAAAAAAAATAAATAAATAAAATAAATAAAAAATCAGGGTATAAAACAACTTGATTTTTTGGAGACTCATCGATCTTCAATTCTAGTGCCAAAACCTAGACCAACATGTGATATCACATGTTTAAGTTTGATTCCTTTACTTTATACAGTGAAATCTATATAAAAAAGGGGAATCTATCAATAACGGAATCCTGCCTTAAATATAAAAATTACATGATTCTTACCATGTAAAAACACCAAATAAGCACCTTCTTAGATAAAAACTTGTCTAAAACAGAATTTTTCCTCGTCCCTTGCTATTAAATTTTCCCGGGTTTTACTGTATATTAAATGAAAACCATTCTATTCTGAATATTTTGATACAAAATATATATTTCTGCGATATTTTGTTCCAAAAATTCATCGATCCAAGAATGAAGGCATTTACATAAATTCTACTTTAACTTAAATAAAAACTGTATTTAAAGGCTTATATCTTGGAATACAAATTATAACTCTGCGCATTAGAATAGCCTCAAGTACTGAATGATAGAAATTTCATAACTTTTAAATTATGTGTAAAGTTAATCAAAATCTTGAAATTTAAAATGCTGTACCCGAAAATGTTTGATATATCCTGAAAATATTAAAAATATTCATATTTATAGCGAAATTTTAATATTAAATGTTTAGTTGTGTAAAATATTTTAAGTTCAGTCTATAGGAAATATCAATGTTTATGACTTAAGCATATAGAAAAAATGCGTTCTATCTTTTTGTGATTTTTTTCTTTTTAAGATATAAAACATAAATTTCCTGTTAAAATATTTAAAACTGAATTTTTTTTCATTAAATATAATCATGGAATTAAAAATAAAAACACACATTTAAGATGTTCCAGGACACAAAATTTTATTTTTATTTTATTTATAAATATTTTTTATCTGTTTTCTTTTTCTTAGATATTCAGAATACATACGGAATATCCACATGTACATGCAAAAATGTATACATATATGTTTTTATATATACATATTCCTTTTCAAATGTAATTCTTAAAACTTTTTTTTTTTTTTAATTTTAGCCGCATTTAAGAAAAATGATTCAAAATTTCGTAAATGAAAGGATGCGAAAGACATTTAGCAGAAAAAAAATAATATCAAAAATGGCCACCAGAGGGCGTATTATTGATTTTCTTCAATAAATTAACAAAATGCAAGTTTATATACTCTAGAATTGGTTTATCAAGACAGGTGCTTTCAGCGTGTTGAACATTATTGCCAATGTCTATTTGAAATCGCAAAGAAACATTTTCAACAGTCACGCGAAGCCAAATTCTTGGAAATATTGAGGGCAGAAAATACCGTCCTTGAGTTCTGGCAATGTTGCGTTTGCACTCATTTCGCCTCTGCGAATGTTTTTCAAAGCTCGAAACCCCCGCAAAGCTTCTGGTGTTGACTCAACATTTTGATTAAAAAAAAAAAAAAAAGGTTTTACCAATAAAACACGATTCTGTAAACTGCACGACATTTTCCTTAGAAAAGGCATGCTACTGACAAGAGATTCATTCTTTTATATGAGTTGTAATTTTCCAACTAGACGTAAAATGTCCGGGCCAGGATTCGAACCTGGGATATCTTGGCTGAAGCTGCCATGCTCTGTCAACTTAGCCATCCTGGTCGAATCTGAAGGACCTAATTCATCCGGTTAACATTATTGATCATAGCATCTAGTCTGATATCTGAATCAGCTCAACAGAATAAATCGCAGGTAATTTGGAACTCCAGTAAATACTGGATACGTGATTACACAAGATTAATTTTAACACAATTATTCAAAATGGTAAAGAAATCATGTGAGTTGTAATTTTTCAACTGGACGAAAATTAATCTGGTGTAATCACGTATCCAGCGTTTACTAGAGTTCCAAATTACCTGCGATTTATTCTGTTGAGCTGATTCAGATATCAGACCAGATGCCATGATTAATAATGTTAACTGGATGAATTAGGTCCACCAGATTCGACCAGCAGGGCTCAGTTGGTAGAGCATGGCAGCTTCAGCCAAGATATCCCAGATTCGAATCCTGACCGGGACATTTTTCGTCCAGTTGAAAAACTACAACTCATATGATTTCTTTACCAATTTGAATAATTGTGTTAAAATTAATCCTTCATTCTTTTAATTTAGTATTTTTATTGTGCTCAAGCAGATACATCACATTGTTGCTTAAATTTGCATATATGCCAAAATTTTATCGAAAACGCCCTCTGGTGACCATATTTGAAATTGTTTTTTCTGCTAAATGTCTTTTCCATCCCTTCATTTAGATGCAGACCAAATTTCATATTTTTCTGATAAATAGTTTTGACTAAAGTACGTGAACTTTATGTACATCCTGCATGTATAATTTATGAAGAAAATTATAACTGATAGTTACCATTACACTGATAGTTTTCATATGAAACCGTTTTAAAAATGTATACTCTTTCCCCAGAATTTATCTTATACTTTTGTATCATTATTAATTCCTTCACCCTGAAACTCTCTTGCGTTCTGACATTTCCTTTTCTCGGAATTTCCGCTAACGTATTATATTTCAGTGAGTTAATTTGCATTTTCTCATTCTCGTATATTTGAAACGAGACGCTTTCAAAATTGAAAGTGTATTTATTTGTATTTCGGGGGGTGAACCTTGCTTTTTGTTGGAGAATATTCATTTTATGCGGGAAGTTTGTGAGTAATCTTCGCGAAACTATCGAAAAATATTCTTTTATAATTTATGTGAATGCTATTATATATATGCTAATAATAATTTCTATCGGTTAAAATTTTTGGGTGTAACTGTAATCCGGAGAAAGGTGAAATGACGAAGCCAAGTGAGATAAGCTTACTGGCGGATATTAAGCCACTTCTCATTTATATAAATTATATATAAATATATATATATATATATATATATATATATATATATGAGAAATGTAATAATTTGCATAAGTGTATGTGAAACTATTTATTTATATATAATAATTTATATAAATTTATATATCCCATAATGTATCATTTTAAATTAATCCAAGTCGCACGGTTTGTTAGCTCATGGTTGGCAGTTTGTGGAAACCATTGGGAAATCCTAATGTTGGAAAAGTGTTGGGAAATGATAGGTCCACCCAAGTAGAACAAAATGGTTGGGTCAATGCTGGCTAATTGTTGTTCTACGTTGTCCCGGAGTAAGATAATAGCCAATGTTGGCCCAACCATTTTGTTCTACTTGGGTGTGTCTTCCATTTCCCAACTGTTTTCACAAACTCCCAATGATGGGCGAACAATCCGTTCTATTTGGGAAGAGATACCTCTAATTTGGAGCGTATTTGAGCAGAATTCTAAGCAACTAACGGTTGGCCTACCATTGGCAGTTTGTGGAAACGGTTGGAAATGGTAGGTGCACCCAAGTAGAATAAAATGATTGGTCTAACATACGCTAATTGTTGTCCCACGTTGGGACCGCAGTAAGAAGTGTCCACCTTGCCGTACCATTGGCCAACGAAACATTTTTTTAACAAAAGCCCAACTGGGGTCCATCTGTTAGCTATTCAGAATCTTGCTCAGATACGCTTCAAATTAGTAGAATCTCTGTACCTACCATTTCCCAACGGTTTCCACAAACTGGCAACGATTGACCAACAGCGTATTCTTCTGGGGCAGAGATACCTCTAATTTGGAGCGTATTTGAGCAGGATTCTAAGGAACTGCAATTGGCAGATTGACAATTTGTAGAACCCGTTGGAAAATGATTAGGAGGGAAAATGGATGTGAAATGAAAGGTACACCCAAGCAGAACAAAATGTTGAACCAATGCTGGCTAATTGTGGGCCCGGCTTGCCGCACCATTGGCCAACAAATTATTTGTCAACAAAAGTCCAACAGTGGTCCGACTATTAGCTACTCAGAATCTTTCTCGGATACGCTCTAAATTAGAAGGATCTCTCTACCTACTATTTCCTAACCATTTCTCAACGTTTTCCACAAACTGCTAACGATGGGCCAATCTATGCTACTTGGGCAGTGATCCCTCTAATTTGGAGCATATTTGAACAGAATTCTGAGTAAGTAACTGTTGGAACACTGTTGGGCCTTTGTTGGCAAATGGTTTATTGACATGCTACGACAAAGCGGACATTCCTTACTGTGAGCCAACAACTAGCCAACGTTGGCCCAACCATTTGTGATACTTGAGAATATTAGATAAAAACGAATTAGCAGAAATCGATTTTTAGAAGCTCAAATATTCGAATCCAAAATGTCATTTCATTGCACCAAGTAGTTTTTAAGTTATGCTTACAAAACTAACCATAGTGCAGCTTGTTTTGCAACTAACAACAACAACAACAACAACAAAAATTAACATTACGAGTTCAAAATTTTACATCTGCGTATTTACTAAACGATCTAAAGACTTCTTGTCTAGTATGATAAGGTAAAATTTACCAAAGAATACAACTATGATGTCAAAAGTAGGTGTTTGTATTGAAAATTTCAAAGTTTGACAAATGTCTGTATGAAGAGGGCCCTGTAACCTTTTTTTTTAAAAAAAAACGTACATTGAAATCTACGTCTGTGCCAATAAAATAAATTCTAAGGGAAGGGTCTTTTTTTTTTTTTTTTTTTTTTTTTTTTTTTTTTTTTTTTAACCAATTGTACCTCGATTTTACTTTTTATTTACTTTTACTATGTAAATTGTATTTTATATAACAATATAATAAATTATAACACCTTGTAATAATATATTCCTTTTAAATGCTAAAGGTGTAAATTAACAACATAATATAAATTAAAATAACTTTTATTAGTTGTTTTACATGTTTCGACTCTTTCCGAGTCATTTTCAAAAACAAAATGAGAATATTTGTTTTTGAAGTGTATGACATGTTTCACATGTAAAACAAAATGAGGTAAATATTCTCATTTTGTTTTTGAAAATGACTCGAAAAGAGTCGAAACATGTAAAACAACTAATAAAAGTTATTTTAATGTATATTATGTTGTTAATTTACACCTTTAGCATTTAAAAGGAATGTATTTTACATGTTGTAATATTTCCTTGTTAGCTTTGTCCCATGAAATGTTAGTTGTTAATTGTTAGTTGTTAGTTGAAATGTTAGTTTTATCCCAAGTGGTTTGGGAAAGGTATAATGTCGATAATACTTCGCAATTAATTGCTTCGACATTATCGATTCTTAACAATCCAAAAAAGCGATAAACAATCTATTTCAATATTTTAATGTAGAAATTAAAATAAACCTTGATAACATAAATTCGAAAAATCAAAAATCGACGTGTATGTAATACGAACAATATAATTTATTTATTTTATTATTTTTTTAATATTATAAGCAAAATAGTGCTTCATAAGAGATGACCAATTTTATGAATATTTTGGATATTTCGGCCGTCCGATGGAATAACGTAACTTGCGGCAATTTTCTAACAACAACATGTCCCGTTTTCTCCCATTTCTTTAAATCTGATTATCACAGTCCGACTGTTTTGACGAGCCATTTAAATTTCAGCCTAAAGTGGTAAAATGAATTTTCACATACCTACGGCTATAAATAGAGGAGACGAGATTTCGAGTCGAGAGACTCTAAATGCATTTCCACAGCTAGACTGTTAATTGAAAACTTTTTCCGCGATAGTGGCAACAGCGCTGTCCTCATGGACTTATCTTGTCGAAGTGATAATTCGAAAAATTGAATAAATTATTTATTTGCTTAGTTTGAGTTGCATTTCGAGCTCTTTTCCATCTATAATAAGCATTGGGGAGTTGCATTAAATTTCCTTGCTTTGAATAGAGGTAGATTATAAAATTGAATAATTTAATTTTATTGTCTTATGACTTTTTAATATTGGAAATATTAGCAATAATGTAAAATAAAAACTGACATTCACTACTGTTATTTATATATTATTTAAGTATATTATTTAAGTTATTAACGTCCATAGACAAAAATTTATATAATATAGTATGATATGACTCATTTTTTAACATTGAAAGAATTAGCATTAGTATAAAATAAAAACTGATATTCACTACTGTATATTAAGTTATAAACGTTCATTAGGAAAATTTATGTAATACAGTACATGGTTCTTTTTTAGTATTGCAAGAATCAGCAATAATATAAAATAAAAACTGACATTCACTGTTGTATATTATTTAAGTTATAAACTTCCATAGACAAAAATTCATATAATACAGTATGATATGATTCCTTTTTATTAGTGAAAGAATTAGCAATAGCATTAAATAAAAACGGACATTCACTGATGTATATTATTAATTATAAACGTCCATACACAAAAATTTATATAATACAATATATGGATCATTTTTAATATTGAAATAATTAGCAACAGTATTAAGTAAAAACTGACATTCACTGTTGTATATTAAGTTATAAACGTTCATAGACAAAAATTCATATAATACAGATGGTTTTACAGATACGATGGTTTTTAATAGTGAAATAATTAGCAATAGTACAAAATAAAAACTATTTACTACTGAATATTATTTAAGTTATAAACTTCCATAGACAAAATTTTATATAATACAGCATGATAAGATCATTTTTAATAGTGAAAGAGTTAGCAATAGTGTAAAATAAAAACCAGCATTCACTACTATATATTATTTAAGTTATAAACGTCCAGAGATAAAAATTTATGTAATACAATATGATATGATCATTTTTAATATTGAAAGAATTAGCGATAGTATAAAACAAAAGCTGACATTCACTGCTGTGTATTATTTAATTTATAAACGTCCATTGAGAAAATTTTATATAATACAGTACATGTTGCATCTTTAGTATTGCAAGAACCAGCAATAATATAAAATAAAAACTGGCATTCACTGTTGTATATTTAAGTTATAAATTTCCATACACAAAAATTTGTTTAATACAGTGTGATATGATTCCTTTTTAATATTGAAAGGATTAGCAATAGTATTAAATAAAATCGGACATTCACTGATGTATATTATTAGTTATAAACTTCCATAGACAAAAATTCGTATAATACAGTATGATATGATGATTTTTAATAGTGAAAGAATTAACAATAGAACAAAATAAAAACTGACATTCACTACTGTATATTATTTAAGTTAGAAACTTCCATAGACAAAATTTTATATAATACAGTATGATAGGATCGTTTTTAATAGTGAAAGAATTAGCAATAGAACAAAATAAAAACTGACATTCAATACTGTATATTATTTAAGTTAGAAACTTCCATAGACAAAATTTTATATAATACAGTATGATAGGATCGTTTTTAATAGTGAAAGAATTAGCAATAGAACAAAATAAAAACTGACATTCACTACTGTATATTATTTAAGTTAGAAACTTCCATAGACAAAATTTTATATAATACAGTATGATAGGATCGTTTTTAATAGTGAAAGAATTAGCAATAGAACAAAATAAAAACTGACATTCACTACTGTATATTATTTAAGTTAGAAACTTCCATAGACAAAATTTTATATAATACAGTATGATAGGATCGTTTTTAATAGTGAAAGAATTAGCAATAGAACAAAATAAAAACTGACATTCACTACTGTATATTATTTAAGTTAGAAACTTCCGTAGACAAAATTTTATATAATACAGTATGATAGGATCGTTTTTAATAGTGAAAGAATTAGCAATAGAACAAAATAAAAACTGACATTCACTACTGTATATTATTTAAGTTAGAAACTTCCATAGACAAAATTTTATATAATACAGTATGATAGGATCGTTTTTAATAGTGAAAGAATTAGCAATAGAACAAAATAAAAACTGACATTCACTACTGTATATTATTTAAGTTAGAAACTTCCATAGACAAAATTTTATATAATACAGTATGATAGGATCGTTTTTAATAGTGAAAGAATTAGCAATAGAACAAAATAAAAACTGACATTCACTACTGTATATTATTTAAGTTAGAAACTTCCATATACAAAATTTTATATAATACAGTATGATAGGATCGTTTTTAATAGTGAAAGAATTAGCAATAGAACAAAATAAAAACTGACATTCACTACTGTATATTATTTAAGTTAGAAACTTCCATAGACAAAATTTTATATAATACAGTATGATAGGATCGTTTTTAATAGTGAAAGAATTAGCAATAGTGTAAAATAAAAACCAGGATTCACTACTGCATATTATTTAAGTTATAAACGTCCATAGATAAAAAATTTATATAATACAGTAAAACTTCTGAATATTGGACACCTCGGAAGCGCAGAATTTGTCCGCTATTTGGAGGTGCACGTTTTTCAGTATGGTACAAACGTACAAATATGCATATGTGTTGGAAATTTAAAAAAATGTCCGGTAAGAGAATTCTGCTATTCGGGAGTGTCCGTTATGGAGATTTTACTGCAGCATAAAAAGTTACTCAGGAACCGAAATTAAATATTTATTGAATTATCTCTGCATTTATATATTTTTTGTCTCTAAAGTAAATTATTTATATACTATAATTCAGTTGGCAGCTGCTAATTTCCATATAAAAGAGTATTCTGTCTATATCAGGATCAGTTGAGTTTTGTTCACGAACCAAAATTAATTATTTAATTATCACTGCATAGATTATTTTATCACAAAAATTAATTCTTTATTTAGCAAAATTCAGCTAGCAGTTGCGAATCTTCATATAAAAGACTATCCCGTCTATATTAGGATCACTTGAGTTTTGTTCACGAACCAAAATAAATTATTTATTGAATTATCTATGCATATTTTTTATCGCAAAAGTTAACTCTTTATTTAGTAGAATTCAGCCGGCAGCTGCGAATCTTCAGATAAAAGACTATCCCGTCTTCATCAGGATCAATTGAGTTTTGTTCACGAACCAAAATTAATTAATTATTGAATTATCTCTGCATTTTATTACAAAAATGAATTCTTTAGTTAGCAAAATTCAGCTAGCAGCTGCAAATCTTCCGATAAAAGAATATCCCGTCTATATCAGGACCAGTTGAGTTTTGTTCGCGAACAGAAACTGGAACTACCACCAAAATTGGTCCCAAGAACCAAAATTAATTATTTATTGAATTATCTCTAAATAAATTGTTTTATCACAAAGGTAAATTCTTTACTTAACAGAATTCAGTTAGCAAATGTAAATTTTCAGATAAAAAACCATTCGGTATGTAGTATGTATGATGTATCAGGACCAGTTGAGGTTTCACTCAAGAACCGAAATTAATTATTTATCGGATTATTTCTGCATAAATTGTTTTATCACAAAAAATGAGTTCTTTATTTAGTAGAATTCAGCTAGCAGCTGCAAATCTTCAGATAAAAGATAACCCCGTCTATATCAGGACCAGCTGAGTTTTGTTCACGAACCGAAACTGGAACTACCACCAAAATTGGTTCTAAAAATAACAACAGTGCTCCTGCTTCCCGATTGTGTTATCTCAGCTTTCAGACTCCCACACTCACAAAAAAAAAAAAAAAAAAATGAAAGTAAAAGAAAAAAGAAAATGTGCCACGTTTACTAGCGTTGTAAAATATTTTCGTTATTCTTCTTTTGCCATAAACTATGCGGAGAATCTTTAATCTTAAATATATATGCCGGAAGTACTCGAGGGAAAAGCTGGCAACTTACCATTATCTTCCGGTTTTTCTTTGATATTTCTTTGTAATGGAAGGTTTTTAGTTTCGCTTTCATCGTTAATAAAAAATGTTTTTTTTTTTTGTGTGTGTGTGTGTGTGTAATGCCCTAAAAACTTTTGTTTAAAAAACACTTTAATCATTGTTCTTTTTAGATGAGAAATCTAGTCTCAAATCACTCTTCCCGCATATCTCACAGAAGCACACTTTTTTCTTTCTTCACTCGGGACAGAGTCCTGCGGGGGTACCCGGAAAATTTTACTTAGAGTCAACCCTACCCGAACACGAAATATTAAAACCCGAAATCGAAATGGAAGAAAATCAGTCCTTATTTTAATATAATTGTAGAAAAATAGTCTTCTTTTATATCTCTAATGTCGATTTTATCTTTTATGTTGAATAATGAATATATACTCAAATATAGTTTTTTTCCATCTGAAAAAAAAAAAAAAAAAAAAAAAAATTATTTTTTTGAAATTTCGAGTCAATTCTTATTCGATCCGTAAGAGTCCCAACCAGAAATAATTAAATTCAATCCAATTAAATTTCAACCCGCAACCGGGAAAAAAAAAAAAGCGTCAAACCAGTTTTTTTTTTTTTTTTTTTTTTTTCAATTTGCGAATAAATAATATTTTTACTTCGAGTCCGCACGAGCCCGAAGACTGGGGAAAAAAATCGAGCGGGCTCAGCTTGTTTCTCAGTAAATCTGCTATTAATCATTTGATTTATTGTTTAAATATTATTATCGCTCGTAATTATTAATTTTTTCTATCACTGCTTCTGCTTGTTTGATAGCCTCTTTCTGTCTTTATAGTATAATTCACTTTATGGGTTATTCATTACTTTATTTGTTAAACCCATATTTATACAAAGCAGGTGAATTCCAACCTGTCTCATGCCAGCGTAACGTGTGACACGACGCTTGATGACGTAACATGTAATGCGATAGAATACGTGTAAGCTTTTTTATGTCACTCGCATTCTTTACCATTTTAAGGTCGTTGTATTCAGTTGTCTGTGCTCATGTTCCTTATGTATCCAGCTGTGGCAAACATTTTACGGCTGTATAAATTTGAAGTCTTATATCTGATACGTCTTCGGCAAAAACGTAGTAGATTTTTCTTTTTTTCATGTATATAATTAATACAAAAGATGCTATAATACTTCCTTGATTATTGTATATTTAAAATTTTATTTATTCTTAACCTCACCATGTTGGTACATGGTAATTTTACTTGCGATAGTAATTTTTAAATATTTTAGTGATAAAAATTTATTTAAATAACATAAGACTTTAGTACTTTTTATAGCAAATAAATATAAAAACAAATACAAAATTATTTACTCATTATACTCATAAGATTTTATAGATATATATTTTTTCACGTATTTTTATCTTTTTAATATCAAATATTCAAGTATCTTCATTAACGGAGTCTTCAAATTATAAAACGTATTCCTGGAAGAGGATTAAGAGATTAATATGTTTATAAAGCTGAGTGCTTATTTTTCACTGTGTTTTACATTAAAAAAATAAGCAGTTTATTATATAAAGAGTGTTTTTATTTAAAGATATTTATAAGGCGAATTAAAAAAATATACATATAAGCGATTAAAGTTTTTTTTTTACATAAACGTGATTGCAATATCCTTATAAAAAATATAATCTGCATGCTAAATTATGCTTTATGTTAAAAATGTAAAATCACAGTATTTTGCTGATTATTTCTGAAACATTTTTTCAGTTTTAAACACTTCAATAATTTACAATTGCTTGCATTTTTAAGAGTTCCAATCGGCAGTTTTAAATATCAAATATTCAAGTTTCTTCATTAGCGGCGTCTTCAAGTTATATCATATTTCTGGAAGAGGATTAAGGGATTAATATGTTTATAAATGCTAAGTGATTATTTTCCACTGTGTTTTGTATAAAAGAAAAATAACTAAGCAGTTTATTATGTATAAAAAGTGCTTTTATTTAAAGAGATTTATGAGGCGAATTAAAAAAAAATAATAATAATAATAAGTGATTAAAGTTTTATACATAAATGTGATTGCAATAGGCTTATAAAAATATAATCTGTATGTTAAATTATGCTTTATGTTAAAAATGTAAAATCGCAGTATTTTGCTGATTACTTCTTAAACATTTTTTCCGTTTTAAACACTTTAATAATTTACAATTGCTTGCATTTTTAAGAGTTCCAATCGGCAGTTTTAAATATCAAATATTCAAGTTTCTTCATTAACGGAGTCTTCAAATTTTACCGTATTCCCGGAAGAGGATTAAGAGATTAATATGTTTATAAATACTAAGTGCTTATTTTTCACTGTGTTTTGCATAAAAGAAAAAATAAATAAGCAGTTTATTATGTATAAAAAGTGCTTTTATTTAAAGAGATTTATGAGACGAATTAAAAATATAATAATAATAAGCGATTAAACGGTGATGGCACTATGTTTATAAAAATATAATCTGTATGTTAAATTATGCTTTATGTTAAAAATGTAAAATCGCAGTATTTTGCTGATTATTTCTGAAACATTTTTTCCGTTTTAAACACTTTAATAATTTATGATTGCTTGCATTTTTAAGAGTTTCAATCGTCAGTTTTAAATATCAAATATTCAAGTTTCTTCATTAACGGAGTCTTCAAATTATAGCGCATTCCTGGAAGAGGATTAAGAGATTAAACATAAAATAATAATAATAATAATAATAATAATAATAATAATAATAATAAATGAATAAATAAATAAATAAGCAGTTTATTATGTATAAAAAGTGCTTTTATTTAAAGAGATTTATGAGGCGTATTAAAATAATAATAATAATAATAAGCGATTAAATTTTTATACATAAACGTGATTGCAATATGCTTATAAAAAATATAATCTGCATGTTAAATTATGCTTTATGGTAAAAATGTAAAATCGCAGTATTTTGCTGATTATTTCTCAAAAATTTTTCCGTTTTAAGCAATTTAATAATTTACGATTGCTTGCATTTTTAAGAGCAGTTTTAAATATCAAATATTCAAGTTTCTTCATTAACGGAGTCTTCAAATTTTACCGTATTCCCGGAAGAGGATTAAGAGATTAATATGTTTATAAATGCTAAGTACTTATTTTTCACTGTGTTTTAGATTTAAAAAAATAAATAAATAAATAAATAAGCAGTTTATTATGTATAGAAAGTGCTTTTATTTAAAGAGATTTATGAGGTGAATTAAAAAATAATAATAATAAACGATTAAAGTTTTTATACATAAACATGATAGCAATATGCTTATAAAAATATAATCTGCATGTTAAAATATGCTTTATGTGAAAAATGTAAAATCGCAGTATTTTGCTGATTATTTCTCAAACGTTTTTTTTTTTTTTTTTTCAGTTTTAAACGCTTTTATAATTTACGATTGCTTGCATTTTTAAGTTTCAATCGGCAGTTTTAAATATACTCAAAAGAAAAAAAATGGGAGGGGGGGGGGTGATAAAGAAAGTTGATGCAGAAAGTTTAATTAATGATTTTAGAGCATTAGATTCCCTCCGCCCTACTTTTGGTAATGATTAAATTAAAACGAATTTCATTGATTAATTACCATAATTTGAAAGTAACTAAATAAAAAAAAATGTATTGCACTTTTAAAATATTCATAAAGTTTTTGCTTAATGAGTTTCTAATTGTTTTTCTTCTTTCTTTTTTCAGGTAAGTACTCTGAATATTGCTAAGTTATTTTTGAGCTCTGGGTAAGTTATATATGTATTTTGTTTAGAAGTGTGTAATTCAGATTAAATGCATTTAAATAGCATGAAGAAAATTATGAATGAATCATAATTAGCCAGAAATTTTTAGTTTCGTGCTGTAATATTTTTGCTAAAACTACGTTACAATAATTCTCTTTGCAGTGATGTTTTCATTTCATATTTACTTGGATTAAATTACCTCATTTTCGACTAACGATAAATGTTGGTTATTTGTTAACTATGATTTTATAATTCACGAATAATTTAGTATTTTGTATTTTCTATAACATTGCAATATGCAGAAATTATTTATTAAAAATAAACTAACGCTAGAAAAATATTTCCTACGTTTTTGGTTTTAAGATGAGTACAGTGTTTATATTATTTAAAATATTTGCCTTTAAATATTTTTTTTTTATGTTGATAAAAACAATCATTAATTTTAATTTTTAATATTCGCATTAATAGACAATGTGGAATCTCAAATCATAGATATACGTTATACCTCGAACATATCTAAAAATAGAAAAATATAGTCTCAAATCATAGATATACGATATACGTCGAATATACTTAAAAATAGAAAAATATAGTCTCAAATCATAGATATACGTTATACGTCGAATATACCAAAAAAACAAATATAGTCTTAAATCATAGATATATGATATACGTCGAATATTACCTAGAAATAGAAAAATATATTCTTAAATCATAGATATACGTTATACGTCGAATATAACAAAAAACAAATATAGTCTCAAATCATAGATATATGATATACGTCGAATATACCTAAAAATAGAAAAATATAGACTCAAATCATAGATATACGATATACGTCGAATATACCTAAAATAGAAAAATATAGTCTCAAATCATAGATATACGTTCTACGTCGAATATACCTAAAAATAGAAAAATATAGTTTCAAATCATAGATATACGTTATACGTCGAATAAACCTAAAAATAGAAAAATATTAGTCTCAAATCCATAGATATACGTTATACCTGGAATATACCCAAAAATAGAAAAATATAATCTCAAATCGTGTGTGCGTTATGCGCTGGAGCACACTATACGCCGAAATATACGGTAATAACTGTCCGCAGAATTCACATAATGCAAATCAAATACTCTTATATAATTGCCAACACTTAATCTTAGCACAAAATTAGAAATTGAAGACTAGCACATTTAACAGCGGTTTTAAATATTTAGTAAAATAAGTTTTCAAGAGGGTACTTCAATAAGGTGAAGAAAACGAGCTTTAATTGCGGTTTTGCGTGAGTGGGAACAGTTTCCAACAGCCATTTCAGTTAATGCTGACGTAATACTTTATTTAATAAAATATTCAGTATAAAATTGAAATGAAATAAAGTTTTAGAAATTTTCAGCGTTTAAAATGCATTTATTTCCTTGTGGTGGTGATTGCATTTTTGTTAATCTTGCTTAAGCAAAATAAGTTATTATTATACAATCACAAAAATTAATTTCATCCACATATACTACAGAAAAGTTTAAGATATTCTCATTCAAAAAAGTAAAATGCTAAATGTACCAGGCAATCCTACACGGATTGAAGATATCCGATATATTAAACAGTCTTCGCATTTAGCATGTTTTCCCAGATTGCCCTACCAACTGCACCAAAAAGCACTTTCCGTACTTTCGTATTAGTCGCATGCAAATGGTCAGTCGCGAAACATTTCAGTATTTATAACAACCTTTGTGATTCTGAATTTTTCCGTGTTTAAGCTCGTAGTTCGATTATATATCTATTAAATTCGTGTTTTATTTATTTATTCGAAAAATTTAAATTTCGTTTGGCATTCGAATATACTTAAAAAAAAAAAAATCAGCTTAAATGGTAGGTGCGCGTTATACGTCGAATATACATGAAAATAGAAAAATATACTCTAATTGTAGGTGCGTGTTATAAGTCAAATATACCTGAAAATAGAGAAATAGTCTCAAAATGTAGGTGCACATTATACATCGAATATACCTAAAAATTAAAAAATAGTCTCAAATTGTAAGTGCGCCTTATACGTCGAATATATCTAAAATAGATGGTCTGAAATTGTAGGCGCACCTTATACGTCGAATATACCTGAAAATAGAAAAATATAGTCTCAAATCATAGGTATACGTTATACCTCGAATATACTTAAATAGAAAAATACAGTCTCAAATCGTGTGTGCGTTATGCGCCGTAAATAACGTAATAATTGTCCTCCGCGAAAGTCAGATGATGTAAAATAGTCTTATATAAATGCCAACATTTAATCTTAGTACAAAATTAGAAATTGAAGACTTGCACATTTAAAAGCGGTTTTAAAATATTTAGTAAAATGGTTTTGAAGAGGGGCACTTCAACAAGGTGAAGAAAACGAGCTTTAATTGCGGTTTTGCGTGAGTGGGAACAGTTTCCAACAGCCTTTTCAGTTAAATGCTGACCTAATACTTTATTTAATGAAATATTCAGTATAAGATTGGAATGAAATAAAAGTTTTAGAAGTTATTAGCGTTTAAAATACATTTATTTCTTTGTGGTGGTGATTGCATTTTTGTTAGTCCTGCTAAAGCAAAATAAATTATTGTTACACAATCACAAAAATAAATTTCATCCGCATATACATAAAAGTTTAAGATATTCTCATTCAAAAAAAATAAAATGCTAAATATACCAGGCAATCCTACACGGATTAAAAATATTGGAATATACCTAAAAAAAAAACAAAAAAAAAAAAAAAAAAAAAAAAAATGCTCAAATCGTGGGTGCGCGTTATACGTCCGAATATACCTGAAAATAGAAAATATAGACTCTAATCGTAGGTGCGTGTTATACGTCAAATATACCTGTAAATAGAAAAATAGTCTCAAATTGTAGGCGCGTGTTATACGTCGAATGTACCTGAAAATAGAGAAATAGTCTGAAATTGTAGGTGCGCGTTACAAGTCGAATATACCTAAAATAGAAAAATAGTCTCAAATCGTAATGTTCGCATTATGCGCCGTAATATACGTTGATAACTGTCCTCCGCGGAATTCACATGATGTAAAATTGTCTTATCTAATTGCAAACATTTAATCTTGGTACAAAATTAGAAATTCAAGACTAGCACATTTAAAAGCGGTTTTAAAATATTTAGTAAAATGGTTTTGAAGAGGGTACTTCAACAAGGTGCAGAAAACGAGCTTTAATTGCGGTTTCGCGTGAGTGGGAACAGTTTCCAACAGCCTTTTCAGTTAAATGCTGACGTAATACTTTATTTAATGAAATATTCAGTATAAGATTGAAATGAAATAAAAGTTTTAGAAATTCTCAGCGTTTAAAATGCATTTATTTCTTTGTGGCGATGATTGCGTTTTTGTAAGTCCTGCTAAAGCAAAATAAATTATTGTTACACAATCACAAAAATAAATTTCATCCGCATATACATAAAAGTTTAAGATATTCTCATTCAAAAAAAATAAAATGCTAAATATACCAGGCAATCCTACACGGATTAAAAATATTGGAATATACCTAAAAAAAAAAAAAAAAGAAAAAAAAATGCTCAAATCGTAGGTGCGCGTTATACGTCCGAATATACCTGAAAATAGAAAATATAGACTCTAATCGTAGGTGCGTGTTATACGTCAAATATACCTGTAAATAGAAAAATAGTCTCAAATTGTAGGCGCGTGTTATACGTCGAATGTACCTGAAAATAGAGAAATAGTCTGAAATTGTAGGTGCGCGTTACAAGTCGAATATACCTAAAATAGAAAAATACAGTCTCAAATCGTATGTTCGCATTATGCGCCGTAATATACGTTGATAACTGTCCTCCGCGGAATTCACATGATGTAAAATAGTCTTATCTAATTGCAAACATTTAATCTTGGTACAAAATTAGAAATTCAAGACTAGCACATTTAAAAGCGGTTTTAAAATATTTAGTAAAATGGTTTTCAAGAGGGTACTTCAACAAGGTGCAGAAAACGAGCTTTAATTGCGGTTTCGCGTGAGTGGGAACAGTTTCCAACAGCCTTTTCAGTTAAATGCTGACGTAATACTTTATTTAATGAAATATTCAGTATAAGATTGAAATGAAATAAAAGTTTTAGAAATTCTCAGCGTTTAAAATGCATTTATTTCTTTGTGGCGATGATTGCGTTTTTGTTAGTCCTGCTAAAGCAAAATAAGTTATTGTTACGCAGTCACAAAAATAAATTTCATCCACACATGCATAAAAGTTTAAGACATACTCATTAAAAAGTAATAATAATAAAATGAATTTTATGTATACCAGGCAATCTAACGCAGGTTACTCGAGTTAAAGATTTCTATATATTACCCGGTGTATAGAACGTAGATGAAAATCCTTTTTTAATTCAAAACTCTAAAAGATTTTTTACATCTAGTATATTATATTAGATTCCTCCAACTATTACACCAAATAGATTTTTTTAAACTTCTTTTTACCGAATGTCAGTGGTCTATCGCGAACCATTTCATTATTTATAGTAACCTCTACTATTCTGATTATTTCAATGTTTAAGTGCGCAGTTCGAGTATACGTAACTGTTAAACTCGTGCTTTATTCATTTACTTATTTATTTATTTATGAAGTTTTAATTTGTTTTGACAATTTAGTTAAGGAACATTACACGGAAACAAAAAATGCTGAATTAATTACATTCTTTTTTACGTACAAACAAGTTAATCTTCCGTAATTGGATTGCACGCAGTTTTAAAAAAATTCACGATCGAAAAGTATTTTAAAAACCGTTACAAATCAGTAAATTGAGATATTTTTCGAACAAATTGCCCTTGAAACTACTTATTTTTCTCTATTCGACAGTGTATAAAATGAAGTTTTGCGATGTTTAGAAGTTAAAACAAGTTGGAAATTGTACGTCAAACGTGTCAAATGAGGTGTGTTCGTACTATAACTAGTTATATATATATATATATATATATATATATATATATAATCAGCGTTATTATTTCTGTGAAATGAATTGCATCGTCTGTTATTAATGATGTGATTCATTTCCGTAATAAAATAGGTGCATTTTAAGTTGGCAACATTTTATCTTTTGTTGACATTTACTGAAAATTCCAATGGGAAACTTAGGCCTGGATTTGAAAATTTCAGAGCTTGAAATCCATATTTAGACTATTTTTCCATTTAATATCTATTTCTCTGGAAACAACATCTATCCAAAAAACTGTCGGTAAGTTTATAGGATTGCTGTCATTAAACAATTTTAGTACACACATTCGGTTTTTAAATTCAGTAATACGGAAATAATATGACTCCTTCTTAAATAGGCGTGTAATCACCATGGCAACCTCGACTCATTACCTATCATGGGATATCATTGAATTAATTACTTACGATAAGATTTAATAGAATGAAAAAAACTTTTATTAATATCTTTTTAAAGTTTTGATTCGACTTTCATAAAGATTGAAATGACTCGACCAAAATCTGCAACGATTATATATATTAAATTTCAAACCATTCGGTTGGGTAGTTTTTGCGCTGTTGTATGCAGACAGACGGACGGACCAGATGACGGCTATAGGTGCTACGTATTTATATAACTACGAACGCTAAATAAAATTGTAGTAAAAGAGAAACTTGTTGGCTAGGCCGTTGCGAACGTCAGTGTGACGTCAGTTTTACTCACGGACCTGTTTTTGCTTTATAATATAGATAAATTTGAAAACACTACTGTAGATTTTTATTTAAATTAAATTTTGGTCACGACAAAAAAGAAAAAACCATTTCGTTAAATCATGAATGGAAAATTCTGTATCTCATTACTCTATTTAGATTTGAAACATTTCTCTATTTGGCCTTTTTAAATGTAGTTATTTTTAATATTTTCATCCTCTTAAAATTTTTCAAGAGCACTCTTTTACATTTTATTTTTTAACTTGACTGTAAGCGGTTTAAAAAGCACATGAGAAAAATGACATTTGGCTTTTAAAAGTGATTTTTTTCCCCCTCTCTTTTACTTGTAATTTTTTGAAAAATCGTTTTAAAATCTTATTTATTCATTTATTTATCTATTTTCAGTTATTATTATTATTTTTTTTTAAAGTTGGCTATTATTACATTGTGAAGAATTAAATTTGGAGCATGCTAACATTTTAATTTCCGCAAAAGTTTTTAATTCGTTACTTTGTTTTTTATGAATAAATTCGATTGAAGGAAAAATTGTAACTATGTTACAAAAATGTTAAAATTTATTAATTTCAAGGTGAATTTTATTACTTTTTTTTATATATTTTCAAGAAGTATTGGATTCGTAAAAATATTCGACTTCCGGTTTCGATGGAGAAGGTCTTTAACTCGATTTTGACTCTTTTTAGAAATGTCTGTCTGTGAGTCTTTCTGTGTGTCTGTCTGTCTGTGACACAAATTTTGTGGGCACTCTATCTCAAGAACTAATGCACGTAATTTAATCAAACTTTAGATTCAGTTAGACATTAATATAAATTGGTGCTGATTAATTTTTGCTATGCTGAATTTTACACGATTTCCGCAATACCTCTAACGCAAGAATTAATGCACGGATTTTCATCAAACTTCAGATTCAGTTAGACGTCGATATATTGTTGCTGATTAGGTTTTGGTGTAAATCGTCCAGCAGGTGGCACTGCTATGCAGGATTTTTCAGGATTTACACGAGTTTAGTGACAGTCACATCTCAAGAACTAATGCACGGAATTTCATCCAACTTCATATTCTATTGGACCTCGACATAAATTGATGCTTACTAGGTTTTCGTGCAAATCTCCCGACAGGTGGCGCTGGATATGCTGGATTTTTCCCAAATTTCGTGATAGCTATATCTCAATAACTAAAGTACGGAATTTCGTCAAGTTTCCTATATTGTTACACCTTGACATAAATAGACGTTGAATAGGTTTTGTTGTAAATCGCCCAACAGTTGGTTCTGCTATGCTGCATTTTTCGCAGTTTCCGTGATTGCGATATCTCAAGAACTAATGCACGGAATTTCAACAAGCTTCATATTCTATTAGACATTAGACCTTGACATAGATAGATGTTGCTTGGGTTTTAATGTAAATCACCCTATACAGGTGGCGCTGCTATGCTGCATTTATCACGATTTCCACGATAGCTATATCTCGAGAACTAAGGCATGGAATTTCACCAAACTTGAGATTCAACTAGACCTTGACATAAATAGATTCTTATTAGGTTTGAGTGTATACCGCCCTACAGATGTCGCTTCTCTGCTCGGTTTATCACAATTTCCGTGATAGCTGTATATGTAACAAACGAATAGATTGTCATTTAATTTTGGTTGCAGACTATTTAATTTATATAGAGGAAAATTTCGTGATGGCCAGAACATAGTACAGTAAGACCTCGTTAACTCGGTCTGATTGGAACCGGAGCCAGTCCGGGTTATCTAAAATCCGGGTTAACGGGAGATCGTGTAAAAAAGAAATTAAAATAAGACATACTTACAGAAAATCAACTACTTATTGCATAAATCATTGCATATTGTCAAATCCAAACATTGTTTTACAGAATTGGAAAACATCTAGTCTGAATTTAAAAAGATCGTGATTTTCTGCTGTTGTAATTTTGAATATCGCTTGTAAGCGGCACGATTACGCAGCCGTCTGAGTACAAGAAAATCATTTGGCGTTGTAAGAGTTTGTCGCTCAAAATAGACCATCAATTGATCTAGCTGTGTTGCTGCCACAGCATGGCTCATAGTCAGGGCTTAATTTCTAAGAAAAAAAGTACCGGAGCTCTAATATTAATATTATGCAGTACCCCGCCCCTCCGCCGGCCGGCACTCCAATCTGCATATTTATATTTCATACATTATTTTCAAAATTTAAAGCATTGTTTTTTTACTAAGCAAAATAAAAAGTTTAAATATATCTCTCTGCGCATACTTAGCTATCAACTATTCCACTTTTTAGTTATCACTACCTCCAAATAGAAACCTTTGCTTAATCTTAATATTAATTAATCACGGAATTGTGCGATTAAATTAGCTCAGGATTATGATTCAGAAATAGTTTTAAAAAAATAATAATAAAATAGTTCGCAGCTATGCAGAATAGAAAAAGACTATTTCTGTTTACTCTTTAGTCTGATCAGAATAGTATTAAAATAATTTGAAATGGAATTAATTAAAATTTTGAATTTAAGACAGATGGAGCTCAAGCTTGCCCAAACTCGAAGACTGATATAAAAATCGAGCTTGTTTCATCTCCATCTCTTACGTGAGCGATACATTACGTCACTTATAAGTGTTTTGATACAAAAGATTGGAGATGAGAGGGAAAGGAAAGGATTCGATTTTTGGAAGCGTTATTGCACTGAGCTCCGGAGCGCAGTGTTTATGAGCTCCAGTGGATTCTGTCCAATATTTAAATATTTACTAAAAACAGAGAAGTAACGGAGCTGAGCTCAGGTGGGCTCCGGCGCAAATTAAGCCCTGCTCATAATAGAAGAAATATCATCATCAGTCCCAATTTTATCTGTACAATTAGTTTAAGTTTATTTAGATGAGCAGGAGGCGATTATATCTTCACCAGCCATTGCGGCGTAACCTCCGTCATTGTCAACTTTTAACCAATTGTTAACATCACTGACATCAATGTCGGGGCAGCCATCAATTTTTCGAAGCATGTCCACAAAATCTTAAAAAAATATCTTTTCAAAATAGAAATTGAATGAGCGAATAAATGTTGTTTTGGAAATTCGAAACTCAAGCAGGCTTAGTCCGGGTTATCCGGAGATCCGAGTAAGCGAGGTTCCACTGTAGTTTGTTTATTGAAATGAGATGAGTTTATTGAAATAAGAATAAATTTCGGTACCTAAGATAAAAAATTTTGGGAAGAAGTATGAAGGAAAGAAAGGAACATACACAACAAAATTAAATGTCAGAATATTATCACATCTGCCCTAGATTTCTCGTGGTTTTAGATCCTGAGCGGGTCGAGTTATACATCCTGTCGCAGAGGCTACTTCACTTAGCCGAAAACACCCGCTCGCTAATGTTAATCCTATGGGGGAAATAATTTACGATATCTCGTTCGCTTTTAAATGATTTTTTTTTTTTTTTTTTTTTTTTTTTTTTTTTTTTTTTTTGCATTGTATAGTTTAGGTCAATCTCTATGCACGCTCCTTTGTACTTTTTCGATTTTTGTGGCTTTTTTTTTTTTTTTTTTTTTTTTTTTTTTTTTTTTTTTTTAAATTGAGGATACTTTTACTTTCGAAAGTGAAAGTATCTTAATTAAAAAAAAAAAACTTGTAATCAAAATCGAAAAATACAAAGAAGCCTGCATAGAGATTGACCTCATCTATGCAATGCAAAAAAAAAAAAAAAAAAAAAATCATTAAAAGATATTGAAATGCGAACGAGATATCGTAAATTATTTCCCCCATAGGATTAACATTAGCGAGCGGGTGTTTTCGCCTGAGGGAAGTAGCCTCTTAATCGTTGCCCTCTGTGTATACAGGTTAACACTCTTTACATGTGTAATGTTAATGCAAGGCAATTTTGAAAGCCATAAATTAATACATTTACTGTTAAAATAAACATGGCCTTATTTTTTTTTTTTTACGTATTATCTGTATTTTCAACTATTTTTTCCCCAATTTTCCAATATTTTTTGTTTCCATTTTGTTTATTTATTTATATCTACCATATATATATGTAAAACATTAATGAAACGAATAAGTAATGATTTTATGAAATGAATAATATGAGTTCGAATATATGAAATGAATATATGAAACGCTTAAATTCGCCGTTTGTAGTATAAATTTGAATGAATGAATACATGAATGAATAAATGCATGAATTCAGGTTGCAATGAATGAATGAAAGCAGAAGAAAAAGAAAGAAATATATAGACAGACAGAACCAGAGACAGACAGACAGAAAGAGAGAGATAAACAGATAGACAGGTAGATAGATAGACAGATAGGCATACATAGAGAGAGAGATGGTCAGATAGACAAAACAGGTCCGGGGTTGGCGCACGAAGGGCTCAGGACTAAAAGCCCCCTTAGACTTATTAAGATTTTTCTAAATATAGGAGGGGAGGGAACGATGGTACCCCCAAAATATATTTTATCATTATTGTTGTTATTATTATTAAAGAAGTTTTTTTCTTAATCTGGTGTAGACTTTTGCTTCTAAATTTTTTATCATACAAATAAAAAATTTATTTTTTGAACATTTTTAACGAGTTAAAATTTGTTATTTTATGATAAAAATGAATCAAAAATTTGAAACCAAAATATAAAAACACATAAAATGCAAGTCGAGTAGGAAATACATTTTCCAAAATTTTATAACGTTTTTTCGCCATATGATAAGCATACACAATACCATTTTTGCAATTGTTTTATTCGGAGCGTTGCGCGTGTAACTCTAGTCACAGAATCGTTAACACAGCCTTCAGATGTCTCGCATCACCTTGCCATAACGGCAGAGGATATTCATATACGATGTCATAAATCGGCTTTTTTGTCGCTTTCCTTTATCTATCTTCTCTTTGTTTCACTGCCTTTTGCAGCAGTCTTATATAGAAAAGAAAAGCTCCTTTGCTGTGCTACATCATACTCGCAGAGAAACTTATATTAATTTTTCTTTTTTGTTCAGTGCATACTAGGTGTGGGAAAATCTCTCCTGTTTTCACGACTGAACAAGTTTCTGTATTGAAAAATTTTTTGGGCAGCATGGCGGAAAATATGATATTCATGATAGATGAAAATTTAATAGATGATGTAACTTTGATCATTCACTGGTTGAATGAAGAAAAGGAAAATGGGTGACACTCTTTGCTACATTATTTCATATTTTAAAAGGAACATCCTTTGAAATTTCAGGATTTTTTAATGTTTCTGCATATTTGAGGATCTGCATATCTTTTTATGAATAAAATCTTTAAGGAAGTAAAAGATGTAATACTACAAGTATTTTATTATTATTCTGTATAATTTTTACGATGTAATATTACAAGTTTCGTACGATGTAATATTACATCAATTATAATCGATGTAATATTACATTACCTGTACGATGTAATATTACATTACCTCTACGATGTAATATTACAAGTTTCTGTATTGAAAATTTTTGGGCATAGCATGGCGGAAAATATGATACATTAGATATATGAAAATTTAATAGATGATGTAACTTTGATCTTTCACTAGTTGAAAGAAGAAAAGGAAAATGGGACATTCTTATTGTACATTCTTATTGGGACATTGTATCTTGCCTCTGGTCATAAGAATGAAATATTTTTATGAAGAAAATATAAGATATTTCTTGTCAATAGTAAATTAATATATGAATTAGTAATCCATACAAATCAGAGAGATAATACGTTATTTAAGACAGATCCAATTTTATTTTAAAAGGATTAAATTTGTGAAAAGTTTGGCTTGGAAAGGAAAAGAAAATGTGAGATGTCTATTTTTAAGGCAGTTCTCTCCCCTACCCCCCATACCCCACCATAAAAAAATGTATATATATATATATATATATATATATACAGGGTGTCCCAAAAGGTACGCAGCGTCTGATATGTGCAGATTCGGATAGAGCACATCAATATGAGTATTTTGAATGGTAACATGTGGGGTCCCCGAATATATCCAAAATTTCTCAATAAACATTGATTTTCACTTGGTTTATTCCTCATTTCTTGTGTTTTTCATATGACAAGCTTCACATCTTACTTACACTATCACGCTATATTCGGGGACCCCATATGTTACCATTCAAAATACTCATATTGACATGCTCTATCTGAATCTGTACATATTAGACGCTGCGTACTGCGTACCTTGTGGGACACCCTATATATATATATATACAGGGTGATTCATAAAAGATGGGCAGAACTTTAAGGGGTTATAGTACACTTAAAGACAAATAATATTAAATAGGAGACTAAGGGTCCCAGACGTATTCCCAAGGAGATAGGGGGCATTAAAGTTTAGGGTCCGAAATTTCAAATGATTATAAAACATGGAAAAATTGGTCGATTCGTTTGCGGTTTTTGCAAAAAATTTTCTTTATGCCAGTATTTTCTTGAAATAAAATTTTAAAGTTCAATTTCAAAAAATGCCGATAGGGGGCGCTTTAGACTTTGGAGTAACAAACAACTATTTTTTAACGTTATTTTTTGTATTTCTTTAAATGATTTCGAAAGCTTAGACTTAAACTTAAATTTTGATCTAAAAATCTGAGTCCTAACGAGTAGTTAAGTAGCGTAAACTGAAATTTGAAATTTGAAACCCTTCTCCCCCCAGAACAAAAATCAGTTATTCCCGATCTTTGTGTCGTAGATTAGGCTCTAACTACTGCCGCGTTTTGCTAAAATTATTCTTTATGTCAGTATTTTCTTGAAAATAAATTTTAAAGAAAATTTTCAAAAAATTCCGATAGAGGGCGCTTTAGACTTTGGAGTAACGAACAACTATTTTATACCGTTATTTTTTGTGTCTCATTAAATGCTTTCTAAAGCTTAGACTTAAATTTTCAGCCCAAAATCTGAATCGTTAGACGTGGTTAAGTTTCTGGGGAGAGGGGTTTGAAATTTCTACTCCTGAGCACAGTTCAGTTTACCATGTCCACACATTGTGTGCTGTGATACGAGGTAAAAAGACACAAATTAGGATTATGTTACCAAAGCATATTTATTAACATGTAATCACAATAAATGTTCAAAATTGTGACCACCAGAGGTTATGCACGCAGAACAACGGCGACGAATGGAACGGCGAACATTCGCGAAAACATCAGGCTTTTCGAGCACTTCCCCTACAGCGGCGGAAAGTCTGGCGACCAGTTCCTCGGGGGATTCAATGGGTGTCTCATACATAAGAGCCTTCAATCGTCCCCAAAAAAAGAAATCGAGGGGTGAAAGATCTGGCGAGCGAGCAGGCCAAGCAACAGGACCACCTCGACCAATCCATCTGTTCGGAAATGTGATGTCCAGATAGTTGCGGACGTCTCGTACGTAATGGGCTGGCGCTCCATCGTGCTGGAACCACATGACCCGCCGGATGCGTGGAGGAACAACGTTTAACAGGTCTGGCAGCACATGTTGCAGAAATGTGAGGTATGTTTTACCGTTGAGGCGTTCAGGAAGAAGGTACGGTCCGATTAGGTGGTCTCCGAGGATTCCTGCCCAAACATTGATGGAAAAGCGTCTCTGATGAGCATGTGGATACGTAGCATGTGGATTGACATCCGCCCATACATGTGCATTGTGTGTGTTAAATGTACCTTCACGTGTGAAGGTACATTCATCGGTGAAAAGCACAGTTCGTCCAAAATATGGATTTAGCGCGTTCTGCTGCAGAAACCAGCGGGCGAATTCAATACGATTTGGATAATCCCCTGGAGACAGTTTCTGGACTCGTTGCACATGAAACGGGAGCAAATGTTCATCCTTCAGTACCCTCCAAGTCGTGGACTGTGAGGTATCCACCTGGCTAGCCACTGTTCGTGTACTTGTACTTGGCTGCGCCGCTACTACATCCAGAATGGCTTCTGCAACAACTACTGATTCGTCCTTTTTTGCACGACCTGCATTCGACCGGGAAGCGAGAAATGATCCCGTCTCACACAACTGTCTGTGCAAGCGCTCGAAAGTTTTGCGGTTAGGCAACCGCCTGTTAGGAAATCGCTCTCCGTACATTCGCTGTGCCTCTGCACCATTTCCATCTGCCGCTCCGTAAATTAAATGCATCTCAGCCTTTTCCTTATTCGTGAAGGGCGCCATCTTCCGATTCATTACTACAGCGACTTACACTTGACTCACCGTTCAGTGGTTTTTATGCCTGAATCGTGTCGAAATTTTGCATACGTGTTCTTCTTCTTCCCCATTTGACATTTGCATACTTTCTGTTTCCTTCTTCACCCGGTGACTAGCGTCAGGAATGGAGCTTTAACGTTTGCATGAGCGACGTTTCCAACTGTGCCAGTGCCTTTATGAGTGAATTCCGACTATGCAGTCCTTGACGAAAGTTGTATTTTTGCCTCGTATCACAGCACAGAATCGTTGGGCATGGTTAAGTATTGCAAACTGAACTATGTTCAGAAGTTGAAATTTGAACCCCCTCCCCTCGCTACTGAACCATGCTCAGCGATTCAGATTTTGAGCTGAAAATTTAAGTTTAAGTCTAAGCTTTAGAAAGCATTTAATGAGACACAAAAAATAACGGTATAAAATAGTTGTTCGTTACTCCAAAGTCTAAAGCGCCCTCTATCGGAATTTTTTGAAAATTTTCTTTAAAATTTATTTTCAAGAAAATACTGACATAAAGAATAATTTTAGCAAAACGCGGCAGTAGTTAGAGCCTAATCTACGACACAAAGATCGGGAATAACTGATTTTTGTTCTGGGGGGAGAAGGGTTTCAAATTTCAAATTTCAGTTTACGCTACTTAACTACTCGTTAGGACTCAGATTTTTAGATCAAAATTTAAGTTTAAGTCTAAGCTTTCGAAATCATTTAAAGAAATACAAAAAATAACGTTAAAAAATAGTTGTTTGTTACTCCAAAGTCTAAAGCGCCCCCTATCGGCATTTTTTGAAATTGAACTTTAAAATTTTATTTCAAGAAAATACTGGCATAAAGAAAATTTTTTGCAAAAACCGCAAACGAATCGACCAATTTTTCCATGTTTTATAATCATTTGAAATTTCGGACCCTAAACTTTAATGCCCCCTATCTCCTTGGGAATACGTCTGGGACCCTTAGTCTCCTATTTAATATTATTTGTCTTTAAGTGTACTATAACCCCTTAAAGTTCTGCCCATCTTTTATGAATCACCCTGTATATATAATACGCCACAGCATGAGCGGAATGGCGGAAAATCTGCTATTCGTGATAGATGAAAGTTTAATAGATGATGTAACTTTGACCTTTCACTGGTTGAATGTAGGAAAGGAAAATGGGACGCAGTTTGTTATATTGTTGCGTATTTGAAAAGGAAAAATCCTTTAAAATTTCTGAATTTTTTTAATATTTTTCCATATTTGTGGATCCGCATTTCTATCCAAAATTGTATCTTGCCTCTGGTCACAAAAATCAAATATTTTTATGAAGAAAATATTTTAAGAAAATATAAGATATTTTCCCAATAGCACTTTTATATATGAATTAGTAATTCATACGGTTTAGAGCTAGTTAATACGTTATTTGCCGATCCAGCTGTTTTAGGACCGATCCAAATTTTATAAAACTGATTATATTCGTGAAAGGTTCAGTTTGGAGACGAACATATTTGTAAAATGCCTGTTTTAAAGCGGTTCTCAAAAAATTCAGTGCTCAACAACGCGAAACTTTCTGACACATTTTCTGATTCATTTTTAAGCATAAAAGCATGATGCTTTTAGACATGATTGTTGGAAGTGTTTTGTAATCGAACAGTTTTGTTTTCCGACAAATGAATTTCATATTGCGATTGTTTTCTCAATATGTATGCGATTATTACATAAGCGATTGTTATCCCAGGACGGCATTTTTTCCCCCTTTAATGCGTTGATGCGTCCTCAAATTCGGTTCAAAACACGCAGATTTTCATTTAATATTTTCCTGAGAACTGCATTCGGCTGTTAAGATTGGTGTTATGGTAGACATCTTTAATGAAACATACATTATATTTTTTTATTTATCAAACTAGAGTTTTGTATCTTTTTCAGAGATTTATTTATAGTTTTTATCAAAAAGATATATTTAAAAAAATATATCGATTCATCAACAAATCAACAATAGGAATAAAGATAAAAATGATTCTATCTTACTCGCATATACTTTGTATGACTAAACACAATTCATTAGAAGCCAAACTTTGAAAGGCCGTCTTTCATGTTTGTTTAGAAAACTCTCTTTCTCACTTTATTCATATCTGTGTTTCACCCAAATAATCTAACTTCATTTTCATACTTTAAAACAAATTTAAACTTTCTCTTGTTAGTAAAAGAACTTCTTAATGCCAGTAACCTATTCCCTTGACGCTTGTCATCAAAACTTTAAATATTTAATCGATTTATGCTTAGAAAACATGACTAATTTTTCTTCTTCTTTACTTAATGATTGGATTGAATATAAATGCGAAAATCAAAATTTAGTGAAATAAGAGAACGAATGTTTAAAGAAATTTCTTCTGTTAACGGTTTTGCTTGCCTGGGATTTTAAGTTTTCTTTGTTTAAAGTTTTTGGCTTCTAGAACATTTTTGCTTTTAATATTTTTAAGTAGCCATTTATAGTCAGTTAGAAGTTTATTTCTGAATGTTTTCTGAAACTTATTTAATGTACTTTTTTCTTTCTTCTCCTTTTTTTTCTGTTTCGTATTTTGTCTGTAAAGGAAATGAGGCCAAGTAAAAAATGTACATCTAGATTTTAACAATTTTACCTAATTTTATTAAAGATGTATTGAATTATATATATATATATATATTTCTACTTGTTAAGTAATATCATGCTTTTGATAATGCAATCAATATATAAAATAGTTATAAATAGGATTTAGTTCACTATTAAAAACGCCATTTGGTATCACATGAACATATTTTCTCAGATTTACAATAGATTTCTCTATTAGAATTCGATTAAATTATTTGTGTATTATAGATACTTTTAATAAAAAATATTTGATGCTTTATTATTTATATTTTTTTTAAATCAAAAATCAAGATGTAATTCTAACTTTTACCGACAAGTTAGTTTATTTTATTTTTCTTTCTAAAAAAAAATTTATTCATCAGTAAATGAACAATAGCAATAAGATGAAATGATTTCAACTTACACATACTATAAAACAAAATAAAAATTAATTAAAAGGGATTTTAAAATTCGTATTTAATTAAGAAAACTTCCTTTCTCGCTTTATACATATCTGTGTTTCGCCCAAATAATCCAACTTCATTTGCATATTTTGAAACAAATTTAAACTTTCTTCTGTTAGTAAAATAACTTCTTAATGTCATTAACCTAACTCCCTTGACGCTTGTCACTAAAACTTTAAATATTTTATCGATTTATGCTTAGAAAACATAAATAGTCTTTCTTCTCCTTTACTTCATGATTGGATAGAATATAAATGCGAAAATCAAAATTTAGTTAAAAAGGTGAACGAATGTATAAAGAAGTTTTTTCGTTTAATGGTTTTGCTTGCCTGGGATTTTCAGTTTTATTTCTTTAAAGTTTTTGACTGCTAGAAAATTTTGCTTTTAATATTTTTAAGAAGCCATTTGTAGTCGGTTGTTAGAAGTTTTCTGAAATTTATTTAAAAAGACCAAAAATATTTGAAATGACGAAAATTGTCTGGATTAGTAGGAGGTCTGTAAATAATTTAGACCCGGGCTTGACAAATTGACAAATGCAGGTAGCTAGCTACTGGCGACCATTTTTTTTTTTTTTTTTTTTTTTTTTTTATCTGGAGACCAAGTTATTTAATATGACGTTATTATTATTTTCTTTTTTTGTACAAAAATCGGCCTAAGAAATGAGCACAAACGTTATTTTTTCTTTTAATGGGAGAACCAAGTGTAAAAGGCATTTTCCATCTCATGCACAAAAAACTTGATTTTTCCGCTCTATCCAGCTAGCATGTCACGTGATTAGAATGCGTGTGGGGGTGATAAAACAGTAAGAAGTAGTGTCAATTCAGATTCTGTGGCATCTAAAATTGGATACAATGCTAAAAAATGCTCAAATTTTATTATAAATTTCAAATCAGATTTTTTTTTTTTTTTTTTTTTTTTTTTTTCAGAATTAAAACTGATTAATTTATCACATTCATTTTAAGGAATAATAATATATAAGTTATTATAAGTAATTCATTTGAAGTCAATCAATAAAACTTAATTAAAACTTTAGTACTATCGTAGTTTAATATTCTAAACCATATAAATAATAATTCCAAACTATGTTTATTTAATATTTTGTCACAATTAATTCCTAAAAAGTTTTTTTTTTTTTTTATGAGAGAGGAGCGGGGGTGATTTTTTTTATTTCTATAAAACTTAAATAAATAAATGCAAAACGAAGTAATAATCCAAATTAATTACAAGTTTCATAATCCACGATCAAACTTCAATCAATTTTCGTTAATACAAAAGTTTTTTTTTTTTCCTGTGTTCTATTCCATTTCGCCTTTTGACCTTAATGTATATATGGGACAAAGCAAAAATATACATCCAACGGATGTTATCCAGTACGAATAATCTAGTTTTTCACTTTTTTACCTAATTTTAATAACAGAAGTCCCGAATTCGATCTGTTTATATATTTTTTACATGTTAATGCAAATCATAAATCATCGTAATCATCATGTTTTTGCTAATTCATCGATATATGAAATTGTTTTAAATATGATTTAGTTTACTATAAAAAACACTATATTTGGTATCTCATGAACATATTCGCAGATTTATGATAAACTAGCTGATGCCCGCCTGGCGTTGCCCGGGCCCGTAATAATAAATAAATTTAAAAAAAAGTTTTTATTATTTTATATTTTTAACCCGATTTTGTATGAAATTATATTTTTAAATGAAAAAAATCGCGAAAAAGTATTGATATTTAGTGATAAAAGTGATAGTTATTTTCTTGTTTTATTACTTAGGGTCGTTTCATAGTTTTAAAATAAAAAGTTATTTTTGTCCGAACTCTTTGAAATCTCTACCGGTTATAAATAAAACGGTTTTACAGCCCGTGTAAAAATTTCGCGAAAAAATCATTGTTATCTAGTTGTAAAAGAAATGTTTTCTTCTCGCTTTTTTTGTTTGTTTGTTTGTTTTCGCGTCGGCTCCTTTAACATAGCAATAAAAAAATAGTTCTGATCTTCCGAACTCTCTGACATTTCAATCCATTATAAATATAACTGCATCCAAACTCTCTTTAAAATTTTGTGAAAAAATGTGCATATTTAGTAGTGAAAACATGAATTCTTAAAAAAAAAAAAAAATCTTTAGCTTTCAACCTCAGAGCGCAAAAATATATTAGAAGGTCTATGCTTTCAATGTAATGGTACGGCTTCATTCGTTTTCAATCAAGCCTTTTTCAATTCCCCTAGGCTAAACAGGTGAGGGTTGGGTTAATCAATCTGGTTTCTGGTTTCCCGTTTCTGAGGTTAGAAGACTTCAAAAAAAAAAAAAAAAAAAAAAAAAAAAAAAACGTTGACGCATGCGAAAAGAGACGATTTTCATGTGGATTTGACAGAATGCGCTTTTCGTTTTAAATATATATATATATATATTTCTTCATTAGAATTCATTTATTTGTGTATTAATAGATATTTTTGGTGAAAAATATTTGATGCTTCATTATTATTGTTTAATCAAAAATCAAGAAACTTTTACCAACAAAGTTTTTTTTTCTCTAAGAAATTGATTCATCGATAAATGGACAATAGCAATAAGGGAAAGTGATTTCATCTTGACAACAATATAAGACACAATAAAAAAATCATTAAAAGTCTAACTCTCAAGCGTGTTGAGAAAACTTCCTTTCTCGCTTTATACATTATATGTGTTTCTTTCAAATAATCTAACTTCATTTGCATATGTTTAAAACAAATTTAAACTGTCTCCTCATTGTTAAAGAATTTCTTAATGTCATTAGCAAAGTCCCTTGACGCTGTATCAAAACTTTAAATCTTTTATCGATTTATACTTGGAAAATACAACTACTCTTTCCTATCCGTTACTTAATGATTGGATTTAATATAAATGTGAGAAGCAAAAATTAGTTGGAAGAAAAAGAAAAATGGAAACGAGTGTTTAAAGAAGTTTCGTCCTTTAACGATGTTGCTTGTCTGGGATTTTCAGTTTCCTTTGTTTGTTTATTTGTTTTACTGCTACAGTATTTTACTTTTAATATTTTTAAGTAGTCATTTGTAGTCAGATGTTAGAGCTTTGTTTTTGAACGTTTTCTGAAACTTATTTAAAAGTTTTTAAGCTTGTTATTTTTCTTTTCCTCTTTATACTATTTCATATTTATTCTTAATGAAAGACATATATGTCACATGGATATTACTGAATAAAAAAATCTGGATTTTTTTTTTTTTTTTCTTATCAGCTTTAACCCATTTTAGGCCAAGCATGGAAATTTTATAAAATGTGGTATTATTTGCATTGAAATTTGCTTAAATTACATTCATTAAGACACCAAAAAGGTTTCGTGCATGAAAAATAATATTTTATTTAATTTGACGTTACCATTATTAATTTACCATTAATAATTTACCATTAAATTTAAATAAAAAATTTTAAGTTTTCTTATGGCATTTGTTTTATTTTTATTTTATTTACAGAACTTGCAACTTTACTCCATTATAAAAACATTTGATTAATCTCAAGTGGAATAATTATACATTTTCAAAAAGTCGAATTTGCCAATAACCGTTTCAAGTAAAAAACCAGCGTATTTTGAAAATTTCTCGACAGAAAGTGATTACTTCAATTGAATTACTAATATTTTATAGATGTCTCCAGAACCCTTAAAAATAGCAGAAAAATAAAATTAGTGAAAAATATACATCACAGTGTTAATAAAAATATATTTATTGAAATGGTGCGTTTACGCACCTTTGGTCGAAAATGGGTTAAAGACAGTATAATACAGCATGGCCATATGTTTGTTTTGAGTTCCCATCTCAATGACGTCACTAAGCTTTTGAAATCCTGGGTCCCAAACACTTAAAAAAAAAACTGGGTCCTGTTTTTGTAATGTGGGTCTTCTTTTTAACATAATTGTGAATAATATCCTTTTTTTTTAAATTCCAAAAGACATACTTTGAACCAGAAACTTTATTTAATTAAATGTGTCTTGTTTCTATGTAGTAGTCATTTAAAATCTACTTGATATATTTCATTAAATCAAATTTCTGTTTCAAAGTATAATTATTTTTTAATTTAAGGCTGTTCTCAAATCCAAACAAGCTACTTTCTGTTTGTTTTTTTTTTTCGGGGAAAAAACGAAGAAAATTAATTAATAAAAAAAAATACTCACAAACCATGCATTGTATGTCAACCAGTAACAGAAACTACATCTTAGCTGTATTGATTTGAGTACATGTGAAAAGAAAAAAATTATATGACCACAGTTCACAGTTAAGTGAAATATATATATATATATATATATAGAACCGCCTTAAAAATAGCAACTATGCTTTTAGAAAAAAGACAGTATCAATCACTTTAATACAAAATATTCCTCTTTTGCGATCTGTCAACGGGAAAACTATGCATTCTAAAGGACCCACAATTTTTTTATGCATCCTTTCTCTAATTTTTTGCTTAAATGATGCGCTATAGCGCATTCCCAGCATCACAGCATCTTATAGCAAAAATTAGAACAATCACGTGTAATTAGTTATTTATGACTTATTTTTGAAACTTTCTTTAAGTACTTATCTGGTTATTCCGAATTAACTCTGATATTCATAATTTGTTGAAAATAACTATCGTCGAAAGTACGTCGAATAATCATGTTATGGACGTAATTTATTTCTTAAGGTAGTAGTTCTCAAATGACCTGCTCAACAAAGCGGAACTTTCTGATACATTTTTTGACTCATTTTTAAAGCCTGAAATTGGCTAGCCCGACTATAGAAGCGATTTGGAATCGAAATGAGTTTTCCTTTTTTTGATACATAAATTACTTATCGCGTTATAAGCGATTCGTGTCACGTGACGACACGATTTGCACCCTTTCTCGCTCTTCTGCCTCGGGAATTCGGTTCAAAACGCCAACTTTGATAGTATTTTCTGAAAGAACTTCTGTCTTTACCAAAAAAATGGAAAACTCATTTCGATGACGTAGTTTGTGAATAAGATCACTTGCCAATTTCATCCGTTTCCGAGCAAAAATGAATTCAAAATTGTGTCATAACTGCAAATTCCCAGCATACATTGGAAACACAGTTGGGACACTTTGATTTTTAAAAAAAAAGTGTTCCAGTTATCTGTGTACTGGTTGTGTTCCCTTAATGTGGTCAAAATATGCTCCGCTTAAAAAGAAAAAAAAAAGTGTTTTGAAAGTGTACCGAAAGTGTTCTGCTCAGGATATCTGTTAAATCTAAACTTGGGAACACATTTGAGAACGATTGGGGGCACACTTGTAAAATTATCGCTTTCAAAAAGTGCGCTAGAAAGTGTGCTTAGCAAAAGAAGTGTCCTCAGAAGTATTCTGAAAACTGTTCTAAAAAGTGTTCTTCAAAGTGTTCTAAAAAAGGTGACAAAATAAGTGTTCTAAAAAGTGCTCATAAAAGTGTATAAAGATTTGCAGTAAGAAAGTAACTCATTTGGATTTGAGAAGAGGATTAGTCCTTTTACAAAATAACTTAAGAAAAGAGACAACGAGTGTTTAAAAAATTTTAATCCTTTAACTGTTTTAGTTATCTCGGATTTTGTTTTCTCTGTTTAAAGTTTTAGATTTCTTATTTGTAGAACATTTTGCCAAGAACTTATTATTTTTTTTTTCTTTTCCTTTTTGCAATTTCCCCCCAAGAGCATCTAGCTTTAAATATTTTAAGCAGGTATTTTTAGTCAGCTGTTAGTGGTTTATTTTTGGATGTTTTATAAAAGTTATTTGATGCTTTTTTTTTTCGGTATTCCGTTTTGCATTCGAAATTGTAGTGAGGCAAACTAAAATGCAATTCAGACAAATGCTATCAAATACAAAAATGTGGATTTTTTTTAACCAATTTTAATGAACAAGAAGGGAAAAAAAAAAAAAAAAAAAAAAAAAAAAAGCGTCAGAAATTAGCTAATTTGGATATTTGAAAACAGCCTTAAAAATGCCTCAACATTTGAAAACAACTTTATTTGCATTTGAAAATAATTTGGAACAGCAGCCGGTTTGAAAACAACCTTTAAAAGACGCCCTAACATCGCAATAGACACCCGTACAAGTTTTTTGGGTCAGCACAACTTTTTTATTTAGAAAATTTCTCTTTATTTAATCACTGAAATGCTGTGATTAAATAAAGTAAAAATCTATGTTAAAATAAACTGGTGCTTAAATTCAAGGATTTTAAGATGTATTTTTTAACCGACTTTAAAAAAAGCAGAAAGCTTGAAAAACACCTGTTTTATGTACTGTGTGCAAGTTGATAAAAACTCCTCATATGACTGTATTTTAGACACATTTAAAAAAAAAAAATACGTATAATCAATTTTACTGTCATAATATTTTTTTTCTATTGCTATAAATTTGGTGAAAATTCAATCTAAGGTTTGTAATTGTAAATTTTTTTCAATAAAAAATGTGTTTTATCGCCAATAATATGTAGATGCAGAAATTTTCACCTTTTTTCGCCAAAATAACACTTTTATATCGGTTTCTGGCATATATTATTTATGATTTTACTTTCTATTTTCACTTTTCAAAAAAATAAAATAAAATAAAATATTTTTATAAAAATAACAACGCTTGCCTATATAGTATACACATTTACTTTAACTAAACGAAATTCAGGAAATCCTCTCAGCTTTAAGAACTCATCTTTAACGATTGATTAGAAAATTTCCTTTCCCGCTTTATTACTTATCTCTGTTTTACCCAAATAATCAAAATTTGTATTTGCATATTTTAAAACACATTTCAACTGTCTCGTTTATTAACTAACTTCTTAATGTCCCAAACCTATCCCTTGAGACGCTGTAATGAGGACTTTAAATCTTTTACCGATTTATGCTTAGAAAACATAAATATTCCCTCTGTTTCTTTACTTAGAGATTGGATTTAATATAAATGCGAAAAGCAGAAAAATGTTGCAGTTGAAAGAAAGGTGTTTAAGGAAGTTTCTTCTTTTAAAGGCTTTACTTGTCTGAGATTTTCAATTTTCTTTGTTACTGCGCTAGGTCATTTTGCTTTTAATATTTTTAAGTAGTAATTTGTAGTCGGTTGTGTTGTTAGAGGTTTGTTTTTGTTTTCAAAACTTATTTATTTCAAAATTTTTTAAAGTTTGTTAGTTTTCTTTCTCCCTTCTATTCCGTTTTGAATTTTTTCTTTAATGAAAATGTAGAAAACTAAAATGCATGTATCTCGGATTAGTGTTTTTGGATAAAAATTTTGATTTTTACATTTTTAAATAACTATTTGCTCTCATTTTTAGAGATTTTTTTTTTTTTTTTTTGAATGTTTATTAACTCCAGTTTGTATGCAAAATATTTTAGTGTTCGTTTTCCTTCTTGATCCTTTTTTTTAACTGGTTTAAATTTTAGATTTATTTGTCAACTTTATGAAAAAGAGTTTCAACAGTATCTATTGATGTACTGCGTAACACGTAGCCAACGAAAGATACGAGACACTAACTTTTCGTTCTTGCTTGAATTGTGTTTGTTTTCTAAAAGTTACTTCATTAAAAATAAAAAGAACAATGTATGCCCACAAACTTGCACATATTAATTTAGACTGGACAAAATTCCTGAAAATTCAACGATTTCATCTTTACCGTTTCCAATTTTCCACTACGAGAGAGAACCGTGACTATACCTCTGGTAGGTTTTCACACCCCTCGAGTTGAAGTAGAGCAAGTACGGGTTGGAACATCCCGACTTAAGGCCTAGGGCCGGGTTCCCTTTTGGGTTTCCAGCTCCGAAGCTGTTGGGGGACGCCGGCCCGTCTCTAAGTGTCTCGCGGTGACTCCCCGTTGTTTCACCGCGTATCGCGACACGTGGGTTCAAGGTTAGAGGGTCCGTAGGTGACGGTCCTCTGACCGGCCGAAACGCCGCAGGGAGAAAAACCTGCTGGCGCGATATAAGTCCCTCAGGACTTGGGTTCGGTGGTCGTATACGCGCAGGGCGCTCCCTCAGGGCGCCTGCGGCGCAGCTTACTTTTGCCTTTTCCAAAGAAATTCTTATTGTCATTAACCTAGTCCCTTGATGCTTGTCATCAAAACTTCTTTATTCGGTTTATATTTAGGCTTCATAAATAATATTTCTTCTTCTTTACTTGCATATAATAGTTTTGACGGAACGAAATTCATGAAAGGTCATCGACTTCAAAAATTCATCTTTACCGTTTGTTTAGAAGATTTATTATCCCAATATATTCTATATTCTTATCTGCGTTTCACCGATATAATCAAACTTCATCTGCATATTTTAAAACAAATTTAAACTATTTTCTACTTGTTAAAAAAATTCTTAATGTCATTAACCTAGTCCCTCGACTCTTGTCATCGAAATTTTAAACCTTTATTGGTTTATACTTCGGCAGCTAAACAACCTTGCTTCGTCTTTACTTGACATATTAATTTTGAATGAACGAAGAAATTTATGAATAGTCAGCGACTTCAAAAATTCACCTTAACTCTCAGAGATTTGTTTAGAAAACTTATTTTCTCAATATATTCTATATTTTTATCTGCGTTTCACCGAAATAATAAAACTTCACCTGCATATTTTAAAACACATTTAAAACTATCTTCTATTTGTTAAAGAAATTCTTAATGACATTAACCCAGTCCCTTAACACTTGTCATCAAAACTTTAAAACATTATCGTTTTATACTTAAGCAGCATAAACAATCTTTCTTCTTCTTTACTTACAAATTTAAATTTTGCCTTAACGAAGTTCATGACAAATCAGCTACTTCAAACATCCACCTCAACTCTTAGCCATGTACTTCGAAAACTAATTTTCCTAATATGATCTGTATTCTTACTTGCGTTTCACCGAAATAATCAAACTACATTTGCATAGTTTAAAACAAATTTAAAGTATGTTCTATTTGTTTAAGAAGTTCTTAATGCCATTAATCTAGTCCCTTGATGCTTGTCATCAAACTCTTATCGGTCCATAACCTCTTATCGGTTTATACTAAGGCAACATAAATAATCTTTCTCTTTCTTTACTTGCAAATATTAATTATAACTGAACGAAATTCATTAAAAGTCAGCGACTTCAAAAATTCATCTTACCTCTTAGTCGTTTATTTAGAAAACTTACTTTCACAATACTTTAAAACAAATGTAAACTATCTCCTATTTGTTAAAGAAATTATTATAGTCATTAACCCAGTCCTTTGATGCTTGTCATCAGAATTCTAAATCTTTATTGATTTATACTAGACAGCATAAATAATCTTTCTTCTTCTTCACTTGCGTTTCATATAAATATTCAAACTTTGCCTACATATACTTATTTTAAAGGCGTAAAATAAAAACTTTATAAACAGTAAAATAAGTTTTTGTAGACAGTTGACATGTTTCGGCTCCATCGGAGACATTATAAAAATAAATAAAAATATTTCATGCCAACAGTCTAATAAAACTTATTTTAGTGTTTATAAAGTTTTTATTTTACTCCTTGTAGTAATTATAAGAAGTATATTATTATAATGTTATATATTCACCTGCATATTTTAAAACAAATTTAAACTATATTTTATTCGTTAAATAAATTCTTAAAGTCACTAACCAAGTCTTTTTGAAGCTTGTCATCAAAACTTTAAATCTTTATCCGTTTATACTTAAGCAGCCTAATAATCTTTCTTCTTTTTTACTTGCACAGATTAATTTTGAACTGAACGAAATTCGTGAAAAGTCAGCGACATCAGAAAATCATCTTTACTGTTTGTTTGGAAAGCTTACTTTCCCAATATATCCTATATTCTTATCTATGTTTCTCCGAAATATTCAAACTCCATCTGCATATTTTGAAACAAATTTAAACTATTTTGAATTCGTTAAAGAAATTCTTACTATCATTAATCTAGTTCCTTGGTGCTTGTCATCAAAGCTTTAAATCTTTACCGGTTTATATTTAGGCTTCATAAATAATCTTTCTTCTTCTTTTCTTGCATATAATAATTTTGACGGAACGAAATTCATGAAAGGTCATCGACTTTCATAAATTCATCTTTACCGTTTGTCTAGAAGATTTATTATCCCAATATGTTCTATATATTCGCATCTGCGTTTCACCGATATAATCAAACTTCATCTGCATATTTTAAAATAAATTTAAACTATCTTCTATTTGTTAAAGAAATTTTTAATGTCATTAACCTAGTCCCTCGACGCTTGTCATCGAAATTTTAAACCTTTGTCGGTTTATACTTCGGCAGCTAAACAATCTTGCTTCGTCTTTACTTGCACATATTAATTTTGAATAAACGAAGAAATGCATGAATAGTCAGCGACTTCAAAAGTTCATCTTAACTCTCAGTGGTTTGTTTAGAAAAATTATTTTATCAATATATTCTATATTTTTATCTGCGTTTCACCGAAATAATCAAAATCTACCTGCATATTTTAAAACACATTTAAACTAATCTTCTATTTGTTACAGAAATTCTTAGTGACATTAACCCCAGACCCTTAACACTTGTCATCAAAACTTTAAAACGATATCGTTTTATACTTAAGCAGCATAAACAATCTTTCTTCTTCTTTACTTGCAAATTTAAATTTTGCCTAAACAAAGTTCGTGACAAATCAGCGACTTAAAAAATCCATCTAAACTCTTAGGCGTGCGTTCCGAAAACTTGTTTTCCTAATATATTCCGTATTCTTATCTGCGTTTTGCCGAAATAATCAAATTACATTTGCATATTTTAAAACAAATTTAAAGTATGTTCTATTTGTTAAAGAGGATCTTAATGCCATTAATCTAGTCCATTGATGCTTATCATCAAACTCTTATCGGTCCATAAACTCTTTATCGGTTTATAATGAGGCAACATAAATAATCTTTCTCCTTCTTTAGTTGCAAATATTAATTATAACTGAACGGAATTCATTAAAAGTCAGAGACTTCAAAAATTCATCTAACCTCTTAGTCGTTTATTTAGAAAACTTATTTTCACAATATTTTAAAACAAATGTAAACTGTCTCCTATTAGTTAAATAAATTATTAATGTCATTAACCCAGTTCCTTGTTGCTTGTCATCAAAACTGTAAATCTTTATTGAAGTATATTAGACAGCATAAATAATCTTTCTTCTTCTTCACTTGCGTTTCATATAAATATTCAAACCTCCTACATATACTTCTTTTAAAGGAGTAAAATAAAAACTTTATAAACAGTAAAATAAGTTTCATTAGACAGTTGACATGTTTCGGCTCCATCGGAGACATTATCAAATATATATATATATATATATATATATATATATATATATATATATATATATATATATATATATATATATATATATTACACGTAAACAGGCAAATAAAACTTGTTTAACTGTTTATAAAGTTTTTATTTTACTCATTTTAGCAATTATAAAAAGTATGTTATTACAAGGTTTTATAATTTCGTTATATATTCACCTGCATATTTTAAAACAAATTTAAACTATATTTTATTTGTTAAAGAAATTCTTAATGTCACTAACCTAGTCCTTTGGAGCTTGTCAGCAAAACTTTAAATCTTTATCGGTTTATACATGAGCAGCATAAATAATCTTTCTTCTTTTTCTTTGCGCATATTAATTTTGAAATGAACGAAATTCGTGTAAAGTCAGCGACTTCAGAAAATCATCTTTAACGTTTGTTTATAAAGCTTACTTTCCCAATATATCCCATATTCTTATCTATACGTTTCTCCGAAATATTGAAACTCCATCTGCATATTTTAAAACAAATTTAAACTATCTTGAATTCGTTAAAGAAATTCTTATTGTCATTAATCTAGTTCCTTGGTGCTTGTCATCAAAGCTTTAAACCTTTACCGGTTTATATTTAGGCTTCATAAATAATCTTTCTTCTTCTTTATTTGCATATATTAATTTTGACTGAACTAAGAAAATCATGAAAGGTCAGCGACTTCAAAAATTCATCTTTACCGTTTGTTTAGAAGATTTATTACCCCAATTATGTTCTATATTCTTATCTGCGTTTCACCGATATAACCAAACTTCATCTGCATATTTTAAAACAAATTTAAACCATCTTCTATTTGTTAAAGAAATTCTTAATGTCATTAACCTAGTCCCTCGACGCTTGTCATCGAAATTTTAAATCTTTATCGGTTTACACTTAGACAGCATAAATAATCTTCCTTCATCTTTACTTGCAAATATTAATTTTGACTAGACGAAATTCATGAAAAGTCAGCGACTTCAAAAATTCATCTTTACTGTTTGTTTAGAAAGCTTACTTTCCCAATATATTGTATATTTGTATCTGCGTTTCGTCGAAAAATTCAAACTCCAGCTGTATACTTAAAAACAAACTTAAACTATCTTCTATTTGTTAAAGTAATTAATGTCATTAAGCTAGTCTCTTGACACTTGTCATCAAAACTTTAAATCTTTATCGGTTTACACTTAGACAGCATAAATAATCTTCTTTCATCTTTACTTGCAAATATTAATTTTGACTAGAGAAATTCGTGAAAAGTTAGCGACTTCAAAAATACATGTTAACTTTTAGCCGTTTGTTTAGAAAACTTACTTTCCAAATATATTCTGTAATCTTATCTGCGTTTCACCGAAATAATCAAACTTCATCTGCATATTTTGAAACAAATTTAAACTATCTTCTATTTGTTAAAGTTCTTAATGTCATTAACCTAGTCTCTTGACGCTTGTCATGGAAACTTTAAATCTTTATCGGTTTATACTTAGGCAGCATAAATAATCTTCCTTTTTAATATAAGTGTAGAAAACAAAAATTAGATTGAAGAGAGATTGGATTATTTAAAGAAGTTTAAACTTTTAATGGTTTTACTTTGGTCTAATTTCTTTTCTTTGTTTAAAGTTTTACTTTAGTTAGTTTTTGTGTGTGGCGGCATTTTCTTTTAATATTTTTAAGTAAGTCATTTGTAGTCGGGAGTTAGTTTTGCAACGCGACTTGTTTATGTGTTTTATAAAAGAATAATAATTAAAAAAAGAATCATACTCCCTTAATTTACGCAATTCAGATTATTGACAAGAAGTATAAACAATTTTAATTGATTTTATAAAAATCCTTTTAAACTTCACACCTGTGTAATTATTGACGTTTTGAATAGAAAAATTGGACATACCTTTTATGTTAACCGGGTGAAATTGATATATCACAAGTATTGTACCCATCACCAACATTCATTTCATTTAAAATATAAAGCTTTTCCTCATTTTATTTAAAAAGCATAACTTTCATATAAAATACATATATTACGTTACATTTGAAATATATGCCTTTCACTCATTTCATTTAAAAACAAAATAAATTAATTAATTAATTAATATATCATAGACTAAAACATTTTATTTCGTCATCAAAGTATAGTCTTTAATTTACACATGTGAAAATAAAAACTGCTATTGGCGAAATTTGAACCCGGCTAACATTAATTTAAAAAAATGAATATTGTTTCCATTAAATGCTTTTTAACTTGTTCAAATTTACTCTGATTGAACAAAATTCATTAAAAAGTCCACAGTTTTGAATATTCATCATTCAAACTAATTGAGAAAACTGAATTTCTTAATGTATTCTCATCTTATCTGTTTAACCCAAATGATCTAACTTCATCTGCATATTTTAAAACAGATCTAACCTGTCTGTTGTTTGTTAAATGTCATTAACTTTGTCCCCTGACGCTGTGGGGAAACTTTAAATCTTTTATCGATTTATACTTAGACAAAATAAATGTTCTTTCTGCTCTTTGGTTTAATGATTGGATTTAATATGTAAGTGTAGAAAACTAAAATTAGGTCGAAGTTAGGATGGGAAAAAAAAAAAAAAAACAAGGAGAGAGAGAGAGAACGAATGTTTAAAAACGTTTCATCTTTAAAACAATTTTCTTGTCTCTAGATTTCATTTTTTGATTACATTCACTTTTTCACAAAATGAAAACTTTACCAATAAATAAAATCTACCCTATTAAAAAAACGTGCGCGTATCTATCTATGTAACCTCAAAAACTCGGAAACCACAGGGCGCAGGGCTGCGAAATTTGGCACACTGATTGCTGGTAGGGGACCCATGAACAATTAGGGCAAAAAAATCGAAAATTTTAAATATTTTTTTTTTAAATGTTTTTGACGAATTTTTGCCTTTTTTTATGTTCAACCCGTAATCGCACGAGTTCTAACAAGTTGTAAATGTTTACTGCAATGTGTGATATACATATTACGTATGCCATGCTGCAATACTAAGAGGCTGTAGCGGGTATTACGATCATTTTTTTTTTTTATCTCGCATGCAAATAATTAGAGATTATTTAATTGCGCTTAATTACCTTTTTAAAAAAAAATAAATAAAGACAGAAGGGCTCAGAAGGAATAGTCTACGAAATATGGTGGAACTGTTAACAGGGCACTGTAGACACCTTTGCATTATGAAGGTGGTCAGTGATCTTCTTTGTAGAGGTTGTAAGTACGAGGAAGAGACTGCTTCACATGTCCTTTGTAGCTGTGAAGCATATCCTGCCTATCGTTTCGAACACCTGGGTTGACATCTGATGAGCCATGGGAAATTCAGGATATCTCTATCAAATGTCTGCTGAATTTTATGTCAGCTGCTGGCCTGTTTAGGGACTAAGTGGGGATGATTTTTCCTCTTTCATCTTTGGGGGACAGTACAATAGACCTCTGGTCGCGGTGCTTTGGCTTTCGAGCCACCCCCCCAGTAATACAGTAATACAGTAACATAACATTCGGTGTGGCAAAGAAAAATGAAATTTCCTTAATTTATTCTTATCCAAGTCAAACACAAATGATTTAACTTAGCTTACATATTCTAAAACAGATTTAACCTGTGTCCTAAATTTAAGGTGCTCCTAATGCTGTTAAGACACATCTAGACACAGTGCGAAAACTTTAAATATTTTATCGATTTATACTTATGGACAGAATAAATGTTCTTTGTGCACTTTTGTTTAATCGTCGGATTTAATATGTGCAATGTGGAAAACAAAAATTAGTTCGAAATTGGGAAGGGAGAAAACAAGGAGAGGGAGAAAGAATGTTTCATCTTTAAAACAATTTTCTTGTCTCTAATTTAACTTTTCTTTATTTTATTTACTGTGGAAGCATTTTGTTTTTAACATTCTTAAGCAGCCATTTGTAGTCGATTGTTAGTGGTTTATTTATTGATTTATTTATTTATTTATATTTTTTTAAACTTTATTTAATGCAGTGATTGTGTACGCTCCATAGGGGGGGGCAATTTGATTTTTAAGGAAGGGGGGGGGTGCGAATCGAGATTTGTTATTAACCCCATCTCTTGTTCTTCGTCTGTTCATTTTTTTTTCTTTCTTTCTTTCTTTCTTTTTTTTTTTTAAGTAATGTTCTAGACTAAAAATAAAAGTTATAAATGCTGATGCAGATTTTTAAGATTAAAAAAAAAAAAAATAAGTTTTTATTCGTTTCAAAAAGTTTTCAAACAAAATTTCAAAGTACAGTAAAAAACAGGAAATAATCATATGACAAAAGTTTTGTGATATTTAAACCCCTTTTTTATACTTTTTTTTTTCTGGTTATATGTATGTTTTAGAATTTTTGTACAATTCTTTCGACTAGTATTTATTGAATAAGGACATGTATTTCCCTTCGCTCTTTTAACCTTCCTCCATGTGAATAAGATTTTTTTTAATTATTATAATTTTTGCTCTGCTATTTTTGAAAAATATTGCAACAGGAAAGAAAAAAAAAACATTATTTAAACTATCGATTAAACTATCTGCATAAGTGTTATAACAAGAATGGAATTTCTGATGCGTCAAACCACACTCGCTAAAATAGGCCAATTGGCTGTGAAACTGCAACACGGAAATATTTTAAACACTAAAAAGTAGAAGATAAAATAAAAATAAAATTAAGAGTAATATATATTACTCTTAATTCTCTTAACTAACTCTTAATTAACTCTTATTAACTCTTAATTATATATTACTCTTAATTATTAATATAGTAAACAAGCCTGCTGGGCGGGGCTAGTTGAGCTTAAGCCTAAAGGCCTCCCCACTTGGTTTGATCTTGACCTTGTTTACGTAGACATCATCCTTCATCTTATTAAGCGGTGAAGTTTTCTCACAGTTTTCTGAATGTGTTGGAAAGTATTGCATAATCTATGCTTGACGTATGATTTTTCATTCTTGTTTAATTCTAGATTCAATTTTCTTTAGTTCCTTGCTAAATGTAATTATTTAAACATGAAGCAAAGTTGTAGAATGAAAAAGGTAATCCAGGCGATATTAATTGGCAAAGTTTCAAATTTTAAAGTACGTTGAGAAAAGTTTAAATTGTTTGTTTAAAAAAGCTCTAAAATTGTGAGAAATGTTAATTTAGGTTTTTAAAAAAAAGTATGGAGATTTTCTTGAATTAGTAGAGTTAAGTACCTTTCAAATCATTAGGAAATAAAATGTCTTACTCAAGGTTTCGGTGAAATTCCCTGTATATTTTAATTTAGTTTTATTGCGTCCTTGTTGTCTTTATTGCTATTTATAAAAAATAAATCGAATGGCTAATTACAAAGATAAATCGTTGAATAAATCGAATTAATCTTGTTTTCAAAATAGTTTTTAGTTCAAAGCCTCAGAGCTAATGTGCCCTCAGGTTCTATATGTACGTATGTATGTATGTACGTAACGCTATAACTCTTTATAGAAATATCCGATTTGCTTCAAATTTTGTTTATAGGTTCATTCTGATAAGGCGCTTCCCTGATTAATTTTCGGGATTCATTGGTTAAGTATAAAGAAGGAGAACGAAGGGCTAACCCCACCCCCTCCCCTTAATTTAGATAAATGGGCTTTTCATGCAGAATTAACCGATTTGCTTCAAATTTTGTATATAGGTTTATTGAGATAAGAAACTTCCTTGACTAGTTTTGGGGGTTCATTGATTAAGTAAAAACAGGGGACGGGGGGGGGGGCTAATCCCCCTTAATTTAGATAAATGAGTTTTTTATGCAGAATTATCAGATTTTCTTCAAATTAGGTTCATTGTAATAAGGCGCTTCCGTGATTAGTTTTGGGGGTTCATTGGTTAAGCATAAAGGGGGGAACTTGTGCTAATCCCACCATTAATTTAGATAAATGGACTTTTCATGCATAGAATTATCGATTTGCTTCAAATTTTGTATATATGTTCATTCTGATCATAAGGCGCTTCCCTGATAAGTTTTTGGGGTTCATTGGTTAAGTATAAAGGGAGGGGAAGGAGGGCTAATCCCCCTTTAATTTATTGTCAATTTCTTTATTTTTCGAGGGGCATAAATCTTTGAAATAAGAGTATAATATATAATTAATTTGAATAGCCTGTGAGCTCAATGCATCAGTTTAACTGGGCCGTTTCCTTTTTATTTCAAAATAGTTTTAGATTTCTCTGTGTAGCAACGACTTGAATTAGAGTCATGCCTGGGTCGGGTACATCCCGACCCGAGCCCGAAAATTCTGCTTAAAGTTCACTTGAACCTGACACAATTACATAAATGTAATCTACAATTATTTCTCTAATTTTTCTTTTTTTATATAAAAATGAACACATATACACTACGTTAATATTCAATTGTATAGTTTTTTCATTTGAAAAAATATATAAGACTTTCTTTTGAATGATCGGGTCAACTCGAAACCGACCCGAACTTGAAATATTTATAGTAAACTCGACCAGACCCAGACCCGCGACAAAAAGAAGATTAGTGTCGACCTGACCCGAACAGTGGGCCAGGTCATGTTCGAGGAAAATCGGGTTTCTCCACCCGGCGCAGAACTCTAACTTAAACACAATGTCCAAAATAAAGTAGACCTTATTTGTTGCCTTTTTAAGTGCGTTCGTAATTATATAAATACGTAGCACCTATAGTCGTCGTCTGGTCCGTCCGTCTGTCCGCATATAATAGCGCAAAAACTACTTATCCAGATGATTTGAAATTTAATACATATAGTCTTTGCAGAATTTTGTCGAGTCATTTCAAATTTTATGAAAATCGAATCAAAACTTAAAAAGATATTAATAAAAATATTAAGTAATTTGAATTTTTTTTTAATTCGTACTTCTTTGTTATAGCAGCTTCGGAGGATTAATCGTCAAGCGACAGAGATGTATCATTCTATTAAATCGAATCATACGTAATTAATTCAATGATATCACGAGATAGGTAATGATACTAGGTTGCCATGGGGATTACGTCGTATTTAAAATGGAGTCCTATTATTTCCATATTACTGAATTTAAAAACCGAATTTGCATACTAAAATTGTTTAATTACAGCAATCCTATAATCTACCGACAGTTTTTTCGATAGATGTTTCCGGAGAAATAGATATTAAATAGAAAAAAGTCTAAATAGGGATTTTAAGTTCTGAAAGTTTCAATGCTTATAGGCTTAAGATTCCCAACGGAATTTTCAGTAAATGTCAACAAAAGATAAAATGTTGGCAACTTGAAATGTACTTATTTTATTACGGAAATTAATCCTATCATCATAACAGACGATATGATTCATTTCACAGAAACTAGTTATAGTACGAACGCACCTCATTTGTCACGTTTGACGTACAATTTCCAACTTGTTTAAGATAAGCTCTACCTCGGAAAAAGTTTTTGTGATAGTTATTCCATTTCAAACATATTGAAATAGTTACATATGATTGATTATATAGCTGAGGTGCGTTACAAAATGCTTACTATAGAATATGGTGTGCATAGCATTTACCGTTCATGTACAGGGACTCTCAAAGGAATTCCGTTACATTACGGTTTATTTCGAAGAGTCGTTTTTGATGTATTTTAATGATATTACACTATTTCGAGCATATTGAAGTTGATATATATCACAGAGATGAAGTGCAGAATGCTTTATGGGAAGGTGGCCTAAAATGATCCTTACAGGCAAAACGATCCACATATGTTTTCTTCCATTCGATAGGTCGCGCTATCTACAGGGTAACACATAAACTAGTTGTGAAAAGTGAAGAAGAAGCAGTGGCGGTATCAAGTGATCGCAGTATTACGCGTCTGAATAGAATTCTTTAAAAAATTGGGTTTTATATGATCTGTTATAAGGAAGCGCTAACTTTCGTATTTATTTAGATATACAGTCTTTCATGTACAGAAATATGACTTGGTTTACTTAATGGAATATGTTTTTAGATGTGAATTACACTTATGTATTGTTATAATTATTTTTATATCCTTTATTTTGTCAATAAAAAACAATTTACAATTATTTCTAAATGACGGATCATTTTACCCTCATCAAAGGGTAAAATGACCCTTTGGACACTTTTTGAAAAATCTATTTTTTTTATTACTCAATTTCGGTTTAAAATAATATTAAAATATGTTTTTAATACAAAATATAGTGTAAAACATAGTTGCAAAAGGCCAAAGTTTTATTTGAACAGTAATGTTATTTTACACAAGTTTTTCCCTTAAGGGGATTATTTTAGGCCACCTTCCCCTATATAGAATACAGTGTTCATAGCATTTATCGTTCATTTACTGGGACTCGCAAAAAATTCGGTTGCAGTACTGTCTGTGGACAATAATTGCTGAAAGTGCGTTTTCAATTGTGGTACGCGTTTTTAAATTTAACAAAAAAATTTGTTGCATGCTTGGTATGTATAAATTGTATATATCCTATACAGGGTTGCATAAAATATCTCCGTTTATTGATTGAAATTGCTAACTGTGCTATACATTTTTAACTAAACTAAATTTTAACATGCTATATATTGTATATATACAAATATATAGATGGTACAGGGCTGCACAAAATAGTTCAATATTTTTTTCAACTATTGATGTTAATTGCTGAAATTAGGTTTTCAAATGTGTTATGCGTATTACAAATTGTTTACTTATAGTGGGTGGAGCTAGTTGAGCTTAAGCCGAAAGGTATTCCTCTCCGCCTGGTTTGACCTAGTTTACTTATAGACATCATCCTTCACCTTATTAAACACTGAAGTTTTATTATAGTATTTTGAATGTGTTGGAAAGTATTTCATAATCTACGCTTGACGCATGCTTTTTCGTCCATATTTCTGCAAAAACATTTCATTTTGAAGATTTTCTATCAAAAATATTGTCTATATTTACCCAGTAGCCGAATTTTCTATGTTAATCTGCAGCAAACCAAGATTTATCTGCGATTCAAGCTTACTATCATAAGAAATTATAGTAGCCAATATAATAACCAAAATTTGCATTTACAAAAAACATATATATAAGAAATAAATACAGTAAATCTAGAGGCATCAGAAATTAAATTTTAGCAATTTTTCTTTGCTCAGAATTTTTTCAAGAGAGAAAAAAGATCATTAGATAAAAAAAAATTCATTAGATAAAAAAAAAAAAAAAAATCTGCTGCGCTCGCTGCAATGCTGCATTGTTTCTGCTACTGGGCATATTTATAAACACGCGAAAATGTCGTCTTTCCTAAGTGGAAAATGTTCCATTCTTTTAAGTAATTTTCGCAACATTCTTCTCCTACATGTGTATTTAAAGCTTTTTATATGACTCATATTTAGCATATTTAAAAAATATTACAAAAGATTCTTTAGTCTAATGGGAGAGAGAAAACTTACATTAACGTCTAAGTGGGTAATTTTCTTTAATAAAATCGCCTTCTAAATGAGGGGTTGAAACGTTTTTATAAGTAATTTACTTAGCATTTTTATAAACATAAAATATTTTGTCTCATCTAAGGAGAAGAGAAAGCTTAGATTAAACCCGAATGGAGGGAAATTTCATAACAGTTTTTTCGTAAATGTGCTGTTAATTTTGCGTTCTGTGTTATTAAAGTGCGCTGAAATTTTGTGAGATGCAAGCCATAGCACCGTTTCGCTAGAACGGTAATAGTGATTTAATTTCGAAAATTAACATTAACGACAGTGTTGAATGTGAGATGATTTATTATTATTATTATTATTATTATTAATGCTAAAACAGTACATTATATTCTAAAATACAATCACCCCCACCCCCCTTCGGAAAAAAAAAAAAAAAAAAAAAAAAAAAAAAAAAAAAAAAAACGAAAATAGCCATTCGATTAAAAAAAAAAAAAAGCTTACAATACATAATTTTTTTTTCGAATATTTATATCATATTGCATATGTACTTGCAAAAACACTTATTTTTAAAATATTTTCCCATTAAAAATATTTTGCATATTCATAAACACGCAAAAATATCGTCTTTCATAAGTAAAAAGAAATTTTCTCCTTCTGTTCAGTAATTTTCCACAACATTCTACTCCTACATTTGTATTTAAAGCTTTTTATATGACTCATGTTTAGCATTAAAAAATAAATAAATATTACAAAATATTGTTTAGTCTAATGGGAGAGAGAAAACTTACATTAACGTCTTAGGTGGGTAATTTTCTTTAATAAAATCGCCTTCTAAATGAGGGATTATAAGTAATATACATAGCATTTTTATAAACATAAAATATTTTCTGTGTTGTTAAAGTGCATTGAAATTTTATAACGCTGCTTCACTAGGAAGGAATTTAATTTCGAAAATTAACGAAAATGTTGAATTTGAGAGGTTTTATTTATTTATTTTGTTATTAATGCTAAAACAGCACATTATGTTATAAAGCACAATCGCGGCTATCCCCCCTACCCCCTACCTCCGCCCTCCCCCAAAAAAGCCATTCAATTCGAAATTATCTTTTTTCAGCTTATGATTGGAAAAAAAAAGATTCTACCCAGATTGAGCTAAAATCTCCCGTGGTCTAAATCTCTCCATCATTATCCAATCAAGTACTTAATATATCCCTTAAGGAACTAATTTCCTTCTATTTATTTTAGTTTTAAAAAACCAAACCGCCATTTTGATGCTTAGAATCTTTACTACTTGAAACCGGTGATCATTGAAACCGACCCCCCGTAATCATAACCGATTAGTGAATGCAAACAGGAAATGAACAGCCATTAAATAGATATTTTCTCCTTTTTTTTTTTTTTTTTTTTTTTTTTTTTTGTTCTTCCTGTAAAAAGGACTTCGAATTTCTCTAACTATTTATATAAAGAATAAAAAAAAGGCTGAAACTGGTTTGTTTTGTTTTTGAAGTAAAATGCAGTTAAGAATTTTTAACATAAATATAGTCAATTACATAAAATAAAATAACGTTTTATTTATTACAAATATGTTTCCCTCTTAACAAAGCTAAATTTTCTGATTTGTTCACTGTTTTCGTTTTTATAAGTAAAAGCATGAAATTTGCGGACATAACTAATGCAAGTGATTTGGAATCAAATAGCTATTTTCTGTTACCAATAAATTTATTCCATCTTGAGTTATAATCGATCGAAAATCGACTTTCATGCTATTTTGTGAAAGGAAATTTGTCTTTATATAAAAAAGAAAAAACGGTATTAGCATATCATAACTGGGCTTTAAAACTGGGGGAGGGGGGGGAGTCTCGAGACATTTTTGTAAAAAATTATAGCCCTCTCCTTAAATAAAAATTTGTCAAAGTCCTAGGCTTTCGAGGAATTTTTAAAATGGTGGGGAAGTGGTTGAGATAAATATGTTCAAAACCTTCATTCAAGCCATTCAGTCAGGATGGCAACAAATGATGGAAGTTTGTAAAAAATAAAAAACTCTAGCTAGTGTGCTGATTGGAAATGTCTGAGAAATTTTGCTGTGATTCATTTTAGGATACACAGTATAATTTTAGCTTAAGAATTTAAAAATTTATATTGTCCTTTAATTTCAAAAAATTTGAACTGTACCTCTTTACACCATTTCAAGGGAAGAAAAACTGGAACGAAAACTCGTACATCGGTTATAGATTATGAAACATTTTCCAACATTATTTGAATACTGTTAAGAAATTTCCTTCTTTCATACAATGCAATGATACATCTAAATAAACAATTTAAAACACAGAACGCAGTTAAAAATCCATTTTTAAGAATTGTTACCCATAGCAGATAATGTATGAGAATCATTTTGTGCAACCCAGTATATAATCTATAGAGCTTTAAACATACTACATAATGAAACTAAAATTTCAATGAGCTGGAAAAAGTTTAAAACAACTAAAAAAGTTTTTTCTAGGGAAATGCTACTTATACTACATGATGACACTATATTCATGTATCAGTATCCTTTAGAGCAACAATGCATATGAATAATGCAGCAAAATTTGGTTGAGCTAAACAACGTGCAAACCGGTTAAAAGTGCATTTTCAGGAAACCCTTCCATAGATGTTAATATGATTTTTTATTATTATTATTTTTTTTGTGTGTAGGGGGGGGGGGGAGGCGCTGATGGAGTCTATATCTCATACGCTTTATACACATCACGTAGTATACTAACATTAAATTCAGCTTGAAAACTCAAAACTAAAAATGCACTTACAGCACTTACCATCCATAGGTGGCAATATATCTAAATTTCTTTTACGCAGCCATATGAATTTATTTCTATTCTACAAGAATCTCTTAGAATAATAAAATATATTTTAGCTGGAAATGCCTAACACAGTTAAAAACACGCTTTAGGAATTCACTCCCATAAACAGGTCCTTATTACCGCACAGGCCAAGTAGACCACGGCCTTGGGCCCATTGGAGACGGATGCTCCAAAATGAGTAAAATTATTTAGGAAAAAATTCTCCTAGAAGAAATTTTATTTCAATTTTCGATATCTCAGAAACAGATATACGTCTAAATAGATACAAATGCCTTGCCTGTACTTTTCTGTTCTCTGCAAACAGTTTAAATAGAAATGCTGTTGACAAATATTTTTATGGGGAACTTTTTTAAAGAAATATTTAAAGTATTATAGTATCAAGCAGCAAAAGAAAATTTATATTAACCCGAGTTTCATGGCCATTTTCATAAAATGCAGAAAAATTGCAGAATATACACTCCAAAAAAACATTTCTAGCTACTATTTTGGTTAGAGGGGGACCCTGAAAATCTGCTAGGCCTTGGGCAATGGACAATCTTAATCGGGCTCTGCCCATAAAGTGAAATGCTTATGATTTCTTTCGTAAAGCTCTGTATATGATCTATAGAATTCCTATATTTATCACGTAATGCGTTAAAATTTAGTTACATTTAAAAACACGTACTACAACTGAAAACGCACTTCCAGCAATTAGTGTTCATAGTTTTATAAACGAACTACATACATGCTACTTACTTCATACTCTATAGAAAGTATACTGTAGCCCACCTCAGGGACACATACCAATTTCATCATATTTGCTGTTTCATAAGATCACTAAAATGTACTGCAAATGATTTTTTCCCCACTGACCATAATGTAAACGAAAACTTTTGTCTATCCCTGTAAACGAGCTATAACTATCTACTTCATTTTGAATATCAATAGGGAATATATAGCCTCGATAACGTATATCTAAATCGTGGAAATTCAAGTATATTTACGAAAGTTAGAGCGGGGACAAACTGTCAAAAAGACGGAGGGACAAAGAGGAGGCACAAATACTTTTAAGCTATGTTGGAAAATGTTAAAAACTATATGGATTATATTTCTTTTTAAAACTTTATATTATTAAACATTACCTATTGGTTCTTGAAACACAATATTATGAGTTTTATCAACAAGATAAGTTAATTTTTCATAAAACAGCTTAATTTGGTTTCCAAAAACATAATAGTAAAAAAATTATAGTAATAATAATAAATTATTTTTTTACAAATTTTCCATAAAATTTCTAAATAATTTAAAATTAATTATTATTCTCAAGAAAATATTTTCCCCGCTCAACAAGGAGAAACTTCTGACATACCTAATGTCTTATTTTACATACTTGCATAATGATATTTGCAAGTAGGATTATTAATAAGGTTTGGAATCAAAGAGTTCTTTAATTTTACGATAAATGAATTACATCTTGAGTTAGAAGCTATTATTGTCTTAGGACGGTAGATTTATTTTTCATTCCTGCGCTGTCACGTGCCGATATTCGGTTCAAAATGACAACTTTGACAGCATTTTCTGAAAAATCTTCTTCTTTTACCGAAAATTGAAAAAAAAATACAGTTCGATTACATAGTTTTTTAATAAGAGCACTTGCCAATTTGATATGTTTGCGAATAAAAATAAATTTAAAAATGCTTCCGAAAGAATCTCGTTTGGATTTGAGAACAGCCTTAATAAAAACCATTCTCCTAAAAGTACACATATATATGTATTCATTTTCATTTATATCAATTATTACTTAGAATTATAGATAAGTTTTCCGTAAATTGAACAACATTTCTTGATATTTGCCCTTAATATTGCTGTGTTTCATATTCCTTGTGTTTCATATAGATACCCATTTATTAAAAAAATAATAATAATAAAAAGTTAACATAATTGAGAAATATGGAAGGGGTTGAGAGAAAAATAATCCATAAGGAACACTTTACTCATTGTTGATATTTTATAACTATATAAAATTAGTAACATTTAGTTGATAATTGGATCATATTTAAATCCTACTCATACCGGTTAAGATGAATCCAGATAATTTATGAATACAAAAAAATATAAATCAAACACTGATTTTAATTTGTTTATTTTAATGTTACACATTTTCAAGGTTGTCCCCCCCCCCTTTAAAGACCCAATAAAAATATTATTAATACTTTTGAAATATTAAATACAAATTTTTATACAATTTGTAGTATCTTGATGAAAGAATGAAGAAAAAATTGTCATGTTTCAGGTACATTTGTCTCGATTTCTCTAATATTATCGGATTCTATATAAATAATAAAACTTCATCTGAAATTAATTTAAAGTAAATAATTGCAGTTCGTTCTGTAGAAAATTTAAATTATTTATAATTTAAGCATCATTAGTAAGAGCTATGTCTTATGTTAAAAAAAAAATAAACTGCTCTACTCAATGAATTCTTGACTATCTTTATCAAGAATCTTTTAATTTACAATAATAAATAAATATTCAATGCAGTTTCATTAATATGATTTATTTTCCCACAGCTATTCAAAACATTTTTCTTGGAATCCTTAGTGTCTGCAATATCTCATTTTTCTGTCTATGCTGTAAATTAGAAATTGTGTTATTTTCCGATTAAATCGAAAATTTCAAAAGAAAACTTTTTATATAGATTTTCTGGAATGATTTGACATTTGATTTTACTTTTAATATTGTTGTTTTCTATATTAACTCTCGTTCTGCATTTGTCTGTCACACATCTCCAGTATTCTGTATTTTGATACTTTCTATTAAATCGGAATAGGTAATTTTCGTAATTTAGAAGCAAAGCTCCATGCTCACTTTTAATATAACTAATTTCGGCCATTCTTGAACTAGAAACACGTGCTTCACTTGAGGGTTCCAGTACAATAACTAACTGGATGGCATGCTTTATACTGTACAGAGGACATTTCAACGATTTTTATCAGTTCGCGAGCATTAAGTATAATTAATGACAAAAAAAAGCTCCTTCTTTGATCAGTTAAATGGTTTCAGAAATGCCATATGCACCTGTTAACCATTTGTGATTATAGCGAAAACATGTTTACAGAAAAATTCTAAATACTCTGAGAGGAGAAAAATAATAAATAATATGTAAATTCTGATGCTTTTAAAATGGCTATACAGTATATGCCGTTTATAGAAATAGCTGTTAAAAACAAACACTTATACTTAAAAAAAATCCATGACGGCTCGGCCTGCAGGCACAGGTAGATTTCGAAGACGCAGACCGTGGGGCGCCTGTTTGTTGGGAATTGCGGAAGAAATGACCTTTTTGCCATGATGCGGTAGTTGGAACCGCCCACTTCGAAACCTAACTTTTTTGCAGGCGGAGCCGACAGGGATTTATTTATTTATTTATTTATTTTCTATAAAAAAACTTGTCAGTATAAAAGTTTTAGATAATATTAAGAGGATTTATACTAAATTTAAGCGGATTTGATATCTTGTAAATTGACGAAGTTATGAATTTTTTTCTTCTAACCCCCCCCCCCCCCCCCTTGGAACCATTTTTGATTATATGAAAAATCTGTCATATATAAATTTTCGGCCCTTTTCCTAGAAGTAATTATAACTTTAAACGGATTCGATACGTATCATAATTAAGAAAGTATGGTTTTTGCTGTTTTCACAAAAAGCCCCCATTCCCCCCCCCCCCCTTGGTTTGATTTTGCCCATTAACGAACTTGACCGTGATTTTATGTCCCTTAATTTTATGTATCCGTTTGGAAGAGATTTGTGCAGAATTATTGACGTTATCGTGTCCATAAAAAGGTGACATAGATAGATAGATAAAGTTTTGAACTGGGGGGGGGGGGGGTTCTGGCAGTCATGATCGGCGTAGATCTTCAAAATTTTTTCAAAAATTCCAACTTAGAGGAGAATGTAATAGGTAGTATTTCTTACGAAATCTACCTAAAAGGCAGAATACAATGAAAATCTTCATGCTATTTTTGCTTTTAACTAAAATATTTAAAAAAAAAAAATTCCTTTTCACAGAAACAGCTATTAATAAACAATAAATCTATTGTATATATGAATAAATATATTTCGTAAAAGAATGAACATTAAGATCAGACAACTGCAAAATGTTGTAACTGAAGAACAAGAAAAAAAATTCATGCTTCACGCACAGATGAAACTATTTCCAAAACTTCCAGAATATTTAAACGCAATTTCATCTTTTGATACGATGAAAGAAGAAAACTCATAATACAGTTGAAAAAGCAATTTTAAGTTTTACCACCCATATGCGGTTTTGTATTCAAATTTATTTGTGCAACCCTTATATTTTTATACAGGACCACAATGCTAGAATTTAATTCCGAGAAAATGCATAACACTGTTTAAAATTAAATTTCAGAAATTTCCGTCCATCGACCGTAATACATTCGTATTGTTTTCTGTAGCCCTGTGTATGATCTATAAATATTTATATATACGAGACAATATGCTAAAATTTATATTTCAGCTATAAGACGTATAGCATAGCTAAAAACGTACTTCCGACAATCACCATCCATAGACAGTAATATGTCCAATTTATTTAGAGCAAGCATAATATATATATATGAGTTTATTTAGATTTTACAAACATTTCTTAGAATAATCTAATACAGTTTAGCAGAAAAGTAAATAACACAGTTCAAAATACCATTTAAGCAACGCACGTCCACAAACGGCAATATCTACAATTTTTTTTGTACAGCCTATATGCTGTAAGCTGCAGATTTTTTTTTTTTTTTTTTTTTAACTACGTAATATACTATAATTTAGTTAAGCTTAAAAAAACATCACACAGCTGAAAACCTATTTGCAGCAATCACCGCTCTTGGATAGTACTGTAATCGAATTATTTTCTGTCCTTTTAAATGACCGATAAATCTTATACAGACCATGTTCTTTAAGCATGTTGTAGTACGCAAATCAAATTTATTATGTTTGAAGTAGTGTAATATCATTAAGTTATACTGCAAAGATTCCATAACGTTACGGAATTTGTTTGCGTGTCCCTGTTTACGATCTGTAAATGCTACAAGCTGCATTTTCAATTGAGAATGTCCCATATTAGACCTCAATATCATATACCAATTACACGAAAATACAAATAAAGTATATTTACGAATATTAGAGAACGGACGGATAATAGACAGAGATTAACTGAAATGAATGTAAAAAATGCCCTTTGCAATCGTTTTTTTTCCCTTTAAAAATTGTTTGTTTAGAACAATTTCCAGATTCAGTTTTTCTTTCTTTCTTTTTCTTTTCTTTTCCTTCCTTTTTTTTTTTTTTTTTTTTTTTCTTGTACTTGCTTGAACTTGAAGGTAGTTTAAATAACTTTTTTTCTCTATTCCTGCTGCTATATCTTAAAAAAAGAAAAAGAAAAAAATTATAATTTTTTTTTAATAAATTCACTAGATCGCACTTTCTGCCATGCTTAAAACAGCTGTGAGTTGTCTATAATCGGGTTCGGTGCTCATGGCAAAGTAACGTATTGTAAAGGATTTCTTTTTTTTGGAAAAATCATGAATTGAAGTCATGAAAACTACTTTATCGGAAATGTAGCTAACTGCAACTACAACTACTTTATTTAAAAAGTAGCGACTACAAACTACTTTTCAAAAGTAGTCACTACTTCGTTACTTTCAGATTTTGCCAAAATATTCAATACTCGAAATTAAAGACACGGATTAAATAATACAGTGACTCCTCGTTATATCGCGTCTGCCCGGTACAATTAAATAAGTGCGATATAAACGGGTCAATTAAAGTTTTAAGAAATATAACATGCAAAAAAAAAAAATTGTGTTTGTCTCCAAAATGTTAGCTTATACACCTATTATAAAGTTCTAAGCGAAATTTTGAGAGATGCATAATACAATCAATACTTCAATACAGTTACTTAAAAAAATCCGGAGTGGTTCCACTCGACATTTCGAATATTTTACAGAATACTGTGAGTTCAAATAAATAGTAATATAACAATAAATAAATAAAAAAAAATCCTAATTTTACAAAGGTGCGAGCTTTGGGAACCAGAAAAAGCGAGAAAATTTTAATATACACGCAATCATCCACACATACATATGAAATTTTGTGGGAAATTTTCACCTATGTTTTGCTAAAGTATCTTATTTTTTAAAAGGAACGTAACGCTTTTTTGCTGAAAAAGTACAATTTCCGGAAATAATAACAGATTGGGAGCCATAAATAACTGATAAGAAACTGTTTCTCTTTTATCAGTTAATGGTTTTAGAAATGTCAATCGGACGTCGCTAAATGTAATTAACGGTCACTAAATCGTTTTTGAGGGAGAATCTTTTTTTTTTTATATATATAAACAGCTCAAAAATGGCGTAATTTTGGAGATCAGTTTTTGGGATCAATGTTTAGCGTTCACCCTACTTGTCAGCCTTGTCACATTGATTATCTACCGTTGGTTAGTAGGGGTCACAGCAGAAGATTTTAGCTGAATCAGGATTCTACCAAAAAAAAAAAGCTTACAATACATCAGGGTTTTTTTTTCCTAATATTAATATCATATTGCAATATGTTTGCAAAAACACTTACTTTTGAAATATTTTCCCATTAAAAATATTTTGCATATTTATAAACACGCGAAAATATTGTCTTTTCTAAGTGAAAATATATTTTCCCTTCTTTTGAGTAATTTTTCACAACGTTCTTTCTCCTACGTGTGCATTTAACGCTTTTTAACACTTTCCAACCTAGTTGAAAAGTGTTTATGACTTCGGTTTGTCTGGCCGTCTGTCCGTGCTCTAACTCCTGTAAATATGCTCGGATTGCAATGCAATTTTTATATGTTATAATCGTTATCTATAGCATGTTCCCTATTTCAACGGAAGTGTGTAGCACTTATAGTTTTTTTACAGGGACACTCAAAAGAATTCTGTTACATTGCGGTCTATGGGGAAAAATCATTTGCGGTTTATTTAAATAATGTTTCACTATTTTAAACGCATTGAAATTTATATATATCACTAAGGTGCATTACAAGAAGCTTAATATGGAATAGGGTGTGTATAGCACTTATACTTACTTTACAGGGACAGTCAAAAGAATTCCGTTACATTACATCTATGGAGAAAAATCGTCTGCTGTTTATTTAAATAATGTTTCCCTATTTTAAACGCATTGAAATTTATATAAGGGTCATTACAAGAGACTTAATACAGAATATTGTGTGTATAGCAGTCATCGTTCATTTACAGGGACACACAAAAGAATTCTCTACTGTATGTTAACTATAATTCCTGGAAGTGCGTTTTAAGTTACTGAACGCGATTTTAATTTTAAATCGCTTTTTGTATATTACGTGGTGTGTATAAATTCTGTAGATCCTATACAGGGAAGCACAAAAGTTCGGGAACACATTTCCGTATTATTTAACTCCAGACAGAGAATTTTAAACTGTGCTACGTGTTTCCTAACTGAACTAAAATTTAGCATCCTATGTAGTATATATGCAAATCTATAGATCCTATACAGGGCTGAATAAAAGTATTCGGATTACTTAGATGTTATCTTTTAGCTTATTAAAGAGTATGATTCGTAAAATTATTTTGGAAGCGTTGGAAAGTGTTACATAATCTATGCTTGACGCATGATTTTTCGTTCTTGTTATATATGACTCATATTTGGCGTATTTTAAAAATATACAAAAGATTGTTTAGTCTAATGGGAGAGAGAAAACTTACATTAACGTCTTAAGTGGGTAATTTTCTTTAATAAAATCGCCTTCTAAACGAGGGGTTGAAATGTTTCTATAAGTAGTATACGTAGCATTTTTATAAACATAAAATATTTTGTCTTATATAAGGATAAAAGCAAACTTACATTAATCCCGAATGGCGGGAAATTTCATAACAGCACTTTCGTAGATGTGATGTTAATTTTGCGATCTGTGTTATTAAAGTTATACGAGATGAGAGCTAGAACGCCGTTTCGCTAGAACTAAAATAGTGATTTAATTTCGAAAATTAACAAAAATGTTGAATTTGTGAGGTTTTATTTATTTATTTTCTATTAATGCTAATACAGTACATTATATTCTAAAATACTGTCACACATCCCCCCTCAATAAAATAATAATAATAATAAAATAATTCGATATACGAAATTCTAATGTTTCAACTATGTAAATCTTGTGCGTGTGTGGATATGCAAATTTTATCTAAAAAACGGCTCTAAAGATTTTGACTAAATTTTGTATCTTACCGTTTTGTATACGAAAAGTCCATTGAATGCCTAAGGGAGGCCACTCGGCCCAGCAAAGCCAGGCCGTAGAGCGTTAACGAAAATTCCATTGGGCTAGGTCACATGTTCGAGAAAATTCGATTAGTGGGTCATTTTGGAGTCCCTACGGGTCAAGTTAATTTTATCTAAAAAATGGCTCTTACGATTTTGACTAAATTTTGTATCCTACCGTGTTGGGGTACGAGAAGACCATTGGGCTAGGTCACATATTCGAGAAAATTCGATTAGTGGGTCATTTTGGGGGTTACCATGGGTCAATGCATTTCAATGGGAATGAATTTTGAAACAGTTATTAAGTTGTTGAACAGTTAGCAGTAAACGAAATCGCAAAGTTGGCAACATTTTGCCAAGGCAAAATGTTGTAATTTGGCACGTAACGTAACGTTTGGTTGTAACGTAAATTTGGCAAAATGTTGGCGACATTGTAGGGAAAATCGACTTTCAAGATTGCCAATGTCAAAACACATGCTTGACGCCTAATAACAGAAGGTCGCCAAAATTGGGCGACATTTGGCAAAAAAATTGGCTTTCAGAATCTGGAGGAATTTTCTAGTCCTTTTCGTTGTAAATATGTAAATAATGTAAAATTTAGAAATAAGTACATAGTTTTAATATTGATTGTTTCTGTAAATAAAATGCTTTATAGCAAGAATGTATTGTTATATCGAGTTGTATTTCCTCGCTGGTATATATTAATATATCAATTATATATATATGTATATATATTTACAGTGAAATAGAATTAAAACTCATTATTAAACTTTTAGCCTATTCATTAGATTTATCTAGAAAATGCATTCCATCTTGTTTATTCACACTTCATTGAACCTAAATATTCCAACTTAATCTACTTATTTCAAAGCAGAATTATATTAAAGGAACTTTTTAATTTTATTTCAAGCTCTTCATTCTCAACTCGAATAAAAGTTTCAACTTTAATCGATTAAAACTGACCGCATTAGACTTCCATTTATACGTCTTTTCCTTTAATGATTTGATTTAATGTGAAAGTAATGAAAAACACATTGAAATTCTAAGCTCTAAAAAAGAAAATGTCGTGTGGTTAACGAATAAAGTTTTCGAATTATAACTTCTCATCCATTATCTTATATAACCCGGGAAGCTCTCTTTTATTTATTTGAAATGCACTTTCTTTCTACGATTTTGGTTAAATTGATTTTATGTCTTGTAATCTATTTTTAAAAATTATTTTCCAGTTGTAATTCTGTATTTTCTGATAGCTAGTTTTAGTTATATATATTATGTGCATTTTGTGCTGGAAAAGTGACATATTCAGATAGTAATTTAGGATGCTAACCAAAAAATAGAAAAACGGTTTGGTTTGAATTGATTTTTTAACATTTTAACTTTACTTTCAACTCGAAATAAAAGTTGAAAACTTTATCGATTAAAAATTGACCGTGTTAGTCTTCCTTTTATACGTCTTCTCTCTTAATGATTTGATTTAATATTAAAGTAATGAAAAACAGACTGAAATTCTAAGCTCGAAAAAAGAAAATTTCGTGTGGTTAACGAATAAAGTTTTCGAATCATAACTACTCATCCATTATCTTATATAACCCGGGGGCTTTTTTTTCTTCATTTGAAATCGTACTTTCTTTCTATGATTTTGGTTAAATTGCTTTTTTTCCTAATCTATTTTTAAAAATATTTTCCAGTTATGATTCTTTATTTTCTGATAGCTAGTTTTAATTATATATATATATATATAAAATTATTATCATCATTATAATCATCATTATAATCATCATTATATTAATATTATTATATATTATATGCATTTTGTGCTGGAAAAGTGACATATTCAAATAGTAATTTAGCATATTTGCCCAACATTAGAAAAACGGTTTGGTTTGAATTGATTTTTTAACATTTTAACTTTACTTTCAACTCGGAATAAAAGTTTAAACTTTATCGATTAAAAATTGACCGTATTAGCCTTCCTTTTATACGTCTTCACTGTTAATGATTTGATTTGATGTGAAAGTAATGAAAAACAGACTGAAATTCTATGCTCGAAAAAAGAAAATTTCGTGTGGGTAACGAATAAAGTTTTTGAATCGTAACTACTAATCCATTATCTTATATATAACCCGGGGGCTTTTCTTTCTTCATTTGAAATCGTACTTTCTTTCTATGATTTTGGTTAAATTGCTTTTTTTTTCTAATCTATTTTTAAAAATTATTTTCCGGTAATGATTCTTTATTTTCTAATGTCTAACTTCAGTTCTTTTTTTTTATTATTATTCCTTGTTTTTGTTTGCCCCCCCCCCCCCCTCTTGCTCTTTCTGCTGGAAAAATTCAATACATTTTTAGATAGTAGTTTAGAAAATTTGCCCAAAATTAGAAAAAACGTTGCATTTTGACTTGATTTTTTAACATTTTCCAACATAGTTGAAAAGTGATTATGCAGTTGGTTTGTCTGACCGTCTGCCTGTCCGTGTTCTAACTCGCATAAATATACTCGGATTGTCATGTAACTGATATACGTTATTGAAGTTTACCCCGGTATGTTCGGTATTGAAAATGAAATGCTTAGCATTTATTGTTCATTTACAGGGGCACTCAAAAGAATTCCGTTACATTATGATGTATGGGGGAAAATCCTTTGCAGTATATTTTAATAGTGTTACACTATTTCAAACATATTGAAAGTGATATGCATTATTGAGGTGCACTATAAGGTGCTTACTATAGAATGTAGTACGTATAACACTTATAGTTCGTTTACAGGGACACTCAAAATAATTCCGTTATATTATGTCTATGGGGACTAGTCATCTTTTTTTATCATTTAAAATAAAATACTGAGAAAATAAATTTGACCTCTTTCTGGATAATCAGAGGGTTTTAACAACTATGATTTATCTTATATTTTTTCGACTATAACACATTATACATTTTGTACTTAATTTTATAAAAACAGCTGTAAAATTTGCTAGCACCCATTGTATCAGTAATTTTATTGTTAGTTTCCTATTTTATATCATCTGTGTATCGCGTTTTTCACTATAAATGTTGCTTTTATGTCGGTTTTTTGAAAAAAAAAATTATTTGCTTTCGTATCTATCGCAACTTTCAAAACAGAATGCGGATGTGTTTCAGCAGTCAGAATTATAGACCATATTTTATCAGTAATAGCGCAACGCGTTCGGCATTTGAAAAGCGTATGCAAATTTCTTTTCACTGAAAACCTATTATGATAATGCTGAAAGACACCGTTTTTCCGTTCTATTTTAGGTAAAAAGGAGCTGAATTTAAAAGATGTATGACTTGTGGAGGAATATTTTAATATGCAGATGTTACACAGGCTGGTTTAACTGTTTCTTTAAAAAAAAATCCTTTAAGAATTTTTAGTATCTACCCTATTAAAATCTGTACGCCTATCTATGTAACCTCAAAAACTCGGAAACCACAGGGCGGAGGGCTACGAAATTTGGCACACAGGGGGCCCATGAACGATTGGGTAAAAAAAAAAAAATCGAAAATTTTAAATAGATTTTTTTTTAATGTTTTTGACGAATTTTTGCCTTTTTTATGTTTAACCCGTTCAACTGTATCTTAATTTATTAAATTTTTATGATTTTAAGGTAATTTTTTAGCATGAATATTTTTAAATCTGCGTACAATCCAATTATCCAACCTATTTACACTTATAATAACGTAAATAATTCAACATTTATTTGTTTCTAAGTAATATTCTTATAGCGAAATTGCCAAACAAAATTAAAACTTCCCAAATACTTAAATAAATAAATAAATTAATTAATAAAGCACGAATTTATCAGTTACATAGTCTAACTACGCGCGCCCCACCAGTGGCTGAGAGCTGGTAGACGGGAGGTGCTGGGTTCAAATCCCTGTCGCGCTCGTCGACCTAACCGTTCAGAGTTTTCCATGGTTTTCTTCTAACCTTGTCGTAAATACGGGTTAGGATCCCTTAGAAAGACCGCCACGGAGGGCACTCACCCTAGGGCCTATATCTCTGGAGTAGATAATCGGCCGTCATAAATCAACCAACTAACTACGCGCTCAACACTTTCGCGACGAGCGGAGGTAACGCATTTCACCTATGTTGGAAAGTGTTAAAAACCTATTGGAGTTTTAAATTTAAAACTATTTTCATCTATATTCGGTACACTGGACAGTATATCGGTCATCTTTATCATAGGTAGCCCGGTTTGGATTAGTTTGTTTTAATAAATATAATTCAGTATATGTTTATTTGAAAATTTATGTTTGTAATTTGTTTTTTCCTCTTTCTTTCTAGGTAAGTGTAGTTCAATGTCTTTGTTCCTATTTCTTAACGGTTTGGTAAGTTACTTTAATGCAATTATATTTCACATTGAGAGACTGCTCATGTTCATGATACATCGATTGGACAGCTATTCTGCTATAATTAGAGTGCCTTTATAGATCAAAGTGACAACATACGAGCTGTTAAAGTGGATTGGTCGAGAGGGTTTTGCACAAAAATGGACTTGACGAAACTGCCATTATCGTAAAGATAGATATGGAATAAAAAAGATTTCTTATTCCATGGTATATCTATCGCAAGGTTCGCGTGCACGAGTCGGCACGTACGAAAATTTCTCTGCCACGCGATTTTATTTTTTTTTTTATCTGTTTATCGCCTGCAGCCCAATTACAAAATATTAACCAGTTTGCACTTAAAACAATATAAATAGTTCAGCATTTGTTTTCAGCTATTATTCTATAACGAAATTAAAACTTCATCAATAAGTAAATTAATAAAATAAAATAAATAAAGTACAAATTTAACAGACATGTAATGAGGAGAAGGATGGAAGATGATGGAATAAGTCTTATCGAAAAATTAATTTCTTTTTGTTATTCAAAATACCCAAACTCTCATATAACACTCCTATAACTTTTATAAAATTTGGATTAAATATCTATTAATCAGTAACATCTAATAAATATCTCGATTATTCTCATTATATTTCAATTATTTTCATGATATCTTAAATATCCTCATTATTATTCTCAGTTATTGTTATTCAGATTTATTATTATATGTCATTTGTTATTATTTATTGTTCTCCTTTCTCAATTATTCCCATTATATCTCAGTTATTCTTAATCATTCCCATTATATCTCAATTCTCAACTATTCTGATTATATCTCAATTATTCTTATTATTCTCAGTTATTGTTATTCACAGTTATTATTATTCTCATTTGTTATTATTTATTATTCTCAATTCTCATTTAATCTCATATCGCAATTATTCTGATTTATTTTCCTTATATTTTAATTATTATCATTATATGTATCTCAATTATACTCAATTATTATCTTATTTTTAATTTTTTTTTTCTCAAATAGCATCCCAAACCTAAAGCGACAAATCTTGAAAGTATTATTTTCTACTAAGATGCAATTTAATATTCTACTTTTAATAGTCGAACCTCGTTAGCGCGAAAAATTTTTTGTTCGTGTTAAAAATAGTTCGTGTTATTCGAACTTAAATACATTACATACAACTGGACGGGGCAATCGGAAACAGTTCGTGCTAAAAGTAATTCGTGTTAAGCGTGTTCATGGTAACGAGATTTGACTGTACTAATTACCACTTACAAATTCATTGACGCAAGTACCATTCCCTTATTAATCTCCATAAAAATATATTGCAATATTTTTTTTTTTTTCCCCGAGTGCTTTGAGCATCAGAAATCCAATTTGCCTATTTTATTAAATTTTATATTTACGATCCCGTCGCAAAATACTGCGCCCTATTCATAATAGTTAAAGGCACAGCCTAGACTATTCATTGCTCTCCTAAGGATCACGTACTATTCATAAGTTATAAGACACTTTTCCTGATTTTTTTTTTTGTTTTTTCAAACGTTGCTGTCCTTGTCTTTTTCTAAGCGATGAAGGTAATTCCTCTGCTTCTTTCATCGATTGGTTGGTCTTACTGCTCCCTTCCTTTATTTTCGCAGATTTTGCTGATCTAAGTTTGTGTTTCCGAAGATTAATAGTTTCTATAATGTCGAACTTATTTTTGTGCGAAATTGTTTTTGGAAGTTTTTATAAAATTGAATCAATTTGTAGTAATAAATTTCGAATTCGAATTATCATTACATCTCAGTTTTCCAAACGATTGTCGTTATCTTCATTATATCTCAATTATTCTCATTATGTTTTAATTATTCTAATTATATTTCAATTATTCTCAATATCGTCTTAATTTTTAAACATCTTTTTTCTCAAATATCATCTTAAAGCGTCAAGTCTTGAAAGTACTATTTTCTTGTAAGATGTAATTTAATATTATATACTTTTAACACAAATTACCTCTTAAAAATTCATAGACGCAACTACCATTTCCTTATTAATATCCATAAAAAATATATATTGCACAATAAATATTATTGCACAATTAAAAAATATATTTTCCGAGAACTTGAGTATCAGAAATCCAATTCGCCTATTTTGATTTTTTTAAATTCCTACTATTAGCTCACTCTCTCTCTATATATATATCTTGTTGGAATTTTCAATCGTTAATAAAATATTTTCTATTGATCCATTCAAGTTCAAATAAATTTTTTTAAACTTGTACTGGATGACAATTGAAGTTAATACAGTTTTTTCAAATATTAATTCATTCAGTAAATTTAATTAATTAATTTTAATTTTTACATGGGAGAAAAAAACTTCTCCCATTGTTTCATAAATGAAATGAAAGATTTATCTCAAATTTGTGATGCCAACAAAAAATAAAATACCGCAACGATGATTATAAAATAATGTTCAATAAAGATAACGTGGGACATTAATGCTGCACGGGTTTATTTTATATATTTATGATTAAAAAGTAGGAATTGACTTAAAAAATTGTTTTTATATTACTTGTTATATTTACGATCCTGTCACAACATACTGCGTCCAATTCATAATAGTTAAAGGCACAGCCTACCCTAGAGTATTCATTGCTCTCCTAAGGATCACGTACTATCATAAGTTATAGGACCCTTTCCTGATTTTTTTCCCTTTTTCAAGCATTGCTGTCCTCGTCTTTTTCTAAGTGGTGAAGGGAGTTAATTCCTCTGCTTCTTTCACCGATTAGTTGGTCCTACTGCCTGCTTCCTTCCTTTATTTTCGCAGATTTTTGCTGATCTAAGTTTGTGTTTCCGAAGATTAATAGTTTCTATAATGTCGAACTTGTTTTTGTGCGAAATTGTTTTTGGAAGTTTTTAAAAATGGAGTCAATTTGTTGTAGTAAAGTTTGATTATTGCTTTCCTAAGGTTCACGTGTACTATTCATAAGTTATAGGATACTTTTCCCGATTTTTTCCTTTTTCAAGCGTTGCTGTTCTTGTCTTTTTCTAAGTGATGAAAAGAATTCCTCTGCTTCTTCCATATATTAGTTGGTCCTACTGCTTCCTTCCTTTATTTTCGCAGATTTTGCTGATCTAGGTTTGTGTATCCGAAGATTAATAGTTTCTATAAGGTCAAACTTATTTTTCTTCGAAATTGTTTTTGGAAGTTTTTATAAGATTGAGTCAATTTGTTGTAATAAATTTCGATTTCGAATTCTCATTACATCACAGTTTTCCAAATGATTTTCATTATCTTCATTATATCTCAATTATTCGCATTATATTGTAATTATTCTAATTATATTTCAATTATTCCCAATATCGTCTTATTTTTAAATATATTTTTTCTCATATATCATCTTAAAGCGTCAAGTCTTGAAAGCACTATTTTCTTGTAAGATGTAATTTAATATTATACTTTTAACACAAATTACCTCTTAAAAATTCATAGACGCAACTACCATTTCCTTATTAATCTCTATAAAAAATATATATATTGCACAATTAAAATTATATTTTCCGAGAGCATGAGTATCAGAAATTCAATTTGCCTATTTTGATTTTATATTTACGATCCTGTCACAAAATACTGCGTCCTATTCATAATAGTTAAAGGCACAGCCTAGAGTATTCATTGCTCTCCTAAAGATCATGTACTATTATAAGTTATAGGACACTTTTCCTGATTTTTTTTCCCTTTTTCAAGCGTTGCTGTCCTTGTCTTTTTCCAAGTGATGAAGGGAGTTAATTTCTCTGCTTCTTTCATCGATTAGTTGGTCCTACTGCCTGCTTCCTTCCTTTATTTTTGCAGATTTTGCTGATCTAGGTTTGTGTTTCCGAAGATTAAGAGTTTCTATAAGGTCCTAACTTATTTTTCTTCGAAATTGTTTTTGGAAGTTTTTATAAAATTGAGTCAATTTGTTGTAGTAAATTTTGATTTCGAATTCTCATTGCATCTCAATTTTCTCAATGATTCTCATTATTTTCATCATATCTCAATTATTCTCATTATTTTTTAATTATTCTAATTATATCTCAATTATATTTCAATTATTCTCAATATCATCTTATTTTTAAATATCTTTTTTCTCATGTATCATCTTAAAGCATCAAGTCTTGGAAAGTACTATTTCCTAGTAAGATGTAATTTAATATTCTACTTTTAGTACAAATTACCTTTTAAAAATTCACAGACGCAACTACCACTTCCTAATTAATCTCCATAAAAATATATTGCACTATTTTTTCCGAGAGCTTGCGCATCAGAAATCCAATTTGCCTATTTTAATTTTAATATTTACGATCCCATCACAAAATTCTGCGCCCTATTTATAATAGTTAAATGCACAGCCTGGACTATTCACTGCTCTACTAAGGATCACGTACTATTCATAAGTTATAGGACACTTTTCCTGTTTTTTCTTTCCTTTTTCAAGCGTTGCTGTCCTTGTCTTTTTCTAAGTGCTGAAAAGAATTCCTCTGCTTCTTTCATTGATTAGTTAGTTGGTCCTACTGCCTGCTTCCCTCCTTTATTTTCGCAGATTTTGCTGATCTAAATTTGGGTTTCTGAAGATTAATAGTTCCTATAAGGTTGAACTTATTTTTGTGCGAAATTGTTTTTGGAAGTTTTTACAAAATGGAGTCAATTTGTTGTAGTAAAGTTCATTTTCGAATTTGGAGAAACAAGGATTCAGCAGAAAATAAAAGTAATATAGTATGAAGCACTGGATGTTTCCCATTTTACTAGAAAAGCTGTAAAAGAAAAGATAAATATATTGAAAGTAAAAATAGTTTTTTAAAAAACACTATTTTATAAGCTTTTAATGCTAATAAAAAAGTGTTTTCGAAATCTTAAAAATTCCGTCTATACATATAAATCCGAAAAAATTCAGTTACATTACGTTAAAATTGTCGTAGGCCTCGCTTTGATTTATGCTTGTTTAAAAAAGTACGAACTAGTAAATTTATGTTATAAAAAATTGTAAATTTTGCTGTGTTTCTTTTGTAAGATGTGACAACACGAAAAACATCATTATTTAAATTATCTATTTAAGATTTCTAATTTGTTATGTATTTAAATTGACCTACATTGGTAAAAATATATAATGATTAGGGTATTTCTCTATTATCTCGTCGACCACTTTTCATAACAAAAAACTATCGCCAAACTGTAACGCCAAATAAACAGAAGAACGTTGCCTTTGGAATATCAAAATAAATAAATAAAATATAAGAATTTAAGGTTGCAATTGTTATTAGTTAATTAAATAGCTAATAAATCAGTAAAACATAATGAAAAATACACGCAAATGTCGAATTATAAACCACTTGATGACATAACAAACACGTATAATGCTTCTGACATCAAGTAAATGGAACTGCATTTTTGGCGTTTAATCTTACAGTTTGGCGATAGTTTTTTGTCATGAAAAGTTTTCGACGGAATAATAGAGAAGTACCATGATTAGTTCTTGAGAAAGAAAATAAATAAAAATCCCAAAATTTTTATTATTTTTTTTAAATATAAAAACAGTCATAATTTGTAAATATCTTACTTAATGAACATAATAAGTCGTTTTATGGATCTATAAAATTTATATCTTCAGTCAAAATTTCACAAAATTCTATCCAGAAATTTCATCATCCTCTGTAAACGTGGCCTACGTAATAAGAGAAAAGGCAAGTTCATTTTGCTCATAACAAACTATATAATTCATTTAACAGCTAGCTGGCCCCCGCCATGCGTTTCCCGGGCCCGTGATAATAATAATAATTTTAAAAAAAATATCAAGTTTTTATTATTTTATATCTTTAATTCGATTTTGTATGAAATTACATTTTTAAATTAAAAACTCGCGAAAACATATTAATATTTAGTGATAAAAGTCCTTATTTTCTTGTTTTTTTTTTTTTTTTTTTTTTTTTTTTTTACCCAGTGTCGTTTCATAGTTTTAAAATAAAAAGTTCTTTTTGTCCGAACTCTTTGAAATCTTTATTGGTGATAAATAAAACAGTTTTACAGCCCGTGTAAAAATTTCGTGAAAAAATAGTGTTATCTAGTTGTAAACGAAATGTTTTCTTCTCGCTTTTTTGTTTGTTTGTTTGTTTTTGCGTCGGCTCCTGTAACATAGCAATAAAAAAAAATAGTTCTCATCTTCCGAACTCTCTGACATTTCAATCGGTTATAAATATAATTCTATCCAAGCTTCCTTTAAAATTTTGCGAAAAAATACGCGTATTTAGTAGTGAAAACACGAGTTCTTTAAAAAAAAGCTTTAGCTTTCAACCTCAGAGCAAAAATAAATTAGGAGGTCTATGCTTTCAATGAAATGGTACGGCTTCATCCCTTTTCAATCGACTCTTTTCAATCCACCTAGGCTAAACAGGTGAGAGTTGAGTTAATCAATCTGGTTTCCCGTTTCTGAGGGTAGAAGCCTTAAAAAAAACGTTGACGCATGCGCAAAGAGACGATTTTCATGTGGATTTAACAGAATGCACTTTTCGTTTTAAATATATAGATGATTTTTTTTACATTCTAAAACTAGTTATAGTACGAATATTCATTTTTCACATTTAACGTACAATTTCCAACTTTTGTTTTTTTCTTTCTTCAAATGGGTTGTTCAATTGACATCAATTTAATATGATATAAGAAAAGTTGTTATTTTATACGTTCCGATTTATAAGCGGTCGTCCCGCTTTTAGGTAGATTTCGTAAGAAATACTTTTTATTACATTCTCCCCTACGTTGGAATTTTTGAAAAATTTTTTGCAGATCTACGCCGATTATGACTCTCAGAACCCAAAACCACCCCCAGTTCAAAAGTTTTGTGTATCTATTTATCTATGTCACTTTTTTATGGACGCGATAACTGCAATAATTCTGCACAAATCTCTTCCAAACTGATACATAAAATCAAGGGGCATAAAATCTCGGTCAAGTTCGTTAATGGGCAAAATCAACCAAGGGGTGGGAAATGGTGGGGGACTTTTTGTGAAAACAGATAAAACCCCATAATTTCTTAATTATGATACGTATCGAATCCGTTTAAAGTTATTATTACTTCTAGGAAAAGTGCCGAAAATTTATGTATGACAGATTTTTGATATAATTAAAAATTCTCTTAAGGGGGGGGGGGGGAGAGGGAGGTTTTAGAAGAAAAAAAAATCATAATTTCGTCAATTCCCAAAATTTCAAATCCGCTTAAATTTATTATAAATCCTCTTAATATTATCTAAAACTTTTATATTGACAAGTTTTTTATAGGACCAATACAGGTGCCCCACGGTCTGTTTCTACGAAATGTTCCTGTGCCTGTAGACCGAGCCGTCAGGGATTTTTTTTTTTTCACCTGGTTGTCCCGCTTTTTCCTATACTAGACCTGGCAACACTAGAGACTATCCTCCCAGATAAAAGGGAATTTCAAGACTTGAATTCCAGACATCACGTACCATTCGTAAGTTTATAGGGCATTTTTCCGGATAGTCTTTTATTCCTCTTTGTTACTGTTCATCTTTTTCGCACTCGATGGAATGAATATCTTCTCAGACTCCTCATCCCTTATCGATTTTTCTGCTCCATCCTTCCGCTATTTGTCCAAAATTTGCCAGATCTAAGTTTGTTTTTTTCTCTTAAGAACTATTGTTTTTAGATGGTTCATGTACGAAACTCTTTTGCAAGTTTTGATGAGATTGGGGCAATTTGTTAAAGAAAATCGAACTTCTCTTTTTGAAATATCGAAATTTTATTTACAAAAATAACAAGGTATACAGTGGAATCTCGTTACAACGATTGTCACTTTAACGAATTTTTCAGTATAACGAACTTAATCGGTGGTCTCCAGAAATCCGTTATAACGGGATTTTACTATATAAATGAGGCTTTCAGAACCAAAGTGAATAAAGTCCATTTCTTTGGTTCAGTTGAGTTTGAGAAGAATTCTTTGCTCTATAGACCAGTAGTTCTCAAGCCTGTGAAAAAAAAAAAACACCTGTAAACAAAATCGAAAAAATAAATAACGGCCTGCTTAGAGATGAACCTCAGGTATCCAATGCAAGAAAAATCAATTAAAATATTGAAATGCAAACGAGATGTTTTAAAATAACTGTCCCATAGGATTAACATTAGCGAGCCAGGGCCGTAACCAATCGGTAAAGTCAGAGGGGCTTTGAAATTTTTATGATGTTGCTAATTCACAGCTTGTCTTTTCCTTTCTATTTTAAAGATATATAGATATAAAGTAGAAAGTAAGCCCCCCCCCCCTCCCTTCTCATAAATATTGTCATTATAAAATTTTAAAATTCTTAAATGTAATAAATGTTGTTATTCGTATTCAAAGATTATGAAGTCTAGAGCGGCTCAAGAAGTTGCTAGGAGGTGCTCAGCCCACCCTACCAACACCCCCTATATATGTATATAGGGGGTGTTGACCCTACCCCCGTCTGGTTACGGCCCTGTAGCGAGCGTGAGTGAAGTAGCCCCTTAAAACCCGCAATAAAACTTCCGCGGCATACTAAATTTATGATAAGAAAAAAAGAATATTATATATAATTTTAATTTTATTTACTAACAAACAAAATACTCTGTCCGAACAAAAAAACATATAAATAAATAAAAACAAAAATAAAGCAAATTAATTTATTATAACTAATGGATCTAACCCGGGTGAGCCCGGGTTACAGAACATAAGTGAAAACGATTTTTCTTTTCTTTTATTTCTTTTTTATATGAATATTTTATTTTATATATGAATTTATATATGTATATATATGTATATGTGTGTATTATTATTGTTTTTATATATATAATTAACTTTTGTTTGTATATAAAAATAGATAAATGTTTCTTTATATTAAATAAGTTGCATAAATATGGAAAAAATTGCTTGTGTATATGAAATGTTGCCAGAAAATATGCATGATAAACTTCCTTCCCTCGCGAAGGCCCCTATACTAGAAAAATATCAAATAATCTCTGCCATACACTTCCTTGAGAATTTTTAAGAAATCTACTTAAACTCTAATATTAGGTAGTTTTCAATACAAAAAAGTATAAAGCTACCTATTGCAGCCGTTCGGAGGAAAGCATTTCCGGAAAATTTCGATATATTTTCACCGATCATGACCCCCAGACCCCAAAAACCACCCTCCGTTCAAATGTTGATTGATCTATGTCATACGATAACAGTCGTATTTATAAATCAATTTGGATGAAACTAATTGTGTGTATTAAGCTCACCAATCCCTCGACCGAGTTCGTTGGCCAGCTTGGTCCGCCATCTTGTTTCAAGATGGCGGCCACTGAAAGATTTAAATCTAAAATAAATATACAAAAAAATTAAAAATTAAAATTTATTTTTTGCTCAAGTGTTAGGCCTTGATACAAGGATTCCTGAGCATTTTTCGTTTTACCCCTATCTTAAATAATGGCTGAGATAGAGCAATTTGAAATTCTAGGGTGGCTGACCTTTTGAAACAAGACAGCACATTACAAAAAACCAACGATTATAATTTATGAGTTTTAGTGAACGCGATTTCTCGCAAATTATTTTCTTTCATTGTTGTAACCATTTTCCCAATCATACGCATAAAACGACACATTCATATCAATTCTCGCCACAATTGGCGAAATATCGCCAAATTTGGCGACCAAAATATGTTTTCATAAATGAAGCCATCTTGGCTATAGTTGACTAATTTGGCAAATTTCTTATTCAAATTCAGTGTTAACGAATCCTCTGTAACCAGTTTCTTTGTATTTTAGCTTGCTGTTTTCGAGTAACATTAGGTAAAATTTTAAAACGAAGATATAGAAAAGCTAGCTTTTCCTCCCGGTACAGGCCGGAAGGACTTTATTGTTTTAAGATTGCCCATTAGCACCAAAGAAAAATGTTCCTATCGGACCAATTGTATGACATTCTTAAAAGATTCAACGATAATAATAATAATAAATACTACATATTCCGTCGTGTAGCACGCAGCTCAAACAAATCTATTTAGACCCAGAAATTTTATTCCACAAACTAAGTTAATAATAACAACAAAGCAATAATAGGTAGCATTTCATTAAATAAATTTTCTGAGTCGAAATATAATAGTTTGAACTTAATTAATTTGCCCTTTTGACGACATATGAGGGAGTTAGAATACCAGTGAAAGTAAGTCAAAAATTTGAAAAAATCTAGATAACCACATTTTCACTGAACGTATATTAATTTCTAATTCAGTGCGACACTCAAATAGGTCATAGTTTACTTAAGGAGTCACTAGAGGACAAACCAAGTTGGACCACTTAAGAGCCTACATCAGTCATGCGAAAAAACGCGCAAGCTAATGTTAAGTCTATGGGAAGATTCTTGCGCGATTTCTCGCTCGCATTTTAATATTTTTAAATGGTGTTTTTTTGTATTGGATAGCTGAGCTTGTTGATCTCTAACGTTGTTAGTTTTCACTTTTTCGATTTTGGTTCCAGTTATTTTACATAAGGGTAGTTTCACTTTCAGAACCGGTTCTAACCGGTTCCAAAATTTAAAATACCCGCATAACAAAAACTGCAACAAAAATCTAAAAAGTAAAAACTAACAACGTTGGAGATTGACCTCAGCTATCCTATGCAAAAAAAGCATTTAAAAATATTAAAATGCGAGCGATAAATCGCGCTAGAACCTTCCCATAGACTTAACATTAGCTTTGAGCGTTTCTTCCCGTGACTAGTGTAGGCTCTTAATGCAACGACAATACGACAAGTTTCACAAAACCTTTCATTTCACAAATTACTAAAAATTGACTTACTCCACTGTCATCCTAAACCGCTTATATAAGCATAAAATCCCAAATCTTCCCGGGGGGGGGGGGTTACATTTCTATACTCAGGAGGAATGCGCGACCCCCGACTAGCCAATTTAATAAAATAATTAAATCCCTCGATGGCATGTATTAGCTTCTATTTATCTATAACACTATAACTATTACTACCGATTACATCATAAAAATTCATGGATATAGCTACCATTTCCTAATGAATCCTCATAAAATATTTCACGTAATATCTCTCTCTCTCCGAGTATTGAGTATCGCAAATACATTTTTGCTTAATTTTGTATTTACGACCTTGCCACCTAATGCCGCGTCCTGCACATATTCACGATCTGCGTTGCAATCCTAGTGATCACGTACTATTCATAAGTTACCAGACACTTGTCTCCCCCCCCCCCTCCCCCCTTCGCCACGTTGCTGCCCTTAGTGTATTTCTACGTGACGTAAGGAATTTCGTCTCAATTTATCTTCCTTTATCGATTGTCCTACTGCTTCCTTTTCTTTATTTGTCCAGATTTTGCTGATCTAAGTTTGTGTCTCCGGAATTTTTTTTTTTTTTTTATAAGATTGCTTTTTTTATTGTTTTTATGTGAATGAATTTCTTTTAAGATAATTTTCATTATGCTGAATTGCTTCTGTTGATGCAAAATTTTATTTTTTAACACTGAAAACACACACACAAAAAAAAACTAAATATCACTTAAAAATAAGACGATTTTGTTTTTTAATGTGACGAATTTACAGGACTGCCACTGGTGACTATTTTTTGTTAATTCCCTTTGTGCCACTTTTTCACAAAAAAAAAAAAAAAAAAAAAAAAAAAAAAAATGCTATATGCTTTTAGGACAATTTCAAGAAAATGTATCACAAAGTAAATTTTGTATTCTCTATAAGACCTTGGGGTTTTTTTAAAAAAAAATTGGCGCAATTCGGGCTTTAGAAAGCGAGATTTGAATCCCAAAAAATATAAACAGTTATGAAAACAACACTGTAAAAAATTTGCAGCAAAGTATCCGGTCATTCAACTGTTTTTATAGAAAACGGTTTACTAACCGTAATTTAACAGTATTCTGAACATAATATGGGCAATATTATGGTCAGAATTGTGTTAAATTACGGTTATGTAACCGTTTTTGATAAAAACGGTCGAATGACCGATGATTTTGCTGCAAATTTTTTACAGTGAAACCTGATGAACTTTTATAGTTCTTTATATATGCATTTATACATATATATGTATATGTGTGTATTATTATTGTTTTTTAGATATATAATTAACTTTTGTTTGTATATAAAAATAGATAAATGTTTCTTAATATTAAATAATTTGCATAAATATTGAAAAAACTGCTTGTTTGTGGGCATGAAATGTTGCCAGAAAATATGCATGATAAATTTCCTTCTCTCGCCAAGCCCCCGATACTAGAAAAGTGTCAAATAATCTTTGCGATAGACTTCCATGATAATTTAAAAAAAAAATCTACTACATTTTGTAAAAAGTGGTACAAACAGAATATAAAAAATAGTGGCCAGTGGCAGCCCTGGTTTTATGTCAGGCATTCGTTAACTCGGCAGTTTCATAATAAACAAATTTCCTTATTGATTACAATTAAACATCACAAGCTAATTTTGTCTGCTTCATTCTATTTATTATGAATCTCCATAAAACTTCTCCATTACACGTGATGTTTTTTTTCCAGGAAGTGAGTATCGGAAATACATTTTGCCTATTTTTATCTCTGTATTTGCCTAATACCGTCCTATGCATTTTACTTAACAGCATTCACGATCTGTAGTTATTCATTTCAACCCTAGGGATCACGTACTATTCATAAATTATGGGACAATTTTCTTGAGTTTCCTTTTTTTCGTCTACGTTTGTTGTTCTTGTGTATTTCTACGATATGTAGGGGGAATGTCTGCTTAATTTTTCTTTCTTTATGGATTGTCCTGTTTATTTTTTAGGTTTTCATTCATCTAAAGAAACCCTATTCGTCTCACTCCTCTATTTGTATGTCTGTCACAGAGTTCGTACTGGGAAATTGTATAAGTTAGAGACTTGAAATTTTGCATACTTATAGTTGAATACCTTCTGTCACACGACAAATCATAAAATTTTGAAAAAGTCTTATATTATTTTAATAAAATGGATTAATTTAATGACATCCTACCATTTCTGCGATTTTCTTAGATCTTAAAACAGAATCTTAATTTCGTTCTTTTTCACGAAGGCTAGATGGTTCATTGGTAGAACGTTTTCCTCCTAACCCAAAGGTTCCTGGATCTATTCTGGACGACGGAAGTTGGAATTTTCGATTTTTACTTTTCATTGTCCGATGGATTTAATTAAAAGAACTTTCGTATTTTTATTTATTTATTTTCCATTTTAAGGTTTTTGTTATTTTTTTTATCTAAAATTAAATCATATAATTAAATATGCTTTTCAGATATGCAAACATATGTTGTTACAATTGTCTGAAAAGCAGTTTTTGAATATTTTTGATTTGATTTAAAAATAGCTTCCGTTTGTTATCATTGTATTATTAAATTTAATGGTGCTGCCATCTATGTTCTTATTGATAAAGTGTATTGATAAATGATAAGGACAATTATAAATTAATGATTTGGATTTATTAATTAAAGGATAAAGTGTTTCAATTGGTTCAATTTTCAATTATCAAGTTTGTCCCTCCAAAGATTTACTGTTTTTACTTTTTTTTTTTTTTTTTTTTCTATATAAACTTCTTTTTGCAATTTTTCGTTTCGTAAAATCAGTCTCCTGAAGTAAAATTTCAGTTTTTACACTAGAAAATACACATGTAAAACAAAAAATAATACCTAGATTTTGTTTTGTATTGGTATTAAATTGTGCTCCTTACTGACAAATTTAACCTTTCATGATATAAATTTCTAACTTCATCCTAGCTTTTATAGTCTGGGAAAATCGTTATTCATTTACATAACTTTACATGTCGTTTTAAACTTTAAAACATTTCTAATATTTCATGTTTTAAATCGGAATATATCACCTTGGGAAAGTTAGGGACTTATTTATTTGAATAATCGTATGTATGATTTCTGTTGTGAACATTCCTTTTTCTAAGACAATACAAAACGCAGAAAGACGAATGAGATGCCATATGAAAGGATTTTGAACAAGCTGCTGACATAGTACACTTACATTTTTTTCTACAACATATTTTTTGATTAAATATTGCTGTTAATAAAAAACTAAATCGACATTGCTTTCATAAATGAAATGAAAGGTTTTCCTTAAATCAGTGTTGCCACAAAAATAAAATACTGCATTATCAGATGACGTCATCTTATAATGCAGTTAAAATACGATTGTTAATTTATTTCTTTCGCGTACTTTTTGAAAAAATATTGAGCTTTTAATCGGGTTGTTATTTAATTTTATTTGTTTTCTTTTTTTAATCATGGCGTACTGTATCGGACCACCAGCAGATTACGTAATTTAAGGATAATCTTCCATTTAGATATACAGTTCATTCGGATTCACAAAAATTGCAAGTATGTATTTTTTAATATTTCGTTAAACTGCTAATACGCCAGCGAAGTCTGGCGACACTTAAATGGTTGCTGGACCACAAAGTTTGAACATCCCATAGGCTTGCAAAAAAATTGGTGTACCAAATATTGATTTACGTAATTAAGACATTTCTGGAACAGTTTTTGCAAAATCTGAGGAAATGCTTTCATGTGAATTCCATAAACGTCTGATTCAGTGTTTCAATTTTTTTATAATTCGTTTTTTTTCCCCCAGTATGGGTCTTGGCAACCTAGAGAAATGACCTTGATGAGATAAGAAAATTTGGCAAAAAAATTTCTGGCAATCTATTCCCATTTTCTTATACACGAGCAATCATCATATATATTATTTCTGTTGACAACATCCTTTTTTCTATGCACATACAAAACATACAACGATGAATGTGGTATCATTCGAAAAGTTTTTGAACAAGCTTCTGAGATAGTACACCCACATTTCGTTAAAACGCGTTGTTTGATTTTAAAAAAAATCAATTAAAAATTAGTGCTAAAACGTACCAGGAAATAATCTCAAAGATTGCAGTGCGAAAGTTTTGCATGGGTCCTTCTGGTCGTATATGTTATTTCTGTTGTCAACAACCCTTTTTCTAAGCAAATAAGAACAGCAGAACGATAAATGAGGTACCCTATGAAAGGATTTTGAAGCGGCTTCTGACATAGTACACTCACATTTCGTTAAAACATGAATTTTGATTAAAAATTGCAAATAATTAAAAATGTAATCGGCATTGTTTTCATAAATGAAATGAAAGGTTTTCCTCAAATGAGTGTTGCCACAAAAATAAAATACCGCAACAATAATCAAAAACAAAATATGTTCAATAAGTATAAAGCGGGACATAGTTGCTGCACGGGTTTACTTTATATTTATGATTAAAAAGCAAACTTTAAATTCAAATGCTCAAATTATTTTTTTTTTTTAATCCCGTGTTTTTTTTTTTTTTTTTTTTTTTTTTTTTTTTTTTTTTTCCGAAACAGATGATGTCACCCTCTAATGCAGTTGAAATACGATTGATAAATTTGTTTTTGCTTTTGCTAACTTCGGTCAGTTTTTACTGTAACTTTGATGGAATAAATCAGACGATATTCTGGCTTGACTATTGCTGTTTGCAGATATTTTTAGTCCTTTTTACTTACCCATCATACGTAGCATAGGGTAAGTCTTGTAATCGTTTTGAAAATCAAAAAAAAAAAAAAAAAAATTGACGGATTTACACGTTTCAGACACTGGCGATTCCGAAAAACATATTTTTAGAAAAAAAAAAATGCCGTCCGTCTGTGTGTCTGTAAACGCTCTATCTCCCGAAAAAAATTGAGATACAGACTTGCAATTTGGTATGTACTTAGCATGTAATAATGGGAAGAAGCCTATTTCATTTCAATAACCTCGATTAACCGGAACTATTTTTTTCGGACTCTTGAAATATTCGCTCTGATAAAAGGTATACAAAAATTTTCGAAATTGTTTATTTTAAGAAATGAATATAAAAGACAATAAAAAAACAAATTTTGCATAAAGCATGAAGTCGATCGGATAATGAGTTGCCGAGATATTTGGAATCCTATTTACCACACTCTTCGATTTTTCATGACCCTGTATTTCATCCAAATTTTACTTCAAAGATATATTTTAATTGAAAATTTGACGCTTAATCAGATGCAATAAACCGCTAGTTAATAGGATTATTATTTTTTGAGTTATAAGGATGTTTCTTTCAAGCAATTCAGTATTCGAGCCTTTAAAGTTTAGGACGTCATCAAGCCACGATTTTATTTGAATTGCAATGCATTTTATAAGTAGTTTACACATTTTTTATTTTAATATTTTACATTATGCATATCCATGATGGGTAAGTATTACGGTGGCCCCCAACGACTAGTTTTTTTCGAAGTTTAAACTTGCATCTAAAAAATGTTAGATATTGCTAAAAAATATTAGACTGCAGTGCGAAATTTTCGCAGGGGTTCACTGGTCTAAGTTTGTTCCTCCAGAGATTTATTGTTTTAATTTTTTTCCCCTTTGTGTGAACATTTTTCCACAGGTTTTCATTACTTGAAATCAGTTTACTGAAGTAAAATTTGAATTTTCTATGCAGAAAATACACATGTAAAGCAAAGCAAAAATACCATGATTTTATTTTATATTGCGGTTAAATTGTACTACGAACTAACAAATTTAACCTTTTCATGGTCGAAATTTCTACCTTTATCCTAGCTTTTATTGCCTAGGAAAATCATTAATTATCGCTTATCCCATTTTAAACTTTAAAAAAATCCTGATATTTCATATTTAAAATAAAAAAGTATCATCCTGGCAAAGTTAGGGACAAATAGAATAGAAACATTTTATCTTAAAATGACAGTTCAACATCAGGTGCAGGAAACTAGAATCCTGCAACCCAACCCGAACCCGAAATTTCTACTCAAGTCAACAGGACCGAAAGCCGATCCGAACGCGACACACTTTAACCCGAACCCGAAATATTAAACACAATTACGACCCGATTCCCAAGTGAAAGAAAAATTAATCAGATTTTATCACAATTATAGAAATGTAGTCTAAAATTACAATTGTAATATCAATTTTTACTTTTTTTTTTATATAAAAATGAACACATATACAAGTTTTCGTTAATATTGAAATATATAGTTTAATATTTAGGATTTTTTTTTTAAATGTCGGACCCGACCCGAAAGAATCGACACTCAACCCGAAGCGTTTAAACCCACCCGACTTTCGGGTTCGGGTAAAATCGGGTAACCCGACTCGATGCTGGACTCTACCGGAAACCGTGAAATCCTCTGAGCTCGCGCAATATAGCATTCATTATACAAGTTGCATAAAGTTATTTTGTTACACTCCATCTAATCTCGTAACACTTTCAAATATGTGTATTCCCTTTTTTTACCGTCAGGTAATTATTGCTGAAAGACATTATCTTAATATAAATACTTAAAAGATTATCCCTTGAACAGATACACTGACTTCTACTTATCTCTAACTACTTTTAATGTCCATTACCTCATAAAAATTCATAGACATGGCTACCGTTTCCTTATCAATTCCCATAAAATAATTCACGTATTTCTCTCCCCCAAGAATGGAGCATCGTAAATACAATTTGCCTTTTTTCTTATTTCTGTATTTACGACCTTGTCACCTAATGCCGCGTCCGATGAATATTACTTAACAGTATTCACTGCAATTCAAGAGATCGTCTATTATTAAGTTAATAGGACACTTTTCCTGACTTTTCTTTTTTTTTCCTTACGTGATATAGAAAATTCCTTATATTATCGATTGTCCTTTCTTTATTTGTCCAGAATTTGCCTGATCTGTTTTTTTTTTTTTTTTTTCGAAGATTTCTTTTTTATAAGATTAATATTGTTGTCCTATGCGTGAATTTCTTTTAAGGTTGTTGTCAAATCCGAAGGGGCTACTTCCAGACACATTTTTTTAAAATTCATTTTTGTTTGGAAATGCATGAAATTGGCAGATGTTCTTATTCAGAAACTATGTAATCGAAACACATTTTCCATTTTTGGGGTAAAGGCAAAAGATTTTTCAGAAAATACTGTTAAATTCGGCGTTTTGAACCGAATTCCCCAGGCAGCAGAGCGAGAAAGGCGGAGAATCGTGTCGTCACGTGAGAAGAATCGTGTCGTCGCGTGAGAAGAATCGCTTGTAACTCAATAAGTAATTTAATTATCAAAAAAATAGAAAATTCATTTCAATTCTAAATTGCTTCAGTAGTCAGGCCTGCCATTTTTATGCCTTTGCGTTTAAAAATGAGTCAGAAATTTTCGCGTTGTTGAGCAAGTTATTTAAGAATCACCTTAATATAAAGACTTAAAAAGTTATCTCCTTAAAGATACTAACTTCCCCTTAAACTACTTTTAATGCTGACTACCTCGTAAAAATTCATACCCATGACATAACTACTGTTTCCTTATCAATTCCCATATAATATTTCACGTATTTTTCTACCCCAAGAATGGAGCATCATAAATACAATTTGCCTTTTTTTTATTTCTGTATTTACGACCTTGTCACCTAATGCCGCATCCTATGAATAATATTTAACAGCATTCACGATCTGGAGTGTTCACTGCAATTCAAGGGACCACGTATTATTCATAAGTTATAGGACATTTTTCTTTTTCCATCCCACGTTGTTGTCCTTACGTGATGTAGGCAATTCTTTCTTAACTTACTATATTATCGATTTTCCTTTCCTTATTTACAGAATTTGCTGATCTGTTTTTTCGGAGATTTGTTTTTAACACTGTCCAACATAGTTCAGCAGGGTGGCTACAGATTCTGGAAATCAGGGAATCAGGGAGGTTTATCAATCTGGAAAAATCAGAGAAAAGTCAGGAAATTTCGTAAAAGTATTTGAAAGTCAGGAAAGTTTGTCTATATGTGAAAATATTTGTGTTTTTACACGAAACTGATTCGTTGACAAACAGCTGATGTTTAAGCCAATAATCGTACATAATAAAGAACAGTAAATTTTTTACAATTTTTAAAAAAGATGCATATGATATTGGTTTTTGGTATTAAATACAAATTAAGGTGATCAGATGTCCTCATTTTCTGTGGATAGCGCTGATATTGAAGGCAATTTACCCATCTTTGAAATTTGTATGATACTTTAGCATAAGCTGACCAGGTGGCCAGCTTAATCCAATTAGCTATCCTGTCAGATATAGATATATCTCAGAATTAAACTTGAACATTCTTCAAAAGATGAGGAAATTTTCTGGTCGCCATATAGTACAAGGCGTTTAATTAATTTTTTGCATGTTACTTGTTGTGTATAAATGCTATAGATTCTGTATAGGACAGCATAAAAGATATCGAATACATTTCGGTTTATTGACGGAAATTGCTGAATAGCAATTTTTAACGGTGTAGCGCATTTCGTAACTGAACTATTTCGCATACTAGGGTAGCACATATACAAATCTATAGATAATGTACATAGCGTCACAAAAGCATTCGGTTATTTTTCCGATTATTGACGGCAATTGCTGAAATTGGATTCTTAAATGTGTTATACGTTTTTCAGATTGTTTTCTTGGACAGGGCTAGTTGAATTTAAGCCGAAAGATACGCCTCCCCTCCCGGTTTGATCTTATTTTCTTAGACATCAACTGTCATATTATTAATGGGTAAAGTTTTGTTAAAGTTTTTATTAAAGTTTTGTTAAAGTTTGTATTCTGTAAATGTTGGAAAGTGTTTCATAATCTATGCTTGACACATGATTTTTCGTTCTTGTTTTAATTAAGCGAAGTTGTTGAACACTTAGAAAATTTGATACCAATAAATAAATAAATAAATAAATAAATAAATAAATAAAAAATAATAATAATGAAAAAATAAAAAACAAACTTAGCTTAAAATAAACTAACCCTTAAAGTTAATCAAAACGCCAACGCTCGCATACCTTACTTCACACTAACTAACATAAAGTTACTTTGCCCACGCCATCCAATCTCGCTACACCTCTAAATTTGTATATCATCTTCATTATTTCATATCTCAAGGTAGTATTCCTTGAAGGCGCTATCTTGTAGTCAAATATAACTTAATATAAATAGTTAAGTCGGCGCCCTTTGAAGCAGAATCTTCAATCAGATAAAACTTAATATAACTAGTTTTAATATGGATTTCCTCATACCGATTCCCATAAAAATAATTCACATTATGTCTTTCCTGAGAACTTGAGCACCAGAAATCTAATTTGCTTATATTTATCTCTGTATTTACAATCCAGTCTCCCAATAACTGTGATGCTGCATTCATAATATTTAATAGTACCCATATCCAGAAGGGTTATTGTAATCCCAGATATCACGTACTATTCATAAGTTATAGGGATATTTTTCTGGATTTTCCTTTTTGTTCTGAGTTTTCCCCCTTGACATAAGGAATTTATCTCTAATTCTTCTTTTCTTTCACATTTCCCCTATTGCTTCCTTCCTTTATTTGTCCCGATTTTGGTGATCTAAGTTTGTTTTTCGAAAGCTATGTCGTTTTCCGCAATTTTTTTTTCCTGTAAATTTTGTCATTATGAATTTATTGTAATAAAATATCAGTGTTTGCATAGGAAAAAAAAATAAAAATATAACCATTAAAGAATAAGACGCTTTTGTTTTGAACTGAGGTGGATTTGTGCTCGTCATCGATTAATCACCCGAGTAATCGATTAATCATCGATTTTCATCTCTATTATATAAAAAAAAAAAAATTCAACTTCAGAATCGATACTACATGGGATAAAAAGTCCCGGGACTGTCAACGAAAAAAAAATTGTCAAAAGGGATTTTATTCTTCAACAAAGTTTCTTTCAAAAGAGCACTTATTCAAACAGCCCTTTAACATTTAGATACCTTTCATATAGTACGATTTTTCAAAAATATGATAAAATAAAATATTCTCCAAAATATGCATCAATTTCGCATTCGACATCCTCATTTGACGCAAATATTTTCCTCTGTAGCCTCCTCATCAAGTTAGAAAATAAATAATAGTCGCTGTGGGACAGATCTGGAGAAAACAGAAAGTAGTAGAACAATTCCTACTTCAATTCATTCAATATTGCCATCGCTTTCAATGGATGTGTGAGCCGGTAAGTTGTTTTGGTGAAACAGCACTTTTTTACTCCCGACATACGGTTTGTTCTTCTTGATTTCTTTGTTCAAACGGTACAATACTGTTCTATAATACTCTACTGTGATTATCTCGCCTTTCTCAAGATAATCTATGAATATCATACCATATGCATCACAGAACTATTGACTGAGACCTTTCCAGATGAATTTTGCGCCTTTGGTCGCTTTACGCGACTACCGCCAGGTTCCAACCACTCAAATGTCTGCCTATTGGACTCAGATGTGTAACTATGGATTTATGTTACGAATTGACGCAAAATCGCTTTTGGATTACGCTGAAAAATCGCCAAATTGCTTTTTGAATCATCGACACGTTGCTGTTTTTGGACTCTTGTTAGGAAACGTGGCACCCATCTTTTTCATGTGCAAATGTTCAAGCAAAATATTCCTCGCACATTCTGTCGATATCTTTATGATGTCAGCTATCTATCCCGCTTTCACGTTTCGCTGATCCAAAATAATTGTTTTGGTGTTTGCAGGAGCTGATTTCTGAATTGGACGTCCAGAACCTGTTTGTGCTGGTACTGTCGTATTTAAATTCATTAACCATGAACATGGTTGTTTTGGATGGTGCAGATATGTCGTAATGCTTCACAAGCCATTCTTGAGTTTAGACTTTTTTTTTTCACCAAAAAGTAATGTTTATTAAAAACAGGAAATTCTCTTTCGTTCATTGTTTTTACACTCTAAATAAGAAAGAGTGACTATTCACTCCGGAGGAGTGGATATTCACTCTATCGCAGAGTCAAAATTTGCCCAACCTCTTTAGAGTGACTATTCACTCTAGGAAAAAGTGAAATTCTTGACTCCCTGAAAGAGTGAATACTCACTCTTTCAGGAGTGAGTTTTTTCACCCCTGATAGGAGTAAATAGTCACTCTTTCAGGAGTGACTAAAATTCTTGAATAAAAAAGAGAAACTCATTTTTTTACGCTTGTTCGTAGGCGGTCACCCTCCCAAGTAGTAACCGAGCTCGTTGCTGCTTGACTTCTGCACTCGGACGAGAACGGGTACCTACAGCTTGCTACAACCGCTTACAATTAAAAATGCTCTTATTACATTATTTTAGCTTTGTTTCTTTTGTGATATTCGAACACACTTATTAAATTTGTGTAGAAATCATAAATATTTACGGTGTTTCTCAACTGTGTAAATAAGAAACTGAAAACTTCTTTTTGTATCATATAATACAGAGACTGTTCGCACATTTTTTAGACAAATTTGATAAATTATTTTTAAAAATGGAATTCTTTTAGAGGAAAAAATTCTGACAACAACTTATTATGTGTAATTTATATTATCGTCTGATACTTTCAAATTTATTCTTATTTCAAGATTGCGCATGCTAAAAAAGCTGTGAATGGGAAGATGCGTTTGCGTTTTTTTTTCTTCTTCCGAACAGAAGTATGCTAATTCCACAGTCTAAAATGATTGCAAAGCGCATAATATAAAAACTTTTTAGTGCGAAATAAACATAACAATTGATTGGAAAGTGCTATTCCAAAAATCAGTACATATACATAGTAAAAAGATACCAGATGAAAAAAAAAAAAACAAGGAAAAAAAGAGCCCATTTCAAGGCGGAAAACGAAGTTTCAAGTAAGGATTTATGACTATCGCAAATTTATCTTATATCGAAAACATCCATCGATATCCATCGAAAGCATTATGCAGAATTAGAATCAAGAAACAAGATTATCATACAGATTATTTCAGAAAGCAATATTCATATTTTAAACGTTAAAAACAACAACGCCGAAATCGTCTAAAAAATGTGCGAACACCCGTCTGTACATTTCCGCTATGACAAAAATTCCGTTACAACAAAGCAGTTATTTATTTATTCATTCATTTTTTTCTTGCTAATAATGTTTCCATAATTAGAGTCCGATTAAGATTGTCCGAGGCCCAGGGCCTGTTTACCAAATAGGCCCTTGAAGCCGAAGTTTACTCACTGAAATACAAAGGGGCCCTCAAATTTACTTTTCAAAACTAATTTTTAGAAGGAAAATTTCAGTCAGGGTAAAAAACGTTTTTTTTTTCTTAAATTATAGCTGTTAAATTTTTCCTAAGATTATTTCCGACACATTTATACTCTTTTTTTTTTTCTATAATAAATGTTATAAAATCAGTGATTAAATGCGACGTTTTTCATTTCTCTTATGTTAATTTCAAACGTGTTAAAAATAACAGAAAATTTAATCTGTATAGTTATATTTTGTTTATATTCATAAAGAGGTTAGAAATGATATAAAATATGTAGAATAGGTTATTTAAATAAAGAGGAAAATAATTAGCATTCAGAGATATTAAATTTCTGTTTATAAAATAGAAGCAAAATTGTGTTGCAGCTAAGCATAAATTTACTTCAAATATTTGTTTTCCCTGCACTTTTCTTAGCATTGGCAAATCCTGCAATTTGTAAAGCATAAAATATATTTCCTATCCATAATTCTATCGATTCATTTATTATTTCAATGCCTTTTTCAGTTTTTTTTAAAATCGTGCTACTATATATAAAGGATTTCATTTTAGGCGTTTCGTTTTGATAACGGAGATTACTCGGATTCTCATCCGTGAGCTGGCGCCATCTTGTGATTTTATTGGAAAAAACTGTTTTTCCTCACTCTTCAACGGAGTGAAATATCTCACTCTTGTCAACGGAGTGAACAGTCACTCTCGACAACGGAGTGAGATATTTCACTCCTTTTTAGAGAGTGGAAAATTCCACTCTTTAAAGAGTGCATATTTATAAAATTCACTCCTAAAAGAGTGAAAATGCCTCTCACTCTTCCAAAGAGTCAACTTCTCACTCCTTCCAATTTTAGAGTGTATAAAGGTAAAAGTAGTATCACTAACGCGACTGCAATTTGTAAAGAAATAGCTGAAATGTCATGTAAACTTGATATGCATCTTTTGAAGAATGGTACTTTCTAGAAATCATATTGATAATTTGTTGGTGCTGCCAGCTAATAGCGAGTCTCGAGACTTTTCACTTCATGTAGTATTTACCTCTTTAAAACCTATCGATTATAATAAGCTTCATAAAATCATCATTATTGTACATATTTTTTTATTACTTCAGTTTTTGTTTCTTTTTCGCTACTTAACTTTAATTCTTATGGAGCGAAAAAGTTAGGATAAATACGGAACAAACAGAATAATAATTATAAATTTTTAGCTTAAATTAATACATTGCCGTCAGCAATAGTAAAAACAGCCGAGCTTGAATACTTTACTAACTCGCACAAACTCCAGTTAGTTACCCATACAACCACAATCGTCTTGAGGACGTCCTATGCTGCTTCTACAAATCCGGTAATTGCCTTATCCTATGAGAACTATCCAATAGATACAAAGAGGATATGAAGATGGAATGATCCAATTACATTCTCCTCAGAAAAGCTTGGGGATGTTCTTATCGGACGCACTTGTGCATTTGACTTCCTTGGTTTCTTCCTGCCTACCTTCATCCTATAATGGTCCGAAATATGTCATAAAAATTCATCCGCAGGACATCTATCGGTGTAACAGAGGATATCCTATGACTGTCTGCAGGACAATTTCAACCATCCAGTGGATCTGGGTTATCCTGAATATGACATATTCTCCTTTATGGGATGTCAGTATGTTTCTGGGTATTTTACACGCTCCATCCAATCTTGTAACACTTTTGTCTATTTTTTTCATTATTTTAAAAACGCATACTTCTTACAGCACAATTCATAAAATTTTATATAGCTGCGTTTAATATGGATTATCTCTTAAAAATTTATGTACATAGCTACCGTTTTCTTATGAATTCCCATAAAAATGACGCAATTGTCTTTCCCAATAATTTGAGCATCGGAAATCCAATTTGCCACTTTGTATATTTACAATTCTGTCAGATGCATTCACAATATTTAATAGCATTCGTGACCTGGAGTAGTATTCACTGCAACCCTTGACATCACGTACCGTTCATAAATTATAGGACGCTTTTCTGCTTTTTCCTATTTTCTTGTATTTTTCTGCATTATGTAATCTCAGACTCCTTGTTTTATTTAATTGTTTTAGCATAATTTATAGAAAATTTGGCATATCAAATCTATATATATATATGTGTGTGTGTGTGTGTGTGTATGTATACACAAATATTTTTTACAAATCTTTATTTTGTCCTTTTACTTACTATGATATGAGAATCATATATTAAGTTTTAACAAACCCTATCCTTCATTTAAATTATATTTCCCCTTCCTTTTTCAAAATTTAATTGAGTTATCTTTAACTACAAACAATAATCCGGCTGTAATTTATACTCTTTCCCTTTTCATTTTCAGTTATGCTCGATCACTAATATCTCACGGCTTTTCGATTAAAATAACAAAGAAAAGAATTAAATCAGCACAGATGCCTTTTCGTAATTTTACTTTCCGAAACCAAGCTTATAACACAATATGTGCATAATGCATTTTTGTGGCAGCTGCATCAGTTAAAATTATGTCTATCTGTTCATACTGCTCAAATGCATGCCCTTATTTGGTAGTGGTAATAACTCAATCACTCACACCCATGTCTAAAAATATATTCTGATTGTTAAATGCACAAGTTGTTTTGTCTCTCAAAATTCTGTTCGCGTGAGAAAGATATTTGTTGGTTATAATCGCCGTGGCAATATTAATTTTTGAAACAAAATTCGCCCTTTTGCCAAAATCTGGTAACCTGACTCGGCAAATACAATTATTTATCCATACCTCTGTCTGAAAGTATTCACGCCTAGACACTCTGTAGCAACCCTATTTTGGCGAGATTCTTGTCAGTGCAATTCCAAGTTGTGTCGTGGAAACAACATCACTTCGCCTCCTGTCTTCGCATAATAATGACCGTTTAAGAACGGTTTTCTTGTTCCCCCTCTTCTGCCTTTGTACATCATATGTCTACTGAATAAAATTCTGAAGTTATACTGGAGTTTTTCTTTTCCCATTGGAGATGAATCTGGTTGATTTCTTCGCTCGATCACAGCCGTTGAGAATGTGAACTATCTCTATCAAATAACATCTATATACTTACCCATCATACGTAGTATAGGGTAAGTATGATAATCGTTTTAAAAATCGTAAAAAAAAAAAAAAAAAAAAAAAAAAATGACGGATTTACATGTTTTAGACACTGGAGATTCCGAAAAACATATTTTTAGAAAAATAAAATTGCCGCCTTTCTGTCTGTGTGTCTATAAACACGCTATCTCCCGAACAAATTGACATAGAGATTTGAAATTGGGTATGTACTTAGTATGTAATAATGAGAAGAAGATTATTGAATTTCAGTAACCTCGATTATCCGGAACTATTTTTTCGGACTCTCGAAATATTTGTTCTGATAAAAGGTATATAAAAATTTTCGAAATTGTTTATTTTAAAGAGTGAATCTAAAAAACAATAAAGAAACATAAATTTTGCATAAAGAATGAAGTCGATCGGATCATGAGTTGCCGAGATATTTATAATCCTATTTACCACACTCTTCGATTTTTCATAACCCTGTATTTCATTCCAATTTCAATTCAAAGATATATTTTAACTGGAAATGAGACGCTTCATCCGACGCAGTAAACCGTTAGTTAATAGGATTATCAATTTTGGAGTTGTAAGGATGTTTCTTTTGCGCAATTCAGCATTTAAAGTTTATGACGTCATCTAGCCACGATTTTATTCGAATTACAATGCATTTTATAAATAGTTTACACATGTTTTATTTTCATAGTTTATATTATGCATATCCATGATGGGTAAGTATATTACGGTGGCCCCCAATGACTAGCTTAATTCTGCGCCCATACGATTCATGTACCTCAAGTAATTTGCTCCAACTGCTCCTCAGTAGCTTAAACTACTATATACATAAGATATAAAATTACTTTTCCCGATTTTCATGTTTCTGTCTTACACGTCGCTGTTCTTATATTTTTTCTCCGTGATGTAAGGAATCCCCTCCCTTCCTTAACTTCTCTTATCAACTGTCCTACTGCTTCCTTTCTCTATTTACACAGATTTTGTATTTCCGAAGATTTGTTGTTTCTGTCAAGTTTTTCATTGTGTTTTCTCTGTGATTTTTTTTTTTTTTTCAAACTTTTACTATGTCGAGGTCTGTCTGTCTGGAATGAGATTTCAGTTTTCGATGTTGTGTAAATGAAAAATAAGTGAGAACAAGAAAATACAATGATTTTGTTGACATCCGTCTTCACTTGTGCAGTGGCAACATTTCATGATAAAGAAAAAAAAAAAAGGCAACATAATATGATGGATTGGCTATGATTTAAGAGGAGGAGAAAGGTTTTAAATGACGGAAATTTACTATGTTTGATCTTGGATTCGGAAGTCTGATAATTGATTTAGACTACTGCTTCTCTTTGTAAATTTTTGTGCTTTTGTTTTATAGAAATAACAATTATTTGTTAAATTGTAAAAAAATAAAAATAAAATAAAATAAAATAAAATAAAAATTTAATATCGTGCGACAAAAATATTTTGCAGAAATGGATTTTATAGAAATTTTTCATTACTGTCCGATTTTTTTTTTTTCTTTTTTTTTTTAGATTTAATGCCTGCATATTATTGTAATATTTATGTAATATAAATGAATGTATATTCTTCCTTATGTTATATCAGAAAGTATAACATAACAAATAGAATCTTCGACAATCCTGTACTTTATGTACTATGTACTTTATATTAATCCTTCCTATACAGATCGTATGTTTTTCACTAAGTAGATTAGCGTAATATGTATGCAGATATGGCATGATAAATTCAACAGAACTGTCATCTAAATAATAACATTATATGAAATTCAACCAACTGTCTGTTTTATGTATCTCTATTTACGCCTCCAGTCTCCAGATAAATATTACTATTCATAAACTGCCATGTCTGTTTTTGTCTGGGAAATCACGTTCTGTTCATAAGTTACTGGTCAGTTAGTTTTTGCCAGCTGTTCTTGACTACATCTCTTGGGTATAAAAGATAAAGATGTGCCTCTCTTGTATCGATCTTCCATAAAGCCCCTGCCGTTTATTCTTTTTATTTGTGCCGATTCTGCAAATCTCTGCCCGTGTTCTTGAAGGCTTTATGATTTTCGATAAAGTTAGATAGTTTTGAAAAGAAAATGAAAACTGTAATGTTTTTCAATTTGTTTTTATTGTAATTGTCATTGTTCTCTATTTTTATGGGTTATGGCTTGTGTTGAGTAATTTATGAAAAATATCTCCAAAGCAGTTATTCTCGCCTGAACAATTCTTCTTGTATTATTTATCTACAAAAACAACTTTTCAAAAGTAAAAAAAAAAAAAAAAAGTTGTGGCTAAAAAATAGTGTGATATCAAATTTCCAAGCTATTTTATTACTTATTTAACTTTTTTCCATTAAATAAGTTATCATATTTATAAGTCGAGTGCCTACGTATACGTTTATAGAAATCGTTTTCTCCTGTACCAAAAATCATCCTAACGAGTTTCTGAAAATTCAATTTTTTTCAAATTATGCATGATGGTCTTGGCGGCCATCTTTGCATATTATTCACAAAATTCTAAGCACCCAAATCCAAAATTGTTATTTAAGCAAATATTTTAAGCTTTTCATTTATAGACTTGTATGCTCTGAAAATTGTGTCTTAAAATAATGACTTATCTCTGTGTCTTAAAATAATGACTTATCTCAAAGATTCATCTTATGATTTATTTTTTAGAGTAATTATTAATTTCAAACTAGTAAAAATCAATTTCTCAAAATATCAGTCTTATCTAATTTATCTGTCCGTAGTTAAAATCTGAAGTTCGAAATTGTTATAAACATATTACATTGCAAACATGTTACGCTTTTACTTTAGAAATTTGGGTGCTTAGAAATATGGAAAGATGGCCGCCAAGCCCATCATGCATAATTTGAAAAAAAATGAATTTTCAGAAACTCGTTAGGATGTATTTGGTACAGGAGAAAACGATTTCTATAAACGTATACGTAGGCACTCGACTTATAAATATGATAACTTATTTAATGGAAAAAAGTTAAATAAGTAATAAAATAGCTTGAAAATTTGATATCACACCATTTTTTAGCCACAACTTTTTTTTTTTTTTTTTTTTTTTTTTTACGCTTGGCTTTTTTTACTTTTGAAAAGTTGTTTTTGTAGATATCATTTCTTTTTTTTCAAATAGATTAAACATAATTTTAATAATCTAAACATGAGAAATAATTTAAAATTACATTTTACTTTCAGTCATTGTTTAAAGGGTTAACTAGAAATACTAGTAGCTTTTTCAATTAAATTAATTACACTCTTAAAAACAACATACTAAATGTGGCTTGTTATAATACTTGTTGTCCTCCGTTAAAAAATATCACTGACTTATCCATGAAATGAATAAAAATGGAATACGTACATAGCGTGTCAGCGCTGCATTTGAAATCAAATGTGATATTACGCTCTTTTATTATTAGCACTAGCTGGTTTCGCCCGCTAGCGGGCCCCTAATTTACATCGGGGCCTCGAATCTTGTAAAACTTCGAACAGAACGAACCTCCGACCTGGTTCCTCGCTGCCTTCGGCACCGGATAATCCCTTAATTTGCACATCGAATAGTATAAACCTCTAACCAAACTAACTTCCGACACGGGTCACCGCTGCCTTCGGCACCGTATAGCAGTCGTGCTGCGCACGCTCAAGTTCCATCTTCCACCACCAGGTTGCGGAATCTGTTTTGTATGAACCTCGGGCACTGAAATCGTTAAGGCTATAGATGTCGAGTCGAATGAGCTATACCCCGTCGTGATCTAGCCCATAGAACCAGAGATAGGAAAGTGCCCCTGGTGATGAAAAAATGAACTAAAATCGGAAAGCTCTATCGATGTCGAGTCGAATGAGCCATACCCCGTCGTGATCCGACCCTTAGAAACAGAGATAGGAAAGCGTCCCCTGGTGGTGAAAGCTAATCGCGTTTGGGGGGCAAAAGGGGGGATGAACACCGGAGATGCATAATAGGATTAAGCGGTCACAGACCTTTCCAACGATATATCACATGAGAGGAGTCGGCAAAATTTAGAAAAGTGCCCCCTTTGGAGGGGGGGGGGGTGAAAGTGGGAGGATGGACCCCGAAGATACATGATATGAATAAGCGGTGACAAACCTTTCGAATAATATATCACATGAGCAGTGTCGGGGGGTGGAGCGCAAAATGTGAAGGTGACACCTGTGGTGCATAACACGAATAAGTGGTCACAGCCCTTTGTAACGATATGTGACATGACGGATATCGTCAAAATTTAGAAAAGTGCCCCCCTCCCTTGTGTAGGCAAAACGCGCTCCGCCCCTCCCTATAATCTTTGACGCGGCTTTATTTTTAAAATTTATGTTATGTGTTATAAAATATCGTAAAGTTTCAAACAGATAGCCTTATTATACTTCCTAATTTTGTTCACGCCCCTCCCCATCCCCTCCCTAAAATGTGACGCGCCATTCTTTTTTATAAATTTTTTATCATGTGTTATAAACTATCTTTAAGTTTAAAACAGATCGCATTGGAATTTAATATATTTGCTGAAATTACTATTATATATATAATAATATAGAAATAAACCCTCCTTTAGCTTGTAATTAAGATATATGAACAATTTTTAGAATTTCTGAAAGCTGATTTTTATTTATTTATTTATCTATTTATTTATTTTTTGTTTATTTATTTATTTTTTGCATGTTTGAAATTTCTTAGCAATTTCTTAGATTTACATTATTTTATTCAATTAAACATTGTACTGTTACAATAAATTTAAATGAAAAATTCACTTCTAAAACAAAAATAATTTAACAACTGGAGTTCATTAATTTATAGGAAAATGACGTGAAAGGTATTCCTGCGAACGAAATGCCTGTCCTTTACCGTGTTTTTTATTTTTAGAAATAAATAAATCACTTTAATTCATTTCAAAAATTTTGTTTAAATTTGAAAAGAAATTTTAAATGGCGATAACTCTTAATGTATACATTTTAGAAGGTACATCTTCCCTCAAAAACTAATTTATTTTTAAAGATCTTTCTAAAAACGTAAATTATATATTTAAAATATTTTTTAAAGCATAAACACTAAGTCTCATTACTTTATTTTACAATATTTATAAAAACACGCATTTTATCAGACAATTAAATACACTAAACAAACATGAGTGAAAAATTGACCTGGGCCAGGACTCGAACCTGGGATCTTATGCGTACCGTGCTGAGGCTCTGCGAATGAGCAACCCAGATCCATATCCCTGACTGGCAATTTCTCATACTTATTCATGTTAGAAACAGTCATCTGCTACAATTTGCAGTCATATTTAATTGTTTGATAAAATGTGTGTTCTTATAATTATGAAGTTTTATTTAAAATATATATATATATCTTCAGAAGAAAATGGCTGACTTGCAGATGAAATTTGATGTGGTTATAACCTGTAACTGATTTGTGCTATTATAATACAGATGATACATGGTCGTTGGCGGGTTTTATCTCTGTTTTGGCATAATTTTTTAATCGCCAAGTTAATTAACAGTTTTTTGCTAATTATGGATAGAAAATAATATTTTTTTTTCACTGTATTTTATAAAAGCACATAGATTACGTAATTACTTGTCTAAAAATGCAATCCTTTTTTTATTCTGCCGAATATTAAGGTCTGTAGGTTGTTTGAAAAGAAAAAGTTTGACGAAGAAAAAAGTGATCATTTATTTTAAGTAACTCGACGTTTTTTTAAAAAATCTATATCTCTGTTTATAAATTACTTATGAAGATGAGTTTGGTCTTAAATTGAAGAAATTCTTCATTAGAGTCTTCTAGTTTTCGTTTTTTTTTCTGCGACGCTTGGTTTATTTGATATCTGATATTTTAATATGGCATGTTTTGTCGATTTAACATTGCGAAGTCGATTTCTGTAAATAAGCAGTAGCGGTCTTCTCCAGTTCTTGGCGTTGTTTGTGTGGCGTTTTTTTAAAGCTTGGCTTGGCAGAGCGACCGCCCTGCTTGATTATCAGATGATCCAATTTATTATCAGATGATCGGGTTAAAGTTGATCAGTTTAGAGAAGGAACGAGGGTAAGTCATTAAGTAAGTCGCAAAAGATAATTAACCCTTTCGCGATGAGCGTCCTTGACAGAATTTTTAATCTTTTATTACCGGTTTTTCAAAATAGAAATTTTCGCCTAATTGAATCGCAGAAATGTTATCATTAAATAAGGCAAAGCTTACAATAAAAAAGTAACTGATGAAAATAATCGAGGATTCTGAGAATCTTATGCGGCACGTATACGTGTCGCTCGTCCAAAAGGGGTTAAATAATAACTTACAATAATAGTCACTTGAAAACTATTTTTATTTCTCAACATATTCTCCACCAATATTTATGCACTTATATATCACCGTTTTATCAGTGCCCCAACACCAGCTGCATACAATTCTTTGGGTTGCTGTCTCAGGGTTGCTGTGTCCTCATTAGGACTTCAAGTTGAACCTTTTCATCATCTGTGAACATTATCTTGCTTCCAAGATGGTTTTTTAGTGGACTAAACCGATGAAAATCGCTTGGGGTTAAGTCGAAGTTGTATGGTGGATGTTGAAGAAGTTGCAAGATGATGTTCACAGATGATAAAAAGGTTCAACTTGAAGTCCTAATGTGGACACAGCAACCCTGAGACAGCAACTCAAAGAATTGTATGCAGCTGGTGTTGGGGCACTGATAAAACGGTGATATAAGTGCATCAATATGGGTGGAGAATACGTTGAGAAATAGAAATAGTTTTGAAGTGAATATCATTGTAAGTTATTATTTAATTATCTTTTGTGACTTACTTAATGACTTACCCTCGTAGATAAAAGTCATTTTTAATTGAAAATTAATAGATTTTTTGTTTTTAGTATATTTTCTTAGACTGACCACCAGCTACGCAAAAAGCTTTTTTGATACTTTCATATTAGCCGTATGTCAGCGGTCAATTGCCGAAACATTTAACTATTTATTAGCAACCTTTGTAATTCAGATTATTTCAGTGTTTAAGCGCGTAGTTCGATTGGTTACCTGTTAAATTCATGTTTTATTTATTTATTTATGTATTTATTTATTGTGAATTTTTAATTTCGTTTGTCAATTTAGTTATGGAATATTATATGAAAATAAACGAATGCTGAATTACATTGTTTTAAGTGCAAACGGATTTAAACTTCCGCGATTGGGTTGCCGCAGATTAAAAAATATTCATGCATCAATTAAAAATTATTTATACATTTATAAAAAATCAGCAAACCGAGATACAGTTTTCAAGCAAATTGCATTATGAAAGTACTTTTGTGTGTTCGGTGGTGTAAAAATTGAAATTGTGCAATTTTTTAGAAGTTATAAAAATTTCAAGATTAATTTTGTCGTACAATATTAAAAGACTTTTCTAATGGTATTTTTAAAATTTAACAAATATTTATATATTTGCATGAAAAATAAATAAATAAATGCAAAAAAGGTGTAATCGTCTAATTTAATTACAGGTTTCCCAATCCATGATCAAATTTCAGTTAATTTTCGCCATTACAAACTTTTTCCATCCCTTAAACTATTAAAATTATACCTAAGAATCATTAACTCGTTACCATTGTCCCATATACAAGACAATTCAGATTTATCAAATTTTCACAAGTGATATCGCATTTTTTATTATTTCTCCGATACAAAAATAGACTTTAAGTTTGATAAGTGTTACTTATACACGTTTTAAACTCAATTTTAATTATTTTATTATCTTTTATTTATTTATAAGATTTTTGAATTTGACAAATATTTGTTGTTAGTCCGCATGCTGTTACCATCGTCCCGTATACGGGACAGTTCGGTTTTATCAAATTTTCTCAAGTAATATCACATGTTTCATTTTTGCCCCGATACGAAAATAGATTTAGAGATTGATAAGTGTTACTTATAATCGTTTTAAGTTCAGTTTTAATTATTGTATCATATTTTATTTATTTATTTATTAGATTTTGGAATTTGGCTAATTTTTGCTATTAACATGTATTTCACCATCGTCCCGTATACGGGACAGTTCAGATTTATCAAATTTTCGCAAGTGATATCGCATGTTTCATTTCTGCTCCGATACTAAAATAGATTTAAGATTGATTAGTGTTACTTATAATACCTTTAAGTTCAATTTTAATTATTTACTTTAATTAATTTATTTATTTTAGATTTTTGAATTTGACTAATTTTTGCTCTTTTATCTAACATAACGTATTATATTTTGAATTTAAATAAATTGACAAAGTTCCTTTCAAGTACAACATGCTAAGTCGTACGGTCAACTTATGGTCAATCATATAACGTCCACCTGACGATCTGCATAGCTCGTACAGATCCTGTAAGTTGTCGTATCCTATGAAAACTATCTACTAGATATATCGAGGATATCAACGTGAAGGTTAAATTATCCAATTACATTTTCTTTAGAAAAGCCTATGGGGCTCTTTTATCGTAAGTACAAGCGCATTACATCTACTTTGGGTTCTTTTCGTGTCCTATAATTGTTTAGAAAAATGTCATAAAAAGTCTTCCACATGATGTTTATTGGTGTGGCATTTTGACATCCTGGGGATATCCTGTGTCTTCCTATACAGTACAATTTCAACCATCAACAAGACATTGATTATCCTGAATATAATTTCCCCTGGATGTCAAGAGGATGGCATTTCTGGGTATATGTTATTGCTGGTAAAACTGAGTATTGCTGAGTAAATGCAAAACAGATGTAAACAATAGATAATGTGTATGTGACGTCACACACCCAGCTAAAGACGTGTGTCTCAACTAATTGTCGTCAGAAAGTAACAATTCATGCAGAATTAGTATTTCATAATGTGATGGATACGCATAATATGATGTATTATAAGTACTTGAAATTAACGATAAATTTGGCGAAATTTCGAGCAATTTAGCTCAAAGTTTTGCCTACGTTAAGTAGAGTTGAGTAGACACGCAACAAACCAGTTTGTTGACAAACATGCACATTATCTATTTGTACCATCGTCCTACATATAGGTCAGTTTTTAAAAAGGAAAACAGTAGAGGTTTGACAAATTTATATTTTACTTTATTGTCTCATTAACCTCTAATCGCATTTTTAGGTGCGTTCGTAATTATATAAATACGTAGCACCTATAGTCGTCATCTGGCCCGTCCGTCTGTCTGTCCGTCCGTCCGCATATAACAGCGCAAAAACTACCCAACCGAATGGTTGGAAATTTAATATATATCATCGTTGCAGAATTTTGTCGAGTCATTGCAAATTTTATGAAAATAGAATCAAAACTTAAAAAGATATTAATAAAAGTTTTCTTCACTTTATTAAATCCTATCATATGTAATTAATTCAATGATATCTCATGATAGGTAATAATTCTAGGTTGCTGTGGTGATTACGACTTATTTAAGATGGAGTCCTATTATTTCCGTATTACTGAATTAAAAAACCTAATTTGTATACTAAAATTATTTAATTACAGCCATCCTATAATCTACCGACAGTTTTTTGGATAGATGTTTTTAGAGAAATAGATATTAAATAGAAAAAGAGTCTAAATATGGATTTCAAGTTCTGAAATTTTCAAAGCTAGGCTTAAGTTCCCCATTGGAATTTTCAGTAAATGTCAACAAAAGATAAAATGTCGCTAACTTAAAACGTACTTATTTTCTTACAGAAATTAATCATATCAAAATAACAGACGATATAATTCATTTTTTCGGTGAAATAATAACGCTGATTTTGTTTACATTGTCTTGTATTGGATATTTGCGCTTAGCATAATTTTAATGTAACAGAATTGCAATTAATTGTTTGTAAAATTGTATTGAACATAAAATAAAATTTTTATCTATAATATGAAAATCTGCACATAAAATAAAATTAATACCTATAGTATGAAAATCTGCACATAAAATAAATTTTGCATTCTTGCATTTTTGCATAAGAGTGCAATATCTATTACACCAAGATCAGAATATTTATAAAACTAGTTATAGTACGAACGCACCTCATTTGTCACGTTTGACGTACAATTTCCAACTTTTTTTTATTATTATTTATGGTAAAATTTTATTTGTAAGGTTAATCGAAGAATTCTTTCTCATTAAAAATACGTTTCACTCTCCAGTTAATCGTCTGCTGTAGAGAAAATCAGTCTTTTTAGGTAGATTTCGTAAGAAATACTACCTATTACATTTTCCCCTAAGTTGGAATTTTTGAAAAATTTTTGCAGATCTACGCCGATCATGACTCCCAGAACCCAACATCAACCCCAGTTCAAAACTTTATCTATCTATCTATGTCACCTTTTTATGGACATGATAACTCCCATAATTCTGCACAAAATTCTTCCAAACTGATACATAAAATCAAGGGGCATAAAATCTCGGTCAAGTTCTTTAATGGACAAAATTGAACCAATGGGGCGGAAATGGGGGGCTTTTTGTGAAAACAGAAAAAAACCCATAATTTCTTAATTATGATACGTATCGAATCCGTTTAAAGTTATTATTACTTCTAGGAAAAGGGCCGAAAATTTATGTATGACAGATTTTTGATATCCATAAAAATGGCCCAAGGGGGGGGGGGGGGTAAAAGAAAAAAAAATCATAACTCCGTTAATTCAGAAGATATCAAATCTGCTTAAATTTAATCCTCTTAATATTATCTAAAACTTTTATATTGACACGTTTATTTTTATAAGACCAACCCTTATAGCAAAAAAAAAATTAAACGCAAAAACAATCCCTGCCGGCTCCGCCCGCAAACAAGTTAGGTTTCGAAGTGGGCGTTTCCAAAATGCCGCATCATGGCAAAAAGGTCTTTTCTTCCGCAATTCCCAACAAACAGGTGCCCCACGGTCTGTGTCTTCGAAATCTACCTGTGCCTGTAAGCCGAGCCGTCAGGGATTTTTTTTTTATCAGTAGTTATTTCTTTTTCATCTGTAAAATATTAAAAATACATTTCAAATCCGTTTCGTTATATGCAGAATTTTAAGATGCTTCATTTCTTTACTTTTTTTGCCCCACCCCCACACAAAAAGAAAAAAAGTTTGAAATTTTCTGCTTGATTCCGATACAAATTGAATTTATCATCTTTTTTTTCATGTGTGGAGACTTCCTCCTTTCATTTTGCCGCTTAATTTTTTTTGAAGTTACGGGAAATAAAAACTGGCACGAGGGTTTAAAAAAAAAAAAATAAATAGCTGTATCCCAAAATAGCCTTTTCATTCATAAGAAGCAAGTGAGAAAAAGGAATCTCTTTTACCCGCCAAATTTCTTCTTGTCCAACTTTTACCCCGCTAAAGTTTAAAAACTACATCGTTTGGGTCGATTCATTGCTTTTTTTTTTTCCGTTTCTTATTGGCAACGAGCCAGTGACGTAGTGAAAGTGGAAATGATTATTTTTTGTTCGTTTTTCGTGATTGGCTACTGCGAACTCTGACCTTTTCTGGATTAAAACTTTGGCGAGAAATAGGTGATGGAAAGTATCTGGCATCTGGCAATAATTTATCTTAATCTGAAATACCTTGCTTCTCTAACTTGTTACAGTATAACTAAAACGTACATTTGTGTTCTAATTTCTCCGTATTCGAAATTTAGTTACCGAATGATTTTATTTTTGCTAGCAAAATTATTTGTTTATCGCATTTCCAATATTATTTAGCCTTTACGTGAAATAAAATAAAACATATTGTACTGTCCTCCAAAAAAAAAAAAAAAAAAAAAAAAAAATTTTTTAAATTTTCTCTATATAAAGTATAATACAGAATTTAAAAAAATTAAACATGGTTAAATTTTTACAGCTTGTTCTGACTAAGATTTTAATGCCAATTAAGCAAGAATTTGAGAAAAAAAAATACACTTTTCTAAAAAAAACCCACATCTGACGTAACCAGCTGAAAATGATGCATTTTATTACCTATTAATGGTTTAACATAAAAACAATTAAAAATTTATGTAGATATTCTAAAATTTTATTATAACAAGAAATCTGTAAAAATGAAGCTCATGTTTTTCCAGAATTCTGCAATTGTTAGTTTAAATTATTTTAAAACTAAATAAGCACTCCTTACGTATTTTTAACTATTTTTATTATTCTAAATGGTGCGGAAAAACGAACAAAACAAAAAAATTGGCTTTAGTGAAATATTTGATTTAGTACTAGAGAGGGTTTTTTTAGGAAACATTTCATTGTGAGTTTTTTTTAGAGGACAGCACAATACGTGTCTAATACTCGCAAATATTTACAAAGAAAAAAGACGAGATATGTTTGATCCTTATATATTTTTTAAACAGCCTGAAAGTTGAATTGTTACAAAATTTGAAAGTAAGGTAAATTCCAAAAGTTTGAAAACATTTAACTGCAAAGGGGTTCGTTCGTCAATTAAGCGGATTCCTCAAAATGAAATTTTCTGCGAAAAAAATACACTGTCTCACAGTAACGGGCAGCATTTTTATGAGTTTTTTCATAATTTATATCGTCGAAACTTACTCAATACCTTTCACAGTGGCGCATCCAGGATGACGGTCCCAAAAGCTCAAAATACCACTATTTTAGTATAGGTGCAGAATTACTTTGAGTTAAATAAAGCCAAGAAAAATCTTCAGAAAAAAGTGGCATCCACTGCCTCTGGACGACCCTCCTCCCCTTAACTGCGTGCCACTGCTTTCATTAGAAACGTTTAGTAAATAATATCTATAATATTCATCCAACATCTGTATATGTTGTATATGTGAATGTTACTCTCGCATACAAATAAAGTGGGTGTAAAAAAATATGCATAAAATAACAGTTTAAAAGTTCTTTATATGTTGTTATTTATAGGGAAACTGAAAACGATATCGGCTGTAGACAACATGTTTTGAACATTACATTTTTGCGTAGTTAAAGAAGTTCAAAATACCACTATTTTAGTATAGTAAACTTCGTCATATTTAACTGAGAATGTTTTCGAGTAAATAAAGCGAAGAAAAATCGTTAGAAAAAAGTGGTGTCCACTGCTTTTGGACGACCCCTTCTTTCATATACACACACACACACCCGCTGTGCCATTGCCTTTCATTAGAAATGTTTAGTAAATAACATCTATATTCATCTGACATCTATATATGTTATGTTGTGTATATTTATGGAAGTGAATCTTTCATTCACATAAGAATAAAGTGTGTATAAAAAATATGCATAAAATAACAATTTAAAAGTTCTTTCTTTATGTGTTGATATTTTTAAGGGATACTAACAAAAAATATTAGCTATAGCCAACGTGTTTTGAATATTACACTTCTGTGTAGCTCAAAATACCACTGTTTTAGTACAGTAAACTTTGTCTTATTTAAATGCGAATTTTTCGATTTAATAAAGCTAAGAAAAATCCTTGAAAAAAGTGGTATCCACTACCTCTGGACGCCCCCCTCCCCCCTTGGCTGTGCCATTGCCCTTCATTAGAAATGTTTAGTAAGTAACATCTATATTCATCCAACATCTCTATATGGTGTCAACTCTCTAATTCCCCTTGCTAACGTTAAAACTTTGGGCGTGGAATTCATTCGTATTTTTACAATATATCCTCAGGAAATTAGTATTTTGAACTTTTTTCTGTTTACTGTTATTCTTAAAGGATATCTCTCTCTCTCTCTTTTTTTTTTCTTAGTTGTCAAAATATTTCTAAAATATTAATTTTATTTGAAGTGTTGAAATCTTACTCGCAACTCGTCCGTTTTTAAAACATAAAATATTTAATTAAGCATGTATTTTAGAAATATTTTGAGAACTAAGAAAAAAAGAGACATCCTTTAAGAATAACAGTGCATAGAAAAAAGAAGTAAAAAACATTAATTTCCTAAGAAGATATTTTAAAAATACGGATGCATCAAATGCCCAAAAGTTTAACATTAGCGAGCAGGGGAAGCTTAAGGGTTAAGGGGCATTTTTCCTTTTCCTTTTTTTTTCGTTTTCCATATTCTTTAATGCTATTGTTTGGCGGGAAAATAAATAGATCTTTTGTGTAACGTTCGGATTAAACTTTTCATTCTAGAAACAGCTTTTCCTTTGAAAAATTCCTTGGCTACAAGTTTGAAACTCGAGCCGTCAATCTAGTGTAATTTTGGCAAAGTTAATGATCAACGCTTACAATCTATTTATTTGATCATGTAGACAAAAAGCAAAAAGCGAGCATTTTTCAGAATTTACAGCCAACTGTTGTTGATTTCAAAGATTTTAATTTTTGTAGTCTGTCAGTTTGAAGTTTGAAGGTTGTAGAACAACAGGCTTTTCTATCAGTCTTTCAAACACTTTCATCACCATTCTTTTAGTACAGCAGTCAAGTCTTTTCATTTAGAACTGAAAATTAATGGGTGTTTAGTTTTTTCTTGACAGTTCGTGAAAATAAGAGACTATCCGACTAAAATAGAAAAATCTTTTTTTCAGTGGAAAACGGCTGTTGTTAAACATATAACAGATATAACAGATTATTTTATCTTTTTTAGGTGCGTTCGTAATTATATAAATACGTAACACCTATAGTCGTCGTCTGGTCTGTCCGTCCGTGCGCATATAACAGCGCAAAAACTACCCAGCCGAATAGTTTGAAATTTAATATATAGAATCATTTAAAAATTTTGTCGAGTCATTTCAAATTTTATGAATATCGAATCAAAACATAACAAGATGGAAATTGTACGTCAAACGTGACAAATGAGGTGCGTTCGTACTATAGTTATATAAATATTCAGATCTGGATGATTTTTAATTCTGTGAAATGAATTTTATCGTCTGCAGATTCATTTCTGTCATAAAATAAGTATCTCGGTCGCTTGACGATTAAAACTCCTATAACAAGAAAACACCGATTTTTTTGTTTTTAATTCAAATTTCTTAGTAAATATTTTTATTAATATTTTTTAAAGTTTTGATTCGATTTTCATAAAATTTGAAATGTCTCGACAAAATTCTGCAAAGATAATATATCTAAAATTTCAAACCATTCGGTTGGGTAGTTTTTGCGTTGTTATATGCAGACAGACGGACAGACCAGACGACGAAATAGGTACTACGTATTTATATAATTACGAACGCACCTAAAAAGATATTAATAAAAGTTTTCTTTATTCTATTAAATCCTATTATACGTAATCTATATAGTAAAAGCGCAAATCATGTGACTGAGAAAAACAAATACGGACTCGCCACATCTTTTTCCATATGCCAAGCGGCCATTTTTATTCAAAATTATTTTTTCAAATGAAATTGCATAAAAGGTATATTTGTAGAAATATCGTTCAAAAAAATAGTTTGCTTGAGAGATAGGTTACATTAAAAATATATATAGATTCTGAGATAACTTCAGTGAAAATTAGGTTAACAGCCGAATATCTCAATCCATCAGAATAAATAAACACAGGAGATTCATTCATCGTGAGTCAGAAATATTAAACCATGGAGGTAATCATTCGCAATGCAAGATCTCCAGGATGAATTTTACAAAGCTCCATGGTGTCGAAAAAAGAAATCGCGTCTGTAAACATGGCATACGTAATAAGAGAAAAGAAAAAAAAAAAGGCTTCATCATTTCGCTCATAGCAGACGATATAATTTATTTCACCTATTTCCTCTCAGGGGGCGATATAAACGCAAAAATAGTCAAATAAGAACAGAATTAATCCGAAGATGATTTTATTTAATACAAAATACCAAAATAATATAGGCTAGCTTCCTGCATCATTATTTATTGATCTTATGGATCATATTGTAAGAATTCTGGAAAATGTATACCGACGCAGTTTTGTTGGACAATAGTGCGAGTTCCTGTACTGAAAAAACCACATAACAAAAAGCATACAAGTTAATTTTTCACTATGAGCTAAAGGTAGTTTCTATCCTTATATAAAAAGCTTTGGTCTTAAAAATGCTTTATAGAAAGTTCTGATATCTTCACAGTAATAAGTTACAGCATTATACAACTTGGACAAATACTTTTTCCAGATCAAAAACGCGAAAATTCCTGACACATTTGCTGACTCATTTTTAAACTTAAAAGCATGGCACTTGCAATCCTGACTGCCGAAGCGATTTGGAATCGAACGATGTTTTCCATTTGTGATAAATTAATTACTTATCGAGTTATAAGCGATTGATGTCACATGACGACAGGCTTTTCTTCTTTCCTGCGCTGTTGCGTAAGGAAATTCGTATCTTTAATAAAATCTTTAGGTTAGGTTAATGAAATCTTTAGGTTTAGGTTTATATCTAATGTGTTTACATTAATAAAAACTCAAAACTGAAACCAATAATTAAGTTTCTGTGGCTGTAAGGTTGCATGCAACAATTATATAACATTTTTTTTTTTTTAATTATGAATATTTTCCTTGTTATAAATAAAACTTCTATTCATTGGTATTAAAATAAATCTTGGAATATAATAATTAGAGTGTAAAGAATAATTTTTGAAGAGTAGGTTTAAATTGAATAAATCTGATAAAAACTAGTATCATTTAAAAAAAAAAAAAAAAAAAAGTTACCAAAATCTTGCAAGTAAAGGTAATTGTAAAACTGATGAACCCCCTTTAAAGCATTATACCGAAAGTATATTTGTTCAGTTTGAATTGAAACTGATTTTAATTTTGAAAAGATTTAACGTCATTATATTTGTGAAAACTAAGCGAGCTATTATTTATAATTTGAATTGAATTTAAAAGGTTATTCATCTTAAATAAAATCAACTTCAAAGACATCAGAGCTTTAAAATATTTTAGAGTCCATTTATTTAATTGGAGATTAATGAACATTCAAGAAATATGTTTGAATGAATTTAACTTTGTTCAAAGAATTTAAACGCCAGCTGAGCTTTCAAGTGTTTTATGATAACGAACTTTTAATTAGTGTTGCTAGGCTTTTAGACTTAATAAGTTCTATCAATCTTGAGAATGAAATCATTAGTTATAAACTTGTTGACATAAATGAAACTGCTCGCATACAATGAAAATTTTATCTCGTCAGAAAATATAAACCATGTTTTCGGTGTAATTAATTTTGTAATTTTTCAAGAAAAAAAATGAAGCTCTCATTTATTCGAAAGTGCACATAACTGTTAGTATATTTCTGTCTTCCATCTTAAAACACATTTTTGGTGCCGGAAAACAGTGAAAATTAAATGCGTCATAACTCGGTAAGTTTTGGGCTTAAAAAAGGGATATTTTTATTTACTCCTTCGACACAAGACAAAGTTACAAGAAAGAAGGGGGGGGGGGGGAGCAGGTGCAGTATAAAAATTTAAATTTCATGTGTTAATATGTATACAGGCTCTTGTAAAACAAATGCCATATCTAAAACTGCACTTTAACTTTGGAAATATGTTTCTATCATTAGTAGTTTAAGAGATAATCACCATAACCTATATTTTGAATCTTCCAGTATATTCAACAGAATTTCTGAGAAAAAATACATGGTACTTTTGTATATGCACTACGCTGATAATTGTTGCACCGCTCATCGATAACAGTTTCAGTAAATGAATCTTTATAAAACCTTAAATTTGTTGTTTCAACTAAAATGTAAGCAAATATATACACAAAAATATTTGTAAATAAAAGTTGTTGAAATATCTAAATATCTCATCATTAAGTTTTCTTTTAGCTATAAGTTTGAAAAAATAATAATAATTAAACTTTTTCTATTCTTCTATACTTTTTCATATTTCAATTCATTTCATCCCCAACTCCATATTATTTCAAAAACATATCATTTGAAAATACAATAAAATGAATTAATGCGAACAAAAGATAAATAAAAGAATCTAAGTTCATATCTGGTCATATCACATGTAGTTAAAAAGAATATATATTTTGGAAATACAGTTGAGCTTCTTTTATTATTTTATCTCCCATTAAAAATTTCTACTTTCAGAAACTGAACTCTTCAAACTCAACGAGAAATCGTCTTTATGAGTTCACATCTTTTATATAAATTTCACTAAAGTCGCTTTAATGGCATGCCATTTTCCTCTTCAGACTTTAAATTCTATTCGAAATCTCAAATTAAGACACGAAATGCAAACATTTTGTAATTTTGCCTATGGCAGAACAATCCAACTTCATCGGATATTATTTTACATAACTTCGAGCATTTATAGCTTAGAATACTTTCAAAAATCGATAACTTTCGAATGACTAAATTCTGTTTGCGTCAAGTTCATCCTTCAGTCGAGATTATGCAAGTACATTGGTTGTTCTGAAATATCACGAGATACAAAGGTTTACAAGTGTGACATTTATCTCAGCTTCCATTATGTTAAGCGGGAATATTTAATTACGTTGCAACGCATCCGTGGTTTAATTAACTTAGGTATGATAAATGTATTAACTAGATATCTTTGGATAAGCCGGAGTGTAAAGCCATTAGTAATTTCACCTGGCATCTGCCAAAATTCTCGTACCCTATGTTTCTGAAGTTGTATAAATATTTATTTTATTTGTATGAATAGTCAGTTTTCTTAGAGATCAATGTTTTAAAAAAAAATCGTCTGACTGGAAAACATTAAAAGTTCCAGAAATTAAAACTCTTTTGTGTTGAAAATATTATAAATTTATATATATTATATAAAATAATTATATAAAATTTATATTTTTTTTACTCTGCTGAATTATTAAATTAAATTCAATAATAAGTGCTTTAACCCAACTATCTTCGGATAAACCAAAGTGTGAATTTATCAACAATTTTAAATTACATTTGTTAAATCTCTTGTATCCTATATTTCTGAAATATATATATATATATATATATATATATATATATTTACTTATTTAATTATTTATTTTTACTTCTTTGGCTAATATTCTTTCTTTAGTTCGAGATTATAAAAAGTCGTCTGTCGGGAAAATATAGAAAAAGAAATTTTACAATTTAAAATTCTTTCTCTTTGAAAAATTGCATACAGTTTTTTGCTCTGCAGAATTACTATGGGTGCATTTTATAAAGATTCTGTGTAATACAGGTAATCTGTTTAATATTAACCAAATATTAAATTTAATAAAAATATAATGCTAAAATAACTTGAAAGATTGCTGCTGTTCATGATAATCAATAGAATTTAAAGTGTTCAATAATTTATTGATAAATCATTGCAAATTTTGCGTATTGTTCCAGTTTGAATGTGTTTTATGTTCGAAATATCAAAGTTTATTTTCAAACTTTTGTAAAACATTTATTTTATTTTGAAAGTTATTCTTTCATGATTTTTATTATCGATGTATGATAAATGGTAAAAATATTTTTTGTTCTCTCGTTAAAAATCTGTTTCTACACCCATATTCGTATGCACATCAGTGAAGTGACATAGCTGTTAAAAAATATTTTTTTTTTTAAATTTCGAACATATTATTAGATGTGGACAAGTCGTTCTTCCAACAAACTTTTGTTATTTAGAAATTGACGAATGGAATTACGTATGTATTTTTTAATCTGTTAACGATATTGTTGCGTCATTGTTGGCAAAAAAATTAGAAAATTATTTTTAACCACTACATCTAAAACGAGCTCGCTGCGATTTTGCATACTTTGACGTCGTCGCAACAATTTATATTTCATATTTTGAAAATTAATGCTATATTAGCACAATAATTATACATTTTCATCGTAAAGTTGAAATATATATATATATATATATATATATATATATATATATATATATATATATATATATTGTGAATCTTTTATTATTTTTTTAATTGCACGGGTATGTACATGTGAGGGAGATTTTAAGATTTGAATTCTAATACATTCGGAATAGTAATTCCATCAAATATATTGAGAAACAAATTAAAGCATTCATTCACAAAAACTGGTGCGATTACGTCAAAATTTTCACTAATTCGCCCTGTTTTTGAATATTTTCCTTCTGTATCTCTAATAATAACTAGTCGTTGGCGGCTACCGTAATGCATACCATCATAGATATGCATAATATAAAATATGAAAATAAAACATGTGTAAACTATTTATAAAATGCATTGCAATTCGAATAAAATCGTGGCTTGATGACGTCACAAACTTTAAATGCTCTATTACTGAATTGCGTAAAAGAAACATCCTTATAACTACAAAAATGATAATCCTATTAACTAGCAGTTTACTGCGTCGGATGAAGCGTCTCATTTCCAATTAAAATATATCTTTGAATTAAAATTTGAATGAAATACATTGTCATGAAAAATCGAAGAGTGTGGAAAATAGGATTCCAAATATTTCGGCAACTCATTATCCGATCGATTTCATTCTTTATGCAAAGTTTATGTTTTTTATTGCCTTTTATATTCACAACTTAAAATAAACAATTTCGAAAAATTTTATATATCTTTTATCAGAACGAATATTTCGAGAGTCCGAAAAAAAAAACAGTCCCGGATAATCGAGGTTACTGAAATTCAATAAGCCTCTTCCTATTATTACATACTAAGTACATACCAAATTTCAAGTCTCTATCTCAATTTGTTCGAGAGTTAGAGTGTTTACAGACACACACACAGAGACAGACAGACGGAAGGCAATTTTTTTTTCTAAAAAAATGTTTTCCGGAATCTCCAGTGTCTGAAACCTGTAAATCCGTCAAAAAAAAATTATTGGATTTTCAAAACGATTACAAGACTTACCCTATAACTACGTATGATGGGTAAGTAAAAATGGAGAATTTGTCTGTCAATCTGACTGTTTATACACTTGCTTAATTAGTCTGTATACAGTCTTCTAATGCGATAAGAAAAACCTAACGCAGCAAAATGTGGCACAAAGATACTCAAAGGGAAGAGAGGGCGGGCGAGAAAGAGATTTCTTCAAAAATCGATTTAGATATTTTTAAAGTTTACTCCATTTCGTACATGCGGGATAACCGATAAGTATCTGGACTTTTGCTGCCTTTTAGACATTTTTCCATGTTCGAGGTGCTGTTTTTTACCGTCTTGTAATGCGATAAGGAAGACCTAACCCAACAGAATGTGGCACAAAGTTACTCCAAGGGAGGAGGGGGGGGGGTGGCGAGAAAGATATTTTTTTCAAAAATCGATTTAGATATTTTTAAAGTTTACTCCATTTCGTACATGCAGGATAACCGATAAGTATCTGTATTTTTACTGCCTTTTACACCTTTTTCCATAATCGAGGTGCTGTTTTTTTAATTATCAAGAAAGAGAAGAGTATTTATTGCTTAATTTAGTATTATTGGTTTTTCTTCAGATCTCACATGAACTAGTAACAGTTAGTACATCTTATTAAAGTTTTTTAATTATTAAAACTGAAAGTTTACATGCTACTTACTCTGTTTTGTTCAGACACAGAATCTGCCTGTATCTCTTTTGTGTTATTTACTGTAGAAAATTTAATTATCTCGTGTTTCACCTTTTAAAAATTATTTTATAGGTGACTTCTCTTAAGTAATTTAAATCTTTTTTTTTTCTCTCCTCCTCCTCCTCTTAGTAGTTTTATATTTAATTAATTTTCATTAAGGAACGCTAAATAGAAAAGAAAAAAAGTCCTGAAACGTTGGGCAAGCTGGAATACATTTTGCAGTTTTTTAGCACTTTCCAACCTAGTTGAAAAGTGCTTATGACTTCGGTTTGTCTGGCCGTATGGCCGTCTGCCGTCTGGCCGTATGGCCGTCTGCCGTCTGGCCGTATGGCCGTCTGCCGTCTGGCCGTATGGCCGTCTGCCGTCTGGCCGTCTGCCGTCTGCCGTCTGTCCGTGCTCTAACTCCCGTAAATATGCTCGGATTGCTCTGCAATTTTTATATACAGTGTCTCACATAAGTGATGGGACACTTGTGCTTTACAAAAGGAAACTAATCAAATAAATTAAAAAAACATGTACACATTTTTTTTGTGGGTGTGTTTCATACTTAAATTTAGTAAAGATTATTACATAACATACATTTTGTCAAAATATTAAAATATTAATTTAATAAAAATACAAATGTTTAGAACGGAGCAAAAAATAGCTCACATAAGTGATGGGACACCATTATATATGCAACAAAAATCGCCTGAAATAAGCAATAAAAATATTTTTTGGGGTTTTATTTTTACTTAAAAGCAATTGGCAATAATTTATAAAATCGTCTGCAGTATTTCTCTCCAGTTTGTTTTGGAATTTTTGTGTTTTTTAGCTCTGTGTAGTCATGAATGCTAAACGAAAAGAAACTTCGCCTGAAATTCGAAAATTAGTTATTAATTTGCATATTGAACGTGGAAAATCTATTAGAAAAACTGCTGAAACAGTTAACTTGAGTCGTTCAACAGTTTTCAATATCATTAAACGATATAAAAAGAATCATATGATTCAGGATAAAAGAAGACCTGGCTGACCATCAAAGCTATCCAATGGAATAAAGCGAATTATCGTTCGAAATATTAAAAAAAATCCAAGAATTAGTGCTTCAAAAGTTGCTGCTGATTTACAAGCATTATATGGAATAATTGTTAATCCTGAAACTATTAGAAGGGTAATTCGATCTGCTGGATATCACGGTAGAGTAGCCAGGAAAAAATTCTTCGTAAGTGAAAAGAATAGAAAACTCAGACTAGCTTTCGCAAAATCCAACATAAATAAGAATTCTGATTACTGGAATAAAGTTATATTTGCTGATGAGAGTAAATTTAATATATTTGGTTCTGACGGTAGAATCTTGGTGTGGAGAAAACCCAGGGAAGAACTTCGCAAACAGAACTTGGTACCAACAGTAAAACATGGTGGAGGAGGAGTTATGGTATGGGGGTGTATGTCGTCCGCTGGAGTTGGTAATTTTGTTTTTATTGACAGTATAATGGATCAGTACAAGTATATTGATATTTTAAAGCAAAATTTGAAATCTTCAGCACGAAAATTGAACCTTCATAACGATTTTAAATTCTACCAGGACAATGACCCCAAGTACACTGCTCTGAACGTTAGACTCTGGCTGCTATATAACTGTCCTGAAATAATAAAAACACCACCACAATCTCCAGACTTAAATCCCATAGAGAATATTTGGCAAGAATTGGAATCAAGAATTCGCAAACACACCATTTCTTCAAAACAACAACTAAAATCAGTGCTTCAAGAAGAATGGGGTAAAATCACTCCAGAAATCACAAAAAAAATAGTCGAATCCATCCCAAAAAGATTAAATCATGTTTTAAAAGTAAAAGGAAATCCAACAAAATATTAAAACCTTTTAAAAAGTAAAATTTGTGGATAAATATTTGATGGAAAAGTAAGTGTCCCATCACTTATGTGAGCCATTTTTTGCTCCGTTCTGAACAATTGTATTTTTACTAAATTAATATTTTAATATTTTGACAAAATGTATGTTATGTAATAATTGTTACTAACTTTAAATATGAAACACACCCAAAAAATTTTTGCACATGTTTGTTTATTTATTTTATTGCAGTTTCTTTTTATAAAGCACAAGTGTCCCATCACTTTTGTGAGACACTGTATGTTATTGTCGCCATCTATAGCATGTTCCCTATTTCAACGGAAGTGTGTAGCACTTATAGTTATTTTACAGGGACACTCAAAAGAATTCCGTTATATTGCGTTCTATGGGGAAAAATCATTTGCGGTTTATTTAAATAATGTTTCACTAATTTAAACGCATTGAAATTTATATACAGTGTCTCACATAAGTAATGGGACACTTGTGCTTTACAAAAGGAAAATAATCAAATAAATTAAAAAATCATGTACACATTTTTTTGTGGGTGTGTTTCATACTTAAATTTAGTAAAGATTATTACATAACATACATTTTGTCAAAATATTAAAATATTAATTTAATAAAAATACAAATGTTTAGAACGGAGCAAAAAATAGCTCACATAAGTGATGGGACACCATTATATATGCAACAAAAATCGTCTGAAATAAGCAATAAAAATATTTTTTGGGGTTTTATTTTTACTTAAAAGCAATTGGCAATAATTTATAAAATCGTCTGCAGTATTTCTCTCCAGTTTGTTTTGGAATTTTTGTGTTTTTTAGCTCTGTGTAGCCATGAATGCTAAACGAAAAGAAACTTCGCCTGAAATTCGAAAATTAGTTATTAATTTGCATATTGAACGTGGAAAATCTATTAGAAAAACTGCTGAAACAGTTAACTTGAGTCGTTCAACAGTTTTCAATATCATTAAACGATATAAAAAGAATCATATGATTCAGGATAAAAGAAGACCTGGCCGACCATCAAAGCTATCGAATGGAATAAAGCGAATTATCGTTCGAAATATTAAAAAAAATTCAAGAATTAGTGCTTCAAAAGTTGCTGCTGATTTACAAGCATTATATGGAATAATTGTTAATCCTGAGACTATTAGAAGGGTAATTCGATCTGCTGGATATCACGGTAGAGTAGCCAGGAAAAAATTCTTCGTAAGTGAAAAGAATAGAAAACTCAGACTAGCTTTCGCAAAATCCAACATAAATAAGAATTCTGATTACTGGAATAAAGTTATATTTGCTGATGAGAGTAAATTTAATATATTTGGTTCTGACGGTAGAATCTTGGTGTGGAGAAAACCCAGGGAAGCATTTCGCAAACAGAACTTTGTACCAACAGTAAAACATGGTGGAGGAGGAGTTATGGTATGGGGGTGTATGTCGTCCGCTGGAGTTGGTAATCTTGTTTTTATTGACAGTATAATGGATCAGTACAAGTATATTGATATTTTAAAGCAAAATTTGAAATCTTCAGCACGAAAATTGAACCTTCATAACGATTTTAAATTCTACCAGGACAATGACCCCAAGCACACTGCTCTGAACGTTAGACTCTGACTGCTATATAACTGTCCTGAAATAATAAAAACACCACCACAATCTCCAGACTTAAATCCCATAGAGAATATTTGGCAAGAATTGGAATCAAGAATTCGCAAACACACCATTTCTTCAAAACAACAACTAAAATCGGTGCTTCAAGAAGAATGGGGTAAAATCACTCCAGAAATCACAAAAAAATTAGTCGAATCCATCCCAAAAAGATTAAATCATGTTTTAAAAGTAAAAGGAAATCCAACAAAATATTAAAACCTTTTAAAAAGTAAAATTTTTGGATAAATATTTGATGGAAAAGTAAGTGTCCCATCACTTATGTGAGCCATTTTTTGCTCCGTTCTGAACAATTGTATTTTTACTAAATTAATATTTTAATATTTTGAAAAAATGTATGTTATGTAATAATTGTTACTAACTTTAAATATGAAACACACCCAAAAAAATTTTGCACATGTTTGTTTATTTATTTTATTGCAGTTTCTTTTTATAAAGCACAAATGTCCCATCACTTTTGTGAGACACTGTATATCACTAAGGTGCATTAGAAGAAGCTTAATATGGAATAGGGTGTGCATAGCACTTATAGTTACTTTACAGGGACAGTCAAAAGAATTCCGTTACATTACGTCTATGGAGAAAAATCGTCTGCGGTTTATTTAAGTAATGTTTCACTATTTTAAACGCACTGAAATTTATATATATCACTAATGTGCATTACAAGAGGCTTACTACAGAATATTGTGTACATAGCAGTCATCGTTCATTTACAGGGACACACAAAAGAATTCTCTACTGCCTGTTAACAATAATTCCTGGAAGTGCATTTTAAGTTACTGAACGCGATTTTAAATTTAACTCACTTTTTGTTTATTACGTGGCGTGTATAAATTCTGTAGATCATATACAGGGAAGCACAAAAGTTCGCGAACACATTTCCGTTTATTGACAAACTCCAGATGGAGAATTTTAAACTGTGCTACGCGTTTCCTAACTGAACTAAAATTTAGCATTCTATGTTGTATATATACAAACCTATAGATCCTATACAGGGCTGAATAAAAGTATTCGGATATTTTTCCGAATATTGTATATGTTGGAAATTCCTGAAATTATAATTTTAAATATGTTATGCGTTTTTCAAATTGTTTACTTAGATGTTATCTTTTAGCTTATTAAACGGTATGAATTGTAAAATTATTTTGGAAGCGTTGGAAAGTGCTACATAATCTATGCTTGACGCATGATTTTTCGTTCTTGTTTTTCTTTTTTTCACTTCTTTTTTTAGGTGCGTTCGTAAGTATATAAATACGTAGCACCTATACTCGTCGTCTGGTCCGTCCGTTCGCATATAACAGCGCAAAAACTACCCAACTGAATGGTTTGAAATTTAATTAGTATATATAATCGTTGCAGATTTTGTCGAGTCATTTCAAATTTTATGAAAATCGAATCAAAACTTAAAAAGATATTAATAAAAGTTGCCTTCATTCCATTAAATCCTATCATACGTAATTAATTCATTGATATCCCATGATTGGTAATGATTCTAGGTTACCATGGTGATTACGTTCTATTTAAGATGGAGTCCGATTGCTTCCGCATTACTGAATTTAAAAACCGAATTTGTGTACTAAAATTGTTTCATTAGAGCAATCCTATAATCTACCGACAGTTTATTAGATAAGATTTTCCGGAGAAATAGATATTAACGGAAGAAAGAGTCTAAATATGGATTTCAAGTTCGCAAATTTTCAATTTTCAGTAAATGTCAACAAAAGATAAAATGTTGCCAACTTAAAATGTACTTATTTTATTACGGAAATGAATCGTATCATAATACCAGACGATATAATTAATTCCTTCAGTGACATAATAACGATTTTTTTTTTTTTTTTACATTGTCTTATATTGGATATTTGCGCATAGTTTAATTTTAATGTAACAGAATTGTATGTAATAAATTGTTTGTAAAAGTGTATTGAAACTTAATTTCATAAAATAAAACTAATATCTATTATATGAACATGTGCACATAAAATAAATTTCGTATTCATGCATTTTTGCATAAGAGTGCAACAGCTATTGCGCCAAGATCTGAATATTTATAAAAAGTAGTTATAGTACGAACGCACCTCATTTGTCACGTTTGACGTAGAATTTCCATTTTTTTTTTTTCTGTATCAAGAGGGAAAAAAAATATATTTGTTTTGTCGTTTTGTGGTGGCTAAGCGTGATCCATTACTTTATCTTATTGTGTAAAAAAAAAAAAAAAAAAAAAAAAAACTTAGACGTTCTTATATAAAAGATTGGAAAAGCAAACTGAAACCTTAACAGTTCCCGCAAAAAGAACTAAATTAAACCTAGCTGAGTTTGGGAAGTTCAAACTGAAGAACAAGATCAATACAATAAAATTCCCAAAAAGAAATGAAAACAGATTCCTGCGTAAATATTTTCTCATTCCTTTTCAAAGTTTAAAATGTTATATGTTTTCTCGCAGAAAAATTCGAAGTTCTGCATTGCAATTCTTTTTTTTCTTACAGAATAGATAAATAAAATAAAATAAATCTTGGCAGAATACGGAATTATGCAAAAATGAGGAAAAAATATATCTGTGAATCTAAATAAGTAACTGCGGAAATACCTTGAATCTCAACAAATTTTTTTTTTGGAATTTTTCCAATTCCTCATTTAACAGGTTGTAAAGATAGTTGTTTTATTTATTTTTTGTTTCCTGTCTCGTTGTAAAATACACTGCTTCTTTCTTGGTGAAATATCGTGGTTGTTTTACATTGGAATTCATTAAACGCTTCCACATGCTTCTGTATTTTTTGTTTTAAAAGAAGAAAAAAGAAAAAGAATTTCAACAACAATGGGTTGTACCAATGCCGCATTACTTGTGTTGAATTCCAAACACGTTTTTACATTTATTTAATTTTTGTTTTCAGTGTTTTTTAGTGGAAGTTTGCAATCAGTGATTCCCGGTATATTTTGTATAAACTATCATACTACATTTTACACCATTTTTTTCCCTAAATATTCTGAATTTCGGGCGGATTCAAAATTAATGAATTTAAAATTGAAATATTATCCCTGATTTATTTATTTATTTTGCATGAGAATCTGTATTTAATTATTCATCTGTAAACAGCGAAATGACTCTGAATTAAGAATCGTATGTCAAATTCCTTAAGCGTCGCAGTTCTTAGTTTCGATAGGAAGAAGACACAGTTTCACTATATTGGACGACAAAAATTTCCGAATTTCTTCATTCTGCTTGCACTGCAAAAGATATTTGTTACTTTCTTTTTCTGCATCTTTGAAGTTGGTTCCACAGTCACTAAAAATCTCAAAAGGTTTCCCTCTTCTTGCTATAAATCGTTTTAATGCACTTAAGAATGCCTTTGTTGAAAGGCGTCGTCATCATGATGAAAATATAGATATATTATAAGTATATATTTTAAATCGTGAAGAAGTGTAGTATATATTGATTTTGATGAAAAGAATGAAAATTCCCAATATATATATATATATATATATATATTGAAAGATATTCCTTAACGGTTAAATTAACCTTTTCCGTTAGATACAATTTGTTGACCATGTGCTTGTGAAATTATGCTTAGGAATATGGGTAAATAATTAATGTAAGTAATATATAATTTTTCTTTATCTTCCTTTTTATTTATTTATTTTTTCCCCTCTTATTCAAATTGTTAGTATGATTTATAATATTCCATTTTCAAATGTCTCCTTGTTTTTCAATCTTGTTTCACTGATTGTTCGGGCAGTGATATGACATAATTTTTGGCATTAAGCTGGTGTCATATACAGAAAACAATCATTCTTTGCTTATAAATGTAGTTTCCCCGCCCTTGAAAAAGTGAATTACATTATAAGCTTCCATATGTGTTTATACTCTTGTTTCCTTTTTTTTTTTCATTTGAATTAATATTAATTCATTTATTAGGACTACATATTTTATTTTGTAATTTGACACTGCTATATGGTATAGTGATTTCATTGTGTATATGGTCAGTTTCTTATGTTTCAATGGTTAAATTTTACATTAAGTTTATATATATATCCAGTTTCAGTTGGTGTTTCATTAATGGTTATATATATATATATATATATATTCTAAAAAGGAAATACTGAAAGAGTCTTTCTCAGTGAAAACGAAATTTTAGATATTTTTACATTCTGTGTATCCTTATTAATTGCCAAGAAACATTTTTTTTTCTCTTTATAGCGGTTCTCAATAAAATATTTTTCTCCACTGAAAAACACGGAACTTTCTGACACATTTTCTGACTCATTTTTAAACATGATATAATAATATAATTATTGCAGGCATGATTACTCAAGTGATTTGTAATCGAACAGTTTTTCGTTTTCTGATAAATGACAAAATGATTGTTGTAGCATGGCAGTTTTTTTTCCTTTCCTGAGCTATATTTGGAAATTCGGTTCAAAACGCCAACTTTGACAGCACTTTCTGAAAATCTTTTGCTTTTATTGAAAAACGGGAAAAAAAAACAGTTCAATTAAATAGTTTCTTAATAAGAACCACCTGCCAATTTGATACATTTGCAAACAAAAATGAATTTTAAAAATGTGTCAGAAAGTAGCCAGTTTGGGTTTGAGAACAACAACCGTAACTTGAAATTTTTCGCAAATATAAATTTATACAGGGTGCAAAGTAAAGTTGTGTAAACTCAAATAACTCTTGAGCGGATAGAGCCAGATATAACAAATGTGTGCCTATAATCACTGAGCTCCATATATTACAGAAGATCTGTCTTCCTATTCCCCATCATGATATCCAGCGCGGAAGAATAGAGTGACAATAATTTTAGTTCGCATTTATGGCAAAGCATGCTGTTTATCGCATTACCTTACATGATTAGAGAATAATGTATTAATTAGATAAGCATAACATAATTAGATAAGCATAGCTTAATTCAAGAAGCATAAATTAGAATAATAGTAAATGAGAACACTAATATCTAACACTGACAACGCGGACTACATTTTACCTTTACCTTGCAAACTTTATTTGCCTTGCAAGTTTCTGACCGCCGACTTAGAAGTCCTGTTATATATGGAACTCAGTGGTTTTGAGTCGGCGGTCACAGAAGCCTGCAAGGCAAATGAAGTTTGCAAGGCACAGGGATAAACTAGTCCGCGTTATCAATGTTAGACTTTAGTGTTCTCATTTACTATTATCCTAATTTATGCTTCTCTAATTAAGCTATGCTTATATAATTAATTAATGCTTCTCTAATCATGTAAAACAATTCTATAAACAGCATGCTTTGTCATGAATGCGAACTGCGAACTAAAGCTATCGTCACTGTATCCTTCCGCGCTGACCCCTGCAAATCCTGTTGGGGGAATAGGAAGACAGATCTCTTGTTATATATGGAGCTCAGTGCCTACAATAAAATGATTATACGCTATCGTATGAGAGTGATTGTACTGCCTCTAGTAACAAATTTCCGAAGTTATCGATTTTATCTCTAAAACTCTGTGAGATAGCGAAATAAATCGATTGCAGAAGTGTAGAGCACTATCGATTTTGTATGAAATAACGTCTTACATGTAAAAATAAATTTATTAAAAGTCCTGAAATGTTATTATTTTTTTTCATAACCAATCATGTTAAATAATGTGTTTACCATTAGCAGCAATATACACATGCATCGCTGCTGATTCTAAGTATACTTAACAACTTAACTAGATTTTCTTATTCAAATAAATAATAACTTGCTTACATATGTTGTTTAATTACTTGCAATATATCAATAAACACAATATAGTGTTTACTTGATCTATTAAATGCAGCTGCGCAAAAATATTAATACCTGAATTGAAAGAATGCGAATATATATCTCCCATTATTACTCACCTGGGCTCAACCTGTCTCATAAATCTTAATAGTGAAGAAATATCCCTTAAAAATTGTGTTCTAACTCTAGTAAATTAAACCCTACGTAACAATTTTTCTTCCTTACCGTCTCGTTTTAACTCTAATGAAACAGATCCAGATGCTCGCGCATCCAGGCTCAAGAGAACGTATTTTTCAATTAAGGGTAGTGTAAAATGTTCTTTTTACGATATGTTCGTGAAATATATACTCTTTCTCCTTGAGGAGTAACTGTTTCAGCTTTAAAGAGAAAATTTGAAATATGTAACCTTTGTTTTAAAAGTTCCTTTTCCTTTTTAGGCGAATTGCATTTATTTTTTCTAGTTAGTTGAACTGCATTTATTTTCTTTGAATTTATCATTGAAACAGCTTAAATTTAATACCGAAAAATTAAATATCTGCCAACCGTCCGATTTTTACTTTCCGAATACATAGTGAAAAACACAGTTAAAAAGAAAAAAGAAAAAGTTTGGTGCAATTCGGGTTTCAGAAAGTGAAATTTCTTGCTAAACGATATAAACAGCTATGAAAAACAGCCTGATGAACTTCTGTTCTTCTTTATATATCAATTTATATATATATATATATATATATATAATTCGCAAAAGTTATATATATATATATATATATATATATATATATATATATATATATATATATATATATATATATAATTCGCAAAAGTTTTATTGTATAACCATTAAAAAACATCACAGAAACATCATACAACAGTTGGGGGGAAATCATACTAATATGAACAAGTGGGTAAGTGTGATCGAAGATCGCTCAAAGGGTTTCGTTTAATATTCCTTTATTCCCGCTATTATATTCTGTATATATTTTCTGTATTATATTTTCTGTATTATATTCTGTATTATATTCTGTATTATATTCATTGTATTATATTCTGTATTATATTCTGTATTATATTCTGTATTATATTTTCTGTATTATATTCTGTATTATATTCTGTATTATATTTTCTGTATTATATTCTGTATTATATTTTCCCGCTATTATATTCTGTCATAATAATATCCGTCATGTGGACTAAATGCGATATTTAAAAAAAATAATTTCAAAATTAAACAAATTGAACACCTTCAAAATGTTAAAATAGGCGAATATTTCCATAATCGGATTTTTATCACGATTCAATATGTTTCTCAAACTCATATGTATTTACTATTCTCTATTACTCATCTTAATACTCGCTTTGTATTATTCTCAAACATCTGAAAAATTCGTTAAACTTCCAATAGGACGTCAGATTTTCTTTTTAATGCTCTAATGACGTGATATTAATCTGCTTTGTGTACATACACATACTCATACTCCTTGCATTATTGAGAAATCTTAGACGTTTACCGTTCAGCGGTCAGAAGCATGAAAGGCAAATGAAGCTTGCAAGGCAAAAGTAAAAAATAGTCCACGTTGTCAATGTCAGATATTATGTTCTCATTTACTATTATCCTAATTTATACATTTATAATTAAGCTATGTTTATCTAATTCATAAATAATTTACTAATCATGTAAGGGAATGCGATAGACATGCATGTTTTGCCATGAATGTGAGCTAAAATTATCGTCACTGTATCCTTCCGCGCTGACCGCTGGAAAGCATGTTGGGCATTAGGAAGACAGATCTCCTGTTATATTTGGAGCTCAGTGATTACCACTATGACGTCAATCAATTTTATTTCATATTTATCTTTTTTTCAATTGATGAAACTTTTTATTTCATTTTCATTTTTCACGTGGAAATTGTCTGATAGAAAATTAATTACTGTGGAAAGAATTTCATCGTGGATTTTTAATTTTTGGCATCTCCTATAACGAAAAATGTTTCAATTTAATAGGAAAAGGCTGTTAGAATTTTGGTTTTTTATCTCTATTTATTAAAATAATACGAATTTTTCAAATTTTAATATTTTAAGCTCTTCATAGCTGGTATTCAGAATTATACACAAAGTTTCAACTCTGTAAGTGATATAGTTTTTGAGAATGGCTCTGTGACAGACAGACAACGGAGCGGGAGTAATAGGGTTTCGTGAGATGAACGAAACCCTAAAAATGAACACGTACCTGTTTGAATTATATATATACATCTTATTTATATATATTATTATTGTTTTTATATATAATTTACTTCTGTTTGTATATAAAAATAGACAAATGGCAATGTAAATGTAAAAATATGTAAAATTTGAAAAAAATTGGTTGTGTATATGAAATAGCTGTTATTTGCATGTGTCCTACATCACTATTTTACGTGCTACATGCACCGTTCCAAAGCAATTTATGGTTTTCGAATACATTGGCAGGGTTCCCAAATGGTCCGCTTTTTGAATACCGGTATTTTCTTAGAAAAATTTTATTTTTAGATTTTTCTCCGCAAATTTTGCAGAAACCACCTTCGGAGGTAAATTTGTGCGGAAATGTTGTAGAAACCTAACCATGAAATTTTCTTTTTAAAAATATCGGTATTCAGTTGGCGGACCATTTGGAAGCCCTGCACTGGTCATTTTCGGATGGAAAAAGTGAGTGTTGTCATTCGAAAATTTTGAAATTATATTATTATAACCGTAACCGTGCAGGCCACATTGTTCTTGTTCTTCACAGTCTCGAGTGCGTACCTTCAAATAACTAATCTTGCATTTCATTTCATTTCATTTCGGTTGGTTGGAACTGAGCGACCGCTAGAGATTCATATATCGGGCAAAACTTCTTTATGATTACTCTGTATATTACATATATATTTTATTATTTTTATCTGAATCTTACTGATTAATAAAAAAGTTACACGAGTAGAGAATACGTAAGAGACAAAATGGCAGCGCAACACAATTTAAGGGTTGGCAAATGTGACAATACATGCATGTAAAATGTCGCATTCCATATGTTCTGGCAGTGAATATATATTTATTCCTGTTCATTGTCCTTTGACATTCTGTCGATAGACTAAACGCAAAAATAGGTTGGCTGTTGAATTAATTTCCGTATTTAAACGGCCAAGAGAACGCAGACAGACAGCTGTGAGTGATTTTGCAGATCAGTTTTCACTGGAGGAATTCCTTTAATTGTCGTCTTCCGCAGGAAAAAAAAAAATATATATTGAGCGAAGTTTAAAATTAAAAGCGTCCGAAACAATGTTACAGGAATTCGGTTTTATCGATTTTTGGGGATGGAAGATCCAGAAAAGAATTTTTTTTTAGGATCGATTTTATTACTCTATGTTTCTGAACTGTCTTAAACTGTCTGAAATGTCTTCTGTTTAGACAGTGTAAAAATATTTTAATCATAATTCTTTTTTTGTGTGTGAGAGAAAGAGAGAGGGGGGGGGGGGAGAAAGAGAGAGAGAGAGAGAGAGAGAGAGAGAATGGGTGAGTCAGTGAACACGCCAACTTCCAAAAAGTACTTACAATTGAGCAGTGAAGTGATCACACACACATACAGGGTAGTTATAATACTATAAGTATCTCTATTTAGAGCTGTCTGTAGCTTGAAGGAATAACCCGAATGAAACCAAAATAGGTACACTGACTATTCGAGAAGGCGGAAGAAGAATGGAACAATAAAAAAAAATAATTGAATTCCAGGAGAAAATAGAAAAAAATAGGAATAGGAAAGAGGGCGGCGCCATCTATTGGCGATCATTGCAACTATTTTTTTTATTGTTCCATTCTTCTTCCCCCTTCTCGAATAGTAAGTGTACCGATTTTGATGTATGGCACTACGGGGCCTGTCGATGCAAACGCCGTTGTGTACCGTGGGGTGTCGAAAACTTCAATGACTTAATTAAAAAATCGCATATCACAACATGTAGGAAACATTATTCCTGATGCGTTACATTCTGCAGCTGAGCAAGTCGTGCGCCGTCTTTATTGTGTCCTCCAGCACAATGGTCATGCGGAACCTGAACTTGATCGGCACCGCCATGCGAAAGCGTAACCACATTCACTGTGACACTTTCCAATAAATTAGGTGTGTCATCCGGTTTTACGCCTTAATTCGTTGTTCTTGTATTACACATTGCATTTCACATTCAAAAGCGCCATCTAACGGCGATGATTGCAATTATTTATTTTATTGTTCGATTCTTCTTCCCCCTTCTCGAATAGTAAGCGTACCGATTTTGGTTTCATTCGGGTTATTCCTTCAAGCTACAGACAGCTGCAAACAGAGATACTTATATTATAACCACTCGGTATAGATATATGTTACACACGCACATAGCCGTTTTTTATAAGTAAAGAATTATTATTTTTTATAAGTAAAATTTATTCAGAATCGACATTTTACTACTATTTTAACATTTACTACTCAACGTATAACCAACAGAGTGTATGATGTCCCGACCGGGGATCGAACCCGGAACCTTTGATATTATCCGATCTTCGGATAATACCAAATGATTGACCGATATGATTGTCCGATCTGGTCATTTTTACACTCTGTTGGTTAGACGTTGAGTAGTAAATGTTAATTCATATTTTTTATAAACTAAGTAATCTCCGGCGTAATTACAGCTCTGCTGGAAAATTTAATTAGCATATAAAATTTATTATTTGATTAAAAAAAATCAAATTTTAATTTATCTGTCTTTAATGTTTCATATGATTGAAAAAAAAAAAATTTTTTTCACCTTTTAAGATTGTAATCGATTTTATGAAGTCATCCGTTATTTATCTGATGGCCCTGGATAAGGGACACCAGTTTTTAAAGTATCTTATGAATCAATTTGTTGCAGACGTCAGTTGCATATACTTGCTTTCTCCTGGCACAGGGCCACCTTTTCGAAGTGATATTAATGATACTACTTCCTAAGCGCTTAAAGGGAAGTCCAAACACGTGAGCCATTTAAAGTAGCTCTGGCAGAACTTGTAAATTTGAAGCTCTTCCAATGTCTCAACTACATTAATTTCTCAATAAAAGTGATAAAGCTAATCCCTAAAAATGTGTCGAGGAAATGTATTAACCTTTTCTTCGATAGAGGTACATTTTCAGTTAGAGAAAAGTATCGATTATATGTAAAAATATTTAAAATTTTGCATTACATTTATTTAGGAATTAACCCATAAATAATCACTTATAAACAAATGCCATCAAAAGTATTAAAAATTTTAAAGGCAGAATTATTCAAAGTAGTAACAGATATAACTATTTGTTTTGCATTTATTAAGTTGTATGTATGTTTTGAATTTATTATTATTTTGTACTAGCGAAGCTTCGCCTGTTTGGCTGGTCAGTTTTTCCCAAACGGCTACGCCGGCTCCATTCGCGAATCAAACGAACCTTAAATTATTGGATTTTTTTTTTCGACCCAGATTAAATTTATATTTTCAGCATCGTCGTTCGCGTTGCTATAGGAACCGATTTGGCATTATTCAAACATCAATTTAATCACGGCGGTAGCAAAATTTACTATTGAGTTCTTTCCATTTCAGAAAAAATTTAAAAAATCGAAGATAACAAAGATTACTATATTGGGTTAAAAGATTATAATCGAATTCCTTTTACAAATGTCAAAAAAAAAAAAAAAAAAAAATTCTGCAAAATATAAAAAAATTTAAAAATTCGTGAGAAATTCAAAAATTGCGGAGGAGAAAATTTACTATATTGAGCTAAAAGATTAAAACCGGATTCCTTTTACGAATACTAAAAAAAAAAAAAAAAAAATCGCTACGAAACGCAAAAAGAACGCTAAAAATCGCATTAAAAAATCGCGAAAACTTCAAAAAATTGTCGTACGAATTCCAAATAAACTTTATTGAAAAAAGACCAAATTTTTTTATTGGGCTAAAAGCTTGAAACCAGATTCATTTTACTTATAGGGAAAATCGTCACAAAAAGCGAAGAAAATCTAAAAATTAAATAAAAAATTAAATCCAAATATCCAAAAATCTGGCTTCGATGTGTATAACTTCAGACCACAGCCAAACTCGATTCCTCTTTACCAATATGGCCATTTAATTCACATGTACAAAGTATGTAGCACAAGAAACATGAACATGAGCAATTTCCTTTTTCTTCTTCTCGCTCTCTTTTTTGAGAGAATGGGGGGGGGGGAGGGTGTCTATATATTAAGTTATCATGCTCAGGTTTTGAAAAAGCGTGCGTGATTACGCGAATCGCGTACAGAATAGGAAAATCACGCATAATGAAAAATGCTGTGCGGCATTTCACCCTTGCCACTTAAATCTTTTCCCAGGCGTATGATTCTTCCGTGGATATAGTATTTTTTTTTATTTCCGCGAATTATTGTTTTATTATTATTATTACTCCGCAAAATCTATCAGTCACGAAAAATATATAGCGAATTTCGTAAATCTGACACGGAAAAAATCGCGAATTTCGCCTGTAGGTCACGGGGAAAAAATCGCGAATTTCGTCAAACGATCGCGCAAAAAAAAATTAAAAATAAAAATAAATAAATAAATAAATAAATAAAAAATCAGGAAATTCAGTCGCTTACGAAATTTGTAAATTTTCTTTTGGAAAAGAAAATTTGCAATAATACTTTTTCTGCCAGCAAAATATTTTATTTATGGTTTTCTGCCTTCAGCCTTCAGTAATGATCTGAAATCCGTACAATTCAGAATTCTGCAAATCCCTTGGTCCCAGGTTGTGGAGATTTCTGAAAATGTAATACTGTATGTAATATGATTTAATAAAGCCAATGATTTGATTGAAATGTAATGATTTCAAATGCAGTGCGACTGTAATAATACAAAAGAAGCAAAAAAAAAAAGTAAAAAGAAAGAATTGAGAACTTTAATTACAAATCTCGCCCAAAACTGGAAAAATCCCCCTCATCAAATTCACCCCTTATTTCAAAACCTGATGCTTATACAAAGATAAAAATGTCAGTTCTATCAATCAACTTTTATTTCATCATTTGTAACATCATAGCGATATAAATGGAAACTCGCAAAGAAAGTTTATCTCCGAAAAGAATATAAATAATTTTAACTAACATATGAAGATATGTTTATAATTAAATGCTATCTTTCCCTCATCTAAATTTAAAACTGGCTGCATTCTCCATATCTCCTCTATAGAGCTGTATCACCGTTTCACCATCACATACATACACTGTTGAATGGTCCCGCGATTGTATAAGTAGTATCTCATCTGCAGATAAATGCATTTTTCTGGCAGAAAGCCATACTGGATGGAAATTTATATTAATGAAGGGAGGGTTGTAAACGTTGCTTTTCTTTTTTTTTTTTCATTCGCATGAGAGTGAGTACATGCTTCTTTTTACGAAAAACCTGTTGGCTTTCTAGTGGCTATTTGTTGCATAGTGGTTCTTGTGGATTTACGTTACGCTTTTACGTACTTTAATTTAGTATTTTAATGTTTCCTTGAATGTATTGGGAAATGACATTTTTGGAGAAAAAAAAATTAAAAGCACTGATGATGCAAATGTTCACATCTATTGAAATGTTTCTGATTGTACAGTAATTTTAATTCCGCAAGATTTTTTTTAACACTTTCGAACATAGTTGAAGAGTGTTCATGAATTCGGTTTGTCTGTCTGTGTGTCTGTTTGTCCGTGCTCTAACTCTCATAAATATACTCGGATTGTCATGCTATTGATATGTTATTGATATGTTATTATATATATGTTATTGGCGTTTACTATGACATGTTCGGTATTGAAAATAAAGTGTGTAACACATATAGCGCCTTTGCATGGACACTCAAAAGAATCCCGTTACATTACAGTCTATGGGAAAAAATAGTTTGCGGTTTATTTTAATAATGGTTCACTTTTTCAAACATATTCAAATTGATATATATCACTGAGATGCATTACAAGACGCTTACTATAGAATATCGCGTGTATAGCATTCATCGTTCATTTACAGGGACACACAAAAGAATTCGCTACTGTCTGTTAACAATAATTGCTGGAAATCCGTTTTCAGTTGCTGAAAGCGTTTTTAAATCAAATTCATTTGTTGTCAATTACTTGGTGTGCATACATTTTATAAATTATACACAGGGCAGCACAAAAGTTCTCGAGTACGCTTCTGTTTTTATTCATGAAAATTCCGGAAAGAGAATTTTAAACTGTGCTACGCGTTTACAAACTGAACTAAAATTTAGCATTCCATGTAGTATATATGAAAATGTATAAATCATATACAGGGTGTACAGAAGAATTCGGATATTTTTCCGAATATTGTTGGTAATTCCTGAAATTGGATTTTAAAATGTGATATGCGTTTTCCAAATTGTTTCTGATAGAACGCAATCAATACTTATTCGTGCTGCCTCCATTGGACTCAGTGGAGGTAGAGGATGAAGTGGACTTCTAATATGCATAAGGGCCTTTACACACTACATAAACTCTAACCTTAACAACTTAGTTATTCTTAATGTCATCATACAGTGTTATTTAGTATTTTTAGCATAATTTATCATTGTTTACTCTAGTATTTTATTATTCATTCATTATTGTTCATTTAGTACTTACTTCTATCCATTATTATTATTTACTTCAGCATCTTACAGTATTATTACATGGTAGTAGTATTGCTCAGTATCACATAGTAGTATTTAGTACTGCTCAATAGGACTGGTAAATTGTATTTTCAGAATTCGTATTTCAGCATTTCATAGTATAATTATTGCTCAATATCACAAAATATAATTTAGTAATGCTCAGTATAATTAGGTAAACAAACCTGCTGGGTGGGGCTAGTTAAGCTTAAGCCGAAAAGTAGGCCTCCCCGCCCGGATTGACCTTGAGCGTGTTTACTTAAACATCACCTTTCAACATTTTAAACGGTAATGATTTGTAAAAGTATATCGGAAGTGTTGGAAAATGTTACATAATCTATGCTTGACGCATGATTTTTCGTTCTTCTTCCCTTTCTCCAGAGTTATGTTTGTATATATTTTTGCAGATGACCGAAATAACGCTTATCTTGTGTTTTGGGGGAGGGGGAAGAAGACTATTCTATCTATCAAGTTACCATGCATATGCTTTAAGGCTCATATTCAAAATTATTACTTTCTTATACATTTCGGAATTCATTTTTGTTTGTAAATCTGTGAATTTCAAAATTGTGACAAAACTAGTATTGCAAGATTTATTTTGTCGTACAATATTAAAACTTTGTTAAATTGTAAAAAATAATTACAAAAGTTTTTTTTTTTTTTTTTTTTTTTTATATATAAAACATAAATAAATAAGTAAATGCAAAGAAAAGTAATAATCTAAATTAATTATAGGCTTATTTAATCCACGATCAAACTTCAGTCAATTTTCGTAATTCCAAATTTTTCTGGCCTCTTTAAACTTGCTTTTTTTAAAAAAGAGGGGGGGTGGAGCATAGAATTTTATTAATTGTCTTTAGCAATATAAATAATAGCAATAATAAATAATAGCAATATATTATTTAATCACAAATTCGGAAATAAAAGTACTAAAAAAGCTTGACAACAAAATTTAGCGGTGAATATTATTAGATTGCTAAAACTTCCTCTATTCTAGAAGCTCGTGATGATGCATTGTTTGGGGACTTAATCTCCAAAATGTTTGCAAAGCCCTCTGGAGATTATAAGGAAGAGGTATCTCGCGCTGAAGTAGAAATGTTTACTTTAAGTCTTATCGAAAGCATTTGACCCCAGCCGCGTTACGTCGTCCTATATGATTGATGTCATGTGCATTATGTTTCTGTAGCAGCCTATTCAGTTTGCCTTTTTTATAATCTATTCATTTTTTCATATTATTTTCCAACTACGCAAATACCTAATTTTACTATATATATACTATGGGTTACCTGCAAACGTAACACTTGCAATTACAAAGCTTTTTGCAACTCAAAATTACATGCAAACGTAACAGTTACATGTAATTTGCACCCTAATAAATGTTAATTTACACTGAAAATTACATGCAAAAGTAATGTTTACTTATAATTTTGGGTTGCAAAAAGTTTTGCAATTGCAAGTGTTGCGTTTGCATGTAACCCTTAATTTTACTTAACACGATCATTTCTAAAATCAGTATAAATGCTTCAACTTTCCTTTGATTAGTTATCTTTAATTTATTTTTAATGAATTCGTATCTTCTCTGTATAGAGAGTGGATAATAGTTTGAAATGCCTTAGACGCTACAGTACCTTTATTTATCAGAGTAGCGACATAGTGATAGTATAGCGTCCCGAAAATATAGTGTGGCAACTGGCTATTCCAGTATAGCATCGTATGCTGACCCTTGGTTGGTTGTAATATCGATATCCCCTAATGTCTACAAAATTTCGTCAGTTCTTATCCAGTCATTTCCAAATAATGGGGGAAGACAGCTTCTATTAAATTATGTTCATTCTGTATTTAAAAATGTTCACTTAATGTCCTAATATAGCTTACCAGGACCAAAGCAAAATTATTATTTCATGAAAAATTTTATTCATGAGAAACTTTAAATAACTACGGGAGAAGATAAAATAATGATTTAATAATTTATTTTGCTTAACTTTAGCCTTAAATTCTTGTCTTATTTATTGCTTCTTCAAGCTCCGTTGCTGCTTCAGCCACATGTATAATTGAAACATCCATTGTCTTTAGAGAAATAAAAATATTTCTACATCCAATGAGCGCATCCTTCTGGCAGTGGTCCATCCATACTCAATGGAAATTTATATTAATGAAAAGAGTTATCTGTTCTTTTTGTGGCATTCATAAGAAAATGTTGACACATCACTTCCCAGTGCCTGTAGTCACACAACAACAACTAACAGACCTGACAACGGGAGAAGACGCACACTCTACATCCCCTCCACTATTCACATTTAAAGAAATCAAAAACGCAATAAAAGAACAAAATAATCTTAAAGCTCCCGGCTATGATAAAATAGACGCATTCATCATAAAAAACCTATTCAAAAACTTTAAACACATAATAAGAGACCCACTAAATAAATGCCTTACCCTTAATCACTTCCCAACAAACTGGAAAATAGCCCAAGTAGTATTTTTCACTAAGAAGAACAAAGACCCAAAACTACCTACATCATATCGCCCCATCTGTCTCCTCCCGATGCTCGGTAAAATACTGGAGAGGCTCCTAAAACACAGAATAACACACCATCTAGAAAATCTAAACTATCTTCACCCATCCCAATATGGATTCAGAGAGGGCAAAAACACAACACAACTATTAAAATTAACACACACAAAAATAAAAGACCTCCTAAAAACATATAAATATTGCATCCTAATATCATTCGACATAAAGGGAGCCTTTGACAGCATAGACTGGCAGGTACTGGGAGAAACAATAATAAATTCTCCACTTCCCACATATATCAAGAAACAACTACTAAGTTTTCTAACCAATAGACATGTAATAACAGACTACACAGACAACACATCAAAACGAAAAGTCCACCAGGGCTGTCCACAAGGTTCGTGCCTTGGACCCCTGCTGTGGCTACTCATAGCTAACAAAATACTAATAGAGTTCTATAAAAAATTTAAAAACCTTAGATGTTTCTGCGACGACTTTAACATGATAATCCATGCGAACAGTCGTCGCGATCTAGAATTAAGAGCTAACAAAAGAATAAAACTATTCCTAAACATATGCAACAACTTAAACCTCACACTATCTACAGAAAAAACAGTATACATAATGTTTGGTAACAACATCCTAAAAGCCCGCCCACCAACACTAAAACTTAATAACACTACAATAAAACAAGTAGAAAACATAAACCTCCTAGGCATAGTCTTTGAACAAAAACTTATATGGCAAACCCATCTCCAAAACATCAACAACAAACTATTATCAATAACATCTTCAATCAAAAGGGTTTTTTCGGCAAACTGGGGGGTGAATCGAGCATTCCTCAGAGAATGGTACCTCACCGTGCTTGAAAAAATCATTGATTACGGCTCAGAGGTGTGGTTTGACCACCTACGAATAATCGACAAGAGAAAAATCCAATCAATTCAAAGACTATGTCTCACATCCATAACAAAATGCTACAAAAACGTATCAACACCGTCCCTACAAATTCTGCTCGGAATACCACCGCTACTCATAACTCTAGAATATAAAAACATCAAAAATAATATTAACACGAAACAAGGAATCCTAATACACAATAACGAAATAATAACAAAAGAAAAAATAGAACAAAAAATCCATAGATATCAAATAAACCCAGAAAACCACATAAATAACTTAATAACGACAGAATCCAAAATAAAACAACACAATACAATACACATCTACACAGATGGTTCAAAGATAGAAACAAACACGGCATGTGCATTAATAGCTTTTAAAAATGATATTAAAATCCATGAACAAGTACACAAGCTACAAAACAACAACACGGTATTCCAGGCAGAACTCCTAGCAATAATAAACACAATAAAATGGGCCATAAACCGAACAGAATCAATATTCCAAATTTTCAGCGACAGCCAATCATCAATACTAGCCTTAACTAACATATTCCCAACAATCCAGAACATATACGACATACATCAAACAATAAAACAAAACAAAAACAAACTCTTTTACCTCACATGGGTGAAGGGCCACGCTGGGAACAAGGGAAATGAGCTTGCAGACAAACTGGCAAATGAGGCTGCCACTTACTGTGATCACCCATTATCCAGAGACTTTAAACTCCCAAAATCGTACCTCAATAAAATAATTAAACAAAGTCTCCTGGATAAATGGCAATATAACTGGGACCACTCGGAAAGTGGCAGACACACATACTCATTAATACCGAAAGCTCATTTCTCACTCATATGTAGCGACAGGGTCTCCATGTTCTTTCTATCAGGCTGTGGTAGCTTTCCATCATTTCTACACAGAATAGGCAAGAAAGATGATGACCTCTGTCAATGTGGTCAACGTGGAGACCCGACTCACTATCTTTTTGGTAAGTGTCGCTACATGAAACATAAATTCCCACAAGACACAAGTAAAACCTTCCAACAAAACATAATGGAAATCCTCAAAGACAATACTAAACTTAAAAAACTATATGAAAACTATAACATTCTAAACGAAAAATACTCATTTATCAGATACAAATATCTAACTTAAATAAACTTAAAATAAATAATTACATCTCAAATTTAATAAATACCTGTGATCAAGACTGCACTATCAAAAACAAATTGTAAATACTAACCGATAAACTGTAAATAAGCAATCAACTCATCTTAAACTGTAAATATTATATTTATACTCAAGAATAATGCAAATGTAACTACAAGTAATAATCAAATCAACTAATATATATTAACCCCTTATAATGCCCACCCTCTTGCCAACTGGCAAAAGTATGTCAAATAAGATCTTCCATAAAAAGAAGAAACTCAGACAATATGCCATGTGGCATTAAATAATGCGATTATCTTGCCACTGGGCAATAGTATGTATAAAAGAAAAGAAGAAACTTCAACAATATGCCATGTGGCATTTTAACAACTTGTCTAAGTCCGAATGAGGACTTCAGAAATTGTAACCCTCAATGTAAAAAGCCAAAAATTTTTCTTTTCAATAAATCAGGGCCGGCTCTGCCTGGGGGGATTTTCGAAGGGCGTTCCCGTGACTGAAGACGCTAGTAGTAGCTATTTTCCTACCTCAGGCTTTGGGGCTTGTCCCAACCATATGCCAAAAGCGGGTTCCTGAGGTGGGGGCTTTCAGTAACTTTCAGTAATTGCCAAAAACCTGATAGAATAATGTGTAGTTGATGAAATCGACTGGACTAAAAATATAATAATTCTAATTTAACATGCATCTTCATCGACCACGCATCAGCTTGTATTGTCTTCATATTTAAATTGAGTGCGTATTTCCAGAAAATAGCATCAGAATTTTTTTTTTTTTCCGTGTAAAAAAAGAAATAACAATAAAGAACTTTCACCATTCATAGGAAAATGTTGTTTAACTATGCCAAAAATGTGTTAGAATAATGTGTTGCATCGATTGGAAAGTAGAAGTGTTATTTTGTATGCATTAAATTCTAATTTAGCATGCATCTTCATTGTTAGCAGTTTATGTTGAGACAGTTAAATTGGGTTAAATTTAGTTGCAGAAAGTGGCAACAGGAGAGTAATGCACTTTATTTTTCCATGTCAATAAAAGTGTGTTGTCATGGAAATTTTTTTTAATTTTCATATTTTTTTTTTGAAATATCATTTGTATAAAAGAATATTGACTTTAAGAAATTGTTTTTATTACGTGTAAAGAAAGCAATAACAATAAAGAACTTTCACCATTCATAAGAAAATGTTGTTTAGCTATGCCAAAAATTTGTTAAAATAATGTGTTGAATTGATTGGAAAGCAGAAGTGTGATTTTATGAGAGTGAAATTCTAATTTAGCGTGCATCTCCATTGTTAGCAGTTTATGTTGAGACATTTAAATTGGGTTAAATTTAGTCGTAGAAAGTGGCAACAGGAGAGTAATACATTTCCCCTCCAATGTCAATCAAAGTCTGTTGTCATGGAAATTTTCTTTAATTTTCATATCTGTCTTCTTTGAAATATCATTTGCATAAAAGAATACTGACTTTAAGAATTTGTCTTTATTACGTGTCATTCATAAGAAAATGTTGTGTAATTGTCAAAAACCTGATAGAATAATGTGTATTTGATGAATCTTGAGACTGAAACTACTTGACTAGACACTGAAAATGTAATAATTCTAATTTAACATGCATCTTCATTGACCACGCATCAGCTTCTATTGTCTTCATATTTAAATTGAGCTTATATTTCCAGAAAATGGCATCAGATTTATTTTTTTTTTTCGTGTAAAGAATGAAATAACAATAAAGAACTTTCACCATTAAAAAAAAAAAAAATGTTTAACTAGGCCAAAAATTTGTTAGAATAATGTGTTGAATCAACTGGGAAGTAGAAGTGTTGATTTTGCATGCGTTAAATTCTAATTTAGCATGCATCTTCATTGTTTCACACAGCAGTTTCTGTTGAGACATTTAAATTGAGTTAAATTTAGTTGCAGAAAGTGGCAACAGGAGAGTAATACACTTTATTTTTCCATGTCAATAAAAGTGTGTTGTCATGGAAATTTTCTTTAATTTTCATATTTGTCTTCTTTGAAATATCATTTGTACAAAAGAATATTGACTTTAAGAATTTGTTTTTATTACGTGTAAAGAAAGAAATAACAATAAAGAACTTTCACCATTCATAAGAAAATGTTGTTTAACTATGCTAAAAATTTGTTAGAATAATGTGTTGAATCGACTGGAAAGTAGAAGTGTTGATTTTATAATAAGCGTTAAATAATAAGCGTATGATAAGCATTAAATTCTAATTTAGCATGTATCTTCATTGTCCACGGTGCAGTTTCTGTTGAGCCATTTAAATTCAGTTAAATTTAGTTGCAGAAAGTGGCAACAGGAGAGTAATACATTTTTTTCCCACAATGTCAATAAAAGTGTGTTGTCATGGAAATTTTCTATAATTTTCATATTTGTCTTCGTTGAAATATCATTTGTGTAAAAGAATATTGACTTTAAGAATTTGTTTTTATTACGTGTATGTGATTTGCATTAATATTTTAAATATGTTTTAGCATTCTTAATAAATAATTTTTGACTTCAAATTAGAAAGTTTTTTTGTTTATTTATATCATAATAATTCTCTTCCTTTTCTTTCTCTCTAGGTAAGTACTTTTATTCTCTTATTGCTGTGATATTTTTTAGGTAAGTTTACTTTCTCTTATTGATGTAGAACAATGATATAAAAATTCGTAAAAGTATTATATATGTGGAGCTGTTACAAATGTTGTTGTTATTCTAAAGTCTCTTAAATTTTGATATAATTTAGTTATGATGATGATTGATATCTACATGTATAGCCTCGTCAATTACTTTTTTTGGCTCCATGATCCCCACTAGAGTCCTGCATGGGGTCAGGTAACCCGATTTTACCCGGACGCGAAAATCGGGTTCGGGTTGGGATTTGACTTTTGCAGGTCTTGTTCGGGTTGACCTTATTTTCAGAAAAGTGTGGAATATTTTTTTAGAAGAAAAAAAAAACTATATTTGAACATTAACAGGGGTGATTGTGTTCCGGTATTTTGTACACCACTAAATTTATATAACAATATTCTTAGTAGGTCATCGCAGAATTTATCGCTTAAAGAAGAAAAAGATTGCTATATAAATTTACTGGTGGACAAAATACCGGAACACAGTCACCCCTGCATTAATAAGTATATGTTAATTTTTCAACATAAAATATAAAGTTGATAGTAGAGATGTAATTTTAGACTATCTTTTTTCCATAATTGTACTAAAATAAAGATTAATTTTCTTCCATTTCGTGTTTGGGTTTAAGTATTTCTGGTTAGAGTCGGGTTTCAAGTTCACTTTAACTAAAATACTCGAGTTCGAGTCCGGGATAAACCGACTTGCGCAAGACTCTAATCTCCTCCAAATTGGCGTATTTAATCGGTAGTGTTTTGGTATACCTCTAATCTTGGTTAATTATTTATGGCAAATGAAATACTTTACAAATTTTGATGTCGCTGTGAGTTTTTTATTAATTGTTAATACTGTTTCTATCCATTTTACGTACCTATATTGCAGAATAGATACGATGTCGGAGGTCACTGTTTTATACATGCGAAGTTTTTTAGAGATGCTAGCTGTTTAACCCGTTCTACGTTCTACGCCCGTTCTACACACCCGTTCTACGCACATTTAATTCTAAAACCAAAATTAAAAATAAAAATCAGTACAACCAAATGTATTTATATAATATGTAGAAAAATATTTTTCTACTACTGTGCATTTTTTAATGAAATTTAATTTATCATGTTGCTATGTCAGCAGACGATAAAACGATATCTTTGGAATAAATATAATAAAAAGTTTTGTTGATGTTTGTGATAAAATGTTTTTCTTTATTTTTTTAAAAAGGTAATAACTAAGCGCAATTAAATACTCTAATTATTTGCATGCGAGGTAAAAGAATTATCGTAATACCCGCATATCTCACATTGCAGTAAACATTTAGAACTGGTTAGAACTCGCGCGATTACGGGTTAAACATAAAAAAAAAAAAAAAAATTCGTCAAACACATAAAATAAAAAAAATCTATTTAAAATTTTCGAATTTTTTGCCCCAATCGTTCACGGGCCCCCTACCAGCAACCCGTGTGCCATATTTCGAAGCCCTGCGCCCTTTGGGTTTTTGAGGTTACATAGATAGATACGCGCACGGGTTTTAATAGGGTAGATAGGAATAATTTGAAGCTGTTTATTATTATTATTTCTCATTATTAACCGTTCGATTGGAACATCAAAGAAAAAAGTAAAAATGCTGTGTGGTTTCTAGTTAAAACTGACGTTTGTGTTTTTGAGTATTGTGATGATTTTAAAATGGATTATGTTAGAAAATATTAGATCTGATTTTTTGTAATGACTTAAATCTATTAATCTTTATATATATATATATTTATTAGAAATTAGAAGATAATATTTTTCCTCACAATTCGATTTTTATTTGAAATTTTTCATCTTGCTCATAATTTTAATAAACTGTGTTTAAAAAAATACAAAAAATATTGATTATTCACAAATCCTGTTTTCCACTTACTTCCCGGAGTGTTACTCCTTTATTTATTAAGTGCATTATTTTTAACGCAACAACACCGATACTTCTATCATCCCGTCAATCACATACTGATTGACTGGCTGAAACAAATAGTGGCAGTGTGTGTGTGATTCATTCCGGTTCAGCCGTCCTCCATTTTTGTTTGTACGTCACTTTCGTGTTACGTAATGGCTTTCCTGCTTAATTTATTTCTGGAACCATTGGGTTGATGGACAAGACTTCATTAATACGTGTTGCAGCTATTCAATTGCAAAAAAACCTGTAGGGAATATGAAAGAGATTATTCATGACAGTATTGAAGCGGAAAAAATGTTTATTTGAAAAGATCTTCCTTATTAAAAAAGCGAACATCAAAAATACAATCAAATTTATATTGTCGATCTATTTTATTTTTCTTGCGGATATTTTAGGGTGAGACAGAGGTTTAAGATTTCTGTGTGAATTTTTTTTTAACTTTTTACCACATTCTCTTTTTTTTTACGAAATGGGATTATTTTGTGATAATAAAATAGTACTATATATAAATTAAATATTAGCTACATTTTTCACTCGAAGCTTTGAATTTTATCATTTTTTGAAATGAGTGACGCAACATGCAGTTTTCTCAATTAAGGGGCAACGCCAGTTTGACGCCTCGAAAATTAAGGCTGTTTCGCAAATTTGTTTTAATGAAATCAGATAAGTCAACCCGGCTACCCGGTTATTTCTTCGAAAACTGCACCTCAATTTACTAATCATTTATGGATTTAATAAATATGGATTAAAAATATTTTTCAAGCATGATTTAAAAAAAAAAAAGTCTATCTCAAAAATAAAAGTGCAAATCACGATATCGAAGGTCACGGTTACATACCTCGTATGCCTTTGCAGTATTTCTTGTACCGGACACACACTCGTTCTCAAAAACAAAGACAAAAAAAAAGTTATATTATGGATATTGTGGTTATACCCATACCCTGGCGGGTTTTATGTGAAATTAATTATCTTGCACCGGAATTTGATTTTAGCAGGCTTAAAAATTAAACATCGCTATCACGTAACCACTATGAACTTTAAACATTTTCCGATTAACTTAAGACTATTCTCGAAAAAATATTATTCCCCTCTCAACAATGCAAAACTTTCTGAATCATTTTTAAACATAAAACATGATATTGGCAAGCTTGATTAGTCAAGTCACTTGTTAACTGAACAGTTTTTAGGTGCGTTCTTAATTATATAAATAAGTAGCACTTACAGTCGTCGTTTTGTCTGTCAGCTTATAACAGCGTTCAAACTGCCCAACCGAATGGTTTAAAATTTAATATACAGGGTGTCCCAAAAGCCTCCGTACAACTTCAAAAATTTATTACAAAAAATAATAATAGGCCTACAGCAAAAATAATTACAACAGTGCATAGAGTAATTTTTTTTTCTACTGCCTTAGTGAACTTCAACATGAGATCCTTTCGTGGCACGAAGACTATCAAGACGATATTCCAATTCAACCCACGAACGTTTTTCATGCTAACATCAACAGTAGCTACTGCTGCCTGGATCTTTTGTTTCAATTCCATGAGACTATTAACTTTTGTTCTGATTTCATCAAACAGTTGTAACTACTGTTGATGTTAGCATGCTGAAACGCACGATATTCTTCGTGCAACGAAAGGATCTCATGTACAAGTATACTGAGGTAGTAGAAAAAACTTTTTAAGTTACTCTATGTACTGTTGTAATTATTTTTGCTGTAGACCTATTATTTTTTTTTAATAATTTTTTGAAGTTGTACGGAGACTTTTGGGACACCCTGTATATTATTGTTGCAGAATTTTGTCAAGTCATTTCAAATTTTATAAAAATCGAATCAAAACTTAAAAATATATTCATAAAAGTTTTCTTTATTCTATTAAATCCTATCATTACGTAATCTATATAACAAAAGCGCAAGCCATGTGACTGAGGAAAACAAATGCGGGCTAATCACTTCTTTTTTCATATGCCCGGTGGCCATTTTTATTAAAAATTATTTTTTCGAATAAAATTTCGTAAAAGTTACATTTTTAGATAGATCGTTCAAAAAAATGGTTTGCTTGAGAGATGAATTGCATTAAAAAAATGTACAGATTCTGTGGTAACTTCAGTTGAAATTATGTTAAAAGCTCAATATTTATCCCAATATCCATTAATGTAAATAAACACAAGAGATTAATTGCATACGAAATAAGAAAAAAAAAAAGCATGCGCATTTCGCTCATAACAGACGATATCATTCATATCACTCAAATATTGATGATTTTTGTACATTGTAAAACTAGATATAATAAAAACACACCTCATTTGTCACGTTTAACGTACAATTTCCAACTTGTTTTCATTTTCCGGTACACGAATAACATCTTGAGTTTATAAGCGATTATTGTCTCAGAGCGGCAGTTTTTTTCCCTTTCCTGCGCTGTCGCGTCTGGAAATTATGTTCAATACGCCAACTTGGACAGCATTTTCTCAAAAATCTTCAGCCTTTATACTGAAAAACGAAAGAGAAAAAAAAACTTCGATTTTTTTTTTCTTTTTGTTTGCCTTTAAAAACAATTCTGTAAGAACTAATTTTACCTATGCCGCTAAAATAACCAGCACAAAATAGCTGCCGATTCTGAAACAAATGTTAAATCGCTCAGCTATTTTAGCGTTGCATATCTCATCTTTATTTTATTTTATTTTATTTTATTTCTTAACTAATCTGCTGAGAATCTTAGCCTCCCCTCGTGAGCTCAGTTGAAAAAAGGTTTTAAGTTCTTTATCGCAATGATTTTTCGTTTCAACACAAGTCATTTCTGGCTTTGTGCCACTGCACCTTAAAAGACAAATGAGTATATACATGAATCTTAAAACAGAAGCTATCCCTCCTTATTCTTAGTTTGTCGCCTTTACTCCGTGTCGCTGTTGAGATTGTGGCTCTCTATACTAGAAGATGCTTTAAATGATCTGTGGCAATTTTCTAAATCTCTTTTTAATGTCCTTTTACATAAAACTGTCGTTTATCATTAGGTTGCGGGTATTATGTGATGACGTCTATTTCCTAACTCTTATTCTAGAAAAAGTTGTTTTTTTGCACCGTCATTAAGTTTTATTCAACTACCTAGTTGCTTGGAACTGGGGTTAATTCTATTTCGCTGAAAGTAATCTATATTATAAAGCAAAAACACGTCTGTGAATAACGCTGTCGTCATATTACCGGTGGCAACACCTGTTCAATAAATTTCGCTTTTTACTGAAATTTAACGCCTAAATATCACACAATTTAAATTTTTACACCGCCGCATATGAGATAAATGTTTTTTCAAATGCAATTTGTTTGAAAACTGTGGATCAATTTACTGTTTTTTTTTTGTTTTTTTATGGTTTCTAAAACAATTTTCAAGAATGAATTTTTGTTCACATCTACTTCTATCGTGTGCAACCGGATTACGAAAGATTAACCCGTTTGCACTTAAAACAATATAAATAGTTCTGCCTTTGTTTCCGACTAATATTCCATAACGGAATTTAAACTTCATCAATAAATAAATAAAATATGAATAAAACTCAAATTTAACAGACAGCACTTAAAAACTGAAATAATCAGAATAAAAAAAGGTTACTGTAAGTGGCGAAATCTTTGGCAGTTTCTTCGGCTATTAACCTCTGCCATGCGGCTAATTATCGCTTTTAATAAATTTCAAAACTTTATTTAAATACATAATGGATGTGTTTCATATCAAAATGCTTTTTGGGGTTGCTAGTGGGCAGTATAAAAATATGTATTAAATATAAAAAAATTTATTGAAGTTTTCAATAAAATATGCTTTTTACTTATGTTCTGTACAGTACACTGCAAAAAACAAAGTTGTTGATTTTACAGGATAATACTGGCATCCCAGCTGCCAGTATTATACCGTAAAATTAACAGTAATAAACAGTAAACAAGAACGAATTAAATTTAAAAAATCAAAAAACCCGACTCAAAAATCAAAAAGCGAACTAAAAACGGAGCTTCGGACTGTAAAATAGTCTAGGAAACATCGTCTTCATTTTGAAAGACCTATCCAATAATATGCCATTCAATATGGTGCGTAATTTTTTTTTTTGGCTCTACCGCCATTTTGTATTTTACGGCCGCCATTTTGAATTTTTGAAAACAAAATCTAGCCTATAACCATCGGATGGTTAAGACGAATCGATAGAGACCTCATTCATTAAAATCCATCCAGCCATTGGAATGTTTCGAGGGTATAAAGAAATCCACATACTCAGATACGCGTCAAACACATAACCCAAGCAGCAATACAGGCAGCGTTTTACTGCTTATTTTACTGTTTATTACTGTTAATTTTACGGTATAATACTGGCAACTAGAATGCTGTAAAATCATTTTTTTTTTCAGTGTACACCAGGCAGGATGTTCTGTAACTCGCGTAAATATGCTCGGATTGCCATGTGATTGATATATGTTATTGAGTATTACTGTGGCATATTCAGAATGGAAAATGGAGTGTTCAGCACTTAGAGTTCGTTTACAGGGACAATCAATATAATTTTATTACATTATGGTCTATGGGCAGAAATCGTTTGCCATGTATTTTAATAATGTTACACTATTTCAAGTATATGGAAATTGATATATATCACTGAGGTGCACCACAAGATGTTTACTGTATAATAGGGTGTGCATAACATGTATCCTCCATTTACAAGGACACACAAAATAATTAGCTTATTTACAGTAATGTCTATGAGCGATAATTGCTGGAATTGCGCTTGCAGTTGTGGTTTGCATTTTTATATTTAACCAATTTTTTGAATATTACTTGTGGCGTATAAATTCTACAGATCATATACAGTGTTGCACAAAAGAATTCATTTATTTTTATTGATGGAAATTGCTGAAAAACTTTGAGCTGCGTTATGCATTTGTTTCCTAATTGAACTAAGTTTTATCATACTGTATAGTATATATGCAAATCTGTAAATCCTATACAGGCTTCCCAAAAGAATTTGAATATTTTTCCGATTGCTGAATTTGGGTTTTCAAATTTGTTATGCCATGCCTTTTTCAAATTGTTTACTTAAATATCATCTTTCAACTTATTAAAATTTAAAATTTTCTTAATTTTTTTAACAACAATTTTTAATTCATTTTTTACCCCTCGGGAACATTCTTCCCCACGGAGTATGGCCCCACCAGTGGCTGAGAGGTTCTGCTCTCAAAGCTGGTAGACAGGAGGTGCTGGGTTCAAACTCCTGTAGCGCTCGTCGACCTAACCGTTCGGAGTTTTCCGTGGTTTTCTTCGAACCTTGCCTTAAATACGGGTTAGGATCCCTTAGAAAGACCCCCATGGAGGGCATTCCCCCCAGGGCCTATATCTCTCGTGTTGATAATCGGCCGTCATAAAATCAACCAACCAACCCCACGGAGTATGAAAATATCACTCCCGGACAACTTTGGATTTTCTATTTATTAATGGTCTTAGAAGAACAATTTCCCCCCTCCCCGGAACTCTCCAAGGCACACTCTCAGAGCTGCAAAAATCTTTCCCGGTGAAAATTGTCTGAACTCACTCAACACTGTGTTGGAAAGTGTTTCATAATATATGCTTGACGCATGATTTTTCTTTCTTGTTCTCTTTGCAATTGTTCGTTACAATTGAATGAGTTCTCAGATAATTGGCCTGGATGAAAATAAAAATAAAAATTGAAAGGCTCGCATAAAAAGAACTGCATTGCAGGAATTGTGCTCATATCCTGAAGCTTCCTCAGGATTAAGCATAGCTCGTAAAAATAAATGAGTAAAATTACTATTAAGCCATTTCCAAATTGCTTAGATTTGAGTTCAACTTTTTTTTTTCTTCTTTCACACATTAAGTCCTCTTGTCAACTGCCTGCATCCTTTTGTTCTCTGTTATGTAACGCAGTAAAGTGTTTTAAAATTCTATGAAGTAGCTCGAAAAAAAAAAGGGTTAAAAATATTCTCTAACACCTGTTGTTTTACGTAACATTTGCCTAAACTCTGACCTTCCGCCATTTTATTACCTATTCCTGGGCGTTCGAATTCGAAACTCTATCCTTGTTACGACACTCCCCTCGTTGAAGGATTGAGATTTTCAACTTTCACATTACAACGAGTTGATGATTATTTGGCTTGACGACAAAAAACATTTGCTGTTTAAATGTTAATGTTTTTAAGATGCTTAATATAGTGAAGGATCATTTGTAAAAGTTGTCTTTGTTTGCTAATGCTGTACCACAAATCATGATACAAAAGCTGCTCTTCTTGTACAAAAATAGCTGTGAAGTAGAAAAAGAAGAAAAATCATACATTAGTTATTACTTACAACATACTATCCGATCCAAAACTTAGATTGTATATTATTAACCAATAAAATAATATTATTAACCTAATGATAAAGTTGCAGAGTAGGGTCGCCATTTCAAAACTTCCTTGGGGGAGGCAAAAGTTTAATTTTTTTAATTAATTATTAAAGAAAGTAAGGCCATCGATTTATTTCTCTGCAACGCCTCAAAATTCAAATGATGGGGCATTTTCAGCGTTGGTTACCTAAATAACCCCTTTATCGCCAAAAACAGTTGCCGTTGCGAACCGCTGTTGCGTGAACTTCGGGCCAGGAGCTTTTTTTAATTTATTATTCGACGCGTGGAAATATCAACCAGCGTAGCGAGATATATTTAAAGTAATACCGGGTAACGACACTGTCAAAAATAAATCCGTTAATTCACGGGAAAAGTACTGTCAGCGAAGTTGCCGGACTTTTTCCGTTCCGTTAGTAGATTTTCCGTTTTGAAAGATTGAAGAAACGGTAACTTTCCGTTATGAATGACCTCGGTTAAAAAAAAAAAACTGTTTGTGCTGCCATCTGTTGACTATAACAGGAGTATTTAGTTTAATACTTGATATTTTAATATTAAATACTCCCTGGTACAGATACCTGATACTGGTTGCCCTTGGGGTTCGAACTAGGTATGACAGCGCCTTGAACCGAGTGTTTTACCTCAAGACCAGCGGGCCCTTGCAAGAATAGGAGTTTGAAAGGATGATACGGGGATTTCTTCAAATCGCTGCTTGGAACTTAAACAATCTGTGGTTTAGAAACCTAGTAACTTTGAAATTAAGTGGGGGATTATTTTGTTATAAGATTATGACTGAAAAATTTAGTATTAATAGAGGATTGAAACATGAATTATATTAATTCTTAATTTGATTGTTAGATGCAAAATATGAATATTGTATTTTGAATTAAATTCGATAAAGTATGTTGGCTTTTTTTGAGAAAATCGATTTTTTTTCAACTATTATATATTTTTTAAATGTGTTCTGTTAGAATATATTTTCATTGAGAGTGTCTTTTATAACTTTAAAAAGCAAATTACGAATAATTTCAAAGGAATGGGAAAGTTATTTCTTATTTTTTTTTATTCGGAAGCATTATTTTTGTTTGTTGCTTTTTTGCGTAAAATCGATTTTTTTTCACTTAATTTAACTATTATATATATATATATATATATATATATATATATATAAGTTAAATTAAGTGAAAAAAAATCGATTTTACGCAAAAAAGCATAGATATATATATATATATATATATAAAGAAATATTAGTACGAACAATGATTATGTATTTTATCGCTATATTGATGACATTATCATATTTTATTTCAATGAAAAAAATTGCACATCACCACTCAATTTTTATCCTACTCAGCTTAAATTAAGCGAAAATGATTTAATTAATAATAATATAAACTTTCTTGACTTAAAAATCAATATTAATAATAATTATAAATTAATTTTTGATATTTATGATAAGAGATTTGATTTTCCATTTAAAGTAAATATTTTTACCAATTATGCTTCATGTTTACATAAATCTGTATATAAAAATATAATTATCAATTATCTACATCGTATAAAATACTTATGCTCAGATATAAATAAAAACAAAAATATTAGATTTATTCGAGATCAAGCAAAAATGTATGGTTATCCAATTTTTATGATAAATTCAATCATCAACTCTTTTAAATAACATTTATTATATCATTTAATTATTAACACTGTATGTAATAAATTTTTGTTTTAATGTGCGATAACATATAACAATAGATATAATATTACAATTATAACATACATTAATACAATTATAACATATTCGGAAATTTAAAATTTGATTGAACATTATATACACTCTGTATAGTATGTGATTGTGCGTTGCCGATCACATATGTTTAGGGTGTCTTTGATGAGCAGTTTTCATACATTTATAATTTAACTTATACAATAAAACATAAAATTATACATGGATAACATTGGTTATTGTAACTCACAAACATATCTATTTGCAATGTGTATAAATATATATATATAGTTTTTTATTTTTATCTATGAAATTAAATTTAATGAGTATTTTTAATTAATGCATAGCATAAATTTGATTGAAGCACAGTAGTAATAATAATAATTATTTAATTTGATATTAAATTAATCTCTGAAATCTAAAATATAATTAAGTATAAGTATAAACAATACATTAATTATTTAATAACAAGTCTAAAATATATTTAAGTAGAAGTAACAATAAAAAATTAATAATTTAATTATAAGTTTATAATATATATCAGTGGTTTAAAACAGCTGGCAGCATAGCACTTTGTTTTAAAATAATATCTCTTTTACAAAATATACTCTTGTTAAGAATATCTGAAATGCTGTGCAGGATGAATAAATTCTGTGTATATTTATTCATATTGTAGGATTTTATTCGAATTTAATGTAAAAACTACAAGGAAGTATTGTTTATTAAAATTTATATATTGATTAAATCTAATGAAGTGAAAATCTAATGAAGTGATAATGTTAATAATAATATGGATATGTAACTAAATATTAATTATGAATAATTATAATACCAACAGATGGTGACACTTTACGTTTTAGTTAGTTGATGATATTATAGATATTATTTTTAATTTAACTATAGAGGGAGCTATTGCTTGTATATTAATTTTACTTCCAGGAATTAAAATTAGATGGAGTAATTATATATTCACGGATATAATTTTGTTATAAGAGTATTATCAACAGAATAGTTTTGTGTGTTTTTGAATTATTTTGTGTTGGGGTGTCATTGATCGAGTTGTGTTTAAAAAAAAAAAAAAAAAAAAAAAAAAAAAAAAAAAAAAAAAAAAAGCTCTCAACTTGTCTTTCAAATCATTTCTCTCAACTCGACTCGAATATCAACATGTTTGATACGTGCCATGTGGAATTGATCATTATGCAGAAGTTGATATATTTTGAGGATTCTATATCATTCTTGTGAGTAAAACATTTTTTCTACAATTTAAGGGTTCTAATTTCAAATATTATTTCAAAAATGATATCTGGTGGTAATTTAGTGTGGTGATTTATAAAGATTTTAGGATAATCGTTGTAAGTGATATATTATATATTTCTTAATGGTGTTTTATTTACATTTTACATATTTCCAATTTTAAATTTTTCCAATTGTTGTCTGGTAATAATTCAGTATACTTGGCTGATTCTACTGTTCTTAGCATCATGCCAGTAGAATTATGAAATACTGAATTATTTTTAAAACACATGTGGGTGCAGCCAAGCTGACGAGTACATCCACATATGTTTTTTCATATCCAATTCTTGATTGGTTCTCTTGTGGTCCAGTTTTTCCACTGAATAATGTTCATAATTAATTTATTAATCCATTTGTGTTTACTTAATAGCAACTCCAATTTATAATTTTTTCCCCTTTCTCTCTCTTTCTTTTTAATTGTTCTTCAGGTATGAGTAAATTTGGCTAATTACCATTGAAGCACATGCTAAGGTAATTTTATGATTGCACAAGTTAATTATTAGCTATGTGGTATTCTGATTACACAATATCATTAATTATCTCTTTGAAGATTTTAGTAGAATGATATTAGAACTTGATAAGTGTGAATATTTTTTTGTAACTTTAAAAAATAAATTGCTAATAATTTTTAAAGCATGGGAAAATAAAGTGTTGCTTTTTAAATAAATTTTTAATAAATTCGAAAGAACTATTTTGTTCTTTTAAATAAACTCGAATTTTTAATTTATTGAATTTTTAGTTCTTCTGTGCTGCAACATGTCAGTTTTTTAAACATTGGAAATAAATATGCAGCAGATAACGGAATATCTCCGTTAGCCACTTTCTTCTCCTTCTGTTCCGTTGTTTTCAGGAAATATGAAGAAACTTTCTGTTTTTAACGGAAAATGCCCTTTTGTGGTGAAAAGGGACTTTTTCTGTGAAATTCAGGAAAAAAATACCCGTGAATTTCAGATTATTTTTAACAGTGGATACGGTAATTTAAGAAATTTTCCAAGTATTTATGCTGCTTATTATTTATCTCTAATTTCTGGAGTAATTGTTGTTAATACTAATTTTCCTGTCAGAAAGCGAGCATTGTTGTTTTATTTTCTGATGTTGACTTCCCGTAAGTTTCGATATGATTAAAAAATAATTTATTTAAAGTATTAAAGTAACATTTATACTTAATCATTTATTTTACATACATGTACTTTGACGCAACATTTTTTGTTAACTTTGATGTACAAATGCTTTAAAAAAGGGTAAACGCCAAGGGAAAAAAAAAAATCATAAAGTGGAACTTTTGTCCTAACAGAAATATCAATTTATTCTTTTTTTTTTTTTTTTTTTTTTTTTTTAGCTTGTAGATAAAACTTATGAAGTGGTACAAAGTTTATTCCTTCCTGCAGCGTGTTTTTATGGCTTTGCAAAGTGTTTGAGTACGTGTTCTTTTACAAAATTCCGAAATTTTACTTTCATGTCATGTTTACTTTTCCTCTTCATTACTTTGTTGGGTAGTAAAACTTTTGCATATAAAGTAACACAACATCTTTGAGCTTTTTATTCGCTCTTGGAGAAGACTCCATGTCTAAGTAATTTGTGTAATAGAGTCTACTGTTGCCAAATTGAGATCACAAAGTTTGCACGAAAGAAGTTAAGATTTTTATGGATATCATTCATCATTCACTAATGTTTCGTGAATGCACCGAGTGCAGAAAGTAATTTTATTATTTTACTTAAGAACACAATAGAGTTGTATTCATGTAATTTATTCAGTTTATATATATATATATATATTAATTATTTTCAAATGCCTTTAAAGATATTTTTCCTTTTAACATTTTACACCATACACTGAAAAAAAAAATATGTTGATTTTACAGTATAATACTAGCATTCCAGCTGCCAGTATTATACCGTAAAATTAACAGTAATAAACTGTAAAATAAGCAGTAATACGCTGCACGGTAGCGTATTACTGCTTATTTTACTGTTTATTACTGTTAATTTTACGATATAATACTGACATCTGGAGTGCCAGTATTATACTGTAAAATCAATTTTTTTTTTCAGTGTAGATGAATAATTATTATAACTTCTATTCGTCTGTCTATTCGCTCTCTAACTTTCGTAAATATTTTTGAATGACATTGATGTATGTTATTAAGGTTTACTACAGTACATTCCCTATTAGAAATGCTGTGCGTAGCATTTATGATTCGTTTTCAGGGATGCACAAAATAATTCCGATACATTATACTCTATTGGCGGTGTTCCTTCAAAATGCAGTTTAATGGCATTGCAACTATTTCGAATTTTAACAAAATTGATATACTTTACAACTATATGCTATATCATGTTCCTTACAGAAAAATCTGTCCGTAGCGTTTATGGTTCTTTTATAGTGAGATACAAAAGAATTCAGATATATTACGTTGGTTGGGTGCTAATTTGTTGAGATGCGTTTTAATGATGATAACCATTTTCAAATGGAGCAAAATTGATGTATGAAGGGGTGTTTGCAAGTAAAGCCTGCTTTACAAATTTAAAATTTGGTACTTACGTATTACCCGGGCTAGGAGATAAATCGCCAAAAATAGTTGACAATTGCCAATCTTGTTTATCGTAGACACTCACGCTTAAAACAGTAATTTGACATATGTTTATTTAAAAACATAAAATTGTTAACAAGTGGGTAAGTGTGATCGAAGATCACACAAAGGGTTTCGTTTAATATTCTTTCAAAACACTTTATCCTTTAATTAATAAATCCAAATAAATTTCATTTTCCATAAAAGAAATCAGGTTTTTTTTTTTAAATAAAAATTTACCGACCACTTTTTTCGATTTTTTGAATTTCTTAGATGGAATATGATTTTGCGTATATATACCAATTTTCAAATCCTTATCTTATACAGTTTTAAAAATTTGAACATGTGTTAAAATTGTGAGTGAAGTACGTAATTATCACGAGCTTTGTTTATTTTCATTTTTTTTATCTTTCGCATTCGAAAGGAAATGAAACAAATAATTTTTTCGTAAAATAAAATGTTAAAACAAATACTCTGTTAAAGAAAACCCCGATGTAAATCAGGGGCTATTAATTCCATCATTGTCATATTCCTTAGCAGCACGATTTCAAATTGATTATTTTTATGCAATCCATCCAAGTAATGAAATAGTAATTAATATCTTCATTTGTAATTGAAGGATTTTTACGAAAATTACATATTTCAATTCAGCGTTTAAAAATACGCATAGATGTGTTCATTTCAAATCGGTAAATGCAACATTAAAAAAGAAATCTATAGAGCCTATGTCTAGTCCGCCCGCTTTGAGCTGTGGGAACAGATGTCAGACTGTTCGTCTGTGGTTTTCCAATGAAAGGAAATTGAACGAATTTATTCAAATCGATTTTTAATTTATATTTACACTTTTAGTGGGAGTAATATAAAAATTTTTAGAAATTCTGAAAGATATATATATATATATATATATATATATATATATATATATATATATATATATATATGTATACATATAACGTTCCTAGGTGCAATAGTTTGTGGGATAGGGCTGTCTTTCAAAACGTCTAGTCTGTTATCGCCATTGCAATGCTGTGACTATGACAACCCTTCCCTCTCTTCTTTAATTTTCTGTTTATTGCAGATGTGAAAAAAATACCTTTTAGTCATTAATCTTTTACTTTTATGTTCTAATTTTATTATTATTATTATTATTATTATTATTATTATTATTATTATTTACATGCTTAAAATAATGCATTCTAACATCTGAGTAAATGTTTTTGAAATCGGAGTTGTTGAGTAACAAAGGATTAACTGTTATAAAAACTTTTGCATAAAAAGTGACACAACATCTTTGAGCCTTTTATTCGCTCTTGAAACAAACTTCTTGTTTAAGTAGTAATTTGTGTAATCGAATCTACTGCTGCCAAATTGAGATCACATAGTTGGCACAGAAGAAGATAGATTTTTATGGAAATCATTCATCATTCCCTAACGTTTCGTGGATATAGCCGAGTGCAGAAAGTAATTTCATTGTTTTACTTCCTACATTTATACTGTTTTAAACTGATTAAATTAGAATAGAACATTAAATCTAGTATTATCTTCCGCATTTTATAGAGCTGGATTCATGCAATCGACAAAGCTTTTATGCAATGTTTTTAATTATTTTAAAATGTGTTTAAACATTTCCTTTCTTTTTTAAACATTTTCCAATACAGTTGAAAAGCGTTTATGAATTAGGTCTGTCTGTTGGTCGTCTGGCCGTAGTCTAATTCGCTTAAATATACTCGGTTTGAAATGAAATGTTTATATGTTATTGATGTTTACTATATTATATTCGGTCTGAAAAATATGCGATTTTGGGGGAGTTTTTTTATAGAGTTAATTTTTCTTGAAGGGCATCTTAGATTTAAAAACAAAAAATGTCCTTCTGTAAGATGAATATAACATTTATTTTAATAAAGGATTAATTAAGATTAAACAAAATGTGTACCAGTTTTAAAAGTTCTTAGATAATTTTTGAACTGGAACTATATAATATTTTTTCTTTTTTCTTTTTCTTTTCTTTTTTTTTTTTTTTTTTTCTCCTCCATCTTGCATTATTTGGCGTAGAAAAAATATTGTCTCGGGGTGGTGCGAAGTCACTCCCAGTCACGAATTTTTTTGAAAGGTTTAATATTTGTATTTTTCGAAGCGCATTACACCATTGTAGAGAAGAAATTATTCGGATTAAGTGGATATTTTTCGTTTTTCCGTAACTCGAAAATTCAGGTGGATGCGAGTTTCGAAAAAAATAGCGCACTTTCGAATTTTCTTGAAATTTTTTTTTGTTTTTGTTTTTTTGTTTTTTTAATGTTAAAATTCGATTTTTTTTATGCTGATTACGCCGTTCGAAAGTATCGAGTGCGAAATTTAAGAATACATTTTTAGTTTGTCCTTTTTTGGAATGGTTTCGCCGATGCGTACTTTGAAAAGTGGCCGGAATAGGAGCCCTCGGTTCTTCTACGGCGTTTCTGGCACGCACCGGTGCAATGTTTTAGGTCGACCTTTTTAATTGCGGGGTTTAATTAATATCTCGGCTAATTAACAAAAAATGAAAAATATGAGTCTCAGATACATCAAAACTTGCCTTGGACTATCCTTATTCTAATTTTCATATCTCTACGCGCAGTACATTTTCTTAGCCATCGCCAACAGACGCACACACACAAACAGACAGACGTGCTTTCTTATTTTATTAGTATATGTTATCTCATAATCTTGATGCAAAAATTATTCAAATATAGGCCAGACCCCCAGTTACTGACATCTAACCAGTAACTGACACTTGAGCAAAAATCTAACTCAAATAAGCATTTTATTGTAAAATTCTGCGAAGTAATGTCATCTAGGGGGTAAATGATACACTTATTTTTATTTTAGAGTCAATTTATTCATCACTAGAGGGTCAAGAACATATTTAATGAAGAAGAAATTTTTGAGAATATAAAAAGTGGCATTTTGAAGCAACCATCTTATTTCTATAATTAAGGAAGTGTTTTTCTAATCTATTTGTAATGCAACCATCCTAAACTATAAGAAAAAAGTTATACTTGTAGAAATTAGTTTAAAGATGCATATGATATATTAGGGCCATGGTTTAGGGTTTATAGTTTATTTAATTTAGCTTAATCGGGGAGGGGGGGGGGGTGTGCCAGTTATTAGTTCCTAGAATTTCATCTCATCAGTCTCTGACAGAGGTGTTAGTTATTGGTTATATTAAAGAAAGTTTAAATCTATTATTTGAACCGTTTAAAAATGCATAATAATAAATTAAATTTATCTTTTAGTAAACACCATTAAAATTTAAGTTGTTTTACCGGTGTCTGACACCAGATGTCAGTTACTGGTTCATAAATATCAGTTAGTGGATATCTGCATTACTAATAATGCAATACTAAATAGTACTCCTATTTACTCTTACTATATACTCTGCATTACGAATAATGCAGTACAGCTTACTAAATCGCACTTTTTATAATAAATATTAATGTATTTTGCTTTTATAATAAAGAATAAAGTTTTTTTTATAAGCATTTAAATCTTTTAAAATGAAGTGTCAGTCATTGGTTTACTTTGTGTCAGTTTTTGGTGTTCCAAAATAGGGATGGTGTCAGTTACTGGCGTTTTTGACCATATTTATAAATAAAATTAATTTTTAATAATAAAAATTTTCAAAAATTTGCCAAAAATATTTTTTAAAGATATCTCTACTATCCTTTCAAAAATAAAGGTAAGTATAAAATAGAATTAAATTTTTGTAATAGTGATTTGAACAAGAAAGAATCTTTAAAGTGTCAGTTAGGGGGGGGGGGGGTTCACCCTGTATATAGAATACAAATATATATATATATATATTTTAGCCAAATTTTTCAACAGTACGGTGTGCGTAAAATATTCGGAATATTCGGGAGTAAATGTACTGTAATTTATGTCTAAATTGTTTCCTATATAACTGTCATTACTACAACCACAAGCACATAAAATAAAAAAACTATTCTTTTATATATAATCTAAGAAATATCTTGTTTTTCAGTTTTGGATGAATGGATTTTTTGTTCTTTCCACAAATGAAAAGATTATCAAAAATGTCAATGAATAAAGAGGAATAATGGTTAGCAAATCGATAATTCTTTTAAAAGAAATTGTACGCTCACGCTCTTTTCATTGTCCTTTTATCATTTTTCAAGCCCATGTTTTCGTGTAGCGTGAATAGTTTATTCAATCGAGTTTCAAGTCGAGTTTCTGTTGGATTTATTTTCAGACTTTTGTCTGTTAAACAGGTTTCCCTGCCACATTGCTATTGTTGTTAAAGAAGTTACTTTATGTTTAAGGTAAATTATTTTCAGAACTTAAGAAAAACATCTTTTTTTCGTTCTTACTGATTTTTAGTATTAGCTTCTCCTTATGTTAACCACTAATTAATTGAATAGAACGTTTTTCTCTTTTCTTGTGGTTAATTATCTGAAGCAAAACCTTTTTTATCTTTATTCGAATTAAGAATATATTGCAGATTTTTTACTACCTATTTTTTCCCCTTCTATAGGAACGGGTCGGGTAGTTTATTTTTCTTTATCGCGAGTTGGGTTCAGGTTAGAATCTTTCATCGGGCCCGGTAACCCGATTTTACCCCGACCTAACTCGACCGCGGTTTGGGTCAGGTCGGGTTAACGCTAATTTTTTTCTGCGGGTCGGGTCGGGTCGGTTTCGAGTTAGATTTTGACTCTTTCGAGATGGGTTCGGATTGACCCGATTTTTTAAAAGAATGTCCATGAATATTTTCAAATGAAAAACTATATTCTTGAATATAAGTGAGTGTATATAATGTTCATTTTTACAAAAAATAAAATAAAATATGTATTAGAGATATAATTGTTGACTATTTTTTCATTATTGTATTAAAATAAGGATTAATTTTCTTTCACTCCGGGTTCGAGTTGGGTTTCGGATTGACGACATCCTTTTTTGTTCAGAATGACTTTAAGCAGAAATTTCGGCTTCGGGTCGGACAAGACTCTAGTTCACGTATACCTGATTTTTCAAAAGAAAGCCTAGAATATTGTTTCAGACAAAAATAACTAAATGTTTGAATTTGTCAATTTATTTCCTAATAAATAAATTTAATATTAGAGATATGATTGTAGACCGTAGAGACTAGTCGCCATTTAAAAAGCATACTATTAATTTGCTTTCATTTCGAGTTTCGGATCTGTTTCAAATGTAAATATTCAAAGTTCAGGTTGAATTGAATTAATGTGGAATTTTTTTGATTCAGGTTCAGATATGACCCGACTCGCATAGGACTCTAATTGGTATTAGTTACTTTATTGCATTAAATTCAGGCTCTCAAAATTGATATATTTATTATTATTATTATTTTTAATCACAGCCATTGCATTACTGCTTCTTATTCTTCCCATTTTAAAAATTGTAACCCAATATTGAGACTAAAATTTTCACAAAAATGAATAGGTCAGGAGATAATTTGCATCTTCTCTTTGCTGAAGATTTAGCGGGTAGTTTATGCAAAATTTGTCTTTCTTTGTGTATAATGGAGATTTAGGCATCTTGCATAAAATTTTACTTCATTTTGTTATCTTTAGAGCCTTTCCATGCCGACATGTTTCAAATAATCGAACATGATATAAGGTGCTGAAAATTGATATTGTTGTCTCGAAGGTTTGAAATTTATTTTTTTAGAAGCACCTTATGTTCAGGAGATACTGTCAATTTTCGCATAGTTATATATATATATATATATATATATATATATATATAAATTCTTTTTAAATTGCCCGATACTCTAGAGAAGGTTTGAAATTAATTTTTAGAAACAGTATGTATGTTCAGGATATTAACTGTCAATCTTCCTATAGTTTTTTATTTTTATTTTAAATTGATTGATATTTTAGAGAAGGTTTAAAATTTATATTTTAGAAACAACCGTATGTTCAGGAGATTACTGTCAATTGTCAATCTCCGTATACTTTTTTAAAAATAATTTTTAAACTGCTTGATATTCTAGAGAAGGTTTGAAAAATTTATTTTTTAGAAGTAAGATTATTTTCCTGGGATTACTGTCAACCTTCGTATAGTTTATTATTATTATTATTCCTTTTAAAATGTCTGATATTCTAGATAAGGTTTGTAAATTATTTTTTAGAAGCAACCTTATGTTCACGAGAATGCTGTCAATTTTCGTATAGTTTTTTTTTTTTTTTTTTTTTTTTTTTTTTTATGTAAATTATTTTTACATTGCCCGATACTCTAGAGAAGGTTTGAAATTTATTTTTTAGAAGCAACCTTATGTTCAGGGGATTACTGTCATTCTTCGTATTTTTTTAATTCTTTTTAAATTGTCTGATACTCTAGAGAAAGTTGTAAATTTATTTTTAGAAGTAACCGTATGTTCGGGGGATTACTGTCAATCTTCGTAATTTTTTAAAAAATATTTTTAAATTATCTTTATACCCTTGTGAAGGCTTGAAATCTATTTTTTTACAATCAACCGTATGTTCAAGATATTAACTGTCAATCTTCCTATAGCTTTTTTTTTTTCTTTTTAAATTGTTTGATATTTTAGAGAAGGTTTGAAATTTATATTTTAGAAACAATCGTGTGTTCAGGAGATTACTGTCAATCTCCGTATACTTTTTAAAAAATAATTTTTAAATTTCTTGATAACCTAGAGAAGGTTTGAAATTTATTTTTTAGAAGTAACATTATTTGCCCGGGATTACTGTCAATCTTCGTATAGTTTATTATTATTATTATTATTATTATTCCTTTTAAAATGCCTGATATTCTAGAAAAGCTTTGAAATTTATTTCTTAGAAGCAACATTATGTTCACGGGAATGCTGTCAATCTTCGTATAGTTTTTATTATTAATTATTTTTAAATCGCCCGATACTCTAGAGAAGGTTTGAACTTTATTTTTTAGAAGTAACATTATGTTCACAGAAATGCTGTCAATTTTCGTATTATTATTTTTTTTTTAAATAAATCATTTTTAAATTGCCCGATACTCTAGAGAAGGTTTGAAATTTATTTTTTAGAAGTAACATTATGTTCACGGGAATGCTGTCAATCTTCGTATAGTTTGTTTTATAAATTATTTTTAAATCGTCCGATACTCTAGAGAAGGTTTGAAATTTATTTTTTAGAAGCAACCTTATGTTCAGTGGATTACTGTCATTCTTCGTTTTTTTTTTTTTTTTTTTTTTTTTTTTTTTTTTTTTTAAATTGTCTGATACTCTAGAGAAGGTTTGAAATCTATTTTTTAGAAGTAACCGTATGTTCAGGGAATTACTGTCAATCTTCATAATTTATTATTATTATTATTTAACTGTGTGATACTCTAGAGAAGGTTTGAAATTTATTCTTTAGAAGTAACCGGTGTGTTCAGGGGATTACTGTCAATCTTGTTCTAGTTTTTATTATTATTATTATTATTATTATTATTATTATTATTATTATTATTATTATTATTATTATTTAAATAGCCTGTTACTCTAAAGGAAGTTTGAAATATATTTTATATAAAATATAAAAAATTATGAAACTTGCAATATGATCCGAGAAAGACAAAAAAAAAAAAAAAAGTAAATTAAATTTCGTAACAAACTTAATTCGGTTTAGTTCTGTTTTCGAGTTGTTGATTTTGTGTTACCCGAGAGAAAATGATCCTGGTTTCCATCATCAGCGTCGACCTTAATTTCATTCTGTGCATATATCGTGAAATGACAGGAGGAAAAAAAAAATTAGTTTCGCAATCTTATCTTCTTTTACAGTATTCTCTTACTTAAAGAATTAAAAAAAAAAAAAAAACAGGAATATTTTTTCGCTTTTGGAATAAATCTCTTCCTGTTTGAGTGTTAATTGGGTGTCGTAACATAAAATCAGTGTCCTTTGTCTGGACGATTTTTACTTTTTTTTCTTTCTTTTTTTTTTTTTTTTTACGAGCGCTTCCATGTGGAAAGCGTGGAAGGAGTTAATGAAGTTATGTCGTGTTTAACTGTTTGTAAATTTTGCTGAACGTTGTAATCTTTATCACGTTTTTTTTGCAGTTCGTGCACCTACCACCTTTTTGGTCCGCATAAAATTGGTATTGAAAAGCTTGGTATTGATTTCAAGTATCTGGCCAGACTTTTCTCACAGGGTCCTGTTTCTGTAATACTGTGGATTTTTTTTTCTCAAAGAAAACTAATTTTAATTTAAAACTCTAATAGATTATTTTGCATTTAATACATTGTCTTACATAACAACACAAAAAGCATTTTTGTATGAAAAATATCATTTATATAAAAATATAATAAATTATAACACCTTGTAATAACATATTTCTTTTAAAATGCTAAAAGGTGTAAACTAACAACATAATATACAGTAAGATAACTTTTATCAGATTATTGACATGTTTCGGTTCACGCCGAGCCATTTTCAAAAAAAGGCTCGGAGTGACCCGAAACATGTCAACAATCTAATAAAAGTTATTTTACTGTATATTATGTTGTTAGTTTACACCTTTTAGCATTTAACCCGTCAGCGGACGCGCCCGTTTCCATTACGTTACTACACGCGCGGGATAAATTTTACCCCAATGGGTTTTCTTGTGTCAAATCCCCCCCCCCCCCCGTTTGATTATAAATATTTATATTTTGATAAAATGTATGTCAAATTATCAAATTATCAAATGCATTAATATTTTATAAAATGTAAACGGATTAATCTTCCGTAATCAGACTGCACCCGGAAAATAATTCTGGAAAATTATTTAAAAAACCTTAAAAGATCAGTAAATTAAAATACAGTTTTTAAACAAATTGCATTTGAAAGCACATCTTTTTCCTATTCGACGGTGTAAAAGTCAAAATTGTGCTACGTTTAGAATTTAAAAAAATAAAAAAATAAAAAAATAAAAAAATAATAATAAAAATTGCAATAAAAGCGGAATTTATGGTCAGGTCGTTGCTATCGTCAATATGACGTCAGCGTTAATCACAGACTTGTTTTTGTTTTATAATATAGATGTGAAATAATCCCGCTTATTGGTGTTGCTTTTTACTCTTTTCTTGAAAAATGTTAATGCGTAATTTCTTATGGTTATTCTGATTTTTCTCAGAAAAGCCATTTAAAAAAAGAACGTTTTCTGCGCTCATTAAGAAGGCGAAAAACAACTGTTGGGAAAAGTAAGAAAGTTGTTTACTAGGAAAGAAAAAAAAAGTGTTTGTGTTGAGATGCATGTTTGTGTGTTGTGATTACGAAATACTTTTTTAACTACATAGCCCAGTCATTGACCGTTGTTATTGTGTAAAACAAAGAAAATTACACGTGTGCATTTCGTATAGTTTTGTTTGAAAACTCGTCTTTTAATTCTTCGAAAATAATGCAAATGTTTAGAATGATTTGATTCACTATAGGAAAGTTTTCAACAGAGTTGCCAGAATTGCTTCATAAATTTAAATGTTCCGAGTATTTTTTTCATAGCATTAATTGCTCAGACTATATGTCTGTACAGGCCTAAATTTCTAGGACCGGGCCGGCCCGAACCCTACAATTTTTTGGGCCCGACCCGATATAAAAGATAAAAGTTCGACCCGATCCCGGCCCGATTGAATTTCTACAAAACATGCCGATATTTCTGAAGCTAGTGTTATTCTAAAATTAAAATTATTCAAAAAGCACACGTACTTATGCATAAATTTTGTTTACAGATTATGTTCGAAATGCATGGAATACAAAATATCAACACCATTAATGAGCACTTAGAAAATTACGTACATAGACACTGATTAAAAAACTTAGACAAATACATTGAAGATTCAGTAAGAGAACACAAATCAGTAAGAGAAGAAAAATCCATTATAGACGTGCTTCATTCTTAGCAGGTACATCATCTGTCGTATATGCATTATATTTTTTTGCATGGATCAATACGTTTTTCCATTTAAGACAGGTTATATTTCACACGTTTTACTGTACTTATTCTTTTTTTGCCTAGAAATGTACATACTATTCTTTAAAAAGAATTTTAATTCTGGAATAATAACCATTTAAAAATCGATGCATTTTTTGTAAAAATTGTTGTGCCGGGCCACATTTTACTGATTTTTGCATGGGGCTGAAAATTTCGGCCTGTGCAGACCTCTAGGAAAAAGGAAGTCCAGGCCCAGATTGGCCCGAAAAAAAAAAAAGTTTGGCCCAGCCCGTGTCTGCAGAAAATAGTTAGGCCCGAGCCTGCAGAAAAATGTTGGGCCCGGGCCTAGCCGGTGTCGGGCCTCGGCCCAAGCCCGGGCCCTTGCAGAAGTCTAGCTCAGGGCCCTAGTGCATGGGCACATAATTTATTTTGGAGCATCTAAAGAGTGAAACTGTTGCACGAGGTATTTGTTGAAACTGTCTGTGAAAAGCCTACACTAGTAATGCGAAGACACTCTCGAGTTAATGTTAAACCAATGGTAGTGTTCTTTTCAAATTTCTAGTTTGTGTTTCAATATTTTTGAAAGATTTTTTGCACAGGATAACTGAATTCGATCTCTAACCGGGAACTTTCTTACTTTTTTGATTTTGGTTGTAGGTTTTATTTATGAGGTCACTTTCTATTTCGGTGCCCCTCATACAGGGGTCGGAAAAACTACTTTTTTACTGTAGCGAACTACAACTACAACTACTTTATCGAAAATGTAGTTAACTACAACTACAACTACTTGTTTTAAAAAGTAGCGACTACAAACTACTTTTCAAAAGTAGTCACTACTTCGCTACTTTCAGATTTTGTCAAAGGGTTCAATTTATATTAGAAATTGAAGAAACGGATTATATAATAAAGCGACCCTCGTTATATCGCCTCTGCCGAGATACAATTAAATAAATGCGACATAACCGAGGGGATTAAAAAATTAAGAAAGATAACATACAAGAAAATGTTTTGTATTTGTCTCCAAGATGTTAGTTTATACGCATATTAGAAATTTCATAGCAGAATTAAGAGAAGTATTACAATTTAGAAAATTACAGAGAGACAACTCTAAATGCAAACAACAAATGAATCTGTAAATAAAGACAATCCGAATAATAAGAAACGTGGCGTTAAAACAGGAAGACCTAATAACGAGTAAATAGACAAATGTTGCCAGCAAGAAAATTTATTCCTTTGGTGGGTTAGTACTTGATTTTAGCAGCAAGTGTCAATGGTAAAAATCTATGATTTCATGCGTTACGTTGTTATACACTGTGGCTAAGATTCGCAAATTGTTCAGCAGAGTAAGTTTTTCACAAAAGAATCAAGTTTTGATTTGCAGAATACTACATTTTTTTCCCTTAAGTAGCGTTAAAAGTATAGCGTCGGTTTTCGCTACAAACTACTGGTTTTTTGTATCGTGTTACTCACTACACTACATTGTTCAAAAAGTAGCGCACTACACTACAAACTGCTGTAAAAAGCAGCGACTACTGTAGTTTCGCTACTTGTAGCGTACTATTTCCGACACCTGCCCTCATACCTAGGCGTCGACTGAATGGGGGCGACGGGGAGAAAAACTTCCACTACTAATTTTAAAATGTTATTCTTGTCTTAATTAATCACAGTGATTTAAATAGGACAAAAAAACTTTTTAAAATTAGTCGTAGAAGTATGTCGGATTGCCTATTTTACCCCCGTGAAGTCTGCGCCTATACCCTCATAAGTGAAATCTGCAACTAAAATCGAAAGTACTTGGTTACAGATTGCCTCAGATACCCCACGCAAAAAAATCGTTTAAAAATATTGAAATGCAAACGAGAAATTTTGAAAGAATGCTACATTTAACATTAGCTTGCGAGTGTCTTCGCATGACTAGTGTAAGCTCATTATATAACTGTGAAAATTTCAAAAAATTTAGCGGCACAGAAACGGAATCAATTTCGTGCATATTAAAATATAAAAAAATAAATGATAATAAATAAAAAATAACAAATTATCTAGACATAAATTAGTTTGAATTGTCGTCGGCAGAGATGTTAGTTTAAAAATTACAGAAAAAAAAAATATATTTTTTTTCTGAAAAATTAAAAAATGTAAATGCATTTTTTAGGAAAATATAAAAAAATTCAATGTTGCAGCAATTCATAACTATGCTTAAAACTTGCAACATGTCAAAAATATAAAATTAAAGAAAAAAAGGTCAGAAGGTAGGACAAAATCCCAGCTTGGCCGTTTAAACAGCGGACGGGCATGGTACCGCGACACCACAAAAACCAGGATGAGAAACGCAGACTAATAGGTATTTGGTATTTGAAACGTATGCTTTACATTAACCTCCAATTTTATCAAAAACTAAAGCCCATTTGAAGAAAACTTTTCACCAGCATTTTTAGGAATATAAATTCTATAACATATTTTAAGATCATCAAAATCGACGCGCACCATGGTGGTCCGCTTGTGAGTGAGAATTGTCGAACACCACTTTAGTATAAAAATTGGGGAATACTGTGATTCCCATATATTTCCACGTCACAACTACGTTTTAAAGCTTTGCTTACAAAAACTGCGGTTATTGACACTTAACCAGAAGTCTGAGATAACTTATTTGAGGAAGTTATTCTGTGTTTTTTTAATTAGGACACTATCATACCTTTTATATATCAACCCATCGGTGTGAAGTAAATCACTTGTTGCCTATAGTTATTTGATAAATGAAATTAGCAATCACCGAGCATTTATTTCTAAAAGTGATTTGTTGCTTTGCAGTTGCTTCAAATCATCCCCTAGTTTAAGGCATTTATCTGTAATATGCTAGTTCTGAGTTGATGTTACTCAATTTAGATTTTCGATGCATCTGCGGGCATTCTAATTGCAGGCCTTCCAAAATAAATCATACATTAATAAATGTATTTGCATGAGTAATTGTACAATTGTGATTTATTGTGGAGAGTAAATTCTAAAAAAATAACTCATTAAATTCGTTAGAATGCCTTGAGTATGTTATGTAAGTAGTACTACTAGTTGCGTTGTGTAAGTATTTTACTTAGTTTTATTTTAGAATCTTATCTACTTGTGATTTCTTAGAGAATGGGCAGCGTCACTTCTTTTTTCCTTCTAGAATGTTTTTTTTTCCTTACACAGTGCCACGTTGTCTTTTTATGTGTCAGTATCGTAGCCAACCTTCGTGCAAGATCAGATTAAAAAAATAAAAAGAATTAACGGAAAAAAAATTGGGTTTCACTAGACCCCGTGCCTTTTGACCGTGTAACTTCAACCAGGTGCTTTGAACTCTTTGTTGCTTTTCTTGAATTGGATGCTGTTACTGCATTTTATGTTGTTGTTATGCCATTGTTTCTAAATTAGAGACTCCCTCATGCCAAGTTGGCGCGCTGGACTGTCGCCAAAAAGAAATAAAGAAAACATTCCGTACCGATGATATTTAATCGTGGGTGGTTTTTTGGTGTTCTTAATAAAACTTTCTCGTTTTTCTAAGTAGTTTGTTTACCCGTTGTTCGGTTGAAAATAAGGATTACTTTTGCGACTTTGTTTTTAGTGGTTTATTGATGTAAAGAATAATAACAATAGTAATAAATAAATAAATAAATAATAGAGGTTTAAGAAATGCCAGAAGTTAGACAAAACAGTTAACAATAGTAGATTAAAATTAATTTAAAAATGACTAATTAAAAAAATAGTAGTTCCAAGCTGAACGGAATGGGAAGAAGAATTTTCAAAGTTTTTAAATTATTGTATTGCAAAATTTGATTATTTTATGTTTTAATATACTTTTAATTCTTTCCATTGTTTTAAAAAAATTAAAACTATTTAAATGGTGTGTGGCACAGAATATATGCATTTGTGAACCTATAAATATTTTTCTAAGAAAAAAATACTATAGGAAAAGTTTTGACGCTATTATGTTAACTATTTAATATATCGCTTAATAAAATAATTTTTCTAGGCAAAAGGGTTATTCTAATGCACTCGACTTTGTTTTTATAATAAAAATAATTCAGTCAAATTTAATTATAGAAATTATCTTTCTTTCTTCTGACTAATTTTTTCTTCAAAATAATGGAACCGAGATTGAAAATGGTGAAAACAGCTATATTACTCCAAATTTATTCAAAAGCTAATTTAAATAAGCATTTTATTGAAAAAAGGTTATAATTGTTGATCTTTTTATTTATTATTATTATTTGTTAATGTGACTGTTTCTAATTCACTTACAAGAAACAGCTGCATTACATCTCAAATATTTAAACAAGGAGATGAATAGATCGTATTTTCATTACATGGATGCCAACAATGGAAGGGAGCGAGGGAGGACATTGTCCCTTTCTGATTTTTTAAAATTTTCTTTATCTCTGATTATTAAAATATATATATATAGTAAAATTTATTCTTCTCAAATAATTTACAATAATTAAACATTAAGGGAAAAAAGAACTAATATTTCTTCGTCATGGGGTCCTGCCTCCCTGAATACTCCCGTGGAAGTCAATGTTTAGTTATATTTTTCCTTTATGTTGAAGTGTTTACAATTTGTCTTAAAAGCGGGGGCGGGGGGATTACTGACGAAAAAATAAAGTATTGTTTCAATTCTCTCTCTCTCTCTCTTTTTTTTTTCTTTTTTAATGCTAATAGAAAGTTACTTTTGAAGATTTATTATTTGTTGATTGTTGAATTTCTGTATTTCTTTTATGGTGATAGGCTTAAAATTCATCTTGCACGTGGAGAGGCTTGCTGTAGCAAAAAATATTTTTTTTTTAGCTTTTTTCATTTTTATACTCCCCATTTTAAAAAACGCTGCATCGGGTGCGGATCACAGGCACACCTGTCTCAAAATTTTGCATCTCTCTCTCAACTCGGTAGAACTCCCTGAGCTTCTTTTCTGTTCTGCGGGCACTCATGTTTCCCTATAAAAAATTTATTTTTCAATTAAAGAAAAATCCATGGACATATTTTCTGATTCCCCATTTTGAAAATTACCCCATTCCGTGTCGGTCTTAATCCAAATAAACCGCAATCACCACATCTTTTCTTTAAGTGTGAAAAAGAATTTATTTGCTCAGCTAGGAACGGGAACGTGCCTTGTCGCCATTTTGGGAAAGGACGAGAAGCGATTTCATACGATTCGCACGTTTTACAGAAATGGCTACGTAGTCATTAACACCTTTAGTTTTCTTCCTTTTCTACTCCCTAACCTCATCTCGATCAGATTACTGTTGCACCGCGGATTGTGTTTCTATGCCTTATCTCGGGCTTTGACAAATATCTCCTGGTGGACGATAGAGGAATTTTGTTAATAACTTTCTAAAGTGGTCGAACTTTGATAACAAAAAATGAAAGAATAAATAGAGGAAAGAAAAATGCATTCCCCTTTTTTTATGTTATATCTTATCGTGAGGTGAAGAAAGACCTTGATGATTAATGTTTTCATCAATGATAGGGAGGGTTTTTGTTGTGGTGTTGGAATTCTTTAAAACATCTATAGTTAGTTATTTAGTTCTGAAAACTCAAAGCTGCCTGTAAGTCCTGCATCGGGTCGTGTTGGCGCTAGTTTTTTTCGTTGCGGGTCGGATTGACTTTAAATTTTATCGGTTTCGGGTTGAGTTTTGACTCTTTCGGATATGGTTCGGGTTGACCTGATTTTCAACACTTTCCAACCTAGTTGAAAAGTGTTTATGACTTCGGTTTGTCTGGCCGTCTGTCCGTGCCCTAACTCACGTAAATATGCTCGAATTGCCTTGCAATTTTTATATGTTATTGTCGTTATCTATAGCATGTTCCCTACTTCAACGGAAGTGTGTAGGATTATAATTTTTTTACAGGGACACTCAAAAGAATAACGTTACAATACGGTCTATGGGGAAAAATTATTTGCGGTTTATTTTGAGGATGTCACACAATTTCAAACACATCGTAATTGATATATATCACTAAGGTGCATTACAAGAAACTTAATATGGAATAGGGTGTGAATAGCACTTGTAGTTACTTTACAGGGACAGTCAAAAGAATTCCGTTACATTACTTCCATGGAGAAAAATCGTCTGCGGTTTATTTAAATAATGTTTCCCTATTTTAAACACATTGAAATTTATATATATCACTAAGGTGCATTACAATTGGCTTACTACAGTATAGTGTGTATAGCAGTCATCGTTCATTTACAGGGACACACAAAAGAATTCTCTACTGTCTTTTAACAATAATTCCTGGAAGTGCGTTTTAAGTTACTGAACGCGATTTTAAATTTAACTCACTTTTTGTTTATTACGTGGTGTGTTTAAATTCTGTAGATCATATACAGGGAAGCACAAAAGTTCGCGAACACATTTCCGTTTATTGACAGAAACTCCAGAAGGAGAATTTAAACTGTGCTATGCGTTTCTTAACCGAACTAAAATTTAGCATCCTATGTAGTATATATACAAATCTATAGATCATATACAGGGCTGAATAAAAGTATTCGGATGTTTTTCCGAATATTGTATATGTTGGAAATTCCTGAAATTATGTTTTTAAATATGTTATGCGTTTTCCAAATTGTTTACTTAGATGTTATCTTTCAGCTTATTAAACGGTATGATTTGTAAAATTATTTTGGAAGCGTTGGAATGTGTTACATAATCTAGGCTTGACGCATGATTTTTCTTTCTTGTTTAAAAGAAGATACTGAATATTTCTCAAATGAAAAAACTATTATACTATTAGAATATTAATGAGTGTATATATGCTATTTTTATTGAAACTAGTCGTTGGGGGCCACCGTAATACTTACCCATCATGGATATGCATAATGTAAAATATTAAAACAAAAAAGGGTAAACTACTTATAAAATGCATAGCAATTCAAATAAAATCGTGGCTTGATGACGTCATAACTTTATAGGCTCGATTACTGAATTGCTTGAAAGAGGTTTTTCCTTATAACTCCAAAAATAATAATCCTATTAACTAGCGGTTTATTGCATCTGATTAAGCGTCAAATTTCCAATTAAAATATATCTTTGAAGTGAAATTTGGATGAAATACAGAGTCATGAAAAATCGAAGAGTGTGGAAAATAGGATTACAAATATCTCAGCAACTAATTATCCGATCGACTTCATGCTTTATGCAAAATTTATGTTTTTTTATTGTCTTTTATATTCATTTCTTAAAATAAACAATTTCGAAAATTTTTATATACCTTTTATCAGAACGAATATTTCGAGAGTCCGAAAAAAATAGATCCGGTTAATCGAGGTTATTGAAATGAAATAGGCTTCTTCCCATTATTACATACTAAGTACATACCAAATTGCAAGTGTCTATCTCAATTTTTTCGGGAGATAGAGCGTTTACAGACACACACACACACAGACACACAGACGGACGGCAAAATTTTTTTTCTAAAAATACGTTTTTTGGAATCTCCAGTGTCTGAAACGTGTAAATCCGTCAAAAAAAATTTTTCGATTTCCAAAACGATTACAAGACTTACCCTATACTACGTATGATGGGTAAGTAAAAAATATATAAAAAAAGATAAAATTGGTATTAAATACATAATTAATACATACATTAAAACTACTTATCCAAAATTGTATTAAAATATGAATTAACTTTTTTTTCATGTCGGGTTCGAGTATTTTGGGTTGGTTTCGGATTGAAGTGTGTCGTGTTCGGGTTGGGTTTCGGGTTGCCAAAAAAATTCTTTGTTGGGTTCCGATCAATTTTCATGTTGGCTTTAAGCAGAATTTTAGGGATCGTTGTGTTCAGGACTCTAGCTGTCTGCATTATTATTGCTCTATTATTTTACATGTGTGGGTATTATTAAGTGTTTTATTGTTTTTATCGGGATTGTAATTATTTTCTTCAAATTTTTCTCTCTTTTTTTTCTTCTTGTTCTTAAAAAGGCGACATCCATTAATACTGCACACTTTAAGAGGGAAGAAGGGGAATTCCATAAAGTGTGACACGGTGTGACAGGAGAAGGAGATGTGTTGACACATTGTGATGTTAGATCTAAAATAAGAACCCAAACTGGGTAGGAATTGTTTGAAAGCAGCATAAAAAGTTCATATGAAATGTGTATTTTTACCCAAGTTGACTAATATACAAATACAACAGTTTTTCGATGTTTTATGTTATTTATTTCGGTAGGTAATAAATAGTATTTAATTCAGAAGTCCTTCCAGACAGTTTCAGGTGGGTGTTGCACCCTACTTGCCCTTTGGTTTAAAAAATAGCACCCTTCGTGCCCTTCAATAGAAAGGAACGGCACACTTACTTTCTTTTGTATTTAAATATTTGTTTGCGGAGAATGCCCTGACTTTTAAACATTAAAAAGTACCTTTTAAAAATCTAAAAAAGGCCCTTTTCCCACCCACAGCACCCTGCCCTTTTTTAAACTTGCGGGTTGAACTCTTCGCCAGAAATCTTGATGACAATCTTGATAACACGTTGCGGTCACTCTTTCGTAGAGGCGTTACGTTGCGATGCCTGTAGAATCGGTTTTTCCTTTTAGATAAGCCAGTTGCCGTAAAAGCAAGTAATAGGGAGAAAAAATAATTTTTAAATTAGCAACCAATATTTTCTCGGCTAATAGTTTCGCTTTGCTTTAATTTTTTAATTAAAGCGCGGAAAAAAAAGAGAAATATATATTAATAAACAAAATAGATTTAATGCCGAAAATGCCTTGAAATCTGTAATGTTTTGCATGAAAATTTTAGATATATTTTAACTTTTGTTTCTTTATTATTTCCCGGACTCATAGGAAAGCATAGTAATCATAATAGAAATCGGATTATCTATAATTAAAACAACTTAAAACTCCCATTAGCGTATGTAAATTCAATTTCAATATTTATTTTAGTTAACAGGTCTTCAACACAGTTGTAATGAAAAGTCACTGAAATTTACATAATTTTAGAAAAAAGTATGAGTTTTATGAATGAAAGTGGCGTTTTCGGTAGAATATGAGGTCATTTTCAAGTGGAATATTTTACGTTTGTAAAATTAGAATCTAAGTTTCCATTTATGTTTATGTATTTATTATTATTTATTATTTATTATTTATTATTATTTATTTTAACGCATGATATTCTGTAAAGTGTTCAGAAAATCCAGTGAAGTCACTCCAGATTTTTTTAAATTATTCATTCCTTTATTTATTTACTTATTTATTGTATGAAATTTCTACGTTTGTCATTTTACTTACCCATCATACGTAGTATAGGGTAAGTCTTGTAATCGTTTTGAAAATCGAAAAAAAAAAAAATTGACGGATTTATACGTTTCAGACACTGGAGATTCCAAAAAACATATTTTTAGAAAAAAAAAAAAATTGCCGTCCGTCTGTGTGTCTGTAAACGCTCTATCTCCCGAAAAAATTGAGATAGAGACTTGCAATTTGGTATGTACTTAGTATGTAATAATGGGAAGAAGCCTATTTCATTTCAATAACATCGATTAACCGGAACTATTTTTTTCGGACTCTCGAAATATTCGTTCTGATAAAAGGTATATAAAAATTTTTGAAATTGTTTATTTTAAGAAATGAATATAAAAGACAATAAAAAAACATAAATTTTGCATAAAGCATGAAGTCGATCGGATAATGAGTTGCCGAAGATATTTGGAATCCTATTTTCCACACTCTTCGATTTTTCATGACCCTGTATTTCATTCAAATTTCACTTCAAAGATATATTTTAATTGGAAATTTGACGCTTAATCAGATGCAATAAACCGCTAGTGAATAGGATTATTATTTTTGGAGTTATAAGGAAAAATCTCTTTCAAGCAATTCAGTAATCGAGTCTTTAAAGTTTATGACGTCATCAAGCCACGATTTTATTTGAATTGCAATGCATTTTATAAGTAGTTTATATATTTTTATTTTAATATTTTACATTATGCATATCCATGATGGGTAAGTATTACGGTGGCCCCCAACGACTAGTTTATATTACAAAACATACTTTTGTTGCGAAATCCTCCTTGATTTTTTGTAATGCATTTTTAAACGAATCACGTTTGTGCACCAGAATTTCATCCTATAAAATGGCGGCTTCGGCTAACTAGTGAAAATTGCTTTAACTATTATACTGGTAACTATTATAAACTGAAATAGCATATACTTTAAAAATCAACCATCAATAGTACATTACCAAGGGTCGATCCAGGCAAAATTTGAGGCTTAATTACATCCTGTTGAAGGGGCGAGGCCAACGAGGTAAGCGCGTAACATCAGAATATTAAATTCTTCAAATTAAAATTAACTCTGGTCTTCAACATGCAGAAAGAAAAGGAATTGCTTACCTTTTCTATGGTTTATCCAATTTTAGTAGTATCCACTGATTTATATACTTCCAATAATTGATAACTTATTATAATCACTTCTTGAATAATTCTATTTAGATGCACCACCGCTGAAATAAAACTTGTAAAAAAAAATTATATTAATGCACAATTCACATTGAATAAATAAGTTCACGTTTGGATTGATTTTAAAAATTATATTTTACATTACTTAAAATTTTAAAAGGTTTACACTTAGATTAATTTTAACATCAGGAAACATTTTTTCCTGTGACTTTACAGAATGAAGGATAGTAATACACTGACTCATTTTCACAAAGTTTGGAAAGTTACGAGTAAAGTTGCATCATTTCTTTGAAACAAATTGACGTTGAATAATTGTCCTTTTAAATGTTTTAGTTCTGTAATAAGTTTATAATGGCATAATCACAAATAACAAATTATAAACATATTTCACATTATTAGAAGAGAACGATTATAACGAGGTAATAAATCTCTATTGCATGATAAACTTGAAACTTAAGAGTCATAAATTAGGTCACTTGTTTTAAGAGATGAGAGAAAAATTATCGTTGGGTTTTTATCTGCGTGCTTCATCATTTTCTTTATTTATTTATTTTACTTTGAGTGGAAAATATTAAGTGATTGAAATGAATGGATTAGTTTTTTACAATTTCCCCCTTAATCCGTTCATGGGGATTAACTAATATTTTCATTGAATTTCTGTGTTCGATGAATCGAGGCTTGGGTAAAGGTTTGGTAAGTGCATCAGCTATCATTTTTTCTGTTGGAAGATATCTTAACTCAATTATGCCTTCTTCGCTATATTGTTTAATGGCATTAAATTTGACGTCGATGTGCTTTGATCTTTTCGTGAATTTTTCTGATTCAACCATTTTTATGGTACTTTGATTGTCTTCATATAAAGTGATTGGTTTTTGCTGTGGAAAGCCTAGATCGTCAAGTAACTTCAATAACCAAATTATTTCTTGGCTAGCATGTGCTGCGGACACATATTCAGCCTCTGCTGAAGATAAGGCAATGCAACTTTGCCTTTTCGTCGTCCACTGAATTGGGTTGTTGCCCAACATATATAATATTCCCGATGTTGATCTACGGGTTTTGGTATCACCTGCCCAATCGGCATCAGCGAATACTTTTAATATTGGTTCTTCATTAGTGTTAATTATTAATTTTAGTTCTTTAGTATGATATAGATATCTTATTATTCTTTTTACGGCTTGCCAGTCTTTTTCGCGAGGATTCTCATTTCTTCTGCTTAAAATGTTTACTGCTGCTGAAATGTCAGGTCTCGTTATGGTTGTTATATAAAGCAATGAACCAAGTGCCTGGCGATATTTAATATTATTTGGCATTAAATTATCATCATCATTTAATTTGTTATATCCTGGTTCCATTGGAGTTTTGCACGGTTTGGAGTTTTCAAGATTGAACTTTTTCGCTAAATTTTCAATCTTAATTTTTTGATCAAGAGAATAACCGTTAGGTAATTTCTGAATTTGAGTACCTAAATAGTTACTAATATTGCCTAGATCCTTTAATTCGTATTCTTGTTTTAGAGAATTTACGATTTCTTCTATTATTTCATCTTTGCTGGCGATGAGTATATCATCAACATATATTATTATGTATGATGTATGATCTTTTTCTTTTCTAGTGAAAAGACATGTGTCTGCTGTACTTTGGATAAAGTTCAAGTTGTCTAGTGTTTCAGCGATTTTAATATGCCAAGCTCTGGCGGCCTGTTTGAGGCCATAGATTGCCTTTTTGAGCTTGCAAACTTTTTCAGGAAATTGTTCGTTTACATAGCCTTCAGGTTGATTTATATATATTTCTTCATTTAAGTTCCCATGAAGAAAAGCGGTGTCAATATCTACATGTCGCACATTCAAATTATTATAAGCTGCTGCTAAAAGAAGTGTTTTGATGGTACAATGTTGTGCTACTGGTGAAAATGTTTCTTGATAATCTTCCCCATAATTTTGACTGAAACCTTTGGCAACAAAACGTGCTTTATATTTTTGTGTATTTCCTGAACTATCAATTTTTCGTTTGAAAATCCATCTACTTCCTATGATTCTTTTATTAAGAGGAGGATCGACTAGATCCCATGTATTATTTTTCATTAACGATTGTATTTCGTTTTCAGTGGCTTTAAGCCAGTTTTTCTTTTCTAGTGGATTGTTTATTTTGATAAGCTGTTTCCAGTTTTCAGGTTCTGTTGTATCGCAATCATTTGCTAAAGCAATAAAATTGTCGGAAGTATATCTTTGAGGTGGTATTCCTCTGTTTTGTCTTTCAGATCTACGAGGTTGATGTGTTTCTGATTGTTTGGGCGCGTCAGGTGTACAGGGTGTGTCACCTATTTCTATTTCAATGTATTTTTTATCTTCAATTAATTGTTCGTGATCATTAATTTTCTCGTTCAAATTGTTCAGTTTTTCTTCCAGAAATTTTACAGATCTGGAAATTATTATTTCACCATTTTTAGTGAAAACGCGGTATCCCTTTGTATTATTATCATAGCCCATGAAGATACCCTCTTCTGCTGTGTCATCTAGTTTAGATCTTTTGTGTTTGTTTATGTAAGTGTATACTTTACAGCCAAATACACGTAAATAATAGAGATTTGGTTTTCTTTTGAACCAAATTTCATATGGCGTTTTATTTGTCAATTTAGTGGGGAGCCTATTTTGGAGGTGATTAGCAGTATTTATCGCTTCACCCCAGAACCTATGAGGTAAATTTGCTTCGGATAATAGGCTTCGTGTCATTTCAATTAAACTTCTGTTTTTTCTCTCAGCAATGCCATTCTGGCTGGGACAAAATGGAACTGTGTATTCATGTTTTATACCATGTTCCCTTAGAAAGGCTTCTGTATTATTTCCTATATATTCCCCACCGTTATCCGATCTAATCGCCGTCGGATATTTTCCTTGTCTGGTTTTGACCATTTGTACATAGTCTTTTATTTTTTCATAAACTTCATCTTTACTTTTTAATAAGTAAATAACTGTGAATCTAGAACTGTCATCTATGAATGTAAGGAAGTAATTTTTTCCTCCTATTGTGGGTGTTTTAAAAGGCCCACATAAATCAGTATGTACTAAATCTAATACTTTTGTTGTTTTATTTTCGATAGATTTAGAGTACGGTGCATTTGTTGACTTTGTTTTTATACAGGTTTCACAGTTTGTTTTATGATTACAGTTATTTATTTTTATCCCACTGGCCAAGTCATTTTTGACTAATTCTTTTATACTTTCATTATTTCTGTGGCCAAGGCGTTTATGCCAAATTTCGAGGCAATCTTTATTTCTGCAATCATGTGCAATGTTTATTTTATTTTGAGAACTTTCTTCTAGTGTTTCAACTTGATATAAGTTATGTTTCTTAAATGCTTCTAAGTATATATTTCCATTGCACGATAGTATGCATTTTTCATTTTCGAAAAATACTTTGTAGCCATGTTCTGTGGCTTTACTTACGGAAATTAAATTTGATTCCAATTGTGGAACAAATAACACATTTTTAAGTGTAATTCTATTTATACATCCATCAGATGTCTTTGTCATTATTTGTGTTTCGCCGGTTCCGTAAGAATTTAATGTATTCCCATTAGCAATTGTTACTGTAGTTTTTTCAGTATCGTTGAATTTTGTAAATATATCCCTATCGTTCGCTATATGCGAAGACGCTCCTGAGTCAATTAACCAGGTTTTATTAGCGGGATTGACAATTATGAATGCTGCATCTTTATGTTCACTTTTATTTATTTGTACCTGTTCATCTGTTTTTGATTCATTCATTTTATTTTTACTATCACCTTTTGTATTTTCAAAACACAACGATGTGTACTTTTTGTATTTGTATTGTGTTTTAGGTGTAGTGGTCTGTGTGTTTCTGTTCTTGAGATGCCAGCATTGTTTGTAAGTGTGATTTGATTGTTTACAGTAGGTACAATATTTGTTTTGCCCTTTATAATCTTGAGTGTATTTCTTTTGTGTTTTAAACACCTTTTGTGAGTTTTCAACTTGCTCACTATTTTCTACCCGTTTATTAAATTCATCAGTAAGTTTGCTCTTGATGAATTCGGGAGTTAATTCAATTTCATTTCGGGCTTCGAGAGCTGTTATTAGAGTATTATAACTCGCAGGTAACGAGCACAATAGAAGTGCAGATAAATGCGAGTCGGTTATGTTCTCTCCTATTGCGGAGAGCTTATCTTTTATTTCCAGTATATTAGTAATGTGTTTGTGCATGTTCCCATTTTCGGGAAGTTTTGCACTATACAATTTTCGTAACAAATACAATTTACTGGACAAATTGGCTCTCTCATGAATATTTTTTAAACTATCCCATGTCTGTTTTGCTGTTTCTAAATGTTTTACATGAACTATTTGCGTATCGTCTATACTCAGGTTTATTAAAGCGCGAGCTTTTGCATCCTTTTTTCTCCAATCTTCGTTAATTGGTGTAGGGGGTTCCTGAGTTACGAGTTCGTACAAATCTTCCTTAATTAACAACATATTAATTTTAAACTTCCATATAGAATAATTATTATTGTTTAATTTATCTACTATTTGCATTTCCTTTATTGTCGCCATCTCGGAGAACTTGTTTATACAGTTTTTAAAGTTTTATTAGTTTAAATAGTTTATTAAATTCAATTATGTTTTCTTGAATTTTTAATCTAGCATAAGAGCTGAGTATTATTTTTATTAATTAGAGTCAATTATTAATCCTTAAGAATAAATTCTGAGTTCATATATTCATCAGTCTCATGATCACTGTTGAAGGGGCGAGGCCAACGAGGTAAGCGCGTAACATCAGAATATTAAATTCTTCAAATTAAAATTAACTCTGGTCTTCAACATGCAGAAAGAAAAGGAATTGCTTACCTTTTCTATGGTTTATCCAATTTTAGTAGTATCCACTGATTTATATACTTCCAATAATTGATAACTTATTATAATCACTTCTTGAATAATTCTATTTAGATGCACCACCGCTGAAATAAAACTTGTAAAAAAAAATTATATTAATGCACAATTCACATTGAATAAATAAGTTCACGTTTGGATTGATTTTAAAAATTATATTTTACATTACTTAAAATTTTAAAAGGTTTACACTTAGATTAATTTTAACATCAGGAAACATTTTTTCCTGTGACTTTACAGAATGAAGGATAGTAATACACTGACTCATTTTCACAAAGTTTGGAAAGTTACGAGTAAAGTTGCATCATTTCTTTGAAACAAATTGACGTTGAATAATTGTCCTTTTAAATGTTTTAGTTCTGTAATAAGTTTATAATGGCATAATCACAAATAACAAATTATAAACATATTTCACATTATTAGAAGAGAACGATTATAACGAGGTAATAAATCTCTATTGCATGATAAACTTGAAACTTAAGAGTCATAAATTAGGTCACTTGTTTTAAGAGATGAGAGAAAAATTATCGTTGGGTTTTTATCTGCGTGCTTCATCATTTTCTTTATTTATTTATTTTACTTTGAGTGGAAAATATTAAGTGATTGAAATGAATGGATTAGTTTTTTACACATCCCTTCACAAAATTCCTTTTAATAAAACAGGGCTCTTCACAAAATTCTATTTTAAAAACATACTCTTCATTAATTAGTTTTATTTTATTAGGTTTTTAAATGTGTCATTTGCAAACAAAACAAGTTCACCAGTAAGGAAAACCTTAGCAGAAATACTAAGTTATTTTAAATAAATGCTTGGTTCGAATTTGCATAACTGCATTTCATCTTTCGTTACAAAATGCTATTTTTCACAAAAATATAATAAATTTCACAAACATAACTTTTACTTTTCACAAAATCGGCTCCAAGAAAAAAAAAACTCGTATCGACCAAAACTCGTATCGTAAACTTGTATCGACCACAGGTTACATAGTCTCACGAATATTGTCTACTGAGAGCATTATATTCTCTATTTATATTTAAAGAATAAAATTACCTTTACAGATGGTACATTTTAGATTTTTTTTTTTAAATCTAATATCAATAATGATCACAATATTAATAGTTTTCACATGTTTACACAAAGTTTCTAATTTTCATCCAAAAAGTTTTCAGTAAAAACACTTTTAATTAACTAAAACTAATTAATTAAAATATTCTACGCATAAACATCTTATAACGATCCATACAAAGGTGCTCTATTGTCTGGATTTACCTATGTACAAAATACACGCATGTAAATCTTGCATTGTATAATTTCCTAATGGGGCATAAATTAAACAACATTAAGGAAATTCTCTTACGTAAATTGAAACTCTGGGCTGAAACGAAATAATTTGAATAAATTCATTTGTTGATTCTACTACCCAGGGAGTAACACAAAAAAATCTATTAAAAATGCAATAAAGGATCTTTTTATACTGTCTAGACCAGACCTTTTTTCATTAAGCTAATTGAAACAAATTTAACCAGATTAACGTTTATAGCATCCGGCGCATATTTGTTTTTACTTAATTATTCAAACTAATTTAAACATTTTGTCCTGGCAGGAAAATATTTTGTAATTACTTTTTTCGATTGGAGTAACAAAAAGAAAAACAAAATGTGCGAGTTTAATGGCAATAAAAAATAAATAAATGAATGAAAATACAAAAAGAGAGAATTATCGTAGCTGTTTTATTATACCCTCATATTCTATAATATGGATTTTTTATTATTATTATTTAATGCTTTGTTTTATTATTTAATAGTTCTCCTTTTTTTTTCAATTAAATATATTTTTTAGATCAATATGGTTAATGCATAATGTTTTAATGCATGTGTTCACGTATATAATTTTGGTATAAATATACAAATTCCCCCCCCCCCTCCTCTTTGAACTGTCTGTTCAATCTCTAATTTATTTTATTAAGATTTGTTGATAAACTTTTCAACTTTTCGGTTCAAGTTTTTGTAAAAAAGCGCAAATCGTCGCTAAACTAGAATATGTCGTTGTGGTAATAATTATATAATTAAATTAGTTTCTCTTTCTGAGCCTTATTAAAAATGTTCTGACATATTATCGCCTATGAGTTGATATCGCTTTCAAAACACATATTACACATTCCTAGATGCCTATTTTATATGGAATTTTTGGTTTTCATAAACAATTTCAAAAATTATTTCTGGTTACAGAATAAACGAGAGCGAAAAATCATGCGCCAAGCATAGATTATGTAAAACTTTCCAACGCTTCCAAAATAATTTTACAAATCATTACCGTTTAATAAGCTGAAAGATAACATCTAAGTAAACAATTTGGAAAACGCATAACATATTTAAAAACGTAATTTCAGGAATTCTCAACATATACAATAATCGGAAAAAAAAATCCGAATACTTTTATTCAGCCCTGTATATGATCTATAGATTTGTATATATACTACATAGGATGCTAAATTTTAGTTTAGTTACGAAACGCGTAGCACAGTTTAAAATTCTCTTTCTGGAGTTTCTGTCAATAAACGGAAATGTGTTCGCGAACTTTTGTGCTGCCCTGTATAGGATCTACAGAATTTATACACACCAAGTAATAGACAAAAAGTGAGTTAAATTTAAAATCGCGTTCAGCAACTTAAAACGCACTTCCAGGAATTATTTGTTAACATACAGTAGAGAATTCTTTTGTGTGTCCCTGTAAATGAACAATGACTGCTATACACACACTATTCTGTAGTAAGCCTCTTGTAATGCACCTTAGTGATATATATAAATTTCAATGCATTAAAAATAGTGAAACATTATTTAATTAAACCGCAAACGATTTTTCTCCATAGACGTATGTAACGGAATTCTTTTGACTGTCCCTGTAAAGTAACTATAAGTGCTATGCATACCCTATTCCATATTAAGCTTTTTGTAATGCACCTTCGTGATATATATCAATTACAATGTGTTTGCAATTGTGTAACATCATTAAAATAAACCGCAAATGATTTTTTCCCCATAGACCGTAATGTAACGGAATTCTTTTGAGTGTCCCTGTAAATAAACTATAAGAGCTGCACACTTCAGTTGAAATAGGAAACATACTATAGATAACGACAATAACATATAAAAATTGCAGGGCAATCCGAGCATATTTACGGGAGTTAGAGCACGGACAGACGGCCATACGGCAGACAAACCGAAGTCATAAAAACTTTTCAACTAGGTTGGAAAGTGTTACAAAGGCAGAAATCTGCTAGAATCGACGCTGGACCTTCCGTTTTGAAACTAAAGACGTTACCTCTACGCTACTAATGTTTGGTGACATCCCCGCAATATTTATCGCTTATACTCTGCCACATTTCCTTAGTGATTTCCCGAAGTTATTTTTAGCTTTTTCTCAAAATGAAGTTTTTTAGATTTTTACTGTACGCAAAACATCCTATAGCAAAAAAGTATGCATGAAATGCCTTGAATTTTTTTTTACTTATTTTACAAATGTTTATTGAGTGAATAGATTACAATCATGATTATATTATTAATTAGTTTTATATTTACATTGGTATAAGTTAAAAAGTTGCAAGAAATTTTACGAATTTTTCATTTCATTAGTACTTTAACTGCCATAACTTCTGCGATAGCGATGCTATTATAATGCGGCTAGTCTATGTCCTAGAGAAGGTTATTCTCTTTATTATGCAATTTACAAAATGTGAATACATTGATTTGATTTTGAGTTTTCATGTTTTGTACAAATGTCACTTTTCCGCATAATTTTGACTATTTTTCACTTTGAAAATATTATTTCTGTGTAATTTCTAAAATGTTTATATATTTTTCAAAGTTTTAACTTAAATGTCATTAGAAAAAATTGGTATAAAGAAAAAATTTCCAAAAATCACCTCCGAAGGTGTGAGGATATCTTAAGGTAGTTCTCAAATTCCTAGTTCAACAACGCGAAACTTTCTGACCTATTTTTAAATGTAAAGTCATAAAATTGGCAGACCTGACTATTGTGATAATTTGGAATCGAATAACGTTTTCCATTTTTGATAAATAAATTATTTATCGAATTATAAGCGATTCTTGTCACGTAACGGCAAGTTTTTCCCCTTTCTCGCGCTGTCGCGTTGGGAATTCGGTTCAAAACTCTCATTTCCACAGTATTTTCGGAACGATCTTCTGCCTTTACCAAAAAAAAATGGAAAGCGCCATTCGATTACATAGTTTCTGAATAAGAACACTTGCCAATTTCATGCGTTTTCGAATAAAAACACCTGCTAATTCCATCGTTTCCGGAAAAAAAAAAAGAATTCAGAAATGTGTCAGGAAATAGCTAGCTCCTTTGAAGTTGAGAGCAGCCTGAAAATAAAAAGGAATTTTCTTATTATCTAGGTTACTTTTCTGGAAAGAAAAACAAACTAAATCGTTGCTCGTTTTTCTACCACCCTCTTTAAAAATTCTGATTTCTACCGTGCTATTATAGTGTAGATCTGAAAACAAGAATCGGAAAAAAGACAGTCAAACGTTTTAAAAAAAAATTCAAAAGAGGGAGCTTCCAAAATAGAGTTGCTGCCACCACCGTTGGAATGAATTCGTTGTTCTTTATTATGTTGGATTGTGGCTCTGTACCTTGCAGTCTACCGCGAACCGATCGTCTGCTGGAGGCTTCTCTTGTTTCTGTCGTGTGTGTTGGCAGTGTGTGTTGGTGTGTTTCTTAACCACAGTTTCTTGTTCTCTTATGAAGAACTGAGTTGTGAGAATCCTGGTGTAAAGAAACATTCTTGCAAAAAGGATTGAAACAAAGTATTAAGTACAGTGTAAGGTGAGTGTAAATAATTCTAATTTTATAAACAGTGGGTTCTAACTACACTGAAAAAAAAAATGATTTTACGGTATTACAATACTGGCACACCAGCTGCCAGTATTATACGATAAAATTATCAGTAATAAACAGTAAAATAAGCAGTAATACACTGACGTGCTGCGCGGTAGTTTATTACTGCTTATTTTATGGTATAATACTGGCAGCTGGGGTGTCAGTACTATACCGTAAAATCAACAATTTATTTTTATTTATTTTTTATCTTTTGCAGTGTATTTAATTTAAAATCTTTCGCATTTACATGATTTATAGATACATAAATATTGCACAAGAGATCAAAACATGAAAAACTTTAACATATAAATATGTATTAAAATGAGAGAATAATTTTGGGAATAAGACACTATTATCTTCTATAATCTTTTAGTCTAAATTATGGTGCACCAAGCATAGTTTTTTTTCACACATTTTTTATTTTCGCAGCTTTTATTTAGCCTTTTCCTTACAATTTTATTAAGTTCTCTGATATATAAACATTACTACATTGGTCTAAAGTTTCCGAAAAGTTAAATTTTTCGGTACGAAACGTTTCTGTATTTTTTTTTTTTTTTTTTTTTTTCGCTGATATCTTTTTTATATTGGCAAAAAGTCAGCCCAGCGCTCACATCATTAGTTTCATCTTACAAAAAGTATTTAATCATGGAGTATGTTCATCAGCTCCTCCCTCTTTTAATAGACTAGCCTAATAAAAACTGACACTTCCGACACAGGATGAAATAAATCTAACAAAAATTAATACATCACCTTTTTAGCTAATTATAAACTGTATTTTTATAAGAATTGTCTCCTTTTTAATTATTTTTGAAATTTCTTCTAATATTTATTATATAGGCAAATTTAAATTTTCTATTGTATCTAGAACCATTTACAGTAAAGGATCCTTATAACGTAATTCTCTATATAACGCCCAACTTCTCAGATGTAAACAGTGAATTTTGCATAGTTAAGAAGCGCCTGTAATCTCCATGTAGAAATATAAATCTAATAAAAACTAATGTCTCACCTTTTTAGCTAATTATGAACTGTGTTTTTATAAGAATTGTCTCCTATTTAATTATTTTTGAAATTCCTTCTAATTTTTATTACATAAAGAAATTTAAATTCTCATTGTATCTAGAACCAGTTACAATAGAGAATCCTTATTTCCGCAATTCTATATAATGCAGTTCTCTATATAACACCAAACTTCTCAGATGTAAACAGTGAATTTTGCAGTTAAGAAGCGCCTGCAATTTCCATGTAGAAATATTGCTCCTCTCTAAGGGACTAAGTTTCAGACATTACTTTATTTCCTTAATTCAGAATTTTATTATGAAAAAATTGTTGTTATAAAATTATAAAATTTTGAAAATGTGTAATATAATAATAAATTTTTGAAAATGTGTAATAATAATATAATGTGGTGTATGCATATTAATAAGTGAATGTACTAGGTAATTTGGTGTAGGCATGTTTGGATTATGTTTATAAAGCAATTTAACAATGCTTGCAATGATCTATGTTATGCAAAAATGTATAATATGCACAGCTTCTGGTCCCAAGGAACGCAATATAAAGATTGTCTACTGTATATAAATATGTTCAAAACATATTTCACAATGTAAAATTTAATGATGCGTGACATGTGATCGTCTCAAATAGTGCAATATAAAGATTTTCTATTATATATTGTTTATGTTGGATTTCATCCCCCCCCCCCCTTTAAAATAGTGAACATATCTACATGAAAGATTTTTGTCTAAAACTGCTTCCCAGTTTTATAGCCCCTCGCCACACAAAAAGTAGTAGAATTTTAAAAAAGTTATTAAGCAATTAAAGTAAACATTTGCTTGTTTGTTGGTAATTAATATTTTATTGGGTAGATTTCCAACTAATTTGTAATAGCATTTTTACCTGCGAGATTAAGTGACTCTGTGTAAAGTTTGAACATTTTGTTTTTAGTAAAAATAAATAGAAGTAAATTTAAAAGAATACAAATCGTCATTTTCATTACTCCGAAGATTTCCGCAGTTGCATGCAAATTCAAAGAGCTCATTTGATCCATTTTGATTTAAAAAATAATAATTTACAAAAGCCGGCGAAAACAGTATAAAAACAAGAACTATTTTGATAAACTAATCCCTTTTTTAAAGATTGTACAAAACATAAAAAGGCTATTTTGTTTGCTTTTAAAAAGAAAAATAAATAGGCTGTTTGTCCAACAAAAAATATGGAGGAAAACTAAATTTATATTTAAATAACATGCATTCTCCATTAAGTAATATTTTGAAAACCTTCTTAAAAATTAGAAATAAATCTTTATAAGATAAGCTAATTTTTTTTTTCTTTAATTTGACATGTATGATCTTTACAAATTTGAAAAATGTTCCATAAATTCACAATCGAAAAAAACCCTCACTGGTAGGTGTTGAAATTATTCTTTTTATTCGCTTAAAGAATGGTAGGATAAATTAACACCCCTCCCTCTCTCTCTCTCTCTCTCTCTCTCTCTCTCTCTCTCTCTCTCTCTCTCTCTCTCTGTGTGTGTGTGTGTGTGTGTGTGTGTGTGTGTGTGCGTGCGTGTGTGTATGTTCGTTTGGTCCTTATATAAAGCAAAAAAGAAAAGAGGAGAAACATTTTCTGTTAATGAAAATATTTTTTTTTTTAATCAAAATGAAAAAAGAAGTTTTGCACCTTTTCTTTCAACGCGCTGTTTTGATAAAATAACTTTTTATCGTGAATTTACTTAGGCAAAATTAAAGTTTTCAAAAATTAACTCAACCTTCTAAGCAAACAGGAGACGTTAATATAATTCAAAGATATTTTTTAATAGTTGATCAAACGTTAAGTTGTTTGGAAATATAAAAGCTTGAATACTGCGTGTTGAAGTTAATATAATACGGTATAAGAGAAAACTATACAAAACAAGGGGAGGGAAACAGTTTATTCGTACTAATTTTCTAAAAGAGAGAATTATGAAATATTTTGAAAATATAAAAAGAAAGAACTACTTTTCACTCATTTCATAAATTTCTTCCCGAATTTATTTGGGAAAATTAAAATTTTCAAAACTTCCGCTGATTAAGTAAGTAGTGCTAATTGTCTCCTCTTCAAAGATAAATCAAAAATAACTCTTTTAATATTTGATCAAAAATGGAGTTGTACAGAATCGTACAGTCTCGAGTACTTAAGTGGAAAAATTAACATAATTTATAACGTATAAAGGAAAAGAGAGAACATTAAAAATAGAAGAAAAGTTTATACGCACCAGTTTTGTAAAAGAAAACTGATACATAATTTTTTAAAAATAATTAATTAAAAAAAAAGATATCATGGAGAAATTATCTTGTTTCTCCAACTTTTACTCAAGAATTTACTTGTGGAAAATTAAAATTTTCAAAACTAACTGAATCCACTAAGTAAACAGGTGGCGCTAATGTAATTTGAAGATAAATTTTTAATCTACTATGTAAAAGCATTTTAATTTACATTGTGTTAAATCCCTAAAGCAAATTCTTTTACGTCCATTAAAGTCTAAAGTGAAGTTATTTGGCCGAACTGAACATGGTAACTTCTGCTTCATCAGATTTGCCTGAGTGTACAGTTCATTGCATTCGGGCTGTTGTCAGCGGAATTTATTAGAGCATTGCGCTAAGTTTATTTATTATAGTTAAGAGATTTAAGCTGTTGATAACTTTTTAATTATGTTAAAAAATGCCTTTTTTGTGTGCAATTAATTACACCTGTATAAAAAGCGTGGAGAAGATAAAAAAATCTCAGGAATTTTGCTGTTTTTTATAGAACTTATTTCGCTTGTTTTTAATTGCTTATTTAATTAAAGCGTTTTTTTTTTTTTTTTTGAGAAATAAACTAGTCGGATGTGTTGATCCCAAAACTTTCTTCTATCTCACACAGGTTTCGCATACACTAAAAAGAATCAGCACCCATTTATATCAAGGTCTAACTGAATCTAAAGTTTTATTAAATTCCGTGCATTATTTCTTCAGATATATAGGACTATTGCTATAATCGTGTAAATCCTGCAAAATGCTGCATAGCAGCGCCAGCTGTTGGGAGATTTAGACCAAAATCTAATCAACAACAACTAATGTCAACGTCTAACTGAACCTGAAGTTTGATGAAAATCTGTCCATTAGTTCTTGAGATATAGTTATGGTGATAATTCTGAAAAAGCAGCATAGCACCTCCACCTGTTGGGCTATTTGCACCAAAACGTAAGAAGCATCTATTTATGTCATGATCTAACAGAATTTGAAGTTTGATAAAATTCCGTGCATAAGTTCTTAAGATATAGCTCTCGTAAAAATCATGAAAAAAGTGGTATAGCAGTGCCACCTGTTGGGATATCTACACCAAAACGTAATCAGCGCCTATTTATGGCAAGGTCTAACTGAATCTGAAGTTTGATGAAAATCGGTGCATTAGTTCTTGTGATAGAGCTATTGTGGAAATCGCGAAAAATGCTGCATAGCAGCGCCATCTGCTGGTCGATTTTTACCAAAAACTAATCAGTACCCATTTATATCAGAAACTAACTGAATATAAAGTTTTATTAAATTCCGAGTATTAGTTCTTGAGATAGAGCGCTCACAAAATTTTTGTCACATACAGACAGACAGAGTCCCAGACAGACATTTTCTAAAAATAGTCAAATCGTATTCAGGACCTTCTAAAACGTATAAATCTGTCGAAAACCGGAAGTCGAAAATTTTCATGAATCCAATACTTTCTTCTTGTAAAGATAGAAGAAAGTAAAAAAAAAAAAAAAAATCTGATGATGTAATTTTGTTTACTGGAGTTTTCTAAGCGCATATCTTGATATCGAAATATGTAACACTAATACGGAAATTTATTTTTATTGCAGTTTAGAAAAGAAAAAGAAAAAAAAAAGAAACTTTTTACACTTAAGATATCCAAAAGCCAGGGCTCGATTTCTTTTTTCTTTAGTGATTGGGGGGGGGGGGGGGGGAGCAGAGGCTAATGTCCCACACGCGTCAGGTTATACTGTTATACTGGAGCCAAATCCAATACTTTCATTTCAAGTCAAAACCCTAAAATTATTTTTCAAGTCAGCATGCAATCCGACTCATGTCCGAAAATTCCATGTAAAATCTTTGAAAGCAGTCTGAGTCCCCCCCCCCCCCCCCATAAAAAAAGAAACTTTTTAACCTCCTGAAACCCAAAATGCTCAAACTCAAAACTGATGTGAAAGCATGAAAGAAAATTAATATCATTCTTCAATGTAATTATGAAAGAATAGTCTATAATTATAATCATATCTATAATATACATTTTGTTATAAAGTACGCTGAATATATAAAAATTCAGTTTATTCAAATACTTAGTTTTCAATCATCTGAAACAAAATTTTAAAATTTTCTGATAAAATTCTATTGCATATATTTTAAGTTACGTAAAATAAAAGTTTTCTGAGTTGTCTGTGTTTACGTGAATCTAACGACCTGTCTAGAAAACAACACCTTCAGCTGTTGGCAGGTTTTCTATTTTCAGTGTTGTGCCATTTTGTATGATAAATTCTTAATAAAACTGTTGAAGTGCAAAAATTATAAACGCTGTTGTTCGCAAGTTTTTTTCAGAGGCCAAAATAAATATAGCTTATGGCTTTCGGCCAATTATTTTGGACTTCATCGTATTTATGTCGTTATCATTGTGGAACACTGAGGCATTAAGCATTAATTAATAAGTAGATGTTGGATTATGTTTAACACTGTTTTTATCACCTTTTTATAAACATTTTTGCGTGTGGAATTAGGTAGCAAAGAAAAAAAAAATGTAAATTCTTAAAAAATGTAGTTTTTATTCATTTTTTAAAAATAAGAATAATAAATTAAATAATTTTCATTCAAGTTAAACAATGTGTGCATTTGTATAGATTTGAAATAAATAAATAAATAATAAAAATAAATTGATTTAAAAATCAATTGTTTCATCCTATTTGTAAATCTTGCAATTTATGAAATCGCTGGTTTTTCTTTAGATTTTTAGTGTACTTATGTATCGTTTTCGTTGCGGAACGCTGACGCATTAAACGCCAATTAATAAATAGAAGTTGGAATATTTTTTTTTTTTTATCGCCTTTTAGTTAACCTTTTTGCGCGTGGAATTAGTATGCAAAAGTTTTTTTTTTTTTTTTTTTTTTAATGTAAATTTTATGTAAAAAATGTGAAGTTATTCATTTTCAATACTTTTTGTTCAATTTAAGCTATGTTGCATTTTGCTTTTGTTTAAATTTGGGGGGAAGAGAATGAATTGTTTCATCAACTTTCACGAATCTTGCACTTTATGGACTCTCTGATCTTTCTTTTAAATATTTTTATAATTGAAATTGTAGAAATTTGTGGTAAAATCATTAAACTTTGAAAAAAAAAAAAAAAAAAAAAAAGATTAATTGTGTATAATCTGTATTAAATAGTCTCTGAAATCTTTAATACAGTCGAACCTCTATTTAACGAACCTCTGTTTTACGTATTCCTCTATTTTACGAACTTTTCTTTAGAATGAAAAACATTTCACGAATTTCCTTCTAAAATAACCTCCTAATAGCAACGTGCATTCTCTATTTAACGAACTTTTTTAATAAAAAATTAATTCATTCATTTTTAATGTAAAACTATTTTTTAACTAAAAATACAGTGTATTTCTGGACAGTAATGTTGTCCCATTGTTGTTATTATTATTATTTTAAGAATAAAGCAACTGGAACAAATGAAATATAATTTACAAAAAGCGTAATTAACTTCTTTCTCATATGACATTTAGTATTTATTAATTGAATAATTGTATTTATGTAGTTTAAAATATTTTAACAGTTGAATCTCCATTTAACTTATTTTCCATATAACGAACTTTATTGCTGGATTTAGCGACTTCGTTATATAGAGGTCCGCTAGGGAAGTGTGCCCAATATCTCAGCCTTCCTAATATCGCACCCCATGATTTCTAAGTGAATTTCATGCTGCATTCTGGTGGTTGCTGTCTGAACTTGATATTACATTAGAAATTTCAGTCTAGTGTCATATCTGTTGCCGTAGGGAAGTGCTGTTCCAAGTAGTGGGAATTTTATTATATTTTTTAACGTTATCTTCAGAAAATTATAAATATGTAAAGGTAAGTAATAAAAGTTTTGAATTATTATGGAAATTTTATTATTGATCCAAATTTTGATTTTTTAGGTTTTGATTGACTTAAATCAAACGGTGGCTATTTATATTTTTGTTTATACGTTCATAATATCGTACCCACTAACTATTCGAAATGCTATGCGATATTAGGATTGAATTTTGTTTAGAAGGATAGGTGGACTTTAGATTATTATTTTATGTAATTTATTCGGTGCCTATTTTTTATTTATATTTTATAAAAACAAGTCAAAAAATATTTAATTAAATCACGTTTTTTACAACTTGTTTGCTTATAATTAATTAAATATATATTCCTATAGACAATTCATTTCTCAGCTGGCCAAAAAGATTCTTCATTAGTAACATTACAACTCATATTTCTTCCAAAAAATTTTGAAAAGAGTGAATTTTTAAATATAGATAAAATGCTTAAATGATACAATTAGGAACACAAAAGGTTTATAAGAACCTTTTAATGATCGACATATGTTTCAGTGCTCATATACGAACATTTTCAAGATATATAACGATAAACAAAAATATTCTCGCAAATTTTGAAAATAAACTTGAAAACATAAATCACGAGATCATCTCGTGCAGCGCCATTTTCAAGATATATAACGATAAACATAAATATTCTCGCAAATTTTGAAAATAAACTTGAAAACATAAATCACGAGACTATATAACGATAAACAAAAATATTCTCGCAAATTTTGAAAACAAACTTGAAAACATAAATCACGAGATATCTCGTGATTTATGTTTTCAAGTTTATTTTCAAAATTTGCGAGAATATTTATGTTTATCGTTATATATCTTGAAAATGGCGCCGCATATGAGCGCTGAAACATATGTCGATCATTAAAAGGTTGTGTTCCTAGTTGTATCTCTTAAGCATTTTATCTATATTTTAATTATAATTGGTGATCTTATTATGTGATTATGCAGAGCGAATTTTATTGTCTGCACGGGGGGTTGCGATATTAGGAACACTTTTTGAAAATTAGTACTAAAGCGTTTGGCATATTTATTTAAAACAAAAAAAAATGTTTATTTTACTGTAAACCATTATAAGCGAAAAATGTTTTATTAGAATATTTTATGAACACATACCGTCAAGCAGTTTCAATTTGTTGTGCAGTCAAGCCGAATTAGATCAAAATTTCAAAATGGGTACAATATTAGGCACCACTACCCCTATACTTAAAAGTTCAGACTCATAATTCATCTTCATTCAGCTGTCCAAAAAAAAAAAAAAAGTTACAAATATACCTGTGAAAAGAGAGCTGTGAGAAATATTAATAGCGACTCGAAAAATGATTTGCTTCCTGCTTCCTTTTTACGGTTCTTGTTTTCTTATTATCGTTTTCATCCCCCTCTCTTTACCTTCGTGTGCCGCTATTTCAATAACCGTGTTGTTTTTAGACTCTCCTCTTTCTCTCTCTACCTCTTTTTAACTGTCATTTAATGTTACGTGACGTCACAGACATCACGTGCTCTTTTCGTGGCATTCGAAAGGAATTTTTTTTCTTTTTTTCTGTGCTTAAATGTGTAAGAATTAATTTTAATGTCTTATGCTCTTTTTTTTTATGGAAAGTTTTTATAGCAAACTGTAACAGAAGTAATTTCACGCTTTATAGCTAAGGGGGAAAAAATGACATTATTTTGATATTATTTTGTATGATAACTTGATGACATTATGAAAGTTGAATTAAGTCTAGGAGTAATCAACTTTGAATTTAAATTTTAATTCTAACTTATGAATAAAATTTAAATCTACCTTTCTCAATGAAATTCGTTTTAATTAAGTACTTTTATAGTATCTCGTTTTCCAAATATTTCCTTTTTTTTTTTTTTTTTTTTTTTTTTTTTTTAAAGGGATGTATTTTAAAAAGCTTATTTAATTAAATATTAAATATCTTTCCTCCTTTCATTTTTTAAAATACCTTACTAGACGCCATATGCCCCGAGTCATTTGTTATCAAAACTATCTTGCTGGCAGTATATTTTTCTTAAATCTGTTCACTTTATAAATTTTATTTTTCATTTGTGTAATTTTTTATTTATTTAATATTGTAATTTTTCATTCAGATTTTACATTTAAAAATACAAAGAAAAAGGAGAGGGGGATATTTTGAAGACATTTCTGTTCTGGTTGTTTTACTTAAGAGTACTCTATAATATAAGTTAAAATTCACATTTTTATAACACATTAAGTCGCTCATGGATGGAGACCTCGGCTAAAGTTCCATAAGTGGTATGCCGCCAAGCATGGCATCAAACAATAGCGATGTTGGCAGGTGGTCAAGAAATGTTTGCATGTTTACAGAATATTTAGAAAATATGTACTGAATATTTAAGAAAATGATTAAATTCATCAAATCAATCAATTGTAGAAAAATAAATACCACAAAAAATAACTGAAGCTAACAAACAAAAAACGACGTTTATTACCTGTTTTTTTTTTTTTTTTTTTTTTTTTTTTTTTTTTTTTTAATGTTCCACAGTAAACTGTGAAATAACATATCATAGCTCAAATATTTCGAAAATAATCGTGAACTCAAAAGGATAGATATTTTAGTTTGCAATTTATTATAGTATAATCGTTTTGAAAAACAAACCAGGTTACAACAATGAAATTAAATGTGTGCCAGGCCGCATTCAATAAAATACGCCAATTGGCAACATACCCTAGTATGGAACTTTCCCTCGACACCTCATATAAGGTTGTATTGAAAATATAAACCTCCCAACGAACTTCGCTTATTTTATTTTTATCCTTGTATCATATGAAAACAAGTTCAGCAATGCTAGTTAGATTCAGCAATAGATAGCAGAACCATTTTCTTTTTCGAATATTCAGCTGGAAAATTCGCCTTTGACAAATTTGTTTCTGTTCTGCATGAGAGAAGATTTTCTCAAAGAATTTCTGCTCTTCGGTCTAAGCATTTTTTTTTAAACCTTTTACTTAGTGTTAAGGTGACCAAAGTTTTAACTATGACAAAAAAAAAAAAAAAACTGTTTAGTAACTCATAATAATTTTTTACTGCTTTCAAAACCTCGTGTTTCGTTTTGTAATTCTGTAATAAATGCGAAATTTATATTTAAAAAGGAAAATCAACATTATTTGGTCTCAATAAATAGCTTTAGATCTATTTTAAGTGTAAAATATGTTATTCGTCGAATTTCAACTTTTCTAAGAATTAAAAAAAAAACATATAAATTTTCAGCCTAAATGTATTGATTTATCTAGCCGCGGTTGCCAATCAGCGAAAGAAAAAGTCTTTGGAAATTTTGTATTTAATGACAGGTTCTCCTTCATATATATTTAAAAAGCAATAAATTGCTATGCTTTTTTTGCTTCGGAAGCTTCAATCTTTGTAAAATTTTATAAACTCTGACTTTCGCTAACGATAATATTTGTAATAATACGTTTGAAAGTTTAATAGCTGTTTGGAGAGACATTTATCCCATCATTATAAGTCAAATCTGCCTTCAAAACAGAACATTTTTCACATGTGAAAAGATGATAAATGTATAAATAAATATTTTTATTTGAAAATTTGAATCATTATACTAAGTAACTGCTTTTCGAATAGGTTAAGTAATTGGCATCGTATGATTTAAAATATTTATGGCCAATTTTACTTGTTAACAATTTATTTTTCGGCTGAAACGAAGTTATCGAAGTGTTTTTAAAAATTTATTTTTCGTAATAATGTCTATTGAAAATTGCAACGTTGAGCATTAAAGAGAGATCTCTTTGTTGGAAAATTATTAGTTTCTTTAATATTGTATTAATTTAATATTGAATAGAAATGCGGTAATAGAATAGCGGCACCCGGGGTTGTATCGCCAAGTGAAGAAGATTTATTGCCAAATTATAAGACATATGTGACATTATAACCATATATGATGTATATGACATTTCATGATGTACGATGTACAAATTACTGTCTTATGTGACGAATATATATATATGACATGTGTATAAGACGGATATGACGTATATATGACATATAAGACGCAAATATTAGGTATATGTTGTTGTATATGGCACATTTGTGAGCGTTTGGAGTATATACCGGGTCAAACAAAAGTTCGTTAAAACTTTAAAAAATTCATAAAAAAGGAAGAAATTGTGATAAAGAAGTGCGGTTTGCAAAAAAGGGCTCCAAGGTAGTCGGATTTTTTTTAGCAGCAAAACAATTTTAGTTAAAAATGTCACTGGTAGAGGGCGCTGACGACCCGAAACACAATGAACAGGACAACAGTACGCTCCATACATTTATTCTTGCCATAACAATTGTTCAACATGACCTCCAGACCACATTCAGTCTTCAGTCCTTTCGCCGGGAGAAATTTTCGCAACACAACAGTTGCTGACTCTCCGTTCAAATAAAACAACTTCACCAACAACGATCGATCGGGTAATGATAACATTCTGAAAACGAATGAGAAATCCTCGTGAATCCCGGTCTTTTATTGCAGGATTAATTCGCATAATTCTGCTGAATCTCTCGCATGTTAGCGGCATCTATAGGTGACTTGTTTAACTAAAAAATATTTTGCTGCTAAAAAAATTCCGACTACCTTGTAAGCCCTTCACAAACCGCACTTCTTTATCATAATTTCTTCCTTTTTTATGAATTTTTAAAGTTTTAACGAACTTTTGGTTCACCCGGTATATATGTAGTATATAAGATGCATATATAAGCTGAATGATATGAATGTTAAATTCATTTTTAGTCGTCGCAAAGCCTATTGCAATGCGGCTATTTTTTCAAGGATAACTCAGAAACTACTTGGCGGAATGAGCTGTAATTTATATTCGAATATTTAAAGCTTTTAGAAATCGAGTTCTGTTTTAAAAAAATCAAAGGTCATTGTTCATTTTTTTTAATGAATTATAGTATATGATAGATCGATTTACAGAATTTTCAAATATGCGATTCTAAAATTATCGCTTTTTCCGTCTTGTAGTTTTTAAGTTACGCTTTAAAAACTACCCGCATTGCAATCTGTTAAGCAATGATTATTAAGGAATTTAGCATTACGAGTTCCAACCTTTAAACCTTCCTAATTCATAAACTGATTGATCGAATGACTTCCCGTTTGCTATCCTAAAGTAAAAATTTCCGGGAAAAAAAAAAAAAAAAAAAAAGCTGTCAAAATTGGGTGATCGTATTGAAAATTTTGAAGTTGGTTCAATTTCAGTATGAGGACGACCCCTAAGCTTTAAAAAAAAAAAAAAAAGAGAGAAGAAGAAGAAGGAGAAGAAGAAAAACATAAATTTGAAAAGAAGACAATTTCCACTCGAATGACTATTTCCGGTTTTTTTTTCTTCTGGGAATAAATCTTAAAATTGATTCCTATTTTACGTTTATTTTTTCTGGGGCAATTTGATGATTAAAATATATGGGGTCTCCTTATTTTTTTTTTGGCTACAAGATACATTTTTTAAATCGAATCTTCTCCACTACAGAATTTCGTTGATAAAATATGACAATCTGCTACCGTTAGGAAAATAAAATAAAACATTGCTTTATGTTACAATATTTTACCAGCCCTAAAGTGCTATTAACATTTTTAGGTGGGTGGTGCGATAGCATGGCTATTTTTAGCTTTTGAATGCAGTTGAATTGCATGTAAAGCTAAAAATAGCACATAAAATACTCTATGGCTCAGTAGAGTTGGTCGAATTATTCGATTTTCCTTTACCCCACGCATTATGAATGATTCAGTTTGCAAATTTATTCATGTTTTTGAATTCATCATATCATATATGGATCTACGTGTGAATACTTGAACCAAAATATCTTAGAAAGTTTAAGAAATAAAATTGTTCATTGCGCTTCAGTTTTTGTATAGATTCCTTTGTATTTATTATTTTTTTTTTAGATTTGCGTATAATATTTATATTTAGGAATAGTTGAAAACAAAAAAAAAATATAAAACACAAATGAAATTTCAAAACTTTAGCTTTTTAGTCAACAAAATTGAACAGTTAAATTATGGCTATTAATTAGTTTGTAATTTAAAGTCTCGAAGTATTATGAGCTTTCTCAAAAAACATCCTGGAAGTATTTTTTTTTCCCTTTTAATGCTATCGTAATTGTTGTGTTAGCTATTGATATAATTATATCTTAATTTTTAGAACTTAATTGGCCTTACTCTTTTCTCTTATGGGTTAAAAGCGTATGTTGTGCAATTTGTCAGTCTTGATTTTTATGTAATTATAAGCGTTGTAGCTAAACTGTTATTTTGTCCCTCCATTGTACACAGCATTTAACCCTTTGCATTTTACTGGCTCCATAGGAAGAGCATAAATATAAGGGCTTTTAAATAGCCTGTAGTGCAAAAACTCTCTCAATAACGTCTTTGATTACTCCATTTTTTATTTTCATTACAGACATGTAGCCCTGTTGCCAGTCTATAGTTACAGCATTTATAATTACATTAAAAACGGGGGATGTATTAAACATGTATAAAACATAAAACCAAATCTACAGAAATTTAAAATTCGAAAATTGAATTTGATATATATTTTATAGTAAGCGTTTAAATTCTTCTATGATAAATTGTGTGCGAGAGTTGTCGTTTCTGTAAGTGAATTTACATCAGATATAAATTTCTGTTAGCTGCATTTAAGTTGGTTTTCTTGCGAAAATAAGTGTGATTTCACCCAAATCATTAAAAAAAAAAAAAAAAAAAAAAAACTCACCAAGTCTTTTTTTTTTTTTTTTTCACTTATTACTTACCCATCATTCGTAGTATAGGGTAAGTCTTGCAATCGTTTTAAAAATCGAATTTTTTTTTTTTTTTTTTTTTTTTTTTCTTTTTTTTTTTTTTTTTTTTTGACGGACTTGCATGTTTTAGACACTGGAGATTCCGAAAAACATATTTTTAGAAAAAAAAAAAAAATTGCCGTCCGTGTGTTTGTCTGTATGTCCGTAAACGCTCTATCTCCCGAACAAATTGAGATAGAGACTTGAAATTGGGTATGTACTTAGTATGTAATAATGGGAAGAAGCTTATTGAATTTCAGTAACCTCGATTATCCGGAACTATTTTTTTCGGACTCTCGAAATATTCGTTCTGATAAAAGGTATATAAAAATTTCGAAATAGTTTATTTTAAGGAGTGAATATAAAAGACAATAAAAAAACATAAATTTTGCATAAAGAATGAAGTTGGTCGGATAATGAGTTGCCGAGATATTTGTAATCCTATTTTCCACACTCTTTGATTTTTCATGACCCTGTATTTCATCCAAATTTCAATTCAAAGATCTATTTTAATTGGAAATGAGACGCTTAATCCGACGCAATAAACCGTTGGTTAATATGATTCTTATTTTTGGAGTTATAAGGATGTTTCTTTTACGCAATTCAGTAATAGAGCATTTAAAGTTTTTGACGTCATCAAGCCAGGATTTTATTCTAATTGCAATGCATTTTATAAATTAGTTTACACATGTTTTATTTTCATATTTTATGTTATGCATATCCCTGATGGATAAGTATTACGGTGGCCCCCAACGACTAGTTTTGATTAGTTGTAGTATTAATTCTAAAAATCCAAACTTGTATGTATTTTTTGATATCTCACAGTATATTGATGTAATTTCGTTGTATTCTTTAATTGTGCAAAATAAAATTAATTTTTAAATCCGAATTATAGTAGCAGACGATTCTCTGATATTTGATTCTTCGACTCTTGGCGTTATTTGAATATATAAATAATTCTAAAAATTAAATGGTTAAGAAGCAGAACAATGTGTATTCAAATGCCAGACCTTCACTTCCTTGTGCACGCGGCCTTAATTTGTTAATCTTAATTCCGTTCTTCAAAATCTTTTTCTTATCCACTCATTTAAGACACAACACCCTTTTTCTTTCAAGACCAAATCTTGTCTAAGTGACGGCCTTTTTTTCTTTTCTCTCTGTCTTTCCTTCGCTTTGAATGCATTCAAAGTTTGGGCCAAGTGGAATAAAATTTGGCAACATGACATTAAATGAATAAACCTTTAAAAAAAAAAAAAAAAAAAAAAAAAATACGGCGTAGCCTAATCATGTTTCGACCTTGATCTATAGTAGAATCATTTTTACTTTAGCCTTTTCGCATTTTAAAAGTTCATGGGTAATTTTACTTCGTGAAATATGAATTCTATGTTAATTGTTCAATCCTACCGGCGGCCATTAAAGCTATTCTTTTTTTCGCTTTCAACATTCTCTTTTTAGCTCACAGGCTATCAAAGCCTGAGAGCTTATGTGCCCGCCCGTTCTGTATGTATGTATGTATGTATGTATGTACGTATGTACGTACGTAACGCGATAACTCTTGACAGAAATAACCGTTTTGCTTCCAATTTTGTTTATAGGTTCCTTGTGATAAGGCGCTTCCCTGATTAGTTTTGGGGATTGATTGTTTAACTATAAAGGGGGGAACGGGGGGCTAACCCCCCTTAATTAAGATAAATGGTTTTTTCATGCAGAATTGTCTAATTTTCTTCAAATTTTGTATATAGGTTCATTGCGATAAGGTTCTTTCCTGATTAGTTTTGGGGGTTCATAGGTTAAGTATAAAGGGGCTAACGGGGGGGGGAATCCTCCCCCTTAATTTAGATAAATGAATTTTTCATGCAGAGTTATCCGATTTTCTTCCACTTTTGTTTATAGGTTCCTTGTGATAAGGCGCTTCCCTGATTAGTTTTGGGGATTGATTGGTTAACTATAAAGGGGGGGGGGACGGCTAACCCCCCTTAATTTGGATAAATGGTTTTTTCATGCAGAATTATCCAATTTTCTTCAAATTTTGTATATAGGTTCATTGTGATAAGGTTCTTTCCTGATTAGTTTTGGGGGTTCATAAGTTAAGTATAAAGGGGGTAACGGGCGGGGTTAATCCTCCCCCCTTATTTTAGATAAATTATTTTTTTCATGCAGAGTTATCCGATTTTCTTCAAATTTTGTATATAGGTTCATTGTGATAAGGTTCTTTCCTGATTAGTTTTGGGGGTTCATAGGTTAAGTATAAAGGGGTAACGGGGGGGTTTATCCTCCCCCCTTATTTTAGATAAATGATTTTTTTCATGCAGAGTTATCCGATTTTCTTCAAACTTTCTATATGGGCTCATTGTGGTAAGGGGCTTCCCTGATTAGTTTTGGGGGTTCATTGGTGAAGTGTAAAGGAGGGAAACGGGGGCTACCCCCCACCCCTTAATTTTGATAAATGGGTTTTACATGCAGAATTATCCAATTTACTCCAAATTTTGTATATAGGCTCATTGTGGTAAGGCACTTCCCTGATTAGTTTTGGGGGTTCACTGGTAAAGTATAAAGGGGGGAACGGGGGGGACTAACCCCCCTTGATATAGATGAATGGGTTTTTTAAGCAGAATTATCCGATTTTCTTCAAATTTTATATATATGTTCATTGTGATAAGGCGCTTCTCTGATTAGTTTTGGGGGTTCTTTGTTTAAGTATAAAGGGGGGACGGGGGCTAACCCCCCCCTTAATTTAGATAAATGGATTTTTCATGCAGAATTATCCGATTTTTTCAAATTTTGTATATAGGTTCATTGTGGTAAGGCGCTTCTCTGATTAGTTTTATGGGTTCATTGGTTAATTATAAGAAGGAGAAACGGGGGATGGTTCCCCCCTCTTAATATATTGTCGATTTCTTCATTTTTCGAGGGCTTATTTCAAATTCTTTGAAATAAGAATATAATTTACAGTTAGTGTGAATAGCCTGTGAGCTCAATGCCGTCAGTTTAACTGGGCAGTTTTCTTTTATTTATGTTATCTGGAGTTCAGTTTGCAAAGTATTCTGTGGGGAATTTTTATTCCGTTTTTCGCTTCCTGCTTTTTTTTTTTTTTTTTTTTTTTTTTTTTCCCCCAAGTTTTGTGGAACAGGTATAATTTTCTTAAACTAAATTTTCAGATGGTTCTGTATTTCTTTAGCTTCTTTCTGAAACCCTAATAATACATTTGCATTTTTAATTTAAGGATAAGATTTCTAAGAATTTTTTATAGTGTAATTTTATTACTTTTTTCATGGAGGGTTTTGCCTCTAATTTGGGTCAAAATAAGGTGTAATTTCTTTTTTTTAAAACTGAGGGGAATAAACTGAAGTGTTTTTTAGGAATTGTAATTTTTAAAAATAAGTTTTAAGACCATTAATTTCAATTGAATATTGCTCAGAGAATTTTTGTAATAAAGCTTCGAACCGTTTATTTATTTATTTAAGCAGTGTATATTTATAATCTGTTGAAAGAATATGCGGCATTACGTTACATATGTCGGATTTAAGTCATTTAAGCCATTTCGTCGTCTGTTTTATAACTTTTACCATTAATTTTATTACCCCTGAAGTGTTTCAAAATACCAAATAACCATTTCGAGTTTCAGTAAGCGTGCCAATGTTTTTATATTTTACGAGAGAAAATTTGTGTTATGCTTTACTATTTAAATTTCTCTATTCATTAAAAAAATAAAAATAAAATACTCTAACAGGCATGCATTTTGGTAAACATTTATTACTGTTAGTTTTAGACTGCTATAATATGGTTTGAACTTTTATAGATATTGAGTAAAATATATGACCTTTCAACAATAATTAACGAATTTGTTGTTTAATAAATTTAGATTTTAGTATACACTAATTGTTATTGGTTTCGCTCACCTACAATAAATACAAAGCGAGCTTTCATTGATATTGAATGAAATCGCGATTTCAGTGCGTATGTGTGCCTGTATACTTCCATCTATTTGTCTTTTTAAAACGATCTAATCGATAATCAAATACCTAAATTAATTGTTGTTAAGTTGAATCATATTTATAATCAAAGTCGTTGCGGAAAAAAGTTTTACCAATAACCTTTTTTCTGTTGTAATTGTAAGGACCATCCCCACTGAAAGTATACAAGGTGCCCCAAAAAAGATTGAAACGTGCTTTAACCTGTTGGAGATACTTAGCATTGTGAATTGCAAAAGTGTTCTAAATAAGTTAGGAATTAAGATTACGTGGATGAAATAGACTTGCAATTAATTTTCAAAAAGTTATATATTTTTAAATTTTTATACGATCTTTGTGCCCTAAAAATTCTATTTAGAAAAAAATTCTTCATGCTCTGACGAGTACAACAGTTAACTTTTATTCCTGTACGATCAAAATTCACCAAGTTATGATACCCTGAAATTCATAAAATTTCGGATCTTTCCAGCTCTAATGAGTCGTTTGTCCATATTTAGTGCCTAAAACCTCCGAAATTTCGTACAATTCAAACTTTCGTAACTCCGTTAGTTGTGGACGTAGAAGAGTGGAATTTTTACTTTTGTCATGAAACGGAGAAACTTTTTTTATAAACATAACTTATAAGATCAAGGGACTGTATAAAAATTAAAAAACTGCAACTTCTTGAAAATGAATGGCAGGCTGTTTCATCAACATAATCTTAATTCCTTCCTTATTTTGAACACTTTTGCAACTTACATTGCCAATTTATCTCCAACAGGTAAAGCATTAAAGCGCTTTTCAGTCTGTTTTGGCACACTCTGTAATCTGTATTATACATACGGGGTATCCTAAAATGGACTGGCAATTTTTAAAACGAATTGCTGAGCAAACGGTAACAGCTATTAAAGTTAATCTTTCATGAGAATAATATGATAAAACGAATAGCTGAGCAAACAGTAGCAGCTATTAAAGTTAATCTTTCATGATAATAATATGATAAAACGAATAGCTGAGCAAACAGTAACAGCTATTAAAGTTAATCTTTCATGAGAATAATATGAGAAGTCGGGAAATTCTTTAGCAGGAGAAAATGTTGTAATATGGACCGAGGTTGTAATATGAATCCTCCATCGGGTCGGGTTACCCGATTTTACCCGAAACTGATCCGAACGCTAATTTTATTCGGTGCGAGTCGGGTTCGAGTCGCGTTGACTTTAAATGTTTCGGTTTCGGGTTGAGATTTGATTCTTCTCGGTCGGATTTGAATTGACTCCGACTTTTCAAAAGAAAGTCCTGACTATTATTTAATGAAAAAAAAAAACTATGTGTTTGAATATTAATGAGTGTATATTTTTATACAAAAAAGATAAAATTGATATTAGAGATATAATTGTAAGGCTACTTTTCCATAATTGTATTAAAATATGGATTAATTTTCTCTCATTACGGGTTCGGGTCGACAATTTTTTTTGTCAGTTCGGTTCGGGTTTCGGTTTGACTTATGAACCAGGTGGTTTACTACTCTACTATGCTGCGATTTGTCAAAGATTCGGATTCGGCGAATTGGTTCTCCAGCGCCCTCTAAAATGATCAAATGTTACTTACATTTCATTTAAGTCGATTCATTATCAGTAAATTATGGAGGGGTGATAAAGGAATGATTCTGGGGTGGCAATTTGCTGGATATGTTACTCAATATCTTTATTTTAACACTTTTATGTATCGTCTTATTTCTAAAATTGTATCCGGAATCCCTCCTTCTATTGGTTAAGATCTGACTTTTTGATGAGTTGGAACGTTTATTCTATTCTATTTGCATTCTGAATTTCGTAAAACAAACTTAATTGCATTTTGACTGCATGCCAACTGTTTGTCGAATCTTGGAAAATTTCAGAATGTCGCTGAATATCAAAGAGGATTGAATGAGTGGTGATGGGAGGGGGTAGGGGAGAAACCAGTCACTTGTTGAAAACACTGAAAAAGAAATGTCGGTTTAGATCAAAATGCAATGTACTTTTACAAGCCCTTCTTTAAACAAATAATTTTGTTATTCTAAAAACGAAAAGAAGAAAAAATGCAGTTCTCAGAGCTTTTAATTGGTTTCTTTTAATAGGATTCTTGTATATTTTTAAATTCATTTTCCTTTCTTTTTTTAAGTACTTCAAGGAAGGGGGGGGGGGATTAATTATAAATGAAACGTGGTAATTTTCAGCTATGAGAGACGCTACTTGGCACCAACTCGAATTAGAGATGGAAATGGTAAAACTAATGATCCATAAACAGTTTAATGAAAAGTATAGCTGCTTTATTAAAGAAAGTAAACAAAAATTCACGAACATGAAACGTATTAATTTAATACATTTACATATACTAATTTTATTTGGAAATGTCGGTGAATGTTTCATCCTTAAAATTAAAAAAAAAAAAATCTTCACCAGCCTTAAAAAATAAAAATAAATAAATAAATAAATAATAAAATCTGAAGAAAGAATTCATTACTTACAAGAATTAATAGTAGATGCATAAATATGCAGCACAATGCATAAATAAATACATTATAAGGTGTATAAAAATGTATTGCACAATATTATAAAAAAATAATGTTAAAATGACGTCACTGCATGCCAATTCACAACCCTCTCTAGTACTCAGACAACTGTGGCCAATTTATGAAAGGAAATAAAACTGTTATCAAATTTTGCGACGTGCAGTAATAAACAGTTCATTATATTTAGTATTTTGGCGCAAAACTGCAACTAAATAACAACTGCGATAGCAAAAATGTGCCAAAAACGTTAACAATTGTTAAATAAGAAAATATTTTTTCAGTCACAAGCACGAGATAATTATTGCGCTATTCTAAATTGCATTCTAAATTTAAAGTGTTGTTTTTTTATTTCTTTGCTACTTATTTTTATTATTTATTTATTTACTTCTAAACATAATGTATCTTTCATAAATCAATACCAAAATTTAAATTACTAACAATTTTTTTGCACATCTTAACTACAAAATACATAACATTTGAAACCTAACGAAATATAATTGGATTATTTTTCTAGACAAATAACTGAAAACAGTTATTTATAGCCTATATTTAAATAATTAAATATTTCATGGAACGGTTGTTAAAATTCTTTTACGATATAAATTTAAAACTCAAATGAGTGTTCCATTGAAAGTCTTAAATTAATTTATTTTAATTGCACTGTAGTTCTTTCAGAAACGCTTTTTATCTCCCCCAACCCCGATAATTTTTATCTTTACTAGCATTTACCGTATTTGGTTAATTTCATTAAAAATGCATGCGCTGTTAAGCAATGCATCATTAATTAACTTAGTTGACGCATTCTTAATAAAAATTTTAATGTTCAGTACATGTCAGTTTTCCTAACTGTAACCTAAACTTACGTGATCTCTGCATATAATTTTCATATGTAGTTTTAGATAATAAGTCTAGTTAAGCTGCTTAATGAAATACATGACACGTTCCTCTTTCATTGACAGGCAGACGATTTTTTTCCCTCTGTCTTCAAAACTTTGTTCCATTCTTCAAGTGTGTTGTCATATGTTCTTTCCTTTCTATTTTTCTGCCAATAACACTTATGCGCTGTCACTGTTCTCGGTTTTTTATTTGTTTACTTCATTAATATGGATGGAGTTTAGAATAACGGTAAGATTTTGAATGTTGCATTATTGCAAATAATGCAAGGATATTTCCTTATTTTGCGCCATTTTTTTGTTGTTTCCTGCTCTGAATGATTTTAGATTTTTACTGATTTTTCACTGCACGTTGAATATGAATGAAAATATATTCATTAAATGTTGTTGGAACGATATTTCCTTATCTATTGAAAAGTTTCACTTGTTTTCAAGAGCCATTGTTATTTGATTCCTTTATATGGACATATCTATATATTTTCTTTTTCTGTTTGTGTAAAAATTTGACATTTTATTTTTAAAATGTTTAGGTTCAGCCTCCCTTTAGAAAAGCATTACAGCCAATTAGGAAATCATGTCAGTTGGCAACTGCTTTGAGAGAGAAATTATTAAATTTTATCTATTTTTATTACTTAGTCACTTGACTCCATTAAATTTCTTAGGAAATTCGGTACTTTTCCAACCTTGGCGAGATAAAGAAAATGGGCTTGGTGACAGAAGGAAATTTTTCATGCATATTTTCTGGCAACCTATTCACTGTTTCATATATACAAGCAATTTTTTGCAATATTTATACAACTAACCGCCACTGGCGACCAGTTTGGTCTCCCTTAAATGTATGTTATGCATTGTAACACGTTACTTTTATTCATAATTTAATTTTTTCTTCAATCCTTCAACAAATCGGAAGATTCTAAATAGACAAATCAAGAACTTTTACGATCAAGGTAGCATTTCGTTATAACATACCGCCAATAAAACTACCATGTAAATATCTAAGCTAAAAGCCATGAATATGATTTTGTGTTTAATAAATGCATACTAAATTATTTTTTGTATTATTTTACTTTGATTCTACATTATTTACCATTTTCAATTATGGGTACTTTTGGGTAACACCTGTCGCAGACGCACTGGGGTATCATTTTGGAGCCAAAATGGCGATTTTATACGTGGAAAACCCGGCGGTTTGGGCTAGATTTTGCTTCTTATGGCAACCCGGTAGAGCAGATTCCGTATGTTTTGTAACAAATTAAATATTGTGTGTTAATAAATTAATATAATAAATTAATCATTGTGCGTGTTTTTTTTATGTAAAATAAACTATTTTATAATAAAATAAAAGTAACATGCTGTTTTAGCAATCTCTAACAGGTACCTGAAAATGTGGTTTTCTCGCCAAAATCGCGTTTCCCGGTGCGTCTGCGACAGCTGTTCCAATATAAAATACATGCCGTTCACACTTTTCATTTAAAATAGAAAATAGATAAATAAGAAATATTATCATAAATCAAAACATTTGATTTCAAAATCAAAGCATCGTTTCTAATTTGCACACGCGAAAAATAAAATAAGTATTTGCGATTTTAAAAATGCTGTTGGCGAGATTTGCGCCCAAATAACATAAAAGTACTTAATGATGTATGTATTTTATAATTGTATATTAAATTACTGTTTTGAACGCGATTGGTCATGAACAATGGTAAGTATGATTGACGATTAACCCATTAACGCCGACTTATTTTACACTTCTTTTAATACTTTGATACCAATTGACCCCAGTTTTCCCATACTGTTATTTTAACTGGATTGAATCTCTGATAGTTTCACATTAGATAATATGAATTTTTTTTTACTAAGATACTGGTGTTCATATTTAAAAGTTTCGTATCACTTAAATGGTAACTTTTCGTACCAACCGGCATTAATGGGTTAAGAATAATTTTCGGTGATATCTCTTCCTGCCACGTATAGTACATAAATACCAAATTAACTGATCATTTCAAAATTTGTTTCATTAAATATTATTACATGAGTTGTATTTGTTTACATTCAACTTACGTCAAGAAAAGATTCGGAAGGGAGTTGAGTTGTATAAGCACTTCATCAAACGGAATTATGGTAAACTTTAATTGTCTCACAGGTCCTGGTGCGAATTATTTTTTGACACCAGGCAGCGCTCCAAAAAATCCTTCACGGAAAACTTACTTTACGAACGATTATCTCCATGTTTTAATGGTTTAATATTTTAAACCTTCACGACGAATGAATCTTTTTTTTTTTTTGTTTTGTTTACTTTCATGGATAGAGAATTTGAACTGCGAAGCTAATTTCAACTGAAGTTATTGAAGAATATATACATAATTCAACGTAAGTCATCTCTCAAATATTAATTTATTTTGAACGATCTTTCTAAAAATGTAACTTTTATGCAGTTTTATTCGAAAAATAATTTTGAATAAAAATGGCCGCCTGGCATATGAAAAAGTGAAACGGACATCCCGGAACTGTTGATGACAGTCACATGACTTACGGTTTTATTATAGAGATTTATTTAATGTAAACCAGTCATTTATCTTTTTTTATGCACAAACAGAAGTAAATTGTATTTAAAAAACAATAATATGTATAAATAAAATGTTTATATATATATATACAATAAAACTTTTGTGAATAATAACCATTTAACCATATAAATAATCGACAATAAATAAACCGATAATTACAATATGATACATAAATATATCCAAAAATTTAAGATTATCAAACTTAAAATGAGGGGGGAAAATACTTAAAGATATGTAGAGAAAAAATCCAATATGCAAAAATTTTAAATTATTACAAGAGCAATTGGAAACTTATTTAGTGGAACACTTTTTCAAGGGTGTTCCACTAATATAAGTAAAATGTAATTGATTTCTGTTTGAGTTAATAGCTATGATCTTAATTTATTAACCCGAATTGCCCAATCAATTACCAAATGAAATTTAAAGAGAATTGAATAAAAATAGACAAATATTGAGTACCTGAACATGATAGTTGCAAAATTAATATTGAATATTATTAAAATACAAAAACATATTTTAAAAGGCATTTTTAGACAAAAAGATAAATTGCAGTAAAACATACCCCCAACATCATCATTTTAGCTTTCAGAAGCCACGTTATCCGTTAGAAATACATGTTGTATATGTAACAGTTACATTGACAGTTAAAAATAATAAACTATCAAATTTAAATATTATTCATTTAAACCTATAAATAATCTTTATAATATTCAAAACAATATCCAATCTAAATAATAATAATATTAATTAAAGTGATTTTTGAAATTAAAATATTAACAGCTTATAGCACAAAATGATTAAATGAAACGATAGTGAATGTTATTCGAATATTGACTGTGATATTAATGCATTTTTATTGCAGTGTCATCTATGAGAAAGAGAAAAAAGAAAGGAATCTAGCATTAAAATTTAGAAAGATAGTAAATAAATTTAAATAAATATTAAATAAGACACAAGTATATAAAAATAATTACATTGATTTCCAATTATTGAGAAATTATAAATTCCAATCAATATTAGAACAGATTACAAAGTAATTAAATACCGAAACATTTAGATTCAAAATGAGCATTTTGCCACCTATACTGAAACATATGAAACATTAAATTCATATAATTTAATTATAATTTTTTCAAAAAATTGATGCTGTTTGTATTATTTAAAAAAGAGTGGATCTTTTAAAGAAAAAAACAAAAATTAATGAGCTAATATTAAAATTAAATTGAAATATTAGTAAATATAAAACATGATATTTCAAGTATAATAATAATAATAATAATAATAATAATAATAATAATAATTTAAGACCTTTTATAAAATTGATATAGATATATATAAACAATGATTATGTTTGCTATCGATATATAGATAATATTATACTTTTTTACTTCAGTGACTTTAATATCACATCGTTACGTACTCAATATCTCATTCAGCATACATTAAGTCAAAACGATATGATCAATAATGTAATAAACTTTCTTGACTTAAAAATTATGCTTAGTAATAAAAATAAATAATAATAAATATTATTTCTTGTGCAGTTTATAATAATATATATTATATTTTTCTGCCAACACTTCGGTCATTATCCCCCGCCCCCCAAAAAAATTCATAAAAGTTAATTTATCATCCGTGTAAGTGAATATTTCTAATTTTATTTAATCAACAACGTTTGTCTTCTGTAAATATTTTTAAGTAACACTAGATAGTACCTGTCAAGATTTGACGGTAGATAACTTGAAAGTTCCTTTAGAAATATGCTTCTATTTTTAATTAGATGTTTTTAATTAATTAAGTATTGAAAATTTTATGAATTGTTATACTGTGTAAGCGATTCCTATAAATATAAGACGATAGATTGTGGTGTCAGTCCAGCCTACTCAACTAATGAAGTGAAATAATTTTAAGCTTGTAATTTACATCCTATTAAATTCGAATTAATTTAGCAAGAATTTAACTAAAAATATTAATTGAATGATTTATTTTTACTTACTACTTTCACAAAAATTTTTTAAACTATATCTATATTTAGTATTTTCTAATTCTTTTAAACTACGCGACCTTTAAAATTTTTCATTAAATTAATTTTTATCAGTCTGATTCTAAAACCCTGACTTTAAACTTTGCTGTTCACAGCTAACGATTTATAATACATATTTTTTAATTACTTGAATTTATATTTTTCATTTTCACACATTGCTTAATTGTTAAATCATGGATATCAAGATAATATAGAGTTCCTGTATGAATAAATTTCCTTCTTTTTGTTTTCTTTCCTTTTATTTTTCCTTTTTTAGAAAAAATAATCACATACTTATCTATATGTATGACATCTTGATAATGCTCATACCGAATATAATAAAAGTTGTTAACGAGTTCAATTTATTTAATTGATAATTACGTGCACGATCTTTTAATTTAAATAATTTTAATATAAAGGTAGTAATTAAAACAAAATATTCTTGGGTGTTAAATTTTACTTAATTATAAAGAATTCGAATAATGAAAAAAAATTACAAATTATATAACTTTTCTAACTGAATTAAATATGACATTATTAAAATTAATTATTGCCAATAAAATAAGAAATATCATTCTGTCCGGAGAGGGTTTCGAACCGACACAATGATCAAAACAGAGAAGAACCACGCATTATACTAATCGGCCACCGTTTACTCATTCGAGTGTACTCTTAAAACTGGGTTAGGTTGTAGATTTAATTTTACGCATGCGCAAATGGGTCATTTTCATGTGAAAAATTGATTTGACGAAAATACCTTTTCGTTTTAATATATGGGATTTACTTTTATACACAGTTGCAAATAATTATAATCTTATGATTTCTTGCCTATATGTGTATATATTTATTTATTTCTACTTTGATTTCATCTAAATAGTGATAATTCTTCTTTGACTGGCATTAATGACCTCGTTTCTTAATCGTAAATAATATGAGATAATTTCTTTCTTTGATTTGATCTAAATAGATTATTTTAAATATATATATTTATAATAAATCTTTTGTGAATGAAATTAGTTTCTTAATCATTTAAACAAAACAATAGAGTGTTAGCTTATTTCAGACGTATTTCAAAAAAATGTAGCAATCTGATTATGTAATATAAATACATAAATATTCATGTGTTAACTTATTTCCAATCTGGTTCGCTGTTTTTGATGGACTTCATTTTCGTTATTTGTTTAGAATAAGTTGGTTATCAAAGCAGATTCTTTTGAAACACTACTCTTTTCTTCTTTATTTCTCGCGAAGTGTAAGAACGGATTATAATTCTGTCCTATCTATATATGTTATGTAAAATGTAAGTACAATTTTCGATTTTCTCTTGTTTTCTTGTGTTTTATTCTTTCAATGCATTATAATCGGCAGTGACAGACAATTCTTTGCAATTTTGCCAGTCTGTTATATGAAATAATGCATTTTTTGCGACATGTGGTTTCTGCCACGTGTTGCTTTGGTTTTTTAAATTCCTATCGCTATTTGATATCTATATTCCATTTGTTATTCCGATCTATACTTCGTTAATATTCATTTCAAATTTAACTTTCTTCAAATGACATTAAATATGTGTCTCTTCCCTATTATGTTGAAAATTCATAATGGGGTTTATTCGTTATAATGTTTTGCAATTTTACTTTGATTAATATATGAAACTTTATCATATGACGTCTCTAAATTGAAGTTTAGATCATTTATTGTTCAAACATGTTAGCTTTTGATTTCAAGTTAGTTTTTCTATATGTTAATTAATTACACGTTATCTTAAAATTAAAGATTTGGTCAGATTTAATAAGATAACTTGTTCGTTGTCTTTTGAATTCAAAGGTATTATATATATATATATATATATATATATATATATATATGAACAAGTTTAAAAGTTCATCAGGTTTGTTTCCATAGCTGTTTACATCATTTGGCAACAAATCTCACTTTCTGAAGCCCGAATTGCGTCAAACTTTTTAAAAAGACCCCAAGGCCCCTATGATGGAAAAGTACCGAAAATTCTCCCTTTGTTGTTATTACAAAAGATTAAACGCTATGCTACAATATTGGGTTGGGATTAGAACACTTCGAAGAAAAAGAGTTGATCTACTATATGTATATCAATTTTTGCTCTTATAAATGTTAAATGAAAAATTATTAAATATTAAAAGTTAGAATTGTTAGATGAAACATTTCATTTGTGAAACATTTCTATAATTTTTAATGACATTGCATATTAACAATATATTCTTCATCTGATAACCTGTAATCCTATAATGATTACTGTAAATTTAAACCAACGTGGTTTCAATCAGCTAGCACAGATGCTGCCACTTTTTTTCTTCGTTTAATTCATATTATAATGAATAAGGGCTTCCCTCTTGAAGACTTCAAACAGCTGTATGCTGGGTTTTATTCTTATTATTTGAGTTTTTCTTGACTTTGATTTTCTTTTTTACATATTCCTTGTCGCTCTAGTCTTGGATTTGTCGCTTCATCTCAAAAACAAAAGAATGGCCTAGCTGGCAGGTGTTGCTGGCATCTGACTTATTTAGCTATTGCTAAAACCACTTGATGAAAGCAAACTGATCGAATAATTACCGGTAACCCCTGTGAATGCAAGACGCGTAAATCTTCTCCGCTGGCTGCATTTCAAGCATCCTTCTGTGTGCTGTCAAAGTGGAATTTTCATTTACGCCATTATGACGTTTAGCCTATGCTCTTCCTGTCTTTACGTTGCCAAAAATAATTTTATCTCGTTAAGAAAACTAAAAACCGAAGCCAGACAATGGAAAAGACTATTTGTTCTTTAAAGAGGGCTTTTAACTGTGCATTTGTTTCATTCAATTATTCTGCTCTAAAGGCTTACTGGAAAAGTCTTAGTTCCCCAATATTCCTATAAATTTATGTGTATTTATCATAGAGTGGCGTAACACTATATTGTTCTGTCCTCTGAAAAAAAATCACAGTGAAACGTTTCCTTTAAAAAAAAACTACCCTAGTACTACATCAAATATTTCACTAAAGTCATTTTTTTTTCTGCACCATTTAGAATTAAAAAAAAAAATAAAAATACGTTAGGAGTGCTTATTTAGTTTTTAAACCAACAGTTGCAGAATTCTAGCAAAACATGAGCTTCAGTTTTACAGATTTTCTTGTTATAATAAAATTTTAGAATATGTACATAAAATTTTAATTGTTTTTATGTTAAACCATTAATAGGTAATAAAATTCATCATTTTCAACTGATTACGTCAGGCGATTTTTTTTTTGGGGGGGGGGAGGGGGGGGGTGTAACATAGGTTAATTTTTAGAAAAGTGTTTTTTTTTTTTTTTTTTTTTTTTTTTTGTCTTTCAAATTCTCGCTTAGTTGGCAGCCACTTCGTAATAAAGTGATAAAATGAAAAATGTTCAGCATTAAAATCTTAGTCAGAACAAGCTGTAAAAATTTAGCCATGTTTAATTTTTTAAAATTCTTTAGTATACTTTATATAGAAAAAATTTCAGAATTTTTTTTTTTTTTTTTTTTTTTTTTTTTAAGGACAGTACAATATTGCCTTTCATTTTCATCTCTTATACATTGTAAAAGAAGACACTAATTTGGTAATCTATGAAAATATAAAATAACCTCTGCAGTAAGCGTGTTGATTGCCTCAACTACTTTCCTTTCATTTCCTTATTTTGATATTGAAAAATATCAATAATATTGAAATATATGCATTCTATCACATCGAAAATATTTAATTTTTTGTGACTGATTAAGGCACAGCCTAGGCACACCTTTCCTTTCCCCTCTGCCCTCAACCACTACTATAAGTTAGCTTGAGGCTCAGAATCTTTTTAAACCTCTCCCACCCACCACTCCACCTTTCGTCTAATGAAGGTAAAAAGTTTTTTCACAAATTTAAATCAAATTTTAAATTTTAAAGCACATAGATTTAAAATTTCAGTTCTGAATAGAATATGAAGACACAAAAGTTCACAGGAGAACATGATGCATTGCTCATAAAGCATTTCAAAATAAATTTTATCATTATATACATAATGTAATGTTTCCAATCATAACAAGGAGTATTTCGAGAAACTCACCAATTTTCATAATTAGCCTTTATTTTTCATACAAAATCGAATTAACAAGTTTTTACACGAGGTTTATGGCTTGGATTGAATGGCTTGACTTGCGTAACTACCTCTACTTGATACTCTATCTGCGTCAGTATACACTTTTAAAAAAGACACATAGTTTCCGAAAATATTACGAAATTAAATACTGTTTACGAAAATATAATTTCTTCCAAGTTGTGCACGAATCCGAAACGTTTTCCTTTATCTTCAGAAACTTCAGTAACCGAAATTTATCCAAGATTTAAAGAAACATTTCTGAAACATAAGTTTCTTTTGCTGCCCGTAATTTTCGAAAACGTTTCCGGGTAGCTTTTTTACAGTTTTATTAAACGTTTTTCTCAACACAATTTATCGGTTTTCGGGATGTTATCAATTCTTAAGTAAATATTTTAAGCTGCGAAGCAGAATTCATACATGCAAGAGTAACAAAATAATATTATTAATGTATTAATTATAATAATTATATGTATTAATTATAATAATATAATATTATTAAATAATAATTTAGCATGTTTGTCTGTTGAACATAAAAAAAACGTTTGCTTGAGAATTGATACCCTCCAAAAATTCGATATTTCATGTTGAGAGAACTGATTAATACACTGTAATCTACTCAGAAACATTTCTGAAAATCGGTGGCAGCAAGAAAAAAAAAGGTGGGGGGGGGGGGGGGTTCGTTTAATATTCCTTTCAAAACACTTTATCCTTTCTTTAATAAATCCAAAAGAATTTCATTTTCAAAAAAAAAAAAAAAAAAAAAAAAAGTCATGTTTTTTATAAAGTAAAAATTTACCGGTCTATTTTTCTCTTTTTTCGAAAATCTGAACCGATCCGATAGCGGACCGGTTCAGATTTTTTTTTATGATTTTCAGCGTGACAGTAGGTATTCAGCTGTAAGTACGCAAAATTTCAAGTCTGTAAGTTGTATAGTTTCTGAGAACCGGCTCTGTGACGGACAGACAAGCGGGACGAATATGATTTCGAGAGAGGAACGAAACCCTAAAAAATTGTTTCGGATTTGCTTTTTTTAAGTCTTGGAAATCTATTGATTTCGGAACGCTTTTCGGAATTGTGGATAACTCGTAAGAGTATATTATATTTTTGTAAACCGTATTAAATTTCGTAATATTTTCGAAAACAACTTTTTTTTTTTTTTTTAAACAGTGTATGCAACATAAAACTAGGTGAGAAGACTTTATTCGGGTTCTATCAGGCGAGACACTTTTTCTTTCGCTCGTATACTGTTTTCAAAGTGTACAACCGATGACGGTGCATTTTCTTTCTCACTACTAAATATAAAACGCTCGGTATAACTAGTTTTTGCCACCCGCTCTCAAAATCGCTCAGACAAGGCTTTTTTGTAGGGGGAAGCTTCGCAGGTTTTGAAACAAAAATAACTGTGAGAGGAATTCTTCTCTCGAAGATAATGCCTAGCCCTGACATCGATCCAAAATATGGAGTATGTGGATGTGAGGAGCTTCTCTTGTCTTCCATCATAGTATGCACGAATACGAAGTAGTGATGAATAGAATAAAAAGGGGTTTTTTTTCAGGCAAGAAGGGAAATCACGGGGGTCATGACACCCCTCCCCTCCCTGAACGAAGATATTTTCCTATACAACAGTAAAAAAAATGTAATACACATTAAGGAAGTTTTTCAAAAAAAAAAATTGTTTTTGATAAACAGTACAAATATTTTTGACATACATGGTCATTAAAAACGGAAATACGGGAAATTTATTCTTTAAAGGTCCTCTGCCCTCTCACGAAAACACCCGCTCGCTAATGTTAATCTTGTGGGGCATTATTTTTTTTATATCTCGTTTGCATTTCAATATTTTTAAACTTTATTTATTTATTTATTTATTTTGTTTTTTGTTTCGAAAGTGAAAATATCTTCGTAAAAAAAATCGAAAAAGTAATTAACGGCGGAAATAGAGATTGATCTCAGTTATCCAATGCAAATAATAATAATAAATAAATAAATAAAATAAATAAATAAATAAAATCATTTAAAATATTGAAATGCAAACGAGATATTAAAAAAATAATGCCCCATAGAATTAACATTAGCAAGCGGGTGTTTTCGTGTGAGGAGAGAGGATCCTTAAGAGGTCAGGTACCCTTTAAAATGTCAAAAATTCGATTTTTTTTAATTAGCTGATAATTAAATATGATTCTTTAGGAACATTTTAAAACAAACCCCATGAAAAAATTCACTTTAGAAGAGGATTTATGCCTAAAACAGTCTGAGCTCTTTTTATGTGATCAAGGGTTAACTGGATCTTTAAAGTCAATTTTCTCAAAACGGTGATTTTGGTCACTGTGCGCACGATTTCTGAAAAATGATTGGTTAGAATTTCATGAAATTTCGATTGAATGTATTAACCATACAGATGCACAAAATGACCTATTATTATGTTTCTCAAGTAACACGTTTAGAATTAACGACTACTTTTGCATTTAAAAAAACTCAATATTTCGAATTTCTCTTGAAAAAAAAAAAAAAAAAAAAAAAAAAAAAAAAAAATTCTCTAGGGATCTACACATTTTTTTTTTTTTTCATCGTAGGTCACTTTGAGAACACATTATATTTGTACTCATTTTTTTTTAAAAAATGGCTGGTTTTAGCCATTCAAATGTGAAAAATCATGCGCGCAATGCATGCAAGAATAATTCTTTCGTAAAAAGTGTATTATATTTTAAAATAAATTAAAAAGCTGTATACGAGTGCATACATTTTTTGAGAATTTTAATTCAGAAAATAAATCTTTATTAATATGTGTTTTAAATTTTATAATTCAAAGTCAGTTAGCTACGGGGTTACTGTAATTTTTACTGTAATTTTTATAGAGGTCCCCTTTTCATGTATTTTGTGAGTTCAAAGGGTACCTGACACCTTAAGCGAAAAAAAAAAAAAGTTTTCCATTTTTCCTTTATCTGACGAAATCCTATTCGTCTCACTCCTCTGTCTGTCTGTCTATATCACAGAGTTCGTTCTCGGAAACTGTATAAGTTAGAGACTTGAAATTTTGCATACTTATAGCTGAATACCTCCTGTCACACGACAAAACTTAAAATTTTGAAAAAAAAAACTTACATTATTTTAATTAAATGAATTAATTTAATGACATCTGGCCATTTATGCAATTTATATTTTAAAACAGAACCTTAATTTCAGTCATTTTCACATAGGCTAGATGGTTTAAGTGGTAACCCGTTTCCGTTCTAACCCAATGGTTCCGGGTACTATTCTCTACGACGGAAGTTGAAATTTTCGATTTTTTAGGGTTTTGTTCATCTCACGAAACCCTATTACTCCCCCTCCGTTGTCTGTCCGTCACAGAGCCATTCTCGAAAACTATATAACTTACAGAGTTTAAACTTCGTGTATATAGAAGAATACCAGCTGTGAAGAGCTCAAAATATTAAAATTTGAATAATTCGTATTATTTTAATAAATAGAGATAAAAAACCAAAATTCTAACAGCCTTTTCTATTAAATTTAAACATGTTTCGTTATAGCAGATGCCAAAGATTTAAAATCCATAATGAAATTCTTTCTACAATAATTAATTTTCTATCAGACGATTTCCACGTGAAAAAATGAAAATGAAATAAAAAGTTTCACCAATTGAAAAAAAGATAAATATGAAATAAAATTTATTGATGTCATAGTCGTAATAAAACGGAAAATGCTTAAGATTTCTCAATAACACAAGGAGTATGATTATCTGTAAGTACACAAAGCAGATTAATACACGTCATTAGAGAATTAAAAAGAAAATCTGACGTCCTATTGGAAGTTTAACGAATTTTTCAGATGTTTGAGAATAATACAAAGCGAGTATTAATATGAATAATAGAGAATAGTAAATATATGAGTTTGAGGAATGCATTGAATCATGATAAAAACCCGATTATGGAAATATTCGCATATTTTAACATTTTGAAGGTGTACAATTTGTTTAATTTTAAATTATTATTTTTTTTTAAATATTGCATTTAGTCAGTATGACGGATATTATTATGACAGAATATAATAGCGGACTTGACCCGCTATCCGGCTGGTTTAGATATTCGAAAAAGCGAAAAAATAGACCGGTAAATTTTTACTTTATAAAAAAACATGACTTTTTTTTTTTGTTGTTGCTAAATGAAATTTGTTTGAATTTATTAAAGAAAGGATAAAGTGTTTTGAAAGGAATATTAAACGAATCCCTTTGAGCGATCTTCGATCACACTTACCCACTTGTTTTTTTTTTTTTTCCCTCGGACTACATTTTTTTGATCAAGCGATCTCAGACCACTCACAGTATTTATGCAACAATTTTAACTTGGTTTGTATTGAAATTTTATAATAAATTTTTCACTTGCTTCCTGGTATGTTAGAATTAAAAAAAATATGTACACGGATGGGGTTCCGATAACAATTATTATAATTTTTTTTAAACGATTATCAATTAATAAATTAATTTCAAGGCATTTTTCCGTTAGCCGACCGCAGTTCATAAACCGGCAAATATTCTTTATGGTTACAACTGTATACGAGTTTCAACAACAATGGAGTTAATAATGCGTCAAACCACGCTTGCTAAAATAGGGCAACTGGCTTTATAATTGCTATCATAAAATATTTTAAACACTAGGAAGAAAACAAAATATAAATAAAATATATTATAATATATAATTTTTTAAACACGCCTTTATCAGTTAACAGGATAACATTAATTAAATTATAATTATTTTTAGAAAACTGTAAATTTAAAAGTCCTGAATAGCCAGTTTAAATAATGCTTTTTTTCCCCCTGTTGCCATATCTTAAAAAAGAAACAGGGCACAAATTATCTATACTTTTTTTTTTTTTTTGGTAAATAAATTCACTATATTCCTGCTTTCTACAAAAGTAAATCAAAGTTGTGAATTTTCCATAATCGGAGCCCAAGCCAAATTAACGTATTTTAGGGGATATTTTTTGGAACTGTATGAATTGCAGTCATGAAATTAGACATAAAAAAAAAAGAACCTGTTTTTACTTTTATACTTTTTAAATTTGCACTTTTTTAAGAAACAAGGTATTTATGTCTCTTAAAACATGATATGACCGCATTTTTAATAACTATAATCACTATTTGATAATCTCTTACCACGGCAAACTTATATAAATATGAAAATATTACGTAGAAAATATATATTTGGGAGTCTTTGGATTAATCCTTATAGAATAGAACGTGTAGACGTCATTGCGTCACCTGAATATCGACCATGCTTGCTTAGCTCAGAAAAATTGTCCGCTTGGTCGTTCAACCGCTTTGATGCAATGTTGTGTTGATGTTGCTCTATCTTACGAAGCTAGATATAAAAATTCATCGGAGTATGACATATCAGTTTCCCATTCACCGAGTTTCTTTTTCGGTTTTGTTGAAAGTTTCTTCTTTGCGTATATATTGTAAAGAGGTACGTTTTAACTACGTCTTATTTTCACGCGTAATTTTGTAGAAAGGAAATTATTTGTGCTGAGAGTTTTTTGACCGTAAACTAATTAATAGAAAATTTAGTTAGATAAACTGATTGCTATAGAAAATGTGTGCTTTATTTCTCTAAAATTATTTATGCTCCACCTTTTCGTTTTTTAAATATAAAAATAATAATGATGAATTATTTTTGTTTTGCTGTTTTTCTTTTAAGAAGCTACTTCACTCAGGTGAAAACACCCGCTCGCTAATGTTAATCCTATGGGGGAAAAATTTTACGATATCTCGTTCGCATTTCAATATTTTTAAACGATTATTTTTGCACTGGATAGCTGAGGTCAATCTCTATGCACGCCCCTTTGTAGTTTTTTGTTGTTGTTGTTGTTGCAGTTTTTTTTTTTTTTTTTTTTTTTTTTTTTTTTTTTTTTTTTAATTGAAGATACTTTCACTTTCGAAACCGGTTCCGAAAGTGAAAGTATCTTAATAATAAAAAATTGTGATCAAAATCGAAAAAGTACAAAAGAGCATGCACAGAGATTAATCTCAACTATCCAATGCAAAAAAAAAAAAAAAAAAAAAAAAAAAAGACATTTAAAAATATTGAAATACGAACGAGATATCGTAAATTATTTCCCCCATATGATTAACAGTAGCGAGCGGGTGTTTTCGCCTGAGTGCAGTAGCCTCTTAAGGAGAGACTGCCGTTCAAGTAAAAAGAAAAAAAAAACTTTTTCCCCTACATTTTCGAATTCTTATAATGTGTAGAATAATCCCCTACACATGTACCGTTAGGTGAAATTCAAAATATTTAAAAAGTTGGTGAAACGCTACCTCCGGTTGAAAGCGAGCGCGATCCGGCTGAAAAATTGGTATACGGGACCCAACAGAGCATAGCTGTATATGCGTTCTGAATTTTTTGCTTTGTAGGTGTAGTCGCGGACTAACGGTAAGTTGCAAAATATAACGATTAACTAAAAAAATTTCATACTATTTTTCTTTAGTAAAACCTTAATTACGTGTTTTTCTCGAAACGACAACAGATTATTTATTTTGTGAAGCCATGAGCCTTTCATATATAATATATATATATATATATATATATATATATATTAAGCCACGTTGAAGTTAGAGAATATATATATATATATATATATTATATTTTTATTATGTTATTTGAATGTTTAATTTCAATAAAGTCTTTTAAATAATGCATTGCATTAAAAAATGATTGAAACACATGTGTAATCAAAATATTATGTACGTAAAATTAATTAATTTTTTAAAAGTTTGTGAAATTTTAACTTGTTTTTGTTAGAGATTTATTTAATTATCATATTTAATATATCTTTTTCCATCTTTCTATATATATATATATATATATATATATATATATAAATTTTTTTATGATGATATTAATTCATTAACTACTAAGTAGAAGCATCAAATCTTAATTATTTTCGGTAAATACTATTTGATATATAAGTAGATAGATGGCAGCAATATGTATTATATAAAAATTCATTAACTAATTAGTAGAAGTATAAAATCTTAATTATTTTCTGTAAATTCTATAATATATATATAAGTAGATTACCATAGATGGCAGCACCAGCACTATGTATCATAAGAAATATCTCTTTTTTTTAACATATTTACTCTTGGTAAGAATTTTTGAAATACTATGTAAGGTGAATTTAATTCCAGATAAATTTAATTCATATAATGGGATTATGTCTGATGTTAATGTAAAACTACAATGATATTATTTTGAATGCCTAAGAGGGACTGCTCAGACTGGGAACCAGATTATTAAAGCTAATATAATAAATATGTAAATCAGACTTAATTTTGAATAATTATTATTCCTATAGAGAGCAGCACATTTCTTGTCAAATAAATGTTAAAAATATTTTTAATTTACCTATAGAGGGTGCTTATTGCTTATGTATTTAAATTTTACTTTTAAAGATTAAAATTAAATAAAAAAATTGTATATTCACAAATATAAATTTGTTTGTGAGTGTATTTATTTGTTTTTATCACAAAAATAAATTTGTGTGTTTTAAATCAATTTGTGTTAATGTGTAATAATTGAGGTGTTATTTCAAAATATGTTCTCTCAACTTAACATCACATTATTTATTATTGATTGTTTATTGGTCGTATTATTCCATTAGATTAGAAGATTAGATCAATTGTATATATTTATCGGATTAGTCAACATCACATTATTTATTTCCAGTGTGACATCCTAATGTTAATTTAACACAGGAAATCCCATTGAACGAGTTAATTTACTAGAGTTTTTCCCACTTTTTGTACGCGCTTCCACAAATTTTCTTCAAAACACCTAATTCTGTAAAAAAATAAATCCTCCAATCAAAAAACTCTAAATGTAGTAAACGTGGAGTCTTTAAATTAAAGTCCAAATACTGATTAAAGTGATAAAAACATAACACGGAATATTTAAAATAATTAGCTAAAATTTGGCACGCGATGATCGATAGATTGAAGAAGCAATAAAAATAAAAACAAATAATAATTTTTCACGTTTCCCAGTTTTGGCCAATTTAAGCACCTGCTAGCCTTGGACATGCGATCTCGTGGTATATGTTTACTATTTCAAAAATATACGAGAATATTGTATTTATCTTTAAGATCCGAAGATGTCACCAATAGTTGTGAACGATCTACATTAAAAAGGTATTTTAAATATTCCGTGTTATGTTTTTATCACTTTAAGCAGTATTTGGACTTTAATTTAGATGTTACTGTCTTTATCAAAATTGGATGAATGTTCGATATTTACTTATCTAGTGATACTGTGATGTTACGAAATGCGTTTTTAAATTTCTCTCTTAATCGATGATTACTAAAATTCAACATGGTGAAAAAATGCAAATTTTCTGGTTGCAAGAGTGATGCACGATACTTTTACAAAGACTATATGCTGGGAGTTTTGTTTTTCCCTTTTCCTAAACCACAGAAAAACTTGAGTAAATGTAACGAATGGCTTTCTGCTTGTGGTATAACAAATAAGGAAAGGGCATGTTTACAAACAAACAGTTCCATCAACCAATCTACCACTGCATTTTTGTCGAAGCTATCATTGCAGGAATCGTCATGGCGACGTAGGCCAATCATATCATAGACCAGTTTAACATAGACCAATCAAATCCCACCATCTCATGTGTATTGTAGGAGCCGTAAAGAACGAACAGGTTTTTCTGCCAAACCAACAGTAGTTTAACCAACAGTGACGTCAGATGCCCTTTCCTTATACAGAAACGATGACTAGAGACTGGTATGTTTGCTCTCGGCATTTCATTGATTTAAATGGCCCAACTGAAGAGTATCCTAACCCTATACAAAGAGTATCTCTGTCTGAACCGTTAAGTGATACATCAAATAAATATTCACGATATTATCGAGGAAATCGTGAAATTATCAAAAATAAAAGAGCCGCATACTATAAAAAATGTAAAAGCCAGATACAGAAGCGTAATACTTCATATTGTTTGCGAAATAAATCAAAGGCTAATAAATATAAGCTAAAATACTGGAAAAAAAATATTCAAATCATAATAGGATTCTCACCTCTAAGAAAATTAATCCTTCAAGATATCGACAGCTTGCTTTAGTGAAAAATCTGCTAGAGAGTTATAAATCAAACATAGCTCAGCAAAGCAGAAGAACAAATATTCAATTTCTAAAAACTCAAATAAAAGCTCAATTACTTGCGCGTAAAGCTATTCATACTAAAAATGTTTTGTATGCAAAGAGTTCATCGGCTTCAGAAAATTTTTCAAACAAATTTCAACAGATGTTATCAAAATCAACTCAAAATATCACTGCAGAAAATTTATGTGAAATAATTGGTGGCGAAAGAATTCACAACTCCAATGCAGAACCCTATTTTTGGGAAATAGCATATCACCCATTAGTTCACATACATTTAGATCATAATTATAGTAGTCATTCCAATTCTAAAATAGAACATATTCCTTTAGGTGATTTACATTTCGAGAAAAACATTGATGGTCATCATCCCAAAACTCTAATGTAGAAATGTGGACCTCTCTGTAACATTTGAGAGAATTCAGTTCGAAGGTTATTGCATATTCTTCATATATTTGCTTCTTCTCAGGGCAGTTCTACAAAGGAATTATTTTCAAACATAGATTGTTGTGAGTATAAATCGTATTACATAAAAGAAGATCAAATGTGTGCTGTTAATGAAATTATTGTTATGAAATTATTGTAACAAATGAAAACGAGATCAATAAATGGACTGTTTGTGACGATAAGAAAATAACAGATCGTACACGTTTTGTAAAAAATCTTGCAGATGTTTACATTTTGCTTCTACAGAAATGTTAAATTAAGAAATTGTCAATATAAGGTAAAATATTTATTCAGCTACAAAAAGAAATATTTTGCTGAAAATTTCATCCTCCATAACTACACATTTTATAACAAAATCAGAATACAGTTGTTTCATATATGCTCATTATTATTTTTTTGCTTCTTATGTGATAAAACAACATAAGATGTTATTAATAGCTTTCACACACGCTTACTAGTGTCTCTTTCCAAAGTGGTTGCAAATGTATTTTACACTATGGCATAAAATTATTTGCAAAAATGAACATGATTCGTTTTATTATTATCATTATAAAGATGAGAAACAATCCGTTAAAGTCCGTTATATACATTTTTTTGTTAAAAATTACTTTTATTATTTTAATTGTTTACAGAATAATCAGTGTTTGAACTGTATATTTCATATTACCAATACTGATTTTGATACGTGCAGTCTTTTACATACTTGCCTCGTTTGAATCTTGTCTGCTTCATATTAAATTGTTATTAAAAAACTTGAGATATTAAAAAAAAGGAACCTGCAAAGCAAATTAAAAAAATAAATTTATTTCCATTTTGTTAAGCCCGAGAAGGGACAGATATTAAAATTATTTTATTTAGTCAATGCTACAATAATGTTGCATTTTTATATTAAATCTTGCTCAGTCTATTTAATCTTAAAAAATTAAATTTAAATTTGAAAAATGATATTAAAGCAACTTTAAAACATTTCATTTAGAAATCTAAATAAATCTTCAACTTTTTTTCAGTTTTACATGCATTATACAAAATTTGTATTGTAGCAAATTCTAACAGACAAGAAACATGAGAAGTTCAAATAATTTTAAAAAGTTGAAGATTTATTTAGATTTCTAAATGAAATGTTTTAAAGTTGCTTTAATATCATGTTTCAAATTTAAATTTAATTTTTTAAGATTAAATAGACTGAGCAAGATTTAATATAAAAATGCAACATTATTGTAGCATTGACTAAATAAAATAATTTTAAAATGTTAAAAATATGTTTTAACATTATATTACATTACGATAGTATATTAAATGTTTAAATTTTTAATTTGTTTGTGAGTGTATTTATTTGTTTTTATCACAAAAATAAATTTGTGTGTTTTAAATCAATTTGTGTTAATGTGTAATAATTGAGGTGTTATTTCAAAATATGTTCTCTCAACTTAACTATCAAAATATGTTCTCTCAACTTGACTATCTCATCAAGATTATGATATTTCATGATGTGCGCCATGTGGTCGTATTGGTATAAATGTAGACCTTGTGATGTTTAAGGAATTTTTAATAATTATTGTGAGTAAGATATTTTATCTATTCTTTACAAGTTTTTTATTTCCAATTTTACTATTTCCAATTGTTTTCTAGTAATAATACAGTATACCTGGATGAATATACTGATCTTAGCATAAATGCCAGTATATTTATGAAATACAGTATTATTTTTAAAACACGTGTGGATACATCCAGGCTGATGATTATATCTACACGTGTTTTTTTCGTATCCAATTCTAATTTAAATCTCTTGTTATCCAATTTTCCATTATATTTAGTTCATATTTCATTTCAAAATCCATTTGTATTCACTTGATATCAACTTCAAATAATTAACATTTTATGGTTTATTATATAATTTTTTTTTTCTGTCTCTCTTTTTAAATATTCTTCATATTTTCAGTATTTTTGGCCAATTACCATTGAAGCAAATGCTGTGGTAAAATTATGATTACACTTGTTAATTTATTAACTATGTGGTATTCTGTCTACACTTTATTACTAATTATCTCTTAGGAGATTTAATTAGAATGTTACAAGAACTTGATATGTTTTTTGAAATTCAAAGATATTATAATTATATATATATATATATATATATATATATATACTTTTTTTCAAACGACTGCCCATATACCAAATTTCGTTCGATTTCACTAAAAAATAGGTTCATGGCCCAACAAATTCATTACGTTTTGTGAACAATTTAATTTCTGTTTGTTTCCGATGACTTTGACAAGCTGTGCACTGCACGGCGCAGGGTGATGCGCGCACAGCATACCCCTATGCAACTGAAAATATCTCCGTCAGTCTTAATAATTGTTGTGCCAAAGCAAAAAAATATTTTTAAATGAATAAATTATTTCCCGATTGTTGATGTTGATAGACGTGGAATGGAAAGTTTCAATTATGAAAGGTTTCTATATTTATACGTATATTTATTTGTATGTTTTGTAATTCTACAAAGTAGTAAAAAATATATTTTAAGGAAACCATTTGGATAGAGTTATAAATATTATACAAACTCTCTATAAATTAAAAAAAAGGAACCTGCAAAGCAAATTAAAAAAATAAATTTATTTCCATTTTGTTAAGCCCGAGAAGGGACAGATATTAAAATTATTTTATTTAGTCAATGCTACAATAATGTTGCATTTTTATATTAAATCTTGCTCAGTCTATTTAATCTTAAAAAATTAAATTTAAATTTGAAACATGATATTAAAGCAACTTTAAAACATTTCATTTAGAAATCTAAATAAATCTTCAACTTTTTAAAATTATTTGAACTTCTCATGTTTCTTGTCTGTTAGAATTTGCTACAATACAAATTTTGTATAATGCATGTAAAACTGAAAAAAAGTTGAAGATTTATTTAGATTTCTAAATGAAATGTTTTAAAGTTGCTTTAATATCATTTTTCAAATTTAAATTTAATTTTTTAAGATTAAATAGACTGAGCAAGATTTAATATAAAAATGCAACATTATTGTAGCATTGACTAAATAAAATAATTTTAATATCTGTCCCTTCTCGGGCTTAACAAAATGGAAATAAATTTATTTTTTTAATTTGCTTTGCAGGTTCCTTTTTTTTAATATCTCAAGTTTTTTAATAACAATTTAATATGAAGCAGACAAGATTCAAACGAGGCAAGTATGTAAAAGACTGCACGTATCAAAATCAGTATTGGTAATATGAAATATACAGTTCAAACACTGATTATTCTGTAAACAATTAAAATAATAAAAGTAATTTTTAACAAAAAAATGTATATAACGGACTTTAACGGATTGTTTCTCATCTTTATAATGATAATAATAAAACGAATCATGTTCATTTTTGCAAATAATTTTATGCCATAGTGTAAAATACATTTGCAACCACTTTGGAAAGAGACACTAGTAAGCGTGTGTGAAAGCTATTAATAACATCTTATGTTGTTTTATCACATAAGAAGCAAAAAAATAATAATGAGCATATATGAAACAACTGTATTCTGATTTTGTTATAAAATGTGTAGTTATGGAGGATGAAATTTTCAGCAAAATATTTCTTTTTGTAGCTGAATAAATATTTTACCTTATATTGACAATTTCTTAATTTAACATTTCTGTAGAAGCAAAATGTAAACATCTGCAAGATTTTTTACAAAACGTGTACGATCTGTTATTTTCTTATCGTCACAAACAGTCCATTTATTGATCTCGTTTTCATTTGTTACAATAATTTCATAACAATAATTTCATTAACAGCACACATTTGATCTTCTTTTATGTAATACGATTTATACTCACAACAATCTATGTTTGAAAATAATTCCTTTGTAGAACTGCCCTGAGAAGAAGCAAATATATGAAGAATATGCAATAACCTTCGAACTGAATTCTCTCAAATGTTACAGAGAGGTCCACATTTCTACATTAGAGTTTTGGGATGATGACCATCAATGTTTTTCTCGAAATGTAAATCACCTAAAGGAATATGTTCTATTTTAGAATTGGAATGACTACTATAATTATGATCTAAATGTATGTGAACTAATGGGTGATATGCTATTTCCCAAAAATAGGGTTCTGCATTGGAGTTGTGAATTCTTTCGCCACCAATTATTTCACATAAATTTTCTGCAGTGATATTTTGAGTTGATTTTGATAACATCTGTTGAAATTTGTTTGAAAAATTTTCTGAAGCCGATGAACTCTTTGCATACAAAACATTTTTAGTATGAATAGCTTTACGCGCAAGTAATTGAGCTTTTATTTGAGTTTTTAGAAATTGAATATTTGTTCTTCTGCTTTGCTGAGCTATGTTTGATTTATAACTCTCTAGCAGATTTTTCACTAAAGCAAGCTGTCGATATCTTGAAGGATTAATTTTCTTAGAGGTGAGAATCCTATTATGATTTGAATATTTTTTTTCCAGTATTTTAGCTTATATTTATTAGCCTTTGATTTATTTCGCAAACAATATGAAGTATTACGCTTCTGTATCTGGCTTTTACATTTTTTATAGTATGCGGCTCTTTTATTTTTGATAATTTCACGATTTCCTCGATAATATCGTGAATATTTATTTGATGTATCACTTAACGGTTCAGGGTTGGGTTGGGTTGATTATTGACGGCCAATTATCTACACTAGGGATATAGGCCCGGGGGGAGTGCCCTTCGTGGGGGTCTTTCTAAGGGAACCTAATCCGTATTTACGCATGGATAAATCCACGGCTCGAAGAAAACCACGAAAACTCCGAACGATTAGGCCGACGGGCGCGATTGGGATCGAACCCAGCACCTCCCGTCTACCAGCTTCGAGAGCACACTTAACGGTTCAGACAGAGATACTCTTTGTATAGGGTTAGGATACTCTTCAGTTGGGCCATTTAAATCAATGAAATGCCGAGAGCAAACATACCAGTCTCTAGTCATCGTTTCTGTATAAGGAAAGGGCATCTGACGTCACTGTTGGTTAAACTACTGTTGGTTTGGCAGAAAAACCTGTTCGTTCTTTACGGCTCCTACAATACACATGAGATGGTGGGATTTGATTGGTCTATGTTAAACTGGTCTATGATATGATTGGCCTACGTCGCCATGACGATTCCTGCAATGATAGCTTCGACAAAAATGCAGTGGTAGATTGGTTGATGGAACTGTTTGTTTGTAAACATGCCCTTTCCTTATTTGTTATACCACAAGCAGAAAGCCATTCGTTACATTTACTCAAGTTTTTCTGTGGTTTAGGAAAAGGGAAAAACAAAACTCCCAGCATATAGTCTTTGTAAAAGTATCGTGCATCACTCTTGCAACCAGAAAATTTGCATTTTTTCACCATGTTGAATTTTAGTAATCATCGATTAAGAGAGAAATTTAAAAACGCATTTCGTAACATCACAGTATCACTAGATAAGTAAATATCGAACATTCATCCAATTTTGATAAAGACAGTAACATCTAAATTAAAGTCCAAATACTGCTTAAAGTGATAAAAACATAACACGGAATATTTAAAATACCTTTTTAATGTAGATCGTTCACAACTATTGGTGACATCTTCGGATCTTAAAGATAAATACAATATTCTCGTATATTTTTGAAATAGTAAACATATACCACGAGATCGCATGTCCAAGGCTAGCAGGTGCTTAAATTGGCCAAAACTGGGAAACGTGAAAAATTATTATTTGTTTTTATTTTTATTGCTTCTTCAATCTATCGATCATCGCGTGCCAAATTTTAGCTAATTATTTTAAATATTCCGTGTTATGTTTTTATCACTTTAATCAGTATTTGGACTTTAATTTAAAGACTCCACGTTTACTACATTTAGAGTTTTTTGATTGGAGGATTTATTTTTTTACAGAATTAGGTGTTTTGAAGAAAATTTGTGGAAGCGCGTACAAAAAGTGGGAAAAACTCTAGTAAATTAACTCGTTCAATGGGATTTCCTGTGTTAAATTAACATTAGGATGTCACACTGGAAATAAATAAGCCTTGCGCTGCCGCGCAAGGCTTAATACCGATTTCGTTTGTTAATTGTAATGGACGAGATCTTTCCAAAACTTATTTAATGATTGCACAAATCTTCTAACATATTTTCAAATACTCAGGAAAAATATTTTGGAAGGTGGAATTTTCATTAAACATTCATAATTTGAGGCATAAAGGATTTAATATATACTATATATATATATATATATATATATATATATATATATATTTACTACTAAAAAAAAGGTGTACTTACGTTAGTCGGGTGCATGGGATAAATCGTTGTTCCCATCGCCATCATTCCTATTGCATTCGTTTTATTTTTTAAATGTAACTTTCATTTAAAATACATACAGTTAAAAAAATGCATATAATACATATATTTAAAATACCTGCCTTTCACTCATTTCGCTAAAAAAAGAAAAAAAAATGTTTTATTAAGAAATAATATGGTACTTTTGTGTTAGCTGGGCGCAAGTGATAACTCGCCAAATCTTGTTTCAGTTGGCATCATTTGAATTGCAACCCTTTCAATTCAAATGATTTGAATTTAATGATTTTAATTTTGATTTTAATTCAATTCTTCAGACTGTTATTTGTATTGATGTGTTTATGTTTACGTATTTTATCATGATTTTATTTTAGATATTTTAAGACATTATACTGCAGTGTTAAAATATTAGTTATTTGTTATTAGATAATGTTAAAAGATTGCCCAGAAAAAAAACGGTTGGCGAGATTAAAAATTTTTTGGATCACTGGCGCCTGGCTAACATAAAAGTACCAATTCAATCAACGCATTAAATCAGTGGTAATAATAGTAGTTCAACTTCTACATTCTACGCAGATAATTAATTGTCAGTAATGTACGGTATAATGCTTTTTAAGTACGAATTCATCCCATTGAATAATACACTTTTATTAATTAAATATCCAATTATTATACATACATGACTTTGAAATTTCTTTTATTCTTCTGTTTTCAGTGTTTGCCAAAGGTCAGTGTGAAACCGGACACTACAGATTTCTGTCCAAGCATGGGGGCTACGTCTGGGTAGTGACGCAGGCTACTCTCATCTACGAAAATGGTACAAAGCCAGAGTACGTCATTTGCCTCAACTACGTGCTCAGGTAAAGATTAAAAAAATTTCTTACAGGGCTGTTGAAATTAAATTTCTTCAACTCGGAAGAATGTCATATGAAAGTGTAAAACTTAATCTAATTCATAATCTCAAAACTTTTAGAATGTTTGCTATGAGGAAAATGTATTAAATAATTTAACACAGTATGTAATCATGCTAGAGTTGCAAGATTTATCTCTTGAAAAGGGAGATTTTTTTATTCATACTGGCTGATTTTGGTTTTAACGTTCTATCGACTATTTCATATCCTACTAAACTATGTTAAATGTGGCAGTAATGTTTTCTTTAAAAATAGTTCATTACTTAATAATTACTTATATTATTTTCCAGCTATATTTATATTCCAACTGTATAACATTTCTCTATCTAAAGTAAATTTACAGTCCTATTTCCATTATGTGTAGACCCTCTTAAGGGGGTTAGTCAGTCAGCTTCCCAATTCCTCTCGCAAATGTTAAACCTATGGGCATAGAATGAACTCGTATATTTAAAGTATTTCGTCAGGACATTAATATTTTTAAATTCTTCTTTTTTTTTCTTTTTTTTATGTGTGTGTATTCATGTTAAAGAATGTCTTTTTATTTTCTTAGTTGTCAAAATAATTCTAAAATATTAATTTCATGTGAAGTGTTAAAATCACACTCGCAGTTCGCAAGCGATACATACAAATTAAATTAAGCATAGATTTTAGAAATATTCGATTAGAAATATGTATTTACAGCAGGAAGCGGTGCAGAATATCAGTATTTAAAAAAATATCTATCCGAATTATTTTGTGCAGCTCTATATAATGATCTATAGATTTGTTTTTATACTACACAGATTGCTAAATTTTTGTTCAGTTAGGAAACGCATAGCACAGTTTAAAATTCCCCTTCTGGAATTTCCGTCAATAAACGGAAATGTACTCGAGTTCTTTTTTGCTGCCCTATGTATATGATCTATAGAACTTATGCACACCAAGTATTAGGCAAAAAAATAGTTAACTTTAGAAACGCGTTCGGCAACAGAAAACGCACTTTCAGCAATTATTGTTAACAAACAGTATTTTAACAAGCATTTTTGTGAGCCCCTGTAAATGAACGATGAAAGCTATGCACACACTATTGTATATTAAGCCTCTTCTGTACTTCTCTGTTATCCCGTCGACCACTTTTCATAACAAAAAAATATCACCAAACTGTAAGATAAGATTAAACGCCAAAAATGCAGTCCTATTTACTTGATGTCAGTACGTGTTTGTTATGTCCTCAAGTGGTTTTTAATTCGACATTTGCGTGTATTTTTCAGTATGTTTTACTGATTTATTAGTTATTTCAATAATTAAAATAACAATTGTGTCCTTAAATACATATATTTTATTTATTTATTTATTTTGATATTCCAATGGCAACGTTCTCCCGTTTATTTGGCGTTACAGTTTGGCGATAGTTTTTTGTTATGAAAAGTGGTCGACGGGATAATAGAGAAGTACCGCCTCTTGTAGTGTACCTCAATATACCAATTTCAGTATGTTTGAAATAGTGTAACATCATTAAAATAAACCGCAAACGATTTTTCCTAATTGACCGTAATGTAACGAAATTCTTTTGAGTGTCCCTGTAAGAAACTATAAGTGTTACACACTTCATTTTCAATACCGAACATGCCATAGTAAACATCAATAACATGACAATTCGAGTATAGTTATGCGAGTTAGAGCATGGACATAGACAGACAGACAGGCCGAATTCATAAACACTTTTTAATTATGTTGGAAAGTGTTAAAAAAACATATCCGCATATGTACACACATACGTATGGAATCCTTGTAAAAGCAGCAAACTTGGATTCGGGTAACCTCAAAATGTAAAGATGTACCAAAATTTCCAAAACTTGGTTATTATCGTGATTACAATATTTTCCTTGTACTATGTGTCCAGAAAGTAAAATAAATAAATAAATAAAAGTAATAAAAACAAATGCATTTTGCATAATTAAAAACTTTAAACAAATTTTAGGCGAGTGCATTTATCTCACTTTAATATTTCATTTGCAGCAAGCCTGAGAATCAGCATGAAATAGTATCCACCGAGCAAGAGGCGATTGAAGAACCAGTCGAAGAAACCATTTCATCTGTACAAGAGGTAGAGAGGCCCTTGCCGCCTGAACCTCGTAAAACTCTTTCCTCTACTAGTGCAATATTTACTAAAAAAAAAGTAGTTATGAGCAAAGATTATCTCAACTTTCCTGATGCAGGTATGTTGCAATTGCCTCTGTTTCACACTCTTTTATTTAAATTAGTAGTGTAAAGATGAAATTGTGTAGTCGATTTTCCACTCGCTTCCTGATAGGCTAGGCTAGAATTATAAAAATTTTGTAACACAGATGACAACACAACATTTTGATGAACTCAATTATAAATTCATTTTAAGGCATTTTTTTGTTAACCGGGCATAGGTGATAAATCCCGAAATTTTCTTTATGGTTTTACCTTATACAGAGTATCTAAAATATTATTATTTAGCTTAAAAAATTACATAGTTAAAAATTATTAACAAGAAAATCTTAATTCAAACTTAATAGTGTTGTAAAAATGCATATATTTTAAATAAATATTTATTGATATTGGTTGCAAATTTTATTGACAGATAGTACTAAAATCTACCATCAAATATTTTTAGACGACAAATTGCTATTAACTTTATATTTTAATGTTTTTTAAGTACAATTTATGTAGATTTTTTTGTACAATGCATTTGGAAGTCTGAATATATCGATCTTAAAAAAGACTTTGAAAAAGTTTAACAATGTATCAAGTATGTGTGCCGATCTCACTTAACGATTATTTCTAATGAGGGAACAGAAAGGCTGTTTTCTCAAATCCAAACTGGCTACTTTCTGACGCATGTTTTAATTAATTTTTATTCGCAAATGTATAAAATTGGCAAGTGCTCTTATTAAGAAACTATGTATTCAATTTGTTTTTCATTAAAAGTACAATATATTAAAGAAAATTCTGTCAAAGTTGGCGTTTTGAACCGAACATCTGGACGCGACAACGCAGGGAAAGGCGGGGGGGGGGGGCAGCCTTCTTGAGACAACAATAGCTTATAACTCAAGATGCAATTCATTTATTTAAAAAGAAAAGAAACCTGTTCGATTACAAATTACTGCAAATATAATTTTATGTTTAAAAATGAATCGAAAATGCGTGAGATAGTTTTGGTTGTTTAAGGGGGGGGGGGGGATATTATTTTGAGAACCTCTTAAGGTATGAAATTATTAGTCATTTACTGTAAAGATATTACAATAAAATGCTACAGTTCCATCTCTCAGTGAAATTTTAAACTAATATCAGTAAATACTTATTAAAAATTTATGCGGATCTCTCTTTTTTAAATTATTTAATTTTAGAATTAGTTAGATATTGTCCAAGCAGCCTAGAAGTGTTGCCTTCTACCTTCTGTTGCCTAGTACATATCAAAAAATATATTTTTTATGTGTAAAGAAATTTTTAATCTTCATATATGGTAAACAGGGGAAATTGGGGACTGGGAGTAATTGGGTGCTGGTATTTTATTCATATATATATGTATATATATATAATAATAAAACTTTTGTCAAGAATAACCATCAAATCACATAAATAATCGACAATATAAGAACCGACAATTATAATGCAGTACAAAGAGATATATCCAAAAATGTGAGATTCTCAAAATGAAATTAATAGAAAAAATAAAGTTATATGAAGAAAAAAAAATCCAATGTGCATACGGTGAAAAAATGACAAGAATCAATTTGAAACTTATATCGTGTAACACTTTAATAAATGTATACATATAACGCTACCCTCTTGGTTCCGGACAAATACAAAAAATGGGAGAGCTGGATAAAGAATGTAGCTACACCTACAAATGTTTGTATTTTTCTTTAACCAAGAGGGTAGTGTTTTAAAAAGAAACAGTAATTAAAACACCAGTACTCAATAATAACCCCGTTTACCCTACTTTATAATAGGTTGTGTATTGTATTATGTATAAAAAAAAGTCCTATTTTTTAATGTACCTTTTTCGCTGTTTCAGACATTCTCTTGTTTCAAGAAAATCTCAAAGATTCCAAACTGAATTTGGATCTTGATCTATTCCAAGATGATCCATGTAATATAGGCAGCAGCTTGTGTGATGATCCTTTCATCTCTTATAGAGATGATTCTTTATCATCCCCCAGCTATTGTGGAACTCCAGAATCCTCTCTCAGTTTGGTAAGACATTGTTTTTCCGTGTTTTGCTTAATAATACATAATTTAAATATACTTCTGTTCAGCTTTAAATTTGTTTAAATTATTTTATCTTTTAGATTCTTTACTGTGAAGTTTATGATTTTCTTAACTATCAATATTAACTGGAAAAATATTTTATATTATCTGGTATCCGTCCAGCCTTTCCGTCCTGTTTTTGTGACAGTGTAAACAGTTTTTTATATTTGGGAAAAGACTGGTGACAATTTTGTGAATTTGAAATTATCGTTATATTCAGGATCCTATCTATACATTTTTAACAAGATCATTTTAGGTGGCTTCCATTACAAAAAAGAAAGAAGCTACCAATTGCAGCCGTCCGGAAAAAAGCAATTCCGGAAAATTTCACTATATTTTCACCGATCATGACCCCCAGACCCTAAAACTACCCTCCGCCAACTATTGATTTATGTTTATATAATCTGATTTTTGTCATGTAATAGCATTCGTATTTATCAACCGATTTGGATATGACTAAGCATGTGTACAGGACTTACCGGGGTCTCGACCGAATTCATTGGCCAGCTCCATCCGCCACCTTGTTTCAAAATGGCGGCCACTTAAAAATTTCAAATTCAAAAAGATGTACAATATATATATATATATATATATATATATATATATATATATACAGTGTGTCCATAATTAAACGGCCCTACTTTAAAGTTGTCTACAGACGAAACTATTGGTCAGGAAGTTGTGAAATGTTGTTAAGGACATAATGAACGACTGGGAATTTGTTTAAGTGAAAAAAAAATAGTTCAAAATTTCGCCGCCAGAGGGCGTTTTAGTGAATTACACATTTAGCATACATTTACGATAAGTTACAAATTTTATTACAACAAAACATGTTGAATAAAACTTTTTTCACGACATGTTTTTAGCATTTCTCTTTTTTTTGGCATACGATATCTGAAGTCTATGTCTAACCAAGTATTTTCGTACTTTTTGAACTTTGGTTTCAGTTTATTTTTTTCGTCTGAGGATACTTTTAATTTCGAAACCTGTTTCTAACCCAAAAATATACTCAGGGGGGGAGACTACGATGATACCGGGTTAGACACTGACCTCAGATATCTTATGCAAAGAGAAAAAAAAATCAATTAAAAATATTGAAATGCAAACAAGAAATTTGAAAAGAACGCTGCCATTGGTTTAACATAAGCTTGCGAGTGTCTTCGCATTACTAGCATAGGCTCCAACCACGAGATAGCCCCTCCTCCCATTATCCTCCCCCGCGATTGTTTGTAAATTCTAATTGGGGAATTTTGTCGTCTTGGTGGGTCATATAAAATTTTAAAGTGTTAACTTTTTCAAAATTAATTCAATAACATAATCTTATTTCCTACTTTATTTCAATCCCTTTTATAATTTACATTGTTTACTCATCTCCAGCAGGTAAAAAATTTAAACAAGACAATAAACAAACTTTTTGGAACACTGTGTATGTTCCACTGTATACAAAAGAGATAAAATGCAACATATTCTCAAAATGATTTTTTTTCTTTTCTTCCTGTTTTTTCTTCCTCTTTAATTTTAATAATTATAATGATTTTTTTTTTCTTATAGCATCCTAGCAACAGTACGTCTCCAAATCATTTTAGCACAAATCCAAGCACCCCTGATTCTGGGACAGATGCACAGAGCTTAGATCCTATTGAAGAATTTTCTAATCTTGGCCTCAGACTAACCTTGCCGCCATCTTTAATTGCGTCAGAGTATTCAAAAGTGAGTAGTACATGTTGTTTTATGAAATATTGAGCTACTATTAAAATAAAATAATCATTTAATTATATAATTCTATTGAGCTACTGTTTCTTTCTTTTTTTTTTTATAAATAGTTTTTTACGTACATATATACACACATACAAGCTGTCCCAAAAAGTCCTAATGAGAATATAAACAGTCCATAACCTAGTGATACTAGCGCCAGAGACCTTTGAAAGCTACCAAATGCAACACTAGCGTCTGTTACGTTAGTAACTAAATCAGCGTAGCGAACGGAGCCCAGAATATAGTGTTGAGCACGTGTATATACTCCGGAAGAATGTTGTTTATACATTATCGCAAAATATCGGTCAAATTGAGAAGACTGTTTCCTGAGAAGTCCGGTGCGCTATCCTGCTTAACAATTAGCCAAAAAATGCAAAGAGTTCATAATGATCATACAATAACCTGACAGTCGAAATGAGTCTTCAAGAACATGATTAAGCATGAAGATGTGTGTCTAGAATTGGGTGGAGGGTAATTTCAACATCCATTGTACTTTAGAACAAATAAATAAATTTTTAGATTTCCTTTATTATTTTTTCAAAATTTTCCCAGCAGTTTTTTTTTTTAGGATGGAGACACACACACACACAGATGAGAAGAAAAAGGTTATAAAAAATGTTTAAAAAGGCCTTTTTTTTTTCACTTTCTTAAAGTTATTACTTTTTACACCAAGATTATACGAGATATCGTATCTTTAAAAAAATTAAAAAGTTTTACTCTTTGTTAATGTTCTTAAAGTCTCTTTTTTAATTTTCTTTGCATTATTTAGACAGTAAGTAGCAGCCTTGGCTGTTACATGGTCCAGGCCAAATGATTTTTGTGAGGCCTTTTTTCTTATAAAAGGATTTCAAGATGTTAACAGTTTTAAATTTTCTAAATGCATTGTAAGTATAAAATAAAACAAATATTTAATAAATTTATTGTAGTTTTAAGCTCCTGCTTACCAGTGCTCAGATATCAAAAGTATTTTTTTAAATAAATTTTAAATATTTTTTTTAAATATTTTTTTAATAAATTACTTATCGAGTTATAAGCGATTCCTGTCATGTGATAATTCGTTTTTCTCTTTCTCTCGCTGTCATGTCCGGAAATTCGGTTCAAAACGCCGACTTTGACAGTGTTTTTTGAAAGATTTTTTGTGTTTACCAAAAAATGAAAAACGTGTTTCGATTACATTGTTTCTGAATAAGAACAGCTGCCAATTTCATGCTTTTCCGAAAAAACTTAATTTAAAAATGTATCAGAAAGTAGCCTCTTTGGATTTGAGAACAGCCTTAACTGAATCGTCAGGTCCCGTACGGCTGATCCATCGTTGAGGAATGTGATTGTTCAAAAATTCTCGAACGGCATCATTCGATCAAAACGGATTAAAAGCTGAACAGTTATGATTGTTTTAAATCAGATGATTCTTTTTGAAATACCCTGTATATTTAAGCTTATTATGACATGACCGAGCAACGCTGGGTGTATCAGCTAGTTCTTTAACATAATGCACTTTAGAAATCATTAAAAAGAAAAAAATCGTAGGTAGGTGGATTTATATCTTAAACACAATTTTTAAATAAAAATTTGAAAACTGCAATAGAAAATGAATTCTTTTTTGTGCCCTTGAAATACCTGTTGTAATGCTGTCTTTAATCTCATTATCTGTTTATTATTATTACATATATTTATCATAACCAGAACACAATGTTGTTTTGGATTTTATCTCAAATTGTTAAAAATGCACTAAAAATTTCATTTTTAACGTATTTTTTCAGCCTGATCACAAAGCTCCTTGTTTTATTGAAGATTTTGAAGCTCCAATGAAAGTTCCATTCATTTCTGTTTGTTATGGGGATGATGTACAGAGCGATGCATTTCCCATAATCAATCCTTCCAAAACACCAATGTGGGGACCACACCAAGAATCCAAAAAAACTCTATCTGAGAGGTAACACTATATTTTGCATGATTTTTTTTTTCTCGGCTTATTTTAAATTGAAATAGATTGAAACCTGCATGCTTTCAAGAAGGCAGTTGTCCCTTCCTGGATTTTCAAATTTGATTAATTATTATCATTTTTTAATCTGATGATTTAAACAATAATAGTGATTCATTCTTCTCAAATGACTGAAAATAATTCAATACTAAGAGGGAAAAAAAAAGTTTTTTTTTGAGGGGGTAGGGGGGGTGGGGGGATGTCTCCTGTGAAAGACAATTTTTAGTTTTTTTACATTCATGAGTGTGAAAAGTATCTTAAACAGAGGAGGGTTCAGCCGCCCTGACAAAAAAAAAAAAAATATTCCTTATTCATTTAACGCCTTGAAGCGTGGTGGGACATATTATAATACCACTTAAATTTCTTAATAAAATTTTCCTCTTATAAATTTGGTGAAAAAAAAATCTGTAAAATTGCATTTCTTTATTTTCAAATAAAAATTTTCGAAAATTCTGTTGTGAATTCAACTTTACAGATGAAACATAATTACTTGTCCCTGAAAGGGTTATATAAAAAATCCATTAGAAGCTTATTTTTGGATTTTTAATATTTCTTATTTGTTATAGTTCAATATTGCTTTTCATGCTGAAATGATTAAAAATTATCTTGCATTGGGCATTTTAACAAAAAGTGTTAGTATAACTTATTTCATGCTTATATTCTCCATTTTAAAAAACACAGCCTTAGAAGCCGACTACAGGCAAGTCCATGGCCTGATTGTGGCACAGGCTAATTAGGCTACGGTCCTACTGCAGGCCGAGCCCCTAAAATGAGTAAAATGAGTTTCAAAAAATTTTAATTCAAACTCCAATATCTAAGTTACAGATATCTTTATAAGAACCTTGCCTGACTAAGGGAAGGTTTTCCATTCTCTGAAAACTGCTTAAATTATGAATCCTGTAGACATTTTTATAAGAATTATTTTTGAAGAGATATTTAAGGTATTATAGCATCAAACAGCAAGAGAAATTTTAAGTTAACCTTAGTTTCATGAGCCTTTTTATAAAATGCAGGAAATTTTCTGAATACTCCTGAAAAAATTTCTAGCTACTATTTTAGTTTGAGTGGGGTGGGGCCTTGAAAAGCTGCTGGACTTTGAGCCCTAGATAATCTTAATCGGGCTCTGCATATTTATTCCAAAATTTTGCCTTCCCTGCATTTTGTTCTTTAAGCGACCATTGTTTGAAAAATATTTTTAAATGTATCCATAAGTAACTGCGTCAATTTAAATTAAAAATGAAGCAATTTTTTCCCAATTAGCCTTAAAGACAGCTATAAAAGGGTGCTAAGACCTAAGAGACAGAAAATGCACAGAATGAAATTATATGGGTCACCCAAATGAAAGTGGCACTATTGTCAGTTTGAGAAATGGTTTAATGGCATTCATATAAATTAGTATACAAAAGAAAGAAGTAATACAGATATAACAGATAGGCTAGACAAAGTCACCTTGTAGGCCCTTGGTGATTACCACATGCGCTTGACCAGGTTGTGACCTGTCGTCGGTGCTGCTGCTTCCACTACGAAAATCCCTAAACCATTGGAATACCGATTTGCGTGACATGCACTCCGTGCCATACACATTTTGCATTCGACGATAAATTTCACTAGCACTCCCATTTTCCGCTGTTAAAAATTGCACGACCGTGCGTTGAGACTGTTTGAAGGCATCCATGATGCGAACAATGCCTTTTAACGTGCTACCATGCTATCACACACATCTGGCAGGATCTGATGATATTGCATGCATTCCCAGCACTCTGCGCCCAAAATAGGAGCATGCACAGTCATCTTTCTCTTCAAATGACAGAGTTGTTACAGCAATGCCACTTTTATTTGGGTGACCCTTATATATAACATGAAAAGAAACAAAATCATTTTGCAAAACTTTTCAAGATGATTAAAATACAAATACCTTACTGTCTACTTCACTATCATGTATGACTGACCGGCTCGTTGGTCTCTCTCATCTGTTTGTTGGTCCTTGAAATATAATTCTAGTTAGATTGATATACTTCTTCACTATTAAATAACTGCATGTGTCCATATTACCACACCTTTTTCTTCTGATTATTCGGTCCTGGAGGAGAATATTCCTCCTGGATGCTACAATGTGTGCCTAGAAAAATGCAAATCTCGCTCTCAATACTGGGCATAGCTATGATTTATTTTAAAGGGACCAAAAAGTGAGACTAAAAGTTTTAAACAGAAATGAGGCAGGGTCTGCCTGGAACACCAAAATCTACTCTGAAAGATTTTGGATTTTTGGCTAATTAATGGCTCGGCTGAAAATCCCCTTCTTTAGAATTCAACACTGTTCACATCCCTCTCCTGTAGCTGTAGAAATTTCTCCTGGTAGAGGCAAGTCTAAATTCAATACTGCTTTATAAATATTGTTTTTTGATGAAACACATGTGTTAATTGTTTGAAAAAACAATCAATGTTCATTGACATTCAGTAAGTGGATATATATGTTGTTTTATGTAATCTGTTTTACTGAAAAGAAAAATGTTATACACATGTTTATATATAGTATATATATATATATATATAATATTACATACTAGAGTTGGGAAAGACAAGGGTCCCATTTACTTTCACCCTGTCTAGACTAACACAAATTATAGGAAATCAAAAATAGATAATTAAGTTTAATTAATAATTGTTAATTATCAACCCCTTCTGGGCGGTCACCACATACACAATTTTTAATTTTTTAAAACCATTAATTCTAAAAAGAAATCTTTTTCTAATTTGAATAAGAAATTTAGAATTTTTTGAAGGAGAAATCTACTATTCAAAATTACTGGTAGGAAAAATTGAGGATTGTATGCAACCATATACATCACGTACTGATGACTCTCATTGTGAAGGTATTATGTAATCTATAAAATATCTATTAATTACTTTCAGCAGGTTTTCCAGAAGGATTTTTGATTACAATTTTCCTTTTATTGCAGGTTACCTGATCCTGAACCACAACGAATATCACTTCCAAAACAGAAACCGCTCTCCGAAGCAAACATGAAATCCAGTTTGGCTGCTTTGCTGCAGTCCGATTTGAAAAAGACACCACAGACCAAGGAGAAAACCATTGTCTCCCGGAAAGACAGTGCGTTGCACAAAAAGTGGCAGAATGCAGAAAACAACAAAAACAATAATGTGAAACAGAAGAACTTTGCAAATTCCAGGAGCTACAGTAATGGTAGCTCAAACGGACACATCATCATGCTGGAAAACTTGCCTGTTAAAAAAAATGGCAAATCAAATGCATCCCAGAGACGCAATGGTCACAATGACCACAGGTCGAATACGCCTCCTCTTGGCTCACACACTGCCATGGTGAAAGTGCGCGATCGGTTGATCAAGGTGCAAGTGTCTGTATCTGAATTAACTCCTTCTGTTGAGCACAAGCAGCCATTCCCTGATCCTCCTTCAAAACGTACAAGTCCTTCTCGGCCTGGCCCAACAGAAAGTCCCAAAAGACTTAAATTGGATAATGGACTTACATCTTCAGGTAATTTAAATACTTTACTAGCTGAAACGTCTACCCAAAATTTGGGTTATTTTCGTTTATATTTGGTGAGCTTAGTGGAAGATGTCACGTAACATCAAATCAATCTATTGTAATTCACATTGTCACAGTAACTTTTTTTGAGTCATCAAATTAATAACACTTTCATATAAAATAACACAACAAGCATAATAAATTATTCTATATAAAAGAATTATTCTCTTATTTCGTCATTCTATTTTTATAAATAAATATAACAATAAATTGGAGTTAAAGGAGAATAAAAGAATGATAAGACTTGCTCCACAGCTATTAGGAAAGAATTTACAGGAGGAATATATTATATATATATTATCCAAAGCATAGCAAGAACTACCTCTGTGGAAGCTGAAAGAATGTTTTCTACTTGTTTACCCTTATACAGCAAATAAAACTAGAGATGGAAAAGGTGTAGCTTTTTTTGTATTTATTTATTCAAAACATTATGCCATCAATAGCTACTGCATGTGTAATAATGCTAATATTTAATATTTTGAGAATTTAATGTAGATCACAAATAAGACTGATCATTCTTATGATTATGTTTATTCTGCTTGCATGTAGAAACTTAAAAATGTAATTATTTTTTGTTTTTTGGTTAGTACATGCATACATGTGTTCAAGTTTAAATTTATACAATTGCAGTAATTTTACAAAGTACAGGTGCAAGAACAGCTAGGATAATACTTGTGCTATCGACTAATGAAATCACTTATTTGTAGTTTTTATTATTTCTATAATTACCAATTATAACTTATTATTTAAAGCTTAAAGTATGGATAATGCTTCTTAATATCATCTAACAAGAGTCTTAATTGTTTTGGAAACCTACAATTCCGGGTAGTCACTCAATACCTTAATGCAGGGGGAGAAAAAATCTAAATAATAAAAAAAATCTAATTTTAATTAAAAGATAAACAGGATTTTTTTACACATTTGTTTAAAAATAAAAGTTTGCTTTTGAATGGTGGTGGTGGTAATAATTTCAATTCAATAATAGCAAGACTCAGAGTCTTGCTTCTTTTCTCATAGTGTTAGAATGCTCCTTTTCTTGAAGAAAAAACATTATTATTTTTTTGTAATGTGTTGCTTTTTTCTGCATTTTTTTTTCTATATTGTATTGTATTTTGCTTCAATAGTTTAAACATTTTATTTACTGTAATTTTTTAAAAATATATTTTAGGATTTTTTTTTTCACTTATATCTTGAAACTTTTCCTTTCATAATGTATAACATAAATAGCTCAATCAAAGATCTATTTAGGAAGATTTTGGGTTCATTAAAGGACCCTTCACAAATCTTTTAATCTTAAAACAGGACCCTTCATAAAATTCTTTGTCTAAAAATTAGACTTTTTACAAAACTTTTTCATGTCCAAACTGAATCTTACACAAATTTAATAACTTTTAAACAAAATCTGGCCTGGGATAAAACAGCTGAAATCACCAAACAACCTATTACTTAGCTATTTTATTCATAAAGGTTAATTAAAGGTTATTCATAAAAAAGAACCTCAATATCTATATATTTAAAACGAAAAGTGCATTCTATCAAATTTTCCACACGGATATCGTCTCTTTGCACATGTGCCAAAGTTTTTTGAAGGCTTCTCCCCTCAGAAAGGGGAAATCTGATAGATTAGCCCTCACCTGTTTAGCCTAGGGGGATTGAAAAGGGTTGATTGAAAATGGATGGAGTCAACATTGCATTGAAAGCATAGACCTTCTACTATATTTTTGCACTGAGATTGAAAGCTAAAGCTTTTTTTTAAGAACTCATGTTTCCACTACTAAAGATGCATATTTTTTCACAAAATTTTAAAGAGAGCTTGGATACAGTTATATATTTATAACGGATTGAAATGTCAGAGAGTTTGGAAGATGAGAACAATTTTTTTATTGCTATGTTAAAGGAGCTGACGCAAAAACAAACAAAAAAGCGAGAAGAAAACATTTATTTTACAACTAGATAACAATATTTTTTCATAAAATTTTTACACAGGCTGTAAAACCGTTTTATTTATCACCAATAAGAGTTCGGACAAAAATAACTTTTTATTTTAAAACTATGAAATGACTCTACATAAAAAAAAAACAAGAAAATGAGTGCTTTTGCCACTAAACATTAACATTTTTTCACGAATTTTTCATTTAAAAATATAATTTCATACAAAATCCGGTTAAAGATATAAAATAATAAAAACTTGATGTTTCTTTTTAAATTTATTATCATGGGCAACGCCGGGCGGGAGTCAGCTAGTAATGATAATTTCAAATTCGCAAAATAATGATTAGATTTTTTACAAACAAAAAAAGATCTTTACAATTTCTACCCTATGAAAAAAGTCTGGACAGACTTCTGGCTCAATGTAGCAGAATGTACAGAGATATTCCAGTTAGCATATGAGTTTGTTTTACAACTTTTTCATTTGTTTCTCCAATCATTGGGATAAACGTTTTCTTCAGTAGTGTTTTAGAACATCTTATTTTAAGTATTTATTTGTTGAAGTTATTGATATTTTGTAATAATGCATTTAAACTGCATTACTGTAATCGAGGCTACTTTGCATTAATCCTGAAGAAAACATTCAACACTGCTCTGTGGCTATTCTAATATATATTTTCAAAAAGTTTAATTCTGCCTGATTGGTAGCATTAAATCTCAACTCATGCACTGGAGTAAATGATACAGCTATTATTTTGGATATTGTTTTCTAAACATTACACTGCTCACCCAACTATGCAGAAGGGATGAGGGCTAAAGGCATGCGAAATTTTAAGAACGCCATTGTCCTCTTGAAAACATACAGTAAATAATAAGAGGTCTTCATTTCTCTGATTTACATCTGTGATCTCCATGACCGACTATGCCTCTCCCCATTGGCACAGATTTAACAGCACTAATTTTAAAATGTTTTTTTTTGTCTTAACTGAGCGCAGTGATTAAATAGGACAAAAAAACTTTAAAAAATTGGTGGTAGAAGTATGCCTGATTGCCTATTTCACGTCTGTATCCCACTCCCAAAATTAAAAAAAAGTCAGTGTGTTGAGTCAGCTGCTCGAATTTTCCTAGAATTTGTGGGACTACTTGCTCCAAGATAATGTCTTGTTTTAAATTAGTATATTATACGATGCAAAGTAACCTTTATGGTATACTTTGCACCATTTTTAGAAAACCAGTAAAAATTTAAAGAATATTTGACGGCTTTTCTTATGGTAATAGAATTGTTTCACATTGTCTTACTCTGATTTTCAAAGATCATCTTAGAAATTTGCTGAGCCTTACACAAGTTTTGTTTAGTAAAATTCTTAAAAAATGTTGAAATAGCCTTCGATTATGTTATATTTTATCTCATAGCAAAATATTTTTAATTGGTACTCACTGTTTTCCTTCTCTTTTACTTAGCTCCACAAGGCATTGCGACTGACAGCGTCTTGCTAAATCTCTTAATAAGTGGAGAAGATGCCAGTCGTGGTTATCTTTGTTCTGGGAACAGCAGGTATACAGAAAACAAGGTAAGTGCAACTCGCATTTCTTTGATATATTTACCCACAAAAAATTACTTTTATACTCTTATCTATTACTTACCCATCATACGTAGTATAAAGGGTAAGGTCTTGCAATCATTTTAAAAATCGGAAAAAAGTTTTTGACGGATTTACACGTTTCAGACACTGGCGATTACAAAAAACATACTTTTAGAAAGAAAAAAAAATTGCTGTCCGTCTGTCTGTAAACGTTCTATCTCCCAAACAAATTGAGATAAAGACATGAAATTTGTTATGTACTTAGTATGTAATAATGAGAAGAAGCCTATTGAATTTCAGTAACCTCGATGATCCAGAACTAATTTTTTTTGGACTCTCAAAATATACGTTCTGATAAAAGGTATATAAAAAATTTCCAAATTGTTTATTTTAAGGAGTGATTATAAAAGACAATAAAAAAACATAAATTTTACATAAAGAATGAAGTTAATCAGGTAATGAGTTGCCGAGATATGTGTAATCCTATTTTCCACACTCTTTGATTTTTCTTGACCCTGTATTTCATTCAAATTTCAATTCAAAAATATATTTTAATTCGAAATGAGATGCTTAATTAGACTCAGTAAACTCTTAGTTAATAGGATTATCATTTTTGGAGTTATAAGGATGTTTCTCTTATGCAATTCAGTAATAGAGCCTTTAAAGTTTAGGACGTCATCAAGCCACGATTTTATTCGAATTGCAATGCATTTTATAAATAGTTTACACATGTTTTATTTTCATATTTTATATTATGCATATCCATGATGGTTAAGTATTACGGTGGCCCCCAACCCAGTGACTAGTTTTTAATTACAGTATTTTTCAGTGTATGCTGCATTAACTGCGTACTGAGTGTACCATTCAGACTTGGTGAAGAAACATCTGTGAATTCCAAAATAATCTGTACCTCATTTGGTCTTTCTTCCAAAAGACCCTTCAGTGTTCAATTAATGTTTAAAGTCGAAGTTCACAATATTTTTTGTTCTCTTTCATTGTTTTTATTGGTAAATAACCACTGGCATACAGAAAATGCTGCCCAAATATTTGTGTAATCTAATTTGTTCCATTTTTTTTTCTTAATTAAAATATTTTTTTATAATTTTGATGACTTCAGTATTATTTCTAGACATTGCATTAAAGAAGTATTTCATTAAAAATTGATGTTTAAGTCTTTAAAAGGTATTGGCATATAGAGTATGCTTGCTGCCCGTGGTTTAATGCAACTACAAATCATTAGTGTTATATTAATTTTAATTAGTCTTTTTTTTTATCAATTTGATGTTTATTACTTTTGTACTACTACAGAACATTGTATTAAACAAGGATATCATTAAAAGTTCTCATTTAGGCTTTGAAATGCCTTGGCACATGGAGTATGCTACCCATGTTTTTATGTTGCTATAAACCGTCCGTGTTTTTAAAGTTTAATACCTCTTTGAGGAAAAATTTTAAAGCAAAAATAGCAGAAAAACATTTATAACAGATTATAAAAATCTAATAATTGTGCAATATTCACAAATTATTATTTTATAGTTTCCTACATTCAAGTACAAAATTCCACCAATGACCATATATACAGAGGCCAGTGAATATTACACCAAAGTCTATGCATCAAGCTCACCTCTATTGTCAAAGAGACCTTTAGGAAAAAAAAATTACAGTACATTTTATCATTTATAATGCATAAAAACAGGTGTTTGAGTCTTTTTTTTTATTTGCTGTTTTTTTTTAAAAACAAGACCATGATGGGCCCTTTAAAGGAGTTAAGTTTGTTTATTTATTTTAACAAACTGATAAACTAAAATTATACTTTTAGTAATTTAAAAAACTAGAACAACTCACAAAATAAACTTTTTATTTAATTTTAATTTTTTTTTTAACTTAAAAGCTTTGCATAAAAAAGTCCTTCCGGCCTGTACCGGGAGGAAAAGGTAGCTTTCCTATATCTTCGTTTTAAAATTTTAGGTAATGTTACACGAAAACAGCAAGTTAAAATGCAAAGAAACGTTTACAACAGATTCCTTAATACTGAATTTGAATAAGAAATACGCCAAATTATTGAGCAATAGCCAAATTGGCTTCATTTATGAAGACTTATTTTGGTCGCCAAATTTGGCGATATTTCGCCAATTTTGGCAAGAATTTGGCGCTAACGGATATGAATATATAGTTTTATGCGTATGATTGGGAAAATTATTACAACAATGAAAGAAAATAATCCCGTCAATGTGCTGTTTTGTTTCAAAATGTCAGCCACCCTAGAATTTCAAACTTCTCTATTTCAGCCATTTTTTAAGATAGAGGTAAACCAAAAAATGCTCTGGAATCCTCGTATCAAGGCCTAACACGTAATTAAAAAATAAATTAGAATTTTTAACTTTTTTGTACATCTATTTTAGTTTTAAATTTTGAAATGGCCGCCATCTTGAAACAAAATGGCGGACCAAGCTGGCCAACGAACTCGGTCGAGACATTAGTGACCTTAATACACACAATTAGTTTCATCAAAATCGATTTATAAATACGGACGTTATCGTATGACATAGGTCAGATATATATATATATATATATATGGAGATATATATATATATATATATATAAATCAACATTTGAACGGAGGGTGGTTTTGGGGTCTGGGGGTCATGATCGGTGAAAATATATCGAAATTTTCCGGAACTGCTTTCCTCCGAACGGCTGCAATAGGTAGCTTTATACTTTTTTGTATTGAAAGCTACCTAAAAGGGTGCTACAGTCAATTTTTTTTTGCTGTTATGTTTAGAAACAGGACTCTTTATAGACCCTTTAATTCATTGAATACTGAAGTCTAAAAATGCAATAGCATTCAAAATACGACAAATGCCCGAATGCTGAAATATTGCTGCAATTTTTTTTTTTTTGTGTGTCAGCAGCACAATAAGGCATCTTTGAAAGTGGAACCTACCTAAGGTCAATACTACAAAAGGCTCCCCACCCATTGATTGCAATAATCTCCTAGTTACAAGGTAACCACTTTTGGTGCAGCTCGCACCTAGTATTGAAACCTGGTGCATTTTGTAGCCTTATACATAAAAGTTAGAGAACTGATAAAATTTCTCTGTTAAAATAAGTTTTATGTATATTTTTTATACTTTAAATTTTTTATTATTGTATTTTTAATTGATGATTTCACATCAAAAGCTAGTTACATTGCCATGCTACGAATCCAAACCACGACTCACACACAGAAAAGGACAATGACAATTAGCCAGGGTTGTCAGAAAAAATTTTACAGTAACGACTAAGTCAATTTTGCACCACCAAAGATGTAATTATAATGCATTTTTTCAAAATGAAATTTATAGGTTCTTGAAGGAATTTTTAAATTTTTTTTCAATATTTTATTCTTATTATTAAATAACTTGGATTTTAAAGTACTTTTTTAAATAAAACTTCTATGTTAATAGTCCGATAAGTGGTCTCGAAAACTGCATTTTCAGAAAGTTATGCTACTGTAATAATAAAAAAAAATATGATTTTAATAGAAAAATTTTATTGATTCTCAAACTTCATAATATAGGGCTATAAAATGCACCATGTCTCAATGCTAGGTGCGAACTGCACCAAAAGTGGTTCCCTTATCAGCGACAATAGTTTGATATTTCCAAGGGGAAGAAAATGGAACACCTGTTATTCTCAACCACTCGGGATGTTTGGTTTGCTTTGCCGAGTGTCTTGGGCAGTTCTGTAGTGAAAAGGTTAAGGGAGTTGGGCCCCAGTAATTTATACTGGCTCTATTCACCCTGGTAAAATCCTTTTCTTTTTTGCTCACAGACTATCAAAGCCTGAGAGCTAATGTGCACGCTGGTTCTGTACGTACATACATATGTATGTATGTATGTAATGTAATAACTCTTGATAGAAATTACCGATTTGTGTTAAATGTGTGTGCCCTGATTAGTTTTGGGGGTTCATTGGTAAAGTATAAAGGGAGGGAACGGGGCTAATCCCACCCCCTTAATTTAGATAAATGGGTTTTTCATGCCGAATTATCCGATTTTCTTCAAATTTTGTATATAGGCTCATTGTGGTAAGGTGATTCCCTGATTAGTGTTGGGGGTTCATTGGTTAAGTATAAAGGGGGATATGGGGGTCTAATCCCTCCATAATTTTAGATAAATATGTTTTTCATGCAGAATTATCTGATTTGCTTCAAATTTTGTATATATGTTCACTGTAATAAGGCATTTCCCTGATTAGTTTTGGTGGTTCATTGGTTAATTATAAAAAGGGGGGGGGGAACGGGGTGATGAATCCCCCCTCCCCTTAATATATTGCCAATTTCTTTATTTTTCGAGGGCTTCTTCCAGATTCTTTGAAATAAGAGTATAATATACAATTAGTGTGAATAGCCTGTGAGCTCAATGCCCTCAGTTTAACTGGGCAGTTTTCTTTTTTTATTAGTTTTCTGACTGGAGAATTAAGTAATAATTGCATTGTTTTTCTTTTCAGTATGAACCTGCCACCTTATCTCTGCCATCAAACGACATTATCAAAAACATTGATTCCTCTTCCAGTTGCACTGAACTCTTAACATCGGAGAGTGAACTTCTCGACTCGTTCCTCAAAATAAGCCAATACGACGCTGAAATGAATGCTCCCATTCAATCAGCTCATCTGCTCCAAGGTGACGACCTGCTCAGTGCTCTTGACCACCCGCTGTTGAGGGATGTACCCACAGTGGTCTAAACATGAGAAGGTACACCTCAACTCCACATTGTGCCTGCCAAGTTGGATAATTCCATCATTTGTTGCAATTGTAAATTACAAATACATTAGAATTAAGTGTTTATTTCTCTCTACTGGCTGAAACATGGACAATGCGAGAGCTATTTGGCTGGTAGATGGGAACACAAAAGAAGCTTAGCTTTCAACTATCCCTATTTTTTTTATTTTTTTAAACTAAACTAGATAGTTAACAGACTGGTTAGAATATAAAATTATTTTCTTATTTGGAGAAAAAATAAAATAAATGATGGCTATTGTTTTCTTCTAAAGGCCATCCAAAAAAATTTTACTTACATTTTTTAGCGAAAGAAGTATGCATATTTGTATTTCATTCTTTTGTGGGAAAAAAAAAAATATGTATATTTAATATCTCATTTCATAAATAAGCATCGATGATCTTGATATTTTATATTAACTATGCAGTCTGTGTTCCCCAGCTGTAACACAGTTTAAATGTGGTTTAAGTAATGTCACAGTGTGGATTTAAGCTATGCTTCTGCATTCATTTTTATATATATCTTTTGTTTTTAATTATCTTAAATCTCATGCCTTTATGTACAACTATTAAGTTATCTCTTATTTTCATGTTATAACTGGGGACCACTGTACGGAATTTTCTTAGATTTGTTCTATAAACATAACATCAGGCTTAAAAAAAATGCCTATTATGTTACTGTCTTGCTAATTATCTAGTTTAGCACTGATTCCCTTTCATTTTAACCATAACTGTTTTTCCTCATGTACATCAGGAAGACTCTTTGCATTGTGAATGTCCAGTCATAATTTTGTATGTTCTTGCTTTAAAAAAAAAAGAAATTAAATAAATAAGTAATCTTACCATGACATTGTTTTATGTATTTCCCCCGTACTTTTCTGGATTTTTTTTGTAATTATTATTTCAGAATATACATTTAGAGTAATTATTTTTTAGTCTGTGCAAAGCCATTTTTTGCATGTTTTTCATATATCTGTTGAAGTAAAATACCAAGGAATGTTTAGACACAAGATGTATTTATTTTCAATGATATCTTACACAGTTTACCTCTACATAACCATTATATAGAGCTCAGCATATTCTAGGAAATTGTTTTTCTTTTTTGTATTTTTTAATGTGTCAGAGACGTTAATTTAACATATATATTTATAGTAGTGTAATGGGCGAGTCTCTCGTTTTGTTCGGATGTCAGGGGGTGCTAACACTAGATAAACTTTAAACTTTTTTGATATTTTGTGAATGTCAAATAAGTTTTGCATACATTTTCGATTAAATCAATATTTTCTTATTTTTTATGAGCTTTGAGGGTTCTTGCACAAAATAGTGTTCTTAAAATTCCCGATTTAGTTATTTTAAAAACTTAAGGTGTTAATTAAATTTTAGTTTTTACTGCCTTAGAAGTTTTCATTCTTCTTCAATTCAAAGATATAACAAAAAAAGAGAGAGATTTAAACTTAAAATGACAGTATAAATAAAAAAAATATACCATATTTTCTTGCATACTTTTTACCCTTTCTTTGTGCAAAAATAGGCGGTTAATTTTTAAAAAGTATTTATTGATATTAAATTTCCTCGGAATAAGAGTAATTAATGAAATGTCTCTCTTTAAGATAATTATAACATTTAAAAGAGTAATTAATATACAAAAAATTACAGTTGCAGCAGTTATTTAAGTGACATTTTTAAACAGGGGGTCCAGGTCCTTTTTCAGAGCATTAGTAGAATTTAAAAACTTTACTGCTACCGTTTTCCCTACTCTAAATTAAAAATCTGTGGTAAAACTTATTTTTTTAGTCGTAATAATTTCATGATTATTTTTTGAAACATAGTATACCAATATATAACAGATTTGTTCATGTAGCATTATTATCCATAAAATCACCTGCACTCTGGGTGCAGGTGAAACTAAAAAATCACAGGATACAAACACACATAACTTAAACTCGTAATTAACTTTAAATCTGATTATAAAATCCAAATTGCTAAGATCTATGCAGTTAGAGTAGTGTGAAATCTTTTTCATTATTTCAGACTTTCCCCGTACATGCTTCATCTAAAAATTACACATTTTTTTAAAGTATTTATTTAAATTTTCTTTTAAAAGTAGGGGATAACATATGCAAGTAAATATGGTATATATATTGAAGAAAAGTTTCTGCAGCAACAGAAGCAATCAACACAATACATGTAATTAAGTACAAAGTAAATAAATAAATAAAAAAAAGCTATCTACAAATTTAATGTAGTTTATTAGTAGCAAAAAAAACAAAAACAAATATATAAGTATTGGGGGTGATTAATTTAGCAAAAAATCAATTTTTTAGCACAGAATATATAATAGAAAAATTATGTTAAACACAGCATTATTTTAATATATTATTATAGATTATTTGCACACTATATTTTGTAAGTCTCAAAATAATTTTAATTATTTACCAGTGAATTTTTTTTTTCACTATTTAAAAAAAAAAAAAAAATTGCATTAGCCTTTGAAAATCAATTGTTAAAAAAACAGAATTTAACTTAATTCTAGACCTTAATACATTTTTGCTGAATTATATAAATTAATAATTATTAAAGATATTTTTACCATCTAAGATATTTTTAACAGATAGTCCAAATTGTTTACCCAGCTAACCAATCAAGTTACATTTCCCACTATGTGAGAACCCTATCATAGTATCCTGTTTTCATCCGATGAATTTATATCTAAAGTTTATTTTTGAAATGCACTGTATATTGAGCTTGACTCAGCTTGAAACTCGCCTGTGCCTATTATGTACATATGCATGTCACAAATAAAATTTTTTCCATGCTTAAGTGTATAATCTCTTCAAACCAGCATTCTCTTGAGCTGCAAATATTGTTGTACAGTTAAAAATTTTAATAGTTGTGAAATGTGTTCCGTGTACATCTTGATCAGATCCAACGTTTTTTGTATGTCTAGAGTAATCTAAGTATTGTTATGATGTGAAATTTTAATCAAATGATTTATATAATGTCATGGCAGTTGTCTTTCAGAGTTTTGTAACAAAAAAAGAGGCTAATCGAAGAAAAGAAGCAATAATAAATTTTAATTTGGTTGCAGTTTAAACTTTGTGTGCATGATCGGTAGAATTTCCTTAGCAAAAATTAATAAAACTATTAAGGTAGACTTGTATGTGATTATCTTCTTGAAAATTTTACAGTGTTTCTACGCAAGAAAAAGTTATTACATGTATATGTACTATAATAATTTTGACAGAATACGACAATAGAGATTAAATAACCATTGAAGATTACTATTATACATTAAAGTTGTTAGATAACTATGCACAGAATATGAAAAGCATGTTGAACTATGTAGTGCACATGAATTGTGAAAAAATTCTGAAATTCTGACAGTGATACGAATGAGTATTTTTTAAAGATTAAGATATTTGTAGCCCGTCGACAGAAAATGGATTTCTAAAAAATCCTTTTCCAACTTAAATTTGATAATAAATTTCAGGAAAAACCTTCTCGCTTCAGGAGAAAAATAAATATTTTTTGAAAACACAACTTGTAATTTGAGTCTGGTTGTGAAAATATATCTTCAACTTTTGTTCAACATTAGTGATATCAAATGTGAATTAAGGTTGATTTGTGCGTGATTGCATCATTGAAATTTTTCACTTGTGCAGCGTTTTTTATTGAAGGAAAAAAAAAAAAAATCAGGACAAGGGCAAGTTGGACTTGCATTCTGAGGGTTCCATACCGTTTTATATTACTGCTACAATGCGCTAAGGAAATTCATAAGTTTGTCATGTAATAAATCAACATAGATTTTATAATTTATAGATTTTCGGATTTTTTCCTTTACATGTGAAATACGACCTTCCTTCGTGCCATTTCTAGGTAAAACGGAAGTACCCTATAGGTTTTATTCTCAAAACCTATAGGGTATTTTCGGTTGACCTTGAAATTTGGCACGAAGGAAGGTCTTATAGGTCATGTAAAGGTGAAAAAAAATCTGAAAATCAATTTGTCGATTTATTATGTAATTTTCCATAATTGGGATTTCCAAAGTGAGACTACAAGGGTTCAGTTTTTTTTCTTTTGAGGTATGGAACCCTAAAAAAAAAAAAAAAAGGAAAACAAGAAAAATTAGTACATGTTTATGTACTATAATAATTTATAAAGAATATGATACAAATACGAATTACTACTGTAATAACTTTTAACGTTTTTACTAAAATATGAAAAATAATTTTATGGAATACTATTACTGAAGTATTGTAATATTAATGAGCTATGTTGCCAAAAGCAGTTATATAATGTTTGAAGGAAATGCATTGAGAATATTATTGACAAATAAAAAGGATATTTTTTTAATGAAAGTGGCATAATTTCATGCTACAATAATAATCACACGAGGATCCAAAATTTTTATTTGTGTATGCATTATCTTTTACACTTATTTAATAAAGTAGTTTCACTAAATATTAATGGCAACAAAATGTAGTAAAACATCACAATGATATTAATAGTTCACTAATTGCATTTAAGCCTTGTAATTTAGTATTTTCGGACATGTTTATTCCATTTTACAAACATTCAAACAAAAAAATAGAATAATTATTTTGAAAATTTTTAAGTACTCCTATTTTTGATAAGTACAAAAAATATTTTGTTACTGTATATTAAAAGTCCCAAACCAGATGGGATAACATAATTTTACTGCTGTTTGAAACAGTCGCAATTATCATATCCTATTTTGATTTGTGCTCTTAATTATACAGATTTTGTATTGTATTATCTTATGAGTAAATATATTGTCTTTTTGTTATTATCATTGTTGCTGAAACAATTTAATTAAAGTCTCTACTTTTCCATGTTTTAAAGTCTCAGCTTAAAATTTGTGAGACTAAAAATATATATTAATAACCAAGAAAATGTGTTTTGTCATATGTGCTTTAAAAAAAACACCAAAATCTTCCATGAGATAAATTATTCTTTTATGCTGTGGTAACAAGGTATATTCATACATCAGCCTTCTTTAAAGATATAATTTTTCTTGTATAAAGCTGGAAATATTATAAAGAATACTAATACTAAATAAAATGTAATACAGTCTATTTTTACCTCATGATGTTTCTATGTATACAACGAAAATGTACCATCCATAATGATTGTTAAAAGAGATTGATTTAAATTTCAAATAAATATGTACAATTTCAAAGCTTGAAACCCTCCAACATTGTATTGGTGCTGTACTATTTTTCATGGATGAATGTAAACTGTCAATACTTCACATGGCGGCTGACACTCAATTGTTTCGGGTATTCGAGCTATATAAGTAAGGGGGTGATTGGTTTTGGAAAATTTATGGGTAAAGTCTGAAAGTATGGTTTATGATTCTTTTTCTTTTCCATCATGAATGTAAAATAACGATTATTTCTCAAAAATAAAATGTCGAAAAATTTTATCAAAATTTAAAACTGTTTCAAAATTTACTTTCAGAAGCTGAAAGAATTTTAGCCATGTTTGATACAATAAAGACATTTGAAAAAAGATTAATTTTAAGGCATTTTATGTATGCTTAATACAGTTTATTATCATTAAAAAAAAATGGAATAGTTTAAGCAAATAAACACTTTTTTTAAATTCATTAACCTATAACAAATTTTAAGAATGTTTTTATTATTTTAGGCTCCCCCACTAATTAAAACAAAAATAATTAAAAAAATAAAGCAATCAAGCTGAAACATTTTTTTAATTAACCCTACATTCTGCATGCAGCAATTAAATTCATGGTACCATAATAATGAACCTTTTAAACCCCAGCATCAATACGCAAACATTTAAAATGTTATTGAAAGAAAGAAAGAAAAAAAAAATTATCTTAAAAAAAAAACTTTTTTTTTTTTGGATTTAACACATTAATTATTTCATCTTTAAACATCAGTCTAAGACAATAATCTAATTTAATACAAAATGAACATGTTAGTTTTAAATTAAAAACAAGGTACTAAAAAATTTTCGATTGCAAGAAAACATTGTCAATTTCTTAAGATAAGGTTTTTAGTTTTAACAAAAACAATAAATACATAAAACTACATAAAATAATAATAAATAAATAAATAAATAAATAAATAGAGCATACCCCTTCCCTCCCTCTAAAGTTCAGCTTCTGAAAAAATTACACTACAATCACCCCCATTAAATTAAAGTGCCTAGTTTATTTTTGTGGAAAAAGATAAAATTTATTAAATATGAAATATTTTTTTCCTTTACTTGAAACAAAACCAAAGATGATAGTACTGCTAGATTGTTTTCTCCCTTAATTATTTTAGTTAATGAACACATAATTATTACTACAATCTGGTATATCTATTAAGTTGTTTCTTAAAATATCTCTTAAATAACTACTATATTCATGTTTAAATACCAGAGAAATTTGTCATACCCACTAGTGGTAACTAGAAACAAATGCTAATTTTTATTTAATTAGTTTTTTTATTAACCTTTTTATGTGAATAGTCTATGCATCTGAATAATCATTAAATAGAACCATAAAAGAAAAAATAAAGTGTTGCAGTTAAATACACATTCTGCAAAAAATTAACTAAAAGATAAACCATGTAAATAATCAAAGTGTATTTCAGTTTAGTAAATAAATCTTTATTAAAAGCAAATATCTATATAGTGTTGTAGTAAAAATTTCGTTGTTTTTAATGTTGTTGCAGAATTTTATTGACTATTAAATTGAACTTAGCAAATGAACTTATGTCAAAAAAAAAAAAAAAAGAAATTATAAACACTTTATCTCAAAAGTATTATAGTTGAATGTTTTGATCCTTAAATGAAATATATGTTAACCTAAAGAAAAATAATTATTTTCAAAGAGAAAAAAAAAGAAAGATGCATGTAAAGTTATATATGTAGTCACTATCTAAAAATATCTATTACATATATATAAACCAATATTTTCAGTGTATTTAAATATCTTTTTTGATAGATGTTTGTAATGTAGTTTTATGAAATTAGGTGTTACTTATAAATGTTATATATGTCCATGACCATGTTATCAATTTGACAACTATGTTAAACTGTGTTTGATGTGCTTTGAAATATTTCACTTGACTTTGACATTTCACAGTAAGTCATGGAGGTAAAATCAAAATTGTATATTTTCTTTTTTCTTTACAGTTGTATGCAAAAAGTCAGGTTTACACATTATCGGTCTTCGAGAAAAGTGACATAATTCAAAAAGGAATATTCTGAGAAGAAAACAAAATGTTGCAAAGTGTTTACTTTTAAGGCATATTATTTTTTTATTTACAAATTAATTTATCTAACAGTAACCATGGGTAGCTATAAAAGTAACACTCTTCTAGATAAAAGGAAAAGATCATCTTAAGATGATTTTTGACTTGTGTCATTCTTCTCAAAAACCTACGACATGACTTTAAAAGTCATGAGAACTGTCATTTTTTGATCTATTTTCTATCTTCCATTTATTATGTTTGGTTCGAGTTCGATAAATAAAGCAAAATGGAAATGCATGCTCATCTGATTATGTATTTGCATCTGTGTGAACCTAACTTCAATTTCTCTCATGTAATAATACACTGCCATGTATATTTGCTAAATACATCTGTTATTTTTAGTGTTTACAGGTGCTAGGACAAAATTCTTGAAATAGTTCATTGTAAATTATTTCATGTCAATCTAGAACACAGCTTACTTTTGTTAATGCTGGTGTTGAAGTTCATGAATTCATTTTTATTTTATTTTTTTTTAAATTTTTCGATTGTAAAAGGATGAAATTATTTGATTATAAAAAATAAATTTCTTGAAGATGAACAAAACCAGAGTAGTAATCTTTGGAAATAGTTACTTTGTGATATTAGGCATATTTCTTTGCAGTTGAAATATGATAGCAAATGAACCAATTTAATCAGTAAATAAATTAGCTTAAATAGATCTTATATTAGAATGCAATGAAAGAGTTTCTAAAGATTCAATAGATTTCACTTTAAAAAAAAAGACATTTACATACTTTAACACAAAATAGGTATATGCCAATCAGAAATGCTTTTTGCACTGGATGCATTTTAATTTATTTATTTTCTTCGTCAAATTAATGTGCCAAAATTTCATTATGTGTTTAAACTATCACAATTATATGAGATAAATGCAGTAGATAAACGGATAAATTCACAGCACTGAAAATTTTATTTTATTTTAAAAACATTTAGTATAAGAATATTAATTTAAAGCTTTTATCTAGTTTGGTTTCATGGTTGTAACTTTTTATCAACTGATAAGAACTTGCAAAAATAAATTTAAAGATAATTTTTTAAATAGGGAAACTAAGCTTGCTAAAAATTAATGATGATAAGATGATTTCTACGAAAAAAAAAAAAAATATATATTTATTCACAAAAATACTGGTTGGGTTTATGACCTCATTTTAAATTTGTAACAGTAACCAGTGGTGCACCCAGGATTCCGCTTTGGGAGGGGCTAGATTTTTAGATGTCTGTATGGGCTGGCCAGACTTGGGCAATTTTTAGCCAACAATCAATAAAAATTAGAAAAATGAAGTAATTTTTAAAAAAATTTTGAGGAAACAATTGTTAAATTGTATCTGGTAGTTTAAACATGAAAAAAAAAAAGTCAATTAAAATTAATAGATAATATATTAAATTGATGAAATTACTCGACCAATCATATTATGGCAGTTATAAATGTGAGAAAGACGAAAAATTTGACACAAAATCTACTCATTCTTTAACTGTAACGTGTTAAATTAAAAAATAATAATAATTATCAAGTGTATTAATATTTTTTTATCTAAAAAGAAAGTTTTAAAATATAAGAAATTCGGAAACAATATATCAATATTTTACAAAATTTCTGAAAATGTCTTTAGAAGGACTCTTTTAATTTTAAGAAACTTTAAACTGTTATTCTAATCTTAGGGTTTGGGAGGGGCCTCAGCCCTTTTAGCTCCCCATGTGGGTACACCACTCACAGTAACATTCTCAATAATAACTCTCATGAATAAACTTGAATTTTAAGAAGGGAAATTGTTTCAGTCCTTAATATTAGCGATTATAAATTAAAAAAAAGTGATTTATTCAGAAAAATACTACTTAGGTTCATCACCTCAATCTGATTTTGTCCAATAACATTTTTATTGATAAGAAATCAGATTAATAAATTTAAATTTTCCATAGAGAAACTATATTTTAACTGCTAAATGCTATTGAAGATAAAATTAAGAATTGGTAAAGCAATTGACTGCTAATATATTAACATTTTACTACATAACATGAAATTAAAAAAAAATAAAAGTAACATTTGTAAAGCAAATGTTTTTTATTTTACAATTCCAATAAGAAAACATCTATATTATTAAAATATAAATTATATAACATACCTGCTATCGGATTTAGAAAGGAAGGGAGGAGGTACATTAATATAAAAAAGCTTAATATTAAAAAAATGTATCTCATTGAAAAAAAAAAACAGTTTTAATATCATTTTCTTAGATCAAAATTCCAATTTACCAATCTACTGCATTATATCATTTTCTCTGGTTATGTTCATAAATTTCAAATCCTTATTTTTCCTTTTTCTGCTCAAAAGAATTAACTTATTTTGCTAAAACTACTGTCAACAAGCTTATTGCTCATCCAACCGTGTAGTCCCGAGTAATAATTGGCATAGTTGTTGTTGCCAAACCTTCAATTAATCTGCCACTTGTGACCATGTGATTCAACACATTTACTGAGTTTCTATCATTTAGTTTCAACTTTGATCTATTCAAATGTGGTCCTCTTATAAATGTGGTTAAGCATTTACCATTTTGCATCACATGTAAGTAGTATTTTAGTATAAAATAAAGATATTCTGCTATTTTAATTTCTTTCTTCATACATGCTTGTCAATTATTTTGAAACACTACACACAATTTTAAATTCCAGGTTAAACCAGGAGACAAATGATAACACCATTACTTAGAAGACACAATACTTGCAAAAACCATTCATATAATGTATTTACTCACATATTTTATGCACCCTCTTACTTTGAAAGGAAATTTTGACAAAAAATACAGATTCGAGTAATTTTCATATATTTTTCATTTTTATACGAGACAATTTTAGTTCGTGAAATGAGATTCCATTTTAATCTAATTGCATACAACAGGAAGATATAAATTTCACAAACTGTTTTAAAACTAAGCTTCATTTTGTTGTTGTGTGTCGAAAAGAGGGAAAGTTTGCTATTTTGTTTCCCACAAATTTTTTTCCCTTCACCTGTTCCTAGAATGCAGGTAGTTTTTCAACTAATAATGCTATGTGCATTACCAAATGTGTCATATACTAGAACATATTACCTGTTAACAATTGCCATAATTTCTTTAGATTGTTCACGTATTAAATGTTTATAAAAATCTTAGAATTACCCTCAAATAGAAATCAAATTTAAAAGGAAAAATATTTAAAGAAAATTTGAAATGTATTATACTATATCATCTAATGATACAATCACAATCACACAAAATAGTTAGCATTTATTATTAATTATTTCATAAAATATCATATTCATCTTAAAATCATTTATTTAGTCTATCCAAGTTTTCCCCTAGAAAACTTAATATTAATAAATACTTAAACAAATGTATTTTTCACACCAAAGAAATGACAAAATAGGTGCATGAAATGAGCAAGTAAATACAGTATGTTACCATCAACAGCTGTTGCAGTAAGCTTTTCACAGTATGATAGTGGTGCTAAAAAAAATAAGGCATTGTGGGGGTGGGGGGAGAAGAGAGAGAACAGTTCGTATAAATGCTCAATTACCATTAAAAATACATACTTGTTTCTCCATTCATGAGCATAAAATTCAAATCTATACAGACTGTTCATAAACTGTCTTTATAAACTAAGATAGGTGACAGTACACATCAAGAAGAATAACATTTGCGTAGGAAACCAGGGTCACAAACCACTTATTCTGTTAAAAAATACAAGTTTCCTCACTCCAAACCAAACCCAGATTTTTGTGACAACTTTAATAATGAAGATATTCTAATGCTATTTCCTGCAGAATAACTTTGCTTTCTGTGAAATGTGGTGACATCACAACTGATAAAAATGGTGTCATTTGTGCTCTTACAACACTGTAATAGCAGTTCCATAATTCATTGTATACTGGCTGAATTGCAGTGCACTTCCAACACTTCCTGTGATTTCATCACATTTCACACAAAACAAAGTGAATCTGTTGGAAATTTTGCTAAGATATCTTTAATATTGTTGAAATCGTGAATGGAAATTTAGATTCGGCTTGGAGAAGAACACCCTCTATTTTTGACAGAATAATTTAATTAGTTGCCACCTGGGTTGCCCTCCTGTACAAAAATTATCTTGATAAGCACAGTCACCACTCTTATTTTGTAAAGACAATTTATGAACACTCTGTATTTGATAAAAGCAATGGAGGCTAGAAAGTGTGGAGAGAAAACAGGTTGTACAAGTAATCTCTTATTCGAAATGCACACTTGTTTTTTCATTCACCAACATAAAATTCAAACGTATCTATACTAATAAAAGAAGAATGGCGTGTGTGTGTGCATTGACTACGGAAATCTGTTGCATACAGCGGTTTGATAATTTGGATGAGGATAGTCTAAGGAAGCGAGCCCATATGGACTCAGACTTTTCATTTTTTGATAATTGGCCGATATTTATTAAAATACACAATGAATTCTCATCAAAAATATGCTTTTTTTTTTCAAAATGTTGCATGCCGGCAGTTCCAGAGCTAGCTTAAACAAGTTGGAAATTGTACGTCAAACGTGACAAATGAGGTGCGTTCGTACTATAGTTATATAAATATTCAGATCTTGATGATTTTTAATTCTGTGAAATGAATTATATCATCTGCAGATTAATTTCTGTTATACAATAAGTATCTCGGTCGCTTGACGATTAAACCTCCAAAGCTCCTATAACAAAAAAGCACAGATTTTTTTTTTTTTTTTAAATTCAAATTTCTTAATAAATATTTTTATTAATATCATCTAAAGTATTGATTCGATTTTCATAACATTTGAAATGTCTCGACAAAATTCTGCAAAGATAATATATCTTAAATTTCAAACCCTTCGTTTGGGTAGTTTTTGCATTGTTATATGCGGATGGACGGACCAGATGACAACAATAGGTGCTACGTATTTATATAATTACGAACGCACCTAAAAACAGAAGGGCTTTTTTTCCCCCTTCCTTCGCAGTGTAGCCAGATTAACTATTTGAAATATGGAAAAATGAAAGGCACCAAACCAGATTTACATACTTTTTTTCTTTCTAACGGTGCAATTTAAGAAATATATCAATAATAACACTTTCAAAAAAATTATTATAAACATTAAATTTATAACTTTTAAAAATTTCAGAGTTCAGACGATAAAAATTATTTTATTTTTAATATTAAATGATATGATGCGAAAGAAAAAAAAGAAAAACAGCCTTTTTACAACTAAATATGAATATTTTTCTCACAGGCTTCAAAGCCATTATATTTATAGCTGATAACAATTCCAAAGAGTTTGGACAATAAGTTTTTTTTTTTTTTTTTTTTAAATTATTAAATGAGATGTGAGAAAAAAAAAATGCTTTGCCTTTACCACTAAATATCAATATTTTTTCACGAATTTTTTAGTCTTTAGAAATATTATATTTATAACTCATAAAACTTTCAAAGTGTTAATTTTCAATAAAAATTATCATTTTTAAATATTAAATAACCCGAAGCAGCAAAAAACACTTCTTAGTTGATGAAGGCAGTAGTTCATTTGAAAAGGTTTTAATTAATAATATAAATTCATTCAATACTGATTTTAGTTATACACTGGTCTTTCATTTAAAAATATAAAATTAAAACAGACGGGAGCATACATAGCATGACCGGTGTATGCTGCCAAAGGTAGCCAGTCCCCCAATTCTGAATTTATTTAGATAGATTTTCATTTGAAAATATAAACTCATACAAATTCGAGAGTATGCAGCCAAAGATAATTAGCATTAAGATCACTTAGAAAGATTTTCGTTTAAATATACGAGTATATTTCTTATAAAATCCTTAAGGGGGTAAACAAATCCAAACTGCTTATTTTGAGACACATTTGTAAATTCATTTTTGCTCTAAAATGCATCCAATTGGTAGGTACTCTTATTCAGAAACTTTATAATGTCTGTATTGTCTCGATTTTTTGATAAAGGCAGAATATATTTTAAAAATGCTGTCAAAGTGGACATTTTGAACCGAATTTCCCGAAGCGATAGCGCTGGAAACAAAAAAAATGATCGTACTGTGACAATAATTGTCTGTAAATCAATTTCTAATTAATTGAACAAAAAATAAAAACATGGGGCCCTTATAAATGTCTTTATAAATCACGCCGCCAAGTTTCCTGTTGTTACTTTTAAAAATGAGTCTGAAAATGTGTCTCAAAATTTTGAGTTGTTGAGCGTGGGAAAATATTTTTTTTGAATACCGCCTTAAATACTGATTTTAGATATATTTAAGGTTATCACGGGCCCGGGTAAGTCAGCTAGTATTTGATAAAAGCCATTCAAATAAGTTAGCCAAACAGTAATAGCTGATGGAGTGATCAAATCTCTCACAGTAAAATGATGCTAAGAGAGGGGTGAAGAAAAGGTTCTATACTTTTACATATATGTTCAGTTGTCATTCAAAATATACACTTTCTATGATGCAAATTTTACAATTGAGCCTGTTAAAGCCACAATAGTAAAAGTCAAATCTTTTAAATGTTCAGGTATGAGAGTTCCTAAAGGTAAAAATCTTTTTTTTTTTTTTTTTTTTTTTTTTTGCAAGTAATTTTTGTAATTTTCTGTATTGATATAAAAATGAAAAGAATGTTGTGAGTAAGTATATTTAGGAGGGAGGGGGGGGGGCATATCTGAGAAATTAAATACTCAGACTTACTCAAACCTTTGAGTTTCATTCTCTGCAGTACTGTTAAATCGAACATTAGCTTACGAGCACTTTAAAATCATGAAGCAGATGATGATGCAGAAATAATGCAAAAAGTACATAAACGAAAATATAAATATTTTGACCGATCTATATAAATACTTTTAGTTAATTTCAATGCAGTGAAGAGGAGGGGACAAAGGTGTGATTGATGTAGAAGTACTTAACATGAAGGGAGAAAAAAAATTCCCGGGAAGAGGAAAATCTAATCCCTAAATCAGATAAGTTAAAACAATTATTAGCTAATTAGTGAGTAGGACACATTTTCTGATAAAATAAGATTAAAGTACGAGAATTTGTCATTGTTATAGACCGAGAAATTTGACTTTTTTTCTTCAACCCACTTTCATGCCTGAATATTGAAAAAGAAGGGATATACTTAAGCATAATAGATTCCAATGCAGTAGAATACCTTATGGTGCTACTTACAGTCAGTTTTGTGAAATGACTTATGTTCATCTTATTAATATTGAATATGTCTAGAAATACTCCATGCACTTTAGTATAAATTTTCAAAATTAATGACTTTCACAACTATGGCTTTAAATATCTCAATTGTTTCTTTATCCATCAGCATGAAAATTCAAATATGATATTTGGTAAAAGCCATTAATACAAGGATGGCAATAAGTTCAGTGAATGTGTTCATACACACCTTATTCTTACCTAAATCAGGAAAAAGCTTTGTATTCCTTGAAAGTAATATCTGTCATTTGCAATACATTTTTGACAATGACTGTACAATTCATGAAAATTGCAGGAAAAGACCTCTTTTGGTATTGATTGGAGAATACTTATCACATGGGTTTGAATTTACTGCCTTACTTGGCTGTTGTCGTGAAAAAATTTATGGCCCATAGAGAACTTTTAGCATTTGAATAGCACTCCAGCAGAATTCTTTTTCTTCCTGCACCTGAAACAACCGTTAAAATGAGTATTTTTTGGATTCCCAGACATTCAAACCATGTAATGAGGGTTTTCCTTGCCATACTGAAACAGGGTTATCACCAGCTCTACAGTCATTGTAAAAAGTGCATTGCAAATTATGGATATTACTTTGAAATACAAAGTGTTTATCTTGATTTATGTAACAATCTTTTGTTTTTGAACACATTCATCTACCTTTGTCATACATTGCATATGTTAACAGGAGTGGCAAGGTCAGGCAGCTGGAACTAAAGGTAAAAAATATATAAAACACTTTGTAAATACTTTTTTTTCCCCTAGAAATTATTTTTCAGAGGGGTCTTAAAAAGAAAAGTCACCATGGGACACCACAGATACTAAAGCCGCCCCTGCATTCAAAATACACCCTTTCTATTATATACAAATCATGCCAATTGTTTCTCCATTGCCTATAAAATTCTGAGGGATGTTTAATAATTCAATCTTGGCTATCTAGATAATACATTTTTTAAATAAATAATTAGATAGTGTGGGGCTGTAGAAGTCAAAGATTTTTCGAAGGCAAACATTAGCCAGAAATTGCTGCATATCAAAGTTAAAAGCATAATTTATAACATTCAAAATGCTCTATTTTTTATCCATGTTCTGGCCGTTTCCACCAATATGAATAATGTCCAGGAGGCTACTTTACTAAAATGTATTATTTATAAATTTAGCATGACTAATCAATTAACTGCCATGCATTCTAACAGGAATATACTTAGCATGTTTGCTTTTTACAGCATAAGTGATGTCATCTCATCTATAAGAATACCTTATTAATTTTTGCAATAATATATGCACCGTCTTGAATTTTAAATAAAGGGAAAAAAAAAACTCTAAGAAACATTTATCAATTACAGTTAAGTTGAATTGAATAATTTAAAGTAAAAATCTAAGACATATCCCATACATATCTCAGTTTATAAGTGTACATGGGATGTTTATACATTTTTAGAATGATTTTGGGCTTCTTTTTTAATGTTTAAAATGTAAAGACTAATTTTTTAAATGTTTGATCTGATAAACCTTGTTTTTGTATTATAAGTTTTCATTGTGCTTTCCATAATTGGACTTTTCGTAAAATTTCCAGTAGCATTCCTTGTCATTCCTCTTTTACTACTTTCCACAGATTTAACTAATTAGAGTGGTACTTCCTTTGGGCTATGTATTAATCAAGCTTTTGTTCTTTAAGACAATAACACAAATTGCTAGAAATATTGATACTATTTACATATTATCAGTATTGAATTCAGGGGGTGGCCTGGGGACATTCCACTCGGAGGATTGAAATTCGGTATTCAATTAAAAATCACTATTCAGTGCATCCCGAGTAATTATTGCTTAAAGTGTTGAAAACATTACACAAAAGGTTTAAAAATATTTTTTAATATAAAGGTGACATGTTTCATGAGCTGTAACAGCAACGACAACTTCAAGATAAAAACGATAAATAGACTATTTTTGCAAAGTTTTTGAAAATGATAAACACAAATCACATGAATAATGCAAGCAAGTGCTTAAATCGGTCAAACTGGAAATGTGAAAATTATTATTTTATTGCTTTAGTTTGTGAATCATCTCTTGCCAAATTTTAGGTAATTCAAAAGAGACTGATTCATTGCATATGTTCTCACTTCATAAATATACTTCTTTTGATTCACGGATAATGGATGGGAAATAAAATCTTGATGGAAAAATTATTTTACTATTCTTGAAATCAATCTGCAGTGGTTCTATAGTAAGTAATAAAGCCTCTTTCAAGAACAGTAAAATTATTTTTCTATCAAGAGTTTATTTCCCAACCATTATCCATGAATCAATAAAAATATATTTGCGAAATAAGAACATATGCAATGAATCAGCCTGTTTTGAATTACCTAAAATTCGGCAAAAGATGATTTTCCAATTAAAAAAATCAATAAGTAAAATAATAATTTTCAGTTTGACCATTTTAAGCACCTGCTTGCATTATACATGTGATCTTGTGATTATCATTTTCAAAAACTTAGCGAAAATAGTTTATCATTTTGATCTTGAAGAAGTCGCTGTTAGAGCGCATGAAACATGTTATCTTTATAATAAAAGGTACTTGTAAAGCTTTTGTGTAACTTTTTATCCCTTTAAGTAGTAATTACATCTTTAATTTAAAGTAAGGTATTGTGTGTTGAATAATAATTTCTGATAGGTGAAAAACATCTATGGAATGAGAAAATTGGCAGAGTCATCACATAAGATTTATCTGGAAGCCTGTGGAATCTACGGGCGGTCCTGCTGTGTGTACATTTATGCATACAGGATGTCCCCTTTTATCATTGTCGAATGGCTAATCCCTAAACTTATTGTGCTGTCCTCTAAAAAAAACTCACTCTAGTACTACAAATATTTCACTAAAGCATTTTTTTGTTGTTGTTCTGTTTTTATGCACTAAATAGAATAACAAAAATAGTTAAAAGTACCTAAGACGTGCTTATTTAATTTTGAAATAATTTAAACTAACAATTGCAGAATTCTGGCAAACATTTAAAGCTTATGACGTCATCAAGCCACGATTTTATTCGAATTGCAATACATTTTATTTTTATATTATGCATATCGATGATGGGTAAGTATTACAGTGCCTCCCTCCCCTCCCCCCAACGACTAGTTTTAATTCTGACTTAATTGGCTGCCATTTTGTAATAAAGTGATAAAATGAAAAATGCTTAACATTAAAATCTTGGTCAGAACAAGCTGTGAATATTTAACTATGTTTAATTTTTTTAAATTCTTTATAAGACTTTATAGAGAGAAAATTTCAAAAAATGGGTTTTTGTTTTAGAGGACAGTACAATACAGGTACACTTTCAATTACGAAAATACCTCAAATGTTGTTGTTCATCATCTTAGAAGCCACAACTTCAAAATAGTTATGAAATTTAAATTTTTAAAAATGGTTCTTGGGTCTCATAAGTTATATTTAAAAAAAAATCCCTGACGGCTCGGCCTACAGGCACATGAAGATTTCAAAGACGCAGACTGTTGGGAATTGCGGAAGAAATGACCTTTTTGCCATGATGCGGTAGTTGGAACCGCCCACTTCGAAACCTAACTTGCTTGCAGGCGGAGCCGGCATGGATTTGTTTTGTTTTTAATTTTTTTTTTGCTATAAGGGTTGGTCCTATAAAAAACTTGTCAATATAAAAGCTTTACATAATAGTAAGAGGATTTATAATAAATTTAAGCGGATTTGATATCTTGTGAATAGACGAAGTTATGAATATTTTTCTTCTAAAACCCTCCCTTGGGGCCATTTTTAATTATATAAAAAATCTGTCATATATAAATTTTTGGCCTTTTTCCTAGAAGTAATAATAACTTTAAACAAATGGATTCAATACGTATCATAATTAAGAAATTATGGCGTTTTTTCTGTTTTCACAAAAAGCCCCCTCTCCCATTGGTTCGATTTTGCTCATTAACGAACTTGACCGAGATTTTATGCATCAGTTTGGAAGAGATTTGTGCAGAAATGTATGAAATGTATTATTACAGTTATCGTGTCCATAAAAAAGTGACATCGGTAGATAGATATAAAGTTTTGAACTGGGGGTGGTTTTGGGTTCTGGGAGTCATGATCGGCGTAGATCTGCAAAATTTTTTCACAAATTCCAACTTAGGGGAGAATGTAATAGGTACTATTTCTTACGAAATCTACCTAAAATATTCTCCATATTCTAACAAGTTGAACAGTAAAAATTCCATTCTCCTACAACAAAAATTCAGATTTACGATACTTTGAACTTTATTAATTTTTTATTATGTATTCTGAAGCTGAAAATAGAAAAGCATGTTTTTGTGTCATTGGTTTACATGTATACAATGTATACAAAGTACCATAGTGCAAAAAAACTGGTAGATTTATGTTAAATTTAAGTATAGTACTAAATAGTTTCTCTCTCTCTCTCTCTTTTCTTTTTTGAGGAGGAAAGGTATTTATAACAAAATTTGAATACAAATTAAGGAAAGTTAAAATTATGAGTTACAAACATAACATCTTGATAGGTATTAGAATATCTAAATTATGGAATGAATATCTAATTGGAATATAATTAATCTTTTTCTAACAAACAGAAAATCAGATTTTCTTTTTAAATGTAATTTGTAGGTGTAAATTTAGAAAAAGTAGTAAAATTTTCACTCAAATTAAACTGTTGAATATGTATGAAACAGAAAAAGATTGCAAGACAATAAGACATTTAATAAAACAAGATAATTAAAAGCAAAAAATGTTCAATATATTTTTACATCATTTCACCAAATAGTTTACAGCCCATCAGAAGCTTCATCTTTACAATTTCAACACCATTAGGCCAACATTCAAATATAAAAATAGTAATAAATTATTTATAATACATCTCACATACCATCTGCTTCAAGAATGTTTTAACAGAAGTATAAATGCCATTATAGGATAATCTAACAAGTCGCTCCACTCACTTAGTCTTTCGGTCTTCTTCTTCTTCGCCTTCTGACTTACTCTCGTTAGCATCTTCAGCTTCTATTATCTCAAAGCCATTCTCATTATCTCCTTTCTGTTTGTCATCTCCGCTCTCTTCTGACTCGGTCTGATTTTGATCAGTTCTTTTATCCTGGTCTGTACTGGAGCCGTCTGATTTTTCAGCTTCTTTTTCTTGTGATTCATCTTCTTTTTTACTGTCCTCTTCATCATCTTTGTGCGTCTTGTCTTTGGATTCTTTGTCTTTGTCATCGGAATCTTTCACTTTTCCCTTGTATTCGTACTTGTACAAAGGCCAGAAAGACTCAAAAAACCCAACATCTTCGGTGAGATTTGGAAGAAGCCATATGTGATGTTTACCAAGCGTAAGAATCCATACGAGAACAAAAAATATAAGACGGACTGAAAAAGATAAAAAAATGTCATTTTAATACAAAGTTAAACATAAGCTGTGTTTAAGATGCATAAAAATTATAATTAATATAACCATAATGTACAATTGAAAATAAATAACACATTAATTATACTGTTTAGAGGAAAAAATGGTAAAAAAAAAAAATCAATTTTTAACAAAGATCTAAAGAAGTTTGATACATAAATTAAAATAATTTTTAGGTTACTTTAAAATGCTTTTCAATCAATAATGTATCAAAGTTTTATTTCTAATACAAAATTTATTTAACACATACATTTTACAATAAGCATAATCTAATGTACGACCATGATTAGAAATTTTATTTTATTTTTTGATAAATTTAAACATTAATAAAAATTCTCATACTTAACAGCCATCATCATTAGACATGTGACAAAGTATGTTTTTTTTTTCAAAATTGGCTTCACCTGTGTGGATTTTTAGGGTTCCTTACTTAAAAAGTAAAAATGGAACCATTATAAGATCACTCATGTGTGTCTGTTGTCTGTCACAGTCGTTTTTCTTGAAACTATCGAACGTGGAAAGTTCAAACTTGGCAGAGTTATAAAGGTCATTGACCCACATATTTATAGATTATGAGCCATTCACAAATATTTTTAGGAAAAAAATTTAGAAATTCTAATAAAGTTACTTGATTTGAAGGTGTACAACATGTTTAATTTTGAAATTATTTTTTTATATATCGCATTTAGTCCGCATGACAGATATTATTATGATAGAATATGATAGCGGGCTTTGCCCGCTATCGAGCTGGTTTAGATATTCGAAAAATAAAAAAATAGACCGGTAAATTTTTACATTATAAAAAACTTTTTTTTTTTTTTGACTAAGTGAAATTTTATTGGATTTATTAAAGAAAGGATAAAGTGTTTTGAAAGGAATATTAAACGAAACTCTTTGAGCGATCTTTGATCACACTTACCCACTTGTTTAAGGGTCATTCCACAGTATTCATGTGTTACGTACGGCACATTTCACAGCAAATTTTTGAGATATTTGTACTTTTTCCAGTATCAAAATATAAATGAGAAAGTTTGCAATTATTCTTAATGCATTATATATCACTTCAACTATATTCTTATGAAATTTCTTTTTGTTTGAGCCAATACATATATATTTTTTAATTAATAAAGTTGTGTTACATACGGGACATCACAAAAAATTGTTTTAAAAGTACCTCTAGCAATTTGGATTTTGCTCTGAATTTATTTAACATTTTCACAAATAAATTTAATGAGTAGAAGCAGAAATATACATTTTATTAATTAACTTTAAAATTATTTTTTAAAATTGCATCATTAATTAATGAAAGCTAATTATTTCTGTTACGTACGGGACAAGGCTATTTGTTACGTATGGGACCTATGACCAAATTTTTCTATATGGCTGCAAAAAAATGCTCTAATTTTTATCTGATTTTAAAAAAATAATATTTTGGGTAAATTTTAATAGAAGAGATTTAAAGCTTTAAAATGATGTATTACACTTAACTTTTTATAAAACATTTTTTTCAAACTTGTGAAGCCAAATACTGTGGAATGACCAATAATTTAATTTTAATTTAAAAAAATTGTGTATAGAGGTATCGTTCAAAAGATCTCTTAACACCTAACTCAAAAATATAGTTGTTTTAATTTCAGGTATTATATTTTCAGACATATTGTCAAAAATGTGCTGCAAAAATGTGTTTCCTCTGATTCACACTGAAACTAAAATTATGAAAAAATTAGAGATAGTAAGTTTTTTCAAAACCTTGCAGGAAAATGATAGTGATTATCCTAAGTCACATAGTTTCTTAGGAAGTTCCATTTTTCTGTTACACACGAACTTTACTTTGTGGTCACTCAGTGGGAGAGTTGAGGGATGCTCGATATACCTATCAACGCAGGTATCTAAGTATTGTCAATAATGATTTTTTTTTTTAAATTGTGAGTAATTAGCCAAGATAGTCATTAAAAATCTATCTAGGAAAACATGGCACGAATCAAGGCAGACATTCGCTTAAAAACTAACATTTGGAAAAAAGCATAAAACATTAACTTGTATCTAATTAGCTTTCTAAAATTTCTCATATTTGTGTGAATTTTCCACAAAAGAAAAAAAAAATCAGCATGTTGTTATTTTATATTCATCTTTAAATTGTTGTAGAAGATGCTGTTGGTTCATATATAGCAACTGCACACCTTCTATATTTTAACTGTAAAATTCTTCATTTACTACTATAAAATGTGCTTTCTTAGACTATAGACTGATTTATTTATTTATTTTTATTATTGGTTTTTCTTCTTTACTTTGGAAATTTACAATTTCAAAAAGTTTCATAAGTTTTGCAAACGCACTTTGCATTTACGTAGTGCAATTTAATGCATAATTAAAAAATTTTTCAAATATATTTTCAAAATACACATATTTTGTTTTGGAATTTTTTTTTATTTGAAACGTATTTTGTGTTTTTGGTTCTAAAACCAACGTATTTTGTATAGAAATTAGTTTTTCGATGTACTTTACCCAACTCTACTTAGTGTGCTGTAGGGAGAAAAGGGGAAGGGAAGAGATTTAAATGAAATTTTAAAAAAAGAAGAAATCTACCAAAACTTAGAAGATTTGCTCCCTTGAATTATTAATGTGATTACCATTCTAACTGCTTTACTATACAGGGTGGCTACTAAATACGGTTACACTCCAAAAAATATGAATTAATATTAATCGTTTGGTAAAGCAACTTATTTCTCTATTTCAGCGTTTGGTAATTTTCTATTAGTGCAGACGATTTTTGTATAAAGCAAATATTTAAAATTATTTTAAAGATTGAAGCCAAAAGAATGATGATTAAACAGCTCTTTGGTCGTGGATTTTCTGCAGGTAAAATCTTTAAGCACTTAAAATGCCTTGGTTTGAATAGAACATTAAAATATAGAACCATAAAGTGATTATTGGATACTAATAGTTGTAAATATTGACCTAGGTCATGTTGTACACGCTCAGTTCGCATAAAATAATTCGTGTGATAAAGAGATAAAAATCAATGCGGAATATTACAAACAAGACATATTGGCTACAATTTATTGCCACATGCTGACAGGTTGTATCCCAAAAAGAATCTGATATTTCAGCAAGATTCTGCACTGAGCTAACTTGGCTCCATGTCAATTGTCCAAACTTTATCATACAAGAAGATTGGCCACCTTCTTCACCAGATCTAAATCCTTTGGATTATTGTGTCTGGTGGATTTTAGAGGCTAAAAGTAAATAGCAAACAACACAGAAGTTTGGACTCTCTCAAAGCTTCCATATCGCATCGAATTGGACTGATTACCTCTTAAATAGATTTGTGTCGCAGTCAGCCAATGACATAAGTGATTATCTTTGGTAAATGATAAAGATGGTGGTCGATTCGAGTAAAATTATTTCCAGGTAAACTTTCATCGCTGATGTTCATAATGTTAATGTATTTATCATTTTATAATTGTAAAATAAAATGACTGAATATTTGAAACAGTATTTAGTAGCCACCCTGTAGAATAAATGCAGCTTCATAAAGTTACACAAAATTTATTTATTATGTATTATAATGCAAACATTCCTAAACTGAACTTTTTAAAATGAACACATTGATTTTCCAAAGATATTTGAATTTTTGTAGCTATATAAAGCATTAACACAAACCGGAAACATTTATTTTAGATAAATTCCAAGTGGTGAAAAAAACTTGCAAGTAGTTAATGAATAAACACTATACAGATAACCTAGTCATAGCAGGTATTTAGCTACAACTACACAAAGTTTCAACTCTGTAAGCTACATAGTTTCTGAGAATGGCTCTGTGACGGACAGACAACGGAACAAGAGTAATAGAGTTTTGTGAGATGAACGAAACCATAAAAAAGAATACTTTCGGAAAAGCCTCACTCACTAAAGTGTCAACTGTCATTATTAACTTTAAGCAATAAAATTTACAATAATGAATGCAAACAGAAAACAAATTATGTGGTATATTTATTTATTCACATTATTTTTCTTAATTATCACACTGGGCTGGTGGATAAATGCGATGTCATTAAAACTGATCTATTGAATGTAATTATGTATTGCAATATTGTTTTAAAGCGTTTTCTCTTTTAATATTATGACACATTCGTTTAATGATGTAATTGTCATTTTAATTAAAACAAGTAATAAAATTTTTTTTAAAGTCAATTCCTACTTTTTAATCATAAATATATAAAATAAACCCGTGCAGAATTAATGTCCCATGTTATCTTTATTGAACATTATTTTATAATCATCATTGCAGTATTTTATTTCTGTGGCATCACTCATTTGAGATAAATCTTTCATTTCATTTCTGAAAACAATGGGAATTTTTTTCTCCTATTTAAAACTAATTAATTAATTAAATTTAATGAATTAATTAATATATGAAAAAACTGTATTAACATAAAGTGTCATCCACTACAAGTTTAAAAAAATTTATTTGAACTTGAGTGGATGAATAGAAAATATTTTATTAACGATTGAAAATTTGAACAAGATATATATATATATATAGATAGTGTGAGCTAATAGTAGGAATTTAAAAATAACTAATAAATCAGCAAACATAATTAAAAATACATATAAACGTCGATTTAAAAATCACTTGATCACATTTAAACACGAATAACATATCTGACGCCTTGATCGTGCATTTTGGCATTAAATCCTATAGTTTGACGATAGTTTTTTCATGGAAAGTGGTCTACGGGATAATGGAGAAGTACCAATACGTTAAATTAACATTTATGAGGATCTTTTATAATACCATAATACCTCTATATGTAAAACACCTTTTGAAGGCTAAATATAAACTTTTACTGACATTCTGGTTTAATGCAATGCCTAATTGTGATATAAAAGTAATAAAGTCAAATTGGAAAAAAAAAGTAATTTAATTAGAATTAATATAACTAAGTACAATAAAAAAATGTAGCTGACAGTTAATAATTCCTAATGCTTTAACATTAGGAATTTAAAAACAACAACAAAAATAAAAAATTCACTCACTCAGCCAAATCATCGGGATTTGTTGAACAATTGTGATACATGTGCTTGGTTATTTTCATACAGTTATCGTATGTAAACTTGAAAATATGGACGTCATATTCTGTACACGAGTAGTGACATAGTTTTATTAAAAAAACTAATAAAAAGGAAAAAAAATAATAAAAATAAATTGTCGTTCAACTTTAAATAGTGGTGTCCAAACAGGTCTCAGGAAAGATGGTAAATAAGACATAGTTGTTAATGTGATTAATCTGAAATTCGCAGCTGTTTTTTCACTGAGTCACGCACACAATATGTAGCCTGTATTCTTAAAAGATAAAAATTATGGACAGATAATTAATAACAACTGACATCTTATATAAGTAATTTGTTCTACTGAACTTTGTTCTTAATTCTAATTTTAACATGCAAGTTATACATTTCGGGCTGGGGAGAGAAAGTTAAAGAAAACAAGTCAATGCGATACATCTAATACCTTAGATTTGAATAAAACTAGGAAAAGATGTTTTCTTTTTCTTTGATTTAAAAAATGAGCTTTTAGTTGAATTTAGATATAAAAAATACATCTTGACTGACTATAATGAATATGAAAAGTTTATCATATAAATTATAATTACACATTACAAAGCCTTTAATGTTTCTTTATACAAAATTAAAAAGTTAAAAATGGCAGTTTTAAATACTAAAATTATTTGGCCAGGATTTTTAAATAAGTCTTGGGGGTTTTTTGCAAATGGGTGAATTAAAACAAAACCGAAAACAGTAAACAATATCATAATAATTACTTGCACTATCCCCACTCAAACAGACTTTAACTTATTTTAAAACACATCAAAAAGCAGTGTACAAGTCCAAAAGCTTCAAAAAAGTACTTTTAAAATTACACAAAACTAGTCAATATGTTAAAAGTTGTAAAAAAAATTTCACTTTGTTCATCGAGGCATCCTCAGTTACTAATGTTATGTTTCTTCTTCGCCAGTCAATCTGTTGAAAACCCTCATTTTTCCTTTTTCTAATAACATATAGCGCCATTTATAATCGATTTTTGCATGGATCATATCATTTCACGTTTCTGATGTAAATATTTCTATGGCTTCCCTCTGTAATGCGTAGTTTAAATTATTATAAATGGCTAATTTTTCGACATTACTGAAAGCTATTGCAATTGGAGATTTGCTGTTTAACCTGCCTATTGCAGTGGTTGACTTATTTAAGTTTATATATCTTCTGTGTTCTTTTATTCTGTCTTCAATTTTTCTTTTTGTCATACCTATATATGAAATAGTTTTTCCTTCATTATCATTGAAATTAATCTTGTAATCAATCAGTAACCGAGGATGCCTCGAGAACAAGAAGTGAAAATATGTTTACAACTTTTAACATATTGACTAGGTTTTGTGTAATTTTAAAAGTATTTTTTGAAGCTTTTGGACATGTACACTGCTCTTTGATGTGTTTTAAAATAAATTAATGTCTCTTTGAATAAGTAGTGCAAAAAATTGTCATTTAAAAAAAAAAAAAAAAAAAAAAGACATTATGGACGATCAATAGATAAACTGAGCAAACAATATTTTTACAGATGATAAATTATCTATACTTACAGATAGCTAAACCAATAATGAAGACAAGGAAAAAAGCAGCAGCTACACTGAGATAATATATATAATGTCTAATGAATTGAGGCCATAGGGGGAACAAGCAAATCAGCACAGCTGCAATCACTAAAAACAAAATAAAGTACAACATTAGAAAATACAAGATTAATAAGCAGTAAGAATATATGATTGACACTAATTTAACATTTTTGTTTGAGTTGTCTATCATATCCCACATCGGCAATTTGTGCATATTTGTCATTTAGTATTCATATTCAGAATGAGAATGGATTAAAAAATAAATTATTATTTACCTGCACAAAATAAAGAAAGAAAAATAAAGAGAAGAAAAAAAACACAGTAACAAAGTGCTTATGTGTGATAAAGCTATAATAATGACCAACAGATAAATCATTTTGATAAATTTTTCACAACTCAATGTTTATAAAAACTCAAAAGACATGCACTAAGTGCAAATAAGATAGAATTTCTTTTTTTTTTTTCTTTTTTAAATAAAATATGCAGCCAGAAAGGAACAATAAGGAGCAAGGAAAGATGTAAAGAACTTTAATTCAGAAATTTTAATACATTAGAACTTTTATTAACTAATAGACCGGGAGACGGCAGCACAGACAATCACCTCATCGAGTTCACGGCTGAAATTCCAGAATTAGTTAAAACTCTATTCGCATACTGAAACGCAATCAGTCTGCCAAGTCATATCTTAGTGGAAAACACCCGAAAACCCGATTTTAGCAGTTGGCTCGTAGGTTTACCATTGTGTTTTCTTGCACCCAAAGGTATGAAAACATGGAGGACTGGGAGCAGGAACACACAATGGTAAACCTACGAGCCAACCACAAAAATTGGGTTTTCCGGTGTTTTCCACCAAGCTATGACTTAGCAGACCGATTGAGTTTTAATATGCGAATCAAGTTTTAACTAATTCTGGAATTTCAGCCGTGAACTCGATGAGGTGTTTATCTGTGCTGCCGCCTCCCGGTCTATAAGGTCTACATTAGCCCAGCCAACAACCAATTTAAACAAATCATTGAAAAAAATTATATACAGCACTTATTAGTAATGCAGACCTGCCAACCTTTGAAAATGCGAAATAGTAGCACACCAAATTCAAATTTATCAAATCTATTTAAATTAACTTATTTTTTACGCTGGGGGGGGGGGGGGGGGGGGGGCACTTTTTTTAGTTTTTTCACGATCTTTTGGCGAAATTTGCAGTTTTTTCGCGATCTGTTTATAAAATTTGCATTTTTTTTGATGAAACTTGCCATTTTAGGCGATTTGTTGACAAAATTTGCCGTTTTTTCCTCGATCTTTTAACGAAATTTGACGTTTTTTGCAATGTTTTTGATGAAATTTGCCATTTTTATGTAATTCTCTGATGAAAGTCAAGTTTTTCCTGCGATCTGTTGACAAAATTTATCGTTTTTAGCGATCCTTTGACGAAATTCGCCATTTTTCGCAATGTTTTTGAAGAAATTTGTCGTTTTTTCGCAATCTTTTGACAAAATTAATTTGCCATTTTTCGCAATGTTTTTGACGAAATTTGCCGTTTTTCACGATTTTCTGACAAATTTGTTGTTTTTTCGCGATCTTTTGACGAAATTTGTCGTTTTTCGCAATGCTTATGACGAAATTTGCCGTTTATTCACGATCTTTTGACGAAATTTGCCGTTTTACGCAATGTTTTTGACGAAATTTGCGGTTTTTTAACGATTTTCTGACGAAAGCAGGGATGAGATTGGCAAAAAAGCTGAAAACTGCGCGAACGACATTTGAGCAATAAGTTATGAATTTCAAGCGCAACAAATATTATAATTGCTATTAAAAAAAAATATTTTTAACTAATATATATATATATATATATATATATATACTAGCTGACCCGCCCGGCGTTGCCCGGGCCCGAGATAATTACAATTTCAGAGAAAGGCGTTAACCCCCTCCCCCCCAAACCCGCAAATATAATGAATAATTTGTTCAAGAGAACCACCGTCACCTACATTAACACGATCATTAAAAAAAGAATTACATTTCTCTGATAATTAGAACATAACGAAGACACTACACTAAAATAGCCGGCAGATGACACCCCTTTCTGACCTCAATTTCAAATCTATATCTTAATTAGTTACCTATTAGTAAAAATTGGCAATTATTTCCTTTCATTTTCGCAAACTAAATGAAGGGATTTGCCCGAGAAACAGATCTCTTTGTAGTTCAGTTTTTAATGAAAGCCGATCCCTGTCTGAAAATTTCTGGGATCATTTTCACATGGCGCCGGCAGATTTTTAGCAGTTTTTTGCGTAAATTAAGAAAAATTACCGGCCGAATTTTTCAAAAATTGCATAGACGGATGCAGAATTTTTTTTTACATATGCTCAGAAATTTTCAAATTGATATCTTAATTAGTTTTCTTAAAATTCGCTAATTAGTAAAATAATTTCGGATTCGTTCATTTCCGCTTCCAAATCCACAACAACAGTTCTTTTCTTTAGCCATTTTGATTTAGAAGATGGTATTTTCAATGCGATGTTTAATGATATTCTAATTAATATCTAGAGTAATTAACAAAATATTAAAATTCTGAGACCCAGGTGCACATGGTCAGAACTTGGACTATCCACACTTCTAGGTGGGCTAGATTTTGCTAGCCATCGCCAACAGACACACACACACAGAGCGAAACTTTCTTTTATTAGTATATATATATATATATATATATATATATCATCAATTTAGCTGTGAGTACATTAAAAATATCAACAGGAATTATCAACAGGAATTAGGTAGAAATTATTTACTTACTCTAATTAAAAGTCTATTTTACCAAGATACAGCACATTAATAAAATCCTTCAATGGAATGAACATTTTTTTAAATTGAAATTTTTAAAAATAGTAAGATACTTTTCTTAGCAAATCAAGTACGTGCTAATAATTGCAACCACCTTAAATAAATGATAGAACAGTTCCCACCCTTTTTTAAAATAAAAAATAAAGTTTTTAAGTAATTAAAGAGATTTTTAAAGGACATTATTAGTAGCACCAACTAGTCAGTGCTGTGGTTATTCCAGATTCCAGGTCATTTTTACCAGTCAGCTTGAAGCTAGTTTTTGGATTATTTGAATAGATTTTTTTAAATTTAATTTGTTTTCGCATTTCATAGCAAAATTTCTACATTACGAAAAGAAATTTGGTTTCAGTCTTTTAACCCAATGCAGTAAATTCTGACGAAATTCGCTTTTATTCAGCAATCCTTTGACGAAATGCGCGTTTTTACGGCGATCTTTCGGCTAATATCGCGTTTTTACGACGATCTTCCGGCTAAATTCGCATTTTTCAACGATCTTTTGATGAAATTTGAGTTTTTTCAACGATCCTTTGACAAAATTAACGTTTTTTTTCGGTGATCCTTTGCTGAAATTTGCTTCCCCCTCCCCCGCCAATTCTTTGAAGAAAATCGTGTTTCTTCAGCGATTTTTTGGCGAAATTCGCGTTTTTTCAGCAATCCTTTGACGAAATTTGCATTTTTTCAATGGTCCTTTGACGAAATTTACGTTTTTCAAATGATTCTCTGAAGAAATTCGTGTTTTTTCAGCGATTCCTTGACGAAATTCGCTTTTAGCGGCGATCCTTCGACGAAATTCGCTTTTTTTTTGCCGATTTTTTGACGAAATTCTCATTTTCCAACGATATTTTGACGAAATTTGCGTTTTTTAACGATCTATTGACGAAATTCGCTTTTTCTCAGCAATCGGTTGACTAAATTCACGTTTTTTTTGGGAATCCTTTGGCGAAATTTGCTTTTTTCCGCCAATATTTTGACGAAATTCACGTTTCTTCGCGCGATCCTGTGACGAAATTCGTCCTTTTTCGCGCGATCCTGCGACAAATTTCGCATTTTTTTTCGAGTGATCTTGTGACGAAATTCGCGTTTTTTTTTTTGCAGAAAATCGTAGTTTTAGACAGATTTTCGTAGCATCGTAGTTTGTGGTTCGAAATCGTAGCAACTACGATTTTTTCGTAGCAGTTGGCAGCTCTGGTAATGTAATTACCAGTTAAATAAAATCCACTGGTTATCAAAATCAATTTCTCCATTAAAAATTCCAATTAATGTTATAGAAGTGTAAATCATTTAAAAAATAAAATAATTTTAAAAATAAAAATAATTTGCTAGAATTAATTTCACTGCTAAAATAAAGGGCAAAATTAGTGCTGGGCACAAGGTTACTAAATTAAAAAAGTGGCTATTAAAAAATTGCCTGCCAGCGGTCGCCTTATGACCACCTTTTCTAAAAGGAGAAAGTAAAATTTTCTTGAATGAAATGAATGATTCCACTTTTGCTGGTTGAAATATGTTAATATTAACAAAAGTTCATTGCTTAGCACTTTTAAACAAAAAAGTGGCCACTTATGAAGCTGCTACTGCTGGTCACCAATGAAATTTCCCAAATTTGCCCTTTATACTAAAATCACTATACAAAATCACACTGGAATTTTCTTTTGACCCAAGACAGAGTGAATAATAATAATAATAAGAAGAATAAAACTCTTGATCTTAAGATAAATTTTAGCAATGAATTTATGATTGTGTTTTAAAGGATAAATAGATACACAGACACACCATTTATGGTTTCAAGGTTTAAGCAATTTCATAATTTGCATTATTTTTCATGAAAATGAGTTAATCCATTTTTTTCATGATCATTTTTTGTCTTGAAATAAAATCTTGTATGAATTAAAATTTAGTCTCTTGACATACATAAAATAAACTTCAAGAATTCAAAATGGTTTTGGTACAAATCGTATGTATGTACTATTTGTGATGTCAACATCCATTTTTCTATACAATACGAAATACACAATTCTGAATGAGGTATCATACGAAGGTTTTTGAACAGGCTTTTGACATAGACAAATCAGGGAGGGTGGGTGGGGTGGGGGATCAACCCCATACATTTTAATCCCCCTTTTTTTTAAGACCGCTGACCAGACCCATGCTCGCTGAGCTTTTGCCCAGCTAAATTTGTTGACGTCTGGCAATGGGACGAGGATTCATCTGATCTTCGCATGGCGAATATCTGTTTGATAAACCTTTAGGCTCATGTGACTTCAGTGCACCTTATTGTCCAAGTAGCTTTTCCTTACGAAATCCTTACAATAGCAAAGCATTGTCGGAATTTTGACCATAGATTTAACTTTTCCGGAGCCAAAATTATTCAATATTTGATCTTGACTTTTACGAGGCACATTATATTTATAAATATACAGATTCATCGGTGAATGACATGTCCAGCACCCCTTTTCTTTCTCCCATTTGGAGAGAACCTGCACTGTGATGCCTGTTTTCGGTGATTTCCTGTCAGTTGCATCACTTCTTCTCTTTTGGTTACACTTGCTTTGCCATTTTGGTCAGATTACAGCCAGTACTCAGGACTATAGCCGAGCGTGGTGCTTTTGAACCCTTTTAATATTTTTTTATTTTTAGGATCTTGTAATTTAGAACCTTGATCAGTTGATGGGACCTTCACCTGACTAGGCACCTTCAGAGGTATAACTCACATGCACTAGGTGCCATTAGCATGCTATTACATTTTAATTCTTGATTTGTGGCAGGAAAAAAAGAAAAAACAGTATTTGAATTTATTTTTCAATTTATGTTAAAATTTAAACTAGAGTTGTCTTCATAGTGAAATTATACCAAAATCTGAATTTTTCGATATAAACATCTAACTTTGAAACCATATTGGTTTTTTTGGTAAATTTTACCATAGGATACCAAATGGGAAGTCCAGTCAAACAATTTAGGAATTATGAAAGTTTAAAGTTTGGAATTCCAAATGTTAAATTCATTTGTAATCACTGATAAAACAGATTGTAATGCAGGTAGTTTTTAAGCATAACTCAAACTAGGCGGAATTGGCTATAATTTAGGATTCACATATTAGAAGCTTCTAGAAATCGCTTTCTGTTAAAAAAAAATCATTGATTACAATTCAGTGTTTTTTCAAAAAATAATTTCCAAAATAGCCAAAATAATCTCAAAAATTTGAAATAAATTCTCCAAAAAAATTATGAATTGTAACCTATGAATTTTTTAACAGAAATCAATTCTAGAAGCTTCAAATATGCGAATCCAAAATTGAAGCCCATTCTACTAAATAGTTCTTGGTTTATTAAAAAACTATCCATATTATAGTCTGTTTTGCAATAATTAAAAAATAATTTAACATTAGAAAGTTCCAAACATTAAACCTTCAAATTTTCTAAACTACTCGACCGAAAGATATTCTTATTTTGCATCCTAACATAAAAATTACCGAAAAAGCATGTTAAAATTAGGTGCTTGTAATTGAAAATTTCAAAGTTTGGTACAATTTCAGAATGATGATGACCTCTAAAGTTTATTCTTTTAAAACACTAATTGAAAGAAGATAATTTCCAGTCAAATGGCTGTTTTTCTCTGGGAAATTTTTATGATTAAAATGTATGGTGTCATTTTTTTTTCTGGCTGAGTGTATATTCACATTTCATCAAAATACATTTGATTAAAAATTGCAGTTGAATGATAACATGTATCAGTAAATGATCTTAAAACTTGCAAAGGTCTACAGCAATGAATAACTAATTACAACACAATCTCATGCTAATCAGATAAAAAATATATTTGATTAAACTGAAAATAAAGTAAACCCTGTCTAAGACAGACACTGTCAGATGGAAACTTGTTTATGGAAAGAATTTAAAGTCCTGCCAATTTTCAATACAATAAACTATATCTAAGGCGGAATACTGTCTATGATGGAAAATTTTATCGGTCCTGATTGATTCTGCCTAAAGCAGAGTTTACTGAATTACAGCTGTAAAATATACAAATAATTCTTTTTGTTATACTAAAATTAGTTGCTGAGTAAATAAGAGAAAAAAAAACATAAATGGTTTTAAAACATTTAACATTTACTTTTCAGATTGATTTTTTTTTTTTAATACATCAAACTTTTGCTCAATGCATAAAATTTATCTTTTTAAAATGTAAAAAATATGTGAAAAATTAATTAATTTAAAATAAGGTTTGATTAGTGTTGAAGACTTGTTTTAGCAGATTTTAAATTAACTTTAAATAACAGGACAAATTTTATCTTCTCGTAAAAATATATAAAACAACAATGAAGGTCTCAAATATCTTTCACATGTATTCCAAATATTTTATAAATATGGATTAATGATTTTATGAGTCTTGGGCCACACATAGAAGATCATCAGGTCATATGCTGAATATGGTATTACCCGAGTTAGTAAATATCAAATTTCCGATATATAGCTGATTTTCTCAAAATAGTCAATTTACTGCTGATTACAAATATTTGCAGACTTAATATAAATTAGAAATTAAAACATACTGCATGTAACAGGAAAATTTAATAAAACAATAGTCAAAATGTCCCCCCCCCCCTTTTTTACAACAAAAATTGAAGATCAACTAATTGAAAGCAGAAACAATTTGCTTTTTACACTTATCAAAATAAACTATAGAATTTAGAATAAAGTATAAAAAAATATATTCTTATTTCTGCATAAATAAAAGATTAGCATCAAACCAATATTGTCATTGAAAGATTAATAAGTAAATACCTATCAAAAAGCAATCAATTTTAGATTATAATTTTTTCAGATTTTTTTTTTATTATTATTAAACACACATATATTTTATAATTTATAACCAGTCAGCATCAAAATCTAAATAATGCAACTACGGTGATATATAAGAAATATGATACATATGAATATATAAGAAAATTTCAATTGAAAAAAATAATAATAAAAATAAATAAAAATGTAAACTTGTATTAGCTGATTATCTAGATTAAAATAAAATGTGAAAAAAAAAAAAAAGATTATGTAAATAAGCCTTTTGCATACATAAAATAAAGTATATTTGCCAAATTCCTAAATATTTTTATCTTTTTGGCCTTTAAATCATTTTTTCTTTTTTCTTTTAACTATTGGTTAAAAAAAAAAAATCTCTAAAGTTAGAGTAAAAAGAGAAAAAAAAAACAAGATGTAAAGGAGAAAACAATGTTTGTAAACAATGATAAGCATGGTAAAAGGAGTAGTAATAATAATAAAACATTACTTCGATAGCAGCCATATTTAGGGTTTAGTGATATATCATGATATGTATCAGATATTTATTTTCTAACTATCATTATATATTTTTTATATTTTCAGTCAAAACAACTGTAAATGAATTTTTCAACTTTTATTGACTGTGTCATTCTTCCAATAAATAAATTTTGCCTGTGGTAGTGACTAATTAAAAACTTGAGTTATGATAAAACATACTCTTTGAATCTATATTCACCTTGTACTATAATATAATATAATATATTTATTTATTCATTTATATGTATTATATATATAAAGGTAGTTTACTTATAAAGGCACTTTAGAGATTTTTTATTTTTTTACCAATATTTATAAGGGAAAAAAAAAAAAAAAAAAAAAAAAAGATGATTTAAAGACAAAAAGATTTAGGAATTTGTCAAATATACTTTGTTTTAATTATGAAAAAGGTTTGTTTACATAATCTTTGTTTTCACATTTTATTTTAAGGTGAAAAAGGGTGAAAAAAAAAATTCTTAAAAAAAAAAATTATAATAGAACATAAAATACAGTTTCAGAAAAAACAATAAAACAAGCTAATAAGATATTTGGATACAGAACACAAATTTTAAAGATTAATAAAACTGGACCTTTTCACAAAGAATAATCTAATTTATTGTTTATGAAAACAAAGTGCATCTTTTCACATACTTAATTACTACCAAATTAAGATTTAAAAAAAGAACCTGCATTAAAACCTGTTAAAATTTTGATAATTAACTTCTTATCTATACTAATAAAATAAAGTTTCGCTCTGTGTGTGTGTGTGTCTGTTGGTGATGGCTAGGAAAATTTAGTGCACCTAGAAGTCTGTAAATTTAGATTTAGGTAGTCCAAACCCTCTCTTGGTGCACCTGACCCTCAGAATTTTAATATTTTGATAATTAGCTTAGATATTAATTAAATTTTCATTAACCATCGCTTCTAAAATGACATCTTTTAAATCAAAATGGCGAAAGAAACGAACCGGTGCATTGGATTTGGAAGAGGAGATTAACAAATTAGAAATTATTTTACTAATTAGTGAATTTTAAGAAAACTAATTGAGATATCAATTTGAAAATTTCTGAGCATATGTAAAAAAATATTCTACATCTGACTATGTGATTTTTGAAAAATTCGGTTGGTAATTTTTTTTAATTTATGCAAAAAACTGCCAAAAATCTGCCGGCGCCAGTGAAAACGATCCGAGAAAGTTTCAGACAGGGATCTGCTTTCATTAAAAACTGAACTACAAAAAGATCTGTTTCTCTGGCCGATCCCTCCATTTAGTTTGCGAAAATGAAAGGAAATAATTGCCAATTTTTACTAATGAACAAAAATTTAGGTAACTAATTAAGATATAGATTTGAAATTAAGGTCAGAAAGGGGTGTCATCTGCCGGCTATTTTAGCGTAGCATCTTCGCTATGTTCTAATTATCAGAAAAATGTAATTATTTTTTTAATGATCGCGTTAATGTAGGTGACAGTGTTTCTCTTGAACAAATTATTCATTATATTTGCGGGTATCGGAAAGGAAGGGGTTAACGCCTTTCTCTGAGATTGTAATTATCTCGGGCCCGGGCATCGCCGGGCGGGTTAGCTAGTTTCTGTATAAATAAAAGATTGGCATCATATCAATATTGTCATGAAATATATTGAATAAAATTTATTCATGAAATATATTCTGCTTTTCGAAAGATAAATAAGTAAATACCTATCAAAAAGTAATAAATTTTAGATTATAATTTTTTCAGAAAAAAATTATTAAAGACACATATCTATAGCACACCAGTCAGCATCAACAAAATAATGCAACTAAGGCTGTTCTCAAATAGATACTCACAACTTTCTGACACAATCACAGAGTTCATTTTATTCTTAGACGCATGAAATTGGCAGATGCTTTTATTCAGAAATTATGAAACTGAATAATGTTTTCCATTTTTTTAAAAATATATATGTATAAAAGAAAGATGTTTTAGAAAAGGCTGTCAGAGTTGCCATTTTGAATCGCAAGGACAGTTGTCATGAGGCATTAATCAATTATAACTCAAGATGTAATACATCTATCAAAAAATAAATGACTTTATTCTACTCTAAATTACTTTAAGTCATGCCTGACGATTTCAACCTTTTATGTTTAAAAATGAATGTGTGAATATGTCAAAAAATTTAGTGTTAAGTGGAATTTTTTTTTAGAGCTGCTTTAAAATTTTCTATGATGTCTTTTTATTTTAGTGGAGGTGGCTTTAAAATGAAAATAATTTAACTCATGCCAAAGCATTAGTGGCTAATATATAAATATTAATACATAAATTTAAAAATATAAAACATTGGATTACTGCTGGACATTAATGCAGAAGGCAAAAACACAAAATAAATAAATTCAGACAAAAGCCAACAAACATAGATTTTATTGATTTGTTAACTCAGTGAAAATACATTCCTCATGTTTTTATTTTTAGCCAGCATTGTAAATAAATATATCTTATCCTACAAGTTTACATGATCTTTTATCATTACAAAATTCTTTTTGATTAAAAAAAAAACTCATAAGGAAAAGGGCATATACAGATTATTTTACAGTTTAAGAAAAAGAAAAGGCAAAAAAAAAAAAGGCTTTTTATAACATTTATAAAGGGAATTTTTATAACATATGGAAATTTTGCCAAAATTAAGATTTTAAAATAAAAATTTTATCAAGACTATCAAATCTGTCATTAATGTAAGTACTTTAAAAAATAAAATAAAAAATCAGAAAATGATACTTACCCATTAATGTGCCTGTAATCCATGTTTTGATAGATATTGGATCATATATCCACACATAAGGCTGCAAGAAAACAATGAAATTGTAGATTAAAAAAGATAATAAATACAACTGTTTTTTTTAAAAGAAATATTTATTATTTTATTTTTATAAAATTACTAAATAAACAAAAATCAGTGCAAAACTGAAACTCCCTGGTGTAAATCGGAAATCTTTATATTCAATTCTGCGACTCATTTGATCCTAAATTAACTATGGTAAATTTAATACATTTAAAAAGGTACCTAAAGTCCTGTGTACATATTTAATTAATTCATTTATTTACTCACAAATTATAGCTCTTCGGTTAAAAAAAAAGCTGGTATTTACACCCTATAGTATAACATCACATAAAACATGCGTGTTCAAGGTTGTTCTCAAATTCCTTGCTCAACAACGCAATATTTTTTGGCACTTTTTAAATGTAAAGGCATAAAATTGACAGACCTGGCTATTGAAGCGATTTGAAATTTCCATTTTTTGATAAATTACTTATCGAGTTATAAGCGATTGTTGTCAAGTGACAACAGGTTTTTCTCCTTTCACACACTCTCCTGGTCCAGAAATTTGGTTCAAAATGTCCACTTTGACAGTATTTTCTGAAAGAACTTCTTGGCAATTCCATCGTTGCGTGTGTGACTTTTAGAGAGTGTTTTTTTGCAAATTGAGACAAATTTGGAAGTGAAATTATTTAGATAACGTTTTTCTTTTTTTATTGCTATTACAGAACACATACAGAATCATTTTTGTAGTGACACCTTTAGTCTAAAGTAATAACAATTGTTTTTTAAAATAGTAAAGTCGTTATGTGTGTGACTCAGAAAAATCACATACGTAACAACGACTTTACTATTTAACATTTTTTTTTTTTTTTTTGATAGTAAAGTCGTTATGTATGTGATTTTTCTGAGTCACACACATAACGATTTTACTATTTAAAAAAAAATTGTTATTACTTTAGACTAAAGGTGACACTAAAAAAATGATTCTGTATGTGTCCTGTAATAGCAATAAAAAAAAGTAAAACGTTATCTAAATAATTTCACTTCCAAATCTGTCTCAATTTGCAAAAAAACACTCTCTAAAAGTCACACACATAACGGTGGAATCGCCCTTCTGACTTTACCAAAAAATGTAAAACACCATTGAATTACATAGTTTCTGAAAAAGAAAACCTGCCAATTTCATGTGTTTCTGAATTAAAATAATTTAGTAATGCGTCCGAAAGTAGTTCCTTTGGAATTGAGAACAGCTTTATTGCTGAAGTTAATTCTAAAGTTACACAAATTAAAAACAATTTTAAAAAATAAGAAGGAAAAATCATGCATAGATTATGAAAAACTTCCCAGCACAAACAGATTATTATTAAGACATTTTATTTTTTTATATAATGAAATGAGAAATCTAACTTGGTAAAATTCCCTTTTCAGCAATTACAGTCTATATCCAGTAATGCGTGAAAATCTTTTGTGCAGCCCTGTATATGATCTGTAGAATTTATACACATCACATAATACACTAAAAATTACATAAGTTTAAAAATGCTAATATCGCTATTATATCATAGTGGAAAACACACCTCCAACAATTATCAATCCTAGTCAGTGCAGTAACCAAATTCTTTTGTTTGCAAATGAATGATAAATGCTACCAAATAAAATAAGTTGAAACTGGTGTGAAACAATAAGAACTAAAATATCTTCTTAAAACACCATAAAAAACTTTAAAATGTGCTAGGCCTTTCGAAAGATCTGAGTCTTTCTTCATCAGGCGCAAAAAGACGTGCTTCTACTATGAAACAACAGCCAATAGGAAAGTAGAAATCAACAGCCAATAGGAAAACAGAAGGAGAAGACAACAGCCAATAACAGAAGAGTAAAATCAAAACAATAGAATACAAAATAGAGGGGGAATTTATTTATTTTTTCCCCTTCTATTTTGTATTCTATTGTTTTGATTTTACTCTTCTGTGATTGGCTGTTGTCTTCTCCTTCTGTTTTCCTATTGGCTGTTGTTTCATAGTAGACACACGTCTTTTTGCGCCTGACGAAGAAAGACTCAGATCTTTCGAAAGGCCTAGCGCATTTTAAAGTTTTTGATGGTGTTTTAAGAAGATATTTTAGTTCCTAAATGCTACAACTCCATAATATATAGAAAACATGTTGTAGATTTCGATTGAGAGAAACTGTAAATACGTATTTTAAACGATGTTAGCAATATTATTTACCTTGAAAATATTTTTATTTTGCTGGTATTAGAAAAGAAACTTCTTTTAGAAAGGAAAAACTTTGTATACACAAATGTCATCTAAAAATTCTGGGATATCTAATGGTTTTATAATAGATACATTAATTAAAAATTAAATATAAAGTAAAGCACCTTTCATACGTTGGATTTTCATGTTTTTTTCATTTAAATGTTTTTAATCTTAAATCGTATTTTATTCCATTATATTCTAATGTTAAAATAGTTACTTATATGACGCAAATAAATCCTTAGCTTCATTTATAAGTTTTATCGAAGGATACTTCCTAATAGATTGACTAAAGTATAAAGCAACAAAAAATAATAAAATATTTCTTTTCTTTTTTCTGCTTCTTCTACTTTTTTTTTTTTTTTTTTTTGAAAATATTATTATTTTGTTAATATAAAGTTGTGAAAAATTCTTTAAAAAAAAAAAATTATAATAACATAGAATTGGGATTGAAAAAATACGACTCCTACTGAAGTTGGGAAAATTGTTCATTGTAACACGCTTTATAGGACACTAATTTTGATACGCAAAATTTACCATTTTTTTTTCATTTTATACTCATTCATAGTTATGAACTGTAACATTAAATGACCAAAGTATTGAATATTTTGTTGCTTATGAAATATTTATAATAATTAGGTGCAAAAGTTTTTTTTTTTTCAATGTTTCGATCAGTAAAATCTATCAGTTAAACAGTTTTCTAAAAATTTTGTTAATATAAATTATTTTATCATAACTTTCAAAACTAGATTTCATTTATATCTATAATTGTATCTAGATATAAAAATGCAATACCAAATATTTTTTCAAAAAGTATATTAAAAAAAAGGAACCACTGCCGCCGCAGTCAACGAAGATTTTGTGCCTTGAAGTCTTTCTGGACAAATATCCAGAGAAGTATTGCTTATAAAAATATGAAAATTGGTAGTTTTATAAAGAAATGTTCAATAAACAAGCTGAAGCAGACAGTTTTTAAATCTAAGAATTATTTTAAGAGATATTTAATATTAAAGTTGGTCAAAATAGTGTCTTAACAAAGTTTTATAGAAACAAAAACTATCCACAGGAATTTAACCATAATTTATAAGAATATAGTTGACAAGCTTGCGGTGTGCAGACTAATTATTTTTTTAATTTGAGTAATTTTTTGAGCTTATATTTCATTTTTTTTATTCAAAATTTTCATTATTTTGATGAAGATTTATTTCATATTTCATAAAATCCATTATTTGAATTGTTGCCAATTTGTAAAATAGCACACATAATAATATTCCCTTTCAATTAAGAAATGTATTTACACGTGACTGTTAAAAACAGAAATAAAACTTTAATCATATATTCTAATACGAGCAAATCTTGTGTGTGGTTATATATATATATATATGCGAATTTTATCTTAAAAACGGCTCTAACGATTTTGACAAAATTTTGTATCCCACCATTTTGGGGCACCAGAAAATCATTGGGCTAGGTCACATGTTCGAGAGAAAATTCGTTTGTGGGTCATGGTCAAGCTAATTGTATCTAAAAAACGGTTAAAATGATTTTGACGAAATTTTATATCCGACCATTTTCGGGCACGAGAAAACTATTGGGCTGGGTCATATGTTCGAGAACTTTCGATTAGTGGGTCATTTTTGGGTCAAATTTATTTTATCTAAAAAATGTCTCTAACTATTTTGATTAAATTTTGTATCCTACAAGTTTTGGGCACGAGAAAATCATTGGGCTAGGTCACGTGTCAGAGAAAATTCAATTAGTGGGTCATTTTGGTTATGGATCATTATGGGTCAAGCTATTTTATCTTAAAAACGGTTCAGACTATTTATAAATTTTGCATCCTATGGTTTTCGGGCATGAGAAGACTGTTGGGCTAGGTCACATGTTCGAGAAAATTCAATTAGTGGGTCATTTTGGTTATGGATCATTATGGGTCAAGCTGTTTTATCTTAAAAACGGTTCAGACTATTTATAAATTTTGCATCCTATGGTTTTTGGAAACGAGAAGACTGTTGGGCTAGGTCACATGTTTGAGAAAATTAAATTAGTGAGTCATTTTGGTCATGGGTCATTATGGGTCATGCTATTTTATCTTAAAAACGGCTCAGACTATTCACACTAAATTTTGCATAGTATGGTTTTCGGGCATGAGAAGACTGTTGGGCTAAGTCACATGTTCGAGAAAATTCAATTAGTGTGTCATTTTGGTCACGGATCATGATATTTGAACTCAAATTTAATTTTGACGGAGCATAGCTTGGTCTTCCCTGCTCGTAATAATTAAATGATCACATGTTAAAAGCAGTAAATGTAGAAAAATATATTTGCACATTTGCACGTGAATATTAAAAAGAGAAATAATTAAATTATTATGCATTTTCAAAACATTAAGTAGGGTAAGATTAATTCATTTCAACAAAATATTTTACCTATTATTGCAAATTTTACAACAGCATAATTAATAATATTTCCCTTCAATTAAAAACTATACTTTTACATTTAATAATTGCGTTTAAATCAACGAAATAACTAAAATTGGTAAAATATAATTAAAAATACAGATAAACGTTGAATTAAAGATAACTCGATGACGTAACTAACATGCATCTGATGTCAATTTAATGAGACGCCACAGATATGCACTTTTGGCTTTAATTCCTATATTTTGGTGACAGTTCTTTTCTTTTATAGAAAGTAGTAGACGGGATAATGGAGAATTACCCAATTTTCTATAGCATCGTTATAAAATTTCCCGGTGCAGTGACATTGCTTACTTAACCATTTTGCACAAGTTGATTTTCAAATGTTTAATTAATCTTATTTTATCAATCACGAAAACAGTTGTTAGCTGTTTCAACAGCAGTTGATTCGGCCTTAAGATCCTTCAGTTAAAGGAAAGTGAATGGAAACCAGATTACAGCAGATAGTTTCTGGTCGTTTAATTATAATTCAATCTTTCATATTCGTTTTAGAGTTGATCAAATCAGAGTGTTTTTAAAGCTTGCAGTGTCAAAACGGGGTTGGCGAGCATAGCTCGTAAGGGCTAGTAATTTAGATTTTTTTTCACATAATTCACCTATATTAGTATAAAGAAGGGAGGGGGGATATTTATTTCAGGAAATACCATTTTTGGAATTACTGGAGAAAGAAGAATGCCTTCAAAGGGGACTTTATAAGAGAAAGAACATTTGCTTCATTTAAAAAAAAAAACAGCACCTTATTAACAATATTACATTCTTTAGAAATGCATGCACAAAGTTTTCTCTTTTAGGAACATTTTGCGTTGTTCTGGAAAGAACAGTTTTAATAAAAAATACTTATAATAATCAAGAGTTTACTGTCCAAACCTGTGAGAAAATGAACTCTGCCAGCATGCGAAGATCTGAGTCGCTAATTTGTGGTGGTCGAATATTAAATGCCACTTATTTTATTGCCGATTCAAGCATTCGAATATGCCATTTGGTGCAGAAAAGACATAACTTCTTTTAATTTTTAATTATATCAAAAATCTGTCATACATAAATTTTTGGACTTTTTCCTAGAAGTAATAATAACTTTAAATGGATTCAATATGTATCATAACTAAGAAGTTGTGTTTTTGTTTTTCTTTTTTCGCAAAAAGACCCTCCATTACCCCCCCCCCCCCTCCCTTGGCTCGATTTTGCCCATTAACGAACTTGACACCGAGATTTTATGCCCCTTGATTTTATGTATCAGTTTCGAAGAGATTTGTGAAAAATTATGTGAGACATCGTGTTCATAAAAAAGTGATATAGATAGGTAAATATAAAGTTTTGAAATGGGGGTGGTTTTGGGTTCTAGGAGTCGTGATCGGCAAAGATCTAAAAAATTTTCTCAGAAATTCCAATATAGGAGATAATGTAATAGGTAGTATTTCTTACGAAATCTACCTAAAAAGATGGTTTTCCTGTACTGGCAGCTTATCACTCTCTTGTCTTTAAGTCCCAATACTTCTGAGAAAGCATATTCTGGTTCAACATAGTGATACATATAAATTTCATTATATTTGAAGTATTATAACATCAATATTATGGGCAAATGATTTTTATCTATGGACCAAAATGTAACAGAATTGCTTTGTGTGTCCCTGTAAACAAACAATAAATGCTACACAATTTTCAATTCAGAACATTCTATAGTATACATCATCAACATATAAAAGTTGCATGGCAATCCAAGTAGATTTATGAAATTTACAGCATGGGAAGACAGAAAGACAGACAAACCCATTTCATAAACACTTTAAACTACGTTGGAATGGGAAGTTTTAAAAACAAACACAGAAACAATTTCCTACAGATTATTAAAAAAAGAAGCATCAAATTAATTATATTATATACATATAATTTAATTATTAATTTTTTATTCAATGTTTTAAAATTTGAACATTAATATCAAATACTCTGCATCAAGAATAAATATTTATAATTTGAACTTTAATTTATGTTTCTACAGCTCATGAATGTGAAATAACAAAATTAAATCACTTAATCTCAATGTTTATCTTGAAAACAAGACCCAATTTCAAGACTAATTCATATTATTCCAAGAAATTTCTGTTACAATATGTTATTTTGACATGGGCCCCGACTATTTAGAAAATTCACCAATTTGATTTTAGCTTCATGAAAAGCACAAAAAAGAGTGGATTTATTTTAAAAATTATAAATGTTGCTTTGTCTCTTTTTAAAAGATATGGCGACAGCAACAAAATAAAACAAGTTGGAAATTGTACGTGAAACGTGACAAATGAGGGGCATTTGTTTTATAACTAACTACACTGCTCAAAACAATTAAAGGATATTGCAGTTTTAGGTAGATTTTGTATCTGGGAAACTTTTTAGCTGATTGATACATGGTCGATAGACATAGTAGGTTATATGAGAATAAATTACACATGTTTGGCAGAAAAAAATGCATTTTATTGCGCATTTGTGTACAAAAGGAAAAAAACACAATTTGTGCATATGAGAAAAAAAGAATAAGAAAAGGTGTTTTCTTCAAAGAAAATCATTTTCAGTAGGGGGTATGGTTTCCACGGGCGGCCAGCAACGTTGAACACCTTTGAGGCATGGACTCAATGAGGCTATTAATGACGAGTTGGGGTATTCTGCCCCACTCTTCCAGAAGAGCTCTTTCCAGTTCTTGGAGAGTTTGTGGGGGTTGTTGGCAGCCAGAAACTCGTCTTCCTAGAGCGTCCCAAACGTGCTCGATTGGATTCATGTCTGGAGAACACGCTGGCCATTCCATTCGAACGATTCCTTCCTCAAAAAGGAAATCCTCCACCAGGTTTGCACGATGTGGCCTGCAGTTATCGTCCATTAAAATGAAGTTATCTCCGATTGCTGCAGCGTAAGGGACTACAATAGGTCTGAGGATCTCATCCCTATATCGGCGACCAGTCAGAGCTCCATCTCGAATGATGTAGAGGTCAGTGCGCCCGTCAATGGAGATGCCACCATACACCAACACTCCTCCACCGCCAAATCCGACAATTTCGTGCACGAACGCAGGATTATTCCTACTGCCACGGTCCCTCCAGATGAAAATACGCCTATTATCCGGATGCACAGAAAAACGGGACTCATCAGAAAACAGAATATTGCTCCATTCATTTCTCCTCCAGTTGACATACTCGGTTGCCCACTCCCTGCGGTCGCGACGATGCCTTGATGTTAATCTAACACATACCATCGGTCGGCGAGCATACAGACATACAGCATGGAGTCGGTTTCGGACAGTCTGAGTTGAAATCGTGGTGCCTGTAGCCGAGCGAAGGTGTTGTTGGAGAAGAGTAGCGTTCATGTTTCGGTGTCTCTGAGCTGTTAACGCTAAATACCGATCTTCATTGGGCGTTGTTGCCCGTCTACGACCTTGCCCTGGTCTTCGGCCTGCACATCCACTCTCCAAAAAACGGTTCCAGATCCTGGAAATGACACTTTGTGACACTCCAATGGCTTGCGCTACTTCGGCTTGAGTTTGGCCCCCTTCTAACCTACCAACAATTCTCCAAGCTTCTGAATCTGTCAAATGACTTCGCTGAGACATCGTACTCATCGAATCAAAGCAATCACTGAATGCTGATCATCCTTGTCTTCATTCTCTTTTATCCAGTTGAAAGTCAAATTTCATTCGCTGCCGCTGAAGCGACGTTTTTGACGTCGAACTCAAAATTTGCATACTCCACAGTTTGAAAACCAGAAAAATTTGCATTTGTGATTCTCTTCTTCTATTTTCGGCAAAAAAAATTTCGTTTATATCTTTATTTTATATAAAACTTCAAATATCCTTTAATTGTTTTGAGCAGTGTAGTTTTGCAATGTAAGAAAATTTGTTTTATAACTAGTTTTGCAATGTAAGAAAACAATCTTTATTATTTCAGTGAAATGAATTATATCATCTGCTATGAGCGAAATGAGCATGCCTTTTTTTTTTTTTTAGTTTTTTACGTATGCAAATTGTTTCTTCTACACCAGACAGTGCTGCAAAATTCACCATGAATGTCTTGTTTTGCGAATGATTACCGCCATGGTTTAATATTTTTATGACTCACAATGAACGAATCTCCTGTGTTTATTTACTCTAATGGATTGAGATATTCGGCTGTTAACCTAATTTCCACTGAAGTTATCTCAGAATCTACACATTTTTTAATGTAACTGATCTCTCAAGCACACTTTTTTTTAGAACAATCTTTCTAAAAATGTAACTTTTATGAAATTTTATTCAAAAAAATAATTTTGAATAAAAATGGCTGCCTGGCATATAAAAAAAGAAGTGGTTTGCCAATATTTGTTTTCCTCAGTCACATGACTTGCGCTTTTATTATATAGATTATTATATATATTATATAGATTTTCACAAAATTTGAAATGACAAAATTCTGCAAAGAAAATATATATTAAATTTCAAACCATTCGGTTGGGTAGTTTTTGTGCTGTTATATGCAGACGGATGGATAGACAGACAGATAAACCAGACAACGACTATAGATGCTACGTATTTATGTAATTACAAACACACCTAAAAAGCATTATTTAAACTATTTATTCAGAAGATTGTTTTCTCAATGTATAATCATAATTTAATTCAAGTTAAACTGTTATTTGAAAGAAGTGTATTTTTTAAAAACTATATTACACTGTTTATTTTTTAATTTACATTTAATTTAATATTGTTTGGTGTTTAAAATATTTCTTTGTTTCAGTTTCACAGCCAGTTGGCCTATTTTAGCAAGTGTGGTTTGATGCATCATTAACTGCACCATTTAACATTTATACAGTTGTAACCATAAAGAACATTGGGCAATTGATCACCTGCGCCTGGGCTAATAAAAAAATGCTTTAAAATGAATTTATTAATTTTAACTAAGCTTCAAAAATATTAAAATGTTGTATTGTCATTGGAAAGACATCTATGTATTTATTTATTTATTTTCTATAATTCTAGCTTATCAGGAAGCGAGTGAAAAGTAAACATTCCACCTTTAGATACATGACCCAAGTTAAATAAAAGACTAAAAATGATGATTAAGAAATACCAGTGGACCCGTGCGAAGATTTTACACTGCAGTCTAATATTTTTTAGATGCAGGTTTAAAAAAAAATTCTAAAAAAGTTCTAAAAAAAATTAAGGATTAAAAATATCTCCAAACAGCATTAGTCAAGCCAGAATATCATCTCATTTATTCCATCAAAATTACAGTAAAAACTGATCGAAGATGATAGCAAAGGAAAAAGAAATTATCAATCATATTTTAACTGCATTAGAGGATGACATCATCTGTTTCACCTCACTGGAAAGTTTGTACCTATTTCACCTACATTTAATGTAAAAATACTGTAGTACTCATTAGTATGATATTTGACTATGTTGTTGCGGTAGAATGTAGAATTTAATCCTTTGGAAAATAATCAGCACATTGTGCACATTTTTTTTTTTTTGTATTGTGATAGAACTTTGATTAAAGTAACATGCAATACAATATTATGAGTTGTGATAACTCACCCCTTAATCTGTAAAGTTTGACAATAACAGTAACTTGTCATCTGTTATTTGAGAATTTTTCACTCTAGGTAAAAGTTAGGGATTGGATAATTGCTGACATTATTTATATGAAGCTGATATTATTTATATGAGGCATATACATGTACGACTAAGTTTCGTTTCTTTCTACCAAGCACAGGGACTCACCCATTTCCCTAAAGAAGTATAAGGCCCCCTTTTCAAAACAAGGTGTTATTTTAAAAAAAATTAATTTTGGTGTTTTTGGGATCCCATTATTAAGTTTAAAAAAAAGTTTTATATAAAAATTAACAAATAACATTGTGTACTGCAAAATGTTAAGTAACTAACCCTAAAGTGTGGGTGTAAAAAACATCTCTTCAAAACTAACTTTCATTCTAAAAAGACTAAAAATCAACTTATGTATCTTTTTTCCTATTCTCCCAAAAATATTATTCATAAATCAAAATTTAAAAAAATTCTGAATAATGATGCACTACTATTTAGTAATTAAATGTAAATAAAATACTATAAAAAGAAGCTTTACATATTTTTAATTTGCATAAAATGGTATAAAGTATTTCACAGAACACTTTCATTACATACAAAAAAAAAAAAAAAAAAAAAAAAAAAAAGCTTTTAAATGTATTAATCACAAAGAAGAAATAAGCATGAAAATTCTTTTCACAGATATTATAATTTTAAATGAATTACCTCATTTGCATCTATAAAAATCTGTTCCAAATGCATATCTAACTTGATTTTTTTCTTTTCTTTCTTTTTCTCAGCAGCTTCGGATTCCTACAAAGCAACAAAAAATATATTCACTCTAAAATGTAAAACCATCAGCAAACCCCACCCATCTTCAAATGAATCTGCCAAGAAAAATAAAACACTGTCTAAGACCGGACCCAGTCTAATCAGGATAAAAAAGAAACAAAGAATGAGAACAAAATTAATAAAATAATTAGAATAAAATTAATAAAACAAATAAAGATAATAAAACACTGAGAAAATCAAGCACAGGCCTAGTCTAATCAGAATTAAAAAAGAATGAAAATAAAATGAACAAAATAATATGAGAATTAAAAAATAATAAAAAGTCTCGTCCGGTCAAAATCTGCTAAAAAGAAATAATGAGCCTGGGTTTAGTCTAATGAGAAAAAAATCTGACTGTGACTGGCCTGTGGGCACAGCAACAAAATCAGAGTTATTAAAATAAAAAAAGAAAATCCTTACTATATCATTTTTTTCCCTATCAAGGCAAAAAAAAAAGAAGCTGCTATAAGGTAAAAGACAGAAATCCAATGCATTGCTCGCAAATGATTTTGATCACGCATGATAGAACCCTCTTTGGAAGGAAGAAAAAATATTTAAAAAAGGCTTTAGAAAAACATTTTTTTGATATCGTAAATATTGATATTTTAAAAAATAAAAAGGTATCAAAACAAAGAATGTATTGTGTATCTGTAGGTGTCATTGTTATTATTTTTTAAAGTCCATCCTGGGCTGTGTGATCTCATTTTAAATGTTAGAAACAAACAGATATGTATTTTTTGGGAATAACGCTACAGCGTTAAACTAGATTTTGCTGATTTGAAAACAAAAATGCGGCCAATAATTAGGCTTGCAAATAGCAAACTGTACATAATTATTGGCAATGAATTCACCAAATTCACTGCCAATCTACATTTAAAAATTTTGAAATCTGGTTAGAAAAAAAAATTAATCTACAACTTTATGTTGCATCCTTGAAAAGAAAAAAATATATATCACACACACATACTGCCATTCCTAGAAACAAAAACCATACGCAAAACGCCATTGGTTCAAAAGTGATGACATCAAACATAAGAGCAACTGCCGTGAACAGCGACAAACAGTCACTCAGCAATAACAGCTCCGGAACGACACTGGATTACATTTTACCAAAAAACGGACATGAAGCAATGGCACCTTGACGTTGTACATTGCTGTAAACTTGAGGAGTGTAAAAATAAAAGATATGTCATGTAAAGGATACTAATTTAAGACTTATTTTAAACTGAAACTTATTAACTAATATGACAAAATTCAGTTAATAATTGTAATTAATTGCACTAAACTTGGTATTGCATCTTATTCATAATGAATGTGGTGTTACGCCCAATTAAGCTAGTTTTCTAGTAAAGTACTGAACTGCGATGAATGATGCGATATCATAAATTTCTTACTTATTTTATGGTGTTTTTAAGAAGTTTTTTATTCTTTTATAGTTTTCTAGTAAAAAGAAAAAAGATTACTGCAGCATTATACTCGGTGTAGCTTTATTCCTGGAAAATACAGTATTTTCTTTTTTTACTGCATGAGGTTCCACATTTTTCTAGATATACATGGAAGCGATCATAATGCCAGAGTTTCCCCCAGGTTTAAAAAAGGGCAGGGTGCTGCTGATGAGGAAAGGGCACTTTTACATTCTTCAGGGCACTTTTTTTAATTTTTAAGGGCACCTTTAATATTTAAAGGACAACACTCTTTCAACTATATAAGTACATTTAAAAAATATATATATTTGTCTAGAATTAAGGTCTTACAATAATAAAATAGGTATGTTTATGCACTAAATAACCCACAACATTACACATGCACAATCTGTGGCCAGCGGGTCAATATCTCTAGAAATTCAGGAACTGCTTATTTTGCCAATTAGTTTTGGAAAAAAATGAAAATTTCGTCAATCGGACGCGTAAAAATTAGGAATATCGTCGATCGGGCGCGTAAAAATCATGAATATCGTCGATCGGGTGCGTAAAAATCATGAATATCGTCGATCGGGTGCGTAAAAATCATGAATATCGTCATTTGGAAGCGCAAAAATCATGAATTTCATCATTCGGGAGTGCAAAAATCATAAATTTTGTCGATCGGACGCGTAAAAATCACGAATTTCGTCGATCGGGTGCTTAAAAATCATGAATTTTGAGATTAGGTTAGTAAAAATCATGAATTTCGTCGATCGGGTTCATAAAAATCATGTATTTCGTCGATCGGGTTCATAAAAATCATGTATTTCGTTGATCAGGCACATAAAAATCATGTATTTCGTTGATCGGCGCATAAAAATCAGGAATTTCGTCGATCGGGCGCATAAAAATCAGGAATTTTGAGATTAGGGTGCGTAAAAATCATGAATTTCGTCATTCAGGAGCGCAAAAATCATGAATTTCGTCGATCGGGTTCATAAAAATCATGAATTTCGTCGATCGGCCGCGTAAAAATCGTGAATTTTGTCGAACGGGAGCGATAAAATCATTAATTTTTTCAAACGGGCGCGTAAAAATCATGAATTTTGTCGATCGGGCGCGTAAAAATCACGACTGTCGTCGAACAAGCGCGTAAAAATAATTTATGAAATTCGCGATTTTTTAATGGATCTCTTGACGAAATTGTTTTTTTTCTCTGCAATCGTTTAACGATTTTTTTCCCCATGAATTGATCTTGCGGAATTCCGCCATAAATTAATAATTCACGGACGAATTACATGTCCATAATCCTGTGTCTCCCTCTAAGAATATCTCTCAATATTTCACGACCTACAAATTTAACCTGTTAACTGGGTATGACGAAATATTTCGCCATACACGAACTACTACTGCAATATTTTAAACGCATTACTTCCACCAGTAAAATAAAATAGTCTTATTAAAACAGCTTATTTATGCATCATGACAAAATTTTCAGATATAGAAAAAAAAAACAATATGTGAAAGAACGAAAAATTGGGAGACTTGGCAAGTCTGATTTTACCATTCTATTTTTATTTAATAGAATAAAAAACGAAAGTCACGCACACACACACACAAAAATCTATTGGAAAATGAAAAAACAAAAAAAAAAAAGCAGAAAATATTTAAAAAGAAATAAAAGGGAAATGACAAGAAGTCGGAAAATCGCGGATCAGCGGAAGAATCTCACGCCTGCCTGAAACTCATGATTTTTTTTTTTTGTTCTATGAGAGATAGACGAAATACATCATTTTCCTCGCAACCGATTAGCAAAATTCGCCATGTTTATCGTACTCAATTGTCTAAATTCGCATTTTTTTCTTTCTTTTTTTAATGATAAACAGATATGATTTAGTATTTGGCTAGTAAATTATTTCCTTTGCATCTATTAATTGCATTCACGATCATTTTACTACCAGTATAATTATATACCGTAATTTTGCGCGTATGCGCCACGCCTTAGTTAAGCCTTTTTCAAACCGGGAATTTTATTGAAAATAAGAAGTCAAATAAGTGTTAAGCAGAAGTAAGTCACATTTTATTTAAAATAAATTCTGGTAGGAAATCGGATTATCTTAGGTGCGGCGTATATGCGCGAAATTACGGTACTACATTTGGCTTTATTTAATCTTTGAACGGTATGAATTAAAGGCGGTCAAATATAGTACATAAAAATACTGGTAGTAAAGTGATCCTGCCCCCCCCTTGACGCTACGCCTCTGATTATAGTACCTTCAACAGTTCTTTATACATTCTTGCTATCGTCAGGGAATTTCTAAATCTACCGCGATCGCGGACTTTGAACAGATGGGAGACGAACGTGCGATCCTATGTGTGTAAATGAGAAAACAACTTGCAGGCGCGCGCTCAGGGCAGGCACAACAAAAGGCAGTACGGGCGTCATTTTTTAAAACGAGGGGCAGAAGGGCGCTATTTTTTGGATAAGGGGCAAGAAGGGCACTAATTGTTTAAACAAAGGGCAGGCAGGGCGCAGCGCCCTCCTGAAACTGTCTGGGGGAAACTCTGATAATGCCATCAAATTGAGGATAATTGATCCTTAAATATATCCAAAATCAGAACTGAATGATTTTGTATTTTTAACCATTTCCGACACAGTGGTCCCACTCCGGGCACACCTAACTTTAATTCCAAACTTGCATTCGGCACCAAAAATATTTTAATAAAATTTTGCTTCTGTAATGGAAGCTTAAAATAAGGAATTTTTCTTTTCTAAAAAAGTCGTTTGTAAATTCCGGTGTCAGTCAGTAATTTCGCATTTTACGAACAGAATTTGTTTGTGCTAGAAAGGGTTAAACGAATATACAGTGATCTCTCACTTATGCGCGACAAAAGGGGACAACGAAATTTTCGCGCACAAGTAAGATTCGCGCATAAGGGAAAAAATATAAAATAACCTTAAACACGAAAAGTTAACATAACTAATACTAATAATACACTACTAATAGACTAATAAATAAATACGCGCATAATTTCCGTTTATATATTGTAATCTAATAAGAATGTAAAAATTCAAAGTTGTTACATACGTATCAAACTTTTGTTAAATTACATTTTATTTACAAAGAGGTCATCAATAAAGGTTTGTTTTTGTTTTCGAGAACTGTTGATGAGAGTTTTTTCAAGTTCATCTAGGTGCGAAAAAGTTCTTTCGCTTCCGGAATTAAATTGAAAAAAATTCCGTAGAGTTTCCAATGCTTCATATGCTGTTGTGTGGGTTGGGGGAACTTTTGCTGTATCTCCTTCATCGTCTTTCACATCTTCGTCTTTGTTGTTGCCAATCACCGCTGCAATATCGCTGATATCCCGTATCTCAGTTGTAATTAAGGTTTCTTCGACATCCACGAATTCGGAGAAAGTACACGATGCCAGTCTGCCAGTTGTAGCATTCCAATCATCTTCACTTACATCAGCCTCGCTTTGTGTTTCTTTATCGTCTTCGCATTCCTTTTCTTCTGGGATCAGAAATCCTGCCTTCCTAAAACAGTTTTTGATACAGATGTCAGTAATTTTTGTCCATGATGAGCACACCATGTGAACATCATCAAGGATCTGCATCAAATCATCTTTCACCGAACGTTTCATTTTTATAGCAGCAAGAAGACACCGGATTAAAGTTCTTCTGTACTACACTTTCACGCAAAGAATGATGTTCAGGTCCATAGGTTAAAATTTGCTTGTGGAATTGGCTGGAAAAACACAACTTTTGTATAGTTGAGAGGCGGAAGATCTTTTGGGTGTACTGGGCATTGATCCATAAATAGGATCACTTTTCGTTTCTCTTTTTCCATTTTAATGTCAAATTTGTGCAGTAAATCCAGAAAAATGCCCGAAGTCCTCCATGCCGTTTTATTACAAGCATAATCACATGCTAGAAATGGAAGTTTCTTTACATTTTTAAAACATCGCGGATTCTTTTATTTTCCAATGACTAGTGGAGGCAGTTTATCCGAACCATCGGCATTGCAGCACAGCAACACAGTTAACCTTTCTTTACCTTTTTTCCACCATGGCATAGTTCTCCTTTAAACGCCAAAGTTCAGTCGGTCGTTACTCAATAAAAAAGTCCAGTTTCGTAGCAATTGTAAATGTTTTTCGATTCGTATTCTTTAACTAAATCAGGCAAGTCTTTTTTCCATTGTTCAACAGATTCATTGTTGACACTTCCACTTTCACCAGAAAGGACACGAGTTGACAATCCATGTCTAATCTTAAATTTCTCAACCCATCCGTGTGACGCAGAAAAGTTTTCCATATTATAACTCTTCGATAATTCCAAGGCTTTCTCTCTTAGAAGTTCAACGTTTACAGGAATGTTGGATGCACGAGTTTCTTTAAACCAGAGAACTAAAACTTTCTCGAATTCTTCGTTCTTTCCGCTTTGAATTCGACTCCTTTTCTTGGACTTTATTCCACATTCTAGATAAGCTGCATTTATAGCTTCTCTGCTTTTCAGAATTCCTCTTAAAGTTGATTCTGGAATACGGAAATGAAAATGATCATCTAACGCTGTTTTTGATTTAAAGCATATTTCATCAGTTTTTTTTTATGATATCCATTTTCAAAGAAAGCAACAATTTCGTACATTTTGCCATTTTTTATACACTTTACAGTACGTAAGCGACTGGCATAGTGACGAAAACCTAAAGCTTGTTCTGCGAGCAATGGTTACCGTCCGCACCGATTGGCTGCAATTCTTAGTGACGTCAACATTTTCGTATGTAACCCGTTCTCCCCTCTCGATGTCAATCACAAGCGAAAAATAACACGTTCTTGGAAGAATCTGAACAATGGATTAAGGGCGTGTGAATGTATTCCAAGAGAAAGAACAGGAAGGGTACATTCTTGCGATAAGCAACTTGAAAAAAAATGTCGCGCATAAGTGAAAGGTGCATTTTAAGTTTCGCGTATAAATGAATAAGTGTTAGCATTGTTTTCCTATTTCGCTGGCCGGGCCCTTGGGAGAAACGAGCATAAGTGAAAAACGCATATAACAGAGGTCGCGTATAAGTGAGACATCACTGTATTTCCAAATGAACTTAATGTTGAGGCCCCACTGCCTTCGGCAGTATACACCTTCGAATTTATCTAATTTTATATTTTTAAATGAAAATCTATCCAAACAAATCCAGAGTTTGGGGCTTTACATACATAAACCAAGTTAAATAAAAGAGTAAAAACAGAGAAAGTTCAAGTCAATTATGTTATATACATACACACATATTATTTGGTAGCAACAAAAAATTATATATTTAATGAAATAGGTAAACAGGAACAATTTTCAAACCTTTTTTCCTTCTTTCTCATCTTTTTTCTCACTCGCTTCAGACTTCCCTTTAGACTTCTTGGATTCTTTTTCTTTGCCAGACTCTACATCATCTTCATCTTTTTTCTTTTTCTTAATTTCTTTCTGAACTACTATCTTTTTGGCACGATGAAATAGTTTATAGTCAAGCATTCTGAAAAGAAAACAAAGAGGATTTTAAGCAACAAAATATTTTTTACAACAATAATCAAACTTCTGAAAACACATTAAGCATTTTAGATACAATGCAAATGTTTATAAAATAAAATACCTAAGAGAAATTTCATGCATTACACCATTAAAATTTATACAATTTAAAATGACACTTTTAAACAAAAACTTTATAAATAATAGCTATAAATAATTATAATTATATTATAAATAATAGAGCTTTAAAAATATTACTGATACTTGACCTCATAAATAATTACCATTAATGCATTGAACAAACACTGCACTTATTAGAATATTCTTAATAAACAGGAAAAACTGCTAACACTACACCTTAACACTGCTAAATGATGTGGATAAATGACGTTAAACTTTAGTCAAGTTTTAAGGTGCATTTAAAATTTTATTTATTGAAAAGACATCATATCAAGAAGTATTTATTAGGAATCCACTGAATAGTAATTTTGGGTGAATACTAAATATCCGGCACACAGGTAAAAAGAAGACAGAATATTCGGCCAAATACCAAATATTTGGCTGGTAGAATACACCTACATTTTATAGGTTGAAGGTATTAGAGTTTGATTTTAAAACAATTTTACAAAATGTTTAACGAAAAACTTCCATTTTAATGAAGAACTTTTCACAAATAAAATTTACATTAAAAAAAAAAAAAAAAAAACAATGCTTTTAATTATTAAAGTAGTGTTCATTCTAGAAAGAAAAAAAGACACTAATTGAGTAGAAAAGGGTAAGACAAATGTATTCTTGTGTTAGCAACAGGGGGGAAAAAAAAAAAAAAAAAAAAAAAAGAGAAAATATGTAATTTTTGTATATGATAAATAAAGTACCATTTCGAATGATTTTAGAAATTTTTTTAAATAAAAAAATTAGCATCAAAATGTAAATTGTTTTTAAAATACACTCTTTTATAAGCATTCAATGTTTATCTTAATAATCATGCATAATTTCATGACTGCAATTCATGTTTTTTCGACCAAAATTTCCATTACGATACATTAATTTGTCAAGGGCACCAAACTGGATTATGGGATTTTTTTTTTTAACACTTAACAGCTAGTAAATTTAGTAAAAAAAATTTTTTTTTGCTGCGTTTCTTTTTTAAGATATGATAACAGGAAATAATAAATGAAACATTATTTAAACATTGCTTTCTTTTTAGGGTTTCTGAATGTATACTCATAATTTAATTAATATGAAACTAATAATTGATTAAAGCATACTTTAAAACATAACATATATTACTTTTTTATTTATATTTTCTACTCTTTATTGTTTAAAATATTTCTTTGTTGGAGTTTCACAGCCAATTGGCCTATTTTGGTGGGATAGTTTGGCATATAATTAAACCTATTGTTGTTGTAACCATAAAGAATACTTGGCAATTTATCACCTGTAACCAGCCAACGTAATAATGCCTTAAAATTAATGTATTAATTTATAATTAAGTTCTAAACATATTAAAATGTTGTATTAACACACATGTGAACATAATTTTAGGTAGCTTTCATTACAAAAAGTAAAAAGCTACCTATTGCAGCCATTCAGAGAAAAACAATTCCAGGCAACTTCGGTATATTTTTCAAGTTTCTTTTTTTCTGGGTCTGTATTTAAATCAGCTTTAAAATCTTTCGAAAACTTCAAATTGACGTTAGGGTCGTCCATCGATATCTGTAGATTTTTTCTTAAATCAACAGATTCTAGACCATTTTTGAATTCCTGCAGAAGATTATTTGCTCTTGTGCGACCTAAAAAAACGAAATTAGGTACTGTGTGCACACGTTCTTTTTCTTCATCCCAAAAACGAACTTCTGAGCCACTTTATTAAACGATTCATCAAATCTAACCACCAAGAACTCCCATTTATTGAACTTTTCAGACAGTTCTTTTTGAAAACACACTAATCCGATCACACTAATCGACACACCTCGTGCTCATGTTTATCTGAATCTGAACAACAATGCAAACAATACAAACTGAATCAGCCAAATGGAAGACCGAATGACGATCATATAACTTGACTTTAAATGCAATAAGATTTGAGGGAGTCTTTCTCCTCGTGGTCAGGCGTTGCTATGGCAATGGCATGAGGCAGCGAAAAGAGATGCAAAGGCGTGTCGCTTCTAGTTAGTTTGAAAGTTTGGCACCTTAGAGTATGTTTTACAAAAATCGATCTAAAAACATAAGTACTGATCATTTTTTTATATCGCTTGTGAAAATATATTTACTAATTTTTATCCAAATTTTGATTTTCCGAATGTGACATAATTTTTTTTTTCCACTTTAAAAAAATTCCCTGACAATAAACACAGATTCAGCAAATTCCCTGACTTTTCCAGACATACAAAATTCCCTGACATTTCCCGGTTGCTTGCCACCCTGCTGGTGTAAAGAACATAAAAATCAATTTTTTTAAAAACTTTTAGATTTTTTACATTTAATATATTTTGTTAGATTATCCATATTGCCATTATTTTAGATTGCCCATTTTAGGTTACCAAAAACATTTTTGTGTGAAAAATACCAATTATGTATTTAAATAAAATTTTGAAATTTATTAAAAACAGTACTTTCATATTAGCCACATGCCAGGAGTTAATAGCTGAAGATATCGCAAATTTTTTTGCTATTTACAACAACTTTTTTTATTACGATTAGTTCAGTGTTTAAGCGCCTTAATTCAATTACATATCTGTTAAATTTGTGTTTTATATTATTTATTTATTGGTGAAGTTTTAATTACGTTACAGAATATTAGCCAGAAATGAATGCTGAACTATTTACAATGTTTTGATTGCAAATTGGTTAATCTTTCTTAATCAGGCTGCACGCAATAGATAGATTTTTAAAAATCATGCTTGAAAAATATTATAAAAGTCATTAAAAAAAAAGTCAGTGGAGATAACATTTTCAAACAGATTGTATTTGAAAGTACATTTTTCTATCTATTTAACGGGGGTTAAAATTGAAATTGTGTAATGTTTAAACATTTTAAAAATTGCAATAAAAGCAGAATTTATTGGTCAGGTCATTGCCACCGTCAATATGACATAACGTTACTCACAGATATGTCTTGCTTTATAATATAGATAAGATAAAGGTATTCTACCTCAGCACTTATATATATCTGATTAACAAATTACACTATTACATTGCCTTTACTGTCTTGTAACCTAGACCAACATATGATCCTAAAAGACCCGACCATTCGCCGATTTTCTGCGTGCTAGTTTCGGAATGCAGCGTTTGGCGTCTCGTGGTCAGCACTAGAACAACAAACTGCAGTTTATAGAACACGTGAATGTTATAGTTATGTGATTTTTTTTTTCATTCTGGTTGCTATATCCTTTCAAATATGAGGTGTTGTGTGCCTTTCTGTAGTATTGACAGTCGGGCAGACTATTTTGACCCTGATGATAATAAAATTTCGATGCATTATTTTCCAAACGAGGAAAAAATTAAACAAGCAATCGGCAGGCAAGGTATGTTTATTTACCTTTTACTATTTTATTTAAGTTTATTAAATGTTAATTATGCATTTAATCTAATAAGATGGCTCATAATTTTACTATAAAAGGAACAGAAACTTATAGAATAATAAAATATCTGTTCTAAACATTATGGCTATTAAAATAAAACTGCTTTTTTTTTCATCACAAGAACGCCATGTGCGGCTAGCGCTATACATTTGTAAAATCATAAATCTTTAAAACATTCTAATATTAAGAATTTATACAATCAAACTTTTCTTTTATCTATCACTGTAGCCAAGGGATGTGCATAGGAAATTATTCTGATTTCTGCATTTTTTGGCTTTTGTATTTCAGGAATTTTTTTTATTAATTTTCAGTGACGTTTATAATAATTCACCCATGTGTAACATAATCTTTTGAATTAAAAACTTTTATTGCGATGACGTTTTAAATTAATCTTTTTGCAACTTCAATCATTCTAAGATAATCAATATTTTATATTTTAATGAGTAAATTTTGAATTTTCTCAGCATTTTTAATTTATTTTCTACAATTGAAACTTTTAAAAACCAGTGATAGAAAACAAAAAAATTTAGAATAGCTTTAATATCACAATATTACTTGCATAATACTGTGTTAATTTCCTTTTATATATCTATTAATAATGCAAGCATATATTCAGTATTTAAGATTGTCAGCATCTGATAACTTATTCCCAAAGAATCATTATTTGCCTTATTCCTATCTCTTTAATTCTTCAAGGAAAGGCCATTTTTTGTCTTTCTTTCTTTATTTATTTATTTTTTTGTGTGTGTGTAAGTTGTAATGCTGTTAGTCGATTTTTTAGTGAAAGATTTTTTTCTTGTTGCACTGTTTTGTTTTAATGGAATTATTTTTGTGAAAGTTTTCTTTTGTATAATGAACTTTTTAAATTACAAGTTATATATTTAAAATCTTACGGAGATGAAATATTTATGAAGTGTTTACTTTCATGGGATGAAATTTTGTCAGGGGCATCAAAGCGGGGACCCAGTTTTTTCTCAAATTCATACAGAGGATGTAAAGCAAACTTTCCCTTAAAAGTTGAAAATAGTTTTTAAGGTGCTTAAAAGTTATTACTTTTTTCTGTAAAGTTCATATTTAAAAAAAAAAGTTTCAAGGATATTTACTGGTCAAAATATGATGAAAGGGGTAAATACTATTGGCCTTCAATGAATGTTAGCTTATTGTTTTTACAATCAGCGCCTGAAGAAAACATGGGCTGAGGCTCTTGTGCACTTCCAGTTTTAGTGCACAATTTTCATAAAAGTGATGTTTTAAATCCATTTTGATTTTGCACTGTTTACAATAAATGTTTTCAAGGGTCGATCCAGACAAAATTTTGGGTCTATTTAGGGCCCCTTCACAAAAATAAATTTAATAAAATGGGCCCCTTCACAAAAATCAATTTGATAAAATGGGACCCTTCACAAAAATCAATTTGATAAAATGGGACCCTTCACAAAATTCCTTTTAACAAAATAGGCACTTTCACAAAATTCCATTTCATAAAATCTAACTATTTATTATTTATTTATTATTCTTTGACTTTTAAAATGTATAATTTGTAAACAAACAAGATTACCAGAGATGGCCCCAACAAAATTAACTCTCAATTCATTGTGTTTTGTTTCCTTTTCAGCTTTTTTTGTAAATTATAATATTTTTATAAATTGCTGAGCATCAGTAACAGAACATTTACCTTTCATATGCACTAAAAAATAATAAACATGTTTATTAAAATAGCACATCTGCAAAGAATTCTAATAATTGACTCATATCCAGTGCCATTAGTTTTGGATAGAATAAGCGCAATTGCATATCATTTTAAAAAAAGACTTAAATAAGGGGGGGAATATATTGAAACATCTTAATAGATTGAGGGGGGGGGGGGTTGATAAAACTGATAAAATGGATCTTTAAATAAGGAAAATTTTTGATAAAATAACATATCAATGTTAGTTATGTTAAAAAGGAATTTTATAAATTGCAACTGGGCCATAGGCACACCTGTTAAAAAAATTTGCCCCTCCCTAGATTTTATTTTGCCGGTTCTCATATTTTTTAGTATTTGTCCCCAACAAAATTAACTCTCAATTCATTGTGTTTTGTTTCCTTTTCAGCTTTTTTTGTAAATTATCATATATAAATTGCTGAGCATCAGTAACAGTACATTTACATTTCATATGCACTAAAAAATAATAAACATGTTTATTAAAATAGCACATCTGCAAGGAATTCTAATAATTGACTCATATCCAGTGCCATTAGTTTTTGGATAGAATAAGCAATTGCATATCATTTTAAAAAAGACTTAAATAAGGGGAATATATTGAAACATCTTAATAGATTGGGGGGGGGGGGGGGGATTGGTAAAACTGATATAATTGATCTTTAAATAAGAGAAAATTTTGATAAAATAACACATCAATGTTAGTTATGTTAAAAATGAATTTTATAAATTGCAACTGGGCATAGGCACACCTGTTAAAAAATTTTGCCCCTCCCTAGATTTTATTTTGCCGATGCTCATATTTTTTAGTATTTGTCCCCCACAAAATTAACTCTCAAATCATTGTGTATTATATATGTAAGCAATAATTTAAATATGTAAAATCGAAGCAATAATAGAATAGTCGTGAAATTACTTTTATCCCAAAATAAAGGGAGAAATTATAAAAGGATATACAGTGGAACCTCCCTTTAACGAAGTCCCTATTTAACGAAGTTTTCTACTTAACGAAATTTTCTGTAGAACTTTGATTTTGAACACCATTAGCATATAAATTAATCTCCATATTACGAAAAATATATTCTATATAACGAAGTTCATTCCACTTTTGTACTTGTACAGAATTCAAACTAAGAGGTTACTGTTGTGATGGATATGGTAATTTATTTCAGCGGACTGTAAGAAAATGAACACATTTAAATATTTTCCATTCTGCTTGATGCTAAATATTTTTTTTTTCTCACTAAGAAAAACACTTGTTATCATTACTCTCCCACACCGAGACTCCAGCGTTGACAGTTGGGGGAAGTCAAAATCCCCTTTTTACATTCAATTAATATAGAAGATGTAGTGATGCAATGGCGTCAGATGCATTGAAGAAAAAAATATCAATTAGAGTCAGACAGTTACCATTCTGACCTTCCATTGCTGATAGACAATTGCGCTGTACATCCACAAGAATGTGCTGCAAAAGGCAAATCGAAAAACATTAAAGTTATTTGTGTTCCTGCCAATACAACTTCTAAACTTCACACATTAATCTAAGGAATAATAAAAAATCTTGAAGTACATTATCGAAAAAGACAATATAGTGAAAACATTAGTTTGAGAAACTGTGTATCAGAGCTGATGAAAGCTTCAGCCAAAGTTTGGGAATGTGACGTGATTTCATCGACCGTACACAACTGTTTTGTAAAAAATGGCTTCATAATTTAAACTGAATCAAATGCTTAGGGGTCTCCGTGGCCGAGTGGTTAAGACACCATTTCGCTAACCGCTTGAGAGCGTAGGAGTCAGGTCGGTGGGTTCGACTCCCGCCAGCTCCACTGCACACACTTTGTGGAGCTCCCGGAAGCAACTCTCTGGTGTTGTAAATTTCCTTGTGGCTATCTCGTCCCTGTATATTGACGATGACTTATAAGCGGGCACTTGATGTCAAGCACAGAAGCAGACTTGTATAAAACCAAAAACTTTCTGCGCACATAAATATTGAGTCAAAAACTTTCTGCAAATTAATTTAATGTTTAATAAAATTACGTGACGATATTGACGATATAAATTAAAAACCGTAGTTTAAAATAATTACCATTTAAAATTAATTAATATTAATTAAAGAATAATTATTTTGGTTAAAAATAATAATAAAGCTAAAAATCCATGATAGAGAAGAGCTGAATTCTTATCAATTATTTTGTCAATGCATTTAGAAACAACCCAATCCTTAATATTTTGACCTCTTCACAAGAGTCTAATGTCACAACAATATTTTGTATCTTTAAATTTTGAATTGTGTGCAAACAGTAAATAAATCTTACATAAAATTAAGGAATATTTTGTATTTTTTAGTATTAAAAAAAAAAAAAAAAAAATTTCTTTCTTTTTCTAAAAAAATTTCTGCAAAGTTCCGAATTTTGCAGAAAATTTTCCGCGCACGCGTGCGTCTATATCATACAACTCTGCACACAAGTCAGATGTATGTTATCAATAAACAAAACAAAAGAAAAAAATCAAATGCTTCTGAATCTAACACCTGTTTGTCATATCTGAAGGAAAAATTTCATGAATTTAAGTTGATTTCTATTTAACGAATTTTCTTCATAAAGAAGTTTTTAAGTGTAACGATGAGACTTCGTTAAATGGAAGTTTCACTGTATAATAGAACCACGCCAAAACGCAATTTCTGTGATGGTTCTTTAAATTATTGATATATTGTATTTGTATCATAAATGAAAATCCTAGATATTGTTGAAATATTTAAAAACTTATCTTAATCGAGCTTTTACATCATATCTAGTAGTTTACTAATCAGATATTTTTTTAACACAATATGAAAATTTTATTAATAAATAAACACTTTTTTGCAATAAGACTTGAATTCTTGACTTTAAATATGTTCTTTTCACCAGTTTCATCCATCCGGAATAGAAATATATGCTAAAAATATTAATAAACAGAAAACATTACTAACGTATTTAAAGGGAAAAACGCGGAATGTTGTTCTATTATTCTACGCTATCTGCTAGCAGACGACGGAGAAATGGGCATGTTTTTATGAATGGAAAGTCGGCGAATGGGCAGGTCTTTAGGATCGTATGTTGGTCTAGCTTGTAACATACACCCTTTTCTACACTGAAAAGCTGATAGATAGAAATTTCATACAGCAAAGAAAAAGTCCTTGACTATTATACAGTCTGAAAAAGAAACTGGGTGGAAAAAAATCACAATAATTAAGGTGCACATTAGCAAATGTTAGGTTTTTCTGTAATTTTACATTTGCAGATATTCAAAATTCATGAATGCAAAGGAGTTACTGTACTTCCTTTGCAAACTACAGATGTTTTCAATACTGTTAAGCAAAATCTAAAAATAAATAAAGTGATATACTTAAACATTTAATTTAATTTTTTAAATACTGTAATTTGGTTTTTAAAAAGTTTTACAGTGTGTAGATTAACACTGAAATATATATCATACACATCAATTTCTATTTATCGGCTATAGCTTCCTTACTACTAGACCAGGGTTTCCCAAATGTACACCTTTGGAGTACTTGACAAGTCTGTGTTCACAAACAGCTTGTAATGCAAGACAGCCAAATGAATAAGTAAAAAAAAAGTTTTTTTTTCTTTTTAAATCTCAAATTGTTTTTGAAAAAAAAAATTTTTTTAAACATACTAAATGGTGAAGACTATTACATTAAATATGCAAGAGTGAAAAAACTTGCTACATGTAAAACATAGAATAAAAGTTATGCTTATATGCATCCATTTGTTGTTTCCATATTTTAAATGATTGTTACATGTAAAAAAAAAATAAAAAAATAAAATAAAGGGTGGGGGTGGGGGGTACGCCAAGCATGTGTATATCACAGATACAGAAAATATATTAAAAGACAATATTCAATGTACATGCAAATTACATATCAGATTACACTGCCTTATTAAATTGAATGGAGGAGGATTGATTTTGGGAAGCTTTGGCACAATGTTTAATGACAGATCAATAATAACAATTTTCTTACACTTAATGGAGAAAAATTTCACAATCAGTTGTCGAAATTTGCAACCAACTAATGGAATTTTTGACTTTTCCTGACTTTTATTGGTAGTCACCTTTTTACATTTTTCTTCTTTTTGATTGAAAATAACAATTGTCAATGCATAACTTTTTATAAACATAATATAAATTTAAAGATTTTTTTGTGATAATTTGAAGAATTTGGGAAATTTTGATATTTTTGGCAGTTTAAGAGATTGTGCCGAAATTTCTGAATCTTCCAAATATTTTAAGAGAGTTGACAGCTATGTCACTTGAATAAATTTTCAATACATTAAAACAAATCAGCTGCTTTTTAAAAGGAATACACAGAAAGTCTTAGGTTACTTTATATACTAAATAAAGGCACTTCAGTTATTTTTAAAAGAGTAGAGAGATTAATTCATAAGATATTTAAAATAATGTGAAGTATATTACCTTGCCATATAACTAACTGCAGCATCTCTATTGTTAAAATGAAGTTCACCTTTTTTCGAACTTTTTGCCCATGAAGATTCAAGTAAACAGTCAACAGCTTTGGAGGCTGAAAAAAGTTAGGTAAAAATAAAATGCTTTGCTAACAAATATCAAGCATCACGCAACACACTGAAACATTACATATATATATATATATTTGTCTTACGTGGCGCGAAAATCGGGCTGAATTTGTAACTTATGGTTTGGCAACAACCGTAGTTTCCAGAGCTCAGACCAATGAAAGACTAGATTGTGTTAGATCAGCTCCACCTCCAATATGGCGGTAAGTGTGAGATTAGTGAAACCATAGAATGAAACTCAAACTAGCAATTATTAAAAATAAAATAACATGTACGTAATCCAAAGCGTCTGAGATGATTCCTCAATTTAATTATGAGCAATATTGTTAATTTCAAATGAATTCTCAACTCTTATTTAGAATTCATTTACGAATTTCACTCACTCAAAAGTCGGAGAAAAAAAAAATCAACTGTCTAGATTGCACCTGGCGCCATCTGTTGATGTATTGATGAAGTAAAAAATAATTTCTACGTAGTTTTTTTTCCCCTAATGAATTTAAGTCGTGCTGTACAAAAGATCCTTTTTTCATAGTATTTAAAAGATTTATATACTCATTGGTAGCGCCAACTAAATACATTTTCAGTTGTGTTTTCAACGGAGAATTACTTTTATACATTAAAACAAGTAATATAAAAAATATTTTTTTAAGTCAATTCCTACATTTTAATCATAAATATATAAAATAAACCTGTGCAGCATTAATGTCCCACGTTATCTTTATTGAACATTATTTTATAATCATCGTTGCGGTATTTTATTTTTTGTTGGCATCACTAATTTGAAATAAATCTTATTTCATTCTTATAAATCTCATTTCATTTATGAAACAATGGGAGAATTTTTTCTCCCATGTAAAAATTAAAATTAATTAATTAAATTTAATTAATGAATTAATATTTTTAAAAAACTGTATTAACATAAATTGTCATCCAGTACAAGTTTAAAAAAATTTATTTGAACTTGAATGGATGAATAGAAAATATTTTATTAACGATTGAAAATTCCAACAAGATATATATAGAGAGAGTGTGAGCTAATAGTAGGAATTTAATTTTTAAAAAAATGTCAATTTCATATGTTCAAATGTTTTATGGTAGAACTCATTCCGGCTAGAATTGCTGAAAAAAAGGGGAGAACGAGCGAAGCGAGCTGTGACTGCATAGCTGTCTCAATGTGAATTGCTTCGCAATTCACGGGGGGTTGGCGAGCGTTAGCGAGTTGGGGGCTGAGACCCCTAGTAGATATTAAATACACAAACATGGTTAATACTTGATTAAATAATATGGAAGTTTCAGAAACTAGAACTGGAATTTATAGAATAAATCTTATCAGGAAATTTGAGAAATGAAATTAAATTAGTTGCAAGGATAAAAAAATAACAATTTTTAAAAATGCACAAGAAAAACCATTAAAGTAGATTTTGAAACCTAAAATTGTCTGAGTGAGTTAAGTGACACAGAGTATAAAATAACAAAAAAAGTAAAGTTACCAAATTTAAGCATAAACTTGAAAATGCATTTGGTATTTCTTTCCATAATTTTAAGATAACCCTAAAACTAATCACCACATAAGATTCACACTATGAAATTTGAATTATTTTTCAATATATTGTCACATTGCCATAATTCTGTGCTCATAATAAAGATTTTTCTACACCTGCTATGAATTATTGAGTTTGATTCTATTTGAAAACTTATTCAGTTCAGCATTTTGATTTCAATTTTAATCTACAAACAATTACTGACACTTCAACTACTTTAATTAAATATGTTAATGCAAGCAAAGGTAGGATGCTTGGAAAAATTTATCAATAACTCAATGAAATAACTTGCAGGGTTCTGTCCAGACTTTTTTCACAGGGTCCTGTTTTTGTGAAATTGTGAAGTTTTTTATATTTGTGAAAAATCTAATCATAATTTTGTGAATTTGAAATGGTCGTTGTATTCAGGTTCTTGTTTATGCATTTTTAAGAAGATATATGAATATAAAATACATATATTTTCTTTATATATGTAAAAGTGACAGGTCAGATTTTACTTTTAAATGATTAATTTGTGAAATGTTTGGTTTAAAGATGGAAAATTTTTGTGAAAATCCTATTTTTAAGACAAAGAATTTTGTGAAGGGTCCTGTTTTAAGGAAAATAATTTTGTGAAGGGCCCTATTTTAGGGAAAATAATTTTGTGAAAGGTCCTGTTTTAGGGAAAATAATTTTGTGAAGGGTCCTTTTTTTAAATGAAAAATTTTGTGAAGAATCCTTTAAAGAACCCAATTTTTTCCTAAACAGATCCCTGACTTGTGATAGATCTTAATTTATATAAAAAAAATTGTATAGTATTTTGTAAAGAAAAATTTAAAATATAACTAGCTGTAATACACCTCTGTACAGGAATATAAATAATTATGTGGGTTTAATAAATATAGATATTATAGATCACAGTTCACACAATTAAATTTACCTTGCGAACATGGTCTGAAACAATATGTCTGAAATATATCAAAATACAGTAGAACATCTTTATATTGCATTTCTTAGGATCAGCAGATGTGCAGATTATAAATTTTTGCACAATACAGAACATTTCACACATTGTTAAATTAACTTTATAAACATGGTCCAAATATGCCTGGACCAAATCATTCATTATATTAGTCACTAGCTGACATGCCTGGCGTTGCCCGGGCCCGTGATAATAACCTTAAAAATACCAAAAATCAATGTTGAATGATTTTATACTTTTAAATGAAAATCTATCCAAACGAACGGAAGGACAGTCGTTATAGTTATTGCCGATTTAATTTCTGACGTTTTGATATATTAAACTTTCAATTCTGACCAAAAGTTACTGAGGAAACATAAATAATATAAAGCGCTTCCCCACCATTCCTCTTTTAAACTCAAAATAATATACAGTATTGGCCAATTTATTAGTCCCATTCGAAAAAAAATTCCAAAACCTTGTTTCTAAGATGATTATATTAAAATCTAAGATGATTATATTAAAATTAAATAAAAATCATGCACTCGTGGCATCATAATTCACTTTTATATTTTAACAGAATAGTAAGGCTACTATAATTTGTGACTCGTGCTATAGCCAGTATACGTTAGGACACATGGCCGTTATCATTATCTTTTTATGCGTGAAGATTTCGTTAGGGTACTCCAGTGTGAAATTTGGTTAATTTTTTAAATTCAATATTTGAAAAACGGCTTAATCATTAGATTTGAAATTTATATCAAGAAAAATATGATTTTTTACCTTTCTAACGAAGTTTGTCTAACAATTTTCTGACAAATACTTTTTGAGCTATTAATTTTTTTACTAACTTCAAATGTTCCATTTTCCGAGTTTAATCTGTGGCAACGATTATTGAAAATCCCAGGTGTCAGCAACGCATAGCTGTTTATTAAAGAGGATTAAAAAAAATAAATAAATAATTGTAATAACAGCAATTTTTTCATTAGAAAGCTCTGAATTACGGAGAAAATGGAACTAATGTATCAAATTCAGTCGCAAATTAGAGCGTAACAATCTTTTACAATGTGAGAATGCAGGTGCTTCTTAACTACAAAATTCATTGTTTAAGTACGAGAAGTTGTGCGCTATACAGAAAATTGCATTATAAAGATTTTCTACTGTATACGGAACTGGAATTTTTTGCATTCATACTCTTCAATAATTAATGCTTTTTGTGTTGTATTTGTTTGGTTCTTTTGAAATCATAAAATGAGGTTCTATTGTTCAAATTTTAATTGCTAAATAGACGTGTAGCCAACATAGTGAAGAAGTACCCAAGCCGGGACTTGAATTCGGGTCATCAGATTAGCGCACTGACGTTCTACCAACTGAACCACTTGGGAACGATACTCAGCCTGGAACTTTTCCACCATATCATGTTGGCAAGGCTACAAACGCAGCTCAAGACAAAATATTTTCCGTGATTCGCCAACCTTGGGTCAAACACGAAATCAAAGAAAATCCAGCATCGACAATTGAATAAATTCATATTTTAATACTTGGAAATTTTTCCAGAGAAAATTTCTCATGGCTTGCATTCATAATATTCAAATTTTAATTGCCAAATAGGCATATAGCCAACATAGTGAAAAAGTACCCAAGCCAGGACTCGAACCCGGGTCATCAGATTAGCGCACTGATTAGAGCAAGAAGAGCAATTAAAATTTGAATATTATGAATGCAAGGCGTGAGAAATTTTCTCTGGAAAAATTTCCAAGTATTAAAATATGAATGAGGTTCTATTGTATCAAAAAAATTCAACAAATATAGAAATAACAAACATATGCAGTTCATATTAAGACAACATTAAAAAAAAATTGTTAAAATATCCACCTTAAAAAATAACAACCTGATAAAATTTATATTAACACATTTGATAATTAAATGACTAACAATTATTCATTTTTATCAAACTAAATAAATTGTAAGATATGCAGCCTAAACCAATTGATATTTATTAAAATTTAAATTCAAAATAAGTCAATCAATTCTGATATTACTAAGTATTTTTTTTTCTTTTCATTCTTTAACAGGCATGAAAGTGATTCAAAGAAAAAAAGGCAGAACTATTTTCATGCAATATATAGTGATAAATTCTTATTAGAAATGCATATTTAAACTAATCGTTTGGGGCCACCGTAATACTTACCCATCATGGATATGCATAATGTAAAATATTAAAATAAAAATGTGTAAACTACTTATAAAATGCATTGCAATTCAAATAAAATCGTGGCTTGGATGACGTCACAAACTTTAAAGGCTCGATTACTGAATTGCTTGAAAGAAACATCCTTATAACTCCAACAATAATAATCCTATTAACTAACGGTTTATTGCATCTGATTAAGCGTTAAATTTCCAATTAAAATATATCTTTAAACTGAAATTTGGATGAAATACAGGGTCATGAAAAATCGAAGAGTGTGGTAAATAGGATTCCAAATATCTCGGCAACTCATTATCCGATCGACTTCATGCTTTATGCAAAATTTATGTTTTTTTATTGTCTTGTATATTCCTTTCTTAAAATAAACAATTTTGAAACTTTTTATATACCTTTTATCAGAACGAATATTTCGAGAGTCCGAAAAAAATAGTTCCGGATAATCGAGGTTATTGAAATGAAATAGGCTTCTTCCCATTATTACATACTAAGTGCATACCAAATTGCAAGTTTCTATCTCAATTTTTTCGGGAGATAGAGCGTTTACAGACACACAGACGGACAGCAAAATTTTTTTTCTAAAAATATGTTTTTCGGAATCTCCAGTGTCTGAAACGTGTAAATCCGTCAAATTTTTTTTTCCGATTTTCAAAACGATTACAAGACTTACCCTATACTACGTATGATGGGTAAGTAAAAAAAGAAAAGAAATATAATGCAAGATTACTGTAGTTTTCTTTCTTTTTTTTTAAAGGGCAGGGCAGATTTGCTGAAAAGAGCACTTATATTGAGTGAAAGGACACTTATCATTGGATTTATGATTTGTCAGTTCTGAAAAGTGTGGATTTCAACTCTAAATCATTAATAAGTATTAAGTCCTAAAATTCCTGGAGAGCATTTCAAGTAGGGGGGGGGGGAGGGGCACCCTTTGGATTCACTGGCATACATTATCAAGGTAAGCTGAAATCGTGCTATATTTTAAAGAATCTCATAAAATAATCTGATTAAAATAACTCAATTTCTCGAATATTCCACTTATGGAAACATGTGCCATTCTAGGACAATTTTGAAATGAACAATGCCCTACAATTTGAAATCACAATACAATATGCAATTGCTGCATCTGTTTTTTTACATTGATTTAGAACTTACAACACGGGAGTCAATCAGAGCAACAAAACTTCTGTTTTTAAAAGTCCATGTGATTTTTGAGAGGAAAGGGAGGGGAGGTAGGAGAAGAAAAAGCCCAATATTTAAAAAAAAATAATAATAATAAAAGGACGCAAAGCAGCTACCGTGAAAAGGGGCAGGGTGTTTTTACCATGTCTAAAAAGTACAGGGCGCAATGCCCTTTGAAAAACATCAAATGGGAATACTGCTAATAAATGGAAATCAAATTTAAACTAACAATGAATGTAAAACATTGAATCAAAAGACAATGGTAGACAGTTTGACAGTCAAGTCCAAATGTAGTTGATGAATTAATGTAAAGTGGGATAATAAATCTTTCATGTCAAATGTTATTCTGAATATTTCATAATTACATCTACACTTTTATTCCGAATTGATTTGCTTTCAGACTTTCTCTTCCTGTTTAGGAGAAATAAAAGGTTTTCAAATTATATTAAATTTCTCAGATCCTGTTTAAAGAAAATCCATGTTTAAGAAATATATACGTAATTTATATTTACATATTATATCAATTTTTTTTTAAAGAGTAAAAAATACCTATAAAATATTCGACTTTATGTCCTAAAAGTGTTGTCTTCTTTTCAGGAAGTTTCTGCTTTAAGTACTTAGCAGCGGCATATTCTTCTTTGGTAGGTTTTTTGTCCAAATCTTTAGGATCAATCTGAAATTTTCAATTAGTCAATTAAATATGCAACAAAAAAATAAAAAATATTACACTTTAATTTACATGATTAAATTTTACAACTGAAGTATGGTTGGAGGAGATTGCAAAAATACATACTGTTACTGTCATAGCAATTTTCTATTTTCAGGATGTTATAATTATATTAAATAGCACACATTACTACAACATTAATAAATAGCCTTCTGTGACAGACTTTAAGCTTTAATTCGAAGATTCAACTAGACTATGAGCAAGCCTAAGATTAAAATAAACAAACTTTGAATTTAATTATTATGTTTTCAAAAGAAGTACCTGGTTGACAGAGCTTTGCATGGGGCAGATTGGGAAAATACCTCCAGCAGTTTTTTCCCTTGTTAAAAAGTTCCTTCCATAATCAGGTCCAAAGTCAATTGACACATTTAATATCATTATAATAAACTCTTATACAGTCAAAACAATATTATTCCTAGCATAATTCTTGTTTGCAGTAACTTTCTGTGGATATCATTGCAGAATATTAGCTATTTTCTCTGAGTCGATACATTGTAATAAATTGTTTCATTTCACATAGACATATGATTCGCTATATTTTAATATTTCATTTCAATTTTTGGCAGTTCTTATATACTAATTATTATGCTTTCTGCAATGGTTTCCAGGTTTTCACTCATGCAAAAGAGCAGGTATTGGGCGATTCCACCCTTACGTGTGTGACTTTTAGAGAGTGTTTTTTTGCAAATTGAGACAAATTTGGAAGTGAAATTATCTAGATAACCTTTTTACTTTTTTTATTGCTATTAGAGGACACATACAGAATCATTTTTGTAGTGACACCTTTAGTCTAAAGTAATAAAATTTTTAAAAAAAAAGTAAGTAAGGTCGTTGTTACGTGTGTGACTCAGAAAAATCACACGTACGTAACGACGACTTTATTATTATTTTTTTTTAATTGTTATTACTTTAGACTAAAGGTGTCACTACAAAAATGACTCTGTATGTGTTCTGCAATAGCAATAAAAAAAAGTAAAACGTTATCTAAATAATTTCACTTCCAAATTTGTCTCAATTTGCAAAAAACCGCTCTCTAAAAGTCGCACACGTAACGGTGGAATTGCCTTATTGCGCGAAAATTATTTTTCCATTATGGCATACTGATTGATCTCTAGATTGAAAAAATATTTAATCTGCTATTTTCATCAAAATTACCAGAGCCCCTTTCAAGAAAACCCCTAAAAAAATATAAATTTAGCAAGAATTGCTCATATAAGATTTGAATTTTTACCAATTCTTGTATGTTTTATACAACTTCTCAAACTATTTGCCTGGGAGAAAGTTCCATAATCGGGTTCAAAGCCAATTGGAATAGGTTTGGTGAAAAAATAATTTCATTGTTTAACTCTCATACAGTTAAAATTGTATATCGATGTCTTGTTTGTGCCAATCTTAGCTATGGATCCAATTATGGAAAATTAGTCATTTTACCTGTGCGAAGAGTGAGTATAACATTAACAGTTTAATTTCATTCAAATTTTAAGTATACAGAGTGATAAAATAGTAAAAATAGAATATTTTACTACACAATGCTACTTACATTTAAAGTACACAAATAATCATACTAAGAATGTAAACGAGAAGAGAAACTTTACATACAGGTACATACTCGTAAACTTAAAATTGGTTTTATGCATTATTTTTTTCAGCCATGATTAATATTAATAGATCATTTTATATTCAGATAGCTAGGTACATATTTGAGTATATATATATTTTTTTAACTACTTGATAAATTATGTGAAGTAATTAGTAATACAAATATGAAAGAAATGAAACTGCAGGTTGAATGTTTTAAATACTAAATAAACTTATTTCAAAATAAAGCTGAAGAGCTGACATTTGAAACCTCAGATCAGCAGATTTACTAGTTATAAAAATGGAATAAATATTTTTTAGTATTTTTTTTATGTACAGAGTTGTTTTGTGAAAGATGAATAATCAAACATTAAAAACAAAGTAATAGATTCTTAATAATATGTGACAAAAAAATTTCTTTAATTGAATAAGGATTACTTGATCCCTTTCTTTTCGTATGTCCTTGAACATTATTCTCTTCTTCTCCATTGGTTTGATTGATTGCCATATTATAAAATATGCAAGGCAGAGTTATCAAAAGAAAAATTAATCTAGTTTAATTAAAATATATATTGTACTGTCCTCTAAAAGAAACCCAGAGTGAAATGTTTCCTAAAAAAACACCCTAATACTTCATCAAATATAAAAGTCAATTTTTTTGTTTTCTATTTTTATGCACCATTTAGAATAATAAAAGTTGCTTAAAATACTTAAGGAATGCTTAGTTAGTTTTAAAATAATTTAAACTATCAATTGCAGTCAGGTGTGGGTTTTTTCAGGTAAAATGGGTTAGTTTTTGGAAAAGTGGTCTTTTTTTTTCTTTCTTATTCTCGCTTAACTGGCTGCCATTTTGTAACAAAGTGATGGAAGGAAAAATGCTCAACGTTAAAATCTTAGTCAGAACAAGCTGTACAAATTTAGCATGTTTAATTTTTCTGCATTCTTTATTAGACTTTATACAGAAAAAATTTCAAAAAAGGTTTTTTTTTTTTTTTTTTTAGAGGATAGCACAATACAGTAGACTCCCTCAAATCCACACAGCTTGGGACCAGAGGTTGTGTGGATTTTAGAATTTTGCGGATTTCTGGTCACTGTTTTGTTTAAATTTTTTAAAAAGTAATTTGAATGTACTGGAAATTATAATGAATGCTTATAATAAAGTAACATATTAAAATAATTAAGGAAAATAATAAACTAAAATAATAAAAACTAAGAAATTTAAAAAAAAAGTTAAATATTAAAAGTAAAGGTCAAATAAAAATTTAATAATGCATGACTAAATATGCATATAATAATGATGAGAAATTTTTCTTGAATTATTCCATGAAACTGGCCTCATAAAAGTACACTAATAATTTACATGAAAACCGTAAAATAACAAAATTTTATTTCAAGTTTAGCCAGATTTAATAACAAAAAATATTTGTTAATACATAAATGACAAATAGATCACAATCACCCCTGATATCAGTACTATTTTGAATTTTTTCAGAAATAAGTTTATACTTTCTACACGAGAAAGCATGAGTTCAATGATATTAACCAGAATTACACATTAAAATGTGTACAAAATGATATGAAAATAAAAATATCTTGAATTCCCCCCCCCCCCCCCCCCCTACATCTTTACTGTTAAGTTTCACTGTTTACATTTAAATCGAAACAATGAGTGGTTTTTAGGTGTTTGCGGATTTTAAAGTTGTGGATTTGAAGGAGTCTACTGTAATATATTAACCACGTGAAATTAATTAAAAACAGCCATTTATAAAAACAAATGTCATAGACACACTGGGGTTGGCACGATTGTTGCTTTTGCACCATTTTGTCGAGAATACATGTTAGATCTATCGTGTAAAAACAGAATATTTTATTTTATTATGAAGAATTTTATTAAAGATAAACACACACAAATTATTTTATTAGGTACTTCTCTATTATCACGTTGACCACTTTTCATAACAAAAAACTATCGCCAAACTGTAAGATTAAACGCCAAAAATGCAGTTCCATTTACTTGATATCAGAAGCATTATACGTGTTTGTTGTCATCAAGTGGTTTTTAATTCGACATTTGCATGTATTTTTCATTATGTTTTACTGATTTATTAGTTATTTCATTAATTAAAACTAACAATTTAACAATTGTGTCCTTAAATTCTTATATATTTTTTTTATATTCCAATGGCAACGTTCTCCCGTTTATGTGATAATAGTTTTTTGTTATGAAAAGTGGTCAACAGGATAATAGAGAATTACCTTTTAATATAAAACACACATGTTTAATTTATTGTAAACACACACACTGTCAAGAATACAACTGTCTCAGCTATTAATACCAGAAGGCTTTGATCAATATGCACTATCTGGTCTACCAGCCAAAATCACCATTTTGGCACCAAAAAGAAACTTAGGTTCATCTGTGATATCTGCACCAAATTTTGTTCGTATTAAATTCCGATAATCTTAATTTAGAAATTAAATTACCTAGATTTTCAGTTAAGGCTATTCTCAAATCCAAAGGAGATACTTTCTGACACAATTGTGAATTCACTTTTGTTCAGAAACGGATGAAACCGGCAGGTGTTCTTATTGAGACACTATGTCATCAAAATGAGTTTTTCATTCTTTGGTAAAGGCAGAAGATCTTTCAGAAAATACTGTCAAATTCGGCGTTTTGAACCGAATTTCTGATGCAGCAGCCTGAGATTGGTGAAAAACGTGTCATCATGTGACCAGAATCGCTTACATTGATAAGTAATTTGTTTGTTAAAAAATGGAAAACTCATTTCAATTCCAAATCGCTTCTATAGTCAGGCCTGCCAATTTTATGCCTTTGCGTTTAAAAATGAGCTAGAAATTGTTTCAGAAAGTTTCATGTTGTTGAGCAGGTCATTTGGAACCATCTTAAATCACAAGATTTCATGTACTATGACCATTACTGAAATAGTAATAGCCAGATGGGATGTCTGTGTCCATTACTAAATAATGACTATAATTAAGCATTCCAGTAATGGACACTGGTCCTAAAACCTTAAAAATAAATGAAATTTTATAAATGGCTTACAGTCAGATTTGTTATTACTTATTATACAAAATTATAGCCTTATTATATAAAATTCAAAGTTTTCTAATATACCATCAAAGTAAAAACATTGAACTTTAGCAAGAAAATACAGAAGATATTAAATTAATTAAATAAAGCCGACTGTTAACCTTGTTCAGTAAAATTTTCACTGAAAAACAGTGGAACTGTGAAATATTATCTTCTGCTTCCAGATTAGCTTGATTAAATTTTTAACAACAAGCCAAAATTATAAAAAATGCAAGAAAAGTTGTAAAAAAAAAAAAAAAAAAAAAAAAAAAAGCTGAATTTTTTATTGGTTATTTTTTTTACAAGCAAAACACTTTAGAGAGTGATGAGATGTTCATTACAGGTACATTTACCCTAGTCCCAAAGAAAAAAGTAATTTTTTAAAAATACAAATATTGAATTTAAAAAAAACAGTGCGGAAAATAATTTTACTTAGTTTAGTAAAATAAAAAACACTCATGTGATATCACATAAGGGTGATTTAAAAAATAAATAAATAATAATAATCAAAATTTAACAAATTCTTTATCATGAAATGTAAAACTTAAAACAGAGTGTTTTAACATCAAATCTCCTTTCACATTACAATTCTGCATTAAAAGTATAAACTATTGCTTCTTCTTTTCTTTATTCCAATGAAAATAGAAAACATTCCAAAAACATATTTAGCGACGTTGGAAGATTCTCAATCATATAACATAAAAATGATCATGCCTATTTAAAACTTTTTCATAAACAATTATCAAAACAATCATCGGTAATTCTTGAACTCGGAGAATTTCCTCTTACTGACAAAGAAAGCATTATTTACTGCAAAAACTTTAAACGTGAAAGGTTAATTTTTAGAAACACAAATTTAAAATTATTGGATAAAACACAAATCTTTGAATACTTACGTCTTTCTTTTTCTTATTTTTCCTACGTTCAGACATTACTACGATATTTTAAAATGACAAAGCCGACGAGCACAAACAACAGAACAGGAACTCAAAACAACACGACGCTTCCGTAAAGATTGCACTTGTCAAAATCTAGAACGATTATGATTGGTTCGTTTTCTGTACGTGGCATCATCACGAACTGTAGTTTTCGCCAAGTTGGCAGGTGAAATCTGTTGATTCATCCATCAGAAAAAAGAATGTCCAGAAGAAAGTTCCTAGTCATTCGAGTTCGAGACACACTTCATTGGCGATTTTTGATAAAAATTTAGATGAATGGTATGCAAAGAATCATAGAAAAAAGTTTCTTCTAAAGGAGATTATTTTAATTGAGAACTTTTACAATGGCAGGCATCCAGTTTGATTTTTCCATTGCTGTGAGGATTTTTCGCTGTTTTCGAAATGAAATTGACCAATCAAGAGCTTGTATATTGAGAGATTTTTGAAAAGATGAAATAATTGAAAGTGCCTTTAAAAAAGAGTGTCGACTTTCTCAAATGGGATTGCTCAGGCATGAAGTTTTTGTCCAAACTGTAAAGCAAACAAATATTAGCTTGGCGATAATAGCAGACTTGCCAAGTTTTTATCCAAAATCATCTGGACTGCCCATCATATCTCACCACTTTCTTATAAAGGCTAGTTTAACAAGATTTTTGGATATCGTTTTGTTCGAGTGTAAAGAGGTCAGTTGCTATAGGGTGCCTACATAAAAGTGGCGACATACGGGATATAAAATCTGATTGGTTTAAGACAATTCTGGGCAAAAGTGAATTGCAAAAATCTTGGCGAACCTGCCATTATTGATTATTGTCAAGTTAATGTTTGTTAAGTTGTCTCACTAAAGTGTCTCTGTGAGAGCAGGATCGTAACTAGACGAGGTCTGGGTCAGTTGAGCCAATCCTAAAAGTTTTCTGATCAAAACCTTGGTAAAAAGGGGTTCTTGCCTTCTACTTATGCCTAAAGTAGAGGAGAAAAGATAGCCCCCCCCCCCTCGGACTTTGCCGACTGGTTACGGTCCTGTATGAGAGTGGCGAACTACGGGATATAAAATTTGATTGGTTGAGACAATTTTGGGCAAAAGTGAATCGACAAGCATCTTGGCGAATCTTCCATTATTTCCATGCTAATGCTGTTAACTTGTAATACTCGTTTAATCAAATTTGCCCAAACGAATATTGCCAAGTTCTGGCATGTAGATTTTTCATATTTTGGACAAAAACATCTGTCTAAGTACAGTCTAAACATGCGCCCTATGCGTATGTTGCCATTTTCATATAGAGGATAGAGGCCTCCATAGTCTGTTTCGTCTAATTGAACTCGGACAAGCGAGTATCGTCAAGTTCTGGAATGTGGGTTTGCCATAGTTTGGACAAAAGCGAATTCCTAAGCACAATCTAAGTATGCGCATGTCGTCACTGTCATATAGAGCGAGGCTAACGGAAAATGCAGGCTACCGCGGTGCATTCCACTTATCTTTTTTTACAGACCGCTAGAGTGACATGATGCTCTTTTCATACACCTGCATTGGTGCATTCGAGCATCACGTGACTCCGGCGGTCTGTAAAAAAAGATACACGAAAAGAACCGCGGTAGGCTTTCTTTATCGTTAGCCTCGTATATAGAGGCAATCTAGTTGCTCTGGAAGTTCGCCAGAAATTGCCCAGTTGTGTTGACGGTAGAGTTGCAAAGACTAGAATAAACCCTGATTAAACCTGGGAATAAACCGGGATTTTTGGAAATAAACCGGGTTTTTTTGGGAATAAACCAGGTCTTTTGGCAATAAACCGGGTCTATTGGAAATAATCCTGGGAATAAACCGGGTCTATTGGAAATAAACCTGGGAATAAACCGGTTCTTTGCAACTCTAGTTGACGGATTTCTTACTGTCAAAATGTGTAATATATCGGAGTAGAACGTAAAAATGAGATATTTTTTTAAAAACACAAATTGCACAAATTGTGCTTATTAGTTGCTAAAATCAGTGTAAAATTTGTTTTAAACTCATAAAAGAGCTAAAATCCTACATGTTTCGGCTTTAAACTTAAAGCCATCATCGGGGAAGAGGAACAACACAAACGACTACTGATCTTTTACTTTTCGACACGAGAAAATTGAAATCAACAGTATGGAAAAATTTAAATAAAATAAGCGAGCGCTCTCTGTTGCCAAAGAGCGAAAAACAAAACAAGGAATTAACAAGGGGTTAAAAATGTATCCCATAAACTAGGTATGTTGAAAGAAAAGTTATCATTACAAATACAATCTTTTCTAATTTTAATTTCCAATGATTCCCTAATGGCGGCTTTAAATGGGTTATTGAACCTATGGATAATTCTTGCTTTATCGAAATTAATTACAGTATCATTATTTTTAGCGTAAAACCGGGAGAGTGCAGTGGATAACTTTCCAAATTTTATGTCGTTTTTATGCTCTTTTAACCTTCCCAAAAACTTTCTTTTAGTCATACCAATGTAAAAAATTATACTATTATTATTTAAGCTAATGGGGATTTCATAAACACCTGCGAATTGATCAGGGGGGATAGGATCTAATTTACATGAAACTAAGTCAACCAATTTTCTGGGAGGGACAGCAATAAGATGGATATTGTATTTACGGAGGGCCCTTTTAATCCTTTCAAATATAATAGGTATATATTGGAATTTACGATAGTTTGGTTTATTATTGCTAGGGACAGGATGCTGAATTAAATGGCCATTGAATTTTTCTATAATTTTCTGTACGTGATGAGCGGGGAAACCATGGTCAATGGCGATATCTCTGATAAAATTAAGTTCATCTTGGATGAATTCACTTGAACAAACCAGAAAAGCACGCTTGATGAATGAATTGAAGGCAGCAATCAAATATTTTTTGTTAGTAGAAGTTTAAAATTAGTGATAGTTAACATTATAAAGATAGTGACGTTACCGAAATGTATGTGCTTTTGAGATTCTTATATAACGAGTTTGCTGCATCGAGCGTCCCTCTAAATGAGCGCGACCTACTTTATACACGGCCGGTGCATGACCTTTGAAACGTCACATGGAGCGGATCATTTTTACATGGCGATTGGTGCAAAGAGACGCGCCCACCGTTGTGCGCCAATCGTCGTTTAAAAATGATCCACTCCATGTGACGTTTTAAACATCATGCACTGGCCGTGTATAACATAGGTCGCGATATGAGAGTGGCGACATACGATGCTCACACTGTGCTTAGACAGACACGTATGGCCAAACTATTGCAAACCTAGGTATTTTCTGTTCCAGATCTTGGCGAAACTCGGCTGAACGAGTTCGATTATACGAATAAGACACGTTAACAAACATTAGCTTGACGATAATAGCAGGCTCGCCAAGATGCTTTGCGATTCGCTTTTGTCTATAATCGTCTCAACCAATCAAATGTTATAAGCTCGTAAGCCGCTTCTCTTACATCTAATCTAGGCTCCCTTGGTGTACCCATTGATGCTTTTTTTTCTTGTTATCATGGGCGCAAAGTGCACAAACATACGTTTTTGTGATCGCAATATTACCGAATTTCATGCGCTTTTGAGATTCCTTTACAATGAGATTGTTGCATCTAGTGATGCTTTGTTTCTGTTGTTTTGTTTTCATAAGCGCGTAACGCCCATAGATGCGTTTTAGTGACCGCGGGATGGCATTACCGAAATTCATATACTTTTGAGATAGCTATGCAATGAGAAGATGTTGCATCCAGTACCGTGACCAAACATCCCTAAATTTGGGTATTGTAGTTCGCGTAGTTTTTGATTTAAAAGTCTTATTACATTTTAAGAAAATAATAAATTCATTGCCTTTAAAAAATAAATAAAACTTCCAGTTAGATTTTTAAAAAAGATTTAAATGAAGTCCCGTCATAAAATTTAGTCAATATCAATATGGGTGCCTGGTGCTTATATGTATATGAGTCCGTGTAAAACTTTGTGGGATTCAACCTTTTTACAAAAGAAAAAATATTTTGTTGAAGACTCCTATAAGCATTGGATCCGGGTGCATTACATTTGCTGCACCTAGGGAGCCTAGATATGATAACAATTTCCAATAACAAAAGGTGCCTTATTTAATTCTTCATTAAATAATGCGAATATTACTCTTCAGAAAAAGTGGTACAAGTCTGAATAAACTTAAAAAAGAGCTCAACCTGTAACAGTCATGTATACAAACAGACATAACTCTATTCTAAAATACAGCTTCAAGAATTTGTGGCTACAAAGATAACCAATCTGAACGTACCAAAGCGCAGCATCTTGAGGTCAAAAATTTAAAGATTTGTAAAATTTGTATTGAATTTTTCTTGTAAATTTTTTATGTTTTATATCGAAAATAATACTTTATTTTACTACTCTCTTCGATTTTACATCATACTAGCTGACCCCCGCCCGGTGTTGCCCGGGCCCGTAATAATAAATTTAAAAAGAAACATCAAGTTTTTATTATTTTATATCTTTAACCGGATTTTGTATGAAATTATATTTGTAAATAAAACATTCGAGAAAAAATATTGATATTTAGTTATAAAAACGCTCATTTTCTTGTTTTTTTTTTTACGTAGGGTCGTTCCATAGTTTTAAAATAAAAAGTTCTTTTTATCCGAACTCTTTTGTGACATTTCTTTGTTGGTGTAAAAATGCTTTATATGTTCTATAATTACTTATTAAATATACGTTTCTTTAACACACATTATTTATTACTAAATTACACAGGAACAAAACACATAACAATAAACATAATTCTACCTTGTTGTTGTTTTTGTTGTTTTGACCCCAATTGGGCCCGGTGAGCAGCTTTCTATTTCTGTATAGCTCTCTAAATCCACATAAAGTATGATCCATAAACCACAGAAACTAAATCTACTAATTTTGAACCGATTCCAGATGAGAGACTTGCATCTGGATTGGAACCCCCAGAGGTAACGCTTATATAGAACTTGGAGGACTTTAGAGCCACGAACAGATTTGACGCACACCAGCTCCCATTAATGTACACGGTCCGACAGCAGAGGCAGACGAGAGAGGTTGTCCCCCTCCCAAGCACTGACCTTGGTCGATGCTGCTTGGCTTTCGGTGATCTTACGAGAACCGAGCTTTACCGTCCGCGCCACTGCGGGACTAATTCTACCTAAACAACACTTTTTCCCAGTTCTAAAGATTCTGCCGTTGCCAAAACATAGCAGATAAAAGTTGGCTATTCACGCGTTGCCATTTAAGTACAATTGTTCATTTTAATACACGACAGTTTCCTCCCCTTTCAAATTAACAACATAATCTTTTCGGAGGCTTCCGGATCCAATACCTTTCAGATCGTCTCAGTTGCATTTGATTTTGGACAACTTGGGGTGTGCTAACTGGAGGAGATGTGACTGTTGACAGTGATGGAGGCATATCTTTGGCGATATCCTCGGAATTTGTAGGTGGCTCAGTCGATGCTGCATCTGTCTCCGTTGATGTCATTGTTGGATCAGATGGGCCGTTCATATTTGTTACTCTTTGTCTATATTGAACAACATTGTCCACTTCTTCACCTGATGATAGAATTTGATCAACATGTCGTCTAACCAAATTGCCTTGAACATTTATGGTATAATGCAATTCACCATCTTGGCTGATGATACGACCGAATTTCCATTTGGAATTAGCAGCAGTGTAATCTCGAACAGCTAATTTATCACCGACTTCAAAATACCGATCATTGAAATATATCCTTCCTAATCTTATTCTGAATTCTGTCTTTAGTATTAGGAATTGAGAGGGCAATTCTCGTACGAATCTCTCTTTTTAAGAACATACTTGCTGGAGACTGCATTGTAGTCATATTGGGTGATTTACGATATTGTAACAAAAAACAGTTGATTTTTTGATTCATACTACCAGGGTATTTTTGCATTGCTCGAAGGGATTGTTTCAAGGTGTGTACATATCTTTCTGCTTGGTCATTGCTGAAGGGCTTGAAAGATGCACTCGTTTTATGAAAAACTTCCTTATTTTGCATAAATTCTTGGAACTCATATGAGGAAAACTGCGGTCCATTGTCACTGACTAACATGACTGGCATTCTAAAACGATCAAAATGATCTCTTAGACATTCTACTGTTTTCAAGGCAGTTGTTGATTTCATAGGATAGACTTCGAGCCATTTTTAGTGTGCATCCACAATTAATAAAAACGTATGTTCAAAGATTGGCCCTGCAAAATCAACATGAATTCTTTCCCATGGAAAACTTGGGTTCTTCCAATGGTGTGTTTTAGACTTTGGAGGATAATCTTTGATCCTGGAGCAATCTGTACAGTTTTTAACAACATCTTCGATGTCTTTATCTATGTTTTTCCAATTGACATAGAATCTGGCTATTGCCTTCATTTTAACAACTCCTAAATGTCCCTGATGAAGTTCTTCCGAAACCTTGTCATGATATTTTTTAGGAACACAGGCTCTTTGGCCGTACATAATGCAACCATCCTGGAGAGTATATCCGACTTCCTTCCCTTTTTTAAAGCATTTAGCAAAGGTGCCAAATCTTTGTTATTTGCAGTTGCTTTAGCTAAATCTCTTGCTGTTATTGGAAATGTTTCAATTTGGGAAAGTTGGAAAACTGAAACGTCATCCTTTAATTCTAAATCTTCAGATCTTAAGGGTAATCGTGAAAGACAAATTTGCTTTACCATGATCCTTAGTATACCGATAAATTATGTCGAACTGATAAACCTACAATACTAGAGCATTGTAATTGTGTCAATCATATTTTAACTGCATCGAAAAAAAAAAAAAACCATGGGACAATCCATGGTGTCTTTCTCTCCTAAACATTGCAATTTCAATTTTGCTTTTTAATCATCAAATATAAAATAAACACGTGCGGAGATGTCACACTTTATCTCTTTTGTGCTATTTATTTTTTTTTATAATCATTGTTGAGCATTATATAATCCAGAATTTTATTTTTGTGGCAACACTAATTTGAGGAAAATTTTATTTCATTTATGAAAACAATGTCGATTTAATTTTCAATTATCAGTAAATTTTATACTATTTGTTTGATATTATTTGGATAGTTTCGTCATTTTATTTGTAAATATGAATCGGACTGTTGATTTATATGTTAATGAGTCTGTAATGGTAAAACATAAAATTATGTCAATATGATTGTTGTGAGTTCTTAAATAAAAATTTCGAATCAATACACTTCGTTTCAAAACAAATATTAAATACAGTAGTATTAAAATACAGATTTCTGCCGCAAATTGACAGCCAAATATTTTGTTGTAGGAAATTTAATTTAAATTTAATGTTGCCAGGTGAATAAAATAGTCACTTGCAAACACATTAAAAACCATTAGGTAAAGTATTTAAGTATATTGTAACTGTACAAAAAGTAATAAAATCCCATCAAAAACATACATGTGAAAGAATGCCAAGTTCGTTAACGGTTTCGCTAATAAAAGAAGTGAGATCTAACTGGAAACCAAGTTCTTTCGAAGCTCCTTAAATCATAGCTCCTGTCATACATAACGTTCTTCAATTGCTTAAGATGATTTGTTATGTTATTTGCTACTGAATAGAGCGACTTGGCAAGTTTTCTTTTATTCAAATTTCTCTACTTGATTGATCTGAACTTAAAATTAATCACTTCCTTAATTTATCAATACCTTAACTTCGACATACTTATTCGAATACTTGATTGACTAGATCTTTGCCAATGACATACTAGACTAAATTGTACTCAGACTCAAACATTAAAGTTGGTGGGTGAAAACTTGCCAAGTCGCTCTATTGAGTAGCCAATAATATAACAAATCATTTTAAGCAATTGAAGAACGTTATGCATGACAGGAGCTATGATTTAAGGAGCTTCGAAATAACTTGGTTTCCAGTTAGATCTCACTTCTTTTATTAGCGAAACCGTTAACGAGCTTGGCATTCTTTCAGATGTATATTTTTGATGGGATTTTAATTTTCCAAAATAAACCCGACTTTAGCACCAAATTCATTACTGCAAAGAAAAAGAGCTGAACTGTCTGTTTATTGATCATTATTGACATCTAAGTAAGTAAAAAAAATAAAGAAATATAAAATGAAAATAAAAATAAAAGTAGTTATTTCATTCCGATTTTGTGTCAATACAAGACAAGCCCTAATTGGCTGTATCATATTTTAGAAATTGATGTTCAGAAAGTTGGGGGGGGGGGGGGGGGCACGTGCCCCCTCGTGCCCCCCCCCCCCCCCGAGGCTACGCCTATGCCCAGCCGAAACTACTAAAGTCAGGTTCACGCAATTTGGACTGTAGATTGCTGTTATGGCCTAGGCAAGCAATAAGAAGGGATTTTTGAAAATTCCCCCCGAAGGGGGTTAAAGGGGGGTGGTCGAATGTTTTAGGTCATTTTGCCATATCTCAGCAGCAGTTATAGGTAGGAGCTTGAAATTCCAGAAAACAAATCTACTAAAAAAATGATTAAACACCTATTTCAGCGATTTTAGAAATTCCCACCAGAAGGGGGTTAAAGGGGGGTGGTCGAATGTTTCAGGTCATTTCGCCATATCTCAGCAGCAGTTATAGGTAGGATCTTGAAATTCCAGAAAACAAATCTACTAAAAAAATGATTAAACACCTACTTCAGCGATTTTAGAAATTCCACCCAGAAGGGGGTTAAATGGGGGTGGTCGAATGTTTCAGGTCATTTCGAAATATCTCAGCAGCAGTTATAGGTAGGATCTTGAAATTCCAGAAAACAAATCTACTAAAAAAAGGGTTAAACACCTATTTCAGCGATTTTAGAAATTCCACCTAGAAGGGGGTTAAATGGGGGTGGTCTAATGTTTTAGGTAATTTTGCCATATCTCAGCAGCAGTTATAGGTAGGATCTTGAAATTCCAGAAAACAAATCTACTAAAAAAATGATTAAACACCTATTTCAGCGATTTTAGAAATTCCACCTAGAAGGGGGTTAAATGGGGGTGGTCTAATGTTTTAGGTAATTTTGCCATATCTCAGCAGCAGTTATAGGTAGGATCTTGAAATTCCAGAAAACAAATCTACTAAAAAAAAGGGTTAAACACCTATTTCAGCGATTTTAGAAATTCCCCCCAGAAGGGGGTTAAAGGGGGTGGTCGAATGTTTTAGGTCATTTTGCCATATCTCAGCAGCAGTTATAGGTAGGATCTTGAAATTCCAGAAAACAAATCTACTAAAAAAAGGGTTAAACACCTATTTCAGCGATTTTAGAAATTCCCCCCAGAAGGGGGTTAAAGGGGGTGGTCGAATGTTTTAGGTCATTTTGCCATATCTCAGCAGCAGTTATAGGTAGGATCTTGAAATTCCAGAAAACAAATCTACTAAAAAAAGGGTTAAACACCTATTTCAGCGATTTTAGAAATTCCCCCCAGAAGGGGGTTAAAGGGGGTGGTCGAATGTTTTAGGTCATTTTGCCATATCTCAGCAGCAGTTATAGGTAGGAGCTTGAAATTCCAGAAAACAAATCTACTAAAAAATGATTAAACACCTATTTCAGCGATTTTAGAAATTCCACACAGAAGGGGGTTAAATGGGGGTGGTCGAATGTTTCAGGTCATTTCGCCATATCTCAGCAGCAGTTATAGGTAGGATCTTGAAATTCCAGAAAACAAATCTACTAAAAAAATGATTAAACACCTATTTCAGCGATTTTAGAAATTCCACCTAGAAGGGGGTTAAATGGGGGTGGTCGAATGTTTCAGAACTTTTCGCCATATCTCAGCAGCAGTTATAGGTAGGATCTTGAAATTCCAGAAAACAAATCTACTAAAAAAATGATTAAACATGTATTTCAGCGATTTTAGAAATTCCCCCCAGAAGGGGGTTAAAGGGGGTGGTCGAATGTTTTAGGTAATTTTGCCACATCTCAGCAGCAGTTATAGGTAGGATCTTGAAATTCCAGAAAACAAATCTACTAAAAAAATGATTAAACACCTATTTCAGCGATTTTAGAAATTCCACCTAGAAGGGGGTTAAATGGGGGTGGTCGAATGTTTCAGAACTTTTCGCCATATCTCAGCAGCAGTTATAGGTAGGATCTTGAAATACCAGAAAACAAATCTACTAAAAAAATGATTAAACACGTACTTCAGCGATTTTAGAAATTCCCCCCAGAAGGGGGTTAAAGGGGGTGGTCGAATGTTTTAGGTCATTTTGCCATATCTCAGCAGCAGTTATAGGTAGGAGCTTGAAATTCCAGAAAACAAATCTACTAAAAAAATGATTAAACACCTATTTCAGCGATTTTAGAAATTCCACCCAGAAGGGGGTTAAATGGGGGTGGTCGAATGTTTCAGGTCATTTCGCCATATCTCAGCAGCAGTTATAGGTAGGAACGCAAAAATCAGGAAAACAAATCTACTAAAAAAATGATTAAACACCTATTTCAGCGATTTTAGAAATTCCACATAGAAGGGGGTTAAATGGGGGTGGTCTAATGTTTTAGGTAATTTTGCCATATCTCAGCAGCAGTTATAGGTAGGATCTTGAAATTCCAGAAAACAAATCTACTAAAAAAAAGGGTTAAACACCTATTTCAGCGATTTTAGAAATTCCCCCCAGAAGGGGGTTAAAGGGGGTGGTCGAATGTTTTAGGTCATTTTGCCATATCTCAGCAGCAGTTATAGGTAGGATCTTGAAATTCCAGAAAACAAATCTACTAAAAAAAGGGTTAAACACCTATTTCAGCGATTTTAGAAATTCCCCCCAGAAGGGTTTAAAGGGGGTGGTCGAATGTTTTAGGTCATTTTGCCATATCTCAGCAGCAGTTATAGGTAGGATCTTGAAATTCCAGAAAACAAATCTACTAAAAAAAGGGTTAAACACCTATTTCAGCGATTTTAGAAATTCCCCCCAGAAGGGGGTTAAAGGGGGTGGTCGAATGTTTTAGGTCATTTTGCCATATCTCAGCAGCAGTTATAGGTAGGAGCTTGAAATTCCAGAAAACAAATCTACTAAAAAATGATTAAACACCTATTTCAGCGATTTTAGAAATTCCACACAGAAGGGGGTTAAATGGGGGTGGTCGAATGTTTCAGGTCATTTCGCCATATCTCAGCAGCAGTTATAGGTAGGATCTTGAAATTCCAGAAAACAAATCTACTAAAAAAATGATTAAACACCTATTTCAGCGATTTTAGAAATTCCACCTAGAAGGGGGTTAAATGGGGGTGGTCGAATGTTTCAGAACTTTTCGCCATATCTCAATAGCAGTTATAGGTAGGATCTTGAAATTCCAGAAAAGAAATCTACTAAAAAAATGATTAAACACGTATTTCAGCGATTTTAGAAATTCCCCCCAGAAGGGGGTTAAAGGGGGTGGTCGAATGTTTTAGGTAATTTTGCCATATCTCAGCAGCAGTTATAGGTAGGATCTTGAAATTCCAGAAAACAAATCTACTAAAAAAATGATTAAACACCTATTTCAGCGATTTTAGAAATTCCACCTAGAAGGGGGTTAAATGGGGGTGGTCGAATGTTTCAGAACTTTTCGCCATATCTCAGCAGCAGTTATAGGTAGGATCTTGAAATACCAGAAAACAAATCTACTAAAAAAATGATTAAACACGTACTTCAGCGATTTTAGAAATTCCCCCCAGAAGGGGGTTAAAGGGGGTGGTCGAATGTTTTAGGTCATTTTGCCATATCTCAGCAGCAGTTATAGGTAGGAGCTTGAAATTCCAGAAAACAAATCTACTAAAAAAATGATTAAACACGTATTTCCGCGATTTTAGAAATTCCTCCCAGAAGGGGGTTAAAGGGGGTGGTCGAATGTTTTAGGTCATTTTGCCGTATCTCAGCAGCAGTTATAGGTTATAGGTAGGAGCTTGAAATTCCAGAAAACAAATCTACTAAAAAAATGATTAAACACCTATTTCAGCGATTTTAGAAATTCCACCCAGAAGGGGGTTAAATGGGGGTGGTCGAATGTTTTAGGTCATTTTGCCGTATCTCAGCAGCAGTTATAGGAAGGAGCTTGAAATTCCAGAAAACAAATCTACTAAAAAAATTATTAAACACGTATTTCAGCGATTTTAGAAATTCCTCCCAGAAGGGGGTTAAAGGGGGTGGTCGAATGTTTCAGGTCATTTCGCCATATCTCAGCAGCAGTTATAGGTAGGATCTTGAAATTCCAGAAAACAAATCAACTAAAAAAATGATTAATCACTTATTTCAGCGATTTTAGAAATTCCACCTAGAAGGGGGTTAAATGGGGCTGGTCGAATGTTTTAGGTAATTTTGCCATATCTCAGCAGCAGTTATAGGTAGGATCTTGAAATTCCAGAAAACAAATCTACTAAAAAAATGATTAAACACCTATTTCAGCGATTTTAAAAATTCCCCCCAGAAGGGGGTTAAAGGGGGTGGTCGAATGTTTTAGGTCATTTTGCCGTATCTCAGCAGCTGTTATAGGAAGGAGCTTGAAATTCCAGAAAACAAATCTACTAAAAAAATGATTAAACACGTATTTCAGCGATTTTAGAAATTCCTCCCAGAAGGGGGTTAAAGGGGGTGGTCGAATGTTTTAGGTCATTTTGCCGTATCTCAGCAGCAGTTATAGGAAGGAGCTTGAAATTCCAGAAAACAAATCTACTAAAAAAATGATGAAACAACTATTTCAGCGATTTTAGAAATTCCCCCCAGAAGGGGGTTAAAGGGGGTGGTCGAATGTTTTAGGTCATTTTGCCATATCTCAGCAGCAGTTATAGGTAGGATCTTGAAATTCCAGAAAAAAAATCTACTAAAAAAATGATTAAACACGTATTTCAGCGATTTTAGAAATTCCCCCCAGAAGGGTGTTAAAGGGGGTGGTCGAATGTTTTAGGTCATTTTGCCACATCTCAGCAGCAGTTATAGGTAGGAGCTTGAAATTCCAGAAAACAAATCTACTAAAAAAATGATTAAACACCTATTTCAGCGATTTTAGTAATTCCACCCAGAAGGGGGTTAAATGGGGGTGGTCGAATGTTTCAGGTCATTTCGCCATATCTCAGCAGCAGTTATAGGTAGGAACGCAAAAATCAGGAAAACAAATCTACTAAAAAAATGATTAAACACCTATTTCAGCGATTTTAGAAATTCCACCTAGAAGGGGGTTAAATGGGGGTGGTCGAATGTTTCATGTCATTTCGCCATATCTCAGCAGCAGTTATAGGTAGGATCTTGAAATTCCAGAAAACAAATCAACTAAAAAAATGATTAATCACCTATTTCAGCGATTTTAGAAATTCCACCTAGAAGGGGGTTAAATGGGGGTGGTCGAATGTTTTAGGTAATTTTGCCATATCTCAGCAGCAGTTATAGGTAGGATCTTGAAATTCCAGGAAACAAATCTACTAAAACAATGATTAAACACCTATTTCAGCGATTTTAAAAATTCCCCCCAGAAGGGGGTTAAAGGGGGTAGTCGAATGTTTTAGGTCATTTTGCCGTATCTCAGCAGCAGTTATAGGAAGGAGCTTGAAATTCCAGAAAACAAATCTACTAAAAAAATGATTAAACACGTATTTCCGCGATTTTAGAAATTCCTCCCAGAAGGGGGTTAAAGGGGGTGGTCGAATGTTTTAGGTCATTTTGCCGTATCTCAGCAGCAGTTATAGGTTATAGGTAGGAGCTTGAAATTCCAGAAAACAAATCTACTAAAAAAATGATTAAACACCTATTTCAGCGATTTTAGAAATTCCACCCAGAAGGGGGTTAAATGGGGGTGGGGTGGTCGAATGTTTCAGGTCATTTCGCCATATCTCAGCAGCAGTTATAGGTAGGATCTTGAAATTCCAGAAAACAAATCTACTAAAAAAATGATTAAACACCTATTTCAGCGATTTTAGAAATTCCACCTAGAAGGGGGTTAAATGGGGGTGGTCGAATGTTTCAGAACTTTTCGCCATATCTCAGCAGCAGTTATAGGTAGGATCTTGAAATTCCAGAAAACAAATCTACTAAAAAAATGATTAAACACGTATTTCAGCGATTTTAGAAATTCCCCCCAGAAGGGGGCTAAAGGGGGTGGTCGAATGTTTCAGGTCATTTCGCCATATCTCAGCAGCAGTTATAGGTAGGAACGCAAAAATCAGGAAAACAAATCTACTAAAAAAATGATTAAACACCTATTTCAGCGATTTTAGAAATTCCACCTAGAAGGGGGTTAAATAAGGGTGGTCGAATGTTTCAGGTCATTTCGCCATATCTCAGCAGCAGTTATAGGTAGGATCTTGAAATTCCAGAAAACAAATCAACTAAAAAAATGATTAATCACCTATTTCAGCGATTTTAGAAATTCCACCTAGAAGGGGGTTAAATGGGGGTGGTCGAATGTTTCAGAACTTTTCGCCATATCTCAATAGCAGTTATAGGTAGGATCTTGAAATTCCAGAAAAGAAATCTACTAAAAAAATGATTAAACACGTATTTCAGCGATTTTAGAAATTCCCCCCAGAAGGGGGTTAAAGGGGGTGGTCGAATGTTTTAGGTAATTTTGCCATATCTCAGCAGCAGTTATAGGTAGGATCTTGAAATTCCAGAAAACAAATCTACTAAAAAAATGATTAAACACCTATTTCAGCGATTTTAGAAATTCCACCTAGAAGGGGGTTAAATGGGGGTGGTCGAATGTTTCAGAACTTTTCGCCATATCTCAGCAGCAGTTATAGGTAGGATCTTGAAATACCAGAAAACAAATCTACTAAAAAAATGATTAAACACGTACTTCAGCGATTTTAGAAATTCCCCCCAGAAGGGGGTTAAAGGGGGTGGTCGAATGTTTTAGGTCATTTTGCCATATCTCAGCAGCAGTTATAGGTAGGAGCTTGAAATTCCAGAAAACAAATCTACTAAAAAAATGATTAAACACCTATTTCAGCGATTTTAGAAATTCCACCCAGAAGGGGGTTAAATGGGGGTGGTCGAATGTTTTAGGTCATTTTGCCGTATCTCAGCAGCAGTTATAGGAAGGAGCTTGAAATTCCAGAAAACAAATCTACTAAAAAAATTATTAAACACGTATTTCAGCGATTTTAGAAATTCCTCCCAGAAGGGGGTTAAAGGGGGTGGTCGAATGTTTCAGGTCATTTCGCCATATCTCAGCAGCAGTTATAGGTAGGATCTTGAAATTCCAGAAAACAAATCAACTAAAAAAATGATTAATCACTTATTTCAGCGATTTTAGAAATTCCACCTAGAAGGGGGTTAAATGGGGCTGGTCGAATGTTTTAGGTAATTTTGCCATATCTCAGCAGCAGTTATAGGTAGGATCTTGAAATTCCAGAAAACAAATCTACTAAAAAAATGATTAAACACCTATTTCAGCGATTTTAAAAATTCCCCCCAGAAGGGGGTTAAAGGGGGTGGTCGAATGTTTTAGGTCATTTTGCCGTATCTCAGCAGCTGTTATAGGAAGGAGCTTGAAATTCCAGAAAACAAATCTACTAAAAAAATGATTAAACACGTATTTCAGCGATTTTAGAAATTCCTCCCAGAAGGGGGTTAAAGGGGGTGGTCGAATGTTTTAGGTCATTTTGCCGTATCTCAGCAGCAGTTATAGGAAGGAGCTTGAAATTAAAGAAAACAAATCTACTAAAAAAATGATGAAACAACTATTTCAGCGATTTTAGAAATTCCCCCCAGAAGGGGGTTAAAGGGGGTGGTCGAATGTTTTAGGTCATTTTGCCATATCTCAGCAGCAGTTATAGGTAGGATCTTGAAATTCCAGAAAAAAAATCTACTAAAAAAATGATTAAACACGTATTTCAGCGATTTTAGAAATTCCCCCCAGAAGGGTGTTAAAGGGGGTGGTCGAATGTTTTAGGTCATTTTGCCACATCTCAGCAGCAGTTATAGGTAGGAGCTTGAAATTCCAGAAAACAAATCTACTAAAAAAATGATTAAACACCTATTTCAGCGATTTTAGTAATTCCACCCAGAAGGGGGTTAAATGGGGGTGGTCGAATGTTTCAGGTCATTTCGCCATATCTCAGCAGCAGTTATAGGTAGGAACGCAAAAATCAGGAAAACAAATCTACTAAAAAAATGATTAAACACCTATTTCAGCGATTTTAGAAATTCCACCTAGAAGGGGGTTAAATGGGGGTGGTCGAATGTTTCAGGTCATTTCGCCATATCTCAGCAGCAGTTATAGGTAGGATCTTGAAATTCCAGAAAACAAATCAACTAAAAAAATGATTAATCACCTATTTCAGCGATTTTAGAAATTCCACCTAGAAGGGGGTTAAATGGGGGTGGTCGAATGTTTTAGGTAATTTTGCCATATCTCAGCAGCAGTTATAGGTAGGATCTTGAAATTCCAGGAAACAAATCTACTAAAACAATGATTAAACACCTATTTCAGCGATTTTAAAAATTCCCCCCAGAAGTGGGTTAAAGGGGGTAGTCGAATGTTTTAGGTCATTTTGCCGTATCTCAGCAGCAGTTATAGGAAGGAGCTTGAAATTCCAGAAAACAAATCTACTAAAAAAATGATTAAACACGTATTTCCGCGATTTTAGAAATTCCTCCCAGAAGGGGGTTAAAGGGGGTGGTCGAATGTTTTAGGTCATTTTGCCGTATCTCAGCAGCAGTTATAGGTTATAGGTAGGAGCTTGAAATTCCAGAAAACAAATCTACTAAAAAAATGATTAAACACCTATTTCAGCGATTTTAGAAATTCCACCCAGAAGGGGGTTAAATGGGGGTGGGGTGGTCGAATGTTTCAGGTCATTTCGCCATATCTCAGCAGCAGTTATAGGTAGGATCTTGAAATTCCAGAAAACAAATCTACTAAAAAAATGATTAAACACCTATTTCAGCGATTTTAGAAATTCCACCTAGAAGGGGGTTAAATGGGGGTGGTCGAATGTTTCAGAACTTTTCGCCATATCTCAGCAGCAGTTATAGGTAGGATCTTGAAATTCCAGAAAACAAATCTACTAAAAAAATGATTAAACACGTATTTCAGCGATTTTAGAAATTCCCCCCAGAAGGGGGCTAAAGGGGGTGGTCGAATGTTTTAGGTAATTTTGCCATATCTCAGCAGCAGTTATAGGTAGGATCTTGAAATTCCAGAAAACAAATCTACTAAAAAAATGATTAAACACCTATTTCAGCGATTTTAGAAATTCCACCTAGAAGGGGGTTAAATGGGGGTGGTCGAATGTTTCAGAACTTTTCGCCATATCTCAGCAGCAGTTATAGGTAGGAGCTTGAAATTCCAGAAAACAAATCTACTAAAAAAATGATTAAACACCTATTTCAGCGATTTTAGAAATTCCACCCAGAAGGGGGTTAAATGGCGGTGGTCGAATGTTTCAGGTCATTTCGCCATATCTCAGCAGCAGTTATAGGTAGGAACGCAAAAATCAGGAAAACAAATCTACTAAAAAAATGATTAAACACCTATTTCAGCGATTTTAGAAATTCCACCTAGAAGGGGGTTAAATAAGGGTGGTCGAATGTTTCAGGTCATTTCGCCATATCTCAGCAGCAGTTATAGGTAGGATCTTGAAATTCCAGAAAACAAATCAACTAAAAAAATGATTAATCACCTATTTCAGCGATTTTAGAAATTCCACCTAGAAGGGGGTTAAATGGGGTGGTCGAATGTTTTAGGTAATTTTGCCATATCTCAGCAGCAGTTATAGGTAGGATCTTGAAATTCCAGAAAACAAATCTACTAAAAAAATGATTAAACACCTATTTCAGCGATTTTAAAAATTCCCCCCAGAAGGGGGTTAAAGGGGGTGGTCGAATGTTTTAGGTCATTTTGCCGTATCTCAGCAGCAGTTATAGGAAGGAGCTTGAAATTCCAGAAAACAAATCTACTAAAAAAATGATTAAACACGTATTTCAGCGGTTTTAGAAATTCCTCCCAGAAGGGGGTTAAAGTTGGTGGTCGAATGTTTTAGGTCATTTTGCCGTATCTCAGCAGCAGTTATAGGAAGGAGCTTGAAATTCCAGAAAACAAATCTACTAAAAAAATGATTAAACACCTATTTCAGCGATTTTAGAAATTCCACCCAGAAGGGGGTTAAAGGGGGTGGTCGAATGTTTTAGGTCATTTTGCCATATCTCAGCAGCAGTTATAGGTAGGAACGCAGAAATCAGGAAAATAAATCTACTAAAAAAATGATTAAACACCTATTTCAGCGATTTTAGAAATTCCACCCAGAAGGGGGTTTAATGGGGGTGGTCGAATGTTTCAGGTCATTTCGCCATATCTCAGCAGCAGTTATAGGTAGGATCTTGAAATTCCAGAAAACAAATCAACTAAAAAAATGATTAATCACCTATTTCAGCGATTTTAGAAATTCCATCTAGAAGGGGGTTAAATGGGGGTGGTCAAATGTTTTAGGTAATTTTGCCATATCTCAGCAGCAGTTATAGGTAGGATCTTGAAATTCCAGAAAACAAATCTACTAAAAAAATGATTAAACACCTATTTCAGCGATTTTAGAAATTCCCCCCAGAAGGGGGTTAAAGGGGGTGGTCGAATGTTTTAGGTCATTTTGCCATATCTCAGCAGCAGTTGTAGGTAGGAGTTTGAAATTCCAGAAAACAAAGCTACTAAAAAAATGATTAAACACGTATTTCAGCGATTTTAGAAATTCCCCCCAGAAGGGTGTTAAAGGGGGTGGTCGAATGTTTTAGGTCATTTTGCCGTATCTCAGCAGCAGTTATAGGAAGGAGCTTGAAATTCCAGAAAACAAATCTACTAAAAAAATGATTAAACACGTATTTCAGCGATTTTAGAAATTCCTCCCAGAAGGGGGTTAAAGGGGGTGGTCGAATGTTTTAGGTCATTTTGCCATATCTCAGCAGCAGTTATAGGAAGGAGCTTGAAATTCCAGAAAACAAATCTACTAAAAAAATGATTAAACACCTATTTTAGTGATTTTAGAAATTCCACCCAGAAGGGGATTAAATGGGGGTGGTCGAATGTTTCAGGTCATTTCGCCATATCTCAGCAGCAGTTATAGGTAGGAGCTTGAAATTCCAGAAAACAAATCTACTAAAAAAATCATTAAACACCTATTTCAGCGATTTTAGAAATTCCACCCAGAAGGGGGTTAAAGGGGGGTGGTCGAATGTTTTAGATCATTTCGCCATATCTCAGCAGCAGTTATAGGTAGGAACGCAAAAATCAGGAAAAGAAATCTACAAAAAAATGATTAAACACCTATTTCAGCGATTTTAGAAATTCCATCCAGAAGGGGGTTAAAGGTGGGAGGTCGAATGTTTTAGGTCATTTCGCCATATCTCAGCAGCAGTTATAGGTAGGAGCTTGACATTCCAGAAAACAAATCTACTAAAAAAACGATTAGACACCTATTTCAGCAATTTTAGAAATTCCACCCAGAAGGGGGTTAAAGGGGGATGGTCGAATGTTTTAGGTCATTTCGCCATATCTCAGCAGCAGTTATAGGTAGAAGCGCGAAAATCAGGAAAACAAATCTACTAAAAAAATGATTAAACATGTATTTCAGCGATTTTAGAAATCTCCCCCGAAGGGGTTAAAGGGGGGTGGTCGAATGTCTTAGGTCATTTTGCCATATCTCAGCAGCAGTTATAGGTAGGATCTTGAAATTCCAGAAAACAAATCTACTAAAAAAATGATTAAACACGTATTTCAGCGATTTTAGAAATTCCCCCCAGAAGGGGGTTAAAGGGGGTGGTCGAATGTTTCAGGTCATTTCGCCATATCTCAGCAGCAGTTATAGGTAGGATCTTGAAATTCCAGAAAACAAATCAACTAAAAAAATGATTAATCACCTATTTCAGCGATTTTAGAAATTCCACCTAGAAGGGGGTTAAATGGGGGTGGTCGAATGTTTTAGGTAATTTTGCCATATCTCAGCAGCAGTTATAGGTAGGATCTTGAAATTCCAGAAAACAAATCTACTAAAAAAATGATTAAACACCTATTTCAGCGATTTTAAAAATTCCCCCCAGAAGGGGGTTAAAGGGGGTGGTCGAATGTTTTAGGTCATTTTGCCGTATCTCAGCAGCAGTTATAGGAAGGAGCTTGAAATTCCAGAAAACAAATCTACTAAAAAAATGATTAAACACGTATTTCAGCGGTTTTAGAAATTCCTCCCAGAAGGGGGTTAAAGTTGGTGGTCGAATGTTTTAGGTCATTTTGCCGTATCTCAGCAGCAGTTATAGGAAGGAGCTTGAAATTCCAGAAAACAAATCTACTAAAAAAATGATTAAACACCTATTTCAGCGATTTTAGAAATTCCACCCAGAAGGGGGTTAAATGGGGGTGGTCGAATGTTTCAGGTCATTTCGCCATATCTCAGCAGCAGTTATAGGTAGGAGCTTGAAATTCCAGAAAACAAATCTACTAAAAAAATCATTAAACACCTATTTCAGCGATTTTAGAAATTCCACCCAGAAGGGGGTTAAAGGGGGGTGGTCGAATGTTTTAGATCATTTCGCCATATCTCAGCAGCAGTTATAGGTAGGAACGCAAAAATCAGGAAAAGAAATCTACAAAAAAATGATTAAACACCTATTTCAGCGATTTTAGAAATTCCATCCAGAAGGGGGTTAAAGGTGGGAGGTCGAATGTTTTAGGTCATTTCGCCATATCTCAGCAGCAGTTATAGGTAGGAGCTTGACATTCCAGAAAACAAATCTACTAAAAAAACGATTAGACACCTATTTCAGCAATTTTAGAAATTCCACCCAGAAGGGGGTTAAAGGGGGATGGTCGAATGTTTTAGGTCATTTCGCCATATCTCAGCAGCAGTTATAGGTAGAAGCGCGAAAATCAGGAAAACAAATCTACTAAAAAAATGATTAAACATGTATTTCAGCGATTTTAGAAATCTCCCCCGAAGGGGTTAAAGGGGGGTGGTCGAATGTCTTAGGTCATTTTGCCATATCTCAGCAGCAGTTATAGGTAGGATCTTGAAATTCCAGAAAACAAATCTACTAAAAAAATGATTAAACACGTATTTCAGCGATTTTAGAAATTCCCCCCAGAAGGGGGTTAAAGGGGGTGGTCGAATGTTTCAGGTCATTTCGCCATATCTCAGCAGCAGTTATAGGTAGGATCTTGAAATTCCAGAAAACAAATCAACTAAAAAAATGATTAATCACCTATTTCAGCGATTTTAGAAATTCCACCTAGAAGGGGGTTAAATGGGGGTGGTCGAATGTTTTAGGTAATTTTGCCATATCTCAGCAGCAGTTATAGGTAGGATCTTGAAATTCCAGAAAACAAATCTACTAAAAAAATGATTAAACACCTATTTCAGCGATTTTAAAAATTCCCCCCAGAAGGGGGTTAAAGGGGGTGGTCGAATGTTTTAGGTCATTTTGCCGTATCTCAGCAGCAGTTATAGGAAGGAGCTTGAAATTCCAGAAAACAAATCTACTAAAAAAATGATTAAACACGTATTTCAGCGGTTTTAGAAATTCCTCCCAGAAGGGGGTTAAAGTTGGTGGTCGAATGTTTTAGGTCATTTTGCCGTATCTCAGCAGCAGTTATAGGAAGGAGCTTGAAATTCCAGAAAACAAATCTACTAAAAAAATGATTAAACACCTATTTCAGCGATTTTAGAAATTCCACCCAGAAGGGGGTTAAAGGGGGTGGTCGAATGTTTTAGGTCATTTTGCCATATCTCAGCAGCAGTTATAGGTAGGAACGCAGAAATCAGGAAAATAAATCTACTAAAAAAATGATTAAACACCTATTTCAGCGATTTTAGAAATTCCACCCAGAAGGGGGTTTAATGGGGGTGGTCGAATGTTTCAGGTCATTTCGCCATATCTCAGCAGCAGTTATAGGTAGGATCTTGAAATTCCAGAAAACAAATCAACTAAAAAAATGATTAATCACCTATTTCAGCGATTTTAGAAATTCCACCTAGAAGGGGGTTAAATGGGGGTGGTCGAATGTTTTAGGTAATTTTGCCATATCTCAGCAGCAGTTATAGGTAGGATCTTGAAATTCCAGAAAACAAATCTACTAAAAAAATGATTAAACACCTATTTCAGCGATTTTAGAAATTCCCCCCAGAAGGGGGTTAAAGGGGGTGGTCGAATGTTTTAGGTCATTTTGCCATATCTCAGCAGCAGTTGTAGGTAGGAGTTTGAAATTCCAGAAAACAAAGCTACTAAAAAAATGATTAAACACGTATTTCAGCGATTTTAGAAATTCCCCCCAGAAGGGGGTTAAAGGGGGTGGTCGAATGTTTTAGGTCATTTTGCCGTATCTCAGCAGCAGTTATAGGAAGGAGCTTGAAATTCCAGAAAACAAATCTACTAAAAAAATGATTAAACACGTATTTCAGCGATTTTAGAAATTCCTCCCAGAAGGGGGTTAAAGGGGGTGGTCGAATGTTTTAGGTCATTTTGCCATATCTCAGCAGCAGTTATAGGAAGGAGCTTGAAATTCCAGAAAACAAATCTACTAAAAAAATGATTAAACACCTATTTTAGTGATTTTAGAAATTCCACCCAGAAGGGGGTTAAATGGGGGTGGTCGAATGTTTCAGGTCATTTCGCCATATCTCAGCAGCAGTTATAGGTAGGAGCTTGAAATTCCAGAAAACAAATCTACTAAAAAAATCATTAAACACCTATTTCAGCGATTTTAGAAATTCCACCCAGAAGGGGGTTAAAGGGGGGTGGTCGAATGTTTTAGATCATTTCGCCATATCTCAGCAGCAGTTATAGGTAGGAACGCAAAAATTAGGAAAAGAAATCTACTAAAAAAATGATTAAACACCTATTTCAGCGATTTTAGAAATTCCATCCAGAAGGGGGTTAAAGGTGGGAGGTCGAATGTTTTAGGTCATTTCGCCATATCTCAGCAGCAGTTATAGGTAGGAGCTTGACATTCCAGAAAACAAATCTACTAAAAAAACGATTAGACACCTATTTCAGCAGTTTTAGAAATTCCACCCAGAAGGGGGTTAAAGGGGGATGGTCGAATGTTTTAGGTCATTTCGCCATATCTCAGCAGCAGTTATAGGTAGAAGCGCGAAAATCAGGAAAACAAATCTACTAAAAAAATGATTAAACATGTATTTCAGCGATTTTAGAAATCTCCCCCGAAGGGGTTAAAGGGGGGTGGTCGAATGTCTTAGGTCATTTTGCCATATCTCAGCAGCAGTTATAGGTAGGATCTTGAAATTCCAGAAAACAAATCTACTAAAAAAATGATTAAACACGTATTTCAGCGATTTTAGAAATTCCCCCCAGAAGGGGGTTAAAGGGGGTGGTCGAATGTTTTAGGTCATTTTGCCATATCTCAGCAGCAGTTATAGGTAGGAGCTTGAAATTCCAGAAAACAAATCTACTAAAAAAATGATTAAACACCTATTTCAGCGATTTTAGAAATTCCACCCAGAAGGGGGTTAAATGGGGGTGGTCGAATGTTTCAGGTCATTTCGCCATATCTCAGCAGCAGTTATAGGTAGGAACGCAAAAATCAGGAAAACAAATCTACTAAAAAAATGATTAAACACCTATTTCAGCGATTTTAGAAATTCCACCTAGAAGGGGGTTAAATGGGGGTGGTCGAATGTTTCAGGTCATTTCGCCATATCTCAGCAGCAGTTATAGGTAGGATCTTGAATTTCCAGAAAACAAATCAACTAAAAAAATGATTAATCACCTATTTCAGCGATTTTAGAAATTCCAACTAGAAGGGGGTTAAATGGGGGTGGTCGAATGTTTTAGGTAATTTTGCCATATCTCAGCAGCAGTTATAGGTAGGAGCTTGAAATTCCAGAAAACAAATCTACTAAAAAATGATTAAACACCTATTTCAGCGATTTTAGAAATTCCACACAGAAGGGGGTTAAATGGGGGTGGTCGAATGTTTCAGGTCATTTCGCCATATCTCAGCAGCAGTTATAGGTAGGATCTTGAAATTCCAGAAAACAAATCTACTAAAAAAATGATTAAACACCTATTTCAGCGATTTTAGAAATTCCACCTAGAAGGGGGTTAAATGGGTGTGGTCGAATGTTTGAGAACTTTTCGCCATATCTCAGCAGCAGTTATAGGTAGGATCTTGAAATTCCAGAAAACAAATCTACTAAAAAAATGATTAAACACGTATTTCAGCGATTTTAGAAATTCCCCCCAGAAGGGGGTTAAAGGGGGTGGTCGAATGTTTTAGGTAATTTTGCCATATCTCAGCAGCAGTTATAGGTAGGATCTTGAAATTCCAGAAAACAAATCTACTAAAAAAATGATTAAACCCCTATTTCAGCGATTTTAGAAATTCCACCTAGAAGGGGGTTAAATGGGGGTGGTCGAATGTTTCAGAACTTTTCGCCATATCTCAGCAGCAGTTATAGGTAGGAGCTTGAAATTCCAGAAAACAAATCTACTAAAAAAATGATTAAACACCTATTTGAGCGATATTAGAAATTCCACCCAGAAGGGGGTTAAATGGGGGTGGTCGAAAGTTTTAGGTCATTTTGCCGTATCTCAGCAGCAGTTATAGGAAGGAGCTTGAAATTCGAGAAAACAAATCTACTAAAAAAATGATTAAACACGTATTTCAGCGATTTTAGAAATTCCTCCCAGAAGGGGGTTAAAGGGGGTGGTCGAATGTTTTAGGTCATTTTGCCGTATCTCAGCAGCAGTTATAGGAAGGAGCTTGAAATTCCAGAAAACAAATCTACTAAAAAAATGATTAAACACCTATTTTAGCGATTTTAGAAATTCCACCCAGAAGGGGGTTAAATGGGGGTGGTCGAATGTTTCAGGTCATTTCGCCATATCTCAGCAGCAGTTATAGGTAGGAGCTTGAAATTCCAGAAAACAAATCTAATAAAAAAATCATTAAACACCTATTTCAGCGATTTTAGAAATTCCACCCAGAAGGGGGTTAAAGGGGGGTGGTCGAATGTTTTAAATCATTTCGCCATATCTCAGCAGCAGTTATAGGTAGGAACGCAAAAATCAGGAAAACAAATCTACTAAAAAAATGATTAAACACCTATTTCAGCGATTTTAGAAATTCCACCTAGAAGGGGGTTAAATGGGGTGGTCGAATGTTTCAGGTCATTTCGCCATATCTCAGCAGCAGTTATAGGTAGGATCTTGAAATTCCAGAAAAAAAATCAACTAAAAAAATGATTAATCACCTATTTCAGCGATTTTAGAAATTCCACCTAGAAGGGGGTTAAATGGGGGTGGTCTAATGTTTTAGGTAATTTTGCCATATCTCAGCAGCAGTTATAGGTAGGATCTTGAAATTCAGGAAAACAAATCTACTAAAAAAATGATTAATTACCTATTTCAGCGATTTTAAAAATTCCCCCCAGAAGGGGGTTAAAGGGGGTGGTCGAATGTTTTAGGTCATTTTGCCGTATCTCAGCAGCTGTTATAGGAAGGAGCTTGAAATTCCAGAAAACAAATCTACTAAAAAAATGATTAAACACGTATTTCAGCGATTTTAGAAATTGCTCCCAGAAGGGGGTTAAAGGGGGTGGTCGAATGTTTTAGGTCATTTTGCCGTATCTCAGCAGCAGTTATAGGAAGGAGCTTGAAATTCCAGAAAACAAATCTACTAAAAAAATGATTAAACAACTATTTCAGCGATTTTAGAAATTCCCCCCAGAAGGGGGTTAAAGGGGGTGGTCGAATGTTTTAGGTCATTTTGTCATATCTCAGCAGCAGTTATAGGTAGGATCTTGAAATTCCAGAAAACAAATCTACTAAAAAAATGATTAAACACGTATTTCAGCGATTTTAGAAATTCCCCCCAGAAGGGGGTTAAAGGGGGTGGTCGAATGTTTTAGGTCATTTTGCCATATCTCAGCAGCAGTTATAGGTAGGAGCTTGAAATTCCAGAAAACAAATCTACTAAAAAAATGATTAAACACCTATTTCAGCGATTTTAGAAATTCCACCCAGAAGGGGGTTAAATGGGGGTGGTCGAATGTTTCAGGTCATTTCGCCATATCTCAGCAGCAGTTATAGGTAGGAACGCAAAAATCAGGAAAACAAATCTACTAAAAAAATGATTAAACACCTATTTCAGCGATTTTAGAAATTCCACCTAGAAGGGGGTTAAATGGGGGTGGTCGAATGTTTCAGGTCATTTCGCCATATCTCAGCAGCAGTTATAGGTAGGATCTTGAATTTCCAGAAAACAAATCAACTAAAAAAATGATTAATCACCTATTTCAGCGATTTTAGAAATTCCAACTAGAAGGGGGTTAAATGGGTGTGGTCGAATGTTTTAGGTAATTTTGCCATATCTCAGCAGCAGTTATAGGTAGGAGCTTGAAATTCCAGAAAACAAATCTACTAAAAAATGATTAAACACCTATTTCAGCGATTTTAGAAATTCCACACAGAAGGGGGTTAAATGGGGGTGGTCGAATGTTTCAGGTCATTTCGCCATATCTCAGCAGCAGTTATAGGTAGGATCTTGAAATTCCAGAAAACAAATCTACTAAAAAAATGATTAAACACCTATTTCAGCGATTTTAGAAATTCCACCTAGAAGGGGGTTAAATGGGTGTGGTCGAATGTTTGAGAACTTTTCGCCATATCTCAGCAGCAGTTATAGGTAGGATCTTGAAATTCCAGAAAACAAATCTACTAAAAAAATGATTAAACACGTATTTCAGCGATTTTAGAAATTCCCCCCAGAAGGGGGTTAAAGGGGGTGGTCGAATGTTTTAGGTAATTTTGCCATATCTCAGCAGCAGTTATAGGTAGGATCTTGAAATTCCAGAAAACAAATCTACTAAAAAAATGATTAAACCCCTATTTCAGCGATTTTAGAAATTCCACCTAGAAGGGGGTTAAATGGGGGTGGTCGAATGTTTCAGAACTTTTCGCCATATCTCAGCAGCAGTTATAGGTAGGAGCTTGAAATTCCAGAAAACAAATCTACTAAAAAAATGATTAAACACCTATTTGAGCGATATTAGAAATTCCACCCAGAAGGGGGTTAAATGGGGGTGGTCGAAAGTTTTAGGTCATTTTGCCGTATCTCAGCAGCAGTTATAGGAAGGAGCTTGAAATTCGAGAAAACAAATCTACTAAAAAAATGATTAAACACGTATTTCAGCGATTTTAGAAATTCCTCCCAGAAGGGGGTTAAAGGGGGTGGTCGAATGTTTTAGGTCATTTTGCCGTATCTCAGCAGCAGTTATAGGAAGGAGCTTGAAATTCCAGAAAACAAATCTACTAAAAAAATGATTAAACACCTATTTTAGCGATTTTAGAAATTCCACCCAGAAGGGGGTTAAATGGGGGTGGTCGAATGTTTCAGGTCATTTCGCCATATCTCAGCAGCAGTTATAGGTAGGAGCTTGAAATTCCAGAAAACAAATCTAATAAAAAAATCATTAAACACCTATTTCAACCAATTTAGGAATTCCACCCAGAAGGGGGTTAAAGGGGGGTGGTCGAATGTTTTAAATCATTTCGCCATATCTCAGCAGCAGTTATAGGTAGGAACGCAAAAATCAGGAAAACAAATCTACTAAAAAAATGATTAAACACCTATTTCAGCGATTTTAGAAATTCCACCTAGAAGGGGGTTAAATGGGGTGGTCGAATGTTTCAGGTCATTTCGCCATATCTCAGCAGCAGTTATAGGTAGGATCTTGAAATTCCAGAAAAAAAATCAACTAAAAAAATGATTAATCACCTATTTCAGCGATTTTAGAAATTCCACCTAGAAGGGGGTTAAATGGGGGTGGTCTAATGTTTTAGGTAATTTTGCCATATCTCAGCAGCAGTTATAGGTAGGATCTTGAAATTCAGGAAAACAAATCTACTAAAAAAATGATTAATTACCTATTTCAGCGATTTTAAAAATTCCCCCCAGAAGGGGGTTAAAGGGGGTGGTCGAATGTTTTAGGTCATTTTGCCGTATCTCAGCAGCTGTTATAGGAAGGAGCTTGAAATTCCAGAAAACAAATCTACTAAAAAAATGATTAAACACGTATTTCAGCGATTTTAGAAATTGCTCCCAGAAGGGGGTTAAAGGGGGTGGTCGAATGTTTTAGGTCATTTTGCCGTATCTCAGCAGCAGTTATAGGAAGGAGCTTGAAATTCCAGAAAACAAATCTACTAAAAAAATGATTAAACAACTATTTCAGCGATTTTAGAAATTCCCCCCAGAAGGGGGTTAAAGGGGGTGGTCGAATGTTTTAGGTCATTTTGCCATATCTCAGCAGCAGTTATAGGTAGGATCTTGAAATTCCAGAAAACAAATCTACTAAAAAAATGATTAAACACGTATTTCAGCGATTTTAGAAATTCCCCCCAGAAGGGGGTTAAAGGGGGTGGACGAATGTTTTAGGTCATTTTGCCATATCTCAGCAGCAGTTATAGGTAGGAGCTTGAAATTCCAGAAAACAAATCTACTAAAAAAATGATTAAACACCTATTTCAGCGATTTTAGTAATTCCACCCAGAAGGGTGTTAAATGGGGGTGGTCGAATGTTTCAGGTCATTTCGCCATATCTCAGCAGCAGTTATAGGTAGGAACGCAAAAATCAGGAAAACAAATCTACTAAAAAAATGATTAAACACCTATTTCAGCGATTTTAGAAATTCCACCCAGAAGGGGGTTAAATGGGGGTGGTCGAATGTTTCAGGTCATTTCGCCATATCTCTGCAGCAGTTATAGGTAGGATCTTGAAATTCCAGAAAACAAATCAACTAAAAAAATGATTAAACACCTATTTCAGCGATTTTAGAAATTCCCCCCAGAAGGGGGTTAAAGGGGGTGGTCGAATGTTTAAGTCATTTTGAAAATATCTCAGCAGCAGTTGTAGGTAGGAGTTTGAAATTCCAGAAAACAAAGCTACTAAAAAACTGATTAAACACTTATTTCAGCGATTTTAGAAATTCCCCCCAGAAGGGGGTTAAAGGGGGTAGTCGAATGTTTTAGGTCATTTTGCCGTATCTCAGCAGCAGTTATAGGAAGGAGCTTGAAATTCCAGAAAACAAATCTACTAAAAAAATGATTAAACACGTATTTCAGCGATTTTAGAAATTCCTCCCAGAAGGGGGTTAAAGGGGGTGGTCGAATGTTTTAGGTCATTTTGCCGTATCTCAGCAGCAGTTATAGGTTATAGGTAGGAGCTTGAAATTCCAGAAAACAAATCTACTAAAAAAATGATTAAACACCTATTTCAGCGATTTTAGAAATTCCACCCAGAAGGGGGTTAAATGGGGGTGGGGTGGTCGAATGTTTCAGGTCATTTCGCCATATCTCAGCAGCAGTTATAGGTAGGATCTTGAAATTCCAGAAAACAAATCTACTAAAATAATGATTAAACACCTATTTCAGCGATTTTAGAAATTCCACCTAGAAGGGGGTTAAATGGGGGTGGTCGAATGTTTCAGAACTTTTCGCCATATCTCAGCAGCAGTTATAGGTAGGAGCTTGAAATTCCAAAAAACAAATCTACTAAAAAAATGATTAAACACCTATTTCAGCGATTTTAGAAATTCCACCCAGAAGGGGGTTAAATGGGGGTGGTCGAATGTTTCAGGTCATTTCGCCATATCTCAGCAGCAGTTATAGGTAGGAACGCAAAAATCAGGAAAACAAATCTACAAAAAAAATGATGAAACACCTATTTCAGCGATTTTAGAAATTCCACCTAGAAGGGGGTTAAATAAGGGTGGTCGAATGTTTCAGGTCATTTCGCCATATCTCAGCAGCAGTTATAGGTAGGATCTTGAAATTCCAGAAAACAAATCAACTAAAAAAATGATTAATCACCTATTTCAGCGATTTTAGAAATTCCACCTAGAAGGGGGTTAAATGGGGGTGGTCGAATGTTTTAGGTAATTTTGCCATATCTCAGCAGCAGTTATAGGTAGGATCTTGAAATTCCAGAAAACAAATCTACTAAAAAAATGATTAAACACCTATTTCAGCGATTTTAAAAATTCGCCCCAGAAGGGGGTTAAAGGGGGTGGTCGAATGTTTTAGGTCATTTTGCCGTATCTCAGCAGCAGTTATAGGAAGGAGCTTGAAATTCCAGAAAACAAATCTACTAAAAAAATGATTAAACACGTATTTCAGCGATTTTAGAAATTCCTCCCAGAAGGGGGTTAAAGTTGGTGGTCGAACGTTTTAGGTCATTTTGCCGTATCTCAGCAGCAGTTATAGGAAGGAGCTTGAAATTCCAGAAAACAAATCTACTAAAAAAATGATTAAACACCTATTTCAGCGATTTAAGAAATTCCACCCAGAAGGGGGTTAAAGGGGGTGGTCGAATGTTTTAGGTCATTTTGCCATATCTCAGCAGCAGTTATAGGTAGGAACGCAAAAATCAGGAAAACAAATCTACTAAAAAAATGATTAAACACCTATTTCAGCGATTTTAGAAATTCCACCCAGAAGGGGGTTTAATGGGGGTGGTCGAATGTTTCAGGTCATTTCGCCATATCTCAGCAGCAGTTATAGGTAGGATCTTGAAATTCCAGAAAACAAATCAACTAAAAAAATGATTAATCACCTATTTCAGCGATTTTAGAAATTCCACCTAGAAGGGGGTTAAGGGGGGTGGTCGAATGTTTTAGGTCATTTTGCCATATCTCAGCAGCAGTTGTAGGTAGGAGTTTGAAATTCCAGAAAACAAAGCTACTAAAAAAATGATTAAACACGTATTTCAGCGATTTTAGAAATTCCCCCCAGAAGGGGGTTAAAGGGGGTGGTCGAATGTTTTAGGTCATTTTGCCGTATCTCAGCAGCAGTTATAGGAAGGAGCTTGAAATTCCAGAAAACAAATCTACTAAAAAAATGATTAAACACGTATTTCAGCGATTTTAGAAATTCCTCCCAGAAGGGGGTTAAAGGGGGTGGTCGAATGTTTTAGGTCATTTTGCCATATCTCAGCAGCAGTTATAGGAAGGAGCTTGAAATTCCAGAAAACAAATCTACTAAAAAAATGATTAATCACCTATTTCAGCGATTTTAGAAATTCCACCTAGAAGGGGGTTAAATGGGGGTGGTCGAATGTTTCAGGTCATTTCGCAATATCTCAGCAGCAGTTATAGGTAGGATCTTGAAATTCCAGAAAACAAATCAACTAAAAAAATGATTAATCACCTATTTCAGCGATTTTAGAAATTCCACCTAGAAGGGGGTTAAATGGGGGTGGTCGAATGTTTTAGGTAATTTTGCCATATCTCAGCAGCAGTTATAGGTAGGATCTTGAAATTCCAGGAAACAAATCTACTAAAAAAATGATTAAACACCTATTTCAGCGATTTTAAAAATTCCCACCAGAAGGGGGTTAAAGGGGGTGGTCGAATGTTTTAGGTCATTTTGCCGTATCTCAGCAGCAGTTATAGGAAGGAGCTTGAAATTCCAGAAAACAAATCTACTAAAAAAATGATTAAACACCTATTTTAGCGATTTTAGAAATTCCACCCAAGAAGGGGGTTAAATGGGGGTGGTCGAATGTTTCAGGTCATTTCGCCATATCTCAGCAGCAGTTATAGGTAGGAGCTTGAAATTCCAGAAAACAAATCTACTAAAAAAATCATTAAACACCTATTTCTGCGATTTTAGAAATTCCACCCAGAAGGGGGTTAAAGGGGGGTGGTCGAATGTTTTAGATCATTTCGCCATATCTCAGCAGCAGTTATAGGTAGGAACGCAAAAATCAGGAAAACAAATCTACTAAAAAAATGATTAAACACCTATTTCAGCGATTTTAGAAATTCCACCCAGAAGGGGGTTAAATGGGGGTGGTCGAATGTTTCAGGTCATTTCGCCATATCTCAGCAGCAGTTATAGGTAGGATCTTGAAATTCCAGAAAACAAATCAACTAAAAAAATGATTAATCACCTATTTCAGCGATTTTAGAAATTCCACCTAGAAGGGGGTTAAATCGGGGTGGTCGAATGTTTTAGGTAATTTTGCCATATCTCAGCAGCAGTTATAGGTAGGATCTTGAAATTCCAGAAAACAAATCTACTAAAAAAATGATTAAACACCTATTTCAGCGATTTTAGAAATTCCCCCCAGAAGGGGGTTAAAGGCGGTGGTCGAATGTTTTAGGTCATTTTGAAAATATCTCAGCAGCAGTTGTAGGTAGGAGTTTGAAATTCCAGAAAACAAAGCTACTAAAAAAATGATAAAACACTTCAGCGATTTTAGAAATTCCCCCCAGAAGGGGGTTAAAGGGGGTAGTCGAATGTTTTAGGTCATTTTGCCGTATCTCAGCAGCAGTTATAGGAAGGAGCTTGAAATTCCAGAAAACAAATCTACTAAAAAAATGATTAAACACGTATTTCAGCGATTTTAGAAATTCCTCCCAGAAGGGGGTTAAAGGGGGTGGTCGAATGTTTTAGGTCATTTCGCCATATCTCAGCAGCAGTTATAGGTAGGATCTTGAAATTCCAGAAAACAAATCTACTAAAAAATGATTAAACACCTATTTCAGCGATTTTAGAAATTCCACCTAAAAGGGGGTTAAATGGGGGTGGTCGAATGTTTCAGAACTTTTCGCCATATATCAGCAGCAGTTATAGGTAGGATCTTGAAATTCCAGAAAACAAATCTACTAAAAAAATGATTAAACACGTATTTCAGCGATTTTAGAAATTCCCCCCAGAAGGGGGTTAAAGGGGGTGGTCGAATGTTTTAGGTAATTTTGCCATATCTCAGCAGCAGTTATAGGCAGGATCTTGAAATTCCAGAAAACAAATCTACTAAAAAAATGATTAAACACCTATTTCAGCGATTTTAGAAATTCCACCTAGAAGGGGGTTAAATGGGGGTGGTCGAATGTTTCAGAACTTTTCGCCATATCTCAGCAGCAGTTATAGGTAGGAGCTTGAAATTCCAGAAAACAAATCTACTAAAAAAATGATTAAACACCTATTTCAGCGATTTTAGAAATTCCACCCAGAAGGGGGTTAAATGGGGGTGGTCGAATGTTTCAGGTCATTTCGCCATATCTCAGCAGCAGTTATAGGTAGGAACGCAAAAATCAGGAAAACAAATCTACTAAAAAAATGATTAAACACCTATTTCAGCGATTTTAGAAATTCCACCTAGAAGGGGGTTAAATAAGGGTGGTCGAATGTTTCAGGTCATTTCGCCATATCTCAGCAGCAGTTATAGGTAGGATCTTGAAATTCCAGAAAACAAATCAACTAAAAAAATGATTAATCACCTATTTCAGCGATTTTAGAAATTCCACCTAGAAGGGGGTTAAATGGGGGTGGTCGAATGTTTTAGGTAATTTTGCCATATCTCAGCAGCAGTTATAGGTAGGATCTTGAAATTCCAGAAAACAAATCTACTAAAAAAATGATTAAACACCTATTTCAGCGATTTTAAAAATTCCCCCCAGAAGGGGGTTAAAGAGGGTGGTCGAATGTTTTAGGTCATTTTGCCGTATCTCAGCAGCAGTTATAGGAAGGAGCTTGAAATTCCAGAAAACAAATCTACTAAAAAAATGATTAAACACTTATTTCAGCGATTTTAGAAATTCCTCCCAGAAGGGGGTTAAAGTTGGTGGTCGAATGTTTTAGGTCATTTTGCCGTATCTCAGCAGCAGTTATAGGAAGGAGCTTGAAATTCCAGAAAACAAATCTACTAAAAAAATGATTAAACACCTATTTCAGCGATTTTAGAAATTCCAACCAGAAGGGGGTTAAAGGGGGTGGTCGAATGTTTTAGGTCATTTTGCCATATCTCAGCAGCAGTTATAGGTAGGAACGCAAAAATCAGGAAAACAAATCTACTAAAAAAATGATTAAACACCTATTTCAGCGATTTTAGAAATTCCACCCAGAAGGGGGTTTAATGGGGGTGGTCGAATGTTTCAGGTCATTTCGCCATATCTCAGCAGCAGTTATAGATAGGATCTTGAAATTCCAGAAAACAAATCAACTAAAAAAATGATTAATCACCTATTTCAGCGATTTTAGAAATTCCACCTAGAAGGGGGTTAAATGGGGGTGGTCGAATGTTTTAGGTAATTTTGCCATATCTCAGCAGCAGTTATAGGTAGGATCTTGAAATTCCAGAAAACAAATCTACTAAAAAATGATTAAACACCTATTTCAGCGATTTTAGAAATTCCCCCCAGAAGGGGGTTAAGGGGGGTGGTCGAATGTTTTAGGTCATTTTGCCATATCTCAGCGGCAGTTGTAGGTAGGAGTTTGAAATTCCAGAAAACAAAGCTACTAAAAAAATGATTAAACACGTATTTCAGCGATTTTAGAAATTCCCCCCAGAAGGGGGTTAAAGGGGGATGGTCGAATGTTTTAGGTCATTTCGCCATATCTCAGCAGCAGTTATAGGTAGAAGCGCGAAAATTAGGAAAACAAATCTACTAAAAAAATGATTAAACATGTATTTCAGCGATTTTAGAAATCTCCCCCGAAGGGGTTAAAGGGGGGTGGTCGAATGTCTTAGGTCATTTTGCCATATCTCAGCAGCAGTTATAGGTAGGATCTTGAAATTCCAGAAAACAAATCTACTAAAAAAATGATTAAACACGTATTTCAGCGATTTTAGAAATTCCCCCCAGAAGGGGGTTAAAGGGGGTGGTCGAATGTTTTAGGTCATTTTGCCATATCTCAGCAGCAGTTATAGGTAGGAGCTTGAAATTCCAGAAAACAAATCTACTAAAAAAATGATTAAACACCTATTTCAGCGATTTTAGAAATTCCACCCAGAAGGGGGTTAAATGGGGGTGGTCGAATGTTTCAGGTCATTTCGCCATATCTCAGCAGCAGTTATAGGTAGGAACGCAAAAATCAGGAAAACAAATCTACTAAAAAAATGATTAAACACCTATTTCAGCGATTTTAGAAATTCCACCTAGAAGGGGGTTAAATGGGGGTGGTCGAATGTTTCAGGTCATTTCGCCATATCTCAGCAGCAGTTATAGGTAGGATCTTGAAATTCCAGAAAACAAATCAACTAAAAAAATGATTAATCACCTATTTCAGCGATTTTAGAAATTCCACCTAGAAGGGGGTTAAATGGGGGTGGTCGAATGTTTTAGGTAATTTTGCCATATCTCAGCAGCAGTTATAGGTAGGATCTTGAAATTCCAGAAAACAAATCTACTAAAAAAATGATTAAACACCTATTTCAGCGATTTTAAAAATTCCCCCCAGAAGGGGGTTAAAGGGGGTGGTCGAATGTTTTAGGTCATTTTGCCGTATCTCAGCAGCAGTTATAGGAAGGAGCTTGAAATTCCAGAAAACAAATCTACTAAAAAAATGATTAAACACGTATTTCAGCGATTTTAGAAATTCCTCCCAGAAGGGGGTTAAAGGGGGTGGTCGAATATTTTAGGTCATTTTGCCGTATCTCAGCAGCAGTTATAGGAAGGAGCTTGAAATTCCAGAAAACAAATCTACTAAAAAAATGATTAAACACCTATTTTAGCGATTTTAGAAATTCCACCCAGAAGGGGGTTAAATAAGGGTGGTCGAATGTTTCAGGTCATTTCGCCATATCTCAGCAGCAGTTATAGGTAGGATCTTGAAATTCCAGAAAACAAATCAACTAAAAAAATGATTAATCACCTATTTCAGCGATTTTAGAAATTCCACCTAGAAGGGGGTTAAATGGGGGTGGTCGAATGTTTTAGGTCATTTTGCCGTATCTCAGCAGCAGTTATAGGAAGGAGCTTGAAATTCCAGAAAACAAATCTACTAAAAAAATGATTAAACACGTATTTCAGCGATTTTAGAAATTCCTCCCAGAAGGGGGTTAAAGTTGGTGGTCGAATGTTTTAGGTCATTTTGCCGTATCTCAGCAGCAGTTATAGGAAGGAGCTTGAAATTCCAGAAAACAAATCTACTAAAAAAATGATTAAACACCTATTTCAGCGATTTTAGAAATTCCAACCAGAAGGGTGTTAAAGGGGGTGGTCGAATGTTTTAGGTCATTTTGCCATATCTCAGCAGCAGTTATAGGTAGGAACGCAAAAATCAGGAAAACAAATCTACTAAAAAAATGATTAAACACCTATTTCAGCGATTTTAGAAATTCCACCCAGAAGGGGGTTTAATGGGGGTGGTCGAATGTTTCAGGTCATTTCGCCATATCTCAGCAGCAGTTATAGATAGGATCTTGAAATTCCAGAAAACAAATCAACTAAAAAAATGATTAATCACCTATTTCAGCGATTTTAGAAATTCCACCTAGAAGGGGGTTAAATGGGGGTGGTCGAATGTTTTAGGTAATTTTGCCATATCTCAGCAGCAGTTATAGGTAGGATCTTGAAATTCCAGAAAACAAATCTACTAAAAAAATGATTAAACACCTATTTCAGCGATTTTAGAAATTTCCCCCAGAAGGGGGTTAAGGGGGGTGGTCGAATGTTTTAGGTCATTTTGCCATATCTCAGCGGCAGTTGTAGGTAGGAGTTTGAAATTCCAGAAAACAAAGCTACTAAAAAAATGATTAAACACGTATTTCAGCGATTTTAGAAATTCCCCCCAGAAGGGGGTTAAAGGGGGATGGTCGAATGTTTTAGGTCATTTCGCCATATCTCAGCAGCAGTTATAGGTAGAAGCGCGAAAATCAGGAAAACAAATCTACTAAAAAAATGATTAAACATGTATTCCAGCGATTTTAGAAATCTCCCCCGAAGGGGTTAAAGGGGGGTGGTCGAATGTCTTAGGTCATTTTGCCATATCTCAGCAGCAGTTATAGGTAGGATCTTGAAATTCCAGAAAACAAATCTACTAAAAAAATGATTAAACACGTATTTCAGCGATTTTAGAAATTCCCCCCAGAAGTGGGTTAAAGGGGGTGGTCGAATGTTTTAGGTCATTTTGCCATATCTCAGCAGCAGTTATAGGTAGGAGCTTGAAATTCCAGAAAACAAATCTACTAAAAAAATGATTAAACACCTATTTCAGCGATTTTAGAAATTCCACCCAGAAGGGGGTTAAATGGGGGTGGTCGAATGTTTCAGGTCATTTCGCCATATCTCAGCAGCAGTTATAGGTAGGAACGCAAAAATCAGGAAAACAAATCTACTAAAAAAATGATTAAACACCTATTTCAGCGATTTTAGAAATTCCACCTAGAAGGGGGTTAAAGGGGGTGGTCGAATGTTTTAGGTCATTTTGCCGTATCTCAGCAGCAGTTATAGGAAGGAGCTTGAAATTCCAGAAAACAAATCTACTAAAAAAATGATTAAACACCTATTTTAGCGATTTTAGAAATTCCACCCAGAAGGGGGTTAAATAAGGGTGGTCGAATGTTTCAGGTCATTTCGCCATATCTCAGCAGCAGTTATAGGTAGGATCTTGAAATTCCAGAAAACAAATCAACTAAAAAAATGATTAATCACCTATTTCAGCGATTTTAGAAATTCCACCTAGAAGGGGGTTAAATGGGGGTGGTCGAATGTTTTAGGTAATTTTGCCATATCTCAGCAGCAGTTATAGGTAGGATCTTGAAATTCCAGAAAACAAATCTACTAAAAAAATGATTAAACACCTATTTCAGCGATTTTAAAAATTCCCCCCAGAAGGGGGTTAAAGGGGGTGGTCGAATGTTTTAGGTCATTTTGCCGTATCTCAGCAGCAGTTATAGGAAGGAGCTTGAAATTCCAGAAAACAAATCTACTAAAAAAATGATTAAACACCTATTTCAGCGATTTTAGAAATTCCAACCAGAAGGGGGTTAAAGGGGGTGGTCGAATGTTTTAGGTCATTTTGCCATATCTCAGCAGCAGTTATAGGTAGGAACGCAAAAATCAGGAAAACAAATCTACTAAAAAAATGATTAAACACCTATTTCAGCGATTTTAGAAATTCCACCCAGAAGGGGGTTTAATGGGGGTGGTCGAATGTTTCAGGTCATTTCGCCATATCTCAGCAGCAGTTATAGATAGGATCTTGAAATTCCAGAAAACAAATCAACTAAAAAAATGATTAATCACCTATTTCAGCGATTTTAGAAATTCCACCTAGAAGGGGGTTAAATGGGGGTGGTCGAATGTTTTAGGTAATTTTGCCATATCTCAGCAGCAGTTATAGGTAGGATCTTGAAATTCCAGAAAACAAATCTACTAAAAAAATGATTAAACACCTATTTCAGCGATTTTAGAAATTTCCCCCAGAAGGGGGTTAAGGGGGGTGGTCGAATGTTTTAGGTCATTTTGCCATATCTCAGCGGCAGTTGTAGGTAGGAGTTTGAAATTCCAGAAAACAAAGCTACTAAAAAAATGATTAAACACGTATTTCAGCGATTTTAGAAATTCCCCCCAGAAGGGGGTTAAAGGGGGATGGTCGAATGTTTTAGGTCATTTCGCCATATCTCAGCAGCAGTTATAGGTAGAAGCGCGAAAATCAGGAAAACAAATCTACTAAAAAAATGATTAAACATGTATTCCAGCGATTTTAGAAATCTCCCCCGAAGGGGTTAAAGGGGGGTGGTCGAATGTCTTAGGTCATTTTGCCATATCTCAGCAGCAGTTATAGGTAGGATCTTGAAATTCCAGAAAACAAATCTACTAAAAAAATGATTAAACACGTATTTCAGCGATTTTAGAAATTCCCCCCAGAAGTGGGTTAAAGGGGGTGGTCGAATGTTTTAGGTCATTTTGCCATATCTCAGCAGCAGTTATAGGTAGGAGCTTGAAATTCCAGAAAACAAATCTACTAAAAAAATGATTAAACACCTATTTCAGCGATTTTAGAAATTCCACCCAGAAGGGGGTTAAATGGGGGTGGTCGAATGTTTCAGGTCATTTCGCCATATCTCAGCAGCAGTTATAGGTAGGAACGCAAAAATCAGGAAAACAAATCTACTAAAAAAATGATTAAACACCTATTTCAGCGATTTTAGAAATTCCACCTAGAAGGGGGTTAAATGGGGGTTCGAATGTTTCAGGTCATTTCGCCATATCTCAGCAGCAGTTATAGGTAGGATCTTGAAATTCCAGAAAACAAATCAACTAAAAAAATGATTAATCACCTATTTCAGCGATTTTAGAAATTCCACCTAGAAGGGGGTTAAATGGGGGTGGTCGAATGTTTTAGGTAATTTTGCCATATCTCAGCAGCAGTTATAGGTAGGATCTTGAAATTCCAGAAAACAAATCTACTAAAAAAATGATTAAACACCTATTTCAGCGATTTTAAAAATTCCCCCCAGAAGGGGGTTAAAGGGGGTGGTCGAATGTTTTAGGTCATTTTGCCGTATCTCAGCAGCAGTTATAGGAAGGAGCTTGAAATTCCAGAAAACAAATCTACTAAAAAAATGATTAAACACGTATTTCAGCGATTTTAGAAATTCCTCCCAGAAGGGGGTTAAAGGGGGTGGTCGAATGTTTTAGGTCATTTTGCCGTATCTCAGCAGCAGTTATAGGAAGGAGCTTGAAATTCCAGAAAACAAATCTACTAAAAAAATGATTAAACACCTATTTTAGCGATTTTAGAAATTCCACCCAGAAGGGGGTTAAATAAGGGTGGTCGAATGTTTCAGGTCATTTCGCCATATCTCAGCAGCAGTTATAGGTAGGATCTTGAAATTCCAGAAAACAAATCAACTAAAAAAATGATTAATCACCTATTTCAGCGATTTTAGAAATTCCACCTAGAAGGGGGTTAAATGGGGGTGGTCGAATGTTTTAGGTAATTTTGCCATATCTCAGCAGCAGTTATAGGTAGGATCTTGAAATTCCAGAAAACAAATCTACTAAAAAAATGATTAAACACCTATTTCAGCGATTTTAAAAATTCCCCCCAGAAGGGGGTTAAAGGGGGTGGTCGAATGTTTTAGGTCATTTTGCCGTATCTCAGCAGCAGTTATAGGAAGGAGCTTGAAATTCCAGAAAACAAATCTACTAAAAAAATGATTAAACACCTATTTCAGCGATTTTAGAAATTCCAACCAGAAGGGGGTTAAAGGGGGTGGTCGAATGTTTTAGGTCATTTTGCCATATCTCAGCAGCAGTTATAGGTAGGAACGCAAAAATCAGGAAAACAAATCTACTAAAAAAATGATTAAACACCTATTTCAGCGATTTTAGAAATTCCACCCAGAAGGGGGTTTAATGGGGGTGGTCGAATGTTTCAGGTCATTTCGCCATATCTCAGCAGCAGTTATAGATAGGATCTTGAAATTCCAGAAAACAAATCAACTAAAAAAATGATTAATCACCTATTTCAGCGATTTTAGAAATTCCACCTAGAAGGGGGTTAAATGGGGGTGGTCGAATGTTTTAGGTAATTTTGCCATATCTCAGCAGCAGTTATAGGTAGGATCTTGAAATTCCAGAAAACAAATCTACTAAAAAAATGATTAAACACCTATTTCAGCGATTTTAGAAATTCCCCCCAGAAGGGGGTTAAGGGGGGTGGTCGAATGTTTTAGGTCATTTTGCCATATCTCAGCAGCAGTTGTAGGTAGGAGTTTGAAATTCCAGAAAACAAAGCTACTAAAAAAATGATTAAACACGTATTTCAGCGATTTTAGAAATTCCCCCCAGAAGGGGGTTAAAGGGGGATGGTCGAATGTTTTAGGTCATTTCGCCATATCTCAGCAGCAGTTATAGGTAGAAGCGCGAAAATCAGGAAAACAAATCTACTAAAAAAATGATTAAACATGTATTTCAGCGATTTTAGAAATCTCCCCCGAAGGGGTTAAAGGGGGGTGGTCGAATGTCTTAGGTCATTTTGCCATATCTCAGCAGCAGTTATAGGTAGGATCTTGAAATTCCAGAAAACAAATCTACTAAAAAAATGATTAAACACGTATTTCAGCGATTTTAGAAATTCCCCCCAGAAGGGGGTTAAAGGGGGTGGTCGAATGTTTTAGGTCATTTTGCCATATCTCAGCAGCAGTTATAGGTAGGAGCTTGAAATTCCAGAAAACAAATCTACTAAAAAAATGATTAAACACCTATTTCAGCGATTTTAGAAATTCCACCCAGAAGGGGGTTAAATGGGGGTGGTCGAATGTTTCAGGTCATTTCGCCATATCTCAGCAGCAGTTATAGGTAGGAACGCAAAAATCAGGAAAACAAATCTACTAAAAAATGATTAAACACCTATTTCAGCGATTTTAGAAATTCCACCTAGAAGGGGGTTAAATGGGGGTGGTCGAATGTTTCAGGTCATTTCGCCATATCTCAGCAGCAGTTATAGGTAGGATCTTGAAATTCCAGAAAACAAATCAACTAAAAAATTGATTAATCACCTATTTCAGCGATTTTAGAAATTCCACCTAGAAGGGGGTTAAATGGGGGTGGTCGAATGTTTTAGGTAATTTTGCCATATCTCAGCAGCAGTTATAGGTAGGATCTTGAAATTCCAGAAAACAAATCTACTAAAAAAATGATTAAACACCTATTTCAGCGATTTTAAAAATTCCCCCCAGAAGGGGGTTAAAGGGGGTGGTCGAATGTTTTAGGTCATTTTGCCGTATCTCAGCAGCAGTTATAGGAAGGAGCTTGAAATTCCAGAAAACAAATCTACTAAAAAAATGATTAAACATGTATTTCAGCGATTTTAGAAATTCCTCCCAGAAGGGGGTTAAAGGGGGTGGTCGAATGTTTTAGGTCATTTTGCCGTATCTCAGCAGCAGTTATAGGAAGAAGCTTGAAATTCCAGAAAACAAATCTACTAAAAAAATGATTAAACACCTATTTTAGCGATTTTAGAAATTCCACCCAGAAGGGGGTTAAATGGGGGTGGTCGAATGTTTCAGGTCATTTCGCCATATCTCAGCAGCAGTTATAGGTAGGAGCTTGAAATTCCAGAAAACAAATCTACTAAAAAAATCATTAAACACCTATTTCAGCGATTTTAGAAATTCCACCCAGAAGGGGGTTAAAGGGGGGTGGTCGAATGTTTTAGATCATTTCGCCATATCTCAGCAGCAGTTATAGGTAGGAACGCAAAAATCAGGAAAACAAATCTACTAAAAAAATGATTAAACACCTATTTCAGCGATTTTAGAAATTCCACCCAGAAGGGGGTTAAATGGGGGTGGTCGAATGTTTCAGTCATTTCGCCATATCTCAGGAGCAGTTATAGGTAGGATCTTAAAATTCCAGAAAACAAATCAACTAAAAAAATGATTAATCACCTATTTCAGCGATTTTAGAAATTCCACCTAGAAGGGGGTTAAATGGGGATGGTCGAATGTTTTAGGTAATTTTGCCATATCTCAGCAGCAGTTATAGGTAGGATCTTGAAATTCCAGAAAACAAATCTACTAAAAAAATGATTAAACACCTATTTCAGCGATTTTAGAAATTCCCCCCAGAAGGGGGTTAAAGGGGGTGGTCGAATGTTTTAGGTCATTTTGAAAATATCTCAGCAGCAGTTGTAGGTAGGAGTTTGAAATTCCAGAAAACAAAGCTACTAAAAAAATGATTAAACACTTATTTCAGCGATTTTAGAAATTCCCCCCAGAAGGGTGTTAAAGGGGGTGGTCGAATGTTTTAGGTCATTTTGCCGTATCTCAGCAGCAGTTATAGGAAGGAGCTTGAAATTCCAGAAAACAAATCTACTAAAAAAATGATTAAACACGTATTTCAGCGATTTTAGAAATTCCTCCCAGAAGGGGGTTAAAGGGGGTGGTCGAATGTTTTAGGTCATTTTGCCGTATCTCAGCAGCAGTTATAGGTAGGATCTTGAAATTCCAGAAAACAAATCTACTAAAAAAATGATTAAACACCTATTTCAGCGATTTTAAAAATTCCCGCCAGAAGGGGGTTAAATGGGGGTGGTCGAATGTTTTAGGTCATTTTGCCGTATCTCAGCAGCAGTTATAGGTAGGATCTTGAAATTCCAGAAAACAAATCTACTAAAAAAATGATTAAACACCTATTTCAGCGATTTTAGAAATTCCACCCAGAAGGGGGTTAAATGGGGGTGGTCGAATGTTTCAGGTCATTTCGCCATATCTCAGCAGCAGTTATAGGTAGGAACGCAAAAATCAGGAAAACAAATCTACTAAAAAAATGATTAAACACCTATTTCAGCGATTTTAGAAATTCCACCTAGAAGGGGGTTAAATAAGGGTGGTCGAATGTTTCAGGTCATTTCGCCATATCTCAGCAGCAGTTATAGGTAGGATCTTGAAATTCCAGAAAACAAATCAACTAAAAAAATGATTAATCACCTATTTCAGCGATTTTAGAAATTCCTCCCAGAAGGGGGTTAAAGGGGGTGGTCGAATGTTTTAGGTCATTTTGCCGTATCTCAGCAGCAGTTATAGGAAGGAGCTTGAAATTCCAGAAAACAAATCTACTAAAAAAATGATTAAACACGTATTTCAGCGATTTTAGAAATTCCTCCCAGAAGGGGGTTAAAGTTGGTGGTCGAATGTTTTAGGTCATTTTGCCGTATCTCAGCAGCAGTTATAGGAAGGAGCTTGAAATTCCAGAAAACAAATCTACTAAAAAAATGATTAAACACCTATTTCAGCGATTTTAGAAATTCCAACCAGAAGGGGGTTAAAGGGGGTGGTCGAATGTTTTAGGTCATTTTGCCGTATCTCAGCAGCAGTTATAGGAAGGAGCTTGAAATTCCAGAAAACAAATCTACTAAAAAAATGATTAAACACGTATTTCAGCGATTTTAGAAATTTCTCCCAGAAGGGGGTTAAAGTTGGTGGTCGAATGTTTTAGGTCATTTTGCCGTATCTCAGCAGCAGTTATAGGAAGGAGCTTGAAATTCCAGAAAACAAATCTACTAAAAAAATGATTAAACACCTATTTCAGCGATTTTAGAAATTCCAACCAGAAGGGGGTTAAAGTTGGTGGTCGAATGTTTTAGGTCATTTTGCCGTATCTCAGCAGCAGTTATAGGAAGGAGCTTGAAATTCCAGAAAACAAATCTACTAAAAAAATGATTAAACACCTATTTCAGCGATTTTAGAAATTCCACCCAGAAGGGGGTTAAATGGGGGTGGTCGAATGTTTCAGGTCATTTCGCCATATCTCAGCAGCAGTTATAGGTAGGAACGCAAAAATCAGGAAAACAAATCTACTAAAAAATGATTAAACACCTATTTCAGCGATTTTAGAAATTCCACCTAGAAGGGGGTTAAATGGGGGTGGTCGAATGTTTCAGGTCATTTCGCCATATCTCAGCAGCAGTTATAGGTAGGATCTTGAAATTCCAGAAAAAAAATCAACTAAAAAAATGATTAATCACCTATTTCAGCGATTTTAGAAATTCCACCTAGAAGGGGGTTAAATGGGGGTGGTCGAATGTTTTAGGTAATTTTGCCATATCTCAGCAGCAGTTATAGGTAGGATCTTGAAATTCCAGAAAACAAATCTACTAAAAAAATGATTAAACACCTATTTCAGCGATTTTAAAAATTCACCCCAGAAGGGGGTTAAAGGGGGTGGTCGAATGTTTTAGGTCATTTTGCCGTATCTCAGCAGCAGTTATAGGAAGGAGCTTGAAATTCCAGAAAACAAATCTACTAAAAAAATGATTAAACACGTATTTCAGCGATTTTAGAAATTCCTCCCAGAAGGGGGTTAAAGGGGGTGGTCGAATGTTTTAGGTCATTTTGCCGTATCTCAGCAGCAGTTATAGGAAGAAGCTTGAAATTCCAGAAAACAAATCTACTAAAAAAATGATTAAACACCTATTTTAGCGATTTTAGAAATTCCACCCAGAAGGGGGTTAAATGGGGGTGGTCGAATGTTTCAGGTCATTTCGCCATATCTCAGCAGCAGTTATAGGTAGGAGCTTGAAATTCCAGAAAACAAATCTACTAAAAAAATCATTAAACACCTATTTCAGCGATTTTAGAAATTCCACCCAGAAGGGGGTTAAAGGGGGGTGGTCGAATGTTTTAGATCATTTCGCCATATCTCAGCAGCAGTTATAGGTAGGAACGCAAAAATCAGGAAAACAAATCTACTAAAAAAATGATTAAACACCTATTTCAGCGATTTTAGAAATTCCACCCAGAAGGGGGTTAAATGGGGGTGGTCGAATGTTTCAGGTCATTTCGCCATATCTCAGCAGCAGTTATAGGTAGGATCTTGAAATTCCAGAAAACAAATCAACTAAAAAAATGATTAAACACTTATTTCAGCGATTTTAGAAATTCCCCCCAGAAGGGTGTTAAAGGGGGTGGTCGAATGTTTTAGGTCATTTTGCCGTATCTCAGCAGCAGTTATAGGAAGGAGCTTGAAATTCCAGAAAACAAATCTACTAAAAAAATGATTAAACACGTATTTCAGCGATTTTAGAAATTCCTCCCAGAAGGGGGTTAAAGGGGGTGGTCGAATGTTTTAGGTCATTTTGCCGTATCTCAGCAGCAGTTATAGGTAGGATCTTGAAATTCCAGAAAACAAATCTACTAAAAAAATGATTAAACACCTATTTCAGCGATTTTAAAAATTCCCGCCAGAAGGGGGTTAAATGGGGGTGGTCGAATGTTTCAGGTCATTTCGCCATATCTCAGCAGCAGTTATAGGTAGGATCTTGAAATTCCAGAAAACAAATCAACTAAAAAAATGATTAATCACCTATTTCAGCGATTTTAGAAATTCCACCTAGAAGGGGGTTAAATGGGGGTGGTCGAATGTTTTAGGTAATTTTGCCATATCTCAGCAGCAGTTATAGGTAGGATCTTGAAATTCCAGAAAACAAATCTACTAAAAAAACGATTAAACACCTATTTCAGCGATTTTAAAAATTCCCCCCAGAAGGGGGTTAAAAGGGGTGGTCGAATGTTTTAGGTCATTTTGCCGTATCTCAGCAGAAGTTATAGGAAGGAGCTTGAAATTCCAGAAAACAAATCTACTAAAAAAATGATTAAACACGTATTTCAGCGATTTTAGAAATTCCTCCCAGAAGGGGGTTAAAGTTGGTGGTCGAATGTTTTAGGTCATTTTGCCGTATCTCAGCAGCAGTTATAGGAAGGAGCTTGAAATTCCAGAAAACAAATCTACTAAAAAAATGATTAAACACCTATTTCAGCGATTTTAGAAATTCCAACCAGAAGGGGGTTAAAGGGGGTGGTCGAATGTTTTAGGTCATTTTGCCATATCTCAGCAGCAGTTATAGGTAGGAACGCAAAAATCAGGAAAACAAATCTACTAAAAAAATGATTAAACACCTATTTCAGCGATTTTAGAAATTCCACCCAGAAGGGGGTTTAATGGGGGTGGTCGAATGTTTCAGGTCATTTCGCCATATCTCAGCAGCAGTTATAGATAGGATCTTGAAATACCAGAAAACAAATCAACTAAAAAAATGATTAATCACCTATTTCAGCGATTTTAGAAATTCCACCTAGAAGGGGGTTAAATGGGGGTGGTCGAATGTTTTAGGTAATTTTGCCATATCTCAGCAGCAGTTATAGGTAGGATCTTGAAATTCCAGAAAACAAATCTACTAAAAAAATGATTAAACACCTATTTCAGCGATTTTAGAAATTCCCCCCAGAAGGGGGTTAAAGTTGGTGGTCGAATGTTTTAGGTCATTTTGCCGTATCTCAGCAGCAGTTATAGGAAGGAGCTTGAAATTCCAGAAAACAAATCTACTAAAAAAATGATTAAACACCTATTTCAGCGATTTTAGAAATTCCAACCAGAAGGGGGTTAAAGGGGGTGGTCGAATGTTTTAGGTCATTTTGCCATATCTCAGCAGCAGTTATAGGTAGGAACGCAAAAATCAGGAAAACAAATCTACTAAAAAAATGATTAAACACCTATTTCAGCGATTTTAGAAATTCCACCTAGAAGGGGGTTAAATGGGGGTGGTCGAATGTTTTAGGTAATTTTGCCATATCTCAGCAGCAGTTATAGGCAGGATCTTGAAATTCCAGAAAACAAATCTACTAAAAAAATGATTAAACACCTATTTCAGCGATTTTAGAAATTCCACCTAGAAGGGGGTTAAATGGGGGTGGTCGAATGTTTCAGAACTTTTCGCCATATCTCAGCAGCAGTTATAGGTAGGAGCTTGAAATTCCAGAAAACAAATCTACTAAAAAAATGATTAAACACCTATTTCAGCGATTTTAGAAATTCCACCCAGAAGGGGGTTAAATGGGGGTGGTCGAATGTTTCAGGTCATTTCGCCATATCTCAGCAGCAGTTATAGGTAGGAACGCAAAAATCAGGAAAACAAATCTACTAAAAAAATGATTAAACACCTATTTCAGCGATTTTAGAAATTCCACCTAGAAGGGGGTTAAATAAGGGTGGTCGAATGTTTCAGGTCATTTCGCCATATCTCAGCAGCAGTTATAGGTAGGATCTTGAAATTCCAGAAAACAAATCAACTAAAAAAATGATTAATCACCTATTTCAGCGATTTTAGAAATTCCACCTAGAAGGGGGTTAAATGGGGGTGGTCGAATGTTTTAGGTAATTTTGCCATATCTCAGCAGCAGTTATAGGTAGGATCTTGAAATTCCAGAAAACAAATCTACTAAAAAAATGATTAAACACCTATTTCAGCGATTTTAAAAATTCCCCCCAGAAGGGGGTTAAAGGGGGTGGTCGAATGTTTTAGGTCATTTTGCCGTATCTCAGCAGCAGTTATAGGAAGGAGCTTGAAATTCCAGAAAACAAATCTACTGAAAAAATGATTAAACACGTATTTCAGCGATTTTAGAAATTCCTCCCAGAAGGGGGTTAAAGTTGGTGGTCGAATGTTTTAGGTCATTTTGCCGTATCTCAGCAGCAGTTATAGGAAGGAGCTTGAAATTCCAGAAAACAAATCTACTAAAAAAATGATTAAACACCTATTTCAGCGATTTTAGAAATTCCAACCAGAAGGGGGTTAAAGGGGGTGGTCGAATGTTTTAGGTCATTTTGCCATATCTCAGCAGCAGTTATAGGTAGGAACGCAAAAATCAGGAAAACAAATCTACTAAAAAAATGATTAAACACCTATTTCAGCGATTTTAGAAATTCCACCCAGAAGGGGGTTTAATGGGGTGGTCGAATGTTTCAGGTCATTTCGCCATATCTCAGCAGCAGTTATAGATAGGATCTTGAAATTCCAGAAAACAAATCAACTAAAAAAATGATTAATCACCTATTTCAGCGATTTTAGAAATTCCACCTAGAAGGGGGTTAAATGGGGGTGGTCGAATGTTTTAGGTAATTTTGCCATATCTCAGCAGCAGTTATAGGTAGGATCTTGAAATTCCAGAAAACAAATCTACTAAAAAATGATTAAACACCTATTTCAGCGATTTTAGAAATTCCCCCCAGAAGGGGGTTAAGGGGGGTGGTCGAATGTTTTAGGTCATTTTGCCATATCTCAGCGGCAGTTGTAGGTAGGAGTTTGAAATTCCAGAAAACAAAGCTACTAAAAAAATGATTAAACACGTATTTCAGCGATTTTAGAAATTCCCCCCAGAAGGGGGTTAAAGGGGGATGGTCGAATGTTTTAGGTCATTTCGCCATATCTCAGCAGCAGTTATAGGTAGAAGCGCGAAAATTAGGAAAACAAATCTACTAAAAAAATGATTAAACATGTATTTCAGCGATTTTAGAAATCTCCCCCGAAGGGGTTAAAGGGGGGTGGTCGAATGTCTTAGGTCATTTTGCCATATCTCAGCAGCAGTTATAGGTAGGATCTTGAAATTCCAGAAAACAAATCTACTAAAAAAATGATTAAACACGTATTTCAGCGATTTTAGAAATTCCCCCCAGAAGGGGGTTAAAGGGGGTGGTCGAATGTTTTAGGTCATTTTGCCATATCTCAGCAGCAGTTATAGGTAGGAGCTTGAAATTCCAGAAAACAAATCTACTAAAAAAATGATTAAACACCTATTTCAGCGATTTTAGAAATTCCACCCAGAAGGGGGTTAAATGGGGGTGGTCGAATGTTTCAGGTCATTTCGCCATATCTCAGCAGCAGTTATAGGTAGGAACGCAAAAATCAGGAAAACAAATCTACTAAAAAAATGATTAAACACCTATTTCAGCGATTTTAGAAATTCCACCTAGAAGGGGGTTAAATGGGGGTGGTCGAATGTTTCAGGTCATTTCGCCATATCTCAGCAGCAGTTATAGGTAGGATCTTGAAATTCCAGAAAACAAATCAACTAAAAAAATGATTAATCACCTATTTCAGCGATTTTAGAAATTCCACCTAGAAGGGGGTTAAATGGGGGTGGTCGAATGTTTTAGGTAATTTTGCCATATCTCAGCAGCAGTTATAGGTAGGATCTTGAAATTCCAGAAAACAAATCTACTAAAAAAATGATTAAACACCTATTTCAGCGATTTTAAAAATTCCCCCCAGAAGGGGGTTAAAGGGGGTGGTCGAATGTTTTAGGTCATTTTGCCGTATCTCAGCAGCAGTTATAGGAAGGAGCTTGAAATTCCAGAAAACAAATCTACTAAAAAAATGATTAAACACGTATTTCAGCGATTTTAGAAATTCCTCCCAGAAGGGGGTTAAAGGGGGTGGTCGAATGTTTTAGGTCATTTTGCCGTATCTCAGCAGCAGTTATAGGAAGGAGCTTGAAATTCCAGAAAACAAATCTACTAAAAAAATGATTAAACACCTATTTTAGCGATTTTAGAAATTCCACCCAGAAGGGGGTTAAATAAGGGTGGTCGAATGTTTCAGGTCATTTCGCCATATCTCAGCAGCAGTTATAGGTAGGATCTTGAAATTCCAGAAAACAAATCAACTAAAAAAATGATTAATCACCTATTTCAGCGATTTTAGAAATTCCACCTAGAAGGGGGTTAAATGGGGGTGGTCGAATGTTTTAGGTCATTTTGCCGTATCTCAGCAGCAGTTATAGGAAGGAGCTTGAAATTCCAGAAAACAAATCTACTAAAAAAATGATTAAACACGTATTTCAGCGATTTTAGAAATTCCTCCCAGAAGGGGGTTAAAGTTGGTGGTCGAATGTTTTAGGTCATTTTGCCGTATCTCAGCAGCAGTTATAGGAAGGAGCTTGAAATTCCAGAAAACAAATCTACTAAAAAAATGATTAAACACCTATTTCAGCGATTTTAGAAATTCCAACCAGAAGGGTGTTAAAGGGGGTGGTCGAATGTTTTAGGTCATTTTGCCATATCTCAGCAGCAGTTATAGGTAGGAACGCAAAAATCAGGAAAACAAATCTACTAAAAAAATGATTAAACACCTATTTCAGCGATTTTAGAAATTCCACCCAGAAGGGGGTTTAATGGGGGTGGTCGAATGTTTCAGGTCATTTCGCCATATCTCAGCAGCAGTTATAGATAGGATCTTGAAATTCCAGAAAACAAATCAACTAAAAAAATGATTAATCACCTATTTCAGCGATTTTAGAAATTCCACCTAGAAGGGGGTTAAATGGGGGTCGAATGTTTTAGGTAATTTTGCCATATCTCAGCAGCAGTTATAGGTAGGATCTTGAAATTCCAGAAAACAAATCTACTAAAAAAATGATTAAACACCTATTTCAGCGATTTTAGAAATTCCCCCCAGAAGGGGGTTAAGGGGGGTGGTCGAATGTTTTAGGTCATTTTGCCATATCTCAGCGGCAGTTGTAGGTAGGAGTTTGAAATTCCAGAAAACAAAGCTACTAAAAAAATGATTAAACACGTATTTCAGCGATTTTAGAAATTCCCCCCAGAAGGGGGTTAAAGGGGGATGGTCGAATGTTTTAGGTCATTTCGCCATATCTCAGCAGCAGTTATAGGTAGAAGCGCGAAAATCAGGAAAACAAATCTACTAAAAAAATGATTAAACATGTATTTCAGCGATTTTAGAAATCTCCCCCGAAGGGGTTAAAGGGGGGTGGTCGAATGTCTTAGGTCATTTTGCCATATCTCAGCAGCAGTTATAGGTAGGATCTTGAAATTCCAGAAAACAAATCTACTAAAAAAATGATTAAACACGTATTTCAGCGATTTTAGAAATTCCCCCCAGAAGTGGGTTAAAGGGGGTGGTCGAATGTTTTAGGTCATTTTGCCATATCTCAGCAGCAGTTATAGGTAGGAGCTTGAAATTCCAGAAAACAAATCTACTAAAAAAATGATTAAACACCTATTTCAGCGATTTTAGAAATTCCACCCAGAAGGGGGTTAAATGGGGGTGGTCGAATGTTTCAGGTCATTTCGCCATATCTCAGCAGCAGTTATAGGTAGGAACGCAAAAATCAGGAAAACAAATCTACTAAAAAAATGATTAAACACCTTTTTCAGCGATTTTAGAAATTCCACCTAGAAGGGGGTTAAATGGGGGTGGTCGAATGTTTCAGGTCATTTCGCCATATCTCAGCAGCAGTTATAGGTAGGATCTTGAAATTCCAGAAAACAAATCAACTAAAAAAATGATTAATCACCTATTTCAGCGATTTTAGAAATTCCACCTAGAAGGGGGTTAAATGGGGGTGGTCGAATGTTTTAGGTAATTTTGCCATATCTCAGCAGCAGTTATAGGTAGGATCTTGAAATTCCAGAAAACAAATCTACTAAAAAAATGATTAAACACCTATTTCAGCGATTTTAAAAATTCCCCCCAGAAGGGGGTTAAAGGGGGTGGTCGAATGTTTTAGGTCATTTTGCCGTATCTCAGCAGCAGTTATAGGAAGGAGCTTGAAATTCCAGAAAACAAATCTACTAAAAAAATGATTAAACACGTATTTCAGCGATTTTAGAAATTCCTCCCAGAAGGGGGTTAAAGGGGGTGGTCGAATGTTTTAGGTCATTTTGCCGTATCTCAGCAGCAGTTATAGGAAGGAGCTTGAAATTCCAGAAAACAAATCTACTAAAAAAATGATTAAACACCTATTTTAGCGATTTTAGAAATTCCACCCAGAAGGGGGTTAAATAAGGGTGGTCGAATGTTTCAGGTCATTTCGCCATATCTCAGCAGCAGTTATAGGTAGGATCTTGAAATTCCAGAAAACAAATCAACTAAAAAAATGATTAATCACCTATTTCAGCGATTTTAGAAATTCCACCTAGAAGGGGGTTAAATGGGGGTGGTCGAATGTTTTAGGTCATTTTGCCGTATCTCAGCAGCAGTTATAGGAAGGAGCTTGAAATTCCAGAAAACAAATCTACTAAAAAAATGATTAAACACGTATTTCAGCGATTTTAGAAATTCCTCCCAGAAGGGGGTTAAAGTTGGTGGTCGAATGTTTTAGGTCATTTTGCCGTATCTCAGCAGCAGTTATAGGAAGGAGCTTGAAATTCCAGAAAACAAATCTACTAAAAAAATGATTAAACACCTATTTCAGCGATTTTAGAAATTCCAACCAGAAGGGTGTTAAAGGGGGTGGTCGAATGTTTTAGGTCATTTTGCCATATCTCAGCAGCAGTTATAGGTAGGAACGCAAAAATCAGGAAAACAAATCTACTAAAAAAATGATTAAACACCTATTTCAGCGATTTTAGAAATTCCACCCAGAAGGGGGTTTAATGGGGGTGGTCGAATGTTTCAGGTCATTTCGCCATATCTCAGCAGCAGTTATAGATAGGATCTTGAAATTCCAGAAAACAAATCAACTAAAAAAATGATTAATCACCTATTTCAGCGATTTTAGAAATTCCACCTAGAAGGGGGTTAAATGGGGGTCGAATGTTTTAGGTAATTTTGCCATATCTCAGCAGCAGTTATAGGTAGGATCTTGAAATTCCAGAAAACAAATCTACTAAAAAAATGATTAAACACCTATTTCAGCGATTTTAGAAATTCCCCCCAGAAGGGGGTTAAGGGGGGTGGTCGAATGTTTTAGGTCATTTTGCCATATCTCAGCGGCAGTTGTAGGTAGGAGTTTGAAATTCCAGAAAACAAAGCTACTAAAAAAATGATTAAACACGTATTTCAGCGATTTTAGAAATTCCCCCCAGAAGGGGGTTAAAGGGGGATGGTCGAATGTTTTAGGTCATTTCGCCATATCTCAGCAGCAGTTATAGGTAGAAGCGCGAAAATCAGGAAAACAAATCTACTAAAAAAATGATTAAACATGTATTTCAGCGATTTTAGAAATCTCCCCCGAAGGGGTTAAAGGGGGGTGGTCGAATGTCTTAGGTCATTTTGCCATATCTCAGCAGCAGTTATAGGTAGGATCTTGAAATTCCAGAAAACAAATCTACTAAAAAAATGATTAAACACGTATTTCAGCGATTTTAGAAATTCCCCCCAGAAGTGGGTTAAAGGGGGTGGTCGAATGTTTTAGGTCATTTTGCCATATCTCAGCAGCAGTTATAGGTAGGAGCTTGAAATTCCAGAAAACAAATCTACTAAAAAAATGATTAAACACCTATTTCAGCGATTTTAGAAATTCCACCCAGAAGGGGGTTAAATGGGGGTGGTCGAATGTTTCAGGTCATTTCGCCATATCTCAGCAGCAGTTATAGGTAGGAACGCAAAAATCAGGAAAACAAATCTACTAAAAAAATGATTAAACACCTATTTCAGCGATTTTAGAAATTCCACCTAGAAGGGGGTTAAATGGGGGTGGTCGAATGTTTCAGGTCATTTCGCCATATCTCAGCAGCAGTTATAGGTAGGATCTTGAAATTCCAGAAAACAAATCAACTAAAAAAATGATTAATCACCTATTTCAGCGATTTTAGAAATTCCACCTAGAAGGGGGTTAAATGGGGGTGGTCGAATGTTTTAGGTAATTTTGCCATATCTCAGCAGCAGTTATAGGTAGGATCTTGAAATTCCAGAAAACAAATCTACTAAAAAAATGATTAAACACCTATTTCAGCGATTTTAAAAATTCCCCCCAGAAGGGGGTTAAAGGGGGTGGTCGAATGTTTTAGGTCATTTTGCCGTATCTCAGCAGCAGTTATAGGAAGGAGCTTGAAATTCCAGAAAACAAATCTACTAAAAAAATGATTAAACACGTATTTCAGCGATTTTAGAAATTCCTCCCAGAAGGGGGTTAAAGGGGGTGGTCGAATGTTTTATGTCATTTTGCCGTATCTCAGCAGCAGTTATAGGAAGGAGCTTGAAATTCCAGAAAACAAATCTACTAAAAAAATGATTAAACACCTATTTTAGCGATTTTAGAAATTCCACCCAGAAGGGGGTTAAATAAGGGTGGTCGAATGTTTCAGGTCATTTCGCCATATCTCAGCAGCAGTTATAGGTAGGATCTTGAAATTCCAGAAAACAAATCAACTAAAAAAATGATTAATCACCTATTTCAGCGATTTTAGAAATTCCACCTAGAAGGGGGTTAAATGGGGGTGGTCGAATGTTTTAGGTAATTTTGCCATATCTCAGCAGCAGTTATAGGTAGGATCTTGAAATTCCAGAAAACAAATCTACTAAAAAAATGATTAAACACCTATTTCAGCGATTTTAAAAATTCCCCCCAGAAGGGGGTTAAAGGGGGTGGTCGAATGTTTTAGGTCATTTTGCCGTATCTCAGCAGCAGTTATAGGAAGGAGCTTGAAATTCCAGAAAACAAATCTACTAAAAAAATGATTAAACACCTATTTCAGCGATTTTAGAAATTCCAACCAGAAGGGGGTTAAAGGGGGTGGTCGAATGTTTTAGGTCATTTTGCCATATCTCAGCAGCAGTTATAGGTAGGAACGCAAAAATCAGGAAAACAAATCTACTAAAAAAATGATTAAACACCTATTTCAGCGATTTTAGAAATTCCACCCAGAAGGGGGTTTAATGGGGGTGGTCGAATGTTTCAGGTCATTTCGCCATATCTCAGCAGCAGTTATAGATAGGATCTTGAAATTCCAGAAAACAAATCAACTAAAAAAATGATTAATCACCTATTTCAGCGATTTTAGAAATTCCACCTAGAAGGGGGTTAAATGGGGGTGGTCGAATGTTTTAGGTAATTTTGCCATATCTCAGCAGCAGTTATAGGTAGGATCTTGAAATTCCAGAAAACAAATCTACTAAAAAAATGATTAAACACGTATTTCAGCGATTTTAGAAATTCCCCCCAGAAGGGGGTTAAAGGGGGATGGTCGAATGTTTTAGGTCATTTCGCCATATCTCAGCAGCAGTTATAGGTAGAAGCGCGAAAATCAGGAAAACAAATCTACTAAAAAAATGATTAAACATGTATTTCAGCGATTTTAGAAATCTCCCCCGAAGGGGTTAAAGGGGGGTGGTCGAATGTCTTAGGTCATTTTGCCATATCTCAGCAGCAGTTATAGGTAGGATCTTGAAATTCCAGAAAACAAATCTACTAAAAAAATGATTAAACACGTATTTCAGCGATTTTAGAAATTCCCCCCAGAAGGGGGTTAAAGGGGGTGGTCGAATGTTTTAGGTCATTTTGCCATATCTCAGCAGCAGTTATAGGTAGGAGCTTGAAATTCCAGAAAACAAATCTACTAAAAAAATGATTAAACACCTATTTCAGCGATTTTAGAAATTCCACCCAGAAGGGGGTTAAATGGGGGTGGTCGAATGTTTCAGGTCATTTCGCCATATCTCAGCAGCAGTTATAGGTAGGAACGCAAAAATCAGGAAAACAAATCTACTAAAAAATGATTAAACACCTATTTCAGCGATTTTAGAAATTCCACCTAGAAGGGGGTTAAATGGGGGTGGTCGAATGTTTCAGGTCATTTCGCCATATCTCAGCAGCAGTTATAGGTAGGATCTTGAAATTCCAGAAAACAAATCAACTAAAAAAATGATTAATCACCTATTTCAGCGATTTTAGAAATTCCACCTAGAAGGGGGTTAAATGGGGGTGGTCGAATGTTTTAGGTGATTTTGCCATATCTCAGCAGCAGTTATAGGTAGGATCTTGAAATTCCAGAAAACAAATCTACTAAAAAAATGATTAAACACCTATTTCAGCGATTTTAAAAATTCCCCCCAGAAGGGGGTTAAAGGGGGTGGTCGAATGTTTTAGGTCATTTTGCCGTATCTCAGCAGCAGTTATAGGAAGGAGCTTGAAATTCCAGAAAACAAATCTACTAAAAAAATGATTAAACATGTATTTCAGCGATTTTAGAAATTCCTCCCAGAAGGGGGTTAAAGGGGGTGGTCGAATGTTTTAGGTCATTTTGCCGTATCTCAGCAGCAGTTATAGGAAGAAGCTTGAAATTCCAGAAAACAAATCTACTAAAAAAATGATTAAACACCTATTTTAGCGATTTTAGAAATTCCACCCAGAAGGGGGTTAAATGGGGGTGGTCGAATGTTTCAGGTCATTTCGCCATATCTCAGCAGCAGTTATAGGTAGGAGCTTGAAATTCCAGAAAACAAATCTACTAAAAAAATCATTAAACACCTATTTCAGCGATTTTAGAAATTCCACCCAGAAGGGGGTTAAAGGGGGGTGGTCGAATGTTTTAGATCATTTCGCCATATCTCAGCAGCAGTTATAGGTAGGAACGCAAAAATCAGGAAAACAAATCTACTAAAAAAATGATTAAACACCTATTTCAGCGATTTTAGAAATTCCACCCAGAAGGGGGTTAAATGGGGGTGGTCGAATGTTTCAGGTCATTTCGCCATATCTCAGGAGCAGTTATAGGTAGGATCTTAAAATTCCAGAAAACAAATCAACTAAAAAAATGATTAATCACCTATTTCAGCGATTTTAGAAATTCCACCTAGAAGGGGGTTAAATGGGGATGGTCGAATGTTTTAGGTAATTTTGCCATATCTCAGCAGCAGTTATAGGTAGGATCTTGAAATTCCAGAAAACAAATCTACTAAAAAAATGATTAAACACCTATTTCAGCGATTTTAGAAATTCCCCCCAGAAGGGGGTTAAAGGGGGTGGTCGAATGTTTTAGGTCATTTTGAAAATATCTCAGCAGCAGTTGTAGGTAGGAGTTTGAAATTCCAGAAAACAAAGTTACTAAAAAAATGATTAAACACTTATTTCAGCGATTTTAGAAATTCCCCCCAGAAGGGTGTTAAAGGGGGTGGTCGAATGTTTTAGGTCATTTTGCCGTATCTCAGCAGCAGTTATAGGAAGGAGCTTGAAATTCCAGAAAACAAATCTACTAAAAAAATGATTAAACACGTATTTCAGCGATTTTAGAAATTCCTCCCAGAAGGGGGTTAAAGGGGGTGGTCGAATGTTTTAGGTCATTTTGCCGTATCTCAGCAGCAGTTATAGGTAGGATCTTGAAATTCCAGAAAACAAATCTACTAAAAAAATGATTAAACACCTATTTCAGCGATTTTAAAAATTCCCGCCAGAAGGGGGTTAAATGGGGGTGGTCGAATGTTTTAGGTCATTTTGCCGTATCTCAGCAGCAGTTATAGGTAGGATCTTGAAATTCCAGAAAACAAATCTACTAAAAAAATGATTAAACACCTATTTCAGCGATTTTAGAAATTCCACCCAGAAGGGGGTTAAATGGGGGTGGTCGAATGTTTCAGGTCATTTCGCCATATCTCAGCAGCAGTTATAGGTAGGAACGCAAAAATCAGGAAAACAAATCTACTAAAAAAATGATTAAACACCTATTTCAGCGATTTTAGAAATTCCACCTAGAAGGGGGTTAAATAAGGGTGGTCGAATGTTTCAGGTCATTTCGCCATATCTCAGCAGCAGTTATAGGTAGGATCTTGAAATTCCAGAAAACAAATCAACTAAAAAAATGATTAATCACCTATTTCAGCGATTTTAGAAATTCTTCCCAGAAGGGGGTTAAAGGGGGTGGTCGAATGTTTTAGGTCGTTTTGCCGTATCTCAGCAGCAGTTATAGGAAGGAGCTTGAAATTCCAGAAAACAAATCTACTAAAAAAATGATTAAACACGTATTTCAGCGATTTTAGAATTTCCTCCCAGAAGGGGGTTAAAGTTGGTGGTCGAATGTTTTAGGTCATTTTGCCGTATCTCAGCAGCAGTTATAGGAAGGAGCTTGAAATTCCAGAAAACAAATCTACTAAAAAAATGATTAAACACCTATTTCAGCGATTTTAGAAATTCCAACCAGAAGGGGGTTAAAGGGGGTGGTCGAATGTTTTAGGTCATTTTGCCGTATCTCAGCAGCAGTTATAGGAAGGAGCTTGAAATTCCAGAAAACAAATCTACTAAAAAAATGATTAAACACGTATTTCAGCGATTTTAGAAATTCCTCCCAGAAGGGGGTTAAAGTTGGTGGTCGAATGTTTTAGGTCATTTTGCCGTATCTCAGCAGCAGTTATAGGAAGGAGCTTGAAATTCCAGAAAACAAATCTACTAAAAAAATGATTAAACACCTATTTCAGCGATTTTAGAAATTCCAACCAGAAGGGGGTTAAAGTTGGTGGTCGAATGTTTTAGGTCATTTTGCCGTATCTCAGCAGCAGTTATAGGAAGGAGCTTGAAATTCCAGAAAACAAATCTACTAAAAAAATGATTAAACACCTATTTCAGCGATTTTAGAAATTCCACCCAGAAGGGGGTTAAATGGGGGTGGTCGAATGTTTCAGGTCATTTCGCCATATCTCAGCAGCAGTTATAGGTAGGAACGCAAAAATCAGGAAAACAAATCTACTAAAAAATGATTAAACACCTATTTCAGCGATTTTAGAAATTCCACCTAGAAGGGGGTTAAATGGGGGTGGTCGAATGTTTCAGGTCATTTCGCCATATCTCAGCAGCAGTTATAGGTAGGATCTTGAAATTCCAGAAAACAAATCAACTAAAAAAATGATTAATCACCTATTTCAGCGATTTTAGAAATTCCACCTAGAAGGGGGTTAAATGGGGGTGGTCGAATGTTTTAGGTAATTTTGCCATATCTCAGCAGCAGTTATAGGTAGGATCTTGAAATTCCAGAAAACAAATCTACTAAAAAAATGATTAAACACCTATTTCAGCGATTTTAAAAATTCCCCCCAGAAGGGGGTTAAAGGGGGTGGTCGAATGTTTTAGGTCATTTTGCCGTATCTCAGCAGCAGTTATAGGAAGGAGCTTGAAATTCCAGAAAACAAATCTACTAAAAAAATGATTAAACACGTATTTCAGCGATTTTAGAAATTCCTCCCAGAAGGGGGTTAAAGGGGGTGGTCGAATGTTTTAGGTCATTTTGCCGTATCTCAGCAGCAGTTATAGGAAGAAGCTTGAAATTCCAGAAAACAAATCTACTAAAAAAATGATTAAACACCTATTTTAGCGATTTTAGAAATTCCACCCAGAAGGGGGTTAAATGGGGGTGGTCGAATGTTTCAGGTCATTTCGCCATATCTCAGCAGCAGTTATAGGTAGGAGCTTGAAATTCCAGAAAACAAATCTACTAAAAAAATCATTAAACACCTATTTCAGCGATTTTAGAAATTCCACCCAGAAGGGGGTTAAAGGGGGGTGGTCGAATGTTTTAGATCATTTCGCCATATCTCAGCAGCAGTTATAGGTAGGAACGCAAAAATCAGGAAAACAAATCTACTAAAAAAATGATTAAACACCTATTTCAGCGATTTTAGAAATTCCACCCAGAAGGGGGTTAAATGGGGGTGGTCGAATGTTTCAGGTCATTTCGCCATATCTCAGCAGCAGTTATAGGTAGGATCTTGAAATTCCAGAAAACAAATCAACTAAAAAAATGATTAATCACCTATTTCAGCGATTTTAGAAATTCCACCTAGAAGGGGGTTAAATGGGGATGGTCGAATGTTTTAGGTAATTTTGCCATATCTCAGCAGCAGTTATAGGTAGGATCTTGAAATTCCAGAAAACAAATCTACTAAAAAAATGATTAAACACCTATTTCAGCGATTTTAGAAATTCCCCCCAGAAGGGGGTTAAAGTTGGTGGTCGAATGTTTTAGGTCATTTTGCCGTATCTCAGCAGCAGTTATAGGAAGGAGCTTGAAATTCCAGAAAACAAATCTACTAAAAAAATGATTAAACACGTATTTCAGCGATTTTAGAAATTCCTCCCAGAAGGGGGTTAAAGTTGGTGGTCGAATGTTTTAGGTCATTTTGCCGTATCTCAGCAGCAGTTATAGGAAGGAGCTTGAAATTCCAGAAAACAAATCTACTAAAAAAATGATTAAACACCTATTTCAGCGATTTTAGAAATTCCAACCAGAAGGGGGTTAAAGGGGGTGGTCGAATGTTTTAGGTCATTTTGCCGTATCTCAGCAGCAGTTATAGGAAGGAGCTTGAAATTCCAGAAAACAAATCTACTAAAAAAATGATTAAACACGTATTTCAGCGATTTTAGAAATTCCTCCCAGAAGGGGGTTAAAGTTGGTGGTCGAATGTTTTAGGTCATTTTGCCGTATCTCAGCAGCAGTTATAGGAAGGAGCTTGAAATTCCAGAAAACAAATCTACTAAAAAAATGATTAAACACCTATTTCAGCGATTTTAGAAATTCCAACCAGAAGGGGGTTAAAGTTGGTGGTCGAATGTTTTAGGTCATTTTGCCGTATCTCAGCAGCAGTTATAGGAAGGAGCTTGAAATTCCAGAAAACAAATCTACTAAAAAAATGATTAAACACCTATTTCAGCGATTTTAGAAATTCCACCCAGAAGGGGGTTAAATGGGGGTGGTCGAATGTTTCAGGTCATTTCGCCATATCTCAGCAGCAGTTATAGGTAGGAACGCAAAAATCAGAAAACAAATCTACTAAAAAATGATTAAACACCTATTTCAGCGATTTTAGAAATTCCACCTAGAAGGGGGTTAAATGGGGGTGGTCGAATGTTTCAGGTCATTTCGCCATATCTCAGCAGCAGTTATAGGTAGGATCTTGAAATTCCAGAAAACAAATCAACTAAAAAAATGATTAATCACCTATTTCAGCGATTTTAGAAATTCCACCTAGAAGGGGGTTAAATGGGGGTGGTCGAATGTTTTAGGTAATTTTGCCATATCTCAGCAGCAGTTATAGGTAGGATCTTGAAATTCCAGAAAACAAATCTACTAAAAAAATGATTAAACACCTATTTCAGCGATTTTAAAAATTCCCCCCAGAAGGGGGTTAAAGGGGGTGGTCGAATGTTTTAGGTCATTTTGCCGTATCTCAGCAGCAGTTATAGGAAGGAGCTTGAAATTCCAGAAAACAAATCTACTAAAAAAATGATTAAACACGTATTTCAGCGATTTTAGAAATTCCTCCCAGAAGGGGGTTAAAGGGGGTGGTCGAATGTTTTAGGTCATTTTGCCGTATCTCAGCAGCAGTTATAGGAAGAAGCTTGAAATTCCAGAAAACAAATCTACTAAAAAAATTATTAAACACCTATTTTAGCGATTTTAGAAATTCCACCCAGAAGGGGGTTAAATGGGGGTGGTCGAATGTTTCAGGTCATTTCGCCATATCTCAGCAGCAGTTATAGGTAGGAGCTTGAAATTCCAGAAAACAAATCTACTAAAAAAATCATTAAACACCTATTTCAGCGATTTTAGAAATTCCACCCAGAAGGGGGTTAAAGGGGGGTGGTCGAATGTTTTAGATCATTTCGCCATATCTCAGCAGCAGTTATAGGTAGGAACGCAAAAATCAGGAAAACAAATCTACTAAAAAAATGATTAAACACCTATTTCAGCGATTTTAGAAATTCCACCCAGAAGGGGGTTAAATGGGGGTGGTCGAATGTTTCAGGTCATTTCGCCATATCTCAGCAGCAGTTATAGGTAGGATCTTGAAATTCCAGAAAACAAATCAACTAAAAAAATGATTAATCACCTATTTCAGCGATTTTAGAAATTCCACCTAGAAGGGGGTTAAATGGGGATGGTCGAATGTTTTAGGTAATTTTGCCATATCTCAGCAGCAGTTATAGGTAGGATCTTGAAATTCCAGAAAACAAATCTACTAAAAAAATGATTAAACACCTATTTCAGCGATTTTAGAAATTCCCCCCAGAAGGGGGTTAAAGTTGGTGGTCGAATGTTTTAGGTCATTTTGCCGTATCTCAGCAGCAGTTATAGGAAGGAGCTTGAAATTCCAGAAAACAAATCTACTAAAAAAATGATTAAACACGTATTTCAGCGATTTTAGAAATTCCTCCCAGAAGGGGGTTAAAGTTGGTGGTCGAATGTTTTAGGTCATTTTGCCGTATCTCAGCAGCAGTTATAGGAAGGAGCTTGAAATTCCAGAAAACAAATCTACTAAAAAAATGATTAAACACCTATTTCAGCGATTTTAGAAATTCCAACCAGAAGGGGGTTAAAGGGGGTGGTCGAATGTTTTAGGTCATTTTGCCGTATCTCAGCAGCAGTTATAGGAAGGAGCTTGAAATTCCAGAAAACAAATCTACTAAAAAAATGATTAAACACGTATTTCAGCGATTTTAGAAATTCCTCCCAGAAGGGGGTTAAAGTTGGTGGTCGAATGTTTTAGGTCATTTTGCCGTATCTCAGCAGCAGTTATAGGAAGGAGCTTGAAATTCCAGAAAACAAATCTACTAAAAAAATGATTAAACACCTATTTCAGCGATTTTAGAAATTCCAACCAGAAGGGGGTTAAAGTTGGTGGTCGAATGTTTTAGGTCATTTTGCCGTATCTCAGCAGCAGTTATAGGAAGGAGCTTGAAATTCCAGAAAACAAATCTACTAAAAAAATGATTAAACCCCTATTTCAGCGATTTTAGAAATTCCACCCAGAAGGGGGTTAAATGGGGGTGGTCGAATGTTTCAGGTCATTTCGCCATATCTCAGCAGCAGTTATAGGTAGGAACGCAAAAATCAGGAAAACAAATCTACTAAAAAATGATTAAACACCTATTTCAGCGATTTTAGAAATTCCACCTAGAAGGGGGTTAAATGGGGGTGGTCGAATGTTTCAGGTCATTTCGCCATATCTCAGCAGCAGTTATAGGTAGGATCTTGAAATTCCAGAAAACAAATCAACTAAAAAAATGATTAATCACCTATTTCAGCGATTTTAGAAATTCCACCTAGAAGGGGGTTAAATGGGGGTGGTCGAATGTTTTAGGTAATTTTGCCATATCTCAGCAGCAGTTATAGGTAGGATCTTGAAATTCCAGAAAACAAATCTACTAAAAAAATGATTAAACACCTATTTCAGCGATTTTAAAAATTCCCCCCAGAAGGGGGTTAAAGGGGGTGGTCGAATGTTTTAGGTCATTTTGCCGTATCTCAGCAGCAGTTATAGGAAGGAGCTTGAAATTCCAGAAAACAAATCTACTAAAAAAATGATTAAACACGTATTTCAGCGATTTTAGAAATTCCTCCCAGAAGGGGGTTAAAGGGGGTGGTCGAATGTTTTAGGTCATTTTGCCGTATCTCAGCAGCAGTTATAGGAAGAAGCTTGAAATTCCAGAAAACAAATCTACTAAAAAAATTATTAAACACCTATTTTAGCGATTTTAGAAATTCCACCCAGAAGGGGGTTAAATGGGGGTGGTCGAATGTTTCAGGTCATTTCGCCATATCTCAGCAGCAGTTATAGGTAGGAGCTTGAAATTCCAGAAAACAAATCTACTAAAAAAATCATTAAACACCTATTTCAGCGATTTTAGAAATTCCACCCAGAAGGGGGTTAAAGGGGGGTGGTCGAATGTTTTAGATCATTTCGCCATATCTCAGCAGCAGTTATAGGTAGGAACGCAAAAATCAGGAAAACAAATCTACTAAAAAAATGATTAAACACCTATTTCAGCGATTTTAGAAATTCCACCCAGAAGGGGGTTAAATGGGGGTGGTCGAATGTTTCAGGTCATTTCGCCATATCTCAGCAGCAGTTATAGGTAGGATCTTGAAATTCCAGAAAACAAATCAACTAAAAAAATGATTAATCACCTATTTCAGCGATTTTAGAAATTCCACCTAGAAGGGGGTTAAATGGGGATGGTCGAATGTTTTAGGTAATTTTGCCATATCTCAGCAGCAGTTATAGGTAGGATCTTGAAATTCCAGAAAACAAATCTACTAAAAAAATGATTAAACACCTATTTCAGCGATTTTAGAAATTCCCCCCAGAAGGGGGTTAAAGGGGGTGGTCGAATGTTTTAGGTCATTTTGAAAATATCTCAGCAGCAGTTGTAGGTAGGAGTTTGAAATTCCAGAAAACAAAGCTACTAAAAAAATGATTAAACACTTATTTCAGCGATTTTAGAAATTCCCCCCAGAAGGGTGTTAAAGGGGGTGGTCGAATGTTTTAGGTCATTTTGCCGTATCTCAGCAGCAGTTATAGGAAGGAGCTTGAAATTCCAGAAAACAAATCTACTAAAAAAATGATTAAACACGTATTTCAGCGATTTTAGAAATTCCTCCCAGAAGGGGGTTAAAGGGGGTGGTCGAATGTTTTAGGTCATTTTGCCGTATCTCAGCAGCAGTTATAGGTAGGATCTTGAAATTCCAGAAAACAAATCTACTAAAAAAATGATTAAACACCTATTTCAGCGATTTTAAAAATTCCCGCCAGAAGGGGGTTAAATGGGGGTGGTCGAATGTTTCAGGTCATTTCGCCATATCTCAGCAGCAGTTATAGGTAGGATCTTGAAATTCCAGAAAACAAATCAACTAAAAAAATGATTAATCACCTATTTCAGCGATTTTAGAAATTCCACCTAGAAGGGGGTTAAATGGGGGTGGTCGAATGTTTTAGGTAATTTTGCCATATCTCAGCAGCAGTTATAGGTAGGATCTTGAAATTCCAGAAAACAAATCTACTAAAAAAACGATTAAACACCTATTTCAGCGATTTTAAAAATTCCCCCCAGAAGGGGGTTAAAAGGGGTGGTCGAATGTTTTAGGTCATTTTGCCGTATCTCAGCAGAAGTTATAGGAAGGAGCTTGAAATTCCAGAAAACAAATCTACTAAAAAAATGATTAAACACGTATTTCAGCGATTTTAGAAATTCCTCCCAGAAGGGGGTTAAAGTTGGTGGTCGAATGTTTTAGGTCATTTTGCCGTATCTCAGCAGCAGTTATAGGAAGGAGCTTGAAATTCCAGAAAACAAATCTACTAAAAAAATGATTAAACACCTATTTCAGCGATTTTAGAAATTCCAACCAGAAGGGGGTTAAAGGGGGTGGTCGAATGTTTTAGGTCATTTTGCCATATCTCAGCAGCAGTTATAGGTAGGAACGCAAAAATCAGGAAAACAAATCTACTAAAAAAATGATTAAACACCTATTTCAGCGATTTTAGAAATTCCACCCAGAAGGGGGTTTAATGGGGGTGGTCGAATGTTTCAGGTCATTTCGCCATATCTCAGCAGCAGTTATAGATAGGATCTTGAAATTCCAGAAAACAAATCAACTAAAAAAATGATTAATCACGTATTTCAGCGATTTTAGAAATTCCACCTAGAAGGGGGTTAAATGGGGGTGGTCGAATGTTTTAGGTAATTTTGCCATATCTCAGCAGCAGTTATAGGTAGGATCTTGAAATTCCAGAAAACAAATCTACTAAAAAAATGATTAAACACCTATTTCAGCGATTTTAGAAATTCCCCCCAGAAGGCGGTTAAGGGGGGTGGTCGAATGTTTTAGGTCATTTTGCCATATCTCAGCGGCAGTTGTAGGTAGGAGTTTGAAATTCCAGAAAACAAAGCTACTAAAAAAATGATTAAACACGTATTTCAGCGATTTTAGAAATTCCCCCCAGAAGGGGGTTAAAGGGGGATGGTCGAATGTTTTAGGTCATTTCGCCATATCTCAGCAGCAGTTATAGGTAGAAGCGCGAAAATCAGGAAAACAAATCTACTAAAAAAATGATTAAACATGTATTTCAGCGATTTTAGAAATCTCCCCCGAAGGGGTTAAAGGGGGGTGGTCGAATGTCTTAGTTCATTTTGCCATATCTCAGCAGCAGTTATAGGTAGGATCTTGAAATTCCAGAAAACAAATCTACTAAAAAAATGATTAAACACGTATTTCAGCGATTTTAGAAATTCCCCCCAGAAGGGGGTTAAAGGGGGTGGTCGAATGTTTTAGGTCATTTTGCCATATCTCAGCAGCAGTTATAGGTAGGAGCTTGAAATTCCAGAAAACAAATCTACTAAAAAAATGATTAAACACCTATTTCAGCGATTTTAGAAATTCCACCCAGAAGGGGGTTAAATGGGGGTGGTCGGATGTTTCAGGTCATTTCGCCATATCTCAGCAGCAGTTATAGGTAGGATCTTGAAATTCCAGAAAACAAATCAACTAAAAAAATGATTAATCACCTATTTCAGCGATTTTAGAAATTCCACCTAGAAGGGGGTTAAATGGGGGTGGTCTAATGTTTTAGGTAATTTTGCCATATCTCAGCAGCAGTTATAGGTAGGATCTTGAAATTCCAGAAAACAAATCTACTAAAAAAATGATTAAACACCTATTTCAGCGATTTTAAAAATTCCCCCCAGAAGGGGGTTAAAGGGGGTGGTCGAATGTTTTAGGTCATTTTGCCGTATCTCAGCAGCAGTTATAGGAAGGAGCTTGAAATTCCAGAAAACAAATCTACTAAAAAAATGATTAAACACGTATTTCAGCGATTTTAGAAATTCCTCCCAGAAGGGGGTTAAAGGGGGTGGTCGAATGTTTTAGGTCATTTTGCCGTATCTCAGCAGCAGTTATAGGAAGGAGCTTGAAATTCCAGAAAACAAATCTACTAAAAAAATGATTAAACACCTATTTTAGCGATTTTAGAAATTCCACCCAGAAGGGGGTTAAATAAGGGTGGTCGAATGTTTCAGGTCATTTCGCCATATCTCAGCAGCAGTTATAGGTAGGAGCTTGAAATTCCAGAAAACAAATCTACTAAAAAAATCATTAAACACCTATTTCTGCGATTTTAGAAATTCCACCCAGAAGGGGGTTAAAGGGGGGTGGTCGAATGTTTTAGATCATTTCGCCATATCTCAGCAGCAGTTATAGGTAGGAACGCAAAAATCAGGAAAACAAATCTACTAAAAAAATGATTAAACACCTATTTCAGCGATTTTAGAAATTCCACCCAGAAGGGGGTTAAATGGGGGTGGTCGAATGTTTCAGGTCATTTCGCCATATCTCAGCAGCAGTTATAGGTAGGATCTTGAAATTCCAGAAAACAAATCAACTAAAAAAATGATTAATCACCTATTTCAGCGATTTTAGAAATTCCACCTAGAAGGGGGTTAAATCGGGGTGGTCGAATGTTTTAGGTAATTTTGCCATATCTCAGCAGCAGTTATAGGTAGGATCTTGAAATTCCAGAAAACAAATCTACTAAAAAAATGATTAAACACCTATTTCAGCGATTTTAGAAATTCCCCCCAGAAGGGGGTTAAAGGGGGTGGTCGAATGTTTTAGGTCATTTTGAAAATATCTCAGCAGCAGTTGTAGGTAGGAGTTTGAAATTCCAGAAAACAAAGCTACTAAAAAAATGATAAAACACTTCAGCGATTTTAGAAATTCCCCCCAGAAGGGGGTTAAAGGGGGTAGTCGAATGTTTTAGGTCATTTTGCCGTATCTCAGCAGCAGTTATAGGAAGGAGCTTGAAATTCCAGAAAACAAATCTACTAAAAAAATGATTAAACACGTATTTCAGCGATTTTAGAAATTCCTCCCAGAAGGGGGTTAAAGGGGGTGGTCGAATGTTTTAGGTCATTTCGCCATATCTCAGCAGCAGTTATAGGTAGGATCTTGAAATTCCAGAAAACAAATCTACTAAAAAATGATTAAACACCTATTTCAGCGATTTTAGAAATTCCACCTAAAAGGGGGTTAAATGGGGGTGGTCGAATGTTTCAGAACTTTTCGCCATATATCAGCAGCAGTTATAGGTAGGATCTTGAAATTCCAGAAAACAAATCTACTAAAAAAATGATTAAACACGTATTTCAGCGATTTTAGAAATTCCCCCCAGAAGGGGGTTAAAGGGGGTGGTCGAATGTTTTAGGTAATTTTGCCATATCTCAGCAGCAGTTATAGGCAGGATCTTGAAATTCCAGAAAACAAATCTACTAAAAAAATGATTAAACACCTATTTCAGCGATTTTAGAAATTCCACCTAGAAGGGGGTTAAATGGGGGTGGTCGAATGTTTCAGAACTTTTCGCCATATCTCAGCAGCAGTTATAGGTAGGAGCTTGAAATTCCAGAAAACAAATCTACTAAAAAAATGATTAAACACCTATTTCAGCGATTTTAGAAATTCCACCCAGAAGGGGGTTAAATGGGGGTGGTCGAATGTTTCAGGTCATTTCGCCATATCTCAGCAGCAGTTATAGGTAGGAACGCAAAAATCAGGAAAACAAATCTACTAAAAAAATGATTAAACACCTATTTCAGCGATTTTAGAAATTCCACCTAGAAGGGGGTTAAATAAGGGTGGTCGAATGTTTCAGGTCATTTCGCCATATCTCAGCAGCAGTTATAGGTAGGATCTTGAAATTCCAGAAAACAAATCAACTAAAAAAATGATTAATCACCTATTTCAGCGATTTTAGAAATTCCACCTAGAAGGGGGTTAAATGGGGGTGGTCGAATGTTTTAGGTAATTTTGCCATATCTCAGCAGCAGTTATAGGTAGGATCTTGAAATTCCAGAAAACAAATCTACTAAAAAAATGATTAAACACCTATTTCAGCGATTTTAAAAATTCCCCCCAGAAGGGGGTTAAAGGGGGTGGTCGAATGTTTTAGGTCATTTTGCCGTATCTCAGCAGCAGTTATAGGAAGGAGCTTGAAATTCCAGAAAACAAATCTACTAAAAAAATGATTAAACACGTATTTCAGCGATTTTAGAAATTCCTCCCAGAAGGGGGTTAAAGTTGGTGGTCGAATGTTTTAGGTCATTTTGCCGTATCTCAGCAGCAGTTATAGGAAGGAGCTTGAAATTCCAGAAAACAAATCTACTAAAAAAATGATTAAACACCTATTTCAGCGATTTTAGAAATTCCAACCAGAAGGGGGTTAAAGGGGGTGGTCGAATGTTTTAGGTCATTTTGCCATATCTCAGCAGCAGTTATAGGTAGGAACGCAAAAATCAGGAAAACAAATCTACTAAAAAAATGATTAAACACCTATTTCAGCGATTTTAGAAATTCCACCCAGAAGGGGGTTTAATGGGGGTGGTCGAATGTTTCAGGTCATTTCGCCATATCTCAGCAGCAGTTATAGATAGGATCTTGAAATTCCAGAAAACAAATCAACTAAAAAAATGATTAATCACCTATTTCAGCGATTTTAGAAATTCCACCTAGAAGGGGGTTAAATGGGGGTGGTCGAATGTTTTAGGTAATTTTGCCATATCTCAGCAGCAGTTATAGGTAGGATCTTGAAATTCCAGAAAACAAATCTACTAAAAAATGATTAAACACCTATTTCAGCGATTTTAGAAATTCCCCCCAGAAGGGGGTTAAGGGGGGTGGTCGAATGTTTTAGGTCATTTTGCCATATCTCAGCGGCAGTTGTAGGTAGGAGTTTGAAATTCCAGAAAACAAAGCTACTAAAAAAATGATTAAACACGTATTTCAGCGATTTTAGAAATTCCCCCCAGAAGGGGGTTAAAGGGGGATGGTCGAATGTTTTAGGTCATTTCGCCATATCTCAGCAGCAGTTATAGGTAGAAGCGCGAAAATTAGGAAAACAAATCTACTAAAAAAATGATTAAACATGTATTTCAGCGATTTTAGAAATCTCCCCCGAAGGGGTTAAAGGGGGGTGGTCGAATGTCTTAGGTCATTTTGCCATATCTCAGCAGCAGTTATAGGTAGGATCTTGAAATTCCAGAAAACAAATCTACTAAAAAAATGATTAAACACGTATTTCAGCGATTTTAGAAATTCCCCCCAGAAGGGGGTTAAAGGGGGTGGTCGAATGTTTTAGGTCATTTTGCCATATCTCAGCAGCAGTTATAGGTAGGAGCTTGAAATTCCAGAAAACAAATCTACTAAAAAAATGATTAAACACCTATTTCAGCGATTTTAGAAATTCCACCCAGAAGGGGGTTAAATGGGGGTGGTCGAATGTTTCAGGTCATTTCGCCATATCTCAGCAGCAGTTATAGGTAGGAACGCAAAAATCAGGAAAACAAATCTACTAAAAAAATGATTAAACACCTATTTCAGCGATTTTAGAAATTCCACCTAGAAGGGGGTTAAATGGGGGTGGTCGAATGTTTCAGGTCATTTCGCCATATCTCAGCAGCAGTTATAGGTAGGATCTTGAAATTCCAGAAAACAAATCAACTAAAAAAATGATTAATCACCTATTTCAGCGATTTTAGAAATTCCACCTAGAAGGGGGTTAAATGGGGGTGGTCGAATGTTTTAGGTAATTTTGCCATATCTCAGCAGCAGTTATAGGTAGGATCTTGAAATTCCAGAAAACAAATCTACTAAAAAAATGATTAAACACCTATTTCAGCGATTTTAAAAATTCCCCCCAGAAGGGGGTTAAAGGGGGTGGTCGAATGTTTTAGGTCATTTTGCCGTATCTCAGCAGCAGTTATAGGAAGGAGCTTGAAATTCCAGAAAACAAATCTACTAAAAAAATGATTAAACACGTATTTCAGCGATTTTAGAAATTCCTCCCAGAAGGGGGTTAAAGGGGGTGGTCGAATGTTTTAGGTCATTTTGCCGTATCTCAGCAGCAGTTATAGGAAGGAGCTTGAAATTCCAGAAAACAAATCTACTAAAAAAATGATTAAACACCTATTTTAGCGATTTTAGAAATTCCACCCAGAAGGGGGTTAAATAAGGGTGGTCGAATGTTTCAGGTCATTTCGCCATATCTCAGCAGCAGTTATAGGTAGGATCTTGAAATTCCAGAAAACAAATCAACTAAAAAAATGATTAATCACCTATTTCAGCGATTTTAGAAATTCCACCTAGAAGGGGGTTAAATGGGGGTGGTCGAATGTTTTAGGTCATTTTGCCGTATCTCAGCAGCAGTTATAGGAAGGAGCTTGAAATTCCAGAAAACAAATCTACTAAAAAAATGATTAAACACGTATTTCAGCGATTTTAGAAATTCCTCCCAGAAGGGGGTTAAAGTTGGTGGTCGAATGTTTTAGGTCATTTTGCCGTATCTCAGCAGCAGTTATAGGAAGGAGCTTGAAATTCCAGAAAACAAATCTACTAAAAAAATGATTAAACACCTATTTCAGCGATTTTAGAAATTCCAACCAGAAGGGTGTTAAAGGGGGTGGTCGAATGTTTTAGGTCATTTTGCCATATCTCAGCAGCAGTTATAGGTAGGAACGCAAAAATCAGGAAAACAAATCTACTAAAAAAATGATTAAACACCTATTTCAGCGATTTTAGAAATTCCACCCAGAAGGGGGTTTAATGGGGGTGGTCGAATGTTTCAGGTCATTTCGCCATATCTCAGCAGCAGTTATAGATAGGATCTTGAAATTCCAGAAAACAAATCAACTAAAAAAATGATTAATCACCTATTTCAGCGATTTTAGAAATTCCACCTAGAAGGGGGTTAAATGGGGGTGGTCGAATGTTTTAGGTAATTTTGCCATATCTCAGCAGCAGTTATAGGTAGGATCTTGAAATTCCAGAAAACAAATCTACTAAAAAAATGATTAAACACCTATTTCAGCGATTTTAGAAATTTCCCCCAGAAGGGGGTTAAGGGGGGTGGTCGAATGTTTTAGGTCATTTTGCCATATCTCAGCGGCAGTTGTAGGTAGGAGTTTGAAATTCCAGAAAACAAAGCTACTAAAAAAATGATTAAACACGTATTTCAGCGATTTTAGAAATTCCCCCCAGAAGGGGGTTAAAGGGGGATGGTCGAATGTTTTAGGTCATTTCGCCATATCTCAGCAGCAGTTATAGGTAGAAGCGCGAAAATCAGGAAAACAAATCTACTAAAAAAATGATTAAACATGTATTCCAGCGATTTTAGAAATTCCACCTAGAAGGGGGTTAAATGGGGGTGGTCGAATGTTTTAGGTAATTTTGCCATATCTCAGCAGCAGTTATAGGTAGGATCTTGAAATTCCAGAAAACAAATCTACTAAAAAAATGATTAAACACCTATTTCAGCGATTTTAAAAATTCCCCCCAGAAGGGGGTTAAAGGGGGTGGTCGAATGTTTTAGGTCATTTTGCCGTATCTCAGCAGCAGTTATAGGAAGGAGCTTGAAATTCCAGAAAACAAATCTACTAAAAAAATGATTAAACACGTATTTCAGCGATTTTAGAAATTCCTCCCAGAAGGGGGTTAAAGGGGGTGGTCGAATGTTTTAGGTCATTTTGCCGTATCTCAGCAGCAGTTATAGGAAGGAGCTTGAAATTCCAGAAAACAAATCTACTAAAAAAATGATTAAACACCTATTTTAGCGATTTTAGAAATTCCACCCAGAAGGGGGTTAAATAAGGGTGGTCGAATGTTTCAGGTCATTTCGCCATATCTCAGCAGCAGTTATAGGTAGGATCTTGAAATTCCAGAAAACAAATCAACTAAAAAAATGATTAATCACCTATTTCAGCGATTTTAGAAATTCCACCTAGAAGGGGGTTAAATGGGGGTGGTCGAATGTTTTAGGTAATTTTGCCATATCTCAGCAGCAGTTATAGGTAGGATCTTGAAATTCCAGAAAACAAATCTACTAAAAAAATGATTAAACACCTATTTCAGCGATTTTAAAAATTCCCCCCAGAAGGGGGTTAAAGGGGGTGGTCGAATGTTTTAGGTCATTTTGCCGTATCTCAGCAGCAGTTATAGGAAGGAGCTTGAAATTCCAGAAAACAAATCTACTAAAAAAATGATTAAACACCTATTTCAGCGATTTTAGAAATTCCAACCAGAAGGGGGTTAAAGGGGGTGGTCGAATGTTTTAGGTCATTTTGCCATATCTCAGCAGCAGTTATAGGTAGGAACGCAAAAATCAGGAAAACAAATCTACTAAAAAAATGATTAAACACCTATTTCAGCGATTTTAGAAATTCCACCCAGAAGGGGGTTTAATGGGGGTGGTCGAATGTTTCAGGTCATTTCGCCATATCTCAGCAGCAGTTATAGATAGGATCTTGAAATTCCAGAAAACAAATCAACTAAAAAAATGATTAATCACCTATTTCAGCGATTTTAGAAATTCCACCTAGAAGGGGGTTAAATGGGGGTGGTCGAATGTTTTAGGTAATTTTGCCATATCTCAGCAGCAGTTATAGGTAGGATCTTGAAATTCCAGAAAACAAATCTACTAAAAAAATGATTAAACACCTATTTCAGCGATTTTAGAAATTCCCCCCAGAAGGGGGTTAAGGGGGGTGGTCGAATGTTTTAGGTCATTTTGCCATATCTCAGCAGCAGTTGTAGGTAGGAGTTTGAAATTCCAGAAAACAAAGCTACTAAAAAAATGATTAAACACGTATTTCAGCGATTTTAGAAATTCCCCCCAGAAGGGGGTTAAAGGGGGATGGTCGAATGTTTTAGGTCATTTCGCCATATCTCAGCAGCAGTTATAGGTAGAAGCGCGAAAATCAGGAAAACAAATCTACTAAAAAAATGATTAAACATGTATTTCAGCGATTTTAGAAATCTCCCCCGAAGGGGTTAAAGGGGGGTGGTCGAATGTCTTAGGTCATTTTGCCATATCTCAGCAGCAGTTATAGGTAGGATCTTGAAATTCCAGAAAACAAATCTACTAAAAAAATGATTAAACACGTATTTCAGCGATTTTAGAAATTCCCCCCAGAAGGGGGTTAAAGGGGGTGGTCGAATGTTTTAGGTCATTTTGCCATATCTCAGCAGCAGTTATAGGTAGGAGCTTGAAATTCCAGAAAACAAATCTACTAAAAAAATGATTAAACACCTATTTCAGCGATTTTAGAAATTCCACCCAGAAGGGGGTTAAATGGGGGTGGTCGAATGTTTCAGGTCATTTCGCCATATCTCAGCAGCAGTTATAGGTAGGAACGCAAAAATCAGGAAAACAAATCTACTAAAAAATGATTAAACACCTATTTCAGCGATTTTAGAAATTCCACCTAGAAGGGGGTTAAATGGGGGTGGTCGAATGTTTCAGGTCATTTCGCCATATCTCAGCAGCAGTTATAGGTAGGATCTTGAAATTCCAGAAAACAAATCAACTAAAAAATTGATTAATCACCTATTTCAGCGATTTTAGAAATTCCACCTAGAAGGGGGTTAAATGGGGGTGGTCGAATGTTTTAGGTAATTTTGCCATATCTCAGCAGCAGTTATAGGTAGGATCTTGAAATTCCAGAAAACAAATCTACTAAAAAAATGATTAAACACCTATTTCAGCGATTTTAAAAATTCCCCCCAGAAGGGGGTTAAAGGGGGTGGTCGAATGTTTTAGGTCATTTTGCCGTATCTCAGCAGCAGTTATAGGAAGGAGCTTGAAATTCCAGAAAACAAATCTACTAAAAAAATGATTAAACATGTATTTCAGCGATTTTAGAAATTCCTCCCAGAAGGGGGTTAAAGGGGGTGGTCGAATGTTTTAGGTCATTTTGCCGTATCTCAGCAGCAGTTATAGGAAGAAGCTTGAAATTCCAGAAAACAAATCTACTAAAAAAATGATTAAACACCTATTTTAGCGATTTTAGAAATTCCACCCAGAAGGGGGTTAAATGGGGGTGGTCGAATGTTTCAGGTCATTTCGCCATATCTCAGCAGCAGTTATAGGTAGGAGCTTGAAATTCCAGAAAACAAATCTACTAAAAAAATCATTAAACACCTATTTCAGCGATTTTAGAAATTCCACCCAGAAGGGGGTTAAAGGGGGGTGGTCGAATGTTTTAGATCATTTCGCCATATCTCAGCAGCAGTTATAGGTAGGAACGCAAAAATCAGGAAAACAAATCTACTAAAAAAATGATTAAACACCTATTTCAGCGATTTTAGAAATTCCACCCAGAAGGGGGTTAAATGGGGGTGGTCGAATGTTTCAGTCATTTCGCCATATCTCAGGAGCAGTTATAGGTAGGATCTTAAAATTCCAGAAAACAAATCAACTAAAAAAATGATTAATCACCTATTTCAGCGATTTTAGAAATTCCACCTAGAAGGGGGTTAAATGGGGATGGTCGAATGTTTTAGGTAATTTTGCCATATCTCAGCAGCAGTTATAGGTAGGATCTTGAAATTCCAGAAAACAAATCTACTAAAAAAATGATTAAACACCTATTTCAGCGATTTTAGAAATTCCCCCCAGAAGGGGGTTAAAGGGGGTGGTCGAATGTTTTAGGTCATTTTGAAAATATCTCAGCAGCAGTTGTAGGTAGGAGTTTGAAATTCCAGAAAACAAAGCTACTAAAAAAATGATTAAACACTTATTTCAGCGATTTTAGAAATTCCCCCCAGAAGGGTGTTAAAGGGGGTGGTCGAATGTTTTAGGTCATTTTGCCGTATCTCAGCAGCAGTTATAGGAAGGAGCTTGAAATTCCAGAAAACAAATCTACTAAAAAAATGATTAAACACGTATTTCAGCGATTTTAGAAATTCCTCCCAGAAGGGGGTTAAAGGGGGTGGTCGAATGTTTTAGGTCATTTTGCCGTATCTCAGCAGCAGTTATAGGTAGGATCTTGAAATTCCAGAAAACAAATCTACTAAAAAAATGATTAAACACCTATTTCAGCGATTTTAAAAATTCCCGCCAGAAGGGGGTTAAATGGGGGTGGTCGAATGTTTTAGGTCATTTTGCCGTATCTCAGCAGCAGTTATAGGTAGGATCTTGAAATTCCAGAAAACAAATCTACTAAAAAAATGATTAAACACCTATTTCAGCGATTTTAGAAATTCCACCCAGAAGGGGGTTAAATGGGGGTGGTCGAATGTTTCAGGTCATTTCGCCATATCTCAGCAGCAGTTATAGGTAGGAACGCAAAAATCAGGAAAACAAATCTACTAAAAAAATGATTAAACACCTATTTCAGCGATTTTAGAAATTCCACCTAGAAGGGGGTTAAATAAGGGTGGTCGAATGTTTCAGGTCATTTCGCCATATCTCAGCAGCAGTTATAGGTAGGATCTTGAAATTCCAGAAAACAAATCAACTAAAAAAAATGATTAATCACCTATTTCAGCGATTTTAGAAATTCCTCCCAGAAGGGGGTTAAAGGGGGTGGTCGAATGTTTTAGGTCATTTTGCCGTATCTCAGCAGCAGTTATAGGAAGGAGCTTGAAATTCCAGAAAACAAATCTACTAAAAAAATGATTAAACACGTATTTCAGCGATTTTAGAAATTCCTCCCAGAAGGGGGTTAAAGTTGGTGGTCGAATGTTTTAGGTCATTTTGCCGTATCTCAGCAGCAGTTATAGGAAGGAGCTTGAAATTCCAGAAAACAAATCTACTAAAAAAATGATTAAACACCTATTTCAGCGATTTTAGAAATTCCAACCAGAAGGGGGTTAAAGGGGGTGGTCGAATGTTTTAGGTCATTTTGCCGTATCTCAGCAGCAGTTATAGGAAGGAGCTTGAAATTCCAGAAAACAAATCTACTAAAAAAATGATTAAACACGTATTTCAGCGATTTTAGAAATTTCTCCCAGAAGGGGGTTAAAGTTGGTGGTCGAATGTTTTAGGTCATTTTGCCGTATCTCAGCAGCAGTTATAGGAAGGAGCTTGAAATTCCAGAAAACAAATCTACTAAAAAAATGATTAAACACCTATTTCAGCGATTTTAGAAATTCCAACCAGAAGGGGGTTAAAGTTGGTGGTCGAATGTTTTAGGTCATTTTGCCGTATCTCAGCAGCAGTTATAGGAAGGAGCTTGAAATTCCAGAAAACAAATCTACTAAAAAAATGATTAAACACCTATTTCAGCGATTTTAGAAATTCCACCCAGAAGGGGGTTAAATGGGGGTGGTCGAATGTTTCAGGTCATTTCGCCATATCTCAGCAGCAGTTATAGGTAGGAACGCAAAAATCAGGAAAACAAATCTACTAAAAAATGATTAAACACCTATTTCAGCGATTTTAGAAATTCCACCTAGAAGGGGGTTAAATGGGGGTGGTCGAATGTTTCAGGTCATTTCGCCATATCTCAGCAGCAGTTATAGGTAGGATCTTGAAATTCCAGAAAACAAATCAACTAAAAAAATGATTAATCACCTATTTCAGCGATTTTAGAAATTCCACCTAGAAGGGGGTTAAATGGGGGTGGTCGAATGTTTTAGGTAATTTTGCCATATCTCAGCAGCAGTTATAGGTAGGATCTTGAAATTCCAGAAAACAAATCTACTAAAAAAATGATTAAACACCTATTTCAGCGATTTTAAAAATTCCCCCCAGAAGGGGGTTAAAGGGGGTGGTCGAATGTTTTAGGTCATTTTGCCGTATCTCAGCAGCAGTTATAGGAAGGAGCTTGAAATTCCAGAAAACAAATCTACTAAAAAAATGATTAAACACGTATTTCAGCGATTTTAGAAATTCCTCCCAGAAGGGGGTTAAAGGGGGTGGTCGAATGTTTTAGGTCATTTTGCCGTATCTCAGCAGCAGTTATAGGAAGAAGCTTGAAATTCCAGAAAACAAATCTACTAAAAAAATGATTAAACACCTATTTTAGCGATTTTAGAAATTCCACCCAGAAGGGGGTTAAATGGGGGTGGTCGAATGTTTCAGGTCATTTCGCCATATCTCAGCAGCAGTTATAGGTAGGAGCTTGAAATTCCAGAAAACAAATCTACTAAAAAAATCATTAAACACCTATTTCAGCGATTTTAGAAATTCCACCCAGAAGGGGGTTAAAGGGGGGTGGTCGAATGTTTTAGATCATTTCGCCATATCTCAGCAGCAGTTATAGGTAGGAACGCAAAAATCAGGAAAACAAATCTACTAAAAAAATGATTAAACACCTATTTCAGCGATTTTAGAAATTCCACCCAGAAGGGGGTTAAATGGGGGTGGTCGAATGTTTCAGGTCATTTCGCCATATCTCAGCAGCAGTTATAGGTAGGATCTTGAAATTCCAGAAAACAAATCAACTAAAAAAATGATTAATCACCTATTTCAGCGATTTTAGAAATTCCACCTAGAAGGGGGTTAAATGGGGATGGTCGAATGTTTTAGGTAATTTTGCCATATCTCAGCAGCAGTTATAGGTAGGATCTTGAAATTCCAGAAAACAAATCTACTAAAAAAATGATTAAACACCTATTTCAGCGATTTTAGAAATTCCCCCCAGAAGGGGGTTAAAGGGGGTGGTCGAATGTTTTAGGTCATTTTGAAAATATCTCAGCAGCAGTTGTAGGTAGGAGTTTGAAATTCCAGAAAACAAAGCTACTAAAAAAATGATTAAACACTTATTTCAGCGATTTTAGAAATTCCCCCCAGAAGGGTGTTAAAGGGGGTGGTCGAATGTTTTAGGTCATTTTGCCGTATCTCAGCAGCAGTTATAGGAAGGAGCTTGAAATTCCAGAAAACAAATCTACTAAAAAAATGATTAAACACGTATTTCAGCGATTTTAGAAATTCCTCCCAGAAGGGGGTTAAAGGGGGTGGTCGAATGTTTTAGGTCATTTTGCCGTATCTCAGCAGCAGTTATAGGTAGGATCTTGAAATTCCAGAAAACAAATCTACTAAAAAAATGATTAAACACCTATTTCAGCGATTTTAAAAATTCCCGCCAGAAGGGGGTTAAATGGGGGTGGTCGAATGTTTCAGGTCATTTCGCCATATCTCAGCAGCAGTTATAGGTAGGATCTTGAAATTCCAGAAAACAAATCAACTAAAAAAATGATTAATCACCTATTTCAGCGATTTTAGAAATTCCACCTAGAAGGGGGTTAAATGGGGGTGGTCGAATGTTTTAGGTAATTTTGCCATATCTCAGCAGCAGTTATAGGTAGGATCTTGAAATTCCAGAAAACAAATCTACTAAAAAAACGATTAAACACCTATTTCAGCGATTTTAAAAATTCCCCCCAGAAGGGGGTTAAAAGGGGTGGTCGAATGTTTTAGGTCATTTTGCCGTATCTCAGCAGAAGTTATAGGAAGGAGCTTGAAATTCCAGAAAACAAATCTACTAAAAAAATGATTAAACACGTATTTCAGCGATTTTAGAAATTCCTCCCAGAAGGGGGTTAAAGTTGGTGGTCGAATGTTTTAGGTCATTTTGCCGTATCTCAGCAGCAGTTATAGGAAGGAGCTTGAAATTCCAGAAAACAAATCTACTAAAAAAATGATTAAACACCTATTTCAGCGATTTTAGAAATTCCAAACAGAAGGGGGTTAAAGGGGGTGGTCGAATGTTTTAGGTCATTTTGCCATATCTCAGCAGCAGTTATAGGTAGGAACGCAAAAATCAGGAAAACAAATCTACTAAAAAAATGATTAAACACCTATTTCAGCGATTTTAGAAATTCCACCCAGAAGGGGGTTTAATGGGGGTGGTCGAATGTTTCAGGTCATTTCGCCATATCTCAGCAGCAGTTATAGATAGGATCTTGAAATACCAGAAAACAAATCAACTAAAAAAATGATTAATCACCTATTTCAGCGATTTTAGAAATTCCACCTAGAAGGGGGTTAAATGGGGGTGGTCGAATGTTTTAGGTAATTTTGCCATATCTCAGCAGCAGTTATAGGTAGGATCTTGAAATTCCAGAAAACAAATCTACTAAAAAAATGATTAAACACCTATTTCAGCGATTTTAGAAATTCCCCCCAGAAGGGGGTTAAAGTTGGTGGTCGAATGTTTTAGGTCATTTTGCCGTATCTCAGCAGCAGTTATAGGAAGGAGCTTGAAATTCCAGAAAACAAATCTACTAAAAAAATGATTAAACACCTATTTCAGCGATTTTAGAAATTCCAACCAGAAGGGGGTTAAAGGGGGTGGTCGAATGTTTTAGGTCATTTTGCCATATCTCAGCAGCAGTTATAGGTAGGAACGCAAAAATCAGGAAAACAAATCTACTAAAAAAATGATTAAACACCTATTTCAGCGATTTTAGAAATTCCACCTAGAAGGGGGTTAAATGGGGGTGGTCGAATGTTTTAGGTAATTTTGCCATATCTCAGCAGCAGTTATAGGCAGGATCTTGAAATTCCAGAAAACAAATCTACTAAAAAAATGATTAAACACCTATTTCAGCGATTTTAGAAATTCCACCTAGAAGGGGGTTAAATGGGGGTGGTCGAATGTTTCAGAACTTTTCGCCATATCTCAGCAGCAGTTATAGGTAGGAGCTTGAAATTCCAGAAAACAAATCTACTAAAAAAATGATTAAACACCTATTTCAGCGATTTTAGAAATTCCACCCAGAAGGGGGTTAAATGGGGGTGTGGTCGAATGTTTCAGGTCATTTCGCCATATCTCAGCAGCAGTTATAGGTAGGAACGCAAAAATCAGGAAAACAAATCTACTAAAAAAATGATTAAACACCTATTTCAGCGATTTTAGAAATTCCACCTAGAAGGGGGTTAAATAAGGGTGGTCGAATGTTTCAGGTCATTTCGCCATATCTCAGCAGCAGTTATAGGTAGGATCTTGAAATTCCAGAAAACAAATCAACTAAAAAAATGATTAATCACCTATTTCAGCGATTTTAGAAATTCCACCTAGAAGGGGGTTAAATGGGGGTGGTCGAATGTTTTAGGTAATTTTGCCATATCTCAGCAGCAGTTATAGGTAGGATCTTGAAATTCCAGAAAACAAATCTACTAAAAAAATGATTAAACACCTATTTCAGCGATTTTAAAAATTCCCCCCAGAAGGGGGTTAAAGGGGGTGGTCGAATGTTTTAGGTCATTTTGCCGTATCTCAGCAGCAGTTATAGGAAGGAGCTTGAAATTCCAGAAAACAAATCTACTAAAAAAATGATTAAACACGTATTTCAGCGATTTTAGAAATTCCTCCCAGAAGGGGGTTAAAGTTGGTGGTCGAATGTTTTAGGTCATTTTGCCGTATCTCAGCAGCAGTTATAGGAAGGAGCTTGAAATTCCAGAAAACAAATCTACTAAAAAAATGATTAAACACCTATTTCAGCGATTTTAGAAATTCCAACCAGAAGGGGGTTAAAGGGGGTGGTCGAATGTTTTAGGTCATTTTGCCATATCTCAGCAGCAGTTATAGGTAGGAACGCAAAAATCAGGAAAACAAATCTACTAAAAAAATGATTAAACACCTATTTCAGCGATTTTAGAAATTCCACCCAGAAGGGGGTTTAATGGGGTGGTCGAATGTTTCAGGTCATTTCGCCATATCTCAGCAGCAGTTATAGATAGGATCTTGAAATTCCAGAAAACAAATCAACTAAAAAAATGATTAATCACCTATTTCAGCGATTTTAGAAATTCCACCTAGAAGGGGGTTAAATGGGGGTGGTCGAATGTTTTAGGTAATTTTGCCATATCTCAGCAGCAGTTATAGGTAGGATCTTGAAATTCCAGAAAACAAATCTACTAAAAAATGATTAAACACCTATTTCAGCGATTTTAGAAATTCCCCCCAGAAGGGGGTTAAGGGGGGTGGTCGAATGTTTTAGGTCATTTTGCCATATCTCAGCGGCAGTTGTAGGTAGGAGTTTGAAATTCCAGAAAACAAAGCTACTAAAAAAATGATTAAACACGTATTTCAGCGATTTTAGAAATTCCCCCCAGAAGGGGGTTAAAGGGGGATGGTCGAATGTTTTAGGTCATTTCGCCATATCTCAGCAGCAGTTATAGGTAGAAGCGCGAAAATTAGGAAAACAAATCTACTAAAAAAATGATTAAACATGTATTTCAGCGATTTTAGAAATCTCCCCCGAAGGGGTTAAAGGGGGGTGGTCGAATGTCTTAGGTCATTTTGCCATATCTCAGCAGCAGTTATAGGTAGGATCTTGAAATTCCAGAAAACAAATCTACTAAAAAAATGATTAAACACGTATTTCAGCGATTTTAGAAATTCCCCCCAGAAGGGGGTTAAAGGGGGTGGTCGAATGTTTTAGGTCATTTTGCCATATCTCAGCAGCAGTTATAGGTAGGAGCTTGAAATTCCAGAAAACAAATCTACTAAAAAAATGATTAAACACCTATTTCAGCGATTTTAGAAATTCCACCCAGAAGGGGGTTAAATGGGGGTGGTCGAATGTTTCAGGTCATTTCGCCATATCTCAGCAGCAGTTATAGGTAGGAACGCAAAAATCAGGAAAACAAATCTACTAAAAAAATGATTAAACACCTATTTCAGCGATTTTAGAAATTCCACCTAGGAGGGGGTTAAATGGGGGTGGTCGAATGTTTCAGGTCATTTCGCCATATCTCAGCAGCAGTTATAGGTAGGATCTTGAAATTCCAGAAAACAAATCAACTAAAAAAATGATTAATCACCTATTTCAGCGATTTTAGAAATTCCACCTAGAAGGGGGTTAAATGGGGGTGGTCGAATGTTTTAGGTAATTTTGCCATATCTCAGCAGCAGTTATAGGTAGGATCTTGAAATTCCAGAAAACAAATCTACTAAAAAAATGATTAAACACCTATTTCAGCGATTTTAAAAATTCCCCCCAGAAGGGGGTTAAAGGGGGTGGTCGAATGTTTTAGGTCATTTTGCCGTATCTCAGCAGCAGTTATAGGAAGGAGCTTGAAATTCCAGAAAACAAATCTACTAAAAAAATGATTAAACACGTATTTCAGCGATTTTAGAAATTCCTCCCAGAAGGGGGTTAAAGGGGGTGGTCGAATGTTTTAGGTCATTTTGCCGTATCTCAGCAGCAGTTATAGGAAGGAGCTTGAAATTCCAGAAAACAAATCTACTAAAAAAATGATTAAACACCTATTTTAGCGATTTTAGAAATTCCACCCAGAAGGGGGTTAAATAAGGGTGGTCGAATGTTTCAGGTCATTTCGCCATATCTCAGCAGCAGTTATAGGTAGGATCTTGAAATTCCAGAAAACAAATCAACTAAAAAAATGATTAATCACCTATTTCAGCGATTTTAGAAATTCCACCTAGAAGGGGGTTAAATGGGGGTGGTCGAATGTTTTAGGTCATTTTGCCGTATCTCAGCAGCAGTTATAGGAAGGAGCTTGAAATTCCAGAAAACAAATCTACTAAAAAAATGATTAAACACGTATTTCAGCGATTTTAGAAATTCCTCCCAGAAGGGGGTTAAAGTTGGTGGTCGAATGTTTTAGGTCATTTTGCCGTATCTCAGCAGCAGTTATAGGAAGGAGCTTGAAATTCCAGAAAACAAATCTACTAAAAAAATGATTAAACACCTATTTCAGCGATTTTAGAAATTCCAACCAGAAGGGTGTTAAAGGGGGTGGTCGAATGTTTTAGGTCATTTTGCCATATCTCAGCAGCAGTTATAGGTAGGAACGCAAAAATCAGGAAAACAAATCTACTAAAAAAATGATTAAACACCTATTTCAGCGATTTTAGAAATTCCACCCAGAAGGGGGTTTAATGGGGGTGGTCGAATGTTTCAGGTCATTTCGCCATATCTCAGCAGCAGTTATAGATAGGATCTTGAAATTCCAGAAAACAAATCAACTAAAAAAATGATTAATCACCTATTTCAGCGATTTTAGAAATTCCACCTAGAAGGGGGTTAAATGGGGGTCGAATGTTTTAGGTAATTTTGCCATATCTCAGCAGCAGTTATAGGTAGGATCTTGAAATTCCAGAAAACAAATCTACTAAAAAAATGATTAAACACCTATTTCAGCGATTTTAGAAATTCCCCCCAGAAGGGGGTTAAGGGGGGTGGTCGAATGTTTTAGGTCATTTTGCCATATCTCAGCGGCAGTTGTAGGTAGGAGTTTGAAATTCCAGAAAACAAAGCTACTAAAAAAATGATTAAACACGTATTTCAGCGATTTTAGAAATTCCCCCCAGAAGGGGGTTAAAGGGGGATGGTCGAATGTTTTAGGTCATTTCGCCATATCTCAGCAGCAGTTATAGGTAGAAGCGCGAAAATCAGGAAAACAAATCTACTAAAAAAATGATTAAACATGTATTTCAGCGATTTTAGAAATCTCCCCCGAAGGGGTTAAAGGGGGGTGGTCGAATGTCTTAGGTCATTTTGCCATATCTCAGCAGCAGTTATAGGTAGGATCTTGAAATTCCAGAAAACAAATCTACTAAAAAAATGATTAAACACGTATTTCAGCGATTTTAGAAATTCCCCCCAGAAGTGGGTTAAAGGGGGTGGTCGAATGTTTTAGGTCATTTTGCCATATCTCAGCAGCAGTTATAGGTAGGAGCTTGAAATTCCAGAAAACAAATCTACTAAAAAAATGATTAAACACCTATTTCAGCGATTTTAGAAATTCCACCCAGAAGGGGGTTAAATGGGGGTGGTCGAATGTTTCAGGTCATTTCGCCATATCTCAGCAGCAGTTATAGGTAGGAACGCAAAAATCAGGAAAACAAATCTACTAAAAAAATGATTAAACACCTATTTCAGCGATTTTAGAAATTCCACCTAGAAGGGGGTTAAATGGGGGTGGTCGAATGTTTCAGGTCATTTCGCCATATCTCAGCAGCAGTTATAGGTAGGATCTTGAAATTCCAGAAAACAAATCAACTAAAAAAATGATTAATCACCTATTTCAGCGATTTTAGAAATTCCACCTAGAAGGGGGTTAAATGGGGGTGGTCGAATGTTTTAGGTAATTTTGCCATATCTCAGCAGCAGTTATAGGTAGGATCTTGAAATTCCAGAAAACAAATCTACTAAAAAAATGATTAAACACCTATTTCAGCGATTTTAAAATTCCCCCCAGAAGGGGGTTAAAGGGGGTGGTCGAATGTTTTAGGTCATTTTGCCGTATCTCAGCAGCAGTTATAGGAAGGAGCTTGAAATTCCAGAAAACAAATCTACTAAAAAAATGATTAAACACGTATTTCAGCGATTTTAGAAATTCCTCCCAGAAGGGGGTTAAAGGGGGTGGTCGAATGTTTTAGGTCATTTTGCCGTATCTCAGCAGCAGTTATAGGAAGGAGCTTGAAATTCCAGAAAACAAATCTACTAAAAAAATGATTAAACACCTATTTTAGCGATTTTAGAAATTCCACCCAGAAGGGGGTTAAATAAGGGTGGTCGAATGTTTCAGGTCATTTCGCCATATCTCAGCAGCAGTTATAGGTAGGATCTTGAAATTCCAGAAAACAAATCAACTAAAAAAATGATTAATCACCTATTTCAGCGATTTTAGAAATTCCACCTAGAAGGGGGTTAAATGGGGGTGGTCGAATGTTTTAGGTAATTTTGCCATATCTCAGCAGCAGTTATAGGTAGGATCTTGAAATTCCAGAAAACAAATCTACTAAAAAAATGATTAAACACCTATTTCAGCGATTTTAAAAATTCCCCCCAGAAGGGGGTTAAAGGGGGTGGTCGAATGTTTTAGGTCATTTTGCCGTATCTCAGCAGCAGTTATAGGAAGGAGCTTGAAATTCCAGAAAACAAATCTACTAAAAAATGATTAAACACCTATTTCAGCGATTTTAGAAATTCCAACCAGAAGGGGGTTAAAGGGGGTGGTCGAATGTTTTAGGTCATTTTGCCATATCTCAGCAGCAGTTATAGGTAGGAACGCAAAAATCAGGAAAACAAATCTACTAAAAAAATGATTAAACACCTATTTCAGCGATTTTAGAAATTCCACCCAGAAGGGGGTTTAATGGGGGTGGTCGAATGTTTCAGGTCATTTCGCCATATCTCAGCAGCAGTTATAGATAGGATCTTGAAATTCCAGAAAACAAATCAACTAAAAAAATGATTAATCACCTATTTCAGCGATTTTAGAAATTCCACCTAGAAGGGGGTTAAATGGGGGTGGTCGAATGTTTTAGGTAATTTTGCCATATCTCAGCAGCAGTTATAGGTAGGATCTTGAAATTCCAGAAAACAAATCTACTAAAAAAATGATTAAACACGTATTTCAGCGATTTTAGAAATTCCCCCCAGAAGGGGGTTAAAGGGGGATGGTCGAATGTTTTAGGTCATTTCGCCATATCTCAGCAGCAGTTATAGGTAGAAGCGCGAAAATCAGGAAAACAAATCTACTAAAAAAATGATTAAACATGTATTTCAGCGATTTTAGAAATCTCCCCCGAAGGGGTTAAAGGGGGGTGGTCGAATGTCTTAGGTCATTTTGCCATATCTCAGCAGCAGTTATAGGTAGGATCTTGAAATTCCAGAAAACAAATCTACTAAAAAAATGATTAAACACGTATTTCAGCGATTTTAGAAATTCCCCCCAGAAGGGGGTTAAAGGGGGTGGTCGAATGTTTTAGGTCATTTTGCCATATCTCAGCAGCAGTTATAGGTAGGAGCTTGAAATTCCAGAAAACAAATCTACTAAAAAAATGATTAAACACCTATTTCAGCGATTTTAGAAATTCCACCCAGAAGGGGGTTAAATGGGGGTGGTCGAATGTTTCAGGTCATTTCGCCATATCTCAGCAGCAGTTATAGGTAGGAACGCAAAAATCAGGAAAACAAATCTACTAAAAAATGATTAAACACCTATTTCAGCGATTTTAGAAATTCCACCTAGAAGGGGGTTAAATGGGGGTGGTCGAATGTTTCAGGTCATTTCGCCATATCTCAGCAGCAGTTATAGGTAGGATCTTGAAATTCCAGAAAACAAATCAACTAAAAAAATGATTAATCACCTATTTCAGCGATTTTAGAAATTCCACCTAGAAGGGGGTTAAATGGGGGTGGTCGAATGTTTTAGGTAATTTTGCCATATCTCAGCAGCAGTTATAGGTAGGATCTTGAAATTCCAGAAAACAAATCTACTAAAAAAATGATTAAACACCTATTTCAGCGATTTTAAAAATTCCCCCCAGAAGGGGGTTAAAGGGGGTGGTCGAATGTTTTAGGTCATTTTGCCGTATCTCAGCAGCAGTTATAGGAAGGAGCTTGAAATTCCAGAAAACAAATCTACTAAAAAAATGATTAAACATGTATTTCAGCGATTTTAGAAATTCCTCCCAGAAGGGGGTTAAAGGGGGTGGTCGAATGTTTTAGGTCATTTTGCCGTATCTCAGCAGCAGTTATAGGAAGAAGCTTGAAATTCCAGAAAACAAATCTACTAAAAAAATGATTAAACACCTATTTTAGCGATTTTAGAAATTCCACCCAGAAGGGGGTTAAATGGGGGTGGTCGAATGTTTCAGGTCATTTCGCCATATCTCAGCAGCAGTTATAGGTAGGAGCTTGAAATTCCAGAAAACAAATCTACTAAAAAAATCATTAAACACCTATTTCAGCGATTTTAGAAATTCCACCCAGAAGGGGGTTAAAGGGGGGTGGTCGAATGTTTTAGATCATTTCGCCATATCTCAGCAGCAGTTATAGGTAGGAACGCAAAAATCAGGAAAACAAATCTACTAAAAAAATGATTAAACACCTATTTCAGCGATTTTAGAAATTCCACCCAGAAGGGGGTTAAATGGGGGTGGTCGAATGTTTCAGGTCATTTCGCCATATCTCAGGAGCAGTTATAGGTAGGATCTTAAAATTCCAGAAAACAAATCAACTAAAAAAATGATTAATCACCTATTTCAGCGATTTTAGAAATTCCACCTAGAAGGGGGTTAAATGGGGATGGTCGAATGTTTTAGGTAATTTTGCCATATCTCAGCAGCAGTTATAGGTAGGATCTTGAAATTCCAGAAAACAAATCTACTAAAAAAATGATTAAACACCTATTTCAGCGATTTTAGAAATTCCCCCCAGAAGGGGGTTAAAGGGGGTGGTCGAATGTTTTAGGTCATTTTGAAAATATCTCAGCAGCAGTTGTAGGTAGGAGTTTGAAATTCCAGAAAACAAAGCTACTAAAAAAATGATTAAACACTTATTTCAGCGATTTTAGAAATTCCCCCCAGAAGGGTGTTAAAGGGGGTGGTCGAATGTTTTAGGTCATTTTGCCGTATCTCAGCAGCAGTTATAGGAAGGAGCTTGAAATTCCAGAAAACAAATCTACTAAAAAAATGATTAAACACGTATTTCAGCGATTTTAGAAATTCCTCCCAGAAGGGGGTTAAAGGGGGTGGTCGAATGTTTTAGGTCATTTTGCCGTATCTCAGCAGCAGTTATAGGTAGGATCTTGAAATTCCAGAAAACAAATCTACTAAAAAAATGATTAAACACCTATTTCAGCGATTTTAAAAATTCCCGCCAGAAGGGGGTTAAATGGGGGTGGTCGAATGTTTTAGGTCATTTTGCCGTATCTCAGCAGCAGTTATAGGTAGGATCTTGAAATTCCAGAAAACAAATCTACTAAAAAAATGATTAAACACCTATTTCAGCGATTTTAGAAATTCCACCCAGAAGGGGGTTAAATGGGGGTGGTCGAATGTTTCAGGTCATTTCGCCATATCTCAGCAGCAGTTATAGGTAGGAACGCAAAAATCAGGAAAACAAATCTACTAAAAAAATGATTAAACACCTATTTCAGCGATTTTAGAAATTCCACCTAGAAGGGGGTTAAATAAGGGTGGTCGAATGTTTCAGGTCATTTCGCCATATCTCAGCAGCAGTTATAGGTAGGATCTTGAAATTCCAGAAAACAAATCAACTAAAAAAATGATTAATCACCTATTTCAGCGATTTTAGAAATTCCTCCCAGAAGGGGGTTAAAGGGGGTGGTCGAATGTTTTAGGTCATTTTGCCGTATCTCAGCAGCAGTTATAGGAAGGAGCTTGAAATTCCAGAAAACAAATCTACTAAAAAAATGATTAAACACGTATTTCAGCGATTTTAGAATTTCCTCCCAGAAGGGGGTTAAAGTTGGTGGTCGAATGTTTTAGGTCATTTTGCCGTATCTCAGCAGCAGTTATAGGAAGGAGCTTGAAATTCCAGAAAACAAATCTACTAAAAAAATGATTAAACACCTATTTCAGCGATTTTAGAAATTCCAACCAGAAGGGGGTTAAAGGGGGTGGTCGAATGTTTTAGGTCATTTTGCCGTATCTCAGCAGCAGTTATAGGAAGGAGCTTGAAATTCCAGAAAACAAATCTACTAAAAAAATGATTAAACACGTATTTCAGCGATTTTAGAAATTCCTCCCAGAAGGGGGTTAAAGTTGGTGGTCGAATGTTTTAGGTCATTTTGCCGTATCTCAGCAGCAGTTATAGGAAGGAGCTTGAAATTCCAGAAAACAAATCTACTAAAAAAATGATTAAACACCTATTTCAGCGATTTTAGAAATTCCAACCAGAAGGGGGTTAAAGTTGGTGGTCGAATGTTTTAGGTCATTTTGCCGTATCTCAGCAGCAGTTATAGGAAGGAGCTTGAAATTCCAGAAAACAAATCTACTAAAAAAATGATTAAACACCTATTTCAGCGATTTTAGAAATTCCACCCAGAAGGGGGTTAAATGGGGGTGGTCGAATGTTTCAGGTCATTTCGCCATATCTCAGCAGCAGTTATAGGTAGGAACGCAAAAATCAGGAAAACAAATCTACTAAAAAATGATTAAACACCTATTTCAGCGATTTTAGAAATTCCACCTAGAAGGGGGTTAAATGGGGGTGGTCGAATGTTTCAGGTCATTTCGCCATATCTCAGCAGCAGTTATAGGTAGGATCTTGAAATTCCAGAAAACAAATCAACTAAAAAAATGATTAATCACCTATTTCAGCGATTTTAGAAATTCCACCTAGAAGGGGGTTAAATGGGGGTGGTCGAATGTTTTAGGTAATTTTGCCATATCTCAGCAGCAGTTATAGGTAGGATCTTGAAATTCCAGAAAACAAATCTACTAAAAAAATGATTAAACACCTATTTCAGCGATTTTAAAAATTCCCCCCAGAAGGGGGTTAAAGGGGGTGGTCGAATGTTTTAGGTCATTTTGCCGTATCTCAGCAGCAGTTATAGGAAGGAGCTTGAAATTCCAGAAAACAAATCTACTAAAAAAATGATTAAACACGTATTTCAGCGATTTTAGAAATTCCTCCCAGAAGGGGGTTAAAGGGGGTGGTCGAATGTTTTAGGTCATTTTGCCGTATCTCAGCAGCAGTTATAGGAAGAAGCTTGAAATTCCAGAAAACAAATCTACTAAAAAAATGATTAAACACCTATTTTAGCGATTTTAGAAATTCCACCCAGAAGGGGGTTAAATGGGGGTGGTCGAATGTTTCAGGTCATTTCGCCATATCTCAGCAGCAGTTATAGGTAGGAGCTTGAAATTCCAGAAAACAAATCTACTAAAAAAATCATTAAACACCTATTTCAGCGATTTTAGAAATTCCACCCAGAAGGGGGTTAAAGGGGGGTGGTCGAATGTTTTAGATCATTTCGCCATATCTCAGCAGCAGTTATAGGTAGGAACGCAAAAATCAGGAAAACAAATCTACTAAAAAAATGATTAAACACCTATTTCAGCGATTTTAGAAATTCCACCCAGAAGGGGGTTAAATGGGGGTGGTCGAATGTTTCAGGTCATTTCGCCATATCTCAGCAGCAGTTATAGGTAGGATCTTGAAATTCCAGAAAACAAATCAACTAAAAAAATGATTAATCACCTATTTCAGCGATTTTAGAAATTCCACCTAGAAGGGGGTTAAATGGGGATGGTCGAATGTTTTAGGTAATTTTGCCATATCTCAGCAGCAGTTATAGGTAGGATCTTGAAATTCCAGAAAACAAATCTACTAAAAAAATGATTAAACACCTATTTCAGCGATTTTAGAAATTCCCCCCAGAAGGGGGTTAAAGTTGGTGGTCGAATGTTTTAGGTCATTTTGCCGTATCTCAGCAGCAGTTATAGGAAGGAGCTTGAAATTCCAGAAAACAAATCTACTAAAAAAATGATTAAACACGTATTTCAGCGATTTTAGAAATTCCTCCCAGAAGGGGGTTAAAGTTGGTGGTCGAATGTTTTAGGTCATTTTGCCGTATCTCAGCAGCAGTTATAGGAAGGAGCTTGAAATTCCAGAAAACAAATCTACTAAAAAAATGATTAAACACCTATTTCAGCGATTTTAGAAATTCCAACCAGAAGGGGGTTAAAGGGGGTGGTCGAATGTTTTAGGTCATTTTGCCGTATCTCAGCAGCAGTTATAGGAAGGAGCTTGAAATTCCAGAAAACAAATCTACTAAAAAAATGATTAAACACGTATTTCAGCGATTTTAGAAATTCCTCCCAGAAGGGGGTTAAAGTTGGTGGTCGAATGTTTTAGGTCATTTTGCCGTATCTCAGCAGCAGTTATAGGAAGGAGCTTGAAATTCCAGAAAACAAATCTACTAAAAAAATGATTAAACACCTATTTCAGCGATTTTAGAAATTCCAACCAGAAGGGGGTTAAAGTTGGTGGTCGAATGTTTTAGGTCATTTTGCCGTATCTCAGCAGCAGTTATAGGAAGGAGCTTGAAATTCCAGAAAACAAATCTACTAAAAAAATGATTAAACACCTATTTCAGCGATTTTAGAAATTCCACCCAGAAGGGGGTTAAATGGGGGTGGTCGAATGTTTCAGGTCATTTCGCCATATCTCAGCAGCAGTTATAGGTAGGAACGCAAAAATCAGGAAAACAAATCTACTAAAAAATGATTAAACACCTATTTCAGCGATTTTAGAAATTCCACCTAGAAGGGGGTTAAATGGGGGTGGTCGAATGTTTCAGGTCATTTCGCCATATCTCAGCAGCAGTTATAGGTAGGATCTTGAAATTCCAGAAAACAAATCAACTAAAAAAATGATTAATCACCTATTTCAGCGATTTTAGAAATTCCACCTAGAAGGGGGTTAAATGGGGGTGGTCGAATGTTTTAGGTAATTTTGCCATATCTCAGCAGCAGTTATAGGTAGGATCTTGAAATTCCAGAAAACAAATCTACTAAAAAAATGATTAAACACCTATTTCAGCGATTTTAAAAATTCCCCCCAGAAGGGGGTTAAAGGGGGTGGTCGAATGTTTTAGGTCATTTTGCCGTATCTCAGCAGCAGTTATAGGAAGGAGCTTGAAATTCCAGAAAACAAATCTACTAAAAAAATGATTAAACACGTATTTCAGCGATTTTAGAAATTCCTCCCAGAAGGGGGTTAAAGGGGGTGGTCGAATGTTTTAGGTCATTTTGCCGTATCTCAGCAGCAGTTATAGGAAGAAGCTTGAAATTCCAGAAAACAAATCTACTAAAAAAATTATTAAACACCTATTTTAGTGATTTTAGAAATTCCACCCAGAAGGGGGTTAAATGGGGGTGGTCGAATGTTTCAGGTCATTTCGCCATATCTCAGCAGCAGTTATAGGTAGGAGCTTGAAATTCCAGAAAACAAATCTACTAAAAAAATCATTAAACACCTATTTCAGCGATTTTAGAAATTCCACCCAGAAGGGGGTTAAAGGGGGGTGGTCGAATGTTTTAGATCATTTCGCCATATCTCAGCAGCAGTTATAGGTAGGAACGCAAAAATCAGGAAAACAAATCTACTAAAAAAATGATTAAACACCTATTTCAGCGATTTTAGAAATTCCACCCAGAAGGGGGTTAAATGGGGGTGGTCGAATGTTTCAGGTCATTTCGCCATATCTCAGCAGCAGTTATAGGTAGGATCTTGAAATTCCAGAAAACAAATCAACTAAAAAAATGATTAATCACCTATTTCAGCGATTTTAGAAATTCCACCTAGAAGGGGGTTAAATGGGGATGGTCGAATGTTTTAGGTAATTTTGCCATATCTCAGCAGCAGTTATAGGTAGGATCTTGAAATTCCAGAAAACAAATCTACTAAAAAAATGATTAAACACCTATTTCAGCGATTTTAGAAATTCCCCCCAGAAGGGGGTTAAAGGGGGTGGTCGAATGTTTTAGGTCATTTTGAAAATATCTCAGCAGCAGTTGTAGGTAGGAGTTTGAAATTCCAGAAAACAAAGCTACTAAAAAAATGATTAAACACTTATTTCAGCGATTTTAGAAATTCCCCCCAGAAGGGTGTTAAAGGGGGTGGTCGAATGTTTTAGGTCATTTTGCCGTATCTCAGCAGCAGTTATAGGAAGGAGCTTGAAATTCCAGAAAACAAATCTACTAAAAAAATGATTAAACACGTATTTCAGCGATTTTAGAAATTCCTCCCAGAAGGGGGTTAAAGGGGGTGGTCGAATGTTTTAGGTCATTTTGCCGTATCTCAGCAGCAGTTATAGGTAGGATCTTGAAATTCCAGAAAACAAATCTACTAAAAAAATGATTAAACACCTATTTCAGCGATTTTAAAAATTCCCGCCAGAAGGGGGTTAAATGGGGGTGGTCGAATGTTTCAGGTCATTTCGCCATATCTCAGCAGCAGTTATAGGTAGGATCTTGAAATTCCAGAAAACAAATCTACTAAAAAAACGATTAAACACCTATTTCAGCGATTTTAAAAATTCCCCCCAGAAGGGGGTTAAAAGGGGTGGTCGAATGTTTTAGGTCATTTTGCCGTATCTCAGCAGAAGTTATAGGAAGGAGCTTGAAATTCCAGAAAACAAATCTACTAAAAAAATGATTAAACACGTATTTCAGCGATTTTAGAAATTCCTCCCAGAAGGGGGTTAAAGTTGGTGGTCGAATGTTTTAGGTCATTTTGCCGTATCTCAGCAGCAGTTATAGGAAGGAGCTTGAAATTCCAGAAAACAAATCTACTAAAAAAATGATTAAACACCTATTTCAGCGATTTTAGAAATTCCAACCAGAAGGGGGTTAAAGGGGGTGGTCGAATGTTTTAGGTCATTTTGCCATATCTCAGCAGCAGTTATAGGTAGGAACGCAAAAATCAGGAAAACAAATCTACTAAAAAAATGATTAAACACCTATTTCAGCGATTTTAGAAATTCCACCCAGAAGGGGGTTTAATGGGGGTGGTCGAATGTTTCAGGTCATTTCGCCATATCTCAGCAGCAGTTATAGATAGGATCTTGAAATTCCAGAAAACAAATCAACTAAAAAAATGATTAATCACGTATTTCAGCGATTTTAGAAATTCCACCTAGAAGGGGGTTAAATGGGGGTGGTCGAATGTTTTAGGTAATTTTGCCATATCTCAGCAGCAGTTATAGGTAGGATCTTGAAATTCCAGAAAACAAATCTACTAAAAAAATGATTAAACACCTATTTCAGCGATTTTAGAAATTCCCCCCAGAAGGCGGTTAAGGGGGGTGGTCGAATGTTTTAGGTCATTTTGCCATATCTCAGCGGCAGTTGTAGGTAGGAGTTTGAAATTCCAGAAAACAAAGCTACTAAAAAAATGATTAAACACGTATTTCAGCGATTTTAGAAATTCCCCCCAGAAGGGGGTTAAAGGGGGATGGTCGAATGTTTTAGGTCATTTCGCCATATCTCAGCAGCAGTTATAGGTAGAAGCGCGAAAATCAGGAAAACAAATCTACTAAAAAAATGATTAAACATGTATTTCAGCGATTTTAGAAATCTCCCCCGAAGGGGTTAAAGGGGGGTGGTCGAATGTCTTAGTTCATTTTGCCATATCTCAGCAGCAGTTATAGGTAGGATCTTGAAATTCCAGAAAACAAATCTACTAAAAAAATGATTAAACACGTATTTCAGCGATTTTAGAAATTCCCCCCAGAAGGGGGTTAAAGGGGGTGGTCGAATGTTTTAGGTCATTTTGCCATATCTCAGCAGCAGTTATAGGTAGGAGCTTGAAATTCCAGAAAACAAATCTACTAAAAAAATGATTAAACACCTATTTCAGCGATTTTAGAAATTCCACCCAGAAGGGGGTTAAATGGGGGTGGTCGGATGTTTCAGGTCATTTCGCCATATCTCAGCAGCAGTTATAGGTAGGATCTTGAAATTCCAGAAAACAAATCAACTAAAAAAATGATTAATCACCTATTTCAGCGATTTTAGAAATTCCACCTAGAAGGGGGTTAAATGGGGGTGGTCTAATGTTTTAGGTAATTTTGCCATATCTCAGCAGCAGTTATAGGCAGGATCTTGAAATTCCAGAAAACAAATCTACTAAAAAAATGATTAAACACCTATTTCAGCGATTTTAAAAATTCCCCCCAGAAGGGGGTTAAAGGGGGTGGTCGAATGTTTTAGGTCATTTTGCCGTATCTCAGCAGCAGTTATAGGAAGGAGCTTGAAATTCCAGAAAACAAATCTACTAAAAAAATGATTAAACACGTATTTCAGCGATTTTAGAAATTCCTCCCAGAAGGGGGTTAAAGGGGGTGGTCGAATGTTTTAGGTCATTTTGCCGTATCTCAGCAGCAGTTATAGGAAGGAGCTTGAAATTCCAGAAAACAAATCTACTAAAAAAATGATTAAACACCTATTTTAGCGATTTTAGAAATTCCACCCAGAAGGGGGTTAAATAAGGGTGGTCGAATGTTTCAGGTCATTTCGCCATATCTCAGCAGCAGTTATAGGTAGGATCTTGAAATTCCAGAAAACAAATCAACTAAAAAAATGATTAATCACCTATTTCAGCGATTTTAGAAATTCCACCTAGAAGGGGGTTAAATGGGGGTGGTCGAATGTTTTAGGTAATTTTGCCATATCTCAGCAGCAGTTATAGGTAGGATCTTGAAATTCCAGAAAACAAATCTACTAAAAAAATGATTAAACACCTATTTCAGCGATTTTAAAAATTCCCCCCAGAAGGGGTTTAAAGGGGGTGGTCGAATGTTTTAGGTCATTTTGCCGTATCTCAGCAGCAGTTATAGGAAGGAGCTTGAAATTCCAGAAAACAAATCTACTAAAAAAATGATTAAACACGTATTTCAGCGATTTTAGAAATTCCTCCCAGAAGGGGGTTAAAGTTGGTGGTCGAATGTTTTAGGTCATTTTGCCGTATCTCAGCAGCAGTTATAGGAAGGAGCTTGAAATTCCAGAAAACAAATCTACTAAAAAAATGATTAAACACCTATTTCAGCGATTTTAGAAATTCCAACCAGAAGGGGGTTAAAGGGGGTGGTCGAATGTTTTAGGTCATTTTGCCATATCTCAGCAGCAGTTATAGGTAGGAACGCAAAAATCAGGAAAACAAATCTACTAAAAAAATGATTAAACACCTATTTCAGCGATTTTAGAAATTCCACCTAGAAGGGGGTTAAATGGGGGTGGTCGAATGTTTCAGGTCATTTCGCCATATCTCAGCAGCAGTTATAGGTAGGATCTTGAAATTCCAGAAAACAAATCAACTAAAAAAATGATTAATCACCTATTTCAGCGATTTTAGAAATTCCACCTAGAAGGGGGTTAAATGGGGGTGGTCTAATGTTTTAGGTAATTTTGCCATATCTCAGCAGCAGTTATAGTTAGGATCTTGAAATTCCAGAAAACAAATCTACTAAAAAAATGATTAAACACCTATTTCAGCGATTTTAAAAATTCCCCCCAGAAGGGGGTTAAAGGGGGTGGTCGAATGTTTTAGGTCATTTTGCCGTATCTCAGCAGCAGTTATAGGAAGGAGCTTGAAATTCCAGAAAACAAATCTACTAAAAAAATGATTAAACACGTATTTCAGCGATTTTAGAAATTCCTCCCAGAAGGGGGTTAAAGTTGGTGGTCGAATGTTTTAGGTCATTTTGCCGTATCTCAGCAGCAGTTATAGGAAGGAGCTTGAAATTCCAGAAAACAAATCTACTAAAAAAATGATTAAACACCTATTTCAGCGATTTTAGAAATTCCAACCAGAAGGGGGTTAAAGGAGGTGGTCGAATGTTTTAGGTCATTTTGCCATATCTCAGCAGCAGTTATAGGTAGAAACGCAAAAATCAGGAAAACAAATCTACTAAAAAAATGATTAAACACCTATTTCAGCGATTTTAGAAATTCCACCCAGAAGGGGGTTTAATGGGGGTGGTCGAATGTTTCAGGTCATTTCGCCATATCTCAGCAGCAGTTATAGATAGGATCTTGAAATTCCAGAAAACAAATCAACTAAAAAAATGATTAATCACCTATTTCAGCGATTTTAGAAATTCCACCTAGAAGGGGGTTAAATGGGGGTGGTCGAATGTTTTAGGTAATTTTGCCATATCTCAGCAGCAGTTATAGGTAGGATCTTGAAATTCCAGAAAACAAATCTACTAAAAAAATGATTAAACACCTATTTCAGCGATTTTAGAAATTCCCCCCAGAAGGGGGTTAAGGGGGGTGGTCGAATGTTTTAGGTCATTTTGCCATATCTCAGCAGCAGTTGTAGGTAGGAGTTTGAAATTCCAGAAAACAAAGCTACTAAAAAAATGATTAAACACGTATTTCAGCGATTTTAGAAATTCCCCCCAGAAGGGGGTTAAAGGGGGATGGTCGAATGTTTTAGGTCATTTTGCCATATCTCAGCAGCAGTTATAGGAAGGAGCTTGAAATTCCAGAAAACAAATCTACTAAAAAAATGATTAAACACGTATTTCAGCGATTTTAGAAATTCCTCCCAGAAGGGGGTTAAAGTTGGTGGTCGAATGTTTTAGGTCATTTTGCCGTATCTCAGCAGCAGTTATAGGAAGGAGCTTGAAATTCCAGAAAACAAATCTACTAAAAAAATGATTAAACACCTATTTCAGCGATTTTAGAAATTCCAACCAGAAGGGGGTTAAAGGAGGTGGTCGAATGTTTTAGGTCATTTTGCCGTATCTCAGCAGCAGTTATAGGTAGAAACGCAAAAATCAGGAAAACAAATCTACTAAAAAAATGATTAAACACCTATTTCAGCGATTTTAGAAATTCCACCCAGAAGGGGGTTTAATGGGGGTGGTCGAATGTTTCAGGTCATTTCGCCATATCTCAGCAGCAGTTATAGATAGGATCTTGAAATTCCAGAAAACAAATCAACTAAAAAAATGATTAATCACCTATTTCAGCGATTTTAGAAATTCCACCTAGAAGGGGGTTAAATGGGGGTGGTCGAATGTTTTAGGTAATTTTGCCATATCTCAGCAGCAGTTATAGGTAGGATCTTGAAATTCCAGAAAACAAATCTACTAAAAAAATGATTAAACACCTATTTCAGCGATTTTAGAAATTCCCCCCAGAAGGGGTTAAGGGGGGTGGTCGAATGTTTTAGGTCATTTTGCCATATCTCAGCAGCAGTTGTAGGTAGGAGTTTGAAATTCCAGAAAACAAAGCTACTAAAAAAATGATTAAACACGTATTTCAGCGATTTTAGAAATTCCCCCCAGAAGGGGGTTAAAGGGGGATGGTCGAATGTTTTAGGTCATTTTGCCATATCTCAGCAGCAGTTATAGGTAGGAACGCAAAAATCAGGAAAACAAATCTACTAAAAAAATGATTAAACACCTATTTCAGCGATTTTAGAAATTCCACCTAGAAGGGGGTTAAATGGGGGTGGTCGAATGTTTCAGGTCATTTCGCCATATCTCAACAGCAGTTATAGGTAGGATCTTGAAATTCCAGAAAACAAATCAACTAAAAAAATGATTAATCACCTATTTCAGCGATTTTAGAAATTCCACCTAGAAGGGGGTTAAATGGGGGTGGTCTAATGTTTTAGGTAATTTTGCCATATCTCAGCAGCAGTTATAGGTAGGATCTTGAAATTCCAGAAAACAAATCTACTAAAAAAATGATTAAACACCTATTTCAGCGATTTTAAAAATTCCCCCCAGAAGGGGGTTAAAGGGGGTGGTCGAATGTTTTAGGTCATTTTGCCGTATCTCAGCAGCAGTTATAGGAAGGAGCTTGAAATTCCAGAAAACAAATCTACTAAAAAAATGATTAAACACGTATTTCAGCGATTTTAGAAATTCCTCCCAGAAGGGGGTTAAAGGGGGTGGTCGAATGTTTTAGGTCATTTTGCCGTATCTCAGCAGCAGTTATAGGAAGGAGCTTGAAATTCCAGAAAACAAATCTACTAAAAAAATGATTAAACACCTATTTTAGCGATTTTAGAAATTCCACCCAGAAGGGGGTTAAATAAGGGTGGTCGAATGTTTCAGGTCATTTCGCCATATCTCAGCAGCAGTTATAGGTAGGATCTTGAAATTCCAGAAAACAAATCAACTAAAAAAATGATTAATCACCTATTTCAGCGATTTTAGAAATTCCACCTAGAAGGGGGTTAAATGGGGGTGGTCGAATGTTTTAGGTAATTTTGCCATATCTCAGCAGCAGTTATAGGTAGGATCTTGAAATTCCAGAAAACAAATCTACTAAAAAAATGATTAAACACCTATTTCAGCGATTTTAAAAATTCCCCCCAGAAGGGGGTTAAAGGGGGTGGTCGAATGTTTTAGGTCATTTTGCCGTATCTCAGCAGCAGTTATAGGAAGGAGCTTGAAATTCCAGAAAACAAATCTACTAAAAAAATGATTAAACACGTATTTCAGCGATTTTAGAAATTCCTCCCAGAAGGGGGTTAAAGTTGGTGGTCGAATGTTTTAGGTCATTTTGCCGTATCTCAGCAGCAGTTATAGGAAGGAGCTTGAAATTCCAGAAAACAAATCTACTAAAAAAATGATTAAACACCTATTTCAGCGATTTTAGAAATTCCAACCAGAAGGGGGTTAAAGGGGGTGGTCGAATGTTTTAGGTCATTTTGCCATATCTCAGCAGCAGTTATAGGTAGAAACGCAAAAATCAGGAAAACAAATCTACTAAAAAAATGATTAAACACCTATTTCAGCGATTTTAGAAATTCCACCCAGAAGGGGGTTTAATGGGGGTGGTCGAATGTTTCAGGTCATTTCGCCATATCTCAGCAGCAGTTATAGATAGGATCTTGAAATTCCAGAAAACAAATCAACTAAAAAAATGATTAATCACCTATTTCAGCGATTTTAGAAATTCCACCTAGAAGGGGGTTAAATGGGGGTGGTCGAATGTTTTAGGTAATTTTGCCATATCTCAGCAGCAGTTATAGGTAGGATCTTGAAATTCCAGAAAACAAATCTACTAAAAAAATGATTAAACACCTATTTCAGCGATTTTAGAAATTCCCCCCAGAAGGGGGTTAAGGGGGGTGGTCGAATGTTTTAGGTCATTTTGCCATATCTCAGCAGCAGTTGTAGGTAGGAGTTTGAAATTCCAGAAAACAAAGCTACTAAAAAAATGATTAAACACGTATTTCAGCGATTTTAGAAATTCCCCCCAGAAGGGGGTTAAAGGGGGATGGTCGAATGTTTTAGGTCATTTCGCCATATCTCAGCAGCAGTTATAGGTAGAAGCGTGAAAATCAGGAAAACAAATCTACTAAAAAAATGATTAAACATGTATTTCAGCGATTTTAGAAATCTCCCCCGAAGGGGTTAAAGGGGGGTGGTCGAATGTCTTAGGTCATTTTGCCATATCTCAGCAGCAGTTATAGGTAGGATCTTGAAATTCCAGAAAACAAATCTACTAAAAAAATGATTAAACATGTATTTCAGCGATTTTAGAAATTCCCCCCAGAAGGGGGTTAAAGGGGGTGGTCGAATGTTTTAGGTCATTTTGCCATATCTCAGCAGCAGTTATAGGTAGGAGCTTGAAATTCCAGAAAACAAATCTACTAAAAAAATTATTAAACACCTATTTCAGCGATTTTAGAAATTCCACCCAGAAGGGGGTTAAATGGGGGTGGTCGAATGTTTCAGGTCATTTCGCCATATCTCAGCAGCAGTTATAGGTAGGAACGCAAAAATCAGGAAAACAAATCTACTAAAAAATGATTAAACACCTATTTCAGCGATTTTAGAAATTCCACCTAGAAGGGGGTTAAATGGGGGTGGTCGAATGTTTTAGGTAATTTTGCCATATCTCAGCAGCAGTTATAGGTAGGATCTTGAAATTCCAGAAAACAAATCTACTAAAAAAATGCTTAAACACCTATTTCAGCGATTTTAAAAATTCCCCCCAGAAGGGGGTTAAAGGGGGTGGTCGAATGTTTTAGGTCATTTTGCCGTATCTCAGCAGCAGTTATAGGAAGGAGCTTGAAATTCCAGAAAACAAATCTACTAAAAAAATGATTAAACACGTATTTCAGCGATTTTAGAAATTCCTCCCAGAAGGGGGTTAAAGGGGGTGGTCGAATGTTTTAGGTCATTTTGCCGTATCTCAGCAGCAGTTATAGGAAGGAGCTTGAAATTCCAGAAAACAAATCTACTAAAAAAATGATTAAACACCTATTTTAGCGATTTTAGAAATTCCACCCAGAAGGGGGTTAAATGGGGGTGGTCGAATGTTTCAGGTCATTTCGCCATATCTCAGCAGCAGTTATAGGTAGGAGCTTGAAATTCCAGAAAACAAATCTACTAAAAAAATCATTAAACACCTATTTCAGCGATTTTAGAAATTCCACCCAGAAGGGGGTTAAAGGGGGGTGGTCGAATGTTTTAGATCATTTCGCCATATCTCAGCAGCAGTTATAGGTAGGAACGCAAAAATCAGGAAAACAAATCTACTAAAAAAATGATTAAACACCTATTTCAGCGATTTTAGAAATTCCACCCAGAAGGGGGTTAAATGGGGGTGGTCGAATGTTTCAGGTCATTTCGCCATATCTCAGCAGCAGTTATAGGTAGGATCTTGAAATTCCAGAAAACAAATCAACTAAAAAAATGATTAATCACCTATTTCAGCGATTTTAGAAATTCCACCTAGAAGGGGGTTAAATGGGGATGGTTGAATGTTTTAGGTAATTTTGCCATATCTCAGCAGCAGTTATAGGTAGGATCTTGAAATTCCAGAAAACAAATCTACTAAAAAAATGATTAAACACCTATTTCAGCGATTTTAGAAATTCCCCCCAGAAGGGGGTTAAAAGGGGTGGTCGAATGTTTTAGGTCACTTTGAAAATATCTCAGCAGCAGTTGTAGGTAGGAGTTTGAAATTCCAGAAAACAAAGCTACTAAAAAAATGATTAAACACTTATTTCAGCGATTTTAGAAATTCCCCCCAGAAGGGTGTTAAAGGGGGTGGTCGAATGTTTTAGGTCATTTTGCCGTATCTCAGCAGCAGTTATAGGAAGGAGCTTGAAATTCCAGAAAACAAATCTACTAAAAAAATGATTAAACACGTATTTCAGCGATTTTAGAAATTCCTCCCAGAAGGGGGTTAAAGGGGGTGGTCGAATGTTTTAGGTCATTTTGCCGTATCTCAGCAGCAGTTATAGGTAGGATCTTGAAATTCCAGAAAACAAATCTACTAAAAAAATGATTAAACACCTATTTCAGCGATTTTAAAAATTCCCGCCAGAAGGGGGTTAAAGGGGGTGGTCGAATGTTTTAGGTCATTTTGCCGTATCTCAGCAGCAGTTATAGGAAGGAGCTTGAAATTCCAGAAAACAAATCTACTAAAAAAATGATTAAACACGTATTTCAGCGATTTTAGAAATTCCTCCCAGAAGGGGGTTAAAGGGGGTGGTCGAATGTTTTAGGTCATTTTGCCGTATCTCAGCAGCAGTTATAGGAAGGAGCTTGAAATTCCAGAAAACAAATCTACTAAAAAAATGATTAAACACCTATTTTAGCGATTTTAGAAATTCCACCCAGAAGGGGGTTAAATGGGGGTGGTCGAATGTTTCAGGTCATTTCGCCATATCTCAGCAGCAGTTATAGGTAGGAGCTTGAAATTCCAGAAAACAAATCTACTAAAAAAATCATTAAACACCTATTTCAGCGATTTTAGAAATTCCACCCAGAAGGGGGTTAAAGGGGGATGGTCGAATGTTTTAGATCATTTCGCCATATCTCAGCAGCAGTTATAGGTAGGAACGCAAAAATCAGGAAAACAAATCTACTAAAAAAATGATTAAACACCTATTTCAGCGATTTTAGAAATTCCACCCAGAAGGGGGTTAAATGGGGGTGGTCGAATGTTTCAGGTCATTTCGCCATATCTCAGCAGCAGTTATAGGTAGGATCTTGAAATTCCAGAAAACAAATCTACTAAAAAAATGATTAAACACCTATTTCAGCGATTTTAGAAATTCCCCCCAGAAGGGGGTTAAAGGGGGTGGTCGAATGTTTTAGGTCATTTTGAAAATATCTCAGCAGCAGTTGTAGGTAGGAGTTTGAAATTCCAGAAAACAAAGCTACTAAAAAAATGATTAAACACTTATTTCAGCGATTTTAGAAATTCCCCCCAGAAGGGTGTTAAAGGGGGTGGTCGAATGTTTTAGGTCATTTTGCCGTATCTCAGCAGCAGTTATAGGAAGGAGCTTGAAATTCCAGAAAACAAATCTACTAAAAAAATGATTAAACACGTATTTCAGCGATTTTAGAAATTCCTCCCAGAAGGGGGTTAAAGGGGGTGGTCGAATGTTTTAGGTCATTTTGCCGTATCTCAGCAGCAGTTATAGGTTATAGGTAGGAGCTTGAAATTCCAGAAAACAAATCTACTAAAAAAATGATTAAACACCTGTTTCAGCGATTTTAGAAATTCCACCCAGAAGGGGGTTAAATGGGGGTGGGGTGGTCGAATGTTTCAGGTCATTTCGCCATATCTCAGCAGCAGTTATAGGTAGGATCTTGAAATTCCAGAAAACAAATCTACTAAATAAATGATTAAACACCTATTTCAGCGATTTTAGAAATTCCACCTAGAAGGGGGTTAAATGGGGGTGGTCGAATGTTTCAGAACTTTTCGCCATATCTCAGCAGCAGTTATAGGTAGGATCTTGAAATTCCAGAAAACAAATCTACTAAAAAAATGATTAAACACGTATTTCAGCGATTTTAGAAATTCCCCACAGAAGGGGGTTAAAGGGGGTGGTCGAATGTTTTAGGTAATTTTGCCATATCTCAGCAGCAGTTATAGGTAGGATCTTGAAATTCCAGAAAACAAATCTACTAAAAAAATGATTAAACACCTATTTCAGCGATTTTAGAAATTCCACCTAGAAGGGGGTTAAATGGGGGTGGTCGAATGTTTCAGAACTTTTCGCCATATCTCAGCAGCAGTTATAGGTAGGATCTTGAAATACCAGAAAACAAATCTACTAAAAAAATGATTAAACACCTATTTCAGCGATTTTAGAAATTCCACCCAGAAGGGGGTTAAATGGGGGTGGTCGAATGTTTCAGGTCATTTCGCCATATCTCAGCAGCAGTTATAGGTAGGATCTTGAAATTCCAGAAAACAAATCTACTAAAAAAATGATTAAACACCTATTTCAGCGATTTTAGAAATTCCACCTAGAAGGGGGTTAAATGGGGGTGGTCGAATGTTTTAGGTCATTTTGCCGTATCTCAGCAGCAGTTATAGGAAGGAGCTTGAAATTCCAGAAAACAAATCTACTAAAAAAATGATCAAACACGTATTTCAGCGATTTTAGAAATTCCTCCCAGAAGGGGGTTAAAGGGGGTGGTCGAATGTTTTAGGTCATTTTGCCGTATCTCAGCAGCAGTTATAGGAAGGAGCTTGAAATTCCAGAAAACAAATCTACAAAAAAATGATTAAACACCTATTTTAGCGATTTTAGAAATACCACCCAGAAGGGGGTTAAATGGGGGTGGTCGAATGTTTCAGGTCATTTCGCCATATCTCAGCAGCAGTTATAGGTAGGAGCTTGAAATTCCAGAAAACAAATCTACTAAAAAAATCATTAAACACCTATTTCAGCGATTTTAGAAATTCCACCCAGAAGGGGGTTAAAGGGGGGGTGGTCGAATGTTTTAGATCATTTCGCCATATCTCAGCAGCAGTTATAGGTAGGAACGCAAAAATCAGGAAAACAAATCTACTAAAAAAATGATTAAACACCTATTTCAGCGATTTTAGAAATTCCACCCAGAAGGGGGTTAAATGGGGGTGGTCGAATGTTTCAGGTCATTTCGCCATATCTCAGCAGCAGTTATAGGTAGGATCTTGAAATTCCAGAAAACAAATCAACTAAAAAAATGATTAATCACCTATTTCAGCGATTTTAGAAATTCCACCTAGAAGGGGGTTAAATGGGGGTGGTCGAATGTTTTAGGTAATTTTGCCATATCTCAGCAGCAGTTATAGGTAGGATCTTGAAATTCCAGAAAACAAATCTACTAAAAAAATGATTCAACACCTATTTCAGCGATTTTAGAAATTCCCCCCAGAAGGGGGTCAAAGGGGGTGGTCGAATGTTTTAGGTCATTTTGCCATATCTCAGCAGCAGTTGTAGGTAGGAGTTTGAAATTCCAGAAAACAAAGCTACTAAAAAAATGATTAAACACGTATTTCAGCTATTTTAGAAATTCCCCCCAGAAGGGGGTTAAAGGGGGTGGTCGAATGTTTTAGGTCATTTTGCCGTATCTCAGCAGCAGTTATAGGAAGGAGCTTGAAATTCCAGAAAACAAATCTACTAAAAAAATGATTAAACACGTATTTCAGCGATTTTAGAAATTCCTCCCAGAAGGGGGTTAAAGGGGGGTGGTCGAATGTTTTAGGTCATTTTGCCATATCTCAGCAGCAGTTATAGGAAGGAGCTTGAAATTCCAGAAAACAAATCTACTAAAAAAATGATTAAACACCTATTTTAGTGATTTTAGAAATTCCACCCAGAAGGGGGTTAAATGGGGGTGGTCGAATGTTTCAGGTCATTTCGCCATATCTCAGCAGCAGTTATAGGTAGGAGCTTGAAATTCCAGAAAACAAATCTACTAAAAAAATGATTAAACACCTATTTCAGCGATTTTAGAAATTCCACCTAGAAGGGGGTTAAATGGGTGTGGTCGAATGTTTCAGGTCATTTCGCCATATCTCAGCAGCAGTTATAGGTAGGATCTTGAAATTCCAGAAAACAAATCTACTAAAAAAATGATTAAACACCTATTTCAGCGTTTTCAAAAATTCCCCCCAGAAGGGGGTTAAAGGGGGTGGTCGAATGTTTTAGGTAATTTTGCCATATCTCAGCAGCAGTTATAGGTAGGATCTTGAAATTCCAGAAAACAAATCTACTAAAAAAATGATTAAACACCTATTTCAGCGATTTTAGAAATTCCCCCCAGAAGGGGGTCAAAGGGGGTGGTCGAATGTTTCAGGTCATTTCGCCATATCTCAGCAGCAGTTATAGGTAGGAGCTTGAAATTCCAGAAAACAAATCTACTAAAAAAATCATTAAACACCTATTTCAGCGATTTTAGAAATTCCACCCAGAAGGGGGTTAAAGGGGGGTGGTCGAATGTTTTAGATCATTTCGCCATATCTCAGCAGCAGTTATAGGTAGGAACGCAAAAATCAGGAAAACAAATCTACTAAAAAAATGATTAAACACCTATTTCAGCGATTTTAGAAATTCCACCCAGAAGGGGGTTAAATGGGGGTGGTCGAATGTTTTAGGTAATTTTGCCATATCTCAGCAGCAGTTATAGGTAGGATCTTGAAATTCCAGAAAACAAATCTACTAAAAAAATGATTAAACACCTATTTCAGCGATTTTAGAAATTCCCCCCAGAAGGGGGTCAAAGGGGGTGGTCGAATGTTTTAGGTCATTTTGCCATATCTCAGCAGCAGTTGTAGGTAGGAGTTTGAAATTCCAGAAAACAAAGCTACTAAAAAAATGATTAAACACGTATTTCAGCTATTTTAGAAATTCCCCCCAGAAGGGGGTTAAAGGGGGTGGTCGAATGTTTTAGGTCATTTTGCCGTATCTCAGCAGCAGTTATAGGAAGGAGCTTGAAATTCCAGAAAACAAATCTACTAAAAAAATGATTAAACACGTATTTCAGCGATTTTAGAAATTCCTCCCAGAAGGGGGTTAAAGGGGGGTGGTCGAATGTTTTAGGTCATTTTGCCATATCTCAGCAGCAGTTATAGGAAGGAGCTTGAAATTCCAGAAAACAAATCTACTAAAAAAATGATTAAACACCTATTTTAGTGATTTTAGAAATTCCACCCAGAAGGGGGTTAAATGGGGGTGGTCGAATGTTTCAGGTCATTTCGCCATATCTCAGCAGCAGTTATAGGTAGGAGCTTGAAATTCCAGAAAACAAATCTACTAAAAAAATGATTAAACACCTATTTCAGCGATTTTAGAAATTCCACCTAGAAGGGGGTTAAATGGGGGTGGTCGAATGTTTCAGGTCATTTCGCCATATCTCAGCAGCAGTTATAGGTAGGATCTTGAAATTCCAGAAAACAAATCTACTAAAAAAATGATTAAACACCTATTTCAGCGATTTTAAAAATTCCCCCCAGAAGGGGGTTAAAGGGGGTGGTCGAATGTTTTAGGTCATTTTGCCATATCTCAGCAGCAGTTATAGGTAGGATCTTGAAATTCCAGAAAACAAATCTACTAAAAAAATGATTAAAGACTTATTTCAGCGATTTTAGAAATTCCCCCCAGAAGGGGGTCAAAGGGGGTGGTCGAATGTTTCAGGTCATTTCGCCATATCTCAGCAGCAGTTATAGGTAGGAGCTTGAAATTCCAGAAAACAAATCTACTAAAAAAATCATTAAACACCTATTTCAGCGATTTTAGAAATTCCACCCAGAAGGGGGTTAAAGGGGGGTGGTCGAATGTTTTAGATCATTTCGCCATATCTCAGCAGCAGTTATAGGTAGGAACGCAAAAATCAGGAAAACAAATCTACTAAAAAAATGATTAAACACCTATTTCAGCGATTTTAGAAATTCCACCCAGAAGGGGGTTAAATGGGGGTGGTCGAATGTTTCAGGTCATTTCGCCATATCTCAGCAGCAGTTATAGGTAGGATCTTGAAATTCCAGAAAACAAATCAACTAAAAAAATGATTAATCACCTATTTCAGCGATTTTAGAAATTCCACCTAGAAGGGGGTTAAATGGGGGTGGTCGAATGTTTTAGGTAATTTTGCCATATCTCAGCAGCAGTTATAGGTAGGATCTTGAAATTCCAGAAAACAAATCTACTAAAAAAATGATTAAACACCTATTTCAGCGATTTTAGAAATTCCCCCCAGAAGGGGGTCAAAGGGGGTGGTCGAATGTTTTAGGTCATTTTGCCATATCTCAGCAGCAGTTGTAGGTAGGAGTTTGAAATTCCAGAAAACAAAGCTACTAAAAAAATGATTAAACACGTATTTCAGCTATTTTAGAAATTCCCCCCAGAAGGGGGTTAAAGGGGGTGGTCGAATGTTTTAGGTCATTTTGCCGTATCTCAGCAGCAGTTATAGGAAGGAGCTTGAAATTCCAGAAAACAAATCTACTAAAAAAATGATTAAACACGTATTTCAGCGATTTTAGAAATTCCTCCCAGAAGGGGGTTAAAGGGGGGTGGTCGAATGTTTTAGGTCATTTTGCCATATCTCAGCAGCAGTTATAGGAAGGAGCTTGAAATTCCAGAAAACAAATCTACTAAAAAAATGATTAAACACCTATTTTAGTGATTTTAGAAATTCCACCCAGAAGGGGGTTAAATGGGGGTGGTCGAATGTTTCAGGTCATTTCGCCATATCTCAGCAGCAGTTATAGGTAGGAGCTTGAAATTCCAGAAAACAAATCTACTAAAAAAATGATTAAACACCTATTTCAGCGATTTTAGAAATTCCACCTAGAAGGGGGTTAAATGGGGGTGGTCGAATGTTTCAGGTCATTTCGCCATATCTCAGCAGCAGTTATAGGTAGGATCTTGAAATTCCAGAAAACAAATCTACTAAAAAAATGATTAAACACCTATTTCAGCGATTTTAAAAATTCCCCCCAGAAGGGGGTTAAAGGGGGTGGTCGAATGTTTTAGGTCATTTTGCCATATCTCAGCAGCAGTTATAGGTAGGATCTTGAAATTCCAGAAAACAAATCTACTAAAAAAATGATTAAACACCTATTTCAGCGATTTTAGAAATTCCCCCCAGAAGGGGGTCAAAGGGGGTGGTCGAATGTTTCAGGTCATTTCGCCATATCTCAGCAGCAGTTATAGGTAGGAGCTTGAAATTCCAGAAAACAAATCTACTAAAAAATCATTAAACACCTATTTCAGCGATTTTAGAAATTCCACCCAGAAGGGGGTTAAAGGGGGGTGGTCGAATGTTTTAGATCATTTCGCCATATCTCAGCAGCAGTTATAGGTAGGAACGCAAAAATCAGGAAAACAAATCTACTAAAAAAATGATTAAACACCTATTTCAGCGATTTTAGAAATTCCACCCAGAAGGGGGTTAAATGGGGGTGGTCGAATGTTTCAGGTCATTTCGCCATATCTCAGCAGCAGTTATAGGTAGGATCTTGAAATTCCAGAAAACAAATCAACTAAAAAAATGATTAATCACCTATTTCAGCGATTTTAGAAATTCCACTTAGAAGGGGGTTAAATGGGGGTGGTCGAATGTTTTAGGTAATTTTGCCATATCTCAGCAGCAGTTATAGGTAGGATCTTGAAATTCCAGAAAACAAATCTACTAAAAAAATGATTAAACACCTATTTCAGCGATTTTAGAAATTCCCCCCAGAAGGGGGTCAAAGGGGGTGGTCGAATGTTTTAGGTCATTTTGCCATATCTCAGCAGCAGTTGTAGGTAGGAGTTTGAAATTCCAGAAAACAAAGCTACTAAAAAAATGATTAAACACGTATTTCAGCTATTTTAGAAATTCCCCCCAGAAGGGGGTTAAAGGGGGTGGTCGAATGTTTTAGGTCATTTTGCCGTATCTCAGCAGCAGTTATAGGAAGGAGCTTGAAATTCCAGAAAACAAATCTACTAAAAAAATGATTAAACACGTATTTCAGCGATTTTAGAAATTCCTCCCAGAAGGGGGTTAAAGGGGGGTGGTCGAATGTTTTAGGTCATTTTGCCATATCTCAGCAGCAGTTATAGGAAGGAGCTTGAAATTCCAGAAAACAAATCTACTAAAAAAATGATTAAACACCTATTTTAGTGATTTTAGAAATTCCACCCAGAAGGGGGTTAAATGGGGGTGGTCGAATGTTTCAGGTCATTTCGCCATATCTCAGCAGCAGTTATAGGTAGGAGCTTGAAATTCCAGAAAACAAATCTACTAAAAAAATGATTAAACACCTATTTCAGCGATTTTAGAAATTCCACCTAGAAGGGGGTTAAATGGGGGTGGTCGAATGTTTCAGGTCATTTCGCCATATCTCAGCAGCAGTTATAGGTAGGATCTTGAAATTCCAGAAAACAAATCTACTAAAAAAATGATTAAACACCTATTTCAGCGATTTTAAAAATTCCCCCCAGAAGGGGGTTAAAGGGGGTGGTCGAATGTTTTAGGTCATTTTGCCATATCTCAGCAGCAGTTATAGGTAGGATCTTGAAATTTCAGGAAACAAATCTACTAAAAAAATGATTAAACACCTATTTCAGCGATTTTAAAAATTCCCACCAGAAGGGGGTTAAAGGGGGTGGTCGAATGTTTTAGGTCATTTTGCCGTATCTCAGCAGCAATTATAGGAAGGAGCTTGAAATTCCAGAAAACAAATCTACTAAAAAAATGATTAAACACCTATTTTAGCGATTTTAGAAATTCCACCCAAGAAGGGGGTTAAATGGGGGTGGTCGAATGTTTCAGGTCATTTCGCCATATCTCAGCAGCAGTTATAGGTAGGAGCTTGAAATTCCAGAAAACAAATCTACTAAAAAAATCATTAAACACCTATTTCTGCGATTTTAGAAATTCCACCCAGAAGGGGGTTAAATGGGGGTGGTCGAATGTTTTAGGTATTTTTGCCATATCTCAGCAGCAGTTATAGGTAGGATCTTGAAATTCCAGAAAACAAATCTACTAAAAAAATGATTAAACACCTATTTCAGCGATTTTAGAAATTCCCCCCAGAAGGGGGTTAAAGGGGGTGGTCGAATGTTTTAGGTCATTTTGAAAATATCTCAGCAGCAGTTGTAGGTAGGAGTTTGAAATTCCAGAAAACAAAGCTACTAAAAAAATGATTAAACACTTATTTCAGCGATTTTAGAAATTCCCCCCAGAAGGGGGTTAAAGGGGGTAGTCGAATGTTTTAGGTCATTTTGCCGTATCTCAGCAGCAGTTATAGGAAGGAGCTTGAAATTCCAGAAAACAAATCTACTAAAAAAATGATTAAACACGTATTTCAGCGATTTTAGAAATTCCTCCCAGAAGGGGGTTAAAGGGGGTGGTCGAATGTTTTAGGTCATTTTGCCGTATCTCAGCAGCAGTTATAGGTTATAGGTAGGAGCTTGAAATTCCAGAAAACAAATCTACTAAAAAAATGATTAAACACCTATTTCAGCGATTTTAGAAATTCCACCCAGAAGGGGGTTAAATGGGGGTGGGGTGGTCGAATGTTTCAGGTCATTTCGCCATATCTCAACAGCAGTTATAGGTAGGATCTTGAAATTCCAGAAAACAAATCTACTAAAAAAATGATTAAACACCTATTTCAGCGATTTTAGAAATTCCACCTAAAAGGGGGTTAAATGGGGGTGGTCGAATGTTTCAGAACTTTTCGCCATATCTCAGCAGCAGTTATAGGTAGGATCTTGAAATTCCAGAAAACAAATCTACTAAAAAAATGATTAAACACCTATTTCAGCGATTTTAGAAATTCCACCTAGAAGGGGGTTAAATGGGGGTGGTCGAATATTTCAGAACTTTTCGCCATATCTCAGCAGCAGTTATAGGTAGGAGCTTGAAATTCCAAAAAACAAATCTACTAAAAAAATGATTAAACACCTATTTCAGCGATTTTAGAAATTCCACCTAGAAGGGGGTTAAATGGGGGTGGTCGAATATTTCAGAACTTTTCGCCATATCTCAGCAGCAGTTATAGGTAGGAGCTTGAAATTCCAGAAAACAAATCTACTAAAAAAATGATTAAACACCTATTTCAGCGATTTTAGAAATTCCACCCAGAAGGGGGTTTAATGGGGGTGGTCGAATGTTTCAGAACTTTTCGCCATATCTCAGCAGCAGTTATAGGTAGGATCTTGAAATTCCAGAAAACAAATCTACTAAAAAAATGATTAAACACGTATTTCAGCGATTTTAGAAATTCCCCCCAGAAGGGGGTTAAAGGGGGTGGTCGAATGTTTTAGGTAATTTTGCCATATCTCAGCAGCAGTTATAGGTAGGATCTTGAAATTCCAGAAAACAAATCCACTAAAAAAATGATTAAACACCTATTTCAGCGATTTTAGAAATTCCACCTAGAAGGGGGTTAAATGGGGGTGGTCGAATGTTTCAGAACTTTTCGCCATATCTCAGCAGCAGTTATAGGTAGGAGCTTGAAATTCCAGAAAACAAATCTACTAAAAAAATGATTAAACACCTATTTCAGCGATTTTAGAAATTCCACCCAGAAGGGGGTTAAATGGGGGTGGTCGAATGTTTCAGGTCATTTCGCCATATCTCAGCAGCAGTTATAGGTAGGAACGCAAAAATCAGGAAAACAAATCTACTAAAAAAATGATTAAACACCTATTTCAGCGATTTTAGAAATTCCACCTAGAAGGGGGTTAAATAAGGGTGGTCGAATGTTTCAGGTCATTTCGCCATATCTCAGCAGCAGTTATAGGTAGGATCTTGAAATTCCAGAAAACAAATCAACTAAAAAAATGATTAATCACCTATTTCAGCGATTTTAGAAATTCCACCTAGAAGGGGGTTAAATGGGGGTGGTCGAATGTTTTAGGTAATTTTGCCATATCTCAGCAGCAATTATAGGTAGGATCTTGAAATTCCAGAAAACAAATCTACTAAAAAAATGATTAAACACCTATTTCAGCGATTTTAAAAATTCCCCCCAGAAGGGGGTTAAAGGGGGTGGTCAAATGTTTTAGGTCATTTTGCCGTATCTCAGCAGCAGTTATAGGAAGGAGCTTGAAATTCCAGAAAACAAATCTACTAAAAAAATGATTAAACACGTATTTCAGCGATTTTAGAAATTCCTCCCAGAAGGGGGTTAAAGTTGGTGGTCGAATGTTTTAGGTCATTTTGCCGTATCTCAGCAGCAGTTATAGGAAGGAGCTTGAAATTCCAGAAAACAAATCTACTAAAAAAATGATTAAACACCTATTTCAGCGATTTTAGAAATTCCACCCAGAAGGGGGTTAAAGGGGGTGGTCGAATGTTTTAAGTCATTTTGCCATATCTCAGCAGCAGTTATAGGTAGGAACGCAAAAATCAGGAAAACAAATCTACTAAAAAAATGATTAAACACCTATTTCAGCGATTTTAGAAATTCCACCCAGAAGGGGGTTTAATGGGGGTGGTCGAATGTTTCAGGTCATTTCGCCATATCTCAGCAGCAGTTATAGGTAGGATCTTGAAATTCCAGAAAACAAATCAACTAAAAAAATGATTAATCACCTATTTCAGCGATTTTAGAAATTCCACCTAGAAGGGGGTTAAATGGGGGTGGTCGAATGTTTTAGGTAATTTTGCCATATCTCAGCAGCAGTTATAGGTAGGATCTTGAAATTCCAGAAAACAAATCTACTAAAAAAATGATTAAACACCTATTTCAGCGATTTTAGAAATTCCCCCCAGAAGGGGGTTAAAGGGGGTGGTCGAATGTTTTAGGTCATTTTGAAAATATCTCAGCAGCAGTTGTAGGTAGGAGTTTGAAATTCCAGAAAACAAAGCTACTAAAAAAATGATTAAACACTTATTTCAGCGATTTTAGAAATTCCCCCCAGAAGGGGGTTAAAGGGGGTAGTCGAATGTTTTAGGTCATTTTGCCGTATCTCAGCAGCAGTTATAGGAAGGAGATTGAAATTCCAGAAAACAAATCTACTAAAAAAATGATTAAACACGTATTTCAGCGATTTTAGAAATTCCTCCCAGAAGGGGGTTAAAGGGGGTGGTCGAATGTTTTAGGTCATTTTGCCGTATCTCAGCAGCAGTTATAGGTTATAGGTAGGAGCTTGAAATTCCAGAAAACAAATCTACTAAAAAAATGATTAAACACCTATTTCAGCGATTTTAGAAATTCCACCCAGAAGGGGGTTAAATGGGGGTGGGGTGGTCGAATGTTTCAGGTCATTTCGCCATATCTCAACAGCAGTTATAGGTAGGATCTTGAAATTCCAGAAAACAAATCTACTAAAAAAATGATTAAACACCTATTTCAGCGATTTTAGAAATTCCACCTAAAAGGGGGTTAAATGGGGGTGGTCGAATGTTTCAGAACTTTTCGCCATATCTCAGCAGCAGTTATAGGTAGGATCTTGAAATTCCAGAAAACAAATCTACTAAAAAAATGATTAAACACGTATTTCAGCGATTTTAGAAATTCCCCCCAGAAGGGGGTTAAAGGGGGTGGTCGAATGTTTTAGGTAATTTTGCCATATCTCAGCAGCAGTTATAGGTAGGATCTTGAAATTCCAGAAAACAAATCCACTAAAAAAATGATTAAACACCTATTTCAGCGATTTTAGAAATTCCACCTAGAAGGGGGTTAAATGGGGGTGGTCGAATGTTTCAGAACTTTTCGCCATATCTCAGCAGCAGTTATAGGTAGGAGCTTGAAATTCCAGAAAACAAATCTACTAAAAAAATGATTAAACACCTATTTCAGCGATTTTAGAAATTCCACCCAGAAGGGGGTTAAATGGGGGTGGTCGAATGTTTCAGGTCATTTCGCCATATCTCAGCAGCAGTTATAGGTAGGAACGCAAAAATCAGGAAAACAAATCTACTAAAAAAATGATTAAACACCTATTTCAGCGATTTTAGAAATTCCACCTAGAAGGGGGTTAAATAAGGGTGGTCGAATGTTTCAGGTCATTTCGCCATATCTCAGCAGCAGTTATAGGTAGGATCTTGAAATTCCAGAAAACAAATCAACTAAAAAAATGATTAATCACCTATTTCAGCGATTTTAGAAATTCCACCTAGAAGGGGGTTAAATGGGGGTGGTCGAATGTTTTAGGTAATTTTGCCATATCTCAGCAGCAATTATAGGTAGGATCTTGAAATTCCAGAAAACAAATCTACTAAAAAAATGATTAAACACCTATTTCAGCGATTTTAAAAATTCCCCCCAGAAGGGGGTTAAAGGGGGTGGTCAAATGTTTTAGGTCATTTTGCCGTATCTCAGCAGCAGTTATAGGAAGGAGCTTGAAATTCCAGAAAACAAATCTACTAAAAAAATGATTAAACACGTATTTCAGCGATTTTAGAAATTCCTCCCAGAAGGGGGTTAAAGTTGGTGGTCGAATGTTTTAGGTCATTTTGCCGTATCTCAGCAGCAGTTATAGGAAGGAGCTTGAAATTCCAGAAAACAAATCTACTAAAAAAATGATTAAACACCTATTTCAGCGATTTTAGAAATTCCACCCAGAAGGGGGTTAAAGGGGGTGGTCGAATGTTTTAAGTCATTTTGCCATATCTCAGCAGCAGTTATAGGTAGGAACGCAAAAATCAGGAAAACAAATCTACTAAAAAAATGATTAAACACCTATTTCAGCGATTTTAGAAATTCCACCCAGAAGGGGGTTTAATGGGGGTGGTCGAATGTTTCAGGTCATTTCGCCATATCTCAGCAGCAGTTATAGGTAGGATCTTGAAATTCCAGAAAACAAATCAACTAAAAAAATGATTAATCACCTATTTCAGCGATTTTAGAAATTCCACCTAGAAGGGGGTTAAATGGGGGTGGTCGAATGTTTTAGGTAATTTTGCCATATCTCAGCAGCAGTTATAGGTAGGATCTTGAAATTCCAGAAAACAAATCTACTAAAAAAATGATTAAACACCTATTTCAGCGATTTTAGAAATTCCCCCCAGAAGGGGGTTAAAGGGGGTGGTCGAATGTTTTAGGTCATTTTGAAAATATCTCAGCAGCAGTTGTAGGTAGGAGTTTGAAATTCCAGAAAACAAAGCTACTAAAAAAATGATTAAACACTTATTTCAGCGATTTTAGAAATTCCCCCCAGAAGGGGGTTAAAGGGGGTAGTCGAATGTTTTAGGTCATTTTGCCGTATCTCAGCAGCAGTTATAGGAAGGAGATTGAAATTCCAGAAAACAAATCTACTAAAAAAATGATTAAACACGTATTTCAGCGATTTTAGAAATTCCTCCCAGAAGGGGGTTAAAGGGGGTGGTCGAATGTTTTAGGTCATTTTGCCGTATCTCAGCAGCAGTTATAGGTTATAGGTAGGAGCTTGAAATTCCAGAAAACAAATCTACTAAAAAAATGATTAAACACCTATTTCAGCGATTTTAGAAATTCCACCCAGAAGGGGGTTAAATGGGGGTGGGGTGGTCGAATGTTTCAGGTCATTTCGCCATATCTCAACAGCAGTTATAGGTAGGATCTTGAAATTCCAGAAAACAAATCTACTAAAAAAATGATTAAACACCTATTTCAGCGATTTTAGAAATTCCACCTAAAAGGGGGTTAAATGGGGGTGGTCGAATGTTTCAGAACTTTTCGCCATATCTCAGCAGCAGTTATAGGTAGGATCTTGAAATTCCAGAAAACAAATCTACTAAAAAAATGATTAAACACCTATTTCAGCGATTTTAGAAATTCCACCTAGAAGGGGGTTAAATGGGGGTGGTCGAATATTTCAGAACTTTTCGCCATATCTCAGCAGCAGTTATAGGTAGGAGCTTGAAATTCCAGAAAACAAATCTACTAAAAAAATGATTAAACACCTATTTCAGCGATTTTAGAAATTCCACCTAGAAGGGGGTTAAATGGGGGTGGTCGAATATTTCAGAACTTTTCGCCATATCTCAGCAGCAGTTATAGGTAGGAGCTTGAAATTCCAGAAAACAAATCTACTAAAAAAATGATTAAACACCTATTTCAGCGATTTTAGAAATTCCACCCAGAAGGGGGTTTAATGGGGGTGGTCGAATGTTTCAGAACTTTTCGCCATATCTCAGCAGCAGTTATAGGTAGGATCTTGAAATTCCAGAAAACAAATCTACTAAAAAAATGATTAAACACGTATTTCAGCGATTTTAGAAATTCCCCCCAGAAGGGGGTTAAAGGGGGTGGTCGAATGTTTTAGGTAATTTTGCCATATCTCAGCAGCAGTTATAGGTAGGATCTTGAAATTCCAGAAAACAAATCCACTAAAAAAATGATTAAACACCTATTTCAGCGATTTTAGAAATTCCACCTAGAAGGGGGTTAAATGGGGGTGGTCGAATGTTTCAGAACTTTTCGCCATATCTCAGCAGCAGTTATAGGTAGGAGCTTGAAATTCCAGAAAACAAATCTACTAAAAAAATGATTAAACAACTATTTCAGCGATTTTAGAAATTCCACCCAGAAGGGGGTTAAATGGGGGTGGTCGAATGTTTCAGGTCATTTCGCCATATCTCAGCAGCAGTTATAGGTAGGAACGCAAAAATCAGGAAAACAAATCTACTAAAAAAATGATTAAACACCTATTTCAGCGATTTCAGAAATTCCACCTAGAAGGGGGTTAAATAAGGGTGGTCGAATGTTTCAGGTCATTTCGCCATATCTCAGCAGCAGTTATAGGTAGGATCTTGAAATTCCAGAAAACAAATCAACTAAAAAAATGATTAATCACCTATTTCAGCGATTTTAGAAATTCCACCTAGAAGGGGGTTAAATGGGGGTGGTCGAATGTTTTAGGTAATTTTGCCATATCTCAGCAGCAATTATAGGTAGGATCTTGAAATTCCAGAAAACAAATCTACTAAAAAAATGATTAAACACCTATTTCAGCGATTTTAAAAATTCCCCCCAGAAGGGGGTTAAAGGGGGTGGTCAAATGTTTTAGGTCATTTTGCCGTATCTCAGCAGCAGTTATAGGAAGGAGCTTGAAATTCCAGAAAACAAATCTACTAAAAAAATGATTAAACACGTATTTCAGCGATTTTAGAAATTCCTCCCAGAAGGGGGTTAAAGTTGGTGGTCGAATGTTTTAGGTCATTTTGCCGTATCTCAGCAGCAGTTATAGGAAGGAGCTTGAAATTCCAGAAAACAAATCTACTAAAAAAATGATTAAACACCTATTTCAGCGATTTTAGAAATTCCACCCAGAAGGGGGTTAAAGGGGGTGGTCGAATGTTTTAAGTCATTTTGCCATATCTCAGCAGCAGTTATAGGTAGGAACGCAAAAATCAGGAAAACAAATCTACTAAAAAAATGATTAAACACCTATTTCAGCGATTTTAGAAATTCCACCCAGAAGGGGGTTTAATGGGGGTGGTCGAATGTTTCAGGTCATTTCGCCATATCTCAGCAGCAGTTATAGGTAGGATCTTGAAATTCCAGAAAACAAATCAACTAAAAAAATGATTAATCACCTATTTCAGCGATTTTAGAAATTCCACCTAGAAGGGGGTTAAATGGGGGTGGTCGAATGTTTTAGGTAATTTTGCCATATCTCAGCAGCAGTTATAGGTAGGATCTTGAAATTCCAGAAAACAAATCTACTAAAAAAATGATTAAACACCTATTTCAGCGATTTTAGAAATTCCCCCCAGAAGGGGGTTAAAGGGGGTGGTCGAATGTTTTAGGTCATTTTGAAAATATCTCAGCAGCAGTTGTAGGTAGGAGTTTGAAATTCCAGAAAACAAAGCTACTAAAAAAATGATTAAACACTTATTTCAGCGATTTTAGAAATTCCCCCCAGAAGGGGGTTAAAGGGGGTAGTCGAATGTTTTAGGTCATTTTGCCGTATCTCAGCAGCAGTTATAGGAAGGAGCTTGAAATTCCAGAAAACAAATCTACTAAAAAAATGAATAAACACGTATTTCAGCGATTTTAGAAATTCCTCCCAGAAGGGGGTTAAAGGGGGTGGTCGAATGTTTTAGGTCATTTTGCCGTATCTCAGCAGCAGTTATAGGTTATAGGTAGGAGCTTGAAATTCCAGAAAACAAATCTACTAAAAAAATGATTAAACACCTATTTCAGCGATTTTAGAAATTCCACCCAGAAGGGGGTTAAATGGGGGTGGGGTGGTCGAATGTTTCAGGTCATTTCGCTATATCTCAGCAGCAGTTATAGGTAGGATCTTGAAATTCCAGAAAACAAATCTACTAAAAAATGATTAAACACCTATTTCAGCGATTTTAGAAATTCCACCTAAAAGGGGGTTAAATGGGGGTGGTCGAATGTTTCAGAACTTTTCGCCATATCTCAGCAGCAGTTATAGGAAGGAGCTTGAAATTCCAGAAAACAAATCTACTAAAAAAATGAATAAACACGTATTTCAGCGATTTTAGAAATTCCTCCCAGAAGGGGGTTAAAGGGGGTGGTCGAATGTTTTAGGTCATTTTGCCGTATCTCAGCAGCAGTTATAGGTTATAGGTAGGAGCTTGAAATTCCAGAAAACAAATCTACTAAAAAAATGATTAAACACCTATTTCAGCGATTTTAGAAATTCCACCCAGAAGGGGGTTAAATGGGGGTGGGGTGGTCGAATGTTTCAGGTCATTTCGCTATATCTCAGCAGCAGTTATAGGTAGGATCTTGAAATTCCAGAAAACAAATCTACTAAAAAAATGATTAAACACCTATTTCAGCGATTTTAGAAATTCCACCCAGAAGGGGGTTTAATGGGGGTGGTCGAATGTTTCAGAACTTTTCGCCATATCTCAGCAGCAGTTATAGGTAGGATCTTGAAATTCCAGAAAACAAATCTACTAAAAAAATGATTAAACACCTATTTCAGCGATTTTAGAAATTCCACCTAAAAGGGGGTTAAATGGGGGTGGTCGAATGTTTCAGAACTTTTCGCCATATCTCAGCAGCAGTTATAGGTAGGATCTTGAAATTCCAGAAAACAAATCTACTAAAAAAATGATTAAACACCTATTTCAGCGATTTTAGAAATTCCAACCAGAAGGGGGTTAAATGGGGGTGGTCGAATGTTTCAGGTCATTTCGCCATATCTCAGCAGCAGTTATAGGTAGGAACGCAAAAATCAGGAAAACAAATCTACTAAAAAAATGATTAAACACCTATTTCAGCGATTTTAGAAATTCCACCTAGAAGGGGGTTAAATAAGGGTGGTCGAATGTTTCAGGTCATTTCGCCATATCTCAGCAGCAGTTATAGGTAGGATCTTGAAATTCCAGAAAACAAATCAACTAAAAAAATGATTAATCACCTATTTCAGCGATTTTAGAAATTCCACCTAGAAGGGGGTTAAATGGGGGTGGTCGAATGTTTTAGGTAATTTTGCCATATCTCAGCAGCAATTATAGGTAGGATCTTGAAATTCCAGAAAACAAATCTACTAAAAAAATGATTAAACACCTATTTCAGCGATTTTAAAAATTCCCCCCAGAAGGGGGTTAAAGGGGGTGGTCAAATGTTTTAGGTCATTTTGCCGTATCTCAGCAGCAGTTATAGGAAGGAGCTTGAAATTCCAGAAAACAAATCTACTAAAAAAATGATTAAACACGTATTTCAGCGATTTTAGAAATTCCTCCCAGAAGGGGGTTAAAGTTGGTGGTCGAATGTTTTAGGTCATTTTGCCGTATCTCAGCAGCAGTTATAGGAAGGAGCTTGAAATTCCAGAAAACAAATCTACTAAAAAAATGATTAAACACCTATTTCAGCGATTTTAGAAATTCCACCCAGAAGGGGGTTAAAGGGGGTGGTCGAATGTTTTAAGTCATTTTGCCATATCTCAGCAGCAGTTATAGGTAGGAACGCAAAAATCAGGAAAACAAATCTACTAAAAAAATGATTAAACACCTATTTCAGCGATTTTAGAAATTCCACCCAGAAGGGGGTTTAATGGGGGTGGTCGAATGTTTCAGGTCATTTCGCCATATCTCAGCAGCAGTTATAGGTAGGATCTTGAAATTCCAGAAAACAAATCAACTAAAAAAATGATTAATCACCTATTTCAGCGATTTTAGAAATTCCACCTAGAAGGGGGTTAAATGGGGGTGGTCGAATGTTTTAGGTAATTTTGCCATATCTCAGCAGCAGTTATAGGTAGGATCTTGAAATTCCAGAAAACAAATCTACTAAAAAAATGATTAAACACCTATTTCAGCGATTTTAGAAATTCCCCCCAGAAGGGGGTTAAAGGGGGTGGTCGAATGTTTTAGGTCATTTTGAAAATATCTCAGCAGCAGTTGTAGGTAGGAGTTTGAAATTCCAGAAAACAAAGCTACTAAAAAAATGATTAAACACTTATTTCAGCGATTTTAGAAATTCCCCCCAGAAGGGGGTTAAAGGGGGTAGTCGAATGTTTTAGGTCATTTTGCCGTATCTCAGCAGCAGTTATAGGAAGGAGCTTGAAATTCCAGAAAACAAATCTACTAAAAAAATGAATAAACACGTATTTCAGCGATTTTAGAAATTCCTCCCAGAAGGGGGTTAAAGGGGGTGGTCGAATGTTTTAGGTCATTTTGCCGTATCTCAGCAGCAGTTATAGGTTATAGGTAGGAGCTTGAAATTCCAGAAAACAAATCTACTAAAAAAATGATTAAACACCTATTTCAGCGATTTTAGAAATTCCACCCAGAAGGGGGTTAAATGGGGGTGGGGTGGTCGAATGTTTCAGGTCATTTCGCTATATCTCAGCAGCAGTTATAGGTAGGATCTTGAAATTCCAGAAAACAAATCTACTAAAAAATGATTAAACACCTATTTCAGCGATTTTAGAAATTCCACCTAAAAGGGGGTTAAATGGGGGTGGTCGAATGTTTCAGAACTTTTCGCCATATCTCAGCAGCAGTTATAGGTAGGATCTTGAAATTCCAGAAAACAAATCTACTAAAAAAATGATTAAACATGTATTTCAGCGATTTTAGAAATTCCCCCCAGAAGGGGGTTAAAGGGGGTGGTCGAATGTTTTAGGTAATTTTGCCATATCTCAGCAGCAGTTATAGGTAGGATCTTGAAATTCCAGAAAACAAATCTACTAAAAAAATGATTAAACACCTATTTCAGCGATTTTAGAAATTCCACCTAGAAGGGGGTTAAATGGGGGTGGTCGAATATTTCAGAACTTTTCGCCATATCTCAGCAGCAGTTATAGGTAGGAGCTTGAAATTCCAGAAAACAAATCTACTAAAAAAATGATTAAACACCTATTTCAGCGATTTTAGAAATTCCACCCAGAAGGGGGTTTAATGGGGGTGGTCGAATGTTTCAGAACTTTTCGCCATATCTCAGCAGCAGTTATAGGTAGGATCTTGAAATTCCAGAAAACAAATCTACTAAAAAAATGATTAAACACGTATTTCAGCGATTTTAGAAATTCCCCCCAGAAGGGGGTTAAAGGGGGTGGTCGAATGTTTTAGGTAATTTTGCCATATCTCAGCAGCAGTTATAGGTAGGATCTTGAAATTCCAGAAAACAAATCTACTAAAAAAATGATTAAACACCTATTTCAGCGATTTTAGAAATTCCACCTAGAAGGGGGTTAAATGGGGGTGGTCGAATGTTTCAGAACTTTTCGCCATATCTCAGCAGCAGTTATAGGTAGGAGCTTGAAATTCCAGAAAACAAATCTACTAAAAAAATGATTAAACACCTATTTCAGCGATTTTAGAAATTCCACCTAGAAGGGGGTTAAATAAGGGTGGTCGAATGTTTCAGGTCATTTCGCCATATCTCAGCAGCAGTTATAGGTAGGATCTTGAAATACCAGAAAACAAATCAACTAAAAAAATGATTAATCACCTATTTCAGCGATTTTAGAAATTCCACCTAGAAGGGGGTTAAATGGGGGTGGTCGAATGTTTTAGGTAATTTTGCCATATCTCAGCAGCAGTTATAGGTAGGATCTTGAAATTCCAGAAAACAAATCTACTAAAAAAATGATTAAACACCTATTTCAGCGATTTTAAAAATTCCCCCCAGAAGGGGGTTAAAGGGGTTGGTCGAATGTTTTAGGTCATTTTGCCGTATCTCAGCAGCAGTTATAGGAAGGAGCTTGAAATTCCAGAAAACAAATCTACTAAAAAAATGATTAAACACGTATTTCAGCGATTTTAGAAATTCCTCCCAGAAGGGGGTTAAAGTTGGTGGTCGAATGTTTTAGGTCATTTTGCCGTATCTCAGCAGCAGTTATAGGAAGGAGCTTGAAATTCCAGAAAACAAATCTACTAAAAAAATGATTAAACACCTATTTCAGCGATTTTAGAAATTCCACCCAGAAGGGGGTTAAAGGGGGTGGTCGAATGTTTTAAGTCATTTTGCCATATCTCAGCAGCAGTTATAGGTAGGAACGCAAAAATCAGGAAAACAAATCTACTAAAAAAATGATTAAACACGTATTTCAGCGATTTTAGAAATTCCCCCCAGAAGGGGGTTAAAGGGGTTGGTCGAATGTTTTAGGTAATTTTGCCATATCTCAGCAGCAGTTATAGGTAGGATCTTGAAATTCCAGAAAACAAATCTACTAAAAAAATGATTAAACACCTATTTCAGCGATTTTAGAAATTCCACCTAGAAGGGGGTTAAATGGGGGTGGTCGAATATTTCAGAACTTTTCGCCATATCTCAGCAGCAGTTATAGGTAGGAGCTTGAAATTCCAGAAAACAAATCTACTAAAAAATGATTAAACACCTATTTCAGCGATTTTAGAAATTCCACCCAGAAGGGGGTTTAATGGGGGTGGTCGAATGTTTCAGAACTTTTCGCCATATCTCAGCAGCAGTTATAGGTAGGATCTTGAAATTCCAGAAAACAAATCTACTAAAAAAATGATTAAAAACGTATTTCAGCGATTTTAGAAATTCCCCCCAGAAGGGGGTTAAAGGGGGTGGTCGAATGTTTTAGGTAATTTTGCCATATCTCAGCAGCAGTTATAGGTAGGATCTTGAAATTCCAGAAAACAAATCTACTAAAAAAATGATTAAACACCTATTTCAGCGATTTTAGAAATTCCATCTAGAAGGGGGTTAAATGGGGGTGGTCGAATGTTTCAGAACTTTTCGCCATATCTCAGCAGCAGTTATAGGTAGGATCTTGAAATTCCAGAAAACAAATCTACTAAAAAAATGATTAAACACCTATTTCAGCGATTTTAGAAATTCCACCTAGAAGGGGGTTAAATGGGGGTGGTCGAATATTTCAGAACTTTTCGCCATATCTCAGCAGCAGTTATAGGTAGGAGCTTGAAATTCCAGAAAACAAATCTACTAAAAAAATGATTAAACACCTATTTCAGCGATTTTAGAAATTCCACCCAGAAGGGGGTTTAATGGGGGTGGTCGAATGTTTCAGAACTTTTCGCCATATCTCAGCAGCAGTTATAGGTAGGATCTTGAAATTCCAGAAAACAAATCTACTAAAAAAATGATTAAACACGTATTTCAGCGATTTTAGAAATTCCCCCCAGAAGGGGGTTAAAGGGGGTGGTCGAATGTTTTAGGTCATTTTGCCATATCTCAGCAGCAGTTATAGGTAGGAGCTTGAAATTCCAGAAAACAAATCTACTAAAAAAATGATTAAACACCTATTTCAGCGATTTTAGAAATTCCACCTAAAAGGGGGTTAAATAAGGGTGGTCGAATGTTTCAGGTCATTTCGCCATATCTCAGCAGCAGTTATAGGTAGGATCTTGAAATACCAGAAAACAAATCAACTAAAAAAATGATTAATCACCTATTTCAGCGATTTTAGAAATTCCACCTAGAAGGGGGTTAAATGGGGGTGGTCGAATGTTTTAGGTAATTTTGCCATATCTCAGCAGCAGTTATAGGTAGGATCTTGAAATTCCAGAAAACAAATCTACTAAAAAAATGATTAAACACCTATTTCAGCGATTTTAAAAATTCCCCCCAGAAGGGGGTTAAAGGGGGTGGTCGAATGTTTTAGGTCATTTTGCCGTATCTCAGCAGCAGTTATAGGAAGGAGCTTGAAATTCCAGAAAACAAATCTACTAAAAAAATGATTAAACACGTATTTCAGCGATTTTAGAAATTCCTCCCAGAAGGGGGTTAAAGTTGGTGGTCGAATGTTTTAGGTCATTTTGCCGTATCTCAGCAGCAGTTATAGGAAGGAGCTTGAAATTCCAGAAAACAAATCTACTAAAAAAATGATTAAACACGTATTTCAGCGATTTTAGAAATTCCTCCCAGAAGGGGGTTAAAGTTGGTGGTCGAATGTTTTAGGTCATTTTGCCATATCTCAGCAGCAGTTATAGGTAGGAACGCAAAAATCAGGAAAACAAATCTACTAAAAAAATGATTAAACACGTATTTCAGCGATTTTAGAAATTCCCCCCAGAAGGGGGTTAAAGGGGGTGGTCGAATGTTTTAGGTAATTTTGCCATATCTCAGCAGCAGTTATAGGTAGGATCTTGAAATTCCAGAAAACAAATCTACTAAAAAAATGATTAAACACCTATTTCAGCGATTTTAGAAATTCCACCTAGAAGGGGGTTAAATGGGGGTGGTCGAATATTTCAGAACTTTTCGCCATATCTCAGCAGCAGTTATAGGTAGGAGCTTGAAATTCCAGAAAACAAATCTACTAAAAAATGATTAAACACCTATTTCAGCGATTTTAGAAATTCCACCCAGAAGGGGGTTTAATGGGGGTGGTCGAATGTTTCAGAACTTTTCGCCATATCTCAGCAGCAGTTATAGGTAGGATCTTGAAATTCCAGAAAACAAATCTACTAAAAAAATGATTAAACACGTATTTCAGCGATTTTAGAAATTCCCCCCAGAAGGGGGTTAAAGGGGGTGGTCGAATGTTTTAGGTAATTTTGCCATATCTCAGCAGCAGTTATAGGTAGGATCTTGAAATTCCAGAAAACAAATCTACTAAAAAAATGATTAAACACCTATTTCAGCGATTTTAGAAATTCCACCTAGAAGGGGGTTAAATGGGGGTGGTCGAATGTTTCAGAACTTTTCGCCATATCTCAGCAGCAGTTATAGGTAGGAGCTTGAAATTCCAGAAAACAAATCTACTAAAAAAATGATTAAACACCTATTTCAGCGATTTTAGAAATTCCACCTAGAAGGGGGTTAAATAAGGGTGGTCGAATGTTTCAGGTCATTTCGCCATATCTCAGCAGCAGTTATAGGTAGGATCTTGAAATTCCAGAAAACAAATCAACTAAAAAAATGATTAAACACCTATTTCAGCGATTTTAGAAATTCCACCTAAAAGGGGGTTAAATGGGGGTGGTCGAATGTTTCAGAACTTTTCGCCATATCTCAGCAGCAGTTATAGGTAGGATCTTGAAATTCCAGAAAACAAATCTACTAAAAAAATGATTAAACATGTATTTCAGCGATTTTAGAAATTCCCCCCAGAAGGGGGTTAAAGGGGGTGGTCGAATGTTTTAGGTAATTTTGCCATATCTCAGCAGCAGTTATAGGTAGGATCTTGAAATTCCAGAAAACAAATCTACTAAAAAAATGATTAAACACCTATTTCAGCGATTTTAGAAATTCCACCTAGAAGGGGGTTAAATGGGGGTGGTCGAATATTTCAGAACTTTTCGCCATATCTCAGCAGCAGTTATAGGTAGGAGCTTGAAATTCCAGAAAACAAATCTACTAAAAAAATGATTAAACACCTATTTCAGCGATTTTAGAAATTCCACCCAGAAGGGGGTTTAATGGGGGTGGTCGAATGTTTCAGAACTTTTCGCCATATCTCAGCAGCAGTTATAGGTAGGATCTTGAAATTCCAGAAAACAAATCTACTAAAAAAATGATTAAACACGTATTTCAGCGATTTTAGAAATTCCCCCCAGAAGGGGGTTAAAGGGGGTGGTCGAATGTTTTAGGTAATTTTGCCATATCTCAGCAGCAGTTATAGGTAGGATCTTGAAATTCCAGAAAACAAATCTACTAAAAAAATGATTAAACACCTATTTCAGCGATTTTAGAAATTCCACCTAGAAGGGGGTTAAATGGGGGTGGTCGAATGTTTCAGAACTTTTCGCCATATCTCAGCAGCAGTTATAGGTAGGAGCTTGAAATTCCAGAAAACAAATCTACTAAAAAAATGATTAAACACCTATTTCAGCGATTTTAGAAATTCCACCTAGAAGGGGGTTAAATGGGGGTGGTCGAATGTTTTAGGTAATTTTGCCATATCTCAGCAGCAGTTATAGGTAGGATCTTGAAATTCCAGAAAACAAATCTACTAAAAAAATGATTAAACACCTATTTCAGCGATTTTAAAAATTCCCCCCAGAAGGGGGTTAAAGGGGGTGGTCGAATGTTTTAGGTCATTTTGCCGTATCTCAGCAGCAGTTATAGGAAGGAGCTTGAAATTCCAGAAAACAAATCTACTAAAAAAATGATTAAACACGTATTTCAGCGATTTTAGAAATTCCTCCCAGAAGGGGGTTAAAGTTGGTGGTCGAATGTTTTAGGTCATTTTGCCGTATCTCAGCAGCAGTTATAGGAAGGAGCTTGAAATTCCAGAAAACAAATCTACTAAAAAAATGATTAAACACCTATTTCAGCGATTTTAGAAATTCCACCCAGAAGGGGGTTAAAGGGGGTGGTCGAATGTTTTAAGTCATTTTGCCATATCTCAGCAGCAGTTATAGGTAGGAACGCAAAAATCAGGAAAACAAATCTACTAAAAAAATGATTAAACACGTATTTCAGCGATTTTAGAAATTCCCCCCAGAAGGGGGTTAAAGGGGGTGGTCGAATGTTTTAGGTAATTTTGCCATATCTCAGCAGCAGTTATAGGTAGGATCTTGAAATTCCAGAAAACAAATCTACTAAAAAAATGATTAAACACCTATTTCAGCGATTTTAGAAATTCCACCTAGAAGGGGGTTAATGGGGGTGGTCGAATATTTCAGAACTTTTCGCCATATCTCAGCAGCAGTTATAGGTAGGAGCTTGAAATTCCAGAAAACAAATCTACTAAAAAATGATTAAACACCTATTTCAGCGATTTTAGAAATTCCACCCAGAAGGGGGTTTAATGGGGGTGGTCGAATGTTTCAGAACTTTTCGCCATATCTCAGCAGCAGTTATAGGTAGGATATTGAAATTCCAGAAAACAAATCTACTAAAAAAATGATTAAACACGTATTTCAGCGATTTTAGAAATTCCCCCCAGAAGGGGGTTAAAGGGGGTGGTCGAATGTTTTAGGTAATTTTGCCATATCTCAGCAGCAGTTATAGGTAGGATCTTGAAATTCCAGAAAACAAATCTACTAAAAAAATGATTAAACACCTATTTCAGCGATTTTAGAAATTCCACCTAGAAGGGGGTTAAATGGGGGTGGTCGAATGTTTCAGAACTTTTCGCCATATCTCAGCAGCAGTTATAGGTAGGAGCTTGAAATTCCAGAAAACAAATCTACTAAAAAAATGATTAAACACCTATTTCAGCGATTTTAGAAATTCCACCTAGAAGGGGGTTAAATAAGGGTGGTCGAATGTTTCAGGTCATTTCGCCATATCTCAGCAGCAGTTATAGGTAGGATCTTGAAATTCCAGAAAACAAATCAACTAAAAAAATGATTAATCACCTATTTCAGCGATTTTAGAAATTCCACCTAGAAGGGGGTTAAATGGGGGTGGTCGAATGTTTTAGGTAATTTTGCCATATCTCAGCAGCAGTTATAGGTAGGATCTTGAAATTCCAGAAAACAAATCTACTAAAAAAATGATTAAACACCTATTTCAACGATTTTAAAAATTCCCCCCAGAAGGGGGTTAAAGGGGGTGGTCGAATGTTTTAGGTCATTTTGCCGTATCTCAGCAGCAGTTATAGGAAGGAGCTTGAAATTCCAGAAAACAAATCTACTAAAAAAATGATTAAACACGTATTTCAGCGATTTTAGAAATTCCTCCCAGAAGGGGGTTAAAGTTGGTGGTCGAATGTTTTAGGTCATTTTGCCGTATCTCAGCAGCAGTTATAGGAAGGAGCTTGAAATTCCAGAAAACAAATCTACTAAAAAAATGATTAAACACCTATTTCAGCGATTTTAGAAATTCCACCCAGAAGGGGGTTAAAGGGGGTGGTCGAATGTTTTAAGTCATTTTGCCATATCTCAGCAGCAGTTATAGGTAGGAACGCAAAAATCAGGAAAACAAATCTACTAAAAAAATGATTAAACACCTATTTCAGCGATTTTAGAAATTCCACCTAGAAGGGGGTTAAATAAGGGTGGTCGAATGTTTCAGGTCATTTCGCCATATCTCAGCAGCAGTTATAGGTAGGATCTTGAAATTCCAGAAAATAAATCAACTAAAAAAATGATTAATCACCTATTTCAGCGATTTTAGAAATTCCACCTAGAAGGGGGTTAAATGGGGGTGGTCGAATGTTTTAGGTAATTTTGCCATATCTCAGCAGCAGTTATAGGTAGGATCTTGAAATTCCAGAAAACAAATCTACTAAAAAAATGATTAAACACCTATTTAAGCGATTTTAAAAATTCCCCCCAGAAGGGGGTTAAAGGGGGTGGTCGAATGTTTTAGGTCATTTTGCCGTATCTCAGCAGCAGTTATAGGAAGGAGCTTGAAATTCCAGAAAACAAATCTACTAAAAAAATGATTAAACACGTATTTCAGCGATTTTAGAAATTCCTCCCAGAAGGGGGTTAAAGTTGGTGGTCGAATGTTTTAGGTCATTTTGCCGTATCTCAGCAGCAGTTATAGGAAGGAGCTTGAAATTCCAGAAAACAAATCTACTAAAAAAATGATTAAACACCTATTTCAGCGATTTTAGAAATTCCACCCAGAAGGGGGTTAAAGGGGGTGGTCGAATGTTTTAAGTCATTTTGCCATATCTCAGCAGCAGTTATAGGTAGGAACGCAAAAATCAGGAAAACAAATCTACTAAAAAAATGATTAAACACCTATTTCAGCGATTTTAGAAATTCCACCCAGAAGGGGGTTTAATGGGGGTGGTCGAATGTTTCAGGTCATTTCGCCATATCTCAGCAGCAGTTATAGGTAGGATCTTGAAATTCCAGAAAACAAATCAACTAAAAAAATGATTAATCACCTATTTCAGCGATTTTAGAAATTCCACCTAGAAGGGGGTTAAATGGGGGTGGTCGAATGTTTTAGGTAATTTTGCCATATCTCAGCAGCAGTTATAGGTAGGATCTTGAAATTCCAGAAAACAAATCTACTAAAAAAATGATTAAACACCTATTTCAGCGATTTTAGAAATTCCCCCCAGAAGGGGGTTAAAGGGGGTGGTCGAATGTTTTAGGTCATTTTGAAAATATCTCAGCAGCAGTTGTAGGTAGGAGTTTGAAATTCCAGAAAACAAAGCTACTAAAAAAATGATTAAACACTTATTTCAGCGATTTTAGAAATTCCCCCCAGAAGGGGGTTAAAGGGGGTAGTCGAATGTTTTAGGTCATTTTGCCGTATCTCAGCAGCAGTTATAGGAAGGAGCTTGAAATTCCAGAAAACAAATCTACTAAAAAAATGATTAAACACGTATTTCAGCGATTTTAGAAATTCCTCCCAGAAGGGGGTTAAAGGGGGTGGTCGAATGTTTTAGGTCATTTTGCCGTATCTCAGCAGCAGTTATAGGTTATAGGTAGGAGCTTGAAATTCCAGAAAACAAATCTACTAAAAAAATGATTAAACACCTATTTCAGCGATTTTAGAAATTCCACCCAGAAGGGGGTTAAATGGGGGTGGGGTGGTCGAATGTTTCAGGTCATTTCGCCATATCTCAGCAGCAGTTACAGGTAGGATCTTGAAATTCCAGAAAACAAATCTACTAAAAAAATGATTAAACACCTATTTCAGCGATTTTAGAAATTCCACCTAAAAGGGGGTTAAATGGGGGTGGTCCAATGTTTCAGAACTTTTCGCCATATCTCAGCAGCAGTTATAGGTAGGATCTTGAAATTCCAGAAAACAAATCTACTAAAAAAATGATTAAACACCTATTTCAGCGATTTTAGAAATTCCACCTAGAAGGGGGTTAAATGGGGGTGGTCGAATATTTCAGAACTTTTCGCCATATCTCAGCAGCAGTTATAGGTAGGAGCTTGAAATTCCAGAAAACAAATCTACTAAAAAAATGATTAAACACCTATTTCAGCGATTTTAGAAATTCCACCCAGAAGGGGGTTTAATGGGGGTGGTCGAATGTTTCAGAACTTTTCGCCATATCTCAGCAGCAGTTATAGGTAGGATCTTGAAATTCCAGAAAACAAATCTACTAAAAAAATGATTAAACACGTATTTCAGCGATTTTAGAAATTCCCCCCAGAAGGGGGTTAAAGGGGGTGGTCGAATGTTTTAGGTAATTTTGCCATATCTCAGCAGCAGTTATAGGTAGGATCTTGAAATTCCAGAAAACAAATCTACTAAAAAAATGATTAAACACCTATTTCAGCGATTTTAGAAATTCCACCTAGAAGGGGGTTAAATGGGGGTGGTCGAATGTTTCAGAACTTTTCGCCATATCTCAGCAGCAGTTATAGGTAGGAGCTTGAAATTCCAGAAAACAAATCTACTAAAAAAATGATTAATCACCTATTTCAGCGATTTTAGAAATTCCACCTAGAAGGGGGTTAAATGGGGGTGGTCGAATGTTTTAGGTAATTTTGCCATATCTCAGCAGCAGTTATAGGTAGGATCTTGAAATTCCAGAAAACAAATCTACTAAAAAAATGATTAAACACCTATTTCAGCGATTTTAGAAATTCCCCCCAGAAGGGGGTTAAAGGGGGTGGTCGAATGTTTTAGGTCATTTTGAAAATATCTCAGCAGCAGTTGTAGGTAGGAGTTTGAAATTCCAGAAAACAAAGCTACTAAAAAAATGATTAAACACTTATTTCAGCGATTTTAGAAATTCCCCCCAGAAGGGGGTTAAAGGGGGTAGTCGAATGTTTTAGGTCATTTTGCCGTATCTCAGCAGCAGTTATAGGAAGGAGCTTGAAATTCCAGAAAACAAATCTACTAAAAAAATGATTAAACACGTATTTCAGCGATTTTAGAAATTCCACCTAGAAGGGGGTTAAATGGGGGTGGTCGAATGTTTTAGGTAATTTTGCCATATCTCAGCAGCAGTTATAGGTAGGATCTTGAAATTCCAGAAAACAAATCTACTAAAAAAATGATTAAACACCTATTTCAGCGATTTTAGAAATTCCCCCCAGAAGGGGGTTAAAGGGGGTGGTCGAATGTTTTAAGTCATTTTGCCATATCTCAGCAGCAGTTATAGGTAGGAACGCAAAAATCAGGAAAACAAATCTACTAAAAAAATGATTAAACACCTATTTCAGCGATTTTAGAAATTCCACCCAGAAGGGGGTTTAATGGGGGTGGTCGAATGTTTCAGGTCATTTCGCCATATCTCAGCAGCAGTTATAGGTAGGATCTTGAAATTCCAGAAAACAAATCAACTAAAAAAATGATTAATCACCTATTTCAGCGATTTTAGAAATTCCACCTAGAAGGGGGTTAAATGGGGGTGGTCGAATGTTTTAGGTAATTTTGCCATATCTCAGCAGCAGTTATAGGTAGGATCTTGAAATTCCAGAAAACAAATCTACTAAAAAAATGATTAAACACCTATTTCAGCGATTTTAGAAATTCCCCCCAGAAGGGGGTTAAAGGGGGTGGTCGAATGTTTTAGGTCATTTTGAAAATATCTCAGCAGCAGTTGTAGGTAGGAGTTTGAAATTCCAGAAAACAAAGCTACTAAAAAAATGATTAAACACTTATTTCAGCGATTTTAGAAATTCCCCCCAGAAGGGGGTTAAAGGGGGTAGTCGAATGTTTTAGGTCATTTTGCCGTATCTCAGCAGCAGTTATAGGAAGGAGCTTGAAATTCCAGAAAACAAATCTACTAAAAAAATGATTAAACACGTATTTCAGCGATTTTAGAAATTCCTCCCAGAAGGGGGTTAAAGGGGGTGGTCGAATGTTTTAGGTCATTTTGCCGTATCTCAGCAGCAGTTATAGGTTATAGGTAGGAGCTTGAAATTCCAGAAAACAAATCTACTAAAAAAATGATTAAACACCTATTTCAGCGATTTTAGAAATTCCACCCAGAAGGGGGTTAAATGGGGGTGGGGTGGTCGAATGTTTCAGGTCATTTCGCCATATCTCAGCAGCAGTTACAGGTAGGATCTTGAAATTCCAGAAAACAAATCTACTAAAAAAATGATTAAACACCTATTTCAGCGATTTTAGAAATTCCACCTAAAAGGGGGTTAAATGGGGGTGGTCCAATGTTTCAGAACTTTTCGCCATATCTCAGCAGCAGTTATAGGTAGGATCTTGAAATTCCAGAAAACAAATCTACTAAAAAAATGATTAAACACCTATTTCAGCGATTTTAGAAATTCCACCTAGAAGGGGGTTAAATGGGGGTGGTCGAATATTTCAGAACTTTTCGCCATATCTCAGCAGCAGTTATAGGTAGGAGCTTGAAATTCCAGAAAACAAATCTACTAAAAAAATGATTAAACACCTATTTCAGCGATTTTAGAAATTCCACCCAGAAGGGGGTTTAATGGGGGTGGTCGAATGTTTCAGAACTTTTCGCCATATCTCAGCAGCAGTTATAGGTAGGATCTTGAAATTCCAGAAAACAAATCTACTAAAAAAATGATTAAACACGTATTTCAGCGATTTTAGAAATTCCCCCCAGAAGGGGGTTAAAGGGGGTGGTCGAATGTTTTAGGTAATTTTGCCATATCTCAGCAGCAGTTATAGGTAGGATCTTGAAATTCCAGAAAACAAATCTACTAAAAAAATGATTAAACACCTATTTCAGCGATTTTAGAAATTCCACCTAGAAGGGGGTTAAATGGGGGTGGTCGAATGTTTCAGAACTTTTCGCCATATCTCAGCAGCAGTTATAGGTAGGAGCTTGAAATTCCAGAAAACAAATCTACTAAAAAAATGATTAAACACCTATTTCAGCGATTTTAGAAATTCCACCTAGAAGGGGGTTAAATAAGGGTGGTCGAATGTTTCAGGTCATTTCGCCATATCTCAGCAGCAGTTATAGGTAGGATCTTGAAATTCCAGAAAACAAATCAACTAAAAAAATGATTAATCACCTATTTCAGCGATTTTAGAAATTCCACCTAGAAGGGGGTTAAATGGGGGTGGTCGAATGTTTTAGGTAATTTTGCCATATCTCAGCAGCAGTTATAGGTAGGATCTTGAAATTCCAGAAAACAAATCTACTAAAAAAATTATTAAACAACTATTTCAGCGATTTTAAAAATTCCCCCCAGAAGGGGGTTAAAGGGGGTGGTCGAATGTTTTAGGTCATTTTGCCGTATCTCAGCAGCAGTTATAGGAAGGAGCTTGAAATTCCAGAAAACAAATCTACTAAAAAAATGATTAATCACCTATTTCAGCGATTTTAGAAATTCCACCCAGAAGGGGGTTAAAGGGGGTGGTCGAATGTTTTAAGTCATTTTGCCATATCTCAGCAGCAGTTATAGGTAGGAACGCAAAAATCAGGAAAACAAATCTACTAAAAAAATGATTAAACACCTATTTCAGCGATTTTAGAAATTCCACCCAGAAGGGGGTTAAATGGGGGTGGTCGAATGTTTCAGGTCATTTCGCCATATCTCAGCAGCAGTTATAGGTAGGATCTTGAAATTCCAGAAAACAAATCAACTAAAAAAATGATTAATCACCTATTTCAGCGATTTTAGAAATTCCACCTAGAAGGGGGTTAAATGGGGGTGGTCGAATGTTTTAGGTAATTTTGCCATATCTCAGCAGCAGTTATAGGTAGGATCTTGAAATTCCAGAAAACAAATCTACTAAAAAAATGATTAATCACCTATTTCAGCGATTTTAGAAATTACCCCCAGAAGCGGGTTAAAGGGGGTGGTCGAATGTTTTAGGTAATTTTGCCATATCTCAGCAGCAGTTATAGGTAGGATCTTGAAATTCCAGAAAACAAATCTACTAAAAAAATGATTAAACACCTATTTCAGCGATTTTAGAAATTCCACCTAGAAGGGGGTTAAATGGGGGTGGTCGAATATTTCAGAACTTTTCGCCATATCTCAGCAGCAGTTATAGGTAGGAGCTTGAAATTCCAGAAAACAAATCTACTAAAAAAATGATTAAACACCTATTTCAGCGATTTTAGAAATTCCACCCAGAAGGGGGTTTAATGGGGGTGGTCGAATGTTTCAGAACTTTTCGCCATATCTCAGCAGCAGTTATAAGTAGGATCTTGAAATTCCAGAAAACAAATCTACTAAAAAAATGATTAAACACGTATTTCAGCGATTTTAGAAATTCCCCCCAGAAGGGGGTTAAAGGGGGTGGTCGAATGTTTTAGGTAATTTTGCCATATCTCAGCAGCAGTTATAGGTAGGATCTTGAAATTCCAGAAAACAAATCTACTAAAAAAATGATTAAACACCTATTTCAGCGATTTTAGAAATTCCACCTAGAAGGGGGTTAAATGGGGGTGGTCGAATGTTTCAGAACTTTTCGCCATATCTCAGCAGCAGTTATAGGTAGGAGCTTGAAATTCCAGAAAACAAATCTACTAAAAAAATGATTAAACACCTATTTCAGCGATTTTAGAAATTCCACCTAGAAGGGGGTTAAATAAGGGTGGTCGAATGTTTCAGGTCATTTCGCCATATCTCAGCAGCAGTTATAGGTAGGATCTTGAAATTCCAGAAAACAAATCAACTAAAAAAATGATTAATCACCTATTTCAGCGATTTTAGAAATTCCACCTAGAAGGGGGTTAAATGGGGGTGGTCGAATGTTTTAGGTAATTTTGCCATATCTCAGCAGCAGTTATAGGTAGGATCTTGAAATTCCAGAAAACAAATCTACTAAAAAAATGATTAAACAACTATTTCAGCGATTTTAAAAATTCCCCCCAGAAGGGGGTTAAAGGGGGTGGTCGAATGTTTTAGGTCATTTTGCCGTATCTCAGCAGCAGTTATAGGAAGGAGCTTGAAATTCCAGAAAACAAATCTACTAAAAAAATGATTAAACACGTATTTCAGCGATTTTAGAAATTCCTCCCAGAAGGGGGTTAAAGTTGGTGGTCGAATGTTTTAGGTCATTTTGCCGTATCTCAGCAGCAGTTATAGGAAGGAGCTTGAAATTCCAGAAAACAAATCTACTAAAAAAATGATTAAACACCTATTTCAGCGATTTTAGAAATTCCACCCAGAAGGGGGTTAAAGGGGGTGGTCGAATGTTTTAAGTCATTTTGCCATATCTCAGCAGCAGTTATAGGTAGGAACGCAAAAATCAGGAAAACAAATCTACTAAAAAAATGATTAAACACCTATTTCAGCGATTTTAGAAATTCCACCCAGAAGGGGGTTAAATGGGGGTGGTCGAATGTTTCAGGTCATTTCGCCATATCTCAGCAGCAGTTATAGGTAGGATCTTGAAATTCCAGAAAACAAATCAACTAAAAAAATGATTAATCACCTATTTCAGCGATTTTAGAAATTCCACCTAGAAGGGGGTTAAATGGGGGTGGTCGAATGTTTTAGGTAATTTTGCCATATCTCAGCAGCAGTTATAGGTAGGATCTTGAAATTCCAGAAAACAAATCTACTAAAAAAATGATTAAACACCTATTTCAGCGATTTTAGAAATTCCCCCCAGAAGGGGGTTAAAGGGGGTGGTCGAATGTTTTAGGTCATTTTGAAAATAGCTCAGCAGCAGTGTTAGGTAGGAGTTTGAAATTCCAGAAAACAAAGCTACTAAAAAAATGATTAAACACTTATTTCAGCGATTTTAGAAATTCCCCCCAGAAGGGGGTTAAAGGGGGTAGTCGAATGTTTTAGGTCATTTTGCCGTATCTCAGCAGCAGTTATAGGAAGGAGCTTGAAATTCCAGAAAACAAATCTACTAAAAAAATGATTAAACACGTATTTCAGCGATTTTAGAAATTCCTCCCAGAAGGGGGTTAAAGGGGGTGGTCGAATGTTTTAGGTCATTTTGCCGTATCTCAGCAGCAGTTATAGGTTATAGGTAGGAGCTTGAAATTCCAGAAAACAAATCTACTAAAAAAATGATTAAACACGTATTTCAGCGATTTTAGAAATTCCTCCCAGAAGGGGGTTAAAGTTGGTGGTCGAATGTTTTAGGTCATTTTGCCGTATCTCAGCAGCAGTTATAGGAAGGAGCTTGAAATTCCAGAAAACAAATCTACTAAAAAATGATTAAACACCTATTTCAGCGATTTTAGAAATTCCACCCAGAAGGGGGTTAAAGGGGGTGGTCGAATGTTTTAAGTCATTTTGCCATATCTCAGCAGCAGTTATAGGTAGGAACGCAAAAATCAGGAAAACAAATCTACTAAAAAAATGATTAAACACCTATTTCAGCGATTTTAGAAATTCCACCCAGAAGGGGGTTTAATGGGGGTGGTCGAATGATTCAGGTCATTTCGCCATATCTCAGCAGCAGTTATAGGTAGGATCTTGAAATTCCAGAAAACAAATCAACTAAAAAAATGATTAATCACCTATTTCAGCGATTTTAGAAATTCCACCTAGAAGGGGGTTAAATGGGGGTGGTCGAATGTTTTAGGTAATTTTGCCATATCTCAGCAGCAGTTATAGGTAGGATCTTGAAATTCCAGAAAACAAATCTACTAAAAAAATGATTAAACACCTATTTCAGCGATTTTAGAAATTCCCCCCAGAAGGGGGTTAAAGGGGGTGGTCGAATGTTTTAGGTCATTTTGAAAATATCTCAGCAGCAGTTGTAGGTAGGAGTTTGAAATTCCAGAAAACAAAGCTACTAAAAAAATGATTAAACACTTATTTCAGCGATTTTAGAAATTCCCCCCAGAAGGGGGTTAAAGGGGGTAGTCGAATGTTTTAGGTCATTTTGCCGTATCTCAGCAGCAGTTATAGGAAGGAGCTTGAAATTCCAGAAAACAAATCTACTAAAAAAATGAATAAACACGTATTTCAGCGATTTTAGAAATTCCTCCCAGAAGGGGGTTAAAGGGGGTGGTCGAATGTTTTAGGTCATTTTGCCGTATCTCAGCAGCAGTTATAGGTTATAGGTAGGAGCTTGAAATTCCAGAAAACAAATCTACTAAAAAAATGATTAAACACCTATTTCAGCGATTTTAGAAATTCCACCCAGAAGGGGGTTAAATGGGGGTGGGGTGGTCGAATGTTTCAGGTCATTTCGCTATATCTCAGCAGCAGTTATAGGTAGGATCTTGAAATTCCAGAAAACAAATCTACTAAAAAAATGATTAAACACGTATTTCAGCGATTTTAGAAATTTGCCCCAGAAGGGGGTTAAAGGGGGTGGTCGAATGTTTTAGGTAATTTTGCCATATCTCAGCAGCAGTTATAGGTAGGATCTTGAAATTCCAGAAAACAAATCTACTAAAAAAATGATTAAACACCTATTTCAGCGATTTTAGAAATTCCACCTAGAAGGGGGTTAAATGGGGGTGGTCGAATATTTCAGAACTTTTCGCCATATCTCAGCAGCAGTTATAGGTAGGAGCTTGAAATTCCAGAAAACAAATCTACTAAAAAAATGATTAAACACCTATTTCAGCGATTTTAGAAATTCCACCCAGAAGGGGGTTTAATGGGGGTGGTCGAATGTTTCAGAACTTTTCGCCATATCTCAGCAGCAGTTATAGGTAGGATCTTGAAATTCCAGAAAACAAATCTACTAAAAAAATGATTAAACACGTATTTCAGCGATTTTAGAAATTCCCCCCAGAAGGGGGTTAAAGGGGGTGGTCGAATGTTTTAGGTAATTTTGCCATATCTCAGCAGCAGTTACAGGTAGGATCTTGAAATTCCAGAAAACAAATCTACTAAAAAAATGATTAAACACCTATTTCAGCGATTTTAGAAATTCCACCTAGAAGGGGGTTAAATGGGGGTGGTCGAATGTTTCAGAACTTTTCGCCATATCTCAGCAGCAGTTATAGGTAGGAGCTTGAAATTCCAGAAAACAAATCTACTAAAAAAATGATTAAACACCTATTTCAGCGATTTTAGAAATTCCACCTAGAAGGGGGTTAAATAATTGTGGTCGAATGTTTCAGGTCATTTCGCCATATCTCAGCAGCAGTTATAGGTAGGATCTTGAAATACCAGAAAACAAATCAACTAAAAAAATGATTAATCACCTATTTCAGCGATTTTAGAAATTCCACCTAGAAGGGGGTTAAATGGGGGTGGTCGAATGTTTTAGGTAATTTTGCCATATCTCAGCAGCAGTTATAGGTAGGATCTTGAAATTCCAGAAAACAAATCTACTAAAAAAATGATTAAACACCTATTTCAGCGATTTTAAAAATTCCCCCCAGAAGGGGGTTAAAGGGGGTGGTCGAATGTTTTAGGTCATTTTGCCGTATCTCAGCAGCAGTTATAGGAAGGAGCTTGAAATTCCAGAAAACAAATCTACTAAAAAAATGATTAAACACGTATTTCAGCGATTTTAGAAATTCCTCCCAGAAGGGGGTGAAAGTTGGTGGTCGAATGTTTTAGGTCATTTTGCCGTATCTCAGCAGCAGTTATAGGAAGGAGCTTGAAATTCCAGAATACAAATCTACTAAAAAAATGATTAAACACCTATTTCAGCGATTTTAGAAATTCCACACAGAAGGGGGTTAAAGGGGGTGGTCGAATGTTTTAAGTCATTTTGCCATATCTCAGCAGCAGTTATAGGTAGGAACGCAAAAATCAGGAAAACAAATCTACTAAAAAAATGATTAAACACGTATTTCAGCGATTTTAGAAATTCCCCCCAGAAGGGGGTTAAAGGGGGTGGTCGAATGTTTTAGGTAATTTTGCCATATCTCAGCAGCAGTTATAGGTAGGATCTTGAAATTCCAGAAAACAAATCTACTAAAAAAATGATTAAACACCTATTTCAGCGATTTTAGAAATTCCACCTAGAAGGGGGTTAAATGGGGGTGGTCGAATATTTCAGAACTTTTCGCCATATCTCAGCAGCAGTTATAGGTAGGAGCTTGAAATTCCAGAAAACAAATCTACTAAAAAATGATTAAACACCTATTTCAGCGATTTTAGAAATTCCACCCAGAAGGGGGTTTAATGGGGGTGGTCGAATGTTTCAGAACTTTTCGCCATATCTCAGCAGATGTTATAGGTAGGATCTTGAAATTCCAGAAAACAAATCTACTAAAAAAATGATTAAACACGTATTTCAGCGATTTTAGAAATTCCCCCCAGAAGGGGGTTAAAGGGGGTGGTCGAATGTTTTAGGTAATTTTGCCATATCTCAGCAGCAGTTATAGGTAGGATCTTGAAATTCCAGAAAACAAATCTACTAAAAAAATGATTAAACACCTATTTCAGCGATTTTAGAAATTCCACCTAGAAGGGGGTTAAATGGGGGTGGTCGAATGTTTCAGAACTTTTCGCCATATCTCAGCAGCAGTTATAGGTAGGAGCTTGAAATTCCAGAAAACAAATCTACTAAAAAAATGATTAAACACCTATTTCAGCGATTTTAGAAATTCCACCTAGAAGGGGGTTAAATAAGGGTGGTCGAATGTTTCAGGTCATTTCGCCATATCTCAGCAGCAGTTATAGGTAGGATCTTGAAATTCCAGAAAACAAATCAACTAAAAAAATGATTAATCACCTATTTCAGCGATTTTAGAAATTCCACCTAGAAGGGGGTTAAATGGGGGTGGTCGAATGTTTTAGGTAATTTTGGCATATCTCAGCAGCAGTTATAGGTAGGATCTTGAAATTCCAGAAAACAAATCTACTAAAAAAATGATTAAACACCTATTTCAGCGATTTTAAAAATTCCCCCCAGAAGGGGGTTAAAGGGGGTGGTCGAATGTTTCAGGTCATTTTGCCGTATCTCAGCAGCAGTTATAGGAAGGAGCTTGAAATTCCAGAAAACAAATCTACTAAAAAAATGATTAAACACGTATTTCAGCGATTTTAGAAATTCCTCCCAGAAGGGGGTTAAAGTTGGTGGTCGAATGTTTTAGGTCATTTTGCCGTATCTCAGCAGCAGTTATAGGAAGGAGCTTGAAATTCCAGAAAACAAATCTACTAAAAAAATGATTAAACACCTATTTCAGCGATTTTAGAAATTCCACCCAGAAGGGGGTTAAAGGGGGTGGTCGAATGTTTTAAGTCATTTTGCCATATCTCAGCAGCAGTTATAGGTAGGAACGCAAAAATCAGGAAAACAAATCTACAAAAAAATGATTAAACACCTATTTCAGCGATTTTAGAAATTCCACCTAGAAGGGGGTTAAATAAGGGTGGTCGAATGTTTCAGGTCATTTCGCCATATCTCAGCAGCAGTTATAGGTAGGATCTTGAAATTCCAGAAAACAAATCTACTAAAAAAATGATTAAACACGTATTTCAGCGATTTTAGAAATTCCCCCCAGAAGGGGGTTAAAGGGGGTGGTCGAATGTTTTAGGTAATTTTGCCATATCTCAGCAGCAGTTATAGGTAGGATCTTGAAATTCCAGAAAACAAATCTACTAAAAAAATGATTAAACACCTATTTCAGCGATTTTAGAAATTCCACCTAGAAGGGGGTTAAATGGGGGTGGTCGAATGTTTCAGAACTTTTCGCCATATCTCAGCAGCAGTTATAGGTAGGAGCTTGAAATTCCAGAAAACAAATCTACTAAAAAAATGATTAAACACCTATTTCAGCGATTTTAGAAATTCCACCTAGAAGGGGGTTAAATAAGGGTGGTCGAATGTTTCAGGTCATTTCGCCATATCTCAGCAGCAGTTATAGGTAGGATCTTGAAATTCCAGAAAACAAATCAACTAAAAAAATGATTAATCACCTATTTCAGCGATTTTAGAAATTCCACCTAGAAGGGGGTTAAATGGGGGTGGTCGAATGTTTTAGGTAATTTTGCCATATCTCAGCAGCAGTTATAGGTAGGATCTTGAAATTCCAGAAAACAAATCTACTAAAAAAATTATTAAACAACTATTTCAGCGATTTTAAAAATTCCCCCCAGAAGGGGGTTAAAGGGGGTGGTCGAATGTTTTAGGTCATTTTGCCGTATCTCAGCAGCAGTTATAGGAAGGAGCTTGAAATTCCAGAAAACAAATCTACTAAAAAAATGATTAATCACCTATTTCAGCGATTTTAGAAATTCCACCCAGAAGGGGGTTAAAGGGGGTGGTCGAATGTTTTAAGTCATTTTGCCATATCTCAGCAGCAGTTATAGGTAGGAACGCAAAAATCAGGAAAACAAATCTACTAAAAAAATGATTAAACACCTATTTCAGCGATTTTAGAAATTCCACCCAGAAGGGGGTTAAATGGGGGTGGTCGAATGTTTCAGGTCATTTCGCCATATCTCAGCAGCAGTTATAGGTAGGATCTTGAAATTCCAGAAAACAAATCAACTAAAAAAATGATTAATCACCTATTTCAGCGATTTTAGAAATTCCACCTAGAAGGGGGTTAAATGGGGGTGGTCGAATGTTTTAGGTAATTTTGCCATATCTCAGCAGCAGTTATAGGTAGGATCTTGAAATTCCAGAAAACAAATCTACTAAAAAAATGATTAATCACCTATTTCAGCGATTTTAGAAATTACCCCCAGAAGCGGGTTAAAGGGGGTGGTCGAATGTTTTAGGTAATTTTGCCATATCTCAGCAGCAGTTATAGGTAGGATCTTGAAATTCCAGAAAACAAATCTACTAAAAAAATGATTAAACACCTATTTCAGCGATTTTAGAAATTCCACCTAGAAGGGGGTTAAATGGGGGTGGTCGAATATTTCAGAACTTTTCGCCATATCTCAGCAGCAGTTATAGGTAGGAGCTTGAAATTCCAGAAAACAAATCTACTAAAAAAATGATTAAACACCTATTTCAGCGATTTTAGAAATTCCACCCAGAAGGGGGTTTAATGGGGGTGGTCGAATGTTTCAGAACTTTTCGCCATATCTCAGCAGCAGTTATAAGTAGGATCTTGAAATTCCAGAAAACAAATCTACTAAAAAAATGATTAAACACGTATTTCAGCGATTTTAGAAATTCCCCCCAGAAGGGGGTTAAAGGGGGTGGTCGAATGTTTTAGGTAATTTTGCCATATCTCAGCAGCAGTTATAGGTAGGATCTTGAAATTCCAGAAAACAAATCTACTAAAAAAATGATTAAACACCTATTTCAGCGATTTTAGAAATTCCACCTAGAAGGGGGTTAAATGGGGGTGGTCGAATGTTTCAGAACTTTTCGCCATATCTCAGCAGCAGTTATAGGTAGGAGCTTGAAATTCCAGAAAACAAATCTACTAAAAAAAAGATTAAACACCTATTTCAGCGATTTTAGAAATTCCACCTAGAAGGGGGTTAAATAAGGGTGGTCGAATGTTTCAGGTCATTTCGCCATATCTCAGCAGCAGTTATAGGTAGGATCTTGAAATTCCAGAAAACAAATCAACTAAAAAAATGATTAATCACCTATTTCAGCGATTTTAGAAATTCCACCTAGAAGGGGGTTAAATGGGGGTGGTCGAATGTTTTAGGTAATTTTGCCATATCTCAGCAGCAGTTATAGGTAGGATCTTGAAATTCCAGAAAACAAATCTACTAAAAAAATGATTAAACAACTATTTCAGCGATTTTAAAAATTCCCCCCAGAAGGGGGTTAAAGGGGGTGGTCGAATGTTTTAGGTCATTTTGCCGTATCTCAGCAGCAGTTATAGGAAGGAGCTTGAAATTCCAGAAAACAAATCTACTAAAAAAATGATTAAACACGTATTTCAGCGATTTTAGAAATTCCTCCCAGAAGGGGGTTAAAGTTGGTGGTCGAATGTTTTAGGTCATTTTGCCGTATCTCAGCAGCAGTTATAGGAAGGAGCTTGAAATTCCAGAAAACAAATCTACTAAAAAAATGATTAAACACCTATTTCAGCGATTTTAGAAATTCCACCCAGAAGGGGGTTAAAGGGGGTGGTCGAATGTTTTAAGTCATTTTGCCATATCTCAGCAGCAGTTATAGGTAGGAACGCAAAAATCAGGAAAACAAATCTACTAAAAAAATGATTAAACACCTATTTCAGCGATTTTAGAAATTCCACCCAGAAGGGGGTTAAATGGGGGTGGTCGAAAGTTTCAGGTCATTTCGCCATATCTCAGCAGCAGTTATAGGTAGGATCTTGAAATTCCAGAAAACAAATCAACTAAAAAAATGATTAATCACCTATTTCAGCGATTTTAGAAATTCCACCTAGAAGGGGGTTAAATGGGGGTGGTCGAATGTTTTAGGTAATTTTGCCATATCTCAGCAGCAGTTATAGGTAGGATCTTGAAATTCCAGAAAACAAATCTACTAAAAAAATGATTAAACACCTATTTCAGCGATTTTAGAAATTCCCCCCAGAAGGGGGTTAAAGGGGGTGGTCGAATGTTTTAGGTCATTTTGAAAATATCTCAGCAGCAGTGTTAGGTAGGAGTTTGAAATTCCAGAAAACAAAGCTACTAAAAAAATGATTAAACACTTATTTCAGCGATTTTAGAAATTCCCCCCAGAAGGGGGTTAAAGGGGGTAGTCGAATGTTTTAGGTCATTTTGCCGTATCTCAGCAGCAGTTATAGGAAGGAGCTTGAAATTCCAGAAAACAAATCTACTAAAAAAATGATTAAACACGTATTTCAGCGATTTTAGAAATTCCTCCCAGAAGGGGGTTAAAGGGGGTGGTCGAATGTTTTAGGTCATTTTGCCGTATCTCAGCAGCAGTTATAGGTTATAGGTAGGAGCTTGAAATTCCAGAAAACAAATCTACTAAAAAAATGATTAAACACGTATTTCAGCGATTTTAGAAATTCCTCCCAGAAGGGGGTTAAAGTTGGTGGTCGAATGTTTTAGGTCATTTTGCCGTATCTCAGCAGCAGTTATAGGAAGGAGCTTGAAATTCCAGAAAACAAATCTACTAAAAAATGATTAAACACCTATTTCAGCGATTTTAGAAATTCCACCCAGAAGGGGGTTAAAGGGGGTGGTCGAATGTTTTAAGTCATTTTGCCATATCTCAGCAGCAGTTATAGGTAGGAACGCAAAAATCAGGAAAACAAATCTACTAAAAAAATGATTAAACACCTATTTCAGCGATTTTAGAAATTCCACCCAGAAGGGGGTTTAATGGGGGTGGTCGAATGTTTCAGGTCATTTCGCCATATCTCAGCAGCAGTTATAGGTAGGATCTTGAAATTCCAGAAAACAAATCAACTAAAAAAATGATTAATCACCTATTTCAGCGATTTTAGAAATTCCACCTAGAAGGGGGTTAAATGGGGGTGGTCGAATGTTTTAGGTAATTTTGCCATATCTCAGCAGCAGTTATAGGTAGGATCTTGAAATTCCAGAAAACAAATCTACTAAAAAAATGATTAAACACCTATTTCAGCGATTTTAGAAATTCCCCCCAGAAGGGGGTTAAAGGGGGTGGTCGAATGTTTTAGGTCATTTTGAAAATATCTCAGCAGCAGTTGTAGGTAGGAGTTTGAAATTCCAGAAAACAAAGCTACTAAAAAAATGATTAAACACTTATTTCAGCGATTTTAGAAATTCCCCCCAGAAGGGGGTTAAAGGGGGTAGTCGAATGTTTTAGGTCATTTTGCCGTATCTCAGCAGCAGTTATAGGAAGGAGCTTGAAATTCCAGAAAACAAATCTACTAAAAAAATGAATAAACACGTATTTCAGCGATTTTAGAAATTCCTCCCAGAAGGGGGTTAAAGGGGGTGGTCGAATGTTTTAGGTCATTTTGCCGTATCTCAGCAGCAGTTATAGGTTATAGGTAGGAGCTTGAAATTCCAGAAAACAAATCTACTAAAAAAATGATTAAACACCTATTTCAGCGATTTTAGAAATTCCACCCAGAAGGGGGTTAAATGGGGGTGGGGTGGTCGAATGTTTCAGGTCATTTCGCTATATCTCAGCAGCAGTTATAGGTAGGATCTTGAAATTCCAGAAAACAAATCTACTAAAAAAATGATTAAACACGTATTTCAGCGATTTTAGAAATTTGCCCCAGAAGGGGGTTAAAGGGGGTGGTCGAATGTTTTAGGTAATTTTGCCATATCTCAGCAGCAGTTATAGGTAGGATCTTGAAATTCCAGAAAACAAATCTACTAAAAAAATGATTAAACACCTATTTCAGCGATTTTAGAAATTCCACCTAGAAGGGGGTTAAATGGGGGTGGTCGAATATTTCAGAACTTTTCGCCATATCTCAGCAGCAGTTATAGGTAGGAGCTTGAAATTCCAGAAAACAAATCTACTAAAAAAATGATTAAACACCTATTTCAGCGATTTTAGAAATTCCACCCAGAAGGGGGTTTAATGGGGGTGGTCGAATGTTTCAGAACTTTTCGCCATATCTCAGCAGCAGTTATAGGTAGGATCTTGAAATTCCAGAAAACAAATCTACTAAAAAAATGATTAAACACGTATTTCAGCGATTTTAGAAATTCCCCCCAGAAGGGGGTTAAAGGGGGTGGTCGAATGTTTTAGGTAATTTTGCCATATCTCAGCAGCAGTTACAGGTAGGATCTTGAAATTCCAGAAAACAAATCTACTAAAAAAATGATTAAACACCTATTTCAGCGATTTTAGAAATTCCACCTAGAAGGGGGTTAAATGGGGGTGGTCGAATGTTTCAGAACTTTTCGCCATATCTCAGCAGCAGTTATAGGTAGGAGCTTGAAATTCCAGAAAACAAATCTACTAAAAAAATGATTAAACACCTATTTCAGCGATTTTAGAAATTCCACCTAGAAGGGGGTTAAATAAGGGTGGTCGAATGTTTCAGGTCATTTCGCCATATCTCAGCAGCAGTTATAGGTAGGATCTTGAAATACCAGAAAACAAATCAACTAAAAAAATGATTAATCACCTATTTCAGCGATTTTAGAAATTCCACCTAGAAGGGGGTTAAATGGGGGTGGTCGAATGTTTTAGGTAATTTTGCCATATCTCAGCAGCAGTTATAGGTAGGATCTTGAAATTCCAGAAAACAAATCTACTAAAAAAATGATTAAACACCTATTTCAGCGATTTTAAAAATTCCCCCCAGAAGGGGGTTAAAGGGGGTGGTCGAATGTTTTAGGTCATTTTGCCGTATCTCAGCAGCAGTTATAGGAAGGAGCTTGAAATTCCAGAAAACAAATCTACTAAAAAAATGATTAAACACGTATTTCAGCGATTTTAGAAATTCCTCCCAGAAGGGGGTGAAAGTTGGTGGTCGAATGTTTTAGGTCATTTTGCCGTATCTCAGCAGCAGTTATAGGAAGGAGCTTGAAATTCCAGAATACAAATCTACTAAAAAAATGATTAAACACCTATTTCAGCGATTTTAGAAATTCCACACAGAAGGGGGTTAAAGGGGGTGGTCGAATGTTTTAAGTCATTTTGCCATATCTCAGCAGCAGTTATAGGTAGGAACGCAAAAATCAGGAAAACAAATCTACTAAAAAAATGATTAAACACGTATTTCAGCGATTTTAGAAATTCCCCCCAGAAGGGGGTTAAAGGGGGTGGTCGAATGTTTTAGGTAATTTTGCCATATCTCAGCAGCAGTTATAGGTAGGATCTTGAAATTCCAGAAAACAAATCTACTAAAAAAATGATTAAACACCTATTTCAGCGATTTTAGAAATTCCACCTAGAAGGGGGTTAAATGGGGGTGGTCGAATATTTCAGAACTTTTCGCCATATCTCAGCAGCAGTTATAGGTAGGAGCTTGAAATTCCAGAAAACAAATCTACTAAAAAATGATTAAACACCTATTTCAGCGATTTTAGAAATTCCACCCAGAAGGGGGTTTAATGGGGGTGGTCGAATGTTTCAGAACTTTTCGCCATATCTCAGCAGCAGTTATAGGTAGGATCTTGAAATTCCAGAAAACAAATCTACTAAAAAAATGATTAAACACGTATTTCAGCGATTTTAGAAATTCCCCCCAGAAGGGGGTTAAAGGGGGTGGTCGAATGTTTTAGGTAATTTTGCCATATCTCAGCAGCAGTTATAGGTAGGATCTTGAAATTCCAGAAAACAAATCTACTAAAAAAATGATTAAACACCTATTTCAGCGATTTTAGAAATTCCACCTAGAAGGGGGTTAAATGGGGGTGGTCGAATGTTTCAGAACTTTTCGCCATATCTCAGCAGCAGTTATAGGTAGGAGCTTGAAATTCCAGAAAACAAATCTACTAAAAAAATGATTAAACACCTATTTCAGCGATTTTAGAAATTCCACCTAGAAGGGGGTTAAATAAGGGTGGTCGAATGTTTCAGGTCATTTCGCCATATCTCAGCAGCAGTTATAGGTAGGATCTTGAAATTCCAGAAAACAAATCAACTAAAAAAATGATTAATCACCTATTTCAGCGATTTTAGAAATTCCACCTAGAAGGGGGTTAAATGGGGGTGGTCGAATGTTTTAGGTAATTTTGGCATATCTCAGCAGCAGTTATAGGTAGGATCTTGAAATTCCAGAAAACAAATCTACTAAAAAAATGATTAAACACCTATTTCAGCGATTTTAAAAATTCCCCCCAGAAGGGGGTTAAAGGGGGTGGTCGAATGTTTCAGGTCATTTTGCCGTATCTCAGCAGCAGTTATAGGAAGGAGCTTGAAATTCCAGAAAACAAATCTACTAAAAAAATGATTAAACACGTATTTCAGCGATTTTAGAAATTCCTCCCAGAAGGGGGTTAAAGTTGGTGGTCGAATGTTTTAGGTCATTTTGCCGTATCTCAGCAGCAGTTATAGGAAGGAGCTTGAAATTCCAGAAAACAAATCTACTAAAAAAATGATTAAACACCTATTTCAGCGATTTTAGAAATTCCACCCAGAAGGGGGTTAAAGGGGGTGGTCGAATGTTTTAAGTCATTTTGCCATATCTCAGCAGCAGTTATAGGTAGGAACGCAAAAATCAGGAAAACAAATCTACAAAAAAATGATTAAACACCTATTTCAGCGATTTTAGAAATTCCACCTAGAAGGGGGTTAAATAAGGGTGGTCGAATGTTTCAGGTCATTTCGCCATATCTCAGCAGCAGTTATAGGTAGGATCTTGAAATTCCAGAAAACAAATCAACTAAAAAAATGATTAATCACCTATTTCAGCGATTTTAGAAATTCCACCTAGAAGGGGGTTAAATGGGGGTGGTCGAATGTTTTAGGTAATTTTGCCATATCTCAGCAGCAGTTATAGGTAGGATCTTGAAATTCCAGAAAACAAATCAACTAAAAAAATGATTAATCACCTATTTCAGCGATTTTAGAAATTCCACCTAGAAGGGGGTTAAATGGGGGTGGTCGAATGTTTTAGGTAATTTTGCCATATCTCAGCAGCAGTTATAGGTAGGATCTTGAAATTCCAGAAAACAAATCAACTAAAAAAATGATTAAACACCTATTTCAGCGATTTTAGAAATTCCACCTAGAAGGGGGTTAAATGGGGGTGGTCGAATATTTCAGAACTTTTCGCCCTATCTCAGCAGCAGTTATAGGTAGGAGCTTGAAATTCCAGAAAACAAATCTACTAAAAAATGATTAAACACCTATTTCAGCGATTTTAGAAATTCCACCCAGAAGGGGTTTAATGGGGGTGGTCGAATGTTTCAGAACTTTTCGCCATATCTCAGCAGCAGTTATAGGTAGGATCTTGAAATTCCAGAAAACAAATCTACTAAAAAAATGATTAAACACGTATTTCAGCGATTTTAGAAATTCCCCCCAGAAGGGGGTTAAAGGGGGTGGTCGAATGTTTTAGGTAATTTTGCCCATATCTCAGCAGCAGTTATAGGTAGGATCTTGAAATTCCAGAAAACAAATCTACTAAAAAAATGATTAAACACCTATTTCAGCGATTTTAGAAATTCCACCTAGAAGGGGGTTAAATGGGGGTGGTCGAATGTTTCAGAACTTTTCGCCATATCTCAGCAGCAGTTATAGGTAGGAGCTTGAAATTCCAGAAAACAAATCTACTAAAAAAATGATTAAACACCTATTTCAGCGATTTTAGAAATTCCACCTAGAAGGGGGTTAAATAAGGGTGGTCGAATGTTTCAGGTCATTTCGCCATATCTCAGCAGCAGTTATAGGTAGGATCTTGAAATTCCAGAAAACAAATCAACTAAAAAAATGATTAATCACCTATTTCAGCGATTTTAGAAATTCCACCTAGAAGGGGGTTAAATGGGGGTGCTCGAATGTTTTAGGTAATTTTGCCATATCTCAGCAGCAGTTATAGGTAGGATCTTGAAATTCCAGAAAACAAATCTACTAAAAAAATGATTAAACACCTATTTCAGCGATTTTAAAAATTCCCCCCAGAAGGGGGTTAAAGGGGGTGGTCGAATGTTTTAGGTCATTTTGCCGTATCTCAGCAGCAGTTATAGGAAGGAGCTTGAAATTCCAGAAAACAAATCTACTAAAAAAATGATTAAACACGTATTTCAGCGATTTTAGAAATTCCTCCCAGAAGGGGGTTAAAGTTGGTGGTCGAATGTTTTAGGTCATTTTGCCGTATCTCAGCAGCAGTTATAGGAAGGAGCTTGAAATTCCAGAAAACAAATCTACTAAAAAAATGATTAAACACCTATTTCAGCGATTTTAGAAATTCCACCCAGAAGGGGGTTAAAGGGGGTGGTCGAATGTTTTAAGTCATTTTGCCATATCTCAGCAGCAGTTATAGGTAGGAACGCAAAAATCAGGAAAACAAATCTACAAAAAAATGATTAAACACCTATTTCAGCGATTTTAGAAATTCCACCTAGAAGGGGGTTAAATAAGGGTGGTCGAATGTTTCAGGTCATTTCGCCATATCTCAGCAGCAGTTATAGGTAGGATCTTGAAATTCCAGAAAACAAATCAACTAAAAAAATGATTAATCACCTATTTCAGCGATTTTAGAAATTCCACCTAGAAGGGGGTTAAATGGGGGTGGTCGAATGTTTTAGGTAATTTTGCCATATCTCAGCAGCAGTTATAGGTAGGATCTTGAAATTCCAGAAAACAAATCTACTAAAAAAATGATTAAACACCTATTTCAGCGATTTTAAAAATTCCCCCCAGAAGGGGGTTAAAGGGGGTGGTCGAATGTTTTAGGTCATTTTGCCGTATCTCAGCAGCAGTTATAGGAAGGAGCTTGAAATTCCAGAAAACAAATCTACTAAAAAAATGATTAAACACGTATTTCAGCGATTTTAGAAATTCCTCCCAGAAGGGGGTTAAAGTTGGTGGTCGAATGTTTTAGGTCATTTTGCCGTATCTCAGCAGCAGTTATAGGAAGGAGCTTGAAATTCCAGAAAACAAATCTACTAAAAAAATGATTAAACACCTATTTCAGCGATTTTAGAAATTCCACCCAGAAGGGGGTTAAAGGGGGTGGTCGAATGTTTTAAGTCATTTTGCCATATCTCAGCAGCAGTTATAGGTAGGAACGCAAAAATCAGGAAAACAAATCTACTAAAAAAATGATTAAACACCTATTTCTGCGATTTTAGAAATTCCACCCAGAAGGGGGTTAAAGGGGGTGGTCGAATGTTTCAGGTCATTTCGCCGTATCTCAGCAGCAGTTATAGGTAGGATCTTGAAATTCCAGAAAACAAATCTACTAAAAAAATGATTAAACACGTATTTCAGCGATTTTAGAAATTCCCCCCAGAAGGGGGTTAAATGGGGGTGGTCGAATGTTTCAGGTCATTTTGCCGTATCTCAGCAGCAGTTATAGGTAGGATCTTGAAATTCCAGAAAACAAATCTACTAAAAAAATGATTAAACACCTATTTCAGCGATTTTAGAAATTCCACCTAGAAGGGGGTTAAATGGGGGTGGTCGAATGTTTCAGAACTTTTCGCCATATCTCAGCAGCAGTTATAGGTAGGAGCTTGAAATTCCAGAAAACAAATCTACTAAAAAAATGATTAAACACCTATTTCAGCGATTTTAGAAATTCCACCTAGAAGGGGGTTAAATAAGGGTGGTCGAATGTTTCAGGTCATTTCGCCATATCTCAGCAGCAGTTATAGGTAGGATCTTGAAATACCAGAAAACAAATCAACTAAAAAAATGATTAATCACCTATTTCAGCGATTTTAGAAATTCCACCTAGAAGGGGGTTAAATGGGGGTGGTCGAATGTTTTAGGTAATTTTGCCATATCTCAGCAGCAGTTATAGGTAGGATCTTGAAATTCCAGAAAACAAATCTACTAAAAAAATGATTAAACACCTATTTCAGCGATTTTAAAAATTCCCCCCAGAAGGGGGTTAAAGGGGGTGGTCGAATGTTTTAGGTCATTTTGCCGTATCTCAGCAGCAGTTATAGGAAGGAGCTTGAAATTCCAGAAAACAAATCTACTAAAAAAATGATTAAACACGTATTTCAGCGATTTTAGAAATTCCTCCCAGAAGGGGGTGAAAGTTGGTGGTCGAATGTTTTAGGTCATTTTGCCGTATCTCAGCAGCAGTTATAGGAAGGAGCTTGAAATTCCAGAATACAAATCTACTAAAAAAATGATTAAACACCTATTTCAGCGATTTTAGAAATTCCACACAGAAGGGGGTTAAAGGGGGTGGTCGAATGTTTTAAGTCATTTTGCCATATCTCAGCAGCAGTTATAGGTAGGAACGCAAAAATCAGGAAAACAAATCTACTAAAAAAATGATTAAACACGTATTTCAGCGATTTTAGAAATTCCCCCCAGAAGGGGGTTAAAGGGGGTGGTCGAATGTTTTAGGTAATTTTGCCATATCTCAGCAGCAGTTATAGGTAGGATCTTGAAATTCCAGAAAACAAATCTACTAAAAAAATGATTAAACACCTATTTCAGCGATTTTAGAAATTCCACCTAGAAGGGGGTTAAATGGGGGTGGTCGAATATTTCAGAACTTTTCGCCATATCTCAGCAGCAGTTATAGGTAGGAGCTTGAAATTCCAGAAAACAAATCTACTAAAAAATGATTAAACACCTATTTCAGCGATTTTAGAAATTCCACCCAGAAGGGGGTTTAATGGGGGTGGTCGAATGTTTCAGAACTTTTCGCCATATCTCAGCAGCAGTTATAGGTAGGATCTTGAAATTCCAGAAAACAAATCTACTAAAAAAATGATTAAACACGTATTTCAGCGATTTTAGAAATTCCCCCCAGAAGGGGGTTAAAGGGGGTGGTCGAATGTTTTAGGTAATTTTGCCATATCTCAGCAGCAGTTATAGGTAGGATCTTGAAATTCCAGAAAACAAATCTACTAAAAAAATGATTAAACACCTATTTCAGCGATTTTAGAAATTCCACCTAGAAGGGGGTTAAATGGGGGTGGTCGAATGTTTCAGAACTTTTCGCCATATCTCAGCAGCAGTTATAGGTAGGAGCTTGAAATTCCAGAAAACAAATCTACTAAAAAAATGATTAAACACCTATTTCAGCGATTTTAGAAATTCCACCTAGAAGGGGGTTAAATAAGGGTGGTCGAATGTTTCAGGTCATTTCGCCATATCTCAGCAGCAGTTATAGGTAGGATCTTGAAATTCCAGAAAACAAATCAACTAAAAAAATGATTAATCACCTATTTCAGCGATTTTAGAAATTCCACCTAGAAGGGGGTTAAATGGGGGTGGTCGAATGTTTTAGGTAATTTTGGCATATCTCAGCAGCAGTTATAGGTAGGATCTTGAAATTCCAGAAAACAAATCTACTAAAAAAATGATTAAACACCTATTTCAGCGATTTTAAAAATTCCCCCCAGAAGGGGGTTAAAGGGGGTGGTCGAATGTTTCAGGTCATTTTGCCGTATCTCAGCAGCAGTTATAGGAAGGAGCTTGAAATTCCAGAAAACAAATCTACTAAAAAAATGATTAAACACGTATTTCAGCGATTTTAGAAATTCCTCCCAGAAGGGGGTTAAAGTTGGTGGTCGAATGTTTTAGGTCATTTTGCCGTATCTCAGCAGCAGTTATAGGAAGGAGCTTGAAATTCCAGAAAACAAATCTACTAAAAAAATGATTAAACACCTATTTCAGCGATTTTAGAAATTCCACCCAGAAGGGGGTTAAAGGGGGTGGTCGAATGTTTTAAGTCATTTTGCCATATCTCAGCAGCAGTTATAGGTAGGAACGCAAAAATCAGGAAAACAAATCTACAAAAAAATGATTAAACACCTATTTCAGCGATTTTAGAAATTCCACCTAGAAGGGGGTTAAATAAGGGTGGTCGAATGTTTCAGGTCATTTCGCCATATCTCAGCAGCAGTTATAGGTAGGATCTTGAAATTCCAGAAAACAAATCAACTAAAAAAATGATTAATCACCTATTTCAGCGATTTTAGAAATTCCACCTAGAAGGGGGTTAAATGGGGGTGGTCGAATGTTTTAGGTAATTTTGCCATATCTCAGCAGCAGTTATAGGTAGGATCTTGAAATTCCAGAAAACAAATCAACTAAAAAAATGATTAATCACCTATTTCAGCGATTTTAGAAATTCCACCTAGAAGGGGGTTAAATGGGGGTGGTCGAATGTTTTAGGTAATTTTGCCATATCTCAGCAGCAGTTATAGGTAGGATCTTGAAATTCCAGAAAACAAATCAACTAAAAAAATGATTAAACACCTATTTCAGCGATTTTAGAAATTCCACCTAGAAGGGGGTTAAATGGGGGTGGTCGAATATTTCAGAACTTTTCGCCCTATCTCAGCAGCAGTTATAGGTAGGAGCTTGAAATTCCAGAAAACAAATCTACTAAAAAATGATTAAACACCTATTTCAGCGATTTTAGAAATTCCACCCAGAAGGGGTTTAATGGGGGTGGTCGAATGTTTCAGAACTTTTCGCCATATCTCAGCAGCAGTTATAGGTAGGATCTTGAAATTCCAGAAAACAAATCTACTAAAAAAATGATTAAACACGTATTTCAGCGATTTTAGAAATTCCCCCCAGAAGGGGGTTAAAGGGGGTGGTCGAATGTTTTAGGTAATTTTGCCCATATCTCAGCAGCAGTTATAGGTAGGATCTTGAAATTCCAGAAAACAAATCTACTAAAAAAATGATTAAACACCTATTTCAGCGATTTTAGAAATTCCACCTAGAAGGGGGTTAAATGGGGGTGGTCGAATGTTTCAGAACTTTTCGCCATATCTCAGCAGCAGTTATAGGTAGGAGCTTGAAATTCCAGAAAACAAATCTACTAAAAAAATGATTAAACACCTATTTCAGCGATTTTAGAAATTCCACCTAGAAGGGGGTTAAATAAGGGTGGTCGAATGTTTCAGGTCATTTCGCCATATCTCAGCAGCAGTTATAGGTAGGATCTTGAAATTCCAGAAAACAAATCAACTAAAAAAATGATTAATCACCTATTTCAGCGATTTTAGAAATTCCACCTAGAAGGGGGTTAAATGGGGGTGCTCGAATGTTTTAGGTAATTTTGCCATATCTCAGCAGCAGTTATAGGTAGGATCTTGAAATTCCAGAAAACAAATCTACTAAAAAAATGATTAAACACCTATTTCAGCGATTTTAAAAATTCCCCCCAGAAGGGGGTTAAAGGGGGTGGTCGAATGTTTTAGGTCATTTTGCCGTATCTCAGCAGCAGTTATAGGAAGGAGCTTGAAATTCCAGAAAACAAATCTACTAAAAAAATGATTAAACACGTATTTCAGCGATTTTAGAAATTCCTCCCAGAAGGGGGTTAAAGTTGGTGGTCGAATGTTTTAGGTCATTTTGCCGTATCTCAGCAGCAGTTATAGGAAGGAGCTTGAAATTCCAGAAAACAAATCTACTAAAAAAATGATTAAACACCTATTTCAGCGATTTTAGAAATTCCACCCAGAAGGGGGTTAAAGGGGGTGGTCGAATGTTTTAAGTCATTTTGCCATATCTCAGCAGCAGTTATAGGTAGGAACGCAAAAATCAGGAAAACAAATCTACAAAAAAATGATTAAACACCTATTTCAGCGATTTTAGAAATTCCACCTAGAAGGGGGTTAAATAAGGGTGGTCGAATGTTTCAGGTCATTTCGCCATATCTCAGCAGCAGTTATAGGTAGGATCTTGAAATTCCAGAAAACAAATCAACTAAAAAAATGATTAATCACCTATTTCAGCGATTTTAGAAATTCCACCTAGAAGGGGGTTAAATGGGGGTGGTCGAATGTTTTAGGTAATTTTGCCATATCTCAGCAGCAGTTATAGGTAGGATCTTGAAATTCCAGAAAACAAATCTACTAAAAAAATGATTAAACACCTATTTCAGCGATTTTAAAAATTCCCCCCAGAAGGGGGTTAAAGGGGGTGGTCGAATGTTTTAGGTCATTTTGCCGTATCTCAGCAGCAGTTATAGGAAGGAGCTTGAAATTCCAGAAAACAAATCTACTAAAAAAATGATTAAACACGTATTTCAGCGATTTTAGAAATTCCTCCCAGAAGGGGGTTAAAGTTGGTGGTCGAATGTTTTAGGTCATTTTGCCGTATCTCAGCAGCAGTTATAGGAAGGAGCTTGAAATTCCAGAAAACAAATCTACTAAAAAAATGATTAAACACCTATTTCAGCGATTTTAGAAATTCCACCCAGAAGGGGGTTAAAGGGGGTGGTCGAATGTTTTAAGTCATTTTGCCATATCTCAGCAGCAGTTATAGGTAGGAACGCAAAAATCAGGAAAACAAATCTACTAAAAAAATGATTAAACACCTATTTCTGCGATTTTAGAAATTCCACCCAGAAGGGGGTTAAAGGGGGTGGTCGAATGTTTCAGGTCATTTCGCCGTATCTCAGCAGCAGTTATAGGTAGGATCTTGAAATTCCAGAAAACAAATCTACTAAAAAAATGATTAAACACGTATTTCAGCGATTTTAGAAATTCCCCCCAGAAGGGGGTTAAATGGGGGTGGTCGAATGTTTCAGGTCATTTTGCCGTATCTCAGCAGCAGTTATAGGTAGGATCTTGAAATTCCAGAAAACAAATCTACTAAAAAAATGATTAAACACCTATTTCAGCGATTTTAGAAATTCCACCTAGAAGGGGGTTAAATGGGGGTGGTCGAATGTTTCAGAACTTTTCGCCATATCTCAGCAGCAGTTATAGGTAGGAGCTTGAAATTCCAGAAAACAAATCTACTAAAAAAATGATTAAACACCTATTTCAGCGATTTTAGAAATTCCACCTAGAAGGGGGTTAAATAAGGGTGGTCGAATGTTTCAGGTCATTTCGCCATATCTCAGCAGCAGTTATAGGTAGGATCTTGAAATACCAGAAAACAAATCAACTAAAAAAATGATTAATCACCTATTTCAGCGATTTTAGAAATTCCACCTAGAAGGGGGTTAAATGGGGGTGGTCGAATGTTTTAGGTAATTTTGCCATATCTCAGCAGCAGTTATAGGTAGGATCTTGAAATTCCAGAAAACAAATCTACTAAAAAAATGATTAAACACCTATTTCAGCGATTTTAAAAATTCCCCCCAGAAGGGGGTTAAAGGGGGTGGTCGAATGTTTTAGGTCATTTTGCCGTATCTCAGCAGCAGTTATAGGAAGGAGCTTGAAATTCCAGCAAACAAATCTACTAAAAAAATGATTAAACACGTATTTCAGCGATTTTAGAAATTCCTCCCAGAAGGGGGTTAAAGTTGGTGGTCGAATGTTTTAGGTCATTTTGCCGTATCTCAGCAGCAGTTATAGGAAGGAGCTTGAAATTCCAGAAAACAAATCTACTAAAAAAATGATTAAACACCTATTTCAGCGATTTTAGAAATTCCACCCAGAAGGGGGTTAAAGGGGGTGGTCGAATGTTTTAAGTCATTTTGCCATATCTCAGCAGCAGTTATAGGTAGGAACGCAAAAATCAGGAAAACAAATCTACTAAAAAAATGATTAAACACGTATTTCAGCGATTTTAGAAATTCCCCCCAGAAGGGGGTTAAAGGGGGTGGTCGAATGTTTTAGGTAATTTTGCCATATCTCAGCAGCAGTTATAGGTAGGATCTTGAAATTCCAGAAAACAAATCTACTAAAAAAATGATTAAACACCTATTTCAGCGATTTTAGAAATTCCACCTAGAAGGGGGTTAAATGGGGGTGGTCGAATATTTCAGAACTTTTCGCCATATCTCAGCAGCAGTTATAGGTAGGAGCTTGAAATTCCAGAAAACAAATCTACTAAAAAATGATTAAACACCTATTTCAGCGATTTTAGAAATTCCACCCAGAAGGGGGTTTAATGGGGGTGGTCGAATGTTTCAGAACTTTTCGCCATATCTCAGCAGCAGTTATAGGTAGGATCTTGAAATTCCAGAAAACAAATCTACTAAAAAAATGATTAAACACGTATTTCAGCGATTTTAGAAATTCCCCCCAGAAGGGGGTTAAAGGGGGTGGTCGAATGTTTTAGGTAATTTTGCCATATCTCAGCAGCAGTTATAGGTAGGATCTTGAAATTCCAGAAAACAAATCTACTAAAAAAATGATTAAACACCTATTTCAGCGATTTTAGAAATTCCACCTAGAAGGGGGTTAAATGGGGGTGGTCGAATGTTTCAGAACTTTTCGCCATATCTCAGCAGCAGTTATAGGTAGGAGCTTGAAATTCCAGAAAACAAATCTACTAAAAAAATGATTAAACACCTATTTCAGCGATTTTAGAAATTCCACATAGAAGGGGGTTAAATAAGGGTGGTCGAATGTTTCAGGTCATTTCGCCATATCTCAGCAGCAGTTATAGGTAGGATCTTGAAATTCCAGAAAACAAATCTACTAAAAAAATGATTAAACACCTATTTCAGCGATTTTAAAAATTCCCCCCAGAAGGGGGTTAAAGGGGGTGGTCGAATGTTTTAGGTCATTTTGCCGTATCTCAGCAGCAGTTATAGGAAGGAGCTTGAAATTCCAGAAAACAAATCTACTAAAAAAATGATTAAACACGTATTTCAGCGATTTTAGAAATTCCTCCCAGAAGGGGGTTAAAGTTGGTGGTCGAATGTTTTAGGTCATTTTGCCGTATCTCAGCAGCAGTTATAGGAAGGAGCTTGAAATTCCAGAAAACAAATCTACTAAAAAAATGATTAAACACCTATTTCAGCGATTTTAGAAATTCCACCCAGAAGGGGGTTAAAGGGGGTGGTCGAATGTTTTAAGTCATTTTGCCATATCTCAGCAGCAGTTATAGGTAGGAACGCAAAAATCAGGAAAACAAATCTACAAAAAAATGATTAAACACCTATTTCAGCGATTTTAGAAATTCCACCTAGAAGGGGGTTAAATAAGGGTGGTCGAATGTTTCAGGTCATTTCGCCATATCTCAGCAGCAGTTATAGGTAGGATCTTGAAATTCCAGAAAACAAATCAACTAAAAAAATGATTAATCACCTATTTCAGCGATTTTAGAAATTCCACCTAGAAGGGGGTTAAATGGGGGTGGTCGAATGTTTTAGGTAATTTTGCCATATCTCAGCAGCAGTTATAGGTAGGATCTTGAAATTCCAGAAAACAAATCTACTAAAAAAATGATTAAACACCTATTTCAGCGATTTTAAAAATTCCCCCCAGAAGGGGGTTAAAAGGGGTGGTCGAATGTTTTAGGTCATTTTGCCGTATCTCAGCAGCAGTTATAGGAAGGAGCTTGAAATTCCAGAAAACAAATCTACTAAAAAAATGATTAAACACGTATTTCAGCGATTTTAGAAATTCCTCCCAGAAGGGGGTTAAAGTTGGTGGTCGAATGTTTTAGGTCATTTTGCCGTATCTCAGCAGCAGTTATAGGAAGGAGCTTGAAATTCCAGAAAACAAATCTACTAAAAAAATGATTAAACACCTATTTCAGCGATTTTAGAAATTCCACCCAGAAGGGGGTTAAAGGGGGTGGTCGAATGTTTTAAGTCATTTTGCCATATCTCAGCAGCAGTTATAGGTAGGAACGCAAAAATCAGGAAAACAAATCTACTAAAAAATGATTAAACACCTATTTCAGCGATTTTAGAAATTCCACCCAGAAGGGGGTTTAATGGGGGTGGTCGAATGTTTCAGGTCATTTCGCCATATCTCAGCAGCAGTTATAGGTAGGATCTTGAAATTCCAGAAAACAAATCAACTAAAAAAATGATTAATCACCTATTTCAACGATTTTAGAAATTCCACCTAGAAGGGGGTTAAATGGGGGTGGTCGAATGTTTTAGGTAATTTTGCCATATCTCAGCAGCAGTTATAGGTAGGATCTTGAAATTCCAGAAAACAAATCTACTAAAAAAATGATTAAACACCTATTTCAGCGATTTTAGAAATTCCCCCCAGAAGGGGGTTAAAGGGGGTGGTCGAATGTTTTAGGTCATTTTGAAAATATCTCAGCAGCAGTTGTAGGTAGGAGTTTGAAACTCCAGAAAACAAAGCTACTAAAAAAATGATTAAACACTTATTTCAGCGATTTTAGAAATTCCCCCCAGAAGGGGGTTAAAGGGGGTAGTCGAATGTTTTAGGTCATTTTGCCGTATCTCAGCAGCAGTTATAGGAAGGAGCTTGAAATTCCAGAAAACAAATCTACTAAAAAAATGATTAAACACGTATTTCAGCGATTTTAGAAATTCCTCCCAGAAGGGGGTTAAAGGGGGTGGTCGAATGTTTTAGGTCATTTTGCCGTATCTCAGCAGCAGTTATAGGTTATAGGTAGGAGCTTGAAATTCCAGAAAACAAATCTACTAAAAAAATGATTAAACACCTATTTCAGCGATTTTAGAAATTCCACCCAGAAGGGGGTTAAATGGGGGTGGGGTGGTCGAATGTTTCAGGTCATTTCGCCATATCTCAGCAGCAGTTATAGGTAGGATCTTGAAATTCCAGAAAACAAATCTACTAAAAAAATGATTAAACACCTATTTCAGCGATTTTAGAAATTCCACCTAAAAGGGGGTTAAATGGGGGTGGTCGAATGTTTCAGAACTTTTCGCCATATCTCAGCAGCAGTTATAGGTAGGATCTTGAAATTCCAGAAAACAAATCTACTAAAAAAATGATTAAACACGTATTTCAGCGATTTTAGAAATTCCCCCCAGAAGGGGGTTAAAGGGGGTGGTCGAATGTTTTAGGTAATTTTGCCATATCTCAGCAGCAGTTATAGGTAGGATCTTGAAATTCCAGAAAACAAATCTACTAAAAAAATGATTAAACACCTATTTCAGCGATTTTAGAAATTCCACCTAGAAGGGGGTTAAATGGGGGTGGTCGAATATTTCAGAACTTTTCGCCATATCTCAGCAGCAGTTATAGGTAGGAGCTTGAAATTCCAGAAAACAAATCTACTAAAAAAATGATTAAACACCTATTTCAGCGATTTTAGAAATTCCACCCAGAAGGGGGTTTAATGGGGGTGGTCGAATGTTTCAGAACTTTTCGCCATATCTCAGCAGCAGTTATAGGTAGGATCTTGAAATTCCAGAAAACAAATCTACTAAAAAAATGATTAAACACGTATTTCAGCGATTTTAGAAATTCCCCCCAGAAGGGGGTTAAAGGGGGTGGTCGAATGTTTTAGGTAATTTTGCCATATCTCAGCACCAGTTATAGGTAGGATCTTGAAATTCCAGAAAACAAATCAACTAAAAAAATGATTAATCACCTATTTCAGCGATTTTAGAAATTCCACCTAGAAGGGGGTTAAATGGGGGTGGTCGAATGTTTCAGAACTTTTCGCCATATCTCAGCAGCAGTTATAGGTAGGAGCTTGAAATTCCAGAAAACAAATCTACTAAAAAAATGATTAAACACCTATTTCAGCAATTTTAGAAATTCCACCTAGAAGGGGGTTAAATAAGGGTGGTCGAATGTTTCAGGTCATTTTGCCATATCTCAGCAGCAGTTATAGGTAGGATCTTGAAATTCCAGAAAACAAATCAACTAAAAAAATGATTAATCACCTATTTCAGCGATTTTAGAAATTCCACCTAGAAGGGGGTTAAATGGGGGTGGTCGAATGTTTTAGGTAATTTTGCCATATCTCAGCAGCAGTTATAGGTAGGATCTTGAAATTCCAGAAAACAAATCTACTAAAAAAATGATTAAACACCTATTTCAGCGATTTTAAAAATTCCCCCCAGAAGGGGGTTAAAGGGGGTGGTCGAATGTTTTAGGTCATTTTGCCGTATCTCAGCAGCAGTTATAGGAAGGAGCTTGAAATTCCAGAAAACAAATCTACTAAAAAAATGATTAAACACGTATTTCAGCGATTTTAGAAATTCCTCCCAGAAGGGGGTTAAAGTTGGTGGTCGAATGTTTTAGGTCATTTTGCCGTATCTCAGCAGCAGTTATAGGAAGGAGCTTGAAATTCCAGAAAACAAATCTACTAAAAAAATGATTAAACACCTATTTCAGCGATTTTAGAAATTCCACCCAGAAGGGGGTTAAAGGGGGTGGTCGAATGTTTTAAGTCATTTTGCCATATCTCAGCAGCAGTTATAGGTAGGAACGCAAAAATCAGGAAAACAAATCTACTAAAAAAATGATTAAACACCTATTTCAGCGATTTTAGAAATTCCACCCAGAAGGGGGTTAAATGGGGGTGGTCGAATGTTTCAGGTCATTTCGCCATATCTCAGCAGCAGTTATAGGTAGGATCTTGAAATTCCAGAAAACAAATCAACTAAAAAAATGATTAATCACCTATTTCAGCGATTTTAGAAATTCCACCTAGAAGGGGGTTAAATGGGGGTGGTCGAATGTTTTAGGTCATTTCGCCATATCTCAGCAGCAGTTATAGGTAGGATCTTGAAATTCCAGAAAACAAATCTACTAAAAAAATGATTAAACACCTATTTCAGCGATTTTAGAAATTCCACTTAGAAGGGGGTTAAATGGGGGTGGTCGAATGTTTCAGAACTTTTCGCCATATCTCAGCAGCAGTTATAGGTAGGATCTTGAAATTCCAGAAAACAAATCTACTAAAAAAATGATTAAACACCTATTTCAGCGATTTTAGAAATTCCCCCCAGAAGGGGGTTAAAGGGGGTGGTCGAATGTGTTAGGTCATTTTGAAAATATCTCAGCAGCAGTTGTAGGTAGGAGTTTGAAATTCCAGAAAACAAAGCTACTAAAAAAATGATTAAACACTTATTTCAGCGATTTTAGAAATTCCCCCCAGAAGGGGGTTAAAGGGGGTAGTCGAATGTTTTAGGTCATTTTGCCGTATCTCAGCAGCAGTTATAGGAAGGAGCTTGAAATCCGAGAAAACAAATCTACTAAAAAAATGATTAAACACGTATTTCAGCGATTTTAGAAATTCCTCCCAGAAGGGGGTTAAAGGGGGTGGTCGAATGTTTTAGGTCATTTTGCCGTATCTCAGCAGCAGTTATAGGTTATAGGTAGGAGCTTGAAATTCCAGAAAACAAATCTACTAAAAAAATGATTAAACACGTATTTCAGCGATTTTAGAAATTCTCCCCAGAAGGGGGTTAAAGGGGGTGGTCGAATGTTTTAGGTAATTTTGCCATATCTCAGCAGCAGTTATAGGTAGGATCTTGAAATTCCAGAAAACAAATCTACTAAAAAAATGATTAAACACCTATTTCAGCGATTTTAGAAATTCCACCCAGAAGGGGGTTAAATGGGGGTGGTCGAATGTTTCAGGTCATTTCGCCATATCTCAGCAGCAGTTATAGGTAGGATCTTGAAATTCCAGAAAACAAATCAACTAAAAAAATGATTAATCACCTATTTCAGCGATTTTAGAAATTCCACCTAGAAGGGGGTTAAATGGGGGTGGACGAATGTTTTAGGTAATTTTGCCATATCTCAGCAGCAGTTATAGGTAGGATCTTGAAATTCCAGAAAACAAATCTACTAAAAAAATGATTAAACACCTATTTCAGCGATTTTAGAAATTCCCCCCAGAAGGGGGTTAAAGGGGGTGGTCGAATGTTTTAGGTCATTTTGAAAATATCTCAGCAGCAGTTGTAGGTAGGAGTTTGAAATTCCAGAAAACAAAGCTACTAAAAAAATGATTAAACACTTATTTCAGCGATTTTAGAAATTCCCCCCAGAAGGGGGTTAAAGGGGGTAGTCGAATGTTTTAGGTCATTTTGCCGTATCTCAGCAGCAGTTATAGGAAGGAGCTTGAAATTCCAGAAAACAAATCTACTAAAAAAATGATTAAACACGTATTTCAGCGATTTTAGAAATTCCTCCCAGAAGGGGGTTAAAGGGGGTGGTCGAATGTTTTAGGTCATTTTGCCGTATCTCAGCAGCAGTTATAGGTTATAGGTAGGAGCTTGAAATTCCAGAAAACAAATCTACTAAAAAAATGATTAAACACCTATTTCAGCGATTTTAGAAATTTTACCCAGAAGGGGGTTAAATGGGGGTGGGGTGGTCGAATGTTTCAGGTCATTTCGCCATATCTCAGCAGCAGTTATAGGTAGGATCTTGAAATTCCAGAAAACAAATCTACTAAAAAAATGATTAAACACCTATTTCAGCGATTTTAGAAATTCCACCTAAAAGGGGGTTAAATGGGGGTGGTCGAATGTTTCAGAACTTTTCGCCATATCTCAGCAGCAGTTATAGGTAGGATCTTGAAATTCCAGAAAACAAATCTACTAAAAAAATGATTAAACACGTATTTCAGCGATTTTAGAAATTCCCCCCAGAAGGGGGTTAAAGGGGGTGGTCGAATGTTTTAGGTAATTTTGCCATATCTCAGCAGCAGTTATAGGTAGGATCTTGAAATTCCAGAAAACAAATCTACTAAAAAAATGATTAAACACCTATTTCAGCGATTTTAGAAATTCCACCTAGAAGGGGGTTAAATGGGGGTGGTCGAATATTTCAGAACTTTTCGCCATATCTCAGCAGCAGTTATAGGTAGGAGCTTGAAATTCCAGAAAACAAATCTACTAAAAAAATGATTAAACACCTATTTCAGCGATTTTAGAAATTCCACCCAGAAGGGGGTTTAATGGGGGTGGTCGAATGTTTCAGAACTTTTCGCCATATCTCAGCAGCAGTTATAGGTAGGATCTTGAAATTCCAGAAAACAAATCTACTAAAAAAATGATTAAACACGTATTTCAGCGATTTTAGAAATTCCCCCCAGAAGGGGGTTAAAGGGGGTGGTCGAATGTTTTATGTAATTTTGCCATATCTCAGCAGCAGTTATAGGTAGGATCTTGAAATTCCAGAAAACAAATCTACTAAAAAAATGATTAAACACCTATTTCAGCGATTTTAGAAATTCCACCTAGAAGGGGGTTAAATGGGGGTGGTCGAATGTTTCAGAACTTTTCGCCATATCTCAGCAGCAGTTATAGGTAGGAGCTTGAAATTCCAGAAAACAAATCTACTAAAAAAATGATTAAACACCTATTTCAGCGATTTTAGAAATTCCACCCAGAAGGGGGTTAAATGGGGGTGGTCGAATGTTTCAGGTCATTTCGCCATATCTCAGCAGCAGTTATAGGTAGGAACGCAAAAATCAGGAAAACAAATCTACTAAAAAAATGATTAAACACCTATTTCAGCGATTTTAGAAATTCCACCTAGAAGGGGGTTAAATAAGGGTGGTCGAATGTTTCAGGTCATTTCGCCATATCTCAGCAGCAGTTATAGGTAGGATCTTGAAATTCCAGAAAACAAATCAACTAAAAAAATGATTAATCACCTATTTCAGCGATTTTAGAAATTCCACCTAGAAGGGGGTTAAATGGGGGTGGTCGAATGTTTTAGGTAATTTTGCCATATCTCAGCAGCAGTTATAGGTAGGATCTTGAAATTCCAGAAAACAAATCTACTAAAAAAATGATTAAACACCTATTTCAGCGATTTTAAAAATTCCCCCCAGAAGGGGGTTAAAGGGGGTGGTCGAATGTTTTAGGTCATTTTGCCGTATCTCAGCAGCAGTTATAGGAAGGAGCTTGAAATTCCAGAAAACAAATCTACTAAAAAAATGATTAAACACTTATTTCAGCGATTTTAGAAATTCCCCCCAGAAGGGGGTTAAAGGGGATAGTCGAATGTTTTAGGTCATTTTGCCGTATCTCAGCAGCAGTTATAGGAAGGAGCTTGAAATTCCAGAAAACAAATCTACTAAAAAAATGATTAAACACGTATTTCAGCGTTTTAGAAATTCCTCCCAGAAGGGGGTTAAAGGGGGTGGTCGAATGTTTTAGGTCATTTTGCCGTATCTCAGCAGCAGTTATAGGTTATAGGTAGGAGCTTGAAATTCCAGAAAACAAATCTACTAAAAAAATGATTAAACACGTATTTCAGCGATTTTAGAAATTCCCCCCAGAAGGGGGTTAAAGGGGGTGGTCGAATGTTTTAGGTAATTTTGCCATATCTCAGCAGCAGTTATAGGTAGGATCTTAAAATTCCAGAAAACAAATCTACTAAAAAAATGATTAAACACCTATTTCAGCGATTTTAGAAATTCCACCTAGAAGGGGGTTAAATGGGGGTGGTCGAATGTTTCAGAACTTTTCGCCATATCTCAGCAGCAGTTATAGGTAGGAGCTTGAAATTCCAGAAAACAAATCTACTAAAAAAATGATTAAACACCTATTTCAGCGATTTTAGAAATTCCACCTAGAAGGGGGTTAAATAAGGGTGGTCGAATGTTTCAGGTCATTTCGCCATATCTCAGCAGCAGTTATAGGTAGGATCTTGAAATTCCAGAAAACAAATCAACTAAAAATATGATTAATCACCTATTTCAGCGATTTTAGAAATTCCACCTAGAAGGGGGTTAAATGGGGGTGGTCGAATGTTTTAGGTAATTTTGCCATATCTCAGCAGCAGTTATAGGTAGGATCTTGAAATTCCAGAAAACAAATCTACTAAAAAAATGATTAAACACCTATTTCAGCGATTTTAAAAATTCCCCCCAGAAGGGGGTTAAAGGGGGTGGTCGAATGTTTTAGGTCATTTTGCCGTATCTCAGCAGCAGTTATAGGAAGGAGCTTGAAATTCCAGAAAACAAATCTACTAAAAAAATGATTAAACACGTATTTCAGCGATTTTAGAAATTCCTCCCAGAAGGGGGTTAAAGTTGGTGGTCGAATGTTTTAGGTCATTTTGCCGTATCTCAGCAGCAGTTATAGGAAGGAGCTTGAAATTCCAGAAAACAAATCTACTAAAAAAATGATTAAACACCTATTTCAGCGATTTTAGAAATTCCACCTAGAAGGGGGTTAAATGGGGGTGGTCGAATATTTCAGAACTTTTCGCCATATCTCAGCAGCAGTTATAGGTAGGAGCTTGAAATTCCAGAAAACAAATCTACTAAAAAAATGATTAAACACCTATTTCAGCGATTTTAGAAATTCCACCCAGAAGGGGGTTTAATGGGGGTGGTCGAATGTTTCAGAACTTTTCGCCATATCTCAGCAGCAGTTATAGGTAGGATCTTGAAATTCCAGAAAACAAATCTACTAAAAAAATGATTAAACACGTATTTCAGCGATTTTAGAAATTCCCCCCAGAAGGGGGTTAAAGGGGGTGGTCGAATGTTTTATGTAATTTTGCCATATCTCAGCAGCAGTTATAGGTAGGATCTTGAAATTCCAGAAAACAAATCTACTAAAAAAATGATTAAACACCTATTTCAGCGATTTTAGAAATTCCACCTAGAAGGGGGTTAAATGGGGGTGGTCGAATGTTTCAGAACTTTTCGCCATATCTCAGCAGCAGTTATAGGTAGGAGCTTGAAATTCCAGAAAACAAATCTACTAAAAAAATGATTAAACACCTATTTCAGCGATTTTAGAAATTCCACCCAGAAGGGGGTTAAATGGGGGTGGTCGAATGTTTCAGGTCATTTCGCCATATCTCAGCAGCAGTTATAGGTAGGAACGCAAAAATCAGGAAAACAAATCTACTAAAAAAATGATTAAACACCTATTTCAGCGATTTTAGAAATTCCACCTAGAAGGGGGTTAAATAAGGGTGGTCGAATGTTTCAGGTCATTTCGCCATATCTCAGCAGCAGTTATAGGTAGGATCTTGAAATTCCAGAAAACAAATCAACTAAAAAAATGATTAATCACCTATTTCAGCGATTTTAGAAATTCCACCTAGAAGGGGGTTAAATGGGGGTGGTCGAATGTTTTAGGTAATTTTGCCATATCTCAGCAGCAGTTATAGGTAGGATCTTGAAATTCCAGAAAACAAATCTACTAAAAAAATGATTAAACACCTATTTCAGCGATTTTAAAAATTCCCCCCAGAAGGGGGTTAAAGGGGGTGGTCGAATGTTTTAGGTCATTTTGCCGTATCTCAGCAGCAGTTATAGGAAGGAGCTTGAAATTCCAGAAAACAAATCTACTAAAAAAATGATTAAACACTTATTTCAGCGATTTTAGAAATTCCCCCCAGAAGGGGGTTAAAGGGGATAGTCGAATGTTTTAGGTCATTTTGCCGTATCTCAGCAGCAGTTATAGGAAGGAGCTTGAAATTCCAGAAAACAAATCTACTAAAAAAATGATTAAACACGTATTTCAGCGTTTTAGAAATTCCTCCCAGAAGGGGGTTAAAGGGGGTGGTCGAATGTTTTAGGTCATTTTGCCGTATCTCAGCAGCAGTTATAGGTTATAGGTAGGAGCTTGAAATTCCAGAAAACAAATCTACTAAAAAAATGATTAAACACGTATTTCAGCGATTTTAGAAATTCCCCCCAGAAGGGGGTTAAAGGGGGTGGTCGAATGTTTTAGGTAATTTTGCCATATCTCAGCAGCAGTTATAGGTAGGATCTTAAAATTCCAGAAAACAAATCTACTAAAAAAATGATTAAACACCTATTTCAGCGATTTTAGAAATTCCACCTAGAAGGGGGTTAAATGGGGGTGGTCGAATGTTTCAGAACTTTTCGCCATATCTCAGCAGCAGTTATAGGTAGGAGCTTGAAATTCCAGAAAACAAATCTACTAAAAAAATGATTAAACACCTATTTCAGCGATTTTAGAAATTCCACCTAGAAGGGGGTTAAATAAGGGTGGTCGAATGTTTCAGGTCATTTCGCCATATCTCAGCAGCAGTTATAGGTAGGATCTTGAAATTCCAGAAAACAAATCAACTAAAAATATGATTAATCACCTATTTCAGCGATTTTAGAAATTCCACCTAGAAGGGGGTTAAATGGGGGTGGTCGAATGTTTTAGGTAATTTTGCCATATCTCAGCAGCAGTTATAGGTAGGATCTTGAAATTCCAGAAAACAAATCTACTAAAAAAATGATTAAACACCTATTTCAGCGATTTTAAAAATTCCCCCCAGAAGGGGGTTAAAGGGGGTGGTCGAATGTTTTAGGTCATTTTGCCGTATCTCAGCAGCAGTTATAGGAAGGAGCTTGAAATTCCAGAAAACAAATCTACTAAAAAAATGATTAAACACGTATTTCAGCGATTTTAGAAATTCCTCCCAGAAGGGGGTTAAAGTTGGTGGTCGAATGTTTTAGGTCATTTTGCCGTATCTCAGCAGCAGTTATAGGAAGGAGCTTGAAATTCCAGAAAACAAATCTACTAAAAAAATGATTAAACACCTATTTCAGCGATTTTAGAAATTCCACCCAGAAGGGGGTTAAAGGGGGTGGTCGAATGTTTTAAGTCATTTTGCCATATCTCAGCAGCAGTTATAGGTAGGAACGCAAAAATCAGGAAAACAAATCTACTAAAAAAATGATTAAACACCTATTTCAGCGATTTTAGAAATTCCACCCAGAAGGGGGTTAAATGGGGGTGGTCGAATGTTTCAGGTCATTTCGCCATATCTCAGCAGCAGTTATAGGTAGGATCTTGAAATTCCAGAAAACAAATCTACTAAAAAAATGATTAAACACCTATTTCAGCGATTTTAGAAATTCCCCCCAGAAGGGGGTTAAAGGGGGTGGTCGAATGTTTTAGGTCATTTTGAAAATATCTCAGCAGCAGTTGTAGGTAGGAGTTTGAAATTCCAGAAAACAAAGCTACTAAAAAAATGATTAAACACTTATTTCAGCGATTTTAGAAATTCCCCCCAGAAGGGGGTTAAAGGGGGTAGTCGAATGTTTTAGGTCATTTTGCCGTATCTCAGCAGCAGTTATAGGAAGGAGCTTGAAATTCCAGAAAACAAATCTACTAAAAAAATGATTAAACACGTATTTCAGCGATTTTAGAAATTCCTCCCAGAAGGGGGTTAAAGGGGGTGGTCGAATGTTTTAGGTCATTTTGCCGTATCTCAGCAGCAGTTATAGGTTATAGGTAGGAGCTTGAAATTCCAGAAAAAAAATCTACTAAAAAAATGATTAAACACCTATTTCAGCGATTTTAGAAATTCCACCCAGAAGGGGGTTAAATGGGGGTGGGGTGGTCGAATATTTCAGGTCATTTCGCCATATCTCAGCAGCAGTTATAGGTAGGATCTTGAAATTCCAGAAAACAAATCTACTAAAAAAATGATTAAACACCTATTTCAGCGATTTTAGAAATTCCACCTAAAAGGGGGTTAAATGGGGGTGGTCGAATGTTTCAGAACTTTTCGCCATATCTCAGCAGCAGTTATAGGTAGGATCTTGAAATTCCAGAAAACAAATCTACTAAAAAAATGATTAAACACGTATTTCAGCGATTTTAGAAATTCCCCCCAGAAGGGGGTTAAAGGGGGTGGTCGAATGTTTTAGGTAATTTTGCCATATCTCAGCAGCAGTTATAGGTAGGATCTTGAAATTCCAGAAAACAAATCTACTAAAAAAATGATTAAACACCTATTTCAGCGATTTTAGAAATTCCACCTAGAAGGGGGTTAAATGGGGGTGGTCGAATATTTCAGAACTTTTCGCCATATCTCAGCAGCAGTTATAGGTAGGAGCTTGAAATTCCAGAAAACAAATCTACTAAAAAAATGATTAAACACCTATTTCAGCGATTTTAGAAATTCCACCCAGAAGGGGGTTTAATGGGGGTGGTCGAATGTTTCAGAACTTTTCGCCATATCTCAGCAGCAGTTATAGGTAGGATCTTGAAATTCCAGAAAACAAATCTACTAAAAAAATGATTAAACACGTATTTCAGCGATTTTAGAAATTCCCCCCAGAAGGGGGTTAAAGGGGGTGGTCGAATGTTTTAGGTAATTTTGCCATATCTCAGCAGCAGTTATAGGTAGGATCTTGAAATTCCAGAAAACAAATCTACTAAAAAAATGATTAAACACCTATTTCAGCGATTTTAGAAATTCCACCTAGAAGGGGGTTAAATGGGGGTGGTCGAATGTTTTAGGTAATTTTGCCATATCTCAGCAGCAGTTATAGGTAGGATCTTGAAATTCCAGAAAACAAATCTACTAAAAAAATGATTAAACACTTATTTCAGCGATTTTAGAAATTCCCCCCAGAAGGGGGTTAAAGGGGGTAGTCGAATGTTTTAGGTCATTTTGCCGTATCTCAGCAGCAGTTATAGGAAGGAGCTTGAAATTCCAGAAAACAAATCTACTAAAAAAATGATTAAACACGTATTTCAGCGATTTTAGAAATTCCACCCAGAAGGGGGTTAAATGGGGGTGGTCGAATGTTTCAGGTCATTTCGCCATATCTCAGCAGCAGTTATAGGTAGGAACGCAAAAATCAGGAAAACAAATCTACTAAAAAAATGATTAATCACCTATTTCAGCGATTTTAGAAATTCCACCTAGAAGGGGGTTAAATGGGGGTGGTCGAATGTTTTAGGTAATTTTGCCATATCTCAGCAGCAGTTATAGGTAGGATCTTGAAATTCCAGAAAACAAATCTACTAAAAAAATGATTAAACACCTATTTCAGCGATTTTAAAAATTCCCCCCAGAAGGGGGTTAAAGGGGGTGGTCGAATGTTTTAGGTCATTTTGCCGTATCTCAGCAGCAGTTATAGGAAGGAGCTTGAAATTCCAGAAAACAAATCTACTAAAAAAATGATTAAACACGTATTTCAGCGATTTTAGAAATTCCTCCCAGAAGGGGGTTAAAGTTGGTGGTCGAATGTTTTAGGTCATTTTGCCGTATCTCAGCAGCAGTTATAGGAAGGAGCTTGAAATTCCAGAAAACAAATCTACTAAAAAAATGATTAAACACCTATTTCAGCGATTTTAGAAATTCCACCCAGAAGGGGGTTAAAGGGGGTGGTCGAATGTTTTAAGTCATTTTGCCATATCTCAGCAGCAGTTATAGGTAGGAACGCAAAAATCAGGAAAACAAATCTACAAAAAAATGATTAAACACCTATTTCAGCGATTTTAGAAATTCCACCTAGAAGGGGGTTAAATAAGGGTGGTCGAATGTTTCAGGTCATTTCGCCATATCTCAGCAGCAGTTATAGGTAGGATCTTGAAATTCCAGAAAACAAATCAACTAAAAAAATGATTAATCACCTATTTCAGCGATTTTAGAAATTCCACCTAGAAGGGGGTTAAATGGGGGTGGTCGAATGTTTTAGGTAATTTTGCCATATCTCAGCAGCAGTTATAGGTAGGATCTTGAAATTCCAGAAAACAAATCTACTAAAAAAATGATTAAACACCTATTTCAGCGATTTTAAAAATTCCCCCCAGAAGGGGGTTAAAGGGGGTGGTCGAATGTTTTAGGTCATTTTGCCGTATCTCAGCAGCAGTTATAGGAAGGAGCTTGAAATTCCAGAAAACAAATCTACTAAAAAAATGATTAAACACTTATTTCAGCGATTTTAGAAATTCCCCCCAGAAGGGGGTTAAAGGGGATAGTCGAATGTTTTAGGTCATTTTGCCGTATCTCAGCAGCAGTTATAGGAAGGAGCTTGAAATTCCAGAAAACAAATCTACTAAAAAAATGATTAAACACGTATTTCAGCGTTTTAGAAATTCCTCCCAGAAGGGGGTTAAAGGGGGTGGTCGAATGTTTTAGGTCATTTTGCCGTATCTCAGCAGCAGTTATAGGTTATAGGTAGGAGCTTGAAATTCCAGAAAACAAATCTACTAAAAAAATGATTAAACATGTATTTCAGCGATTTTAGAAATTCCCCCCAGAAGGGGGTTAAAGGGGGTGGTCGAATGTTTTAGGTAATTTTGCCATATCTCAGCAGCAGTTATAGGTAGGATCTTAAAATTCCAGAAAACAAATCTACTAAAAAAATGATTAAACACCTATTTCAGCGATTTTAGAAATTCCACCTAGAAGGGGGTTAAATGGGGGTGGTCGAATGTTTCAGAACTTTTCGCCATATCTCAGCAGCAGTTATAGGTAGGAGCTTGAAATTCCAGAAAACAAATCTACTAAAAAAATGATTAAACACCTATTTCAGCGATTTTAGAAATTCCACCTAGAAGGGGGTTAAATAAGGGTGGTCGAATGTTTCAGGTCATTTCGCCATATCTCAGCAGCAGTTATAGGTAGGATCTTGAAATTCCAGAAAACAAATCAACTAAAAATATGATTAATCACCTATTTCAGCGATTTTAGAAATTCCACCTAGAAGGGGGTTAAATGGGGGTGGTCGAATGTTTTAGGTAATTTTGCCATATCTCAGCAGCAGTTATAGGTAGGATCTTGAAATTCCAGAAAACAAATCTACTAAAAAAATGATTAAACACCTATTTCAGCGATTTTAAAAATTCCCCCCAGAAGGGGGTTAAAGGGGGTGGTCGAATGTTTTAGGTCATTTTGCCGTATCTCAGCAGCAGTTATAGGAAGGAGCTTGAAATTCCAGAAAACAAATCTACTAAAAAAATGATTAAACACGTATTTCAGCGATTTTAGAAATTCCTCCCAGAAGGGGGTTAAAGTTGGTGGTCGAATGTTTTAGGTCATTTTGCCGTATCTCAGCAGCAGTTATAGGAAGGAGCTTGAAATTCCAGAAAACAAATCTACTAAAAAAATGATTAAACACCTATTTCAGCGATTTTAGAAATTCCACCCAGAAGGGGGTTAAAGGGGGTGGTCGAATGTTTTAAGTCATTTTGCCATATCTCAGCAGCAGTTATAGGTAGGAACGCAAAAATCAGGAAAACAAATCTACTAAAAAAATGATTAAACACCTATTTCAGCGATTTTAGAAATTCCACCCAGAAGGGGGTTAAATGGGGGTGGTCGAATGTTTCAGGTCATTTCGCCATATCTCAGCAGCAGTTATAGGTAGGATCTTGAAATTCCAGAAAACAAATCTACTAAAAAAATGATTAAACACCTATTTCAGCGATTTTAGAAATTCCCCCCAGAAGGGGGTTAAAGGGGGTGGTCGAATGTTTTAGGTCATTTTGAAAATATCTCAGCAGCAGTTGTAGGTAGGAGTTTGAAATTCCAGAAAACAAAGCTACTAAAAAAATGATTAAACACTTATTTCAGCGATTTTAGAAATTCCCCCCAGAAGGGGGTTAAAGGGGGTAGTCGAATGTTTTAGGTCATTTTGCCGTATCTCAGCAGCAGTTATAGGAAGGAGCTTGAAATTCCAGAAAACAAATCTACTAAAAAAATGATTAAACACGTATTTCAGCGATTTTAGAAATTCCTCCCAGAAGGGGGTTAAAGGGGGTGGTCGAATGTTTTAGGTCATTTTGCCGTATCTCAGCAGCAGTTATAGGTTATAGGTAGGAGCTTGAAATTCCAGAAAAAAAATCTACTAAAAAAATGATTAAACACCTATTTCAGCGATTTTAGAAATTCCACCCAGAAGGGGGTTAAATGGGGGTGGGGTGGTCGAATATTTCAGGTCATTTCGCCATATCTCAGCAGCAGTTATAGGTAGGATCTTGAAATTCCAGAAAACAAATCTACTAAAAAAATGATTAAACACCTATTTCAGCGATTTTAGAAATTCCACCTAAAAGGGGGTTAAATGGGGGTGGTCGAATGTTTCAGAACTTTTCGCCATATCTCAGCAGCAGTTATAGGTAGGATCTTGAAATTCCAGAAAACAAATCTACTAAAAAAATGATTAAACATGTATTTCAGCGATTTTAGAAATTCCCCCCAGAAGGGGGTTAAAGGGGGTGGTCGAATGTTTTAGGTAATTTTGCCATATCTCAGCAGCAGTTATAGGTAGGATCTTGAAATTCCAGAAAACAAATCTACTAAAAAAATGATTAAACACCTATTTCAGCGATTTTAGAAATTCCACCTAGAAGGGGGTTAAATGGGGGTGGTCGAATATTTCAGAACTTTTCGCCATATCTCAGCAGCAGTTATAGGTAGGAGCTTGAAATTCCAGAAAACAAATCTACTAAAAAAATGATTAAACACCTATTTCAGCGATTTTAGAAATTCCACCCAGAAGGGGGTTTAATGGGGGTGGTCGAATGTTTCAGAACTTTTCGCCATATCTCAGCAGCAGTTATAGGTAGGATCTTGAAATTCCAGAAAACAAATCTACTAAAAAAATGATTAAACACGTATTTCAGCGATTTTAGAAATTCCCCCCAGAAGGGGGTTAAAGGGGGTGGTCGAATGTTTTAGGTAATTTTGCCATATCTCAGCAGCAGTTATAGGTAGGATCTTGAAATTCCAGAAAACAAATCTACTAAAAAAATGATTAAACACCTATTTCAGCGATTTTAGAAATTCCACCTAGAAGGGGGTTAAATGGGGGTGGTCGAATGTTTCAGAACTTTTCGCCATATCTCAGCAGCAGTTATAGGTAGGAGCTTGAAATTCCAGAAAACAAATCTACTAAAAAAATGATTAAACACCTATTTCAGCGATTTTAGAAATTCCACCCAGAAGGGGGTTAAATGGGGGTGGTCGAATGTTTCAGGTCATTTCGCCATATCTCAGCAGCAGTTATAGGTAGGAACGCAAAAATCAGGAAAACAAATCTACTAAAAAAATGATTAATCACCTATTTCAGCGATTTTAGAAATTCCACCTAGAAGGGGGTTAAATGGGGGTGGTCGAATGTTTTAGGTAATTTTGCCATATCTCAGCAGCAGTTATAGGTAGGATCTTGAAATTCCAGAAAACAAATCTACTAAAAAAATGATTAAACACCTATTTCAGCGATTTTAAAAATTCCCCCCAGAAGGGGGTTAAAGGGGGTGGTCGAATGTTTTAGGTCATTTTGCCGTATCTCAGCAGCAGTTATAGGAAGGAGCTTGAAATTCCAGAAAACAAATCTACTAAAAAAATGATTAAACACGTATTTCAGCGATTTTAGAAATTCCTCCCAGAAGGGGGTTAAAGTTGGTGGTCGAATGTTTTAGGTCATTTTGCCGTATCTCAGCAGCAGTTATAGGAAGGAGCTTGAAATTCCAGAAAACAAATCTACTAAAAAAATGATTAAACACCTATTTCAGCGATTTTAGAAATTCCACCCAGAAGGGGGTTAAAGGGGGTGGTCGAATGTTTTAAGTCATTTTGCCATATCTCAGCAGCAGTTATAGGTAGGAACGCAAAAATCAGGAAAACAAATCTACAAAAAAATGATTAAACACCTATTTCAGCGATTTTAGAAATTCCACCTAGAAGGGGGTTAAATAAGGGTGGTCGAATGTTTCAGGTCATTTCGCCATATCTCAGCAGCAGTTATAGGTAGGATCTTGAAATTCCAGAAAACAAATCAACTAAAAAAATGATTAATCACCTATTTCAGCGATTTTAGAAATTCCACCTAGAAGGGGGTTAAATGGGGGTGGTCGAATGTTTTAGGTAATTTTGCCATATCTCAGCAGCAGTTATAGGTAGGATCTTGAAATTCCAGAAAACAAATCTACTAAAAAAATGATTAAACACCTATTTCAGCGATTTTAAAAATTCCCCCCAGAAGGGGGTTAAAGGGGGTGGTCGAATGTTTTAGGTCATTTTGCCGTATCTCAGCAGCAGTTATAGGAAGGAGCTTGAAATTCCAGAAAACAAATCTACTAAAAAAATGATTAAACACGTATTTCAGCGATTTTAGAAATTCCTCCCAGAAGGGGGTTAAAGTTGGTGGTCGAATGTTTTAGGTCATTTTGCCGTATCTCAGCAGCAGTTATAGGAAGGAGCTTGAAATTCCAGAAAACAAATCTACTAAAAAAATGATTAAACACCTATTTCAGCGATTTTAGAAATTCCACCCAGAAGGGGGTTAAAGGGGGTGGTCGAATGTTTTAAGTCATTTTGCCATATCTCAGCAGCAGTTATAGGTAGGAACGCAAAAATCAGGAAAACAAATCTACTAAAAAAATGATTAAACACCTATTTCTGCGATTTTAGAAATTCCACCCAGAAGGGGGTTAAAGGGGGTGGTCGAATGTTTCAGGTCATTTCGCCGTATCTCAGCAGCAGTTATAGGTAGGATATTGAAATTCCAGAAAACAAATCTACTAAAAAAATGATTAAACACGTATTTCAGCGATTTTAGAAATTCCCCCCAGAAGGGGGTTAAATGGGGGTGGTCGAATGTTTCAGGTCATTTTGCCGTATCTCAGCAGCAGTTATAGGTAGGATCTTGAAATTCCAGAAAACAAATCTACTAAAAAAATGATTAAACACCTATTTCAGCGATTTTAGAAATTCCACCTAGAAGGGGGTTAAATGGGGGTGGTCGAATGTTTCAGAACTTTTCGCCATATCTCAGCAGCAGTTATAGGTAGGAGCTTGAAATTCCAGAAAACAAATCTACTAAAAAAATGATTAAACACCTATTTCAGCGATTTTAGAAATTCCACCTAGAAGGGGGTTAAATAAGGGTGGTCGAATGTTTCAGGTCATTTCGCCATATCTCAGCAGCAGTTATAGGTAGGATCTTGAAATACCAGAAAACAAATCAACTAAAAAAATGATTAATCACCTATTTCAGCGATTTTAGAAATTCCACCTAGAAGGGGGTTAAATGGGGGTGGTCGAATGTTTTAGGTAATTTTGCCATATCTCAGCAGCAGTTATAGGTAGGATCTTGAAATTCCAGAAAACAAATCTACTAAAAAAATGATTAAACACCTATTTCAGCGATTTTAAAAATTCCCCCCAGAAGGGGGTTAAAGGGGGTGGTCGAATGTTTTAGGTCATTTTGCCGTATCTCAGCAGCAGTTATAGGAAGGAGCTTGAAATTCCAGAAAACAAATCTACTAAAAAAATGATTAAACACGTATTTCAGCGATTTTAGAAATTCCTCCCAGAAGGGGGTTAAAGTTGGTGGTCGAATGTTTTAGGTCATTTTGCCGTATCGCAGCAGCAGTTATAGGAAGGAGCTTGAAATTCCAGAAAACAAATCTACTAAAAAAATGATTAAACACCTATTTCAGCGATTTTAGAAATTCCACCCAGAAGGGGGTTAAAGGGGTGGTCGAATGTTTTAAGTCATTTTGCCATATCTCAGCAGCAGTTATAGGTAGGAACGCAAAAATCAGGAAAACAAATCTACTAAAAAAATGATTAAACACGTATTTCAGCGATTTTAGAAATTCCCCCCAGAAGGGGGTTAAAGGGGGTGGTCGAATGTTTTAGGTAATTTTGCCATATCTCAGCAGCAGTTATAGGTAGGATCTTGAAATTCCAGAAAACAAATCTACTAAAAAAATGATTAAACACCTATTTCAGCGATTTTAGAAATTCCACCTAGAAGGGGGTTAAATGGGGGTAGTCGAATATTTCAGAACTTTTCGCCATATCTCAGCAGCAGTTATAGGTAGGAGCTTGAAATTCCAGAAAACAAATCTACTAAAAAATGATTAAACACCTATTTCAGCGATTTTAGAAATTCCACCCAGAAGGGGGTTTAATGGGGGTGGTCGAATGTTTCAGAACTTTTCGCCATATCTCAGCAGCAGTTATAGGTAGGATCTTGAAATTCCAGAAAACAAATCTACTAAAAAAATGATTAAACACGTATTTCAGCGATTTTAGAAATTCCCCCCAGAAGGGGGTTAAAGGGGGTGGTCGAATGTTTTAGGTAATTTTGCCATATCTCAGCAGCAGTTATAGGTAGGATCTTGAAATTCCAGAAAACAAATCTACTAAAAAAATGATTAAACACCTATTTCAGCGATTTTAGAAATTCCACCTAGAAGGGGGTTAAATGGGGGTGGTCGAATGTTTCAGAACTTTTCGCCATATCTCAGCAGCAGTTATAGGTAGGAGCTTGAAATTCCAGAAAACAAATCTACTAAAAAAATGATTAAACACCTATTTCAGCGATTTTAGAAATTCCACATAGAAGGGGGTTAAATAAGGGTGGTCGAATGTTTCAGGTCATTTCGCCATATCTCAGCAGCAGTTATAGGTAGGATCTTGAAATTCCAGAAAACAAATCTACTAAAAAAATGATTAAACACCTATTTCAGCGATTTTAAAAATTCCCCCCAGAAGGGGGTTAAAGGGGGTGGTCGAATGTTTTAGGTCATTTTGCCGTATCTCAGCAGCAGTTATAGGAAGGAGCTTGAAATTCCAGAAAACAAATCTACTAAAAAAATGATTAAACACGTATTTCAGCGATTTTAGAAATTCCTCCCAGAAGGGGGTTAAAGTTGGTGGTCGAATGTTTTAGGTCATTTTGCCGTATCTCAGCAGCAGTTATAGGAAGGAGCTTGAAATTCCAGAAAACAAATCTACTAAAAAAATGATTAAACACCTATTTCAGCGATTTTAGAAATTCCACCCAGAAGGGGGTTAAAGGGGGTGGTCGAATGTTTTAAGTCATTTTGCCATATCTCAGCAGCAGTTATAGGTAGGAACGCAAAAATCAGGAAAACAAATCTACAAAAAAATGATTAAACACCTATTTCAGCGATTTTAGAAATTCCACCTAGAAGGGGGTTAAATAAGGGTGGTCGAATGTTTCAGGTCATTTCGCCATATCTCAGCAGCAGTTATAGGTAGGATCTTGAAATTCCAGAAAACAAATCAACTAAAAAAATGATTAATCACCTATTTCAGCGATTTTAGAAATTCCACCTAGAAGGGGGTTAAATGGGGGTGGTCGAATGTTTTAGGTAATTTTGCCATATCTCAGCAGCAGTTATAGGTAGGATCTTGAAATTCCAGAAAACAAATCTACTAAAAAAATGATTAAACACCTATTTCAGCGATTTTAAAAATTCCCCCCAGAAGGGGGTTAAAAGGGGTGGTCGAATGTTTTAGGTCATTTTGCCGTATCTCAGCAGCAGTTATAGGAAGGAGCTTGAAATTCCAGAAAACAAATCTACTAAAAAAATGATTAAACACGTATTTCAGCGATTTTAGAAATTCCTCCCAGAAGGGGGTTAAAGTTGGTGGTCGAATGTTTTAGGTCATTTTGCCGTATCTCAGCAGCAGTTATAGGAAGGAGCTTGAAATTCCAGAAAACAAATCTACTAAAAAAATGATTAAACACCTATTTCAGCGATTTTAGAAATTCCACCCAGAAGGGGGTTAAAGGGGGTGGTCGAATGTTTTAAGTCATTTTGCCATATCTCAGCAGCAGTTATAGGTAGGAACGCAAAAATCAGGAAAACAAATCTACTAAAAAAATGATTAAACACCTATTTCAGCGATTTTAGAAATTCCACCCAGAAGGGGGTTTAATGGGGGTGCTCGAATGTTTCAGGTCATTTCGCCATATCTCAGCAGCAGTTATAGGTAGGATCTTGAAATTCCAGAAAACAAATCAACTAAAAAAATGATTAATCACCTATTTCAACGATTTTAGAAATTCCACCTAGAAGGGGGTTAAATGGGGGTGGTCGAATGTTTTAGGTAATTTTGCCATATCTCAGCAGCAGTTATAGGTAGGATCTTGAAATTCCAGAAAACAAATCTACTAAAAAAATGATTAAACACCTATTTCAGCGATTTTAGAAATTCCCCCCAGAAGGGGGTTAAAGGGGGTGGTCGAATGTTTTAGGTCATTTTGAAAATATCTCAGCAGCAGTTGTAGGTAGGAGTTTGAAACTCCAGAAAACAAAGCTACTAAAAAAATGATTAAACACTTATTTCAGCGATTTTAGAAATTCCTCCCAGAAGGGGGTTAAAGGGGGTAGTCGAATGTTTTAGGTCATTTTGCCGTATCTCAGCAGCAGTTATAGGAAGGAGCTTGAAATTCCAGAAAACAAATCTACTAAAAAAATGATTAAACATGTATTTCAGCGATTTTAGAAATTCCTCCCAGAAGGGGGTTAAAGGGGGTGGTCGAATGTTTTAGGTCATTTTGCCGTATCTCAGCAGCAGTTATAGGTTATAGGTAGGAGCTTGAAATTCCAGAAAACAAATCTACTAAAAAAATGATTAAACACCTATTTCAGCGATTTTAGAAATTCCACCCAGAAGGGGGTTAAATGGGGGTGGGGTGGTCGAATGTTTCAGGTCATTTCGCCATATCTCAGCAGCAGTTATAGGTAGGATCTTGAAATTCCAGAAAACAAATCTACTAAAAAAATGATTAAACACCTACTTCAGCGATTTTAGAAATTCCACCTAAAAGGGGGTTAAATCGGGGTGGTCGAATGTTTCAGAACTTTTCGCCATATCTCAGCAGCAGTTATAGGTAGGATCTTGAAATTCCAGAAAACAAATCTACTAAAAAAATGATTAAACACGTATTTCAGCGATTTTAGAAATTCCCCCCAGAAGGGGGTTAAAGGGGGTGGTCGAATGTTTTAGGTAATTTTGCCATATCTCAGCAGCAGTTATAGGTAGGATCTTGAAATTCCAGAAAACAAATCTACTAAAAAAATGATTAAACACCTATTTCAGCGATTTTAGAAATTCCACCTAGAAGGGGGTTAAATGGGGGTGGTCGAATATTTCAGAACTTTTCGCCATATCTCAGCAGCAGTTATAGGTAGGAGCTTGAAATTTCAGAAAACAAATCTACTAAAAAAATGATTAAACACCTATTTCAGCGATTTTAGAAATTCCACCCAGAAGGGGGTTTAATGGGGGTGGTCGAATGTTTCAGAACTTTTCGCCATATCTCAGCAGCAGTTATAGGTAGGATCTTGAAATTCCAGAAAACAAATCTACTAAAAAAATGATTAAACACGTATTTCAGCGATTTTAGAAATTCCCCCCAGAAGGGGGTTAAAGGGGGTGATCGAATGTTTTAGGTAATTTTGCCATATCTCAGCAGCAGTTATAGGTAGGATCTTGAAATTCCAGAAAACAAATCAACTAAAAAAATGATTAATCACCTATTTCAGCGATTTTAGAAATTCCACCTAGAAGGGGGTTAAATGGGGGTGGTCGAATGTTTCAGAACTTTTCGCCATATCTCAGCAGCAGTTATAGGTAGGAGCTTGAAATTCCAGAAAACAAATCTACTAAAAAAATGATTAAACACCTATTTCAGCGATTTTAGAAATTCCACCTAGAAGGGGGTTAAATAAGGGTGGTCGAATGTTTCAGGTCATTTTGCCATATCTCAGCAGCAGTTATAGGTAGGATCTTGAAATTCCAGAAAACAAATCAACTAAAAAAATGATTAATCACCTATTTCAGCGATTTTAGAAATTCCACCTAGAAGGGGGTTAAATGGGGGTGGTCGAATGTTTTAGGTAATTTTGCCATATCTCAGCAGCAGTTATAGGTAGGATCTTGAAATTCCAGAAAACAAATCAACTAAAAAAATGATTAATCACCTATTTCAGCGATTTTAGAAATTCCACCTAGAAGGGGGTTAAATGGGGGTGGTCGAATGTTTTAGGTCATTTCGCCATATCTCAGCAGCAGTTATAGGTAGGATCTTGAAATTCCAGAAAACAAATCTACTAAAAAAATGATTAAACACCTATTTCAGCGATTTTAGAAATTCCACTTAGAAGGGGGTTAAATGGGGGTGGTCGAATGTTTCAGAACTTTTCGCCATATCTCAGCAGCAGTTATAGGTAGGATCTTGAAATTCCAGAAAACAAATCTACTAAAAAAATGATTAAACACCTATTTCAGCGATTTTAGAAATTCCCCCCAGAAGGGGGTTAAAGGGGGTGGTCGAATGTTTTAGGTCATTTTGAAAATATCTCAGCAGCAGTTGTAGGTAGGAGTTTGAAATTCCAGAAAACAAAGCTACTAAAAAAATGATTAAACACTTATTTCAGCGATTTTAGAAATTCCCCCCAGAAGGGGGTTAAAGGGGGTAGTCGAATGTTTTAGGTCATTTTGCCGTATCTCAGCAGCAGTTATAGGAAGGAGCTTGAAATTCCAGAAAACAAATCTACTAAAAAAATGATTAAACACGTATTTCAGCGATTTTAGAAATTCCTCCCAGAAGGGGGTTAAAGGGGGTGGTCGAATGTTTTAGGTCATTTTGCCGTATCTCAGCAGCAGTTATAGGTTATAGGTAGGAGCTTGAAATTCCAGAAAACAAATCTACTAAAAAAATGATTAAACACGTATTTCAGCGATTTTAGAAATTCCCCCCAGAAGGGGGTTAAAGGGGGTGGTCGAATGTTTTAGGTAATTTTGCCATATCTCAGCAGCAGTTATAGGTAGGATCTTGAAATTCCAGAAAACAAATCTACTAAAAAAATGATTAAACACCTATTTCAGCGATTTTAGAAATTCCACCCAGAAGGGGGTTAAATGGGGGTGGTCGAATGTTTCAGGTCATTTCGCCATATCTCAGCAGCAGTTATAGGTAGGATCTTGAAATTCCAGAAAACAAATCAACTAAAAAAATGATTAATCACCTATTTCAGCGATTTTAGAAATTCCACCTAGAAGGGGGTTAAATGGGGGTGGTCGAATGTTTTAGGTAATTTTGCCATATCTCAGCAGCAGTTATAGGTAGGATCTTGAAATTCCAGAAAACAAATCTACTAAAAAAATGATTAAACACCTATTTCAGCGATTTTAGAAATTCCCCCCAGAAGGGGGTTAAAGGGGGTGGTCGAATGTTTTAGGTCATTTTGAAAATATCTCAGCAGCAGTTGTAGGTAGGAGTTTGAAATTCCAGAAAACAAAGCTACTAAAAAAATGATTAAACACTTATTTCAGCGATTTTAGAAATTCCCCCCAGAAGGGGGTTAAAGGGGGTAGTCGAATGTTTTAGGTCATTTTGCCGTATCTCAGCAGCAGTTATAGGAAGGAGCTTGAAATTCCAGAAAACAAATCTACTAAAAAAATGATTAAACACGTATTTCAGCGATTTTAGAAATTCCACCTAGAAGGGGGTTAAATGGGGGTGGTCGAATATTTCAGAACTTTTCGCCATATCTCAGCAGCAGTTATAGGTAGGAGCTTGAAATTTCAGAAAACAAATCTACTAAAAAAATGATTAAACACCTATTTCAGCGATTTTAGAAATTCCACCCAGAAGGGGGTTTAATGGGGGTGGTCGAATGTTTCAGAACTTTTCGCCATATCTCAGCAGCAGTTATAGGTAGGATCTTGAAATTCCAGAAAACAAATCTACTAAAAAAATGATTAAACACGTATTTCAGCGATTTTAGAAATTCCCCCCAGAAGGGGGTTAAAGGGGGTGATCGAATGTTTTAGGTAATTTTGCCATATCTCAGCAGCAGTTATAGGTAGGATCTTGAAATTCCAGAAAACAAATCAACTAAAAAAATGATTAATCACCTATTTCAGCGATTTTAGAAATTCCACCTAGAAGGGGGTTAAATGGGGGTGGTCGAATGTTTCAGAACTTTTCGCCATATCTCAGCAGCAGTTATAGGTAGGAGCTTGAAATTCCAGAAAACAAATCTACTAAAAAAATGATTAAACACCTATTTCAGCGATTTTAGAAATTCCACCTAGAAGGGGGTTAAATAAGGGTGGTCGAATGTTTCAGGTCATTTTGCCATATCTCAGCAGCAGTTATAGGTAGGATCTTGAAATTCCAGAAAACAAATCAACTAAAAAAATGATTAATCACCTATTTCAGCGATTTTAGAAATTCCACCTAGAAGGGGGTTAAATGGGGGTGGTCGAATGTTTTAGGTAATTTTGCCATATCTCAGCAGCAGTTATAGGTAGGATCTTGAAATTCCAGAAAACAAATCTACTAAAAAAATGATTAAACACCTATTTCAGCGATTTTAAAAATTCCCCCCAGAAGGGGGTTAAAGGGGGTGGTCGAATGTTTTAGGTCATTTTGCCGTATCTCAGCAGCAGTTATAGGAAGGAGCTTGAAATTCCAGAAAACAAATCTACTAAAAAAATGATTAAACACGTATTTCAGCGATTTTAGAAATTCCTCCCAGAAGGGGGTTAAAGTTGGTGGTCGAATGTTTTAGGTCATTTTGCCGTATCTCAGCAGCAGTTATAGGAAGGAGCTTGAAATTCCAGAAAACAAATCTACTAAAAAAATGATTAAACACCTATTTCAGCGATTTTAGAAATTCCACCCAGAAGGGGGTTAAAGGGGGTGGTCGAATGTTTTAAGTCATTTTGCCATATCTCAGCAGCAGTTATAGGTAGGAACGCAAAAATCAGGAAAACAAATCTACTAAAAAAATGATTAAACACCTATTTCAGCGATTTTAGAAATTCCACCCAGAAGGGGGTTAAATGGGGGTGGTCGAATGTTTCAGGTCATTTCGCCATATCTCAGCAGCAGTTATAGGTAGGATCTTGAAATTCCAGAAAACAAATCAACTAAAAAAATGATTAATCACCTATTTCAGCGATTTTAGAAATTCCACCTAGAAGGGGGTTAAATGGGGGTGGTCGAATGTTTTAGGTCATTTCGCCATATCTCAGCAGCAGTTATAGGTAGGATCTTGAAATTCCAGAAAACAAATCTACTAAAAAAATGATTAAACACCTATTTCAGCGATTTTAGAAATTCCACTTAGAAGGGGGTTAAATGGGGGTGGTCGAATGTTTCAGAACTTTTCGCCATATCTCAGCAGCAGTTATAGGTAGGATCTTGAAATTCCAGAAAACAAATCTACTAAAAAAATGATTAAACACCTATTTCAGCGATTTTAGAAATTCCCCCCAGAAGGGGGTTAAAGGGGGTGGTCGAATGTTTTAGGTCATTTTGAAAATATCTCAGCAGCAGTTGTAGGTAGGAGTTTGAAATTCCAGAAAACAAAGCTACTAAAAAAATGATTAAACACTTATTTCAGCGATTTTAGAAATTCCCCCCAGAAGGGGGTTAAAGGGGGTAGTCGAATGTTTTAGGTCATTTTGCCGTATCTCAGCAGCAGTTATAGGAAGGAGCTTGAAATTCCAGAAAACAAATCTACTAAAAAAATGATTAAACACGTATTTCAGCGATTTTAGAAATTCCTCCCAGAAGGGGGTTAAAGGGGGTGGTCGAATGTTTTAGGTCATTTTGCCGTATCTCAGCAGCAGTTATAGGTTATAGGTAGGAGCTTGAAATTCCAGAAAACAAATCTACTAAAAAAATGATTAAACACGTATTTCAGCGATTTTAGAAATTCCCCCCAGAAGGGGGTTAAAGGGGGTGGTCGAATGTTTTAGGTAATTTTGCCATATCTCAGCAGCAGTTATAGGTAGGATCTTGAAATTCCAGAAAACAAATCTACTAAAAAAATGATTAAACACCTATTTCAGCGATTTTAGAAATTCCACCCAGAAGGGGGTTAAATGGGGGTGGTCGAATGTTTCAGGTCATTTCGCCATATCTCAGCAGCAGTTATAGGTAGGATCTTGAAATTCCAGAAAACAAATCAACTAAAAAAATGATTAATCACCTATTTCAGCGATTTTAGAAATTCCACCTAGAAGGGGGTTAAATGGGGGTGGTCGAATGTTTTAGGTAATTTTGCCATATCTCAGCAGCAGTTATAGGTAGGATCTTGAAATTCCAGAAAACAAATCTACTAAAAAAATGATTAAACACCTATTTCAGCGATTTTAGAAATTCCCCCCAGAAGGGGGTTAAAGGGGGTGGTCGAATGTTTTAGGTCATTTTGAAAATATCTCAGCAGCAGTTGTAGGTAGGAGTTTGAAATTCCAGAAAACAAAGCTACTAAAAAAATGATTAAACACTTATTTCAGCGATTTTAGAAATTCCCCCCAGAAGGGGGTTAAAGGGGGTAGTCGAATGTTTTAGGTCATTTTGCCGTATCTCAGCAGCAGTTATAGGAAGGAGCTTGAAATTCCAGAAAACAAATCTACTAAAAAAATGATTAAACACGTATTTCAGCGATTTTAGAAATTCCTCCCAGAAGGGGGTTAAAGGGGGTGGTCGAATGTTTTAGGTCATTTTGCCGTATCTCAGCAGCAGTTATAGGTTATAGGTAGGAGCTTGAAATTCCAGAAAACAAATCTACTAAAAAAATTATTAAACACCTATTTCAGCGATTTTAGAAATTTTACCCAGAAGGGGGTTAAATGGGGGTGGGGTGGTCGAATGTTTCAGGTCATTTCGCCATATCTCAGCAGCAGTTATAGGTAGGATCTTGAAATTCCAGAAAACAAATCTACTAAAAAAATGATTAAACACCTATTTCAGCGATTTTAGAAATTCCACCTAAAAGGGGGTTAAATGGGGGTGGTCGAATGTTTCAGAACTTTTCGCCATATCTCAGCAGCAGTTATAGGTAGGATCTTGAAATTCCAGAAAACAAATCTACTAAAAAAATGATTAAACACGTATTTCAGCGATTTTAGAAATTACCCCCAGAAGGGGGTTAAAGGGGGTGGTCGAATGTTTTAGGTAATTTTGCCATATCTCAGCAGCAGTTATAGGTAGGATCTTGAAATTCCAGAAAACAAATCTACTAAAAAAATGATTAAACACCTATTTCAGCGATTTTAGAAATTCCACCTAGAAGGGGGTTAAATGGGGGTGGTCGAATATTTCAGAACTTTTCGCCATATCTCAGCAGCAGTTATAGGTAGGAGCTTGAAATTCCAGAAAACAAATCTACTAAAAAAATGATTAAACACCTATTTCAGCGATTTTAGAAATTCCACCCAGAAGGGGGTTTAATGGGGGTGGTCGAATGTTTCAGAACTTTTCGCCATATCTCAGCAGCAGTTATAGGTAGGATCTTGAAATTCCAGAAAACAAATCTACTAAAAAAATGATTAAACACGTATTTCAGCGATTTTAGAAATTCCCCCCAGAAGGGGGTTAAAGGGGGTGGTCGAATGTTTTATGTAATTTTGCCATATCTCAGCAGCAGTTATAGGTAGGATCTTGAAATTCCAGAAAACAAATCTACTAAAAAAATGATTAAACACCTATTTCAGCGATTTTAGAAATTCCACCTAGAAGGGGGTTAAATGGGGGTGGTCGAATGTTTCAGAACTTTTCGCCATATCTCAGCAGCAGTTATAGGTAGGAGCTTGAAATTCCAGAAAACAAATCTACTAAAAAAATGATTAAACACCTATTTCAGCGATTTTAGAAATTCCACCCAGAAGGGGGTTAAATGGGGGTGGTCGAATGTTTCAGGTCATTTCGCGATATCTCAGCAGCAGTTTTAGGTAGGAACGCAAAAATCAGGAAAACAAATCTACTAAAAAAATGATTAAACACCTATTTCAGCGATTTTAGAAATTCCACCTAGAAGGGGGTTAAATAAGGGTGGTCGAATGTTTCAGGTCATTTCGCCATATCTCAGCAGCAGTTATAGGTAGGATCTTGAAATTCCAGAAAACAAATCAACTAAAAAAATGATTAATCACCTATTTCAGCGATTTTAGAAATTCCACCTAGAAGGGGGTTAAATGGGGGTGGTCGAATGTTTTAGGTAATTTTGCCATATCTCAGCAGCAGTTATAGGTAGGATCTTGAAATTCCAGAAAACAAATCTACTAAAAAAATGATTAAACACCTATTTCAGCGATTTTAAAAATTCCCCCCAGAAGGGGGTTAAAGGGGATAGTCGAATGTTTTAGGTCATTTTGCCGTATCTCAGCAGCAGTTATAGGAAGGAGCTTCAAATTCCAGAAAACAAATCTACTAAAAAAATGATTAAACACGTATTTCAGCGATTTTAGAAATTCCTCCCAGAAGGGGGTTAAAGGGGGTGGTCGAATGTTTTAGGTCATTTTGCCGTATCTCAGCAGCAGTTATAGGTTATAGGTAGGAGCTTGAAATTCCAGAAAACAAATCTACTAAAAAAATGATTAAACACGTATTTCAGCGATTTTAGAAATTCCCCCCAGAAGGGGGTTAAAGGGGGTGGTCGAATGTTTTAGGTAATTTTGCCATATCTCAGCAGGAGTTATAGGTAGGATCTTAAAATTCCAGAAAACAAATCTACTAAAAAAATGATTAAACACCTATTTCAGCGATTTTAGAAATTCCACCTAGAAGGGGGTTAAATGGGGGTGGTCGAATGTTTCAGAACTTTTCGCCATATCTCAGCAGCAGTTATAGGTAGGAGCTTGAAATTCCAGAAAACAAATCTACTAAAAAAATGATTAAACACCTATTTCAGCGATTTTAGAAATTCCACCTAGAAGGGGGTTAAATAAGGGTGGTCGAATGTTTCAGGTCATTTCGCCATATCTCAGCAGCAGTTATAGGTAGGATCTTGAAATTCCAGAAAACAAATCAACTAAAAAAATGATTAATCACCTATTTCAGCGATTTTAGAAATTCCACCTAGAAGGGGGTTAAATGGGGGTGGTCGAATGTTTTAGGTAATTTTGCCATATCTCAGCAGCAGTTATAGGTAGGATCTTGAAATTCCAGAAAACAAATCTACTAAAAAAATGATTAAACACCTATTTCAGCGATTTTAAAAATTCCCCCCAGAAGGGGGTTAAAGGGGGTGGTCGAATGTTTTAGGTCATTTTGCCGTATCTCAGCAGCAGTTATAGGAAGGAGCTTGAAATTCCAGAAAACAAATCTACTAAAAAAATGATTAAACACGTATTTCAGCGATTTTAGAAATTCCTCCCAGAAGGGGGTTAAAGTTGGTGGTCGAATGTTTTAGGTCATTTTGCCGTATCTCAGCAGCAGTTATAGGAAGGAGCTTGAAATTCCAGAAAACAAATCTACTAAAAAAATGATTAAACACCTATTTCAGCGATTTTAGAAATTCCACCCAGAAGGGGGTTAAAGGGGGTGGTCGAATGTTTTAAGTCATTTTGCCATATCTCAGCAGCAGTTATAGGTAGGAACGCAAAAATCAGGAAAACAAATCTACTAAAAAAATGATTAAACACCTATTTCAGCGATTTTAGAAATTCCACCCAGAAGGGGGTTAAATGGGGGTGGTCGAATGTTTCAGGTCATTTCGCCATATCTCAGCAGCAGTTATAGGTAGGATCTTGAAATTCCAGAAAACAAATCTACTAAAAAAATGATTAAACACCTATTTCAGCGATTTTAGAAATTCCCCCCAGAAGGGGGTTAAAGGGGGTGGTCGAATGTTTTAGGTCATTTTGAAAATATCTCAGCAGCAGTTGTAGGTAGGAGTTTGAAATTCCAGAAAACAAAGCTACTAAAAAAATGATTAAACACTTATTTCAGCGATTTTAGAAATTCCCCCCAGAAGGGGGTTAAAGGGGGTAGTCGAATGTTTTAGGTCATTTTGCCGTATCTCAGCAGCAGTTATAGGAAGGAGCTTGAAATTCCAGAAAACAAATCTACTAAAAAAATGATTAAACACGTATTTCAGCGATTTTAGAAATTCCTCCCAGAAGGGGGTTAAAGGGGGTGGTCGAATGTTTTAGGTCATTTTGCCGTATCTCAGCAGCAGTTATAGGTAGGATCTTGAAATTCCAGAAAACAAATCTACTAAAAAAATGATTAAACACCTATTTCAGCGATTTTAGAAATTCCTCCCAGAAGGGGGTTAAAGGGGGTGGTCGAATGTTTTATGTAATTTTGCCATATCTCAGCAGCAGTTATAGGTAGGAGCTTGAAATTCCAGAAAACAAATCTACTAAAAAAATGATTAAACACCTATTTCAGCGATTTTAGAAATTCCACCCAGAAGGGGGTTTAATGGGGGTGGTCGAATGTTTCAGAACTTTTCGCCATATCTCAGCAGCAGTTATAGGTAGGATCTTGAAATTCCAGAAAACAAATCTACTAAAAAAATGATTAAACACGTATTTCAGCGATTTTAGAAATTCCCCCCAGAAGGGGGTTAAAGGGGGTGGTCGAATGTTTTAGGTAATTTTGCCATATCTCAGCAGCAGTTATAGGTAGGATCTTGAAATTCCAGAAAACAAATCTACTAAAAAAATGATTAAACACCTATTTCAGCGATTTTAGAAATTCCACCTAGAAGGGGGTTAAATGGGGGTGGTCGAATGTTTCAGAACTTTTCGCCATATCTCAGCAGCAGTTATAGGTAGGAGCTTGAAATTCCAGAAAACAAATCTACTAAAAAAATGATTAAACACCTATTTCAGCGATTTTAGAAATTCCACCCAGAAGGGGGTTAAATGGGGGTGGTCGAATGTTTCAGGTCATTTCGCCATATCTCAGCAGCAGTTATAGGTAGGAACGCAAAAATCAGGAAAACAAATCTACTAAAAAAATGATTAAACACCTATTTCAGCGATTTTAGAAATTCCACCTAGAAGGGGGTTAAATAAGGGTGGTCGAATGTTTCAGGTCATTTCGCCATATCTCAGCAGCAGTTATAGGTAGGATCTTGAAATTCCAGAAAACAAATCAACTAAAAAAATGATTAATCACCTATTTCAGCGATTTTAGAAATTCCACCTAGAAGGGGGTTAAATGGGGGTGGTCGAATGTTTTAGGTAATTTTGCCATATCTCAGCAGCAGTTATAGGTAGGATCTTGAAATTCCAGAAAACAAATCTACTAAAAAAATGATTAAACACCTATTTCAGCGATTTTAAAAATTCCCCCCAGAAGGGGGTTAAAGGGGGTGGTGGAATGTTTTAGGTCATTTTGCCGTATCTCAGCAGCAGTTATAGGAAGGAGCTTGAAATTCCAGAAAACAAATCTACTAAAAAAATGATTAAACACGTATTTCAGCGATTTTAGAAATTCCTCCCAGAAGGGGGTTAAAGTTGGTGGTCGAATGTTTTAGGTCATTTTGCCGTATCTCAGCAGCAGTTATAGGAAGGAGCTTGAAATTCCAGAAAACAAATCTACTAAAAAAATGATTAAACACCTATTTCAGCGATTTTAGAAATTCCACCCAGAAGGGGGTTAAAGGGGGTGGTCGAATGTTTTAAGTCATTTTGCCATATCTCAGCAGCAGTTATAGGTAGGAACGCAAAAATCAGGAAAACAAATCTACTAAAAAAATGATTAAACACCTATTTCAGCGATTTTAGAAATTCCACCCAGAAGGGGGTTTAATGGGGGTGGTCGAATGTTTCAGGTCATTTCGCCATATCTCAGCAGCAGTTATAGGTAGGATCTTGAAATTCCAGAAAACAAATCAACTAAAAAAATGATTAATCACCTATTTCAGCGATTTTAGATATTCCACCTAGAAGGGGGTTAAAGGGGGTGGTCGAATGTTTTAGGTCATTTTGCCGTATCTCAGCAGCAGTTATAGGAAGGAGCTTGAAATTCCAGAAAACAAATCTACTAAAAAAATGATTAAACACGTATTTCAGCGATTTTAGAAATTCCTCCCAGAAGGGGGTTAAAGGGGGTGGTCGAATGTTTTAGGTCATTTTGCCATATCTCAGCAGCAGTTATAGGAAGGAGCTTGAAATTCCAGAAAACAAATCTACTAAAAAAATGATTAAACACCTATTTTAGTGATTTTAGAAATTCCACCCAGAAGGGGGTTAAATGGGGGTGGTCGAATGTTTCAGGTCATTTCGCCATATCTCAGCAGCAGTTATAGGTAGGAGCTGGAAATTCCAGAAAACAAATCTACTAAAAAAATCATTAAACACCTATTTCAGCGATTTTAGAAATTCCACCCAGAAGGGGGTTAAAGGGGGGTGGTCGAATGTTTTAGATCATTTCGCCATATCTCAGCAGCAGTTATAGGTAGGAACGCAAAAATCAGGAAAACAAATCTACTAAAAAAATGATTAAACACCTATTTCAGCGATTTTAGAAATTCCATCCAGAAGGGGGTTAAAGGTGGGTGGTCGAATGTTTTAGGTCATTTCGCCATATCTCAGCAGCAGTTATAGGTAGGAGCTTGAAATTCCAGAAAACAAATCTACTAAAAAAATGATTAAACGCCTATGTCAGCGATTTTAGAAATTCCACCCAGAAGGGGGTTAAAGGGGGATGGTCGAATGTTTTAGGTCATTTCGCCATATCTCAGCAGCAGTTATAGGTAGAAGCGCGAAAATCAGGAAAACAAATCTACTAAAAAAATGATTAAACATGTATTTCAGCGATTTTAGAAATCTCCCCCGAAGGGGTTAAAGGGGGGTGGTCGAATGTCTTAGGTCATTTTGCCATATCTCAGCAGCAGTTATAGGTAGGATCTTGAAATTCCAGAAAACAAATCTACTAAAAAAATGATTAAACACGTATTTCAGCGATTTTAGAAATTCCCCCCAGAAGGGGGTTAAAGGGGGTGGTCGAATGTTTTAGGTCATTTTGCCATATCTCAGCAGCAGTTATAGGTAGGAGCTTGAAATTCCAGAAAACAAAATCTACTAAAAAAATGATTAAACACCTATTTCAGCGATTTTAGAAATTCCACCCAGAAGCGGGTTAAATGGGGGTGGTCGAATGTTTCAGGTCCTTTCGCCATATCTCAGCAGCAGTTATAGGTAGGAACGCAAAAATCAGGAAAACAAATCTACTAAAAAAATGATTAAACAACTATTTCAGCGATTTTAGAAATTCCACCTAGAAGGGGGTTAAATGGGGGTGGTCGAATGTTTCAGGTCATTTCGCCATATCTCAGCAGCAGTTATAGGTAGGATCTTGAAATTCCAGAAAACAAATCAACTAAAAAAATGATTAATCACCTATTTCAGCGATTTTAGAAATTCCACCTAGAAGGGGGTTAAATGGGGCTGGTCGAATGTTTTAGGTAATTTTGCCATATCTCAGCAGTAGTTATAGGTAGGATCTTGAAATTCCAGAAAACAAATCTACTAAAAAAATGATTAAACACGTATTTCAGCGATTTTAGAAATTCCTCCCAGAAGGGGGTTAAAGGGGGTGGTCGAATGTTTTAGGTCATTTTGCCGTATCTCAGCAGCAGTTATAGGAAGGAGCTTGAAATTCCAGAAAACAAATCTACTAAAAAAATGATTAAACACCTATTTTAGCGATTTTAGAAATTCCACCCAGAAGGGGGTTAAATGGGGGTGGTCGAATGTTTCAGGTCATTTCGCCATATCTCAGCAGCAGTTATAGGTAGGAGCTTGAAATTCCAGAAAACAAATCTACTAAAAAAATCATTAAACACCTATTTCAGCGATTTTAGAAATTCCACCCAGAAGGGGGTTAAAGGGGGGTGGTCGAATGTTTCAGAACTTTTCGCCATATCTCAGCAGCAGTTATAGGTAGGATCTTGAAATTCCAGAAAACAAATCTACTAAAAAAATGATTAAACACGTATTTCAGCGATTTTAGAAATTCCCCCCAGAAGGGGGTTAAAGGGGGTGGTCGAATGTTTTATGTAATTTTGCCATATCTCAGCAGCAGTTATAGGTAGGATCTTGAAATTCCAGAAAACAAATCTACTAAAAAAATGATTAAACACCTATTTCAGCGATTTTAGAAATTCCAACTAGAAGGGGGTTAAATGGGGGTGGTCGAATGTTTCAGAACTTTTCGCCATATCTCAGCAGCAGTTATAGGTAGGAGCTTGAAATTCCAGAAAACAAATCTACTAAAAAAATGATTAAACACCTATTTCAGCGATTTTAGAAATTCCAGCCAGAAGGGGGTTAAATGGGGGTGGTCGAATGTTTCAGGTCATTTCGCCATATCTCAGCAGCAGTTATAGGTAGGAACGCAAAAATCAGGAAAACAAATCTACTAAAAAAATGATTAAACACCTATTTCAGCGATTTTAGAAATTCCACCTAGAAGGGGGTTAAATAAGGATGGTCGAATGTTTCAGGTCATTTCGCCATATCTCAGCAGCAGTTATAGGTAGGATCTTGAAATTCCAGAAAACAAATCAACTAAAAAAATGATTAATCACCTATTTCAGCGATTTTAGAAATTCCACCTAGAAGGGGGTTAAATGGGGGTGGTCGAATGTTTTAGGTAATTTTGCCATATCTCAGCAGCAGTTATAGGTAGGATCTTGAAATTCCAGAAAACAAATCTACTAAAAAAATGATTAAACACCTATTTCAGCGATTTTAAAAATTCCCCCCAGAAGGGGGTTAAAGGGGGTGGTCGAATGTTTTAGGTCATTTTGCCGTATCTCAGCAGCAGTTATAGGAAGGAGCTTGAAATTCCAGAAAACAAATCTACTAAAAAAATGATTAAACACTTATTTCAGCGATTTTAGAAATTCCCCCCAGAAGGGGGTTAAAGGGGGTAGTCGAATGTTTTAGGTCATTTTGCCGTATCTCAGCAGCAGTTATAGGAAGGAGCTTGAAATTCCAGAAAACAAATCTACTAAAAAAATGATTAAACACGTATTTCAGCGATTTTAGAAATTCCTCCCAGAAGGGGGTTAAAGGGGGTGGTCGAATGTTTTAGGTCATTTTGCCGTATCTCAGCAGCAGTTATAGGTTATACGTAGGAGCTTGAAATTCCAGAAAACAAATCTACTAAAAAAATGATTAAACACGTATTTCAGCGATTTTAGAAATTCCCCCCAGAAGGGGGTTAAATGGGGTGGTCGAATGTTTTAGGTAATTTTGCCATATCTCAGCAGCAGTTATAGGTAGGATCTTGAAATTCCAGAAAACAAATCTACTAAAAAAATGATTAAACACCTATTTCAGCGATTTTAGAAATTCCACCTAGAAGGGGGTTAAATGGGGGTGGTCGAATGTTTCAGAACTTTTCGCCATATCTCAGCAGCAGTTATAGGTAGGAGCTTGAAATTCCAGAAAACAAATCTACTAAAAAAATGATTAAACACCTATTTCAGCGATTTTAGAAATTCCACCTAGAAGGGGGTTAAATAAGGGTGGTCGAATGTTTCAGGTCATTTCGCCATATCTCAGCAGCAGTTATAGGTAGGATCTTGAAATTCCAGAAAACAAATCAACTAAAAAAATGATTAATCACCTATTTCAGCGATTTTAGAAATTCCACCTAGAAGGGGGTTAAATGGGGGTGGTCGAATGTTTTAGGTAATTTTGCCATATCTCAGCAGCAGTTATAGGTAGGATCTTGAAATTCCAGAAAACAAATCTACTAAAAAAATGATTAAACACCTATTTCAGCGATTTTAAAAATTCCCCCCAGAAGGGGGTTAAAGGGGGTGGTCGAATGTTTTAGGTCATTTTGCCGTATCTCAGCAGCAGTTATAGGAAGGAGCTTGAAATTCCAGAAAACAAATCTACTAAAAAAATGATTAAACACGTATTTCAGCGATTTTAGAAATTCCTCCCAGAAGGGGGTTAAAGTTGGTGGTCGAATGTTTTAGGTCATTTTGCCGTATCTCAGCAGCAGTTATAGGAAGGAGCTTGAAATTCCAGAAAACAAATCTACTAAAAAAATGATTAAACACCTATTTCAGCGATTTTAGAAATTCCACCCAGAAGGGGGTTAAAGGGGGTGGTCGAATGTTTTAAGTCATTTTGCCATATCTCAGCAGCAGTTATAGGTAGGAACGCAAAAATCAGGAAAACAAATCTACTAAAAAAATGATTAAACACCTATTTCAGCGATTTTAGAAATTCCACCCAGAAGGGGGTTAAATGGGGGTGGTCGAATGTTTCAGGTCATTTCGCCATATCTCAGCAGCAGTTATAGGTAGGATCTTGAAATTCCAGAAAACAAATCTACTAAAAAAATGATTAAACACCTATTTCAGCGATTTTAGAAATTCCCCCCAGAAGGGGGTTAAAGGGGGTGGTCCAATGTTTTAGGTCATTTTGAAAATATCTCAGCAGCAGTTGTAGGTAGGAGTTTGAAATTCCAGAAAACAAAGCTACTAAAAAAATGATTAAACACTTATTTCAGCGATTTTAGAAATTCCCCCCAGAAGGGGGTTAAAGGGGGTAGTCGAATGTTTTAGGTCATTTTGCCGTATCTCAGCAGCAGTTATAGGAAGGAGCTTGAAATTCCAGAAAACAAATCTACTAAAAAAATGATTAAACACGTATTTCAGCGATTTTAGAAATTCCTCCCAGAAGGGGGTTAAAGGGGGTGGTCGAATGTTTTAGGTCATTTTGCCGTATCTCAGCAGCAGTTATAGGTTATAGGTAGGAGCTTGAAATTCCAGAAAAAAAATCTACTAAAAAAATGATTAAACACCTATTTCAGCGATTTTAGAAATTCCACCCAGAAGGGGGTTAAATGGGGGTGGGGTGGTCGAATATTTCAGGTCATTTCGCCATATCTCAGCAGCAGTTATAGGTAGGATCTTGAAATTCCAGAAAACAAATCTACTAAAAAAATGATTAAACACCTATTTCAGCGATTTTAGAAATTCCACCTAAAAGGGGGTTAAATGGGGGTGGTCGAATGTTTCAGAACTTTTCGCCATATCTCAGCAGCAGTTATAGGTAGGATCTTGAAATTCCAGAAAACAAATCTACTAAAAAAATGATTAAACACGTATTTCAGCGATTTTAGAAATTCCCCCCAGAAGGGGGTTAAAGGGGGTGGTCGAATGTTTTAGGTAATTTTGCCATATCTCAGCAGCAGTTATAGGTAGGATCTTGAAATTCCAGAAAACAAATCTACTAAAAAAATGATTAAACACCTATTTCAGCGATTTTAGAAATTCCACCTAGAAGGGGGTTAAATGGGGGTGGTCGAATATTTCAGAACTTTTCGCCATATCTCAGCAGCAGTTATAGGTAGGAGCTTGAAATTCCAGAAAACAAATCTACTAAAAAAATGATTAAACACCTATTTCAGCGATTTTAGAAATTCCACCCAGAAGGGGGTTTAATGGGGGTGGTCGAATGTTTCAGAACTTTTCGCCATATCTCAGCAGCAGTTATAGGTAGGATCTTGAAATTCCAGAAAACAAATCTACTAAAAAAATGATTAAACACGTATTTCAGCGATTTTAGAAATTCCCCCCAGAAGGGGGTTAAAGGGGGTGGTCGAATGTTTTAGGTAATTTTGCCATATCTCAGCAGCAGTTATAGGTAGGATCTTGAAATTCCAGAAAACAAATCTACTAAAAAAATGATTAAACACCTATTTCAGCGATTTTAGAAATTCCACCTAGAAGGGGGTTAAATGGGGGTGGTCGAATGTTTCAGAACTTTTCGCCATATCTCAGCAGCAGTTATAGGTAGGAGCTTGAAATTCCAGAAAACAAATCTACTAAAAAAATGATTAAACACCTATTTCAGCGATTTTAGAAATTCCACCCAGAAGGGGGTTAAATGGGGGTGGTCGAATGTTTCAGGTCATTTCGCCATATCTCAGCAGCAGTTATAGGTAGGAACGCAAAAATCAGGAAAACAAATCTACTAAAAAAATGATTAAACACCTATTTCAGCGATTTTAGAAATTCCACCTAGAAGGGGGTTAAATAAGGGTGGTCGAATGTTTCATGTCATTTCGCCATATCTCAGCAGCAGTTATAGGTAGGATCTTGAAATTCCAGAAAACAAATCAACTAAAAAAATGATTAATCACCTATTTCAGCGATTTTAGAAATTCCACCTAGAAGGGGGTTAAATGGGGGTGGTCGAATGTTTTAGGTAATTTTGCCATATCTCAGCAGCAGTTATAGGTAGGATCTTGAAATTCCAGAAAACAAATCTACTAAAAAAATGATTAAACACGTATTTCAGCGATTTTAGAAATTCCTCCCAGAAGGGGGTTAAAGTTGGTGGTCGAATGTTTTAGGTCATTTTGCCGTATCTCAGCAGCAGTTATAGGAAGGAGCTTGAAATTCCAGAAAACAAATCTACTAAAAAAATGATTAAACACCTATTTCAGCGATTTTAGAAATTCCACCCAGAAGGGGGTTAAAGGGGGTGGTCGAATGTTTTAAGTCATTTTGCCATATCTCAGCAGCAGTTATAGGTAGGAACGCAAAAATCAGGAAAACAAATCTACTAAAAAAATGATTAAACACCTATTTCAGCGATTTTAGAAATTCCACCCAGAAGGGGGTTTAATGGGGGTGGTCGAATGTTTCAGGTCATTTCGCCATATCTCAGCAGCAGTTATAGGTAGGATCTTGAAATTCCAGAAAACAAATCAACTAAAAAAATGATTAATCACCTATTTCAGCGATTTTAGATATTCCACCTAGAAGGGGGTTAAATAGGGGTGGTCGAATGTTTTAGGTAATTTTGCCATATCTCAGCAGCAGTTATAGGTAGGATCTTGAAATTCCAGAAAACAAATCTACTAAAAAAATGATTAAACACCTATTTCAGCGATTTTAGAAATTCCCCCCGGAAGGGGGTTAAGGGGGGTGGTCGAATGTTTTAGGTCATTTTGCCATATCTCAGCAGCAGTTGTAGGTAGGAGTTTGAAATTCCAGAAAACAAAGCTACTAAAAAAATGATTAAACACGTATTTCAGCGATTTTAGAAATTCCCCCCAGAAGGGGGTTAAAGGGGGTGGTCGAATGTTTTAGGTCATTTTGCCGTATCTCAGCAGCAGTTATAGGAAGGAGCTTGAAATTCCAGAAAACAAATCTACTAAAAAAATGATTAAACACGTATTTCAGCGATTTTAGAAATTCCTCCCAGAAGGGGGTTAAAGGGGGTGGTCGAATGTTTTAGGTCATTTTGCCATATCTCAGCAGCAATTATAGGAAGGAGCTTGAAATTCCAGAAAACAAATCTACTAAAAAAATGATTAAACACCTATTTTAGTGATTTTAGAAATTCCACCCAGAAGGGGGTTAAATGGGGGTGGTCGAATGTTTCAGGTCATTTCGCCATATCTCAGCAGCAGTCATAGGTAGGAGCTGGAAATTCCAGAAAACAAATCTACTAAAAAAATCATTAAACACCTATTTCAGCGATTTTAGAAATTCCACCCAGAAGGGGGTTAAAGGGGGGTGGTCGAATGTTTTAGATCATTTCGCCATATCTCAGCAGCAGTTATAGGTAGGAACGCAAAAATCAGGAAAACAAATCTACTAAAAAAATGATTAAACACCTATTTCAGCGATTTTAGAAATTCCATCCAGAAGGGGGTTAAAGGTGGGTGGTCGAATGTTTTAGGTCATTTCGCCATATCTCAGCAGCAGTTATAGGTAGGATCTTGAAATTCCAGAAAACAAATCTACTAAAAAAATGATTAAACACGTATTTCAGCGATTTTAGAAATTCCTCCCAGAAGGGGGTTAAAGTTGGTGGTCGAATGTTTTAGGTCATTTTGCCGTATCTCAGCAGCAGTTATAGGAAGGAGCTTGAAATTCCAGAAAACAAATCTACTAAAAAAATGATTAAACACCTATTTCAGCGATTTTAGAAATTCCACCCAGAAGGGGGTTAAAGGGGGTGGTCGAATGTTTTAAGTCATTTTGCCATATCTCAGCAGCAGTTATAGGTAGGAACGCAAAAATCAGGAAAACAAATCTACTAAAAAAATGATTAAACACCTATTTCAGCGATTTTAGAAATTCCACCCAGAAGGGGGTTTAATGGGGGTGGTCGAATGTTTCAGGTCATTTCGCCATATCTCAGCAGCAGTTATAGGTAGGATCTTGAAATTCCAGAAAACAAATCAACTAAAAAAATGATTAATCACCTATTTCAGCGATTTTAGATATTCCACCTAGAAGGGGGTTAAATAGGGGTGGTCGAATGTTTTAGGTAATTTTGCCATATCTCAGCAGCAGTTATAGGTAGGATCTTGAAATTCCAGAAAACAAATCTACTAAAAAAATGATTAAACACCTATTTCAGCGATTTTAGAAATTCCCCCCGGAAGGGGGTTAAGGGGGGTGGTCGAATGTTTTAGGTCATTTTGCCATATCTCAGCAGCAGTTGTAGGTAGGAGTTTGAAATTCCAGAAAACAAAGCTACTAAAAAAATGATTAAACACGTATTTCAGCGATTTTAGAAATTCCCCCCAGAAGGGGGTTAAAGGGGGTGGTCGAATGTTTTAGGTCATTTTGCCGTATCTCAGCAGCAGTTATAGGAAGGAGCTTGAAATTCCAGAAAACAAATCTACTAAAAAAATGATTAAACACGTATTTCAGCGATTTTAGAAATTCCTCCCAGAAGGGGGTTAAAGGGGGTGGTCGAATGTTTTAGGTCATTTTGCCATATCTCAGCAGCAGTTATAGGAAGGAGCTTGAAATTCCAGAAAACAAATCTACTAAAAAAATGATTAAACACCTATTTTAGTGATTTTAGAAATTCCACCCAGAAGGGGGTTAAATGGGGGTGGTCGAATGTTTCAGGTCATTTCGCCATATCTCAGCAGCAGTCATAGGTAGGAGCTGGAAATTCCAGAAAACAAATCTACTAAAAAAATCATTAAACACCTATTTCAGCGATTTTAGAAATTCCACCCAGAAGGGGGTTAAAGGGGGGTGGTCGAATGTTTTAGATCATTTCGCCATATCTCAGCAGCAGTTATAGGTAGGAACGCAAAAATCAGGAAAACAAATCTACTAAAAAAATGATTAAACACCTATTTCAGCGATTTTAGAAATTCCATCCAGAAGGGGGTTAAAGGTGGGTGGTCGAATGTTTTAGGTCATTTCGCCATATCTCAGCAGCAGTTATAGGTAGGAGCTTGAAATTCCAGAAAACAAATCTACTAAAAAAATGATTAAACGCCTATGTCAGCGATTTTAGAAATTCCACCCAGAAGGGGGTTAAAGGGGGTGGTCGAATGTTTAGGTCATTTCGCCATACCGCAGCAGCAGTTATAGGTAGGAGCTTGACATTCCAGAAAACAAATCTACTAAAAAAACGATTAGACACCTATTTCAGAAATTTTAGAAATTCCACCCAGAAGGGGGTTAAAGGGGGATGGTCGAATGTTTTAGGTCATTTCGCCATATCTCAGCAGCAGTTATAGGTAGAAGCGCGAAAATCAGGAAAACAAATCTACTAAAAAAATGATTAAACATGTATTTCAGCGATTTTAGAAATTCCCCCGAAGGGGTTAAAGGGGGGTGGTCGAATGTCTTAGGTCATTTTGCCATATCTCAGCAGCAGTTATAGGTAGGATCTTGAAATTCCAGAAAACAAATCTACTAAAAAAATGATTAAACACGTATTTCAGCGATTTTAGAAATTCCCCCCAGAAGGGGGTTAAAGGGGGTGGTCGAATGTTTTAGGTCATTTTGCCATATCTCAGCAGCAGTTATAGGTAGGAGCTTGAAATTCCAGAAAACAAATCTACTAAAAAAATGATTAAACACCTATTTCAGCGATTTTAGAAATTCCACCCAGAAGCGGGTTAAATGGGGGTGGTCGAATGTTTCAGGTCCTTTCGCCATATCTCAGCAGCAGTTATAGGTAGGAAAGCAAAAATCAGGAAAACAAATCTACTAAAAAAATGATTAAACAACTATTTCAGCGATTTTAGAAATTCCAGCTAGAAGGGGGTTAAATGGGGGTGGTCGAATGTTTCAGGTCATTTCGCCATATCTCAGCAGCAGTTATAGGTAGGATCTTGAAATTCCAGAAAACAAATCAACTAAAAAAATGATTAATCACCTATTTCAGCGATTTTAGAAATTCCACCTAGAAGGGGGTTAAATGGGGCTGGTCGAATGTTTTAGGTAATTTTGCCATATCTCAGCAGTAGTTATAGGTAGGATCTTGAAATTCCAGAAAACAAATCTACTAAAAAAATGATTAAACACGTATTTCAGCGATTTTAGAAATTCCTCCCAGAAGGGGGTTAAAGGGGGTGGTCGAATGTTTTAGGTCATTTTGCCGTATCTCAGCAGCAGTTATAGGAAGGAGCTTGAAATTCCAGAAAACAAATCTACTAAAAAAATGATTAAACACCTATTTTAGCGATTTTAGAAATTCCACCCAGAAGGGGGTTAAATGGGGGTGGTCGAATGTTTCAGGTCATTTCGCCATATCTCAGCAGCAGTTATAGGTAGGAGCTTGAAATTCCAGAAAACAAATCTACTAAAAAAATCATTAAACACCTATTTCAGCGATTTTAGAAATTCCACCCAGAAGGGGGTTAAAGGGGGGTGGTCGAATGTTTTAGATCATTTCGCCATATCTCAGCAGCAGTTATAGGTAGGGACGCAAAAATCAGGAAAACAAATCTACTAAAAAAATGATTAAACACCTATTTGAGCGATTTTAGAAATTCCACCCAGAAGGGGGTTAAATGGGGGTGGTCGAATGTTTCAGGTCATTTCGCCATATCTCAGCAGCAGTTATAGGTAGGATCTTGAAATTCCAGAAAACAAATCTACTAAAAAAATGATTAAACACCTATTTCAGCGATTTTAGAAATTCCCCCCAGAAGGGGGTTAAAGGGGGTGGTCGAATGTTTTAGGTCATTTTGAAAATATCTCAGCAGCAGTTGTAGGTAGGAGTTTGAAATTCCAGAAAACAAAGCTACTAAAAAAATGATTAAACACTTATTTCAGCGATTTTAGAAATTCCCCCCAGAAGGGTGTTAAAGGGGGTGGTCGAATGTTTTAGGTCATTTTGCCGTATCTCAGCAGCAGTTATAGGATGGAGCTTGAAATTCCAGAAAACAAATCTACTAAAAAAATGATTAAACACGTATTTCAGCGATTTTAGAAATTCCTCCCAGAAGGGGGTTAAAGGGGGTGGTCGAATGTTTTAGGTCATTTTGCCGTATCTCAGCAGCAGTTATAGGTAGGATCTTGAAATTCCAGAAAACAAATCTACTAAAAAAATGATTAAACACCTATTTCAGCGATTTTAAAAATTCCCCCCAGAAGGGGGTTAAAGGGGGTGGTCGAATGTTTTAGGTCATTTTGCCGTATCTCAGCAGCAGTTATAGGAAGGAGCTTGAAATTCCAGAAAACAAATCTACTAAAAAAATCATTAAAAACGTATTTCAGCGATTTTAGAAATTCCTCCCAGAAGGGGGTTAAAGGGAGTGGTCGAATGTTTTAGGTCATTTTGCCGTATCTCAGCAGCAGTTATAGGAAGGAGCTTGAAATTCCAGAAAACAAATCTACTAAAAAAATGATTAAACACCTATTTTAGCGATTTTAGAAATTCCACCCAGAAGGGGGTTAAATGGGGGTGGTCGAATGTTTCAGGTCATTTCGCCATATCTCAGCAGCAGTTATAGGTAGGAGCTTGAAATTCCAGAAAACAAATCTACTAAAAAAATCATTAAACACCTATTTCAGCGATTTTAGAAATTCCACCCAGAAGGGGGTTAAAGGGGGGTGGTCGAATGTTTTAGATCATTTCGCCATATCTCAGCAGCAGTTATAGGTAGGAACGCAAAAATGAGGAAAACAAATCTACTAAAAAAATGATTAAACACCTATTTCAGCGATTTTAGAAATTCCACCCAGAAGGGGGTTAAATGGGGGTGGTCGAATGTTTCAGGTCATTTCGCCATATCTCAGCAGCAGTTATAGGTAGGATCTTGAAATTCCAGAAAACAAATCAACTAAAAAAATGATTAATCACCTATTTCAGCGATTTTAGAAATTCCACCTAGAAGGGGGTTAAATGGGGGTGGTCGAATGTTTTAGGTAATTTTGCCATATCTCAGCAGCAGTTATAGGTAGGATCTTGAAATTCCAGAAAACAAATCTACTAAAAAAATGATTAAACACCTATTTCAGCGATTTTAGAAATTCCCCCCAGAAGGGGGTTAAAGGGGGTGGTCGAATGTTTTAGGTCATTTTGAAAATATCTCAGCAGCAGTTGTAGGTAGGAGTTTGAAATTCCAGAAAACAAAGCTACTAAAAAAATGATTAAACACTTATTTCAGCGATTTTAGAAATTCCCCCCAGAAGGGTGTTAAAGGGGGTGGTCGAATGTTTTAGGTCATCTTGCCGTATCTCAGCAGCAGTTATAGGAAGGAGCTTGAAATTCCAGAAAACAAATCTACTAAAAAAATGATTAAACACGTATTTCAGCGATTTTAGAAATTCCTCCCAGAAGGGGGTTAAAGGGGGTGGTCGAATGTTTTAGGTCATTTTGCCGTATCTCAGCAGCAGTTATAGGTAGGATCTTGAAATTCCAGAAAACAAATCTACTAAAAAAATGATTAAACACCTATTTCAGCGATTTTAAAAATTCCCCCCAGAAGGGGGTTAAAGGGGGTGGTCGAATGTTTTAGGTCATTTTGCCGTATCTCAGCAGCAGTTATAGGAAGGAGCTTGAAATTCCAGAAAACAAATCTACTAAAAAAATGATTAAACACGTATTTCAGCGATTTTAGAAATTCCTCCCAGAAGGGGGTTAAAGGGGGTGGTCGAATGTTTTAGGTCATTTTGCCGTATCTCAGCAGCAGTTATAGGAAGGAGCTTGAAATTCCAGAAAACAAATCTACTAAAAAAATGATTAAACACCTATTTTAGCGATTTTAGAAATTCCACCCAGAAGGGGGTTAAATGGGGGTGGTCGAATGTTTCAGGTCATTTCGCCATATCTCAGCAGCAGTTATAGGTAGGAGCTTGAAATTCCAGAAAACAAATCTACTAAAAAAATCATTAAACACCTATTTCAGCGATTTTAGAAATTCCACCCAGAAGGGGGTTAAAGGGGGGTGGTCGAATGTTTTTGATCATTTCGCCATATCTCAGCAGCAGTTATAGGTAGGAACGCAAAAATGAGGAAAACAAATCTACTAAAAAAATGATTAAACACCTATTTCAGCGATTTTAGAAATTCCACCCAGAAGGGGGTTAAATGGGGGTGGTCGAATGTTTCAGGTCATTTCGCCATATCTCAGCAGCAGTTATAGGTAGGATCTTGAAATTCCAGAAAACAAATCAACTAAAAAAATGATTAATCACCTATTTCAGCGATTTTAGAAATTCCACCTAGAAGGGGGTTAAATGGGGGTGGTCGAATGTTTTAGGTAATTTTGCCATATCTCAGCAGCAGTTATAGGTAGGATCTTGAAATTCCAGAAAACAAATCTACTAAAAAAATGATTAAACACCTATTTCAGCGATTTTAGAAATTCCCCCCAGAAGGGGGTTAAAGGGGGTGGTCGAATGTTTTAGGTCATTTTGAAAATATCTCAGCAGAAGTTGTAGGTAGGAGTTTGAAATTCCAGAAAACAAAGCTACTAAAAAAATGATTAAACACTTATTTCAGCGATTTTAGAAATTCCCCCCAGAAGGGTGTTAAAGGGGGTGGTCGAATGTTTTAGGTCATTTTGCCGTATCTCAGCAGCAGTTATAGGAAGGAGCTTGAAATTCCAGAAAACAAATCTACTAAAAAAATGATTAAACACGTATTTCAGCGATTTTAGAAATTCCTCCCAGAAGGGGGTTAAAGGGGGTGGTGGAATGTTTTAGGTCATTTTGCCGTATCTCAGCAGCAGTTATAGGTTATAGGTAGGAGCTTGAAATTCCAGAAAACAAATCTACTAAAAAAATGATTAAACACCTATTTCAGCGATTTTAGAAATTCCACCCAGAAGGGGGTTAAATGGGGGTGGGGTGGTCGAATGTTTCAGGTCATTTCGCCATATCTCAGCAGCAGTTATAGGTAGGATCTTGAAATTCCAGAAAACAAATCTACTAAAAAAATGATTAAACACCTATTTCAGCGATTTTAGAAATTCCACCTAGAAGGGGGTTAAATGGGGGTGGTCGAATGTTTCAGAACTTTTCGCCATATCTCAGCAGCAGTTATAGGTAGGATCTTGAAATTCCAGAAAACAAATCTACTAAAAAAATGATCAAACACGTATTTCAGCGATTTTAGAAATTCCTCCCAGAAGGGAGTTAAAGGGGGTGGTCGAATGTTTTAGGTCATTTTGCCGTATCTCAGCAGCAGTTATAGGAAGGAGCTTGAAATTCCAGAAAACAAATCTACAAAAAAATGATTAAACACCTATTTTAGCGATTTTAGAAATACCACCCAGAAGGGGGTTAAATGGGGGTGGTCGAATGTTTCAGGTCATTTCGCCATATCTCAGCAGCAGTTATAGGTAGGAGCTTGAAATTCCAGAAAACAAATCTACTAAAAAAATCATTAAACACCTATTTCAGCGATTTTAGAAATTCCACCCAGAAGGGGGTTAAAGGGGGGTGGTCGAATGTTTTAGATCATTTCGCCATATCTCAGCAGCAGTTATAGGTAGGAACGCAAAAATCAGGAAAACAAATCTACTAAAAAAATGATTAAACACCTATTTCAGCGATTTTAGAAATTCCACACAGAAGGGGGTTAAATGGGGGTGGTCGAATGTTTCAGGTCATTTCGCCATATCTCAGCAGCAGTTATAGGTAGGATCTTGAAATTCCAGAAAACAAATCAACTAAAAAAATGATTAATCACCTATTTCAGCGATTTTAGAAATTCCACCTAGAAGGGGGTTAAATGGGGGTGGTCGAATGTTTTAGGTAATTTTGCCATATCTCAGCAGCAGTTATAGGTAGGATCTTGAAATTCCAGAAAACAAATCTACTAAAAAAATGATTAAACACCTATTTCAGCGATTTTAGAAATTCCCCCCAGAAGGGGGTTAAAGGGGGTGGTCGAATGTTTTAGGTCATTTTGCCATATCTCAGCAGCAGTTGTAGGTAGGAGTTTGAAATTCCAGAAAACAAAGCTACTAAAAAAATGATTAAACACGTATTTCAGCTATTTTAGAAATTCCTCCCAGAAGGGGGTTAAAGGGGGGTGGTCGAATGTTTTAGGTCATTTTGCCATATCTCAGCAGCAGTTATAGGAAGGAGCTTGAAATTCCAGAAAACAAATCTACTAAAAAAATGATTAAACACCTATTTCAGCGATTTTAGAAATTCCACCTAGAAGGGGGTTAAATGGGGGTGGTCGAATGTTTCAGGTCATTTCGCCATATCTCAGCAGCAGTTATAGGTAGGATCTTGAAATTCCAGAAAACAAATCTACTAAAAAAATGATTAAACACCTATTTCAACGATTTTAAAAATTCCCCCCAGAAGGGGGTTAAAGGGGGTGGTCGAATGTTTTAGGTCATTTTGCCGTATCTCAGCAGCAGTTATAGGAAGGAGCTTGAAATTCCAGAAAACAAATCTACTAAAAAAATGATTAAACACGTATTTCAGCGATTTTAGAAATTCCTCCCAGAAGGGGGTTAAAGGGGGTGGTCGAATGTTTTAGGTCATTTTGCCGTATCTCAGCAGCAGTTATAGGAAGGAGCTTGAAATTCCAGAAAACAAATCTACTAAAAAAATGATTAAACACCTATTTTAGCGATTTTAGAAATTCCACCCAGAAGGGGGTTAAATGGGGGTGGTCGAATGTTTCAGGTCATTTCGCCATATCTCAGCAGCAGTTATAGGTAGGAGCTTGAAATTCCAGAAAACAAATCTACTAAAAAAATCATTAAACACCTATTTCAGCGATTTTAGAAATTCCACCCAGAAGGGGGTTAAAGGGGGGGTGGTCGAATGTTTTAGATCATTTCGCCATATCTCAGCAGCAGTTATAGGTAGGAACGCAAAAATCAGGAAAACAAATCTACTAAAAAATGATTAAACACCTATTTCAGCGATTTTAGAAATTCCACCCAGAAGGGGGTTAAAGGGGGTGGTCGAATGTTTTAGGTCATTTTGAAAATATCTCAGCAGCAGTTGTAGGTAGGAGTTTGAAATTCCAGAAAATAAAGCTACTAAAAAAATGATTAAACACGTATTTCAGCGATTTTAGAAATTCCTCCCAGAAGGGGGTTAAAGGGGGTGGTCGAATGTTTTAGGTCATTTTGCCGTATCTCAGCAGCAGTTATAGGTTATAGGTAGGAGCTTGAAATTCCAGAAAACAAATCTACTAAAAAATGATTAAACACCTATTTCAGCGATTTTAGAAATTCCACCCAGAAGGGGGTTAAATGGGGGTGGGGTGGTCGAATGTTTCAGGTCACTTCGCCATATCTCAGCAGCAGTTATAGGTAGGATCTTGAAATTCCAGAAAACAAATCTACTAAAAAAATGATTAAACACCTATTTCAGCGATTTTAGAAATTACACTTAGAAGGGGGTTAAATGGGGGTGGTCGAATGTTTCAGAACTTTTCGCCATATCTCAGCAGCAGTTATAGGTAGGATCTTGAAATTCCAGAAAACAAATCTACTAAAAAAATGATTAAACACGTATTTCAGCGATTTTAGAAATTCCCCACAGAAGGGGGTTAAAGGGGGTGGTCGAATGTTTTAGGTAATTTTGCCATATCTCAGCAGCAGTTATAGGTAGGATCTTGAAATTCCAGAAAACAAATCTACTAAAAAAATGATTAAACACCTATTTCAGCGATTTTAGAAATTCCACCTAGAAGGGGGTTAAATGGGGGTGGTCGAATGTTTCAGAACTTTTCGCCATATCTCAGCAGCAGTTATAGGTAGGATCTTGAAATACCAGAAAACAAATCTACTAAAAAAATGATTAAACACTTATTTCAGCGATTTTAGAAATTCCACCCAGAAGGGGGTTAAATGGGGGTGGTCGAATGTTTCAGGTCATTTCGCCATATCTCAGCAGCAGTTATAGGTAGGAACGCAAAAATCAGGAAAACAAATCTACTAAAAAAATGATTAAACACCTATTTCCGCGATTTTAGAAATTCCACCTAGAAGGGGGTTAAATGGGGGTGGTCGAATGTTTCAGGTCATTTCGCCATATCTCAGCAGCAGTTATAGGTAGGATCTTGAAATTCCAGAAAACAAATCAACTAAAAAATGATTAATCACCTATTTCAGCGATTTTAGAAATTCCACCTAGAAGGGGGTTAAATGGGGGTGGTCGAATGTTTTAGGTCATTTTGCCGTATCTCAGCAGCAGTTATAGGAAGGAGCTTGAAATTCCAGAAAACAAATCTACTAAAAAATGATCAAACACATATTTCAGCGATTTTAGAAATTCCTCCCAGAAGGGGGTTAAAGGGGGTGGTCGAATGTTTTAGGTCATTTTGCCGTATCTCAGCAGCAGTTATAGGAAGGAGCTTGAAATTCCAGAAAACAAATCTACAAAAAATGATTAAACACCTATATTAGCGATTTTAGAAATACCACCCAGAAGGGGGTTAAATGGGGGTGGTCGAATGTTTCAGGTCATTTCGCCATATCTCAGCAGCAGTTATAGGTAGGAGCTTGAAATTCCAGAAAACAAATCTACTAAAAAAATCATTAAACACCTATTTCAGCGATTTTAGAAATTCCACCCAGAAGGGGGTTAAAGGGGGGTGGTCGAATGTTTTAGATCATTTCGCCATATCTCAGCAGCAGTTATAGGTAGGAACGCAAAAATCAGGAAAACAAATCTACTAAAAAAATGATTAAACACCTATTTCAGCGATTTTAGAAATTCCACCCAGAAGGGGGTTAAATGGGGGTGGTCGAATGTTTCAGGTCATTTCGCCATATCTCAGCAGCAGTTATAGGTAGGATCTTGAAATTCCAGAAAACAAATCAACTAAAAAAATGATTAATCACCTATTTCAGCGATTTTAGAAATTCCACCTAGAAGGAGGTTAAATGGGGGTGGTCGAATGTTTTAGGTAATTTTGCCATATCTCAGCAGCAGTTATAGGTAGGATCTTGAAATTCCAGAAAACAAATCTACTAAAAAAATGATTAAACACTTATTTCAGCGATTTTAGAAATTCCCCCCAGAAGGGGGTTAAAGGGGGTGGTCGAATGTTTTAGGTCATTTTGCCATATCTCAGCAGCAGTTGTAGGCAGGAGTTTGAAATTCCAGAAAACAAAGCTACTAAAAAAATGATTAAACACGTATTTCAGCTATTTTAGAAATTCCCCCCAGAAGGGGGTTAAAGGGGGTGGTCGAATGTTTTAGGTCATTTTGCCGTATCTCAGCAGCAGTTATAGGAAGGAGCTTGAAATTCCAGAAAACAAATCTACTAAAAAAGTGATTAAACACGTATTTCAGCGATTTTAGAAATTCCTCCCAGAAGGGGCTTAAAGGGGGGTGGTCGAATGTTTTAGGTCATTTTGCCATATCTCAGCAGCAGTTATAGGAAGGAGCTTGAAATTCCAGAAAACAAATCTACTAAAAAAATGATTAAACACCTATTTTATTGATTTTAGAAATTCCACCCAGAAGGGGGTTAAATGGGGGTGGTCGAATGTTTCAGGTCATTTCGCCATATCTCAGCAGCAGTTATAGGTAGGAGCTTGAAATTCCAGAAAACAAATCTACTAAAAAAATCATTAAACACCTATTTCAGCGATTTTAGAAATTCCACCCAGAAGGGGGTTAAAGGGGGGTGGTCGAATGTTTTAGATCATTTCGCCATATCTCAGCAGCAGTTATAGGTAGGAACGCAAAAATCAGGAAAACAAATCTACTAAAAAAATGATTAAACACCTATTTCAGCGATTTTAGAAATTCCATCCAGAAGGGGGTTAAAGGTGGGTGGTCGAATGTTTTAGGTCATTTCGCCATATCTCAGCAGCAGTTATAGGTAGGAGCTTGAAATTCCAGAAAACAAATCTACTAAAAAAATGATTAGACACGTATTTCAGCTATTTTAGAAATTCCCCCCAGAAGGGGGTTAAAGGGGGTGGTCGAATGTTTTAGGTCATTTTGCCGTATCTCAGCAGCAGTTATAGAAAGGAGCTTGAAATTCCAGAAAACAAATCTACTAAAAAAATCATTAAACACCTATTTCAGCGATTTTAGAAATTCCACCCAGAAGGGGGTTAAAGGGGGGTGGTCGAATGTTTTAGATCATTTCGCCATATCTCAGCAGCAGTTATAGGTAGGAACGCAAAAATCAGGAAAACAAATCTACTAAAAAAATGATTAAACACCTATTTCAGCGATTTTAGAAATTCCATCCAGAAGGGGGTTAAAGGTGGGTGGTCGAATGTTTTAGGTCATTTCGCCATATCTCAGCAGCAGTTATAGGTAGGAGCTTGAAATTCCAGAAAACAAATCTACTAAAAAAATGATTAAACGCCTATGTCAGCGATTTTAGAAATTCCACCCAGAAGGGGGTTAAAGGGGGTGGTCGAATGTTTAGGTCATTTCGCCATACCTCAGCAGCAGTTATAGGTAGGAGCTTGACATTCCAGAAAACAAATCTACTAAAAAAACGATTAGACACCTATTTCAGCAATTTTAGAAATTCCACCCAGAAGGGGGTTAAAGGGGGATGGTCGAATGTTTTAGGTCATTTCGCCATATCTCAGCAGCAGTTATAGGTAGAAGCGCGAAAATCAGGAAAACAAATCTACTAAAAAAATGATTAAACATGTATTTCAGCGATTTTAGAAATCTCCCCCGAAGGGGTTAAAGGGGGGTGGTCGAATGTCTTAGGTCATTTCGTCATATCTCAGTAGCAGTTATAGGTAGGAGTGCGAAAATCAGGAAAATAGATCTACTAAAAAATGATTAAACATGCATATAAGCAATTTCAGAAATTACCCTCCCGGAGGGTTTTAAGGGGGGGGTGTCGAATGTTTTAGGTCATTTTGCCGTATCTCAGCAGCAATTTTAGTTAAGAGCACAAAAATCAGGAAAACAAATCTACTAAAAACATGACTAAACATGTATTTCGGGGATTTTAGAATTTCCCCTCCCGGAGGGGGTTAAAGAGTGGTGGTCGAATGTTTTAAATCATTTCGTCATATCTCTGCAGCAGTTTTAGATAGGAGTGCGAAAATCAGGAAAACAAATCTACTGAAAAATGAATAAAACACATATTTCAGCAATGTTGGAAATTCTCTCCAAGTGGTGGTTAAATGGGCGGGTCGAATTTTTTAGGTTATTTCGCCATATCTCAGCTTTTATGTAGGAGGGCGAAATTAATTAAAACAAATGTACTAAAAAATTGGTTAAACACGTATTTCGGCGATTTTGGAAACTCCCCCCAGAAAGTGGCTAAAGGGGTATTCAAAAGTTTCGGGTCATTTCGCCATATCTCAGCAGCGGATTTAGGTAGGAGCTGGAAATTCAGGAAAACACATCTACTAAAAAATGGATAAACACGCATTTCAGTGAGTTTAGAAATCCCCCCTCCCCCCCGAAGTGTTTTAAAGGGGGTGGTTTCGAAAATTTTGGGACATTTCGCCATATCTCAGCAGCTGTTTTATATAGGTGCGCGAAATTCCAGAAAACAAATCTACTAAAAAAATGATTAAACACGTATTTCAGCGATTTTAGAAATTCCTCCCAGAAGGGGGTTAAAGGGGGTGGTCGAATGTTTTAGGTCATTTTGCCGTATCTCAGCAGCAGTTATAGGAAGGAGCTTGAAATTCCAGAAAACAAATCTACTAAAAAAATGATTAAACACCTATTTTAGCGATTTTAGAAATTCCACCCAGAAGGGGGTTAAAGCGGGGTGGTCGAATGTTTTAGATCATTTCGCCATATCTCAGCAGCAGTTATAGGTAGGAACGCAAAAATCAGGAAAACAAATCTACTAAAAAAATGATTAAACACCTATTTCAGCGATTTTAGACATTCCACCCAGAAGGGGGATAAATGGGGGTGGTCGAATGTTTCAGGTCATTTCGCCATATCTCAGCAGCAGTTATAGGTAGGATCTTGAAATTCCAGAAAACAAATCAACTAAAAAAATGATTAATCACCTATTTCAGCGATTTTAGAAATTCCCCCCAGAAGGGGGTTAAAGGGGGTGGTCGAATGTTTTAGGTCATTTTGCCATATCTCAGCAGCAGTTGTAGGTAGGAGTTTGAAATTCCAGAAAACAAAGCTACTAAAAAAATGATTAAACACGTATTTCAGCGATTTTAGAAATTCCCCCCAGAAGGGGGTTAAAGGGGGTGGTCGAATGTTTTAGGTCATTTTGCCGTATCTCAGCAGCAGTTATAGGAAGGAGCTTGAAATTCCAGAAAACAAATCTACTAAAAAAATGATTAAACACGTATTTCAGCGATTTTAGAAATTCCTCCCAGAAGGGGGTTAAAGGGGGTGGTCGAATGTTTTAGGTCATTTTGCCGTATCTCAGCAGCAGTTATAGGAAGGAGCTTGAAATTCCAGAAAACAAATCTACTAAAAAAATGATTAAACACGTATTTTAGTGATTTTAGAAATTCCACCCAGAAGGGGGTTAAATGGGGGTGGTCGAATGTTTCAGGTCATTTCGCCATATCTCAGCAGCAGTTATAGGTAGGAGCTTGAAATTCCAGAAAACAAATCTACTAAAAAAATCATTAAACACCTATTTCAGCGATTTTAGAAATTCCACCCAGAAGGGGGTTAAAGGGGGGTGGTCGAATGTTTCAGATCATTTCGCCATATCTCAGCAGCAGTTATAGGTAGGAACGCAAAAATCAGGAAAACAAATCTACTAAAAAAATGATTAAACACCTATTTCAGCGATTTTAGAAATTCCATCCAGAAGGGGGTTAAAGGTGGGTGGTCGAATGTTTTAGGTCATTTCGCCATATCTCAGCAGCAGTTATAGGTAGGAGCTTGAAATTCCAGAAAACAAATCTACTAAAAAAATGATTAATCACCTATTTCAGCGATTTTAGAAATTCCCCCCAGAAGGGGGTTAAAGGGGGTGGTCGAATGTTTTAGGTCATTTTGCCATATCTCAGCAGCAGTTGTAGGTAGGAGTTTGAAATTCCAGAAAACAAAGCTACTAAAAAAATGATTAAACACGTATTTCAGCGATTTTAGAAATTCCCCCCAGAAGGGGGTTAAAGTTGGTGGTCGAATGTTTTAGGTCATTTTGCCGTATCTCAGCAGCAGTTATAGGTAGGAACGCAAAAATCAGGAAAACAAATCTACTAAAAAAATGATTAAACACCTATTTCAGCGATTTTAGAAATTCCATCCAGAAGGGGGTTAAAGGTGGGTGGTCGAATGTTTTAGGTCATTTCGCCATATCTCAGCAGCAGTTATAGGTAGGAGCTTGAAATTCCAGAAAACAAATCTACTAAAAAAATGATTAAACGCCTATGTCAGCGATTTTAGAAATTCCACCCAGAAGGGGGTTAAAGGGGGTGGTCGAATGTTTAGGTCATTTCGCCATACCTCAGCAGCAGTTATAGGTAGGAGCTTGAGATTCCAGAAAACAAATCTACTAAAAAAACGATTAGACACCTATTTCAGCAATTTTAGAAATTCCACCCAGAAGGGGGTTAAAGGGGGATGGTCGAATGTTTTAGGTCATTTCGCCATATCTCAGCAGCAGTTATAGGTAGAAGCGCGAAAATCAGGAAAACAAATCTACTAAAAAAATGATTAAACATGTATTTCAGCGATTTTAGAAATCCCCCCCGAAGGGGTTAAAGGGGGGTGGTCGAATGTCTTAGGTCATTTCGTCATATCTCAGTAGCAGTTATAGGTAGGAGTGCGAAAATCAGGAAAATAGATCTACTAAAAAATGATTAAACATGCATATCAGCAATTTTAGAAATTACCCTCCCGGAGGGTTTTAAGGGGGGGGGTGTCGAATGTTTTAGGTCATTTTGCCGTATCTCAGCAGCAATTTTAGTTAAGAGCACAAAAATCAGGAAAACAAATCTACTAAAAACATGACTAAACATGTATTTCGGGGATTTTAGAATTTCCCCTCCCGGAGGGGGTTAAAGAGTGGTGGTCGAATGTTTTAAATCATTTCGTCATATCTCTGCAGCAGTTTTAGATAGGAGTGCGAAAATCACGAAAACAAATCTACTGAAAATGAATAAAACACATATTTCAGCAATGTTGGAAATTCCCTCCAGAAGGTGGTTAAATGGGCGGGTCGAATTTTTTAGGTTATTTCGCCATATCTCAGCTTTTATGTAGGAGGGCGAAATTAATTAAAACAAATGTACTAAAAAATTGGTTAAACACGTATTTCGGCGATTTTGGAAACTCCCCCCAGAAAGGGGTATTCAAAAGTTTCGGGTCATTTCGCCATATCTCAGCAGCGGATTTAGGTAGGAGCTGGAAATTCAGGAAAACACATCTACTAAAAAATGGATAAACACGCATTTCAGTGAGTTTAGAAATCCCCCCTCCCCCCCGAAGTGTTTTAAAGGGGGTGGTTTCGAAAATTTTGGGACATTTCGCCATATCTCAGCAGCTGTTTTATATAGGTGCGCGAAATTCAGGAAAACAAATCTACTAAACAAATGATTAAACACGTATTTCAGTGAATTTAGAAATCCCCCCCCCCTAGAAGGTGGTTAAAGGGGGATTCGAAAGTTTTAAGTCATTTCGCCATATCTCAGCAACAGTTTTAGGTTGGAGCGCGAAATTCAGGAAAACGAATGTAATAAAAAAATTACATTGTCTAAGTAATGTGATAAAAAGGTCGATTAATTTTATATGTTTTTAATTATCGTGAGTTTTTTTAATTAATGGATTTATTCTTTAAATATTATGTGAACGAAGTCACGGGTAACAGCTAGTATATATATAAAAGCAAAGCTGCTTATAAATATTTATAATTTTTCATTTTCGCCAACAATGGTCATTGCGAACCTCACTGCGATGCGACAATTTGTTAATTTTTTATGAATTTTTGAAATGTGAATTAATTTAAGAACAACCCTCTATTTATATGAGCAATACTTCAGCTATAGATCTAAATTACAACTATGACCAAATAAACATTTTTTACTTTCATTCATGAAATATTTTCACTCACCTGTCTTCGCGTATCGGACGTGTGACAGCTGCATTTTCTTTTCTAACGCACGAAATTACATAATAAAGATACCTCTATATTTCATGACGGAATTCTCGTTATTAGTAACAGAAAAATACAATTTTTCGCATTTGATTGAGAATTCCAATAAAATCTGCGGTTAGATATTTTATGAACTTAACTAAAATTCATATTTGTTTAGTAAAATCGATATATTTGAGGGAAACAAGCAAGGAAAAAGGAATTTGTTAAATTGGAAAACATGACGCAACAATTAAGCATCTACGCAATAAGCAAAAGAATCTCCCTCTCTCTCTTTATTAAAAGAAAAAAAGACTAACGCTTCTGCCGCAATTGAATTTATGATGGCTGCTTCTCGGCTTATAATAGAAAAATAAAAATACGACATGCAGTTGAAGGGTTCAGCCGAAAATTACAGATTTGATGCATCATAAAACCCCTGATGGCTCGGCCTACAGGCACAGGTAGACTTCGAAGACGCAGACCGTGATGCTCCTGTTTGTTGGTAATTGCGATAGAAATGACCTTTTGCCATGATGCGGCAGTTGGAACCGTCCACTTCAAAACCTAACTTGTTTGCAGGTGGATCCGGCAGTTATTTTTTCTATAAGGGTTGGTCTTATAAAAAACTTGTATAAAAGTTTTAGATAATATTAAGATGATTTATAATAAATCTAAGCGGATTTTATATATTTTGAATTGACGAAGTTATGAATTTTTTTCTTCTAAACCCCCCTTTTTCTCCCCCTTGGGGCCATTTTTAATGATATCAAAAATCTGTCATACATAAATTTTCGACCCTTTTCCTAGAAGTAATAATAACTTTGAACGGATTCGATACATATCATAATTAAGAAATTATGTTTTTTTGTCTGTTTTCACAAAAAAGCCCCCCCCCTGGTTCGATTTTGCCCATTAACAAACCTGACCGAGATTTTATGCCCCTTGATTTTATGTATCAGTTTGGAAGAGGTTTGTGCAGAATTATTGCAGTTATCGTGTCCATAAAAAAAGTGACATAGATAGATAGATAGATAGATATAGATAGATAGATAAAGTTTTGAACTGGGGGTGGTTTTGGGTTCTGGGAGTCATAATCGCCCTAGATCTGCAAAAATGTTTCAAAAATTCCAACTTAGGGGAGAATGTAATAGGTAATATTTCTTACGAAATCTATCTAAAAGAGAAAGAAAGAAAGAAAAAAACTATTGCATATAAAAACATGAAAACTGGTAGTTTTATACAGAAATTTATGATAAACACGCTGGAACAGACAGGTTTTAAATCGAAGGATTATCTTAAGCGCTGTTCAACGTTGAACTCGGTCAAGTTAGTTCAGTTACATAAGTTTTATAGGATCAAAAACCATGAATAGCATTTAAAATTTTTTGCAGGCACATACTTGACTAGATTGTGGTGTGCAGTGTCCAATCATTTTTTTTTTTAAATTTGTCTTTTTTTTTATATCCAATTTTTTATTAAAAATTTCATCATCCGAATAAAGATTTAATTCACACCTTGAAATAGCCCATTTTTTACATACTGTTGCCAGATTTTAAAAAGCCCAAATAATAAAATTTACAAACACTTTTCAAGAGGAAATTATATTTACGTGTGACTATTACAAAAAGAAGAAAACTTTAAAATAATTAAGCTATTGCATGCGAAAAGCATTTAATGGTCAAAAATACGTCTTATTATTAAACGATACATTTCAAACAATTTTCTTATACCGTTGATATAAAAATCCGGGAGGCAGCGACATTTTTTACTAAATCATTTTACACAAGCTAATTTTCAAAAGTGTAACTTATCTTATTTAATTAATCACGAAAACAGACGTCAGCTCTCGAGACAGTGGTTGATTCGGCCTTAAGAATTGAAAAATCCCTCAGTCAAAAGATTAAAGAAGATCGCCACTGGTCGTTTTAATATCATTCAATCTTTAGTAATCGGATAATCTTTTTAAAATGGAGCAAATTAACGTGTTTTTAAAGTCTGCAGTATCTGGACGGGGGATGACGAGCAAAGCGTGTAGGGAACAGAGTTAACCCCTAGTTAAATTAAATAATAATAATAATAAAATAACCGAAATGCGTTATTGACTAACGAATCTTATTGTGTAAGAATTAACCATAATAATTTAATAATAACCATAATAATTAACCGAAATATTTTTAAAATTATTTCTCACACATTCAACTAATTTTTTTTATTGAAAAACATACATTTTGTGTTATAGATTATTTAAATAATCTTTATTATAATAAATGTACCGCCTCCAAAAGAAAAAAAAAGGAACCCAATAATACGAGGGACGTTCCGAAAGTAAGTTCCGTCATTTATTTTTTCCACAGGGAAACTTTATTGCCCCCCCCCCGATAAAAATACACCATGGCATTATGAACTGTACACCTTGCACTATTTTTCGACATAGTCGCCACCGCCATTGAGACATTTGTTGTAGCGTGCAATCAGTTTGAAGAAACCACTCTGGTAAAACTCGATGCCCTGCGATGCAAGGAATTGTCGCACAGCCTGCCCCACCTCAGCGTTGTTTTGGAAGTAACGTCTCGAGAGTGCGGCTTTCAATGCAGGAAACAGGTGAAAGTCCGATGGAGCAAGATCGGGGCTGTAGGCCGGGTGATCCAATTTCTCCCATCCGAAGCGACGAAAGTGAGCCTTGCTGTGTGTGGTTTTGCGTTGTCGTCCAAGAGCACAACCACCTTCACTCAAGAACCTTGGTCTCTTTCGTCGAATGGCGGATCTGAGTTTGGTGAAATTTGTATTCGAATAACCTTGGGTACGCCGGTCTGCTGCTACTCTCACTTTTTCGGCGCTCTGTATATGCGTCATTCCTCCTCCGCTGATGCTCCTTCCGTCGTTGAACCAGCAACGGGTTTAGATTCTTATGGCGATTGTTTGTTTCGCCTGGGGTACCATCTTCTCTTTTTAAAAAAATGACGAAACGTACTTTCGGTGCGTCCCTCGTATTTAATCACCAAATTATCACAGAAAGACGCGAGAGGTACCCAGAGAATTGTGTCTATATTTTGAACATGAATGCAAATTTTGAAATAGGGATCGTATGCATACTGAAAATTGCATCAAATTTGATTTTTCAAATGATAACACCCATTTTTGACACTCTTTAGCGCCACTTTTTTTTAATTCCTTTGATCAAAGCAGTCCAGAAAAGATGTAGTTTCTAGTTTTCTTTTTATGTCTTGATAGAAGTGCAAGATCAAAGTTTGATGATGCTAACCTATAAAACTTTATTGTTATGTATTTTATAACAATAATTTTGTTTGCAATTTTTTGTTTGTAAAAATGTTAAAACTTCGAATAATTTTAATTCCTGAATATAATATGTTTTTTTTTTTATGTTAATAAATTAAAAACAATTTGAATTAGAGAAAATATATCTATTTTATTGTTAAGTGTGTACTTTTTTCTTTAGGGATAGTATAAAAAATGAAAAGGGATTTTTATTTCTAGTATGGGATAACTCGGATTTTTATCTTGGTCTCTGTGAGTGTGAATAAGTGAATGTCCACTGTATTTAAATTTGCTATGGTTTGTTGTGCTTTTCTTTACATTGGTTTTGACACAGCACGTAATCACCTAAATAGAAACATTTTTGCCTTCATCTTATGATATTTTTAGTGCACCGGAAGGAGTTTCACATTCCCCAACCTTTTTAAGCAACAATGGATTACAACAATGTACTCCATTTTTTTATTACTTCCCAACACATAACAATTGTTTTTCCTGCATAAAATCTATTTTACAACAATGAAATTTCTAATAATGAAATTGATACATTTTAATAATTAATTTTATTTTTACAGTTGCAGGTAGATTTTATTTATTTGCGTAAGATTTATTTTGCTCTGCTGTTAATCGTTTTGAATAAATTAAGAATACTTTAAAAGAAAATTTTTGTCATCTTATATAGAAAGATATCAAAGAGGGAAACCGGTGAGTGTTTTTTTAAAAACATTTTCCAACCTAGTTGAAAAGAGTTTATGACTTCGGTTTGTCTGCCGTCTGGCCACTCGCGTGCTCTAACTCGCATAAACATACTCGGATTGCCCTGAAATTTTTGTATGTTATTGTCGTTTACTATAGCATGATCTTTATTCAAAATAAAGTGTGTAGCACTTATACATTTTTTACAGGGACAGTCAAAAATATTCCGTCACATTACAGTCAATGGGAAAAAAATCATTTCAAGTGCATTTTGATGATGCTACGCCATTTGAAACATGATGAAATTGATACACAAATGTGAAGCGCACTAAAACAATGTTTTGTAGAATATGGGGTGCAAAGCATTTATTATTCATTTACAGGGTCACACAAAAGAATTTTGTTACACATTGTTCCTCGGGGAAAAATCGTTTGAAGTATAATTTAATGATGTTTCACTATTTAAAACAAAATGGAATTTATATGTTGAGGTTTTACTATAAATTCGCACTTAAAAGTACGGCGTGCATTTCATTTATCTTTCATTTACAGGAACACACAAAATATATCGGGTACACTACACGTGAAATAATTACAGTCTATATGTGATAAGTGCGTTTTCAACAGTGGTTTGCGCTTTTAAGTTTAACTAAATTTTTGCATAGTTACATGATGTGTAATAAATTCGGTTGATCATATACAGGGCTACACAAGCAAAATCGTTAAGTATTACAGGGGTAAAGTTACGTTAAGTATAAGTGGGAGTGAATTGTTTAGGGTAGTTTTTAATTGTGTTACGCATTTTCCTTCTGAACTATAGTTAGTAGACTTATAGAAGTTTGTGGAACATAAATATATTCATATACAGGGCTACGCAATGAACAAGGTACATTGTCGTTTATGATTGGTAATTGCTGAAAGCTTGTTTTAAGTTGACCTAGGCGTTTTTTACCTGAATTCAATTTTAGCTTAATATGGGGTATGTACAAAAGTTTTTAGATAATATACAGGGTTGACAAAATATTTCGAGTGCATTTCCATCGATTGGCGAAAATTGCTAGATGTGAATTTTCTGAAGGAATTAAAATTTATCATGCTATGTAGTGTCTATCCAAATCTATAGACCATATACAGGGCTGCACAAAATAGTTCGACAACTTTTTTGACTATGGAAGATAAGTGCTAAAACTGGATTTTTAAATGTGCTATGTGTTTCCTAAACTGTTTACTACACATCCTCTTTCACCTTATTTTTATATGAAGTTTCGTTACAGTTTTCTGGATGTGTTGGAAAGTGTTTAATAATCTATGCTTGACGCATGATTTTCCGTTCTTGTTCCTTACTGACTGGTAAAAAATATTTTTTTTATTTGTTGCTGAGGAGGTTTTGGTGCAAATAGCGCAACAGGTAGCGCTGCTATGCTTCATTTTTCATGATTTACACGATTTTAGCGATAGTCATATCTCAAGAATTAACGCATGGAATTTCGTCAAACTTCACAATCCGTTATTTTGAAATATTAACATGTTATGAGATACAAGACTGTTTTGGGATTAGCACATCCCAGTAGTTTTTTTCTTTTATATTAGTGTGCACCGGAAGACAAATAAACCTCTCCTCACCCCCCCCCCCCCATAACAACACACTACATGTTGTTATTACTTCAACAATAGTTTTTAACACATAACATATTATTTATTTATTTATTTATTTTTACAACAATGTATTAGAGCAACGTTCTACAGGTTGATAGTACTTCAACAGTAGTTTTTCATACATATTTTATTTATTTATTTTACAACAATGCATTACAACAATGCACTCCACATGACTATTACTTCAACAATAGTTTTTTACTTATAAAATCTTTTTTGCAACAATGAAATGTCTAATAACAGAATTGATTCATTTCAGCAATTAATTATATATATATATATTTTCAGTTGATGGCAGTTTTTCTCTATTTGCTTAGAATTTATGATGCTCTGGTATTAATCATTTTGAATGAATTAAGAATTACGTAAAAGCGAAAGTTTGTCGTCCTACGAAAAGTTATAAAACAGGAAAAACAGTGAGTGTTTTCTTATAATATTCAAATTAAGTTACTTTGTTTAATTGTAACTGGATGTTAATTTACTTTATTGTGAATTGTTTAAAACAAACAGCAACTTTTTATTTCATAGACATTTTGAAATTTTTTAAAGTTTGACACGATATTTTTATATTTAACATGTTTAGCTGTATTTTATAGCTATAAACTTTGATACTTTCACTAAATATGTATAGTGCTTTAGGGGAAAATGTCATGAGGATTTTTCTAAGAGTTGAGAGAGTATATATATTTAAAGTATAATATATATATATATATATATATATATATATATATATATATATAATATAATATGTACATTTATATAATATATATATAATATAATTATTTAAAGTATAATAAGTATAAGGTAGCCAAACGTCCTCAAAATTCGAGGACGTCTTTAAATTTCTGACTGCACTTGACGCAATATTTGATTTAACATATTTATTACGTTTTAAGAGGGTGATAAATTCGTAGGAAAAAAAATACAGAAAAACCTCTGAATAACCGACATTGTTCGTATATATATATACAAATCATATACAGGACAGCACAAAAGATTTCTAGTACAGTTCCAGGAGGGGGATTTTAAACAGTGCTATGCGTTCTTTACTGAACTAAAATTAACACATATTTTGCCTATTACTTGGTGTGTATAAATTCTATAGATCATATACAGGACAGCAGAAAATATTTCTAGTACAGTTCCTGGAGGGGGATTTTAAACAGTGCTATGCATTTCCAACCAGAAGTAAAATTGACAAATCTTTTGCCTATTCCTTGGTGTGTATAAATTCTATAGATCATATACAGGACAGCACAAAAGATTTCTAGTACAGTTCCAGAAGGAAGTAATCAATTTGAAAAACGCATAACCCATTTGAAAACGCAATTTCAGGAATCACCAACAATATTCGGAAAAATATCCGAATTCTTTTTTGCAGCCCTGTATATGATCTATAGATTTGTATATATGCAACAGAGAATACTAAATTTTAGTTCAGTTAGGAAACGCATTGAACTGTTTAAAATCCCCCTCCTGGAAGTGTATTATAAATCTTTTGTGCTGTCTTGTATATGATCTATAGAATTTATACACACCAAGTAATAGGCAAAAAAATTGTTAATTTTAAAAACACGTTCCGCAATGAAAACGCACTTGAAGCAATTATTGTTAACATGCAGTACTTTAACCGAATTCTTTTGTGTGTCCCTGTAAATGAACGATGAATGCTATACACACACTATTCTGTAGTAAGTCTCTTGCAATGCACCTCAGTGATATGTATCAATTTCAATATGTTTAAAATAGTGAAACATTATTAAAATAAACCTCAAACGATTTTCCCTAGATGGTAATGTAACAGAATTCTTTTGTGTGTCCCTGTAAAGGAATTATAAGTGCAACATACTACATTTTTTTTTCAATACCGAACGTGCCATACTAAACGTCAACAACATATATCAATTGCATGAAGCGAGTTAGAGGACGGACAGACAGACAGACAAATTGTCGTACATAAACTCTTTTCAACTATGTTGGAAAGTGTTAAAAAGATAGGGGTTAGCGGGGGATTTCATTGTACTACTTAGAATGTTAAGATAAAAATCTCATTAAAAAAACAGTGATAGATAATTAATGTACAGCTGCCTTACAATTTTTTTGTGTAGTTGACCTGAAAAAAGTGGACAGTGCTTTAGAAAAAAAAAATAAAACACTAGTTCCCAATTTCTCCGTTTACCTTGTTTAAAACAATTTGAATTATACAATTTTTGTTTTTTTTGAGAATTTTATTTTAGTGTGAAAGGTAACTCTCGTTTCTAGTATAAGATAATTCGAAGTTTTATCTACGAGGGTGGGCTGATAACTTCTCGGCCTGACAGTGAAAGCACAAGATTTTTGACAAATTTTATATTATTTATCAATGTAGTACCCTTGCAACTTAATACATTTAGGACACACTCTTGCATGCGAATTCGTTAGTGCATCCCTGTACGAGGGTGGTTCAAAAAGTTCTCGGCCTGACAAAGAAAATACAAAATTTTTGACAATATTTCATTTTATTTTTCAACTTGCAACACAATACATTTCAAAAGACTCTTGAGAAATGTTCATTCTTTGGCGTTTTTGGTTGACGTTCAACAAACGCGGCACGCATCGGGCGGAAAGCTTTTTCATACCCAAAACATCGTGTAAAATGTAGTGGACACGGTCTATCAACACGGTCTATCGCGATGTTTGCAATGTCAGAAAGTTCTCATATCTCAATCGTCGATTATTCAATACGGCATAATGAATTTTTGAGACGATTTCGTCGGTCGTAGCGGTTTTGTGGCGTCCTGCTGAGCGTTCATCATCGTGAATTGATTTTCTACCCTGTTTAAAGTCAGCAGCCCACTTTTTTATCGTTAAATACGAAAGACAAAGATCTTTTAAGATGGAATGTAACTCTTTTTGCATGTCCGTGGGGGTTAAACCTTTTTTAACAAAGTATTTTATGACAGGTTGAACTTCAATTCTTTCCATTTTTAGAAAATGTCAAAACCTGTTCACTTTACTTTATCGCCCAGCAATAACCAATAAACCCACGCGTCTGAAACTCGGCAGCATGTCATCTAAAGGATCATACTTTACAAACATCATTGTCATTTGATCATACTTGTTCCATCTGTGTGACAGGCTGTGAACTTATCAGCCCACCCTCGTAGGTTATTGAAGGTTTGATTAATCAAGCGTTTACTGTATTAAAATACATGGTTGGTTGTACCTTTCTATACAATGTTTTTTACCCGGCACGCAATCACCAAAACAGAAAGGATATTGCCTTTATCTGATACCATTTTTAGTGCACCAGAAGGGGTTCAATCCCCACCCCTCTCAACTTTTTTCACAATACAAAATTACAACAATGTACTATATTTTATTATTTCTTCGTTATAAATAATAATAAATTTTCGCTACAATAATAAAATAGTGATGAGAAGAAACGGGAAATTTAAAAAAAAATAATAATAATTTTAGTTTTTCAACAATAAAATTTTTTTATCTTATAAAAATGTTACAATGTTACATTTTTTTTTGTCTACTACAATGAAATATTTAATACTGTAAAATGTACATTAAAATAATTAATTTTATTTTTTCAGTTACATGTAGCTGCTTTTTATCATTCCGCGAATTTATGATGTTCTGATAATAATCGTTTTGAAAAATATTTTTATTTCGAACTATAAAAATGAAATTCTACCGTCTTATATGGCAATGTACAATTAAAGGTGAAAATTGGTGAGTGCAATCTTATAATTTTGAAATTAAATTACTTTGCCTAATCACGTTTGGATTGTAATCTACATTAACCAAAAATGTAGAAAAAAAAATCACGAAATTTTGAAATTTTACTGTGCTTATAACAAAACGATACTTTTGTGTTAGCCGGGCGCAAATCGCGTCAATAAGCAGCTCTTTTTTTCTTTTTTTTTGCGTGTAGAAACATTGCTTTGATGCTGAAAACATTAGAGACAATGCATTGATGCTGAAATAAAATGTTTTGTATTATGGTATTATTTCTTTTAGGTAGCTTTTATTACAAAAAGCTACCTATTGCAGCCGTTCCGAGGAAAGCAATTCCAGTCAATTTTGGTATATTTTCACCGATCATGACACCCAGACCCCAAAACCACACTCCGTTCAAATGTTGATATATCTATATCTATATTTATATCTATCTAATATCTATCTATCTATCTATCTATCTATCTATCTATCTATATATATATCTGACATTTGTCATGTTGTAACTCTCGTATATTTATAAACCGATATAAATGTGACTGATCATGTGTGCATGTCTCGTCCGACTTCGTTGGCCAGCTTCATGCGCCATCTTGTTTAAAAATGGCGGCCAGTTAATATTTTATAATTTTTTTAAAAAATTGAAAACGATGTATAAAAAATTATAAATTGAAAAAGTTGTTTCCGTTAAGTGTTAGATAGCGATACAAGGATTCTGGAACATTTTTTTGTTATGGCTTTATCTTACAAAATGGCTGATATAGGGCAGTTTGAAATTCCAGGGGACTGATATTTTGAAACAATCTGATTTTTGTTATGCTGAAATTCGTATTCAAATTCAGTATTAATGAAAACCGGGATTGAATCTTCTATAATAGAGTTCCAAGCATTTTAGCTTCGGTCGTTTAAGTAAAATGAATTGAATTTTTAAAAACATGGAAAATGGAAGCTACCTTTTCCTCCCGGTACAGGCCGAATGGACTTTTTTTTTCTTCTTCTTCTTTTATAATATTTAAAATGCATGGAATTTATTTGTGTGTAATGTATATATTTTTTAATGAAAATTATATATTTTAAATGAAATGAGTGAAAAGTTTATATTTTAAATGAGATGAATATAATACGAATGATGGTAAGAACAATATTTGGAAATTTATCACCTGCGCCCAGCTAACATAAAAGTACAAACAAAACTTTTATCTTTAACATACTTCGTTAAATTTTATAACGATAACAATAAATTTTAGTACTTTCAGTAAATATGTTCGATGCAGGAGAAAAAATCAGCCATAATTCCCGCTTTAGAAATCACAGCATAAAGCTGCCTGTAAAGATTTCCAAATTTAATCAAGAACTGCCGATTTTACATGTGTGCTGATAAAATTATTAAGATATGCCAAAACAGTTTTACCACTTATTTCAACAAAAGTTAAAAAGTAATCGTTTTAAGTAAACAAATAAATAAATACATACGAACTTGTAAGTTATTTTTTCATATATATATATTCAAATTTAAATCAGAATTTCATTTTTAATTAAAACTTATTTTCGCCATTATGCCAGGGTTTATACATATTCTGTAGGCCTGTATTTAAAAAAGCAAACAAAGTTTCAGCTGCTGTAATATATAGTCTGGTTTTTAACGCTTTCCAACAAAGTTGAAAAGTGTTTATGAATTCGGATTGTCTGTCTGTCTGTCTGTCTATCCGTGCTATAACTTGCGTAAACATATTCGAATTGTCATGCAATTGATATATGTTATTGAGGTTTACTATGGCATGTTCGGTATTCAAAATGAAGTATGTAGCACTTATAGTTTTTTTACAGGGACACTCAAAAGAATTCCGTTACATTACGGTCTATGGGGGAAAAATCATTCGCGGTTAATTTTAATGATGTTACACAATTTCAAACATATTAAAATTGATATATATCACTGAGATGCATCACAAGAGGCTTACTATAGAATGTGGTGTGCATAGCAATTATAGTTCCCTTACAGGGACACTCAAAAGAATTCCGTTACATGACGGTCTATGAAGAAAAAATATTTGAGGTTTATTTTAATAATGTTTCACCATTTTAATACATATTGAAATTGATATGTATCACTAAGGTGGATTACAAGAGGCTTACTATAGAATAGTGTGTGTATAATATTAATCGTTCTTTTACAGGGACACACAAAATAATTCGGTTAAAATACTGCTTGTTAATAATAATTAGTTGAAATGCTTTTTCAGTTGCTGAACGCGTTTTTAAATTTAACTCATTTTTTGTCTATTACTTGATGTGTATTAATTGTATGGATTATATACAGGGTAGTACATGAGTTTTGAGCACATTTCCGTTTATTGGCAGAAATTACAGAAGGGGAATTTTTAAACTATGCTACGCGTTTCCTAACTGAACTAAAATTTAGCATTCTATTTAGTATATATACAAATCTATAGATCCTATACAGGGCTGCACAAAAGAGTTTGGATGTTGTTCCGAATATTGTGGGTAATTCTACAAATTGGATTTTTAAATATGTTATGCGTTTTCCGAATTGTTTACTTAGATATCATATTTCACCTTATGGTAAAGATTTGTAAAACTATTTTAGAAGTGTTGGAAAGTTTTACATAATCTATGCTTGACGCAAGATTTTTCGTTCTTGTTACAGTATAAAATCGCACAAAATACTCTTTAATTATACCGCCACGAATTATAGCCCTAATTAATATTCCCAATAGACCGAGCGGCGATTGCAAATAAACCTAGCTCATTTATTAAAAGCTGAAGTTTTCAAAAAATATAGTATTTATCATGGCAGAGCAAATGTGATACAGTTGCCTAGATAAAGCGGGTACAGATACGAGATAGATAGGTATAAGCTTACTTCCGATGTGAATTTCCATCTCTCAGTTAGTTCATTAATAGAAAGAGGAAATCAGTGCTAAAATGAAGGTCTTAGAGGAGTATAAGGTTGCCTGCTAAAATCTAGGTACGACCACTGGCAACCTCTAAAAATTAGGGCTATTTTTGGACACTTCCTTAGTTCATTCGTTAAAAGATGAAATCAACGCTAAAATGTAGAGATTATTTATCGCTACACTGAGAAAAATGCCACTTTCAAATCTGAGTAAATCGACGTTTTCATTTTGTTCTGAAACTTTTTGTTTCAAATAGGACGACCAAATGCTTTCAATTCTGAAATACCAGAAATACTCAGAATATTGAAACATACTCAAAACTGAGCACATACAAGTCAGTTCATACTCATTTTTGAAACATAGACATACTCAAATATGAGCACATATGGAAGTCAGTTCATGCTCATTTTTGAAACAGGGACATAATCAAATATGAGCACACGATGTTTTATTCTTGAGTGTGTGGATGTTTCCAGAAATGGGTTTATACATGTTTCAAACTAGAGTAATTTTGATTCGGAGACATTTTGACTATGCAACATACTCAGATTTGAGAATTTTTTGCTCAGTTTTGAAAATGTCGTTTTTAGAATGTAATGCTATACATAGGGTTGCTTAGTGAAATCGCAGTGCAACTAGTGACAACCCTCCAAAATTAGAGCGTATTTCAAGGTACCTAAGTAGTTCATAAATTAAAAGCTGAAACCAACGTTAATACGTAGAGCTTAAAAATCTCTACTAAAGTATATAGGGTTGCTAGTGAAATCGCGATGCAACTAATGGCAACCTTTCAAAATTTAGGGTATTTTGGATATTTACTTAGTTTAATAATAAAAATAGAACCAGTGCTAAAACGAAGATTTTACAATTATCTATTAAAAAAACATAGAGTTGCCTACTAAAATATGGGAACAACCAGTGACAACCCTTCGAAAATGTCAAAAAATGGAGGATTGTCATTATTACATTCGGTAACATGATGAAATTAAACTCTTAACTGGTAACTCAAAAGAATCTTTTCTTTCAGATATAGCTATTTTCAAAAGAAGAATTGTGACTAGGTATTCCTCGAAATGTCGAACAACAAAAGAATTCTGAAAAACAGGATAATAACAAAGAACATAGTGAATGAAAATAGAATAGGAAAATGGTCACTGCACAAATGGACGGGGTAACAAAAATCGAAAGTGATAAGTTGAAAAATTTAACAGTTATATTTAATTTCGTAATTCAAAAGAATAATCGATTTCAGGTATAGCTATTTTCACAGGAAAATACCCAAGACAAAGAATTATAAAAACTAGCTTAGCGAAGAAAAATACACAAAAGAATAGCAATATTGTCATCGAAGAAAGGGATGGAGACATGAATATGGGAGGTATGTATTCCTACATTCGGCAAGTTGATCAAATTTAACTCTTATACTTGAATTGGTAACTCAAACTAATTTTCGTTTTCAGGTATAGCTATTTTCAAAGGAAAGAGTGAAAATAGGTATCCCTCCAAATTGTCGAAAACCAAGGATTCTGGAAAATAGCCGAGACAAAGAATTATAAAAACTAGCTTAGTGAAGAAGAATACCCAGGAGAATAGCAACATGGTCATCTAAGAAAGGGATATAGGCAAGAATATAGGAGGTATGTATTCTTACATTCGGTAAGTTGATCAAAATTAATTTTTATACTTGAATTGGTAACTCAAACTAATCTTCTCTTTCAGGTATAGCTATTTTAAATGTAAGGAATGAAAATAGGTATCCCTCCGAATTGACGAAGATCAATGATTCTGGAAAATAGCCAAGGTTAAGAATTACAAAAACTAGTTTAGCGAAGAAGAATAAACAGAAGAATACCCAGATAAATAGCAATGTGGTCATCGAAGAAAGGGATGGGGACATGGATATCGGAGGTATGTATTCTTACATTCGGTAAGTTGATCAAATTTAACTCTTAAACGAGAATTGGTAAACTAATCTTCTCTTTCAGGTATAGCTATTTTCAAAAGAAGTAGTAAAAATAGGTATCCCTCCGAATTGTTGAAAACTAAGGATTCTTGAAAATAGCCAAGACAAAAAATTATAAAAACTAGCTTAGCGAAGAAGAATACCCAGGAGAATTGCTAAATGGTCATCGAAGAAAGGGATGGAGACATGAATATCGGAAGTATGTATTCCTACATTCGGTAAGTTGATCAAATTTAACTCTTATACTTGAATTGGTAACTCAAACTAATCTTCGCTTTCAGGTATAGCTATTTTCAAAGGAAAGAGTGAAAATAGGTATCCCTCCAAATTGTCGAAAATCAAGGATTCTGGAAAATAGCCGAGACAAAGAATTATAAAAACTAGCTTAGTGAAGAATACCCAGGATAATAGTAATATGGTCATCTAAGAAAGGGATATAGGCAAGAATATAGGAGGTACGTATTCTTACATTCGGTAAGTTGATCAAAATTAACTTTTATACTTGAATTGGTAACTCAAACTAATCTTCTCTTTCAGGTATAGCTATTTTCAATGTAAGGAATGAAAATAGGTATCCTTCCGAATTGACGAAGAACAATGATTCTGGAAAATAGCCAAGGTTAAGAATTACAAAAACTAGTTTAGCGAAGAAGAATACCCAAGTGGTCATCGAAGAAAGGGATGGGGACATGGATATCGGAGGTATGTATTCTTACATTCGGTAAGTTGATCAAATTTAACTTTTAACGAGAATTGGTAACTCAAACTAATTTTCTGTTTTAGGTATAGCTATTTTCAATGGAAAGATTGAAAATAGATATCCCTCCGAATTTTCGAAGACAAAGGATTCTGGAAATTAGCAAAGGTTAAGAATAACAAAAACTAGCTTAGCGAAGAAGAATACCCAGAAGAATAGCAATATGGTCTTCGAAGAAAGGGATGGAGACGTGAATATTTGAGGTATGTATTCCTACATTCGGTAAGTTCATCAAATTTAACTCTTATACATGAATTGGTAACTCAAACTAATCTTCTCTTTCAGGTATAGCTATTTTCAAAGGAAGGAGTGAAAATAGGTATCCCTCCAAATTGTTCAAGACCCAGGATTCTGGAAAATAGCCAATACAAAGAATTATAAAAATTTCCTTAGCGAAGAAGAATACCCAGGAGAATAGCGATATGGTCATCGAAGAAAGGGATGGAGACATGAATATCGGAGGTATGTATTTCTACATTCGGTAAGTTGATCAAATTTAACTCTTAAACGAGAATTGGTAACTCAAACTAATTTTCTCTTTTAGGTATAGCTATTTTCAATGGAAAAATTGAAAAAAAGATATCCCTCCGAATTTTCGAAGACCAAGGATTCTGGAAATTAGCTAAGGTTAAGAATAACAAAAACTAGCTTAGCGAAGAAGAATACCAAGGAGAATACCCAGAAGAATAGAAATGTGGTCATCGAAGAAAGGGATGGGGACATGGATATCGGAGGTATGTATTCTTACATTCGGTAATTTGAACAAATTTAACTCTTAAACGAGAATTGGTAACTTAAACTAATCTTCTCTTTCAGGTATAGCTGTTTTCAAAAGAAGGAGTGAAAATAGGTATCCCTCCGAATTGTCGAAAACCAAGGATTCTGGAAAATAGCCGAGACAAAGAATTATAAAAACTAGCTTACTGAAGAAGAATACCCAGGACAATAGCAATATGGTCATCGGAGAAAGGGATATAGGTAAGAATATAGGAGGTATGTATTCTTACATTTGGTATGTTGATCAAATTTAACTCTTATACTTCAATTGGTAACTCAAACTAATCTTCTCTTTCAGGTATAGCTATTTTCAATGGAAGGATTGAAAATAGATATCCCTCCGAATTTTCGAAGACCAAGGATTCTGGAAATTAGCCAAGGTTAAGAATAACAAAAACTAGCTTAGCGAAGAAGAATGCCCAGGAGAATAGCGATATGGTCATCGAAGAAAGGGATGGAGACAGGAATATCGGAGGTATGTATTTCTACATTCTGTAAGTTGATCAAATTTAACTCTTATACTTGAATTGGTAACTCAAACTAATCTTCTCTTTCAGGTATAGCTATTTTCAAAGGAAGGGGTGAAAATAGGTATCCCTCCGAATTATTCAAGATCCAGGATTCCGGAAAATAGCCAAGACAAAGAATTACAAAAACTAGCTTAGCGAAGAGGAATACGCAGGAGAATAGAGATATGGTCATCGAAGAATGGGATGGAGACGTGAATATCGGAGGTATGTATTCCTACATTCGGTAAGTTCATCAAATTTAACTCTTATACGTGAATTGGTAACTCAAACTAATCTTCTCTTTCAGTTATAGCTATTTTCGAAGGAAGGAGTGAAAATAGGTATCCCTCCAAATTGTTCAAGACCCAGGATTCTGGAAAATAGCCAATACAAAGATTTATAAAAATTTCCTTAGCGAAGAAAAATACCCATGAGAATAGCGATATGGTCATCGAAGGAAGGGATGAAGACATGAATGAGGAGGTATGTATTTCTACATTCGGTAAGTTGATAAAATTTAACTCTTATACTTGAATTGGTAACTCAAACTAATTTTCGCTTTCAGGTATAGCTATTTTCAAAGGAGAGAGTGAAAATAGGTATCCCTCCGAATTGTCCACGACCCAGGATTCCGGAAAATAGCCTAGACAAAGAATTACAAAAACTAGCTTAGCAAAGAGGAATACACAGGAGAATAGAGATATGGTCATCGAAGAAATGGATGGAGACGTGAATATCGGAGGTATGTATTTCTACTTTCGGTAACTTGTTCAAATTTAACTCTTATACTTGAATTGGTAACTCAAACTAATCTTTTCTTTCAGGTATAGCTGTTTTCAAAGGAAGAAGTGAAAATAGGTATCCGTCCGAATTATTCAAGACCCAGGATTCCGGAAAATAGCCAGGACAAAGAATTATAAAAACTAGCTTAGCGAAGAAAAAACCCAGGAGAATAGCAATATGGTCTTCGAAGAAAGGGATGGAGAGGTGAATATCGGAGGTATCTATTCCTACATTCGGTAAGTTGATCAAATTTAACTCTTATACTTGAATTGGTAACTCAAACTAATCTTCGCTTTCAGGTATAGCTATTTTCAAAGGAGAGAGTGAAAATAGGTATCCCTCCAAATTGTCGAAAACCAAGGATTCAGGAAAATAGACGAGACAAAGAATTATAAAAACTACCTTAGTGAAGAAGAATACCCAGGAGAATAGCAATATGGTCATCTAAGAAAGGGATATAGGCAAGAATATAGGAGGTATGCATTCTTACATTCGGTAAGTTGATCAAAATTAAATTTTATACTTGAATTGTAACTCAAACTAATCTTCTCTTTCCGGTATAGCTATTTTCAATGTAAGGAATGAAAATAGGTATCCCCCCGAATTGACGAAGATCAATGATTCTGGAAAATAGCCAAGGTTAAGAATTACAAATCTAGTTTAGCGAAGAAGAATACCCAGAAGAATACCCAGAAGAATAGCAATGTGGTCATCGAAGAAAGGGATGGGGACATGAATATCGGAGGTATGTATTCCTACATTCGGTAAGTTGATCATATTTAACACTTATACTTGAATTGGTAACTCAAACTAATCTTCTTTTTCAGGTATAGCTATTTTCAATGGAAGGATTGGAAATAGATATCTCTCCGAATTTTCGAAGACCAATTATTCTGGAAATTAGCCAAGTTTAAGAATTACAAAAAGTAGCTTAGCGAAGTAGAATGCCCAGGAGAATACCCAGAAGAATAGCAATGCGGTCATCGAAGAAAGGGATGGGGACATGGATATCGGAGGTATGTATTCTTACATTCGGTAAGTTGATCAAATTTAACTCTTAAACGAGAATTGGTAACTTAAACTAATCTTCTCTTTCAGGTATAGCTGTTTTCAAAAGAAGGAGTGAAAATAGGTATCCCTCCGAATTGTCGAAAACCAAGAATTCTTGAAAATAGCCAAGACAAAAAATTATAAAAACTAGCTTAGCGAAGAAGAATACCCAGGAGAATAGCTAAATGATCATCGAAGAAAGGGATGGAGACAGGAAGATCGGAGGTATGTTTTCCTACATTCGTTAAGTTGATCAAATTTAACACTTATACTTGAATTGGTAACTCAAACTAATCTTCTCTTTCAGGTATAGCTATTTTCAATGGAAGGATTGGAAATAGATATCTCTCCGAATTTTCGAAGACCAATTATTCTGGAAATTAGCCAAGTTTAAGAATTACAAAAAGTAGCTTAGCGAAAAAGAATGCCCAGGAGAATAGCGATATGGTCATCGAAGAAAGGGATGGAGACAGGAAGATCGGAGGTATGTTTTCCTACATTCGTTAAGTTGATCAAATTTAACTCTTGTACTTGTATTGGTTACTCAAACTAATCTTCTCTTTCAGGTATAGCTATTTTCAATGGAAGGATTGGAAATAGATATCTCTCCGAATTTTCGAAGACCAATTATTCTGGAAATTAGCCAAGTTTAAGAATTACAAAAAGTAGCTTAGCGAAGAAGAATGCCCAGGAGAATAGCGATATGGTCATCGAAGAAAGGGATGGAAACAGGAATATCGGAGGTATGTATTTCTACATTCGGTAAGTTGATCAAATTTAACTCTTATACTTGAATTGGTAACTCAAACTAATCAGTAACTCATTCAATAACTTGAATTAGTAACTCAAACTAATTTTCTCTTTTAGGTATAGCTATTTTCAATGGAAAGATTAAATATAGATATCACACCGAATTTTCGAAGACCAAGGATTCTGGAAATTAGCCAAGGTTAAGAATAACAAAAACTAGCTTAGCGAAGAAGAATGCCCAGGAGAATAGCGATATGGTCATCGAAGAAAGGGATGGAGACAGGAATATCGGAGGTATGTATTTCTACATTCGGTAAGTTGATCAAATTTAACTCTTATACTTGAATTGGTAACTCAAACTAATCTTCTCTTTCAGGTATAGCTATTTTCAAAGGAAAGAGTGAAAATAGGAATCCCTCCGAATTATTCAAGACCCAGGATTCCGGAAAATAGCCAGGACAAAGAATTATAAAAACTAGCTTAGCAAAGAGGAATACCCAGGAGAATAGAGATATGGTCATCGAAGAAATGGATGGAGACGTGAATATCGGAGGTATTTATTTCTTCTTTCGGTAAGTTGATCAAATTTAACTCTTATACTTGAATTGTTAACTCAAACTAATCTTTTCTTTCAGGTATAGCTATTTTCAAAGGAAAGAGTGAAAATAGGTATCCCTCTGAATTGTCGAAAATCAAGGATTCGGGAAAATAGCCGAGACAAAGAATTATAAAAACTAGCCTACTGAAGAAGAATACCCAGGACAATAGCAATATGGTCATCGGAGAAAGGGATATAGGCAAGAATATAGGAGGTATGTATTCTTACATTTGGTAAGTTGATCAAATTTAACTCTTATACTTCAATTGGTAACTCAAACTAATCTTCTCTTTCAGGTATAGCTATTTTCAATGGAAGGATTGAAAATAGATATCCCTCCGAATTTTCGAAGACCAAGGATTCTGGAAATTAGCCAAGGTTAAGAATAACAAAAACTAGCTTAGCGAAGAAGAATGCCCAGGAGAATAGCGATATGGTCATCGAAGAAAGGGATGGAGACAGGAATATCGGAGGTATGTATTTCTACATTCGGTAAGTTGATCAAATTTAACTCTTATACGTGAATTGGTAACTCAAACTAATCTTCTCTTTCAGGTATAGCTATTTTCGAAGGAAGGAGTGAAAATAGGTATCCCTCCAAATTGTTCAAGAGCCAGGATTCTGGAAAGTAGCCAATACAAAGAATTATAAAAATTTCCTTAGCGAAGAAGAATACCCAGGAGAATAGCGATATAGTCATCGAAGAAAGGGATGAAGACATGAATGAGGAGGTATGTATTTCTACATTCGGTAAGTTGATCAAATTTAACTCTTATACTTGAATTGGTAACTCAAACTAATCTTCGCTTTCAGGTATAGCTATTTTTAAAGGAGAGAGTGAAAATAGGTATCCCTCGAAATTGTCGAAAACCAAGGATTCAGGAAAATAGACGAGACAAAGAATTATAAAAACTGCCTTAGTGAAGAAGAATACCCAGGAGAATAGCAATATGGTCATCTAAGAAAGGGATATAGGCAAGAATATCGCAGGTATGCATTCTTACATTCGGTAAGTTGATCAAAATTAAATTTTATACTTGAATTATAACTCAAACTAATCTTCTCTTTCCGGTATAGCTATTTTCAATGTAAGCAATGAAAATAGGTATCCCCCCGAATTGACGAAGATCAATGATTCTGGAAAATAGCCAAGGTTAAGAATCACAAATAAAGTTTAGCGAAGAAGAATACCCAGAAGAATACTCAGAAGAATAGCAATGTGGTCATCGAAGAAAGGGATGGGGACATGGATATCGGAGGTATGTATTCTTGCATTCGGTAAGTTGATCAAATTTAACTCTTAAACGAGAATTGGTAACTCAAACTAATTTTCTCTTTTAGGTATAGCTATTTTCAATGGAAAGATTGAAAATAGATATCCCTCTGAATTTTCGAAGACCATGGATTCTGGAAATTAGCTAAGGTTAAGAATAACAAAAACTAGCTTAACGAAGAAGAATACCCAGGAGAATACACAGAAGAATAGCAATGCGGTCATCGAAGAAAGGGATGGGGACATGGATATCGGAGGTATGTATTCTTACATTCGGTAAGTTGATCAAATTTAACTCTTAAACGAGAATTGGTAACTTAAACTAATCTTCTCTTTCAGGTATAGCTGTTTTCAAAAGAAGGAGTGAAAATAGGTATCCCTCCGAATCGTCGAAAACCAAGAATTCTTGAAAATAGCCAAGACAAAAAATTATAAAAATTATCTTACCGAAGAAGAATACCCAGGAGAATAGCTAAATGGTCATCGAAGAAAGGGATGGAGACATGAATATCGGAGGTATGTATTCCTACATTCGGTAAGTTGATGAAATTTAACACTTATACTTGAATTGGTAACTCAAACTAATCTTCTCTTTCAGGTATAGCTATTTTCAAAGGAAGGGGTGAAAATAGGTATCCCTCCGAATTATTCAAGATCCAGGATTCCGGAAAATAGCCAAGACAAAGAATTACAAAAACTAGCTTAGCGAAGAGGAATACGCAGGAGAATAGAGATATGGTCATCGAAGAATGGGATGGAGACGTGAATATCGGAGGTATGTATTTCTACTTTCGGTAACTTGTTCAAATTTAACTCTTATACTTGAATTGGTAACTCAAACTAATCTTTTCTTTCAGGTATAGCTGTTTTCAAAGGAAGAAGTGAAAATAGGTATCCGTCCGAATTATTCAAGACCCAGGATTCCGGAAAATAGCCAGGACAAAGAATTATAAAAACTAGCTTAGCGAAGAAAAAACCCAGGAGAATAGCAATATGGTCTTCGAAGAAAGGTATGGAGAGGTGAATATCGGAGGTATCTATTCCTACATTCGGTAAGTTGATCAAATTTAACTCTTATACTTGAATTGGTAACTCAAACTAATCTTCGCTTTCAGGTATAGCTATTTTCAAAGGAGAGATTGAAAATAGGTATCCCTCCAAATTGTCGAAAACCAAGGATTCAGGAAAATAGACGAGACAAAGAATTATAAAAACTACCTTAGTGAAGAAGAATACCCAGGAGAATAGCAATATGGTCATCTAAGAAAGGGATATAGGCAAGAATATAGGAGGTATGCATTCTTACATTCGGTAAGTTGATCAAAATTAAATTTTATACTTGAATTGTAACTCAAACTAATCTTCTCTTTCCGGTATAGCTATTTTCAATGTAAGGAATGAAAATAGGTATCCCCCCGAATTGACGAAGATCAATGATTCTGGAAAATAGCCAAGGTTAAGAATTACAAATCTAGTTTAGCGAAGAAGAATACCCAGAAGAATACCCAGAAGAATAGCAATGTGGTCATCGAAGAAAGGGATGGGGACATGAATATCGGAGGTATGTATTCCTACATTCGGTAAGTTGATCATATTTAACACTTATACTTGAATTGGTAACTCAAACTAATCTTCTTTTTCAGGTATAGCTATTTTCAATGGAAGGATTGGAAATAGATATCTCTCCGAATTTTCGAAGACCAATTATTCTGGAAATTAGCCAAGTTTAAGAATTACAAAAAGTAGCTTAGCGAAGTAGAATGCCCAGGAGAATACCCAGAAGAATAGCAATGCGGTCATCGAAGAAAGGGATGGGGACATGGATATCGGAGGTATGTATTCTTACATTCGGTAAGTTGATCAAATTTAACTCTTAAACGAGAATTGGTAACTTAAACTAATCTTCTCTTTCAGGTATAGCTGTTTTCAAAAGAAGGAGTGAAAATAGGTATCCCTCCGAATTGTCGAAAACCAAGAATTCTTGAAAATAGCCAAGACAAAAAATTATAAAAACTAGCTTAGCGAAGAAGAATACCCAGGAGAATAGCTAAATGGTCATCGAAGAAAGGGATGGAGACAGGAAGATCGGAGGTATGTTTTCCTACATTCGTTAAGTTGATCAAATTTAACACTTATACTTGAATTGGTAACTCAAACTAATCTTCTCTTTCAGGTATAGCTATTTTCAATGGAAGGATTGGAAATAGATATCTCTCCGAATTTTCGAAGACCAATTATTCTGGAAATTAGCCAAGTTTAAGAATTACAAAAAGTAGCTTAGCGAAAAAGAATGCCCAGGAGAATAGCGATATGGTCATCGAAGAAAGGGATGGAGACAGGAAGATCGGAGGTATGTTTTCCTACATTCGTTAAGTTGATCAAATTTAACTCTTGTACTTGTATTGGTTACTCAAACTAATCTTCTCTTTCAGGTATAGCTATTTTCAATGGAAGGATTGGAAATAGATATCTCTCCGAATTTTCGAAGACCAATTATTCTGGAAATTAGCCAAGTTTAAGAATTACAAAAAGTAGCTTAGCGAAGAAGAATGCCCAGGAGAATAGCGATATGGTCATCGAAGAAAGGGATGGAAACAGGAATATCGGAGGTATGTATTTCTACATTCGGTAAGTTGATCAAATTTAACTCTTATACTTGAATTGGTAACTCAAACTAATCAGTAACTCATTCAATAACTTGAATTAGTAACTCAAACTAATTTTCTCTTTTAGGTATAGCTATTTTCAATGGAAAGATTAAATATAGATATCACACCGAATTTTCGAAGACCAAGGATTCTGGAAATTAGCCAAGGTTAAGAATAACAAAAACTAGCTTAGCGAAGAAGAATGCCCAGGAGAATAGCGATATGGTCATCGAAGAAAGGGATGGAGACAGGAATATCGGAGGTATGTATTTCTACATTCGGTAAGTTGATCAAATTTAACTCTTATACTTGAATTGGTAACTCAAACTAATCTTCTCTTTCAGGTATAGCTATTTTCAAAGGAAAGAGTGAAAATAGGAATCCCTCCGAATTATTCAAGACCCAGGATTCCGGAAAATAGCCAGGACAAAGAATTATAAAAACTAGCTTAGCAAAGAGGAATACCCAGGAGAATAGAGATATGGTCATCGAAGAAATGGATGGAGACGTGAATATCGGAGGTATTTAATTCTTCTTTCGGTAAGTTGATCAAATTTAACTCTTATACTTGAATTGTTAACTCAAACTAATCTTTTCTTTCAGGTATAGCTATTTTCAAAGGAAAGAGTGAAAATAGGTATCCCTCTGAATTGTCGAAAATCAAGGATTCGGGAAAATAGCCGAGACAAAGAATTATAAAAACTAGCCTACTGAAGAAGAATACCCAGGACAATAGCAATATGGTCATCGGAGAAAGGGATATAGGCAAGAATATAGGAGGTATGTATTCTTACATTTGGTAAGTTGATCAAATTTAACTCTTATACTTCAATTGGTAACTCAAACTAATCTTCTCTTTCAGGTATAGCTATTTTCAATGGAAGGATTGAAAATAGATATCCCTCCGAATTTTCGAAGACCAAGGATTCTGGAAATTAGCCAAGGTTAAGAATAACAAAAACTAGCTTAGCGAAGAAGAATGCCCAGGAGAATAGCGATATGGTCATCGAAGAAAGGGATGGAGACAGGAATATCGGAGGTATGTATTTCTACATTCGGTAAGTTGATCAAATTTAACTCTTATACGTGAATTGGTAACTCAAACTAATCTTCTCTTTCAGGTATAGCTATTTTCGAAGGAAGGAGTGAAAATAGGTATCCCTCCAAATTGTTCAAGAGCCAGGATTCTGGAAAGTAGCCAATACAAAGAATTATAAAAATTTCCTTAGCGAAGAAGAATACCCAGGAGAATAGCGATATAGTCATCGAAGAAAGGGATGAAGACATGAATGAGGAGGTATGTATTTCTACATTCGGTAAGTTGATCAAATTTAACTCTTATACTTGAATTGGTAACTAAAACTAATCTTCGCTTTCAGGTATAGCTATTTTTAAAGGAGAGAGTGAAAATAGGTATCCCTCGAAATTGTCGAAAACCAAGGATTCAGGAAAATAGACGAGACAAAGAATTATAAAAACTGCCTTAGTGAAGAAGAATACCCAGGAGAATAGCAATATGGTCATCTAAGAAAGGGATATAGGCAAGAATATCGCAGGTATGCATTCTTACATTCGGTAAGTTGATCAAAATTAAATTTTATACTTGAATTATAACTCAAACTAATCTTCTCTTTCCGGTATAGCTATTTTCAATGTAAGCAATGAAAATAGGTATCCCCCCGAATTGACGAAGATCAATGATTCTGGAAAATAGCCAAGGTTAAGAATCACAAATAAAGTTTAGCGAAGAAGAATACCCAGAAGAATACTCAGAAGAATAGCAATGTGGTCATCGAAGAAAGGGATGGGGACATGGATATCGGAGGTATGTATTCTTGCATTCGGTAAGTTGATCAAATTTAACTCTTAAACGAGAATTGGTAACTCAAACTAATTTTCTCTTTTAGGTATAGCTATTTTCAATGGAAAGATTGAAAATAGATATCCCTCTGAATTTTCGAAGACCATGGATTCTGGAAATTAGCTAAGGTTAAGAATAACAAAAACTAGCTTAACGAAGAAGAATACCCAGGAGAATACACAGAAGAATAGCAATGCGGTCATCGAAGAAAGGGATGGGGACATGGATATCGGAGGTATGTATTCTTACATTCGGTAAGTTGATCAAATTTAACTCTTAAACGAGAATTGGTAACTTAAACTAATCTTCTCTTTCAGGTATAGCTGTTTTCAAAAGAAGGAGTGAAAATAGGTATCCCTCCGAATCGTCGAAAACCAAGAATTCTTGAAAATAGCCAAGACAAAAAATTATAAAAATTATCTTAGCGAAGAAGAATATCCAGGAGAATAGCTAAATGGTCATCGAAGAAAGGGATGGAGACATGAATATCGGAGGTATGTATTCCTACATTCGGTAAGTTGATGAAATTTAACACTTATACTTGAATTGGTAACTCAAACTAATCATCTCTTTCAGGTATAGCTATTTTCAAAGGAAAGAGTGAAAATGCGTATCCCACCAAATAGTCGAAAACCAAGGATTCTGCAAAATAGCCGAGAAAAACGATTATAAAAACTAGCTTACTGAAGAAGAATACCCAGGACAACGGCAATATGGTCATCGGAGAAAGGGATATAGGCAAGAATATAGGAGGTATGTATTCTTACGTTTGTTAAGTTGATCAAATTTAATTCTTATACTTCAATTGGTAACTCAAACTAATCTTCTCTTTCAGGTGTAGCTATTTTCAATGGAAGGATTGAAAATAGATATCCCTCCGAATTTTCGAAGACCAAGGATTCTGGAAATTAGCCAAGTTTAAGAATTACAAAAACTAGCTTAGCGAAGAAGAATGCCCAGGAGAATAGCGATATGGTCATCGAAGAAAGGGATGGAGACAGGAATATCGGAGGTATGTATTTCTACATTCGGTAAGTTGATCAAATTTAACTCTTATACTTGAATTGGTAACTCAAACTAATCTTCTCTTTCAGGTATAGCTATTTTCAAAGGAAAGAGTGAAAATAGGAATCCCTCCGAATTATTCAAGACCCAGGTTCCGGAAAATAGCCAGGACAAAGAATTATAAAAACTAGCTTAGCAAAGAGGAATACCCAGGAGAATAGAGATATGGTCATCGAAGAAATGGATGGAGACGTGAATATCGGAGGTATTTATTTCTTCTTTCGGTAAGTTGATCAAATTTAACTCTTATACTTGAATTGTTAACTCAAACTAATCTTTTCTTTCAGTTATAGCTATTTTCAAAGGAAAGAGTGAAAATAGGTATCCCTCTGAATTGTCGAAAATCAAGGATTCGGGAAAATAGCCGAGACAAAGAATTATAAAAACTAGCCTACTGAAGAAGAATACCCAGGACAATAGCAATATGGTCATCGGAGAAAGGGATATAGGCAAGAATATAGGAGGTATGTATTCTTACATTTGGTAAGTTGATCAAATTTAACTCTTATACTTCAATTGGTAACTCAAACTAATCTTCTCTTTCAGGTATAGCTATTTTCAATGGAAGGATTGAAAATAGATATCCCTCCGAATTTTCGAAGACCAAGGATTCTGGAAATTAGCCAAGGTTAAGAATAACAAAAACTAGCTTAGCGAAGAAGAATGCCCAGGAGAATAGCGATATGGTCATCGAAGAAAGGGATGGAGACAGGAATATCGGAGGTATGTATTTCTACATTCGGTAAGTTGATCAAATTTAACTCTTATATTTGAATTGGTAACTCAAACTAATCTTCTCTTTCAGGTATAGCTATTTTCAAAGGAAAGAGTGAAAATAGGAATCCCTCCGAATTATTCAAGACCCAGGATTCCGGAAAATAGCCAAGACAAAGAATTACAAAAACTAGCTTAGCGAAGAGGAATACGCAGGAGAATATCGATATGGTCATCGAAGAATGGGATGGAGACGTGAATATCGGAGGTATGTATTCCTATATTCGGTAAGTTCATCAAATTTAACTCTTATACGTGAATTGGTAACTCAAACTAATCTTCTCTTTCGGGTATAGCTATTTTCGAAGGAAGGAGTGAAAATAGGTATCCCTCCAAATTGTTCAAGAGCCAGGATTCTGGAAAGTAGCCAATACAAAGAATTATAAAAATTTCCTTAGCGAAGAAGAATACCCAGGAGAATAGCGATATAGTCATCGAAGAAAGGGATGAAGACATGAATGAGGAGGTATGTATTTCTACATTCGGTAAGTTGATCAAATTTAACTCTTATACTTGAATTGGTAACTCAAACTAATCTTCGCTTTCAGGTATAGCTATTTTTAAAGGAGAGAGTGAAAATAGGTATCCCTCCAAATTGTCGAAAACCAAGGATTCAGGAAAATAGACGAGACAAAGAATTATAAAAACTGCCTTAGTGAAGAAGAATACCCAGGAGAATAGCAATATGGTCATCTAAGAAAGGGATATAGGCAAGAATATCGCAGGTATGCATTCTTACATTCGGTAAGTTGATCAAAATTAAATTTTATACTTGAATTATAACTCAAACTAATCTTCTCTTTCCGGTATAGCTATTTTCAATGTAAGCAATGAAAATAGGTATCCCCCCGAATTGACGAAGATCAATGATTCTGGAAAATAGCCAAGGTTAAGAATCACAAATAAAGTTTAGCGAAGAAGAATACCCAGAAGAATACTCAGAAGAATAGCAATGTGGTCATCGAAGAAAGGGATGGGGACATGGATATCGGAGGTATGTTTTCTTGCATTCGGTAAGTTGATCAAATTTAACTCTTAAACGAGAATTGGTAACTCAAACTAATTTTCTCTTTTAGGTATAGCTATTTTCAATGGAAAGATTGAAAATAGATATCCCTCTGAATTTTCGAAGACCATGGATTCTGGAAATTAGCTAAGGTTAAGAATAACAAAAACTAGCTTAACGAAGAAGAATACCCAGGAGAATACACAGAAGAATAGCAATGCGGTCATCGAAGAAAGGGATGGGGACATGGATATCGGAGGTATGTATTCTTACATTCGGTAAGTTGATCAAATTTAACTCTTAAACGAGAATTGGTAACTTAAACTAATCTTCTCTTTCAGGTATAGCTGTTTTCAAAAGAAGGAGTGAAAATAGGTATCCCTCCGAATCGTCGAAAACCAAGAATTCTTGAAAATAGCCAAGACAAAAAATTATAAAAATTATCTTACCGAAGAAGAATACCCAGGAGAATAGCTAAATGGTCATCGAAGAAAGGGATGGAGACATGAATATCGGAGGTATGTATTCCTACATTCGGTAAGTTGATGAAATTTAACACTTATACTTGAATTGGTAACTCAAACTAATCTTCTCTTTCAGGTATAGCTATTTTCAAAGGAAGGGGTGAAAATAGGTATCCCTCCGAATTATTCAAGATCCAGGATTCCGGAAAATAGCCAAGACAAAGAATTACAAAAACTAGCTTAGCGAAGAGGAATACGCAGGAGAATAGAGATATGGTCATCGAAGAATGGGATGGAGACGTGAATATCGGAGGTATGTATTCCTACATTCGGTAAGTTCATCAAATTTAACTCTTATACGTGAATTGGTAACTCAAACTAATCTTCTCTTTCAGTTATAGCTATTTTCGAAGGAAGGAGTGAAAATAGGTATCCCTCCAAATTGTTCAAGACCCAGGATTCTGGAAAATAGCCAATACAAAGATTTATAAAAATTTCCTTAGCGAAGAAAAATACCCATGAGAATAGCGATATGGTCATCGAAGGAAGGGATGAAGACATGAATGAGGAGGTATGTATTTCTACATTCGGTAAGTTGATAAAATTTAACTCTTATACTTGAATTGGTAACTCAAACTAATTTTCGCTTTCAGGTATAGCTATTTTCAAAGGAGAGAGTGAAAATAGGTATCCCTCCGAATTGTCCACGACCCAGGATTCCGGAAAATAGCCTAGACAAAGAATTACAAAAACTAGCTTAGCAAAGAGGAATACACAGGAGAATAGAGATATGGTCATCGAAGAAATGGATGGAGACGTGAATATCGGAGGTATGTATTTCTACTTTCGGTAACTTGTTCAAATTTAACTCTTATACTTGAATTGGTAACTCAAACTAATCTTTTCTTTCAGGTATAGCTGTTTTCAAAGGAAGAAGTGAAAATAGGTATCCGTCCGAATTATTCAAGACCCAGGATTCCGGAAAATAGCCAGGACAAAGAATTATAAAAACTAGCTTAGCGAAGAAAAAACCCAGGAGAATAGCAATATGGTCTTCGAAGAAAGGTATGGAGAGGTGAATATCGGAGGTATCTATTCCTACATTCGGTAAGTTGATCAAATTTAACTCTTATACTTGAATTGGTAACTCAAACTAATCTTCGCTTTCAGGTATAGCTATTTTCAAAGGAGAGATTGAAAATAGGTATCCCTCCAAATTGTCGAAAACCAAGGATTCAGGAAAATAGACGAGACAAAGAATTATAAAAACTACCTTAGTGAAGAAGAATACCCAGGAGAATAGCAATATGGTCATCTAAGAAAGGGATATAGGCAAGAATATAGGAGGTATGCATTCTTACATTCGGTAAGTTGATCAAAATTAAATTTTATACTTGAATTGTAACTCAAACTAATCTTCTCTTTCCGGTATAGCTATTTTCAATGTAAGGAATGAAAATAGGTATCCCCCCGAATTGACGAAGATCAATGATTCTGGAAAATAGCCAAGGTTAAGAATTACAAATCTAGTTTAGCGAAGAAGAATACCCAGAAGAATACCCAGAAGAATAGCAATGTGGTCATCGAAGAAAGGGATGGGGACATGAATATCGGAGGTATGTATTCCTACATTCGGTAAGTTGATCATATTTAACACTTATACTTGAATTGGTAACTCAAACTAATCTTCTTTTTCAGGTATAGCTATTTTCAATGGAAGGATTGGAAATAGATATCTCTCCGAATTTTCGAAGACCAATTATTCTGGAAATTAGCCAAGTTTAAGAATTACAAAAAGTAGCTTAGCGAAGTAGAATGCCCAGGAGAATACCCAGAAGAATAGCAATGCGGTCATCGAAGAAAGGGATGGGGACATGGATATCGGAGGTATGTATTCTTACATTCGGTAAGTTGATCAAATTTAACTCTTAAACGAGAATTGGTAACTTAAACTAATCTTCTCTTTCAGGTATAGCTGTTTTCAAAAGAAGGAGTGAAAATAGGTATCCCTCCGAATTGTCGAAAACCAAGAATTCTTGAAAATAGCCAAGACAAAAAATTATAAAAACTAGCTTAGCGAAGAAGAATACCCAGGAGAATAGCTAAATGGTCATCGAAGAAAGGGATGGAGACAGGAAGATCGGAGGTATGTTTTCCTACATTCGTTAAGTTGATCAAATTTAACACTTATACTTGAATTGGTAACTCAAACTAATCTTCTCTTTCAGGTATAGCTATTTTCAATGGAAGGATTGGAAATAGATATCTCTCCGAATTTTCGAAGACCAATTATTCTGGAAATTAGCCAAGTTTAAGAATTACAAAAAGTAGCTTAGCGAAAAAGAATGCCCAGGAGAATAGCGATATGGTCATCGAAGAAAGGGATGGAGACAGGAAGATCGGAGGTATGTTTTCCTACATTCGTTAAGTTGATCAAATTTAACTCTTGTACTTGTATTGGTTACTCAAACTAATCTTCTCTTTCAGGTATAGCTATTTTCAATGGAAGGATTGGAAATAGATATCTCTCCGAATTTTCGAAGACCAATTATTCTGGAAATTAGCCAAGTTTAAGAATTACAAAAAGTAGCTTAGCGAAGAAGAATGCCCAGGAGAATAGCGATATGGTCATCGAAGAAAGGGATGGAAACAGGAATATCGGAGGTATGTATTTCTACATTCGGTAAGTTGATCAAATTTAACTCTTATACTTGAATTGGTAACTCAAACTAATCAGTAACTCATTCAATAACTTGAATTAGTAACTCAAACTAATTTTCTCTTTTAGGTATAGCTATTTTCAATGGAAAGATTAAATATAGATATCACACCGAATTTTCGAAGACCAAGGATTCTGGAAATTAGCCAAGGTTAAGAATAACAAAAACTAGCTTAGCGAAGAAGAATGCCCAGGAGAATAGCGATATGGTCATCGAAGAAAGGGATGGAGACAGGAATATCGGAGGTATGTATTTCTACATTCGGTAAGTTGATCAAATTTAACTCTTATACTTGAATTGGTAACTCAAACTAATCTTCTCTTTCAGGTATAGCTATTTTCAAAGGAAAGAGTGAAAATAGGAATCCCTCCGAATTATTCAAGACCCAGGATTCCGGAAAATAGCCAGGACAAAGAATTATAAAAACTAGCTTAGCAAAGAGGAATACCCAGGAGAATAGAGATATGGTCATCGAAGAAATGGATGGAGACGTGAATATCGGAGGTATTTAATTCTTCTTTCGGTAAGTTGATCAAATTTAACTCTTATACTTGAATTGTTAACTCAAACTAATCTTTTCTTTCAGGTATAGCTATTTTCAAAGGAAAGAGTGAAAATAGGTATCCCTCTGAATTGTCGAAAATCAAGGATTCGGGAAAATAGCCGAGACAAAGAATTATAAAAACTAGCCTACTGAAGAAGAATACCCAGGACAATAGCAATATGGTCATCGGAGAAAGGGATATAGGCAAGAATATAGGAGGTATGTATTCTTACATTTGGTAAGTTGATCAAATTTAACTCTTATACTTCAATTGGTAACTCAAACTAATCTTCTCTTTCAGGTATAGCTATTTTCAATGGAAGGATTGAAAATAGATATCCCTCCGAATTTTCGAAGACCAAGGATTCTGGAAATTAGCCAAGGTTAAGAATAACAAAAACTAGCTTAGCGAAGAAGAATGCCCAGGAGAATAGCGATATGGTCATCGAAGAAAGGGATGGAGACAGGAATATCGGAGGTATGTATTTCTACATTCGGTAAGTTGATCAAATTTAACTCTTATACGTGAATTGGTAACTCAAACTAATCTTCTCTTTCAGGTATAGCTATTTTCGAAGGAAGGAGTGAAAATAGGTATCCCTCCAAATTGTTCAAGAGCCAGGATTCTGGAAAGTAGCCAATACAAAGAATTATAAAAATTTCCTTAGCGAAGAAGAATACCCAGGAGAATAGCGATATAGTCATCGAAGAAAGGGATGAAGACATGAATGAGGAGGTATGTATTTCTACATTCGGTAAGTTGATCAAATTTAACTCTTATACTTGAATTGGTAACTAAAACTAATCTTCGCTTTCAGGTATAGCTATTTTTAAAGGAGAGAGTGAAAATAGGTATCCCTCGAAATTGTCGAAAACCAAGGATTCAGGAAAATAGACGAGACAAAGAATTATAAAAACTGCCTTAGTGAAGAAGAATACCCAGGAGAATAGCAATATGGTCATCTAAGAAAGGGATATAGGCAAGAATATCGCAGGTATGCATTCTTACATTCGGTAAGTTGATCAAAATTAAATTTTATACTTGAATTATAACTCAAACTAATCTTCTCTTTCCGGTATAGCTATTTTCAATGTAAGCAATGAAAATAGGTATCCCCCCGAATTGACGAAGATCAATGATTCTGGAAAATAGCCAAGGTTAAGAATCACAAATAAAGTTTAGCGAAGAAGAATACCCAGAAGAATACTCAGAAGAATAGCAATGTGGTCATCGAAGAAAGGGATGGGGACATGGATATCGGAGGTATGTATTCTTGCATTCGGTAAGTTGATCAAATTTAACTCTTAAACGAGAATTGGTAACTCAAACTAATTTTCTCTTTTAGGTATAGCTATTTTCAATGGAAAGATTGAAAATAGATATCCCTCTGAATTTTCGAAGACCATGGATTCTGGAAATTAGCTAAGGTTAAGAATAACAAAAACTAGCTTAACGAAGAAGAATACCCAGGAGAATACACAGAAGAATAGCAATGCGGTCATCGAAGAAAGGGATGGGGACATGGATATCGGAGGTATGTATTCTTACATTCGGTAAGTTGATCAAATTTAACTCTTAAACGAGAATTGGTAACTTAAACTAATCTTCTCTTTCAGGTATAGCTGTTTTCAAAAGAAGGAGTGAAAATAGGTATCCCTCCGAATCGTCGAAAACCAAGAATTCTTGAAAATAGCCAAGACAAAAAATTATAAAAATTATCTTAGCGAAGAAGAATATCCAGGAGAATAGCTAAATGGTCATCGAAGAAAGGGATGGAGACATGAATATCGGAGGTATGTATTCCTACATTCGGTAAGTTGATGAAATTTAACACTTATACTTGAATTGGTAACTCAAACTAATCATCTCTTTCAGGTATAGCTATTTTCAAAGGAAAGAGTGAAAATGCGTATCCCACCAAATAGTCGAAAACCAAGGATTCTGCAAAATAGCCGAGAAAAACGATTATAAAAACTAGCTTACTGAAGAAGAATACCCAGGACAACGGCAATATGGTCATCGGAGAAAGGGATATAGGCAAGAATATAGGAGGTATGTATTCTTACGTTTGTTAAGTTGATCAAATTTAATTCTTATACTTCAATTGGTAACTCAAACTAATCTTCTCTTTCAGGTGTAGCTATTTTCAATGGAAGGATTGAAAATAGATATCCCTCCGAATTTTCGAAGACCAAGGATTCTGGAAATTAGCCAAGTTTAAGAATTACAAAAACTAGCTTAGCGAAGAAGAATGCCCAGGAGAATAGCGATATGGTCATCGAAGAAAGGGATGGAGACAGGAATATCGGAGGTATGTATTTCTACATTCGGTAAGTTGATCAAATTTAACTCTTATACTTGAATTGGTAACTCAAACTAATCTTCTCTTTCAGGTATAGCTATTTTCAAAGGAAAGAGTGAAAATAGGAATCCCTCCGAATTATTCAAGACCCAGGTTCCGGAAAATAGCCAGGACAAAGAATTATAAAAACTAGCTTAGCAAAGAGGAATACCCAGGAGAATAGAGATATGGTCATCGAAGAAATGGATGGAGACGTGAATATCGGAGGTATTTATTTCTTCTTTCGGTAAGTTGATCAAATTTAACTCTTATACTTGAATTGTTAACTCAAACTAATCTTTTCTTTCAGTTATAGCTATTTTCAAAGGAAAGAGTGAAAATAGGTATCCCTCTGAATTGTCGAAAATCAAGGATTCGGGAAAATAGCCGAGACAAAGAATTATAAAAACTAGCCTACTGAAGAAGAATACCCAGGACAATAGCAATATGGTCATCGGAGAAAGGGATATAGGCAAGAATATAGGAGGTATGTATTCTTACATTTGGTAAGTTGATCAAATTTAACTCTTATACTTCAATTGGTAACTCAAACTAATCTTCTCTTTCAGGTATAGCTATTTTCAATGGAAGGATTGAAAATAGATATCCCTCCGAATTTTCGAAGACCAAGGATTCTGGAAATTAGCCAAGGTTAAGAATAACAAAAACTAGCTTAGCGAAGAAGAATGCCCAGGAGAATAGCGATATGGTCATCGAAGAAAGGGATGGAGACAGGAATATCGGAGGTATGTATTTCTACATTCGGTAAGTTGATCAAATTTAACTCTTATATTTGAATTGGTAACTCAAACTAATCTTCTCTTTCAGGTATAGCTATTTTCAAAGGAAAGAGTGAAAATAGGAATCCCTCCGAATTATTCAAGACCCAGGATTCCGGAAAATAGCCAAGACAAAGAATTACAAAAACTAGCTTAGCGAAGAGGAATACGCAGGAGAATATCGATATGGTCATCGAAGAATGGGATGGAGACGTGAATATCGGAGGTATGTATTCCTATATTCGGTAAGTTCATCAAATTTAACTCTTATACGTGAATTGGTAACTCAAACTAATCTTCTCTTTCGGGTATAGCTATTTTCGAAGGAAGGAGTGAAAATAGGTATCCCTCCAAATTGTTCAAGAGCCAGGATTCTGGAAAGTAGCCAATACAAAGAATTATAAAAATTTCCTTAGCGAAGAAGAATACCCAGGAGAATAGCGATATAGTCATCGAAGAAAGGGATGAAGACATGAATGAGGAGGTATGTATTTCTACATTCGGTAAGTTGATCAAATTTAACTCTTATACTTGAATTGGTAACTCAAACTAATCTTCGCTTTCAGGTATAGCTATTTTTAAAGGAGAGAGTGAAAATAGGTATCCCTCCAAATTGTCGAAAACCAAGGATTCAGGAAAATAGACGAGACAAAGAATTATAAAAACTGCCTTAGTGAAGAAGAATACCCAGGAGAATAGCAATATGGTCATCTAAGAAAGGGATATAGGCAAGAATATCGCAGGTATGCATTCTTACATTCGGTAAGTTGATCAAAATTAAATTTTATACTTGAATTATAACTCAAACTAATCTTCTCTTTCCGGTATAGCTATTTTCAATGTAAGCAATGAAAATAGGTATCCCCCCGAATTGACGAAGATCAATGATTCTGGAAAATAGCCAAGGTTAAGAATCACAAATAAAGTTTAGCGAAGAAGAATACCCAGAAGAATACTCAGAAGAATAGCAATGTGGTCATCGAAGAAAGGGATGGGGACATGGATATCGGAGGTATGTATTCTTGCATTCGGTAAGTTGATCAAATTTAACTCTTAAACGAGAATTGGTAACTCAAACTAATTTTCTCTTTTAGGTATAGCTATTTTCAATGGAAAGATTGAAAATAGATATCCCTCCGAATTTTCGAAGACCAAGGATTCTGGAAATTAGCTAAGGTTAAGAATAACAAAAACTAGCTTAACGAAGAAGAATACCCAGGAGAATACACAGAAGAATAGCAATGCGGTCATCGAAGAAAGGGATGGGGACATGGATATCGGAGGTATGTATTCTTACATTCGGTAAGTTGATCAAATTTAACTCTTAAACGAGAATTGGTAACTTAAACTAATCTTCTCTTTCAGGTATAGCTGTTTTCAAAAGAAGGAGTGAAAATAGGTATCCCTCCGAATCGTCGAAAACCAAGAATTCTTGAAAATAGCCAAGACAAAAAATTATAAAAACTATCTTAGCGAAGAAGAATACCCAGGAGAATAGCTAAATGGTCATCGAAGAAAGGGATGGAGACATGAATATCGGAGGTATGTATTCCTACATTCGGTAAGTTGATGAAATTTAACACTTATACTTGAATTGGTAACTCAAACTAATCATCTCTTTCAGGTATAGCTATTTTCAAAGGAAAGAGTGAAAATGCGTATCCCACCAAATAGTCGAAAACCAAGGATTCTGCAAAATAGCCGAGAAAAACGATTATAAAAACTAGCTTACTGAAGAAGAATACCCAGGACAACGGCAATATGGTCATCGGAGAAAGGGATATAGGCAAGAATATAGGAGGTATGTATTCTTACGTTTGTTAAGTTGATCAAATTTAATTCTTATACTTCAATTGGTAACTCAAACTAATCTTCTCTTTCAGGTGTAGCTATTTTCAATGGAAGGATTGAAAATAGATATCCCTCCGAATTTTCGAAGACCAAGGATTCTGGAAATTAGCCAAGTTTAAGAATTACAAAAACTAGCTTAGCGAAGAAGAATACCCAGGAGAATAGCTAAATGGTCATCGAGGAAACGGATGCAGGCATGAATATCGGAGGTATGTTTTCCTACATTCGTTAAGTTGATCAAATTTAACTCTTGTACTTGTATTGGTTACTCAAACTAATCTTCTCTTTCAGGTATAGCTATTTTCAATGGAAGGATTGGAAATAGATATCTCTCCGAATTTTCGAAGACCAATTATTCTGGAAATTAGCCAAGTTTAAGAATTACAAAAAGTAGCTTAGCGAAGAAGAATGCCCAGGAGAACAGCGATATGGTCATCGAAGAAAGGGATGGAGACAGGAATATCGGAGGTATGTATTTCTACATTCGGTAAGTTGATCAAATTTAACTCTTATACTTGAATTGGTAACTCAAACTAATCAGTAACTCATTCAATAACTTGAATTAGTAACTCAAACTAATTTTCTCTTTTAGGTATAGCTATTTTCAATGGAAAGAATAAATATAGATATCACTCCGAATTTTCGAAAACCAAGGATTCTGGAAATTAGCCAAGGTTAAGAATAACAAAAACTAGCTTAGCGAAAAAGAATGCCCAGGAGAATAGCGATATGGTCATCGAAGAAAGGGATGGAGACAGGAATATCGGAGGTATGTATTTCTACATTCGGTAAGTTGATCAAATTTAACTCTTATACTTGAATTGGTAACTCAAACTAATCTTCTCTTTCAGGTATGGCTATTTTCAAAGGAAGGAGTAAAAATAGGTATACCTCCGAATTGTCCACGACCCAGGATTCCGGAAAATAGCCAAGACAAAGAATTACAAAAACTAGCTTAGCAAAGAGGAATACCCAGGAGAATAGAGATATGGTCATCGAAGAAATGGATGGAGACGTGAATATCGGAGGTATGTATTTCTTCTTTTGGTAACTTGTTCGAATTTAACTCTTATACTTGAATTGGTAACTCAAACTAATCTTTTCTTTCAGGTATAGCTATTTTCAAAGGAAAGAGTGAAAATAGGTATCCCTCCGAATTGTCGAAAACCAAGGATTCTGGAAAATATCCGAGACAAAGAATTATAAAAACTAGCCTACTGAAGAAGAATACCCAGGACAATAGCAATATGGTCATCGGAGAAAGGGATATAGGCAAGAATATAGGAGGTATGTATTCTTACATTTGGTAAGTTGATCAAATTTAACTCTTATACTTCAATTGGTAACTCAAACTAATCTTCTCTTTCAGGTATAGCTATTTTCAATGGAAGGATTGAAAATAGATATCCCTCCGAATTTTCGAAGACCAAGGATTCTGTAAATTAGCCAAGGTTAAGAATAACAAAAACTAGCTTAGCGAAGAAGAATGCCCACGAGAATAGCGATATGGTCATCGAAGAAAGGGATGGAGACAGGAATATCGGAGGTATGTATTTCTACATTCGGTAAGTTGATCAAATTTAACTCTTATATTTGAATTGGTAACTCAAACTAATCTTCTTTTTCAGGTATAGCTATTTTCAAAGGAAGGGGTGAAAATAGGTATCCCTCCGAATTATTCAAGATCCAGGATTCCGGAAAATAGCCAAGACAAAGAATTACAAAAACTAGCTTAGCGAAGAGGAATACGCAGGAGAATAGCGATATGGTCATCGAAGAATGGGATGGAGACGTGAATATCGGAGGTATGTATTCCTACATTCGGTAAGTTCATCAAATTTAACTCTTATACGTGAATTGGTAACTCAAACTAATCTTCTCTTTCAGGTATAGCTATTTTTGAAGGAAGGAGTGAAAATAGGTATCCCTCCAAATTGTTCAAGACCCAGGATTCTGGAAAATAGCCAATACAAAGAATTATAAAAATTTCCTTAGCGAAGAAGAATACCCAGGAGAATAGCGATATAGTCATCGAAGAAAGGGATGAAGACATGAATGAGGAGGTATGTATTTCTACATTCGGTAAGTTGATCAAATTTAACTCTTATACTTGAATTGGTAAGTCAAACTAATATTCTGTTTCAGGTATAGCTATTTTCAAAGGAAGGAGTGAAAATAGGTATCCCTCCGAATTGTCCACGACCCAGGATTCCGGAAAATAGCCAAGACAAAGAATTACAAAAACTAGCTTAGCAAAGAGGAATACCCAGGAGAATAGAGATATGGTCATCGAAGAAATGGATGGAGACGTGAATATCGGAGGTATGTATTTCTACTTTCGGTAACTTGTTCAAATTTAACTCTTATACTTGAATTGGTAACTCAAACTAATCTTTTCTTTCAGGTATAGCTGTTTTCAAAGGAAGAAGTGAAAATAGGTATCCGTCCGAATTATTCAAGACCCAGGATTCCGGAAAATAGCCAGGACAAAGAATTATAAAAACTAGCTTAGCGAAAAAGAATGCCCAGGAGAATAGCGATATGGTCATCGAAGAAAGGGATGGAGACAGGAATATCGGAGGTATGTATTTCTACATTCGGTAAGTTGATCAAATTTAACTCTTATACTTGAATTGGTAACTCAAACTAATCTTCTCTTTCAGGTATGGCTATTTTCAAAGGAAGGAGTAAAAATAGGTATACCTCCGAATTGTCCACGACCCAGGATTCCGGAAAATAGCCAAGACAAAGAATTACAAAAACTAGCTTAGCAAAGAGGAATACCCAGGAGAATAGAGATATGGTCATCGAAGAAATGGATGGAGACGTGAATATCGGAGGTATGTATTTCTTCTTTTGGTAACTTGTTCGAATTTAACTCTTATACTTGAATTGGTAACTCAAACTAATCTTTTCTTTCAGGTATAGCTATTTTCAAAGGAAAGAGTGAAAATAGGTATCCCTCCGAATTGTCGAAAACCAAGGATTCTGGAAAATATCCGAGACAAAGAATTATAAAAACTAGCCTACTGAAGAAGAATACCCAGGACAATAGCAATATGGTCATCGGAGAAAGGGATATAGGCAAGAATATAGGAGGTATGTATTCTTACATTTGGTAAGTTGATCAAATTTAACTCTTATACTTCAATTGGTAACTCAAACTAATCTTCTCTTTCAGGTATAGCTATTTTCAATGGAAGGATTGAAAATAGATATCCTTCCGAATTTTCGAAGACCAAGGATTCTGTAAATTAGCCAAGGTTAAGAATAACAAAAACTAGCTTAGCGAAGAAGAATGCCCACGAGAATAGCGATATGGTCATGGAAGAAAGGGATGGAGACAGGAATATCGGAGGTATGTATTTCTACATTCGGTAAGTTGATCAAATTTAACTCTTATACTTGAATTGGTAACTCAAACTAATCTTCTTTTTCAGGTATAGCTATTTTCAAAGGAAGGGGTGAAAATAGGTATCCCTCCGAATTATTCAAGATCCAGGATTCCGGAAAATAGCCAAGACAAAGAATTACAAAAACTAGCTTAGCGAAGAGGAATACGCAGGAGAATAGCGATATGGTCATCGAAGAATGGGATGGAGACGTGAATATCGGAGGTATGTATTCCTACATTCGGTAAGTTCATCAAATTTAACTCTTATACGTGAATTGGTAACTCAAACTAATCTTCTCTTTCAGGTATAGCTATTTTTGAAGGAAGGAGTGAAAATAGGTATCCCTCCAAATTGTTCAAGACCCAGGATTCTGGAAAATAGCCAATACAAAGAATTATAAAAATTTCCTTAGCGAAGAAGAATACCCAGGAGAATAGCGATATAGTCATCGAAGAAAGGGATGAAGACATGAATGAGGAGGTATGTATTTCTACATTCGGTAAGTTGATCAAATTTAACTCTTATACTTGAATTGGTAAGTCAAACTAATATTCTCTTTCAGGTATAGCTATTTTCAAAGGAAGGAGTGAAAATAGGTATCCCTCCGAATTGTCCACGACCCAGGATTCCGGAAAATAGCCAAGACAAAGAATTACAAAAACTAGCTTAGCAAAGAGGAATACCCAGGAGAATAGAGATATGGTCATCGAAGAAATGGATGGAGACGTGAATATCGGAGGTATGTATTTCTACTTTCGGTAACTTGTTCAAATTTAACTCTTATACTTGAATTGGTAACTCAAACTAATCTTTTCTTTCAGGTATAGCTATTTTCAAAGGAAGAAGTGAAAATAGGTATCCCTCCGAATTATTCAAGACCCAGGATTCCGGAAAATAGCCAGGACAAAGAATTATAAAAACTAGCTTAGCGAAGAAAAAACCCTGGAGAATAGCAATATGGTCTTCGAAGAAAGGGATGGAGACGTGAATATCGGAGGTATGTGTTCCTACATTCGGTAAGTTGATCAAATTTAACACTTATACTAGAATTGGTAACTCAAACTAATCTTCTCTTTCAGGTATAGCTATTTTCAAAGGAAAGAGTGAAAATGGGTATCCCACCAAATAGTCGAAAACCAAGGATTCTGCAAAATAGCCGAGACAAACAATTATAAAAACTAGCTTACTGAAGAAGAATACCCAGGAGAATAGCAATATGGTCATCTAAGAAAGGGATATAGGCACGAATATAGGAGGTATGTATTCTTACATTCGGTAAGTTGATCAAATTTAAATCTTATACTTGAATTGGTAACTCAAACTGATCTTCTCTTTCATGTATAGCTATTTTCAATGTAAGGAATGAAAATAGGTTCCCTCCGAATTGACGAAGATCAATGATTCTGGAAAATAGCCAAGGTTAAGAATTACAAAACTAGTTTAGCGAAGAAGAATATCCAGAAAAATACCCAGAAGAATAGCAATGTGGTCATCGAAGAAATGGATGGGGACATGGACATCGGAGGTATGTATTCTTGTATTCGGTAAGCTGATCAAATTTAACTCTTAAACGAGAATTGGTAACTCAAACTAATTTTCTCTTTTAGGTATAGCTATTTTCAATGGAAAGATTGAAAAGAGATATCACTCCGAATTTTCGAAGACCAAGGATACTGGAAATTAGCCAAGGTTAAGAATAACAAAAACTAGCTTAGCGAAGAGGAATACCCAGAAGAATAGCAATGTGGTCATCGAAGAAAGGGATGGAGACAGGAATATCGGAGGTATGTATTTCTACATTCGGTAAGTTGATCAAATTTAAATCTTATACTTGAATTGGTAACTCAAACTAATCAGTAACTCATTCAATAACTTGAATTAGTAACTCAAACTAATTTTCTCTTTTAGGTATAGCTATTTTCAATGGAAAGATTAAATATAGATATCACTCCGAATTTTCGAAGACCAAGGATTCTGGAAATTAGCCAAGGTTAAGAATAACAAAAACTAGCTTAGCGCAGAAGAATGCCCAGGAGAACAGCGATATGGTCTTCGAAGAAAGGGATGGAGAGGTGAATATCGGAGGTATCTATTCCTACATTCGGTAAGTTGATCAAATTTAACTCTTATACTTGAATTGGTAACTCAAACTAATCTTCACTTTCAGGTATAGCTATTTTCAAAGGAGAGAGTGAAAATAGGTATCCCTCCAAATTGTCGAAAACCAAGGATTCAGGAAAATAGACGAGACAAAGAATTATAAAAACTACCTTAGTGAAGAAGAATACCCAGGAGAATAGCAATATGGTCATCTAAGAAAGGATATAGGCAAGAATATAGGAGGTATGCATTCTTACATTCGGTAAGTTGATCAAAATTAAATTTTATACTTGAATTGTAACTCAAACTAATCTTCTCTTTCCGGTATAGCTATTTTCAATGTAAGGAATGAAAATAGGTATCCCCCCGAATTGACGAAGATCAATGATTCTGGAAAATAGCCAAGGTTAAGAATTACAAATCTAGTTTAGCGAAGAAGAATACCCAGAAGGATACCCAGAAGAATAGCAATGTGGTCATCGAAGAAAGGGATGGGGACATGGATATCGGAGGTATGTATTCTTGCATTCGGTAAGTTGATCAAATTTAACTCTTAAACGAGAATTGGTAACTCAAACTAATTTTCTATTTTAGGTATAGCTATTTTCAATGGAAAGATTGAAAATAGATATCCCTCCGAATTTTCGAAGACCAAGGATTCTGGAAATTAGCTAAGGTTAAGAATAACAAAAACTAGCTTAACGAAGAAGAATACCCAGGAGAATACCCAGAAGAATAGCAATGCGGTCATCGAAGAAAGGGATGGGGACATGGATATCGGAGGTATGTATTCTTACATTCGGTGAGTTCATCAAATTTAACTCTTAAACGAGAATTGGTAACTTAACCTAATCTTCTCTTTCAGGTATAGCTGTTTTCAAAAGAAAGAGTGAAAATAGGTATCCCTCCGAATTGTCGAAAACCAAGAATTCTTGAAAATAGCCAAGACAAAAAATTATAAAAACTAGCTTAGCGAAGAAGAATACCCAGGAGAATAGCTAAATGGTCATGGAAGAAAGGGATGGAGACATGAATATCGGAGGTATGTATTCCTACATTCGGTAAGTTGATCAAATTTAACACTTATACTTGAATTGGTAACTCAAACTAATCTTCTCTTTCAGGTATAGCTATTTTCAAAGGAAAGAGTGAAAATGCGTATCCCACCAAATAGTCGAAAACCAAGGATTCTGCAAAATAGCCGAGAAAAAGGATTATAAAAACTAGCTTACTGAAGAAGAATACCCAGGACAACGGCAATATGGTCATCGGAGAAAGGGATATAGGCAAGAATATAGGAGGTATGTATTCTTACATTCGGTAAGTTGATCAAATTTAACTCTTATACTTGAATTGGTAACTCAAACTGATCTTCTCTTTCAGGTATAGCTATTTTCAATGTAAGGAATGAAAATAGGTTCCCTCCGAATTGACGAAGATCAATGATTCTGGAAAATAGCCAAGGTTAAGAATTACAAAAACTAGTTTAGCGAAGAAGAATATCCAGAAAAATACCCAGAAGAATAGCAATGTGGTCATCGAAGAAATGGATGGGGACATGGATATCGGAGGTATGTATTCTTGTATTCGGTAAGCTGATCAAATTTAACTCTTAAACGAGAATTGGTAACTCAAACTAATTTTCTCTTTTAGGTATAGCTATTTTCAATGGAAAGATTGAAAAGAGATATCACTCCGAATTTTCGAAGACCAAGGATTCTGGAAATTAGCCAAGGTTAAGAATAACAAAAACTAGCTTAGCGAAGAGGAATACCCAGAAGAATAGCAATGTGGTCATCGAAGAAAGGGATGGAGACAGGAATATCGGAGGTATGTATTTCTACATTCGGTAAGTTGATCAAATTTAACTCTTATACTTGAATTGGTAACTCAAACTAATCAGAAACTCATTCAATAACTTGAATTAGTAACTCAAACTAATTTTCTCTTTTAGGTATAGCTATTTTCAATGGAAAGATTAAATATAGATATCACTCCGAATTTTCGAAGACCAAGGATTCTGGAAATTAGCCAAGGTTAAGAATAACAAAAACTAGCTTAGCGCAGAAGAATGCCCAGGAGAATAGCAATATGGTCTTCGAAGAAAGGGATGGAGAGGTGAATATCGGAGGTATCTATTCCTACATTCCGTAAGTTGATCAAATTTAACTCTTATACTTGAATTGGTAACTCAAACTAATCTTCACTTTCAGGTATTGCTATTTTCAAAGGAGAGAGTGAAAATAGGTATCCCTCCAAATTGTCGAAAACCAAGGATTCAGGAAAATAGACGAGACAAAGAATTATAAAAACTACCTTAGTGAAGAAGAATACCCAGGAGAATAGCAATATGGTCATCTAAGAAAGGATATAGGCAAGAATATAGGAGGTATGCATTCTTACATTCGGTAAGTTGATCAAAATTAAATTTTATACTTGAATTGTAACTCAAACTAATCTTCTCTTTCCGGTATAGCTATTTTCAATGTAAGGAATGAAAATAGGTATCCCCCCGAATTGACGAAAACCAAGAATTCTTGAAAATAGCCAAGACAAAAAATTATAAAAACTAGCTTAGCGAAGAAGAATACCCAGGAGAATAGCTAAATGGTCATGGAAGAAAGGGATGGAGACATGAATATCGGAGGTATGTATTCCTACATTCGGTAAGTTGATCAAATTTAACACTTATACTTGAATTTGTAACTCAAACTAATCTTCTCTTTCAGGTATAGCTATTTTCAAAGGAAAGAGTGAAAATGCGTATCCCACCAAATAGTCGAAAACCAAGGATTCTGCAAAATAGTCGAGAAAAAGGATTATAAAAACTAGCTTACTGAAGAAGAATACCCAGGACAACGGCAATATGGTCATCGGAGAAAGGGATATAGGCAAGAATATAGGAGGTATGTATGCTTACATTTGATAAGTTGATCAAATTTAACTCTTATACTTCAATTGGTAACTCAAACTAATCTTCTCTTTCAGGTGTTGCTATTTTCAATGGAAGGATTGAAAATAGATATCCCTCCGAATTTTCGAAGACCAAGGATTCTGGAAATTAGCCAAGTTTAAAAATTACAAAAACTAGCTTAGCGAAGAAGAATACCCAGGAGAATAGCTAAATGGTCATCGAGGAAAGGGATGGAGGCATGAATATCGGAGGTATGTTTTCCTACATTCGTTAAGTTGATCAAATTTAACTCTTGTACTTGTATTGTTTACTCAAACTAATCTTCTCTTTCAGGTATAGCTATTTTCAATGGAAGGATTGGAAATAGATATCTCTCCAAATTTTCGAAGACCAATTATTCTGGAAATTATCCAAGTTTAAGAATTACAAAAAGTAGCTTAGCGAAGAAGAATACCCAGGAGAATAGCTAAATGGTCATCGAGGAAAGGGATGGAGGCATGAAAATCGGAGGTATGTTTTCCTACATTCGTTAAGTTGATCAAATTTAACTCTTGTACTTGTATTGGTTACTCAAACTAATCTTCTCTTTCAGGTATAGCTATTTTCAAAGGAAGGAGTGAAAATAGATATGACTCCGAATTTTCGAAGACCAAGGTTTCTGGAAATTAGCCAAGGTTAAGAATAACAAAAACTAGCTTAGCGAAGAAGAATGCCCAGGAGAATAGCGATATGGTCATCGAAGAAAGGGATGGAGATAGGAATATCGGAGGTACGTATTTCTACATTCGGTATGTTGATAAAATTTAACTCTTATACTTGAATTGGTAACTCAAACTAATCTTCTCTTTCAGGTATAGCTATTTTCAAAGGAAGGAGTGAAAATATGTATACCTCCGAATTGACCACGACCCAGGATTCCGGAAAATAGCCAAGACAAAGAATTAAAAAAACTAGCTTAGCAAAGAGGAATACCCAGGAGAATAGAGATATGGTCATCGAAGAAATGGATGGAGACGTGAATATCGGAGGTATGTATTTCTTCTTTTGGTAACTTGTTCAAATTTAACTCTTATACTTGAATTGGTAACTCAAACTAATCTTTTCTTTCAGGTATAGCTATTTTCAAAGGAAAGAGTGAAAATAGGTATCCCTCCGAATTGTCGAAATCCAATTATTCTGGAAAATATCCGAGACAAAGAATTATAAAAACTAGCCTACTGAAGAAGAATACACAGGACAATAGCAATATGGTCATCGGAGAAAGGGATATAGGCTAGAATATAGGAGGTATGTATTCTTACATTTGGTAAGTTGATCAAATTTAACTCATATACTTCAATTGGTAACTCAAACTAATCTTCTCTTTCGGGTATAGCTATTTTCAATGGAAGGATTGAAAATAGATATCCCTCCGAATTTTCGAAGACCAAGGATTCTGTAAATTAGCCAATGTTAAGAATAACAAAAACTAGCTTAGCGAAGAAGAATGCCCAGGAGAATAGCGATATGGTCATCGAAGAAAGGGATGGAGACAGGAATATCGGAGGTATGTATTTCTACATTCGGTAAGTTGATCAAATTTAACTCTTATACTTGAATTGGTAACTCAAACTAATCTTTTCTTTCAGGTATAGCTATTTTCAAAGGAAGAAGTGAAAATAGGTATTCCTCCGAATTATTCAAGACCCAGGATTCCGGAAAATAGCCAGGACAAAGAATTATAAAAACTAGCTTAGCGAAGAAAAAACCCAGGAGAATAGCAATATGGTCTTCGAAGAAAGGGATGGAGACGTGAATATCGGAGGTATCTATTCCTACATTCGGTAAGTTGATAAAATTTAACTCTTATACGTGAATTGGTAACTCAAACTAATCTTCGCTTTCAGGTATAGCTATTTTCAAAGGAGAGAGTGAAAATAGGTATCCCTCCAAATTGTCGAAAACCAAGGATTCAGGAAAATAGACGAGATAAAGAATTATAAAAACTACCTTAGTGAAGAAGAATACCCAGGAGAATAGCAATATGATCATCTAAGAAAGGGATATAGGCACGAATATAGGAGGTATGCATTCTTACATTCGGTAAGGTGATCAAAATTAAATTTTATACTTGAGTTGTAACTCAAACTAATCTTCTCTTTCCGGTATAGCTATTTTCAATTTAAGGAATGAAAATAGGTATCCCCCCGAATTGACGAAGATCAATGATTCTGGAAAAAAGCCAAGGTTAAGAATTACAAAAACTAGTTTAGCGAAGAAGAATACCCAGAAGAATAGCAATGTGGTCATCGAAGAAAGGGATGGTTGACATAGATATCGGAGGTATGTATTCTTACATTCGGTAAGTTGATCAAATTTAACTCTTAATCGAGAATTGATAACTTAAACTAATCTTCTCTTTCAGGTATAGCTGTTTTCAAAAGAAGGAGTGAAAATAGGTATCCCTCCGAATTGTCGAAAACCAAGAATTCTTGAAAATAGCCAAGAAAAAAAATTATAAAAACTAGCTTAGCGAAGAAGAATACCCAGGAGAATAGCTAAATGGTCATCGAAGAAAGGGAAGGAGACATGAATATCGGAGGTATGTGTTCCTACATTCGGTAAGTTGATCAAATTTAAAACTTATACTTGAATTGGTAACTCAAACTAATCTTCTCTTTCAGGTATAGCTATTTTCAAAGGAAAGAGTGAAAATGGGTATCCCACCAAATAGTCGAAAACCAAGGATTCTGCAAAATAGCCGAGACAAACAATTATAAAAACTAGCTTACTGAAGAAGAATACCCAGGACAATAGCAATATGGTCATCGGAGAAAGGGATATAGGCAAGTATATAGGAGGTATGTATTCTTACATTTGGTAAGTTGATCAAATTTAACTCTTATACTTGAATTGGTAACTCAAACTGATCTTCTCTTTCAGGTATATCTATTTTCAATGTAAGGAATGAAAATAGGTTCCCTCCGAATTGACGAAGATCAATGATTCTGGAAAATAGCCAAGGTTAAGAATTACAAAAACTAGTTTAGCGAAGAAGAATATCCAGAAAAATACCTAGAAGAATAGCAATGTGGTCATCGAAAAAATGGATGGGGACATGGATATCGGAGGTATGTATTCTTGCATTCGGTAAGCTGATCAAATTTAACTCTTAAACGAGAATTGGTAACTCAAACTAATTTTCTCTTTTAGGTATAGCTATTTTCAATGGAAAGATTGAAAATAGATATCCCTCCGAATTTTCGAAGACCAAGGATTCTGGAAACTAGCCAAGGTTAAGAATAACAAAAACTAGCTTAGCGAAGAGGAATACCCAGAAGAATAGCAATGTGGTCATCGAAGAAAGGGATGGTTGACATAGATATCGGAGGTATGTATTCTTACATTCGGTAAGTTGATCAAATTTAACTCTTAATCGAGAATTGATAACTTAAACTAATCTTCTCTTTCAGGTATAGCTGTTTTCAAAAGAAGGAGTGAAAATAGGTATCCCTCCGAATTGTCGAAAACCAAGAATTCTTGAAAATAGCCAAGAAAAAAAATTATAAAAACTAGCTTAGCGAAGAAGAATACCCAGGAGTATAGCTAAATGGTCATCGAAGAAAGGGATGGAGACATGAATATCGGAGGTATGTGTTCCTACATTCGGTAAGTTGATCAAATTTAAGACTTATACTTGAATTGGTAACTCAAACTAATCTTCTCTTTCAGGTATAGCTATTTTCAAAGGAAAGAGTGAAAATGGGTATCCCACCAAATAGTCGAAAACCAAGGATTCTGCAAAATAGCCGAGACAAACAATTATAAAAACTAGCTTACTGAAGAAGAATACCCAGGACAATAGCAATATGGTCATCGGAGAAAGGGATATAGGCAAGATTATAGGAGGTATGTATTCTTACATTCGGTAAGTTGATCAAATTTAACACTTATACTTGAATTGGTAACTCAAACTGATCTTCTCTTTCAGGTATAGCTATTTTCAATGTAAGGAATGAAAATAGGTTCCCTCCGAATTGACGAAGATCAATGATTCTGGAAAATAGCCAAGGTTAGGAATTACACAAACTAGTTTAGCGAAGAAGAATATCCAGAAGAATACCCAGAAGAATAGAAATCTGGTCATCGAAGAAATGGATGGGGACATGGATATCGGAGGTATGTATTCTTGCATTCGGTAAGCTGATCAAATTTAACTCTTAAACGAGAATTGGTAACTCAAACTAATTTCCTCTTTTAGGTATAGCTATTTTCAATGCAAAGATTGAAAATAGATATCCCTCCGAATTTTCGAAGACCAAGGATTCTGGAAATTAACCAAGGTTAGGAATAACAAAAACTAGCTTAGCGAAGACGAATACCCAGAAGAATAGCAATGTGGTCATCGAAGAAAGTGATGGTTGACATAGATATCGGAGGTATGTATTCTTACATTCGGTAAGTTGATCAAATTTAACTCTTAAACGAGAATTGGTAACTTAAACTAATCTTCTCTTTCAGGTATAGCTGTTTTCAAAAGAAGGAGTGAAAATAGGTATTTCTCCGAATTGTCGAAAACCAAGAATTCTTAAAAATAGCCAAGACAAAAAATTATAAAAACTAGCTTAGCGAAGAAGAATACCCAGGAGAATAGCTAAATGGTCATCGAAGAAAAGGATGGAGACGTGAATATCGGAGGTATGTATTCCTACATTCGGTAAGTTTATCAAATTTAACACTTATACTTGGATTGGTAACTCAAACTAATCTTCTTTTTCAGGTTTAGCTATTTTCAAAGGAAAGAGTGAAAATGGGTATCCCACCAAATTGTCGAAAACCAAGGATTCTGAAAAATAGCCGAGACAAAGAATTATAAAAACTATCTTAGTGAAGAAGAATACCCAGGACAATAGCAATATGGTCATCGGAGAAAGGGATATAGGCAAGATTATAGGAGGTATGTATTCTTACATTCGGTAAGTTGATCAAATTTAACTCTTATACTTCAATTGGTAACTCAAACTGATCTTCTTTTTCAGGTATAGCCATTTTCAATGGAAGGATTGAAAATAGATATCCCTCCGAATTTTCGAAGACCATGGATTCTGGAAATTAGCCAAGTTTAAGAATTACAAAAACTAGCTTAGCGTAGAAGAATACCCAGGAGAATAGCTAAATGGTCATCGAAGAAATTGATGGAGGTATGAATATCTGAGGTGTGTATTCCTACATTCGGTAAGTTGATCAAATTTAACTCTTGTACTTGAATTGGTTACTCAAACTAATCTTCTCTTTCAGGTAAAGCTATTTTCAAAAGAAGGATTGGAAATAGATATCCCTCCGAATTTTCGAAGACCAAGGATTCTGGAAATTAGCCAAGTTTAAGAGTTACAAAAACTAGCTTAGCAAAGAAGAATACCCAGGAGAATAGCTCTATGATCTTCGAAGAAAGGGATGGAGACGTGAATATAGGAGGTATGTATTCGTACATTCGGTAAAATGATCAAATTTAACTCTTATACTTGAATTCGCAACTCAAACTAATCTTCTCTTTCAGGTATAGCTATTTTCAAAGGAAGGGGTGAAAATACGTATCCCCTCGAATTGTTCAAGACCCAGGATTCCGGAAAATAGCCAAGACAAAGAATTATAAAAACTAGCTTTGCGAAGAAGAATACTCAGGTGAATAGCGATATGGTCATCGAAGAAAGAGATGGAGACATGAATATCGGAGGTATGTATTTCTACATTCGGTAAGTTGATCAAATTTAACTCTTATACTTGAATTAGTAAATCAAACTAATTTTCTCTTTTAGATATAGCTATTTTCAATGGAAAGATTGAAAATAGATATCCCTCCGAATTTTCAAAGACAAAGGATTCTGGAAAATAGCCAAGGTTAAGAATAACAAAAACTAGCTTAGCGAAGAAGACTACCCAGAAGAATAGCGATATGGTCATCGAAGAATGGGATTGAGACGTGAATATCGGAGGTATGTATTCCTACATTCGGTAAGTTCATCATATTTAACTCTTATACGTGAATTGGTAACTCAAACTAATCTTCTCTTTCAGGTATAGCTATTTTCGAAGGAAGGAGTGAAAATAGGTATCCCTCCAAATTGTTCAAGACCCAGGATTCCGGAAAATAGCCAAGACAAAGAATTACAAAAACTAGCTTAGCAAAGAGGAATACCCAGGAGAATAGAGATATGGTCATCGAAGAAATGGATGGAGACGTGAATGAGGAGGTATGTATTTCTACATTCGGTAAGTTGATCAAATTTAACTCTTATACTTGAATTGGTAAGTCAAACTAATATTCTCTTTCAGGTATAGCTATTTTCAAAAGAAGGAGTGAAAATAGGTATCCCTCCGAATTGTCCACGACCCAGGATTCCGGAAAGTAGCCAAGACAAAGAATTACAAAAACTAGCTTAGCAAAGAGGAATACCCAGGAGAATAGAGATATGGTCATCGAAGAAATGGATGGAGACGTGAATATCGGAGGTATGTATTCCTACTTTCGGTAACTTGTTCAAATTTAACTCTTATACTTGAATTGGTAACTCAAACTAATCTTCTCTTTCAGGTATAGCTATTTTCAAAGGAAGAAGTGAAAATAGGTATTCCTCCGAATTATTCAAGACCCAGGATTCCGAAAAATAGCCAGGACAAAGAATTATAAAAACTAGCTTAGCGAAGAAAAAACCCAGGAGAATAGCAATATGGTCTTCGAAGAAAGGGATGGAGACGTGAATATCGGAGGTATCTATTCCTACATTCGGTAAGTTGATAAAATTTAACTCTTATACTTGAATTGGTAACTCAAACTAATCTTCGCTTTCAGGTATAGCTATTTTCAAAGGAGAGAGTGAAAATAGGTATCCCTCCAAATTGTCGAAAACCAAGGATTCAGGAAAATAGACGAGATAAAGAATTATAAAAACTACCTTAGTGAAGAAGAATACCCAGGAGAATAGCAATATGGTCATCTAAGAAAGGGATATAGGCACGAATATAGGAGGTATGCATTCTTACATTCGGTAAGGTGATCAAAATTAAATTTTATACTTGAATTGTAACTCAAACTAATCTTCTCTTTCCGGTATAGCTATTTTCAATGTAAGGAATGAAAATAGGTATCCCCCCGAATTGACGAAGATCAATGATTCTGGAAAATAGCCAAGGTTAAGAATTACAAAACTAGTTTAGCGAAGAGGAATACCCAGAAGAATAGCAATGTGGTCATCGAAGAAAGGGATGGTTGACATAGATATCGGAGGTATGTATTCTTACATTCGGTAAGTTGATCAAATTTAAATCTTAAACGAGAATTGGTAACTTAAACTAATCTTCTCTTTCAGGTATAGCTGTTTTCAAAAGAAGGAGTGAAAATAGGTATCTCTCCGAATTGTCGAAAACCAAGAATTCTTGAAAATAGCCAAGACAAAAAATTATAAAAACTAGCTTAGCGAAGAAGAATACCCAGGAGAATAGCTAAATGGTCATCGAAGAAAAGGATGGAGACGTGAATATCGGAGGTATGTATTCCTACATTCGGTAAGTTTATCAAATTTAACACTTATACTTGGATTGGTAACTCAAACTAATCTTCTCTTTCAGGTTTAGCTATTTTCAAAGGAAAGAGTAAAAATGGGTATCCCACCAAATTGTCGAAAACCAAGGATTCTGAAAAATAGCCGAGACAAAGAATTATAAAAACTATCTTAGTGAAGAAGAATACCCAGGACAATAGCAATATGGTCATCGGAGAAAGGGATATAGGCAAGAATATAGGAGGTATGTATTCTTACATTCGGTAAGTTGATCAAATTTAACTCTTATACTTGAATTGGTAACTCAAACTGATCTTCTTTTTCAGGTATAGCCATTTTCAATGGAAGGATTGAAAATAGATATCCCTCCGAATTTTCGAAGACCATGGATTCTGGAAATTAGCCAAGTTTAAGAATTACAAAAACTAGCTTAGCGTAGAAGATACCCAGGAGAATAGCTAAATGGTCATCGAAGAAAGGGATGGAGGTATGAATATCTGAGGTGTGTATTCCTACATTCGGTAAGTTGATCAAATTTAACTCTTGTACTTGAATTGGTTACTCAAACTAATCTTCTCTTTCAGGTAAATCTATTTTCAAAAGAAGGATTGGAAATAGATATCCCTCCGAATTTTCGAAGACCAAGGATTCTGGAAATTAGCCAAGTTTAAGAATTACAAAAACTAGCTTATCGAAGAAGAATACCCAGGAGAATAGCTCTATGATCTTCGAAGAAAGGGATGGAGACGTGAATATAGGAGGTATGTATTCGTACATTCGGTAAAATGATCAAATTTAACTCTTATACTTGAATTCGCAACTCAAACTAATCTTCTCTTTCAGGTATAGCTATTTTCAAAGGAAGGGGTGAAAATACGTATCCCCTCGAATTGTTCAAGACCCAGGAATCCAGAAAATAGCCAAGACAAAGAATTATAAAAACTAGCTTTGCGAAGAAGAATACTCAGGTGAATAGCGATATGGTCATCGAAGAAAGAGATGGAGACATGAATATCGGAGGTATGTATTTCTACATTCGGTAAGTTGATCAAATTTAACTCTTATACTTGAATTAGTAAATCAAACTAATTTTCTCTTTTAGATAGAGCTATTTTCAATGGAAAGATTGAAAATAGATATCCCTCCGAATTTTCGAAGACAAAGGATTCTGGAAAATAGCCAAGGTTAAGAATAACAAAAACTAGCTTAGCGAAGAAGACTACCCAGAAGAATAGCAATATGGTCTTCGAAGAAAGGGATGGAGACGTGAATTCGGATGTATGTATTCCTACATTCGGTAAGTTCATCAAATTTAACTCTTATACGTGAATTGGTATCTCAAACTAATCTTCTCTTTCAGGTATAGCTATTTTTAAAGGAAGGAGTGAAAATAGGTATCACTCCGAATTGTCCACGACCCAGGATTCCGGAAAATAGCAAAGTTAAGAATAACAAAAACTAGCTTAGCGAAGAAGAATACCCAGAAGAATAGCGATATGGGCATCGAAGGAGTGAAAATGGGTATCCCTCCCTCGAAGATCAAGGATTACGGAAAATAGCGAACACAAAGAATTATAAAAACTAGCTTAGCGAAGAAGAATACCCAGGTGAATAGCTAAATGGTTATTTAAGAAACGGATGGAGACATGAATATCGGAGGTATGTATTTCTACATTCGGTAAGTTGATCAAATTTAACTCTTATACTTGAATTGGTAACTCAAACTAATCTTCTCTTTCAGGTATAGCTATTTTCAAAGGAAGGAGTGAAAATAGGTATACCTCCGAATTGTCCACGACCCAGGATTCCGGAAAAAAGCCAAGACAAAGAATTACAAAAACTAGTTTAGCGAAGAGAAATACCCAGGAGAATTGCGATATGGGCATCGAAGAAAGGGATGGAGACGTAAATATAGGATGTGTGTATTTCTACTTTCGGTATGTTGTTCAAATTTAACTCTTATACTTGAATTGGTAACTCAAACTAATCTTCTCTTTCAGGTATAGCTATTTTCAAAGGAAGGAGTGAAAATAGGTATACCTCCGAATTGTCCACGACCCAGGATTCCGGAAAAAAGCCAAGACAAAGAATTACAAAAACTAGTTTAGCGAAGAGAAATACCCAGGAGAATAGCGATATGGGCATCGAAGAAAGGGATTGAGACGTGAATATCGGAGGTATGTATTTCTACATTCGGTAAGTTGATCAAATTTAACTCTTATACTTGAATTGGTAACTCAAACTAATCTTCTCTTTCCGGTATAGCTATTTTCAATGTAAGGAATGAAAATAGGTATCCCTCCGAATTGTCGAAAACCAAGAATTCTTGAAAATAGCCAAGACAAAAAATTATAAAAACTAGCTTAGCGAAGAAGAATACCCAGGAGAATAGCTAAATGGTCATGGAAGAAAGGGATGGAGACATGAATATCGGAGGTATGTATTCCTACATTCGGTAAGTTGATCAAATTTAACACTTATACTTGAATTGGTAACTCAAACTAATCTTCTCTTTCAGGTATAGCTATTTTCAAAGGAAAGAGTGAAAATGCGTATCCCACCAAATAGTCGAAAACCAAGGATTCTGCAAAATAGCCGAGAAAAAGGATTATAAAAACTAGCTTACTGAAGAAGAATACCCAGGACAACGGCAATATGGTCATCGGAGAAAGGGATATAGGCAAGAATATAGGAGGTATGTATTCTTACATTCGGTAAGTTGATCAAATTTAACTCTTATACTTGAATTGGTAACTCAAACTGATCTTCTCTTTCAGGTATAGCTATTTTCAATGTAAGGAATGAAAATAGGTTCCCTCCGAATTGACGAAGATCAATGATTCTGGAAAATAGCCAAGGTTAAGAATTACAAAAACTAGTTTAGCGAAGAAGAATATCCAGAAAAATACCCAGAAGAATAGCAATGTGGTCATCGAAGAAATGGATGGGGACATGGATATCGGAGGTATGTATTCTTGTATTCGGTAAGCTGATCAAATTTAACTCTTAAACGAGAATTGGTAACTCAAACTAATTTTCTCTTTTAGGTATAGCTATTTTCAATGGAAAGATTGAAAAGAGATATCACTCCGAATTTTCGAAGACCAAGGATTCTGGAAATTAGCCAAGGTTAAGAATAACAAAAACTAGCTTAGCGAAGAGGAATACCCAGAAGAATAGCAATGTGGTCATCGAAGAAAGGGATGGAGACAGGAATATCGGAGGTATGTATTTCTACATTCGGTAAGTTGATCAAATTTAACTCTTATACTTGAATTGGTAACTCAAACTAATCAGAAACTCATTCAATAACTTGAATTAGTAACTCAAACTAATTTTCTCTTTTAGGTATAGCTATTTTCAATGGAAAGATTAAATATAGATATCACTCCGAATTTTCGAAGACCAAGGATTCTGGAAATTAGCCAAGGTTAAGAATAACAAAAACTAGCTTAGCGCAGAAGAATGCCCAGGAGAATAGCAATATGGTCTTCGAAGAAAGGGATGGAGAGGTGAATATCGGAGGTATCTATTCCTACATTCCGTAAGTTGATCAAATTTAACTCTTATACTTGAATTGGTAACTCAAACTAATCATCACTTTCAGGTATTGCTATTTTCAAAGGAGAGAGTGAAAATAGGTATCCCTCCAAATTGTCGAAAACCAAGGATTCAGGAAAATAGACGAGACAAAGAATTATAAAAACTACCTTAGTGAAGAAGAATACCCAGGAGAATAGCAATATGGTCATCTAAGAAAGGATATAGGCAAGAATATAGGAGGTATGCATTCTTACATTCGGTAAGTTGATCAAAATTAAATTTTATACTTGAATTGTAACTCAAACTAATCTTCTCTTTCCGGTATAGCTATTTTCAATGTAAGGAATGAAAATAGGTATCCCCCCGAATTGACGAAAACCAAGAATTCTTGAAAATAGCCAAGACAAAAAATTATAAAAACTAGCTTAGCGAAGAAGAATACCCAGGAGAATAGCTAAATGGTCATGGAAGAAAGGGATGGAGACATGAATATCGGAGGTATGTATTCCTACATTCGGTAAGTTGATCAAATTTAACACTTATACTTGAATTTGTAACTCAAACTAATCTTCTCTTTCAGGTATAGCTATTTTCAAAGGAAAGAGTGAAAATGCGTATCCCACCAAATAGTCGAAAACCAAGGATTCTGCAAAATAGTCGAGAAAAAGGATTATAAAAACTAGCTTACTGAAGAAGAATACCCAGGACAACGGCAATATGGTCATCGGAGAAAGGGATATAGGCAAGAATATAGGAGGTATGTATGCTTACATTTGATAAGTTGATCAAATTTAACTCTTATACTTCAATTGGTAACTCAAACTAATCTTCTCTTTCAGGTGTTGCTATTTTCAATGGAAGGATTGAAAATAGATATCCCTCCGAATTTTCGAAGACCAAGGATTCTGGAAATTAGCCAAGTTTAAAAATTACAAAAACTAGCTTAGCGAAGAAGAATACCCAGGAGAATAGCTAAATGGTCATCGAGGAAAGGGATGGAGGCATGAATATCGGAGGTATGTTTTCCTACATTCGTTAAGTTGATCAAATTTAACTCTTGTACTTGTATTGTTTACTCAAACTAATCTTCTCTTTCAGGTATAGCTATTTTCAATGGAAGGATTGGAAATAGATATCTCTCCAAATTTTCGAAGACCAATTATTCTGGAAATTATCCAAGTTTAAGAATTACAAAAAGTAGCTTAGCGAAGAAGAATACCCAGGAGAATAGCTAAATGGTCATCGAGGAAAGGGATGGAGGCATGAAAATCGGAGGTATGTTTTCCTACATTCGTTAAGTTGATCAAATTTAACTCTTGTACTTGTATTGGTTACTCAAACTAATCTTCTCTTTCAGGTATAGCTATTTTCAAAGGAAGGAGTGAAAATAGATATGACTCCGAATTTTCGAAGACCAAGGTTTCTGGAAATTAGCCAAGGTTAAGAATAACAAAAACTAGCTTAGCGAAGAAGAATGCCCAGGAGAATAGCGATATGGTCATCGAAGAAAGGGATGGAGATAGGAATATCGGAGGTACGTATTTCTACATTCGGTATGTTGATAAAATTTAACTCTTATACTTGAATTGGTAACTCAAACTAATCTTCTCTTTCAGGTATAGCTATTTTCAAAGGAAGGAGTGAAAATATGTATACCTCCGAATTGACCACGACCCAGGATTCCGGAAAATAGCCAAGACAAAGAATTAAAAAAACTAGCTTAGCAAAGAGGAATACCCAGGAGAATAGAGATATGGTCATCGAAGAAATGGATGGAGACGTGAATATCGGAGGTATGTATTTCTTCTTTTGGTAACTTGTTCAAATTTAACTCTTATACTTGAATTGGTAACTCAAACTAATCTTTTCTTTCAGGTATAGCTATTTTCAAAGGAAAGAGTGAAAATAGGTATCCCTCCGAATTGTCGAAATCCAATTATTCTGGAAAATATCCGAGACAAAGAATTATAAAAACTAGCCTACTGAAGAAGAATACACAGGACAATAGCAATATGGTCATCGGAGAAAGGGATATAGGCTAGAATATAGGAGGTATGTATTCTTACATTTGGTAAGTTGATCAAATTTAACTCATATACTTCAATTGGTAACTCAAACTAATCTTCTCTTTCGGGTATAGCTATTTTCAATGGAAGGATTGAAAATAGATATCCCTCCGAATTTTCGAAGACCAAGGATTCTGTAAATTAGCCAATGTTAAGAATAACAAAAACTAGCTTAGCGAAGAAGAATGCCCAGGAGAATAGCGATATGGTCATCGAAGAAAGGGATGGAGACAGGAATATCGGAGGTATGTATTTCTACATTCGGTAAGTTGATCAAATTTAACTCTTATACTTGAATTGGTAACTCAAACTAATCTTTTCTTTCAGGTATAGCTATTTTCAAAGGAAGAAGTGAAAATAGGTATTCCTCCGAATTATTCAAGACCCAGGATTCCGGAAAATAGCCAGGACAAAGAATTATAAAAACTAGCTTAGCGAAGAAAAAACCCAGGAGAATAGCAATATGGTCTTCGAAGAAAGGGATGGAGACGTGAATATCGGAGGTATCTATTCCTACATTCGGTAAGTTGATAAAATTTAACTCTTATACGTGAATTGGTAACTCAAACTAATCTTCGCTTTCAGGTATAGCTATTTTCAAAGGAGAGAGTGAAAATAGGTATCCCTCCAAATTGTCGAAAACCAAGGATTCAGGAAAATAGACGAGATAAAGAATTATAAAAACTACCTTAGTGAAGAAGAATACCCAGGAGAATAGCAATATGATCATCTAAGAAAGGGATATAGGCACGAATATAGGAGGTATGCATTCTTACATTCGGTAAGGTGATCAAAATTAAATTTTATACTTGAGTTGTAACTCAAACTAATCTTCTCTTTCCGGTATAGCTATTTTCAATGTAAGGAATGAAAATAGGTATCCCCCCGAATTGACGAAGATCAATGATTCTGGAAAAAAGCCAAGGTTAAGAATTACAAAAACTAGTTTAGCGAAGAAGAATACCCAGAAGAATAGCAATGTGGTCATCGAAGAAAGGGATGGTTGACATAGATATCGGAGGTATGTATTCTTACATTCGGTAAGTTGATCAAATTTAACTCTTAATCGAGAATTGATAACTTAAACTAATCTTCTCTTTCAGGTATAGCTGTTTTCAAAAGAAGGAGTGAAAATAGGTATCCCTCCGAATTGTCGAAAACCAAGAATTCTTGAAAATAGCCAAGAAAAAAAATTATAAAAACTAGCTTAGCGAAGAAGAATACCCAGGAGAATAGCTAAATGGTCATCGAAGAAAGGGAAGGAGACATGAATATCGGAGGTATGTGTTCCTACATTCGGTAAGTTGATCAAATTTAAAACTTATACTTGAATTGGTAACTCAAACTAATCTTCTCTTTCAGGTATAGCTATTTTCAAAGGAAAGAGTGAAAATGGGTATCCCACCAAATAGTCGAAAACCAAGGATTCTGCAAAATAGCCGAGACAAACAATTATAAAAACTAGCTTACTGAAGAAGAATACCCAGGACAATAGCAATATGGTCATCGGAGAAAGGGATATAGGCAAGTATATAGGAGGTATGTATTCTTACATTTGGTAAGTTGATCAAATTTAACTCTTATACTTGAATTGGTAACTCAAACTGATCTTCTCTTTCAGGTATATCTATTTTCAATGTAAGGAATGAAAATAGGTTCCCTCCGAATTGACGAAGATCAATGATTCTGGAAAATAGCCAAGGTTAAGAATTACAAAAACTAGTTTAGCGAAGAAGAATATCCAGAAAAATACCTAGAAGAATAGCAATGTGGTCATCGAAAAAATGGATGGGGACATGGATATCGGAGGTATGTATTCTTGCATTCGGTAAGCTGATCAAATTTAACTCTTAAACGAGAATTGGTAACTCAAACTAATTTTCTCTTTTAGGTATAGCTATTTTCAATGGAAAGATTGAAAATAGATATCCCTCCGAATTTTCGAAGACCAAGGATTCTGGAAACTAGCCAAGGTTAAGAATAACAAAAACTAGCTTAGCGAAGAGGAATACCCAGAAGAATAGCAATGTGGTCATCGAAGAAAGGGATGGTTGACATAGATATCGGAGGTATGTATTCTTACATTCGGTAAGTTGATCAAATTTAACTCTTAATCGAGAATTGATAACTTAAACTAATCTTCTCTTTCAGGTATAGCTGTTTTCAAAAGAAGGAGTGAAAATAGGTATCCCTCCGAATTGTCGAAAACCAAGAATTCTTGAAAATAGCCAAGAAAAAAAATTATAAAAACTAGCTTAGCGAAGAAGAATACCCAGGAGTATAGCTAAATGGTCATCGAAGAAAGGGATGGAGACATGAATATCGGAGGTATGTGTTCCTAAATTCGGTAAGTTGATCAAATTTAAGACTTATACTTGAATTGGTAACTCAAACTAATCTTCTCTTTCAGGTATAGCTATTTTCAAAGGAAAGAGTGAAAATGGGTATCCCACCAAATAGTCGAAAACCAAGGATTCTGCAAAATAGCCGAGACAAACAATTATAAAAACTAGCTTACTGAAGAAGAATACCCAGGACAATAGCAATATGGTCATCGGAGAAAGGGATATAGGCAAGATTATAGGAGGTATGTATTCTTACATTCGGTAAGTTGATCAAATTTAACACTTATACTTGAATTGGTAACTCAAACTGATCTTCTCTTTCAGGTATAGCTATTTTCAATGTAAGGAATGAAAATAGGTTCCCTCCGAATTGACGAAGATCAATGATTCTGGAAAATAGCCAAGGTTAGGAATTACACAAACTAGTTTAGCGAAGAAGAATATCCAGAAGAATACCCAGAAGAATAGAAATCTGGTCATCGAAGAAATGGATGGGGACATGGATATCGGAGGTATGTATTCTTGCATTCGGTAAGCTGATCAAATTTAACTCTTAAACGAGAATTGGTAACTCAAACTAATTTCCTCTTTTAGGTATAGCTATTTTCAATGCAAAGATTGAAAATAGATATCCCTCCGAATTTTCGAAGACCAAGGATTCTGGAAATTAACCAAGGTTAGGAATAACAAAAACTAGCTTAGCGAAGACGAATACCCAGAAGAATAGCAATGTGGTCATCGAAGAAAGTGATGGTTGACATAGATATCGGAGGTATGTATTCTTACATTCGGTAAGTTGATCAAATTTAACTCTTAAACGAGAATTGGTAACTTAAACTAATCTTCTCTTTCAGGTATAGCTGTTTTCAAAAGAAGGAGTGAAAATAGGTATTTCTCCGAATTGTCGAAAACCAAGAATTCTTAAAAATAGCCAAGACAAAAAATTATAAAAACTAGCTTAGCGAAGAAGAATACCCAGGAGAATAGCTAAATGGTCATCGAAGAAAAGGATGGAGACGTGAATATCGGAGGTATGTATTCCTACATTCGGTAAGTTTATCAAATTTAACACTTATACTTGGATTGGTAACTCAAACTAATCTTCTTTTTCAGGTTTAGCTATTTTCAAAGGAAAGAGTGAAAATGGGTATCCCACCAAATTGTCGAAAACCAAGGATTCTGAAAAATAGCCGAGACAAAGAATTATAAAAACTATCTTAGTGAAGAAGAATACCCAGGACAATAGCAATATGGTCATCGGAGAAAGGGATATAGGCAAGATTATAGGAGGTATGTATTCTTACATTCGGTAAGTTGATCAAATTTAACTCTTATACTTCAATTGGTAACTCAAACTGATCTTCTTTTTCAGGTATAGCCATTTTCAATGGAAGGATTGAAAATAGATATCCCTCCGAATTTTCGAAGACCATGGATTCTGGAAATTAGCCAAGTTTAAGAATTACAAAAACTAGCTTAGCGTAGAAGAATACCCAGGAGAATAGCTAAATGGTCATCGAAGAAATTGATGGAGGTATGAATATCTGAGGTGTGTATTCCTACATTCGGTAAGTTGATCAAATTTAACTCTTGTACTTGAATTGGTTACTCAAACTAATCTTCTCTTTCAGGTAAAGCTATTTTCAAAAGAAGGATTGGAAATAGATATCCCTCCGAATTTTCGAAGACCAAGGATTCTGGAAATTAGCCAAGTTTAAGAGTTACAAAAACTAGCTTAGCAAAGAAGAATACCCAGGAGAATAGCTCTATGATCTTCGAAGAAAGGGATGGAGACGTGAATATAGGAGGTATGTATTCGTACATTCGGTAAAATGATCAAATTTAACTCTTATACTTGAATTCGCAACTCAAACTAATCTTCTCTTTCAGGTATAGCTATTTTCAAAGGAAGGGGTGAAAATACGTATCCCCTCGAATTGTTCAAGACCCAGGATTCCGGAAAATAGCCAAGACAAAGAATTATAAAAACTAGCTTTGCGAAGAAGAATACTCAGGTGAATAGCGATATGGTCATCGAAGAAAGAGATGGAGACATGAATATCGGAGGTATGTATTTCTACATTCGGTAAGTTGATCAAATTTAACTCTTATACTTGAATTAGTAAATCAAACTAATTTTCTCTTTTAGATATAGCTATTTTCAATGGAAAGATTGAAAATAGATATCCCTCCGAATTTTCGAAGACAAAGGATTCTGGAAAATAGCCAAGGTTAAGAATAACAAAAACTAGCTTAGCGAAGAAGACTACCCAGAAGAATAGCGATATGGTCATCGAAGAATGGGATTGAGACGTGAATATCGGAGGTATGTATTCCTACATTCGGTAAGTTCATCAAATTTAACTCTTATACGTGAATTGGTAACTCAAACTAATCTTCTCTTTCAGGTATAGCTATTTTCGAAGGAAGGAGTGAAAATAGGTATCCCTCCAAATTGTTCAAGACCCAGGATTCCGGAAAATAGCCAAGACAAAGAATTACAAAAACTAGCTTAGCAAAGAGGAATACCCAGGAGAATAGAGATATGGTCATCGAAGAAATGGATGGAGACGTGAATGAGGAGGTATGTATTTCTACATTCGGTAAGTTGATCAAATTTAACTCTTATACTTGAATTGGTAAGTCAAACTAATATTCTCTTTCAGGTATAGCTATTTTCAAAAGAAGGAGTGAAAATAGGTATCCCTCCGAATTGTCCACGACCCAGGATTCCGGAAAGTAGCCAAGACAAAGAATTACAAAAACTAGCTTAGCAAAGAGGAATACCCAGGAGAATAGAGATATGGTCATCGAAGAAATGGATGGAGACGTGAATATCGGAGGTATGTATTCCTACTTTCGGTAACTTGTTCAAATTTAACTCTTATACTTGAATTGGTAACTCAAACTAATCTTCTCTTTCAGGTATAGCTATTTTCAAAGGAAGAAGTGAAAATAGGTATTCCTCCGAATTATTCAAGACCCAGGATTCCGAAAAATAGCCAGGACAAAGAATTATAAAAACTAGCTTAGCGAAGAAAAAACCCAGGAAAATAGCAATATGGTCTTCGAAGAAAGGGATGGAGACGTGAATATCGGAGGTATCTATTCCTACATTCGGTAAGTTGATAAAATTTAACTCTTATACTTGAATTGGTAACTCAAACTAATCTTCGCTTTCAGGTATAGCTATTTTCAAAGGAGAGAGTGAAAATAGGTATCCCTCCAAATTGTCGAAAACCAAGGATTCAGGAAAATAGACGAGATAAAGAATTATAAAAACTACCTTAGTGAAGAAGAATACCCAGGAGAATAGCAATATGGTCATCTAAGAAAGGGATATAGGCACGAATATAGGAGGTATGCATTCTTACATTCGGTAAGGTGATCAAAATTAAATTTTATACTTGAATTGTAACTCAAACTAATCTTCTCTTTCCGGTATAGCTATTTTCAATGTAAGGAATGAAAATAGGTATCCCCCCGAATTGACGAAGATCAATGATTCTGGAAAATAGCCAAGGTTAAGAATTACAAAACTAGTTTAGCGAAGAGGAATACCCAGAAGAATAGCAATGTGGTCATCGAAGAAAGGGATGGTTGACATAGATATCGGAGGTATGTATTCTTACATTCGGTAAGTTGATCAAATTTAAATCTTAAACGAGAATTGGTAACTTAAACTAATCTTCTCTTTCAGGTATAGCTGTTTTCAAAAGAAGGAGTGAAAATAGGTATCTCTCCGAATTGTCGAAAACCAAGAATTCTTGAAAATAGCCAAGACAAAAAATTATAAAAACTAGCTTAGCGAAGAAGAATACCCAGGAGAATAGCTAAATGGTCATCGAAGAAAAGGATGGAGACGTGAATATCGGAGGTATGTATTCCTACATTCGGTAAGTTTATCAAATTTAACACTTATACTTGGATTGGTAACTCAAACTAATCTTCTCTTTCAGGTTTAGCTATTTTCAAAGGAAAGAGTAAAAATGGGTATCCCACCAAATTGTCGAAAACCAAGGATTCTGAAAAATAGCCGAGACAAAGAATTATAAAAACTATCTTAGTGAAGAAGAATACCCAGGACAATAGCAATATGGTCATCGGAGAAAGGGATATAGGCAAGAATATAGGAGGTATGTATTCTTACATTCGGTAAGTTGATCAAATTTAACTCTTATACTTGAATTGGTAACTCAAACTGATCTTCTTTTTCAGGTATAGCCATTTTCAATGGAAGGATTGAAAATAGATATCCCTCCGAATTTTCGAAGACCATGGATTCTGGAAATTAGCCAAGTTTAAGAATTACAAAAACTAGCTTAGCGTAGAAGATACCCAGGAGAATAGCTAAATGGTCATCGAAGAAAGGGATGGAGGTATGAATATCTGAGGTGTGTATTCCTACATTCGGTAAGTTGATCAAATTTAACTCTTGTACTTGAATTGGTTACTCAAACTAATCTTCTCTTTCAGGTAAATCTATTTTCAAAAGAAGGATTGGAAATAGATATCCCTCCGAATTTTCGAAGACCAAGGATTCTGGAAATTAGCCAAGTTTAAGAATTACAAAAACTAGCTTATCGAAGAAGAATACCCAGGAGAATAGCTCTATGATCTTCGAAGAAAGGGATGGAGACGTGAATATAGGAGGTATGTATTCGTACATTCGGTAAAATGATCAAATTTAACTCTTATACTTGAATTCGCAACTCAAACTAATCTTCTCTTTCAGGTATAGCTATTTTCAAAGGAAGGGGTGAAAATACGTATCCCCTCGAATTGTTCAAGACCCAGGAATCCAGAAAATAGCCAAGACAAAGAATTATAAAAACTAGCTTTGCGAAGAAGAATACTCAGGTGAATAGCGATATGGTCATCGAAGAAAGAGATGGAGACATGAATATCGGAGGTATGTATTTCTACATTCGGTAAGTTGATCAAATTTAACTCTTATACTTGAATTAGTAAATCAAACTAATTTTCTCTTTTAGATAGAGCTATTTTCAATGGAAAGATTGAAAATAGATATCCCTCCGAATTTTCGAAGACAAAGGATTCTGGAAAATAGCCAAGGTTAAGAATAACAAAAACTAGCTTAGCGAAGAAGACTACCCAGAAGAATAGCAATATGGTCTTCGAAGAAAGGGATGGAGACGTGAATTCGGATGTATGTATTCCTACATTCGGTAAGTTCATCAAATTTAACTCTTATACGTGAATTGGTATCTCAAACTAATCTTCTCTTTCAGGTATAGCTATTTTTAAAGGAAGGAGTGAAAATAGGTATCACTCCGAATTGTCCACGACCCAGGATTCCGGAAAATAGCAAAGTTAAGAATAACAAAAACTAGCTTAGCGAAGAAGAATACCCAGAAGAATAGCGATATGGGCATCGAAGGAGTGAAAATGGGTATCCCTCCCTCGAAGATCAAGGATTACGGAAAATAGCGAACACAAAGAATTATAAAAACTAGCTTAGCGAAGAAGAATACCCAGGTGAATAGCTAAATGGTTATTTAAGAAACGGATGGAGACATGAATATCGGAGGTATGTATTTCTACATTCGGTAAGTTGATCAAATTTAACTCTTATACTTGAATTGGTAACTCAAACTAATCTTCTCTTTCAGGTATAGCTATTTTCAAAGGAAGGAGTGAAAATAGGTATACCTCCGAATTGTCCACGACCCAGGATTCCGGAAAAAAGCCAAGACAAAGAATTACAAAAACTAGTTTAGCGAAGAGAAATACCCAGGAGAATTGCGATATGGGCATCGAAGAAAGGGATGGAGACGTAAATATAGGATGTGTGTATTTCTACTTTCGGTATGTTGTTCAAATTTAACTCTTATACTTGAATTGGTAACTCAAACTAATCTTCTCTTTCAGGTATAGCTATTTTCAAAGGAAGGAGTGAAAATAGGTATACCTCCGAATTGTCCACGACCCAGGATTCCGGAAAAAAGCCAAGACAAAGAATTACAAAAACTAGTTTAGCGAAGAGAAATACCCAGGAGAATAGCGATATGGGCATCGAAGAAAGGGATTGAGACGTGAATATCGGAGGTATGTATTTCTACATTCGGTAAGTTGATCAAATTTAACTCTTATACTTGAATTGGTAACTCAAACTAATCTTCTCTGTCAGGTATAGCTATTTTCAAAGGAAGGAGTGAAAATAGGTATCCCTCCAAATTGTTCAAGACCCAGGATTCCGGAAAATAGCCAATAGAAAGAATTATAAAAAATTTCCTTAGCGAAGAAGAATGCCCAGGAGAATAGCGATATGGTCATGGAAGAAATGGATGGAGACATGAATATCGCAGGTATGTATTTCTACATTCGGTAAGTTGATCAAATTTAACTCTTATACTTGAATTGGTAACTCAAACTAATCTTCTCTTTCAGGTATAGCTATTTTCAAAGGAAGGAGTGTAAATAGGTATTCCTCCGAATTGTCCACGACCCAGGATTCCGGAAAATATCCAAGATAAAGAATTATAAAAACTAGCTTAGCGAAGGAAAAACCCAGGAGAATAGCGATATGGTCATCGAAGAAAGGGACGTTGATGTGAATATCGGAGGTGTGTATTTCTACTTTCGGTAAGTTGTTCAAATTTAACTCTTATACTTGAATTGGTAACTCAAACTAATCTTCTCTTTCAGGTATAGCTATTTTCAAAGTAAGGAGTGAAAATAGGTATCTCTTCGAATTGTCCACGACCCAGGATTCCGGAAAATATCCAAGATAAAGAATTATAAAAACTAGCTTAGCGAAGGAAAAACCCAGGAGAATAGCGAAATGGTCATCGAAGAAAGGGACGGAGATGTGAATATCGGAGGTGTGTATTTCTACTTTCGGTAAGTTGTTCAAATTTAACTCTTATACTTGAATTGGTAACTCAAACTAATCTTCTCTTTCAGGTATAGCTATTTTCAAAGGAAGGAGTGTAAATAGGTATTCCTCCGAATTGTCCACGACCCAGGATTCCGGAAAATAGCCAAGACAATGAATTACAAAAACTAGCTTAGTAAAGAGAAATACCCAGGAGAATAGCGATACGGTTATCGAAGAAAGGGACGGTGATGTGAATATCGGAGGTGTGTATTTCTACTTTCGGTAAGTTGTTCAAATTTAACTCTTATACTTGAATTGGTAACTCAAACTAATCTTCTCTTTCAGGTATAGCTATTTTCAAAGGAAGGAGTGAAAATAGGTATCCCTTCGAATTGTCCACGACCCAGGATTCCGGAAAATATCCAAGATAAAGAATTATAAAATCTAGCTTAGCGAAGAAAAAACCCAGGAGAATAGCGATATGGGCATCGAAGAAAGGGATGGAGACAGGAATATCGGAGGTATGTATTTCTACATTCGGTAAGTTGATCAAATTTAACTCTTATACTTGGATTGGTAACTCAAACTAATCTTCTCTTTCAGGTATAGCTATTTTCAAAGGAAGAAGTGAAAAAAAGTATCCCTCCGAATTGTCCACGACCCAGGATTCCGGAAAATAGCCAAGACAAAGAATTACAAAAACTAGCTTAGCGAAGAGAAATACCCAGGAGAATAGCGATATGGTCATCGAAGAAAGGGATGGAGACGTGAATATCGGAGGTGTGTATTTCTACTTTCGGTAAGTTGTTCAAATTTAACTCTTATACTTGAATTGGTAACTCAAACTAATCTTCTCTTTCAGGTATAGCTATTTTCAAAGGAAGGGGTGAAAATACGTATCCCCTCGAATTGTTCAAGACCCAGGAATCCAGAAAATAGCCAAGACAAAGAATTATAAAAACTAGCTTTGCGAAGAAGAATACTCAGGTGAATAGCGATATGGTCATCGAAGAAAGAGATGGAGACATGAATATCGGAGGTATGTATTTCTACATTCGGTAAGTTGATCAAATTTAACTCTTATACTTGAATTTGTAAATCAAACTAATTTTCTCTTTTAGATAGAGCTATTTTCAATGGAAAGATTGAAAATAGATATCCCTCCGAATTTTCGAAGACAAAGGATTCTGGAAAATAGCCAAGGTTAAGAATAACAAAAACTAGCTTAGCGAAGAAGACTACCCAGAAGAATAGCAATATGGTCTTCGAAGAAAGGGATGGAGACGTGAATTCGGATGTATGTATTCCTACATTCGGTAAGTTCATCAAATTTAACTCTTATACGTGAATTGGTATCTCAAACTAATCTTCTCTTTCAGGTATAGCTATTTTTAAAGGAAGGAGTGAAAATAGATATCCCTCCGAATTGTCCACGACCCAGGATTCCGGAAAATAGCAAAGTTAAGAATAACAAAAACTAGCTTAGCGAAGAAGAATACCCAGAAGAATAGCGATATGGGCATCGAAGGAGTGAAAATGGGTATCCCTCCCTCGAAGATCAAGGATTACGGAAAATAGCGAACACAAAGAATTATAAAAACTAGCTTAGCGAAGAAGAATACCCAGGTGAATAGCTAAATGGTTATTTAAGAAACGGATGGAGACATGAATATCGGAGGTATGTATTTCTACATTCGGTAAGTTGATCAAATTTAACTCTTATACTTGAATTGGTAACTCAAACTAATCTTCTCTTTCAGGTATAGCTATTTTCAAAGGAAGGAGTGAAAATAGGTATACCTCCGAATTGTCCACGACCCAGGATTCCGGAAAAAAGCCAAGACAAAGAATTACAAAAACTAGTTTAGCGAAGAGAAATACCCAGGAGAATTGCGATATGGGCATCGAAGAAAGGGATGGAGACGTAAATATAGGATGTGTGTATTTCTACTTTCGGTATGTTGTTCAAATTTAACTCTTATACTTGAATTGGTAACTCAAACTAATCTTCTCTTTCAGGTATAGCTATTTTCAAAGGAAGGAGTGAAAATAGGTATACCTCCGAATTGTCCACGACCCAGGATTCCGGAAAAAAGCCAAGACAAAGAATTACAAAAACTAGTTTAGCGAAGAGAAATACCCAGGAGAATAGCGATATGGGCATCGAAGAAAGGGATTGAGACGTGAATATCGGAGGTATGTATTTCTACATTCGGTAAGTTGATCAAATTTAACTCTTATACTTGAATTGGTAACTCAAACTAATCTTCTCTTTCAGGTATAGCTATTTTCAAAGGAAGGAGTGAAAATAGGTATCCCTCCAAATTGTTCAAGACCCAGGATTCCGGAAAATAGCCAATAGAAAGAATTATAAAAAATTTCCTTAGCGAAGAAGAATGCCCAGGAGAATAGCGATATGGTCATGGAAGAAATGGATGGAGACATGAATATCGCAGGTATGTATTTCTACATTCGGTAAGTTGATCAAATTTAACTCTTATACTTGAATTGGTAACTCAAACTAATCTTCTCTTTCAGGTATAGCTATTTTCAAAGGAAGGAGTGTAAATAGGTATTCCTCCGAATTGTCCACGACCCAGGATTCCGGAAAATATCCAAGATAAAGAATTATAAAAACTAGCTTAGCGAAGGAAAAACCCAGGAGAATAGCGATATGGTCATCGAAGAAAGGGACGTTGATGTGAATATCGGAGGTGTGTATTTCTACTTTCGGTAAGTTGTTCAAATTTAACTCTTATACTTGAATTGGTAACTCAAACTAATCTTCTCTTTCAGGTATAGCTATTTTCAAAGTAAGGAGTGAAAATAGGTATCTCTTCGAATTGTCCACGACCCAGGATTCCGGAAAATATCCAAGATAAAGAATTATAAAAACTAGCTTAGCGAAGGAAAAACCCAGGAGAATAGCGAAATGGTCATCGAAGAAAGGGACGGTGATGTGAATATCGGAGGTGTGTATTTCTACTTTCGGTAAGTTGTTCAAATTTAACTCTTATACTTGAATTGGTAACTCAAACTAATCTTCTCTTTCAGGTATAGCTATTTTCAAAGGAAGGAGTGTAAATAGGTATTCCTCCGAATTGTCCACGACCCAGGATTCCGGAAAATATCCAAGACAAAGAATTACAAAAACTAGCTTAGTAAAGAGAAATACCCAGGAGAATAGCGATACGGTTATCGAAGAAAGGGACGGTGATGTGAATATCGGAGGTGTGTATTTCTACTTTCGGTAAGTTGTTCAAATTTAACTCTTATACTTGAATTGGTAACTCAAACTAATCTTCTCTTTCAGGTATAGCTATTTTCAAAGGAAGGAGTGAAAATAGGTATCCCTTCGAATTGTCCACGACCCAGGATTCCGGAAAATATCCAAGATAAAGAATTATAAAATCTAGCTTAGCGAAGAAAAAACCCAGGAGAATAGCGATATGGGCATCGAAGAAAGGGATGGAGACAGGAATATCGGAGGTATGTATTTCTACATTCGGTAAGTTGATCAAATTTAACTCTTATACTTGGATTGGTAACTCAAACTAATCTTCTCTTTCAGGTATAGCTATTTTCAAAGGAAGAAGTGAAAAAAAGTATCCCTCCGAATTGTCCACGACCCAGGATTCCGGAAAATAGCCAAGACAAAGAATTACAAAAACTAGCTTAGCGAAGAGAAATACCCAGGAGAATAGCGATATGGTCATCGAAGAAAGGGATGGAGACGTGAATATCGGAGGTGTGTATTTCTACTTTCGGTAAGTTGTTCAAATTTAACTCTTATACTTGAATTGGTAACTCAAACTAATTTTCTCTTTCAGGTCTATTTTCAAAGGATGGAGTGAAAATAGGTATCCCTCCAAATTATTCAAGACCCAGGATTCCGGAAAATAGCCAAGACAAAGAATTATAAAAACTAGCTTAACGAAGGAAAAACACAGGCGAATAGCAATATGGTCTTCGAAGAAAGGGATGGAGACGTGAATATCGGAGGTATGTATTCCTACATTCGGTAAGTTCATCAAATTTAACTCTTATACGTGAATTGGTAACTCAAACTAATCTTATCTTTCAGGTATAGCTATTTTCGAAGGAAGGAGTGAAAATAGGTATCCCTCCAAATTGTTCAAGACCCAGGATTCTGGAAAATTGCCAGTACAAAGAATTATAAAAATTTCCTTAGCGAAGAAGAATACCCAGGAGAATAGCGATATAGTCATCGAAGAAATGGATGGAGACGTGAATATCGGAGGTATGTATTCCTACCTTCGGTAACTTGTTCAAATTTAACTCTTATACTTGAATTGGTAACTCAAACTAATCTTATCTTTCAGGTATAGCTATTTTCAAAGCAAGAAGTGAAAATAGGTATTCCTCCGAATTATTCAAGACCCAGGATTCCGGAAAATAGCCAGGACAAAGAATTATAAAAACTAGCTTAGCGAAGAAAAAACCCAGGATAATAGCAATATGGTCTTCGAAGAAAGGGATGGAGACGTGAATATCGGAGGTATCTATTCCTACATTCGGTAAGGTGATCAAAATTAAATTTTATACTTGAATTGTAACTCAAACTAATCTTCTCTTTCCGGTATAGCTATTTTCAATGTAAGGAATGAAAATAGGTTCCCTGCGAATTGACGAAGATCAATGATTCTGGAAAATAGCCAAGGTTAGGAATTACAAAAACTAGTTTAGCGAAGAAGAATATCCAGAAGAATACCTAGAAGAAAAGCAATGTGGTCATCGAAGAAATGGATGGGGACATGGATATCGGAGGTATGTATTCTTGCATTCGGTAAGCTGATCAAATTTAACTCTTAAACGAGAATTGGTAACTCAAACTAAATTTCTCTTTTAGGTATAGCTATTTTCAATGGAAAGATTGAAAATAGATATCCCTCCGAATTTTCGAAGACCAAGGATTCTGGAAATTAGCCAAGGTTAAGAATAACAAAAACTAGCTTAGCGAAGAGGAATACCCAGAAGAATAGCAATGTGGTCATCGAAGAAAGGGATGGTTGACATAGATATCGGAGGTATGTATTCTTACATTCGGTAAGTTGATCAAATTTAAATCTTAAACGAGAATTGGTAACTTAAACTAATCTTCTCTTTCAGGTATAGCTGTTTTCAAAAGAAGGAGTGAAAATAGGTATCTCTCCGAATTGTCGAAAACCAAGAATTCTTGAAAATAGCCAAGACAAAAAATTATAAAAACTAGCTTAGCGAAGAAGAATACCCAGGAGAATAGCTAAATGGTCATCGAAGAAAAGGATGGAGACGTGAATATCGGAGGTATGTATTCCTACATTCGGTAAGTTTATCAAATTTAACACTTATACTTGGATTGGTAACTCAAACTAATCTTCTCTTTCAGGTTTAGCTATTTTCAAAGGAAAGAGTAAAAATGGGTATCCTACCAAATTGTCGAAAACCAAGGATTCTGAAAAATAGCCGAGACAAAGAATTATAAAAACTATCTTAGTGAAGAAGAATACCCAGGACAATAGCAATATGGTCATCGGAAAAAGGGATATAGGCAAGAATATAGGAGGTATGTATTCTTCCATTCGGTAAGTTGATCAAATTTAACTCTTATACTTGAATTGGTAACTCAAACTGATCTTCTTTTTCAGGTATAGCCATTTTCAATGGAAGGATTGAAAATAGATATCCCTCCGAATTTTCGAAGACCATGGATTCTGGAAATTAGCCAAGTTTAAGAATTACAAAAACTAGCTTAGCGTAGAAGAATACCCAGGAGAATAGCTAAATGGTCATCGAAGAAAGGGATGGAGGTATGAATATCTGAGGTGTGTATTCCTACATTCGGTAAGTTGATCAAATTTAACTCTTGTACTTGAATTGGTTACTCAAACTAATCTTCACTTTCAGGTAAAGCTATTTTCAAAAGAAGGATTGGAAATAGATATCCCTCCGAATTTTCGAAGACCAAGGATTCTGGAAATTAGCCAAGTTTAAGAATTACAAAAACTAGCTTATCGAAGAAGAATACCCAGGAGAATAGCTCTATGATCTTCGAAGAAAGGGATGGAGACGTGAATATAGGAGGTATGTATTCGTACATTCGGTAAAATGATCAAATTTAACTCTTATACTTGAATTCGCAACTCAAACTAATCTTCTCTTTCAGGTATAGCTATTTTCAAAGGAAGGGGTGAAAATACGTATCCCCTCGAATTGTTCAAGACCCAGGATTCCGGAAAATAGCCAAGACAAAGAATTATAAAAACTAGCTTTGCGAAGAAGAATACTCAGGTGAATAGCGATATGGTCATCGAAGAAAGAGATGGAGACATGAATATCGGAGGTATGTATTTCTACATTCGGTAAGTTGATCAAATTTAACTCTTATACTTGAATTAGTAAATCAAACTAATTTTCTCTTTTAGATATAGCTATTTTCAATGGAAAGATTGAAAATAGATATCCCTCCGAATTTTCGAAGACAAAGGATTCTGGAAAGTAGCCAAGGTTAAGAATAACAAAAACTAGCTTAGCGAAGAAGAATATCCAGAAGAATAGCGATATGGGCATCGAAGGAGTGAAAATGGGTATCCCTCCCTCGAAGATCAAGGATTACGGAAAATAGCGAAGACAAAGAATTATAAAAACTAGCTTAGCGAAGAAGAATACCCAGGTGAATAGCTAAATGGTTATTTAAGAAAAGGATGGAGACATGAATATCGGAGGTATGTATTTCTACATTCGGTAAGTTGATCAAATTTAACTCTTATACTTGAATTGGTAACTCAAACTAATCTTCTCTTTCAGGTATAGCTATTTTCAAAGGAAGGAGTGAAAATAGGTATACCTCCGAATTGTCCACGACCCAGGATTCCGGAAAAAAGCCATGACAAAGAATTACAAAAACTAGTTTAGCGAAGAGAAATACCCAGGAGAATAGCGATATGGGCATCGAAGAAAGGGATTGAGACGTGAATATCGGAGGTATGTATTTCTACATTCGGTAAGTTGATCAAATTTAACTCTTATACTTGAATTGGTAACTCAAACTAATCTTCTCTTTCAGGTATAGCTATTTTCAAAGGAAGGAGTGAAAATAGGTATCCCTCCAAATTGTTCAAGACCCAGGATTCCGGAAAATAGCCAATAGAAAGAATTATAAAAAATTTCCTTAGCGAAGAAGAATGCCCAGGAGAAAAGCGATATGGTCATGGAAGAAATGGATGGAGACATGAATATCGGAGGTATGTATTTCTACATTCGGTAAGTTGATCAAATTTAACTCTTATACATGAATTGGTAACTCAAACTAATCTTCTCTTTCAGGTATAGCTATTTTCAAAGGAAGGAGTGTAAATAGGTATTCCTCCGAATTGTCCACGACCCAGGATTCCGGAAAATATCCAAGATAAAGAATTATAAAAACTAGCTTAGCGAAGGAAAAACCCAGGAGAATAGCGATATGGTCATCGAAGAAAGGGACGGTGATGTGAATATCGGAGGTGTGTATTTCTACTTTCGGTAAGTTGTTCAAATTGAACTCTTATACTTGAATTGGTAACTCAAACTAATCTTCTCTTTCAGGTATAGCTATATTCAAAGGAAGGAGTGAAAATACGTATCTCTTCGAATTGTCCACGATCCAGGATTCCGGAAAATATCCAAGATAAAGAATTATAAAAACTAGCTTAGCGAAGGAAAAACCCAGGAGAATAGCGATATGGTCATCGAAGATAGGGACGGTGATGTGAATATCGGAGGTGTGTATTTCTACTTTCGGTAAGTTGTTCAAATTTAACTCTTATACTTGAATTGGTAACTCAAACTAATCTTCTCTTTCAGGTATAGCTATTTTCAAAGGAAAGAGTGTAAATAGGTATTCCTTTGAATTCTCCACGACCCAGGATTCCGGAAAATAGCCAAGACAAAGAATTACAAAAACTAGCTTAGTAAAGAGAAATACCCAGGAGAATAGCAATACGGTTATCGAAGAAAGGGACGGTGATGTGAATATCGGAGGTGTGTATTTCTACTTTCGGTAAGTTGTTCAAATTTAACTCTTATACTTGAATTGGTAACTCAAACTAATCTTCTCTTTCAGGTATAGCTATTTTCAAAGGAAGGAGTGAAAATAGGTATCCCTTCGAATTGTCCACGACCCAGGATTCCGGAAAATATCCAAGATAAAGAATTATAAAAACTAGCTTAGCGAAGGAAAAACCCAGGAAAATAGCGATATGGTCATCGAAGAAAGGTATGGAGACGTGAATATCGGAGGTATGCATTTCTACTTTCGATAAGTTGTTCAAATTTAACTCTTATACTTGAATTGGTAACTCAAACTAATTTTCTCTTTCAGGTCTATTTTCAAAGGATGGAGTGAAAATAGGTATCCCTCCAAATTATTCAAGACCCAGGATTCCGGAAAATAGCCAAGACAAAGAATTATAAAAACTAGCTTAACGAAGGAAAAACACAGGCGAATAGCAATATGGTCTTCGAAGAAAGGGATGGAGACGTGAATATCGGAGGTATGTATTCCTACATTCGGTAAGTTCATCAAATTTAACTCTTATACGTGAATTGGTAACTGAAACTAATATTCTCTTTCAGGTCTATTTTCAAAGGAAGGAGTGAAAATAGGTATCCCTCCGAATTGTCGAAAACCAAGAATTCTTGAAAATAGCCAAGACGAAGAATTATAAATATAGCTTAGCGAAGAAGAATACCCAGTAGAATAGATAAACGGTCATCGAAGAAAGGGATGGAGACATAAATATTGGAGGTATGTATTCCTGTATTCGGTAAGTTGATCAAATTTAACTCTTATACGTGAATTGGTAACTGAAACTAATCTTCTCTTTCAGGTATAGCTATTTTCAAAGGCAGGAGTGAAAATAGATATCTCTCCGAATTTTCGAAGACCAATTATTCTGGAAATTAGCCAAGTTTAAGAATTATAAAAACTAGCTTAGCGAAGAAGAATACCCAGGTGAATAGCTAAATGGTCATTTAAGAAAAGGATGGAGACATGAATATCGTAGGTATGTATTTCTACATTCGGTATGTTGATCAAATTTAACTTTTATACTTGAATTGGTAACTCAATCTAATCTTCCCTTTCAGGTATAGCTATTTTCAAAGGCAGGAGTGAAAATAGTTATCCCGCTGAATTGTCCAAGACAAAGGATTCCGGAAAATAGCCAGGACAAAGAATTACCAAAACTAGCTTAGCGAAGAAAAATACCCAGGAGAATAGGGATATGGTCATCGAAGAAAGGGATGGAGACGTGAATATCGGAAGTATGTATTTCTACATTCGGTAAGTTGTTCAAATTTAACTCTTATACTTGAATTGGTAACACAAACTAATCTTCTCTTTCAGGTGTAACTATTTTCAGTGGAAGGATTGAAAATAGATATCCCTCCGAATTGTTGAAGACCAAGTATTCTTGAAAATATCCAAGACCATGGATTTTTAAAAATTGCCTATCAACGCAGAATATACATGAGAATAGGAATATAGTCATCAAAGAAAGGTATGGAGATACGTATATAGAAGGTATGTATTTAATAAATTAATCAAATTTAACTCGAATGCTTTGAATAGGTAACTGGAAAGAAACTTTTCTTTCAGATGCAGCTATTTTCAAATTAAAAGGAGTGAATACAGGTATCCTTCCGAATTCTCGATGATTAAGAATTCTAAAGTAAATGGGGTACATGCCTCCGTTTAATGAATTTGCTCTTCGATGTTTAAAAAACTTCTTGTATGGGTTATTTTATCCGAAATTGTAATCCTGACCCGCTTCCCGCAGGACGATTTCGAGTTCGGTTGATGCTTTAATTTTCCTGCGAATACGGTCGTGCACTAAATTGTCTTGTTGCGCGTGAAGTTTGCAGCGGAGCAGAGAGAGGGGGTGGGGGATCTCCGGCGCCCTTGTGGTTCTAAGAGTTAGACAATTTTATGTGAAGTGTATGTTTTCTGAAATTTCAGTTTTGCGTAGAATAGGAATTAATTATACGCTTATCAAAACTACAAATTTATAAGTTTATTCTAATTTTAAACTGATTTTTTTTTAAATTTTTAATTTTTGTAATATTTAGGGTTAACATAAATCTCTCAAGGAAGCATTCCATATAAAAATGATATAACGCGACTTCAGGAGCGGCATTTCAGATTCTTGCAAGGAGGGGGTAGAGATCTTTCACTGGGCATATTAAATCAAATTTTTCTGTCTACTTGCAATGAATCAGTGTTGTAGTCATACAATAAAAAAAAAACTCCATCTACTATATACAGGGTAATCCATAATTCATGGTACAGACTTTAAGGGTACACTGTAACAAACAATTTTTGTATAGGAAAACCAGGGTCAGAAATACATTTATTTAGTCAAAAATACAGGGTGTCTCAATCCAATCCGAAGTCGTGTTTTAGTTCATAACTTTAATAGACCGTGAGGCGGCAGCACAGACAATCACCTCATCGAGTTCACGGCTGAAATTCCAGAATTAGTTAAATCTTGATTCGCATATTAAAACGCAATCGGTCTGCCAAGCCATATGTTGGTGGAAAACACTCGAAAACACGATTTTAGTGGTTGGCTCGTAGGTTTACCATTGTGTGTTCCTGCTCCCAGTCCTCCATGTTTTCATACCTTTGGGTGCAGGAAAACACAATGGTAAACCAACGAGTCAATCGCTAAAATCGGGTTTTAAGGTGTTTACCACCAAGATATGACTTGGCAGACCGATTGCATTTTAATATGCGAATCAAGATTTAACTAATCCTAGAATTTCATCCGTGAACTCGATGAGGTGATTGTCTGCGCTGCCGCCTCCCGGTCTATAACGGAAGTGAATATACTTTAACAAAATTCGCAGCATTTCGAAACACATTCGTTCTCATCTTTGTATGAATTGTAAGCATATTGTAATCATTTCGTCAAAGTATATTCACTACTATTAAAGTTATGAACGAAAACCCGACTTCGGATTGGAGTTAGACGCCCTGTATTGTACCTGATAATTTTTTCAAGAAGTCCATAATTAGTTTTTAATCTGGGAAGCGAGAGGGGATTAGTCTGCCAGAGAAACAAACTCACCCCGGGCGATTTCGAATTTTCTGTTTATTGATGACTTGGAAGATAAACTTTTCTTCCGGAATTCCACAATGTCTTCCCCTCCCCCCTTTTATTTCCCTCCAAGAACTGAAAAAAAAAACCCCATCCAAGGAAACAAATTCTGCAAACAACACTGGTTTCAAAACAAGTGGGTAAGTGATCGGAGATCGCACAAAGGGTTTCGTTTAATATTCCTTTCAAAACGCTTTATCCTTTCTTTAATAAATCCAAATGCATTTCATTTAGCAACAAAAAAAAAAGTCATGTTTTATATAAAATAAAAATTTACCGGTCTATTTTTCTCGTTTTTTCGAATATCTGAACCGGCCCGATAGCGGGCCAAGCCCGCTATTATACTCTGTCATAATAATATCTGTCATGTGGACTAAATGCGATATAAAAAAAATCAATTTAAAAATTAAACATGTTGTATAGAGACCTTCAAAATTTTAAAATATGCCAATATTTCCATAATCGGGTTTTTATCACGATTCAATACGTTCCTCAAACTCATATGACGTTATAATCACTTGCTGACGTCCTATCTTACTTGCTTTCTCTATTACTCATTTTGATACTCTCTTTATATTATTCTCAAACATTTGAGAAAGTCCGTTAAACTTCCAATAGGACGTCAGAATTATTTTTCTTTTTCATTCTCTAATGACACCATATTAACCTCCTTTCTGTAGTTACACATACTCATACTCATACTCCTTGTATTATTGAGAAATGTTTGAAAATTTCCGTTCGGGTAGCATAAAAGCTACCCAACCGAATGGTTTGAAATTTAATATATATAATCGTTGCAGAATTTTGTCCAGTCATTTCAAATTTTATGAAAATTGAATCAAAACTTAAAAAGATATTAATAAAAGTTTTCTTCATTCTATTAAATCCTATGATACATAAATTAATTCAATGATATCCTATCCCATGATAGTTAATGATTCTAGGTTGTCATGGTGATTACGTCCTGTTTAAAATGGAGTCCTATTATTTCCGTATTACTGAATTTAAAAACCAAATTTGAATACTAAAATTGTTTCATTATAGCAATCTATAATGTACCAACAGTTTTTTGGATAGATGTTTCCAGAAAAATAGATATTAAATGGAAAAAGCGTCTAAATATGGATTTCAAGTTCTGAAATTTTCAAACCTAGTCTTAAGTTTCCCATTGGAACTTTCAGTAAATGTCAACAAAAGATAAAATGTTGCCAACTTAAGATGTACTTATTTTATTACGGAAATTAATTATATCTTAATAACAGATGATATAATTATTTTTTTCTGTGAAATACTAACGATGCTTTTTAAATTCCTACTATTAGCTCACACTCTCTCTCTATATATCTTGTTGGAATTTTCATTCGTTAATAAAATATTTTCTATTCATCCATTCAAGTTCAAATAATATTTTTTTAAACTTGTACTGGATGGCACTTGATGTTAATACAGTTTTTTCAAATATTAATTCATTAATTACATTTAATTAATTAATTTTAATTTTTATATGGGAGAAAAAAAATTCTCCCATTGTTTTCATAAATGAAATGAAAGATTTATCTCAAATGAGTGATGCCAACAAAAAATAAAATACCGCAACGATGATTATAAAATAATGTTCAATACAGATAACGTGGGACATGAATGCTGCACGGATTTATTTTATATATTTATGATTAAAAAGTAGGAATTGATTTAAGAAAAAAATGTATATTACTTGTTTTTACGTTGTCTTCTATTGGATATTTGCGCAAAGTATAATTTTATTGTAATGAATTGTTTGTAAAAGTGTATTGAAACTTAATTTCATAAAATAAAATTAATATCTATAATATGAAAATCTGCACATAAAAATAAATTTTGTATTTATGCATTCTTGCATAAGAGTGCAACAGATATTGCACCAAGATCTGAATATTTATAAAACTAGTTATTGTACGAATTTGTCATGTTTGACGTACAATTTCCAGCTTTTTTTTAAAAAAATTTACAGTGCATTGGAAATAACACTTTTCACACTCGGCTACCTTTTCTTTGTTAGATTTTCTTCTTCTTTTAAGTGACAAGCAAAAATCATCGCGCGCATTTAGGGCGTAAAATATTTCTAAAACGGCACGTGAGATTTCCTGACCTGCAGAGAAAGAACTATAGAATAGAGTTCAGAAGGCTGATGACATAATTTCTTCAGTAGCTTCCAGAAAATTATTTGACCGTCTTGCGGTTGCATTCTAGTGACTCTTCTTTCACCCTGACCTTGAGAACTTTGAGAAGGAAAAGGTGTTTTCTAAAACGGAAAAGAAAAAAAATATGTTGGATATGCGGAAAAAAAAAAGAAATTTTAAATTCTTCATTCAATAAAGAAGAAATCTATACTAATAAAAGAAAGTTTCGCTCTGTGTGTGTGTGTGTGTGTCTGTGTGTGTGTGTGTGTGTTTGTTGGCGATGGAGAGGAAAATCTAGCCCACCTAGAAGGCTGGAAATTTAGGTGTGGATAGTCCAAGGTCTGGCCATGTCCACCTGAGCCTCAGAATTTTAATATTTTGATAATTAGCCTAGATATTAATTAGATTCTCATTAACCATCGCTTCTAAAATGTCATCTTTTAAATCAAAATGGCGAAAGAAACGGACAGGCGCATTGGATTTGCAACCGGAAATGAACGAATTCGAAATTATTTAACTAATTAGCGAATTTTAAGAAAAATAATTGAGATATCAAATTGAAAATTTCTGAGCATATGTAAAAAAAATATTCTGTATCTGACTATGTGATTTTTGAAAAATTCGGTTGGTAATTTTTTTTAATTTACGCAAAAAACTGCCAAAAATCTGCCGGCGCCAGTGAAAACGATCCGAGAAATTTTCAGACAGGGATCGGCTTTCATTAAAAACTGAACTACAAAGAGATCTGTTTCTCTGGCCGATCCCTCTCATTTAGTTTGCGAAAATGAAAGGAAATAATTGCCAAATTTTACTAATGAACAAATATTTAGGTAACTAATTAAGATATAGATTTGAAATTGAGGTCGGGAAGGGGAGTCATCTGCCAGCTATTTTAGCGTAGCGTCTTCGTTATGTTCCAATTATCAGAAAAATGTAATTCTTTTTTTAATGATCGCGTTAATGTACGTGACAGTGGTTCTCTTGAACAAATTATTCATTATATTTGCGGGTATGGGGAGGGAGGGGGTTAACGCCTTTCTCTGAGATTTTAATTATCTCGGGCCAGGGCAACGCCGGGCGGGTTAGCTAGTAAATGATAAATTAATAGAAAAACGGAAGTCGAAATTCCCTCGTGTACAATACTTTCGTCATATGAATATGAATAAAAAAAAATCGATATTATAGATTTTGAGAAACACAGGGTATATACAGAGTTTCTTTAAAAAATCCAGAAATTATACGTTGAATTACCAGCGTATACCCTCCACTACACTCCTACACTAGAGTCCTCACCCGAACCCGCAAATTCCATTTGAAGTCAACCCGCAATCCGACCCGCACCCGACAAAATAATTTTCGGCGACCCGCAACCTTGACCCGAACCAGCAAAAATAATTTTCCCGACCCGCAACCCGACTCGAACCCGACATATTTCAACCCTAGCCCGCAATACCTCAACAAGCAATCCGACCCGCACGCGCAATGAAAGGACAGTAAATCATGTTTTAATGCTATTATGAAAAGTAATGTATAATTATATCTCTAATACCAATTTTATATTTTATATAGATAAATGGACAAATCTATATTCTTTAATATTCAAATATAGTGAAACTTCGGAACAGCGGACACCTTGAGATCGTTTATATAGAGTCTTGAAGCGGGTCGGGTTGCTTCTATTTATTTTTTCGGGTCGGGATGACTATAATTTTCTTTCTGCGAGTCGAGATTAGAGTTGTAAAGGCTAGAAAAAACCCGGTTTAAACCTGGGAATAAACCGGGTTTTTTGGGAATAAGCTTGGTTTTTTGGGACTAAACCAGTTCTTTTGGCAATAAACCTGGGATTAAACCGGTTTTTTGCAACTCTAGTCGGGACCAACCTTGAATAATTCTTCCGGGACATATTTAGGTTTTAGCATGTCTGACTGTTGGGATTTTCACAGAGTTTGAACAGAACTATGTTTCAGATGAAAATAAATATGTATTTGAATATGAATAACTTATTCATAATGAGTATATATTCAATTTACTGCATGAGAAAAAATAAAATGTATATAAGAAATGTAATCATAGATTATTTTTTTTTTACGGTGCAGTTAAAAAACATTTTTTTTTCCTCAGAATATGAAAAACATTACCAACATTTCGTTTATGATACACACAAAAACACAGGTATCGCATTTGTAATAGTTTATGCACACATACACGTGTGCATAGGTTTGTAGGTGCCCACTATTCCAAGGTATAAGCGTAAAAATTAAATATAACTGTCAGGAATAGAAAAAGTGTTCGCTGAATAGAGGTGTCCGCTTTTCGGGAATGTCCATTATGGGGGTCTTATTGTATACATATTTTTAACCTGCGAAAATATTGTGGACATTCTTTTGGAAAAGCGGGTCAACCCGAACCCGACCCGCGAGAGTCAAAACCCAACCCGAAACAATGAAAGTTATCCCGACCCGAACCCGACCCGCAACAAAAAAGTAGAAGTCAAACCTACCCGAGCCCGAACCGCAACAAAAAAATATAGCGTCAAACCAGTGCGGTTAAAACGGGTAACCCGACCCGATGCAGGATTCTACCCTGCACATAACAGACAATAAGCCAAAACGGTAAATTCTGTTTAAATTATAGGAAGGCATTTTATCCAATTCAACGAGTTAGTGCAAAATGACGTTTGAATGAAAATTTAATACGCCAGATTTCGATTTTCAAGAATAGAATGAACTGGAATTTCAGGAAGTTTCTTTCTACGAATTTCAAGGTCGTGTATTGTTTTTAAATTCAAAGTGCTAAACTTTTATTTATTTTTCTAATTTCGTTGCATAAGGTTATATCCGGAAAGCGATATTACAATTATGTAGGGAGATTTCAGCTGGTATGAAAACAAATATATATATTTTTTTTTTTATCAATGTATTCAGCTTCTATCAATTCATTGTCACCTTCACTTGCGCATAGAGTAGCTATCATTTTCGTTTGCTTAAAATGCGTTTTACCGAAAGTTATAATAAGACATTCCGATTATGAAAGATTTCTCAATTCAAATGTGTATTTATTAAGCCTTAGTTAAATCACGATTATGGATGTTTCATAAATTGTAAAAAAAAAAACATTTATTAACGTCACTGTATCACTATTAATGTCATTTGTTGAAAACATTGTTGTGTACTGTAAATAAGTTGTATTTATTGTGAGTTGTGTCTAAGTGGTATATATGTATGTATATTTTATGTATTGCAAGTTGTCTTTAAATGGTATGTATGTATGTTATATGTACTGTAAATTGTCTGTAAGTAGTATGTATGCATTGTTTATGTACTGCAAGTTCTCTGTAAGTTAGTATGTACGTAGACATGTTTTATGTACTGTCACTTGTCTGTAAGTAGTATGTATGTATTTTTTATGCATTATAAGTTGTCTGTAAGTGTTATGTATGTATGTTTTGTGCATTGTAAATTGCCTGTAGTAGTATGTATATATTTTTTATGTATTGTAATTGCCAAAACGTCAGTGAGGCTTACTGTTGAGAACTGAAAAGTTTTTGGTTTCCGTCTGTTTGTCTGTTTGCTCCGCGATAATTGCCACAAATATTGTCAGATTAGGTGAATAATAGGTAGGTATGTTTGTGAGGCATCCAGATTTAAATATTTGGTTAAATTTGGTTGATTCGTTGGGAAAATATAGAACATTTTCGTTTGCGCCAAAATGCTTTTCTGTGGCAATTCAGACGATTTTCAAACTTTCCATTCGTTGAAAAGAAAATGGCTCATTTGATTAATGGATTTAAATGGTAAATTATGGATGCTAAAATTTCCCAATAAGAGTCTGAAATTATTCCTATTAGTTCGAAATTTTGTCAATACATTTGTCAGATTTTTAAAATTAGGTGTATAACTTTTGATGGAATTTTATATATCTGTCCGAATAATATAAAACATTTTGTTTTATCACTTTACTTATTTGATATGATACATATTTCATTTTATTTTTCTTTTATCAGTTTCCTAGCAACTGTATTTCATAGCCTATAAAAAGTCATTCAAATAATCCCGATTACGAAAGATTAAGCAGAAAGTCTGGCTGAGGGAAGTAAAAGGTTAGTTAATCTTTCGTAGACTGGTCTGAAACATATGTTTGCGTCAAATACGAACGATGTTAGCAACATCACGGTTTAAATTGAACGCGGATACTATTATAAAAGGCTATCACAAAAGCCACTTTATTGCGCCATATCACGTTTGCTGTTTAGTTAATTGGCAATTGGTACGAATGATGAATGATTACTCCAATAGGTTTAAAAGTCTCCATATATGCCTATTGTTGCGTGATTTTAGTATGCTATTGCTATCGAATAGGTTAGGATGTATTTAGATAAGATCTTACATCTAAATAGTATAGAATGACCGTCAAAATTGTTTTTCCGATACAAAAATTGTAAAATTTCTAAATTAGGTATAAATTAGATATAATAGATTCGGTTTACATTTCCATAAGTTCCTTTCGTATATGATAATTTATTCAGCTTATCCATCATATGCAGGTGTTTCGTGGTTGGCAGGTGAGTAAATATTGATATTTGTATATTAGGATAACATAAAAAGCTTGTCCAAATTGTTGCTTTATCCTAATAAAATCACAGTCTAAAACAAAATCCAAGATATACTATAATCATTCGCACAATCAGTAGGAAATTACAAATGTAAATTTAATGACACTACGGGGTATGTACTTTTCAATTTAAAAAATTACAAGAATAAGCAGTTCACTATAATTTCAGCTTCATAGTTTAAAAAAAATAGCTTTTGTTGTCCAAACTCTCTGAAATTTTTAATGTTTATAAATATAACGGTTTTACAACCCGTGTAAAAATTACGTCAGAAATATATTATCTGTAGTAAAATAAATATGTTTTCTTCTCACTTTTAGGTAGCTTTCAATACAAAAAAGTATAAAGCTACCTATTGCAGCCGTTCGGAGGAAAGCAATTCCGGAAAATTTCGATATATTTTCACCGATCGTGAACCCCAGACCCCAAAACCACCCTCCGTTCAAATGTTGATTTATATATATAGATATTATATATATATATATATATATATATATATATATATATATATATATATATATATATATATATATATATATATATATATACATACATACATACATATATATATATATATATATATATATATATATATATATCTGACCTATGTCATATGATAACACTCGTATTTATAAATCAATTTTGATGAAACTAATTGGGTGTATTAAGCTCACCAATGTCTAAACCGAGTTCGTTGGCCAGCTTATTCCGCCATCTTGTTTCAATATGGCGGCCACTGAAAGATTTAAAACCAAAAATAAATATACAAAAAAATTAAAAATTAAAATTTATTTTTTGCTTAAGTGTTAGGCCTTGATACAAGGATTCCAGAGCATTTATTGTTTGACCTCTATCTTAAAAAATGGCTGAGATAGAGCAGTTTGAAATTCTAGGGTGGCTGACATTTTCTCGCAAATTATTTTCTTTCATTGTTGTAATAATTTTCCCAATCATACGCATAAAACTATATATTCATATCCGTTAGCGCCAAATTCCCGCCAAACTTGGCGACAATTGGCGAAATATCGCCAAATTTGGCGACCAAAATAAGTTTTCATAAATGAAGCCAACTTGGCTATAGTTCAATAATTTGGCGAATTTCTTATTCAAATTCAGTATTAACGAATCTTTTGTAAACTGTTTCTTTGCATTTTAGCTTGCTGTTTTCGAGTAACATTAGCTAAAATTTAAATATCTTATATAGGAAAGCTACCTTTTTCCTCCCGGTACATGCCGGAAGGACTTTTTTTTTGTTTTGTTTTCTCGTCGGGTCTGTTAACATAAAAAAAATAGTTTTTGAAATTGTAGTCGTTTATAACTGTTTTAAAGTCCTCTATAAAATTATATGAAAATATATGCATATCATATAGTGAAAACGTTATCCGAAGCCGAGTATAACCGCGCAGAAACACATCGTTATTATGGGTTTTCGTCGGTAAATTTCTCAGATTTTATTATTATTTTTTTTAATATTTCTTCTCGTCCAGACGTTTCGAAATTGTTGTAGGTAATGTAAATCTAGTCTACCGAGATGCTCTTAAAAGATTGTGTCGAAATATGAACGTTTAGTAACTTTTAGTGTTAGAAAAAAAATCGTCTCGTGAGGCACGAAATGACCTGCGTTCGCTAGTATTTTTGAAAGGGTTAAAATTCGTATTTTTTAAAACTAATTATACTATCAATTAGAAGAAGATTTTAGCTTTAAGATAGATGCTTTAAGAGCATATAGTGCTTATAAATATTTATGTAATTTAAGAATTTCAAAATTGCGGTTTGTAGGATGTTGAATATTATGCAAAGGTGAGTTAAAAAACAATGACTTGCAGAGCTGACATTGAGGCTACCGATCTGCAGATTTATTAGGATGTATGTATATTGTTATGCATTGTAACATTGTAGCATGTCTGACAGGATTTGCCGAAACGTCAGTTGAGGTTCATTGTGGACACATGAAAATTGTTTGGTGTCTGTCTGTCTGTTCTGCGATAACTGCCGCAAAAAGCACCCGATTAGATTGTAATTAAATAGGTATGTTAGTGAAGTCATCGGAATTAATTGCGCACCAAAATATTAAACACTAAATATGATGTTCTTTCTTCTGTTATTTATCTAGTCCATGTCATCGAAAAGCACGGAAATAGTGCAACCGGTTTGAAGTATTAACTATGCCCAGATTCTCATTGGTTCATCTGATATTTGTTTGCATTTCTGATACAGGTAATTGTTGACATTGATACTTTTTGGGTGCAGGCCATCTATATATTTAAAGCGAAAAGCGCATTCTGTCAAATTCACATTCTCTTTCCACACGAAAATCGTCTCATTGCCCATGCTTCAACGTTTTATTAAGTCTTCTCCCCTCAGAAACGGGAAACGTGTTTAGCCCTCACCTGTTTAGTCTAGAGGGATTGAAAAGGATTGCTTGAAAACGGATTGTGTAATATGGTCATTGCGTTGAAAGCTTTTTTTTTAAGCTCATGTTTTTACTACTAAATATGCATATTTTTCGCAAAATTTTAAAGAGAGCTTGGATACAGTTATATTTATAACCGATTGAAATTTCAGAGAGTTCGGAAGATGAGAACTATTTTTTGTTATTGCTATGTTAAAATGAGCCGACGCGAAAATAAACAAACAAACAAAAAAGCCAGACAAAAAAATTTCTTTTACAACTAGATAACAATATTTTTTCACGAAATTTTTACAGGGGCTGTAAAATTGTTTTATTTATAACCAATAAAGATTTCAAAGTGTTCGGACAAAAGTAACAATTATTTTAAAACTATGAAACAACCCTACGTGACAAAACAAGAAAATGAGCGCTTTTATCCCTAAATATCAATATTTTTCGCGAATTTTTCATTTAAAAATATAATTCCATACAAAATCGGGTTAAAAATACAAAATAATAAAAACTTGATTTCTATTTTATTATTATTATTATTATTATTATTATTATTATTATTATTATTATTATTATTATTATTATTATTATCGCGAGCCCGGGCAACGCCGGGCGGGCCAACTAGTTAGTACTTAATCGGATTCATCCCTTTTAGGAAAATGGACTCATCTTTTATATATTAAGTGTGCTATACAATGTTATAGTGTACTAGCTGAAGTACGTGGTCTTGCCCATGATTTTAAAAATGGGTATTTCTCTATTATCCCGTCGAACACTTTTCATAACAAAAAACTATCGCCAAACTGTAACGCCAAATAAACGGGAGAACGTTGCCATTGGAATATCAAAATAAATAAACAAATAACATATAAGAATTTAAGGACACAATTGTTATTTTAATTAATGAAATAACTAATAAATCAGTAAAACATAATGAAAAATACACGCAAATATCGACTTAAAAACCACTTGATGACATAACAAACACGTATAATTCTTCTGACATCCAGTAAATGGGACTGCATTTTTGGCGTTTAATCTTACAGTTTGGCGATAGTTTTTTGTTATGAAAAGTGGTCGACGGGATAATAGAGATGTACCTAAAATTGTTTGATGAAGTTCAACATTAAACATGCAGTATGAAAACGCAATAAAAGAAGCATGCGAGATATTATACACATGAATCAAATAAAAACCCATTATAAACTAGTCGTTGGGGGCCACCGTAATACTTACCCATAATATATATGGGTAATATAAAATATGCATAATATAAAATATGAAAATAAAACATGTGTAAACTGTTTATAAAATGCATTGCAATTCGAATAAAATCCTGGCTTGGATGACGTCATAAACTTTAAATGCTCTATTACTGAATTGCGTAAAAGAAAAAAACCTTATAACTCCAAAAATGAGAATCCTATTAACTAAGAGTTTACTGCGTCGGATGAAGCGTCTGATTTCCAATTAAAACATATCTTTGAATTGAAATTGGAATGAAATACAGGGTCATGAAAAATCGAAGAGTGTAGAAAATAGGATTACAAATATCTCGGCATCTAATTATCCGATCGACTTCATTCTTTATGCAAAATTTATGTTTTTTTTTTTTTTTTTTTTTTTTTTAATTGTCTTTTATATTCATTCCTTAAAACAAACAATTTTGAAACTTTTTATATACCTTTTATCGGATCGATTATTTCGAGAGTCCGAAAAAAATAGTTCCGGATAATCGAGGTTACTGAAATTCAATAAGCTTCTTCTCATTATTACATACTAAGTACATACCAAATTTCAAATCTCTATTTTCACTCAGACAGACGGACGGCAAATTTTTTTTGGGATCTCCTGTGCTCTGAAACGTGTAAATCCGTCATTTTTTTGCGATTTTTACAACGATCACAATACTTATCCTGTGCTACGTATGATGGGTAAGTAAAATATATAAATTTATATAATAAACTCATCGTAAGTTTTTCATAATTAAAAAAAAAATAAATAAAAATAAAATTTAGCAAAATGGCAAATGCAAAACTTTTATGAATTTTATTTAAAATAAATAAATAAATAAATAGGGGAAGGTGGCCTAAAATGATCCTAACGGGGAAAACGATCCACATATGTTTTCTTCCAGACAAGTCGCGCTATCTACAGGGTAGCACATAAACTAGTTGTGATAAGTGAAGAATAAGCAGTGGCGGTATTCAAGCGATCCCAGTATTACGCGTCTGAATAGAATTCTTTGAAAAATTGGGTTTTATAACATCTGTTATAAGGTAAGCACTAACTTCCATATTTATTTAGATATACAGTCTTTCATGTACAGAGGTATGACTCGGTTAACTTAACGCTAGAACCGCAATGACGAATCAATTTGATCCGTACCAAATAATTAATTGTTGATTCGCTCCAGAATTTTTTAAACAAATTAATTTAAATATAAACCTCACAAAAATAAGTTGAAGAATTAAATTAAATACTTTTAAATATAAATTCTGGTTTAAATATTTTTTTAAAACTTGAGTAAAATTACCCGCGGTTCTAGTGTTAATCGAGTATGTTTTTAGACTTGAATTACACTTACGTATTGTCATTATTACTTTTTATATCATTTATTTTGTGGATAAAAACAATGTATAATCATTTTTAAATGAAGGATCATTTTGCCCTTTGGTGAGGGTAAAATGATCCTTTGAAAACTTTTTTAAAAAATCTGGTTTTTTTTCATTACTCAGTTTGGGTTTAAAATATGATTAAAATATGTTTATAATGCAAAATATAGTGCAAAACATACTAGCAAAGGGACAAAATTTATTTAAACAGTTATGTTCTTTTACACAAGTTTTTCCCTTAAGGGGATCATTTTAGGCTACCTTCCCCTATATAAACTAGTCGGATGTGCCAATCCCAAAACTTTCTTCTATCTCAATCATGTTAATACTTCTAATTTCGTCCTCACATCGCCAATAAAATCAATATTTTTCGTCATTCTGTTGTACGTCAGCTGCTTGCGAATCATCGGGTTACAGGGATGCAAACAACTGATGTATATTAAATACGAAAAGTTCTTTTGGCCTGTACCGACCGGAACAGATAGCCTCCCTATTCCTGGGTTTTACGATTTTAGCTAATTTTACTGGAAAACACGAAGCTAAAATGCGTGGAACCCAATTAAAGAAGATTCAATCCCAGTTCTCGTCAAAATTGAATTTGAATGAGAATATCGCCAAATTAGTCTTCTATAGCCAAGTTGGCTTCATTTGTGGCAACCTATTTTTGTCGCCAAATTTGGCGATATTTCGTCAATTGCCGCCAAGCTTGGTGAGAATTTGACGTTGGCGAATATAAATATATAGTGTTAAGAATTTAAGAATAGGAACAATGGTTACAACAATGAAAGAAAATTTACTGAAACCCTGTTAACTAAAACTCATAAATTAAACCCGTTTACGGATGAATTCTGCTGTCTTGTTTGAAAATGGCAACCACCCTAAAATTTCAAACCGCTATATCTCCGCCATTTTTTAATATAGAGACAAAACAAAAACTGCTCCGGATTCTCCGGATCAAGGCCGAACATTTAACGAAAAAAAAATTTTAGGATTTCTAATTTTTTTATACATCTTTTTGAATTTGAAATCTTTAAATGGCTATCACAGCGCCCCCTTCCAGCGGAATATCCCCACATTCTAGTAGGACCTACTGGCTACAGTCAAAAACATATTAAAAAATTTTGGTTTAATTATCTGCATAACATCATACACTTTTCGATGATAGAATAGTGAAAATCGAACAAAAATCACGATGGCAGCGCCCCCTTTCGTCGAAAAATCCCCGAATTCAATCTGCACCTGCAGGCTATGGTCAAAAACATAGAAAAAAAAATTGGTTCAATTATCTGCATAACTTCATACACTTTTCGATGATACAATAGTGAAAATGGAACAAAGATATCGACCACAGCGCCCCCTTTTGTCGAAATATCCCCAAATTCTGATAGAATCTGCTTGCCATAGCCAAAAAACATAGAAAAAAAATTAGGTTTAATTTGAAGCATAACTTCATACACTTTTCGATGGTACAATAGTGAAAATGGAACAAAAATATCGATCACAGCGCCCCCTTTCGTCGAAATATCCCCAAATTCTGATAGAATCTGCTTGCCATAGCCAAAAACATAGAAAAAAAAAATTAGGTTCAATTTGAAGCATAACTTCATACACTTTTCGATGGTACAATAGTGAAAATGGAACAAAAATATCGATCACAGCGCCCCCTTTCGTCGAAATGTCCCCAAATTCTGATAGAATCTGCTTGCCATAGCCAAAAACATAGAAAAAAAATTAGGTTCAATTTGAAGCATAACTTCATACACTTTTCGATGGTTCAATAGTGAAAATGGAACAAAAATATCGATCACAGCGCCCCCTTTCGTCGAAATATCCCCAAATTCTGATAGAATCTGCTTGCCATAGCCAAAAACATAGAAAAAAAAATAGGTTTAATTTGAAGCATAACTTCATACACTTTTCGATGGTACAATAGTGAAAATGGAACAAAGATATCGATCACAGCGCCCCCTTTCGTCGAAATATCCCCAAATTCTGATAGAATCTGCTTGCCATAGCCATAAAATATAGAAAAAAATTAGGTTCAATTTGAAGCATAACTTCATGCACTTTTAGATGGTACAATAGTGAAAATGGAACAAAAATATCGATCACAGCGCCCCCTTTCGTCGAAATATCCCCAAATTCTGATAGAATCTGCTTGCCATAGCCAAAAACAAAGAAAAAAAGATTTGGTCCAATTTGAAGCATAACTTCATACACTTTTCCATGATACAATGAAGACACACCGACGGACAGACGGACGGACGGACGGACAGACGGACAGACAGACATTTTGTAAAAACGTGTTTTTCGGAATCTCTGACCCCTAAAACGTGTAAATCCATCGAAAACCGGAAGTCGAAAAAAATTTCGATTACAATACTTTCTTCTATTATAGATAGAAGAAAGTAATAAATAAATCTGAAATCTTTATTTCAGTTCTTCACTTCAGTTATCTTCAGTTATCAGTATTTTTACTTTCTTCTATCTATAATAGAAGAAAGTATTGTAATCGAAATTTTTTCGACTTCCGGTTTTCGACGGATTTACACGTTTTGGGGGTCAGAGATTTCGAAAAACACGTTTTTACAAAATGTCCGTCCGTCCGTCTGTCCGTCTGTCCGTCTGTGTGTCTTCATTGTATCATCGAAAAGTGTATGAAGTTATGCTTCAAATTGAACCTAATTTTTTTTCTATGTTTTTGGCTATGGCAAGCAGGTTCTATTAGAATTTGGGGATATTTCGACGAAAGGGGGCGCTGTGATCGATATTTTTGTTCCATTTTCACTATTGTACCATCTAAAAGTGTATGAAGTTATGCTTCAAATTGAACCAAATTTTTTTTTCTATGTTTTTGGCTATGGCAAGCAGATTCTATCAGAATTTGGGGATATTTCGACGAAAGGGGGCGCTGTGATCGATATTTTTGATCCATTTTCACTATTGTACCATCTAAAAGTGTATGAAGTTATGCTTCAAATTGAAACTAATTTGTTTTCTATATTTTTGGCTATGACAAGCAGACTCTATCAGAATTTGGAGATATTTCGACGAAAGGGGGCGCTGTGATCGATATTTTTGTTCCATTTTCACTATTGTACCATCTAAAAGGGTATGAAGTTATGCTTCAAATTGAACCTAATTTTTTTTTCTATATTTTTGGCTATGACAAGCAGATTCTATCAGAATTTGGGGATATTTCGACGAAAGGGGGCGCTGTGATCGATATTTTTGTTCCATTTTCACTATTGTATCATCGAAATGTGTATGAAGTTATGCAAGTAATTGAACCAATTTTTTTTCTATGTTTTTGACCATAGCCTGCAGGTCCAGGTTGAATTCGGGGATATTTCGACTAAAGGGGGCGCTGCCATTGCGATTTTTGTTCGATTTTCACTATTGTATCATCGAAAAGTGTATGATGTTATGCAGATGATTAAACCAAAATGTTTTAATATTTTTTGGCTGTAGCCAGCAGGTCCTACTAGAATGTGGGGATATTCCGCCGGAAGGGGGCGCAGTGATAGCCACTTAAAGTTTTCTAATTCAAAAAGATGTATAAAAAAATTAGAAATCCTAAAAGTTTTTTCCGTTAAATGTTCGGCCTTGATCCGGAGAATCCGGAGCAGTTTCTGTTTTGTCTCTATATTAAAAAATGGCGGAGATATAGCGGTTTGAAATTTTAGGGTGGTTGACATTTTCAAAGAAGATAGCAGAATTCATCCATAAACGGGTTTAATTTATGAGTTTTAGTTAACAGGGTTTCAGCAAATTTTTTTTCATTGTTGTAACCATTGTTCCTATTCTTAAATGCTTAACACTATATATTTATATTCGCCAACGTCAAATTCTCGCCAAGCCTGGCGGCAATTGACGAAATATCGCCAAATTTGGCGACAAAAATAGGTTGCCACAAATGAAGCCAACTTGGCTATAGAAGACTAATTTGGCGATATTCTCATTCAAATTCAATGTTGACGAGAAATGGGAATGAATCTTCTTTAATTGGGTTCCACGCATTTTAGCTTCGTGTTTTCCAGTAAAATGAGCTAAAATCGTAAAACCAAGGAATAGGGAGGCTATCTGTTGCGGTCGGTACAGGCCAAAAGAACTTTTCGTATTTAGTATACATCGGTTGATTGCATCCCGGTAACCCGATGATTCGCAAGCAGCTGACGTACAACAGAATGACGAAAAATATTGATTTTATTGGCGAGGTGAGGACGAATTTAGAAGTATTAACATGATTGAGATAGAAGAAAGTTTTGGGATTGGCACATCCGACTAGTTCATTTCAGCAATCACAATTTCTTCACAAGAATGAGCTCTGCGGACCTAAACATTTGTGGAAATTCTAATATACATGTATACACACACGTATCGTATATATGTGGAATAGATTTAAAAATACTGAAAACGAATTCAGACAAAATTAAAACGTTAAAATATGCCAATATTTCCATAATCGGGGTTTTAGCATAATTCAATACGTTCCTCAAACTCATATGACGTTATATATTCACCTGCTGACGCTGACATCACATTCACTTGCTTTTGTACTTACTCATATTTATGCTCCTTGTATTATTGAGAATTCTTTGAAAATCTCTGTTATACTTCCACTATGACGTTATATTTATCTTCTATTTCATTCTTGAAACTTTTTTTTTCATTTATATTAAAATCATTATTAAAATTACAGACATTACATTACGCTTACATAAAACATTAAAAACATATTAAAATTGGACGTTTAGGATTTACATGAAAATCCCTCATCAACAAACATTTTTCTTAACGTAAGTCACATGTCCAACGTTTACGTTAAGAAAAATGTTTGTTGATGAGGGATTTTCATGTAAATCCGAAACGTCCAATTTTAATATGTTTTTAATGTTTTATGTAAGTGTAATGTAATGTCTGTAATTTGAATGATTTTAATATAAATATAAATATGTTCAGACGTAATATTTTTGTTTACTTCAAATTTTTACTTCATTTTCATTTTTCACGCGGAAATAAATCTTTCAATAGAAAATTAATTATTGTGGAAATAATTTTATTGTAGATTTTTAATTGTTGGTAGCTGCTATAACGAAAATATTTAAATTTGATAGGAAATTGCTATTAGATTGGTGTTTTTTTTTATTATTATGAATTAAAAATTAACCTTTATTTGTTTCGATTTCGGATTATTATTTTAGTTGCCTCGGTGATGTTTTAATACGCCTGTGCGTATAATTTTACGATTATCGCTTCTAAACGATGGATTTGTAAAGAAATGCAGACAGACAGACCAATTTTCATTTTTATACATTAGATTAGAAATGTGGCAGCAGATGGCAGCACCAAAAAAAAAAAAAGAAAAAAAAAAAGACAAGCGGATTAGAACAATGTAGAATACTTTTGTTTTGTAGAATACTTAGTAGAAAAAAAACCTAACTACTACTTTTCTTTTTTTTTTTCAAGAAATATCGCACTTTCAATGTTCAATTTCCGTATAATAAACAAATAAATAAATAAATAAAAAGGTTCTTAATCTCAGCTAAGAAAGAAATAAAAAAAAAATCTTTACAACTCATTCAGATTAAGAATCTTTGTTTTTGTCTTTAGTGCTGCCATCTAGGAATAGCATTCAGAATGTTTTACAAGGATTACAATTATTAATGCTGATTTATCATTTATTAATTTTTGATGATTTAAATCAGTTAATTCACTAGTTTCTCAAACAGACCAAGTTTCTGTTATGTAGTTGTAATGTACATATGATTATTTCTTTAATGTTTTGTTTTTAAATATTTACAAAAATGAAAGGAAAAAAAAAAAACGACTTTTTTCCCCAAACACTACCTGCTGAGTCTTCCTGTAATAGCCAAAGTTTCAACATTCCATGAAATTGATAACTATAAAATAACTTAGAATGTTTATATAGGACTTAAAAATTAAAAATTTATCAATGAATCATTGGTTACAAAAAATGTTAGTTAAACAAAATATAGAAGATCACAGAGGCTGGTACACTCTTTTATGCAACTCAACTTACATTTTGTACGTAAAGATGTTGAATGTGAACTGAATGAACAAAATGTGACTGAAGAAAACAAATACGGGCAAATACGGTTTTGAATAGAAATGGCTTCCTGGTGTATGAAAAAAGAAGTAGTTAGCCCGTATTTGTTTCCTCAGTGACATGACTTGCGCTTTTACTATATAGATTACGTATGATGGGATTTAATAGAATGAAGAAAACTTTTATTAATCACTTACTCTCATTTTACTCTTTTTAAGTTTTGATTCGATTTTCATAAAATTTGAAATGACTCGACAAAATTCTGCAATGATTCTATATATTAAATTTCAAACCATTTGGTTGGGTAGTTTTTGCGCTGTCATATGCGGACGGACGGACAGACAGATAAACGGACGGACAGACAGATAGACGGAAGGGCAGACAGACGAACGGACCAGATGACGACTATATGTGCTATGTATTTATGTAATTACGAACGCACCTAAAAATGACAAAGTGTTTTATTTAAAAAACATTCACACACAGTACTATTTTTTCCTGTGTTCAACAAAACTAGTCGTTGGAGGGGAGGGGGGACCGTAATACCGTTTACTAAGTCGGATTTGGCGTATCATTTCCAATTAAAATATATCTTTGAATTGAAATTGGAATGAAATACAGGATCATGAAAAATCGAAGAGTGGGGAAAATATAATTACAAATATCTCGGCAACTCATTATCCGATCAACTTCATTCTTTATGCAAAATTTATGTTTTTTTTTTGTTGTTGTTGTCTTTTATATTCACTCCTTAAAATAAACAATTTCGAACATTTTTATATACCTTTTATCAGAACGAATATTTCGAAAGTCCGAAAAAAATAGTTCCGGATAATCGAGGTTACTAAAATTCAATAAGATTCTTCCTATTATTATATACTAAGTACATACCAAATTTCAAGTCTCTATCTCAATTTGTTCGAGAGATAGAGCGTTTACAGACACACAGACAGATGGATGGCAAATTATTTTTTTCTAAAAATACGCTTTTCAGAATCTCCAGTGTCTAAAACGTGTAAATCCGTCAAAAATTTTTTTTTTCGATTTTCAAAGCGATTACAAGACTTACCCTATACTACGTATGAAGGGTAAGTAAAACTGCCAGATTAGGATAATTCTTTTTCCCGAATACACTCAGAAAGAAAAGTTACTTAAAATTCTTGTTTTCCTGTATGAAATTGCCCATATTGGCTTAATTTGACGTCATTTTCAACGCTGGTGATTACTTATATAGTAGTCATGGAACTGGTAAATTTTGTGATCGTAAAAAAAAAAAAAAAAAATGCCCAGTTGTCACGCGCGTTTTATTTAAAACTAGACAATTTATTTATTTATCTACTTATTGAACTAAAACTGATTCTAAAATTGAAAGGTGTATGCTTACTAGTCATAATGGAGTCAATTTTAGTTCAGTTTTTAAGAATTAAAAATTATTTGAGAAATGCATGGCGAAATGCAAAACGGCGAAATGCAAAATCCAAAATTGTTGTTGTATTTCAGGAGGTGAACATGGACTTACCACACGATAAAGAAGTAAAACCTTGGCTTCTTTTAAAGACATCAGGTACTAGTGTAATGCTTTATTCATTTAATTTGCAGTCAATCTTTTGTAATTGTGTTTTATGTCAAAGTCGATTACTGGCGTAAAATATGAGCGAGTACCCATAGAGGAAAAGTCCCATAACCTGTGCCGGAACATTTGGCGCGTTTTTTGACAGGTTGTTTTGGCTATAAATGTTTCAATGTGATTGTTTGGATATTTTTTTTTCGAAAAAGTTTATAATTTATCCTTGTGGAACAGATGTCGCAGACGCACAAGGTTGGCGAGATTTTTGTTTTGAGCCATTTTGGCGAGAAAACCCCGTTTTCAGGTACCTGTTAGGTGTAGCTATCTAAAACAGCATGTTAGTTTATTTGGTACTTTTCCGTTATACAGACACCATGCCAAAATGTATGCTAATGCATAATGTATGTAAATGTATGTATGTGTATGTATGTAAATGTATGTATGTAAATGTATGTAAATATATGTATTAAATGTATGTATGTAAATGTATGTAAATATATGTATTAAATGTATGTATGTAAATGTATGTAAATATATGTATTAAATGTATATAAATGTATGCTTGGCGACAATGGTGTCCGTATAACGGAAAAGTACCCAATTTTATTGTAATACACACATGATTTTTATTATAAAACACATGATTTTTATTATAAAACACACATAATTTTTATTATAAACACATACAAATTACTTTATTATAAAACACACACAATGATTAATTTAATATAAAACACAAAATATTTAATTTAATTTAAAAACGCAATATTTAAGTTAATTTAAAACAATTTAGTTAATTTAGTACCGTGTTTCATATTTAAATAATACTAACATATTATTTTCGCACATTACGCCTAACTGACGCCTAACTAATGCCAGAAAACGAGATTTTTTCGCCAAAAAAGCACACGCACACACAAAAATCACGCCAACCTGTCTCTTTCTTGACTTTCTTTGTTTATCCGAAATCTGCCTGAGTTTCTTATATTCAGTTAGTTAATTTTTGTTTGTTTATTCGTTTGACTATTCGTTTATATCTTCTCTCATAAAAAGTAAAATGTTTACACTTTTGCTAAGTGATTGTTATTTCGTTTAGTGGTATTGTTTTAATTTCAGCCTGTACTCTAAGACGTACTGTCCTATTTTATTTTAGCAATTTATGTATTGTGACCCCCCCCCCCCCCCACAATTTAACTGACGTATGAGCCGCCATTGGCGAGAACATCAAGAAGGTAATTCAGCGCCTCAAATGCTATAGCTGGGATATTAACTGAATATTGGCGAATCACATCAATACTCTCTACACAGTAGTATCAGAAATGATTTAAAATATTTTTGGCACTTTAGGCAATATTTTTGGTGCCAGTGATAACTCGCCAAATCTTATTTCAAATGGCATCATTTGAATTGTAAACAACTTACGATCCATTGAAGAACGATTGGAACAATTCACGATACATTTTTAAAATTATAAATATTAAAAGATTTTGGGATCTTATATAACATGAACGTACCGTTTCTATTTTAGTGTACATAAAATTAGATACGATGCTTTCATTATGAAATAAAATGTATCTAGTTTATGTTATATCTTATTTTAATATTTTTGTAATGGTCTAAACCTAATCATTAATAGACCCGATTATCATGATTATATTGGTGAGGAAAAAAAGGTTTGGCGAGATTAAAATAATTTTGGCGTTATGTAGCACTCGGCTAACATAAAAGTAACACATTTTTTAGGTAGCTTCTATTATAAAAATTAAGAATCTACCTATTGCAGCCGTAGGGGGGCTTTTACAGAAAGACTCGCGTTTTCAGCACCTTGGCGCGATAGCAACGATAGCAACGATTGGCGTGGTGCTGAATCCAAAGGCTACGCACATAATATGCAACCCTTCTTGTTTGTGACGTCATATATGTATAGCAAAGAACAACCCTATCCTTTTGCTGCTGTGAAAGTCACAGTGTTTTGTTTTACCCCGAAATGTTATCAAGGTGGATAATATACAATGAGGAGTGTTATTTTACCGTTGTTAAATGCTTTTAATTTCAGAATACATATAATTCAAGCATAAAAATTATTTTCTTTATCCAGTTTAGTAATATTCTTTTACACACACACACACACACACACACACACACACACACACACACACACACACACACACACACACACACGAGGTTATTTCGTCCGCCGCCAGTCCATATTCAAGTTCAGATCAGAACAAGAAACATGGACGACGATTGGCGGTATAGCTGGTTGCGCTTTCTCTCTTTCGCCAAGCTGGTGCTGCAAACGTGAAGCTTTCTGAAAAAGCGTCCTGGGGAAAGCGATTCCGGAAAATTTCACCATATTTTCACCGATCAGAATCCCCAGACACACCGCAACTACCCTCCGTTCAAATGTTGATTTGCACTGTAATAAAAGACAGATATTCCTTAATATGGAAAAATATAATATATTATAAATACAATTTTTATAAATATAATCAGTAAATAACTTGATGTCAAATCGTTATTTACTAATGATCCAATTGGAGGTGCACTTTCTTATTTAGAAACTAAATTACGCGAATTTCATTATTCTGATATTGAAGGCAAAGATTTTATTAACTTAATCAAACTTTGCATTACTCATACTAATTTCGAATTTAATAGTAAATTTTACAAACAATCTGAGGGCTTAAGCATGGGAAATACTTTATCACCAATTCTCTGTGACATTTATATGCATTATTTTGAAGAAAAGTTGTTGAATCTGTTAAATTTTAAATGTTGGATGCGTTAAGTTGACAATACTTTTGTTTTAGTTGATAATCCTTTTGATATTTCCACCAATCTTAAATTTGATATTTTTTTTTATTTCCACCATTCTTAGTCTTCCACCACTGTCAATTCTATCGACCCACATATTTAGTTTACTTTTGAATTAAAAAATTTTAATATACTCCTTTTCCTTGATGTTTTTGTCAGCAGATGTGATTTGTTTTTCAAAACCTGTGTTTATAGAAAACCTTTTTCTGTCTCCCCCCTCATTTTCTCTCAAATCATCCAGCCAACCAGAAAATAGGTGTATTTTACATTTATGTTAACCGTGCCACAAAATGTGTTCGGATTCTGTTTCCCTTAATGATGAAATTAATTATTTAAAATGTGTTGCTGTCAAAAGAGGTTTCAACACTTCTATTATCGATAATGCTGTTATTAAATTCAATAAACCCTCTAGTAAATCTACCCTTTCTAAATCTGTTAAAACCAAACCTGATAATTTAATTGTTCTGACTTTTTATCCTCCTTTATGTTTCAAATCAGCTAAAGTTTTAAAACGCTTCAACTTTAGTGTTGTCTTTAAACCTGTCAATAAATTAAAATTCTTTTTCACTAAGTCTTCCGTTCTTTAAATTCCCCTCCACTAAGCCTTCCGTTCCTCATCTTCGAAAATGGGGAATCTATAATGTTCCTTGCAATGATTGTCATCTTTCTTATATAGATCAAACTAAAAGAAATCTTGAAACCTGCTTAAAAGAACCCTCCCGTTATGTCATTAAACAGGAAAATTCTAAATCTTCTATTGCCAAGTATTCTTGGGATTTCGGCCATAGTTTTGATTTTCAAAATGCTAAAATTATCTTTAATGCCAATACTGAATTGGACTTTTTTGAAAATTTAGCTATTTATCTTAATCGTGAGGTTATAGTTAATGAAAAACCTGATTCCATCATGCTCTCTGCAGCTTGCAAAAACTTGTTCAGCTCAGCCATACAATATTAATAATAATTATTATTTTTTTTCAATTTTGTATTAACTTTTATGTTTATTCATATTTTATATATTTAATCACCATTTTACTTTCATTTTTTATGCATTTTAATTTGTTTTTTCATAATTTTCCTTATGTTCTGCATTCTAGGTAATTATCTTCTGTGATTGGCTGATGCTTTCTGCTTTCCTATTGGCTGTTCCCTTAACTTATCCCTCTTTTTCTTCCATTTCCTTTCAGTCTTGCTCCTGCCTTCAAAGTGGTTGCACGTCTTCTTTGTGCCTGACGAACAAAGACAAAGTTCTTTCGAAAGGCCTAGCGCATTCCTTATTTTTATGGTGTTATTAAGAATTTTTTTAATGCTTTTGTGGTACTTCCGTATTGGCCGCATGCCTGAGGTCTATCGCGAATGATTTCTGTATTTATAGCAGCATTAAAAAAAAAATTGAATTTGATTGTTTCAGTGTTTAAACGCGTAGTTCGATTACATGTCTGTTAAATTCGTGTTTCGTCGATTTATTTATTTGTGAAGTTTAACTAATCCCAAGTTTAAAAAAATTGAATGACCCAACAAAATAGCCAAAATGCTGGTTGTTTTGCCCACCCCCCCTTTTTCACTAGGTAAGTACTGGAGAATATCCCTACTGCCTTCTCTCTTTATTCAAATTTTGACAGGTGTTACACCCCTCTGTTTATCATTGCTCTATTTACTGAAAAAAATCTTGATTTTCTTTCTGTACTGTCTAGAAAATCCAACACATTACCCCATCCATCACTGAGAGCGACATCCCCTTGACAGCACACCGACTCATTTAAGGGGAAGGAAAATCCTTTCAGCAATCCTGGGCTATTGTGGGTTTCACAGCATTGGGTTGATTTCAGCTATTGCGGGATTCAAAAGTTTAAATTTTGTTTCAATAGATAAATTTTAACACAATTATTCTAACTGGTAAATAAATCATATGAGATGCAATTTTCCAACCGGGCGAAAAATCTCCGGGCCAGGGACCTCTTGGTTGAAGCTGCCAATGCTCTGCCATCTGTGCCATCCTGAACGAATCTGGAGGACATAATTCACCCAGCTAATTTTATGGATCATAGCATCTGGTCTGATACATGAATCAGCTCAATAGAATAAATTGCAGGTAATGGAACTCCGGTAAACGCTATCCACCAGGTTTTGGTTTGTTTATTTTGTTTTATTTTTCTTAAAGTGGCAACGTGGCTGAGTTGGTGGTGTGTGTGTGTTTTTAAGGGAAATTTATTCATCTGTAGCTGATTCAGTGTTATGTTCTTGTTCAAGCATTCTTTTAATATTGTGGTGTACACCGAGAAACATTAAGATTTGGTCTACGAACACTTAATTACGACATTTTATCGAAGGAAATAAAAATATATAATTGCTTCATTTCTTTAAAGGAGGATGGATTTTCCTTCATGAAGAGTGGGTGGGTAGGAGGCAAGGACTGGTTAAAAACAAAATACAATCTATAGATTCTTTTAATTTGTAAAGATGCACTGAGAAAAATGACACTTTCAAATCTAAGTAATTCGATGTTTTCATTTTGTTATGAAACTTTTTGCTTCAAATAGGACGACACAATGCTTTCAATTCTGAAATACCAGAAATACTCAGAATATTCAAACATGGACATACTCAAAACTGAGCACATAGAGGTCAGTTCATACTCATTTTTGAAGCATGGACATACTCAAAAATGATTAGAATCAGTTTAAACTCATTTTTGAAACATGGAAATACTCAAAAATGAGCACATAGAAGTCAGTTCATACTCATTTTTGAAGCATGGACATACTCAAAAATGATTAGAATCAGTTTAAACTCATTTTTGAAACATGGAAATACTCAAAAATGAGCACATAGAGGTCAGTTCATACTCATTTTTGAAGCATGGACTTACTCAAAAATGATTAGAATCAGTTTAAACTCATTTTTGAAACATGGAAATACTCAAAAATGAGCACATAGAGGTCAGTTCATACTCATTTTTGAAGCATGGACATACTCAAAAATGATTAGAATCAGTTTAAACTCATTTTAGAAACATGGAAATACTCAAAACTGAGCACATAGAGGTCAGTTCATACTCATTTTTGAAGCATGGACATACTCAAAAATGATTAGAATCAGTTTAAACTCATTTTAGAAGCATGGAAATACTCAAAACTGAGCACATAGAGGTCAGTTCATACTCATTTTTGAAGCATGGACATACTCAAAAATGATTAGAATCAGTTTAAACTCATTTTTGAAACATGGACATACTCTAATAGGAGCACACGATGTTTTATTTTTGAGTGTGTGCATGGTCTCAGAAATGAGTATATACATGTTTCAAACTTGAGTCATTTTGATTCGGAGCCAATTTGACTTTGCAACATATACTCATATTTGAGTATTTTTTGCTCAGTTTTGAAAATGTCGTTTCTAGAGTGTAGGGTCCGGTGGGAGAGTGTCTGTTATATAACCTTCAAATAGTTTTTTGTACATTTTGATTTTGCTACGCAGTGTTCTGGCCGAAACCCACTGCCACAAATACATATTATTTCTGTCTAGAGCGCTTGGCTGCATTTCTTAATTTAACCCACTGCCGACGAGGTTGCAGCCTGTTTTTAGTTTAGTTTTCCGTGAATTTATTGTTGTAATTTTTTAGTTTAAGTTGCGTTTTGGTGTTCTCGTGTTTGGTGAGAGGGTGCTAGTTTAGACCAAACCCATTTTTTTTTTTTTTGCTGGATTGTATATACATGGAGTCCCAAAAGTCCTTGCACATTTTAAAATTCAATAAAAGATCAAGCAACTGGCATACGAGAATGCGGTTTGGACGAAAATGCTTCTTATGATCTGAAATTTTGTTTAAGCAAATAAAAAAATTAGTTTCAAAAATTTATCACAGATGGCGCTGCTTCTGGGAAGTTATCGGATAGGTAGACCTTCATACATAACAATGGCAAAAGACGTACAATGCGTTTGCACAGCTTTTTTCCAAACTATGGCAACCCACATTCCAGAACTTTACAATACTCGCCCGTCCTCCTGAATTCGATTAGACGATGGAGGATGGAGAGATGAGTATTGTTAACGTTGGAAATGTGGGTTGTGTGCCATAGTTTGGACAAAAACTGTGCAGACACATTGTGCGTCTTTGGCCATTGTTATGTATAAAGGCATTCTACCTATTCGATAACTTCCCAGAAGTAGCGCCCTCTATGAGAAATTTTTTGAACTATTTTTTTTATTTGCTTAAGCAAAATTTCAGATCATAAGAATCATTTTCGTCCAAACCGCAAGTTCCTACGCCAATTGCTTGATATTTTATTGACTCTTAAAAAGTATCAAGGATTTCTGATACTTCCGTGTTGGCCGCATGCCTGAGGTTTATAGTAATTGATTTCTGTATTTATAGAAACTTTTTTATTTATTTTTATTTTATTGTTTTAGTGTTTAAATGCGTAGTTCGATTACATGTCTGTTAAATTCCTGTTTTGTCAATTTATTTATTTGTGAAGTTTAAGTTTTGTTGCACTAAATTCATTTTAACACAATTATTCTAACTGGTAAATACATCATATGAAATGTAATTTTCCAACTGTTCGGGTCAGGATTAAAACCATGGACCTCTTCGCTGAAGCTGTCAATGCTATGCCAACTGAGCTATCCCGGAAGAATCTGAAAGACCTGGTTCACCCAGCTAACCTTATTGACCATAGCATCTGGTCGGATAGCGTTTACGGGAGTTCCATTACCTGCGATTTATTCTATTGAGCTGATTCACGTATGCAAATTCATGCTATTATCAATAAGGTTAGCTGAGTGAATTAGGTCCTCCAGATTCGTCCGGGATAGCTCAGTTTGAAAAGAATTGGCAGCTTCAGCCAAGCGATCCCTGGTTCGAATTCTGGCCCGGACATTTTTCGCCCAGTTGGAAAATTACATCTCATATAAATTTTGTTTGATAGTTTAATTACGGAATATTACACGGAAACAAACAAATGCGGATTTATTTACGTTGTTTTAAGTGCAAACGAGTTAATATTCTGTAATCAGGTTGCACGTTCATTTTTATCATTATTTTCTTTTTCGATAAATTAAATAAAATCATGCTTGACAAATATTTTTAAAACTACAAAAAATCAGTAAATTCAGGTACAGTTTTCAAACAAATTGCATTCGAAAGTGCATTTTCCCGTCTATTCGAAGTTGTAAAAATTGAAGTTGCGAGATGTTTAAAAGTTAAATATTTTGCAATAAAACTAAATTAAAATTTTCAAGTCGTTGCCGCTGTCGACATGACGTCAGCGTTACACTCTAAAAATCACATTTTCAAAACTGAGCAAAAAATACTCAAATCTGAGTATGTCGCATAGTCAAAATGGCTCCGAATCAAAATGACTCAAGTTTGAAACATGCATATACTCATTTCTGAAAACATACACACACACTCAAGAATAAAACATTATGTGCTCCTATTTGAGTATGTCATGTTTCAAAAATGAGTATGAACTGACTTCTATGTGCTCAGTTTTGTGCATTTCCATGTATCAAAAATGAGTTTGAACTGATTCTAATCATTTTTGAGTATGTCCATGCTTCAAAAATGAGTATGAACTGACCTCTATGTGCTCAGTTTTGTGCATTTCCATGTATCAAAAATGAGTTTGAACTGATTCTAATCATTTTTGAGTATGTCCATGTTTCAAAAATGAGTATGAACTGACCTCTATGTGTTCAGTTTTGAGTATTTCCATGTTTCTAATATGAGTTTAAACTGATTCTAATCATTTTTGAGTATGTTCATGCTTCAAAAATGAGTATGAACTGACCTCTATGTGCTAATTTTTGAGTATTTCCATGTTTCAAAAATGAGTTTAAACTGATTCTAATCATTTATGAGTATGTCCATGCTTCAAAAATGAGTATGAACTGACTTCTATGTGCTCCGTTTTGTGCATTTCTATGTATCAAAAATGAGTTTGAACTGATTCTAATCATTTTTGAGTATGTTCATTCTTCAAAAATGAGCATGAACTGACCTCTATGTGCTCAGTTTAGAGTATTTCCATGTTTCTAAAATGAGTTTAAACTGATTCTAATCATTTTTGAGTATGTTCATGCTTCAAAAATGAGTATGAACTGACCTCTATGTGCTCATTTTTGAGTATTTCCATGTTTCAAAGATGAGTTTAAACTGATTCTAATCATTTATGAGTATGTCCATGCTTCAAAAATGAGTATGAACTGACTTCTATGTGCTCAGTTTTGAGTATTTCCATGTTTCTAAAATGAGTTTAAACTGATTCTAATCATTTTTGAGTATGTTCATGCTTCAAAAATGAGCATGAAATGACCTCTATGTGCTCAGTTTAGAGTATTTCCATGTTTCTAAAATGAGTTTAAACTGATTCTAATCATTTTTGAGTATGTTCATGCTTCAAAAATGAGTATGAACTGACCTCTATGTGCTCATTTTTGAGTATTTCCATGTTTCAAAAATGAGTTTAAACTGATTCTAATCATTTATGAGTATGTCCATGCTTCAAAAATGAGTATGAAGTGACACCTCTATGTGCTCAGTTTTGAGTATGTCCATGTTTCAATATTCCGAGTATTTCTGGTATTTCAGAATTGAAAATATTGGATCGTCCTATTTGAAACAGGAAGTTTTATAACAAAATGCAAACACCGATTTACTCAGATTTGAAAATGCTATTTTTCTCAATGTATTCATGGACATGTTTACACCCACACATTTGGAGTCTTACATTTATGATAGTGATATAATGTGTTAATGCAATTTAATATAATGCATTATTCTTGTTTTTATTATAGATTTTACACGTACTCAAAGTCTTCTATACTTGAATGAAATTAAATCGGGATCTAATAAGGCATTCTAATTCCATGTGTAGTATACTGATGTATGTGAAAGAAGTGTAAATCTCCTGTTTTCGAGGATACTTAACAAGTCAGAATTCCTCAACGTGATGCTACAGGTATGTATTTCCGTTCATTGCATTGGATATGTCTCACGAGCGCCAACATAGGAGGGTGGGGGGGTAGAAGGAAGAGCGAATATCCTTCCTAGATTTTGAAAGTTAATTAAATTATTTTTTTTATTTTTTCTCCCATCATTTTGAAATATATAGACCGGGAGGCGTCAGCACAGACAATCACCTCATCGAGTTCACGGCTGAAATTCCAGAATCAGTTAAAACTCGATTCGCATATTAAAACGCAATCGGTCTGCCAAGTCATATCTTGGTGGAAAACATCCGAAAACCCGATTTTAGCGGTTGGCTCGTAGGTTTACCATTGTGTGTTTCTGCTCCCAGTTCCTGCTCCCATGTTTTCATACCTTTGGGTGCAGGAAAACACAATGGTAAACCTACGAGCCAACCGCTAAAATCGGGTTTTAAAGTGTTTTCCACCAAGATATGACTTGGCAGACCGATTGCGTTTTAATATGCGAATCGAGTTTTAACTAATTCTGGAATTTCAGCCGTGAACTCGATGAGGTGATTGTCTGCGCTGCCGCGTTCCGGTCTAATAGTTGAATTTGTTCTTCACAAGTAACTTAAACTAATTGAAGAAATAGGAACTTCGTCAGGGAGAGGAGGGATTCTGCTCCCGTCCCTGTGCTGAAAAATTATCTATTCTTCCGACTTCACCGAAAGGACTTAATTCGTTTAATATGTCTTAAACTGTTTTTTAAGTGAAAACTTCTTTAGGCGCGTTGGGCATTTTTTGAGATGGGAAAAAACCATTGAACTCGCGACAATGTCATGTAACCGACACCTCTGTATATATGAAGTGAAAACTTCTTTAGGCGCGTTGGGCATTTTTTGAGATGGGAAAAAACCATTGAACTCGCGACAATGTTATGTAACCGACACCTCTGTATATTTGAAGTGAAAACTTCTTTAGGCGCGTTGGGCATTTTTTGAGATGGGAAAAAAACCATTGAACTCGCGAAAATGTTATGTAACCGACACCTTGCACCGACATGCTTGCCTGTGCGCTATTGCACCGCGGTATAGTAAGCGATATAGTAAGCGGTGTAGAAAGCGCAGAAAAATGTAAGCGGTATAGTAAGCGCAGAAAAATGTAAGCGGTATAGTAACGCAGAAAAATGTATATATAAGTATGTACATGTATTGTGTATAGTTCGGTATGAGGTAGAGCGGGGCGGGCGCGTCGCACGCCGCATGCTTGCCTGTGCGCTATTGCACCGCGGTATAGTAAGCGGTATAGAAAGCGCAGAAAAATGTAAGCGGTATAGTAAGCGCAGAAAAATGTAAGCGGTATAGTAACGCAGAAAAATGTAAGCGGTATAGTAAGCGATATAGTAACGCAGAAAAATGTAAGCGGTATAGTAACGCAGAAAAATGTAAGCGGTATACTGCGGCTAAGTCTGGTTCCCGAAATTTTTGCATGTAAAATAATATGCATTATTTTTCATGTACAATAGCGCATTAAATGAAAATTGTAATATAATTTTTGTAAGTAGTAGTTTATAATAATGAATAAAAAAACACTTCATTTAAAAGTATTTTTTGCACAATAAAACATTTCCCGACGATTCAAAAAATACACACGTAATTGTTCAAGTTTTCACTTCTGTCGGCACTCCCGGAGTGCCACTGTTTTTTTTTTTCCATTTTACTTTCTGAATTCAAGTGCATGTTTTTTGAAGTTGATTCTTATGTGTAAATTTACTTTTTTAGGCGTCTGGATTATCTAATACCTGTGAAAGTGTGCAGCTGTCTTGCACATCATCTGGAACTGTGCAAATATCCTCTGATGATTATTCCTCTGATTGCATTGTTCATTTCTTCTTAGAATAGACAGGAGATCTAAATTTAACTCCTTATTAAAGAAATTTTCACATTGAGATCTGAGAAAAAACAATGAGGAATTTGCATTGATAACATTAAAATTCTTGATAAGTATGTTATTAAGGGTATTTTTCGTGTAATAAAATTAAAATCACATAATTTGTAAGTTAAAAAAGCTTCTTTTAGATACACTAAGCCAATTTTAGAGTGACTTCACCCATGTGATAAATTTATTATATTAACTAAAATTTATTGAAAGAATTAATATTCCTGGAATTAATAGAATTTTGGATATGTTATTATTACAAACTGTATAGAAGCACATGTTATTGAACTGTGAACTTTAGGAGTTAGGGGACTTTTTTTTTCTTTTTAAATCTATTATAATCCAACCATTGAAATGACTCATGTGTGAATTTATTTAGTTTAATAGCATGTTTTATTTTAATTTGTCAATGTATTAAGGTTGAATAAAAACCATTATAAGCTGATTAGAAGAACATGTTTATTAAATTAAGAACTTTATGAGCTAAAGGAGCTTATTTTTAAAATCTATTTATAATCCAACCATTGAAATGTCTTTTATGGATGACTTTATTTTATTTGATAACATGTTTTATTTTAATTTTTAAATGTGTTAAAAATGAAGAAAAACCATTATAAGCTGATTAGAAGAACATATTTATTTAATTAAGAATTTTATGAGTTAAGCGAGCTTTTTAAAAAATATCTATTATAATCCACCCATTGAAATGCTTTTTTATGGATGACTTTATTTTGTTTGATAACACGTTTTATTTCAATTTTTAAATGTGTTAAAAATGAAGAAAAACCCTTACAAGCTGATTAGAAGAATATGGTATTAAATGAAGAACTTAGGAGTTAGTGGAGTTTTTTTTTCTTTTAAATCTATTATAATACAACCATTGAAATGACTTTCATGTATGAATTTATTTTGTTTAATAGCATGTTTTATTTCAATTTTTAAATGTGTTAAAAATGAAGAAAAACCATTACATGCTGATTATTAAAACATGTTATTATATTAAGAACTTTAGGAATTTGTCTAAGTTTTTTTCTTTTAAATCTATTATAATACAACCATTGAAATGACTTTCATGTGTGAATTTATTTTGTTTAATAGCATGTTTTATTTCAATTGTTCATTGTGTTAAAATTGAAGAAAATTGTTTTAATTGCCATTGTTAAAATTGAAGAAATTGATAGTCATAGAGTTTATACGTAACTTATATATAAGAACATATCTTACTTTATTCTATGTGTGTTATCTTTTGTTTGACATGGTGTCATTTTTTGTAAGTACATAATGTCATTAATAAAAATTTTGCTATAACTTCTGTCTTTCTCTAAGCCTGGGGATTTTAACACCACTTCTTTCACGTAGCACTTTGCCAATCAAAAGAAAGCCACGACCTTCATTACTCCTACACTTAAAAAAAATCAAGAGTTAAAAATCATGCATTAAGCATATATTATGAAACGCTTTCCAACATCTTCGGAATATTGTAACAAAACTTCATAGATTAATAAGGTAAAATATGATATCTAATTAAACAAGTTGGAAAACGCTTAACATATTTGAAAACCCAATATCAGTAAAATTCGGAAAAATATCCGAATTTTTGTGTGCAGCCCTGTATATGATCAGTAGATTTCATATATACTACACAGTATGTTAAAATTTAGTTCAGTTAGAAAACATAACACAGCTGAAAATTCCCATTCGTCAATTTCCGTCAATGAGCGGCAATGTGTTCGAGTTCTTTTTTGATGCCCTGTATATGATCCATAGAATTTATACGCACAAAGCAATATGCAAAAAAATAGTTAAATTTAAAAACCCGTGCAACAACGGAAAACGCACTTCCAGCAATTATTTTTCATAGTGAGTATATGGTAACCGAATTCTTTTGTGTGACCCTGTAAATGAACGATGAATGCTATATACTCCATAATATATAGTAAGCACCTCAGTGATATATATGAAATTCAATATGTTTGAAATACAGCAACATCATTAAAATACACCGCAAACAATGTGTTCCCCCTAAGCCGTAATGTAAAAGGATATTTTTGAGTGGCCCTGTAAATGAACTATAAATGCCACACACTTCATTTTCAATTCCGAACATGCCATAGTGAACCTCAATAACATATATCAATTGGATGACAATACGAGTATATTTACGCGAATAAGAGCACGGACAGACTGACACACAGACGGCAGGAAGACAGACAGACAGACAAATCGAATTCATAAACTCTTTTCAAGTTTGTTAGAAAGTGTTAAAAAGGCAAATGTTTCTTAATCTAAAAGATTTATATTGTATACTAGATGAAACCGGTCAAAACCTGACGGAAAAAAATTATTATAACAATTTCAGTAAAATAAGCTTCTTCATTATTTAAGAAGGGATGCGTATGAAACAGTCTTTCAAATATTTTATTTTAAAAGTTTTTTCTCCCAGTGAGATACAGTACTATTTCCGATACAAACTCCAAACAAACAATCCGTAAACAACTGTGTAATGCAAGTCAGTTTCACATTATCGCCATATTCCTCACAGCAACACATTAAAAATATGCAGATTGATTTATTACTGTAAAAAAAAAAAAAAAATCTTCATCTTTACATAAAAATTGATTAGCTTAAAACAATGGATGTGTTTCAGAGGATATGGATTTGAAGCGAACAATGATTAAAGAAGACATTTAAAAACTTTTAATTTAAACATTTTAAAACTTTTTTAACGTCGAACCCTCGACGGTGCTTTTGGGCAGATGCAATGCATATTGCATAGGAGCTCATTCGGTTGCATTATAACAGGGGGGGGGGGAAGTTGTGTGCTTTATTTACTATGTTCTTTTATTTACTGAATATGAGATGAACGTAGGTATGATACTTCATAGGTCCATGAAATTAAACAACCTGCATTTTAAATTTTAATTTTGTTCTTTTTAAAAAAGATTTATGGAAAATACAGCCTTATTTAAAAGGTTTTCGTAATCTTTAAATGTACACACGAGACACGACATCTCGGACTCCCAAATGGTCTGTTATTTGAATGACAGTATTTCTGAAGATAACATTTCGCGGTGGAACCAGGGCCGTAGCTAGAGGGGTGCCAGGGGGGGGGGGGGGCTCAGCAAATGCATCCTTGATTTTTCTAATGTTTTTTATCATTAAAAACATAACTTTAGAAACCTTAAGGGCAGAGAATATTCAGAAAAAAATTAAAGGTTGCAATTCTTTTGAAACAGGTGCACAGTCAGCTTTTTATTTCCTTATTGACATCATCACTTATTATTTCACTTGTACAATTATACACTGAAAATTTTCATTTTCAGTGGTAAGGGGTGGAAGAGGGTATATGGTATTCCTTAAAATAATCCAGAAGGTATACGGCGTATCCACCGTATATCCTCCATTACATCCCTGTCTGCAGCCTTTAGTGTTCTTAGCATCAAATAAAGTTATTATAAACAGTTTAATAAGAAACATAGTGCCTACAATATGAATATGTATTAATTTACTTTCTTATATAATACTTTGAACATATATAGCTGTGTTTGTGTGTGCATGTGTCAGAGCGAGAGAAATAGTATGAGCCCCGCTACATTTTCTTGAGCACCCCCTATCGTTCACTTTTAGCTACAGTCATGGGTGGAACGTTTGTAATAGAGATAAATTTCGGAGCAGATTTCTACAAAATTTTAAAGAAAAATCTAAAAAGATGATTTCGGTTAGAAAAAATCGTTATTCGCTATTTGGACTACAACTTGGAATTGTGATAGAAGCAGATTTAGCATATTGCTTATAATGTGATTTGTTTATAAACAGATATATAATTTAATTTTTATTTTTTCATTTATAGTAGAAGATTTTAATTTATATGTTACATAAAAATACTAGCTGCACACATAATTTTATTTAATGTTGATGTTTATCCTTTAATCTCTGTCCAAATGATTGTGACTATTGGTTAGTTAGGTGTATAATTTTTCTGTAAAGTAGTACAGATAGTTTCTTCAAATATTTACATTAATGATAAAAATGTCAGTTAACAAGAAGAAGACGCATTTTTAAAAAACAGACTTAAAAAAATATATATATATAGCTATTTAAAATTTCAGAAGAAAATATCCTCTGCATACCCTTAAATAGTGTTATCTACAAAAAATAACTTTTCAAAAGTCAAAAAACAACCAAGCTGGAAAAAAAAAAAAAAAAAAAAAAAAAAAAAAACGAAAGTTGTGGCTAAAAAATGGTGTGATATCAAATTTCCAAGCTTTTATTATAGTAGTACTTAATAAGTCGAGTGCTACGTATATGTTAATAGAAATCGTTTTCTCCTGTACTAAATACATCCTAACGTGTTTCTGAATTCAATTTTTTTCAAATTATGCATGATGGGCTTGGCAACCATCTTTCCATATTATACACAAAATTCTAAGCACCCATATCCGTAGTTAAAATCCGAAGTTCAAAATTGTAACTTAAGCAAATATTTTAATCATTTCGTTTTCGTTTATCAAAATATTAGTCTTCTTCAATTTATCTGTTCGTAGTTAAAATCCAAAGTTCAACATTGTTATAAACATATTACATTGCAAACATATTACGCTTTTACTTTAGAAATTTGAGGGCTTAGAAATATAGAAAGATGGCCGCCAAGCCCATCATGCATAATTTGAAAAAATTTAATTTTCAGAAACATGTTAGGATGTATTTAGTACAGGAGAAAACGATTTCTCTTAACATATACGTAGCATTCGACTTATATATATAATAACTTCTTTAATGGAAAATGGCAATTTGTCATTCTTATTCCTGTTGGAAACAGTCATCGGCCACAATTTGCAATCACATTTAATTGTCTGATAAAATGTGTGTTCTTATAATTATGAAGTTTTATTTTAAAAAATATCTTCAGAAAAAATGGCTGACTTGCAGATGAAATTTGATATGATTAACCCGTAACTGATTTGTGCTATTATAATACAGATGATACACGGTTGTTGGCAGAGTTTTATCTCTGTTTTGGCATATTTTTTTAGTTGCCAAGTTAATTAACAGTTTTTTGCTAATTAAGGATAGAAATTTATTTATTTTTTCACTGGATTTTATAAAAGCACGTAGATTAGGTTATTACTTGTTCAAAAGTGCAATCCTTTTTCATTTCTGCCCTATATTTTTGTCTGTAGGTTGTTTGAAAAAAAAAAGTTTGACGAAGAAAAAAGTGATCATTTTAAGTAACTCGACGTTTTTAAAAAAAATCTATATCTCTGTTTATAAATCACTTATGAAGATGAGTTTGGTCTCAAATTGAAGAATTTCTTCATTAGATTCTTTTAGTTTTCGTTTTTTTTTTTTTTTTCTGTGACTCTTGGTTCATTTGATATCTGATATTTTAATCTGGCATGTTTGGTCGATTTAACATTGCGAAGTTTCTTCCTGTAAATAAGCAGTAGCGGTTTGTATTCCAGTTCTTGGCGTTGTTTGTTTGGCGCATTTTTTTTAAGCTTGGCTTGGTAGAGCGACCGCCCTGCTTGATTTATTTTCTGTGCTGAAAATGTATAAATACATGAATACATGATAGCCTTGTAGTATTACCACATTTGTGAAACCCAAACGATCCTTTCGTAAAATGTGGTTTAATTTGACTTCGGTTAAACATGTTTCGATAAAGAAAAGTTATTTAATAGATCTTTATTTATTTAACTTCATGTTTCTGATTGATTAATTGGATTTTAATTTATTTAACAAAAAATAAAGAAAACCGTTCGGAACATGTTTAACATGAATCAAAAAAGGCCCACATTTTTTACGGAAGAATAGTGGGATATTTGGCAGGTAAGTATTATAATTACAGTCATAAGTTTAGATTAGATAGTTTAAAGAAATAATTTGCTTTCTAAACATCAAAACTGTCTTCATTTAATATATTTACGAAAAATGTACTGTTAGATAAAAAAAATAAAAATAAAAATAAAAATAAAGCTATTCTGAGAAAACTAAAAAGAAGGAAAAGAAAAGTGTTACACACAGATGAAATGTCACAATTTTTTTTAGAAATTAAAGTTTCTGATTCAGCGGTTTATATATTGTGAAACCATATATTTTTCACTGTGTCTGAGTGTGCTTTATTTTTTTTTTTTTTTGGCGTGCAATTGAAAACTTGTGGCATTTTCTATCTTTTGTGTTCTAGAGATGTTTTAATAATATGTATCATCTCCTGAAAATCTTTACGCAATCAATAAAAGTCTCGCAATAGTCCGACAATTTTGTCGCAAGCATTTATAACGAATACGATTTTATGTTATAGACTAAAATAATTCAGCGTAAATTTGAGAAGGAGGCGTATTTAAGGGGGAAAAAAAAAGAGAGAAAATATTTCCTAAGAGGCTAGAAATTCTCACTTAAAAAAAAAAAAAATACTCTTTTGACAACAACATTCTGTTTATTTTACATGCAAAACTGATTTGTATCATTGGGCGTGGAGTCAATCTATTTTACATTTCTTGACTATACAGAAATGAATTTTTATTATTTTTTCTCATATTCAGTGCCTGATTTACGGCAGGGCATTCGGGACACGGGCCCAGGGTCCTCGATTTTCAGAGGCCCCCAAGTGCTACTGAAGATTTTTCAATTATTGGCCAAAACAGTTTTAACCCTTTCCGGCACAGACAAATTCTGTTCGTAAAATGCGAAATTACTGACTGATACCGGAATTTACAAACGACTTTTTTAGAAAATATGAATTCCTTATTTTAAGCTTTCATTATAGAAGCAAAATTTTATTAAAATATTCTTGGTGCCGAAGGCAAGTTTGGAATTAAAATTAGGTGTGCCCGGAGTGGGACCACTGTGCTGGAAAGGGTTAACTGTCAAATAACAAAATTAAAATGGAAAAACATGTTTGTCAAAGTTTGTCTCTGATTTGTCAAAGTAACTTCATTTTTTCCTGATTGTCTTTTAACAATTTATGTGCCAAATTGTACAGAACTCCGTTTATGGGATCGCTATTATTATTTCATCTTTATTTATTTTACCTGTAAGGCCCTCATGGTTAACATGGACAAAGGCATGTGGTTCTGCTAGTTACTTTTTTAATTATTAATTTTTTTTTTCAGTGAAAGCTTGTATTTGAAAGAAAACGTTATTTGATTAATAGGATATGCTAATATTTTAAATAATTATAGCTTGGTACTGCGGTAAATTTATTATTAGTTGTTGCATATTTTATCATTCCAGATATATGGACTTGCATAGAGAAAGGGAATCAGCACCACACAGTTTATTATAAAATTCAATTAAAAAATCAAAATTATCAAATAATTATTTAAAAGTAAATTAATGATTAACAAATTTAATTTTTTTAATTTCCAATGATTAACAAATTTAATTTTTTTAAAGAAATTATTAAAGACAATTGTGGTTATCTTAATAAGTACTGCTTTCGATATTATATATTTTTTATTCAAGGCCTCTGTAATCATCGGTGAAAGGGGGCTCCCATACGCATCTGTGCCCAGGGCCCCCAAATTTGTAAATCGGTCCCTGCTCATGTTACAAAATATGTCAGGAAATAGACAGTTCTGATTAGAGGACACCTTTAAAAGGGAATAATCTGCTTAAATATACCAAGAAAAAAAGGTAAAACAATTTTTTGAAGCAAAAAAAAAAAGTTGTAAAACATGCAGATTTTTATAAATTTCGCCAGCAAAAAGCCAAAATGACAACCTTGTTGTAGAGAAACAGGTCTTGACATTCGTTTTGCTGTCATGTTTCATATTTTTTTTGCAATAGTTACAGACGGGGAAAGAAAAGAACCTTGCTGGCTTGCGTTTTTTAATCACAGCAGAAAAGCACTCGGGTAGTACAGTGTAATACAGTCAGGGCCCGCTTAAGACTTAAAAGTAGGGGAAGTCCGAAGTCACATCGCCCCCCCCCCTTTTTTACTCTGCCAATTATGCTTCAACAATTTGAAATTTTACTATCAAAATTTCGAATAAACAACACTTTTAATATTAAACTCAACCTATCTACTTACATACATATAAAAAATATTTTATTATATACATAATTATACATAACAAATTAATTTTGTAAATGAATTTACAAATATGGAAGGTGCGAATATTTGAACTTCAAAATATAGTTTATGCTTTACAAATTGCAGGATTTGCCAGTGCTAAGAACAATGCAGCAGCAACAAATATTTGACGTAAATTTATGTTTGGCTGCAACATAGTTTTGCTTCTATTTTATAAACAGAAATTTGGTATCACATGAATGCTAATTACTTTCCCCTTCGTTTAAATAACCTATTCTCCATGTTTTATACAATTTCTCCACTCTTTATGAATATAAACTAAATATAATTATGCAGATTAAATTTTCTGTTATTTTTAGCACGTTTGAAATTAAAATGTAAAACATAAGAAAAATCCAAGTTGCATTTATCCCTGTTTTTATACCATTTATTATATCAACAGAAAAAAACAGAGTATACATGTGTCAGTAATAGTCTGGGGAAAATTTAGTAGCTATAATTAAGAAAAAAAAAATACATTTTTTACCCTGACTGATGTTATTTTTTTCCCTAAAAATTAGTTTTGAAGAGTAAATTTAGGGGCCCCCTTTGTATTTAAGAGCGTAAGCTCAGGCTTCACGTGCCTATTCGGTAAACAGGCCCTAAATACAACAGTGCGTTCCTCTCTATGTTATTTTGATGTTGAATGGCAAAGACATCCAGTTCACCATGAATAAGCAAAAATAATATACTAATCATCTGGAAAATTAGATTCATTTATTAGTAAACATTCATTAATTGAAAATAGTGGTGTGAGTGCAATATTACAGTTTTGATATAATTATACGTATTTCTAAGGATTTTAAAAAATGACACGCCTCCAGTCCACAATTTGAGGCGCAAACACTGGCGCCACGAAGGAGCAGTGGATGTGGCGAAGGTTTCGGAGTTAAAGCCCCTTCCAGAGGAAAAATAATTTGCAGTAAATACCTATTACACGATTCAGTAGTTAATAGGACACTTTTATGAATCATAAGCAAACTCAGTATTATAGTCAATATTATAGGCATCCACCGCTTTGTTGTATCAAATTCCATTTAACAAGCGCGATTCCTTTAAATTGTGATTATTGTAATAAACTAGTCGGATGTGCCAATCCCAAAACTTTCTTCTATCTCAATCATGTTAATACTTCTAATTTCGTCCTCACATCGCCAATAAAATCAATATTTTTCGTCATTCTGTTGTACGTCAGTTGCTTGCGAATCATCGGGTTACCGGGATGCAATCAACTGATGTATATTAAACTACGAAAAGTTCTTTTGGCCTGTACCGATCGGAACAGATAGCCTCCCTATTCCTCGGTTTTACGATTTTAGCTAATTTTACTGGAAAACACGAAGCTAAAATGCGTGGAACCCAATTAAAGAAGATTCATTCCCAGTTCTCGTCAGCATTGAATTTGAATGAGAATATCGCCAAATTAGTCTTCTACAGCCAAGTTGGCTTCATTTGTGGCAACCTATTTTTGTCGCCAAATTTGGCGATATTTCTTCAATTGCCGCCAAGCTTGGCGAGAATTTGACGTTAGCGAATATAAATAAGCATTTAAGAATAGGAACAATGGTTACAACAATGAAAGAAAATTTGCTGAAACCCTGTTAACTAAAACTCATAAATTAAACCCGTTTATGGATGAATTCTGCTGTCTTGTTTGAAAATGTCAACCACCCTAAAATTTCAAACCGCTATATCTCCGCCATTTTTTAATATAGAGACAAAACAAAAATTGCTTCGATTCTCCGGATCAAGGCCGAACATTTAACGGAAAAAACTTTTAGTATTTCTAATTTTTTTATACATCTTTTTGAATTTGAAATCTTTAAATGGCTATCACAGCGCCCCCTTCCGGCGGAATATCCCCACATTCTAGTAGGACCTGCTGGTTACAGCCAAAAACATGTTAAAAATTTTTGGTTTAATTATCTGCATAACATCATACACTTTTCGATGATACAATAGTGAAAATCGAACAAAAATCGCGATGGCAGCGCCCCCTTTCGTTGAAATATCCCCGAATTCAACCTGGACCTGCAGGCTATGGTCAAAAACATAGAAAAAAAATTGGTTCAATTATCTGCATAACTTCATACACTTTTCGATGATACAATAGTGAAAATGGAACAAAAATATCGATCACAGCGCCCCCTTTCGTCGAAATATCCCCAAATTCTGATAGAATCTGCTTGCCATAACCAAAAACATAGAAAAAAAAATTAGGTTTAGTTTGAAGCATAACTTCATACACTTTTCGATGGTACAATAGTGAAAATTTAACAAAAATATCGATCACAGCGCCCCCTTTCGTCGAAATATCCCCAAATTCTGATAGAATCTGCTTGTCATAGCCAAAAACATAGAAAAAAAATTAGGTTAAATTTGAAGCATAACTTCATACACTTTTAGATTGTACAATAGTGAAAATGGAACAAAAATATCGATCACAGCGCCCCCTTTCGTCGAAATATCCCCAAATTCGAATAGAACCTGCTTGCCATAGCCAAAAACATAGAAAGAAAATTAGGTTAAATTTGAAGTATAACTTCATACACTTTTCGATGATACAATGAAGACACACAGACGGACAGACGGACAGACGGACGGACGGACAGACAGACATTTTGTAAAAACGTGTTTTTCGGAATCTCTGACCCCTAAAACGTGTAAATCCGTTGAAAACCGGAAGTCGAAAAAAATTTCGATTACAATACTTTCTTCTATTATAGATAGAAGAAAGTAAAAATGGAGGAAACGCATGACACCTGGGTGAAGTGAAAATTGGTCCATTATTTGGGAAAAAGGCAGCGGTGGCATAATTGCGAATAAACCATAATCTATAATAGAGTTCATTTCCTGTCACATTAGTATTGTGCAGAGGTGAATATTTAGAATACATTCCATTTTTTGCTACTTGTTTGAAGTAGACTGGATCATCGATTGTGGGAAAAACACAAAAAGTCGGATTGTACACCAATCTCAGTCTCAAACACACTTTTTTGTGTTTTTGCTCGGTACTGTCATTAAGATTAAATTCTGGGCGCACGCAGAAAAAGTCAAGGGTAAAAAAGTCCTAAAAACGTGAGAATTAGTGAAACAGTACGGATAGGATATAAACATAAAAAAGCTGTTTCTGACTGGATTGATTTTTGTATTGTTGCAATTTTATTGACTTATAGTTGTGTTTGAAAGGTGTTCGTTAGCATACATTACAAGTATAAACGCACTTTTATTTTACATTGATCCCTTTCATTTATTAGCACTGATTATCATAAACATTGAATGTCAATGTCTATATTTTTATGTTGAGTTTCTGATTTGCTAACAAGTGATATTAAAAAATAAGTGGTAAAAATTCAAACACATATCCAGGATATTTTTTTTCCGGGTGGGCGGAAATGTCCCTGATTTTTATCTAGAATGTGTTTCTTTTAAATTATGTATATGGGTATATCTTTTATCATTATTTATTATTATTATTAGGTACTTACGTATTGTCCGTGCCAGGAGATTGATCGCCAAAAATGGTTGCCAAGTACCAATCTTGTTTATCGTTGCCAATCATGTTTTCAAACGCAGTAATTTAACATTATCAAATAACATTGTTAAAAATGGTAATTAATGTAAAATAAATCAAATGTAATATATGTTTATTAAATTTATAACATTGTTAAAAATAGTAAATAACATTATTTTAATAAAATTAATAAATGGTAAATAGCATAGTAAATAAGGAAGAATAATATTATAGATTATTCCCAGGCATGTACCATGTAGCAAGAAAAAAAAATATATAAGGGTTACTATAATTAGTAATATTGGCTCCATGCCTGTCGCAGTTGGCTTAAAACTGGCATGGATAATACGTAAGTACCTATTATTATTATTATTATTATTATTATTATTATTTGTGAGGGGTTGCTCACTCCATCTTTTTCTAAAATAATTATTGAAATTTTTTCCTATGTTTCGCGGCTGGAGATACGTATAAATTACCTCTTATTTCTCTTTTCTAATTAAAATCCCTGCGTACGTCCATAAAACCTACTCATTTTCTTTAAAAAAAAAAAAAAAAAAAAAAAAAAAAAAAAAAAAAATTGTATTGAAAAGAATGGACATTAGATGCAACTCCCTCCGCCCCTTTCTCCTATATCTTCTTAGAAACATTCGGCGAATTCATGGTAAGCTTTTGAAATATAAAATTAATCTTCATTGATAATAATTACATTCACATTTCAAAAGATACAATCATAATCAGACTTTTAGAATTAAATTATTTTATTTCGAATTGTTATACAGTTGATTTTATAAATTACAGTAGCCATTAAATAAGAACATCTTTTGTAGGTTTGAAAGAAAACGGCAATATAGAATTAAATCCAATATAAAATATCTAACGATATGACGAAAATTAAATATATATATATATATATATATATATATATATGACAGTTAACTCAATTCATTGATACAAATTTATAAAATATTTTGTATAAAAATTATTTGAGTGAATGCATAATCCGGGCTCGGACTCAAAGTAAAAATTTTATTTATTCACAATTTCAAAAAAAATAATTGGAAAAACTTGATATTTGATAAACAAGAATGTAGCTTAAGTTTCTTTAAAGTGTTTTATAATAATAATAATAATAATAATAAAGAATCAACGCGAGAGAGTATTGAATTGTTATTAGTGGGGCATATAAAGAGAAATATTCTGATTTCGAATCCTTTGATATTCAGTGTTAATAACATAACGAAGCCGTGGGATATCGCTTGTCTATTCTTACTTTCTGTTTTTCAGAGTTACTGGAAAGCAGAACACATGTCTTTCTTCACATATGCAAGAACACATTTCTATGCAGAACACATAGTCGTATAATGCTATTTTAAGATAATAAAAATTGTGGCTTTGAATGTTTCTGCCATTGGTTGTGTATAAATCACAAATTTGTTACTTTAAACAGATTTTCAGGGACATGAAAATGATGGAACGTCGTGATGAGGGAGTATTTAGATTTAATACATACGTATTTCTATGTAAAGAAAGATTTTAAATGTGAAAATTAATATCGAAAAATTTGTAAATGTTATTAACAATTTTCTACTGCATTTCGGTATCGTGAGTTTGCGGGCTCGGCATCTGATGGCACAAACTTTTTGAGGAACGTGTGAGCTCAAATTTCAAATCAGCGAGCTCGGACTCCGAAAAAGAGCCCGAACTCATCTCTAATGTACCGAGTAGTGTTGCCTGTAACGATTTTTTTTTTTTAATTATAATATCTATTACTTTTCCCACCTGGTAATCTCCTAATCATTTATTCAATGGAATGTCTGTCATTAAATAAAGCGAAGATAACTATTTTCATACATTGGTAGATATTTTTAATACAAAATATCATCAATTTGGAAATACTATATGTACAGCATAAAGTGAGTCTCTAGACACTCTCTTGATGCTGGCTATTGTTCCTTTTATGATGATGTGCAAAAAGAAATTTCGTTTCAATTTTTTTTCCTAATATAAAATCCTCTACTTTATTTATAAGTTTTACGTTGATTAATTTATTATTTTCAATTTTTTTTTTTTTTTTTTTTTTTTTGCATTTCATGAAATATTTATATATTTTAATTGACCATTTTTTTAATGTTACAGAATTTGATATACTAAGCAATTTATTTTAAAAACAAAAATGAAAGTATTTAATACATGTTTTTTTTTCAATTAATTTACCATTCTCAATTAATTATTTATGAGAATTGTTTCAATTATTTTTATAAAATTAGTTTAGATTACTTTACAATTATTTTTTTATTTATAACAAATAAAAATTTATTAATGTATAGTTTTTGTAAAATAAATAAAATTAAATATTTGTAAAAGCAATAACATTTTTTATAGTAACATTTTTATTGCTAAAAAATGATTATGAAACCCTGACATGACTAAAAAGAAAGAAGAAGAGATGTTTATTGTTTAGCGTATAAAATTTTATTAGTTTATACAGGGATATATATCTAAATTAAAAAATTTTATTTGTGTAACAACTTTTTCCTTAAACAATTAAAAATTTTATTAAGAAAATATATATTTTAGAGCGGTCTTCTAGATAGATTTATTGTTTCTTACCAGTGTGTTAGTATACTAATACACCAATATTAATTAGTTAAAGCTTTTAATAATAAGAGCAATATTACGCATTTTTGTTGTAGTTTTAAACACTTTTTATTCTTTTAATATAAGGGAAGCCAATTAATTTGACACACGATTTGTCTTAAAAAAGCAAAGATAGGCAGTCACAAAACGTATGTGTGTATTCATACAGCATACTTACATACAAGTCTGTAAAATTCTTATACGTGCATATGTTTGTTTTTAAAATATTTGAGAATTGTACAATATTTAGACTTGGTCTGCTACTCCAATTTTCATAAAATTTTTGTGATCTTGACGATATTCGAATATATTGCTGATGTTAACGACATAAATAATATATGAAAAAAAAAAACATGTGATAAATCCTGAGTTCTAAAAGCGGCCACACTCCACACTGGTATATGTTTCTATTTATGAATAACGCATATTTATTTTTAAAAAGAGCATAACGAATAACGTTATGTATGAATAAATGCATTATTAATAAGAAAATAATATTTCAAATCGTGTTTAATCAGAAACATAGATACATGCAATGTTTGGATTTGTACAAAGTGTATCATTCAAAACAAAAGATTATTGTTAGAGTTATCTCTTAATAACCAATTTTTTTTAAATTTCAATAATTGTTTTTTTTTTACGATAATTTATATCTTATTTATTAATCACTGAAGAGAATTTGTAACAATAAAAACAACATTAAAAAATCTAAATAAATCCTCTGAAATTTTCTACAGTCAAAAATATGCGGTGTACATATATTTAAGACAGGGTTGAAGCCAGGAAACGAGGAGCTTAGGGATTGAAAACCAACTCCACCCGAAATCATAGGGGTTTCTTTTAATCAAATTTATTTTCATCTTATGTGCTATTTTAAAGTTGCATTTGTGTTTGTCAATCAGTAACTGTAACCAGAGTCCCCGCCAAAGTTGTATGGGTGGAGGTGGGGCTGGCACATGGCGGCAAACTTGATATGTGCACTTCATCCTGCTCTTTTCTTTATTTATAGCTACAAATGAGACAACGATTGTAAAAAAAAAAAAAAAAAAAAAAAAAAAAAAAAAACTGACAAAAAGTTTTCTACCTGTGTTTATTACATCGAATGGTGTTCTTAGCTGTATTGTACAGCTGTATGTTGTAAGTTATAACAGTTATTAGAATATACCAGAGAATCTCTCAATATGGGCAAATCTGATATGGTATAAATAGAGAATTGATGCTATTTATCTCGATTGATCCATATTATCTAGAAACATTTTACATAAATGTAAAATGATTATTAATCGAATCAAGTTGCTTTTTTAAAATTAAAAACGCAACTTTATAAAAGCATGATACTTTTTCAAAAATATCATGTAAAATTCAAATAAATATCCAAGACGTCTTATGCATATTTTGATAAGACTAGCTAACATGAAATGAAACATATTTCAGTGAAAATAACCAATTACCTTCATTTAAATAGCGTAATATACCTAGTACGAGCAGTACACAAGATTCTCAAACATGAAATCAAATTACAGACAATGTTTAGTGCTAATTTCTTATATACTTGGGTTTTTCATAAACAATTTAATGGCATATTGCTGTGTGTCTTTCCAAGCTATAAAACGACGTTTTTACTTAATGTATACTGTAATTTGCAGAGTCAATTGTTTGACAATTCACACTATGATGATTGAATTTTAAAAGTCTGCTGATGATTATATCTTTTCATATGTGTGCAAAAATATTGTTATGAATTTTGTATATATCTGTAAATATTCCATTTGTTTAAATTTATTTTATTTTATTATTGTGAAAATTGCAGTATTATTAATGTATTTCCTATTGAGCATCATGTAACTCAATGCTAAAGGCCTCAGGTGGTTTGCAAGGAAAACAACCTTACAGCATCGGTTTTTATAATGAGTTCTATTGGAAAATCGCCAAGGAATGGGTTTATCGCCAAGTTGGCGATGGTTTTGGCGACTTATTTTTGTCGCCAAATTTGGCGATATATCACCAAATGTCGCCAAGTTGGCGACGGATTTGGCGACTTTTTGTGCAACCCCCCCCCCCTTATACCTTTACATTGGGATCCTTTCTCGTTTGGGGTACTCTATCGAGAGTTAAAGCACCTTCTGGTAATTTCTAGCATCCGAAAGCTCTGGAATAATCTGGAAAGATCTTTAAAGCCTATATAAGGGACCTCCACCAGTTCAGTTAGTTAGTTGTCTGTCAACTGCGATTGAATTCATACGAGAGGCGTTGCATTGAGAACTGTGTTTCTCGGATCGATTTTGTCGTTGATACGTCGTATTGAACGCATTGTTTCTGTGTGAAATTTTGCTGTGCTTTTATTGGATTTGAAGATTACTGAATATCTTGTAATTTTCAGAAGATATTTGTGATCGTATTGCACTGTTTATAGTGAATAAAGCCTTTTTATTGTTCTTATATATTGGCATCAGTCCTTTCGAACCCCGAGCTCACAACATTTGGTGTCAGGAGTGGGGTTGAATGCCGATTACCAGAGCAATGGAGGCGCAACTGACTAAATTATTGGAGAAATTAGGAGAGATGGATGAGAAAATGACTGCCAACCTTGGTGAGTAGAAAGATGAAATGAAGAAGAAAATGACTGCGAACCAGGCTGAAATGAAGAAGGATATGTCAGCGATGGATGAGAAAATGACTGCCAACCTTGGCGACTTAAAAGATGAAATGAAGAAGGATATGTCAACCAACCTTGGTCAGTTGAAAGACTTAATAGAGGATAAAATAACATCTTTAAATGACAGAATTGACTCCGTGGAAAACAAATTTGAAGGAAGATTTCAAGAAATGGAAGAAAATGTTCAAATGACAGCCAAAACCGTAGAAGAAAGAGTAGAAGAAAAAGTTCAAAAGATTGCCAAGACCGTTGAAGAAAGCATAGAGAATGTAAAAAAAGATTTGGAAAAAGTCAAGAAACAGAAGATAACTGCCGGAAACTATTCCGAAGAAATCAAGTATCCAGATATGCTTCCTCGGGCCTTTATTAAGCTCTCGACCTATGACGGAAAATCCTCATGGCCAGTTTTTAAGACACAATTTGGGATCGTAGCGGACGCCAATGGATGGGATTCCCAGACAAAGGCTTGCCAGTTAGCTGCTTCTCTACGAGCTGATGCTGCCGACGTCCTACAGACTTTGCCTGCAAATGAACTGCTGGATTTTGAAACGCTCGTCAGTGCCTTAGAATTGCGCTTTGGCGAGAAATGCATGAAGGAATATAGCAGACTCCAGCTCAAATCTCGACAGCAGAAATCCACTGAATCCCTGCAAGAGCTTGCTACGGATGTCGAGAGACTTTCACATCTTGCCTATCCTGACTGTCCGACTGAAACTAGAGAAAGTTTAGCTCTGCAACATTTCATCGATGGTGTGCGTGACCCTGAGATCCAGACAGCACTCCGGATTGCAGATCTCAATGATTTAAAAGGGGCTTTGGTTTACGCTCTGAAATTCGAGGCAGCCCAGCAAGCTACTAGGAAAGATCGACACTTTGTGCGAGCAGAAAACCTGCCTGAGACGTCGGATAGAGCTGTGGAGCGCTTACAGCAGCAGATGAAGGACATAATGAGACAGATAAATTCCTTAATGGCCAACAAACCTTACAAGAAGATCAAGTGCTGGAAATGCGGTGGAGAAGGCCATATCCAAATCGACTGCCCAAGACGACCCAGCACCGAAGGTAATATCTCACCCGCTAACGGAGGAGCAGGAAAACTGATTAATAGCCATCTTGCGGGGCGGAGGTTGCCAGATTTTGAGAAGCCCCATTTTCAAGTACGTGAAATTTCTGCAAGAAGTTGCGGCGAGAACGGAGTTTTTCTAGTCGGAAGCGTGAATGATTTGCCCTGTAATATGATCATCGATACAGGAGCCAATGTGACCATCATTCGGAAAGATCTAGCTCAGCGGCTGAAAGAAAAACTCTCCTGGACCCCGCCACGTGTAATCCTTCAAACTGTGACAGGAGATAAGATCGACATATTTGGAAGAATGACACTGGAAATAAAGTTTGGGAACGCCGCTTACCATCATACAGTCTATGTGGCCGATATTTCAGATCCTTTCATACTCGGACTGGACTTTTTAAAAGAGCATGGATTTACACTGGATTTTAAGAAGAATGAGTTACGCTCTGCTCAAGAAGATGTCACTATTTTCAAACTTGGAAATGAGTCCGGGTCTATTCAACGGATCACAGCCAAGGCAGATGTTATCATCCCTCCTCGGACCAAAATGATGATACCTGGATTAACTGAGAACGAAAGTAATTTTCAATGTGGCTTGGTTGGATATCCTGAGAAGAGCCCAAAAGGAGTGCTAATAGCATCAGCGCTGGTAGATCTGTCGAGAGATGTGATACCCGTGAGGATGGCGAATGTAAGTGAAAAGTCTAGAATTATCCAGAAGGGTGAAGTGCTTGCTACCTGTGCTCCAGTCACCTGTGTTTGCAAAGACCCAAGCTTGACGTTGTCGGAGCCGCCTACAAGTTTAACACCTGTAATTGGACGAAATGAAAATTTATCTCCTGAACAGAGACATGCCGCAGAAAGACTGTTCCAGGAATTTAAGGATGTGTTTTCACAAAACGAGAATGATATAGGTCGCACTTCTCTGACACGTCATACAATTGACACTGCCGACCATCCACCGATTAAACAGCACCCAAGACGCTTGCCGTTCGCAAAACAGGAAGAGGTTGCTAAGCTCGTACAAGAGATGCAGGATAGTGACATCATCGAACCGTCATCAAGTCCGTGGGCCTCTCCCATCGTGTTGGTCCGAAAGAAAGATGGCTCCACAAGATTTTGTGTGGATTATCGTAAACTTAATGATATCACGAAGAAGGACAGCTATCCTCTACCAAGAATAGACGACACGCTAGATACTCTTTCAGGACATAAATGGTTTTCCACACTGGATTTGAAGAGTGGATATTGGCAAGTAGAGATCCATCCTGGTGACAAAGAGAAGACCGCATTTACTACTGGACAAGGACTTTGGCAATTTAAAGTTATGCCGTTCGGGCTCTGCAATGCCCCAGCAACGTTCGAGCGCCTCATGGAGACAGTGTTAAAAGGCCTGACTTTTGAAGCTTGTCTCATCTACCTAGATGATGTCATAATTGGTGGCCGCACGTTTGAAGAACATCTAGAGAATATTCGAAAAGTGTTAACGAAGCTAAGAGCGGCGAATTTAAAGCTGAACCCTCTGAAATGCAAGTTCTTCCAACGCGAAGTAAATTATTTAGGACACATCATCTCAGCTGAAGGTGTCCGAACAGATCCTGAAAAAGTGTCTGCAATAAAGAACTGGAAGCGTCCGGAAAATGTCCATCAGTTGCGAAGCTTTCTGGGACTATGCACTTATTACAGAAAGTTTGTACAGGGGTTCTCCAACATCGCAAGACCCTTGCATAGGCTCACTGAAAGCAAGCAGAAGTTTCTATGGACACAAGAATGCGAGAATTCCTTCCAGCGACTGAAAGAAGCTCTCACATCCTCTCCAGTCCTTACCTATCCAGACCCCGACAAACAATTCATTGTGGACACGGATGCCAGCCATGAAAGTGTCGGCGCTGTACTTTCCCAAGAAATAGATGGCCAAGAACGAGTCGTAGCATACTGGAGCAAATGTTTATCGAAACCAGAGAGGAATTATTGCGTCACTCGCAAGGAGTTATTAGCTATAGTGAAAGCCATAGAACACTTCCATCACTATCTCTATGGCAGGAAATTTCTCCTTCGTACTGACCACGCATCCCTAACATGGCTGATGAATTTTAAGAACCCAGAGGGCCAAGTAGCCAGATGGATACAACGACTCCAGGAATACGACTTTGACATCAGGCATCGCAAAGGCTCATCGCATGGAAACGCCGATGCCCTATCAAGAAGACCGTGTCCCGAGAGCTGTCGCTATTGTTCCAGAGCGGAGAGCAAGTATAATTCCGAATATGTCATACGCCAGACGCAGACTTCACTATTGACGCCACCAGATCCCTGGAGTGATGAGAAGATTCGAGAAGATCAAATGGCAGACTCTGAGATCAAACCAATCTTGGAGTTATTAGAATCTTCTAGCACGAAGACCAGTTGGAAAGACATCTCGACTTACAGTCCTACGACGAAGCAATATTGGGCTCTTTGGAACTCTCTCCACGTCAGGAATGGTGTCCTGTTCCGAAAATTCGAATCGGAAGATGGGAAGACATCTCGGTGGCAGATGGTACTTCCTCGATCCCGAATACCAGAGGTCCTCAAGGAATCACATGGCAGTCCCACTGGTGGCCATTTTGGAGTCATGAAAACATTACATAGAGTCCGAGAGCGCTTCTTCTGGGGAAAAGCGAGAGCTGACGTCGAACGATGGTGCAAATCTTGCGATGCATGTGCAGCTCGAAAAGGACCAAAGAAACGTAGCCGAGGAAGACTACATCTCTACAATGTAGGAGCACCTTTCGAACGCATCGCCCTTGACATCCTAGGCCCTCTGCCAAGAAGTGCTGATGGCAACAAATACCTCCTTGTTGTCATGGACTACTTCACGAAATGGCCTGAAGTTTATGCCATCCCTGATCAAGAAGCTTCTACGGTTGCGGATGCCTTGCTACACCAGTGGATATCAAGGTATGGAGTCCCCCTTCAAATGCATTCTGACCAGGGGAGAAATTTAATCTCTGCTGTGATTGAGGGTCTCTGTCAACTTCTCGGAATGAACAAAACTAGGACGACGCCTTTACATCCACAATCGGATGGCATGGTTGAGAGATTTAATCGTACCATCCTTAACAATCTCTCACTGCTCGTCTCAAGAAACCAACAAGACTGGGACCAAAAACTTCCCTTGTTTCTTCTCGCCTATCGCAGCGCCGTCCATGAAACAACCGGCTATTCCCCGTCTCAGATGCTTTTCGGTCGTGATCTTCGTCTACCTTGTGATCTGATTTTTGGTCGCCCTCCAGATGCGCCTTCATCGCCAGAGGGATACGTGCAGAATCTCCAGGCACGATTTGAAGACGTCCACAACTTGGCTCGAGAGCGGATCAATATACAGACGGAGAAGATGAAGACCAGGTACGACACGAAAGCCACGGGACATCAATTCAAAGAAGGTGACAAGGTTTGGTTTTATAATCCGACTCGACGTAAAGGACTTTCTCCCAAACTGCAATCGCACTGGGACGGTCCTTATACTGTCCTAAACAGATTGAACGATGTCGTAATTCGGATCCGAAAGTCACCAAGTTCGAAGCCTAGAGTCGTTCATTACGACAGGCTGGCTCCATACTATGGCCATAGTACTTAGTTCATTGATTGTAAATAGTGTAATGTAAATAATGTAAATTAGTATGACCATGGTCTTGTATATAAATTAATGTAATTATTTATTTTGCTTAGCATTATCATTATTATTGTTATTATTATTTAAATACTTGTATGTAATAATGTCTATGCTTTAATTTAATTTTATTTTTAAATAAGTGTATATTTTGTATAATTCAGCATTATGAATGTGTTTTGAATAGTATAGCATTTGTTGGTAACGGGTTTGCTTTCCGATCAAAGGTTGAACTGCCCGGGACGTGCAGTCCTTGAGAGGGGGGCAATGTTATGAATTTTGTATATATCTGTAAATATTCCATTTGTTTAAATTTATTTTATTTTATTATTGTGAAAATTGCAGTATTATTAATGTATTTCCTATTGAGCCTCATGTAACTCAATGCTAAAGGCCTCAGGTGGTTTGCAAGGAAAACAACCTTACAGCATCGGTTTTTATAATGAGTTCTATTGTAAAATCGCCAAGGAATGGATTTATCGCCAAGTTGGCGATGGTTTTGGCGACTTATTTTTGTCGCCAAATTTGGCGATATATCGCAAAATGTCGCCAAGTTGGCGACGGATTTGGCGACTTTTTGTGCAACCCCCCCCTTATACCTTTACATTGGGATCCTTTCTCGTTTGGGGTACTCTATCGAGAGTTAAAGCACCTTCTGGTAATTTCTAGCATCCGAAAGCTCTGGAATAATCTGGAAAGATCTTTAAAGCCTATATAAGGGACCTCCACCAGTTCAGTTAGTTAGTTGTCTGTCAACTGCGATTGAATTCATACGAGAGGCTTTGCATTGAGAACTGTGTTTCTCGGATCGATTTTGTCGTTGATACGTCGTATTGAACGCATTGTTTCTGTGTGAAATTTTGCTGTGCTTTTATTGGATTTGAAGATTACTGAATATCTTGTAATTTTCAGAAGATATTTGTGATCGTATTGCACTGTTTATAGTGAATAAAGCCTTTTTATTGTTCTTATATATTGGCATCAGTCCTTTCGAACCCCGAGCTCACAACAATATATATATATTATTAATGTAGATTAATGTATATTTTAAAAACATACCTGGATTCGATAAATGCTTGTAAGAAGATTTAGGGAGGGGAGGGGGATTTCAAGTTCACCTATTTCAGGCTTTTTATTCGAGACAACGTCTAGGTCTACGGGCGGATGCGTATGGTTACCATTAAGATGATTACCATTACAGAAGGAAATCCACTAAAAAGAAATTTGTACCTATCTCCGGGCGCGAAACACACACACACACACAAAAGGAAGCGATGAACCCCCCCCCCCCCCCTCCACAAGAAAAGAAAAATGGTAAAGGATATATTCATATACATTTTTTTTTTAAAGCGTTGAAGCTAAAAACCTGCACAAACCCTCCCACTCAAAATAATAATAATAATGGAATCTTGGCTATGAATTTGAATTTTTAACACATTTTTTAATAAAACTTGCTTTAAAATCTGAAACGTAACAGAAAACTACATACATTGACATTCAGTGGTTTATGATAGTCAGTGTCAAAAAATGAAAATAATCAAGAAAAATAAAAGTATGTTTATATTCTTTTAATGAAACGTAATGCAAGACATTCAAACAATCTGCCAATCAAATTGCAATAATGCAAAATTAGTTTATTTCCAATCAAAATCAAATTTTTTAAAGTTTATATCCTGTCAGTACAGTTTTATAAATTCTTACGTTTTTCAAACATGTTCACTCTTAATTTTTTTCTGCGTACCGCCCACAACTTGTTTTAACAATATCGCAGAAATACAAAAAAATGTGTTTGAGACTGAGAAAGTCTACATTGCGTACGGTTTTGTGTTTTTTCATAGAATTCGATGGTCCAGTTTACTTCGAATATCGGGGAAAGAAAGAAATGCTATGAAAATATTCAATTATATACAATACTCATACGATAGGAAATGATCATTTTTTAAACTTAAAGCTTATTAACAGTAACATGCAACCGCAGCCTTTTTTCGAAACTAGTGACAAATTTGCATTTTATCCAGGCATCTGTAATGGGCAGCCTCCATTTTAAATGCAATAATCTAATTAACCCTATCTAGATATTAAATTTTGTTTATTTAAAAAATATATATTTTTATAATTTAAAACAAAAAACAAAATTTGCATAACTTTATATGTATAATTTTGTAATGATATAAGTTTTTCATTAAAGTAAGAGTTTTACTGTTTTTGTTGGTGGTTCTAAACTGTTTTCCGGCACTGTATATTGGGTTACCACCATTTTAAATGCAATAATCGCAGTTTAACCCTTTAAAGTGTGGTGTTTGCATGGCGCGAAAATTTAATTTTAATTCTAAACTGTCAAGTTGCACCCAGAATTTTTAAATAAATTATTACTTTAATAAAATCCGTGAAGAAAAGCTTTTAATTATTTTTAATACATTTGTTTGTAATTTCTAGTGTCTTTCAATTATTTCAGCATTTTAGCAGCAGAAGTACTTTGTCCCTGAAAGGGATAAATGATTCCTGCTGTTAAATGGATTTTTTTTTTTTTAACAAAGTGGTGGATGCCGATGAAGCTAAATACAATAATACCGACTTTGGTTTTTGTATTCATAAAACTGATTAACTAGTGATTCATATAATAGGGTATTACTGTTACTTGTTGAAGCTTTGGGAGGGGGATACAACCACAAATCCCCCACACTCTTCCTACGTCGGTGCGCCAGTATTTACCTAAAACATCAAAGTGACTAACTCAAAATACTTTTAACTAGGCATTATCACATTGAAACTGTAATATTCGATTCTTACCGCTATTTTCCAATAATATATGTATATAAATAAATGAGTCACATCAGGAACGGGTCTAGATATCTCAAAAACTCTACAATTCTCAAGGATCTGAAAACGACTTCACTCAAACATCGCATTAAACACCTTGCGAAAAAATTCTTCAATGACATTAATCACATCCCAAATGAACTCATCTATGAGCTACCTGACTACGATGCTTGCAGTCCATCCAACCGGAAAAAACCAAGGTACTCCACTATTCTTGATGAATAGTCCTTCCGAGCTATAATTCTTATTTTCTCTTTAATTAAAAAAAAATATATATTATTATATTTTTAAATAAAATTAAATTGACTTTTCTCCTAAACTTCTCCTAACATCTTTACTTTACCTCGCCTGACATTATTTTTGTTTTTTTGAACTATGAACTATTTTTACTTTTTTACTTTAACTAGTAAATTTTCATTATTTTATAGATATACTTAACACTATCCTATTTTTATGTAGTCAATTGGACTACTGCTAGACATTTCATATGGCTCTCTCAGGATTTGATATACACCTACTCAAAGCCAGGGTGTGCAGTTGCTTCGCAACTTGGAAGCCCATTGAACCTATCACAAGTTCAAGTTCAAGTATGTATTTTATAAAAATAAATTTACTGTTCTGCTAACACCTTTACTTTACCTCGTCTGGCATGGAGTTTTCAGATCTAGGGGAAAAATCCCTACATCTAGGGCAGGGTGGCTAGTGGTCAGGAAAAAGTACAGTCAAAAAAAGTGACAAACACCAGTATATTCTTATAGAAAAATTTATGTTGATTATTCAATCAAATAATCAATTTGAATTTTTCTATAAGAATATACTGGTAATTATAATTTTTTTTTACTGTATTTTTCCCTGACCACTAGCCACCCTGTAGGGCAATTCAAGTCCATTTTGAGAATTCTTTCTTATTCCTAGGGAATTCTCAGAAGGCACAATACTTTTCAAAAATCTAGGGAAAAGGAAATTTTTTTTTTTACTCTTCTGTGTTTTTCTGAGAATGAACATGATTAAGTAATAAATGTGACATGTGTGATGAATAAACATGGAAGAAGGAAGTAAAAGGATGGGTGAAATTGTCTTCAAGCAACTCTTTGGTTAACGTAGGGTGGAGGGGAGGTTCGGAAATAGTAATCTCGTACCGCCATTTCGTTTCTCGGAATCCTATATTGCGAATAAATTATCACCATCTGGACCTACAGTTGTTAATTGCGCCAGCTAAGTGCAGTGCTTATTTTGTAACCCAGCCTCTTAGAATAGAAAAATAACTTGCAGATTTCAGTATCTCGAATTTGAATCACTAGAAACTTTTTAAATTGAAACTACCTCATTAGGTCCTTCATTTGGAGAAAGTGGAGGAAGAGGGCCGGAGGTAAGATCTGGTTTTTTCTTTCTTCCTGGAGTATTTTCAAGTAAAACCAAATAAAACATCCATTTGATTTTCTTTTGTTAGAAAACTCCGTATTACGTGCCTAGGAAGAATTCGTTATAATTATACACGTAATAAAGTATAGTACTATGTACTATGTGTGTAAAACAGAAGAATGTTAGATGAAAAGGTCTGCTAAAAAATTAAACATCTTGATCCTATAAAGAAATTTTATCTATAGCTTTTAAGTATTAGTCATAACAATAGCTAGCATTTCTTCAAAATTATAGCAAATTGGTACTTTATTACATTTTGTTTTCCTCATTCAAGGATTTTTATTATTATTAATGTTATTATACATTCTTATCGCAAATAAATTTAAAAGAGATTTACAGCAGTCAAGGACTATCTGAGAATATTAAAGGGCGATGTCGGATAAGAATGTGTAAAATTTGTTTAAAGCATATTAAACTTTAAAAAATAATTTGCTGATTTTGTTTTATCAGAAATTACTCTTTAGTGAACAATAAATTTCCCAAACTATCAAGCTATCAATATTAATTTACGGATTATATGCCAGAAACCTATTAATATGTTGTTACATCTGCACTCCGCCCACGTTGTTTTTTATAATTAAACTCCGGCAATCCTCATTATGATATGTATTCGTTTAGAATAAAAGCCCAGTGCAGAAAATCTCGCTATATAAAGTAGGTGGAGCATTGTCTTCGTGGTACGATTGGAATACAGATGTAAACTGTTTTAATATTATTTGAGAAAAATGTCTAATTTTTTAATATGGCAAAAAGCCTCTTTTCTTAAAAATCATTGCACCGTATTTCCTTAATTTAAAATATGTTTTAGGGATACTAAAGAATTATAATTTTGTAGTTTTTTTTTACAATTTCTTTCAGTGAAAAATGATATATATTCGTTAAAATTAAAAACATACCCATACCTCTTTGTGTGATTTTTTTTTTTTTTTTTTTTTTTTTTTTTTTTTTTTAATGAACAATTTTTTTTTACACATATTTGTGTGTGTTAATTATTCATTATGGTTGATCATGCCATATATATTTATTTATCTTCAAGTTGTGCGATGGGTGTCACACGTTTCAAATATATATTCAAAATACTAAAAATGGAAAAAGGGAATGGATTTAGGGCGGAGTTACACATTATTTCGATTTTCTCGATAAACCTTGCCTTTTTTTCTGCTTATATATTTTTACCAATAAATTTGTAAACATTTATGTGGACAAAATCACTTTTGTTGCTGCCATCTGCTATAGACGCTTTCAGTCGTGACGTCAATCATGACGTTTTGCTTGGTTACTGACTCCAAACAAATGGTTGCTATGTGGTATTTTCTATTTTGTTTGCATATTATACAAATGTATATCTTATTACTATATCTTCCAGTTAAGTGTTTTAATACTTTATATGCAGTGGTAACATTTTCTACGATTTTTATTTAATAAGAAATCAAACATAGCAACCGTTTGTTTGGAGTCAGTAACCAAGCAAAACGTCATGACTGACGTCACGCTGAAAGCGTCTATTTCTTTTTACATGTTTATAAGGAAAGGGCAACTGACGTCACTGTTGGTTAAATTACTGTTGGTTTGGGAGAAAAACCTGTTCGTTCTTTACGACTCCTACAGTACACATGAGATAGAGCGATTTGATTGGTCTACGTTAAACTGGTCTGTGATATGATTGGCCTACGCCGCCATGATGATTCCTGCAATGATAGCTGCGACAAAAATGCAGTGGTAGATTGGTTGATGGAACTGTTTGTTTGTAAACATGCCCTTTCCTTATTGCCAGCCAATCAAAATACCGCATTTTTCTCAAGTCACGTGATTTGAGAATCTAGAGAAATCTAGGGAATTTTACTTTGATAGTCTAGGGAAGAAAACTAAAATCCATCTGAGAACATTGGCGGCTACACTCCCATGGTAGAAGATGCTGCAAAGTCGCGACACTCAAATTCCAGTGACCGCCTTGGTAACTAATTTGCTCACCGACGCTACGCACGAAAATTGGAATGGTGGTTATTTTTAAACATATGTGCTCGCTAAAAAAAGTTTCTAAAAAATTCGAAATTTAAAACGGTGAAATGAGTGAGAACATTTCTAAAAACATTCTAAAAACGATTTATCTGAAATTGTTATGTCTAAAAACAAGAAATTTGGCACGGCTGTTGCATTAGAAACGTAAATGCTGGCGCAGAACAGTTTTGTAAAAATACGAAATTTAAAAGAGTCAAAGAGCAAAACACGGTCTTAAATTCTCATTTCTATGATTCAGTTGGTACAGAAGCTTGGAATTGAGCATTATGGTTACTTTTAAGATGTAAATGCTCGCTAACAACAACGGTTTCCAGAAAATTAAAAAAATTCAAATGAATAATAAAATGAGAGAAAAACATTAAAAGAAACATTATAAATTACAACTTATTTAGAATTAATTTTAGATTTCCTCATTCATTTAAGTCTCAGGTTCTCCTACTGCAGTATAAGAATGAAGTTTAGCCAAAATGTGGCTTACTTAGTAATTTTTTAATCATCCGTTGCACCACAATTTCTTCTAATGCAAATAGACACACAAATGCCACTTGGCATATATCAACAACTACGCGTGAAATGCCGCGGATTTTGCTAGTTTAGGGAATAAAATGTATTAGTTATTACCTTTTGTTATTATTTTGGTCGATTTTAGTACCCTTTTTTATTTATTTATTATTGCTGGAATAACAAAAGATGTTTCAATTAACTCAGAGTAACATAAATGTGTTTTTTTTTTCCTTTAAGGATTGTGCAGGTTGTAAAATGTGGACAGTGTGATGCTTCTTCACCAGTAGTGACTTGCTAGCATAAATACGCTCTGCGTATAGAAAACTGAGAAAAAAAAATTAAACTGTTTTAACCAATCTGGATTACTACAGTTTTATTCACCATAGACTAACCTAAGTAGGCAATGTTATTATGTTTGATCTATATAACTGAGATAAAGTTTATTTTATTTAATGGGAACTTAAAAATTAAAAATGCACCCCTTAGAAAACAACATTTTATGTATAGTCATACCACTAAAGTTCAATGATAAAATCTTATATATAATTATTTGTTTCATTGTGTTATGCGTTGTCCTTAAAACGGAATGTTGTTCTTCCTGATATCCCAAACTCCTCTGTGGTTCGGGATTATGTTAATAACATAAATATAGGTATAGTGATTAGTGAATTAGATATTACTAATTTCCAGTAACACTGCTCAATCACAGTAAAGTGATTTTTTTAACTGAAAAAACAACGTCAAAATAATTATTAAAAAAATGTGACGTACTCAGAAATATATTTTTTTATTTCTAGCATTACATTGCATCTTGAAGGATAAGAAGTTCTCTCAATTCAATATCTTCCTCCGAAATCACTAAATGTGCATCTTTAGTATATAATGATAAAAATTTAAACTTAACACAGAGAAAGTCGATCACCCACAACATAAAAATTCTTTTAAACATTTCAATTCAGATTTTTTTAAATAAAATTAATAGAAATTTAAATCTTTGAAAAATAAATATTTTATTTTCTTTCTTTGTTTATTTAAATTTAAACGACATATATTAGAACGAATGTGAAAAACCTTGCTGATTGTTCATTCAAATGAACGTTTTGATGAGCTGTCGACAGAAAAACATGAAAGTATTGTCATATCACAATTTATTCAGTTGTGTATTACATTATTAAACATTAAGCGCTTCATGTGAATTATTATTAAATACAACTAATATGTAAAAGTTTAACTTTCACATCCGCTATGGGATCTAGTTTAATTTGTTTATCCTTTTATATTATATTCATAAAATTTATTATTGCAAAGCAAGAAAAGGGCAAGAGAAGATTTCTAATTAATAAAGCACAGTATGCAGTTATATCTGTTATACCACCTACATGTCATGTTAGGGCGTGCTTTATATTTTTATTTATGTTAATGATATCACATAGCCTGCACTTCACGGCTAAACTAAACATTATAATTTTAAAAATGCACAATCAAGATAAAAACCGCATAAGAATTTACATAACCTATTGCCTCCTTAAAAGCAGCAGTTTGTTTGGCACACTTACAGCAATAGTTTCTAGACTTAGAATTTAATAAATTAATGTACGATTTTCCTCTTAATTCCATATTTAAGTATGCATTTTTTTCTCTTCTTTTAATATATCGTTTGATAAATTGAAATAACATCGCAAACGTTTTAAAGAAGAAATAACACTTTAATATAATGCAGTGTTAACCCTTTAGCGGGCGGTGTCCCCCAAAAAGGACACCTAATTTTAATTCCAAAACTGACAAACGACACCAAGAATATTTCATTAATTTTTTGCTTTTATAAACTACGGAAAAATAAGCAAGTTTTCATTTTCTAATAAATTCTTTTGTAAATTCTGGTGTCAGTCGATAATTTCATCAGTTTAAAAATAGACTTACTCCGCGCCGGAAAGGGTTAAAATATCCTATTTCGAAAAATTGCCTTTCTACATTTTAATTTTTTTCTTTTGTCTGTAGCAGTGTCACGCCCCCTTACTTTGTGAAAATTATTAAATTTTTAAATTAATTTTTGTTTTCATTTTACACGACTGATAAAATTTAATAAAACTTGCATTGTAATGACAAAATTATAAATTATATCCTTTATCAATGATTTTTTTTATCCTTTTCTATTCTTGTCTTTAATTAAACTTTTTTCATACGTAGGAATACGTCATTGAATGTCCTAAATAACATTTACAAAAAATATTCTCACTTTATATATATATAATGAATATATGAGTAAATTATTGTTTTGCTTTGCTTTATTTACAGTGTGTTGAGAAAATATGACAATGTAATTTTTACAAATATCAATCTAAAATAATATTCTAGTTTAATTTCCTGTATACTGTAAAAAATTATGTAATATGATATTATAATTAAAGGTACGTGATATTTAAACAATGCGAGATATGAAATAAAACATATAGTTAAAAATCTGTGCAAAAAATATTTTTAATAAATTATAAAACTACTTGTATCTCAATAAGGTTTTTATGCGAATTAATATGAAATTAGCAAACCATTTTATTATTATTATTATAATTATCGAACACGCTATTTTTTCATTTCATACACTATGTTTGTGGTTCTCTATATCTGAAATATTTCACCACTCGTTAACAACAAATCTGCTCCATTCACAGAATAAAATTCTCTGCTATTCTGATAAATCTGACAAGTAAAACTTCCCAAAAACTTCTCTAATGAGCTCAAATTAGGACTTTATGTGCGGAATTCCAAAACAACGTTTATTTATTTATTTTTCTGTTTCAAACTAATTCTGAAATATTTACATATTTGGCAAATAACATTGTTTCAACGAAAATATATATTTATATGAAAATCCATTATTCCTTTTTTAAATAATATTGATAAATTTTAAAACACAGATATGGTAACGACAAAATAAAATATTATGTTCTTTATCAATGTGATTTATTGTTATTATTAAAACGGTTAAAAGGTGACAGTGTGAGGGGACAATGTCTATGTCAATATTGAGCTGCCTGAAAAATACTCTCTCTATATAGAAAACTGAAAAAAAAAAATTAACATGAAATGAAAAACCCCTTTTAACCTAGCCTAAGGTATTAGAGTTTTAGTTTACATGGACGAATTTAAGTCTATTTTTTTTAACCGTTTATATCCTGAATTAATTTTCCAGCTACTTTTTAGATGCTCAGAATCCTCGATTATTCCCACCAGTTATTTTTTTTTATAAAGTTTTCCTTATCTAATCATAGCATTTTTGCGATTCAATTAGGTGAAAATTTCTCATTTGAGAAACCGGTGGTATCAGATTAAAAATTCTGTAAAATATGCTCGTCGCGAAGGGGTTAAAGTGGTACTTATAAGTACCGCCAGGATAAAAAGGATTAATCTAAATTACTAAAAAGTATACCACTCTTGTAACAGCATTTTAATTCTGCTCATACCACTAAAGTTAAAAAATAACGTACCAAAAATGTATATGCAGTTGTCTTCCCTAACTTTTTAAAAATACAGTCGGAGGTTGACTTCAGAGAGTGAAGACGTAGGGGGAAGCGCTTCGTACTTGCGTACCCGTTCTCCCGGCTAGCACCGACCTTTTACGGCATAATACCCAGAGCAGTGTAGGTGTCCTTTTCAGGACTTTATGACGAACTGCCTGAGGTATTACAGTTATCTTGCTTACCACTCTTCGACATGGCCACGATCTCTTTTGATATTGACATGGATGACAACATTCCCAGGATTGTCGATGGCTTTGAGCCGGCTGATTTCCTCGGTACTTTCAACGAATATCCCACGATTGACGAGCCTGCCAACGAAGTTTTGCGTGAAATGTTTCACTGTATAGACAACTACATCAGACAAACTCTACAAAGGCCTGACTACCAGACGGACAGTTGCTTAAAGGAAGAGGTAACTAAAGTTTGTCAATTTGCCACGACTATGTTAAGTGAGCCAGATCCTTTTCTGCCTATGACCTCCGGTTATGCTAAATTTCTAAATATTACTACCCAAGACGAATTGTCGGTTAAAATCAATAAGATTAAGAATCTCTATCTTAAAACTCAGTCTAATGATACTTTTTCATTCCCGAAAAAAAAACTATCCGCAAAAGGAAAATCTCTGAAACGGAAAATGCAATTCCGCTTCAAAATAAATACTCTGATTTACCATCGGAAGCGAATATCGATAGCTCTCAAAATCTTGTAATTCAAACTGACAGCCAAAATTCTGATATGGAAGGTGACGATACTAATTCACCTAAAGAAATCGTTTATCCCATATATATCGAAATATTAGACAATGAGTGGCATAAAATCACTCAGGACTTAAAAAATCTCGATGCTGACAACGCTCCTAAAGTGAGTCTTAACAATGATCTCCTAAAAATCCAGCCTAAAACTGATAACCAATTTAGAGAAATCTAGCGATATCTCACTAGTAAAAACTTAAAATATACTACCATTTCCCCTAAGGATATGCGACCCAAAAAACTTTGTGTTCGCGGCATCCCCCCCAATACTGACCCCCAACTAATCATCAACGACTTGAAAACTCGCGGCTTCCAAGCTACTCGTGCCGCTATGATGAAAAGCAGAAAAACGGGACTTGCAATGCCTCTTTACGTTGTCAACGTTCTCCCATGCAACGACTTTGACCTGATTTTTCAAATCAAGGAATTATGTGACATTAGCGTCACAATCGAAAAATATCGCAACTTCAACAACGTTAAACAGTGCTATCGTTGCCAAAGGTACGGTCACGCATCTTAAACGTGTAATTTCACCCCAAAATGCGTTAAATGCTCCGAAATTCACCTCTCTACTGACTGCCCATACAAGGGCAAAATTACTCCCAAATGCGCGAACTGTAGTGGTACGCACCCTGCCTCTTACAGGGGCTGTCCGAAAAACCCCCAAAATACCAAGAACCAGGCTAAAAATCATACCACTAAAAATAAAATTCCCAATAAAAATTCCGACTTTGTAGAAATTCTCAAAAACTTTAACTATACTGTTACGGCTAATAATAGTAACTCCCAAAAGGTCACTGACGACGCTATACAGGAACCCTCTGATTCCACTAACCCTGAGAGCACCGCTCAAAATACCCCACCCCCTAACCCGAACCCCATAAATGAAATTTTCCAAACCTTCAACGACTTGAAAGAAATTCTTAAACTTTCCAAACTCCTCAAAAGCATTCAAAAAATCGCTCAGAAAATCAAAAAATGCAAAAACCCAATTGATAAGATGACTGTTATCATCAATGAGCTTGAAATATTCGCTAACGAGTTTAACCTCACCGACTAATCGGCGCCCTCTGGGCTGTCATTCTTAAATACTCAATATTTTCTCTACCTTTTTTGAAAAAAAAAATGTTATACAATATTCTAAATTATTATACTTTGTATGGTCACTGAAAAGTGTCTTTTTTTATTTGTTGCTTTGCCCCCTTTTCCCCTTTTCCATTTTGCTTTGTTTTTTCGAACTTGTCCGAACCATATTTTTAAACTTTTAAATAGCAGTTATTCTACTGCAGCTATTCTTACTTTTCAAAATTTTTTACTCTTTCCTTAAATCCTTTCTACTTTTATTTATATATTTTAATTGCAGATGTAATCTTTAAACTTTTTTCACTGGCTCACTTTAAAATACAGTTTACTTTAAATCGCCTGGGCGTAAAGTTGATCGCAACTAGGTAGCCCATGAAACCGCCTCAACCTGTTCGGCACCTGTTCCCTAACTTTAAGCTTGTACAAGCCTCTATCATGATATCCTAGGTGCTGCCGACGTGCAAGTCAAGGATTATTAAAATAGGTTGGTAACGCATGCTGAGCTCCATATTAATACGGAGTAGATGCGCATTTCGACTCACTTTGCGGTGCGCAGTCGAGTCTGAACCGACTGCCTTGCACGATGAGTCGAGAGTCGACTCACCTGAACACAGAGTAAGGAAATTTAAACAGAGTCCGAACTTCGCCTGAAAAGAGCGACTGCAGCGAAGGACTCAAAAACTACATCATCGCTTTGGCGATTTTTATCTTCGTGATTTCCGTTCAATTGTTGTAGCCCCACCAATGGCTCAGAGGTTCTGTTCTCAAAAAGCTGGTAGACGACAGGTGCTAGGATCAAACCCCGGTCGCGCTCGTCGACCTAACCGTTCGGAGTGTTCCGTGGTTTTCTTCGAACCTTGCCGTAAATACGGGTTAGGATCCCTTAAAAAGACCCCCACGGAGGGCACCCCCCTAGGGCCTATATCCCTCGTGTTGATAATTGGCCGTCATAAATCAACGCAACCCGTTTAATTGTAACCCTATTCTGCTTAGTGCCTTTTGCTGTTGTCATTTGCAAATGTGCAAATTTTCGCCGTTCGCTGTTTGATTTTTGAATTCTTGATTAATATTTATTATTAAAATTATTCTTTGAAGATCAAATAGGACATTATAATTCTTCAAAATGCTACGAAGAGATACGTGTATTATTTGTAAGAACAAGAGTGAAAAGTTATTTTTTATTCCAAGGATCGGTAAGTTGTGATTTATTTTCATGTGTTGTTTTTGTTCTTTTTTAGGTCATAATGCTTTCCTATGGGGATGCAGACGATTTTTCAAATTTCATTTTTATCTGAAATGAAAATGGAACATTTGCATAATGGATTTAGACGTAAAATTATGAATGCTAAATTTTCGATATGGATTTCGAATAGTTTTAAAATTTTGCCGATAAATTTAATAGAATTTAGAAATTAATTGCTTAAAATATTTGAAAATGTTTTTGCATCTGTTCGGGAAATATAAACGTCTTATTTTCATATTTTTTTACAATTTTTAAAAGCGTTTATTTTTACTTTCCACTTTAATTTATTCGCTGCTTAGCAACCGTATTTTAAAGAGTATAAAAAATAATAAAATTCATGGAACTCGCACTATTTTCGTGAAATATCTTTTTATTTATTATTATTTTTTTTTAATCAAAACGAATGTAAATTTAATGAGACTACGGGGGGATGAATACCTGTTTATTTAAAAAAATTAAGAGAATAAGCAATTCATCAGAATTTCAGAATATCATTGTATAACACCGCGTTTAATTTAATGATTCTAATTTCGGGAACATTCGAAGAATTGTATCTGCTTAGATATGTATGCAATTGAAAAAATAATAATTTCGGATTGTACGATGTTAAATGATAGGAACAATGAGATTTAAAAAACAAGCAGCAACAAGCTATCGCCGTTTTTTCCCCTTCCCTCATTTGTCGCCAAGAAAGCGATATATAGCCGTATTAGAAACCTCGCTTCTGTTATGGCCGTAGTTCCTGCGTCACCCGCAGCAATCGCCACTGTCTATGTGTAATCCCATGTTATAGAAGTTACTATTGCAGTGTATGAGAGTTGATTCTCTGTTTAAATTTCCTTACTCTGTTCACCAGAAGAAGTAGGGTTGGTTGGTTGGAAAGTAATTCAATAAATTTTTAATATGGAGCAATATTTATCGCAACTAATAAAAACCAGCAATCATCTACTTTTTTCTCAGCAACAAATTTTCTCACATTTAACATAAATAAATTCTATACAGATCATGTTCTTTTAAAACAGTGATTCAAAAATAAAGCTCCATAGGAAGTACTCTTGTGACATTCCATTAATAGAACTAAAATGTGTTCTAAAACAGAAAAAAGAAAGAAAGAAATGAAATAAAAAAGAAAACTGCCCAGTTAAACTGAGGGCATAGAGATCACAGGCTATTCACACTAACTATATATTATACTCTTATTTCAAAGAATTTGAAATAAGCCCCACGAAAAATAAAGAAATCGACAATATATTAAGGGGTATCATTCCCCCGTTTCCACACCCTCTTATAGTTAACCATTGAACACCCAAAACTAATCAGGGAAGCCCCTTACTACAATGAACATGTATACTAAATTCGAAGCAAATCGGATAATTCTGCATGAAAAACCCATTTATCTAAATTAAGGGGATTACCCCCGTATCCCCCTTTATACGTAACCAGTGAATCTCTAAAACCAGGAGAACCAGGGAAGCACCTTACCACAATGAGCCTACATAAGAAAATCGGATATTTCTCCATGAAAACACATTCATCTAAATTAAGGGAGAGGATAAGCCCCCACCGCTCTTTACCCTCTTTATACTTAATCAAAGAATCCCCAAAACTAACCAGGAAAACGCCTTTTCACAATGAACCTATATACAAAATTAGAAGAAATTCGGATTATTCTGCATGAAAAACCCATTTATCTAAATTAAAGGGGGGGGGGGGAGTTAGCCCTCCAGTTCCCCGCTTTATACTTCACCAATGAATCCTCAAAACTAATCAGAGAAGCGCCAGATAATGCCACTCGAAAAATAAAGAAATCGACAATATATTAAGGGGGGGATAAGCACCGGTTCCCACCCTTTATACTTAACCAATAACCCGCCAAAATCTAATCCGGCAAGCGCCTTGCCACAATGAATTTATACACAAAATTTGAAAAAAAATCGGATAATTTTGCTTGAAAAACCCATTTATCTAAATTAAGGGAGGTGAGCCTCCCCGTCCCCCCCTTTACACTTAACAAATGAAAACCCAAAACTAATCAGGCAAGCGCCTTACCACAATGAATCTATATAGAAAATTTGAAGAAAATCCGATAATTCTGCATGAAAAACCCATTTATCTAAATTAAGGGGGATTAGTCCCCCGTTTACCCCCCCCCTCCCTTATACTTACCCAATGAACACCCAAAACTAATTAGGGAAGTGCCTTATCACAATGAGCCTATATACAAAATTTGAAGAAAATCGGATAATTCTTAATGAAAAACCCATTTATCTAAATTAAGGGGGTTATCCCCCCCGTTTCCCCCCTTTATACTTAACTAAAGAACTCCCAAAAATAATCAGGGAAGCACCTTATAACAATGAACCTATATACGAAATTTGAAGAAAAACGGATACTTCTGCATGAAAAACCCATTTATCTAAATTAAGGGGGAGTTAGCCCCTCCCCCCTTTTCCCCTTTTATACTTAACCAATGAACTCCCAAAACTAATCAGGGAAGCGCCTTATTAGAATGAACCTGTAAACAAAATTTGAAGCAAAGCGGACAATTCTATCACGAGTTATCGCGTTACGTACATACATACATACATACGTACATACATACAGAACGGGCGGGCACATTAGCTCTCAGGCTTTGATAGCCTGTGAACTAAAAATCATAATGATATATTTTATTTTCTCATTAATATGATATATATTTCATTTCTGTCAATTGTTTTCTTGTAATACCTTTGTTGTGATTCTCAAAGCCTAAAAATTAGGTTTAAAGATCAATTGGTGGCTGTCTTTTATTTTTTTTATTTTTTTTTTTTACTTTATTTTCAGATGCATTGCCTTTATGAAAAAATGAAAAACGCTCTTTGATCTGCTAAATAAAAAAATCTGCATTTATGAAGGAATATAATTTAGTGAATACATAAAAATGTAGGATAAAAAAATTGTAAGTGATTAAAATAAAAAAATTAAAAAGGGTTGCCCCTCTCCTCTATGGGTGGTTTACAAGGAAACGAAATAAAGAAGTAATTCTTCGTATCTGCTGTTTATATTTTGCAATTCATCCGATTGCTAAATTTCATTTCTAAAACCTTGATAAATGCGGAGATACGTTTATATGCCCTCTCCCGTCCTCATTTCCTGGAGGGCGATGGGGCTGAATTAAAAAAGATCATCCGAATCTTACGTTTATATTCTGACACTTAGCATGCAGCAACATTTTATCACGAAAGTCACGATTTATTAGTTTTGCCCTCCTCTCTCACACGCGAAGGAGGTAACTAAAGGAGTAAGGAAAAGATCTTTGCATCATATGTTTACATTATGTGATTTATCCTCTTTCAAAATTTAATCTCTAACACTCTGATAGATTCTCATTTTACGATAGAAAGGGAACCGAGTTTCATAATTTTCATCCGTATTTTATGTTTATATTCTGACACTGAGCATCTTGAAAATTTTTATCACGAAAGCGGTGAGAGATCCTGAGATGCATTTTTGCTCTCTCACCCTCCTAAACGTACCCAGCAAGGGGGGGGGGGGGGGGTAATTAAAAAAATAAAAAAACTTCATATTTGGCTTTATGTTTTGTGATTCACGTCCTTTCAAAATTTCATTTCTAAAACCATCATAGATCCTGAGTTACGTTTTTATCCCCCCCTTTGTTACCCTACCCTCCTAACTCCTCCTCTGAATGGAAAATAGAATTATGAAAATAACCTTTAAATCTGGCTTCAAATATGGAACATTAGAAAAAATAGAATGGTTAAACTTTTAAGAAATTACGTATATATATACTATATTTAATTATCTGTAAATATTTACATTTACCAAAATGAATTAAAATAACTATATATACGGAAATCAAGTAAAGAATATCCATTTTTAAATAAAACACATCGATTATAAAATTAATTCGGTAACAGAACATGGCTGTTACTAAATGTTATAATTGTTATAATAGCCTGTTACTAATGTAAAATTTAATTTGTCTTTCTTCTAATTTTTTTTTTAATTACATGAAACAAAAGAACTTGAAACATTCCACCATTCAATCCTACTTCCTCTTTTTAGAAAAATACACTCAGATCAACTGCTTGATCGCCTACCGGTGTCTAGCATACGACAAATTCAATTAATCATTCAGAAAGCACTTTGTATTTTTGTCCCTCCCCTTCTATTCATACAATCATCTTCCTAATATAATCCCTAATACTGAGTCGAGGAGTTGAAATATCAAAGAGTCGAAAAATCCAACTCTTATTTCAACTCTCTACTCCCGAATCTCCAAGGTCAAATACTGCGTTGAACTGGTTTCGACTTTCGACAACCTTTCGATTCCGAATCCCACTTTGAGTTGAAAGGTCGAATTTTTAGATTCGAGATAGCTTTCTAGCAGTGAATCGACAGTTTGACTCACTTAGAAGGAGTCGAATTTCAGAGTCAATTCTTCGACTGTTTGGTAATCTCTACTACGCAGCAGACTAAATATAAGCTTACTGAACTAAAATTCTAGAGATTTGTTTTTATTTTGTTTTTTGTAATAATAATAAAAAAAAAAACCTTGCTATAAAATCATGAACAAAAAATTGCCATTTTTTTCACAATTGTTTTATTTAAATTAAATAGGAAAAATAAAAATTTTGTTCATGTTATTTAATGCTTAATTATTAATGAATTAAAGCGTTTAAGCTTTTTATTTTTGACAGTAAGTATCATCTCCAAAAGTTTGTAATAGTAGTTTGGAGAGAAGGATAAATACCTTATTTTCAAAAAAATATAGAGAGAGCAATGATTGAATATCAAGGCTTCAGGAAAGTAGCACCAGCAAAAAATAAAATTATTTAATTCGCACTCACGAATGTATTCTATTCAGTGTTTATGAAACCATGAAATAAATTATTTATTGTTTGTGATAAAAAGAAAAAAAAAATCTTATATTTTATGTCTCTTAAAATGCTGATATGTCTGTTATAAATTGTGCTCAGTTGTTTAAGATGTATTAAATCCATGAGAATTCAAGTAAGTAAATGTTATTGCATAATTTAATTTCGTAAAGATGAATCTCCATTTAAGAACTATTTAAAAACAAAATATAGAGTTTACACAATTCCTGGGCTAATTTATTAAAGCACATTTTTGTAATTTTCATAAAAAAATATTTTTATGTGTTCTATATGTTGCAGATTTGTTTATTTTTAGTTTCTATTCTGATAACGTGGACCAATGCATGTATAATCAATACACTCCATTCTCGTTTTAAACGAAAAAACTTTATTGTAAATTAACAAATAAAAAAATAAATAAAAATAAAGTAAAAAAATGATAAGTAGATACATGATGTATAAATACAGTTTCAGCATTTACGACCTCCGTATAGCGTATCTCGTCAGCATTCCGTTGGCATCTGTCGATATCTGTTTGGTGACTGTCTCTTCTCTGGAAACTGGTATTTCTTATATAGGGAAAGAAAAACACCATAATCTCTTATGACTGGCACTTCTTTTAATCCCTTACTTACCAAGTCTGAATTTTCACTTCATAGGGGCTTAGTTCTTTGTATCAAAGGAATTGCTGATACAATTTTTATCCACCCATTCAGAGAGTATTGCCATCAATACAACACATACATTCAAGCCTGGCTTACTTCAAGATGTCAATGAAATTCTTCACTCAATGGGATTATCTTCTCAGAAAGAGGCCAATCTATAAGACTATTTGCATTCATAGGATGTTATCCCATTTCTACAAGTAAGTGATTAGTGGATCATGTCAACCTGTCACAACTCCCGCATAGTATTATCTTCTCAGAATAAGGCCAATTCACAAGACCCCTTCCATTCATGGAGAATTACTTTAATCTTACAAGTATGTGTGCAATCGAGATTTCAAATTGCCACACTATTAAATTCTTTAAACATATTTTAATTTATAGAGAAGAACAAATGTTTTTCAGTAGTATGTTGCATTCTATCTCTGATACTCCATAATTTAATTTTATGTAACCCTCCCAGTACCGTTGGGATCTAATTTTACACCATTTTTATTTATTTTGGAGTTTTTCGTCTTTCCAACCAGCAGAAATAATAATAATTTAAACTTAATAAATTAAATTAAATAGACAAATTCACAATTTAGGTAAGTCAACGATTGTTAAAAAAAGTAAAAAAATAAATAATAAAAAATAAATAAAAAGACAAATTGTTTTCTACCTGTGCTTATTATATCGAATCATGTTCTTAGCTGCATTATACAGTTGTATGATATAACATGTAACAATTATTAGGACATATCACATAATCTCTCGATAAGGATAAGTAGAGCATTAGTGCTATTTATGTCGATTTATCCATTTTATCTAGAAACATTTTACATAAATACAAAATGATAATCAATCGAATCAAATTACTTTTCTCAAATTAAAAACGTAACTTTATATAAGCATGATAATCTTTTGAAGAAATATTATGAAAGTAACAAATAAATGACCAAGACGACTTATACATATTTTGCTAAGACTAACCTGAAATGAAACATGATTTAGTGAAAATATCCGATTACCTTAATTTAATAAGGATAATATACATAGTACGAGCAGTACACAAGATTCTCAAACATGATATCAGATTTGAATAGCATTATACTTCCAAAAAGAAGGCTTCAAAGAATTATACTGCATTGCGAATTTATAACATATTTCGCACGAAAAACAAAGTATGTTAAATTTATGGAGTAATTAACTTAATGTAAACTGTTATATAGTTTACAGATTTAAACAGGGCATAAAATAACATATAAAGTAGGCGACACTAGTGTCGCCCAGTGTGAAATTATTGTCGCCCAGTGACAAGGAATGTTGCCGGCAATTTTTGAAATAAAAATATTTAAATAACAAAAACTGTATTTGTGCTTCGGATAATATGACTGGCGACAGTCGTTATAGCAGATACCGAGTATAGGCTGGGACAGTACGATACAATATGAGGTATAGGCTAGGATGGCGGGAAGTGCCGTGTGACCTATGGATGGAAACATGTCGTTGTTGTGACCTTTGTGTTTGTGCTTGAAAGATTTATTTTCCGACAATCCATCCAGGCATTTTGGAAACATGTTATAAAATTTAACATGGTATTTTTTTAATTTAATGTTTTTAAACAGCAAGAGGAAAATCTTTTTGATTAGTCCCACTTTGGGTCTAAAACTATACACTCTCAGAAAATACTGTAAATTTATGAGCGTTTGCCCTTCAATTTTCACGGGGAACAGCCTTATTTGATGAAAAACGGTCTGATCCACTAAATAAACGGCCTTATCCCTTAGATACTTAGAAAATTAAGAGCAATCCACATATTCTTGCAGTTCTAACCCATATGTTAGCAAAAATACGGTACGACCCCATACATTGTCCTCCGCTAGGGTGTAACCCTTCATTTTACTCGTGTTTCGAAAATTTCAACACTCCAAAAAAGCGAGTCTGTGATTATTATCTAACTCTAACATGCTACGTGCTACGGAACAGTAAGTAAACTGTTATTGTGTTTTAAAGTGCATTATATCCTGTGCATTATAATGCTGTATTACTTTGCCCCATAAAATTACTGGTTGCACAAAATGATGAGCATGGATACTTTTTTTACGGGGTATGACTGGAATCTCTACTGCCGGCCTCTGCCCGTAATTTTACAGGAATTATTTTTCTGTGTGTAGTTACGGGAAATTAAAAACAAATATTTAATGATTCAAGTCAAATTTGCTTTTCAATTTGAGAATTTATTCCAGGCTCCAAATACCAAATTGGAAGATGTAATACTGTTATGTACAAAAGTCAAGTGTAGAAACAGTAAAAGATAAGTAGTATTTTAACATAATTTTAGTGATAAATTTCATACATAAATTTTTAATTAGGTACAGAAATTTGGTAGGTTGAATGTTATGTTTGATCTATATATATATATGACTAACATAACAATTGTTAACAATTAGTCTGAACTGGGAATGTAGACTTTCTTTAATGCTACCTAGCTATAAATGAACGGGTTTACATGATTCAACGAAGACATCATTATTTACTTACCAGGTGCAGAAGAAGTAAAATAGACAGAATTAATAAAACCGAATTATAGAAATCGGTATTCTAATTATTTGGTTTGCAGTTATCGGGAGGTGGGCAGGCCTGTAGCTAGAAGTGAACAATAGGGGGTGCTCAAGAAAATGTAGGGGGGGCTCATACTATTTCTCTTTCTCAGACACATGCACACACAAACACAGATATATATGATGAAAGTATTATATAGAAAGGTAAATTAGTGCATATTCATAGTGTAGGCACTACGTTTCTTATTAAATTGCTTATAATAACTTTGTTTGATACTAAGAAAAGTAAAAGCTGCAGACAGGGATGTAATACCTTCTGGATTATTTTAAGGAATACCGTATACCCTCTTCTCAAAAACACTATAGCATATACTTTTTAGGGTATACCCTCTGCCTAAAGCGTATGCCCTCTGGGTTTTTTACGACTACATCACTGGCTGCAGAATGAAAATTTTCAGTGTATAATTATTCTAGTGAAATAATAAGTGATGATGTTAAAAAGTAAATAAAAAGTTGTTTCGTCTGTTTCAAAAGAGTCGCAACCTTTAATTTTTTTTTCTGAATATTCCGTGCCCTTCAGGATTCTAAAGTTATGTTATTATATGATAAAAAACATTAGAATAATCAAAGGTGTACTTTGCATTTTAAAATTATTTTTGCGGCTAGTCAAAAGCTAAATCCACTTGTATTTAAATCGGCTATAACTCATTAGAATAACTTTGTTTTATGTTAATAATGGAAAACACTGCAAAATGAAAAAATTCAGTATATAACTAATGCAAAAGTAAATGTTTGCATCAGCAAAAGGTTGTTAATTCTGAGTATGGCAGATAGGATGTGCGCCTGTTGAAGCACTTATTTGCAGTTTTTAAACAAATACTACAATTTAGTATTTATGCAAAACTGTACAGAGCCCCCAAAACTAAGTTCAGTTTTTGAACAGAGTTTCATTTGGATTTTTAAAACAGAATTTCGTTTGGCGGCCTTGGCAACTTTCCCAGGGGGGGGGGGGGGCTTAAAAATGTTCAGGGGGTGCTGAGCCCCCTCTGGCACCCCCCTAGCTACGGCCCTGGAGGTGGGGGAGCTAAATTTATACGTAGATATTTGCTTGGGACAACAGATCAAACCTATTGTCGCCCAGTGAGAATTCCTTAAAATATGCTCTGGATTTAAAGATAGGTATTTTTTTTATATATATATACAAATAGCATTTAAGTATTCATTGCAACTAACTCCTTTTTTGTTTTGTTTAGGAATTTAATGTGATTTTTTTTTTTCTGCTGTCGACATGTTTTAATATCAATAGCTGGAAATATTCTGAAGACAGAAATAAGATACATAAACGATTGAAAAAAAAAAAAAATCCTTTACATTAATATATATTTATTTCTATTTCATCACGTTATCTCATTATCGTCTTCGAATGAAGAATATTCTACATTAAAAAAAAATTCAATCACGTAAACGTAACGTAGATCTCCTTTACAAGGCATTTTTTGAAAGACAAGGTACACTTTTTGAAGAAAATAATTAGCATATGAACTTGAAAATTTCTCTGCATGTCAAATAATATCATGCAATAATAGCAAGAAGCATTTTACAATTATTCAGAATCAAAATAAATTAAAAAATGTGCGAATTTAATGTTTGTTTTTGAAATTCATAATTTGTTTATCTTAAAGAAAATATATATGCTACTGTTCTGACAAAAATGTCACTTTTTTTCTTACAAAGAAATTAATAACTTTAACAAATACAAAAATTTAAATCTCCAAGTTTAATTATTATTTCGTTTTTTTGTTTTAACGCTATTGCAATGCATTAAAGAAAAACGCGCTTACTTAGGTATTTCATATTCAATTTAATGACATATTGCTGTTTGTCTTTCCAATCTACAAAAAGACGTTGTTACTTAATGAATACTGTAATTCATGAAGTCAATTGCTGACAGTTTACACTATGATGATTGAATTTTAAAAGTCTGCTTATGATTATACCTTTCCATATGTGATTAAATTTATTATTAATGTAGATCAATGGGTATTTTTAAAAATTACCTGGATTCGATGTATGCTTGTAAGAAGATTAAGGGGGGGGGGGGGGGCATAATGTCCATCCATTTCAGAATTTTTATTCGAGACACTGTCTAGGTCTATGGGCGTACGCAAGATTACCATTAGGGAAGAAAATCCATTAAAACACAATTTGTACCTATCTCTAGCCGCGAAACAGAGAAAAAAAAAAATTCAATAACATTTTTGAAAAAAAAAAAAAAAAAAAGAAAAAAGGATCCTCCTCCCATCCCACCCCCTTCCCCCCCAAAAAAATGTTAACGGATATATTGATATACTTTATATTTTTTTAAAGAGCGTTGTAGCGAAAAACCTGTACAAACCCTCCCACACAAAATAATAATTATAATTGAATCCTGGCTATGAATTTTCAGTTTTAACACTTTTTTGAATAAAACTTGCTTCAAAATCTGAAATGTAAAAGGAAACTACATACATTGACATTCAGTGGTTATGATAAGGCAGTGTTAAAGAATAAAAAGAATCAAGCTAAAATAAAAGTACGTTTATACTTTTAATGAAATGTAATAAAAGTCATTTAAACTCAGCTCTCTGTCAATCAAATTGCATTAATACAAATTAGTTTATTTGAATCAAAAGCAAATTTCTTTAAGTTTATATCCTGTCATTGCAGTTGTATAAATTCTTACTTTTATCAAACATGTACACTTTTTATTTTTTCTTTGTACTGCCCACAATTTGTTTTAACAATAGTATAGCGTAGAAATAGAAAAAAAAAATGTGTTTGAGATTGAGAAAGGTCTACATTGCTTACGTTTTTGTGTTTTTTCCTAGAATTCGATGATCCACTTTAGTTCGAATATGAGGCAAAAAAAGAAATGCTATCAAAATATTCGATTATGTACAATACTCATGCTATAGGGAATGATAATTCTTAAAGCTTAACGCTTATTAACAGTAATGCAACCGCAGCCTTTTTTTTTGCAGTTTTTTAAATTCTTACTTTTATCAAACATGTTCACTTTTTATTTTTTCTGTGTACCGCCCACAGTTTGTTTTAACAATAGTGTAGCGTAGAAATACAAAAAAAATGTGTTTGAGATTGAGAAAGGCCTACATTGCGTACGTTTTTGTGTTTTTTCCTAGAATTCGATGATCCAGTTTAGTTCGTATATGAGGCAAAAAAAGAAATGCTATCAAAATATTCGATTATGTACAATACTCATGCGATAGGGAATGATAATTCTTAAAGCTTAACGCTTTTTAACAGTAATGCAACTACAGCCTTTTTTTGCAGTTTTTTTAATTCTTACTTTTATCAAACATGTTCACTTTTTATTTTTTCCGTGTACCGCCCACAGTTTTTTTTAACAATAGTATAGCGTAGAAATACAAAAAAAATGTGTTTGAGATTGAGAAAGGTCTACATTGCGTACGTTCTTGTGTTATTTCCTAGAATTCGATGATCCAGTTTAGTTCAAATATGAGGCAAAGTAAGATATGCTATCAAAATATTCAATTATATACAATACTCATGCGATAGGAAATGATAATTCTTAAAGCTTAAAACTTATTAACAGTAATACAACCGTAGCCTTTTTTCGAAACAAGCGACAAATTTGCATTTTATCCAGGCATCTGTAACGGGTTGCATACATTTTAAATGCAATAATCTAATTAACCCTATGTAGATATTGAATTTTATGTATTTTTTAAAAACTATTATTGTAATTTAAAACAAATAACAAAATTTGCATACATTTTTATGTATAATTTTGCAATCAATTTTTCATTAAAGTAAGATATTTACTGTTTTTGTTGGTGGTCCTAAACCTTTTTCCAGCACTGTATAATGCGTTGCCACAATTTTAAATGTAATTATCGCAGTTTAACCCTTTAAAGAGTAGTGTTTGGATGGCACGAAAACTTCATTTTAATTCCAAAGTCAAGTGTCACACAGAATTTTAAAATAAAATATTACTAAGAGAAAATTCGTGAAGAAAAGCTTTAAATTATTTTTAAATAATTTGTTTGTAATTTTCGGTGTCTTTCAATTATTTAAGCATTTTAGCAGCAGAGGTACTTTGCCGCTGAAAGGCATAAATGATTCGTGCTGTTAAATGGATTTTTTTTTTTTTTTTTTTTTTTTTTTTTAACAAAGTGGTGGATGCCGATGAAGCTAAATACAATAATACTGACTTTGGATCTTTATTCATAAAATTGCTTAAATAGTGATTCATAGATTCATATAATAGGATATTACTCTTACTTGTTGCAGCTTTGGGAGGGGGATTCAACCCCGAAGCAACAACCCCCCCCCTCTCCATATTATTTTGACTAACTCAAAATAATTATAACTAGGCATTATCATATTGAAACTGTAATATTCAATTCATACCACTATTCTCCAATGATAAATCTATATAAATATATATGAGCGTAGTTTGATCTTTCCCTCTACCAGATCTCATATAAACTATATAAATCATGGTGTGCTGGATGTTCTGCACATTCAGCAACATGCACAGACAATAGAATCCTAACAGACGAATAAGAAGGAGCCTGCTTTGAGCGCCGTCTGGAGGGGGTCAGTAAAACTAGCACTGCTCTAGAGCGGTTTGGCACCAGGCTGGCGAGATCAAGGCGTGAAATTTTCTTGTTTGCTTGCGGCGTGAAGAAATCAGGTTTCAGCACGTGTTTGTAATGTCCTAAGTTTTTGAAAGGTAAGTTATTTTCTCTTATTTATTGTATTATTTCTCTTTCAATTTCAATGTTTATAAATTTTTTGTACTAGTATTTGTTATATTTTTTTCAGTTCTGAAAAAATGTTTTCTAAACCAGCCAGAAAGATCTTGATGCCGCTGAAATAATAAGTAGAAAATTTCAACAGACTCGTCGTTTCGTCTTCACAAAGATTTCTGCAATGGAGAAAGAAAAAGCCGCGTCTCTTATTTAACCATCGGAGTGTGAAAAGTAGGCTATTTATAGATTTTTTCTTTTATTAAACAATTTTACACGCTAATAATAATAAAAAAATGTATAAGTGTAGAAATATCATCATCAACATGTTTAAAAAAAAATTAATATGGAATTTTTTTCTGCATTAATAGCTTTAAAATAAGTAATAATTGCTTTTGAGGTAAATATTAAGTGTTAGAACAGGCAAATTTGAGTTTAAAAACATTAAAAACTACAAAATTTCTTGTAAAACACAGGCAATGAAAGTTTTTAGCTTTTTCATTGAAATCAGATTTTTCTTAATCTTAATGTCATTTTGTCTCTTTCTGAGCATACAAAATCATGATCTAAAATAGGGGGGGGGGGGGGGGGAGGTAAATGGATAAAATTATAATGGTGTACAAATTCTATGCTTTTAAGTTTTCCTTGTAACATTTTCAACATTGTAAATATATGAGTAACAATATAAGCGTTTTTTTTTTTTTTTCTAGTTTTCCCAGTTTCACAAAATATTCTTTGAAATGTAAAATGAAGTGGTGGTGGGGGACTAAAGGAAAAAAAAAACTAGATTTTAAAAATATATATTTCTTTAAAAAGCACTAAACTAAAATACATAATAAATTACCTCTATATTGTGCTCCTAATGCCTGCACATGTAAATTTTACGACATTATCTCTGATTTTTGTTTTAATTCATGTTTGCTTCAGTTTGAGTATCTATGCTAATACAGTACAGAAATTTTAACACAAGGATGTGCTTGAACTCATAATATAGTATAAATAAAAGAAATTAGCGTGGACAGATATCATACTGGTTTTAACACCTAAATTAATAATACTAGAACTATGTTAGCGAAGAACTACTCAGTAAATCGACAAAGAAATTGCATATGAAAGTAATATATATATATATATTTATTTATTTATTTATTTATTTTTGACAGTGTAAAATTTGAAATTGAGTGGTGTTTAAAAGTTAATAAGTTTGATAAAAATGAAATTGTTCACCCAGGTCATTGCCACTGTTGATATGATGTCAGCGTTACATGTTTTTAGTTTATAATATAGATTCTTTATTTAGAAAATTCGGCAAACTTATTACTTTTAAATTCCAAATTAAATTTAAAATTAAAATGTTTCTTCTGTTTATTGGGATTTGTTTTCATTCACTTTCTATGTAAAATTAAATTATTTAAATATTTTAATAATTGTTTTGACCGCTTGGTCAAAACATATCTTCATATTTATCAGGATGTTTAAAACTACCTTTTTTACATAGTTGAAACCAATACAACCCTGGTCTGTAAGCTGTTTACATTCTTTTGTGAGCACTTGTTTTTTAAATTATTCAAAATATTACCAAACGACAAAAAAGCAGAAAAAGGAAATTTGTTTTTAATGTAACATTCTCATTTCATATATTATTCAAGATCTCTAAAATTACTTTTTGTTCAGTATTAATAGCTTTAGTTAAAATAATATAATACCACAATCTTAGGTACTTAATTAATAAAATGTATTATGACAGGGTGCACTTACCTGCAACTTCTGTCTATTTATAAATAGGGTGACCTAACCAGTAATTGACCACATGCCAGTAATTGACCAACAACACACTAAAATGTTAGAAACAAGAATTATTGTGTAGATATAGCACTTTTAAGTGGTGAAAAAAAAAATCTAACATCCAATGAAATGGCTAGGAAAAAATAAATTTGAAACATTACTCTCATTAGATGTGGAAGTACAATGAATGAAGGTACATCTTCTAACAGAATCAGAAGTGGATACTTGCTTATTAGCATTGGTGTTTTGTGAGTTGTTTTGTTAATCTTGTAGCATCAAGTTGAATTTAGTTCCACTGGTTCATCAAGTGAGGTATGTAGTCCATTTTTGTTTATTTTAAGTTAATTATTATGTATTTATTGTTAAAATGATAAATTAAATGGGGTTAAGGGGGTGGTCAACTACTAGTTGTGACAGTATTGTACTGTATCCAGTAAATGACCAAAGTGGTCAACTACTGACTTTTTGCCTATTTGCATCCATTCCTTTCCATACTTAAAGTAAATACACATATCTTTGCTTAGAAAGCAATATTCACCTATTTTTCATCAGAAAAACGAGTTCTTTCAGTAGTTGACCAGTGTGGTTAATAACTAAATACTCTTGGTCAATTACTGACCAAGCACATTTAACTATCAACCACTTGTATAATGCCTAGTATTTTTAGATTCTTTTTTAGTAAGCTTCAAGCAGTTTTAATTTTAAATAATAATATGGGTCCAGGGTGGTAAAAGAAACCAATTAAAAAAATTATCTATGTAAAATTAAATAAGCTCAACTGAACTTTTTCTTCCAGATTTAAATTGACAGAAATTGAATGCAACTACCCATTTCAATCTAACATGGAAGAGAAAAAGAAAGTATTTTTCAAGTACTCTGAAGAGGACCTTAGATCTGCAATAATTGAAATTAGAGAAAAAGATGGTAAAATTAGAGAAACTGCCAGGAGATACAGCATTCCTCATTCAACTTTGCTGAATAAATTAAAAGGAAGAACTCCTGAAATGAGGAAAATGGGTCCTTCAACCATCCTAACTCCTGCAGAAGAACAACTTCTATGTAACTGGGTGATTGCCAATGCCAAAAAAGGATTTCCTCTCAGTAAACGCATGCTTATCGAAACAGTGCAAGAAATCATAATTGCTGATGGTCGCTCTAATCCGTTTAATGATAATAAGCCTGGTGATACCTGGTTCAAAGCTTTTCTTAAGCGTCATCCACAGATTTCCCAAAGACATGCTGAAAGCATTGATTCGGGTAGAGCTCTAGTGAATGAAGCATCAATTAGAAAATGGCACAATGATTTACAGAGTTATTTAAAATCTGAAAATGTCTTGGACATTTTAAATGAGCCACAAAGGATTTTCAATGCAGACGAATCGGGTTTCTTAACGAACCCACAATCGGACTTAGTCCTGGCACCTAAAGGGATGGGCAATCTTTATTCTATAAATACAGGATCAGAAATACATGATGAGGTCATTTCTGTAGAATGTGCATCTATTTTTCAACTGAATAACTTGGAAAAATTCCCCATTATTCCAAATGTTTAATTTTAAGTAGGTATATCAGTTCAACTTAATGGTCAATTACTGACACAATGATTGTCATTTTCTAACTTTTAGTGGTCAGTCACTGACAAAATCTTACTTTACAACTAATATAGTAAATAAAATAATATTGCAGAAAAGAAGGCATAAAATGTTTATTTATTATTGATCCTTATAAGTGATTGTTATTTTTGAGAAAGTTTCAAGAAATATGTCCTGAAATTTAGCACAGTAAAATATATAAGGTAAAGAAACTTCCACTAAATGGTCAATTACTGGCTGGGTCACCCTAGTTAAATTCATTTATGAGTTAAGGCTTTTATAGCAATCAGGGGTCTGTCCAGACTTTTTCCCCAGGGTCCTGTTTTTGTGAAATTGGTAACAACTTTTTATATTTGTGAAAAATCTAATCCTAATTTCGTGAATTTGAAATGATCGTTATATTCAGGTTCTTGTTTATACATTTTTACGGAGATATATGGATGTAAAATACATGTCTTTTTTTTATATATGTAAAAGTGACAGGTCAGATTTTACTTTTAAATGATTAATTTGTGAAATGTTTAATTTAAAGATAGAAAAATTTTGTGAAAAACCTATTTTTAAGACAAAGAATTTTGTGAAGGGTGAATTTTGTGATTTTTCCTGTTTTGAAATGAAAAATTTTGTGAAGAATCCTTTAAAGGACCCAATTTTTTCCTAAACAGATCCCTGGCAATCGGTATTCAAATGTCTGTTTTTATCAGTATTGAAAGGTTATATATCATTAAGTATATTACATTTCAAGAGGAGGAGGCGAGGGATGTGAAAGAGAGAGGGTGTTTACACATTTTGTGACATTGAATCAAAAATTGAATTGAAATATATCAACAGAAAGACAGATTTTCATATGTTGAACATACAAATTACATAAAGCTAAATTGGGTAAAAGATGTGTTGCATCAGAATGCTTAATTTCTAATTGTATGATTATCATTTGCGGAATTGTTAGAGAAAGAATTGGACTTAAAAACGTAAACAAATTTTCTTAAGATCTCTGAATTTGGTTTGTGGTAAATTTCAGTGCTTCAAAAGTTTTACAGATATTTTTATGAATTTTTTTTTACATTGGTTTATATAGATAGATAGATATAGATATGCTGTGAACTAAAAGTTAAAATGTATGTTGTATTTTTTTAGACATTTATATATATATATTTAAAAGTTACCTGCATTTTGTGCTCCTAATGCCTGCACATGTAAATTTTATGACATTATCTCTGATTTTTGCTTTAATGCATTTTGTTGCTGCAATGTTTGCTTCAGTTTGAGTATCTATGCTAATATAGTACAGAAAATTTAACACAAGGATGTGCTTGAACTCATAATATAGTATAAATAAAAGAAATTGGTGTGGACAGAAATAATACTGGTTTTGGTTTTAACGCCTAAATTAATAATACTAGAACTATGTTAGTGAAGAACTATTCAGTAAATCATCGACAAAGAAATTGCATATGAAAGTATATATACATATATATATATGTGTGTGTTTTTTTGATGGTGTAAAATTTAAAATTAGGTGGCGTTTAGAAGTTAATAAGTTTGATAAAAATGAAATTGTTCACCCAGGTCATTGCCACTGTTGATATGATGTCTGCGTTTCTCACAGACATGTTTTTGCTTTATAATTTAGATTCTTAATTTAAAAAAATTGAGCAAACTTGTTACTTTTGAATTCCAAATTAAATTTAAAATTAAAATGTTCCTCAGGTTTATTGTGATTTGTAAAATATTTCATTTAAATACAGTATTCAAAGGAACAAATCTGACTTTTATTAAGTTTAAGGCTGTTAGTTGAAAATGTTCCAATATACTATATATATATATATATTCCATATCTGGAGTCGATGCAGATTTTTTTTTTCTTGGGGGCACAGTTTGTGAAAAGTAAAGGTTATTTTTGTGAAATTTTATTATATTTTTGTGAAATTTTATTATATTTTTGTGAAAAATAACATTTTGTAGTAGAAATCCAGCTACTCTAATTCGAACCAAGCGTTTATTAACAAAAACTTTTTTAAATACTTTTGCTGAAGTTTTCCTCTCTGGTGAACTTGTTTGTTTACAAATTACACATTTTAAAAGTCACAAAATAATATATAAATAATAAATAGTAAGTTTTTATGAAATATAATTTTGTGAATGAAAAGGCCTATTTTGTTAAAAGGAATTTTGTGAAGGGGGCCTGTTTCATTATAAAGAATTTTGTGAAGGGGCCCATTTTATTAAATTGATTTTTGTGAAGACCCCAAATTAAAATGCTAAATAGGCCCCAAATTAAAAAATCGACCCCTGCATATAGTAGATAATCTTTAAGTTATTGCATTGTATTATTTATTTTAAAATACTCTGAAAAGTGATTTGTTAAAATATCATAGAATTTTTTGTAAATTTCTTTTTTTGGTACTTTTTGGTTAGCCGGGCACCATTGATATATATACAAGTATATATACGCACACACACACATATACGCATCTATGTATACATATGGATACATACACATGTATGTATATATAGACAATGTATATACATATGTATTTATGTATGTACATATATCACCGATTCTTATGATTTTTTTTAAATATCAATATTTAGTATTTTCTAATTTTCTGTAAATTATGCGAGCTATAAAACTTTTCATTGATTTTATTTTTATGAGCCTGACTCTGAAACCCTGAACTTAAAATTTGCTGTTTGCAGCTAATGATTACTTGAATTTTATTTTACATTTTCATTCATTATTTATATATTAAACCATGGATATCAAGGTGATTTCTTTTATATTTCTTATATGAATATTTTTGCTTCTTTTTCCTTTTTTATGGAGATTAATCACATATACTTCAAAGAAAATGTCTGTCAACGGCCATCTTATGGCCACTTTCCTACGAGGAAAGAGTATAATTTTTTTGTATTTCATCAAGAATTCTACTTTTGTTGGTTGAAATATGTGTATATTAACATTTTTATTTGATTTGAGCTAGTTAATTTTAAATTAACACTAATTGAAAATTTTAAATAAATAAATGCAAGAAAATTTGGCGATTGACTTTATTGCCACCACTGGTAATTTTACTTTAAATGCGTTATTAATGAAAGAGCAAAAATTGTAATATCTGTTGTCATAACCAGGGGCGGGGGGAAAATACATCATTTTACTCACTACTGGCGAGTGGATTTTTAGGCAGCCTTTGAAATCTGTAAGCTATTGAAGATTTGCCAAAAAGCTTTAATTTTTTTACTAATTATATTTTGCAACTTTACAAATTACCATGATGTAAACATGGTACTAAATTCTATCCTGTACTAAAGTGTCCTCTGTTGTATATATTTCTTAATTTTTTTGGGGAAAAAAATATGAAAATTAATCTACTAATAGTAATTAAATATTTTTGCAGTCGCATACATTTTGTCATAAAATTTTTCAACTGCACTTGGCATCTTGCTGGCTGGTAAGATTTTCTGAAAATTCCCCAACCCTGGTCATAACTACTTGCTTATTCTAGTGCATTTTATTATGAAATTTATGTACAGGGAAAGGGAAATGTCCATCAGCTATTCAGCAAAGATTTTCTTTTTATCTTTTTTTCAATGAGAGATACATTATGAATTTAAACAATGTTAGATAAAAATTAATGTAAAAAAAATAAAAATTACATGGTTGCTATGATTACATTTTGTAGTAAACCATAAGCTTCTCAAAATAAATGATATTTTTGAAATTTCTTAAATAATTTTAGTCATTAAAACAAAGTTTGATATTTTTAACCAATATTAATCTATAATTAAATACATTTTTATATGGACAATTTTGAATTTTACTTCATTAGATGTGTTTTTTTTTTTTAATCCTATATTTAATCGTGTCATAGTGGTGAATATGAAGTGTTTTTTTTTTTTTTTTAAATCCTATATTTAATCATATTATAGTGGTGAATATAAGACTTACAAAAAAAAAAAAAAAGAGGGGGGGGGGTTAATACAATAAAATGAAAATAGGCAAAATACTATCCTCAACGAAAATCTTTATGAAAGTAATGGTATAAATGCAAAAAGTATTGAACAATTGATTAATTTTCTTTTAGATATTCCTTTTTTAATTAAAAATGGAAATTATGTTCTATGAGCAGATAGATATAAAAATTTTAATTCATTGCTTTCAACTAAGTTTTGTGTTTAAATTGTTGATATTATATCATTTATCTTTAAAAACAGCAAATGTTCTTTACCCCCCCCCCCCTCCCCCCCTTTAAATTAGTATTGCAATATGTTAGTAATATTAATATTAACTTGTCGATATATTGCGATATTAAGTTTCTTAGATCGCACAGCCTTAGTGTGTATTTTCTGTCCCGAGTGTCTAAAGAGTGAGTTATAAATTGCATGTTGATTTGGCATTTGACTTCTTATTTTTTTTTCTTTATATTTAAATCAGATAAATAAATCTGTAATGTTCTTATTTATTCATTTGTATTTTAAATGTAACTTTTTTTATATTACAGGTTAATTAAGTACAAATGACCCAGCTTTTCAGAGCTTTTTGGTGGTTTCCTCTGTACTCAACGTAGATGCAGGATGGATGAAAATATTTCCACCTTATTGCCTAATTTGTTATTTTACTTTAGCCTAGAATTTATATTAAAAGTTTTATTGCAATGTAAATGAAATATGTTTTTATTTAATAAATTGGGCAGAAAGATGTAAAATGGTGTTTGTTTGCATGTCTGTGTAATCATTTGTTGATTGATTTTTAATTCTTTGTAATTACAGGGGTGAAAATTTGCTTCAAGCCACAGACTAAATTATGATTTAGTGCTACATTCTGCTACTGAAGTGAAAAAAATATCTGAATTCTGCTCCAATCTGCTATAAGAATGTAATTTTCCATAATTAAAAAAATTGATAGAAAAAAAAAAACACCTTTATATGGACATTTTTATAGGCTTTCAGAAATGTTAACACAATATTATCCTTGTAGCATCATTAAAGCTAATAAAAATTATCAATAACAAATTCTGCTACAGGTTCAGGTCTAAATTTCACGTTTTACATTATTTATTACACGTCATCTTAATTAAAAGAGGATGTTTACTCAAAGATGCAACTGCTGTACTGTCATTGAAAAAGAAACATTATTGCAAAATATTTTTGGCATTAATTGTTCTCAAGAAAAAATATTTTCTCCTGCTTGCCAATGGGAAACATTCTGACATATTCATAACTCATTTTTATATGAAATTTGCAGGGCATGACTACTGAACTGATTCGGAATTTAATAGCATTTTTCGATAAGTTAGTTAAAGTCTTTGATAATGAATTTGCTCTTGAGTTATGATTATTCTATCATAAAAACTATTTTAGTGCCTTAAGAACTTAGGTTCAAAGTATAAACTTTGACAACATTTTCTAAAAAATCCTTGGTTTTCATATTAAAAGGGAAAATGCTATTCGATTTCAATGGTACAGCCATTGTGTCCTGCTACAGAATTGCTAAATGCTGCTACAAAACTGCAATTTCCACCCCTGTAATTAGTATAGCTGCCAACTTTTATGCTATTTTTATAGTTATTTTTTATTAAGGATCTTTGCCTTATTTAATTGCAGAATTTCTATGATTAAATAAGATAAAAAAATAAATATTAATTCTTTAATAGTTAATATTATGATAAAATATTCTGAAATTGTGTTAATATAAAAGTTGACAGCCATGATTTTTATTCACTACTGAGGGATAAAAAAAAAAAAACAAGATTTTGTTTTTCAGAATGAAAATCAAGATGGAAAATTTCAAAATAAGGTAAGAGACAAGAGAAAATAAAATAATCATTAAAACTATACTGAGAAAAAAAAATCCTGTCACTAGCATCTAGAAACTAAATTGCGGCTCTAGGGGGGGGGGGGGGGGAGTTCCATGTCATTATGAATTTTAGTTCCCTTTGCTGGAGAGTTCTGGTCTCCTCTATTAAAATTCAAGAGTGTTTTCTTATATTATCCTGGTCAAACTGATTTTAATCTCTACAAATAAATATGAACACAAGATGTTAGTTTTAGTAACTATAATTCTAGTTTATGAATTTATTCTGGATATCAAGGGTTAATTTCTCACAATTCAAATGATTCATAATACAATGTATCGTTTCATCACCTATCTCAATGATTTTGTCTATTCAGTTTATTTGTTTATGTTATTTGCATAAACAGGAAATCTATATTTCTAGTTTAGGGATTTAGAAAATGACTACTTATTCGTTCTAGATAAAGGCGGTACAAGTTTTCTTTCAGTATAAAAATGATCGTCAGTATAATTTATAATTAAAATAACTATTATTTTTCACATGTTTCTTTCATAAACTTTTTACATTTTGGGTAGTAAAAAAAAAAAGGGTAATTTTTTTAATGTAAGTACATAGTGAGACTTTTTCTTAATAAATTAAATAAACTGACTATAGTTATTAAAATTCATGGGTACAAAATATGCCTTGAAAATATCGTCAAATTTTAAAATTAATAAATAAGTTTACTAATGTTTATTTTTGAAAACAACATAACAAAAAAAAAAGACAATATTTTGCAGATTTATTTCTTCTTAGGTTTCTGATTAGAATAAATAAGTAAAAAATATGAATATTGAAAAAGTTTTCATAAGTATTTATCAAGAAAGAAAACCATTTATTTAACTGTACAGTTTTAATAATGGTTATAGAAGTGAACATTTTAAAGAATTGAAAGTATATAAAAAATGAAGAAAGAAATTATACAAGGTTTTTTTTTTTTTTCCCATAAGTAAAAGAAATTTTAGATTACAATTTAAAGAATTTGCAAATTACTTATCAAACTGCACAAATTTATTGAAAATCACTCTGTAAACATTTCATGAAATAGAAGTGGAAAAAAAAAAAAAAAAAAAAAAAAAAACTAAGAATAAAGAATGAGAAAGATATTTCAAAAATACAGAATTGACTGGAATTTTGTTAAAGGTTGGCTTCAACTGTTTTCACATGAACATAAATATGAATAAAATACTGGAAATGAGCATTAAAAATAAGTGTATGGAGAGAAGAAAAACTTCAAAATAATTCTATACATCTAAAAAAAAAAAGTTTGAATTTAAACCAAATTAAGTTTTTATTTAATGTATTAATTAAAATCGAGATATGTAGTACCTATCGTTCAGATTTTTAATTGGCACACAAATTTATTCTTAATTCACACTAAGTAAACATTTTTATAAAATGGGGGAAAAAAAGCAGTAAAAATTCTGGATTTATAGATTTTTGAAGCAAATAAAATTCTGTATTACTTTTAGATAAATGTTAAGAATATGTTGTGCTTAGTAATTTTTTGTACACAACCCACATTTTAATTTCGATATCATTATGGCACATGGGAATAAACTTTTCTTTTTAATAAAAACATTGTAACTTTAAAAATTAATAATTTCAGAGCCGAAAATATGTGTAAAAAAAAAGTACATGGGAAGAAAAAATAAATAAAATCTTAGTCACAAATCAAAATTTATTTTAATAAAATAACTAATTTGTTAAAAAAAAAAAAAAAAAGCAGGATTTAGTTTCATATAGCCATAATTAAAAATTGACATATTTTATTATATATCCATTTTTAATTAAAAAATATTTAATCTTTTAAAAATTAATGGCAATAACAATTGAAGTTTGAACTATTGCTTTTTCACAAAGTCAAAAATGCGCAGTTGTTGAGTAGGCCGTCAGCAGCGGCAAATAAATCCCAATGTTTACAATTTCCTCCATACCCCACTCCCCCCTTTTTTAACCATCATATTTAAAATGTCGCCAAAAGAGCGATAAATTGCCAAATGCTGCAGTCTTACGGCAACCATGCTGTTTGTTCTACAGCCTTCCTCCAGACGGCGCCAGCTTCTATGCGAATCCCATGTTAAATATAATTTCCAAAGCAGCCAATGAGAGTATCCCTTCTGAATGTATTCTATTCTGTGAGCAACATGGATATTATATTGAATATACAGGCGGAGGGTATTACTGTTACGACGCGATACTCCACTGGCAGTGACCGCCTTGGTAACTAATTTGCTCACTGACGCTATGCAGCAGACTAAAAATAGGCTTACTAAACTAAAATTCTGGAGATTTATTTTTATTTTGTTTTTTGTAATTAAAAAAAAAAAAACTTGCTATAAAATTATGAACAAAAAATTGCCCATTTTTTTTTCATAATTGTTTTATTTAAATTAAATCGGAAAAATAAAATTTTGTCCATGTTAATTAATGTTTAATTAATAATGAATAAACTTTTATTTTTCTCAGTATCATCTCCACAAGTTTGTAACAGCAGTTTGGAGAGAAGAATAAATACCTTATTAAAAAAATATATGTAAAGCAACGATTAAATATCAAGGCTTCGCAAAAGTGACACCAGCAAAAAATAAAATTATTCAATTCGCTCTGACGAATGTATTCTATTCTGTGTTTATGAAACCATCAAATAAATATTTAATTACCATTTGTACATTTTACCAATTTTTCTTTCAGACATTATTTAAAAAAGCATGGTTAAAAATTTTTTACTAAAAACGTCCCCCATTGAAAAAATGTAAAAACAGTCTCCAATAAAAATCTCTACCACTTCACAAAAGCGCTTTCACCCCCCGCTAGGGCATCATCAGTTGTGATATTTCACTCTCTTCCTCTCCATTATATATATGACTGCTGGTTATTTTATTGTTTGTGATTAAAAAAAAAAAATTCTTTATATTTTATGTTTCTTAAAACGCTGACAAGTCTGTTATAAATTGTGCCCAGTTGTTTAAGATATGTTAAATCCATGAAAATTCAAGTAAGTAAAATATTATTGCATAATTTAATTTTGTAACGATGAATCTCCATTTAAGAACTATTTAACAATAAAATATAGAGTTTACACAATTCCTGGGCACATTTAGAAAAACACTTTTTTGTAATTTTCATTACAAATATTTTTATATGATTTACATGTTATGTTGTATATTTGTTTATTTTTAGTTTCGATTAAATTCTTTAAACATATTTTCCTTTATAGAGAAGAACAAATGTTTTCAGAATCATTAATATGTTGCATTCTACACAACTTTGTCCACTGATATTCCATAATTTAATTTAATTTAACCCTCCCAGTACCATTTGGATCTTTTTTTGACACCCTTTTTATTTGTTTTGCAGTTTTACATGTTCCCATCCAGAAGAAATAACAATTATTTAAACTTAATGAATTAAATTACATAGACACAGCGTGTGAAGAAACTACATTTAATAGAATTACATTTTTAGTTCCAATCATGTAAAACTAAGAACACTTATTAAAAATTAAAATCTAGTACTAGGAGTGTTAAATCAAGCAACAGTTAGATACTTTTTTTCATTTTTCACTTAATTTTTTTAAAATATAAATCTACATTTTAAAAATATCTCGTAATTAATTTTATGTATATTGAAAATATCAAACATTTAAATATTTTGAGTTAATCAAAATTAATTTAAATTAAATTTCATAGAAATGATAGGTCTTTTAAATTAAATTTCATAGAAATGAAAGGTCTTAAACAAGTTTATTAATAGTAATACCTTAGAAAATCCAGCAACTTCTACAACAAAAATTTAATAAATTAATATTACTCATTGAAAATCATCTGCTGTTGAATAGTATTATTAAATGAAATTTGCTAAAGTAATAAAATACTAGGAATCAGGAAAATATAACTTTGATAAATGAAACAATAAATAACTTAGTAATTTTGAATAAATTAAATTTAAAGTACTATGAAAAAATATATTGTTACTAAATAATTGAAGCTTTTCATGACTTTTTAGGCTCACATAAGTGTTTTCAAATTGTGAAGTTTCAAATGGATAACAATGTAAACAAATTAAAACGAAAAGTCATTCTGTATTTATATGAATTAAATAAGAAAAATGTTTCATAATAGATATGTATGATTTAAAAATATATAAATATACTACATTTAATTAAAGTTTAAATTATAAAAACATAAATGACAACTGCAGAATTTTATTTTTAATTTTATTCAAAAACTATACCAAATGTATCTACGCAAAATTAGTTCTTAAAAGAAGATAAACGTTTATGAAATGAAATTTATACAAATATAATGAACTTAGCTCAGATTAATTTAGATTTAACAAAACAAAATTAATATGCATAAAGTGAACAGACTTACAAAAATTTAATCACCTGCAGTGCATTAAAACGCTTAACTTTATTATACATCATTTATCTCTCATATATACATTTTCATTATCTCTATTATCAAATATCTTTTTTATGCTTTGATTTAAAAACAAAATCAAACTGTTGTTTCACAGTCTGCAATTGTCCTGTCTTCCTGTTGTAAAAACACATGTCACGTCATGTCAAAATAAAAGTCAACCATAAGCGTCATTTGGGGGAAGCTACGGAAGAAGGACAGTTACCCCTTCAAGGAATTTGATATTTCAGAGTGTATGAGTCATCTCAAGTCAACGACCAGTTTTTTTATTCTTCAGAAATTGAACAAATGCTAAAATAATTCGTCAGATTTTATCAAAATAGAAACATTAGCATTAAACAAACATCCTATGTACAGAAATTAATAATTATCAATATTAATTGCAATTCCAACAGTCTCAAACTGCAGCATATTTATCATCAATGAGTACTTAGGCTAATTTAAAAAAGATATATATGGGAATAGAACTGTACCAGTTACATCTCAGCTTTGCACAGCAAGATAAAAAAAAATTGCCTACAGAAAAAAAATACAACTACTGGGAAAATGTTCCGAAAGCTTAAAAAAAAGGAAAAAGAAATATTCGTCTGAATCATGTACACAATCAATCTTTCCATCGCACTCTTGACAGCATTGCATGCATTCGTCATTCGATTGTAGGCAATGTGCCTTTCCATCATCGCATGTCGATGTCGCAGATTTTTCAACCAGCAAACGATAAACGTTGTGCGATACATAATAATATTTAAAACATACTGTCTGGAAGAGTTGTTTAAACGAGTAGGTTGATAAGAGAAGCAACTGAACGCTATTGAGTAACATTAAGTCGTGCAAATAAAGGGAAAGTGTTAACCAATATACCTTAATATTTTATCGGGTCATTTCTAGAATAACTTTTAACTCTTGTTTAGATTGATGTCTGAGCTAAAAGTATTTTGAGGAAATTAAAATTTAAGACCGCGTTTTTTGCTTTATAAGATGATTTCTCATTTTACGTCAATTTTTGAATTCGGCGTTTTTGCATATCTGATAGTTTGCATCTATCCTTTTTTGTAACTTTAACATTTTTGTAACGATTTAATAAATGCATTTCTATTGCCTATTCAAAGAAAAATTCTTCTAAAGTTACAGAATTTCGTTAAAAACGCTTAAAAAATAAAGTGACGACGCCAAGAGGTCCATTCTCGATCGAAAACAACAACCATTTTCCCAATGGTTAAAAAAAAAAAAAAAAAAAAAAAAAAAATCTTGCTTTTCAGCCAAATCTAAAAAATCTGCCCTTTTTTAAGATTTCCTTTGGTTTATTTATTTTTTTGACATTTGAAGTAGATTTGTAAGGTGACTCTCGTCACATGAGTAGGCAATGTGTAAATGAGATCGTTTTGTCCATTAACCGACTATGTGCGTACAAGTTATAAAGGCTCTCTATCTTTCTTTAACTTTCGATGGACAGCTGAATCCCTGAAATTGTGAATCGCCGTGTAATTTCACTTATGCAAATTTTCTGGAGCTGGTCAATCGACACTGAAGTATATAAGCAGCGAATTTTGACTTGAGTTCAGAGCTCAGGGGAGCTAGAGTAGACTTGGCCTGGGAAGTTTAATATTGCGACTTAGATTGAGATTTCGATTTAGCCCTGAGAACTCGCATCGAGTCTCAGGATTAAGAATTGGCCTTAGTATTTTTATACGGAAGTTTTATGCTGTTGTAGATAGATTTTCAAGACTGTATCAGCGTTCAGTAAAAGGTGGAGGATGAGAGTATTGGATCGTGATTATATATTTAAAAGGTTAAGGTTTAATTATATTGTTTCAGTTTTGTTAAAGCTACAAGTTGTTAGCAGGAACTCTTTAGTTAATTTAAACTTTTAGGAAAATTTCGTGGAGCTCGCTCAAACCCCCTGCTAATTGGGTTAATAAACCAGTTTTTGGTTTTAAAACAGTTGTACTTATTTCCTCGTGCTCTACCACACCAGCGGACATTTTAATATGGCCGCTACAAATGGCGCCCAACTTCACGGGTTAGACGATGGCCCACATCCACGAGAGATAGTCCCCAGAGTATATTTTGCCGGAAACTCTGATGTTAAGCAATTCCTAACCGACCTAAATGATTATATGATATTTAACAATATACCGGAGAAAAATAAATATTTAGTCTTAAAGTGCTCCCTCAGAGATGAAGCCCTGCTTTGGCTCGAAAACATTTTAAGATATTTAGTCACGGATGATTCGAAAAGATTCGAACAAACGTGTGTAGAGTTAACAAAACCTTTTTTAAATAAAAGTAATACTACTGCACTCAGGCGGGAATTCTACTGCAAAAGACAATCTGTTCATGAAAAAGCATCAGCTTTTTTTTGCGGAAATTAGAGGTTAAAAATAAATTGGCTCTGGATTTAAACCATACGGAGCAGATGGATATTCTGCTTCCTCTTTTCTCAGTATCAATCCAGGACTATATTGAACTGCGTGCCCCAGCGAATACAGCTGAACTTTATCAACTCTTAATCAAATATGAAGCACGACATGAGGCGGATCACCAAAGACTGAGAACCACGCAAGAATTCAATGAGGGGGATAGGTTTAGGAATAATGGTTATAATGGTCGTAATGTTCGTGGTCCAGTTAATTATGGGGAGAGGCAGAATTTGCAAAGAGGTAATGGTGGATTCAGAAATTATGGTCAGAATTATAATAACGAGTCAAGAAGAAATGAGGGGGTGAATGGTCGAAATAGAAATGGTTTGGATAGGAGGAGTGATGTTAATCAGAGGCAGACTAGTTCGTCCAGGGTTAGACAGTTGATGGTTGAAGAAAAGGTCGTTCAGCGAAATGAGAGACAGTCTTTTGGTGGTAAAAATCGTCAGCAGGGGTTAAACTGGTAGGTGGCTGTTGTGCGAAAGGTCAGCAGTCACGGGTTAATTCTTCAAAGCCTTCTGTGATTGATTTAAACGCAATAGTAGGTAACCCAGTGGAATTACCTGAGTTGCTAATAGTTTTGAGTGGTATAGTGGTAAAAAGTGTTCTGGATACGGGTGCGGACAAGAGTTTTATATCATTTGAGGTGTATAAGGAATATTTTTCATATAAAAGGTTGCAACATGTTAATTTAGTGGTTCAGTCGGCGCAAGGAATACAATGTAGTATAAAAGGTTTGGTAGATTTGGAGGTAGAAATACGGTCGGTTAAAGCGCGGTGGCAATTTTTGGTATTAGATGGATTGAAGGCACATTGTATTATTGGATTTGACTTTATGAAGGATAGAGGGATGAGCTTAGATTTCTTTACACGTACGTTAGAAGTAAATAATGATGAGAAAACTTGTTCAAACGAGTCCTCATCACTCTCAATTGATTTGTCGGAATCTGGGTTAACAAAGGGGGAGATAAGTAAATTCAATAAATTTTTAGAGGATTTTCGAGAAGTATTTTCAGATAAACCTGGACAACGCACGTTTCATGGCATGAAATTAATACCGGTTCACATGCACCAATGGCAAGCAAACCATATCGTTATGATAAAATTAAACAACAAATCATTAACTATCACATTGAGAAAATGCTCCGCGACGATATTATTATGCCTATCGAGTCTCCATATGCATCACCAGTAGTATTGTGTCGAAAAAACAATGGGAAAAGCATTGAAGATCCTGAGGCGTGGCGATTCGCGATAGATTACCGGAAATTAAATTCGATCACCCAATATCCGCAATATCCAATTCCTGTTATAGATGACATTTTAGCTAATATTCAAAGTACCAAATTCATGTCGACACTTGATTTAACGTCCGGTTACTTCCAAATAGGCATGAAGCCGGAAGATATACCTAAAACAGCGTTCATAACAAATAATGGGTGTTTTGCATTTAGGCGAATGAGTTTTGGATTATCGGGGGCACCAGCCACATTTCAGAAGGCGATGGATACCATTTTGAAACCTCTTCTTGGTTTCGGAGTTCTGGTATACCTCGACGATATTATAATCATGTCTGAAACATTTGAGGAACATATAAATTTATTACGTAAAGTTTTTACATTGCTTAGAAACGCGGGTCTCACAGTTAAATTAGAAAAGTGCAAATTTCTCCGAAAAGAATTGAAATATCTCGGCGTTCGAATAACACAAGAGGGAATACAAACCGACAAACAAAAGACGGATGCGATTGCAACAATAGAACCTCCGAAGAATCCGAAACAAGTAGCAACATTTTTGGGTATGGTAGCGTGGTTCCAAAAGTTCATACCGCATTTTTCAGAGATTTGCGAACCTCTATATGCTTTAAAGCGCAAAAGGGTGAAATTTGTTTGGTCGAAAGCGGCGCAAAGTGCTTTTGAACATTTAAAAAATGCTCTAATTTCTTCACCGGTTTTGTCTCATCCCGATTACTCTTCACAATTTGAATTATACTGTGACGCTAGCGCAGTCGGAATTGGTGCGATATTAGCTCAGAAAGGTCGCCCCATAGCTTTTGCGTCCCGAATTTTAAATGCAGCGGAGCGTAACTATTCCATTACTGAACGCGAATGTCTTGCTGTAATTTGGGCTTTGAACAAATTTAGATGTTTCTTCTGTGATATCCCGGTCAAAGTTGTCACGGATCACTCTGCTTTAACAAAGTTAACACACGGTAAAGGTTTATCTTCGAGAATGGTGCGATGGTGTCTAAAGTTAGCTGAGTTTAATATTGAAATTGAGCATAGGGCAGGAAAGGAAAACGCAGTAACAGATGCGTTATCGAGGAATCCCCAGGAGGGTGCTGAAATAGCTGAGGAGGTTAAGGTTTGTGTTTTGTCGTCGTTGGTGTTGAAATCGAGAGAGCAACTTGTAGAGGAACAGAAAAAGGATGAGGAATTCGGTCAATTGTATAGATATGTAGTAGATGCTGACATGGTACAAAGCGTGGACGCGCATATGTTCCAAAATTGGTCCCGGAATTTCAAAATTATCGATGGTCTTCTGTTTTATTCAAAAACTGTAAATTCTCGTGGTGAATTAAGAGTTTATATTCCAGCTTCTCTTCGTAAGGCCATCTTGCACGAATTCCATGACAATCCTTTAGCAGGTCACCTAGGTGTCAGGAAAACATACGCTAGATTATGTGACTCCTGCTACTTCCCTAAAATGCGGGAAGTAGTGCGCGCCTATGTCTCCAGCTGCGACACATGCCAAAAATATAATTACAAAAATATAAGACCAGCTGGCAAACTAATTTCAATTAAAAAGTCCTTTGATTGATGTCCCACAGTGATTTAATTGGTCCTTATCCCTTAACTGGAAATAGATATAGATTTGTATTAGTAATTGTAGATTATTTTAGTAAATGGGTTGAGTTTGTCCCCCTCAGAAAAGCTTCAGGAAAAATTGAACTTGAACTTGAACTTGTGATAGGTTCAATGGGCTTCCAAGTTGCGAAGCAACTGCACACCCTGGCTTTGAGTAGGTGTATATCAAATCCTGAGAGAGCCATAAGAAATGTTTAGCCGTAGTCTAATTGACTACATAAAAATAGGATAATGTTAAGTATATCAATAAAATAATGAAAATTTACTAGTTAAAGTATAAAAGTAAAAATAGTTCATAGTTCAAAAAAACAAAAATAATGCCAGACGAGGTAAAGTAAAGATGTTAGGAGAGGTTTAAGAGAAAAGTCAATTTTATTTTATTTAATAAAATAAACATATAATATATATATTTTTTTTAATTAAAGAGAAAATAAGAATTAAAGCTCGGAAGGACTATTCATCAAGAATAGTGGAGTACCTTGGTTTTTTCCGGTTCGATGGACTGCAAGCATCGTAGTCAGGTAGCTCATAGATGAGTTCATTTGGGATGTGATTAATGTCATTGTAGAATTTTTTCGCAAGGTGTTTAATGCGATGTTTGAGTGAAGTCGTTTTCAAATCCTTGAGGATTGTGGAGTTTTTGAGGTATCTAGACTCGTTCCTGATGTAACGGAGCTGTTTGTAATGGGTACTAGAGAGGTTGTTCATACTGGTTTTGCAAGTGAAGCCCCAGATTGGACATGCATATGTGATAACAGAGAGAATGCAAGCATTATAAATTAAGAGTTTGTTGTGTATGGAGAGTGAGTGGTTGCGAAGAAGGGGGGCGAGGGTTTTGGAAATCACGGCGACTTTACCGCGGATATTAAGAATATGCTTTTTAAAGGTAATGCGTTTGTCAATGGTAACCCCCTGGTACTTGGCATTGTCAGACCAGGGAATGGTAGTATTATTAAGGGTTAATCTATTAGGAGTGGAAAATGTTCTAGAGAAGTAAACAGCAGTAGTTTTAGATTCGTTTATTTTAATGCGCCATTGATCACACCAATCCATGAAGATGTTGAGGTGATGTTGTAGATTTTTGTAAAGATTGTATGGGTGATGTGCAGTGCCATAGAGAACAGTGTCGTCCGCATAGAGTGCGAGTGATGTGAAGAGTGTGCGTGGAATGTCATTAAAGTATATTATGAATAAAATAGGGCCAATGACTGAACCCTGAATAATACCACAGAGTATTATGTGTAGTAGAGAAAGTGAGTTGTTTACACGGACATAGAAGTCACGATCACCAAGGTAAGAGTGTATTAAATGGATAAGTCCAGACGGGAACTTAAGCCGAATTAATTTGTAAATGAGGCCCGCGTGCCAGACTTTGTCAAAGGCCTTGGCGACATCAAGAAATATGGCAGCAGTAGGCTTCTTCTCGTTGAAGTTTTCAGTTAAGAATTCCACAAATCGAAGAAGTTGGTGTTGGGTGGGAAAATTGTAGCTAACGCTTTATTTAACTGTTTTATTTCGAAATATGGTGCACCATCCCAGGTAATTAGTGATCACGGTCCCTGTTTTATATCCGAAATTTTTAAAGAATTGTGCACACAGCTGGAGATATCTCATTCTTTTACAGTTCCATACCGGCCACAGTCCAATATGGCTCAGAGGGTCAATAGAATCCTTATTCAAATGATCTCTTCCTTTATTAGCACTCATCATTCAAACTGGGACCAATTCTTGCAGCATTTTGCCTATTCTTTGCGCACGGCAGTTCACGAATCCACTGGAAAACCCCCTGCAGAGTTGTTTTTGGGGCGGAAAATCATTACTCCTTTTCAACAATTGATTAAAATTTCGGGAAATGAAAATTAATATATGATTCAGGACATCGATAAATTGGTTAAGGAAGCACAGGTAAAAATGGGAAAGGCTCAGAAACAGCAAGCTTTGTATTATAATATGCGTCGGAGGGAGTTGGAAATTAAAGTTGGTAATTTTGTGTTGTTAGAAAAACATTGGTTGAGTTCTAGTCGGCAAAAACGAGTCGCTAAGTTTGGACCGAAGTTTGAGGGACCGTACAAAGTATTGGAAGTCAGAGGTAATAATTTGGTTATTAATTTGGACGGTTGTCATACCACGGTAAACTTGGATCAGGTTAGAATATATAAATTTAGGGACACGAGCTCAAATGGTTCTCATACGTCGGACGGTGAGTCCCTTATGCCTCCATCAAACGCCTCTAATTCTTCTGACATAATTCAATCTTCTGCAAGGAACTCTTCTAATGCGAATAGTGACGACATACCCACGAAAATGAAACAGAAATTTCCTCAAGTCAACCGAGACAAGGTTAACCAAGTAGCTGAACAAACGCTGCCGAAAGTGATCCATAAATATGGAAAGAGACAGCATCCTCATACAATTTCAACTGGTAGTTCTAAACCCCCAAACAAAAAAGTCATGCAGCATCCGCCTACGTCACATCGACCGCAACAAAAGAGACTGTTATCAAAGTCTTCGACAGACAGTCCTGCTGAGAGAGGACGGCAAAGCAATCGATCAATAGATTTCCACTAATCCAATAGCCAGGCACCTCAGACGTCATCACATCATCAGTGCCGAGGTAATGCAAAAAAACGAAGCACGGACACTCTTTCCCCAACAACGAAACGATATCGAAGAATTGGTAAAAAGCGAACGCTAATTTCAACGTCAGTGTCGGGAGCACCAAGAAAAAGAACGCCGAACTATCAACGAGACCTGCCTAGTAACTATCGAATGGACTCGCCGAGCACTCATCGAAGAGACAATCCAGTCAGCCCGCCTAGAAGTCATCGAATAGAACCGCCGAGCAATCATCGAAGCTACACTCCAGTAAGCCCGCCGAGACATCCTCGAGTGGAATCTACAAGAAGTCGTCGAGTGGAAACTACACGAGCTCCTCCCAACGGACGTCGCCATAGATACAATACACGGCTGCAAGCAAGACAACCAACAGTGGCCTCTCCTTACCGGTCTGAATCAGAACGGAGTTTCATCCAAGGATTTTGGGGACGCCGCCAGAGTTCTTCTATGAGCCTACAAGCTTCCAGTTCATCTTCACTATAAAATCAGGTGATGATGTTCCATTTTTATTACTTTCATTATAAAGTACCTTTATTAATGTCAACAAGTTCATTGGACGGTGCAAAGCAGCTGAACTGTTTATAGTTACCTTTTGACCATTGTTTGGATTTTTGTGTCTCGGCTTCACAAGTTGTGCATTTAACTTCTGTTCGAAATTTTTTGCGAAAATTTAAGTTATGATGTCAGAGAACATCTTTTGGGATTCACTGCTTTCATGTTCAAGAGATTGTTAAATTGCTTGTATAATTGTTCTATAAGTGTTCAGTGAATATTCTATGTATAAATTATGTATATATTATGTGTATGATTGTTCTATATGTTGAATTTGAAATATGAATTTAGTATTATGGGTTTTTTACACGCGCCGCGGATAGGCGTGCACGTGTTTTGCGGTCAAGAGTTCCCCTTGACACGCGTGTTCTATTTCACTTTACTAACATTTTTACCAAATCTAACTTTCTCCCTTCGGTCGTGTTCGTGGTCGTTATCGCTTTAGTGTTGCATGTTGGGTTTTCGCAAGTTATGTAGTTTTAAAAGTGTTGTTGGTTATGCACTAGTTATGAAGTTTTAAGGGTTGTTCGTTATACATTAGTTATGAAGTTACTTATTAGTTCTGTTGTTGTTAATTATGAATATTGTTAGTGTATTTCATAGTTATGACGTAAAATTGTATGTATGTAGATAATGAAGTTTGTTCCAGGAAGTAAACCATCTTTAAGCAGATAATCTATTTATAAAAGTTTTCTTATATTTTAGTTCTCAAGAAGAAGAATTGTGTCTTGAAGAAATTTGTAATGTATATTTATACCTTTATTTTATAAAAGAAAATTGTTTCACTTTCACAGCTCTGATAGCTGTTAGTTTGTGACCATTGTAATTGAGCGAGTCATCTACATTGAATTTCGGGGATGTGATTTTTTGGCAATTTGGGAATTTTTAGGAAAGCTACTTTATTTCTTTGACAGATAGTTTTGTAGTGACGTTCTACTTTGCATTTTATTTCGGCACTTCATGGCATTTTGAAGGTAAAGTTCGTATTTATTTTTTTTGGCAAGCTGTGAATTTTGTGAGGAAAATTTTGTGAGATTCTTTTGCATGATACTGCACATTTACAGGAGGTTATGATGAAAGTGTCGTCGATCTGATCAGTTTTTGGGTGATGGGTTAAAAGTACAAAATTTACATTTGGATTCAAAATTTAAATTTACCCGTCACATGTTGTGTTCATTTTTTGACTCGAAATTTTTAAAAGAAAAAGACGATGGTCTGCATTCAACCACCGCTTTTTCTTTCACAATTTCCGGGAGGGGTTGTAAGGTATTGACTACTCTCGTCACGTGAGTAGGCAATGTGTGAATGAGATCGTTTTGTCCATTAACCGACTATGTGCGTTCAAGTTATAAAGGCTCTCTATCTTTCTTTAACTTTCGATGGACAGCTGAATCCCTGAAATTGTGAGTCGCCGTGTAATTTCAATTATGCAAATTTTCTGGAGCTGGTCGATCGACACTGAAGTATATAAGCAGCGAATTTTGACTTGAGTTCAGAGCTCAGGGGAGCTAGAGTAGACTTGGCCTGGGAAGTTTAATATTGCGACTTAGATTGAGATTTCGATTTAGCCCTGAGAACTCGCATCGAGTCTCAGGATTAAGAATTGGCCTTAGTATTTTTATACGGAAGTTTTATGCTGTTGTAGATAGATTTTCAAGACTGTATCAGCGTTCAGTAAAAGTTGGAGGATGAGAGTATTGGATCGTGATTATATATTTCAAAGGTTAAGGTTTAATTATATTGTTTCAGTTTTGTTAAAGCTACAAGTTGTTAGCAGGAACTCTTTAGTTAATTTAAACTTTTAGGAAAATTTCGTGGAGCTCGCTCAAACCCCCTGCTAATGGGGTTAATAAACCAGTTTTTGGTTTTAAAACAGTTGTACCATAGCTGCCTACGTTTACGCTTTTTTCCTACCACTAAAATTTTATAGTAAATTTAAACTTATTAAAACTTAGAAATCATGGGATTTAATTAGGCAAAATTTTCTATTAATTTTTAGTGGTATCAAAAAAGCGTAAAAGTTGGCAGCTATGGTTGTACTTATTTCCTCGTGCTCTACCACACCAGTGGACATTTTAATATGGCCGCTACAGATTATCCACCTTCTTGAGTGGCTGTTTTCTGAAATATTTTTACATTTATTTTTGTTCGCAAACACATGAGATTGGCAGGAGCTCTTATTGAGATACTATGTAATCAAGCAATTTTTTTTTCATTTTTTGTTAAAGGCAGACGATATTTTAGAAAATTCTTTTATTGTTGGCGTTTTATATAAAATTTCTGGACGCGACAGCGGAAAAATTAAAATTCCGATGATGAAACAACAATTGATTCACTTATCACAAAATGAAAAAAAAATGTTCGATTACAAATCTCTTCAATAATCATACCTGCAAGTGTCATTTGCACTTAAATATGAGTCCGTAAATGTATAACAAAGTCTCGCGTTCTTGACTTTTTTTTAATAACCTCCTTAGGTAGCATCAAACGTATTAGTTATTTTAGATAGCATTTAGTGACAGTTGGGTATAATTCATAAATTCTTTCACCATGGTTTTCTTCTTGCCCACCAATCAGCAAATAGGTAGCCTGCGCTGAATTTGGATGGGTAGTGAGTGCATCTGCATACCATGGTCTATGCTGCATACATTCAATATATTTTTTAAACTGATCCTAATCTTAACAACTAATTTTAAATTAACTGGCGACGTGTTAAACATTGCGCATTCTATAGTATGTTACATTTACAAAATGCACTTATTAATTTTTGGTTTATTCGTCTCATATACGAGGGGCAATCGGAAAATAAGTTTCCCCTGGTGACTGTGGACAGCAGTGTGTATGAAAGACAAAAAATGTAATGAGACATTAAAGATAAAACATAACTTTATTTTTCCACATAAGTACCAAGTACATTGAGACATTTGTCATACTGCTTTATAAGCTTCAAAAAGCCCTCCAGGAAAATCAGGGCTTTGCATACGGACGAAGCGTTGAACGGCTATGGGCGAAAGACGACACAGCAAGTGAACGCGGACGTGTAAGACACCGATGCATCATTGGGTAGAGATCGACCGCGATCAAGCAGATGGTGCTGTTACAGTGCCTGCACAGATGGTGCTGTTGCAGTCAAATATAGATTTTTCAAAACTTTTGAACATGCACTCTTTCGTTTTTCAATACGATGTATATTTCTAGAGCTATTCGACCGTTTCCAGACTTTTCAATGGAAACGATTCTCACTGCATTGTACTCGATTACAGCGCCATCTACGATTTTTCGAAGAAAATATTCAATACGAAAGTTACCTATTTTTTCCCGTAGAATCCGAATCTGCAATAAAAAAGGGGGTTATTATGTAAGATTTCAAAGTTGTCCCCCTTTTCCCGCAGGGGGCAGAGTTGGGGGGGGGCAACTTTGATATCCCTAAATAGATTTTTCAAAAATATTGAAAATGTATTTTTCGGTTTTTCAATCCGATGTATATTTCTCGAGTTATTCGACCGTTTCCAGAGTTTTCGGACACTCTGTATATATATATATATATATATATATATATAAATATAAATATAAATATATATATATATATATATATATATATATATATATATATAAATCAACCTTTGAACGGAAGGGTGGTTTGGGGGTCTGGAGGTCATGATCAGTGAAAATATACCAAAATATTTTGGAATTGCTTTCCTCCGAACGGCTGCAATAGGTAGCTTTTTGTAATGAACTTTATTTTATCAAAGATTATCAAATTTTTAAGGATGTTGAAATACAGCCTTTTAAATTTTATTGACAAAATAGTCGATTTTTTATTAGAACTGTTTATATTAATTTCCATGGGAAAAAACAAACAAAGATACGTTTCTTTAAGGAACCTATAATCCATACATCAAACAACTAACTTATCAGAAGGAACGTGTAAAATGTGTCACATTATAATAATACCTTAAATTTGGAACAATTCTAAAATAGAAACAGAAGCAAAGGTATAGATATTTCTATAATTTAGTCTATGCTTAATGCTTAGCACTTAACTGTATTATTTTTTACTTAAGAAAAAAAAAAAGAAGAGGAAACAAAGGAAAATAAGAAAAAAAAATCCAATCACTTTATTAAATATTTTACTTATTGTCAAAATGCTTAAGTAATTTTTCTTAAATTATATTTTATTATAATTTTAAACGATGTACATATACATATTTAATTTAAAAGTGCATTCTTCAAGTTGTGAGCATTTAATGGCGCAGGAAAGGAAGGGACTCATAAGTTTCAAGCACACCCTTTCAAATGAAGGCAGTTACTAAGCTGTTTCAAAGGATATTATTTTCTCTATGTAATGGCTGATAACACATTTCAGGACAGCAGCTCCTTATTCAAAGAAACGTCATAAATATTGTTTCATATTTCTAAGTGTTAATCTGCAGATCTGGGACCTCAGCATCAGCTCTACAAATTGTATTTTCATTTCGAACTCATTTTATTTAATACAGAGATTTTCAACTAACCATATTTTACGTCCCACTAGAATAAAATATAATGCATCATTTTGACGAAATATTTAAACAAAAATATTTAGCATAACTTTTAGTAAAAGCATAACACATAACTTTCTGTTTAAACTCTTTTTTTTTTTTTTTTTTTTTAACAATGAATGAAATAGCTGAGTTTTATATATTTTTAAGGATACTTTCTTCTGCTGGGATGAAATAGTGTCATACTTTTCGTATAGAAATACACATTTAATGTTCTTTCAAGAATAGAATTTTAGATGACATCTTTTTTTTTTTTTTTTTTTTTTTTTTCCTAACAGTGTTCAGTACAAAAAACTGTTTTAATACGTATAGAGCACTGGTAATGGAAATAAAATTCTATTAATTTTTGACATTATTTGAAAATTAAATCTGCTTGGTCAAACATCATCTTTAGGAGTATCAATTATTCTTTTAATGTTGATCAATTGATTATTTTCAGAAAACGTATTCTATTTCCTAATAAACTTTTTTTTTCGATTTCTTTTAATTTCACTTATAATCTACTTCGATTTTCTTTCCTTCTCAGAGTAAGAGAGTTTTTCAGAAATCTTCCACTAGCTATTTGCATAGGATGAAATTAGAATTTTGAGAAAATTGAATTGAATATTGAATTTTTTTTAATGTAAAATTTCTTTTTATAACATATTTTATTTCTAACATACGATGTGAAGGTACTCTTTCTGAAATTTTTAACAAGGTCCTGATTTAAAATAATAGCGAATTATATCGAGAAAACTATTCGATAAATGAGAAAAGATAATTTTCTGCAATGTGAACATAAAAGCCGAATTTATGCAGTGCACAGATGGCTAAATTTGAAATGCGTAAAGCGTTTAAAAAATTGTCCGTTTTTCTAGAGTTAAAGAATAAAAGTGATAAAAATTTAAATTTTTTAAATGAATAATCTCTGCAGAAAATGTTTATGAAGCCTAATATTTTCACAAAAGAAGAATTTAATACAATTGACCCCACTAAATTTTAAAGAAACGTTTCTATAAAATAATTTTTCTTGTCTGGTTAGTTCTTCTGTCGTTCAGTTCACCTTTATCGTGATACCTAAAATGCCTATGGTATTTGAGGTTAAAATATTAAGACAAATGTATATCTAAGGGAAAGAGCGCAATATTTCAGCCAAGACCTTTTTTTCAAATAGAGGAAGGTAGGTTGCTGATCTGTGATCTATGGACATGAAATGTATACGTAACCATTGAAAAATTAAATTTCTTTTACGATACTGATTTAATTAATTTATATGGTTTATAAATTCAAAATTTAGTTTAATTTCTTTAAAGTATTTAAAAAATACATTTATTATTAAAAAATCCAAACGCAAGAATATATTGTTTTTTTATGTAACATACTCTTAGTTGATTATTTTTAGGAATTGATTTAAATAAATTATGCCTCTTTTATGTTGTCTTTTAATTGTTTTGAATACTATTTCTATACTATTATTATTATATACAATTTCTATAAAAATCATTTACATGATCAAGTAAGACAGCCAAAAGATAATTGATAGCTAAAACCATTTGTATTTTTTTTCTCACCCTTTCTCTTTATTAACCCCATTAAGCACCAGATTCAATTTAGTGATAATATACTGAATACCAACTATGTTAAATTTCGTCAGAAATGCAAAAATATTCAAAAATACAAAATTCATACCGAAAATTCTAAAAGAATAATTTTAATTTATTCAATCATCACGACTGATGGATGCTTGTGCTATAGTACCGGTAAAATATATTGGCAGTTCAAGGACAAACGTCCTGGTTTCTTATCTCTCCGTTGTCATGGCACTGCAGGACGCATGCGTCTCGTCTACTTTTTTCCACTGCACTTTCGCAGAAACAAGTTTCCTTATGCAAGAGTGAGTTACTGTGGCATTCAAAACTCGCTTTAAGGCTGGTCTCGAATCCAAATAAGCTATTTTCTGACACATTTTTAAATTCATTTTTGTTCGTAAATACATGAAATTGGCAGGAGTTTTTTGGCTGGTGCACAGTTTGGAACCAAGAGTTTTGCAGATTATAGAATTTTGCGGAATCCTTTGTTTTCTTTTTAAACTGCACTATAAATTACTAATATTTGTATAAAAATAACAATATAAAAAGAAATAATATAACTCAAAAGTAATTTAATAATTTTAAGTATGTTGGAATCATTATAAAATTTAAATTTCATTGGCTGTTATTTATTTTTTTGAACATTTACTCAATGGGAATTTAAGTTTTGGCTCAAATCTGTATATATATATATATATATATATATATATATATATTCCCTGCCCTTGAAAAAGTGAATTACATTATAAGCTTCCATATGTGTTTATGCTCTTGTTTCCTTTTTTTTTTTTTCATTTGAATTAATAATACTTCATTTATTAGGACTATATATTATATTTTGTAATTTGACACTGCTATATGGTATAGTGATTTTCATTGTGTATGGTCAGTTTCTTATGTTTCAATGGTTAAATTTTACAATAAGTATATATATATATATATATATATATATATATATATATATATATATATATATATATATATACAGATAGTTTATAAGATAACGGAAATCATTGTTAAATTCATTGAAATCTGAATTTCAATATATGGAACTGTTTTGTTGAATATAGGAAGCGATACATCCAGATTTGAATCCGGGAATTTGAGATGTCACTGACCAACACCCTTAAAACGACAAAATAAATATTTAAACAGGGGGGAGGGAGGGAGGTAAGTGTGGCTCAACCAAATCGCACCACTATAGGAGCAAATTCATTCTTGATAAATCTAAAATAATTCCTGTTCTTGGTGTGATGTGTGTGTGGGGGGGGGGGGAAGTATAATTGAATCTCATATTACATTCTCCATTATTAGTTCCGAAATCTTCAATTGGAGGGATAAGTGCAAACTTACAACTATATGTTTTAATGTGACTTTTTTAACAGCATTTTCTGAAAAATACTTTGTTTCTACCAAAGAACTCAAATCGTTGTTCCATTTATTGAAATCTGAGTAAGCAAAACTTCATGTATTTTGTTTTCATGTAGGGAAGTGTTCTCATGAATGTTGCGAATAATATATTCAGATTTGATCCCGGGAATTTGAGATCTCACTGATCCTTAAAACGACAAAAAATATTTAAAGAGGGGGGGGGGTAAGTGCGGCTCAACCAAATCGCACCACTGTAAACGGTGGTGCCTTGATGTATGGGGGGGGGCAGGAGGAGTATAATTCATTTTACATTCTGCATTTTTTGCCTCAAAATCTTTCGGGGAAGGGGGTAAATGCTTGATTCAAAGTATGTGTTTTAAAGTGAAACTTTCTTTTTATTTTTTAGCCTTGGGTAAGGCTTAGTCCTTAAAAGGACTTTTTTATAGTTCTTAAAAGGACTTTTTTGTATAGTTTTTGAATTAGAAAACAGTCGATTGAAAGTTTAATCATTCAACATTCAAATTCACTACCACTGCTACTTTCGCTATCATCTTGGAGATTAATGATAATCTGTTGGCTGAATTCATTTTCATCTCTTAGGCCCTCTTTGACAAAATCTGCTTCCTGCAACTCTTCAGAATGCTTGACGCATTTTTTCCAGTTGTCCACAGTAACATGGGAAAGAGCCTCCTGGAGCAGTCGTCTTACATCCTTTATTTTAAATGTATTATTTCTTTTGCCGACTTCTCCTTTCACCTGAGCCCATATTAATTCGATTGGATTGTACTGGCAGTGATAAGGTGGAAGGCGCACTACCTCAAGCCCCATTTCATATGCAAGAACATCCAATTCATAAATTTTATATTTTTCTTTATGTATTTTAACAATACTCAATAATTCAGGAACAGTAGCGTTTGGATCGTGCATAATACTTTTTCTTTCCAACCAAGCAATAATATCTGATTTTCGGGTCTTTGTGGATGGGATTTTTTCTAAATAATTGGAATGGTAGCTGGCGTTATCCATTACCATGACGATGGGCTTTTCAAGTCCTCTCAATAAATTGATGAATCATTTTCTGAATACAGTGCTATTCATTTCGTGATGGTAGTCTTTTGTAGAGCTTGACTGGAAAACTAAATCTGCTCCTTCGATAAAGCCATGCTGAGCTGATCCGACATGACAGATGATCAGCCTCGACCCTTTCCCTGTCGGTACTTTAAGACCACCCGAATTTTTAGAATCATGCCAAACATGATTCTTGGAGTGATTTTGATTCACCCAAGTTTCATCTAAATAAATAACTGGACGCAGTGGAGACTCTTTCCTGATATTATGCATTTTTCTGAGAAATTTTATACGTGCAGCTATGATATCACTTCTCTCAATCAAATATTTTCGGCCATCATTGCCTTTTTTATATTTGTAGTCCATATCTGTTAATATAGTCCACACAGACTTTGCGCATCCAGAAAAGTTTATTTTCTGTTGCAAAATTTCTTTTAAATTGTCGCAGGTTGGATAATTTCCACTCTCGTAATACCCTTTAACTGTGCGACATACAACTTCTTTGTTAAAATCATCTAATCCTGTCACACGTTTTAAGTGCGGAACTTTTTTTTAGGCGATGAAAATGACGGATTTTCTAAGCTGGAGTCGGAAAGAGTACTAGCTTCAGCACAGATCCTTCCAACAGTACGAGGAGATACGCCGCATGCTTTTGCGGTAGCCTCTTGCGTTTTCATAAATATATCTTTGATTTTTGCATCAGGATTGGAAGCAACAAGCTCTTTCAAATACTTATATACATGATAAACAACGTTCTTCGACTGTTTTCTAATATCAGGACTAGCAGCCATAATTCAAAGAAAGCAAAATGAACAGAAAATCAAAGAAAGTACGAATCGAACAAAGCAAGAAGCACAACTGATCTTTTTCTCGTTCTTGTCTCAAGTGGGGTGGAGAAAATAAGAACGGTCAATCCGTCACGTGAGCTGTTACCATAGTTACTGACTTAAGATAATAGTTGCGGAGCTGACCTTCAACAGCCAGTATCTTTTATCGATAGTTGTAGCCTGTTCGCAGTTTAAGACCTGCTTCTTTGCCATTGTTGTTGTATAGAACGGGGCTTTGATTATTCGTTTTCAAAGGCGGCGAAAAGAAATATTTAGTGCCAATTGCTACAATTTCATCTCATACAGTGCTATAAAATGAAGTTTTAAATATTTGGTTGTCATGAACTTGATGTAAGTGAAAACGAATGAATGACTTTTTTTTTTTAAATGATGTTTCAAGAGGAGATCTTGATAATTAAAATATTTACTACAAACAGATTTAAACTAAAAAAGAGAGAGAGAATTTGTTTGAAAAACTTTTTTCATAAACGGTCCAGCAGCATAAGAATGATCAATTAGAACCAAAGGCCAATTTGTAAAACTGTGCATGTATTGTGTGTCCGACTATTATGAAATAAAATACACAATTGCGGGGATGTCTGTTTTTCAAAATTAATGCCAATCGTCGGCAAATAGTTAACATCTCATTATATTTTACATTTCTTGAGATTACTGTAATTTCCAAAATTAAATAAATATTTTTTATTATGTGCTAAAGATGGGCGCCTGCAAGGTTGGGAGGGGGGGGGGGGGGATTGCCACTCCCTGGGTTTTAAAAGTAATATTTAAAAAAAAAAAGTCTCTAAAATATTCTCAAATGATAAATTACTTAAACACAAATAAAATAATTGAGGGTTTTTTGTTCAACCAAATTTTTAGTTCTGGATTTTTTTTATGCTCATGTGTTAAAATGTTTTCTCTAAACGGGCTGTTCAGGGATCGATCACCCCCCCCCCCCTGTTCAAAATTAAACTTTCAAATTTTAATTTAAACTTTTAAATTTTAATTTTGAAAAAATCCGTTAGAAGCTTAATCTTGGATTGCTAATCTTATTTGTTACATTTCTGTATATATATATATTTTTAATATTGACACGATTAAAAATAGCCTATCACGTGGGGTTCTATCAAAATTTTTAATTTAGTTAAATTCATCTTTATATTTTCATTTTTAAAAAGAAAGAGGACTATAGAGATCTTTTCCCAAATCATTTTCCTCTCTGTATTTTTTTCAGGTGACCCACATTGGTATCTCATAAAACATTTACGATGTGGCTTATAATAATATTTTTGTCCCATTTTTTAAATTTTATGAAAACTATATTGAAAAGCTGAGATAAAAATGTATAACACTTTTTATTATGTTGTACTGTCGGTGGTTGCCACAATTTCTTTAAATATTTAAATAGATTTTCTTTGACAATATTTGGCATATATAAACTGATGTACCTAAATTTCATTAAAAGTTAAGGTACGATACTTTATTATACTATTTACAATTATTTTGAGTTAAACATGGTTGTCAACTTCTTCCCTTTTTTAAAGTCAAACAAACGTATCTAAAACAGAACTTCTTATTTAATAAATAAAGTAAAATGTATGCATTATTAAATATACAAACCGCTAACTTTATTAAATGTTTTGGGGAATCAATACACGTTTATAGAATTAAAACAGGCGTATAAGTAGGCAGCTATGGTTATACATTAATTAAATTTTCTTTATTATTTTTCCGAGAGGAAAAAATTTGAAAGTAAGATTAATCTAATAAAATATATTCATAAAAATGGAATATTTCCCTTACAAAAAATCATATTCTTTTTTATAAATAAATATTATTAAAATGACAAATTAATATTTATTCTGTTCTTCACATGAAAATGAAGAAAGGTGAATATAAAAAATATATAAAATATTGCACATTTGAAAGATAAATGCTGAATTTATGTACTACATTTTTGACTACACTTAAATGAGTAGAGCGTACTGAAGTTAAAGAATAAAACGAATAAAAGCTATTCACATTAAAAAAAAAGATTATATAAATATATATTAATAGAAAAAAATATATTTGCGGAAACCACTCACGAAGCCAAGCCCTTTTTCAATACAGCGCTTTAATTACACTCGTCCCACAAAATTTTAAAGGAACTATCATATAATAAAAATGTTCTCATATTCTTATATTTTCATTCACATTACACACACACAACACAGAGTTCGGAGGTTGACTTCAGAGAGTGAAGACGTAGGGGGAAGCGCTTCGTACTTGCGTACACGTTCTCCCGGCTAGCTCCGACCTTCTACGGCATAATACCCTGAGCAGTGTAGGTGTCCTTTTCAGGACTTTATGACGAACTGCCTGAGGTATTACAGTTATCTTGCTTACTACTCTTCGACATGGCCACGATCTCCTTTGATATTGACATGGATGACAACATTCCCAGGATTGTCGATGGCATTGAGCCGGCTGATTTCCTCGGAACTTTCAACGAATTCTCCACGGGTGACGAGCCTGCCAACGAAGTCTTACGTGAATTGTTTCACAATATAGATGATTACATCAGACGAACCCTACGAACGCCTGACTATCATTCTGACAGTTGCTTAAAGGAAGAGGTAACTAAAATTTGCCAATTTGCTATGACTATGTTGAGTGAGCCAGATGTTTTTCTGCCTATGACTACAGGCTATTGTAAATTTCTAAATTTTAACAACCGTGACGAGTTGTCGGCTAAACTGAACAAGCTTAAGAGTATTACTCCTAAAGATTTTCCCACTTTTTCTTCTCCAAAGAAAACTTTTCGCAAAAGGAAAATATCCGAAACGGAAAATTCCATTCCGCTTAAAAATAAGTATTCTGAATTACCCTCGGAAGCGAATATAGATAGCTCACAAAATGAAACCCAAAATGATAGCCAAAATTCCGATATGGAAGGTGACGTTACTGAGTCTCCTAAGGAAATCGTCTATCCCCTATACATAGAATTTTCTAATAATGAATGGCATATAATCGCTCAGGAACTAAAAAATCTCGACGCTGGCAACGCTCCTAAAGTGAGTTTTAACAATGATCTTCTAAAAGTCCAACCTAAATCTGGTAACCAGTTTAGAGAAATCCAGCGGTACCTTTCTGGTAAAAACCTAAAATATACAACTATTTCACCTAAGGATTTCCGACCCAAAAAAATTTGTGTTCGAGGCATCCCCCCCCCAATACTGACCCCCAACATATCATCAAAGACCTAAAAAACCACGGCTTCCAAGCTACTCGTGCCGCTATGATGAGAAGCAGAAAAACGGGCTTAGCAATGCCCCTCTATATGGTCAACGTTCTCCCCCGCAAAGACTTCGATTTGATTTTCCAAATCAAGGAATTGTGTGACATTAGTGTCACTATTGAACAGTTTCGCAATTCCAACAACATTAAACAGTGTTACCGTTGCCAATGTTACGGTCACGCTTCCGAAACGTGCAATTTCACCCCTAAATGCGTAAAATGCTCTGACCTGCATCTTTCTACCGAGTGCATCTTGCTACCGAAAGCTAAAATTCCTATTCCTAGAAATAAAACTCCAAATGAAAACTACGACTTTGTTGAAATTCTTAAAAGTTTCAATTATACCGCTACGGCTAAAGATAGCAATTCCCAAAATGTCATTGATGACGCTATACAGGAACCTTCCGGCTCCACTAACCCTGAGGGTATTTCTCAAATTCCCCCTCTCCCTAACCCGAACCCCCTAAACGAAATATTCCAAACCTTCAACGACTTGAAAGAAGTCCTCAAGCTATCCAAACTTCTCAAAAGTATCCAAAAAATCGCCCAAAATATCAAAAAATGCAAAAACCCATTTGAAAAGATGTTTGTTATCATCAACGAGCTAGAAATATTCGCTAACGAGTTTAATCTCATCGACTAGTCGGTGCCCTCTCGGCTGTTATACTTGAAAATTCAAAAATTTTTCTATCTTTTTGAAAAAAAAAAAAAAAATTAGTTAATTATTTTAAATTATTATATTTTGTATGGTCACTGAAAAGTGTCTTTTTTTTTAATTGTTGTTTTGCCTCCTTTTCCAGACTGGCATTTTGCCCTGTTTTTCGAACTCGTCTGAACTCTATTTTATTAAACTTTTTTATCAGTAGAAAACCTACTGTTGCTATACCTTTCACTCTAAATTTTGACTTTTTCCTTAATCATCTTTCCTATTTTTCTCTTAATTTTTTTTATCCCCATTTTTTGCTCTTGCAGTTCTTAAACATTTCCCATTGGCTCACTTTGTAATACATTCGTCTCGTATTACATTCGTCTCGTACATGTATTCTCATTCGTCTGGGCGTTAAGTTGATAGCAACTAGGAAGCCCATTAAAGCTCACAACCTGTTCGGCACCTTTAATTTTCAAGTCTTGCTGGGAATATTTCTCTTATCACCTACTAATTTTGTTGGCTGGCATTAAAATAGTTGTGTAAAATAATGATACTGAGAGTAATTGCAATCGGTATAGGCAACAAAACTAGTGCTTTTTAAGAGTAGCGGATGGGGACAGCTTAATGCAACAATGTTAAAGAAGTACCAGCGAAGAAGGGAATCGCGTAAGGATTTCTTTAAACTTGGTTTGAAGCTGGAAGGGGGGGGGGGGGGGAATTTGTGCATTTGTACTAGCGCCACCTATCGAAAATATTTTTAAATAATCACAGATTAAGATTATTATTAAGATCTAAAAGAATATAAAATAAATTATTTATATTTTATTTTTTTGCACTTTTATTATTATTAGTATTATTATAATTTAAGATGTTAATACTTGAAGATAATCCATTATAATTATTAATATTGTAATGTTAAAAAAAAATTGTGAGATTGCTCTCATTATGCATTTGTTATAAAATAGGAACTGAAATTAAAAATATATATTTATTTAATTAATTCAACGTAATACCTAAAAGAAAAAAAAATGAGCTGTGTCCTCTTATTTGGGATTATATATATATATATATATATATATATATATGTGTGTGTGTGTGTGTGTGTGTGTGTGTGTGTGTGTGTGTGTGTAAATCACTTAGGGAACAAGTATTAAATTATGTATATTTTAATTATATCGTAAATCTTATTATTTTCTAAAGCCTTGACTGAAAGCGAAGTCAAAAGATTTAGGTTAAGATAAAAAATAATAAGTTTATTATATTCGATAGGTGACGCTGGTACAAATACAAAAGTTCTTTCCCCCTTGCTTCAAACTAAGTTTAAAGGAATCCCTTCAAAATTCCCTTCCTCTATTTCGCTGGCACTTCCTTAACATTGTTGCATTAAGCTGTCCCCATCCGCTACTCTTTTTAAGCAGTTGTAAAGTTTTATTCGTGAGAACCAAACACAAGGACAATAGCTGATAATCACGTGTACAATGTTGTGTTTCGAGATCGTTTTTTTTTTTTTTTTTTTTTTTTTTTTTTTTTTTTTCCCAATATTTACCACATTTCCATATTAGAGATCTCAGCTTTTTTTCTAATCGCAAAATGTCAGTCATTACATAAAGCGAAAAATATTATTCTGAAATAATGGTAAATGCATTAAATACAAAGTTTCCCTAATTTGAAAACACTCGATGTAGAGAATAAAATGATTCTGTAGCAACCTTGCTTGATGTTACCTATTATTCATATGTAGGATAGGATAATATTCAAATAGAAATTTCGTTTCAAACATCTTTATAGCACAAAATTCCTTGTAGTATTGTCTCATGACATCTCAAGCTCCCAAATGGTCAGTTTTTTTAATGGAATTATTTCCTAAAAAAGAATTTCGCTGTAGGTTTCTACAAAATTTGGAAGAAAAATTTAAGAAGAGGATTTTTGTTTGAAAAACGCGGTATTTAGAAAAATATTCTGATAGAAGAAGATTGATTGTGATATGTACAGTCATGGGATTTGATTAGAAAGATATGTACTTTTTTTTTTCATATAAAACATATGATTTTAGTTTATACGTAACATAAAAATACCAGCTGTATACATAATTTTATTTAATGTTCGTATTTAATCTTTAATTACCTCTGTTCAAATGTTTGTGACTATAGGTTAGTTGTTGGGTATACACTTTTCTGAAAAAGTATTAAAGATAATTTCTTCAAATTTTATATTAACGTTAAAAATGTATCATATAATATTAAGATCAGACATGTTTTTTTTTTGTTTTGTTTTTCATCGAAATGAAATAAATTGTAAAAAATAACCGCTAAAACTTTCAGAAAATGAAAAAAAAAAAAATCCCGTTTTTGGTCTGTAATATTACCAAACTTGCCAACGTCCAATTGAACCTTCCGTAAAATGTGTTTTAATCTGACCTTGGTGAAACACGTTACGTACAGAACAATTTATTTATATATATTTATTTATATGATTTTATGTTTCTCAATGGAACTTATTTGAAAATATTTTTATAAGGAAAATAAATAGGAGTTGTTCACGTGTTTAACGTGGGTCAAATAAACCTACATTTTACGGAATAACACTGGGAGGGTGGCAGGTATATATTAGAGTCATAAGTTTAGATAGTTTAAAGAAAAAAAAATTAGATTTCTAAACATGAAAATTTTATATTGAATATTTGAATATTTAAATACTTCAGATTTAATAGATTTTAGAAAAAATGTACTGTTAAAATGTTTGTAATGTTAAATAATAATAATAATAATAATAATAATAATAATACATTTCGAGAAAAATTGAAAAGAAGGAAAAGTTACGTATTACACAGATGATGACATAGCACTGATTGTTTAGAACTTAAAGACTCTGTTTCAGCAATTTTTATATTGTGAAACCATACGAATAATATATTTTTCTTAGTGACTGAGTCCGCTTTTTTTTTAGGCGTGAAATTGAAAACTTCTAACGATTTATACCTTTTGTGTATTAACAATGTTTTAATAGCACGTAGTACTGAAAAAATTTACGCAATCAATAAAAGTTTCTTGTAACATTTTTTTGTAAGCACTTATACCAAATGTGATTATGTGTTACAGACTAAAATATTTCTGCGGAAATTTGAGAATTTCGAAAATGAGAATTTCAAATGAAAGCCCATTTAAAAAAAAAAAAAAAAAAAAAAAAAAGGGAGGAGGGGGGGGGGTGATATTTCCTAAAAGGCTGAAGATTCTCACCTCTAAAAATAAAAGACATTTTACAGACAAAAACAATCTATATATTTTACATGCAAAACTAATTTGTATCACTGAGTATCTACTCAATCTATTTTACATTACTTGACTTCAGAAATGATTCTTTATTGTTTTTTCTTGTAGTCAAATATGTGTCAGAAAGTAATCAGTTTGGATTTGAGAATAGCTTTAAAAGAGAGTAAACTGCTTAAATACACTATGAAAAAAAAAGTAAAAGGTAAAAAAAAAAGGCCAAACATTTTTCTTGAGGCAAAGAAAGTTTAAAAAAAGGCCAAAATTTTTTCTTGAGGCAAAGAAAGTTTAAAAAAAAGTGCATATTATTTAGATTTCGTTTGCAAATAGCCAGTATGGCGACCTGGGATCCCTGTTGTAAAGAAACAGGTCTCGACATTTGTTTTGCCGTCATGTTTGATGTTCTTTTTCAACAGTTGCAGACGGTGATAGAAAAATTCGTTTTCGTTTTTGAATCACAGCAGGAAAAAAATCACTCCAGTAGTAGTTATTATTAATATAGAGTGTTTCTTTCTGTGTTATATTGATGCTGAATGTCAATAACATACAGCATGACGTGAGTATATGTTAGAATATGTTAGTAATGTAAGTAAAACATGTTAGAATATGTTAGTAATGTAAGTAAAACAAGATAATTTATTAATAGGTTTTTATTTGCAGAAAATAGTGGTGTGAGTAGAAAATTACAGTTCCGACATTATAATGAATACTTCTAAGAATTTTGAAGAATGTTACGCCTCCAATCCACAATTCGAGGTTTTGAGTAAACACTGGCGCAACGAAGGAGGCGGGAGTTTCCGAGTTAAAGTCCTTTCCAGTGCCAAAACAAAGTAGAGTAATTGCTTATTACATGATTCACTAGTTAATACGACACGTTTATCAATCAAAAGCAAACTCAGTATTATTGTTTTTAGCTTAATCGTCATCCACCGCTTTGTTATTTCAAATTCCATTTAACAAACAAGATTCATTTAAATTGCGATTCTTGTAATTATAAATGGAGAAAACACATCACACCTGGGTGCAGTGAAAATCGATCAACTTTTTCGAAAAAGGGCACCGGTGGCATAGTTGCGAATAAACCTTAATCTGTTAGAATGTTCATTTACTGTCACATTAATATTGAATTAGCTGGCTTCGCCCGCTAGCGGTCCCCTAATTTACAGCGGGGCCTCGAATTGTTCTATAAGTCGGATTGTAGACCTATCTGAGTCTCAAACACACTTTTTTTGTGTTTTTGTTCAGTACTATGATTAAGATTAAGTTCTGGGTGCACGCAGAGAAAGTCAAGGATCAAAATGTTCGAAAAAAGTGAGAATTCATAAAACAATACTGATAGGATATAAACATAAAAAGCTGTTTTTGATTGAGATTAAACTGATTTTTGTATTATTAAAATTTTATTGACTCATAGTTGTGTCTGAAAGGTTTTCGTTAGCTTATATTACATGTATAAACGCACTTTTATTTTACATCGATTCTTTTCACTCATTAGCACTGATTATCATAAACACTAAATGTCAATATCTATAGTTTTATGTTGGGTTTCTGATTTCTAAACAAATGATATTAAAAAAAATAAGTGTTAAAAATTTAAATACATACCCAGGATATATTTTATCAAGTGGGCAGAAGTGTCACAGGTTTTTAGCTACAATGGTTTTCTTTTAAATAAAGTATATATATTTTGCCATTAGTTATTATTATTATTATTATTATTATTATTATTTGTGAGGGGTTGCTCACTCCCCTTTTTTTTTCTAAAAGACTATTGAAAATTTCCCCTATGTTTCGCGGACGGAGATTTTTACAAATTACATCTTATTTCTCTTTCCTAATTAAAATCTTGCGTACGTCCATTAAACCTACTCGTTTTCTTAAAAAAAAAAAAAAAAAAAAAAAAAAAAAAAAAAATCAATTCCCTCCCCCCGTCTATATCTGCTGACAAACATTCATCGACTTCAGGGTATGTTTTGAAAATATACAATTAATGTACATTGATAATAATTATATTCACATTTCAAAAGATATAATCACAATGAGACTTTTAGAATTAAACTAATTTATTGTGAATTGTTCAACAGTTGATTTTATGAATTACAGTATCCATTAAATAAGAACATATTTTGTAAGTTTGAAATAAAATGGCAATATGGAATTAAATAGAATATTAAGCAACTAATGATATTATAAATCAGCATGAAACGAAAAATGTAATGAAATGAAATAATTTAAAAATCGTTGTTAATTGAAAATATTAACACATATGAAATTAATATTGATACATTGATACATAAAAGTGAAGTTATTTATTTTTTTAATGATAATGTTAATTTCGAGATTTACTCAAATTATTATTTTAATGCCAGAGAAGAGAAAAAAAAAATTTAGAAATTTTTTTTTTTGTTTTAGACAAATCTGTTGCTCTCGACTGAAAACTAAATTAACGATGAAGGTTTATAAATTTTAAAATTCCTTACTGAAATATTTTAATGGGTTAAAGATCGAAAGTAAAATTAAGCTATTTAAAAAACGTGGGTAATATATATATATATATATATATATATATATATATATATATATATATATATACATATATATATATATATATATAAAAAATCAATAAGCAAACAAAAGTTCATTTAAACTGTGCATTAACATGACAACATTTTTATTCCAGTAATATAAACTACAGCGAATAATATAATTATGTTCTCATACTCCAACAAAAGTGTTCATCTTGAATAAATATTGAAAATATAGTATCTACAATATGTATCAATTTATTCAGTTTAAAATGCAGACAGTCTGACAGATCAATTGACATCACTTCACTTTCTAGGTATGACGGGAAATGCTAATGATGTCTTCAAGGGAAAAATATACACTTGTGAATTTTGATAAATTGAAATATTTTTAAAAGTATAGTGTATCTTATAAGAGCAGAGCCAGACCAAATTATTTTTATGTCGTATATAATTAATAATAATAATAAAATTACAAAACAGGAATGCATACGTGAGAATAGTGAATACAGTGGCGTAGCCAAGGGGGGGGGGGTCCAGGGGGTCCGGACCCCCCCCCCCCGAACCCCGAACGAAGAACTGGTTTACTGAATCATAGATAACACAACATTAAAACTGATAAGACGGAATCGCAAAGTATCAATGAAAAATTCCGCTTAAGACAGGTGTTTGTCTTAGCAACTATTTTAAAGGTATGTCTTTCGCCGGGGCTATGAAAATTTTCCGTTTAAAACAGGTGTTTTGTCATAGGCACGTCCCATTTTGTCAGGTATCCTCTAAAACTGTTCAGACGTATCCACTCTATAGTACACTTCTGAAAAGCATAGATGTATTACAGTAAAATCTGTGAAGATGGGAACTTTCTTAAACAGCAAAAGTTAAAGGTTCAACGAAAACAACACTACATATTTAAACCTGCTAAGATTTGAAACCTATCTAAAATGGAACTTTTTCTGGTTGTGATTCCTTCTTCCTTCTTGGCAGGTTTTCTGTGAACATGGAATTCTCTGGTAAACGAAAACATTTCATGGTCTCAATGACGGAAGGATAACTACACAAGTATACCTGATATGACGGAAATCTATCTACAACGTCATTTTTTAATGATCCCTGGCGATTCCGTTTTCATAGATTTTAATGTATATAGATTAAACGCAAAACTTTTTCCATAGAGACTTCGACGGGACCAACTGTTGCCAACACTTACGGGAAAAGTCGAGTATACACGAATGCAATAACAGCACATTAATCAGAGTTTGGCGACCCTTATCTTTGTTCATTTTATGAATGTTATAGCGAGCAATATTATCATTTACTTTAAATCTACTCGTTGGAATTTTTTTTAAAAGTAACTTTATTCTTCGACTAGATATTTGTGAATCCTTATTCAACATTACACTGCCACTTTCAAAATAACTGCATCTGAATGTGAATTGTCTTCTGCTGTAAAACATGCTGATGATGTCATTTTTCAGCTTTATGAAACGTTACATTACTCAGTAAGCAAGGAAGAGGAGTCTGGTGTTCAAAAGTTTTCTGACCTGTTCAAGAGAGCACAGTCCTTTGCTAAAGAAAACTCTGACACAATTTTCTTTAGTCACACATATTCCTTGTCAAGTTGACCATCAGATACATCTCATTCAATGTCAAATCTGAAGAATATTTCAGGAGATCAATTTTCTTCCTCCTTTTGATACTTTTATTTCTGATATAGTTTTTCGTTAATCGTTAAAGAAAAGAACAGAGGGATATTGAAATATTTTGATGTTCTTCTGAGTTTGTACAAAATAATGGTGGTTCTTGTTATTAAACTTTTCAACCTGAGCTATTTTTTATAAACTGTTAATGGAATATTACGTCGTTGTAGATTATTTTGAAGGGCAGATTTTTACCTACTTATTTAGTATTATAATTTTGTTTTTTGCTATTGTATAGGGATATTTAAAGAAGTTATAGAGCTTTGCGAAGTTTCGTAATTCTCGATTTTTTTACTAATTCAAAATGGTACGAAAAAGGAAACGGTACAGCGTTGAATTCAGAAGAGCAGGGGCGGGGCATCCACCCCGGAGCATCGAAATGACCTCTCGGATGATTTGAGATTTTATGCTTATTAATGGTCTAGGAGTGCAATCTCTTCCCTTCCCTGAACTCCACAATGTACCTATTCCGGAGAAAAATGGTACCCTCCACAGAAGTCCCTCCTGGAGAAAAATGTCAGAATTCAGCATTACATTTGACCGAAGTACGATTTGTAACTCACAATTTAACATTGTTTTCAGAAATTTCATGATGGCAATGAGAGTTTTGAATATGAAAGGCATTCGATTATTAACAATGATAAATTGAAAGCAAGGTTGAAGTTAATCTACGTACCAAAGTCTGAAAGATTGCTGCTGAACGTGGAGTACGTTCTAAAATTGTTTCCAACCGCTTAAAATAAATTGGTTGAAAAGTAAAATAGCAGAAACCAACATCATTTTTTACACAATCTAATACTTCACAAGATGTGCTAATCCATCATAATTATTTTTTTTACAAAAATTTAACATCGTTTAATTCGACCAGGTATCGGAAACAACTATTGAGGTTGAATTTTTATTTTAGTATCAAAAGCGGTGAAACTTGAAAAAGAATTATGGCTGGTTCAGACAATTGTAACAAAATTATTTTTCCCATCATCAACTATATTTGTTGCGTGTGTTTGTTACATTACTAGTTTCTGTAGCCGAAATTACAAGATTTTTTTTCTTAAAAATTAAAACCTTATCTTAGAAACTCCCACGGTGAATCAACGGCAAACGGCATTGGCAATTATGTCAACTTATTATTCAGTATACCTATTACAGCACAAGTTCTTAATTCAATGACAAGGAATGAAACACGAAAATTGAAAAAACAATTTCAGCCAAATGCTGTTATAAACTTAGCCATTTGATCTTAACTTTAACGTAATCAAATGTTTATAGTATATGGAACTTGATTTAAATGCATTCTCTTCAGTGCATGCATTCTCTTCATACATTCTCTCAGTTTTTTATATCATAGTGTTTGTAAAATCTTTTTCTTTGGTAAATATTAATGTAACTTCATTGTATTATTAGCTACAATCATAGTGATTGATCTTACTTTATTTTACACATGCTATTTTTTTAAATTAAGAAATTGATAAGGAAATACCCAAAATCGTAAAGTTACTCGAAATACATCTATTGCACACACACACACACACACACAGTCAATCCTGTCACACTGTACTTCAATAACACGCATTGTTCGTTTCGTCGGGATCCCGAAACTTTTCCGTTTCAGATAGCATTCCGTTATAGAAAGTTTCCGCTTTCACAGGCGTTACTGTATTTATAAGTAGGGTAAAACCTTACAAGACGAAATCAGAATCACAGAAGAACGGCGAAAAATCCCGTTTCAGGCAGGTTTTCAGCAGATTTAATTGTATGGTTATAAATATCAGGACCATGTTATGCTTCCGTTTAAGAGAGGAATCTGCTATAGACAGGTTTTACTATACATATTACATACATAAGTTATCTTTTTATATATACAGCAAATCATGTGGATACGAAACCTGCCTATAACGGAATGCTAACTTAAAGGCAAATATTCATTCGTCAAATAGAAAAGAATGCCATACACCTCTTAAGACGAAAAACTGTCTAACACGGAATTTTTTTACCACTCATTGCGATATTATCATGGCAAGTCTTACTATATATATAAGCTGAAGAAAAATTCTGGACCCCTCCCGAAAGGAAATCCTGGCTACGCCACTGAGTGAATAATTTATAAATCTAAAAATTAATCTTTTATGAAATTCAAAAACACTTTCGAACACAATCGCCAAAAAAGTAAAAAAACGAAACTTGTATTTATACTTGAATTATCTTGAATTATTATTGTATTATCTTATTAAGACAGTCTGAATTTCTAAGTAGCAGAAAAAAGAAATTTCTCAAAAGCAAATTATATCCTTTTCTGAAAACATCATTAAAACGGATAGCAATGGATGCAAGTCTGTCTTTGATATTAGTATTATTTAATGACCTGGAAATTTAATTAGAATTTACTTTAAACCTTTTGAATAAATGTTCAAAATATTTGAAAATTGTTATATACAGCTGCATTTTTATTAGCATATCATTAAAGTTAAACCACTGACAAACCAGGATTGTACTTTAGGAGGGGCTAGACATGGGTAGAGAAACTTTTTTACCTACGCCGGCCAAAAATTCACAAATAGTATCAACCAGCATTGCCACGTAGCAAACGGTCACATGAAATAATATTGTAGCATAAGGCTGCATATAAAAAACGCTAAGTAAGAGTACCAGTCGCTTTTGAACAACCAATCAAATTTGCTGCAATATTTTGTTGCATTTCTGTTACGTATATTAAATGTTGCAGTTTTAAATATTGCTTTAAATTCAGCACGATCCTTCTCACCCCTAATCCTTTATTCAGGTTGAAAATTATTATTTTTTAATCATTTTTCTCTTTACTTCTAAGCTACGTTAACTTTTTACCATGCCTTCATTCGAATCTAAATTGACTGTGTCAGAAATAATATCAGAAATTTGTATACTATGCCTTGTGAATATATAACCTGTACATTAAAATATTTTCATAAGTACTTGTGGTAGGTTCAATGGGCTTCCAAGTTGCGAAGCAACTGCACACCCTGGCTTTGAGTAGGTGTATATCAAATCCTGAGAGAGCCATATGAAATGTCTAGCCGTAGTCCAATTGACTACATAAAATAGGATAGTGTTAAGTATATCTATAAAATAATGAAAATTTACTAGTTAAAGTATAAAAGTAAAAATAGTTCATAGTTAAAAAAAAACAAAAATATGCCAGACGAGGTAAAGTAAAGATGTTAGGAGAAGTTTAGGAGAAAAGTCAATAAAAAATTATCAGTAAAAAATTATATATCAATATATATATATATTTATTAATTAAAGAGAAAAAATTTGAGGTAAGAATTATAGCTCGGAAAGACTATTCATCAAGAATAGTGGAGTACCTTGGTTTTTTCCGGTTGGATGGACTGCAAGCATCGTAGTTAGGTAGCTCATAAATGAGTTCATTTGGAATGTGATTAATGTCATTGTAGAATTTTTTCGCAAGGTGTTTAATGCGATGTTTGAGTGAAGTCGTTTTCAGATCCTTGAGGATTGTGGAGTTTTTGAGGTATCTAGACCCGTTCCTGATGTAACGGAGCTGTTTGTAATGGGTACTAGAGAGGCTGTTCATACTGGTTTTGCAAGTGAAGCCCCAGATTGGACATGCATATGTGATAACAGAGAGAATGCAAGCATTATATATTAAGAGTTTGTTGTGTATGGAGAGTGAGTGACTGCGAAGAAGGGGGGCGAGGGTTTTGGAAATTCCGGCGACTTTACCGCGGATATTAAGAATATGCTTTTTAAAGGTAATGCGTTTGTCAATGGTAACTCCCAGGTATTTGGCATCGTCAGACCAGGGAATGGTAGTGTTATTGATGGTTAATCTATTAGGAGTGGAGAAGGTTCTAGAGAAGTAAACAGCAGTAGTTTTAGATTCGTTTATCTTAATGCGCCATTGATCACACCATTCCATGAAGATGTTGAGATGGTGTTGTAGATTTTTGTAAAGATTGTATGGGTGATGTGCAGTGCCATAGAGAACAGTGTCGTCCGCATAGAGTGCGAGTGATGTGAAGAGTGTGCGTGGAATGTCATTAAAGTATATTATGAATAAAATAGGGCCAATGACTGAACACTGAATAATACCACAGAGTATTTATTATGTGTAGTAGAGAAAGTGAGTTGTTTACACGGACATACAAGTCCCGATCACCAAGGTAAGAGTGTATTAAATGGATAAGTCCTGACGGGAACTTAAGCCGAATTAATTTGTAAATGAGGCCCGCGTGCCAGACTTTGTCAAAGGCCTTGGCGACATCAAGAAATATGGCAGCAGTAGGCTTCTTCTCGTTGAAGTTTTCAGTTAAGAATTCCACAAATCGAAGAAGTTGGTGTTGGGTGGAGTGCTTGGCTCTGAAGCCGAATTGTTCAGGCATAAGAATGTTGTTGTTGTGAAGGAAGTCATTGAGCTGTGATCTAATGACGCGTTCGATGACTTTACTTAGAGAGGAGAGAAGACTGATGGGACGGAAATTAGTTGGGTCATTAAGATTGCAGGATGGTTTAGGAATAGGAGAAATGATAGAGGTTTTCCAGGGTTTAGGAAAATAACAGTGTTTGAGGATAGAATTAGTGAGCTTCGTAATGTAGAGAATACAGTTGATAGGAAGTTGTTTAAGAGTATAGTTGGAAATTTTATCGTACACAGGAGATTTTTTATTATTAAGTTTTTGAATAATATTGTTGATCATGATGGGTTGAATTTCGGGGAGAGGGATAGGAGGGGTTGAGAGGAAGTCATTAACAGTATCATTGACATTGTTAAAGTGTGCTTGACTTGCGAGGAAGGGATTCGGAGAGAATTGCCTTTCATATGAGCTAGCGAGGCATTCTGCCTTGTCCTCGTCAGTATACGCAGTTTGATTATTGGCAGTAAGGGGAGGAATAGGGGTGTAATTATTATTGAATTTCTTTTTGATTTGCCAAAGAGAGTTATCCTCGCAAGTAAGACTTTCGAGAAATTTTGACCAGTTTTTTCGCTTATCTTTCTGAATAAGGGTTTTAATTTTATTGTTGAGCCTGTTGACAGCTGTTTTAAGGGTGGGATCTCTGGTATTTTGGTAGAGTCGACGGAGTGTGTTGCGTTGTTTACAGATATTATGTATGTAAGTGGGTAAGATGTAAGAGTTATTATTTTTTAATTTGGTGTAAGTGGCCTCTTTTTGAGCTTTGTAAATGATGTTGTTGAGTTTATTAACTGCGTTATCAATGTCAGTAGTGTTGTTGATGTGGGGTAGGTAAGGTCGGTGTTGTTCAGGTAAGTTTGGAATTTATTCCAGTCAATAGCTACTGAAGGAGGAGGAGAGATAGGGTTGATAAGATCAATTTTGAAGAAGACAGGAAGGTGGTCAGAGCTTAGGTCATTATTAACAGAAGTGTTGATAGGGAAGGTAAGATTTTTGGTGATGGCGAAGTCAATAATAGAGGGGTGCTGGTTGCGAGCAACAGGAATGTGTGTTGGTGTAGTAGGTGCGTGGAGACTGAGATTGAAATGGCTAACCAAGTTGTGAAGAGATCTACCTCTGGTAGTGGTGGAATGACAGTTCCACTGCCTGCTATGTGCATTGAAGTCACCAGCGATAAATGCATGTTGCTGTTGTGTAATGATGTGTGTCAGGTCACTTATGGGGTATCGTCGCCCGTGTCGTGCGTAAAAAGATGTGAAGTTGATTTTGGCATGGGGCAAGTTGACGACAATACTGGTGTAGTCAATGCCTGGGAGTGGAATATTTTGAGTTGTGTGATGTGGGATATAATTTTTGATGTAGATGGCTGTGCCGCCCCAGTGAGAGTTGGCACGTGGTGTATGATGGAGTTTGTAACCTGGGATGGTGATACTACAGGAAGGGTTAAGTGTTTCTTGGATTAAGAGTATATCGATTTGTGGATTACTGGAAATAAAGGAGCGGAGTTCATTAATCCTGGGTTGCAATGATTGGCAATTCCAGGAGAAAATAAGAAGAGAAGAGAAATTTTTGTTATTGTAATTATTCATAATTGGTAATGTTGAGCTCCGTAGAAAAGGCGTCTAATTCTTCTATTATGATATACATTTTGTCGAATGGGTTGTTGCAATTTTTTGATTTGATGGCGATGTTTTTTAAATGTTTTAGGAGTTTGGTAATTTGGAGAAGTTCCTTCATGTCTTTGAAGGTGTCAAACATATCTTTGAATGTGTTTGTATAATTATTTTGTATAACAGGTGGTGTTTTATTTTGTTTGGTGTAACTGGAAGTGTCCTCAACTGGGGCTTCCTGGATATCGTTATTAATGTCAGTAGTGGTCTCACTGTTGTTGATATCGTTTGGTTTATCATGAATGGTGTAATTGTAGGGTTTGAAAATGTCTGCGATGTCAGCAATTATATTTGGTTTTTGGTGTTGCGGTTTTGTTTTGGTGTTGAGTGTTGGGGTATTTTTTTTCTTAATGTTTGGATTTTTTGGGCAACCTCTGTATGAGGCCGGATGGGCACCGTTACAATTGGAACATTTTGGAATTATTTTACCTGTCTTGGGGCAGTTATCAGTGAGGTGCTCTTCTGAGCATTTAAGACATTTTGGTGTTAGGCTGCACGTCTCGGAGGCGTGTCCGAACCGTTGGCAGCGATAACATTGTTTTGGGTTATTGTTGTTTCTGAAGTATTCAATACGAACACTTATATCACAAAGTTCCTCAATTTTATAGATCTTCTCAAAGTTAGTGCAAGGGAGGACGTTGACCATGTAAATTGGCATACCTCTGCCAGTTTTGCGACTCTTAAGCATGGCGGCTCGGGTGGCCTTAAATCCATGGTTACCAAGGTCTTCGATAATAAGTTGGGGGTCTGTGTTGGGGGGGATTCCCCTAATACAGATTTTTTTTGGTCGAAGTTCTTTTGAGTTAAGGGTGTTGAAATTCATATGTTTGTCAGTTAGGTATCTTTGGATATCTCTAAATTGGCTGACAGATTTGGGTAGAACTTTTAGAAGTTCCCCGGAAAGGCTGACTTGAGGAGGATTATCAGAATCAAGGACTTTTATCCATTGGGCAACTTTGCGCCAATCCATATCTTTGAATTCAATAAAGAAGGGGTGCTTATCGTTTTTTGAACATTCAACATCGGTGCTTGCAGCACCATCTTGAGCAGATTCCTGATCCATAAGATCATGGTTATCAAGATTAGCTTCGGAATTTAGATTTCCGAATTTATTTTTGAGGGGAATTGGATTTTCAGATTCAGAATTTTTTCTTTTTCCTCTACGGGGGGGGGGGGGGATTAGAATGTGAGCTAAAATTCTTTAGAATTTGGAGTTTTTCCCATTGGTTATTCCCTAGAAATCTAATATAACCAGTTCTACAGGCTAAATCAATTAAATCTAATCTAGATGGCTCCCCCAAAATAGATATAGCAAAAAGACAGAGGTCTTTTACCTGAGCCTTGTGGGTGTCGTTGTAGTCCTTTCGTTGTTGGAGAGACTGTATTTCTTCATCTATACCGGATAATAGTTCTCGAAAAACATCGTTCACTTGCTCATCTAGAGTAGGGAAGGCGTTGAATTCTCGTAACCAGTCCGCAGGAACATATCCGTTTATGATTCCTTTCATAAGGTCGTGAAGCTGTTGGTTCTCTTTCATGGCCATGGCATTCAAAAGAGCAGTCACGGAAGATTAGCAGAGATCAGGTGGGCGGGAGTAACACGCCTCTTTTCCACGCGACGAACACCAGCAGTGGAGAAGGCGGGAGTAAAACGCCTCCTATCCAAGCTCCGCCCGACAAAGACACAACAGGAGATACTGGATAGCAAGAGGGCGGGAATAACACGCCCTCTTTCCAAATTTCATAAGTATGTATGCAATATTCTTTTAAAAGAATTGTAATTTTATGATAACATTGGTTAATAAATATTGGCATTATTTTTTGAAATTAAATTACTCTTTTCTCGCTCCAGGCCCAAGACAAAATCCTACGATTTCACGCCAGGTCAATGCTAGCCCAAGATATTTGCTTTTCTGGGAGACAACTGGCCCGAGTATAAAAGTTTATACCCGTGCAGCTCTGGTATATTTACGTGGCACATGAGAGCAGGAGAGAAGATTGGGGACAAAAAAATCATTAAAAATAGTTCTATTATCAAAATAATTGAAATGCAAATGGATATCATTCGATTACTTGAATTACTTGATTATGCCCAGTGCTTTTGGACTTACATATTTAATTTACACCACTAAACACTAAAAAACATTCAGAACAAGGCTGTAATTAAAAAAAGTATATGACAGTTAAATAAATTCATTTATATAAAGTTTAAAAATATTTTGTATAAAAATTCGTTGAGTGAATTGAAAATCCGGGCTCGGGCGCAAAGTGAAAATTTTATTTATTCACAATATAAAAAAAATAATGGAAAAAACTCGCTGTTTGATAAAGAAGAATGTAGTCCTTAAATGCAGTTTCCTTAAAGTGTTATATATATATATATATATATATATATATATATATATATATATATATATATATATATATATAAATAGATAAATATATATATATATATATAAGCTTGAAAGGGAATTAATTGAATTGTTATTGGTGAGGTGTAAAGAGAAATATTCTGTCTCATTCCGAAGCCTTTGGTCATTCAGTATTAATAACATAACAAAGCCATAGGATATCGCTTGTCTATTCTTGCTCAGTGTTTTTCAGTGTTACTGAAAAACAAAACTCATGCATTTCTGCCATCGTTGTACAGTGCTATTTTAAGATAATAAAAATTGTGACTTTCGAGATATCTGTCATTGGTTGAGTATGGACTTCGCTATTTTAAAGACAGTTTCAGGGACATTAAAATAACGGAACGTCGTCGTGAGCGAGTATTTAGAATTAATACTCATTTCTATGTAAATAGATATAAAATACGAAAATTTATCGTGAAACAATTTTAAAATGTTATTAATAGTTTTCTTCTGCGTCCTTCAGCTAACATACGCTGACGGGTTCGGCATCTGATGAGACGAACTTCTTGGGGCTCGGGTGAGCCCGAATTTCAAATTGGCGAGATCGGGCTCCGAACAAACAGCCCAAACTAATCTCTAATGTACACTGGTGTGTTGTGAGATTGGAATTTTGTTTCCTTATATCTATTACTTTTTCCACATTGTATTTCCTAGTCCTTTATATAATGGAATGTCTGTCTTTAAACTTGTCGAGAACTTTTTTTACTTACGCCGTTCAGAAAATCACAAATAGTATCTAGCAGCATTGTAACGTGCCAAACGTTCACATGAAATAATATTGTAGCATAGGCTGCATATAAAAGTCGCTAAGTAATAGTACCAGTCGTTTTCGTGCAACCAATCAAATTTGCTGCAATATTTTGTTGCATTTCTGTTATTTATAATAAATTTTGCTGCTTAAAAATTGCTTTAATATCAAAAATATATTTATAAATATATATGCAATATTCTTTTAAAATAATTATAATTTTATGATAATTAAGAAATATTGGCATTATTTTTCGAAATTAAATCGGGTCGGGTCGGGTCGCATCTGATTTTATTCAAGATATTTGTTTTTCTGTGCAAAGCTAACCCGATTTGAAAGTTTATACCCATACAGCTGTGGTGTATGTACGTAGCATATCTGAGCAGGAGAAGAGATTGAGGACAAAAAATCATTAAAAATAATTTTTTAATCAAAATAATTCGAATGCAAATGTATATCATTCGATTATTTGAATTACTTGATTATGCCCAGTGCTCTTGGACTTGCCCATTTAATTTACAGCACTAAATACTAAAAACTATTCAGAACAAGACTGTAATTAAAAAAAGTAAATTAAAGTTAACTAAATTCATTTATATAAATTTTTAAAATATTTAGTATAAAAATTAGATGAGTGAATTCAAAATCCGGGGTCAGGCTCAAAGTGAAAATTTTATTTATTCATAATTAAAAAAACATAATAATGGGAAAAACTTACTGTTTGATAAAGAAGAATGTAGTCTAAGTTTCCTTAAAGTGTTTTATTTAAAAAAAAAAAGCTTGAAAGGGAATTAATTGAATTGTTATTGGTGGGATGAAAAGAGAAATATTCTGTCCCATTCCGTAGCCTTTAGTCATTCAGTAACATAAGCCGTGGGATATCGCTTGTCTATTCGCTTGTTTACTGCTTTCTGCTTTTCAGAGTTACTGCAAAACAGAACTCATGTATTTCTGCCATCGTCGTACAGTGCTATTTTAAGATAATAAAAATTGTGACTTTCGAGATATGTGTTATTGTTTGAATATGGACTTTGCTATTTTAAAGATAGTTTCAGGGACATTAAAATAACGAAACGTAGTCGTGAGCGAGTATTTAGAATTAATACTCATTTCTATGTAAATAGATCTTATAAAATACGAAATCTTGAAACAATTTTAAAATGTTATTAATAGTTTTCTTCTGCGTCCTTCAGCTAACGTACGCTGACGGGTTCGGCATCTGATGAGACGAACTTCTTGGGGCTCGGGTGAGCTCGAATTTCAAATTGGCGAGATCGGGCTCCGAACAAACACCCCAAACTAATGTACATTGATGTGTTGTGAGTTTGGAATTTGTTTTCATGATATCTATTACTTTTTCCACATTGTATTTCCTAGTCCTTTATATAATAGAATGTCTGTCATTAAATAAAGCGAAGATAACTAGTTTAAAAATGTGGTAGCTATTTTGAATAGAGAATTTCATCAACCTGGAAACAATATATGTACGGGATAAAATGCTTCTGTAGCTACTCTCTTGATATTGTCTATGATATCTTATATGACAATGTGAAAAAATAAATATCGTTATATCGTTTCAGTTAATTTCCTAGTACGAAATCCTCCGTAGTGGTATTATTTATTCGTTTTACGTTGATTGATTTATTATTTTCAAAATCTTTATTGCATTTCATAGTATTTTTTAGTTGACCTTATTTTTCGATACAGAATTTTTAGAGTACACAAGTTTTACAGAAATTATCCATTAAGATTTAACCCTTTCAGGGGCAAGCACTTGTGCTCCTGTAACGTTGAACTCCCACTGGAATTTAGGAAAGAATTTAGTTCAAAATAAGAATAAGCTATTTTTCAACTTTTTCTCGTCAAAGTTTAAAAAGTAAAATTTAATTAAAAGTTTATGGTTTGAAATGGATTAAAATTAGGGGCGCCCGTCAAAGGGTTAAAATGGATCAAATGTTTATTTATTTATTTTCAATCATGCAATGTGAAGTTACTCTTTTTTTTCAATTTTTAACGAGACCTCTATTTAAAAGGAAAGCAAATGATACCAGGAAAACAAATGATACCAGGATAGCTATTCGATGAATGAAAACAGATAATGTGACACATTTTAAATTAAAAAGCTGAATTTATAGTTTGCTTATTTCACTGCGCCTAAAATGTGTACAGCGTAAAAATTGACTTTTTTTTTTTAAGTTAAAGATTTAAAAGTATAAAAGCTATTAATTGCTGGGATGAAACGTCTCCGGCTTTTTACATACCAGTATAATCCTAAAGAGAATGTTGTGCTCTTAAATCGCAGAAATTCCGATTAAATAAAAAAAACATTTTCCCTAAGATTATACTGGTATGCAAAAACTCGGAGAAATCTCATCCCTGTAATTGGAAGAAAGAAAGCTCTCTACGGAAATTCCCTATGTAGAAATACTGTTCTAAAAAACAACATTTTAATTACACTGACCCCAATAAAATTTAAACACAGTTTTATGAAAGTTGAATACCTTTGTTTTTTAAGTTCGAGGAGTGCTCTGAATGCTAAACGAAGTTCAAGCAAAGCCATACGCCCGAGGTGTTTGGGTAAAAATAATACAGAATACAAAGCGATCCCCATGAGCGCGCGTTCGCAGATGTATGAAAAGTTCCCTAGATCTAGGGAAATTGAAGTATATTTAGGGAATTTTCAGAAAACGGACAATACTTTTCCAAAATCTAGGGTAAAGGGGCATTTCTGTTAGTCTTCTGTGTTTTTCTGAGAATAAAAAGAAAGTGATTCATGTGACGTATGTGATGAATGAACATGGAAGAAAAAGTAAAAGGATGGGAGTAATTGTCTTCAAGCAACTCTTTGGATAACGGAGGGGAATTTACGAAATAGTAATTTCGTACCTCCCTTTCGTTTCTCGAAATTGTATATGGCTAATAAATGATTCCCACCTGGAACCACAGTTGCTAAATGCGCCAGCTAAGGGCACTGCTTATTTTGTCATCCAGCCTCTCAGAATGAGAATAGAAAAATAATATGCAGATTTTAGCATCTCGATTGGAATCACTAGCAACTTTTTAAGGTGAAACTGCCCCTCATTAGGTCCTTCATTTGGAGAAAGTGGAGGCAGAGGGGCGGAGGTTAGATCTGGTTTTTCTTTCTTTCTGGAGTATTTTCAAGTAAAACCAAATAAATCATCCGTCTGATTTCCTTTTGTTAGAAAACCCCGTATTACGTGCATAGGGTTAATTCGTTACAATTATACCCTTAATGAAGTATAGTGCTATGTATAATGTATGTAAAATAGTAGAATGTTCGATGAAAAGATATGCTATAAAATTAAACATCCTGATCCTATAAATAAATTTTATTCTATAGCTTTTAAGTATTATTCATAACAATTGAGCACATTTCTCCCAAATTATGCCAATTGGTATTTTATTCCGGTTTTTTAAAAAATTATTATTCTATAGGTTTTAAGTTTTATTCATAACATTAGCGAGCATTTCTCCCAAATTATGCAAAAGGTTTTATTTTCAGTTTTTTTTTTCATTATTCAAGGATTATTATTCTTATTATTATAGTTAGATTCTTATCGCAAATAATTTAAAAAGAGGTTTACAGCAGTCAAGACTATCTGAAAATAATAATGGCCGATGTCGGGTAAGAATGTGTCAAATTTGTTTAAAGCATATCCATGCCTTTTAACATAATTTGCTGATTTTATTTTATGAGAAATTACTTTTTAGTGAACAATAAATTTTCAAAAATATCAAGCTATCAGTATTAATTTACGGATTATACGCCAGAAACCTATTAATATGTTTTTGTTACATCTGTACTCCGCCCTCGCTGTTTTTTACAATTAAACCCCGCTTATCGTCATTATGATATGTGTTTTTCTTAGAATGAACGTGAGAATGAAACATTCGTTCAGAATAAAGGCAACAGAACAGAAAATCTAGCTATATAAACTAGGCGGAACATCGTCTCCATGGTACGATTTGAATACTAATGTAAATTGTATTAATATTATTTGAGAGAAAATTCTAATTTTTGAATATTGCAAAAAGCTTCTTCTCTTAAAATCATTGAACCGTATTTCATGAATTTAAAATATGATTTAGGGCGTCTAAGGAATTATTATTTGGTAGTTTTTTTTATAATTTTTTTCAGTGAAAAATGGTGTAAGAAACGATAATATATATTCCTAAAAAGTTAAAAACATTCTTATACCTCATACTGTGAAGGTATTTTTTTTCCCACAAAATGTTCGTGTATTTTAAATATTCCTTTTGTTTGATCATCATATATGTTTATTTAGCTTCAAGTTGTGCGATGGGTATCACGCGTTAAAATTTACAAATATATATAAAATATACTAAAAAAGGAAAAAGGGTTTGGATTTAGGGCGGAGCTACACATTATGTCAATTTTCTCCTTATAAACCTTGCCTTTCCTTCTGTTTATGTATACCAATGTATGATTATGTATACTAATACATTTTTAGACATTTATGTGAACAAAATCACTTTTGTTGCTGCCATCTTTTTACACGTTTATTGTCATATCAAACAGTACCAGCCAATCCAAATACCGTATTTTCCCAAGTTACGTGGCTTAAGAATCTAGGGAATTTTTCTTTGATAGTTTAGGGAAAAAAATAAAATCCATCTGAGAAAACTGTTCATAAGTAAGTACGCAACTTACTGACATTGTAAAACAGAAACCGTTTACCGCACGTTCCCCAAATGCAAGCCGTAAGGCAAGTATACTCTTAAAGTTTTTTTTTTTTTTTCCCGCTGATGTGCGAAGTGACGTAGGCAATAGCTAGCGTGTCATGCAAATATCAATAGAAATGTCTGCAGCGGTGAAGGCATTTTGTGTTCCTGAATTGAGCAAAACGGAATCTGCCACCATTGTGCAACGGCATTTTGAAAAAAGATTTGGAAAAAAAACTCTAACCAGAAAATCCATTTATGATTAGTTTAAATTTTTTTAAACTACGGGCTGTTTGGGCAAAGTGGACTGAAATGGATTGCCGGTTTGGAATGTGTCATGCGACTAAGGATGCACATATAGATTTTTTAAACCAATCATAAATGGGTTTTCTGATTAGAGGTTCTTTTGTTCTTTTACAAATCGCGTTCGAAAAAGCTGTTGCACAATGGTGGCAGATTCTGTTTTGTTCAATTCAAGAACACAAAATGCCTTCTCCACTACAGACGTAGCCATTTCTAATGATAGTCGCGTGGCGCGCCAGGTAACGCCTATTTCACTTTTCTCAGCAGCGGGAAAATAACTTTTTGAGTACACCTAACTTATGGCTTGAATTTGGGGAACGTGTATTAAACTATTTCTGTTTTACAGCATCTGGATGTAGTATACTTACTTATGAATCACCCTGTATATTAAGAGCAAATCGGACCGCCTGAATTGAAATATGTAAAATAATAAACTTTATTAATTGAAAGAAAGAGTACTCTCGGCTGAAATTCCTGAACGCTGTCCTTAAAAACAACCTTTTTTTTTTATACTACCGCGGTTATTTTTAACCCTGTGAGGGGCTAATATTAATCCGATTCGAACCAGAAATTTTTCATTAAATTTTACTTTTTTAACTTTGACGGGTTCCTTATTTTTAACAAAAATCCTTCGTAAATACCAGTGTGAATTCGACGTTAAAGGAAAACAATTGCTTGCCCCTGAATTGGTTAAGTGTGTGTGTAGTATGTAAAAGTAAAATGCTTTCGTTTTGTAGCTTTACAAGGTCAGTGCTCCATCCACTAAGCCATTACAACAGAACAAAAAACAAAGGAGTCCCAAAAAGCCCAGTTCAAAGCTTACCTGCGCAAGTCACTCTGAGATAGATGTATATCCTTTCCTTTCCAATTCTTCTTGAATCGTTTTGTGGTCATTGACATAAGAAAGAGGAGATTCAACAAAATACACTGGTGTTTTTCGAGATTCTTGACCTATGACCTTCACACATACGAAGAAAGTCATAAAAGATGAAAAGGAACGCTTGTCCACATAAGTGACAGCACCAACTTAGACCACTATCTGTTTGGACCTGCATATTCTAGGTATTAGTGTTATAATATAAGTGCATCCGTGTAATAGTGATGTGATAGCGAATCAGATCGCAAACGCCCAAAATCTCCTAAAACAGAGAACTTCCTTGGTTAAGTAATATCGTTTCGGTGCAAACGAGGTTTTTTTTTTACTGTTATCTTTTGCATATAATCCTCTTTTTTTTTTTTTTTTTTTTTTTAAAGAGCTGGAACGTATAATGGACTGTGGGGACAAGTCTTACGAATTTTTATTATGTTTATAAGTTTTGGAACAGTATTCGAAAAAGTACTATTTTTCAAGTATGTACTGCTGTTGCCCTCTATGGACGAGGTAATGAAATACAATTATGTCATTCTAATGCTTCTGTCAAAATAAAACGGAGTATTATAACATAAATTTTAAATTACTAATAAATAACTTAGTATAATAAATTTATTTTAGCGAAACATAAATTTACTATACCAAGTAATTTATTTTAAAAACAAAAATGTAAGTATTTAATATACATAAACTCGGTTTGTGGCGTCAGGTGCCGCCACCCGAAAAATCTACAAGAGATCACGCCACTTCTTCCGGTCAAGGGTCCATTCTTCTTCCAGACCCCTATCCCTCATGGCTTTTTTTATATCATCCCTCCAAGTCTTTCGTGGTCTTCCTCGTTTCCTCATTTGGTTTGTTCTGTAATTAGATGCGATTTTGGGTAGTCTCTCGTCACTCATTCTTTTAACATGGCCATACCAGATTAATTGTTTCTTTTGGAGATCGTCTAATATGGTTCCCTTTATTTTCATCATTTCTTTTATTGTTTCATTTCTTATTCTCTCTATTCTTGATATCCTGCATGATCTTCTTAGGGCATCCATTTCCACTGCTGCTAATTTCTTTCTTTCAGTCTCCATAATTCTCCATCCCACATGTTTTTTTTTTCGAATAATTTACCATTCTTAATAAATTATTTACGAGAATTGTTTCCATTATTTTTATAAAATTAATTTATATTTCTTTACAATTATTTTTAACTTATAACTAGTAATAATTTATTAATTTATAATTTTTTTTATATAAATTAAATTGAATATTTATAAAAGCAATAAAATATTCTATAGAAACATTTTTATTGCTGAAAAATGGTCATAAAATCCCGACATGTTAAACTCTGAAAAAAAAAATAATAAAGGATTTATTAACATATTTTAAAGCGGTCTTCTAGATCGAACTTTTATTGTTTCTTACCAGTGTGTTAGCATAATAATACACCAACATTAATCAGTTAAAGCTTTTAGTCCTACGAGCAATATTACGTATTTCTGCTGTAGTTTTAAACATTTTTTATTATTTTTCTACAAGGGAAGCCATTAATGTGACACAAGCTTTGTGTTAAAATAGGAGAGACAGACAATCATAAATATATCCATGTATCCATACAGTGGACTTGCATACAAGCCTGTAAAATTCTTATACATGCATACGTGTATTTTTAATATGGTTGAGAATAGCACATTATCCAGATTTTGTCTGATACTCCAATTTTCATAAAATTGTTGAGATCTTAATGACATTCGAATATAATGCTGATGTAAACAACATATACAGTATATGAAAATAATGTCATAAATCTCGAATTTCAAAAGTGACGAAAATAGTATTTGTTTCTATTTATGAATAACGCGTATTTATATATTAAAAAAAACGCATAATGAATAACGTTATGTATGAATAAACGCAATATTAATAACAAATTAATAACAAATTAATATTTCAAAACGTGTTTAATCCGAAACATACATGCATGCAATGTTTGGCTTTATACAAAGTGTATCATTCAAAACAAAAGATTATTGTTAGAGTTATCTCTTAATAACCACAGTTTTTTTTTATTAACATTAATTGGTTTATTTTACGGTAATTTATATCTCAGTTAATAATGACTGAAGAGAATTTGTAACAATAAAAACAACATTAAGAAAAATAGAAATAAATCCTCTGAAATTTTCTACAATGAGAAATATGCAGTCTAAATAAGTTTATAACAGGGGCGTAGCCAGGGATAAAAGGCATTAGGGAGTCAAAGCGAACTCCACCCAAAATCCCTTGCTTTCTTTTAATCAAATTTCCTTTCTTCTTATATGTTATATTAAAGTTTTATTTGTGTTTGTCAATCAGTAACTGTAACCAGAGTCTCAGTCAAAGTTGTATGGGGTGGGGAGGGGGGAGAGGAGGCTGGCACATGGTGGCAAACTTGATAGACACTTCACCTGCTCCGTTATTATAGCTACAGATGAGTCAGCGATTATTAGAAAAAAACTGACAAAATGTTTTCTACCTTTACTTATTACGTCGAATCATGTTTTTAGCAGTATTATACAATTTTATATTGTAACGTGTAACAAGTATTAGAACATACCAGAGCATTTTTCAATATTTTATCTAGATATATTTTACATAAATACAAAATGATCATCAATCGAATCAAATTGCTGTTCTCAAATTAAAAACGTAACTTTATAAAATCATAATAATCTTTTGCAGAAATATTATAACCCCCAGTAACTGAAACTTTAAGAATTCTTTCGTGTTCAAATCACTATTACGGAAACTGAAATCTATTTCATACTTACCTTTGTTTTTGAAAGGATAGTTGAGATATTTAAAAAAAAAAAAAAAAAAATTAGGCAAAATTTTATAAAATTATACATTCTATTATTAAAATTTTATTTTATTCATAAATATGGTCAAAACCTCCAGTAACTGACACCATCCCTATTTTGAAGCACCAATAACTGTCACAAAGAGAACCAGTGACTGACACTTTATTTTAAAAGATTAAAATCCTTTAAAAAACTTTATTCTTTATTATAAAAAGAAAATTCATTAATATTTATTATAAAAAGAGAGATTTAGTAAGCTGCACTGTATTCTTAGTAATGCAGAGTATATAGTAAGCAGGACATGAAATTTCAGTTGAAAATGTACTATACAGACTAAAATTTTTGCTCGCCACTAATTTAAAATTAATTCAGACAGTAACGTCGGCAACCACACCTGCCCAGCAAATGAACTATTTATGACAAACTGAATTGAAATTGACCATTGTTAGAAGGAACTGTCTGTTAAACCCAGAATATTTTACATTCATGAAAAATATGAACTTTTTTTTATGTTAAAAATTCGGTAGAGAGCGAATAACTTTTATGGTGTTTCAAGCAGATAATCTTAGGTAACGAAACATGATTCACTTCGCGCAGGAGTGAAGAGCAATCAGATTCGGCCTCGGAAGCGAAAAAAGCAGAACTTGACGCTTGCGCGGTGTGAAAACGGGAGAACGAATGCAGACAGGGGAAGTTCGTTTCTCCGTAGGAGAGAAATGATAGTGGGTGACGCCACATTTTCTCTTCTTTTGTAAGATGAATGTCTTCGCTTGATTTTCAAACATTTCCGCGTGTCGCTAGATTGAGGCACGATATTCTGAGCGTATACAGTTTGATTTCAAGCACAAGATTTCAAATGACGAAACTTACTCGTTAGCCTTAAATATTTGCTCGCCATTGGCGAGCTGGCGAGCGGAAATTTCGTGCCCTGATAGTAAGAGTATATAGCAGTAATTTTTAGTACTGCATTATTAGTAATGCAGATATCCAATAACTGAAAAATATGAACCAGTAACTGACATCTGTGTCAGATACTATTAAAACATCTTAAATTTTAATGGTGTTTACTACAAGATAAATTTAATTTATTTTTATGCATTTTTAAGCAGTTCAAATTATATATTTCAATTTTCTTTAATATAACCAATAACTAACCACTCTGTCAGAGACAGATGAAATGAAATTCTAGGAACCAATAACTGCCTCCCACCACCCCCATTACGCTAAACTGAATTACTATAAACCCTAAATCATGGCCCTAATATATCATATGCATTTTTAAACAAATTGCTACAAGTATAACTTTAAGAAAAAAGTTTAGGATGGTTGCATTACAAATGGATTAGAAAAACACTTCCTTAGTTTTAGAAATAAGATTGTTGATTCAAAATGGCTCTTTTTGTATTCTCAAAAGTTTCTTCCTCATTGAATATGTTCTTGGCCCTCTAGTTGTGAATAAATTGACTTCAAAATAAAAATAAGTGTCTAATTTACCACTAGATGACATTACTTTTCAGAATTTTACAACAAAATGCTTGTTTGAGTTAGATTTTTGCTCAAGTGTCAGTTACTGGTTAGGTGTCAATAACTGGGGGTTTCACCCTACAAAACAAATAAATGACAAAGGCGACTTATGCTTATTTTGATGAGACTAAACTGAAATGAAACATGTTTTAGTGAAAATAACCAATCGCCTTCATTTAAACAGGGTAATGTATCTAACACGAGCAGTACACAAGATTTCCAAACATAAAATCAAATTTGAATTGTATAATGCTTCCAAATAGAGTCTTCAAAGAATTTTACAGCAGCGAGAATTTATAGCATAATTTCACATGAAAAGCAAAGTATATTAGATTTATGGAGTAACTAGATGGAACCCGTCAAAATTTGACGGCAAACAACTTGATAATACCATAAAAGTAAAATTTATAGTTGCTTGAACTTGACAAATTTCATAGTGGGGAGCATAATATGATTAAGTGGTCACAGACTTTTCCATCGATATATCACATGAGGGGTGTGTGCAAAATTTAGAAAAGTACACCCTTGGGGGGTCAAAGTGGGGGGATAGACATGGGAGATGCATAATATGATTAAGTGGTGACAGACCTTTCCAATGATATATAACATGAGGTTGTGTGCAAAATTTAGAAAGTACACCTTGGGGGGGGGGGGGGAAAGTGGGGAGATGGGCATCGGAGATGCATAATATGATTAAGTGGTCACAGACCTTTCTAATGATATATAACATGAGGGTAATGTGCAAAATTTAGAAAGTACCCTTTGGTGGGGGCAAAGTGGGGAGATGGACATCGGAGATGCATAATATGATAAAGCAGTTACAGACCTTTCCAATGATATATAACATGAGGGTAATGTGCAAAATTTAGAAAGTACCCTTTTGGGAGGGGGGTCAAAGTGGGGAGATGGACATCGGAGATGCATAATATGATTAAGCAGTTACAGACCTTTCCAACAATATATGACATGAGGGGTGTCAACAAAATTTAGAAAAGTATCCCTTGGGGGGGGGCAAAGTGGGGAGATGGACATTGGAGATGCATAAAATGATTAAGTGGTCACAGACCTTTCCAATGATATATAACATGAAGGTAATGTGCAAAATTTAGAAAGTACCCCTCCGGGGGGGGGGAGGTGGGAAGATGGGCATCGGAGATGCATAATATGATTAAGTGGTCACAGACCTTTCCAATGATATATGACATGAGGGATGTCAACAAAATTTAGAAAAGTATCCCTTAGGGGGGTGGGGGGGCAAAGTGGGGAGATGGACATTGGAGATGCATAATATGATTAAGTGGTCACAGACCTTTCCAATGATATATAACATGAGGGTTGTGTGCAAAATTTAGAAAGTACCCTTTGGGGGGGGAAGGGGGGCAAAGTGGGGAGATGGACATCGGAGATGCATAATATGATTAAGTGGTCACAGACCTTTCCAATGATATATAACATGAGGGTAATGTGCAAAATTTAGAAAGTACCCTTTGGGGGGGAAAGTGGGGAGATGGACATCGGAGATGCATAATATGATTAAGCAGTTACAGACCTTTCCAACAATATATGACATGAGGGGTGTCAACAAAATTTAGAAAAGTATCCCTTGGGGGGTGGGGGGGCAAAGTGGTGAGATGGACATTGGAGATGCATAAAATGATTAAGTGGTCACAGACCTTTCCAATGATATATAACATGAGGGTAATGTGCAAAATTTAGAAAGTACCCTTTGGGGGGGGGGGCAAAGTGAGGAGATGGACACCGGAGATGCATAATATGATTAAGCAGTCACAGACCTTTCCAACAATGTATGACATGAGGGGTGTCAACAAAATTTTGAAAAGTGCCCCCCTTAGGGGGGGGGATGGACCCCGGAGATGCATAACATGAATAAGTGTTCAAAGACTTTTCCACCGATATATCACATGAGGGGTGTGTGCAAAATTTAGAAAAGTGTCCCACTTGGGGGGGGGGGATGGACACCGGAGATGCATAACATGAAAAAGAGGTCACAGCCGTTTCAACTTGCAACTTTTTTCTCAAAGGCATTTGACAATATTAAATTTTTTTTGACCCAAGACAATTTAACGATATTCTTATTTTTTTTGCGTAATTCGTCAAACGTTCATGGAAAAAATCATGAAATTCGCTAATCAATAGTTGATAAATTATAAAATTCAACAATCGATAGCAGTAAAATTGGTCAATCGATAACGGAAAAATCACGAAATTCATCAAATGGTCTCCCGTAAAAAAAATTGTCCTGCACACTGATGTGATGATCAAAAGGGTTTTGAAGTATAGGACAAAATTAGCACTTGCCAAACAGCTAGTAATACTGAAAATTTGGCAATGGACTTTATTGCCACCACTGGTCAAACATAATAGTCACACTCACCAATTGCGATGATTGAATGGAAAAAGATTTTTTTCTCTGCTGTCGCGCGACAAATTTTGAAACCATTTGGCAAATTTCATCCCCGAAATTGGCAGATTGTGAATTTTTTTCTCGAAGCCATTCGACGATATTCGAAATTTTTTTCTCCCGAAACCAGTTGATGAATTTCACGATTTTTCCACTGTGTCGATTAATGAATTTTGCACTTCTTCCGCTATCGATTGACGAATTTCGAATTTTATCGATTATCGGTTAACGAATTTCACGATTTTTTCCATGAACGAACAAATTGCGCACTTTCTGCTAATTGACACATTTCGCCCTTTACAATTCAGTCAATGAGTTGAACGTTGTTTCTTTCGAGAAATGTCAGGAATGAAACAATGATTCTTTAGATTGAATTTACTTCGTTCGATGCCCCATGGAAGAATGTGTGCGATGCAGCAACGGGCGTCACAGACTTTTTAGGGCACCTGCAGACTAAAAACATCTAACCAATCTTCGCGGGGGGAAAATAACAGATTTTGTCAAATGATTGAGGAAAAAACACTACTTTATCAAAGGATCATGGGAAAACATGACTTTTGTTAAAAAACCACTGAAAAAACGTAATTATGCAAAAGGATCGCGAAAGATAAGCAAATTTTGTCAAAGAATCGCAAAAAAGGAAATTTCACCAAAAGATCACGCTTTTTTACTAAATTTCGTCTAAAAATTGCGGAATAAAATGTATTTTATCAAAGAATTGCTGGAAAATGCGAATTTCGTTAAGGATCGTGAGAAAAATGTGAAATTCTTCAAAGGATCGCTGAAAAAACACTAATTTCGTCAAAGAATTGCTGAAAAAACATGAATCTCGCCCAATAACAGAAAAATCATGGTTCATAATCATTATATCTAGTAGTATATGTAAATACAGTTTGTGATATAAGACAAAATTAACATTCATCAATCGGCGAGTAATACTGGAAATTGGTGATTGATGTTATTGCCACCACTGGCAAAACTTAGTCACACTCGCCAATTGCGATGATTGAATGTAAAATGAAATTTTTTTTCCCGCTGTCACTCAAAGAATTTTGAAACCATTTGGTGAAGTTTTTTCCGAAACCATTTTGTGAATTTCCCGATTTTTTCTTCAAAATCATTTGACAAAGAGACTTTTTTCTCGATGGCATTTGACAATATTCAAAATTTTTTTACCCGAGACAATTTGACGATATTCTTAATTTTTTTTGTGCAATTCGACAAATGTTCATGGAAAAAATCATGAAATTCGTTAATCAATAGTCGATAAATTGTGAAATTCAGCAATCGTTAGCGGTAAAATCGTAAAATTTGTCAATCGATAACGGAAAAATAATGAAATTCATCAAACGGTTTCCGGTAAAAAAATTGTCTTGCACGCTGATGTGATGATCAAAAGGGTTTTGAAGGCATTTATTTTATTTGTTGTATTGTGTATAAATACCTAGGTGGAAGCAGTTTGCTTATTTTGTCAAATGTTTCAACAATATTCGACCCAATACGCATGCGTAAAAAAAATCTTCCGGTAGGACCGGCCAATGAGGTGAAGGTCTATTACGGTCTCTAGAAACGTGTTTGGGATCATCTCCTGTTGTTTTTTTCTTGCACTTTGCGTTAAACCTAGGAAGGTATTTATATAGAACTCACTGTGGAGTGTTTAGAAGGTATTTATTTATTTCATTTATTATAATTTGTATGAATACTTAGGTGTCCATTTTGGATAAACTGTTTAAAAATGAATTTAGGCTCTTTTAACGTTCGCGAAATCAATCCCGATGGGAATTGTCTTTTTAGATCTCTATCATTTTGTTTATATAGTACAGAAAATGATTATTCAAATGTATGTAAAAATATCGTAGAACACGTAATACAAAATTGGACCACTTATAGTCCGTTTATTATCGGGGATGAATCTTATGGTGTTCCGATTGCTAATGAAGACAATTATGTAAATATATGGTTCTTCATAGAGGTATATGGTTCTTCACACTTCAATAGAAGCATTGTTTAAATTAATATAATTCTACAAATATGATGCAGTTTTAAAATATCGAGTAATGATTAATACTGTCAAAGAATATACTCATATACGTAATTAAGTTTTGGTACTTCTCTATTATCTCATCGACCACTTTTCATAAAAAAAAACTATCGCCAAATAAATGGGAGAACGTTGTCATTGGAATATCAAAATAAATAAATAAAATATAAGAATTTAAGGATACAATTGTTATTTTAATTAATGAAATAACTAATAAATCAAATAAACATAATGAAAAATACACGCAAATGTTGAATTAAAAACCACTTGATGACATAAAAAACACGTATAATGTTTTCGACATCAAGTAAATGACTGCATTTTTGGCATTTAATCATACAGTTTGGTGATAGTATTTTGTTATGAAAAGTGGTCGATGGGATAATAGAGAAGTACTCAAGTTTTTTATACCAAGTTTGAAAATTTATCTTTTTTTGACATTTAAAAAAAATAACATAAAAAACATTACAAATTTGCCCATTTAAAACATTCAAGATTTGTATAGATACAAACAATACAATGTAAATATTAATATTGTTACATGATACATTATATACATTGTTTGCATATATACTTCTTTGTATACATATATTGTTTGTATACATACAAACAAATATAATGTAAACATTATTCAAATATTAAGAGTTTGCAAATCAAAACATTCTAAAGATTTGTATACATACAAACAATATAATGCATACATACTCTTTACAAATAAAATAGCCCACTTATGTAATGACAAAACTTTTAAATCGAATAGAGATAATATATTTCTGTTTTGTTATGAAAAGTGGTCAATGGGATAATAGAGAAAAGTACCTAAGTTTTTTATACCAAGTTTGAAAATTTATCTTTTTTTGACATTTAAAAAAAATAACATAAAAAACATTACAAATTTGCCCATTTAAAACATTCAAGATTTGTATACATACAAACAATACAATGTAAATATTAATATTGTTACATGATACATTATACATTGTTTGTATATATACTTCTTTGTATACATATATTGTTTGTATACATACAAACAAATATAATGTAAACATTATTCAAATATTAAGAGTTTGCAAATCAAAACATTCTAAAGATTTGTATACATACAAACAATATAATGCATACATACTCTTTACAAATAAAATAGCCCACTTATGTAATGACAAAACTTTTAAATCGAATAGAGATAATATATTTCTGTTTATTTTATAACTTATATTCAGATGTTCTGATTCTGCTTTTTTCGAACACATAATAATAAAAATATTACTACCGTGCGTACTGTCTTTTGACATTATATTTACATAATCGTTTTCATTATCAATCGGAACACCATAAGATTCATTCCCGATAATAAACAGACCATAAGTGGTCCAATTTTGTATTACGTGTTCTACACGTTTGAATAATTATTTTCTGTACTATATAAACAAAATGATAGAGATCTAAAAAAAAAATTCCATCGGGATTTCGCCAACGTATGAGCCTAAATTCATTTTTAAACAGTAAATCCGAAATGGGCACCTAAGTATTCATACAAATTACAATAAATAAAATAAATAAATAAAATAAATACCTTCTAAACACTCCACAGTGAGTTCTAGATAAATATCTTCCTAGGTTTAACGCAACGTGACAACAGAAAAAAACAAAAGATGATACGATCCCAAACACGTTTATAGAGACAGTCATAGACCCTCACCTCATTGGCCGGTGATTTTTTGACGCATGCGTATTCGGTCGAATTTCAATGGAATATTTGATTTGACAGAATTACCAAACAGCTTTAAATATATGGATTAACTTACTCTAATCTGTAATATAATTTACAGATTTAAAGATAGGTATTTTTTATACAAATAGAATTTAAGTAGATTAATTTTAACACAATTATTCAAATTGGTAAAGAAATCATATCAGTTGCAAATTTTCAACAGGATGAAAAATGCCCAATAAGGTTAGCTGGATGAATTAAGTCCTTCAGATTCGACCGGTGTGGCTCTGTTGGTAGAGCACTGGCAGCTTCAGCCAAGATATCTCAGGTTCGAATCCAGGGGGCCCTACCACGAACGGCAATAGCTGTCGTATTTCATGGTTCCTTTTCAAATAGGCATCGGAAAAAAAAAACTGACCAATTAGAGTGCGTTAGTAAAATTACGTTTCCACTTTTCTTCCGTCTTTTTCTCTTCTACGAAAACAGAAAACAAACGCTTGATATTGCTTTCTGTTTTTATTAAAAATGCTATCAAAACACGCCTAATTAAGATATTTTGATAACTTTTTTTTTTTTTTTTTTTTTTTTTAACGAGAGTGAAAAATTCAGATTTTCATCTGTCAAAAAATCAAAATGATGTGTCAAGTAGTTTTTCAGAAAATGGAAAATAAAAATTAAATTTGCCTTTTTTGACCAAACAAAGGCTTTCGTTTAAAAAATAATAAAAAATTAACAGGTAACGCTAGACATTTTTAATTGGTATTATAAGAAAGCTTTTATACTAAACTTTAAAATGATATAAAATAAAAGTTTTATGAGTTTTTGTTCAATAAATTATTATTTTCGGCTCAAATATTCAAGAATTTCAAGAAATTCTGCTTAAATATAAAATTACTGGAAAATATTATAAGCTTCGAAACTAATTTTGCATACTTTGAAAATGCTGCAAGCAATTTTTTGTACCCTTGATTAATTTTTATTTGCGGGACGCTCTCTTTTCAAAATGAAAATTTAACATAAAATAAGGAAAACTCTAATATAAATTTCAAAAAGAATAATTACAGTGCTAACAAAGCATCATGTAGCTCATCTAACAAAGCATCATCTAACAAAGCATCATGTACAATGTTTTTAATTTGTTTTAAATAAATAGTGCACTATGCCAAGAAAACTGATTATACCATAGCTCCTGCATAAAAAAATTAGCAGAGTAAACGTGCACCGCATACCCGAAAAATAATTGGCTAGATATTTTTACTAAAATTTTTCTATAATAAATATAACATAAGAGCATATAATCAAGTCCACGTGGGCACTATCGTTGTACCCAAATAAACAAATTATTCAAAATTTCAAAAGGTTTTCTTTCTTTAAAAATATATTATTAAATGTTGTATCAATTTTAATTATTGTAATTTGTTGTATAAATAATAAAATCATTTAATAACATTAATCGAGAATTTCCGATTATTAGAAGATAAAAATATTAAATTAAAAATTTTTCGAAAAAGAAAATCTTTGGAAAGTATAAGAACTTATAACTTCCATGTATGCAGGATTCTGAATACTTTAATTTACTATATTTTTAATACGGCGTATTCCATTGGATATTAAAAAAGAAAAAGAAGAAGCAAATTGTAAAGTTTCTCATGACATCAAAAAGCAACGTATTTTATAGTAACTTTACAGTAAATTTTGAAAAGTTTCGAACCAGATAAAAAAAAAAAAAAAATGTTTGAAGATGATCTAAAGTAGTCTTCTTGGCTTTTCATTCTTTTTTGTCCTTGACCCCTATATAAAATTAGTCTTCCAAAAAATAAATTAAAAAAGGCTCAAATTTTCAGAATAATAATAATAATAATGATGATAATAATAATAATAATGATGATAATAATAATAATAATAATAATAATAAAAACAGTCGCTGTATACATATATTCGGTTCTGATATTAAGCTTCATTTAATACCAAAGCTATTTTTGTTTCTAAAAATTTGAGCATTATTTAATTTATATACTGAAAATTACTTTTATATAGAAACCATGAACAGTGGAAAAAGAAACAAAAGCCAAGAAGACGTATTTATAATCCAATGAAATATGCCGTATCAAAAATTTCGTATCTTAAAGTTTTCGAGAACCTGTAATACTTTCCAAAGATTTTCTCTCCCCCCCCCCCCTCAAAAAAAAAAAAAAAAAAATAAAAAAAAAAAAATAAAAAAAATAAAAGCTGAATATTTTGATTTTCTACTAATTGAGAAGATTTTTAAAGGTTCTCTCTCTCTCCTCTCTATATATACAGCGTGTCCACGTATAACCTGACCGACCTTTATTTTCGCAACCGTTGGTCCTAGATGCATACTTCCAATTACAAAAATGGTTTAAATAAGGTAAAGAATTACTTTTAAGGTGATTTGGGTTAAGATAAACATTTATTAAAAAATTACGAAAGTTAAATTTTTATACGGTCCCCCGGTCCTATAAGTTATATTTAGTAAAAATTTACTGTGACACTAACAAGTACGACAAAAAAAGTCCCATTCCTCTAACATTAAAATTGACCGAATAATAGCTGCTTAAAGTTGGAGTATATTTTTTGCTGCGAAATAGGGGTCATTCACAAATGTAGTAGAAATATAAATAATCGTCAGATATATATAAAAAAATAGTTGAGAGAAAAATTAACATTGCAATCTAACATAATTGTGAAATCTATAATCATTCTGACATATTAATGCAAAATATACAATTTGTACTCTACATATAAGAGGATAAAAATAACAGAATTTTTGTTAAATAAAAAGATGAAAAACAACAGCCTCAATTCTTTACAAAATGATACAGATTTTAAAATGCTGTTAGATTACACTGTGTTTCAAATTTTGGGTTGTGCCATGTTTTTTATCTTTTGAAAATTGATTCTTATGGATTATTTAGTGCTGAATCCGAAAATGACCTTCATTTTAAACCATCACGTTTGGAATTTTCTCTCATCGCAAATTTCAAAGTTAAAAAGCTCAAAGTTAAAATTGATCCCCCCTCCTCTCCCAACCTCATCGGACCCCTGAGCTGTTTAGCTGCAAGAAACCCAGTATAAGCCAAAAATTTGAATAAACTGTTGAATTAAATAAAATTAAACTGAATAAAAAAAGTCTTACATCTATTTTATAATATCAGATTTTTCGCTGTTTTTTAACCTTGAAATTTACGATTTGCGAAAAATCATGATATGATGGTTAAAAGTGAAGGTAATTTTTTTTTATTCAACGTTAAAAAATACATAAAACGTAATTTTAAAATTTAAAAAACACAACCATCGCAGGTTTATGTTATCTAATCTAAAACTCTTTCTTAAAATTGTTGACGATAATCTATCCAAATTTTTTTTGTGTTATCCTCTAATATAAGTATGTATAAGATAGTAAGCGTCGAAAATCATAATAATATTACATTGCCATTGGATTTAAGTCAGTATGTAAAATATAACTTCGATCGGACATTCGAAAGTGAGTTGAACTTCGAGTACAAATTTTAAACTGGAAAGACGATCGTTGAAAGTTAAATAAAATTTTATGAAAATAACATATTTTTGTTAAAAGAAATCATAGCCTCAAATCCTTTCAAAATAAAACATATGTTAAAATACAATTATTTTAATTAATCTGAAACTTAACTAATAAAAATTAACTCAATCGTGATAGTTGTACGATTTATTTCAAAGCGCAGATACCTTGAAATAAGTTTAAGTACTTTACATACGACCCCTGAAAGCATGGCCGAAATCATCTCTTTTTAGATGCAAAAAAGTGGTATAAGTCATGCATTTCAAAGTTTCAGAACTCGGTCAGTTTTAATGTTAGATGAATGGGACTTTCTTTGTCGTACTTGTTAGTGTCACAGTAAATTTTTATTAAATATCACTTATAGGACCGGGGGACCGTATAAAAATTTAACTTTCGTATTTTTTAAATAAATGTTTTTCTTGACCCAAATCACGTTAAAAGTAATTCTTTACCTTATTTAAACCATTTTTGTAATTGGAAGTATGCATCTAGGACCAACGGTTGCGAAAATAAAGGTCGGTCAGGTTATACGTGGACACGCTGTATATAAGTCATTACTATTGGTACTTAATTTAATAATAATAAATATAAAAAAAAAAAAACTTGGTCATTAAAGGTTATATATATATATATATATATATATATATATATATATATATATAAGTAATTATTTTTGATACATAATTTAAAAATCATTTTTAATAAATAGAAAAAGAAAAAAACTTGTGAAAATTTTGGGTAATTATTTTGTTTAGGTAAACAACGATAGTGCCCACATGGATTGAATATTAGCATTAATGTTATATTTAGTCTAGTGAAATTTTATGAAAAATATCTGGACAATTCTTTTTCAGGTATGCAACGCTTGGTTACTGAGTTTATTTTTTTTTTATGCAAGAGCTATCGTATAATTAGTTTTCTTGGCATAGCACACTGTTTATTTAAAGCAGACTAATAATATTTGCTTTGTTAACCTATGTTTTAATAAGCACTGCATTACTTATTTGAAATTCATATTAGATTTTTTCTGTTATATGTTAAATTTTCATGTCGAAAAAACAACGTCCCGCCAAAAAATAAAAATAAAAATAAAAATAAAAATAAAATAAATAAATAAAATAAAATAAATAAATAGATAAATAAAATAAATAAATAAATAAAATAAAAAATAATTTAAGTCTACAAAAAGTTGCTTGCAACATGTTTGTAAGAAAATTTAGGGAGGGGGGGGGGAGGATCTAATGTCCATCTATTTCGTTTACTTTTATTTGAGAAAACGTTTAGCTCTATGGGTGAACGCATTATATTCATTTTCAATAACATTTTCGAGAAAATGGAGGGAAGCGAGGATTACCCCTCGAGGGATTAAAAAAAAAAAAAAAAAAAAAAAAGAAAATAAAGAAAAAAACAAATGGCCACAATATACCCTTTTTTTCAAAGCATCGCAGCTAAAAACCTATACAAATCCTCCCACCCAAAATAATAACAATAATAATAATAATAAAACCCTGGCTATGAATTTGAATTTTTAAAATATTTTAAAACATTTTTTAATGTTACTTGTTGAAAATCTGAAACACAGCAAAAAACTGTAGACATTGATATTCTCTGGCTATGATAGGCAGTGTTACTGAATGAAAAGGATCAAGCTAAAATAAAAGTAAGTTTATACTTTTAATGAAATATTATGAAAACCTTTCTTAAACAACTATCTGTCAATGAAATTGCAACACTGCAAAATAAGTGTTGCAATGTTGCAATTCAACACTTATTTTGCAATCAACAATAGTTTTTTTTATGTTTATATCCTGTCAGTACAGTTTTTGAAATTCTTACTTTTTTCAAATATTTTCACTCTTTATTTTTTCTGTGTTCTTGCTTTAACAATAGTATAGAGCAGAAAAAAAATGTGTTGGAGACTGAGAAAGATCTACATTGCTTACCTTTTTGTGTTTTTTTCCCTAGAATTCGACGATCTAGTTTACTTCGAACATGAAGCAAAGAAAGAAGTGCAATGTAAATATTCAATTATATACAGTACTTGTACTCATGCGATAGGAAATGATCATTCTTAAAGCTGAAGGCTTATTAACGTGATCGTTCGCATTTATTCGCAGTAATGCAACAGAAGAATTTTTATCGAAACAAGTGACAAATTTGCATTTTACCAGACATCTATAATGGGTTGCATCCATTTCAAATGCAATAATCGCAGTTTAACTCTTTCAATGGTAATATTTACAAGGCGTGGAAACTTAATTTCATCCCAAACTGTCAAGTGGCACCCAGAATTGTTTAATAAAATATTACTATCTTAACTCATTTTCGGCCAAAGGTGCGTAAATGCACCATTTCAATAAATTTTTTTTATTAACACTGTGACATATATTTTTCGCTAATTTTATTTTTCTGCTATTTTTAAGGGTTTTGGAGACATCTATAAAATATTAGTAACTCAATTGAAGTAATCACTTTCTGTTGAGAAATTTTCAAAATAAGCTGTTTTTTTACTTGAAACGGTTATTGACAAATTCGACTTATTACTGTAACTTGTGACAGCTTTGGGAGGGGCTAAAACGCCGAAGTCCTCCTCCCACCCTGCTCTAGTGTTTACATAAAACATCAAACTGTTACTAACTTAAAATACCTACAATTAGGGATTTTGTAATTGAAAGTGTAATATTCCACTGATACCACTATTTTCAATAAATATATATATATAAATTAATGAGTCTGGTTTTTGGTGATCGGTTTTTAACTAAAGCAGAATTCAATAAATCACGAATTGGATACTTTATGAGCATCCAACGTGACATGATTTTAATCATTAAACTCATTACATCACCTTTCTCCGCATAATTTCTCATATCCTCCCGAAACAAATCTGCACATTACTGCTACTTTAGAAGTTTATTTTGAAAGCAAAAGCAACGTGTGAACTATTTAGCGTGGTGGTTAAACTACAAGATTTATATTCTTAAGGTTTTTAGGTTTTATCCTCTCTGATGTTTGTTTTTTTAAATCTTTTTTGGAGTTTTGATTTGATCTTTATGGAATTAGTTAATAAAGATTATTGACAAATTTCGATGAAAATAATTCCGAGAGGCGTCAATTTGTTCACTTGATTAATTTCTTATGCTTTTCATATTTTCCTTTTATCTCAACAAAGAATTGTTATCAAGTTTAGTTGAATTGGTTAAATAACACGTTGCATACGAATATGCTGGGAATTTTATTTTAATAAAAATTAATTTGAAAACTCTCTAAATTAGAATTTGTCTAAATTTGATCAACACAGTTTGAAACACTTTACAACATAATATAGGCTGTATCATATTCGTATATAAGTGAAGTTTTACATTTAAGATTAAAGCTATGATAAAAATTTTGTATCGATATTTCGTAGATAGCTTACTATTACCGTAACTTATGATGATAAGTATTTTGTATCTGTAAAGTTTACATAGCTCATCTATAAATTATATGTGCGTAAAAGCTACACAGATCATCCATCGTAAAATTGCCACAGATTATCGTATGCTACTGTCCTATAAATTGTTGAGCCAACATAAAAGAAGGTAACAGAAATGAGAAATTAACATTGAGAGCATTTAAAAAATGTAAAACCTACATTTTGGATTTATTTTAAGCGAAAGTAGGTGGCAGAAAAAAATCACGTTTCAATTTGTTTGGATTTTCGACTTATTAATGAAAATAACGTAGAGAAATTGAAAAGTAAAAAGATTAAGATTAAAGCTATGACAGGATTTTTGTCTGGATATTTCGTAAATAGCTTTCGGATATTTCGTAAATAGCTATATCTTAACTTACAATAACAAGCATTTTGTATCTGTAAAGTTTACACAACCCATCTACAAATTATAGGGCGCAAAAGATACACAGTTCATCGATCGTAAAATCGCCACAGAGTATCATATGCTACCGCCCTATAAATTGTTGAGCAAACTTAAAAGAAGGTAACACGAAGAAGAAAATAACATTGAGAACATTTATAATTGTAAAACCACGCCTTTTGGATGTATTTTAAGCGAAACTGGGTGGGAGAAAAGAATCGCGTTTCAATTTCCTTGGATTTTCGACTTATGAATGAAAATAATGTTGAAATATTAAAAAGAAAAAAGATTAACATTAAAGCTATGGCAGGATTTTTGTATGGATATTTGGTAAATAGCTTTCTCTTACCTTAACTTACAATGTCAACTATTTTGTATCTGTAAAGTTTACGCAGCCCATCTATAAATTATAGTGCGCAAAAGATACACAGTTCATCGATCGTAAAATCGCCACAGAGTATCGTATGCTACTGCCCTATAAATTGTTGAGCAAACTTAAAAGAAGGTAACACGAAGAAGAAAATAACATTGAGAACATTTATAATTGTAAATCCACGCCTTTTTGGTGTATTTTAAGCGAAACTAGGTGGAAGAAAAGAATCGCGTTTCAATTTGGTTGGATTTTCGCCTTATGAATGAAAATAATGTAGAAATATGAAAAAGTAAAACGTTGAAAGTTTTAATTTTTAAAATAATAAGATTTATCCTTCAACTGAACTGAAATAGTATTAGGAATTAAATTAAATCTTAGCGTATATTATCAAAATCGGGCAAATTAAATGCATGTACTAATTTCGATATGCAGACGACTTTCTTAGCATAGCTTTAGATTAAAAGTGGACATAATTATTAATTGATTGCTACTTCTATCGTTGTAAGTATTGCAGGGCTGCCACTGGATGCTTTCTTTTTTTTTTCTTTTTTTTTTTTTTAATATTTTGTGTACCACTATCTCAAAATCTACTTTGAAGACAAGTAGATATTTTACATGAATTTTATTGTACTGAAATAATGGTAGACAAAATAATAAAAAAAATAGACTCCATTGGTAGTTCTATATTGCTACAATAAGATTAAATACCTCACGGATTACAATAGACTCTCTTTCCTTATTGGAATCGTGTTTGTATTTGGAATTTTTATAGGAAATATCTAGTGAGTGTAATTGTTTACAGTGTAACAGTTAACAGAGAAAGCGTAATAGCATTGAAAAGTTAAAATGCATAACTGTATAAATTAGAAACATTTCAATCCTTTACAACTAATACATTTTTACTTATACATTACTTATAACGTACAATAGTTTATATTATTTTTCAGAAGAAAAAAATGTTTTTGTAAAATCTCTGTATTGAAATTAGCAGATATCTTGGGAAAGTTTCCACTTTTTAGTGCAACTCCGAATTCCGCTGATGTATTCTGTCTTTTTATTCTGGTATTCAGAACCTGCCCTCAGATACCAAGTAACTTGTTCTTCGTCATGTTTTGACAGTCGATTAGAAACATTTGAGGAATTTAAGTATCATATCTCTTGTAGGATTGAGACGGTTTCTTTGCATAGAATTAATAACAATCCCCGACATCCATATAATAAAATCCCATTGTAAAATATTTTCATACCACGAGGCATTATTCTACACAGTACATTTGTTTTTTTCTATTAAATTACAATCAAAGTGGACTTCTCTATCAAAAAATAAAGGAATTTTTATCAAACAAAAGAATAAAATAAAATAATAGTCAAAATACGACTTTATTAAATTATCCTAAAGAAAATGTTCTGTAATTTGTCATCGCACTAATGAAAACGTATTTTGCTCATCGAAAGATTAAATACCGGATAGCTGACAGAGAAAGATTGGGATGTGTACACTTCTTAGTATTTCCTAAGACTTTGGCGCCTATCTATATCAGTTTAGATATTTACTAATTTTATTTAAATAGCATAATTTGTATACTCCATGCCTAGTCGTAAAATTTGTAATATTTGTCTGCGATCATCTAAGACGAAATTTTCTATTAAAAAATATGGTAGAACAACTGTAAGCACTTATATATAAATACAAATAAAGCCTACTATTTGCTTTTCTTTACATTTTAAAAGCTATCTTTTATCTAACACGCTACATAATTTTATGAAGTATTTCAGACACATTGTCATTATTTAAGCAAATTTGTATTTATTTGATAGATATTTTCCTTTCTGGGGAAAAAATATTTTTAAACATTTATTTAATATGGTATACTTTAAGCCTTTAACGGGCGGCGGTCACAAAAAAGGACACCTAATTTTAATTCCAAAACTGACAAACGGCACCAAGAATATTTAATTAAAATTTTCCTTTTGTTAAGTACCGGAAAATAAGTAGGTTTTTATTTTGTAATGAATTCGTATGTATTTTCTGGTGTAATTCCATTATTTCATCATTTTACAAACAGATTCACTCCGCGCCGGAAAGGGTTAAAACAAACGACTACAGAAAACAAAAAAAAATCTAAAATTTTAAAGCTTACTGAAAACAACACAATTTTTCTACCGAAAAAAAAACCTCTATAAAAGAGTTTTAACAATTGGCATTTCTAATGTTATTTTCGTTATTATTATTATTTTTTTAATTCTATAAAAATACAGCCTCACAAGGTTTTCGTAATCTGTAGGTTCATACACATTGTCATTTTTTAGGCAAATTTGTATTTATTTTATAGACATTTTCTTTTCTGGGGAAAAATATATATATAAACATTTATTTAATATGGTATACTTTGAAACAAACTATTACAAAAGTAGAAAATTATTTAAACTTAAAACAGCACAATTTTGCTTGTGGGGAAAAAAAAATAAGAATATAAAAGAGTTCTGACAATCGGCCTTTTTAATGTTAATTTCGTTATTTTTATTTACTTATTTATTTTTAAGATCTATAAAAATACTGCCTTATTTAAAAGGTTTTCGTAATCTTTAAGAGTACATATGACCTTATCGAATCCTGGCCTGGACATTTTTCGTCCAGTTGGAAAATTACAACTTGTACATATGACATATCTTGATTCTAAATGCTCTGTTTTTTTTTTTTTTTTTTTTTTTTTTCCCAACAGTATTTCTTAAGAAAACATTTCGCAGTACAACATGTGCAATAGAGATAATTTTCGAAGCAGATTTCTTCAAAATTTTCAAGAAAATATAAATGTTATTCAGTGAACGGACTATTTGGCCTGCATCTTGATATTGTGATCGAAGCATATTTAGCATAATATTTGTAAACAATAAATGATTTGTTTATAAACAGGTAAAAAATTAACCAGTTTTTTCATTTATAGTACAGGTTGGGTTGCTTTATGACGGCCAATTATCAACACGAGGGCTATAGGCCCTAGGGGGGAGTGCCATCCGTGGGGGTCTTTTTAAGGGATCCTAACCCGTATTTACGGCAAGATTAAAAAAAACCACGGAAAACTTCGAACGGTTAGGTTGACGAGCGCGACAGGGGTTTGAACCCAGCAGCGAGAGCAGAACCTCTTCTTACTTAGCTTCGAACTTAGCATCGAGAGCAGAACCTCTCAGCCACTGGTGGGGCTCATCTATAGTATATGATTTTAGTTTAACGTTACATAAAAATACTAGCTGCATACATAATTTTATTTAATGTGGATGTTTAACCTTTACTTACCTCTGTCCAAATGTTAGGGACTATATAGGTTCGTTAATTATATATTTTTCTGAAAAAGAACTATTACAGATAATTTCTTCAGATTTTCCATTAAAGGTAAAAATATGTCAACTAATAATAAAAAAAACGATTTTTTATCTTTTTTTCTTTTTTACCGAAAATAATATCTAAAAATGGTTATTGAAAATTAAAAAAATTGAATTTAAATAAATAAATAAAAAGTAAATTATTAAATGAAATCTCGTGATCACCTGTAGTATTAACACATTTTCCTGCCTCCAACGATCCTCCCATAAAATGTGGTTAGACACATTTCGACAAAGAAAGAAATATTTGATAAATCTTTATTTATTTAATTTCAAGTTTCTAACTGAAACTCATTTCAATTTATTAAAAAAAAAAAAAAAAAAAAAAAAAAAAAATGATGGTTCGGAACGGATTTAACATGGGTAAAATTAACCCAATTTGTTTACGGAAAAATTGTGCGATATTTGGCAGGCATGTATTACAATTATACTCATAATTTTAGACTGTTTAAAGAAATAAATAAGTCTCCAGATTTAATAGTTTTCATAAAAAATAAAATGCATTCTGAGACACACTGAAATTTTCTTTTAATCCTTTAGCGGGCGGTGGTCACAAAAAAGGACGCCTAATTTTAATTCCAAAACTGACAAACGGCACCAAGAATATTTAATTAAAATTTTCCTTTTATAAAGTAAGGGAAAATCAGCAAGTTACTCTTTTCTAAGGAAATCGTTTGTAAAATCTGGTGTCAGTCCATTATTTCATTATTTTACAAACAGATTTATTCCGCGCCGGAAAGGGTTAATGGAAAGTGCTATACACAGATGGCATAATAGTTGTTTAACCCTTTCACGCTCAAGGGAAATATTTTCCCCTTTTAATGAAAATCGACAAAATGCGTCTGAAAATGGACTGGCACCGGAATTTACAAAAAAAATTGTTTGTAAATAAGAAAAAGACTATATTTCACATACATATTATATGGAAAAGATTTTAGCAAAATTCGGGTGCCATTGTGGCGTTTTGGAATTAAAATTAAGTGGTTTCATAAACATACCACTTCGATTGTTTACTTTTATGGTCCATAGGGAAAAATATTTCCCATGAAATTATAGGAAACCTATACACCCTGCTATGTTTTTCTGGTGATATTCTCTTACTTTATACCCACAATAGCTAAAATATTATATCGTATTAGCAAATTTAGTCTTGGACATCTTATGGTCCTCTAAGGGTTAAAACTTAGATTCAGCGGTTTATATATCGTGAAACCATACAAATAATATATTTTTCTCATTGCCTGAGTCTGTTCTATTTTTTAGGCGCGAAATTGGAAACTTGTAGCATTTTATATCTTTTGTGTTCTAAAGATGTTTTAATAATATATAGTATATACTGAAAATCTTTACGCCATCAATAAAATTCTCTCGTAACAGTGTGACTATTTTGCCGTAAGCATTTATACCGAGTATGATTTTCTGTTAACCCTTCTTTGCATGAGTTTTTCTTTTACAATTGTGTTTTTTTTTATACATATACTAAATATTAGACACCAGAAATTTTAAGATAGATTTTTAATGTTCTTCAGCAACATAGTTCACTGGAAATTTTTACTGTTCTCAAAAAGATCTGCTACTACATTTAACTTTTCCCAACGGCTCAATATTTACAAGACATGTTATGTTACTCACAAATAGACTGGGCGTAGAGTTGATCGCAACTCGTAAGCCCCTTAACCGACATCAACTGTTCGAAAACTGTTCGGGAAATTTACTGGATTAATATTTCTATATAAATATAGTGGTGGCGAAGAAGTTGATTTATTTATTAAACGTTAAATAAACAGTGATGGAAATTTACATCACTATGCAATTAAGGGTTAAAGACTAAAATGTTTCAGTGGAAATTTGAGAATTTCAAAGATTAGAATTCAAGATGGAGGCACATTTAGAAAAAAAAAAGAAGAAGAAGAAGAAAGAAAAAGAAAACATTCCTAAAAGGCTGGAGATTCTCACTTCTTAAAATAAAAGAAAAAAAAACTTTTTAGACAGCAACATTCTATATATTTTACATGCAAAATCGATTTGTATCACTGGGCATGGAGTCAATCTATTTTACATTTCTTGACTACAGAAATGAATTATTTTTTTTTTCTTATGTTAAAAAAAAGTGTCAGAAAGTAGCCAGTTTGAATTTGAGGGTACCTTTAAAAGGGAACTGCTTAAGGAATCTGTTTAAATGTACCATGAAAAAAAAAAAAAAAAAAAAAAAAAAGAAAAAAAAACGTAAACGATAAAAAGTTCAAACAGGCTCTTTTGAGGAAATAAAGTTTTGAAACATTGCAAGTTATTTACTGAATATTTTTGCGTCTGTCTTTTTTCTCTTCTTTTCTTTTAAGGAGAATAACAATGTACAGGGTGTTTTTTTTTTAAACTGAAGCTATTCAGAGCCGCCTGTAGCTCGTTCTAATAACTGGATTGATACAAAATTTTGTGAATGGACTAAGAAAACCATGGGAAAAAAGATTCCAGCCAAAAAAAAAAAAAATAGTTCCAATCACCGCCGATAGGGGGAAATGTGGCGCTGTACATTGAAAAAAAAAATCAGAAACAGACAAAATTAATAATTTGGATAAAGGTCCTTTGCGCAGTTTATGGCGTGTTCTAAGTAAACGAAGAGCGGCTGGTGCATTGCACTGGTTACAATAATAGAAATTCACAAGTAACGCGCGCTGCGGTAACATGAGATTCATTTTCAACCTGAGCTGAAATTGTTTCTCGGTGTTTTTCGCCTGCATTTATAACTTAAACTATCGGCGCTACTGTCGCTTGCATAAGTAAAAATTTGCATTTTCATTTATTGCTCATATTTTATGCTAATTCTCAGTTGCATAAATTACCACAGCGCCACATTTCCCCCTATCGGTGGTGATTGGAACTATTTTTTTTTGTTGGAATCTTTTTTCCCATGGTTTTCTTAGTACACTCACAAAATTTTGTATCAATACAGTTATTAGAACGAACTACAGGCGGCTCTGAATAGCGTCAGTTAAAAAAAAAAAAAACAACCTGTACTTTTCTTAGATATTCAAATATATCTTGTTGATAATTGTCGTACAATATATAGATAAAAGTTTAGATCATTTTATTTAATCGATAACTACATGCAAAATCTTTTAATTTAAATATTTATAATATAAAATAAGTAATTTAAAAAATATTGTCGGTTGTTAAATTTTATTTACCACAGTCCCAATAATTTGAAAAAATAACAATATTTAGTATTTCTGATTTTATTTTATTTTTTTTTTTTTAACTACACAACCTTTAAATTTTTTTATAAAATTAATTTTTATCAGTCTGATTCTAAAACCCCGAATTTAAAATTTGCTATTTGTAGCTAACGATTTATAATACATATTTTTTAATTACTTGAATTTATATTTTCCATTTTCGCACATTATTTAATTGTTAAATCATGGATATCAAGATAATTTAGAGTTCCTGTATGAATATTTTCCCTTCTTTTTGTTTTCTCTCCTTTTATTTTTCCTTTTTTACGAAAAATAATCCCATACTTATCTTATTATATATATGACATCTTGACAATGGTCATACCAAATATAATAAAATTTGTAGACCACTTCAATTTATGTAATCAATAATTAGATGCACGATCTTTTAATTTAAATAGTTTAAATATGAATTTAGTAATTAAAACAAAAATTCTTGGGTGTTAAGTTTTAATTATAAAGTATTCGAATAAAAAAATATATAGATATAAATTATATAACTTTTCCTCCTGAATTAAATATGGCATTATTAAAATGAATTACTGCCAAAAAAAAATTATTCTGTCCAGAGCGGGGATCGAATCGACACGATAATAGGAACAGAGAAGAAACGCGCGCCTTGTACCACTGGGCCACCCTTCACCCGTTCGAATAAGCTCTAAAACTTCTTAGGTTCTAGATTTAAGTTTACGCATGCGTAAATGAGGCAAATTCGTGTGAAAAATTTATTTGAAGAAAATCACTTTTCCTTTTAATATATAAGATATGATACGTGTATGATAAATCTTTTATATCTATATGTGGGGTTCTAATATAGGCATTACTGTATATCAGTAAATTGTATATTATTTAGAATTTTTCTGCTACTCCATTTTTCATAAAATTATTGAGATCAAAATGGCATTCAATCATATTACTAATGGAAATAACATGTACAATGTACGAAAAAAAAAAATGAAAGTCATCAATCCCGAATTCTAAAAGTCTTCAAAAAATGTATGTTTCTATTTATGTATGAACGCATTATTAAAAACAAATTAATATTTCAAAAAAGGTTTAATCCGAAACGAACATGCATACAATGTTTGTGCGTGTAAAATGTGTACCATTCAAAACAAAAGACTATTGTTATGGTTAATTCTAAATAACCAAAGTTTTTCTTTATCATTAAATTGTTTCCTTGTAATTAAGCATTATCATAATGAAAGTGTAATATTCTATGCGAACCACTATTTTCAACGGATAAATATATGTAAATAAATCAGTCTGGTTTTGCGTACGTGGGATGGAAAATAGGTTCTCTATTAATCTTGTCATACTGAATGCTTTTCGCATTCGGTATCATCAACTTTGAAACGAAGATACTATACGCTAGTTCAATACGTTCAATTTCTCTGCTTGAACCTTGGCCTTGTTGATAACAGAATTGTTCGCTGACACTTCGCAGCAGGCAGGTCCAGAGTTGGATATAGGTTTTTTTTTTTTTTTTTTTTTTTTTTTTTTTTTTTTTGCATATAATCCCCCTCTTCTTCTTTTCTTTTTTAATAGTTAGAACGCATAATGAAATGTGGGGACAAGTTTTAAGAATTTCTAATTGTTTTTATATGTTTCGATGCAGTATTCAGCGAAAAAGTACTATTTTTCAGGTATGTACTGCTGTTGCCCTCTATGGACGAGATAATGAATCAAACTTATGTCCGTCTCAAGGCCTCCTTATCATAGTATAAGGCCTCACAATCAGCAAGTTTCCTTTGACCGCTATATTCTCCTGCTACTAGCGTCATCAGTCGTCACTAATAGGAGTATTTTCGACATGAAATTTTTTCACAGCTCCATTTGTTCTAGGCATTTGCTTATGAACTAGTATCGGTAGCATAGCTGCCAACTTTTACGCTTAATTCCTACCACTAAAATTTTATACTAAATTTTATCTTATTAAATTGACAAGATCGTGTGATTACATAACGAACAAAATTCTATTAAATTTTAGTGGTAAGAAAAAAGCGTAAAAGTTGGCAGCTATGCGGTAGCAGAGCTACTAGATTTTTCTATTCTCTTTTTGGATACCAGTTTTTAAATACAGACAATTTTGTTTTGTTTGATCGGAGAATTCTGGGATTTAAAAGAACAACATTTTCTCTAAAAATATACTGGTGTTCAAAAAGCCGGAGACTTGGAAACTCTGCGGTAGTATCCACCAGGCGGCGATACTTTCCGGAGAAAGTCAATTAATAAGTGGCAATTACCGCGGACATTTTCTCCCATAGACTTTCACCGGATTGTCAAGTCTTATCTATTAAGGGTGTCTTGGTCCGTCTAATGCTTTTGACAAAATGAAACTGAGTTTCATAACATAAATTATCAGGCGTGATTGTGTTCCGGTATTTTGTACACCACTAAATTTATAGAGCAATATTCTTAGTGTGTCATCGCAGAATTCATCGATTAAGTAAGGAAAAAAGATTGCTATATAAATTTAGTGGTGTACAAAATACCGGAACACAATCATCCCTGAAATTTTAAATTACTAATAAATTACTTAGTATAATAAATTTATTTTGGAAAAAAATACTATATTAAGTGATTTATTTAAAAAACCGAAATGTAAATATTTAATACATTATATACATAGATAATTACTATTCTCAATTAACTATTTACGAGAATTGTTTCGATTATTTTTATAAAATTAATTTATATATCTTTACAATTATTTTTAGTTAATAATATTTTATTGATTTATAGTTTTTATAAAATAAAATAAATTAAATATTTATAAAAGCAATAAAATTTTTTATAGAAACATTTTTATTGATATACTGAAAAATGATGAATAAATTATGATATTTTAAACTCCGAAAAAACAAATATAGAAGAAGAGATGTTTATTATATAGCGTATAAAATTCGATTAGTTTATTTAGGATATCTAAATGTAATAAGTTTTTCCCTAATCAATTCAAAATTTTATTAAGAAAATATATATATCAAAGCGATCATCTAAATCAAACTTTTATTGTTTCTTTTCAGTTTGTTAGAATACTAATGCACCAACATTATTCAGTTACAGGTTTTAGTAACAAGTGCAATATTACATATTTTGGCTGTAGTTTTAAACTTTTTTATTTTTTTCTCTACAAGGGAAGCCAATTAATCTGACATAAACTTTGTCTTCAAAGAGTAAAGACAGTCAATCATAAACATATGTATGTATTCATATCGTGTACTTGCACTTATATTGCATGCATACAATAATTTATATTTCAGTTATTAATCACAGAAGACAATTTGTAGCAAAACAATATTAATATCTGTAAAATTCTTATACATGCATATATGTGTTTTTAATATAATTGAGAATTGTATATTATTTGGACTTTGCCTGCTACTCAAATTTTCATAAAATTGTTGAGATCTCAATGACAATCGAATATATTGCGGGTGTAAACAACATAAAATGCATAACGACCAACGTTATGTACATATAAACGCATTATTAACACCAAATTAATATTTCAAAACGTGTTTTATCCGAAACATGCATGCATGCAACGTATGGCCTTATACAAAGTGTATCATTCAAAACAAAATATTATTGTTAGAGTTATCGTTTTATGACCAAATAAGTATATATATATATATATATATATATATATATATATATATATATATATATATATATATATATATATATATATATATATATATATATATATATATATACAGGGTGTTCCGTTAAAGGGGTCCAATATTAATAGGGGTAATAGAGGAGATCACACGGAGCATAAATCAGTATATAATGCCTGGCCGGATCTCAATAATTTCCAAGTTACAGCAAATAGAATGAAAAATCGGAAATTTGTAAAAAAAACCTCATTGCTAATCTATCGATAATGCTACATAAAAACGAAGCACATATTTAGAAAGAGCAGAAAAAATCCTACGAAATGACATAAGTTGTTTTAGAATATTGAGAATTAATGGCGAGTTACAAGCTCTGAAACAGTGAAAAAATACAAAATCAAATATTTAGCAAAATAGTTAATCGTTAATTCCAAAAATGCAACTCTACCTACATGAAGGAAAATGTTATAAAATTTGGTCCATTCCGAAAGCTTTCGAAGAAGCTGACAAAAAACCATATCAGTTTAATTGTATGGGAGAAATCAAGCAGTTCCCTAGTTACAACTCTGTACTGTTGCACGCTCGGAAAGAGCGAAACTCCACCCATGACGATTGTAAACACCCCGTTTTAATATCTTTCAATTATACATTTCTGATCAACCTCTATCAATACCCTTTCATTATTCAGTCTGGTCAAGTGAATGACATATTGTGCAGCACTCGCCTTGTCTTAAAGCAAACTCCGTGACTGCTGCGTTTCCTCCATGAACTTTCAGGATGATGAAGAAGAAGTACTTTTTATGCAAATTTTCTATGTGTATAGGAAGAAAAGTGTAATAAAACAGCAGTCATCAGTGGGCGTTATGTTAAAGGGAGGCTGTTGTAAGTGGGATTGTAGTAAGTTGATGTATAAAAATTATGCCGGAATACTCTAACGAAGAATATGCGGACATGCATCTGATGTACGGGCAAGCTCATGGAAATGCATGTCTAGCACAGCGCATGTACCGTGAGCAATTTCCAAGGAGACGTTGCCCAAGTTCGAAACTCTTCATAAAAATCGATAGACGATTACGGGAGACTGGATCGTTTAATACAGCAAGCATTGATGCAGGGAAACCTCGACATGTACGAACACCTGCAATAGAAGACGATGTACTAAATATTTTTAAAGATAACCCCTCCACGAGTACACGAGCTGCTGCGTCTGAAGTCGGTGTTTCTCACCAAAGTGTGTGGCGTGTTCTGCGTGCAGAAAACATGCACCCCTTTCATGTGCAGCGGGTACAACTGTTATCAGTAACAGATTGTGCTCAGCGGACAGAATTCGTACGCTGGTTGCTTAATGTAACAGAAAATAATCCACAATTTCTGGAAAATATTTTATTTACTGATGAAGCAACATTTACGAGAGAGGGCGTGGTAAACACGCACAATATGCACACATGGTCATATACAAATCCGCACACTGTTTTCCCGTCGAACGCACAACAAAAGTTCAGTGTGAACATATGGGCAGGTGTCCTCGGCGATTATCTCATAGGACCATATTTACTCCCAGATGTACTCAATGGCAGTACGTACTTGGTTTTCCTACGGGATATCTTACCGCAGTTACTGCAAAATGTGCCAGCAACATTGCGCCACAATATGTGGTTTATGCACGATGGCGCACCGGCACATTTTTTCATAGGTGTTCGCAATCACCTCAATTCAACATATCCTGGGAAATGGATTGGACGCAGTGGACCTGTTGCTTGGCCTGCACGCTCTCCAGACCTCAATCCGTTAGACTTTTTTGTTTGGGGACACCTTAAATCGCTGGTGTATGAAACGCCTGTGGATACACCGGAGGATTTACTAGCGTTAATCGTTGTCGCTGCAGGAGACATTCCCAACTCCGTCGGAGTTTTTCGGCGTGTTCGCCAATCTTTACGACGTCGCTGTCGGCTGTGCGATTCTGTTAATGGGCGCAACTTCGAACACCTATTATAATAATGTCCGTTCGTCTGCCTTCCGACATTGAACTGTGCAGCGCAGGCCAGAAGACTATGCTTCACATATGTCATAAAGTACGTGGAATGTAATTCTTTATTTGTCATTTTTCTTTTATTTTCAACACTTTTTGGCACAGTATTTTGTAAGTCACAGACTGCGGTGTACTCAAATTGTAAATTACAAAGTTTGTATGAATTAATTTAAAATTTAGTGTCTTTTTTAAATTTATAATTAATAAAATTATTATGCTATTTGTTATTATTATTTCCTATCATAAATTATGATGCACATATACATACAATAATTGTCCATGTAAAACATGTACTGAAACTTCTTGCATAGTTACAAATCGCAATATTTTTAATTATTTCCGAATTTTCACCACCAGTTTAATTTTAAGGAATTTAACTTAAGCTTTATATCAATAAAAGACCACTTTAAAATGTAGACTATTATTGTAAAGTTATTTTGGTTCATTCAACTCTTGAATAATTAAAAATGTTGCATCTCAGAAGAAGCATTATCGAAAATGTATAGTTGAGAGTAATTAAAAAGGCGGTGTTTCCAATCGTGATGGGCGGAGTTTAACCTTTGCTAGTGTCAAAGAAAGCGGAGTTGTAACTAAGAAACTGATTAATTTCTCTCACACAATTAAACCGATATGGTTCATTGTAAGCTTTTTCGAAAGTTTTCGGAATGGACCAAATTTTACTACATTTTCCTTGTTGTAGCTAGAGTTGTCTTTTTGGAATTAACGATTAACTATTTTGATGTATATTGGATTTCGTACTTTTTTCACTGTTTCAGGGCTTGTAACTCGTCAATAAATATTGCTATTTTAATACAATTGATGTCATTTTGTAGGTTTTTTTCTGCTCTTTCTAAATATGTGCTTCGTTTTTATGTAGCATTATCGATAGTTTAGCAATGAGGGTTCTTTTACAATTTTCCGAATTTTCATTCTATTTGCTGTAACGTGAAAACTATTGAGATCCGACCAGGCTTTATATACTGATTTATGCTCCATGTGATCTCCTCTGTTACCCCTATTAATATTGGACCCCTTTAACGGAACACCCTGTATATAATATATATATATATATATATATATATATATATATATATATTTACGTTAATTGGTTTACTTTACGATAATTTAACAACTATTGGGACATACCAGAGAAACTTTCGATATGGGCATAGCTGGAATGGGATAAGTAGAGCATTAGTGCTATTTATGTCGATTTATCCATTTTATCTAGAAACATTTTACATAAATACAAAATGATAATCAATCGAATCAAATTACTTTTCTCAAATTAGAAACGTAACTTTATATAAGCATGATAATCTTTTGAAGAAATATTATGAAAGTAACAAATAAATGACCAAGACGACTTATACATATTTTGCTAAGACTAACCTGAAATGAAACATGATTTAGTGAAAATATCCGATTACCTTAATTTAATAAGGATAATATACCTAGTACGAGCAGTACACAAGATTCTCAAACATGATATCAGATTTGAATAGCATTATACTTCCAAAAAGAAGGCTTCAAAGAATTATACTGCATCGCGAATTTATAACATATTTCGCACGAAAAAAAAAGTATGTTAAATTTATGGAGTAATTAACTTAATGTAAACTGTAATATAGTTTACAGATTTAAAGATAGGTATTTTTTTTATATATATACAAATAGCATTTAAGTATTCATTGCATCTAACTCCTTTTTTGTTTTGTTTAGGAATGGAATGTGATTTTTTTAAAATTTCTGCTGTCGACATGTTTTAATATCAATAGCTGGAAGTATTCTGAAGACAGAAATAAGATACATAAATAATAATAATAATAATAATAATAAAAATTCCTTTACATTAATATATATTTATTTCTATTTCATCACTTTATCTTATCGTCTTCGAATGAAGAATATTCTATATTTTATAAAAATTCAATCACGTAAACGTAACGTAGCTCTCCTTTACAAGGCATTTTTTGAAAGACAAGGTACACTTTTTGAATAAAATAATTAGCACATGAACTTGAAAATTTCTCTGCATGTCAAATAATATCATATAATAATAGCAAGACGCATTTTACAATTATTCGGAATCAAAATAAATTTAAAAATGTGTGAATTTAATGTTGGATTTTGAAATTCATAATTTGTTTCTTAAAAAAAAAAAAAAAAAAAAAAAAAAAAAACATGCTACTGTTCTGACAGAAATGTTACTTTTATCTTACACAAAAAATCAATAAATTTAACAGATACAAAAATTTAAATCCCCAAGTTTAATTATAATTTCGTTTTTTGTTTTAACTCTATTGCAATGCATTAAAGAAAACCGTGCTTACTTAGGTATTTCATATTCAATTTAATGACATATTGCTGTTTGTCTTTCCAAGTTACAAAAAGACGTTGTTACTTAATAAATACTGTAATTCATGAAGTCAATTGCTGACAGTTTACACTATGATGATTGAATTTTAAAAGTCTGCTTATGATTATACCTTTCCATATGTGATTAAATTTATTATTAATGTAGATTAATGGGCATTTTTAAAACATACCTGGATTCAATGTATGCTTGTAAGAAGATTTAGGGAGGGGGGGGGGGTTTAATGTCCATCCATTTCAGAATTTTTATTCGAGACACTGTCTAGGTCTATGGGCGTACGCAAGATTACCATTAGGGAAGAAAATCCATTAAAAGAAAATTTGTACCTATCTCTAGCCGCGAAACAGAGGAAAAAAAATTCAATAACATTTTTGAAAATAATAATAAATAAATAAATAAAAAAACGATGCTCCTCCCATCGCACCCCCTTCCCGCCCCCCAAAAATGTTAACGGATATATTGATATACTTTATATATTTTTAAAAAGCGTTGTAGGGAAAAACCTGTACAAACCCTCCCACACAAAATAATAATAATAATTAAAACCTGGCTATGAATTTTAATTTTTAACACCTTTTTCAGGGTTCGTACGGGTACCGTTACTTTTCCAGGCGACATACCAGTATATCTTTATAAAAATATATATCAAGTTCAAAAGTGCGAAATTTCACCTTATTTAAGAAGAGATTATCCATAAGAAAATACCGGTACTGAATAATTTCCTGGTCTTAAAATTCCAGGACCCGTACGAATCCTGTTTTTGAATAAAACTTGCTTCAAAATCTGAGATGTAAAAGGAAACTACATACATTGACATTCAGTGGTTATGATAAGGTAGTGTTAAAGAATGAAAATAATCAAGCTAAAAGAAAAGTACGTTTATACTTTTAATGAAATGTAATGAAAGTCATTTAAACACAGCAAATCCCTCAATCAAATTGCAATAATGCAAAATTATTTTATTACCATTCAAAAGCAATTTTGTTTAAGTTTATATCCTGTCAGTGCAGTTTTATAAATTCCTACTTTTATCAAACATGTTCACTTTTTATTTTTTCTGTGTACCGCCCACAATTTGTTTTAACAATAGTTTAGCGCAGAAATACAAAAAAAAAAAAAAAATGTGTTTGAGATTGAGAAAGTCTACAACGCGTACGTTTTTGTGTTTTTTCCTAGAATTCGATGATCTAGTTTATTTCGAATATGAGGCCAAAAAAAGAAATGCTATCAAAATATTCAATTATGTACAATACTTATGCGATAGGAAATGATAATTCTTAAAGCTTAAGGCTTATTAACAGTAATGCAACAGCAGCCTTTTCTGCAGTTTTATAAATTCTTACTTTTATCAAACATGTTCACTTTTTATTTTTTCTGCGTACCACCTACAATTTGTTTTAACAATACATAGTATAGCGCAGAAATACAAAAAAAATGTCAAGTGTCACACAGAATTTTTAAATAAAATATTACTATGAGAAAATTCCTGAAGAAAAGCTTTAAATTATTTTTAAATAATTTGTTTGTAATTTTCGGTGTCTTTCAATTATTTAAGCATTTTAGCAGCAGAAGTACTTTGCCGCTGAAAGGCATAAATGATTCGTGCTGTTAAATGGATTTTTTTTTTTTTTTTTTTTTTAACAAAGTAGTGGATGCCGATGAAGCTAAATACAATAATACTGACTTTGGATTTTTATTCATAAAAGTGCTTAAATAGTGATTCATAGATTCATATAATAGGATATTACTGTTAGTTGTTGCAGCTTTGGGAGGGGGATTTAACCCCGAAGCAAACCCCCCCCCCCCTCTCCCTATTATTTTGACTCACTCAAAATAATTATAACTAGGCATTATCATATTGAAACTGTAATATTCAATTCATACCACTATTCTCCAATGATAAATTTATATAAATAAATGAGCGTAGTTTTATCTTTCACTCTACCAGATCGAGAGTAATAAGATAAATCATGGTCTGCTGGACTGCACATTCAGCAACATGGATATTATATTGATTGTACAGGCGGAGGGTGTTACTGTTACGACGCGATACTCAACTGGCAGTAACCGCCTTGGTAACTAATTTGATCACTGACGCTATGCAGCAGACTAAAAATAGGCTTACTAAACTGAAATTATGAACAAAAAATTGCCCTTTTTTTTTTTCATAATTGTTTTATTTAAATTAAATCGGAAAAATAAAATTTTGTCCATGTTAATTAATGTTTAATTAATAATGAATAAACTTTAATTTTTCACTGTATCATCTCCACAAGTTTGTAACAGTAGTTTGGAGAGAAGGATAAATACCTTACTTAAATATATATATACAGAGCAATGATTGAATATCAAGGCTTCGCAAAAGTGACACCAGCAAAAAATAAAATTATTCAATTCGCTCTGACGAATGTATTCTATTCTGTGTTTATGAAACCATGAAATAAATATTTTATTGTTTGTGATTAAAAAAAAAAAAATCTTTATATTTTATGTTTCCCAAAACGCTGATAAGTCTGTTATAAATTGTGCCCAGTTCTTTAAGATTTATTAAATCCATGAAAATTCAAGTAAGTAAAATATTATTGCATAATTTAATTTTGTAACGATGAATCTCCATTTAAGAACTATTTAAAAACAAAATATAGAGTTTACACAATTCCTGGGCACATTTAGAAAAACACTTTTTTGCAATTTTCATTAAAAATATTTTAATATGATTTACATGTTGTATAGTTGTTTATTTTTAGTTTCGATTAAATTCTTTAAACATATTTTCATTCATAGAGAAGAACAAATGTTTTCAGAATCATTAATATGTTGCATTCTACCGAACTTTGTCCACTGATATTCCATAATTTAATTTTATTTAACCCTCCCAGTACCATTGGGATCTTTTTTGACACCATTTTTATTTGTTTTGCAGTTTTACATCTTCCCATCCAGAAGAAATAACAATTATTTAAACTTAAAAAATTAAATTAAATAGACACATCATGTGAAGAAACTACATCTAATAGAATTAAATTTTTAGTTCCAATCATGTAAAACTAAGAACACTTACTAAAAATTAAAATCTGATACTTGGAGTGTTAAATGAAGCAACAATTAGATACTTTTTTCATTTTTCACTTAATTTTTAAAAATATAAATCTACATTTTAAAAATATCTCGTAATTAATTTTATGTATATTGAAAATATCAAACATTTAAATATTTTGAGTTAATCAAAATTAATTTAAATTAAATTTCATAGAAATGAAAGTCTTTTAAATTAAATTTCATAGAAATGAAAGGGCTTAAACAAGTTTATTAATAGTAATACCTTAGAAAATCCAGCAACTTCTGCAACAAAAATTTAATAAATTAATATTACTCATTGAAAATCATCTGCTGTTGAATAGTATTATTAAATGAAATTTGCTAAAGTAATAAAATACTAGGAAACAGGAAAATATAGCTTTAATAAATTAAACAACAAAGAACTTAGTAATTTTGAATAAATTAAATTTAAAATACTATAAAAAATATATATTGTTACTAAATAATGGAAGCTTTTTACGCTCACATAAGTATTTTCAAATTGTGAAGTATCAAATGGATAACAATATAAACAAATAAAAACGAAAAGTCATTCTGTATTTATAAGAATTGAATAAGAAAAATGTTTCATAATAAATATGTATGATTTAAAAATATAGAAATATAGAACATTTAATAAAAGCTTAAATTATAAAAACATAAATGAAAACTGCAGAATTTTATTCAAAAACTACAACAAATATATCTACGCAAAATTTGTTCTTAAAAGAAGATAAACTTGTATAAAATGAAATTTATACAAATATAATGAACTTAGCTCAGATTAATTTAGATTTAACAAAAGAAAATTAATATGCCATAAAGTGAACATACTTACAAAAATTTAATCACGAGCAGTGCATTAAAACGCTTAACTTTTATTATACATAATTTATCATATACATATCTTCATTATCTCTATTATCAAATATCTTTTCTTTATGCTGTGATTTAAAAACGAACGCAAACTGTTGTTTCACAGTTTGCAATTGTCCTTTCTCCCTGTTGTAAAAACCCATGTCACGTCACGTCACGTCAAAATAAAAGTCAAGCAAAGTCGCCATTTAGGGGAAGCTAAGGGAGAAGGACAGTCGCCCCCTCAAGGAATTTGATATTTAAGAGTGTATGAGTCATCTCAAGTCAACGACCATTTTTTTTATTCTTCAGAAATTGAACAAATGCTAAAATACTTCGTCAGATTTGATGAAAATAGAAACATTAGCATTAAACAAACATCCTATATACAGAAATTAATAAATATAAATATTAATTGCAATTGCAAGTCTCACAGTGCAGTATATTTATCATCAATGAGTACCTAGGCTAATTTAAAAAAAATATATATATATATATATATATATATATGAGAATAGAACTGTACCAGTTACTTCTCAGCTGTGCACAGCGAAATAAAGAAAAAAACAACTATTGGGAAAATGTTCCGAAAGTTTAAAAAAAAAAAAAAAAAAAAAAAAAAAAAAAGGAAGAAGAAATATTAGTCTGAACCATGTATACAATCAATCTCTCCATCCACTCCTGACAGCATTGCATGCATTCGTAATTCGGTTGTAGAGAATGTGCTTTTCCATCATCGCAAGTCAATGTCGCAGATTTTTCAACCAGCAAACTATAAACGTTGCGCGATACATAATAATATTTAACAACATACTGTCTGGAAGAGTTGTTTAAATGAGTAGGTTGATAAAAGAAGCAACTGAACGCTATTGAGTAACATTAAGTCGTGCAAATAAAGGGAAAGTGCTAACCAATATATGTTAACCAATATACCTTAATATTTTATCGGGTCCTTCCTACAATAATTTTTAACTCTTGTTTAGATTGGTGTCTGAGCTAAAGGTATTTTGAGGAAATTAAAGTTGAAGATCACGTTTTTTGCTTTATAAGACGGTTTCTCATTTTAAGTCATTTTATTATTTCGGCTTTTTTCATATCTGATAGTTTGGATCTATCCTTTTTGCAACTTTAACAGTTTGGTAACGATTTAATAAATGCATTTCTATTGCCTATTCAAAGAAAAATTCTTCTAAAGTTACAGAATTTTGTTAAAAACGCTTAAATAAATAAAGTGACGACGCCAAGAGGTCCATTCTCGACCGAAAACAACAACCACCCCCCTCCCCCACCAAATTAAAAAAAAGCCTGAATTGTTCAGCCCAATCTAAAAAATCTGCTCTTTTTTAAAATTTCCTTTGTTTTATTTATTTATTTATTTATTTGACATTTGAAGTAGATTACTCATTTTCTTGAGTGGCTATTTTCTGGAATATTTTTTAATTTATGTTTGTTCGCAAACACATGAGATTGGCAAGTGCTCTTATTCAGATACAATGTAATCAAGCAATTTTTTTTCCATTTTTCGTTAAAGACAGACGATCTTTCAGAAAATTCTTTCATTGTTGGCGTTTTAAATCAAAATTTCTGGACGCGAAAATCATATGCATTACTGAGGTGCACTATAAATTGTTCGCTTAAAAGTATGGTGTGCATTGCGTTTATCATACATTTACAGGGTCAACTAAAAGAATTCTGTTACACATTGTTCTACGGGGGAAAAACGTTTGCAGTGTAATTTAATGATATTTCACTATTTCAAGCATAATGAAAATTATATGCATTACTGAGGTGCTCGCTTAAAAGTATGGAGGGCATTAGGTTTATCGTTCATTTACAGAGTCGAATAAAATAATTCTGTTCACACATTGTTCTACGCGAACATAAGACGTATATAGTGTTTTATTGCGAGTTTGGATTTTCTTTTTTCATAATATCTACCACATTTCCATATTAGAGATCTCAGCTTTAACTAATCACGCAATGTCAGTCATTAAATAAAGCGAAAAATAATGTTCTGAAATAGTAGTATAAATATTAAATACAAAGTTTTCGCAAACTTGTAAACATTAGATGCAGGGAATAGAGAAAAAAATGATTGCAACCTTGCTTAATATTGCCTATTAAACCTTGCTTAATATTGCCTATTAATGATATATAGGATAGGATAATATTCAATATATATATTTAAGTAGAAATTTTGTTTCAGACATCTTTCATACGACAAAATCACTGTAGTATTCTCACATGACATTTCAGGCTCCTAAATGGTCAGTTTTTTTAATGGAATTATTTCCTTAAAAAGAATTTCGCTGTAGGTTTCTACAACATCTGCAAGAGAAATAAATTGTGGATCAATATATATATAATATATATATATATATATACAAACTTATACAAAATTTGGGAGAAAAATCTAGAAAAAAGTATTTTGTTTGAAAAACGCTGTATTTAGAAAACTGGGCTGTGTTTTGATATTGCGATTGAAGCAGATTTAGTGTGATGTTTACAATCATGTGATTTGATTTAAACAGATATACATTTTTTTTTTATTATTTAACCCATTAACCGCCAAAACTATGTGGGCGGAGCCTTCAATATTTTTACTGAAATTCGTTTCCCACCAAAAATTTTGAAAGATAATATTCGGTATCTTTAATAGCAAAGTTTTTGCCATTAAATAAAGTATTTTTTTACATATTAAAATAGTGGTGGCCAGGCAGGTTTCTTTGTAATACACTTTTTTTTTTACTGTTGCGTTAACGCAACACCAGCGGGTAATGGGTTAATCCATTCTCTGTCAACCACAAGTATACTCGTGTTTGTCAACATTCAAAATAAAAGTGTATAATAAAAAATAACCTGCCACGATTATTTTAATATGTTAAAAAAATACTTTATTTAATGACAAAAACTTTGCTATTAAAGATACTAAATATTATATTTCAGAATTTTTGGTGGGAAACTATTTTCAATAAAAATATCGAAGACTCCGCCCGCATAGTTTTGGCAGTTAATGGGTTAAAGTAGATGATTTTAGTGTATACGTAAGGTAAAAATACTAGCTGTATACATAATTGTATTTAACGTGGGTGCTTAATCGTTATTTACATTTGTTCAAATGCTATGCCGTGACTATAGAATAATTAGGTATATACTTTTCTGAAAAAGTAGCAAAGATAATTTCTAAAAATTTTACATTAACGTTAAAAATGTATCATATAATAATATTATCAGATATTTATATTTTTTTATCGAAATGTAATGAATTCTGAAAAATGGCTACTGAAAATTTCAGAAAATGAAAAAAAAAATCCCGTTTTTGGTCTGTAATATTACCAAACTTGCCAACCTCCAAATGAACCTTCCGTAAAATGTGTTTTAATCTGACATTGGTTAAAAACGTTACGTACAGGAAAATTTATTTGATATACGTTCATTTATCTAATTTCATGTTTCTGAGTGGAATGTAGTTGAATTTAATTTTATAAATAGAAACAAAAAATACAGGATTCGGAACGTGTTTAACATGAGTTATATTAACCTACATTTTTACATAATAATACTGAGAGGTTGGCAGGTATATATTAGAGTTACACTCATAATTTTAGAAGTTTAAAGAAACAAATTAGATTTCTAAGTACAAAATTTTTAAACTCTCTTGATTTAATAGATTTCATAAACATTCTGTTAGCTATGGAGGAAAAAAATGCCTTCTGAGTAAAACTGAAAAAAAAAAAAAATTAAAAGAAAAGAGTTACATACAGATGACACGACATTGATTGTTTAGAACTTAAAACTTATTCAGCGGTTTATATGTTGGGAAACATTTTAAATAATATTTTTTTTCATATTGTTTGAGTCTGCTTTATTTCTCAAAAGGGAAATTGAAGATGTGTAGCATTTTATATCTTTTGTATTCAAAGATGTTTTAATAGCATTTAGTATCTACTGAAAAGCTTTACGCAATCAATAAAAGTCTCTCGTAACAGTCCGACAATTTTGTCGTAAGCATTTATACCGAATATGATTTTGTGTTAAAGACTAAAATAGTTCAGCAGAAATTTGGGAATTTCAAAAATGAAAACTTAAGATGGAGACGCATTTAGAAAAAGAAGAAAACAAAGAGAGGTGGTGGGATATTTCCTAACAGGCTGAAGACTCTCACAACTAAAAAAGTGTTCTATTTTAGTTGTACAATAACATTCTATTTATTTTGCATGCAAAACCTGATTTGTATCACTGAGTATGGAGACAATCTATTTTACATTTCTTCACTGCAGAAATTAAATTTTATTATTTTTTTCTTATGTTCAAAAATGTGTCAGAAAGTAGCCAGTTTGGATACCTTTAAAAGGGAATAATTTACTTAAATATACGAAGAAAAAAAAGTAAAAGAAAAATAGGCCAAACCATTTTTTGAGACAAAAGAAATTTTTGCAATATTTTTAGATTTCGTCTGATTTTGTGTTAAAGACTAAAATAGTTCAGCAGAAATTTGGGAATTTCAAAAATGAAAACTTCAGATGGAGACGCATTTAGAAAAAGAAGAAAACAAAGAAAGGTGGTGGGATATCCTAAGAGGCTGAAGACTCTCACAACTAAAAAAGTGTTCTATTTTAGTTGTACAATAACATTCTATTTATTTTGCATGCAAAACCAGATTTGTATCACTGAGTATGGAGACAATCTATTTTATATTTCTTCACTACAGAAATTAAATTTTATTATTTTTTTCTTATGTTCAAAAATGTGTCAGAAATTAGCCAGTTTGGATACCTTTAAAAGGGAATAATTTACTTAAATATACGAAGAAAAAAAAGTAAAAGAAAAATAGGCCAAACCATTTTTTGAGACAAAAGAAATTTTTGCAATATTTTTAGATTTCGTCTGATTTTGTGTTAAAGACTAAAATAGTTCAGCAGAAACATGGGAATTTCAAAAATGAAAACTTCAGATGGAGACGCATTTAGAAAAAGAAGAAAACAAAGAAAGGTGGTGGGATATTTCCTAACAGGCTGAAGACTCTCGCAACTAAAAAAGTGTTCTATTTTAGTTGTACAATAACATTCTACTTATTTTGTATGCAAAACCAGATTTGTATCACTGAGTATGGAGACAATCTATTTTACATTTCTTCACTACAGAAATTAAATTTTTTTTTTCTTATGTTCAAAAATGTGTCAGAAAGTAGCCAGTTTGGATACCTTTAAAAGGGAATAATTTACTTAAATATACGAAGAAAAAAAAGTAAAAGAAAAATAGGCCAAACTATTTTTTGAGACAAAAAATATTTTTGCAATATTTCTAGATTTCGTCTGCAAAAAGCAATATGGTAACCCTGTTCAAGAGAAACAGGGTATTCGTTGAAATTCGTTTTGCAGTCATGTTTTTTTTCTTCAATAGTTGCCGGCTGTGACAGATGAGTTGGTTTGGTTTTGAAGTCACAGCTCTTAATAGACCCTCCCCCCCCCCCCCCGACAGTAGTAATAACAAAGAACTCTAGTGTATCATTCATAATGTATTTGGTAATAATAATAAAAACTGTACTTCTCTATTTCATATTAATGCTGAATGTCAATTACATTCAGGATGCCATGACAAACCAGCAAAAGGTCCCAAAACTCTGCCTTACAAATCCAGATCCATATTTTCAAATACTTTTACTAAATGAAAATAGTGGTATGAGTGCAATATTATACTTTCAATATGATAATGTATGTATCCAGGTATTGTAAAAGATGTCAAACGTGCAGTCAACAATTAGAGGTTTATGATAAACACTGGTGCAGCGAAGAAGGCGGGCGGTGGAGGATCGAAGTTAAAGCCCCTCCCAGGCTTAAAACAAATTACTCTAATTGTCCGTAACATAAATCTCTAGTTAATGTGATACACTTTCATAAATCAAAACCAACGTCAGTGTTATTGTTTTTCGCTTAATTGGCATTCACCGCTTTGTTGAATCCAAATTCATTTAAAAAACGCGATTCATTTAAATTGCGATTATCGAAAATAAAAATGGAGGTATCGCACGATACGCTAGTCTCTATGTTATGTTGATGCTGAATGTCAAAAACACCCAGCTTACCATGAATTGCAAAAAAAAAAAAAAAAAAAAAAATTATCAAGACACTCGGAACAACAATGGAACAATGTAATTAGCAGAATGGAATACCTAGTTGCGTACCAACTGAACTTCCAGGTTATAGGTAAGCGACTTGCGAGGCCAATACGGGAGCGTAAAATATATAAAAAGTTCAAAATTAAATAAAAATATTTAAAAATAGAATAAAGAATTAGAAATTTAACAAAAAGACACTCGGAAAACCAGACTCATTTATCAGTTAACATTTTTTAATTGAAAATAGTTTTGTGAGCCCAATATTACAGTTTCGATATAATAATGCATATGTCTAAGGATTTGAAAGAATGTCACGCCTTCAGTCCACAAGGTAAACATAAACCCGACGCATTAGTATTCTACAGAGTTAATTTTTTTCCCTTTGCACCTTGTTCGAAGTAAAGTGGACCACCGAATCTATGTAGGAAACACAAAAAAATGTACCTATCTCACTTTCAAACCGCGACCTACGTTATACACGGCCGGTGCATGACGTTTAAAACGTCACATGGTGTGGATCTTTTTACACGGCGATTGGTGCAAAACGGTGGGCAAACGCAGAGCCTGATCAAGCTGAAGTTGAGCCCAGGGCCTGTTAAAAAGTTGGGCCCCCCCTACCTCCCGGTGACACTATAAGAAAAAAAGTAGGTTTATTTGATGAGTTGACAAAGTTGTTTGGGTGAAAGTTTCAAGTTTACAAAAAAAATTTAACTTACAGGAATAATAAGAAAATGAATTACCATCCACTTTCTCAAATAAGTATTTGTATGATTCACTATTCTATATATGATCCACAGTTTATGTTGCAGAATAAATGAGAACGTCTTTTTCAAAACTCGCCTTATCCAAAATCATAAAAATTGTGTTTTCCCCTAACAGTCTAGTAATCATTTTAAACTATAATTCTGACATTGTAAAATCCTCCTTTATATTGAAACTAATAGACACTCACTGTATGCAGTTTTTGACATTTTCCCCAAATATGATTTCCTGGATGCGGCAAGTTTTGAAAATTATAAGTACTCTCAAATTGAAAAGGACTTTTAAAGAAAAATTAAATATGGAAATATTGTTACATTTGTTAAATATTGTTAAAGTCTGGTTCTTGGTCATTCACTTTTTCAAATAAAAGTGACCAGGTTAAAAGTTTCTAAAAATTTTATTGAGTCATTCAGAATATTTAAATTTTACGTTTCATATTTTATAAAATAATATTATTTGAAAAGTATTTGATTAATGGAAAAAAAAATTCAGCCACATAATTTGTGGACCCCTGAAATTGGTGGGCCCAGGTCCGAGGCCCCGGTGGCCCGTGCATTAATCAGGCCCTGGGCAAACGGCTTTGCATCAATCGCCGTGTAAAAATGATCCACTCCATGCGAAGTTTTAAACGTCCTACCTCCAACGATACTCCCGTAAAATGTGCTTAAACACGTTTCGACAAAGAAAAAATATAACGCGATAAATCTTTATTTATAGTTGATAAATTTGATAAATCTTTTTGATAAATATTTATTTATTTAATTTCAAGTTTCTAATTCGAACTCATTACAATTTATTAAAATAAATAAATAAATAAATAAATGATTCGGAACGGGTTTAACATGAGTCAAATTAACCCAATTTGTTTATGGAAAAATAGTGGGATATTTGGCAGGAATGTATTAGAATTATACTCATAATTTTAGATTGTTTAATGAAATACATTAGTCTCCAGATTTAATAGATTTTATAAAAAATGTACTGCTAAATATGTTAAAAGAAAAAAAATGCATTCTGACACAAATTGAAAAAATATTTAAATGGAAAGTGTTATACACAGATGACATGGTACTAGTTGTTTAACCCCTTCAGGGGCAAAGTACTCTTGCAGCTAAAATATTGAAATGATTGATTGACACCAGGATTCACGAACGAATTTATTTTAAAATAAGCAAAAGCTTTTCTTCGTGTACCTTATAAATTCAAAATTTTGATTATAAAATTCTGGTGTCATTGTCGCATTTTGGGATTAAAATTAAGTGGTATATATAATATACCGGTGCCCTTCAAGGGGTTAAAACTTAGATTCAGCGGTTTATATATCGTAAAACCATACAAATAATATATTTTTAATTTCTTCTATCTTTACAAGAAAAAAGTATTGGATTCGTGAAAATTTTTGATTTCCGTTTTTTACGGATTTATATGTTTTAGAAGGTTCTGAACACGATTTAACTGCTTTTAAAAAATGTCTGTCTGTGAGTCTGTGACTCTGTCTGTCTGTATGTGACAAAATATTTGTGGGCGCTCTATCTCAAGAACTAATACACGAAATTTAATAAAACTTTATATTCAGTTAGTCCCTGATATAAATGGGTGCTGATTAGTTTTTGGTGAATATCGCGCAACAGGTGGCGCTGCTATGCTGCATTTTTCACGATTTCCGCAATAGCTCTATCACAAGAACTAATACACTTATTTTCATCAAACTTCAGATTCAGTCAGACCTTGACATAAATAGGCGCTGATTACGTTTTGGCGTAATTATCCCAACAGGTGGCACTGCTATACCACTTTTTTCATGATTTTTACGAGAGCTATATCTTAAGAACTAATGCACAGAATTTTATCAAACTTCAGATTCTGTTATATCATAACATAAATAGATGCTTCTTACGTTTTAGTGCAAATGGCCCAACAGGTGGAGGTGCTATGCTACTTTTTCATTATTATCACAATAACTATATCTCAAGAATTAATGCACAGATTTTCATCAAACTCTAGATTCAGTTAGATGTTGACATTAGTTGTTGTTGATTAGATTTTGGTCTAAATCTCCCAACAGGTGGCGCTGCTTTGCTACATTTGCAGGATTTACACGATTTTAGCAATAGTCATGTCTCAAGAACTAATGCACCGAATTTATTAAAACTTTAGATTCAGTTAGACCTTGATATAAATTGGTGCTGATTCTTTTTAGTGTATGCGAAACTTGTGTGAGATAGAAGAAAGTTATGGGATTGGCACATACGACTAGTTCTCATTGCCTGGGTCTGCTTTTTTTTTAACCGGAAATTGAAAACTTGTAGCATTTTAAACCTTTTGTGTTCTAAAGATGTTTTAATAATATGTAGTATGTCCTGAAAATCTGTACGCAATCATTAAAAGTCCCTCGTAACAGTGTGACTATTTTGTCGTATGCATTTATACCGAATATGATTTTGTGTTAAAGACTAAAATGTTTCAGAGGAAATTTGAGAATTTCAAAAATGAGAATTTGAGATGGAGGCGAATAAAAAAAAAAAAAATAAAATAAAATAAAATAAAATATTTCCTAAAAGCATGGAGATTTTCACTTCTATATAAAAAAAAAAAATAATAATAACAACAACAACAAAAACTCCCACTTTTTTTATACAGCAACATTCTTCTTATTTTATATGCGAAACCGATTTATATCACTGGGCGTGGAGTCGATTTATTTTACATTTCTTGACTACAGAAATGAATTATTATTATTATTTTTTTCTTATGTTAAAAAAAGTGTCAGAAAGTAGCCAATTCGAATTTCAGGATACCTTTAAAAGGGTATAATCTGCTTAAATTTATCTTGAAAAAAAAAAAAAAAAACCGTAAACGATAAAAAGGCCAAACAGGCATTTTTGAGGCAAAGAAAGTTTTAAAATATTGCAGAGTACTTAGATTTCGCCTGAAAAAGCAAATATAATATGGCAACCCTGTTGTAGAGAAACAGGTCTTGACATTTTAGTTCCACTCATGTTTCATATTCTTTTGAAACAATTGCTAACGACGAAAGAACAGTTCGTATCGTTTACAAATATAGACGAAAAACACTCCGGGGGCAGTAATATTAATACAGCAGTTATATACCCCTAGTCCTTCCTATATTTTTTTGATACTGAAAGTTAATAACTTCCAGCATACTATGAACGGCAATTATCAAAGACACACAGAAAATCAGTTTTATATATTAATTCGCACTTATTAAGTGAAAATACTGGTGTGAGTGGAATATTACAATTTCGAAACGATAATGCATATACAGGGTGTCCGAAAAGTCTGGAAACGGTCAAATAACTCTAGAAATATACATCGTATTGAAAAACGGCAAAATGCATGTTCAATATTTTCGAAAAATCTATTTAGGGACATGAAAGTTCCCCCCCCCCAACTTTTCCCCCCGGGCTGGAAAGGGGGCAGCTTTGAAATCTTAAATGGAGACCCCCACTCCCCCCCTTTTTTTATTGCAGATTCTGATTCTACGGGAAAAACGTAACTTTTGTACTGCACATTTTGTTCGAAACATCGTAGATGGTGCTGTAATCGAGTGCAATGCTGTGAGAATCGTTACCGTTGCAATGTCTGGAAACGCTCCAGTAACTCGAGAAATATACATCAGATTGAAAAACGGAAAAATACTTGTTTAATATTTTAGTAAAATGGCAACTTTGATATCCCTAAATAGATTTTTCAAAACTATTGAACATGCATTTATCCGTTTTTCAATACGATGTAAATTTCTCGAGTTATTCGAGCGTTTTCGGACATTGCAATGGTAACGATTCTCACAGCATTGCACTCGATTATAGCGCCATCTGCAATGTTTCGAAGAAAATGTTCAATTCAAAAGTTACGTATTTTTTCCCGTAGTATCCGAATCTGCAATAAAAAATGGGGTTCATCATTAAAGATCTCAAAGTTGCACACCTTCCCCCCCCCCCCCGGGGGCAAGGCTGGGGGGGAGGCAACTTTCATATACATTTTGCCGTTTTTCACTCCGATGTATATTTCTCGAGTTATTTGACCGTTTCTAGACTTTTCGGACACCCTCTATCTGATAGTTTCAAAGAATGTCATGCCTTTACTCCGCAATTTGAGGTTTTAAGTAAACACGAAGGTAACAACGAAGGACGCGTCAGTTTCGGAGCCCATTCCAGAGCAAAGACAAAATACAGTAATTGCCTGTTACATTATTCACTAGTTAATATGACACTTTTATCAATCAAACGCTAACTCAGTATTATTCTTTTTATGTTAATCAGCTTCCACATCTTTATTTATCAAATTTCATTTAACAAACGCGATTCTTTTAAATTTCTGTTATTTTAATAAAAAATGTAGCAAACTCATGACACTTGAGTAAAGTGAAAATTTATTGATTATTTCGAAAAAGAGCAGCGGTAGCATAATTGGTAGCTTAATTAAATCTTAATTTATAAGATTTATTCTGTCGCATTATTATTTAACACAGATGAATATTTTCAATGTATTCCTTTTTTCGACTCCTTGTTTAAAGTAGACTGGACATCGATTCTAAGAAAAACACAAAATCATCAGATTGTAGACCTATCTCAATCTCAAACACATTTTTTTGTGTTTTTGCTCGTTATTACCATTAACATAATTCTAGGCGCAGGCAGAGAAAATCAAGGGAAAAAATGATCTAAAAAGGGTGATAATTCAAAAAACAATACTGATAGGACACGACTGGAATTAAACTGATTTATGTATTATTCCAATTTTATTGACTGACTGATATTTGTGTTTGAAATGTTTTCGTTATCGTTAATTTACATTGCAAGTATAAACGCACTTTTATTTTACTTTGATCCTTTTCACTCATTAGTACTGATTACACTGAATGTCAATGCCTGTAGTTTTATGTTGAGTTTCCGATTTCTAAACGTATGATATTAAAAATAAGTGGTAAAAATTCAAATACATACCCAGGATATTTTTTCCGGGTGGGGAGGGGGACGTTGGGTTGCGGAAGTGTCACAGGTTTTCAGCCACAATGTTTTTCTTTTGAATATATATACATATACAGGGTTCGTACGGCTCCTGGAATTTTGCGACCAGGAAATTCTTCGGTACCAGTATTTTCTTACAGAAAATCTCTCCTTAAAAGAAGGCGAAGTTTCGCAAGTTTAACCTAGATTTCTTTTTCTTTACAAAATACTGGTAACACTCCTGGAAAATTCTCTGATCCGTACGAACCCTGCATATATGTATTGGTGGGGTGGGGTGTTGGTTGCTGACGCCTTCTTTTTTCTGAAAATATTGAACATTTTTTTCCTGAGTTTCGCGGCCGGAGATAGGTGCAAATTACGTCATAGTTATCTTTTCTAATGAAAATTTTCTGTACACCCATAGACCTACTCATATATATATATACACTAAAAAGGGTGGACTTTATATGTAATCCCCGCCCCCCCATATCTTCTTACAAACATTCATTGAATTCGGGCATGTTTTGGATATGTATTATTAATCTAGATATTGTTAATAATTACATTCTCATTTCAAAAGATACAACCATAATCAGACTTTTAGGATTAAATCATTTTATTCCGAATTGTTAAACAGAGTAGATTTTATGAATTACAGGATCCATTACATAAGGAATTAAATTGAAAGAGAGAGAGAGAGAGAGAGAGACTTCAGAAACACAATGTTTTGTTTTGCACAAATCTGTTGTTCTTAACGAAAAACTAAACTAACGATCTTATAAATTACAAAATTTTGTACTGAAATTTTTGTAAGTAAAATTAAACTATATAAAATACGTATTTAAAAAAAAGTACAAGTAATAAGCAAACAAAAGTTCATTTAAACTGTGAATTATCTCTGAGCCTTCCCCCCCCCCCCACAAATATAAACAGCATCGGATAATATATTTATGTTCTCATACTTCAGCTATAATATTAATCTTGAATGAACTTTGAAAGTGTAGTGTCTACAATATGTAGCATTAATTTATTCAGTCTTAAACGCAGACAGGCTGACAGATAAATTGAACTCACTTCACTTTCTAGGTATGGTGAGAAATGCTAAAGATGATTCCAAGTTAAAAAAAAATATATACACTTGTTAATTTTGATAAATTAAAATATTTTTTAAAGGATAGTGTATCAAATAAGAGCAGAGCTAGAGCAAATGATATTTAAGTTGCATACAATTAATAATAATAATAAAATTGCAAAACCTGAAAATATGCATGTTAATAGTGAATAATTTATGAATTTAAAAGTAAAACTTTTCTAAAACACAAAACCACTTTCGAAAAAAACAAAACAAAACAAAAAAACTTTCATTTATTTTTGAATGAATTAACCAGACATTTTGAATAAGCTAGCAATAATATTTTATAGGGGTACATTTAGAGTGAAAAACTGTTCATTTTCTTGAAAGCTAAATAAGAAGATCTGAAATTTCCATGGATGTAGGGATACAAATGTGTTCATAATTGTGCCAAAGAAGTTATTCAAAACCGCGTGGAGGAAAATAAAGAATTAGAAACAGCCCTCACATATAAAAATGAAAATTTATATAATGTTAATCAAATTCAAACAGAAAAAAAAGGAAGACGGGGAATATAATTGTAATTAGAGAAAAAAAAAGTTTTACGGCAGGGGTGATTGTGTTCCGGTATTTTGTCCACCACTAAATTTATATAGCAATATTCTTAGTATGTTATCGCAGAATTCATCGATTAAAGAATAAAAAGATTCCTATATAAATTTAGTGGTGTACAAAATACCGGAACACAATCACCCCTGTTTTACGGCTAAAATGAATTATTATTTATTTATTATTATTTTTTAAATTTATATCACGAAAATTGGTAATATTTTGCCACTATGTTCATTCTTATGTTCATAATAATATCTTTGATATTATTATTCATCTATCTGGAAATTTAATTAGAATTTACTTACCTTTTAAATAAATGTTCAAAATATTTTAAAATGATATATTTCGCTACAATTTTATAAGCATCTCTAAAAGTTGAACCACTAAAAAACCAGGATTACGCTTTAGGAGAAGCTAGACAGGGGTAGAGAACTTTTTTTACTTACGCAGTTCAGAAAATCACAAATAGTATCTAGCAGCATTGTAACGTGCTAAACGTTCACATGAAATAATATTGTAGCATAGGCTGCATATAAAAGTCGCTAAGTAATAGTACCAGTCCTTTTCGTGCAACCAATCAAATTTGCTGCAATATTTTGTTGCATTTCTGTTATTTATAATAAATTTTGCTGCTTAAAAATTGCTTTAATATCAAAAATATATTCATAAATATATATGCAATATTCTTTTTAAATAATTATAATTTTATGTTTATAAGAAATATTGGCATTATTTTTCGAAATTAAATCGGGTCGGGTCGGGTCGCATCTGATTTTATTCAAGATGTTTGTTTTTCTGTGCAAAGCTAACCCGAGTCTGAAAGTTTATACCCGTACAGCTGTGGTGTATGTACGTAGCATATCTGAGCAGGAGAAGAGATTGAGGACAAAAAATCAGAAAAAATAATTTTTTAATCAAAATAATTCGAATGCAAATGTATATCATTCGATTATTTGAATTACTTGATTATGCCCCGTGCTCTTGGACTTGCCCATTTAATTTACAGCACTAAATACTAAAAACTATTCAGAACAAGACTGTAATTAAAAAAAGTAAATTAAAGTTAACTAAATTCATTTATATAAATTTTTAAAATATTTAGTATAAAAATTAGATGAGTGAATTCAAAATCCGGGCTCAGGCTCAAAGTGAAAATTTTATTTATTCATAATTAAAAAAACATAATAATGGAAAAAACTTACTGTTTGACAAAGAGGAATGTAGTCTAAGTTTCCTTAAAGTGTTTTATTTAAAAAAAAAAGCTTGAAAGGGAATTAATTGAATTGTTATTAGTGGGATGTAAAGAGAAATATTCTGTCTCATTCCGTAGCCTTTAGTCATTCAATATTAATAACATAAGGAAGCCGTGGGATATCGCTTGTCTATTCGCTTGTTTACTGCTTTCTGCTTTTCAGAGTTACTGCAAAACAGAACTCATGTATTTTTGCCATCGTCGTACAGTGCTATTTTAAGATAATAAAAATTGTGACTTTCGAGATATCTGTTATTGGTTGAATATGGACTTTGCTATTTTAAAGATAGTTACAGGGACATTAAAATAACGAAACGTCGTCGTGAGCGAGTATTTAGAATTAATACTCATTTCTATGTAAATAGATCTTATAAAATACGAAATCTTGAAACAATTTTAAAATGTTATTAATAGTTTTCTTCTGCGTCCTTCAGCTAACGGGTTCGGCATCTGATGTGACGAACTTCTTGGGGCTCGGGTGAGCTCGAATTTTAAATTGGCGAGATCGGGCTCCGAACAAACAGCCCAAACTAATCTCTAATGTACACTGGTGTGTTGTGAGATTGGAATTTTGTTTCCTTATATCTATTACTTTTTCCACATTGTATTTTCTAGTCCTTTATATAATGGAATGTCTGTCATTAAATAAAGCGAAGATAACTAGTTTGAAAAATTGGTAGAGATTTTGAATAGAGAATTTCATCAACCTGGAAACAATATATGTACATAATAAAATGCTTCTGTAGCTACTCTCTTGATATTGTCTATGATATCTTATATGACAATGTGAAAAAATAAATATCGTTATATCGTTTCAGTTAATTTCCTAGTACAAAATCCTCTGTAGTGGTATTATTTCTTCGTTTTACGTTGATTGATTTATTATTTTCAAAATCTTTATTGCATTTCATAGTAATTTTTAGTTGACCTTTTTTTTATGATACAGAATTTTTAGAGTACACAACTTTTATGGAAATCTTCTATTAACCCCTTAGCGACAAGCGTCCATTACAGAATTTTTAATCTTTTACCACCGGTTTTTCAAAACAGAAATTTATGCCTAATTAAATCGCAGAGATGCTGTCATTAAATAAGGCAAATCTTACAATAAAAAGTAACTGGTGGGAATAATCGAGGATTCTAAGCATCTCATGCGTCATTCTTCTAAAGTTGCATAATTTTGTTAAAAACGCTTAAAAAATTCTTGTAATGTTACAGAATTTCGTTAAAAACGGGTAAAAGAGTAAAGTGCGTGCATCATTTGGTCCATTCGTGATCGAAAGCAGCAACCAATTTTCCCAATGGTTTAAAAAAAAAAAAAAAAAAAAAAAAAAAAAAAAAAAAAACTCTTTTCAAACCGATTTGTATCACTGAGCATGAAGTCAATCTATTTTACAAGTATTTTTTTCCCTTATGTTAAAAAAAAAACGTGTCAGAATGTAGCCAATTTTAATTTGAGGATACCTTTAAAAGGGAATAATCTGTTTAAATATACCCTGTAAAAAAACGTAAACGATGAAAAGGCCAAACAGGCTTTTTTGAGGCAAAGAAAGTTTTAAAACATTGCAGAGTATTTAGATTTCGCCTGCAAAAAAAAAAAAAAAAAAAAAAAAAAAAAAAACCAATATGGCAACCCTGTTGTAGAGAAACAGGTCTTGACATCCAATTTGCCGTCATGTTTCATATTCTTTTGAAACAATCGCTGATGATGAAAGAACAGTTCGTATTTGTCTTCAAACGCAGCCGAAAAGCCTTTCCTGATAGTAGTAGCAAAGAACTCTAGCGGTTAGAAGGTCTTTGGTAGTAGTACTATTATAAAACAGATCCTTCCTCTCTATGCTTTGTTAATACTGAAAGTTAAAAACTTCCAGCCTATGATGAATTTATTTACGACGGATAGACAAGTTACAAAAACCAGATTTCTTTATTAATTTGAAATTATTAAATGAAAATAGTGGTGTGAGTTGAATATTACAGTTTCAAAACGGCAATGCATATATCTGATAATTTCAAAGAATGTCACGCCTCTACACCACAATTTGAGGTTTTAGGTAACAACGAAGGAGGTGGGAATTTCGGAGTTTAAGCCCCTTCCAGAGCAAAAACAGACTACAGTAATTGCCTATTACATTATTCACTAGTTAAAATGACACTTTTATCAATCAAAAGCTAACTCAGCTTTATTCTTTTTATGTTAATCGGCTTCCACCTCTTTATTTATATAATTTCATTTAACTAACGCGATTCTTTTAAATTTCTGTTATTTTAATAAAAAATGTAGGAAATGCATGACACTTGAGTTAAGTTAGAATTGATCAATTATTTCGAAAAAGAGCAGCGGTAGCTTAGCTGCCAATAAATCTTAATCTATAAGAGTGTTCATTTACTGTTGCATTATTATTTCACACAGGTGAATATTTTGAATGCATCCCTTTTTTGCGCCTTGTTCAAAGTAGACTGGATCATCGATTCTTAGAAAAACACAAAATCATCAGATTGTAGACCTATTTCAGTCTCAAACACATTTTTTTGTGTGTGTGTTTTTGCTGGGTATTATCATTTAGATTAAATTCTAGGCACACGCAGAGAAAATCAAGGCTAAATATGATCTAAAAAATTGATAATTCATAAAACAATACTGATAGGACACAAACATAAAAAAGCTGTTTTGTGATGGAATTAAACTGATTTTTGTATTATTCCAATTTTATTGACTGACTGATATTGGTGTTTGAAAGGTTTTCGTTAGCTTACATTGCAAGTAGAAACGTATTTTTATTTTACTTTGATCCTTTTCACGCATTAGCAATGATTATCATAAACACCGAATGTCAATGTCTATAGTTTTATGTTGAGTTTCTGAGTTCTAAACATTTGATACATTGACTTTTTTACCAAGCCTTTATTTGAATCTAAATTCTCTATGTAATCATTAATATCGGAAATTTGTATACTATGCCTTGTGAATATATAACATGTATGTTAAAATATTTTCATAAATATGTATGCAATATTCTTTTAAAATAATTATAATTTTATGATAATTAAGAAATATTGGCATTATTTTTCAAAATTAAATCGTGCCGGGCCTGGTCGTACCTGATTTTATTGCTCTTTGCTCGCTCCAGCCAAGCCAAATCCTTCCTTTTCACGCCAGGCCAATGGTAGCCCAAGATATTTGTTTTTCTGTGCAAAGCTAACTCAAGTGTGAAAGTTTATACCTGTGCAGATCAGGTGTATTTACGTAGCATATGTGAGCAGGAGAAGAGATTGAGAACAAAAAATCATTAAAAATAATTTTATTATCAAAATAATTCGAAAGCAAATGGATTATTCGATTCTTTGAATTACTTGATTATGCCCCGTGCTCTTGGACTTGTCCATTTAATTTACACCACTAAACACTAAAAACCTTTCATAACAAAACTGTAATTAAAAAAATAAATGAAAGTTAACTAAATTCATTGATATAAATTTTTAAAATATTTTGTATAAAAATTAGTTGAGTGAATTCAAAATCCGGGCTCAAGCTCAAAGTGAAAAATTTATTTATGCACAAGTTAAAAAAATAATGGGAAAAACTTGTGGTTTGATAAAGAATTATGTAGTCTAAGTTTCCTTAAAGTGTTTTATAATAATAATATGAAAAAAAGCTTGAAAGGGAATTAATTGAATTGTTATTGGTAGGATGTAGAGAGAAATAGTCTCTTTCATTCCGAAGCCTTTGGTCATTCAGTATTAATAACATAAGAAAGCCGTGGGATATCGCTTGTCTATTCTTGCTCAGTGTTTTTCAGTGTTACTGAAAAACAAAACTCATGCATTTCTGCCATCGTTGTACAGTGCTATTTTAAGATAATAAAAATTGTGACTTTCGAGATATCTGTCATTGGTTGAGTATGGACTTCGCTATTTTAAAGATAGTTTCAGGGACATTAAAATAACGGAACGTCGTCGTGAGCGAGTATTTAGAATTAATACTCATTTCTATGTAAATAGATATAAAATACGAAAATTTATCGTGAAACAATTTAAAAATGTTATTAATAGTTTTCTTCTGCGTCCTTCAGCTAACGTACGCTGGCGGGTTCGGCATCTGATGAGACGAACTTCTTGGGGCTCCGGTGAGCTCGAATTTCAAATTGGCGAGATCGGGCTCCGAACAAACACCCCAAACTAATCTCTAATGTACACTGGTGTGTTGTGAGATTGGAATTTAGTTTCCTTATATCTATTACTTTTCCACATTGTACTACCCTAGTCCTTTATGTAGTGGAATGTCTGTCATTAAATAAAGCGAAGATAACTAGCTTGAAAAAGTGATAGATATTTTGAATAGAAAATTTCATTAACTTGAAAACAATATATGTATAGGATAAAATGCTTCTGTAGCTACTCTCTTGATACCTTATATGACAATGTGAAAAAATACATTTCGTTTCAGTTAATTTCCTAATACAAAATCCTCTGTAGTAGTATTATTTATTCGTTTTACTTTGATTGATTTATTATTTTCAAAATCTTTATTGCATTTCATAATATTTTTTAGTTGACCTTTTTTTATGATACAGAATTTTTAGAGTACACAAGTTTTACAGAAATCTTCCATTAAAGATTTAAAAAAGATGAAATGTTTATTTATTTATTTTCAATCATGCAATGTGAAGTTACTCTTTTTTCAATTTTTAACGAGACCTCTATTTAAAAGGAAAGCAAATGATATCAGGATAGCTATTCGATGAATGAACACAGATAATGTGACATATTTTAAATTTAGAAGCTGAATTTATAGTTTGCTTATTTCACTGCGCTTGAAATATGTAAAACGTAAAAATTGACTTTTTTTTTATTTTTAAGTTAAAGATTTAAAAGTTTAAAAGCTATTAATTGCAGGGATGAAACTTCTCCGAATTTTTACATACCAGTATAATCCTAAAGAGAATGTTGTGCTCTTAAATCGCAGAATGTTCCGATTAAATAAAAATACATTTTCCCTAAGATTATACTGGTATGCAAAAACTCGGAGAAATCTCATCCCTGTAATTGGAAGAAAGAAAGCTCTCTACGGAAATTCCCTATGTAGAAACACTGTTCTAAAAAACAGCATTTTAATTAAACTGATCCCAGTAAAATTTAGACACAGTTTTATGAAAGGTTAATACCTTTGTTTTGTAACTTCAGAAGCGGATTCAAAATAAACGAAGTTCAAGCAAACCCGAACGCCCGAGGTGTTTGGGTACAAATAATACAGACTTAATACAGGGGTGATACTACAGGGTGATCGCCGATCCCCATAATCAGCGTTCGCATATGTACAAAGCCATTAAATAATAAGCCCAGTCAGATAGTGTTAAATTTGTTAGCGGAATACCTAGCGCCACTTCATCTGCTGCGGAAGGAAGGCGAAACAGAAGTGCGGCGCAGAGAAACGATACGCTTTATTTATATCGATATTTTATACGATTTTTATCGTTTGTATCGATGTTTTGTTTTTGCACTTCCTTTAAAAGCTTGCAAATTATTGGGATCTTTTATATTAAAGTTAAAACTATAATGAAAATAAAAAATGAGGAAATTTACTGGATTAATATTTCTATATAAATATAGTGGTGGCGAAGAAGTTGATTTATTTATTAAAAGTTAAATAAAAAGTGATGGAAATTTACATCACTATGCAATTAACCCTTTCCGGCACAGACAAATTATGTTCATAAAATGTGAAATTACTGACTGACACCGGAATTTACAAACGACTTTTTTAGAAAATATGAACTCCTTATTTTAAGCTTTAATTTTAGAAGCAAAATTTTATTAAAATATTCTTCGTGCCGAATGCAAGCATCCCATCCGCTAGATGGCGCTATTTTCAACTTGCGAAAAGTTTCCCGTTTATCTGACTGGGCTTATTATTTAATAGCTTTGCATATGTAGAAGAATTTTCCTAGATCTAGGGAAATTGAAGTCTATTTAGGGAATTTTCAGAAAACGGACAATACTTTTCCAAAATCTTGGGTAAAGGGGAATTTTTGTTAGTCTTCTGTGTTTTTCGGAGAATGAACGTAAGAAAGTGATTCATGTGACGTATGTGATGAATGAAAATGGAAGAAGGAAGTAAAAGGATGGGAGAAATTGTCTTCAAGCAACTGTTTGGATAACGGAGGGGGTGGGGTGGGAGGGGAATTTACGATATAGTAATCCCGTACCTCCGTTTCGTTTCTCGAAATCCTATATGGCTAATAAATGATCCCCACATGGACGCACAGTTGTTAAATGCTCCAGCTAAGGGCACTGCTTATTTTGTCATCCAGCCTCTTAGAATGTGAATAGAAAAATAATATGCAGGTTTTAGCATCTCGATTGGAATCACTAAAAACTTTTTAAAGTTAAACAACCCCTCATTAGGTCCTTCATTTGGAGAAAGTGGAGGCAGAGGGGTGGAGGTTAGATCTGGTTTTTTCTTTCTTACTGGAGTATCTTCAAGTAAAACCAAATAAATCCGTATTACGTGCATAAGGTGAATTCGTTATAATTATACCCTTAGTGAAGCATAGTACTATGTATAATGTATGTAAAATAGAAGAATGTTCGATGAAATGATATGCTATAAAATTAAACATCCTGATCCTATAAAGAAATTTTATTCTGTAGCTTTTAAGTATTATTCATAACAATAGCGAAAATTTCTCCCAAATTATGCAAATTGGTATTTTATTCCGTTTTTTTTTTTAAAAATTATTATTCTATAGCTTTTAAGTATTATTCATAACATCAGCGAGCATCTCTCCCAAATTATGCAGATTGTTTTTTTTTTCAGTTTTTTTTTCCTTATTCAAGGATTATTATTATTGTTATTATAGTTAGATTCTTATCGCAAATAATTTTAAAAGAGGTTTACAGCAGTAAAGACTAACTGAGAATAATAAAGAGCGATGTCCAGTAAGATAGTGTGAAATTTCTTTAAAGCATATCCATGCCTTTTAACATAATTTGATGATTTTCTTTTATGGGAAATTACTTTTTAGTGAACAATAAATTTTCACAAATATCAAGCTATCAGTATTAATTTACGGATTATACGCCAGAAACCTATTAATAAGTTTTTGTTACATCTGTACTCCGCCCTCGCTGTTTTTTACAATTAAACCCCGCTTATCGTCATTACGATATGTGTTTTTCTGAGAATGAACGTGAGAATGAAATATTCGTTCAGAATAAAGGCAACAGTGCAGAAAATTTAGTTGTATAAAGTAGGCGGAGCATCGTCTCCGTGGTACGATTTGAATACTAATGTAAATTGTATTAATATTATTTGAGAAAAAATTCAAATTTTTGAATATTGCTAAAAAGCCTTTTTTCTTAAAAATCATTGAACCGTATTTCATGAATTTAAAATATTATTTAGGGCGAACTAAATAATTATTATTTGGTAGTTTTTTTTATAATTTCTTTCAGTGAAAAGTAGTGTAGGAAACGATATTATATATTCTTAAAAAGTTAAAAACATTCTCATACTTCATACTGTGAAAGTATTTTTTTTTTCCACAACATATTCGTGTGTGTTAAATATTCCTTTTGCTTGATCATGTCATATATATTTATTTAGCTTCAAGTTGTGCGATGGGTATTGCACGTAAAAATTTACAAATATATATAAAAAATACTAAAAAAGGAAAAAGGTAATGGATTTAGGGCGGAGCTACACATTATTTCGATTTTCTCCCTATAAACCTTGCCTTTTCTGCTGTTTCTGTATTTTTACCAATAAATTTTTAGACATTTATGTGAACAAAATTTTAGACATTTATGTGAAAATCATTTTTGTTGCTGTCATCTTTTTACATGTTTATTGTCATATCAAACATTACCAGCCAATCCAAATACCGCATTTTTCCCAAGTCACGTGGCTTGAGAATCTAGGGAATTGTACTTTGATAGTCTAGGGTAAAAAATAAAATTCATCTGAGAAAACTGTTCATAAGTAAGTATGCAACTTCCTGACACTGTAAAACAGGAACCGTTTAACGCACGTTCCCCAAATGCAAGCCGTAAGGCAAGTATACTCTTAATTTTTTTTTTTTTCCGCTGCTGTGCGAAGTGACATAGGCAGTAGCTAGCGTGTCATTCAAATATCAATAGAAATGACTCCGTCAGCAGTGGTGAAGGCATTTTATGTTCCTGAATTGAGCAAAACGGAATCTGCCACCATTGTGCAACGGCATTTGAAAAAAGATTTGGAAAATAAACTCTAACCAGAAAATAAATTTATGATTAGTTAAAAATTTTTTATACTACGGGCTGTTTGGGCAAAGTGGACTGAAGTGTATTACTGATTTGGTATGTGTCATGCGACTAAGGATGCACCTATAGATCTTTTAAACCAATTCTAAAGGGGTTTTCTGATCAGAGGTTCTTTTGTTCTTTTTCAAATCGTGTACGAAAAAGCTGTTGCACAATGGTGGTAGATTCCGTTTTGTTCAATTCAAGAACACAAAATGCCTTCTCCACTGCAGACGTAGCCATTTCTACTGATATTCACGTGGCACGCCAGCTAACGCCTATTTCACTTCTCTCTGTAGCGGGAAAATAACTTTTTGAGTACACCTAACTTATGGCTTGCGTTTGGGGAACGTGCATTAAACTATTTCTGTTTTACAGCATCTGGAAGTTGTATACTTACTTATGAATCACCATGTATATTAAGAGCAAATCGGACCGCCTGAATTGAAATATGTAAAATAATAAAATTTATTAATTGAAAGAAAGAGTACTCTCGGCTGAAATACCTGAACGCTGTCCTTAAAAACAACCTTTTTTTTAATATTGACCTCGGTTATTTTTAAGTGCGTGTTTATACAAGTAAAATGCTTTCGTTTTGTAGCTTTACAAGGCCAGTGCTCCATCCACTAAGACATTACAACAGAACAAAAAACAAAGGAGTCCCAAAAGGCCCAGTTCAGAGCTTACTTGAGCAAGTCACTCTGAGATTGTCGTAAATTCTTTCTCTTCCCTTCTTGAATCATTTTGTGGTCATTGACATAAGTAAGGGGAAATTCAACAAAATAAACCGGTGTTTTTTGAGCTGGCTACGGCTCCCGCTCTTCACCTCTGACCTTCATCCATACTAAGAAAGTCATAAAAGATGAAAAGGAACGCTTGTCCACATAAGTGACAGCTCCAACTTAGACCACTATCTGTTTGGACCTTAATATTCTAGGTATTTGTGTTAAAATATAAGTGCATCCGTATGATAGTGATCTGATAGCGAATCAGACCACAAGCGAAACCATTCCAGCAACCCTAGCAAAATCTCCCAAAACAGAGAACTTCCTAGGTGAAGTAATATGGTTTAGATGCAAACGAGGTATGTTTTTTACTGTTATCTTTTGCATATAATATATATATATATATATTAGGGTGGGCCGAAAAAAACTTTTTATTATTTTTTGATTCGCTATACCGCGGAAAACTTGCCTCTAGGGTAAATTAGTATAATGCAAAAATAAAATAAATAAATTGTTACGTTTGGCGGTAGCGCATCGGCCCTAAAATTTGAGAAAATGTAAGATTTTTATCATTTTTAAGGGGGGTTCGAGAATTTTTTTGTTTTGTTTTTTGATTCGCTATATCGTGGAACACTTGCCTCTAGGGTAGCTTAGTATAATGAAAAAATAAAATAAATAAATTTTTATGTTTGACGGTAGCGCATCGACCCTAAAATTTGAGAAAATATAAGATTTTTATCATTTTTAAGGGGGAGTGCGAGAATTTTTTTGTTTTGTTTTTTGATTCGCTATATCACGGAAAACTCGCCTCTAGGTTAACTTAGTATAATGCAAAAATAAAATAAATAAATTGTTACGTTTGACGGTAGCGAATCGGCCCTAAAATTTGATTCTTCGCAGCAAATGTGGTGGTAAAAGTGCAGTAGTGTTCCAGTGAATAATTTCAATGTTGTCTGTAGTTAGGAAATTGATTTTCGGGGGTTGAAAACTCCTGATTAACTTTTTTTTAAAAGCTAAGTTTCTAGCCATTATAATTTTTCTGAAACCTAACTTTATTATATGTTTCCTTTTATCTACTATCATACTCATAAGCAAGTTATCTGGGTGGGCAAAAAATACGTTTCTCTCAGTTACTGCGTCAATGACTTTCAACAAGTTTTCGGACAGGAATCTTGAAGATTTTATAACTTCAAATACATGTTCTGGTCTGTTTGTGAAGTATTTACTTTTTTATATAAAACCATAGAGGTATATATGACTTTAAGAGAAAATAAACTAAGATCTTGCTCTCGTCTGTTGTGTTTTCAATACCTAAATAGAATCGGAGAACTCTGTTCGCCGTTTTTAACCACCTTGAGTGGGAAAGTGTGCCAGGCTCACGAACAGATAAATCTTGAAAACAGCTACCTGATTTTATAGCAGAACTTATGTCCAGCATGTACTGCTGACCTGTGTGCGTTGGTCATGTTTTACCCTCTTCAAGTTCTGCTTAAAACATTTCCAGTAGCATTATTTCTTATTTGACTGAGGCTGGAATTTCACTTCATGAACTGAACGAGATTAGATGTGATGGCACCGCTACTAATATGGGGTAGAAAACCGTGTTATTCGCACAATTGAAGAACAAGTTAAAGGACCACTACAGTGGAGGATGTGCCTCTTACATTTCAATGAATTGCCATTCCGACATTTGTTTCAAACTTTAGATAGTGAAACGATTGGGTCACAATCATTTCGTTGTCCGATTGCTCACAGCTCAGTAAATGTGAGAAACTCCCAGTAGTAAATTTTGACAGTGTTGAGTATGACATTCCAGAAATGGACAAGCAAAGTTTATGCAAAGATAAGATGCACCTGCTGAACATAAGTTGTGATATAAATTCAGGCAGATGTCCTGACGAATTAGTTGTTATTTTTTTAAACTTAAGACTCTACTAATAAATAGTAAAATGAACTATTTTTGTTTCATTTATTTATAATTTCTATACTTTGTTCTACTAAAATATGTCTATATCTCCTTGTTACAGAAGTTATTTGATTTATTTCCATTTATTAGAAAAATTTTAAAAATCGTATATTATTTTTTCGAATTTTAGGGACGATGCGCTACCGCAAGACGCGAAAATCTTATTATTTTGCTTTTGCATTTTACTAAGCTACTCTAGAGGCTCATTTTCCTTAGTATAGCAAATCATAAACAAAACAAAAAAAGTTCTCGCACTCCCCCTTGAAAATGATAAAAATATTATATTTTCTCAAAATTTAGGGCCGATGCGGTACTGCCAAACGTAACTGTTTATTTATTTTATTTTTGCATTATACTAAGCTACCCTAGAGGCAAGTTTTCCGCGGTATAGCGAATCAAAATACAAAGCAAAAAAATTCTCGCACACCCCCTTGAAAATGATAAAAATCTTATATTTTCTCAAATTTTAGGGCCGATGCGCTACCGCCAAACGTAACAATTTATTTATTTTATTTTTGCATTATAATAAGCTACCCTAGAGGTAGGTTTTCCGCGGTATAGCGAATCAAAAAAAAAAAAAGTTTTTTTCGGCCCACCCTAATATATATATTAACCGTTAGAACGCATAATGAAATGTGGGGGTCAAGTCTTACGAATTTTTAATTGTGTTTATAAGTTTTGAAACAGTATTCAGCGAAAAAGTACTATTTTTCAAGTGTGTAATGCTGTTGCCCTCTATGGACGAGATAATGAAATGTAATTATGTCATTCTAATGCTTCTGGCAAATAAAACTGAGTATTATAACATAAATTTTAAGTTACTTAGTATAATAAATTTATTATAGCAAAAATTTTTACTACACCCAGTAATTTATTTTAAAAACAAAAATGTAAGCATTTAACACTTTTTTTTTTTTTTTTTTTTTTTTTTTTTTCACATAATTTACCATTTTGAATAAATTATTTGCGAGAATTGTTTCCATTGTTTTTATAAAAAATAATTTATATTTCCTTACAATTATTTTTAACTTATAACTAAAAATAATTTATTAATTTATAATTTTTGTAAAATAAATTAAATCAAATATTTATAAAAGCAATAAAATTTTCTATAGTAACATTTTTATTGCTGAAAAATGGTCAAGAAATCCTGACATGTTAAAATCGGAAAATAAAAAAATAAATAAAGGAGAAGAGATGTTTATTATATAGCGTATAGTGATTGATTAGTTTATATAGGATATCTAACAGTAATACATTTTTCCTTAATCAATTCAAAATATTATTAAGAAAATATATATTTTAAAGCGGTCTTCTAGATCAAACTTTTATTGTTTCTTACCAGTGTGTTAGCATACTAATACACCAACATAATTCAGTTAAAGCTTTTAGTAATAAGAGCAATATTACGTATTTCTGCTGTAATTTAAATTTTTTTTCCTTTTCTACAAGGGAAGCCATTAATGTGACACAAGCTTTGTCTTACAAGAGTAGAGACAGACAATCATAAACATTTGCATGTATTCACACAGTGTACTTGCATACAAGCCTGTATAATTCTTATACATGCATACGTGTGTTTTTAATATGGTTGAGAATAGTACATTATCCAGCCTTTGTCTGATATTCCAATTTTCATAAAATTGTTGAGATGTTAATGACATTCGAATCTAATGCTGATGGAAACAACATATACAGTATTATGAAAATAAAATTATAAATCTGGAATTTTAAAAGTGACGAAAATAGCACATGTTTCTATTTATGAATAACGCATATATATATATATATATATATATATATAAACGCATAATGAATAACGTTATGTATGAATAAACGCATTATTAATAACAAATTAATATTTCAAAACGAGTTTAATCCGAAACATACATGCATGCAATGTTTGGCTTTGTACAAAGTGCACCATTCAAAACAAAAGATTATTGTTGGAGTTATCTCTTAATAACCACAGTTTTTTTATTAATATTAATTGGTTTATTTTATGTTAATTTATATCTCAGTTAATAATCACTGAATAGAATTTGTAACAATAAAAACACTATTAAGAAAAATCTAAATATATCCTCTGAAATTTTCTACAGTGAAAAATATGCGGTCTAAATAAGTTTATAACAGGGGCTTAGCGAGTGAAAAAGGGCATTAGGGAGTCAGAGCCAAATCCGCCCGAAATCACATGGTTTCTTATCTTCAAATTTCTTTTCATCTTATATGTTATTTTAAAGTTGCATTTGTGTTTGTCAATCAGTAACTCTAACCAGAGTCCCAACCAAAGTTGTATGGAGAGAGGGGAGCTACACACGGTGGCAAAATTGATATGCACTTCACCTGCTCCGTTATTATAGCTACAGATGAGTCAGCAACTATTAGAAAAGGAAAACTGACAAAATGTTTTCTACCTTTACTTATTATATCGAACGATTCTTTTAGCTGTATTAGACAGTTGTATGTTGTAGCGTGTAGCAAGTATTAGACCATACCAGAGAATTTTTTAATATTTTATCTAGAAACATTTTACATAAATACAAAATGATCCATCAATCGAATCAAATTGATGATCGAAAAAAAAACAACAACTAACCAATCAGAATACGTTAGTAAAAGTACGTTTCCACTGTTCTTCCCTCTTTTTCTCCTCAACGAAAACAGAAAACAAACGCTTAATATTGCTTTCTGTTTTTATTAACAATGCCATCAAAACACGCCTAATTGAGATATTTCGATAATCTCTTTTTAAAACGTGAGTGAAATATTCAGATTCTCAGCTGTCAAAAGATCAAAATGATATGTTCGGTAGTTTTTTAGAAAATGGAAAAGAAAAATGAAATTTTCTTTTTTTTAACCAAAGGTTTTGTTTTAAAAATTAATAAAAATTTAACAGGTTGCGCTAGACATTTTTAATTGCTATTATAAGAAAGCTCGTATTCTAAACTTTAAAATGATATAAAAATTAAGAAATATATGAGTTTTTGTTAAATAAATATTAGCATAAATATTCAAGCATTTCAAGAAATTCTGTTTAAATATAAAATGACTGGAAAATAGTCTAAGCTTAGAATCTAACTTTAAAAACTAATAATAAGCATACTTTGAAAATGCTGTAAGCATTTTTTTGTAAACTTGGATTAATTTTTCTTTGCGGGACGCTCTCTTTAAAAAATGAAAATTTAATAAAATAAGAAAAAATCTAATATGAATTTCAAAAAAATAATTACAGTGCTTATTAAAACATTGTCTAAGAAAATATCATGTACAATGTTTTTTTAATTTGGTTTAAATAAATAGCGTGCTATGCCAACAAAACTAATTATACCATAGCTCCCGCATAAAAAAATTAGCAGAGTAAACATGCACTGCATACCCGAAAATTTATTGCTTAGATATTTTTACTAAAACTTTTCCATACTAAATTCCATACATATTAGAGCAAATAATCAAGTCCATGTGGGCACTATCGTTGTTCCCAAATAAACTAATTATTCAAAATTTCCAAAAGTTTTTTTTTCTTTTAAAATATATTATTAAATGTTGTATCAATTTTAATGATTGTAATTTGTTGTATAAATAATAAAATCATTTAATAACATTCCTCAAGAATTTCCGATTATTAGAAGATAAAAATATGAAATTTAAAATATTTCAAAAAAGAAAATCTTTGGAAAGTATAAGAACTTATAACTTCCATGTCTGCAGGCTTTTGAATACTTTAACACATTTATGCCTAGCGTGGATGCTTTAGTAAAGTGGAAAAAAGTGCATTTCACACCACTTTTTTTTTTTAAAATAGAAATTTGGCGTCATATTTTACCGAGGCTCCCCAATAAAATAAGACGCCAAATTTCTATTTAAAAAAAAAGTGGTGTGAAATGCACTTTTTCCAATTTTACTAAAGCGTACCAAAATTCTGACGCTAGGCATAAGTGGGTTAATTTACTATATTTTTAATATGGCATATTTCATTAAATATTTACGAAAAAAAAAATTGTAAAGTTTCTTATGACATCAAAATGCAACGTATTTTATAGTAACTTTTTGAAAAATTTCGAACAAGATAAAAAATACATTATTTCAAGATGATCTAAATTAGTCTTCATGGCTTTTCATTCTTTTTTTGCCTATCCTTAACTCTTATATAAAATTAATCTTTCAAAAACTAAATTAACAAGAACGAAAAATAATGCGTCAAGCATAGATTATGTAACACTTTCCAACGCTTCCAAAATAATTTTACAAATCATACCGTTTAATAAGCTGAAAGATAACATCTAAGTAAAGAATGTGGAAAACGTATACCATACTTAAAAAAAAAAAAAAAAAAAAAAAAAAAAAAAAAATCAGAAATTTTCAACATATACAATATTCGGAAAAATATCCGAATGCTTTTATTCAGCCCTGTATATGATCTATACATTTGTATACATACTACATAGGATGCTAAATTTTAGTTCAGTTAGAAAACGCTTAGCACAGTTTAAAATTCTCCTTATGGAGTTTCTGTCAATAAACGGAAATGTGTTCGCGAACTTTTGTGCTGCCTTGTACATGATCTGCAGAATTTATACACACCACGTAATAGACAAAAAGTGCGTTAAATTTAAAATCGCGTTCAGTAAATTAAAACACACGTCCAGGAATTATTGTTAACAGACAGTAGAGAATTCTTTTGTGTGTCCCTGTAAATGAACGATGACTGCTATACACACAATATTCTGTAGTAAGCCTCTTGTAATGCACCTTAGTGATATATATAAATTTCAATGTGTTTAAAATAGGGAAACATTATTTAAATAAACCGCAGACGATTTTTCTCCATAGACGTAATGTAACGGAATTATTTTGAGTGTCCCTGTAAAAAAACTATAAGTGCTACACACTTCCGTTGAAATAGGGAACATCCTATAGATAACGACAATAACATATAAAAATTGCAGAGCAATCCGAGCATATTTACGGGAGTTAGAGCACGGCCAGACGGCCAGACGGCAGACAAACCGAAGTCATAAATACTTTTCAACTAGGTTGGAAAGTGTTAAAAATTGCTCAAATTTTCATAATAATAATAATAATAATAGTAAAACAGTCGCTGTATATATATATATATATATATATATATATATATATATATATATATATATATATATATATATATTCGGTCCTGATGTTAAGCTTCATTTAATATCAAAGCTACTTTTGTTTCTAAAAATTTTTTGCATTATTTAATTTATATTCTGAAAAATGAGTTTTATATAGAAACCATGAACAGTGGAAAAAGAAACAAAAGCCAAGAAGACGCATTTACATTATTTTCAAATAGCATATATATATATTTTTATCTTGGAAGCTTTTCGAAATTAACTGTAAAGTTATCATGAAATACGTTGCTTTTTGATGTCATTAGATACTTTACAATTTGTTTATATCAAATGAAATATGCCGTATCTTAAAGTTTTCGAGAACCTGTAATACTTTCCAAATATTTTCTTTTCTTTTTTTTCCCGAAAAATTTTAAGTTGAATATTTTGATTTTCTATTAATCGAAAAGATTATTAAAGGTTATATATATATATATATATATATATATATATATAAATCATTAGTATTTATACATAATTTAATAATAATTTTTAATAAATAGAAAAAGAAAAAAAACTTGAGAAAATTTTAGATAATTATTTTATTTAGGTAAACCACTATAGTGTCGAGATGGACTTGAATATTAGCATTAATATTATATTTAGTATAGTGAAGTTTTAGTAAAAATATCTGGACAGTTATTTTTTGGGTATGCAACGCTTGGTTACTCTGTTAATTTTGTTTTTATGCAAAGCTATTGTATAATTACTTTTCTTGGCATAGCGCACTGTTTATTTAAAGAAGATTAATAACATATGCTTTGCTAGCCTGTGTTTTAATACGCACTGTATTATTTTTTTGAAATTCATATTAGACTTTTTCTTATTTTATGTTAAATTTCATTTTTAAAAAAGAGCGTCCCGCAAAAAAAAAAAAAAACAAAAAAAAACATTAAGTTTACAAAAAATTGCTTGCAACATAATTGTAAGAAGATTTAGGGAGGGCGGGGGATCTGATGTCCAACCATTTCAGTACGTTTATTTGAGAAAACGTTTAGCTCTATGGGTGAACGCATTATATTCATTTTCAATAACATTTTTGAAAAAAAGGAGGGAAGCGAGGATTACCCCACAAGGGATCGAAAAAAGAACAAGTAATATAAAAACTTTTTTTTTAAGTCAATTCCTACTTAGGTCAAATAGAAATTTTTTTCCAGCGATCTACACGCTTCGCCACTGACGGTATTTATTCCTAAATTTATATCCTGCTAAATATCTTACATAAGAGAAATTTTTGAAATGTATTAAACATTAAATAAAAAATAAATAGCTAAAATACCAAAAATTAATAGCTCGAAAAGTATTTCTCACAAAATTGTTAGACAAACTGCGTTAGAAAGGTAAAAAAATTGTATTTTTCTTGATATAAATTTAAAATCTAATGATTATGCCGTTTTTCAAATATTGAATTTCAAAAATTACCAAACTTCACAATAAAGTGCCATAGCGATGTTATAGTTAACGATAATACAGTTTTTTCAAATATTAATTAATTAATTAAATTTTATTATTTAATTTTAGTTTTATACTTCATTTCTGTTCAAAAGTATAGACTCACTCCACATTTATAGCTCGTCCGTGAACAGCCCCATTATCTTTTTACGTGTGAAGGTGAGACTATAAATATGGAGTGAGTCTACACTTTTGAACAGAAAGGGAATATAAAATTAAATTAAATTAATGAATTAATATTTGAAAACACTATATTAACATCAATAGACATCCAGTACAAGTTAAAAAAATTTATTTGAACTTGATAGGATGAATAGAAAATATTTTATTAACGATTGAAAATTTGAACAAGATATATAAATATATAGAGAGTGTGAGCGAATAGTAGGAATTGAAAAAGAGTCAAAGTTCTGCAAGTAGAGGGAAGGGGAGAGGACTCCTAAATTAGCCTTCACTGTGCCACTGCTTATCATAAAATCATAGCATAAAGCTTCTATTTTTTTACTGAATACATGTTTATCTGTGTATTTAAAAAAAAAAGATAAATGTATCAATAGTGGACATACAATCTTTTCTAATTTAGCTCAAAAGCTAAGCAAACAATTTTATTTTTTTAATTGCACTTAGCAGAATGTAATATGAACAATATTTTTAAATATACATGGTTTTAATTAATTTCCAAAAATTGAATCAGATTAATTTATTTTCATAATACTACCTTACATATTTTCTAATCAGCAAATCAAATTCACCACATATATATATAAATTACTTATATATTTCTACATATTCTGTGATACAACGATAGAGTCAGCCACAAACTGGTGTGGCAGGCATCCAATGTGAGTAAAAATATTTTTATACACTGCTATTAAAAAGGTTTACACTGGGGTCTTTGCACCTAACGAGTTGTATATGCCTTTTTTTAACTTTGAAAAAATGTTTAGCAAACAACTATAAATAATTCTTTATAGTTATTAAAAACTATTTACAGTTCAATTTTATAATAAAGTTCGATACTAAAAAGGAAGTTCACTAAAACAGAAGTTTCCATATAACAAAATTTTGTCTACATTTTTATGGTTTCAATGAAAAAAATGCAGTATAATACCTGCTATGATAAAAAACCGATTTTAAAAGGAATTTTCCTCAGTCCCTTGCAATTCCATCTTAGCAAGTTTTACTTTATCTCAGTCTGTCTCCCCTTCCCTCCGATCTGGAGGCACGGCAGTGCCTCCGCCAAGTCGAGAGAGGACAGCCGTAAGCATACTTTTCTGGAAGCAACTCAGGGCACTTTTGACCCCCCCATATCTCCGCGCTGGAGTAGCCCAAAAATTTTAAACTTCAATTATAGAGAGTATTTGGCCCACAGGACCAAAATTTAAAATTACAACTTTCTGTCTTTTCTAGTTCAGGCGATATATGAACTCAAACATTCGATTTTTTGTCACTTCTTACTCACTCGTTCACGCGTCATCAAAAAGATTGGGTAGATCCCGTAGCCCCAGAAACTTGACATTTGGAAAAAAGGTAGTGTTTAGGATACAAAGAAAGGAAAAATTATAAAATCCAGAAAATTCGAAAAAAAACATTCGAAAATTCAACAAATTCCATCAAAATTGAAAATTGAAAATAATACGATCTTGTAGTCTTGGAAACTTAAGATTTGGTGTGAAGGTAGTGTTTAACATCCAGAAAAAGAAAACATCAAAAACACCAAAAAAATCGAAAGCAAAATTGAAAAAATCGAAGAAATTGAAAAAAACCGAAAATTTGAAGACAATCCGATTTTGTTGCGCTAGAAAATTCAAATTAGGAATAAAGGTAGTATTTAGGATACAGAAAAAGGAAAATAAAAAAAATCCTGAAAATTCGAAAAAAAAATAAAAAAATTAAAAAAAAATTGAAAAAATGAAAATAATTTCATACGATAACGCTCGTATTTATAAATTAATTTGGATGAAACTAATTGTGTGTATTAAGCTCACCAATGCCTCGACCGAGTTCGTTGGCCAGCTTGGTCCGCCATCTTGTTTCAAGATGGAAATTTTAAAACGCCACGGAAAATTTTAAAACTAAAATAAATATACAAAAAAGTTAAAAAATCAAGTTTATTTTTTAATTAGGTGTTAGGACTTGATACAAGGATTCCAGAGCATTTTTTGTTTTACCTCTATCTTAAAAATTGGCTGAGATAGAGCAGTTTGAAATTCTAGGGTGGCTGACATTTTGAAACAAAACAGCACATTACAAAAAAACAACGATAAATTTATCGTCAATAATGGTCAAGCAGGTGCAATCCCGAATGAATACTCCGTCTTATTATAACTGTAACTTTGACTTCGAAATTTGGATACGTTGCATTTTCTATTTGTTGATATTTTTGAACTATGATTTATGCTAAGTGAAATGTTGTTGTTGAAGAGGGATTTTCCATGTAAATCCGAAACGTCCAATTTTAATATGTTTTTAATGTTTTATGAAAGTGTATTGTAATGTCTGTAATTTTAATGATTTTAGTATAAATTTATAAGTTTTAGTGAACGCGATTTCTCGCAAATTATTTTCTTTCATTGTTGTAATCATTTTCCCAATCATACGCATAAAACTATATATTCATATCCATTAGCGCCAAATTCTCGCCAAACTTGGCGACAATTGGCGAAATCTCGCCAAATTTGGCGACAAAAATAAGTCTTCATAAATGAAGCCAACTTGGCTATAGCTCAATAATTTGGCGAATTTCTTATTCAAATTCAGTGTAAACGAATCTTTTGTAAACGGTTTCTTTGCATTTTAACTTGCTGTTTTCGAGTAACATTAGCTAAAATTTTAAAACGAAGATATAGGAAAGCTACCTTTTCCTGCCGGTACAGGCCGGAGGACTTTTTTATGAGTTGTCGGATGCAATCTATGTTTTGCATTAAATAAAGTAAAACATTGAAAAACAAATCCCACAGGATGGGGATAGTTTGTTTTAGATAGATTTTAAGATAATTGTCCTATTAGCTAGTACACCTTCCGTTATTGTTTTGTGTTATTTTCCCCGGATTATGCTTTTCTTTTCTTTTGTTTACGAATTTTGTAATAGAAAAGTTCCGCTATAGACTGGCTACGTTATAGACCTTTTTTTTTTATAGACAGGTTCATTTTCTTTCACAGGCTTTACTCTATTTAATTTATATATGAAATATTTGTTGTTAAAAGATGTTGGTCGCACAGAAATTTTCATATCTCTCCCTCCCTCCTGACATTACTGGTTGGTTATGGCTTGATAGTCCTTTCTAAATAAAATCATGGTGATTCTAAGATTTTCTTGATTTATCTCTAAATTGAACATAAACGATCCTAAGGAAACGGATCAATGAATTACTATATTGGCATGAGGAAATTTAGTTGCAGAAAAATGGAGCATATAGCTAACATTAAGTCTAATAGGAAAACCACAGCCTTGGCAAGATCTGGAGGCACGGCAGTGCCTCCGCCAAGTCGAGAGAGGACAGCCGTAAGCATACTTTTCTGGAAGCAACTCAGGGCACTTTTGACCCCCCATATCTCTGCGCTGAAGTTTCCCAAAAGTCTGGAACTTCGTTTTTCTAGAGAATGTGGCAAATAAGACCAAAATTTAAAATTACAACTTTCTGTCTTTTCTAGTTCAGACGATATATGAACTCAAACATTCGATTTTTTGTCACTCACTCACTCATTCACGCGTCATCAAAAATATTACGTAGATTCCGTAGCCCTAGAAAGTTGACATTTGGAAAAAGGATAGTGTTTAGGATACAAAGAAAGGAAAAATTATAAAATCCGGAAAATTCGAAAGAAAAACATTCGAAAATTCAACGAATTCCATCAAAATTGAAAATCGAAAATAATACGATCTTGTAGTCTTAGAAACTTAAAATTTGGTGTGAAGGTAGTGTTTAGCATCCAGAAAAAGAAAACATCAAAAACACCAAAAAACTGGAAATTTGGAATAAAGGTAGTATTTAGGATAGAAAAAAAAGGGAAAAATTAAAAAAATCTGGAACATTCGAAAAATTGAAAAATAATTGATCTTGTAGCTTTATAAACTAAAAATTCAGCGTAAAGGTAGTGTTATAGAGAAAAATGAAAAATTAAAACACGATAAATTCGAAAATAAAATTTAAAAAAAATCGACAAAGATCGAAAATTTGAAAATAATTCGATTTTGTAGCGCTAGAAACTGGAAATATGGAATAAAGAACAGAAAAAAAGAAAAAATGAAAAAATCTGGAAAATTCGAAAAAAAAATTCGAAAAAAATTAAAAATTGAAAATAATTCGATCTTGCAGTCGTAGAGACTTAAAATGTAGTGTAAAGGTAGTATTTACGATTCAAAAAAGTAACTTTTAAAAATTTGTAAAATTCGAAAATAAAATTGAAATATCGAAATATCTGTAAAAAATCGAAAATTTGAAAACAATTCGACTTTGTAGTTCTAGAAACATGAGTTTTAAGGTAATTGTCCTATTAGCTAGTACACCGCCCCTAATTGTTTTATGTTTTTTTCCCCGGATTATGCTTTTTTTCTTTTTTTTTTACGAATTTCGGTATAGAAAAGTTCCGCTATAGACCGGCTGCGTTATGAGCGGTTTCTTTATAGACATGTTTGTTTTCTTTCACAAGTTATACTCTATTTAATTTGCATATGAAATATGGATTGTTAAATGATATTAGCACCAAAAAAATCTTCACAGCTCCCTCTCTCCTCCCGACATTACTGGCTGGTTATGGCTTGATAGTCCTTTCTAAATAAAATCATGGTGACTCTAAGATTACCTTGATTTATCTTTAAATTGAACCTAAATGATCCTAAGAAGACGGATCAAAGAAATACTATATTGGCATTACAATCAGGAAACTTAGAAGTAAAATCGAAAAATCAATAAATTTATAAAAATTCGAAGGTTTGGAAATAATTCGATTTTGTAGTCCTACCAGCTTGACATTTGGCAGAAAGGTAGGGTGGGTTTAGGATACAAAGTAAGGAAAAATTTAAAAAGCCGGAAAAAAAGACAAAAAAAAACGAAAAAAAAAACTTCGAAAAATCGAAAAGAGTTTGTTTTATTGAAAATTTCCGGGAATTTTAATTTTAGCTTTCTTTTTATCCTAAACAGTACTTTTGTGCTAAGTATCAAGTATCTAGGCTGCAAGTAATATCTCAGATGGATAGCATCTTTCCTGGAAGCAGTTGAGAGTACTTTTGACTCCCCCCTCCCATAACTTAGTGCTTGCCTAGTTACCTGAAATTTCTTTAAGGTAACTTCTTCGAAAATCAGTGGATGATCTCCAAAAAGAGCCCAAAATCAAGAAAAGGAGGATTACTTACAAAAAGAAGTGAAATCTCATCAAAAAGTCACCTGTAAAAAATGTAGCCAAGTCTCGTAACTCATTTACCGTAAAAAGTACTGAGATCGTATAAAGCCAAGTTTAACTATCTTATTAACTCTGAAATTTTCATTCACAAATCACTCCTAGTCTCTACATCTTTAGTTAATTATTATTTTGTGACTTGGCAATTACGTAGCACGAGAATGTGATGTATATAGTTAGTCTTAATCAAATAATACTATAACATATTAAGGTGTAATAGCTTCCCTGTCCGTATATAATTTGCTTTAGTTAAATTATCCCATTCCATTCCATGACATAGTAAGGTGTAATAACTTTCCTGTGCTGCGTAATTGCCAAGTCATAAAATAATAATTAACTAAAGATGTAGAGACTAGGAGTGATTTGTGAATGAAAATTTCAGAGTTAATAAGATAGTTAAACTTGGCTTTATACGATCTCAGTACTTTTTACGGTAAATGAGTTACGAGACTTGGCTACATTTTTTACAGGTGACTTTTTGATGAGATATGATATTTCTAGATACAATACTAATAGATTAATATAGTATTAGAAAACTGAAATATAATTGCAACTATTAATTTTTATAAAAAATTAAAGACAATTCTTAAAGGTGTCCTTATTAGAGAGCAGTGATGAATTAAGGGTGTGGCCCCGGGGGTACATTTCCCCGGAGCATTGAAATGTCCTCCCCCAGAAGATTTATGATTTTATGCTTTTAATGGTTAAAAGGTACAATTACGCCCCCCCCGGAGCCATAAATATCCCTCCCGGAGCAAAGTGTCTAAATTCAACGCTGTTAGTAAGTGACTCTTTATATATGTTGGATTTGAATTAGAATTTCCAAAATTCTTATGTACAAATTATCAATGTATTTTTGAACTTTTTTGGATTTTTTAAAAACATGCATTTAAAAAAAAATTTTTTTTCGAGCAATTTAGAGAAATGTAAAGTTTTAGAGAATTCCATACTTTTTTTCTTTTCTAATTAAAGCAACTATTTGCTTATATAAGAAATAAATTTTTTATATATTTTAAATAATGGCATTTAGTAAATGTATTTTTGATCAAGAATCGAGCTAATAAAGTTAAATTAATTGTTTAATTTTACATGAAGCCTGAACAGAACATTACACGTTTAAACAAATTACAAAAAGGTAAAAATATCACTAGAATTAAAAATAAATGCATCATTTAAACAGAATAATAAATACATATCTCGATCAACTTAAATAACTATTATAAAAAAGTCTTTAACCTTTTAATATCTGTATATCTATGTCTTTTAATATCTTAAAAAAATTTTAATTTTCAATATCAAACTGTTAAAGTTTAGAATAATTCGCTAATAAACATTAAAATATCGGAATCAACGTTCGATATTCGCCGAGCGAAAATGAGTAATGAGTTTTCGAAGAATATGATTCTAAATTTAATCTGTGTACGAATTAACACTCAAATAAAAAGTAGTAAATGTAAAGCGAGAAAGAAGCCGTACTATCCCCCTTTCCCGCTATGAATTCTGGGATTAATACTCCACAGGTTCAAATATAGTGGCAACTTTCAAGTAGAAAGCGGCTTATGTTACGGTATTGACGTTATGCTTCCAGTTATAGATTCCTACTTCCATATTTAAAGCATTACTGGGATAGCCGGTTTCTAAAATATGTATTCTAGGCGCTGTAACGAAACCATCAGAAAGTGGAATTTTGTAGGGGATTTCAATATAAGAGTGATGACATATCCATAGGGCGCATGCTCAAACTGTGCTTAGACAGATATTTTGTCCAAGCTATGGAAAATCTACATTCCAGAATTTGTCGATACTCACCTGCACGAGATCGTTTACACGAGTGAGATTATGTTGCCTGTATACCAGAGTAGTGACATACCCACAGCATGTACACACAGACTGTGCATTGACTGCGTTCTGACGTTTTTGTCCAAACAATGGCGAATCTATATTTAAGAACTTCACTGTACTCGACCGCAATCTACGTTATACCGCGACCTACGTTATACACGGCCGGTGCATGACGTTTAAAACGTCACATGCAGTGGATCATTTTTGCACGGCGATTGGTGCAAAGCGGCGCGCCCCCCGTTTTGCACCAATCACCGTATAAAAATGATCCACTCCATGTGACGTTTTAAACGTCATGCACCGGCCGTGTATAACGTAGGTCGCAGTTATACACGGCCGGTGCATGACGTTTAAAACGTCACATGGAGTGGATCGAGGCTAACGAAAAAGAAAGGCTACCGTGGTGCTTTACACGTACCTTTTTTACAGACAACGGGAGTCAAGTGATGCTCGATTGCACCAATGCAGGTGTACGAAAAGAGCATCATGACACTCTAGCGGTCTGTAAAAAAAGATAAGTGGCATGCACCGGGGTAGCCTGTCTTTTTCGTTAGCTTCGTGATATGGAAAGCCTAACGCGATGGAAAGTTTAGGCCTGCTGAGATTGCTCAGAATCACACTCTTAGTGTCTGTTTCGGAACGCTGTAGTTATACATTTCGATACTGGAGAAACCGTTCGTTATAATATCTATCTATCTATCTATCTATCTATATACAAAAAGTTCCATTTTAATTTTCCAGTCCGGCTAATGGACTATATTCCAAATCTTGGATTCGAGGCTGAATAAAGTTACGTGTACCGGTAATTTACCAAACGAACTTCTAACTGATAAGAAGGGAAGCTACTACTGCTTTACTCCTTGAACTGTTTCGCTAGCTGACGGGTATTTACATTACGTCTACACAGACGTCTATTCTTTACGCTAGAAGTTCTTTGTCTTGACCACGTGATCGTGATGTAGATGGAATATCCTCCAGGGATGTCTTTGTGACCAAAGTTTATCTATAGCGTCTATCAACAGGGCAACACTAGATACCGGGCTTGCTCATTCCTTCGCATGACGTCACAAGTAGTGGCTGGCCACGACTAAGACTCCTATAATAGGAGCTCTTAGGATATATAGGTGTTATAGGAGCTCTAGCCACGACCAGCGATTGGTACAAAGCGGTGTGCCCATCATTTTATGCAATGATCAACGCATTAAGCCTGACAGCAGGGCAACACTAGACACCGGACTTGCTCATTCATTATCATGACGTCACAAATGGTGATTGACCGCGACCAAATCCATACAGCGATTATCGCTGTATGGTCGATTATCGCTGTATTAACGCTTAATGCGTTGATCATTACACGAATAGCCGGTTGCCACAATATTTTTCTAGACATTATACGCATAGGTTTTGATTCTAAACTCTATCGTTATACATTTCAATATCGAAGAAGTCATTTTTTACATGGCATCAATAATATCCTTTTTTCTGTATCCAACAGGAATGCTATCGAAATCGTTCCGAAATAGCTCAGATTCGGGCCCTTAGAATTCTTGAAATATAGGTATCGAAGTACAATCTCTGAAATTGTTTTAAAACATAGAGCTATATCATTCTTATCTATACCAATAACATTTTTTCGATACCGAAGCCCTATCAATAGCATTCAGAATCAGATCTAAAAGGTAAAAGATTTTAATGTTATGTTTGAGTAGAGAAAGATACTGTTTAGTAATTGGAATTTTATTTTAATTTGTTTTTATTATATTTTGTTTTCTTCAGATGAACAATTCAAATTAAACAATGAAATTTTAAGTGAGCAAGAAATCGAGACTGCCTGCGTTTAGAAGTACTTATCGAACCAACTGGTCAGATGAATAGAGAGCTGAATTCGGTTTGATTGAATAATTAAAAACGTATTTTTATCCATTTGGCAGATTATTTTTCAGTTTGACACCAATCAGATTTTCTGATCTCGCCCTGATTTAGAGAATTATTTTAATCAAGCGAATGGCAACGACTTAGAATTTAAAACTCATTTGTGCCGCCATGTTTTGCAAAAAACCAGAAGAAACGTGTTGTGTTTTATATATGTATGTCTTTTCACTGCTATTAACAAACCCCTACTGAAATTTAGTGCTTGAAGTTATAAAGTTACTGTGTGTTTTAAGGAGGCATTTGGTGACAGGACTGTGTAAAGTCAAATTATGTGTAGTAAATGTGGACAAAAAGTTTTAAACCATGAACATTTCAACTAAAGTGGTACTGTCAAATTCTGATGTGATGGTCTGCACTGCCAGATAAGTGGTTTTCATTTATTAAGTTTTCCCGTTCAATCATTTCCAAATTTATATTTCATGTTTTATTCAATTATTATATTAGAGTTAAAATTATAATTAAATTTCTAATCTATACTATAGCTATTTTTCCCCGAATGCGACCACGGCATAATGGAAGTCCGGGGTCATGCTTTTTTGGTCTTTAATTTCAGAGTCTTTAAATAAGTTGCTTATATTTTTTAAAAGCATATATTGCATATAATTTAGCATAAAGCTTTACAAGTTGAAAATTTTGTCACTGCTAAATACAGTCATGTATAAATGTGTTTTTATGAAAATTAAGTTAATTTCACATTTCTTCTAATTGCTAAAAGGCGTAAATTAACAGTTAAGAAGGTTTTATTAGACTGTTAACATGTTTCGACTCCGTCGAAGCCATTATCAAATCAAATAAGAAGTCGCACGATCTATCATGTAATGATTTGAAATGACATCATTAAATTTTTCTCATACTCTTTCAGATTACGCACGTTATTATTTGTTATTTTTAGTTAGATTTTATTTGCATATTCGTAACCATGGAGTCACTCGAGCCGTAATTTTGGAAAGTTAAATAATGCTGCATCGTTACATATTGAATTTCTGGATGGAGAGTATAGATAGGAGAGGGGAATGAACTTACTTTCATCAAAATTTAGGAACACATGTATTACACTCACGCACCGATGTTTGGCGACATTTTGGTTGGCGCGATATTCAAGCCCGCGCCAAACCAGTAACTTAATACAGTAGCTAGGTTGCCATTAAATCCCCTAAATTTGGTGACTTTTTTCCTTTTTATGACCGATTAAAAAAAAGAAAAACTGTGCGTGAGTGTATGACATCATAGCCGAAATTTATTTGGATGATTTCTTCTTTACATAATCTTGTCAGGGTTGTGTTTTTTCTACTGTACTTTAAATGCTATTTTTTCTTTTATATTTATTTCGATGGAGCCGAAACCTTTAAACAGTCTAATAGAACCTTTTTGACTGTTTCTAACACTTTCAAACATAGTTGAAAAGTGTTTATGAATTAGATTTGTCTGTCTGCCATCTGCCCGTGCTTTAACTCGCGTAAATATACTCTGATTTCCATGCAGTTGATATAGGGTAGATGTGCCAGTAATGGACACCCTTAAGGAATTTCTTTAAAAAGTATTTTTTAATTAATAGTTATAATTATAATATTGCACTTTTTTAAATATTATATTAATCTGCCAACAATATTTAATCATGCTCATAGTTACATTTCCCAATGTAAATCTAAATTTAATTGTAAATAACAGAAAAAAAAAAAACCTCTGCTCCAGTAATGGGACACCCTCTGCTCCAGTAATGGGACACCCTCTGCTCCAGTAATGGACATCCCACAAAAAGTAATAGATAATCGATATTATGATTGTACTTAAAACTAGAATTTGAAGAAAGCATATTAATGGAATAAAATAGTAATTTTCAAATAAATTTAACAATTGGGATATCAATAATTAATAAAATATTTATGAGAATAATTGACTGTTTAAATTGTCATCAAAAGATCAATATTTTAATTATTTTAGATACAAGGTTTAAAATACTAACTTACAAAGAATTACCTTTATCAAATTATTGTGACATTAGGGGGGGGGGGGGTAGAAGGGTTAGGTAAAAAAAAAAATCTTAGTCTTGGAGTACTAGTGCATGGAATCTTATTTCCTATTCTTAACAGTTAAACTTCCTAAAACTGCTTGATTTATTACTTTTACTAATTTATATAAAAATATCAAATAAATGAAAGTGTAAGTTTGAATGTTTTTTAAATACTACATAAAATTATTTCAAAATAAAATTGCAGAATTGAGATTTGACCCCCCCTGATATGCAGATTTACTAGTTTCATTGCTGCTATAAATTAATTTTTTTTATGTACGTACTAGTTGTTTGTCAGAGATGAAAAATCAAACATTTAAGACAGAAAATAGGTATCTTAAGGCTCTTAAGAGCCTTAATCTATTAAGAGCCTTAAGCTTAAGAGCCTTAAGCTATTAATAGGCTCTTAAAAGCCTACACTAGTCACGCGAAAAAACGCTCACGCTAATGTTAAGTCTATGGGAAGGTTATCCCGCGATTTCTCGCTCGCATTTTAATATTTTTAAATGATTTTTTTTTTTTTTTTTGCATAGGATAGCTGAGGTCGATCTCTAACGTTATTAGTTTTTACTTTTTCGATTTTGGTTCCGGTTTTTTTATATAAGGGTAATTTCAATTTCAGAACCGGCTCCAACCGGTTCCAAAATTGAAAATGTCCGCTTATAAAAAAACCGTAACCAAAATCGAAAAAGTAGAAACTAACAACGTTAGAGATCGACCTCAGCTATCCTATGCAAAAAAAATCATTTAAAAATATTAAAATGCGAGCGAAAAATCGCGCTATAACCTTCCCCATAGACTTAACATTAGCTGGAGCGTCTTTTCGCGTGACTGATGTAGGCTCTTAAGGGGAAGTCCCAGTGCTTTGTCTTAAAATTCATAGGATGTTTACGATTTGTTTTGGTTACAAAGAAAATTGATACCACCCTCGGGGTTTTTGCATTATATTTATTGACATTTCACTTATATATATTAAAATTTTTGTGCGTAAAAAAAAAAAAAAAAAAAAAAACGCCCTTGTGCGATCCGGTTACAAGCATCTAAAACACATTGGACAGCTCGTTTTATACATATTCAAAATAAAAGAAAATTTAGGTTTATTAAAATGTCTTAAAAAAAAAAAAAAAATTCATACTTAGGTCTATTTTGAAACTGTTATGAGAAAATGTACCCAAATTACTTTTGTTAATTTTACTTTAAGGGTGTTTAATATAGTTGTCCTATTTATAGGACAGTCCGATATGGGTTAAAGATTATAGAGCATGTGCCAATATTTAGTTTAAAAAGTTGATTTTTTATAAAATGGCGGTCATTTTACCAAAAAATAATCCCCCCCCCTTTTTTTTTTCTTTTTCATCATTTGCGAGCTCGAAAAGAAAAAGAATAATCCATGAAAACTATACTTTTCGAAAATATAAGCTGCGGGGTAAACGATCCTCTGTCTTTTAAATTTAAAAATGAAGGAAATCAGGCAAATAGTTCTCGAGAAAAATCGTTGCCCACTTTGAAAAATATGATTTAGAGAAAAAACAAGTTTAAATTTTTACAAAAGCGTTGCGTTCAACGAGCAAGAAAGATTGTATGGTATTTAATGTCACAAAACCGCCTTGAAGGGCAACAATCCACACACGTAAAGAATGCAAAGAATATAAAATTAAAAATTAAAAATAAAAATCGAAAATTTTGACCCATATAAATAGAATTTCTCCCTTTAACTGAAATAAAGTTTAACGCATATCGGCAAACCTCCCACTAATCTTCCGTAAGAGGCGTGTTAACATAAGTTAACGTTTAGAAAAAGTTAACGGTTTTACTTATTGCTGTCCCCCCCCCCCCCCCCCAATTTCCCAGGTTAACTTGTAACTTTCGGTTTAGAAAAAAAATATTGATATTACTTACCCATCATACGTAGTGTTGGGTAAGTCTTGTAATCGTTTCGAAAATCGAAACATTTTTTTGACGGATTTACACGTTTCAGACATTGGAGATTCCGAAAAACATATTTTTAGAAAAAAAAAAAATCCGTCCGACTGTGAGTCTGTAAAAACTGTATCTCCCGAAGAAATTGAGATAGAGACTTGAAATTTGGTATGTACTTAGTATGTAATAATGGGAAGAAGCTTATTGAATTTCAGTAACCTCGACTAACCGGAACTAGTTTTTTCGGACTCTCGAAATATTCGTTCTCCTAAAAGGTACATAAGTTTTCGAAATTGTTTATTTTAAGGAATGATTATGAAAGGCACTGAAAAAACACAAATTTTGCATAAAGAATGAAGTCGATCCGATAATGAGTTGCCGAGATATTTGTAATCCTATTTCCCACACTCTTCGATTTTTCATGACCCTGTATTTCATCCAAATTTCAATTCAATGATATATTTTAATTAGTAAAGTGACGCTTTATACGACGCAGTAAACTGTTAGTTAATAGGATGATCATTTTTAGAGTTACAAGGATGTTTCTCTTACATAATTCAGTAACAGAGCATTTAATGTTTGACGTCATCAAGTCAGGATTTTATTCGAATTGCAATGCATTTTATAAATAGTTAACAAATGTTTTATTTTCATATTTTATAGCATGCATATCCACGATGGGTAAGTATTACGGTGGGCCCCAACGACTAGTTTTGTTTCATTTTGGGAAAACTTTTGAAGAGGTCAGTTTAATTTTAATAGTCCGTTACGTAAATTTTAGTATTAGAAACAGTATCTCATGAGTTAATAAAGTATTTTATTAACCCTCAACTGCTGTTTGTGATCTTTGAGATCGCTGCTTTTTTCAGTCTTCACAATTAAACTTGTTAAATTATGTTTAACTCGAGGTACTTGTAAAATCGTGTTTAGTTTGGAGCCCTAGTACCATCGCTAGAGACTTCTGAATAGGTGAATTTTAATTATAATAGTCTTGTACATAGTTTAGTACAGAAACGGTCGCCTATGAGTTAATCGTGCATTTTATTCATTCTTCGATCAAGCGGTCTCAGTATACCTTTACAACAATTTTTGTCGCAACAGTTAATAGTTTAACCCTATCACTATGTCCTATCAAAACATGCCCTGTTGTTGCCCAGGACAAATATGCTATCTATTTCTCAAATTAAAAAACAAAACAAGTACCACTTACATTTGTACAGTTTAATTTTTACCGTGTGTTACAAACATTATGATATGAGATGTCACCGGCTGAAACTACTCAGTTAGTGATAGATTTTTTGACAACTTGTTGAAAGTACTTGGGGTCCGCGTGGACCCCAGGACATAGTGATAGGGTTAACCCTTTGAGGGGCGGTGGTATATATTATATACCTCCTAATTTTAATCCGATTCAAACCAGAAACTTTTAATTAAATTTTACTTCTTTAACTTTGACGAGAAAAAGTTGAAAAATTGCTTATTCTTATTTTGAACTAAATTATTTCCTAAATTCCGGTGGCAATTCAACGTTACAGGAGCACAAGTGCTTGCCCCTGAAAGGGTTAAATAAGTTCCACATAGCATACCTGCCAACATCGCACTAAACTTCCGTACAACGTGGGTTGATTTAATCGAGGTTAAATACATTTCAAACCAGAATTTTTTTTTAAAGAAATACATTCAAATAGATTCCACGTAACAACATGAAAGTAAATATATACTATTATTTTAGATAAATTTTCTGGTTAAAAACATCTTTAACATGGATCAAATTAACTTACATTGTACGGAAGTTTGGTTGAAAGTTGGAAGGTATGACATAGAAACACTGAATTAAATAAATGATGCCGGAAATAAATTTCTAAACTTTGTTAACTTGTGTCAAATTAAACGGCATCTTATGAGTCAATAGAAATTTCATTCATCTCTTGATAACTCTGTCTCAGAGGCCCCTCAGAATTAATTATGCAACAAATTTCCGAGACAGTATTTAAAGGTTAACCACGTTTCTAACCAAAAATTCTTTTAAGAAATTAAATAAGTTCACGTTTGAAAAATGAAGTTAAATAAATGATACCTGGAATAAATTTCCGGCTTTGAAACCTGGTTAACTCGAGTCAAATCCACCTTACATTTTAGGGAAGCTATTTGGGTGACTGACTAGCATGTTTAATGATTGGTTGTGTTTTCAAGGTAAAAGAATTGAGAGGGTCGGGGCAAGAAAGTGCCAAGCCACGTTTTTGGTGAAATAAATCTAACACCGTAATCTGTTGCTTAATATTGTAAATTATAATATCGAACATGTAATTAGTTTCTAATGTTACTTGGCGGCAGCCTATGTGACAGGTTTCGTCTTTGCCCCTGATGTTTATGCCCCCAAATGAAGGTAGGTAATTTACAAGAAACGTAATAGTAATATCATATTGTTACTCAGAATATATCAAGTGTTACTAAGACATTGGCGAAAAATTTTTATTTGTCTTGATTTGAGTATTGGATCCAATTTTCAAATTGAAATATCTCAGAAGCTTAAAAATGTGGCTTGGCACTCTCTTGCCCCGACCCCCTCAATTTTGTTTAGGGTATACACAGTACTGTAGCGTGTGTAGGTATTTTACTGAATTACGTGCAATAATAAAAATAAGTGCATATGGGTCAAAAATTGTGATGTTTAAATACAGTTTCAGTTCAGTGGTCCCGAACCTTATTTTCGGCATGCCCCATTTAAATCTATCTAACCTCACGATCCCCCCCCCCAACTGCCAACATACAATTCTTATTATTTAAAACGTGAACTTTTTATTCATGCAGAGTAAGTATTAAAAGAACACAACCGCTTCCCAAGCATCTTTTTAATTTTTAAGCGCCTTTATCAAATATATTATTTTTTCTTTATTGTCTTCAAAAAAGAGGAGGTTCTCAATTCGAAGGGTATTCTTTTTATTTATGTATGTTCACCAATTACTCCGAAACTACGCGACCGATTCACCAGATTATTTTTTTAATTGAAAGAACTCTCGAATTAGTCCAATTTTTAAATTTCATAAAAATTGGGTCAGTACATTTTAGAAATTCAACAACAACAAAAAAAAATCTTTAAAATATTTAATTTTGAACTATTTTTATTAAGTGATGTAGCGCTATGTGTTTGTTCGAGAAAGTGGTTACCTGGAAATTTTCTTCCCTCATTATACGGTTTTGTTTGTAAGAAAACCAAAAAGCAAAGTTTGAATCGTTAAAATTTTTTATGAAGTAAGCAATCGGTAACAACTCCCCCCCCCCCAAAAAAAAAAAAAAATAATGATCGTAAAAAAGTTCTTGACAAATTTTTGAATTTAATATAAAATCAAGTCATTAGCGTGCTATGAGTGCGGTTGACAAAACTGCCAATTTTATAAGTTGGAGTCTGTTTTATTTTTTGTTAAATGTTACTTGTTTAACTTTTTGAAAATCGATAATTAGATAAGTTGCAAATCACAATGCAGAGTTAGTGTTATTCTATTTAAAAGATTTTCTGCATGTTTTAAGTCTCATATAATTGACGCTAATCGCAAAGAGGTTAACAATGCCAAGTAGCTTCAACCTGTTTTTTACCTTATTACAAGTTTTGTCAGAAATATACAGGGTGTCCGAGAAAGATCCGTACAACTTCAAAAATTTATTGAAAAAGAAACAATAGGGTTACAGCGCAACTAATTAGTACATTAGATAGAATAACTCAAAAAGTTTTTTTTCCTATAACTTAAGTTATTACCTTAGGAAATTTCGTAAGTCGCAATCGTTTATGAAGCACATCGTGTACAGTGGATCTTGGCATTTGCAGCTCCCGGGATGCTTGTCGAACTGATTTTGTAGGGCTCCTACGAAATGTTTCACGTATTCGTTCCACACTTTCTTCGCTAGTTCTAGGGCGACCATATCCTTTTTTATGTTCCACACTACCCGTTGTCATAAATTTGTGATACCACTCACGAATGCTTGACCGAGATGGTGGCGATTCCCCATACGTCGTTCGATAATTCCGTTGTGTTTGCGTATCTGATTTTGTTTCGATAAACCACGCAACACATTGTGCTTTCTTCACGCGATCCGCCATTGAAATAACTAAAATGCTTTAATATTCCTTTGCATGACATATAGCGCCATCTATGGTCAGAAACATACTGCAGAAAAAAACTTTTTGAGTTATTCTATCTAATGTCCTAATTAGTTTCGCTGTTACCCTACTGTTTCTTTTTCAATAAATTTTTGAAGTTGTACGGATCTTTCTCGGACACCCTGTATTTCTAACAATTCTATAAATTCAACTAAGCAATACCATCTTCAGCGTCATATCTAAATGAGTTTTTTAGCTCACAGACTATCAAAGCCTGAGAGCTAATGTGCCCGGAGGTTCTGTATGTACGTAACGCGATAATTCTTGATGGAAATATCCGATTTGCTGCAAATTTTGTATATAGATTCATTCTGATAAGGCGCTTTCCTGATTTAGTTTTGGGAGTTCGTTGGTTAAGTATAAAGGGGGGAACGGGGCTAATTCCCCTTAATTTAGATAAATGGATTTTTAATGCAGAATTATACGATTTGCTTCAAATTTCTGTATGCAGGTTCATTGTGATAAGGCGCTTCCCTGATTACCTTTGAGGGTTCATTGGTTAAGTATAAAGGGAACACAGAGCTAATCCCTCCCTTAATTTATTGTTAATTTCTTTATTTTTTGAGGGGCATTATTCTTTGAAATAAGAGTATAATATACAATTAGCGTGAATAGCATGTGAGCTCAATTCTATCAGTTTAGCTGGGCAATTTTCTTTTTCTTTTATTTTCAACTCAGTTGAGTATGAAACAAAAGTTTTATATGATCTGCGGTTTCATTTTCACAATGTTCGGAAAGATTCATACATTTGGCATTAAATTTAATAGCATCAGTACATTTTATAATTGATTCTAGTCTAATTTTATAATTTGTAAAAGCTTTCGTATATATTTTCTAGTAGGTTACATTTTCCATATTTGAATGAAGCACTTTTAAAATTGAATAACTTGTTTTTAACATTTTGCAACATAAGTGAAAAGTGTTTATAAATTCGGTTTGTCTGCCCGACCTCTAACTCGTGTAAATGTTGTCGGATTGCTATGTAATTGATATGTTATTGAGATTTATTATGGTGTGTTCGGTATGAAAATGAAGTGTGTAGCATGCATAGTTCATTTACTTTGGCACTCAAAAGTTTTCCGCTACATTATGGTCTATGGGGGAAAATCGATATCAGTGTATTTAAATTATACGAATTTCAATATGTTGGAAATAATATATCACTGAGGTGCATAACAAGATTCTTACTATTGATTATAGTTTACATAGCATCTATTATTCATATATAGCATCGGTTCCCAACCTGGGTTACGCGTACACTTCGGGGTACGTGAAAATTACATTGGTAATGGCGGCTAACGCAAAAAAATATAATAAAAAAAGATAAATAAAATTCTAAATATTTCTTTTACAAAGCGAAAATTTGTAAAAGTAAAATAGGGTATTCGCAGAGAATGAAGGAATATACCTAAACTTAGAAATTAATTGATAATTTGTTGCCATTAACTCTGTCCACTCCTAATAATATCTTGCGATTTCGTATGTGTCCCTCCTTTTGTATTGTTGTTTTTTTCGTAAATTTTTTTTTCGTAAATTTTTCGTTTTTTTTGTATTGTTGTAATTCTACAAGTATCTAGAAAAATGAATCGTATCCGGTCTTCAGCTTTCGAAGATTTTGTGGAGGCGATGCGGGTAAGCATACCTGTAACATGAGCTTAGCCCTACAATGTCGCCGACAGCTTAATGTAGTTGCGTGTGAAAGTTATGTTGACGAATAGCTAGACTGATGGAGGTTAATCAATTATTTATTAACCTAACAAACATAAGTTTAAGAAATCTATAAAATAAAATTAACGTGCTTTTTCCACTGCTAAAGACACACATGAGACTATAATGTCCAGCTTACATAGAAAGCTCTGTCATGCTCTCCTGAACTCCTCCTTGTCAATAAATCCCAGTTTAAATACAAGAGCATTCGACTGTTGCCATTGTAAAAAGAACTAATGAGTCCAGTCCTGTTTGAGAGATCTTGCATCTTATCAATCCGTCCGATTCTGTCGTCAGGAAAATTCGCTTCGGAAAGCAGAACCATCGAAGTGGGTGTCGAGAAATAGAGTACTTCCATATCTCAGTTCCAGTAGGTCTCACTGGTGAAAATTGTCCACTGCCGAAACAGCTAGAGTGACTGCATGAATGGGTTGCTCGAATCTAGGGTAGTTAGACTCATGAGTTTGTCCACAGCAGCAACAGCTAGAGAACCCTGCACGGATGAGTCGCCACAATTCCATTTAAAACCCATTTGATATCGGGTCACCATTTTAGTGTTCGACTGGTCAGTGTTAGCATAAACTCATTAACGTGTATTAATGGCTTCATTTCTTCTTTGGAAGTGCTAAATTTGAAATATTTAGCTAATATTTAGTGTTTTGAGTGACTTTAAGTTGATATTATGTTGTATTTCAAAACGTATAAATGGTTGAAAATTGGAATTCTTAAGAAAACTGCATCTCACAATGTTAACTAGCATAAGAACGTACTAATGAACGTAAACAACATATTTGGAACGGGTTTATGTGAGAAGGGGTAAGCATAAATGAAGAGTCTAAGCAAGGGATACGTCAGTGAATAACGGTTGGGAACCGCTGATATACAGGGACACGTGTTCGGTTACAGTACTGTCTATGAACGATAATTGCTGGTAGGGCGTGTTCAGTTGTGATATTCATTTTTAAATTTAACGATTTATTTGCATAAAACATGGTGTGCATAAATATTACATATATAGAGTTGTACAAAAGAATTCGAATGCATTTCTGCTTATTGATGAAAATTGCGGAAAGAGAATTTTCAACTGTGTTAATAGATTTCTAACGGAATTTTAGCATACTATGTAGTATATATACAAATCGCTGGATCGTATACAGAGATTCACAAAAGAATTTGAATTATTTTCCGACTGTAGACAGTAATTATCAAACTTGGGTTTTCAAATATGTTATGCGTTTTCTAAATTGTTTACTCTGATGTCATCTTTTACTTTACTAAACGGTGTGGTTTTGTTCCAGTAGTTTGAATATGTTGGAAAGTGTAACATAATCTATGCTTGACGCATGATTTTTCTTTTGTCGTTAATTTATTATTTGAAATTTGCATGCATAAAGTTTATTAAATATTATGTTATTACCGATCCTAAAAATAGCCGAAAGGGCTGGCAAGAAATGGGTTAATAGCTATTCTGGAAATGCCCCCACGTTTCGGAACCAGTGTTCTAATGATTTTATAGTTTTCAAGAAAAACAGTATTTTAATAATCTGTCTGAAAAGTGCTTGAGGTAATCGATCTTGTCGTTTTCAAAGTCGTTTCCTGTCTTGTTTTCAAAACTTTTAATTTTGTATTAAGTAAAGAAAGGAGCGTCACTTTTAACGAGAAAGATTTGTAGAAACATTCAGAATATTGTTATAAACAATCGTTAGAAGGATGTTACAAATTATTTGTAAAATTTACGTCTCAGTATAATTTGAATCATAGAACTCCCGTATTTCTTCGTCGGAATATATTAACTTTTACAAGAATTAATGATTATAGTATTTTGTGTTTATAATAAGATAAGCATTTTAAAAGGTTATACTCAGTCATTATCGTGTCTAACCTTATGTTAAATTTTTGTAAAACTGAACATAAGGATTTACATTAACTGGCCGTTGTAATTTCAAAAATGGAAATTCTAGTTAAATTTAGCGATTTAAATCCTTTCAAATTTCCTAAATTATTTTCTACTTTAATATAAACTAGGGCATTCAACCCGGGCTTCCCGGGATAGAGAATATATGTGAAAACAAATTTTTTTTTAAAAATTGAAAACCCTAATAGATTTTTTACATTTAATAATTCCTTTAAATTGCCTCCTGACAACACCTAATATCATTTTTATATGAAATATGTCAATCATATATTTAAATAAAATTTTGAAATTTATTAAAAGCATTAATTTCATATTGCCAGAAGTTAATAGCCGAAGAAATCGCTAAAATTTTCGTTATCTGCAGCAGTTTTTTTTATTACTCAGATAATTTCTTTTAAGCGGTTATTTCAATTACATGTCAGTCAAATTTCGTTTATTTATACGATTTATTAATTGTTTAATGACGTTTTAATTTTGTTATTGAATATTATCTGGAAACAAATGCTGAACTTTTTATATTGTTTAAAGTGTTAACGGATTCATATTTTGTAATCGTCTGCAAGTGTTAGAGATCAGATTTTTTTTTAAAATGATTGAAATTTAATTTAATTGCTATAATAAATGAGTAAATTGTGATAGTTTTCAAATAAATTGCCATTGAAAGTAGATATTTTTTCCTATATAACGGTGTAAAAATTAAAAATATGCGAGGTTTAGAAATTGTAAAAATTGCAGTAGCAAAAATCGCAAAACCGAAATTTCATCGTCAACTGTTGCCATTCGCAGGACCCGCTTGAGACTTAGATGTAGGGGAAACCCGACGTCACACAGGGGGACCCCCTTTTACTCTGCCAATTATGCTTCAACAATATCAAATTTTACCATCAAAATTTTGAGTAAACAGCACTTTTAATATTAAACTAAAGCTAACTACTTATATACATATAAAAATATTTTATTATATACATAATTATACATAACAAATCAATTTTATAAATGAATTTACAAATATGGAACAGGTGCGAATGTTTGAACTTCAGAAATATATTCTATGCTTTACAAATTGCAGGACTTGCCAGTGCTAAGAAAACAAATATTTGATATAAATTTATGCTTGGCTGCAACACAATTTTGCATCTATTTTATAAGCAGAAATTTGGTATCAATGGATGCTAATTACTTTCCCCTTTATTTAAATAACCAATTCTCCATATTTTATATAATTTCTCTACTCTTTATGAATATAAACAAAATATAATTATATCATTTCTCCACTCTTTATGAATATAAACAAAATATAATTATATCATTTCTCCACTCTTTATGAATATAAACAAAATATAATTATATAGATTAAATTTTCTGTTATTTTTAGCAGTTTTGAAATTAAAGTGAAAAATGTAAGAAAAATGAAAATAAGTTTCATTTAATCACTGTTTTTATATCATTTATTATATCAACAGAAAAAAAAATAGAGCATAAATGTATCAGTAATAATCTGAGGGAAAATTTAGTAGCTATAATTAAGAAAATAAAATACATTTTTTACGCAGACTGAAAAATATTTTCCCAAAAATTAGTTTTGAAAAGAAAATTTGGGGGCCCCTTTGTATTTCAGTGGGTAAGCTTGGGCTTCACGGGCCTATTCGGTAAACAGGGCCTGGCCATTCGCAAAAGGACGTCAGCGTTACGCACGGACACGTTTGTCCTTTATAATAGAGATAGTACGGATATTACGCACTCGTTTTATTTTCTCGCCATTCGAAAAAGTTACACAGATTTTAAATCTCAATCTTCTCAAATATAACTTTATTAGCTATTTAAACTATTAAGAAAATCGGGAGTTTTTTTTTTGCATTTAAGAATTTTATTTTGTACAATCAAACTATTCATAATCAGTTTGTATTGAAAAGTAGAAATCTTATAGTCTTAAAAGTAATTAAATGTTAAATAATTATTAAAAAAGTTTGGAAAAAAAGTTAATCACCTGGCATAAAGTTATACTAGAATTTTTGGCGAAACGCCAGTTCAGGCTCACTGTGGAGACGAGAAAAGTTTTTGGTTTCCGTCTGTTTGTCTGTTCCGCGATAACTGCCGTAAAAATCGTCCAATTAAGTTGTTTTTTGGTGGGTATGGTGGTGAGGTACCCGGAATTAGCTGTACAGTTTTTAGTTACATTTGATTTATTCGTTCGAAAAATATAGAACATTTCTTTTTAGGTCATAATACTTTCCTAGGGGAATGCAGACGATTTTCAAATTTAGTTTTTAACTGAAATGAAAATCGCGTATTTGAATAATGGATTTAAACGTAAAATTACTAATGCTAATTTTTCAATATGGAGGTTTTAAATATATCCAATACCTTTGAAAATTTGCTGATACATTCATTAGAATTTAGAAATTGTTTAAATTATTGGACAATTTTTTGCATATGTTCAGGAAATATAAAACATATTATTTTCATATTTTTTACAAATTTTAAAATGCATTTCTTTTTACTTTGCTCTTTGATTTATTAGTTGCCTAGCAACCATCCTTCAAAGAATATCAAAATATTAAAATTCAAGTAACTCGCACTGTTTTGCTGCAATATTTTATTATAAAAATAAATTATTTTTGTATTCTATTGACATAAATGAAGAATTTATTTTAATACAAGTTTATTTTTTTTTCTAAAAAGGTACACGAATAAGAAGTTCATAAGAATTTCAGAATATCATTGCATAAACCGTGTTTAATTTAACGCTTCTAATTTCTGAAACCTCCGAAGTATTTTTTATGCCTATAAATATGTATGCAATATTAAAAAAAACTAAATTGCGGATTGTAAGATGCTAAATAATATGAAAAGTGAGATTAAAAAAGAATAACTTTCAGAGCTGACGTTGAGGCTCCTGGTCTTCAGATTTACTAGTCTAAAATATATTCAACAGTTTAAAACCCTCTTATAATTAGGTGAGAAATGGTGTACACAGGTCTTGTAGGGGCCCCCTTTCTCATGAAAATTGCTTTATAAACATGACAACTAGCTTTATGTGCCGTTTAAAATTTAAACTGTAGTTCTGTGAAAAAACAATATGGACACGTAAAAATGCATTGAAAATTATGGATATGTAAAATCTTGTACACAATATGCTATTTAAAATAAGTGAAAGTCTAAACCTAAGGGGGGGGGGGCACCAGTGGATGAGAGGTTCTGCTCTCAAAGCTGGTAGACGGGAGGTGCTGGTTTCAAACCCCTGTCGCGCTCGTCGACCTAACCGTTTGGAGTTTTTCACTGTTTTCTTCGAACCTTGCGTTAATACGGGTTAGGATCCCTTAGAAAGACCCCCACGGAGGGCACTCCCCCCTAGGGCCTATATCACTCGAGTAGATAATCGGCCGTCATAAAATCAACCAACCTAAACCTAAGGGATAGAATGAAATATGTTTGATGGAATATCCGTCGTTCTCAGAATTTCAAAGTCTACACTACATATCGAAAAAAAATTAAAGAGGACTTGCTGAAAGTGTGCATTTAATGTCACAAATATAAAAATGATGTCACAAATATTAAAAGAAGTTGTTACATTATAAAATAGTTTTTAAAAACTTAAAAACTTCCGACATTTCGCGTCGAGCGCTTTCGCTCAGACCTTGTTCGCCATCAGGGTAGCTTTGATTGCGTACTTAAAAATTCTTAAACGTGTACTCCCTTTTAAGTTTTTAAAAACTATTTTATAATGTAACAACATCTTTTATATTTGTGACATCTTTTTTATATTTGTGACATTAAATGCACCTCTTTAGCAAGTCTTCTTTAATTTTTATTTCGATGTATTTTCAAGGTGAATGTGATATTCCACAGTATATACAGGGTGGTTATAATTTAAGTATCTCTATTTCAAGCTGTCTGTAGCTCGAAGGAATGATCCGAATGAAACCAGAATCGGTATACTTACTATTCAAGAAGGGGGAAGCAGCATGGTATAATAAAAAAAATTATTTCAATATTCACCGACAGATGGCGTTACTGAGTGTGAAATGTAACGTGTAATACAAGATCAAAAAATTAAGTCGCAGACCGAATGGCACACCTAATTTATTGTAAAATGTCACAGTGAACGTGATTACTCTTTTGCATGGCTGTGCCGCGATCATCTTCAGGTTCCACATAGTCATTGTGCTGGAGGACACAATCCAGACTGTGCACAACGTGCTCAACTGCGGAATGTAATGCATCAGGAGTGATGTTTCGTACATGTTATGATATGCAGTAAAATCATTGAGGTTTGTGACACATCCACGGTACACAATATTACACATTACATTTCACACTCAAAAGCGCCATCTGTCGGCGATTATTGCAATTAATTTTTTTATTGTTCTATTCTTCTTCCCCCTTCTCGAATAGTAAGTGTACAGATTTTGGTTTCATTCCTGTTATTCCTTCAAGCTACAGACAGCTCCAAATAGGGATACTTATTTTATAACCACCCGGTATATTTTCCATATACAGTATGCCCACTAAAGTCCCTTGCCACCCTCTTAACTTCGGAACGGCTGCTGCTATATTCATACAGGCTGTCCAGCGAATAAGACCCTGATTTCAAAATTAAATATATCAAAAACAAAGATCAATAGAATTATGCGGTAAATAGTTTCTTTATTAGCTAAGCTGTAAAAATGTTATACAGAAATTTCGAAAATTTAGTTTTAAAAACCGTTAACAGATGGCGCTGTAATCGCAATGCCTATAAATTGTGCTTCAAAGTCCAGAGCGATCAGTTCGACCGTTGAATCGAAAAAGAGGTTAGCGTAGAGGTTAAAATCATGTATTCAATTGAACAACGTGTTTTTCTCGTACTGGAGTATTACAGATTAGAACGCAGTCCTGCGGCAACAAGGCACAGCTTTCAAAATATATTTAATGTTCCGAAAGGATCCGATGCGAAAGTCATTCGCAAGCGCTTTGCCAAATTCGCACGAACCGGCAGCGTGGATTATAATCGAGTGGGAAACGTTGGACCCAGGCAAACTGTAGTCACTCCTAGAAATGTCGCCAAAGTTTCTGGAATTGTTCAGCAAAATCCAAGGAATAGTGTGCGAAGAATTGCATCAGAGACTGGTTTAAAGCGTTCCAGTACGCAAAAAATATTCAAAAACAGCCTACGTATGTTTCCATACAAAATCCAAAGTCATCAGACAGTACGCACAAGAGCTTTGGGACAAAGGGTTGACTTTGCGAACCAGATTCTCACAATGATTGATAATGAAGGGTTTGATGTTGGCCGCATCTAGTTCACAGATGAAGCACATATCCACTTGAATGGATTAGTGAATAAACAAAACTAGAGAGATTTTGGGGTTCCGAAAATCCTCATTTGTGTGAAGAGAAACCACTGCATTCGCCTAAAGTTACTGCTTGGGTTGCGGTATGCACCAGAGGCATTATCGGCTCTTTTTTTATGCGACAAACGATCACTAGTGAACGTTACCTTACAATTTTGGAACAATTTGTCAGCACACAACTAGCGTTGGAGGATCGACCAGATATCGATTGGTTCATGCAAGATGGGGCACGACCACATTGTACAGAAAAGGTGTTTCGCCTTCTTGATGAGTACTTCGGGAATAGAGTAATTGCGTTGGATTATTCCAAATTCACTGTAACAGGAATGGATTGGCCTCCATATTCGTTCAATCTGACTCCTTGTGACTACTTTCTGTGGGACGCATTGAAAGACAGTGTCTACCGGAATCATCCCACTACGCTGGGTGAGTTTGAATCGTCAATTTGTGTGGCATGCGATTCCATTTCCGTTGAGACATTGCAGGATGTGATGTCAAATTTCATTATTCGTTTACGCCACCTCATTGTTTCGAAGGTGAAAATTTTAAAAAGATTGTGTTCTGATTGAAAAGAATGCTTGACTTGACTTTTTTTGTTTTGTTTTAGATTGCTTGCAGAGAACGAGTTTTTCGGCGTACAGCGCCATCTGTTAATGGTTTTGTAGCTAAATTTTCGGAACGTCTGTATAACATTTTTACAGCTTAGCTAATAAACAAACCATTTACCGCATAATTCTATTGATCTTTGTTTTTGAAATATTATATTTTGAAATCAGGGTTTTATTCGCTGGACACTCTGTAAAAGTAGTGTCTAGGTATAGTACAGTAACCATGCGCTACACAATGAAACCGCCTACGACGCCACCTGGTGGAATGCTTCGGAGTTAGCATTTTTATCTCGAAAACTGAAAGAGATAGAGAAAAAAGTTATTTACAAAGTTGTAGAGCATCATTGATTTAGTACGAAAAGATAGCTTGTGGACATTAACGCGAAGAATAGAACGGTTAAAACACGCATTTGTTTTTTCGTGATTTCCTGCACTGTGACGTGACAAAACGATCTTATAAAGAAAAAAAAACAACTAGTTATAATAATACATACTTTATTTTAGATGTTCAAACTTCTCATCGTCAGCTGCAATGCACATTTGAATCCTTGTTTGAATTTCACGCTGCACACGTTGGAGCATAGATGGTGACACGTTGGCACAAGCGTCCGTAATGCGTCATTTAAGGTCCTGCAATGTTTGTGGAGGGGTCGCATACACATGCTGTTTCATAACTGGTTGTTTCTTTTTTTCTAAGATCGTCACAGTGTAGGAAATCACGAAAAACAAATGCACGTTTTAACCGTTCTATTCTTCGCATCAATGTCCACAAGGTGTTTTTTGTACTAAATCGATGATGCTCTACAACTTTGTAAATCACTTGTTTTCCCTATCTCTTTCCGTTTTCATGATAAGAATGCTAACTCCGCAGTTTTCCACCAGGTAGCGCCGTAAGCAATTTCATTCAGTAGCGCATGGCTACTTTACTATACCTTAGACACCACTTTTATGAATATAGCAGCAGCCGTTCCGAAGTTAAGAGGGTGGTAAGGGACTTTAGTGGGCATACTGTATGTTATTTGTGTTAACACTACATTTTATTGTCGTTAGTGAAGAAAACGGAGATAGTTAAATTTACATGAATGGGAAAAATTATTTTTTCTATAAACTACAAATGGAAATTTCCATTAGTTCGTATCTTCAGACTGTGGACAAAATGCATTTTGCGGCCCCCTGAAAATGTGGGCTCGGGGCACATGCGTACCCTTGTGATGATCAGATCCTGCTGTATAATATATTTTTTGTTTTTGTTTATGGTATGTGTAAAGTTTTATTTGCAATAAATATTTAATCCAAAGGTTTTTATGCCCAAAATACAGATATTTTTAATTTTGAAGCTTTATTAAAACATTTACAGCGATTACTTACATATGTTTTTTACTGACTTTTGGTAGTTACATGTTATACTAAGTAGCAGCAAAAAGGTATATTTAAGGATAATATTGAAGGAGATAAAAATTCAAAAATAAATGTAAGTTCTTTCAAATATGAGATCTGTGCTGCAAAACAAACATTTTAGGAATTATAATGAATTGTAACAACCACCCACATGGTGAATATTACCAACGAGCAACGTCCCTATGCGTTTTCCCCAACACACTTGGCTACACCGGAAAAACTTAAGACAGAAATTCAATAAGTTTAATTCATCCAAAAGCGGGAAGGTTTTGGTCCTGAAGGCTTCGGACGACCGCTGCGGCTTCGAATTCATTGTAGCTCCAGCATCAGTTATCTATAATAAAATTACATGTTACTATTATAATAAAAGCTTAATCAACATTAGTTTCAATATTTAAAATGTGGAACAACATGAAAACAAGAAACAAGCGTAAATTTCTAAACTCGCTTCTTTCTTTTTAAATTTATTATTTTTATTGATTAATGACAAGTTCTTAAAATTTAAAATAATTTAAAAATAAAATCCAATCATGATTTATTTTTGAAATTTTTTATAAATATTTGTGTGAAAACTTTTTTCAAATGCTAAATACTATTGTGTTTTTATTGATCAGCGAAAGCGCATTGCTATCGTTTATTAGAGAGAAATTCAGTTCTTACTCTAACCGAATTTCCATAATTACATTGAAGATAAAATCATTTAAATTGTCTGTTATGTAATCATGTTAGCTATAAATGATTAATATTATTAAATTAACATACTGATATTAATAATATGAAAGTTTCATTTTAAACTTATATTAAATAACTTCATGCTTAAAAAGTGAGTTATAATTTTTATGACCAGGATATAATTCAAATGAAATGGAAAAGAAAATTAAAGTTGGAAATATTTTAAAAATGTAATTAATTTTAACCAGGCAATTTGTGTCATGTTACATGTGAAATGTATGCAATATTAAGAAACTTAAATTCTAACTGATTTTATTAATATAATTCTAAATAAAGGAAATTTATATAAAAAAAAAATCTTCATATGTCCACAACTGCATTTAAAATATTTACATTTGAAAAGTTTTTAAAAGAATTTTTTGGTATGCATATGATAAAAATAATTAAATGAATGAAAAAATATATTTTTTGAAATTTTTGAAGTAATGTTTTAAAATTAACTCTTACTATTTGATTAAAATTTGTTTAATGTCCTCATAGTAATATTGTCAATAAATTTAAGTATCTGATATTTTTAAGAGTACAGTGGACATTAAAACTAACAAAAACGAACAAAAGTATGCTTTTTTGTTATTAACTAGTTAAAATTGAAAATAATATATTCAAAGAGTGCTCATAGAAAGAATTTGTTTGAATGTATGAATGGAATAACTACTGAAAAAAAATCAATCTGTTTCGGTTTCAAATGCTTTAGCAGTTTACAATTTTTAGCAGTTTACACATATGTAAATGCTGCATGCGATTTTTTGTTTGTTCAAAATTCTTTATATGCTCCATATGGGCGGGCCAAAATCTCATAAGTGATTTTTGGCTACTGGTTTACTGCTGATATCTGATTTTCAAAAGTTTCATTAGGCTCAATTTGAATTATTATTAACCACTGATAAATTGCAGATTAATAATAAGTAGATGGGAAGAAACTTTATTGAAAAATAAATATGATATGGCAGTTTTTATCAGACAAAACACATTGTAAGAGACAGAAGTGATATTTTTCGCAATTTTGCCACTTTACTTTAAAAATTATATTTTTGGAATATTGTATGCACTTTTTTCAAAGACATATAAAACCTAAGATGAAATGGCTAGATATTGTTTAATCTATAGATATCAATATTTAAATTAACAATGGGGTCGGTACTGACGGTTAATAAAGGTAGGCTCACCTTCTCTCCGTTCTCTTTAATCCAGAAAATCTTCTTTATGAACAAACAGAAAGCTACATTTTAAGAACAACATGTGTTCCGCTACTGGAAACAATACTGAAAACGACTGCATACTGTCATGTTCCGCTACTGGAAACAATACTGAAAACGACTGCATACTGTCATCTCGTAGAAATTAATAGGAAATTCATATACAAAGAAAGTAGGGAACCAAAAATGGAGGGACACAAATTAAAAAACCCAAGAAAAAAGAATATTGCGCATTCCACTCCTATAAATATTATATTATTATTCTCCATGAGACTCCTATTTATTATAAATGCATTGACTTAAAAAAAAATTAATATTTATTGTTTGTTGGGAGTTTAAATGATCAAGTTATGGGTTTGAGGACAGGGGACAGTAGCGAGATTTCCGAGATTTAAATTTCATTTTAAAGATTAAAAAACAGATTTTCATAGTAGAAGTAACATAATATTGCAGATCAATCACAGAACATTTTAACTCTTAACTAGAATTTATATTGCAAAGAAATTGAGAGAGAAACTGTGATTTCACACTTATGAGATTTCCGGCCATATGTCTAGGTATAATTTTAATACATTCAGATATGTACATTTGTTTTGATTGGTTTATTAAATTTCTGAAATTAGTAATAAAATATATTGATATGTGATTTTCTTAGAAAATTGTTTCATGCCAGTTTCATATTTTTTAATAACTGTCTGTCGAATTAAAAAAAACGGATGTGTTATTTAAGTCCTTTCAAATAATAGTAATAATATAAATACAAAATACTTCGAAAATTGGAACGCATGGAGCATTTTAAATTAAAAAAAAACTAATTAACATTTTTTATTTCATTTCCAGTAAATTTAATTTCTTTTAGAAATATATATTGAATTCATGAAACCCAACATGTTTTGGAATTTTTAAATTAATTTTTTTACTAATATAAAAAATGAAAAATATTTTTTAAAGTTCACCGTTCATTTAATGATGCCAACCTCCGAAGAAAATAATTTAAAGTATTAAAGCGTAAAAGATGACTAATAATCAAACATTTAATTTGTTCCCTTTCAGTTTTTGAGACATTTCAAATCAGATATCCTTACTTATGATACAATATTTAATGAAAAAGATTTAAAATAGTTCCTTAAATATTTGATAATAATAATTAAAAAAATATTATTTTCAAAAGCAATGAAAACTTTAAATGCAACTATCAGGTTTTTTTTTTAAGATTCCGTTGATTGCGAGGAATTAACAGCGGCAATCAACATTTAAAATTTTTAAAGCAGCTATTTTTTGAAAGTAGGGATAGTTAAATATAATTCATATACTTTAGAAATATTTTGACTGTTTTATTATAAAACATAAAAATTGACATTTTTTGCAAAATTTTGAAACATTTTATGTACAGAGTTCCATTTAATGTTCTTCATAATAATAATTATAACCTTTATGTTGCATTGTATATGTGGTGGATAAGTTAATATAAACACCCTACCCCCTTACCAAGATAACATTATCACAATTTGGCCTAAATAGATACAGCATTACCTAGCACGCATGTTTTTGCATATAATGGTTATGAAAGTAACAATCTATTAGCAGAAATCAAATTCCAAAAATCTAACATCTATTTTGGAGCATAAAATCTGAACTTAATGAGGAACGTGATAATCTCCAAGGCGAATCCTGATCTTTGAAACCTTCAATTTTTCAAACTTATTCATTATAAACTACAAGCAACAATTATTGATAGAAAAACATTTATTCCAAAGCTCAAAATCGGAACGTAATGATACGCCCGTTAACATCTCGGAACTCCAACAATCCAAAATTTATTACGAAACACAACGTTAGTTTGCAAAATATATTCTATTCTTGAGTAAATAATAATATTATAGTAATTATCGTAACATTATAGATGAATTTTCTATGAATTAAACTTTTGAAATGCTATCAGAAAATACACTGAAAAGCATCTATCTACAGCTCAGTATCTTTAGCACAGTCAGCGGTGGTGAAGACAGTCAAATACTGAACTCCTTTAACTTGTAAAAGGTGTAGTCAAGGAAGCGTTTTGAATTCTCTCTGTGACAACCAATCAATAAAGCACTGCATGGAGATCCGTACGAGTTAATAAAACAGTACAAACAATGAAAAAACAAACTTTGCAGCTTTACCAAATGACGGCTGTCAAATACAAAAACAGGGACTAAAGGTAATCATAAAAATATTGGCTCAAATTCTTAAATTAACGAACAGTATCATTCATCTCCAAGTAATCTCCAAGATGAACTTTCTATCAACAAAACTTATTCATTATGGATTCCAGTGAATTTTATTCCTACTTATGTACTACTCTGTTTCATAGCTCAGACACTGAGCATAATGAGATTACAGATAACCTCTAAGATGCACTCGCATATTCAGAACTCCCTATCGGTCAATCTTATTCATTATGATTTGAAAGCAATAATCCGGCTAAAGCATATGTTTGAACGCTCAAAGTGTTGATATAATGAAGTACCAGACAACCTGAGAAATGAAATTTGATGTTCAGAACTTGGAATCGCTCAACTCATTCATTATGAACATTGTACTTGCCATTGACGTTTATTTAAATAAAGCATCTCTTTCAAAGCTCAAAATCATAACTTAATGGTGTCTCATGTAACATCTTAGATGTACTCTGTATCAGGCTAATATTTATTATGGGCCTCAAACAGCATTAATCCTCAAATAGCATATGATTTACTTAACAGAAAATCATTTGTTCCTCAGCTCAAAACTTAATGATTGATTTGAAAGCGTCACAGATAAACTTTATCAATTAAACTCATTATGAATTGCAATAAACGTTTATTCGCAGAAAAGCATGAGTTCTAGACCTCCAAACCTTCCAGAATGGTAATAATTGACGTCATGGATTCCAGAGATATAAAAAAATTAATTCTCATTTTCAAAAATCTCTATCAAATGTATCCATTATGCAAAATAAGTTTATTCAATTGTATATATTATTGCATATGCAATTATATTGAAATCTATCTGTTCCAGAACTCAATGTCTCCATATAATGGATGCACGAAATAGAATACGATATTCAGCTTCACTTTGAGAAATCTCTTTTTGTCATATTTATAATAAATTTAGTCACAGTAAAGACTGAAATTAGACTTCAAAAGCCTTAGTATACATTCAGTTAGCAGTGTATGTTTACCAGCAGCAGGTTTACAAGCAGCAGCTATTGAACTATCAGTCAAATGTAGAATATCTTTTACTTGTAAATAGATGCAGCCAAGGAAATGTTACTCGATACATTCTCACTGTAATAAAAACAAAACAAGCAGCCACCTGAGCATTACAAAGAGCCCTGTACAAAATAATAAATCATTACAAAAAATGATAAAGCTGTATTTTTGAAGCAGAGAAGGACGCTCATTGATATTAACAAACAATTGTGCTGGTGATCCTACAAAGTGAATTTTCATTTTCAAAACTATCAAAAAATGTTGAATACTGCCAGTTATTCTCAAATTACCCTTTCAAAGACTTGAAATTGACTATTTCAACAGCGTTTTATAATGATGCCAGGTTCAGTACATTGCCAAAGATACCATAAAATCTTGCACTTATTCATTATGAACGTCATCTATGCTTATTCACAGAAAACACTTGTTCCAGATCTCAATGTCTTACCATAATGATGCATTTAGAAGGAAGGAACACAGAATAGCACCAAATGCAAAACTGAATGTCTTGATTAGTACACCAGATAATCTAAGATTCACCATGTACTCGAAGAATGTATTTTCATTTTTGGAACATTTAAATGAAATGCATTTAATCTGAAACTTAAACAAGATTTATTCAGAGAATAAAAAAACATCTTTACTAGAACTTAATATCCTACGATAAAAATGCACCCCACAATCGATGAAATGCACTTTTATCTCCACAAATGTCTGTCGGTCAGTCTTATTCATTATAAACTGACAACTATATTTATTCAGAACGCCTGTTTGCAGTGGTAAATGCCCTGATTGGTATACTAGGTAATCTAATGTGCTTCAGATAGTTGAAAAAATGGACAATAATTTTCATTTAGTATATTCAATCTGAATTTTCAACTACGCTTATTCAAAGAAAAGTACCTTTCCCAGATCTCAATATTCCACCACAAAATGCACCACACATTCGACAAAATGATTTTTTGAACTCTTTGTGAGTCTGTTATATCTCATAATATACTGTAAACTACGTTTATACATAGAAACATATTTAATAAAGACTTAAATGTCCTGATTGGTGCAGCAGATAATCAATGAAGTGTACTTTCATTTTCAGCATTTTCTATTCAATATATTCAGTATGCATTTTAAACTATGTTCTTACACATAAAGTGCATCTTTTGCCGAGCTCAATTTCACTAAATAATCGACTAAATGCATTCTGATTTTTAGAACTTTTTATCAGTCGTAATTATGAACTTTAAAACTCCATTTATTTACGGAAAAGGAATTAATCCAGAGGCTCACTATCCTGTTTAATTCACTAGATAATCGACAAAATGCACTTTGAAATATTTATCAAGCGTTATAATTTTGTATTTTAAACTAAGTTTATTCAGAAAAAGCCTCTATCTCGAAATAGATCAAGTGTTCTACTAAAATAGTGTGAGTAAAATGAATTCCCATTTTCACGACTCGCAACCCCCTCATGTCCTGCTTGCAGCCTCAGTCGTGGCAAAGGGGGTGACACTGGGCGGTCTGGGTGAAGTACGTCGGGAGTTTACTCCTGGTAGGGTCAGCCAAGGCGTGAAGGCCAGACCATTATGCTCAGCCCTAACCCTCCTTCCAAACTGGAAAAAGCTGAATTGAGAGCTGTCCGCATCATACCTGGCTTAAGAAACAGTTGCCCGTATGACATAGTACTATTTGAGGCGGATCTTGAACCTCTAAGTATGAGAAGAGACACTTGTCTAGTCAAATATTATAATAAACTCATTAGTTATGGTAACCAGAATCGCACATCGGAGTTCATTCAGAAATGGAAAAATAATCAAAGGCTAAAGAAGAGTATGAGTGCTGCCCGCATCATAACTGGCTTAAGAAACAGCTGCCCGAATGACATAGTACTATATGAGGCGGATCTTCAACCTCTAAGTATGAGAAGAGATACTTGTCTAGTCAAATATTATAATAAACTCATTAGTTATGGTAACCAGAATCGCACATCGGAGTTCATTCAGAAATGAAAAAATTATCAAAGGCTAAAGAAGAGTATGAGTGCTGCCCGCATCATAACTGGCTTAAACAGCTGCCCGAATGACATAGTACTATATGTGGCGGATCTTCAACCTCTAAGTATGAGAAGAGATACTTGTCTAGTCAAATATTATAATAAACTCATTAGTTATGGTAACCAGAATCGCACATCGGAGTTCATTCAGAAATGGAAAAATGATCAAAGGCTAAAGAAGAGTATGAGTGCTGCCCGCATCATAACTGGCTTAAGAAACAGCTGCCCGAATGACATAGTACTATATGAGTCGGATCTTCAACCTCTAAGTATGAGAAGAGACACTTATCTAGTCAAATATTATAATGAACTTATTAGTTATGGTAACCAGAATCGCACATCGGAGTTCATTCAGAAATTGAAAAATAATCAAAGGCTAAAGAAGAACAGCCCGTTAAGCCGATCTGCCTCCTTGTATATAATTAATAAAAACATAGAGGCTCATACCCTTAAGTCCAGAATTCATCCCTCTATTGTATTAACTGGGGTCTTTTTTCATTCTGAACTGCTTACCCCAGTGACTAAGAGTTCAAGTGTCCGTGAGTTTCTCAAATAGCCAGTTCTTGAGGTTATTGATAGAATACCGAGAGATGCTATCAAAATATACACAGACGGTAGTAAAGGTGAAAATAACCAATCAGGCAGTGGTAAGACCCCAGATGGTGAACAGAAGATAAGCACTAGAAATCCAGACTTTTGCTCTGTCTTTAGAAGTGAAGTTATTGCCATTGAAGTAGGGCTAAAGGCCATTCTGGCAGAAAACCGGTTTGGTGAAGTATGGATTCCATCGGACAGTAGGAGCGCAATCCAACATCTAAAAGACTGGAGTGATGCGGGTGATAGCACTACTAATTCCATTCTAAATATGCTGAAACGGATCTGCTTGACTCGAGTAATACATCTGCAGTGGATATCCTCACATGTGGATATTCAGGGAAACGAGGCTACAGATAAACTTGCAAAGAGCGGTTCAGAAGCCCCGCTCCCTGCCCCTGTCTGGATTTTCAATGAAATATCAATTAGAAAAATTAGGAACAATGTTAAGTGGCAGGTCCCTCCAGCAAACGAATGGTACGCAAGATAAAGTCCAGGTGGATGCTTGGGCCTCACTTGCGACTGAAAATCTCAGACAACCATATCCAGATTTGCTAGTGGTCATTTGAGGGGACTTTCTTTTGGTGGACAAAAGGTTTACCTGGTTTGCAATAGGTGTGCTTTTGTGAATGCTTCTCCTGACCACATTTTGGACTGCCTCCAATTCACCCACGATGACAGAGATCCTCTATTGTTTCTGGGCTTCTTGCAAATATATAACCTCATGGAAGAAGTCTAGCTGTCTCTGGACAGGGAGGATATGAAACAGCAACAATAACTCGCAAACTTAATAATCCTGAACTGCGAACTACTTATATTTTTAAAGAAGTTTATTTCTGGCCTATTAGTAACTCTCCAAATGGTTTTAAATGACTATGATGCTGATTAAGAGAGATTGTTGACATAGCGGAAGTGAGAACAAATCATTTGGCCGCACAATGCTTGTATTTTAAGATTTCTAACTACCGATCGTTTTGTGCCTGGATATTATTTGCGAGAACAATTTCATAATGAATGACCAGTTCCAAAAAAGCATTAAGAGCAGAATTTAGAGTTGTGCGAGTTTAATACTGCTCTGTTGAAATGCATCATACCATCCTTGGCTTAGTTACTGCTTGTTTTTTCTTCTGCAGATACGTAGTATTGCTTCGTATTTGCTTCATAGAGACGTCGCAATAATTTTATCACTGTGTATGCAGAGTACTCTACATGCCTGGAGATGTTGCCGTGCGGAATGCCTTGGATAAGATGACTTGCATGCATTCATGTGGTGCAAGATCAATCCTGAAATATTTCTCAGCATTCCAAGCAATCATTTATATTCTAGTATCTAGATTATATTATCTGATGAATGATCAGTGTGATGAAAACAACTTCACTGTTCATTCTGTTGGATATATTTCAGCTCAAATCTAGAGTGAAACATCTCTCTTTCAATACTTTGATATATTGTGTATCTACAGACCACCCACTCGTCTGCATAAGGATATTTACAGACTACTTCTGTACTTTACAACTTCGATTCTACCATTATTCTTGTAGAGTTCTTAATACTATTCCATGATTGCATGGGGTGCAGTGTGTTTATTAAAACGACAGTCCTGACTTGGTAGATAACTACAGAAAAATTCTTCATACCTACATTACATCTCTTAGCGAATGCGTCGTTGTGTCAAAAGGACACCGCACAGTTCACACTGCTGTATGTGTCCAATCTTAGTGAACGAAATTGAAAGCTGCCAGATAACTTTTTTATCAGCAGATTTCTTGCACGAAAACTTCAATTATACCACTTCACTCTGTTGTAAGATTGTGCTTCTTCCAAAGTGTTGCTTATGAAGACAATAAATTTTGCAATGGAAGATCACACCAGAAAACAAAGTAAATGACATATGTGTTAAATGGCAAATGCATCGGTTCACACTACTGGATGTGTTCAAACATATTTTAATGAACATTGGCTACCGGTTATATGATAATTGCGTGCATAAAAACTTCATATATCGATTCCCAAGATTCTATCTTTCAGTTGGAGTTTTCAAACTGTGTTGAGTACAATGTGTTGCTTAGAAATACATGAAATAAAGCACATAGAAAGATCTCAGCAAACAAACTGATAAATACAATGCGTGATAAAATGACAATGCTACAGTTGACACTGCTGGAGGCGTCCAATCAAGGTTTGAATAACACTGTACTGAAAAGCACAGTTATCTGTATATTTTCTCAAGACTTCCCAATGACTGCCTCAATTCTATCTTTCATGCAGATCTATAATGTATATCACATAATCTTTACGCTGTTTTACTTTTTAATTTGTGCAGCGTTCTACTTTGAAAAATAGAAAATCTTACATTGAAAAATCAAAAGAAAAAAGTGATGAATGACATGTGTCAGAAGGACAATGCCACGGTTCACATTCCTGAATATATCCAAGCAGGGTATGAATAACATTGTATTGAAGGGTTCCAGTTATCTGTAGATTTCATATAGACTACCTTGATTCAATCTTTCCTCCTCATGCCGTTCTAAGGTTGTGCTTGGTACAATTGTACTTAGAAGTCTAAATGCAGACTTGCATTGGAAGATACCAGATAAAAAAAATTGGCTATTGCTTAAAGCCTATTATCTAGATTATATTTCTTTTTGAAGGACTAGTATGGCAAAAGGGCAATGCCATAGTTCATACTGTTCTATGTGTCTTTTTTTAGAACACTATGCTGAATACTGCCAGTTATTTTCAAATTACCCTTTCAAAGACTTGAAATCGACTATTTCAACAGCGTTTTATAATGATGCCAAGTGCAGTACATTGCCATAGAGGCCACAAAATCTTGCATTAGCAGATAGCACCAGAAAACGATTGCAGCATAAGTGACATTCATTTTTTAAATCCTATTATATGGATTATATTTCTTTTCAAATGATCTGTATGAAAATAACAGCAACTCTAGTTATATCCAAGCACAGTTTTAAAATCAGCTATATCCATGTGATATAATTCGTCTGTAGTCCTAAATATTCGGGTTTACACTTAATTTTTCATTTAGAGATTATACGACAAAGTGCTTATTTTCCTATTTTTGTGAAACTACCTAAATTAATTGTGCAAGGAGAATTAATATTTTTGAACTTTATTATTATTGAACTTGCTTGGATTTGTCAACCGCTCTGTGTGATGTCATGATTTACGATGTCTTGGCTTCTATAATATGGAATTCTACATTTGTTACTCATAGCTATGAAATTATCGCAGCATTCGATATGATCATTTAAGCTCTAGTGAAACAAGTTATATATCAGAGTGAATTATCTTTGTTTTGGAACTCTACGCATATTTATGAAATAGAAAAAATTCTCTTGTATTCCTTGACATAGCTATAAGAGATTTTGTCTGCAGAATATCCGCATAGTAGCTACACATTCGCTGCGACGATTCTAACATTATGCATACAGAGCACCTCACACAGTCCTGACGCAGCGGGACATAAATCTCTGTTTAAGATGAGACACTCTTTAATTCTGTGAAAGAAGCTGAACAATTTCGCTATATTCTTGGAGATAACTAATTCGGATTATCTAAATTATATTATTTATACGAAAATAACAATACCCTACTTAACACATTTCGGAATCCAATCATGGAATACAAAGAACGATACCGACGTAAAATATTTCAGAAGTTGTCTTTTAATATGTTTTAAGCATAACATTAAATTTGAATTGAACATTAATCAGGGTGAAATATCTGGCACAGATTATAAGGCACACAGCTACTGAAAAATGTTGCGTAAAATGAGTGATTGCATATAAACTATATTTTTAAGTACAAAAAGTTTTAACTTAATTGATATTTACGATTAATAGCTGTGAAGAATTACGCTAGCAAAAAATTCCGATGCAAGCTAAAGGTGGCATAACACTCTGCTATTGGAAGTTTCCCTCCGTATAATAAGTGTTCACATTAATTTATCCATCACCTGTTTGTACAGTACTATTATTCTGTAACAGAAACAAAATTGTAATAACATTTTTAAGCTATCTTTCCCAGTGAAACTGTGTAAAAAAAATGATTGGTCACATTGATTGCATAAAGTTTTAAATTGTTAATTTAAGAATTGTTTTTAAATAGTTTTTAAATTTTCTGTGTAATAAAATATCCCAAATGCATTTTTGTAATATTAGGGCAAAATATTTTATAAGACAACAATTTTATTTGATGTTAAGCATAAATAATATAAAACTTCAATCACCATCCAGTAATAAATTTACAGTGATGATATTGTTTATAATTTGTTATTTTAATGTTTGATAGTTTTATTTAAATATTGTTATTTGAATGTTCTAAAGCAAACTCAAATCTGCAACGCAAAAAAAAAAAAAAAAAAAAAAAAAAAAAAAAATTGCAGAAAAAAAAATTAAACGCAAAAAAAACCAATTATTTAAAAGAAAAAAAAATTGCAGTAAAAAAAAATTGCTGCAGAGCCAAAAAAAAAAATCTGCAGAGCAAAAAAGAAATAAAAAATCTGCAGTTAAAAAAAAAAAAAATCTGCAGAGCAAAAAAGAAAAAAAAAATCTGCAGTAAAAAAAAAGAAAAAAAAAATCTGCAGAGCAAAAAAGAAAAAATCTGCAGTAAAAAAAAAAGAAAAAAAATTAATTCTGCAGAGAAAAAAAAAAAAAAAAAATCTGCAGCCTAAAAAAGAATCTGCAGAAAAATATATGTAGTTGATCACACATTTGACTGCGTAATATTTAAATTGTCAATTTAAATGTTTTTAAATTATCTGCGCAATCAGATATCCTGTGTGCATATTTTTGTAATATTCATATACGAAAAAGTTCAGAAAAAGATGTTTTAAGCTCAAATTTTGATGAATATATAAATATACTAAATAATATAAAATTTCAAAATTTATCCAGCATTAAATGCGCACTGCTAATATTGTTTACAGTTTCTAATATTTTAATTTGTTAATTTGATGTCTTTATATTTATATATTGGTAATTTATTGTTCTTTTTTAACTTAGTAAAACAAATACTTGTAAGCTGTAAATAACTGTTTATATATAAACTTTTAGTACATATGAAAATGTGTAAAACTGTAGTATACCGCTACTAATAATTTGTTACTTGCATACAGTATGTCAGTACGCATAGTATTATGCATGTAATAGTTTTTAATAGCTTCATTTTAAAATGGAGTCTTTAACAAAAAGTATAGTGAATGAACTATTTCTGAACGAAGTTCATACAGTGCATTGAACATGAAAGCTTTTAAATGACCCAACCTATGTTATAATCTACAATTTCTACTAATATGAAGGGTAAACTTTATCACGCTTTTTTTCCCCCACTAGAAAACTTTTTGAAAATGGTAAATTTATCATAAACTTTCGATGCATGTAAAGGTGTGATCTAAATACTAATACCAGTGCGTTTAATGCTTTACCTCCTGTATGAACAGTTATTCTCGATTCAGTGTCATTCACCTTTTTGAAGATTCTAAAATATAATTTTTGCTAAAAGAAACGAAATCAATAAGTGAAATTTGTATCGGATAAAATTCGTCCAGAGCACTGGGATAAAAAGTTTTCAAATGTATTCTATGTGTATTTATCTACTACTATTGGGGAACTTTATTTTATTAAATTTGTATTTTCATGAGAATGTTTTCTTGGATGTTAAATTTATATATGCATTTTCGATGCGTGTAAAAATGTATTAAATACTAAAATAGTGCTTTTAATGTTTTGTTGCATCTGAATATATATTGTTGGTGATGCTTGTCATATAGTGTTTTTGAACATTCCAAAATGTAATATTAAGGAAGAAAAATATAATTTTATTTAATAAGGAATTTGTCAAGTTCATCGAAAAGAAATATTTTTAAATGATCCATTTTATTTTAATATCTACAATTTGTATTGTTATAAAAAGTAAACTTTTGCTTTATCAAAATTGTCATCTGTGATAACGTTTTATAAATGGCAAATTCATAAATTTTGGATACATGTAAAAATGTATTAAATATTAATATACTGCTTCTAATGTTTTGATAATTATTTTTAAATATATTTTGTATCTAACATTGCTTGTGTTGCTTGTCTAAAAAAATTTGTAACATTCCACATTTTAACATTTAAAAAAAAAGATTAAAAAATGTTAAGACTTTAATCATTAAATTGCATATGTACATTTTCAATGCTTTTCTTGACGGAGTATTGTAAAATGAACTATTGATCAGCACAATTGACAAGAAATGTATTATTTCTATATTTTGGCAAAGAAAAAAAAAGGGGGAAAACTTAAATATTTTTTACTTTATTGCATAAAAGGTTTTTTCTTACTTGAATCCGTAAATAATAAAAATAAACAAATACATAAAAGATAAGAAAAATGTAATATGAGGCATTATAGAAGCCAGTATTTTACTGAGGAAGAGGTGAACAGGCAAAGTATTACGTAAAATTATGGAAATAAGCAAAGTCTGCCCAGCACATGATTAAAAAAAAATCATTAGCTTTGGTGAAGAGTTTATTATATTAGAATTACTATTTCATGCTCAGCCATATTTACAACAAATGCTAAGAGTGTAACGCTATTGACATCTTTGATGTTAATGATATCAAATATTCAAAATTCAAAACCTTCCATTCATTAATATATTCTACTTTCTTTGAATGTCCGGGGATGGGATATAATTCCGATTAGAAGGAAATTTACATAGGATTCATTTTGAAGCCCTTACCACATACTAACTTAAGATTATTGTCACAGTACTTACGTGGGGGCAAAAATCGTTCGGTCAGGTTCTATTATTAAAGTTTCGTTTTCCCCATTGACTCTTTTAAGTTCTCATTTCCTATATTCAAAGTCAATTTGGGGGAAATTATTCCAAATTATTAACGGGCGAAATTTCTTTTTCAAGACGTAAGTACTGGCTGTGTCACTTATGATTATTAATTTCTTCAAAATGAAATCTATGTAAATCCTTTATTAATCGGAATTCAAAAATAATAATGATGAAATAAGTTAAAAGAAAGGAAATATTCAATTAAAGTGTTCATGGATATTTTCATGGATACTTTTAATGGCTGAACACTGAAAGTATATAATGAGCTTATCAGAATCAAAAAGACTTATTTCGATTTTTTAAAGAATATATTTTTTTATAATATATAATAAATGTAAATATTAAAAATATGTTCAAAATTATTATTATTTTTAAGTTAACGGCCATTTTCAATACATAAGTTATGTAAAAATAAATGTAAATGTTACTATTTTTCTTTTCAAGCAAAGGCAAAAGTAATAAAAAAAAAACTGATTTAGTTGAGAGATATCAGTTTAACGGCAAAATGCGTATCTACAATAATTTTACATAATCGGATTCGTAGCCAAATGGCGAATTTAAGCAAATGTGATTTGGCGATTTTTTTATACCTTTAATGGTATTCACATTCACATTGGAAGGATAATGTTGCTAAGATATCAAGATTGGCTTTGGACTAGATCAAATGATGGAGAAAATAATGGAAGATTAGAAAATTGCCCTTTTTTAATTTTCTCTTGTCAATGAATTGCTGTTTCTGGTAACCTGCCATAAATTACTTTATTTTATGGAAAGTAACTTAGTGTGATATTACTTAACTGAATTGTGTCGGCTGGGTTGTCGACCAGTTAGTTCAAGTGGAAGCGCAATGAACATGCACGCCGTACGTTCTGTATTAGACTCCCAGCCTATACATTTTACACTCAGTTAAAAAAGAAACTGTAAATTTATATGTATTGTTTTGATATGTGTAAAAATGTATTAAATTCTAATATAGTGTTTCTAAAGCTGCAATTCTGTGTATACATTGTTTGTGTTGCTTGTCGCATACCTTTGAAACGTTTATTTTATTTAGTGAAGAGTTTGTGACATTAACCAAAAATATTTGAATGCAATTATTTGCAATTTGTATTGTTAAAAAAAAGAATCTTTGTTTTATGAAATTTACCATTTATGTGAAAGTTTTGTAAATGGTAAATTTATAATTTATGATACATGTAAAAATGAACAAAATACTGATATTACAATTTATATTTTATAAAAGGTAAAGTTGGCTTTGTCAAATTTGTCATTTATGAGAAAGTTTTATGTAAATGGTAAATTTATAAATTTGTGATACATGTAAAAATGTACGAAATACAACTTTGTTATCGCTGTGTATACTCGTATATTTCCTGTGTGACATGTCACAAAATTTCTTTAACATTCCTACGTGTAGCATTTAAAAAAGTAATTTCATTATAAAATTGATTAAAAAAAAACCGAAATCATTAGGTTGCATGAAAAACTATAATTAGTTAAGCGCAACTGAAAATAAATTTCTATATTTTGAAAAAAAAAAAAAAAGACTATTTTTCAGTTTATTGTTTAAAGCGTTTTCCTTTTTTCAAATTTTTAAAACAGTAAGTATTAAAAAAATAAAATGTAAATTCTAATATGAATCAATGTAGTAGACAGGATGTTGTTGAGGAAAATGGGATAAACAGGGGTACCCTTACGTAAAGTTAAGAAAATGGGTGGGCTGAACCAATGACTTAAAATAATCATTAGCCTTGGGGATCAGTTTATTTATTAAAAACTATTATTTCATGCTCAGCCATATTTACAGCAAATGCTTAGAGCACCATATTAGTTATAACATTTAATATTAATATCATCAGATATTCAAAAACGAAAACCCTCCATTCATTAATATACTCTACTTTCTTAGAATGTCCGGGGTTGGGATATAATTCTGGTTTGAAGGAAAATTATATAGGATTCATTTTGGAGCTTTTACCACATACTAACGTATGATTTAAGCATTGTTACAGTACTTACGTGGGGGCAAAAATAGTTCGGTCAGGTTCTATTATTAAAGTTTCGTTTTCCCCATTGACTCTTTAAGTTCTCATTTGCTATACACAAGGCCAGTTTGGGGGAAATTATTCCAAATTACTAACGGGCGAAATTTTTATTTTGTGGTGTAAGTACTGGCTGTGTCACTTTTAATTATTAAGTTCTTCAAAATGGAATCTATATAATTTCTTTGTTAATCAGAATTCAAAAATATTATTAATAAAATAAGTTAAAGGAAAACAAAAAATATCAAAGTGTTTATGAATATTTTTATGAATACTTTTAATGGCTGAACATTGAAAGACTAAGATGGGCTTATCCAGGGGTCGATGCAGGTTTTTTTTCTTGGGCCCATTTTGTGAAAAGTAAAGGTTATTTTTGTGAAATTTATTACATTTTTGTGAAAAGTAAATGTTATTTTTGTGAAAAATAACATTTTGTAACGAAAGTTGAAATCCAGTTAATCAAATTCGAACCAAACATTTATAACAAAAACTTTTTTAAATCCTTTTGCTGAAGTTTTTCTCTCTGGTGAACTTGTTTGTTTACAAATTACACATTTTAAAACATCACAAAATAATAAATAGTAAGTTTTTATCAAATTGATTTTTGTGAAGGGGCCCATTTTATCAAATTGATTTTTGTGAAGGGACCCATTTTATTAAATTGATTTTTGTGAAGGGGTCCATTTTATTAAATTGATTTTTGTGAAAGGCCCTAAACAGGCCCCAAATTTTGCCTGGATCGACCCCTGGCTTATCAGAATCAAAAGGCCTTATTACGATTTTGTAAAGGTTATTATTATTTTTTGTTTGCATTTATATAATCAGTATAAAAATTTAAAAAGTATTCAAACTGTTAGTTATTTTTTTTTAACTTAACGATCATTTTTAATACATAAACTATCTATACCATGTTTTTTAAGCACAGACAAATGTAATTGAAAAAAAAATTTCTTGTACAGATTTCAGTTTGGCGGTAAAATGCGTATCTACAATAAACTTCCATAATCGGGTGTGTAGTCAAATGACGAATTTAAGCAAATATGATTTGGCGATATTTTTTATACTTTTAATGGTATTCACATTAAAGTACATTGTTGCCAAGATGATAAGGTTTGGAACTAAATCAAATTACGGTAAAAAATAATGGAATATTAGAAAATTGCCCTTTTTTAATTTGCTCTTGGTAATCAATTGCCGTTTCTGATACCCTGCCATAAATTACCTTACAATAATAGAAAATAGATTAGTGTGATTTAAAGTGAACTCTGTTGGCTGCGTCGTCGACCAGTTCAAGTTGATGCAGAAAGTTTTGATTTCGACTGCCAGCCTGTACAATTTTTCACTCAGTTATAAAAAATATTATTAACTTAAGTAGTATTTCGATATGTGTAAAAATGTACTAAATTTTAATATAGTGTTTCTAAAGTTGTACTTCTGGATATATATTGTTTGTGTTGCTTGTCACATACCTTTGACACGTTTGTTTATTTTATTGTGAAGAATTTGTGTTAAACATTGACCAAAAATCCTTGAATGTAATTATCTGTAATTTGTAATTTTATAAAAAGTTATCTTGGTTTTATCAAATTTGTCATTTATGAGAAAGTTTTGTAAGTGGTAAAATTATAAATTTATGATGCATTTAAAAATTAACGAAATTCTAATATTACAATTTGTATTTTTTTAAAATGTAATGTTCTGTCACATTTGTCAAATATGAGAAAGTTTCGTAAATGGTAAATTTATAAATTTATGATACATGTAAAAATGCACGAAATACTAATATTACATATTTTATTTTTATAAAAAATAATCTTTGTTTTATCAAATTTGTCATTTAAGAGAAAGTTTTGTAAATGGTAAATTTATAATTTATGATACATGTAAAAATTAACGAAATACTGATATTACAATTTGTATTTTATAAAAAGTAAATTTGGTTTTGTCAAATTTGTCATTTATGTCCAAGTTTTGTAAATGATAAATTTATGATATATGAAAAATGTACGAAATATTAATATACTGCTTTTGTTATCGCTGTTTATACTCGTATATTCCCATTGTTGCACGTCGCAAATTTTTTAAAAATTCCTATGTGTAACATTTAAAAAAATAATTTGATTTAAAAAAAAAAAAATGATTGAAAGGAAACGAAACCATTGCATATGTGTACATTTCATAATTGCTTATAATAACAGAGCACTGAAAAGCTATAATTAGTTAATCACAATTGAAAAGGAATTTCTATATTTTGGGAAGAAAAAAACCAAAGAACTTTTTATTTTTCAGTTTATTGTTTAAAGAGTTATCCTTTTTTGAATCATTAAATAAATAAATAAATAAAAAGTAAGTAATAAAAAATAAAATGTAAACTCTAATGTGAATCAATGTAGTTAGACAGGATTTTGTTGAGGGATAGGGGATAAACAGGGGTTCTGAAAAGTTCCGTAAAGTTCTGAAAATGGGTGGAGTGACTTAAAATAATCATTAGCTTTGGGGATCAGTTTATTTATTAGAAACTATTATTTCATGTTCAGCCATATTATAGCAAATGCTTAGAGCACCATATTAGTTATAACATTTAATATTAATATAATATTCAAAAACGAAAACCCTCCATTCATTAATATATTCTACTTTCTTAGAATGTCCGGGGTTGGGATATAATTCTGGTTTGAAAGAAATTTATACAGGATTCATTTTGAAGCTTTTACCACATACTAACGTATGATTTAAGTATTGTTACAGTACTTACGTGGGGGCAAAAATCGTTTGGTCAGGTTCTATTATTAAAGTTTCGTTTTCCCCCATTGACTCTTTAAGTTCTCATTTGCTATACTCAAGGTCAGTTTGGAGGAAACTATTCCAAATTACTAACGGGCGAAATTTCTATTTTGTGGCGTAAGTACTGGCCGCGTCACTTTAGATTATTAAGTTCTTCAAAATGGAATCTATTTAATTTCTTTGTTAATCAGAATTCAAAAATGTTAATAAAATAAGTTAAAAGAAAAAAAGTGTTTATGAATATTTTCATGAATACTTTTAATGGCTGAGCACTGAAAGGCTAAGATGAGCTTATTAAAATCAAAAAGCTGTGTCTGGTTTCCATATATTAGAGATTTATTATTATTATTGACCATGATATACATAAAGTATCCTTTGGAGTGCGAGACTTCATAAACACAGTGTGCCTATATATATAAAAAAGGGAATAATTAATGCGTAAAAGATTTTTAGATAATTATATAAATTTAATAATAAAAAATACTCAAACTATAAGTTAATATTTTTTTTTTATGTTGGCGGCCATTTATTACCACAGTCATAAATTATGTATGTAAAAAAAATAAAAGAATTTATTTTCAAGCATAGGAAAATGTGATTGAAATCTTCCTTAATAGGGTTCGTAGCCAAATGGCGTATTTTAAAAAAATGTCATTTGGCAAAAATTTGAATGGTATCCACATTCATGTTAAATGGCATGTTGGCAAGACTTGGACACTATTACGAAAAGATAATGGAATGTTAAAAAAAAAGAGGAAATGCTTTTCTCTAGTTAATTATTGCAATCAATTGCCAATTCAATGCTATAAGTTACTTATGGTCATGTAGCCCATAGGTCCTGTATTAGACTTCTCGCCTGGACATATTTATACTCAGTTGACACCAAAATTCTAAATATATGCATATTATTTTGATACATGTAAAATTGTACTAAATTGTATTATAGGACTTGTAAAGTTCTACTTCTGTATATTCAGTGTTTGTATAGCTTTCTGCGTATTCTTTTACAAGTTGGTTTACATTTTTTTATTATTATTGGGCAAAGAATTTGTGTAGTACATTGGAAGAAATCTTTTAATGTAATTATATACAATTTGTATTATTGGTATGAAAAATATACTTTAAATTTTTTTTCCCCTTTAGAACATATTTTGTAAATTGTAAATTTTTAAAATTTTTATACATGTGAAAACTGTAATAATAACAACAACAGTAATATGTATATATTGTACATATATTGCATTGATACCTCTTTATATTATATTTATTGTCAAATATTACTGAGAACGACTAACTGTAATTAATCCTTTAAAATGTTTATCATATTGTAAACAAGATAAGTTATCCTTTTTATAAATTTATATTATTACTATGAATGAATTGTTTCAAATTCAAATCTATAAGTGAATAAAAGCTGCCAAACTATGTCTGAGTAAGACATTTGTCTAATATAATAAAGAATAGTTCTTTGTATCTGTAATTGGGTGAATATATATATATATATATATATATATATATTTCATTTTGTAAAGAATATAGACTTATGTGAAATCATAGTGTAACAGTTATTTATTACTGTCAAGTATTAAGAAAATTTTATGTATACTATATTACTGCAACATCAAGTTCAATGTATTACCAAATTCAAATCGGCGAATTAGTTGTGTATATCAAAATCATCGAACTGATTAATTCGTTGATGGGAATTTGTAACTTTTTCAAAAGTATTAATTTTTCATAACTTTCATATTGATGCATAGAATTCTAGAATACATAGTATAGAACTTTTAAAAGTTACATTGTAAACGCGATTCACGAATTATTGTTTGAATAGTACTTAATTTTTATCTTTTTATATAAATTAGAAGTTTTTAATTATTAAGAAAATATTCTAACCTATTACAAAATTTTGTAAAAATGTTAATATGAGTCATGTCCGTGGAATTCTATCTAGACATTACTGAAATTAATTAATTTGCATTAGATTACTTATTTTTTCAAGAAACTATAAAAACGTTATACATAAAATTAAAATTTTTAGAAATTTTTTTCTCAAATTTATTGGGCTTATAAGAGGGTCTTATACGGCTACTTCTAACAATTTCTTTGTGACAATACTACCCTAAGCTGCTCGACAGATGGCCTCCCAATTCAGCACCATGATAAATGCCATGGCCGGCATGGTTCTTGTTGAAAAAAAAAAGACACAAGAGATCCTTAAGGAATAATTATAGAGCATAAGTGCCATAAGCTTAACGTTAAAAGCATAAATTGAAACCCGCTCCCGCGATTGTTTATATAATTTAGAACGCTTGCGCAAGGGCTTGTGGAAAAACTGTACGGTTGCAAATGAAGTCGCTCAGATATAATTCAGGTCATGCGCTTCCGTAGTATAAGAATAAATTGTATGTAAAAAAAACTTGCATTTAATATTATTAATCATCTATATGGATCTTCTCTGAATTGTCTACAGCAACATGATAGCATAAGATACAATTTAAATTAAATCTTCAACGTGATTAACAAAATTCTGTTATACTAAGAATGAATTTTTTCTACAATAAAACTTTATCAGTGTACATTTAATGGTCAATAGAAACATGGTTTTTATTTTGTAACATTTTTGAAAAAAAAATTTCACATAAAAAAAAAAGTTGATTTTTTTTATTCAAATAGAAATCACATGATTGGATACTTGGTTGGAATTTGATTCGAATTATTTACAACTTTCCCGTCGCAAGACATGGGATCGAATATTATTTTGCAAAATCAGCTACACTATGCACGTGCATTTTTAACTCTTTCCAACATAGTTGAAAAGTGTTTATGAATTCGGTCTGTCCTTCTGTCTGTTTATGCTTTAGCTCGCGTAAATAGACAAATTTTCCATACAAATTCTTTTTGATAAAAATTTTCCTCTGATTTCCATATAAATGAAACATGTTATTGAAGTTTACTATGGAATTTCCAACTGTCTTTGCGTTCCCTAACATAATTGAAGTTTATCATGCTATTTATTATATATACGTCCATAGATAATATACAGGGCTGCACAAAATAATTCGGATCTTTTGCTAATTGCTAAAATTGGGTTTCCAACTGCATTTATACGTTGTTTATTAAACAATGCATTAGTTATTAGTTGTTTATACAACTGTAGTATGTAAATTGTTTAGTTCTGCACATCATCTTTCACCTCATTAAAAGAGATTTACGTGAGATTACGTTATGAGATACGTTTTGATACAGTATTTGAGAAGTGTTGGAAAGGGTTTCATAATCTATTATTGACACATGATTTTTCAATTCATGTTTCATGCATGCGCATGTTTTTGGTAAAAAAAAAAATCCAACCCGGAGGTTTGTAAGTTGCTGGTCACCAAGTTACCATTAGTTTTTAAATAGGGAAATTTGTCTTATATAATGAAGAACTTTGCGATTAAATAAGGTGAAGATTACCTTTCGCAATTGCGGTTTTCAGGAAGACTCCTATTCTAAACTTTGCAAACTATTGATATACAAAATACATTTCTAAGTTGAGAAATAATCATGACACTAAAATTTGTAATTTAAAAAAAAATGACTGGGTTGCAAAAATAGAGGTAAAGTAAGAATAAAGTTATAAATTAAAGGTTTTTGTGTCATTACATATCTTAAATATTTGAACCTATTATTATAGTCAAACCTTGTTAGTACATCACACTGGAGTCCACCTAAAATGACTTACTAAGTGAAGTACTTTAGCCCCTTAACTGCCACGGGCGTATATATATGCCTTCAAAAAACATATTCCTATTTTACAGGTTTGGCAAACCCGCGTGCCAATAGTCCATTTTTCATTACCAGTTCCGTATTTTTCAATGGTGTTCCGTTCAAATGGTTCAATTTCCGTATGGTAACATATATTTTGTTATCGCTGTGCTAAAAAAGTTATCTTCGCCTTATTTATTTGCAACATTCTCAGATAAAGCAAGGTACTGGGGATCTTGTCAGATTTCGTTGGCAGTTAAGGGGTTAAATTAAATTCCAAATCTTTATACATTATGAATACCTATAACTAAATCACATTACAAATTATGTAAATTAGTACAATAAAAATTAAAAAATGAATACAAATTAAGGAATGAATAATAAGTTATGTTACGCAGTATTTAATTGTACAACTCAATACGTATCCATTTATTACTGGCTTACAAAAACAAATCATCCATTTTTGTTAGTTTTCTGAAATCATTTTTTTCTCCAAGGTATACAGCATATTAGATAATCTTTTTAATCTTTTAAATTTGGCACTGATGATGGAGCTTTAGGGGCTCCGAAACAGCGGTTTGCCATTTTATATATATTTATTTGTGCTATTTTACGTTGTTCATTTATTTTTAATATAATTGCACAAAGTTAAATCAACTTATTTTAAACATATTATATACCCTATCTTTAGTGTCGCATAAAGACGAAATATAGCTCTTAAGTACATCAGTGTATGCTAAAGTTTTTATACGGTTTGGGAGATCCCCCTCTCAGGGGGAAATTCAGGGAATTTGTTGATATGACAGGCAATCTTTGTAAGGAAAAATGCTGTCATCTGGAATGTTGTTAAACTGAAGCTTAGTCATGCACAACAAAAAGTAAGTGTTTTTGAAGAAAACCTTGGCAAAGAAATAGGGCAGAGTTTGTAGAGGTTGATATAATAGCGATGCCGTAAGCGGAGTACAATATGTGAAAAGGAGTATGAGAATGGTCGGGACTTCTGAAACATACGTAATATGTGGAGTGACGTTTTATCCAGGTGACTTCCTAATGAGGTTTGACTGTGAGGTTGACACTGTAAAAATTTTTCGTAAAATTTCAGTAGATGTACCGTAAATTAACGGTACTTGTACCGTTTTCACTTTTTACGGTTTGAGTATTGTACTTCTAAGGTATACTAAGGTATACAATCCCCTCCCTGAAAATTTGTTGCAAGATTTTAGGAACGACATGTATGTGTACAACCTCTAAAATAATCGCTCACCCAAGACACTGCTATTTGGTGCACATTTAAAAATTTCCTTGTACGTACTTTAAGCGTAAAAAACCGTATATGGGCCATTTCGATTATAAACGGTATTTATACCATAAAATGATTGTTTTTCAGTAAAAAAAAATCTCTATTTATACCGTAAAAGAATTATTTTTCAGTAAGGAAAAAGCCGGTAGCCCCGTTTTGGTGTACAGCAACCCCCCCCTGAAGTGATGCTATTGCTCTTGTTACGTAATGCGTGCAGGCGTCAGGAGAGGGGGAGAATGCAGCCGGTACATACTATACTTTAAATACTTTACGGTACATATACCGTTCAGTTAAATTACGGTATATATACTGGTCACAAAGTTGCCAGTATATGTACCGTAATTTTTAACCAAAATTTTTTACCGTGTATATTGTAAAATAAAAACATTTCCTCGACTATATCGATGACGTCCTGTTGACGGGGGCACCTATCTGACCAATCTAGTTTTAAAACTTATTAACTTCTAAACATCGCACCATTAAAGTTTTTACACCATTGAATAAGAAAAATGTACTTTCCGATTGAATTTGTTTGAAAACTGTATGTGAATTGACCGAGTGTTTATGATTTTTAAAATAATTTTTAAGTGCCTTTTTAACACTTTCCAACCTAGTTGAATAGTGTTTGACTTCGGTTTGTCTGGCCGTCTGTCCGTGCTCTAACTCACGTAAATATGCTCGGATTGCTCTGAAATTTTTATATGTTATTGTCGTTATCTATAGCATGTTCCCTATTTCAACGGAAGTGTGTAGCACTTATAGTTCTTTTACAGGGACACTCAAAAGAATTCCGTTACATTGCGGTCTATGGGGAAAAATCATTTGCGGTTTATTTAAATAATGTTTCACTATTTTAAACGCATTGAAATTTATATATATATCACTAAGGTGCATTAGACGAAGCTTAATATGGAATATGGTGTGCATAGAACTTATAGTTACTTTACAGGGACAGTCAAAAGAATTCCGTTAATTACATCTATGGAGAAAAATCGTCTGCGGTTTATTTAAATAATGTTTCACTATTTTAAACGCATTGAAATTTGTATATTTCACTAAGGTGCATTACAAGAGGCTTACAACAGAATATTGTGTGTATAGCAGTCATCGTTCATTTACAGGGACACACAAAAGAATTCTCAACTGTCTGTTAACAATAATTCCTGGAAGTGCGTTTTAAGTTACTGAACACGATTTTAATTTTAACTCGCTTTTTGTCTATTACGTGATGTGTATAAATTCTGTAGATCCTATACAGGGAAGCACAAAAGTTCGCGGACACATTTCCGTTTAGTGACAGAAACTCCAGACGGAGAATTTTAAACTGTGCTACGCGTTTCCTAACTGAACTAAAATTTAGCATCCTATGTAGTATATATACAGATCTGTTGATCCTATACAGGGCTGAATAAAAGTATTCGGATATTTTTCTGAATATTGTATATGTTGGAAATTCCTGAAATTATGTTTTTAAATATATTATGCGTTTTCCAAATTGTTTACTTAGATGTCATCTTTTAGCTTATTAAACGGTATGATTTGTAAAATTATTTTGGAAGCGTTGGAAAGTGTTACATAATCTATGCTTGATGCATGATTTTTCGTTCTTGTTTTTTATTTCGCTTGATTAATTTAACTATTTCAGACGATTAGCACGTTTTCTCTTAGAAACAATGTGTATAGTTCAGAATTTGTTTCCGGATAATGTACCCTAACAAAATTAAAACTTCACTAATAGATAAATAACTAGATGAATAAAACACAATTTTAACAGATGTGTAACCGAACTACGCGCTTAAACAAAGAAATAATCAGAATAAAAAAGTTGCTGTAAATAAGGAAATCCTTGGCGATTTCTTTGACTATTAACCAATGGCGTGAGGCTAATGCGGAAGTAATACCGTTTTTATGGTAAATTTAAAACTTTATTACTGGAAAGCATAATTGATACTTCTCATATTTTTTTTTGTGCTAAAGAAAATATATTAAATAAAAAATAAACTACTAGTTTTGAATTTTAAAAATGTCAACTATGTTTTGTATACCGTATAGTGTATTTTGTACCTCGGAAATTCCTGGTTGAGTCCCCTGGGTTCATAAAAATTAATTTATCATTAATTGTTCATGAAAATTAATTCTTTTTTTTTTCTTTTTTTTTTTTTTTTTTGTTGAAAAAACAGATCTCATAATCCCATAATTTGATTAGGGGAAAGTCGGGTAGCCGCGGATGGCGAGTAACCTCGGACATTTCAATTTCTAAGAAATTCAAAGTTTTGCGTAAATAAAGAGTTATTGTAAATGAACACTCTCTAGAGTCAAACAAATATAGTTTAATTGCGACGTAGGCGCCGAGTTAGTCGTGAGTGAGTGAGTGTTTTGTTTTCGTTAATAAATTTTCGTTGCTCCTGTCAAACTTTATTGAACATTTATTTAATATTTGAAGAAGACTGGATTCAGTGCCAGGAATGCAAAGACCTGGGCCCATGAAGATTGTGTTTATATAGATGCATCGAATTTTTACTTACCCATCATACGTAGTATAGGGTAAGTCTTGTAATCGTTTTGAAAATCGAAATTTTTTTTTTGACGGATTTACACGTTTCAGACACTGGAGATTCCAAAAAACATATTTTTAGAAAAAAAATTTTGCCGTCCGTCTGTGTGTCTGTGTGTGTGTGTGTCTGTAAACGCTCTATCTCCCGAAAAAATTGAGATAGACACTTGCAATTTGGTATGTACTTAGTATGTAATAATGGGAAGAAGCCTATTTCATTTCAATAACCTCGATTAACCGGATCTATTTTTTTCGGACTCTCGAAATATTCGTTCTGATAAAAGGTATATAAAAATTTTCGAAATTGTTTATTTTAAGAAATGAATATAAAAGACAATAAAAAAACATAAATTTTGCATAAAGCATGAAGTCGATCGGATAATTAGTTGCTGAGATATTTGTAATCCTATTTTCCACACTCTTCGATTTTTCATGACCCTGTATTTCATCCAAATTTCACTTCAAAGATATATTTTAATTGGAAATTTGACGCTTAATCAGATGCAATAAACCGCTAGTTAATAGGATTATTATTTTTGGAGTTATAAGGAAAAACCTCTTTCAAGCAATTCAGTAATCGAGCCTATAAAGTTATGACGTCATCAAGCCACGATATTATTTGAATTGCTATGCATTTTATAAGTAGTTTACACATTTTTGTTTTAATATTTTACATTATGCATATCCATGATGGGTAAGTATTACGGTGGCCCCCAACGACTAGTTATTATAATTGTGATGTTTGTACGGCCAAAAAACGGTTAGGACACCATTGATTAATATATCCGGGGCAACCCACCGTTTCTTGTGACGCCAAAAAAAAAAAAAAAAAAAAAATTAAGGCCGAACTATTTTCAGTATATTTCGTTAAATAATTCGATATTATTAGCAATGTTTAATTAAAATCATTAAAGAAGTTCGTAATTTTATTTTAAGTATAAAACAAAGACACAAATTTCATGGATTTGTTTTTTATTTGCAATTTATCCAAATGTCCGGGGCTACCTGATCTTCCCCTACTGACATTTTCGCCAGATTTCGTCACCTAACACCAGAAATTAAAAACATTGTCTAGCGTGGCGAGATATTTTTTAAAGATCATTTAAAGGAAAATAATACATTACTAACTTTACATTAAAAATACTATTGATGATTTTCTAAGTATTTCATTAAAATAAATACTTTTTCAAATCTCAAAGTCAAACGGGAGTGTGAAATGAATGCTTCTGCTAACGTAAACTCTTAACCAAGGCTTCACTGCATCTAACCGTTCAGAAGAAACGGAGCTGATCGAGTTGGGCCACGGTTTGAACTTCAGAAATATATTCTATTCTATGCTTTACAAATTGCAGGACTTGCCAGTGCTAAGAACAATGTAGGGACAACAAATAATTTGATGTAAATTTATGCTTGACTGCAACACAATTTTGCTTCTCTTTTATAAACAGAAATTTGGTATCAATGAATGCTAATTACTTTCCCCTTTATTTAAATAACCTATTCTCCATATTTTATAGAATTTCTCTACTCTTTATGAATATAAACAAAATATAATTATATATAGATTAAATTTTCTGTTATTTTTAGCAGTTTTGAAATTAAAATGAAAAATGTAAGAAAAATGAAAATAAGTTTCATTTAATCACTGTTTTTATATCATTTATTATATCAACATAAAAAAAAATAGAGCATAAATGTATCCGTAATAGTCTGAGGGAAAATTTAGTAGCTATAATTAAGAAAATAAAATACATTTTTTACGCTGACTGAAAAATATTTTCCCAAAAATTAGTTTTGAAAAGAAAATTTGGGAGCCCCTTTGTATTTCAGTGGGTAAGCTTGGGCTTCACGGGCCTATTCGGTAAACAGGGCCTGGCTAGAGCTCCTATAATACAGGCTGACGCATCCTCGCAGATATGTGTCTCAAAGTCGAAAAACCAAGCTAATTTTCCGCCATTTAACATCCAGCCTCTTTCAGAAGGTGGAGGAACGAGGCCTTAGGCAACCCCAGCTCCGGCAGCGGTAGATTGAGATGCTGAACCACGGCCAAACTCGATCTTTCTCTCTCCCCTCATACGGCCTTCACAATCACCCCTTAGTTTCGGAATCGTTAAAGGGCTACTTTCGCCGGTAGGTGGCGCGCTATACTTACCATAAATAATGCTTACTAAAGGTTACTTCTATACATAAAAATACAAAAATCTTTGCAATATATTCATTATAAAAGGTATGTATAACATATGTATCTTTTGTTTCGGCGTTTTCTTTACTACAAACAGGAAAAACTAAAAGATTTAGAGATAAAATAAATAAATACAATGCTTTTAGCAATTAAAAATAGTTTAAATAACTCGCTACTATAAAGTGCAAAACAAACATCATAAGTAAATTTTATATATTTATATACATTTAAATTCTTGATTACTTGAAACATTGATAATTCTAAGCGCAAAATACACAGTAAAAAATTAAAATAATAATTACTAGTTTCATAATAGTAGTAAGAAAATTAAGCAAGTTCGCCAATATCCGGCAATGAACTCATATCGTTTTTTTTTTCTCAAAACATGGATTATTTTTACACTATTCTTAATTATTTAAAATATGTATATATATGTATATTAAAAACAATTTTCAATAAATTTAATCATTATAGGTACTGATCTGAAATCTATAAGCATTATATATAACATATCTATCTTTTGCTTCGGCGTTTGCTTTGCTACAAACAGGAAAAACTAAAAGATTTAAAGATAAAATAAATAAATGCAATGCTTTAAGCAATTAAAAATAGTTTAAATAACACCCTACTATAAAATGTAAAACAAACATTATAAATATTTTTTTATATTTATATACATTTCAATTCTGGATTACTTGAAACATTGATAATTCTGAGCGTAAAATACACTGTAAAAATTTTTAAAAAGATTTACTAGTTTCACAATATTAAGAAAATCAAGCAACTTCGCCAATATCCGGCAATGAACTCATACCGAAATTTTTTTTTTCTCAAAACATGGATTATTTTTACACAATTTCTAATTATTTAAAATATAGGTATATATGTGTACATTCAAAACAATTTTTAATAAATTTAACCATTATAGGTGCTGATCAGAAATATATAAGCATATAGAAATATGATAGAATTACATATCAAATTAAATATTATATTCTAATTCTGGAAAGTCATGGTATAAAAGTATGTATATGATAAAAATAAAAATATACTTTCATGTTTCATAATATCAATATTCAAAATTTCCTTGAATTACTCTTACAAGATTACTTATCCGCTAACAATGGCAATACTTACAAACTTCAGCTTAACTCTTGGTGGTGCTAGCAGTTAAAAAGAAATTAATTAAGTGGTTTATAATTTCGATCATTAAAATTCAGTTTAAATCTACAAATAAATTGAGAGCCGCAGCAATTTTATAAGGCACATATTTCGAAAATTTTGCTCTGTACTTCTACTGATTGCTGGTGTATCGGTAATAAAAGCGCCTATTCATGAAAAGAAATTCCAGGTATTTTTTTTCTCTGAATTTGAAGCACAATGTTGAACACAGCAATGAACCATTTTCAACAAAAGAAAAATAAGAACACGCAATTTCATTTACGTTATATCTAAGAAAATACAAGAGTGAAAGGCGAGAATAAGGAAATTCTCCATTAGCCATGGTAAGTAATAGCGCCCCCTACTTTCTCCGGAGAGAAAATGTTATTCCTTTTGAACAAAGGGAAAATGACTTTTTGTTACGGCCGTATAAGAGGAAGGAGAACGATCGAGTTAGGCCGTGGCTGAACTGAGACCCGAATAATGCGAAACAAAATGGATATGCGTCAGCTCCTATTATAGGAGCCTTAGGCCTGGCCATTCGCAAAAGGACGTCAGCGTTACGCACGGACACTTTTGTCCTTTATAATAGAGATAGTACGGATATTACGCACTCGTTTTATTTTCTCGCCATTCGAAAAAGTTACACAGATTTTAAATCTCAATCTTCTCAAATATAACTTTATTAGCTATTTAAACTATTAAGAAAAGCGGGAGTTTTTTTGCATTTAAGAATTTTATTTTGTACAATCAAACTATTCATAATCAGTTTGTATTGAAAAGCAGAAATCTTATAGTCTTAAAAGTAATTAAATGTTAAATAATTGTTAAAAAAGGTTGGAAAAAAAGTTAATCACCTGGCATAAAGTTATACTAGAATTTTTGGCGAAACGCCAGTTCAGGCTCACTGTGGAGACGAGAAAAGTTTTTGGTTTCCGTCTGTTTGTCTGTTCCGCGATAACTGCCGTAAAAATCGTCCAATTAAGTTGTTTTTTGGTGGGTATGTTGGTGAGGTACCCGGAATTAAGCTGTACAGTTTTTAGTTACATTTGATTTATTCGTTCGAAAAATATAGAACATTTCTTTTTAGGTCATACTACTTTCCTAGGGGAATGGAGACGATTTTCAAATTTCGTTTTTAACTGAAATGAAAATCGCATATTTGAATAATGGATTTAAACGTAAAATTACTAATGCTAAATTTTCAATATGGAGGTTTTAAATATATCCAATAGCTTTGAAAATTTGCTGATACATTCATTAGAATTTAGAAATTGTTTAAATTATTGGACAATTTTTTGCATATGTTCAGGAAATATAAAACACATTATTTTCATATTTTTTAGAAATTTTAAAATGCATTTCTTTTTACTTTGCTCTTTGATTTATGAGTTGCTTAGCAACCATACTTCAAAGAATAAAATTCAAGTAACTCGCACTATTTTGCTGCAATATTTTATTATCAAAATTATTTTTGTATTCTATTGACATAAATGAAGAATTTATTTTAATACATGATTTTTTTTTTAATCTAAAAAGTTACATGAATAAGAAGTTCAGAAGAATTTCAGAATATCATTGCATAAACCGTGATTAATTGAATGCTTCTAATTTCTGAAACCTCTGAAGTATTTTGTATGCCTATAAATATGTATGTAATATAAAAAAAAAAATTGCTGATTGTAAGATGCTAAATAATATGAAAAGTGAGATTAAAAAAACGACTTTAGAGCTGACGTTGAGGCTCCTGATCTGCAGATTTACTAGTCTAAATTATAGTCAAGAGTTTAAAACCTTCTTATAATTAGGTGGGAATTGGAACACACAGGTCTTGTAGGGGGCCCCCTTTCTAATGGAAATTGCTTTATAAACATGACAAACAGCTTTATGTGCCGTTCAAAATTCAAACCATAGTTCTGTGAAAAAACAATATACAACACGTAAAAATGCATTAAAAAATTATGGAAATGTAATTTTTTTTACACTATATGCTATTTAAAGTAAGTGAAACTCTAAACCTAAGGGGGGGGGGGCACCAGTGGATGAGAGGTTCTGCTCTCAAAGCTGGTAGACGGGAGGTGCTGGTTTCAAACCCCTGTCGCGCTCGTCGACCTAACCGTTTGGAGTTTTTCGCGATTTTCTTCGAATCTTGCGTTAATACGGGTTAGGATCCCTTAGAAAGACCCCCACGGAGGGCACTCCCCCCAAGGGCCTATATCACTCGAGTAGATAATCGGCCGTCATAAAATCAACCAACCTAAACCTAAGGGATAGAATGAAATTTGTTTGATGGAATATCCGTCGTTCTCAGAACTTGAAAGTCTACACTACATATCGAAAAAAAAAATTAAAGAAGACTTGCTGAAAGTGTGCATTTAATGTCACAAATATAAAAATGATGTCACAAATATTAAAAGAAGTTGTTACATTATAAAATAGTTTTTAAAAACTTAAAAATTTCCGACATTTCGCGTCGAGCGCTTTCGCTCAGACCTTGTTCGTCATCAGGGTAGCTTTGATTGCGTACTGAAAAATTCCTAAACGTGTACTCTCTTTTAAGTTTTTAAAAACTATTTTATAATGTAACAACATCTTTTATATTTGTGACATCTTTTTTATATTTGTGACATTAAATGCACCTCTTTAGCAAGTCTTCTTTAATTTTTATTTCGATGTATTTTCAAGGTGAATGTGACATTTCACAGTATATACAGGGTGGTTATAATTTAAGTATCTCTATTTCAAGCTGTCTGTAGCTCGAAGGAATGATCCGAATGAAACCAGAATCGGTATACTTACTATTCAAGAAGGGGGAAGCAGCATGGTATAATAAAAAAAAATATTTCAATATTCACCGACAGATGGCGTTACTGAGTGTGAAATGTAACGTGTAATACAAGATCAAAAAATTATGTCGCAGACCGAATGACACACCTAATTTATTGGAAAATGTCACAGTGAACGTGATTGCTCTTTTGCATGGCTGTGCCGCGATCATCTTCAGGTTCCACATAATCATTGTGCTGGAGGACACAATCCAGACTGTGCACAACGTGCTCAACTGCGGAATGTAATGCATCAGGAGTGATGTTTCGTACATGTTATGATATGCAGTAAAATCATTGAGGTTTGTGACACATCCACGGTACACAATATTACACATTACATTTCACACTCAAAAGCGCCATCTGTCGGCGATTATTGCAATTAATTTTTTTATTCTTCTATTCTTCTTCCCCCTTCTCGAATAGTAAGTGTACAGATTTTGGTTTCATTCCTGTTATTTCTTCAAGCTACAGACAGCTCCAAATAGGGATACTTATTTTATAACCACCCGGTATATTTTCCATATACAGTATGACCACTAAAGTCCCTTGCCACCCTCTTAACTTCGGAACGGCTGCTGCTATATTCATACAGGGTGTCCAGCGAATAAGACCCTGATTTCAAAATTAAATATATCAAAAACAAAGATCAATAGAATTATGCGGTAAACAGTTTCTTTATTAGCTAAGCTGTAAAAATGTTATACAGAAATTTCGAAAATTTAGTTTTAAAAACCGTTAACAGATGGCGCTGTAATCGCAATGCCTATAAATTGTGCTTCAAAGTCCAGAGCGATCAGTTCGACCGTTGAATCGTAAAAGGAGGTTAGCGTAGAGGTTAAAATCATATATTCAATTGAACAACGTGTTTTTCTCGTACTGGAGTATTACAGATTAGAACGCAGTCCTGCAGCAACAAGGCGCAGATTTCAAAAAATATTTAACGTTCCGAAAGGACCCGATGCGAAAGTCATTCGCAAGCGCTTTGCCGAATTCGCACGAACCGGCAGCGTGGATTATAATCGAGTGGGAAACGTCGGTCCCAGGCAAACTGTAGTCACTCCTAGAAATGTCGCCAAAGTTTCTGGAATTGTTCAGCAAAATCCAAGGAATAGTGTGCGAAGAATTGCATCAGAGACTGGTTTAAAGCGTTCCAGTACGCAAAAAATATTCAAAAACAGCCTACGAATGTTTCCATACAAAATCCAAAGTCATCAGACAATACTCACAAGAGCTTTGGGACAAAGGGTTGACTTTGCGCACCAGATTCTCACAATGATTGATAATGAAGGGTTTGATGTTGGCCGCATCTGGTTCACAGATGAAGCACATATCCACTTGAATGGTTTCGTGAATAAACAAAACTGGAGAGATTTTGGGGTTCCGAAAATCCTCATTTGTGTGAAGAGAAACCACTGCATTCGCCTAAAGTTACTGCTTGGGTGGCGGTATGCACCAGAGGCATTATCGGCCCTTTTTTTTTATACGACAAACTATCACTAGTGAACGTTACCTTACAATTTTGGAACAATTTGTCAGCACACAACTATCGTTGGAGGATCGACCAGATATCGATTGGTTCATGCAATATGGGGCACGACCACATTGTACAGAAAAGGTGTTTCGCCTTCTTGATGAGTACTTCGGGAATAGAGTAATTGCGTTGGATTATTCCAAATTCACTGGAACAGGAATGGATTGGCCTCCATATTCGCTCAATCTGACTTCTTGTGACTACTTTCTGTGGGACGCATTGAAAGACAGTGTCTACCGGAATCATCCCACTACGCTGGGTGAGTTTGAATCGTCAATTTGTGTGGCATGCGATTCCATTTCCGTTGAGACATTGCAGGATGTGATGTCAAATTTCATTATTCGTTTACGCCACCTCATTGTTTCGAAGGTGAATATTTTAAAAAGATTGCGTTCTGATTGAAAAGAATGCTTGACTTGACTTTTTTTGTTTTGTTTTAGATTGCTTGCAGAGAACGAGTTTTTCGGCGTACAGCGCCATCTGTTAACGGTTTTGTAGCTAAATTTTCGGAACTTCTGTATAACATTTTTACAGCTTAGCTAATAAACAAACCATTTACCGCATAATTCTATTGATCTTTGTTTTTGAAATATTATATTTTGAAATCAGGGTTTTATTCGCTGGACACTCTGTAAAAGTAGTTTCTAGGTATAGTACAGTAACCATGCGCTACACAATGAAACCGCCTACGACGCCACCTGGTGGAATGCTTCGGAGTTAGCATTCTTATCTCGAAAACGGAAAGAGATAGAGAAAAAAAGTGATTTACAAAGTTGTAGAGCATCATTGATTTAGTACGAAAAGATAGCTTGTGGACATTAACGCGAAGAATAGAACGGATAAAACACGCATTTGTTTTTTCGTGATTTCCTGCACTGTGACGTGACAAAACGATCTTATAAAGAAAAAAAAACAACTAGTTATAATAATACATACTTTATTTTAGATGTTCAAACTTCTCATCGTCAGCTGCAATGCACATTTGAATCCTTGTTTGAATTTCACGCTGCACACGTTGGAGCATAGATGGTGACACGTTGGCACAAACGTCCGTAATGCTTCATTTAAGGTCCTGCAATGTTTGTGGAGGGGTCGCATACACATGCTGTTTCATAACTGGTTGTTCCTTTTTTTCTAAGATCGTCACAGTGTAGGAAATCACGAAAAACAAATGCACGTTTTAACCGTTCTATTCTTCGCATCAATGTCCACAAGGTGTTTTTTGTAGTAAATCGATGATGCTCTACAACTTTGTAAATCACTTGTTTTCCCTATCTCTTTCCGTTTTCAAGATAAGAATGCTAACTCCGCAGTTTTCCACCAGGTAGCGCCGTAAGCAATTTCATTCAGTAGCGCATGGCTACTTTATTATACCTTAGACACCACTTTTATGAATATAGCAGCAGCCGTTCCGAAGTTAAGAGGGTGGTAAGGGACTTTAGTGGGCATACTGTATGTATTTGTGTTAACACTACATTTTATTGTCGTTAGTGAAGAAAACGGAGATAGTTAAATTTACATGAAAGGGAAAAATTATTTTTTCTATAAACTACAAATGGAAATTTCCATTAGCTCGTATCTTCAGACCGTGGACAAAATGCATTTTGGGGCCCCCTGAAAATGTGGGCTCGGGGCACATGCGTACCCTTGTGATGATCAGGTCCTGCTGTATAATATATTTTTTGTTTTTGTTTATGGTATGTGTAAAGTTTTATTTGCAATAAATATTTAATCCAAAGATTTTCATGCCCAAAATACAGATATTTTTAATTTTGAAACTTTATTAAAACATATTTACAGCGATTACTTACATATGTTTTTTACTGACTTTTGGTAGTTACATGTTATACTAAGTAGCAGCAAAAAGGTATATTTAAGGATAATATTGAAGGAAATAAAAATTCAGAAATAAATGTAAGTTCTTTCAAATATGAGATCTGTGCTGCAAAACAAACATTTTAGGAATGATAATGAATTGTAACCACCCACATGTTGAATATTACCAACGAGCAACGTCCCTATGCATTTTCCACGACACACTTGGCTACACCGGAAAAACTTAAGACAGAAATTCAATAAGTTTAATTCATCCAAAAGCGGAAAGGTTTTGGTCCTGAAGGCTTCGGACGACTGCTGCGGCTTCGAATTCATTGTAGCTCCAGCATCAGTTATCTATAATAAAATTACATGTTACTATTATAATAAAAGCTTAATCAACATTAGTTTCAATATTTAAAATGTGGAACAACATGAAAACAAGAAACAAGCGTAAATTTCTAAACTCGCTTCTTTCTTTTTAAATTTATTATTTTTATTGTTTAATGACAAGTTCTTAAAATTTAAAATAATTAAAAAATAAAATCCAATCATGATTTTATTTTTGAAATTTTTTATAAATATTTGTGTGAAAACTTTTTTCAAATGCTAAATACTATTGTGTTTTTATTGATCAGCGAAAGCGCATTGCTATCGTTTATTAGAGAGAAATTCAGTTCTTACTCTAACCGAATTTCCATAATTACATTGAAGATAAAATCATTTAAATTGTCTGTTATGTAATCATGTTAGCTATAAATGATTAATATTATTAAATTAACATACTGATATTAATAATATGAAAGTTTTATTTTAAACTTATATAAAATAACTTCATACTTAAAAAGTGAGTTATAATTTTTATGACCAGAATATAATTCAAATGAAATGGAAAAGAAAATTACTGTTGGAAATATTTTAAAAATGTAATTAATTTTAACCAGGCAATTTGCGTCATGTTACATGTGAAATGTATGCAATATTAAGAAACTTAAATTCTAACTGATTTCATTAATATAATTCTAAATAAAGGAAATTTATATTAAAAAAAATCTTCATATGTCCACAACTGCATTTAAAATATTTACATTTGAAAAGTTTTTAAAAGAACTTTTTGGGATGCATATGATAAAAATAATTAAATGAATGAAAAAATATATTTTTTGAAATTTTTGAAGTAATGTTTTTAAATTAACTCTTACTATTTGATTAAAATTTGTTTAATGTCCTCATAGTAATATTGTCAATAAATTTAAGTATCTGATATTTTTAAGAGTACAGTGGACGTTAAAACGAACAAAAACGAACAAAAGTATGCTTTCTTGTTATCAGATCTTAACTAGATTTTAACTACCAGAGATTTTAACTAGTTAAAATTGAAAAAAATAATATATTCCAAGAGTGCTCATAGAAAGAATTTGTTTGAATGTATGAATGGAATAACTACTGAAAAAAAAAATCAATCTGTTTCGGTTTCAAATGCTTTTTTTTTCCAAAAAGTTTAAATGATCAAGTTATGGGTTTGAGGACAGGGGACAGTAGCGAGATTTCCGAGATTTAAATTTCATTTTAACCCTCTAAGCGTGTGGAACGTAATATTCCGTTGACTAAGCTCCAGGTTTCACTGCAATATATGCAATGTTTAAGATAATATAATTCTATAGATTTAATGAATTTTCAAAACATTGAAGAATGATTAATACTCTCAAGGGTTACATTCATATTTGTAATTAAGTTTTATTTATAATGCTGAAAGAATCTTTTTTTTTTTTGCATTTAAAAAAAAATGCAGAGAAAACAGCATTACAATTTTACCCTTTTTTCAAAACGCTCAGAGGGTTAAAGATTAAAAAACAGATTTTCATAGTAGAAGTAACATAATATTGCAGATCAATCACAGAGAAACATTTTAACTCTTAACTAGAATTTATATTGCAAAGAAATTGAGAGATAAACTGTGAATTCACACTTATGAGATTTCCGGCCATATGTCTAGGTATAATTTCAATACATTCAGGTATGTACATTTGTTTTGATTAGTTTATTAAATTTCTGAAATTAGTAATAAAATATATTGATATGTGATTTTCTTAGAAAATAGTTTCATGCCAGTTTCATATTTTTTAATAACTGTCTGTCGAATTAAAAAAAAACGGATGTGTTATTTAAGTCTTTTCAAATAATAGTAACAATATAAATACAAAATACTTTGAAAATTGGAACGCATGGAGTATTTTAAATTAAAAAAAAAACTAATTAAATTTTTTTATTTCATTTCCAGTAAATTTAATTTCTTTTAAAAATATATATTGAATTCATGAAACCCAACAGGTTTTGGATTTTTTAAATTAATTTTTTTACTAATATAAAAAACGAAAAATATTTTTTAAAGTTCACCGTTCATTTAATGATGCCAACCTCCGAAGAAAATAATTTAAAGTATATTAAAGCGTAAAAGATGACTAATAATCAAACATTTAATTTGTTCCCTTTCAGTTTTTGAGACATTTCAAATCCGATATCCTTACTTATGATACAATATTTAATGAAAAAGATTTCAAATAGTTCCTTAAATATTTGATAATAATAATTTAAAAAATATTATCATTTTAAAAAGCAATGAAAACTTAAAAAAACAAAACTGATAGTTGCATTTAAAGATTCCGTTAATTGCGAAGAATTAACAGCGGCAATCAACATTTAAAATTTTTAAAGCAGCTATTTTTTGAAAGTAGGGATAGTTAAATATAATTCATATACTTTAGAAATATTTTGACTGTTTTATTATAAAACATAAAAATTGACATTTTTTGCAAAATTTTGAAACATTTTATGTACAGAGTTCCATTTAATGTTCTTCATAATAATAATTATAACCTTTATGTTGCATTGTATATGTGGTGGATAAATTAATATAAACACCCTACCCCCTTCCCAAGATAACATTATCACAATTTGGCCTAAATAGATACAGCATTACCTAGCACGCATGTTTTTGTATATAATGGTTATGAAAGTAACAATCTATTAGCAGAAATCAAATTCCAAAAATCTAACATCTATTTTGGAGCATAAAATCTGAAATTAATGAGGAACGTGATAATCTCCAAGGCGAATCCTGATCTTTGAAACCTTCAATTTTTCAAACTTATTCATTATAAACTACAAGCAACAATTATTGACAGAAAAACATTCATTCCAAAGCTCAAAATCGGAACGTAATGATACGCCCGGTAACATCTCGGAACTCTAACAATCCAAAATGTATTACGAAACACAACGTTAGTTTGCAAAATATTTTCTATTCTTGAGTAAATAATATTATTATAGTAACTATTGTAACATTATAGATGAATTCTCTTTGAATTAAACGTTTGAAATGCTATCAGAAAATACACTGAAAAGCATCTATCTACAGCTCAGTATCTTTAGCACAGTCAGCGGTGGTGAAGACAGTCAAATACTGAACTCCTTTAAATTGTAAAAGGTGTAATCAAGGAAGCGTTTTGAATTCTCTCTGTGACAACCAATCAGTAAAGCACTGCATGGAGATCCGTACGAGTTAATAAAACAGTACAAACAATGAAAAAACAAACTTTGCAGCTTTACGAAATGACGGCTGTCAAATACAAAAACAGGGACAAAAGGTAATCATAAAAATATTGGCTCAAATTTTTAAACTAACGAACAGTATCATTTCATCTCCAAGTAATCTCCAAGATGAACTTTCTATCAACAAAACTTATTCATTATGGATTCCAGTGAATTTTATTCCTACTTATGTACTACTCTGTTTCAGAGCTCAGACACTGAGCATAATGAGATTTCAGATAACCTCTAAGGTGCACTCGCATATTCAGAACTCCCTATCGGTCAATCTTATTCATTATGATTTGAAAGCAATAATCCGGCTAAAGCATATGCTTGAACGCTCAAAGTGTTGAAATAATGAAGTACCAGACAACCTGAGAAATGAACTTTGATGTTCAGAACTTGGAATCGCTCAACTCATTCATTATGAACATTGTACTTGCCATTGACGTTTATTTAAATAAAGCATCTCTTCCAAAGCTCAAAATCATAACTTAATGGTGTCTCATGTAACATCTTAGATGTACTCTGTATCAGGCTAATATTTATTATGGGCCTCAAACAGCATTAATCCTGAAATAGCATATGATTTACTTTACAGAAAATCATTTGTTCCTCAGCTCAAAACTTAATGATTGATTTGAAAGCGTCACAGATAAACTGTATCAATTAAACTCATTATGAATTGCAATAAACGTTTATTCGCAGAAAAGCATGAGTTCTAGACTTCCAAAACTTCCAGAATGGCAATAATTGACGTCATGGATTCCAGAGATATAAAAAAATTATCATTTTCAAAAATCTCTCTGAAAATGTATCCATTATGCAAAATAAGTTTATTCAATTGCATATATTATTGCATATGCAATTATATTGAAATCTATCTGTTCCAGAACTCAATGTCTCCATATAATGATGCACGAGATAGAATACGATATTCAGCTTCACTTTGAGAAATCTCTTTTTGTCAAACATATTTACAATAAATTTAGTCACAGTAAAGACAGAAATTAGACTTCAAAAGCCTTAGTATACATTCAGTTAGCAGTGTATGTTTACCAGCAGCATGTTTACAAGCAGCAGCTATTGAACTATCAGTCAAATGTAGAATATCTTTTACTTGTAAATAGATGCAGCCAAGGAAATGTTACTCGCTACATTCTCACTGTAATAAAAACAAAACAAGCAGCCACCTGAGCATTACAAAGAGCCCTGTACAAAATAATAAATCATTACAAAAAATGATAAAGCTGTATTTTTGAAGCAGAGAAGGACACTCATTGATATTAACAAACAATTGTGCTGGTGATCCTACAAAATGAATTTTCATTTTCAAAACTATCAAAAAATGCTGAATACTGCCAATTATTCTCAAATTACCCTTTCAAAGACTTGAAATTGACTATTTCAACAGCGTTTTATAATGATGCCAGGTTCAGTACATTGCCAAAGATACCATAAAATCTTGCACTTATTCATTATGAACAATTCATCTATGCTTATTCACAGAAAACACTTGTTCCAGATCTCAGTGTCTTACCATAAAGATGCATTTAGAAGGAAGGAACACAGAAGAGCACCAAATGCAAAACTGAATGTCTTGATTAGTACACCAGATAATCTAAGATTCACCATGTACTCGAAGAATGTATTTTCATTTTTGGAACATTTAAATGAAATGCATTTAATCTGAAATTTAAACAAGATTTATTCAGAGAATAAAAAAACATCTTTACTAGAACTTAATATCCTACGATAAAAATGCACCCCACAATCGATGAAATGCACTTTTATCTCCTAAAATGTCTGTCGGTCAGTCTTATTCATTATAAACTGACAACTATATTTATTCAGAACGCCTGTTTGCAGTGGTAAATGCCCTGATTGGTATACTAGGTAATCTAATGTGCTTCAGATAGTTGAAAAAATGGACAATCATTTTCATTTAGTATATTCAATCTGAATTTTCAACTACGTTTATTCAAAGAAAAGTACCTTTCCCAGATCTTAATATTCCACCACAAAATGCACCACACATTTGACAAAATGATTTTTTGAAATCTTTGTGAGTCTGTTTTATCTCATAATAAACTGTAAACTACATTTATACATAGAAACATATTTAATAAAGACTTAAATGTCCTGATTGGTGCAGCAGATAATCAATGAAGTGTACTTTCATTTTCAGCATTTTCTATTCAATATATTCAGTATGCATTTTAAACTATGTTCTTACACATAAAGTGCATCTTTTGCCGAGCTCAATTTCACTAAATAATCGACTAAATGCATTCTGATTTTTAGAACTTTTTATCAGTCGTAATTATGAACTTTAAAACTCCATTTATTTACGGAAAAGGAATTAATCCAGAGGCTCACTACCCCGTTTAATTCACTAGATAATCGACAAAATGCACTTTGAAATATTTATCAAGCGTTATCATTTTGTATTTTAAACTAAGTTTATTCAGAAAAAGCCTCTATCTCGAAATAGATCAAGTGTTCTACTAAAATAGTGTGAGTAAAATGAATTCCCATTTTCACAACTCGCAACCCCCTTATGTCCTGCTTGCAGCCTCAGTCGTGGCAAAGGGGTGACACTGGGCGGTCTGGGTGAAGTACGTCGGGAGTTTACTCCTGGTAGGGTCACCCAAGGCGTGAAGGCCAGACCATTATGCTCAGCCCTAACCCTCCTTCCAAACTGGAAAAAGCTCAATTGAGTGCTGTCCGCATCATAACTGGCTGAAGAAACAGTTGCCCGTATGACATAGTACTATTTGAGGCGGATCTTCAACCTCTAAGTATGAGAAGAGATACTTGTCTAGTCAAATATTATAATAAACTCATTAGTTATGGTAACCAGAATCGCACATCGGAGTTCATTCAGAAATGGAAAAATAACCAAAGGCTAAAGAAGAACAGCCCGTTAAGCCGGGCTGCCTCCTTGTATATAATTAATAAAAACATAGAGGCTCATACCCTTAAGTCCAGAATTCATCCCTCTATTGGATTAACTGGGGTCTTTTTTCATTCTGAACTGCTTACCCCAGTGACTAAGAGTTCAAGTGTCCGTGAGTTTCTCAAATAGCTAGTTCTTGAGGTTATTGATAGAATACCGAGAGATGCTATCAAAATGTACACAGACGGTACTAAAGGGGAAAATAACCAATCAGGCAGTGGTAAGACCCCAGATGGTGAACAGAAGATAAGCATTAGAAATCCAGACTTTTGCTCTGTCTTTAGAAGTGAACTTATTGCCATTGAAGTAGGGCTAAAGGCCATTCTGGCAGAAAACCGGTTTGGTAAAGTATGGATTCTATCGGACAGTAGGAGCGCAATCCAACATCTAAAAGACTGGAGTGATGCGGGTGATAGCACTACTAATTCCATTCGAAATATGCTGAAACGGATCTGCTTGACTCGAGTAATACAGCTGCAGTGGATATCCTCACATGTGGATATTCAGGGAAACGAGGCTACAGATAAACTTGCAAAGAGCGGTCCAGAAGCCCCGCTCCCTGCCCCTGTCTGGATTTTCAATGAAATATCATCAATTAGAAAAATTAGGAACAATGTTAAGTGGCAGGTCCCTCCAGCAAACGAATGGTACCCAAGATCTAGTCCAGGTGGATCCTTGGGCCTCACTTGCGACTGAAAATCTCAGACAACCATATCCAGATTTGCTAGTGGTCATTTGAGGGGACTTTCTTTTGGTGGACAAAAGGTTTACCTGGTTTGCAATAGGTGTGCTTTTGGGAATGCTTCTCCTGACCACATTTTGGACTGCCTCCAATTCACCCACGATGACAGAGATCCTCTATTGTTTCTGGACTTCTTGCAAATATATAACCTCATGGAAGAAGTCTAGCTGTCTCTGGACAGGGAGGATATGAAACAGCAACAATAACTCGCAAACTTAATAATCCTGAACTGCGAACTACTTATATTTTTAAAGAAGTTTATTTCTGGCCTATTAGTAACTCTCCAAATGGTTTTAAATGATGCTGATTAAGAGAGATTGTTGACATAGCGGAAGTGAGAACAAATCATTTGGCCGCACAATGCTTGTAGTTTAAGATTTCTAACTACCGATCGTTTTGTGCCTGGATATTACTTGCGAGAACAATTTCATAATGAATGACCAGTTCCAAAAAAGCATTAAGAGCAGAATTTAGAGTTGTGCGAGTTTAATACTGCTCTGTTGAAATGCATCATACCATCCTTGGCTTAGTTACTGCTTGTTTTTTCTTCTGCAGATACGTAGTATTGCTTCGTATTTGCTTCATAGAGACATTTGCTTCATAGTGCATGCAGAGTACTCTACATGCCTGGAGATGTTGCCGTGTGGAATGCCTTGGATAAGATGACTTGCATGCATTCATGTGGTGCAAGATCAATCCTGAAATATTTCTCAGCATTCCAAGCAATCATTTATATTCTAGTATCTAGATTATATTATCTGATGAATGATCAGTGTGATGAAAACAACTTCACTGTTCATTCTGTTGGATATATTTCAGCTCAAATCTAGAGTGAAACATCTCTCTTTCAATACTTTGATATATTGTGTATCTACAGATCACCCACTCGTCTGCATAAGGATGTTTACAGACTACTTCTGTTCTTTACAACTTCAATTCTACCATTATTCTTGTAGAGTTCTTAATACTGTTCCATGATTGCATGGGGTGCAGTGTGTTTATTAAAACGACAGTCCTGACTTGGTAGATAACTACAGAAAAATCCTTCATACCTACATTACATCTCTTAGCGAATGCGTCGTTGTGTCAAAAGGACACCGCACAGTTCACACTGCTGTATGTGTCCAATCTTAGTGAACGAAATTAATAGCTGCCAGATTTTATCAGCAGATTTCTTGCTCAAAAACTTCAATTATACCACTTCACTCTGTTGCAAGATTGTGCTTCTTCCAAAGTGTTGCTTATGAAGACAATAAATTTTGCAATGGAAGATCACACCAGAAAACAAAGTAAATGACATATGTGTTAAATGGCAAATGCATCGGTTCACACTACTGGATGTGTTCAAACATATTTTAATGAACATTGGCTACCGGTTATATGATAATTGCGTGCATAAAAACTTCATATATCGATTCCCAGGATTCTATCTTTCAGTTGGAGTTTTCAAACTGTGTTGAGTACAATGTGTTGCTTAGAAATACATGAAATATAGCACATAGAAAGATCTCAGCAAACAAACTGATAAATACAATGCGTGCTAAAATGACAATGCTACAGTTGACACTGCTGGAGACGTCCAATCAAGGTTTGAATAACACTGTACTGAAAAGCACAGTTATCTGTAGATTTTCTCAAGACTTCCCAATGACTGCCTCAATTCTATCTTTCATGCAGATCTATAATGTATATCACATAATCTTTACGCTGTTTTACTTTTTAATTTGTGCAGCGTTCTACTTTGAAAAATAGAAAATCTTACATTGAAAAATCAAAAGAAAAAAGTGATGAATGACATGTGTCAGAAGGACAATGCCACGGTTCACATTCCTGAATATGTCCAAGCAGGGTTTGAATAACATTGTATTGAAGTGTTCCAGTTATCTGTAGATTTCATATAGACTGCCTTGATTCAATCTTTCCTCCTCATGCCGTTCTAAGGTTGTGCTTGGTACAATTGTACTTAGAAGTCTATATGCAGACTTGCATTAGAAGATACCAGATAAAAAAAAATGGCTATTGCTTAAAGCCTATTATCTAGATTATATTTCTTTTTGAAGGACTAGTATGGCAAAAGGGCAATGCCATAGTTCATACTGTTCTATGTGTCTTTTTTTAGAACACTATGCTGAATACTGCCAGTTATTTTCAAATTACCCTTTCAAAGACTTGAAATCGACTATTTCAACAGCGTTTTATAATGATGCCAAGTGCAGTACATTGCCATAGAGGCCACAAAATCTTGCATTAGCAGATAGCAACAGAAAACGATTGCAGCATAAGTGACATTCATTTTTTAAATCCTATTATATGGATTATATTTCTTTTCAAATGACCTGTATGACAATAACAGCAACTCTAGTTATATCCAAGCATAGTTTTAAAATCAGCTATATCCATGTGATATAATTCGTCTGTAGTCCTAAATATTCGGATTTACACTTCATTTTTCACTTAGAGATTATACGGCAAAGTGCTTATTTTCCTATTTTTGTAAAACTACCTAAATTAATTGTGTAAGGAGAATGAATATTTTTGGACTTTATTATTATTGAACTTTACTTGGATTTGTCAACCGCTCTGTGTGATGTCATGATTTACGATGTCTTGGCTTCTATAATATGGAATTCTACATTTGTTACTCATAGCTATGAAATTATCGCAGCATTCGATATGATCATTTAAGCTCTAGTGAAACAAATTATATATCAGAGTGAATGATCTTTGTTTTGGAACTATACGCATATTTATGAAATAGAAAAAATTCTCTTGCATTCCGTGACATAAGAGATTTTGTCTGCAGAATATCCGCATAGTAGCTACACATTCGCTGCGACGATTCTAACATTATGCATGCAGAGCACCTCACACAGTCCTGACGCAGCGGGACATAAATCTCTGTTTAAGATGAGACACTCTTTAATTCTGTGAAAGAAGCTGAACAATTTCGCAATATTCTTGGAGATAACTAATTCGGATTATCTAAATTATATTATTTATACGAAAATAACAATACCCTATTTAACACATTTCGGAATCCAATCATGGAATACAAAGAACGATACCGACGTAAAATATTTCAGAAGTTGTCTTTAATATGTTTTAAGCATAACATTAAATTTGAATTGAACATTAATCAGGGTGAAATAACTGGCACAAATTATAAGGCACACAGCTACTGAAAAATGTTGCGTAAAATGAGTGATTGCATATAAACTATATTTGTAAGTACAAAAAGTTTTAACTTAATTGATATTTATGATTAATAGCGGTGAAGGATTACGCTAGCAAAAAATTTCGATGCAAGCTAAAGTGGCATAACACTCTGCTATTGGAAGTTTACCTCCGTATAATAAGTGTTCACATTAATTTATCCATCACCTGTATGTACAGTACTATTATTCTGTAACAAAAACAAAATTCTAATAATATTTTTAAGCTATCTTTCCCAGTGAAACTGTGTAAAAAAATCATTGGTCACATTGATTGCATAAAGTTTTAAATTGTTAATTTAAGAATTGTTTTTAAATAGTTTTTAAATTTTCTGTGTAATAAAATATCCCAAGTGCATTTTTGTAATATTAGGGCAAAATATTTTATAAGACAACAATTTTATTTGATGTAAGCATAAATAATATAAAACTTCAATTACCATCCAGTAATAAATTTACAGTGATGATATTGTTTATAATTTGTTATTTTAATGTTCGTTAGTTTTATTTAAATATTGTTATTTGAATGTTCTAAAACAAACTTAAATCTGCAGCGCAAAAAAAAAAAAAAAAAAAAAAAAAAAATTATTTAAAAGGAAAAAAAAATTGCAGTAAAAAAAAATACTGCAGAGCCAAAAAAAAAAAAACTGCAGTAAAAAAAAAATTCTGCAGAGCAAAAAATAAATGAAAAATCTGCAGAAAAAAAAATCTGCAGAGCAAAAAAGAAAAAAAAATCTGCAGTAAAAAAAAAAAAAAAAAAAAAAAATTCTGCAGAGCAAAAAAGAAAAAAAATCTGCAGAAAAAAAAAAAAAAAGAAAAAAGAATTCTGCAGAGCAAAAAAGAAAAAAAATCTGCAGTAAAAAAAAAAAGAAAAAAAAATTCTGCAGAGCAAAAAAGAAAAAAAAAATCTGCAGTAAAAAAAAAAAGAAAAAAAAATTCTGCAGAGCAAAAAAGAAAAAAAAAATCTGCAGTAAAAAAAAAAAGAAAAAAAAAAAAATCTGCAGCCTAAAAAAGAATCTGCAGAAAAATATATGTAGTTGATCGCACATTTGACTGCGTAATATTTAAATTGTCAATTTAAATGTTTTTAAATTATCTGCGCAATCAGATATCCTGTGTGCATATTTTTGTAATATTCATATACGAAAAAGTTCAGAAAAAGATGTTTTAAGCTCAAATTTTGATAAATGTATAAATATACTAAATAATATAAAATTTCAAAATTTATCCAGCATTAAATGCGCACTGCTAATATTGTTTATAGTTTCTAATATTTTAATTTGATGTCATTATATTTATATATTGGTAGTTTATTGTTCTTTTTTAACTTAGTAAAACAAATACTTGTAAGCTGTAACTAACTGTTTATATATAAACTTTTAGTACATATGAAAATGTGTAAAACTGTAGTATACCGCTACTAATAATTTGTTACTTGTATACAGTATGTCAGTACGTATAGTATTATGTATGTAATAGTTTTTAATAGCTTCATTTTAAAATGGAGTCTTTAACAAAAAGTATAGTGAATGAACTATTTCTGAACGAAGTTCATACAGTGCATTGAACATGAAAGCTTTTAAATGACTCAACCTATGTATTAATCTACAATTTCTACTAATATGAAGGGTAAACTTTATCACGCTTTTTTTCCCCACTAGAAAACTTTATGAAAATGGTAAATTTATCAAACTTTCGATGCATGTAAAGGTGTGATCTAAATACTAATACCAGTGCGTTTAATGCTTTACCTCCTGTAATGAACAGTTATTCTCGATTCAGTGTCATTCACCTTTTTGAAGATTCTAAAATATAATTTTTGCTAAAAGAAACGAAATCAATAAGTGAAATTTGTATCGGATAAAATTCGTCCAGAGCACTGGGATGAAAAGTTTTCAAATGTATTCTATGTGTATTTATCTACTACTATTGGGGAACTTTATTTTATTAAATTTGTATTTTCATGAGAATGTTTTCTTGGATGTTAAATTTATATATGCATTTTCGACGCGTGTAAAAATGTATTAAATACTAAAATAGTGCTTTTAATGTTTTGTTGCATCAATGTATATTGTTGGTGATGTTTGTCATATAGTGTTTTTGAACATTCCAAAATGTAATATTAAGGAAGAAAAATATAATTTTATTTAATATGGAATTTGTCAAGTTCATCGAAAAGAAATATTTTTAAATGATCCATTTTATTTAAATATCTACAATTTGTATTGTTATAAAAAGTATACTTTTGCTTTATCAAAATTGTCATCTGTGATAACGTTTTATAAATGGCAAATTCATAAATTTTGGATACATGTAAAAATGTATTAAATATTAATATACTGCTTCTAATGTTTTGATAATTATTTTTTAATATATTTTGTATCTAACATTGCTTGTGTTGATTGTCTAAAAAAATTTGTAACTTTCCACATTTTAACATTTAAAAAAAGGATTAAAAAATGTTAAGACTTTAATCATTAAATTGCATATGTACATTTTCAATGCTTTTCTTGACGGGGAGTATTGATCAGTACAATTGACAAGAAATGTATTTCTATATTTTGGCAAAGAAAAAAAAAAGGGGGGAAAACTTAAATATTTTTTACTTTATTGCATAAAAAGTTTTTTCTTACTTGAATCCGTAAATAATAAAAATAAACAAATACATAAAAGATAAGAAAAATGTAATATGAGGCATTATAGAAGCCAGTATTTTACTGAGGAAGAGGTGAACAGGCGAAGTATTACGTAAAATTATGGAAATAAGCAAAGTCTGCCCAGCCCATGTTTAAGAAAAAATCATTAACTTTGGTGAAGAGTTTATAAAAATTACTATTTCATGCTCAGCCATATTCACAACAAATACTAAAAGTGTAACGCTATTCACATCATTGATGTTAATGATATCGAATATTCAAAAAACAAAACTTTCCATTCATTAATGTATTCTACTTTCTTTGAATGTCCGGGGATGGGATATAATTCCGATTAGAAGGAAATTTATATAGGATTCATTTTGAAGCCTTTACCACATACTAACGTATGATCAAAGTATTGCCACAGTACTTACGTGGGGGCAAAAATAGTTCGGTAAGGTTCTATTATTAAAGTTTCAATTTTCCCCCATTGACTCTCTAAGTTCTCATTTCCTATACTCAAGGTAAGTTTGGGGGAAATTATTCCAAATTATTAACGGGCGAAATTTCTTTTTCAAGACGTAAGTACTGGCTGTATCACTTATGATTATTAATTTCTTCAAAATGGAATCTATGTAAATCCTTTATTAATCGGAATTCAAAAATAATAATGATGAAATAAGTTAAAAGAAAGGAAATATTCAATTAAAGTGTTCATGGATATTTTCATGAATACTTTTAATGGCTGAACACTGAAAGTATATAATGAGCTTATCAGAATCAAAAAGCCGTATTTCGATTTCTTAAAGAATATATTTTTTTATAATATATAATAAATGTAAATATTAAAAACATATTCAAAATTATTATTTTTTTAAAGTTAACGACCATTTTCAATACATAAGTTATGTAAAAATAAATGTAAATGTTACTATTTTCCTTTTCAAGCAAAGGCAAAAATAATTTTAAAGAAACTGATTTAGTTGAGAGATATCAGTTAAACGGCAAAATGCGTATGTATCTACAATAATCTTACATAATCGGATTCGTAGCCAAATGGCGAATTTAAGCAAATGTGATTTGGCGATTTTTTTTTATACCTTTAATGGTATTGACATTCTCATTGAAAGGATATTGTTGCTAAGATAGCAAGACTGGCTTGGGACGAGATCAAATGATGGAGAAAATAATGGAATATTAGAAAATTGCCCTTTTTTAATTTTGCCTTGTCAATGAATTGCTGTTTCTGGTAATCTGCCATAAATTACATTAATGGAAAGTAACTTAGTGTAATATTACTAAAGTGAATTGTGTCGGCTGGGTTGTCGACGAGTTAGTTCAAGTGGAAGCACAATGAAAATGCAAGCCGTATGTTCTGTATTAGACTCCCAGCCTATACACTTTACACTCAGTTAAGACAGAAACTGTAAATTTATATGTATTGTTTTGATATGTGTAAAAATGTACTAAATTCTAATATAGTGTTTCTAAAGTTGTATTTCTGTGTATACATTGTTTGTGTTGATTATCGCATACCTTTGAAACATTTATTTTATTTAGTGAAGAATTTGTGACATTAACCAAAAATATTTGAATGCAATTATTTGCAATTTGTATTGTTAAAAAAAAGAATCTGTTTTATGAAATTTGCCATTTATGTGAAAGTTTTGTAAATAGTAAATTAAAAAAATTATGATACGTGTAAAAATGAACAAAATACTGATATTACAATTTATATTTTATAAAAGGTAAAGTTGGTTTTGTCAAATTTGTCATTTATGAGAAAGTTTTTTGTAAATGGTAAATTTATAAATTTGTGACACATGTAAAAATGTACGAGTGTCATGTCACAAAATTTGTTCAACATTCCTACGTGTAACATTAAAAAAAGTAATTTCATTATAAAATTGAGTAAAAGAAAACGAAATCATTTGGTTGCATGAAAAACTATAATTAGTTAAGCGCAATTGAAAAAAAATTTCTATATTTTGAAAAAAAAAAGAGTTTATTTTTCAGTTTATTGTTTAAAGCGTTTTCCTTTTTTGAATCAGTAAATCAAATTTTTTAAAAAGTAAGTATTAAAAAAATAAAATGTAAATTCTAATATGAATCAATGTAGTAGACAGGATGTTGTTGAGGAAAATGGGATAAACAGGGGGTAGCATTACGTAAAGTTCTGAACATGGGTGGGCTGAACCAATAACTTAAAATAATCATTAGCTTTGGGGATCAGTTTATTTATTAAAAACTATTATTTCATGTTCAGCCATATTTACAGCAAATGCTTAGAGCACCATATTAGTTATAACATTTAATATTAATATCATCAGATATTCAAAAACGAAAACCCTCCATTCATTAATATACTCTACTTTCTTAGAATGTCCGGGGTTGGGATATAATTCTGGTTTGAAGGAAAATTATATAGGATTCATTTTGAAGCTTTTACCACATACTAACGTATGATTTAAGTATTGTTACAGTACTTACGTGGGGGCAAAAATCGTTTGGTCAGGTTCTATTATTAAAGTTTCGTTTTCCCCCATTGACTCTTTAAGTTCTCATTTGCTATACACATATACACAAGGTCAGTTTGGGGGAAATTATTCCAAATTACTAACGGGCGAAATTTTTATTTTGTGGTGTAAGTACTGACTGCGTCACTTATTATTACTAATTTCTTCAAAATGGAATCTATGTAAATCCTTTATTAATCGGAATTCAAAAATATTAATGATAAAATAAATAAAACAAAAAATCAATTAAAGTGTTTATGGATATTTTTATGAATACTTTTAATGGCTGAACATTGAAAGGCTAAGATAGGCATATCAGAATCAAAAGTCCTTATTACGATTTTGTAAAGGTTATTATTTTTTTACGTTTAGATAATCAGTATAAAAATTTTAAAAGTAGTCAAAATGATAGTTTTTTTTAAAAACTTAACAATCATTTTTAATACATAAACTATGTATACCAGGTTTTTAAGCATAGACAAATGAAATTGCAAAAAAAAAAAAAAAAACCCCAATAGAACAAAAACAAACTTATTTCTTGTACAGATTTCAGTATCTACAATAAACTTCCATAATAGGGTGTGTAGCCAAATGGCGAATTTAAGCAAATAGGATTTGGCGATATTTTTTATACTGTTAATGGTATTCACATTAAAGTGAAGGTTATAAGATGATAAGGTTTGGTACTAAATCAAATTACGGGAAAAAATAATGGAATATTAGAAAATTGCCCTTTTTTAATTTGCTCTTGGTAATCAATTGTCGTTTCTGATACCCTGTCATAAATTACTTTACAATAATAGAAAATAGATTAGTGTGATATTTTAAAAGTGAACTGTGTCGGCTGCGTCGTCGACCAGTTCACGTTGAGGCAGAAAGTTTTGATTTCAACTGCCAGCCTGTACAATTTTTCACTCAATTATAAAAAATATTGTTAACTTAAGTATTCTTTCGATATGTGTAAAAAATGTACTAAATTCTAATTTAATGTTTCTGAAGATCTACTTCTGTATATACATTGTGTTGCTTGTCGCATACTTTTGACACGTTTATTTATTTTATTGTGAAGAATTTGTGTTAAACATTGACCCCAAAATCCTTGAATGTTTATCTGTAATTTGTAATTTTATAAAAAGTAATCTTGGTTTTATTAAATTTGTCATTTATGAGAAAGTTTTGTAAGTGGTAAAATTATAAATTTGATACATTTAAAAATTAACGAAATACTAATATTGCAATTTTTATTTTTATAAAAAGTAATGTTTATTCTGTCACATTTGTCATTTATAAGAAAGGTTTGTAAATGGCCAATTTATAAATTTGATACACGTAAAAATGCACGAAATACTAATATTACAATTTGTAGTTTTATAAAAAGTAATGTTTGTTCTCTAACATTTGTTATTTATAAGAAAGTTTTGTAAGTGGTAAATTTATAAATTTATGATACATGTAAAAATTAACGAAATACTGATATTACAATTTGTATTTTACAAAAAGTAAAGTTGGTTTTGTGAAATTTGTCATTTATGAGCAAGTTTTGTAAAGGATAAATTTATGATACATGTAAAATGTGCGAAATATTAATATACTGCTTTTGTTATCGCTATTTGTAATCTTATATTTCCTGTGTTGCATTTCGCAAATTTTAACATTTCTATGTGTAACATTAAAAAAAAATAATTTGATTAAAAAATGCTTCAAAGAAAACGAAATCATTAGGTTGCATATGTGTATATTTCATTAATGCTTATAATTAAGGAGCACTGAAAAACTATAATCACAATTGAAAAGGAATTTCTATATTTTGAAAAAACATAAACCAGAAAGAGAAAGAAAAACAAATAACTTTTATTTTTCAGTTCATTGCTTAAAGCGTTATCCTTTTTTGAATCATTTAAATAAAAATTAAATAAATAAATAAAATTAAGTAATAAAAAATAAAATGTAAACTCTAATGTGAATCAATGTAGTTAGACAGGATTTTGTTGAGGGAAAGGGGTTAAACAGGGGTTCTGAAAAGTTCCGCAAAGTTCTGAGCATGTGTGGAGTGAACCCATAACTTAAAATAATCATTAGATTTGGGAGTCAGTTTATTTATTAGAAACTATTATTTAATGTTCAGCCATATAATACTGCAAATGCTTAGAGCACCATATTAATTATAACATTTAATATTAATATCATCAAGTATTCAAAAACGAAAATCCTCCATTCATTAATATACTCTACTTTCTTAGAATGTCTGGGGGTGGGATATAATTATGGTTACAAGGAAAGTTATATTGAATTCATTTTGAAGCTTTTACCACATACTAACGTATGATTAAAGTATTGTTACAGTACTTACGTGGGGGCAAAAATAGTTCGGTCAGGTTCTATTATTAAAGTTTCGTTTTCCCCATTGACTCTTTGACTTCTCATTTGCTATACTCAAGGTCAGTTTGGGGGAACCTATTCCAAATTACTAACGGGCGAAATTTTTATTTTGTGGTGTAAGTACTTTCTGTGTCACTTTTGATTATTAAGTTCTTCAAAATGGAATATATATAATTTCTTTGTTAATCAGAATTCAAAAATATTAATAAAATAAGTTAAAGGAAAAAAAAAAGTGTTTATGAATATTTTCATGAGTACTTTTAATGGCTGAGCACTGAAAAAGGCTAAGATGAGCTTATCAAAATAAAAAGGCTGTGTCTGGTTTCGATATATTAGAGATTTATTATTATTGACCATTATATACATAAAAAATTATCCTTTGGGGGGCGAAACTTTATAAACACCGTGTGCATATATATAAAAAAAGGGATTAATTAATGCGTAAAAGATTTTTAGATAATTATATAAATTTAATAATAATAAATATTCAAACTATAAGTTATTATTCTTTTTTGTTAGGGGCCATTTATTAACACAGTCATAAATTATGTATGTAAAAAAAAAGTTAGATTTTATTTTCAAGCATAGGAAAATGTGATTGAAATCTTCCTTAATAGGGTTCGTAGCCAAATGGCGTATTTAAAAAATGTCATTTGGCGAAAATTTTAATGGTATCCACATTCATGTTAAATGGCATTTTGGCAAGACGTGGACATTATTACGAAAAAATAATGGAATATTAGAAGAAAAAGAGGAAATGCTTTTCTCTATTTACTCTGGGTAATCAATTGCCGATTCCCTGCTAGGTTAGTTATGGTTATTAAGTTACTTATGGTTATGTAACCCAAAGGTCCTGTATTAGACTTCTCGCCAGCTTACTTTTACACTCAGTTGACAACAAAATTGTTAATGTATACATATTATTTTAATATGTAAAATTGTATTAAATTGTAATATAGGGCTTGCAAAGTTCTACTTCTGTATATTCATTGTTTGTATAGCTTTTCCGCATCTTTTACAAGTTGGTTTACATCCTTTTTATTATTATTATTCAGCAAAGAATTCGTGTAGTGCATTGGCAAAAATCTTTTAATGTAATTATATACAATTTGTATTATTGGTATGAAGAATATACTTTTTTAATTTTTTCCCTTTAGAACAGATTTTGTAAATTGTAATTTTTTTAACTTTTGATACATGTGAAACTGTAATAATAATAACAACAACAGCAGCAAATATATATATATATATATATATATATATATATATATATATATTGCATATATTGCATTGATACCTCTTTATATTATATTGCTTGTCAAATATTACTGAGAACGACTAACTGTAATTAATCTATTAAAATGTTTATCATATTGTAAACAAGATAAGTTATTATCCTTTTTATAAATTTATATTATTTCATTGAATGAATTTTTTCAAATTCAAATCTATAAGTGAATAAAACCTGCAAAACTACTTCTGAGTAAGATATTTGTCTAATATAATAAAGAATAGTTCTTTTCATTTGTAATTGAGGGAATATATATATGTATATATAATTTCATTTTTTAAAGAATATAGACTTGTGTGAAATCATAGTGTAACAGTTATTTATTACTGTCAAGTATTAAGAAAATTTTATGTATACTATATTACTGCAACATCAAGTTAAATGAATTACCAAATTCAAATCTGCGAATTAGTTGTGTATATCAGAATCATCGAACTGATTAATTCGTTGATGTGATTTTGTAACTATTTCAAATTTTTTATATCTTTCATATTGATGCATAGAATTCTACAATACATAGTAAAGAACTTTTAAAAGTTACATTGTAAACGGGATTCACGAATTATTGTTTGAATAGTACTTAATTTTTGTCTTTTTCATATAAATGAGAAGTTTTTAATTATTAAGAAAATAGTCCAACCTGTTACAAAATTTTGTAAAAATGTTAATATGAGTCATGTCCGTGGAATTCTTTCTAGAGTAACATTAGATTACTTATTTTTTCCAGAAACTACAAAAACGTTACACATAAAATTAACATTTTTAGAAATATTTTTTTCTCAAATTTATTGGGCTTATGAGAGGTCTTATACGTCCATTTCTAACAATTTCTTTTTTGACATTACTCCTCAAAACTGCTCGACAGATGACCACCCAATTCAGCACCGTGATCGATGCCATGGCCTGCATGGCATGGTTGTTGTTGAAAAAAAAAACTATACAAATCGTATCCTTGATGAATAATTATAGAGCATAAGTGCCATAAGCTTAACGTTAAAAGCTTAAATTGAAACCCCCTCCCGCGATTCTTTATATAATTTAGAACGCTTGCGCAAGGGCTTGTGATAAAACTGTACGGTTGAAAATGAACTCGCTCAGATAGAATTCAGGTCATGCGCTTCCGTAGTATAAGAATAAATTGTATATAAAAAAAACTTTCATTTAAAATTATTAATAATCTATATGGCTTCTATGAATTGTCTACAGTAACATGATAGCATAAGATACAATTTAAATTAAATCTTCAACGTGATTAACAAAATTCTGTTCTACTAAGAATGAATTTTTTCTACAATAAAACTTTATCAGTGTGCATTCAATTGTCAATAGAAACATTGTTTTTTATTTTGTAACACTTTTTAAAAAAATTTTCACATTAAAAAAAGGTTTAGATTTTTTTTTTCAAATAGAAATCACGTGATTGGATACTTCGTTGGAATTTGTTACGAATTATTTACAACTTTCCCGTTGCAAGACATGGGATCGAATATTCTTTTGCAAAATCAGTTACACTATGCACGTGCATTATTAACTCTTTCCAACAAAATTGAAAAGTGTTTATGACTTCGGTCTGTCCTTCTGTTTATGCTTTAGCTCGCGTAAATAGACAAATTTTCCATACAAATTCCTTTTGATAAAAATTTTCTTCTGATTTCCATATAAATGAAACATGTTATTGAAGTTTACTATGGAATTTCCAACTGTCTTTGCGTTCCCTAACATAATTGAAGTTTATGATGCTATTTATTATATATACGTCCATAGATCATATACAGGGCTGCACAAAATAATTCGGATCTTTTTCCGAATATTTTTGCTAATTGCTAAAATTGGGTTTCCAACTGCATTTATACGTTGTTTATTAAACAATGCATTAGTTATTAGTTGTTTATACAACTATAGTATGTAAATTGTTTAGTTCTGCACATCATCTTTCACCTTATTAAAAGAGATTTACATGAGATTACGTTATGATATACGTTTTGATACAGTATTTGAGAAGTGTTGGAAAGGGTTTCATAATCTATTATTGACACATTTTTAAATTCATGTTTCATGCATGCGCATGTTTTTGGTAAAAAAAAAAAATCCAACCCGGAGGTTTGTAAGTTGCTGGTCACCAAGTTACCATTAGTTTTTAATAGGGAAATTTGTCTTATATAATGAAGAACTTTGCGATTAAATAAGGTGAAGATTACCTTTCGCAATTTCGACTTTCGCGACTTCGGCTTTCAGGAAGACTCCTATTCTAAACTTTGCAAACTATTGTTATACAAAATACATTTCTAAGTTAAGAAATAATCATGACACTAAAATTTGTAATTTAAAAAAAAAAAATGACTGGGTTGCAAGAATAGAGGTAAAGTAAGAATAAAAGTTATAAATTAAAGGTTTTTTGTGTCATTACATATCTTGAATATTTGAACCTATTATTATAGTCAAACCTTGTTAGTACATCACACTGGAGTCCACCTAAAATGACTTAATAAGTGAAGTACTTTAACCCCTTAACTGCCACGGGCGTATATATACGCCTTCAAAAAACATATTCCTATTTACAGGCTTGACAAACCCTCGTGCCAATAGGCCCTTTTTCATTACCAGTTCCGCATTTTTCACATGGTAACATATATTTTGTTATCGCTGTGCCAAAAAAGTTATCTTCGCCTTATTTATTTGCAACATTCTCCGATAAAGCAAGGTACTGGGGATCTTGTCAGATTTCGTTGGCAGTTAAGGGGTTAAATGAAATTCCAAATCTTTATGCATTATGAATACCTATAACTAAATCACATTACAAATTATGTAAATTAGTACAATAAAAATTAAAAAATGAATACAAATTAAGGAATGAATAATAAGTTATGTTACGCAGTATTTAATTGTACAATTTAATACGTATCCATTTATTACTGGCTTACAAAAACAAGTCATCCATTTTTGTTAGTTTTCTGAAATCATTTTTTTCTCCAAGGTATACAGCATATTAGATAATCTTTTTAATCTTTTAAATTTGGCACTGATGATGGAGCTTTAGGGGCTTCGAAACAGCGGTTTGCCATTTTATATATATTTGTGCTATTTTACGTTGTTCATTTATTTTTTAATATAACGGCACAAAGTTAAATCCACTTATTTTAAACATATTATATACCCTATCTTTAGTGTCACATAAAGGCGAAATATAGCTCTTAAGTACATCAGTGTATGCTAAAGTTTTTATACGGTTTGGGAGACCCCCCCTCTCAGGGGGAAATTCAGGGAATTTGTTGATATGACAGGCAATCTTTGTAAGGAAAATTGCTGTCATCTGGAATGTTAAACTGAAGCTTAGTCATGCACAACAGAAAAAAATTGTTTTTGAAGAAAACCTTGGCAAAGAAATAGGACAGAGTTTGTAGAGGTTGAAATAATAGCGATGCGATAAGCGGAGTACAATATGTGAAAAGGCGTATGAGAATGGTCGGGACTTCTGAAACATACGTAATATATGGAGTGACGTTTTAACCAGGTGACTTTCTAATGAGGTTTGACTGTATATCTACACTGTAAAAAAAAATTTCGTAAAATTTCAGTAGATGTACCGTAAATTAACGGTACTTGTACCATTTTCACTTATTACGATATGAGTATTGTACTTCTAAGGTATATTAAGCGTAAAAAACCGTATATGGGCCATTTCGATTATAAACGGTATTTATACCGTAAAATGATTGTTTTTCAGTGAAAAATCTCTATTTATACCGTAAAATGATTGTTTTTCAGTAAAAAATCGCTATTTATACCGTAAAATAATTATTTTTCAGTAAGGAAAAAGCCGGTAGCCCCGCTTCGGTGTACAGCAACCCCTGAAGTGATGCTCTTGTTACGTAATGCGTGCAGGCCTCAGGAGAAGGGGAGAATGCAGCCGGTACTATACTTTGAATATTTTACGGTACATATACCGTCCAGTTAAATTACGGTATATATACTGGTCACAAAGTTGCCAGTATATGTACCGTAATTTCTGACCAAAATTTTTTACCGTGTATATTGTAAAACAAAAACATTTCCTCGACTATATCGATGACGTCCTGTTGACGGGGGCACCTATCTGACCAATCTAGTTTTAAAACTTATTAACTTCTAAACATCGCACCATTAAAATTTTTACACCATTGAATAAGAAAAATGTACTTTCCGATTGAATTTGTTTGAAAACTGTATCTGAATTGACAGAGTGTTTATGATTTTTAAAATAATTTTCAAGCGCTTTTTTTAAAAATTCACTCAATTAACTATTTCAGACCATTAACACGTTTTCTCTTAGAAACAATGTATATAGTTTAGAATTTGTTTCCGGTTAATGTTCCCTAACAAATTTAAAATTTCACTAATGAACTAAATGAATAAAACACAATATTAACAGATTTGTAACCGAACTACGCGCTTAAACAAAGAAATAATCAGAATAAAAAAGTTGCTGTAAATAAGGAAATCCTTGGCGATTTCTTTGACTATTAACCAATGGCGTGAGGCTAATGCGGAAGTAATACCTTTTTTATGGTAAATTTAAAACTTTATTACTGGAAAGCATAATTGATACTTCTCATATTTTTTTGTGCTAAAGAAAATATATTTAATAAAAAATAAACTATTAGAGTTGAATTTAAAAATGTCACCATGTTTTGAATACTGTATAGTGTATTTTGTAACTCGGAAATTCCTGGATGAGTCCCCTGGGTTCATAAAAATTTATTTATCATTAATTGTTCATGAAAATTAATTCATAAAATGTTTTTTTTCGAAAAAACAGATCCCATAATTCGATTACTGACATTTTCGCCAGATTTCGTCACCTAACAACAGAAGTTCAAGACATTATCTGCTGTGGCGAAATATTTTTTAAAGATCATTGAAAGGAAAATAATATATTAATAACCTTTCATTAAAAATACTATTGACGATTTTCTAAGTATTTCATTAAAATAAATATTTTTTCAAATATCAAAGTCAAATGGGAGTGAAATGTATGCTTCTGCTAACGTAAACTCTTAACACATTCACATCGGAAAACGAGAATTCTCGTTTTTATTTAAATATATACAGGGTGTCCGAAAAGTCCGGAAACGGTCAAATAACTCGAGAAATATACATCGTATTGAAAAACGGAAAAATGCATGTTCAATAGTTTTGAAAAATCTATTTAGGGATATCAAAGTTACCATTTTTCTAAAATATTAAACACGTATTTTTCCGTTTTCCAATCTGATGTATATTTCTCGAGTTATTCGAGCGTTTCCAGACATTGCAATGGTAACGATTCTCACAGCATTGCACTCTATTACAGCGCCATCTACAATGTTTTGAAGAAAATGTTCAGTACAAAAGTTACGTATTTTTTCTCGTAGAATCCGAATCTGCAATAAAAAATGGGGGTCATTATTTAAGATTTCAAGGTTGCCCCCCTTTCCCCCCAGGGGGGGGGCAACTTTCATGTCCCTAAATAGATTTTTCAAAAAGATTGTACATGCATTTTGCCGTTTTTCAATCCGATGTATATTTCTCGAGTTATTTGACCGTTTCCAGACTTTTTGGACACCCTGTATGTATATATATATATATATATATATATATATATATATATATATATATATATATACATACAGGGTGTCAATATATACAATTATATATACAATTATATATATATATATATATATAATTGACTAAGGGAGTGGTTTCTACCTTGTAGAAAATGCATTTATATCATGTTGTCCATATTTTTAACACTTTCCAACATAGTTGAAAAATGTTTATGAATTCGGTCTGTCTGATTGTCCATGCTCTAACATGCGTAAAAAGACTCGACTTGTCATGCAATTGATATATATTATTAAGGTTTACTATGACATGTTTGGTATTGAAAAGGAAGTGTGTATAGTACTTATAGTTCCTTTATAAGGGGCACTCAAAAGAATTCCAATACATTATGGTATATGGGGGAAAAATCGTTTACGGTTCATTTGAGTAATGTTTCATTATGTCAAACATATTGAAACAGACATATACATATCACTGAGGTGCACTACAAGAGGCTTACTATTGAATACAGAGTGTAAGCATTCTTCCTTCATTCACAGGGACTCAAAAAGGAGTTCGGATATAAAGTACTGTCTGTTAATAAGAATTGCTAGAAGTGCTTCAGTTGCATTACACGTTTTTAAATTGAACTCATTTTTTGCCTATTACTTGGTGTGTTCCTATACCACTAACTTGGCGACCTATACTACATACATGGCTATATAACATGGCTAACCTATACTACATACTTGGTGTGTTCCTATACCATATATATCCACTCTAGATCCTATACAGGGCAGTACAAAACAAGTTGAGTACATTTTCGTTTATTGACGGAAATTCCAGAAGGGGAATTTTCAACTGTGCTATGTGTATCCTAACTGAACTAAATTTTAGCATTCTATGTAGTACATATACAAATTTATAGATGCTTACAGGGCTCCACAAAAGAATTCCGATATTTTACGAATAGTGTTGGTAATTCGTGAAATTGGATTTTTAAATGTGTTATGAGTTTTCCAAAATATTTACTTAGACATCAAACATAAAACCTTACTAAACTGTAAAGATTTCTAAAATTATTTTGGAAGTGTTGGAAAGTGTTACATAATCTATGTTTGAAAAATGATTTTTCGTTCTTGTTTTACATTGTAAGACATTTTATAAAACAAATCCGTGCATTGAAGGATATTTACTGATGCATAAACTTGAGAGAACTATCTAGGACACAATTTGCAAAAAAATTCAGATGAGGGAGGAGCTTCTATTGTTTTAAAACCCGGATTTCACAAAACCATACCGATGTGAGTGTTAAATTCGAATAATCGATCAAGACTAGAATATTTTGGAGATAATTTAAAAGCATGCCTACTCCGAAATTAAGTTTTGTAAAGAAGATATACTGAAAAATAAACAAATGAAGCATCTATTTTATTCGTTGTTAAAATATAACAAACGAAAAAAATAGTTTCGCGTATATAAATGATTTATAAAAATTGTTTGTTAACTTTTTTCCTCAAAATTATAAAACATGGTTTTATTTTAATATTGGGTCGTGATTAAAAAAATTTTGTTTCTATTTAATATATAAATTTCTTATGTAAAGAACAATTTAATTATAATTAACTTTTATTAAGTGTAAAAAAATATATATATAACATAAAATAATTCAAGTTTGCAGTGTTAGCGAAAATTTATATTAAAGTGTGGTGGAAAATAATAAAATAAACCTTTTTTTTTTATCAAAAGTTTTCCTTCAAAATTTATATACAAATGTGTTTTTTTTAAATTTGTATAAAATATCATTATCAAAATTTAACAAAAATACTATCAATTAAATATGTTATTTTTAATCGAGCTCTTAAAAAATGGAATCACGCTGTAAAAATATGCTTTAAACAAAAGATATAATAGGGAGTTTCATTTTCTTATATTTTAGAAAATTCAATTATAAACTTTCAGCGAATATTTAGTATTTTTTTGAAATGTAATATTTATAATTTACAAAAAATAAAAAATAAATATCGATAATAAAAAAAAATCTAGTTCTGCGTATTCAAATTATACCGAGGCTTGAATTTTATATATTCCTCTAACACGTTATTTTATGCCAACATTTTTAACTTCTCTACAATCGTTTAGTTTTCTCATGGAAATCCCACAATTCTTTCTTTAGCCAATACAACTTTAAAATTTGTTGATAGAAATTCATATTGATGTAACTATAGATTTGATAAATACTATTGTTATAATTAATTTAAAAAAAATTGCCCAGTTAAACTGATGGCAGTGAGCTCATAGGCTATTCACACTAATTGTATATTATACTCTTAATTCAAAGAATAATGACCATCGAAAAATGGATAGTTAATTAAGGGAGTCGTGAATTAGCCCCCCTCCCCGTTCATCCTTTTTATACTTAACCAATGAACCCCCAAAACTAATCAGGGAAGCGCCTTATCGCTATGAACCTATATACGAAATTTTAAGCAAATCGGATAATTCTACATGAAAAACCTATTTATCTAATAATGGGGGGGGGGGGTATTGTTTCCTCGTTCCCCTCGTTATACTTAACCAACGAACCCCCAAAACTAATCAGGGAAGTTCCTTAGAATGAACTTACATACAAAATTTTAAGCAAATCTGATAATTCTGCATGAAAAACTCATTTATCTAAACTAAGGGGGAATTAGCCCCGTTACCCCTTTATACTTAACCAATGAACCCCCAAAACTAATCTGGGAAGCGCTTTATCAGAATGAGCCTATATACAAAATTTGAAGCAACTCTGATATTTCTATCAAGAGTTATCGCGTTACGTACAAACAGAACCTGCGGGCACATTAGCTCTTGCGCTTTGATAGCCTGTGAGCTAAAAAACTCATTTAGATATGACGATGAAGATGTATTGCTTCGTTAATTTATAAAATTGTTAGAAATATATTTCGGACAAATATTGTAGTAAGCTTAAAAAATAAAAATAAAAGCTGAAGCGATTTGGTTTTGTTAACCTCTTTGCGATTAGCGTCAATTATATGAGACTTAAAAGATGCAGAACATCTTTTTAAATAGAATAACTCTAACTCTGTATTGTAATTTGCAAATTATCTAATAATCGATTTTCAAAAAGTTAAACAAGTAACTTTTAACAAAAAATAAAACAGACCTATCTATCTAAATAAAAAAGGGGATTAGCCCCTCTTTCCCCGTTTATACTTAACCAATGAAACCACAAAACTAATCAGGGAAGCGTTTTATCAGAACGAACCTATATACAAAATTTGAAGCAAATGGGATATTTCTATCAAGAGTCGTACGTACATACAGAACTGCGGGCACATTAGCTCTCGGGCTTTGAAAGCCTGTGAGCTAAAAATACTATTAAATTATTATACGGCTTGGAATCGAAAACGTGAAATAACCGTTATTTAAAAAAAAAAAAAAAAAAAAAAAAACTGAAGATAAATAGATTTTACTATTCCAGAGCTAAACCAAAATTATGTTCTACTTTTGAACTGAACCTTATTTATTATTTTTATTATAATTATTTTACACTTTCCAACAAAGTTTGTAAATTTTTGACGTCGGTTTGTCTGGCTGTTTGATCGTGCTCCAACTTACGTAAATATACTCGGATTCCTATGTAATCGATATGTTATCAAATTTGGCTACAGTATGATGACTATTGAAAATGAAGTATTTAGCATTTATACAGGGTGTCTACTAAATACTGTTACAAATATTCATTAATTTTATTTTAGAAATATAAAATGATAAATACACTAATATGATGAAAGTTTACCTGGAAATAATTTTACTCGAATCGACCGCCATCTTTATCGATCACCAACCATACGTTACCTATCTCTTATGCCATTGTCCAACTGCTGCACGAATCATTTTAAGAGGTAATCGGTCCCATTCACGCAATATGGAAGCTTTCAGAGAGTCCATACTTCTGTGTTGCTTGCTATTTACTTTAGCCTCTAAAATACCTCAGACGCAGTAATCTAAAGGATTTACATCCGTTGAAGAAGGTGGCCAATCTTCTTGCATGCTAAAGTTCGGACATTTGACATGAAGTAGATATTCGACATGATGCCTGCGTAGATTTAGCTTGGTGCGAAGGTACAGAATCTTGCTGAAATATCCAATTATTTTTGGGATACCTGTCAGCATGTGGCAATAAACGTGTAGCCAATATGTCCTGTTTGTAATATTCCGCATTGATTTTTATCCCTTTATTGTTGAATTTCAAAGCCAATTTTCCATTGTTTGATACTGCAACCCAAGCCACAATAGAATTCTTGTTTTGGAAACGTTTACCAGTTCGAAGGTTTTCAGGTATATCCTCGAAAGTTGCGGAATGTACGACATCATTTTTAGCATTATAACACTGTTCAGTGCAAAATAGTTTCTCATCAGAAAATTTTATTCTGTCAACACTTTTCCTACCATGCCGCTTCAGCAATTTCTTGCATCTTTGTAATATTTTAGGTAGCTTTCATTACAAAATGCTACCTATTGCAGCCGTTCGGAGGAAAGCAATTCCAAAAAAGTTTGGTATATTTTCACCGATCATGACTCCCAGATCGACAAACCACCCTCCGTTCAAATCTTGATTTTATATATATATATATATATATATATGTTAATGTCGTAAGTAAATGAAGACTTCGAATTAGGTTAAATATTATATTGACTACTATTTACAAAAAAAAAGTATATACAGATTTGCGTGATTAATCTTTAACATCGTCGTTGACAGTCCATGACTTTCGTACATACGTCTTTCTCTTCCAACATCATCTCGTCCTCTGGTTCTGGCGGGAAGTTTCACCACTGGAGAAATGGTGGCGCTGCTCTCAGTGCGTACCTACTGCCGGGTCGTTGCCATTCTGCCACTCGGTCATTCGACTTGCCATGACCTCATGGCGACGTTGCCAGGAACTGAAAATTGAAAAGGAAAAAAGCAACAACAAGGGAAAACAAACAGTTTTTTTAAACAAATATATATAGTAACTGATGAATAGTGGTGATGATTTTTCTTTGTTTGTTCGTCTTCGTCGTCATCAGACCATTTTGAAGTTTGCCGTCTTGGATCGTCTTAAAAATTCGTCGTCATCTTATAGTCGTAACATTCGTCTTAAAATCACCAGATCATCGTAATATTACCACATATTCGTCGTATGAATTTAATTGAATACATCATTTCGTCTTGCTGTATACATGCTAAAAATTTTTATAAACTTATCTTCGTAAACCAAATTGAAATGAAACCAAATATTAATACATATACACTTGAAAATAAAAATAATAAGAGAATCTTTCTTGACAAAATTGGAAAACACAAAAATATACTTGAATAATCAATGAAAGACGTCGTGTAATAATATAAAACAAAAATATAGAAAATATGTACAGTATAAGAATAAAAAAAAACGTTGAAATACATCTTTTACGTGGTTGACCACGGTTTCATCATATCAACTGCAGTGGATGTTGTGTTTGGACCCTCATGGTGTCCAACCTTTTCTACCTCGTATCTGTCATGACTGTTAACAGCTTTGACTTTATACGGACCAAAATATTTGATTCGAAGTTTCAGGCCTGACTTTGGGCGGTTTTCTGCGTTTGTCATAAAATCGTTTGCTTTGTTGTTGGTGTTGAATAATGTTATTTTTAGCGATTTCTCTTAACTCGTTTTTAGTATCTAATGCAACGTTGGCAAGCTCTTCTTCTAGGATTTGTTTTATGCGAATGTCATCTTTATTTTTCATTTTAATCCCAACCAACAATTCGAATGGGGAAAACTGTGTTGTATCTGACTTTGTACTATTGATAATTCTTTGTACTGAAGGGACATGTTAGTACCATTTGGTGGGATCATCCAAAGATAACTTAGTGAGAACTGGGATCAGCGTGGCATGGAATCGTTCGACATGGCCATTTTCACGTGGTACACCAGTAGCGATTGGGACATACTCTATGTGCTCTTCCTCACAAAATGTTATAAAATCGGTTGACGTAAAAGCAGGGCCTTTGTCGCAAATAATGCGACGTGGATTTCCAAAGACAGTTTGTTGGAGTTTAAGCTTGTCTAAAGCATCACGGGCAGTTGTGGATTTTACAGGATATATCCACATGAATTTAGTAAATGCATCAAGAGATGCTTATAATTTTTATTCGACGACGGTAACGGTCCTAGAAAATCGACATGGTACGTATCAAGAGGAGTGTCACCTTTGGGAATTGGGTGAAGGAAACCTTCGGGCTTTCCAGACTTCCTGGAAGACAAACTGCATGGCACACAGTTCGCTATGACAGTTTGTACCAGTTTATTAAGATTTGGAATGTAATAGTCTCTGTTAAGGATATCCGCAGTTTTTTGAGTGGAAAAGTGACCTTTAGAATGTGCATCTTGTATAATTTGATTTTGCATAGCTTGTGGGACAACTAATAGTTCGCGATCTTGAACAAGTTTATAAAGTACACCGTTCTTTAAGAAAAAATCATTCACGGGTGAATTCTCAACAGCTTGCTTCATACTACTTATAAAATCATCAGTGGCTTGAGATGCAATGATTTTTTGTGTAATTTCGTTATGTGTGACTAACATTACTGGGTATCGACTTAACGCGTCGACTTGTTGCATTTGTTTTGCAGCTCTGTGAGCAACAACAAAATTAAAATCTTGGAGAAAAAGAGCCATCTGGCAATCTTTGCACTAATCTCAGCTTTATCCATAGTTTTTTGGAAGGCTTCGCAATCTGTGACAATTTTGAATTTAGTTCCGTGTAAATATACTCTGAATTTTTTTAACGCTTCAAGGACCGCTAAAACCTCTAATTCATAACTGTGCAATTTTTCTTGTGCAGGTGATGTCTTTCTACTCATGTGTAAAACAGGATGAAATTTGCCATCGGCCGATTTTTGTAAAAGAACCGCACCGAAACCAAACTTAGATGCGTCTGTATGTACTTCTAATTCGGAACCGGGGACAAAAAGATGAACAGGTTCAGTTGTAAGCAGCTTTTTTAGAGTGGAAAATGCAGCTTGTTGCTCTGCGCCAAAATGAAATGTAGAATTATTTCTGAGAAGATCACTTAAAGGTTTTGCAATGGCTGCATATCCTTGATAAAGTCGTTTCGGATTTTATCGTAAATTTTTAACTTTTGTTTAAATTCCATGATAGTTTTACATTCATGAAGGATAGATTTCTGAAAAACAGAACCAGGAATACATTTAATTATGTACTGCATAAGAACAGAATCTTCGATATTACCGCGTGAACCCAACTGCTTCATGATTAGAAAATATTCATCTAATGACTCATTTTCATTTAATTTTCGCGCATTTAAAATTTCATGTAATTCAGCAGAATTATAGAATTCCCCAAATTCGGCAAGAAGCAATTCTCTTAACTTATTCCATGAAGTTATGTGACTCTCTGTTTGAACTAATAATAGCGCTTTACCTCTTAAGGATCTTTTGGCGAACAAAAATTTATGCAGTTCAGACAAATTAAAAATATTAGCTACATCTTCAAAATCGGTTAACCATTTACGAATACTTTGAAAAGAACTGCCGTCGAACGGTTCAAGAACAGTTTCGATATCAGGAAAATTTACAGTAGTACTTGGTAAAACATGTTGAACTGGAAAATGCTTGTTAGGAGAATGAGAAAATTCTTCGTTAGTGCTTAAAACACTCGAACCCGGTACATTACTTTGATTATTTTCAACATTATCAGAATTTAACTCTAAGTCAGATTCTGCGTCACTTTCATTTTGTAAGATATTAGCTTGTAGCAATGTTAAGTCTGAAAGATACGTAATCAATCGTGTAGCAATGTCAACTAAATTTCCCGCGCTATCAATACAGAGTAGATTGCACAAAGTAATTAAATCATTTAAAGAAATGTCAGCTGTAATTGTATCGACTTTCTTTTTAAACTCATCTGAATCTGTGACAAGATTAAAACCGATAAATTCTCGTATCCTTTTTCTATTGGAACGATCGCCTTCAGTATCATATAAAAATCGATGGAAAAGTTTAATCTTATTTGTTTTCTGATTCTTTAAAACAGTTTCCAGTTCAGCTATTTCGACTAGTTTCATGATTAAAATTGAAATATACAAAAGAAAGAAAAAAAAAATGAACTCTCCGCAAAAATATATCCTTTAGATAGAATGAAGAAAAAAAAATAATTCTGTGTCGTCACATAATATAAGAAGAAGGGCTGCTTCAGTTTCTACTTATTTTTGTTCCTTCCTCCTTTTTCTTTTCTCTTGATCATCTATAGTGCAGCGTCGTTGTAGTAAAATTATAAACATCCAGGCTTTTTTTGTTTGTTCTTTGTCGTGGAATAACTGCTGGTAACTTTTGCTGCTTCTTTTAGCACTGTAAATATCCAAGAATAGGAGAGTGGCGTCGTATTTGTCTAGGGTTTTTTTTAAAAATTCTTGATTCAACCGGCTGTGCCCCCATGTTAGTGTCGTAAGTAAATGAAGACTTCGAATTAGGTTAAATATTATATTGATTACTATTTACAAAAAAAAAAGTATATACAGATTTGCATGATTAATCTTTAACATCGTCGTTGACAGTCCATGTCTTTCGTAACTTTTGTGTCAAATGGTTTTTAATTGGACATTTGCGTGTATTTTTCATTATGTTTCACTGATTTACTAGTTATTTCATTCATTAAAATAACAATTGCGTCCTTAAATTCTGGTATTTTATTTATTTATTTATTTTGATATTCCAATGGCAACCTTCTCCCGTTTATTTGGCGTTACAGTTTGGCAATAGTTTTCTGTTATGAAAAGTGGTCGACGGGATAATAGAGAAGTAGCCATTTTTCTTTATTTTAGTTTTTTTAGTTTGCCAGATTTAACGTTTAAACTTTTAAGCTCTTGTGTAATTATTTAGTTTTACCTATTTTAATTCAATGCACACTTAAAGTTTTTTGAGAATTTTCTAAAGATTTTTTTCTTGTCATGACTAATTATTTTAAGAGGAATGTAAAAATACTACTAGAAGTTTTGTAGTAATCTCTTATCTAAGCTTAATTAAAATTTTAAGCTTTTCAATTTTTTACTTGTTAGTAAGGATTAAGACTCGGGTACTAATTTAATTTTAATTTTTTTGCAACGAAAATTCCAGTAATTTTTTAGAAGACTTATAGCTCTTCATACATCGGTTTAATAATTTTGAAACGTAAAATTCCATCGTGCTTTTTTGAAAGTAGAATGGTATTGCACCACTTTTCCCATAAAATATTCTGAAGTTCTACTTCTTATATAATACAACATTACATTTTTGAAAAGAAGCTTTCTACTGATATTAATGTAACTGTAGTTTTGATAACAGTTCTAAAACATCTCTTTCGTTATGAATAATTATTCACGTATCTTTAATAAATAAACACGCAAATACGCGTATAAATGACGAGCGACTAGGTATAGCGATTCCTCCGTTAAACAGCGCATGCGTTACAGCTTAGCGATAATCTCATCTCTGTGAAGTCGACTTGTTTCGCAATTTATTTCTTGTTTTGGCGAAAAGACTTTTATTTTCTAGTCAAAAAATTATCAAAAATTCCAAAACAATATAATGTATGATATGACTCAATTAATGCGATTGCTATCACAAGAAGCTTAAAGTTTTTTAATTGTTTTCAAATATGTATACAATAAATGCTAAGTTTCTAGCAGTGTAACTAAAAATAAGTTTTTGAGTCTTTTATATGAAAATAGTTTTCCATATCAGTTTTAGATATACCATTATTGGATTTAAATGGGTATTTTATTTTAATTATTTAACAATATCGCATAAATAGTACTAAATATTAACGTTTCATTAAAAATATTTGATTTTAAATAAAAATTACAAGGCAACTGATAACACATTAATAAGTAAAGATAGAAACAAAAATCTTCATAATAATAATAATAGTGATAATAATCAAAGATAACTTTTAAAAGATGTGAACTTTTTTCATTAATTCTGCAAATTTTATATTTTTCTGTCACTAAACTTCTGCCATAAAAAATTTCTTAACGTAAGCTTAGGAGATATATCATTGCATTTTAATACATGTTTATTTGAATTATCAAAAAATAGTTTAAATGAATTAGAAAATTTGATTACTGAAATTTATTTAAAATTAAATTTATTTAATTTAATAATAAAAAAATTAAATGTTGTTATAATTTGAATTTAATGTAATTATCTGATTGACAATAAAAGTAATAAAGATTGACTAATATTTATTAATTACTTAATAAAAATCAAAACAAAACACCAGAAGCGTCAACGAGTTCAGAATGCGCAACCTTACGATTACAACTTTAAATCCTTAAACATACCTTGCTTTAACCACTAAGCCAGATCGTCCACAAACAGATTCTATCAACACAGCATATGCTTGCTATACACAGCACTTTCCCAAAATAATTGGCATTTCATCGCCAAGTCAACGGCAGAAAGCAACCAAAGAATCAGTTGACGCATGTGCTGTTTAACGGAGGAATCGCTATAACCTAGTCTCTCCTGTACAAATGTGTCTATAAAAGACTGTAAACTTAGTCCTAAAAGTTAATAATTTATGTAAACTTATAGTTTCAAACTTTTCAACTGTTAGTTCGTCTTATAAGATTAGGTAGTATTTATTAAATTCCTACTATTAGCTCACACTCTCTCTCTCTATATATACAGTGGTGGCCAAAAGTTTGGACATTTTTTGAAAGTTTCATGTTTTTCAACTTTGTGTGCTTGTAGAATATATTAAGTTTCACTTAAATACAAACGTTTATATATCAAATTGAAGGTAATTTAATGTAGAATTTAATAAAAACAGTTTTACAATATCTGTATTACAAAAAAAGTTATGCTCATTTTAGTAGAAAAAACAAACACAAATCGTTTTGAATAAGGACGTGTTTTGTAATAAAAGCGTACTAGCCAATCACAAACACTGTTCTGAGGACCAATCAAATGTCTGTAACTATAGTTTAGGTTATTTGGATGGTAAAAGAGTTATTCTTGTGGAAATATTTTGCGGAATGATGCATACTAGTACAATTAAATAGAGTATTGCTGTTTTTGAATATTTAAAGTCCTTTTTTTAATTAAACTAATTTTAAACAATGTCATCAACAAGAAGAACTAATTGGACATCTACAAAAAGAAGCCGAATTGTCATATTGAGAGAAAACGGTCTCTCTTATGCTGAAATTGCAAGACAAGTTGGTGGTTCAGTGACTTGTTCTGGTGTACGAAAGTTCTGTTTACGTTAGGAAAAAACGAAATCGGTGAAAAATAAGGCCAAATCAGTCCGAAAAAATGCACAAGTGCTACAGCCGATAGAAAAATTAAACGGCTATGCCTTCAAGATAGAAAAATTTCATCAGATGCCATTAGATGTGAAATTAATGCAGCGGGTATTGCAGTAAGTTCAATAACAATAAGAAGGTGGTTATCAGGATTTGGACTACAAGCTAGAATTCCAAGGAAAAAACCATATTTAAATCAAAAGCAACGCGAAAAACGAGTTAAGTGGGCAAAAGAACACATTACTTGCTTCCATTGGTTTTCTGACCATTTAATCTGGAGCGATGAGAGTAAAATATCGCTCTTTGGTAGCGATGGTAGAAAATACGTGAGACGTAGAGTAAGAGAAGCACTTCATCCTGATTGCATTGAAGTAACTACAAAAAACCCAACAAATGTCATGATTTGGGCATGTATGTCTGCAGATGGTGTGGGCCGAATTCAAGTGATTGATGGCATCCTGAATGCCAAAAAATACATCAAAACTGTCATGGAACCAAAATTGATACCTTCCATCAGGGATCTCTTCCCCAACAACGCACCATTTATTTTCCAGCAGGATTCAGCTCCATGCCACACAGCAAAAGTATGCAAAGCATGGTTTCAAAATAAAGGCATAGATATATTACCATGGCCAGAAAACAGCCCTCATCTCAATCCAATTGAAAATTTGTGGCGACGTTTGAAAATTCTTGTACGAAAAAACGTCCATCCAATAAAACACAACTTATTGAAGCTATAATTGAATCTTGGCACCATGTGATTACGAAAGATGAACTCCAAACACTCGTTCACTCGATGAAAAGACTCTGTGAAGCTGTCTTAAAAAATAAGGGTTATCTTACTAAGTATTGATTGTGTAAGTATCACTTTTAAAAAATGCAAATCTAAGATAGATCTTACTATTAGTTGTATAACGTTTTTTGTAATACAGATATTGTAATACTGTTTTCATTATTAAATTCTACATTAAATTACCTTCAATTCGATATATAAACGTTTGTATTTAAGTGAAAATTAATATATTCTACAAGCACACAAAGTTGAAAAACATGAAGCTTTTCAAAAAATGTCCACACTTTTGGCCACCGCTGTATCTTGTTCAAATTTTCAATCGTTAATAAAACATTTTCTATTCATCCACTCAAGTTCAAATAATTTTTTTAAAACTTGTAGTGGATGACACTTTATGTTACTACAGTTTTTTAAAATATTAATTCATTAATTAAATTTAATTAATTAATTTTAGTTTTAAATGGGAGAAAAAAAATTCCTCCCCTTGTTTTCATAAATAAAATGAAAAATTTATCTCAAATGAGTGATGTCACAGAAATAAAATACCTCAACGATGATTATAAAATAATGTTCAATAAAGATAACGTGGGACATTAATGCTGCACGGGTTTGTTTTATATATTTATGATTAAAAAGTAGGAATTGACTTAAAAAAAATTTATATTACTTGTTTTTTAATTGTACAACAAATTTTACAATACCTATTGAGAAAATTTAAAGCATTCATAATTTTGAAATGTGATATTTGATGTGCGTTTATAAAGCAAGAATTTAACTAATATTTCAATAATTGTACTTGAAATCAGACTAAAGGCGTATTTTGCACTTATGTTCTAAATTTTTCTACAAATCTTTCTCGCTAAAAATGCTAAACCTTTTCATTATGTTATATAACATTAAAAGTTTGAAAAAAAATTCCATATTTATATTAATGTAAATATACCTTTTATAAATCCTCCTGTTTTAAACCAGGCCTTATTTGAAATTGTTATAAACAAACCCTACTATAAATTAAAGTTTATGAAACCATTCTTCTAATTTTATTTTGCATTTTATGTTTTTTTACAGCTTACAAGTTTAAAATTAAATGATTCCTATATAATGTAATTAGGTTTTTACATTTGATATTTCATGTTAGACCTTTTTAACTTTCTCATAGAATTCTCCAGAAAAAAAAAATTCTGCCTTTGATTAATTATTTCAGAACGAAAAATTTAGTTCTAAACGTTTGAAATCATTTCTTGCGTTAACTCAGTTTAAGCTTTTCAACTGTTTTACTTGTTAGCGAGATATTTTATGCCACAACATCATTAATTTATTTTTAAACTTTTACAACAAAAATTTTATTTCTCTTTTTAGGGTTTCGTTCATCCCACGAAACCCTATTCGTCCCTCTACTGTGTCTTCGTCATAGAGCCGGTTCTCAGAAACTATATAACTTAGACTTAATTTTCTGTACTTATAGCTGAATACCAACTATGAAGCTGAAAATCATAAAATTTTGAAAAAATCGTATTTTAATATAGAGATATAGAAAACTCAAAATCTAACAGCCTTTTCCTATTAAATTTAAACATTTTTCGTTATAGCAGTTGCCAACAATTAAAAATCTACAATAAAGTTCTTTCTGCAATAATTAATTTTCTATTAAAAGATTTCCACGTGAAAAATGAAAATGAAATAAAAAGTTTCACCAATTGAAAAAAATATTAATATGACGTTATATTGGTAATAAAACGGAAATTTTCAAACATTTCTCAATAATACAAGGAGTATGTGTAAGTACAGAAAGGAGGTTAATATGACGTCATTAGAGAATTAAAAAGAAAATTAATCTGACGTCCTATTGGAAGTTTAACGGACTTTTTCAAATGTTTGAGAATAATACAAAGAGTATGAATATGAGTAATAGAGAAAGCAAGTAGATATGACGTCAGCAAGTGATTATTACGTTATATGAGTTTGAGGAACGTATTGAATCATGATAAAAACCCGATTATGGAAATATTGGCATTTTAACATTTCGAAGGTCTCTATACAACGTTTAATTTTGAAATTGATTTTCTTTTAATACCGCATTTAGTCCACATGACAGATATTATTATGACGGAGTATAATAGCGGGCCAGTTCAGATATTCCAAAAAACGAGAAAAATAGACCGGTAAATATTTATTTTATAAAAAACGTGACCTTTTTTTGAAAATGAAATTTATTTAGATTTATTAAAGAAAGGATAAAGTGTTTTGAAAGGAATATGGAACGAAACTCTTTGTGCGATCTTCGATCACAGTTACCCACTTGTTTTTATGTATGTTCACCGATTACACCTTAACTGGCCAACTGATTCATGCGTTTTCTTTTATTTTAAGATGATACTCTCGAAAATTCCATTAAAATTGGTTCAGTACTTTTTTAGAAATTCAACAAAAAGTATATATATATATATAAAAAATAAACACCTTTTAAAAAATATTTCATTTTCAATAGTTTCCATCAAGTGACGTAGCGCTGTCTGTTTGGCGAGAAAGTCGCTAACCGGCGATTTTCCTACCTTTTTATACGGTTTTGTTTCTAGGATTGTTGTAGCGAAAACCAAATAGAAATGTTTTAATTGTTAAAAACATTTATTACCTAAATATATATATACACACACACACACACAAAGAAAAAAAATCGAAGTCGTGAAGCGTTTAAATTCACCCACGATTTCTGTGGTACACTCGCTACATTGGAAGAATTCCAGTTTTGTAATGGAGTGATTAGTACGCTAATATAGGATGAGCCAATAGTCCCAACAAAATTTTTGGGTTTAATATAAAATCAAGTAATTAGTGTACGATGAGTGCGGTTAACAAAACTGCCAATTTAATAAATAATTTTTAACTGCCCAAGTAACTGGATCAGATTCAGAAAAAGCCCCGTATGCAACTGCTAATATAGCAGTGCATTGCTTGCATTTTTACTTTCTAGTAATTTTTGAACTGTTTAATTTTTTATTTAAAAGTTTAGATTATCTGATAAAAAGATTACCCTCTTCAGAAACGCCAGTGAACTTTTCATTTTGCTCATTCATTGGGAAAAATAAGATTTGAGTGACATTAAAGGAAACATGATTTTTGGGTCGATTCCAATTTATCAGACATGGCAAAATTTCTTGACTTTTCTCATACAACAATAGAGAAGACTGAAGTTGTGGTCGAAAATTGCCTGTGAACGATAGAGGTGCCAGGTGACTCTGACATGCGGGTTCATGGCAGCACCGGACTAGCTCAGTAACAAATTTAATATAAGGTAAGAACTGTTTATTTTAAACTAAACGGGCGAGTATTATTCACAGAGCTTTAGTCCGGAATGATGAATACTGTCTACATAAGCTCCCTAAAGAAATATAGTTTACAACACAGTCAGAAAAATTGCTTGAATAAGATGAATAAATAAAACTTTGACTCACGCACGTCACTGAAACCCTTCAAATTTTAACTTTAAAGCTTTGGAATTATCCTTTGCTACGATACGCAGGCTTCTACAACTTTGCTAAAAGATGGCTAAATATCTAAAACAATAGCATTCCGTGGCCACTGACACAACTTTATTGAAATAACCAATCTAATTTATCTTGCCAAGTCTGGCTTCGATTTTAAGCTAGCTTCACGTCAGGGACACACAACTCTTTATGCTAGCAAGAGCAGGTCTAAATGTCCACGAAGGCGAGATACGACTAAATCCGACGATACACGCACTTGCACCTGCTTAAATAAATTGTTGATTAACCAGAAAAGCAAAAATATGCATAAAACCGCTGCGAAACGCAGAAAACCCAGAAATATATAGATATTTTTAGATATTTTTTTAGAGATATATATATTTTTCAATCGCACTGCTATTTTAAAGCAATATAACAGCCTAAATCGTCTCGAAAAAAAATTATTTGTGTTCTAGGCTTATTTTGTATAATTAATAATATTTTCTCCTTCCAATACAGTTGAAAAAAATATTATTTGTCGTTTGTAAAATTTGTCATTCTCAGAAGGTTACATGCATTCGTCGAAAGTTGGAGCAAAATAGTCTAGAGATGTAGCTGCACGCACAAAAATGTTAGATTGACGATACCTTCACAATCAAAACAATGACTGCCTTTATGAGAGAGTCGCTAGTTCACTACAACTGATACACATTGTTTGCAGGAACAATAGATCTACAACAAATTGCAACATAATTGTATAACACATCCATCTCAAAGCGTATCTGTAAACCGACCTTAACAATGGTTTCTGTCATCAAAGCGAGAGAAAACACGATATTAGTACTGCGTAGGAGCTGGTCAAAATATTTTGGTAAGTTGGTGTAAACAAACAACAACAAAAAATCTGTACATAAGTTGCTCTAAAATTCTCATTTAGCATATCTCTCACTCGAGAATAAGTGACACATATCAAAATATTTACATTTTTTATGTAACATAAAACTATAACACTTAGATTCACATTCAGCTATAAAAACGTACATACTGGGTATTTCACGAAGGACCCCTAACTTTGAAAATAAATAACTCGGAAACGGTAATAGATAGAAGTATGAAACCAGTGGTATGTTTATATAAAAATCCCGTAAGAATCTGATACAGAACTCAAAATTTTAGTTAAAAATAGCGCCGATAGATAGCGCTACAGGCAGCATTACAGGTCCCTATAAAGAGATTCCAGACGCTAGAACGATCAGTCGTCGAAGATTTCGTCGTTGAAACGTGATCGTTATTAGCGTACAGTGAGAGAAATTCCAGAAATGACACTGAAGGACATTGTTTATCGCAACAATCCTTTAACACTCGACGAGCTGGAGGCTATTTGCCAAGCTTGTGTTTTGATTTCTGGTGACATACTACAGAGAGTCACTGACAATTTCATTCTTCGTATGCGACATGAGTATTGTGTGAAAGGTGCACATTTTGAATCGCTTTTGACGTCATACAGCCTACATATTGTTGTGCCACCTTCAGCGCCATCTACAAGCATTATTTTAAACTGAAAGTTTGAGTTTTCTGTATCAGATTCTTACAGGGTTTTTTAATAAACTTACCACTGGTTTCATGCTTCTATCTATCACCGTTTTAGAGTTATTTATTTTCAAAGTTAGGGATTCTTCGTGAAACACCCGGTAGGACTAAAAGCCTTAAGAATCAAGATCTGAAAAAGATATGGAAGAATGAGTAAACTTATCCCCCCACACCATTTGCCTAATTTCTTTGGTGTCAAAGTGACACACAAGTAGAGAAGAAATGTATGTTCTAGTGCAACAGGAAGGACACAAGACCTCTTTCTTTATCAGATAAGTCATGATAACGTTCTCTAACACAATAAGGAATTCTGGGATAAGAAAATTTAAATAAGAGGAGATTAAAAATATTTATAACAGTAGGGGGGCTCCGCCCACCTGCTCGCTACGCTCTCCAACCCCCCCACCCTAACCCTCACGTAATCGCTTCGCGACACCAATTGGCATTGCGCAGCAATCTCTGTTTTCTAGAAGAAAAGCAAAGCAAAAAAAAAAAAAAAAAAAAGCCGGGAAGATCTACACAGATGTGTATTGGTCAATTTCCAAATCGTTCCTTTTTTTTTAATATAGAAGGAAAAATTAAAATTCATTTTTAGCAATTAAATGAAATATATTCAAATTATTTTGGATAGTTCACTATATTCATGGAATGTAGTTACACACTATATAAAAAATGTATTATGACTGAAACATATTTGAAACATTCATCGCTTTCAGGAATATAATATGAATAATAAAAAATATATTTCCTGTTATTTTCCATATCGTCCACATGTTATAATTCCTCCTTTACGGAATACTGTTTCTTTTATAAATCCTGCGTATCGTATATATGTGGTGCAATCGCAATGTTGCACGACTTCGGTGCAGAAATTTTCTCAATATAGTCTAGTATATATATATTTTTTAATGTCGCAGCAAATTCATTACTTTTGGTTCAGAAATCTCATCTGAATGAAACATTCATCCTGGCTTAGGCTTGTACTTATCTGAAAAAAAAGAGTGTAAACTTTTATTTGACATTAATAAATAATTCCCTATGTAATGGGGATAAATAATTAATTTAATATCTTAAAAAATATATCAATTAGCTGATTTAATTCAGATTTTTTTTTTTACAATTTTTTTTGATTTACATGTTTCAAAGTATTGTTATTGATCTTATTTCAAACATATTAGCTATCTATAATTTTCACGTCTTTTTTTTTTTTTTTTTTTTTTTTTTTTTGTGAAGTTTAACATCATTTACAAAATAATTAAAAATTGCCCTTCAGAATAGTGTATTACTTTTTGAGGAAACCATCTCTTATACAGAGTGACAATTATTGAACTATATAAAATAAAACGTAAATTATTTAAAAACTACTGAGTGAACAAACTTTATTCAGCATGTAAACGTCAGTACAGATATTCAGATTTAGGTTATGACATGTTCGATACGGCTGCCATCATTGGATATGATGTGGCGCAGACGAATAGCAAAATTCTGCATGACCCGCTGAAGTGTCGGAATATCGATGCTGTCGATGACCTCCTGAATAGTGGTTTTCAGCTCAGCAATTGTTTTGGGGTTATTTCTGTACACATTGTCTATAATGTAGCCCCACAAAAATGTGTCACATGTGTCCAGATCCGGAGAATATCGCGGCCAAGCGAGTCTCATTCCAGTGGCGTCTGGTTACCCCAGAGCCAGAATGCGGTCCCCAAAGTGATCCTCCAGGACATCAAACACTTTCTTGGTTCGATGGATTCGAACCGACAGTGCCAACACTGTCATCACAAACACTACCAGTTCTCTCAAACTTGCGAATCAAATTCTTGATTGTTAGCACACTTGGACCGGTTGTCTTCAGCTTGTACTCGGTCGCAAACTCCCTTTTAGCCGCAATCAGGCTGTTATTGCTCGCATAGTAGGCCTTCACAAGTGATATACGCTCAGGCACGCTGTACCGTGACATTTTCACTTGCAAATAGCCGACAAAAACAAGTTGCGTGCGCATGCGCATACAAACTCCCATCATGCTCTGTGGCCAACCACGAAGTTTGAATTTCATCACGCAAACCGGTCAGAAGTTATGACTGTTTAATTTCATATAGTTCAATAATTGTCACCCTGTATTATTGGGTATTAAAAGAATTGAGTCGCTTTAGAATATTCATGCAGTGGGATATAGTATATTTTATTTAATTTTAATCCCTAAATGCCACATTGGCTTCAGAATTTTGGAATAAAATTCTTCTTAAATGTACGCGAAGAAAAAAAAAAATTTCCAACTAAATTTGTATGTAAATCCTGGTTTAGTCATTTTAGCAACCGAAATACTATGCTCTTGAAAGGGTTAGGCTTTTTGTTAAAACACATAAAATTTTCGAACTCTGACATGCTAGTACAAGTTTCAAATGAGTGACAAGCGTTATTTGCATTAAATAATAAAAACATACCCTTGTTAAAAAATTATAATATTATTATAATATAAATATTGTGTAAAAATATTTTACTAAATCTGTATGTGATTTAAAATGTATCAATTCCATATTTTACGAAAAAAGAAGAAAAAAATTTAAATTATCTATTAATAACGGAACATTTAATCTTTGACACATTTTTAAATAGTTTTCATCGCATTTTTAGAAATACCTACCCATAAAGTATAATATATTCGAATTATTTTAATTGACTCTATGTATCTTTAATTTAGATACGCATCCTATAAAAATTTCGTTGAGATTGAAAATGCTGAACATCTGAATTATTTTCTATGGAATATTACATACATAATTTTCTATCTGAAATATATTACCACGTATATTAATTTCACTATTTTAGAGATAATAAAATACTATTAAAGTTATATAGTTTAATATGATTTTTCACCAAACTTTTCAAGTTGTGGGGATTTTCAGATTAATAAATTATTTGAAGAATTTATTCAAAGAGATTCTGCATGGGGTAAATTAAAATAATTCACCATTTAGAAGTTAAAATTACCAAGTATCCTCCGCAGGTTTCGAACTCGCAAACGTATGTCCAGACTTCTCATTTTAGGGTCGACAGGTTAACCACTGGGCTGGGCGGGCCCCGTTGTTTAGTTATATGTATGCTATATATCTTGATACTTACTTGCACATCAATACATTTTTCATACTATGCGTTACTTTTAAAGAAACTTGATTAAAGTACTTGTTGTTATACATACTTTTTAGGGTTTCGTTCATTTCACGAAACCGTAACGTCCCGCTATGTTGTCTGTCTGTCACAGAGCCGGTTCTCAGAAACAATATAACTTAGACTTGGATTTTTTTGTACTTATAGCTGAATACCTACTATAAAGCTGAAAATCATAAAAAAAAGAAAATTCTATTTTAATATACAGAGATTAAAAAACCCAAAATCGAATAGCCTTTTCCTATTAAATTTAAACATATTTCGTTATGACAGTTGCCAACAATTAAAAATCCACAATAAAATTCTTTCTGCAATAATTAATTTTCTATTGAAAGGTTTCCACGTGAAAATGAAAATGAAATAAAAAGTTTCACCACTTGGGAAAAAAAAAAAAAAAAAAAAAAAAAAAAGATAAATAGGACGTCATCTTGGTAATAAAACGGGAATTTTCAAACATTTCTCAATAATACAAGGAGTATGAGCAGGTAGGTGTAAGTACAGAAAGCAGGTTAATATGATGTCATTAGAGAATTAAAAAGAAAATTAAACTGACGTCATATTGGAAGTTTAACGGACTTTTTCAAATATTTTAGAATAATACACAGAGTATCAATATGAGTAATAGAGAAAGCAAGTAGATAGGACGTCAGCAAGTGATTAACGTCATATGAGTTTGAGAAACGTATTGAATCATGATAAAAACCCGATTATGGAAATATTTTGCATATTTTAACATTTTGAAGGTCTCTATACAACATGTTTAATTTTGAAATTGTTTTTTTTAAATATCGCATTTAGTTCACATGACAAATGTTATTATGGCAGAGTATAATAGGGGGATTCGCTCGCTATCGGACCGGTTCAGATTTTTGATAAAACCAGAAAAATAGACCGGTAAATTTTTACTTTATAAAAACGACTTTTTTTGAAAATGAAATTTATTTGGATTTATTAAAGAAAGGATAAAGTGTTTTGAAAGGAATATTAAGCGAAACCCTTTGTGCGATCTTCGATCACACTTACCCACTTGTTTATTATGCTTTTAGACGTTTCACGCATGCGAAGATATGAATACTTAACAACGGATAAAACCTATGCCACTTGACTATCTAAAAATTATATTATATTTCTATTTCAAATTTTTTAACAATGCGCGCTAACTATAACTGTGTATATTTGCATGAAACGAGTTAATTACATTATTTAGTATAACACTGTTGTTGTGCAAGGACGTTGGTTCAGTATTTTAGTCATTTAAGTTCAAATGTATAGTTTTCAAGACACTACTTTAAGTCATAACTTAGCACCAAGATAGAACATTTTAGACGTGAAATAACGACTTGTATACAAAGAAGAGCCTGTTTCGGATATTGAAATATAACCCTACTCATCAGAACAGGATGAGCGGAAGTTACCGTATGTTTGCAACACTTGCAACAAAACCTTTTCCCGAAAGAAGGTGCTAATTATACCCATGAAAATTCATTTAGGTAAAAATGCCTTTATCTGTGACAATTGTGAAAAAATATTCAAAAGAGTGATTTACGAAAATATATCGAGACTTATTTAAAGTAACACAATTGTGACAAGTTTTAGAATATCTTGATTGGTTTAAGCTTCATACAATTTGAATGTTTAACTATACCCGACGCTGTTTTAAAACTATATTAGTGAATGTATCACGACAGAGATGTAGTCGCAAAGTGTTTCTAGTCAGATTGTATAAAAATGGCTTGTGAATTCAATACGCAGGAATGAAGTGTTTTCGTCTTCAAACCACCAACGTTTACATGAACCTATGGGAAATCCAAATATCTATGCGAATGAGTTAAACATGACAAGATAAAAAAAATCTAATTTGGACATTGACTTTGTGACAATATCACGTGATATATCTCCTGACAACGACATATCTGCTACAGAATCTTAAATAGCCAAGCACTCTTCAAGCCACATATTTACGAACTGTGATGATGATACAGCATCTTTACATTATTCATGTTGTGACTAAATTTCTACTAAGGACAATTTAAATGAATTTTTTATACTTCGATTTTTAGAATGTGCAAACTTCTAACACTTCAACCCCAGCTAGTCACTAAATTTCATTGGATGTGATATTGAAAGAACCAACAAGGCCCATTTCACATATTAGTAACGAATTGCAGACATAACCCCTCCTAAAAATGTCATTACTGGCATTAAGAGCGATAAATCACGCATTTCATATGTGTTTCAGGAAGAAGTTAGTGGTATCGTTTTAAGTTTAAAGCTACATAATAGGCAATATTATATACATATTTGAGAGTTGAAACGAAATGTCTTAACCAGTGAAGAAATTCCAACAAAAAAAGGAATTGTTATGGATATTAACACCTGGCAGGAATTTCAAATATAAAATGTTTGCACTTAATTTAGATGCTCGTATAAAAGCTAATCATTTGTTCCTAATAACAAACTCTTAGCATTTAATTTAGAGGCTCGTATAAAAGCTAATAATTTTTTCCTAATAACAAAATTTTAGTTTTGAATTATAATAATTCTGCCATGCACATTAAAAATTTAAAGAATCATTCTCATATTGAATTAAGTGATAATAAGCTGCAAACTTTAAATTATCTAGCTTAAAATTTAAATAAGAGACGTAAATAAGAGACGTGTATGGAAAACATTTACCATAGTTAATTTAGCAAAAAAGTAAGCTTGATAATATACCTCCAGAAAATGAACTTCTATGATCTAAACTTATCTCATTGAGAAAATTTATTGACTTTACTAAAACTAATTTATGAGTATACCGATTGTATTTTTATGTAATAGTTAAGTGTTCATACATGTTTCACATTTAATTTAATAACAATGAAAAAATTCAACAGTTATAAGAGATTATACTAATGCTTGTGAATTTCGATTATGTCATTTCTAAGTTTTGTAACGGAGTTTAATGTATCAGCGAGCACTTTTTACGTAAGATTAATGCAGAAACTATTCGAATTGTATTGTTTAAAATATTTAGTCAAATAATGTTCATTGTTTTTTCTCATTTTGTGTGTTTATTTCTACAAAATACATGATTTTTCATTTTTATTTAGTAGAACTTTTAAGATAAGAGATATAATTTATGTTTTTAAATCATTTGAGTTATATTTGAATATTTTCACTTAGTTATATAAATATCACATCAATATTTAACTATTGAATGGATATATACATGTTAGTAAAAAAAAAATTTCTATTGCGTAAAAATTTGTTCCATTGCATGAAAATTTCCTATTGATTGAAAAAAAAGCAAATTATCAAAAGCAAGTAAAAAATATTTCCAATTCAATGATTTTAATAAATATATGGGCGAGTGTATATATAATTTTTGTTAACTTAAATTTTTTTAAATGTATTTAACTTGCAAAGATTGTTAAACTTATCAATGTTATACACACATATACACAGACATATACATTTATATATTATACAAATATACACACATACATACATACACTTACATACACATAGATGTACACACACATATACGTACACACATATGCATCTACATTTGCACATACATATATACAATACCCACATATGGCACACACACGCGCACAAAAACAATGTATATACACACACATATATATAATATATATATGCATACATACACACATGTATACATTTACATTAATATATACACATACATTCCTGTATACACGCATACGACACTTACAACCATGTATACATGTACATTCATATATACGCATACACATACATAGAGATTATAATGTACATTCGCAAATACATATGCAAACATACATACACTCACACATACGTATATACATATACACACGGACGCATATACACGCATAGACACGCACATACTTACACGCAGATATATAAAAAAACATACACACATAGATACAAGCAGATATGTACATACACACGTTTATGTACACACATACACGCACACAAATACATGTATACATATACGTTCATATATATGCAAACATACATACACACTCACACATACGTATATACATATACACACGGACGCATATACACGCATAGACACGCACATACTTACACGCAGATATATAAAAAAACATACACACATAGATACAAGCAGATATGTACATACACACGTTTATGTACACACATACACGCACACAAATACATGTATACATATACGTTCATATATACGCACACACACATACATATACACACGAACACATAGACACATACATACTTCCACACACATATATATATATACATACACAAATGATACCTATACATACATTCATTCATATATATACATACACATACATGCAGATATCCACATATACATACAAACAAAAATACACGCACACACACACACACGAATTGATATAATTCACATATACTTGTACACATACAAACTTATACATTATAAATAAGCACACACAAATACATACATATACTTTCAATATATATGTACACACATACATGCACATTCGGAGATACATACATTTATACACACGTGTACACGCACGCATATACATTCGTATATACACATACTTTCATATACATACACACATTTATACACACGTGCACACGCACGCATATACATTCGTATATACACATTTTTTCATATACATACACACACGTATACATATACGTATACACTTACATACACATATAAATTATGACATGACTACATATACATTCATATATACGCGCAAGATACATGTACATTATATATACGCACACAAATACATACATATGCTTTCATATATACGCACACACATACATACACATTACACATTAACATTTTAGGAGATACATATATTTATACACACATGTACACACACGCATATATATATTCGTATATACACATACATAAGCATTCAAATACATACACATACATACAAGCACACACACATACATACTTACATACACATATAAATTCTTACATATATGTATATATACATTCATATGTACGCACACAGATACATATTTGCACACATATATATGCACACAAATACGTATTTACTTTCATATATACGCACACACATACATACACATTCGGAGATACATTTATACACACATGTACACGTACGCATATACATTCTTATATACACATACATACATATATATTCATATACATACACATATGTATACATACACGCACACACACACGCATACTTACTTGCACATATAAATTCTCACATGTATACATATACATTCCTATATACGCACACATATACATATATATTATATATATACGCACACGCATATACATACATATGCAAACATATACATGCACACATACACATTAGCATGTACGTATATACACACGGACATATATACATTCGTGCATACATATATACGCACATACATGCACAAGTATACATACACACATGTAAACACATGTATATACAGACATATACAGGAACATACATACGCATTCGCACATACGTACTTATACATATGTATTTACACATATACCCACGAACACACATATATTCGTGCATGCATATACATATATACGCACATACATGCACAAGTATAGTTGCACACACATGTAAACACATACATGTAACGACATACTTAAATAGATACACATATTTCTATATATACACATACGTATGTACGCATACGCACATGTAACGTACATTGATACAGTCCTAAACACATATACATAAATGTACACACTCATGTATGCATACATATACAGGCACAGGTATAAACATTCGCACAAACGTATGTACACACGTACGCATACATTCGTATGCACACATACATACATATACACAAGTATACATACACAATAGACATATACTTACACATACATATGAATATACACACATAGATATACGTACACATGCATACATAGCTACGTATATATATATATATATATATATATATACTCGTAGATATATAATGCACATAAATACATATAAACCTAGTTACATATATACAGACATATATACATATACAAAAATATAAATATACACATAATTACACACACATATATATACACACACACATACTTATATATACGTACCTATATCCATATTCATAGTTACATATGTGCATATATACATATACACGCATATATACATTTACATGCATACACGCAATACACATATACATTTACTTACACACATACATATATGCATCCGTACACATACGTACATACACACACACACACTATATGTATATATATATATACTCGTAGATATATAATGCACATAAATACATATAAACCTAGTTACATATATACATACATATATACATATACAAAAATATAAATATACACATAATTACACACACATATATATACACACACACATACTTATATATACGTACCTATATCCATATTCATAGTTACATATGTGCATATATACATATACACGCATATATACATTTACATGCATACACGCAATACACATATACATTTACTTACACACATACATATATGCATCCGTACACATACGTATATACATATACAAAAATATAAATATACACATAATTACACACACATATATATACACACACACATACTTATATATACGTACCTATATCCATATTCATAGTTACATATGTGCATATATACATATACACGCATATATACATTTACATGCATACACGCAATACACATATACATTTACTTACACACATACATATATGCATCCGTACACATACGTACATACACACACACACACTATATGTATATATATATATACTCGTAGATATATAATGCACATAAATACATATAAACCTAGTTACATATATACATACATATATACATATACAAAAATATAAATATACACATAATTACACACACATATATATACACACACACATACTTATATATACGTACCTATATCCATATTCATAGTTACATATGTGCATATATACATATACACGCATATATACATTTACATGCATACACGCAATACACATATACATTTACTTACACACATACATATATGCATCCGTACACATACGTACATACACACACACTATATGTATATACATATACACTCGTAGATAGATAATGCATATCAATACATATACACCTAGTTACATATATACAGACATATATACATATACAAAAAAATATATACGCATAAAATTACACACACGCATATATATATACGTATAAATACACACCTACATCCCTATTCATACTTACATATGTGCGTGTATGCATGTGCACACATGCATACTCGCATATATATATATACATTTACATATACTCACATATACGCATCCGTACACATACGTACACACACACACACACATATGTACATACCTATATTCATACTCGCATACATACATATATGCAGATACATACACGCATATATACAAACACACATACATATATCCATACCCATACATATATGCATACGTACACACACACACACACATATATATATATATATATATATATATATATATATATATATATATATATATATATATATATATATATATATATGCATACGTACACCTGTTGTTAGATCCACATACATATACACAAATATCTATACATACATACATGCATACATACTTATATGAGTATTAAACTTTATGTTGACTTGTAAATATTTTTATAACTTTTTAACAATTTGTATTTATTTCAATCAATAAGAAATTTGTTATATAATGGAAGAATTTTTTATGTAAAAGTGGAAATTATTTTTTCTACCCTGTAAATTTTCTTTCAGTAGTTGAAACTTCATTTAATTATTTTTTTTTCAATGAGTTATATATGTTAAATCATTGAATAACATACATTTATACCTCTTCACTTAAAAGCTCTAATAGATAAAATTAATAAGAATGCATTTTGTAGAAATAAATACAGATATGAAAAAATATTTTATTTATTTGAAAGATTTAAACAATGCATTTCGAATAGTTTCTACATTTTAATGTTACATAAAAAGTGCTTGCAAGTCATAATTGAACTCTGTTTAAAAAGATAGAAATCAAATGACATAATCAAAATTCACAAGGAATAATATGTTTATCTGCTGAAATTTTTCATGATTATTAAACGTGAAGCATGGATGAAGACTTACTCTGTTGATTAAAAATACAAACATTACATTCATAAATTCATTTTAGAATACTTAGTAATTATCCTCAATAGATGAGATAATTTAAACCACAATACACGTTCGTTTTTGGAGGTATATTATCACGTTTACATTTTTGCTTAATTAACAATGCCAGATGTTTTGTATACATATGATGAATAAGTTTCTTATTCAAATCATAAGGTTTTGATTTTATATTTTGTGGTTGATTATCACTTAATTCAATATAAGAATAGTTCTGTGTTAATATGCATAGCAGAATTATAATTCAAAACTAAAATTGTGTTGTTGGCAAAAAATAAAATAAAAGATCTTTTATATCTTAAACTAAATGCAAACCTTTTTATATTCAACATTTTATCAGATGTTAATATCAGTAATAATCCCATTTTTCTTTTGAATATTCTTCACTGATTAACCCATTGTTTTTAAACTCTCTAATATGTATATAATATTGCCTATTATGTAGCTTTAACCCTTTATGTACTGAATTATGAATTCATGAAAATTTTATCTTCTAAAGCATTTTTCGTGAATTTTTGAAACTATATTAGAAGATTTCCATAATCATTTAATAAATTTTAGAGGGATTTAGAAGGATTGAAGAATTTAAAATGATTAATTAAATTTTAATTTATAGGGATTTTGTTCAATATTTATAACCCCACTCAAATATTTTATTTTAAATATTTTTCTTCGTATTTGTAGAATTAGGAAATGTACAAATATAATGTTCTTACAATAGAAATATAGAAATGTTTTTGAATTGAAAATCCTACCAATAACGCTTTTGGAACAAGATAAATTAATTCATCTACAACTCATTCTAAACTGTATTACTACTAATCGATGTATTAAATAAATTTAACAAGTTATTTTACTGGTACTTATAAGTACTGTCAGTAGATAAAGGGTTAAAGTTAAAAATTTACTATCACTGAGTTCTGTCAGAAACACGCATGAATTGTGTGATTTACCCTTTTTAATAAAGGAATGGCATTTGTAGGAGGGGTTATGTTCTGTAATTCGTGACTAGTATATGAAATGTCACTTCCAGGGTTTTGTAATTACTCATCGAATGAAATTAAGTTACTAGCTGGGAATGATGTGTTGAAAGAACTCTGAATTCTGAAAATACCTCTTTAAAAATTCGTTCAAAAAGTCCTTAGCAGAAATTAAGTCAGAGCAGAAATCGGGGAAAGATATTGCATCCTCATCACGGGTCGGCTTGGAAAGTCCTGTGTGATTTCAATTTCTGTAGCAAGTATGTCATTGACAGAAGATATATCACATGATATTGTCAAACAGTCAAAGTCTATGTTAGAAATTTCTAATCTTGTCATATTTAATTTATTCGCGTAGGTATTCGAATTTTTCACAGGTACTTCTAAGCGTTATTCTTTGAAGACGAAAACACTTCTTCATGGGATTATTTTCTGCATAATTTATTTACAAGCTATTTTTATACAGTTTGACTAGAAAACAAATCAAGATAAAGTCTCAACAAAAGTCAGCAATAAACTGAATATACAGAATGAAAACATTCAATAATATAGGTTAAAAAGATCCTCGGGTACAATTAAACATACAAATAGTATGAAGTTTAAACCAATCAGGATAGTCTAAAAAATAATCCTCTTTAATAAAAAGGTATGCGTTGCTGACGACTGGGATTTTCGATAATCGTTGCCACAGATTAAACTCGGAAAATGAAACATTTGAAGTTACTGAAAAAATTAATAGCTCGAAAAGAATCTGTTAGAAAACTTCGTTAGAAAGGTAAAAATTGTATTTTTCATGATATAAATTTCAAATCTAATGATTATGTCGTTTTTCAAATATTGAATTTCAGAAATTACCAAATTTCACAATGGAGTACCATAGCGAAATTTTCATGCGTAAAAAGATAATAACGGCCGTATGTCCTGACGTATACTGGCTATAGCACGAGTCTCACATTATAGTAGCCTTACTATTCTGTTAAAATATAAAAGTGAATTATGATGCCACGAGTGCATGATTTTTATTTAATTTTAATATAATCATCTTAGAAACAAGGTTTTGGAAATTTTTTTCGAATGGGACTAATAAATTGGCAAATACTGTATATTATTTTGAGTTTAAAAGTGGAAAGGTGGGGGAGCGCTTTATACTATTTAGGTTTCCACAGGAACGTTTGGTTAAAATTGAAAGTTTAATATATCAAAACGTCAGAAATTAAATCGGCAATAACTATAACGACTGTCCTTCAGTTCGTTTGGATAGTTTTTCATTTTAAAATATAAAATCATTCAACATCGATTTTAGGTATTTTTAAGGTTATTATCACGGGCCCGGGCAACGTCGGGCATATCAGCTAGTGAAATATATGACGCCATAGGTTTGCGAATTAGTTTCACTTTGTTTAGTTGTGTAAAGTGCAGACAAGGTGTAAAAAAATCACACATGCGATTAATTACTTCGCTACACTAATAACATGTTTTGAGGACCTTTCTATGTTTTTGTTTGGGAGATTTGTGAACCTTGCTGTGCTTTAATAAGTCCTACTTTCGTGAGAACACTTCGCTGAATTGGTCACAAATATGAGTGTTTGAACGAGTCTTGATAGGTCGTCGTAAATCATTCTTTTGAAGAAATGTTCTTGCACAATTTAAAAATTATAGTTAAACATATTATTGATTAATTAATTCAGCGTGATTTTTAGATAGTCGCGTGACATGCATTTTAAAATTATCCATATATGTCACGTTTACAGAAAGTGCGCATGCTTGAACTGTTAAAAGCATAATTAAAATATATCTAAGAAGGACTTTAATCAAGTTCATCTAAAAGTAACGCATAACATGAATAAGATATTGATGCTTTAGAGAGTAACTTTGGAAGACAGTATTCATATTCATGTATGTAATACAGGCTCAGACCAGTGGTTAGCATGTCGACCATGAAATGAGAAGTCTGGGCATGTGTTTGCGAGTTCGAAACTTGTGGGTAATGCTGTACAGTCTCAACTTCTAAATGATGAATTCTTCTAAGTTACCACCCATAAGCCATTTGAATAAATTCTTCATATCATTTAATAGTTTTTGAAAATCCCTACTATTTAAAAAGGTTTGTGCAAAATTAGAATAAAGTAAAGCTCTAATAATGTTTTGTTATATTTAACATAACGAAATTAATATACATTATTCAGGTACGTGATGCAATATTTTGCATAGAAAATTATATGTAACATTTAAAATTATTCTACAGCGCCATAGAAAAATATTCAGATATGTTTAACATTTTCAATTTCAACGAAATTTTCATGAGATATGTATCTAAATTAAAAATATACAGATGTGCCTAAAATAATAATTCGAATATATGTTATACTTTATGGCTAGGAATTTCTATAAATGCGCTGAAAAATATTTAAAGATTTGTCCAATAACACTATCCATTTTGAGTAGATAACTTTTAAGTTGTTTTCTTCTCTTTTTTTTTTCGTAAAATATGCATTTCCTATGTTTTAATCACATGTAGAATTATTAAAATACTGGGGGACTCGGCCCCCTATTTGCTAACGCTTGCCAACCCCCCCCCCCCCATGAATTGCGAAGCAATTCACATTGAGACCGCTACGCGGTCCCAGCTCGTTTCGCTCGCTCGCCCCTTTTTATTTTTGCAGTAATTCTAGCCGGAATAAGTACTATCATAAATAATTTGAACATATGAAATTGACAATTTTTTAATGTAAAAAAGTAATTGAAAACTCCGTTGAAAACACAACTAAAAATGCATTTAGTTGGAGCTACTAATGGGCATCTAAATCATTTAAATACTATGAAAAAAGTATCTTGGAAACATTATTTGTTTAAAACTTATTGCACCTATAATATTGTACAGCACGGCTTAAATTCATAAAAAAACCCACCACGTGATAGTAAGATAGTTTATCATCAATGATTGTTTAAATTTCGTTCGACATTTTACTGTTCTAATTGATTATAAATTTCTGCAAAAGAACTTATTTTTAATGCATTAAAACAGCAACAGATGGCAGCAGGTGTTGTTTAGACAGTTGATATTTTTATTATCTCAGATTTTTCATGTGAGTAAAATTCGTAAATAAATTTTAAATAAGAGTTGAGAATTCATTTTAAATTAACAATATTACTCATAATTAAAATGAGGAATCATCTCAGACGCTTTGGATTACATACATGTTATTTTATTTTTAATATTTGCTAGTTTTATTTTCACTGCTCTGACACTGACCGCCATATTGGAGCGAAGCTGATCTATATAACACAATCTAATCTGTTCATTGGTCTGAGCTCTGGAAACTACGGTTGTTGCCAACGATAAACTAGAAATTCAGCCCAATTTCCGCGTCACGTAAGAGAAATATATCTATAGATTTTCTATTATAAAACAATAACAATGTGAACAAAATCAATGTGAATGACAGGATTCACTCATCATTTAAACTTGTATTAGAATATCAATGTTCTCAAAATCATTTGTTCCAACAAAAGGCTTAAACCCAAAATGAAGTTTTATTTGAATAAAAAGTATGGAAATATTCAGAACAATATATTCCTGTTTGATGAAACATTCTTTAATTATCGTTTATGTGATTTTAATTAAATTTCATTAAAAAAGTGGAAATGTACATAACATATTTTTGGAAAACATAAATAACAATGCTTTTAAACATGCTACTACCTTCTAAAAATAGTTGATATATATCATAATTTAATACATCAGGAATTGTTTATTAAAATCTAATACAATTTCATATTATTTTCCTGCCTTTACTTTTTTTTTTCAGACAAGCCTTTACATGTTGGAACAAGTATTAGCGAGGGTGAATGATTCATTTAGATGCGATTTTTGAACAGAAATAATGAACCTTTAAAATATATATACAATGATTTTGTGAGGGAATCTTTTGAAATTTATTTAAGAGGCTCGAAAGCATGTAATGATACGTTGTCATTTAATATTCCGAAGATTTGGGTTTAGTGGTTGAATAATAGTTGGATGCGGTCTGTGGATGGATTTAAGAGCGGTGTTAAAATTAAAAGTATAGAGGGCGTTGTACCTTCTTTCACATAGTGACTGTTCAGACTCTCTGGTTTTTAATAAATTTAATCTCTGGTTTTTATGTACATTGTATTTGTGGTTTGTGTATATTCTGATAACGATTTGATGAAAAAATCGAAACATATGTCAATTTTAACATCTTTAATGTTTATATTTATATGTTGACGTCTTTTAAGCAAAATAAAAAGTGTTTTAGTGTATATATATTTTAAAAGTTAATTCTAATGGATGTATTTTGACTCTCCACTTTATTTGAAATATAATAACATTTGAAGAAATAATGTATTTTCTGAGAAATTTTCTTAAAATATACTACATTGAAAAGGTTTTTATTCCAGAGAAAACGTGTAAAATCGAGCATACGCCACATATATAGGATGTATGCATATACGGGACATTAAAAACGTGGACTTTATAAACGACGCATAGAGTTCAATAAAAAAGGAATTGTAACATCTTGATGACGTGGAAAACAACAGGAAATGTTTTTCCTTTTTTATAATTCATATTACATTCCTCAGAGCGATTAGTATTTCAAATATCTTTCAACATTAACCATTTTTTTAATTATTATTTGCAATTAAATTATATGAATACACTGACCTATCCAAAAGAATTCCAATAAATGTTTCATTTAATTGTTGAAAATGTCTGTTTCAATTTTTGTTTTTCAATTAAAGTTTATCCTAGTATCTGGTGTTACATATGAAAATTCATATACAGGAAAACAAAACGATCATATGACTACATTACTGTTGTTGCGTAGTATTTATTTCTAACATGTTAATCATAATTTGAGTGTCTAATTTAAATATTCTAAAGAATGAAACAAAATGTTTATTTATCAAACCTGTTTTATTATTATTAATTTATTTTCGCGATTAAAATATTCATGTATAATTATTTATATGTAAAAAAACTTTTCAATTACATTTTCAGTTTAACGAAACTTATTATTTCTTTCCCATATGAAAACGATAAATCTCTGAGTAAATAATTTAAATGTTTCTCTCAGTAGCAGTAATTTCTTTTTTATTAAAATTACTAAGTAAATTATCCTATATTCTTCAGAATATATTAGTATAAAATTGTATAAAGCGAAAATAGCTTATTTAAATTGTTTTAAAAACTAATTGTATAAATCGAGAATATCACTAACTTATATGATTTAAAAAAATTATTGTGTATCATTAAAAAATATGTTAGACTCAGTCTAAAGTTAAACCTTAAATGAATTTTCTAAATAATATTTTGCACGAAATTTTAAACATACATTCTATTTAGTATTTTTTTTGTTAAAATATAGTTCAATCCTGTAACAATATTTGAATTCTAATTTAAAAAGTAATAATCACCCATTTGGAGAAAAAAAGTTTCGTTCGCAAAATTATTCCTTGCTATAAGATAATTAAAAATAAGATTGAAGATAAAAAATAAGAAATAGATAAAAATAAGATAACCTGCTATAAGATAATTAAAAATATATTTAAACATCCTTGTATGTTGCTGATTGTTGTTACGTGCTGATTGATATGTTGCGATTTAGATACACAACCTATAATAATTTTATTAACACTTTACCGACCGGCCGTCGATTAATCGACGTTTGCTCCCCAGCGCTTACCGACCGGTCGTCGATTAATCGACTTTTGATCTTTCTGTTAGATTTGGTTAGGTTAGATTGACAAGTAGCAAGCAGCAAGCATTCTTTATTCAGATAATCGGTGCTTTTTTATAAGCTTTAGCCCTTTAGAACAGGTTTCGCTTGTAAATACTGCAACGTCCCATTACACAAAGGTGACTGTTTCGAGCGCTATCATAGTTAAAAAAAATATTAAACAACTTCTTTTTTCGACAAATATTGTTATATGGATTGTGGTATATTTTATGTAAATAATAAACTGAAAACGATTGTAATAGATAAAATAAATATTGTTTAACACTAATATGATTAACCCCTTCACGACGAGCGTCCTTTACAGAATTTTTAACCTTTTACCACCGGTTTTTCAAAACAGAAAATTTCACCTAATTGAATCCCAGAAATGCTAAGATTTAATGAGGCAAATCTTACATTAAAAAATAACTGGTGGGAATAATCGAGGATTCTGAGCATCTTATGCGTCACGTATAGGTGTCGCTCGTCCCCAAGGGGTTAAAGTAAAAGATTTTATTAAATTTCGTTACCCTAGAATAAAACGAAGCGTACAATTTTACCAGAGTTTAAGAAAAGCGCATATATTCCCGCGCGTCAGTCTAGGCCGAAACCAAGCCGGTGTCTCGGACGATATGCGGCTGACCGGGCGGTGAAAGGGCATAGTATGTTCGAACCGCTACCGGTCGGTAAAGTGTTAAGATTGAAATATTTACGTAGTATTCTTTCTTCACTTCGCGGAATGTAATTTGAATTCTAAAAAAGAAAGACATTAATTTATTTCGTTGAAAAGTTTGAACCCCTCAAAATAAGGATGGGGGGGGGGGGAGCTAAGGTGTAACATGTCTATGAATATTTATATTTTAAATATTTAATTTAACTTTATATGTCATTGAAAAAAATGTGTTAGAAGAATTAAAATTGAATGAACAGTACCAAAAATAAAATAGAAAATTAACTCTTGTGATTGGTCATTAAATATATATCTTTTAATTGCTAAAAGGTGCAAAATCAAAACTTTATAAACAGTAAAACTAGTCGTTTGGGGCCACCGTAATACTTACCCATCATGGATATGCATAATATAAAATATGAAAATAAAACATGTATAAACTATTTATAAAATGCATTGCAATTCGAATAAAATCCTGGCTTGATGACGTCCTAAACTTTAAATGCTCTATTACTGAATTACGTAAGAGAAACATCCTTATAACTCTAAAAATGAGAATCCTATTAACTAACGGTTTACTGCGTCGGATTAAGCGTCTTATTTCCAAATAAAATATATCTTTGAATTGAAATTTGAATGAAATACAGGGTCATGAAAAATTGAAGAGTGTGGAAAATAGGATTACAAATATCTCAGCAACTCATTACATTCTACATTTGCACGGTCTATAAATTTATTATTTGAAACGCCATCATTTAAACATATCAACAGTCTTGAACAAACAACTATCAACAGTCTTAAACATATCAACAAAACTTGTTTTACTGCTACTAAACTTTTTATTTTACGCCCTTTAGCAATTATAAAAGAAATATAATATTACAAGGTGTTATAATTTGTTATATGGTTATTAAATATTTATAAATAAATAAATAAAATATTCAAAAATCGTTTTTCCAAAAAATATTTCTAATCTCCTTTTATCCAAATTTCTATATTTCCTACTATACATTAGAAAATTCCCTCGAAATTTCCGAGAAAAAAAATCTTTAAAATTACTTATAATGTTAGAAAATTTTAGCGCGACTCTTATCTGGCTCTTACAAGATCAAAGAGTAGGGCATGTACTCTGAACTCTCCTGCTGGACTAGAACGTACATTTCTCATCTACTCACTCAGCGTTATTTAGAGGTTTTTCGCAGCAGTGTTGAATTCAGACACTTTTCTCTGGGAGGGATTTCTGTGGCTCCGGGTGGGGACATTGCACAGTTCCGGGGGGGGGGGGGATTGTACTTTTTTACCATTAAAAGCATAAAATTTCAAATCTTCCGGGAGGGATATTTCAATGCTCCGGGGGAGGGGGGGGAATGTCCTCCCCCGGGCCACCCCCTGAATTCAACACTGGTTTTACGGATAACTAGATTATAACACTTTTCCTATTTCATGACGCTCCTATATCAAATTTATTAATGGAATAAAGTACATACAACCATTTTTGGAGTTGTCACTTTTTTTGCGTGCGAGAGAGAACGATATGGGAAATAGAGGTCTGCACGGCCCCGTCCCGCCCCGGCAAATTGAAGGCAAATTTTCAAACGGTCCGGGCCGATAAAAAGTAATTAACAGCCAATAAAAAAGTTAAGCGAGCCGATCGGCTGATATAAGAAATTTCAAAGGTCCAAACTAAGCTGATAAAATATGAATAATTTTCAATGAATGTGACTGGGACGAGAACAAGTATAGATGTTTTGCACGAGCCAAGGCTAGCTTGACAACATCAATGCCGAAATATAACATGTCAAAACGTAGAAATCGACACCGGGCAGTTACATCGTGTCTGAGCCCAGGCTTAATATTTTCAGAAAACTCGGGCAGGCACGGACCAGGTTTACATTTTAATCTACATACTTGGGCCCGGACGGAACTGGGCTTAGTTGTTCCCAGGACTAGTCGAGCAAGCAATTTATTTTGTAAAATAGTAATAGTAGATAGTGAACTTCTGTTAATGGGATCTTTTGGAAATAGGCTTTAATAAATTATAGAAAAACATTTTTCAAAAATCTACTTTTGTTACTATACAGCAACTAAAGTTATGTTCTTAACCAATCTTTTAATTTAATTCTAAACTACATTAATTGTTTTAATGTATTTATTTGAATGCGATCATTAATGTTACTATTCTGTACTCTATTGCTTGTGAACATACAGTAATTTAAAATATATTGTAAAAATTTCCCCATAAATATGTATACAGTATTCATCAAAATAATCTTAATTGTATGTTAAGAAAAATCGGATTTTTTTTTTTTTTTTTTAGAAATTGAGTCGAGTCAGGCCGGGCCTGTTTTCACAGATTTTTGAAAAAGCCTGTCTTGGGTCTAATTTTTAGTTTTTGCATCGAACCGTGCCCGGGAATGGAAAATCCAACCCATGCAGACCTCTAATGGGAAGCATGAAAGTTTTAAATTAAATATATAGGTGATTTTGTAAGTGACTTTCAGTGTGAAAAAAGGTAAACAATTTTTTACATGTTTGTGTTGAAAATATCTCATGTATCCTATGTAAAGCATGAAATTAAAAAACTTTTGTGTTCAGAGTGAAACTACGATATCTTAAACAAATATTATGAGAAATGGGAATCAAAATGGGAAAACTGACATAAAAGCGTATTTTGTAAATATCTTAAAAAATATATTTTAATCAGTATTTTGTTAGATTCATTTTCAAGATAACTCATGCAATTTCATGTAAAGTGCGATAATTTAAATGAAGGTGTATGATACAAAGCTTAACCTCTGTACTCCGTAGGTACTTAGTGCAATAAAGTGCATAACGAATTTTTTGGAACTGTCATTTTTCTTCAAGACAAACTAACTTTATGTGAAGCATGAAAGTTTTAAATCAAACATATTAGTGATTTTGTAAGTGTAACTATGTATAAGTGGACTTCTGGTGTTTTACGTGTAAAAAAATGATACTCAACATTATTTCAATTCCGATCTCGGAATGATACACTTCGATGTCTAAAATTCGAATTAATACAAATAAATTAAAACTCTTGTTCTAAAGTAAAATTTAAGAAGAAATAATTCAGCAATATTTAATAGTATTATATTAATATTCAGTAGTGTAGAGATTATACGATTTAAAAAAAAAATCATTTGTGGAGAAATTGTGCAAAACATGAAAAATTTAAATCGATTAAAAGATCATGAAAAATGAAATATGTCAGATTTAACAACAATAAAATTAAATAATTCTTAAAATAATTTCTCAAACTTTATAATACTTAGTAATTAAATATTAAATACTTTGATTTCACACATACCCATAATATTTTAAAAGCTATGATATTCTAAAGAATATTTTACTATTCATAATTTAGTTATCATTCGATTTTGAGCATAAAAAATAATTGTAGTTTAACTTTATAATTATTCTACGTGAAACTTTTCTAAAAATTGATTTAATGTTTCTTTTCCGATTTTATTCAATGTTGAACCGTATAAGTAACAATTTAAAAGCACAAAAATAACAAAACAGAACTATTATTAAAGAAGTTTGAAATTGTATGTTAAACGTGACAAATGAGGTGCGTTCGTTTTGTCCTATAACTAGTTTTACAATGCAAAAAATCATCGTTATTATTTCAGTGAAATTAATTATATAGTCTGCTATAAACAAAATAAGGATGCCTTCTAAAAAAAAAAAAAATTACGTATGCCATGTTTACAGATTCGATTTTTTTTCAACACCAGACAGAGATGTAAATTCACCATGGAGATCTTGCTTTGCGAATGATTACCTCCATGGTTAATAATTTAGTGACTCACGATGAATGAATCTTTTGTTTATTTACTTTAATGGATTGAGATATTCAGCTGTTAACCTAATTTCCACTGAAGTTATCTCATAATCTATGCATTTTTTAATGTAACTCATCTCTCAAACAAACCATTTTTTTGAACGATCTTTCTAAAAATGTAACTTTTATGCAATTTTATTCAAAAAATTAATTTTGAATAAAAATGACCGCTTGGCATATTGAAAAAGATGGGGTTAGCCCGTATTTGTTTTCCTCAGTCACATGACTTGCACTTTTATCACATGGATTACGTATGAAAAGATTTAATAGAAGGATGAAAACTTTTATAAATATCTTTTTAAATTTTGATTCGATTTTCATCAAATTTGAAATGACTAGACAAAATTCTGCAACGATTCTATATATTAAATTTCAAACCATTCGTTTGGGTAGTTTTTGCGCTATTATATGCGGACAGACAGACGGACGAACTAGACGACGACTATAGGTGCTACGTATTTATATAATAACGAACGCACCTAAAAACATGGCTTTTTTAAATAAAAATATTATTAATCCTACTTTCAATATCTAGAGTAAGGGAGTATTTCTCATTCTAAAGATATTTACTTTGATTTCATTTTGAAGCAAGCGAAACATATTAATCGTTTGTATACAGTACTTAATGGTAGCAAAAATCCCTCGGTTAGGATTGGTTATTAAAGCATATATATTTTCGCTCTTGAGATTAAAATATTACCAGTTGAAAAAGACGTTTGGTTATAATTAGTTTTGTGATCAACTCGATTTAAAAATAAATTTAGTACAGACTGCTCCGAACTACCAAATTCGAGCTTCCTGTTGTATTGTGAATTATTGGTTGAATGATGTATGTCGGCTCCTATTGGGAATTTCTAGAAAATTCCTTCCGATTCTGTAAGTCAAATTTTTTTTGTCAAATATTGCGTAAATTTGGCAAAAACTCGCCAACTGGGCGATAATCTTTTAGAACATGCAGACCTCTAATGTGAAGCATGAAAGTTTTAAATGAAATAGTGCGGTGATTTTGTAAGTGACTTCCAGTGTGAAAAAATGTGAACAATTTCTTACATGTTTGTGTTCAAAATGTCTCACTATAAAATATATCCCCTATTGCCTTTTTAAAATAGTAAAAAATCTCATGTCAAATTTTAGGAAATGTTTGCATTGTTTTTCAATTTTAAAAAAGCAGTAAGGAAATATTAATTTTCACATTTACAGTTGACTATTTTTTAAGAATCTGCTTTTATTACACATGTGACCTCGTGGTTTATGTTTTTCAAGTTTATTTTCAAAACTTTTTACGAGAATAGTTTGTTTCTTGTGTAGATCTGGATAATGGCGTCGTTTGTGCGTTCGAAACATGTCAATCATTATATTTAAAGGTTTTTATAAGCTTTTTCGTGTTCTGTTTTATCACCTATCTGTATTTTAATGATTATTAGTGATTGTATTAGATGATTAACTAAATAACTGTTTGAACCTTCATTGCCATTGATATGCATTGGCCCATAGTTACCCCAAAATAACTAGTTAATCGAATTTTCAGCAACATGTGTTACCCAATAGCCTTCTCATAACCTCAAAACTGTAAAATACAAAATTTAGTTAAAGTTAGAGCTGTTTTTTAAATAAAAATTTGCATACACACACATACACAAACATACATAGACACAATATTTGCTCGTATTATGATATTTGATATGAAGAAAAAAAAACGATTGTTGAAGTCATTTTGGGAATTTTTTTCCAAAATAAAAGAAGGTAAAAATATCTTATTTGGCGTAAGTATGGAATTTTTATTTATACTCCAAACATTCTTCAAAATGTTAATTCAGATAGTTACTTTTCTATTCAGAAAAAAAAAATAATACAAATAGTGCACTGAAGCTATTTTCTTGAAAACAACAAACTTTCATTTGAACCTCTGATGTCTGAACATCGAATAATTAAATAACATTAATACATTTTGAAACGATTTGAATCTTATAATTTAAATGAAAAATCATCTGCTTTTGTAAATATTTTGCAGTGTGAAAATTAAAAGTATGTTTGTTATAATTTCTTTGCATTTTTCCAATATTATGAAGAATATGTAAAGTATACTAATATAAATGTTGTCCGTATGAAAACGTTTCAGAGAAATTTAAAATACTTTTTTCCCTAGTTTCTCTCCAAATATATTCTGTAGCGTATGTAAAGCAGTAAAATTTAAAACAATCCGGAGCTTTCGTAAGAATCTTGTAATCTGTGAATACTAAACTAGTCGTTGGGGGCCACCGTAATAGTTACCCATCATGGATTTGCATACTATAAAATATGAAAATAAAATATGTAAACTATTTATAAAATGCATTGCCATTCGAATAAAATCATGGTTTGATGACGTCATACACTTTAAATGCTCTATTACTGAATTGCGTAAAAGAAACATCCTTATAACTCCAAAATTGATAATCCTATTAACAAACGGTTTACTGTGTCGGATTAAGCGTCTCATTTCCAATTAAAATATATCTTTGAATTGAAATTTGAATGAAATACAGGGTCACGAAAAATCGAAGAGTGTGTAAAATAGAATTACAAATATCTCGGCAACTCATTATCCAATCGACTTCATTTTTTATGCAAAGTTTGTTTTTTTATTGTCTTTTATATTCACTCCTTAAAATAAGCAATTTTCAAAATTTTTATATACCTTTTGTCAGAACGAATAATTCGACAGTCCGAAAATAAGTTCCGGATAATCGAGGTTACTGAAATTCAAAAAGCTTCTTCCCATTACAACATACTAAGAACATACCAAGTTTCAAGTCTCTATCTCAATTTGTTCGGGAGATAGAGCGTTTAAAATCAGACACACAGACAGACGGACGGCAAAATTTATTTTTCTAAAAATATGTTTTTCGGAATCTCTGGTGTCTGAAACGTGCAAATCCGTCAAAAAAAAAATCTATTTTTAAAAACGATGACAAGATTTACCCTATACTACGTATGATGGGTAAGTAAAATATATATCTTAATTTTTTTCTATATTTATACTGCAAATATCTCATCCAGAATAAGTTATGTAAATAATGAAAATTTATTATTATTTTTTTTACAATGCAATATAACCTTTTCTGACTCGAAGTTAAAATAACACTACAGTTCCACATTAATATCTTTTGCTAAAACAAAATGACACCCTGATGACAAAAAGAACCCTTTTCTAAAATTGATAGTTTAGGGACTGTTAATTTAGATTCACAAATATGGGTGTAAAAGTACTTGTCCCCTTAAAATATCAATTTAATGATCAATAACCTAAATTCACGAAATAACAAATTGAAGATCTTTAAAAAAGTGAATGGTCTACAACTCTCCAATTTTTACTTTCTTCTATCTATACAAGAAGAAAGTATTGGATTCATGAAAATTTTATACTTCCGGTTTTCGATGTGTTGGTTTTAAAAGGTCCTGAACACGATTTGACTGTTTCTAGAAAATGTCTGTCTGTGTGTAACAAAAATGTTGTGGGCGCTCAATCTCAAGAACTAATGTACGAAATTTAATAAAACTTTATATTCAGTTAGTCCTTGATATAAATGGGTGCTGATTAGTTTTTGGTGAAAATCGCCCTATAGGTGGTGCTGCTATTCTGCATTTTTCGCTATTTCTGCAATAGCTCTATCTCAAGTACTAATCCACTTATTTTCATCAAACTTATATTTCATTTAGACCTTGACATAAATAGACGCTGATTACATTTTGGTGTAGATATACCAACAGGTGGTACTGCTATACCACTTTTTTCATGATTTTTACGATAGCTATATTTCAAGAACTAATACACGGAATTTCACCAAACTTCAGATTCTGTTAGACCTTGACATATATAGATGCGGCTTACGTTTTGGTTTAACTAGCCCAACAGATGCCGCTGCTATGCTACTTTTTTCATTATTATCACGGTAACTATATCTCAAGAACTAATGCACGGATTTTTATCGAACTTCCGATTCAGTTAGTCGTTGACATAAGTTGTTGTTGGTTAGGTTTTGGTCTAAATCTCCTAACAGGTGGCACTGCTATGCTACATTTTGCAGGGTTTACACGATTTTAGCTATAGTCATATCTCAAGAACTTATGCACGGGATTTAATAAAACTTTAGATTCACCTTTAGATTGGACCTTTATATAAATTGGTGCTGATTATCTTTTTAGTGTATGCGTAACCTGTGTGAGATAGAAGAAAGTTTTGGGATTGGCACATCCGACTAGTTTTTATTGTAAAGCGTTTAAGTTAGATAATTAAGAAAATTTCCTACTTTCTTGGCTACACTATGATGAAGGGGAATTTTGCAAATTCAGATGAAATAACATTTATTTTATGAAGAAATAAGCATCATGTCCTTTATTGGTTTTGTTTTAAAGATAAACACATTCAGCGTTATAGAAGTAAAGTCAAAATGTAAAGAAATTAAACAATTTAGTTTTAGGAGGAAAAGTATAAATGGCCACATTTGTGTATCTCAGGTAGTGCTCCCGACGCGATACGTATTTCAGTTATACGTTTAACCGATATACGTACAATACGCGGGTTTGAAATTCGTATTTATTAAATTATACGTTTAAACAGCGTATAACGGTTAAACGCATAATTCAAGTATACGTATATTTCAAATATACGTATTTACTTTTAGTACGAATGGACGTCATCAGTCTTACGTCACTGAACGGAGAAAAAGCTGGAAATCGTGGCATTACTGTAACAATCTGCATAATATGTTTCATACATATGTTCTTGTTATTTTTCCCTATAAATATTTAAAATAATTTATGTTGCTTCTAATTTTTATTGAATTAAGTGATAAAATATTATATAAATTTGCTGGAGCAATTTAAATTGTTTTATGTTTCTTAAATTTGCCATTATGGTTGTTATATGCCATTGTGAATGCATGACTCTAGCGGGTGTTTCTCAATGTCTTTGATCCGCAGACCAGCAGGAGAAAATCATATTTTTTTCACGTAATGAATGAAAACCGTTTATACATTTAACCACTGGGGTAAGATCCGTATATACCCTGTACCGTATATACTGTTTCGTATAATACGTATATCCCCCTGAGCCGTATCATACCTATCCAAAATGTGTACCCCGTATAATACGTATTATACATATACTCGTATAAACGTTTAATAGGGAGCACTAATCTCAGGTCTGAAGAGGATAAAATTATATTTTTTATTTTCTCTGTCTGATACATAGGATAACTACAGAATGACATTTAAAATGAATTATAAATAGTTTGAAAATACGTAAGGTATCTAAACTGACATATAAGTTATTTAAATAATTTTAGAAGTTTCTTTCAAGTCAGAAAAAAAAAATCTATAGTTTCGTTCCAAGCTAAAGTAGCATATTTAAATAAGCATGAATATTTAAATGTTTTGTTTTAAACAATTTTCTACGCGTGTTACAATTCACAAATGTCAAAGAAAAAATTCATATACTTTGGCGCAAGTTACTTTAGAAGAAAATATGTAGCATGTAAACAAAATTTCACAAGTGTCTTATAATGCAAAAACGAAAAAAGTGACACTTCCTATAGTTTCGATCGATACATGTTTCGCGCAATATTGTATTTTAAAACAATTAAATGCAATTGTGATATTATTATAAAGTTTTTTGTTTAATTTTGCAAAGTCACGAAAATATGAATTATCCATTAGTGGTTTTAATGTAAATAAATGTAAAGTCATTTTGTTTCTTTATCGCTACTTTCTCACTTTTTATACTTGTCATTTAGAAATTTAACTTTCAATAGCTTCTCATAGAAGTCGTCAAAATAGCGTATGTAATAACAAAATGATAGAATCAATACATTTACCCATTTCAATTATTATATTTTCCATCCAAATATGTAAAAACGATTTTTTTTTTTTAGGGTTCCATACTTAAAAAATAACAAGAACGAAAAATCATGCGCCAAGCATAGATTATGTAGCACTTTCCAACGCTTCCAAAATAATTTTACAAATCATACCGTTTAATAAGCTGAAAGATAACATCTAAGTAAACAATTTGGAAAACGCATAACATATTTAAAAACATAATTTCAGGAATTTCGAACAGATACAATATTCGGAAAAGTATCAGAGTACTTTTATTCAACCCTGTATATGATCTATAGATTTGTATATATACTATATAGGATGATAAATTTTAGTTTAGTTAGGAAGCGCGTAGCACAGTTTAAAATTCTCCTTCTGGAGTTTCTGTCAATAAACGGAAATGTGTTCTCGAACTTTTGTGCTACCCTGTATATGAAATACAGAATTTATACACACCCAGTAATAGACAAAAAGTGAGTTCAATTGAAAATCGCGTTCAGCAACTTAAAACGCCAGGAATTATTGTTAACAGACAGTAGAGAATTCTTTTGTGTGCCCCTGTAAATGAACGATGACTGCTATACGCACACTATTCTGTAGTAAGCCTCTTGTAATGCACCTTAGTAATATATATAAGTTTCAATGCGTTTAAAATAGTGAAACATTATTTAAATAAACCGCAGACGATTTTACTCCATAGACGTAATGTAACGGAATTCTTGTGACTGTCCCTGTAAAGTAATTTTAAGTGCTATGCACACCCTATTCCATATTAAGTTACTTGTAATTCACCTTAGTGATATATATAAATTTCAATGTGTTTAAAATAGTGAAACATTATTTATTATTCTGGCCATACAGCCAGACAAACCGAAGTCATAAGCACTTTTCAACTAGGTTGGAAAGTGCTAAAAATGGAACCGTTATAAGATCACTTCTGTATCTGTTTGTACCAGCCCATTTTTCTCGTAAACTATGGAACGTGGAAAGTTATAAAGTCTTTTTACCCACATATTTTCAGATTATTAGCCAGTCACAAATATCTTTAGGAAAAATTTAGGGGGCTACTTAAGTTCCTTGAAAAAAAAAATAGTGTATCGTGTGAAAGATCTCGTGATACAGAACTCAAAAATATATTTGTTTTAAGTTTAGAATTATATTATCAAAGATATTGTCGAAAATGCACTGTAAAAATATGTCCCCTCACCTCTATTTTCGAGTGTACTGAAACTAAAATTATGAAAATGTTAGCGGTAGTAGGAGTTCATTTAAACCTTGCAGGAAAACTAGAGCGATTTTCCTAAGTAACAGTTTTTGAGAAAAACGCATTTTTCCTTTACAGACAAACTTTACTTTTCGGGTAGTCAGTGGGGAAATTGATGGGTGCTCGAGGAATCTATCGACGCAGAATCATTCAAAGATAGTTGATAATGATTTTCGAAAACAACTGTCGGTGATTAGCCGAGATATTAAGTTACTTGAAAAAACAAATTTCTCTGTATATATTTTGTAGGGAATCATTCGAAAGATCTTGTAACATCGAATTAAAAAATTTATTTGTTTTAATTTTAAGTATTATATTTTCAGCGATATTGTAAGTACACTGGAAAGTATGCCCTACTCCACCCCCCCCCCCTCCTTCCTATTTCCGAATCTATTGAAACTAAAATTATGAGAAAATTAGGGGTAGCAGGAGTTTATTAATTAATAAATTTAATAAATTAAAAACCTGTATAAAGTTATTAATTTTTCAATATTTCCATTAAGATCTTTAAATGTTTTTCGAAATAAGTGCGTAAATTTAAAAACTAACCGAATCATTTTAAAGGTTCAATAAATGTATTGTAGTAACTATGTTTTTTGTCAAAAATAAATAAATAATATAAAATAAAACTGAGAAATATTTAAAAATGTCAGTTTGAAAATTATTTCTTTTCACAGAAACGCTCGAAATATTAGAAGAAAAATAATCAAAACGAAAATAATTTAAATGATTTCATTACTTATCTAAATTTTACAAAGTATAAAATGCTTTTTTTTTAGTTATTAAATTGTAAATGTTCTGTTTCTGTTTTAAGTTTTCAAAATATGTCACAAAGCAAATAAATAATCAATAAAATTAACATGTCAAATTATTTAAGTTAAGTATTTTTGTAATACAAAAATTTTACATTTTAATAAATGCCAACATTATTTGACAGAAATCTTTCAGATGTATTAAACAAATTTTCAAAATTAAATATATGTAGAGAAACTTCCGGTTTTAATGACTGGTCTGGTAATATGGAATACCAAGGTTTCTTTTTGGTAAAGTTCTGCCACCAATCGGCAATACCCTAAACTACTTAAAAACGTTTCCAGAACGCGGAATTGGTAGGTCGGCTTCAGGGTACGTTGTGTGAATAAATATTTGTTTTTAGACTTTTGAAAGTTTGGAGAGATAAGTTTTCAATATTTTTTATCATTTATAAATTTTTATAAATGTTCCCAGATGTAATATTTTTACATTGAAATTAAGCAAAATGTACACCGAAATACTAACGGTTTACGATGTAATACTCGTGTTTTAGCTCCCGATTCACGCAAATAAATACCATAAGAGTACAAATAAATACTGGTTACTTTGTGACTGTAGGAGTTATTTTTTGACACATGGTCTAAGTTTTCGTATTTCGAATCTCACACCCTGCTCACGATAGCGGGAAAGGAAAAAGCAGTGCCATCTTATAGTACGGTACGCCGTATCACCTAACGACCATTGTCCGAAGCTTTTCTCATCACTTTTTCTCTGTAGCCGGTTCAAACCTGCTTTTGCGTTATCTCGGAACCTGGACACTTTGTGTGTTGAAGTCTAATGCCTATGAGAACCAGCTAACACAGGTAAATATTCTTTGATGTTAATACATGAGTTAGACTGTGGAGTAGTATAATCTTCGTCAAGTTATATTTATGTGAGATATGATAACATAAGCAAAATATAGACACTTGATGAGGCTACTTTGTGACAGATCGATATTGTCAGAAAGCAATTGTCTCTCAACGAATATCCAAAAATATCAGCTTGGGTTGTGTCAAGAACGATCATGAACTAATTTACATGTGATTTACTAACTAGGAAAAAAAGTTGGAGGGTATCTAGCCCGAGAACCAATGGAATAATGAAGAGACGAATTTGGTAAACGACTGTGGAAGTAAATATGTGATCACACGAAGAGGAGCAAAATATCCTGAACTGATTCAAAACTAGTCTAAGGCTTATACTTTAGTCATGGTATGAGGTAGCACTGCAAGGACCTAGCACCAATTTACGTCGACTAGAAAACTGATAAATTGTGGTTCACTTGGACCAAGAACGAACAGTAGGGAGCGGAAGATACAATTTTACAACCACCAAGTTTGGAACAACCACCAACTTGGTTCAACCACCAAGTTTTTAATGACTGATTTATATCATTTGTACTTCCTATTCTGAAAAGGAAAAGGGATCCACAGGCAATCATCGGGACCGAATGAAATTTTGTATGAAATGCACAAGGTTTTATTCATCATCGACCCACTAACGGCAGTGGGAAACCTAGGGCTGTTTGCGATCAAAGACTTAGATTAAACTTGTTGGCGGATTTAACTTAGTGCCTATAATATTAAAAATAAATGAACAACGTAAAATAGCATAAATAAAAATATACAAAATGGCAAACAGCTGTTTCGGCGCCCCAAAAGCTGTATCATTAGTGGCAAATTTAAAAGATTAAAAAGCTCAAGCCATGTAAATATGCTTGCGTGTCCCTCACGCACCCAATTTCGGCCATTCAAGTCTAGAAGCGATCGAATAACTCGAGAAATGTACATCGAACTGAAAACTGAAAATATGTGTTCAATATTTTTGAAAAATCTATTTAGCGATAGCAAAGTTGCCCCCCAGCCTCCCCTCAAGTCTGACCCCTGAGGGGGAAGGGGGGGGGGATAACTTTGACATTTTAAATAATAACCCCTCTTCTTTATTGAAAATTTGGATTCTACGAAAAAAATACATAACTTTTGTATTTAACATTTTCTTTGCAAAATCGTAGGAGGCGCTGCAATCGAGTAAAATGCAGTGAGAATAGTTTCCATTGAAAAGTGTGGAAACGGTTGAATAACTCGTGAAATATACATCAGATTGAAAAACGGAAAAATACGTGTTCTGTAATTTAGAAAAATAGCAACTTTGATATCCCTATATAGATTTTTCTGCAATATTGAACACGTATTTTTCCGTTTTTCAATCCGATGTATATCTCACGAGTTATTCCACCGTTTCCAGACATACCAATGGAAACGATTCTCATTGCATTTTACTCCATTACAGCGCCGCCTACGATTTTCAAAGAAAATATTAAATACAAATGTTACGTATTTTATTCCGTAGAATCCGAATCTGCGGTAAAAAAGGGGGCGGTTACTATTTCAGATTTCAAAGTTGCCCCCTTTCCCCTCAGGGGGCAGGGTTGGGGGAGGGTAACTTTGATATCTCAAAATAGATTTTTCAAAAATATTGAACTCATATTTTCCGTTTTTTTCATTCAGATGTATATTTCTCGATTTATTCGAACGTTTCCAGACTTTTTGGACACGCTGTATAAATGATAAACTCTTATTGTTAAACTGTAAAATCTTGCAAACGATTCCATGATGATCTTGTATTGCTATCATATTTTTAATATGATAATCTTTTAAAAACTTACGTGTTGGTCAATGACTTTATTCTAAATTTCAGTTTCCTCAAAATGCATTACAATTATGTTAAGACATTAAAAAAGGATTAGCTGAAATAGAAATTTATCGTTTGTTGAATTTTGTGAAAATCCCAAGAAGTTACTTAAAAATGTAAATATAATTGATAGTATATTTCTGGAACTATCCATATACTAACTGATATAGTTTCAAAATAGAACGTCATTTTTCCTCAGGTCTTCTAATAGTGCAATTGAAAAAGGTTTTTAATACGTTAAAAACGAAAATGCGCCCCTGTTTTCATTTAAAAACGGCATAATGATGCTACTTGAAATTATTAAAATTAATCGAACTCTTTTATATACTGTTGAAAATATATTACTTTTAATAATTAAAAAATATATTTGTCATTTTTGTACATATCAGGAGCTTGAAAGAGAAAAGGTGAACTCGAAAAATCGATTTTTTTGGTGTTTTTTCCACGTCAGATAGATGTAGGCAACACGTAGGTAAGTAGTTTTGCCTGGTTTTGCCCGTAGTATTCCCACAGTGTCAAGCTAAAGTGAGAGTAGCATCTTCTATAATAAACTCGTGGTCTAATTTTTCTAGAGAAACAAGGACGAACCCCTTTTCTAAAACACCCTCTCCACATGTTTTTCGTTAGGAATCACTCGTATTCGCCCTTGCTCTCCTGAGGGAAGTGAGTTTCAATCTGGTTTTTGAGTCAACAGTGATTAAAATAAAGATTCGCTCTTGCTATCTTGAAGTACTTGCAAAACTTTGAGCTTTATTTCTCAACACTCCAATTTCGGGATTCGCCCTTTCTCTTCCAAGGTCCTGATATGTGAACAAAAACAAAAAAAAAATTAAAAATTAAACACTCCTAACATAAACAGAACTTGTCAAAAAATATCGCGAAAATGACCTAAAAGTGTAATATTATTACATTGAAACAGTACTTAACCCCTTCCGTACAAGTATGTCCATGAAGATTACATGTAAAACCAGTTTTTCGGGCATATAGATTTAAAATATAGAGTAGTAGTTTTCAGAAAAATGAGATGCTTTTATTCATATTAATAAGAAGAGATATAGGTATCGATATTTAAATCGATATATATATCAATATCTAAATCGATTCACGACGGAAAAACTTGTTATTTGAAAACGACGCGAAATGCGAGAAAATCGCATTCTCATATGTATGGTGACGCCATCTCTGCCGCAGAGGGACAATTAAACACTTTCCAACATTTCTAATAATACCAGCTATACACAAATACATATTCCTGCTATACCGTTTTTAGCAGCAACGATAGAGTAATGGATCCATACGTGGTTCCACTGGTGTTTTGTGGAGAATCAGTCCATGGATCCATACGCGGATCCACTGTTACGGAAGGGGTTAAAATAGTATTGAGTCGTTTAATTAAAAAATAAAATATCGGCATCCTCCTAGTTAGATACGTTATCAGTTCTGGTCTTCCAAACTAAATAAGATTCGATTAGTATTTTTTTTGTTTTTCTTTATTAAAATTGGAGACAAGTAATATTTTTTGTTGTGAAGTCTTTAATAATTAAAATTAAGCAAATCTCTTAAATAATTTGGTATGTGCTAAAGCAGTGGAAATAAATTTTGTAATACCTATCAAATTTCCCCTCCACCTTTTTTACAAATGGATTCAACGGAATACTAAACATGTCTTGACGGATACTATTTTAGCATCGCAAAAGTAATTTATTATACTTTTAAATCTGATTTTGTTTTGTTTAATTTTATAAAGTAATCGAAATGTATCAAAGAATATGTAAAAGTCCTTCCGGCCTGTACCGAGAGAAAAAGGTAGCTTTCCCTATCTCTTCGTTTTAAGATATTAGCTATTGTTACGCGAGAACAGCAAACTAAAAGGAAAAGAACCCGATTACAGAAGATTCGTTAATACTGACTTTGAATAAGAAATTGGCGAAATTAGTCAGTTATAGCCAAGTTGGCTTCATTTATGGAGACTTATTTTTGGCTGCCAAATTTGGCGATTTTTCGCCAAGTGTCGCCAAGTTGACATTAAGGGATATAATTATAGTTTTATGCGTATGTTTTGGAAAGTGATTAAAACAATGAAAGATAATTTGCAAGAAATCACGCTCACTAAAACTCATAAATTAATTAATCCGAGATTTGTTTTTATCTGCTGTCGTGTTTCCAAATGTCAGCCACCCTAGAATTTCAAACTGCTATATCTCAGCCAGTTTTTAAGATAAAGGCAAAATAAAAAATGCTCCGAAATCCTTGTACAAAAGCCTAACACTTTAACAAAAAATAAATTTGATTTTCTACTGTTTTTGTATATATTTTTTCAGTTTTAAATCTTTTAGTGGCCGCCATTTTGAAAAAAATATGGCGGAACAAGCTGGCCAACGATCTCTGTCGAGATATTGGTGAGCTGTAATACACACATTTAGTTACATTCAAATAGGTTCATAAATACGAGCGCTATCGTATGACATAGATCATATATATATATATATATATATATATATACATAAATTAATATTAGAACGGAGGCTGGTTTTGGGGTCTGGGGATTCCGAAATTTTTCGCAGTTGCTTTCCTCCGAACAGTTTATAATAGGTAGATTTCTACTTTTTGTAATGAAACCATTAAACTAAGTGAATTATTTAAATAATTTCATAAATATTTTGTTGTATGCCAAAATTTAAACATATTTAAGTACAATACAGTTCTGTGGGAATAAACTCCTGGGGATTGCCAAAATCTATTCGGTATGACAAAATTTTAGTACGACAGAATGGCGTTACACGTATAGTAACTTGTTGGGAAATGCAATTGTTTTTATCATATTTCGTACTAACGGAACTAACAAAAACAACGGTTAAAAAAACTTTTTTTAAATAAATAGAATGGCTCAGTGTTATGCCAGAGAATATATAAAAATGTAAAAATTAAAATATCTTCATTTTGTATTTCGCTAAAAATTCGAAAATTTTAATTTTTTCTAAAGTTTATTTATTTTTTACTTTGTGCTTAATGTCTCATTGAACATCAGTAATGCATTCAAATTGTAGAATTGAAATAGTTTTGTACGGTTTTGTACGGTAGTAATGTAATTGAATTCCTTTGAGTGTCCCTGTTAAAGAACTATAAATGCTATTACAGCACTCCTGTTGTGCAAGAAGTGTAAGAAGACTGCGTGTGTGTAAGAAGACTCCTGCAGTGCACTTCAGTGATATATATCAATTTCAATATGTTTGGAATTGTGTAATATCATTAAAATAAACTGCAAATTACTTTTCTCCATAGACCGTAATGTAACGGAATTCTTTTGAGTATCCCTGTAAAAAAAAAACTATAAGTGCTACATACTTCATTTTCAATACCGAATATATCATAATAAACCTCAATAACATATATTAATTGCAAGACAATCCAAAGATATTTAAGAGAGTTAAAGCATGGACAGACAGACGGCAGCAGACAGACGAACCGAATTCCTAAACACTTTTTAATTATGTTGGAATGTGTTAATAAAAAGTACTAAAAAAAGTCTTATCCCCCACCTTGTTACAGTACGTTCTACTTAAAAAAATTCTATTTCTGAATTCAAATTTCGAAAACATTTGATAATTATAAAAGTTTGGTTACGTTATAACGTTGATAAATGTTGTCTATGAATTTTTACACATATACGAAAAAAGATTCGCCTCCCCTGCACTAGATCAGGTCAAAAGGACTTTTTATTTTAAAATCTTAGTAAAATTATTCAAGAGGACAAATTCTTCTAATCGAAACGTTATAAAAATCGGAGCATCTGTGCAATTATTTGGTAACTGAATTACGGTTCAGAGCAAATTTGTAAAATTTTATGGGAATTGCATAAAGTTACTTATTTCTTTCAAGTTCTGTTTTCTGTCAGCACAATCAGAGACGGATCTAGACTAAATTCTAGCCGGGGCAAGCTTGCAGATTTGCGCCTCCCCCCCCCCTGTTCACAAGAATATCAGAATAAAATTTGCGTAAACAATTGCTTAAGGAACTAATATTAATACTCAATACTCAAAATTTGTATTTTTACCATACATTTTTTCTGTATAAAGAGTCTAATATTACACAATACAAAAATTACAGAAAATATACCTGTTTCAACATCTACAATACCTATTAAAGATTTACTTTGCGAGCTTTCTTTGATGCAAAAGTTTTTATTATGTCGTAATAAGGTAATTTTCAAGCTATCTCATTTTCTAAATGTACTATACACAAATTTGATAATCCTTGTTATTTTGCTAAATTTCTGAGATATTTTTTAATCAATTTTAATTTACTGAAACTTCTTTCATTAGAAGTGACGGATACAGGTAGCGTTAGGAATATTTTTAGACAAGTACTTTAGATTTGGATAAGCATCCTGAAGTCCATATAAATTTATCATTCTTAGCAGTTCAATAGCCGAACTTGACTTCATCTTTTGGTCTAACTCCAGTGCATGATATTTGAAGGTTTCGACTTCCGGAAGAAGTTCCTCTTTATCTACATCGTTTTTATACATATTTGCCAAAAGCTCAGCTTGCACTTGTAACTCTTCTTTTGACAGTTTTAGGAAATGCCTTCCATGAAGAAAACTAAACATGCCATTGAGATTTTGAATAGCTTCAAATCTGTTTCTTAATTTAATTAGGATTTTGTCCACTACTTCAAAGATCTTTAGTTCGAATTTCTCCTCATCAGAAATAGTGCTACTTTCATCTTCACAAAGCTCATCAAAAAACCTAATCTTTTTTGTCTACTTCGTTTCCCTAAATTTTGCCTAAATACTAATATCAGTAGCAATACCATTTGCATCCTGTATTGCATATTGCAATACTTATCCTTTCTGAATCTAACATTTTAATGAGACCATTTAGGTGTTTTACTGACCTGTCAATCGTCATGTCTTCCCTTTGAAAAAGTTTGTTCACTATATCGAGTTTAGTAAGCACTTTATGCCAGAAGCACGTCATCACTGTGAATTCAAATTTGGTAATATTAAAGAGTAATGAAGAAGTTTCTGTTTTTGTGTCAGGAGTTGCTAATGGGTCAGTTTGTAATTCCTTTAGAACATTTATGATCTTTCGAATATATTTATAAATTGCTGTTACAGCTTCATCTTTTGATGACCACCGAATAGTACTTTCTAATTTTAGTGAAAGAGGAACATGTTTTCTCTTAGAATCTACTAGTTGAGACACTAAAATATTTGTAAAGGCAATTTAAGTTACCAAAAAAAAGTCTCAGCTTCTGGTAAAATTTTGGCAGCATTTACACCAATAAGATTGAGGGTATGAGCAGAACAAGGAACAAAAAATGTTAAATCATATGTTTGCAATATTCGGGTTTGGACTTCTTTATATTTTCCTGACATATTGGAGCCAATGTCGTAGGATTGGCCATACAAGTTATTTACAGCTAGACTATCATTTTCTAATTTCTATAAAATGAGTTCAGTAAGGGCTTCTCTAATTTTCTGGCTAACATTGAAGAAGTCAATAAAACTTTCGATTATTTCAGGACCATTTTCACTCATCTTTACATATCTAATAACCTGTGACATTTGATCTAAATGGCTTACATCAGGAGTAAAATCGAACATGATGGAGAAGTATTTTGCTTCTTTGATATCACTAAAAATATGTTCTCTTAATTTTGCAGCAATAATCTCTAGAAATTCATTTTGAAAGACATGTGAAAAGTAACTAACTTGACCTCTCTTATGACAGTTAATATGATCGCGAAGATGTGCATGATAATGTGATAATAGCTCAATTATATTTAAGAAATTCCCGCATTTAGGATTAGAGAAATTAAGATTTTCATGTGATCCTTTAGAGAGCTACCTGGTTGCTTACTTTCATGAATATCGCTCGTCTTAAGCCATGAGGACATACTAGATGATAGCTGTGAAGTTTCCTCCTCTTTTTTTTTAGCGTTTTTTCTGTAATAATCACCCAAATGTCTTTTAAACATAACCGAAATAAAATACTGCACACGTTATAAAACAACATAAAACAATATCAGAAAAAAGATGACGCAAAATCTTTGAATTTTAAATAAATAAAAATTTCTTATAAATACTGGTGGCAATGTGATATTTTATATAATGTAATACAAAGTAATTTATTTTTTTATTTCTGATCCTTATGCAACGAAAGTAAACCGCAGTTGAACAAAATAAAATTTAATATCTTTTCATGTGAATTTTTAATTTTTCTTTATTTTTAATCTTTTATGATTTCTCATTTTTGCGCCCTTCCAAGTCTTGCACCCGGGGCAGCTGGCCCGGCTAACCCCCCCCTTAGATCCGTCACTGAGCACAATGGACTTTACTCATTCCACATCATCTGCGTGTAAACAGAATTAAAACTCCAATAGGCGTGAAGAACATTCTAACACAGCTACCCCTTCGTCCAATAAAGTCTTTTTTCGGAGGCCATATACCCGCAGAGGCGTGGCTGTTGCCACTCGTAGGTAAAGTCCATTAGTGCACACTAAGGAATCAAAATAAACACTTACAGCAATTTAAAAATTGATAAAAATATTCTTTTTAGAAATACTTAAATGTTTGGTAACGAAATTATAAGAAATAGATTTCATTTAATTCCGTTAACGAGCATTTACAAATTCCCAAATAATATTCTTATACATGTATTACTGTTGCAAGTGCTTATAATTATTCAGTGTGTAAGAATTGTGCTGGCAGAAAACACAAAACTTGAATGAAATTGTTGGAAAATGTACGTTAAACGTGACAAAGGAGGTGCGTTCGTTTCGTGCTATAACTAGTTTTACAATGTAAAAAAAAGTTATTATTTCAGTGAATTAAATTATATCGTCTGCTGTGAGCGAAATGAGGATGCCTTTTTTTTTTTCTTATTACATATGCCATGTTTACAGATACGAATTTTTTTTTAACACAAGACAGCGCTGTAAAACTCACCATGGAGACTTTGCTTTGTGAATGATTACGTCCATGGTTTAATAATTTTCTGACTCATAATGAACGAATCTCCTGGGTTTACATACTCTAATGGATTGAGATATTCTGCTGTTAACCTGATTTTCACTGAAGTTATCTCAAAATCTATACATTTTTTAATGTAACTCATCTCTCAAGCAAACATTTTTTTGAACGATCTTTCCAAAAGTGTAACTTCTATGCAATTTTATTAAAAAAAATAATTTTGTCTAAAAATGGCCGCCTGGCATATGAAAAAAGAAGTGGTCAGTCCGTATTTTTTCCTCTCAGTCACATGACTTTCGCTTTTATTATGTAGATTACGTACGATAGGATTCAATAGAATGAAGAAAACTTTTATGAATATATTTTTTAAGTTTTGATTCGATTTTCATAAAATTTGAAATGACTCAACAAAATTCTGCTACGATTCTATATATTAAATTTCAAACCATTCGGTTGGGTAGTTTTTGCGCAGTTATATGCGGACAGACGGACGTACCATACGACGACTATAGGTGCTACGTATTTATATAATTACAAACGCACCTAAAAAAAAAAAAATCCTGTCTTTTCGTGCTTTGGTAATCGTAGAATAAAAGGATTTTTAACTGTAACAGAAAATATTTGTATCCTCCTCATTAACTTGTTAAAACTTAAAATTACTTTTAAGATTCGTATTATTTCTTAAATGCCACAAGAAATAAAATATGCCAATAACGATAAATCATGAGTCAAGCATAGATTCTGAAATACTTTCGAACACTTACGGAAAACTTCACCGTTTAATAAGGTGAAAATGGATGTCTGATTAAACAAGGTCAAGGTCAAACCCGGCGGGGAGGGCCTACCTTTCGGCTCAAGCTCAACTAGCCCCTCCCAGCAGGATTGTTTACCTAATTATACTGAGCATTATTAAATTATACTTTGTGATACTGAGCAATAATTATACTATGTAATTCTGAAATGCAAATTCTGAAAATACAATTTACCAATCCTAATGAGCAGTACTAAATACTACTATGTGATACTGAGCAATACTACTACCATGTAATAATACTGTAAGATGCTGAAGTAAATAATAATAATGGATAGAAGTAAGTACTAAATGAACAATAAAGAATCAATAAAAATACTAGAGTAAACAGTGATAAATTATGCTACAATACTAAATAACACTGTATGATGCCATTAAGAACAACTAAATTGTTAAGGTTAGAGTTTATGTAGGGTGTATAGGTCCTTATGCATATTAGAAGTCCACTTCATCCTCAACCTCCACTAAGTCCAATGGAGGTAGCATGAACAAAGTCTGAGTAAACAATTTGGAAAACGCATGAAACATTTGAAAATCCAATTTCAGTAATCACCATCTAATGTCGGAAAAATATCCGAATTCTTTTGTACGTCCCTGTATATGTTCTGTAGATCTGTATATATACTACATAGCATGCTAAAATTGAGTTCAGTTAGGAAACGCATAGCAGTTGAAACGCAGTTGAAAATTCCTATTCTGCAATTTCCGTCAATAAACCAAAATATATTCGATATCTTGTGCTGCCCTGTATACGATCTATAGCATTCATACACACCAAGTAATATGTAAAAAAAATAGTTAATTTAAAAACGCGTACCACAACCGACAACGTGCTTTTAGCAATTATTGTTCATAGACAGTGTACTTTAAACAAACTATTTTGTATGTCCCTGTCCTTGAACGATAAATGATATGCGTACCTTATACTGTAGGAAGCCTCTTGTAGTGTACTTCAGTGATACACTGGTGTCCAGAAATTAAGGGGCAGTGACCTATGGGATTTCTTCCTCAATTTATCAATTTTTGCTGTAACTTTTTGAGCTATTACGATATTCTACTTGTCTTTTTATATGAGTTGCCCAATAGTATTGACTATCAAATTATGATAAAAAAATCTTTGCAGTAGTTCACGCATGCTCAGTTAAAATTTATTTCATAAAAATACCCATATCTCATCAAATATTCAACATATTAATATTTTAATTGCAGTATAGTATTTCTACGATTTTTTGTCAAGTTTTTGGTAAGCCGTGTTAAATTCGGTTGAAAACTCTCTATACTATAAAAAAAAAACTATAGAATTTTTCACAGAAACATTAACATCTTCACGAATATACGTGCTATGCTTACAAAAATGCACACAAATGTTGAACAGGACCTACATAGTCATTTGCTACAGTGACAGACCATTTTTAGCATTTTCTGTTACTTGGGTGATCGAAAATATTTTTTTATTAAAATTATTATTACCCCTCCCCTTATTGTTCTCGCGAAAAATCTTCACTGAAAAACATGAAGTCAAACATGTTCTTTACATCCTCAAAGTTCAAGGGCATTTTGGACATTTCCTCACGAGTTTCAGTAGATATTCGACGAAACGTCTAAAATTGGTCACTGCCCCTTAATTTCTTTACATCAGTGTATATATCAATTTCAGTATGTTTGAAATAGTGTAACTTCATTAAAATACATCGCAAACAATTTTTCCCCATAGACCGCAATGTAACGGAATTCTTTTGAGTGTCCCTGTAAATGAACTATAAATGCTGCGAATTTCATTTTAAATACCAAACATGTCACAGAAAATCTCAATAACATATATAAATTGTATGGCCATAAGTGTCTATTTACGTGAGTTAGAGTAAGGACAGACAGCACACCAACCACATTCATAAACACTTTTAAACTATGTTGGAAGGTGTTAAAAAGAGTTCAAAGAGAACGTTTTTAAGATTATCGGTAAATTTTACTGATGATGGGAGGAAGCTGAAAAATAGCGTTCCTAAAATTTAAATAAGTTAGGAAGTACATATCACGATTAAAAATTCCCCTTCAGCCGTTTCTGTGAATAAACGGAAATGTACGTGGGATCTTTTGACACCCCTTTATAGAATCTATAGAATTTATATACACTAATAGTTGACATGCAAAAAATGAGCTAAACAAGAACGAAAAATCATGCATCAAGCATAGATATGTAACACTTTCCAATACTTCCAAAATAATTTTGCAAATCTTTACCGTAAGGTGTAAGATGATATCTAAAAGACAAATGAAATATAACGTATTTAAAAATCCAATTTCAGGAATTAGCAACACAATTCGGAAAAATATCTAAGCTCTTTTGTGCAGCCCTTTATATGATCTATAGATTTGTATATATACTAAATAGAATGCTAAATTTTAGTTCCGTTAGGAAACGTGTAGCACAGTTTAAAATTTCCCTTCTGGAATTTCCGACAGTAAACGGAAATGTACTCAAGAACTTTTGTTCTGCCCTGTATACAATCTATGCAATTTATACACACCAAGTAATAGCCAAAAAATGAGTTTTAAAAATGCGTTCAACAACTGAAAAAGCATTCCCAGCAATTATTATTAATAAGCAGTACTTTAACTGAATTATTTTATGTGTCGCTGTAAATAAATGATGAAAGCTATACACACAATATTCTATAGTAAGCCTCTTGTAATCCACGCTAGTGATATATATCAATTTCAATGTGTTTGAAATAGTGAAACATTATTAAAATAAACTCCAAACGATTTTTCTTCATAGACTGTAATATAACGGAATTATTTTGAGTATCCCTGTAAAGGAACTATAAGTGCTATGCACACCACATTCTATAATTAGTATCTTGTAGTGCACCTCATTGATATATATCAATTTCAATGTGTTTCAAATTGAGCAACATCACTAAAATAAACCGCAAATGATTTTTTCAGATAGGCCGCATTGCAACGGAATTCTTTTGAGTGTGCCTGTAAAAAAAATTTAAGTGCTACACACTTCATTTTCAATTCTGAACATGCCACAATAAGCCTCAATAACATATATCAATTGCATGACGATCCGAGTATATTTACGCGAATTAAAGCACGGACCGACAGACGGCAGACACAGACAAATCGAATTCATAAACGCTTTTCAACTATGTTGGAAAGTGTTACTTAAAAAACGCGTACTACAACTGAATACGAACTACCAGCAATTGTTGTTCATAGGCAGTACAGTAACCAAATTCTTTTGAGTGTCCCTGTAAATGAAACGATACCTTCTATAAGTACCATATTCTACAGCAAGCACCCTGAAGTGCACTTCAGTGATATGTAACAATTTGAATAAGTTTGAAAGAGTGTAACATCATTAAATTACACCGCAAACGATTTTTCTCCATACACCGTAATGAAACGAAATTTTTCTGTGATGCTCTTCCTCTTGCTCTTGTTACGTAATACGTGCAGGCCTGAGGAGAGGGGGGGGGGAGGGAGAGTGCAGCCGGTACATATACCGTCTAGTTAAAGTACGGTATATATACTGGTCACAAAGTTGCTAGTATGTGTATCGTAATTGTTAACCAAAAGTTTTTACAGTGTATAATAATTGCATGGCAATCCTGGTATATTTACACGGGTTAGCGCACGGACAGACGGCAGATAGACACGGACAAACCGAGTTCATAAACACTTTTCAACTGCTATGTTGGTAAGTGTTAAACAGGAATCAGATTCCATGAAAAGTGGAACAGTCGGAAATATCTTATTTTGAAGATCGAAATGTATAGGAACAAACTTTCCGAATTCCTACCTTTCATGACATGGGTCATTCTCACAAAAAGGTGCTATTACTTACCCATCATACGTAGTATAAGGAAAGACTTTTAATCCCTTTTGAAAATCGAAAAAAAAAATTGACGGATTTACACGTTTCAGACACTGGAGATTCCGAAAAACATATTTTTAGAAAAAAAAAAATTGCCGTCCGCCTGTCTCTGTGTGTGTCTGTAAACGCTCCATCTTCCGAACAAATTGAGATAGAGACTTGAAATTCGGTTTGTACTTAGTATGTAATAATGGAAAGAAGCTTAATGAATTTCAGTAACCTCAATTATCCGGAACTATCTTTTCGGATTCTCGAAATATTAGTTCCGATAAAAGGTATATAAAAATTTTCGAAATTGCTTATTTTAAGGAGTGAATATAAAAGACAATAAAAAACATAACTTTGCATTAAGAATGAAGTCGATCGGATAATGAGTTGCCGAGATATTTGTAATTATATTTTTCACACTCTTCGATTTTTCGTGACCCTGTATTTCATTCAAATTTCAATTCAAAGATATATTCAATTAGTAAAGAGACGCTTAATCCGACGCAGTAAACTATTAGTTAATAGCATTTTCATTTTTAGCTTTATAAGGATGTTTTTCTAACGCAATTCAGTAATAGTTCAAATTTTGACTTCATCAAAGTTCAGTCAAAGTTTGACTTCATCAAGCCAGGATTTTATTCGGATTGCAATGCATTTTATAAATAGTTTAGGCATGCTTAATCTTCTTATTTTATATTATGCATACCCATGATGGGTAAGTATTACGTTTGCCTTCAACGACTAGTTTACGGTCACAAAGGGACAAATATTTGGAAATGTAGCGCACTTCCTAATATTTTTATTTATATATGTAAATTAAAAATTTAAATAAGGTATTAAAACATTTCTGCCAAAATAATTTTAATATTTAACTTTATTCTTTTGATGAATATATAAAAGTTTTATATTTACTGGGAATTAACTTTGAAACCTGGTTAGTCTCCCTCCATGGTCACTGAAAATAATTAAAAATAATTTATTATAGATGACAATACAAGACAAATCATCATTAGGTAATTTGGAAGAAAAAAGCCATTTTGTTTTTTAGATAACACTTTCTTCTGTTGGGGAAGTTATTGGATTTTTTTTTCAGTTTATTAGTTTGGCAAAGTTCTCAATGTAAGCTCCGTGATCATCGTTAATGAGGTGTAAGGAGAAATAATTTATAATTGTTATAACTCAATGAAAGATTCTGAAAGATTAGTACTAATTTGTAACATGAGATAGCGTCACTAAACAAGCTCATTTGCTATCTCTTGCAAGAGAGTCAGAAAAACACGATACGACAGCAGTGTAAGAATGAATGTTCTAAGCAGCGATTCGCTTTTACCCTTAGACCATACAATAAACAGATTATAGTAGATTATTCCTCTGAGCTTTTACCGCACTTGTAAATATGTATAATAAATTTATATAGTTGAATGTAGATGTCTGCTTGCTACTATAGAATAATGTACTCACAATGATAAAGCAATAATTATAATACAGATTTTAGGCAGCTTTAAAATTGCATTTAATAAACAGAAATGCACCATTTTTCAAACAAGGAAACCAATGTACTTAAATATTCAAAATTTAGTTTTTATCTCCGTGGACTTTGCATATCCCTTTTTCAATTCCTACTATTAGTTCACACTCTCCCTATATATATTTATATATCTTGTTCAAATTTTCAAACTTTTTATTCATCCACTCAAGTTCAAATACATTTTTTTAAACTTGCAGTGAACGACAATTGATGTTAATACAGTTTTTTCAAATATTAATCCATTAATTAAATTTAATTAATTTTATTTTTATATGGGAGAAAAATATCAACATGCCGCCGACTTATTTCAGACATTAGTTCCATTTAAAAGCGCTCATTCGCCAGTTTTTATAGCAGAGTGGGTTGATCTCTGAGCTCGTAACCACAAGGTCCCAGGATCGAGCCTCGCCTGGGACGGAAGGAAATTCTCCTGAACTCGAAAATATATTTCTCTTATAAAGGTATTTAGCAGGATATAAATTTAGGAATAAATACCGTCAGTGGCGAAGCGTGCAGATCGCTGTAAAAAAAATTATTTTTGACCTAAGTAGGAATTGACTTAATTTTTTTTTAATTACTTGTTAATGATATTGTCTAGTTTTTCAGTCGTTTATCACACATTTTGTGATGTAAAAGGAGTTATGAAACCATAAATAAATTTGAAAGCAGTGAAATCCTGATGCACACTGACATTCGGAAAATTACTTTCTATAAATTGAACAGATTAAAAAACATTTATTTGCCTAATTGTGCCCTCTCTGTGAGAATGACTTAGATATACGCTCTTGTGATGTCGTGCCTACGAAGCAAAATGGTGAACAGATTATTTTATAGGGTTCCATACTTAAAAAAAAAAAAAGAAAAAAAAACCAAGAATGAAAAATCATGCGTTAAGCTTAGATTATGTAACACTTCCCAACACTGACAAAATATTTTCTCAAATCTTTACCGCTTAATAAGATGAAAGATGATATCTAAGTAAAATAATTTTAAAAACGCATAACATATTTAAAAACACAATTTCCGGAATTACCAAGACTATTCGGAAAAATATCCGAACTCTTTTGTGCAGCCCTGTATAGGATCTATAGATTTGTATATATACATATATACTACATGCGTTGCACAGTTTAAAATTCCCGTTGTTCAATATCCGTCACTAAACGGAAATGGACTCGAGAACTTTTGTGCTGCTCTGTATATGATCTGTAGAATTTTAAACTCACAAAATAAAGAGCAAAAAAAAAAAAAAAAATAGTTAACTTTATTTGTGTAAATTCATATTTAATACTGTGGAAATTTTTCCATAGAAAATTTCACACGCCTTGCATGCATAATAATCAAATTTTAATTGCTTAATAGGCGTAAAGCCAACACAGTGAAAAAGTACCCAAGCTGGGACGCGAACCCGGGTCATCAGTATAGCGCTTTGAACAATCTACCAACTGAACCACTTGGGAACGATACTCAGCCTGGAACTTTTTCACTAAAAGTTCCAGGCTGAGTATCGTTCCCAAGTGGTTCAGTTAGTATAGAACGTCAATGCGCTATACTGATGATCCGGGTTCGAGTCCCGGCTTGGGTACTTTTTCACTGTGTTGGCTTTACGTTTATTTCTATAATTAGCCGAGATACTTGGAAAAAAAGCTTTTTTTTTAATATATTGTTTAGGGTATCGTTCGAAAGATCTCGTAACATCGAACTCAAAAATATATTTCTTTTAATTTTAAGTATTATATTTTCAGAGATATCGTCGGAAGTATACAGGACAAATATTTCCCCACCCCCTCTCCTATTTCCCAATGTACTGAGACTAAAATTATGAAAAAAATAGGGGTAGTAGGAGTTTATTAATTAGTAAAATATGACACATTTAATGAATCATTTAAAAAATAATAAAATACAATTCCTAGCATATTCTGATGCAACACATACAGGATGGGCAAAAAGTCCGTAAAAATGTTAAAATTTCATAAAAATCGAAAAAATTACAGACATTAAAACGGATTGCAGTACTTCACTAAGTCACAGGAATTTTTTTTAAGACATAAAACAATAACTCAAACAGCTGATACGTGGCGCTGACGTACACAAGTCAAAGACAATATACGAAATAACGAACAGTGTGTCTCCAAATCATTTATTACATCTGTATGTGTTCCACATGACCACCACCACAGGGGATAACACATTGCAGGCGAGTCACAAATCCAGCAACGGCAGAATGCAGCAGCTCCGGATGTACACGTGATACATCTCGGCAGATCGCATCTTTCAGTTCCGACAGATTGGATGGACCGGATCGATACACTTGGGATTTGAGATTTCTACATAACCAGAAATCTGCCGGCGTCAAATTTGGAGACAGAGGTGGCCATGGGAACCTGCAACCACTGCTAAAGATTTTGTCTTCCTCGAACGTCCGTATGAAGAATGCTTTGCCAGTAGTAGTACTGTGAGTAGGTGCTCCATCTTGCATAAACGTGACTGTAGAAAGGACATCTCTTTCACACAAACTTTCTCGAGAAGGAGCATATACCCTAACGCTGCGCATTCACCGTAGCCGTTTTCCACCCGTTTAATGGGTACTGTGATTCAGTCATTCTTATCCATTCAATTCCATTCATTTATTCAATTTATTTCATCCATTCATACTTAATTCATTTTCACTCATTTATTTTTCATTACTTTTCATTCTTTCAATCATTTTTCAGTCATTCATTTTGTGATTCATCCATTTTTATCCATTCAATTGCATTCATTTTTATCCTTTAATTTTCATTCATTTTCTGATTCTTATTCATTTATTTTCATTTATCAATTTTCAATCATTCTTATTCATTCGTCCATTCATTTTCATTCATCCATTTTCGTTCATTCGTTTTTATTCTTCCAACCATTTTTTCAGTCATTCCTTTTGCGATTAATTCTTATCCATTATGTTACATTGATTAATTTTGTGATTCATTCTTATCATTCATTTTCGTTCACTCATCCATTCATTCTTATTCACTCGCCCATTTCCATTCATCCTTCCATTCATTCTTATTCATCAATTAATTTTCATTCATTCTTTTCCGTTCATTTATTTTTCATTTGTCATCATTCTATCAATCAATTTTCATTAATTTGTTTTTTATTTCTTTTTTCATTTTATTAATTTATCTTCTTTTATTCAATCATACATTTATTTTCGTTTTTCCATTTATTGTTTTTCATTCATTAATTAACTTTCATTTATTTTCATTTATTCTTATACAGGCATTCCTTTTGCGATTAATTTATTCAATTTCATTTATTCTTATTGTCATTCCTTTAATGATTCATTTCACTTTTATCATCTCATCCATTTTCATTCATTTATTATCTTCCATTCGTTTTCATACTTCCAATAATTATTTTATTCATTCATTTATTATTTCATTTCCTTGATTCAACTTCTTTTATTCATTTAATTATTTTTATTCAGTCAATCATTCTTTTTTTCAACTGTTCATTTCCATTCAGTCATAGAATGAAAAAATGGAAAAAAAAAGACTTAATGGAAATGAATTGAAAAAAACTAGTCTTTCATTTTACATTCGTTAATTTATTTTAATCTTTAATTTTCGTTCGTTCATTCATTTTTCATTTACTTATTTATCCCATATGTTCATTTGAATTTTTTCACTCATTCATTTGTATTCCTTTTGATCATTTTTCATTCATTCTTTCTTTCAATTTTCTTTTATTCATTCATTTTCGCTTAGCCATTCATACATTTTCGTTCACTCATTTATTTCTTTTATTATATTTCGTCCTTTTATTTTTGTTCATTGATTTTCTTCCATTCAATAAATTTTATTCATTTACATTCATTTATTTTGATTCATTCTTTCTGATTCATTCATTTTTAGATAGATTCATTCATTCTCATCCATCCTTTTGATCCTTTTTTCATTCTTTCAGTTTATTCATTCATTTTCATTTATTCATTTACTTTTATTCATTATTTTTCGTTAATTCATTTATCCATTCATTTATTTTTATTCTATTTCGTTCATTTGTTTTTTCATTTACTTCTTATTTCATTTTGTTCATTCATTTTTGTTCATTAAGTTTCATTCATTCCCTTTTCTTTCATTCAATCATTTTTCATTTACATTCAGTCATTCATTTTGAATCATTGTTCTTCTGTCATTTATTTTCAATCATTCTTTTTCAGTCATTAATTTTAAAACTAATTTCATTCATTCTCAATTCATTCATCAATTTCATTCTCATTCATCCTTTCGATCCTTTTTTATTCCTTTTCTCATCCCTTCATTGCATTCATTCATTCATTTTCTTTGGATCATCATTTTCTTTTGTTCATTCATTTTTATTTATTCATTAATTCCTATTTTTCATTCACTTTGTTTTTTCATTCATTTTCATTCATTTATTCATTTAATTTCTTATTCATTTATTTTCAATCATTATTTTTTTTTTCATTTAATATTTTTATTCATTTATATTGTCATTTATTTTCATCTATTCTTATTAAGTCATTGATTCATGCATTCTAATTCATTTTTTGATCGTCATTCTTTCGATATTTTTCATTGATTTTCGTTTATTCATTCATTTATTTTCGTTTATTCATCCATTCATTCATTTATTCATTCATTTTTTATTCTATTTCGTTCATTAATTTTTGCTCATTTTTCTTTATTCAATCATTTTTATTGATTTACATTCAGTCATGTTCATTCTTATTCAGTCATTCGTTTTTGGATTGGTTCATTCTCATTCATCCCTTCTTATTTATTCTTTAGATCATTTTTTCATTCATCCATCTTATTTTCCTTCATTCGTTCATTTATTTATTTTATATTTCGTTCATACATTTTTTATCCTTCCGATCATTTTCTTAATCCATCTTCCATTCTATCATTTCATTTATTCACTTTTTTACTCATGCATTTTTATTCATTTATGTTTTTCATTGATGTTCGTTTATTCATTCATCCTTTTATTCTAATTTGTTCATTAAATTTTGTTCAGTTTTCATTAATTTCTTTTTCCTTTCAACCATTTTTATTCACTTGCATTCAATCATTCATGGTCATTCTTATTAAATAATTTTGTGATCTATTCATTCTCATTATCCTTTCGATCATTTTTCTATCATTCTTTCATTTTTCTTTTATTCATTCATTTTCTCTTAGTCATTCATACATTTTTGGTCATTCATTCATTCATTTCTTTTATTATATTTCGTCCAATGATTTTTGTTCATTGATTTTCTTTCCTTCAATGATTTTATTCATTTACATTCAATCATTCATTTTGATATATTATTATTCAGTCATTAATTTTGATTCATTCTTCTTCAATCATTAATTTTTATTCCTTTTATTCAGTCATTCATTTTGAGATAAATTCATTCATTCTCATTCATCCTTTCGATCCATTTTTTTCATGAATTTTTTCATTCTTTCATTGCATTCATTCATTCATTTTCATTTATTCATTTACTTTCGTTCATTCGTTCATTTTATTTTTCGTTCATTCATTTATTTTTATTCTATTTCGTTCATTCGTTTTTTCATTTATTTCTTACTCCATTTTGTTCATTCACATTTGTTCATTTATTTTCGTTCATTCATTTATTTTCTTTCGTTCATTTTTATTTATTTACATTGTCATTCATTTTTATTTATTCATGCAGTCATTCATTTTGTGATTGATTCCTCCAATCTCATTCACTCACTCTCATAAATTCATTTTTATTCCTCCATTTTCATTATTTCGCTGATTTTATTCATTCATTTTTCATTCGTTATACCATTTCGTTCATATGCTATATATTCACTTATTTTCATTCATTTTCTTTAAATCAATCATTTAAATTCATTCATTTTCATTCCTTAATTCATTCACTTATTTTCATTCTTTTATTCATTTTCATTTTCTTATTTTCATTTTATTCCATTTATTCATGTACGTTTATTTTCGTTCATTTTTCATTCTATTCCATTCATTTTCGTTCATTCATTTTTATTCATTTACATTGTTATTCATTTTCGCGGATTCATTCAGTATTTATTTTAATTTAGACATTCATTTTCATACATTCATATTCAGTCATTTGTTTGCGATTCATTATTCTCATCCAATCATTTTAATTCATTCGTTTTTATTTATTCATTTTTATTCGTTTTTCATTCATTCGTTTTTTCACTCATCTTTTATTCATTCATTTTCTTTCTTTCTTTTTCTTTCATTAATTTTCGTTCATTTTCTATCATGCTTTCATTTTCTTTTTTCCATTCATTAATACATTTTATTCATTCATTTGCTTTAATTCATTCATTTGCCCCACTCTTATAGAGGCATCCTAGTTTGAACGAATTCTTTTACTGTAAAATTACACTGGTTTCATGATAATGGCAGGTTCACCAAGTCTGTGTGTGTGCAAAATCCTCTCAACCAATCAAATTTTCTTGCCCGCATGTCGCCACTCTCCTAAAACAACGTCCTCTAAACAAACCTGAAAAGCAATTGTGATAAAACATTATTAACCCTTAACTGCTGTGCCAAAAATTGTCGTGCATTGAACTATGAGACCGCTTGATAGAAATTCCTGCTGTTCCTGAGTGTCAGATTCCTGTTCCTAAATCCAAGTGTCCTGTTCCTGAGTGTCAGATTCCTGTTCCTAAATCCAAGTGTCTTGTTCCTGAGTGCCAGATTCCTGTTCCTAAATCCCATATTTCATAGCAGACTACAACTAAAGATTTTTGTATCTTCAAAAAAGTACAGTTAATGTGCAGTGAAATAATACAGTTTCTCCAACTACAAAGAACATTTTATGAGGTGGTGCAATAACATGATTTTTCAAAAAAAGAACATTTTATGTGCAGTGCGATACTGTACTTTCTCCATAAAACAAGGAACTTTATGTGGTTCTGCAATAATACAGAGTCCTGATTCTTCAAAAAAAAAAAAAAAAAAAAAAAAAAAAACTTTATGTGCAGTGCGATACTGTAGTTTCTCCATAAAACAAGGAACCTTTTTATGTGGTTCTGCAATAATACAGAGTCCTGATTCTTCAAAAAAAAAGAACATTTTATGTGCAGTGCGATATTGCAGTTTCTCTAAAAGCAAAGAACATTTTATGTGGAGATGCAATAATACAGAGTCCTGATTCTTCCAAAATGAACACTTTATATGCAGTGCAATATTGAAATTTCTCAAAAGCAAGGGACATTTTATGTGGTGATGCAATAAAACAGATTCTCTAAAAACAAAGATCTTGTTTAAATTCTGAACTGCTCTGAGAAAACTTTGGGTGAAAATTGCCCTTACAGACTAAAGTAAATCATGCTTCCGTGAAAATACTTCAGCACATTAATATTATGAAAATTCTTATGAGTGCACTCAATTAGATAAAAGAGCTTGCTGAAAAATTCTTCTAAAAAACTGGGGCGCTATAAGAAATATAGCGGGCAGGTGGAGGGCCCAGTTAAAAAAAAAAATAATTATTTTCTTCATGATTTGCATTTCTCTCGCCAATGTGCGAATTTTTCATAAGAAAACAATAATGTTTTCTTCAAAGTGCCCATTTTTCCTGCACGAAACATTGAATTAAAAAAGAACTTACTGCGAAATTCTTCTAAAAAACTGGGGCGCTATAAGAAATATAGCGGGTAGTTGGAGGGCCCAGTTAAAAAAATATATTAATTATTTTCTTATCTTCAGATTCCTCTAACAAACATTTCAATTTTTGTGAAGGGACATGGGCCTTTTCATTCAAACAGTGAACGTATGCAATTTTTTGCGAAGATCTCTGTATCGCTAGTCTCACTCGTTCCTAAAAAAAAGTGGGAGGGGGGGAGGAACTCATTTTATGAAGGGTCCCTATAGTCTAATGCCAGTCCTCACTTCGAAGGGGGGAAAAAGGGGGGGTAAATTAACTGATTTAATGAAGTGTCTCATTAACGTGAATTCATTATATTCTTTATGAAGGCCCTCAATATCTATAACTTTTTCCTGTTTCTTCCGAAGGTTCCCTGTATTTTGAAAAAAAAATTCACATCGATGCGCATGCTGTACCTTTAGCCTCACTTGAATTTTAAAAAAAGAAGGGGAGTGTAAATTAACCGATTTTATGAAGGGTTCTGGTATTTGTGCATAACTTAATTCCATTGGATTTTTTGTGAAGGAATCTTGGCCTTTTTATTCAAACCGGAGACGTATGCAATTTTTGTGAAGGGTTTATTTACCCTAATGCGTGTGCATTTTAGTATTTTTTTCAATGGTCCCCGTATTATAGCCTTATATCGATGCACATGCTGTATCTTTAGCCTCACTTGAGTCCATATGTTTTATCTTGAATCTATATTTTACACCCTAAATATCTACGCGACTGCCTATTCTAACACAGTCAAAAAAATGTATCTCCTCCAAAAAGGGGCAAATACCCCTTATCGTACTGTAACACGCTTCTTATCACTGAAATCCGCCCTCAAAAGTGGCGAACAGCCCTTATCGTACTGTAATACGCTTCTTATCACCGCCACCACCAAAATTCACACTCAAAAGTGGTGGAGACGTGCGCCGCCACCACCAACGCCCCCGCCCCCGTGTTCCCATAACGGCCTTTCTATCCTACTGATATACAAGCCAAAATTTGGGAAACGCTTGTGAATGTAATGATATCATCAATGATTTTAAAACTAATAAATTTTGCTCTTTCTTTGAGTTAAAATGTAAATAATAACGTATTTTATGGACGATTAAATAATAAAAGCAAGTTAAAATGATCTTCACACACTTAACTTTCGATCTGAATTTTTAAAGATGTTATTTTAGTTTTCTTCTCACAAACGATCATATCTGTGCATATCAGAATAATCATAAATAATATCGGCTGCACGTTATTCAGATAATATACAGGAAGTCAGAATTATTAAGATGTTTTTTAGTTTTTTTCTCATAAACGATCATATCCGTGCATATCAGAATAATTAGAAACAATATCGTCTGCATGTTATTCAGAGAATATATAGGGGAAAAAATCTGGGACTGACGAAATTACTTAAGAACAAATCAAATAAATTCCATATTATTAATATTTAAGACAACATGACTATTCCAAACACATTAACGTGGAACCTGAAAACCTGGTGAGAAATGTCCAAATAATTCAACCAGTTTCTTACTTATCCTATTATACGTTATAAATTTTCCATTCATATACAAACACTACAAATAAATTATTTTAACTTCTTGCCGTGAGATATTACTTATACTATCTAGATTAAATCCAGAAATGCCACAGAATTTTAGAATACATTTTTACATTTACGACTACGTGAAGAAAGCCTTTTTACTTATATTCAAAAAAATTTCTTCGTAAATTCTGGTGTCCCTAAATTTTTCACCATTTTAACAACATAAGTACCCATGAAAAGTTAAAGAAACAGTTTCTTTTCCGAAATCGCCCTTTTTTAGGGTTTCGTGAGATGAACGAAACCCTATTGCTCCCGCTCTGTTGTCTGTCTGTCACAGAGCCATTCTCGAAAACTGTGTAACTTACAGAGTTGAAACTTTGTGTATAAATCAGAATATCAGCTGCGAAGAGCTGAAAATATTAAAATTTGAAAAATTCGTGTTATTTTAATAAATAGAGATAAAAAACCAAAATTCTAACAGCCTTTTCTTATTAAATTTGAACATTTTCCCTTATAGCAGATGCCAAAAATTAAAAATCCATGATGAAATTCTATCTACAATAATTAATTTTCTATCAGACGATTTCCACGTGAAAAATAAAAATGAAATAAAAAGTTTCACCAATTGAAAAAAAGATTAATATGAAATAAAAAAGATTGACGTCATAGTGGTAATAAAACAGAAATATTTCTCAATAATACAAGAAGTATGAGTATGTGTGCATGTACACAAAGCAGATAAATTACACGTCATTAGAGAATTAAAAAGAAAATCTGACGTCATATCGCAAGTTTAACGGATTGTTCAAATGTTTCAGTATAATACAAAGCGAGTATGAATATGAGTAATAGAGAATAGTAAATATATGAGTTTGAGGAACGTATTGAATCATGATAAAAACCCGATTATGGAAATATTCGCATATTTTAACACTTTGAAAGTGTACAACATGTTTAATTTTGAAATTAATTATTTTAAAAATATCGCATTTAGTCCACATGGCAGATATTATTATGACAGAATATATTAGTGGGCTTCACCCGCTATCGGGCCGGTTCAGATATTCGAAAAACCGAGAAAAATAGACAGGTTTTTTTTTTTTTTTTTTTTTTTTTAGAAAATGAAATTTATTTGGATTTTTTAAAGAAAGGATAAAGTGTTTTGAAAGGAATATTAAACGAAACCCTTTGTGCGAACTTGGATCACACTTACCCACTTGTTTAACACTTTCCAACATAGTTGAAAAGTTTTTGTGAATTCGGTTTGTCTGCCGTCTGTCTGTCCGTGTTCTAACTCACTTAATATGCTCGGATCATTATGCAATTGATATATGTTATTGAGGCTTACTATGGCATGTTCGGTATTGAAGATGAAGTGTTTAGCCCTTATAGTTTTTTTTACAGGGACACTCAAAAGAATTTCGTTACATTGCGGTCTATGGGGGAAAATTATTTGCGGTTTATTTTAATGATGTTACACAATTTCTCATACATTGAAATTGATATGTATAACTGAGGTGCTCCACAAGAGACTAATTATAGAATGTGATGTGAATAGCACTTATAGTTCCTTTACAGGGATAGTCAAAAGAATTCCTTTATATTACGGTCTATGAAGAAAAATCGTTTGCAGTTTATTTTAATGTTTCCCTATTTCAAACATGTTGAAATTGATATATGTCACTAACGTGGATTACAAGAGGTTTACTATAGAATATTGTGTCTATAGCTTTCATCGTTCATTTACAGGGACACACAAAAGAATTCGGTTAAAGTACTGATTATTATTAATAATTTCTGGGAATGCTTTTTCAGTTGCTGAACGCGTTTTTAAATTTAACTCATTTTTTGTCTATTACTTGGTGTGTATAAATACTATAGATTGTATACAGGGCAGCTGAAAAGTCTTTGAGTACATTTTCGTTTATTGTCGGAAATTGCAGAAGGGAGATTTCAAACTCTGTTACGCGTTTCCTAACTGAACTAAAATTTAGCATTCTATTTAGTATATATACAAATCTATAGATCTTGTACAGGGCTGAACAAAAGAGCTCGGATATTTTCCGAATAGTTTTAATAATTCCTGAAATTGGATTTTTAAATATGTTATGTGTTTCCAAAGTTAGATATCATCTTAATTAGATATCATCTTACACCTTTCGGAAAAGAATTGCAAAATTATTTTGGAAGGGTTTGAAAGTGTTACATAATCTATGCTTGATGGATGGTTTTTCGTTCTTGTTTTACTTTTAGTATGTTTAAATGTTCTTGTTTCCATGCTTTTACACTGAGAGGAAATATAATTTCAAGTACATTTAAAAAAAATGTGTTTCTTTAGAACAATGCTTTTTATTATATTTCTCTTCTAACTGATAATTTACGGTTACCATTAAACTAGGAAACAGTCTTTTATCAGAAAATTTGTTAGATAGTATTAATACATCACCAATGGAGCGACGATATGTAAAATAATAAAATTTTCATCATTTCTTAAGGTCATAATGAGATTCCGCCGAAATTTTTTTAGATAATTATGTACCACTACATGCGGAGTATTTTAGTATTTTCTTTTTCAAACATTTTTCGTGTATGCGCTTAAGGAGACCTTCCTGGTCAGTACAATCAAGGGAAGAAATCACAAGTGTTTGTTTTATCGCCACTGCTAACGCATTCGCAGAGAAGAATGTTGAGCTGTACTGAAATAGTGGTAGCTATTTTTAATAGAAAATTTCCTCAACGTGGTAACACTACATGCAGAAGATAAGACACATGTAGTAAAATTGCTTGATATTACGTATTATTGCTACAGAGTGTGTTCACATATTTTTGTAATAATTTTGATTTTCTCTATGATTTTAAATTTAAATGAAAAAAAAAACCTATGTGGCATCAATTCTCAATAGGTTTTAATTATCGTCTGCATCATTAAAACATTTTTTGCTTTAATTAATATATATATATATCATGAATGAATATATAAATTGTTTACATTGAGAGTACATACCGGTATTTTTTACAATTGAAAATATACAAAGGAAATACAGTAGAACTCCAATTATCCGAATCAATTGGGACCGGACCCTATTCGGATAATCAAAAATTCGGATAATTGGATTTTTCCGAAAAAAGGGTCTATTTTAATTAATTACTGTGTGTTGAAAATGGGAGAAAAAGACTATTTAAAAAAAAGAGCTTTTAATTAATCAAATGAAAAGGCAACACTTTTACATATTAAGCGTACTTACAAGTGCTGTATATTACTACATTATGTACGTACCGTATTGTAAATGAAAGTCATTGCTTGCTGAATATCTCGGTTAAAGTTAGCTGTTTGACAGTCTTCATCCGTTTTCGGGCAGCCAAGTTGCGGATCCGCTTGACAGTGAGAAGTTGCATGTGGTCACACTCGGGCTGACGCTCCATCCACTTCAACGCAGTTTCAAGGCCGGCAAATGCTTCACTAGCTGATGGTCCCATGTCTGCTTCAACTTCGACATTAAGGTCTTTTTCATCCTCGACACTTTCTTCTCTCACACTTTCAATATGTTCATCATCATTTAGAATTTGGAACCCAGAATCTGACGAATCACACTCTTCTATATCTTCAACACTAACTTCTGAACATTCAGAAATTCCAGGAACATTCTGAGGTTTCTGAATTCCTCAAGTGGCACGTCATCCTCATCTTCTACTGTCTCTTCCGCAGAGGGAAGGGCAATAGCGCGCATAGACAGAATCATAATTTTGCGAATCACAGTACGTTTCCGTATTACTTTTTTTTTAACCTCTGAAAGCGATTCGGATAATCAGCGATTCGGATAGTTGGAGTTCGGATAATTGGAGTTCTACTGTAGTCGAAGATGTTCCTATTTAGATGTTCCATAAAAGACAATGTAGGAAATGTAGCAAATAATTATTAAAAATTCTGTTGTGGTGTTTTGGGGTTCTTTCTAAAACACAACTTACTTAAACTTAAAAAGCTCATTTATTACTCAATCTTCACTTGACAATTAAATATTTAGAAAAAAATAAGTATACCCTGATTAGCTCCACTGAAATCTGTTGCCATGGAAAAGGTAGCAAATTATATTAAACTAATCAAAATATCAAAACTTAAGAATCCGAATAGGTTAATACAACAATGATAATTTTGAACTCATCATTTTAAGACAATATTAAATGTAGTAAGGGGCAACAGATTTCTAAATCAAGTAGCATACTGGATTGCATAATAAAGAACACCCAACTCCACTCCAACCCGATCAAGCTCAAATCTCCATACACATTAAATTAACAAAAGTGTAATCATCATATAATTTGGAAAAATGCAGACAACCTGAAATTCCTCCAATATGAGGACCAAAAGGGGAAAGAGTTAAATCCGTTAATAGAATAGGGATATGATGATGTACTAAAATTTTAGAACAACCATAGAGATTCTGAACAAGATCCGATCGGTTAACCAAGAATCGTATAGTGGTGTATAATGACAGGATATTTTTTTTTTTTTTTTTTTTTCTTACTTTTTAAAATAAAACAATTTTGGTGTATATTTTAGACAAACACTGTTTCTGAAAGAGGAGAGTTAAAGCTTAATTTAACATTTTATGAAATTAAATTTAATATTACTGTTTCACTTATTAATCTATCCATCCTTAAATCAAGATCAAAAATACGATTGTATAACATTGAGTGAACTTCAATTTATGTTCATTAAAACAGTCAGTTATGAATTTAAACTTAAGAAATTTTAAAGTCCTAATTTAATAAAGTTGAATTTTCTCTCCCTTTTTTTTTTTTTAATTAATCACAGAAAGGTTAGGCCATTCTTATAGGTCTACTGTGAATATAAAAAATTAATTATTTAGAGATTTATACAAAGAAAAACATACCAATTTTGATAATAAACAAAAAAAAAAAACACAATTTATTTGAACATTTAAAATAATGAAGCAACTAAGTTATCAAAAATAATCTTAATAAAACAATATAACAGCTGATCTTTTAAGTTGAAACCACTCACTGGTTACTTTTAAATTACACATCATATTTTTAAAATTACCATCATATTACCATTTAATGGTCGTTCAAACATACAAACATTATATATTAACCTACAGACTATTTCTGTTCATAATGTTTATTCTTATTGAAATTATCCAAAGATATTCATTTCACTTTTAAACTCTGGTATAGCAAACATATATTTTTTTTTTTTTTTTTTTTTAAAAGAGGTACAAATAAATAAAAAGAAAAACTATGCAAATAGTACTTACTACAGGTAGAGAGTTCTACAATTTTAGTCAATGGGCACTTAGGAGCATTTCCTCCTTTTTCAAAATCTGATGAAGCACTTAAGCTGGAGTATTCAGGCTGGGGAAAAATTCAGACGTGGTTTCAAGCTAACATTCATCAATCCTCTCATCTCACTGCATCACTTGCCATCAACTACTAGGTCCATCATCTAGTCCGGAGGGGAAAATCGTTCTACGGTCCAGAACTTCACCGTCGGAGTCAGTAATTTCACCTTCCTGAAGCATGTGTTTTATTCGAAGATAGCCATCACCGTAACTCAGAACACTACGACTTCTAACGACCGGTTTAGTTCAATATCTATGATCACTTCTGATGGTTAAGAAGTCATAATCTTGGAGCGCCACTACGCCAAAAAAAAATAGGCTACACATATCTTCTTCTTAATTTCTCGTTAACAGTTATAGATCCGCAATTCGAAAATGCCCTTATAGCCTCTTTTCATCATAACATCATGATTTAGGATGGTTAATGTAGGGCCATCAATACCCCACTCTAAAAAAAAAAATCTTCCAGAAACCTGTCCGCCTTCAACAACTTCGCGATCCAGCCCACAGGCCAATCTTCGAGCCCCGTAATAAGTCGAATTTTTTTTTACGAGTCAAACGACAGGTCTCTTGGCCAAGCAACAAGTGTCGTAAACATTCATTCTCCCGCGCTGCTTGAAAAACGGGACCGATCCACTCTGCCAGGGGTACGGGAATGGAAACAAAAGGAAAAATGGACTCATCGTGAAGACTACAGCTTGCCGCTCCACTCTGCCGGCCGCTTCATGGGGGAAGGAAACCATGCATCACCCCCATGGCGTGTGCTGAAGGGGGGTCCTGTTAGCCTCTGTTTACATGGGCGCCAGCTATCCGCCTGATAGCAGAGCCAATTGAAGCCTGACGTAAACTTACAAAGCCTAATTGCGTGTATAGTACACTCATAAGATAACGTAATTCTTATACAGGGCGGTCGGTCATTCTTATATCAAAGTCAGACTAGATGACTCCAAATTTTCCACCTGTGCAGTCTACTGACAAAACATCCCTCCCTTGCTGTCTGCTTTTCGTATTTGAAAAACAGGAAGCTACGTTAGACTATAAACGTTGAAATTACTTTGCAAAAAGAAAAAGAAAGAAGAAAAAATAAAAACTGATTTTATTATAATTATTACAATTACTTTTATTTATTTAAATTTTTATTAGAAACAGAAAAAAAGAGTGCTTTTAAATAAATGTTGAGAAAGTGATTTAAATAATTAATGTAGATTAAAAAAAAAAAAAATTTGTTGAAACCAACCGTAACAATTCAACATTAAGCTTCTACTGGCATGGTGATGTGGAATAAATAATTAAAAAAAAAAGAAAGCACTTAAAAGTTAAAAGAAAAATAACTAAAATGTATCTTCTCATAAATCATGTATTTTCAGGAGGACAGATTCCCTGTGCCGAAAAATTTTTAGTTTATTTTTCTCTTAATATTAAAACTATTGTTAGTTACTTGGATAAAATAAATGTTACTAGTAAAAAAAAAAACATTAACAATAAAGAATATTTAGTTTATTGAATCAGAAATTTCAAAATCCAAGGAAGTGCAATCCCCATCCCCCTTTTTTTCCAACACACAGTGGAGTATTTGACGCAAAATCCTGGCCAAAACTAAATTTCATGTGTTTTAAAGTTAAAAGCATTGTTGTTGACTTTCTATTAGTAAATACACATAATTAACGTTAAAAGCATAAATGTATGAATTTATTTAAACAAATACATAATACAATGTTTACTTAATTAAAGAAGAAATTAATTGTTGATAGGTTTCTTTTATTTACAAGTAATGTTTAATTAAATATGGTTAATTTTACTGCTCATAAATGTTTAATTATTTATTAAAACCAATGCATATAAAATATATATTACTTGCATTTAGTATTTACCAAAGGTGAATCTCTATTATAGAGATGCTGATTTTGGGGTGTTTTTAATAGGTTCGCAGTCTTTCTAAAAAAACATTGATATCTAAAAATGGCTACAATATGCAGAACATTTTATATAAAAGATTTGCCTTCAAAACTACAACCAATACGATTATAATTCAAAAATGGTCCGACAAATCCCGACACAGTTTTAAAACGCTTTGAAAATATAAGATAATATATTTCAATAAATATATTTCAATAATTTAGATCTAAAAAGGCTTAATATTAACCCATTTTCGATTTAAATTACTTTTTATTATATGAAAAGTAAAATTATTTAAATGCACAAGTCAAGGTATACATTTAAACGCAATAACAAAGCTGAAACATAACAAAAAAGTAAGTCTTCGGACAAAGAACCTTTCACTTCAACTGAGGCTAGGAGCTGCTGGATATGACTCATAGTCCTGAAATACACATAGATCGATGCACCAGTTAGTCAGCTATTATAAAATATGCTTTTTAGGGTTTCGTTCATCTCACGAAACCCTATTACCCCCGCTCCGTTGTCTGTCCGTCACAGAGCCATTCTCAAAAAGTATGTAACGTACAGAGTTGAAACTTAGTGTATAAATCTGAATAGCAGCTGTAAAGAGCTCAAAATATTAAAATTTGAAAAATTCGTATTATTTTAATAAACAGAGATAAAAAACCAAAATTCTAACAGCCTTTTCCTATTAAATTGAAACATTTTTCGTTAGAGCAGATGACAAAGATTTAAAATCCACAATCAAATTCTTTCTAAAGTAATTAATTTTCTATCAGACGATTTTCACGTGAAAAATGAAATAAAAAGTTTCACCAATTGAAAAAAAGATAAATATGAAATGAAATTGATTGACGTCATAGTCGTATTAAAACGGAAAATGTCTAAGATTTCTCAATAATACAAGGAGTATGTGTAAGTGGAAAAAGCAGATTAATATCACGTCATTTAAAAAGAAAATCTGACGTCATATAGGAAGTTTAACTAATTTTTCAAATGTTTGAGAATAATACAAAGCGAGTATCAATATAAATAATAGAGAATAGTAAATATATGACTTTGAGAAACATATTGAATCGTGATAAAAATCCGATTATGGAAATATTCGCATATTTTAACATTTTGAAGGTGTACAATTTGTTTAATTTTGAAATTATTTTTTTAAATATTGCATTTAGTCCGTATGACGGATATTATTATGACAGAATATAATAGCGGGCTTGGACCGCTATCCGGCTGGTTTAGATATTCGAAAAAAGGAAAAAATAGACCGGTAAATTTTTACTTTATAAAAAACATGACTTTTTTTGTTGTTGTTGCTAAATGAAATTTCTTTGAATTTATTAAAAAAAAGGATAAAGTGTTTTGAAAGGAATATTAAACGAAACCCTTCACTGTAAAAAATGACCAATGTTTCTTATTTTATGAAAATATGCTATAACCACGAACGAAAATATAATATAATCTTCTGAGTTATCCGAAATTTCAAATAGCGTGTTACATTGTGTGTTGAATCCCCAGAAACGAATATATTTTCAAAATTTACAGAATAATTTATAAAAACAAATTATTTTTAGCTGCCCGAATTTTTCAGAAACGTTTCCGAAGGGTTTTTATAGTGTATTAATGAGTGTCCTCAGGCTGGAATACCTGTTTTTCGAATGTTATCTATTCTCAAGTACACGTTTTCAGCCTCATAAGTTAATTTATACATGAAAGAGTAAAAAAATAATCTTAATTTTAATGTTATTGTTAACGCTGTTAATTTTGCATGTTTGTCTGTTAAACATTTTTTTAACATGAAAATGTTTACTTCAGAATTGATAGCATTCGAAAAACAGGTATTCTAGGCTGAGGACACTAATTAATAGACTATAAAATCCCTTCGGAAACGTTCCTGAAAAATTCGGGCAGCTAAAAATAATTTGTTTTTATAAATTATTCTTTAAATTTTGAAGATGTAATCGTTTCTGGGGATTCAAAAGACAATGTAACATGCTATTTGAAATTTCGGATAACTCAGAAGATTATATTATATTTTCGTTCGTGGTTATAGCATATTTTCATAAAATAAGAAACATTGGTCATTTTTTACAGTGTTTGAGCGATCTTCGATCACACTTACCCACTTGTTTACAATTGTTGAGCGAATATTAATTTCTGCTTTTTTGCCCAGGATTTTGGATCAAATACTCCACTGTGCGACGTGCAGGTGGTCATGTGAAATGATATCATAATACACAATTTTTAAGTATGTTAACAATCAACAGAAAAGAGTAAAACAATGTTAAAAATATAATTTTTCCAATTCATTTTGATTTTGAATTATTAAGGCACTAATCTAGAGACCAACCATGTTCCATTTTTGAATTTAAATATTTCTATTCATTCGTAATAAAACAAAAACAGAGTTATTGTTCATTTAAGAAATTGATGATAAAAACCAGTTTCTCAGTCACAAATGAATTATTTTGCATCATCTTGATATGACAAAGATTTTCTTAAAATTTAAATCCGTAAAAAAATAGTGAAAAATAGTGACATTGGCTAGGATTTAGTTTTGCTTTTATCTTTGTGGCATTATTTATTTATAAACCGCTGCTGTTTTGAATCCTACAATACTTTTTTTAGTATGAAACTTTAAAATATTAAATGTAAAATGCAACTGAAAAGTACGAGTATATTATAAATTCTTTTGTTAATTTTTCAATTACATTAATGTGTAACTTGTACAATGTCTCATTTATTTACTAGCTGACTCACTTGACGTACCCAAGCCCGTGATAATAACCTTAAATATACCTAAAGTCGGGATTCAGCTATTTTATATTTTTTAAATTTTTTTTTTCAAACTAACCAAATGTTAATGACCCTACTGCCATTGGCAACGTACACATTCGAATTTGTATGATTCCATGTTTTAAACGAAAAATCTCAGACGAACTTAATGCTGTTGGTCCTATTACATTCGACGGCGGACATAATGGAATTTGTAGGATTTCATATATTTAACGAAAATTTATCCAAACGAACCTAGGGTTGGGTGCCTCAATGACTTCGGCAGCGAACACCGGGGTTAATACACACGCTCCGGTTTGATTTTGTAAACGAACCTTGAATTTGTACAATTATATACTTTTAAACAAGAAATTAAGAAACGAAATAAGGGAACCACGTTATTCTCATTGCAGATTTAATTTCTGACATTTAGATATATTAAACTTTCAATCTTGACCAAAAGTTCGTTTAAAAACCTAAATAAGGTGAAATATGCCCTAGCACTTCTTTTTTTTTTTTTTAAACGAATTGATATCTTCCAGTGTATTGACAACCTGTGTTGAAAATGTTGACGTTTCCACAGGCATGAATAGAAAACCCCTCCTAAAATGTGCTAAAGCACAATTCTCCTGAAATTGGAAAGGATAAATTCAAAGGCACTGAGAGAGAGAAGAAAAAAACCTCTGACATATCTATAAATTGTGTTTCAGTAAATATTACTTTTTTTTCTTCATATAAGTTACATTTATACAACTAAAATAAAATATTCAACTAAATTGTTTGCGTTTAATTTTATTTGAAACAATAATAATAATAATACACTCCATTTGTTGTTTTAATTGTCTAACATGTCGTTGGACAATATTTTAAATGAAAACATTTACATTTATAAAATATCTTATTGATCTCTGTACAAATTGTATTGATAATAATAAATATTAGACTAAGCATTATCACTATTATTTTGTCTTATAGTACAAAAATAAAAATAAGGTATTTTTAAAAACAAAAATTAAAGATATTTCTAAAAATGATACAACTAAAATTTGGAGAGACATATAGTAATTTAATGTTACTGTAATTTAAAATAAAAATTAATCATGCTAGATTATCCTCTGTATTGCAATAACTGAAAACTACATAAATATTTAAAGTATTAAAGTTTTTACAAAATACTGAAAAAAGTGGTTATAAGACTAACCCTTGAATTAAAATATCAATGGCTTCCCTCTTTTATTTACATGTTTGATCGCGAGACTTAAAACACACACTTTTCGTTTCTTAAAAATTTATCCCAGTTAAAGAATGTTTTTGTGCACTTAGTTTAAACATATTTTCAATGAAAGAATTGAAGAAAAAAATATTTGCTTAATACTTTCTTTCTTTCACAACTGACGCTAAATCAAGGGGGCAGAGAAACACGTTTGATTCTAAGACGCATGCGCATGGTAGTTGTGGTCTTCATGAATCATGTAATCGCGGATTCAGCCTGTAAAGTTTGCTTTTAAATGAAACATATGATCCCCGTAAATACTTATTCTTCGACCGAAGAATTAGATATTCTGTATATTTTTCTTATTGATAAACACTTTTTATAAGTGAAGTCTCCTCTGTGTGAGATATGTTTACTTAACCCTGCGTGTGACACAATCCGCCATTTTCTTCTTGTAAGTTTTGAACCAAACAGGCTTAAAACTAGTGGCTCCCTCTATCTCCTTCCACTTGTTTCAATTTGTCACTCACGGCAAGGGCTATAGAATTGGGACTTACAACGGCCTATAGAGGCACTGATCGCAGCCGTCGGTACAGGAAAATTGTCTCTTTAACTAATGTTAAAGTGCCATTGAAATCATTATTTATTGTAAACGCATTTGAAAGTGTTAGATATTCAAATTTGGATAATTTGTAGCTTGTCATATAAACACAGAACACAATTATCACATGAAATTTGAAATTGTATAAAAAAAATAACCATTATGAACAAATTAAAAATGCATGTAATGCAATAGGCTTGGAAGGGATTTTCTTGAAGTGAGAAGTTTTATCCTTTCTCCACCAGATGGTGTATTCGAGCGCTTGAATTTCCAATCGGCTAATGTATTCAAAATTTACAAGAGTGAGATGCGGCTTGTATCGTGGAGATACCATAGAGAAGAAATATGGGTGGACTGCGCTTTCCGAAGAGAATTCCCTTGAAAAGTGGAACCAACATGACAGGTCCAACTCATTTAAAGATTTCTAGATTTGGCGCATCATCGCTTGCTCGGTATTTTGAAAAATGTTACTGGGCGTAAAAAGGTATAAAAATCGTCAATATCAGGATTACGCATGTTAAGTGCAAAAACAGTACAAAAAAGGTGTAATAATTTGTCGATAACAAATTTTTGTTAGTAATACACATACAACTGTCAATAAAAGCCTTATTTAAATACGTGAGCTATATAAATACAGTTTTGTTTTCTAGACAATGTTAGTAATTAATTAAAATTTTAATCATTTGAACAACCGCTAGATACAATTTTTAAATCATTTTTCCCAATATTATTTTACAAATTGTATTAGCAAACATGTATGTTGATGACTGCACTAGCTGTAATAGATGGTATCTTTAACATATAAAAGTAAAATAGTGCCCCTTTTTGTAGAATTCCATGATAAAATAGAACCGTACAATATTAATGTGTTTATAGTTTACATTTCATAATTTATAAACGGTATGCTGATGTGAAAATAATTTCAGAGCACCTTTCATTGACAATATAAATAAAAAATATATCAAATGAAACTACGTAGTAAACTAGTGCAAAAATATAAACAAAGTAAAACAAAGCAACTTAAAATCTGTTTTAAAAAAGTAAAAGAAACGATTCACTTTAAATTAACGATATTGTAATTTGTTTATTTTCCTTTCGCAAGCATACGGTCCTTGGTGATAAAATTAAATGCTAAATTTCGTAATTTTGATTCGCCAATGAAAATAATACAAGAAAAGAAAGGAACATCACCTAACTGTTATGTTGGAGACATTTTAGGTTTACCAAAGCCCTCTGCACCTTTTATTTTCTCTCTGTAAGAGATAGAGGTGGGAATAATCTATTTTATTTGAGCGCAGGATCAAGGTCCTGGGCATCTCTTGATGAGGTGATTGTTATTGCACATTCTGTGGTAAAAACTTGAGAAAGCTTTACCTGTAAATCAGGACAATGTACATTTTCTGGTGTGAAACTTTTAATAAACCGTTTAAGGTATGTTGTTAATTTTTTGACGAATTATCCATTGGTGTCCAACACTTTGTCGAGAATTAAAAAAATTTCATCTTTATTTTCAGATTGTGTACTAAATTTTTTTTTGCTATAAAGCTTCCGAGGTTTAATCGTCAAGCGACCGAGATACTTATTTTATTACAGAAATTAATCTGCAGACGATATAATTCATTTCACAGAATTAAAGATCATTAGGATATGAATATTTATATAACTAGCTATAGTACGAACGCACCTCATTTGTCACGTTTGGCTTACAATTTCCAATTTGTAATATTTTTTTTTCGAATGAACCAAATGTGAATGACCCCACTGCCATTGGCACCGTATATGCTCGAATTTTTATGATTCTATATTTTAAACGAAAACCTTTTTAGACGAACTTAATGCTGTTGGTCATATTACGTTCTGCGGCGGACATCCTCGAATTTGTAGGATTTTATATTTTCAACGAAAGTTCATCCAAGCGAACCTAGGGTTGGATGCCCCAATGCATTCGGCAGCTTACACCGGTGTTAATACACACGCTCCGGTTTGATTTTGTAAACGAACCTTGAATTTGTACGATTATATACTTATTAAACAAAAAAGGTTCGAAACGAAATAAGGGATCCACGTTATTCCCATTGCAGATTTAATTTCTGACCTTTAGATATATTAAATTTTCAATTTTGATCAAAAGTTCCTTTGAAAACCTAAATAAGGTAGAATGTGCCCTATCACCTCACTTTTTTAAAACGAAATGATATCTTTCAGTGCATTGACAACCTGCGATGAAAATGTTGACGTTTCCAAATGTGCTAAACCATAATTCTCCTAAAACTGGAAAAGATAAATTCAAAGGCACTGAGAGAGAGAAAAAACAAAAAACCCCTCTGAAATATCTATAAATTGTGTTGCATTAAATATTACTTTATTTTCATATAAGCTACATTTATAAAACTAAAATAAAATATTGAACTAAATTGTTTGCGTTTAATTTTATTTGGAACATTAATAATAATAAACTCCATTTGTTATTGTCTGAAAAATCTAACATGTCGTTGGACAAAATTTTAAATGAAAACATTTACATTTATAAATTATCTTATTGATCTCTATACAAGTTACATTGATAATAATAAATATTACATAAAATATCATCACTATTTTTTCTTATGCTGCAAAAATAAAAATAAGGTATTTTTAAAAACAAAAATTAAAGATATTTCTAAAAATGATAGAACTAAAATTTGGAGATATATATAGTAATTTAATGTCACTGTAATTAAAAATAAAAATAAACTATGTCTGATTATCCTCTGTACTGCAATAACTGAAAACTATATAAACACTTAAAGTATTAAAGTTTTTACAAAATACTGAAAAGTGGTTATGAGACTAACCCTTGAATTAAAATATCAATGGCTTCCCTCTTTTGTTTACATGTTTGATCGCGAGACTTAAAACACACACTTTTCGTTTCTTAAAAATTTATCCCAGTTAAAGAATGTTTTTGTGCACTTAGTTTAAACATATTTTCAACAAAAGAATTGAAGAAAATAATATTTGCTAGGTACTTTCTTTCTTTCAAAACTGACGCTAAATCGTGGGGCCACACAGTGTAGTATTTAGTCTCAAAACATGGCCAAAAAGGATTTTTTTAAAAAAATCTGTTTCCTACCTTGTATATTATTCCTCAGAAAGTTTAATAGTTACTGCATCCAAAGGCGAAACGTGCAATGGTCTAGCACGACACAGCGCTCCACGCGATCAGTCCGAAGTTGCCGTTCGCTTTCATTGGTCCTGTGATTTTACGATGCGCTCTGATTTTAGTGTTCTAAAATCTCTTGTAGTTTTGTGTCTAAACAATTTAGTGATTGTTGTTGTGATGGATTATTCTGAACCAGGTATGTACTTTATACACACTGCATTTACCTAATGAGTATCCTGCGGATTTTTTGTCTATAGGGTCAACAATTTAGGTATAGTTAATAGTGGCATAAATAATTATTTATAATATATAGAAAGGATTTTGTTATATTTTTAAACATATTTAAGCGATTAAAACTATTGTGTAATATGCAGTACTTAGTATATAAGGCAATTATAAAAAAATCAGCCGCCTGAAAGCGCCCCCCTATTTTTAACTATTTTTTTTGTTGGTTTCTACAATTTTTTATATAAATTACTGCTATTTATTTTTTTATTTATTTTGGTAACAAGGCCTTCTGAATTCAGATCTATGACTCGAAATGAGTTGTATACCATCATGCAATGCTCAAATGAGTCAACATTTGATGGAAATCATCAATTTATGGAGCAAGAATTATTGAGAAATTATTCTGAAGGTGCTCCAAGGATAGCTGAGATGAAGCAAAAGCTCTTCGTTATTAAAAATCAGTTCAAGCAAAATGGGTAGCTACTCATTAAAACAAGGACAATATTTGGAGAAAACAATAGTTATACAAAATTAATACAGAAGAATTTGAAAAATATTGCTAAAAGACGGCTGAACTGTATGTGACGCTATATGGTTTTTATACCATGTCCCCTACAATGCACAAGGTACTTCGTCATGGAGCAGACGTTATGAAAGTAGCTATTCTGCCAATAGGCCAACTATCTGAAGAGGCTGCAGAAGCTCCCAATAAACATTTTCATTTAAATTAAACTACAGAAGAAAGTTTTCGTGAGTGGCCTGTACATTGATATCCTGAATAGGCTTCTTTTAACTTCTGACCCCCTCATAACTGGCCTGAAATGCAACACAAACAAGAAAAGAAATCCCTTATCTTCTGAACTTTTACATCTGTTATCAGAAAGTGATATTACAAATGTTAATATTCTTAAAGACAGTAATAGTGATGAAACTGATGAATAAACGCTTTCATTTATAAACAAGACTTTATTTTACCGTTTTCACTCTATAATTCAAATAAAAAAGAAAACTACTCGGTTAAACTGAGGACATTGAGCTCACAGGCTTTTCACACTAATTGTATATTATACTCTTGCCTCTCAGAAAATAAAGAAATCGAACATATATTAAGGGGGATCATCTCCCCATCCCCCCCTTTATATTTAACCAATGAACCCCCAAAACTAACCAAAGAAATGCCTTATTATAATGAATATATATACAAAATTTGAAGAAAATCGGATAATTCTGCATGAAAAACTCATTTATCTAAATTAACAGGGAGTTAGCCCCTCCGTTCTCCCCTCTTTATACTTAACCAATGAACCCCCAAAACTAATCAGAGAAGCGCCTTATCACAATGGACCTATAAACAAAATTTGCAGCAAAACTGTTATTTCTATCAAGAGTTATCGCGTTACGTACATACATACGTACATACATAAATACATACGTACGTACATACAGAACCGGCGGGCACATTAACTCCCAGGCTTTAATAGCCTGTGAGCTAATAAAAACGTAGATGTGTAGCTTTTAGATGTATAAAATAATTTTGGCCAGGTTTTGGGACTAAATACCACACTGTGGGCTGGAGAAACACGTTTGATTCTAAGACGCATGCACATTGTAGTTGTGGACATGATGAATTATGGAACCATGGATTACGCCTGTAAAGTTTGCTTTTAAATAAAGCATATGATCCCCGTAAATACTTATTCTTCGACCGAAGAATTAGATATTCTGTAAATTTTTCTTATTGATAAACACGTTTTATAAGTGAAGTCTCCTCTATGTGAGATATGTTTACTTAACCCTGCGTGTGACACAATCCGCCATTTTCTTCTTGTCAGTTTTGAACCAAACAGGCTTAAAACTAGTGGCTCCCTCTATCTCCTTCCACTTGTTTCAATTTGTCACTCACGGCAAGGGCTATAGAATTGGACTTACAGCGGCCTATAGAGCAGTGTTTCTCAACCTGTGTGCCGCGGCTCACCAGTATGCTGTGAGAAAACTTCAGGTGTGCCACGAAAAAAATCAGTAAAGTTCTATCAAGATTTTAGAAATTGACAACATTATTAAAATCTACTGATTTTTTTTACAAGCTTTAGAATAGTGGTTCTGCAAATTTGAAGAGCATATTCACTCACGAACACTTCACACAACCTTCTGTAGTTCGGAAGCGCAATTCTTTGTTTTAAGTGCAAGTGAAGTGCTTCAGCAAATTTAATTATTATAACAGAGGAAAAGTTAATCGAAATAAGAAATAGCAGAGAATTGCAATGATAAGAAGTAAAAAACGCATATTACAATCTATTGATTTTCTCTCAATTACAAATTTTCAAATCTTACAAAGAATGTTTATTCTCTTAACATTATTTTTATGAGGAAGAAACTTTTTTTACTGCTAATATTGTTAAAAGCAAAAATAAATCTTGACCAGATCCTAAGAAGAATTATAATTATTTACGTTTACGAAAATTTCTATCTATATTCTAATATATATATAACAAATTGTAACAAAATATTTTACTATTTTGCTGTTTTAGAGTAATTATTTTATGTTATTAACTAAATTTCAAAATGAATCTATTATTTTTATATATATTTCATCAGAAGTTTAGTGTACCGTGGAAGTTGAATCAAGTGTTCAGTGTGCCGTGAAATAAAATAGGTTGAGAAACACTGCTATAGAAGCACAGCCGTCCGTATATGCGCAGCCGTCCGTACAGGAAAATTGTCCCTTTAACTAATGCTAAAGTGCCATTGAAACCATTATTTATTGTAAACGCATTTGAAAGTGTTAGATATTCAAATTTGGATAATTTGTAGCTTGTCATATAAACACAGGACACAAATATCGCATGAAATTTGAAATTGTATAAAAAAATAATTATGAACAAATTAAAAATGCGTGTAATGCAATGGGCTTGGTAGGGTTGGGTTGATTATTGACGGCCAATTATCTACACTTGCGATATAGGCCCGGGGGAAGTGCCCTTCGTAGGGGTCTTTCTAAGGGAACCTAACCCGTATTTACGCATGGATAAATCCACGGCTCGAAGAAAACCATGAAAACTCCGAACGATTAGGCCGACGGGCGCGATTGGGATCGAACCCAGCACCTCCCGTCTACCAGCTTCGAGAGCAGAACCTTTCAGCCACTGGTGGGGCTGGGCTTGGAAGGGATATTCCTGAAGTGAGAAGTTATATCCTTTCTCCACCAGATGACGTATTCGAGCGTTTGAATTCCCAACCGGCTAATGCATTCAAAATTTACAAGAGTGAGATGCGGCTGGCATCGCGGAGATACCATAGAGAAGAAATATGGGTGGACTGTGCTTTCCAAAGAGAATTCCCTTGAAAAGTGGCACCAACAGGACAGGTCCAACTCATTTAAAGATTTACAGATTTGGCACATTATCGCTTGCTTGGTATTGTGAAAAATGCTACCGGTCGTAAAAAATTATAAAAACCGTCAATATCAAGATTACGCATGTTAAGTGCAGAAACTGTAAAAAAATGTGTAATAATTTGTTGATAACAAATTTTTGTTATTTAGTAATACACACACAACTGTCAATATAAGCCTTATTTAAATATGTGAGCTATATAAATACAAATTTGTTTTCTAGACAGTGTTAGGAATTAATTAAATTTTTAATCAATTGAACAACCGCTAGTTTCAATTATTTAATCATTTCTCACAATATTATTTTACAAATTGTATTAGCAAATATATATGTTGATGACTGCACTAGCTGAAATAGATGGAATCGTTAACATATAAAAGTAAAATAGTGCCCCTTTTTGTAGAATTCCATGATAAAAAAAGAACCGTACAATATTAATGTGTTTATCGTTTACATTTCATAATTTATAAACGGTATGCTGATGTGAAAATAATTTCAGAGCACCTTTCATTGACAATATAAATTTAAAATATACCAATTGAAACTACGGAGTGAACTAGTGCATTAATATGAATGAAGTCAAACAACGCAACTTAAAATCTGTTTTTAAAAGTAAAAGAAACGATTGACTTTAAATTAAAGATTTTGTAATTTGTTTATTTTCTTTTCGCAAACATGTGGTAGCCCTTTGCGATAAAATCAAATGCCAAATTTCGCAATTTATATTCGTCAATGAAAATAGTACAAGAAAAGAAAGGAACATATCACTTGACTGTTATGTTGGGGAAAATTTAGGTCTTTCAAAGCTTTCTCCACTTCTATCTTTTCTCTGTATAAGAAGCCCCACCAGTGGCTGAGAGGTTCTGCTCTCGAAGCTGGTAGACGGAAAGTGCTGGGTTCGATCCCAATCGCGCCCGTCGGCCTAATCGTTCGGAGTTTTCGTGGTTTTCTTCGAGCCGTGGATTTATCCATGCGTAAATACGGGTTAGATTCCCTTAGAAAGACCCCCACGAAGGGCACTCCCCTGGGCCTATATCCTAAGCGTAGATAATTGGCCGTCAATAATCAACTCAACTCAACTCTCTGTATAAGAGTTACAGATGCATAGGTGCCAACCTCTCATTAATATTCCGTAATATGCAGGTTAATTTAACCCAGGCTTAACACGTTTCGCACTAGAATTTTTTTTAAAGAAATGAAATTAAATAATTTCCGCGTGGAAACCTGAAATTGAATAAAGATTGATCCAATATTTTTTCTGGTTTGAAGTGTTGTTAAACTGGGTCAAATTAATCCGCATATTACGGAATGTTAATGAGAGGTTGGCACCTATGCAGATGGGAATAATCTATTTTATTTGAACCCAGGACCACGGTCCTGAGCATTTCTTGATGAAGTTATAAACTTGGTCTCTTCCGTAATAAAAACTTGAAAAAGCTTTACCTCTAAACAAGGACAATGTACATTTTCTGGTGTAAAACTTTTAATAAAGCATTTAAGGTACATTGTTCATTTTTGGACGAATCATCCATTGGTGTCCAACATTTATGTCGAGAATTAAAAAAAATTCACCTTTACTTTCAGATTGTGCACTAAAATATTTTTTTACATGAATTGAAACAGTTTCATTTAAATTAAAATAGGTAAATTAATAAGTCATAAATAGGTTTTATACGGATTCTGAAAAGGGAAAAAAAGGTAATTCAATTTTAATTTCTTACAAATTACACGAACTTTGTATTGGCAGAGAATTGAAGGAACAGAACTTCAACGTTTCAAAAGTGAAAAGTAAAAAAAAAAAAAAAAAAAAAATTAAATAGAACAAGTTGCTTTATTAAAATATTACTTTTCGATTTCAATTTTCTCAAAATTACATAAAAATAGGAAGAAACAACCATGGGTTAAAGAGGATTTTTAAAACATTTTCGTATAAAATACTTTAAAACAATGTGGTCCAATTGTAGCCGCGATGTACATCTAACTTCTTACAGGAATTTTCGGCTTATTCAAACGCGGAATTTCTGTAATTTAGCGTAATGAAAATATCTGCTTTTAAGTATATTCATTTAATTATTGCTCAAAAAAAAAAAAAAACCTTTTATATATTTTTTGTTATAAAGAATGTAATTATAGGAAATTTTTGCTGTTTGTTTGCAAATGCTCAGAAAATATTGCTCTTTATATGCTTTTCAAAATCTGTTTAAAACAAATAAAGACAGTCGTCGAACTTGAACAGTAGTGTGATCTCTTAACCTTTTCTGGTGCAAAGTAATTCCGTTGCTAAAATGATTGAGTGTCACCAGAATTTACAAAGAAATGGCTTTGAAAATAAATAAATAGGTTTCTTCGCATACATTATACGGGGTTTCAAGTGTACAGGAGAAATTTTTATTGTTCATACCACTATTTCGAAACAATTATATTAATCATATTGCATATGTTAAAGAAACTTACCATGAAGATTATTGATTGGCAATTTCATCTATACGCTTCGGGCTCGTATTGTAAAAGCAAAATTTTATTCAAAAATTCTGGGTATTATTTGGCAGATTGGAATAAGAGTTAAGAGCCTACACTAGTCACAGGAAGAAATGCTCAAGCTAATGTTAAGTCAGTGGGGAGGTTCTAGTGCGATTTCTCGCTCGCATTTACATATTTTTAAATGTTTATTTTATTTTTTTTTTTGCATAGAATAGCTGAAGTCATTCTCCACCGTTGTTAGTTTTTATCTTTATTTTTTTTATTTTTGTTGCATTTTTTTTTTTATAAGCGGGCATTTTTTATTTAGTCACCGTTTGGAACTGGTTCTGAAAATGAAAGTACCCTTATATAAATTAACTGGAACCAAAATCAAAAAAGTAAAAACTAACAACGTTGGAGATTGACCTAAACTATCCTATGCAAAGAAAAGCATTTAAAAATATTAAAATGCGAGCGAGAAATCGCGCTAGAACCTTCCCATAGACTTAACATTAGCTTCAGCGATTTTTCGCAAGATTGATGTAGGCTCTTAAGTGTTATAAAAGTTACAACACCAAACTTCAAAGGGTTAAAATGTTCAAAATTCAAGATTTCTGAAAAAGGAAGGAAAAAAATTAAAAGAAAGGAAGCTTTCCAATTAATATACGCTAGTTATCTAATTCCGCCTATTCGAAAACGAAAATAAGGACCTGCATTTCAACACGTTTTAAAATGAAACATTAAAACCAGGAGCTCTGGGATAATAGGTGTTTTGCAATTATTATTGAAACGGAACAATAAGAAAAAAGTGTGGGAAAATAACATTGTAATGATCATTGGAAGTTTTCGCGAAGATTGGGAAAAATATATAAGTACTCATACAATATGATTAGCGGTGGGCGGAGCTAGAGACGCTGAATTAGCAATGAATTATTATGTCTAGTGGACCTTTATCCTTATTTTGAGTGTAACATATTGCAGTTATAGACGTGAGACTAACTTTGTAATCCAAAACTATCAACTTTCTTTGTGTTTTCAGTTAAACTATTTTTGTGATTTCCGCCATTACGGATTTTATTTTCGCGTACCCCAGGTTGGGAACCGCTGCTTTAGAGCTTGGGGGTCGCAGTTTACATTTAATCCAACGGGAGCTATCGATTTTCATGTTTCTATTTCTTTCGCTGGCCCTTTCGAAGAATTGCCCACGTGATACCTGCGCGCGTATCACGGAGATACGCGTGACCGAGATTTACTTTTATTTGATCTGAGGAACAACGTCCTGAGCATTTCTTGGACTTACACAAAATAACTACAACACACGACCTTAGAAACTGACAAGATATACATCTAAAATGGAATATTGCACATTTTCTGGTGTGAAACTATTAATAAACAGTTCAGGATATGTTAGTAATTTTTTGACGGAATGATGCATTAGTGTTCTTAATTGTATTGGGAATTAAAAAAAAATTCATCTTTACTTTCGGATTGTGTACTAAAATATTTTTTTCATTAATACAACAGTTTAATTTTAATAAAATACGTTATCTATAGGTCATCAAATACGTTTTATATAGATTCTGAAAGGGGAAAAAAAAAGGTAGTTCGATTTTAATTTCCTACAAATTATATGAACTCTGTATTGACCAAACAAAAAAAAAAAATCAAACAGAACTTTCAACGTTGGAAAACTGAAAAATTTCTCTAAAAATTTAAATTTTCTAAAAAGAACAGTGTGTTTTATAAAGACCTTTCATTTTGATTTAAATTATATCTTTCTGATTTAAATTTCCTCAAAATTACATAAATTTTATATTGGCAGAAAAATTGTAGGAATTCAATGCGCAATTCTGAAACTCACTATTTTTGAAAGATTGCTACCGAAATTAAAAATTGTAATTCCCAAACCTACAAGGATTTTCATGACTTTAAAAATCAATATCCATAACTTCACATTGACTCCATAACTTTAAAAGTCAATAATTTACTAACTATAATAAATATAAAGATTTAATGAGATTCATGTTTCTTACGTAGCTCATTAATGTTGTTAAGTGTCGTTATTATTATTATTTTAAAAAATTGAATTATCTGCATGATGGATAAAAAAAAAATAATAATAAAGTTGTTGAAATGTTATGCGTTTCTCTAGCAACAAATGAGATTTTATTATCGATGAAACATGCTTATTTAACAAACATGCAATAAAGATAGAACCAAGATACAACCAAGATAGAATTTATAGAGAAATGAAAACTATTAGGAATAGTCTGATCCAAATTTTTAATTTAACAGCCATAATGTTTTAGTAATGACATTAAAAAAAATAAGCAACATTTTTTTTGTTGTTGTTTATTGTTAAAATATGCTATTTGCTTTGAAATAAATTGCACATTCTATTCTACTTATCTGCCTGAAAAATTTAAAACTCGCAGATAATATGCAAAATAGGTTATAGACATGGTTTTATTGAAAAAAGTTGACCAAAAAGGCAACTAAAAATAACACAGAAAGAATGGAAATAAATAAATAAATAAATATATATATATATATATATATAATATATATATTACTAAGAATAAAAAAATATCAACGAAAGAAATATACCACATTTAACTATATTAGTGCCCAATTGAAAAGTGGACAGCTAACGTAGCGACATTATAAAAGTTGCCAAACTAGTTACTTTCTTCTGTCTCAACAAAAAGTATTGGATTCATGAAATTTTTCGACTTCCGGGTTTCGATGGATTTATATGCTTTAGAAGGTGCTGAACACGATTGGACTGTTTCTAGAAAATGTCTGTCTGTGACTCTGTCTGTATGTGACAAATTTTTTTGGCCGCTCTATATCAAGAACTAAAGCACTAAAATTAATAAAACTTTATATTCAGTTAGTCCCTGATATAAATTGGTGCTGATTAGTTTTTGGTGAAAATCGTCTAACAGGTGGCGCTGCTATACTTCATTTTTAGCGATTGCCCAACAGCTCTCTCTCTCTCAAGAACTAATACACTTATTTTCATTATTCAACTTCAGATTCAGTTAGACCTTGACATATATAGATGCTGATTACTTTTTGGTATACATATCCCAACAAGTGGCGCTGCTATACCACTTTTTTCATGATTTTTATGATAGCTATATCTCAAGAACGAATGCACGGAATTTCATGAACTTCAGATTCTGTTAGACCTTGACATAAGTAGATGCTGCTTACGTTTTGGTGTAAATAGCTCAAGAGGTAGAGTTGATATGTTATTTTGTTCATTATTATCACGATAACTATATCTCAAGAACTAATCCAAGGATTGTCATCAAATTTCAGACTCAGCTAGATGTTGACATAAGTAGCTGTTGATTAGGTTCTGGCATAAATCTCCCAACAGGTGGCACTGCTGTGTTTCATTTTGCATATCTCAAGAACTAATGTACGGAATTTATTAAAACTTTAGATTCTGTTAGACCTTGATATAAATTGGTGCTGATTCTGTTTAGTGTATGCGAAACCTGTGTGAGATAGAAGAAAGTTTTGGGATTGGCACATCAGACTAGTTTTTCATTTGATTTTAGCTTCGCGCAGGGTTAGTGGCGCATTATAAAAGTTACGTCTTTTGGAAAGAAGTTGTGTGTGTGTAACCGACGGCTAAAACATAGGGTGAATAGGATGGAAGCATCCAGAGTAAAGCAGCGAGGCGTAGTGCGTATTTTTGTGGCTGAAGGGGCATCGAACGTAAACCTTTTTCGCCGAATGGGTCATGTTTATGATGAACACTGTTTATATTAGGCCGTACAACTGCTGCAAGAGTTTGACAAGGCAGATACAGACAGTAAAAAACACACTGAAACCAGGCCAGGTGAACGCTGCCATCGCCGATGAATAAATCGTGTCTGTCGATGAGATGGTACAGTCCAGACCTGTCACCTTGTGAGTTTCACATTTTCGGACCACTTAAGAAGGCACTCCAAGAACAACGGTTTACTTCGGACGGCGAAGTGAAGGATATCATACGAACATTGTTACGAGATTAGCCCCAAGTGTGTTCTACGCCAGGGATATCAACTTACTGGTGACACGATGGGACAAATGCGATGATTATTTTTAGAGTTGTAATAAAATACTTACTTCTACACACTGTGTCCACTTTTCATTTGGGCCTTCCTTACACAAATCAGTATTGTGAATACAGTCAATCGGATTTTGAGGGAAGGTTTACGGTTTAATCTTTACCAAATTAAACAAATTTTTTATTTGAAGAAACTTTTTTTTCATAAATCTATTTGTCTCAAATAAACAAACAGATATGCCCATGAAATAATCTATATTTGTTTCTTATTTGTGATTAAAAAAATCTTGAATAGCATTCTGGATTTAAAATTGTCTAATAATGTAACTCAATATACAGGGTGATTTTTTAAAAAGTTGCGAAAGTAAAACCCTATAACAAAAAAATCACTGATTCAAATGACTGAAATTTCACCAGTCTGCTCCCAAAGAAATGGGAGTTTTTTAGGTGTGGTTTAAAAATAAATCTCACCGACAGATGGCGCTGTATATGCAGTAAAGTCGGGAGACGAGCTTGCACACAACACACACACACACAGTGGCGATTAAAACGTGAAGCACTATACTTCGTGTTCATTATTCTACTGATATCTTCGCAATGACTGTGCCATTGACGGACCGTTCGTACTTAGTGAAACTGTATTATTAGAATAATGACAGCGCAGAAACTGCTCTTAGGAGATTCAGGACACTTAAGAATTTAAGAAAAAGTCCAATGGCGACAGAAGGCCTACGCAAGATGGTTTCTCAAAGTTTTCCTCTCATTGTTTTCCTCCCACTGACGATATTCTTTGTTTCTGTTAACTTTCAGCGCCATATGTCGGTGCGATTTTAAGTTTTTTTAACCCCGCATAAAAAAATCCCCATTGCTTTGGGAGCATACTGGTGAAACTTCAGGTCATTTTGATAAGTAGTTCTTTTGTTATAGGATTTTACTTTCACAACTTTAAAAAGAATCACCCTGTATATTGCAGCATTTTAAATTTTACATTGTTATTCCACTATTCATTGATTGAAAACAAATCCCATGTAATGGCTAATCTTAAAAGATTTTAAATGATTTTACGTCTTACATCGGTATGCACAGAAGACTTTGTTCTCAGTTTTAACATTTTTGAAACAATACTTAGAAAATTGGTTTCGACTGTGTAGTGGTGAAATGATTAACATTAAAATGGTATATATAAAAGATCAATAAAATAATGAAAATTCTGGCATATTTTCAATATTCGTATTAAGATTATTCAGGCAGAATAGGAAATGATTAACATTAAAATGATGCACAAAAATCAATAAAATAATGAAAATTCTGTTATATTTTCTGACTAATCTTATTAACATCGATGTTAATATGTACATTCAGGCGGATTAGGAATATGACATAAAAATTCTAACCAAACAATTTTTATTGTTATAAAGTAACTAAGACGTGGGAATTCATTCCGGAAAAAAGTAAAATTTTACGTCCTCAAGTACCGATCTAGGAGGTGAGAATTGAAAAACCGGAGTTAAATGACGTCACTTGAAGAAGTTCCATGTCCTCCCACGCCCTTTGCGTCCGACTAAGACTCCTATAAGGGTAGTATAGGAGCTCTACGTCCAACGTACTTGGCCGCGTCTGAGCACTGGAGACTGCTGACTGCTACCGATCAGATATGACAGACGCTGGAGATGGAAAATAATTCGTTTGTCGGCTTCGAAACTTTCCACAGTCTATTAATTCTGAATACTTCGTTTAGTATGGGACATAGTTCAATGAATGAAAAATAAATATTAACACAATGACGGGCGATAAATCTCCAATGATTTGTATAAAATATATCAGCGGAAATTATTTGGTTTTTAAATTTAATGAGTGTCTACAGCAAGGCTTAATCTTGAACAAAAGAAGTACCGGAGCTGCAATATTTGCAGTAATAACTGCCGTATTCCCTTCCTCCAGCATATTTATATTTCATACACTATTTGCAAAATTTAAAGCAATTTCGTCTTCAGTAAAAGAAAATTTTTAATAGATTTTAACTATATATGCATTTATATACAATAAGATCTAATAAATGAACAGAGCAAAAATATTAATATCAGGAGTGGGGAATTTTCAGAAAATCCTATTCGCAAGGATATCTTTGTATCAAGTAGCAAAACACAACAAATAGCGCTGATCCGGTGTGGAGTAATATTTATAAACTCCGGTGGGATCCAAGTAATATTTAAAAATTCACTAAAAGAAAATAAGTTCTGAAGCTCCGCTCCTGTGAGATTTGGAGCAAATTAAGCACCACATGGAGCTAAAAAATAAATCTGGAAACATATTTTAGAAACACGAATATAAAGCAGGATGTAATCATAACACACTGAGGTCTATGTTGTAGAGTTTAGTAACATAACACGATCACGAGTATAAACTGCAGATACAGTGCCTGTTAATTTTGGAATTCCTCGGCGCCATTCGGAAACCATTGGACAAGAAACCTGAGTATACACTTACGAGATCTAGATAAAAGTATGTTCCTACGTGTGTGACACGCTGCGTCGCAAATGTAAGCACTTTGATGGGAAAGAACGCAAATTATCGGAGATTGGGGGTAAGGAAAAGATAATTTACACTTTGGATTTCAGAATTTCTGTTCCACTGAGCTCCCGGAGCACAATATTTATAAGCTGTATTTATGAGTTCCGGTGAATTTTGACAAAATATTTAAATATTGACAAAAAACAAAGAAGTAACGGAGAGCTCCGACGCAAATTAAACACTAGTCTAGAGATAAAACGTCTTGAAACAGTACTTAGAAAATTTTTGTTTATGATTAAGTTTATTCTACGCACGCGTGGTTGTTACAACTGTAGGGAAAATTGTCGAGGAAAGGAAAAAAAAATACTGTACATAGTGAAATTTTCGTCATAATGTTTCGCCCGAGTGTTTGCATATTAAATTGCTTCAACTCAAAGCACATTTTGTTAAAAGTATTTACTGATGCTTTTAAGTAATTTCTTAAAATCTAAATTGTGATGTTTGTGTGTTAGTACTTTAGTCAGTATTAGATGAAAAAAAAAATAAATTTCGATTACGAAAAAAGAAAAAGAAAAAAATCTGATCATAAAATTTTCTCTAAACCTGTCGGTGTTTTTTTTCCATTGTTTCTACACTTCTCATCAAAATTAAAGAATAATGACAAGAATAAAAGGTAACTGATACTTAATGAAAATTTACTAATAGAACTATGTACAAAAGCATTAATTAACATAAATTATAATGTTTGACAGTTAATTTTTAACAAAATATTGAAATTAAAACCAAATTTATGGAAATTTTAAAATGATGCAAAAATTAAGTTACCTCTTGTGGATTTTTTTTTCTTTTATATGGTGTATAGTCACCTCGGACAGTTATGCATACCTCACATCTTGATTTCATAGACTTTACCAAAGTGTTGATCAAGTCTTGTGGAATTGCACGCCACTCTTCTAAAAGTACACTTTTCTGCTCCTGAAGGGTCCATGGAGGAATTTGATCCTCTGAAAGTCGGCTTCTTAAGGCATCCCACACATGCTCATTCGGGTTCATGTCTGGTGAGTAAGGTGGCCAATCCATTCGAGTGATATCTTCTGTTTGCAAGTACTCCTACACCACATATGTTCGATGTGGCCGGGCATTGTCATCCATTAGCACAAACTCTTGGCTAACAAACTCTCTCTAATAAATAAACACGATTAAACTTTTGAGGAGTAGGAAATTATTTATACCACCTAAATTTAATTCTGGTGCCACCATACCACCAGAATTTTGGAATACATTTTTGCCCTTATAATGTACGTGAAGTAAAACTGTTACTTATTTTTAAATAATTTTTTTCGTAAATTCCTGTGTCTTCTTCACCATTTTAACAACAGAAGTACTTTTCTCATGAAGGGTTAAAGAAAGCTTTTTCTCTTTTCTGAAATCACCATTTTTTTAAAAAATATTTGTTTCTTTTAATTTTCCTATGCTTTTAAACCGATATTAAATATAATTTTAAATACGTTTAAATAAAATGAGTTACTTTAGAACAATGTTTTTATTGTATTTCTCGGTACTTACGTATTACAATGGTTACCAATTGCCAATCTTGTTTATCGTTACCAATCATGTTCAAAACAGTAACTTAACATTATTAGAAACATAACATTGTTAAAAATTATCAATAATATAAAATAAATAAATATTATATTATAAATAAACAATAATAAATAAATAACAAGAAACTATAAACTATAATAAAGAAAATAAACTATAAATTATATATATATATATATATAAAACTATAATAAATAAACGAAATATAGAGTTGTAAAAAAAAAAAAATAAGGGTTACTGTAAATGGTGTAATTGGCGCCATGCTTGGCGCAGTAGTAACAGACCTGGTCCGGATAATACATAAGTACTCATTTCTCTTCTAACTGATAATTTGCCATTAAACTAGGAAACAGTCTTTTATCAGAAAATGTATCGTATATGCTGGTTCAATTGCCAAAACTTTGTTAAACTAATATATAATACTACTTTAACCATACCTCTTGTTTTAATTTCATTTGCAATATAAGACTGGGGGCTGTATTCAGAACATAGACTCATTCTTACAATTTTTTGATCATTAGGGACATAAACTCCTCATGAATACATTTTACTTGACTAAATGTTATTTTAGGAAATATCTCTCTATCAATTATGAGAGAGAGTAAATATTATCATTGATTTTGAATGTAGGAAAGAATAAAAGTATCATTGGGTAGTAAAAGTCAAGTATATTCTTTATATTTTAATAGAAATAACTTAAAATACCATCCTGACTTAAAGAAAATCAATTTGATGTATCTAAAAATAAAAGGTTAAAATAGAATTTCTTCTTATTATTTATTTATTTGATTATTTATTTTTTTGTGCTAACATAAATTTTCTAAAATAAAAAGCACATTAACAGTTATAAAGACTAATACGTTCTTATTTTAGATAAAATGTTTATGAATTTCTTTCTTGTAGATACTACACTATACTATTATACTATTATAATTTAGAAGAAGTAAAAGTTGCTTTGTTATTGACATCAAGATGTTTGAAATATTACAAGAAACACATCAAACTATTAAAAAGTTTAATCACATAAATAATAAAACGTCAATTTCTGCTTAATTATTTTTCCATTTTAAAATTTTATATATAATCAAGAGTTATTTTCCTTTTGGAAAAACAAAGCAGGTATTATAAGCCGCCAAATATTCGACATTCGACCTAAAATTTGACCGAATATTCAGTATTTGGCTATTCGGCCAAATCTCGCCACTGTTCGGCCACTGTTCGTCACACCCCTAGTTTGTATCACATATAAAAATTTTGAAACATTCAAATAATTCAATGTACTTCAAAATACTTAAAATTTTCCAATTGTTAAGTTCTTGCGATCCCCCTTTAAACGCACACACTTTTTTTATTTATTTTCGATTTGAATACCAATGTTTTTACAACTAATTATCAATATTTTAGCACGAAAATTATATACAGTTGAAAATATTATATTTATACCAAATAAAAGTTTCAAAGGGTTTTGACAAAATAATTACTTTTTCTATTCCTACTATTAGCTCACTCTCTCTATATATATTTATAAATGTTGTTCAAAGTTTCAATCGTTAATAAAAAATTTTTTATTCATCCACTCAAGTTCAAATACATTTTTTAAACTTGTAGTGGATGACACTGGATGTTAATACAGTTTTTTTAAAAATATTAATTCATTAATTAAATTTAATTAATTACTTTTAGATTTATATGGGAGAAGAAAATTTCTCCCATTGTTTTCATAAATGAAAATGAAAGATTTTTCTCAAATTGGTGATGCCAAAAAATAAAATACCGCAACGATAATTATAAAAAAATGGTCAATAAAAATAACGCGGGACATTAATGCTGCACGGGTTTATTTTATATATTTATGATTAAAAAGCAAAATTCAAATTCAAATGCTCCAAAGGAAATTCGCTTTTTATTTTGCCACTTAATATTGTGATTCTGTAATATGTATGTACATATTTATATTAATTGTAATTATTTAATAAAAAGTAACTAAAATAAAAATTTTCTTTGTTGACCTAAGTAGGAATTGACTTAAAATTTTTTATTTTTATATTACTTGTTAAATGGTTCATGCATTTTGCATTCGAGGATGTACGGTGCCGAAGACAACGGTTTCCTTAGCATTACAATCGTCCAGGAAGATTTTCGTTAAAATACATCATTCAACATGGATTTTAGGTATATTTAATGTTATTATCATGGGCCAAGTTATCGCAGCATGGGGTGTGGGGTCAGCTAGTAAAATAATAATTATTAGCTTATTTAATATTAATTCGCACAACCCGTCTTGTATATTGCACTGATAATAATGGGGATACGGGAAAAAACTTGAACTCTAATACCATTTTATTTCCGAAAAAAAAAACCTGGCTTATTTTGAATATATTGTTGTAAATTCCGTTATTTTAGCGTCTTGTCAGTTAAAACATTGGAATCAATCATGTAACACATTTTTAATTTTTTTTGCTGTTCATATTTATGAAAGTTCTCCTGAAGATGGTTATAAAGATTAACCGAAACATCGAGGTTTATTTATATATGTAGTTTTAAAGTAACTCATATTTATTAAACGAATTTCACGTTGGAAGCAAATGTTTGATGAGTATTTATATGTGCAACGTAAAGTCATTATTAATTAATTAAAAAATTCTCGTTTTTAACACTTTCCAATACAGTTTTTAAATGTTTGTCTGTCATTCCGTGCTCTAACTCTCGTAAAGATACTATTCTTGCCATGAAATTTTAGTATGTTACTGACGTTTACGATAGACTGTTTGATATTGAAAATAAAGTATGTAACATATTTGTAACTATTTATTTTTTGCAACATAACTGTAATTTTAAGTGTACTAGGTGTATGTAAATTCTATAGATCGCATACAGGCTTACACGAAAGAATTTTCATGCATTATATATATCGACAACAAATGTCGAAAATGGATTATTACTGAGTTATGAGTTTTTTAAAATGCTTATTTAGATAAAAAAATGAAAAAATTAAATTTCAGAGTAATATTTTGTTAGTGTTGGAAAGTTTACAATAATCTGTGCCTAATGCATGATTTTTCGTTCTTGTTGTTACGTTTGTTACATACTACGTTCTAAAAATAAATACATATTCAAAAGAGGCACAAATGAGAATAAAAAACTTCTCAGAAGTAATTATTTTCCCTTCATTTACTTAAAAGCATTTGTCTATTGCATTTTAAGCGGTTTAAATCAAGATAATGACGATGAACATTGGCTTATTCTCAATTCAAAACAAACAAAGCTCTAAGTGACAAAAGTTTTTGGCGAACAGAATCATAGAAAAACAGTCTATTTCATTAGATAAATGCATAATTCGATCACATTCGTTTTTTCGCATAATTTTTAACTAGAATGAGCATTTGAATCATATTTAAGTTGCTTATTGTAGTTTTTGAATATATTTTTTTTGCGAGTCGGTGAGAGATCATCAAAAATTTTTAAATGTTGCTTCACTTAGATAAATTTGTTGTGTATTGAAACTTGTACAACCAAGAATGTATTTTCTTTGAAGGTAAATATTTATAGTTGCTTTGACGAATGTTATTTAAAATTAGTGTGATTTAAATTATTTATTTACATAGGAAAATATACTAACATTTCTCATGCATTTCTGACTCTTAAATATTTACAATTATCCTCCGACTTATGACTGAATATAAGTTTATTTAAGTTACTTGTGCAGAGAATCACGAAATTGTTTATGTATTTCTTAACTGTGAACATTTAAAATTGCTCTCCAAGTTGTGTCGTAACTTTATCGGAATTTCACTGTCGGAAGTCTAGGAACTTGTAAATTTCGCGGCATTTATCGCCAGTAAAGCATCCATTGAACTAGGTGATAGACGTCAGGAGTGGTGAACAAGATTATTTTTTAAATAATTCTTTTAACATGAATTTTTTAATGTGAAATACTGTTTATAGATGAATAAAATTTGCAAAATCTGAATACTACTGATGAGAAAAATATTATTGCAGTTTAAAACTGGATTGATAATAGATCGAAAAATGTTTTATATATTACTTTAAAATTACATTAATCTGCAGCAATGTACTTACAATAAACTTACATTAATATTGAATTAACCTTAGTTTAATGAAGATTTTTCGGATGATCCTTAATTTCTTGAAGTGTGGAGATTCATTTTTTTGGTCACCTAATTTTAAACATTTTGGCACAAGAATTTAGGAATGATAATTTTCCTTTTATTAAACACGTGAAGTTTATTGTGAAATAAATTTGTTGTAAATTCTGGTGTTGTTCAATTATTTCAGTATTTTATGAATAGAAATACTTCTCCACTTAAAGAGTTAATGGTAAATAAATTGACTTTCCTAAAGATACCTCCATGAAGTGATCTTAATTTTTATGAATCATTCTAAAGATTGAGGACATTCTTAAACTACTTCAATATTTGAAATTACATTGAAGTCAGTTTGATTCGAAGATTTGTTTTATGTATCGAAAGTTATGATGAAGTTGTTGCAATTGTTTTAAGCATAACATCTATAAATGTGCATAGGTTTATTATGATTCTTGTTCCTATGTTGACTGTTATTTTTCAAGAACACAGCTAAGAGAAAGTAAATTGGTTAAAATACGGGATACTTAATTTGTAAATCTTTTCAAGCGACTAACCTGATTGGTGTAGATATTATTCTAAATAAACTAAATTTCTTAAATCTATATTTCAATATAAAATAATATATATCAAAACTAATAGAATGTTAAACCATTTTATACCATTGGAAACAATTGTTAGAGGTTTTTTTTATTAGGTAGTTGTTTCAGTTGAAATAGAATGAAATGTTTTATAATGTTGTAAAATAATGAAATAATTTGCATATAATATTTCAGTTGTTAATGTAGTTGAACATTTTGATGCGAATTATGAATACTTACTAACTATCAACAAGCATAACAGTTCGTTAGTTTGTCTTGAGGGTACAGAAAGACAAATATGCTCCAAAAAGTGTTATTTTCTTTCAACTGGAAGAAAGAACAAACCACATTTAAAGACGATAAAAACGATAAATTAATCTGAAAACTTAAGAAGAAGAGTCCGAAAATTGGTATATATTGTAATTTGGATTTTGTCGTTAAGAACTCAGATATAACAAAAACATGTAAATTTATTTCAAAGGTACTAAGTTAAACAATTATTTTCCGAAAAATATTGTTTTCTTAAACCTGCTTTTATTGTGAAAAGTACATCTGAATAAATTAAAACCTGATAAACTGGCAAATCACAAGCTTAAATAACACTTAACAGCTAAAGCGTAAAGAACTGATGTCTATTTAGCTTTAATTGAAATTTGATTGTATCTCATTTATACACGTATAAATGAGACTTTTCTTTTATTAATCTGACCCCCCGCAAAAATCTAGAATGCAGTGAGTGAAGCATATTTACAGTATAACAAAATATTTCGAACTATTCTAACCATGAAGTGTTTTTGTTACTTTATTTGATTCTTAATTCAATATCTAGGACATAGTTAAATTTTGTTTGTTTTTAATGGTTTATATTTGGACTTAATATCATGATGAATTAATATTCTGTCACTAATTTCTAACACACGATTTGGGTTTAGAATGCTTCAAGAATTTATTTCTTGTTTTAACGTTGTTGCAACATATTCATAATTAAAGACATCAATAGTTTTAAATTAACTTTTGAAAATATTGATCTTTTGCAGATTAAAGACATTTTTGCTTAAAAAAACTCAAAATTATGCAAACAGATAACGTCGCAGTTATTGAATTTTCTGTCGACAAAATTTTTTTTATCTTACGTATCTAAAGAAAAAATAAATGCTTGTATATCGAATAAAAGAGATATCTATGGTAGAATGCTCTTTACTCTTGTAGTCTATCTTACAAAATATTCAAAAAAATTTTATAGTTTCTTTGCGTTTAGCAGATAAAGTATATAATGTATTTCCGAATGATACATTGGCAGGAATAATAGCAATGGTAAATAGATCAGAAATTGATATTGGCATTCAACCATTTACTATGCACGAAATAACCACACAGATAGTGGATTTCTTTTATCCGTATAAACTTCATTCTGCTACATTTGTGACTCGAAAAGCAGAATATAAACCACAGATTATTGCCATTTTTCAAATATTTTCATTGCCAATTTGGTTAGCTATCCTCTCATTTTTAATTGCGATATCTTTGGTACATTACGTCACTTTGAAAAGAAGGTATTCATTTGATAAAATATTACTTCACGATTTTGCGGTTTTGTTAAGGCAGAGTTCTGTTTTAAAATCATCCTCAGTGATAGAAAACTTGCTCGTCTTTTCGTGGGTTGTAGGAGCAATGTTTCTTTGTCTGGCTTACGAATCCGTATTCCTGTCTTTTCTTGCATTCCCCCCCAATCAATCAAATTAAACATGTACCACAGTTGGCGAAGGCTGTAAATAAAGGGAATTATCACTGCATTTCGACTCCACATTAGGCATTTTTCGAACTGTTATTAGAATCAAAACATGCAAATTTAAGAATAATTGGACAAGACCTTAATACTAATAATTTAAGTAACGAAAAAACTATTCTAGATTTTTTTTACGATAGACACAAACAAGATCTCGCTTTTCTAGTAGATACAGATGTCGTTTATATTTTGTCAGTAGGAAAGAAATTCGTCTCTGAAGATCGTTTCATTGAGAGCATGGCTGCAATGTCTGTCCGGAAAGACTTTTGTTGCAAAAAATTGCTGGAAAAATTCGCTCATAGGTTTATGGTTTCGGGATTATATTTCAAGTATCATAATGATAAAGCATTTTTAATTCGTATGCCACGTCTACTGAAGTATGAGGAAAAAGACACCAGTAAAAGAAAATTAACTCTTACAGATGTTGCTCCTGCATTTATATTTTTAATATTTGGGCACATAATTTCTTTCTTAGTTCTTAGTGTAGAAATAGTGTCAAATTGTATGAATAAAGTGAATCGTTTGAAGAAAAAAAAAAGAATGAGAATCGAATACAAAGAAGATTCTGTGTAATTAGCTTTGAAAATTAAAATGTAATTACTGTATTCTTATATTTATTCTTATTGTACCAAATTTTATGACATCGCATATTTTGCACATCACATATTTTGTAGACATCGTATGAAAATAATACAAAAATAGAGCGTAATTAGCATTGTACTGAATAGGGTTACTCTGAGAATATCACATTGCATTAGATTTTTAAAATTATATGAGACTATTATATATAATAAATTTGTTTTTATGATTACTTCTGCACCAATTTAAACATTTATCTTGTGTTTTAAAATTGAGGTGAAAAGATTTTTGGGAAAAGTACACAGCCGAGTACGTTACGTACGTTTGTAATCTCTCCCCTCCTGTCACTTTCAGCCCGAAATTTTATTTTATTTTTTATACACTAATTAATTTTTCAGCAGAGCTGAAATTACGTTGTAAATTAATGAAATACAAAGGATGGGAATAATCACTTTACTAAACAGCGTACAACCATTAGAGTGAAAAAATGTCCAGACCGGGGTTCGATCTCGGATCCCTTGGTATAGCGCACCAAGTGCTTTACCAATTAAGCCATCCAGACGACATCTTGTCTAGCGTTCTCTCTCTTTTATATGGCAAGGCTACAACAATGCAGTACAAGTTGGAAAGTCAATCATGAGCACAACACCGTTGGCATGCATGAGACAAATTAAGCCCAGGGCAAATCAAACTGGGTTTTTAACCGGGTCAGAAAACTTCAAATCTTTAAAATCTTCAATTTTTAACAAATTTAATAATTTATATTCATATTATAATAGGTTTCTCAATACTCTGGGAGGAATTTAACTCCCACATTCCTTTATATTACTACATTGATGTACCAGTGAAGAAAACATTGTATCACGTTATGGATGTCATGCGCAGTGAACTATTAATTTTGAAATAGTTATTTTACCATGAAATACTATTCAAAGATAAATAAAAAAAACTGAGTACCGTTTACGGGAAGAACTATTTCAAAATTAATAGTTTACTACGCATGACATCTATAACGTGGTACAATACTATAAACTTATACTATTTTATGAAATGGCGAGAGATTAACAAACGTTTTAAACCTTGTTGTTTATATTAATCTGCAGCGCATAGAACCTTATTTTAACGAAAATTTTTCGTATGTTCCTTGATAATAAATAAACTTTTTTTAAATTAACTTTCAAGAAATGAATTTAGATGAAGTAACAAAAACTTATTTGACGTGTTAATGTCATTTAGCCCTTCTTCTGGAATGTTTTTATTTCTTATTGATAATTATAAAGATTAAGGGGGCCCGGGACACATTTTAATAACATTTTTAGATTGAATTAGAATTTTGAGTTTTTTTGTGATGGCTAACCATATAATCTGTAAACAAAATCAAATAATAAAATTTCTCATAATTTGTTTTTAAATATGTCAAAAAATGAGGTAAATTAAAATCTTTATTACACTAAATATTATTCGTCAAATTTTACTTTTGTTTCATTTAATTGATCAGAAATACACAATTTTTAATTATGATTCAGCATTTAAAAAAAAATATTAACTTAGAAAAATATTTAAATATTTAAACTAATAAAAAAAATATGTAACGTATTTTTAAAAAAATCATATTTTTAAAAGTAAATATTTTTTTTCAAATTTGCTGAATCAAAATAAAGTAAAACAAATGAAAAGGACATGTTATAAGTTTGAATCATTTATCTTTAACAGTTCTTGACTTATAACAATTTAAAGACGATAATTGGTGAAAGATACCATCAGGCAGAAAACCGCAAAAACATTTCCGTGACAACCACTAGTTGAAAGATAAATTTTGAAAAAAAAAATCCTGTTCTAATTACGTTAGAAACATGATTTAAACGTCATTTCAAGCGGATAAAACCGAGAACTGTTTAATACAAAAATATATTTTTCAAAAAATTTAAGATTATTGAGTTCCCGGACCTCCTTAGGAACATTCTTAAATTATTTGATTTTCAATATTTGAAACTTCATTGCAGTAAGATGGATTTCAAGATTTATTTTATGTATTGAAAGTTATGGTGTAGTTGCTGTGATTTTGTTAAGCATAATGAACATTTATAAATGTGCCTAAATTTCTTATGATTCTTCACTTACAGGTAGATAACTATATTTCAGAAAGTATTACGAACTGGACTGGTGTTTTCCAAGAGCACAACTAAAGAGAGTAAGATGTTTACGTTACTGGATATTTTTCGTAAATCTTTTTAAGCGACTAAACTGTTCGGTTTATATATTATTTTAAATAAACAATACTTTTTAAAACCAACATTTATATAAAAACTGATAAAATTTTAAACATTTTTATACCATTGGAAACAATATTTAATGTAGTTTTTGATTATATTACTGTATCAATTGAAATAGAATGAGCTGCTTTATAATATTGTAAAACAATGAAAAGTGGGTGTACTATGTTTTTGTTGTTAACGTAGTTGAACACTTATATGTGCATTATGAATATCTGCTATCAACTAGCATAACAATTTTTTAATTTGTTTGGGTATACAGAGAGAAAAATATTGTCTAAAAAGTCTCACTTAATTTAAAATGGAAGAAACAAAAAGACAGAACTCAACAGAAAAAAAATGAAAATTAATCTGAAAATTTAGGAAAAAAAACAAAAATCCGAAAATTGTTCTGTATTTTAATTTGAATGTTATTGTCAAACACTCAGATATAAAGGAAAACATGTAAATTTATTTGAAGACTGCTAAATTGAATAATTATTTTCCAAACAATAGTGTTATCTCTAAATCGGCTTGTATTGTCAAGAAAATATCTGAGGTAATTAAAACTTATGAACTGGTAAATTTCCAATTTAAATAATTACTAACATGTGAAGCGTAAAAACGGGGAAACATACAGTTTTAAATAAGAATTGATTGTAGTTGATTTTTGGTATGTATAGCGCTTCTTTTATTACTGACCCAATATGAAAATCTAGAATCCTGTGAGTTTAGATAGGATTTTTGCAAAGAAATAGAAAGTTATTTTCAGAAAACAAATTCATGAATTAAACATGCTTATACTATTACGAATAATATGGAATTATTGTAACCAGGAAGTATTTCGTTATTTTATTTGACTCTTAATTCAATACGAAAAAGATAAAAGTAAATGGTTTTTACAGCTTTATATGTAAGCTTAATATAATGCTGAATTAATATTCTGTCTATAATTTTTAAAACACGATACTATGCTAAAAAGTTCCTTAAAAGCCCTTGTGATTCGATAAAGGTTGGTCACGTGACGTGTTTTGTGTTCTTTTGCAAGTGAGTTTGAAACTACTCGCACGTCCTGATTCAGAGAGAGAATTTTTGACGTTGGTGTTTGCTAAAGAAAACGGGACGGATTTGGGAATGCAATGGAACGTTGTAATTGGAGAGTTTTTTTTTTTTAAGGCGACAGTGGACGTTCAAACTCATTTTTTTTATTTTTTTTTATTTCTCTTTAAATACTATTCAAGAACACACTATATGCATTATGGCATGTATCTATCACACCAGAATTAAAAAAAAATTTTTTTTTGGAGAAAAATAAGGAATTTTTCTGAATTTTTTAACCGTTACGCAGAATTTTTCAAAATGTCCCATGCGCATTCCATATCAATTAAAATCATCAATATTTTTTATGCAGGTTTGGTTTATATATACAAATAAAACTTGGTATCATATTTTATATATTTGAATATAAAGGTAAAAAAAAAAAAAAAAAAAATTCAAAATTTTTTGAAATTTTCCGCATTTTTGCATCATACATTTTCAATTAACTACCTTTAAATTTTTTAAATTATACCTCATTTCAAAAAACCATACCAAGTTTTATGACAAATATAATGATAAATAGCTACAAAAAATTTCAAACTATTCAGATGAAATAGTATGCGCATGGAGCATTTTGAAAAAATGTAAACCGACAAGATTTTTGAAATGAGAAAAACAATTTTAAAGTTTTAGTATTGGTAAACATAAGAAAATATACAATGAAAGGGACTAAAATCATATATATGCAAAACCTTTACATGTTTAATGAATGATTCCACCAAAATAATTATTTATAACCACCCCCCCCCCCCCTGTTGAGTGTCTGAAAAAAATCATTTTTTCTGCGATTGACTAATAAAGTTTGAGATTTTTCTTCGCAACCAATTATAGAATTTCTCAGTTTCATCTTTTTACAGATTACTAAATTTCTGTATTCTCGCCCCCCCCCCCCTTGAAAAAATTAATTTTTTCTGCGATTGACTAATAAAGTTTGAGATTTTTCTTCACAACCAATTGATGAATTTATCGGTTTCATCTTGAGACAGATTACTAAAATTCTCGATTCTCCCCCCCCCCCACCCCCTTGTTGAGTGACAGAATAAAATCATTTTTTACTGCGTTTGACTATTAAATTTTGAGATTTTTCTTCGCAATCAATTATTGAATTTCCCACTTTCATCTTTTTACAGATTACTAAAATTCTGTATTCTCGCCCCCCCCTGCCCCCTTGCCCCCCCCTTGGAAAAAATAATTTTTTCTGCGATTGACTATAAAGTTTGAGATTTTCCTTCGCAACCAATTATAGAATTTCTCAGTTTCATCTTTTTACAGATTACTAAAATTCTGTATTCTCGCCCCCCCTGCCCCCCTTCCCCCCCTTGAAAAATTATTTTTTTATGCGATTGACTAATAAAGTTTGAGATTTTTCTTCGCAACCAATTGATGAATTTTTCGGTTTAATCTTGATACAGATTACCAAAATTCTCGATTCTCCCCTCCCCCGCCCCTCTCCCTTGTTGAGCGATTAAAAAATTAACTTTTTAGTATGATTGACTAATAAATTTTTAGATTTTTTTTCGCAACCAATTATTGAATTTCTCAGTTTCATCTTTTTACAGATTACTAAAATTCTGTATTCTCGCCCCCCCCTGCCCCCCCCCCTTGAAAAAATTCATTTTTTCTGCGATTGACTAATAAAGTTTGAGATTTTTCTTCACAACCAATTGATGAATTTTTCGGTTTCATCTTGAGACAGATTACCAAAATTCTCGATTCTCCTCCCCCCCGGCCCCCCCCCCCCCTGTTGAGCGACTAAAAAATTAATTTTTTAGTGCGATTGAGTAATAAATTTTGAGATTTATCTTCGAAACCAGTTACTGAATTTATTGGTTTCATCTTGCGACAGATTACCAAAATTCTGGATTCTCCCCCCCCACTCCCCCCCCCTTGATAAAATTAAATTTTTACTGCAATTGATTAATAAATTTTTATATTTTTCTTCGCAACCATCTGATGAATTTCTTGGTTTTATCTAGCGGCATATTAGCAAAACTTTGGAATTCTTAATTTTTTTAGTCGTTCAACAGGGGGGGGGGGGCTAAGGGGGGAGATTTAAGAATTTTCGTTATCTGTCGCAAGATGAAACAGACAAATTTATCAAGTCGTTGCGAAGAAAAAAATTTAATTTTTTCAGTTACTCGCAGTAAAAAATGACTTTTTTTTGGTCACTCAACAAGGGGGGGGGGGGCGGGGGGGAATCAAGAATTTTGGTAATCTGTCGCAAGATGAAACCGAGAAATTCATCAATTGGTTGCAATTGAATGAAAATTAAAAATAAACAGTTAATTAGATGAAAAAATGCATTTGCAAATATTTGTAAACAAACATCAGCTGATCACGACGGCCGTTTAATTAATTATAAAAATGTAAATAAAATCCGAAAAAATCATCCGATTGTAATTATTTAAGTTGGAGATGAAAGCTTACATGGAGCTTTATTTTTTGGGGACAAGAAATTTTTTTCGAAAATTTGAGCGATTTTGCTGATTTTAAAGGTCCACTGTCGCCTTAACTGATGTGTTCGTCTGCAACGAGCGGTGAATTTTATCAAGCTAACTAGAGCAGGGGATTTTGTCGTCGAAAAGATGTAAAAAATAAACTGTTGCTTGCTTCCGATTTAGTATATAATACATATATAATGTTGTTCTATGGAGAGTTGTTAATAAACAAGTTGTTAAAGCTATCGTTTCGTAAATAAAGCATTTCCCCGGAATCTAAAGAAGATTGATTATGTTTGAATAAAATGGATTCGACTGCATCGTGTTTTTATTTTCTTCAATCACCAAAATACTCGGATGCTAAGATGCAAATTAATTTAAGACTGCAGTTTAATTCAAGTGTGCCAGACATGTCTTCCATTCGTGGCAAAATGTCACATATATATATATATATATATATTACAGTTGTTGCAGCTTACAAATACTTAATAAAGACATAAAATAGTGTTTAATTTATTTTTGATAGAATATATATTGAAAATTAAATGCTTACGATTGCGATACAAAACTCAAAATTATGGAAACAAATAAAGTCGTAGTCATTGGGATTTATATCACACCGGCCATTTTATCTCAGGGTAAAGAAAAAATGATAGCTTACCTATACAATAAAACCAATATCTATGGCAGAATTCTATTCACGCTTGCAGATTACCTTACAAAATATTCAAAGAATTTCGATAGAGTTTCTCTTCGTATAACAGGTCAAGCAAATAAGGTATTTCCGAATGGTACAATTACAGGAATAATAGGGAAAGTAAATCGATCAGAAATTGATATTGGCGTTCAACCAGTTACTATGGACGAAATAAGCACAGAGATAGTGGATTTCGCTTTCCCATATAAACTTAATTCTGCTACATTTATGACTCAAAAAGCAGAATATAAACCACATATATTTGGCATTTTCCAAACATTTTCATTGCCACTTTGGACAGCTATCATCTCAATTTTAATTGCGATGTCTTTGGTATACTACGTCACTTTGAAAAGAAGGTATTCATTCGATAAAATTTTACTTCATGCTTTTGCGGTTTTGTTAAAGCAGAATTCTATACTAATACCGTCATCAATGATAGAAAACTTGCTGGTCTTTTCGTGGGTTGTAGGAGCAATGTTTCTTTGTCTGGCTTACGACTCCGTATTCCTGTCTTTTCTTGCATTTCCCCCAATCAATCAAATTAAAGACTTACCACAGTTGACCAAGGCTGTAAAAGAAGGACATTATCACTGCATTACGTCTAAACAATCAAATATTTTTGAACTGTTAGTAACCTCAAAACATGAACATTTCAGAATAATTGAACGAGACCTCAAAACGAATAACTTAAGTAACGAAAATACTTTTCAAGATTTTTTTTACGATAGAAGCAAACAAGATCTAGCTTTTTTCTTAGATACGGATGTCGTTAGTATTTTTACTGTAGGAAAGAAATTAGTCTCTGATGACCGCTTCCTTGAAAACATATTTTCAATGACTGTCCGAAAAGACTTTTGTTGTAAAAAATTGCTGGAAAAATTCGCTCATAAATTTATGGCTTCCGGATTGTATTTCAAGTATATTAATGATCAGCCTTTTTAATTCGTATACCAGAATTACTGAAATACGAGGAAAAATACACTAGTAAAAGAAAATTAAACCTTAGCGATGTTGCTTCTGCGTTCATATTTTTAATATTTGGACACATTATTTCTTTCTTAGTTCTTATAATAGAAATATTGTCAAATCGTAAGAAGAAAATTGCTCACATGATGAAAAATATAATAAATTAAATGTAATTTTTTTAAAACATACTTTCATTAAAATTAAAAAAAGTCAACTTATAATAAAAAGCACAAAGTGTGCGTCTCTCATTGCTTACGTCATAATGATGCAGGCAACAATATGGTGAAAATGGATGAATGCTGCAACAATGTTGCTATTTTTTCAATTAAACAATCCTAACATTGATTCTAAGGGGAAAATGCAAATTTTGTGCGGATGATGATATATATATATATATATTCCGAATTTCAAAGCTCTACTTCAGCAATAAGTCGGTGGAAATTGAGTATCAAGATTTGACTACCAAATACATACAGAAATGTAAATTAAGATAAAGTATATAATAAAAACAAAAATGAGCACTGCATACAAAGAAGATTCCATGTAATTACCTTAGAAAATTGAATTGTGTAGTTACTCTATTCTTATATTAAAAAATCTCATTACATTATGTATATATTATTTTGAGAATATCACATTGCCTTAGTTTTTAAAATTATACGAGACTAATATTTAACGAAGATTTCGTATGATTAGTTCTGCACCAAATTACATATTGATCTTATAGAATGAAACTGGCGTGAAAAGATTATTGGGGAAAAGTACATATCCCCAAGTATGTCAAGTATCGCGTTTGAAATCTCCCCTTTCTCAGTTTTCTACCCGAAATTTTATTTTTTCCTTTAGAGTCGGGGAGGAGATAATTCCGTCAAATGGTGACAGTGAGGGAGTATAAAGTCCATCATTTTCCCCTCAATGTTTTATCTTGTATATCATGCATTCGAGGTTGCTTCACATATTGATAATGAGTTTCCAGAACTTTTGTTGCTAAGTTTTAAAGAAATATTTGAACTGTATTATCATTATTCTTCGAGACGATTAACTTTCTTTATATTTATAATTGACAAATTATGATATGACGCATGGCAAATCACTTATTACAAATACTAATACACAAATACTAATACACAAATACTTTTATAATTAAAAAGCATGGTTTTGTAATTATTTGCAGTCTAATGAATAAAACTTAAAATGTTGAATATTTTTGTTTTACTATGCACTTCAATTTTAATAAAGAAAAATTATATTAAAGGTTTTGAAATTTTTTTATAGCGTAAGGTATACATATGTGTTATGCTGAATGAAATAGGTCAAAGTAATTTTGTCGATACAATTGTAATACTTGCTATTTTAAATATTCATTAATGAATTACTTATAGCATTTACTCTAAAGATAAAACTTTGAAACTGAACAGTTGAAAATACTTTGATTATTTATAATAACATTAATCAGGAAACAGCAAAGAAAAACTAATCTGGTTATTTTCATTTTGTTTTAGATGGTGAAAGTAGTTGAATCAGGATGTGCTCATAAAATAATTAACTATATACTGATGGACAAAACGTAAGGAACAAGAAGAAATGGGCATCTAAATGAAAATCTACGAGTAATTATGAATAAAGAGGCTAACAATAGTTATGTGCAGTGTATTCAACAGGATTTAATATAAAAATTTTGTTGAAAGCATGTATACAGGTTGTTACAAGAGGTTGTTTCTCTGAAACGTTCATATTGATGAAATTGTCCAATTTTAAAGAGGATAAAAATGATAAATTAATCGAAAAAAATATATCTATTTATTTATTTATTTATTTGTGGAGTTTTTTAAATTATTATTATTCATTCTAAGAACTGAGAACATTCCTAAAGCATTTTTGATATTCAAAACAACATTGAAGTTAGTCGCATGTAAATATTTTTTTTAAGTGCTGAAAGTTATGAAGTAGTTGTCAACCACAATGAATATAAAAATGATTCCCATGATTCTTGATTTACAAGTAGATAATTATTCTTCAGAAAATGTTACGTATTTGTCCAAAAACACAGTTAAATATAGTAAACTGGTTAAATTACGGGATACTTTCCATAAAGCTTTTTAGTTGACTACGCTCATCGGTGCAGATATTATTCTAAATAAATTATTCTTTTGAAAATCGAAATTTCAGTAGACGATTATCTATATATTGATAAAATTTTAAACAATTTCATCCTATCGTAAACAATTCTTACGGTAGTTTTTTATTGTAATATTGTATTACTTGAAATAGAATGAAATGTTTTATAATTTTGCGAAATAATGAAGAGCTTTTTGTATAATATTTTAGGGTTTAATGCAAGGGACCATTTTGATGGGCATTCGCAATATCTACTGTCAAGAAGAATAACAATTTGTCAAGTTTAGAAAGACAAATATGCTCTGAAAAGCATTATTTTTTTAAAAATTTGGATGAAAGTAGAAGAAACAAACAAAGAGGATAAAAGTGATAAATTAATCTTGAAAAAAAAAAAAAACTGTTTAATTTTTGATTTGGATTTTACTTTCAAAAACTCGGATGTTAACTAAAACGTGTAAATTTATTGGAAAAATGCTAAATTGAACAAATATTTTCCTGAAAAATGTGTTTTCTTTTAATCGGCCTGTATTGGCAAGAATACATCTGAAGTAATCAAAACTGATAAACAGGTAAATTACAAGTTTAAATAATTGTTAACAGCTGAAGTGTAAAAATCTGGTAAATATTTAGTTTTAATTTAAAATTTCATTGTAGTGGATTTATGCGTCTGTATTTTCTTTTTAATTAAACTGACACCACAAGAAAATCTGGAATGAAATGAGTTCGGATGTTATTGTTGCAAAATAATAAAAAGTGATTTTTAGCAGAAGAATTTAAAAAAATAAACATATTTAAGTAGAAATACGAATGTAGTATAACGAAAGATAGAGAACTATTATAACCATAAAGTGTATTCGTTACCTTATTTAATTTGCAATTAAATATTTCTGAAGCATTTAAATGTAGATCGTTTACAATGATTTATATTTAGGCTTAATATCATGCTGAATATATTTTCAGTCTATAATACCTAACACAGGATTCCTATTTAGAATGGAACAAGAAAGTTTTTTTTTAATTTTAAAGTTCTTGTAGTTTATTCATAAAATTTATATACATCAAATAGTTTTTAATTTATTTTCGAATACGTAAATGTTGAAACTTAAAGCCTTACAATCCCTATTCACAACTAAAAATTATGGAACCAGATAAAGTCGCAGTTATCGGATTTTATGTCCTCAAGCAAATTTTCTCTCTGGTATCTGTAGAAAAAATAAAAGCTTACGTGTCGCGTTAAACCAATATCTATGATACAATTCTATTTACGTTTGTAGATTATCTTACAAAATATTCGAAAAAAATGGATAGTTTCTCTTTTCGTTTCACAGATCAAATAAATCAACATTTTCGGAATAGTAGATTGACGGGAAAAATAGGGATGGTAAATCGATCAGAAATTGATATTGGCGTTCAACCTTTTGCTATGGGTGAAGTAACCACAGAGATGATGGATTTCTCTTACCAGCATAAACTTCATTCTGTTTCATTTGTGACTCAAAAAGCAGAATATAAACCTGAGGTTTTCGGCATTTTGAAAATATTTTTATTTCCGCTTTGGATAGCTATCATCTCAGTTTTAATTGTGATGTCTTTGGTATATCACGTGACCTTGAAAAGAAGGTATTCATTTTATAAAAGTTTCCTTCACAGTTTTACGGTTTTGTTAAGGCATAGTTCTGTTTTAAAACCGTCATCAATGATAGAAAACTGCTTTCTTTTTCGTGGATTTTAGGAGCAATGTTTCAGTGTTTGGCTTACGACTCCGTGTTCCTTTCTTTCCTTTCATTTCCCCCTATTCCACTAATAAAAGATGTGCCACAGTTGGCCAAGGCTGTAAAAGAAGGACACTATCGCTGCATTACGTCTTCCGTAGCAGTTTATTTTCAAGTGTTATTAGAATCAAAGCAGGAAATTTTAAGAATTATTGGAGAAGGCCTTAAGACGAATAACTTAAGTAACGGAAATACTTTACTAGATTTTTTTTACAACAGAAACAAACAAAATCTCGCTTTTCTACTAGATACAAATGTAATTGATGTATTCACTGTTGGAAAAATATACGTCGCTAAAGACCGTTTCCTTGAAAGCATAGCTGCAATGCCTATCCGAAAAGAATTTTGTTGCAAAAAATTGGTGAAAATTTTCATTCATAATTTAATGACCTTGGGATTGTATTTCAATTCGTATGCGACGTCAACTGAAATACGAGGAAAAGGATACCAGTAAAAGAAAATTAACCCTTTCAGATGTTACTCCTGCGTTTATATTTTTAATATTTAGACACGTGCTTTCTTTTTTAGTTCTTATCGTAGAAATAGTGTCAAATCGTGGATCCTTTTAAGAAAAATAAAAAAATAAAATTTAGAATTGCATATAAAGTTTCCTTTGTGTGCGATGCTAATGCAGGTATGCTAAATAATTAAATTTGTAATTACTATATTCATTATTACCAAATCTTGTTTTATTTTGCTGATGTTGTATGATAATAATGCGAAAATTTCGTAAAATTAGCATTGCATTGACTGTATAATTTTGCACTGTATTAGATTTTTTAAATTAAAAGAGACTATTATTCAGTTAAGATATTCTAGGATTAGTTATTCTGCAAATGACACATTGATCTTATGGTATGAAATTGATATAAGAAGATTTTGAACCAAAAAACACATCCTTTACGTCAAACGCGTTTAAATCTTCTACCCTCTGATTTCCCTACCCCCAACCGAAATTTTATTTGTTATTTTGGAGCCGAAGAGGAGATAAATCCGCCAAATGAAAACAGCGGAAGACTTCAAAGTGCATCATTCTAACATTAATTCTTTCTTATGTATCTCATGAATTTCGGAGTGCTTTACACATTCATAATGAGATTATAGAACTTCGTTGCTGAGTTTGTAAGAAATATTTGTACTCTATTATTATTTTTCTTCATGGAAATTATTCTTTGTAACGGTAATTGATAAATTATCGCACTTGATAAATTACTTATTACACAATCTAATACACGATTACATAAGCACAGTTTTGTAATTATTTGTATTCTAATAAATAAAAATGTAAATGTTTAATATCTTTATTTTATTGTGCATTTCAGTCTTAATGAAGAAAAATTATTTCGAAGATTTCAATGATTTTAAAAGCATTAAGGTGTTATACTGAACGAAGTAGGTTCAAGTAATATGTAGATATAATTATAACATCCCTCCAACCGTTCGGAAGAACAGGCGGACGGTGAATTCGCCAGAAATCTGTTAAAGGGGAATTATAGAAGTAATGAGAGGCAAGAGCATCACCACACTCACAAAAAGGAGAAAGGTCTCTTTTGAATTTCAAGAGGTAGGCTCTAAACGGACCATGGCCGGTAAGGAGAGCTGTTGTGGAGTGAATGGTCAGGAAAAAGATGACGGGATACCACTGGGACCAGGCATCGGTATATCTACCCATATCGGAATAGTCCCATTGGTCCGCCACTACTTCGTAAGATGGATGCAAAGATGTATTTTCAGGTGTGATTGCGGTACTAAAAGGTAAAATCAACTGATGATCTAGAAGTTCTCTACTTTGCCAACATAACCACAGTTTCATTCCCTAAGATATCCTTATGGGCGGAAATGTAGCCAAAATGTGTTTTAGAATCTGCATATTTTTAAGATTTTCTGTTAACAATCCTTTTGTAATTTTTTTGGCATTTTTTATCATTTCATTTCCATAATAGAGCTGTTTATTTCCTATTTCTATTTCCAGGCGGCATACAATATACATTTTTTTAAACTAAAATTAAAACAGAAAATTACGTAAAATCACTGGACACGTTTTGACAAATATCTAAAGAAATACTATTCAAAGAAAGTGTTCGACTTCATATTTTTCAGCGAAGGTTTAATCACGAGAGCAATTATGGGACTAACAAGAAATTGAAGGAAAATAATATTTGGATGTACCTTGTAAAATCAAATGCTCTAAATGACCGTTAGCTAAGGTAAAGCTAGGAGAGTCTGCGCACAATTGTAAAGAATAACAATAAAAAAACTAAATATTAATTTTTTGCTAAACTATCCATGAATCATTTTTGCTAAACTATCCATGAATCATTTTTGCTAAACTATCCATGAATCATTTTTGCTTCATTTGTTTTTTATGCGTTTCCAATGCTATTTTGTTGTTATGTTGCAATTTAATAGAACAGTTGTAATAAAACCAAGAAAGTTATTTTGCGCAATCTGTCCTTACAGGGTTGGTGTCATTGCACACATGGGTAGGAGAGATGGTACTAATAATAACTACAATTAAATTGTTAACAATGATAATTACACTTAAATGACATTGTTGTAAGGTTTTTGTGAACAAATATTATTGTATTAAGAGTGAATATTTCAACCTAATAATTAAACAATCAGAAAAAGGAAATAATTTTAAAAACGATTTAAAAATTTTAATTAAAGGGAAAAAAAACTAAAGAATCAGAAATAGCAATTCCAGATAAGATTACAAAATAACATTAAGTTACTTGATAACACGTTTGACTTAAAATTAGTCCATTTTCATTTTTCATTTTTAATGCAAATTTACCAATGAGCTGCGTAATCTCTCCTAGTATTGAAACTAATGGGAACAATGCGCCATCTCTCCTAAGTAGCAGATGCGCAAACTCTCCAAATTCGGTAGGAGAGATTGCGCAGCCTTTTATTTAAACATGGCCGCTACTAAAACGAGCCGTTGGTGTTCACTCTGTTAGTTTAGATTAGTAGCTTATGAGAAATCATTTCAGTTTAAAATATTTTGTACTACTGACATTGTATAGAAATTCTGACGAATAGCTATGAAAATTCAAGCATTGACTATGGGAAAATAAAACAAAATAGCAAAGACGCTCAAAACAATCAACGTGCACTGTCAAGTAGACACTCTACTACTGCTGTTGTACAACTACCTGCAGTCGCTGCGCGGTCACTCTATACCTTCCCCCTGAACCTCTATGTGCGCAATCTCTCCGACCGCGCCATCTCTCCTGGCTTTATCTTATACATCACATAATTATACGAATGTTGGTCCAGATTTCGGCTTATTTGTGAAAGAATAGCACGTAATACTCATGGAGATATAAGGGGTTTTCTAAAGAATTAAAAAAAATTCCTTTATGATTTATTTATATCAACCTAATTTCATCTAGCTTCAAAAAATTTAACTAAGTACAGAGGAATGATACACAAACTAATAGTCACAGAATAACAGCCCAAGATTTTATTACTTGGAACAGCTATTTTGATTCTTTATATTTCAATGACTAAGCACATACTTCGATTACATGTATGTTAAATTTGCGCTTTATTTATATTATTGTTTATTTACTTATTTATATAGCGCTAATTTTGTTATAGAATATAAGACGGAAATAAACGCTAATCTATTTATGCTGTTTCAAATGCAAATAGCTTTATCTTCGATAATCTAGGTGCACACGATATAATATAAAATTAATGTTTCTAAATTATTTTTAATACCATAAAAAGTGAGTGATTTCAGATGAAGTTTTCAAAGTAATTGCATTTGAAAATGTATTTTTTAATACATGGTGTAAAAATTAAAAGATCGTCATGTATAGAAGTAATTAAATTTGCGAAATTTAGAAAAGGTTCGTTGTGACAGTTCATATGACGTCAGCATTAATTGTGGTTTTTACATTTATTATCTAGATAATCAATACGAGTTGTATTTTTTCCAACTGTGTGTATGTTTTCTTAAGCAATCAGTGTGATTGTATTAAAATAATTAAATAGATTATGAATGTTTGTTTATTATAGGAACTCAATAATTTGAAAGAAAATTACTCTCAAAAAAGGAATATTTGACGTTTCACATTCGACAGTTTACGCGTCAGCGACAGATCTCAGGTATTTAACAAAAACTACTCATTTGAATTATTTAAATAATGTGTTTTTTTTTTCATCATTAGGCAATGTTATTCCTTCGTGAGTAGGTAACGTTTTTGTTATAATAAAGACATATATTCAAATTTCAATGCTTTTCCATAAAACAGATGGTATATGAAGAATCGCAAAAATACATTTTCGAAATTCTACTAAATATACTGGCGAGCAAAATGATCACTTAGCATGTGAGTATTGCCGCATTTATTGCGGTTAAAAAATAAGTACCATGGTTTGGTAAAAAATAATTATTTAGATTACGCAGTTTTTCCATTGAAGAGATGATATGCCTAGAAACCAACGAAAAACACTTTCATGAAGTGAGACTAAATATATGTTTAATTAGTTCGATAACTTATGGTCTGTGTTGCGTATACTCGCATTTACTTATGCAAATATTAAATATTTTGATACCATTGGTAATAATTCTTACTGTAGTTTTTGATTATTTTATTGTATCAGTTGAAATAGAATGACATGTCTTATAATGATGTAAACTAATGAACAAAAAATGTTTTATAATGTTTTAGTTGTTAATGTAGTTGAATATTTTGATGTCTGTTGTGAATACGAGATATCAACAAGCATACCAGCTTATTAATGCATATTGAGTGTACAGAAAGACACACATGCTCTGAAAAATGTTATTTCCTTAGAGGATAAAAGTGATAAAGTAATCTGACACCTTTTAAAGAAAAAAAAACTCATGAATCCAAAGATTGTTAAGATATATTGTTATAGAGATATGTTAAGTTATGTTAGTATATTTTAATTTGGATTTTACTGCCTGAACTCGGATGAGAACTAAATTAGGTAAATTTATTTTTAAACTGAATGATGAAAAATTTTAACAATCCGAAAAGTACCATTATCTTTAAACTGACTTTTATAGTCAAGAACAGATCTGAAGTAATAAAAACTGATAAACTAGTAAATATATAAAGCGGAAGTATAATTAGTAAAAAGTGAAGCATAAAATACTGACAAATATTTAGTTTTAATTAAAAATGGTTTGCAGTCTCTTTATGCATGTATAACTCTTTTTTTTATAAAGCCGAACCTACACAGAAATATAGAATGCAGTGGGTTCATATATGATTGTGAATTAAATAGAAAACGATATTTAGTAAAAGAATTTCATGAAATAAACATATTTGTATTATGACGAAAGATATCGAACATTACTAAGTTGATAAATCTATGTTGCTTATTGCAGTTTTTAAACATTATTTTTCTGCGAGTCCATGAGACATCATCAAAAGTTTTAAATTGTTTCTGAATAATATAAATTAATTCTTATAATTATATCAATTTTCGTATTGAAACTTATTTTAGAAATGAATGTTTCTTGAAGGTAAATATTTACTAGGGCTTCCCTCAAAGGGATTAGTCTGAGTGATATCGATGAGAACATAGTGTTAACAATTACAATATAAAGAAAAGGCAAATTAAATGATAGAATTACAAAATATCATAAATAAATTCATATACATTGTTAAAAAAATCGAAAAGAAGTACCGTTCATCAGATGTGTTGTCATAATTTTTTTAACATGTGGCAAAGAATCTCAATTTTTTAAGCGCGTATTGCGCAAAACTTGAAAAAAAACTCCGGATCTGTTAAAACGCCAAGCTTTTTAAAGTTACGTAATTGGATTTGCAGCCAATATATTATTCTATCAAGCGTGGCTTAACGCAAATTTAAATTCATTGTTGCACCTTTTTTGTGTGTGAATTTAAATTTTTTCTTCCTTGATTATATATCTATTATATTTTATAACTGTTTATAGAAACTCTTACACTTCAAACCACATTGATAGCATGCTTTGCTACAAACCAGATTGCAAAACTATAGTGTAAATTACTATTAAAGTATACAATCTTTCGATGACTTCTGTAAAATAACTTTTACATTTAATCTCCATATCGGCAAAATTGAAAAATTATATACATTACAAAGTTAAGCTTAATAGATACTTCTTGATTATTCTCTAGGAGGCTCTGCCCTCTGCGCCTTTAACCCCTTGGGGACGAGCGACACGTATACGTGACGCATAAGGTGTTCAGAATCCTCGATTATTCCCACCAGTAACTTTTTATTGTAAACTTTGCCTTATTTAATGACAGCATTTCTGAGATTCAATTAGGCGAAAATTTCTGTTTTGAAAAACCGGTGGCAAAAGATTAAAAATTCTGTAAAGGACGCTCGTCGCGAAGGGGTTAATGCGCCTTTACTGCGCCAATCCGCAGACTTTTCTTTTGCCTGTCTGTCTGTATCTCCACAATCTGTCTGTTTCCCTATCCATTCTTCTGACCGTCTCTCTAACCGATTGTCTATCTCTCTACACGTCTCGCTACCTGTCTCTATATTTCTCTACTGGTCTCGCTACCCGGCAATCTATTTCTCTAACCGTCTGTCTATCCGTCTAACTACTTGTATGTCTAGCCGTGTCTCTATACACTTCGCTAAATATTTGTCTATCTGTCTCTCTACCCGTCTGGCTATGCGCCTCTCTACCCGTCTGGCTATGCGCCTCTCTACCCGTCTGGCTATGCGCCTCTCTACCCGTCTGGCTATGCGCCTCTCTACCCATCTTCTTACCCATCTCCGTACCCATCTACTGTCTCTCTACTCGTCTGTATACCCGTCTCACTATCCGTCTGTTTTTGTACCCGACTCTTTACCCGTCTCGCTACCAATCTCATTACCCGTCAGTCAACTCGTCTCTGTACTCATCTCCCTACTCGTCTCTTTATCTACCACGCTACGCGTCTCGCAACCTTTCTCGCTACATTCCTGTCTACCGGTGTCGCTACCTGTCTCGTGACCCATCTCTCTACCCCTCTGTCAACCCTCTTTTTACCTTTCTCTCTAGTCGTCTGTCTATTCGTTTCGCTACCCGTCAGCCTGCCTATGTCGCTACTCGTCTCTCTACCATCTCACTACCCGTCTGTCTACCCGTTTGTTTACTCGTCTTTCTACCTCTCGCCACTTCTTCTCAATACTTAAACAATTCATTTAATATACAGAAGCCGTTTATCGGTTATTAAATGCAAACAGAAGTAATTTATCTAATAAGTGTAATCAGATGCAATTTTTTTTTTAAAATACATACATAAACCTAAATAATAATTCATCAGTTTTGCGTTCATAGTTGTTTATATCATTTGACAGTAAATCTCAACTTCTTAAACCTGAATTATCTCAAGCTTTTTTTAAAAAAACCACAAAGTCTGTATAACTGCAAAGTACCCTGACGGCTATATTAGCTACATGTTATTATGTTTAGTGAAAGTTTCGTTATCGCGTTTGCAGCCAATTGTCTATGTCAGAAAGCGTGGCTTAACGCCATTTTAAATTCATTACTGTAACGTTCTTTTCTGTTCTTTTCTTTTTTTTTGTGTAGGAGGGGGGGGAGGGGGGGGAAGGGTTTCAAATATATACATTTAAATTAAAACTTTTGCCTCCATGCCATTAGTGTTGTTTGTATTATTAACAAATACCTTGTAGACCGAGCTTCATTTGAAACAAATGTAAAAGACTTCTTCTACAGTTTTTTTTAGGAGAAACTTTCGTAATTGGGCCCGAAGCCAATAGGAGTATTTAATATCATTATTTTAACTCTTATAGAGTTAAAACAATATTGTTGCTAGCTTTACTGTTGTTTGAGACCAGCCTTGCCTGTGTATCTGAATGGGGAAAAGTTTCGTATCCTATGTCGGTTGGCGAAAAAATTTTTAAATGTTGCCCAAAGGTAGTTTTAGCATCTTACAAAATTTTTCAAGAAAGCGGTAAAACATGTTTTTCAAATATTTACAAACATGCGTTTATTAAAGCATGTTTTTGCACCATCTTAAAAATTTAAGCACGATGCTACAATAAAATTTTATCGCCATATTCGATATTTTAATAAGTAATGAAAATACATAAACAAACTTATTTAACAAACCTAAGAGGCATTTTTGTGATAAATAATTGTTATTGTCAGGGGGGTAAATTGTAAACAATTAATAAACGGCTAGTAAATAATAAATAGCATTTAAAATCTAAAAATGGAGAAGTGGTCCATATAAAAATTAAACGCTTGATATATGTAAATCTTTTTTTATTTTTTAATATTTCCGAAGGCACAGATAAAAAGGTAAAAATCTTTTACAAATCTCTTTTCCAAATGCCAAATAGAAAGTATACAAAATAGAATGCCAAATATACAAAATAGAAGAATATCAGCAAAAAAATATATTTACATAATACTACGTCTGCAAAAAAATAACATTTAGAAAAAGCAAGCCAAATCCTGCAGATCCCAACAATCACATCGAAAAACTTATCACCAAAAAAGAACTCGCCAAATCTTACGGCACAGGAGATGGATTTTTCCCTCTGAATGCAGTTCTTGTACGATGGGTGATTATAATATAATTGTTTCATTTCACATACTACATACCGTTTGATATATTGGTACTTTTATGTTATCCTGGGCGCAGTTGATAAATCGCCAAATATTTGTTCCTATAACATTTTCATATTGAATTCATTTCATTTAAATATAAGCCTTTCACTCATTTAGTTTAAAATACATGCCTTTCATTAATCCCATTTAAAATGCTAAAAAGAGGAAAAAAAAAGAAATAATGCCATAAATCGAAACCTTTTATTTAAACACCAAAGAATTGTTTTTTTTTTTATTTACACACGCGAAATAAAAAAAGCTGCTATTGCTGAGATTTGCGCCAAATCTCTAATACCAAGTCTACTAAGTTATTGCGGGGGTTTTCTTTCAAACAGAAAAAAAATCCAGATTAATTTTCGATTTCTACTAAATTGAAATATATTTTATTGTGCTGAATATTAGTGCGTGCATATTTTTTTGCTCCATGTACTCTATGAACTTTTCAATTCCGATTGTCTACGAAAATCTCCCGCCGGTGAAAATGACGTACGCACAAAATTTTCGTGACGTATGTACTTTAATTGTGCTTTTTTATCTTTTTTTTTAATATAATTTCCAAATGGTTTGACATTTATTATTGGTAATAAATAGACGTCGTTGTCACCTTTATAGGTACCTGCTGTAAAAATTTGAACGAAATCCGTTAAATATTTTTTGAGTTATACTTGACGAAAGGTTTTAATATCCATCGTAGCTATATATGGGGCAAAGTAATACTGCGCTGTGTATGAGTCTTCGTTGCACTCAGACAATAATTACTTTTAAGAATGTTCTTAAAATTACTGTAATTTAAATTATTCGTTTTGCATACAAAAGTACATTAAGATTTCTGATACATTTCTTGATATTTAAATTTTTACGATTACACTCCGACATATGATGTAAAATAACTTTACTTAAATTACTTGTGCATATAAATACGAAACTGCGTATTTATTTCTTGACTGTGAATATTTATAATTTATCTCCAAATTGTGTCCTAACTTTACCCGAATTTCATTGACTGAAAATGTGTAATACTAAAAAGAACTTATAAATTTCGCGACATTTATCGTCAGACATATTCTGAGTTCAGTGGTACAACCAAGATCTTGATCTAGAACATCTTTTAAACAACGATTGTACTTTAAAAATTTCAAATTTTGAGATCTTTAATATTTTAAGTTCATATTAAAAGAGGTTTCTTAATACTCTGCGTGGAATTTATCCTCTCCTTTCATATCCTTCGATGTACTAGTGAAGTACTCAATGCACTATGTTATGGACTTCATGCGTAGTAAACTATTATTTTTAAAAAAGGTGTTTTAACAGGAAATACCAGTCAAAGATCAATGAAATTTACGAAAATTGAAAAGTATTGCAGTGTGTGGGAAGAAGTATTAATGCAGTTTCAACTTATATTATTCTATGAATTAGTTACAGTTATCGAAAACGTTTTAAATGTTGCTGGGAGTTTACATTAAACTGCTGATCATAGAAATTTACTTTAAAGAAGATTCTTCAGGTGTTGCTTGTGGTAAATATATTAACTTTCCATAAATTAATTTAGCTGAAGTACTAAAAACTGACTTGACGTGTTAACGTCATTTAAATTTTATTGTTGAGCGTTTTAATTCTTATGACTCATTTTAAAGATTGAGAACAACACTATTAAAATAATTATTTTTGAATATTTGAAAATTCAATGAAGTAAGTTGGATTCAATTTATATATATATATATATATATATTGAAAGTTATGATGTAGTTGTTGCTATTTTGTTAAACTATGAACGTCTGTAAATATGCATAAATATTTTTGATTTACAGATAGAAATTTATTCTTTAGAAAGTGTTAGGAACTGGACTTTTACTGTCCAAGAAATACAGCTGAAAAGAGTAAACTGATTAAATTACGGGTTACTTACTGTAATTTTTTTTAATCAATTAACTTGATTGGTTTAGATGCTATTCTAAATAAACTATTATTTTTAAAATTAAAATTTCAGTTTAAAATAGTATGTATGAACTGAAATAATTTTAAACATTTTGAACTTCTTGGAATCAATTCTTACAGTAGTTTGTGATTATATTTTTGTATCAGTTGAAATAGAATGAAATGTTTTATAATGTTGTAAAATAATGAAAAGTTGGTGTATAATGTTTTAATTCTTAATCTAGGTGGACATTTTTATTTGCATTCTAATTAATTACTATCAGCAAGAATAATAGATTGTTAATTTATCTTTAGTGTACAGAAAGACAAATTAGCTCTAAAAAGTGTTTATTTCCTGTAAATTGGAAGAAATGAGATACAATTAGAAATGACAAACAAAGATAAATTTAACTGAAAACTAACAAATAGTCCCAAAATTGTTATATATTTGAATTTGGATTTTACTATCAAGAACTCAGATGTGAACTAAAACATGTAGATTTATTTGAAAACTGTTAAGTTGAAAAATTATTTTCCGAAAAAATATTGTTTTATTTAAACCGACTTTTATTGACAAGAATACGTCTGAAGCCATTAAAACTAATAAACTGGTAAATTACAAGCCTAAACTATTGGTAACAGCTGAAGCTTAAAAAACTGTTAAATATTTATCTTAAATTAATTTTTTTTGTATTTGATTTATGCGTGTTTAATTTTTTAAACTGACCCCATACAAAAATCTAGAACGCAGTGAGTTCAGATGTGATTCTTGCAATGAAATGGAAAGTAATTTTTAACAAAAGAATTTCATAAAATAAACATTTGTAGCATAACGAAAGAAATAGAACTATTCTAACCAAGACGTATTTTCGCTATTTTATTTGATTCTTAATTCGATATTTAAGAAATAATTAAAGTTTATTCGCTTTTAATGATTTATATTTAGATTTAAAAGCATGCTGAATTAATATTTTGTCTGTAATTTCTAACACACGATTCAGATTTAGAATTCATCAAAAAATAATTGTTTTATTTTAAAGTTCTTGCAGCCTACTCATAAGTATAAAGATATCAAATAAAATTATATTTTTGATAACACATCTATTTAAAATTAAAGGATGAGAACTCATTCGATTCTCAAAATTATGGGAACAGATAAAGTCGCAATTATTGGATTTTATGTTAAAAAGCAAATTTTATCTCAGGCATCTAAAGAAAAAATCAAAGCTTGTTTATCAGATAAAAAAGATATCAATGGTAGAATGTTATTTACGCTTGCAGATTATCTTGCACAATATTCAGAAAAATTCGATAGAGTTTACTTTCTTTTCACAGATCACGCAAATAAAGTATTCCCGAATAATACATTGATGGGAATAATAGGGATTGTAAATCTGTCAGAAATTGATATTGGGATTCAACCAATTACTATGTACGAAAAAATGACAGAGATCGTGGATTTCTTTTACCCATATCGACTTTATTCTTATACATTTGTGAATCGAAAAGCAGAATATAAACCACAGCTTTTTGGCATTTTTCAAACGTTTTCATTGCCGCTTTGGATAGCTATCATCTCAATTTTAATTGCGATGTCTTTGGTATATTACGTCATCTTGAAAAGAAGGTATTCATTTGATAAAATTTTACTTAATATTTTTGCGGTTTTGTTAAGGCAGAGTTCTATATTAAAACCTTCATCAATGGTAGAAAACTTGCTCGTCTTTTCGTGGGTTGTAGGAGCAATGTTTCTTTGTCTGGCTTACGACTCCGTATTTTTGTCTTTTTTTGCATTTCCCCCTATTACTACAATCAAAGACTTGCCACAGTTGGCCAAGGCTGTAAAAGAAGGACACTATCACTGCATAGCATTTCTACAATCACCTGTTTTTGAACAGTTACAAAAATCAAAACAAGAAAATTAAAAAATAATAGGACAAGACCTTAACACGAATAACTTAAGTAATAGAAATATTTTTCGAGATTTTTTCTGGATAGTAGCAAACAAAATCTCGCTTTTTTAGTAGACACAACTGGCGTTGATATTTTAAGTATTGGAAAAAAATTCGTCTCTGAGGACAGTTTTCTTGAAAACATGGCTGCAATGAGGGTGCAAAAACATTTTTGTTGCAAAAAATTGTTAGAAAAATTCACTCATAGGCTTATGGCTTCGGGATTATATTTCAAGTATAAGAATGATGCATCATTTTTAGCCCGTATGCCACGTCTACTCAAATACGAGGAAAAAGCCAATGGTAAAAGAAAATTAACTCTTACGGATGTTGCTCCGGCGTTTATATTTTTAATATTTGGGCACATCATTTCTTTTTTTTTGTTCTTATCGGGGAAATATTGTCCATTCGTGAATAAAGTGGATCGTTTGAAGAAAAATAAAAAAAAGAGGAATGAGAATCGCATACAAAGGAGGTTTTAGGGATTTAGCTTTAAAAATTGAAATTACTCACTCTTTTATTACCAAATCTTATTGCATTTTGTTGGTGTTGCATAAAAATAATACGAAGATTTCGTATAATTAGCGTTTCACTGAATAGTACTATATATTTTATTCTGAGAACATCACACTGCTTCAGAACGTTAAAATTATGCGATTATTATGTAACGATATATATATATATATATTATATAACGCCGTAGATATCCTATAAACGTAGAACCTTTTAAGATGTGTACCAAGAAGAGATCCGAGCTTATCCCGTTTGCTGTGAAAGAATTGCCATTCAGTCCAGACGGACTCTGAAATTTACAGGTACCGATTGACTATTCCCTGTGTTTTTTTCTGTGTATTTCCTAAAAGGTATAGGAATGTTAGGGGTGAATCTCTATAATTTAGAAAAATTGTCCAACCAGTAATTTCTATTATTAATAGCCATTTAGGGACTCGTTTAATATAATTTTTGATCCCGCACTTTGTTTAGCGCGAGGATGTTAAAGCACAAAGATGCTGTAGTAGGGACTCATTTATCTATTAATGATTTATTCTTTTATAATTTTTTACTTTAATTTCATACTTCTTGATATTGATGTTTTAATTTATTTTATGTTGCTTTTAAATATCTGTAAATAAATATTCTGATTTATGTTTAATTCTCTGTTTTAATTTTATATGGGGTGACACCCATACATCGAGTAATTGTTTTTTGCCTTAATTACTTGTTTATTAATTTTTAGTTAATTTATCAAGGGATTAGTTTGTAATTTCTAAGTATGTTGGATATTCATATACTTGGTCTAGTCACGCTTCATCAGACATAAGGCGGCGTAAAAAATCACAATGTAAGAAACTTATTTTTTTTAAATTAGTGTAAGTTAATTAATGGAATTCGATAGTATGTGTATATAGGAATTTCAACCAAATTTAACGTTATTTTCAGAAAATTTGACAATATACACCAGAAATAACACAGTACAACTTGAATATAAATATATTAAACGGGGACAGATCACCTTTAAAATGCTCAAAAATTCAATTTCAAGATTTTTATGTCAGTAAATAGTGCATTTTATTCTGAGTAAAAAGGTACCAATGTTTTTCAGAGGCGATAATTATTGACGAAGGTATAAAGTAAAACGCAATCGTCATTCTTTGTTTTTGAATGGGGAGTAAAAACTTTAAATCCATTTAATTCACAACAATGATTTTCAAACTTGCGCGCACAATTTCTCCAAAAATAATTTAGTAGAACCTGAATTTTTTCAAACTTATTAATGTTGCAACAATGAACAAAATGAACTAGAATCTTTTAATTTGATCAATAAATTAAAAAATAATTAGCTGTAATTAAATTAAACACGCATTTTGAATGCGCTTTTCGATGAATTACAGTTAATTATTTTTTAATTTATTGACCAAATTAAATGATTATAGTTCATTTTGTTCATTGTTACAACATTAATGAGTTATATCTAAATTATTTTTGGAGAAATCGTGCGCGCAAGTTTGAAAATCATTGTTGTGAATTAAATGCATTTAAAGTTTTCACTCTCCATTCAAAAACAAAGAATGACGATTGCGTTTTACTTTGTATCTTCGTCAATAATTATCACATCTGAAAGACATTGGTACATTTCTACTCAGAATAAAATGCACTATTTACTGACATCAAAACCTTGAAATTGAATTTTTGACCATTTTAAAGGTGATCTGCCCCCTTTAAATATTTAATGAAATATGAGTAGTTGGATGAAATATATTTTAACGGGGCATGCACGAACGATACCAAAGATTTATTTTCATGAGTTGGTAGTCAACTTTATAGAGTAACTTACATAAAAAGACCAGTGGAATTTCTGCGATAATTCAAGAAAACGTCGCCGATAAAGAATGCTGAATTTTAGTCGCTTTTTAAAAGTAGCTGGATGATAAGGGATTTACAACAAATTGCCATTTTTAATTAATTAAATTTAAAATTTTAATTAATTTTAATTTTAATTAATTTAATTTTTAATTAATTTAATTTTTAATTAATTTAATTTTTAATTAATTTAATTAATTAAATTTTGATTTAATTTAATTTTAATGTTTTATTGATACTTTAGTTCTTTTTGGAAAACTACCAGAACGAGCCTATTCCGACAGAAAAAAAAGAATTAGCATAGACGAACCATGTGTTCAAAAGCTCTCATTGAGATTTATTAAATACTAACTACTTGTTGGAAAACAATTAATAAATAACCAGTCAAGGGCTAGTTTTAATCTCGTACAAAGGCTCCGTACAATAAATTTACTAATTATTAACTGCGATATTACAAAAAATCTGTTCTAAAATAATACTCGACATAAGTAGCAAAGTCCAAGACATAGGAATATGATAGAACACAGGACATAAATCTTAATAAAAAAAATAGATAGTTAAACAAAATATCAGAACTGTTCAAAGCCAATATACTCGCATGCGTAAAACAATACCAAATGTCATAATTGAATTCTATTGGAATGATAAACGATGAATATTTATCACTCTAAAACAAAGGCATTGTACAAAGTTTAAACTGTGGAGAGTGCCAACCACGCTTCTGAAAGAAGTCGCTGAGTTGCTCAAAACAAGTCACCTGTCAATCATATTTGATGTAAGAGTAGATAATTTTTGGGTGATTAAAGGAAATTATGCAACATATTCTTTCATTTTTAAACATAAAATCCCGATACTTGCGGGGATGATTATTGAAGTGATTTAGCAATCGAAAAGATTTTTTTAAATTATAAATGAATTACAATGAGTTATAAGCGATTGTTGTCTCAAAACTACTGACTTTTAATGTTTTGGAATTATTCTATGAAATATTTTTCGATAAAGGCTTTCAATAATTCAATTCAACTGAAATGAAAAACGTTGACTATATATCATTATGATTCGTCTTACCTAAAAGAAATATCTTATACACAGTTTAAACTTGGCATTGTGCCAAACGCGCTGCGAAAGGAGGTCGCAAAGTTGCAACGCCGCCTTTTCCCGTTCCACACTTTTCTAGATAGGCTTATAATTAAAATTTAAAGACACAAGTGGCGTATTGAGTGCATCACTCAGTGAAAAACGGTTTCAATCCCAAAGTAATTACGTAATTAAATCTACTTAGATTAGTCTTTTTTAACAATTTGATGTTTATTGCTTTTATACTACTACTCGGCATTGTATTACACAAATATATCATTAAAAGTTTTTAGTTAAGATTTAAAAACTGATTGCGCACAGAGTGCCCCACCCGTGCCTTTATGTTTGTAAAAACCGCCCGCGTTTTTAAAGGTTAATATCTCGGCTAATTACAAACAGTTGTTTTCGAAACTCATTATCAACAATGCTTGGATGCTTCCGCGTCCCTTAACTTCCTCGCTGAATACCCGCAAAGTAAAGTTCGTGTGTAAGAGAAAAATGCGATGTTTATAAAAAGTATGTAACCTACGATAATCGCTATAGTTTTCCTGCAAGGTTTAAATAAACTCCTATAATACCTAATTTTTTCATAATCTTAGCTCCAGTAGATTCAGAAACAGCGTCGGGATACATATTTTTGCATCATAATTTCAAAGAATATCTCTAAAAATGAAATACCTAAAATTAAACCAAACTTATTTTTGAGCTCGGTGGTAGGAGATCTTCCGGATGATACCCCATACGAAATATATTGTACATAAAACATTTTCAAGTAAATTAATTTGCCCCATAATATTTTCCTAAACATATTTATGAATGACTAGTAATGTATAAATATGTTGGTGTAAAGCCTTTATAACTCTGTCAAGTTTGAACTTTCTATTTTTCATACTTCTGGAGAAAAAAGCTAAGACAGACGGGCAGACAGACGCACGGGTGATCTTATAATTGTTCCGTTTTTACTTCTTAAGAACGGAACCCTAAAAGTGGCAATTTCTGAAAATTTTCTTATTTCCCGGCTACTTTTCGAAGGCAACCGAAATTCCGCTCACTACATTGCCGATATCTTTATGAATTTTCGAGATATGCAACTGGTCTTTTTGTATTAAGTGCTCTATAAAGCTGTCTTCTAAATCACGAAGAAAATGTTTTGGTCAAGTTCTCGCATGCACAGTTTACAAGTATTTCAAACAACTACTCATATTTCATTAAAAAATTAGTATATTTATATTCTTAATTGTACTATGTTGTTTCCATTATATTTTGTCAACTCGTTTGAAACGGACAGAATTTGGTTGAAAATTCGGAATGCTGTACACAAAAAAATGCAAAAACTTCTTGCCTTTTTAAAAGAAATCGTTATATCTCTATCAATATACACGCTATTCTTACGCAAATGAACTCAAATGTTATACACAATGTACATAGTCTTGTGCAGCAGCGACATATCATTTCGTGTATTTTATTTTACAGGGTGAACACAAATATTACCTTTCTTCGTCGATGCGCTGTTAGTTCCCGTAATTTATCCCTCGATTAAATCTTCATTGAAAAATATGATGTCAAACATTTTCTTTATTTACTCGAAGTTTAAAAAGAATTCGTCGAAAATGTTCCTTATGTAAGCTAAAACTGAAAGTGTCCGGTGATTTTTGGCTATATACTGTTATCTTAAACGCAAAATACATATTATTAAAAAATTTAGTTGTTTAACCGCGGATTAGTTTGCACTTTAAAAAACCGGACCTCACTAAAACCTAATAAAAAATATGTTTTTAAATCTGAGAATAGGCCATAGTCACTGTCTTTTAATTTCTGGCAATAATTTTTTTTTCAACAAGAAAAAATAATAGCTACTCTGTTGCCAAAAATAAAGACTATATATAATTCCATTTCCAAAAATTCTATATTTTTGTGTAAAATTCTGTAATTATTCGTTTTATTAATACTAGAGAAGCCAACCCGAGCTTCCGGGTTACAGAACACGCTGCCCGGTGCAGAAAACATAGGTGAAAACCATATATATATATTTTGGTAATTGTAAACTCTAATATATTTTTTATATTTTTTTTAAGTTTTTAAATTGTTTACTAAAAACACTAAAAAGCATTTTTGTATGAAAAAAAAATTATGTATTCGAATAAAGTTTAAATTTATTAAAAGTGACACTTTCGTATTATCTGCATGCCAAATATTAATAAAGCCCAAGAAATCGACAATATTTTGATACATACAACAGCTATTTTTATTCTGATTATTTTATCGATTAAACATGTAGTTGGATTACATATGTGTTAAATTTGTACTTTATTTATATTATTTTGTTCATTTATTTATTTATTATGTGCTAAATTGGTTATGGAATATGATATGAACCGGAAACAAACTTTGATCTATTTATATTGTTTCAGAATGCGAAAAGGTTAATCTTCGGTAATCTAGCTACACCCGATACATATTTTTTAATAGAATTTATGCTTCTAAATTATTTTTAAAACCATAAAATATGAATGAATTGCGATGCAGTTTTCAAAGAAATTTCCTTTGAAACTGTATTTTTTATATTCAATGGTGTAAAAATTAAAAAATTGTGTTGTTTAGAATTAAATAATTTTGAGAAAAATTAGAAAAGGAACGCTGTCGTTTTGACAGTCGATATGACGTCAGCGTGAATCGCGGTTTTTATTTCACAATATAGATAATCAATACAAGTTGTAATTTTTCCAACTGAGTGTATGTTTTTTTAACAATCAGTTTGTTTGTATTAAAATAAATAAATGGATTATCAGTGTTTGTTTATGATAGTAACTCAACAATTTGAAAGAAAATTATCCACAAAAACGGAATATTTGGCACTTCACAGTCGACAGTATACAATTCGGGGTTAGTTTTCATTTCATATCAGATCACTCCTCAGATATTTCACAATAACAACTTATTTTAATTATTTATATAATGTGTTTTATTAGGCAATGTTTATTCCTTCATGAGTAGGTAAATATTTTGTTATCATAAAGACACGTATTCAAATTTTAGTGTTTTACAGTAAAACAGATAGTATATGCAGGATAAGAAAAATACATTTACGAAATAATACTAAATGTATTTCCAAGCCCAATTATTACTTGACACGTGAGTATTGGCGCATTTACAGACGGTAAAAAATAAGTACTATATTTTTAACAAAACAGGGATTATTTAGATTACACAGTTTTTCCATTAAAGAGATATGCCTAGTAACTTACGAAAAACACATTTATGAAATGAGACTAAATATATATTTAATTAGTTCTATTACATAAGATGTGAGGAACCATATGTATTATTGCATATACTAACGCAAATATTAAACATTTCGATCCCATTGACTATCATTCTTAATGCAGTTTTTGATTTTATTGTGTCACTTGAAATAGAATGAAATGTTTTATAATGTTGTAGAATAATGAAAAGGTGGTGTAAAATATTTTAATTCTTAATCTAGTTGAACATTTTTATGTGCATTTCAATTACAAAGAATAATAAATTTTTAATTTATCTTCAGTGTACAGAAAGACATATTAGTTCGAAAAAGTGTTTATTTGAATTTGGATTTTACTGTCAAGAATTCAGATATGAACAAAAACATGTAGATTTATTTGAAAACTGCTGAACTGAACAATTTTGTTTTCGGAAAAACAAAAAAGCGTTTTCTTTAAACCGAATTTTATTTTCAAGAATGCATCTGGAGAAATTAAAATTGATAAATTGGTAAATTACAAGCTGAAATAACAACTGAAGTTTAAAAAACTGGTAAATATTTATATTCAATTAAAATTTGATTGTAGTTGATTTGTACGTGTTTAACTTTTGTTTATTAAACTGACCTCACGCAAAAATCTAGAATGCAGTGAGATTAGATGTGATTCTTGCAATGAAATAGAAAGGGATTTTTTGCAAAACAATTTCATGAAATAAGCGTACTTGTATTATAATAAAAGAAATAGAAATATTCTAACCATGAAGTATTTATTTTATTCTTAATTCAGTATTCAAGAAATAATTAATGTCTGTTGTTTTTTAATGATTTATACTGAGACTTAATATCATGCTGAACAAATATTCTCTCTAAAATTTCTAACACACCATTCACACTATTGATTCAAGGAATAATTGTTTTATTTTAAAGTTGTTGCTGCTTATTCATAAGTATAAAGGTATCAAAAAGTATTTTATTTTTAATAACATATCTATTGAAAATTAAAGGCTTACAACTCTTATTCAATTCTCAATATTATGGATACAGAGAAAGTTGCAGTTATTGGATTTTATGTCAAAAATAAAATTTCATCTCAGGCATCTAAAGAACAAATAAAAGCTTACATAACAGATAAAAAAAATGTCTATGGTAGAATGTTATTTACGCTTGCAGATTATCTTACAACATATTCAGAAAAATTCGATAGAGTATCTTTTCGTTTCACAGATCAAGAAAATAAGGTATTCCCGAATGGTACATTGACAGGAATAATAGGAATGGTAAATCGATCAGAAATTGATATTGGCATGCAACAAGTTACTATGAACGAAGTAAGTACAGAGATAGTGGATTTCGCTTTCCCGTATAAACTTTATTCTTCTACATTTGTAACTCAAAAAGCAGAATATAAACCGCAGATTTTTAGCATTTTGCAAACATTTTCATTGCCACTTTGGATAACTGTCATCTCAATTTTAATCGCTATATCTTTGGTATATTACGTCAGCTTCAAAAGAAGGTATTCATTTGATAAAATTTTACTTCATGTTTTTGCGGTTTTGTTAAGACAGTGTTCTACTTTAAAACCGTCATCAGTGATAGAAAACTTTCTCGTCTTTTCGTGGGTTGTGGGAGCAATGTTTCTTTGTCTGGCTTACGACTCCGTATTCTTGTCTTTTCTTGCATTTCCCCCTATTACGCCAATAAAAGATGTGCCACAGTTGGCCAATGCTATACGAAAAGGACACTATCACTGCATAGCGATTCCACGATCAGCCATTTTTGATCTGTCATTAAAATCAAAACAAGAAAATTTAAGAATAATTGGTCAAGACCTTAACACGAATAACTTAAGTAACGTAATTATTTTGAGAGATTTTGTTCTCGATAGTAGCAAACAAAATCTCGCTATTTTAGTAGGTACAACTGCCGTTGATTTTTTCAGTGTAGGAAACAAATTTGTATTTGAGGACAGTGTCCTTGAAAACATGGCTGCAATGATGGTCCGAAAAGGGTTTTGTTGCAAAACATTGCTGGAAAAATTCGTTCATAGACTTATGGCTTCGGGATTATTTTTCAAGTATAAGAATGATGCATCATTTTTACTTCGTATGCCACGTTTGCTTAAACACGAGGAAAAAGACACCAGTAAAAGAAAATTTACCCTTACGGATGTTGCTCTGGCGTTTATATTTTTAATATTTGGACACATAATTTCTTTCTTAGTTCTTATCGTGGAAATATTGTCATATCGTATGAAGGAAATGGATAATTTGAAAAAAAAAAGAGAGAAATGAGAATCTCATACAAAGAAGATTTTGGGAAATTAGCTTTGAAAATTGAATTGTAATTATTACCTTCTCTTATTACCAAATCTTCTTATATTTTATTCATGATGTATGAAAATAGTACGAAGAATAAAACAACATTTTTAGCACCAGAACTTTTAACTTAAAGCAGACTAGTTTTGGTAGCATTCATCGTACCGTCATCAGTGCAAAGAATGATGACATTTTATCATTTATATGGAAGAGAAGCGGATTTCAGGGACAGGTTTATTGACCAATAGAATTACAGGAAATTACGGAAACAGCCAAAAGATAAATTGTTTAGGGAATTGACCTGGTAATGTAAAAAAAATGCAAGTATAAATTAAGGCAGCGAGATTTTTGTATAAAACTTCCAACAATCTGATAATGGAGGTAAGTATGATAAATCGCAATTAACAATATTTTTATGTTTTTTATAGATATGAAATGCTTTAAGAAAGTTAAGTTCGTGTATAAAGGTGGAGTTACAGATAAATTTAACAGATTTCGTTTAACAAATTTTTATTAAACGAAAATTTCTTATAATAAGCATTGCACTGAATAGCACTATGTATTTTACTCTGAGAATATTACAGTGCATTAGATTTTTTAAATTATATGAAATTATTATCTAAAGAGGATTTTGTTTTTAAAATTTCAATGTTTAGTTTTGCACCAAATTACACATTGATCTTATGGTATGAAACTGGCGTGAAAAAATGACGTATGCTAAATTACTTATTTAAAACTCTAATAAATCAATAGTACTTACAATTAAAAAGTATGTATTTTAATTAATTTCATTCGAATAAATTAAAATTTAAATGTTGAATATCTTTATTTTATTGTGCATTTCAACTCCAGTAAAAAAATTACACTGAACATATCGACTGTTTTAAAAGCGTTCAGATGGTACATGTTTTCCTGAATGAAATAGTTTCAATTAATATGTCAGTATGTGATATTTAAGTATCACAATCTGTATATTCTGTCTGATATCAGAAATACATTACAAAGTGCAACGAACTTAGTACTACGAGAAAACTATTTTAAATTTAATAACCAGATATATAAACAACTTAAAAACGATGGGATCTCCAATATCAAGCATAATAGCTGTATGGAAAATGCGATTACTTGAAGAAACTATTATAAATGAATTAAAAGATCTAATCAAAATATGGGTAAGGTACGTAGACGATATATTTATAATAACTACGAAAAGTACAAACCTCCCCCCCTTACTGGAAAAAACTTGATTCATACGATCAAAATATTCAATTTACCATAGAAACAGAAAAAGATAACGCACTAGCATTCCTGGACGTACAACTCATTCGATCAGAAGATAAACTACAGACAACAGTATTCAGAAAACCAAATGCAAATATTCACATAATCTCAATATTTCCCAGAACCCCCTTCCCATACAAGATAGCTGCAATAAATACATACATTCATAGAGCCTTTAAAGTATGATCAACAGAAGACTTCTTTGACGCAGAAATAAACAAAATTAAAACAATAGCTAAGGATGCAGGATATGCCACAAGAACTATACAGAAGTTAATCGAAAAAGCGACATCACGATATGATAGGATACAACCAGCTCAAAAAGAAATAAAATTTACGAACTCAATTCCGTTTATAAAAGGCATTTCCCTAAAATTAAAAAGTGAATTAAAAAAAACTTGGAACAAATACTCCTATCACTCCAGATGCATCCATTTTCAAATTAATCAGATCAGATACGGAAAAGCTTAATTATATACAGACATCAGGGATATACAAAATTAATTTCAAAGAGATAACGAAGGAAAAGATAATTCATATATAGGCATGACAAGTAGAAAAATTCAAGAGAGAATGAAAGAACACAAAAGAGACATAAATTAAAGTAAATCAACCACTGCAATAGCCAGATTAAACAATAAATCCTCAATTACAATAGACTTTAATAATGTTGAAAAATTAGCCAATTACAATAATCTAAATTACGCCTTACACAGAGAAGCAATAGAAATATACACATCAGATTCAAAAACTTGCAACGACGAAGCTCACGCCAAAATTGATACCAGATGGCGCCAGATGCTGTTAGGAAAGGACAGAAGGGGAGTTTCGGACAAATCAGATTGACAGAGCAAGAAGACTCAACATCAGTATTGAGGATGCCTGGGACAACAGGTGAAAATATTTTACTTTGAAACTTTCGTGTGGAATATGAAACTTTCGTGTGGACTGGTTTTATGTGTTTTTAGATATGTCTTTAAGACTTTCGAAAAAATGTACAGTGCCTGTCTATATGTTTAAAAAATATATAATGTCTGTAAAAAATAGGTAGTTCGGAGAATTATTAAAATAACTTTATTTGAATTATTTGTGCATAGAAATACGAAATTACGTTTTTATTTCATCACTGTGAACATTTGTAAATGCCAGTCCAGTTGTGCCTTAACTTTATCTAAATTTCACTAGTTTAACTCTAAGGAGCTTAAATTTCTCGACATTTATCACCAGACATTTTATCAGTTCAGAGTCACAACCAAGATTTTTCTTCAGTGTGTGTCCTGAACTCTTTCAACTTTCAATACTTCAAATTTTACCAACTTTAACACTTTATGTTCATATTAAAGTAGATTTATCTATATTCTCTGAGGAATTGTAAACCCTCCTTCCCCAATATATTCTCCCTTTGATGTGGCATTGATGTAGCCAATGTATTATGTTATACACGTCCTGCATGAAGTATTATTTTTTAACCCTTTGAGGGGCGGTGGTATATATTATATACCACCTAATTTTAATCCAATTCAAACCAGAAACTTTTAATTAAATTTTACTTTTTTAACTTTGACGAGAAAAAGTAGAAAAATTTCTTATTCTTATTTTGAACTAAATTCTTTCCTAAATTCCGGTGGAAATTCAACGTTACAGGAGCACAAGTGCTTGCCCCTGAAAGGGTTAAACAGAGGTTTCAACAAGAAACATTATTAAAAGATCAATAAAATTTGCAAACACTAAATACTATTTATGGGAAGAACTATTATTGCAGTTTCAACTTTTGCTATTGCTTTACTATCAATATTAATATGAGACAGCGAGAGACCGAAAACATTTTAAATGTTTCTGTGAGTTTACATTAATCTGCACTTAACGACTTTATCTTAACGATTCCTAGGATGTTCCTTGATGGTGAATAAATTAACTTTCTTTAAATTAACTTGTTTAGAAATTGATTTAGCAGAAGTATAAAAAAATGACTAGACGTGATCACGTCATTTAGATTTTTTTGGGGAGTGTTTTAAATTCTGATGACTCATTCTAAAGATTGAAAAAATTCTTGAAGTATTTAATTTTCAGTAGTTAAAAATTCAAAACTTCAGCGAAGTTAGTCGAATTCGAAATTTTTTCTATGCATTGGAAGTTATGATGTAATTAAGCATAATGGACATCTATAAATGTGCATAAATTTCTTATGATTCTTGACTTACATGTAGATATTTATTCTTCAGAAAGTATTACTAACTTTATTGTTATTATCATACAGCTAAAAAATAGTAACCTGGTTAAATTACGGGACACTTAATTCATAAATCTTTTTAAGCGACTTAGCTTTCTAGTGTAGGTATTATTCTAAATAAACTATTCTTTTTAAAATCGAAAATTCACTACAAAATAATATACATAAAAACTGAACTAAATATATTGCCAAACAAAATGTTAATTTGACACGTAAGTGTTATTGTATTTACTGACTTTAAAAAATAAGTACTATTATTTAGTGAAAAAGTTATTATCTAGATTACACTGTTTTTCCATTAAAGAGATGATATGCCCAGAAACCTACGAAAATCACTTCTAATGAAATGAGACTAAATATATGTTTACTTCGTTCTAGTATTTCAGGTGTGTGTTGTGTATTATGTCGCATATACAAAAGCAAATATTAAATGTTTTGATCCCATTGGCCATAATTCTTACTGTAGTTTTTGATTATTTTATTGTATCAGTTGCAATAGAATGAAATGCTTTATAATGTTGCAAAATAATGAAACAAAAATGTTTTATAATGATTTAGTTGTTAATGTAGTTGGACATTTTGATGTGCATTATGAATACCTTCTATCAACAAGCATACCAGTTTGTTAATTTATATTGAGTGCACAGAAAGACAAACATGCTGTGAAAAAGGTTATTTCCTTTAAGTTGGAAGAAATAAAAAGAAATCAATAAAGAGGATCAAAGAGCTAAAGTAATCTGCCTAGAAAACAACGAAAAAAATCTTTTATGAAGTGAGAATAAATGTATGTTTAATTAGTTCAATTACTGAAGGTATCTGTTGTGCATTGTCGCATATACTTACGCAAATATTAAATATTCTGATCCCACTGGAAATAACTCTTATTGTAGTTTTTGATTATATTGTTGTATTAGTTGAAAAAGAATGAAATGTTTATAATGATGTAAAATAATGAAATAGTTTGTGTATAATATTTTAGTTGTTATTGGATTTGAACATTTTGATGTGCATTATGAATACCAAATATCAATAAGCATAGCAATTTCCTAACTTATCTTGTGTGCATTGGTGTGTTAACGTCATTTAAATCGTATTGTGGAGTATTTTAATTCTCATGAAATATTCTAAAGATTGCAAACATTCTTAAACTATTATTAAACTAGAGAAAGGCAAATACATTCTGAAAATTGTCACTTCCCAAACAGCACACACCCATCTATAAGACATCTACAAGCTGTAAACCCAAGAAAACCGACACATCTATAAGAAGTCTACAAATATCCATGATACACCCTTTTCACCTCTTATGGAGATGTTATGAGTGATCTCTCTGAGTTCTATTAGACGTCCAAGATATCCAGGTAGTCTATGAGACCACGTCTATAAGACATCCAAGCATAGATCACTTTTCGACATGCAGTATGTCTTATAGCCGTGCTTAAGACTTGGATTGTAGATATCCAGGGACATCTGATATGCGTTTATAAGACGTCTAATGCATGTCTATTTATTGATACTCAGTACTTCTTATAGATATACTTAAGATATCCAAGAAATTTCATCAGAAATACAGCCTAGGGCAAAAGTATTGAGCACCCCCATATTTATAATATGTTTGGTAAAAATAATAGCTGGATACAAATATTAAATTGTATACAATTAAGAATTTTCTTTAAAAAATAAGTTTTTTTTTTTAAAGATAGCAAACGCATAACTCATCTTTTAATGAAGCTATTTTCTTTTAAAAACTTTTTTTTAATTAAATTTTGTTGTTCTGTTAAGCGAGTTAATAAATAATAAAGAAAATAATTATTGTAAGAAAAGACAAAATGAACTTAGTCTTCAAAAACGAAAATAAAGAAAGCTTATGTAAAAAAAAAATACATTTATATATAATTTTTATTATTTTATTTTTTAACATGTGTTAATAACAAAAATAAATTTTAAGAAATATTTATGCTGCTGAAGAGATCTTGGCATTTCCTGCAAGAAATATTTCAATTTCCACGGTGATCTGTTAACTTATGACATAACAATGAAACTTCCAGAAAACAAAGTAATTTATAGTTTTGAAAAGTAGGTGTTTAAAAAAAATGACTTCATTAAAAGACGAGTTGCTTGTTAACTGTCTGTTTTTTTTTTAACAAACCATAAACTTAAAAAGAAAATTCCTAAATGATATGCAGTTAAATATTTGTATATAACTATTACTTTTACAAATATATTAAAAATATGGGGGTGCTGAATACTTTCAGCCAAGACTGTATTTCCAATGAAATGACATTGTTTCCTTGCATGTCTTAAGTATATCTATGTGAAAATTAGAATAATTCTTGCAGAAAATGTTAAAATATAAAGGAATTTGTCTTCAACAATGAAAATAGAGAAATCTTATTTTTAAAATATACTCTAAATTTATATGTCACTTTTATTATTTTAACTTTTAATAACTGTTAATAAAAATGATCCAAGTTTTAGGAAATATTTTCATTGATGAAGATAAGTGATTTATATACTTTGGCTTTTCCGGTAAGAATTATTCTAATTGTCATGATTACCTATTAACTTGCATAGCATAACAATTGCTATACTATGAAAGTTTCAATTCTGAAACTTACTGAAAAACAAAGAAGTTTAGTTTTTTTAAAAACTCATATTTTAAAGCAAATTGATTAATTAAAAGTCGAGTTGTTAGTTTGCTGTCATTTTAATTGTAATAACTTAACCATTAAAGACACAGACAGCAGTTGTGAATTCTAAAATAATTGTGTGTTGAACACTTGCACTTCATTTACTCTCTTCCTAAACATCCTTCAATGTTGAAGTTCAAAATTTGTTCTACTTTTTCATTATTTTTATCAGTAAGTCTCCACTGATGTACAAAATACACCGCTATTGAATTTTTGTAAACTATTATATTTTTTTTCTTAATTAAACCTTTTTTTTATATAAATGCGATATCTATTACTTGAATACTATTACAAAAGATCGGACACTACGACTAATATTCAGGCCCCTGCTGGCACTTAGGAATAGGTGCCCTTGCACCCTCTGCCTGAACTACCCTTAATGATGGCACATGATTTAATATGAAAGTGCCAACATAACCCTCTGTCCACCGCCCTTTCAAGACATCCAGCATGGGCCTGCTAACACTTTGAAATAAGTTATGATAAAAATACGAGGGTGCTTAATAATTTTCGTAAAGACAACTGTAGATAAAAATACTAAATGTTTCATTCCAATAATATCAGTATATTCCCCCCCCCCCCCCCCCCAAAATGAATATTTTGCAATGTTCTGCAACGAACCTTCAACTGATCACAAATGTTCTGTGGGAATAAAAAAATAAAATACAGAGATTTTCTGGTATATGTAGGAGTGCGATTTCATCTTGTATAGAAATGCTAAAGACATTTCGTAAAACGCTAACACACACACAAACCAAAGAAATGACGAATTTCACAATTTTACTCCGATCGAATGACGAATTTCGCTTTTTTTTTTCCTCGTGATAGACGATTTTTGCAATATTTTTGAGATTTTTCTCTCTGGTAACTGGCGAATTTCACATTTTTATTCCATCAGATCCAATCATCGAACTCCGCAATTTTTTCCCACGACTAATTCGAGAATTGCGAGATATTTTCGAACACTTCACTGACGAATTTCGCATTTTTTTTTATCCGCGACTGATTGGCGAATTTTAAATATTTTTGATATTTTCTTTTCACTGACTGGCAAATTTGTTCAGCTCTTTCTTAGGACCAATGGGCAAAAATTGCATTTTTTTTTTATTATTATTCATGCGACTAATATCCGAATGTCTCGATTTTTTTTTAAATCCACAACCGATTGTTAACTTTTGCGATATTTTCTTTATTGATCGATAAATGTTGCGGATTTTCTTGTGACAGAATGGAAAAAATTGTGGGTTTTTACACGACTGATTGACAAATTTTGTGATTTTTTTTCTGACAATCCACTGATTAATTTGGTTTTTTAACCTGCGACTGATAGGCGAATTTTGCATTATTTTCTTTTTATCAATTGGAAAATTTTGTCGCTTTATCTTGGAATTGATCGAAAAAAATCGAGGGATTTCCCAAAGCTGATCAACTAATTTAGTGGATTTTTTTTTCAGCTGTAACTGATAGCCAAATTTTGCGATATTTTCTTTCTGCCGATTGGAAAATTTTGCAGTTTTTTTCTTGTGACCAATTGGAGAAAATTGTGTTTTTTTTCGCTACTGATCGACGAATCTCCCATTTTTCTCGACAATCCACTGACAAATTTCATGGTTTTTTCCAACAACCGATTGAGAAATTTTTGCGCTTTTTCTTGGCAAAAAACATGAAATTTCAATAAAAAATCATTCGGTTGATAAACGTATTTAACATTTTTTGACCCGCGACTGATAGGTGAATTTTGCAATATCTTCTTTCTACAGAACGGCAAATTTTGTCACTTTTTTGCGACCGATTGGTAAAAGTTGCCGGGTTTTTATGTGACTGACCGGTGAATTTCAGATTTTTTTCCGATGATCCACTGACGAAATTAATGTTTTTTTTTTTTTTTTTGCACTCCAGAAGCTGAAGAACTTCACGATTTCTCCCCATGATCGACTGACAAATTGTGTGAGCTTTTCCTGCGACCAATTAATGAATTTCAGAATCTTTTTCAACGAACGATTGATGAAGTTTTTCTGGTGATTGACAGACAAATTTAGTGCTTTTTCAAATGAATGAATAGTGAATTGTGTTGAAAATGAGAATTTGAAATGTTCTGCAGAGAAGTTCATTGTTCTGCGATGTATGTCGCACTCTTAAGCATATTCTGCTTTGGGGACTGTTGCCATATTTATATTGGAATATTTTTATCAAAGCATCACTAATTTTTTTAATATTTCGAATGAAATATGTCTGCTGTAATTCACTAAAATCTCATAGCTAAATTAAAAAATGTACCATATTTACTCCTGCAAAATGCAAAAATTTTAGAAAAATTTCAGGTCTAAAATTTAGTATACATATACATATGATACATTGAATATTTCTAATTGTATACATCAAACCACACACATTTTCACAAAGTATATATACATATTGCAGAAACCTTATTTTATGATATTTTAATAAGAGAGCAAAATATATATGAGTACATACAAAAGTAATTTAGATTTGAGAAAAGACTGTAAGTCATGATTTCTACAGATTTTCTTTCTTTTTTTTAAAGTTAAAATAACATGGTACACATTATACACAAGTAAATATGGTATTTAAAATCAGTTTGATAATTTTATCTTGTGAGAAATTTCTAAATCCTCCAGTATTTTGCAACAAGAGGCTAATAGATTTGTTATTTCTCCCATATTATTTAAATTTAACAAATCTTTCTTGCAGAGGATAAAGACTTTTGGTAGATAATTTTTTCTTGGGAAAAAAAGAAATCTTTGTGATAAATGTCACACATACATTACACAGCATGCATAAAATCTTTAATTTTTCATACCAATATTTTGGAATATTTTTTTCTTTATTTTATCACATAATTTCTTCAATTAAATTAGGCAAAGGTTTCCATTTGTAAATACTAGTAATCAGATTCAAAATTATGTGTGGGACGCTCGTCGCGAAGTTGTTAACACAAATTAATAAATTTCTTATTCTGTTTATTTTGTTCTATTTTGATAAAATTATTAGACAAATGTTTTAAAATCTATTTTAAGTTTTAAATATTGCAACATGATTTAGATTAATGCTAAAAATTATTGCATGCTTTCTCATTAGGCTATATCATTTTTGAAACATGTCAGCTCTACTACTCAATAAAAGTTTTAATAAAAATGTAAGTATTTTTTTCCTTATCAGCAATATTAGTAACTAGGTGACAGTACTAGGTGGTACAGAATACAACTATAACAGAAAAAGGAAAAAAAAGAAGTGACTTTATTTTATTTGAAAAAAAAAATTCTTTGGAGCAGGACAAAATTCTTATTATTCTACTCCATTATCACTGCAATAGTAAGAGCTGATTCCTTCGAGCAGCGCCCCACCAGTGGCTGAGAGGTTGTGCTCTCGAAGCTGGTAGACGGGAGGTGCTGGGTTCGATCCCAATCGCGCCCGTCGGCCTAATCGTTCGGAGTTTTCGTGGTTTTCTTCGAGCCGTGGATTTATCCATGCGTAAATACGGATTAGGTTCCCTTAGAAAGTCCCCCACGTAGGGCACTCCCCCCGGGCCTATATCCCTAATGTAGATAATTGGCCGTCAATAATCAACCCAACCCAACCCTTCGAGCAGCACCTATAATAAAATAATAACACTGTTTTACTACATAACATTTTACGAATCACACACAATGACATTTTGTTAGGTTAAAACATTTTACATCCAATGTTTTATATGTTCATTTACAGGGACACACAAAAGAATTCGGTTAAAGTACTGATTATTAATAATAATTTCTGGGAATGCTTTTTCAGTTGCTGAACGCGTTTTTAAATTTAACTCATTTTTTGTCTATTACTTGGTGTGTATAAATTCTATAGATTGTATACAGGGCAGCTGAAAAGTCTGAGTACATTTCCTTTTATTGTCGGAAATTGCAGAAGGGAGATTTCAAACTCTGTTACGCGTTTCCTAACTGAACTAAAATTTAGCATTCTATTTAGTATATATACAAATCTATAGATCTTGTACAGGGCTGAACAAAAGAGCTCGGATATTTTCCGAATAGTTTTAATAATTCCTGAAATTGGATTTTTAAATATGTTATGTGTTTCCAAAGTTAGATATCATCTTAATTAGATATCATCTTACACCTTTCGGTAAAGAATTGCAAAATTATTTTGGAAGGGTTGGAAAGTGTTACATAATCTGTGCTTGACGGATGGTTTTTCGTTCTTGTTTTACTATTAGTATGTTTAAATGTTCTTGTTTCCATGCTTTTACACTGAGATGAAATATAATTTCAAGTACATTTAAATAAAATGTGTTTCTTTAGAACAATGCTTTTTATTATATTTCTCTTTTTCTCTACTGATAATTTACGGTTACCATTAAACTAGGAAACAGTCTTTTATCAGAAAATTCGTTAGATAGTATTAATACATCACCAACGGAGCGACGATATGTAAAATAATAAAATTTTCATCATTTCTTAAGGTCATAATGAGATTCCGCCGAAATTTTTTTAGATAATTATGTACCACTACACGCGGAGTATTTTAGTATTTTCTTTTTCAAACATTTTTCGTGTATGCGCTTAAGGAGACCTTCCTGGTCAATACAATCAAGGGAAGAAATCACAAGTGTTTGTTTTATCGCCACTGCTAACGCATTCGCAGAGAAGAATGTTGAGCTGTACTGAAATAGTGGTAGCTATTTTTAATAGAAAATTTCCTCAACGTGGTAACACTACATGCATAAGATAAGACACCTGTAGTAAAATTGCTTGATATTACGTATTATTGCTACAGAGTGTGTTTACATATTTTTGTAATAATTTCGATTTTCTCTATGATTTAAATTTAAATGAAAAAAAATAAGAAAACCTATGTGGCATCAATTCTCAATAGGTTTTAATTATCGTCAGCATCATTAAAACATTCTTTGCTTTAATTAATATATCTATCTATCATGAATGAATATATAAATTGTTTACATTGAGAGTACATACCGGTATTTTTTACAATTGAAAATATACAAAGGAAATAGTCGAAGATGTTCCTATTTAGATGTTCCATAAAAGACAATGTAGGAAATGTAGCAAATAATTATTAAAAATTCAACATTAAGCTTCTACTGGCATGGTGATGTGGAATAAATAATTAAAAAAAGAAAGCACTTAAAAGTTAAAAGAAAAATAACTAAAATGTATCTTCTCATAAATCATGTATTTTCAGGAGGACAGATTCCCTGTGCCGAAAAATTTTTAGTTCATTTTTCTCTTAATATTAAAACTATTGTTAGTTACTTGGATAAAATAAATGTTACTAGTAAAAAAAACCATTAACAATAAAGAATATTTAGTTTATTGAATCAGAAATTTCAAAATCCAAGGAAGTGCAATCCCCATCCCCCTTTTTTTCCAACACACAGTGGAGTATTTGACGCAAAATCCTGGCCAAAACTAAATTTCATGTGTTTTAAAGTTAAAAGCATTGTTGTTGACTTTCTATTAGTAAATACACATAATTAACGTTAAAAGCATAAATGTATGAATTTATTTAAACAAATACATAATACAATGTTTACTTAATTAAAGAAGAAATTAATTGTTGATAGGTTTCTTTTATTTACAAGTAATGTTTAATTAAATATGGTTAATTTTACTGCTCATAAATGTTTAATTATTTATTAAAACCAATGCATATAAAATATATATTACTTGCATTTAGTATTTACCAAAGGTGAATCTCTATTATAGAGATGCTGATTTTGGGGTGTTTTTAATAGGTTCGCAGTCTTTCTAAAAAAACATTGATATCTAAAAATGGCTACAATATGCAGAACATTTTATATAAAAGATTTGCCTTCAAAACTACAACTAATACGATTATAATTCAAAAATGGTCCGACAAATCCCGACACAGTTTTAAAACGCTTTGAAAATATAAGATAATATATTTCAATAAATATATTTCAATAATTTAGATCTAAAAAGGCTTAATATTAACCCATTTTCGATTTAAATTACTTTTTATTATATGAAAAGTAAAATTATTTAAATGCACAAGTCAAGGTATACATTTAAACGCAATAACAAAGCTGAAACATAACAAAAAAGTAAGTCTTCGGACAAAGAAACTTTCACTTCAACTGAGGCTAGGAGCTGCTGGATATGACTCATAGTCCTGAAATACACATAGATCGATGCACCAGTTAGTCAGCTATTATAAAATATGCTTTTTAGGGTTTCGTTCATCTCACGAAACCATATTACCCCCGCTCCGTTGTCTGTCCGTCACAGAGCCATTCTCAAAAAGTATGTAACGTACAGAGTTGAAACTTAGTGTATAAATCTGAATAGCAGCTGTAAAGAGCTCAAAATATTAAAATTTGAAAAATTCGTATTATTTTAATAAACAGAGATAAAAAACCAAAATTCTAACAGCCTTTTCCTATTAAATTGAAACATTTTTCGTTAGAGCAGATGACAAAGATTTAAAATCCACAATAAAATTCTTTCTGAAGTAATTAATTTTCTATCAGACGATTTTCACGTGAAAAATGAAATAAAAAGTTTCACCAATTGAAAAAAAGATTAATATGAAATGAAATTGATTGACGTCATAGTCGTATTAAAACGGAAAATGTCTAAGATTTCTCAATAATACAAGGAGTATGAGTATGTGTAAGTGGAAAAAGCAGATTAATATCACGTCATTTAAAAAGAAAATCTGATGTCATATAGGAAGTTTAACTAATTTTTCAAATGTTTGAGAATAATACAAAGCGAGTATCAATATAAATAATAGAGAATAGTAAATATATGAGTTTGAGAAACATATTGAATCGTGATAAAAATCCGATTATGGAAATATTCGCATATTTTAACATTTTGAAGGTGTACAATTTGTTTAATTTTGAAATTATTTTTTTAAATATTGCATTTAGTCCGTATGACGGATATTATTATGACAGAATATAATAGCGGGCTTGGACCGCTATCCGGCTGGTTTAGATATTCGAAAAAAGGAAAAAATAGACCGGTAAATTTTTACTTTATAAAAAACATGACTTTTTTTGTTGTTGTTGCTAAATGAAATTTCTTTGAATTTATTAAAAAAAAGGATAAAGTGTTTTGAAAGGAATATTAAACGAAACCCTTTGAGCGATCTTCGATCACACTTACCCACTTGTTTACAATTGTTGAGCGAATTTTAATTTCTGCTTTTTTGCCCAGGATTTTGGATCAAATACTCCACTGTGCGACGTGCAGGTGGTCATGTGAAATGATATCATAATACACAATTTTTAAATATGTTAACAATCAACAGAAAAGAGTAAAACAATGTTAAAAATATAATTTTTCCAATTCATTTTGATTTTAAATTATTAAGGCACTAATCTAGAGACCAACCATGTTCCATTTTTGAATTTAAATATTTCTATTCATTCGTAATAAAACAAAAACAGAGTTATTGTTCATTTAAGAAATTGATGATAAAAACCAGCTTCTCAGTCACAAATGAATTATTTTGCATCATCTTGATATGACAAAGATTTTCTTAAAATTTAAATCCGTAAAAAAATAGTGAAAAATAGTGACATTGGCTATGATTTAGTTTTGCTTTTATCTTTGTGGCATTATTTATTTATAAACCGCTGCTGTTTTGAATCCTACAATACTTTTTTTAGTATGAAACTTTAAAATATTAAATGTAAAATGCAACTGAAAAGTACGAGTATATTATAAATTCTTTTGTGAATTTTTCAATTACATTAATGTGTAACTTGTACAATGTCTCATTTATTTACTAGCTGACTCACTTGACGTACCCAAGCCCGTGATAATAACCTTAAATATACCTAAAGTCGGGATTCAGCTATTTTATATTTTTAATTTTTTTTTTCAAACGAACCAAATGTTAATGACCCTACTGCCATTGGCAACGTACACATTCGAATTTGTATGATTCCATGTTTTAAACGAAAAATCTCAGACGAACTTAATGCTGTTGGTCGTATTACATTCGACGGCGGACATAATGGAATTTGTAGGATTTCATATATTTAACGAAAATTTATCCAAACGAACCTAGGGTTGGGTGCCTCAATGACTTCGGCAGCGAACACCGGGGTTAATACACACACTCCGGTTTGATTTTGTAAACGAACCTTGAATTTGTACAATTATATACTTTTAAACAAGAAATTAAGAAACGAAATAAGGGAACCATGTTATTCTCATTGCAGATTTAATGTCTGACATTTAGATATATTAAACTTTCAATCTTGACCAAAAGTTCGTTTAAAAACCTAAATAAGGTGAAATATGCCCTAGCACTTCTTTTTTTTTTTAAACGAATTGATATCTTCCAGTGTATTGACAACCTGTGTTGAAAATGTTGACGTTTCCACAGGCATGAATAGAAAACCCCTCCTAAAATGTGCTAAAGCACAATTCTCCTGAAATTGGAAAGGATAAATTCAAAGGCACTGAGAGAGAGAAGAAAAAACCTCTGACATATCTATAAATTGTGTTTCAGTAAATATTACTTTTTTTTCTTCATATAAGTTACATTTATAAAACTAAAATAAAATATTCAACTAAATTGTTTGCGTTTAATTTTATTTGGAACAATAATAATAATACACTCCATTTGTTGTTTTAATTGTCTAACATGTCGTTGGACAATATTTTAAATGAAAACATTTACATTTATAAAATATCTTATTGATCTCTGTACAAGTTGTATTGATAATAATAAATATTAGACTAAGCATTATCACTATTATTTTGTCTTATAGTACAAAAACAAAAATTAATATTTTAAAAACAAAAATTAAAGATATTTCTAAAAATGATACAACTAAAATTTGGAGAGATATATAGTAATTTAATGTTACTGTAATTTAAAATAAAAATTAATCATGCTAGATTATCCTCTGTATTGCAATAACTGAAAACTACATAAATATTTAAAGTATTGAAGTTTTTACAAAATACTGAAAAAAGTGGTTATAAGACTAACCCTTGAATTAAAATATCAATGGCTTCCCTCTTTTATTTACATGTTTGATCGCGAGACTTAAAACACACACTTTTCGTTTCTTAAAAATTTATCCCAGTTAAAGAATGTTTTTGTGCACTTAGTTTAAACATATTTTCAATGAAAGAATTGAAGAAAAAAAATATTTGCTTAACACTTTCTTTCTTTCACAACTGACGCTAAATCAAGAGGGCGGAGAAACACGTTTGATTCTAAGACGCATGCGCATTGTAGTTGTGGTCTTCATGAATCATGTAATCGCGGATTCAGCCTGTAAAGTTTGCTTGTAAATGAAACATATGATCCCCGTAAATACTTATTCTTCGACCGAAGAATTAGATATTCTGTATATTTTTCTTATTGATAAACACTTTTTATAAGTGAAGTCTCCTCTATGTGAGATATGTTTACTTAACCCTGCGTGTGACACAATCCCCCATTTTCTTCTTGTAAGTTTTGAACCAAACAGGCTTAAAACTAGTGGCTCCCTCTATCTCCTTCCACTTGTTTCAATTTGTCACTCACGGCAAGGGCTATAGAATTGGGACTTACAACGGCCTATAGAGGCACTGATCGCAGCCGTCGGTACAGGAAAATTGTCTCTTTAACTAATGTTAAAGTGCCATTGAAATCATTATTTATTGTAAACGCATTTGAAAGTGTTAGATATTCAAATTTGGATAATTTGTAGCTTGTCATATAATCACAGAACACAATTATCACATGAAATTTGAAATTGTATAAAAAAATAACCATTATGAACAAATTAAAAATGCATGTAATGCAATAGGCTTGGAAGGGATTTTCCTGAAGTGAGAAGTTTTATCCTTTCTCCACCAGATGGTGTATTCGAGCGCTTGAATTCCCAATCGGCTAATGTATTCAAAATTTACAAGAGTGAGATGCGGCTTGTATCGTGGAGATACCATAGAGAAGAAATATGGGTGGACTGCGCTTTCCGAAGAGAATTCCCTTGAAAAGTGGAACCAACATGACAGGTCCAACTCATTTAAAGATTTCTAGATTTGGCGCATCATCGCTTGCTCGGCATTTTGAAAAATGTTACTGGGCGTAAAAAGGTATAAAAATCGTCAATATCAGGATTACGCATGTTAAGTGCAAAAACAGTACAAAAAAGGTGTAATAATTTGTCGATAACAAATTTTTGTTAGTAATACACATACAACTGTCAATAAAAGCCTTATTTAAATACGTGAGCTATATAAATACGGTTTGTTTTCTAGACAATGTTAGTAATTAATTAAAATTTTAATCATTTGAACAACCGCTAGATACAATTTTTAAATCATTTTTCCCAATATTATTTTACAAATTGTATTAGCAAACATGTATGTTGATGACTGCACTAGCTGTAATAGATGGTATCTTTAACATATAAAAGTAAAATAGTGCCCCTTTTTGTAGAATTCCATTATAAAATAGAACCGTACAATATTAATGTGTTTATAGTTTACATTTCATAATTTATAAACGGTATGCTGATGTGAAAATAATTTCAGAGCACCTTTCATTGACAATATAAATAAAAAATATATCAAATGAAACTACGTAGTAAACTAGTGCAAAAATATAAACAAAGTAAAACAAAGCAACTTAAAATCTGTTTTAAAAAAGTAAAAGAAACGATTCACTTTAAATTAACGATATTGTAATTTGTTTATTTTCCTTTCGCAAGCATACGCTAGCCCTTGGTGATAAAATTAAATGCTAAATTTCGTAATTTTGATTCGCCAATGAAAATAATACAAGAAAAGAAAGGAACATCACCTAACTGTTATGTTGGAGACATTTTAGGTTTACCAAAGCCCTCTACACCTTTTATTTTCTCTCTGTAAGAGATAGAGGTGTGAATAATCTATTTTATTTGAGCGCAGGATCAAGGTCCTGGGCATTTCTTGATGAGGTGATTGTTATTGCACATTCTGTGGTAGAAACTTGAGAAAGCTTTACCTGTAAATCAGGACAATGTACATTTTCTGGTGTGAAACTTTTAATAAACCGTTTAAGGTATGTTGTTAATTTTTTGACGAATTATCCATTGGTGTCCAACACTTTGTCGAGAATTAAAAAAAATTCATCTTTATTTTCAGATTGTGTACTAATTTTTTTTTTGCTATAGAAGCTTCCGAGGTTTAATCGTCAAGCGACCGAGATACTTATTTTATTACAGAAATTAATCTGCAGACGATATAATTCATTTCACAGAATTAAAGATCATTAGGATATGAATATTTATATAACTAGCTATAGTACGAACGCACCTCATTTGTCACGTTTGGCTTACAATTTCCAATTTGTAATATTTTTATTTTCGAATGAACCAAATGTGAATGACCCCACTGCCATTGGCACCGTATATGCTCGAATTTGTATGATTCTATATTTTAAACGAAAACCTTTTCAGACGAACTTAATGCTGTTGGTCATATTACGTTCTGCGGCGGACATCCTCGAATTTGTAGGATTTTATATTTTCAACGAAAGTTCATCCAAGCGAACCTAGGGTTGGATGCCCCAATGCATTCGGCAGCTTACACCGGTGTTAATACACACGCTCCGGTTTGATTTTGTAAACGAACCTTGAATTTGTACGATTATATACTTATTAAACAAAAAAGGTTCGAAACGAAATAAGGGATCCACGTTATTCCCATTGCAGATTTAATTTCTGACATTTAGATATATTAAATTTTCAATTTTGATCAAAAGTTCCTTTGAAAACCTAAATAAGGTAGAATGTGCCCTATCACCTCACTTTTTTAAAACTAAATGATATCTTTCAGTGCATTGACAACCTGCGATGAAAATGTTGACGTTTCCAAATGTGCTAAACCATAATTCTCCTAAAACTGGAAAAGATAAATTCAAAGGCACTGAGAGAGAGAGAAAACAAAAAACCCCTCTGAAATATCTATAAATTGTGTTGCATTAAATATTACTTTATTTTCATATAAGCTACATTTATAAAACTAAAATAAAATATTGAACTAAATTGTTTGCGTTTAATTTTATTTGGAACATTAATAATAATAAACTCCATTTGTTATTATCTGAAAAATCTAACATGTCGTTGGACAAAATTTTAAATGAAAACATTTACATTTATAAATTATCTTATTGATCTCTATACAAGTTACATTGATAATAATAAATATTAGATAAAATATCATCACTATTTTTTCTTATGCTGCAAAAATAAAAATAAGGTATTTTTAAAAACAAAAATTAAAGATATTTCTAAAAATGATAGAACTAAAATTTGGAGATATATATAGTAATTTAATGTCACTGTAATTAAAAATAAAAATAAACTATGTCTGATTATCCTCTGTACTGCAATAACTGAAAACTATATAAACACTTAAAGTATTAAAGTTTTTACAAAATACTGAAAAGTGGTTATGAGACTAACCCTTGAATTAAAATATCAATGGCTTCCCTCTTTTGTTTACATGTTTGATCGCGAGACTTAAAACACACACTTTTCGTTTCTTAAAAATTTATCCCAGTTAAAGAATGTTTTTGTGCACTTAGTTTAAACATATTTTCAACAAAAGAATTGAAGAAAATAATATTCGCTAGGTACTTTCTTTCTTTCAAAACTGACGCTAAATCGTGGGGCCGCACAGTGTAGTATTTAGTATCAAAACATGGCTAAAAAGGATTTTTTTTTTAAATCGGTTTCCGACCTTGTATATAATTCCTCAGAAATTTTAATAGTTACTGCATCCAAAGGCGAAACGTGCAATGGTCTAGCACGACACAGCGCTCCACGCGATCAGTCCGAAGTTGCCGTTCGCTTTCATTGGTCCTGTGATTTTACGATGCGCTCTGATTTTAGTGTTCTAAAATCTCTTGTAGTTTTGTGTCTAAACAATTTAGTGGTTGTTGTTGTGATGGATTATTCTGAACCAGGTATGTACTTTATACACACTGCATTTACCTAATGAATATCCTGCGGATTTTTTGTCTATAGGGTCAACAATTTAGGTATAGTTAATAGTGGCATAAATAATTATTTATAATATATAGAAAGGATTTTGTTATATTTTTAAACATATTTAAGCGAATAAAACTATTGTGTAATATGCAGTACTTAGTATATAAGGCAATTATAAAAAAAATCAGCCGCCTGAAAGCACCCCCCTATTTTTAACTATTTTTTTGTTGGTTCCTACAATTTTTTATATAAATTACTGCTATTTATTTTTTTATTTATTTTGGTAACAGGGCCTTCTGAATTCAGATCTATGACTCGAAATTAGTTGTATACCATCATGCAATTCTCAAATGAGTCAACATTTGATGGAAATCATCAATTTATGGAGCAAGAATTATTGAGAAATTATTCTGAAGGTGCTCCAAGGATAGCTGAGATGAAGCAAAAGCTCTTCGTTATTAAAAATCAGTTCAAGCAAAATGGGTAGCTACTCATAAAAACAAGGACAATATTTGGAGAAAACAATAGTTATACAAAATTAATACAGAAGAATTTGAAAAATATTGCTAAGAGACGGCTGAACTGTATGTGACGCTATATGGTTTTTATTCCATGTCCCCTACAATGCACAAGGTACTTCGTCATGGAGCAGACGTTATGAAAAAAGCTATTCTGCCAATAGGCCAACTATCTGAAGAGGCTGCAGAAGCTCCCAATAAACATTTTCATTTAAATTAAACTACAGAAAAAAGTTTTCGTGAGTGGCCTGTACCTTGATATCCTGAATAGGCTTCTTTTAACTTCTGACCCCCTCATAACTGGCCTGAAATGCAACACAAACAAGAAAAGAAATCCCTTATCTTCTGAACTTTTACATCTGTTATCAGAAAGTGATATTACAAATGTTAATATTCTTAAAGACAGTAATAGTGATGAAACTGATGAATAAACGCTTTCATTTATAAACAAGACTATATTTTACCGTTTTCACTCTATAATTCAAATAAAAAAGAAAACTACTCGGTTAAACTGAGGACATTGAGCTCACAGGCTTTTCACACTAATTGTATATTATACTCTTGCCTCTCAGAAAATAAAGAAATCGAACATATATTAAGGGGGATCATCTCCCCATCCCCCCCTTTATATTTAACCAATGAACCCCCAAAACTAACCAAAGAAATGCCTTATTATAATGAATATATATACAAAATTTGAAGAAAATCGGATAATTCTGCATGAAAAACCCATTTATCTAAATTAAGAGGGAGTTATCCCCTCCGTTCCCCCCCTCTTTATACTTAACCAATGAACCCCCAAAACTAATCAGAGAAGCGCCTTATCACAATGGACCTATAAACAAAATTTGCAGCAAAACGGTTATTTCTATCAAGAGTTATCGCGTTACGTACATACATACGTACATGCATAAATACATACGTACGTACATACAGAACCGGCGGGCACATTAACTCTCAGGCTTTAATAGCCTGTGAGCTAATAAAAACGTAGATGTGTAGCTTTTAGATGTATAAAATAAATTTGGCCAGGTTTTGGGACTAAATACCACACTGTGGGCCGGAGAAACACGTTTGATTCTAAGACGCATGCACATTGTAGTTGTGGACTTGATGAATCATGGAACCATGGATTACGCCTGTAAAGTTTGCTTTTAAATAAAGCATATGAGCCCCGTAAATACTTATTCTTCGACCGAAGAATTAGATATTCTGTATATTTTTCTTATTGATAAACACTTTTTATAAGTGAAGTCTCCTCTATGTGAGATATGTTTACTTAACCCTGCGTGTGACACAATCCGCCATTTTCTTCTTGTAAGTTTTGAACCAAACAGGCTTAAAACTAGTGGCTCCCTCTATCTTCTTCCACTTGTTTCAATTTGTCACTCACGGCAAGGGCTATAGAATTGGGACTTACAACGGCCTATAGAGCAGTGTTTCTCAACCTGTGTGCCGCGGCTCACCAGTATGCTGTGAGAAAACTTCAGGTGTGCCACGAAAAAAATCAGTAAAGTTCTATCAAGATTTTAGAAATTGACAAAATTATTAAAATGTACTGATTTTTTTTTTACAAGCTTTAGAATAGTGGTTCTGCAAATTTGAAGAGCATATTCACTCACGAACACTTCTCAGAACCTTCTGTAGTTCGGAAGCGCAATTCTTTGTTTTAAGTGCAAGTGAAGTGCTTCAGTAAATTTAATTATTATAACAGAGGAAAAGTTATTCGAAATAAGAAATAGCAGAGAATTGCAATGATAAGAAGTAAAAAACGCATATTTCAATCTATTGATTTTCTCTCAATTACAAATTTTCAAATCTTACAAAGAATGTTTATTCTCTTAACATTATTTTTATGAGGAAGGAACTTTTTTTACTGCTAATATTGTTAAAAGCAAAAATAAATCTTGGCCAGATCCTAAGAAGAATTATAATTATTTACGTTTACGAAAATTTCTATCTATATTCTAATATATATATAACAAATTGTAACAAAATATTTTATTCTTTTGCTGTTTTAGAGTAATTATTTTATGTTATTAACTAAATTTCAAAATGAATCTATTATTTTTATATATATTTCATCAGAAGTTTAGTGTACCGTGGAAGTTGAATCAAGTGTTCAGTGTGCTGGGAAATAAAATAGGTTGAGAAACACTGCTATAGAAGCACAGCCGTCCGTACAGGAAAATTGTCCCTTTAACTAATGCTAAAGTGCCATTGAAACCATTATTTATTGTAAACGCATTTGAAAGTGTTAGATATTCAAATTTGGATAATTTGCAGCTTGTCATATAAACACAGGGCACAAATATCACATGAAATTTGAAATTGTATCAAAAAATAATTATGAACAAATTAAAAATGCGTGTAATGCAATGGGCTTGGAAGGGTTGGGTTGATTATTGACGGCCAATTATCTACACTTGGGATATAGGCCCGGGGGAAGTGCCCTTTGTAGGGGTCTTTCTAAGGGAACTAACCCGTATTTACGCATGGATAAATCCACGGCTCGAAGAAAACCATGAAAACTCCGAACGATTAGGCCGACGGGCGCGATTGTGATCGAACCCAGCACCTCCCGTCTACCAGCTTCGAGAGCAGAACCTTTCAGCCACTGGTGGGGCTGGGCTTGGAAGGGATTTTCCTGAAGTGAGAAGTTATATCCTTTCTCCACCAGATGACGTATTCGAGCGTTTGAATTCCCAACCGGCTAATGCATTCAAAATTTACAAGAGTGAGATGCGGCTTGTATCGCGGAGATACCATAGAGAAAAAATATGGGTGGACTGTGCTTTCCAAAGAGAATTCCCTTGAAAAGTGGCACCAACAGGACAGGTCCAACTCATTTAAAGATTTACAGATTTGGCACATTATCGCTTGCTTGGTATTGTGAAAAATGCTACCGGTCGTAAAAAATTATAAAAACCGACAATATCAAGATTACGCATGTTAAGTGCAGAAACTGTAAAAAAATTGTAATAATTTGTGGATAACAAATTTTTGTTATTTAGTAATACACGCACAACTGTCAATATAAGCCTTATTTAAATACGGGAGCTGTATAAATACAATTTTGTTTTCTAGACAGTGTTAGGAATTAATTAAATTTTTAATCAATTGAACATACTGCTAGATTCAATTTTTAATCATTTTCACAATATTAATTTGCAGATTGTATTAGCAAATGTGTATGTTGATGACTGCACTAGCTGTAATAGATGGAATCTTTAACATATAAAAGTAAAATAATGCTCTTTTTTGTAGAATTCCGTGATAAAAAAAGAACCGTATAATATTAAAAACGTGTTTATAGTTTACATTTCATAATTTATAAACGGTATGCTGAACTGAAAACAATTTAAGAACACCTTTTATTAACAATATAAATTTAAAATATACCAAATGAAACTACGTAGTAAACTAGTGCATTAATATAAACGAAGTCAAACAACGCAACTTAAAATCTGTTTTTAAAAAGTAAAAGAAACGATTGACTTTAAATTAACGATTTTGTAATTTGTTTATTTTCTTTTCGCAAACATATGGTAGCCCTTTGCGATAAAATCAAATGCCAAATTTCGCAATTTTGATTCGTGAATGAAAATAGTACAAGAAAAAGAAAGGAACATATCACGGGATTGTTATGTTGGGGGAAATTTTAGGTCTTTCAAAGCTTTCTCCACTTCTATATTTTCTCTGTATAAGAGATACAGATGCATAGGTGCCAACCTCTCATTAATATTCCGTAATATACAGGTTAATTTAACCCCGGCTTAACACGTTTCGCACCAGAAATTTTTTAAAGAAATTAAATTAAATAATTTCCGCGTGGAAACCTGAAATTGAATAAAGATTCATCCAATAATTTTTCTGGTGTGAAGTGTTGTTAAACTGGGTCAAATTAATCCCGCATACTACGGAATGTTAATGGGTGGTTGGCACCTACCTATGCAGATGGGAATAATCAATTATATTTGAACCCAGGACCACGGTCCTGAGCATTTCTTGATGGAAGTATCAACTTGTGTTCATTAATAATAAGAACTTGAAAAAGCTTTACCTCTAAACAAGGATTATGTACATTTTCTGGTGTGAAACTTTTAATAAAGCATTTAAGTATATTGTTAATTTTTGGACGTATCATCCATTGGTGTCCAACATTTATGTCGATAATTAAAAAAAATTCACCTTTACTTTCAGATTGTGCACTAAAATATTTTTTTACAGAAATTGAAACAGTTTCATTTAAAATAAAATAGGTAAATTAATAGGTCATAAATAGGTTTTATACGCAAGGGTCACAGCATATAGGACACATTGTATTATTCATACCAGTATCCCTAATCAATAATCTTGAGCAGTGGTTCCCAAACTTTTGGGTTCGCGGAGCTCTTTTTGGGAAGACTTTCTAAGGTGGAGCCCCTTAACCCCACGGTACTCTATGGTTTACAAATTAATATTTTTTTATGCCTATGTTGCAGAGAAAGATCTGCTAGATAAAAGTACGAACCAGTAGTTACCAACATGGGGCCAAGGGTCTCAGTTTGGACTTTTCTTGATACACAAATTCTGAATTCATACTAGAAATTCTGAAAATCAAAATTTCTATTATTTAACCCCTTAACAGTTGTATATATTACCTTATACCTTATATATACCTTAATATTTCTATTATTGGACACAATAAATTAAAAATAAGGACTGAAAACCACTTTGTTTGCCTTGTATAATCGAGATATTGCCGCCAAATACACCAAAAGTTATAGCTAAAAATTTGTGATTTCTGAAAGATTTTAGTAATGAGATTACAATCTCTTGTTACCGGAGCGCCGTTCGAGCAATACTGTTAAGGGGTTAATGACATCCACTTTTATAATTAAAAAATATTCTTTCGGGATTTCCAGTATGAACTCGGAATTAAAGATCAAAATCGTAACTCTGTCTGGGTCATGCGATGCATTGGAGCTCACGTGAAATTATTATCATTTATGTCAAAAACTACACACACACATACACAGAAAAAAAAGGTAAGTTGTACAGTTTTCGTTTACAAAGAGAGACTTCTGTATAATCCCAATTGGATACTCGCGAAAAGAAAGAAAATGTGTAGGCCCAGTCGCCCATGAGTAATTATATAACACGTTTTCGCTAGTCTCGCCCACCTGCAATAGAATCTTACGATTACGAATTCTTTTTTCGATCTTCTTTTCTTTTCTAGTACTTGTAAGCATGCAACGAAAACGAATTGCCTCTGAGCATCTTCTTTTGAACCATTTTTTAAAAATACATTTACAAGCGTATCATCCTTTAAGTGTTTAATTGGGCGAGGCAAAATCTATAACCTGCATTGTTAGGTGCAGCATCGTTGACTTTTTTTTGGATGTTTTATTTGTAGTATTTAGCTATTAATTATAGTTTTAAAGAAACTTTCACCATTGTTTTTGCCTCAAAGAGATATACGGTTAAAAACTACACATGTTAAAAGATCTACAACTAGTAGAAAACTTTACTAACAAAACGGGATATATGGATGGGGTTAAATTTATATCAGGGCGGGTACTCATTGACGAAATGTCTAAGCAAGGGGTGGAGCTGAGCAAAAGTTTAGATTGTTAGTGTGATGACAAATGAATAAAAGCAATATATATATATATTTAATTGCTACAGCCTTATTTCTTATAGGAAAATGTGGCATCCTAACATAAGAATCTTAGCCAATGCCGAGACCAATGAAAATAAAATTTTAAAGAGGGGTTATCAAGTGAAACAAGATGTTAAAAAATGCATTTTCAGCAACATGCATTGCTTTAAAAATTAAGAACAATTATGTAAAACAGCATAGAAAATTTAAATAACTAAGAATTAATAAAAATAAAATAAACAGATTAAAGAAATTAAAGTTACAAAAAGAAAAAAAAGAAAAATATATACACAACGTATACAAATATTAAATGAATCTAATGAGGGGTTTATTAAATGATACAAGATGCTACAAAAAAGAGGTGTTTTAATCGGCAAACATTGTTTTACTAGGAAAAACAGTATAGAAAATTTATATATAGAAATAACATAAATAGAAGAAAATAAAGTTATAAATAAAAAGAAATATATATACACAATATACACAAATTTAAAATGAATCTAATGAGGGATTTAAGTGAAACAAGATGTAATAAAAAAGATGTTTTAAGCGACAAACACTATTTTACTATGGAAACAGTATAGAAAATTTAAATAACTAAAAATTAATACATATAACATAAAAAGATTAAAGAAATCAAAGTTATAAAAAGAAAAATAAGTATATATACACAATATAAATAAATGTAAAATGAATTTAATAAGGGACTTTAAATGATACAAGATCTTATAAAAAAAATTAAGTGACAAACATTGTTTTAAAAATTGAATACCTTTATGAAAAATATGATAAAAGATATAAATATCAAAAATTTAATAAAAATAATATAAACAGTTTAAGGAAATTAAAATTCCAAAAATAAAAATTATACAATATACAATATATACAAATATTAAATGCCGATACATTTATTATTATTATTATTATTCTGCACAAAGTGTGAAGAGTAATAATGTATAAAAGTTTAGTGTGAAAAATGTTGCTTAATAGTTTTGCACAGATTCTTTTATATTTGGTGCAATTTTGACAATTGTAAGCGAATGTCTGACTCGGCATTTAATCAGTTTCTGTACTTTGTTTTCATACTTGTGTAAGCGGAGAATCTAGCACTGCACACAGATAAGTCGTTGAGAATTAAAGTAAAATTAATTTTGCTCTGTCTGACAAGATTTTGTATTCCTCTGTCAAATGACACCAAAATTCTGTGATATGTTGGTTTTGAAAAGAGATTTCTATATCGCTTTGAGATGTTAAATCTATGAGAGTATCGCATTCCTCAGAGCTTAAGCTGTGCGAGTTCTATTTTACACTGAATGGATTTAGTACCCATTTAAAATCGTTCAGCATCTTATTTTGAGTAGCTGGAAAGTAATGCTCAAATAAAACTATCAGAGCTTCGAGATGATCTTTACTTTTCTGATTTTTTTTTTTAATCTGGATGTTATGTTCATTAAAAAACATTTTATTAAGAGGAAAGAATTTTATATCTGCCTTTTCTACACATTCCGACCAGAAGGTAAGTTTCTTCTTAAATGCACTCCAATAATTAAATTAATTTAAATTCCAAACACTTTGGAGTTAGCATTAAAAACAGTAACTGTTTCTCCTTGCAACGATAAATTCATTTCGTTAATTTTACTTAAAATGTACACCAAATACGCCAGTTTACACGACCAATCTTCCTCATTTAAAATTATTTCTAGTTGAGAGTTGCGATCTGTCAAAAAGGCTTCAACCTCTGCACGCAGCTCCAGTAAAGGTATCAAAGCTTTTCCTCGGGATAACCATCTTACTTCAGTATGCAGCAGCACGGATTGATATTGATGCAGGCTTCCCATATCTGCGCAAATTAGTTTGAAAAGTCTACTTTTAAGTGGTCTTGTTTTTTTAAAGTTTATTATATTTATGACATCATTCAGAACTGTCTCAGTTGAATTATTTTGAATCGAATTTTTAAAACACATTAAATACAGAAACATAAAATAAAGTAGTTCAAACCAAAAATATTATATAGAAAATGGATACATGTATAATGCAAATTTTTATATGATTTAAAAAAATATATTATAGTATTTTTCAACCCACTGATAGATGTATTTATTTTTGACACACGCATACACATGCCTACATACCTTCGAATAATTTTCCCGTGCAATATGCTAATTTCTTTCATGTTTTGTTTATTTTCCTGGAACGCCGCGGAGCCCCTGAAAAGTATAGACGGAGCCCCAAGGGCTCCGCGGAGCACACTTTGGGAACATCTGATCTTGAGGATAAATTTCTTTACCGTATGCAATAGAAATATATCACGAACATAATTTCTTCTAAAATAGTGGTATAAACAATAAAATTTATCCTATACGCTGCGAGGCCTGTATACGGATTCTGAAAAGGGGAAAAAAAGGTAATTCAATTTAATTTCTTACAAATTACACGACCTTTGTATTGGCAGAGAGTTGAAGGTTTCAACGTTGCAAAAGTAAAAAGTAAAAAATAAATATATTCTAAATAGAACAAGTTGTTTTATTAAAATCTTACTTTTCGATTTAAATTTTCTCAAAATTACATAAAAATAGGAAGAAACAACCATGGGTTAAAAAGGATTTTTTAAACATTTTCGTATAAAACACTCTAAAACAATGTGGTCCAATTGTAGCCGCGATGTACATCTAACTTCTTACAGGAATTTTCGGCTTATTCAAAGGCGGAATTTCTGTAATTTAGTGTAATGAAAATATCTGCTTTTAAGTATATTCATTTAATTATTGCTCAAAAAAAAAAAAAACCTTTATATATTTTTTGTTATAAAGAATGTAATTATAGGAAATTTTTGCTGTTGGTTTGCAAATTCTCAGAAAATATTGCTCTTTATATGCTTTTCAAAATCTGATAAAAAAAAAAAAATTAAGGACAGTCGTCGAACTTGAACAGTAGTGTGACCCCTTAACCGTTTCTGGGGCAAAGTAATTCTGTTGCTAAAATGATTGAGTGTCATCAGAATTTACAAAGAAATGGCTTTGAAAATAAATAAATAGGTTTCTTCGCACGCATTATACGGGGTTTCAAGTGTACAGGAGAAATTTTTATTGTTCTTACCACTATTTCGAAACAATTATATTAATCATATTGCATATGTTAAAGAAACTTGAAGCTTATTGATTGAAAGCATGAAGATTATTGATTGGCAATTTCATCTGTACGCTTCGGGCTCTGATTGTAAAAGTAAAATTTTATTCAAAAATTCTGGGTATTATATGGCAGATTGGAATAAGAGTTTAGAGCCTACACTAGTCACAGGAAGAAACGCTCAAGCATCATTAAGTCTATGGGGCTCAAGTCATTAAGTCTATGGGGAGGTTCTCGCTCGCATTTACATATTTTTAAATGATTTTTTTGCATAGGATAGCTGAGGTCGATCTCCAACGTTGTTAGTTTTTATCTTTTTTTATTTTTGTTGCAGTTTTTTTTTATAAGCGGGCATTTTTAATTTTGTCACCGTTTGGAACCGGTTCTGAAAATGAAAGTATCCTTATATAAATTAACTGGAACCAAAATCAAAAAAGTAAAAACTAACAACTTTGGAGATTGACCTAAGCTATAGCTATGCATAAAAAGCATTTAAAAATATTAAAATGCGAGCAAGAAATCGTGCTAGAACCTTCCCATAGATTTAACATTAGCTTCAGCGATTTTTCGCAAGATTGATGTAGGCTCTTAAGTGTTATAAAAGTTACAACCCCAACCTTCAAAGGGTTAAAATGTTCAAAAATTAAGATTTTTGAAAAAGAAAGAAAGCTTTCCAATTAATATACGCTAGTTATCTAATTCCGCCTTTTCGAAAACGTAAATAAGGACCTGCATTTCAACACCTTTTAAAATAAACATTAAAACCAGAAGCTCTGGGATAATTTAGGTGTTTTGCAATTATTATTAAAAACGGAACAATAAGAAAAAAGGATGGGAAAATAACATTGTATAATGATCATTGTAAGTTTTCGCGAAGATTGGGGAAAATATATAATTACTCATACAATATGATTAGCAGTAGGCGGAGCTAGTGACGTTGGATCAGCAATGGATTATTATGTCTAGTGGACCTTTATCCTCATTTTGAGTGTAACATAATGGAGTTATAGACGTGAGACAAACTTTGTAATCCAAAACTATCAACTTTCATTGTGTTTTCAATTAAACTATTTTTGTGATTTCCGTCATTACGGATATTATTTTCACGTACTCCAGGTTGGGAACCGCTGCTTAAGAGCATGGGGGTCGCAGTTTACATTTTTCGAACGGGGGCTGTCGATTTTTATGCTTCTATTTTTTTCGCTGTCCCTTCCGAAGAATTGCCAATTGCCTACACTGCATGATACCTGCGCGAGACACTTGTATCACGGAGATACGTGTGACCGAGATTTACTTTTATTTGAGCTCAGGAACAACGTCCTGAGCATTTCCTGAACATTGCAGAAAATATCTACAACACACGAGCTTGGAAACTGACAAGATATACATCTAAACTGGAATAATGCACATTTTCTGGTGTGAAACTATTAATAAACAGTTCAGGATATGTTGCTAATTTTTTTGACGAAATGATGCAGTAGTGTCCAAAATTTTATCGGGAATGAAAAAATTTTCATCTTTACTTTCGGATTGTGTACTAAAATAAATTTTTCATGAATTCAACAGTTTAATTTTAATATAATACGTTAATAGGTCATCAAATAGGTTTTATACAGATTCTGAAAGGGAAAAAAAAGGTAATTCGATTTTAATTTCCTACAAATTATATGAACTCTGTATTGACAAAAAAAAAAAAAAAAAAAAAAAAAAAAAAGAGAAAAGAAAACATATCAAGAAACAGAACTTTCAACGTTGGAAAACTGAAAAATTTCTTTAAAAATTTAAATATTCTAAAAAGAACAGTGTGCTTTATAAAGACCTTCCATTTTGATTTAAATTATATCTTTTTGATTTAAATTTCCTCAAAATTACATGAATTTTATATTGGCAGTAAAATTGTAGGAATTTAATGCACAATTCTGAAACTTACTATTTTTGAAAGATTCCTACCGAAATTAAAAATTGTAATTCCCTAACCTATAGGGTTTTTCATGACTTTAAAAATCAATATCCATAACTTTACATTGACTCCATAACTTTAAAAATCAATAATTTACTAACTATAATAAATATAATGATATAGTAAGATTCATGTTTATCACGTAGCTCATTAATGTTGTTAAGTGTCGTTATTATTATTACTATTTAAAAAAATTTGAATTATCTGCATGATGGATTAAAAAAAATAATAAAGTTGTTGAAATGTTATGCGTTTCTCTAGCAGCAAATGAGATTTTATCGACGAAACATGCTTATTTAACAAACATGCAATAAAGATAGAACCAAGATACAACCAAGATAGAATTTATAGAGAAATGAAAACTATCAGGATTAGTCTGATCCAAATTTTTAATTTAACAGCCATAAGTGTTTAGTAATGACATTAAAAAAATATAAGCAACATTTCTTTTTGTTGTTTATTGTTAAAAATATGCTATTTGCTTTAAAATAAATTGCACACTGTATTCTACTTATCTGCCTGAAAAATTTAAAACTCGCAGATAATATGCTAAATATGTTATGTTATATACATGGTTTTATTGAAGAAGATACCAAAAAGGCAATTAAAAATAACATAGAAATAATGCAAATATATATATTTTACTAAGTATTAAAATTTTTATATCAGTGAAAGAAACATACCATATTTAACTATATTAGTGCCCAATTGAAAAGTAGACAACTGACGTAGCGACGTTATCAAAGTCGCCCAACTGGTTTTCATTTGATTTGGACTTCGCGCAGTGTTAGTGGTATATTATGAAAGTTACGTCGTTTGGAAAGAAGTTGTGTGTGAGTAACTGACGGCTGAAACATAGGGTGAACAGGATGGGAGCGTCCAGATTGAAGCAGCGAGGCGTAGTGCATATATTGGTGGCTGAAAGGGCATTTTTCGCCGAATGGAACATGTTTATGATGAACACTGTTTATATTAGGCCGTACAGCTGTGAACAACTGGTGCAAGAGTTCCAAACAAGGCAGAGACAGACAGTCAAGGATGCACAGAGATCAGGCCAGGTCCATGCTGCCATCACCGATGAATCAATCGTGGCTGTCGATGAGATGGTACAGTCCAGACCTGTCGCCTTGTGATTTTCACATCTTCGGGCCACTTAAAAAGGCACTCCGAGGACAACGGTTTACTTCGAACGACGAAGTGAAGGATTTGATACGAACATTCTTCCGAGATTAGCCCCAAGTGTGTTCTACGACAGGGGTATCGACCTATTGGTGACACGATGGGACAAATGCCTCAACAAATACGGTTATTATTTTAGAGTTGTAATAAAATACTTACTTCTACACACTGTGTCCACTTTTCATTTGAGCCTTCCTTACACAAATCAATATTGTGAATACAGTCAATCGGATTTTGAGGGAAAAAATCTAGGTTTACGGTTTAACCTTTACCAGATTAAACAATTTTTATATTTGAAGAAACATTTTAGACTTTATAAACACATGTAAAAATTTTATTTTCATAAATCTATTTCTCTCAAATAAACAAACAGATATGCCCTTGAAATAAGCTATATTTGTTTCTTATTTGTGATTAAAAAAACCTCTTGAAGATAATTCTTTATTTAAAAGTGTCTAATAATGTAACTCAATATACAGGATGATTTTTTTTTAAGTTGTGAAAGTAAAACCTTATAACAAAAGAACCACTGATTCAAATGACCTGAAGTTTCACCAGTATGCTGATGGGAACTTTTTATGTATGGTTGAAAAAAAACACCTTAAAACCGCACCCACAGATGGCGCTGTATATGCAGTAAAGTCGGGAGACGAGCTTGCACACGATACGCGCACAGTGGCGATTAAAACGTGAAGCACTATACCTCGTGTTCATTATTCTACTGATATCCTCGCAATGACTGTGCCATTGACGGACCATTCGTAGTTAGTGAAACTGTATTATTAGAATGACAGCGCAGCAACTGCTCTTAGGAGATTAAGGACACTTAAGAACAGGGGCGCCATTTCGGGGGGGCTGGGGGGGGGCGGTTGCCCCCCCCCAATGAATTTGAAATTTCAGAAAATTTATCAGTTATCACAGGTTAAACCAAAAAAAAATCAAAGTATGATCAAAAGCTAAAATAACGTCAGATTTCACAGATTTGATTACAATAAAAAAACTAGTCTGATGTACCAATCCCAAAACTTTCTTCTATCTCATACAGGGTTCACATACACCAAAAACAAATCAGCACCAATTTATATTAAGGTCTAACTGAATCTAAAGTTTTATTAACTTATGTTCATTAGTTCTGGAGATATAGCTATTGTGAAAATCGTGCAAAATGTATCGCATGTGTATGTGATTATTTATACCAAATCATAATCAACGTCTATTTTTGTCAAGGTCTAACCGAATCTGAAGTTTGGTGAAATTCTGTGCATTAGTTCTTGAGATATAGCTATCGTAAAAATCCTGAAAAATGTAGCATAGCAGCGCTATCTGTTGGGGGATTTACATCAAAAACTAATCACTACGCATTTATGTCAATGTCTAACTGAATATAAAGTTTTATCAAATTCTGTGCATTAGTTCTTGAGGTACAGCGCCCACGAAATTTTTGTCACATACAGACACTGAGACACACAGACAGACTCGTAGACAGACATTTTCTAAAAATAGTACAATTGTGTTCAGGATTTTCTAAAACGTATAAATCCGTCGAAAACCGGAAGTGGTAAATTTTCATAAATCCAATACCTTTTCCTTGTAAAGATAGAAGAAAGTAATAAACATTTAATAAACACTTTAAACATTGAAATGTTTTCTAAAGCCTTGCTATTGCAACATTCTATAAGCGAGACATTTATCATTAATGAATATTTTGGTTAGTTTTAGAAATATATGTGAGAAAAAACTTGTTGACTTGCTTCTGAGCTGTATACAGCATGATTAAAAGAAAACTAGTCACCCGCAAGGCTAGAATTTTAGTGATAAATTCTCTCTTTAGTCAAAAATTTAAGGGGAATTTTTTTTTCGAGGGTGGAGGGATGTTGGAGGTGTATTCAATTTCCTAATTATATGATTTGTTAATTTTGTTTTATTAGTGTCACATTATATTTACTCCAATCGTTATAATGCTATTAAATCATTTTCTTTATTAAATGATATTATATATACAGTATGCTCTTAAAAATCTCCACAGCCTGACACTAGAGTCCTGTCCAGATTTGGTTGAAACAGACCCCAATCCTGACTTTAACCCGACAGACTTCAAGCCGAATCCGAAATATTCATACCTGAACCCGAAGTGAAAGAAAATGAATGTATATTTTAATACATTTATGGAAAAGCAATGTACAAGTTTACAGCTTATGTACAAAAAATAACGCATTTGTACACCCATTAATATTCAAATATACTATATTTTTTTTTATTTGAAAATTATTCAGAACCTTCTTTTGTATAATCGGCTCATCGCGAACGCGATTTGAAAGAGTCAAAGCATAACCCAAAGCGTATAAAGTTTACTCGACCCGCGAAAAAATAAAAAAAAAGAATTAACCAAACCCAAAACGAAATGCATTTCGGGTAGCCGATGCAGGACTGTAATTTCGGGTAAACCCAGAAACGTCCAAAAATGCTCATTGACCGCAACCCCACCCGAAATGAAAGAAAATTAATCCATTTGGAAAAGTAGACTACAATTATATCTCTAATAAAAATTTTATCTTTTATGTAGAAATTTTATTTTTATCATCTGAAAATATTTAGGATTTTTTTGAAAACTCGGGCAACATGAACCCGACTCAAAATAGTGAAAACCCAACTTGAACGCGAAACAATTAACCCTTTGATAAACAGGCCAGGATTGACTACTAATTTTGCATTCAATCGTTCTACAATTTCCAAAAAAATTCCTTGTGACAGATTTCTCTTGAAAATATCCTAATATAAGTGTGTGACTGATTTCAAAAAGTCGTACTAATAGAATAAAAAATAGTCCACTGGCACATATATGTCCCAACCGTAGTCAAATGTTCCAAGTCAACCCGATCCGACTCGCAACGAAAATAAGCCGCGTCAACCCGGCTCAATCCATACTGCAGATTGGGTCGTGTTGCCCCACCCAATGCAGGAGCAAGGGACCTGAGACCAAGGGTTTTGCAGATTTCTGAATTGTATGGAATTTAGATCATAGTCTGAAGGCAGAAAATGATTGCGGAAAATTTTTACTGACAGAAAATCATTAATGAAAATTTTCTTATACCTATGGATTACAACATTTGCAAATTTCGTAACTTCTTGATGGTGTTCGTGTGCTGATTATCTCGTGACCGATTGAATTTCACGACTTTTTTCATTTTCATTGATTTTTTTTCATTGATTGTTTAAAATTTTTTTTTGTGATAATTTCCCAAAAATCGTTATTTTCTGTGAATCATTGACGGAATTGATTTTTTCGACCTTGTCTAAATTCGCGACATTTTTTTTCAACCGATCGACGAAATTCGCGACTCTTTTCTGCGATCGTTTGCTGAAATTCGGGAGTCTTTTTCCGCAACCGACTGACAAAAATTGCTATTTTTTTGCACAATCTTTGACGAAATTCCGATCATTGACGAATTTTTTTCCACCATTTGTCGAAATTCAAGACTTTTTTTGGTAACTGATCGACGAAATTCACTATTTGTTTTCGCAATCTTTTGACGCAATTCGCGACTCTTTTCTACGATCGTTTGTTGAAAGTCGGAAGTCATTTTCCGCAACTTACTGACAAAAGTAGATATTTTTTTGCGCGCTCTTTGACGAAATTCCCCTTTTTTGCACGATTGTTTGACTAAATTCGTGATTTTTCTTTGTTCAATGTTTTGACGAATTTTACCATATTTTTTCAGAATAGTTATACTAAATTCGCGATTTATTTCCACGACCGATTGACGAAAATCTCTATTTGTGTCACTGATCTTTGGCGAAATTCGGAATATTTTTCTACGGTCGTTTGAAAAAATTAACGTTTTTCTCTGCGACCAATTTTGCCAAATTAACTATTTTTTCTAATTCCAATTCGTAAAATTCTCGATGTTTACTGCGATCGGTTGACGAATTGCTTTTTCGTAAAAAAAAGAAAAAAATTCGAGGACTACCACTAAAATTAAAAATATATTTGCTGAAGAATCACATGTTTGAGAAAGAAGTTAAGATAAGAAGGAAAATCTCACACTGCATTTTTTATTGTGGGGGCCTATTTCTATTTTGTGCACGATTTGGGCAATCTAGCACGATATTTCAACCCCTGTCTCTAAAAAAAACTTTATTACACCCCCCCCACCCCCTCTGCAAGAAACTCTTGAAATGGCGCCCCTGCAGTAAAACCTGCAAAGAAGGCTTTGAAAAGGACTGTAAAAAAGCTCCATTTTACACAGGTCTCCATCTTAGCAAGTATAATTGTATGGCGTTTTTTTCGTCGAAACTTGATTTTCTTTGCCCGTTTATGTTATAGACAGGCATCATTTAAACACGTTTCACTGTAATACAACTATGCTCTTCAGAAGTGCTTTATAGAAAGGAGGTATTAACAGTCTTAAGGAATACCTGACAAAAAACGGTACCTCTCTATAACTGAAAACTTTTATAATATTTTAAAATTCTACTTGCTAAGACGAAAACGTGTCTAAAACGGAATTTTTCAGAGGTCACTTGAGATTCCGTATTAGAAGTATTGCTGTCTCTGTATATATGATTCAGTAAACGTTTCTCGTTCGGAGAGGTTGCAGGGGCAGGAGGATGCAGCCCCCGCTCGAAGTCCCCCCTTGGCTATGCCACTACCTTAAAAAAAACTTTGCCCCCCCCCCCCCCAAGAAAGTTCTGAAATGGCGCCCCTGCTTAAGAATTTAAGAAAAGGTCCAATGGCGACAGAAGGCCTACGTAAGATGGTTTCTCAAAGTACCGTCCATTGTTTTCCTCCCACTGACAATATTCTTTGTTTCTGTTAACTTGCAGCGCCATCTGTCGGTGCGATTTTAAGTTTTTTTTAACCACGCATATAAAATACCCATTGCTTTGGGAGCATACTGGTGAAACTTCAGGTCATTTTGATAAGTAGTTCTTTTGTTATAGGATTTTACTTTCACAACTTTAAAAAGAATCTCCCTGTATATTGCAGCATTTTAAATTTCACATTGTTATTCCACTATTCATTGATTAAAAACAAATCCTATGTAATGGCTAATCTTAAAAGATTTTAAATGAATTTACGTCTTGCATCGGTATACACAGAAAACTTTGTTCTCAATTTTAACATTTTTGAAACAATACTTAGAAAATTAGTTTCTACTGTGTAGTGGTGAAATGATTAACGTTAAAATGGTATACATAAAACATCAATAAAATGATGAAAATTCTGGCATATTTTCAATATTCGTATTAAGATTATTCAGGCAGAATAGGAAATGATTAACATTAAAATAATGCACAAAAATCAATAAAATAATGAAAATTCTGTTATATTTTCTGACTAAATATTATAAATAAACAATAATAAATAAATAACAAACTATAATAAAGTAAATAAACTGTAAATTATATTAAAAAAAACTAAACTGTAGTAGTTAAATAAATTATAGAGAATTTAGGTATATATAACGTTATAATCACGGGCCTGGTCATCGCCGCAGGGGGTTTAGGGACAGCTAGTAAAATAATAATTATTAGCTTATTTACTATTATTTAATCCCCCCCCCATCCTTATACATCGCACTGATAATAATGGGGATACGGGAAGAAACTTGAATTCTAATACCACTTCATTTTCGGTTTTTAACACTTTCCAATATAGTTTTAAAATGTTTCTGTCTGTCTTTCCGTGCTCTAACTCTCATAAAGATACTAGGATTGCCATGAAATTTTGATATGTTATTGACGTTTACTACGGACTGTTGGATGTTGAAAATGAAGTATTAACGTTTGTAGTTCGTTTATAGCAGCACACAAAATAATTCCATTACATTACATTATGGTGTAAGGGGGAAAAATCGTTTGCGGTGCATTTTATTGACTGTTGCGATATTTCAAATTTATAAAATCAACACGTTTTCTATATATTATGGAGTGCAAAGCTTTTATCGTTCATTTACAGAGGTACACAAAAGTATTTGGTAATAGGGCTGACTAAGATCAAGTGCGTTTTCCGATGTGGTACGAAGTTTTAAACTTATCTATTTTTGAGTGTACTAGGTGGTGTATGTAAATTCTACAGATCCATACAGGCTTACACGAAAGAATTCGCACACACTATACATATCAACAGCAATTGTCGAAAATAGATTATTACTGAGTTATGAGTTTTTTAAGTTGCTTATTTAGATAAGGAAAATGAGATAATGAAACATCTTAACCATGTTTTGTTAGTGTTTGAAAGGTTTCCCTAATCTATGTCTAATGCATGATTTTTGGTTCTTGTTAAGTTTGTTGCATATTACGATGTAGAAATAAATACATATTAAAAAAAGGCACAAATGGGAATTAAAAGCTTCTCAGAAATAAATATTTTTTTCCCTTCATTTACTTAAAAGCATTTTTCTATTACACTTTAAGCGTTTTAAATCAAGGTAATGGCGATGCACATTGGCTTATTTTCAATTCAAAACAAACAAAGCTTTTAGTGTCAAAAGTTTTTAATAAACAGAAACATAGAAAAACAGTCTATTTCATTAATGAATTTGAAAATTCGATAACATTCGTTTTTACGAATAATTTTTAAATAGAACTGGAATGAGCATTTAAATCATATTTAAGCTGTTTATTGTAGTTTTTGAATATTTTTTTCGAGTCGGTGAGAGATCATCGAAGGTTTTAAAATGTTGTTTAACTTAGTTAAATTTGTTGTGTATGGAAACCTATACCATCAAGAATATACGTTCTTTGAAGGTAAATATTTATAGTTACTTTCACGAATGTTATTTAAAATTAGTCTAATTTAAATTATTTATTTTGCATAGAAAAATATACTAAGATTTCTCATGCATTTCTTGACTCTTAAATATTTACAATTATCCTCCGACTTTTGTCTGAATATAACTTTATTTAAATTATTTGTGCAGAGAATCACGAAATTGCTTATATACACTGCTCAAAACAATTAAAGGATATTGCAGTTTTAGGTGGATTTTGTATCTGGGAAACTTTTTAGCTGATTGATACATGGTCGACAGACATAGTAGGTTATATGAGAATAAATTACACATGTTTGGCAGAAAAAAATGCATTTTATTGCGCATTTGTGTACAAAAGGAAAAAAACACAATTTGTGCATATGAGAAAAAAAGAATAAGAAAAGGTGTTTTCTTCAAAGAAAATCATTTTCAGTAGGGGGTATGGTTTCCACGGGCGGCCAGCAACGTTGAACACCTTTTGAGGCATGGACTCAATGAGGCTATTAATGACGAGTTGGGGTATTCTGCCCCACTCTTCAGAAGAGCTCTTTCCAGTTCTTGGAGAGTTTGTGGGGGTTGTTGGCGGCCAGAAACTCGTCTTCCTAGAGCGTTCCAAACGTGCTCGATTGGATTCATGTCTGGAGAACACGCTGGCCATTCCATTCGAACGATTCCTTCGTCGAAAAGGAAATCCTCCACCAGGTTTGCACGATGTGGCCTGCAGTTATCGTCCATTAAAATGAAGTTATCTCCGATTGCTGCAGCGTAAGGGACTACAATAGGTCTGAGGATCTCATCCCTATATCGGCGACCAGTCGGAGCTCCATCTCGAATGATGTAGAGGTCAGTGCGCCCGTCAATGGAGATGCCACCATACACCAACACTCCTCCACCGCCAAATCTGACACTTTCGTGCACGAACGCAGGATTATTCCTACTGCCACGGTCCCTCCAGATGAAAATACGCCTATTATCCGGATGCACAGAAAAATGGGACTCGTCAGAAAACAGAATATTGCTCCATTCATTTCTCCTCCAGTTGACATGCTCGGTTGCCCACTCCCTGCGGTCGCGACGATGCCTTGATGTTAATCTAACATATACCATCGGTCGGCGAGCATACAGACCTACAGCATGGAGCCGGTTTCGGACAGTCTGAGTTGAAATCGTGGTGCCTGTAGCCGAGCGAAGGTGTTGTTGGAGAAGAGTAGCGTTCACGTTTCGGTGTCTCCGAGCTGTTAACGCTAAATACCGATCTTCATTGGGCGTTGTTGCCCGTCTACGACCTTGCCTTGGTCTTCGGCCTGCACATCCACTCTCCAAAAAACGGTTCCAGATCCTGGAAATGACACTTTGTGACACTCCAATGGCTTGCGCTACTTCGGCTTGAGTTTGGCCCCCTTCTAACCTATCAACAATTCTCCAAGCTTCTGAATCTGTCAAATGACTTCGCTGAGACATCGTACTCATCGAAACAAAGCAATCACTGAATGCCGATCATCCTTGTCTTCATTCTCTTTTATCCAGTTGAAAGTCAAAATTCATTCGCTGCCGCTGAAGCGACGTTTTTGACGTCGAACTCAAAATTTGCATACTCCACAGTTTGAAAACCAGAAAAATTTGCATTTGTGATTCTCTTCTTTTATTTTCGGCAAAAAAAATTTCGTTTATATCTTTATTTTATATAAAACTTCAAATATCCTTTAATTGTTTTGAGCAGTATATTTCTTGACTGTGGACATTTTATAATTGCTCTCCAAGTTGTATCGTAACTTTGTCGGAATTTCACTGTCTGAAGTCTAAGGAACTTATGAATTTCGTGACATTTATCGTCAGTAAAGTATCCAATGTACTTAGGTTATAGACGTCATGAGTAGTGAACAGGATTATTTTTAAAATAATTCTTTTAACATGAATTTGAAATGCTATTCAAAGATGTATAAAATTTGTAAAATCTGAATACTACTTATGGGAAAAACTATTATTGCAGTTTAAAACTGAATTGATAATAGAACGTTTTATATGTTACTTTAAATTTACATTAATCTACAGTAACTTCCTAACATTAAACTTACATTAATCTTGCATTAACCTTACTTTAATGAAGATTATCCTCATGATCGCTAAACCCTTGAAGGATGGCTGTTCACTTTTTTAGTCACTTAATTTTAAACCTTAAAAGCCACTTTGGTACAAGAATTTTGGAATGAAAATTTTCATTTTATTAAACGTTCGCAGAAAAACTTTTATTTATTGTGAAATAAGTTTGTTTTAAATTCTGGTGTTGTTCAATCATTTAAGTATTTTATGAATAGACTTACTTTTCCACTTTAAGAGTTAATGGTAAATAAATTGATTTTCCTAAATATGCCTCCATGAAGTGATTTTAATTTTTATGATTAATTCTATAGATTGAGAACATTCTTAAAATATTTCCATATTTCAAATTTAATTGAAGTCAGTTTTATTCGAAGATTTTTCTTTATGTATCAAAAGTTATGATGAAATTGTTGCAATTGCTTTAAGAATAGCTTCTATAAATGTGCATAAGTTTCTTATGATTTTGGTAGATCAGCGCTTCCCAACCTTTTTTCTTACACGTACCCCTTTCTAAGGCTTTTCATTTCGGCGTACCCCCATTTCTCATAAACACTCCCCTCCCCCTCTACTCAACCATATAACACAAACATGCATGTTTTTCATTAGTAATCTTCATATCACAACCAAACAATAAATCGACACAAATTACAATGACACTAACCTTTTATTTTTTAACTTTCATTTGAAAATTAATATTGATTTTTATAATATTAGCTAAAAAAATAATAATAATGTAGCATTAAAGGAAATTTTAGCTATCTTACGATGATTATTGATAACAACTTTGTCTCATTATATATGAATAATCAAAATAACTTTTCCTACTCTCAATAGGATCCTTGAGCTTGTTTCATGGAACTGAGTTTCTTAAAATCGGGCTAAATAATCGTCAAGTAATTTATAATATTTGTTACAATAATATTTGTTTTTAATATGCACGTAAGATGAAAATGCTCTTTCGACAAACTCCGTATTTGTGAAAAACAACAAGTGTTTTATAGCCTTATCACTGAGTTCTTGGTATTCTTCTTTTATTGCTATCCAAAAAGCAATAATATTTATTTGGTTGAAATCAGATTGTAAAGAAGAATCAGCCGAAAGTTCGATCGTTTTTTCTTTTTCAGAAATTGATAAATTTTCGGCTTGTTGGAAAAACAAATCATTAAATGCGTTTGAAATCCAGTTACTTTCACAACTCTGCTTCGGAAAATGTTGCCTGAACGGCATTTTATGTCCTGTTAAATGAGCCATTATACAATATTTTACTTCTTCTGATAATTTTAGCTCGTTTTTAGATAAGAAATTGCAAAGTGTTTGAAAAACTTCTGGCTGGTGTTTTCTCATGCATGATTCCCAAAAATCTAACTCATAGACTCGATCTTGTCAGATACCTAATGGTTAAAAGTGGTTATGGAACTGTCCTGTGATCCTAAATTAAGTTTATTTATTTCTGAAAAAAATGTCAGATATGTATGAAAGCATTTGAAGTCATTGTTTTTCATGAAATTTAGAGCTTAAATTATACAAAATCACTCAATTCAAGTAATCTTTCAAGTAGTTTTCCTCGTGATAGCCACCTTACCTCTGTGTGCAAATGCAGTGTAGTATAAAGGGTGTTCATACAAAGATTTGAATAGTATGGAGTTTATTGAAATGGCCTTAAGAAAAGAAATTTGACAGCTTAGTGGAGTACGTCCTTCAATGAGTCTGGCAGGGGTTTGGTCGCTAGACTGTGTCTGTGTATACAGGAATGGTTCCACGCTACTTGAGGTGCAATTTCTTTGATTAGACCGCGTAAGCCTATTTAACACCCACACATACATTTTCCACCCTCGGTGCCAACCCCACAGCAATTGGCCCGATGAATGTCTTTTTCACAGAAATAACTGTGAATGGCATTAAACATATCTTTTCCTGTAAATCTTTCTGTGAGAGGATAGCAGAGTAGTAAATTTTCTTCAAGTACATTATCATTCAAATATCTTGCAATAACAAGCAAAATTTACAGATTGAGATAGTCGTAGTCGTACTCTCATCCACCTGAATTGAAAAGTAGGGACTCTTTTTTATTCTTTAAATTACTGTAGATTCAATAACGGCAGACATGTCACTAATCCTTCGAGCAACTGTATTGTTTGAGTAAGGAAATTTTTTACTCATGTTCCTCACTAAACACACATTCGACAGCATCTTTGATACAAGGATATATCAAGTTTTCAGCGATTGTATGATTTTTACAACTTTTACCAATATGACAGCATATTCTGTACGATGCTTCAACAGCATTCTCATTGTCTTTGTTTGTAGAAATCACGTAAGATGCTACATTAGGGCCACTTGATAGTCTCTAAAAAAACTGACATCCTTTTGTTTATAAATTGGATGTTTTGTCTCTAAATGGCGCAATAATAAATAGGGTTTCATGTCACCATTAAACAATATCTCTCCACATACAACGCATAGCGGCTTTGGAAAATCTTCCTCTTCCGTGAATCAAAATCCATATTTCAAGTACTCATTATTATATTATTTTTTCTTTAATGGGACACTGATGCTTTCAGTTTTATTTAAAGTATTATGTTTATCACTTACCAGAACAGGCCTATTAACAAATGCACTCAGGTTGTCTTGCACTTCTAAATTATCAGATTGTTTTGAAGTACTTGCAGTTCCGGACTCACCAGGTTCAATTTCAATCGCAGTTGCAGTTGTCTTAACAGTTCCGGTTTTCAACCAATTATCCATTTTAAACACAAAACAAAATTACTCATATAATAAATAAACACTTCAAATTAAATGATCATTAAAATGAGGGAAGCTTTTCTATTAAAATACGTTACTGATATAACTCCACCTATTGGAAAACGAAAATAACGGCCAGGTTTTCAACGCGTTTTAACAAAAGACATTAAAACCAGAAACTCTGAATTAATTTAGACGTTCTGTAATTATAATTTAAAACGGAACAATAAAAAAAATGTGGCGAGAAAAGAATATTGCATAATTATTAATTGAAGTTTTCGGGAAAATGGGGGGGAAATATATAAGTACTCATCCAATATGCTTAACAGTGTGCTAACTAGTGACATTGCATTATAAATGAATTATTAGGTCTAGTGAGTTTTTTCTTTCTTTTTGAATGTAACATATTGGATTTAGACATAAGACTAACTTTTTAATCTAAAACTATCAATTTTCTTTCTGTGTTTTCAGTGAAACCATTTTTGTGAATTCCGCCATTACCGATAATATTTTCACGTACCCCAGCAGCCCCGCCACATACCCTCAGCGGTACGAGTACCCCAGTTTGGGAACCGCTGTGGTATATAATTATTCTTCAAAAACTATTAAGGACTTGACTTATTTTTCAAGGGCACAGCTAAAAAAATGTAGACTCGTTAAATTACGGGATACTTACCGTAAATCTGTTTCAACATCTAACGGGACTGTAGTAGACCTTATTTTAAACTAGTAAATCTGCAGAACAGGGACCTCAATGCCAGCACTGTAAATCAATGTTTTTTTAAGTCTCACTTAGCATAATATTTAACATCCCAAAATCCACAATTTAAAAATTTTAGGTTATATATAATATATATATTTATAAAACTCCTCGAAACTTCCAAAAATTTCGGTTTTTCCAAAGTTTTTCAAATTGAAATTTTCATTGGAAGCAATTCTTACTGTAATTTTGATTATGTTATTGTATCAGTAGAAACTAATGTAGTAGAATGTTGCAAAATAATGAAAAAGTTGGTATATGACGTTTCAGTTATTAATATAGTTGAACATTTTGATGTGCATTATGAATACCTACAATTAACATTCATAACAGTTTGTTAATTTATCTTGAGTCTATAGAAAGACAGATAAGCTCTGAAAAGAGTCATTTCGTTTTATCTGAAAGAAACATCAAGACACAAATAAAGAGGATAAAAGTGATAAGTTCATCTGAAAACATACAAGAATTCAAAAAAAAAATTTATATGTTAATTTGGATTTTACTTTCAGATGTGAACTAAAACATGTTAAATTGAACAAATATTTTCCTAAAAAATTGTGTTTGTGTAACCAGCCTGTATTGTCAAGAATACATCTGAGTAATCAAAACTGATAAACTGGTAAATTACAAGTTTAAATAAATGTTAATAGCTGAAGTTTAAAAAACTGGTAAATATTTGGTTTTGATTTAAAATTTCATTGTAGTAGATTTATGCATGTGTAATTTCTCTTTAATTAAACTGAATCCACAAGAAAATTTAGAATGCAGTAAGCTCAGGATTTTTGCAATGAAATAAAAGTATTTTTTAACAACAGACTTTCATGAAATAAGCATATTTACAGTATAACAAAAGATATAGAACTATTCTAACCAGAATGAATTATCGTTAATTTATTTTATTTTTAATTCAATATTTACGAAATAATTAAAAGTGGCTTCTTTTTAGTGATTTATATATAGGGTTAGTTTCATGCTGAATTAATATTTTGTCTTTAATTTCTAACACAGGTTTTGAATTTCGAATGCTTCTTTTTGTATTTTAAAGTTGTTGCAGCTTATTCCTAATTAATAAAGGCATCAAATAGTTATTAATTTCTGTTTGATAATATATCTATTGAAAATTAAAGGCTTACAATTCTTATTCAAAATTCAAAATTATGAATAAAGATTGCATAATAGACTCATATAATTTTAAAAATCTAATGCAATGCTATATTTTAGGAGTACAATACATACTACTGTGGAGCGCACTGCTAATTACACGAAATTTATGAATTATTTTCATACAATATATGCAAAATATAATAATATTTGATAATATAAGAATGGAATAATTACAATTCAATTTTCAAAATTAATTACATTGAATCTTTTTCGTGTGCGATTATCATTCTTATTTTTTCTTCAAAAGATCCAATTTTGTCATACGATTTGATAATATTTCCACCATAAGAACTAAGAAAGAAATGATGTGTCCAAATACTGAAAATATAAATGCAGGAGCAACATCTGCAAGGGTTAATTTTCTTTTACTATTGTCTTTTTCCTCGTGTTTGAGTAGACGTAGCAAGAATTGAAATATATCTTTGAATTGAAATATATATTTGAATTGAAATTTGAATGAAATACAGGGTCAGGAAAAATCGAAGAGTGTGGAAAATAGGATTGCAAATAGCTCGGCAACTCATTATCCGATCGACTTCATTCTTTATCCAAAATTTGTTTTTTTGTATTGTCTTTTATATTTCCAGCTTAAAATAAACAATTTCGAAAATTTTTATATACCTTTTATCAGAACGAATATTTTGAGAGTCCGAAAAAAAGTGTTCCGGATAATCGAAGTTACTGAAATGCAATAAGCTTCTTTCCAGCACGAAGTGACCACAGAGATGTATTTCTCTAACCCGAATAAATTTCATTTGTGACTCAAATTAAAAACGTTTAAAAGTAATTAATTTAGCCATTTTAATGACTTTGAATAAATCGATATTATTGGATGCACCTAAACTCATTCAGTTTTCCCTTACAGATTTATTCTTAAGATTTTTAATTAATTGCAATTATTAATAAAACGTTTATTAACAAAATGTAAGTATACTAAGTCAAAAACCTATTCAAAAACATTTTGAATTATATTCATTGTTCTAAGTTTTGTATATGCATAGAAAAAGGGATGTTAATATAATAATATATATATATTAGGTGTTTTTAAATAGATTAATATTGCAAACATATACAGTATGAACACTAAAGTCCTTTGCCACCCTCTTAACTTCGGAACGACTGCTGCTATATTCATAAAAAAGGTGTCTAGGTATAGTAAAGTAGCCATGCGCTACAAAATGAAACAGCCTACAGCGCCACCTGGTGGAATGCTGCGGAGTTAGCATTCCTATCTCGAAAACGGAAAGAGATAGAAAAAAAAGTGATTTACAAAGTTGTAGAACATCATCGATTTAGTACGAAAAGACACCTTGTGGACATTAATACGAAGAATAGAACGGTTAAAACGCGCGTTTCTTTTTGTGATTTCCTACACTGTGACGTGACAAAACGATCTTAGAAAGAGAGAAATAACCAGTTATGAAACAGCAGGTCTGTGCGACTCCTCGATAAACATTGCAGGACAATAAACGACGCTATTACGGACGCTTGTGCCAACATGTCACCATCTATGCTCCAACGTGTGCAACGTGAAATTGAAACAAACATCCAAATATGCATTGTAGCTGACGGTGAGAAATTTGAAAACCTAAAATAAAGGTATATTATTATAACTAGTTGCTTTTTTTAGGTGTGTTCGTAATTATATAAATACGTAGCACCTATAGTCGTCGCTTGGTCCGTCTGTCTGTCTGTCCGTCCGTCCGCATATAACAACGCAAAAACTACCCAACCGAATGGTTTGCAATTTAAAATATATTATCTTTGCAGATTTTTGTCGAGACATTTCAAATTTTATTGAAATCGAATCAAAACTTTAGGAGATATTAATAAAAATATTTATTAAGAAATTTGATTTTTTTTTTTAAATCGGTGCTTTTTTGTTATAGGAGCTTCCGAAGTTTAATCGTCAAGCGACCGAGATACTTATTTTATGACAGAAATTAATCTGCAGACGATAGAATTCATTTCACAGAATTAAAAATCATCAAGATCTGAATATTTATATAACTAGATATTGTACGAACGCACCTCATTTATCACGTTTGACGTACAATTTCCAACTTGTTCTTTCTAAGATCGGCTTGTCACGTCACAGTGTAGGAAATTGCAAAAAGACAAATGAGTGTTTTAACCGTTCTATTCTTCGCATTAATGTCCACAATGTGTCTTTTCGTACTAAATCGACGATACTCTACAACTTTGTAAATCACTTTTTTTTCTCTATCTCTTTCCGTTTTCGAGATAGGAATGCTAACTTCGCAACATTTCACCAGGTGGCGCCGTAGGCGGTTTCATTGAGTATTTGAGCGCATGACTATTTTACTATACCTAGACACTACTTTTATGAATATAGCAGCAGCCGTTCCGAAGTTAAGAGGGCGGCAAGGGACTTCAGTGGGCATACTGTATATCAGGATTTCCTGACCGTTGTTTTCCAAAATAAATTAATTTTAAGTCTTTTCCCTGCATATTTTTAACACTTTCCAACCTAGTTGAAAAGTGTTTATAACTTCGGTTTGTCTGGGCGTCTGTCCGTGCTGTAACTCGCATAAATATACTCGGACCACCCTGAAATTTTTGTATATTATTGTCGTTTACTATAGCATGTTCCCTATTTCAACTGAAGTGTGTAGCTCTTATAGTTTTTTTACAGAGACAGTCAAAAGTATTCCGTTACATTACATTCAATGGGAAATAACAGTTTCAAGTGCATTTTGATGATGCTACGACATTTAAAACAGGATGAAATTGATCTATAATTATGAAGCGCATTAAAACATGCTTTTTGTAGAATGTGGGGTTCAAATATTAATTATTCCTTTACAGGGTCAAACAAAAGAATTCTATTACACATTGTTCTACGGGGAAAAATCGTTTGCAGTGTAATTTAGTGCTATTTCACTATTTCAAATATAATGAAAATTATATGCATTACTGAAGATCACTATAAATTGCTCTCTTGAAAGTGTGGTGTGCATTGCGTTTATTTACAGGGACACACAAAAGATACCGGTTACATTACATGTGCGATATTTACAGTCTATGTGTGATAAGTGCGTTTTCAACTTTGGTTTGCGCTTTTAAGTTTAACTAAATTTTTTCATAGTACGTGTGTGTTTGTTACTATATAGGACTACACAAGGGAATCCGTAAGTATTACAGACCATGGGAGTGAATTGCTTAAGTGTAGTTTTTAATTGTGTTACGCATTTTCTTGCTGAACTATATATTTAGTATACTAATATAAGTTAGTGTAATATAAATAAATTCATATACAGGGCTACGCAAAGAAAAAGATACATTGTAGTTTACGGTTGGTAATTGCTGCGAGTGAGTTTTAAATTTCCTTTTAGCTTAATATGTGGTGTGTATAAAAAATTTCAGATAATATACAGGGCTGTACAAAGGATTTCGAGATCATTTCTATCGATCGGAAAAAATTGCTAAATGTGAATATTATAACTGAACTAAATTTTATCATGCTATATATGCACACCTATTGATTATATACAGGGCTGCACAAAATAATTCGATTACTGTTTTGACACAGGAAGGTAATTTCAAAAACTGTATTTTTTAATGTGGTAAATGTTTTCTAAACTGTTTACTTACATATCTTGTTTCACCTTATTTAACGGTGAAGTTTCGTTAGTTTTCTGGTTGTGTTGGAAAGTGTTTCATAATCTATGCTTGGCGCGTGATTTTTCGTTCTTGTTTAATATGTCTAATGGACTTTTTTTCTTTTAAATGCTAAAAGATGTAAATTAACAACATAATAAATACACAGTAAAATAATTTTTATTAGGTTGTTGAACAAGTTTTGTCTCACTCCGAGCCATTTTCAAAGGCAAAACAAATTTTTTTTTATTATTATGTTGTTAGTTTACAACTTTTAGCATTTAAAAAATATATATTATTACAAGGTGTTATAATTTATTATAATGTCTAATGCACATTATGCGTTTGACGCCACGGCCCTGAATTGGTGTTATTTTGATATATCAGAATACCAGTATGTGCTGCCGAAAATACCACCAGCAGACCAATTTTCACCTTGACGTAGGTTGCGTGCATAAAATTAAAACGAAAATTTGCAAATTTAAGGAATCATTTCGGATACAGAATGACATTTTGAATTTATATAACAATATATTAAGCATCTACTGCCACAACAATGAATTTTTTCCGGCATTTTTAACAAATATTCATTAGTAACACATACTTCATAGAGCGCCATGCTAATACTCTAAAGTAAATACCACCAGAAGACGAATATTAACCTTGACATGAGGTAGCGTGCATAAAGTCCATTACACTACCATTACGGTTATATACATTACATGCGATGCACGAATGAAAAATAATTGTTCACAGAGTATCTATTCACAGGCAATTTATTCACAGAAATTTCATTTAAATGAATGTTAATTATAAAATTCTTTAAATATAATAAAGTCATTGTATTTAACATGCTTATTGCAGTTTTTGAACACTAGTGTTTTGCGAGGCAGTAAGAGATCATGAAAAGTTTTAAAATATTGCTGCTCTTATATAAATTTGTTGCGTATTAAAACTTATCCATCAGAAATGTGTTTCTTGAAGGTAAATATTTAAAATTACTATCAAGAAAATTCTTTAAAATTACTTTACTTTAAATTATTCGTTTTGCATAGAAAAGTATATAAAGATTTCTTATACGATTCTCGACTCTTAAATATACACAAATATCCTCCGACATATGATTTAAAATAACTTTATTTAAATCACTTGTACATAGAAATACAGAATTGCATATATATTTCTTGGCTGTGAACATTTATAATTACCCTCGAACTTGCGTGCTAACTTTACCAGAATTTCACTGGCTGAAGGGTAAGAAGCTTATAAATTTCGCTATATTTATCATCAGACATTTTATCATCTTGGTGGAATAACCATGTTTTCAACAATGACTATACAAACTTCAAATTTTAACAACTTCAGTATTTTATGTTCATATTAAAACTGGTTTATAAGAAGAAAAAAAAATTACAGACGTCATGCGTAGTGAACTATTATTTTTGAAATAGATGTTTTAATATGAAATATTATTCAAATATCATTAAGATTTGCAACAAATGAATATTATTTAAGCGTATTGGAAGAACCATTATTGCAGTATCAACTTATAGTATTTTATGAATGAGACAAACGTTAAAAATGTTGCTATGAGCATCCATTAATCTGTTTTCTATAAAAACTTTACTTTAACGAAAATTCCTTGGATGTTCCTTGATGGTAAATAAATTAATTTTCTTTAAATTAAATTTCTACAAGTTTATTTAAATAAAGTATAAAAACTGACTTGACGTGTTTAAATTTTATTTTGGAATGTCTTTAATTCTTATGACTCATTCTAAAGATTGAGAACATTTTTAAACTATTCAATTTTCCATATTTGAAATTTCATTGAAGTCAGTTGGATTCGAAATTTTTTTATGTACTGAAAGTTATAATACTGTTGCTGCGATTTTGTAAGCATAATAAACATCTATAAATGTGCATAAGTTTCTTATGATTCTTTACTTACATGTACATAATTATTATTCAGAAAGTATTATTAACTTACAATTTTTTTTTGCAAGAACGCAGCTAAAAAGAGTAAATTGTTTAAATTCCGGAGTACTTAGTGTAAATCCTTTTAAGCGATTAACTTGATTGGTGTAGATATTATTCTAAATAAACAATTATTTTTAAAATTAAAATTTCATTTCAAAATAATATATATAAAAACTGAAATAATTGTAGATCTTATTATCACATTGGAAACAATTCTTGCTGCAGTCTTTTATTATATTGTTGTGTCAGTTGAAAAACAATGAAATGTAATGCTGTAAAATAATGAAAATGTGTGTGTATAACGTTAATGTAGTTTGTTGTAATGGTTTGTTTGTAATGTCGTTAATTTTTGTGGTTTTAGTGGTTAACTGGAGAAACATTTTCTTGTTGCTTTGAAAATTTGGAAATCTTTTCTAAAACTAGCAATGGTGTGACTGAGATCTTGCTTAGGAAGTGTTTTAGACATCAGTTATACCTTAACATTACGAAATTTTTGAATTTTGACATATTCAGTAATTTATATGCATATTTAAATATGTTTCTCAATGCTGTGAGAGTAGTTTTACACCCTCCTCCATACACTTCCTTCGCAGCACCTGTTAACTAGTCAATGTACTATGTTGAAGACGTCATGCATAATGAACTATTATTTAAAAGTGGAAATATAAACATTAAATATTTATGAATAGCTAGAAGTATTAGCAACTGAACTATATTTAAGCTGCATTTTGCAATTTTTGAACAGTATTAATCAGCGAGTCGGTGACAGATGATCAAAAGGTTTAAAATGCTGCTGAACTTATATAAATTTATTGCGTATTGCAACTTATGCCATCAGAAATGTATGTTCATTGAAGGTAAATATTTATAATTATGTTGAAGAATTGTTTTTAAAAATTACTTTAAATTATTCGTTTTGCATAAAAAGTATACTAAGATTTCTTATACATTGACTCTTAAATATTTACAATTATTCTCCGACGTATGACTTAAAATAACTTTATTTAGATTACTTGTGCATAGAAATATGAAATTGCTGATATATTTCCCAACTGTGAACATTTATAATTGCTCTCCAAGTTGTGCCCTAACTGTACATACATTTCACCGGCTAAAGCCTAAGGAACTTATAAATTTCGTGACATTTATCGTCAGATATTTTATCAGCTCGGTGATGCAACCAACATCTTGAGCCAGGGATTTTAACCAATGACTGGACTTCAAGAACTTCAAATTTTAAAAACTTCAGTATTTTATGTTCATATTAAAAGAGGTTTCTCAATACTCTGTGAGGGATTTTAAACCAACTCCTCCTCTTGTATTACCTGTTTGTGATAGTGAAGTAGCCAATGTACTATGTTATAGACGTCTTGCGTAGTGAACTATTGATTTGAAATAGATTTTTTGACATGAAATATCATTTAAAGATCAATAAAATTTAAAAAAACTGAATACTATTTATGGTGTACTATTAGGGTTATACTATTATTTTATCCAATATTTATGGCTGAAAACTATTGAAGTTTCCACTTATACTATTCTATGAATTGGTGAGAGATCGACAATCATTTCCTAGAAATTCATTTAGCTGAAGTGTAAAAAACTGACTTGACGTGTTAATGTCTTTTACATTTTATTGTGGCATGTTTTTAATTCTTATGTCACATTTAGAAGATTGAGAACATTCTTAAACGTTTTCAATATTCAAAACTTCATTGAAGTCAGTTGGATTCGAAGTGTTTTTTATGTATTGAAAGTTATGATGTAGTTGTTGCAATTTTGTAAACATAATGAACATCTATAAATATGCATAAGTTTTTTATGATTCTTGACTTACAGGTAGATAATTACCCTTCAAAAAACTATTAAGAACTTGATTGTTATTTTCCAACAACATAGCTAAAAAGAGTAAACTAGTTAAATCACAGGATACTTAGGCAAAAAATTTTAAGTGACACACTTGATTTGTGTACACATTTTTATAAATAAACTTTTATTTTAAAATCGAAATTTCAGTGCAAAATAATATATATAAAAACTGATAAAATTTTAAAATTTTTATTCCGTTGGAAATAATTCTTATTGTAGTTTTCAATTATATTATTGTACCAGTTGAAATAGAGTAAAATGTTTTGTAATGTTGCAAAATAATGAAAGCGTTGGTGTATAAGGTTTTACTTGTCAATGTAGCTGTAAGTTTTGATGTACATTTTGAATACCTACTATCAACAAGCATAATAGTTTTTTAATTTATCTTGAGTGTACAGAAAGACAATTTTACTCTGAAAACTTTTAGTTCCTTTAAATTGGAAGAAACAAGACACAACTAAAGGGGATAAAAGTGATAAATTAATCTGAAACTCAAATAAACAAGAATCCAAAAATTATTATATATTTTAATTTGGATTTTTCAGTCAAGAACTATTTGCCAAGAACTAGTACTCATAAAAACTAAAATATATAAAATTATTTAAAAAAAAATCTAAATTGAACAGTTATTATCCAAAAAATATTATTTTATTTTAAACAGGTTTTTATTGTCGAGAACACATCTGAAGTATCTAAAACCGATAAAATGGTTAATTACAAGCTTAAATAATTGGTAACAGCTAAAGCGTAAAAAACTAGTAATTATTTAGCTTTGATAAAAATATGATTGCAGTTGACATGCGTGTATAACTGTTTTTTAATTAAACTGACTCCATACGAAATCTAGATTGCAGTGAGTTCAGATATGATTTTTGCAAGAAAATGGAAAGTGATTTTTAGCAAGAGAATTTCATGAAATAAACATATTTTTAACATAACGAAACATGTTGAACTATTCTAACCATAAAATATTTTCGTTACTTTATTTTATTCTTAATTAGATAATTAAGAAATAATTAAAGGTTGTTCATTTACAATTATATTTATTTAGATTTAATATCATGCTGAATTAATATTTTGTCTGTAATTTCTAATGTATGATTTAGATTTCGAATGTTTCAAGAAATTATTTTTTAATTTGAAGTTGTTGCAGCTTATACATAATTTATAAAGACATCAAATAGTTTTTAATTCATTTTTTATAATATATCTATTGAAAATTAAAGCCTTAACATTCTTATTCAAAACTAAAAATTATGGAGACAGATAAAGTCGCAGTTATCGGATTTTATGTCAACAAGCAAATTTCATCTCACGCATCTAAAGAAAAAATAAATGCTTACATATCAAATAAAGCCAATATCTATGGTAGAATACTTTTTACACTTGCAGATTATCTTACTAAATATTCAAAAATATTCGATAGAGTTTCTTTTTCTATCACAGATCAAATAAATGACGTACTTCCGAATGGTACATTGACGGGGATAATGGGGTTGGTAAATCGATCAGAAATTGATATTGGCGTTCAACCAGTTACTATGCACGAAGAAAGCACAGAGATCGTGGATTTCTCTTACCCGTATCAACTTCTTTCTACTACATTTGTGACTCAAAAAGCACAATATAAACCACTGATTTTTGGCATTTTCAAAGCATTTTCATTACCGCTTTGGATAGCTATCATCTCAATATTATTTGCGATATCTTTCATATATTATGCCACCTTGAAAAGAAGGTATTCGTTTGACAGAATTTTACTTCACACGTTTGCAATTTTGTTAAGGCAGGGTTCTATTTTAAAACCGTCATCAATGATAGAAAACTTGTTGGTCTTTTCATGGGTTGTAGGAGCAATGTTCCTTTGTCTGGCTTACGATTCCGTATTCCTGTCTTCTCTTGCATTCCCTTCTATCACTCAAATTAAAAACATTCCACAGTTGGCCAAGGCTGTAAAACAAGGACACTATCACTGCATAGCGCCTCCAGAATCAGCTATTTCTGAACTTTTATTCTACTCAAAACATGAAAATTTAAGAGTAATTGGAATAGACATTCAGACGAATAACTTAAGTAACGGAAATACTGTTCTAGATTTTCTTTACGATAGAAGCAAACAAAATATCGCTTTTCTAATAGATACAGGTGTCGTTGATATTTTAACTATAGGAAACAAAATCGTCTCTGACGACCGTTTCCTTGAAAGCATGGCTGCAATGCCTGTCCGGAAAGGCTTTTGCTGCAAACTATTGTTGGAAAAATTCACTCATAGTTTTTTGGCTTCGGGATTGTATTTCAAATATCAAGATGATCGAGCATTTTTAATTCGTTTGTCGAGTCTACTGACACACGAGGAAAAAGACACCAGTAAAAGAAAATTAATCCTTAAAGATGTTGTTCCAGCGTTTATATTTTTAATATTTGGATACATCATTTCTTTCTTAGTTCTTATTGTAGAAATATTGTCAAATTGTAAGAAGAAAAAGGATCGTTTGAAGAAAAATAAAAAAAGGAGAATGAAAATCTGAACCAAAGAAGATTCTATGTAATTAGATTTGAAAATAAGATTTTAATTAATCTATTCTTATAATATCCAAACTTTTTTACTAAATTTTGGATAATTAGCATCCCATTGATTAGTACTATGTATTTTACTCTGAGCATATCGCAATGCATAAGATTTATTATGCAAAAATATTATGTATGTTTAGTTCTGCACCAAACTACACATTGATCTTATGATATGTAATTGATATGAAAAGATTTTAAGGGAAAAGCACACATCCGAGTAGCTCAAACGTTTTTGAAACCCTTCACCTCTTCTCGCTTCTCCTTTTTCTGTCTGAAATTTTATTTCTTCATTTAGAGCCATGCAAGTGATAAATTCGGCGAATGGAAACATTGGGCGGCTACAAAGTACAGCCTTCTCCCCTCATTGTTTTCTGTTGCACTTCATGAATTCGTGGATGCATCACATAATCCTACTGACAATGCAGAATTTCCGTTTCTGAGTTGGTAATGAACATTTGAACTGTAATATTCTTCTTCTTTGAGACTATTCTTATTCTTTATAACGATAATTGATAAATTATGGTATAATGCATGGCAAATTTCTTATTAGAAATACTGATACATAAATATTTAATATAATTAAAAAACATGTTATTGTAATACTTGCATTCAAATAAATAAAAATATAAATGTCGATTATCTTTGTTTTATTGTGCATTTTAATTTTAACTCGGAAGCAGTCGCGCCTGGTATGACATACCCAGGGTGCGTACGGTTTTTGCAATTTTCACCACTATTTTTCGAAAAGTAGCCTTCCATTTATTTTATCGCATAATTTGTAAAAATTGGCTCCGACTAAATACCGTCGAGATTGTTATATGTATTTATTGGTGACAAAGTAAATATTATTCATAACCTGGGTAAGCGCGCCATCTCCCGTGTTAATAAAGAAAAAATATATTGAACATTTCGAACATTGTAAAATAGTTAAGATGTTAAATGTATTATGCGGAATGAAATAGGTACCTGAAAAATGTCGGTACAGTTGTAATATACGCTATTATATATATTTAATAATGAATTACTTAAAGCGTTAGCTCTAAAGATAATATTTAGAAACTGAGAAGTTGAAAATACTTTCATTATCTATTATGGTATTAATAGAGAAAACAGCCAAAAAAAAGAAAAAAAGAGAAAACTTATCTGTTTTTTTTCATTTTTTTAACATAATAAAAGTAGTTGAATCAGGTTGTTTATAAAGTAATTAATAATAAGCAAATTCCCTATTCACAAATGCAAATAGACTAAACTAATAATTTCTTCTATGAAATCGTTAATTTATAGGTACTTATTTGTGTATTTTCGAAAAGTATGTCAGTAACTTTAATTTTTAAAAACATTTTTAGAAATATTATTTTTATTGACACAATATTATATTTATATTATTATTAATTATATTTATAGTCACAAATGCTTTTCGTATTATATCACGATTATACTGTTTTTTGCGATTTTTCAGCAATTTACTAACCGTTTCTTTTTTCTCTTTACTGAATTATAAATTCGTTATAAACTATTTTATAGTTTTTCTTTTTATGTTAATATGAAAAATTAAATTAAATTAAATTAAATGAACAAAGCATAAAATTACGCAGTTATGGAACATTTTTGTTAATTAAAAATCGCAAGTTTCATTTATTTTCTGTGAGTTTTCAGTTAAGTTGATTCACTTTTCGAAAAATGAGTATCGAACTAAAAAAATTCGATAGTTTCAGTCAAAATTACAACGCTTTCAATTTCTTTTTCATAATTTCCTAAAAAAAATTATGGACTTTAAAAACACGACCATCAAATGCCCCCCTTCAAATGCCCAGTTTCCACAAACTAGCAAAATTCCAGTGTAGATTACTCAGAAGATATATGTGAGTGGATGTGTTTCTATATTATGGTTCACACTTAACCCCTTCACGACGAGCGTTCTTTACGGAATTTTTAAATAGAAATTTTCGCCTAATTGAATGGCAGAAATGCTACCATTAAATAAGGCAAAGCTTACACTAAAAAATAACTGGTGGGAATAATCGAGGATTCTGAGCATCTTATGCGTCACGTATACGTGTCGCTCGTCCCCAAGGGGTTCATATCTGAAGTAACCTGCTCTCTCCCTCCCCCCTTTCACCCTCCACACTTCTCTGCTCTGGGCACATTAAAAATATTTGACATTTCATAGGCGACAGTTTACAATTCACCGATAGCTTTTATTTCATATCAGATCAATTCTCAGATATTTCACAATAACAACTCATTTGCATTGTTTAAATGATGTATTTTTTCATCATTATGCAATATTTATTCGTTCATGAGCAGGTAAAGTTTTTGTTATAATAAAGACACATACTCACATTCCAGTGTTTTCCATAACAGAGGTCGTATATTCAGAATCACAAAAATACATTTGCGAAATCAAACAATCTATATTGCCAAGCAAAATGATTACTTAACACGTGAGTATTGGCGCGTTTATTGGCATTAAAAAATAAGTACTATGTTTAGGTAAAAAGTAAATATTTAGATATTACACAATTTTTCTATTAAAAAGATGATATGCCGAGATATCTACGAAAAACACATTTATGAAATGGGACTAAATATATGCTTAATTAGTTCGATTACTTAAGGTGTGTGTTGTGTATTGTAGCGTATACTAACGCAAATATTAAACTTTTTGATCCCATTGGCCATAATTCGCACTGTAGGGTTTTATTATTTTATTATATCAGTTGAAATAGAACGAAATGTTTTACAATGTTGTAAAATAATGATTTTTTTTTTAATGTTTTAGTTGTTAATATAGTTGAACATTTCGTTGTGCATTGTGAATACCTACCATCAAAAAGTATACCAGTTTGTTAATGTATATTGATTGTTCAAAAAGACAAATATTCTCTGAAAAATGTTATTTCTTTTAAGTTGGAAGAAACAAGGAATAATTAAAGAGGATAAAAGTGACAAAGTAATTGGAAAACTTAAAAGGAAAAAAAATAATCACGATTCCAAAGATTGTTGTATATTTTAATTTGGATTTTACTGCCTGGACTTAAATGTGAAATAAATAATGTAAATTTATTAGAAAACTGCTAAAATGAACGATTAACACAATTGAACGACTTTCCCAATCCGAAAAATACTGTTCTCTTTAAATTGGTTTTTGTTGTCAAGAGAAGATCTGAAGTAATAACAACTGATAAACTGGTAAATTACACGCATAAATATAATTGTTAAAGACTGAAGCATAAAAACAAATATTTAGTTTTAATTAAAAATGGACTTTAGTTGGTTTACGGTTACATAACTCTTCTTTTATTAAACTGACATTAAACGGAAATCTCGAATGCAGTGAGTTCATATGGGATAATTAATTAAATAGAAAACGGCATCTAGGAAAGGAATTTCATGATATAAACATATTTGTGGCATAACGAAAGATATAGAACTATTCCAACCATGAAGAATTTTCGTTACTTTGATGCTTAAATCAAAAATTTTAAATCAAAGGAGTTAATTAAAGGTTGTTTATTTTTAATGACTTAATATCATGCCGAATTAATATTCTGTCTATAATATCTGTCACACGATACATATTTTGAATGCTTCAAGTTTTTTTTATTTTATATTTTAAAGTTGTTGCAACTTATTCATAATTAATAAAGACGTGAAATACTTTTTAATTTATTATTGATAGTACATCTATTGAAAACTAAAGTCTTACAATTCTTATCCAAAACTCAAAACTATGGAAACAGATAAAGTCGCAGTTATTGGGTTTTATGTTGGCAATCCAATTTTATCTCATGGTTCTGAAGAAAAAATAAAAGCTTACATATCGCAAAAAACCAATATAAATGGAAGAATTCTATTTACGCTTGCAGATTATCTTACAAAATATTTAAAAAAATTCAACAGTGTTTCTTTTTGTATAACAGATCAAGTAAATTCTCTTTTTTCGAATGGTACATTGACGGGAATAATAGGAAAGTTAAATCGATCGGAAATTGATATTGGCGTTCAACCATTTACTATGCAGGAAATAACCACACAGAAAGTGGATTTCTCTTATCCGTATAAACTGCATTCTGTTACATTTGTGACTCGAATAGCAGAATATAAGCCGCAGATTTTTGGCATTTTTCAAACATTTTCATTACCGCTATGGATAGCTATCGTCTCAATTTTAATTGCGATGTCTTTGGTATATTACGTTACCATGAAAAAAAAGTATTCATTTGATAAAATTTTACTTCACGCTTTTGCCGTTTTGTTAAGGCAGAGTTCAATTTTAAAACCGGCATCAATGATAGAAAACTTGCTCGTGTTTTCGTGGGTTGTAGGCGCAATGTTTCTTTGTCTGGCTTACGATTCAGTATTCTTGTCTTTTCTTTCATTCCCCCCTATCACTCAAATTAAAGACGTGGCACAGTTGGCTAAGGCAGTAAAAGAAGGACACTATCACTGCATAGCGCCTCGAGAATCAGTTTTTTTTGTACCGTTATTAAAATCAGAAAACGAAAATTTAAGAATTATTGGAGAAGACCTTAAGACAAATAACTTTAGTAACGAAAATACTTTTCAAGATTTTCTTTATGATAGAAAAAAACAAGATCTCGCTTTTCTAGGGGATACAAATGTCGTTGATATTTTCACTGCGGAGAAAAAATTCGTATCTAAAGACCGTTTCCTTGAAAGCCTTGCTGCAATCACTGTTAGAAAAGATTTTTGCTGCAAAAAATTTGTGGATAAATTCACTCATAGATTTATGGCTTCGGGATTGTATTTCAAGTACCAGAATGATGGAGCATTTTTAATTCGTATGCCCGTCAACTAAAATACGAGGAAAAAGATACGAGTAAAAGAAAATTAACCCTTACAGATGTTGCTCCTGCTTTTATATTTTTAATATTTGGACACATCATTTCTTTCTTAAGTTCTTTTAGTAGAAATATTGTCAAAACGTATGAAGAAAGTGGATCGTTTTGAAGAAAAATGAAAAAATAAAATTGATAATCACATACAGGGAAGTTTCTATGTAATTAACTTTGAAAATGGAATTGTATTTTTTTTTATACCTATATTACTAAATCTTATTACATTTTGTAGATGTTGTATGAAAATAATACGAAAATTTCTTATAGTTGGCATTGACCGAACAGTACCGAATATATATTTTATATATATATGTATATATAAAATTCCATTTCCAAAAATTCTCTATTTTAAATTATTCTTTTTTATTAATACCAGAGGATTCACTTTTCCCGCGTTACAGAACATTTTGCTAGGTGTCGAAAACATAAGTGAAAACCATATTTTTTTAATTGTAAACTCAAATATATCTTTTTAATTTAATTAATTCTCTTTTATTGCACAATGGCAACAAAAAAAAATCATTTTTATATGAAGAATATGAATTATGTATTTAAATAAAGTTTTGAAATTTATTAAAAATGATACTTTTGTATTATCCGCTTGCCAAAGATTAATAGACCAAGAAATCGACAAGACTTAGCTAATTACAGCAGCATATTTTGTTTCTGATTATTTCACTGTGAAACACAATGTTCGATTACTTATCTGAGAAATTTGTAATTTACTTATATAATTTTGTTTATGTATTTTTTTATTAAGTGCTAAAATCGTTATGGAATATGAGCCGGAAACAAGCGTTGATCTATTTATATTGTTTCAAGTGCAAACGGGTTAATCTTCCGTAATCCAGCTGCACCCGATACAACTCACTCCATTCCCTCCTTCCCCTTCCATGCATCTCTGCTCTGCGCACATAAAAATATTTGACATTTCACAGTCAACAGTTCACAACTGAGCGTCACAACTCTTATTTCATATCGTATCGCCCCTCAGATATTTCACAGTAACAACTCATTTGAATTGCTTAAATAATGAGTTTTTTCATCATTAGCAATGTTTATTCTTTAATGAATATCTAACGTTTTTGTTATTATAAGGAAACCTTTTCATATTTCAGTGTTTTTGCTATAAAAGAGGTCGTATATGCCGAATCACATAAATACATTTGCAAAATCAAACTATCTGCATTTCCAAGGAAAATGATTACTTAACACGTGAGTATTGGCGCATTTACTGACGTTAAAAAAAAGTACTGTGTTTTAGTAAAAAAGAAATTATTTAGACTACACAGTTTTTCCATTAAAGAGATGATATGCCTAGAAACTTACAAAAAATACATTTATGAAATGGGACTAAATATATATTTAATTAGTTAGATTACTTAAAGTGTGTGTATTGTCAAATATACTACTTCAAATATTAAACATTTTGATCCCATTAGCTATAATTCTTACTGAAGTTTTTGATTATTTTACTGTATCAGTTGAAATAGAAAGTAATGTTTATATTGATGTAAAATAAGGAAAAAAAAATTTAAAATGGTTTAGTTGTTAATGCCTTTGCACAGTTTTATGTGCATTACGAATACCTACTATGAACAAGTATAACAGTTTGCTAATTTATCTTCAGTGTACAAAAAGACAAATATGTTCTGCAAAATTGTATTTCCTTTGAATTGGAAGGAACAGAGACATAATTAAAGAGGATAAAAGTGATAAACGAATCTGACACATTAAAAAGACATTTAAATTTGAATTTTATTGTCTAGAACTCAGATGTGAATTAAAATATGTAAATTTATTTGAAAACTGCTAAATTGAACACATAAAAATCCGAAAAATACTATTTGCATTAAACAGGCTTTTATTGTCAAGAACAGATCTGAAGAAATTAAAACTGATAAACTGATAAATTGCAAGCTTAATTAACTAGTAACAGCTGAAACATAAAAAAATGATAAATATACAGGTTTAATTAAAATTTGTTTCTTGTTGATTGCATATATCTTCTTTTATTAAACAGACTCTACATGGAAATTTAGAATGCAGTGAATTCACATGTGATTTTTGCATTTAAATAGAAATCTATGTTAAACAAAATAATTTCTTGAAAAAAACATTTGTAGTATAACGAAATGTTCAGAACTATTATAACGATTTACTATTTTCGATACATAATTTGACTTTTAATTCATTATTTCAGAAATGATTAAGCGTTGATTATTTTCATCATTTATATTTAGACTGAATATCATACTGAATTCATATTCTGATTATAATTTACAACGTAGTATTGAGATTTACAATGGTTTAAGATTTTTTATTTTTATTTTACAGTTGTTGTAACTTATTCATAATCAATTAAGACATCAAACTGTTTTTAATTAATTTTTTTATATTATATTTATTGAAAATCAAAGAATCAAATTGAAAGTTATGATGTAGTTGTTGCGATTTTTGTTAAACATAATGAATATCTGTATATGTGAATAATAATTCTTCTTGACTTACAGGTAAATAATTATTCTTCATAAAGTATTCCTGTAGCTTGATTGTTATTTTCCAAGAATAGATAAAATAAAATAAACTGTTTAAATTATGGGATACTTACCGTAAATCATTTTCAGCGACTGACATGATTGTTTCAAATATTCTAAATATATTTTTTTTTAAAGTCGAAATTTCAGTTAAAAATAATATTTATATAAATTGATAAAGATTTAAACATTTGATTTCATTGGAAGCAATTCTAACTCTAGTATTGGATTATATTATTCTATAAATAGTAATAGAATGAAATGATTCATAAAGTTGTAAAATAATGAAAAAGTTGATGTATAGTTTTTTAAATGTTAAGACTAGTCGAACATCGTGATGTGCAGTATGACTACCTACTACCAACAAGCAATTCGTTAATCAACAAACAATTCGTGAATTTATTTTGAATGTACAGAAAGACAAATATTTTCTGAAAAGCGTTTTTTCTTTTAAATTGGAAAAAGCAAGAAGACACAACTAAAGAGAATAAAAGTGATAAATTAATCTGAAAACATTAAAAACAAAAATCCAAAAATTGTTATATATTTTAATTTGGATTTATTGTCACGAATTCCGATGTGAACTAAGAAGTTACTTGAAGACTACTTACTTCAACACGAAAAATATTTAAATATGTCTTTATTGTTGAGAACAAATTTGAAGTTATTAAAACTGATGGATTACATCCTTGGGTAATTGCTAACATCTGAAGCGTAAAAAAAAAGGTGAATATTTAGCTTTAATTAAAAATTCCTTGTATTTGATTTATGCGCGTACAACACTTCTTTTATTAAACTGACCCCACACGCAAAAACTAGAATCCAGTGATTTCAGACATGGATTTTTCGAATGAAATAGAAATTTATTTTTAGTAAATGAATTCATGAAATAAACATATCTGTAGTAGTACGAAAAATATAGAATTTTTCTATCCATGAAATATTTTCGTTACTTTATTTGATTCTTAATTCAATATTTAAGACATAATTAAAAGCTGTTTGGTTTTTAAAACTACAAAGGATATTTAGACAACTATGCTTAATATCATGCTGAATTAATACTCTGTTTATAATTTATAACATACTATACAGAATTAGAAAGTTTCAAGAGATTATTTTTTATTTTGAAGTTGTTGCAGCTTATTCGTAATTAACAAAGTCATCAAATAGTTTTTAATTCATTTTTGATAATATAACTGATGAAAGTTAAAAGATTATAATTCCTAATCGGAAAGTAAAATTATTGAGACAAATAAAATTGCAGCTATTGGATTTTACGTTGAGATGGAAATTTTATCTCTCCGATCTAAAGGAATTATAAAATCTTACCTATCAAATAAAACCAATATATACCGTAGAATGCTATTTACACTTGCAGATTATCTTACAAAATATTTAAAAAAAAATTAAATAGAGTTCTTTTTCGTATAACAGATCAAGTAAGTGATGTATTTCCTAATGGTACATTGACGGGAATAATAGGGATGGTAAATCGATCAAAAGTTGATATTGGCGTTCGACCACTTGTAATGAATGAATGAAATAAGCGAAGAAAGTGGGGATTTCACTTTCCCGTATCAATTTTATTCTTCTACATTTGTGACTCGAAAAGCAGAATGTAAACCGCACATTTTTGGTATTTTACAAACATTTTTCTCGCAGCTTTGGATAACTATCATCTCAATTTTAATAATGATGAGTTTGGTATATTACGTCACCTTGAAAAGAAGGTATTCATTTGATAAAGTTTTACTTCATGCTTTTGCGGTTTTGTTAAGGCAGAGTTATATTTTAAAACCGTCATCAATGATAGAAAACTTGCTCATCTTTTCGTGGGTTGTAAGAGCAATGTTTCTTTGTCTGGCTTACGAGTCTGTATTTCTGTCTTTTCTTGAATTTCCCCCCATCACTACAATCAACGACTTGCCACAGTTGGCCAATGCTGTAAAAAAGGGACACTATCACTGCATAGCATCTCGAGAATCAGCAGTTTTTAAACTGTTACTAAAATCAAAAGAGGAAAATTTAAGAATAATTGGACAAGAGCTTAATACGAATAACTTAAGTAACGAAAATATTTTTCAAGATTTTTATTATGATAGAAACAAAGAAGATCTCGCTCTCTTAGTAGATACAGATATCGCTGATATTTTCGCTGTAGGCACAAAATTCGTCTCTGAAGACCGTTTCCTTGACGGCATGGCAGCAATGCCTGTCCGAAAAGACTTTTTGAAAAAAATTGATCGAAAAATTTGTTCATAGATTTATGGCTTCGGGATTGTATTTCAAGTATCAGAATAATAAACCAGTTTTAGTTCGTTTGTCACGTCTACTGACATACGAGGAAAAAGACACCAGTAAAAGAAAATTAACCCTTACAGATGTTGGTCCGCCGTTTATATTTTTAATATTTGGACTCATTTCTGTCTTTGTTCTAATCGTAGAAATAATGACAAATCGCATTAAGAAAGTGGATCGTTTCAAGAGAGATATACAGAGAAGAATGAGAATTGCATACAAAGAAGACTCTAGGTAATTAGTTTTGAGAAGTTAATTTGTATTTACTCTTTTCTTATATAACCAAATCATATTAAATTTTGCAGATGTTGTATGAAAATAATACAAACTTTCATATAATTAGTATTGCACTGGATAGTATTATGTATTTTCCTCTGAGAATATCACATTTCATTTGATTTTGTAAATTATATGAGACTATTGTGTAACGAAGATTTTGTATGATTAGTTCTGCACCAAATTACGCATTGATCTTATCGGAGGGAATTGGCATAAAAATATATTTGGAAAAAGTACACATCCGAATACGTTAAACCGTTTTGAAATACCTTCCCCCCATTTTTTCTGATCTGAATTTTATTTCTTCATTTGGAGCCAGAGATGTGATTAAACCACCAATTGAGAACAGTGGGCGACTAGAAACTCTCCCTCTCTCTCTTCAAAGTTTTCTCTTCTATTTTACCAATTCGGGGTGTGTCATATCTTGAAAATGAGGTTTCAGTACTTCCGTTGCTGAATTTGTAAGAAATAATTTGAAATGTATTATTATTCGAAACTTTCATTAGTCTTTATTGTTTTACTGAAGATAAAGAATTAATGGAATAAAAGCTAACTATTGTGTGGAAAAGATAGTCTCTACGAAATTTTTTTATGAAGCCACACATTATTTCAGAACAACATTTTATTTACACACAACCTACTAAATTTTAAAGATTCTTTCTTTAAAAAAAAATTGCTCTTCTTTAGCTTATGGAAACATTCGTTTAAAGATTTTCCATGGTACCCCAAATCCCTATGATATTTGGGATTAAAACTTTGGACTTCACTCATCGGCATATTAGATTGAAACTAACACTCAACGGTCCAATGTCCAATTTCACCATGACCTGATCACTCATTTTATGCGCGCAATCAATAAAGTCCGCATCCGTACTTTTAATATTAATGGCGTATTTTCAAACTGTGGATTATACTTTTTATCATTTTTGGTATTTTGGTATTATTACGAGTATATCCTCATAAAAATGAACACAGTATATTAAAATAAGCAACTTATTAATAATCTCGAGTTTGAACGCTTTTGCTACATTAGTTTTTACAGGGTTATCCAAAAGATATTCGTCCTTTTTCAATTTTTTGACAGTCCCCTATGGGCTTTCGGGAAAACATCTTCACGGAAATATATAACTTATACTATACTGTTTACACACCTGCAGTTTCAGGTTAATTCCTCATGTATTTTTCTAGATATTGCTCTTTTCACCATTTTTCAGGCGTCTTCGTATTATTTTGTCCACCCCCTGTATGTAGTATTATGTAGCATGAAAACTTGTATATTTCAACGGAGAGGTATTTACTTTTCTGCAGAAATATACATCTCATACATATTAAATTTCTTTTTCTGTAGATTGGCTGTAGAATTAATTAGAGACGAATCTTGTTTATTTCAACGGAGAGGCATTTACTTGTACCTAGAAATAAATGCATCTCCGTATAAATATTTAATTTCTTCTTCTGCCTTTGTCTGTCGCATTATTTAGGGACGAATCTTGTTTATTTCAAAGGAGAGGTATTTAGTTTTCTCCATAAATAAATGCATCGCTGCATAAATAATTAAGTTCTTCTTCTGTACAATATATGTCGTATTATTTACAGTAAAATCTCTTTCATTTCGACGGAGAGGCATTTAATTTTCTACGTAAATAAATGCATCTCCGTATAAATATTTAATTTCTTCTTCGGCCGGTTGCCTGTCGTATCAGGTAGAGATGAATCTTGTTTATTTTAACGGAGAGCCATTTACTTTTCCCCAGAAATAAATGCATCGCCGCATAAATATTTAATTTCTTTTTCCATCGGATGTCTTTCGTATTATGTGGAGTGGAGTCTTGCTTATTTCAACGGAGAGGCATTTACTTTTCCCCAGAAATAAATGCATCGCCGTAAAATAGTTAATTTCTTCTTATTTCGGATGTCTTGCGAATTATGTAGAGTGGAATCTTGCTTAATTTAACGGAGAAGCATTTACTTTACCCCAGAAATAAATGCATCTCCGCATAAATATTTAACTTCTTCTGTCCAATGTATGTAGTATTATGTAGAGTGGAATCTCGTATATTTCTTCGGAGAGGTATTTACTTTTATAAAGAAATAAATATTTAATTTCTTCTTCTGTAGGATGTCTGAAGTACAATATATAAATTAATCTTATTGATTTTAACGGAGAGGCATTTACTTTTATCCAGAAATAAAATCATCTCCGTATAAATATTTAATTTCTTCTTTTGTACAATATATGTCGTATTATTTGGAGTCAAATCTCTCATTTCGACGGAGAGGCATTTACTTTTCTCCCAAAATAAATACATCTCCGCATAAATATAAAATTTATTTTTCTGTAGAGTGGCTGTAGAATTAATTAGAGACGATTCTTGTTTATTTCAACGGAGAGGCATTTACTTTTCCCCAGAAATATGTGCATCTACGCATAAATATTTAATTTCTTCTTCTGTAAGATGTCTGTAGTATTATGTAGAGATGAATCATGTTTATTTTAACGGAGAGGCATTTACTTTACTCCAGAAAAAAATGCATCGCCGCATAAATATTTAATTTCTTCTTGTATCGGATGTCTGTCGTAGTATGTAGAGTAGAATCTTTTAATTCAACGGAGAGGCATTACTTTTCTCCAGAAATAAATGCATCGCCGCATAAATATTTAAATTCTTCTTCTGTAGGATGTCTGTAGTATTATGTAGAGATGAATCTTGTTTATTTTAATGGAGAGGCATTTACTTTTCCCCAGAAATAAATACATCGCCGCATAAATATTTAAATTTTTCTTTTGTAGTATGTCTGTCGTATTATGTAGAGTGGAATCTTGTTTATTTCAACGGAGAGGCATTTACTTTTCTCCAGAAATAAATGCATCGCCGCATAAATATTTAATTTCTTCTTGTATCGGATGTCTGTGGTAGTATGTAGAGTGGAATCTTTTAATTCAACGGAGAGGCATTTACTTTTCTCCAGAAATAAATGCATTGCCGCATAAATATTTAAATTCTTATTCTGTAGCATGTCTGTAATATTATGTAGAGATGAATCTTCTTTATTTTAACGGAGAGGCATTTACTTTTCCCCAGAAATAAATGCATCGCCCCATAAATATTTAATTTCTTCTTCTGTAGAATGTCTGTAGTATTATGTAGAGATGTATCTTGTTTATTTCAACGGAGAGGCATTTACTTTTCCCCAGAAATAAATACATCGCCGCATAAATATTTAAATTCTTCTTTTGTAGTATGTCTGTCGTATTATGTAGAGTGGAATCTTGTTTATTTCAACGGAGAGGCATTTACTTTTCTCCAGAAATAAATGCATCGCCGCATAAATATTTAATTTTTTCTTGTATCGGATATCTGTCGCAGTATGTAGAGTAAAATGTTTTAATTCAACGGAATTGCATTTACTTTTCTCCAGAAATAAATGCATCGCCGCATAAATATTTAAATTCTTCTTCTGTAAGATGTCTGTCGTATTATGTAGAGATGAATCTTGTTTATTTTAATGGAGAGGCATTTACTTTTCCCCAGAAATAAATGCATCACCGCATAAATATTTAACTTCCTCTTCTATCGGATGTCTGTCTTATTATGTAGAACGGAATCTTGTTTATTTCAACGGAGAGCCATTTTTTTTTCTCCAGAAATAAATGCATCGCCGCATAAATATTTAAATTCTTCTTCTGTAGGATGTCTGTACTATTATGTAGAGATGAATCTTGTTTATTTTAACGGAGAGGCATTTACTTTTCTCCAGAAATAAATGCATCGCCGCATAAATATTTAAATTCTTCTTCTGTAGGATGTCTGTAGAATTATGTAGAGATGAATCTTGTTTATTTTAACGGAGATGCATTAACTTTTCCCCAGAAATAAATGCATCGCCGCATAAATATTTAATTTTCTCTTGTATCGGATATCTGTCGCAGTATGTAGAGTAAAATGTTTTAATTCAACGGAGAGGCATTTACTTTTCTCCAGAAATAAATGCATCGCCGCATAAATATTTAAATTCTTCTTCTGTAAGATGTCTGTCGTATTATGTAGAGATGAATCTTGTTTATTTTAACGGAGAGGCATTTACTTTTCCCCAGAAAAAAAATGCATCACCGCATAAATATTTAATTTCTTCTTCTGTAGTATGTCTGTAGTATTATGTAGAGATGAATCTTGTTTATTTTAACGGAGAGGCATTCACTTTTTTCCAGAAATAAATGCATCGCCGCATAAATATTTAAATTCTTCTTTTGTCGGATGTCTGTAGTATTATGTAGAGATGAATCTTGTTTATTTTAACGGAGATGCATTTACTTTTCTCCAGAAATAAATGCATCACCGCATAAATATTTAACTTCCTCTTCTATCGGATGTCTGTCGTATTATGTAGAACGGAATCTTGTTTATGTCAACGGAGAGGCATTTACTTTTCTCCAGAAATAAATGCATCGCCGCATAAATATTTAAATTCTTCTTCTGTAGGATGTCTGTAGTAATATGTAGAGATGAATCTTGTTTATTTTAACGGAGAGGCATTTACTTTTCTCCAGAAATAAATGCATCGCCGCATAAATATTTAATTTTTTCTTGTATCGGATATCTGTCGCAGTATGTAGAGTAGAATGTTTTAATTCAACGGAGAGGCATTTATTTTTCTCCAGAAATAAATGCATCGCCGCATAAATATTTAAATTCTTCTTCTGTAGGATGTCTGTAGTATTATGTAGAGATGAATCTTGTTTAGTTTAACGGAGAGGCATTTACTTTTCTCCAGAAATAAATGCATCACCGCATAAATATTTATCTTCCTATTCTATCGGATGTCTGTCGTATTATGTAGAGTGGGATCTTCTTTATTTCAACGGAGAGGCATTTACTTTTCTCCAGAAATAAATACATCGCCGCATAAATATTTAAATTCTTCTTCTGTAGGATGTCTGTAGTATTATGTAGAGATGAATCTTGTTTATTTTAATGGAGAGGCATTTACTTTTCCCCAGAAATAAATACATCGCCGCATAAATATTTAAATTCTTCTTTTGTAGGATGTCTGACGTACTATGTACAGTGGAATCTTGTTTATTTCAACGGAGAGGCATTTACGTTTCTCCAGAAATAAATGCATCGCCGCATAAATATTTAATTTCTTCTTGTATCGGATGTCTGTGGTAGTATGTAGAGTGGAATCTTTTAATTCAACGGAGAGGCGTTTACTTTTCTCCAGAAATAAATGCATTGCCGCATAAATATTTAAATTCTTCTTCTGTAGCATGTCTGTAATATTATGTAGAGATGAATCTTCTTTATTTTAACGGAGAGGCATTTACTTTTCCCCAGAAATAAATGCATCGCCCCATAAATATTTAATTTCTTCTTCTGTAGAATGTGTGTAGTATTATGTAGAGATGAATCTTGTTCATTTCAACGGAGAGGCATTTACTTTTCTCCAGAAATAAATGCATCGCCGCATAAATATTTAAATTCTTCTTCTGTAAGATGTCTGTAGTATTATGTAGAGATGAATATTGTTTATTTTAATGGAGAGGCATTTACTTTTCCCCAGAAATAAATGCATCACCGCATAAATAATTAACTTGCTCTTCTATCGGATGTCTGTCTTATTATTAACGGTATCTTGTTTATTTCAACGGAGAGGCATTTACTTTTCTCCAGAAATAAATGCATCGCCGCATAAATATTTCATTTTTTCTTGTATCGGATATCTGTCGCAGTATGTAGAGTAAAATGTTTTAATTCAACGGAGAGGCATTTACTTTTCTCCAGAAATAAATGCATCGCCGCATAAATATTTAAATTCTTCTTCTGTAAGATGTCTGTCGTATTATGTAGAGATGAATCTTGTTTATTTTAACGGAGAGGCATTTACTTTTCTCCAGAAATAAATGCATCGCCGCATAAATATTTAAATTCTTCTTCTGTAGGATGTCTGTAGAATTATGTTGAGATGAATCTTGTTTATTTTAACGGAGAGCATTTACTTTTCCCCAGAAATAAATGCATCGCCGCATAAATATTTAATTTTTTCTTGTATCGGATATCTGTCGCAGTATGTAGAGTAAGATGTTTTAATTCAACGGAGAGGCATTTACTTTTCTCCAGAAATAAATGCATCGCCGCATAAATATTTCATTTTTTCTTGTATCGGATATCTGTCGCAGTATGTAGAGTAAAATGTTTTAATTCAACGGAGAGGCATTTACTTTTCTCCAGAAATAAATGCATCGCCGCATAAATATTTAACTTGCTCTTCTATCGGATGTCTGTCTTATTATGTAGAACGGAATCTTGTTTATTTCAACGGAGAGGCATTTACTTTTCTCCAGAAATAAATGCATCACCGCATAAATATTTAAATCCTTCTTCTGTAGGATGTCTGTACTATTATGTAGAGATGAATCTTGTTTATTTTAACGGAGAGGCATTTAATTTTCTCCAGAAATAAATGCATCGCCGCATAAATATTTAAATTCTTCTTCTGTAGGATGTCTGTAGAATTATGTTGAGATGAATCTTGTTTATTTTAACGGAGAGCATTTACTTTTCCCCAGAAATAAATGCATCGCCGCATAAATATTTCATTTTTTCTTGTATCGGATATCTGTCGCAGTATGTAGAGTAAAATGTTTTAATTCAACGGAGAGGCATTTACTTTTCTCCAGAAATAAATGCATCGCCGCATAAATATTTAACTTGCTCTTCTATCGGATGTCTGTCTTATTATGTAGAACGGAATCTTGTTTATTTCAACGGAGAGGCATTTACCTTTCCCCAGAAAAAAAATGCATCACCGCATAAATATTTAATTTCTTCTTCTGTAGTATGTCTGTAGTATTATGTAGAGATGAATCTTGTTTATTTTAACGGAGAGGCATTCACTTTTCTCCAGAAATAAATGCATCGCCGCATAAATATTTAAATTCTTCTTCTGTCGGATGTCTGTAGTATTATGTAGAGATGAATCTTGTTTATTTTAACGGAGATGCATTTACTTTTCTCCAGAAATAAATGCATCACCGCATAAATATTTAACTTCCTCTTCTATCGGATGTCTGTCGTATTATGTAGAACGGAATCTTGTTTATTTCAACGGAGAGGCATTTACTTTTCTCCAGAAATAAATGCATCGCCGCATAAATATTTAATTTCTTCTTCTGTAGGATGTCTGTTGTATTATGTAGAAATGAATCTTGTTTATTTTAACGGAGAGGCATTTACTTTTTTCCAGAAACAAATGCATCGCCACATAAATATTTAAATTCTTCTTTTGTAGAATGTCTGTAGTATTATGTAGAGATGAATCCTGTTTATTTTAACGAAGAATCATTTACTTTACTCCAGAAATAAATGCATCGCCGCATAAATATATAATTTCTTCTTGTATCGGATGTCTGTCGTATTATGTAGAGATGAATCTTGTTTATTTTAACGGAGAGGTATTTACTTTAAACCAGAAATAAATGCATCGCCGCATTAATATTTAAATTCTTCTTCTGTAGGATGTCTGTAGTATTATGAAGAGATGAATTTTGTTTATTTAAACGGAGAGGCATTTACTTTTCCACAGAAATAAATGCATCGCCAAATATTTAATTTCTCGTATGGGATGTCTGTCGTAGTATGTAGAGTGGAATCTTTTAATTCAACGGAGAGGCATTTACTTTTCTCCAGAAATAAATGCATCGCCGCATAAATATTTAAATTCTTCTTCTGTAGGAAGTCTGCAGTATTATGTAGAGATGAATCTCTTTTATTTCAACGGAGAGGCATTTACTTTTCTCCAGAAATAAATGCATCACCTCATAAATATTTAATTTGTTCTTGTATCGGATGTCTGTCGTAGTATGTAGAGATGAATCTTGTTTATTTTAACGGAGAGGCATTTACTTTTCCCCAGAAATAAATGCATCGCCGCATAAATATTTAATTTTTTCTTGTATCGGATATCTGTCGCAGTATGTAGAGTATAATGTTTTATTTCAACGGAGAGGCATTTACTTTTCTCCAGAAATAAATGCATCACCGCATAAATATATAATTTCTTCTTTTGTAGGATGTCTGTAGCATTATGTAGAGATGAATCTTGTTTATTTTAACGGAGAGGCATTTTTTTCCCCAAGAAATAAATGCATCACCGCATAAATATTTAATTTGTTCTTGTATCGGATGTCTGTCGTAGTATGTAGAGATGAATCTTGTTTATTTTAACGGAGATGCATTTACTTTTCTCCAGAAATAAATGCATCACCGCATAAATATATAACTTCCTCTTCTATCGGATGTCTGTCGTATTATGTAGAGTGGAATCTTGTTTATTTCAACGGAGAGGCATTTACTTTTCTCCAGAAGAAAATGCATCGTCGCATAAATATTTAATTTCTTTTTCTGTAGTATATCTGTAGTATTATGAAGAGATGAATCTTGTTTATTTTAACGGAGAGGCATTTACTTTTCCCCAGAATTAAATGCATCGCCAAATATTTAATTTCTTCTTTTATCGGATGTCTGTCGTAGTATGTAGAGTAGAATCTTTTAATTCAACGGAGAGGCATTTACTTTTCTCCAGAAATAAATGCATCGCCGCATAAATATTTAATTTCTTCTTGTATCGGATGTCTGTCGTAGTATGTAGAGTGGAATCTTTTAATTCAACGGAGAGGCATTTACTTTTCTCCAGAAATAAATGCATCGCCGCATAAATATTTAAATTCACCTTCTGTCGGATGTCTGTAGTATTATGTAGAGAATGCCAAAGAAAAAAATGCATTACCGCATAAATATTTAATTTCTTCTTGTATCGGATGTCTGTCGTAGTATGTAGAGATGAATCTTGTTTATTTCAACGGAGAGGCATTTACTTTTCTCCAGAAATAAATGCATCACCTCATAAATATTTAATTTGTTCTTGTATGGGATGTCTGTCGTATTATGTAGAGATGAATCTTGTTTATTTTAACGGAGAGGCATTTACTTTTCTCCAGAAATAAATGCATCGCCGCATAAATATTTAATTTCTTCTTGTATCGGATGTCTGTCGTAGTATGTAGAGTGGAATCTTTTAATTCAACGGAGAGGCATTTACTTTTCTCCAGAAATAAATGCATCGCCGCATAAATATTTAAATTCTTCTTCTGTAGGATGTCTGTAGTATTATGTAGAGATGAATCTTGTTTATTTTAACGGAGAGGCATTTACTTTTCCCCAGAAAAAAATGCATCACCGCATAAATATTTAAATTCTTCTTCTGTCGGATGTCTGTAGTACTATGTAGAGATGAATCTTGTTTATTTTAACGGAGATGCATTTACTTTTCTCCAGAAATAAATGCATCACCGCATAAATATTTAATTTCCTCTTCTATCGGATGTCTGTCGTATTATGTAGAACGGAATCTTGTTTATTTCAACGGAGAGGCATTTACTTTTCTCCAGAAATAAATGCATCGCCGCATAAATATTTAAATTCTTCTTCTGTAGGATGTCTATAGTATTATGTAGAGATGAATCTTGTTTATTTTAACGGAGAGGCATTTACTTTTCCCCAGAAATAAATGCATCGCCGCATAAATATTTAATTTCTTCTTCTGTAGGATGTCTGTTGTATTATGTAGAAATGAATCTTGTTTATTTTAACGGAGAGGCATTTACTTTTTTCCAGAAACAAATGCATCGCCACATAAATATTTAAATTCTTCTTTTGTAGAATGTCTGTAGTATTATGTAGAGATGAATCCTGTTTATTTTAACGAAGAATCATTTACTTTACTCCAGAAAAAAATGCATCGCCGCATAAATATATAATTTCTTCTTGTATCGGATGTCTGTCGTATTATGTAGAGATGAATCTTGTTTATTTTAACGGAGAGGTATTTACTTTAAACCAGAAATAAATGCATCGCCGCATTAATATTTAAATTCTTCTTCTGTAGGGTGTCTGTAGTATTATGAAGAGATGAATCTTGTTTATTTTAACGGAGAGGCATTTACTTTTCCACAGAAATAAATGCATCGCCAAATATTTAATTTCTTGTATGGGATGTCTGTCGTAGTATGTAGAGTAGAATCTTTTAATTCAACGGAGAGGCATTTACTTTTCTCCAGAAATAAATGCATCGCCGCATAATTATTTCAATTCATCTTCTGTCGGATGTCTGTAGTATTATGTAGAGAATTCCCAAGAAATAAATGCATTACCGCATAAATATTTAATTTTTTCTTGTATCGGATGTCTGTCGTAGTAAGTAGAGTGGAATCTTTTAATTCAACGGAGAGGCATTTACTTTTCTCCAGAAATAAATGCATCGCCGCATAAATATTTAAATTCTTCTTCTGTAGGAAGTCTGCAGTATTATGTAGAGATGAATCTCTTTTATTTCAACGGAGAGGCATTTACTTTTCTCCAGAAATAAATGCATCACCTCATAAATATTTAATTTGTTCTTGTATCGGATGTCTGTCGTAGTATGTAGAGATGAATCTTGTTTATTTTAACGGAGAGGCATTTACTTTTCCCCAGAAATAAATGCATCGCCGCATAAATATTTAATTTTTTCTTGTATCGGATATCTGTCGCAGTATGTAGAGTAGAATGTTTTATTTCAACGGAGAGGCATTTACTTTTCTCCAGAAATAAATGCATCGCCGCATAAATATATAATTTCTTCTTTTGTAGGATGTCTGTAGCATTATGTAGAGATGAATCTTCTTTATTTTAACGGAGAGGCATTTTTTTCCCCAAGAAATAAATGCATCACCGCATAAATATTTAATTTGTTCTTGTACCGGATGTCTGTCGTAGTATGTAGAGATGAATCTTGTTTATTTTAACGGAGAGGCATTTACTTTTCTCCAGAAATAAATGCATCACCGCATAAATATATAACTTCCTCTTCTATCGGATGTCTGTCGTATTATGTAGAGTGGAATCTTGTTTATTTCAACGGAGAGGCATTTACTTTTCTCCAGAAGAAAATGCATCGTCGCATAAATATTTAATTTCTTTTTCTGTAGTATATCTGTAGTATTATGAAGAGATGAATCTTGTTTATTTTAACGGAGAGGCATTTACTTTTCCCCAGAATTAAATGCATCGCCAAATATTTAATTTCTTCTTTTATCGGATGTCTGTCGTAGTATGTAGAGTAGAATCTTTTAATTCAACGGAGAGGCATTTACTTTTCTCCAGAAATAAATGCATCGCCGCATAAATATTTAATTTCTTCTTGTATCGGATGTCTGTCGTAGTATGTAGAGTGGAATCTTTTAATTCAACGGAGAGGCATTTACTTTTCTCCAGAAATAAATGCATCGCCGCATAAATATTTAAATTCATCTTCTGTCGGATGTCTGTAGTATTATGTAGAGAATGCCAAAGAAAAAAATGCATTACCGCATAAATATTTAATTTCTTCTTGTATCGGATGTCTGTCGTAGTATGTAGAGATGAATCTTGTTTATTTCAACGGAGAGGCATTTACTTTTCTCCAGAAATAAATGCATCACCTCATAAATATTTAATTTGTTCTTGTATGGGATGTCTGTCGTATTATGTAGAGATGAATCTTGTTTATTTTAACGGAGAGGCATTTACTTTTCTCCAGAAATAAATGCATCGCCGCATAAATATTTAATTTCTTCTTGTATCGGATGTCTGTCGTAGTATGTAGAGTGGAATCTTTTAATTCAACGGAGAGGCATTTACTTTTCTCCAGAAATAAATGCATCGCCGCATAAATATTTAAATTCTTCTTCTGTAGGATGTCTGTAGTATTATGTAGAGATGAATCTTGTTTATTTTAACGGAGAGGCATTTACTTTTCCCCAGAAAAAAATGCATCACCGCATAAATATTTAAATTCTTCTTCTGTCGGATGTCTGTAGTACTATGTAGAGATGAATCTTGTTTATTTTAACGGAGATGCATTTACTTTTCTCCAGAAATAAATGCATCACCGCATAAATATTTAATTTCCTCTTCTATCGGATGTCTGTCGTATTATGTAGAACGGAATCTTGTTTATTTCAACGGAGAGGCATTTACTTTTCTCCAGAAATAAATGCATCGCCGCATAAATATTTAAATTCTTCTTCTGTAGGATGTCTATAGTATTATGTAGAGATGAATCTTGTTTATTTTAACGGAGAGGCATTTACTTTTCCCCAGAAATAAATGCATCGCCGCATAAATATTTAATTTCTTCTTCTGTAGGATGTCTGTTGTATTATGTAGAAATGAATCTTGTTTATTTTAACTGAGAGGCATTTACTTTTTTCCAGAAACAAATGCATCGCCACATAAATATTTAAATTCTTCTTTAGTAGAATGTCTGTAGTATTATGTAGAGATGAATCCTGTTTATTTTAACGAAGAATCATTTACTTTACTCCAGAAAAAAATGCATCGCCGCATAAATATATAATTTCTTCTTGTATCGGATGTCTGTCGTATTATGTAGAGATGAATCTTGTTTATTTTAACGGAGAGGTATTTACTTTAAACCAGAAATAAATGCATCGCCGCATTAATATTTAAATTCTTCTTCTGTAGGATGTCTGTAGTATTATGAAGAGATGAATCTTGTTTATTTTAACGGAGAGGCAATTACTTTTCCACAGAAATAAATGCATCGCCAAATATTTAATTTCTTGTATGGGATGTCTGTCGTAGTATGTAGAGTAGAATCTTTTAATTCAACGGAGAGGCATTTACTTTTCTCCAGAAATAAATGCATCGCCGCATAATTATTTCAATTCATCTTCTGTCGGATGTCTGTAGTATTATGTAGAGAATTCCCAAGAAATAAATGCATTACCGCATAAATATTTAATTTTTTCTTGTATCGGATGTCTGTCGTAGTAAGTAGAGTGGAATCTTTTAATTCAACGGAGAGGCATTTACTTTTCTCCAGAAATAAATGCATCGCCGCATAAATATTTAAATTCTTCTTCTGTAGGAAGTCTGCAGTATTATGTAGAGATGAATCTCTTTTATTTCAACGGAGAGGCATTTACTTTTCTCCAGAAATAAATGCATCACCTCATAAATATTTAATTTGTTCTTGTATCGGATGTCTGTCGTAGTATGTAGAGATGAATCTTGTTTATTTTAACGGAGAGGCATTTACTTTTCCCCAGAAATAAATGCATCGCCGCATAAATATTTAATTTTTTCTTGTATCGGATATCTGTCGCAGTATGTAGAGTAGAATGTTTTATTTCAACGGAGAGGCATTTACTTTTCTCCAGAAATAAATGCATCGCCGCATAAATATATAATTTCTTCTTTTGTAGGATGTCTGTAGCATTATGTAGAGATGAATCTTCTTTATTTTAACGGAGAGGCATTTTTTTCCCCAAGAAATAAATGCATCACCGCATAAATATTTAATTTGTTCTTGTACCGGATGTCTGTCGTAGTATGTAGAGATGAATCTTGTTTATTTTAACGGAGAGGCATTTACTTTTCTCCAGAAATAAATGCATCACCGCATAAATATATAACTTCCTCTTCTATCGGATGTCTGTCGTATTATGTAGAGTGGAATCTTGTTTATTTCAACGGAGAGGCATTTACTTTTCTCCAGATGAAAATGCATCGTCGCATAAATATTTAATTTCTTTTTCTGTAGTATATCTGTAGTATTATGAAGAGATGAATCTTGTTTATTTTAACGGAGAGGCATTTACTTTTCCCCAGAATTAAATGCATCGCCAAATATTTAATTTCTTCTTTTATCGGATGTCTGTCGTAGTATGTAGAGTAGAATCTTTTAATTCAACGGAGAGGCATTTACTTTTCTCCAGAAATAAATGCATCGCCGCATAAATATTTAATTTCTTCTTGTATCGGATGTCTGTCGTAGTATGTAGAGTGGAATCTTTTAATTCAACGGAGAGGCATTTACTTTTCTCCAGAAATAAATGCATCGCCGCATAAATATTTAAATTCATCTTCTGTCGGATGTCTGTAGTATTATGTAGAGAATGCCAAAGAAAAAAATGCATTACCGCATAAATATTTAATTTCTTCTTGTATCGGATGTCTGTCGTAGTATGTAGAGATGAATCTTGTTTATTTCAACGGAGAGGCATTTACTTTTCTCCAGAAATAAATGCATCACCTCATAAATATTTAATTTGTTCTTGTATGGGATGTCTGTCGTATTATGTAGAGATGAATCTTGTTTATTTTAACGGAGAGGCATTTACTTTTCTCCAGAAATAAATGCATCGCCGCATAAATATTTAATTTCTTCTTGTATCGGATGTCTGTCGTAGTATGTAGAGTGGAATCTTTTAATTCAACGGAGAGGCATTTACTTTTCTCCAGAAATAAATGCATCACCGCATAAATATTTAAATTCTTCTTCTGTCGGATGTCTGTAGTACTATGTAGAGATGAATCTTGTTTATTTTAACGGAGATGCATTTACTTTTCTCCAGAAATAAATGCATCACCGCATAAATATTTAATTTCCTCTTCTATCGGATGTCTGTCGTATTATGTAGAACGGAATCTTGTTTATTTCAACGGAGAGGCATTTACTTTTCTCCAGAAATAAATGCATCGCCGCATAAATATTTAAATTCTTCTTCTGTAGGATGTCTATAGTATTATGTAGAGATGAATCTTGTTTATTTTAACGGAGAGGCATTTACTTTTCCCCAGAAATAAATGCATCGCCGCATAAATATTTAATTTCTTCTTCTGTAGGATGTCTGTTGTATTATGTAGAAATGAATCTTGTTTATTTTAACGGAGAGGCATTTACTTTTTTCCAGAAACAAATGCATCGCCACATAAATATTTAAATTCTTCTTTTGTAGAATGTCTGTAGTATTATGTAGAGATGAATCCTGTTTATTTTAACGAAGAATCATTTACTTTACTCCAGAAAAAAATGCATCGCCGCATAAATATATAATTTCTTCTTGTATCGGATGTCTGTCGTATTATGTAGAGATGAATCTTGTTTATTTTAACGGAGAGGTATTTACTTTAAACCAGAAATAAATGCATCGCCGCATTAATATTTAAATTCTTCTTCTGTAGGATGTCTGTAGTATTATGAAGAGATGAATCTTGTTTATTTTAACGGAGAGGCATTTACTTTTCCACAGAAATAAATGCATCGCCAAATATTTAATTTCTTGTATGGGATGTCTGTCGTAGTATGTAGAGTAGAATCTTTTAATTCAACGGAGAGGCATTTACTTTTCTCCAGAAATAAATGCATCGCCGCATAATTATTTCAATTCATCTTCTGTCGGATGTCTGTAGTATTATGTAGAGAATTCCCAAGAAATAAATGCATTACCGCATAAATATTTAATTTTTTCTTGTATCGGATGTCTGTCGTAGTAAGTAGAGTGGAATCTTTTAATTCAACGGAGAGGCATTTACTTTTCTCCAGAAATAAATGCATCGCCGCATAAATATTTAAATTCTTCTTCTGTAGGAAGTCTGCAGTATTATGTAGAGATGAATCTCTTTTATTTCAACGGAGAGGCATTTACTTTTCTCCAGAAATAAATGCATCACCTCATAAATATTTAATTTGTTCTTGTATCGGATGTCTGTCGTAGTATGTAGAGATGAATCTTGTTTATTTTAACGGAGAGGCATTTACTTTTCCCCAGAAATAAATGCATCGCCGCATAAATATTTAATTTTTTCTTGTATCGGATATCTGTCGCAGTATGTAGAGTAGAATGTTTTATTTCAACGGAGAGGCATTTACTTTTCTCCAGAAATAAATGCATCGCCGCATAAATATATAATTTCTTCTTTTGTAGGATGTCTGTAGCATTATGTAGAGATGAATCTTCTTTATTTTAACGGAGAGGCATTTTTTTCCCCAAGAAATAAATGCATCACCGCATAAATATTTAATTTGTTCTTGTACCGGATGTCTGTCGTAGTATGTAGAGATGAATCTTGTTTATTTTAACGGAGAGGCATTTACTTTTCTCCAGAAATAAATGCATCACCGCATAAATATATAACTTCCTCTTCTATCGGATGTCTGTCGTATTATGTAGAGTGGAATCTTGTTTATTTCAACGGAGAGGCATTTACTTTTCTCCAGAAGAAAATGCATCGTCGCATAAATATTTAATTTCTTTTTCTGTAGTATATCTGTAGTATTATGAAGAGATGAATCTTGTTTATTTTAACGGAGAGGCATTTACTTTTCCCCAGAATTAAATGCATCGCCAAATATTTAATTTCTTCTTTTATCGGATGTCTGTCGTAGTATGTAGAGTAGAATCTTTTAATTCAACGGAGAGGCATTTACTTTTCTCCAGAAATAAATGCATCGCCGCATAAATATTTAATTTCTTCTTGTATCGGATGTCTGTCGTAGTATGTAGAGTGGAATCTTTTAATTCAACGGAGAGGCATTTACTTTTCTCCAGAAATAAATGCATCGCCGCATAAATATTTAAATTCATCTTCTGTCGGATGTCTGTAGTATTATGTAGAGAATGCCAAAGAAAAAAATGCATTACCGCATAAATATTTAATTTCTTCTTGTATCGGATGTCTGTCGTAGTATGTAGAGATGAATCTTGTTTATTTCAACGGAGAGGCATTTACTTTTCTCCAGAAATAAATGCATCACCTCATAAATATTTAATTTGTTCTTGTATGGGATGTCTGTCGTATTATGTAGAGATGAATCTTGTTTATTTTAACGGAGAGGCATTTACTTTTCTCCAGAAATAAATGCATCGCCGCATAAATATTTAATTTCTTCTTGTATCGGATGTCTGTCGTAGTATGTAGAGTGGAATCTTTTAATTCAACGGAGAGGCATTTACTTTTCTCCAGAAATAAATGCATCGCCGCATAAATATTTAAATTCTTCTTCTGTAGGATGTCTGTAGTATTATGTAGAGATGAATCTTGTTTATTTTAACGGAGAGGCATTTACTTTTCCCCAGAAAAAAATGCATCACCGCATAAATATTTAAATTCTTCTTCTGTCGGATGTCTGTAGTACTATGTAGAGATGAATCTTGTTTATTTTAACGGAGATGCATTTACTTTTCTCCAGAAATAAATGCATCACCGCATAAATATTTAATTTCCTCTTCTATCGGATGTCTGTCGTATTATGTAGAACGGAATCTTGTTTATTTCAACGGAGAGGCATTTACTTTTCTCCAGAAATAAATGCATCGCCGCATAAATATTTAAATTCTTCTTCTGTAGGATGTCTATAGTATTATGTAGAGATGAATCTTGTTTATTTTAACGGAGAGGCATTTACTTTTCCCCAGAAATAAATGCATCGCCGCATAAATATTTAATTTCTTCTTCTGTAGGATGTCTGTTGTATTATGTAGAAATGAATCTTGTTTATTTTAACGGAGAGGCATTTACTTTTTTCCAGAAACAAATGCATCGCCACATAAATATTTAAATTCTTCTTTTGTAGAATGTCTGTAGTATTATGTAGAGATGAATCCTGTTTATTTTAACGAAGAATCATTTACTTTACTCCAGAAATAAATGCATCGCCGCATAAATATATAATTTCTTCTTGTATCGGATGTCTGTCGTATTATGTAGAGATGAATCTTGTTTATTTTAACGGAGAGGTATTTACTTTAAACCAGAAATAAATGCATCGCCGCATTAATATTTAAATTCTTCTTCTGTAGGATGTCTGTAGTATTATGAAGAGATGAATCTTGTTTATTTTAACGGAGAGGCATTTACTTTTCCACAGAAATAAATGCATCGCCAAATATTTAATTTCTTGTATGGGATGTCTGTCGTAGTATGTAGAGTAGAATCTTTTAATTCAACGGAGAGGCATTTACTTTTCTCCAGAAATAAATGCATCGCCGCATAATTATTTCAATTCATCTTCTGTCGGATGTCTGTAGTATTATGTAGAGAATGCCCAAGAAATAAATGCATTACCGCATAAATATTTAATTTTTTCTTGTATCGGATGTCTGTCGTAGTAAGTAGAGTGGAATCTTTTAATTCAACGGAGAGGCATTAAATTCTTCTTGGAAATATTTAAATTCTTCTGTAGGAAGTCTGCAGTATTATGTAGAGATGAATCTCTTTTATTTCAACGGAGAGGCATTTACTTTTCTCCAGAAATAAATGCATCACCTCATAAATATTTAATTTGTTCTTGTATCGGATGTCTGTCGTAGTATGTAGAGATGAATCTTGTTTATTTTAACGGAGAGGCATTTACTTTTCCCCAGAAATAAATGCATCGCCGCATAAATATTTAATTTTTTCTTGTATCGGATATCTGTCGCAGTATGTAGAGTAGAATGTTTTATTTCAACGGAGAGGCATTTACTTTTCTCCATAAATAAATGCATCGCCGCATAAATATATAATTTCTTCTTTTGTAGGATGTCTGTAGCATTATGTAGAGATGAATCTTGTTTATTTTAACGGAGAGGCATTTTTTCCCCAAGAAATACATGCATCACCGCATAAATATTTAATTTGTTCTTGTATCGGATGTCTGTCGTAGTATGTAGAGATGAATCTTGTTTATTTTAACGGAGAGGCATTTATTTTTCTCCAGAAATAAATGCATCACCGCATAAATATATAACTTCCTCTTCTATCGGATGTCTGTCGTATTATGTCGAGTGGAATCTTGTTTATTTCAACGGAGAGGCATTTACTTTTCTCCAGAAGAAAATGCATCGTCGCATAAATATTTAATTTCTTTTTCTGTAGTATATCTGTAGTATTATGAAGAGATGAATCTTGTTTATTTTAACGGAGAGGCATTTACTTTTCCCCAGAATTAAATGCATCGCCAAATATTTAATTTCTTCTTTTATCGGATGTCTGTCGTAGTATGTAGAGTAGAATCTTTTAATTCAACGGAGAGGCATTTACTTTTCTCCAGAAATAAATGCATCGCCGCATAAATATTTAATTTCTTCTTGTATCGGATGTCTGTCGTAGTATGTAGAGTGGAATCTTTTAATTCAACGGAGAGGCATTTACTTTTCTCCAGAAATAAATGCATCGCCGCATAAATATTTAAATTCATCTTCTGTCGGATGTCTGTAGTATTATGTAGAGAATGCCAAAGAAAAAAATGCATTACCGCATAAATATTTAATTTCTTCTTGTATCGGATGTCTGTCGTAGTATGTAGAGATGAATCTTGTTTATTTCAACGGAGAGGCATTTACTTTTCTCCAGAAATAAATGCATCACCTCATAAATATTTAATTTGTTCTTGTATGGGATGTCTGTCGTATTATGTAGAGATGAATCTTGTTTATTTTAACGGAGAGGCATTTACTTTTCTCCAGAAATAAATGCATCGCCGCATAAATATTTAATTTCTTCTTGTATCGGATGTCTGTCGTAGTATGTAGAGTGGAATCTTTTAATTCAACGGAGAGGCATTTACTTTTCTCCAGAAATAAATGCATCGCCGCATAAATATTTAAATTCTTCTTCTGTAGGATGTCTGTAGTATTATGTAGAGATGAATCTTGTTTATTTTAACGGAGAGGCATTTACTTTTCCCCAGAAAAAAATGCATCACCGCATAAATATTTAAATTCTTCTTCTGTCGGATGTCTGTAGTACTATGTAGAGATGAATCTTGTTTATTTTAACGGAGATGCATTTACTTTTCTCCAGAAATAAATGCATCACCGCATAAATATTTAATTTCCTCTTCTATCGGATGTCTGTCGTATTATGTAGAACGGAATCTTGTTTATTTCAACGGAGAGGCATTTACTTTTCTCCAGAAATAAATGCATCGCCGCATAAATATTTAAATTCTTCTTCTGTAGGATGTCTATAGTATTATGTAGAGATGAATCTTGTTTATTTTAACGGAGAGGCATTTACTTTTCCCCAGAAATAAATGCATCGCCGCATAAATATTTAATTTCTTCTTCTGTAGGATGTCTGTTGTATTATGTAGAAATGAATCTTGTTTATTTTAACGGAGAGGCATTCACTTTTTTCCAGAAACAAATGCATCGCCACATAAATATTTAAATTCTTCTTTTGTAGAATGTCTGTAGTATTATGTAGAGATGAATCCTGTTTATTTTAACGAAGAATCATTTACTTTACTCCAGAAAAAAATGCATCGCCGCATAAATATATAATTTCTTCTTGTATCGGATGTCTGTCGTATTATGTAGAGATGAATCTTGTTTATTTTAACGGAGAGGTATTTACTTTAAACCAGAAATAAATGCATCGCCGCATTAATATTTAAATTCTTCTTCTGTAGGATGTCTGTAGTATTATGAAGAGATGAATCTTGTTTATTTTAACGGAGAGGCATTTACTTTTCCACAGAAATAAATGCATCGCCAAATATTTAATTTCTTGTATGGGATGTCTGTCGTAGTATGTAGAGTAGAATCTTTTAATTCAACGGAGAGGCATTTACTTTTCTCCAGAAATAAATGCATCGCCGCATAATTATTTCAATTCATGTTCTGTCGGATGTCTGTAGTATTATGTAGAGAATTCCCAAGAAATAAATGCATTACCGCATAAATATTTAATTTTTTCTTGTATCGGATGTCTGTCGTAGTAAGTAGAGTGGAATCTTTTAATTCAACGGAGAGGCATTTACTTTTCTCCAGAAATAAATGCATCGCCGCATAAATATTTAAATTCTTCTTCTGTAGGAAGTCTGCAGTATTATGTAGAGATGAATCTCTTTTATTTCAACGGAGAGGCATTTACTTTTCTCCAGAAATACATGCATCACCTCATAAATATTTAATTTGTTCTTGTATCGGATGTCTGTCGTAGTATGTAGAGATGAATCTTGTTTATTTTAACGGAGAGGCATTTACTTTTCCCCAGAAATAAATGCATCGCCGCATAAATATTTAATTTTTTCTTGTATCGGATATCTGTCGCAGTATGTAGAGTAGAATGTTTTATTTCAACGGAGAGGCATTTACTTTTCTCCAGAAATAAATGCATCGCCGCATAAATATATAATTTCTTCTTTTGTAGGATGTCTGTAGCATTATGTAGAGATGAATCTTCTTTATTTTAACGGAGAGGGATTTTTTTCCCCAAGAAATAAATGCATCACCGCATAAATATTTAATTTGTTCTTGTACCGGATGTCTGTCGTAGTATGTAGAGATGAATCTTGTTTATTTTAACGGAGAGGCATTTACTTTTCTCCAGAAATAAATGCATCACCGCATAAATATATAACTTCCTCTTCTATCGGATGTCTGTCGTATTATGTAGAGTGGAATCTTGTTTATTTCAACGGAGAGGCATTTACTTTTCTCCAGAAGAAAATGCATCGTCGCATAAATATTTAATTTCTTTTTCTGTAGTATATCTGTAGTATTATGAAGAGATGAATCTTGTTTATTTTAACGGAGAGGCATTTACTTTTCCCCAGAATTAAATGCATCGCCAAATATTTAATTTCTTCTTTTATCGGATGTCTGTCGTAGTATGTAGAGTAGAATCTTTTAATTCAACGGAGAGGCATTTACTTTTCTCCAGAAATAAATGCATCGCCGCATAAATATTTAATTTCTTCTTGTATCGGATGTCTGTCGTAGTATGTAGAGTGGAATCTTTTAATTCAACGGAGAGGCATTTACTTTTCTCCAGAAATAAATGCATCGCCGCATAAATATTTAAATTCATCTTCTGTCGGATGTCTGTAGTATTATGTAGAGAATGCCAAAGAAAAAAATGCATTACCGCATAAATATTTAATTTCTTCTTGTATCGGATGTCTGTCGTAGTATGTAGAGATGAATCTTGTTTATTTCAACGGAGAGGCATTTACTTTTCTCCAGAAATAAATGCATCACCTCATAAATATTTAATTTGTTCTTGTATGGGATGTCTGTCGTATTATGTAGAGATGAATCTTGTTTATTTTAACGGAGAGGCATTTACTTTTCTCCAGAAATAAATGCATCGCCGCATAAATATTTAATTTCTTCTTGTATCGGATGTCTGTCGTAGTATGTAGAGTGGAATCTTTTAATTCAACGGAGAGGCATTTACTTTTCTCCAGAAATAAATGCATCGCCGCATAAATATTTAAATTCTTCTTCTGTAGGATGTCTGTAGTATTATGTAGAGATGAATCTTGTTTATTTTAACGGAGAGGCATTTACTTTTCCCCAGAAAAAAATGCATCACCGCATAAATATTTAAATTCTTCTTCTGTCGGATGTCTGTAGTACTATGTAGAGATGAATCTTGTTTATTTTAACGGAGATGCATTTACTTTTCTCCAGAAATAAATGCATCACCGCATAAATATTTAATTTCCTCTTCTATCGGATGTCTGTCGTATTATGTAGAACGGAATCTTGTTTATTTCAACGGAGAGGCATTTACTTTTCTCCAGAAATAAATGCATCGCCGCATAAATATTTAAATTCTTCTTCTGTAGGATGTCTATAGTATTATGTAGAGATGAATCTTGTTTATTTTAACGGAGAGGCATTTACTTTTCCCCAGAAATAAATGCATCGCCGCATAAATATTTAATTTCTTCTTCTGTAGGATGTCTGTTGTATTATGTAGAAATGAATCTTGTTTATTTTAACGGAGAGGCATTTACTTTTTTCCAGAAACAAATGCATCGCCACATAAATATTTAAATTCTTCTTTTGTAGAATGTCTGTAGTATTATGTAGAGATGAATCCTGTTTATTTTAACGAAGAATCATTTACTTTACTCCAGAAATAAATGCATCGCCGCATAAATATATAATTTCTTCTTGTATCGGATGTCTGTCGTATTATGTAGAGATGAATCTTGTTTATTTTAACGGAGAGGTATTTACTTTAAACCAGAAATAAATGCATCGCCGCATTAATATTTAAATTCTTCTTCTGTAGGATGTCTGTAGTATTATGAAGAGATGAATCTTGTTTATTTTAACGGAGAGGCATTTACTTTTCCACAGAAATAAATGCATCGCCAAATATTTAATTTCTTGTATGGGATGTCTGTCGTAGTATGTAGAGTAGAATCTTTTAATTCAACGGAGAGGCATTTACTTTTCTCCAGAAATAAATGCATCGCCGCATAAATATTTAATTTCTTCTTGTATCGGATGTCTGTCGTAGTATGTAGAGTGGAATCTTTTAATTCAACGGAGAGGCATTTACTTTTCTCCAGAAATAAATGCATCGCCGCATAAATATTTAAATTCTTCTTCTGTAGGATGTCTGTAGTATTATGTAGAGATGAATCTTGTTTATTTTAACGGAGAGGCATTTACTTTTCCCCAGAAAAAAATGCATCACCGCATAAATATTTAAATTCTTCTTCTGTCGGATGTCTGTAGTACTATGTAGAGATGAATCTTGTTTATTTTAACGGAGATGCATTTACTTTTCTCCAGAAATAAATGCATCACCGCATAAATATTTAATTTCCTCTTCTATCGGATGTCTGTCGTATTATGTAGAACGGAATCTTGTTTATTTCAACGGAGAGGCATTTACTTTTCTCCAGAAATAAATGCATCGCCGCATAAATATTTAAATTCTTCTTCTGTAGGATGTCTATAGTATTATGTAGAGATGAATCTTGTTTATTTTAACGGAGAGGCATTTACTTTTCCCCAGAAATAAATGCATCGCCGCATAAATATTTAATTTCTTCTTCTGTAGGATGTCTGTTGTATTATGTAGAAATGAATCTTGTTTATTTTAACGGAGAGGCATTTACTTTTTTCCAGAAACAAATGCATCGCCACATAAATATTTAAATTCTTCTTTTGTAGAATGTCTGTAGTATTATGTAGAGATGAATCCTGTTTATTTTAACGAAGAATCATTTACTTTACTCCAGAAATAAATGCATCGCCGCATAAATATATAATTTCTTCTTGTATCGGATGTCTGTCGTATTATGTAGAGATGAATCTTGTTTATTTTAACGGAGAGGTATTTACTTTAAACCAGAAATAAATGCATCGCCGCATTAATATTTAAATTCTTCTTCTGTAGGATGTCTGTAGTATTATGAAGAGATGAATCTTGTTTATTTTAACGGAGAGGCATTTACTTTTCCACAGAAATAAATGCATCGCCAAATATTTAATTTCTTGTATGGGATGTCTGTCGTAGTATGTAGAGTAGAATCTTTTAATTCAACGGAGAGGCATTTACTTTTCTCCAGAAATAAATGCATCGCCGCATAATTATTTCAATTCATCTTCTGTCGGATGTCTGTAGTATTATGTAGAGAATGCCCAAGAAATAAATGCATTACCGCATAAATATTTAATTTTTTCTTGTATCGGATGTCTGTCGTAGTAAGTAGAGTGGAATCTTTTAATTCAACGGAGAGGCATTAAATTCTTCTTGGAAATATTTAAATTCTTCTGTAGGAAGTCTGCAGTATTATGTAGAGATGAATCTCTTTTATTTCAACGGAGAGGCATTTACTTTTCTCCAGAAATAAATGCATCACCTCATAAATATTTAATTTGTTCTTGTATCGGATGTCTGTCGTAGTATGTAGAGATGAATCTTGTTTATTTTAACGGAGAGGCATTTACTTTTCCCCAGAAATAAATGCATCGCCGCATAAATATTTAATTTTTTCTTGTATCGGATATCTGTCGCAGTATGTAGAGTAGAATGTTTTATTTCAACGGAGAGGCATTTACTTTTCTCCAGAAATAAATGCATCGCCGCCTAAATATATAATTTCTTCTTTTGTAGGATGTCTGTAGCATTATGTAGAGATGAATCTTGTTTATTTTAACGGAGAGGCATTTTTTCCCCAAGAAATACATGCATCACCGCATAAATATTTAATTTGTTCTTGTATCGGATGTCTGTCGTAGTATGTAGAGATGAATCTTGTTTATTTTAACGGAGAGGCATTTATTTTTCTCCAGAAATAAATGCATCACCGCATAAATATATAACTTCCTCTTCTATCGGATGTCTGTCGTATTATGTAGAGTGGAATCTTGTTTATTTCAACGGAGAGGCATTTACTTTTCTCCAGAAGAAAATGCATCGTCGCATAAATATTTAATTTCTTTTTCTGTAGTATATCTGTAGTATTATGAAGAGATGAATCTTGTTTATTTTAACGGAGAGGCATTTACTTTTCCCCAGAAATAAATGCATCGCCGCATAAATATTTAAATTCTTCTTCTGTAGGAAGTCTGCAGTATTATGTAGAGATGAATCTCTTTTATTTCAACGGAGAGGCATTTACTTTTCTCCAGAAATAAATGCATCACCTCATAAATATTTAATTTGTTCTTGTATCGGATGTCTGTCGTAGTATGTGGAGATGAATCTTGTTTATTTTAACGGAGAGGCATTTACTTTTCCCCAGAAATAAATGCATCGCCGCATAAATATTTAATTTTTTCTTGTATCGGATATCTGTCGCAGTATGTAGAGTATAATGTTTTATTTCAACGGAGAGGCATTTACTTTTCTCCAGAAATAAATGCATCGCCGCATAAATATATAATTTCTTCTTTTGTAGGATGTCTGTAGCATTATGTAGAGATGAATCTTGTTTATTTTAACGGAGAGGCATTTTTTTCCCCAAGAAATAAATGCATCACCGCATAAATATTTAATTTGTTCTTGTATCGGATGTCTGTCGTAGTATGTAGAGATGAATCTTTTAATTCAACGGAGAGGCATTTACTTTTTTCCAGAAATAAATGCATCGCCGCATAATTATTTAATTTCTTCTTGTATCGGGTGTCTGTCGTAGTATGTAGAGTGGAATCTTTTAATTCAACGGAGAGGCATTTACTTTTCTCCAGAAGAAAATGCATCGTCGCATAAATATTTAATTTCTTTTTCTGTAGTATATCTGTAGTATTATGAAGAGATGAATCTTGTTTATTTTAACGGAGAGGCATTTACTTTTCCCCAGAATTAAATGCATCGCCAAATATTTAATTTCTTCTTTTATCGGATGTCTGTCGTAGTATGTAGAGTAGAATCTTTTAATTCAACGGAGAGGCATTTACTTTTTTCCAGAAATAAATGCATCGCCGCATAAATATTTAATTTCTTCTTGTATCGGATGTCTGTCGTAGTATGTAGAGTGGAATCTTTTAATTCAACGGAGAGGCATTTACTTTTCTCCAGAAATAAATGCATCGCCGCATAAATATTTAAATTCATCTTCTGTCGGATGTCTGTAGTATTATGTAGAGAATGCCAAAGAAAAAAATGCATTACCGCATAAATATTTAATTTCTTCTTGTATCGGATGTCTGTCGTAGTATGTAGAGATGAATCTTGTTTATTTCAACGGAGAGGCATTTACTTTTCTCCAGAAATAAATGCATCACCTCATAAATATTTAATTTGTTCTTGTATGGGATGTCTGTCGTATTATGTAGAGATGAATCTTGTTTATTTTAACGGAGAGGCATTTACTTTTCTCCAGAAATAAATGCATCGCCGCATAAATATTTAATTTCTTCTTGTATCGGATGTCTGTCGTAGTATGTAGAGTGGAATCTTTTAATTCAACGGAGAGGCATTTACTTTTCTCCAGAAATAAATGCATCGCCGCATAAATATTTAAATTCTTCTTCTGTAGGATGTCTGTAGTATTATGTAGAGATGAATCTTGTTTATTTTAACGGAGAGGCATTTACTTTTCCCCAGAAAAAAATGCATCACCGCATAAATATTTAAATTCTTCTTCTGTCGGATGTCTGTAGTACTATGTAGAGATGAATCTTGTTTATTTTAACGGAGATGCATTTACTTTTCTCCAGAAATAAATGCATCACCGCATAAATATTTAATTTCCTCTTCTATCGGATGTCTGTCGTATTATGTAGAACGGAATCTTGTTTATTTCAACGAAGAGGCATTTACTTTTCTCCAGAAATAAATGCATCGCCGCATAAATATTTAAATTCTTCTTCTGTAGGATGTCTATAGTATTATGTAGAGATGAATCTTGTTTATTTTAACGGAGAGGCATTTACTTTTCTCCAGAAATAAAATGCATCGCCGCATAAATATTTAATTTCTTCTTGTATCGGATGTCTGTCGTAGTATGTAGAGTGGAATCTTTTAATTCAACGGAGAGGCATTTACTTTTCCCCAGAAATAAATGCATCGACGCTTAAATAGTAAATTTCTTCTTCTTTCGGATGTCTTGCGTATTATGTAAAGTGGATTCATGCGTATTTAAACGGAGATGCATTTACTTTTACCCAGAAATAAATGCATCTCCGCATAAATATTTAATTTCTTCTTCTGTCCAATGTATGTAGTACTATGTAGGATGGAATCTCATATATTTCATCGGGGAGGTAATTACTTTTATTCAAAAATAAATACATCGCTACATAAATATTTAATTTATTCTTCTGTAGGATGTTTGAAGTATCATGTAGAAATTAATCTATTTTTTTAACGGAGAGGCATTTACTTTTCTCCAGAAATAAATGCGTCGCCGCATAAATATTTAAATTCTTCTTCTGTAGGATGTCTCTCGTATTATGTAGAGATGAATCTTGTTTATTTTAACGGAGATGCATTTACTTTTCTCCAGAAATAAATGCATCACCGCATAAATATTTAACTTCCTCTTCTATCGGATGTCTGTCGTATTATGTAGAGGGGAATCTTGTTTATTTCAACGGAGAGGCATTTACTTTTCTCCAGAAATAAATGCATCGTCGCATAAATATTTAGTTTCTTCTTGAATCGGATATCTGTCGTAGTATGTAGAGTGGAATCCTTTAATTCAACGGAGAGGCATTTACTTTTCTCTAGAAATAAATGCATCGCCGCATAAATATTTAAATTCTTCTTCTGTAGGATGTCTTTCGTATTATGTAGAGATGAATCTTGTTTATTTTAACGGAGATGCATTTACTTTTCTCCAGAAATAAATGCATCACCGCATAAATATTTAACTTCCTCTTCTATCGGATGTCTGTCGTATTATGTAGAGTGGAATCTTGTATATTTCAACGGAGAGGCATTTACTTTTCTCCAGAAATAAATGCATCGCCGCATAAATATTTAATTTCTTCTTGTATCGGATGTCTGTCTTTGTATGTAGAGTGGAATCTTTTAATTCAACGGAGAGGCATTTACTTTTCTCCAGAAATAAATGCATCGCCGCATAAATATTTAAATTCTTCTTCTGTAGGATGTCTGTAGTATCATGTAGAGATGAATCTTGTTTATTTTAACGGAGAGGCATTTACTTTTCTCCAGAAATAAATGCATCGCCGTATAAATATTTAATTTCTTCTTGTATCGGATGTCTGTCGTGGTATGTAGAGTGGAATCTTTTAATTCAACGGAGAGGCATTTACATTTCCCCAGAAATAAATGCATCACCGCATAAATATTTAACTTCCTCTTCTATCGGATGTCTGTCGTATTATGTAGAGTGCAATCTTGTTTATTTCAACGGAGAGGCATTTACTTTTCTCCAGAAATAAATGCATCGTCGCATAAATATTTAGTTTCTTCTTGAATCGGATGTCTGTCGTAGTATGTAGAGTGGAATCTTTTAATTCAACGGAGAGGCATTAAATTTCTCCAGAAATAAATGCATCGCCGCATAAATATTTAAATTCTTCTTCTGTAGAATGTCTGTAGTATTATGTAGAGATGAATCTTCTTTATTTTAACGGAGAAGCATTTACTTTTCCCCAGAAATAAATGAATCGCCCCATAAATATTTAATTTCTTCTTCTGTAGGATGTCTGTAGTATTATGTAGAGATGAATCTTGTTTATTTCAACGGAGAAGCATTTACTTTTCTCCAGAAATAAATGCATCGCCGCATAAATATTTAAATTCTTTTTCTGTAGGATGTCTGTAGTATTAACTAGAGATGAATCTTGTTTATTTTAATGGAGAGGCATTTACTTTTCCCCAGAAATAAATGCATCGCCGCATAAGGATTTAACTTCCTCTTAAATCGGATGTCTGTCGTATTATGTAGAGTGGAATCTTCTTTATTTCAACGGAGAGGCAGTTACTTTTCTCCAGAAATAAATGCATCGCCGCATAAATATTTAAATTATTCTTCTGTCGGAGGTCTGTAGTATTATGTAGAGATGAATCTTGTTTATTTTAACGGAGATGCATTTACTTTTCTCCAGAAATAAATGCATCACTGCATAAATATTTAACTTCCTCTTCTACCGGATGTCTGTCGTATTATGTAGAACGGAATCTTGTTTATTTCAACGGAGAGGCATTTACTTTTCTCCGGAAATAAATGCATCGCCGCATAAATATTTAAATTCTTCTTCTGTAGGATGTCTGTAGTATTATGTAGAGATGAATCTTGTTTATTTTAACGGAGAGGCATTTACTTTTCTCCAGAAATAAATGCATCGCCGCATAAATATTTAAATTCTTCTTCTGTAGGATGTCTGTCGTATTATGTAGAGTGGAATCTTGTTTATTTCACCGGAGAGGCATTTACTTTTCTCAAGAAATAAATGCATCGCCGCATAAATATTTAATGTTTTCTTGTATCGGATGTCTGTCGTATTATGTAGAGTGCAATCTTGTTTATTTCAACGGAGAGGCATTTACTTTTCTCCAGAAATAAATGCATCGTCGCATAAATATTTAGTTTCTTCTTGAATCGGATGTCTGTCGTAGTATGTAGAGTGGAATCTTTTAATTCAACGGAGAGGCATTTAATTTCTCCAGAAATAAATGCATCGCCGCATAAATATTTAAATTCTTCTTCTGTAGAATGTCTGTAGTATTATGTAGAGATGAATCTTCTTTATTTTAACGGAGAGGCATTTACTTTTCCCCAGAAATAAATGAATCGCCCCATAAATATTTAATTTCTTCTTCTGTAGGATGTCTGTAGTATTATGTAGAGATGAATCTTGTTTATTTCAACGGATAAGCATTTACTTTTCTCCAGAAATAAATGCATCACCGCATAAATATTTAACTTCCTCTTCTATCGGATGTCTGTCGTATTATGTAGAGTGGAATCTTGTATATTTCAACGGAGAGGCATTTACTTTTCTCCAGAAATAAATGCATCGCCGCATAAATATTTAATTTCTTCTTGTATCGGATGTCTGTCTTTGTATGTAGAGTGGAATCTTTTAATTCAACGGAGAGGCATTTACTTTTCTCCAGAAATAAATGCATCGCCGCATAAATATTTAAATTCTTCTTCTGTAGGATGTCTGTAGTATCATGTAGAGATGAATCTTGTTTATTTTAACGGAGAGGCATTTACTTTTCTCCAGAAATAAATGCATCGCCGTATAAATATTTAATTTCTTCTTGTATCGGATGTCTGTCGTGGTATGTAGAGTGGAATCTTTTAATTCAACGGAGAGGCATTTACATTTCCCCAGAAATAAATGCATCACCGCATAAATATTTAACTTCCTCTTCTATCGGATGTCTGTCGTATTATGTAGAGTGCAATCTTGTTTATTTCAACGGAGAGGCATTTACTTTTCTCCAGAAATAAATGCATCGTCGCATAAATATTTAGTTTCTTCTTGAATCGGATGTCTGTCGTAGTATGTAGAGTGGAATCTTTTAATTCAACGGAGAGGCATTAAATTTCTCCAGAAATAAATGCATCGCCGCATAAATATTTAAATTCTTCTTCTGTAGAATGTCTGTAGTATTATGTAGAGATGAATCTTCTTTATTTTAACGGAGAAGCATTTACTTTTCCCCAGAAATAAATGAATCGCCCCATAAATATTTAATTTCTTCTTCTGTAGGATGTCTGTAGTATTATGTAGAGATGAATCTTGTTTATTTCAACGGAGAAGCATTTACTTTTCTCCAGAAATAAATGCATCGCCGCATAAATATTTAAATTCTTTTTCTGTAGGATGTCTGTAGTATTAACTAGAGATGAATCTTGTTTATTTTAATGGAGAGGCATTTACTTTTCCCCAGAAATAAATGCATCGCCGCATAAGGATTTAACTTCCTCTTAAATCGGATGTCTGTCGTATTATGTAGAGTGGAATCTTCTTTATTTCAACGGAGAGGCAGTTACTTTTCTCCAGAAATAAATGCATCGCCGCATAAATATTTAAATTATTCTTCTGTCGGAGGTCTGTAGTATTATGTAGAGATGAATCTTGTTTATTTTAACGGAGATGCATTTACTTTTCTCCAGAAATAAATGCATCACTGCATAAATATTTAACTTCCTCTTCTACCGGATGTCTGTCGTATTATGTAGAACGGAATCTTGTTTATTTCAACGGAGAGGCATTTACTTTTCTCCGGAAATAAATGCATCGCCGCATAAATATTTAAATTCTTCTTCTGTAGGATGTCTGTAGTATTATGTAGAGATGAATCTTGTTTATTTTAACGGAGAGGCATTTACTTTTCTCCAGAAATAAATGCATCGCCGCATAAATATTTAAATTCTTCTTCTGTAGGATGTCTGTCGTATTATGTAGAGTGGAATCTTGTTTATTTCACCGGAGAGGCATTTACTTTTCTCAAGAAATAAATGCATCGCCGCATAAATATTTAATGTTTTCTTGTATCGGATGTCTGTCGTATTATGTAGAGTGCAATCTTGTTTATTTCAACGGAGAGGCATTTACTTTTCTCCAGAAATAAATGCATCGTCGCATAAATATTTAGTTTCTTCTTGAATCGGATGTCTGTCGTAGTATGTAGAGTGGAATCTTTTAATTCAACGGAGAGGCATTTAATTTCTCCAGAAATAAATGCATCGCCGCATAAATATTTAAATTCTTCTTCTGTAGAATGTCTGTAGTATTATGTAGAGATGAATCTTCTTTATTTTAACGGAGAGGCATTTACTTTTCCCCAGAAATAAATGAATCGCCCCATAAATATTTAATTTCTTCTTCTGTAGGATGTCTGTAGTATTATGTAGAGATGAATCTTGTTTATTTCAACGGATAAGCATTTACTTTTCTCCAGAAATAAATGCATCGCCGCATAAATATTTAAATTCTTCTTCTGTAGGATGTCTGTAGTATTAACTAGAGATGAATCTTGTTTATTTTAATGGAGAGGCATTTACTTTTCCCCAGAAATAAATGCATCGCCGCATAAGGATTTAACTTCCTCTTAAATCGGATGTCTGTCGTATTATGTAGAGTGGAATCTTCTTTATTTCAACGGAGAGGCAGTTACTTTTCTCCAGAAATAAATGCATCGCCGCATAAATATTTAAATTATTCTTCTGTCGGATGTCTGTAGTATTATGTAGAGATGAATCTTGTTTATTTTAACGGAGATGCATTTACTTTTCTCCAGAAATAAATGCATCACTGCATAAATATTTAACTTCCTCTTCTGTAGGATGTCTGTCGTATTATGTAGAGTGGAATCTTGTTTATTTCAACGGAGAGGCATTTACTTTTCTCAAGAAATAAATGCATCGCCGCATAAATATTTAAATTCTTCTTGTATCGGATGTCTGTCGTAGTATGTAGAGTGGAATCTTTTAATTCAACGGAGAGGCATTTACTTTTCTCCAGAAATAAATGCATCGCCGCATAAACATTTAAATTCTTCTTCTGTAGGATGTCTGTAGTATTATGTAGAGATGAATCTTGTTTATTTTAACGGAGAGGCATTTACTTTTCTCCAGAAATAAATGCATCGCCGCATAAATATTTAAATTCTTCTTCTGTAGAATGTCTGTAGTATTATGTAGAGATGAATCTTCTTTATTTTAACGGAGAGGCATTTACTTTTCCCCAGAAATAAATGAATCGCCCCATAAATATTTAAATTCTTCTTCTGTAGGATGTCTGTAGTATTAACTAGAGATGAATCTTGTTTATTTTAATGGAGAGGCATTTACTTTTCCCCAGAAATAAATGCATCGCCGCATAAGGATTTAACTTCCTCTTAAATCGGATGTCTGTCGTATTATGTAGAGTGGAATCTTCTTTATTTCAACGGAGAGGCAGTTACTTTTCTCCAGAAATAAATGCATCGCCGCATAAATATTTAAATTATTCTTCTGTCGGATGTCTGTAGTATTATGTAGAGATGAATCTTGTTTATTTTAACGGAGATGCATTTACTTTTCTCCAGAAATAAATGCATCACTGCATAAATATTTAACTTCCTCTTCTGTAGGATGTCTGTCGTATTATGTAGAGTGGAATCTTGTTTATTTCAACGGAGAGGCATTTACTTTTCTCAAGAAATAAATGCATCGCCGCATAAATATTTAAATTCTTCTTGTATCGGATGTCTGTCGTAGTATGTAGAGTGGAATCTTTTAATTCAACGGAGAGGCATTTACTTTTCTCCAGAAATAAATGCATCGCCGCATAAATATTTAAATTCTTTTTCTGTAGGATGTCTGTAGTATCATGTAGAGGTGAATCTTGTTTATTTTAACGGAGAGGCATTTACTTTTCTCCAGAAATAAATGCATCGCCGCATAAATATTTAAATTCTTCTGTAGGATGTCTGTAGTCATATGTAGAGATGAATCTTGATTAATTTAACGGAGAGGCATTTACTTTTCCTCAGAAATAAATACATCGTCGCATAAATATTTAGTTTCTTCTTGAATCGGATGTCTGTCGTAGTATGTAGAGTGGAATCCTTTAATTCAACGGAGAGGCATTTACTTTTCTCCAGAAATAAATGCATCGCCGCATAAATATTTAAATTCTTCTTCTGTAGGGTGTCTGTAGTATTATGTAGAGATGAATCTTGTTTATTTTAACGGAGATGCATTTATTTTTCCCCAGAAATAAATGCATCGCCGCATAAATATTTAATTTCTTCTTGTATCGGATGTCTGTCGTAGTATGTAGAGTGGAAACTTTTAATTCAACGGAGAGGCATTTACTTTTCCCCAGAAATAAATGCATCACCGCATAAATATTTAAATTTTTCTTCTGTAGAATGTCTGTAGTATTATGTAGAGATGAATCTTCTTTATTTTAACGGAGAGGCCTTTACTTTTCCCCGGAAATAAATGAATCGCCCCATAAATATTTAATTTCTTCTTCTGTAGGATGTCTGTAGTATTATGTAGAGATGAATCTTGTTTATTTCAACGGAGAAGCATTTACTTTTCTCCAGAAATAAATGCATCGCCGCATAAATATTTAAATTATTCTTCTGTAGGATGTCTGTAGTATTAACTAGAGATGAATCTTGTTTATTTTAACGGAGATGCATTTACTTTTCTCCAGAAATAAATGCATCACTGCATAAATATTTAACTTCCTCTTCTATCGGATGTCTGTCGTATTATGTAGAACGGAATCTTGTTTATTTCAACGGAGAGGCATTTACTTTTCTCCGGAAATAAATGCATCGCCGCATAAATATTTAAATTCTTCTTCTGTAGGATGTCTGTAGTATTATGTAGAGATGAATCTTGTTTATTTTAACGGAGAGGCATTTACTTTTCTCCAGAAATAAATGCATCGCCGCATAAATATTTAAATTCTTCTTCTGTAGGATGTCTGTCGTATTATGTAGAGTGGAATCTTGTTTATTTCAACGGAGAGGCATTTACTTTTCTCAAGAAATAAATGCATCGCCGCATAAATATTTAATTTTTTCTTGTATCGGATGTCTGTTGTATTATATAGAGTGCAATCTTGTTTATTTCAACGGAGAGGCATTTACTTTTCTCCAGAAATAAATGCATCGTCGCATAAATATTTAGTTTCTTCTTGAATCGGATGTCTGTCGTAGTATGTAGAGTGGAATCTTTTAATTCAACGGAGAGGCATTTAATTTCTCCAGAAATAAATGCATCGCCGCATAAATATTTAAATTCTTCTTCTGTAGAATGTCTGTAGTATTATGTAGAGATGAATCTTCTTTATTTTAACGGAGAGGCATTTACTTTTCCCCAGAAATAAATGAATCGCCCCATAAATATTTAATTTCTCCTTCTGTAGGATGTCTGTAGTATTATGTAGATATGAATCTTGTTTATTTCAACGGAGAAGCATTTACTTTTCTCCAGAAATAAATGCATCGCCGCATAAATACTTAAATTCTTCTTCTGTAGGATGTCTGTAGTATTAACTAGAGATGAATCTTGTTTATTTTAATGGAGAGGCATTTACTTTTCCCCAGAAATAAATGCATCGCCGCATAAGGATTTAACTTCCTCTTAAATCGGATGTCTGTCGTATTATGTAGAGTGGAATCTTCTTTATTTCAACGGAGAGGCAGTTACTTTTCTCCAGAAATAAATGCATCGCCGCATAAATATTTAAATTATTCTTCTGTCGGATGTCTGTAGTATTATGTAGAGATGAATCTTGTTTATTTTAACGGAGATGCATTTACTTTTCTCCAGAAATAAATGCATCACTGCATAAATATTTAACTTCCTCTTCTATCGGATGTCTGTCGTATTATGTAGAACGGAATCTTGTTTATTTCAACGGAGAGGCATTTACTTTTCTCCGGAAATAAATGCATCGCCGCATAAATATTTAAGTTCTTCTTCTGTAGGATGTCTGTAGTATTATGTAGAGATGAATCTTGTTTATTTTAACGGAGAGGCATTTACTTTTCTCCAGAAATAAATGCATCGCCGCATAAATATTTAAATTCTTCTTCTGTAGAATGTCTGTAGTATTATGTAGAGATGAATCTTCTTTATTTTAACGGAGAGGCATTTACTTTTCCCCAGAAATAAATGAATCGCCCCATAAATATTTAATTTCTTCTTCTGTAGGATGTCTGTAGTATTATGTAGAGATGAATCTTGTTTATTTCAACGGAGAAGCATTTACTTTTCTCCAGAAATAAATGCATCGCCGCATAAATATTTAAATTCTTCTTCTGTAGGATGTCTGTAGTATTAACTAGAGATGAATCTTGTTTATTTTAATGGAGAGGCATTTACTTTTCCCCAGAAATAAATGCATCGCCGCATAAGGATTTAACTTCCTCTTAAATCGGATGTCTGTCGTATTATGTAGAGTGGAATCTTCTTTATTTCAACGGAGAGGCAGTTACTTTTCTCCAGAAATAAATGCATCGCCGCATAAATATTTAAATTATTCTTCTGTCGGATGTCTGTAGTATTATGTAGAGATGAATCTTGTTTATTTTAACGGAGATGCATTTACTTTTCTCCAGAAATAAATGCATCGTCGCATAAATATTTAGTTTCTTCTTGAATCGGATGTCTGTCGTAGTATGTAGAGTGGAATCTTTTAATTCAACGGAGAGGCATTTAATTTCTCCAGAAATAAATGCATCGCCGCATAAATATTTAAATTCTTCTTCTGTAGAATGTCTGTAGTATTATGTAGAGATGAATCTTCTTTATTTTAACGGAGAGGCATTTACTTTTCCCCAGAAATAAATGAATCGCCCCATAAATATTTAATTTCTTCTTCTGTAGGATGTCTGTAGTATTATGTAGAGATGAATCTTGTTTATTTCAACGGAGAAGCATTTACTTTTCTCCAGAAATAAATGCATCGCCGCATAAATATTTAAATTCTTCTTCTGTAGGATGTCTGTAGTATTAACTAGAGATGAATCTTGTTTATTTTAATGGAGAGGCATTTACTTTTCCCCAGAAATAAATGCATCGCCGCATAAGGATTTAACTTCCTCTTAAATCGGATGTCTGTCGTATTATGTAGAGTGGAATCTTCTTTATTTCAACGGAGAGGCAGTTACTTTTCTCCAGAAATAAATGCATCGCCGCATAAATATTTAAATTATTCTTCTGTCGGATGTCTGTAGTATTATGTAGAGATGAATCTTGTTTATTTTAACGGAGATGCATTTACTTTTCTCCAGAAATAAATGCATCACTGCATAAATATTTAACTTCCTCTTCTATCGGATGTCTGTCGTATTATGTAGAACGGAATCTTGTTTATTTCAACGGAGAGGCATTTACTTTTCTCCGGAAATAAATGCATCGCCGCATAAATATTTAAGTTCTTCTTCTGTAGGATGTCTGTAGTATTATGTAGAGATGAATCTTGTTTATTTTAACGGAGAGGCATTTACTTTTCTCCAGAAATAAATGCATCGCCGCATAAATATTTAAATTCTTCTTCTGTAGAATGTCTGTAGTATTATGTAGAGATGAATCTTCTTTATTTTAACGGAGAGGCATTTACTTTTCCCCAGAAATAAATGAATCGCCCCATAAATATTTAATTTCTTCTTCTGTAGGATGTCTGTAGTATTATGTAGAGATGAATCTTGTTTATTTCAACGGAGAAGCATTTACTTTTCTCCAGAAATAAATGCATCGCCGCATAAATATTTAAATTCTTCTTCTGTAGGATGTCAGTAGTATTAACTAGAGATGAATCTTGTTTATTTTAATGGAGAGGCATTTACTTTTCCCCAGAAATAAATGCATCGCCGCATAAGGATTTAACTTCCTCTTAAATCGGATGTCTGTCGTATTATGTAGAGTGGAATCTTCTTTATTTCAACGGAGAGGCAGTTACTTTTCTCCAGAAATAAATGCATCGCCGCATAAATATTTAAATTATTCTTCTGTCGGATGTCTGTAGTATTATGTAGAGATGAATCTTGTTTATTTTAACGGAGATGCATTTACTTTTCTCCAGAAATAAATGCATCACTGCATAAATATTTAACTTCCTCTTCTGTAGGATGTCTGTCGTATTATGTAGAGTGGAATCTTGTTTATTTCAACGGAGAGGCATTTACTTTTCTCAAGAAATAAATGCATCGCCGCATAAATATTTAAATTCTTCTTGTATCGGATGTCTGTCGTAGTATGTAGAGTGGAATCTTTTAATTCAACGGAGAGGCATTTACTTTTCTCCAGAAATAAATGCATCGCCGCATAAATATTTAAATTCTTCTTCTGTAGGATGTCTGTAGTATCATGTAGAGATGAATCTTGTTTATTTTAACGGAGAGGCATTTACTTTTCTCCAGAAATAAATGCATCGCCGCATAAATATTTAAATTCTTCTGTAGGATGTCTGTAGTCATATGTAGAGATGAATCTTTATTAATTTAACGGAGAGGCATTTACTTTTCCTCAGAAATAAATACATCGTCGCATAAATATTTAGTTTCTTCTTGAATCGGATGTCTGTCGTAGTATGTAGAGTGGAATCTTTTAATTCAACGGAGAGGCATTTACTTTTCTCCAGAAATAAATGCATCGCCGCATAAATATTTAAATTCTTCTTCTGTAGGGTGTCTGTAGTATTATGTAGAGATGAATCTTGTTTATTTTAACGGAGATGCATTTATTTTTCCCCAGAAATAAATGCATCGCCGCATAAATATTTAATTTCTTCTTGTATCGGATGTCTGTCGTAGTATGTAGAGTGGAAACTTTTAATTCAACGGAGAGGCATTTACTTTTCCCCAGAAATAAATGCATCACCGCATAAATATTTAAATTCATCTTCTGTAGAATGTCTGTAGTATTATGTAGAAATGAATCTTGTTTATTTTAACGGAGAGGCATTTACTTTTTTCCAGAAACAAATGCATCGCCACATAAATATTTAAATTCTTCTTTTGTAGAATGTCTGTAGTATTATGTAGAGATGAATCCTGTTTATTTTAACGAAGAATCATTTACTTTACTCCAGAAATAAATGCATCGCCGCATAAATATATAATTTCTTCTTGTATCGGATGTCTGTCGTATTATGTAGAGATGAATCTTGTTTATTTTAACGGAGAGGTATTTACTTTAAACCAGAAATAAATGCATCGCCGCATTAATATTTAAATTCTTCTTCTGTAGGATGTCTGTAGTATTATGAAGAGATGAATCTTGTTTATTTTAACGGAGAGGCATTTACTTTTCCACAGAAATAAATGCATCGCCAAATATTTAATTTCTTGTATGGGATGTCTGTCGTAGTATGTAGAGTAGAATCTTTTAATTCAACGGAGAGGCATTTACTTTTCTCCAGAAATAAATGCATCGCCGCATAATTATTTCAATTCATCTTCTGTCGGATGTCTGTAGTATTATGTAGAGAATGCCCAAGAAATAAATGCATTACCGCATAAATATTTAATTTTTTCTTGTATCGGATATCTGTCGTAGTAAGTAGAGTGGAATCTTTTAATTCAACGGAGAGGCATTTACTTTTCTCCAGAAATAAATGCATCGCCGCATAAATATTTAAATTCTTCTTCTGTAGGAAGTCTGCAGTATTATGTAGAGATGAATCTCTTTTATTTCAACGGAGAGGCATTTACTTTTCTCCAGAAATAAATGCCTCACCTCATAAATATTTAATTTGTTCTTGTATCGGATGTCTGTCGTAGTATGTAGAGATGAATCTTGTTTATTTTAACGGAGAGGCATTTACTTTTCCCCAGAAATAAATGCATCGCCGCATAAATATTTAATTTTTTCTTGTATCGGATATCTGTCGCAGTATGTAGAGTATAATGTTTTATTTCAACGGAGAGGCATTTACTTTTCTCCAGAAATAAATGCATCGCCGCATAAATATATAATTTCTTCTTTTGTAGGATGTCTGTAGCATTATGTAGAGATGAATCTTGTTTATTTTAACGGAGAGGCATTTTTTTCCCCAAGAAATAAATGCATCACCGCATAAATATTTAATTTGTTCTTGTATCGGATGTCTGTCGTAGTATGTAGAGATGAATCTTGTTTATTTTAACGGAGAGGCATTTACTTTTCTCCAGAAATAAATGCATCACCGCATAAATATATAACTTCCTCTTCTATCGGATGTCTGTCGTATTATGTAGAGTGGAATCTTGTTTATTTCAACGGAGAGGCATTTACTTTTCTCCAGAAGAAAATGCATCGTCGCATAAATATTTAATTTCTTTTTCTGTAGTATATCTGTAGTATTATGAAGAGATGAATCTTGTTTATTTTAACGGAGAGGCATTTACTTTTCCCCAGAATTAAATGCATCGCCAAATATTTAATTTCTTCTTTTATCGGATGTCTGTCGTAGTATGTAGAGTAGAATCTTTTAATTCAACGGAGAGGCATTTACTTTTCTCCAGAAATAAATGCATCGCCGCATAAATATTTAATTTCTTCTTGTATCGGATGTCTGTCGTAGTATGTAGAGTGGAATCTTTTAATTCAACGGAGAGGCATTTACTTTTCTCCAGAAATAAATGCATCGCCGCATAAATATTTAAATTCATCTTCTGTCGGATGTCTGTAGTATTATGTAGAGAATGCCAAAAAAAAAATGCATTACCGCATAAATATTTAATTTCTTCTTGTATCGGATGTCTGTCGTAGTATGTAGAGATGAATCTTGTTTATTTCAACGGAGAGGCATTTACTTTTCTCCAGAAATAAATGCATCACCTCATAAATATTTAATTTGTTCTTGTATGGGATGTCTGTCGTATTATGTAGAGATGAATCTTGTTTATTTTAACGGAGAGGCATTTACTTTTCTCCAGAAATAAATGCATCGCCGCATAAATATTTAATTTCTTCTTGTATCGGATGTCTGTCGTAGTATGTAGAGTGGAATCTTTTAATTCAACGGAGAGGCATTTACTTTTCTCCAGAAATAAATGCATCGCCGCATAAATATTTAAATTCTTCTTCTGTAGGATGTCTGTAGTATTATGTAGAGATGAATCTTGTTTATTTTAACGGAGAGGCATTTACTTTTCCCCAGAAAAAAATGCATCACCGCATAAATATTTAAATTCTTCTTCTGTCGGATGTCTGTAGTACTATGTAGAGATGAATCTTGTTTATTTTAACGGAGATGCATTTACTTTTCTCCAGAAATAAATGCATCACCGCATAAATATTTAATTTCCTCTTCTATCGGATGTCTGTCGTATTATGTAGAACGGAATCTTGTTTATTTCAACGGAGAGGCATTTACTTTTCTCCAGAAATAAATGCATCGCCGCATAAATATTTAAATTCTTCTTCTGTAGGATGTCTATAGTATTATGTAGAGATGAATCTTGTTTATTTTAACGGAGAGGCATTTACTTTTCTCCAGAAATAAATGCATCGCCGCATAAATATTTAATTTCTTCTGCTGTAGGATGTCTGTAGTATTATGTAGAGATGAATCTTGTTTATTTTAACGGAGAGGCATTTACTTTTCCCCAGAAATAAATGCATCGCCGCATAAATATTTAATTTTTTCTTGTATCGGATATCTGCGCAGTATGTAGAGTAGAATATTTTAATTTAACGGAGAGGCATTTACTTTTCTCCAGAAATAAATGCATCGCCGCATAAATATTTAACTTTCTCTTCTATCGGATGTCTGTCGTATTATGTAGAGTGGAATCTTATATATTTCAACGGAGAGGCATTTACTTTTCTCCAGAAATAAATGCATCGCCTAATAAATATTTAATTTCTTCTTGTATCGGATGTCTGTCGTAGTATGTAGAGTGGAATCTTTTAATTCAACGGAGAGACATTCACTTTTCTCCAGAAATAAATGCATCGTCGCATAAATATTTAGTTTCTTCTTGAATCGGATGTCTGTCGTAGTATGTAGAGTGGAAGCCTTTAATTCAACGGAGAGGCATTTACTTTTCTCCAGAAATAAATGCATCGCCGCATAAATATTTAATTTCTTCTTGTATCGGATGTCTGTCGTAGTATGTAGAGTGGAATCTTTTAATTCAACGGAGAGGCATTTACTTTTCCCCAGAAATAAATGCATCGACGCTTAAATAGTAAATTTCTTCTTCTTTCGGATGTCTTGCGTATTATGTAAAGTGGATTCATGCGTATTTAAACGGAGATGCATTTACTTTTACCCAGAAATAAATGCATCTCCGCATAAATATTTAATTTCTTCTTCTGTCCAATGTATGTAGTATTATGTAGAGTGGAATCTCATATATTTCATCGGGGAGGTAATTACTTTTATTCAAAAATAAATACATCGCTACATAAATATTTAATTTATTCTTCTGTAGGATGTTTGAAGTATCATGTAGAAATTAATCTATTTTTTTAACGGAGAGGCATTTACTTTTCTCCAGAAATAAATGCGTCGCCGCATAAATATTTAAATTCTTCTTCTGTAGGATGTCTCTCGTATTATGTAGAGATGAATCTTGTTTATTTTAACGGAGATGCATTTACTTTTCTCCAGAAATAAATGCATCACCGCATAAATATTTAACTTCCTCTTCTATCGGATGTCTGTCGTATTATGTAGAGGGGAATCTTGTTTATTTCAACGGAGAGGCATTTACTTTTCTCCAGAAATAAATGCATCGTCGCATAAATATTTAGTTTCTTCTTGAATCGGATATCTGTCGTAGTATGTAGAGTGGAATCCTTTAATTCAACGGAGAGGCATTTACTTTTCTCTAGAAATAAATGCATCGCCGCATAAATATTTAAATTCTTCTTCTGTAGGATGTCTTTCGTATTATGTAGAGATGAATCTTGTTTATTTTAACGGAGATGCATTTACTTTTCTCCAGAAATAAATGCATCACCGCATAAATATTTAACTTCCTCTTCTATCGGATGTCTGTCGTATTATGTAGAGTGGAATCTTGTATATTTCAACGGAGAGGCATTTACTTTTCTCCAGAAATAAATGCATCGCCGCATAAATATTTAATTTCTTCTTGTATCGGATGTCTGTCTTTGTATGTAGAGTGGAATCTTTTAATTCAACGGAGAGGCATTTACTTTTCTCCAGAAATAAATGCATCGCCGCATAAATATTTAAATTCTTCTTCTGTAGGATGTCTGTAGTATCATGTAGAGATGAATCTTGTTTATTTTAACGGAGAGGCATTTATTTTCTCCAGAAATAAATGCATCGCCGTATAAATATTTAATTTCTTCTTGTATCGGATGTCTGTCGTAGTATGTAGAGTGGAATCTTTTAATTCAACGGAGAGGCATTTACATTTCCCCAGAAATAAATGCATCACCGCATAAATATTTAACTTCCTCTTCTATCTGATGTCTGTCGTATTATGTAGAGTGCAATCTTGTTTATTTCAACGGAGAGGCATTTACTTTTCTCCAGAAATAAATGCATCGTCGCATAAATATTTAGTTTCTTCTTGAATCGGATGTCTGTCGTAGTATGTAGAGTGGAATCTTTTAATTCAACGGAGAGGCATTAAATTTCTCCAGAAATAAATGCATCGCCGCATAAATATTTAAATTCTTCTTCTGTAGAATGTCTGTAGTATTATGTAGAGATGAATCTTCTTTATTTTAACGGAGAAGCATTTACTTTTCCCCAGAAATAAATGAATCGCCCCATAAATATTTAATTTCTTCTTCTGTAGGATGTCTGTAGTATTATGTAGAGATGAATCTTGTTTATTTCAACGGAGAAGCATTTACTTTTCTCCAGAAATAAATGCATCGCCGCATAAATATTTAAATTCTTCTTCTGTAGGATGTCTGTAGTATTAACTAGAGATGAATCTTGTTTATTTTAATGGAGAGGCATTTACTTTTCCCCAGAAATAAATGCATCGCCGCATAAGGATTTAACTTCCTCTTATTTCGGATGTCTGTCGTATTATGTAGAGTGGAATCTTCTTTATTTCAACGGAGAGGCAGTTACTTTTCTCCAGAAATAAATGCATCGCCGCATAAATATTTAAATTATTCTTCTGTCGGAGGTCTGTAGTATTATGTAGAGATGAATCTTGTTTATTTTAACGGAGATGCATTTACTTTTATCCAGAAATAAATGCATCACTGCATAAATATTTAACTTCCTCTTCTACCGGATGTCTGTCGTATTATGTAGAACGGAATCTTGTTTATTTCAACGGAGAGGCATTTACTTTTCTCCGGAAATAAATGCATCGCCGCATAAATATTTAAATTCTTCTTCTGCAGGATGTCTGTAGTATTATGTAGAGATGAATCTTGTTTATTTTAACGGAGAGGCATTTACTTTTCTCCAGAAATAAATGCATCGCCGCATAAATATTTAAATTCTTCTTCTGTAGGATGTCTGTCGTATTATGTAGAGTGGAATCTTGTTTATTTCAACGGAGAGGCATTTACTTTTCTCAAGAAATAAATGCATCGCCGCATAAATATTTAATGTTTTCTTGTATCGGATGTCTGTCGTATTATGTAGAGTGTAATCTTGTTTATTTCAACGGAGAGGCATTAACTTTTCTCCAGAAATAAATGCATCGTCGCATAAATATTTAGTTTCTTCTTGAATCGGATGTCTGTCGTAGTATGTAGAGTGGAATCTTTTAATTCAACGGAGAGGCATTTAATTTCTCCAGAAATAAATGCATCGCCGCATAAATATTTAAATTCTTCTTCTGTAGAATGTCTGTAGTATTATGTAGAGATGAATCTTCTTTATTTTAACGGAGAGGCATTTACTTTTCCCCAGAAATAAATGAATCGCCCCATAAATATTTAATTTCTTCTTCTGTAGGATGTCTGTAGTATTATGTAGAGATGAATCTTGTTTATTTCAACGGAGAAGCATTTACTTTTCTCCAGAAATAAATGCATCGCCGCATAAATATTTAAATTCTTCTTCTGTAGGATGTCTGTAGTATTAACTAGAGATGAATCTTGTTTATTTTAATGGAGAGGCATTTACTTTTCCCCAGAAATAAATGCATCGCCGCATAAGGATTTAACTTCCTCTTAAATCGGATGTCTGTCGTATTATGTAGAGTGGAATCTTCTTTATTTCAACGGAGAGGCAGTTACTTTTCTCCAGAAATAATTGCATCGCCGCATAAATATTTAAATTATTCTTCTGTCGGATGTCTGTAGTATTATGTAGAGATGAATCTTGTTTATTTTAACGGAGATGCATTTACTTTTCTCCAGAAATAAATGCATCACTGCATAAATATTTAACTTCCTCTTCTGTAGGATGTCTGTCGTATTATGTAGAGTGGAATCTTGTTTATTTCAACGGAGAGGCATTTACTTTTCTCAAGAAATAAATGCATCGCCGCATAAATATTTAAACTCTTCTTGTATCGGATGTCTGTCGTAGTATGTAGAGTGGAATCTTTTAATTCAACGGAGAGGCATTTACTTTTCTCCAGAAATAAATGCATCGCCGCATAAATATTTAAATTCTTTTTCTGTAGGATGTCTGTAGTATCATGTAGAGATGAATCTTGTTTATTTTAACGGAGAGGCATTTACTTTTCTCCAGAAATAAATGCATCGCCGCATAAATATTTAAATTCTTCTGTAGGATGTCTGTAGTCATATGTAGAGATGAATCTTGATTAATTTAACGGAGAGGCATTTACTTTTCCTCAGAAAAAAATACATCGTCGCATAAATATTTAGTTTCTTCTTGAATCGGATGTCTGTCGTAGTATGTAGAGTGGAATCCTTTAATTCAACGGAGAGGCATTTACTTTTCTCCAGAAATAAATGCATCGCCGCATAAATATTTAAATTCTTCTTCTGTAGGGTGTCTGTAGTATTATGTAGAGATGAATCTTGTTTATTTTAACGGAGATGCATTTATTTTTCCCCAGAAATAAATGCATCGCCGCATAAATATTTAATTTCTTCTTGTATCGGATGTCTGTCGTAGTATGTAGAGTGGAAACTTTTAATTCAACGGAGAGGCATTTACTTTTCCCCAGAAATAAATGCATCACCGCATAAATATTTAAATTTTTCTTCTGTAGAATGTCTGTAGTATTATGTAGAGATGAATCTTCTTTATTTTAACGGAGAGGCCTTTACTTTTCCCCGGAAATAAATGCATCACTGCATAAATATTTAACTTCCTCTTCTATCGGATGTCTGTCGTATTATGTAGAACGGAATCTTGTTTATTTCAACGGAGAGGCATTTACTTTTCTCCGGAAATAAATGCATCGCCGCATAAATATTTAAATTCTTCTTCTGTAGGATGTCTGTAGTATTATGTAGAGATGAATCTTGTTTATTTTAACGGAGATGCATTTATTTTTCCCCAGAAATAAATGAATCGCCCCATAAATATTTAATTTCTTCTTCTGTAGGATGTCTGTAGTATTATGTAGAGATGAATCTTGTTTATTTCAACGGAGAAGCATTTACTTTTCTCCAGAAATAAATGCATCGCCGCATAAATATTTAAATTATTCTTCTGTAGGATGTCTGTAGTATTAACTAGAGATGAATCTTGTTTATTTTAACGGAGATGCATTTACTTTTCTCCAGAAATAAATGCATCACTGCATAAATATTTAACTTCCTCTTCTATCGGATGTCTGTCGTATTATGTAGAACGGAATCTTGTTTATTTCAACGGAGAGGCATTTACTTTTCTCCGGAAATAAATGCATCGCCGCATAAATATTTAAATTCTTCTTCTGTAGGATGTCTGTAGTATTATGTAGAGATGAATCTTGTTTATTTTAACGGAGAGGCATTTACTTTTCTCCAGAAATAAATGCATCGCCGCATGAATATTTAAATTCTTCTTCTGTAGGATGTCTGTCGTATTATGTAGAGTGGAATCTTGTTTATTTCAACGGAGAGGCATTTACTTTTCTCAAGAAATAAATGCATCGCCGCATAAATATTTAATTTTTTCTTGTATCGGATGTCTGTTGTATTATGTAGAGTGCAATCTTGTTTATTTCAACGGAGAGGCATTTACTTTTCTCCAGAAATAAATGCATCGTCGCATAAATATTTAGTTTCTTCTTGAATCGGATGTCTGTCGTAGTATGTAGAGTGGAATCTTTTAATTCAACGGAGAGGCATTTAATTTCTCCAGAAATAAATGCATCGCCGCATAAATATTTAAATTCTTCTTCTGTAGAATGTCTGTAGTATTATGTAGAGATGAATCTTCTTTATTTTAACGGAGAGGCATTTACTTTTCCCCAGAAATAAATGAATCGCCCCATAAATATTTAATTTCTCCTTCTGTAGGATGTCTGTAGTATTATGTAGAGATGAATCTTGTTTATTTCATCGGAGAAGCATTTACTTTTCTCCAGAAATAAATGCATCGCCGCATAAATATTTAAATTCTTCTTCTGTAGGATGTCTGTTGTATTAACTAGAGATGAATCTTGTTTATTTTAATGGAGAGGCATTTACTTTTCCCCAGAAATAAATGCATCGCCGCATAAGGATTTAACTTCCTCTTAAATCGGATGTCTGTCGTATTATGTAGAGTGGAATCTTCTTTATTTCAACGGAGAGGCAGTTACTTTTCTCCAGAAATAAATGCATCGCCGCATAAATATTTAAATTATTCTTCTGTCGGATGTCTGTAGTATTATGTAGAGATGAATCTTGTTTATTTTAACGGAGATGCATTTACTTTTCTCCAGAAATAAATGCATCACTGCATAAATATTTAACTTCCTCTTCTGTAGGATGTCTGTCGTATTATGTAGAGTGGAATCTTGTTTATTTCAACGGAGAGGCATTTACTTTTCTCAAGAAATAAATGCATCGCCGCATAAATATTTAAATTCTTCTTGTATCGGATGTCTGTCGTAGTATGTAGAGTGGAATCTTTTAATTCAACGGAGAGGCATTTACCTTTCTCCAGAAATAAATGCATCGCCGCATAAATATTTAAATTCTTCTGTAGGATGTCTGTAGTCATATGTAGAGATGAATCTTGATTAATTTAACGGAGAGGCATTTACTTTTCCTCAGAAATAAATACATCGTCGCATAAATATTTAGTTTCTTCTTGAATCGGATGTCTGTCGTAGTATGTAGAGTGGAATCTTTTAATTCAACGGAGAGGCATTTACTTTTCTCCAGAAATAAATGCATCGCCGCATAAATATTTAAATTCTTCTTCTGTAGGGTGTCTGTAGTATTATGTAGAGATGAATCTTGTTTATTTTAACGGAGATGCATTTATTTTTCCCCAGAAATAAATGCATCGCCGCATAAATATTTAATTTCTTCTTGTATCGGATGTCTGTCGTAGTATGTAGAGTGGAAACTTTTAATTCAACGGAGAGGCATTTACTTTTCCCCAGAAATAAATGCATCACCGCATAAATATTTAAATTCTTCTTCTGTAGAATGTCTGTAGTATTATGTAGAGATGAATCTTCTTTATTTTAACGGAGAGGCCTTTACTTTTCCCCGGAAATAAATGAATCGCCCCATAAATATTTAATTTCTTCTTCTGTAGGATGTCTGTAGTATTATGTAGAGATGAATCTTGTTTATTTCAACGGAGAAGCATTTACTTTTCTCCGGAAATAAATGCATCGCCGCATAAATATTTAAATTCTTCTTCTGTAGGATGTCTGTAGTATTATGTAGAGATGAATCTTGTTTATTTTAACGGAGAGGCATTTACTTTTCTCCAGAAATAAATGCATCGCCGCATAAATATTAAAATTCTTCTTCTGTAAGATGTCTGTAGTATTATGTAGAGATGAATCTTGTTTATTTCAACGGAGAGGCATTTACTTTTCTCCAGAAATAAATGCATCGCCGCATAAATATTAAAATTCTTCTTCTGTAAGATGTCTGTAGTATTATGTAGAGATGAATCTTGTTTATTTTAACGGAGAGGCATTTACTTTACTCCAGAAATAAATGCATCGCCGCATAAATATTTAATTTCTTCTTGTATCGGATGTCTGTCGTAGTATGTAGAGTGGAATCTTTTAATTCAACGGAGAGGCATTTACTTTTCTCCAGAAATAAATGCATCGCCCCATAAATATTTAATTTCTTCTTCTGTAGAATGTCTGTAGTATTATGAAGAGATGAATCTTGTTTATTTCAACGGAGAGGCATTTACTTTTCTCCAGAAATAAATGCATCGCCGCATAAATATTAAAATTCTTCTTCTGTAAGATGTCTGTAGTATTATGTAGAGATGAATCTTGTTTATTTTAACGGAGAGGCATTTACTTTACTCCAGAAATAAATGCATCGCCACATAAATATTTAATTTCTTCTTGTATCGGATGTCTGTCGTAGTATGTATAGTAGAATCTTTTAATTCAACGGAGAGGCATTTACTTTTCTCCAGAAATAAATGCATCGACGCATAATTATTTAAATTCATCTTCTGTCGGATGTCTGTAGTATTATGTAGAGAATGCCCAAGAAATAAATGCATTACCGCATAAATATTTAATTTCTTTTTGTATCGGATGTCTTTCGTAGTATGTAGAGTGGAATCTTTTAATTCAACGGAGAGGCATTTACTCTTCTCCAGAAATAAATGCATCGCCGCATAAATATTTAAATTCTTCTTCTGTAGGATGTCTGTACTATTATGTAGAGATGAATCTTGCTTATTTTAACGGAGAGGCATTTACTTTTCTCCAGAAATAAATGCATCGCCGCATAATTATTTAAATTCATCTTCTGTCGGATGTCTGTAGAATTATGTAGAGATGAATCTTGTTTATTTTAACGGAGAGGCATTTACTTTTCCCCATAAATAAATGCATCGCCGCATAAATATTTAATTTTTTCTTGTATCGGATATCTGTCGCAGTATGTAGAGTAAAATGTTTTAATTCAACGGAGAGGCATTTACTTTTCTCCAGAAATAAATGCATCGCCGCATAAATATTTAAATTCTTCTTCTGTAGGATGTCTGTCGTATTATGTAGAGATGAATCTTGTTTATTTTAACGAAAAGGCATTTATTTTCCCCAGAAGAAAATGCATCACCGCATAAATATTTAATTTCTTCTTCTGTAGAATGTCTGTAGTATTATGTAGAGATGAATCTTCTTTATTTTAACGGAGAGGCATTTACTTTTCCCCAGAAATAAATGAATCGCCCCATAAATATTTAATTTCTCCTTCTGTAGGATGTCTGTAGTATTATGTAGAGATGAATCTTGTTTATTTCAGCGGAGAAGCATTTACTTTTCTCCAGAAATAAATGCATCGCCGCATAAATATTTAAATTCTTCTTCTGTAGGATGTCTGTTGTATTAACTAGAGATGAATCTTGTTTATTTTAATGGAGAGGCATTTACTTTTCCCCAGAAATAAATGCATCGCCGCATAAGGATTTAACTTCCTCTTAAATCGGATGTCTGTCGTATTATGTAGAGTGGAATCTTCTTTATTTCAACGGAGAGGCAGTTACTTTTCTCCAGAAATAAATGCATCGCCGCATAAATATTTAAATTATTCTTCTGTCGGATGTCTGTAGTATTATGTAGAGATGAATCTTGTTTATTTTAACGGAGATGCATTTACTTTTCTCCAGAAATAAATGCATCACTGCATAAATATTTAACTTCCTCTTCTGTAGGATGTCTGTCGTATTATGTAGAGTGGAATCTTGTTTATTTCAACGGAGAGGCATTTACTTTTCTCAAGAAATAAATGCATCGCCGCATAAATATTTAAATTCTTCTTATATCGGATGTCTGTCGTAGTATGTAGAGTGGAATCTTTTAATTCAACGGAGAGGCATTTACCTTTCTCCAGAAATAAATGCATCGCCGCATAAATATTTAAATTCTTCTGTAGGATGTCTGTAGTCATATGTAGAGATGAATCTTGATTAATTTAACGGAGAGGCATTTACTTTTCCTCAGAAATAAATACATCGTCGCATAAATATTTAGTTTCTTCTTGAATCGGATGTCTGTCGTAGTATGTAGAGTGGAATCTTTTAATTCAACGGAGAGGCATTTACTTTTCTCCAGAAATAAATGCATCGCCGCATAAATATTTAAATTCTTCTTCTGTAGGGTGTCTGTAGTATTATGTAGAGATGAATCTTGTTTATTTTAACGGAGATGCATTTATTTTTCCCCAGAAATAAATGCATCGCCGCATAAATATTTAATTTCTTCTTGTATCGGATGTCTGTCGTAGTATGTAGAGTGGAAACTTTTAATTCAACGGAGAGGCATTTACTTTTCCCCAGAAATAAATGCATCACCGCATAAATATTTAAATTCTTCTTCTGTAGAATGTCTGTAGTATTATGTAGAGATGAATCTTCTTTATTTTAACGGAGAGGCCTTTACTTTTCCCCGGAAATAAATGAATCGCCCCATAAATATTTAATTTCTTCTTCTGTAGGATGTCTGTAGTATTATGTAGAGATGAATCTTGTTTATTTCAACGGAGAAGCATTTACTTTTCTCCGGAAATAAATGCATCGCCGCATAAATATTTAAATTCTTCTTCTGTAGGATGTCTGTAGTATTATGTAGAGATGAATCTTGTTTATTTTAACGGAGAGGCATTTACTTTTCTCCAGAAATAAATGCATCGCCGCATAAATATTAAAATTCTTCTTCTGTAAGATGTCTGTAGTATTATGTAGAGATGAATCTTGTTTATTTCAACGGAGAGGCATTTACTTTTCTCCAGAAATAAATGCATCGCCGCATAAATATTAAAATTCTTCTTCTGTAAGATGTCTGTAGTATTATGTAGAGATGAATCTTGTTTATTTTAACGGAGAGGCATTTACTTTACTCCAGAAATAAATGCATCGCCGCATAAATATTTAATTTCTTCTTGTATCGGATGTCTGTCGTAGTATGTAGAGTGGAATCTTTTAATTCAACGGAGAGGCATTTACTTTTCTCCAGAAATAAATGCATCGCCCCATAAATATTTAATTTCTTCTTCTGTAGAATGTCTGTAGTATTATGAAGAGATGAATCTTGTTTATTTCAACGGAGAGGCATTTACTTTTCTCCAGAAATAAATGCATCGCCGCATAAATATTAAAATTCTTCTTCTGTAAGATGTCTGTAGTATTATGTAGAGATGAATCTTGTTTATTTTAACGGAGAGGCATTTACTTTACTCCAGAAATAAATGCATCGCCGCATAAATATTTAATTTCTTCTTGTATCGGATGTCTGTCGTAGTATGTATAGTAGAATCTTTTAATTCAACGGAGAGGCATTTACTTTTCTCCAGAAATAAATGCATCGCCGCATAATTATTTAAATTCATCTTCTGTCGGATGTCTGTAGTATTATGTAGAGAATGCCCAAGAAATAAATGCATTACCGCATAAATATTTAATTTCTTTTTGTATCGGATGTCTTTCGTAGTATGTAGAGTGGAATCTTTTAATTCAACGGAGAGGCATTTACTCTTCTCCAGAAATAAATGCATCGCCGCATAAATATTTAAATTCTTCTTCTGTAGGATGTCTGTAGAATTATGTAGAGATGAATCTTGTTTATTTTAACGGAGAGGCATTTACTTTTCCCCATAAATAAATGCATCGCCGCATAAATATTTAATTTTTTCTTGTATCGGATATCTGTCGCAGTATGTAGAGTAAAATGTTTTAATTCAACGGAGAGGCATTTACTTTTCTCCAGAAATAAATGCATCGCCGCATAAATATTTAAATTCTTCTTCTGTAGGATGTCTGTCGTATTATGTAGAGATGAATCTTGTTTATTTTAACGGAAAGGCATTTATTTTCCCCAGAAGAAAATGCATCACCGCATAAATATTTAATTTCTTCTTCTGTAGTATGTCTGTAGTATTATGTAGAGATGAATCTTGTTTATTTTAACGGAGAGGCATTCACTTTTCTCCAGAAATAAATGCATCGCCGCATAAATATTTAAATTCTTCTTCTGTAGGATGTCTGTCGTATTATGTAGAGATGAATCTTGTTTATTTTAACGGAGAGGCATTTACTTTTCCCCAGAAAAAAATGCATCACCGCATAAATATTTAATTTCTTCTTCTGTAGTATGTCTGTAGTATTATTTAGAGATGAATCTTGTTTATTTTAACGGAGAGGCATTCACTTTTCTCCGGAAATAAATGCATCGCCGCATAAATATTTAAATTCTTCTTCTGTAGGATGTCTGTAGTATTATGTAGAGATGAATCTTGTTTATTTTAACGGAGAGGCATTTACTTTTCTCCAGAAATAAATGCATCACCGCATAAATATTTAAATTCTTCTTCTGTAGGATGTCTGTCGTATTATGTAGAATGGAATCTTGTTTATTTCAACGGAGAGGCATTTACTTTTCTCAAGAAATAAATGCATCGCCGCATAAATATTTAATGTTTTCTTGTATCGGATGTCTGTCGTATTATGTAGAGTGCAATCTTGTTTATTTCAACGGAGAGGCATTTACTTTTCTCCAGAAATAAATGCATCGTCGCATAAATATTTAGTTTCTTCTTGAATCGGATGTCTGTCGTATTATGTAGAGTGGAATCTTCTTTATTTCAACGGAGAGGCAGTTACTTTTCTCCAGAAATAATTGCATCGCCGCATAAATATTTAAATTATTCTTCTGTCGGATGTCTGTAGTATTATGTAGAGATGAATCTTGTTTATTTTAACGGAGATGCATTTACTTTTCTCCAGAAATAAATGCATCACTGCATAAATATTTAACTTCCTCTTCTGTAGGATGTCTGTCGTATTATGTAGAGTGGAATCTTGTTTATTTCAACGGAGAGGCATTTACTTTTCTCAAGAAATAAATGCATCGCCACATAAATATTTAAACTCTTCTTGTATCGGATGTCTGTCGTAGTATGTAGAGTGGAATCTTTTAATTCAACGGAGAGGCATTTACTTTTCTCCAGAAATAAATGCATCGCCGCATAAATATTTAAATTCTTTTTCTGTAGGATGTCTGTAGTATCATGTAGAGATGAATCTTGTTTATTTTAACGGAGAGGCATTTACTTTTCTCCAGAAATAAATGCATCGCCGCATAAATATTTAAATTCTTCTGTAGGATGTCTGTAGTCATATGTAGAGATGAATCTTGATTAATTTAACGGAGAGGCATTTACTTTTCCTCAGAAAAAAATACATCGTCGCATAAATATTTAGTTTCTTCTTGAATCGGATGTCTGTCGTAGTATGTAGAGTGGAATCCTTTAATTCAACGGAGAGGCATTTACTTTTCTCCAGAAATAAATGCATCGCCGCATAAATATTTAAATTCTTCTTCTGTAGGGTGTCTGTAGTATTATGTAGAGATGAATCTTGTTTATTTTAACGGAGATGCATTTATTTTTCCCCAGAAATAAATGCATCGCCGCATAAATATTTAATTTCTTCTTGTATCGGATGTCTGTCGTAGTATGTAGAGTGGAAACTTTTAATTCAACGGAGAGGCATTTACTTTTCCCCAGAAATAAATGCATCACCGCATAAATATTTAAATTTTTCTTCTGTAGAATGTCTGTAGTATTATGTAGAGATGAATCTTCTTTATTTTAACGGAGAGGCCTTTACTTTTCCCCGGAAATAAATGCATCACTGCATAAATATTTAACTTCCTCTTCTATCGGATGTCTGTCGTATTATGTAGAACGGAATCTTGTTTATTTCAACGGAGAGGCATTTACTTTTCTCCGGAAATAAATGCATCGCCGCATAAATATTTAAATTCTTCTTCTGTAGGATGTCTGTAGTATTATGTAGAGATGAATCTTGTTTATTTTAACGGAGATGCATTTATTTTTCCCCAGAAATAAATGAATCGCCCCATAAATATTTAATTTCTTCTTCTGTAGGATGTCTGTAGTATTATGTAGAGATGAATCTTGTTTATTTCAACGGAGAAGCATTTACTTTTCTCCAGAAATAAATGCATCGCCGCATAAATATTTAAATTATTCTTCTGTAGGATGTCTGTAGTATTAACTAGAGATGAATCTTGTTTATTTTAACGGAGATGCATTTACTTTTCTCCAGAAATAAATGCATCACTGCATAAATATTTAACTTCCTCTTCTATCGGATGTCTGTCGTATTATGTAGAACGGAATCTTGTTTATTTCAACGGAGAGGCATTTACTTTTCTCCGGAAATAAATGCATCGCCGCATAAATATTTAAATTCTTCTTCTGTAGGATGTCTGTAGTATTATGTAGAGATGAATCTTGTTTATTTTAACGGAGAGGCATTTACTTTTCTCCAGAAATAAATGCATCGCCGCATGAATATTTAAATTCTTCTTCTGTAGGATGTCTGTCGTATTATGTAGAGTGGAATCTTGTTTATTTCAACGGAGAGGCATTTACTTTTCTCAAGAAATAAATGCATCGCCGCATAAATATTTAATTTTTTCTTGTATCGGATGTCTGTTGTATTATGTAGAGTGCAATCTTGTTTATTTCAACGGAGAGGCATTTACTTTTCTCCAGAAATAAATGCATCGTCGCATAAATATTTAGTTTCTTCTTGAATCGGATGTCTGTCGTAGTATGTAGAGTGGAATCTTTTAATTCAACGGAGAGGCATTTAATTTCTCCAGAAATAAATGCATCGCCGCATAAATATTTAAATTCTTCTTCTGTAGAATGTCTGTAGTATTATGTAGAGATGAATCTTCTTTATTTTAACGGAGAGGCATTTACTTTTCCCCAGAAATAAATGAATCGCCCCATAAATATTTAATTTCTCCTTCTGTAGGATGTCTGTAGTATTATGTAGAGATGAATCTTGTTTATTTCAACGGAGAAGCATTTACTTTTCTCCAGAAATAAATGCATCGCCGCATAAATATTTAAATTCTTCTTCTGTAGGATGTCTGTTGTATTAACTAGAGATGAATCTTGTTTATTTTAATGGAGAGGCATTTACTTTTCCCCAGAAATAAATGCATCGCCGCATAAGGATTTAAGTTCCTCTTAAATCGGATGTCTGTCGTATTATGTAGAGTGGAATCTTCTTTATTTCAACGGAGAGGCAGTTACTTTTCTCCAGAAATAAATGCATCGCCGCATAAATATTTAAATTATTCTACTGTCGGATGTCTGTAGTATTATGTAGAGATGAATCTTGTTTATTTTAACGGAGATGCATTTACTTTTCTCCAGAAATAAATGCATCACTGCATAAATATTTAACTTCCTCTTCTGTAGGATGTCTGTCGTATTATGTAGAGTGGAATCTTGTTTATTTCAACGGAGAGGCATTTACTTTTCTCAAGAAATAAATGCATCGCCGCATAAATATTTAAATTCTTCTTGTATCGGATGTCTGTCGTAGTATGTAGAGTGGAATCTTTTAATTCAACGGAGAGGCATTTACCTTTCTCCAGAAATAAATGCATCGCCGCATAAATATTTAAATTCTTCTGTAGGATGTCTGTAGTCATATGTAGAGATGAATCTTGATTAATTTAACGGAGAGGCATTTACTTTTCCTCAGAAATAAATACATCGTCGCATAAATATTTAGTTTCTTCTTGAATCGGATGTCTGTCGTAGTATGTAGAGTGGAATCTTTTAATTCAACGGAGAGGCATTTACTTTTCTCCAGAAATAAATGCATCGCCGCATAAATATTTAAATTCTTCTTCTGTAGGGTGTCTGTAGTATTATGTAGAGATGAATCTTGTTTATTTTAACGGAGATGCATTTATTTTTCCCCAGAAATAAATGCATCGCCGCATAAATATTTAATTTCTTCTTGTATCGGATGTCTGTCGTAGTATGTAGAGTGGAAACTTTTAATTCAACGGAGAGGCATTTACTTTTCCCCAGAAATAAATGCATCACCGCATAAATATTTAAACTCTTCTTCTGTAGAATGTCTGTAGTATTATGTAGAGATGAATCTTCTTTATTTTAACGGAGAGGCCTTTACTTTTCCCCGGAAATAAATGAATCGCCCCATAAATATTTAATTTCTTCTTCTGTAGGATGTCTGTAGTATTATGTAGAGATGAATCTTGTTTATTTCAACGGAGAAGCATTTACTTTTCTCCGGAAATAAATGCATCGCCGCATAAATATTTAAATTCTTCTTCTGTAGGATGTCTGTAGTATTATGTAGAGATGAATCTTGTTTATTTTAACGGAGAGGCATTTACTTTTCTCCAGAAATAAATGCATCGCCGCATAAATATTAAAATTCTTCTTCTGTAAGATGTCTGTAGTATTATGTAGAGATGAATCTTGTTTATTTCAACGGAGAGGCATTTACTTTTCTCCAGAAATAAATGCATCGCCGCATAAATATTAAAATTCTTCTTCTGTAAGATGTCTGTAGTATTATGTAGAGATGAATCTTGTTTATTTTAACGGAGAGGCATTTACTTTACTCCAGAAATAAATGCATCGCCGCATAAATATTTAATTTCTTCTTGTATCGGATGTCTGTCGTAGTATGTAGAGTGGAATCTTTTAATTCAACGGAGAGGCATTTACTTTTCTCCAGAAATAAATGCATCGCCCCATAAATATTTAATTTCTTCTTCTGTAGAATGTCTGTAGTATTATGAAGAGATGAATCTTGTTTATTTCAACGGAGAGGCATTTACTTTTCTCCAGAAATAAATGCATCGCCGCATAAATATTAAAATTCTTCTTCTGTAAGATGTCTGTAGTATTATGTAGAGATGAATCTTGTTTATTTTAACGGAGAGGCATTTACTTTACTCCAGAAATAAATGCATCGCCGCATAAATATTTAATTTCTTCTTGTATCGGATGTCTGTCGTAGTATGTATAGTAGAATCTTTTAATTCAACGGAGAGGCATTTACTTTTCTCCAGAAATAAATGCATCGACGCATAATTATTTAAATTCATCTTCTGTCGGATGTCTGTAGTATTATGTAGAGAATGCCCAAGAAATAAATGCATTACCGCATAAATATTTAATTTCTTTTTGTATCGGATGTCTTTCGTAGTATGTAGAGTGGAATCTTTTAATTCAACGGAGAGGCATTTACTCTTCTCCAGAAATAAATGCATCGCCGCATAAATATTTAAATTCTTCTTCTGTAGGATGTCTGTACTATTATGTAGAGATGAATCTTGCTTATTTTAACGGAGAGGCATTTACTTTTCTCCAGAAATAAATGCATCGCCGCATAATTATTTAAATTCATCTTCTGTCGGATGTCTGTAGAATTATGTAGAGATGAATCTTGTTTATTTTAACGGAGAGGCATTTACTTTTCCCCATAAATAAATGCATCGCCGCATAAATATTTAATTTTTTCTTGTATCGGATATCTGTCGCAGTATGTAGAGTAAAATGTTTTAATTCAACGGAGAGGCATTTACTTTTCTCCAGAAATAAATGCATCGCCGCATAAATATTTAAATTCTTCTTCTGTAGGATGTCTGTCGTATTATGTAGAGATGAATCTTGTTTATTTTAACGGAAAGGCATTTATTTTCCCCAGAAGAAAATGCATCACCGCATAAATATTTAATTTCTTCTTCTGTAGAATGTCTGTAGTATTATGTAGAGATGAATCTTCTTTATTTTAACGGAGAGGCATTTACTTTTCCCCAGAAATAAATGAATCGCCCCATAAATATTTAATTTCTCCTTCTGTAGGATGTCTGTAGTATTATGTAGAGATGAATCTTGTTTATTTCAACGGAGAAGCATTTACTTTTCTCCAGAAATAAATGCATCGCCGCATAAATATTTAAATTCTTCTTCTGTAGGATGTCTGTTGTATTAACTAGAGATGAATCTTGTTTATTTTAATGGAGAGGCATTTACTTTTCCCCAGAAATAAATGCATCGCCGCATAAGGATTTAACTTCCTCTTAAATCGGATGTCTGTCGTATTATGTAGAGTGGAATCTTCTTTATTTCAACGGAGAGGCAGTTACTTTTCTCCAGAAATAAATGCATCGCCGCATAAATATTTAAATTATTCTTCTGTCGGATGTCTGTAGTATTATGTAGAGATGAATCTTGTTTATTTTAACGGAGATGCATTTACTTTTCTCCAGAAATAAATGCATCACTGCATAAATATTTAACTTCCTCTTCTGTAGGATGTCTGTCGTATTATGTAGAGTGGAATCTTGTTTATTTCAACGGAGAGGCATTTACTTTTCTCAAGAAATAAATGCATCGCCGCATAAATATTTAAATTCTTCTTGTATCGGATGTCTGTCGTAGTATGTAGAGTGGAATCTTTTAATTCAACGGAGAGGCATTTACCTTTCTCCAGAAATAAATGCATCGCCGCATAAATATTTAAATTCTTCTGTAGGATGTCTGTAGTCATATGTAGAGATGAATCTTGATTAATTTAACGGAGAGGCATTTACTTTTCCTCAGAAATAAATACATCGTCGCATAAATATTTAGTTTCTTCTTGAATCGGATGTCTGTCGTAGTATGTAGAGTGGAATCTTTTAATTCAACGGAGAGGCATTTACTTTTCTCCAGAAATAAATGCATCGCCGCATAAATATTTAAATTCTTCTTCTGTAGGGTGTCTGTAGTATTATGTAGAGATGAATCTTGTTTATTTTAACGGAGATGCATTTATTTTTCCCCAGAAATAAATGCATCGCCGCATAAATATTTAATTTCTTCTTGTATCGGATGTCTGTCGTAGTATGTAGAGTGGAAACTTTTAATTCAACGGAGAGGCATTTACTTTTCCCCAGAAATAAATGCATCACCGCATAAATATTTAAATTCTTCTTCTGTAGAATGTCTGTAGTATTATGTAGAGATGAATCTTCTTTATTTTAACGGAGAGGCCTTTACTTTTCCCCGGAAATAAATGAATCGCCCCATAAATATTTAATTTCTTCTTCTGTAGGATGTCTGTAGTATTATGTAGAGATGAATCTTGTTTATTTCAACGGAGAAGCATTTACTTTTCTCCGGAAATAAATGCATCGCCGCATAAATATTTAAATTCTTCTTCTGTAGGATGTCTGTAGTATTATGTAGAGATGAATCTTGTTTATTTTAACGGAGAGGCATTTACTTTTCTCCAGAAATAAATGCATCGCCGCATAAATATTAAAATTCTTCTTCTGTAAGATGTCTGTAGTATTATGTAGAGATGAATCTTGTTTATTTTAACGGAGAGGCATTTACTTTACTCCAGAAATAAATGCATCGCCGCATAAATATTTAATTTCTTCTTGTATCGGATGTCTGTCGTAGTATGTAGAGTGGAATCTTTTAATTCAACGGAGAGGCATTTACTTTTCTCCAGAAATAAATGCATCGCCCCATAAATATTTAATTTCTTCTTCTGTAGAATGTCTGTAGTATTATGAAGAGATGAATCTTGTTTATTTCAACGGAGAGGCATTTACTTTTCTCCAGAAATAAATGCATCGCCGCATAAATATTAAAATTCTTCTTCTGTAAGATGTCTGTAGTATTATGTAGAGATGAATCTTGTTTATTTTAACGGAGAGGCATTTACTTTACTCCAGAAATAAATGCATCGCCGCATAAATATTTAATTTCTTCTTGTATCGGATGTCTGTCGTAGTATGTATAGTAGAATCTTTTAATTCAACGGAGAGGCATTTACTTTTCTCCAGAAATAAATGCATCGCCGCATAATTATTTAAATTCATCTTCTGTCGGATGTCTGTAGTATTATGTAGAGAATGCCCAAGAAATAAATGCATTACCGCATAAATATTTAATTTCTTTTTGTATCGGATGTCTTTCGTAGTATGTAGAGTGGAATCTTTTAATTCAACGGAGAGGCATTTACTCTTCTCCAGAAATAAATGCATCGCCGCATAAATATTTAAATTCTTCTTCTGTAGGATGTCTGTACTATTATGTAGAGATGAATCTTGCTTATTTTAACGGAGAGGCATTTACTTTTCTCCAGAAATAAATGCATCGCCGCATAATTATTTAAATTCATCTTCTGTCGGATGTCTGTAGAATTATGTAGAGATGAATCTTGTTTATTTTAACGGAGAGGCATTTACTTTTCCCCATAAATAAATGCATCGCCGCATAAATATTTAATTTTTTCTTGTATCGGATATCTGTCGCAGTATGTAGAGTAAAATGTTTTAATTCAACGGAGAGGCATTTACTTTTCTCCAGAAATAAATGCATCGCCGCATAAATATTTAAATTCTTCTTCTGTAGGATGTCTGTCGTATTATGTAGAGATGAATCTTGTTTATTTTAACGGAAAGGCATTTATTTTCCCCAGAAGAAAATGCATCACCGCATAAATATTTAATTTCTTCTTCTGTAGTATGTCTGTAGTATTATGTAGAGATGAATCTTGTTTATTTTAACGGAGAGGCATTCACTTTTCTCCAGAAATAAATGCATCGCCGCATAAATATTTAAATTCTTCTTCTGTAGGATGTCTGTCGTATTATGTAGAGATGAATCTTGTTTATTTTAACGGAGAGGCATTTACTTTTCCCCAGAAAAAAATGCATCACCGCATAAATATTTAATTTCTTCTTCTGTAGTATGTCTGTAGTATTATTTAGAGATGAATCTTGTTTATTTTAACGGAGAGGCATTCACTTTTCTCCGGAAATAAATGCATCGCCGCATAAATATTTAAATTCTTCTTCTGTAGGATGTCTGTAGTATTATGTAGAGATGAATCTTGTTTATTTTAACGGAGAGGCATTTACTTTTCTCCAGAAATAAATGCATCACCGCATAAATATTTAAATTCTTCTTCTGTAGGATGTCTGTCGTATTATGTAGAATGGAATCTTGTTTATTTCAACGGAGAGGCATTTACTTTTCTCAAGAAATAAATGCATCGCCGCATAAATATTTAATGTTTTCTTGTATCGGATGTCTGTCGTATTATGTAGAGTGCAATCTTGTTTATTTCAACGGAGAGGCATTTACTTTTCTCCAGAAATAAATGCATCGTCGCATAAATATTTAGTTTCTTCTTGAATCGGATGTCTGTCGTAGTATGTAGAGTGGAATCTTTTAATTCAACGGAGAGGCATTTAATTTCTCCAGAAATAAATGCATCGCCGCATAAATATTTAAATTCTTCTTCTGTAGAATGTCTGTAGTATTATGTAGAGATGAATCTTCTTTATTTTAACGGAGAGGCATTTACTTTTCCCCAGAAATAAATGAATCGCCCCATAAATATTTAATTTCTTCTTCTGTAGGATGTCTGTAGTATTATGTAGAGATGAATCTTGTTTATTTCAACGGAGAAGCATTTACTTTTCTCCAGAAATAAATGCATCGCCGCATAAATATTTAAATTCTTCTTCTGTAGCATGTCTGTAGTATTAACTAGAGATGAATCTTGTTTATTTTAATGGAGAGGCATTTACTTTTCCCCAGAAATAAATGCATCGCCGCATAAGGATTTAACTTCCTCTTAAATCGGATGTCTGTCGTATTATGTAGAGTGGAATCTTCTTTATTTCAACGGAGAGGCAGTTACTTTTCTCCAGAAATAAATGCATCGCCGCATAAATATTTAAATTATTCTTCTGTCGGATGTCTGTAGTATTATGTAGAGATGAATCTTGTTTATTTTAACGGAGATGCATTTACTTTTCTCCAGAAATAAATGCATCACTGCATAAATATTTAACTTCCTCTTCTGTAGGATGTCTGTCGTATTATGTAGAGTGGAATCTTGTTTATTTCAACGGAGAGGCATTTACTTTTCTCAAGAAATAAATGCATCGCCGCATAAATATTTAAATTCTTCTTGTATCGGATGTCTGTCGTAGTATGTAGAGTGGAATCTTTTAATTCAACGGAGAGGCATTTACTTTTCTCCAGAAATAAATGCATCGCCGCATAAATATTAAAATTCTTCTTCTGTAGGATGTCTGTAGTATCATGTAGAGATGAATCTTGTTTATTTTAACGGAGAGGCATTTACTTTTCTCCAGAAATAAATGCATCGCCGCATAAATATTTAAATTCTTCTGTAGGATGTCTGTAGTCATATGTAGAGATGAATCTTGATTAATTTAACGGAGAGGCATTTACTTTTCCTCAGAAATAAATACATCGTCGCATAAATATTTAGTTTCTTCTTGAATCGGATGTCTGTCGTAGTATGTAGAGTGGAATCTTTTAATTCAACGGAGAGGCATTTACTTTTCTTCAGAAATAAATGCATCGCCGCATAAATATTTAAATTCTTCTTCTGTAGGGTGTCTGTAGTATTATGTAGAGATGAATCTTGTTTATTTTAACGGAGATGTATTTATTTTTCCCCAGAAATAAATGCATCGCCGCATAAATATTTAATTTCTTCTTGTATCGGATGTCTGTCGTAGTATGTAGAGTGGAAACTTTTAATTCAACGGAGAGGCATTTACTTTTCCCCAGAAATAAATGCATCACCGCATAAATATTTAAATTCTTCTTCTGTAGAATGTCTGTAGTATTATGTAGAGATGAATCTTCTTTATTTTAACGGAGAGGCCTTTACTTTTCCCCGGAAATAAATGAATCGCCCCATAAATATTTAATTTCTTCTTCTGTAGGATGTCTGTAGTATTATGTAGAGATGAATCTTGTTTATTTCAACGGAGAAGCATTTACTTTTCTCCAGAAATAAATGCATCGCCGCATAAATATTTAAATTCTTCTTCTGTAGGATGTCTGTAGTATTATGTAGAGATGAATCTTGTTTATTTTAACGGAGAGGCATTTACTTTTCTCCAGAAATAAATGCTTCGCCGCATAAATATTTAAATTCTTCTTCTGTAGGATGTCTGTCGTATTATGTAGAGTGGAATCTTGTTTATTTCAACGGAGAGGCATTTACTTTTCTCATGAAATAAATGCATCGCCGCATAAATATTTAATTTTTTCTTGTATCGGATGTCTGTCGTATTATGTAGAGTGCAATCTTGTTTATTTCAACGGAGAGGCAGTTACTTTTCTCCAGAAATAAATGCATCGCCGCATAAATATTTAAATTATTCTTCTGTCGGATGTCTGTAGTATTATGTAGAGATGAATCTTGTTTATTTTAACGGAGATGCATTTACTTTTCTCCAGAAATAAATGCATCACTGCATAAATATTTAACTTCCTCTTCTGTAGGATGTCTGTCGTATTATGTAGAGTGGAATCTTGTTTATTTCAACGGAGAGGCATTTACTTTTCTCAAGAAATAAATGCATCGCCGCATAAATATTTAAATTCTTCTTGTATCGGATGTCTGTCGTAGTATGTAGAGTGGAATCTTTTAATTCAACGGAGAGGCATTTACTTTTCTCCAGAAATAAATGCATCGCCGCATAAATATTAAAATTCTTCTTCTGTAGGATGTCTGTAGTATCATGTAGAGATGAATCTTGTTTATTTTAACGGAGAGGCATTTACTTTTCTCCAGAAATAAATGCATCGCCGCATAAATATTTAAATTCTTCTGTAGGATGTCTGTAGTCATATGTAGAGATGAATCTTGATTAATTTAACGGAGAGGCATTTACTTTTCCTCAGAAATAAATACATCGTCGCATAAATATTTAGTTTCTTCTTGAATCGGATGTCTGTCGTAGTATGTAGAGTGGAATCTTTTAATTCAACGGAGAGGCATTTACTTTTCTCCAGAAATAAATGCATCGCCCCATAAATATTTAATTTCTTCTTCTGTAGAATGTCTGTAGTATTATGTAGAGATGAATCTTTGTTTATTTTAATGGAGAGGCATTTACTTTTCCCCAGAAATAAATGCATCGCCGCATAAGGATTTAACTTCCTCTTAAATCGGATGTCTGTCGTATTATGTAGAGTGGAATCTTCTTTATTTCAACGGAGAGGCAGTTACTTTTATCCAGAAATAAATGCATCGCCGCATAAATATTTAAATTATTCTTCTGTCGGATGTCTGTACTATTATGTAGAGATTAATCTTGTTTATTTTAACGGAGATGCATTTACTTTTCTCCAGAAATAAATGCATCACTGCATAAATATTTAACTTCCTCTTCTGTAGGATGTCTGTCGTATTATGTAGAGTGGAATCTTGTTTATTTCAACGGAGAGGCATTTACTTTTCTCAAGAAATAAATGCATCGCCGCATAAATATTTAAATTCTTCTTGTATCGGATGTCTGTAGTATTATGTAGAGATGAATCTTGTTTATTTTAACGGAGAGGCATTTACTTTTCTCCAGAAATAAATGCATCGCCGCATAAATATTAAAATTCTTCTTCTGTAAGATGTCTGTAGTATTATGTAGAGATGAATCTTGTTTATTTCAACGGAGAGGCATTTACTTTTCTCCAGAAATAAATGCATCGCCGCATAAATATTAAAATTCTTCTTCTGTAAGATGTCTGTAGTATTATGTAGAGATGAATCTTGTTTATTTTAACGGAGAGGCATTTACTTTACTCCAGAAATAAATGCATCGCCGCATAAATATTTAATTTCTTCTTGTATCGGATGTCTGTCGTAGTATGTAGAGTGGAATCTTTTAATTCAACGGAGAGGCATTTACTTTTCTCCAGAAATAAATGCATCGCCCCATAAATATTTAATTTCTTCTTCTGTAGAATGTCTGTAGTATTATGTAGAGATGAATCTTGTTTATTTCAACGGAGAGGCATTTACTTTTCTCCAGAAATAAATGCATCGCCGCATAAATATTAAAATTCTTCTTCTGTAAGATGTCTGTAGTATTATGTAGAGATGAATCTTGTTTATTTTAACGGAGAGGCATTTACTTTACTCCAGAAATAAATGCATCGCCGCATAAATATTTAATTTCTTCTTGTATCGGATGTCTGTCGTAGTATGTATAGTAGAATCATTTAATTCAACGGAGAGGCATTTACTTTTCTCCCGAAATAAATGCATCGCCGGATAATTATTTAAATTCATCTTCTGTCGGATGTCTGTAGTATTATGTAGAGAATGCCCAAGAAATAAATGCATTACCGCAAAAATATTTAATTTCTTTTTGTATCGGATGTCTTTCGTAGTATGTAGAGTGGAATCTTTTAATTCAACGGAGAGGCATTTACTTTTCTCCAGAAATAAATGCATCGCCGCATAAATATTTAAATTCTTCTTCTGTAGGATGTCTGTAGTATTATGTAGAGATGAATCTTCTTTATTTTAACGGAGAGGCCTTTACTTTTCCCCGGAAATAAATGCATCACTGCATAAATATTTAACTTCCTCTTCTATCGGATGTCTGTCGTATTATGTAGAACGGAATCTTGTTTATTTCAACGGAGAGGCATTTACTTTTCTCCGGAAATAAATGCATCGCCGCATAAATATTTAAATTCTTCTTCTGTAGGATGTCTGTAGTATTATGTAGAGATGAATCTTGTTTATTTTAACGGAGATGCATTTATTTTTCCCCAGAAATAAATGAATCGCCCCATAAATATTTAATTTCTTCTTCTGTAGGATGTCTGTAGTATTATGTAGAGATGAATCTTGTTTATTTCAACGGAGAAGCATTTACTTTTCTCCAGAAATAAATGCATCGCCGCATAAATATTTAAATTATTCTTCTGTAGGATGTCTGTAGTATTAACTAGAGATGAATCTTGTTTATTTTAACGGAGATGCATTTACTTTTCTCCAGAAATAAATGCATCACTGCATAAATATTTAACTTCCTCTTCTATCGGATGTCTGTCGTATTATGTAGAACGGAATCTTGTTTATTTCAACGGAGAGGCATTTACTTTTCTCCGGAAATAAATGCATCGCCGCATAAATATTTAAATTCTTCTTCTGTAGGATGTCTGTAGTATTATGTAGAGATGAATCTTGTTTATTTTAACGGAGAGGCATTTACTTTTCTCCAGAAATAAATGCATCGCCGCATGAATATTTAAATTCTTCTTCTGTAGGATGTCTGTCGTATTATGTAGAGTGGAATCTTGTTTATTTCAACGGAGAGGCATTTACTTTTCTCAAGAAATAAATGCATCGCCGCATAAATATTTAATTTTTTCTTGTATCGGATGTCTGTTGTATTATGTAGAGTGCAATCTTGTTTATTTCAACGGAGAGGCATTTACTTTTCTCCAGAAATAAATGCATCGTCGCATAAATATTTAGTTTCTTCTTGAATCGGATGTCTGTCGTAGTATGTAGAGTGGAATCTTTTAATTCAACGGAGAGGCATTTAATTTCTCCAGAAATAAATGCATCGCCGCATAAATATTTAAATTCTTCTTCTGTAGAATGTCTGTAGTATTATGTAGAGATGAATCTTCTTTATTTTAACGGAGAGGCATTTACTTTTCCCCAGAAATAAATGAATCGCCCCATAAATATTTAATTTCTCCTTCTGTAGGATGTCTGTAGTATTATGTAGAGATGAATCTTGTTTATTTCAACGGAGAAGCATTTACTTTTCTCCAGAAATAAATGCATCGCCGCATAAATATTTAAATTCTTCTTCTGTAGGATGTCTGTTGTATTAACTAGAGATGAATCTTGTTTATTTTAATGGAGAGGCATTTACTTTTCCCCAGAAATAAATGCATCGCCGCATAAGGATTTAAGTTCCTCTTAAATCGGATGTCTGTCGTATTATGTAGAGTGGAATCTTCTTTATTTCAACGGAGAGGCAGTTACTTTTCTCCAGAAATAAATGCATCGCCGCATAAATATTTAAATTATTCTACTGTCGGATGTCTGTAGTATTATGTAGAGATGAATCTTGTTTATTTTAACGGAGATGCATTTACTTTTCTCCAGAAATAAATGCATCACTGCATAAATATTTAACTTCCTCTTCTGTAGGATGTCTGTCGTATTATGTAGAGTGGAATCTTGTTTATTTCAACGGAGAGGCATTTACTTTTCTCAAGAAATAAATGCATCGCCGCATAAATATTTAAATTCTTCTTGTATCGGATGTCTGTCGTAGTATGTAGAGTGGAATCTTTTAATTCAACGGAGAGGCATTTACCTTTCTCCAGAAATAAATGCATCGCCGCATAAATATTTAAATTCTTCTGTAGGATGTCTGTAGTCATATGTAGAGATGAATCTTGATTAATTTAACGGAGAGGCATTTACTTTTCCTCAGAAATAAATACATCGTCGCATAAATATTTAGTTTCTTCTTGAATCGGATGTCTGTCGTAGTATGTAGAGTGGAATCTTTTAATTCAACGGAGAGGCATTTACTTTTCTCCAGAAATAAATGCATCGCCGCATAAATATTTAAATTCTTCTTCTGTAGGGTGTCTGTAGTATTATGTAGAGATGAATCTTGTTTATTTTAACGGAGATGCATTTATTTTTCCCCAGAAATAAATGCATCGCCGCATAAATATTTAATTTCTTCTTGTATCGGATGTCTGTCGTAGTATGTAGAGTGGAAACTTTTAATTCAACGGAGAGGCATTTACTTTTCCCCAGAAATAAATGCATCACCGCATAAATATTTAAACTCTTCTTCTGTAGAATGTCTGTAGTATTATGTAGAGATGAATCTTCTTTATTTTAACGGAGAGGCCTTTACTTTTCCCCGGAAATAAATGAATCGCCCCATAAATATTTAATTTCTTCTTCTGTAGGATGTCTGTAGTATTATGTAGAGATGAATCTTGTTTATTTCAACGGAGAAGCATTTACTTTTCTCCGGAAATAAATGCATCGCCGCATAAATATTTAAATTCTTCTTCTGTAGGATGTCTGTAGTATTATGTAGAGATGAATCTTGTTTATTTTAACGGAGAGGCATTTACTTTTCTCCAGAAATAAATGCATCGCCGCATAAATATTAAAATTCTTCTTCTGTAAGATGTCTGTAGTATTATGTAGAGATGAATCTTGTTTATTTCAACGGAGAGGCATTTACTTTTCTCCAGAAATAAATGCATCGCCGCATAAATATTAAAATTCTTCTTCTGTAAGATGTCTGTAGTATTATGTAGAGATGAATCTTGTTTATTTTAACGGAGAGGCATTTACTTTACTCCAGAAATAAATGCATCGCCGCATAAATATTTAATTTCTTCTTGTATCGGATGTCTGTCGTAGTATGTAGAGTGGAATCTTTTAATTCAACGGAGAGGCATTTACTTTTCTCCAGAAATAAATGCATCGCCCCATAAATATTTAATTTCTTCTTCTGTAGAATGTCTGTAGTATTATGAAGAGATGAATCTTGTTTATTTCAACGGAGAGGCATTTACTTTTCTCCAGAAATAAATGCATCGCCGCATAAATATTAAAATTCTTCTTCTGTAAGATGTCTGTAGTATTATGTAGAGATGAATCTTGTTTATTTTAACGGAGAGGCATTTACTTTACTCCAGAAATAAATGCATCGCCGCATAAATATTTAATTTCTTCTTGTATCGGATGTCTGTCGTAGTATGTATAGTAGAATCTTTTAATTCAACGGAGAGGCATTTACTTTTCTCCAGAAATAAATGCATCGACGCATAATTATTTAAATTCATCTTCTGTCGGATGTCTGTAGTATTATGTAGAGAATGCCCAAGAAATAAATGCATTACCGCATAAATATTTAATTTCTTTTTGTATCGGATGTCTTTCGTAGTATGTAGAGTGGAATCTTTTAATTCAACGGAGAGGCATTTACTCTTCTCCAGAAATAAATGCATCGCCGCATAAATATTTAAATTCTTCTTCTGTAGGATGTCTGTACTATTATGTAGAGATGAATCTTGCTTATTTTAACGGAGAGGCATTTACTTTTCTCCAGAAATAAATGCATCGCCGCATAATTATTTAAATTCATCTTCTGTCGGATGTCTGTAGAATTATGTAGAGATGAATCTTGTTTATTTTAACGGAGAGGCATTTACTTTTCCCCATAAATAAATGCATCGCCGCATAAATATTTAATTTTTTCTTGTATCGGATATCTGTCGCAGTATGTAGAGTAAAATGTTTTAATTCAACGGAGAGGCATTTACTTTTCTCCAGAAATAAATGCATCGCCGCATAAATATTTAAATTCTTCTTCTGTAGGATGTCTGTCGTATTATGTAGAGATGAATCTTGTTTATTTTAACGGAAAGGCATTTATTTTCCCCAGAAGAAAATGCATCACCGCATAAATATTTAATTTCTTCTTCTGTAGAATGTCTGTAGTATTATGTAGAGATGAATCTTCTTTATTTTAACGGAGAGGCATTTACTTTTCCCCAGAAATAAATGAATCGCCCCATAAATATTTAATTTCTCCTTCTGTAGGATGTCTGTAGTATTATGTAGAGATGAATCTTGTTTATTTCAACGGAGAAGCATTTACTTTTCTCCAGAAATAAATGCATCGCCGCATAAATATTTAAATTCTTCTTCTGTAGGATGTCTGTTGTATTAACTAGAGATGAATCTTGTTTATTTTAATGGAGAGGCATTTACTTTTCCCCAGAAATAAATGCATCGCCGCATAAGGATTTAACTTCCTCTTAAATCGGATGTCTGTCGTATTATGTAGAGTGGAATCTTCTTTATTTCAACGGAGAGGCAGTTACTTTTCTCCAGAAATAAATGCATCGCCGCATAAATATTTAAATTATTCTTCTGTCGGATGTCTGTAGTATTATGTAGAGATGAATCTTGTTTATTTTAACGGAGATGCATTTACTTTTCTCCAGAAATAAATGCATCACTGCATAAATATTTAACTTCCTCTTCTGTAGGATGTCTGTCGTATTATGTAGAGTGGAATCTTGTTTATTTCAACGGAGAGGCATTTACTTTTCTCAAGAAATAAATGCATCGCCGCATAAATATTTAAATTCTTCTTGTATCGGATGTCTGTCGTAGTATGTAGAGTGGAATCTTTTAATTCAACGGAGAGGCATTTACCTTTCTCCAGAAATAAATGCATCGCCGCATAAATATTTAAATTCTTCTGTAGGATGTCTGTAGTCATATGTAGAGATGAATCTTGATTAATTTAACGGAGAGGCATTTACTTTTCCTCAGAAATAAATACATCGTCGCATAAATATTTAGTTTCTTCTTGAATCGGATGTCTGTCGTAGTATGTAGAGTGGAATCTTTTAATTCAACGGAGAGGCATTTACTTTTCTCCAGAAATAAATGCATCGCCGCATAAATATTTAAATTCTTCTTCTGTAGGGTGTCTGTAGTATTATGTAGAGATGAATCTTGTTTATTTTAACGGAGATGCATTTATTTTTCCCCAGAAATAAATGCATCGCCGCATAAATATTTAATTTCTTCTTGTATCGGATGTCTGTCGTAGTATGTAGAGTGGAAACTTTTAATTCAACGGAGAGGCATTTACTTTTCCCCAGAAATAAATGCATCACCGCATAAATATTTAAATTCTTCTTCTGTAGAATGTCTGTAGTATTATGTAGAGATGAATCTTGTTTATTTTAACGGAGAGGCCTTTACTTTTCCCCGGAAATAAATGAATCGCCCCATAAATATTTAATTTCTTCTTCTGTAGGATGTCTGTAGTATTATGTAGAGATGAATCTTGTTTATTTCAACGGAGAAGCATTTACTTTTCTCCGGAAATAAATGCATCGCCGCATAAATATTTAAATTCTTCTTCTGTAGGATGTCTGTAGTATTATGTAGAGATGAATCTTGTTTATTTTAACGGAGAGGCATTTACTTTTCTCCAGAAATAAATGCATCGCCGCATAAATATTAAAATTCTTCTTCTGTAAGATGTCTGTAGTATTATGTAGAGATGAATCTTGTTTATTTTAACGGAGAGGCATTTACTTTACTCCAGAAATAAATGCATCGCCGCATAAATATTTAATTTCTTCTTGTATCGGATGTCTGTCGTAGTATGTAGAGTGGAATCTTTTAATTCAACGGAGAGGCATTTACTTTTCTCCAGAAATAAATGCATCGCCCCATAAATATTTAATTTCTTCTTCTGTAGAATGTCTGTAGTATTATGAAGAGATGAATCTTGTTTATTTCAACGGAGAGGCATTTACTTTTCTCCAGAAATAAATGCATCGCCGCATAAATATTAAAATTCTTCTTCTGTAAGATGTCTGTAGTATTATGTAGAGATGAATCTTGTTTATTTTAACGGAGAGGCATTTACTTTACTCCAGAAATAAATGCATCGCCGCATAAATATTTAATTTCTTCTTGTATCGGATGTCTGTCGTAGTATGTATAGTAGAATCTTTTAATTCAACGGAGAGGCATTTACTTTTCTCCAGAAATAAATGCATCGCCGCATAATTATTTAAATTCATCTTCTGTCGGATGTCTGTAGTATTATGTAGAGAATGCCCAAGAAATAAATGCATTACCGCATAAATATTTAATTTCTTTTTGTATCGGATGTCTTTCGTAGTATGTAGAGTGGAATCTTTTAATTCAACGGAGAGGCATTTACTCTTCTCCAGAAATAAATGCATCGCCGCATAAATATTTAAATTCTTCTTCTGTAGGATGTCTGTACTATTATGTAGAGATGAATCTTGCTTATTTTAACGGAGAGGCATTTACTTTTCTCCAGAAATAAATGCATCGCCGCATAATTATTTAAATTCATCTTCTGTCGGATGTCTGTAGAATTATGTAGAGATGAATCTTGTTTATTTTAACGGAGAGGCATTTACTTTTCCCCATAAATAAATGCATCGCCGCATAAATATTTAATTTTTTCTTGTATCGGATATCTGTCGCAGTATGTAGAGTAAAATGTTTTAATTCAACGGAGAGGCATTTACTTTTCTCCAGAAATAAATGCATCGCCGCATAAATATTTAAATTCTTCTTCTGTAGGATGTCTGTCGTATTATGTAGAGATGAATCTTGTTTATTTTAACGGAAAGGCATTTATTTTCCCCAGAAGAAAATGCATCACCGCATAAATATTTAATTTCTTCTTCTGTAGTATGTCTGTAGTATTATGTAGAGATGAATCTTGTTTATTTTAACGGAGAGGCATTCACTTTTCTCCAGAAATAAATGCATCGCCGCATAAATATTTAAATTCTTCTTCTGTAGGATGTCTGTCGTATTATGTAGAGATGAATCTTGTTTATTTTAACGGAGAGGCATTTACTTTTCCCCAGAAAAAAATGCATCACCGCATAAATATTTAATTTCTTCTTCTGTAGTATGTCTGTAGTATTATTTAGAGATGAATCTTGTTTATTTTAACGGAGAGGCATTCACTTTTCTCCGGAAATAAATGCATCGCCGCATAAATATTTAAATTCTTCTTCTGTAGGATGTCTGTAGTATTATGTAGAGATGAATCTTGTTTATTTTAACGGAGAGGCATTTACTTTTCTCCAGAAATAAATGCATCACCGCATAAATATTTAAATTCTTCTTCTGTAGGATGTCTGTCGTATTATGTAGAATGGAATCTTGTTTATTTCAACGGAGAGGCATTTACTTTTCTCAAGAAATAAATGCATCGCCGCATAAATATTTAATGTTTTCTTGTATCGGATGTCTGTCGTATTATGTAGAGTGCAATCTTGTTTATTTCAACGGAGAGGCATTTACTTTTCTCCAGAAATAAATGCATCGTCGCATAAATATTTAGTTTCTTCTTGAATCGGATGTCTGTCGTAGTATGTAGAGTGGAATCTTTTAATTCAACGGAGAGGCATTTAATTTCTCCAGAAATAAATGCATCGCCGCATAAATATTTAAATTCTTCTTCTGTAGAATGTCTGTAGTATTATGTAGAGATGAATCTTCTTTATTTTAACGGAGAGGCATTTACTTTTCCCCAGAAATAAATGAATCGCCCCATAAATATTTAATTTCTTCTTCTGTAGGATGTCTGTAGTATTATGTAGAGATGAATCTTGTTTATTTCAACGGAGAAGCATTTACTTTTCTCCAGAAATAAATGCATCGCCGCATAAATATTTAAATTCTTCTTCTGTAGCATGTCTGTAGTATTAACTAGAGATGAATCTTGTTTATTTTAATGGAGAGGCATTTACTTTTCCCCAGAAATAAATGCATCGCCGCATAAGGATTTAACTTCCTCTTAAATCGGATGTCTGTCGTATTATGTAGAGTGGAATCTTCTTTATTTCAACGGAGAGGCAGTTACTTTTCTCCAGAAATAAATGCATCGCCGCATAAATATTTAAATTATTCTTCTGTCGGATGTCTGTAGTATTATGTAGAGATGAATCTTGTTTATTTTAACGGAGATGCATTTACTTTTCTCCAGAAATAAATGCATCACTGCATAAATATTTAACTTCCTCTTCTGTAGGATGTCTGTCGTATTATGTAGAGTGGAATCTTGTTTATTTCAACGGAGAGGCATTTACTTTTCTCAAGAAATAAATGCATCGCCGCATAAATATTTAAATTCTTCTTGTATCGGATGTCTGTCGTAGTATGTAGAGTGGAATCTTTTAATTCAACGGAGAGGCATTTACTTTTCTCCAGAAATAAATGCATCGCCGCATAAATATTAAAATTCTTCTTCTGTAGGATGTCTGTAGTATCATGTAGAGATGAATCTTGTTTATTTTAACGGAGAGGCATTTACTTTTCTCCAGAAATAAATGCATCGCCGCATAAATATTTAAATTCTTCTGTAGGATGTCTGTAGTCATATGTAGAGATGAATCTTGATTAATTTAACGGAGAGGCATTTACTTTTCCTCAGAAATAAATACATCGTCGCATAAATATTTAGTTTCTTCTTGAATCGGATGTCTGTCGTAGTATGTAGAGTGGAATCTTTTAATTCAACGGAGAGGCATTTACTTTTCTTCAGAAATAAATGCATCGCCGCATAAATATTTAAATTCTTCTTCTGTAGGGTGTCTGTAGTATTATGTAGAGATGAATCTTGTTTATTTTAACGGAGATGTATTTATTTTTCCCCAGAAATAAATGCATCGCCGCATAAATATTTAATTTCTTCTTGTATCGGATGTCTGTCGTAGTATGTAGAGTGGAAACTTTTAATTCAACGGAGAGGCATTTACTTTTCCCCAGAAATAAATGCATCACCGCATAAATATTTAAATTCTTCTTCTGTAGAATGTCTGTAGTATTATGTAGAGATGAATCTTCTTTATTTTAACGGAGAGGCCTTTACTTTTCCCCGGAAATAAATGAATCGCCCCATAAATATTTAATTTCTTCTTCTGTAGGATGTCTGTAGTATTATGTAGAGATGAATCTTGTTTATTTCAACGGAGAAGCATTTACTTTTCTCCAGAAATAAATGCATCGCCGCATAAATATTTAAATTCTTCTTCTGTAGGATGTCTGTAGTATTATGTAGAGATGAATCTTGTTTATTTTAACGGAGAGGCATTTACTTTTCTCCAGAAATAAATGCTTCGCCGCATAAATATTTAAATTCTTCTTCTGTAGGATGTCTGTCGTATTATGTAGAGTGGAATCTTGTTTATTTCAACGGAGAGGCATTTACTTTTCTCATGAAATAAATGCATCGCCGCATAAATATTTAATTTTTTCTTGTATCGGATGTCTGTCGTATTATGTAGAGTGCAATCTTGTTTATTTCAACGGAGAGGCAGTTACTTTTCTCCAGAAATAAATGCATCGCCGCATAAATATTTAAATTATTCTTCTGTCGGATGTCTGTAGTATTATGTAGAGATGAATCTTGTTTATTTTAACGGAGATGCATTTACTTTTCTCCAGAAATAAATGCATCACTGCATAAATATTTAACTTCCTCTTCTGTAGGATGTCTGTCGTATTATGTAGAGTGGAATCTTGTTTATTTCAACGGAGAGGCATTTACTTTTCTCAAGAAATAAATGCATCGCCGCATAAATATTTAAATTCTTCTTGTATCGGATGTCTGTCGTAGTATGTAGAGTGGAATCTTTTAATTCAACGGAGAGGCATTTACTTTTCTCCAGAAATAAATGCATCGCCGCATAAATATTAAAATTCTTCTTCTGTAGGATGTCTGTAGTATCATGTAGAGATGAATCTTGTTTATTTTAACGGAGAGGCATTTACTTTTCTCCAGAAATAAATGCATCGCCGCATAAATATTTAAATTCTTCTGTAGGATGTCTGTAGTCATATGTAGAGATGAATCTTGATTAATTTAACGGAGAGGCATTTACTTTTCCTCAGAAATAAATACATCGTCGCATAAATATTTAGTTTCTTCTTGAATCGGATGTCTGTCGTAGTATGTAGAGTGGAATCTTTTAATTCAACGGAGAGGCATTTACTTTTCTCCAGAAATAAATGCATCGCCCCATAAATATTTAATTTCTTCTTCTGTAGAATGTCTGTAGTATTATGTAGAGATGAATCTTTGTTTATTTTAATGGAGAGGCATTTACTTTTCCCCAGAAATAAATGCATCGCCGCATAAGGATTTAACTTCCTCTTAAATCGGATGTCTGTCGTATTATGTAGAGTGGAATCTTCTTTATTTCAACGGAGAGGCAGTTACTTTTATCCAGAAATAAATGCATCGCCGCATAAATATTTAAATTATTCTTCTGTCGGATGTCTGTACTATTATGTAGAGATTAATCTTGTTTATTTTAACGGAGATGCATTTACTTTTCTCCAGAAATAAATGCATCACTGCATAAATATTTAACTTCCTCTTCTGTAGGATGTCTGTCGTATTATGTAGAGTGGAATCTTGTTTATTTCAACGGAGAGGCATTTACTTTTCTCAAGAAATAAATGCATCGCCGCATAAATATTTAAATTCTTCTTGTATCGGATGTCTGTAGTATTATGTAGAGATGAATCTTGTTTATTTTAACGGAGAGGCATTTACTTTTCTCCAGAAATAAATGCATCGCCGCATAAATATTAAAATTCTTCTTCTGTAAGATGTCTGTAGTATTATGTAGAGATGAATCTTGTTTATTTCAACGGAGAGGCATTTACTTTTCTCCAGAAATAAATGCATCGCCGCATAAATATTAAAATTCTTCTTCTGTAAGATGTCTGTAGTATTATGTAGAGATGAATCTTGTTTATTTTAACGGAGAGGCATTTACTTTACTCCAGAAATAAATGCATCGCCGCATAAATATTTAATTTCTTCTTGTATCGGATGTCTGTCGTAGTATGTAGAGTGGAATCTTTTAATTCAACGGAGAGGCATTTACTTTTCTCCAGAAATAAATGCATCGCCCCATAAATATTTAATTTCTTCTTCTGTAGAATGTCTGTAGTATTATGTAGAGATGAATCTTGTTTATTTCAACGGAGAGGCATTTACTTTTCTCCAGAAATAAATGCATCGCCGCATAAATATTAAAATTCTTCTTCTGTAAGATGTCTGTAGTATTATGTAGAGATGAATCTTGTTTATTTTAACGGAGAGGCATTTACTTTACTCCAGAAATAAATGCATCGCCGCATAAATATTTAATTTCTTCTTGTATCGGATGTCTGTCGTAGTATGTATAGTAGAATCATTTAATTCAACGGAGAGGCATTTACTTTTCTCCCGAAATAAATGCATCGCCGGATAATTATTTAAATTCATCTTCTGTCGGATGTCTGTAGTATTATGTAGAGAATGCCCAAGAAATAAATGCATTACCGCAAAAATATTTAATTTCTTTTTGTATCGGATGTCTTTCGTAGTATGTAGAGTGGAATCTTTTAATTCAACGGAGAGGCATTTACTTTTCTCCAGAAATAAATGCATCGCCGCATAAATATTTAAATTCTTCTTCTGTAGGATGTCTGTAGTATTATGTAGAGATGAATCTTCTTTATTTTAACGGAGAGGCCTTTACTTTTCCCCGGAAATAAATGAATCGCCCCATAAATATTTAATTTCTTCTTCTGTAGGATGTCTGTAGTATTATGTAGAGATGAATCTTGTTTATTTCAACGGAGAAGCATTTACTTTTCTCCAGAAATAAATGCATCGCCGCATAAATATTTAAATTCTTCTTCTGTAGGATGTCTGTAGTATTATGTAGAACGGAATCTTGTTTATTTCAACGGAGAGGCATTTACTTTTCTCCGGAAATAAATGCATCACCGCATAAATATTTAAATTCTTCTTCTGTAGAATGTCTGTAGTATTATGTAGAGATGAATCTTCTTTATTTTAACGGAGAGGCCTTTACTTTTCCCCGGAAATAAATGAATCGCCCCATAAATATTTAATTTCTTCTTCTGTAGGATGTCTGTAGTATTATGTAGAGATGAATCTTGTTTATTTCAACGGAGAAGCATTTACTTTTCTCCAGAAATAAATGCATCGCCGCATAAATATTTAAATTCTTCTTCTGTAGGATGTCTGTAGTATTATGTAGAGATGAATCTTGTTTATTTTAACGGAGAGGCATTTACTTTTCTCCAGAAATAAATGCATCGCCGCATAAATATTTAAATTCTTCTTCTGTAGGATGTCTGTCGTATTATGTAGAGTGGAATCTTGTTTATTTCAACGGAGAGGCATTTACTTTTCTCAAGAAATAAATGCATCGCCGCATAAATATTTAATTTTTTCTTGTATCGGATGTCTGTCGTATTATGTAGAGTGCAATCTTGTTTATTTCAACGGAGAGGCAGTTACTTTTCTCCAGAAATAAATGCATCGCCGCATAAATATTTAAATTATTCTTCTGTCGGATGTCTGTAGTATTATGTAGAGATGAATCTTGTTTATTTTAACGGAGATGCATTTACTTTTCTCCAGAAATAAATGCATCACTGCATAAATATTTAACTTCCTCTTCTGTAGGATGTCTGTCGTATTATGTAGAGTGGAATCTTGTTTATTTCAACGGAGAGGCATTTACTTTTCTCAAGAAATAAATGCATCGCCGCATAAATATTTAAATTCTTCTTGTATCGGATGTCTGTCGTAGTATGTAGAGTGGAATCTTTTAATTCAACGGAGAGGCATTTACTTTTCTCCAGAAATAAATGCATCGCCGCATAAATATTAAAATTCTTCTTCTGTAGGATGTCTGTAGTATCATGTAGAGATGAATCTTGTTTATTTTAACGGAGAGGCATTTACTTTTCTCCAGAAATAAATGCATCGCCGCATAAATATTTAAATTCTTCTGTAGGATGTCTGTAGTCATATGTAGAGATGAATCTTGATTAATTTAACGGAGAGGCATTTACTTTTCCTCAGAAATAAATACATCGTCGCATAAATATTTAGTTTCTTCTTGAATCGGATGTCTGTCGTAGTATGTAGAGTGGAATCTTTTAATTCAACGGAGAGGCATTTACTTTTCTCCAGAAATAAATGCATCGCCGCATAAATATTTAAATTCTTCTTCTGTAGGGTGTCTGTAGTATTATGTAGAGATGAATCTTGTTTATTTTAACGGAGATGCATTTATTTTTCCCCAGAAATAAATGCATCGCCGCATAAATATTTAATTTCTTCTTGTATCGGATGTCTGTCGTAGTATGTAGAGTGGAAACTTTTAATTCAACGGAGAGGCATTTACTTTTCCCCAGAAATAAATGCATCACCGCATAAATATTTAAATTCTTCTTCTGTAGAATGTCTGTAGTATTATGTAGAGATGAAGCTTCTTTATTTTAACGGAGAGGCCTTTACTTTTCCCCGGAAATAAATGAATTGCCCCATAAATATTTAATTTCTTCTTCTGTAGGATGTCTGTAGTATTATGTAGAGATGAATCTTGTTTATTTCAACGGAGAAGCATTTACTTTTCTCCAGAAATAAATGCATCGCCGCATAAATATTTAAATTCTTCTTCTGTAGGATGTCTGTAGTATTATGTAGAGATGAATCTTGTTTATTTTAACGGAGAGGCATTTACTTTTCTCCAGAAATAAATGCATCGCCGCATAAATATTTAAATTCTTCTTCTGTAGGATGTCTGTCGTATTATGTAGAGTGGAATCTTGTTTATTTCAACGGAGAGGCATTTACTTTTCTCAAGAAATAAATGCATCGCCGCATAAATATTTAATTTTTTCTTGTATCGGATGTCTGTCGTATTATGTAGAGTGCAATCTTGTTTATTTCAACGGAGAGGCATTTACTTTTCTCCAGAAATAAATGCATCGTCGCATAAATATTTAGTTTCTTCTTGAATCGGATGTCTGTCGTAGTATGTAGAGTGGAATCTTTTAATTCAACGGAGAGGCATTTAATTTCTCCAGAAATAAATGCATCGCCGCATAAATATTTAAATTCTTCTTCTGTAGAATGTCTGTAGTATTATGTAGAGATGAATCTTCTTTATTTTAACGGAGAGGCATTTACTTTTCCCCAGAAATAAATGAATCGCCCCATAAATATTTAATTTCTCCTTCTGTAGGATGTCTGTAGTATTATGTAGAGATGAATCTTGTTTATTTCAACGGAGAAGCATTTACTTTTCTCCAGAAATAAATGCATCGCCGCATAAATATTTAAATTCTTCTTCTGTAGGATGTCTGTAGTATTAACTAGAGATGAATCTTGTTTATTTTAATGGAGAGGCATTTACTTTTCCCCAGAAATAAATGCATCGCCACATAAGGATTTAACTTCCTCTTAAATCGGATGTCTGTCGTATTATGTAGAGTGGAATCTTCTTTATTTCAACGGAGAGGCAGTTACTTTTCTCCAGAAATAAATGCATCGCCGCATAAATATTTAAATTATTCTTCTGTCGGATGTCTGTAGTATTATGTAGAGATGAATCTTGTTTATTTTAACGGAGATGCATTTACTTTTCTCCAGAAATAAATGCATCACTGCATAAATATTTAACTTCCTCTTCTACCGGATGTCTGTCGTATTATGTAGAACGGAATCTTGTTTATTTCAACGGAGAGGCATTTACTTTTCTCCGGAAATAAATGCATCGCCGCATAAATATTTAAATCCTTCTTCTGTAGGATGTCTGTAGTATTATGTAGAGATGAATCTTGTTTATTTTAACGGAGAGGCATTTACTTTTCTCCAGAAATAAATGCATCGCCGCATAAATATTTAAATTCTTCTTCTGTAGAATGTCTGTAGTATTATGTAGAGATGAATCTTCTTTATTTTAACGGAGAGGCATTTACTTTTCCCCAGAAATAAATGAATCGCCCCATAAATATTTAATTTCTTCTTCTGTAGGATGTCTGTAGTATTATGTAGAGATGAATCTTGTTTATTTCAACGGAGAAGCATTTACTTTTCTCCAGAAATAAATGCATCGCCGCATAAATATTTAAATTCTTCTTCTGTAGGATGTCTGTAGTATTAACTAGAGATGAATCTTTGTTTATTTTAATGGAGAGGCATTTACTTTTCCCCAGAAATAAATGCATCGCCGCATAAGGATTTAACTTCCTCTTAAATCGGATGTCTGTCGTATTATGTAGAGTGGAATCTTCTTTATTTCAACGGAGAGGCAGTTACTTTTATCCAGAAATAAATGCATCGCCGCATAAATATTTAAATTATTCTTCTGTCGGATGTCTGTAGTATTATGTAGAGATTAATCTTGTTTATTTTAACGGAGATGCATTTACTTTTCTCCAGAAATAAATGCATCACTGCATAAATATTTAACTTCCTCTTCTGTAGGATGTCTGTCGTATTATGTAGAGTGGAATCTTGTTTATTTCAACGGAGAGGCATTTACTTTTCTCAAGAAATAAATGCATCGACGCATAAATATTTAAATTCTTCTTGTATCGGATGTCTGTAGTATTATGTAGAGATGAATCTTCTTTATTTTAACGGAGAGGCCTTTACTTTTCCCCGGAAATAAATGAATCGCCCCATAAATATTTAATTTCTTCTTCTGTAGGATGTCTGTAGTATTATGTAGAGATGAATCTTGTTTATTTCAACGGAGAAGCATTTACTTTTCTCCAGAAATAAATGCATCGCCGCATAAATATTTAAATTCTTCTTCTGTAGGATGTCTGTAGTATTATGTAGAACGGAATCTTGTTTATTTCAACGGAGAGGCATTTACTTTTCTCCGGAAATAAATGCATCGCCGCATAAATATTTAAATTCTTCTTCTGTAGGATGTCTGTAGTATTATGTAGAGATGAATCTTGTTTATTTTAACGGAGAGGCATTTACTTTTCTCCAGAAATAAATGCATCGCCGCATAAATATTAAAATTCTTCTTCTGTAAGATGTCTGTAGTATTATGTAGAGATGAATCTTGTTTATTTCAACGGAGAGGCATTTACTTTTCTCCAGAAATAAATGCATCGCCGCATAAATATTAAAATTCTTCTTCTGTAAGATGTCTGTAGTATTATGTAGAGATGAATCTTGTTTATTTTAACGGAGAGGCATTTACTTTACTCCAGAAATAAATGCATCGCCGCATAAATATTTAATTTCTTCTTGTATCGGATGTCTGTCGTAGTATGTAGAGTGGAATCTTTTAATTCAACGGAGAGGCATTTACTTTTCTCCAGAAATAAATGCATCGCCCCATAAATATTTAATTTCTTCTTCTGTAGAATGTCTGTAGTATTATGTAGAGATGAATCTTGTTTATTTCAACGGAGAGGCATTTACTTTTCTCCAGAAATAAATGCATCGCCGCATAAATATTAAAATTCTTCTTCTGTAAGATGTCTGTAGTATTATGTAGAGATGAATCTTGTTTATTTTAACGGAGAGGCATTTACTTTACTCCAGAAATAAATGCATCGCCGCATAAATATTTAATTTCTTCTTGTATCGGATGTCTGTCGTAGTATGTATAGTAGAATCTTTTAATTCAACGGAGAGGCATTTACTTTTCTCCAGAAATAAATGCATCGCCGCATAATTATTTAAATTCATCTTCTGTCGGATGTCTGTTGTATTATGTAGAGAATGCCCAAGAAATAAATGCATTACCGCAAAAATATTTAATTTCTTTTTGTATCGGATGTCTTTCGTAGTATGTAGAGTGGAATCTTTTAATTCAACGGAGAGGCAGTTACTTTTCTCCAGAAATAAATGCATCGCCGCATAAATATTTAAATTATTCTTCTGTCGGATGTCTGTAGTATTATGTAGAGATGAATCTTGTTTATTTTAACGGAGAGGCATTTACTTTTCCCCATAAATAAATGCATCGCCGCATAAATATTTAATTTTTTCTTGTATCGGATATCTGTCGCAGTATGTAGAGTAAAATGTTTTAATTCAACGGAGAGGCATTTACTTTTCTCCAGAAATAAATGCATCGCCGCATAAATATTTAAATTCTTCTTCTGTAGGATGTCTGTCGTATTATGTAGAGATGAATCTTGTTTATTTTAACGGAAAGGCATTTATTTTCCCCAGAAGAAAATGCATCACCGCATAAATATTTAATTTCTTCTTCTGTAGTATGTCTGTAGTATTATGTAGAGATGAATCTTGTTTATTTTAACGGAGAGGCATTCACTTTTCTCCAGAAATAAATGCATCGCCGCATAAATATTTAAATTCTTCTTCTGTAGGATGTCTGTCGTATTATGTAGAGATGAATCTTCTTTATTTTAACGGAGAGGCATTTACTTTTCCCCAGAAATAAATGAATCGCCCCATAAATATTTAATTTCTTCTTCTGTAGGATGTCTGTAGTATTATGTAGAGATGAATCTTGTTTATTTCAACGGAGAAGCATTTACTTTTCTCCAGAAATAAATGCATCGCCGCATAAATATTTAAATTCTTCTTCTGTAGGATGTCTGTAGTATTAACTAGAGATGAATCTTGTTAATTTTAATGGAGAGGCATTTACTTTTCCCCAGAAATAAATGCATCGCCGCATAAGGATTTAACTTCCTCTTAAATCGGATGTCTGTCGTATTATGTAGAGTGGAATCTTCTTTATTTCAACGGAGAGGCAGTTACTTTTCTCCAGAAATAAATGCATCGCCGCATAAATATTTAAATTATTCTTCTGTCGGATGTCTGTAGTATTATGTAGAGATGAATCTTGTTTATTTTAACGGAGATGCATTTACTTTTCTCCAGAAATAAATGCATCACTGCATAAATATTTAACTTCCTCTTCTGTAGGATGTCTGTCGTATTATGTAGAGATGAATCTTCTTTATTTTAACGGAGAGGCATTTACTTTTCCCCAGAAATAAATGAATCGCCCCATAAATATTTAATTTCTTCTTCTGTAGGATGTCTGTAGTATTATGTAGAGATGAATCTTGTTTATTTCAACGGAGAAGCATTTACTTTTCTCCAGAAATAAATGCATCGCCGCATAAATATTTAAATTCTTCTTCTGTAGGATGTCTGTAGTATTAACTAGAGATGAATCTTGTTTATTTTAATGGAGAGGCATTTACTTTTCCCCAGAAATGAATGCATCGCCGCATAAGGATTTAACTTCCTCTTAAATCGGATGTCTGTCGTATTATGTAGAGTGGAATCTTCTTTATTTCAACGGAGAGGCATTCACTTTTCTCCAGAAATAAATGCATCGCCGCATAAATATTTAAATTCTTCTTCTGTAGGATGTCTGTCGTATTATGTAGAGATGAATCTTCTTTATTTTAACGGAGAGGCATTTACTTTTCCCCAGAAATAAATGAATCGCCCCATAAATATTTAATTTCTTCTTCTGTAGGATGTCTGTAGTATTATGTAGAGATGAATCTTGTTTATTTTAACGGAGAGGCATTTACTTTTCCCCATAAATAAATGCATCGCCGCATAAATATTTAATTTTTTCTTGTATCGGATATCTGTCGCAGTATGTAGAGTAAAATGTTTTAATTCAACGGAGAGGCATTTACTTTTCTCCAGAAATAAATGCATCGCCGCATAAATATTTAAATTCTTCTTCTGTAGGATGTCTGTCGTATTATGTAGAGATGAATCTTGTTTATTTTAACGGAAAGGCATTTATTTTCCCCAGAAGAAAATGCATCACCGCATAAATATTTAATTTCTTCTTCTGTAGTATGTCTGTAGTATTATGTAGAGATGAATCTTGTTTATTTTAACGGAGAGGCATTCACTTTTCTCCAGAAATAAATGCATCGCCGCATAAATATTTAAATTCTTCTTCTGTAGGATGTCTGTCGTATTATGTAGAGATGAATCTTCTTTATTTTAACGGAGAGGCATTTACTTTTCCCCAGAAATAAATGAATCGCCCCATAAATATTTAATTTCTTCTTCTGTAGGATGTCTGTAGTATTATGTAGAGATGAATCTTGTTTATTTCAACGGAGAAGCATTTACTTTTCTCCAGAAATAAATGCATCGCCGCATAAATATTTAAATTCTTCTTCTGTAGGATGTCTGTAGTATTAACTAGAGATGAATCTTGTTTATTTTAATGGAGAGGCATTTACTTTTCCCCAGAAATAAATGCATCGCCGCATAAGGATTTAACTTCCTCTTAAATCGGATGTCTGTCGTATTATGTAGAGTGGAATCTTCTTTATTTCAACGGAGAGGCAGTTACTTTTCTCCAGAAATAAATGCATCGCCGCATAAATATTTAAATTATTCTTCTGTCGGATGTCTGTAGTATTATGTAGAGATGAATCTTGTTTATTTTAACGGAGATGCATTTACTTTTCTCCAGAAATAAATGCATCACTGCATAAATATTTAACTTCCTCTTCTGTAGGATGTCTGTCGTATTATGTAGAGATGAATCTTCTTTATTTTAACGGAGAGGCATTTACTTTTCCCCAGAAATAAATGAATCGCCCCATAAATATTTAATTTCTTCTTCTGTAGGATGTCTGTAGTATTATGTAGAGATGAATCTTGTTTATTTCAACGGAGAAGCATTTACTTTTCTCCAGAAATAAATGCATCGCCGCATAAATATTTAAATTCTTCTTCTGTAGGATGTCTGTAGTATTAACTAGAGATGAATCTTGTTTATTTTAATGGAGAGGCATTTACTTTTCCCCAGAAATGAATGCATCGCCGCATAAGGATTTAACTTCCTCTTAAATCGGATGTCTGTCGTATTATGTAGAGTGGAATCTTCTTTATTTCAACGGAGAGGCAGTTACTTTTCTCCAGAAATAAATGCATCGCCGCATAATTATTTAAATTCATCTTCTGTCGGATGTCTGTAGAATTATGTAGAGATGAATCTTGTTTATTTTAACGGAGAGGCATTTACTTTTCCCCATAAATAAATGCATCGCCGCAAAAATATTTAATTTTTTCTTGTATCGGATATCTGTCGCAGTATGTAGAGTAGAATGTTTTAATTCAACGGAGAGGCATTTACTTTTCTCCAGAAATAAATGCATCGCCGCATAATTATTTAAATTCATCTTCTGTCGGATGTCTGTAGTATTATGTAGAGAATGCCCAAGAAATAAATGCATTACCGCAAAAATATTTAATTTCTTTTTGTATCGGATGTCTTTCGTAGTATGTAGAGTGGAATCTTTTAATTCAACGGAGAGGCATTTACTTTTCTCCAGAAATAAATGCATCGCCGCATAAATATTTAAATTCTTCTTCTGTAGGATGTCTGTACTATTATGTAGAGATGAATCTTGCTTATTTTAACGGAGAGGCATTTACTTTTCTCCAGAAATAAATGCATCGCCGCATAATTATTTAAATTCATCTTCTGTCGGATGTCTGTAGAATTATGTAGAGATGAATCTTGTTTATTTTAACGGAGATGCATTTACTTTTCTCCAGAAATAAATGCATCACTGCATAAATATTTAACTTCCTCTTCTGTAGGATGTCTGTCGTATTATGTAGAGTGGAATCTTGTTTATTTCAACGGAGAGGCATTTACTTTTCTCAAGAAATAAATGCATCGCCGCATAAATATTTAAATTCTTCTTGTATCGGATGTCTGTCGTAGTATGTAGAGTGGAATCTTTTAATTCAACGGAGAGGCATTTACTTTTCTCCAGAAATAAATGCATCGCCGCATAAATATTTAAATTCTTCTTCTGTAGGATGTCTGTAGTATCATGTAGAGATGAATCTTGTTTATTTTAACGGAGAGGCATTTACTTTTCTCCAGAAATAAATGCATCGCCGCATAAATATTTAAATTCTTCTGTAGGATGTCTGTAGTCATATGTAGAGATGAATCTTGATTAATTTAACGGAGAGGCATTTACTTTTCCCCAGAAATAAATGCATCGCCGCATAAATATTTAATTTCTTCTTGTATCGGATGTCTGTCGTAGTATGTAGAGTGGAAACTTTTAATTCAACGGAGAGGCATTTACTTTTCCCCAGAAATAAATGCATCACCGCATAAATATTTAAATTCTTCTTCTGTAGACTGTCTGTAGTATTATGTAGAGTTGAATCTTCTTTATTTTAACGGAGAGGCCTTTACTTTTCCCCGGAAATAAATGAATCGCCCCATAAATATTTAATTTCTTCTTCTGTAGGATGTCTGTAGTATTATGTAGAGATGAATCTTGTTTATTTCAACGGAGAAGCATTTACTTTTCTCCAGAAATAAATGCATCGCCGCATAAATATTTAAATTCTTCTTCTGTAGGATATCTGTAGTATTATGTAGAACGGAATCTTGTTTATTTCAACGGAGAGGCATTTACTTTTCTCCGGAAATAAATGCATCGCCGCATAAATATTTAAATTCTTCTTCTGTAGGATGTCTGTAGTATTATGTAGAGATGAATCTTGTTTATTTTAACGGAGAGGCATTTACTTTTCTCCAGAAATAAATGCATCGCCGCATAAATATTAAAATTCTTCTTCTGTAAGATGTCTGTAGTATTATGTAGAGATGAATCTTGTTTATTTCAACGGAGAGGCATTTACTTTTCTCCAGAAATAAATGCATCGCCGCATAAATATTAAAATTCTTCTTCTGTAAGATGTCTGTAGTATTATGTAGAGATGAATCTTGTTTATTTTAACGGAGAGGCATTTACTTTACTCCAGAAATAAATGCATCGCCGCATAAATATTTAATTTCTTCTTGTATCGGATGTCTGTCGTAGTATGTAGAGTGGAATCTTTTAATTCAACGGAGAGGCATTTACTTTTCTCCAGAAATAAATGCATCGCCCCATAAATATTTAATTTCTTCTTCTGTAGAATGTCTGTAGTATTATGTAGAGATGAATCTTGTTTATTTCAACGGAGAGGCATTTACTTTTCTCCAGAAATAAATGCATCGCCGCATAAATATTAAAATTCTTCTTCTGTAAGATGTCTGTAGTATTATGTAGAGATGAATCTTATTTATTTTAACGGAGAGGCATTTACTTTACTCCAGAAATAAATGCATCGCCGCATAAATATTTAATTTCTTCTTGTATCGGATGTCTGTCGTAGTATGTATAGTAGAATGTTTTAATTCAACGGAGAGGCATTTACTTTTCTCCAGAAATAAATGCATCGCCGCATAATTATTTAAATTCATCTTCTGTCGGATGTCTGTAGTATTATGTAGAGAATGCCCAAGAAATAAATGCATTACCGCAAAAATATTTAATTTCTTTTTGTATCGGATGTCTTTCGTAGTATGTAGAGTGGAATCTTTTAATTCAACGGAGAGGCATTTACTTTTCTCCAGAAATAAATGCATCGCCGCATAAATATTTAAATTCTTCTTCTGTAGGATGTCTGTACTATTATGTAGAGATGAATCTTGCTTATTTTAACGGAGAGGCATTTACTTTTCTCCAGAAATAAATGCATCGCCGCATAATTATTTAAATTCATCTTCTGTCGGATGTCTGTAGAATTATGTAGAGATGAATCTTGTTTATTTTAACGGAGAGGCATTTACTTTTCCCCATAAATAAATGCATCGCCGCATAAATATTTAATTTTTTCTTGTATCGGATATCTGTCGCAGTATGTAGAGTAAAATGTTTTAATTCAACGGAGAGGCATTTACTTTTCTCCAGAAATAAATGCATCGCCGCATAAATATTTAAATTCTTCTTCTGTAGGATGTCTGTCGTATTATGTAGAGATGAATCTTGTTTATTTTAACGGAGAGGCATTTACTTTTCCCCAGAAAAAAATGCATCACCGCATAAATATTTAATTTCTTCTTCTGTAATATGTCTGTAGTATTATTTAGAGATGAATCTTGTTTATTTTAACGGAGAGGCATTCACTTTTCTCCAGAAATAAATGCATCGCCGCATAAATATTTAAATTCTTCTTCTGTAGAATGTCTGTAGTATTATGTAGAGATGAATCTTCTTTATTTTAACGGAGAGGCATTTACCTTCCCCAGAAATAAATGAATCGCCCCATAAATATTTAATTTCTTCTTCTGTAGGATGTCTGTAGTATTAAATAGACATGAATCTTGTTTATTTTAATGGAGAGGCATTTACTTTTCCCCAGAAATAAATGCATCGCCGCATAAGGATTTAACTTCCTCTTAAATCGGATGTCTGTCGTATTATGTAGAGTGGAATCTTCTTTATTTCAACGGAGAGGCAGTTACTTTTCTCCAGAAATAAATGCATCGCCGCATAAATATTTAAATTATTCTTCTGTCGGATGTCTGTAGTATTATGTAGAGATGAATCTTGTTTATTTTAACGGAGATGCATTTACTTTTCTCCAGAAATAAATGCATCACTGCATAAATATTTAATTTCCTCTTCTGTAGGATGTCTGTCGTAATATGTAGAGTGGAATCTTGTTTATTTCAACGGAGAGGCATTTACTTTTCTCAAGAAATAAATGCATCGCCGCATAAATATTTAAATTCTTCTTGTATCGGATGTCTGTCGTAGTATGTAGAGTGGAATCTTTTAATTCAACGGAGAGGCATTTACTTTTCTCCAGAAATAAATGCATCGCCGCATAAATATTTAAATTCTTCTTCTGTAGGATGTCTGTAGTATTATGTAGAGATGAATCTTCTTTATTTTAACGGAGAGGCCTTTACTTTTCCCCGGAAATAAATGAATCGCCCCATAAATATTTAATTTCTTCTTCTGTAGGATGTCTGTAGTATTATGTAGAGATGAATCTTGTTTATTTCAACGGAGAAGCATTTACTTTTCTCCAGAAATAAATGCATCGCCGCATAAATATTTAAATTCTTCTTCTGTAGGATGTCTGTAGTATTATGTAGAACGGAATCTTGTTTATTTCAACGGAGAGGCATTTACTTTTCTCCGGAAATAAATGCATCGCCGCATAAATATTTAAATTCTTCTTCTGTAGGATGTCTGTAGTATTACGTAGAGATGAATCTTGTTTATTTTAACGGAGAGGCATTTACTTTTCTCCAGAAATAAATGCATCGCCGCATAAATATTAAAATTCTTCTTCTGTAAGATGTCTGTAGTATTATGTAGAGATGAATCTTGTTTATTTCAACGGAGAGGCATTTACTTTTCTCCAGAAATAAATGCATCGCCGCATAAATATTAAAATTCTTCTTCTGTAAGATGTCTGTAGTATTATGTAGAGATGAATCTTGTTTATTTTAACGGAGAGGCATTTACTTTACTCCAGAAATAAATGCATCGCCGCATAAATATTTAATTTCTTCTTGTATCGGATGTCTGTCGTAGTATGTAGAGTGGAATCTTTTAATTCAACGGAGAGGCATTTACTTTTCTCCAGAAATAAATGCATCGCCGCATAATTATTTAAATTCATCTTCTGTCGGATGTCTGTTGTATTATGTAGAGAATGCCCAAGAAATAAATGCATTACCGCAAAAATATTTAATTTCTTTTTGTATCGGGTGTCTTTCGTAGTATGTAGAGTGGAATCTTTTAATTCAACGGAGAGGCATTTACTTTTCTCCAGAAATAAATGCATCGCCGCATAAATATTTAAATTCTTCTTCTGTAGGATGTCTGTACTATTATGTAGAGATGAATCTTGCTTATTTTAACGGAGAGGCATTTACTTTTCTCCAGAAATAAATGCATCGCCGCATAATTATTTAAATTCATCTTCTGTCGGATGTCTGTAGAATTATGTAGAGATGAATCTTGTTTATTTTAACGGAGAGGCATTTACTTTTCCCCATAAATAAATGCATCGCCGCATAAATATTTAATTTTTTCTTGTATCGGATATCTGTCGCAGTATGTAGAGTAAAATGTTTTAATTCAACGGAGAGGCATTTACTTTTCTCCAGAAATAAATGCATCGCCGCATAAATATTTAAATTCTTCTTCTGTAGGATGTCTGTAGTATTACGTAGAGATGAATCTTGTTTATTTTAACGGAGAGGCATTTACTTTTCTCCAGAAATAAATGCATCGCCGCATAAATATTAAAATTCTTCTTCTGTAAGATGTCTGTAGTATTATGTAGAGATGAATCTTGTTTATTTCAACGGAGAGGCATTTACTTTTCTCCAGAAATAAATGCATCGCCGCATAAATATTAAAATTCTTCTTCTGTAAGATGTCTGTAGTATTATGTAGAGATGAATCTTGTTTATTTTAACGGAGAGGCATTTACTTTACTCCAGAAATAAATGCATCGCCGCATAAATATTTAATTTCTTCTTGTATCGGATGTCTGTCGTAGTATGTAGAGTGGAATCTTTTAATTCAACGGAGAGGCATTTACTTTTCTCCAGAAATAAATGCATCGCCCCATAAATATTTAATTTCTTCTTCTGTAGAATGTCTGTAGTATTATGTAGAGATGAATCTTGTTTATTTCAACGGAGAGGCATTTACTTTTCTCCAGAAATAAATGCATCGCCGCATAAATATTAAAATTCTTCTTCTGTAAGATGTCTGTAGTATTATGTAGAGATGAATCTTGTTTATTTTAACGGTGAGGCATTTACTTTACTCCAGAAATAAATGCATCGCCGCATAAATATTTAATTTCTTCTTGTATCGGATGTCTGTCGTAGTATGTATAGTAGAATCTTTTAATTCAACGGAGAGGCATTTACTTTTCTCCAGAAATAAATGCATCGCCGCATAATTATTTAAATTCATCTTCTGTCGGATGTCTGTTGTATTATGTAGAGAATGCCCAAGAAATAAATGCATTACCGCAAAAATATTTAATTTCTTTTTGTATCGGGTGTCTTTCGTAGTATGTAGAGTGGAATCTTTTAATTCAACGGAGAGGCATTTACTTTTCTCCAGAAATAAATGCATCGCCGCATAAATATTTAAATTCTTCTTCTGTAGGATGTCTGTACTATTATGTAGAGATGAATCTTGCTTATTTTAACGGAGAGGCATTTACTTTTCTCCAGAAATAAATGCATCGCCGCATAATTATTTAAATTCATCTTCTGTCGGATGTCTGTAGAATTATGTAGAGATGAATCTTGTTTATTTTAACGGAGAGGCATTTACTTTTCCCCATAAATAAATGCATCGCCGCATAAATATTTAATTTTTTCTTGTATCGGATATCTGTCGCAGTATGTAGAGTAAAATGTTTTAATTCAACGGAGAGGCATTTACTTTTCTCCAGAAATAAATGCATCGCCGCATAAATATTTAAATTCTTCTTCTGTAGGATGTCTGTCGTATTATGTAGAGATGAATCTTGTTTATTTTAACGGAAAGGCATTTATTTTCCCCAGAAGAAAATGCATCACCGCATAAATATTTAATTTCTTCTTCTGTAGTATGTCTGTAGTATTATGTAGAGATGAATCTTGTTTATTTTAACGGAGAGGCATTCACTTTTCTCCAGAAATAAATGCATCGCCGCATAAATATTTAAATTCTTCTTCTGTAGGATGTCTGTCGTATTATGTAGAGATGAATCTTCTTTATTTTAACGGAGAGGCATTTACTTTTCCCCAGAAATAAATGAATCGCCCCATAAATATTTAATTTCTTCTTCTGTAGGATGTCTGTAGTATTATGTAGAGATGAATCTTGTTTATTTCAAAGGAGAAGCATTAACTTTTCTCCAGAAATAAATGCATCGCCGCATAAATATTTAAATTCTTCTTCTGTAGGATGTCTGTAGTATTAACTAGAGATGAATCTTGTTTATTTTAATGGAGAGGCATTTACTTTTCCCCAGAAATAAATGCATCGCCGCATAAGGATTTAACTTCCTCTTAAATCGGATGTCTGTCGTATTATGTAGAGTGGAATCTTCTTTATTTCAACGGAGAGGCAGTTACTTTTCTCCAGAAATAAATGCATCGCCGCATAAATATTTAACTTCCTCTTCTGTAGGATGTCTGTCGTATTATGTAGAGTGGAATCTTGTTTATTTCAACGGAGAGGCATTTACTTTTCTCAAGAAATAAATGCATCGCCGCATAAATATTTAAATTCTTCTTGTATCGGATGTCTGTCGTAGTATGTAGAGTGGAATCTTTTAATTCATCGGAGAGGCATTTACTTTTCTCCAGAAATAAATGCATCGCCGCATAAATATTTAAATTCTTCTTCTGTAGGATGTCTGTAGTATCATGTAGAGATGAATCTTGTTTATTTTAACGGAGAGGCATTTACTTTTCTCCAGAAATAAATGCATCGCCGCATAAATATTTAAATTCTTCTTCTGTAAGATGTCTGTAGTATTATGTAGAGATGAATCTTGTTTATTTTAACGGAGAGGCATTTACTTTACTCCAGAAATAAATGCATCGCCGCATAAATATTTAATTTCTTCTTGTATCGGATGTCTGTCGTAGTATGTAGAGTGGAATCTTTTAATTCAACGGAGAGGCATTTACTTTTCTCCAGAAATAAATGCATCGCCCCATAAATATTTAATTTCTTCTTCTGTAGAATGTCTGTAGTATTATGTAGAGATGAATCTTGTTTATTTCAACGGAGAGGCATTTACTTTTCTCCAGAAATAAATGCATCGCCGCATAAATATTAAAATTCTTCTTCTGTAAGATGTCTGTAGTATTATGTAGAGATGAATCTTGTTTATTTTAACGGTGAGGCATTTACTTTACTCCAGAAATAAATGCATCGCCGCATAAATATTTAATTTCTTCTTGTATCGGATGTCTGTCGTAGTATGTATAGTAGAATCTTTTAATTCAACGGAGAGGCATTTACTTTTCTCCAGAAATAAATGCATCGCCGCATAATTATTTAAATTCATCTTCTGTCGGATGTCTGTTGTATTATGTAGAGAATGCCCAAGAAATAAATGCATTACCGCAAAAATATTTAATTTCTTTTTGTATCGGATGTCTTTCGTAGTATGTAGAGTGGAATCTTTTAATTCAACGGAGAGGCATTTACTTTTCTCCAGAAATAAATACATCGCCGCATAAATATTTAAATTCTTCTTCTGTAGGATGTCTGTACTATTATGTAGAGATGAATCTTGCTTATTTTAACGGAGAGGCATTTACTTTTCTCCAGAAATAAATGCATCGCCGCATAATTATTTAAATTCATCTTCTGTCGGATGTCTGTAGAATTATGTAGAGATGAATCTTGTTTATTTTAACGGAGAGGCATTTACTTTTCCCCATAAATAAATGCATCGCCGCATAAATATTTAATTTTTTCTTGTATCGGATATCTGTCGCAGTATGTAGAGTAAAATGTTTTAATTCAACGGAGAGGCATTTACTTTTCTCCAGAAATAAATGCATCGCCGCATAAATATTTAAATTCTTCTTCTGTAGGATGTCTGTCGTATTATGTAGAGATGAATCTTGTTTATTTTAACGGAAAGGCATTTATTTTCCCCAGAAGAAAATGCATCACCGCATAAATATTTAATTTCTTCTTCTGTAGTATGTCTGTAGTATTATGTAGAGATGAATCTTGTTTATTTTAACGGAGAGGCATTCACTTTTCTCCAGAAATAAATGCATCGCCGCATAAATATTTAAATTCTTCTTCTGTAGGATGTCTGTCGTATTATGTAGAGATGAATCTTCTTTATTTTAACGGAGAGGCATTTACTTTTCCCCAGAAATAAATGAATCGCCCCATAAATATTTAATTTCTTCTTCTGTAGGATGTCTGTAGTATTATGTAGAGATGAATCTTGTTTATTTCAACGGAGAAGCATTAACTTTTCTCCAGAAATAAATGCATCGCCGCATAAATATTTAAATTCTTCTTCTGTAGGATGTCTGTAGTATTAACTAGAGATGAATCTTGTTTATTTTAATGGAGAGGCATTTACTTTTCCCCAGAAATAAATGCATCGCCGCATAAGGATTTAACTTCCTCTTAAATCGGATGTCTGTCGTATTATGTAGAGTGGAATCTTCTTTATTTCAACGGAGAGGCAGTTACTTTTCTCCAGAAATAAATGCATCGCCGCATAAATATTTAACTTCCTCTTCTGTAGGATGTCTGTCGTATTATGTAGAGTGGAATCTTGTTTATTTCAACGGAGAGGCATTTACTTTTGTCAAGAAATAAATGCATCGCCGCATAAATATTTAAATTCTTCTTGTATCGGATGTCTGTCGTAGTATGTAGAGTGGAATCTTTTAATTCATCGGAGAGGCATTTACTTTTCTCCAGAAATAAATGCATCGCCGCATAAATATTTAAATTCTTCTTCTGTAGGATGTCTGTAGTATCATGTAGAGATGAATCTTGTTTATTTTAACGGAGAGGCATTTACTTTTCTCCAGAAATAAATGCATCGCCGCATAAATATTTAAATTCTTCTGTAGGATGTCTGTAGTCATATGTAGAGATGAATCTTGATTAATTTAACGGAGAGGCATTTACTTTTCCTCAGAAATAAATACATCGTCGCATAAATATTTAGTTTCTTCTTGAATCGGATGTCTGTCGTAGTATGTAGAGTGGAATCTTTTAATTCAACGGAGAGGCATTTACTTTTCTCCAGAAATAAATGCATCGCCGCATAAATATTTAAATTCTTCTTCTGTAGGGTGTCTGTAGTATTATGTAGAGATGAATCTTGTTTATTTTAACGGAGATGCATTTATTTTTCCCCAGAAATAAATGCATCGCCGCATAAATATTTAATTTCTTCTTGTATCGGATGTCTGTCGTAGTATGTAGAGTGGAAAGTTTTAATTCAACGGAGAGGCATTTACTTTTCCCCAGAAATAAATGCATCACCGCATAAATATTTAAATTCTTCTTCTGTAGAATGTCTGTAGTATTATGTAGAGATGAATCTTCTTTATTTTAACGGAGAGGCCTTTACTTTTCCCCGGAAATAAATGAATCGCCCCATAAATATTTAATTTCTTCTTCTGTAGGATGTCTGTAGTATTATGTAGAGATGAATCTTGTTTATTTCAACGGAGAAGCATTTACTTTTCTCCAGAAATAAATGCATCGCCGCATTAATATTTAAATTCTTCTTCTGTAGGATGTCTGTAGTATTATGTAGAACGGAATCTTGTTTATTTCAACGGAGAGGCATTTACTTTTCTCCGGAAATAAATGCATCGCCGCATAAATATTTAAATTCTTCTTCTGTAGGATGTCTGTAGTATTATGTAGAGATGAATCTTGTTTATTTTAACGGAGAGGCATTTACTTTTCTCCAGAAATAAATGCATCGCCGCATAAATATTAAAATTCTTCTTCTGTAAGATGTCTGTAGTATTATGTAGAGATGAATCTTGTTTATTTCAACGGAGAGGCATTTACTTTTCTCCAGAAATAAATGCATCGCCGCATAAATATTAAAATTCTTCTTCTGTAAGATGTCTGTAGTATTATGTAGAGATGAATCTTGTTTATTTTAACGGAGAGGCATTTTCTTTACTCCAGAAATAAATGCATCGCCGCATAAATATTTAATTTCTTCTTGTATCGGATGTCTGTCGTAGTATGTAGAGTGGAATCTTTTAATTCAACGGAGAGGCATTTACTTTTCTCCAGAAATAAATGCATCGCCCCATAAATATTTAATTTCTTCTTCTGTAGAATGTCTGTAGTATTATGTAGAGATGAATCTTGTTTATTTCAACGGAGAGGCATTTACTTTTCTCCAGAAATAAATGCATCGCCGCATAAATATTAAAATTCTTCTTCTGTAAGATGTCTGTAGTATTATGTAGAGATGAATCTTGTTTATTTTAACGGAGAGGCATTTACTTTACTCCAGAAATAAATGCATCGCCGCATAAATATTTAATTTCTTCCTGTATCGGATGTCTGTCGTAGTATGTATAGTAGAATCTTTTAATTCAACGGAGAGGCATTTCCTTTTCTCCAGAAATAAATGCATCGCCGCATAATTACTTAAATTCATCTTCTGTCGGATGTCTGTAGTATTATGTAGAGAATGCCCGAGAAATAAATGCATTACCGCATAAATATTTAATTTCTTTTTGTATCGGATGTCTTTCGTAGTATGTAGAGTGGAATCTTTTAATTCAACGGAGAGGCATTTACTTTTCTCCAGAAATAAATGCATCGCCGCATAAATATTTAAATTCTTCTTCTGTAGGATGTCTGTACTATTATGTAGAGATGAATCTTGCTTATTTTGACGGAGAGGCATTTACTTTTCTCCAGAAATAAATGCATCGCCGCATAATTATTTAAATTCATCTTCTGTCGGATGTCTGTAGAATTATGTAGAGATGAATCTTGTTTATTTTAACGGAGAGGCATTTACTTTTCCCCATAAATAAATGCATCGCCGCATAAATATTTAATTTTTTCTTGTATCGGATATCTGTCGCAGTATGTAGAGTAAAATGTTCTAATTCAACGGAGAGGCATTTACTTTTCTCCAGAAATAAATGCATCGCCGCATAAATATTTAATTTCTTCTTCTGTAGGATGTCTGTCGTATTATGTAGAGATGAATCTTGTTTATTTTAACGGAAAGGCATTTATTTTCCCCAGAAGAAAATGCATCACCGCATAAATATTTAATTTCTTCTTCTGTAGTATGTCTGTAGTATTATGTAGAGATGAATCTTGTTTATTTTAACGGAGAGGCATTCACTTTTCTCCAGAAATAAATGCATCGCCGCATAAATATTTAAATTCTTCTTCTGTAGGATGTCTGTCGTATTATGTAGAGATGAATCTTGTTTATTTTAACGGAGAGGCATTTACTTTTCCCCAGAAAAAAATGCATCACCGCATAAATATTTAATTTCTTCTTCTGTAGTATGTCTGTAGTATTATTTAGAGATGAATCTTGTTTATTTTAACGGAGAGGCATTCACTTTTCTCCAGAAATAAATGCATCGCCGCATAAATATTTAAATTCTTCTTCTGTAGGATGTCTGTAGTATTATGTAGAGATGAATCTTGTTTATTTTAACGGAGAGGCATTTACTTTTCTCCAGAAATAAATGCATCGCCGTATAAATATTTAAATTCTTCTTCTGTAGGATGTCTGTAGTATTATGTAGAGATGAATCTTGTTTATTTTAACAGAGAGGCATTTACTTTTCCCCAGAAATAAATGCATCGCCGCATAAATATTAAATTTTTTCTTGTATCGGATATCTGTCGCAGTATGTAGAGTAGAATGTTTTAATTCAACGGAGAGGCATTTACTTTTCTCCAGAAATAAATGCATCGCCGCATAAATATTTAATTTCTTCTTGTATCGGATGTCTGTCGTATTATGTAGAGTGGATTCTTCTTTATTTCAACGGAGAGGGATTTACTTTACTCCAGAAATAAATGCATCGCCGCATAAATATTTAATTTCTTCTTGTATCGGATGTCTGTCGTAGTATGTAGAGTGGAATCTTTTAATTCAACGGAGAGGCATTTACTTTTCCCCAGAAATAAATGCATCACAGCATAAATATTTAACTTCCTCTTCTATCGGATGTCTGTCGTATTATGTAGAGTGCAATCTTGTTTATTTCAACGGAGAGGCATTTACTTTTCTCCAGAAATAAATGCATCGTCGCATAAATATTTAGTTTCTTCTTGAATCGGATGTCTGTCGTAGTATGTAGAGTGGAATCTTTTAATTCAACGGAGAGGCATTTAATTTCTCCAGAAATAAATGCATCGCCGCATAAATATTTAAATTCTTCTTCTGTAGAATGTCTGTAGTATTATGTAGAGATGAATCTTCTTTATTTTAACGGAGAGGCATTTACTTTTCCCCAGAAATAAATGAATCGCCCCATAAATATTTAATTTCTTCTTCTGTAGGATGTCTGTAGTATTATGTAGAGATGAATCTTGTTTATTTCAACGGAGAAGCATTTACTTTTCTCCAGAAATAAATGCATCGCCGCATAAATATTTAAATTCTTCTTCTGTAGGATGTCTGTAGTATTAACTAGAGATGAATCTTGTTTATTTTAATGGAGAGGCATTTACTTTTCCCCAGAATGCATCGCCGCATAGGATTTAACTTCCTCTTAAATCGGATGTCTGTCGTATTATGTAGAGTGCAATCTTGTTTATTTCAACGGAGAGGCATTTACTTTTCTCCAGAAATAAATGCATCGTCGCATAAATATTTAGTTTCTTCTTGAATCGGATGTCTGTCGTAGTATGTAGAGTGGAATCTTTTAATTCAACGGAGAGGCATTTAGTTTCTCCAGAAATAAATGCATCGCCGCATAAATATTTAAATTCTTCTTCTGTAGAATGTCTGTAGTATTATGTAGAGATGAATCTTCTTTATTTCAACGGAGAGGCAGTTACTTTTCTCCAGAAATAAATGCATCGCCGCATAAATATTTAAATTCTTCTTCTGTAGGATGTCTGTAGTATTATGTAGAGATGAATCTTGTTTATTTTAACGGAGAGGCATTTACTTTTCTCCAGAAATAAATGCATCGCCGCATAAATATTTAAATTCTTCTTCTGTAGGATGTCTGTCGTATTATGTAGAGTGGAATCTTGTTTATTTCAACGGAGAGGCATTTACTTTTCTCAAGAAATAAATGCATCGCCGCATAAATATTTAATTTCTTCTTGTATCGGATGTCTGTCGTAGTATGTAGAGTGGAATCTTTTAATTCAACAGAGAGGCATTTACTTTTCTCCAGAAATAAATGCATCGCCCCATAAATATTTAATTTCTTCTTCTGTAGAATGTCTGTAGTATTATGTAGAGATGAATCTTGTTTATTTCAACGGAGAGGCATTTACTTTTCTCTAGAAATAAATGCATCGCCGCATAAATATTTAAATTCTTCTTCTGTAAGATGTCTGTAGTATTATGTAGAGATGAATCTTGTTTATTTTAACGGAGAGGCATTTACTTTACTCCAGAAATAAATGCATCGCCGCATAAATATTTAATTTCTTCTTGTATCGGATGTCTGTCGTAGTATGTATAGTAGAATCTTTTAATTCAACGGAGAGGCATTTACTTTCCTCCAGAAATAAATGCATCGCCGCATAATTATTTAAATTCATCTTCTGTCGGATGTCTGTAGTATTATGTAGAGAATGCCCAAGAAATAAATGCATTACCGCATAAATATTTAATTTCTTTTTGTATCGGATGTCTGTCGTAGTATGTATAGTAGAATCTTTTAATTCAACGGAGAGGCATTTACTTTTCTCCAGAAATAAATGCATCGCCGCATAAATATTTAAATTCTTCTTCTGTAGGATGTCTGTACTATTATGTAGAGATGAATCTTGCTTATTTTAACGGAGAGGCATTTACTTTTCTCCAGAAATAAATGCATCGCCGCATAATTATTTAAATTCATCTTTTGTCGGATGTCTGTAGAATTATGTAGAGATGAATCTTGTTTATTTTAACGGAGAGGCATTTACTTTTCCCCAGAAATAAATGCATCGCCGCATAAATATTTAATGTTTTCTTCTATCGGATATCTGTCGCAGTATGTAGAGTAAAATGTTTTAATTCAACGGAGAGGCATTTACTTTTCTCCAGAAATAAATGCATCGCCGCATAAATATTTAAATTCTTCTTCTGTAGGATGTCTGTCGTATTATGTAGAGATGAATCTTGTTTATTTTAACGGAAAGGCATTTATTTTCCCCAGAAGAAAATGCATCACCGCATAAATATTTAATTTCTTCTTCTGTAGTATGTCTGTAGTATTATGTAGAGATGAATCTTGTTTATTTTAATGGAGAGGCATTCACTTTTCTCCAGAAATAAATGCATCGCCGCATAAATATTTAAATTCTTCTTCTGTAGGATGTCTGTCGTATTATGTAGAGATGAATCTTGTTTATTTTAACGGAGAGGCATTTACTTTTCCCCAGAAAAAAATGCATCACCGCATAAATATTTAAATTTTTCTTCTGTAGGATGTCTGTAGTATTATGTAGAGATGAATCTTGTTTATTTTAACGGAGAGGCATTTACTTTTCCCCAGAAATAAATGCATCGCCGCATAAATATTTAATTTCTTTTTATATCGGATGTCTGTCTTTGTATGTAGAATGGAATCTTGTTTATTTCAACGTAGAAGTATTTATTTTTCTCCAAGAATAAATGCATCGCCGCATAAATATTTAATTTTTCTTGTATCGGATGTCTGTCGTAGTATGTAGAGTGGAATATTTTAATTCAACGGAGAGGCATTTACTTTTCTCCAGAAATAAATGCATCGCCGCATAAATATTTAATTTCTTCTTGTATCGGATGTCTGTAGTATTATGTAGAGATGAATCTTGTTTATTTCAACGGAGAGGCATTTACTTTTCTTCAGAAATAAATGCATCGCCGCATAAATATTTAATTTTTTCTTGTATCGGATATCTGTCGCAGTATGTAGAGTAGAATGTTTTATTTCAACGGAGAGGCAATTACTTTTCTCCAGAAATAAATGCATCCCCGCATAAATATATAATTCGTTCTTGTATCGGATGTCTGTCGTATTATGTAGAGATGAATCCTGTTTAATTTAACGGAGAAGCATTTACTTTTCCCCAGAAATAAATGCATCGCCGCATAAATATTTAATTTTTTCTTGTATCGGATATCTGTCGCAGTATGTAGAGTAGAATGTTTTATTTCAACGGAGAGGCATTTACTTTTCTTCAGAAATAAATGCATCGCCGCATAAATATTTAATTTCTTCTTGTATCGGATGTCTGTCGTAGTATGTAGAGATGGATCTTGTTTATTTTAACGGAGAGGCATTTACTTTTCTCCAGAAATAAATGCGTCGCCGCATAAATATTTAAATTCTTCTTCTGTAGGATGTCTCTCGTATTATGTAGAGATGAATCTTGTTTAATTTAACGGAGATGCATTTACTTTTCTCCAGAAATAAATGCATCACCGCATAAATATTTAACTTCCTCTTCTATCGGATGTCTGTCGTATTATGTAGAGTGGAATCTTGTTTATTTCAACGGAGAGGCATTTACTTTTCTCCAGAAATAAATGCATCGTCGCATAAATATTTAGTTTCTTCTTGAATCGGATGTCTGTCGTAGTATGTAGAGTGGAATCCTTTAATTCAACGGAGAGGCATTTACTTTTCTCCAGAAATAAATGCATCACCGCATAAATATTTAACTTCCTCTTCTATCGGATGTCTGTCGTATTATGTAGAGTGGAATCTTGTTTATTTCAACGGAGAGGCATTTACTTTTCTCCAGAAATAAATGCATCGTCGCATAAATATTTAGTTTCTTCTTGAATCTGATGTCTGTCGTAGTATGTAGAGTGGAATCCTTTAATTCAACGGAGAGGCATTTACTTTTCTCCAGAAATAAATGCATCGCCGCATAAATATTTAAATTCTTCTTCTGTAGGGTGTCTGTAGTATTATGAAGAGATGAATCTTGTTTATTTTAACGGGGATGCATTTATTTTTCCTCAGAAATAAATGCATCGCCGCATAAATATTTAATTTCTTCTTGTATCGGATGTCTGTCGTAGTATGTAGAGTGGAATCTTTTAATTCAACGGAGAGGCATTTACTTTTCTCTAGAAATAAATGCATCGCCGCATAAATATTTAAATTCTTCTTCTGTAGGATGTCTTTCGTATTATGTAGAGATGAATCTTGTTTATTTTAACGGAGATGCATTTACTTTTCTCCAGAAATAAATGCATCACCGCATAAATATTTAACTTCCTCTTCTATCGGATGTCTGTTGTATTATGTAGAGTGGAATCTTGTATATTTCAACGGAGAGGCATTTACTTTTCTCCAGAAATAAATGCATCGCCGCATAAATATTTAACTTCCTCTTCTATCGCATGTCTGTCGTGTTATGTAGAGATGAATCTTGTTTATTTTAAAGGAGAGGCATTTACTTTTCCCCAGAAATAAATGCATCGCCGCATTAATATTTAAATTCTTCTTCTGTAGGATGTCTGTAGTATAATGAAGAGATGAATCTTGTTTATTTTAACGGAGAGGCATTTACTTTTCCCCAGAAATAAATGCATCGCCAAATATTTAATTTCTTCTTCTATCGGATGTCTGTCGTATTATGTAGAGTGGATTCTTCTTTATTTCAACGGAGAGGGATTTACTTTACTCCAGAAATAAATGCATCGCCGCATAAATATTTAATTTCTTCTTGTATCGGATGTCTGTCGTAGTATGTAGAGTGGAATCTTTTAATTCAACGGAGAGGCATTTACTTTTCCCCAGAAATAAATGCATCACCGCATAAATATTTAACTTCCTCTTCTATCGGATGTCTGTCGTATTATGTAGAGTGCAATCTTGTTTATTTCAACGGAGAGGCATTTACTTTTCTCCAGAAATAAATGCATCGTCGCATAAATATTTAGTTTCTTCTTGAATCGGATGTCTGTCGTAGTATGTAGAGTGGAATCTTTTAATTCAACGGAGAGGCATTTAATTTCTCCAGAAATAAATGCATCGCCGCATAAATATATAAATTCTTCTTCTGTAGAATGTCTGTAGTATTATGTAGAGATGAATCTTCTTTATTTTAACGGAGAGGCATTTACTTTTCCCCAGAAATAAATGAATCGCCCCATAAATATTTAATTTCTTCTTCTGTAGGATGTCTGTAGTATTATGTAGAGATGAATCTTGTTTATTTCAACGGAGAAGCATTTACTTTTCTCCAGAAATAAATGCATCGCCGCATAAATATTTAAATTCTTCTTCTGTAGGATGTCTGTAGTATTAACTAGGGATGAATCTTGTTTATTTTAATGGAGAGGCATTTACTTTTCCCCAGAATGCATCGCCGCATAAGGATTTAACTTCCTCTTAAATCGGATGTCTGTCGTATTATGTAGAGTGCAATCTTGTTTATTTCAACGGAGAGGCATTTACTTTTCTCCAGAAATAAATGCATCGTCGCATAAATATTTAGTTTCTTCTTGAATCGGATGTCTGTCGTAGTATGTAGAGTGGAATCTTTTAATTCAACGGAGAGGCATTTAGTTTCTCCAGAAATAAATGCATCGCCGCATAAATATTTAAATTCTTCTTCTGTAGAATGTCTGTAGTATTATGTAGAGATGAATCTTCTTTATTTCAACGGAGAGGCAGTTACTTTTCTCCATAAATAAATGCATCGCCTCATAAATATTTAAATTCTTCTTCTGTAGGATGTCTGTAGTATTATGTAGAGATGAATCTTGTTTATTTTAACGGAGAGGCATTTACTTTTCTCCAGAAATAAATGCATCGCCGCATAAATATTTAAATTCTTCTTCTGTAGGATGTCTGTCGTATTATGTAGAGTGGAATCTTGTTTATTTCAACGGAGAGGCATTTACTTTTCTCAAGAAATAAATGCATCGCCGCATAAATATTTAATTTCTTCTTGTATCGGATGTCTGTCGTAGTATGTAGAGTGGAATCTTTTAATTCAACGGAGAGGCATTTACTTTTCTCCAGAAATAAATGCATCGCCCCATAAATATTTAATTTCTTCTTCTGTAGAATGTCTGTAGTATTATGTAGAGATGAATCTTGTTTATTTCAACGGAGAGGCATTTACTTTTCTCCAGAAATAAATGCATCGCCGCATAAATATTTAAATTCTTCTTCTGTAAGATGTCTGTAGTATTATGTAGAGATGAATCTTGTTTATTTTAACGGAGAGGCATTTACTTTACTCCAGAAATAAATGCATCGCCGCATAAATATTTAATTTCTTCTTGTATCGGATGTCTGTCGTAGTATGTATAGTAGAATCTTTTAATTCAACGGAGAGGCATTTACTTTTCTCCAGAAATAAATGCATCGCCGCATAATTATTTAAATTCATCTTCTGTCGGATGTCTGTAGTATTATGTAGAGAATGCCCAAGAAATAAATGCATTACCGCATAAATATTTAATTTCTTTTTGTATCGGATGTCTGTCGTAGTATGTATAGTAGAATCTTTTAATTCAACGGAGAGGCATTTACTTTTCTCCAGAAATAAATGCATCGCCGCATAAATATTTAAATTCTTCTTCTGTAGGATGTCTGTACTATTATGTAGAGATGAATCTTGCTTATTTTAACGGAGAGGCATTTACTTTTCTCCAGAAATAAATGCATCGCCGCATAATTATTTAAATTCATCTTCTGTCGGATGTCTGTAGAATTATGTAGAGATGAATCTTGTTTATTTTAACGGAGAGGCATTTACTTTTCCCCAGAAATAAATGCATCGCCGCATAAATATTTAATGTTTTCTTGTATCGGATATCTGTCGCAGTATGTAGAGTAAAATGTTTTAATTCAACGGAGAGGCATTTACTTTTCTCCAGAAATAAATACATCGCCGCATAAATATTTAAATTCTTCTTCTGTAGGATGTCTGTCGTATTATGTAGAGATGAATCTTGTTTATTTTAACGGAAAGGCATTTATTTTCCCCAGAAGAAAATGCATCACCGCATAAATATTTAATTTCTTCTTCTGTAGTATGTCTGTAGTATTATGTAGAGATGAATCTTGTTCATTTTAACGGAGAGGCATTCACTTTTCTCTAGAAATAAATGCATCGCCGCATAAATATTTAAATTCTTCTTCTGTAGGATGTCTGTCGTATTATGTAGAGATGAATCTTGTTTATTTTAACGGAGAGGAATTTACTTTTCCCCAGAAAAAAATGCATCACCGCATAAATATTTAAATTTTTCTTCTGTAGGATGTCTGTAGTATTATGTAGAGATGAATCTTGTTTATTTTAACGGAGAGGCATTTACTTTTCCCCAGAAATAAATCATCGCCGCATAAATATTTAATTTCTTCTTATATCGGATGTCTGTCTTTGTATGTAGAATGGAATCTTGTTTATTTCAACGTAGAGGTATTTATTTTTCTCCAAGAATAAATGCATCGCCGCATAAATATTTAATTTTTCTTGTATCGGATGTCTGTCGTAGTATGTATAGTAGAATCTTTTAATTCAACGGAGAGGCATTTACTTTTCTCCAGAAATAAATGCATCGCCGCATAAATATTTAAATTCTTCTTCTGTAGGATGTCTGTACTATTATGTAGAGATGAATCTTGCTTATTTTAACGGAGAGGCATTTACTTTTCTCCAGAAATAAATGCATCGCCGCATAATTATTTAAATTCATCTTGTGTCGGATGTCTGTAGAATTATGTAGAGATGAATCTTGTTTATTTTAACGGAGAGGCATTTACTTTTCCCCAGAAATAAATGCATCGCCGCATAAATATTTAATGTTTTCTTGTATCGGATATCTGTCGCAGTATGTAGAGTAGAATGTTTTATTTCAACGGAGAGGCATTTACTTTTCTCCAGAAATAAATGCATCGCCGCATAAATATATAATTTGTTCTTGTATCGGATGTCTGTCGTATTATGTAGAGATGAATCCTGTTTAATTTAACGGAGAAGCATTTACTTTTCCCCAGAAATAAATGCATCGCCGCATAAATATTTAATTTTTTCTTGTATCGGATATCTGTCGCAGTATGTAGAGTAGAATGTTTTATTTCAACGGAGAGGCATTTACTTTTCTTCAGAAATAAATGCATCGCCGCATAAATATTTAATTTCTTCTTGTATCGGATGTCTGTCGTAGTATGTAGAGATGGATCTTGTTTATTTTAACGGAGAGGCATTTACTTTTCTCCAGAAATAAATGCGTCGCCGCATAAATATTTAAATTCTTCTTCTGTAGGATGTCTCTCGTATCATGTAGAGATGAATCTTGTTTATTTTAACGGAGATGCATTTACTTTTCTCCAGAAATAAATGCATCACCGCATAAATATTTAACTTCCTCTTCTATCGGATGTCTGTCGTATTATGTAGAGTGGAATCTTGTTTATTTCAACGGAGAGGCATTTACTTTTCTCCAGAAATAAATGCATCGTCGCATAAATATTTAGTTTCTTCTTGAATCGGATGTCTGTCGTAGTATGTAGAGTGGAATCCTTTAATTCAACGGAGAGGCATTTACTTTTCTCCAGAAATAAATGCATCACCGCATAAATATTTAACTTCCTCTTCTATCGGATGTCTGTCGTATTATGTAGAGTGGAATCTTGTTTATTTCAACGGAGAGGCCTTTACTTTTCCCCGGAAATAAATGAATCGCCCCATAAATATTTAATTTCTTCTTCTGTAGGATGTCTGTAGTATTATGTAGAGATGAATCTTGTTTATTTCAACGGAGAAGCATTTACTTTTCTCCAGAAATAAATGCATCGCCGCATAAATATTTAAATTCTTCTTCTGTAGGATGTCTGTAGTATTATGTAGAGATGAATCTTGTTTATTTTAACGGAGAGGCATTTACTTTTCTCCAGAAATAAATGCATCGCCGCATAAATATTTAAATTCTTCTTCTGTAGGATGTCTGTCGTATTATGTAGAGTGGAATCTTGTTTATTTCAACGGAGAAGCATTTACTTTTCTCAAGAAATAAATGCATCGCCGCATAAATATTTAATTTTTTCTTGTATCGGATGTCTGTCGTATTATGTAGAGTGCAATCTTGTTTATTTCAACGGAGAGGCAGTTACTTTTCTCCAGAAATAAATGCATCGCCGCATAAATATTTAAATTATTCTTCTGTCGGATGTCTGTAGTATTATGTAGAGATGAATCTTGTTTATTTTAACGGAGATGCATTTACTTTTCTCCAGAAATAAATGCATCACTGCATAAATATTTAACTTCCTCTTCTGTAGGATGTCTGTCGTATTATGTAGAGTGGAATCTTGTTTATTTCAACGGAGAGGCATTTACTTTTCTCAAGAAATAAATGCATCGCCGCATAAATATTTAAATTCTTCTTGTATCGGATGTCTGTCGTAGTATGTAGAGTGGAATCTTTTAATTCAACGGAGAGGCATTTACTTTTCTCCAGAAATAAATGCATCGCCGCATAAATATTAAAATTCTTCTTCTGTAGGATGTCTGTAGTATCATGTAGAGATGAATCTTGTTTATTTTAACGGAGAGGCATTTACTTTTCTCCAGAAATAAATGCATCGTCGCATAATTATTTAAATTTATCTTCTGTCGGATGTCTGTAGTATTATGTAGAGAATGCCCAAGAAATAAATGCATTACCGCATAAATATTTAATTTCTTTTTGTATCGGATGTCTGTCGTAGTATGTATAGTAGAATCTTTTAATTCAACGGAGAGGCATTTACTTTTCTCCAGAAATAAATGCATCGCCGCATAATTATTTAAATTCATCTTCTGTCGGATGTCTGTAGAATTATGTAGAGATGAATCTTGTTTATTTTAACGGAGAGGCATTTACTTTTCCCCAGAAATAAATGCATCGCCGCATAAATATTTAATGTTTTCTTGTATCGGATATCTGTCGCAGTATGTAGAGTAAAATGTTTTAATTCAACGGAGAGGCATTTACTTTTCTCCAGAAATAAATACATCGCCGCATAAATATTTAAATTCTTCTTCTGTAGGATGCCTGTCGTATTATGTAGAGATGAATCTTGTTTATTTTAACGGAAAGGCATTTATTTTCCCCAGAAGAAAATGCATCACCGCATAAATATTTAATTTCTTCTTCTGTAGTATGTCTGTAGTATTATGTAGAGATGAATCTTGTTCATTTTAACGGAGAGGCATTCACTTTTCTCTAGAAATAAATGCATCGCCGCATAAATATTTAAATTCTTCTTCTGTAGGATGTTTGTCGTATTATGTAGAGATGAATCTTGTTTATTTTAACGGAGAGGAATTTACTTTTCCCCAGAAAAAAATGCATCACCGCATAAATATTTAAATTTTTCTTCTGTAGGATGTCTGTAGTATTATGTAGAGATGAATCTTGTTTATTTTAACGGAGAGGCATTTACTTTTCCCCAGAAATAAATCATCGCCGCATAAATATTTAATTTCTTCTTATATCGGATGTCTGTCTTTGTATGTAGAATGGAATCTTGTTTATTTCAACGTAGAGGTATTTATTTTTCTCCAAGAATAAATGCATCGCCGCATAAATATTTAATTTTTCTTGTATCGGATGTCTGTCGTAGTATGTATAGTAGAATCTTTTAATTCAACGGAGAGGCATTTACTTTTCTCCAGAAATAAATGCATCGCCGCATAAATATTTAAATTCTTCTTCTGTAGGATGTCTGTACTATTATGTAGAGATGAATCTTGCTTATTTTAACGGAGAGGCATTTACTTTTCTCCAGAAATAAATGCATCGCCGCATAATTATTTAAATTCATCTTGTGTCGGATGTCTGTAGAATTATGTAGAGATGAATCTTGTTTATTTTAACGGAGAGGCATTTACTTTTCCCCAGAAATAAATGCATCGCCGCATAAATATTTAATGTTTTCTTGTATCGGATATCTGTCGCAGTATGTAGAGTAGAATGTTTTATTTCAACGGAGAGGCATTTACTTTTCTCCAGAAATAAATGCATCGCCGCATAAATATATAATTTGTTCTTGTATCGGATGTCTGTCGTATTATGTAGAGATGAATCCTGTTTAATTTAACGGAGAAGCATTTACTTTTCCCCAGAAATAAATGCATCGCCGCATAAATATTTAATTTTTTCTTGTATCGGATATCTGTCGCAGTATGTAGAGTAGAATGTTTTATTTCAACGGAGAGGCATTTACTTTTCTTCAGAAATAAATGCATCGCCGCATAAATATTTAATTTCTTCTTGTATCGGATGTCTGTCGTAGTATGTAGAGATGGATCTTGTTTATTTTAACGGAGAGGCATTTACTTTTCTCCAGAAATAAATGCGTCGCCGCATAAATATTTAAATTCTTCTTCTGTAGGATGTCTCTCGTATCATGTAGAGATGAATCTTGTTTATTTTAACGGAGATGCATTTACTTTTCTCCAGAAATAAATGCATCACCGCATAAATATTTAACTTCCTCTTCTATCGGATGTCTGTCGTATTATGTAGAGTGGAATCTTGTTTATTTCAACGGAGAGGCATTTACTTTTCTCCAGAAATAAATGCATCGTCGCATAAATATTTAGTTTCTTCTTGAATCGGATGTCTGTCGTAGTATGTAGAGTGGAATCCTTTAATTCAACGGAGAGGCATTTACTTTTCTCCAGAAATAAATGCATCACCGCATAAATATTTAACTTCCTCTTCTATCGGATGTCTGTCGTATTATGTAGAGTGGAATCTTGTTTATTTCAACGGAGAGGCCTTTACTTTTCCCCGGAAATAAATGAATCGCCCCATAAATATTTAATTTCTTCTTCTGTAGGATGTCTGTAGTATTATGTAGAGATGAATCTTGTTTATTTCAACGGAGAAGCATTTACTTTTCTCCAGAAATAAATGCATCGCCGCATAAATATTTAAATTCTTCTTCTGTAGGATGTCTGTAGTATTATGTAGAGATGAATCTTGTTTATTTTAACGGAGAGGCATTTACTTTTCTCCAGAAATAAATGCATCGCCGCATAAATATTTAAATTCTTCTTCTGTAGGATGTCTGTCGTATTATGTAGAGTGGAATCTTGTTTATTTCAACGGAGAGGCATTTACTTTTCTCAAGAAATAAATGCATCGCCGCATAAATATTTAATTTTTTCTTGTATCGGATGTCTGTCGTATTATGTAGAGTGCAATCTTGTTTATTTCAACGGAGAGGCAGTTACTTTTCTCCAGAAATAAATGCATCGCCGCATAAATATTTAAATTATTCTTCTGTCGGATGTCTGTAGTATTATGTAGAGATGAATCTTGTTTATTTTAACGGAGATGCATTTACTTTTCTCCAGAAATAAATGCATCACTGCATAAATATTTAACTTCCTCTTCTGTAGGATGTCTGTCGTATTATGTAGAGTGGAATCTTGTTTATTTCAACGGAGAGGCATTTACTTTTCTCAAGAAATAAATGCATCGCCGCATAAATATTTAAATTCTTCTTGTATCGGATGTCTGTCGTAGTATGTAGAGTGGAATCTTTTAATTCAACGGAGAGGCATTTACTTTTCTCCAGAAATAAATGCATCGCCGCATAAATATTAAAATTCTTCTTCTGTAGGATGTCTGTAGTATCATGTAGAGATGAATCTTGTTTATTTTAACGGAGAGGCATTTACTTTTCTCCAGAAATAAATGCATCGCCGCATAAATATTTAAATTCTTCTGTAGGATGTCTGTAGTCATATGTAGACATGAATCTTGATTAATTTAACGGAGAGGCATTTACTTTTCCTCAGAAATAAATACATCGTCGCATAAATATTTAGTTTCTTCTTGAATCGGATGTCTGTCGTAGTATGTAGAGTGGAATCTTTTAATTCAACGGAGAGGCATTTACTTTTCTCCAGAAATAAATGCATCGCCGCATAAATATTTAAATTCTTCTTCTGTAGGGTGTCTGTAGTATTATGTAGAGATGAATCTTGTTTATTTTAACGGAGATGCATTTATTTTTCCCCAGAAATAAATGCATCGCCGCATAAATATTTAATTTCTTCTTGTATCGGATGTCTGTCGTAGTATGTAGAGTGGAAACTTTTAATTCAACGGAGAGGCATTTACTTTTCCCCAGAAATAAATGCATCACCGCATAAATATTTAAATTCTTCTTCTGTAGAATGTCTGTAGTATTATGTAGAGATGAAGCTTCTTTATTTTAACGGAGAGGCCTTTACTTTTCCCCGGAAATAAATGAATCGCCCCATAAATATTTAATTTCTTCTTCTGTAGGATGTCTGTAGTATTATGTAGAGATGAATCTTGTTTATTTCAACGGAGAAGCATTTACTTTTCTCCAGAAATAAATGCATCGCCGCATAAATATTTAAATTCTTCTTCTGTAGGATGTCTGTAGTATTATGTAGAGATGAATCTTGTTTATTTTAACGGAGAGGCATTTACTTTTCTCCAGAAATAAATGCATCGCCGCATAAATATTTAAATTCTTCTTCTGTAGGATGTCTGTCGTATTATGTAGAGTGGAATCTTGTTTATTTCAACGGAGAGGCATTTACTTTTCTCAAGAAATAAATGCATCGCCGCATAAATATTTAATTTTTTCTTGTATCGGATGTCTGTCGTATTATGTAGAGTGCAATCTTGTTTATTTCAACGGAGAGGCATTTACTTTTCTCCAGAAATAAATGCATCGTCGCATAAATATTTAGTTTCTTCTTGAATCGGATGTCTGTCGTAGTATGTAGAGTGGAATCTTTTAATTCAACGGAGAGGCATTTAATTTCTCCAGAAATAAATGCATCGCCGCATAAATATTTAAATTCTTCTTCTGTAGAATGTCTGTAGTATTATGTAGAGATGAATCTTCTTTATTTTAACGGAGAGGCATTTACTTTTCCCCAGAAATAAATGAATCGCCCCATAAATATTTAATTTCTCCTTCTGTAGGATGTCTGTAGTATTATGTAGAGATGAATCTTGTTTATTTCAACGGAGAAGCATTTACTTTTCTCCAGAAATAAATGCATCGCCGCATAAATATTTAAATTCTTCTTCTGTAGGATGTCTGTAGTATTAACTAGAGATGAATCTTGTTTATTTTAATGGAGAGGCATTTACTTTTCCCCAGAAATAAATGCATCGCCACATAAGGATTTAACTTCCTCTTAAATCGGATGTCTGTCGTATTATGTAGAGTGGAATCTTCTTTATTTCAACGGAGAGGCAGTTACTTTTCTCCAGAAATAAATGCATCGCCGCATAAATATTTAAATTATTCTTCTGTCGGATGTCTGTAGTATTATGTAGAGATGAATCTTGTTTATTTTAACGGAGATGCATTTACTTTTCTCCAGAAATAAATGCATCACTGCATAAATATTTAACTTCCTCTTCTATCGGATGTCTGTCGTATTATGTAGAACGGAATCTTGTTTATTTCAACGGAGAGGCATTTACTTTTCTCCGGAAATAAATGCATCGCCGCATAAATATTTAAATCCTTCTTCTGTAGGATGTCTGTAGTATTATGTAGAGATGAATCTTGTTTATTTTAACGGAGAGGCATTTACTTTTCTCCAGAAATAAATGCATCGCCGCATAAATATTTAAATTCTTCTTCTGTAGAATGTCTGTAGTATTATGTAGAGATGAATCTTCTTTATTTTAACGGAGAGGCATTTACTTTTCCCCAGAAATAAATGAATCGCCCCATAAATATTTAATTTCTTCTTCTGTAGGATGTCTGTAGTATTATGTAGAGATGAATCTTGTTTATTTCAACGGAGAAGCATTTACTTTTCTCCAGAAATAAATGCATCGCCGCATAAATATTTAAATTCTTCTTCTGTAGGATGTCTGTAGTATTAACTAGAGATGAATCTTTGTTTATTTTAATGGAGAGGCATTTACTTTTCCCCAGAAATAAATGCATCGCCGCATAAGGATTTAACTTCCTCTTAAATCGGATGTCTGTCGTATTATGTAGAGTGGAATCTTCTTTATTTCAACGGAGAGGCAGTTACTTTTATCCAGAAATAAATGCATCGCCGCATAAATATTTAAATTATTCTTCTGTCGGATGTCTGTAGTATTATGTAGAGATTAATCTTGTTTATTTTAACGGAGATGCATTTACTTTTCTCCAGAAATAAATGCATCACTGCATAAATATTTAACTTCCTCTTCTGTAGGATGTCTGTCGTATTATGTAGAGTGGAATCTTGTTTATTTCAACGGAGAGGCATTTACTTTTCTCAAGAAATAAATGCATCGCCGCATAAATATTTAAATTCTTCTTGTATCGGATGTCTGTAGTATTATGTAGAGATGAATCTTGTTTATTTTAACGGAGAGGCATTTACTTTTCTCCAGAAATAAATGCATCGCCGCATAAATATTAAAATTGTTCTTCTGTAAGATGTCTGTAGTATTATGTAGAGATGAATCTTGTTTATTTTAACGGAGAGGCATTTACTTTACTCCAGAAATAAATGCATCGCCGCATAAATATTTAATTTCTTCTTGTATCGGATGTCTGTCGTAGTATGTAGAGTGGAATCTTTTAATTCAACGGAGAGGCATTTACTTTTCTCCAGAAATAAATGCATCGCCCCATAAATATTTAATTTCTTCTTCTGTAGAATGTCTGTAGTATTATGTAGAGATGAATCTTGTTTATTTCAACGGAGAGGCATTTACTTTTCTCCAGAAATAAATGCATCGCCGCATAAATATTAAAATTCTTCTTCTGTAAGATGTCTGTAGTATTATGTAGAGATGAATCTTGTTTATTTTAACGGAGAGGCATTTACTTTACTCCAGAAATAAATGCATCGCCGCATAAATATTTAATTTCTTCTTGTATCGGATGTCTGTCGTAGTATGTATAGTAGAATCTTTTAATTCAACGGAGAGGCATTTACTTTTCTCCCGAAATAAATGCATCGCCGGATAATTATTTAAATTCATCTTCTGTCGGATGTCTGTAGTATTATGTAGAGAATGCCCAAGAAATAAATGCATTACCGCAAAAATATTTAATTTCTTTTTGTATCGGATGTCTTTCGTAGTATGTAGAGTGGAATCTTTTAATTCAACGGAGAGGCATTTACTTTTCTCCAGAAATAAATGCATCGCCGCATAAATATTTAAATTCTTCTTCTGTAGGATGTCTGTACTATTATGTAGAGATGAATCTTGCTTATTTTAACGGAGAGGCATTTACTTTTCTCCAGAAATAAATGCATCGCCGCATAATTATTTAAATTCATCTTCTGTCGGATGTCTGTAGAATTATGTAGAGATGAATCTTGTTTATTTTAACGGAGAGGCATTTACTTTTCCCCATAAATAAATGCATCGCCGCATAAATATTTAATTTTTTCTTGTATCGGATATCTGTCGCAGTATGTAGAGTAAAATGTTTTAATTCAACGGAGAGGCATTTACTTTTCTCCAGAAATAAATGCATCGCCGCATAAATATTTAAATTCTTCTTCTGTAGTATGTCTGTAGTATTATGTAGAGATGAATCTTGTTTATTTTAACGGAGAGGCATTCACTTTTCTCCAGAAATAAATGCATCGCCGCATAAATATTTAAATTCTTCTTCTGTAGGATGTCTGTCGTATTATGTAGAGATGAATCTTGTTTATTTTAACGGAGAGGCATTTACTTTTCCCCAGAAAAAAATGCATCACCGCATAAATATTTAATTTCTTCTTCTGTAATATGTCTGTAGTATTATTTAGAGATGAATCTTGTTTATTTTAACGGAGAGGCATTCACTTTTCTCCAGAAATAAATGCATCGCCGCATAAATATTTAAATTCTTCTTCTGTAGAATGTCTGTAGTATTATGTAGAGATGAATCTTCTTTATTTTAACGGAGAGGCATTTACTTTTCCCCAGAAATAAATGAATCGCCCCATAAATATTTAATTTCTTCTTCTGTAGGATGTCTGTAGTATTAACTAGAGATGAATCTTGTTTATTTTAATGGAGAGGCATTTACTTTTCCCCAGAAATAAATGCATCGCCGCATAAGGATTTAACTTCCTCTTAAATCGGATGTCTGTCGTAGTATGTAGAGTGGAATCTTTTAATTCAACGGAGAGGCATTTACTTTTCTCCAGAAATAAATGCATCGCCGCATAAATATTTAAATTCTTCTTCTGTAGGATGTCTGTAGTATTATGTAGAGATGAATCTTCTTTATTTTAACGGAGAGGCCTTTACTTTTCCCCGGAAATAAATGAATCGCCCCATAAATATTTAATTTCTTCTTCTGTAGGATGTCTGTAGTATTATGTAGAGATGAATCTTGTTTATTTCAACGGAGAAGCATTTACTTTTCTCCAGAAATAAATGCATCGCCGCATAAATATTTAAATTCTTCTTCTGTAGGATGTCTGTAGTATTATGTAGAACGGAATCTTGTTTATTTCAATGGAGAGGCATTTACTTTTCTCCGGAAATAAATGCATCGCCGCATAAATATTTAAATTCTTCTTCTGTAGGATGTCTGTAGTATTATGTAGAGATGAATCTTGTTTATTTTAACGGAGAGGCATTTACTTTTCTCCAGAAATAAATGCATCGCCGCATAAATATTAAAATTCTTCTTCTGTAAGATGTCTGTAGTATTATGTAGAGATGAATCTTGTTTATTTCAACGGAGAGGCATTTACTTTTCTCCAGAAATAAATGCATCGCCGCATAAATATTAAAATTCTTCTTCTGTAAGATGTCTGTAGTATTATGTAGAGATGAATCTTGTTTATTTTAACGGAGAGGCATTTACTTTACTCCAGAAATAAATGCATCGCCGCATAAATATTTAATTTCTTCTTGTATCGGATGTCTGTCGTAGTATGTAGAGCGGAATCTTTTAATTCAACGGAGAGGCATTTACTTTTCTCCAGAAATAAATGCATCGCCCCATAAATATTTAATTTCTTCTTCTGTAGAATGTCTGTAGTATTATGTAGAGATGAATCTTGTTTATTTCAACGGAGAGGCATTTACTTTTCTCCAGAAATAAATGCATCGCCGCATAAATATTAAAATTCTTCTTCTGTAAGATGTCTGTAGTATTATGTAGAGATGAATCTTGTTTATTTTAACGGAGAGGCATTTACTTTACTCCAGAAATAAATGCATCGCCGCATAAATATTTAATTTCTTCTTGTATCGGATGTCTGTCGTAGTATGTATAGTAGAATCTTTAATTCAACGGAGAGGCATTTACTTTTCTCCAGAAATAAATGCATCGCCGCATAATTATTTAAATTCATCTTCTGTCGGATGTCTGTTGTATTATGTAGAGAATGCCCAAGAAATAAATGCATTACCGCAAAAATATTTAATTTCTTTTTGTATCGGATGTCTTTCGTAGTATGTAGAGTGGAATCTTTTAATTCAACGGAGAGGCATTTACTTTTCTCCAGAAATAAATGCATCGCCGCATAAATATTTAAATTCTTCTTCTTTAGGATGTCTGTACTATTATGTAGAGATGAATCTTGCTTATTTTAACGGAGAGGCATTTACTTTTCTCCAGAAATAAATGCATCGCCGCATAATTATTTAAATTCATCTTCTGTCGGATGTCTGTAGAATTATGTAGAGATGAATCTTGTTTATTTTAACGGAGAGGCATTTACTTTTCCCCATAAATAAATGCATCGCCGCATAAATATTTAATTTTTTCTTGTATCGGATATCTGTCGCAGTATGTAGAGTAAAATGTTTTAATTCAACGGAGAGGCATTTACTTTTCTCCAGAAATAAATGCATCGCCGCATAAATATTTAAATTCTTCTTCTGTAGGATGTCTGTCGTATTATGTAGAGATGAATCTTGTTTATTTTAACGGAAAGGCATTTATTTTCCCCTTAGAAAATGCATCACCGCATAAATATTTAATTTCTTCTTCTGTAGTATGTCTGTAGTATTATGTAGAGATGAATCTTGTTTATTTTAACGGAGAGGCATTCACTTTTCTCCAGAAATAAATGCATCGCCGCATAAATATTTAAATTCTTCTTCTGTAGGATGTCTGTCGTATTATGTAGAGATGAATCTTGTTTATTTCAACGGAGAAGCATTTACTTTTCTCCAGAAATAAATGCATCGCCGCATAAATATTTAAATTCTTCTTCTGTAGGATGTCTGTAGTATTAACTAGAGATGAATCTTGTTTATTTTAATGGAGAGGCATTTACTTTTCCCCAGAAATGAATGCATCGCCGCATAAGGATTTAACTTCCTCTTAAATCGGATGTCTGTCGTATTATGTAGAGTGGAATCTTCTTTATTTCAACGGAGAGGCAGTTACTTTTCTCCAGAAATAAATGCATCGCCGCATAATTATTTAAATTCATCTTCTGTCGGATGTCTGTAGAATTATGTAGAGATGAATCTTGTTTATTTTAACGGAGAGGCATTTACTTTTCCCCATAAATAAATGCATCGCCGCAAAAATATTTAATTTTTTCTTGTATCGGATATCTGTCGCAGTATGTAGAGTAGAATGTTTTAATTCAACGGAGAGGCATTTACTTTTCTCCAGAAATAAATGCATCGCCGCATAATTAATTAAATTCATCTTCTGTCGGATGTCTGTAGTATTATGTAGAGAATGCCCAAGAAATAAATGCATTACCGCAAAAATATTTAATTTCTTTTTGTATCGGATGTCTTTCGTAGTATGTAGAGTGGAATCTTTTAATTCAACGGAGAGGCATTTACTTTTCTCCAGAAATAAATGCATCGCCGCATAAATATTTAAATTCTTCTTCTGTAGGATGTCTGTACTATTATGTAGAGATGAATCTTGCTTATTTTAACGGAGAGGCATTTACTTTTCTCCAGAAATAAATGCATCGCCGCATAATTATTTAAATTCATCTTCTGTTGGATGTCTGTAGAATTATGTAGAGATGAATCTTGTTTATTTTAACGGAGATGCATTTACTTTTCTCCAGAAATAAATGCATCACTGCATAAATATTTAACTTCCTCTTCTGTAGGATGTCTGTCGTATTATGTAGAGTGGAATCTTGTTTATTTCAACGGAGAGGCATTTACTTTTCTCAAGAAATAAATGCATCGCCGCATAAATATTTAAATTCTTCTTGTATCGGATGTCTGTCGTAGTATGTAGAGTGGAATCTTTTAATTCAACGGAGAGGCATTTACTTTTCTCCAGAAATAAATGCATCGCCGCATAAATATTTAAATTCTTCTTCTGTAGAATGTCTGTAGTATTATGTAGAGATGAATCTTGTTTATTTCAACGGAGAGGCATTTACTTTTCTCCAGAAATAAATGCATCGCCGCATAAATATTAAAATTCTTCTTCTGTAAGATGTCTGTAGTATTATGTAGAGATGAATCTTGTTTATTTTAACGGAGAGGCATTTACTTTACTCCAGAAATAAATGCATCGCCGCATAAATATTTAATTTCTTCTTGTATCGGATGTCTGTCGTAGTATGTATAGTAGAATCTTTTAATTCAACGGAGAGGCATTTACTTTTCTCCAGAAATAAATGCATCGCCGCATAATTATTTAAATTCATCTTCTGTCGGATGTCTGTTGTATTATGTAGAGAATGCCCAAGAAATAAATGCATTACCGCAAAAATATTTAATTTCTTTTTGTATCGGATGTCTTTCGTAGTATGTAGAGTGGAATCTTTTAATTCAACGGAGAGGCATTTACTTTTCTCCAGAAATAAATGCATCGCCGCATAAATATTTAAATTCTTCTTCTGTAGGATGTCTGTACTATTATGTAGAGATGAATCTTGCTTATTTTAACGGAGAGGCATTTACTTTTCTCCAGAAATAAATGCATCGCCGCATAATTATTTAAATTCATCTTCTGTCGGATGTCTGTAGAATTATGTAGAGATGAATCTTGTTTATTTTAACGGAGAGGCATTTACTTTTCCCCATAAATAAATGCATCGCCGCATAAATATTTAATTTTTTCTTGTATCGGATATCTGTCGCAGTATGTAGAGTAAAATGTTTTAATTCAACGGAGAGGCATTTACTTTTCTCCAGAAATAAATGCATCGCCGCATAAATATTTAAATTCTTCTTCTGTAGGATGTCTGTCGTATTATGTAGAGATGAATCTTGTTTATTTTAACGGAAAGGCATTTATTTTCCCCTTAGAAAATGCATCACCGCATAAATATTTAATTTCTTCTTCTGTAGTATGTCTGTAGTATTATGTAGAGATGAATCTTGTTTATTTTAACGGAGAGGCATTCACTTTTCTCCAGAAATAAATGCATCGCCGCATAAATATTTAAATTCTTCTTCTGTAGGATGTCTGTCGTATTATGTAGAGATGAATCTTCTTTATTTTAACGGAGAGGCATTTACTTTTCCCCAGAAATAAATGAATCGCCCCATAAATATTTAATTTCTTCTTCTGTAGGATGTCTGTAGTATTATGTAGAGATGAATCTTGTTTATTTCAACGGAGAAGCATTTACTTTTCTCCAGAAATAAATGCATCGCCGCATAAATATTTAAATTCTTCTTCTGTAGGATGTCTGTAGTATTAACTAGAGATGAATCTTGTTTATTTTAATGGAGAGGCATTTACTTTTCCCCAGAAATGAATGCATCGCCGCATAAGGATTTAACTTCCTCTTAAATCGGATGTCTGTCGTATTATGTAGAGTGGAATCTTCTTTATTTCAACGGAGAGGCAGTTACTTTTCTCCAGAAATAAATGCATCGCCGCATAATTATTTAAATTCATCTTCTGTCGGATGTCTGTAGAATTATGTAGAGATGAATCTTGTTTATTTTAACGGAGAGGCATTTACTTTTCCCCATAAATAAATGCATCGCCGCAAAAATATTTAATTTTTTCTTGTATCGGATATCTGTCGCAGTATGTAGAGTAGAATGTTTTAATTCAACGGAGAGGCATTTACTTTTCTCCAGAAATAAATGCATCGCCGCATAATTATTTAAATTCATCTTCTGTCGGATGTCTGTAGTATTATGTAGAGAATGCCCAAGAAATAAATGCATTACCGCAAAAATATTTAATTTCTTTTTGTATCGGATGTCTTTCGTAGTATGTAGAGTGGAATCTTTTAATTCAACGGAGAGGCATTTACTTTTCTCCAGAAATAAATGCATCGCCGCATAAATATTTAAATTCTTCTTCTGTAGGATGTCTGTACTATTATGTAGAGATGAATCTTGCTTATTTTAACGGAGAGGCATTTACTTTTCTCCAGAAATAAATGCATCGCCGCATAATTATTTAAATTCATCTTCTGTTGGATGTCTGTAGAATTATGTAGAGATGAATCTTGTTTATTTTAACGGAGATGCATTTACTTTTCTCCAGAAATAAATGCATCACTGCATAAATATTTAACTTCCTCTTCTGTAGGATGTCTGTCGTATTATGTAGAGTGGAATCTTGTTTATTTCAACGGAGAGGCATTTACTTTTCTCAAGAAATAAATGCATCGCCGCATAAATATTTAAATTCTTCTTGTATCGGATGTCTGTCGTAGTATGTAGAGTGGAATCTTTTAATTCAACGGAGAGGCATTTACTTTTCTCCAGAAATAAATGCATCGCCGCATAAATATTTAAATTCTTCTTCTGTAGGATGTCTGTAGTATCATGTAGAGATGAATCTTGTTTATTTTAACGGAGAGGCATTTACTTTTCTCCAGAAATAAATGCATCGCCGCATAAATATTTAAATTCTTCTGTAGGATGTCTGTAGTCATATGTAGAGATGAATCTTGATTAATTTAACGGAGAGGCATTTACTTTTCCTCAGAAATAAATACATCGTCGCATAAGTATTTAGTTTCTTCTTGAATCGGATGTCTGTCGTAGTATGTAGAGTGGAATCTTTTAATTCAACGGAGAGGCATTTACTTTTCTCCAGAAATAAATGCATCGCCGCATAAATATTTAAATTCTTCTTCTGTAGGGTGTCTGTAGTATTATGTAGAGATGAATCTTGTTTATTTTAACGGAGATGCATTTATTTTTCCCCAGAAATAAATGCATCGCCGCATAAATATTTAATTTCTTCTTGTATCGGATGTCTGTCGTAGTATGTAGAGTGGAAACTTTTAATTCAACGGAGAGGCATTTACTTTTCCCCAGAAATAAATGCATCACCGCATAAATATTTAAATTCTTCTTCTGTAGAATGTCTGTAGTATTATGTAGAGTTGAATCTTCTTTATTTTAACGGAGAGGCCTTTACTTTTCCCCGGAAATAAATGAATCGCCCCATAAATATTTAATTTCTTCTTCTGTAGGATGTCTGTAGTATTATGTAGAGATGAATCTTGTTTATTTCAACGGAGAAGCATTTACTTTTCTCCAGAAATAAATGCATCGCCGCATAAATATTTAAATTCTTCTTCTGTAGGATGTCTGTAGTATTATGTAGAACGGAATCTTGTTTATTTCAACGGAGAGGCATTTACTTTTCTCCGGAAATAAATGCATCGCCGCATAAATATTTAAATTCTTCTTCTGTAGGATGTCTGTAGTATTATGTAGAGATGAATCTTGTTTATTTTAACGGAGAGGCATTTACTTTTCTCCAGAAATAAATGCATCGCCGCATAAATATTAAAATTCTTCTTCTGTAAGATGTCTGTAGTATTATGTAGAGATGAATCTTGTTTATTTCAACGGAGAGGCATTTACTTTTCTCCAGAAATAAATGCATCGCCGCATAAATATTAAAATTCTTCTTCTGTAAGATGTCTGTAGTATTATGTAGAGATGAATCTTGTTTATTTTAACGGAGAGGCATTTACTTTACTCCAGAAATAAATGCATCGCCGCATAAATATTTAATTTCTTCTTGTATCGGATGTCTGTCGTAGTATGTAGAGTGGAATCTTTTAATTCAACGGAGAGGCATTTACTTTTCTCCAGAAATAAATGCATCGCCCCATAAATATTTAATTTCTTCTTCTGTAGAATGTCTGTAGTATTATGTAGAGATGAATCTTGTTTATTTCAACGGAGAGGCATTTACTTTTCTCCAGAAATAAATGCATCGCCGCATAAATATTAAAATTCTTCTTCTGTAAGATGTCTGTAGTATTATGTAGAGATGAATCTTATTTATTTTAACGGAGAGGCATTTACTTTACTCCAGAAATAAATGCATCTCCGCATAAATATTTAATTTCTTCTTGTATCGGATGTCTGTCGTAGTATGTATAGTAGAATGTTTTAATTCAACGGAGAGGCATTTACTTTTCTCCAGAAATAAATGCATCGCCGCATAATTATTTAAATTCATCTTCTGTCGGATGTCTGTAGTATTATGTAGAGAATGCCCAAGAAATAAATGCATTACCGCAAAAATATTTAATTTCTTTTTGTATCGGATGTCTTTCGTAGTATGTAGAGTGGAATCTTTTAATTCAACGGAGAGGCATTTACTTTTCTCCAGAAATAAATGCATCGCCGCATAAATATTTAAATTCTTCTTCTGTAGGATGTCTGTACTATTATGTAGAGATGAATCTTGCTTATTTTAACGGAGAGGCATTTACTTTTCTCCAGAAATAAATGCATCGCCGCATAATTATTTAAATTCATCTTCTGTCGGATGTCTGTAGAATTATGTAGAGATGAATCTTGTTTATTTTAACGGAGAGGCATTTACTTTTCCCCATAAATAAATGCATCGCCGCATAAATATTTAATTTTTTCTTGTATCGGATATCTGTCGCAGTATGTAGAGTAAAATGTTTTAATTCAACGGAGAGGCATTTACTTTTCTCCAGAAATAAATGCATCGCCGCATAAATATTTAAATTCTTCTTCTGTAGGATGTCTGTCGTATTATGTAGAGATGAATCTTGTTTATTTTAACGGAGAGGCATTTACTTTTCCCCAGAAAAAAATGCATCACCGCATAAATATTTAATTTCTTCTTCTGTAATATGTCTGTAGTATTATTTAGAGATGAATCTTGTTTATTTTAACGGAGAGGCATTCACTTTTCTCCAGAAATAAATGCATCGCCGCATAAATATTTAAATTCTTCTTCTGTAGAATGTCTGTAGTATTATGTAGAGATGAATCTTCTTTATTTTAACGGAGAGGCATTTACCTTCCCCAGAAATAAATGAATCGCCCCATAAATATTTAATTTCTTCTTCTGTAGGATGTCTGTAGTATTAAATAGACATGAATCTTGTTTATTTTAATGGAGAGGCATTTACTTTTCCCCAGAAATAAATGCATCGCCGCATAAGGATTTAACTTCCTCTTAAATCGGATGTCTGTCGTATTATGTAGAGTGGAATCTTCTTTATTTCAACGGAGAGGCAGTTACTTTTCTCCAGAAATAAATGCATCGCCGCATAAATATTTAAATTATTCTTCTGTCGGATGACTGTAGTATTATGTAGAGATGAATCTTGTTTATTTTAACGGAGATGCATTTACTTTTCTCCAGAAATAAATGCATCACTGCATAAATATTTAATTTCCTCTTCTGTAGGATGTCTGTCGTAATATGTAGAGTGGAATCTTGTTTATTTCAACGGAGAGGCATTTACTTTTCTCAAGAAATAAATGCATCGCCGCATAAATATTTAAATTCTTCTTGTATCGGATGTCTGTCGTAGTATGTAGAGTGGAATCTTTTAATTCAACGGAGAGGCATTTACTTTTCTCCAGAAATAAATGCATCGCCGCATAAATATTTAAATTCTTCTTCTGTAGGATGTCTGTAGTATTATGTAGAGATGAATCTTCTTTATTTTAACGGAGAGGCCTTTACTTTTCCCCGGAAATAAATGAATCGCCCCATAAATATTTAATTTCTTCTTCTGTAGGATGTCTGTAGTATTATGTAGAGATGAATCTTGTTTATTTCAACGGAGAAGCATTTACTTTTCTCCAGAAATAAATGCATCGCCGCATAAATATTTAAATTCTTCTTCTGTAGGATGTCTGTAGTATTATGTAGAACGGAATCTTGTTTATTTCAACGGAGAGGCATTTACTTTTCTCCGGAAATAAATGCATCGCCGCATAAATATTTAAATTCTTCTTCTGTAGGATGTCTGTAGTATTATGTAGAGATGAATCTTGTTTATTTTAACGGAGAGGCATTTACTTTTCTCCAGAAATAAATGCATCGCCGCATAAATATTAAAATTCTTCTTCTGTAAGATGTCTGTAGTATTATGTAGAGATGAATCTTGTTTATTTCAACGGAGAGGCATTTACTTTTCTCCAGAAATAAATGCATCGCCGCATAAATATTTAAATTCTTCTTCTGTAGGATGTCTGTAGTATCATGTAGAGATGAATCTTGTTTATTTTAACGGAGAGGCATTTACTTTTCTCCAGAAATAAATGCATCGCCGCATAAATATTTAAATTCTTCTTCTGTAAGATGTCTGTAGTATTATGTAGAGATGAATCTTGTTTATTTTAACGGAGAGGCATTTACTTTACTCCAGAAATAAATGCATCGCCGCATAAATATTTAATTTCTTCTTGTATCGGATGTCTGTCGTAGTATGTAGAGTGGAATCTTTTAATTCAACGGAGAGGCATTTACTTTTCTCCAGAAATAAATGCATCGCCCCATAAATATTTAATTTCTTCTTCTGTAGAATGTCTGTAGTATTATGTAGAGATGAATCTTGTTTATTTCAACGGAGAGGCATTTACTTTTCTCCAGAAATAAATGCATCGCCGCATAAATATTAAAATTCTTCTTCTGTAAGATGTCTGTAGTATTATGTAGAGATGAATCTTGTTTATTTTAACGGTGAGGCATTTACTTTACTCCAGAAATAAATGCATCGCCGCATAAATATTTAATTTCTTCTTGTATCGGATGTCTGTCGTAGTATGTATAGTAGAATCTTTTAATTCAACGGAGAGGCATTTACTTTTCTCCAGAAATAAATGCATCGCCGCATAATTATTTAAATTCATCTTCTGTCGGATGTATGTTGTATTATGTAGAGAATGCCCAAGAAATAAATGCATTACCGCAAAAATATTTAATTTCTTTTTGTATCGGATGTCTTTCGTAGTATGTAGAGTGGAATCTTTTAATTCAACGGAGAGGCATTTACTTTTCTCCAGAAATAAATGCATCGCCGCATAAATATTTAAATTCTTCTTCTGTAGGATGTCTGTACTATTATGTAGAGATGAATCTTGCTTATTTTAACGGAGAGGCATTCACTTTTCTCCAGAAATAAATGCATCGCCGCATAATTATTTAAATTCATCTTCTGTCGGATGTCTGTAGAATTATGTAGAGATGAATCTTGTTTATTTTAACGGAGAGGCATTTACTTTTCCCCATAAATAAATGCATCGCCGCATAAATATTTAATTTTTTCTTGTATCGGATATCTGTCGCAGTATGTAGAGTAAAATGTTTTAATTCAACGGAGAGGCATTTACTTTTCTCCAGAAATAAATGCATCGCCGCATAAATATTTAAATTCTTCTTCTGTAGGATGTCTGTCGTATTATGTAGAGATGAATCTTGTTTATTTTAACGGAAAGGCATTTATTTTCCCCAGAAGAAAATGCATCACCGCATAAATATTTAATTTCTTCTTCTGTAGTATGTCTGTAGTATTATGTAGAGATGAATCTTGTTTATTTTAACGGAGAGGCATTCACTTTTCTCCAGAAATAAATGCATCACCGCATAAATATTTAAATTCTTCTTCTGTAGGATGTCTGTCGTATTATGTAGAGATGAATCTTCTTTATTTTAACGGAGAGGCATTTACTTTTCCCCAGAAATAAATGAATCGCCCCATAAATATTTAATTTCTTCTTCTGTAGGATGTCTGTAGTATTATGTAGAGATGAATCTTGTTTATTTCAACGGAGAAGCATTAACTTTTCTCCAGAAATAAATGCATCGCCGCATAAATATTTAAATTCTTCTGTAGGATGTCTGTAGTCATATGTAGAGATGAATCTTGATTAATTTAACGGAGAGGCATTTACTTTTCCTCAGAAATAAATACATCGTCGCATAAATATTTAGTTTCTTCTTGAATCGGATGTCTGTCGTAGTATGTAGAGTGGAATCTTTTAATTCAACGGAGAGGCATTTACTTTTCTCCAGAAATAAATGCATCGCCGCATAAATATTTAAATTCTTCTTCTGTAGGGTGTCTGTAGTATTATGTAGAGATGAATCTTGTTTATTTTAACGGAGATGCATTTATTTTTCCCCAGAAATAAATGCATCGCCGCATAAATATTTAATTTCTTCTTGTATCGGATGTCTGTCGTAGTATGTAGAGTGGAAAGTTTTAATTCAACGGAGAGGCATTTACTTTTCCCCAGAAATAAATGCATCACCGCATAAATATTTAAATTCTTCTTCTGTAGAATGTCTGTAGTATTATGTAGAGATGAATCTTCTTTATTTTAACGGAGAGGCCTTTACTTTTCCCCGGAAATAAATGAATCGCCCCATAAATATTTAATTTCTTCTTCTGTAGGATGTCTGTAGTATTATGTAGAGATGAATCTTGTTTATTTCAACGGAGAAGCATTTACTTTTCTCCAGAAATAAATGCATCGCCGCATTAATATTTAAATTCTTCTTCTGTAGGATGTCTGTAGTATTATGTAGAACGGAATCTTGTTTATTTCAACGGAGAGGCATTTACTTTTCTCCGGAAATAAATGCATCGCCGCATAAATATTTAAATTCTTCTTCTGTAGGATGTCTGTAGTATTATGTAGAAATGAATCTTGTTTATTTTAACGGAGAGGCATTTACTTTTCTCCAGAAATAAATGCATCGCCGCATAAATATTAAAATTCTTCTTCTGTAAGATGTCTGTAGTATTATGTAGAGATGAATCTTGTTTATTTCAACGGAGAGGCATTTACTTTTCTCCAGAAATAAATGCATCGCCGCATAAATATTAAAATTCTTCTTCTGTAAGATGTCTGTAGTATTATGTAGAGATGAATCTTGTTTATTTTAACGGAGAGGCATTTACTTTACTCCAGAAATAAATGCATCGCCGCATAAATATTTAATTTCTTCTTGTATCGGATGTCTGTCGTAGTATGTAGAGTGGAATCTTTTAATTCAACGGAGAGGCATTTACTTTTCTCCAGAAATAAATGCATCGCCCCATAAATATTTAATTTCTTCTTCTGTAGAATGTCTGTAGTATTATGTAGAGATGAATCTTGTTTATTTCAACGGAGAGGCATTTACTTTTCTCCAGAAATAAATGCATCGCCGCATAAATATTAAAATTCTTCTTCTGTAAGATGTCTGTAGTATTATGTAGAGATGAATCTTGTTTATTTTAACGGAGAGGCATTTACTTTACTCCAGAAATAAATGCATCGCCGCATAAATATTTAATTTCTTCTTGTATCGGATGTCTGTCGTAGTATGTATAGTAGAATCTTTTAATTCAACGGAGAGGCATTTCCTTTTCTCCAGAAATAAATGCATCGCCGCATAATTACTTAAATTCATCTTCTGTCGGATGTCTGTAGTATTATGTAGAGAATGCCCAAGAAATAAATGCATTACCGCATAAATATTTAATTTCTTTTTGTATCGGATGTCTTTCGTAGTATGTAGAGTGGAATCTTTTAATTCAACGGAGAGGCATTTACTTTTCTCCAGAAATAAATGCATCGCCGCATAAATATTTAAATTCTTCTTCTGTAGGATGTCTGTACTATTATGTAGAGATGAATCTTTCTTATTTTAACGGAGAGGCATTTACTTTTCTCCAGAAATAAATGCATCGCCGCATAATTATTTAAATTCATCTTCTGTCGGATGTCTGTAGAATTATGTAGAGATGAATCTTGTTTATTTTAACGGAGAGGCATTTACTTTTCCCCATAAATAAATGCATCGCCGCATAAATATTTAATTTTTTCTTGTATCGGATGTCTGTCGTAGTATGTAGAGTGGAAAGTTTTAATTCAACGGAGAGGCATTTACTTTTCCCCAGAAATAAATGCATCACCGCATAAATATTTAAATTCTTCTTCTGTAGAATGTCTGTAGTATTATGTAGAGATGAATCTTCTTTATTTTAACGGAGAGGCCTTTACTTTTCCCCGGAAATAAATGAATCGCCCCATAAATATTTAATTTCTTCTTCTGTAGGATGTCTGTAGTATTATGTAGAGATGAATCTTGTTTATTTCAACGGAGAAGCATTTACTTTTCTCCAGAAATAAATGCATCGCCGCATTAATATTTAAATTCTTCTTCTGTAGGATGTCTGTAGTATTATGTAGAACGGAATCTTGTTTATTTCAACGGAGAGGCATTTACTTTTCTCCGGAAATAAATGCATCGCCGCATAAATATTTAAATTCTTCTTCTGTAGGATGTCTGTAGTATTATGTAGAAATGAATCTTGTTTATTTTAACGGAGAGGCATTTACTTTTCTCCAGAAATAAATGCATCGCCGCATAAATATTAAAATTCTTCTTCTGTAAGATGTCTGTAGTATTATGTAGAGATGAATCTTGTTTATTTCAACGGAGAGGCATTTACTTTTCTCCAGAAATAAATGCATCGCCGCATAAATATTAAAATTCTTCTTCTGTAAGATGTCTGTAGTATTATGTAGAGATGAATCTTGTTTATTTTAACGGAGAGGCATTTACTTTACTCCAGAAATAAATGCATCGCCGCATAAATATTTAATTTCTTCTTGTATCGGATGTCTGTCGTAGTATGTAGAGTGGAATCTTTTAATTAAACGGAGAGGCATTTACTTTTCTCCAGAAATAAATGCATCGCCCCATAAATATTTAATTTCTTCTTCTGTAGAATGTCTGTAGTATTATGTAGAGATGAATCTTGTTTATTTCAACGGAGAGGCATTTACTTTTCTCCAGAAATAAATGCATCGCCGCATAAATATTAAAATTCTTCTTCTGTAAGATGTCTGTAGTATTATGTAGAGATGAATCTTGTTTATTTTAACGGAGAGGCATTTACTTTACTCCAGAAATAAATGCATCGCCGCATAAATATTTAATTTCTTCTTGTATCGGATGTCTGTCGTAGTATGTATAGTAGAATCTTTTAATTCAACGGAGAGGCATTTCCTTTTCTCCAGAAATAAATGCATCGCCGCATAATTACTTAAATTCATCTTCTGTCGGATGTCTGTAGTATTATGTAGAGAATGCCCAAGAAATAAATGCATTACCGCATAAATATTTAATTTCTTTTTGTATCGGATGTCTTTCGTAGTATGTAGAGTGGAATCTTTTAATTCAACGGAGAGGCATTTACTTTTCTCCAGAAATAAATGCATCGCCGCATAAATATTTAAATTCTTCTTCTGTAGGATGTCTGTACTATTATGTAGAGATGAATCTTGCTTATTTTAACGGAGAGGCATTTACTTTTCTCCAGAAATAAATGCATCGCCGCATAATTATTTAAATTCATCTTCTGTCGGATGTCTGTAGAATTATGTAGAGATGAATCTTGTTTATTTTAACGGAGAGGCATTTACTTTTCCCCATAAATAAATGCATCGCCGCATAAATATTTAATTTTTTCTTGTATCGGATATCTGTCGCCGTATGTAGAGTAAAATGTTCTAATTCAACGGAGAGGCATTTACTTTTCTCCAGAAATAAATGCATCGCCGCATAAATATTTAATTTCTTCTTCTGTAGGATGTCTGTCGTATTATGTAGAGATGAATCTTGTTTATTTTAACGGAAAGGCATTTATTTTCCCCAGAAGAAAATGCATCACCGCATAAATATTTAATTTCTTCTTCTGTAGTATGTCTGTAGTATTATGTAGAGATGAATCTTGTTTATTTTAACGGAGAGGCATTCACTTTTCTCAAGAAATAAATGCATCGCCGCATAAATATTTAAATTCTTCTTCTGTAGGATGTCTGTCGTATTATGTAGAGATGAATCTTGTTTATTTTAACGGAGAGGCATTTACTTTTCCCCAGAAAAAAATGCATCACCGCATAAATATTTAATTTCTTCTTCTGTAGTATGTCTGTAGTATTATTTAGAGATGAATCTTGTTTATTTTAACGGAGAGGCATTCACTTTTCTCCAGAAATAAATGCATCGCCGCATAAATATTTAAATTCTTCTTCTGTAGGATGTCTGTAGTATTATGTAGAGATGAATCTTGTTTATTTTAACGGAGAGGCATTTACTTTTCTCCAGAAATAAATGCATCGCAATATAAATATTTAAATTCTTCTTCTGTAGGATGTCTGTAGTATTATGTAGAGATGAATCTTGTTTATTTTAACAGAGAGGCATTTACTTTTCCCCAGAAATAAATGCATCGCCGCATAAATATTTAATTTTTTCTTGTATCGGATATCTGTCGCAGTATGTAGAGTAGAATGTTTTAATTCAACGGAGAGGCATTTACTTTTCTCCAGAAATAAATGCATCGCCGCATAAATATTTAATTTCTTCTTGTATCGGATGTCTGTCGTATTATGTAGAGTGGATTCTTCTTTATTTCAACGGAGAGGGATTTACTTTACTCCAGAAATAAATGCATCGCCGCATAAATATTTAATTTCTTCTTGTATCGGATGTCTGTCGTAGTATGTAGAGTGGAATCTTTTAATTCAACGGAGAGGCATTTACTTTTCCCCAGAAATAAATGCATCACCGCATAAATATTTAACTTCCTCTTCTATCGGATGTCTGTCGTATTATGTAGAGTGCAATCTTGTTTATTTCAACGGAGAGGCATTTACTTTTCTCCAGAAATAAATGCATCGTCGCATAAATATTTAGTTTCTTCTTGAATCGGATATCTGTCGTAGTATGTAGAGTGGAATCTTTTAATTCAACGGAGAGGCATTTAATTTCTCCAGAAATAAATGCATCGCCGCATAAATATTTAAATTCTTCTTCTGTAGAATGTCTGTAGTATTATGTAGAGATGAATCTTCTTTATTTTAACGGAGAGGCATTTACTTTTCCCCAGAAATAAATGAATCGCCCCATAAATATTTAATTTCTTCTTCTGTAGGATGTCTGTAGTATTATGTAGAGATGAATCTTGTTTATTTTAAAGGAGAGGCATTTACTTTTCCCCAGAAATAAATGCATCGCCGCATTAATATTTAAATTCTTCTTCTGTAGGATGTCTGTAGTATAATGAAGAGATGAATCTTGTTTATTTTAACGTAGAGGCATTTACTTTTCCCCAGAAATAAATGCATCGCCAAATATTTAATTTCTTCTTCTATCGGATGTCTGTCGTATTATGTAGAGTGGATTCTTCTTTATTTCAACGGAGAGGGATTTACTTTACTCCAGAAATAAATGCATCGCCGCATAAATATTTAATTTCTTCTTGTATCGGATGTCTGTCGTAGTATGTAGAGATGGATCTTGTTTATTTTAACGGAGAGGCATTTACTTTTCTCCAGAAATAAATGCGTCGCCGCATAAATATTTAAATTCTTCTTCTGTAGGATGTCTCTCGTATTATGTGGAGATGAATCTTGTTTATTTTAACGGAGATGCATTTACTTTTCTCCAGAAATAAATGCATCACCGCATAAATATTTAACTTCCTCTTCTATCGGATGTCTGTCGTATTATGTAGAGTGGAATCTTGTTTATTTCAACGGAGAGGCATTTACTTTTCTCCAGAAATAAATGCATCGTCGCATAAATATTTAGTTTCTTCTTGAATCGGATGTCTGTCGTAGTATGTAGAGTGGAATCCTTTAATTCAACGGAGAGGCATTTACTTTTCTCCAGAAATAAATGCATCGTCGCATAAATATTTAGTTTCTTCTTGAATCGGATGTCTGTCGTAGTATGTAGAGTGGAATCTTTTAATTCAACGGAGAGGCATTTAATTTCTCCAGAAATAAATGCATCGCCGCATAAATATTTAAATTCTTCTTCTGTAGAATGTCTGTAGTATTATGTAGAGATGAATCTTCTTTATTTTAACGGAGAGGCATTTACTTTTCCCCAGAAATAAATGAATCGCCCCATAAATATTTAATTTCTTCTTCTGTAGGATGTCTGTAGTATTATGTAGAGATGAATCTTGTTTATTTCAACGGAGAAGCATTTACTTTTCTCCAGAAATAAATGCATCGCCGCATAAATATTTAAATTCTTCTTCTGTAGGATGTCTGTAGTATTAACTAGAGATGAATCTTGTTTATTTTAATGGAGAGGCATTTACTTTTCCCCAGAATGCATCGCCGCATAAGGATTTAACTTCCTCTTAAATCGGATGTCTGTCGTACTATGTAGAGTGCAATCTTGTTTATTTCAACGGAGAGGCATTTACTTTTCTCCAGAAATAAATGCATCGTCGCATAAATATTTAGTTTCTTCTTGAATCGGATGTCCGTCGTAGTATGTAGAGTGGAATCTTTTAATTCAACGGAGAGGCATTTAGTTTCTCCAGAAATAAATGCATCGCCGCATAAATATTTAAATTCTTCTTCTGTAGAATGTCTGTAGTATTATGTAGAGATGAATCTTCTTTATATCAACGGAGAGGCAGTTACTTTTCTCCAGAAATAAATGCATCGCCGCATAAATATTTAAATTCTTCTTCTGTAGGATGTCTGTAGTATTATGTAGAGATGAATCTTGTTTATTTTAACGGAGAGGCATTTACTTTTCTCCAGAAATAAATGCATCGCCGCATAAATATTTAAATTCTTCTTCTGTAGGATGTCTGTCGTATTATGTAGAGTGGAAACTTGTTTATTTCAATGGAGAGGCATTTACTTTTCTCAAGAAATAAATGCATCGCCGCATAAATATTTAATTTCTTCTTGTATCGGATGTCTGTCGTAGTATGTAGAGTGGAATCTTTTAATTCAACGGAGAGGCATTTACTTTTCTCCAGAAATAAATGCATCGCCCCATAAATATTTAATTTCTTCTTCTGTAGAATGTCTGTAGTATTATGTAGAGATGAATCTTGTTTATTTCAACGGAGAGGCATTTACTTTTCTCCAGAAATAAATGCATCGCCGCATAAATATTTAAATTCTTCTTCTGTAAGATGTCTGTAGTATTATGTAGAGATGAATCTTGTTTATTTTAACGGAGAGGCATTTACTTTACTCCAGAAATAAATGCATCGCCGCATAAATATTTAATTTCTTCTTGTATCGGATGTCTGTCGTAGTATGTATAGTAGAATCTTTTAATTCAACGGAGAGGCATTTACTTTTCTCCAGAAATAAATGCATCGCCGCATAATTATTTAAATTCATCTTCTGTCGGATGTCTGTAGTATTATGTAGAGAATGCCCAAAAAATAAATGCATTACCGCATAAATATTTAATTTCTTTTTGTAACGGATGTCTGTCGTAGTATGTATAGTAGAATCATTTAATTCAACGGAGAGGCATTTACTTTTCTCCAGAAATAAATGCATCGCCGCATAAATATTTAAATTCTTCTTCTGTAGGATGTCTGTACTATTATGTAGGGATGAATCTTGCTTATTTTAACGGAGAGGCATTTACTTTTCTCCAGAAATAAATGCATCGCCGCATAATTATTTAAATTCATCTTCTGTCGGATGTCTGTAGAATTATGTAGAGATGAATCTTGTTTATTTTAACGGAGAGGCATTTACTTTTCCCCAGAAATAAATGCATCGCCGCATAAATATTTAATGTTTTCTTGTATCGGATATCTGTCGCAGTATGTAGAGTAAAATGTTTTAATTCAACGGAGAGGCATTTACTTTTCTCCAGAAATAAATGCATCGCCGCATAAATATTTAAATTCTTCTTCTGTAGGATGTCTGTCGTATTATGTAGAGATGAATCTTGTTTATTTTAACGGAAAGGCATTTATTTTCCCCAGAAGAAAATGCATCACCGCATAAATATTTAATTTCTTCTTCTGTAGTATGTCTGTAGTATTATGTAGAGATGAATCTTGTTTATTTTAACGGAGAGGCATTCACTTTTCTCCAGAAATAAATGCATCGCCGCATAAATATTTAAATTCTTCTTCTGTAGGATGTCTGTCGTATTATGTAGAGATGAATCTTGTTTATTTTAACGGAGAGGCATTTACTTTTCCCCAGAAAAAAATGCATCACCGCATAAATATTTAAATTTTTCTTCTGTAGGATGTCTGTAGTATTATGTAGAGATGAATCTTGTTTATTTTAACGGAGAGGCATTTACTTTTCCCCAGAAATAAATGCATCGCCGCATAAATATTTAATTTCTTCTTATATCGGATGTCTGTCTTTGTATGTAGAATGGAATCTTGTTTATTTCAACGTAGAGGTATTTATTTTTCTCCAAGAATAAATGCATCGCCGCATAAATATTTAATTTTTCTTGTATCGGATGTCTGTCGTAGTATGTAGACTGGAATATTTTAATTCAACGGAGAGGCATTTACTTTTCTCCAGAAATAAATGCATCGCCGCATAAATATTTAATTTCTTCTTGTATCGGATGTCTGTAGTATTATGTAGAGATGAATCTTGTTTATTTCAACGGAGAGGCATTTACTTTTCTTCAGAAATAAATGCATCGCCGCATAAATATTTAATTTTTTCTTGTATCGGATATCTGTCGCAGTATGTAGAGTAGAATGTTTTATTTCAACGGAGAGGCATTTACTTTTCTCCAGAAATAAATGCATCGCCGCATAAATATTTAATTACTTCTTGTATCGGATGTCTGTCGTAGTATGTAGAGATGGATCTTGTTTATTTTAACGGAGAGGCATTTACTTTTCTCCAGAAATAAATGCGTCGCCGCATAAATATTTAAATTCTTCTTCTGTAGGATGTCTCTCGTATTATGTAGAGATGAATCTTGTTTATTTTAACGGAGATGCATTTACTTTTCTCCAGAAATAAATGCATCACCGCATAAATATTTAACTTCCTCTTCTATCGGATGTCAGTCGTATTATGTAGAGTGGAATCTTGTTTATTTCAACGGAGAGGCATTTACTTTTCTCCAGAAATAAATGCATCGTCGCATAAATATTTAGTTTCTTCTTGAATCTGATGTCTGTCGTAGTATGTAGAGTGGAATCCTTTAATTCAACGGAGAGGCATTTACTTTTCTCCAGAAATAAATGCATCGCCGCATAAATATTTAAATTCTTCTTCTGTAGGGTGTCTGTAGTATTATGAAGAGATGAATCTTGTTTATTTTAACGGAGATGCATTTATTTTTCCTCAGAAATAAATGCATCGCCGCATAAATATTTAATTTCTTCTTGTATCGGATATCTGTCGCAGTATGTAGAGTAGAATGTTTTATTTCAACGGAGAGGCATTTACTTTTCTCCAGAAATAAATGCATCGCGCATAAATATATAATTTCTTCTTTTGTAGGATGTCTGTAGTATTATATATAGATGAATCTTGTTTATTTTAACGGAGAAGCATTTACTTTTCCCAAGAAATAAATGCATCACCGCATAAATATTTAATTTGTTCTTTTATCGCATGTCTGTCGTGTTATGTAGAGATGAATCTTGTTTATTTTAAAGGAGAGGCATTTACTTTTCCCCAGAAATAAATGCATCGCCGCATTAATATTTAAATTCTTCTTCTGTAGGATGTCTGTAGTATAATGAAGAGATGAATCTTGTTTATTTTAACGGAGAGGCATTTACTTTTCCCCAGAAATAAATGCATCGCCAAATATTTAATTTCTTCTTGTATCGGATGTCTGTCGTAGTATGTAGAGTGGAATATTTTAATTCAACGGAGAGGCATTTACTTTTCTCCAGAAATAAATGCATCGCCGCATAAATATTTAAATTCTTCTTCTGTAGGATGTCTGTAGTATTATGTAGAGATGAATCTTGTTTATTTCAACGGAGAGGCATTTACTTTTCTTCAGAAATAAATGCATCGCCGCATAAATATTAATTTCTTCTTGTATCGGATGTCTGTCGTAGTATGTAGAGATGAATCTTGTTTATTTCAACGGAGAGGCATTTACTTTTCTCCAGAAATAAATGCATCACCTCATAAATATTTAATTTGTTCTTGTATCGGATGTCTGTCGTAGTATGTAGAGATGAATCTTGTTTAATTTAACGGAGAGTTATTTACTTTTCTCCAGAAATAAATGCATCGCCGCATAAATATTTAAATTCTTCTTCTGTAGGATGTCTGTAGTATTATGTAGAGATGAATCTTGTTTATTTTAACGCAGAGGCATTTACTTTTCCCCAGTAATAAATGCATCGCCGCATAAATATTTAATTTCTTCTTGTATCGGATGTCTGTCGTAGTATGTAGAGTGGAATCTTTTAATTCAACGGAGAAGCATTTACTTTTCTCCAGAAATAAATGCATCGCCGCATAAATATTTAAATTCTTCTTCTGTAGGATGTCTGTAGTATTATGTAGAGATGAATCTTGTTTATTTTAACGGAGAGGCATTTACTTTTCCCCAGAAATAAATGCATCGCCGCATAAATATTTAATTTCTTCTTCTGTTCAATGTATGTAGTATTATGTAGAGTGGAATCTTGTATATTTTAACGGAGAGGTATTTACTTTTCTCCAGAAATAAATACTCCGCATAAATATTATATTTCTTTTTCTGTCGATTGGCTGTAGAATTATTTAAAGACCAATCGTGTTTATTTCAACGGAGAGGCATTTACTTTTCTCGATATATAAATTCATCTCCCCATAAATATTTAATTTCTGCTTCTGTACGATATCTGTCGTATTATTTAGAGACGAATCTTGTTTATTTCAACGGAGAGTTATTTACTTTTCTCTAGAACTAAATTCATCTCGGCATATGGCATATTTCAAACATAATTTTTAAAGCTACGCAAGCACTTGTCCTACTCTTTCACCAAGCGATGAATACCTTGACCATAGAATCCTTTGGTTGAAATAGGAACCGGTTTCGAACAAAGTCCGGGACTTCCCTGTTCAAGTTGAAACTGCGACCCTTCAAGGTCGTTTTTAGCCTACTAAATATGTGAAAGTCGTATGGCGAAAGTTCCGTGCTATACGGATGGTTTTCGAATCTTGTACATCAAATCTTCACCAGATTCCCTCAATGAATTGCTTTTGTCTGTCTTTCACACGAGTTACTGTCAAAGCATGTTCCCCGTACACTGCTTTCATTTTCCGATGCACTTTTCTCCAGAAATAAATGCATCGCCGCATAAATATTTAAATTCTTCTTCTGTAGGATGTCTATAGTATTATGTAGAGATGAATCTTGTTTATTTTAACGGAGAGGCATTTACTTTTCTCCAGAAATAAATGCATCGCCGCATAAATATTTAAATTCTTCTTCTGTAGGATGTCTGTAGTATTATGTAGATATGAATCTTGTTTATTTTAACGGAGAGGCATTTACTTTTCCCCAGAAATAAATGCATCGCCGCATAAATATTTAATTTTTTCTTGTATCGGATATCTGTCGCAGTATGTAGAGTAGAATGTTTTAATTCAACGGAGAGGCATTTACTTTTCTCCAGAAATAAATGCATCGCCGCATAAATATTTAACTTCCTCTTCTATCGGATGTCTTTCGTATTATGTAGAGTGGAATCTTGTATATTTCAACGGAGAGGCATTTACTTTTCTCCAGAAATAAATGCATCGCCTAATAAGTATTTAATTTCTTCTTGTATCGGATGTCTGTCGTAGTATGTAGAGTGGAATCTTTTAATTCAACGGAGAGACATTTACTTTTCTCCAGAAATAAATGCATCGTCGCATAAATATTTAGTTTCTTCTTGAATCGGATGTCTGTCGTAGTATGTAGAGTGAAATCCTTTAATTCAACGGAGAGGCATTTACTTTTCTCGAGAAATAAATGCATCGCCGCATAAATATTTAATTTCTTCTTGTATCGAATGTCTGTCGTAGTATGTAGAGTACAATCTTTTAATTCAACGGAGAGGCATTTACTTTTCTCCAGAAATAAATGCATCGCCGAATAATATTTAAATTCCTCTTCTTTCGGATGTCTGTCGTATTATGTAGAGTGGAATCTTAAATATTTCAACGGAGAGACATTTACTTTTTTCCAGAAATAAATGCATCGCCGCATTAATATTTAAAATCTTCTTCTGTAGGATGTCTGTAGTATTAAGTAGAGATGAATCTTGTTTAATTTAACGGAGAGGCATTTACTTTTCCCCAGAAATAAATGCATCTCCGCATAAATATTTAATTTCTTCTTCTGTAGGATGTATGTAGTATTATGTAGAAATGAATCTTGTTTATTTTAACGGAGAGGCATTTACTTTTCCCCAGAAATAAATGCATCGCCGCATAAATATTTAATTTCTTCTTCTGTAGGATGTCTGTAGTATTATGTACAGATGAATCTTGTTTATTTTAACGGAGAGGCATTTACTTTTCCCCAGAAATAAATGCATCGCCGCATAATTATTTAAATTCTTCTTCTGTCGGATGTCTGTAGTATTATGTAGAGATGAATCTTGTTTATTTTAACGGAGAGGCATTTACTTTTCTCCAGAAATAAATGCATCGCCGCATAAATATTTAATTTCCTCTTGTATCGGATGTCTGGCTTAGTATGTAGAGTAGAATCTTTTAATTCAACGGAGAGGCATTTACTTTTCTCCAGAAATAAATGCATCGCCGCATAAATATTTAATTTCCTCTTGTATCGGATGTCTGTCGTAGTATGTAGAGTGGAATCTTTTAATTCGACGGAGATGCATTTACTTTTTTCCAGAAATAAATGCATCGCCGCATAAATATTTAAATTCTTGTATCGGATGTCTGTCGTAGTATGTAGAGATGAATCTTGTTTATTTTAACGGAGAGGCATTTACTTTTCTCCAGAAATAAATGCATCGCCGCATAAATATTTAACTTCTTCTTGTATCGGATGTCTGTCGTAGTATGTAGAGATGAATCTTGTTTATTTTAACGGGGAACATTTACTTTTCCCCAGAAATAAATTCATCGCCGCATAAATATTTAATTTCTTCTTGTATCGGATGTCTGTCTGAGTATGTAGAGTAGAATCTTGTTTATTTCAACCGAGAGGCATTTACTTTTCTCCAGAAACAAATGCATCGCCGCATAAATATTTAATTTCTTCTTGTATCGGATGTCTGTCATAGTATGTAGAGATGAATCTTGTTTATTTTAACGGAGAGGCATTCACTTTTCCCCAGAAATAAATGCATCGCCGCATAAATATTTAATTTCTTCTTCTGTAGGATGTATGTAGTATTATGTAGAAATGAATCTTGTTTATTTTAACGGAGAGGCATTTACTTTTCCCCAGAAATAAATGCATCGCCGCATAAATATTTAATTTCTTCTTCTGTAGGATGTCTGTAGTATTATGTACAGATGAATCTTGTTTATTTTAACGGAGAGGCATTTACTTTTCCCCAGAAATAAATGCATCGCCGCATAATTATTTAAATTCTTCTTCTGTCGGATGTCTGTAGTATTATGTAGAGATGAATCTTGTTTATTTTAACGGAGAGGCATTTACTTTTCTCCAGAAATAAATGCATCGCCGCATAAATATTTAATTTCCTCTTGTATCGGATGTCTGTCGTAGTATGTAGAGTGGAATCTTTTAATTCGACGGAGAGGCATTTACTTTTTTCCAGAAATAAATGCATCGCCGCATAAATATTTAAATTCTTGTATCGGATGTCTGTCGTAGTATGTAGAGATGAATCTTGTTTATTTTAACGGAGAGGCATTTACTTTTCTCCAGAAATAAATGCATCGCCGCATAAATATTTAACTTCTTCTTGTATCGGATGTCTGTCGTAGTATGTAGAGATGAATCTTGTTTATTTTAACGGAGAGGCATTCACTTTTCCCCAGAAATAAATGCATCGCCGCATAAATATTTAATTTCTTCTTGTATGGAATGTCTGTCGTAGTATGTAGAGTACAATCTTTTAATTCAACGGAGAGGCATTTACTTTTCTCCAGAAATAAATGCATCGCCGAATAATATTTAAATTCCTCTTCTTTCGGATGTCTGTCGTATTATGTAGAGTGGAATCTTAAATATTTCAACGGAGAGGCATTTACTTTTTTCCAGAAATAAATGCATCGCCGCATTAATATTTAAAATCTTCTTCTGTAGGATGTCTGTAGTATTAAGTAGAGATGAATCTTGTTTAATTTAACGGAGAGGCATTTACTTTTCCCCAGAAATAAATGCATCGCCGCATAAATATTTAATTTCTTCTTGTATCGGATGTCTGGCTTAGTATGTAGAGTAGAATCTTTTAATTCAACGGAGAGGCATTTACTTTTCTCCAGAAATAAATGCATCGCCGCATAAACATTTAAATTCTTCTTCTGTCGGATGTCCGTAGTAATATGTAGAGATGAATCTTGTTTATTTTAACGGAGAGGCATTTACTTTTCTCCAGAAATAAATGCATCGCCGCATAAATATTTAAATTCTTCTTCTGTAGGATGTCTGTAGTATTAGGTAAAGATGAATCTTGTTTATTTTAACGGGGAACATTTACTTTTCCCCAGAAGTAAATGCATCGCCGCATAAATATTTAATTTCCTCTTGTATCGGATGTCTGTCGTAGTATGTAGAGTGGAATCTTTTAATTCGACGGAGAGGCATTTACTTTTTTCCAGAAATAAATGCATCGCCGCATAAATATTTAAATTCTTCTTGTATCGGATGTCTGTCGTAGTATGTAGAGATGAATCTTGTTTATTTTAACGGAGAGGCATTCACTTTTCCCCAGAAATAAATGCATCGCCGCATAAATATTTAATTTCTTCTTGTATCGGATGTCTGTCGTAGTATGTAGAGTAGAATCTTTTAATTCAACGGAGAGTCATTTACTTTTCTCCAGAAATAAATGCATCGTCGAATAATATTTAAATTCCTTTTCTTTCGGATGTCTGTCGTATTATGTAGAGTGGAATCTTAAATATTTCAACGGAGAGGCATTTACTTTTCTCCAGAAATAAATGCATCGCCGCATTAATATTTAAATTCTTCTTCTGTAGGATGTCTGTAGTATTAGGTAGAGATGAATCTTGTTTATTTTAACGGAGAGGCATTTACTTTTCCCCAGAAATAAATGCATCGCCGCATAAATATTTAATTTCTTCTTGTATCGGATGTCTGGCTTAGTATGTAGAGTAGAATCTTTTAATTCAACGGAGAGGAATTTACATTTCTCCAGAAATAAATGCATCGCCGAATAATATTTAAATTCCTCTTCTTTCGGATGTCTGTCGTATTATGTAGAGTGGAATCTTGATTATTTCAACGGAGAGGCATTTACTTTTCTCCAGAAATAAATGCATCGCCGCATAAATATTTAATTTCCTCTTGTATCGGATGTCTGTCGTAGTATGTAGAGTGGAATCTTTTAATTCGACGGAGAGGCATTTACTTTTTTCCAGAAATAAATGCATCGCCGCATAAATATTTAATTTCTTCTTGTATCGGATGTCTGGCTTAGTACGTAGAGATGAATCTTGTTTATTTTAACGGAGAGGCATTCACTTTTCCCCAGAAATAAATGCATCGCCGCATAAATATTTAATTTCTTCTTGTATCGGATGTCTGTTGTAGTATGTAGAGTAGAATCTTTTAATTCAACGGAGAGGCATTTACTTTTCTCCAGAAATAAATGCATCGCCGCATTAATATTTAAAATCTTCTTCTGTAGGATGTCCGTAGTATTATGTAGAGATGAATCTTGTTTATTTTAACGGAGAGGCATTTACTTTTCCCAAGAAATAAATGCATCACCGCATAAATATTTAATGTCGTCTTGTATCGGATGTCTGTCGTAGTATGTAGAGATGAATCTTGTTTATTTTAACGGAGAGGCACTCACTTTTCTCCAGAAATAAATGCATCGCCGCATAAATATTTAAATTCCTCTTCTTTCGGATGTCTGTCGTATTATGTAAAGTGGAATCCTGTTTATTTTAATGGAGACGCATTTACTTTTCTCCAGAAATAAATGCATCGCCGCATAAATATTTAAATTCTTCTTCTGTAGGATGTCTGTAGTATTATGTAGAGATGAATCTTGTTTATTTTAACGGAGAGGCATTTACTTTTCCCCAGAAATAAATGCATCGCCGCATAAATATTTAATTTCTTCTTGTATCGGATGTCTGTCTTAGTACGTAGAGTGGAATCTTTCAATTCGACGGAGAGGCATTTACTTTTCTCCAGAAATAAATGCATCGCCGCATAAATATTTAATTTCCTCTTGTATCGGATGTCTGTCGTAGTATGTAGAGTGGAATCTTTTAATTCGACGGAGAGGCATTTACTTTTTTCCAGAAATAAATGCATCGCCGCATAAATATTTAATTTCTTCTTGTATCGGATGTCTGTCGTAGTACGTAGAGATGAATCTTGTTTATTTTAACGGAGAGGCATTCACTTTTCCCCAGAAATAAATGCATCGCCGCATAAATATTTAATTTCTTCTTGTATCGGATGTCTGTTGTAGTATGTACAGTAGAATCTTTTAATTCAACGGAGAGGCATTTACTTTTCTCCAGAAATAAATGCATCGCCGCATTAATATTTAAAATCTTCTTCTGTAGGATGTCCGTAGTATTATGTAGAAATGAATCTTGTTTATTTTATCGCCGCATAAATATTTAATTTCTTCTTGTATCGGATGTCTGTCTGAGTATGTAGAGTAGAATCTTGTTTATTTCAACCGAGAGGCATTTACTTTTCTCCAGAAACAAATGCATCGCCGCATAAATATTTAATTTCTTCTTGTATCGGATGTCTGTCATAGTATGTAGAGATGATTCTTGTTTATTCTAACGGAGAGGCATTCACTTTTTTTCAGAAATAAATGCATCGCCGCATAAATATTTAAATTCTTCTTCTGTAAGATGTCTGTCGTAGTATGAAGAGACGAATCCTGTTTATTTTAACGGAGACGCATTTACTTTTCCCCAGAAATAAATGCATCGCCGCATAAATATTTAATTTCTTCTTCTGTAGGATGTATGTAGTATTATGTAGAAATGAATCTTGTTTATTTTAACTGAGAGGCATTTACTTTTCCCCAGAAATAAATGCATCGCCGCATAAATATTTAATTTCTTCTTCTGTAGGATGTCTGTAGTATTATGTACAGATGAATCTTGTTTATTTTAACGGAGAGGCATTTACTTTTCCCCAGAAATAAATGCATCGCCGCATAATTATTTAAATTCTTCTTCTGTCGGATGTCTGTAGTATTATGTAGAGATGAATCTTGTTTATTTTAACGGAGAGGCATTTACTTTTCTCCAGAAATAAATGCATCGCCGCATAAATATTTAATTTCCTCTTGTATCGGATGTCTGTCATAGTATGTAGAGTGGAATCTTTTAATTCGACGGAGAGGCATTTACTTTTTTCCAGAAATAAATGCATCGCCGCATAAATATTTAAATTCTTGTATCGGATGTCTGTCGTAGTATGTAGAGATGAATCTTGTTTATTTTAACGGAGAGGCATTTACTTTTCTCCAGAAATAAATGCATCGCCGCATAAATATTTAACTTCTTCTTGTATCGGATGTCTGTCGTAGTATGTAGAGATGAATCTTGTTTATTTTAACGGAGAGGCATTCACTTTTCCCCAGAAATAAATGCATCGCCGCATAAATATTTAATTTCTTCTTGTATCGAATGTCTGTCGTAGTATGTAGAGTACAATCTTTTAATTCAACGGAGAGGCATTTACTTTTCTCCAGAAATAAATGCATCGCCGAATAATATTTAAATTCCTCTTCTTTCGGATGTCTTTCGTATTATGTAGAGTGGAATCTTAAATATTTCAACGGAGAGGCATTTACTTTTTTCCAGAAATAAATGCATCGCCGCATTAATATTTAAAATCTTCTTCTGTAGGATGTCTGTAGTATTATGTAGAGATGAATCTTGTTTATTTTAACGGAGAGGCATTTACTTTTCCCAAGAAATAAATGCATCACCGCATAAATATTTAATGTCGTCTTGTATCGGATGTCTGTCGTAGTATGTAGAGATGAATCTTGTTTATTTTAACGGAGAGGCACTCACTTTTCTCCAGAAATAAATGCATCGCCGCATAAATATTTAAATTCCTCTTCTTTCGGATGTCTGTCGTATTATGTAAAGTGGAATCCTGTTTATTTTAACGGAGACGCATTTACTTTTCTCCAGAAATAAATGCATCGCCGCATAAATATTAAAATTCTTCTTCTGTAGGATGTCTGTAGTATTATGTTGAGATGAATCTTGTTTATTTTAACGGAGAGGCATTTACTTTTCCCCAGAAATAAATGCATCGCCGCATAAATATTTAATTTCTTCTTGTATCGGATGTCTGTCTTAGTACGTAGAGTGGAATCTTTCAATTCGACGGAGAGGCATTTACTTTTCTCCAGAAATAAATGCATCGCCGCATAAATATTTAAATTCTTCTTCTGTCGGATGTCCGTAGTATTATGTAGAGATGAATCTTGTTTATTTTAACGGAGAGGCATTTACTTTTCTCCAGAAATAAATGCATCGCCGCATAAATATTTAAATTCTTCTTCTGTAGGATGTCTGTAGTATTAGGTAAAGATGAATCTTGTTTATTTTAACGGGGAACATTTACTTTTCCCCAGAAATAAATGCATCGCCGCATAAATATTTAATTTCTTCTTGTATCGGATGTCTGTCTTAGTATGTAGAGTAGAATCTTGTTTATTTCAACGGAGAGGCATTTACTTTTCTCCAGAAACAAATGCATCGCCGCATAAATATTTAATTTCTTCTTGTATCGGATGTCTGTCATAGTATGTAGAGATGAATCTTGTTTATTCTAACGGAGAGGCATTCACTTTTTTTCAGAAATAAATGCATCGCCGCATAAATATTTAAATTCTTCTTCTGTAAGATGTCTGTCGTAGTATGAAGAGACGAGTCCTGTTTATTTTAACGGAGACGCATTTACTTTTCCCCAGAAATAAATGCATCGCCGCATAAATAATTAATTTCTTCTTCTGTAGGATGTATGTAGTATTATGTAGAAATGAATCTTGTTTATTTTAACGGAGAGGCATTTACTTTTCCCCAGAAATAAATGCATCGCCGCATAAATATTTAATTTCTTCTTCTGTAGGATGTCTGTAGTATTATGTACAGATGAATCTTGTTTATTTTAACGGAGAGGCATTTACTTTTCCCCAGAAATAAATGCATCGCCGCATAAATATTTAATTTCTTCTTGTACCGGATGTCTGTTGTAGTATGTAGAGTAGAATCTTTTAATTCAACGGAGAGGCATTCACTTTTCTCCAGAAATAAATGCATCGCCGCATTAATATTTAAAATCTTCTTCTGTAGGATGTCCGTAGTATTATGTAGAGATGAATCTTGTTTATTTTAACGGAGAGGCATTTACTTTTCCCAAGAAATAAATGCATCACCGCATAAATATTTAATGTCGTCTTGTATCGGATGTCTGTCGTAGTATGTAGAGATGAATCTTGTTTATTTTAACGGAGAGGCACTCACTTTTCTCCAGAAATAAATGCATCGCCGCATAAATATTTAAATTCCTCTTCTTTCGGATGTCTGTCGTATTATGTAAAGTGGAATCCTGTTTATTTTAACGGAGACGCATTTACTTTTCTCCAGAAATAAATGCATCGCCGCATAAAGATGTAAATTCTTCTTCTGTAGAATGTCTGTAGTATTATGTAGAGATGAATCTTGTTTATTTTAACGGAGAGGCATTTACTTTTCCCCAGAAATAAATGCATCGCCGCATAAATATTTAATTTCTTCTTGTATCGGATGTCTGTCTTAGTACGTAGAGTGGAATCTTTCAATTCGACGGAGAGGCATTTACTTTTCTCCAGAAATAAATGCATCGCCGCATAAATATTTAAATTCTTCTTCTGTCGGATGTCCGTAGTATTATGTAGAGATGAATCTTGTTTATTTTAACGGAGAGGCATTTACTTTTCTCCAGAAATAAATGCATCGCCGCATATATATTTAAATTCTTCTTCTGTAGGATGTCTGTAGTATTAGGTAAAGATGAATCTTGTTTATTTTAACGGGGAACGTTTACTTTTCCCCAGAAATAAATGCATCGCCGCATAAATATTTAATTTCTTCTTGTATCGGATGTCTGTCTTAGTATGTAGAGTAGAATCTTGTTTATTTCAACGGAGAGGCATTTACTTTTCTCCAGAAACAAATGCATCGCCGCATAAATATTTAATTTCTTCTTGTATCGGATGTCTGTCATAGTATGTAGAGATGAATCTTGTTTATTCTAACGGAGAGGCATTCACTTTTTTTCAGAAATAAATGCATCGCCGCATAAATATTTAAATTCTTCTTCTGTAAGATGTCTGTCGTAGTATGAAGAGACGAGTCCTGTTTAGTTTAACGGAGACGCATTTACTTTTCCCCAGAAATAAATGCATCGCCGCATAAATAATTAATTTCTTCTTCTGTAGGATGTATGTAGTATTATGTAGAAATGAATCTTGTTTATTTTAACGGAGAAGCATTTACTTTTCCCCAGAAATAAATGCATCGCCGCATAAATATTTAATTTCTTCTTCTGTAGGATGTCTGTAGTATTATGTACAGATGAATCTTGTTTATTTTAACGGAGAGGCATTTACTTTTCCCCAGAAATAAATGCATCGCCGCATAATTATTTAAATTCTTCTTCTGTCGGATGTCTGTAGTATTATATAGAGATGAATCTTGTTTATTTTAACGGAGAGGCATTTACTTTTCTCCAGAAATAAATGCATCGCCGCATAAATATTTAATTTCCTCTTGTATCGGATGTCTGTCGTAGTATGTAGAGTGGAATCTTTTAATTCGACGGAGAGGCATTTACTTTTTTCCAGAAATAAATGCATCGCCGCATAAATATTTAAATTCTTCTTGTATCGGATGTCTGTCGTAGTATGTAGAGATGAATCTTGTTTATTTTAACGGAGAGGCATTTACTTTTCTCCAGAAATAAATGCATCGCCGCATAAATATTTAACTTCTTCTTGTATCGGATGTCTGTCGTAGTATGTAGAGATGAATCTTGTTTATTTTAACGGAGAGGCATTCACTTTTCCCCAGAAATAAATGCATCGCCGCATAAATATTTAATTTCTTCTTGTATCGAATGTCTGTCGTAGTATGTAGAGTAGAATCTTTTAATTCAACGGAGAGGCATTTACTTTTCTCCAGAAATAAATGCATCGCCGAATAATATTTAAATTCCTCTTCTTTCGGATGTCTGTCGTATTATGTAGAGTGGAATCTTAAATATTTCAACGGAAAGGCATTTACTTTTCTCCAGAAATAAATGCATCGCCGCATTAATATTTAAAATCTTCTTCTGTAGGATGTCTGTAGTATTAAGTAGAGATTAATCTTGTTTATTTTAACGGAGAGGCATTTACTTTTCTCCAGAAATAAATGCATCGCCGCATAAATATTTAAATTCTTCTTCTGTAAGATGTCTGTAGTATTAGGTAGAGATGAATCTTGTTTAATTTAACGGAGAGGCATTTACTTTTCCCCAGAAATAAATGCATCGCCGCATAAATATTTAATTTCTTCTTTTATCAGATGTCTGTCGTAGTATGAAGAGACGAATCCTGTTTATTTTAACGGAGACGCATCTACTTTTCCCCAGAAATAAATGCATCGCCGCATAAATATTTAATTTCTTCTTCTGTAGGATGTATGTGGTATTATGTAGAAATGAATCTTGTTTATTTTAACGGAGAGGCATTTACTTTTCTCCAGAAATAAATGCATCAGCACATAAATATTTAAATTCTTTTTCTGTAGGATGTGTGTAGTATTATGTAGAGATGAATCTTGTTTATTTTAACGGAGAGGCATTTACTTTTCCCCAGAAATAAATGCATCGCCGCATAAATATTTAATTTCCTCTTGTATCGGATGTCTGTCGTAGTATGTAGAGTGGAATCTTTTAATTCGACGGAGAGGCATTTACTTTTTTCCAGAAATAAATGCATCGCCGCATAAATATTTAAATTCTTCTTGTATCGGATGTCTGTCGTAGTATGTAGAGATGAATCTTGTTTATTTTAACGGAGAGGCATTTACTTTTCTCCAGAAATAAATGCATCGCCGCATAAATATTTAACTTCTTCTTGTATCGGATGTCTGTCGTAGTATGTAGAGATGAATCTTGTTTATTTTAACGGAGAGGCATTCACTTTTCCCCAGAAATAAATGCATCGCAGCATAAATATTTAATTTCTTCTTGTATCGAATGTCTGTCGTACTATGTAGAGTAGAATCTTTTAATTCAACGGAGAGGCATTTACTTTTCTCCAGAAATAAATGCATCGCCGAATAATATTTAAATTCCTCTTCTTTCGGATGTCTGTCGTATTATGTAGAGTGGAATCTTAAATATTTCAACGGAGAGGCATTTACTTTTCTCCAGAAATAAATGCATCGCCGCATTAATATTTAAAATCTTCTTCTGTAGGATGTCTGTAGTATTCAGTAGAGATTAATCTTGTTTATTTTAACGGAGAGGCATTTACTTTTCTCCAGAAATAAATGCATCGCCGCATAAATATTTAAATTCTTCTTCTGTAGGATGTCTGTAGTATTAGGTAGAGATGAATCTTGTTTAATTTAACGGAGAGGCATTTACTTTTCCCCAGAAATAAATGCATCGCCGCATAAATATTTAATTTCTTCTTGTGTCGGATGTCTGTCATAGTATGTAGAGATGAATCTTGTTTATTCTAACGGAGAGGCATTCACTTTTTTTCAGAAATAAATGCATCGCCGCATAAATATTTAAATTCTTCTTCTGTAGGATGTCTGTAGTATTATGTAGAGATGAATCTTGTTTATTTTAACGGAGAGGCATTTACTTTTCCCCAGAAATAAATGCATCACCGCATAAATATTTAATGTCGTCTTGTATCGGATGTCTGTCGTAGTATGTAGAGTAGAATCTTTTAATTCAACGGAGAGGCATTTACTTTTCTCCAGAAATAAATGCATCGCCGCATAAATATTTAATTTCCTCTTGTATCGGATGTCTGTCGTAGTATGTAGAGTGGAATCTTTTAATTCGACGGAGAGGCATTTACTTTTTTCCAGAAATAAATGCATCGCCGCATAAATATTTAAATTCTTCTTGTATCGGATGTCTGTCGTAGTATGTAGAGATGAATCTTGTTTATTTTAACGGAGAGGCATTTACTTTTCTCCAGAAATAAATGCATCGCCGCATAAATATTTAACTTCTTCTTGTATGGGATGTCTGTCGTAGTATGTAGAGATGAATCTTGTTTATTTTAACGGAGAGGCATTCACTTTTCCCCAGAAATAAATGCATCGCCGCATAAATATTTAATTTCTTCTTGTATCGAATGTCTGTCGTAGTATGTAGAGTAGAATCTTTTAATTCAACGGAGAGGCATTTACTTTTCTCCAGAAATAAATGCATCGCCGAATAATATTTAAATTCCTCTTCTTTCGGATGTCTGTCGTATTATGTAGAGTGGAATCTGAAATATTTCAACGGAGAGGCATTTACTTTTTTCCAGAAATAAATGCATCGCCGCATTAATATTTAAAATCTTCTTCTGTAGGATGTCTGTAGTATTAAGTAGAGATTAATCTTGTTTATTTTAACGGAGAGGCATTTACTTTTCTCCAGAAATAAATGCATCGCCGCATAAATATTTAATTTCTTCTTCTGTAGGATGTCTGTAGTATTATGTACAGATGAATCTTGTTTATTTTAACGGAGAGGCATTTACTTTTCCCCAGAAATAAATGCATCGCCGCATAAATATTTAATTTCTTCTTGTATCGGATGTCTGTTGTAGTATGTAGAGTAGAATCTTTTAATTCAACGGAGAGGCATTCACTTTTCTCCAGAAATAAATGCATCGCCGCATTAATATTTAAAATCTTCTTCTGTAGGATGTCCGTAGTATTATGTAGAGATGAATCTTGTTTATTTTAACGGAGAGGCATTTACTTTTCCCAAGAAATAAATGCATCACCGCATAAATATTTAATGTCGTCTTGTATCGGATGTCTGTCGTAGTATGTAGAGATGAATCTTGTTTATTTTAACGGAGAGGCACTCACTTTTCTCCAGAAATAAATGCATCGCCGCATAAATATTTAAATTCCTCTTCTTTCGGATGTCTGTCGTATTATGTAAAGTGGAATCCTGTTTATTTTAACGGAGACGCATTTACTTTTCTCCAGAAATAAATGCATCGCCGCATAAATAGGTAAATTCTTCTTCTGTAGAATGTCTGTAGTATTATGTAGAGATGAATCTTGTTTATTTTAACGGAGAGGCATTTACTTTTCCCCAGAAATAAATGCATCGCCGCATAAATATTTAATTTCTTCTTGTATCGGATGTCTGTCTTAGTACGTAGAGTGGAATCTTTCAATTCGACGGAGAGGCATTTACTTTTCTCCAGAAATAAATGCATCGCCGCATAAATATTTAAATTCTTCTTCTGTCGGATGTCCGTAGTATTATGTAGAGATGAATCTTGTTTATTTTAACGGAGAGGCATTTACTTTTCTCCAGAAATAAATGCATCGCCGCATATATATTTAAATTCTTCTTCTGTAGGATGTCTGTAGTATTAGGTAAAGATGAATCTTGTTTATTTTAACGGGGAACGTTTACTTTTCCCCAGAAATAAATGCATCGCCGCATAAATATTTAATTTCTTCTTGTATCGGATGTCTGTCTTAGTATGTAGAGTAGAATCTTGTTTATTTCAACGGAGAGGCATTTACTTTTCTCCAGAAACAAATGCATCGCCGCATAAATATTTAATTTCTTCTTGTATCGGATGTCTGTCATAGTATGTAGAGATGAATCTTGTTTATTCTAACGGAGAGGCATTCACTTTTTTTCAGAAATAAATGCATCGCCGCATAAATATTTAAATTCTTCTTCTGTAAGATGTCTGTCGTAGTATGAAGAGACGAGTCCTGTTTATTTTAACGGAGACGCATTTACTTTTCCCAGAAATAAATGCATCGCCGCATAAATAATTAATTTCTTCTTCTGTAGGATGTATGTAGTATTATGTAGAAATGAATCTTGTTTATTTTAACGGAGAAGCATTTACTTTTCCCCAGAAATAAATGCATCGCCGCATAAATATTTAATTTCTTCTTCTGTAGGATGTCTGTAGTATTATGTACAGATGAATCTTGTTTATTTTAACGGAGAGGCATTTACTTTTCCCCAGAAATAAATGCATCGCCGCATAATTATTTAAATTCTTCTTCTGTCGGATGTCTGTAGTAATATATAGAGATGAATCTTGTTTATTTTAACGGAGAGGCATTTACTTTTCTCCAGAAATAAATGCATCGCCGCATAAATATTTAATTTCCTCTTGTATCGGATGTCTGTCGTAGTATGTAGAGTGGAATCTTTTAATTCGACGGAGAGGCATTTACTTTTTTCCAGAAATAAATGCATCGCCGCATAAATATTTAACTTCTTCTTGTATCGAATGTCTGTCGTAGTATGTAGAGTAGAATCTTTTAATTCAACGGAGAGGCATTTACTTTTCTCCAGAAATAAATGCATCGCCGAATAATATTTAAATTCCTCTTCTTTCGGATGTCTGTCGTATTATGTAGAGTGGAATCTGAAATATTTCAACGGAGAGGCATTTACTTTTTTCCAGAAATAAATGCATCGCCGCATTAATATTTAAAATCTTCTTCTGTAGGATGTCTGTAGTATTAAGTAGAGATTAATCTTGTTTATTTTAACGGAGAGGCATTTACTTTTCTCCAGAAATAAATGCATCGCCGCATAAATATTTAAATTCTTCTTCTGTAGGATGTCTGTAGTATTATGTAGAGATGAATCTTGTTTATTTTAACGGAGAGGCATTTACTTTTCCCCAGAAATAAATGCATCGCCGCATAAATATTTAATTTCTTCTTGTATCGGATGTCTGTCTTAGTACGTAGAGTGGAATCTTTCAATTCGACGGAGAGGCATTTACTTTTCTCCAGAAATAAATGCATCGCCGCATAAATATTTAAATTCTTCTTCTGTCGGATGTCCGTAGTATTATGTAGAGATGAATCTTGTTTATTTTAACGGAGAGGCATTTACTTTTCTCCAGAAATAAATGCATCGCCGCATAAATATTTAAATTCTTCTTCTGTAGGATGTCTGTAGTATTAGGTAAAGATGAATCTTGTTTATTTTAACGGGGAACATTTACTTTTCCCCAGAAATAAATGCATCGCCGCATAAATATTTAATTTCTTCTTGTATCGGATGTCTGTCTTAGTATGTAGAGTAGAATCTTGTTTATTTCAACGGAGAGGCATTTACTTTTCTCCAGAAACAAATGCATCGCCGCATAAATATTTAATTTCTTCTTGTATCGGATGTCTGTCATAGTATGTAGAGATGAATCTTGTTTATTCTAACGGAGAGGCATTCACTTTTTTTCAGAAATAAATGCATCGCCGCATAAATATTTAAATTCTTCTTCTGTAAGATGTCTGTCGTAGTATGAAGAGACGAGTCCTGTTTATTTTAACGGAGACGCATTTACTTTTCCCCAGAAATAAATGCATCGCCGCATAAATAATTAATTTCTTCTTCTGTAGGATATATGTAGTATTATGTAGAAATGAATCTTGTTTATTTTAACGGAGAGGCATTTACTTTTCCCCAGAAATAAATGCATCGCCGCATAAATATTTAATTTCTTCTTCTGTAGGATGTCTGTAGTATTATGTACAGATGAATCTTGTTTATTTTAACGGAGAGGCATTTACTTTTCCCCAGAAATAAATGCATCGCCGCATAAATATTTAATTTCTTCTTGTATCGGATGTCTGTTGTAGTATGTAGAGTAGAATCTTTTAATTCAACGGAGAGGCATTCACTTTTCTCCAGAAATAAATGCATCGCCGCATTAATATTTAAAATCTTCTTCTGTAGGATGTCCGTAGTATTATGTAGAGATGAATCTTGTTTATTTTAACGGAGAGGCATTTACTTTTCCCAAGAAATAAATGCATCACCGCATAAATATTTAATGTCGTCTTGTATCGGATGTCTGTCGTAGTATGTAGAGATGAATCTTGTTTATTTTAACGGAGAGGCACTCACTTTTCTCCAGAAATAAATGCATCGCCGCATAAATATTTAAATTCCTCTTCTTTCGGATGTCTGTCGTATTATGTAAAGTGGAATCCTGTTTATTTTAACGGAGACGCATTTACTTTTCTCCAGAAATAAATGCATCGCCGCATAAATATGTAAATTCTTCTTCTGTAGAATGTCTGTAGTATTATGTAGAGATGAATCTTGTTTATTTTAACGGAGAGGCATTTACTTTTCCCCAGAAATAAATGCATCGCCGCATAAATATTTAATTTCTTCTTGTATCGGATGTCTGTCTTAGTACGTAGAGTGGAATCTTTCAATTCGACGGAGAGGCATTTACTTTTCTCCAGAAATAAATGCATCGCCGCATAAATATTTAATTTCTTCTTGTATCGAATGTCTGTCGTAGTATGTAGAGTAGAATCTTTTAATTCAACGGAGAGGCATTTACTTTTCTCCAGAAATAAATGCATCGCCGAATAATATTTAAATTCCTCTTCTTTCGGATGTCTGTCGTATTATGTAGAGTGGAATCTTAAATATTTCAACGGAAAGGCATTTACTTTTCTCCAGAAATAAATGCATCGCCGCATTAATATTTAAAATCTTCTTCTGTAGGATGTCTGTAGTATTAAGTAGAGATTAATCTTGTTTATTTTAACGGAGAGGCATTTACTTTTCTCCAGAAATAAATGCATCGCCGCATAAATATTTAAATTCTTCTTCTGTAAGATGTCTGTAGTATTAGGTGGAGATGAATCTTGTTTAATTTAACGGAGAGGCATTTACTTTTCCCCAGAAATAAATGCATCGCCGCATAAATATTTAATTTCTTCTTTTATCAGATGTCTGTCGTAGTATGAAGAGACGAATCCTGTTTATTTTAACGGAGACGCATCTTCTTTTCCCCAGAAATAAATGCATCGCCGCATAAATATTTAATTTCTTCTTCTGTAGGATGTATGTGGTATTATGTAGAAATGAATCTTGTTTATTTTAACGGAGAGGCATTTACTTTTCTCCAGAAATAAATGCATCAGCGCATAAATATTTAAATTCTTTTTCTGTAGGATGTGTGTAGTATTATGTAGAGATGAATCTTGTTTATTTTAACGGAGAGGCATTTACTTTTCCCCAGAAATAAATGCATCGCCGCATAAATATTTAATTTCCTCTTGTATCGGATGTCTGTCGTAGTATGTAGAGTGGAATCTTTTAATTCGACGGAGAGGCATTTACTTTTTTCCAGAAATAAATGCATCGCCGCATAAATATTTAAATTCTTCTTGTATCGGATGTCTGTCGTAGTATGTAGAGATGAATCTTGTTTATTTTAACGGAGAGGCATTTACTTTTCTCCAGAAATAAATGCATCGCCGCATAAATATTTAATTTCCTCTTGTATCGGATGTCTGTCGTAGTATGTAGAGTGGAATCTTTTAATTCGACGGAGAGGCATTTACTTTTTTCCAGAAATAAATGCATCGCCGCATAAATATTTAAATTCTTCTTGTATCGGATGTCTGTCGTAGTATGTAGAGATGAATCTTGTTTATTTTAACGGAGAGGCATTTACTTTTCTCCAGAAATAAATGCATCGCCGCATAAATATTTAACTTCTTCTTGTATCGGATGTCTGTCGTAGTATGTAGAGATGAATCTTGTTTATTTTAACGGAGAGGCATTCACTTTTCCCCAGAAATAAATGCATCGCCGCATAAATATTTAATTTCTTCTTGTATCGAATGTCTGTCGTAGTATGTAGAGTAGAATCTTTTAATTCAACGGAGAGGCATTTACTTTTCTCCAGAAATAAATGCATCGCCGAATAATATTTAAATTCCTCTTCTTTCGGATGTCTGTCGTATTATGTAGAGTGGAATCTTAAATATTTCAACGGAGAGGCATTTACTTTTCTCCAGAAATAAATGCATCGCCGCATTAATATTTAAAATCTTCTTCTGTAGGATGTCTGTAGTATTAAGTAGAGATTAATCTTGTTTATTTTAACGGAGAGGCATTTACTTTTCTCCAGAAATAAATGCATCGCCGCATAAATATTTAAATTCTTCTTCTGTAGGATGTCTGTAGTATTAGGTAGAGATGAATCTTGTTTAATTTAACGGAGAGGCATTTACTTTTCCCCAGAATTAAATGCATCGCCGCATAAATATTTAATTTCTTCTTGTGTCGGATGTCTGTCATAGTATGTAGAGATGAATCTTGTTTATTCTAACGGAGAGGCATTCACTTTTTTTCAGAAATAAATGCATCGCCGCATAAATATTTAAATTCTTCTTCTGTAAGATGTCTGTAGTATTATGTAGAGATGATTCTTGTTTATTTTAACGGAGAGGCATTTACTTTTTTCCAGAAATAAATGCATCACCGCATAAATATTTAATTTCTTCTTGTATCAGACGTCTGTCGTAGTATGAAGAGACGAATCCTGTTTATTTTAACGGAGACGCATTTACTTTTCCCCAGAAATAAATGCATCGCCGCATAAATATTTAAATTCTTCTTCTGTAGGATGTCTGTAGTATTATGTAGAGATGAATCTTGTTTATTTTAACGGAGAGGCATTTACTTTTCCCCAGAAATAAATGCATCACCGCATAAATATTTAATGTCGTCTTGTATCGGATGTCTGTCGTAGTATGTAGAGTAGAATCTTTTAATTCAACGGAGAGGCATTTACTTTTCTCCAGAAATAAATGCATCGCCACATAAATATTTAATTTCCTCTTGTATCGGATGTCTGTCGTAGTATGTAGAGTGGAATCTTTTAATTCGACGGAGAGGCATTTACTTTTTTCCAGAAATAAATGCATCGCCGCATAAATATTTAAATTCTTCTTGTATCGGATGTCTGTCGTAGTATGTAGAGATGAATCTTGTTTATTTTAACGGAGAGGCATTTACTTTTCTCCAGAAATAAATGCAAAGCCGCATAAATATTTAAATTCTTCTTCTGTAGGATGTCTGTAGTATTAGGTAAAGATGAATCTTGTTTATTTTAACGGGGAACATTTACTTTTCCCCAGAAATAAATGCATCGCCGCATAAATATTTAATTTCTTCTTGTATCGGATGTCTGTCTTAGTATGTAGAGTAGAATCTTGTTTATTTCAACGGAGAGGCATTTACTTTTCTCCAGAAACAAATGCATCGCCGCATAAATATTTAATTTCTTCTTGTATCGGATGTCTGTCATAGTATGTAGAGATGAATCTTGTTTATTCTAACGGAGAGGCATTCACTTTTTTTCAGAAATAAATGCATCGCCGCATAAATATTTAAATTCTTCTTCTGTAAGATGTCTGTCGTAGTATGAAGAGACGAGTCCTGTTTATTTTAACGGAGACGCATTTACTTTTCCCCAGAAATAAATGCATCGCCGCATAAATAATTAATTTCTTCTTCTGTAGGATGTATGTAGTATTATGTAGAAATGAATCTTGTTTATTTTAACGAAGAGGCATTTACTTTTCCCCAGAAATAAATGCATCGCCGCATAAATATTTAATTTCTTCTTCTGTAGGATGTCTGTAGTATTATGTACAGATGAATCTTGTTTATTTTAACGGAGAGGCATTTACTTTTCCCCAGAAATAAATGCATCGCCGCATAAATATTTAATTTCTTCTTGTATCGGATGTCTGTTGTAGTATGTAGAGTAGAATCTTTTAATTCAACGGAGAGGCATTCACTTTTCTCCAGAAATAAATGCATCGCCGCATTAATATTTAAAATCTTCTTCTGTAGGATGTCCGTAGTATTATGTAGAGATGAATCTTGTTTATTTTAACGGAGAGGCATTTACTTTTCCCAAGAAATAAATGCATCACCGCATAAATATTTAATGTCGTCTTGTATCGGATGTCTGTCGTAGTATGTAGAGATGAATCTTGTTTATTTTAACGGAGAGGCACTCACTTTTCTCCAGAAATAAATGCATCGCCGCATAAATATTTAAATTCCTCTTCTTTCGGATGTCTGTCGTATTATGTAAAGTGGAATCCTGTTTATTTTAACGGAGACGCATTTACTTTTCTCCAGAAATAAATGCATCGCCGCATAAATATGTAAATTCTTCTTCTGTAGAATGTCTGTAGTATTATGTAGAGATGAATCTTGTTTATTTTAACGGAGAGGCATTTACTTTTCCCCAGAAATAAATGCATCGCCGCATAAATATTTAATTTCTTCTTGTATCGGATGTCTGTCTTAGTACGTAGAGTGGAATCTTTCAATTCGACGGAGAGGCATTTACTTTTCTCCAGAAATAAATGCATCGCCGCATAAATATTTAAATTCTTCTTCTGTCGGATGTCCGTAGTATTATGTAGAGATGAATCTTGTTTATTTTAACGGAGAGGCATTTACTTTTCTCCAGAAATAAATGCATCGCCGCATATATATTTAAATTCTTCTTCTGTAGGATGTCTGTAGTATTAGGTAAAGATGAATCTTGTTTATTTTAACGGGGAACGTTTACTTTTCCCCAGAAATAAATGCATCGCCGCATAAATATTTAATTTCTTCTTGTATCGGATGTCTGTCTTAGTATGTAGAGTAGAATCTTGTTTATTTCAACGGAGAGGCATTTACTTTTCTCCAGAAACAAATGCATCGCCGCATAAATATTTAATTTCTTCTTGTATCGGATGTCTGTCATAGTATGTAGAGATGAATCTTGTTTATTCTAACGGAGAGGCATTCACTTTTTTTCAGAAATAAATGCATCGCCGCATAAATATTTAAATTCTTCTTCTGTAAGATGTCTGTCGTAGTATGAAGAGACGAGTCCTGTTTATTTTAACGGAGACGCATTTACTTTTCCCAGAAATAAATGCATCGCCGCATAAATAATTAATTTCTTCTTCTGTAGGATGTATGTAGTATTATGTAGAAATGAATCTTGTTTATTTTAACGGAGAAGCATTTACTTTTCCCCAGAAATAAATGCATCGCCGCATAAATATTTAATTTCTTCTTCTGTAGGATGTCTGTAGTATTATGTACAGATGAATCTTGTTTATTTTAACGGAGAGGCATTTACTTTTCCCCAGAAATAAATGCATCGCCGCATAATTATTTAAATTCTTCTTCTGTCGGATGTCTGTAGTAATATATAGAGATGAATCTTGTTTATTTTAACGGAGAGGCATTTACTTTTCTCCAGAAATAAATGCATCGCCGCATAAATATTTAATTTCCTCTTGTATCGGATGTCTGTCGTAGTATGTAGAGTGGAATCTTTTAATTCGACGGAGAGGCATTTACTTTTTTCCAGAAATAAATGCATCGCCGCATAAATATTTAAATTCTTCTTGTATCGGATGTCTGTCGTAGTATGTAGAGATGAATCTTGTTTATTTTAACGGAGAGGCATTTACTTTTCTCCAGAAATAAATGCATCGCCGCATAAATATTTAACTTCTTCTTGTATCGGATGTCTGTTGTAGTATGTAGAGTAGAATCTTTTAATTCAACGGAGAGGCATTCACTTTTCTCCAGAAATAAATGCATCGCCGCATTAATATTTAAAATCTTCTTCTGTAGGATGTCCGTAGTATTATGTAGAGATGAATCTTGTTTATTTTAACGGAGAGGCATTTACTTTTCCCAAGAAATAAATGCATCACCGCATAAATATTTAATGTCGTCTTGTATCGGATGTCTGTCGTAGTATGTAGAGATGAATCTTGTTTATTTTAACGGAGAGGCACTCACTTTTCTCCAGAAATAAATGCATCGCCGCATAAATATTTAAATTCCTCTTCTTTCGGATGTCTGTCGTATTATGTAAAGTGGAATCCTGTTTATTTTAACGGAGACGCATTTACTTTTCTCCAGAAATAAATGCATCGCCGCATAAATATGTAAATTCTTCTTCTGTAGAATGTCTGTAGTATTATGTAGAGATGAATCTTGTTTATTTTAACGGAGAGGCATTTACTTTTCCCCAGAAATAAATGCATCGCCGCATAAATATTTAATTTCTTCTTGTATCGGATGTCTGTCTTAGTACGTAGAGTGGAATCTTTCAATTCGACGGAGAGGCATTTACTTTTCTCCAGAAATAAATGCATCGCCGCATAAATATTTAAATTCTTCTTCTGTCGGATGTCCGTAGTATTATGTAGAGATGAATCTTGTTTATTTTAACGGAGAGGCATTTACTTTTCTCCAGAAATAAATGCATCGCCGCATATATATTTAAATTCTTCTTCTGTAGGATGTCTGTAGTATTAGGTAAAGATGAATCTTGTTTATTTTAACGGGGAACGTTTACTTTTCCCCAGAAATAAATGCATCGCCGCATAAATATTTAATTTCTTCTTGTATCGGATGTCTGTCTTAGTATGTAGAGTAGAATCTTGTTTATTTCAACGGAGAGGCATTTACTTTTCTCCAGAAACAAATGCATCGCCGCATAAATATTTAATTTCTTCTTGTATCGGATGTCTGTCATAGTATGTAGAGATGAATCTTGTTTATTCTAACGGAGAGGCATTCACTTTTTTTCAGAAATAAATGCATCGCCGCATAAATATTTAAATTCTTCTTCTGTAAGATGTCTGTCGTAGTATGAAGAGACGAGTCCTGTTTATTTTAACGGAGACGCATTTACTTTTCCCAGAAATAAATGCATCGCCGCATAAATAATTAATTTCTTCTTCTGTAGGATGTATGTAGTATTATGTAGAAATGAATCTTGTTTATTTTAACGGAGAAGCATTTACTTTTCCCCAGAAATAAATGCATCGCCGCATAAATATTTAATTTCTTCTTCTGTAGGATGTCTGTAGTATTATGTACAGATGAATCTTGTTTATTTTAACGGAGAGGCATTTACTTTTCCCCAGAAATAAATGCATCGCCGCATAATTATTTAAATTCTTCTTCTGTCGGATGTCTGTAGTAATATATAGAGATGAATCTTGTTTATTTTAACGGAGAGGCATTTACTTTTCTCCAGAAATAAATGCATCGCCGCATAAATATTTAATTTCCTCTTGTATCGGATGTCTGTCGTAGTATGTAGAGTGGAATCTTTTAATTCGACGGAGAGGCATTTACTTTTTTCCAGAAATAAATGCATCGCCGCATAAATATTTAAATTCTTCTTGTATCGGATGTCTGTCGTAGTATGTAGAGATGAATCTTGTTTATTTTAACGGAGAGGCATTTACTTTTCTCCAGAAATAAATGCATCGCCGCATAAATATTTAACTTCTTCTTGTATCGGATGTCTGTCGTAGTATGTAGAGATGAATCTTGTTTATTTTAACGGAGAGGCATTCACTTTTCCCCAGAAATAAATGCATCGCCGCATAAATATTTAATTTCTTCTTGTATCGAATGTCTGTCGTAGTATGTAGAGTAGAATCTTTTAATTCAACGGAGAGGCATTTACTTTTCTCCAGAAATAAATGCATCGCCGAATAATATTTAAATTCCTCTTCTTTCGGATGTCTGTCGTATTATGTAGAGTGGAATCTTAAATATTTCAACGGAAAGGCATTTACTTTTCTCCAGAAATAAATGCATCGCCGCATTAATATTTAAAATCTTCTTCTGTAGGATGTCTGTAGTATTAAGTAGAGATTAATCTTGTTTATTTTAACGGAGAGGCATTTACTTTTCTCCAGAAATAAATGCATCGCCGCATAAATATTTAAATTCTTCTTCTGTAAGATGTCTGTAGTATTAGGTAGAGATGAATCTTGTTTAATTTAACGGAGAGGCATTTACTTTTCCCCAGAAATAAATGCATCGCCGCATAAATATTTAATTTCTTCTTTTATCAGATGTCTGTCGTAGTATGAAGAGACGAATCCTGTTTATTTTAACGGAGACGCATCTACTTTTCCCCAGAAATAAATGCATCGCCGCATAAATATTTAATTTCTTCTTCTGTAGGATGTATGTGGTATTATGTAGAAATGAATCTTGTTTATTTTAACGGAGAGGCATTTACTTTTCTCCAGAAATAAATGCATCAGCGCATAAATATTTAAATTCTTTTTCTGTAGGATGTGTGTAGTATTATGTAGAGATGAATCTTGTTTATTTTAACGGAGAGGCATTTACTTTTCCCCAGAAATAAATGCATCGCCGCATAAATATTTAATTTCCTCTTGTATCGGATGTCTGTCGTAGTATGTAGAGTGGAATCTTTTAATTCGACGGAGAGGCATTTACTTTTTTCCAGAAATAAATGCATCGCCGCATAAATATTTAAATTCTTCTTGTATCGGATGTCTGTCGTAGTATGTAGAGATGAATCTTGTTTATTTTAACGGAGAGGCATTTACTTTTCTCCAGAAATAAATGCATCGCCGCATAAATATTTAATTTCCTCTTGTATCGGATGTCTGTCGTAGTATGTAGAGTGGAATCTTTTAATTCGACGGAGAGGCATTTACTTTTTTCCAGAAATAAATGCATCGCCGCATAAATATTTAAATTCTTCTTGTATCGGATGTCTGTCGTAGTATGTAGAGATGAATCTTGTTTATTTTAACGGAGAGGCATTTACTTTTCTCCAGAAATAAATGCATCGCCGCATAAATATTTAACTTCTTCTTGTATCGGATGTCTGTCGTAGTATGTAGAGATGAATCTTGTTTATTTTAACGGAGAGGCATTCACTTTTCCCCAGAAATAAATGCATCGCCGCATAAATATTTAATTTCTTCTTGTATCGAATGTCTGTCGTAGTATGTAGAGTAGAATCTTTTAATTCAACGGAGAGGCATTTACTTTTCTCCAGAAATAAATGCATCGCCGAATAATATTTAAATTCCTCTTCTTTCGGATGTCTGTCGTATTATGTAGAGTGGAATCTTAAATATTTCAACGGAGAGGCATTTACTTTTCTCCAGAAATAAATGCATCGCCGCATTAATATTTAAAATCTTCTTCTGTAGGATGTCTGTAGTATTAAGTAGAGATTAATCTTGTTTATTTTAACGGAGAGGCATTTACTTTTCTCCAGAAATAAATGCATCGCCGCATAAATATTTAAATTCTTCTTCTGTAGGATGTCTGTAGTATTAGGTAGAGATGAATCTTGTTTAATTTAACGGAGAGGCATTTACTTTTCCCCAGAAATAAATGCATCGCCGCATAAATATTTAATTTCTTCTTGTGTCGGATGTCTGTCATAGTATGTAGAGATGAATCTTGTTTATTCTAACGGAGAGGCATTCACTTTTTTTCAGAAATAAATGCATCGCCGCATAAATATTTAAATTCTTCTTCTGTAAGATGTCTGTAGTATTATGTAGAGATGAATCTTGTTTATTTTAACGGAGAGGCATTTACTTTTTTCCAGAAATAAATGCATCACCGCATAAATATTTAATTTCTTCTTGTATCAGACGTCTGTCGTAGTATGAAGAGACGAATCCTGTTTATTTTAACGGAGACGCATTTACTTTTCCCCAGAAATAAATGCATCGCCGCATAAATATTTAAATTCTTCTTCTGTAGGATGTCTGTAGTATTATGTAGAGATGAATCTTGTTTATTTTAACGGAGAGGCATTTACTTTTCCCCAGAAATAAATGCATCACCGCATAAATATTTAATGTCGTCTTGTATCGGATGTCTGTCGTAGTATGTAGAGTAGAATCTTTTAATTCAACGGAGAGGCATTTACTTTTCTCCAGAAATAAATGCATCGCCACATAAATATTTAATTTCCTCTTGTATCGGATGTCTGTCGTAGTATGTAGAGTGGAATCTTTTAATTCGACGGAGAGGCATTTACTTTTTTCCAGAAATAAATGCATCGCCGCATAAATATTTAAATTCTTCTTGTATCGGATGTCTGTCGTAGTATGTAGAGATGAATCTTGTTTATTTTAACGGAGAGGCATTTACTTTTCTCCAGAAATAAATGCATCGCCGCATAAATATTTAACTTCTTCTTGTATGGGATGTCTGTCGTAGTATGTAGAGATGAATCTTGTTTATTTTAACGGAGAGGCATTCACTTTTCCCCAGAAATAAATGCATCGCCGCATAAATATTTAATTTCTTCTTGTATCGAATGTCTGTCGTAGTATGTAGAGTAGAATCTTTTAATTCAACGGAGAGGCATTTACTTTTCTCCAGAAATAAATGCATCGCCGAATAATATTTAAATTCCTCTTCTTTCGGATGTCTGTCGTATTATGTAGAGTGGAATCTGAAATATTTCAACGGAGAGGCATTTACTTTTTTCCAGAAATAAATGCATCGCCGCATTAATATTTAAAATCTTCTTCTGTAGGATGTCTGTAGTATTAAGTAGAGATTAATCTTGTTTATTTTAACGGAGAGGCATTTACTTTTCTCCAGAAATAAATGCATCGCCGCATAAATATTTAAATTCTTCTTCTGTAGGATGTCTGTAGTATTAGGTAGAGATGAATCTTGTTTAATTTTACGGAGAGGCATTTACTTTTCCCCAGAAATAAATGCATCGCCGCATAAATATTTAATTTCTTCTTGTATCGGATGTCTGGCTTAGTATGTAGAGTAGAATCTTTTAATTCAACGGAGAGGCATTTACTTTTCTCCAGAAATAAATGCATCGCCGCATAAATATTTAAATTCTTCTTCTGTAGGATGTCTGTAGTATTAGGTAGAGATGAATCTTGTTTAATTTAACGGAGAGGCATTTACTTTTCCCCAGAAATAAATGCATCGCCGCATAAATATTTAATTTCTTCTTGTATCGGATGTCTGTCTTAGTATGTAGAGTAGAATCTTGTTTATTTCAACGGAGAAGCATTTACTTTTCTCCAGAAACAAATGCATCGCCGCATAAATATTTAATTTCTTCTTGTATCGGATGTCTGTCATAGTATGTAGAGATGAATCTTGTTTATTCTAACGGAGAGGCATTCACTTTTTTTCAGAATTAAATACATCGCCGCATAAATATTTAAATTCTTCTTCTGTAAGATGCCTGTCGTAGTATGAAGAGACGAATCCTGTTTATTTTAACGGAGACGCATTTACTTTTCCCCAGAAATAAATGCATCGCCGCATAAATATTTAATTTCTTCTTCTGTAGGATGTCTGTAGTATTATGTACAGATGAATCTTGTTTATTTTAACGGAGAGGCATTTACTTTTCCCCAGAAATAAATGCATCGCCGCATAATTATTTAAATTCTTCTTGTATCGGATGTCTGTCGTAGTATGTAGAGATGAATCTTGTTTATTTTAACGGAGAGGCATTTACTTTTCTCCAGAAATAAATGCATCGCCGCATAAATATTTAACTTCTTCTTGTATCGGATGTCTGTCGTAGTATGTAGAGATGAATCTTGTTTATTTTAACGGAGAGGCATTCACTTTTCCCCAGAAATAAATGCATCGCCGCATAAATATTTAATTTCTTCTTGTATCGGATGTCTGTCGTAGTATGTAGAGTAGAATCTTTTAATTCAACGGAGAGGCATTTACTTTTCTCCAGAAATAAATGCATCGCCGAATAATATTTAAATTCCTCTTCTTTCGGATGTCTGTCGTATTATGTAGAGTGGAATCTTAAATATTTCAACGGAGAGGCATTTACTTTTCTCCAGAAATAAATGCATCGCCGCATTAATATTTAAAATCTTCTTCTGTAGGATGTCTGTAGTATTAAGTAGAGATTAATCTTGTTTACTTTAACGGAGAGGCATTTACTTTTCTCCAGAAATAAATGCATCGCCGCATAAATATTTAAATTCTTCTTCTGTCGGATGTCCGTAGTATTATGTAGAGATGAATCTTGTTTATTTTAACACAGAGGCATTTACTTTTCCCAAGAAATAAATGCATCACCGCATAAAAATTTAATGTCGTCTTGTATCGGATGTCTGTCGTAGTATGTAGAGATGAATCTTGTTTATTTTAACGGAGAGGCATTCACTTTTCTCCAGAAATAAATGCATCGCCGCATAAATATTTAAATTCCTCTACTTTCGGATGTCTGTCGTATTATGTAGAGATGAATCTTGTTTATTTTAATGGAGAGGCATTTACTTTTCTCCAGAAATAAATGCATCGCCGCATAAATATTTAAATTCTTCTTCTGTAGGATGTCTGTAGTATTAGGTAAAGATGTATCTTGTTTATTTTAACGGGGAACATTTACTTTTCCCCAGAAATAAATGCATCGCCGCTTAAATATTTAATTTCTTCTTGTATCGGATGTCTGTCTTAGTATGTAGAGTAGAATCTTGTTTATTTCAACGGAGAAGCATTTACTTTTCTCCAGAAACAAATGCATCGCCGCATAAATATTTAATTTCTTCTTGTATCGGATGTCTGTCATAGTATGTAGAGATGAATCTTGTTTATTCTAACGGAGAGGCATTCACTTTTTTTCAGAATTAAATGCATCGCCGCATAAATATTTAAATTCTTCTTCTGTAAGATGCCTGTCGTAGTATGAAGAGACGAATCCTGTTTATTTTAACGGAGACGCATTTACTTTTCCCCAGAAATAAATGCATCGCCGCATAAATATTTAATTTCTTCTTCTGTAGGATGTATGTAGTATTATGTAGAAATGAATCTTGTTTATTTTAACGGAGAGGCATTTACTTTTCCCCAGAAATAAATGCATCGCCGCATAAATATTTAATTTCTTCTTCTGTAGGATGTCTGTAGTATTATGTACAGATGAAACTTGTTTATTTTAACGGAGAGGCATTCACTTTTCCCCAGAAATAAATGCATCGCCGCATAAATATTTAATTTCTTCTTGTATCGGATGTCTGTTGTAGTATGTAGAGTAGAATCTTTTAATTCAACGGAGAGGCATTTACTTTTCTCCAGAAATAAATGCATCGCCGCATAAACATTTAAATTCTTCTTCTGTCGGATGTCCGTAGTATTATGTAGAGATGAATCTTGTTTATTTTAACGGAGAGGCATTTACTTTTCCCAAGAAATAAATGCATCACCGCATAAATATTTAATGTCGTCTTGTATCGGATGTCTGTCGTAGTATGTAGAGATGAATCTTGTTTATTTTAACGGAGAGGCATTCACTTTTCTCCAGAAATAAATGCATCGCCGCATAAATATTTAAATTCCTCTTCTTTCGGATTGTCTGTCGTATTATGTAGAGTGGAATCCTGTTTATTTTAACGGAGACGCATTTACTTTTCTCCAGAAATAAATGCATCGCTGCATAAATATTTAAATTCTTCTTCTGTAGGATGTCTGTAGTATTATGTAGAGATGAATCTTGTTTATTTTAACGGAGAGGCATTTACTTTTCCCCAGAAATAAATGCATCGCCGCATAAATATTTAATTTCCTCTTGTATCGGATGTCTGTCGTAGTATGTAGAGTGGAATCTTTTAATTCGACGGAGAGGCATTTACTTTTTTCCAGAAATAAATGCATCGCCGCATAAATATTTAAATTCTTCTTGTATCGAATGTCTGTCGTAGTATGTAGAGTAGAATCTTGTTTAATTTAACGGAGAGGCATTTACTTTGCCCCAGAAATAAATGCATCGCCGCATAAATATTTAATTTCTTCTTGTGTCGGATGTCTGTCATAGTATGTAGAGATGAATCTTGTTTATTCTAACGGAGAGGCATTCACTTTTTTTCAGAAATAAATGCATCGCCGCATAAATATTTAAATTCTTCTTCTGTAAGATGTCTGTAGTATTATGTAGAGATGAATCTTGTTTATTTTAACGGAGAGGCATTTACTTTTTTCCAGAAATAAATGCATCACCGCATAAATATTTAATTTCTTCTTGTATCAGACGTCTGTCGTAGTATGAAGAGACGAATCCTGTTTATTTTAACGGAGACGCATTTACTTTTCCCCAGAAATAAATGCATCGCCGCATAAATATTTAATTTCTTCTTCTGTAGGATGTATGTAGTATTATGTAGAAATGAATCTTGTTTATTTTAACGGAGAGGCATTTACTTTTCTCCAGAAAAAAATGCATCGCCGCATAAATATTTAAATTCTTCTTCTGTAGGATGTGTGTCGTATTATGAGAGATGAATCTTGTTTATTTTAACGGAGAGGCATTTACTTTTCCCCAGAAATAAATGCATCGCCGCATAAATATTTAATTTCTTCTTCTGTAGGATGTCTGTAGTATTATGTACAGATGAATCTTGTTTATTTTAACGGAGAGGCATTTACTTTTCCCCAGAAATAAATGCATCGCCGCATAAATATTTAAATTCTTCTTCTGTCGGATGTCTGTAGTATTATGTAGAGATGAATCTTGTTTATTTTAACGGAGAGGCATTTACTTTTCTCCAGAAATAAATGCATCGCCGCATAAATATTTAATTTCCTCTTGTATCGGATGTCTGTCGTAGTATGTAGAGTGGAATCTTTTAATTCGACGGAGAGGCATTTACTTTTTTCCAGAAATAAATGCATCGCCGCATAAATATTTAAATTCTTCTTGTATCGGATGTCTGTCGTAGTATGTAGAGATGAATCTTGTTTATTTTAACGGAGAGGCATTCACTTTTCCCCAGAAATAAATGCATCGCCACATAAATATTTAAATTCTTCTTGTATCGGATGTCTGTCGTAGTATGTAGAGTAGAATCTTTTAATTCAACGGAGAGGCATTTACTTTTCTCCAGAAATAAATGCATCGCCGCATAAACATTTAAATTCTTCTTCTGTCGGATGTCCGTAGTATTATGTAGAGATGAATCTTGTTTATTTTAACGGAGAGGCATTTACTTTTCCCAAGAAATAAATGCATCACCGCATAAATATTTAATGTCGTCTTGTATCGGATGTCTGTCGTAGTATGTAGAGATGAATCTTGTTTATTTTAACGGAGAGGCATTCACTTTTCTCCAGAAATAAATGCATCGCCGCATAAATATTTAAATTCCTCTTCTTTCGGATGTCTGTCGTATTATGTAGAGTGGAATCCTGTTTATTTTAACGGAGACGCATTTACTTTTCTCCAGAAATAAATGCATCGCCGCATAAATATTTAATGTCGTCTTGTATCGGATGTCTGTCGTAGTATGTAGAGTAGAATCTTTTAATTCAACGGAGAGGCATTTACTTTTCTCCAGAAATAAATGCATCGCCGAATAATATTTAAATTCCTCTTCTTTCGGATGTCTGTCGTATTATGTAGAGTGGAATCTGAAATATTTCAACGGAGAGGCATTTACTTTTCTCCAGAAATAAATGCATCGCCGCATAAATATTTAAATTCTTCTTCTGTAGGATGTCTGTAGTATTAGGTAGAGATGAATCTTGTTTAATTTAACGGAGAGGCATTTACTTTTCCCCAGAAATAAATGCATCGCCGCATAAATATTTAATTTCTTCTTGTATCGGATGTCTGGCTTAGTATGTAGAATAGAATCTTTTAATTCAACGGAGAGGCATTTACTTTTCTCCAGAAATAAATGCATCGCCGCATAAATATTTAAATTCTTCTTCTGTAGGATGTCTGTAGTATTATGTAGAGATGAATCTTGTTTATTTTAACGGAGAGGCATTCACTTTTCCCCAGAAATAAATGCATCGCCGCATAAATATTTAATTTCTTCTTGTATCGAATGTCTGTCGTAGTATGTAGAGTAGAATCTTTTAATTCAACGGAGAGGCATTTACTTTTCTCCAGAAATAAATGCATCGCCGAATAATATTTAAATTCCTCTTCTTTCGGATGTCTGTCGTATTATGTAGAGTGGAATCTTAAATATTTCAACGGAGAGGCATTTACTTTTTTCCAGAAATAAATGCATCGCCGCATTAATATTTAAAATCTTCTTCTGTAGGATGTCTGTAGTATTAAGTAGAGATTAATCTTGTTTATTTTAACGGAGAGGCATTTACTTTTCTCCAGAAATAAATGCATCGCAGCATAAATATTTAAATTCTTCTTCTGTAGGATGTCTGTAGTATTAGGTAGAGATGAATCTTGTTTAAATTAACGGAGAGGCATTTACTTTTCCCCAGAAATAAATGCATCGCCGCATAAATATTTAATTTCTTCTTGTATCGGATGTCTGTCTTAGTATGTAGAGTAGAATCTTGTTTATTTCAACGGAGAAGCATTTATTTTTCTCCAGAAACAAATGCATCGCCGCATAAATATTTAATTTCTTCTTGTATCGGATGTCTGTCATAGTATGTAGAGATGAATCTTGTTTATTCTAACGGAGAGGCATTCACTTTTTTTCAGAATTAAATGCATCGCCGCATAAATATTTAAATTCTTCTTCTGTAAGATGCCTGTCGTAGTATGAAGAGACGAATCCTGTTTATTTTAACGGAGACGCATTTACTTTTCCCCAGAAATAAATGCATCGCCGCATAAATATTTAATTTCTTCTTCTGTAGGATGTATGTAGTATTATGTAGAAATGAATCTTGTTTATTTTAACGGAGAGGCATTTACTTTTCCCCAGAAATAAATGCATCGCCGCATAAATATTTAATTTCTTCTTCTGTAGGATGTCTGTAGTATTATGTACAGATGAATCTTGTTTATTTTAACGGAGAGGCATTTACTTTTCCCCAGAAATAAATGCATCGCCGCATAATTATTTAAATTCTTCTTCTGTCGGATGTCTGTAGTATTATGTAGAGATTAATCTTGTTTATTTTAACGGAGAGGCATTTACTTTTCTCCAGAAATAAATGCATCGCCGCATAAATATTTAATTTCCTCTTGTATCGGATGTCTGTCGTAGTATGTAGAGTAGAATCTTTTAATTCGACGGAGAGGCATTTACTTTTTTCCAGAAATAAATGCATCGCCGCATAAATATTTAAATTCTTCTTGTATCGGATGTCTGTCGTAGTATGTAGAGATGAATCTTGTTTATTTTAACGGAGAGGCATTTACTTTTCTCCAGAAATAAATGCATCGCCGCATAAATATTTAACTTCTTCTTGTATGGGATGTCTGTCGTAGTATGTAGAGATGAATCTTGTTTATTTTAACGGAGAGGCATTCACTTTTCCCCAGAAATAAATGCATCGCCGCATAAATATTTAATTTCTTCTTGTATCGAATGTCTGTCGTAGTATGTAGAGTAGAATCTTTTAATTCAACGGAGAGGCATTTACTTTTCTCCAGAAATAAATGCATCGCCGAATAATATTTAAATTCCTCTTCTTTCGGATGTCTGTCGTATTATGTAGAGTGGAATCTGAAATATTTCAACGGAGAGGCATTTACTTTTTTCCAGAAATAAATGCATCGCCGCATTAATATTTAAAATCTTCTTCTGTAGGATGTCTGTAGTATTAAGTAGAGATTAATCTTGTTTATTTTAACGGAGAGGCATTTACTTTTCTCCAGAAATAAATGCATCGCAGCATAAATATTTAAATTCTTCTTCTGTAGGATGTCTGTAGTATTAGGTAGAGATGAATCTTGTTTAATTTAACGGAGAGGCATTTACTTTTCCCCAGAAATAAATGCATCGCCGCATAAATATTTAATTTCTTCTTGTATCGGATGTCTGTCTTAGTATGTAGAGTAGAATCTTGTTTATTTCAACGGAGAAGCATTTACTTTTCTCCAGAAACAAATGCATCGCCGCATAAATATTTAATTTCTTCTTGTATCGGATGTCTGTCATAGTATGTAGAGATGAATCTTGTTTATTCTAACGGAGAGGCATTCACTTTTTTTCAGAAATAAATGCATCGCCGCATAAATATTTAATTTCTTCTTCTGTAGGATGTCTGTAGTATTATGTACAGATGAATCTTGTTTATTTTAACGGAGAGGCATTTACTTTTCCCCAGAAATAAATGCATCGCCGCATAATTATTTAAATTCTTCTTCTGTCGGATGTCTGTAGTATTATGTAGAGATGAATCTTGTTTATTTTAACGGAGAGGCATTTACTTTTCTCCAGAAATAAATGCATCGCCGCATAAATATTTAATTTCCTCTTGTATCGGATGTCTGTCGTAGTATGTAGAGTGGAATCTTTTAATTCGACGGAGAGGCATTTACTTTTTTCCAGAAATAAATGCATCGCCGCATAAATATTTAAATTCTTCTTGTATCGGATGTCTGTCGTAGTACGTAGAGATGAATCTTGTTTATTTTAACGGAGAGGCATTTACTTTTCTCCAGAAATAAATGCATCGCCGCATAAATATTTAACTTCTTCTTGTATCGGATGTCTGTCGTAGTATGTAGAGATGAATCTTGTTTATTTTAACGGAGAGGCATTCACTTTTCCCCAGAAATAAATGCATCGCCGCATAAATATTTAATTTCTTCTTGTATCGAATGTCTGTCGTAGTATGTAGAGTAGAATCTTTTAATTCAACGGAGAGGCATTTACTTTTCTCCAGAAATAAATGCATCGCCGAATAATATTTAAATTCCTCTTCTTTCGGATGTCTGTCGTATTATGTAGAGTGGAATCTTAAATATTTCAACGGAGAGGCATTTACTTTTCTCCAGAAATAAATGCATCGCCGCATTAATATTTAAAATCTTCTTCTGTAGGATGTCTGTAGTATTAAGTAGAGATTAATCTTGTTTATTTTAACGGAGAGGCATTTACTTTTCTCCAGAAATAAATGCATCGCCGCATAAATATTTAAATTCTTCTTCTGTCGGATGTCCGTAGTATTATGTAGAGATGAATCTTGTTTATTTTAACACAGAGGCATTTACTTTTCCCAAGAAATAAATGCATCACCGCATAAAAATTTAATGTCGTCTTGTATCGGATGTCTGTCGTAGTATGTAGAGAGGAATCTTGTTTATTTTAACGGAGAGGCATTTACTTTTCTCCAGAAATATATGCATCGCCGCATAAATATTTAAATTCTTCTTCTGTAGGATGTCTGTAGTATTATGTAGAGATGAATCTTGTTTATTTTAACGGAGAGGCATTTACTTTTCCCCAGAAATAAATGCATCGCCGCATAAATATTTAATTTCTACTTGTATCGAATGTCTGTCTTAGTACGTAGAGTGGAATCTTTCAATTCGACGGAGAGGCATTTACTTTTCTCCAGAAATAAATGCATCGCCGCATAAATATTTAAATTCTTCTTGTGTAGGATGTCTGTAGTATTAGGTAGAGATGAATCTTGTTTAATTTAACGGGGAACATTTACTTTTCCCCAGAAATAAATGCATCGCCGCATAAATATTTAATTTCTTCTTGTATCGGATGTCTGGCTTAGTATGTAGAGTAGAATCTTTTAATTCAACGGAGAGGCATTTACTTTTCTCCAGAAATAAATGCATAGCCGCATAAACATTTAAATTCTTCTTCTGTCGGATGTCCGTAGTATTATGTAGAGATGAATCTTGTTTATTTTAACGGAGAGGCATTTACTTTTCTCCAGAAATAAATGCATCGCCGCATAAATATTTAAATTCTTTTTCTGTAGGATGTCTGTAGTATTAGGTAAAGATGAATCTTGTTTATTTTAACGGGGAACATTTACTTTTCCCCAGAAATAAATGCATCGCCGCATAAATATTTAATTTCTTCTTGTATCGGATGTCTGTCTGAGTATGTAGAGTAGAATCTTGTTTATTTCAACCGAGAGGCATTTACTTTTCTCCAGAAACAAATGCATCGCCGCATAAATATTTAATTTCTTCTTGTATCGGATGTCTGTCATAGTATGTAGAGATAAATCTTGTTTATTTTAACGGAGAGGCATTTACTTTTCCCCAGAAATAAATGCATCGCCGCATAATTATTTAAATTCTTCTTCTGTCGGATGTCTGTAGTATTATGTAGAGATGAATCTTGTTTATTTTAACGGAGAGGCATTTACTTTTCTCCAGAAATAAATGCATCGCCGCATAAATATTTAATTTCCTCTTGTATCGGATGTCTGTCGTAGTATGTAGAGTGGAATCTTTTAATTCGACGGAGAGGCATTTACTTTTTTCCAGAAATAAATGCATCGCCGCATAAATATTGAAATTCTTCTTGTATCGGATGTCTGTCGTAGTATGTAGAGATGAATCTTGTTTATTTTAACGGAGAGGCATTTACTTTTCTCCAGAAATAAATGCATCGCCGCATAAATATTTAACTTCTTCTTGTATCGGATGTCTGTCGTAGTATGTAGAGATGAATCTTGTTTATTTTAACGGAGAGGCATTCACTTTTTTTCAGAATTAAATGCATCGCCGCATAAATATTTAAATTCTTCTTCTGTAAGATGCCTGTCGTAGTATGAAGAGACGAATCCTGTTTATTTTAACGGAGACGCATTTACTTTTCCCCAGAAATAAATGCATCGCCGCATAAATATTTAATTTCTTCTTCTGTAGGATGTATGTAGTATTATGTAGAAATGAATCTTGTTTATTTTAACGGAGAGGCATTTACTTTTCCCCAGAAATAAATGCATCGCCGCATAAATATTTAATTTCTTCTTCTGTAGGATGTCTGTAGTATTATGTACAGATGAATCTTGTTTCTTTTAACGGAGAGGCATTTACTTTCCCCAGAAATAAATGCATCGCCGCATAATTATTTAAATTCTTCTTCTGTCGGATGTCTGTAGTATTATGTAGAAATGAATCTTGTTTATTTTAACGGAGAGGCATTTACTTTTCTCCAGAAATAAATGCATCGCCGCATAAATATTTAATTTCCTCTTGTATCGGATGTCTGTCGTAGTATGTAGAGTGGAATCTTTTAATTCGACGGAGAGGCATTTACTTTTTTCCAGAAATAAATGCATCGCCGCATAAATATTTAAATTCTTGTATCGGATGTCTGTCGTAGTATGTAGAGATGAATCTTGTTTATTTTAACGGAGAGGCATTTACTTTTCTCCAGAAATAAATGCATCGCCGCATAAATATTTAACTTCTTCTTGTATCGGATGTCTGTCGTAGTATGTAGAGATGAATCTTGTTTATTTTAACGGAGAGGCATTTACTTTTCTCCAGAAATAAATGCATCGCCGCATAAATATTTAATTTCCTCTTGTATCGGATGTCTGTCGTAGTATGTAGAGTAGAATCTTTTAATTCAACGGAGAGGCATTTACTTTTCTCCAGAAATAAATGCATCGAAGCATAAATATTTAAATTCTTCTTCTGTCGGATGTCCGTAGTATTATGTAGAGATGAATCTTGTTTATTTTAACGGAGAGGCATTTACTTTTCTCCAGAAATAAATGCATCGCCGCATAAATATTTAATTTCCTCTTGTATCGGATGTCTGTCGTAGTATGTGGAGTGGAATCTTTTAATTCGACGGAGAGGCATTTACTTTTTTCCAGATATAAATGCATCGCCGCATAAATATTTAAATTCTTGTATCGGATGTCTGTCGTAGTATGTAGAGATGAATCTTGTTTATTTTAACGGAGAGGCATTTACTTTTCTCCAGAAATAAATGCATCGCCGCATAAATATTTAACTTCTTCTTGTATCGGATGTCTGTCGTAGTATGTAGAGATGAATCTTGTTTATTTTAACGGAGAGGCATTTACTTTTCTCCAGAAATAAATGCATCGCCGCATAAATATTTAATTTCCTCTTGTATCGGATGTCTGTCGTAGTATGTAGAGTAGAATCTTTTAATTCAACGGAGAGGCATTTCCTTTTCTCCAGAAATAAATGCATCGCCGAATAATATTTAAAATCCTCTTCTTTCGGATGTCTGTTGTATTATGTAGAGTGGAATCTTAAATATTTCAACGGAGAGGCATTTACTTTTTTCCAGAAATAAATGCATCGCCGCATTAACATTTAACATCTTCTTCTGTAGGATGTCTGTAGTATTAAGTAGAGATTAATCTTGTTTATTTTAACGGAGAGGCATTTACTTTTCTCCAGAAATAAATGCATCGCCGCATAAATATTTAAATTCTTCTTGTGTAGGATGTCTGTAGTATTAGGTAGAGATGAATCTTGTTTAATTTAACGGAGAGGCATTTACTTTTCCCCAGAAATAAATGCATCGCCGCATAAATATTTAATTTCTTCTTGTATCGGATGTCTGGCTTAGTATGTAGAGTAGAATCTTTTAATTCAACGGAGAGGCATTTACTTTTCTCCAGAAATAAATGCATCGCCGCATAAACATTTAAATTCTTCTTCTGTCGGATGTCCGTAGTATTATGTAGAGATGAATCTTGTTTATTTTAACGGAGAGGCATTTACTTTTCTCCAGAAATAAATGCATCGCCGCATAAATATTTAAATTCTTCTTCTGTAGGATGTCTGTAGTATTAGGTAAAGATGAATCTTGTTTATTTTAACGGGGAACATTTACTTTTCCCCAGAAATAAATGCATCGCCGCATAAATATTTAATTTCTTCTTGTATCGGATGTCTGTCATAGTATGTAGAGATAAATCTTGTTTATTTTAACGGAGAGGCATTTACTTTTCCCCAGAAATAAATGCATCGCCGCATAATTATTTAAATTCTTCTTCTGTCGGATGTCTGTAGTATTATGTAGAGATGAATCTTGTTTATTTTAACGGAGAGGCATTTACTTTTCTCCAGAAATAAATGCATCGCCGCATAAATATTTAATTTCCTCTTGTATCGGATGTCTGTCGTAGTATGTAGAGTGGAATCTTTTAATTCGACGGAGAGGCATTTACTTTTTTCCAGAAATAAATGCATCGCCGCATAAATATTGAAATTCTTCTTGTATCGGATGTCTGTCGTAGTATGTAGAGATGAATCTTGTTTATTTTAACGGAGAGGCATTTACTTTTCTCCAGAAATAAATGCATCGCCGCATAAATATTTAACTTCTTCTTGTATCGGATGTCTGTCGTAGTATGTAGAGATGAATCTTGTTTATTTTAACGGAGAGGCATTCACTTTTCCCCAGAAATAAATGCATCGCCGCATAAATATTTAATTTCTTCTTGTATCGAATGTCTGTCGTAGTATGTAGAGTAGAATCTTTTAATTCAACGGAGAGGCATTTACTTTTCTCCAGAAATAAATGCATCGCCGAATAATATTTAAATTCCTCTTCTTTCGGATGTCTGTCGTATTATGTAGAGTGGAATCTTAAATATTTCAACGGAGAGGCATTTACTTTTCTCCAGAAATAAATGCATCGCCGCATTAATATTTAAAATCTTCTTCTGTAGGATGTCTGTAGTATTAAGTAGAGATTAATCTTGTTTATTTTAACGGAGAGGCATTTACTTTTCTCCAGAAATAAATGCATCGCCGCATAAATATTTAAATTCTTCTTCTGTCGGATGTCCGTAGTATTATGTAGAGATGTATCTTGTTTATTTTAACACAGAGGCATTTACTTTTCCCAAGAAATAAATGCATCACCGCATAAAAATTTAATGTCGTCTTGTATCGGATGTCTGTCGTAGTATGTAGAGATGAATCTTGTTTATTTTAACGGAGAGGCATTCACTTTTCTCCAGAAATAAATGCATCGCCGCATAAATATTTAAATTCCTCTTCTTTCGGATGTCTGTCGTATTATGTAGAGTGGAATCCTGTTTATTTTAACGGAGACGCATTTACTTTTCTCCAGAAATAAATGCATCGCCGCATAAATATTTAAATTCTTCTTCTGTAGGATGTCTGTAGTATTATGTAGAGATGAATCTTGTTTATTTTAACGGAGAGGCATTTACTTTTCCCCAGAAATAAATGCATCGCCGCATAAATATTTAATTTCTACTTGTATCGAATGTCTGTCTTAGTACGTAGAGTGGAATCTTTCAATTCGACGGAGAGGCATTTACTTTTCTCCAGAAATAAATGCATCGAAGCATAAATATTTAAATTCTTCTTCTGTCGGATGTCCGTAGTATTATGTAGAGATGAATCTTGTTTATTTTAATGGAGAGGCATTTACTTTTCTCCAGAAATAAATGCATCGCCGCATAAATATTTAAATTCTTCTTCTGTCGGATGTCTGTAGTATTAGGTAAAGATGAATCTTGTTTATTTTAACGGGGAACATTTACTTTTCCCCAGAAATAAATGCATCGCCGCTTAAATATTTAATTTCTTCTTGTATCGGATGTCTGTCTTAGTATGTAGAGTAGAATCTTGTTTATTTCAACGGAGAAGCATTTACTTTTCTCCAGAAACAAATGCATCGCCGCATAAATATTTAATTTCTTCTTTTATCGGATGTCTGTCATAGTATGTAGAGATGAATCTTGTTTATTCTAACGGAGAGGCATTCACTTTTTTTCAGAATTAAATGCATCGCCGCATAAATATTTAAATTCTTCTTCTGTAAGATGCCTGTCGTAGTATGAAGAGACGAATCCTGTTTATTTTAACGGAGACGCATTTACTTTTCCCCAGAAATAAATGCATCGCCGCATAAATATTTAATTTCTTCTTCTGTAGGATGTATGTAGTATTATGTAGAAATGAATCTTGTTTATTTTAACGGAGAGGCATTTACTTTTCCCCAGAAATAAATGCATCGCCGCATAAATATTTAATTTCTTCTTCTGTAGGATGTCTGTAGTATTATGTACAGATGAATCTTGTTTATTTTAACGGAGAGGCATTTACTTTTCCCCAGAAATAAATGCATCGCCGCATAAATATTTAAATTCTTCTTCTGTAGGATGTCTGTAGTATTATGTAGAGATGAATCTTGTTTATTTTAACGGAGAGGCATTTACTTTTCTCCAGAAATAAATGCATCGCCGCATAAATATTTAATTTCCTCTTGTATCGGATGTCTGTCGTAGTATGTGGAGTGGAATCTTTTAATTCGACGGAGAGGCATTTACTTTTTTCCAGAAATAAATGCATCGCCGCATAAATATTTAATTTCTTCTTCTGTAGGATGTCTGTAGTATTATGTACAGATGAATCTTGTTTATTTTAACGGAGAGGCATTTACTTTTCCCCAGAAATAAATGCATCGCCGCATAAATATTTAAATTCTTCTTCTGTAGGATGTCTGTCGTAGTATGTAGAGTGGAATCTTTTAATTCGACGGAGAGGCATTTACTTTTTTCCAGAAGTAAATGCATCGCCGCATAAATATTTAAATTCTTCTTGTATCGGATGTCTGTCGTAGTATGTAGAGATGAATCTTGTTTATTTTAACGGAGAGGCATTCACTTTTCCCCAGAAATAAATGCATCGCCGCATAAATATTTAAATTCTTCTTGTATCGGATGTCTGTCGTAGTACGTAGAGATGAATCTTGTTTATTTTAACGGAGAGGCATTCACTTTTCCCCAGAAATAAATGCATCGCCGCATAAATATTTAATTTCTTCTTGTATCGGATGTCTGTTGTAGTATGTAGAGTAGAATCTTTTAATTCAACGGAGAGGCATTTACTTTTCTCCAGAAATAAATGCATCGCCGCATAAACATTTAAATTCTTCTTCTGTCGGATGTCCGTAGTATTATGTAGAGATGAATCTTGTTTATTTTAACGGAGAGGAATTTACTTTTCCCAAGAAATAAATGCATCACCGCATAAATATTTAATGTCGTCTTGTATCGGATGTCTGTCGTAGTATGTAGAGATGAATCTTGTTTATTTTAACGGAGAGGCATTCACTTTTCTCCAGAAATAAATGCATCGCCGCATAAATATTTAAATTCCTCTTCTTTCGGATGTCTGTCGTATTATGTAGAGTGGAATCCTGTTTATTTTAACGGAGACGCATTTACTTTTCTCCAGAAATAAATGCATCGCCGCATAAATATTTAAATTCTTCTTCTGTAGGATGTCTGTAGTATTATGTAGAGATGAATCTTGTTTATTTTAACGGAGAGGCATTTACTTTTCCCCAGAAATAAATGCATCGCCGCATAAATATTTAATTTCTTCTTGTATCGAATGTCTGTCTTAGTACGTAGAGTGGAATCTTTCAATTCGACGGAGAGGCATTTACTTTTCTCCAGAAATAAATGCATCGCCGCATAAATATTTAAATTCTTCTTCTGTAGGATGTCTGTAGTATTAGGTAAAGATGAATCTTGTTTATTTTAACGGGGAACATTTATTTTTCCCCAGAAATAAATGCATCGCCGCATAAATATTTAATTTCTTCTTGTATCGGATGTCTGTCTGAGTATGTAGAGTAGAATCTTGTTTATTTCAACCGAGAGGCATTTACTTTTCTCCAGAAATAAATGCATCGCCGCATAAATATTTAATTTCTTCTTGTATCGGATGTCTGTCATAGTATGTAGAGATAAATCTTGTTTATTCTAACGGAGAGGCATTCACTTTTTTTCAGAAATAAATGCATCGCCGCATAATTATTTAAATTCTTCTTCTGTCGGATGTCTGTAGTATTATGTAGAGATGAATCTTGTTTATTTTAACGGAGAGGCATTTACTTTTCTCCAGAAATAAATGCATCGCCGCATAAATATTTAATTTCCTCTTGTATCGGATGTCTGTCGTAGTATGTAGAGTGGAATCTTTTAATTCGACGGAGAGGCATTTACTTTTCTCCAGAAATAAATGCATCGCCGAATAATATTTAAATTCCTCTTCTTTCGGATGTCTGTCGTATTATGTAGAGTGGAATCTTGATTATATCAACGGAGAGGCATTTACTTTTCCCCAGAAATAAATGCATCGCCGCATAAATATTTAATTTCTTCTTCTGTAGGATGTCTGTAGTATTATGTACAGATGAATCTTGTTTATTTTAACGGAGAGGCATTTATTTTTCCCCAGAAATAAATGCATCGCCGCATAAATATTTAAATTCTTCTTCTGTCGGATGTCTGTAGTATTATGTAGAGATGAATCTTGTTTATTTTAACGGAGAGGCATTTACTTTTCTCCAGAAATAAATGCATCGCCGCATAAATATTTAATTTCCTCTTGTATCGGATGTCTGTCGTAGTATGTAGAGTGGAATCTTTTAATTCGACGGAGAGGCATTTACTTTTTTCCAGAAATAAATGCATCGCCGCATAAATATTTAAATTCTTCTTCTGTCGGATGTCTGTCGTAGTATGTAGAGATGAATCTTGTTTATTTTAACGGAGAGGTATTCACTTTTCCCCAGCAATAAATGCATCGCCGCATAAATATTTAAATTCTTCTTGTATCGGATGTCTGTCGTAGTACGTAGAGATGAATCTTGTTTATTTTAACGGAGAGGCATTCACTTTTCCCCAGAAATAAATGCATCGCCGCATAAATATTTAATTTCTTCTTGTATCGGATGTCTGTTGTAGTATGTAGAGTAGAATCTTTTAATTCAACGGAGAGGCATTTACTTTTCTCCAGAAATAAATGCATCGCCGCATAAACATTTAAATTCTTCTTCTGTCGGATGTCCGTAGTATTATGTAGAGATGAATCTTGTTTATTTTAACGGAGAGGAATTTACTTTTCCCAAGAAATAAATGCATCACCGCATAAATATTTAATGTCGTCTTGTATCGGATGTCTGTCGTAGTATGTAGAGATGAATCTTGTTTATTTTAACGGAGAGGCATTCACTTTTCTCCAGAAATAAATGCATCGCCGCATAAATATTTAAATTCCTCTTCTTTCGGATGTCTGTCGTATTATGTAGAGTGGAATCCTGTTTATTTTAACGGAGACGCATTTACTTTTCTCCAGAAATAAATGCATCGCCGCATAAATATTTAAATTCTTCTTCTGTAGGATGTCTGTAGTATTATGTAGAGATGAATCTTGTTTATTTTAACGGAGAGGCATTTACTTTTCCCCAGAAATAAATGCATCGCCGCATAAATATTTAATTTCTTCTTGTATCGAATGTCTGTCTTAGTACGTAGAGTGGAATATTTCAATTCGACGGAGAGGCATTTACATTTCTCCAGAAATAAATGCATCGCCGCATAAATATTTAACTTCTTCTTGTATCGGATGTCTGTCGTAATATGTAGAGATGAATCTTGTTTATTTTAACGGAGAGGCATTTACTTTTCTCCAGAAATAAATGCATCGCCGCATAAATATTTAAATTCTTCTTCTGTAGGATGTCTGTAGTATTAGGTAAAGATGAATCTTGTTTATTTTAACGGGGAACATTTACTTTTCCCCAGAAATAAATGCATCGCCGCATAAATATTTAATTTCTTCTTGTATCGGATGTCTGTCTTAGTATGTAGAGTAGAATCTTGTTTATTTCAACGGAGAGGCATTCACTTTTTTTCTGAAATAAATGCATCGCCGCATAATTATTTAAATTCTTCTTCTGTCGGATGTCTGTAGTATTATGTAGAGATGAATCTTGTTTATTTTAACGGAGAGGCATTTACTTTTATCCAGAAATAAATGCATCGCCGCATAAATATTTAATTTCCTCTTGTATCGGATGTCTGTCGTAGTATGTAGAGTGGAATCTTTTAATTCGACGGAGAGGCATTTACTTTTCTCCAGAAATAAATGCATCGCCGAATAATATTTAAATTCCTCTTCTTTCGGATGTCTGTCGTATTATGTAGAGTGGAATCTTAAATATTTCAACGGAGAGGCATTTACTTTTCTCCAGAAATAAATGCATCGCCGCATTAATATTTAAATTCTTCTTCTGTAGGATGTCTGTAGTATTAGGTAGAGATGAATCTTGTTTATTTTAACGGAGAGGCATTTACTTTTCACCAGAAATAAATGCATCGCCGCATAAATATTTAATTTCTTCTTGTATCGAATGTCTGGCTTAGTATGTAGAGTAGAATCTTTTAATTCAACGGAGAGGAATTTACCTTTCTCCAGAAATAAATGCATCGCCGAATAATATTTAAATTCCTCTTCTTTCGGATGTCTGTCGTATTATGTAGAGTGGAATCTTGATTATTTCAACGGAGAGGCATTTACTTTTCCCCAGAAATAAATGCATCGCCGCATAAATATTTAATTTCTTCTTCTGTAGGATGTCTGTAGTATTATGTACAGATGAATCTTGTTTATTTTAACGGAGAGGCATTTACTTTTCCCCAGAAATAAATGCATCGCCGCATAAATATTTAATTTCTTCTTGTATCGGATGTCTGTTGTAGTATGTAGAGTAGAATCTTTTAATTCAACGGAGAGGCATTTACTTTTCTCCAGAAATAAATGCATCGCCGCATAAACATTTAAATTCTTCTTCTGTCGGATGTCCATAGTATTATGTAGAGATGTATCTTGTTTATTTTAACGGAGAGGCATTTACTTTTCCCAAGAAATACATGCATCACCGCATAAATATTTAATGTCGTCTTGTATCGGATGTCTGTCGTAGTATGTAGAGATGAATCTTGTTTATTTTAACGGAGAGGCATTCACTTTTCTCCAGAAATAAATGCATCGCCGCATAAATATTTAAATTCCTCTTCTTTCGGATGTCTGTCGTATTATGTAGAGTGGAATCCTGTTAATTTTAACGGAGACGCATTTACTTTTCTCCAGAAATAAATGCATCGCCGCATAAATATTTAAATTCTTCTTCTGTAGGATGTCTGTAGTATTATGTAGAGATGAATCTTGTTTATTTTAACGGAGAGGCATTTACTTTTCCCCAGAAATAAATGCATCACCGCATAAATATTTAATGTCGTCTTGTATCGGATGTCTGTCGTAGTATGTAGAGTAGAATCTTTTAATTCAACGGAGAGGCATTTACTTTTCTCCAGAAATAAATGCATCGCCGAATAATATTTAAATTCCTCTTCTTTCGGATGTCTGTCGTATTATGTAGAGTGGAATCTGAAACATTTCAACGGAGAGGCATTTACTTTTTTCCAGAAATAAATGCATCGCCGCATTAATATTTAAAATCTTCTTCTGTAGGATGTCTGTAGTATTAAGTAGAGATTAATCTTGTTTATTTTAACGGAGAGGCATTTACTTTTCTCCAGAAATAAATGCATCGCCGCATAAATATTTAAATTCTTCTTCTGTAGGATGTCTGTAGTATTAGGTAGAGATGAATCTTGTTTAATTTAACGGAGAGGCATTTACTTTTCCCCAGAAATAAATGCATCGCCGCATAAATATTTAATTTCTTCTTGTATCGGATGTCTGGCTTAGTATGTAGAGTAGAATCTTTTAATTCAACGGAGAGGCATTTACTTTTCTCCAGAAATAAATGCATCGCCGCATAAATATTTAAATTCTCCTTCTGTAGGATGTCTGTAGTATTATGTAGAGATGAATCTTGTTTATTTTAACGGAGAGGCATTCACTTTTCCCCAGAAATAAATGCATCGCCGCATAAATATTTAATTTCTTCTTGTATCGAATGTCTGTCGTAGTATGTAGAGTAGAATCTTTTAATTCAACGGAGAGGCATTTACTTTTCTCCAGAAATAAATGCATCGCCGAATAATATTTAAATTCCTCTTCTTTCGGATGTCTGTCGTATTATGTAGAGTGGAATCTTAAATATTTCAACGGAGAGGCATTTACTTTTTTCCAGAAATAAATGCATCGCCGCATTAATATTTAAAATCTTCTTCTGTAGGATGTCTGTAGTATTAAGTAGAGATTAATCTTGTTTATTTTAACGGAGAGGCATTTACTTTTCTCCAGAAATAAATGCATCGCCGCATAAATATTTAAATTCTTCTTCTGTAGGATGTCTGTAGTATTAGGTAGAGATGAATCTTGTTTAATTTAACGGAGAGGCATTTACTTTTCCCCAGAAATAAATGCATCGCAACATAAATATTTAATTTCTTCTTGTATCGGATGTCTGTCTTAGTATGTAGAGTAGAATCTTGTTTATTTCAACGGAGAAGCATTTACTTTTCTCCAGAAACAAATGCATCGCCGCATAAATATTTAATTTCTTCTTGTATCGGATGTCTGTCATAGTATGTAGAGATGAATCTTGTTTATTCTAACGGAGAGGCATTCACTTTTTTTCAGAATTAATTGCATCGCCGCATAAATATTTAAATTCTTCTTCTGTAAGATGCCTGTCGTAGTATGAAGAGACGAATCCTGTTTATTTTAACGGAGACGCATTAACTTTTCCCCAGAAATAAATGCATCGCCGCATAAATATTTAATTTCTTCTTCTGTAGGATGTAATTAGTATTATGTAGAAATGAATCTTGTTTATTTTAACGGAGAGGCATTTACTTTTCCCCAGAAATAAATGCATCGCCGCATAAATATTTAATTTCTTCTTCTGTAGGATGTCTGTAGTATTATGTACAGATGAATCTTGTTTATTTTAACGGAGAGGCATTTACTTTTCCCCAGAAATAAATGCATCGCCGCATAATTATTTAAATTCTTCTTCTGTCGGATGTCTGTAGTATTATGTAGAGATGAATCTTGTTTATTTTAACGGAGAGGCATTTACTTTTCTCCAGAAATAAATGCATCGCCGCATAAATATTTAATTTCCTCTTGTATCGGATGTCTGTCGTAGTATGTAGAGTGGAATCTTTTAATTCGACGGAGAGGCATTTACTTTTTTCCAGAAATAAATGCATCGCCGCATAAATATTTAAATTCTTCTTGTATCGGATGTCTGTCGTAGTATGTAGAGATGAATCTTGTTTATTTTAACGGAGAGGCATTTACTTTTCTCCAGAAATAAATGCATCGCCGCATAAATATTTAACTTCTTCTTGTATCGGATGTATGTCGTAGTATGTAGAGATGAATCTTGTTTATTTTAACGGAGAGGCATTCACTTTTCCCCAGAAATAAATGCATCGCCGCATAAATATTTAATTTCTTCTTGTATCGAATGTCTGTCGTAGTATGTAGAGTAGAATCTTTTAATTCAACGGAGAGGCATTTACTTTTCTCCAGAAATAAATGCATCGCCGAATAATATTTAAATTCCTCTTCTTTCGGATGTCTGTCGTATTATGTAGAGTGGAATCTTAAATATTTCAACGGAGAGGCATTTACTTTTCTCCAGAAATAAATGCATCGCCGCATTAATATTTAAAATCTTCTTCTGTAGGATGTCTGTAGTATTAAGTAGAGATTAATCTTGTTTATTTTAACGGAGAGGCATTTACTTTTCTCCAGAAGTAAATGCATCGCCGCATAAATATTTAAATTCTTCTTCTGTCGGATGTCCGTAGTATTATGTAGAGATGAATCTTGTTTATTTTAACACAGAGGCATTTACTTTTCCCAAGAAATAAATGCATCACCGCATAAAAATTTAATGTCGTCTTGTATCGGATGTCTGTCGTAGTATGTAGAGATGAATCTTGTTTATTTTAACGGAGAGGCATTCACTTTTCTCCAGAAATAAATGCATCGCCGCATAAATATTTAAATTCCTCTTCTTTCGGATGTCTGTCGTATTATGTAGAGTGGAATCCTGTTTATTTTAACGGAGACGCATTTACTTTTCTCCAGAAATAAATGCATCGCCGCATAAATATTTAAATTCTTCTTCTGTAGGATGTCTGTAGTATTATGTAGAGATGAATCTTGTTTATTTTAACGGAGAGGCATTTACTTTTCCCCAGAAATAAATGCATCGCCGCATAAATATTTAATTTCTACTTGTATCGAATGTCTGTCTTAGTACGTAGAGTGGAATCTTTCAATTCGACGGAGAGGCATTTACTTTTCTCCAGAAATAAATGCATCGCCGCATAAATATTTAAATTCTTCTTCTGTCGGATGTCCGTAGTATTATGTAGAGATGAATCTTGTTTATTTTAATGGAGAGGCATTTACTTTTCTCCAGAAATAAATGCATCGCCGCATAAATATTTAAATTCTTCTTCTGTAGGATGTCTGTAGTATTAGGTAAAGATGAATCTTGTTTATTTTAACGGGGAACATTTACTTTTCCCCAGAAATAAATGCATCGCCGCTTAAATATTTAATTTCTTCTTGTATCGGATGTCTGTCTTAGTATGTAGAGTAGAATCTTGTTTATTTCAACGGAGAAACATTTACTTTTCTCCAGAAACAAATGCATCGCCGCATAAATATTTAATTTCTTCTTGTATCGGATGTCTGTCATAGTATGTAGAGATAAATCTTGTTTATTCTAACGGAGAGGCATTCACTTTTTTTCAGAAATAAATGCATCGCCGCATAATTATTTAAATTCTTCTTCTGTCGGATGTCTGTAGTATTATGTAGAGATGAATCTTGTTTATTTTAACGGAGAGGCATTTACTTTTCTCCAGAAATAAATGCATCGCCGCATAAATATTTAATTTCCTCTTGTATCGGATGTCTGTCGTAGTATGTAGAGTGGAATCTTTTAATTCGACGGAGAGGCATTTACTTTTCTCCAGAAATAAATGCATCGCCGAATAATATTTAAATTCCTCTTCTTTCGGATGTCTGTCGTATTATGTAGAGTGGAATCTTAAATATTTCAACGGAGAGGAATTTACTTTTCTCCAGAAATAAATGCATCGCCGCATTAATATTTAAATTCTTCTTCTGTAGGATGTCTGTAGTATTAGGTAGAGATGAATCTTGTTTATTTTAACGGAGAGGCATTTACTTTTCCCCAGAAATAAATGCATCGCCGCATAAATATTTAATTTCTTCTTGTATCGGATGTCTGGCTTAGTATGTAGAGTAGAATCTTTTAATTCAACAGAGAGGAATTTACCTTTCTCCAGAAATAAATGCATCGCCGAATAATATTTAAATTCCTCTTCTTTCGGATGCCTGTCGTATTATGTAGAGTGGAATCTTGATTATTTCAACGGAGAGGCATTTACTTTTCCCCAGAAATAAATGCATCGCCGCATAAATATTTAATTTCTTCTTCTGTAGGATGTCTGTAGTATTATGTACAGATGAATCTTGTTTATTTTAACGGAGAGGCATTTACTTTTCCCCAGAAATAAATGCATCGCCGCATAAATATTTAAATTCTTCTTCTGTCGGATGTCTGTAGTATTATGTAGAGATGAATCTTGTTTATTTTAACGGAGAGGCATTTACTTTTCTCCAGAAATAAATGCATCGCCGCATAAATATTTAATTTCCTCTTGTATCGGATGTCTGTCGTAGTATGTAGAGTGGAATCTTTTAATTCGACGGAGAGGCATTTACTTTTTTCCAGAAATAAATGCATCGCCGCATAAATATTTAAATTCTTCTTGTATCGGATGTCTGTCGTAGTATGTAGAGATGAATCTTGTTTATTTTAACGGAGAGGCATTCACTTTTCCCCAGAAATAAATGCATCGCCGCATAAATATTTAAATTCTTCTTGTATCGGATGTCTGTCGTAGTACGTAGAGATGAATCTTGTTTATTTTAACGGAGAGGCATTCACTTTTCCCCAGAAATAAATGCATCGCCGCATAAATATTTAATTTCTTCTTGTATCGGATGTCTGTTGTAGTATGTAGAGTAGAATCTTTTAATTCAACGGAGAGGCATTTACTTTTCTCCAGAAATAAATGCATCGCCGCATAAACATTTAAATTCTTCTTCTGTCGGATGTCCGTAGTATTATGTAGAGATGAATCTTGTTTATTTTAACGGAGAGGAATTTACTTTTCCCAAGAAATAAATGCATCACCGCATAAATATTTAATGTCGTCTTGTATCGGATGTCTGTCGTAGTATGTAGAGATGAATCTTGTTTATTTTAACGGAGAGGCATTCACTTTTCTCCAGAAATAAATGCATCGCCGCATAAATATTTAAATTCCTCTTCTTTCGGATGTCTGTCGTATTATGTAGAGTGGAATCCTGTTTATTTTAACGGAGACGCATTTACTTTTCTCCAGAAATAAATGCATCGCCGCATAAATATTTAAATTCTTCTTCTGTAGGATGTCTGTAGTATTATGTAGAGATGAATCTTGTTTATTTTAACGGAGAGGCATTTACTTTTCCCCAGAAATAAATGCATCGCCGCATAAATATTTAATTTCTTCTTGTATCGAATGTCTGTCTTAGTACGTAGAGTGGAATCTTTCAATTCGACGGAGAGGCATTTACATTTCTCAAGAAATAAATGCATCGCCGCATAAATATTTAAATTCTTCTTCTGTAGGATGTCTGTAGTATTAGGTAAAGATGAATCTTGTTTATTTTAACGGGGAACATTTACTTTTCCCCAGAAATAAATGCATCGCCGCATAAATATTTAATTTCTTCTTGTATCGGATGTCTGTCTGAGTATGTAGAGTAGAATCTTGTTTATTTCAACCGAGAGGCATTTACTTTTCTCCAGAAACAAATGCATCGCCGCATAAATATTTAATTTCTTCTTGTATCGGATGTCTGTCATAGTATGTAGAGATAAATCTTGTTTATTCTAACGGAGAGGCATTCACTTTTTTTCAGAAATAAATGCATCGCCGCATAATTATTTAAATTCTTCTTCTGTCGGATGTCTGTAGTATTATGTAGAGATGAATCTTGTTTATTTTAACGGAGAGGCATTTACTTTTCTCCAGAAATAAATGCATCGCCGCATAAATATTTAATTTCCTCTTGTATCGGATGTCTGTCGTAGTATGTAGAGTGGAATCTTTTAATTCGACGGAGAGGCATTTACTTTTCTCCAGAAATAAATGCATCGCCGAATAATATTTAAATTCCTCTTCTTTCGGATGTCTGTCGTATTATGTAGAGTGGAATCTTAAATATTTCAACGGAGAGGCATTTACTTTTTTCCAGAAATAAATGCATCGCCGCATTAATATTTAAATTCTTCTTCTGTAGGATGTCTGTAGTATTAGGTAGAGATGAATCTTGTTTATTTTAACGGAGAGGCATTTACTTTTCCCCAGAAATAAATGCATCGCCGCATAAATATTTAATTTCTTCTTGTATCGGATGTCTGGCTTAGTATGTAGAGTAGAATCTTTTAATTCAACGGAGAGGAATTTACCTTTCTCCAGAAATAAATGCATCGCCGAATAATATTTAAATTCCTCTTCTTTCGGATGTCTGTCGTATTATGTAGAGTGGAATCTTGATTATTTCAACGAAGAGGCATTTACTTTTCCCCAGAAATAAATGCATCGCCTCATAAATATTTAATTTCTTCTTCTGTAGGATGTCTGTAGTATTATGTACAGATGAATCTTGTTTATTTTAACGGAGAGGCATTTACTTTTCCCCAGAAATAAATGCATCGCCGCATAAATATTTAAATTCTTCTTCTGTCGGATGTCTGTAGTATTATGTAGAGATGAATCTTGTTTATTTTAACGGAGAGGCATTTACTTTTCTCCAGAAATAAATGCATCGCCGCATAAATATTTAATTTCCTCTTGTATCGGATGTCTGTCGTAGTATGTAGAGTGGAATCTTTTAATTCGACGGAGAGGCATTTACTTTTTTCCAGAAATAAATGCATCGCCGCATAAATATTTAAATTCTTCTTGTATCGGATGTCTGTCGTAGTATGTAGAGATGAATCTTGTTTATTTTAACGGAGAGGCATTCACTTTTCCCCAGAAATAAATGCATCGCCGCATAAATATTTAAATTCTTCTTGTATCGGATGTCTGTCGTAGTACGTAGAGATGTATCTTGTTTATTTTAACGGAGAGGCATTCACTTTTCCCCAGAAATAAATGCATCGCCGCATAAATATTTAATTTCTTCTTGTATCGGATGTCTGTTGTAGTATGTAGAGTAGAATCTTTTAACTCAACGGAGAGGCATTTACTTTTCTCCAGAAATAAATGCATCGCCGCATAAACATTTAAATTCTTCTTCTGTCGGATGTCCGTAGTATTATGTAGAGATGAATCTTGTTTATTTTAACGGAGAGGCATTTACTTTTCCCCAGAAATAAATGCATCGCCGCATAAATATTTAATTTCTTCTTGTATCGAATGTCTGTCTTAGTACGTAGAGTGGAATCTTTCAATTCGACGGAGAGGCATTTACTTTTCTCCAGAAATAAATGCATCGCCGCATAAATATTTAACTTCTTCTTGTATCGGATGTCTGTCGTATTATGTAGAGATGAATCTTGTTTATTTTAACGGAGAGGCATTTACTTTTCTCCAGAAATAAATGCATCGCCGCATAAATATTTAAATTCTTCTTCTGTAGGATGTCTGTAGTATTAGGTAAAGATGAATCTTGTTTATTTTAACGGGGAACATTTACTTTTCCCCAGAAATAAATGCATCGCCGCATAAATATTTAATTTCTTCTTGTATCGGATGTCTGTCTTAGTATGTAGAGTAGAATCTTGTTTATTTCAACGGAGAGGCATTCACTTTTCTCCAGAAATAAATGCATCGCCGCATAAATATTTAATTTCCTCTTGTATCGGATGTCTGTCGTAGTATGTAGAGTAGAATCTTTTAATTCAACGGAGAGGCATTTACTTTTCTCCAGAAATAAATGCATCGCCGCATAAACATTTAAATTCTTCTTCTGTCGGATGTCCGTAGTATTATGTAGAGATGAATCTTGTTTGTTTTAACGGAGAGGAATTTACTTTTCCCAAGAAATAAATGCATCACCGCATAAATATTTAATGTCGTCTTGTATCGGATGTCTGTCGTAGTATGTAGAGATGAATCTTGTTTATTTTAACGGAGAGGCATTCACTTTTCTCCAGAAATAAATGCATCGCCGCATAAATATTTAAATTCCTCTTCTTTCGGATGTCTGTCGTATTATGTAGAGTGGAATCCTGTTTATTTTAACGGAGACGCATTTACTTTTCTCCAGAAATAAATGCATCGCCGCATAAATATTTAAATTCTTCTTCTGTAGGATGTCTGTAGTATTATGTAGAGATGAATCTTGTTTATTTTAACGGAGAGGCATTTACTTTTCCCCAGAAATAAATGCATCGCCGCATAAATATTTAATTTCTTCTTGTATCGAATGTCTGTCTTAGTACGTAGAGTGGAATCTTTCAATTCGACGGAGAGGCATTTACTTTTCTCCAGAAATAAATGCATCGCTGCATAAATATTTAACTTCTTCTTGTATCGGATGTCTGTCGTATTATGTAGAGATGAATCTTGTTTATTTTAACGGAGAGGCATTTACTTTTCTCCAGAAATAAATGCATCGCCGCATAAATATTTAAATTCTTCTTCTGTAGGATGTCTGTAGTATTAGGTAAAGATGAATCTTGTTTATTTTAACGGGGAACATTTACTTTTCCCCAGAAATAAATGCATCGCCGCATAAATATTTAATTTCTTCTTGTATCGGATGTCTGTCTTAGTATGTAGAGTAGAATCTTGTTTATTTCAACGGAGAGGCATTCACTTTTTTTCAGAAATAAATGCATCGCCGCATAATTATTTAAATTCTTCTTCTGTCGGATGTCTGTAGTATTATGTAGAGATGAATCTTGTTTATTTTAACGGAGAGGCATTTACTTTTATCCAGAAATAAATGCATCGCCGCATAAATATTTAATTTCCTCTTGTATCGGATGTCTGTCGTAGTATGTAGAGTGGAATCTTTTAATTCGACGGAGAGGCATTTACTTTTCTCCAGAAATAAATGCATCGCCGAATAATATTTAAATTCCTCTTCTTTCGGATGTCTGTCGTATTATGTAGAGTGGAATCTTAAATATTTCAACGGAGAGGCATTTACTTTTCTCCAGAAATAAATGCATCGCCGCATTAATATTTAAATTCTTCTTCTGTAGGATGTCTGTAGTATTAGGTAGAGATGAATCTTGTTTATTTTAACGGAGAGGCATTTACTTTTCACCAGAAATAAATGCATCGCCGCATAAATATTTAATTTCTTCTTGTATCGGATGTCTGGCTTAGTATGTAGAGTAGAATCTTTTAATTCAACGGAGAGGAATTTACCTTTCTCCAGAAATAAATGCATCGCCGAATAATATTTAAATTCCTCTTCTTTCGGATGTCTGTCGTATTATGTAGAGTGGAATCTTGATTATTTCAACGGAGAGGCATTTACTTTTCCCCAGAAATAAATGCATCGCCGCATAAATATTTAATTTCTTCTTCTGTAGGATGTCTGTAGTATTATGTACAGATGAATCTTGTTTATTTTAACGGAGAGGCATTTACTTTTCCCCAGAAATAAATGCATCGCCGCATAAATATTTAATTTCTTCTTGTATCGGATGTCTGTTGTAGTATGTAGAGTAGAATCTTTTAATTCAACGGAGAGGGATTTACTTTTCTCCAGAAATAAATGCATCGCCGCATAAACATTTAAATTCTTCTTCTGTCGGATGTCCATAGTATTATGTAGAGATGTATCTTGTTTATTTTAACGGAGAGGCATTTACTTTTCCCAAGAAATAAATGCATCACCGCATAAATATTTAATGTCGTCTTGTATCGGATGTCTGTCGTAGTATGTAGAGATGAATCTTGTTTATTTTAACGGAGAGGCATTCACTTTTCTCCAGAAATAAATGCATCGCCGCATAAATATTTAAATTCCTCTTCTTTCGGATGTCTGTCGTATTATGTAGAGTGGAATCCTGTTAATTTTAACGGAGACGCATTTACTTTTCTCCAGAAATAAATGCATCGCCGCATAAATATTTAAATTCTTCTTCTGTAGGATGTCTGTAGTATTATGTAGAGATGAATCTTGTTTATTTTAACGGAGAGGCATTTACTTTTCCCCAGAAATAAATGCATCACCGCATAAATATTTAATGTCGTCTTGTATCGGATGTCTGTCGTAGTATGTAGAGTAGAATCTTTTAATTCAACGGAGAGGCATTTACTTTTCTCCAGAAATAAATGCATCGCCGAATAATATTTAAATTCCTCTTCTTTCGGATGTCTGTCGTATTATGTAGAGTGGAATCTGAAACATTTCAACGGAGAGGCATTTACTTTTTTCCAGAAATAAATGCATCGCCGCATTAATATTTAAAATCTTCTTCTGTAGGATGTCTGTAGTATTAAGTAGAGATTAATCTTGTTTATTTTAACGGAGAGGCATTTACTTTTCTCCAGAAATAAATGCATCGCCGCATAAATATTTAAATTCTTCTTCTGTAGGATGTCTGTAGTATTAGGTAGAGATGAATCTTGTTTAATTTAACGGAGAGGCATTTACTTTTCCCCAGAAATAAATGCATCGCCGCATAAATATTTAATTTCTTCTTGTATCGGATGTCTGGCTTAGTATGTAGAGTAGAATCTTTTAATTCAACGGAGAGGCATTTACTTTTCTCCAGAAATAAATGCATCGCCGAATAATATTTAAATTCCTCTTCTTTCGGATGTCTGTCGTATTATGTAGAGTGGAATCTTAAATATTTCAACGGAGAGGCATTTACTTTTTTCCAGAAATAAATGCATCGCCGCATTAATATTTAAAATCTTCTTCTGTAGGATGTCTGTAGTATTAAGTAGAGATTAATCTTGTTTATTTTAACGGAGAGGCATTTACTTTTCTCCAGAAATAAATGCATCGCCGCATAAATATTTAAATTCTTCTTCTGTAGGATGTCTGTAGTATTAGGTAGAGATGAATCTTGTTTAATTTAACGGAGAGGCATTTACTTTTCCCCAGAAATAAATGCATCGCAACATAAATATTTAATTTCTTCTTGTATCGGATGTCTGTCTTAGTATGTAGAGTAGAATCTTGTTTATTTCAACGGAGAAGCATTTACTTTTCTCCAGAAACAAATGCATCGCCGCATAAATATTTAATTTCTTCTTGTATCGGATGTCTGTCATAGTATGTAGAGATGAATCTTGTTTATTCTAACGGAGAGGCATTCACTTTTTTTCAGAATTAAATGCATCGCCGCATAAATATTTAAATTCTTCTTCTGTAAGATGCCTGTCGTAGTATGAAGAGACGAATCCTGTTTATTTTAACGGAGACGCATTAACTTTTCCCCAGAAATAAATGCATCGCCGCATAAATATTTAATTTCTTCTTCTGTAGGATGTAATTAGTATTATGTAGAAATGAATCTTGTTTATTTTAACGGAGAGGCATTTACTTTTCCCCAGAAATAAATGCATCGCCGCATAAATATTTAATTTCTTCTTCTGTAGGATGTCTGTAGTATTATGTACAGATGAATCTTGTTTATTTTAACGGAGAGGCATTTACTTTTCCCCAGAAATAAATGCATCGCCGCATAATTATTTAAATTCTTCTTCTGTAGGATGTCTGTAGTATTATGTACAGATGAATCTTGTTTATTTTAACGGAGAGGCATTTACTTTTCCCCAGAAATAAATGCATCGCCGCATAAATATTTAATTTCTTCTTGTATCGGATGTCTGGCTTAGTATGTAGAGTAGAATCTTTTAATTCAACAGAGAGGAATTTACCTTTCTCCAGAAATAAATGCATCGCCGAATAATATTTAAATTCCTCTTCTTTCGGATGCCTGTCGTATTATGTAGAGTGGAATCTTGATTATTTCAACGGAGAGGCATTTACTTTTCCCCAGAAATAAATGCATCGCCGCATAAATATTTAATTTCTTCTTCTGTAGGATGTCTGTAGTATTATGTACAGATGAATCTTGTTTATTTTAACGGAGAGGCATTTACTTTTCCCCAGAAATAAATGCATCGCCGCATAAATATTTAAATTCTTCTTCTGTCGGATGTCTGTAGTATTATGTAGAGATGAATCTTGTTTATTTTAACGGAGAGGCATTTACTTTTCTCCAGAAATAAATGCATCGCCGCATAAATATTTAATTTCCTCTTGTATCGGATGTCTGTCGTAGTATGTAGAGTGGAATCTTTTAATTCGACGGAGAGGCATTTACTTTTTTCCAGAAATAAATGCATCGCCGCATAAATATTTAAATTCTTCTTGTATCGGATGTCTGTCGTAGTATGTAGAGATGAATCTTGTTTATTTTAACGGAGAGGCATTCACTTTTCCCCAGAAATAAATGCATCGCCGCATAAATATTTAAATTCTTCTTGTATCGGATGTCTGTCGTAGTACGTAGAGATGAATCTTGTTTATTTTAACGGAGAGGCATTCACTTTTCCCCAGAAATAAATGCATCGCCGCATAAATATTTAATTTCTTCTTGTATCGGATGTCTGTTGTAGTATGTAGAGTAGAATCTTTTAATTCAACGGAGAGGCATTTACTTTTCTCCAGAAATAAATGCATCGCCGCATAAACATTTAAATTCTTCTTCTGTCGGATGTCCGTAGTATTATGTAGAGATGAATCTTGTTTATTTTAACGGAGAGGAATTTACTTTTCCCAAGAAATAAATGCATCACCGCATAAATATTTAATGTCGTCTTGTATCGGATGTCTGTCGTAGTATGTAGAGATGAATCTTGTTTATTTTAACGGAGAGGCATTCACTTTTCTCCAGAAATAAATGCATCGCCGCATAAATATTTAAATTCCTCTTCTTTCGGATGTCTGTCGTATTATGTAGAGTGGAATCCTGTTTATTTTAACGGAGACGCATTTACTTTTCTCCAGAAATAAATGCATCGCCGCATAAATATTTAAATTCTTCTTCTGTAGGATGTCTGTAGTATTATGTAGAGATGAATCTTGTTTATTTTAACGGAGAGGCATTTACTTTTCCCCAGAAATAAATGCATCGCCGCATAAATATTTAATTTCTTCTTGTATCGAATGTCTGTCTTAGTACGTAGAGTGGAATCTTTCAATTCGACGGAGAGGCATTTACATTTCTCAAGAAATAAATGCATCGCCGCATAAATATTTAAATTCTTCTTCTGTAGGATGTCTGTAGTATTAGGTAAAGATGAATCTTGTTTATTTTAACGGGGAACATTTACTTTTCCCCAGAAATAAATGCATCGCCGCATAAATATTTAATTTCTTCTTGTATCGGATGTCTGTCTGAGTATGTAGAGTAGAATCTTGTTTATTTCAACCGAGAGGCATTTACTTTTCTCCAGAAACAAATGCATCGCCGCATAAATATTTAATTTCTTCTTGTATCGGATGTCTGTCATAGTATGTAGAGATAAATCTTGTTTATTCTAACGGAGAGGCATTCACTTTTTTTCAGAAATAAATGCATCGCCGCATAATTATTTAAATTCTTCTTCTGTCGGATGTCTGTAGTATTATGTAGAGATGAATCTTGTTTATTTTAACGGAGAGGCATTTACTTTTCTCCAGAAATAAATGCATCGCCGCATAAATATTTAATTTCCTCTTGTATCGGATGTCTGTCGTAGTATGTAGAGTGGAATCTTTTAATTCGACGGAGAGGCATTTACTTTTCTCCAGAAATAAATGCATCGCCGAATAATATTTAAATTCCTCTTCTTTCGGATGTCTGTCGTATTATGTAGAGTGGAATCTTAAATATTTCAACGGAGAGGCATTTACTTTTTTCCAGAAATAAATGCATCGCCGCATTAATATTTAAATTCTTCTTCTGTAGGATGTCTGTAGTATTAGGTAGAGATGAATCTTGTTTATTTTAACGGAGAGGCATTTACTTTTCCCCAGAAATAAATGCATCGCCGCATAAATATTTAATTTCTTCTTGTATCGGATGTCTGGCTTAGTATGTAGAGTAGAATCTTTTAATTCAACGGAGAGGAATTTACCTTTCTCCAGAAATAAATGCATCGCCGAATAATATTTAAATTCCTCTTCTTTCGGATGTCTGTCGTATTATGTAGAGTGGAATCTTGATTATTTCAACGAAGAGGCATTTACTTTTCCCCAGAAATAAATGCATCGCCTCATAAATATTTAATTTCTTCTTCTGTAGGATGTCTGTAGTATTATGTACAGATGAATCTTGTTTATTTTAACGGAGAGGCATTTACTTTTCCCCAGAAATAAATGCATCGCCGCATAAATATTTAAATTCTTCTTCTGTCGGATGTCTGTAGTATTATGTAGAGATGAATCTTGTTTATTTTAACGGAGAGGCATTTACTTTTCTCCAGAAATAAATGCATCGCCGCATAAATATTTAATTTCCTCTTGTATCGGATGTCTGTCGTAGTATGTAGAGTGGAATCTTTTAATTCGACGGAGAGGCATTTACTTTTTTCCAGAAATAAATGCATCGCCGCATAAATATTTAAATTCTTCTTGTATCGGATGTCTGTCGTAGTATGTAGAGATGAATCTTGTTTATTTTAACGGAGAGGCATTCACTTTTCCCCAGAAATAAATGCATCGCCGCATAAATATTTAAATTCTTCTTGTATCGGATGTCTGTCGTAGTACGTAGAGATGTATCTTGTTTATTTTAACGGAGAGGCATTCACTTTTCCCCAGAAATAAATGCATCGCCGCATAAATATTTAATTTCTTCTTGTATCGGATGTCTGTTGTAGTATGTAGAGTAGAATCTTTTAACTCAACGGAGAGGCATTTACTTTTCTCCAGAAATAAATGCATCGCCGCATAAACATTTAAATTCTTCTTCTGTCGGATGTCCGTAGTATTATGTAGAGATGAATCTTGTTTATTTTAACGGAGAGGCATTTACTTTTCCCCAGAAATAAATGCATCGCCGCATAAATATTTAATTTCTTCTTGTATCGAATGTCTGTCTTAGTACGTAGAGTGGAATCTTTCAATTCGACGGAGAGGCATTTACTTTTCTCCAGAAATAAATGCATCGCCGCATAAATATTTAACTTCTTCTTGTATCGGATGTCTGTCGTATTATGTAGAGATGAATCTTGTTTATTTTAACGGAGAGGCATTTACTTTTCTCCAGAAATAAATGCATCGCCGCATAAATATTTAAATTCTTCTTCTGTAGGATGTCTGTAGTATTAGGTAAAGATGAATCTTGTTTATTTTAACGGGGAACATTTACTTTTCCCCAGAAATAAATGCATCGCCGCATAAATATTTAATTTCTTCTTGTATCGGATGTCTGTCTTAGTATGTAGAGTAGAATCTTGTTTATTTCAACGGAGAGGCATTCACTTTTCTCCAGAAATAAATGCATCGCCGCATAAATATTTAATTTCCTCTTGTATCGGATGTCTGTCGTAGTATGTAGAGTAGAATCTTTTAATTCAACGGAGAGGCATTTACTTTTCTCCAGAAATAAATGCATCGCCGCATAAACATTTAAATTCTTCTTCTGTCGGATGTCCGTAGTATTATGTAGAGATGAATCTTGTTTGTTTTAACGGAGAGGAATTTACTTTTCCCAAGAAATAAATGCATCACCGCATAAATATTTAATGTCGTCTTGTATCGGATGTCTGTCGTAGTATGTAGAGATGAATCTTGTTTATTTTAACGGAGAGGCATTCACTTTTCTCCAGAAATAAATGCATCGCCGCATAAATATTTAAATTCCTCTTCTTTCGGATGTCTGTCGTATTATGTAGAGTGGAATCCTGTTTATTTTAACGGAGACGCATTTACTTTTCTCCAGAAATAAATGCATCGCCGCATAAATATTTAAATTCTTCTTCTGTAGGATGTCTGTAGTATTATGTAGAGATGAATCTTGTTTATTTTAACGGAGAGGCATTTACTTTTCCCCAGAAATAAATGCATCGCCGCATAAATATTTAATTTCTTCTTGTATCGAATGTCTGTCTTAGTACGTAGAGTGGAATCTTTCAATTCGACGGAGAGGCATTTACTTTTCTCCAGAAATAAATGCATCGCTGCATAAATATTTAACTTCTTCTTGTATCGGATGTCTGTCGTATTATGTAGAGATGAATCTTGTTTATTTTAACGGAGAGGCATTTACTTTTCTCCAGAAATAAATGCATCGCCGCATAAATATTTAAATTCTTCTTCTGTAGGATGTCTGTAGTATTAGGTAAAGATGAATCTTGTTTATTTTAACGGGGAACATTTACTTTTCCCCAGAAATAAATGCATCGCCGCATAAATATTTAATTTCTTCTTGTATCGGATGTCTGTCTTAGTATGTAGAGTAGAATCTTGTTTATTTCAACGGAGAGGCATTCACTTTTTTTCAGAAATAAATGCATCGCCGCATAATTATTTAAATTCTTCTTCTGTCGGATGTCTGTAGTATTATGTAGAGATGAATCTTGTTTATTTTAACGGAGAGGCATTTACTTTTATCCAGAAATAAATGCATCGCCGCATAAATATTTAATTTCCTCTTGTATCGGATGTCTGTCGTAGTATGTAGAGTGGAATCTTTTAATTCGACGGAGAGGCATTTACTTTTCTCCAGAAATAAATGCATCGCCGAATAATATTTAAATTCCTCTTCTTTCGGATGTCTGTCGTATTATGTAGAGTGGAATCTTAAATATTTCAACGGAGAGGCATTTACTTTTCTCCAGAAATAAATGCATCGCCGCATTAATATTTAAATTCTTCTTCTGTAGGATGTCTGTAGTATTAGGTAGAGATGAATCTTGTTTATTTTAACGGAGAGGCATTTACTTTTCACCAGAAATAAATGCATCGCCGCATAAATATTTAATTTCTTCTTGTATCGGATGTCTGGCTTAGTATGTAGAGTAGAATCTTTTAATTCAACGGAGAGGAATTTACCTTTCTCCAGAAATAAATGCATCGCCGAATAATATTTAAATTCCTCTTCTTTCGGATGTCTGTCGTATTATGTAGAGTGGAATCTTGATTATTTCAACGGAGAGGCATTTACTTTTCCCCAGAAATAAATGCATCGCCGCATAAATATTTAATTTCTTCTTCTGTAGGATGTCTGTAGTATTATGTACAGATGAATCTTGTTTATTTTAACGGAGAGGCATTTACTTTTCCCCAGAAATAAATGCATCGCCGCATAAATATTTAATTTCTTCTTGTATCGGATGTCTGTTGTAGTATGTAGAGTAGAATCTTTTAATTCAACGGAGAGGCATTTACTTTTCTCCAGAAATAAATGCATCGCCGCATAAACATTTAAATTCTTCTTCTGTCGGATGTCCATAGTATTATGTAGAGATGTATCTTGTTTATTTTAACGGAGAGGCATTTACTTTTCCCAAGAAATAAATGCATCACCGCATAAATATTTAATGTCGTCTTGTATCGGATGTCTGTCGTAGTATGTAGAGATGAATCTTGTTTATTTTAACGGAGAGGCATTCACTTTTCTCCAGAAATAAATGCATCGCCGCATAAATATTTAAATTCCTCTTCTTTCGGATGTCTGTCGTATTATGTAGAGTGGAATCCTGTTAATTTTAACGGAGACGCATTTACTTTTCTCCAGAAATAAATGCATCGCCGCATAAATATTTAAATTCTTCTTCTGTAGGATGTCTGTAGTATTATGTAGAGATGAATCTTGTTTATTTTAACGGAGAGGCATTTACTTTTCCCCAGAAATAAATGCATCACCGCATAAATATTTAATGTCGTCTTGTATCGGATGTCTGTCGTAGTATGTAGAGTAGAATCTTTTAATTCAACGGAGAGGCATTTACTTTTCTCCAGAAATAAATGCATCGCCGAATAATATTTAAATTCCTCTTCTTTCGGATGTCTGTCGTATTATGTAGAGTGGAATCTGAAACATTTCAACGGAGAGGCATTTACTTTTTTCCAGAAATAAATGCATCGCCGCATTAATATTTAAAATCTTCTTCTGTAGGATGTCTGTAGTATTAAGTAGAGATTAATCTTGTTTATTTTAACGGAGAGGCATTTACTTTTCTCCAGAAATAAATGCATCGCCGCATAAATATTTAAATTCTTCTTCTGTAGGATGTCTGTAGTATTAGGTAGAGATGAATCTTGTTTAATTTAACGGAGAGGCATTTACTTTTCCCCAGAAATAAATGCATCGCCGCATAAATATTTAATTTCTTCTTGTATCGGATGTCTGGCTTAGTATGTAGAGTAGAATCTTTTAATTCAACGGAGAGGCATTTACTTTTCTCCAGAAATAAATGCATCGCCGAATAATATTTAAATTCCTCTTCTTTCGGATGTCTGTCGTATTATGTAGAGTGGAATCTTAAATATTTCAACGGAGAGGCATTTACTTTTTTCCAGAAATAAATGCATCGCCGCATTAATATTTAAAATCTTCTTCTGTAGGATGTCTGTAGTATTAAGTAGAGATTAATCTTGTTTATTTTAACGGAGAGGCATTTACTTTTCTCCAGAAATAAATGCATCGCCGCATAAATATTTAAATTCTTCTTCTGTAGGATGTCTGTAGTATTAGGTAGAGATGAATCTTGTTTAATTTAACGGAGAGGCATTTACTTTTCCCCAGAAATAAATGCATCGCAACATAAATATTTAATTTCTTCTTGTATCGGATGTCTGTCTTAGTATGTAGAGTAGAATCTTGTTTATTTCAACGGAGAAGCATTTACTTTTCTCCAGAAACAAATGCATCGCCGCATAAATATTTAATTTCTTCTTGTATCGGATGTCTGTCATAGTATGTAGAGATGAATCTTGTTTATTCTAACGGAGAGGCATTCACTTTTTTTCAGAATTAAATGCATCGCCGCATAAATATTTAAATTCTTCTTCTGTAAGATGCCTGTCGTAGTATGAAGAGACGAATCCTGTTTATTTTAACGGAGACGCATTAACTTTTCCCCAGAAATAAATGCATCGCCGCATAAATATTTAATTTCTTCTTCTGTAGGATGTAATTAGTATTATGTAGAAATGAATCTTGTTTATTTTAACGGAGAGGCATTTACTTTTCCCCAGAAATAAATGCATCGCCGCATAAATATTTAATTTCTTCTTCTGTAGGATGTCTGTAGTATTATGTACAGATGAATCTTGTTTATTTTAACGGAGAGGCATTTACTTTTCCCCAGAAATAAATGCATCGCCGCATAATTATTTAAATTCTTCTTCTGTCGGATGTCTGTAGTATTATGTAGAGATGAATCTTGTTTATTTTAACGGAGAGGCATTTACTTTTCTCCAGAAATAAATGCATCGCCGCATAAATATTTAATTTCCTCTTGTATCGGATGTCTGTCGTAGTATGTAGAGTGGAATCTTTTAATTCGACGGAGAGGCATTTACTTTTTTCCAGAAATAAATGCATCGCCGCATAAATATTTAAATTCTTCTTGTATCGGATGTCTGTCGTAGTATGTAGAGATGAATCTTGTTTATTTTAACGGAGAGGCATTTACTTTTCTCCAGAAATAAATGCATCGCCGCATAAATATTTAACTTCTTCTTGTATCGGATGTATGTCGTAGTATGTAGAGATGAATCTTGTTTATTTTAACGGAGAGGCATTCACTTTTCCCCAGAAATAAATGCATCGCCGCATAAATATTTAATTTCTTCTTGTATCGAATGTCTGTCGTAGTATGTAGAGTAGAATCTTTTAATTCAACGGAGAGGCATTTACTTTTCTCCAGAAATAAATGCATCGCCGAATAATATTTAAATTCCTCTTCTTTCGGATGTCTGTCGTATTATGTAGAGTGGAATCTTAAATATTTCAACGGAGAGGCATTTACTTTTCTCCAGAAATAAATGCATCGCCGCATTAATATTTAAAATCTTCTTCTGTAGGATGTCTGTAGTATTAAGTAGAGATTAATCTTGTTTATTTTAACGGAGAGGCATTTACTTTTCTCCAGAAGTAAATGCATCGCCGCATAAATATTTAAATTCTTCTTCTGTCGGATGTCCGTAGTATTATGTAGAGATGAATCTTGTTTATTTTAACACAGAGGCATTTACTTTTCCCAAGAAATAAATGCATCACCGCATAAAAATTTAATGTCGTCTTGTATCGGATGTCTGTCGTAGTATGTAGAGATGAATCTTGTTTATTTTAACGGAGAGGCATTCACTTTTCTCCAGAAATAAATGCATCGCCGCATAAATATTTAAATTCCTCTTCTTTCGGATGTCTGTCGTATTATGTAGAGTGGAATCCTGTTTATTTTAACGGAGACGCATTTACTTTTCTCCAGAAATAAATGCATCGCCGCATAAATATTTAAATTCTTCTTCTGTAGGATGTCTGTAGTATTATGTAGAGATGAATCTTGTTTATTTTAACGGAGAGGCATTTACTTTTCCCCAGAAATAAATGCATCGCCGCATAAATATTTAATTTCTACTTGTATCGAATGTCTGTCTTAGTACGTAGAGTGGAATCTTTCAATTCGACGGAGAGGCATTTACTTTTCTCCAGAAATAAATGCATCGCCGCATAAATATTTAAATTCTTCTTCTGTCGGATGTCCGTAGTATTATGTAGAGATGAATCTTGTTTATTTTAATGGAGAGGCATTTACTTTTCTCCAGAAATAAATGCATCGCCGCATAAATATTTAAATTCTTCTTCTGTAGGATGTCTGTAGTATTAGGTAAAGATGAATCTTGTTTATTTTAACGGGGAACATTTACTTTTCCCCAGAAATAAATGCATCGCCGCTTAAATATTTAATTTCTTCTTGTATCGGATGTCTGTCTTAGTATGTAGAGTAGAATCTTGTTTTTTTCAACGGAGAAGCATTTACTTTTCTCCAGAAACAAATGCATCGCCGCATAAATATTTAATTTCTTCTTGTATCGGATGTCTGTCATAGTATGTAGAGATAAATCTTGTTTATTCTAACGGAGAGGCATTCACTTTTTTTCAGAAATAAATGCATCGCCGCATAATTATTTAAATTCTTCTTCTGTCGGATGTCTGTAGTATTATGTAGAGATGAATCTTGTTTATTTTAACGGAGAGGCATTTACTTTTCTCCAGAAATAAATGCATCGCCGCATAAATATTTAATTTCCTCTTGTATCGGATGTCTGTCGTAGTATGTAGAGTGGAATCTTTTAATTCGACGGAGAGGCATTTACTTTTCTCCAGAAATAAATGCATCGCCGAATAATATTTAAATTCCTCTTCTTTCGGATGTCTGTCGTATTATGTAGAGTGGAATCTTAAATATTTCAACGGAGAGGCATTTACTTTTCTCCAGAAATAAATGCATCGCCGCATTAATATTTAAATTCTTCTTCTGTAGGATGTCTGTAGTATTAGGTAGAGATGAATCTTGTTTATTTTAACGGAGAGGCATTTACTTTTCCCCAGAAATAAATGCATCGCCGCATAAATATTTAATTTCTTCTTGTATCGGATGTCTGGCTTAGTATGTAGAGTAGAATCTTTTAATTCAACAGAGAGGAATTTACCTTTCTCCAGAAATAAATGCATCGCCGAATAATATTTAAATTCCTCTTCTTTCGGATGTCTGTCGTATTATGTAGAGTGGAATCTTGATTATTTCAACGGAGAGGCATTTACTTTTCCCCAGAAATAAATGCATCGCCGCATAAATATTTAATTTCTTCTTCTGTAGGATGTCTGTAGTATTATGTACAGATGAATCTTGTTTATTTTAACGGAGAGGCATTTACTTTTCCCCAGAAATAAATGCATCGCCGAATAAATATTTAAATTCTTCTTCTGTCGGATGTCTGTAGTATTATGTAGAGATGAATCTTGTTTATTTTAACGGAGAGGCATTTACTTTTCTCCAGAAATAAATGCATCGCCGCATAAATATTTAATTTCCTCTTGTATCGGATGTCTGTCGTAGTATGTAGAGTGGAATCTTTTAATTCGACGGAGAGGCATTTACTTTTTTCCAGAAATAAATGCATCGCCGCATAAATATTTAAATTCTTCTTGTATCGGATGTCTGTCGTAGTATGTAGAGACGAATCTTGTTTATTTTAACGGAGAGGCATTCACTTTTCCCCAGAAATAAATGCATCGCCGCATAAATATTTAAATTCTTCTTGTATCGGATGTCTGTCGTAGTACGTAGAGATGAATCTTGTTTATTTTAACGGAGAGGCATTCACTTTTCCCCAGAAATAAATGCATCGCCGCATAAATATTTAATTTCTTCTTGTATCGGATGTCTGTTGTAGTATGTAGAGTAGAATCTTTTAATTCAACGGAGAGGCATTTACTTTTCTCCAGAAATAAATGCATCGCCGCATAAACATTTAAATTCTTCTTCTGTCGGATGTCCGTAGTATTATGTAGAGATGAATCTTGTTTATTTTAACGGAGAGGAATTTACTTTTCCCAAGAAATAAATGCATCACCGCATAAATATTTAATGTCGTCTTGTATCGGATGTCTGTCGTAGTATGTAGAGATGAATCTTGTTTATTTTAACGGAGAGGCATTCACTTTTCTCCAGAAATAAATGCATCGCCGCATAAATATTTACATTCCTCTTCTTTCGGATGTCTGTCGTATTATGTAGAGTGGAATCCTGTTTATTTTAACGGAGACGCATTTACTTTTCTCCAGAAATAAATGCATCGCAGCATAAATATTTAAATTCTTCTTCTGTAGGATGTCTGTAGTATTATGTAGAGATGAATCTTGTTTATTTTAACGGAGAGGCATTTACTTTTCCCCAGAAATAAATGCATCGCCGCATAAATATTTAATTTCTTCTTGTATCGAATGTCTGTCTTAGTACGTAGAGTGGAATCTTTCAATTCGACGGAGAGGCATTTACTTTTCTCCAGAAATAAATGCATCGCCGCATAAATATTTAAATTCTTCTTCTGTAGGATGTCTGTAGTATTAGGTAAAGATGAATCTTGTTTATTTTAACGGGGAACATTTACTTTTCCCCAGAAATAAATGCATCGCCGCATAAATATTTAATTTCTTCTTGTATCGGATGTCTGTCTGAGTATGTAGAGTAGAATCTTGTTTATTTCAACCGAGAGGCATTTACTTTTCTCCAGAAACAAATGCATCGCCGCATAAATATTTAATTTCTTCTTGTATCGGATGTCTGTCATAGTATGTAGAGATAAATCTTGTTTATTCTAACGGAGAGGCATTCACTTTTTTTCAGAAATAAATGCATCGCCGCATAATTATTTAAATTCTTCTTCTGTCGGATGTCTGTAGTATTATGTAGAGATGAATCTTGTTTATTTTAACGGAGAGGCATTTACTTTTCTCCAGAAATAAATGCATCGCCGCATAAATATTTAATTTCCTCTTGTATCGGATGTCTGTCGTAGTATGTAGAGTGGAATCTTTTAATTCGACGGAGAGGCATTTACTTTTCTCCAGAAATAAATGCATCGCCGAATAATATTTAAATTCCTCTTCTTTCGGATGTCTGTCGTATTATGTAGAGTGGAATCTTAAATATTTCAACGGAGAGGCATTTACTTTTTTCCAGAAATAAATGCATCGCCGCATTAATATTTAAATTCTTCTTCTGTAGGATGTCTGTAGTATTAGGTAGAGATGAATCTTGTTTATTTTAACGGAGAGGCATTTACTTTTCCCCAGAAATAAATGCATCGCCGCATAAATATTTAATTTCTTCTTGTATCGGATGTCTGGCTTAGTATGTAGAGTAGAATCTTTTAATTCAACGGAGAGGAATTTACCTTTCTCCAGAAATAAATGCATCGCCGAATAATATTTAAATTCCTCTTCTTTCGGATGTCTGTCGTATTATGTAGAGTGGAATCTTGATTATTTCAACGGAGAGGCATTTACTTTTCCCCAGAAATAAATGCATCGCCTCATAAATATTTAATTTCTTCTTCTGTAGGATGTCTGTAGTATTATGTACAGATGAATCTTGTTTATTTTAACGAAGAGGCATTTACTTTTCCCCAGAAATAAATGCATCGCCGCATAAATATTTAAATTCTTCTTCTGTCGGATGTCTGTAGTATTATGTAGAGATGAATCTTGTTTATTTTAACGGAGAGGCATTTACTTTTCTCCAGAAATAAATGCATCGCCGCATAAATATATAATTTCCTCTTGTATCGGATGTCTGTCGTAGTATGTAGAGTGGAATCTTTTAATTCGACGGAGAGGCATTTACTTTTTTCCAGAAATAAATGCATCGCCGCATAAATATTTAAATTCTTCTTGTATCGGATGTCTGTCGTAGTATGTAGAGATGAATCTTGTTTATTTTAACGGAGAGGCATTCACTTTTCCCCAGAAATAAATGCATCGCCGCATAAATATTTAAATTCTTCTTGTATCGGATGTCTGTCGTAGTACGTAGAGATGAATCTTGTTTATTTTAACGGAGAGGCATTCACTTTTCCCCAGAAATAAATGCATCGCCGCATAAATATTTAATTTCTTCTTGTATCGGATGTCTGTTGTAGTATGTAGAGTAGAATCTTTTAACTCAACGGAGAGGCATTTACTTTTCTCCAGAAATAAATGCATCGCCGCATAAACATTTAAATTCTTCTTCTGTCGGATGTCCGTAGTATTATGTAGAGATGAATCTTGTTTATTTTAACGGAGAGGCATTTACTTTTCCCCAGAAATAAATGCATCGCCGCATAAATATTTAATTTCTTCTTGTATCGAATGTCTGTCTTAGTACGTAGAGTGGAATCTTTCAATTCGACGGAGAGGCATTTACTTTTCTCCAGAAATAAATGCATCGCCGAATAAATATTTAACTTCTTCTTGTATCGGATGTCTGTCGTATTATGTAGAGATGAATCTTGTTTATTTTAACGGAGAGGCATTTACTTTTCTCCAGAAATAAATGCATCGCCGCATAAATATTTAAATTCTTCTTCTGTAGGATGTCTGTAGTATTAGGTAAAGATGAATCTTGTTTATTTTAACGGGGAACATTTACTTTTCCCCAGAAATAAATGCATCGCCGCATAAATATTTAATTTCTTCTTGTATCGGATGTCTGTCTTAGTATGTAGAGTAGAATCTTGTTTATTTCAACGGAGAGGCATTCACTTTTCTCCAGAAATAAATGCATCGCCGCATAAATATTTAATTTCCTCTTGTATCGGATGTCTGTCGTAGTATGTAGAGTAGAATCTTTTAATTCAACGGAGAGGCATTTACTTTTCTCCAGAAATAAATGCATCGCCGCATAAACATTTAAATTCTTCTTCTGTCGGATGTCCGTAGTATTATGTAGAGATGAATCTTGTTTATTTTAACGGAGAGGAATTTACTTTTCCCAAGAAATAAATGCATCACCGCATAAATATTTAATGTCGTCTTGTATCGGATGTCTGTCGTAGTATGTAGAGATGAATCTTGTTTATTTTAACGGAGAGGCATTCACTTTTCTCCAGAAATAAATGCATCGCCGCATAAATATTTAAATTCCTCTTCTTTCGGATGTCTGTCGTATTATGTAGAGTGGAATCCTGTTTATTTTAACGGAGACGCATTTACTTTTCTCCAGAAATAAATGCATCGCCGCATAAATATTTAAATTCTTCTTCTGTAGGATGTCTGTAGTATTATGTAGAGATGAATCTTGTTTATTTTAACGGAGAGGCATTTACTTTTCCCCAGAAATAAATGCATCGCCGCATAAATATTTAATTTCTTCTTGTATCGAATGTCTGTCTTAGTACGTAGAGTGGAATCTTTCAATTCGACGGAGAGGCATTTACTTTTCTCCAGAAATAAATGCATCGCTGCATAAATATTTAACTTCTTCTTGTATCGGATGTCTGTCGTATTATGTAGAGATGAATCTTGTTTATTTTAACGGAGAGGCATTTACTTTTCTCCAGAAATAAATGCATCGCCGCATAAATATTTAAATTCTTCTTCTGTAGGATGTCTGTAGTATTAGGTAAAGATGAATCTTGTTTATTTTAACGGGGAACATTTACTTTTCCCCAGAAATAAATGCATCGCCGCATAAATATTTAAATTCTTCTTGTATCGGATGTCTGTCTTAGTATGTAGAGTAGAATCTTGTTTATTTCAACGGAGAGGCATTCACTTTTTTTCAGAAATAAATGCATCGCCGCATAATTATTTAAATTCTTCTTCTGTCGGATGTCTGTAGCATTATGTAGAGATGAATCTTGTTTATTTTAACGGAGAGGCATTTACTTTTCTCCAGAAATAAATGCATCGCCGCATAAATATTTAATTTCCTCTTGTATCGGATGTCTGTCGTAGTATGTAGAGTGGAATCTTTTAATTCGACGGAGAGGCATTTACTTTTCTCCAGAAATAAATGCATCGCCGAATAATATTTAAATTCCTCTTCTTTCGGATGTCTGTCGTATTATGTAGAGTGGAATCTTAAATATTTCAACGGAGAGGCATTTACTTTTCTCCAGAAATAAATGCATCGCCGCATTAATATTTAAATTCTTCTTCTGTAGGATGTCTGTAGTATTAGGTAGAGATGAATCTTGTTTATTTTAACGGAGAGGCATTTACTTTTCCCCAGAAATAAATGCATCGCCGCATAAATATTTAATTTCTTCTTGTATCGGATGTCTGGCTTAGTATGTAGAGTAGAATCTTTTAATTCAACGGAGAGGAATTTACCTTTCTCCAGAAATAAATGCATCGGCGAATAATATTTAAATTCCTCTTCTTTCGGATGTCTGTCGTATTATGTAGAGTGGAATCTTGATTATTTCAACGGAGAGGCATTTACTTTTCCCCAGAAATAAATGCATCGCCGCATAAATATTTAATTTCTTCTTCTGTAGGATGTCTGTAGTATTATGTACAGATGAATCTTGTTTATTTTAACGGAGAGGCATTTACTTTTCCCCAGAAATAAATGCATCGCCGCATAAATATTTAAATTCTTCTTCTGTCGGATGTCTGTAGTATTATGTAGAGATGAATCTTGTTGATTTTAACGGAGAGGCATTTACTTTTCTCCAGAAATAAATGCATCGCCGCATAAATATTTAATTTCCTCTTGTATCGGATGTCTATCGTAGTATGTAGAGTGGAATCTTTTAATTCGACGGAGAGGCATTTACTTTTTTCCAGAAATAAATGCATCGCCGCATAAATATTTAAATTCTTCTTGTATCGGATGTCTGTCGTAGTATGTAGAGATGAATCTTGTTTATTTTAACGGAGAGGCATTCACTTTTCCCCAGAAATAAATGCATCGCCGCATAAATATTTAAATTCTTCTTGTATCGGATGTCTGTCGTAGTACGTAGAGATGAATCTTGTTTATTTTAACGGAGAGGCATTCACTTTTCCCCAGAAATAAATGCATCGCCGCATAAATATTTAATTTCTTCTTGTATCGGATGTCTGTTGTAGTATGTAGAGTAGAATCTTTTAATTCAACGGAGAGGCATTTACTTTTCTCCAGAAATAAATGCATCGCCGCATAAACATTTAAATTCTTCTTCTGTCGGATGTCCGTAGTATTATGTAGAGATGAATCTTGTTTATTTTAACGGAGAGGAATTTACTTTTCCCAAGAAATAAATGCATCACCGCATACATATTTAATGTCGTCTTGTATCGGATGTCTGTCGTAGTATGTAGAGATGAATCTTGTTTATTTTAACGGAGAGGCATTCACTTTTCTCCAGAAATAAATGCATCGCCGCATAAATATTTAAATTCCTCTTCTTTCGGATGTCTGTCGTATTATGTAGAGTGGAATCCTGTTTATTTTAACGGAGACGCATTTACTTTTCTCCAGAAATAAATGCATCGCCGCATAAATATTTAAATTCTTCTTCTGTAGGATGTCTGTAGTATTATGTAGAGATGAATCTTGTTTATTTTAACGGAGAGGCATTTACTTTTCCCCAGAAATAAATGCATCGCCGCATAAATATTTAATTTCTTCTTGTATCGAATGTCTGTCTTAGTACGTAGAGTGGAATCTTTCAATTCGACGGAGAGGCATTTACTTTTCTCCAGAACTAAATGCATCGCCGCATAAATATTTAACTTCTTCTTGTATCGGATGTCTGTCGTATTATGTAGAGATGAATCTTGTTTATTTTAACGGAGAGGCATTTACTTTTCTCCAGAAATAAATGCATCGCCGCATAAATATTTAAATTCTTCTTCTGTAGGATGTCTGTAGTATTAGGTAAAGATGAATCTTGTTTATTTTAACGGGGAATATTTACTTTTCCCCAGAAATAAATGCATCGCCGCATAAATATTTAATTTCTTCTTGTATCGGATGTCTGTCTTAGTATTTAGAGTAGAATCTTGTTTATTTCAACGGAGAGGCATTTACTTTTCTCCAGAAACAAATGCATCGCCGCATAAATATTTAATTTCTTCTTGTATCGGATGTCTGTCATAGTATGTAGAGATGAATCTTGTTTATTCTAACGGAGAGGCATTCACTTTTTTTCAGAAATAAATGCATCGCCGCATAAATATTTAAATTCTTCTTCTGTAAGATGTCTGTCGTAGTATGAAGAGACGAATCCTGTTTATTTTAACGGAGACGCATTTACTTTTCCCCAGAAATAAATGCATCGCCGCATAAATAGTTAATTTCTTCTTCTGTAGGATGTATGTAGTATTATGTAGAAATGAATCTTGTTTATTTTAACGGAGAGGCATTTACTTTTCCCCAGAAATAAATGCATCGCCGCATAAATATTTAATTTCTTCTTCTGTAGGATGTCTGTAGTATTATGTACAGATGAATCTTGTTTATTTTAACGGAGAGGCATTTACTTTTCCCCAGAAATAAATGCATCGCCGCATAATTATTTAAATTCTTCTTCTGTCGGATGTCTGTAGTATTATGTAGAGATGAATCTTGTTTATTTTAACGGAGAGGCATTTACTTTTCTCCAGAAATAAATGCATCGCCGCATAAATATTTAATTTCCTCTTGTATCGGATGTCTGTCGTAGTATGTAGAGTGGAATCTTTTAATTCGACGGAGAGGCATTTACTTTTTTCCAGAAATAAATGCATCGCCGCATAAATATTTAAATTCTTGTATCGGATGTCTGTCGTAGTATGTAGAGATGAATCTTGTTTATTTTAACGGAGAGGCATTTACTTTTCTCCAGAAATAAATGCATCGCCGCATAAATATTTAACTTCTTCTTGTATCGGATGTCTGTCGTAGTATGTAGAGATGAATCTTGTTTATTTTAACGGAGAGGCATTCACTTTTCCCCAGAAATAAATGCATCGCCGCATAAATATTTAATTTCTTCTTGTATCGAATGTCTGTCGTAGTATGTAGAGTAGAATCTTTTAATTCAACGGAGAGGCATTTACTTTTCTCCAGAAATAAATGCATCGCCGAATAATATTTAAATTCCTCTTCTTTCGGATGTCTGTCGTATTATGTAGAGTGGAATCTTAAATATTTCAACGGAGAGGCATTTACTTTTTTCCAGAAATAAATGCATCGCCGCATTAATATTTAAAATCTTCTCTTGTAGGATGTCTGTAGTATTAAGTAGAGATTAATCTTGTTTATTTTAACGGAGAGGCATTTACTTTTCTCCAGAAATAAATGCATCGCTGCATAAATATTTAATTTCTTCTTGTATCGGATGTCTGGCTTAGTATGTAGAGTAGAATCTTTTAATTCAACGGAGAGGCATTTACTTTTCTCCAGAAATAAATGCATCGCCGCATAAACATTTAAATTCTTCTTCTGTCGGATGTCCGTAGTATTATGTAGAGATGAATCTTGTTTATTTTAACGGAGAGGCATTTACTTTTCTCCAGAAATAAATGCATCGCCGCATAATTATTTAAATTCTTCTTCTGTAGGATGTCTGTAGTATTATGTAGAGATGAATCTTGTTTATTTTAACGGAGAGGCATTTACTTTTCTCCAGAAGTAAATGCATCGCCGCATAAATATTTAATTTCCTCTTGTATCGGATGTCTGTCGTAGTATGTAGAGTGGAATCTTTTAATTCGACGGAGAGGCATTTACTTTTTTCAAGAAATAAATGCATCGCCGCATAAATATTTAAATTCTTCTTGTATCGGATGTCTGTCGTAGTATGTAGAGATAATTCTTGTTTATTTTAACGGAGAGGCATTCACTTTTCCCCAGAAATAAATGCATCGCCGCATAAATATTTAATTTCTTCTTGTATCGGATGTCTGTCGTAGTATGTAGAGTAGAATCTTTTAATTCAACGGAGAGGCATTTACTTTTCTCCAGAAATAAATGCATCGCCGAATGATATTTAAATTCCTCTTCTTTCGGATGTCTGTCGTATTATGTAGAGTGGAATATTAAATATTTCAACGGCGAGGCATTTACTTTTCTCCAGAAATAAATGCATCGCCGCATTAATATTTAAATTCTTCTTCTGTAGGATGTCTGTAGTATTAGGTAGAGATGAATGTTGTTTATTTTAACGGAGAGGCATTTACTTTTCCCCAGAAATAATCGCATCGCCGCATAAATATTTAATTTCTTCTTGTATCGGATGTCTGGCTTAGTATGTAGAGTAGAATCTTTTAATTCAACGGAGAGGAATTTACCTTTCTCCAGAAATAAATGCATCGCCGAATAATATTTAAATTCCTCTTCTTTCGGATGTCTGTCGTATTATGTAGAGTGGAATCTTGATTTTTTCAACGGAGAGGCATTTACCTTTCTCCAGAAATAAATGCATCGCCGCATAAATATTTAATTTCCTCTTGTATCGGATGTCTGTCGTAGTATGTAGAGTGGAATCTTTTAATTCGACGGAGAGGCATTTACTTTTTTCCAGAAATAAATGCATCGCCGCATAAATATTTAAATTCTTCTTGTATCGGATGTCTGTCGTAGTACGTAGAGATGAATCTTGTTTATTTTAACGGAGAGGCATTCACTTTTCCCTAGAAATAAATGCATCGCCGCATAAATATTTAATTTCTTCTTGTACGGATTCTGTTTTAGTATGTAGAGTAGAATCTTTTAATTCAACGGAGAGGCATTTACTTTTCTCCAGAAATAAATGCATCGCCGCATTAATATTTAAAATCTTCTTCTGTAGGACGTCTGTAGTATTAGGTAGAGATGAATCTTGTTTATTTTAACGGAGAGGCATTTACTTTTCCCCAGAAATAAATGCATCGCCGCATAAATATTTAATTTCTTCTTGTATCGGATGTCTGGCTTAGTATGTAGAGTAGAATCTTTTAATTCAACGGAGAGGCATTTACTTTTCTCCAGAAATAAATGCATCGCCGCATAAACATTTAAATTCTTCTTCTGTCGGATGTCCGTAGTATTATGTAGAGATGAATCTTGTTTATTTTAACGGAGAGGCATTCACTTTTCTCCAGAAATAAATGCATCGCCGCATAAATATTTAAATTCCTCTTCTTTCGGATGTCTGTCGTATTATGTAAAGTGGAATCCTGTTTATTTTAACGGAGACGCATTTACTTTTCTCCAGAAATAAATGCATCGCCGCATAAATATTTAAATTCTTCTTCTGTAGTATGTCTGTAGTATTATGTAGAGATGAATCTTGTTTATTTTAACGGAGAGGCATTTACTTTTCTCCAGAAATAAATGCATCGCCGCATAAATACTTAATTTCCTCTTGTATCGGATGTCTGTCGTAGTATGTAGAGTGGAATCTTTTAATTCGACGGAGAGGCATTTACTTTTTTCCAGAAATAAATGCATCGCCGCATAAAAATTTAAATTCTTCTTGTATCGGATGTCTGTCGTAGTATGTAGAGATGAATCTTGTTTATTTTAACGGAGAGGCATTTACTTTTCTCCAGAAATAAATGCATCGCCGCATAAATATTTAACTTCTTCTTGTATCGGATGTCTGTCGTAGTATGTAGAGATGAATCTTGTTTATTTTAACGGAGAGGCATTCACTTTTCCCCAGAAATAAATGCATCGCCGCATAAATATTTAATTTCTTCTTGTATCGAATGTCTGTCGTAGTATGTAGAGTAGAATCTTTTAATTCAACGGAGAGGCATTTACTTTTCTCCAGAAATAAATGCATCGCCGAATAATATTTAAATTCCTCTTCTTTCGGATGTCTGTCGTATTATGTAGAGTGGAATCTTAAATATTTCAACGGAGAGGCATTTACTTTTCTCCAGAAATAAATGCATCGCCGCATTAATATTTAAAATCTTCTTCTGTAGGATGTCTGTAGTATTAAGTAGAGATTAATCTTGTTTATTTTAACGGAGAAGCATTTACTTTTCTCCAGAAATAAATGCATCGCCGCATAAATATTTAAATTCTTCTTCTGTAGGATGTCTGTAGTATTAGGTAGAGATGAATCTTGTTTAATTTAACGGAGAGGCATTTACTTTTCCCCAGAAATAAATGCATCGCCGCATAAATATTTAATTTCTTCTTGTATCGGATGTCTGGCTTAGTATGTAGAGTAGAATCTTGTTTATTTCAACCGAGAGGCATTTACTTTTCTCCAGAAACAAATGCATCGCCGCATAAATATTTAATTTCTTCTTGTATCGGATGTCTGTCATAGTATGTAGAGATGAATCTTGTTTATTCTAACGGAGAGGCATTCACTTTTTTTCAGAAATAAATGCATCGCCGCATAAATATTTAAATTCTTCTTCTGTAAGATGTCTGTAGTATTATATAGAGATGAATCTTGGTTATTTTAACGGAGAGGCATTTACTTTTTTCCAGAAATAAATGCATCACCGCATAAATATTTAATTTCTTCTTGTATCAGATGTCTGTCGTAGTATGAAGAGACGAATCCTGTTTATTTTAACGGAGACGCATTTATTTTTCCCCAGAAATAAATGCATCGCCGCATAAATATTTAATTTCTTCTTCTGTAGGATGTATGTAGTATTATGTAGAAATGAATCTTGTTTATTTTAACGGAGAGGCATTTACTTTTCTCCAGAAATAAATGCATCGCCGCATAAATATTTAAATTCTTCTTCTGTAGGATGTGTGTCGTATTATGAGAGATGAATCTTGTTTATTTTAACGGAGAGGCATTTACTTTTCCCCAGAAATAAATGCATCGCCGCATAAATATTTAATTTCTTCTTCTGTAGGATGTCTGTAGCATTATGTACAGATGAATCTTGTTTATTTTAACGGAGAGGCATTTACTTTTCCCCAGAAATAAATGCATCGCAGCATAATTATTTAAATTCTTCTTCTGTCGGATGTCTGTAGTATTATGTAGAGATGAATCTTGTTTATTTTAACGGAGAGGCATTTACTTTTCTCCAGAAATAAATGCATCGCCGCATAAATATTTAATTTCCTCTTGTATCGGATGTCTGTCGTAGTATGTAGAGTGGAATCTTTTAATTCGACGGAGAGGCATTTACTTTTTCCAGAAATAAATGCATCGCCGCATAAATATTTAAATTCTTCTTGTATCGGATGTCTGTCGTAGTATGTAGAGATGAATCTTGTTTATTTTAACGGAGAGGCATTCACTTTTCCCCAGAAATAAATGCATCGCCGCATAAATATTTAATTTCTTCTTGTATCGGATGTCTCTCGTAGTATGTAGAGTAGAATCTTTTAATTCAACGGAGAGGCATTTACTTTTCTCCAGAAATAAATGCATCGACGAATAATATTTAAATTCCTCTTCTTTCGGATGTCTGTCGTATTATGTAGAGTGGAATCTTAAATATTTCAACGGAGAGGCATTTACTTTTCTCCAGAAATAAATGCATCGCCGCATTAATATTTAAAATCTTCTTCTGTAGGATGTCTGTAGTATTAGGTAGAGATGAAACTTGTTTATTTTAACGGAGAGGCATTTACTTTTCCCCAGTAATAAATGCATCGCCGCATAAATATTTAATTTCTTCTTGTATCGGATGTCTGGCTTAGTATGTACAGTAGAATTTTTTAATTCAACGGAGAGGCATTTACTTTTCTCCAGAAATAAATGCATCGCCGCATAAACATTTAAATTCTTCTTCTGTCGGATGTCCGTAGTATTATGTAGAGATGAATCTTGTTTATTTTAACGGAGAGGCATTTACTTTTCCCAAGAAATAAATGCATCACCGCATAAATATTTAATGTCGTCTTGTATCGGATGTCTGTCGTTGTATGTAGAGATGAATCTTGTTTATTTTAACGGAGAGGCATTCACTTTTCTCCAGAAATAAATGCATCGCCGCATAAATATTTAAATTCCTCTTCTTTCGGATGTCTGTCGTATTATGTAGAGTGGAATCCTGTTTATTTTAACGGAGACGCATTTACTTTTCTCCAGAAATAAATGCATCGCCGCATAAATATTTAAATTCTTCTTCTGTAGGATGTCTGTAGTATTATGTAGAGATGAATCTTGTTTATTTTAACGGAGAGGCATTTACTTTTCCCCAGAAATAAATGCATCGCCGCATAAATATTTAATTTCTTCTTGTATCGGATGTCTGGCTTAGTATGTAGAGATGAATCTTGTTTATTTTAACGGAGAGGCATTCACTTTTCTCCAGAAATAAATGCATCGCCGCATAAATATTTAAATTCCTCTTCTTTCGGATGTCTGTCGTATTATGTAGAGTGGAATCCTGTTTATTTTAACGGAGAGGCATTTACTTTTCTCCAGAAATAAATGCATCGCCGCATTAATATTTAAAATCTTCTTCTGTAGTATGTCTGTAGTATTATGTAGAGATGAATCTTGTTTATTTTAACGAAGAGGCATTTACTTTTCCCCAGAAATAAATGCATCGCCGCATAAATATTTAATTTCTTCTTGTATCGAATGTCTGTCTTAGTACGTAGAGTGGAATCTTTCAATTCGACGGAGAGGCATTTACTTTTCTCCAGAAATAAATGCATCGCCGCATAAATATTTAAATTCTTCTTCTGTCGGATGTCCGTAGTATTATATAGAGATGAATCTTGTTTATTTTAACGGAGAGGCATTTCCTTTTCTCCGGAAATAAATGCATCGCCGCATAAATATTTAAATTCTTCTTCTGTAGGATGTCTGTAGTATTAGGTAAAGATGAATCTTGTTTATTTTAACGGGGAACATTTACTTTTCCCCAGAAATAAATGCATCGCCGCATAAATATTTAATTTCTTCTTGTATCGGATGTCTGTCTTAGTATGTAGAGTAGAATCTTGTTTATTTCAACGGAGAGGCATTTACTTTTCTCCAGAAACAAATGCATCGCCGCATAAATATTTAATTTCTTCTTGTATCGGATGTCTGTCATAGTATGTAGAGATGAATCTTGTTTATTCTAACGGAGAGGCATTCACTTTTTTTCAGAAATAAATGCATCGCCGCATAAATATTTAAATTCTTCTTCTGTAAGATGTCTGTCGTAGTATGAAGAGACGAATCCTGTTTATTTTAACGGAAACGCATTTAATTTTCCCCAGAAATAAATGCATCGCCGCATAAATATTTAATTTCTTCTTCTGTAGGATGTCTGTAGTATTATGTAGAGATGAATCTTGTTTATTTTAACGGAGAGGCATTTACTTTTCCCCAGAAATAAATGCATCGCCGCATAATTATTTAAATTCTTCTTCTGTCGGATGTCTGTAGTATTATGAAGAGATGAATCTTGTTTATTTTAACGGAGAGGCATTTACTTTTCTCCAGAAATAAATGCATCGCCGCATAAATACTTAATTTCCTCTTGTATCGGATGTCTGTCGTAGTATGTAGAGTGGAATCTTTTAATTCGACGGAGAGGCATTTACTTTTTTCCAGAAATAAATGCATCGCCGCATAAATATTTAAATTCTTCTTGTATCGGATGTCTGTCGTAGTATGTAGAGATGAATCTTGTTTATTTTAACGGAGAGGCATTTACTTTTCTCCAGAAATAAATGCATCGCCGCATAAATATTTAACTTCTTCTTGTATCGGATGTCTGTCGTAGTATGTAGAGATGAATCTTGTTTATTTTAACGGAGAGGCATTCACTTTTCCCCAGAAATAAATGCATCGCCGCATAAATATTTAATTTCTTCTTGTATCGAATGTCTGTCGTAGTATGTAGAGTAGAATCTTTTAATTCAACGGAGAGGCATTTACTTTTCTCCAGAAATAAATGCATCGCCGAATAATATTTAAATTCCTCTTCTTTCGGATGTCTGTCGTATTATGTAGAGTGGAATCTTAAATATTTCAACGGAGAGGCATTTACTTTTCTCCAGAAATAAATGCATCGCCGCATTAATATTTAAAATCTTCTTCTGTAGGATGTCTGTAGTATTAAGTAGAGATTAATCTTGTTTATTTTAACGGAGAAGCATTTACTTTTCTCCAGAAATAAATGCATCGCCGCATAAATATTTAAATTCTTCTTCTGTAGGATGTCTGTAGTATTAGGTAGAGATGAATCTTGTTTAATTTAACGGAGAGGCATTTACTTTTCCCCAGAAATAAATGCATCGCCGCATAAATATTTAATTTCTTCTTGTATCGGATGTCTGGCTTAGTATGTAGAGTAGAATCTTGTTTATTTCAACCGAGAGGCATTTACTTTTCTCCAGAAACAAATGCATCGCCGCATAAATATTTAATTTCTTCTTGTATCGGATGTCTGTCATAGTATGTAGAGATGAATCTTGTTTATTCTAACGGAGAGGCATTCACTTTTTTTCAGAAATAAATGCATCGCCGCATAAATATTTAAATTCTTCTTCTGTAAGATGTCTGTAGTATTATATAGAGATGAATCTTGGTTATTTTAACGGAGAGGCATTTACTTTTTTCCAGAAATAAATGCATCACCGCATAAATATTTAATTTCTTCTTGTATCAGATGTCTGTCGTAGTATGAAGAGACGAATCCTGTTTATTTTAACGGAGACGCATTTATTTTTCCCCAGAAATAAATGCATCGCCGCATAAATATTTAATTTCTTCTTCTGTAGGATGTATGTAGTATTATGTAGAAATGAATCTTGTTTATTTTAACGGAGAGGCATTTACTTTTCTCCAGAAATAAATGCATCGCCGCATAAATATTTAAATTCTTCTTCTGTAGGATGTGTGTCGTATTATGAGAGATGAATCTTGTTTATTTTAACGGAGAGGCATTTACTTTTCCCCAGAAATAAATGCATCGCCGCATAAATATTTAATTTCTTCTTCTGTAGGATGTCTGTAGCATTATGTACAGATGAATCTTGTTTATTTTAACGGAGAGGCATTTACTTTTCCCCAGAAATAAATGCATCGCAGCATAATTATTTAAATTCTTCTTCTGTCGGATGTCTGTAGTATTATGTAGAGATGAATCTTGTTTATTTTAACGGAGAGGCATTTACTTTTCTCCAGAAATAAATGCATCGCCGCATAAATATTTAATTTCCTCTTGTATCGGATGTCTGTCGTAGTATGTAGAGTGGAATCTTTTAATTCGACGGAGAGGCATTTACTTTTTCCAGAAATAAATGCATCGCCGCATAAATATTTAAATTCTTCTTGTATCGGATGTCTGTCGTAGTATGTAGAGATGAATCTTGTTTATTTTAACGGAGAGGCATTCACTTTTCCCCAGAAATAAATGCATCGCCGCATAAATATTTAATTTCTTCTTGTATCGGATGTCTCTCGTAGTATGTAGAGTAGAATCTTTTAATTCAACGGAGAGGCATTTACTTTTCTCCAGAAATAAATGCATCGACGAATAATATTTAAATTCCTCTTCTTTCGGATGTCTGTCGTATTATGTAGAGTGGAATCTTAAATATTTCAACGGAGAGGCATTTACTTTTCTCCAGAAATAAATGCATCGCCGCATTAATATTTAAAATCTTCTTCTGTAGGATGTCTGTAGTATTAGGTAGAGATGAATATTGTTTATTTTAACGGAGAGGCATTTACTTTTCCCCAGTAATAAATGCATCGCCGCATAAATATTTAATTTCTTCTTGTATCGGATGTCTGGCTTAGTATGTACAGTAGAATTTTTTAATTCAACGGAGAGGCATTTACTTTTCTCCAGAAATAAATGCATCGCCGCATAAACATTTAAATTCTTCTTCTGTCGGATGTCCGTAGTATTATGTAGAGATGAATCTTGTTTATTTAACGGAGAGGCATTTACTTTTCCCAAGAAATAAATGCATCACCGCATAAATATTTAATGTCGTCTTGTATCGGATGTCTGTCGTTGTATGTAGAGATGAATCTTGTTTATTTTAACGGAGAGGCATTCACTTTTCTCCAGAAATAAATGCATCGCCGCATAAATATTTAAATTCCTCTTCTTTCGGATGTCTGTCGTATTATGTAGAGTGGAATCCTGTTTATTTTAACGGAGACGCATTTACTTTTCTCCAGAAATAAATGCATCGCCGCATAAATATTTAAATTCTTCTTCTGTAGGATGTCTGTAGTATTATGTAGAGATGAATCTTGTTTATTTTAACGGAGAGGCATTTACTTTTCCCCAGAAATAAATGCATCGCCGCATAAATATTTAATTTCTTCTTGTATCGGATGTCTGGCTTAGTATGTAGAGATGAATCTTGTTTATTTTAACGGAGAGGCATTCACTTTTCTCCAGAAATAAATGCATCGCCGCATAAATATTTAAATTCCTCTTCTTTCGGATGTCTGTCGTATTATGTAGAGTGGAATCCTGTTTATTTTAACGGAGAGGCATTTACTTTTCTCCAGAAATAAATGCATCGCCGCATTAATATTTAAAATCTTCTTCTGTAGGATGTCTGTAGTATTATGTAGAGATGAATCTTGTTTATTTTAACGGAGAGGCATTTACTTTTCTCCAGAAATAAATGCATCGCCGCATAAATATTTAATTTCCTCTTGTATCGGATGTCTCTCGTAGTATGTAGAGTGGAATCTTTTAATTCGACGGAGAGGCATTTACTTTTTTCCAGAAATAAATGCATCGCCGCATAAATATTTAAATTCTTCTTGTATCGGATGTCTGTCGTAGTATGTAGAGATGAATCTTGTTTATTTTAACGGAGAGGCATTTACTTTTCTCCAGAAATAAATGCATCGCCGCATAAATATTTAAATTCTTCTTCTGTAGGATGTCTGTAGTATTAGGTAAAGATGAATCTTGTTTATTTTAACGGGGAACATTTACTTTTCCCCAGAAATAAATGCATCGCCGCATAAATATTTAATTTCTTCTTGTATCGGATGTCTGTCTTAGTATGTAGAGTAGAATCTTGTTTATTTCAACGGAGAGGCATTTACTTTTCTCCAGAAACAAATGCATCGCCGCATAAATATTTAATTTCTTCTTGTATCGGATGTCTGTCATAGTATGTAGAGATGAATCTTGTTTATTCTAACGGAGAGGCATTCACTTTTTTTCAGAAATAAATGCATCGCCGCATAAATATTTAAATTCTTCTTCTGTAAGATGTCTGTCGTAGTATGAAGAGACGAATCCTGTTTATTTTAACGGAAACGCATTTACTTTTCCCCGGAAATAAATGCATCGCCGCATAAATATTTAATTTCTTCTTCTGTAGGATGTATGTAGTATTATGTAGAAATGAATCTTGTTTATTTTAACGGAGAGGCATTTACTTTACCCCAGAAATAAATGCATCGCCGCATAAATATTTAATTTCTTCTTCTGTAGGATGTCTGTAGTATTATGTACAGATGAATCTTGTTTGTTTTAACGGAGAGGCATTTACTTTTCCCCAGAAATAAATGCATCGCCGCATAATTATTTAAATTCTTCTTCTGTCGGATGTCTGTAGTATTATGTAGAGATGAATCTTGTTTATTTTAACGGAGAGGCATTTACTTTTCTCCAGAAATAAATGCATCGCCGCATAAATATTTAATTTCCTCTTGTATCGGATGTCTGTCGTAGTATGTAGAGTGGAATCTTTTAATTCGACGGAGAGGCATTTACTTTTTTCCAGAAATAAATGCATCGCCGCATAAATATTTAAATTCTTCTTGTATCGGATGTCTGTCGTAGTATGTAGAGATGAATCTTGTTTATTTTAACGGAGAGGCATTTACTTTTCTCCAGAAATAAATGCATCGCCGCATAAATATTTAACTTCTTCTTGTATCGGATGTCTGTCGTAGTATGTAGAGATGAATCTTGTTTATTTTAACGGAGAGGCATTCACTTTTCCCCAGAAATAAATGCATCGCCGCATAAAAATTTAATTTCTTCTTGTATCGAATGTCTGTCGTAGTATGTAGAGTAGAATCTTTTAATTCAACGGAGAGGCATTTACTTTTCTCCAGAAATAAATGTATCGCCGAATAATATTTAAAATCTTCTTCTGTAGGATGTCTGTAGTATTATGTAGAGTGGAATCTTAAATATTTCAACGGAGAGGCATTTACTTTTCTCCAGAAATAAATGCATCGCCGCATTAATATTTAAAATCTTCTTCTGTAGGATGTCTGTAGTATTAAGTAGAGATTAATCTTGTTTATTTTAACGGAGAGGCATTTACTTTTCTCCAGAAATAAATGCATCGCCGCATAAATATTTAAATTCTTCTTCTGTAGGATGTCTGTAGTATTAGGTAGAGATGAATCTTGTTTAATTTAACGGAGAGGCATTTACTTTTCCCCAGAAATAAATGCATCGCCGCATAAATATTTAATTTCTTCTTGTATCGGATGTCTGGCTTAGTATGTAGAGTAGAATCTTGTTTATTTCAACCGAGAGGCATTTACTTTTCTCCAGAAACAAATGCATCGCCGCATAAATATTTAATTTCTTCTTGTATCGGATGTCTGTCATAGTATGTAGAGATGAATCTTGTTTATTCTAACGGAGAGGCATTCACTTTTTTTCAGAAATAAATGCATCGCCGCATAAATATTTAAATTCTTCTTCTGTAAGATGTCTGTAGTATTATGTAGAGATGAATCTTGTTTATTTTAACGGAGAGGCATTTACTTTTTTCCAGAAATAAATGCATCACCGCATAAATATTTAATTTCTTCTTGTATCAGATGTCTGTCGTAGTATGAAGAGACGAATCCTGTTTATTTTAACGGAGACGCATTTACTTTTCCCCAGAAATAAATGCATCGCCGCATAAATATTTAATTTCTTCTTCTGTAGGATGTATGTAGTAATATGTAGAAATGAATCTTGTTTATTTTAACGGAGAGGCATTTACTTTTCTCCAGAAATAAATGCATCGCCGCATAAATATTTAAATTCTTCTTCTGTAGGATGTGTGTCGTATTATGAGAGATGAATCTTGTTTATTTTAACGGAGAGGCATTTACTTTTCCCCAGAAATAAATGCATCGCCGCATAAATATTTAATTTCTTCTTCTGTAGGATGTCTGTAGTATTATGTACAGATGAATCTTGTTTATTTTAACGGAGAGGCATTTACTTTTCCCCAGAAATAAATGCATCGCCGCATAATTATTTAAATTCTTCTTCTGTCGGGTGTCTGTAGTATTATGTAGAGATGAATCTTGTTTATTTTAACGGAGAGGCATTTACTTTTCTCCAGAAATAAATGCATCGCCGCATAAATATTTAATTTCCTCTTGTATCGGATGTCTGTCGTAGTATGTAGAGTGGAATCTTTTAATTCCACGGAGAGGCATTTACTTTTTTCCAGAAATAAATGCATCGCCGCATAAATATTTAAATTCTTCTTGTATCGGATGTCTGTCGTAGTATGTAGAGATGAATCTTGTTTATTTTAACGGAGAGGCATTCACTTTTCCCCAGAAATAAATGCATCGCCGCATAAATATTTAATTTCTTCTTGTATCGGATGTCTGTCTTATTATGTAGAGTAGAATCTTGTTTATTTTAACGGAGAGGCATTTTTCGGATGTCTGTCGTATTATGTAGAGTGGAATCCTGTTTATTTTAACGGAGACGCATTTACTTTTCTCCAGAAATAAATGCATCGCCGCATAAATATTTAAATTCTTCTTCTGTAGGATGTCTGTAGTATTATGTAGCGATGAATTTTGTTTATTTTAACGGAGAGGCATTTACTTTTCCCCAGAAATAAATGCATCGCCGCATAAATATTTAATTTCTTCTTGTATCGGATGTCTGTCTTAGTACGTAGAGTGGAATCTTTCAATTCGACGGAGAGGCATTTACTTTTCTCCAGAAATAAATGCATCGCCGCATAAATATTTAAATTCTTCTTCTGTCGGATGTCCGTAGTATTATGTAGAGATGAATCTTGTTTATTTTAACGGAGAGGCATTTACTTTTCTCCAGACATAAATGCATCGCCACATAAATATTTAAATTCTTCTTCTGTAGGATGTGTGTAGTATTAGGTAAAGATGAATCTTGTTTATTTTAACGGGGAACATTTACTTTTCCCCAGAAATAAATGCATCGCCGCATAAATATTTAATTTCTTCTTGTATCGGATGTCTGTCTTAGTATGTAGAGTAGAATCTTGTTTATTTCTACGGAGAGGCATTTACTTTTCTCCAGAAACAAATGCACCGCCGCATAAATATTTAATTTCTTATTGTATCGGATGTCTGTCATAGTATGTAGAGATGAATCTTGTTTATTCTAACGGAGAGGCATTCACTTTTTTTCAGAAATAAATGCATCGCCGCATAAATATTTAAATTCTTCATCTGTAAGATGTCTGTCGTAGTATGAAGAGACGAATCCTGTTTATTTTAACGGAGACGCATTTACTTTTCCCCAGAAATAAATGCATCGCCGAATAAATATTTAATTTCTTCTTCTGTAGGATGTATGTAGTATTATGTAGAAATGAATCTTGTTTATTTTAACGGAGAGGCATTTACTTTTCCCCAGAAATAAATGCATCGCCGCATAAATATTTAATTTCTTCTTCTGTAGGATGTCTGTAGTATTATGTACAGATGAATCTTGTTTATTTTAACGGAGAGGCATTTACTTTTCTCCAGAAATAAATGCATCGCCGCATAAATATTTAATTTCCTCTTGTATCGGATGTCTGTCGTAATATGTAGAGTGGAATCTTTTAATTCGACGGAGAGGCATTTACTTTTTTCCAGAAATAAATGCATCGCCGCATAAATATTTAAATTCTTCTTGTATCGGATGTCTGTCATAGTATGTAGAGTAGAATCTTTTAATTCAACGGAGAGGCATTTACTTTTCTCCAGAAATAAATGCATCGCCGAATAATATTTAAATTCCTCTTCTTTCGGATGTCTGTCGTATTATGTAGAGTGGAATCTTAATTATTTCAACGGAGAGGCATTTACTTTTCTCCAGAAATAAATACATCTCCGCATTAATATTTAAAATCTTCAACTGTAGGATGTCTGTAATATTAAGTAGAGATTAATCTTGTTTATTTTAACGGAGAGGCATTTACTTTTCTCCAGAAATAAATGCATCGCCGCATAAATATTTAAATTCTTCTTCTGTAGGATGTCTGTAGTATTAGGTAGAGATGAATCTTGTTTATTTTAACGGAGAGGCATTTACTTTTCTTCAGAAATAAATGCATCGCCGGATAAATATTTAATTTCTTCTTGTATCGGTTGTCTGTCTTAGTATGTAGAGTAGAATCTTGTTTATTTCAACGGAGAGGCATTTACTTTTCTCCAGAAATAAATGCATCGCCGCATAAATATTTAATTTCTTCTTCTGTAAGATGTCTGTAGTATTATGTAGAGATGAATCTTGTTTATTTTAACGGAGAGGCATTTACTTTTTTCCAGAAATAAATGCATCACCGCATAAATATTTAATTTCTTCTTGTATCGGATGTCTGTCGTAGTATGAAGAGACGAATCCTGTTTATTTTAACGGAGACGCATTTACTTTTCCCCAGAAATAAATGCATCGCCGCATAAATATTTAATTTCTTCTTCTGTAGGATGTATGTAGTATTATGTAGAAATGAATCTTGTTTATTTTAACGGAGAGGCATTTACTTTTCCCCAGAAATAAATGCATCGCCGCATAAATATTTAATTTCTTCTTCTGTAGGATGTCTGTAGTATTATGTACAGATGAATCTTGTTTATTTTAACGGAGAGGCATTTACATTTCCCCAGAAATAAATGCATCGCCGCATAATTATTTAAATTCTTCTTCTGTCGGATGTCTGTAGTATTATGTAGAGATGAATCTTGTTTATTTTAACGGAGAGGCATTTACTTTTCTCCAGAAATAAATGCATCGCCGCATAAATATTTAATTTCCTCTTGTATCGGATGTCTTTCGTAGTATGTAGAGTGGAATCTTTTAATTCGACGGAGAGGCATTTACTTTTTTCCAGAAATAAATGCATCGCCGCATAAATATTTAAATTCTTCTTGTATCGGATGTCTGTCGTAGTATGTAGAGATGAATCTTGTTTATTTTAACGGAGAGGCATTCACTTTTCCCTAGAAATAAATGCATCGCCGCATAAATATTTAATTTCTTCTTGTATCGGATGTCTGTCGTAGTATGTAGAGTAGAATCTTTTAATTCAACGGAGAGGCATTTACTTTTCTCCAGAAATAAATGCATCGACGAATAATATTTAAATTCCTCTTCTTTCGGATGTCTGTCGTATTATGTAGAGTGGAATCTTAAATATTTCAAAGGAGAGGCATTTACTTTTCTCCAGAAATAAATGCATCGCCGCATTAATATTTAAAATCTTCTTCTGTAGGATGTCTGTAGTATTAGGTAGAGATGAATCTTGTTTATTTTAACGGAGAGGCATTTACTTTTCCCCAGAAATAAATGCATCGCCGCATAAATATTTAATTTCTTCTTGTATCGGATGTCTGGCTTAGTATGTAGAGTAGAATCTTTTAATTCAACGGAGAGGCATTTACTTTTCTCCAGAAATAAATGCATCGCCGCATAAACATTTAAATTCTTCTTCTGTCGGATGTCCGTAGTATTATGTAGAGATGAATCTTGTTTATTTTAACGGAGAGGCATTTACTTTTCCCAAGAAATAAATGCATCACCGCATAAATATTTAATGTCGTCTTGTATCGGATGTCTGTCGTAGTATGTAGAGATGAATCTTGTTTGTTTTAACGGAGAGGCATTCACTTTTCTCCAGAAATAAATGCATCGCCGCATAAATATTTAAATTCCTCTTCTTTCGGATGTCTGTCGTATTATGTAGAGTGGAATCCTGTTTATTTTAACGGAGACGCATTTACTTTTCTCCAGAAATAAATGCATCGCCGCATAAATATTTAAATTCTTCTTCTGTAGGATGTCTGTAGTATTATGTAGAGATGAATCTTGTTTATTTTAACGGAGAGGCATTTACTTTTCCCCAGAAATAAATGCATCGCCGCATAAATATTTAATTTCTTCTTGTATCGGATGTCTGTCTTAGTACGTAGAGTGGAATCTTTCAATTCGACGGAGAGGCATTTACTTTTCTCCAGAAATAAATGCATCGCCGCATAAATATTTAAATTCTTCTTCTGTCGGATGTCCGTAGTATTATGTAGAGATGAATCTTGTTTATTTTAACGGAGAGGCATTTACTTTTCTCCAGAAATAAATGCATCGCCGCATAAATATTTAAATTCTTCTTCTGTAGGATGTGTGTAGTATTAGGTAAAGATGAATCTTGTTTATTTTAACGGGGAACATTTACTTTTCCCCAGAAATAAATGCATCGCCGCATAAATATATAATTTCTTCTTGTATCGGATGTCTGTCCTAGTATGTAGAGTAGAATCTTGTTTATTTCTACGGAGAGGCATTTACTTTTCTCCAGAAACAAATGCATCGCCGCATAAATATTTAATTTCTTCTTGTATCGGATGTCTGTCATAGTATGTAGAGATGAATCTTGTTTATTCTAACGGAGAGGCATTCACTTTTTTTCAGAAATAAATGCATCGCCGCATAAATATTTAAATTCTTCATCTGTAAGATGTCTGTCGTAGTATGAAGAGACGAATCCTGTTTATTTTAACGGAGACGCATTTACTTTTCCCCAGAAATAAATGCATCGCCGCATAAATATATAATTTCTTCTTGTATCGGATGTCTGTCCTAGTATGTAGAGTAGAATCTTGTTTATTTCTACGGAGAGGCATTTACTTTTCTCCAGAAATAAATGCATCGCCGCATAAATATATAATTTCTTCTTGTATCGGATGTCTGTCATAGTATGTAGAGATGAATCTTGTTTATTCTAACGGAGAGGCATTCACTTTTTTTCAGAAATAAATGCATCGCCGCATAAATATTTAAATTCTTCATCTGTAAGATGTCTGTCGTAGTATGAAGAGACGAATCCTGTTTATTTTAACGGAGACGCATTTACTTTTCCCCAGAAATAAATGCATCGCCGCATAAATATTTAATTTCTTCTTCTGTAGGATGTATGTAGTATTATGTAGAAATGAATCTTGTTTATTTTAACGGAGAGGCATTTACTTTTCCCCAGAAATAAATGCATCGCCGCATAAATATTTAATTTCTTCTTCTGTAGGATGTCTGTAGTATTATGTACAGATGAATCTTGTTTATTTTAACGGAGAGGCATTTACTTTTCTCCAGAAATAAATGCATCGCCGCATAAATATTTAATTTCCTCTTGTATCGGATGTCTGTCGTAGTATGTAGAGAGGAATGTTTTAATTCGACGGAGAGGCATTTACTTTTTTCCAGAAATAAATGCATCGCCGCATAAATATTTAAATTCTTCTTGTATCGGATGTCTGTCATAGTATGTAGAGATGAATCTTGTTTATTTTAACGGAGAGGCATTCACTTTTCCCCAGAAATAAATGCATCGCCGCATAAATATTTAATTTCTTCTTGTATCAGATGTCTGTCGTAGTATGTAGAGTAGAATCTTTTAATTCAACGGAGAGGCATTTACTTTTCTCCAGAAATAAATGCATCGACGAATAATATTTAAATTCCTCTTCTTTCGGATGTCTGTCGTATTAGGTAGAGATGAATCTTGTTTATTTTAACGGAGAGGCATTTACTTTTCTCCAGAAATAAATGCATCGCCGCATAAATATTTAAAATCTTCTTCTGTAGGATGTCTGTAGTATTAGGTAGAGATGAATCTTGTTTATTTTAACGGAGAGGCATTTACTTTTCTCCAGAAATAAATGCATCGCCGCATTAATATTTAAAATCTTCTTCTGTAGGATGTCTGTAGTATTAGGTAGAGATGAATCTTGTTTATTTTAACGGAGAGGCATTTACTTTTCCCCAGAAATAAATGCATCGCCGCATAAATATTTAATTTCTTCTTGTATCGGATGTCTGGCTTAGTATGTAGAGTAGAATCATTTAATTCAACGGAGAGGCATTTACTTTTCTCCAGAAATAAATGCATCGCCGCATAAACATTTAAATTCTTCTTCTGTCGGATGTCCGTAGTATTATGTAGAGATGAATCTTGTTTATTTTAACGGAGAGGCATTTACTTTTCCCAAGAAATAAATGCATCACCGCATAAATATTTAATGTCGTCTTGTATCGGATGTCTGTCGTAGTATGTAGAGATGAATCTTGTTTATTTTAACGGAGAGGCATTCACTTTTCTCCAGAAATAAATGCATCGCCGCATAAATATTTAAATTCCTCTTCTTTCGGATGTCTGTCGTATTATGTAGAGTGGAATCCTAATTATTTTAACGGAGACGCATTTACTTTTCTCCAGAAATAAATGCATCGCCGCATAAATATTTAAATTCTTCTTCTGTAGGATGTCTGTAGTATTATGTAGAGATGAATCTTGTTTATTTTAACGGAGAGGCATTTACTTTTCCCCAGAAATAAATGCATCGCCGCATAAATATTTAATTTCTTCTTGTATCGGATGTCTGTCTTAGTACGTAGAGTGGAATCTTTCAATTCGACGGAGAGGCATTTACTTTTCTCCAGAAATAAATGCATCGCCGCATAAATATTTAAATTCTTCTTCTGTCGGATGTCCGTAGTATTATGTAGAGATGAATCTTGTTTATTTTAACGGAGAGGCATTTACTTTTCTCCAGAAATAAATGCATCGCCGCATAAATATTTAATTTCTTCTTGTATCGGATGTCTGTCTTAGTATGTAGAGTAGAATCTTGTTTATTTCTACGGAGAGGCATTTACTTTTCTCCAGAAACAAATGCAACACCGCATAAATATTTAATTTCTTCTTGTATCGGATGTCTGTCATAGTATGTAGAGATGAATCTTGTTTATTCTAACGGAGAGGCATTCACTTTTTTTCAGAAATAAATGCATCGCCGCATAAATATTTAAATTCTTCATCTGTAAGATGTCTGTCGTAGTATGAAGAGACGAATCCTGTTTATTTTAACGGAGACGCATTTACTTTTCCCCAGAAATAAATGCATCGCCGCATAAATATTTAATTTCTTCTTCTGTAGGATGTATGTAGTATTATGTAGAAATGAATCTTGTTTATTTTAACGGAGAGGCATTTACTTTTCCCCAGAAATAAATGCATCGCCGCATAAATATTTAATTTCTTCTTCTGTAGGATGTCTGTAGTATTATGTACAGATGAATCTTGTTTATTTTAACGGAGAGGCATTTACTTTTCTCCAGAAATAAATGCATCGCCGCATAAATATTTAATTTCCTCTTGTATCGGATGTCTGTCGTAGTATGTAGAGTGGAATCTTTTAATTCGACGGAGAGGCATTCACTTTTCCCCAGAAATAAATGCATCGCCGCATAAATATTTAATTTCTTCTTGTATCAGATGTCTGTCGTAGTATGTAGAGTAGAATCTTTTAATTCAACGGAGAGGCATTTACTTTTCTCCAGAAATAAATGCATCGCCGAATAATATTTAAATTCCTCTTCTTTCGGATGTCTGTCGTATTATGTAGAGTGGAATCTTAATTATTTCAACGGAGAGGCATTTACTTTTCTCCAGAAATAAATGCATCTCCGCATTAATATTTAAAATCTTCAACTGTAGGATGTCTGTAATATTAAGTAGAGATTAATCTTGTTTATTTTAACGGAGAGGCATTTACTTTTCTCCAGAAATAAATGCATCGCCGCATAAATATTTAAATTCTTCTTCTGTAGGATGTCTGTAGTATTAGGTAGAGATGAATCTTGTTTATTTTAACGGAGAGGCATTTACTTTTCTTCAGAAATAAATGCATCGCCGGATAAATATTTAATTTCTTCTTGTATCGGATGTCTGTCTTAGTATGTAGAGTAGAATCTTGTTTATTTCAACGGAGAGGCATTTACTTTTCTCCAGAAATAAATGCATCGCCGCATAAATATTTAATTTCTTCTTCTGTAAGATGTCTGTAGTATTATGTAGAGATGAATCTTGTTTATTTTAACGGAGAGGCATTTACTTTTTTCCAGAAATAAATGCATCACCGCATAAATATTTAATTTCTTCTTGTATCGGATGTCTGTCGTAGTATGAAGAGACGAATCCTGTTTATTTTAACGGAGACGCATTTACTTTTCCCCAGAAATAAATGCATCGCCGCATAAATATTTAATTTCTTCTTGTATCGGATGTCTGTCGTAGTATGAAGAGACGAATCCTGTTTATTTTAAAGGAGACGCATTTACTTTTCCCCAGAAATAAATGCATCGCCGGATAAATATTTAATTTCTTCTTGTATCGGATGTCTGTCTTAGTATGTAGAGTAGAATCTTGTTTATTTCAACGGAGAGGCATTTACTTTTCTCCAGAAATAAATGCATCGCCGCATAAATATTTAATTTCTTCTTCTGTAAGATGTCTGTAGTATTATGTAGAGTAGAATCTTGTTTATTTCAACGGAGAGGCATTTACTTTTCTCCAGAAATAAATGCATCGCCGCATAAATAATTAATTTCTTCTTCTGTAAGATGTCTGTAGTATTATGTAGAGATGAATCTTGTTTATTTTAACGGAGAGGCATTTACTTTTTTCCAGAAATAAATGCATCACCGCATAAATATTTAATTTCTTCTTGTATCGGATGTCTGTCGTAGTATGAAGAGACGAATCCTGTTTATTTTAACGGAGACGCATTTACTTTTCCCCAGAAATAAATGCATCGCCGCATAAATATTTAATTTCTTCTTCTGTAGGATGTATGTAGTATTATGTAGAAATGAATCTTGTTTATTTTAACGGAGAGGCATTTACTTTTCTCCAGAAATAAATGCATCGCCGCATAAATATTTAAATTCTTCTTCTGTAGGATGTGTATCCTATTATGAGAGATGAATCTTGTTTATTTTAACGGAGAGGCATTTACTTTTCCCCAGAAATAAATGCATCGCCGCAGAAATATTTAATTTCTTCTTCTGTAGGATGTCTGTAGTATTATGTAGAGATGAATCTTTTTTATTTTAACGGAGAGGCATTTACTTTTCCCCAGAAATAAATGCATCGCCGCATAATTATTTAAATTCTTCTTCTGTCGGATGTCTGTAGTATTATGTAGAGATGAATCTTGTTTATTTTAACGGAGAGGCATTTACTTTTCCCCAGAAATAAATGCATCGCCGCATAAATATTTAGTTTCTTCTTGTATCGGATGTCTGGCTTAGTATGTAGAGTAGAATCTTTTAATTCAACGGAGAGGCATTTACTTTTCTCCAGAAATAAATGCATCGCCGAATAATATTTAAATTCTTCTTCTGTCGGATGTGTATCCTATTATGAGAGATGAATCTTGTTTATTTTAACGGAGAGGCATTTACTTTTCCCCAGAAATAAATGCATCGCCGCATAAATATTTAATTTCTTCTTCTGTAGGATGTCTGTAGTATTATGTAGAGATGAATCTTTTTTATTTTAACGGAGAGGCATTTACTTTTCCCCAGAAATAAATGCATCGCCGCATAATTATTTAAATTCTTCTTCTGTCGGATGTCTGTAGTATTATGTAGAGATGAATCTTGTTTATTTTAACGGAGAGGCATTTACTTTTCCCCAGAAATAAATGCATCGCCGCATAAATATTTAGTTTCTTCTTGTATCGGATGTCTGGCTTAGTATGTAGAGTAGAATCTTTTAATTCAACGGAGAGGCATTTACTTTTCTCCAGAAATAAATGCATCGCCGAATAATATTTAAATTCTTCTTCTGTCGGATGTCCGTAGTATTATGTAGAGATGAATCTTGTTTATTTTAACGGAGAGGCATTTACTTTTTTCCAGAAATAAATGCATCACCGCATAAATATTTAATTTCTTCTTGTATCGGATGTCTGTCGTAGTATGAAGAGACGAATCCTGTTTATTTTAACGGAGACGCATTTACTTTTCCCCAGAAATAAATGCATCGCCGCATAAATATTTAATTTCTTCTTCTGTAGGATGTATGTAGTATTATGTAGAAATGAATCTTATTTATTTTAACGGAGAGGCATTTACTTTTCTCCAGAAATAAATGCATCGCCGCATAAATATTTAAATTCTTCTTCTGTAGGATGTGTATCCTATTATGAGAGATGAATCTTGTTTATTTTAACGGAGAGGCATTTACTTTTCCCCAGAAATAAATGCATCGCCGCATAAATATTTAATTTCTTCTTCTGTAGGATGTCTGTAGTATTATGTAGAGATGAATCTTTTTTATTTTAACGGAGAGGCATTTACTTTTCCCCAGAAATAAATGCATCGCCGCATAATTATTTAAATTCTTCTTCTGTCGGATGTCTGTAGTATTATGTAGAGATGAATCTTGTTTATTTTAACGGAGAGGCATTTACTTTTCCCCAGAAATAAATGCATCGCCGCATAAATATTTAGTTTCTTCTTGTATCGGATGTCTGGCTTAGTATGTAGAGTAGAATCTTTTAATTCAACGGAGAGGCATTTACTTTTCTCCAGAAATAAATGCATCGCCGAATAATATTTAAATTCTTCTTCTGTCGGATGTCCGTAGTATTATGTAGAGATGAATCTTGTTTATTTTAACGGAGAGGCATTTACTTTTCTCCAGAAATAAATGCATCGCCGCATAAATATTTAAATTCTTCTTCTGTAGGATGTGTGTAGTATTAGGTAAAGATGAATCTTGTTTATTTTAACGGGGAACATTTACTTTTCCCCAGAAATAAATGCATCGCCGCATAAATATTTAATTTCTTCTTGTATCGGATGTCTGTCCTAGTATGTAGAGTAGAATCTTGTTTATTTCTACGGAGAGGCATTTACTTTTCTCCAGAAACAAATGCATCGCCGCATAAATATTTAATTTCTTCTTGTATCGGATGTCTGTCATAGTATGTAGAGATGAATCTTGTTTATTCTAACGGAGAGGCATTCACTTTTTTTCAGAAATAAATGCATCGCCGCATAAATATTTAAATTCTTCATCTGTAAGATGTCTGTCGTAGTATGAAGAGACGAATCCTGTTTATTTTAACGGAGACGCATTTACTTTTCCCCAGAAATAAATGCATCGCCGCATAAATATTTAATTTCTTCTTCTGTAGGATGTATGTAGTATTATGTAGAAATGAATCTTGTTTATTTTAACGGAGAGGCATTTACTTTTCCCCAGAAATAAATGCATCGCCGCATAAATATTTAATTTCTTCGTCTGTAGGATGTCTGTAGTATTATGTACAGATGAGTCTTGTTTATTTTAACGGAGAGGCATTTATTTTTCTCCAGAAATAAATGCATCGCCGCATAAATATTTAATTTCCTCTTGTATCGGATGTCTGTCGTAGTATGTAGAGTGGAATCTTTTAATTCGACGGAGAGGCATTTACTTTTTTCCAGAAATAAATGCATCGCCACATAAATATTTAAATTCTTCTTGTATCGGATGTCTGTCATAGTATGTAGAGATGAATCTTGTTTATTTTAACGGAGAGGCATTCACTTTTCCCCAGAAATAAATGCATCGCCGCATAAATATTTAATTTCTTCTTGTATCAGATGTCTGTCGTAGTATGTAGAGTAGAATCTTTTAATTCAACGGAGAGGCATTTACTTTTCTCCAGAAATAAATGCATCGACGAATAATATTTAAATTCCTCTTCTTTCGGATGTCTGTCGTATTATGTAGAGTGGAATCTTAAATATTTCAAAGGAGAGGCATTTACTTTTCTCCAGAAATAAATGCATCGCCGCATTAATATTTAAAATCTTCTTCTGTAGGATGTCTGTAGTATTAGGTAGAGATGAATCTTGTTTATTTTAACGGAGAGGCATTTACTTTTCCCCAGAAATAAATGCATCGCCGCATAAATATTTAATTTCTTCTTGTATCGGATGTCTGGCTTAGTATGTAGAGTAGAATCATTTAATTCAACGGAGAGGCATTTACTTTTCTCCAGAAATAAATGCATCGCCGCATAAACATTTAAATTCTTCTTCTGTCGGATGTCCGTAGTATTATGTAGAGATGAATCTTGTTTATTTTAACGGAGAGGCATTTACTTTTCCCAAGAAATAAATGCATCACCGCATAAATATTTAATGTCGTCTTGTATCGGATGTCTGTCGTAGTATGTAGAGATGAATCTTGTTTATTTTAACGGAGAGGCATTCACTTTTCTCCAGAAATAAATGCATCGCCGCATAAATATTTAAATTCCTCTTCTTTCGGATGTCTGTCGTATTATGTAGAGTGGAATCCTAATTATTTTAACGGAGACGCATTTACTTTTCTCCAGAAATAAATGCATCGCCGCATAAATATTTAAATTCTTCTTCTGTAGGATGTCTGTAGTATTATGTAGAGATGAATCTTGTTTATTTTAACGGAGAGGCATTTACTTTTCCCCAGAAATAAATGCATCGCCGCATAAATATTTAATTTCTTCTTGTATCGGATGTCTGTCTTAGTACGTAGAGTGGAATCTTTCAATTCGACGGAGAGGCATTTACTTTTCTCCAGAAATAAATGCATCGCCGCATTAATATTTAAAATCTTCTTCTGTAGGATGTCTGTAGTATTAGGTAGAGATGAATCTTGTTTATTTTAACGGAGAGGCATTTACTTTTCCCCAGAAATAAATGCATCGCCGCATAAATATTTAATTTCTTCTTGTATCGGATGTCTGGCTTAGTATGTAGAGTAGAATCATTTAATTCAACGGAGAGGCATTTACTTTTCTCCAGAAATAAATGCATCGCCGCATAAACATTTAAATTCTTCTTCTGTCGGATGTCCGTAGTATTATGTAGAGATGAATCTTGTTTATTTTAACGGAGAGGCATTTACTTTTCCCAAGAAATAAATGCATCACCGCATAAATATTTAATGTCGTCTTGTATCGGATGTCTGTCGTAGTATGTAGAGATGAATCTTGTTTATTTTAACGGAGAGGCATTCACTTTTCTCCAGAAATAAATGCATCGCCGCATAAATATTTAAATTCCTCTTCTTTCGGATGTCTGTCGTATTATGTAGAGTGGAATCCTAATTATTTTAACGGAGACGCATTTACTTTTCTCCAGAAATAAATGCATCGCCGCATAAATATTTAAATTCTTCTTCTGTAGGATGTCTGTAGTATTATGTAGAGATGAATCTTGTTTATTTTAACGGAGAGGCATTTACTTTTCCCCAGAAATAAATGCATCGCCGCATAAATATTTAATTTCTTCTTGTATCGGATGTCTGTCTTAGTACCTAGAGTGGAATCTTTCAATTCGACGGAGAGGCATTTACTTTTCTCCAGAAATAAATGCATCGCCGCATAAATATTTAAATTCTTCTTCTGTCGGATGTCCGTAGTATTATGTAGAGATGAATCTTGTTTATTTTAACGGAGAGGCATTTACTTTTCTCCAGAAATAAATGCATCGCCGCATAAATATTTAATTTCTTCTTGTATCGGATGTCTGTCTTAGTATGTAGAGTAGAATCTTGTTTATTTCTACGGAGAGGCATTTACTTTTCTCCAGAAACAAATGCAACACCGCATAAATATTTAATTTCTTCTTGTATCGGATGTCTGTCATAGTATGTAGAGATGAATCTTGTTTATTCTAACGGAGAGGCATTCACTTTTTTTCAGAAATAAATGCATCGCCGCATAAATATTTAAATTCTTCATCTGTAAGATGTCTGTCGTAGTATGAAGAGACGAATCCTGTTTATTTTAACGGAGACGCATTTACTTTTCCCCAGAAATAAATGCATCGCCGCATAAATATTTAATTTCTTCTTCTGTAGGATGTATGTAGTATTATGTAGAAATGAATCTTGTTTATTTTAACGGAGAGGCATTTACTTTTCCCCAGAAATAAATGCATCGCCGCATAAATATTTAATTTCTTCTTCTGTAGGATGTCTGTAGTATTATGTACAGATGAATCTTGTTTATTTTAACGGAGAGGCATTTACTTTTCTCCAGAAATAAATGCATCGCCGCATAAATATTTACTTTCCTCTTGTATCGGATGTCTGTCGTAGTATGTAGAGTGGAATCTTTTAATTCGACGGAGAGGCATTCACTTTTCCCCAGAAATAAATGCATCGCCGCATAAATATTTAATTTCTTCTTGTATCAGATGTCTGTCGTAGTATGTAGAGTAGAATCTTTTAATTCAACGGAGAGGCATTTACTTTTCTCCAGAAATAAATGCATCGCCGAATAATATTTAAATTCCTCTTCTTTCGGATGTCTGTCGTATTATGTAGAGTGGAATCTTAATTATTTCAACGGAGAGGCATTTACTTTTCTCCAGAAATAAATGCATCTCCGCATTAATATTTAAAATCTTCAACTGTAGGATGTCTGTAATATTAAGTAGAGATTAATCTTGTTTATTTTAACGGAGAGGCATTTACTTTTCTCCAGAAATAAATGCATCGCCGCATAAATATTTAAATTCTTCTTCTGTAGGATGTCTGTAGTATTAGGTAGAGATGAATCTTGTTTATTTTAACGGAGAGGCATTTACTTTTTTCCAGAAATAAATGCATCACCGCATAAATATTTAATTTCTTCTTGTATCGGATGTCTGTCGTAGTATGAAGAGACGAATCCTGTTTATTTTAACGGAGACGCATTTACTTTTCCCCAGAAATAAATGCATCGCCGCATAAATATTTAATTTCTTCTTGTATCGGATGTCTGTCGTAGTATGAAGAGACGAATCCTGTTTATTTTAACGGAGACGCATTTACTTTTCCCCAGAAATAAATGCATCGCCGGATAAATATTTAATTTCTTCTTGTATCGGATGTCTGTCTTAGTATGTAGAGTAGAATCTTGTTTATTTCAACGGAGAGGCATTTACTTTTCTCCAGAAATAAATGCATCGCCGCATAAATATTTAATTTCTTCTTCTGTAAGATGTCTGTAGTATTATGTAGAGTAGAATCTTGTTTATTTCAACGGAGAGGCATTTACTTTTCTCCAGAAATAAATGCATCGCCGCATAAATATTTAATTTCTTCTTCTGTAAGATGTCTGTAGTATTAGGTAAAGATGAATCTTGTTTATTTTAACGGGGAACATTTACTTTTCCCCAGAAATAAATGCATCGCCGCATAAATATTTAATTTCTTCTTGTATCGGATGTCTGTCTTAGTATGTAGAGTAGAATCTTGTTTATTTCAACGGAGAGGCATTTACTTTTCTCCAGAAACAAATGCATCGCCGCATAAATATTTAATTTCTTCTTCTGTAGGATGTATGTAGTATTATGTAGAAATGAATCTTGTTTATTTTAACGGAGAGGCATTTACTTTTCTCCAGAAATAAATGCATCGCCGCATAAATATTTAAATTCTTCTTCTGTAGGATGTGTATCCTATTATGAGAGATGAATCTTGTTTATTTTAACGGAGAGGCATTTACTTTTTTCCAGAAATAAATGCATCACCGCATAAATATTTAATTTCTTCTTGTATCGGATGTCTGTCGTAGTATGAAGAGACGAATCCTGTTTATTTTAACGGAGACGCATTTACTTTTCCCCAGAAATAAATGCATCGCCGCATAAATATTTAATTTCTTCTTCTGTAGGATGTATGTAGTATTATGTAGAAATGAATCTTGTTTATTTTAACGGAGAGGCATTTACTTTTCTCCAGAAATAAATGCATCGCCGCATAAATATTTAAATTCTTCTTCTGTAGGATGTGTATCCTATTATGAGAGATGAATCTTGTTTATTTTAACGGAGAGGCATTTACTTTTCCCCAGAAATAAATGCATCGCCGCATAAATATTTAATTTCTTCTTCTGTAGGATGTCTGTAGTATTATGTAGAGATGAATCTTTTTTATTTTAACGGAGAGGCATTTACTTTTCCCCAGAAATAAATGCATCGCCGCATAATTATTTAAATTCTTCTTCAGTCGGATGTCTGTAGTATTATGTAGAGATGAATCTTGTTTATTTTAACGGAGAGGCATTTACTTTTCCCCAGAAATAAATGCATCGCCGCATAAATATTTAGTTTCTTCTTGTATCGGATGTCTGGCTTAGTATGTAGAGTAGAATCTTTTAATTCAACGGAGAGGCATTTACTTTTCTCCAGAAATAAATGCATCGCCGAATAATATTTAAATTCTTCTTCTGTCGGATGTGTATCCTATTATGAGAGATGAATCTTGTTTATTTTAACGGAGAGGCATTTACTTTTCCCCAGAAATAAATGCATCGCCGCATAAATATTTAATTTCTTCTTCTGTAGGATGTCTGTAGTATTATGTAGAGATGAATCTTTTTTATTTTAACGGAGAGGCATTTACTTTTCCCCAGAAATAAATGCATCGCCGCATAATTATTTAAATTCTTCTTCTGTCGGATGTCTGTAGTATTATGTAGAGATGAATCTTGTTTATTTTAACGGAGAGGCATTTACTTTTCCCCAGAAATAAATGCATCGCCGCATAAATATTTAGTTTCTTCTTGTATCGGATGTCTGGCTTAGTATGTAGAGTAGAATCTTTTAATTCAACGGAGAGGCATTTACTTTTCTCCAGAAATAAATGCATCGCCGAATAATATTTAAATTCTTCTTCTGTCGGATGTCCGTAGTATTATGTAGAGATGAATCTTGTTTATTTTAACGGAGAGGCATTTACTTTTTTCCAGAAATAAATGCATCACCGCATAAATATTTAATTTCTTCTTGTATCGGATGTCTGTCGTAGTATGAAGAGACGAATCCTGTTTATTTTAACGGAGACGCATTTACTTTTCCCCAGAAATAAATGCATCGCCGCATAAATATTTAATTTCTTCTTCTGTAGGATGTATGTAGTATTATGTAGAAATGAATCTTGTTTATTTTAACGGAGAAGCATTTACTTTTCTCCAGAAATAAATGCATCGCCGCATAAATATTTAAATTCTTCTTCTGTAGGATGTGTATCCTATTATGAGAGATGAATCTTGTTTATTTTAACGGAGAGGCATTTACTTTTCCCCAGAAATAAATGCATCGCCGCATAAATATTTAATTTCTTCTTCTGTAGGATGTCTGTAGTATTATGTAGAGATGAATCTTTTTTATTTTAACGGAGAGGCATTTACTTTTCCCCAGAAATAAATGCATCGCCGCATAATTATTTAAATTCTTCTTCTGTCGGATGTCTGTAGTATTATGTAGAGATGAATCTTGTTTATTTTAACGGAGAGGCATTTACTTTTCCCCAGAAATAAATGCATCGCCGCATAAATATTTAGTTTCTTCTTGTATCGGATGTCTGGCTTAGTATGTAGAGTAGAATCTTTTAATTCAACGGAGAGGCATTTACTTTTCTCCAGAAATAAATGCATCGCCGAATAATATTTAAATTCTTCTTCTGTCGGATGTCCGTAGTATTATGTAGAGATGAATCTTGTTTATTTTAACGGAGAGGCATTTACTTTTCTCCAGAAATAAATGCATCGCCGCATAAATATTTAAATTCTTCTTCTGTAGGATGTGTGTAGTATTAGGTAAAGATGAATCTTGTTTATTTTAACGGGGAACATTTACTTTTCCCCAGAAATAAATGCATCGCCGCATAAATATTTAATTTCTTCTTGTATCGGATGTCTGTCCTAGTATGTAGAGTAGAATCTTGTTTATTTCTACGGAGAGGCATTTACTTTTCTCCAGAAACAAATGCATCGCCGCATAAATATTTAATTTCTTCTTGTATCGGATGTCTGTCATAGTATGTAGAGATGAATCTTGTTTATTCTAACGGAGAGGCATTCACTTTTTTTCAGAAATAAATGCATCGCCGCATAAATATTTAAATTCTTCATCTGTAAGATGTCTGTCGTAGTATGAAGAGACGAATCCTGTTTATTTTAACGGAGACGCATTTACTTTTCCCCAGAAATAAATGCATCGCCGCATAAATATTTAATTTCTTCTTCTGTAGGATGTATGTAGTATTATGTAGAAATGAATCTTGTTTATTTTAACGGAGAGGCATTTACTTTTCCCCAGAAATAAATGCATCGCCGCATAAATATTTAATTTCTTCTTCTGTAGGATGTCTGTAGTATTATGTACAGATGAATCTTGTTTATTTTAACGGAGAGGCATTTACTTTTCTCCAGAAATAAATGCATCGCCGCATAAATATTTAATTTCCTCTTGTATCGGATGCCTGTCGTAGTATGTAGAGTGGAATCTTTTAATTCGACGGAGAGGCATTTACTTTTTTCCAGAAATAAATGCATCGCCGCATAAATATTTAAATTCTTCTTGTATCGGATGTCTGTCATAGTATGTAGAGATGAATCTTGTTTATTTTAACGGAGAGGCATTCACTTTTCCCCAGAAATAAATGCATCGCCGCATAAATATTTAATTTCTTCTTGTATCAGATGTCTGTCGTAGTATGTAGAGTAGAATCTTTTAATTCAACGGAGAGGCATTTACTTTTCTAAAGAAATAAATGCATCGACGAATAATATTTAAATTCCTCTTCTTTCGGATGTCTGTCGTATTATGTAGAGTGGAATCTTAAATATTTCAAAGGAGAGGCATTTACTTTTCTCCAGAAATAAATGCATCGCCGCATTAATATTTAAAATCTTCTTCTGTAGGATGTCTGTAGTATTAGGTAGAGATGAATCTTGTTTATTTTAACGGAGAGGCATTTACTTTTCCCCAGAAATAAATGCATCGCCGCATAAATATTTAATTTCTTCTTGTATCGGATGTCTGGCTTAGTATGTAGAGTAGAATCATTTAATTCAACGGAGAGGCATTTACTTTTCTCCAGAAATAAATGCATCGCCGCATAAACATTTAAATTCTTCTGTCGGATGTCCGTAGTATTATGTAGAGATGAATCTTGTTTATTTTAACGGAGAGGCATTTACTTTTCTCCAGAAATAAATGCATCGCCGCATAAATATTTAATTTCTTCTTGTATCGGATGTCTGTCTTAGTATGTAGAGTAGAATCTTGTTTATTTCTACGGAGAGGCATTTACTTTTCTCCAGAAACAAATGCAACACCGCATAAATATTTAATTTCTTCTTGTATCGGATGTCTGTCATAGTATGTAGAGATGAATCTTGTTTATTCTAACGGAGAGGCATTCACTTTTTTTCAGAAATAAATGCATCGCCGCATAAATATTTAAATTCTTCATCTGTAAGATGTCTGTCGTAGTATGAAGAGACGAATCCTGTTTATTTTAACGGAGACGCATTTACTTTTCCCCAGAAATAAATGCATCGCCGCATAAATATTTAATTTCTTCTTCTGTAGGATGTATGTAGTATTATGTAGAAATGAATCTTGTTTATTTTAACGGAGAGGCATTTACTTTTCCCCAGAAATAAATGCATCGCCGCATAAATATTTAATTTCTTCTTCTGTAGGATGTCTGTAGTATTATGTACAGATGAATCTTGTTTATTTTAACGGAGAGGCATTTACTTTTCTCCAGAAATAAATGCATCGCCGCATAAATATTTAATTTCCTCTTGTATCGGATGTCTGTCGTAGTATGTAGAGTGGAATCTTTTAATTCGACGGAGAGGCATTCACTTTTCCCCAGAAATAAATGCATCGCCGCATAAATATTTAATTTCTTCTTGTATCAGATGTCTGTCGTAGTATGTAGAGTAGAATCTTTTAATTCAACGGAGAGGCATTTACTTTTCTCCAGAAATAAATGCATCGCCGAATAATATTTAAATTCCTCTTCTTTCGGATGTCTGTCGTATTATGTAGAGTGGAATCTTAATTATTTCAACGGAGAGGCATTTACTTTTCTCCAGAAATAAATGCATCGCCGCATTAATATTTAAAATCTTCTTCTGTAGGATGTCTGTAGTATTAGGTAGAGATGAATCTTGTTTATTTTAACGGAGAGGCATTTACTTTTCTCCAGAAATAAATGCATCGCCGCATAAATATTTAAATTCTTCTTCTGTAGGATGTCTGTAGTATTAGGTAGAGATGAATCTTGTTTATTTTAACGGAGAGGCATTTACTTTTCTTCAGAAATAAATGCATCGCCGGATAAATATTTAATTTCTTCTTGTATCGGATGTCTGTCTTAGTATGTAGAGTAGAATCTTGTTTATTTCAACGGAGAGGCATTTACTTTTCTCCAGAAATAAATGCATCGCCGCATAAATATTTAATTTCTTCTTCTGTAAGATGTCTGTAGTATTATGTAGAGATGAATCTTGTTTATTTTAACGGAGAGGCATTTACTTTTTTCCAGAAATAAATGCATCACCGCATAAATATTTAATTTCTTCTTGTATCGGATGTCTGTCGTAGTATGAAGAGACGAATCCTGTTTATTTTAACGGAGACGCATTTACTTTTCCCCAGAAATAAATGCATCGCCGCATAAATATTTAATTTCTTCTTGTATCGGATGTCTGTCGTAGTATGAAGAGACGAATCCTGTTTATTTTAACGGAGACGCATTTACTTTTCCCCAGAAATAAATGCATCGCCGGATAAATATTTAATTTCTTCTTGTATCGGATGTCTGTCTTAGTATGTAGAGTAGAATCTTGTTTATTTCAACGGAAAAGCATTTACTTTTCTCCAGAAATAAATGCATCGCCGCATAAATATTTAATTTCTTCTTCTGTAAGATGTCTGTAGTATTATGTAGAGTAGAATCTTGTTTATTTCAACGGAGAGGCATTTACTTTTCTCCAGAAATAAATGCATCGCCGCATAAATATTTAATTTCTTCTTCTGTAAGATGTCTGTAGTATTATGTAGAGATGAATCTTGTTTATTTTAACGGAGAGGCATTTACTTTTTTCCAGAAATAAATGCATCACCGCATAAATATTTAATTTCTTCTTGTATCGGATGTCTGTCGTAGTATGAAGAGACGAATCCTGTTTATTTTAACGGAGACGCATTTACTTTTCCCCAGAAATAAATGCATCGCCGCATAAATATTTAATTTCTTCTTCTGTAGGATGTATGTAGTATTATGTAGAAATGAATCTTGTTTATTTTAACGGAGAGGCATTTACTTTTCTCCAGAAATAAATGCATCGCCGCATAAATATTTAAATTCTTCTTCTGTAGGATGTGTATCCTATTATGAGAGATGAATCTTGTTTATTTTAACGGAGAGGCATTTACTTTTCCCCAGAAATAAATGCAACGCCGCATAAATATTTAATTTCTTCTTCTGTAGGATGTCTGTAGTATTATGTAGAGATGAATCTTTTTTATTTTAACGGAGAGGCATTTACTTTTCCCCAGAAATAAATGCATCGCCGCATAATTATTTAAATTCTTCTTCTGTCGGATGTCTGTAGTATTATGTAGAGATGAATCTTGTTTATTTTAACGGAGAGGCATTTACTTTTCCCCAGAAATAAATGCATCGCCGCATAAATATTTAGTTTCTTCTTGTATCGGATGTCTGGCTTAGTATGTAGAGTAGAATCTTTTAATTCAACGGAGAGGCATTTACTTTTCTCCAGAAATAAATGCATCGCCGAATAATATTTAAATTCCTCTTCTTTCGGATGTCTGTCGTATTATGTAGAGTGGAATCTTAATTATTTCAACGGAGAGGCATTTACTTTTCTCCAGAAATAAATGCATCTCCGCATTAATATTTAAAATCTTCAACTGTAGGATGTCTGTAATATTAAGTAGAGATTAATCTTGTTTATTTTAACGGAGAGGCATTTACTTTTCTCCAGAAATAAATGCATCGCCGCATAAATATTTAAATTCTTCTTCTGTAGGATGTGTGTAGTATTAGGTAGAGATAAATCTTGTTTATTTTAACGGAGAGGCATTTACTTTTCCCCAGAAATAAATGCATCACCGGATAAATATTTAATTTCTTCTTGTATCGGATGTCTGTCGTAGTATGAAGAGACGAATCCTGTTTATTTTAACGGAGACGCATTTACTTTTCCCCATAAATAAATGCATCGCCGCATAAATATTTACTTTCTTCTTCTGTAGGATGTATGTAGTATTATGTAGAAATGAATCTTGTTTATTTTAACGGAGAGGCATTTACTTTTCTCCAGAAATAAATGCATCGCCGCATAAATATTTAAATTCTTCTTCTGTAGGATGTGTATCGTATTATGAGAGATGAATCTTGTTTATTTTAACGGAGAGGCATTTACTTTTCCCCAGAAATAAATGCATCGCCGCATAAATATTTAATTTCGTCTTCTGTAGGATGTCTGTAGTATTATGTAGAGATGAATCTTTTTTATTTTAACGGAGAGGCATTTACTTTTCCCCAGAAATAAATGCATCGCCGCATAATTATTTAAATTCTTCTTCTGTCGGATGTCCGTAGTATTATTCTTGTTTATTTTAACGGAGAGGCATTTACTTTTCCCAAGAAATAAATGCATCACCGCATAAATATTTAATGTCTTCTTGTATCGGATGTCTGTCGTAGTATGTAGAGATGAATCTTGTTTATTTTAACGGAGAGGCATTCACTTTTCTCCAGAAATAAATGCATCGCCGCATAAATATTTAAATTCCTCTTCTTTCGGATGTCTGTCGTATTATGTAGAGTGGAATCTTGATTATTTCAACGGAGAGGCATTTACTTTTCTCCAGAAATAAATGCATCGCCGCATAAATATTTAAATTCTTCTTCTGTAGGATGTCTGTAGTATTACGTAGAGATGAATCTTGTTTATTTTAACGGAGAGGCATTTACTTTTCTCCAGAAATAAATGCATCGCCGCATAAATATTTAAATTCTTCTTCTGTAGGATGTCTGTAGTATTATGTAGAGATGAATCTTGTTTATTTTAACGGAGAGGCATTTACTTTTCCCCAGAAATAAATGCATCGCCGCATAAATATTTAATTTCTTCTTGTATCGGATGTCTGTCTTAGTACGTAGAGTGGAATCTTTCAATTCGACGGAGAGGCATTTACTTTTCTCCAGAAATAAATGCATCGCCGCATAAATATTTAAATTCTTCTTCTGTTGGATGTCCGTAGTATTATGTAGAGATGAATCTTGTTTATTTTAACGGAGAGGCATTTACTTTTCCCAAGAAATAAATGCATCACCGCATAAATATTTAATGTCTTCTGTATCGGATGTCTGTCGTAGTACGTAGAGTGGAATCTTTTAATTCAATGGAGAGGTATTTACTTTTATCCAGAAATAAATGCATCGCCGCATAAATGTTTAATTTCTTCTTCTGTAGGATGTCCGTAGTATTATGTAGAGATGAACATTGTTTATTTTTACGGAGAGGCATTTACCTTTCCCCAGAAATAAATGCATTGACGCACAAATATTTAATTTCTTCTTCTGTCCAATGTATGAAGTATTATGTAGAGTGGAATGTCGTAAAATTTCAACGGAGAGGTATTTACTTTTCTCCCTAAATATATGCGTCGCCGCATAAATATTTAATTTCTTCTTTTGTTCAACGTATGTAGTATTATGTAGAGTGGAATCTTGTATATTTCAACGAAGAGGTATATACTTTTCTCCAGAAATAAATACTCCGCATGAATATTATATTTCTTTTTCTGTGGATTGGCTGTAGAATTATTTAAAGACCAATCGTGTTTATTTCAACGGAGAGGCATTTACTTTTCTCCATAAATAAATGCATCTCAAAATAAATATTTAATTTCTTCTTCTATATGATATCTGTCGTATTATTTAGAGACGAATCTTGTTTATTTCAACGGGGAGGTATTTACTTTTCTCTAGAACTAAATTCATCTCGGCATATGGCATATTTCAAAGCTATGCAAGCACTTGTCCTACTCTTTCACCAAGCGATGAATACCTTGACCATAGAATCCTTTGGTTGAAATAGGAACCGGTTTCGAACAAAGTCCGTGACTTCCCTGTTGAAGTTAAAAGTGCGACCCTTCAAGGTCGTTTTCAGCCTACTAAATATGTGAAAGTCGTATGGCGGAAGATCCGTGCTATACGGATGGTTTTCGAATCTTGTCCATCAAAACTTCTCCAGATTCCCTCAAGGAAGTGCTTTTGTCTGTCCTTCACACGAGTTAATGACAAAGCATGTTCCCCGTACACTGCTTTCATTTTCCGATGCACTTCGCGAAATCCAACTCGTTCAGTCACTAATAAATAATAACACCGATTCGCTCTTTTTTTATTTTCTTCAAGTCCGCAGACGTTGAGGAGTAACAGCAGCAACGAATTGCATTCCGGACTATACTGTTGGCCGGCTGCCGCCGCATATGACGTGCTTCTGCGTTACTACCTATTGCTAGCCCATTTCTGCTGTAGGGATTACCTTTGTTACCTGTCGCTCTACCTTTACACGTAGGTTCACCACGCTTATACAATATTAAAGCAAATTATAACGTTTGTTCATTTTTCATTTGTTCCACTCTTATAAAATAACATTTTATATAATATTTGAGATTAAAAATTTACTAGGTTGGAAAGTGTTAATAAATTATTCATAAATAATGATAATAAAGTACAGTAAAACCTGTGAAAAGAAATCTGTCAATTACTGGATCCTGTCTTAAGCGAAAAAAGTGTTGATCTTTGCGAAATGTACATAATAATACGTGCGAAAAGAATATAAAACATTTAGAGCAGACGATGTGCCTGCTAATAAGGAAACCTGTCTATAACGGATTTTTCTTTCCTATGCGATTCCGACTTAAAAGATTTTACTGTATAGCATTTATCAGATTTTTATGTCTTCAAGCCATGGAATATGGATTAAAGACATTAATGATAACTCAAACAATTATATACAAATAGAGATTCATTAAAAAGTCAATATAGTTTAAATAGGCACAGGAAGAAAGAAATGTAGGGAGAGGCAGTATTTTATAACGGATGTGCCTATGCATCACAGCGACAGCCCTGTGTACTTTTTAAAAAATAAATAAAATAAATAATAAAAAAGGCTGAAATGAGTAATTTTTATCAGAACCCATCGCACAAGACAATTTCTAACCATAGAGGCGCAAAAATCTATGTTTTGCAGCAATTCAGTCGGGTCGAACCGAGCTGAGCTCGGCCGTACTTTTAGCTTTGAATACAGGGCCTGGCCAGAACAACAATTTGTACGGGCCGGGCCGGTCCAAAAACTTTCTTCTATGCGTCAGGCTGTCCCAGGCTTGGAATTTTAACCTATGCAGATGCAGATCTCTAACCAAGGAATATTTTCTTTATACTAGGGGGCTCAGCCCCCTACTCGCTAACGCTCGCCAACCCCCCGTGAATTGCAAATTAATTCACATGGAGACCGCTACGCGGTCACAGCTCGCTTTTCTCGCGCGCCCCTTTTTATTTTTCTAGTAATTCTAGCCGGAATAAGTACTACAATAAATCATTTGAATATATGAAATTGACAAATTTTTAATGTAAAAAAGTAATTAAAAACTCCGTTGAAAACACAACAAAAAATGCATTTAGTTGATGCTATTAATGGGCATATAAATAATTTAAATACTATAAAAAAGGATCTTGGAAACATAATTAGCACCTATAATATTGTACAGCCCAGCTTAAACACTTACAACACGTCTTAAATACTTAAACACGGCTTACACTACGTGGTAGGAAGATAGTTTATCATCAATGATTGTTTAAATTTCGTTCAACATTTTATTATTCTAACTGATTATAGATTTCTGCAAAAGAAATTATTTTTACTTCAATAAACGGCAACAGATGGCAGCAGGGGCATTGTAGAAAGTTTATATTTTATCATCTCCGATTTTTTGTGTGAGTGAGATTCGTAAATAAATTCTAAACGAATTCATTTGAAATTAACAATATTACTCATAATTAAAAGAGGAATCATCTCAGACGCTTTGAATTACGTTCATATTATTTTATTTTTAATAATTGCTAGCTTCAGTTTCACTACTCTGACGCCATATTGGAGGCGGGGCTAATACAATCTTGTCTATTCATTGGTCTGAGCTCTGGAAACTACGGTTGTTGCCAACGATAAGGTAGAAATTCAGCCCTATTTTCGCGCCACGTAAGACAAATATATATATAGATATTTGATAAAAATTAAGCTATACTTAATTTTTTTCTAAAACTGTCATCAAAATTAGATAAACTCCAAATAAATGAATACAGTTGAAGTAATGACTATGTATCTTTTTTTGAACATTAAAGGGATATTTTTTGATAAAACTAAATTATTACATTAAAATCGCATCTTTCCAAAGACTCTGTGTTTTATCAGTTTACATATATGAATATACTTTAGTACTTGCAAAATTATACTTCTAGAACTGAAAGATTTATATTCTTATCGATTATGGGTGTAGATGTATAAGACAAGCTATCCACAAATTCAGTGTCATTATTTCAAAATAAATAATTCCTCAACTGTTTCACATAATCTTTCATCATTCTTTCAATAACCACTATTAACATCAATAATAATACAACACATATTATTGTGAAATTGCATTTTTTCAAAGATCCTCACACAATTGTCAATCAATTTAAATATATGAGTATACATTAGTAAGTATAAAATCATACTTCTACAACTAATAGTTGTACATTCTTAACAGTTACGTCTGCATAAGATGAAGAGGTCTACAAATTCAGTCTCTCTATTTCAATATTATTTGCGCCCGAAAGTTTAAATGATTATATTTATCCGTGGCGTAGCGCAATATACGACAATGGGTAATTTCACATTATCTACGATTTTCATTCCGTGATATGACGCAATGTATTTGAGTGCGCTCGTTTACCCCCTCCCTCCCCCCTCCACCTTCGATACACCAACATCCACATACGTGTAGATAAGTAATTACATTTTATCATAGAATTAGAGAAAAATAGAAAGAGCATTTTGGTGAAAATTTTTGATTTAAAGAAGAATTAAAAGTGCAATCTTTACTTAAATAAAAAATCTATTTGATACATTTGTATACAAGAGTTTTCAGTCTTTATAAACAATATTTTTCGATCGTAGTTTTCGTAAATTTATATTTTGAATTCGATCTGAGTTCTTGTAAAATTTCTCTTTTACTCGGATGCGAGTCCACTTACTCTTTTTTGTCTTTCATTCGATCTCATGGGAAATCTTCATTCACTTCAAAGTTGAAAATGTCTCTACGAATGAAAATGCAATCTACCATTGCTGTTATTGGGATAATGTGTGAAAAACTAGAAATAACTTATGTGTGGTAATCAATACTACGCAATCAGATTTTTTTTAATCATTATTTTTAGCATATAATGAATTCGTTGATTGTATATATCAATATATAAGAATGAATACATCTCTGAGTGTTCATTTTTTAACAATAAAACAAGCATCAAAGTACTTTTAAATAGCAAATTTCCATATATATTTTTAAAAATCGTATTTTAACTGAAAAAGGAGATTAGGTGCTCGAAATTTTTTCCAAAATTGGTCGCAGGAATATTTTGCGTTTGTCTTTCACATGATATATCGTATCACAAACTCACTTTCAGCAATAAATTTCATGTTACGAGGTATTTTTACATTAATATTTCTGGAAAATGGTCTCTGGTATAACAACTAACCTTCACCCGCCATACAGATCTTCATAAAGTAAAGTCCCACAACATGAAACTTTTGAAAAAAATACAGATAAACTAAGAGTAAATGATTTCAAAATCAAGGAACACAGAACACTCGCTTTGAAAATATGATTCAAGTGATTCTGCTATCTAGCCCATCTCCCCACTGAGAATTGACCCAAGAAGACGAAATGTACGTATGCTTGACATTTGAGAAAATAAGCTAACTAATTTAATTATTGTTTTCGAAACTGTTATCGTTTTAATATATTACTGGAAATATCTCTGTACTTTATTAAATAATGTCTGACGGAGTAGAGCCTCCGCCCTCTCGATCTGTCACTTCAAAAATTCAGTTCAAAACACCAAATTTGACATAATTTTATTAAATATCCTTTGTCGTTATTGAAAACTGTAGAACACTGTCCAATTTCATGATTTCCGAAAAAGAAAGCCTGCAATAGTTCTTGCCTTTATGAATAAAACTGAATTCAGGAATGTGTAAGAAAGTGGCGTTGTATTAAAGAACATCCTTAAATAAAACACAGTGTGTGAGACTATAATATTCATGATAATGGGATAGTTTAGATACAAATTTAATCCTGCATTGCTTATTTTTGAAAATAAAAGTTTGACGCTCTGCCTCAATTTTCCACCGTGAGTCAATATATTCAAAACCAAACGATTTGCGTCTGATGCCATTCTCATCCTTGCATCGAGAAGAAAGTAGAATTATTCCTGCTAGAGATGAGACGGGCTCAGCCCGAGCCCGGGCCCGACACGGGCTCGGGCTCAATTTTTATACCATCCTTCGGGCCCGGGCGGGCTCGGGCTCATTCCTTCTGAAACGGACAATTTTATTTATTCTCATATAGAAAAAATAAAAATAACTTTTTCCTCTAAAAAATTACAAATGCCATTTCAAGTAATTTTAATGTTATTTTGAGCAGAATGAATAGAAGGCGAAACAGAAATCTTATTTTTCTTTTCTAGTATTAGTAAGTTATCTTAATTGAAAATTTACGATATTTGCGACATGTCTGACGACTGGGTGATATGGCGCCAATAATATTTGTTGCTATATTTTCGTTTGTGCAGTAGAATATTTTTTAATTGGGACGTTTATTTTATTTTATTTTATTATATTAGAGATCTAATGCGAGATGAATATTTTTTTTTTAGTTTTTAGTCAATCAGCATTAGTTGAGGTTTGCAAATTTTTAGTCTTTTATTGTGTGCGCGTTATACTAGCTTTTCATATGAAAACAACGTTAGTGATTCAATTTTTAATTATGAACTCTGCTCATGCTAAAGCTCTGCTCTGCATATTTACGAAGTCACTTTCATTCGTAAGTACATATATTTGTCATGTATTGTTATTTTGATAGAAAGCAATCGAAGAGTGTTTCAACTTATTCTATAAAAGCACAAAATTTCAGAAAACGGTGTCAAATTTTTAATTTCAGCTGATTTTCAAGAACACAAAATATTGTTTTAATTCAAGAATCAATTATAAATTACGAAATACGTCTTTTATAAGAAACAGAAAACGTTGTTCGATTCTTCGTCATAGAAATAGTAATTTCTACAAATTTCCTTTATTTATTTATAAAGCACACATCGTTAACGTGTCCATCAGATTTACTTATTGGGAGAGAGAAATATTTATATCCTTTTAAGGAAGTACATTTTATTTGATACTAAACTTCTTTTTTGATAAGATAGAATGTAAATTTCGTGTACGGGATGAACAGTTATTTTCGCGTACGAAGTTTTAAAAAATGTGATATTACTTTTAAAACAATTTTTAAATATTATGCAATTTTTTTCAGTATCGGGTTCGGGCGGGCTCCGGCTCTAATTATACAAAATGTTTCGGGCTCGGGTGGGCTCATATTTAAAATCATCGGACTCGGGCGGGCCCGGGCTCCGAAAAGAGATCCCGAACTCATATCTAATCCCTGCCTATCTCACATATTCATCGCGCTGAGCAAAAGTTCTAATAGGATTTCAATTGGCAAAAATAATTGTTTAACCTTCGGCAACAGATTCCAGAAATCATTTGGCTACTTTTCGAATAAACAGACTCGTTTATTTAAAATACAAATAATGTGCTTTAGAATTTCTTTTTTGGCAATCCGTTTATGCAAGTGTGGAAGAAATCTATTTTTATGTGTAAATCTTGTGAATATAAAACGATTAAATAAGTAGTAAATCACCAAACAAGAAAATGGTTGGCGGCATAATGATACGCGTTCGCTTTTTTATGAGCATTGGAGTAAGTTTTTGTTGTCAATTATAATTTAAATATCATATTTTGTTTGATAGCGTTTGTTAATTGATATATGTATATTAAACTACGAAAGGTTGTCAAAATTGTATGCAATTAAACTGTACCATATTTTATGCGTTTTTTAAAATATTCCAAAACGGTCCTTAAATCTATTATTATATTGTTCAATTGAAACTTTTTCAAACAACAATGAAAACCTTTTACAAAAGCTTAGAAATTTTAAAATAATAAGAATTTATTTAAATAAAAACTGATGCAGATACATTTAAATATTTCGTTTAGTACCGAAAACAAGTGACAGTTGTTTATAACAACAGCTGCAGTTTGCTTTCTCAGTAAACGAAAGTGACTGAAATTATTTAGAAATGTACAAGTACTTGATCATATAGGGCGCATTGTGTAACAATTTAATTCATAGTCTGAAACATGATTATCACAATATGAAACAAAGTACATTAGGACTTACCCCAGTATCCAGTATCATTCTTCATCTAGCAAGCGAATTCAAAAACAGAATAGTCAAGTCAGCTGGGGATTTAATTTCAACATCATGATGCGCAATTACAAAGATGCCCTAAACTTTTCAAGATTTGCATGAAACTGGTCCATATTCGTTGGGAACGGTAGAGGGTAATGGAGATGAGAAACAGTTCCCGGTAATAATATACCTTCCTTAAACTAAAATTTATTATTCCTCAAGGTTTTACCTATCTGAAGTACTTTTTACTACTGACAAGCGAAGAAAATCTATTGTTAGAAATAACTTGTCCGATTGTTGTGCAATTGTTGAATTAAATGCCACTTTTATTTTACAGTGTTGTAGAAAACAAAAATGTATTCTTTCGAAAATAACCTACTCATTTGGCAATTCAACACTGACGCGTGCGAGTAAAGTTCATTGTTAGAAAAAGCTTTAAATTGACTGTCCAATTCTTCAACTAAACGTGATTGTTAATCGAAAGTTTTATTCGTCAGCCCAAATCCTGCATTTATCCAACATAACTAACATTGCGATTGTTTAATTTTAATTAAAATATCGCCATTGTTGATATTCTCATACATTTTAACTGTATTGTTGCCTGCATCATTATGACGTCAGCATTGCGCGTTCCACAAATTTGTGCTTTACAATAGAGATTGACTTGTAGAAGTTTAATTTCTAACATACGTTTATTTGTAACCACTGTTCATACTCTCATACTCTTAGAACTATGTAATCGTATCCGCTAGAGTAAAAAATTCTTGCCAAGCTTGGCAAAATATCGACAAATTTGGTGCCAAAAATATCGCCATAAGAGAAAACTTATGAAAATGGAACTTGTATATAACGGCATTTATAATGCATTTTCATTGTGTTCAAATTGTAAGTAATTACATAATGGTAACGAATTCATCGCCAGATTTAAAGCTTCAAAACCACAACTACACCTCGCACTTATCACCAGTCTTTTGAGATTCCATCGAAAGAGTTTTGCAGAGTACTCAAATGAGGCTAATCCTGTTATCTGATTCCTCGGCGATGTAGATCACGTATAGTGTGACCTTATTCAGTGTTTTCTGCTTAATGGCGTATAACACTACATAAAATACTTAAATAAATTAAGTTAAAAATGTTTTAAATATGGACAGTAATGGAATATTGTTAGGAAAGGAAATATTTTAATTAACAAGAGTTCTAAATAGAATATTAATGAAAGGAATTTTTTATATAATAAATTTAATAGGGTATGGAATTTTTATTTATGTAATATATATATATATATATATATATATATATATATCCCTTTTTATGGACATGATAACTCCCATAATTCTGAATAAATCTCTTCCAAACTGATACATAAAATCAAGGGGCAGAAAATCTATTTTTCAAGTTCGTTAATGGGCAAAATTGGATCAAAAGGGTGGAAATGGGGAGGGTTTTTTAAAAAAAAAAAAAAAAAAAACATATTGGCTTAATTATGATACATATTGAATCCGTTTAAAGTTATTATTACATCTAGAAAAAGGCCAAAAAATTTTGTATGACAGATTTTTGATAACATTAAAAATGGTCTCAAGGAGCGAAACAGATAGGGTTTTAAGAAGAAAAAAATTAATAATGTCGTCAATTCACAAGATATCAAATCCGTTTAAATTTATTATAAGTTTTCTTACTATTAACTACAATTTTTATATTGACAAGTTTTTGATTGGACCAACTCTTACAGAAAAAATAATTAAAAACAAAAAGATGTAACGCGGAACGCCCCCCCCCCACCCCCACTCCAATAAAAATAGATTTTATCAGCGCAGCGCATCACGTTAAATTTGTACTTAACTTCGAAATCTACCTGTGTCTGTAGGCCGAGCCGGGAGAGATTTGTTTTTTAAAGATTTAACTTATCTAAAGACTTACGAAATTGAGATTTTTTAACAAATGATATAAACAGATTTTAAAACAAAATCTATGGGCTATTATGCTTGTTTATGTATGAATTTATAAAAAAATGGCTTCTGATTACACGTATTAGACAAGTTTCTTCTGACATCATAAATAGCTACTTTATTTTGAAAACATTTAATACTTAATGAAACAATTTCTTGTGTGTGCGAAACAGTAAGTAAGCTGCCAGAAAGTACCTTTTTATTTTCGTCCAAAAACCATTTTCCCTATCTCGCTAAAGCCCCTATAAGAGACAAGTACCTAATCATATAGAGCGATTCCAGTAACACCTTAATTCATAGTCGGAAACTTGAAACGTGATACAATATAAAACAAAGTAGATAAGACTTACCCCAGTAACTTTCTTTATCCAATGGGAAAAACTAATCAGCTAATAGTCCAGCCAGGCAGGGGAGGTTAATTTCAACGGCATGATATACATTTACAAATATGCCCTTAGCTCTTTAATGTTTGCAGAAACCTGGTCGATATTCATCAGGATCTGTGGAATGTAACGGATATGAGAAACAGTTCAAAGTCCTAAAATTTCTACACTAAACTAAAATTGAGTATTCCTCAAGACGTGGTACACTTTGCTATTGGCGTACGAAAAAAAAAATCATTATTAGAAGTAACTTGTTCGATTGTTGTCCTATTGTTCTATATAACAAACAACTGTTATTTTACAGTATTATAGAAAACAAAAATGCATTCATTCAAAAAGAACCTACACCAATACAGTAAAATTCATTTAGAAAATGATAAACGATGCTTGTTCAATTATTGAACTAAACAACGCTTTTGTTATTAGAAGGTTTTAATGACCTCGCTTTGTATGTATGGCTCAAAGCTTGCAACAGCCGATTAATCTTTATTGATTATTTGGCACACTTATAGATCTTGCATAAGAATAGAAATGAAAAAAAATTGGCCGGATTCGCGCATTAAAACATCCCCCAAATCTTGCATTTTCCCGATAGAAATATTTCTATAAATGTTCTTTTTTCTCAAAATGGCGATCGCCAGCAGTTCCGGTCCTGGCAAGCATTGAACAGCAAAAAATCTCTTTGTCTGGCATATTTTATACCGCAGTGCCAAATTAACTATTTGAAATACGGAGAGACATCAAATACGGAAAGACACATCTATGTACTTTTCTTCTTTCTATACCGGTGCAATTCGTTTAAAGAAATATCAATAATAACCCATTCAAAAATTTATTTCTTTTTGCTTGTTTTTTTTTTTCTTCCCGTCTGTTTAAGTCCGCATCAACCTCACTTATATAGGTACGGAAAAAAAATTGCGATTTGTTTTTGATTTTTTTTATTATTCTTTAAAAATAAATTTCAAACATTTAAGATTCAAAAAATTCTTTAGTTAGAACCAAATTTATAGACCAAATTAAGGTTAAACGAATTAATTTTGAGTTTTGCGCTGTTATAATATACTCTGAGACTTTTCTAACTAATAAGTAACTTAGCACAAAATTTTTTGTGCAAATTTTATTTTTTTTAAATAATAATAATAAAAAAAAAACATTTATTATCCGAAATCTTCGTTAAGGGGCTTCTTCACTCACGCGAAAACACTCGTTCGATAATATTAATGGTATGGGAGATTTTTTTAATAACTAATTTGCATTTGAATATTTCTAAACGATTTTTTTTTGCATTGAATAGCTGAGGTTGGCCTCTACAATCGCCCCTTTTTACTTTTTCGATTTTGTTTGTGGTTTTTTCTTTTAATAAGGATACTTTCACTTTCGGACATACAAACAAAATCGAAAAAATAAAAACTAGTATGTTCTGGCCATCACAAAAATTTCTTCTGTATAAATCATATCGTCTGCAAACAAAAATTAAACGACAATCTACAATTTTCAGACGCAGTTATCGAGGAAATCATGAAAAATATAGCATAGCAACGACACTTGTTGGGCGGTGTACACCCAACCTCATAATGATCTATTTTTGTCAAGGTCTAACAGAATATAAAGTTTAGTGAAATTCCGAGCACTAGTTATTGAGATACAGCTATAGCGAAAATCGTGAAAAATGCAGTATAGCATCGCCACCTCTTGGGCGATTTAGACCAATACCTAATCAGTGACTATTTGTGTCAAGGTCTAACAGAATATGAAGGTTGATGACAATCCGTGCATTACTTCTTCAGGTAGAGCTATTGCGCTAATCGTGAAAAATTCAACATAGCAGCGCCACCTGTTGGGTAATTAACACCAAAAACGAATCAGCACTCATTTATATCACGGTTTAACTGAATCTAAAGTTTTATAAATTTCCCTGCATTAGTTCTTGAGATATAGCGCACAAAAATTTTTTGTCACAGACGGACATTTTCGAAAAATAGTCCAATCGTATTCAAGACCTCCTAAAACGTATAAATTCGTCGAAAACCGGAAGTGAAAGTTTTCATGAATCCAGTACTTAAAATACAAGAAAGTAAAAACAGCGTTCGTAGAGATAGACCTCAGCTATCTAATGCAAAAAATAAAATAAAAAAATGTTTAAAAATATTGAAATGTAACTGAGATATTTAAATAAAGCTGACCGATAGGTTTAACATTGGTGAACGAGCGCTTTCGCGTGAGTGAAATAACCCCTTAACTGAAACAGGGGATTTATTGTCCAATTAAAAGGCAAAGTGGCTGCTTTGTATTAACGTGCGAATCCAATAAAACATTCGTTACATGAAATTGCGTTCTTTAGCCGAATCACAAAATAGTCAATAGAATCTTCGTTAACTGAAATATTCGTTAGCCAAGGTATCACTATATTCAGTTACGAAGTTAATTAGATTTACGAGATTGTAAAAAAAAGGAGTTGTAGAAAATAATAATTTCTTCTTGTTATTTTAAGGATTTTAAGTTTGTTTATATTGTTTAGGAAAAAAGTGACATAAAAAATACAAAAACGAAGTAATTGGATGAAAATTCCTTTTTTTTTTTTTACAAAGTGAAAATGCTTATTTCCATCATGAGGATTATTTAAGTTGCACTCTTGTCTAATTTCATTTCACCCACATTTTAGAAAGTGAGCTGTTATAGAAAATTACAAAATTGATACGTTACGAAAAGCTTTCAGCGATAAAAAAATGACGTCACATTTAAAATTAAATTTGTATTTTTTATTCCTTAATATCAAAATTTTATTACGATTGTATCATAATGACGTACTTTACACTTGCTACACCATTTCATCCATTGTGATATCAGATCTCAGGATCCAACGCAAAGATTGGAACTACTCGAATTATTAGTAAAATTAATCTATTTTTAGTTAATATAGTGCACAAAACTATTTATTTTTTGTTTGTAAACTAGTATTTATTGTTAATTAATGATAATTCATTAAAATTTACCTGAAATCATGGATTATCATGCGAAATTCGAAGCATCTTATATATGAAAAATTGTGATACTGAGGTAATGGGTATGCATTGTTGAATTAAACAATTGTCTTTATTGTTGAATTTCTCACCGTGAATGAAAATATTTTTAGCAGCGGATGTAATTGTTGCGAATTTTGGAATAACAATGAAGAGATTCAGAAAAAATTAGATTGTGTGATTATTGAAAAAAGAATAAAATATCGTTATTGAAATGCATTGTTGCGGCAAGTTTCCTTCAAGAAAAAGGAGATTTTAAATTAACCATTTGCAGGTAGCGTATAGCTAATACATAATAACGTAATAGCAACGTAATAGCAAAACGTAATAACGTAATGCTAAATGCTAACGTAATGCTAACGTAACGTAATGCACGCCTAAATTAATAAATTTAGGCGTGAAAACTCTCAAATCAAGAAATTTCCACCGTAAAGTCTAACAAAAATTAATCAGCACCAATTTTTATTAAGGTCTAATTGAATAAAAAATTTTATTAAATTCCGTGCATTAGTTCTTGAGATACATTTGAGTGTCAATGTGCACAATGTCGTTTCGATTGTAAAGATAGAATGAGCATTAAAAAAAAAGAAAAAAGACATAGGTTTGACATTTGTTATGAAAGAAAAGACATAATAAAAAAAACTTCTTCGCCGAAAATTAAAATGAGTTAAAAATTGACTAAGAAATTCCATGTTTACATACAGAAATCAAGTTGAAAAGGGTGTAAAAATATTTTTACAAACAAAAAAGGAAAAAAATAAAAATAAAAATAACTACCGATTTTAAAAGAGATTTTTAATTGCCGAAAAGTGTTGCCTTCTTTTAAAATAACAGTACATTTCAAAGTGGCATTTACTCTGTTTTTTTTTAACTTTTCAAAAACAAAGAAAAATATAATTGTTATTTAAACTACCTTTTTGTGATTTTTAAATTCATTTCTCTGTTTAATGATAAATCGTTTTAAGTGTTTAGCCTAATATAATCAATTTTGTCCTCTGCAACTTTTGATTTTTTAGTAATTTTTCATGTGTTTCTAGCTGTTTTTCGCATTCAGAGGTGGTTTTTGAAGTTTTTTCGCATTCAGAGGCAGTTGTTGAAGTTTTTTCGTATTCAGAGGCGGTTTTTGAAGTTTTTTCGCATTCAGAGGTGGTTTTTGAAGTTTTTTCGATTTTAAATGCGATTTTCAATGTGATTTTTAGCGTTTTACAACGCTGATTTTTTGACATATTGAAAGAATTTTGGTCACAATGTTTTAGTCCCTGTACTATATTTTGTCGCCTATTATTTAATTTTTACTTTTTAAATTTTTTCTGCGGGTTTTTTATTTGACATTCGCGTTGATTTTTCCACATTAGTAAATAGAAATCCGCTTTTAAACTTTTAGCACGATGTAGTAAATTTTGTCAATAAAGTTTTTTCGGAATCTGTTCAGTGAGCTCTGAATTTTTCGCGAATTTTTTTCATGATATTTTTCGTGCTTCGCAGCAATTTTTTGACATTCGTAAAAGAAAATCCTGCTTTAATTTTTTAGCCCAATATAGTAAACTTTGCCCTGTGCGAAAATGTCGTATTATCATCGGAAATACACCTTTGAGCATCAGTTTTATTATTCTCTTCTATTTGGAAATGAGTCAAAAATTGATTACAAAATTCCCTGTTTCGTTACTTAAAAAATATTCGTTACTTAAAGGGGGGGGGGGCGAAGAAAAAAAAACTACTGATTTTAAAAGAGATTTTTACTTGCCGAAAAGTGTTGCCTTCTTTTAAAATAACAATACTTTTGGAAGTGTCGTTTAAATCGCTACAATTCGGACAAATCATTTCCCGTAAACGAGATAGTCAAAACATGCATCTTATTTTGCCTTTTCTTCTGAAAATGCGGTAAAACACCAAACCCTTTAATTTACGAATCGAGTACTGTTCACATTTTTTTTTTCGAATAGGGACGTTGGGACAACCGAGGAAGGTAATACTACAAGTGTTTTCGTGACCACAATATTCCTGCCGAACGTCTCAAAATATTAAAATTGCGGTCAGCTGCTGACTGAAAACTTGAGCGACGGAGCAAGGTTATCCCTTCTAGGACCTAAAGACATCTACGTTCTATCGGGTTTATTAGGCAGAAAGCTTTAGTTTAAAATATAATCACGTCAAACCTTTCGAAAACGTTTTTTACTGTAAGTCAATTTCGCTTTTTTAACTATTTCTCCTATCTTTAAAAATCCGAATTGGCGTTTATAAACAAGATACGAAAAACTAAAAATACCGCGCCTAATAAATCCCTTTGTTTTGTTTTTTTTAAATCTGGTATTCGTTTTGAAAATTTTTAATTTTAACTCTCCGAAAAATATCCTTTCCAAAACTCACTCACGCGATTTTCGTTTTTTGAATCGGCATCGACTCGGGAAATGCAAGTACGGACAAACAGTAGACTCCAGATCATAGACACGTTCATTTTCTTCAAAACGCACTGTTGGGTTTTAAAAAATATCTACCGTAACCCTTTCGAAACCGATCATTTACGTAACCTACTTTCGCGATTTCCGCTATTTTGGCAATGTTTACCCGTGGTTAAATTTCAATTCTACTAGGAAATTTGGTTGGGTCGAGTGTTCTGAAAAGGCCTCTTCCAAAACAGACTGCGCCTCCTGGCGGTGGAAGGTGGAACTATTGGAGTATCTCTGGTTCTATGGGCCCGATTACGACGGGGTTTGGCTCATTCGACTTCATATCTATAGCCTTAAATATTTTATTAGTTGCACTTTCGACCGCCAGGATGAGCTTTCCGATCTTTGGTTTTATGAGCCCGATTACGACGGGGGTTGCCTCATTCGACTTGATTTCGATAGCCTTACAAATTTCAGTCGTATTCGTATGGAACAGATTATTAATATCTCGGTCCCGGGCAACGCCGGGCGGGCTTGCTAGTGAATAAATAGATACCGTATATACTCGCGTATAAGCCCGTTCGCGTATAAGCCCCCCCCCCCCCTATTTTGAAGGACAAAATATTGGTAAAATTCTTGACCCGCGTATAAGCCGACCCTAAAAAGTTCCAAAGACAAAAAAAATTCCACATGTTTTCGGACAAAAATTACATTTTTATTAAAATTTTAAACAAGCAGAATTAATTACCTAAAAAACTAAGAAACATCAAATGGTTCACTCGGATTCGGAATCAATATCTGAATTACCGAAAAGTTCGATAAAGTCCCGTTCTGTTGCTTCTTCGTCATAAAAATATGACTCAGGATCTGATGAATTTTCATCATCATATTCGTAGATGAAATCGTCCTTAGTGCCATCCATCTCATTGCTAATACAGCACTTTTTAAATGATTTAACAATCATATCACTTGGAATTAACATCCACGCCTCTTTGACCCAAGAGGTAATAACATTGATTCCCGCCTTATTTAAATTGCCGCCCTTTGTTCTCTGCACATATGGCGAACACATCCACTCAATCCAAAATTTTCGCAATCTATCTTTAAATGGTTTGTTGATGCAAACATCAAGTGGTTGCAACAGTGATGTGAGTTCACCTGGTATAACAACCATCGACGAATTAATTTTTTAACTTTTTCTTTCACTTCGTCGGTCGTATATCACTTCGTCGGCTAAATGTATCCCATACAAGCATCGATGGTTTCTTAAATACTGCTCCGGGACTTTTGCCCCACACATTTTCCAACCAATCAATGGTTTCTATTTCATCCATCCATCAATTTTTTTTTTGTCCCCTGATAATCACTCCAGTGAGAAATTTTACGTTAGATGGAATTTTCTTTCTCTTAAATATAATTACTGGGGGCAATTTGGAGCCATCTGCTAAGCAAGATAAAACAACGGTGAAACGAGTTTTATCGTGACCTGTAGTTTTGACCAACACAGATTTTTTGCCAATTGAGTCTACAGTTTTATTGCCGGGTAAATCAAAAGTAACAGGTGTTTCGTCCGTATTTCCTATTTGCGATAAATCTAATTTTTTCTTTTTTCGAAGACCAATAATAAACCTTTGAAAAGATTAAAATTTTTCTTCGAGCAGTTTTGGTAGCTTTTGGGCGATTTTAGTTATTTGGCGAAGGCAAAGTCCATAACGATTCATAAATCGAGAACACCATCCAGCTGATGCAAAAAATGTTTCTGGACTCTTGTCCTTGAATTTGTCATCATTAGACATTTTTAATGCTTGTAATCGTATTCCAGTTCGCGTGATTACACAGCCACTTTCGCGCCATTGCTAACTCCATTGATTTAATTATTTCTCCATTTCAGGAAATGCAGCTATTGCCGTTCTCAACGCTTTTTTTGTTTTTTGGCATAGCATTTAGAGTCAGTTTATTTTTCCGCCATTCTCTCACCTGTTTTTCATTTATTCCAAACTGTCTAGCTGCGGCACAGTTGTTATACTCTTCCGCATACTTCACGACTTTTAACTTGAAAGAAGCACCATATGCAGCACATTTGGTTTTTAAAGTTTCCATTTTGCTAAAAGCAAGAATGCGAGAAAGAAAAAAATGTCTTACATAACCAAACGATCACTTACTAGAGCAGAGAAATATGAATTACCTAGTCAGAGATAAAAGTGTGAATAAATGAACGGAATCAAGGTCAATTTTCCTTTTCCTGTCTCTCTCACGCAAGCCCTCTAAATCACGTGTTTTGACTTCCACCCATGCGCGGCTATGCCAGTCAGAAAGCTGTATGGCTTACAACTTTTCTCCTCAAATATGACCCGCGTATTAGCCGACACCCCCTCTTCATAAGACAATTTTAGGTCGAAATTTCTCGGCTTATACGCGAGTATATACGGTAATACCATAATCCAAAATGTCTTATTTCAAAATCAAAATATTTTTTTTTCATATTTACACGCACATAAGTGAAAACTATTATCGGTGCTGGAAAAAATGCTATAGGCGAGATTTTCTCCATGCTCAAGCAATTACCAAATGTTCTCCATACTTTGAACACCACAACAGTAAGAAATGGCATTCTTCTGCTACCAAAATTAACCGAGTTATGATACTTTGAACTTGATGTAATTTCTGAGCTTTGCTTCCTTAAAAACAAACAAACGATTTATTAGTGCTAAAAAGCTCCGAAATTTCATAAAATTCAACGTATCATAACTCGGTGAGTTTCAGACTTAGGAGAGTGGAAGTTTTACTGGTTTTACTTCTCAAAGCATGGAGAACTTTAAAATATATATATATAACGTATAGAAGCTGCGTATGCCCCAGCAGTGGCTGAGAGCTTCTACTCTCGAAGCTAGTAGACGGGAGGTGCTGGACTCATACGTCTGTAGCGCTCGTTAACCTAATCGTTCGGAGTTTTCCGTGGTTTTCTTAGAACCTTGCCGTAAATACGGGTTAGGATCCATTAGAAAGACACTCACGGATGGCACTCTTCGCTAGGGTTTATATTCCTCGAGTAGATAATCGGCCGTCATAAATCAACCAACCAACCAGAACCCACGTGTATAAAAAATTAAAAAGTGTAACTTTTCGAAAATTAATCGCAGTGATATTTTATAAACATTATGTTCAATCCTACTTTTTTTTTAAACATGTTTGTAATTTGCACTGCATACGTTTCTGCAAAAGATGAAAAGTTAAAGCGCGTACCAAAAGTTTGGGACACCCTGTATAGGACGTTTCTAAACTAATGGAACAAAATTTAACAGTTTTCATCAGGAGAATGGAAGAGCTCCATCAATCTATAAAAGTTGTTAATTTTATTCAGGAAAAATCAACAAATTCCAGACTATTCAAATCATTGTGTGAAGAGATTGACAGCATCCAGGCTAACACATCGGCTGATAAGTTCCTGGTTTGGCAAACAGATGGCGTTCCAATCACTGAACCGATTCTTTTTTTTAGTAAATACTAACCCTTTAAAAGGTAGCAGAAAAATGTCATAACGAGTCACCTTGTGGATAAAACGTTAGAGTGGTTTTAGTTGAACGATTTTGTTGATGAACAAAAAAATGGATAAACAAGAATTTCAAGAATTGTTATTTGATGGGAAAAAAACAGTGTTCAAACAAAAGTTTGGCTTGATAAGCGTTTTCCGGATACTGCACCAGGTAAATCAACCATTATTGACTGGTTTGCTGAATTTAAACGTGGTCGTACGGACTCCAGTGATGCACCACACAAAAGAGGTGGTTACTCCGGAAAACATAAAAAAGTCTACAAAATCGTTTTGGGGAACCGTAAAGTGAAGTTGCACGAGAGAGTCTGAAGATATCCAAGGAACGTGTAGGTTTTATTTTGAATGAACATTTGTATATGAAAATGCTGTGGTGGGGTGGTGCAAAAGCAAAGTGGGTACCGCGCGTATTGACTTTTGACCAAAAATAACAACGAGTCGATGATTCTAAGCACTGTTTGGAGCTTTTTAGTTATAAAATTATGTTATTTATTATAAAATTATTATTATTATTAATTTTTTAAATTATTATTATTAGTTATTTTTTAAATTATTATCATTATTATTATTATTAAATTATTATTATTTATTATTAAAGTTATAACGTTATAAAGTTATAAAGTTATGTTAAAAAGTTGTGTTTTCTTTATTAGACCGGGAACTTATCAGCCCATGTGTTGTAATACTTTTACTCACAGAAATTAAGTGGCTTTCGCGAAGAGAAGGACTTGCAAGATTGTTTGGATTGAGGCATGAAGTTCAAGTTTCTTTTAAGATCATCCTTTTGAGCTGAGCTCTTAAATTTCATGAAAGAGAATGGCTTGAAATACTTACATACTTATTTTATTCTTTTTTTCAGAAATAAACTTAATTTAGGATTACAAAATATTGCCATAACCATTTTTAAGGTGTCTGACGAAATCGAATCTATGATTAAAAAATTAAATTGTAAAAAATTCGTAATCTTGCATCAAAAAGATACTTTACAGATTCTTAACTGAAAAAGAACTAAAATTATCAATCAGAAGTAGTAAAAACTAGAATAATGTCTCACTTAAAGGGACTTAAAATGTCGTTTAGACAATACTCTCCGAAGCGTAGTAGTGACTATAACGGGATTTCAAAAGCTTTTAACGATTTGGTTCTTTCAAGAAGCCGAATATTTATAATTTCTGAAAAAGAAAATTTGATTGAACGACTTCAATAACGACTCTCTTTACAATCTGATTTAAAGAAGAAAAAAAAAAGAAATATCATTGACTTTTGGATACCAGTGAAAGAAGAGTATCAAGAATTTAGTGATAAAGCTGTTAAATACTTATTGCCGTTCGAAAAACAATGCTTGTCGAAAGAGCAATATAGTCTTATTCATACATTAAGAACAAATATCGCAATAATGTTGATGCTGCCTCTGACGTGAGATTATATCTGTCTTCGTTTGGACCTCATTCTAAGTAACTCAGTTTCATGAATCAAGCTGAAGGATCCAATTGAGAGTATGAAAAGCCATGTTTGACTAATTGTATATCATGATGCAAAATTGTTATCAACTTTCATCTTAACTAAGTGAAAAATTCTTTTAATGCTACGATGATTTCTAATGGTGTTTAGCTGATAATATAAAATGATATATATTAATTTTAAAATGCAAGATAAAAAAAAAAAAAAAGATTAGAAATATCAATGCAATTTGTGTCGATTTATTATTTAGCTATGATAAGAAGATTACCAATTTATTATAAAAGTATGTTTGCGGCGTTATGTGCGTGACGAGAGGGGGCGTGTTTATGATAGAATTGGGGTACCCCGAAATGAAGAGTCTAAGCAAGGGGTACGAGAAAGAAAAAAGTTTGGGAAGCACTGCTATAGATAATCAATAAGAGTTGTAATTTTCCCAAATGAATGTATGTTTTCTTTACCGATCAGTATGATTACTTTAAAATAATAACTTTGAATTATTCAATTTGCATAGGAAAGTATAATAAGATACATTTATTGACTCTTAATATTTACAATTTCCTTATAAATATGACTTAGAATAACTTTATTTAAATTATTTGTACATAGAAATACGACATTGTTGAAATATTTCTTGACTGTGAACATTTATAATTGCTCTCCAAGTTGTGCCCTAAGTTTATCTGAATTTCACCAACTTAGGTATAAGTAATTTATAAATTTCGTGACATTTATTGTAAGATATTTTATCAGCTCAGTGGTACAGCAAAGATCTTGATCCAAGGCATTTCAACAATGATTGGACTTTAAGAACTTACAATTTTAACAACTTTAAAATTTTATGTTCATATTAACAAAGGTTTCTCAAGACTCTGTGTGGGATTTTAATCCAACCACTCCTCTTGTATTATCACTTTTATGTGCCAGTGAAGTAGCAAATGTACTGTACTACAGTCTGCGTAATGAATTTTTATTTTGAAATAGATTTTTTAACATGAAATATTATTCCAAGATCAGAAAAATTTGCAAAACCTCAATGCTATATATGGGAAGAACGATTAATGCAGTTTCCACTTATACTATTTTATGAATTTGTGAGAGATTCTCAAACGTTTTCCCAGAAATAGATTTAGCTGAAATATATAAAAACTGATTTGACGTGTTAACATCATTTAAATTTTATTGTGGAGTGTTTTTATGACTCATTCTAAAGACTGAGAACATTCTTAAACTATTTCAGCAGTCAAACTTCACTGGAGTCAGTTGAATTCGAAGATTTTGTTTGTATTGAAAGTTATGATGTAGTTGTTGCAGTTTTGTCAAGAATAATGAACTTCTATAATTTTGCATATGTTTCTTATGATTTTTGACTTACAGGTAGGTAATTATCCTACAGAAAGTATTAGGAACTTGACTGTTATTTTCCAACAGCACAGCTAAAAATAGTAAACTGGTTAAATTACGGAATACTTCCGGTAATTATTTGTAAGCGACTAACCTGATTGGTGTAGACATTATTCTAAACTATTATTTTAAAATTGAAATTTCAGTACAAAATAATATACATGAAAACTGATAAAATTTTAAACATTTTGACCCAGTTAGAAATAAGTTTTATAGTAATTTTAGATTATATATTATTGTATCAGTTGAAATAGAATGAAATGTTTTAAAATGTTGCACAATAAAGAAAAAGTTGGCATATAATATTTTAGTTGTTACTGTAGCTGAACATTTTGATGTGCGTTATAAATACCAACTATCAACAAGAATAACAGTTTGTTAATTCATCTTCAGTGTAGAGAAAGGCACATATGCTCTGAAAAGTGTTATTTCCTTCAAAATGGAAGAAAAAACAAGACAATCAATCTGAAAAAAAAATTGCTATATTTCAAATTGGATTTTACTGTTAAGAACTTAGATGTGAATTAAAACATTTAAATTTATTTGAAAACTGATACATTGAAATATTATTTTCCGAAAATATTGTTTTCTTTAAACTGGTGTTTATGGTCAAGAACACCTCTGAAGTACTTAAAGCTGATAAACTGGTAAATTACAAACTTCAATAATTAGTAACAGCTGAAGTGTAAAAAAACTGATAAATATTTATGTTTAATAAAAATTTGATTGTAGTGGATTTATGAGTACATAACTCTTTTTATATTAAACTGACTCCATACGACAATCTAGAATACAATGAGTTAAGATGGGATTTCGCAGTAAAATAGAAAATGATTTTTAGCAAAAGAATTTAATGAAATAAACGTATTTGTTGCATAACAAAATATATAAAACTATTCTGGAATTTTTTTCGTTACTTTCTTTGATTCTTAATTCAAACATTAAGAAATAATAAAAGGTTCCTTATTTTTAACAATTTTTATTTAGACTTAATATCATGCTGAATTAAAATTTTCTCTATAATTTTTAACATACGTCTGAGATTTAAAATGGTTCAAGAAATAATTTGTTATCTTAAAGTTGTTGCAGCTTATTCATAATTAATAAAGACGTCAGACATCATTTTAAAATTTATTTTTGATAATATATTTATTGAAAATTAAATGCTTACAAATATTATTCAAAATTATGGAGACAGATAAAGTCGCATTTATCGGCTATTATGTCGACAAGCAAATTTCAACTCACGGAAACATAAAAGATTACCTACTAAATAGAGCTAATATCGATGGTAGAATATTATTTACGCTTGCAGAGTACCTTAGAAAATATTCAAAAAAATTCGATAGAGTTATTTTTCGTATCACAGATGAAATAAATGTGGCATATCCAAATGGTACATTGACGGGAATAATAGGGATGATAAATCAATCAAAAATTGATATTGGCGTTCAGCAAGTTTCTATGGACGAAAAAAGCAAAGAGAACGTAGATTTCTGTTACCCATATCAACTTCATTCTGCTACATTTGTGACTCGATATGCAGAATATAAACCACAGATTTTTGATATTTTCCAAACATTTTCATTGTCGCTTTGGATAGCTATCGTCTCAATTTTATTTGCGATGTCTTTGGTATATTATGTGACATTGAAAAGGAGGTATTCATTTGATAAGATTTTACTTAATTCCTTTGCCATTTTGTTAAGACAGAGTTCTATTTTAAAACCGTCATCAGTGATAGAAAACTTGCTCGACTTTTCATGGGTTATAGGAGCAATGTTTCTTTGTCTGGCTTATGATTCTGTATTCCTGTCTTTTCTTGCTTTCCCTCCTACCACTCAAATTAAAGACGTACGACAGTTGGCCAAGGCTATAAAAGAAGGTCACTATCACTGCATTGCGTCTCCAGAATCAGTTATTTATGGATTGTTAATAAATTCAAAACATGAACATTTCAGAATAATTGGGCGAGACCTTGAGACGAACAACTTAAGTAACGGAGATACCTTTCTGGATTTTCTGCAAGATACAAGCCCAAAAAATCTCGCTTTTGTAATAGGTACAGATGCCGCTGATATTTTGACTGTTGGAAAAAAATTCGTCTCTAAAGACCGTTTCTTTGAAAGTATGTCTGCAATGATTGTTCGAAAAGATTTTTGTTGTAAAAAATTGATGGAAAATTTCGTTCATATATGCATGGCTTCGGGATTGTATTTCAAATATCAGAATGATAGAGCATTTTTAATTCGTATGCCACGTCTAGTGAAATACGAGGAAAAAGACACCAGCAAAAGAAAATTAACCCTTAAAGATGTTGCTCCTGCTTTTATATTTTTAATATTTGGGCACATCATTTCTTTCTTAGTTCTTATGGCAGAAATATTATCAAATCGTATGAAGAAAGCAGAAAAATAAAAAAAAGAAGAATGATAATTGCATACAAAGAAGATTTTATGTAATTAGCTTTGAAAATTGAATTGTAATTTCTCTAATATTATATTATCATATATTGTTTCCTTTTAGAGATGTTGCATGAAAATAATACAAAAATTAAATTTTTTATAATTCGCAATGCACTGAATAGTACTATATATTTTACTCTGAGAATATCACATTGCATTATATTTTTTAAATTATATGACTATTATGTAACAAATATTTTGTATTATTAGTTTTTCACAAAGTACACGTTGATCATATGGCGTGGAAGTGGCGTGAAACATTTTAATGAAAAAGTACACATCCGAGTTCATCAAACGCGGTAGAGCCCCTCTCCCTTCTCATTTTTCTGCCCAAAATTTTATATATTCCTTAGAAACTGGGCAGGAGATAAATCCGCTAAATGAACGACATTGGAAGCTACAAAGTCCATCATTTCCCTTTTCTATTTTCTCTTGTATTTGGCGAATTCGGGGATGCTTTACATATTAATAATGAGATTGAAGAATCTCCATTGCTGTGTTTGTAAGGAGCATTTGAACTGTATTATTACTAAGTTCATCTCGAAAATAAGTTCCCACATCGCAAAAAGATGGCACTGCAAAATGCACGAAACGAAAAAGCACAAGCCGGGTAGATTATGGGTGTGACTATCATATGCGAAGTTGTAACTTCCCGATCGCTTGCATTAACGCCATTGTTGTGCGCGAAGATGTCGGCTCTTATTTCTTCTCTCGCCAACTGCGAGGTGAGGTCCTTGATAAACTTTTTGAACACATAGAGACGTGGTATGCTCAATTCTGGTGTTGTGTTGATCCATGATATTTCGTCCGCATATGGAATATTCCATAATAAATCTGCTGTAGAGTTTTTGCTAGGTTGTGTTTGTCTGTTTACCCTACAATCCCGATCTTGATCCCAGCGACTTCCACCTGTTCTTGCACCTGAAGAAATTCCTGTCCGGTCATCACTTTCCCCACAAATGGAGATAAAATGACCAACTGTGACAAACTGGCTCCATTCCCAGGCAGCAGACGACTTCTATGACGTTTGGCTATATAATCTTACTCACACTATGACATGTGTTACAATTCCGGCGCTTCCTAAATTGAGAAGTAGCTGAAACATTGCTGTATCTTTTGCAATAAATATTTCCAGGTAATTATATTTTGTTTCTTTTTACTGGCCTTGGGAATGTTACTTTCTGGATGACCTGATATTATTCTTCGAGACTATTACTTTTCTTTATTACATACTAGCTGACCCGCCCGGCGTTGCCCGAGCCCTTGTAATAAACTTAAATCTCTTAAAAAACGGAACTCTGGCCACGGTCTACGATGACTTCGGAACCGTATACCGGGCATGCTCGCATGCTCTGGAAAATCTTTTATTTCCCCCTACCACCGCCAGGGGAGCATTCTGTTCTAAACAAACCTCTTTCCGAACGAACTTCTGAGACAGGTCCCCGCTGCCTACGTTACTGTATAGTAGGCGCGCTACAAAATTGAGCTGGTTTCGAGAAGATTGGAACATTATTAGCCCAGTTATTGAAATAAGGCACAGTTAGAGAAAATAACCTTGACTGAGGTGCCGAGGGGAGGGGGATGTCCGAGTGTCCTTCAGAAAATGACTAATTAAGAGGCCCACTATGCATGTATAAAAATTCGTTCGTTTTGTTAAGCTAGAAACTTAATTACAAATTTGCCTTAAACTTTTATTCGAAAATAGTGGTAACCGCTACTTATAAATTTAGTTTAATGTTATAAAGGGTGACTATTAAGTTAAATATAATGTTTGGAATCACTTGCGTTGAAATCGGAAAGATAGTTGCTGATATATAGAAACGGGGCATAGTTAGAGAAAAACCTTGAAGGAGGGGCACGGGGGGGGGGAGGGTTGTTCAAATACCCTTCAGCAAATGACTAATTAAGAGGAGCACTATGCATCTTTCGAAATTCGTTCGTTTGCTTAAGCTAGGAACTTAATTACAAATTTGGCTTACACAATTATTCGGAAATAGTGGTAACCACTACTCATAAATTTAGTTTAATGTTATGAAGAGTGACTATTAAGTTAATTATAATGTTTGGAATCACTTGCATTGAAATCGGAAAAATAGTTGCTGAGATATGGAAACGGAGCATAGGTAGAGAAAAAACCTTGAAGGAGGTCCCGGAAGGGGGGGGATGTTCAAGTGCCTTTCAGCAAATGACTAATTAGCAGGACCACTATGCATCTTTCAAAATTCGTTCGTTTCCTTAAGTTTTGAATTGAATTACAAATTTGGCTTAAACTATTATTCGTAAATAGTGGTAACCGCTACTCATAAATTTAGTTTCATGTTATAAAGGGTGACTATTAAATTTATTATAATGTTTGAAATCACTTGCGTTGAAATCGGAAAGATAGTTGCTGAGATATGGAAAAACGGAGCAGAGTTACAGAAAAAACCTTGAAGGAGGGCCGGGAATGGGGGGGGGGTGTTCAAGTGGCCTTCAGCAAATAACTAATTAGGAGGATCACAATACATATTTAAAGAATGATTCATTTGGTTAAGCTAGGAACTTAATTTGAAATTTGGCTTACTACTTTTACACTACTATTCGGAAATTCTGGTAACTGCTTTCTAGAAATATACCTTGAAGCTTAAATGTAATTAGACCCTTGCCCCCCTGCATTCCCGCAAATATAAAAAAGAATATGTTAAATAAAGTTTTCTGTATTAACAATTTCCATCATAATAATAAATGTCATGTAAAAAAAAACAAAAAAAAACTTAAACCCGACTAATTGTCATGAAGAAAAAATGTGCCAGGAAAATATTTCAAACCGAGGCTAACGAAAAAGAAAGGCTACTGCGGTGCTTTAAGCGTATCTTTTTTTACAGAATGCGGGAGTCACGTGATACTTGAATCCACCAATGCAGGTGTATGAAAAGAGCACACGTGTCACTCACTCACACGTCACTTTATAGACTCTAGCGGTCTATAAAAAAAGATACGCTTAAAGCACCGCGGTAGCCTTTCTTTTTCGTTAGCCTCGTTTCAAACAGTGTGACGTATGTGTAATTTGTCATGTACAGGTGGCGCGACGTTCGCATGGCTCCTCTACGCTGATAATTTCAATCCATATTGACACTATTTAGTTAGAAATCCTTATTTATGCAGCACTACTTTGGTTTATTTAATTACTTCTGTGAAGAATCGATGCAACCAACCAGTGAACCAACCAACCCAAGAGAATAAAAGCATATTTTTAATGAGAGTTCTTTGTGCATTTTAATTAATATTTCAGAAAGTATTTAAAATATTAAAATTTTGGCGCTCAGGTATATCAGGAGAGGGTTTGGACTACCTAAATCTAAATTTACAGACTTCTAGGTGCGCTACATTTTCCTAGCCATCGCCAACAGACAGTCACACACACACACAGACACACAGAGCGAAACTTTCTTTTATTAGTATAGATTTAATAAATAATGGCAAAACAAATTACTTAATACAAATACTGATGTATCAGTACTTATAGTTAAAAAGGAAATTTTTGAAAATAGTTGCATTCTTATAAGTAAAAATAAATAATAAAATATTGAATATTTTGTTTTATTTTGCCTTTCAATAATTATGAAGAAAATTTCCATTGCACATTTCAAACATTTCAAAAACGTTTAAGACGTTAAATGTGTTTTCTGACTGAAACAGGTACAAGTATATGTGTCGTTTTAATTGTAATATTTGCTATTTTAGATATTTATTGAAATTTGTTATTGAATTACTGACAGCATCAGCTCTTAAGGTAATACTTTGAAACTGAGCATTTGACGAGAATTTCATTATCAATTATGGCATTAATAAAGAGTGAAAACAGAAAAAAAGAGAGAAACTTATCAGGTTATTTTCATTTTCTTTTAGATTATGAAAGTAGTTGAATCAGGAGGCTCGTAAAATTATTGCAAAATATGCAAATAAAAATGTAACTAAAAGTATAAATAAAGCAATAATAATAATTTATACTATCAGTTCATTTATTTATACTTATTAGTTTCTGTATTTCCGAGAAATTTGCATGTTATTTTACATTTTTGAAACATTTGTAGACATGGTTTTTGCAATGACAGAGTATCATAAATGCTTTTCGTCCGATGGGCGTATATTATCACATTTATGTTTTTTTTTTGCAATTTGACTGCAATTTGCTAGCCGTAATTTTATTGTAGTTTTATTTCGTTATCTGAATTTTTATGGAAAAAGAATAAATTAAATTATATTAATAAATCGCAAACAAATAATAATAAAACGAAAAATAACGTACTTGTGGAAAATTTTAAGACCTGAGCAATGAAATGTTTTAAAATATTTTTCGCAAGTTTTAAAATAAAAAATCCTGGAAAAAAAATTCTTGCTCGAAAATTCAATTGCATCAAGCAAGATTATCTTTACATAACTTAAATATTGCCCTTATGAAATTTAGATTACATTTTTTACAATATATATACAATGGTTGCCCAAAATGTTCCTAAACTTTAAAATTTTGTAGTAAAAAAGAAGTTTTCTGGAATTGAATTCAAATATGAAGTCCACATCATCTCTAAGTTATTCTAAATAACGCCCAACATTTTTTTAAAATATTGACTGATTTTCTTTTTATATAAAAAGGAAAACGGGAGGAGGCAGAGAAAGAACACGCCACAAAAGTCCTCGTACACTTAAACATTTTCGGATAAATTCATAATTAAAATTATCGCCTTTCGCTTTATTTTTGCATTTTGGTGACATTTAAAAATCATGTGCCTGTATTTTTTGCTTGCTTTCTCCGTAATATTCTATTTATTTAAAATGGCTCATAGTCGTAAAGAAACAACTAACAGCATTAGAAAATTGGTTATCTTTCATCATAGTAGTAGCAAATCAGTTCGGAATATTGCTAAATTAGTTAATTTATCGCATTCTAGGTTGCAGTATGTGATAAAAGGCTTTGAAGAAGAAAATCGGATCAAACACAAGGTAAAAAAGGTCGCCCGTCAAAGTTAACACATCGTAATCATAGATTATAATTAATAAAATTGTGAAAAATCTACGTTTAAGTGCTGTAAAAGTTGCTATAGAATTTAATGAAAATATTTCTACGTTAATTTCACTCGAAACTGTTCGACGTGTGCTGAGATCAGTTGGATAAAATGGATATTCTACCCGTAGAAAATGTTTTGTTAGTGCGAAAAACAGAAAGCTTAGGCTTTTGTTCGCAAAATCAATGATAAATAAATAAACCTGAATCATATTGGAATAATGTCTTATTTGCAGATGAAAGCCAATTTACTGTTTTTGATTCCGATGGGCTTATAATTGTATGCATAAGAAAAAATAAAGAATTTAATCCTAAGAACTCAGTTGAAACTGTTAGGCATGGCGATAAAGATGTCCTTGTGTGGGGGTGTATGGCAGCATTAAGGTCAAGGTAATTTGCTATTTATTGATGGCATAATGAATTATGCTCTTTATTTAAATATTTTAAAATGCAGTTTAAAATATTCAGCCTAAAATTTGGATATTGGAAACAACTTTTTATCAAGATAACGATCCTAAGCACATGGTTTTCAACGTTCGCCTCTGGTGTCTCTATAATTGTCCACAATTTCCGAAAACACCACCTCAGTCGCCAGATTTAAACTTAATAGAACATATCTGGAGAGAACTGGAGGTTAGATTACGAAGACACAGCATTTAAACGAAAAGCGAACTAAAATCAGTAATGATCGACGAATGGATGAACATTGATACAAAAATTACCAAAGAAAAAAAATAGTGAAATACATTCTCAGACGTTTAACAGCTGCTGTGGATTCTAAAGGATATCCTACTACGTACTAATTTAACGAAATATTACAATATTTATTAATATGTAGAGATATTTTTAAAGTGTACGAAGAATTTTGGGAAGTATCTTTTTTGTTATTTTTGCATTATTTATTTATTCAATATAATGTTTTAATATATTTTAAAAATATTTTATGAAGTTTTGTTAAGCATATGTTATAGATCTTATTATTAAATACACATTCCGAAATATTAATTTTTTTAATAGATAGAGCATTATTTCATTGAAATACGTAAGTGTACGAACACTTTTGGGAGCCACTGTATATGACATTTTATGGAAAATCATTTAACATAAACACGTAAAATAAATCCATGTTTGAAAATTTTTTAAAATATTAAATATTTTTCTTATGTATATTTTCCCACCATATGTTTTCTTCCAATTCTGTAGAGAAAAATCTTAATTTAGAATCTAAGAATCTACCTTTTAGTTATCGAAAAGCGTGATTTTTCGCTAGACCACTTTGTGAGTTTATCATTAACAGATAAATTCCAATTTGTGTGTTATGAACAAATTCGCTTTTCTTTCTGCAATTTTCTTCTCTGCAGCCTCAATACTATTATATGCAAGGTGGTATTATTACTGATAATCCGATGTGATCACCATGTGATAGATTAGTGCTGATAATTTCATTATGAAAAAAAAAATAAAGTATATAAAAATAATAATAATTAATAACAAATATCAGAAATAATATTTCACCAAAAATTTTATATTAATGGAAAACTACTTTGTGTGAAAAAAAGTGATAAGGGAGTTCGAATAGAATGAAATACTTTGTTCATATTATCTCAAAGAGAAATATGCGTTAAGAAAAGCAATTAATCAGTGTATGACCAATTATGTTTTAAAATCCCTAATCGTGAAATACATCTCAGTAACAGATGCTAAAGTATAGTAGAAATCATAATATAAACCACAGTTTGTTTCATTCTACAAACATTTTCATTGCCGCTTTGGATAGCTAGCATCTGAATATCATTTGCGATATCTTTGATGAAAGAAGGTAATTTTATTATAAATTTTACTGCACGTATTTGCAGTTTTATTACGGCAGAATTCTATTGTAAAACCGTCGTCAATGCTAAAGTTGCTCGTCTTTTCGTGGGTTGTGGGAGCAATGTTTCTTTGTCTGGCTTACGATTCTTTATTCTTGTCTTTTCTTTCATTTAACCCTGCCCCATTAATTAAGGACGTGCCAAAGTTGAGAAAGGTTGTAAAAGAAGGAACTATCACTGCATAGCGCCTCAATGATCACCTTTTTCTAAAATTTTAAATTTTCGGTTTCAGTTTTCAATTTTTTTCAATTTCAGTTTTAATTTATAAATTATTAAAATTTTTCAGGCATTTTCAGCGTTGTTTGTTTTTTATACTTACGAAATTTAAAATAATTCATGATACTGTCATACAAATAGTCCGGTTCCTGTATAACATTATTATATTTATCATGGAATTCTTATATTTATCTTATATTATTATATTTATTATGGAATTCTTATATTTATCTTATATTATTATATTTATTATGGAATTCTTATATTTATCTTATATTATTATATTTATTATGGAATTCTTATATTTATCTTATATTATTATATTTATTATGGAATTCTTATATTTATCTTATATTATTATATTTATTATGGAATTCTTATATTTATCTTATATTATTATATTTATTATGGAATATATATATATATATATATATATATATATGTGATTTCAGTTTGAACACTTCATCTCCCTTATGGCGTAAATGATCATCAAATTAACTGACACTCTAGTGTTCTAATAGTATCCAAGATTTAAATGCACGAGTTATAAATATTTTGGATCGCAAGATCAAGATTTGAACGTCTTCAAAATTGGAAAAGAGCCAGTCTTCTAAGTTTTGCTGTGAAGCAAGCATCAAAGTGACAAATAGCCAGTAAAGGCGCTGTTAGGCCTTTTTTGAAAATAAATATATTGTATAAGTTGGACAAAAAGTGTAGTAGTTGAAGAAAAATTATGAGTAAAGTATTGTAGAGTTATCTGTCTAGGACTGTATTAAAGTTCATATTTTGTTATTTGTAGTCTATTTGTTCATATAATTCAAGTAAATCTACTATTTACATATCATAATCTGGCATTTATATATTTAATAGTTTTCGATCTAAATAGTTCTAAAATGCCTAAAATATTTTACTGAAATCAATTATTGAAAACAACAGTGAACATAGTATAATGTGGATAGGAACTTCAATCCATTTTTTATTCCTTAAAAGCATTAAAATTATTTGCTGTAATAATAAGTTGAGTTTACCTACAAAATTGGACAACATATCATGTATTACGGTAAGGGAAAGTTAGACAAAACAGGGACCCTAACGGGTTTTCTTTTATTGTTATTCACTATGTGAACAAAACAGTCAAAATTTGCATACAAATGATAAACTGATTCCTTGTGAAGAAAAAAAGTATTCATTCAATCGCGAACAATAGCAATTAAGATCATAAAAGCGCATTTTTTTAGAAGTATGCAATGTCCCGGTTTTGTCCGACTCGGTCGGACAAAACCGGGAACTGGAAATAATAATTAAAAACACATTGTAACTTTGCAATAATACTATTTATTAGAGGGAAACTTACAGGATATGACATATTATACTTATAGAATTTGAATCTATATAAAATCTACATCAAATAACAATGATGTAAGTTATGCCTTAAGAGTTGTACTTGTTTGGCACAAAAATCCCAAATGAAAGTTTGATCTTGCTCATCTGCATTGCTGCACGCTTCATGTGCCCACCCTTTGCAGTGAAGGCACTGTATCCAACTCTCCTTGGGTTTAGATTGTTCATATAAATCTTTGCAAAAGATGCACGCTGCATCACTTTCATCCTACTCCTCGTTTGATGTCAACGGTGTTTTCTTCTTTGGCTTCTTCTTTTGCACCTCAGTTTTCTTTTCTGTCATCTTGAAAATTTTTCGCTTCAGGGCTAAGTCTTTCTTGTCTTGTTTTTTCATCCTTTTTTTTTCTTCTAGTTCGAGTTCTAATTTGTAGGGGGTTGAAGTAAGGATAGCTGTTTTCCCTGGACGCTTGTCGGATTTCCTATTGGCCCTAGGGCCGGTTTGTACTGTAGGCTTTATATACTGTGGTGAGACTGCAAAAAGACGCATGATATGTCTGCCCAGACCTTGAGAAGACGTAGACGGTTGCACAGGAACTGGAGCCTTCGAAGTCGCCGTTGACAGCTTCTGTATAGAAACAATCCCTTTATCAGGCTGAGGTATATAGGTTCCTACAGGCATGTCTACATCAGGATCTTGTTGTTGTTCTAGCAATACTTGACATTCAGCCAAAGGATTCTTTTCCACTTCCATGGGTCTCTCGGTTCGCTCAGCGAGAGTAAGGAGGTGATCTGGGAATACGTCACCTTTTAAACGGTTAGATCCCCGTCTTTTCAAACCCTTTTATAGCAGATAGAGCGCCCATAAAATTTTTGTCACATACAGACAGACTCACCGACAGATATTTTCTAAAAACCATCAAATCGTGTCCAGGACCTTTTTAAAACGTATAAATCTATCGAAAACCGGAAGTTGAAACTTTTCACGAATCCAATACTTTCTTTTTCTAAAGACAGAAGAAAGTAAAAATTATTTGCAGTTTATTAGGTACAAATAATTTGATACACAGAAAATGAAACACTTAAAAACTACCATGAAATTAAACAAAAGCTTAATCTCGCGAATAAATTAATTTAGCCCCAACTCGATGAATTACTATTTTTTTTTTTTTTTCAACTTAATTTGGAATATAAATGACTAAAAAATAGTTTTCTATATAACAACTTAATTGAAATAATGCTTTTTGTATAGTTTTTAAATATTTATAGATCGTAATACAATAACTAAACAAGTTAATTCCATTTCAATCACGCAAATAAATGAGTTGTCCAAAACCGGGAACTTCCCGGTTACGTCCAACGACCCGCATCCCGGCTTTGTCCGACCACGCCATTTTCATGAAATGTTACTCTAGCGTTCTTTAAACAACTCATAGACACCAATACAAAACGTGAAAATAACAAGTAAACAATGGTCTATTATACGTTTTACTTACCTAAACTAAATCCCCAGGCATTTAGGATTGGTAACGTAATATTGCAGACACCAAATTGTTAACTTTTTCACGTGAAACTTTAAAAAAAATCACCACTGCAAAATGAGTTGTTTTACACGATTACTGTTTACTGGGTGCTGTCAAGCCGCTCGCGCCTAGAAGTAATTCTAGAAATTTCCGCTAGATACTGCCACAAATCAAGCTATAAAACCTGGATCCCTGTTTTATCCACCTACGCGGTTTTGTCCAACTCTCCCCTACATTAAGAATTAACACCAACATCTCGTATCATAAGAACCTAATATAAAATGATATGCTTGTATGACCTGCTTATATTATAACTATATGCTTGTATCTTTATACTGATACGATTCTACATTATAGGAAAATAAAATTTATAAGAAAAATTATTTGCTGATTTTACTACTGTATTTGCTTTTATTACTGTGAGTCTCAATTTACTTTCCACAAAAACTTGTTGCACGTTTTTAAAAATTATTTTTATAATTAAAACAAAATCTTTTCATAAGGTTTTCTATATTTGACAAAAATACAGGTAAATAATCTGTACTAATTTGAATATTTATTCATCAGTTGATTTGAAAGCGGTATGTATCTTATAATAATGAATTAAAATTAACAAAGTTTTCTTTTAATGCAATATCGATACAGTCTGGATTACAATTATTACGTTAAAAATTTCATGAATGTGAACAGAAATGTTCATTTTTATCAAGGGATCCGTTTTTTTTTTAACATTTTTTAATAGTATTATTGTGCTTTAAGCAAAATGACCTACATTATATATACATATTCTATATGTGTGTGTTTGTGTGTGTGCAAAAGTAGTAGTAGCAGTATTAGTAGGGGTGTGGTGATCTGCGAAATGTAAATATGTAGATGTATTTATATAATTATAAGATGCTGAAATAATAAAATTTGGATGTAATCCCACGACGATACTTAATTTTGCAATATGCTATAATTGGCCTTTTCAAATATACAAAGATTAATACTTAAAAACAGTAGTTTATACAAAACGTGTAGAACATTCTAATTAGGCTTAGCACAGGCAATTACTTTCTTGACCGCTTTTGGTCAATGCTTTTTGAACGATGAAAAATCAAAGTTTGAGCTTTTCTGATTTTGAATGTCTGATATCACCGTGCTCGGGATCCATGAATTTTGCTTTGCCAACTCATGAGCTCAAATTATAGACAATAAATATAGCTGCACCCGATACAGATTTTTATAAAATTCATGCTTCTAAATTATTTTTAAAACCATAACAAATGAGTGAAATGAGATACAGTTTTCAAATAAATTGCATTTATAAGTGCATTTTTTCCATTGATGGTGTTAAAATTAAAATAATGTTATGTTTAGACGTAATTAAAATAAAAAAAATGAGAAACGAATTGTTCAATTCGTTGCGACAATCGATATGACGTCAGCTTTAATTATGGTTTTTACAGTATAATATAAATTATCAATACGAGTTAATTTTTCAAACTGAGAGAAGTTTTCTTTACCATTCAGTATTATTATGTTTAAATATATTATAATAACCAAGATATCCCAGGTTCGAATCCAGGCCCAGACAATTTTCGTCCAGTTGGAAAATTGCAACTCATATGATTTCTTTAACAATTTGAATAATCGTGTTAAAATTAATCTTGTATATGATTTGCGTTTATGATAATACCTCAATAATTTTAAGTGAAATTATTCATAAAAAAGAATATTTGACGTTTCACAGTCAACAGTTTATATTTCACGATTCCTTTTATTTCATATCGGATCATTCCTCCAATATTTCACAATATTAACTCATTTGAATTGTTTAAATAATGTGTTTTTTTTATCAGTAGGAAAATGTTTATTCCTTCATGAGTAGGAAACTTTTTCGTTATAATAAAGACAATTATTCAAATATCAATGATTTTTTCATAAAACAGATAGTATATGCAGAATCACAAAAACACATTTGCGAAATAATACTATCTGTATTTTCAAGTAAAATGAGTACTTAACACGTGAGTATTGGCGCGTTTATTGACATTAAAAAATATGTACTATGTTTTAGAAAAAAAGTAATTCTTAGATTACACAGTTTTTCCATTAAATAGATGGTATGCCTAGAACCCTACGAAAAAAACCGCTTATGAAATGGGACTAAATATATATTTAATAATTGCGATTACGTAAGATGTGAGGAATTATGTGTATTATCGAATATTTTAAGCATTTTTTTCCATTGGCAATAATTTTTATTACAGTTTTTTATTGTTTTATTGTATCATTTGAAATAGAATGAAATACTTTAAGTTGAAAAATAATGAAAAAGAAAATATTTATGATGTTTTAGTCGTTAATGTAGTTGAACATTTCTATGTGTATCATGAATACCTTCTATCAACAAGCATAGCAGTTTGTTAATTTATGCTGAGTGCACAGAAAGACAAACATACTGTGAAAAATGTTATTTCCTTTAAGTTGGGAGAATCAACAAGAAATAACTGAAGAGGATAAAAGTGATAAAGTAATCTGAAGACTTGCAAAAAACACAAGAATCCAAAGACGGTTGTATATTTTAATTTGGATTTTACTGCCTGAACTTAGATGTGAACTTATATATGTAAATTTACTTGAAAACTGCTAAATTGAACAAGTTAAAAATTTAAAAATCCGACTTTAAATTGGCTTTTATTGTCACGAAAAAACTGACCTGAGTTTCACGACCTGAAGTAATCAAAACTGATAAACTGGTAAATTGCAAGCATAAATAATTGATAAAAACTGACAAGTATTTAGTTGTAATTAAAAATTTATTGAAGTTTATTTATGCTTACAATAACTCTTCTTTTATTAAACTGACTGTATACGTAAATCTGGAATGCAGTGAATTCAAATGCGATTATGAATTAAATAGAAAGCGATATTTAGCAAAAGAATTTCATAAAATAAATATATTTGTGGTATAAAAAACATATAGAATTATTGTAACCATGAACTAATTTTGTTATTTTATTTGATTCTTAGTTCAATAATAAAGAAATAATTAAAAGTTCTTTATATCTAATTATTTTTATTTAGATTTAATATCACGCTAAATTAATATCCTGCCTGTAATGTCTAACATTCGATGCAGATTTAGAATGCTTCAAGATTTTTTTTCTTTACGTTGTTGCAACTTATTCATTATTAATAAAGATATCCATTTTTTTCTAATATAATTATTGAAAATTAAAAGATTACAATTCTTATTCAAAACTCACAATTATGGGGTCAAATAAAGTTGCAGTTATTAGACATTATGTTGACAGGAAAATTTTATCCTAAGGTAAAGCAAAAATAAAATATTATATGTCGCATGAAACCAATATCAATGTAAAATGCTCTTTATGCTTCCATATTATTTTACAAAATATTTAAAAAAAATTCGATAGAATTTCTTTCTGATTCAAACATGAAGTAAATTATCGATTTCCGAATAATACATTCACGGGAATATTAGGGAAGGGAAATCGATCAGAAAATTATTTTGGAGCCAATTACTATGAGTGAAGTAAGCACACAGATTGTGGATTTCGCTTACGCGTATAAACTTAATTCTGATACACTTGTGACTTGAAAAGCAGAATATAAACCACAGATTTTTGGCATTTTGCAAACTTTTCATTGCCGCTTTGGATAGCTATCATCTCAATTTTAAATGCGCAGTATTTGCTATACTACGTCACCTTGAAAATAAGTTATTCATTTGATAAAATGTTACTTCACGTTTTTGTGGTATTGTTAAGGAAGTGTTTTATTTTCAAATCGTCATCAATGGAAGAAATGTTGCTTGTCTTTTCGTGGATTATAGTAGTAATGTTTCTTTATCTAGCTTACGATCCTTGTCTTTTCTTGCATTCCCTCCAATCAATCAAATTATAGACGTGCCACAGTGGGCCAAAGCTGTCCAAGAAGGACACTATCACTGCATAGCGATTCAACATTCGGCTACTTCTCAACTCTTATTAGAATCAAAAGAAAAACATATTATAAGAATAATTGGAATAAAGAATAATAATAATTGGTGAAGACCTTAACACGAATAACTTAAGTAACGAAAATAATGTTCCAGATTTTTTTATAGATAGAAGCATAAAGATTTTTTCTAGTAAATCTTGGTCCAGAGTGTGTTTTGAAAAACGATTTGACTTTAAAAACTTCAAATTTGAACAAATTCAATAAATTATGTTTATATTAAAACATGTTTCTCAATGCTCTATGAAGAATTTTAACTCTCTTTTCCCTTATATTACGCCTTTGATGAGCCAAAGAAGTAGTCAATGTACTATGTTATAGAAGACAATGCGTAGTGAACTGTTATTTTTGAAATGGATGTTTTAACATGTAATACTATTCAAAGATCAGAAAATTTACAAAAACTGAACACTGTTTAACTGTATGAGAAGAACTATTATTCCTTTTTCAACTTATACCTTTCTATGAATAAGATATCGACAAACGTCTTAAAAGTTGCTGTGAGTTTACATTAATCTGCAGTGCACAGAACCTTACTATAACTAAGATTCTTCGGATAGTCTCAATGGGGTACTTAAATTAACTGTCTACAAATTGATTTAACTGAAGTATAAAAAACTGACTTGACGTGTTTACACTATTTAAATTTTATGATGGAGCGTTTCATTTCTTATCACTCATTTTAAAGACTGAGAAAATTACTAAATTATTTAATTTTTAATATATGAAACCTCAAGGAAGTAAGTTGGACTAATTTTTTTATGTATTAAACGTTATGATGTAGTTGTTGCGATTTTGATAAGCATAATGAACATCTATAAATTTGCATAATTTTTTATAATTCTTGATTTACAGATCATTACTCAGAAAGTACTGCGAACTGGACTTTTAGTGTCTCAGAATATAGAAGAAAAAATAAACTGATTAATCTTCTCACCGCCGTTAACTATGCTGTGCGTTTTACTGTTATATTAGCATTATCTAAATTAATATTATTCTAAAAATATAATGTATTTTTAAAACATTAAGAAATGATTAACAGTCTCATGTATTATATTCATATCGTGATTAAGTGTTTTATATAATGTTTGAAATATCACTTTTTTATCATTAAAAAAAAAAACAGATAAATAAACATTATAATTTTGCTCTTTTTCTCGGCGGTTAGACGGTTAAATTACTGGATAGTAACCGTAAATTTTTGTAAGTGATTAACCTGATTGGCTTAGATACTATTCTAAATAAAGTATTATTTTTAAAATAGAAATTTCAGAATAAAATAATGTATATATAAATTGAAATAATTTTGAGTTGAAATAGAATGAAATGTTTTATACTGTTGTGAAATAATAAAAAGTTGATGTATAATTTTTTAAATTATAATCTTAATATAGTTACACATTTTTAGTTGCATTCTGATTACATTTTATTAACAAGAATAATAAATTGTTAATTTTTATACAGTGTACAGAGAAGCAAATTAACCCTGTAAAGTGTTTATTGCATTTGCATGTGATGAACACCTATACATGTGGTGACACAACAGAAGAGGGCAGACTATGATAAATTAATTTGAAAAGAAAAAGTCCTAGAATTGTTCTATATTTGAATTTGGATTACTGTGAAAAACTCAGATGTGAAGCAAAACATGTAAATTTAGTTCAAGATTGCTATATTGAACAAACATTTTCAGAAAAATGTTGTTTTCTTTAAACGGATTTTTGTTATCAAGGAGACATCTGCATCAATGAAAACTGGTAAACTGTTAAGTTACAAGCATGAATAATTGCTAACAGCTGAAGCGTAAAAAACATATAAATATTTAACTTTAATTAAATTTAATTTAATTAGATTTAGGTGTGTTTAACATTTTTTTATTAAACTGACCCGAATATCTAGATCGTAATTAGTTCAGATGTGATTTTTGCAATGAAATACAAAGTAATTTTCAGAAAAAACATTCATGAAATACACATATTTGTAGTAAAGAAAGAAATAGAACTATTCTAACCATGAAATATATTTGTTGATTTATTTGACTATTAATTCAACATTTAAGAAATAATTAAAAGTTGTTTATGTAATCAGTAATATCATGATGAATTAATATTATGTCTATAATTTCTAACACACTATTCAGATTTAAAATGTTTCAAGTAGGTATTTTTTGTTTTAAACTTGTTGCAGATTATTCATAATTAATAAAGATATCAGATAGTCTTTAATATATTTTTGATAATATATCTATTGAAAATTAAAGGCTTACAATTCTTATTCAAAACTAAAAAAAATATGGAAACAGATAAAGTCGCAGTCATTGGATTTTATGTCAAAAAGCAAACTTTACCTCAGGATGAACAGATAAAAGCTTTAATATCAAATAAAAAAAATTTCTATGCTAGAATTCTATTTACGCTTGCAGATTATCTTACAATACATTCAAAAAAATTCGATAGAGTTTCATTTAATATAACAGATCAAGAAAATAAGGTATTTCCGAATGGTACATGCATGGGAATATTAGGAATGACAAATCGATCAGAAATTGATATTGGCGTTCAACCAGTTACTATGGACGAATTTAGCACAGAGATAGTGGATTTCGTTTACCCGAATAAACTTTATTCTTCTACATTTGTGACTCAAAAAGCAGAATATAAGCCACAGATTTTTGGCATTTTCGAAACATTTTCAATGCCGCTTTGGATAGCTATCATCTCAATTTTAATCGTGATGTCTTTGGTATATTACGTCACTTTGAAAAGAAGGTATTCGTTTGATAAAATTTTACTTCATCTTTTTGCGATTTTGTTAAGGCAGAGTTCTATTTTAAAACCGTCATCAGTAATAGAAAACTTGCTCGTCCTCTCGTGGGTTGTGGGAGTAATGTTTATTTGTCTGGCTTATGATTCCGTATTCCTGTCTTTTCTTTCATTCCCCCCTATTACTCAAGTTAAGGACATGCCACAGTTGGCGAAGGCTGTAAAAGAAGGACAATATCACTGCATAACGTTCCCACAATCAGCAATTTTTGAACAGTTATTAAATTCAAAACAAGAAAATTTAATAATAATTGGTCAAGACCTTAACACGAATAGCTTAAGTAACGTAAATACTCTTCGAGATTTTATTCTTGATAGTAGCAAACAAGATCTCGATTTTCTAGTAGATACAGTTACCGTTGATATTATAGCTATAGGAAATAAATTCGTCTCCGAGGACAGTTTTCTTGAAAGCATGGGTTCCATGATGATGCAAAAAAATTTTTGATGCAAAAAATTGACGGAAAAATTCACTCATAGGCTTATGGCTTCGGGATTGTATTTCAAGTATAAAAATGATGTATCATTTTTACTTCGTATGCCACGTCTACTCAAATACGAGGAAAAAGACATCAGTAAAAGAAAATTAACTCTTACAGATGTTGCTCCTGCATTTATATTCTCAATATTTGGACAGATGATTTCTTGCTCAGTTCTTATAATAGAAATATTGTCAAATCGTAAGAAGAAAAGGGATTGCATGAAGAAAAATATGAAAAGAAGAATGAGAATTGTACACAAAGAAGATTCCATGCAATTACCCTAGAAAGTTGAATTGTAATTACTCTATTCTTATACTGTCAAATATATGTTATATTGTCAAATCACATGAAGAAAGTTGATCATTTGCAGAAAAATAAAAAGAGAGGAATAAGAATCGCATACAAAGAAGATTTATTGTAATTAGCTTTGAAAATTGAATTATAATTACTCTCTTATTATATTACCAAATATTATCATATTTTGTCGATGTTGTATGAAAATAATACGAAGATTTCTGCTAATTGGCATTGCAATGAATATTACTATGTGTTGTACTCTGAGAATATCACAGAGCATTAAATATTTTCAATTATGTTAGATTGTTTTGTAACAAAGATGTTATGTAAGATTTTGTATGATTAATTTTGCACCAAATTACATATTGATGTTGAAACTGGCGTGAAAAAATACAATGAGAAACTACTTATTACAAACATTAATACATCAAGAGTAATTATAATTTAAAAGCATGTTTTTGTAATTAATTTCATTCTAATAAATAAAAATTTAAATGTTGAAAATATTTGTTTTATTCTGCATTTCAATTTCAATAAAGAAAAATTATATTGAACATTTCGAATTTATTAATTAAATTCGAATTTTTAAAAAACAATTATTAACGCTTTAAGATGTTAAATGTAGTTTTCTTAATGGAGTAGTTACAAGTAATATGTCCGTACATGACAATTAAGATTATACTTATGATTATACTTAAGATTATACTTAGATAATATTTGAATCAATATAATATAAGCAAATTAAACACGTTTTTAGCACCAGAACTTTCTAACTTATAGCAGATTAATTTCGGCATCATTGAGCGTACCGTTATCAGTGAAAAGTATGATGCGATTTTTATCACATACATATAGGAGAAACGGATTGGAGGGAGAGGTTTATTGACCAACAGAATTACAGAAATCTATGGGGATCAGCCATTAGTTAAAAGTGTATAGGGAATGTAACTGGTAATGTGAAAAAACTCAAGTAGAAATTAAGAAAAAACTCCTTAGATTCCTCCCGAGTTTCTTCATAAAACAGAGTAGCTCTAGATAAACAATAATTGCAAACAAATTCAAGCTCGTTAAAATATGTTTTTAGCATTTATTGCACAAGGTGTAGGTGTTGGCGCATATAGTGTTGTCGATAAGTTAATGGTAAAGATGTCTAGTCTATATTATAAAGAAAAACCGTGAGAAATATTGACGTCATATGGATGGTGGCACTGATCTGAGTTTTCAATTTCGTTTTTATAGTAAATGTATTAACCGCATGGTTTAAGCGCATATCTTGACTGCCCGAGAGGGACTGCTGAGACTAGGAAACCAAGTCTGTAGTGTATTGTTGTCCGACCCAGTCCCCTTTACTGAGGTCTTAAAAAAATACAAAATACGAAATTCAGCCGAAGCTGAGTCTGTACCTATGTTCGTCAGAGGGCGGGGTGGAGAACAGTAGATAAATGTATATAACAAAACAATATTTCAGAAAAAGACAATCGTACAAACTAATATCACTGCTGGAGAAAACAGTGCTCCGACCCGACAATGGGCAATAAAAAAAGGGATAAGGGGGGACTCGAGATTCTGGCTCAGTGATGGATTAAGACAGTAAGATTACATAGAAAGTTATAAATATTTTATAGGTTTGAGAGCAAATCCTGTCGCGATACATTATTATCCAGCGAATTGTACGGAAGATGACAAGAACGTCGAATTGGCCAGAGAGCTATTAAAGGATATTTATATAAGTAATAAGAGGCAACATAAACATCACCGCACTCACAAAGAGGAGAAAGGGCTCTTTTGAATTCCAAAAGGTAGGCTCCAAAGGGACCATGGCCGGTAAGAAAATTTGTAATGGAGGGATTGGGCAGGAGAAATTCCAAGGGCACCACTGGGATCAGCTCATTCGTATATCTACCCTTATCGGAATAGTCCCACTGATCCTACCACTGCTTCATAAGTTGAGGGCGAAGACGTCTTTAGAGGTGTGATTGCTGTACTGAAATTGATAAATAAACTGATGATCTAGAAGTTGTCTGCTTTGCCAACATGTCCGCTGCTTCATTGCTCATGATACTCTTATTGGCCGAAACGTAGCTCAAGTGGGTTTTAAAATCTGCATATTTTAAAGAGTTTCTTTTGACAATCCCTTTGTAATTTTTTTTACATTTCTCAGCATCTCATTTCCATAATTGAGATGCGTATTTCCTACTTCCCTTTCCAAGTGGAAAGCAATATACATCTCTTTAAAGTAAAATTTTAAGAGCAAATTACGTACTTATAACAAACGCATGATACAGTATATAGCAAAAATTCACCGGACACTTCCAGTTTTGCACGTTTTAATGAATACTTAGAGAAATCTTTGACATTCTTCTAGAATTTTGATACTATAAAGAAAATGTTCGACTTCATATTTTTCAGAGAATGTTTGATCGTGAAGTCAATTATGGATCTAACAAGAAACTGAAGAAAAAAAATAATATTTGTAACCAGGGCTTAATTTATAACAAAAAAAAAGTAACGGAGCCCTGCGGTAATATTTTGCGGTACTAATAACCGTAGCGTGCCCTCCCCACCTCCACCGTCACTCCAATCTGCATCTTTATATTTCATACAATATATGTATTTGCAAAATTTAAAGCAATTTTTTTCTTTAGCAAAATAAAAATTTAAAATTTATCTATTTGCATTTACTTAGCTGCCAATTATTTCACTTTTTAGTTATCACTCCAACCGAATAGAAATCTTTGCCTAATTTGAATGTTAATTAATCGCAGAATTCTGCTATTAAATAAAGTAAGGATTGTGATTCGGAAATAGTGTTAACACAAAAAAAGAATAGTTCGCAGATATCCAGTTTTATGAAAAAATGAATGAAATTTTTAAAAATTAATATTTCTATGCTGAACAAATTTTTTCAATTTCCTACAAAAGGTGCACATCTTAAACTATAATCGATTCCTATTTTCACTATAATCATATATAGTGTTTTGATAGAAAATAATGCAAAAGCTTTGATATGGGAGGAAAAGGAAAAAGTAATTTAGGCTTCGGTTGTTTGGAAGCGCTAGAACTGGGTTCCGGTGAATTCCGACCAATCTTTAATTATTTACAAAAAGCACAGAAGTACCGTAACCGGGCTCCGGTGGGCTCCGGCGCAATTTAAGCCCTGTTTGGGACCATATTGGGACCATAAAATTTCTTATCAATTCAACTCTCTTTATATCATCGAAACTTTTATGAATTTTCAAGATATTCAAGTGACCTTTTATATATTAGTTTCTTTATAAAGTTATCTTCTAAATTATGAAGGAAAGTTTCTGTCAAGTTCGCGAATGCGTAGTTAAAAAGGATTTCATACAACTGCTGATACCTCATTAGATATTTAATATATTGATAATCTAATTTTACTACGTTTCTTCTACTATATTCTTTCAAATTTTCTGAAACAGGCAAAACTTTGTTGAAAACCCTGAAAGCTATAAACAAAAAACATACAAAAATGTTTTGCATTTTTTAAAGAAATCGTCATATTTCCATGATTATACATGCTCTCCAAATAAACTCAAATGTTGTAGACTTTGTACATTGTCATGTGCTGCAGCAACAGATGATTTCGTACATTTTATTTTACAGGGTGAACAATCAAATTATTTTTTTCTTCAATTTGTTGTGGGTCGACTTATATGAACTCGCTTGTATAACGACTCTCGCGATCAAATCTTCATTGAAAAATATGAGGTCAAACATTTTCTTTATATTCTCGAAGTTCAAAAAAAATTCGTCAAGTGTTTCTTTAGATATTATAAAATTGAAAGTGTCCGGTGATTTTTGGCTATATAGTATATATCGTAAACGCAAAATACATATAATTAATATTTTTTATTTAATCGTAGATTTGTTTGGACTTTAAAAATCCGGACCTCAATCAAACCTAATAACCAATATGCTCTGAAATTGGAGAATATGCTATAATCGGAGTGTCTTATAATTTCTGGCAATTATGTTTTTTCAAAAAACAAAAATAATAGCTACTCTGTTGCTAAAAATGAAGAATAAATATAATTCCATTTCCAAAAATTCTCTAATTTGAATCATTATTTTTATTTCGACCAAAAGATCCAACGCTTACTTCCCAGGTTACAGAACGCGCTGCCCGGTGAAAAAAAACAAAAGTGAACTAGTCGTTGGGGGCCACCGTAATACTTACCCATCATGGATATGCATAATATAGAATATGAAAATAAAACATGTGTAAACTATACTTATAAAATGCATTGCAATTCGGATAAAATCGTGGCTTGATGACATAATAAACTTTAAATGCTCTATTACTGAATTGCGTAAAAGAAACAGCCTAATAACTCCAAAATTGATAATCATATCATTAAACGGTTTACTGCGTCGGATTAAGCGTCTCATTTCCAATTAAAATGTAGCTTTGAATTGAAATTGGAACGAAATACAGGATCACGAAAAATCGAAGAGTGTGGTAAATAGGATTACAAATCTCTCGGCAACTAATTATCAGATCGATTCATTCTTTATGCAAAATTGATGTTTTATTATTGTCTTTTATATTCACTCCTTAAAATAAACAATTTCGAAATTTTTTAAATATCTTTTATCAGAACGAATATTTCGAGAGTCCTTAAAAACTTGTTCCGCATAATCGAGGTTACTGAAATTCGATAAGCTTCTTCCCATTATTACAAAGTATATACCAAATTTCAAGTCTCTATCTCAGTTTGTTCAGAAGATTGAGCGTTTACAGACACACAGACACACACATAGACAGACGTCAAAAAATTTTTTTTTCGAAAAATATGTTTTTCGGAATCTTTAGTGTCTGAAACGTGTAAATCCGTTAATTTTTTTTTTCCGATTTTCAAAACGATTACAAGACTTACCCCATACTACATATGATGGCTGAGTAAACAAAAACAAAAAATTGTCTTCTTACGAGCACCTTTACCACTAAATATCTATATTTTTTCGTGAATTTTTTATATAAAAATATAATTTCATATAAAATCGGGTTAGATATATAAAGCCATACATATTTGAGATTTTTTAAAATTTATATCACGTAACCGGGCAACGCCGGGTGGGTCAGTTAGTATTCAATAAATCTCCATTCAGATAATTAAATATTGAATAGAAAATGGAAAACAAAACCCCAAAAAAAATTAGTCAAAATTACTAAATGATTGCACGTTGCAAATTTATAAAGTATATCCCTGTGAAAGATGTTTAAATTTCTATGCATAGTTTTTGATCCAATAAAATTTTTTCAATGGAACTATTTTGATCGATTTCAATATTAAATACTGCTTAAAATAAATCTTCGATTTAAAAACTAACAGCTTCGGCGTGTTTATTGGATATTTATGTATAAAAATATCATTTTGCATATTATTTACCCATCATACGTAGTATAGGGTAAGTCTTGTAATCGTTTTGAAAATCGATTTTTTTTTCGGATTTACAAGTTTTAGACACTGGAGATTCCGAAAAACATATTTTTAGAAAAAAAAAATTGCCGGCCGTCTGTCTATGCGTGTCTGTAAACGCTCTATATCCCGAACAGATTGAGATAGAGGCTTGAAATTTGATTCTCGTTTCCAATTAAAATATATCTTTGAATTGAAATTTGAATTAAATACAGGGTCATGAAAAATCGAAAAGTGTGGAAAATAGGATTACAAATATCTCGGCAACTAATTATCCGATCAACTTCATATTTTATGCAAAATTTATATTTTTAACTGCTTTTTTATATTTACTATTTAAAATAAATAATTTCGAAAATTTTTATATACCTTTATCAAAACGAGATATTTCGAGAGTCCGAAAAACAATAGTTCCGGATAATCGAAGTTACTTCTTTCCATTATTACATACTAAGTACATACCAAATATCAAGTATCCATCTCAATTTGTTCGGGAGATAGAGCGTTTACAGACACACACACAGATACAAAGATACACACACAGACAGACGGACGGACTTCGGTGTCTGAAATGTGCAAATCCGTCAAAATTTTTGTTTTGATTTTCAAAATGATTACAAGACTTACCCTATACTACGTATGATGGGTAAGTAAAAACCATATATATATTTTTTAATTTTAAATTCTAGTAGATTTTTCACAATGTATTTTAACAGATACAAAATATTATAATATTCATGTTTCTAAATTATTTTTAAAACCATAAAAGAATTAAGGAATTGAATTGAAGTTTTCAAAAGTGAACTTTATTTTAATTAGATTGTATAAAAAATAAAAGATTGTGATGTTTAGAAGAAATAAAAGTTACGAAAAATATTAGAAAATGATTGTTCAATGTTCAGATCGTTGCGACAGTCAATATGACGTCAGCGTTTATCACGGTATTTACTTTATAATATAGATAATAAATACGAGTTGTAATTTTTTCCAACTCATGGTTTCGTTACCAATCAGTATGACTGTGTTAAAATAATTAAATAGATTATCGTGTTTGTTTATGCATTATGATAATAACACAATAATTTGAAAAAAAAATATTCACAAAAAAGGGTTATTTGGCATTTCAGAGTTAACAGTTTACAATTTACCGAAAGTTTCTATTTCATATCGGATCACTTCTCAGATATTTCGCAATAACAACTCATTTGAATTGTTTAAATAATGCGAGTATATTATTTTTTATCATTAGGCAATGCCTGTTCCTTCACGAGTAGGTAGCTGTTTTGTTATAATAACGACACTTATTAAGATTTGAATGGGAAAAGATAGGTATATGCAAAATAACATAAATACATTTGCGAAATAAAACTAAATGTATTTCCAAGCAAAATTATTACTTAACACGCGAATATTGGCGCATTTACTGAAGTTAAAAACTAAGTAGTATGTTTTAGTAAAAACGTAATTATTTAGATTACACAGTTCTTCCATTAAAGAGATGATATGCCCAGAAACATTCTCGATAGTCGAGACGTAGGAGTAGGTTGTGTTTTAGGTTAGCTCCGTTAGTATGACCGGCTAAACGCGACCAAGGACCGTGGGACGGGCGACCCAGGATGATTCAGACGTGGGAAGGTGTCAGCTCCAGATTAAGGTATGTCGCATGCTTTTAAGTTAATTATTCATCAAGTTATGTACGCTTAATTGATTATATTTCAATATTATTACCACGTGGCCTCTGCAGTATCACAGCTTTTCTTAATTTTGTTCGTTAAATACCTGTTTCAATGTATTTGCTCAAGCTATTATATATTTCTGTGATTACCCACTAATTCAAATGTATTTTGGTAAATATGAAGTGTTAAAATCTTAATTAATCACTGCATTTTAATAAATTATCTGCAATTATAAGTGTTTCTCAGGTCAGTTTTCTCTAATTTTTAATATGTTGTGTCGGTTAAATTTCCAATTAGACCAAAGATTGGGGTAGCCTTTTTTTTTTTTTTTTTTTTTTTTTTTTTTTTTGTTAAAGTTTCATACTAATGTGATGGCTGTTCACCAATAAGTTAAGTTGTAATAATGTTTTTAGTGCTGTAATTAACGATCCCATGCCCACGTGGTGAGGACTATCGTGACAGCTTTCAGCAGCAACGGGATATATATTAGGATAAGTATATCCTTTCACCACGTGTATTTCGGCAGCATAGCGTCCTAGGAGCACGTGACCCCGTTGCCTAATTAATAGTTTTGCTAATTAATGATTTGCTAGATTGTTTAGAGGGGTTTATTGGCCTGTGTTTGGTATCAAACTTCTTGGCTCACTCTGCAGTTCTCGATTCTCAACAATTTTCCAAGCTACATCTTAACTCAGTCATTGTTTATATACTAATTATTGCATTTATCCATCTATATAACTAATTGCAGCTGATATATTTTACTAAAACTCAATATATCTCCTAATCGGAGGGCTCTACGGCCTGCCAGTAAAATTTGATAAATGTTCTAGGGGTTTTTGGTTGCGGGGATTCGATTGGCACCATCTGTTTTTGTCTAACTATAACTATTCTGTCTAATTATTATAATTGCTAATTAATGTAATTGTTAATTTAAATAGGGGGGCTTTTGGCCAGTGTTCGGTGTCAAACTTCTCTCACTCTGCAGTTCTCGATTCTCCACAAAATCCCAAGCTATATCTTAACTCAGACATTGTTTATATACTATTAATGCAATTATCCATCTATATAACTAATTACAGCTGATAAATTTTACTAAAACTCAATATATCTCCTATACGGAAGGGCTCCACGGCCTTCCAGTAAAATTTGATGAAATGCACTTGGGGTTTTTAGATGCGGGGATTCGATTGGCACCATCTATTTTGTCTAACTATGACTGTTCTAATTAATATCATTGCTAATTAACGAAATTGCTAAATTAATTAGGGTTTTTTTAGGCCAGTGTTCGGTGTCAAACTTCTTGGCTAACTCTGCAGCTCTCGATTCCCCACAATTTTCCAAGCTATATCTTAACTCAGTCATTGTTTATATACTAATTAATGCAATTATCCATCTGTGTAAATAATAACAGCCGTTATATCTTGCTAAAACTCAATATATCTCCTAACGGAGGGCCCAACGGCATTCCAGTAAAATTTGATGAAATGCTCCAGTGTTTTTTAGATGCGGAGATTTCATTGGCGCCACCTATTTTTGTCTAACTATAACTATTCTGTCTAATTAATAACATTGCTAATTAATGAAATTGCTAAATTATTTAGTTTTTTTTTTTTTTTTTTTTTTTTTTTTTTTTTTTAGGCCAGTGTTCGGGGTCAAACTCTATGGCCCACACTGCAGTTCTAGATTAACCACAATTTTCCAAGCTGTATCTTAACTCAGTCATTGTTTATACACTAATTAATGCAATTATCCATCTATATAACTACTCACAGCTGTTATACTTAGCTAAAACTCAATATATCTCCTAAACGGAGGGCCCTTCAGCCTTCCAGAAAAATTTGATTTAAAAAATCTCAAATTCCAACTGTACTACTAAAAATATATTTAATAAATATTTTGATAATTATGCTAAATGTGTTTCTGTTAAATAAAAGTTAAGTCAATGATTCACCCAATTGTACTGCAGAGGCCGGTGCCCCCACTATTTCTAACAGTGTAAGCGTTTACTTAATTATGTATCATATTTTTATTTGCTCATCTTAAATATATAGGGTTCAACTTGACACACTCTGACACGCCCACAAAGAACATCCGGGGTCCCCGGACCCAAAGTCTACTGCGACTGTTAGATTGAAACTTATCAATTTGTAAAGCAATTATCTCACACACCTATACGCGGAACTAAAGAATGTCCAAATTCAGTAGTTCCCCACCTGTGCTCCCTGTCAAGCCCAAGGTGACGGAACAGGGTTTACAAAATAACAAACAAGGGAATACAATCAGACCAATTCGGGCGGGCTCGGTAAGCTCGATGACGACCAGCGCATCAGAAAAAGAAGAGACACAGAAGAAAAAACAACAGAAGAAGACAGCAACAAGGGAAGAAGTAGAAGAGAAAATAGACGCACATCTCACAATCACATTGAATAGCAGCGACAGCGACCCAGACGAAGCGGAGGATGGCGAAATAACAGAAGAAAACAAAGCAGGAAAAGCAACGGAATACGAGAAAAGGCTCAAGCAAGAAATCATAGAATATTGTGCAGAAACAGACACAGGTATAAGAAGAAGCGTGGAGGCGGAAAAAGTAATGAAAGCCCTCAATTACTTACAGGTACTACAACACAGGTGCACTAGGATACCAGTCGGGACAGGCAACGAAATAGACAAGATAGTAGAAATCATCACGAAGAACATAATGGACTTAGAGGTGAAAATGCAAGCAGCAAGTGCAAAAGTCGAAATCCTAGAACAACATTGGAGACCAACGGAAAACAAAGACACAGAAAAAAGCACAGGTAACGTACACAGGGAGGAGGTGGTCGCCGAGACTCAAACCAAGCCTCCAAGAGGATATGCGGAAGCAGTCAAAGTGGCCACATCCACCCTCATCATCCAAGGGACAACAGAAAGAGACGCGGAAGATCTAGAAAAACAGATAGCAAGAACAACGACGGGACACCATGGAGGAGTTAAGAAGATAAGACGAATAAGGAATGGGGTGAAGCTAATCTGCGAGGACGAGAAAGAAGCCATAAAGATCAAACACAGCATCACGAACAGCGAAGAAGCCAAAGAGACAATAAAGGTAAGATCAGGAAATATCAGAAAGAAGAAAATAATGATATTCCATGTCCCAGACTTCGTGGAAGAAGACCAAATAACTGAGAAGATAAAGAAGACATTGGGACTGGGGCCGCATACGAGGGAGGGCGTCATCAGTTTGCACAGGCAGGTGGCCGCCCGGGAGGGAAGCAAGCATCAACCTGTCCTACTCCCTGAGCATCTGGCAGATCACTTGCTAAGGGCGAGGACGATCTGCCTGGGGCTGAGGGATTGCCCAATAAAGCCTTTCATCAGCGTGACGCGCTGTCACAAATGTCTTGAATATGATCATGTGGCAGCGCTTTGCAGGGGGACACAGCGCTGCTCTAACTGCGCGGGTGAACACCTGTACACTGACTGTAATCGGCAAACCCCCCGCTGTTATGCGTGCACAAAGTACAACGAAGTAAATAGATTATGGCACACAGAATAGATTAAGAACACAGAAGAAGACGGATCATCAAGCCAACTCGGGTGCATGCTGGGTGCGTCGTCAGCTACTAACGGTCCGCCAACTACAGTCGGACAGGGGCACAGCACTAGCCTCAGCAGAAGAAGTCATTGAGGGGAGGGTGTCACTAAATTTCACAGGCGGCAAACCACAGTTGATCAAAATGACCAGGCATGACATTGAAGCTAGAATACAACATGACGCTCAGCGCCGCAATTATGGTAATAGACACAAATAATACTAGAACCTCACGCTCAAGTTTCGCAGCGCAAAACCAACAAATACCACACGACCAAAACCAAACAAATATGCAACAAACACACGACACCCTAAACGTGATACAAATTAACCTACACGGTAGCAATAAAGCAACAGACACACTCGCAGGCTATGTCGCAGCCAAAGGAATACAAGTAGCACTCTTACAGGATTTCCACCAAAATAAAAAAACGGGTAACATAACAGGGTTCAAACCAGAAAATTGGAATGTCACAAAAACACCACAAAACAGATCTGCGATTATAACCCGATTAGGCACCAAACCAATAACAATACTAGCAAGAGAGTTCACAACAGCTATAAAACTAGAAAACAAAGACAAAACTTTCACAATAATAAATACATACGCCCCCCCTCTGGCGGACTTCTCAGAAGTACTAGACGAGATAGGTGAGGCCCTGAGTAAAGCGGTCGGAGAAGTACTGCTAGTGGGGGACTTTAATGCACACTCAACAGCATGGGGCTACGATGACATAGACCACAGAGGGCGCGAGCTAACAGATTTCCTCCTGCTACACGCGTTGTTTGTCCACAACCCTCCGGACGCACCACCCTCATTCAAAACTGTACGAGGGAAAAACAGGGATGGTACAATAAAGGAAATACAGGGATGGCCGGACTTGACAATAACAACGGCAACACTAGGTAACGACATAAGTGATTGGCATGTCAGTGACGATGTCTCACTCAGTGACCACAGATACATAAAATTTAAAATTAAAAACTACGAGAACATAGACTACCAAAGACATGGTCTACAAACAAAGATAGGCAAACATGCAAAATTTGATAAAAACATTAGAAAAATCAGAAACAAATACATTAAAGAACTCCAAAAAGCAAGCACAACAGACCAGCTGGACAACATAACACTCAGATTGCAAAATGAAATCACATCGATAGCGTTTGCAAGCTATAAGAAAAAATCTACACCTGCGGTCACTGCCCCACCATGGTGGACGGATGAAATTAAAACAGCGAGGAACAAGGTTAGGGCACTCAGGAGGAAATTTCAAAAACAACAGAACGAAGAATTAAAAGTAAAACAACACATAATCTTCAAAAAAGAACAAGCCAAATTAAAAAAACTAATAAACAGAACAAAATCCAAAACATGGAAAGATTACTGCAACAAGGTCACAGACACATATGGCTCCCAATATAAAAACGCTAGCAACAAAAGAACAGGTCGGGTAAAACTAGTCAACATTCTACCCCCAAATACAAAAGTAACCATTAAAGACACACTAACACATTTCCTGGACAACTTATACATAACAGACCAAAATATACCCCACACACTAACAAAGGCAAATAAAGAAAACAATGAACCAGCACCACCGGTAGTAACAAAGGCGGAATTAAACAGAATAATCAGAAACATTAAACAAAATAAAGCACCCGGATTCGACTTCATAGATTACAACCTAATTAAAAGAATTAATAATGCAACACCGCAACTACTACTGACACTCTTCAATACATGCCTAAGGTTAGAATACTTCCCAAAATCGTTTAAAGTAGGCATAGTGGTACTGTTCCAAAAACCAGGTAAAGACCCAACAAATCCAAAAAATTACAGGCCAATTTGCCTCTTACCAGCGCTTGGCAAAATGTTAGAACGCATAATACACGGTCGGATAAACTTCCACCTAAACAATAATAACTATTGGAGCAACAAACAGTATGGTTTCAAACAGGGGATCTCAACAGAACACGCATTAGATAACTTAATCAACACAATAAAAGAAGATAAAACAAACAAATACCAAACACTCCTAATAGCCATGGATATCAAAGGGGCCTTCGACAACATACGCTGGCCAATATTAATTAATAATATTAAGCAATCTCCCTGTCCAGGGTACCTGGTAAACTGGATAGTGAGCTTCCTCCAACACAGGTACGTTTCACTAGAGGAAAACGGCATTAAAGTCACAAAGCAGACATTTGGCGGATGCCCCCAAGGAAGTTGTCTCGGCCCGCTCCTCTGGCTATTAATCGCAGACACAGCACTTAAAAGAAATTGGGGAAAACATGTTAGATTACAAGCCTTCGCAGACGATTTTATTATAATTCTAAGAGGCAGAACAATGGATAAACTTAAGAGATTAGCAAACAAAATACTAAAGGAATTTAATGACTGGATAGAGGGGAATAACCTAACGCTGAACAGGGAAAAAACAGAACTATTATATCTTAACAGAGGACACACGGGAAACCTTCCAACAGAAAACACCAATGACATAGAGGGAATAGAACTCAACGGCCAGAGACTAAAAGTAAAAGAACAGATAAGATATTTGGGAGTCACACTGCACAAAAATCTAAACTGGATACCACACTGTCAAACACAAACAAATAAGGTACGAGCAAACTTCACAAACTTAGCACATATGGTAGCAAAGGGTTGGGGACTAAAAGCAAATATACTAAAAATCTGGTACACAACAGTAGTGGAAAAGACGCTAACCTACGCAGCACCGGTTTGGGGACACTGCCTCAGCAAAAGGTGCATACAGATATTGTCAAGCTGTCAACGACATTTTGCACTGGCCATAGTCAGGGCCTATAGAACGGCCCCAACCTCGGCACTTCTGGTACTCTCAGGCCTGATTCCAATCCATCTTAAAGTCTACTACGAAGCAGCGTACGGCACAGTCTCAAGATTAAGGAAAAATGCAACAATACACAATGAAACTTTACACCACATCGAATACGACAAAAAAATAAACATATGGGAGAATCATCCAGCAGACACGATAGAACCTAGGATAGGGTACAAGACACAAGACACAACGATATACACGGACGGCTCTAAATTGGAATCAGGTGCTACAGGTTCGGCCTTTGTAGCATATAAAAATAATCAAAAGATAAAAACATGGTCAGTGCCGTTAAGGAACAGCAACAGCGTCTTCCAGGCCGAACTACTGGCAATACAAGAAGCAGCAAAATGGGGCAACACCACGGGTGAGTCATATAGCATCCGCTCGGACTGCAAATCGGCCATCGAATCACTTAGTAAACCATTCAACGTAAACAAAACAGTAGACACAATCCAAAAACTAATAAAAGAAGCTAACAACAAATTTAAAATCAGCTGGGTTAAGGCGCATGTAGGCATCCAAGGAAACGAAGAGGCAGACATGTTAGCCAAAACCGCAGCTCTAAATGTAAACAACAAAAGCAAATACAACCTGACTAAACCAATCTCAAAACTTAAAAGAACACTAAAAGATATAACACTAAAACAATGGCAGTTCGAGTGGGACTATGGGGACACAGGTAGGGAAACACACAGGTACTTCCCAAAAGTAGATAAAAATAGACTAATAAGCGATTACCTGCTAGCACAGCTATACACAGCTCACGGAGCTTTTCCAGCATACCTACACAGATTTAAGAAAGCGGACACACCGGACTGCGAATGCGGAACGGTGGGTTCACCAAAACATTACCTAATTCAATGTCCACTCACCCAAGCACACCACCTGGCACAAATAACAACAGACAACGAGAAATTATGGTATGAACAATTAGCGAAAAACAAACACGTACAAAACAAGGCAAAGACAGTAATCAGGTGGCTCCAAGAAAACTGCGACAGCATCACGACACTAATACAAAACAACACACAATAGTATTTAGCACCCCAGCAGCAGTCGAAGGTGGAAGGTAACACAACGATAAAATGAATATGTATATGTGTTTATGTGTTACATGTTAAAAAAAAAAGGCCTAGGAGCAATCCAAAGCCACCAAAAAAATTATAAAATTGTCCATGGGTATTGTCCAATGGCAGTGTGCGGTAGTCGCACAACATCAGCTGCTTCCAAGGCCCGAAAAAGGAGCCCCGTAATCACAGAATTACCAGCACGACGTTCGTCACCAACGGATCAGCAAGTTGTGCATTATGACACAGTAAGAAGCTTATAATAGCCCCCGGCACTGTCTGTCCGTCCTAGTGTAAAAGAAAAAAAAAGTGTTTATTTATGTGCTTATGTGTTATATGTTTAAAAAAAAAAAGGCCCAGGAGCAATCCAAAGCCACCAAAAAAAATATAAAATGTCTATGTGTTTTGTCCTAGTAGCAGTGTGCGGTAGTCACACAATATCAGCTGGCACCACGGCCCGAAACAAGAGCCTCGTAATCACAGTATTACCAGCACGACGCATGTCATCAACGGTCCAGCAAGTTGTGCACCATGACACAGTAAGAAGCTTATAATAGCCCCCGGCACTGTTTGTCCGTCCTTGTGTTAAAAAATATTATAAAAAGAAGGGGAAGAAGACAGATGAGAAAGAAGAAGAAGAAGAAGAACTGGAAGGAAAGAGGTGATAAGTATAAAGGATAAGTATGGAAAGTAGACCGTGTACGTTAATGGGAGCTGGTGCACGTTAAATCTGTTCGTGGCTCTAATGTCCTCCAAGTTCTATATAAGCGCTACCTCTGGGGGTGCCAATCCAGATGCAGGTCTCTCATCTGGAATTGGTTCAAAATTAGGAGACTAGTTTCACAGTTATATGGATCATGTCAGCTATATAGAAATAAAAAGCTGCAAAACCGGGCTCTTGGGCCAAACCAACAACAACAACAACAACCCATTATGGTTTAGTCAGTTAACGGCAATAGTACATATTTTAAATTACAAATTGTTAATTATTTAACAACCTTTCATGGGCCCAATGGACGGGTAGCCAAGTCAATTAGCACAATAAAAGTAAATTAATTTCAATAATGTAGTTAAAGTGTAATTCAGAATAAGTTCAGTTTAAAATGTAACATTCTTCTCTTCCAGGTTCCCCTTGCAGTTCCTCGTGCTGCCGGTTGGGACGAGCCAATGGCCGGCCCCAACTGGTAGCACAAGGGGTTTTTTTTAGCAGCAGTTTTTTTATTCATTTTATTTTTGACTGTTCGCCTCTTTATTAGGTGCAATTGGACATTGTCCGCAAAAGCTACCGGACCCGCTCTAATGGGACAGCCCATGGAGCCAGTTTTTACCAGGTGGGGTACGGTACATAAGCGCAGTCCCGTCAGCCCCCGCAGCGTTTTCGTCTGCCTTGCAACTCGGCCCAAAAATTTTCCCCGTTGGTACGACTTAGCTATTGGCTGATTATATTTTCATTTCAGTGGTTTCATTATCTAGTTAATTTCTTTATTTAGTTTCCCTCAAAATTCTCTCCCCTTTTTCAAGCTAAGTTCAGTACCAACGTTTCGGCACTAAATTGTCCAGCCCCATTTCAACTGTCATGACGAGTACGTGGTGTGCGGCGTCAGATCTCAGAACATTTAAATTTAGGAGTGAACAACACAGAAAAATCCGGACTCAGTTGATTAGCCGAACTGGGTACTTGTCTTTGTGGACCGCCCCAATAGGGCGATCAGGCGAATTTCGCCCCAATGACCAGGCACTCAAACCCGTCAAACTGGGTCGAATCCCGGTAGGTAGGGGCCTGGTCAGTGGTCTCCAAGATATGCCCAGAAACCTACGAAAAACACTTTTATGAAATAAGACTAAAAATATGTTTATTTAGGTGGATTACTTAGGGTGTGTGTATTGTCGCTTATACTAAAGAAATAATTAAACATTTTGATCTCACTGGCAATAATCCACTGTAATTTTTTATTATTTTAGTGTTCCAGTTGAAATAGGAAGAAATGTTTTATAATGATGTAAAATAATGAAAAAATGGTTTTATAATATTTTAGCTCTTAATGCTTTTGCAAATTTTTATGTGCATTACGAATACCTACTATCAACAAGCATAACAGTTTGCTAATTTATCTTGATAGTACAGAAACACTAATATGCTCTGGAAAATGTTATTCCCTTTAAATTGGAAGAAACAACTGCATTGTTAAAGAGGATAAAAGTGATAAATGAATCCGAATCCTTGAAGAGATATTTTAATTTGGATTTTACTGTCTAGAACTCAGTTGTGAAATAAAATATATAAATTTATTTGAAAACTGCTATATTGAACACATAAAAATACTGTCTCCATTAAACAGGTTTTTTTTTGTCAAGAACACATCTGGTGAAATTAAAACTAATTTACGAGCTTAAATAATTGGTAACAGCTGAAGAGTAAAAAATGGTAAATATAGAGGCTTGATTAAAATTTGATTTTTGTTGATTCGTGAGCGCATAAATCTACTTTTAGTAAACTGACTCTATGGAAATCTAGAATGCAGTGAGTTCATACGTGTTTTTTTGCATTTAAATAGAAAGATATATTTATCAAAACAATTTATTTAAATAAATATATTTGTAGTATAACGAAATGTATAGAACTTTTCTAACGATGTACTATTTTTGTTACGTAATTTAAAATTAAAATTTCAGAAATAATTAAACGTTGATTATTTTTATAGATTTTTATTTAGACTTCATTTCATACTGAATTATATTTGCTAATGTACAATTGAGATTCCGAATGGTTCAAGGAATTATATTTTATTTTACAGTTGTTGCAACTTATTCAAAATTAATAAAAACATCAAGCTGTTTTTAATTTATTATTAATCATATATTTATTGAAATATAAAGACTTAAAATTCTTATTCAGAACTCAAAATTATGGAAACAAATTGATTTAGCTGAAGTATAAAAAAACTGACAGAACGTGTTAAAGTCATTTCAGTGTTATTGTGGAATGTTTTTAACTTTTATGAATAATTCTAAAGATTGAGAACATTCTTATTTCAATATTCCCAACATCCTTGAATTCAGTTGGATTTGAATTTTTTTAATGTATTAAAAGTTATGATGTATTTGTTGCAATTTATTAAGCATAATGTATATCTATAAATGTGCATAAATTTCTTATGATTCTTGACTTACAGGTAGATAATTATCCTTCAGAAAGTATTATGAATTTGTCCAAGAACACATCTAAAAGAAGTAAACTGGTTAAATTATGGGATACTTACCGTAAGTATTTTTAAGCTAATAACCTGATTGGTGTAGCAATTACTCTAAATAAACTACTCTTTTTAAAATCAAATTTTCAGTATAAAACTATATGTATAAAACTGAAAAAACATTAAACATTTCGATCTCATTAGAAAAAAATATTACTTTAGTCTTTAGTTATATTATTGTAGTAGTTCAGATAGAATGTAATGTTTTATAATATTGTAAAATAATGAAAAGTTGGTATATATTGTTTTACTTGTTAATGTAGATAAGCATTTTGATGTGCATTAAGAATATGTACTATCAACAGTCATAATGAGGATAAAAGTAATAAATTAATCTGAAAACTCAACTAAACAAGAATCCAAAAATTGTTATTTTAATTTGAATTTTACTGTCAAGAATTATTTATCAAGAACAACTGTCAAGCAACTAAAACATGTAAATTTACTTGAAAAATTCTAATTTGAACAAATATTTTATGAAAAAATATTGTTTTCTTTTAAACCGATTTGTATTGTCCAGAATACATCCCAATTAATTAAAACTGATAAAGTGGTTAATTGCAAAGTTAAATAATTGGCAACAGATGAAGCGTAAAAAGCTAGTAAATATTTAGCTTTAAATAAAATTTGATTGTAGTTGATTCATGCGTATATAACTCTTCTTTTATTAAACTGATCCACACGAAAACCTAGAAAGCAGTGAGTTCAAATCTACTTTTTGCAATAAAATAGAAAGTGATTTTTAGCAAAAGAATTTTGCGAAATAAACATATTTATAGTATATAACGAAAAATATAGAATTACTCGAACAATACAGTATTTTCATTTCTTTATATGATTCTTAATTCAACATTTAAGACATAATTAAATGTAATTTAGTTTTAATGCTTTATATTTAGGCTTAATATCATTCTGAATTACTATTCGGCCTTTAATTTCTAACACACGATTCAGATTTAGAATGCTGCAAGAAATAATTTTTTTATTTTAAAGTTGTAGTTTATTCATAAAATATAAAAGACATTAAAGAGTTTTAACTTATTTTTTATAATATATCTATTGAAATTTAAAGGGTCACAATTCTTATTCATAACTCAAAATTATGGAAACAGATAAAACCACAGTTATTGGATTATATGTCCAGAAGCAAATTTTCTCTCTTGGATCAGAAGAAAAAATGAAACCTTACATATCAAGTAAAACCAATATCCATGGTAGAATTATGTTTACGCTAGCAGATTATCTTACGAAATATTCAAAAAAATTTGATAGAGTTTCTTATCGTTTCACAGATCAAGTAAATTATGTATATCCGAATGGTACATTGGCGGGAATAATGGGGATGGTAAATCGATCAGAAATTGATATTGGCGTTCAACCATTTACAATGGACGAAAAAACCACAAAGATGATGGATTTCTCGTATCCGTATAAGCTTCATTCTTCAACATTTGTGGCTCAGAAAACAGAATATAAATCCCAGATTTTTGGCATTTTTCAAACATTTTCGTTGTCGCTTTGGATAGCTATCATCTCAGTTTTAATTGCGATGTCTTTGGTATATCACGTCACTTTGAGAAGAAGGTATTCATTTGATAAAATTTTGCTTCACACTTTTGCGGTTTTGTTAAGGCAGAGTTCAATTTTTACACTGTCATCAGAGACAGAAAACTTGCTCGTCTTTTCCTGGGTTGTAGGAGCAATGTTTCTTTGTCTGGCTTACGATTCCGTATTTCTGTCTTTCCTTACATCCCCTCCTATCATTAAAATTAAAGACGTTCCACAGTTAGACAAGGCTGTAAAAGAAGGACAATATCACTGTATAGCGATTCAAGCAGCAGTTTTGTTTCAACATTTATTACGCTCAAAACAAGAAAATTTAAGAATAATTGGTCAAGACCTTAAGACTAATAACTTAAGTAATGGAAATACTATTAAAGATTTTTTTCACGATAGAAGCAAACAAAATCTCGCTTTTCTAGTAGATACAAATGTCATTGATGTTTTCAACGTAGGAAAAAAATTCATCTCTGAAGACCGTTTCCTTGAAATCATGGCTGCAATGCCTGTCCAAAAAGACTTTTGTTGCAAAAAAATGTTGGACAAATTCATTCATAGATTTATGGCTTCGGGATTGTATTTCAAGTATCAGAATGATGGCATGTTTTTACTCCGTATGCCACGTCTACTCGAGTACGAGGAAAAAGATACTAGTAAGAGAAAATTAATCCTTACAGATGTTGCTCCTGCGTTTATATTTTTAATTTTTGTATACATCATGTCTTTCTTAGTTCTTATTGTAGAAATATTATCAAATCGTATGAAGAAAGTGAATCGTTTGAATCGTTGACAATTAAGAAAGAAGAATGAGAATCGCTTACAAAGAAGATTGTCTGTAATTAAGTTTAAAAATTTAATGTTAATTACTTTGTTCGTACGAATACTAAATCTTATTATATTTCGCAGACGTGTATGAAAATACTACGATACTTTCGTATAATTAGAACTGGACTGAATTGTACTACGTATTTTGCTCTGATAATATTACATTGAATTATTTTTTTTTATTTATACGAGACTATTGTGCAATGAAGATATTGTATGATTAGTTCTGCACCAAATTACAGATTGATCTTATGGTATGAAATTGGCGTGCGGAGATTTTAGCAAAAAGAGCACATTCGAGGACGTTGAACCCCCCCCCACCCACCCACCCACCCGCGCGCTCTCATTTTTCTGGCCGTAATTTTATCTCTTCATTTGGAGCTGGATGGAGATATATTCACCAAATGGAAACAGTAGGTGACTTCAAAATCCTCATTATTCTCTACTCAATATTTTCGCTTGTATTTTCTAAATTCGGCGGATGCTTCAAACATTGATAATGATATTGCAGAACTTCCGTTGCTGAATTTGTAAGAAATATTTGAACTGTATTGTTATTTTTCTTCGAGCCTATTATTATTCTTTATAAGATAATTGATAAATCCCTTGGTAAATTACTTATTACAAACACTAATGCATCAATACTTATTTTTAAAAAACATGTTTTTGTCATTATTTGCATTCTAATAAATAAAAATATTGAATATCTTTGTTTTACTGTGCTTTTCAATTTTAATAAAGAAAAAATATAGTGAACATTTGGAACATTTTAAAGGCGTTAAGATGTAAAATAATTAATATTCTGCAAATAAAAAAGTAAACAGAGTAAAGTAATAACTCAATAACTCGGCTAATAATGTTCCCATCTTTTCTAAACCAGCTCAATTTTGTAGAACGCCTACTATACAGTGCCATAGGCTGTGGGGACATGTCTCAGAGGTTCATTCGTAAGGAAGTTAGTTAAAAAATGAATGCTCCCCTGGAGGTGGAAGGGGGAAATAAAATATTTTCCGGAGCGTTCGAGCAAGCCCGGTACGATACTGAAGCCATCGGAGACCGTGGACAGAGTTTCGTTTTTTAAACGATTTAAGTTTATTACACTGGCTGTGAAACGCCGGGAGTGTCAGCTAGTTCTAAATAAATTATACTTCTTAAAATCGAAATTTCAGTGTAAAACAATATATATATATATATATAATATGTAAACATAAAATTATAAACATTTCGATCCTATTAAAAACGAGTCTTACTGTAATTTAAGGTTACATTATTGTATCAGTTGAAATGTTTCATAATGCAGTAATATAATAAAAAAGATATTTTATGATGTTTTAGTTATTAATGTATTTGAACATTTTGATATGCATTTTGATATACATTTTGAATAACAAATATCAACAAGCATACCAATTAGGTATTTATCTTAAACATACGGAAAGACAAATTTGCTCTGAAAAGTGTTTGTTCATAACAACAATACACAACTAAAGAGGACAAAAGTGATACATTAATATGAAAATTTAAAAAGAAAAAACAACAAGAATACAAAGACTTTTTTATCTGTTTTAATTTGGATTTTACAGCCTGAACTCAGATGTGAACTAAAATATATAAATTTATTAGAAATATAAAAAAAAAAAATTGAAAAAAAAACAAAAAAATCCAAAAATTGTTATATATTTCAATTTAAATTTTACTTTCGAGAATTCAGACATCAATTAAAATAAGCAAATTTAGTTGAAACCGGCTAAATTGGACAATTAAAATTCTAAAAAATACCGTTTTCTTCAAACCGGCTTTTATTGTCAAAAACACATCTAAAGCAATTGAAACTGATAAACTCTTAAATTACAAGCTTAAATAATTGAAAACAGTTGAAGCGTAAAAAGACTGAAAAATATTTAGTTTTCATTAAAATTTCCTTGCAGTTGATTAATACATGTATAACTCTTCTTTTATTAAACTAACCGCAAACAAAAATCTAGAATGCAGTGAGTTCAGATGTGAATTTTTCTATGATATAGAAAGTGATTCTAAGTAAAGGAATTGCATGAAATAAACATATGTATAATATAAAGAAAAATGCAGATTTATTCTAACCATGAAGTATATTCATTTCTTTATTTGAGTCTTAATTCAAATTTTTAGACATAATTAAATGTTATTTGTTTTTTAATTTATATATGGACTTAATATCATGCAAAGTATTTCATACAACAACTCATATTTCATTAAATATTTAACATATTTATATTCTAATTGTACTATGTCGTTTCTACTATATTTTGTCGAACTTTCTGGAACAGTCAAAATTTGGTTGAAAACCCTGAATGCTATAAATAAAAACAATACAAAAATATCTTGCATTTAAAAAAAAATAAATCGCTATATCTCAATGAACATACAGGCTATCCTTACGCAAATGAAATGAAATGCTCTACAAGATTTACTTAGTGATGCGTTGCCGCGACAGATCATTTCGTGCATTTTATTTTACATGGTGATCACAAATATTATTTTTTTATCTTCAACTTGTTGTTTGTCCTCTAATTGCTCTCGCGCTTAAATCTTCATTGTAAAATATGAGGTCAAACATATTCTTTATATTCTTTATATTCCGGTGATTTTGGGCTGTGTAGTGTATTTATATAGTAACGCAAAATACATATTGTTGAAAATTTTGATTGTTTAATTGTGGAATAATTTACAATTTAAAAATCTATACCTCGCTAAAATCTAATAACAAATATTTTTTGAAATCGGAAAATTTGCCATAATCGGAATGTCTTATAATTTTTGGCAAAGATATTTTTTCAACAAGCAAAAATAATCGGTACACTATGGCTAAAAATGAAGAATATATATAATTTCTATTTTAAAAAATTCTCTATTTTAAATTATTATTTTTATTAATACCAAAGGATCCAACCTGGGCTTCCCGGGTTACGGACCTTACTGCCCGGTGCAGAAATCATAAGTGAAAACCATATATATATATTTTGTAATTGTAAACTCTGATAAATATTTTTATATTTAATTTATTTTAACAGATACGAAATTTATAAAATTCATTCTTCTAATCTTAAACATAAAAAATGAGTGAATTTGGAAATTTTCTTTTAATAAATTACATTTGAAAGAGCTTTTTTTACTATTACTCGATACTGTAAAAATTAAAAGATTGTCATGCTTGGAAGTAATTAAATTTGCGAACATTTAGAAAAGGATTGTTCAGTTTGTTGCGCCAGTCGATATGACGTCAGCATTAAATGCAGTTTTTACTTTATAATATAGATAATCGATACGAATTGTGATTTTCCAAGTGACAGTAAGCTTTGTTTACCAATCAGTATGTTTGTGTTACATTTTTAAAGTAGATTATCTATGTTGATTTATGATAGTAACTCAATAATTTGAACGAACATTTTTCGCAAAAAAGGAATATTTGACTGTTTATAGTCGATAATTTACAATTCACCGATGGCCTTTATTTCACTTCGAATAACTCCTCAAATGTTTCACAGTAACAACCCCTTTTCTTTGTTGAAATAAAATGTATTTTTCATCATTAAGCAATGTTTATTCTTTCATTAGGTAACTTTTTTCCTATTCAAATTTCAGTGTTTTTTCCATAAAACAGTTCGTATAGAAATAATCGCAAAAATACATTTGCGTAATCAAACTCAGTGTAATTTTCAAGCAAAATTATTACCTAACACATGAGTATTGGCGCATTTACTGACGTTAAAAAAAAAAGTACTATGTTTTAGTAAAAAATAATTATATAGATTACACTGTTTTTCCATTAAAGAGATAAGCCTAGTAACTTACGAAAAACACATATATGAAATGAGACTAAATATATATTTAATTAGTTCGAATACTTAAAATGTGAGGAACTGTCGGATATATTATTTCAAATATTAAACAGTGTTTTTCAGTAAAATAGATAGTATATACAGAATCACAAAAATACATTTGCGAAATAATAATAAATGTATATCTAAGCAAAATGATTGCTTAACACGTGAGTATTGGTGCATTTAAAAAATAAGTACTATCTTTTTGAAAAAATAATTATTTAGATTGCATCGTTTTCCATTAAAAAGATATGCCTAGAAACCGACGAAAAACACACTTATGAAATGTGACTGAATATGTATCAAATAAGTTCGGTTACGTAAAATGTGAGGAACCATCTATATTATCGCATATACTAACGCAAATAATCAATAGTTTAATTCCATTAGTAAAAATTCTTACTATAGTTTTTGATTATTTTATTGTATCAGTTGAAATAGAATGAAATGTTTTATAATGGTGTAAAATAATGAAAAGATATGTATAGAGTTTTAATTCTTAATCTAGTTGAACATTTTTATGTGCATTCTGATTACCAAGCATAAGAAATTGTTAATTTATCTTCACCGAGAGACAAATTATCTCTGAAAAGTACTTATTTGAAATTGCGTTTTACTGTCAGGAACTCAGATGTGAACTAAAATATGTAAATTTATTTAAAAACTGCTAACCTGAGACTTATTTTAAATTCTTATGATTCATATTAATAAGGACATTACGTTGCACGTATAAATACTCATGAAATATATGCTTCCAACGTAAATTTCGTTTAATTAAATATGCGTTTAAAACTACATATATAAACAATAGAACAATATAAACAATAGAACATTGTACTCAATCATGTAACATATATTTAATTTTTTGCTGTTCATATTTATGAAAGTTTTCTCCTGAAAATTGTTATAAAGAATAACCTAAACGTCGAAGATGGTTTATATATGTAGTTTTAAACTGATATTTAACTAAACGAAATTTACGTTGGAAGCAAATGTTTGATGAGTATCTTATGATTCATTCTGAAAATTGAGAACGTTTTTAAACTGCGCACGTCAATTTTCGAAATACAAAAGAAATCAGTTTTTTATGTATTGAAAGCTATAATGTAGTGAAAGGCATGAAAGGATTTAAAATAAAATGGTTAACAAGTAATCAAGTTGGAGAAATGAAATCAATCTTGAGGAAAAACAAGGAATTATTTATGGGTCCTATACAACCGATAGAAACGGAGAAACATCAGATTGATCGAAAACCGGGGAAGGTTGGGATAAAACAGAAACTGTATAATGTCATTATCATCTACAAAGAGGACTTGGACCGGCAAGTTCCTGAATGGTTAGAGGAAAGTTTAATTAACGCATCAGAGACAGAAATTAGCCATCCAATACAGACGTGTAGTCTATAAGTTCCTGAATGGTTAGAGGAAAGTTTAATTAACGCATCAGAGACAGAAATTAGCCATCCAATACAGACGTGTAGTCTATAAGTTCCTGAATGGTTAGAGGAAAGTTTAATTAACGCATCAGAGACAGAAATTATCCATCCAATACAGACGTGTAGTCTATAAGTTCCTGAATGGTTAGAGGAAAGTTTAATTAACGCATCAGAGACAGAAATTAGCCATCCAATAGGGTGCACTGTGAAAAAGAATGTACCTATTAGGTTAACTAGGAAGGACTGCAAGGAAAAAGTAGTACCGCCTCCAGCAATATCTGTCTGAGGACTGCCATTGAAATAACCTATTCCTAGTGTAACTTTATTTTTCTGTATATATATATTTGTGTGTATTGTGCAACTGTTTTAGCAAGTGTGTAATACAGAGTGGTTATAATACAAGTAATTCTATTTGGAGCTGTCTGTAGCTTGAAGGAATAACCGGAATGAAACCAAAATCGGTGCATTTACTATTCGAAAAGGGGGAAGAAGAATGGAACAATAAAAAAATTAATTGCAATAATCGCCGACAGATGGCGCTTTTGAGTGTGACATGTAATGTGTAATATTGTGTACCGTGGAGGTGTCGCAAACCTCAGTGACTTTACAGTATATCACAACATGTGCGAAACATCACTCCTGATGCGTTATATTCCGCAGTTGAGCACGTCGTTCACCGAATGGATTTTATCCTTCAGCACAATGGACATGTGGAACCTGAACATGACCGGCACCGCCATGCGAAAGCTTAGTCACATTCTCTGTGACATTTTCCAACAATTTAGGTATGCTATCCGGTTTTACGCCTTAATTCTTTGTTCTTGTATTGCACATTACATTTCACACTCAATAGGCCATCTGTCGGTGATTATTGCAATTATTTTTTTTTTATTGTTCCATTCTTCTACCGCCTTCTCGAATAGTAAGTGTACCGATTTTGGTTATATCCGGGTAACTAGATCCTTCAATCTGCAGACAGCTTCAAATAGAAATACTTATAATATAACCACCCGGTATTTTGTAATAATGATATAAATATGCATATGGTTCAATGGAAACGTCAGTAGAGATGTTCAGACACCAGTAAATGAGTATGCAACAACCAGAGATAATAAATCAAATAAAAACTGTTTTATAAACTGATTGGACTTAATAGAATAGCATACTATATCTAAATTCATCAAGTATTTGAAAAAAATTAGCCCTTAAGAGGCATATTTTTCGCTAAGGTGGGTGGGTGTCAGGTTTTGGACTTTCACAAAAATTCATATTGTATATTTCTAATTAATATAAGTGATTATATTTATTCATGATTATATTACTGTATTCTGATATATTTTTTTCTTTTGCTGTAAAACTGCCGTATGTGATTGACAGTGGTATTTACCTGATCCGTTTATCTATTTGGGGAATGTTCACGAGATCTTTGTAAAGTACTAATCCGGCTTTGGAAAGAAATACAATGATCACCACATTCCTAGCGAGCTGGATTTCAGAGAAGACTGGAAGGGGAGAAAGATCGAGAAGAAGGCTGGGGTGGAGTGGTCTAGAAGAAACGCTCCCACGTGTATGGAATCTCCATGAATGAAGAACCACAGCCCGTCGTTTTGGAGTGTGAGTGGGACAGCTAGAGACTCGTCACTCGTGGAAGTGCAGCTCAGGGGGTAGGACGCCACCGTCGCTGGTTTGCGGTGAAGAGTGGATGAGGTGTCTCGTTGATGTGTAGCGGATAGCGTAGGACGCAAGGGCCGTTGGTGCAGAGCTGCAGAGCGTAGAATATAGACGTGTAGAGTTAAGAGCGTAGAGAAGTGTATTGAATTACAGAGATAATGTGCATTGAATAGTTTGGTCCAGAGTAAAATTAATTACTACTTAGACGGAATGATTTGTACGAGTAGTACATATGAGATATATTAAAACGTGTGAACAGGGAGATTGCCATATGACAGTCAAATACGGCTAGCAACAATATAATAACTATCACTGTAATATTTTTCTTGCATATTAATTTAATCAATAAATTATTAATTGATTATTTATCTGAGAACTTCTTTTCCAACGGTATCACTTTAATACTTTTTCCGGTATAACTTAATTCCCGCGGTGGCAGCAAAATACCATAAAACACAGGTATCAATTCTAATAGAATTATTACGATGACCGAACAAGGTGACATAACCATTACAGTTTCTTATGATTCTTGACTTACAGGTATATAATTATTCTTCAGAAAATATTACGAACTTGTCCAAGACTCCGGCTAAAAATTGTGAACAGGTTAAATTGCGGGATACTTGCCGTAAAGCTTTTCAGTCAGCGATTCTGATTTGTGCAGATGTTATTCTAAACAAACCATTCTTTTTAAAATCGTAATTTCAGTAGAAGATAATATATATACAAACTGATAAAATTTTAAACATTTTGATCCCATTGGAAACAATACTTATTGTGGTTTTTAATTTTATTATTTCACCAATTAAAATGGAATGAAATGTTTTATAATGTAGTAAAATAATGAATTTTGTATAATGTTTTATTTGTTAATGTTATTGAAAGTTTTGATGTGCATTTTGAATATCTATTGTCAAGAAGATTAACAATTTTTTAATTAGTCTTGAATGTACAAGAAAACAAATATTTTCTGAGATGTGTTGTTTCTTATTGTTTTTTCCAATTTAGAAAAAAACAAGATTTAAAGATAAACATAAAAGTGATAAAATAATCTGAAAAAAAATCCGAAAACTGTTATATATTTTAATTTGTATTTTACTTTCAATAACTCAGATGTTAAATAAAGCATGTAAATTTATTTAAAAATTGCTAAACTGAACGATTATTTTCCTGAAAAATTGTGTTTTCTTTAGCCGGCCTGTATTGTCAAGAATACATCTGAAGTAATCAAAACTGATAAACTGGTAAACCACAAGTTTAAATAGTTAGTAACAGCTGAAGTGTGAAAAATTGGTAAATATTGATTTTTAATTAAAATTTTGATTGCAGTGGATTTATGCGCGTGTAATTTCTATTTAAATAAACTGACACCATCTAGAATGCAATGAGTTCGGATGTGATTTTTGCAATAAAACAGAAAGTGAATTTTAGCGGAAGAATTTGATAAAATAATCATACAGTGTGGTTATAATATAAGTATCTCTATTTGGAGCTGTCTGCAGCTCGAAAGAATAACCCGAAAGAAACCAATATCGGTACACTTACTATTCGAGAAGGTAGAAGAATAATGGAATAATAAAAAAATAATTGGAATAATCACCGACAGATGACGCTACTGAGTGTGAAATATAATGTGTAATACAAGAACAAAAACTTAAGGCGTCAAATCGGATGGCACACCAATTTTATGGGAAAATGTCCCAGTGACTGTGGTTACGCTTTTGCATGGTGGTGACGATCATGTTCAGGTTCCATTCGGCCATTGTGCTGGAGGACACAATTCAGGCGGTGCACGACGTGCTCAACTGTGGAATGTCACGCATCAGGAGTGATGTTTCGCACATGTTGTGATATGCGGTAAAGTCATTGAGGTTTGCGACACCTCCACGGTACACAATATTACACATTACATTTCACACTCAAAAGCGCCATCTGTCGGCGATTACTGCATTTAATAATTTTTATTGTTCCATTCTTCTTCCCCCTTCTCGAATAGTAAGTGTACCAAGTTTGGTTTCATTCCGGTTATTCTTTGAAGCTATAGACAGCTCCAAATAGAGATACATTATAACCACCGGGTGTTTAAGTAGAAATACGAAAGTAGAAAAACGAAAGATAGAAAACTATTATAACCATAAAGTATATTCGTTACCTTTTTTTGATTTGTAATTAAATCTTTCTGAAGCAATTAAATGTAGTTTGTTTTTAATAATTTATATTTAGGCTTAATACCATGTTAAGTAAATTTTTTGTTTATAATATCAGTACAAAAACCCTTAACGGGTTAAAAGTTGTGACGCAGCACTTTCTTTTGGCTCTAAGAATTTTAAATATGGGTCTTAAAAGCAATGATATCAAATTTGAGTGACGCTATGTTAATAATATTTTTAAAAATCATCATTTTCTTTTCAGTTTTATTTAAATTCACAGGTGCAATTATTATCTTAACATGAAAAAAATACATAAAATTTATTCGCTGATGCTTTTTCATTCACATCTCTCATTAATTCAAAATGTGGGTTTTTATAATAAATGATATCAAAATTTGAGTGACACCTTGACGTGAATTTAACAGGATTGTTTTATAATTCAATTTAAATTATTTTTGTGTTGTCTTCTAAAGTATATTTACACATACAAACAATATTTTTAATTTTTCAATACACTGTTAGATATATTACTTTCACTGAGCCTATAGTATGTATTGAAATGTATTTATTTCAATAAATTGATTTATCTTTTGTGTCACGCTATCCAAAATCATAAGTAAAATTTATGTAATTGATTATTTTGCGTCATATTATCTACTTGCATACATTTCCCTTTGTTTGGATACTATAATTATGAATTTATTTTCAGTGTACAGAAAGACAAATTAGTTCTGGAAAGTGCTTATTTGAATTTTGATTTTACTGGCAAGAATTTAGATGTGAACTAAAACATGTAGATTTATTGGAAAACTGCTGAGTTAGTTTACTGAACAGTTAGTTTTCGAAAAAATAGGGTTTACTTTAAACCGTCTTTTACTGTCAGGAATGCATATGGAGTAATTAAAGTTTATAAACTGGTAAATTACAATCTTAACTAACAGCTGAAGCTTAAAAAATGGTAAATATTCATCTCAAATTAAAATTTTACTGTAGTTCATTTATACGTGTTTAACTTTTTTAAAGTAAACTGACCCCCCTTCCCCCCCCCACACACACACAAAAAATCTTTAATGCAATGAGTTTACATGTGCTTCTTTCAATGCAATAAAAAAGTGAAAGTGCGGAAAGTGATTTTTAGCAAAATAATTTCATTAAATAAACATATTTGTATTATAACGAAAGAAATTCTAACCATATTCTAACCATATAAGAAATTCTAACCATAAAGTATTTTCTTTATTTTATTTTGTTCTTAATTCTGCATTTAAAAAATAATTAAAGTCTGATGGTTTTTAATGATTTATATTTAGACTTAATATCATGCTGAATTAATATTCTGTGTATAATTTCTAACGTACGCTTCACTTTATTGCTTCAAGAAATAATTGTTTTGTTTTGAAGTTGTTGCAGCTTATTCATAAGTATAAAGATATCAAATAATATTTTTATGTACATGAAAAGAAAATAAATAAATGAAATAAATCTCCCATCCCACCCGCCTCTGACCGCTGCCCTAGACGAACACAGAGCTCAAAGCCACAGGGGTTCGTCGATAGCTTCAGAGCCCGGAGTCCCATCCTTCCTCCTTTTCAAGATGTCTAAGTTGCTCATTTTTCCTTTTAAAATTGTCCGGTTTCAATTTTCAGAATTTTTTTTCCTCTCGACCTGGCTTCCACAAGTGTCTCGGCATAAAAGGGACATTACAAAGGAGCAGAACGCTAAACGCCGCGCTCCGCGAATTCTGCAACCGTCGTCCCAGCTCACCCACCCACCCCCGATCGCCGCCCGAGACGAACATAGAGCTCGAAGCCGCAGGGGTTCATCGATAGCTTCAAAGGTTTCTTCGGTTTCGAGCAACTTTTACCGAGGCGCCAGTGGCCAAATGCCACACATCCCCGAGACCTAACAATTGGGATCTAACATTGATTAGAACTCCGAAAAACTGGAAAAAACCGTAAAAGGCCGAAGGCCTAAAAAAGAAAAAAGCCCCGTTTCAGGCACAACCCTTCCTTCTTTTCGAGGTTTTTAATTTGCTCATTTTCCCTTTTAAATTTCAGATTTTTCAGATCAATTTTCAGATTTTTTTTCCCTTTTTACCTCACTTTCACAAGTGTCTCCGCATAAAAGAGACGTAGCAAAGGACCATCACGGTGCATACAACATTATACATGCTTCGAAATTGAAGAATATGGCATAATCGGAGTGTCTTAAAATTTCTGGCAATGATGTCTTTTCAACAAGCAAAAGTAACAGCTACTCTGTTGCTAAAAATAAAGTATATATATATATATAATTTTATTTCCACAAATTCCCTATTTTAAGCTACTCTTTTTATTAATACCAGATGAACCAAAAAGTGCTTTTCGGATTACAGAACATACTACCCGTTACAGAAAACATAAGTGAAAACCATATATATATATATATATATATATATATATATATTGTAATTTTAAATTCTAATAGATTTTTCAAATTTAATTTATTTTAAAAGATACAAATTTTTATAATATTCATGCTTCTAAATTATTTTTAAAACAATAAAAAACGAGTGAATTCAGACGATGTTTTCAAAGAAATTGCATTTGAAAGCGCATTATTTTTTTATTTGATGGTGTAAAAATTAAAAGATTGCCGTGCTTAGAAATAATTAAATTTGTAAAAATTTTGAAAATGATTGTTTAGGCGTTGCGGCAATCGATATGACGTCAGCATTAATTGTTGTGTTTACTTTATAATATAGATGATCAATACGAGTTATAATTTTTCCAACCGAGTGTAAGTTTTCTTTACCAATCAGTATGATAATATTAAACTAATTAAAAAAAATTTAATGTGTGTTTATTACAGTAACACAATAATTTGAAAGAAAATGATTCACAAGAAAAACAAAAATTGACATTTCACAGTTGACTGTTTACAATTCAGCGATTGGTTTTATTTCATATCATATCACTTCCCAGATATTTCAGAATAAAAACCCATTTTAATTGTTTAAAAAATGTGTTTTTCCCGTCAGTAGGCAATGATCATTCTTTCATGAGTAGGTAAGGTTTTGTCATAATAAAGACACATACTCAAATTTCAGTGTTTTTCCATAAACAGATGAATGAAGATGCAGAATCACAAAAATGCATTTGCGAAATCAAACTATCTGTATTTCCGAGCAAATCTATTACTTAACACGTGAATATTGACTCATTAACTGATGTGTTAAAAAATAAGTATTACGTTTTAGTAAAAAAGTATTTAGATTACACTGTTTTTCCATTAAAGAGCTGGTATGTCTAGAACCCTACGAAAAGAAAACGCTTATGAAATGAGACTAAACATATGTTTAATTTAGTTCGATTACTTAAGGTGTGTGTTGTGTATTGTCGTATTTACTTATGCAAATATTAAACATTTTGATCCCATTGGCCATAATTGTTACTGCAGTTTTAGACTATGAAAGTCAGTTGAAATAGAATGAAACGTTTTATAAAGTTGTCAAATAATGAAAAAGTAAAGTTTTATAATGTTTTAGTCGTTAATGTAGTTGAACATTTTGATATGCATTATGAATACATTCTATCAACAAGCATAACAGTTTGTTAATTTACATTGCATGCACAGAAAGACAAGCTTGCTCTGAAAAAGGATGTTTATTTTAAGTTGGAAGAAACAACAAGAAATAACTAAAGAGGATAAAAGTGATAAAGAAATTTGAAAACTTGCAAAAGACACAAGAATCCATAGACGGTTATATATTTTAATTTATATTTTACTGCGTGAACTCAGATGTAAACTAAAATATGTAAATTTACTTGAAATCTGCTAAATTGAACAAGTAAATTTTAAAAATCAGAAAAATACTGTTCTCTTTAAACCGGCTTTTCTTATGAAGAAAAGCATCTGACGTAAGCAAAACTGATAAACTGGTAAATTAAAGCATAAATAATTAAAAAATTAAAACTGCAACATAAAAAACTGACAAATATTTAGTTTTAATTAAAAATTTATTGAAGTCTATTGATGCTTACATAACTCTTCTTTTATTAAACTGACCCTACACGGAAATCTAGAATGTGTTGAGTTCATATGTGATTATGAATTAAATAGAAAGCGATATTTAGCAAAAGAATTTCATAAAATAAACATATTTGTGGTATAAAGAAACATATAGAATTATTCTAACCATGAAATAATTTTGTTATTTTATTTGATGCTTAGTTCAATAATTAAGAAAGAATTAAAGGTTGTTTATATTTAAGGATTTTTATTTAGATGTAACATCGCTCCGAATTAATATTCATCCTATAATTTCTAACATACGATTTAGATTTAGAATGCTTCAAGATGTTTTTTTCGTTGTTCCAACTTATTCATTATTCATAAAGACATCTTTTTTTTGCTAATATAACTATTGAAAATTAAAGGCTTACAATTCTTATTCAAAACTCACAATTATGGGGACAAATAAAGTCGCCGTTATTGGACATTATGTTGATAAGAAAATTTTATCCCAAGGTAAATACAAATAAAAGATTATATGTCGCATGAAACCAATATCAATGTAAAATGCTTGCATAATATTTTACTTAATATTCAAAAAAATTCGACAGAGTTTTTTTTTGTTTCACACATGAAGTAAATTATCGATTTCCGAATAGTACATTCACGGGAATATTAGGGAAGACCAATCGATCAGAAAATGATTTTGGAGCCAATTACTATGAGTAAAGTAAGCACAGAGATAGTGAATTTCACTTAGCCGTATAAACTTAATTCTGATACATTTGTGACTTGAAAAGCAGAATATGAACCAGAGATGTTTGGAATTTTGCAAACACTTCCATTGCCGCTTTGGATAGCTATTGTTTCAATTTTAATTGCGATGTTTTTGCTATATTACATCACCTTGAAAATAAGGTACTCATATGATAAAATTTTTCTTCACGTTTTTGTGGTATTGTTAAGGCAGAGTTCTATTTTAAAATCGTAATCAATGGAAGAAATGTTGCTTGTCTTTTCGTGAGATATAGGAGTAATGTTTCTTTTACTAGCTTATGATTCGGAATTTATGTCTATTTTTGCATACCCTCCAATCAATCAAATTAAAGACGTGCCACAGTTGGCTAAAGATGCCCAAGAAGTACACTATCACTGAATAGCGATTCAACGTTCGGCTACTTCTCAACTCTTATTAGAATCAAAATAACAACATTCAGAATAATTGGTGAAAACCTTAACACGAGTTAAGTACATAACTTAAGTAACGGAAATATTGTTCAAGATTTTTTTAATGGTAGAAGCAAACAAGATCTTTTCTTGTAGATCTAGTTCCAGAACGTGTTTTGAAAAATTATTCTGCTTTAAAAACTTCAAATTTGAACAAATTGAATAATTTATGTTCTTCTTAAAACAGGTTTCTCAACACTCTGTGAATTTTAACTCTTATATTACACCTTTGATGATACAGAGAAGTAGTCCATGTACTAAGTTATAGACAACAATGCGTTATGAACTGTTAATTTTGAAATAGATGTTTTAACATGTAATACTATTCAAAGATCAATAAAATTTACAAAAACTGAAAACTATTTAAGTGTGTGAAGAACTGTTATTGCAGATTCCACTTATACCATTCTATGAATTAGATATAGACAAACGTCTTAAATGTTGCCGTGAGTTTATATTAATCTAACTTTCACAGAACCTTACTTTAACGCAGATTCTTCGGATAGTCTTAATGGAGCAGTTAAATTAACTTCCTAGAAACTTATTTAGCTGAGGTATAAAAAACTGACTTGACCTGCTAAGACTATTTAAATTTTATTATGGAGCGTTTTATTTCTTATCAATCATTTAAAAAATTGACAAAACTACTAAATTATTTAATTTTTAACATATGAAACCTCAAGGAAGTTAGTTGGATTTAATTTTTTTTTCTTATGACTCATTCTAAAGATTGAAACATTCTTAAACTGTTTGATTTTCAATATTTGAAACTTCTTGAAGTCAGTTGGGTTCGGAGATTTTTTTGTGTATTGAAAGTTATGATGTAGTTGTTGCGGTTAAACAGAACGTACATCTATAAATGTGCATAAGTTTTTAATGGTTCCTTTCTTGCAGGTAGGCAATTATCCCTCAGAAAATATTAGCTAACTTGACTGTTTATTCCCAAGAAGACAGCTAAAAATGGTTAAACTGGTTATATTACGGGATACTTATCGTAATTCTTTTTAAACGACTAACCTGATTGGTGTAAATATTATTCTAAATAAACTATATTTTTTAAAATTGAAATTTCAGTGCAAAATAATATATACACACACACACACACACACACACACACACACACACACACACACATATATATATATATATATATATATATATATATATATATATATATATACATACATACATTAACTGCTAAAACATTTTGGTAAATATAAAAGTTGGTGCATACGGTTTTAATTGTCAATGTACGGGAACATTTTAATGTGCCAATTTGAATGCCTATTATCAACAAGAATAACAGTTTGTTAATTCATCTCGAGTGTGCAAAAAACGCATATGCTCTGAGAAGAGTTATTTCCTTTAAATTGGAAGAAACAACACAACAAACTTACTAAATTAAACAATTTCATTCTGAAAAAAATTTTTCTTTAAACATGTTTTTATTGCCAAGAAAACTTCTGAAGTAATTAAAACCGATAAACCGGTAAATTTCAAGATTAAGTGATTGATAACAGCTGAAGCATAAAAAACTGGTAAATTTAGTTTTAATTAAAATTTGACTGTAGTTCATTTATGCGTGTGTAAAACAGACTTTTATTAAACAGACACCACGGGAAAATTTAGAGTGCAGGGAGTTCGGATGTGAATTTTAAAATGACATAGAAAGTGATTTTTAGCAAAAGTATTTCATGAAATAAACATATTTGTGTTAGAATGAAATATATAGAACTATTTTAACCATGAAGTATTTTCTTTATTTTATTTGTTTTCTAATTCAATATTTAAGAAATAATTGAATGCTGTTTTTTTTTTACTGATAAATACTTAGGCTTAATAACATGGTAAATAAACATTCTGTCAATAACTTCTAATGTTCGATTTAGAGTTAGAAAACTTCAAGAAAGTATGTTTTATTTTAACATTATTGCAGCTTCCTCATAATTAATAGACATCAAATAGTTTTTAATTTATTTTTGGTGATTATATTGAAAATTAAAGACTTACGATTCTTACTAAAACTCAAAGTCATGGAAAAAAAGAAAGTCGCAGTTCTTGGATTTAATATCGACGCGCACATTTTATCTCAGGAATCTAAAGAAATAAAAGTTTACCTATCAAATAAAACCAATATCTATGGCAGAATACTATTTACGCTTGCAGATTATCTTACAAAATATTCAAAGAAATTCGATAAAATCAGTTATGTTCTCACAGATGAAGAAAATGGTGTATTTCCGAATGGTACATTGACGGGAATAATAGGGCTGGTAAATCGATCAGAAATTGATATTACCGTTCAACAAGTTACTATGAAAGACGCAAGCATAAATGCAGTGCATTTCTCTTACCCGTACAAACTTAATTCTGCTACATTTGTGACAAGAAAAGCAGAATATAAACCACAAATGTTTGGCATTTTCCAAACATTTTCATTGCCGCTTTGGATAGCTATCATCTCAATATTAATTGCGATGTCTTTGATATATTACGTCACCTTGAAAAGAAGGTATTCATTTGATCAAGTTTTACTTCACACTTTTGCGATTTTATTGAGGCAGAGTTCTATTTTAAAACCGTCATCAATGATCGAAAACGTGCTTGTCTTTTTGTGGGTTGTCGGAGCAATGTTTCTTTGTCTAGCTTACGATTCCGTATTCCTGTCCTTTCTTGCATTTCCCCCAATCAATCAAATTAAAGGCGTAACACAGTTGGCCAAGGCTGTAAAAGAAGGACACTATCACTGCATAGCGACTCCTAATTCAGCTATATTTGAACTAGTAATAAAATCAAATTGTGAAAATTTAAACATTATTGGACGAGACCTTGAGACTAATAATTTAAGCTATAACGGAAATATTTTTACAGATTTTTTTTACGGTAGAAGCAAAGAAAACATCGCTCTTATATTAGATGCAGGTGTCGCGGATATTTTGACTGTAGGAAAAATATTTGTCTCTGAAGACAATTTCCTTGAAACGATGTTTGCAATGATGGTCCGAAAAGACTTTTGTTGTAAAAAATTGCTCGAAAAATTCGTTCATAGATTTATGGTTTCGGGATTGTATTTTAAGTATCAGAATGATAGATCATTTTTACTTCGTATGCCAAGTCTACTGAAGTACAAGGAAAAAGACACCAGTAAAAGAAAATTAACCCTTACAGATGTTGCTCCTGCGTTTATATTTTTAATATTTGGACACATGATTTCTTTCGTAGTTCTTATCGTAGAAATATTGTCAAATCGTATGATGAAAGTGGATCACAGGAAGAAAAATAAAAAAAGAAGAATGAGAATTGCGTACAAAGAAGAGTCTATTTAATTAGCTTTGAAAATTGAATTGTAATTATTTTATAATACCGAAACTTATTTCAGTTTTCCGATTTTGTATTAAAATAATACAAAACAATTATATAATTAGCATTGCACTATGAATAGCACTATGTATTTTACAGAGAATAGTACTATGTACTTTACTCTGAGAATATCACATTGCATTAGGTTTTGAAAATTATATGAGACTATTATGTAACGAAGTTTTTGTATGATTATTTTCCGAATGAAGTTACACAATGATTTTATCGTATGAAAATGGCTTTAGATTTTAGAGGAAAAGTACATTAAATGCATATGAAACAGAGTTTTCAGCCAGATACTTTTTAAAAAATCAGATTGTTTTAAGGCCACCACTTGTAAATTGTATAATCCTCTTTATTTTTGCATTATTTCAGCTGTCCTTAAATAAGGCGAATATTTATACTTTGTGGTGGCTATCAAGCAATCTGAATTTTAAAAATGTAGCAAGCTGGCTACTCTAGTTTGATAGCTTACCTTTCTCATTTTTCATCCAAAAATTTTATATGTTCCTTTAGAGCTGGGGACGATATAAATCCGCCAAATGAAAACCATAGGTGGCTACCAAAGTCCATCTTTTATTACTCAATGTTTACTCTTGTATTTCATGAGTCCAGGTGTGCTTCACATATTCCTAATGAGATTGGAAATCTTTCGCTGCTGATTTTGAAAGAAATAGCAGAACTATATTATCCTTTTTTTGAGATTATTATTATTTTTATAAAGATAATTGATAAATTAAGGTATGGCACTTGGTAAATTACTTATTATAAACACTAATACATCAATACTTATTGTAATTAAAGAGTGTGTTTTTGTAATTATTTGCATTCTAATAAATAAAAATTTAAATGTAGAATATCTTTGTTTTATTGTACATTTCAGTTTTAAGAAAGAAAAATGATATGAGACATTTCGAACATTTTAAAAGCGTTAAGATGTTAATTGTGTTATATTGAATGAAATCAGTACGGGCAATATGTCGGTAGAATTGAAAAATATGCTATTTTAGATATTTATTAATGATTTATAGAATTAGCTCTAAAGCTGATACTTTGAAAATGAGAAATTGAAAATTCATCCATTATCTGGATATAGCATATATCCAGCTGGAATAGCTGGATATTTTCATTATAGCATTAATCAGGAGTGAAAACAGCCAAAAAAGAAAATAAAGAGAAAAACTTATCTGGCTATTTTCGTTTTCTTTTAGATTATGAAAGTAAGTGAATCGGTATGCTTCTAAAATAATTAACAATATGCAAAACCAAATGTAAATAGAGTAAAATAAGAATTTATATTATCAGTTCATTCATTTATATGTACTAATTTGTGTATTTATGAGAAGTTTGCGAGTTAATTTATTTTTGGAAACGTTTTTAGAAATATTTTTATCATTGTCAGAGTGTCACAAACGTTTTTCGTATTATCACGTTCATACTTTTTTTTTCTGCTATTTGGCTGCCATATGTTAGTAATTTTTATTCTTTTTCCTGAATTATAAATACATATTAAACAGTTTTGCAGTTTTTCTTTCTGTCAATTTTTATTAAAAGAAATTTAATTAATTAAGCAAAATATAAAATAAAATAATAAAGCGAAAAATAACGTATTTGTGGAAGATTTTAATCTCTGAACAATGAAATCATCTACAATTTTTTTAGCATCTTTCAACATAAAATATTTTGGGAAAAGTGAAATTTTTCCTCACAAAGTTGCAACAAGCAAGAAATATCTTTAAATAACTTAAATATTGTCTGTAAAAAATTATGAAATCGAGATTATGTTTTTTAAAAAAATAAACGTAAAATAAAGTTTAATAGAAATTAACATAAATACATAAAACAAATCCATACTTGACTAATTTTCAACTCATTAAATATTTTTCCAATGCATTTCTTTTCACCATATGCTTTCTTCCAATTCTGTAAAGCAAAATCTTAATTTAGAAACTAAAAAACTAATTTTCAATAACTTAAAAGCATATGTTTTCGCTAGATTACTTTGTTAGTTCAGTCATAACAGATAAATATTAATGTTGTAGAATAAAAAATAAGTTACAAAAAAAAAACCTCACATTCTCGCTACATTGCCTATACCATTTGCATAAGCATTATTGGAGAAATTATTTTTATCTGCTGCCACTAAGACACCATTTTGAAATTCATCTATATATTTTTATCGAATTTTCATCAGAAAAATTATAATTTTTATCAAAGTAGAATTAAGGATCATCTGCCAAGTTATAGAGGTCATTTATGGAAAACAAAGACCTTGAAATACATACTTTTAGTATATTGTAGAGGCTGTCATCACAAATCTCCAGACTGCAGGATCGCACTCTCTAATTAGGCGTACGGTATCGGATGATTCAATCATTACTAAAAAAGATACCTTTGTACTTTTAGTAATTTTAGAAAACTAAATTATTCTATAAAATAGTAAAATAATAACTTACACTATCATTTCAATAATTTATATATGCTAATTTGTGTATTTCCGAGAAGTCTGAGAGTTATTTTACTTTTTTGAAATATTTTTAGAAATATTGTTTGCATTGATAGAGTGTGGCAAATGCTTTTCGTATTATCACCTTTATACATTTTACTGCACATTGAATGTAATTTACCAGTCGTTTCTTTGTTTCTTTTCCTAAATTATAAATGCATATTAAACTATTTTGTATGATTCCTTTTCTTTATATCACGTTTTGAGAAAAAAAAATATTAAAGCGAAAAAAATTATAATAAAGTTGTAAAAAATAAAGCGAAAACTAACGTATTTGTGGAAGATTTGAAGTCTTGAACAATGAAATGCTCTAATATTTTTTTCACATGTTTCAATATCAAAGATCCTGGGAAAAAATATATTCTTGCTTACAAAATTCAGTTGCATTAAGCAAGAAGTATATTTAAGCACCTTAAATATTGTCTGAAAAAAAAAAAGAAATTTTGATTATGTTTCTATTTAAATATATGTAAAATAACATTTTATAGAAAATCATTTATAATGAAAACAAAAACTACATCCATATTTTGAATAATCTACAACATATTAAATATTTTTCTTTTGTATAGTTTTTCTAGTCTTGTAACTGAGCTAATTCATTGAATTTAAAATTCGTTAGTTTCATTCATTATCTAAGAGTTTTAAATTAAGTTGATTCACTTTTTAAAAAAGGAGCATCAAACTCAAAAAATCCGCTAGTTTTAGTCAAAATTACAACTCATTCAATTTATTTTTCCTAATTTCCTAAAAAAATTTTTTGAATTTAAAAAAGAACAGCCTTAAATTTACCCCTTTCAAATGCCAGTTTCATCAAAACTCCAGTGTAGCACACTGAAAATACATATGTGCGTGGATGTGTATATAAAATATGGTTTACACTTAATATGTGAAGTAACCTCCTCATTCCCTCCTCCCCTTCCCCTGCCCCTTCCTTACCTCTCTGCTCGGGGCACATAAAAATTATTTGACGTTTCACAGTCGACAGTTTACAATTCAGCGATAGATTTTATTTCATATCAGATCACTCCTCAGATGTTTCACAATTTTAACACATTTGAATTGTTTAAACAATGTGTTTTTTCATCAGCAGCAATGTTTATTCTTTCAGGACTAGGTAAGGTTTTGTTATAATAAAAACACTTATTCAAATTTCAGTGTTTGTCCATAAAAGAGATCGTAGATGCAGAATCACAAAAATACATTTGCAAAATCAAACTATCTGTATTTCCAATCAAAATGATTACTTAACACATTGTATTGGCGCATTTACTGACGTTAAAAAATAAGTACTATGTTTTAGTGAAAAAGTAATTATATAGATTACACAGTTTTTCCATTAAATAGATAATTTGCTTAGAAACCTACGAAAACACATTTATGAAATGGGACTAAATATATGTTTAATTAGTTGGGTTGTGTATTGTTGCATATACTAACGCAAATATTAAACTTTTTGATTCCATTGGCAGTAATTATTCCTGAAGTTTTTGATTTTTGTATTGTATCATTTGAAGTAGAAATAAATGTTTTATAATGATGTAAAATAATGAAAAAAATGTTTTATGACGTTTTAGTGCTTAAGGCTTCAGCACATTGTTATGTGCATTACGAATACCTACTATCAACAAGCATAACAGTTTGCTAATTTATCTTCAGTGTACAGAAAGACAAATATGCTCTGGAAAATGTTATTTTCTTTAAATTGGAAGAAACAACGACACAATTAAAGAGGATAAAAACGTTAAACGAATCTGAAACCTTGAAAAGATATTTTAATTTGAATTTTATTGTCTAGAACTCATATATGAAGTAAAATATTTACATTTATTGGAAAACTGCTAAATTGAACGCATAAAAATCCGAAAAATACAGTTTCCTTTAAACAGGCATTTGTTGTCAAGAACAGATCTGAAGAAATTAAAACTGATAAACTGTAAATTACAAGCTTAAATAATTAGTCACAGATGGAGGATAAAAAATGGTAAATATACAAGTTTAATAAAAATTTGATTCTTGTTGATTGCATAACTCTTCTTTTATTAAACTGGCTGACCTTTCACAGAAATCTAGAATGCAGTGAGTTCATATGTAATTTTTGGAATTAAACAGAAAGCAGCATTTAGCAAAATAATTTATTGAAATAACTATATTTGTACTATAACGAAATGTATTGAACTATTCTAATGATGTACTATTTGCGTTACATAATTTTATTTTTAAATGAATACTTAATAAAATTAAAAGTTGATTATTTTTTATATTTATATTTAGACTGCATTTCATACTAAATTTATATTCCGATTATAACTTATAACGTACTACTGAGATTTAAAATTGCTAAAGAAGTTTTTTTTTTTTTTTTTTTTTTTTTTTTTTTTTTTTTTACAGTTGTTGCAAGTTATTCTTAATAAATTAACACGTCAAACTTTTTTAATTGATATTTGATAATATTTTTATTGAACATCAAAGATTCAGAATTCTTATTCAGAACTCAAAATTATGAAAATTAAAAATTTAGTTGAAGTATAAAAAACTGACTTGTCATGTGTTTACGTCCTTTAAATTTTATTGTGCAGTGTTTTTAATTTTGATGAATTATTCTAAAGATTGCGAACATTCATAAAATATTTTATTTTAAATATTTGAACATTAATTGTTGTGCAGTTGGATTGAAGATTTTTTTATATTATTGAAAGTTATGATGTAGTTGTTGCGATTTTGTTAAGAATAATGTCTACAAGTTTCTTAAAAATCTGGACTTTCAGGTAGATAATTATTCTTCAAAATATATTACTGACTTGACTATTAATGTTTACAGTCAAACAGAGTAAACTGTTTAAATTACACGATACTTAGCACTGTACTTCTCATATATGTAACCGCATACTTCTCTTTAAGCGGATAATCTGATTGGTGTAGATATCCTAAGAAAGCTATTCTGTTTAATATCAAAATTTTTGTAATATATATAACAACTGAAACAAATTTAAACATTTTGATCCCATTAGAAATTATTAGTTTATTATTATATTTTTGTATCAGTTAAATTAGAAGGATATGTAGAATAACACTTTGCTAATTTATCTTGAGTGTATAGAAAGACAAATATTCTCTGAAAAGTTTTATTTCCGTAAAAAAGAACTAAAAAAGAACAAGACACAATTAAAGAGGATAAATTAATCTGAAAGCTTAAATAATCGAAAAATCAAAAAATTGTTTTATAAGCTATTTTTTATTTTACTGCCAAAAACTGAGATGGGATAACTAATACATGTAAATTAAATTCAAAACTGCTAAATTGAAAAACTATCGCACGAAAAATATTGTTTTATTTAATCCGAGTTTTATTGTCAAGAACATAACCGAAGTATATAAAAGTGATATACTGGTAAATTACAAGCTTAAATAATAATGAGTAGTAGCTGAAGATTAAAAAACTGGTAGATATTTAGCTTTAATCTGATAATAGTTGATATTATTTAATTTGATTTTTGATTTAATTTGATTATGGTTGATTCCTGCGTGTATAACTGTTTTGTTGTTAAACACATGAAAATATAGAATGTAGTGTGTTCAGAAGTGATTTTTGAAAGGAAATAGGAAGAGATTAATAGAAAAATAATTTTATGACATAAACATACTTGAAGAACAACGAAAAATACAGAACTATTCTAACCATAAAGTATTTTCGTTGCTTTATTTGACTCTTAATTCAACATTTAAGAAATAATTAAAGGTTGCTTCTTTTTCATGATTTATATTTATAAAATTCTGAATTAATATTTTGTCTATAATTTCCAACATACGATTCAGATTTAGAATTATTCAAGAAATTGTTTTGCATTTTAAAGATGTTGAAGATTATTCGTAATTAATCAAAATAATTTTTAACTACTTTTGTTAATACAGGCATTGAAAATTAAAGGCATACAATTCTTATTGCAAAATTAAGAATATGGAAATAAATAGAGCCGTAGTTATTGGATTTTATGTCGAAAAGCGATTTTTATCTCATGCATCTAAAGAAAAAATAAAAGCTTACGTATCACGTAAAAACGACATCCAAGGTAGAATCTTCTTTACGCTTGGAGATTATCTTACAAAATATTCAAAACAATTCGACAGTGTTTCTTTTCGTTACACAGATGAAGAAAATCAAAGACTTCCGAATGGTACATTGACGGGAATAATGGGGATGTTAAATCGATCAGAAATCGACATTGGCATTCAACCAATTATTATGAAAGAACCAAACACAGAAATAGTTGATTTCTCGTACCCGTACAAACTTTATTCGTATACATTTGTGACTCAAAAAGCAGAATATAAACCACAGATATTTGGCATACTCCAAACATTTTCTTTGCCGCTTTGGATAGCTATCATCTCAAGTTTAATTGCAATGTCCTTGGTATATTATGTCACCTTTAAAAAAAGGTATTCATTTGATAAAATACTACTTCACGCTTTTGCGGTTTTATTAAGGCAGAGTTTTATTTTAAAAGCGTCATCAGTGATAGAAAACTTGCTCGTGTTTTCGTGGGTTGTGGGAGCAATGCTTCTTTGTCTGGCCTACGATTCCGTATTCCTGTCTTTTCTTGCATTCCCTCCTATCACTTCAATTAAAGACGTGCCACAGTTAGCCAAATCTGTAAAAGAAGGACACTATCATTGCATAGCTATTCGACCAATATCTATGTTTGTAATGCTATCAAATTCAAAAGATGAAAATTTTAAAATAATTGGACAAGACATTAAGACGAATAACTTAAGTAACTTAAATATTTTTCAAGATTTTCTACAGGATAGAAGCAAACTAAATCTCGCTTTTCTAATAGATACAGATGTAATTGATATTTTGTCTGTAGGAAAACAATTTGTCTCTGAAGACCGTTTCCTTGAAAGCATGGGAGCAATGATTGTTAGAAAAGACTTTTGTTGTAAAAGAATGGTGGAAAAATTCGTTCATAGATTAATGGCATCGGGACTGTATTTCAAGTATCAGAATGATAAAGCATATTTAACTCGTATGCCACGCCTAAAAAAATACGAGGAAAAAAACACCAGTAAAAGAAAATTAACCCTTACACATGTTTCTCCTGCGTTTATATTTTTAATATTTGGACACATCATTTCTTTCTTAGTTGTTATCGTAGAAATATTTTACAATCGTATGAAGAAAGTGGATCGTTCGAAGAAAAATATGAAAAGAAGAATCATAATCGCATACAAAGAAGATTCTATGTAAATAGATTTGAATATTGAATTGTAATTACTGTATTCCTTTATAGCTAAACCTTATTACACTTTGAAAATATAGGAAAATAATACAAAAATTTTGTATAATTAGCATTGCACAGAATAGTACTATATATTTTATTCTCACAATATCACATTACATTAGATTAAAAAAAATATATGAGACTATTATGTGACGAACATTCTGTATGATTAGTTCTGCACCAAATTACACCTTGATTTTATGGTATGAATTTGGTTTGAAAAGATTTTAGGGAAAAAATACACACCCGAGAACGTGAAATTCGTTTGAATACCACTTTCTCGCTTTCTTGCTCGAAATTTTATTTCTTCATTTGGAGCTGTAAGGAGGTATATCATCGAAATGAAAACAGCGGGCGAATGCCAAGTGCATCAATCTCTCTTCAATGTTTTCTCTTTTATTTCATGATTTCGGGGGTACTTCCCATTTTGATAATGAGATTGCAGAACTTCCATTGATGAGTTTGTAAAAGACATTTGGACTGTATTCTTCTTCTTTTAGATTATTGTTATTCTTTAAAAAGATAATTGATAAATTAAGTTATGACACATGGTAAATTACTTATTACAAATACTAATGTATCAATATTTATTATAATTAAAAAGCATATTTTTGTAATTACTTGCATTCTAATAAATACAAATTTAAATGTTGAATATCTATTTTTTTGTAAATTTCAATTTTAATAGAGAAAAATTATATTAAATATTTTGCACTTTTTAAAAAGCATTAAGATGTTAAATGTGTTATGACGAATGAAATAGGTACAAGCAATATGTCGGTACAATTGTAATATACACATTTTAATTATTCGTTAATAAATTAATTGTAGCACAAGTTTTAAGGCTAATACTTTGACGCTGAACATTTGAAAATACTTCATTATCTATTCATTATATATGCATCAATTAGGGGTGAAAATAGCCTAAAAAGGGATGAACTTATCTGGTTATTAATATCTTCCTTTAGAATCTTCTTAGAATCTGGCTATTAATATCTTGCGTTCGTGACGGCGCTCGACTTCTGAAGTGCGCATCTGAGGCCGGAGCGGTAAAATTCGATTTCTCCTTCTGGGCCGAAGCATTTTGCGCAGTTCCTAACGCTTGCGAAATATTCTTTAAAAACTTATAACAAAATAAATATTCCATGAAACTTTTTGAAATTCATGTACATGGAATAAGTTGTTATTATTATATATATATTTATTCAAAAATGAGGTATATTCTCTGATATTGTGATACAAAAATGAATTTTTAAATAGATTCAATGCTTATGTTTAACCACGTTTTTAGTTAAAAAAATAACATAATATAATAGAAAAATACTTACATATCTTTAAAATATCAATATATCAAACATTTTTTTTTTCTAAACGTAACAAGTTTGTTACTAAATAATTTGTAACATCCTCAGTAAGCAAAATAAAGGGTTTGTAAAAGATTTATTCCAAAATGAAAATAATTAAATAGAACTTGCAAACAACCTGCGAATGTTACTTCATAATACTTAATGTACATAAAAATAGACACAAAAAAATTGTTTTAATTTAAATATATTTTTTAAATAAAAAAAAATATATATATATATATAAACATATAATTAAACATATCATATTATAGTGTTGGATAATAACCAGTAATAATGAGTAAAATAGAATAAAATTTTAAAATATGCATTTCCAAAATGTTTTTGCTGTTAAAATTATTTTTCAAAACAATATATATATATATATATATATAAACTAATAAAGCGTCTGAAAATAAGTGTTGGATAATTATCAGTAAAATTTAATGATAACTTAAAATATATTTTTCAGAAACGTTGTTGATCTTAAAAATGTCTTTTAAAAATTTATTTGAATATGTAATTAAATACATAAAGTAACAAGCGGTGAATAATAATGAGTAACACTGTACATTAATTTTGTTCAAGTTAAAAGTAATTTTCAATATATATATATATATATATATATATGTATATGTATGTATCTATCTATCCTATCTATCTATCTATCTATCTATCTATCTATGCTCAATAAAGATTAAAAATAAATAAAAATAAAAATAAAATCCATGCGATAAGCGCTATAGCTGCAATTGATTACACAGATTAAATATAGCACATTATGTATTAAATGTATTCGGCAGACCCAGAATTCCGCACCATAATTAAACTAGGAATAAATAACAAACATAAAAAAATAAACAGATATAATCTGAACAAGAAAAACAACTAAAAAGCTGTGACCTCATCAGCAGTGGGAACATTAAAAAGCACAGCGATGTTTCCGACTAATTACAAGCACAACAAACTATTATACAGTAGTGGCAGTGGGTTTCGGCCAGAATGTCGTGAAGCATAAATCAAATGCATGAAAACAAATGAAAGCATGTCACGAACATTCCCCCACCGGACCCAACGCCACAAACAGCGATACGACTGAATACAAAACGTATGCTTAACATACACTGAACCAACAATAGAATTATCTTACCCCCTCCTGAGCCACACAGCCACAAAAACAATAAACAATAACCAAATCCAGTGATCCAAAATCTGTCCATGTACGTTCCATGTCTGTTGCCACAAAACTGCAAACATCCTTGTAAAACCGTCCTCGAAAGGCTTTAAGTTATACAAATCATTAATTGTCAATTACGTAGCAACTACTCAAAAATGAAGGCTGTCTGTAAAACTAGTATATCTATTAATGAAACTCAAAGGAATGTTATTTTTATAATACAAGATACTGGTTAAATTAAAAAGTTCTTTAAGAAATAAATTTTTATTCGTGCAGAGTTTATAGTAGCGAAAAATCTGACCTATGATAATATTAATGTAAATACGTTTATGTACATTCGAACACCAGTTAACTAATTGGTTAACTTCAAAACTGAAGCCACCCCGTTTATTGTAAATTGCAATGTTTATTCCATTAGAAATGTGTATTTTCAAATCAAGATAATCAGCCTCATTATTATTTTCATTTGTTTTTTTCAAAATTAAGATATTAGGATAAATGTCACATGATATCCCCAAAAAATCGCGATCACAGTTCAAAATTATTAAATCGTCAATATATCTGAAAGCCAGAAAATTAACGTCATTATTAACCGTACAAAATTGAAATTCATAAAAAAAATCTATATATATATTTGTCTTACGTGGCGCGAAAATAGGGCTGAATTTGTAACTTATGGTTTGGCAACAACTGTAGTTTCCAGAGTGAGTTTGTGTTAGATCAGCTCCGCCTCCGTCCAATATGGCGGTCAGTGTGAGAGCAATGAAACCATAGAATGAACTAGCAATTATTAAAAATAAAATAACATATACGTAATCCAAAGCGTCTGAGATGATTCCTCATTTTATTTATGAGCAATATCGTTAATTTCAAATAAATCCTCAACTCTTATTTAGAATTCATTTACGAATTTCACTCGCTCAAAAGACGGAGGAAATAAAAAACTGTCTAGATATCAGCTGCCGCCATCTGTTGCTGTATTGATGAAGTAAAAAATAATTCATTTTGTAAAAATCTATAAATCAATTAGAACAATAAAATGTCGAACGAAATTTAAACAATGACAAACAAACTATCTTCCTATCACGTAGTTTTTTTTTCTAATGAATTTAAGTCGTGCTGTAAAAAAGATCCTTTTTTCATAATATTTAAATGCTCATATATATGCTCATTAGTAGCGCCAACTAAATGCATTTTTAGTTGTGTTTTCAACGAAGAATTACTTTTTTACATTAAAATAAATTGTCAATTTCATATGTTCAAATGTTTTATGGTAGAATTTATTCCGGCTAGAATTGCTGAAAAAAAGGGGCGAGCGAGCGAAGCGAGCTGTGACCGCGTAGCGGTCTCAATGTGTATTGCGAAGCAATTCACGGGGGGTTGGCGAGCGTTAGCGAGTAGGGGGCTGAGCCCCCTAGTAAAAATAAATTAGCTGCCGTAGAGGAGTAACATGTACTTTTGAAAAAGCTATTATGCTAATATGATATTTGCTGAGCTTAACAATAATGTTACCTACAGTTTATATAATTCTACTATTCAAATTCTGATTAAGAAACACCTGGCCTTTTCAAAAAAGGTTCATATTCCTTTGCCTAAAGTAAAAAATTTGTCATTACCTTTTCTTTTCGTTACACCGAAATTTCATAAAATTCCAATTAAATACAGATTTATTTGCAGTAATGTAAACTGTATAGGAAATGGATTTAATCGCAAGTTTGAAGAAATGCTGAAAAGTATTTTGAATATCCTAAAATTTAAGTATAAAGATAGTAATATGTATTGGATTATATTAAACAGTTATGAAATCAGAGATAAATTAATTAAAAATGATATACAGATTATCCAAACATATGATTTTGAGAATCTTTTCACAAATATTCCTATTGCAGTGTTAAATGATGTCCTTTTAAAAATTGTTGATTTAATTGCTGCTGATATTGATTTAGATTTTAATTTATTTATGTTATTGTGTAAATTTTGCTTATATAACAACTATGTTTATACAGGTTCAAATATTTATTTACAGAAAAATGGGATAGGAATGGGTACATGTTACTCCTCTACGGCAGCTAATTTATTTTTATTTTTTTATGAATTTCAATTTTGTACGGTTAATAATGACGTTAATTTTCTGGCTTTCAGATATATTGACGATTTAATAATTTTGAACTGTGATCGCGATTTTTTGGGGATATCATGTGACATTTATCCTAATATCTTAATTTTGAAAAAAACAAATGAAAATAATAATGAGGCTGATTATCTTGATTTGAAAATACACATTTCTAATGGAATAAACATTGCAATCTACAATAAACGGGATGGCTTCAGTTTTGAAGTTAACCAATTAGTTAACTGGTGTTCGAATGTATATAAACGTATTTACATTAATATTATCATAGGTCAGATTTTTCGTTACTATAAACTCTGCACGAATAAAAATTTATTTCTTAAAGAACTTTTTAATTTAACCAGTATCTTGTATTATAAAAATAACATTCCTTTCAGTTTCATTAATAGATATACTAGTTTTACAGACAGTCTTCATTTTTGAGTAATTGCTACGTAATTGACAATTAATGATTTGTATAACTTAAAGCCTTTCGAGGACGGTTTTACAAGGATGTTTGCAGTTTTGTGGCAACAGATATGGAACGTACATGGACAGATTTTGGATCACTGGATTTGGTTATTGTTTTTGTGGCTGTGTGGCTCAGGAGGGGGTAAGATAATTCTATTGTTGGTTCAGTGTATGTTAAGCATACGTTTTGTATTCAGTGGTATCGCTGTTTGTGGCGTTGGGTCCGGTGGGGGAATGTTCGTGACAGGCTTTCATTTGTTTTCATGCATTTGATTTATGCTTCACGACATTCTGGCCAAAACCCACTGCCACTACTGTATAATAGTTTGCTGTGCTTGTAATTAGTCGGAAACATCGCTGTGCTTTTTAATGTGCCCACTGCTGATGAGGCCACAGCTTTTTGGTTGTTTTTCTTGTTCAGATTATATCTGTTTATTTTTTTATGTTTGTTATTTATTCCTAGTTTAATTATGGTGCGGAATTCTGGGTCTGCCGAATACATTTAATACATAATGTGCTATCTATATATCTATATATATATATCTATATAACTATATATCTATCTATATATCTATATATCTATATCTATCTATATATCTATATATCTATATATCTATATATCGATCTATATATCTATATATCTATATCTATATATCTATCTATATATCTATATATCTATATATCTATCTATCTATATATATATATATATATATATATATATAAATGATTATAATGGGTAAAACTGAATAATAATTCAAAATATGCACTTTATAGTATGTGACTGTTTTAGGATTCTTAAAAATCTTTTTGGGTATGGTAAATTTTAAAACAATCATCAGCGCAAAGGCCCACATCGCATTCAAAATATGAGTCAATGATTGTGTTAGACTAACTTTCACTCTCAGAAATTTCTCTTTCTGAAGACGAATATTTATTCATAATATCCGCTATTTCCTCAGCAGTCAAATACCGACCTCTTTTAGTCATTTTAATTAGCTAATGGAAATCGATACGAAAATATAAATCATTTAATTTAAAACAAATTTATTTGAAACGTTATGAAAAATTATTGACAGAAAAGATCAAAAATGGAACAAAAAAAATGGGCAGAAAATTCATCTTAACTTTACTGTGCGAAAACAATTCTGATATTTTAGCATCCACAATCTGCATATTTTTTTCATTACTGCGCAACGTGATTTGCTGCGACAAAATAAAGTATAAAACAGAGTTCCTGTTTCTTTCTCAAAGAACGAAAATCCGAAAAATAATAATAATAATGACGCCGGCGGACAAATAAATTAGTTTCAATCGAAAAAAAAAAAAAAAAACAGTAATGTGAAACACGTGTAAACTCTTAGTCAGGCGCGAGGGTGAAGTATATGTCGTATGTTTACACTTGATCAGCAGACATTCCCTCTTCCAACAGATCTAGAAAATTTTTCCTATAAGCAAAAACTAAAAATTTTATTAGACGCATTAAAAAGTCATGATAGAAATGAGTCACTACTCAGAAACATAAATACGTCGTGAACAAAACGCAATTTTATTTCATTGCAGTAATTGTTTGACAAATTAAATTATCATGGATTGAAAAAAAAAATTAATTTATCCCGTTTGTTTCCCTATTAAAAAAGAAATGTGTTCTACCGTGATAGTTATTCAAATATGATAATTATAAAAACGTGTACATTAAATTAAAAAAGAGAAAACGTTCCAAGTCTGAATCACGAATTTGTGTCTTTCGGAATCCGAAAAGCACAAGCCTAGTCACGTATACTAGTCGCGCGGGATCTCAAAACCACAAGCCCGATGGTTTTAAGAAAGTAGTTAAACCACGATGCTTGTAAAACAATTAATAATATTCAATTAAAAATGTAAACAGAGTAAAATAATAAATTATACTATCAATTCATTAATTTATATGCATTAAGTTGTATATTTCTGGTTAGTTTCATTTTTGAAATATTATTTTCATTTACAAAATGAATAAATGATTTTCATATTATCGTGTTTACAGTTTTTTGCTGCACTTGGCAGCAATTTACTATCCGTTTTTTTCCTCCTTTTCTCATTTCTAAATGCATAATAAATTACATTGAAGTTATTTCTTTACGTTTGTTTTCATGAAAGCAAATAAATAAATAAAATAAAATTAATAAAGCGAAGCTTTTGAGCCCCAAATAATGAAAAATTCTAACATGTTTTTCACACGTTTAAATGTAAAACACCTTGGGGGAAAAATTTTTCTCTTGCATCAAGCACAAAATTCAGTCGCATCAAGAAAGAAATATCTTTAACATAACTTAATATTAGCTGTAAAAATTTTTGAAATTTAGTTTAATTTTTTAAAAATATATATGTAAAATAACACTCTATGGAAAATCATTTGCATAAAAACATAAAATAAATCCATTTTTAAATAATTTTCACCTTATTAAATATTTTCCTTATGTATGTTTTTTATACTGTATTCTCTCCTAATTCTATAAAGAAAAATCTTAACTAAGATTTTTCTAAAATATATTCTAAAGAACTAAACAAACAATAAACTAAAAAAAACGACTTTTCAGTTACTGAAAAGCATGTTTTCTCGCTAGATCACTTAGTGAGTTTAGCTATAAGATATTAATATAAATATTGCAAAACAACAGCAAAAATAACAACAACTAATAAGGTGTGGCAATCACAAAACTTTCTGCTATGTAAATCAAATCGTCTGCAACTAAAATTAAATGACAATCTATTCGTTCTCGAGATAGAGCTATCGCGGAAATCGGGAAAAACAGAGCATAGCAGCGACACCTGATGGACGGTATACACACAAACCTAATAGGGATCTACTTATGTCAAGGTCTAACAAGATTTGAAGTTTGGTGAAATTTCATGTATTAGTTCTTGAGATATATAGCTATTGTGGAAATCTTGGAAAATGCAACATAGCAGCTCCATTTGTTGGGAGATTTACACAAAAACCTAAACAGAGTATATTTTTGTCAAACTAAGAGAATATGAAGTTTGATGAAATTCCGTTCATTAGTACTTGAAATATAGCTATCGCAGAAATCGTAAAAATACAGCATAGAAGTGTCACCTGTTGATGCGACACCTGTATGCATCCAAACCCAAAAAGAATTCATGCCAATATCTCACAGAATATGAAGTTTTGTGAAATTCCGTGCATTAGTTGTTAAGATATAGCTCTATCATGATTATTTTACGAGAATATTATTAGTCTTTACAACGATAATTGATAAATTAATGTATTTCATGTGATAAATTACTTATTACAAATACTAATTAATAAATACTTATTATAATTTTTAAAAAAACATGTTTTTGTAATTATTTGCATTGTAATAAATAAAAATGTAATTGAATATATTTGATTTATTGGGAATTTCAATTTTAATAAAAAAAAATTATATTGAACATTTCGAACATTTTAAAAACGTTAATATGTGAAATACGTTATGCTTAATCAAATAGGTGCAAGTACTATGTCAGTACAATTATCAGCACAATTGAAATACATACATCATGAGAATTTAGTGCCTACGTCATTTTCACCAGCGATAGATTTTCGTTGATAACCGGATAGCACATGGAGCAAAAAAATTATGCGCGCTTTGATATTCAGTACATTAAAACATATTTTAACTAGTATTAAAAAATGCCCAGAAGCGCACCAAAAAAGGTTAATATGTTTAAGTATGAAAAAGGGTTGGACAAGTGCTTCTAATTGAGCATGAGAAAGGAAAGGGGTTCCTTCTCACTGTCAATGCCAATTTTTGAAAAAATCATATTCGTACTTTTTCATATAACAGAAATTTGCGGTACTGTAGTAAAACTTTCCAACGTGCTTTATATGAAAACTGCACTGTTCTACTTTTGTACTGGGCGTGCGTCTGCAATGCAACTTTGTACAGTGCACTGTGTACTATTATTGCTCTACAGACTATACTACACTGTACACTCCTATTATACTTTTGAGCCTCAGTGCACATCCGCACTGTTCTTTTGTACTTCCGTATTAAAGGTATATGCGCCTAGTGTTCGTTTATAGCTTACATATGCATTGCTGTACTGTATATTGCATTGTGGAGCCACAGCCACTTGCATATATTTTCAATCAATGAATGCATTATACTGTAATGCGTGCATATGTGAAATTGTTCCTGTTCAGAATGCTGCAACACTCTGCACTGCAATACAAATCAATTTTCTGCGCAGTTCTACACTGCAGGCATGCTTGGTAGCACTGCGTGAGTGTGATACGCTGCAGGAACTAAGGTTTTTGGTACTATGTCGCCTTACATTCATGTCTAATCAAGCTGCGTCTTTACTGTCTACGTCTTTAAACTAGGATTTCCCTCAAAGGGATTAGTCTGAGTGATATTGTTAAGAACGTAGGATTAACAATTACGACATAATGAAAAAGAGAAAATTAAATGATAATATTACAAAATATCATACATAAATCCATATACACTGTTAAACAAATAGAAAAGAAGTACCGTCCATCAGATTTGTTTTTATAACATTTGGCAAATAATCCCATTTTTTTTTTGCTTGATCTTATAAAACGCCAAGCTTTTTAAAGTTACGTAATCAGATTTCCAGCCAATAGCGTATTTTAGCAAGCGTGGCTTAACGCAAATTTAATTTCATTGTTGCAACATTTTCCTTGTGACAAATATTTACATTTGAATTAAAATTTTTTCCTGTACCCAAACTCTACCCAACTCTTTACCTGTCTCGCTATCCATCTGCCAATCCGTCTTTCTACCTGTCTTGCTTCCCGTTTAATTACCAGTCTCTCGACACGTCTGCCTGTGTACATACTCCTCTCTCTACCCGTTTGTCAACTCGTCTCTGTGCTCTTCTGTCTGCCCGTCTCTCAACCTTTACTCTATATGCCTGTATATCGGTCTCACTACTCGTCTCGTGACCCGTCTCTCTATCCATCTCGGTACCCCTCTGTCAACCTTTTTTTTACCTGTCTCGCTACCCGTCTACCTATTCGTTTCGCAACCCGTTAGCCTATCTCTGTCACTACCCGTCTCTCTACCCATCTCACTATCCGTCTGTCTACCTCTTCCCAATAGTTTCACAATTAATTCAATATACAGAAGCCGTTTACCGTTATTAAATACAAACAGAAGTAATTCATCTAATATCAGATGCAATTTTTAAAAATACATGCCTAAACCAGCAAAATAATTCATCAGTTTTAGTTTCATAGTTGTTTATGTAATTTGGCAATAAATCTCAACTTCTTAAACACGAATTGTGTCAAACTTTTTAAAAAAGCCTAAAAGTCCGTATAACTGGGAAGTATCCTCAGTGCTATTAGATACACGTTATAGTTAAGTGAAATTTTCTTAATCGGGTTTGCAGTTAATTGCTTAAGTCAGAAAGCGTAGCTTAACGCCATTTTAAATTCAATGCTGTAACTTTCTTTTTATTTTTCTTATTTTTTTAAGAGTTGGTGGGAGGGGGAAAGATTAACAAATATATACATTTGAATTTAAACTTTTGCTTCCATGTTTATGTTAGTGTTGTTTGTATTATTAAGTATTACTTTGTTCACCGAGCTTCATTCGAAACAAATGTAAAAGACTTCTTCTGCAGTTTTTTCCAGGGGAAACTACCGTAATCGGGACCAACGCCAATCGGAGCATTTAATATCATTATTGTAACTGTTATAGAGTTAAAACAATGTTGTTACTAGCTTTATTGTTGTTTGAGACCAGCCTTGCCTGTGTATCTGAATGGGGAAAAGTTCCGTATCCTGTGCCGGTTGGCGCGATTGGCGAAAAAACTAAACATGTTGCCAAAAGCATCTTACCGAAGCATCTACTTTAAAAAAAGCATCTTATTAAAAGCATCTTATTAAAAGCATCTTGCCAAATTTTTCCAGAGAGCGGAAAAACATGTTTTTCAAATGTTTACAAACGTACTTTTATTAAACCATGTTTTGGAACCATCTTAAAAACATAAATACGATGCTAAAATAAAATTTTATCGCCATTGTGTTGTTATGAATCTTAAATATAAGATGTACCAAAAAATAATCAACTTTAGAACATCACGACATTTATTAACAAATCTTACAGAGCGCTCGAGATCTAACACAAACACAATTACAGTTAACCTAGGTTATATATCCAATCCAGTGTTCATAGTTAATGGCTGATGCCACATCTCCCTTTCAAAGATCCATTCTGTTTGGAGCTTTCACAGTTCTACCACTCCGAGTGATATAGGGTTGATTACCTTTAGCTACGACAGCTTGTTCTGTTTTGGAAACCTCGCTCTTTGTACCCTCTTCTAAAACAACTTCTCCCATATTTTCTTCTGCTGCTTGTTTTAGTTTAGTACCGGGAATTAGAAATTTTCTATTTCGCCTTAGAGTTTGTTGTCCCTCTTTAACGAGATACGATCTTGGTGTATCTGCCTCCCTTTCTATAGTGCCAACAGCCTTTCTATCCGTTATCCAAACTTTTTCACCTGGATCTATTGGTTTCAGCTCATGGACTTTATGTCTTCGATTATAATCTCTTTCTTGTGCTTTTATTCTATTTTCTTCTATTTCTTCCAATCTCTCCTTCTGTACCAGTTTTGGTTGAAGTTCTGAGAGTGCTATGGGTAGAGTTGTTTGTAAACGCCGTCCCATCAACAGTTCTGCAGGGCTATACCCATTTTTCAAAGGCGAAGCTCTGTAGTTCAACAAAGCCAAATAAGGATCTTTGGACTTTTTGAATCTGAGTTTGATTACCTTGACTGCTGCCTCCACAAAACCATTGCTTTGAGGGTATCTGGGACTAGACGTAACGTGCTTGAAACCATACACTGTGGAAAATTGTTGGAACTCAGCTGTTCGAGTTACTTCAAATTGTCGTCCATTGTCAGACCTAACTATATCAGGTATTCCATGTCTGGCGAATATTGACTTACAGTGCAGAATTACTTCTTTGGATGTGAGCCTGTCTAATTTTGCGACTTCTGGATAGCGTGAATAGAAATCAGTTACCAGCAAATACCAGTCTGAATGAAGCTTGAATAGATCCATGGCTACGATTTCCCAAGGTCTTTGAGGAAAACTAGTTGGTTTCAGTGGTTCAGAACAGTTTCTAGCTTCCTGTATACATGATGGACATTCTCGAACGAGTTCCTCTATTTGCTTGCTCATTCCAGGCCAATAAACAGCTGAATTTGCCAAAGCTCTACATTTAGTTATTCCCATGTGACCTTCGTGAATTTTCTCCAAGATTTCTCGTTGAAGCTTGTTTGGTACAATTATTCGATTTCCTCTCATAATTAGGCCATTATGAACTGAAATTTCGTATCTTAAAGGCCAAAAGACCCGGCAAGATGATTCTACATTCTTTTTCTCTGGCCATCCTTCTAAAGCATAGGTAGTTAACATCCTACATGTTGAATCTTTTTCTTGTTCAAATTTCAACTGGGAAAGTCTTTTTGGAGCTATCGGAACAGTTTCTGTAATTTGATTGACAAAGAGCTCGACATCTTCTTCCAAATCAAAAGTTGGGACCTGCTTTTGGTGAGGTGCTCTGGATAATGCATCTGCTGCCAGTAAATGTTTTCCTGGAGTATGAAAAACATCAAAAGAGTATCTCATCAATCTCATTTTTAATCTTTGAAGACGAGGAGTGAGATCATCTAAGGATTTTCTTGTTAATATAGGGACCAGAGGTTTGTGATCAGTTTCCAAAAGAAATTTTGTACCTATCAAATAATTACAAAACTTTTCGCATGCCCAAGTGAGTGCCAATGCCTCTTTTTCAATCTGGGCGTAACGTTTTTCTGTTGGGGTTAATGTTCTGGAAGCATACGCAATTACCTTCATCGTGGAGTCATCTTGTTTCTGGCATAATGTAGCTCCTAATCCATAGGATGAAGCATCAGCAGTTACTGTCGACTCTTTGTTAGGGTCAAATACAGTAAGTACTGGTTCGGACGAGAGCATTTCCTTTAGCTTTTTCAATGCATTTTCCTGGGGCGTATCCCAAATAAATTGACTTTTTATTGATAGCAGAGAAGTCAAAGGTGCCATGATATCTGAGAATTTTGGAATAAATCTTGCTAGATAATTAGCCATTCCAAGCAGCTGTTTAAGTTCCGTTTTGTTGGTTGGAGTTTCGAATTTTTGTATGGCTTGTATTTTCTCTGGATCTGGGCGTATTCCGGACTCATCGATTACATGACCAAGGAATTGTATAGACCTAACCGAGAAACAGCATTTTTGTTTATTTAGAGTGATTCCCGTTTCTTCCAGACGTTTCAAGGTTGATTTCAAACGCTCGTCATGTTCGTTTTGATTGCATCCCCATATCAGGATATCATCCATATTGCATATTATGCCTGATAGACCTTCCAAAGCTTGAGACATTCGACGCTGAAAATGTTCAGGTGCTGAAGAAATCCCGAAAGGTAAACGTAAAAAACGGAATCTACCGAAGGGTGTGATGAAAGTTGTAAGATAAGATGACTCTTCATCTAAAGGTACCTGCCAGAAACCAGAATTGGCATCTAATTTTGAAAATATTTTAGCTCCTGCCAACAGCGATAAATTGTATTCTGTAGTTGGTAACGGGTGCCATTCTCTTCGAATACTTCTATTAAGTACCGTTAAATCTACACAGATTCTTACATTTCCATCTTTTTTTCGTACCACCACTGCTGGTGAACACCAATCTGTGGGTGTTTCTACTGGTTCAATTACATTTAATTCTTGCATTCTATTAATCTCCGCCTTTGTTTTCTCCAACAACGGTATTGGTATTCTACGTGGAGAGGTGAGAGCATAAGGCTTAGCATCACCAATGAGTTCTATATGATAATTTCCTTTCAGCAATCCTAGTCCTTGAAACAACAGAGGAAATTCCCGAATAGGATCAAAGCTGCTAATACTTTGCACACAATGTGGTTGTATATTAGGACCTAGTCCGAAAGCTTTAATGGCTGGTTTTCCCAACAAACATGTTTGAAGGCCTTTTATGACAAAAATCTCTTCTAAACATCTTTTTCCATTATATTCTATGTTTTCAACTAATTTACCTGTTAATTTCAATGGTGTTCTATCGGGACCGAAAATTATTTTATCCGTACTCTTAAGATGAGCATTTTTTAGAACTGTTTGCACTATATTACTAGGAATGACTGAGTGATCAGCGCCACTGTCGATTTTAAATCGAATAGATTTTCCCAATATTTTGATCGGAACTATCCAATCATCACTATGTTGATTCTCTCCTATTAGACCTATGAACCCAGCTTCACCTTGAATTTCATTTACTCTGTTCATAGAACACAAACAAACTTTTTCCCAGTGCCCTTTTTTCTTGCACTTCCGGCAAAAAGAGTCCTTAGCGGGACAAAATTTTCTATCATGAGGTGTTTTCCCACACCATTTACAATTTTTCACATTAGAATGCATTTTATGATCACGGAAGTTGATATTATTTTTATTTAAATTAAGAGGTGTCTGTCGAAGTTTCTTTTTATGTGTTACTGCATTAATCGAGGTATTACTCACTAACACAGACTGTTGCCGTTTGATAGATTCCGACAAACGGACTTTATCAATGGCGGTTTGTAAAGTAAGCTGAGGATCAAGTTGTAGCTTTTCACTCAAAGATTGGTCAGTAATACCGACAACAATGCGATCCCGGAGTAATTCATGATGAAGATTACCATAAGCACATTTATCAGCTAATGCATATAGATCAGTAATAAAATCGTTAACTGACTCACCTTCTTTTTGTATCCGTCGGTTAAATTGTGCCCTTTCAAATATTGTATTTCGTTTCACTACGAAATGATTATCAAATTTTTCTAGCACTGCTTGAAAATTCTTTTTATCAGCTTCTGTGATGTCGAATGACAGAAAAATATCTTCGGCTTTGTCACCCATAATATATATAAGAGCATCCACTTGTTCTTCACCTGACTTCGTATTTAATCCTGAAGCAGTTCTGAAGCGTAAAAATCTTTGTTTCCATTTCGGCCATTCGGTTGGCGTTGAAAAAGGAAAAGATTCTGGTGGTGAAATATGATAAGCTGATGTCGCCATTTCGTACACAGAGTGTGCGTAAAAATGAAATTAGATATTCAATTTGAAACCGCTTGCCACCATGTGTTGTTATGAATCTTAAATATAAGATGTACCAAAAAATAATCAACTTTAGAACATCACGACATTTATTAACAAATCTTACAGAGCGCTCGAGATCTAACACAAACACAATTACAGTTAACCTAGGTTATATATCCAATCCAGTGTTCATAGTTAATGGCTGATGCCACAGCCATTTTCAAAATTTTAATAAGTAATGAAAATACATAAACAAACATATTTAACAAACCTAAGAGGTATTTTTGGGATAAATAATTGTTATTGTCAGGGGGCAAATTGTAAAAAATTAATAAACGAACGAAAAACATACCTAAATTAACTTTTGGGAACCTCAGGAAAAAAATATCGGTACTTTTCGGTTAGCCGGGCGCCAGTGAAATTTATATATCTATGTATACATATATATACATATATCTATACATACACACATTTATATATGCATGTATATATATATATACATACATATACACATATATATATGTGTGTATGTATACATATATATGTATATATAGATATATACATATCAGTGGCGCCCGGCTAACCGAAAAGTACCAAAATATCTGATGTAAATAGCATTTAAAATCTTTAAATGGAGAAGTGTTCCGTATAAAAATGTAAAACATTATACGCTTGATATAAATATTTTTGGAACAGCTGTCGCTAGCGCACTGGGATTGGCGTGATTTTTGTTTGCGCCATTTTGGCCAGAAAACCCCGTTTTTGAGAACCCGTTAGGCCAAGATTGCTAAAACAGCATGCTAGTTTGATTTTATTATGTTATAAAACACACACAATTTTTATTTTAAGCACACAGAAATTATTTTAGGCACAGATGTCATATACGCACCACATTGGCGCGATTCCCCCCCCCCCCCAATTTGGCGAAAACTTTGTTTTTGAATATTAGTTACAAAGGTACTTCTCTATTATCTCGTCGACCACTTTATGAACTATTTGATGACATAACAATCACGTATATTGCTTCTGACATCAAGTAAATGGGACTGCATTTTTGGCGTTTAATCTTACAGTTTGGCGATAGTTTTTTGTTATGAAAAGTGGTCGACGGGATAATAGAGAAGTACCGTTACAAAAAGCATGCAATAATAAATGAACAGTTACAAATAATAAACATAATAATATAAATATCACAATAAAACGTAAATATTAACACTTATTAACACATAAACAAAACAACCGGGTTACCATGTTTGCCATAAAATTGCCATTTTGTTGCAATCGCACCAATGTGGTGCGTATATGACATCTTTACCTTATTTTATTATACAACACACACAGTGATTAATTTATTATAAAACACACAATATTTAATTTAACATAAAAACACAGAATTTGCCCTAACGAGTTGCTACACGAAGCAAAATCGCCAGGTTGCCCACACATAACATCGCCATTTTAGTACCAAAAAGATACCCCGGTGCGCCTGCGACATCTGTATTATCTTTTTTTAATGTTTTAATATTTTCGAAAGCATAGATAAAAAGGTAAAAATCTCATTCCCAACTGCCATTAGAATTAACATATATATATAAAAAAAATATCTACAAAACATATGTTTACATAATATTACATCTGCAAAACATAACTTTAGAAAAGGTAACCGAAAGAGTGAAGATCGCAACAACCACATCGAAACACTTATCACCAAAAAATAACTCGCCAAATCTACCGGCACAGGAGATGGATTTTTCCCTCTGAATGCAGAATATGTTTTTTTTTTTTTTTTTTGTACGATGGGTGATTATAATAATTTCACATACTACATACCGTTTGATATATTGGTACTTTTATGTTATCCTGGCGCAGTTGATAAATCGCCAAATATTGTTCCTATAACATTTTCATATTGAGTTCATTTCACTTAAATATAAACCTTTCACTCATTTAATTTAAAATACATGCCTTTCATTAATCCCATTTAAAATGCTAAAAAGAGAAAACAAAAAGAAATAATGCCATAAATCGAAACCTTTTCTTTAAACACCAAATAATTTTTTTTTAATCTACACACGCGAAATAAAAAAAGCTGCTATTGCTGAGATTTGCGCCAAATCTCTAATACCAAGTCTACCAAGTTATTGCGGGATTTTTCTTTCAAACAGAAAAAAATCCAGATTAATTTTCGATTTCTACTAAATTGAAATATATTTTATTGTGCTGAATATTAGTGCTTGCATATTATTTTGCTCCATGTACTCCATGAACTTTTCAATTCCGATTGTCTACGAAAATCTCCCGCATGTGAAAATGACGTACGCACAAAATTTAGAGACGTATGTACTTTAATTGTGCTTTTTTATCTATTTTTTTAATATAATTTCCAAACGGTTTGACATTTATTCTTGGTAATAAATAGACGTCGTTGTCAGCTTTATAGGTACCTGCTGTAAAAATTTGAACGAAATCCGTTAAATATTTTTTGAGTTATGCTTGACGAAAGGTTTTAATATCCATCCTAGCTATATATGGGGCAAAGTAATACTGCGCTGTGTATGAGTCTTTGTTGCACTCAGACAACTATACATTTTTAACGTAACTGTGAGTGATTTCCTTTATATGTAAAAAGCGCGAATATGATTTTTTCAAAAGTTGGCATTGACAGCTGCAGTCAAGAAGGAACCCCTTTCCTGTCTCATGCTCAATTATAAGCACTTGTCCAACCCTTTTTCATACTTAAACATATTAACCTTTTTTGGTGCGCTTCAGAGCATTTTTTAATACTGGTCATTTAAATTTTTTGATAAAAACTAAAGTTTTTTTAATATCTTGAAAAGCAAAAAATTTTGCTATTGTCAAAATTTTAAGGTTACATTGTTTTTACAACACTCGCCAAATCGTTGACTGCTCATCGCCAAAGTAACATTTTTTCATGTCTACCTGCTCTCTCAAATGTCAGGGGACCGTCACATCAATAATTAAATGGTGGTTTTCCATAGCTATTACCTCATAAAGAAACTGGATTCTATAATTGTCTCGGTCGTATCCATGGACGGTCGTATCCATGGTCTTCTGTTTCTGCTGCACTGAAGTCGCCTGCTATAGGCTGAGTTGTTCTTTCAGTGGTATCTTTCCTTACTACTCTTCTTAGTCTTTCTTAAAATCGCTGAATGGGGCCGAATATTAGGTTCTGATAATTACACTAACGATCAGTTCAGTGATGATGCTATAAAAATTGAGTTTTGATTTTGCATCGTTATTTGGGGCATGAGACTGTTATTTAAGAAAGTTATGCCGCGATATATATTTTTTATGTATATAACACGATTGCAGCTTGTAATCGTTGTTTTGTTTCGCGACATTCTTCCATCTCTGAAATTTTTTTCACATTGTGCTCAAAGCATTCACGGTAGAGTTTAAATTCTCCCAATAGGTCTTCTTCGTTTTGCCAAGGCTTGAACAACATCAGCAAAGAATGATGTTAGTACAACTCAATTCCAGTGTCCGTTTTCGTGTTATGATAGGGCGTTTTCAAAACAACTGGTTTCAAACATTTTCTGAACCAACTGAGGTTCTTTTTTAATTAGTAATATTCTACAGACTTTGGTTTGTTTCGTTCGTATTAGTACCTAGCGGCCAATTCGTATAAACACATGTTTTCCAATTTGTCATGTCGATTCGGGTAATAATCATCAATAAAATTCCGATAGTAAATTTCAGTAGATCGTTCATCCTCTTTTGCCAATAAAACCAAATCATGGTGACTTTCAGTTTTCTTCGTCGGTCGTTTTTCATGCTGAAATTTACGTATTGCACAGCATCCCATGAATAGAAGCATTTATAGCCGAGAATTTTGTCTACGGCTTCGTAACTTCTAGTTTCTCGACTAATCAAGTTTTATCTCGCAGAAGCGCGTAATCTGGCATCGAGACTTCTGTTTTCGTCAATGGTCTTCCAAATCTCTTCCTTACGATTCTTTTTCCGGTTTGGTTATATAACGCGTAATGTAACGATTTAACACCAAACTGGGTTCTCCAACAACCTGGATGTCAATATTGGCGGCTCACATGAACAAAATCGCGGGATTATAATCATTGATCCAAGTTTGTTTTTCTGATCGTTTCAAACCACATAACTTTGTAACATGGTGTCCACCTTTTCGAGATAAAATGCAGTCTTTAACAGAATTTAAAGTTCAATGTTTCACCAAACCATACATGAAAATTATGTGTAATAATATGCAGCCTGATTATGGCACATTATTCATGACCATTTAGATGATAATAATGATAGATTTTCTAATATTCCGTAATCGAGTCTACAGACAATGTTAGCGAGAAACAAAAAAAATGAGGTACTTTTCGGCTAGCCGGGAGTCAGTGAAATATATATATATATGTATGTATATATATGTGTGTATATATATATACTTCACTGGCAGCTGGTTAACCAAAATGTACCAAAAGATATTATAGCAACAATACTTCACTGGCAGCTGGTTAACCGAAAAGTACCAAAAGATATTATAGCAACAATATGGCTACAGTGTAAATGTGGATATGATGAAAGATTTTCACAAGATCGCAACAACCACATCAAACATTTATCGCCGATAAGAGTCCACTAAATCTACCGGTACAGGATTTTTCCCTTTATTGTATAACAATTATTTGTTTTCTTATTTTAAGTATATATTTGTGTTTTAATTTTAATAAAATAGTGCTTAAAAGTCTGTAATTTTCAAATGTTATATTTTTCAAATGCTTACTTTCGTTTCAACATTGTTTTTTTTTTTTTTTTTTTTTTCAAGTGTTTTGATTCACGGGAATTTCATTTTGCGCTTACTATTTACGCTTGGCGACAATGGTTTTTGTATATCGGAAAAGTACCGAAAAATAATTTCCATTCAATAAATAACAAATCAAAATGTTTGACACGGTTTGCATGACAACACGATTTGTAGACAACATCTGTTCCGTCAGGGTTGAAATAATTGGCGCATTAGCAAACATTTTGGCATGGTGTTGGTATAACGGAAAAGTACCAAAATAAAAGATACAGCACAAGCTGTACAGGAACGACTTAATAACGACGACATTGAAAATTGGGTACTTCTCTATCATTCCGTCGACCTCTTTTCATAACAAAATACTATCGCCAACTCAAAGATTAAACGCCAAAAATGCAGTCCCATTTACTTGATGTCAGAAGCATTATACGTGTTTGTTATGTCATCAAGTGGTTTTTAATTCGACATTTGCGTGTATTATTCATTATGTTTTACTGACTTATTAGTTATTCCATTAATTAAAATAACAATTGTGTCCGTAAATTAATATATTTTATTTATTTATTTATTTTGATATTCCAATGGCAACGTTCTCCCTTTTATTTGGCGTTACAGTTTGGCGATAGATTTTTGTTATGAAAAGTGGTCGACGGGATAATAGTACCGAAAATTGTTTGCCGCATATTTTACGTGAATTACATGAAATTATGAAACACAATTCTTTTATATAAGCATATAAAACGCTTAGTGAGTTTGAACGTGAATAGCAGGAGCCTGCGAGGCGATATAATTTTCCAATATATATATTTCCTCATTGTCGATGAATAGTGTATGTGTATTATTTCAAATTTAATGTGAAAACCACGATTTCTACCTACGATTACTGTCCTATAACGGGCATTTACGCTAGTATGAAAATAAAAACAAATAAGCATGTTTATCACGTGATTTATTTAATTTGAATGAATTCTGTTACATCTCTATAATAAAACTGTAAGTCATGTGACTGTCCTCAACAGTTCCGGGATGCCGCATCGCTTTTTCATATGCCAAGCGGCCATTTTTATTCAAAATTATTTTTTCGAATAAACTGCATAAAAGTTACATTTTAAGAAAGATCGTTCAAAATAAATTAATATTTGAGAGATGACTTGCGTTCAATTATGTATATATTCTGCAATAACTTCAGTCGAAAGATTCGCAGTTCAAATTCTCTATTCATAAAAGTAAACAAAAAAAAGATTGATTCGTCGTGAACATTTAAAATATTAAATCATGGAGGTAATCATTCGCAAAGCAAGTTCTCCGCGAATGAATTTTTGGACCGCTGCCTCGCGTCAAAAAAATAATTCGCACCAGTGAGACAATCAAAGTTTACCATAATTATGTGCTATACAACTCAACTTTCGGACCTTTTCTTGACGTAAATTGAACTCATGTAATAATATTTAATGAATCAGATTTTTAGCATTTTTAAAATCGCTAATACAGCTTTTATTTATCGCGTGTACAAATTAGAAATGATACTTTGATTTTGAAATCAAATGTTTTGATTTATGATATTATTTCTTATTTATTTATTTATTTTCTCTTTTAAATGAAAAGTGTGAAGTATTTTTAATTTATGTAATATAAGCATTTTAGATTAAAGTTAAGTATTTTAAATGAAATGAGTGACAGGTTTATAATTTAAAATTAAATTAATTGTAGTATGAATGACGGTGATGGGAACGATATTTGGCGAATTATCATTTGCTCCCGGCTAACAAAAATACTCATAATTAAAAAAAAGAATAAAAATAAATAAATGATAGTTTGTTGTAAATAAATATTGATATACATATCAAAAATAATTTATAGAATTAAAATAAAAAATAAAAGTAAATAAACAACAATTTCCATAACAAAGTTTTCGCCAAATTGGCGGGGGAGGGGGGGGAATCGCGCCAACGTGCGTATGTGACATTTGTGCCCAAAAAATATGCGAAATGCTAGCATGATCGCAAAAGTTCATGATTTGTCTATTAGAATCTTCCGATTTGGCGAAGGATTAAGGGAAAATTAAATTATGAATAAATGTAACGTGTTGCAATGTTTAACATACATTTAAGGGAGACCAAACTGGTCGCCAGTGGCGGCTAGTACATAATAATAATATTTATTTAAACTTTCGTGCAAACGCGCGCATTTGCTACGATAAAAAAAGAAAAGAAAAACCAATGTTCAATCGAAGCTTTAAAACATAAATTCGATTTTCTCAGCGACCGTCAAACATACAAAGATAAAAAAAAAATCTATTTTAAGTTTTACCAAGAGGAAAAAAATAAACAAAAACGAAGTTAATCCAGCTAGTGGAAGTTGAGCTACAGTTTGTTGAACTTTTCGTCTTCATTTTTTCGTTTAAAGTTAAATAAAAAACTACAGCAAGCTACAATAATTTTTTGAATGCTATCATTTTATTCGTCTCGTCCAGTTCTACCTTTAAAAAAAATCATTGTCGTATGTCAACTGGTTCGCCAGAAATTTCAGAAAAACGTTTGCATTTTCTATTTCTTAAACATATTATAGCAAACACTACCGCGTTTGCTATGATTTAATAAAACTGGAAAATAAATCTGGATTTTTTCCTATTTGAAAGAAAATACTCCTAATAACTTAGCAGTAGAGATTTAGCGCAAATTTCCACAATAGCATTTTTTAAATCCCCAATAGCAGCTTTTATATTTAGCGTGTATAAATTAGAAACAATTCTTTGATGTTTAAATAAAATATTTTGATTTATGGCATTATTTTTTTAAAGTTTTTTTTAGTAATTTAAATTGAGATACTGAAAGGTGTGTATTTTAAATAAAATGAGTGGATGTCATGTATTTTAAATGTATATAGTTTAAATTAAATGAGTCAAAAGTTTATATTTTAAATGAAATGAATGCAAAATGAATATGGTATGGGAACAATATTTGGCAATGTATCACCTGTGCCCTGTTAATATAAAAGTACTAATATTGCAAATTGTATGCGGTATGCGGGAATGGAACAATTAATTATGCTATAAACACCCTTCGTACAAGAAAAATACATAATATTCTGCATTTAGATACACAGGCAAGGTTGACATCAAATAATAGTATTGCTAAAAAGAACAGCACATAAATGCATGAGAGTTATAATAATGATATTAAGTAATCAAATCGATTTCGGGCCAGGCTATGGAAGTTTCTCCTAGAAAGAAACCACAGAAGGAATGTTTTACATTTGTTTCGCGTGAAGCTGGGTCTACAAGGTACGAATTACCTTTACAAATATCAGTTATATAAACCAAAGTTTAAATTCCAATGTAAATATTGGCAATCCGTTCACCCCTGTCCCCTGAAAAAAAAAAGTTACAGCAATGACATTAATTAGCTTTAAAACTCGCAAAAGCAGCGCTTTTCTTTCGCATGGATAACTTAGAAACATTGCTTTGATGGTGAAATAAAATGTTTTGGCTTATGGTAATATCTTTTCTTATTATATTTATTTATTTATTTATTTGCATTTTAAATGAAATGAGTCAAAGACATGTTTTAAATGTATTTATGCATAATATATAATACTGATTATCAATGTTTGTTTATGACAGTAACACAATATTTTGAAAGAAAATTGTTCACACAAAGCCAAATTTGATATTTCACAATCGATAGTGTACAATTCAGAGATTCCTTTTACTTCATAGCAGATCACTAATCAGATATTTTACAATAAAAACTCATTTTAGTTATTTAAATAATGTAGTGGTTTTTTTTAATTAATGATTAGGCAATGTTCATTCCTTCATGAGTAGGTAACTTCTTTGTTATAATAGAGACACTTATGGAGGTTTCAGTGTTTTTACATGAAATGGAATCACAAAAATACATTTGGAAATCAGACTAAATGTATTGCCAAACAAAATGATTACTTAACACGCCAGGATTGGCGAATTTACTGACGTTAAAAAATAAGTACTATCTCCTAGTAAAAAAAGTAATTACTTAGATTACACAGTTTTTCCATTAAAGAGATGATATGCCTAGAAACCTACGATAAACACTTTTATGAAGTGAGACTAAATATATGTTTAATTAGTTCGATTACTTAAGGTGTGTGTTGTGTATTGTCGCATATACTACCGAAAATATTAAAATTTTTATCCCATTCGCCATAATTCATACTGTAGTTTTTAAGTATTTTATCGTATCTGTTGAAATAGAAAGAAATGTTTTATAAAGATGTCAAATAATGAAGAAAAATGTTTATAATGTTTTAGTTGTTAATGTAGTTAAACATTTTGAGGTGTATTGTGAATACATACTATCAACAAGCATAACAATTTGTTAATGTATATTCAGCGTACAGAAAGACAAACATGCTCTAAAAAATATTATTTCCATTAAAATGGAAGAAATAACAAGAAATGAGGCTAAAAGTGATAAAGTAATCTGAAAACTTTAAAGAAAAAAATAGGAATTCAGACTGTTGTATAATTAAATTTGGATTTTACTGCTTAAACAAAGATGTGAACTAAAACATGTAAATTTGTTAGAAATCAGCTAAATTGAATAACGACAAATTTTAACGATCAGAAAAGTACTATTCTCTTCAAACTGGCTTTTAATGTCAAGAAGAGAACTGAAGTAATCAAAACTGATAAACTGGTAAATTACAATCTAATTGGTAAAATCTGAATGATGAAAAGCTGACAGTTAGTTTTAATTAAAAATGGATTGTAATTGATTTATGCTTGCATAATCCTTATTTTATTAAACCCAACATGTAAATCTAGAATGCAATAAGTTCAGATGGGATTTTCGAAATAAAATATTAAGTGATTTTTAGCAAAAGAATTTCATGAAATAAACATATCTCTAACATAACGAAAGTTATAGAACTATTCTACCCATGGAGTAGTATTATCGTTACCTTATTTGATTTTAATTCCATATTTAAGATATAATTAAATGTTGTTTGTTTTTACTAAATCATATTTAGACTTAATTTCATAATGAAATTATATCCTGTGTATAATTTCTAAGATACAATTCAAATTTAAAATACTTCAAGATAGTATGTTTTATTTTAAAGTTGTTGCAGCTTACTCATAATTAATAAAGACATCAAAATGCCTTAAATTTATATTTGATAATCTATCTATTGAATCTTAAAGATTTACAATTCTTATTCAAAACTGAAAAATATGGAAACAGATAAAGTCGCAGATATTAGATTTTTTGTCGACAAGCAAATTTTGTCTCGGGGACCTAAAGAAATAAAAGATTATATATTAAATAAAAACAATATCTATGGTAGAATGCTATTTACGCTTAAAGATTATTTTACAAAATATTCAAGAAAATTTGAAAGAATTTCTTTTCTTATCACAGATGAAGTAAATCAGTCATTTCCGAATGGTACATTGACGGGAATAATAGGGATGGTAAATCGATCAGAAATTGATATTGGCGTTCAAACAGATATTATGGACGAGCTAAGCACAGTGAGAGTGGATTTCTCTTACCCGTACAAACTTAATTCTGCTACATTTGTGACTCAAAAATCAGAGTATAAACCACAGATTTTTGACGTTTTACAAACATTTTTATTGCCGCTTTGGATAGCTATAATCTCAATTTTACTTGCAATATCTTTCGTATATTACTTCACTTTCAAAAGAAGGTATTCATTTGATAAAATTTTACTTCATTCTTTCGCCGTTTTGTTAAGACAGAGTTCTATTTTAAAACCGTCATCAATAATAGAAAATTTGCTCGTATTTTCGTGGGTTGTAGGAGCAATGTTTCTTTGTTTGGCTTATGATTCCGTATTCTTGTCTTTTCTTGCATTTCCCCCTATTACACAAATTAAAGACGTGCCACAGTTGGCTAAGGCTGTAAAAGAAGGACACTATCACTGCATATCGCCTCCACAATCATCTTTTTTTGGAATGTTATTAAATTCTAAACATGAACATTTAAAAATAATTGGACGAGACCTTGAGACGAATAACTTAAGCAACGGAAATACATTTCTTGATTTTCTGCAAGACAGAAGGAAACTAAATCTCGCTTTTATAGTAGATACAGATGTCGTTGATATTTTGACTGTAGAAAAAAAATTCGTCTCTGAGGACCGTTTCCTGGAAAGCATGTCTGCAATGATTTTTCGAAAAGAGTTTTGTTGCAAACAATTGGTGAAAAAATTCGTTCATAAATGTATGGTTTCGGGGTTGTATTTCAAGTACCATAATGATAGAGCATTTTTAATTCGTATGCCACGTCTACAGAAGTATGAGGAAAAAGACACCAGTAAAAGAAAATTAACCCTTACAGATGTTGCTCCTGTGTTTTTATTTTTAGTATTTGGACACACAGTTTCATTCTTAGTTCTTATCGTAGAAATAGTGTCAAATCGTAAGAAGAAAAAGGATCATTTGAATAAAAAAAAAAAAAAGAAGAATGAGAATCGCATACAAAGAAGATTCTGTATAATTAGCTTTAAAAATTGAATTGTAATTATTCTTATATTATCAAATCTTGTTTCATTTTGTAGACGTTGTATGAAAATAATACAAAAATTTCATATAATTAGTAAAGCACTGAATAATAACACATATGTTACTCTAAAAATATTACATTGCATTAGATTTTTAAAATTATATGATACTATTATGTAATGAAGATTTTGTATGAATAGTTCTGCACAAAGTACACATTGAGACGAACATGTTCGGGTCGTAAGTAGGATCTTTCGGTAGCTTAAACGTCCCAAGCCTACTCTCCCCGCTCTTCGGTGTCTTTAATTTATGTACTTTTCCTTTTAAATTTGTCCGGTATCAATTTTTTCAGTTTTTTTTTCTTTTCTATTTAGAGTCTAAGGCATACGGGTCGCACGTAAAGACGTTTGACGGGAACATCAGCAGCTTGCAGCGGCAGCGCTTCGCGCAATTCTTAATTCAATGTTTAAGAAATAAAAGTTTTTTGTTTTTCATGTGTTACATTTAGACAATATCATGCTGAATTCATATCCTGTCTATAACTTCAAACATACGATTTAGTTTTAGAACGCTTCAAGATCTTTTTAAGTTGTTGCAACTGATTCATTATTAATAAAGCCGTCGATTTGTTTTCATTTGCTAATATATCTATTGAAAATTAAATGCTTATAACTCTTATTCAAAACGCAAAATTATGGAGCTAGATAAAGTCACAGATATTGGATATTATCTCGACAAGAAAATTTTATCTCAAGGTAAAGAAAAAATAAAAGCTTACATGTCGCATAAAACCAATATCAATGTAAAATGCTATTTATGCTTGCAAATTATTTTACAAAATATTAAAAAAAAAATCGTTAGAGTTTCTTTCTGTTTCACTGATGAAGTAAATTATCGATTTCCGAATGGTACATGCACGGGAATATTAGGGAAGGAAAATCGATCAGAAATTGATGTTGAAGTTCCACCAATTACTATGAGTGAAGAAAGCACAGAGACGGTGGATTTCTCTTATCTCTTATCTTAAAATATTATGATGCAGTTGCTGCGATTTTGTTAAGCTTAATGAACATCTATAAATGTGCAAAAGTTTCTCATGATTCTTAACTTACAAATACATAATTATGCTTCAGAAAGTATTAATGACTTGACTATTATTGTCCAAAAGAACACAGCTAAAAAGAGTAAACTCGTAAAATCACGGGAAACTTACTATAAATGTATTTAAGCGACAAATCTTATTGGTGTAGATATTACTCGAAATAAACTATTCTTTTAAAATGGAAATTTCAGTACAAAATAATATACATAAAAACTAATAAAGAATTTAAATTTTTCTCCAATTGAAAACAATTTTAGTGTAGTTTTTTATTATATTATTGTATCAGTTGGAATAGAATGAAATGTTTTATAATGTTGTAAAATAATGAAAATATTTTAGTGCTTAATGCAGTTGAACATTTTGATGTGCATTATGAATGACAGTATGTTAATTAATCTTGTGTTTACATATAGACAAATATGCTCTGAAAAGTGTTATTTTCTTTAAATTGGAAAAAATAGCGAGACACAACTAAAGAGGATAAAAGTGATAAATTAATCTGAAAACAAGAATCCAAATTTTTTTATATTTTTTAAGTTCGATTTTACTGTCAAGAAATCAGACGTGAACAAGTAAAATATATTTGAAAACTTCTAAACTGAAAAACTATTTTCCAAAAAATAATAATTTTTTTTAATTGGCTGTTATTGTCAAGAACACATCTGAAGTATTCAAAACTGATAAAGTGGTAAATTACAAACTTAAATAATTCGTAACAGCTGAAATATAAAATACCGGTAAACATTTAACTTTAATTGAAATTTGATTGTTGATGATTTATGTCTGCATAACTTCTTTTATAAGACAGAGAACCCACACGAATATTTAGAATGCAGCGAGTTCAGATATTATTTTTGCAATAAAATAGATAGTGATTTTTAGTAAAATAATTTCATGAAATAAACATGTTTATAGTTTAATGAAAAATATAGAACGATTCTAAAAATGAAGTATTTTAGTTAATTTATCTCATCTTTAATTCAATATTTAAGAAATAATTGAACGTTGTTTTTTTTACTGATTAATAGTTAGGCTTAATAACATGCTAAATTAATATTCTGTCTATAATTTCTAATATTCGATTTAGAGTTAAAATACTTCAAGAAAGTGTGTTTGATTTTAACATTATTGCAGCTTCCTCATAATTAATAGACATCAAATAGTTTTTAATTTAGTTTTGATAATTATATTAAAAATTAAACGTTTACAATTCTTATTGAAAACTCAAAATTATGGAAAAAAAGAAAGTCGCAGCTATTGAATTTAATATCGATGCGCAAATTTTATCTCAGGAACCTAAACAAATAAAATCTTACCTATCAAATAAAACCAATATCTCTGGTAGAATACTATTTACGCTTGCAGATTATCTTACAAAATATTCAAAGAAATTCGATAAAATCAGTTATGTTCTCAGAGATGAAGAAAATGGGGTATTTCCGAATGGTACATTGACGGGAATAATAGGGCTGGAAAATCGATCAGAAATTGATATTACCGTTCAACAAGTTACTATGAAAGACACAAGCACAAATGTAGTGGATTTCTCTTATCCGTACAGACTTAATTCTGCTACATTTGTGACAAGAAAAGCAGAATACAAACCACAGATTTTTGGCATCTTCCAAACATTTTCATTGCCGCTTTGGATAGCAATTATCTCAATTTTAATTGCGATGTCTTTTGTATATTACGTCACATTAAAAAGAAGGTATTCATTTGATAAAGTTTTACTTCACACTTTTGCGGTTTTATTAAGGCAGAGTTGCATTTTAAAACCGTCATCAATGATCGAAAACTTGCTCGTCTTTTCGTGGGTTGTCGGAGCAATGTTTGTTTGTCTGGCTTACGATTCCGTATTCCTGTCTTTTCTTGCATTTCCCCCAATCAATCAAATTAAAGATGTACCACAGTTGGCCAAGGCTGTAAAAGAAGGACACTATCACTGCATAGCGACTCCGCATTCAGCTATATTTGAACTAGTAATAAAAGCAAAACATGAACATATAAAAATAATTGGACGAGACCTTGAGACGAATAATTTAAGTTATAACGGAAATACTTTTACAGATTTTTTTTACGATAGAAACAAAGAAAACATCGCTCTTATAGTAGATACAGGTGACGCGGATATTTTCAGTGTAGGAAAAAAATTCGTCTCTGAAGACAATTTACTTGAAAGCATGTTTGCAATGATGGTCCGAAAAGACTTTTGTTGTAAAAAATTAATGGAAAAGTTCGTTCATAGATTTATGGCTTCGGGATTGTATTTCAAGTATCAGAATGATAAATCTTTTTTACTTCGTATGCCACGTCTACTCGAACACGTGGAACAAGAAACCAATAAAAGAAAATTAACCCTTACAGATGTTGCTCCTGCGTTTATATTTTTAACATTTGGACACATCATTTCTTTCTTAGATCTTATCGTAGAAATATTGTCAAATCTTAGGAAGAAAGTAGATCGTATAAAGAAAAATAAAAAAAGAAGAATGAGAATTCCCTACAAAGAAGAGTCTATCTAACTAGCTTTGAAAATTGAATTGTAATTACTCTATTCGTAGAATAGTAATTCGTTGAATTGTAATTACTCTATAATAAGATTCGGTAATATAAATTACCGAATGTTATTACATTTTGCGGATGTTGTACTAAAATAATCAAAAATTATATATAATTAGCATTGCACTGAATAGTACTGTGTATTTTACAGTGAATAGTACTATGAATTTTACTCTGAGAATATCACATTGAATTTGATTTTGAAAATTATATGAGACTATTATGTAACGAAGATTTTGCATGATTATTTTCTGCATGAAATTACATATTGATTTTATCGTATGAAATTGGCATGAAAGGATTTTATAGCAAAAGTACGTTAAACGCGTATGAAACATAGTTTTCAGCCGCCTACTTTTTTAAAAATGAGATTGCTTTAGTGTCACACTTATAAACTGTGTAATCCGCCTTATTTTTACATTATTTTATCTGTCCTTAAATAAGGCGAATATTTATACCGTGTGGTGGCAATCAAGCAATCTGAATTTTTAAAATGTAGCGAGCTGGCTACTCTAGTTTGATATCTTACCTTCCTCATTTTTCTTCCCAAAATTTTATTTGTTCCTTTAGAGCTGGAGACGATATAAATAAGCCAAATGAAAACCATAGGCGGCTACCAAAGTCCATCTTTTTCCCCTCAATGTTTACTCTTGTATTTCATTAATTCGGGTGTGTTTCACATATTGATAATGAGATTGGAAATCTTTCGCTGCTGATTTTGAAAGAAATAGCAAAACTGTATTATCCTTTATTTGAGATTATTATTATATTTATAAAGATAATTGATAAATTAAGGTATGGCACATGGTAAATTATTTATTATAAACACTAATACATCAATACTTATTGTAATTAAAAAGAGTGTTTTTGTAATTACTTGCATTCTAATAAATAAAAATTTAAATGTAGAATATCTTTGTTTTATTGTACATTTCAGTTTTAATAAAGAAAAATGATATGAGACATTTCGAACATTTTAAAAGCGTTAAGATATTAATTGTGTTATATTGAATGAAATCAGTACGGGCAATATGTCGGTAGAATTGTGAAATATGTTATTTTAGATATTTATTAATGATTTATAGAATTAGCTCTAAAGCTGATACTTTGAAAATGAGAAGTTGAAAATGCTTTCATTATCTGTTATAGCATTAATCAGGAGTGAAAACAGCCAAAAAAGAAAATAAAGAGAAAAACTTATCTGGCTATTTTCGTTTTCTTTTAGATTATGAAAGTAATTGAATCGGTATGCTTCTAAAATAATTAGCAATATGCAAAACCAAATGTAAATAGAGTAAAATAAGAATTTATATTATCAATTCATTCATTTATATGTACTAATTTGTGTATTTATAAGAAGTTTGCGAGTTAATTTATTTTTGGAAACGTTTTTAGAAATATTTTTATCATTGACAGAGTGTCACAAACGTTTTTCGTATTATCACGTTCATACTATTTTTCTGCAATTTGGCTGCCATATGGCTGCCATATGTTAGTATTTTTTATTCTTTTTCCTGAATTATAAATACATATTAAACTGTTTTGCAGTTTTTCTTTCTGTCAATTTATATTAAAAGAAATTTAATTAATTAAGCAAAAAATAAAATAAAATAATAAAGCGAAAAATAACGTATTTGTGGAAGATTTTAATCTCTGAACAATGAAATCATCTACAATTTTTTTAGCATCTTTCAACATAAAATATTCTGGGAAAAGGGAAATTTTTGCTCACAAAGTTCTGTTGCATCAAGCAAGAAATATCTTTAAATAACTTAAATATTGTAAAAAATTATGAAATTGAGATTATGGTTTAAAAAAAAAATAAGCGTAAAATAAAATTTAATGGAAATTAACATAAATACATAAAACAAATCAATACTTGAATAATTTTCAACTCATTAAATATTTTTCCAATGCATTTCTTTTCACCATATGCTTTATTCCAATTCTGTAAAGCAAAATCTTAATTTAGAAACTAAAAAACTAATTTTCAATAACTTAAAAGCATATGTTTTCGCTAGATTACTTTGTTAGTTCAGTCATAACAGATAAATATTAATGTTGTAGAATAAAAAATAAGTTACAAAAAAAATCTCACATTCTTGGCTACATTGCCTATACCATTTGCATAAGCATCATTGGAGAAATTATTATTTTTATCTGCTGCCACTAAGACACCATTTTGTAATTCATCTATATATTTTTATCTAATTTTCATCGAAAAATTATAACTTTTATCAAAGTAGAATTAAGGATCATCTGCCAAGTTATAGAGGTCATTTATGGAAAACAAAGACCTTGAAATACATACTTTTAGTATATTGTAGAGGCTGTCATCACAAATCTCCAGACTGCAGGATCGCACTCTCTAATTAAGCGTACGGTATCGGATGATTCAATCATTACTAAAAAAGATACCTTCGTACTTTTAGTAATTTTAGAAAACTAAATTATTCTATAAAAGAGTAAAATAATAACTTACACTATCATTTCAATAATTTATATATGCTAATTTGTGTATTTCCGAGAAGTCTGAGAGTTATTTTACTTTTTTGAAATATTTTTAGAAATATTGTTTGCATTGATAGAGTGTGGCAAATGCTTTTCGTATTATCACATTTATACATTTTACTGCACATTGAATGTAATTTACCAGTCGTTTCTTTGTTTCTTTTCCTAAATTATAAATGCATATTAAACTATTTTGTATGATTTCTTTTCTTTATATCACGTTTTGAGAAAAAAAAAATATTAAAGCGAAAAAAATTATAATAAAGCTGCAAAAAATAAAGCGAAAACTAACGTGTTTGAGGAAGATTTGTAGTCTTGAACAATGAAATGCTCTTATATTTTTTTCACATGTTTCAATATCAAAGATACTGAGAAAAAATATATTCTTGCTTACAAAATTCAGTTGCATTAAGCAAGAAGTATATTTAAGCATCTTAAATATTGTCTGAAAAAAAAGAAATTTTGATTATGTTTCTATTTAAATATATGTAAAATAACATTTTATAGAAAATCATTTATAATAAAAACAAAAACTAAATCCATATTTTGAATATTCTACAACATATTAAATATTTTTCTTTTGTATAGTTTTTCTAGTCTTGTAACTGAGCTAATTCGTTGAATTTAAAATTCGTTAGTTTCCTTCATTATCTAAGAGTTTTAAGTTAAGTTGATTCACTTTTTGAAAAATGAGCATCAAACTCAAAAAATCCGCTAGTTTTAGTCAAAATTACAACTCATTCAATTTATTTTTCATAATTTCCTAAAAAAATTTCTTGAATTTAAAAAAGAACAGCCTTAAATTGACCCCTTTCAAATGCCAGTTTCATCAAAACTCCAGTGTAGAACGTTGAAAATACATATGTGCGTGGATGTGTACATACATTATGGTTTACACTTAATATGTGAAGTAACCTCCTCATTCCCTTCTCCCCTTCCCCCCTTCCCCTTCCCCTTCCCCTTCCTTACCTCTCTGCTCGGGGCACATAAAAAATATTTGACGTTTCACAGTCGACAGTTTACAATTCAGCGATAGATTTTATTTCATATCAGATCACTCCTCAGATATTTCACAATTGCAACACATTTGAATTGTTTAAGCAATGTGTTTTTTCATCAGCAGCAATGTTTATTCTTTCAGGACTAGGTAAGGTTTTGTTATAATAAAAACACTTATTCATGTTTCAGTGTTTGTCCATAAAAGAGATCGTAGATGCAGAATCACAAAAATACATTTGCAAAATCAAACTATCTGTATTTCCAATCAAAATGATTACTTAACACGTTGTATTGGCGCATTTACTAGCGTTAAAAAATAAGTACTATGTTTTAGTAAAAAAGTAATTATATAGATTACACAGTTTTCCCATTAAATAGATAATTTGCTTAGAAACCTACGAAAACACATTTATGAAATGGGACTAAATATATGTTTCATTAGTTCGATTACTTAAGGTTTGTGTTGTGTATTGCCGTTTATACTAAAGCAAATATTAAACATTTTTATCACATTGGCCATAATTCGTACTGTACTTTTTGCTTATTTTATTGTATCATTTGAAATAGAATGAAATGTTTTATAATGTCGTAAAAAAAAAAATATATTTTTTTTAATTCTTTTAATTGTTAATGTAGTTGAACATTTTGTTGTGTACTTTGAATACCTACTATTAACAAGCATAGCTGTTTGTTAATTTATATTGAGTGTACTGAAATACAGACATGCTCTGAATTTGCTTACAAACCTACGAAAACACATTTATGAAATGGGACTAAATATATGTTTCATTAGTTCGATTACTTAAGGTTTGGGTTGTGTATTGTTGCATATACTAACGCATATATTAAACTTTATGATCCCATTGGCAGTAATTATTCCTGAAGTTTTAATTTTTGTATTGTATCAGTTGAAGTAGAAATAAATGTTTTATAATGATGTAAAATAATGAAAAAATGTTTTATGACGTTTTAGTGCTTAATGCTTTAGCACATTGTTATGTGCATTACGAATACCTACCATCAACAAGCATAACAGTTTGCTAATTGATCTTCAGTGTACAAAAAGACAAATATGCTCTGGAAAATGTTATTTTCTTTAAATTGGAAGAAACAACGACACAATTAAAGAGGATGAAAACGATAAACGAATCTGAAACCTTGAAAAGATATTTTAATTTGAATTTTATTGTCTAGAACTCATATATGAAGTGAAATATTTACATTTATTGGAAAACTCCTAAATTGAATTCATAAAAATCCAAAAAATACAGTTTCCTTTAAACAGGCATTTATTGTCAAGAATATATCTGAACAAATTAAAACTGATAAACTGTAAATTACAAGCTTAAATAACTAGTAACAGATGGAGGATAAAAAATGGTAAATATACAAATTTAATAAAAATTTGATTCTTGTTGATTGCATAACTCTTCTTTTATTATACTCGCTGACCTTTCACAGAAATCTAGAATGCAGTGAGTTCATATGTAATTTTTGGAATTAAATAGAAAGCGGCATTTAGCAAAATAATTTATTGAAATAACTATATTTGAACTATAACGAAATGTATTGAACTATTCTAATGATGCGTTACATAATTTTATTTTTAATTGAATACTTAATAAAATTAAAAGTTGATTATTTTTTATATTTATATTTAGACTGAATTTCATACTAAATTTATATTCCGATTATAACTTATAACGTACTACTGAGATTTAGAATTGCTAAAGAAGTTTTTTTTTTACAGTTGTTGCATGTTATTCATAATTAATTAACACATCAAACTTTTTTAATTGATATTTGATAATATTTTTATTGAACATCAAAGACTCAGAATTCTTATTCAGAACTCAAAAATATGAAAACTAAAAATTTAGTTGAAGTATAAAAAACTGACTTGTCATTTGTTTACGTCCTTTAAATTTTATTGTGCAGCGTTTTTAATTTTGATGAATCATTCTAAAGATTGCGAACATTCATAAAATATTTTATTTTAAATATTTGAACCTTAATTGATGTCAGTTGGATTGAAAATTTTTTTATATGTATTGAAAGTTATGATGTAGTTGTTGCGATTTTGTTAAGAATAATGTGTACAAGTTTCTTAATCTGGACTTTCAGGTAGATAATTATTCTTCAAAATATATTACTGACTTGATTGTTAATGTTTACAGTCAAACAGAGTAAACTGTTTAAATTACAGGATACTTAGCACTGTACTTCTCATATATGTAACCGCATACTTCTCTTTAAGCTGCTAATCTGATTGGTGTAGATATCCTAAGAAAGCTATTCTGTTTAATATCAAAATTTTAGTAATATATATAACAACTGAAACAATTTTAAACATTTTGATCCCATTAGAAATTATTAGTTTTTTATTATATTTTTGTATCGGTTAAATTAGAAGGATATGTAGAATAACACTTTGCTAATTTATCTTGAGTGTATAGAAAGAAAAATATGCTCTGAAAAGTTTTATTTCCGTAAAAAAGAACTAAAAAAGAACAAGACACAATTAAAGAGGATAAAAAGGATAAATTAATCTGACAGCTTAAATAATCGAAAAATCAAAAAATTGTTTTATAAGCTATTTTTTATTTTACTGCCAAAAACTGAGATGGGTTAACTAATACATGTAAATTAAATTCAAATTTGCTAAATTGAAAAATTATCGCACGAAAAATATTGTTTTATTTAATCCAAGTTTTATTGTCAAGAACATAACCGAAGTATATAAAAGTGATAAACTGGTAAATTACAAGCTTAAATAATAATGAGTAGTAGCTGAAGATTAAAAAACTGGTATATATTTAGCTTTAATCTGATAATAGTTGATATTATTTAATTTGATTTTTGATTTAATTTGATTATGGTTGATTCCTGCGTGTATAACTGTTTTGTTGTTAAACACATGAAAATATAGAATGTAGTGTGTTCAGAAGTGATTTTTGAAAGGAAATAGGAAGAGATTATTAAAAAAAGAATTTTACGACATAAAATTAAGAAATAATTAAAGGTTGCTTCTTTTTCATGATTTATTTTTATATTTATAAAATTCTGAATTAATATTTTGTCTATAGTTTCCAACATACGATTCAGATTTAGAATTCTTCAAGAAATTGTTTTGCATTTTAAAGATGTTGAAGATTATTCGTAATTAATCAAAATAATTTTTAATTACTTTTGTTAATACAGGCATTGAAAATTAAAGGCATACAATTCTTATTGCAAAATTAAGATTATGGAAATAAATAGAGTCGCAGTTATTGGATTTTATGTCGAAAAGCGATTTTTATCTCATGCATCTAAAGAAAAATAAAAGCTTACGTATCACGTAAAAACGACATCCAAGGTAGAATCTTCTTTACGCTTGGAGATTATCTTACAAAATATTCAAAACAATTCGGCAGAGTTTCTTTTCGTTACACAGATGAAGAAAATCAGATTTCCGAATGGTACATTGACGGGAATAATGGGGATGTTAAATCGATCAGAAATCGACATTGGCATTCAACCAATTAATATGAAAGAACCAAACACAGAAATAGTTGATTTCTCGTACCCGTATAAACTTTATTCGTATACATTTGTGACTCAAAAAGCAGAATATAAACCACAGATATTTGGCATACTCCAAACATTTTCTTTGCCGTTTTGGATAGCTATCATCTCAACTTTAGTGTTGCAATGTCTTTGGTATATTATGTCACCTTTAAAAAAAGGTATTCATTTGATAAAATACTACTTCACGCTTTTGCGGTTTTATTAAGGCAGAGTTTTATTTTAAAAGCGTCATCAGTGATAGAAAATTTGCTCGAGTTTTCGTGGGTTGTGGGAGCAATGTTTCTTTGTCTGACCTACGATTCCGTATTCCTGTCTTTTCTTGCATTTCCTCCTATCACTTCAATCAAAGACGTGCCACAGTTAGCCAAATCTGTAAAAAAAGGACACTATCATTGCATAGCTATTCGACCAATATCTATGTTTGTAATGCTATCAAATTCAAAAGATGAAAATTTTAAAATAATTGGACAAGACATTAAGACGAATAACTTAAGTAACTTAAATACTTTTCAAGATTTTCTACAGAATAGAAGCAAACTAAATCTCGCTTTTCTAATAGATACAGATGTAATTGATATTTTGTCTGTAGGAAAACAATTCGTCTCTGAAGACAGTTTCCTTGAAAGCATGGGAGCAATGATTGTCATAAAAGACTTTTGTTGCAAAAAACTGGTGGAAAAATTCGTTCATAGATTAATGGCATCGGGACTGTATTTCAAGTATCAGAATGATAAAGCATATTTAACTCGTATGCCACGCGTAAAAAAAAATACGAGGAAAAAGACACCAGTAAAAGAAACTTAACCCTTACAGATGTTGCTTCTGCGTTTATATTTTTAATATTTGGACACATCATTTCTTTCTTAGTTCTTATCATAGAAATATTTTACAATCGTCTGAAGAAAGTGGATCGTTCGAAGAAAAATATAAAAAGAAGAATCAGAATCGCATACAAAGAAGATTCTATGTAAATAGATTTGAATATTGGATTGTAATTACTGTATTCCTTGATAGCCAAACCTTATTACACTTTGAAAATATAGGAAAATAATACAAAAATTTTGTATAATTATTGCACTGAATAGTACTATATATTTTATTCTCACAATATCACATTACATTAGATTAAAAAATATATATGAGACTATTATGTGACAAACATTCTGTATGATTAGTTCTGCACCAAATTACACCTTGATTTTATGGTATGAATTTGGTTTGAAAAGATTTTAGGGGAAAAATACACACCCGAGAACGTGAAATTCGTTTGTATACCCGTTTCTCGCTTTCTTGCCCGAAATTTTATTTCTTCATTTGGAGCTGGAAGGAGGTATATCTTCGAAATGAAAACAGCGGGCGAATGCTAAGTCCAACAATCTCTCATCAATGTTTTCTCTTGTATTTCATGAGTTTGTGTGTGTTTTACACGTTAATAATGAGTTTATAGAAGTTTGTGCTGAGTTTGTAAGTAATGTTTTAACTATATTATTATAATTCTTTCAGACTAATGTTCTATTTTGGAACGATAATTGATAAATTAAGGTATAACACAGAATAACTTACTTATTACAAAATCTAATACATCCATGCTTATTATAATTTAAAAGCATGGTTTTGTAATTACTTTCAGTGTAATAAATAAAAATTTAAATGTTTAAAATCTTTGGTTTATTTGCATTTTAATCTAAATAAAGATAATTACATTGAACATTTCAATGATTTTTAAAGCAATAATCTGTTACACAGAACAAAATATGTTCAAATAATACGTCGGTATTATTATAACATATGATGTTTTAGATATTTAGCTGCTCAAACATGTGAGTATTGACGTCTAAGTTTGTATCAGCAAGCAACTTTTATTTTGATTGTAAAAAGTTTTTTCCATATCATTTCTTCATAAAGCAGGTGGTACGTTTAGAATAACAAAACCGTATTTATGAAATCAAAGGCTTTTTAAAACTTATTTCTTAAAATGAGGGTGTTGACGTCTCTACATACACAGCAGCACATACAGTAACACATGCACACACAGAAAGCCTGTGTTATTATTTTAAGTGAAAATATTTATAATACAAAATTCCGCGATTCTTTGTATAACAAGGAGTAGCTGTAGATAAACAATAACCGTTAACGAAGTCAAGCTTGTAAAATATATTTTTAAGCTTTTATTGCTCAGTGTGTAGATTTTGGTGCAAATACTGTCGTCGATGAATGAATGGTAAGGAGTTCTAATCTATATTATAAAGAAAAACATGGCCGTCAGAAACGTTGACGTCATGTAGACGGTGGCAGCGATCTGGGTTATCAATTGCGCTTTTATAGAAAAATTAGAAACTTTTAAACATCCGAAAATTTCAATTTTTACAGTGACAAAAAGCTGTACGAAAAAATACAACTCGAAAAAAGTACTTTCAAATACAATTTATTTGAAAACTGTTTATTATTTTTCTGATATTTTAAGTTTAAAAAAAAAATAACTAAGTGATCCAAAGCATTCTTCTTGTGTTACAGAATATAGGTGAAAACCATTTTCTTATTCAAAAGTATAATAGTTTTATTTACATTAAAATTATTTTTTTTTATTACACACTTACAAGTCCGGAAAGCATTTGTATATGAAAAATATTTATTATGTATTCAAATAAAGTTTTGAAATTTATTAAAAAGGATGCTTGATAAGCGTTACGTACGCATTAGTCGCGTGTCAGGAGTTAATAGCCGAGGAAATCGTCAAAACTTCCGCTACTTATAGCAGTTTTTGATTATGATAATTTCCGTTGCATAGTTCTGCGCAAAGTTCGATTGCACGTCTCAACTGTTCAAGAGGGACTGTTGTCTTCTAAATCAAAGAGAAAAAAGTTTGGTCAAGCGCATGCACAGTTAAAAAGTATTTCATACAACTACTTATATTTCATTAAATATTTAGTATATTTATATTGTAACAGTACTATGTTGTTTCTACGATATTTTGTCAAATTTTCTGAAGCAAGCAACATTTAATTGAAAACACTGAATGCTACGAACAAAAAACATGCAAAATTCTTAATATTTTTAAAGAAATCGTTATATCTATTTAAATATACATGCTAATCTTACACAAATGAACTCAAATGTTGTAAAATAGGATATAGTCATATGTGTTGCGACATATCATTTCGTGCATTTTATTTTACAGGGTGAACACAAATACTATTTCTTCTTCAATTTGTTGTTTATCCCTTTCAATTTGTTGTTTTTCCCTCGCGATTAAATCTGAATTGAAAAATATGAGGTCAAACATGGTTTTATGTTTTCGAAGTTCTATAAGAATTCGTCAAGAATTCATCAAGAATACTTTAGGTATTAAAAACAACGTCTAAAATTGAGTGTCCAGCGATTTTTAGCTATATGTTGGATATCTTAAACGAAAATAACATGTTATTCAAAATTTTGATGATTTAATCGTGGATTAATTTGCACTTTACAAATCCGGGCCTCACTATAACCTGATAAGAAATATGCTTTGAAATTGGACAATAAGCCGTAATCGAATATGTTATAAATTTTGGCAATAATGTCTTTCAACAAATAAAAATATTAGCTAGCCTGTTGCTAAAAATGAAAAATATATGTAGGATATAGAATAATATATTTTATTTCTTTTATTCCAAAATTAATGTTTACTATATTAAATTTCTCTATTTCAATTAATATATTTTTTTCCAAATCTATTATTGCCTTAAACCTCAAAAGTAATATTTTCCTAAGTCAAAATGCTCGTAGTTATTTTTATCCTAAGGTTAGATCTCCTTCAGTTTTATATGATTTCAATTCTGAATATTAAAACCCATTAGTGACTAGCGTCCCTTTTTAGGGACGATTATAAAAATGCATCGCAATCTCGCAGATTTTACGTTTTCAGCATGTATGTTGCAAAAAAGTATTTTTAAGTGTTCATGCCTTTTATATTCAACGTATGGCAGCACTAAACCGATATTTAGTTTATAATATAGTCATTTTTATTTCTAGTGAAGCAGAAAATAATGTTTTTGCAATATCAAGAAAAAAAGAAAAGTATGTTTATTTATTTGCCAATTAGGTGACTTGTTATTCACTGATATATCAGTAAATGCAATTGTAAGAGTATGTATTTTTGGAATTTCAGGAAAATTTAAAAATTGATAATTTTTTGCCTTTTTAATTACGTCCCTAAAATGGGGCGCTAGGCACAAGAGGTCACATTTTACCAATTGGTACGGATAGATGAAATTTTTGTTTTAAATTAAAATTTCACACAAAAGTTAAGATGATGTATTAAAAATTATAAATAATAATAACATTGTATTTTTGTTAATAATATTGATATAAATTTAATGATTCATTTTAAACATTAATATTGTAGTTGATAATATTATGAAAATATGTACTTCCTAATGAACTTTATTTCTAATTTCGAATTATTGTGGGTGGTTATGTTTGTTTACGTACAGTCGAAATATTTCTAACAGATTGCACAGACATCTATTTTGTTGCACTTAAAATTAAAATCATAATAAATATTTATAATTTACTAAGAAATATAGAAAAATGTGAATAAGGTACAGTTTAGGTTAATTAAATTTAGATTATAAAACAAAATATTTTAAAGAGATTTCAAGAAAGAGAGATTTTACAATCCCCGTTGTATTTTCTGTTTTATGTTCACGGATAACTTTAGAACATATTAGGACGGATTTTCATTTGTTTACGATATGATTTTATATTCATGGTGGTACCGCTTTCAATGTTGTTAAATTTAATATAATATAGCTGCTTCAGTGAATTTTGGACTCCAGCTGTCTTTAAAATTAATAAATAGGTGAAAAAAAATGTAGTGGAAAACAATAAAAACTTATAAATTAAAAAATGTTATATAGTGTATAATTTCTTATAAGGCCACATCGAAATTACGAATATTCAATTAGATATTACTTCCGTAAATTTGTTTGAAGGTGTTTTTATTATAGATGATATTTTATACTTTACAGGAGCACAAAATATTTTGTATTCACTATCATTTACAAGAATAATTAATTATTTGAATAAGAATTTTGCATTTCCAAGAATTATTCGAATTCGATTACCATATTTTAAAAATAATTTCATTTTTTTGAGTTTTTCAGTAGAAGAAGCTGTGGCATTACTAAATCAGCTATCTGATGATGAAGAATTTAAAGAAGCTGATATTTGTATTTGTCCACCTTCCCAAGATAATGACCTTACTGATGAAGACAGTGGACCTCAGGGTACGGTAGATATTGACAGATTATCAAGTCAACAATTAAGAGCTCCTGCTACAGTAACACTTAAAAGATTTGATAAATCGGTAGAGCATGTTGGAGACTTCTATTCATCATGCGATGATGAACACTCAGATGATCCAGTACCCTGCAAACATGAGAAACAAAAATGTAGGAAAATGCCTGAGGAAAGAATATGGACAGAAAAGGATAATCCCAATGAAAAACATAACAATCTAAAATGGAGTGTACTAAAACCCAATTCTTAGATATTCATTGGTGTCCTATTTCCATCTTCGAAGAATCTATGCCATGTGAATTATTAGACTTGTTTGCTGATCAGACTATCATATATGCAAAATTAAAAGGAAACACGTCATTCTCTATTAAATGAAATGAAATGCAGCTATTTCTTGTCATTCTTTAAACGACTGGCTATCCGTTTTACCACAGAGTCGTCTTTATTGGTCAAATGATATTGATGTAAATAACAAAAAAATAAGTTCTGCCATGTGTCGAAATAGATTTGAGCAGATTATGCAGTACTTCCATTTAATACTTCCATTGCTGACAATACCACTCTTAACAAAAAAGACAAATTAGCGAAAATACGACTATTTTTTGTATGTTAAATCAGAAATTCCTATTTTATCAAACTCAACAGCAACAATTTTCTATAGTTGAAAGATGGTGCCATATCATGGGCGGTACAGCTGCAAACAATCCATACGTGGCAAACCAAGTCGCTTTGGTTACAAAATATGGTGCCTTAATACTGCGCTTGGTTATTTAGTGCAATTTAAACCTCATAAATGAGCAGGAATCGTAGATATTATTGAAAACTCGGGTGTGGCAGGTTCAGTTGTTGTGGATGACATTTCAGAACTTCCTGAACATTAGAATATTGAGCTATGCGATAATTTTTCATTTCTTCCATATTAATCGACTATTTGTCACATAAAAGATTTAATATCACTGATAGAGTTCGTTCTAACCGTACTGATTAACTGATTAACTGATTAACCGTACTAATATTACTTTTATCTCAGATTTTTGTTTTTAAGCTTAATATTTAACATGTTTGTATTATAAATGTATTCAAACGAATTTTAGAAAAAAAAAACAGTTCACGAAAAATTAACGTACTCCCTGGTGCCTAGCGTCACTTTTTAGAGATGTTTATTTTTTTTCAAATAAAACAGAAAATTTTCAGAAAGAATTTTCTTTTACTATTTTCCAGCTGATCTCATGACATTTGACAACGGTATACCAAATATTATTGAAAAAGTGCAACTTGGCCATTAATTGTCCAGACGAATTTAATCATCTGCCCTTACTTTCTTCGTATCTCGTGTAAATGTAAACGCGTTTTCAGCTAACTTTACAGTGGCATAATAATGCTAAATCACTAATTTTAATATACTCTCATCGTACATCTACCACCGCTCCCAAATAACTATGGGGTTATCCTTTTAAAGATGTTTAATTAATAAGTATACTTTACTACTGGTAGATGATTGGCGATCGTCGGTTAAAAAAGTTACTGTACATTTCTTCGCAACTGTAAAAGAAAAGGTATCTGGCGTTTGGCAGATTCGCATCGGTTGGCAGATTAGCATGCCTAAAAAAAGTTGTCGGCACCGTCAGTGCAATATTTAGGTCAGATATTTCTCTAACCTTTGCACTAGAAGGTTCTGAATCCTAATCCTAACAATATTATAAATCCGATTGTGTGCAAATGTTAGGCTGAAGCCAGCGTCAAAATGGAGCATTTAATGATCCTGCATCTTCGCATATAGGTTGATTATAACCCTCAAATGAACATAGGTAGGTTTTTCTTTATTTTATTCAAATATTTTTCGTAATAATTCAAAATTTCGTTATTTTCATATATTTAATCTCTAAATGGACATTTTTTCGTATAATATTTAAAAATGGTTAAATTTACTTTACCGTTGCTAATACTTTATCGTTGCCAAAACTAAATCAAAAACCGTAATAATAATTTTTACTCAACAATTTAGTTTCAATTGAAAAATTTTCACGTAAAAAATAAAAATGAAATAAAAAAATTAAAGAATTAAAAAGAAGATTAAATAATATTATTAGAAATAAAACGTACTTTTTTTAGTTTTTGATAATAATACAAGGTTTCAATATGCGTAACCATAGGAAACAGGCGAATATGACGTCTACATCGAAAATAAAGCGGATATGCTTTGATGGTGAAATAAAATTATCTTGCGTTTTTTAACTTTTTTTTTCTTTTGTATGGTAACAATACTTGGTTTTTTACCGTCTGTGCACGGCTAATATAACTATACCGTATTTTTTATTTAAATTTTAAAAAAGTAAAAAGAAGTTTGAAAAGAAAACGGTTAGCAAATGTCAGTAACATGCTCCGCTAAATTATCCATGTCGAAAATGATGTCATGGATAGCGAGAAATAGTTATTTTCATTCTTAAAACTAAAAGAAATAACTCGATTAACCTAAAAAATACGACGAATGTTATAAGTTCCATTTTTGTTGATAAAACCTAAAGATTTAATATTATTTCGTTAAAGTAACATAATTTCCCCTATGCCAGTATTGAAATTAATTGCTTGGAAAAGAAAGTTAACAAGAATTATGTCATTAAAAGGGCATTTTTCTGGGGAAAAAATGGGATTGGTTGCAATTTCATTTTCGCGATTATTTGGCGGAAAATTTCACTTTTTTAAGACTGAGTTATGTCAAGGTCCCTATAACAAAAAATACCGTATTGTCTTCTAGGAAATCTGATAAATAGTTAGTTAATTATTAACGTTTTAAATTATCGGGAGTGAAATATTTTGCTTAATAAATGTATTTCTTCTTCTTTTAATGTTGCTTGAACGAAGCCACGGGTAACAGCTAGTTTTGGATATGTTAAAAAGACCACCATGTCTCTTTTCCAACTTAATGAAAGAAAACGTTTCGCGTGAAAGATGTGTTTTTATTTGACCTAATGTTTTCTGCGGACTGCTTTTTCCTCACAGGGGGGGGGGGGGATGGTTATTACTGATGACGCAATATTATAAAATTCTCCACTATTCTTCGAAGTTTTTCTACGATCATTAAAACGCATAAAAATATCGTCTGATACTCCAGCCAGCAACTCCATAATATATAATTTCCATTTCCAAATATTCTCTATTTTATGTTATTCTTTTTATTAATACCAGAGGATCCAAGCCGTGATTTTCGGGTTTCAGAACAAAATGTCCGGTGCAGAAAATCTAAGTGAAAACTATTTATATATATATTTTTGTAATTATAAACTATGATACATTTTTATATTTAATTTATCTTTTTAAATTACAACTAAAAACACTCTTAAAAGCATTTTTATCCAAAAAATGTAAGGTATGCATTCAAATAAAATTTTGGAATTTTTTAAATGTGATACTTTTGTATTATCCGTATGCCAAAGATTAATATAGCGCAAAAAATCTACAAGATTATACTACTTAAATAGCCTAGTATGATTGTGATTATTTAACTAATTAAGCACGTAGTTCGATTACATATCTGTTAAATATGTTCTTTACATAAATTATTTTATTTTATTTATTTATGTACACTGCTCAAAACAATTAAAGGATATTGCAGTTTTAGGTGGATTTTGTATCTGGGAAACTTTTTAGCTGATTGATAAATGGTCGACAGACATAGTAGGTTATATGAGAATAAATTACACATGTTTGGCAGAAAAAAATGCATTTTATTGCGCATTTGTGTACAAAAGGAAAAAAACACAATTTGTGCATATGAGAAAAAAAGAATAAGAAAAGGTGTTTTCTTCAAAGAAAATCATTTTCAGTAGGGGGTATGGTTTCCACGGGCGGCCAGCAACGTTGAACACCTTTGAGGCATGGACTCAATGAGGCTATTAATGACGAGTTGGGGTATTCTGCCCCACTCTTCCAGAAGAGCTCTTTCCAGTTCTTGGAGAGTTTGTGGGGGTTGTTGGCGGCCAGAAACTCGTCTTCCTAGAGCGTCCCAAACGTGCTCGATTGGATTCATGTCTGGAGAACACGCTGGCCATTCCATTCGAACGATTCCTTCCTCGAAAAGGAAATCCTCCACCAGGTTTGCACGATGTGGCCTGCAGTTATCGTGATTAAAATGAAGTTATCTCCGATTGCTGCAGCGTAAGGGACTACAATAGGTCTGAGGATCTCATCCCTATATCGGCGACCAGTCAGAGCTCCATCTCGAATGATGTAGAGGTCAGTCCGCCCGTCAATGGAGATGCCACCATACACCAACACTCCTCCACCGCCAAATCTGACACTTTCGTGCACGAACGCAGGATTATTCCTACTGCCACGGTCCCTCCAGATGAAAATACGCCTATTATTCGGATGCACAGAAAAAGGGGACTCGTCAGAAAACAGAATATTGCTCCATTCATTTCTCCTCCAGTTGACATGCTCGGTTGCCCACTCCCTGCGGTCGCGACGATGCCTTGATGTTAATCTAACACATACCATCGGTCGGCGAGCATACAGACCTACAGCATGGAGCCGGTTTCGGACAGTCTGAGTTGAAATCGTGGTGCCTGTAGCCGAGCGAAGGTGTTGTTGGAGAAGAGTAGCGTTCATGTTTCGGTGTCTCCGAGCTGTTAACGCTAAATACCGATCTTCATTGGGCATTGTTGCCCGTCTACGACCTTGCCCTGGTCTTCGGCCTGCACATCCACTCTCCAAAAAACGGTTCCAGATCCTGGAAATGACACTTTGTGACACTCCAATGGCTTGCGCTACTTCGGCTTGAGTTTGGCCCCCTTCTAACCTACCAACAATTCTCCAATCTTCTGAATCTGTCAAATGACTTCGCTGAGACATCGTACTCATCGAAACAAAGCAATCACTGAATGCCGATCATCCTTGTCTTCATTCTCTTTTATCCAGTTGAAAGTCAAATTTCATTCGCTGCCGCTAAAGCGACGTTTTTGACGTCGAACTCAAAATTTGCATACTCCACAGTTTGAAAACCAGAAAAATTTGCATTTGTGATTCTCTTCTTCTATTTTCGGCAAAAAAAATTTCGTTTATATCTTTATTTTATATAAAACTTCAAATATCCTTTAATTGTTTTGAGCAGTGTATTTATTTAATAAGTGTTTACTCCGTTTGGGAATATGATCGGGAAACAAACGCTGATCTATTTATATTGTTTTAAGTGCAAACAGGTTAATCTTCCGTTATAGAACTGTACCGGATACAGATTTGTATAAAATTCATGCTTCTGAAATACTTTAAAAACCATTAAAAAATTGAGTGAATTGAAATATTGTTTTCAAAGAAACTGCATTTTTCGATGGTGTAAAAATTAAGATTGTGTGATGTTTAGAAGTAATTAAATTTGAGAAAAAGTAGAAAAGGATTTTTCGTTGCAACAATCGATATGACGTAAGCATTAATTGCGGTTCGCACTTTACAATATAGATAATCAATACGAGTTGTAAATTTTCCAAAGAGAGTTGAAGCTTTTTATAACAATCAGTATGATTATGTTAAAATAATTAAATCGATTATCTGCGTTTATTTATGACAGTAACTCAACATTTTGAATGAAAATTATTCACACAAAACAAAATTTGAGATTTCACAATCAATAGTTTACAATTCAGCGATTGCTTTTATTTCATATGAGGTCACTCCTCAGATCTTTTACAATAACAACTCATTTTAATTATTTAAGTAATACGTGTTTATTTTATTTTATCATTAGACAATGTTCATTCCTTCATGAATAAGTAACTTTTTTGTTATAATAATGACACTTATTCAGATTTCAGTTTTTTTCCATGAAACAGATATATACAGAATCGCAAAAACACATTTGCGAAATCCAACTAACTGTACTGTATTTCCAAGCAAAATGATTACTTAACACGTGAGTATTGGAACATTTAAATTTTTTAAAAAAATAAGTACTATGTTTTTGTAAAAAATATATATTATTTCAGTTACACAGATTATCCATTAAAGAAATGACATGCCTAAAAACCTACAAAAACCACACTTATGAAATGAGACGAAATATATGTTTAATTAGTTCGTTTACTTAAAGTGTGTGTATTGTCGCATATGCTAAACAATTTGATCCCGTTGGCAATATCCTAACTGTAGTTTTTGATTTACTGTAGTTATATTTTATCACATCTGTTGAAATAGAAAATAATGTTTTATAATGATGCAAAATAATGAAATAAAAAGTTTTATAATATTTTACTTGTTAATGCTCTTGCACATTTTTATGTGCATTATGATTACCTACTATTAACAAGCATAACAGTTTTCTGATTTATCTTGAGTGTACAGAAAGACAAATATGCTCTGAAAAGTGTCATTTCCTTTAAATTGCAGAAGCAACGATACAATTAAAGAGTATAAAAGTGATAAACGAAACGGAAAACTTTAAAAACCAAAAACAAGATACTATTCTAAATAAAGTATTATTTTAAAAATCGAAATTTCAGTATAAAATAATGTATATATAAACTGGAATAATAATGAAAACATTTTGATCTCAATAGAATCAGTTATTAATTTAGTTTTTCACTATATATTATCAGTTTAAATAGAATAAAATGTTTTATAATGTTATAAAATAATGGAGAAGTATTTGTATAACATTTCATTTCTTAATCTAGTAGAACATTTTTATGTGCAATCTGGTTACCAAGAATAATAAATTGTTAATTTATCGTCAGTGTACAGAGAGATAAATTAACTCTGAAAAGTGAATTTGGATTTTACTGTCAAGGACTCATGTGTGAACTAAAATATATGAATTTATTTTAGAGCTGTTAAAATGAACAATTATTTTCCGAAAAATCGCGCTTTCTTTAAACCTAAATCCTTATTTTTACGAAGAGTCCTCGGATGTTCCTCACCTAAATTAACTTTCTTTAAATTAACTTTTTAGAAAATGATTTAGCTGGAGCATAAAAAATAAACTTGACCTGTTAACGTCATTTGTGGAGTGTATTTAATTCTCGTGAATCATTCTAAAAGTATATAACTTTCTTAAACTATTTGATTTTCAATATTTGAAAGTTCAAGTCAATTGTATTCGAAGATTTTTTTCATGTAGTGAACGTTATGATGTAGTTGTTGCATTTTTATTAAGCACAATAAACATCTAGAAATATGAATAACTTTGTTATGATTCTTGACTTACAGGCAGATAATTATTCTTCAGAAAGTATTAGTAACTTTACTTTTATCGTCCAAAAGCATAACTAAATAAAAATGGCTAAGTTATGGGAAACTTACCGTGAATGTTTTTCAATGACTAAACTGATTGGTGTAGATATTATTTTAAATAAAATATTCTTTTTAAAATCTAAATGTCGAAATTTCAATTCAAAATAATACATATATAAACTGATAAAATTTTAAACATTTGATCACATTGGAAACAATTCTTACTGTAGTCTTTGATTATATTATTGTATCAGTTGAAATGAGATGACATGTTTAGTAATGTTGCAAATTAATGAAAAATACAATTGTATACTTTTTTATTTGTTAACGTGGTTGAACAATTTGAAATGCATTATGAATAACTACGGTTAACAAACATAGCAGTTTGTTAATTTATCTTGAATGTACATAAAGACAAATTTGCTTTGAAAAGTATTATTTACTTTAAAATCTATTTTACTGTCAAGAACCAAGATGTGAATTAAAATAGTATAAGTTTATTTGAAAATTGCTATTTTCCGCTATTCTGACTATTTTTTGAAAAATATTGTTTTATTTCAACCAATTTTTACTGTCAAGAACAGATATGAAATAATTAAAACTGGTAATTTACAGCTTAAATAGTCGGTAACAGCTAAAACCTGAAAAAATAACAGCAGGTAATTATTTAGCTTTAATTAGAATTTTATTGTAACTGATTTATGCGTGTATATTTTTTCTTTTATTAAATTAACCCACATGAAACTATAGAATGCAGTGAGTTCAGATGTGATTTTTGAAATGAAATAGAAAGTGATTTTTAGCAAAGGAATTTAATAAAAAAAATATTTACAGTATAAGGAAAAATATAGAACTATTCTAACCATGAACTATTTGAAATTTAATTCAATGTTTAAGAAATAATTAAAAGTTGTTTGTTTTTAATGATTTATATCTAAGCTTAATATCCTACTGGATTAATATTCTGTCTATAATTTCTAACATACGATTCAGATTCAGAATGCTTCAAGGAATTATTTTTTTATTATAAAGTTGTTGCAGCTTATTCATAATTAATAAAGACATCAATTAGTTTTTAATTAATTTTTGATAATATACATATTGAAAATTAAAGGTTTACAATCCTTATTCAAAACTAAAAATTATGGAAACAAATACAGTTGCAGATATTGGATTTTATATCCAACCGCTGGATACTAATGAAAAACTAAAAGCTTACATATCAGATAAAGCCAATATCTATGGTAGAATTCTATTTACGCTTGGAGATTATCTTACAAAATTTTCAAAAAAATTTGATAGCGTTCGTTTTCGTATTATATTTGAAAAAAATGGTGAATTTCCGAATGGTACCTTGACTGGAATCATAGGGAAGATAAATCGATCAGAAATTGATATCGGTGTTCAACCAGTTTCTATGAGCGAGGTAAGCACAGAGAGAGTGGATTTCTTTTACCCGTATCAAATTTATTGTGCTACATTTGTGACTCGAAAAGCAGAATATAAACCACAGATTTTTAGCGTTTTCCAAACATTTTCATTGCCGCTTTGGATAGCTATCGTCTCAATATTAATTGCGATGCCTTTGGTTTATTACGTTACCTTCAAAAGAAGATATTCATTTGATAAACATTTACTTCATGCTTTTGCGGTTTTGTTAAGGCAGAGTTCTTTATTAAAACCGTCATCGATGGTAGAAAACTTTCTCGTCTATTCGTGGGTTGTAGCAGCAATGTTTCTTTGTCTGGCTTACGATTCCGTATTCCTGTATTTTCTTGCATTCCCCCCAATCAATCAAATTAAAGACGTGTCACAGTTGGCCAGTGCTGTAGAAGAAGGACACTATCATTGCATAGCGTCTCCAGATTCAGCTATTTTTGGAATGTTATTAAAATCAAAACATGAAAATTTAAGAATTATTGGACAAGACCTTAAGATGAATAACTTAAGCAACAAAAATACTTTTGAAGATTTTTTTTATGATAGAAGCAATCAAGATCTCGCTTTTCTAGTAGATACAGATGTCGTTGATATTTTCAGTGTAGGAAACAAATTCGTATCTGAAGATCGTTTTCTTGAAGGCCTGGCTGCAATGACTGTCCGAAAAGACTTTTGTTGCAAAAAATTGGTGGAAAAATTCGTTCATAGATTGATGGCTTCGGGATTGTATTTTAAGTTTCAGAATGATAAATCATTTTTAAATCGTATGTCAAGTCTACTGAAATACGAGGAAAAAGACCCCAGTAAAAGAAAATTAACTCTTACAGATGTTGCTCCTGCGTTTATATTTTTAATATTTGGACACATCATTTCTTTCTTAGTTCTTATGGTTGAAATATTGTCAAATACTATGAAGAAAGTGAATCGTCTGAAGAAAAATAAAAAAAGAAGAATGAGAATCACATACAAAGAAGATTCTATCTAATTAGCATTGAAAACTGAATTGTAATTAATCTATTCTTATATTTCCAAATCTTATTGCATTTTGAAAATGTTATATGAAAATAATACGAAAAATTCACATAATTGGCATTGCCATGAATTTTATGTTCGAAATTTATTTTACTAGTCTAAGAAAACCACATTGCAGATTTTTAAAAAATTATATGAGACTATTATGCAAGGAAGATTTTGTATGATTAATTCTGCACCGAATTACACATTCATCTTATCGTATAAAATTGGCATGAAAAGATTTTAGGGAAAATGTACATATCCTTGCGAGCTAAATGAGCGCTACATCTCCCTCCTCCCTTTCATTTTCTTCTTTTAAGCTGGGGAGGATATAAAACCGAAAATTAAAACTACTGTCGACTACAAATGCCAGTATTGCCCCCCCCCCTCAATGTTTTCCCTTGTTTTTCATGAATTCTTGGGTTCTTGATATATTCATAAGAATATTGCAGAACTTACGCTGTTGTGTTTGTAAGAAATATTTGAATCGCATTATTGTTATTCTTTGAGACATTATTATTATAGGTAAATAATAGATAAATTAAGGTACGACACATGGTAAATTACTTATTACAAACACTAATATCTCATTACTTAATGTAATTAAAAAACAAGTTTTTGTAATTACTCGCGTTCTAATAAATAAAAATTTAAACGTTAAATACCTTTGTTTTATTGTGCATTTCACTTTGAATAAAGAAAAACTATTTTGAAATTTCGACATTTTACAAGCGTCAAGATGGTAAATTCTGAATGAAATAGGTACAAGCAATATGTCGATATAATTGTTATATATGCTATTTTAGATATTTATTAATGAATTACTTATAGCACTAGCTCTAAAAATAATTCTTTCAAACTGAATAGTTGAAGGTACTTTCATTATCTTTTATATAATTAATCAGGAGTAAAAAAAGCCAAAAAAAGCTTTTTTGATTAGTTTTATTAATTTTTTAACACTTTCCAACTTAGTTGAAAAGTGTTTATGACTTCGGTTTGTCTGCCGCATGGCCGTCTGCCGTATGGTCTATTTTAAACACATTGAAATTTATATATATCACTAAGGTGCATTACAAGAGGCTTACTACAGAATAGTGTGTGTAAAGCAGTCATCGTTCATTTACAGGGACACACAAAATAATTCTCTACTGTCTGTTAACAATAATTCCTGGAAGTGCGTTTTAAGATACTGAACGCGATTTTAATTTTAACTCGCTTTTTACTATTACGTGGAGTGTATAAATTCTGTAGATCCTATACAAGGGAGCACAAAAGTTCGCGAACACATTTCCGTTTATTGACAGAAACTCCAGAAGGAGAATTTTAAACTGTGCTACGCGTTTCCTAACTGAACTAAAATTTAGCATCCTATGTAGTATATATACAAATCTATAGATCCTATACAGGGCTGAATAAAAGTATTCGGATATTTTTTCGAATATTGTATATGTTGGAAATTCCTGAAATTATGTTTTTAAATATGTTATGCGTTTTCCAAATTGTTTACTTAGATGTTATCTTTCAGCTTATTAAACTTTATGTTTTGTAAAATTATTTTGGAAACGTTGGAAATTGTTACATAATCTATGCTTGACGCATGATTTTTCGCTCTTGTTAAAATTAAATTAGACTACTAGTCAACGACGATATTGTGGGAATATTTCTTCATCAAATGACACATCAATCTTATTATCTGAAATTGACGCGAGAAGATTTATGGAAAAGGACACAGTCGAGTAAGTCAAACGCGTTTAAAACTTCTACCCCCTCATTTTTTTCAGCCGAAATTTTATTTGTTGTTTTAGAGCCGGAGAGGAGATAAATCCGTCAAATGAAGATAGTAGAACGCAAGAAAGTCCATCATTCTCCCATCAATGTTTTCTCTTAGGTATTTCATAAATTAGTGTGGGGTGTTATACACATTTATAATGAGATTGTAGAATTCCGTTGCTGAGTTTGTAGGAAATATTTGAACTGTATTATTATTTTTATTCGAGGCTATTATTATGTTTTATAACGATAATTGATAAATTAAGGTATGACACAGTAAAATCGCAAATGACTTATTACACACTCTAACACACGAGTAATTATCATAATTAAGAAGCACGGTTTTGTAATCACTTGTTTTCCATTAAATAAAAATTTAAATCTCTGATATCTTTGTTTTATTCTGCAAATAACTCTTAAAAAAGGAAAACTATATAGAGCATTTTCATGATTAAGGTGCTATACCTAAATCATGATATCGAAATAGGATCAAGTAATAGGTCTGTATAATTATAACATATGGTATTTTAGATATTTAATTGCTCAAAAATGTGAGTATTGGTGTAAGTTTGTATCAGAAAGCAACTGTTGTTTTGATAGTAAAAACATTTATCCATATCCCTTTCTTCATAAAACAAGTGGTACGTTTAGAATAACAAAGCCAAACTTATGAAATCAAAGACATTTTAAGCAATTTTATTTCTTAAAATGTTGACGTCTAAGCATGCACCTTCGCGCCTGTTTTATTATTTTAATTGAAAATGTTTATACAGATTTCCGTGTTTCTTCATAAAACAGCGAGTAGCTACAGGTAAACAATAACCACTAACAAATTCACTCTAGTTTTTAAGCATTTATTGTTCAATGTGTAGGTATTGGCGCCTATACTGTCTTCGAAAAATGAATGGTAGGAGTTCTACTCTATATTATAAAGAGATGTCTATATGTCCTAGAGAAATGTTGACATCATATGGATGGTGAAAACGATCAGAGATAACAATTTGGATTTTATATCAAATACATTAACTTCTAACATTTGACAATTTCAGTTTTTATACTGTCGACAAGTTGTACAAAAAAATGTGTATTGCGACTCGAAAAATTACTTACAATTACAATTTATTTCAAAAACTGTATCTTAATTTTCTGTTGTTTTGTGATTTTTAAAATAACCAGATGATCCAAGCTAGTCTCCTTGCTTTACAGAATATGGGCGAAAACCATTTTTTTTATTGAAATCCTTTCTTGTTTTATTTACATTAAAAGTGTTCTTTTAATTTCCCACATTTTTTATTGCAATATATATATATATATATAGGATCCTTTGGTATTCATAGGATCCTTTGGTATTTAGGATCCTTTGGTATTCATAAAAAGAATAGCTCATAATAGAGAATTTTTGGTGATGGAATTTATATATATATATATATATATATATATATATATATATATATATATATATATATATATATATATATATATATATATATATATATATATATATATATATATATATATATATATATATATATATATATATATATAAATTCCATCACCAAAAATTCTCTATTATGAGCTATTCTTTTTATGAATACCAAAGGATCCAAACCGTAGTTCACGGGTTACACAACTTACTACCCGGTGCAGAAAACATAAGTGAAAGCCATATATATTTTTTATTTGGAACTCTAATAGATTTTTTATGTTTTATTTATTTTAACAGATACAGATTTTTATAAAATTCATGCTTCTAAATTATTTTTAAAACCACAAAAATGAGTGGATTCAGTTGAAATCTTCAAAGAGATTTTATTTGAATGCGCAGTATTTTTTTAGTTGATGGTGCAAAAATTAAAAGATTGTCATGCTTAGAAGTAATTAAATTTGCGAAAATTTAGAAAAGTATTGTTCAGTTCTTTGCGACAGTCGATATGACGTCAGCATTAATTGAGGTTTTTACTTTATAATATTTGTTTAATCAATACGAGTTGTAATTTTTCAAACTGAGTGTGTAGGTTTTCTTTACCAATCAGTATGAGTGTATTATAATAATTAAATAGATTATCTATGTTTGTTTAGGATATTAACTGAATAATTTGAAAGAAAATTATTCAGAAAAAAGGAATACTGGACATTTCACAGCAGACAGTTTACAAATCATCGATATTTTTTATTTCATATCATATCACTCCTCAGATATTTCACAATAACATTGTTTAAATAATGTGTTTTTTCATCATTAGGCAATGATTACTCCTTTATGAATAATTAACGTTTTTGTTATAATGAAGACACTTATTCAAATGTCAGTGTTTTCTCAAAAACAGATGGTATACGCAGAATCACAAAAATGCATTTGCAGAGTCACAAAATTACATTTACAAAATTAAACTATCTGTATTTCCAAGCAAAATGATTACTTAAAACGTGAGTATTGGCTCATTTACTGTTAAAAAATAAGTATTTTTTAGTAAAAAAGTAATTATTTAGATTACACAGTTTTACCATTAAAGAGATTATATTCCTAGAAACTTATGATATATACTTTTATGAAATGAGAATAAATATATTTTCAGTTAGATTACTTAATGTTTGTGTATTGTCGCATAATCTGACGCAAATATTAAATATTTTTATCCCATAGGCAATAACCCTTGCTGTAGTTTTTGCGTATTTTATTCTATGAGTTGAAATAGAAAGAAATGTTTTATAATGAAAAAACTTTTATAATGTTTTAGTTGTTAATTTTTTTCCACATTTTGATGTACATGATGAATATCTACTATCAATGAGCATAACAGTTTGGTAAATTATCTTGAGTGTACAGAAAGACATATATGCTCTGGAAAATGTTATTTTCTTTAAATAAGAAGAAACAATGACACAATTAAAGAGGATAAAAGTGATAAATGAATCTGAAACCTTGAAATATGTTTTAATTTGGACTTTACTGTATAGAACTCAGATGCTCAGTAGTTGCTCAGTAGAACTCAGTATTTTAAAGTATAGTGGACATCTATTTATGTGCTTAAGTTTCTTATGATTCTTCATTTATGAGTAAATAATTATTATTCAGAAAGTAATACGAACCTGAGTGTTATTTTACAAGAACACAGCTAAAAAGCGCAAACTGATTAAATTGCGGGATATGTACCGTAAATCTTTATAAGTGGCTAAGCTGATTGGTGTAGATATTATTCTAAATGAACTATTCTTTTTAAACTTGAAATTTCAGTACAAAATAATATATATAAAAACTGATAAAATTTCAAACATTTTGGTCCCATTGCAAACAATTCTTTGCTAATTCTTATTGTAGTTTTTGGTTATATTATTGTATCAGTTGAAATAGAATAAAATGTTTTATAATGCTGCAAAATAAAGAAAAAGTTAGTGTATAATGTTTTAGTTCTTAATATAGTTAAATATTTTGATGTGCATTATGAATGCTTACTACCAACAAGTATAATCGTTTGTTAATTTATATTGAATGTACAGAAAGGCAAATATGGTCTGAAAAGTTTTATTTTCTTTAAGTTGGAAGAACAATTAAAGAGGATAAAAGGGATAAATTAATCTGAAAAATTAAAATACAAAAAATGAAAAATTGTGATGCATTTTAAATTTGGATTTTATTGTCAAGGACTCGCATTTAAACTATAATATGTAATGTTTTTAAAAAACTGCTAAACTGAACAATTATTTTCGAAAAATATTATCTTTTTTAAATCGGTTGTTATTGTCAAGAACACATTTGAAGCAATTAAAACTGCTAAACTGGTAAACTACAAGTTTAAATAATAACAGCTGAAGCGTAAAAAACAGGTAAATATTTAGTTTCAATAAAAATTTATTGTTGTTGACTTAGGCATATATAATTCTTCTTTTATTAACTGCCCTTACACGAAAATCTAGAATGCAGTGAGTTCAGATGTAATTTTTGCAATGAAATAGGATTATTTATGAATAGTTACGGAAACAAACGAAAAATACTCAGGGTAGCAATCAACTTATTATGCCAAAAATACAGGGCACATTGCTCAAACCTTGAAATCGAATTTTTGTTCAGAACTTTTGTGATAATGAAGACATTAGAATTATACGTTCAGCAGATTTTCTTTTAATTTGTGTGAAATGGAATGAAGTAAAAAGAAGTACCCACACATAGTCATTCGGTAAGTGACATCATACACACTGTCAGCTATATTCCGAAAAAGGGGAACACCTGTTTCAATATTGCTTGAACGCGGCTGGTATCCACCTTCAGCAATTATCATGACTAAAACACTCTGTATTTTTTTTATTTTTAGCAAAAGAATTTAATGAAATAACCATATTCGTAATATAACGAAAGTTATAGAATTATTGTCACCATGAAGCATTTTCATTACTTTATTTGACACTTAATTCAATATCTAAGAAAAAATTAAGTTTTGTTTCTTTTAAATGATTTATATTTAGGTTTAATAGCATGATAAATTAATATTCTGTCAATAATTTCTAACATGGAATTCAGATTTAGAGTGCTTTAAAAATATTTTTTATTTTAAAGTTGTTGCAATTTATTCATAATTAATAAAGACATCAAATAGATTACGATAATCTATCTTTTGAAAATTAAAGGATCATTCTTATTCAAAACTCAAAATTATGGGAACAAATAAAGTAGCAGTTATTGGATTTTATGTCGGCATGCAAATTTTTTCTCAGGGACCTAACGAAAAAATAAAAGATTACCTATACAATAAAACTAATATCTTTGGTAGAATGCTTTTTACGCTTAAAGATTACCTTACAAAATATTCAAAAAGATTCGATAGAGTTTATTTTCTTATCACAAATGAAGAAAATGATATATTGCCGAATGGTACATTGACGGGAATACTAGGGATGGTAAATCGATCAGAAATTGATATTGGCGTTCAACCAGTTACTATGCACGAAGTAAGTACAGAGGTGGTGGATTTTTCCTATCCGTATAAACTTCACTCTGTTTCATTTGGGATTCGAAAAGCAGAATATAAATCACAAATGTTTGGCATTTTGCAAACATTTTCATATCCACTTTGGATAGCTATCTTCTCACTTTTAATTGGGATGTCTTTGGTATATTACGTCACCTTGAAAAGAAAGCATTCGTTTGATAAAATTTTACTTCATGTTTTAGCAGTTTTGTTAAGGCAGAGTTCAATTTTAAAACCGTCATCAATGACAGAAAAGTTGCTCGTCTTTTCGTGGGTTGTAGGAACAATGTTTCTTTGTCTGGCTTATGATTCCGTATTCCTGTCATTTCTTGCATTCCCCCCCAATTATTCAAATTAAAGACGTCTCACAATTGGCTCAGGCTGTAAAAAATGGACAATATCACTGCATAACGTTTCGACAATCAAATATTTTTGAACTGTTATTAAAATCAAAACATGAAAATTTGAAAATAATTGCACAAGACCTTAAGACGAATAACTTAAGTGACGAAAATACTCTTCAAGATTTCTTTTACGATAGAAGTAAACAAGATCTCGCTTTTCTAGTAGATACAGATGTTGCTGATATTTTGACTGTAGGAAAAAAATTCGTCTCCGAAGACCGTTTCCTCGAAAACATGATTGCAATGCCTGTCCGAAAAGACTTTTGTTGCAAAAAATTGGTGGAAGTATTCGTTCACAGATTTATGTCTTCGGGATTATATTTCAAGTATAAGAATGACAGAGCATTTTTAATTCGTACGCCACGTCTAGAGAAATACGAGGAAAAAGACACCAGTAAAAGAAAATTAACTCTTACAGATGTTGCTCCTGCATTTATATTTTTAATATTTGGACACATCAATTCTTCTGTAGTTCTTATCGTAGAAATATTGCTAAATCGTATGATAAAAGTGGATCGTTTGAAGAAAAATGTAAAAAGAAGAATTAGAATCGCATACAAAGAAGGTATTATGTAATTAGCTTTGTAATTACTCTATTCTTATATTGCTAAATCTTACTATATTTTGATATTTATATGACAATCATACGAAAGTGTCATATAATTAACATTGTGCCCATGCTTAAAAATTAAGAGAGTAAAAATCAAAACCTCATCTGTCTAACGAATCACAGGTATCAATAAACAAACAAATTAAATAAAATGAAAAACTGAATACTGTGGTTCTTCTCTTAATTCCAAGCTTTTTCCTGACTTTTAAAGATATTTTCGAATCCAAACTGACTATTTTCTGACACATGGACGAAATCATTTTCATTAGCAAATGCATAAAATTTGTAGGTCTTCCTTCACAAATGCCCAGAAATCGAATAGAATGTTTAATTTTCTTATCATGTGAAAAGATCTCTCAGAATTTTTTTGTTGAATTCGGAATTTTAAGTCCATTGCATGCATTTTATAGCATACCTTAATAACATATATCAACTTGGTGTAAATTTAAATATATTTACAAAACTGAGAACATCGACATATAGAATGACAAGCATTTAAAAATATGTTGGAAAGTGTTAAAAAAAAATTTTTTTTTTTGAAACATAAATAAGTAAAAGTGAACGGAAGTTTAATATATATATATATATATATATATATATATATATATATATATATATATATTTACTTATTTTTTCTCTCTCTCTCTTTTTAAATTTTCTTCATGTTTTCAGTATTTTTGGCCAATTACCATTGAAGCACATGCTATGGTAATATTATGATTGCACGTGTTAATCTATTAGCTATGTGGTATTCTGTCTACACATTATCATTAATTATCTCTTTGGAGATTTAAGTAGAATGATACAAGAACTTGATATGTTTTTTGAAATTCATAGATATTATAATTATATATATATATATATATATATATATATATATATATATATATATATATATTTGCAAAATAATCAGTATATGACTCAAAATAAACGTCCAGTTATTTTTTAAATGGTTAAAATAACCAAACTTATATTGTTAAATTCCTTTAAATGAAAGTCGGAGGATAATAAAAAAAATTCAGGCAGTACACAGCTGACAAAATTTTAAACGAAATTACTTGACAGTATATTAGATAGATGGCAGCACTAAAAACTTTCAAATTCCTCATTTCGTTAGGGAATAATTACTGTAAACATTTTAATATATTTTAACGTTTCTTATAAATGTCTTTCAAAATCATTTATTTTCATTATAGAGTGAAAATACAATAAATAAGAAAAATATATTTTTCATAAAATTAAAGATTTTTAAAATCGGTGAGAGAAGAAAAATATTCATTTATTCATAATAGATGGCAGCACTAAAAAAGTAAAAAAATCCTATTTAATTTTAAGATAGTTAAAATTGATTTATAACTTATTAAAATGCTAAATTTGCCTGAAAATCGGAATGGAATTCAGAAAAAAAGTCTCCCAAAATTGAACTATTCGAGGAATTAAACAACTGATACACAGATTTGTTTGTAATATAGTTTTAAAGGCTCCAAATGCCAAATCGAGGAAATATTTTTTAAATTAAAACGCAAGGAGCAGTTTAAAATTTGGTTTAAAAATTTTAATTTTTTTAAATCTTAAAATTATACATTTTTAAATCGTATTGTATATACTTATGGTGATATGTATATATGCACAAAATTTCATATGTCTATGATGAAAAAGAAGAAAATTCAATTTTAACGTCGACCCCTTAAATAGTGAAACATTATTAAAAATAACAGCAAACGATTTTTCTCCATACAGCATCATGTAATGGAATTCTTTCGAGTGTCCCTGTAAAGTAACTATAAGCATACCATATTCTATAGTAATCCTCTTGTAGTGCACTTAAGTGATATATATCAATTTCAATATGTTTGAAATTGTGTAACGTCATTAAAATAAACCGCAAATTATTTCCCCCCATAAACCGTAATGTAGCGGAATTCTTTTGGGTGTCCTTGTAAAAAAAACTATACTTGCTACACACTTCATTTTCAATACCGAACATGCCATAGTAAACCTCAATAACATATATTAATGTCATGACAATCCGAGTATATTTATACGAGCTATAGCACGGCCAGACAGACAGACAAACTGAATTCATAAACAGTTTTCAACTATGTTGGTTAGTGTTTAAAAAAGAAAGAAACGGTTTAAGTGTCATATAATTAACATTGTGCCCATGCTTAAAAATTAAGAGAGTAAAAATCAAAACCTCATCTGTCTAACGAATCAAAAAGAAAGAAAAAAGTTTAAATTTGAAAGGGAAAGGGACACAAAATACATACCCAACAAATGTACTTACACCATTTATTAGGTGCGTTCGTAATTATATAAATACGCAACATCTATTGTCGTCGTCTGTCTGTCCGTCTGTCCGTCCGTCCGCATATAACAACGCATAAACTACTGAACCGAATGGTTTGAAATTTAAGCTATATTATCTTTACAGAAATTTTTCGCGACATTTCAAATTTTCTAAAAATCGAATCAAAACTTTAGAAAATATTAATAAAAACATTTATTAAGAAATTTGATTTTTTTTTAATCGGTGCTTTCTTGTTATAATAGCTTCCGAGGTTGAATCGTCAAGCGAGCGAGATACTTACTTTATGACAGAAATGAATCTGCGGACGATAAAATTCATTTCACAGAATTAAAATTCATCAACATCTGAATATATAAATAACTAGCTATAGTACGAACGCACATCATTTGTCACGTTTGACGTACAATTTCCAACTTGTTATATCTAAAGTCGCACCTCATGTTTAAAAAAAAAATCCAACCTACCAAATAACTATGGCAAAATCTTTAAAGATCTTTATAAGAATTATTATGTATCTATTTTTTTTTCATACAAAGCAACAACGTTCAGAAGCGCCATTTTCTAACGAAAAATTAGATACAGGTATAAATATGCAAGATTTAGTGTTTACCGACATATTAAACCAAGGTTGTAAATTTAACCTATTTAGTGATAGCAGATTCTACACGTGTTATGTATACACCTGTTCTTAATAGAAATAAACTCGCAATGCGCCTAAATGCTTGAGATTATTCATTCAGCAATATATTATTCAGAAATTTTATGAGAAGAATAAACCTTTCACTCATTCTTTTATCCTCAAAGGCCAAACGAAAGAATTTATGATTAATTTTTGCTGCTAAGCATTGTTATTTAATGTGAAAAATACAATTCCTATATTTCTTATCAAAACAAAATAGATATAGATCATAATAATATCCATTATAGCTTTTAATCCCAGCTATTGTGGACGTAAATTTGAATTTCTTTCTCTTACTATCTCATTGACGTATAAAAAACATCTACGAACACCAGAGAAGGTGTCAAATTACAACGCAAAGTGTTGTAATTTTGGTCATGCTTGCTTGAAAAAACGATTACAACACTGTGTTATTGTTCTTTATATAGATCACAATAAGTTGTATCATTGCTGTAATTTTACAGCATTTTTTGCAATGTGAAAGAAATCTTAGTGTTGGAACCCCGCTGCTTTCGGCAGCGTACACCCTCAAATTTTTATGCGATTGTATTATTAAACGAAAATTTATCCAAACGAACCTACAGTTGAGGGCGCCATTGTCTTCGGCAGCGTACACGGAGAAAAATTTTCTTTTGTGTAGCTTCATATTTTATTTATTTGAAATAGTAAATATTAACTTTAAAAATAATCGCCACCTTTAGTCACCTTTAAAACTAGAAAGGCACAAAAATTGTTTTTCGTGGTTCTTTTCTTTTCTTTTTTGTTTTTTTTTTCCTTTTTTGTCTTTTTTGTAATTTTACGGGGTATATGGCGATTGCGATTTCAAAATTCAGAAAAAACGGAACCCTTTTTCTTCGTCTGCTTGAATCTCATTCACAATCAGCGGCATGATGGAAAGACACCATTTTGCAATTTTAATTAGTTTTTAATTAATATCTTGGCTGATTATCCAAAGATGAAAAAATTGAGCCTCAGGTGCATTCGGAGAAGTCTTTGTCTCTACTTATTCAAACTTGCAGATCTCTAATAAAAATATATAGAAAAATCTATATATTACGAACGTCAAATTCACCCAATAAAATATTTATAAAGCACAATGTAAACACATTGATAAGTTACGTTACTATCGAGGTGCAATAAATCAAAATACAGCTTCAAAACATACTGTAAGATGTTAAAATTTCATGAGCTTTCGGCTAAACATTAGCCTTCCTCAGATGAACAACAAGCAGTCGAGGAGACGCTGCTCCGAAATGGCGCGTTTTGGACAGGCTAGGAATGGGCGAAACCAAACAGACATGAAATGAAGGGGGTGACTGAAGTCCGGATGATACCATTACCAGCTGGGGTGGGTCAAGAGAAACCGAAAACCCCAGTGATACCTAGTATATTGTACCATAAACGAGGGATCTGATAAGATAATACATCATTACATGCATTATCACCTCTTTTCAAAATCTCTAGGGACTCTCTGATTATGCAACTATTATACTGTGAACTTCGTGAAATTATTTTAGCTTTACTGAAAAATACATCATTATCTTTGGCCTGATTTAATCTGGATAAAGCAGTGGATAATTTACCTTTTTTCATATCAGCTGTATGCTCTTTAATCCTTTCTTTTAATTTGCGAGTTGTCATGCCTATATATGAATATATTTTAGAACTGTCATTAACTTTAAAAGGAATAATATAAATGCCAGATTTATCTCGGTTATCAATAGGGTCGATCATTCTATGTACCAAATATTTCAGCTTGGTTGGGGGTTTAGCGATAAGAGTTACATTATATTTCTTTAATGCTTATTTAATCCGCTCAAACAGATGCGGGATATAATCTATACTGTAGAATTTTGAAGATTGCATATCTTTTTTAACTATTGTAGCTTGTTTATTTCTGTACTCATAAATTAAGTTATTAATAAATTTGTTTGAAAAACCATTTTCATATGCAATCACTTTAATTTTAATTTTGTTCAACTCCTCATTTAAATAACAGTTCAGAATGTTATTTAAATGAGGAGTTGAACAAAATTAAAGTGATTGCATATGAAAATGGTTTTTCAAACAAATTTATTAATAACTTAATTTATGAGTACAGAAATAAACAAGCTACAATAGTTAAAAAAGATATGCAATCTTCAAAATTCTACAGTATAGATTATATCCCGCATCTGTTTGAGCGGATTAAATAAGCATTAAAGAAATATAATGTAACTCTTATCGCTAAACCCCCAACCAAGCTTAAATATTTGGTACATAGAATGATCGACCCTATTGATAACCAAGATAAATCTGGCATTTATATTATTCCTTTTCAAGTTAATGACAGTTCTAAAATATATTCATATATAGGCATGACAACTCGCAAATTAAAAGAAAGGATTAAAGAGCATACAGCTGATATGAAAAAAGGCAAATTATCCACTGCTTTATCCAGATTAAATCAGGCCAAAGATATTGATGTATTTTTCAGTAAAGCTAAAATAATTTCACGAGGTTCACAGTATAATAGTTGCATAATCAGAGAGTCCCTAGAGATTTTGAGAAGAGGTGATAATGCATGTAATGATGTATTATCTTATCAGATCCCTCGTTTATGGTACAATATACTAGGTATCACTGGGGTTTTCGGTTTCTCCTGACCCACCCCAGCTGGTAATGGTATCATCCGGACTTCAGTCACCCCCTTCATTTCATGTCTGTTTGGTTTCGCCCATTCCCAGCCTGTCCAAAACGCGCCATTTCGGAGCGGCGTCTCCTCGACTGCTTGTTGTTCATCTGAGGAAGGCTAATGTTTAGCCGAAAGCTCATGAAATTTTAACATCTTACAGTTTTAATGTTTTGAAGCTGTATTTTGATTTATTGCACCTCGATAGTAACGTAACTTATCAATGTGTTCACATTGTGCTTTATAAATTTGCAGATCTCTACTCTAGATTTCCCTGTCAATCGCCAACAGGACATACGCGACAACACGCACATACGCAAACAAACTTCTTTCTTTTATTAATATCGATACTGCGCTAACAGCAGATAATATAGTTACATTTGGTTGAATTAAAAAAACACGTAGCACAAATAAAAGTTCATTTTTAGGAAACCTAGTATATAAGTTACGCTGTATCTACAAAATTGATTCACATCACCTAATATACTAACAATAATTTCGCTGGAAATCGCGCTACACAACTAAAAACATACTTCTAGCAGTTGCCGTACAGAGCCGGCAATGTATTCAATTTCTTTTGGACAGCTCTGTATATGAATTTATATTTTATTGGGTTTTTCGGATAGTTCCTTCCGTTTGGGAAAACCAATTCGTACCGGAAAATTCTGTCAGTCAATTATTAGACATTAGACATCGAAATCAATGTCTAATAATTAAATGGCAGAATTTTCCAGCTACGAATTGATTTTCCCAAACGGAAGAACTTTCGGAACAAGCCAATACAATTATCTCTTACTATAATAAAATATAGTTGAGCTGAAAAATCCAAAACACAATTAAAGACATTTTAAGCATTGTAGCATAGATGGTAATGCTTATAAATTTTCTCGTGCAACGCTGTGCATGATCTATAGAGGTTATACACACCACGTAATATATTAAAATTTATTTCAGCTTAAAAATGTGTACCACAACTGAATACGCGCAGATATTATAATCTGTCCTGTAACATAATTATTTTGCGTGTCTCTGTAAATGAACGATAAGTGTCTCCATAATCTATAGAAAGCCATAATATATTAAATTGCAGTGACCTCAATGATACATATAAATTTCATTATGTTTTGAAAGTATAAACATCAAGTTGAAACATCATTGAAATACACTGCACTTTCTCTGTTGAATATAGATGATATTGTAACGGAATATTTTTGTGTGTCCCTGTAAACGAATATAAATGCTACTTAGTCAATATTCTATAGAAAATCTGTTTTAGTTAGTGTTGCTATGTGTCCCAATGTAGGTGGGACGTCTTGATTTTTAGGGGCTCCAAGACCTGTCTGCGTAACCACTACTCGGGACTCCGCCATAAGTCCCGATTTTTCTTAATACGCAAATTCCCTAAATTTATTTTCGTACCATGGTACTATACGTACCATGGTACTATACGTACCAGTTCGTCTGTATCGAGTGCAACTTAAAACAGTAATACTTGCAAAGACAAAATCTGTCTATAACGGAAAATCTTTACTGTCCCTTTAAAAGGAATACCTTGCAAACATCTCAGCCTAGACGGAAACCTATCTAAAACGGATTTTATTGTGGTTCTTGGCAATTCTGTTTTCACGAGTTGTACAGTAAACCCTGTGAAAACTGACCTGTTTATAACGAAATCCCGTTTTAAAAGTAAATATTTCATTGTCCCAGCGAATTTGCTTTCACAAGTTTTACTATACAATATGATTATGTTTATTTAGTAAAACCTGCTAAGTAACAATCGCAAGGGACCGAAGAGAAATTCCATTTTAAAGACGTTTTCTTCTTATCAGGTATAATTGGACGGTATTCGTAGCGTAGGGACAATAAAACTTTTACATTTAAAACAAGATTCTGTTATAGACAGGTTCCGTTTTAATAGGGTTTGCTGTATTTTTATGTCTCGATTTAGAAGCCATTGTCTTGCTTTGTTTGACTCCCTGTCTCACTTTTTGGAACACTGGACCTTGACATAAATGTATATTTGTAAATTAATTTACTATTTTGAACACGATTTTTCGATTAGCAACTATATTTGGCGATCTATCTTCCTGTCAAGAATAATACGTAAGTACCAAACTAAACCATGGTCCGAAATGGCCCGATTCTGCTGAAACAATAAATTTAATCCCGGGTCGGTCCATGTTCGAGTATAATCAGGCAAAACTGGTCCGACCCCGACTCGATACTGATCTCTAGTTAGAAGCCCCTCAAAAAGCGATAGGACCTTGGATCTTAATTGTCTTAAGACGGCCCTGTTACGTCTTTTTTCTTATTTTTCTTTTTCTTTTTTAGAAGGCCGGTGTAAGTAACAAAAAAAGTTTCCATTCCACAATTAGGTAAAGAAATGTATTACGAAAGAATTTTTTCTAATGAAAAATATACACAGCTGTTTACACAAAACGAATGCTGAATGATGATAAAAAGATGATTATTAAAAGATGGGCAGAATTTTTTCTGTCCAGATGTTTCCATCATGACTCATAGATATGTTACCACACACTCTTTATGAATTTAAATATAGTAAGTAACTTTTTGACTAAAAAAGTTACTTGCCTTTACTTCCTTACACTAGAAACTTGAAAATGTGAAATTCTTTAATCTTTTTTTAACCTTTTCCAACATAGTTAAAAAGTGTTTAGGAATTCGGTTTTTCTTGTCTGTCTGCCTGCCGTCTGTCCGTGCTCTAACTCGCGTAAATATCTCGGATTGCTTTGAAATTGATATATGTTATTAAGGTTTACTATGGCATGTTTGGTATTGAAAATGAATGTACATTTTTCGAATGCTGTCCATTCTCAATTAAACATTTACTTGTTCAACATACATGCTCAATTAACAGCGTAAAATAAACATTATTTTGTTACTTTTGCATGTATAAATTCTATTATACAGCTGAAAATGTTTACTTAAAGCAGTTGAACATGTCTATTTCTAAAGGATAAGATTAATTACTTGCTGAAAAAAAGTAATACAGTAAAACCTGCTAACACGGAATCTCACGGCCCCAGAAAACTAACTGTTTTAGAAAGCTTATCGTCAGGGCAGGTATAAATGTAATGTATTGTTTTCTATGTGACTATGAATTTGTTCCATTGAAGAGAAACTTTTCATAGGTTCATTGTCTTTATAAGTTTTACTGTAATACGAAATTTACGTTTCCCGAATTCTGGTATTTCGTTTAGGAAATTCCAAAATTTTGGTTTTGGAAATTTATCTTCAGAGCGTTATTAATAATTGAACATTTATTATCGTGACCTCAGCTTCTATGGCAAGTATTATTCGTTTTTCTCAGTATAATCACGCTCCTGTTTGTTTTTTCTTTGAAAAGGTTTGGGGGTGCGGGAAACACTTATTATAATTTTACCAGTTGACCCATGCGAGGATTTCGCTCTGCAGTCTAATACGAGGGGCAGTCGAAAAATAAGTTTCCCCTGGCGACTGTGGACAGAGGTGTGTATGAAAGACAAAAAAATGTAATGAGACATTAAAGATAAAACATAACTTTATTTTTCCACATAAGTACCAAGTACATTGAGACATTTCTCATACCGCTTTATAAGCTTCAAAAAGCCCTGCAGGGAAAAAAAACAGGGCTTTGCATATGGACGAAGCGTTGAACGGCTATGGCCGAAAGACGACACAACAAGTGAACGCGATGCAAGACACCGATGCACCAATGGGTATCAACAGCGCCATCTGCGCAGGCACTGCAACAGCGCCATCTGCTTGATTGCGGTCGACCTCAACCCAATGTTGTATCGGTGTCTTTCACACCCAGAAAAAGGAATTGATTAAAACAACAAAACATGTTTCGTTGAGTACATTTGGTTGTTTCAAGCAAAATTTTTAGTTGAAGTAAAAAGTTGGTTTTGTTGCATTAACAAAAAAAATATATTGTTAACACTCTTACAAAATTTTAACAAAATTTCATCAATTTTACTTGAATTAACAAAATCTGTTTTTTAAATTTTACCATAATTTTGTAATTTATAATTCCAGCAAAATTTTGTTGCTTTTACAAAATTTAAATTGTTGTGTTAGCCATAACTCTCACCCGTAACATGGTTTATTTGACTTATATAGCTGTATAATTAATGGATTAACATAATTTTTGGATAATTAAAACTGTTTTAATTGGGACGGACCAAGGTAGTTTTAAAAATCCCCCTGTCCCATTTATTACTTTCTTCTATCTTTACAAGAAGAAAGTATTGGGATCATGAAAATTTTCGACTTCCGGTTTCCGACGGTTTTTAGAAGGTCCTGAACATGATTTGACTATTTTTAGAAAATGACTGTCAATGACTCTATCTGCCTGTATTTGACAAAAATTTTGTGGGCGCTCTATCTCAAGAACTGATGTACGGAATTTAATGAAACTTTATATTCAGTTACTTCCTGATATAAATTGTTTCTGATTAGTTTTTGGTGTAAATCGCGCAACAAGTGGCGCTGCTATGTTGCATTTTTCGCGATTTCTGCAATAGCTCTATCTCATTTTCAGCAGTGAATTACCCCTGTCATCTTTGAATAATAACCAGTGAATTTTTATCCTGCTTTTTGCAGGCGTAATTGACTGCTGAAAATTAATTAAAAATTAACTATGTGTTGCCGTATGCTGGGCTTTATATTGTCGTCTCATGTTTGCCGCAGAAATTTGCGTGCTCCTGATGACATTTCCATCTTGTGCTGTGGTCAGGGTTCGTAAATATCATGATATTTTCGAAAATATAATAAATATCCGATATTTTGATATATATCCGATATTTTCAAAATAGTCAATCTGCTGATAATAAATATTTTCAAGCGTAATATAGATTAGAAACTAAAATATATTGCACTTAACATGAAAACTTAAACAATATACTAAAACTGCTTTTTCCCTCTTTTTCTTTTCTTTCTTTTTTTTCTTTTGAACAAAATTGAAGATCAACTAATCAACAAAACAGAAACAATTTGCTTTATACACTTATAAAAAAAACAAATATAAGATTCAGTATCAACCATCAAGAAATCAGAAATTTATAAAACTAAAAATTAAATACAAAATAGTTTTTTTTTTATTTAAACATAAATGTCAGCTTATTTTTTTTATTCCCTAACATGTTGTACAATTTAAGCTCAACACCACCAAAACCAGAAATTGATTCTTTTCTAATGAAGCTGTATAGAACTGATTATCTAAATTAGACAGTTTATCTTTCTATATCTGTCCTGAATTAGTTATATCCTACATACTTATTATACCCATATAATCTACATTTAAAATTAAAATTAAAATTAAAAACTTCAAACAAAGCTTGGAAAAGATTTTTGCTTTTTTTCTTTAGCTATAAAAGTCACTGCCAGAGACAAATGTTCTTTATCTACAGAATGGAACAGTCAATATTAGTTGAAAATTTAATTTACACTTGTTTTGACTTAAAATATCAAAAATATCTTGCACAGTGATATTTTGAAAATAAATATCAAATAGTATGAAAATATCGAAAATATCAAAAATCTTGATATTTTGAAAATAAATATAGGATATATATCATGATATATATCATGATATATATCCATTGATATATATCAACGAACCCTGGCTGCGATTGCAGCCGTTCCGACATATATAAGAGTGAGAAATGCCGAGCTCAGATATGGTTCCTTGTAGCTCAGTGGTAGAGCCTCAGATCGCTGTTCTGTGGACCCGGAATCAATTTCCGGCTTGGGCAATTTTCACTCTCTCGGTTTCCGCTTGAAAAGAAGCCGGATAACAATTCACTTGTTACTCACTACTCAAAATGAATTAAAAAATAGTTAAAATTGCATATTTAGATTCGTTTATTTAACAAAAGTTTTTGTAGTATAAAAAAAACAAGTACGTAGTATAACAAATTTTATTATTTAAACAAACAAAATATATTTTGTTGAAAAAAGAAAATAGATTGTTAAAATAACACATAGCATATATCTATGTAACAAAAAGAATGTTGTTAATTCAAGTAAAATTGAACCATTTTACTTGAATTAACAAAACATTTTTTTGCTGACGATACAAAAAAAAAAAAAATGGAATTGCAAAAAAAAAATCAACAATATTGTTTTTGTTGATTCAAACAAAATTCCCATTGACCCATATTTAAACGAAAAGTTTTGTTCGGTCAACCAAATTTTTGTTGATTCAACAAAACTTTTTTCTGGGTGCACGTTCGCGTTCACCTGCTGTGTCGTCTTTCGCCCATAGCCGTTCGACGCTTCGTCCGTATACAAAGCCCTGATTTTTTCCTGGAGGACTTTTTAAAGCTTATAAAGCGGTATGACAAATGTCTCGATGTACTTGGTACTTATGTGGAAAAATAAAGTTATGTTTTATCTTTAATGTCTCATTACATTTTTTGTTTTTCATACACACCTCTGTCCACAGTCGCCAGGGGAAACTTATTTTCCGACTGCCCCTCGTAATTTTTAGCAATATCTAATATTTTTTACCTGCAGGTTTAAACTTCTAAACAAAAATGAAGGATAAAAATATCTACAAATAACATTAGTCAAGCCAGAATATCGTCTCATTTATTCCTAACAATAAAATCTCATCGAAGATAGAAAAATACAAGCGCGATGGAAAAAATAACAATTGCATTTTAACTGCATTAAAAAATGACGTCATCTTCGTCGGTAAAAATATGTGACAGTGAAAAATTAATTGAAATGCACTTAAATTACATTTAAATCTAATATAACAAATAATACATTTTATGCATGTGAAAAAACTGCTTCGATCAATCAATAACCTTTTCTTTCTTCTAAACGTTTCAGTTTCAATTTTGGTTTTTAATCATAAATATAAAATAAACCTGTGAAAAAACATCGCATTTTACCTCTTTTGTACTATTTATTATTTTTTATAATCATTGTTGAGCATCCTATAATGCAGTATTTTATTTTTGTGGCTACAATGATTTGAAAATAAAGCCCACTTATGAAAACAATGCCGATTTAATTTTTAATTAACATCAATTTTTAATCTAAAACCATGTTTTAACGAAATGTGAGTGTACTATGTCAGAAACCGCTCTAAAAACCTTTCAAATGATACGTCATTTGTTGTTGTGCGTTTCGTAAATTCATACAAAAAGTGATGTTGACAACAAAAATAATATACATGATTCTAAATATTAATTTCATTCTACATTTTATTATATGCTCAAATAAATATTGATAAAGTTTCATTAATTTTACGGATGATAAGCATTTCATTGATTATAACATTAAATATTTATACAGAGCTCCTGCATAAATAAAATGGAATCTTTTGAAATCCAGTATCTTTGACATTATATGACGTCATAAATAAAATACCATTGTTAAAAAGATTACATAAAACAAATGACAGTAAAGCGATGACTTATATTCCAACTTTTGCGTTTTTCGACTGTATATTTTGGGGATGGTATTTCAATATTTCGTACTTTCTAGACGTTTCTTGCTTAGATATATGCCTATATTTTATTTTTATACGCAATCATGTCTGAATTACTGATGTTTACTTTTATGCATGCGGAGAATGGCATATATTGTTTGTCAAAGAATATCTGAAGACAGGGCCGTGCTTAGGGGGGGGGGCGGACATTTGCCCCGGGCCGCCAAAATTTGAGGGATGGAGAAAATGTGATATTTTTAAATTTCATTGGGATTTACTCTTTCATTTACATCACCCATTAGGTATTTATCCTTCGCGAAGATAATTTGAGTTAAAAAAAGCAACAAACCATAACCATCCGAATTCAGATTTTATTAAGCTATTCTACACCTATACATGGGGACTATAGAAAACTACTACTTTAAAGAACTTGGAATTAGCGAATAGAAATGTAATAGAACGAATAAAATGGAACCCTTCTCAAAAATAAATTTGATAAAATGAACCTTTTAACAAAATTCTTTATAATAAAACAGGTCCTTTCACAAAATTCCTTTCCATAAAATAGGCCCTTTCACAAAATTCTATTCCATGAAAACTTACTATTTATTAACTATTTATTGTTTGTGACGTGAAAAAAAATGAAGATATTCCCTTGTTATAGCATGCGCATTTACGATTACACCAAAGTTGTAGTTGTGATTTCACCAACCTAATATAAACATAATTTCATATGTCAATATGATTTATAACATCATGTATGTCATAATTTGGCAATACATCTTGGTTGCATCTCCACTATCTATAACAAGGAAATATCAAAATTAAAACATTGTTAAATTTTAATAATTTTTTTGATGTTTTAATAATACTCTGATTTAAGAAAGAACAACAGGGACTGAAGCAAAACTTTTGGCAAAACTGTCTCACTGCTAGATGAATTGCTGGTGAACAGAGCCTTTTCAATTTTACTCCTCCATATACATTTCCTCGGGAGTCGAAAAAATATTGCTTGCGTATATTATTCAAATTGACCAATACGCAGCAGGCAATATTTATTCAACTGTGCCACTTTCCATCAGACAAAGGCAAGCATCAGATGTAGTCAGTACTTCAAAGGATGGCTCCTGGGAATGTCACAGGCTTGCACTCAAAATCAGTGATGTGGAGTCTTCTCGCTTGGAGGTCAAAGATGACAAGCTAGGTCAGACTTCTGTCAGGGTGGTATCTGTGAAATAGAAACTGCACAACTGGGCGAACCCAAAGCCTTTAATCACATTGAAACTACTGTTGTACGGGAGAGATAAATAAAAAAAAATCTAAAAAATATATTCATGATTTGCATATTTATTTCAAAATTAATCAGTTAAAAAAATTTCATTTTTAAATACTAATGAGCAAATCATAAATTTGTTTTCTAATCTATTATTAAAACTTAATTATTTTTAAAAATCGATAAATTACAGAGGATTTGTTTTTCATACTGGAAAGTTCACAGCACTACTCTATTGTCAATAATCTTCAGATAATGAAATTTAATCTAGCTCTCAAACATCACACAAGCATAAGATTTCAATTAACAGAAGTTAGATAATACAACAGCTTACAAAATTATTACTAGAACATTGACTAAATCAAAATGCATTATTACATATTTGATGAGATAACTCTCAGATTCATTAATCTTCACTTAGATAATGCTGTATAATTTTAAGCATACAATGTAATCTATTCATTGAAATGCAATTCGTGTAATATGGAATATATTGGACAGTCTTGTCAAAAATTACATAAACGGCTAAATTTACATCGTTCTCATATTGATAAATTTAAAAAATCTAAATTTCAAACTACTCATAATATTGAATATACTCATTTCAAAAATCATGATTTTAAAAATATTACTATTAAAATACTTAAAATCAAAAAAAAATTTACTGAACGACTTTTTCTAGAATCTAAATATATAAGACATTTTAATACTACCTATCCTTATGGATTAAATCAATTAGTATACAAAAAATCACATCCTGTTTTTTCAGATTTACCTAAATATGAAAATTATAAAAATCTTTATTCAGGATTAAATTTTTCAAACATAAAAAAAAACTTCAAGATCTGGTAGAGGTAAACATAATAATAAAAAATACACTGATGATATTGTGATACAACAAGAGCTTGATGATCTTGAGGCACAATTTTGTAATAATTATTGTTGGATTGCTATAAGAAAACATATTTTTAGTCTTAAAAAGAAATATTTAAACCAATATTTCAAAGTATTTAAAAAGAATCAATATTCTCCACATTTTTGTGATATCTTTTATGATATTCTTCATTATAGAGCAAACCTATTAAATACAAGTCTTTCTAATAAACCTAAATATAAACCTAATAATACACAACTAATTATAACATTTTCCAATCATGTATTTAATAATATCAATTTACACAATATCATAAACAACACTACTAATAATTTTCCAATAAAACTTTTTACCATTCACAAGACATATAAATATAATCGCACACTTGGACGTAAAATTTTTAATTACAATTCTTTTGCAAAACAAATGGTCTCTTCAAATAATTACCCTTGTTATTGTAATGACCCAAAATTTCAAAAGTACATAAATACAACACATGGTCATATTATTACTGGTGATCTTAATATTGTAGAACAACCTATTTTACAAAACTTAATGCCTAATGGAACAAAATTTCGCCTTCCATATAGGTGTAATATCAAATCCATAATATTGCAGTTTATTCAAGATATTGATTTATTTATATATAAAATTGCTATTGATTACAATAAAGCTATCGAGTATTTTAGTGAATGGAGATTTTCTGTAATAGATAAATTTAAAAATGAAATTATAAAAAATTATCAACATATTACACATGCAGCTTTTAAAAATATAAATAAACATATATCAGAATTACAAAACAAATTTATAATTACTTATGTAGATAAATCTCCAAATAATTATGATATTATTTGTAAAGAGTACTATAAAGTGTTAATTCACAATGCAATTAACACAAGTAATATTTTTAATAAAACTAAATTAAATATTGAAATTAATAATAGAAAATTATTAAATTATCACAAATTACTAAAAATCAAATGTAATAATTTAAATTATCCTTATCTTGTTATAATTCCAAAATTTCATAAAAATCCAATTAAATTTCGCAAAGTTAACATCGGGTGTAATACATATAATAATAATGCTAGCAATTTACTACTTAATATTTTAAATCAGATATATAATATAACGATAAAACATAATAACCAACATTACCTAAAAAACAGTTTTCAGATTATTAATAAAATAAATAATATCAATCCAGTAAAATTCATAAAAACATTGGATTTTAATGATTTATTTAATAACATTGATATAAAAGACTTACACAAAACAATGTGTATATTATTTAAAGAATTTAAATCTCAATTAAAATTAAAAGATCATATTTCTGTAAATTTTTTTAAAACTTTACTAAATTTTACATTGCATAATAATTACATCATATATGACAATATTATTTATAAACAATGCAAGGGAATACCGCAGGGTGAGACCGCTTCTAGATTCTCTCTGACCTTTACTTATATTATTATAAAAGAAATATTGGTCCGAACAATGATTATGTATTTTATCGCTATATTGATGACATTATCATGTTTTATTTCAATGATAAAAATTGCACATCACCACTCAATTTTTATCCTAATCAGCTTACATTAAGCGAAAATGATTTGATTAATAATAATATAAATTTTTCTGACTTAAATATTAAAATTAATGATAATTATAAATTAATTTATTATATTTATGATAAAAGAATTGATTTTCCATTTAAAGTAAATATTTTTACCAATTTTGCTTCATGTTTACATAAATCAGTTTATAAAAATATAATTATCAATTATCTTCATCCTATAAAATATCTATGCTCAGATATAAATAAAAACAAAAATATTAGATTTATTCGAAATCATGCAAAACTATATGGTTATCCTATTTTTTTTGATAAATTCAATTATCAACTCTTTTAAATAACATTTATTACATTATATAAATATAAACATGTTATGTAATAAATTATTGTTTTAGTGTGCGAAAAAAATAGCAAATGATATAGCAAATTACAATTAGAACATACATAAATACAAATAAAACATATAAGGACAATAATTAAGATGATTGAACATTATTTACACTTTATATAGTTAATGTGATTGTGCGTTTGCCGATTACCTTTATTTTAAGTGATACTAATGATCAGATTTAAAACATATATAAATACAATTAAAACATATACAATTAATACATATAAGGACTTAAGATGGTTGAACATTATTTACACTTTATATATGCTGTGATTGTGCGTTTAGTCGATCACTTTTATATTAAGTTATTCTAATGATCAGTTATAAAAGTCTATAAAATAGGCATTGTATTAAAATAACTGTAAAATAACTTATATAAACACACATAAAATTACACACAAAATTATACATGGATAACATTGTTGATAACATTGTTGATTATAAATCACAAACATAACTATATGCAATATATATATATAAATATTTTATTTGAATGTTTAATTTTAATAAAGTCTTTTAAATACTGCATTGCATTAAAATGATTGAACCACATAAGTAATCTAATTATTATTAATTAAATTCTTTGCATGATATTTACTCAATGTAAGAATCTTTGAAATACTATGTAAGATAAATTTAATTCTGGTTAAATTTAATTCATATCATAGGATTTTGTACGATGTTAATGTAAAACTACAATGATATTATTTACTAATTATATATATTATTAAATCTAATATAATACATTTGTAAATCAAACTTAATTTTGAATAATTATTATTCCAATAGAGGGCAGCACATTACTTGTCAAAAAAATGTTAATAATATTTTTAATTTACCTATAGAGAGCGCTAAATCGCTTGTGTATTTAAATTTTAGTTTTAAAGATTAAAATTAAATGGAAAATTTGTATATTCACAAATATAAATTTGTTTTTGAGTGTATCACATAAACAAATTTGTGTGTTTTAAATCAATTTGTGTTAAGGTGTAATAATTAAGGTGATATTTCAAAATATGTTCTCTCAACTTAACCTTCAAATAATTTCTCTCAACTTGACTATATCATCAAGTATTTGATATTTTATGTTTTATGATGTGCGCCATGTGGTCATATTGGTATAAATTAGACCTTGTGTTGTTTAAGGATTTTGGATAATTATTGTGAGTAAAATATTTTATCTATTCTTTACAAGTTTTTTATTTCCAATTTTATTATTTCCAACTGTTATATGGTAAAAATATTTTATCTATTCTTTACAAGTTTTTTATTTCCATTTTTATTATTTCCAATTGTCTTCTGGTAATAATTCAGTATACCTGGATGATTATACTGATCTTAGCATATATGCCAGTATAATTATGAAATACTGAATTATTTTTTTAATCACGTGTGGGTACATCCAGGTTGAAAATTATATCTACACGTGTTTTTTCATATCCAATTCTAATCTAAATCTCTTGTTATCCAATTTTCCATTATATTTAGTTCATATTTCATTTCTTAATCCATTTGTATTCACTTGATATCAACTCCAAATTATTAACATTTTATGGTTTATTATATATATAATTTATTTTTTTTATTTTTTATCAATTTCTCTCTCTCTCCTTTTAAATATTCTTCATATTTTCAGTATTTTTGGCCAATTACCATTGAAGCACAAGCTATGGTAAAATTATGATTGCACTTGTTAATTTATTAACTATGTGGTATTCTGTCTACACATTATTATTAATTATCTCTTTGGAGATTTAATTAGAATGTTACAAGAACTTGATGTCTTCATGGTTGAGTTTCTAAGAATTTTTCTGATCACACTAAATCAACCCAAATAATAAAAGAAAACATATTTTAAAATAATGGAATAAAAGTTATCCACCCTCTTAAAATAAAAACAAGACTTTAATAAGCTTTTATTGAAATGTTTATAATTTTGGAGAAATATTTGTTTTTAAAAAACTACAAAGTAAAGAAACTTTTCTGTATCCAGTGAAGGGACATGGTCCCTTCTCTAAATCTTTGAAAATATTAATACATGTAACTTGAATAATTATGATTTTAATGATTGCTAAAACATCCATCGGTTACAAAACTTTAAAATATAATAGATCAATTTGATTGCCTAAGAGAACACATAGTTATTACAAGAACATTGTCAACTATCATAAAAGAGATTTGTTTCTTTATTATTATTATTAATTGCTCGTTTTACTAACCTGATATAAAGTGGTCTTCACATATCCTAAAACATTTAACCTATTTACCTGTTATATCAGCACATTTTAGAGCTTTTTTCTTCTTTCAGCACACAAATTTATTTTCCTTTCGCAGACATTAGAAGGTATCGCAGGTATTTTAAAAGAGGATTTATCATCCCGATTACGGCAATTAATTACGCACAAATCGATAGCATTATCAAATAAACAAATTACAAAGTTATACAAGCGATTTTTTGCAAAGAAAAGTCGTCCTCATCTGTGAACCTGTGTAAGATAAGGGTTGAATGGTTCATAGTACTTGTGTGACCTCCAACCTGACGTCATCATGACGTCGATTGCAACTGCCCTATAGATCCTCTGAGTGGTTCGATTGTTTCAAAAAGAAACTAGCACACAACACAATTTTTGTGGAAAATAAAAACGCTAGCACACACAATAATAATCCATAGAGCGCGTAATAACGCTCACGGTCGCACGGACCATGTCTTCAGAAAACAATACTCTAACTCTGTGGGCTATAATAATATTTTTTATGTCACACTTCTCATTATAGAATGCGATAACCATATCGCCAAAGCTCATTTCTCTTCAAATCTTTGAGCAACACTGAAATACTCATTAACTTTTTTTGACAGGTTGCAATAGCGCTTGCTGTTTGGTACGGAACAGTAGAATTTTCCGGAAATATTTCCTTAGAAGAAATCTAAAGTATTTTAAGCATGTATTTACCTATTTTGTATTTATGCGGCATGAAGTAATTAAATATGTAAATAAACTTGCTCGCCTTCTACTTTTACACCATGTATTTCCCACTGTGACGTCACATAACTATTGTCCATAAGAAAATCATTTTAAGTGTATCGTTTTAATATATACAGGGTGCCCACAATTAAACGACCCTACTTTAAAGTTGTCTACAGACGAAAGTATTGGTCAAAAAGTTGTGAAATTTTGTGAAGGACATAATGAAGGGACTGAAATTTAAGTGAAAAAAATTAGTTCAAAATTTCGCCACCAGATGGCGTTTTTAATAAATCAATCGCATTTGGAACATTTGGTAAGTCATGATAAACCAAGAACATTTAATGAATTATACACTTAGCATACATTTTAGATAGTTTACATATTTTATTGCAACAAAACGTGTTCCACATGACGGCCATCATTTTCATCTACCATCTGGAATCGTAGAATAGCATGTTCCACAGTTGACAGCAGTGTGTTCTGGGATATGCGAAAAAGATGTCGTGAACATTGCTTTAAGATCAGGTAAAGTTCTTAGTTTATCATGACTTACAGAATGTTTCAAAAGCGATTGACTCATTAAAAACGCCATCTGGTGGCGAAATTTTGAATTAATTTTTTTTCGCTTAAACAAATTCCCATTTCTTCATTATGTCCTTCACAAAATTTCACAACTTTCTGACCAATAGTTTCGTCTGTAGGCAAATTTAAAGTAGGGTCGTTTAGTTATGGACACCCTGTATAACGTAATTTTCATTGTTAGGTGTGTTTCTCGTTTAATAATTTAATTATTTCAAGGTTTTCTTTCTTTTTTAATTTTCCAGTGTAAATACATTTTTTGTGACATAATTTTTCCCATTTCCTGCTTTTAACACATGATCATTTAAATATTATTTTCGACATATGGGTACAGCTATCTTTATCTTTTTCGAGTCAAAATGACGAATTTATGCCTGCGCAACCAGGCGATTTTGGCGAGATTTTGCTTCGTGTGGCAACCCGGTAGAGCAGATACCGTGTGTTTTATATTAAATTAAATATTGTGTGTTTTATATTAAATTAAATATTGTGTGTTTTATATTAAATTAAATATTGTGTGCTTTATAATAAATCAATCATTGTGTATGTTTTATAACTTAATAATTTTTGTGCGTTTATAATAAAAATTGTGTGTGTTTCATAATAAAGCAAACTGTTTCATAGTAAATATAACAAACAAGCTGTTTTAGCAAGCTAGGCTTAACAAATACCCAAAAACGGGGGGTTTTCGCCAAAATGGCGCAAAACAAAAATCGCGCCAACCCGGTGCGTGTGCAACATCTGTTCCGAGTTTACCTTCTGTTTTTTTATATTTACATGCAAATTCATTTTTAAATTGAAAGAAAATATTATTCTTTGTATTATTTTACAATTTGGCAACAATTTAAAATATGACATTTATCTAAATATGAAATACATTTTTATTTAAATAATGGCATTTTTAATAACAAAATTGAAAAGAAAACTCTCCAAAAATTAGTAAAATTAAAAATCTAATTACACACTAATTACAGTCTGCAAGCTTGTAAAATATGTTCCTGCAAAAGATGGTTAAATTACTTTGCATAGTTTTTGTTCCTATAAAACTTTTTTAACGAAATTATTTTGACCGACTTCAACATTAAATAGCTCTTAAAATAATACTTAGATTTAAAAACTGGTCCCATTTCTTAACATTCATTAACATTTCTCTATAATACTACCAATTTTCACATTTTTATATTCAATCGATTTCTTAATGTTAGCCGAGAAAGACTTCCGTTCACAAACAATTCATTTACAGCGATAAAAGCGACTTACCTTTTTTTTTTTTTTTTTTTTTTTTTTTTTTTTAAGAATAGAGAGATTTTTTAGCATGATCTATATATTATTATTTTTTAATGTCATCGCAACAATGAAAATTTGCTTGCTACAATAATGAAAGAACCTAGTAACAGATGAGAATTGGCAATTGATTACCTAAAACAAATTAAAGCACGTTTTCTTTTCTTTCTCGTTATATTAATATTCCGTAATCGGATTCTTTTCCAAGTGTTGCTACCACGCATACAATATCCTTTAAAATGGATATAAATACCTATAAGTATTTTAAGACGCACTTTAATGCCAAATCAAATTTGCTCAAATACGCGATTTTTGTGTGGATTCCATTACAGAAGATTATTAAACAGTTTAATTATAAACTGAAATCTCTTTATGAAAAAACAGATTTTGATTTTGTAATATTTTTTAGATACATTAAAATTTTATATATTTTCCAATTTGGCATGGATCCGGTTTCGGAAGATTAATCATAAAATATTGCACTTTGGTGATAAACTGTAATCTAAGAATGCAAAAACATCAATCGTTTCAATTTCCATTTTTAATTATGTTTCTTACTGCTCATATTTTTCTGCATCTTAAATATTTAAATAAGTTCATATTCGTTCCCGAAAATGCTTCCATGAGTTTATTGACTCTGAAAGAATATACATATTTATATTTTAATATGACATAATTTTCTCCGACAGAAAAATTCCGTCTTTCTGCTATTAAAACTCTTCATAGAAGTTTTCCCAGCCGAATACTTCTTAAAAAATGACGTCAATTTCGCCGGTGAAAATATTAGTTCATTTGAAGTTTCAATCCATTGATCTACTCTAAATATATTATTTCAGAGCTGCTGGAATTAAACTAATTCTGGAAAATGTGTCATTTTGACGCAATTAAAAGAAAATATTACCGTTTTATGAATTAATATAGATGAATCAATTTATGAATTAAAAAACGACGTGATTTCAATTTTAGGTTCGTGAAGCTCCTTGACGTTTTAAGCGCCATCTCTTCAAATGAAAAATATTTTTCCATCTATTATAATAAGAAAATGGCATCAATAAAGATAAATAAACTCCATTATTTCTGTTTTTCCCGCAATAGTGGTTCCGCAGTAACGCGGACGGTAAACTCGGTTCTGGTAAGATCACCGGAAGCCAAGCAGCATCGACCAAGGTCACTGCTTGGGAGGATGGCAACCTCTCTCGCCTGCATCTGCTGTGGGACCGATACGTTAATGGGAGCTGGTGCACGTTAAATCTGTTCGTGGCTCCTAAAATTCTCCAAGTTCTATATAAGCGTTACCTCTGGGGGTGTCAATCCAAATGCAGGTCTCTCATCTGGAATTGGTTCGAAATTAGGAGACTAGTTTCTGTGTTATATGGATCATGCCAGCTGTATAGATATAAAAAGCTGCTCACCAGGCCTTTGGGGCAAACCAACAACAACAACAAACCAACAACCCGCAATAGTGGAAGTAATCCAATTGCCACCACTGAAGAAATTTTCTAAAAAACTTTAAAAAATAAAATTGAAATATAAAAATTGAAATATCTCGAAAAATAGCTAGTGCTGGCACATCTACAAATTAGCAGCTTTCATTTAAAACAATAATTAATAAAATTGGTTCAGTAGAAAGCTCAGAGCAGATGATTCAATTAATCAGTCATTTAATCAGTCGTTTCATAAAATCGTTTCATAAATGCGTTTCATAAAATCGTTTCACAAATTCGTTTCATTAGGATTTTATATATATAGGGTAGATATATATGAAAATTTCTGTAATAATGAAATCTGCAAATGAGGCAGAATTTTAAAGTCTTCTCAACATTAGGCAAAGAAAATGAGTTGCTAGAAATTAATTATAAAACATATATAAGAAAAATTACTGTATCAATAAAATCTACAAGTAAGGCAGATTTTTAATGTTTTCCCAACATTACGGAGAGAAGGTGGGCTGTTAAATGAAATTAGTTATAAAACATATATAAGAAAAATTGCTGTATCAATAAAATCTGCAGGTAAGGCAGATTTTTAATGTTTTCACAAAATTACGGAGCGAAGATGGGCTACTGAATGAAAAAAGTTATAAAACATATGTAAGAAAAATTGCTGTATCAATAAAATCTGCATATGAGGCAGAATTTTAAAGTTTTCTCAACATTACGTAAAGAAGATGGGTTGCTATTGAAATTAATTATATAACATATATAAGAACTAGTCGCATGTATCAATCCAAAACTTTCTTCTATCTCACACAGGTTTCGCATATACTAAAAATGAATCAGCACCAATTTATATCAATATCTAACTGAAGCTCAAGTTTTATTAAATTCCGTGCATTATTTCTTGAGATATGAATATCGCTAAAATCGTGTAAATCCTTCAAAATGCTGCATAGCAGCGCCACCTGCTGGGTGATTTTTACCAAAAACTAATCAGCACCAATTTATATCAGAGACTAACTGAATCTAAAGTTTTATTTAATTCCGATCATTAGTTCTTGAGATAGAGCTATTGCGGAAATCGCGAAAAGTGCTGCATAGCAGCGTCACCTGCCGAGCGATTTTTACCAAAAACTAATCAGCACCAATTTATATCAGGGACTAACTGAATCTAAAGTTTTATTAAATTCCTAACATTAGTTCTTGAGATAGAGCTATTGCGGAAATCGCGAAAAATGCTGCTTAGCAGCGCCAACTGCCGGGCGATTTTTGCCAAAACCTAATCAGCACCAATTTATATCAGGTACTAACTGAATCTAAAGTTTTATTAAATTCCGAGCATTAGTTCTTGCGATAGAGCTATTGCGGAAATCGTGAAAAATGCTGCATAGCAGCGCCACCTGCCGGACGATTTTTACCAAAATCTAATCAGCACCAATTTATATTAGGGACTAACTGAATCTAAAGTTTTATTAAATTACGAGCATTAGTTCTTGAGATAGAGCGCCCACAAAATTTTTGTCACATACAGACAGACAGACAGACAGACAGAATCACAGACAGACATTTTCTAAAAATAGTCAAATCGTGTTCAAGACCTTCTAAAACGTATAAATCCGTCGAAAACCGGAAGACGAAAATTTTCATGAATCCAATACTTTCTTCTTGTAAAGATAGAAGAAAGTAAAAACTGCTGTATCAATAAAATTTGCAGATGAGGCAGGTTTTGAATGTTTTCCCTGTGTTACTCAGTGAAAATGGGTATCTACGTGAAAGTAATTATAAGAAATAACTAAGAAAATCGTTGTATCTATAAAATCTGCAGATAAGGTAGATTTAATGTTTCTCCAGCATTACGTAGAGAAAATGGATTGCTTAGTGAAAATTACTATAAAAAATATATAAGTAAATTGCTATATAAATAAAGAGCAGAAGCAGACGAGGCAGATTTTTGAAGTTTACCCAGTATTATGTAGAGAAGATGGATTGCTGAATGAAAACAATTATAAAAATATGTAAAAAGATTTTTCTGTATTAATGAAATCTGCAGATGAGGCAGATTTTTAATGTTTTTCCAGCTTTAAGCAGTGAAAATGGGTTACTAAGTACAAATAATTATAAAGAAATATATAAAAAAATGAGGTGTCAATAAAATCTGCAGATAAGGCAAATTTTTAGGGGTTTTTTTTATTTTCTTTCTTTCTCTCTTTCAGTATTATGCAAAGAAGATAGGTTGCAGAGGAAATTAGTCACAGCAAGTATATACGAAAACTGCGGTATTGACAGATATGATTTATGCTCCGGTTATCTGTGATTTGAAATTATTTTAAACAGGGTGGCTTGTGGTCAGGGAAAAATACTGTAAAAAAAAATTATAATTACCAGTATATTCGTATAGAAAAATTCAAATTCGTTATTTGATCGAATAATCAACATAAATTTTTCTATAAAAATATACTGGTGTTTATCACTTTTTTGACTGTATTTTTCCCTGACCACTAGCCACCCTGTTAAACCAGTACGCACGTGCGAGAATTTCGCACCGCAATCTAATATTTTTTATCAATGTCTAATATTTATTAAATGCAGGTTTAAACTTCTAAAGGAAAAGTAAGGAAAAATATCTGCAAACAACATTTAGTTTTTAATCAAGCCAGAATATCATCTAATTTATTCCATCAAAGTTAGAGTAAAATCTTATCCAAGACTGCAAAAGGCATGCGCGAGAAAAAAAAAATAACAATAGTATATTAACTGCATTAGAGAATGACGTCACCCGCTTCGGGAAAAACATGGGACATAGAAATATAAATCTAAACATGTCAATTTCGCTTTTTAATCATAAATATAAAATAAACCCATGAGGTGTTTTTTATAATCATTGTTGAACATCATAAAATGCGGTATTTTATTTTTGTGGCAACACAAATTTGAGGAAACCTTTCATTTCTTTTACGAAAACAATACCGATTTAATTTTTAATTAACAGCAATTTTTAATCAAAAAACATATTTTTACGAAATATTAAGTGTACTATGTCAGAAGCCTATTCAAAATCCTTTCATATGGTATCTCATTCGTCATTCTCCGTTTTGTATTTTCTTAGAAAAAGGGATGTTGACAGGAGAAATAATATATATGATTAGTTTTACGTTTGTAACGCACTTAAAATATAAATAAGCTCGCAATGTGACTGCGTGCTTGAGACTACCTGTTCAGCTATATATTATTCGAATGGGAATAGAAAACCATATATCTTCCACTCATTTTTTTAGCCTCAAAGACCAAACGAAATATATTATGATTGATTTTCGCTAAGCATTGTTATTTGATATGAAAATTACAAATCCTATATGTCTTATGACAGCACAATAGGTATCAGAAAATGAAAAGGAACAAAAAGTAACTATGTATACCTTTATATTCTGCACCGAAGGTGAAATTTCGAATATAAAATAAAAACCGTTATGATTTCTGTAGTATTAACATTTTATCTTTAAAACTATCTTTCTTTATCATGCTGTCATGACACAGAAATACAAATCATTATTGTTTTATACATATATCATTTGTTTTAAAATTACTGTTAAAGCAATTATTTTTTATAAAGTATCAGGAAAAAGGGATATAATTGACCATCGCTTGTGAATTCAGAAATTTAACATTAAAACATAAAAACAAAATCAATTTTTTTCAATAAAATATATAAAAACTACTTAGCTCATATTCACAAGATATCAAACCTACAAGAATAAAGTTAAAATTAAATAAGACGTACCCTGCCGTTCCATGAATAAGCATCGCAATAATAGCAGTTAATCTTTTAATCCCAGCAATAGCGGAAGAAAATTTGGCGTATAAAATCATGTCATCTACAAACGACACAGAAGTCAAATTACAGCGCACGCACTGTTATATTTTTGGTCATGCTTGCTTGAAAAAACGATTACAACACTGTGTTGTACTTTATTTAGATGACGATAAGTGGCACTTTTGCTGTAATTTTACAGCATTTTTTGAAGCGCAGGGGCGGGATTTTGGTGTTTTGACCTGGCTGACTCTGACAGCGTATACTGTCGAATTTGTATGTTACTATATTATTAAACGAAAATTTATCCAAACGAACCAAGGTTTGGGGGCCCCATTGCCTTCGGCAGGATGCATGCTGGAAAAAAAATTGTTGCTAAATATTTTATAATAATTATTATTATTATTATTATTATTTTGAAATAGCAAATATTAATATTTTTTAAATGATAGATACCGTTTAAATTAAAAAATTACAACAAAAGTTTTTTGTAATTTTACACGGGTTACTCGGTAATTGCGATTACAAAATTTAGAAAAGACGGGAGCTTTATCCTTCGTCTGCTCGAAGTACCGGGCAGGCGCAATCATAATCAGCGACATGTTGGAAGGTCGTCAGTTTGCAATTTTATTTAGTTTTTATTTAATATCTTGGCTAATTATACGCTTCAGGTGCATTCGGACCTGTCTTCGTCTATACATATACAAATTTGCAGATCTCTTCTCTAGATTTTCCTAGCCATCACCAACAAACACAAGTAGTCAAACATATTTCTTTTATTAATATAAATACTGCGCTAACACCACATAATATAGTTAAATGTGACATAAATATATAATAAAATCACTAATTATTATTAAAATACAGATTTAAATGCTTAAGTGGTAAAAGTAGAACACAAAAATGCTTATAAAAACTTTTTAATATAATGATCGACACGTTTCAAGCTTTGCCAAGACTACATAGAACCGAGACTTTAAAAAATGATTTTAGGAATGGTAAAATAATTTATCCATCAAGACTTTATTTCCCATCTATTATCCCTGAATCAATAGAAATCTATGAGAAGAGAACATATGCAATGAATCAGCCTCTTTTGAATTACCTACACTGTAAACAATTGCTGTAGTAAAATTACTGCAGCAGAGATTCCAAGCAATGTCCATAAGAAAACGTGTTTTGTCCCTAGATAAACGAGCTTTATTCTTACATAAACGGTTTTTGCCCGCAAAACCATGAAATTTACGAAAATTGACCATTCACCTTAAAAAGGGGCCATTTCTCGTAAAATTACGGCAGCAATTCACGGAGAATGCCCGTGAATATACATTTTTTTTTTTTTTACAGTGTAAAACCTGGCACGAAGTGTTGATCAATTTAACGTGTCGATCATTATATTAAAAGGTTTTTATAATTCTTTTCGTGTTCTACTTTTATCACTTAAACATTTAAATATGTATTACAGTTAAATGTGGTTGAGTTAAAAAACACGTAGCACAATTAAAAATTCATTTTCAGAAAACCCCGTATATAGCTGTTAATCATAATTCTTTTAGATAGCTCTGCATTTATAAAATTGATTCACATAACCTAATATAGTAACAATAATTTAACTGAAAAACGTGTTGCACAACTAAAAGCATACTTCCAGTAATTATCATCTATAATCAGTAATGTATCCAATTTCTTTTGCACAGGCCGTACATGAATTTATTTATATTTTACAATTATCTCTTACTGTACTAAAATATACACTGTTTAAAATTTTTCTGTGAAATTATGGAGAATCTACTGGTAATCTGTTATCTTAAGTCTTATGTAAAAATACAGAGATTCTGTTAAATAACAGAAAATTATTCGGTAAATTTACAGAGTCTACTGTAAATTTTTCTGTTAAAAAAAAAAGAAAATCTTGATTATTTATATATATATATATATATATATAAATCAATTACAGAAAACGCCGATTCTATGCCAGCTGTTAGAATTTATTCTGATCGCTGTAACTAACGCTCGACTTTACACGAAACGCTTCGACCACAGCTCTAATTTGAACCCGTGCCATCCGGGTGGCTAATATCCGAACCCTATAGCTTACAGCCACTTTGGCGAGCGCCAAATGGTTTGGCGAGAAGACCGCTATTTCGCGCATGCGCATAACTACGTCAAGCAGTTCAGCGCGTACGCTACGTTTACCAAAGCAATGGAATGGCTGACACTGCAGTGTTTTTTTACGAGAAACTAGAAATCAAAATAAATAGCGCCTTACGGCCTAGCAAACAAAGTAAATACATAGAAGCACCACAAATCAAGATACTCGGTGAAAATACAGGTATGTGAAATAATTTGTGTTTTCTATATTAACGGAACTACTTTAGATATTGACAAATTTTCAAGATAAGACAGGCAGGTCATTAGAATTTCAATGTCGATAGTTGAGACTTTAATCTATTGAAGGTAAAATGATTATTAATACCTTTCCTTAAAATATCGCTACATAAAGTGTATTAATATGGAAAATACGTCATGTGTTCTCACAAACACAACGACAACAATAAATACAACAAGTTTTCACGATAGCGATCGAGTGTCAACTGCCTTTTATCGAATTATGATACATCTGCAGCTTACAATAATTTAATATTATTCCGAATTCTTATCTATTCAGTTTCCTCGCGTCTCGCTCAATAATAGTTTATAGATGCTACGTATTAAGAATTATTAATACGATATTTTGACATTAATAAATACGTGTCTTATCTTGAGAAAAAAAAATGCTTTTTGAAATAACAACACTGAAACTATTTCACATTGTGGTTAAATGAGAGTTTGTATGTAAGAATGTGTGAGTGTTGAGTTGCTTGTTCATTCACCTGGGAAAGTTAGGTAAACAAAATACATGAATAAAGAGTAACCTGTTTAAATGCAATTAATTTCTGTTACTGTAAATATAAATAAATGTATACAATGTATCCATTAAGCATAAATATGTACAACAGTATAATAATCCTTTTTTAACCCCTATGTCCTGAAAAATAAATAAAGTTTAACACTACTGTTTTTATATTTTTATAGTAACGTTCCTTCCCCTTCCCACCTTTATTTTTCAGTGGAAGTCAAATCATATAAAATATAAATTTACGTTTAGAAATTCTATCATAAATTATAGTAATTTACCTTTATAAGAAGCACCTACTAATAATATAACATTACTACTAACTGCAGGCACACATTTTGTTTTGATGGTCATGGAAGTATTAGATGCTGGATTTTCAGATGCAATTGGGTTTTTTTACACGTGTTTTTATTGAAAGTTAAATATTGATTTAATGTTTTCAACTTGTCATTTTATATTATTATGGAGAATTTTAAAATTTATTTCAGGAAATGTTGTGGAATTTGATCAGACTTTTTAAATGGAAGAATTGCACTTTACAAATGTAATAGAAAGTTGTGATCATAAATTTTTTTCATATTGCTGCTTTTGTTGATAGCGGCACAGTTTAGCCGAATTTTTAAAAATGATATATAAAAATATATAAATTTAGTAACAAGACTTTTTGGTACTTTCGTGTTTTAGTGGTCCCGAAGGATGAATAGCCAAATTATAGCACATGTGACATCATAATAATATATGATGTATATAATATTTCGTGACACATATGGCCAAGTTATAGTCATATGTGTATATATATCATGACATATGAGAAGTAAATAATATGATGGCATAGTGTTTTTCTCAGAATAAAAAAAGGCAGAGTGCTCCTTCAAAAAAGGGGCACTTCAGCTGAACAAAATGGGCACTTTTTTATGAAAAGGGCTTTTTAGTGCTCTTCGTGAGTAACAGCTTAATTATTTTAAAGTTTTCTTTCTATTTTAATATTCACACATGAACATGTTTTTCTATTGAAAAGTATTTGTAAATTTTATTATTTGGCCTCTCTAAAATCAGGCAAAAAAAAGGGCTAGTTCAAACTATGAATTAAAACTCCAAAAAAAAAAAATAAAATAAAAAATTAGTCATTTTTTCTCACAAATTTCAATACAGCGTTCTAAGAAAAATAAATGTTCTTTTGTGACCAGGGACCAATTTAGAAATTTGGGGGCTCAGGTGCGTATGCCCCCCCCTCACACAGATTCTTTGAATAAAAAAAATATATCAAAAGCAGTACTTAATAAGAGAACCACTATTGACTTTGATAATTTCTTTAAAATATTAATTAAAAAAATTAAATTGGATAATCATTAATTTACTTTTAAATAATTATTTGATAATTAAGAATGTTTAATTGAATTTTATAATAAACTGTGTGGTGCTGATTACCTTTCTCTATGCAAGTCCATATATTTGGAATGATAAAGTATGCAACAACTAATAATAAATTTATCACAGTACCAAGCTATAATTATTTAAAATATTAGCATATCCTATTAATCAAACAACTTTTTCTTTCAAATACAAGCTGTTGAAGAGAAATATGCATGGCTCAGTTATATTATTTATTTAAGATTTTTATTCTTTAATTTCCCTTCTAATTGCTGCCCATTCCAACATAACCCTTTTGCTGGGACAAGTTGATCAAAATTAAAGCTTAGAATTAAATACATAAAGGTTTCTCTGGGGTTGGCTAATAGAATAAATTAATTTACCAAGATAATAATAATAAAAGGAATCCTTAGAGATTAAATTTTGGATATGTTCCCCCATCGCGTTGTGTAATTTCGAAGTAGCCCATTACCCTTTTTGAGAATGATCATTCTTGCCCTTAGCTGACTTTTAAAGTGGAAATCTAAATAAACAAACACATACTAGATAATTTAAATGAGAAGACTCCAAATAATTAACACTATTATTTATTTACAATATTTACAGTTATTTCAAGAAAAAAAAAGATTTATCAGAACACATCTGATTTAATTTCCTAACAACATTTCTCCTATAATATTGGCATTAACACTTTGATCCTTGCAAAGGATACTTATATTTGTTTGTATTTATATTTAAATTGATCTTTGACAACATTATTTGTTTACAATTAAAATACTGACTTCCATTTGTGACTGAGGTCACACTACCAGCTTCTCTTATAATATTTTGATAAAATCAAATAAACTGGGGAATTACTTAGGTCAGAGTCATATTTACCTCTACACATTGATTGAAGAAGGTTTCTCTTTGTATCAGAACACTCTTTCCGCTAACTAAATAGCGCTGCACTTATTGAAAATGTTCATTTCACAAAACTTAGCTTAACTTCACCACTCTCCATATATGTTGTTCGGGTTCGTTGCTTTCTTACCATCAGAATACCACTCACTCTATTTTCCTCTTTCGGACCGCACAAAATTCATCGCGTCATTTTATTTCACCTCTCACTTTCGCTTCTGAGATCGATGTGTGTTCTGTTTTCATTCTTTTTCACAACTCCTTTTTCATCACCACGGTGGGCCGTACTTCGTTCTGCCCAAAATTTGCATGACAGTGCTTTAAGCCCATCCTTCTTTTTTTTTTTTCATTGGGTAGTTGATCTCCCGTTTTAACTGAAATTTGCATAACAGAGGGTCAGTTTCACCTCCTCTTTACCAACCCCAACCAATGGCTATGCATCAGTTGTTTCTGTAGCGTGTTGTTTTTTTTCTCGGAACTACGTGTGTGTTCTTTGATATTATCTCCCAGACCAACTTAAATCAAAGTTCTTCTTATTTGACTTTTATGGCTTAAAATTGTCGCCAGCGAGTCTCTGGTCATAAATTTGCCATCCTAAATCTTTCAACTGAGGCGACTTATGGGAAAGTCCCGATAATGTACTTTCCTTACATTACAAGCTTTGTATGAAAAAAAAAAAACTAAATTTACACAATTAACTAGCAGAACCACACGGCTTTGTCCATGTTAACCATGAGGGCCTTACATGTAAAATAAATAAAAATGAAATAATATGGCGATCCCAAAAATGGAGTTCTGTACATTACTGCACATAAATTGTTAAAAGACAACAAAGAAAAAATAAAGTTACTTTGACATGTCATAGACAATCTCTGACAAACAGATTTTTCCATTTTAATTTTGTTTTTCGCCAGTTAAAACTGTTTTAGCCAATAATTGAAAAATCTTTAGTAGCATTTGGAGGCTCCTGAAAATCGGGGGCCCTGCGCCCGTGTGCTGCCATAAATCAGGCACTGTTTGTGACATATATACAAATTTCTTTATTTTTTGCCGCAATCAATTGACAAATTTAGCGATTTTTCTCATGCGATCAATGGAAAAATTTCGCTAATTTTCCCATGACTGACTGAATAGTTTTGTGATTTTTTTCTGCAGCTGACTGATGAATTTCTGATTATTTTCCTGCTACCGATTGCCAAATTTTGCAGGGAGGGGGGTCTTGCGACCAATAGGCAAATTTCCAGATTTTCCCCGCATCTTAATGGCAAAATTTATGGGGTTTTTTTTATGCGATCGTGGATGAATTTCGCAATTTTTTTCCTACAACCAACTGCTGAACATTGCAATTTTTTACAAACGACCAATTGACGAATTTCACATTTTTTTCTTGCAACCGAGTGACAAATTTTGTGATATTTTCCTGCAACCAATAGGCGATTTTTGCAATATTTTCTCGTGACCGATAGATGATTTTTGCGATATTTTCCCGCTACCTTTTGATGAAATTCACGACAGCAAATTCTTGCGAATCCAAAATAATCAGGGCACATTTCCAGCTTTATAAAAACAGGCAAGGCACATTTACAACTATAAAAAAAATGGGTAGGTTTGCTGCGCACTCTCGAAAACGCCTAGGGGAAACACTAATGGCACATTTAATATGTGTTTGGAGTATATACAAATTCTGCGATGATCTTGGTGAAATCATAGCTGTAATTATGGGGGTCGCTATAACACAAAAGTATTGACTTTTTACCTAGATAGCAGGACTAAAAGAAGAGGAAGAGGAGATAATGTTATAAAAAGAGAAAATTCCAATGATATTTTAAAAAAGTATATATATATTTTTTATTTAATTAGCGTCATTACCAAATCAAATTTTTCATATTTTTTTATGTGTTTCTGATTTTATCACATTTAATTTTAAACGATTCTTGATTGTCATTTAATGAAAGTTCATGAAACTCTGATAATTTTATTTTAAAAGTTTCAAGTCAAGCCGTAATATGTACTTTCTAACGCATCAAAAACAGTATTGTAGTACCTTATTATATTGTTTATTTGTGTATATTGGGTTTTAAGGTAGGTAGGTTGCTGTGGATCTATTGTAGTTTTTCTCTGTAAACGCCTTATGTGTTAGTGAGCAGGGCTTAATTTGTGTCTGAGCTCAGCTCTGGTACTTCTCTGTTTTCAGTTAATATTTAAATATTGGCCAGAATTTACCGGAGCTTATAAACACTGCACTCTTATAAACACTGCACTCTACGGGTAATCACTGTGCCTTTGTCACCATTGACGCTAAAGAAGGCAAGACCATCATAGGGTCGACCTATGCGGCGCCTTCAGTCGATTTCGAGGAGTCAATGGAAGAATGGAGCCATCTAATCCCACAAAAACACGCATTCATCTGCGGAGGAGACTTCAATGCCAATTCTGCTCTGTGGAATTGTGTACGGGAGGACCTCCGCGGGGAATTCCTCACAGAACACTTAGTGGTACATAACCTAGCAATTGCAAATGTCAACAATTCAGAGGCAACCTTCGTAAAAGTAAACTCTAAAGGTAAGGTCATTGCCAGGGGCTGGCCAGACCTCACACTCACGAACACACAGACACTTCAAAGAATCTCTCAGTGGCAAGTCATAGACATTTATAGTGCCTCTGATCACAAATACATACATTTCACATATCAGACAACTCCACTTTACACGTTGAGAAGACGTTTTAACACCTCGAGGGGTAAGGTCCATAAATTTGACAAAATTCTAAAAGCACGGAAACAGGCATTAACTGAACAACTTCACAACACAGAACAAATCAATACTTTCACTACCAAATTCATAGAAGAAATCCGTTTAGCAGCAAGTGCTTGCTTCCGACTAAAAACAGTCAGAAAAACGCGCTCGTTCTCTTTCTGGACTCCCGAACTCAAGGCACAGAGAAACCTACTTACGGCACTCAGGCGGAAAATGAAAGCAACCAGACAACTCGACCCAAATGCGGATGAGCTAAAGGTCTTGGGTGCTAGATATTCGAAGCTTGCGGCGCAGTACAAGCGCAGTGTTCTGCTGACCAAGAATGCAGCGTGGAGGAAGTTCTGTAGTAGTGAGTCCAATCCTTTCGGCACATCGCAAAAATTTTTCACAGGAAAATATTTCACTCCTGATGAAATCAAGCTTGAACTGCCTCCCAGCGAAGCATCCAGACAACACAGTTTAGAATTCCTTACAGATCAGGTTTTTGGCAAGACAGCATACCCACAACACGATAACGAGGACATAGAATTCACAGCACCACCAGACAAGCCCTTCACAAAGACTGAATTAAGAATGGCCCTTAATTTACTAAATGACAAAAAAGCACCAGGTCCCGATGCTATAGACATCCGATTGTTAAAACGGATATTCAAAATTCTACCAAAACTACTCACAGACTGGGCAAATCTTTGCCTCTCTCATAATTACTTTCCACTTGTCCTGAGACAGGGGGAAGTCGTATACTTCCTGAAGCGAGGGAAGTCGCCCTCTGAACCGCGCGCATACCGGCCGATCTGCCTACTACCAACGCTAGGAAAATTGCTTGAAAAGCTCCTGGTCCAACGATTGACCTTTTTTCTAGAAACTAACAATATCCTGCACCCCCGACAATTTGGGTTCAGAGAGGGCAGATCTTGCGAAAAAGCTCTTCATGCCATCATGACTTCCTGCGCTGATAGCATTGCCCGTGGAAATTACACTTCCCTCGTCTCACTTGATATACAGGGGGCTTTCGACAACGTGGAATGGCGCGACATTATACGACAACTACAAGTACTCAACTGCCCAAGAAATATAGCTGGAGTCATCCGCTCCTACTTATCACAGCGCAGCGTTCTAATCAACTGGGGTGCAGGCACCTCAATTCACAATTTAGAAAAGGGTTGCCCACAAGGCTCTTGCCTCGGACCCATTCTTTGGCTGCTAATAGCAAATTTATTCCTTAAAGAATTAGACAAACTAGGTTTCCTCCTCTACGCGTTCGCGGACGACTTCACCTTTATTTTTTCGGGCCGCATCCGTTTGAATTTGGAGCAAAAGGCAGCTTCAGCTCTCCCTGTGTTCTGCCAGTTACTGGAATCCCTACACCTACAACTTTCACCAGGCAAATCTCAAGCACTGACATTTGCAAAACCACGCCTTCTGCGTGGCAGGAACCCAATCATTCGCGTCAACGGGACCAGCGTCCACCATGTTCCATATCTCAAGCTTTTAGGCATAACTATCGATAAGCATCAAAATTGGCTAGCACATCTACATCAACTTAAAATAAAACTTATAATTTTTCACCACAACTCACTAAAAATGACGTCAAAAACATGGGGTATTAGCAACTTCATGCTTAAAATATGGTATCACACTATAGTACAGAAAATTATAACATACGGGGCAAGCATATGGGGGGGACACTTAACAAAACAAGCAATAACAAAGTTGATCTCACTACAGCGAATGTTTCTCTTACAAATCTCACGAGGCTACAAAACAATCTCCACGGATGCATTAAATACCATAACTGGCATACCACCAATCGACACAATACTCGCATATGAATACACCAAGGGACGTATTCTCCACCTTAAGCATGAACCGACTGCAAGCGAATTCCTTCCAAACACCAAAATACAGCACAAAGTTCCAGGATGGCAGATACACTCCTCCGCTGAGACATCTCACTTCCAAGTAAACACCAATCTTAATTCATTCTCCCCATCCTCTAGAATTACTCTCTTCACTGACGGGTCCGGAACTGTCACCGGCGTGGCAGCAGCATTCTGCGCCATGGAAAGGAATGCCGTCACCCATCAGTGGGCCTGCAGACTAGATGACCACAATTCTGTTTATCAGGCAGAACTCTATGCCATCCTAAAAGCCCTGGACTGGATCCAGACAAACACCACACATCCCTTCGTCCAAATTTATAGCGACAGTCTCTCTGGTCTGCAGGCTATCTATGCCCATAGAACCAAACATCCGCTAATCCTAGAAATCAAACTTAAGTTAAAGTCCCTTCTAAATAGAGTAGCTCTTGGCCACGTTTCAGCGCACACGGGCGTTCAAGGTAATGAAATCGCGGACGCACTCGCAAAGGAAGCAACAGCTAAACCACACATTGACATTCATCTTCCAATTCCTTCCACATACATAAAACGTTTACTAAAAGCAAATATACTCACAGAATGGCAATCAATCTGGGATAACAGCAGCAAAGGCCGACACACATATAATTTAATACCGAAAGTCTCAATAACACACTACAACCTCTCCGCACACACAACAGCATTTCTCACGGGACACGGTCCCTTTCGAACATACCTCTACAAATTTAAATGTGCAGACACATTCCTTTGCGAGTGTGGCGCAGAGGCGTCGGCTCCCCATTATTATTTCACCTGCCCGTTAACAGCACAGTGGCATATTAGGAAGCCTGCAATCCCTCCCAAGGAATGGCTTCCTAATATTCTAAAGAGGCACACCCTAAACAGAAAGCTACTTAAAATCTATATTTTTCTGACAGAACTCTCTAACCTTACCTAGTAGCCGTCAGCTGCCACTCTCAATGCACAACTCCTATTCAGTCCCTGCTAACTGTCGCGAAAAGGGTCCTTCCCTAGCAGGGCCGAGTTTATATATGATCTGGTCGTTGACCATAGTTTGTATTTGTATTTGTTATAAACATTCTATCCCGCTCCTTGTCGCGTTTAACGGCGGGTCCAGCTTCGGCTGTAGTTTGTAATTTTTTTTTTTTTTTTTTTTTTTTTTTTTTTTTTTTTTTTTTTTGTTTAAGACCTTAATAAAGGGGACCGGGAGGGACACTATGCTCTACAGACTTCTACTAGTCTGAGCAGTCCCTCTTAGGCTATCAAATCAAAAACACTGCACTCTGGAGCCCAGTGCAACGTTTCCTAAATTTCAAATCCTTTCCTTTCCCCATCTCCGATCTTTTGTATCAAAACACTTATAAGTGATGTAATGTGTCGCTCATGCAAGAGATGGAGGTGAAAAAGGCTGGATTTTTATATCAGTTTTCGGGTTTTGGCAAGCTCGAGCTTAATCTGTCTTAAATTCAAAAGTTCATTTCAAATCATTTTAATGCTATTTTGATCATCAGAATAAAGAGTAAACAGAAATAGTCTTTTTCTATTCTGCATAGCTGCGAATATTAATTTTTAGTGTTAACACTATTTCCAAAGCATAATCCTGAGCTTATTTAATCACAGAATTCTGCGATTAATTAACATTAAGATTAGGCGAAGGTTTCTATTTGGAAGTAGTAATAACTAGAAAGTGGAATAGTTTATAGCTAAGTATACACAGACAGATGTATTTAAAATTTTTATTTTGCTAAATAAAAAAACAATGCTTTGAATTTTGAAAATAATTTATAAAATATAAATAAATATGCAGATTGGAGTGACGGGGGAAGGGTAGTTTCCAGAAAACTGAAATTTCCAAAGACGCTCAATGTTTACAGAAATCATCTATCCGTTGTTCCCAAACGGAAATGCTTTTTCATTCTCCAATGAAACTATCATGACAATTTCTATGGACAAAATGAGAATTTCAAGACCACACACCAAAGAAAAAATGTATAAAAAAGACTGGGTGATCACATTGTTCGTTTAACAGATAATTTGTTGTCGGTCCTTCTGTCCTCTCTCTCTTTTGAGTCTTGGGAATTTATGACATCTTGAGGCAGAAGTGATTATCAAAAAGATTAAGAGATTAGTTTTTGGAAAAGGATTAAGTTTTTAAGAGATTAAGTGACTTTTTGTTGACATATCAAGTAACTTTTGTTTTATCTGCTTCACATTTTGATTTGCAAATAAATATAAAATTGTACCAGGAGCTGTTGTTTTTTTTTCTCGTGAATTTTGAACGGTCGTTGTTCAGAATTCCTTATTTAGAGGTTAAGATCTGTGTAATACGAACACGAAGAGTATTTTGAAAGCATAAGATGACTCGTGTTGTTTTTATTATTATATTGATTAAAATTTAATATTATTGTTCTAATAAAGAACTTTCAGTTACAAAATATGTTGGATCTTAGAATTATTATATATATATATATATATATACACATATATATATGATCATTTTCATAACTGTGGGCACGTCATTATAACATATTCTGTGAAAATTATTTTTTATGCTCATCTGGCCTTACATTTTTTTTTTATTTAAAATATAAAAAAGTGTTAAATGTATTAACAGGGAAAGGTAAAGCACTTACGCTATATTAGAATGTTGTTTCCAGATGCAAAAGCATATTTCAAATGCTGTTTCCAGTGAGAATCCATATTATCCAAATTGGTAAATTTCATTGGAGAAAAAAAATCATTTATCTTTTTTCAGGCATTTTGCCTCGCTAAAGTTTATTTTTATGTTAAGTACAATAATAGAGCTTTAAAATAATTATAGTGTTGTCTGCATATGTTGTTCGCGCAACGAGATACAAGAGTTTAAATATGTCCCATTTTTAAAAATATTGAGGTTTTAATATAAAAAATCTGGCAACGCATTCAACTTGCCTCAATGTTTTACATTTTTTTAAATAGTACTGATGTAACTCTATCCAATGATACCTTATTTGTGGTGGCAAATGAAATGCGCTAAGAGCAATTTTGGCTTGAAAATGGCGAAAAACACCAAAAATGTGACTTTACGTGACCTTGAATGACCTTGCGCAAGCAACTTGCCATGAACTTTTTGCATGTTTTATAAACGTCCATATTTATTAATTTCATAATAGAAAAAACATCAGAGGCAAGTTCATTGCGCTGCCTAATACGGGCAAAAACGTTTCCCATGTATTACAAAAACAGCGTTTTTTATATTTTTGAAGGTGACCTTTGACAAGCGATAAAATGAAAACTATGCAACCTAGAAACAAAAAATTTTAGATTTTATCATCTTATAAGAGTAGTAACAAGTGATAATTTTTTGGGCCAGATTGGTGATGGTGTGAATCACCCCCTAATACAAAGTGGCTCAATCTCTCAGAATCTTGCTCTTAAAAGGTATTTTTATTAATATTAATAAATGTATTTAATTTTTATATTTCAGGAACTATAGTTAAGGTTGATGATACAGACCCATGGTCTGTAGTTATAGTTACAGCAGTTATGCAACGTTTGCACAATTTGGAATCTTCTAGAGAAATGACGTTTGTGGATTCGACTTGCAGCTGTGAATCAACATCAACGAGTATAACTATATTGATGACTGCAACTAAAGTTGGAGCATTGCCGTTAGCAGTTTTGATACACCCAGCGCAAACTGCTGAGAGTTATGTCAATGTTTTCAGACTTCTTAAGGATAATTTCCCATTATGTTTTGGAGGGCAAACTGTAAGTTTTTCTTTAAAATCATTAGTAGTTTTAATTTCTGTAAAATTAATTGTAATCAAGATTTTTTTTTTTTTTTTTTTTTTTTTTTTTTTTTAATTAAGAATAATAATTTTTTTTTTTTTTTTTTTTTTTTTTTTTTTTTTACCATGTAATTTTTGTGTATATACAAATTATAATTTTTATCTGATTTATTTTATAGGCATATTAAATAGGATAAAATTACTGATTTAATAATAATAATAAAAGCTTAATGTACAAGTTATTTTGTGTTAATCTTGCACTGGTTTTGTTCAACTCAAATCAGAAAATTTTATTGAATTCAACCCGAACTTGACAGGAAAATTTTGTAAATCTTGCATACTTCAACCCAAACCCAAAACAAGTAATATGTTGGAGCAATTTCTACTTGACCAGTAAAGAAAGGAGAAAATAATAATAATAATTATTAATAATTACATTAATAAATGTTCATTTCCCCAACATGTATAAAGTTAGTTTCCATCAAAACACTCAGAAGGAATTCAAGTTTAATTTTACCCCATTTAGAATTTGAATAATATTTGCCTTTTCGAAACACAATCAAAATGGCTCACATGTTTTCTTGGTGATCTGTGTGACTGTTTTTTTTACTATTATTTTGTCTACCACTGTTTCAAAGCAATAATCTTATACAATAAAATTCTAGCAGAAATCTACTTTAGAGATTATCGTTTGAAAATAATGGATTATTGTCCTGTGATCTGTTGTGTATCATATCAACTTGATAACTTGCAGAAATCACACAGGAACTGTACGCAAAAAGTTAAAACAACACACACAGGCACCATAAAAAAAAAAAAAAAAAAAAAAAAAAAAAAAAAAAAACTTATATGATATCAACCAGTGAGGTATAAGGATAAGAAAAAAGATTATCTACATGATTTTTAAAATTAATTTAAAAAGATGTACTAAAATTTACCGCCTATGTTTAAATGAATTAATGCGATATGATGCGAGTCATTTATCATGTATTGTTAAATTTAATGACACGGATTTTTATTTTGGCAACAAATAGTCGAGCATTGTTCTTTGAATTTTACAGAATTGTTATCCATTCATTTGTATTGTGCAGCATTATAATTTAAAAATCAATACTTTTTTCTTTTCTTTTATTTTTTTTTTAGCATCCACAGATATTTATGACGGATGATTCCTCAGCTGAAAAAAATGCTCTGAGATTAGTTTGGCCTGAAAGTGTGCAGTTGCTATGCCATTTTCATGTAGCACAAGCCGAATGGCGCTGGTTGTTTTCACATACTGAGGAAGTAAAAAAAGATGAAAGGCCTCATCTTATGAAACTTTTTCAAGCTGTAAGTTAATTTTATTGTTAGTGCATTTTAATTAAACCTTTTCTTTCTAGTAAATTTCATTCCAGTAGCAGAAAAAAAAAATGCTTTTTGCAATGAACTTTATAACCACAAAATTTTTTAACAGGACGTGGTCCGAGAAATTAAAAATTAGGATAAACATTTGAATACAAGTGGTGGTTAGCTTGGAAGCCTGCAATCGTCCTTGTTAGATATTTCAATTTCTTATTATTATCTTTGAGCCTGTTATAATTCGATTTCTTATTTACTGTTACTATAAAGGAACAAATAGAACAATAAATTGGAATTTTTGAAGCAGAAGTGAAAATTTTAAAGGTATATACAATTATTTGCCATTACTTCAGACTAACAAACATGGCAGAAAGGTTTTAATTCAACTGTTTTAAAGAGTTCAAACTTTGGGCTGATGACCAAGAAGGGAAAAAAAGGGAGGGGGGGGAGCAGTATTAAATGATTGATTTTTTCCTTTATTATTTCCTTTATTATATGTCAGGATCAAGAAGTTATTGAATTTATAAACAGGTATTGAGTAAGTTTAAAAGCTGGTGTGTTTTTTTACTTCACTGTTTTTAAATGTGTAATAAATGGAATTTTTTGAAAGATGTAAAATATATGTCACATTAATTTTTACAAAGTAATTTTTTAAAAATCTGTTTGACATATATGATTGTTGTTTTTTTATTATTCATATTATATCTTTCAGGTAATGTATGCAAAAAGCCCAGAAGCACTGGAAAATGCATTGACAGAAATATATAAAGAAAAGGATAAACATCCAAAATTTGTGCAAAGATTTGTAAAGTTTTTTGAAAGAAAACATGAGTGGGTTTTGTTGTATCGGCAGGGCTTAATGACCCGGCAAAACAACACGAATAATTATGCCGAAGCAACCATTAGAGTTCTGAAGGACATTGTTCTTTGTCGGACAAAGACTTTTAATGTGGTTGCTTTGGCTGATTTTTGCATCTCGATGTGGGAGCCATATTTGATAAAAAAGATATTAGAATATGCACATTCTAGAAGGAATGAAGTGAATGTTATGTATGAAAAATTTCTGAAAAAGACGGAAGCTTTTGCTGCTGAGCAAATTGAAGAAATTAATCACGATCTGTTTCTGTTTTCCAGTAAGGACAAGAAATTGGTTTATACGATAAATTCAGAAATCGGATCATGTTCTTGTCCTTCTGGCATATCTGGTGCTTTTTGCAAGCACCAGTTTTTTCTTATGAAAGAGAAAAATATTCCATTTTTCAAATCGCCCCCCATATCACCGTCTGAAAAATATGAGTTGTCTGTATTAGCCCTTGGCCAAAAGTGCCCTCCACCTGCCTTTTATGAAAGATTTGTTAGTAGTAGTAGTTCCAACATCATTTCTTTCGACAGTTGTGATGTCAATTCCGATATAATATGTAATGAAAATTATGATCTTGAAGCTGATGCTACTCCTACAAGAATGCAGCAAATTGCTACACAAGCACAAAAAGATGAAATAAAACAAGAATTGCTTCGATTAAGCACTTTAGTGGATGGTGATATGACTGAAAGTGCAGCAAATAAAGTTCTTAGAACTTTAAAAGGAGTAAAAGAAAGCAATGACTTGAGTAAGCTTTACTTTTTCAAATCAAAAAGTATGAAAAAAATAAGAGTCCAGCCAACCTCAATCGCTAGACGTCGTCCTGGTGTAACAAAATCAGGTACAAGGATCCCATCAGGTCGACCTCCTGCTCTAATAAAAAGCAAAGGAATAAAGCGAAAAAGAAATCTTAATGAAAGCATTAAAGAAAACCGGCCTAATGCAAAATCGCATGGTACTAACCATTAACGGGATATAATAATGTCAAATAAAGGATTTCAATTATAATTGTAGGTGAATTATTACTTATTCGGTGTGAAGTATTGTAACCTCCTCATCCTATTTGTTTGTTTGAGTCAGTAATAAAAATTCTTTAAAATCAAATCGAAAAGATATAGTCATAAGTCAAGTAAATATTTATGTTATTGTAAAATTTAAAAATGAAATCCTACAAATTAATGGGGCTTGTTGACGAGATTTTAATTTTAATATAAAGATCTAAATAAGAAGATATTCTGAACCATCTTATATATTATTGGCGTGTAAAAATGGCTGAAGAGAAAGCTTATTTTCCGTAACCATTTCAATCCAAATCTGAATAAAAATACAGTATGAGTCAGAATAACATTTAAAAGAAGTTTGAATTTGATAAAAACATAATAAGTATGTCAATTTTGAACAAAGAGCGATTTGGTTGAGTTATGTCAGGAATGTGAAATAAGCATACCAACTAAAGTAACCATTCCGTCATTAATTGAAATAATAAGTTGGGAAAATTATGATAAATAGTATATAAAAAACCGTCTTGAAGTAATATCGTCAACTAGAATGGAAGAATAGAATTCAATCGGACAAAGAAGTGGAAGAAAGAAAATTACAACTTTGAAACGGAAGAGAAAGAAAATTACAGCTTGAAACGGCAGAAAAAAAGACTGCAGATGCAGCTAGAAAAGATGAAATTTGAAACAAGAAAATTGACAGTACAAGCCGATATGGAGACTAGCAAAAACGAGGAAATAATAGCTCCAAGCAGTGGAACAGGTAAGAATTTTGATCTTTTAAAGTTGCTCAATTGTTATGACAGTGTAAGCAGTGATATCTGTATGGTTTTAACATTATATGGGAGGCAAATATCTCAAATGAGAATAGCCAAGGAAGAATGGGTACCGTATCCATTAAGTTTATTACCATTAGAAATACCTATCATAAATAACAAGGGGAAAAGAATCAGAAATATGTGATTATGAGTATATGAAAAGTTTTATGCTAAAAATATTCAAAATGTCACCAGAAGAATTTAGACAAAAATTCATGACACACAAAAAACAGCCAACAGATAATTGGCATAATTTTGCTTTTCAATTGAGAACATATTTTAACAAGTGGGTTCGTGGAATGAATGTAACAAATTTTGAGAAACTAATGGAATTATTGATCTCGGATCAAATTAAGCATAAAATACATACAGAAATTAGAGAATGCTTTGTTATGTGATTTATCAGTTACAAAAGAAGGCGTCGAAATAAAAATATACTGCTAAGAATGAAAACAGCAAGGATGAAACCCCACTGTACAGTAGAAGCTCTTTAATCTGGCACGTTTGGGACCACAGCCCTGCCGGATTATCGAATGTCAATACATTTTTTATGTTCACCTATATTATGAACCTGCGCAAATTGTATAAATATCTGACAAATACTGTTCTGTATTTCGTCATTCTAACAACTGTGAGAATTAAAGAAAAACATAGAATAAAAAATTAAATTCCAATTATTTAATATATATTGTATATACATACATTACATTGTATGTGGTAAAAAATTAATATGAACATAACATTTAAAAAAAGTCTGTGATATCACGTTGCTTCTGCGATTCGGATTTCTTCTTCAAAAAATCGTTACAGATTTATGAGTTCTGCAGAGTTGTAGCTTTTGTCTGATTTGGAAAATTTTATGAATGTATCTAATGCATCAGAAGCCTGTTTCCACGAGACTTTAGATTCATCTGCCACGGCTCCTTCTTCATCAGATTCCAACTCCTGAATCTGGTCTTCTTGTGGGTTCAAAACACTTTGTATAATCGGTGTGTCACTGATTTCTTCGACCACTGGCATGCTGTTGTCGATTTCAATGCAGTCTGTAATTTCCTCACATCTCTGAAAGGGTTGTTTGGCCTGGATTCTATCAAATCTAGCACTATATTTTGGTCATTACTTCGAACATTTGAATCTTGATCATCATCTTCGCCTATAGGCCACAATTTCAGCCAGCACCACTGTAGAGTTACTTTTTTCACCTGATTCCACGCTAAGGCAATTCCGAAAATCTTTGACATTAAACTGTTTTTGGAAATCTTTTACTTCACAGTCAGAGTTCAAAAGGCTTTGCACAAAAGATCTTCTATATAAACACTTAAAATTTTGAATCAAACCTTGATCTGTATGCTGAATTCAGGATGTGACATTTGGTGGTAGGTATTCAGAAGAAATATTGCCGGAAACTAAATCAAACGGAGGAGGATAAGTAGAACAGTTGTCTAACAAAAAAAACCGCTCTACTATCTTCTGACATTCCACGCTTCTTAAAGTTTTCTTTTACTTGCGGTGCAAAGTGGTGAAAAAACCAGTCCTTAAACAAAGCTGCTGTCATCCATGCGTCCTCTGAGCATCATAATGTACAGGCAAGTTTAAGACTGCTTTTAAAGCTTTAAATTGTTTTATATTTACCAATCACGAGAGGTGTCAGTTGATGATCACCAGAAGCATTTGCACACAACAGAACAGTCAATCTGTCTTTATTATTTTTTTAAAAAATCCCTTAGCACATTTTTCATCTCCACCTGCCAAAGTATACGTAGGCAAACAGCGAGATAAAAGGCCGGTTTCATCGTCATTGTAAACTTGACAACGGGTTACTTCCCACTGTACAACAAGGTTTCTAAAAGTGTGATTACATTCTTCAGCTGCATTTTCATCAGCTGATCTGCTCTCTCCTGCCACATCCAGCTTTCGGATTCCGTGCCGAGTTTTAAATTTTTGAAGCCAACAATTGAAAAACACAAATGCTCTCTATATTCAGATCAAGATATAAAACTTTTTTGCTTGTTCAATGATCATGGGCCCAGTCATAGGTTTTTCCCCTGATCGTTTTGAACTATACCAAGTGTACAAAACACTATTAAGAATTTCAAGTTTAGGTTTCTTCAAAGTGTGTCTTGATTCTGTATTCTTTGACATTTTACACTGAGCAGCAAGCTTCTTGAGTTTTTTTTTTTTTTTTTTTTTTTTTTTTTCCGTTTTTTAATGCCGTACATTGTTTAAGAACCAATATTGAAATCACGCATTATAAAGTTTCTGTTTTCGCCTTTTTCGAGACGATTAATTATCTCCAGGTTTAGCTGTATAGTGAGAGTCACATGCTTACGCTTATTAGTAGTTTTATTATTACTTGAAGAACTCGTGCTTGGCTTCGAGAACATGTTACACCACGCCGCTATTGTGCAAACTTAATCACTCTAGAAAACATGATACATGGTACCGAAAAGTGCGACCTATTGGTCAAGGTCAAGAGACATCTGAATCCCAAGTGAACTGCTCGCAACCTAGTAATCCCAGTCAAGAGAGATAAGAAAAAGAAGAAGAAAAACGCGGGCTAGCTTGCCAGATTATAGAGTGTCCCGAACCATAGAATGCTGGATGAAAGAGCTTCTACTGTATATTGTAGATATCTTAAAGCGATAAAGAATTCTGGTGAAAATTTAAAATGCATAGTCAATAATAAAAGAAAAAATACAACAATGAAAATAACAAAAAGGTCTCGTGATGAAAAATCAAATGCAATGAGTAAGAAAAAATTGAATTAAAGAAATGAAGTATCAAGATTAGTGGAAATAAGAATTGAAAGAAAAAAATGCAGATGAAAAGGAAATAATAAAAATTGAAAAATGTCATAAAACAAGAAACGGAAAATATTATAATTCAATGAGCACAAGAAAAGAAATAGAACAAATTAATATTGAAAGAAGAAATGAAAATGAAAAAAGATTTTCTGGAAATTTAAAAAATGTGAATACAATTATTTACATAAAGTAAGGCCATATTATCAGAGAAATAATTTTGTTGGTAGACGTCACAGATATTGTGAAGATCAGAGAAAGATTGTTAGACATACAAGATACTACAGATAGAAAGAAAATGAGAAAGTTTTGAAAGAGAAAAGATTGAATTGTGTAAGAGATTAGAAGATAGAAGAAACATTAAAAGGCATTTTAAATGATCATCGTAGAAATCTATACTTCTGGCAGTGGTGATTGTGTTCAGGTTATATACCTGAATTCAGGTATTTTTTCCATTTTCAATATAGAAATTCTGTTTTTTCTGATAGTTAAATTCATAAAATAAGACCAAAAAAGCAATTTCATATGATTGCTAAACATAATTAAAATTCATATTTTTCATAATTTGACCTCCCTGTTAAAAATTATTTGTTCCCTCCCCCCTCTCTCCATACGGAAACGTTTTCTTGCTAAAATTTCAGGTATTTTTTCATGAACCCACAATCACCCTTGTTCTGGTCTAGTAGTAATCGTAGGCCACATGAACAGTCATTAGGCCATAGTAACAGAATAGATTATGAAAGATATGAAGTTAAATTTGACAGAGGAGGTGATAGATTTGAAGACAGAGCGAAACACAGTAAAAGTTCTACTTTCAATGCAGATGAGCATACAGAAAATTTACGTGAGGATGAATTATTTTTATAGGGAAATAGAAATTAGTTATACATGTGAAGAACATGATGGGTCTTATCAAACATCTAGAATCAGCCGAGTATATGAAAACAGGGCCAATGAACTGAATGGTCAATATTATATGATGTATCGTCATGTGTATACGTGTATTGTTCTGTTTTGTATATTAAACTATATGAATCAAAATTTAAAAATTATTCCGTTGGATCACCGGACTGTCAGGATGACCGAATGGGGGATTGAAATAATAAATAATATCCATTGATGCATCAATAGCCACAACAATACAAACTCAAAGATTTAATAATAATTAATATATACGTCATATCACAAGATTTTTTATGAGGCTCGTGAAAAGGTGAAGTTAAAAACAGGAAACGAAAGAAATGATTATTCCATAGTTTTGTACCACTTTATGACGATTAGAAATCCGGTTTGTCAAGTAAAAGATTTCAATAATTCTAGATGAATTATTACATGTTTATATATGAAGCTGGGGTGATTCTGTTACGAAATTTCTGAAAATTTAAAGCACTCAGCTCTGAAAATTAAATTTTTACATCAGTAATGCTCTTCCTCAAAAGCAGGGGCTCCATTTCAAGAATTTCTTGGATTCAAAGTTTTCTTTGAAAGGCAGGTTTGAAAAAATAGCCTGTGGGATTGTGCAGTGATGGAAAATCTGCTCCAATTTTGATTCCCTGCTACATTCTGCTCCAAAAATGGCAATTTTTTTAAAATTCTGCTCTAAAAATAGAAATTTCTTAATCTAAAACATTAGAATTTTTTTAAAAAAAAGAAAAAACTTCATATTAACTTTGTATAGGCTTGGCAACACACTGCTATGATGCAGGTATGCAGCATCATTTAAGTTTAAAAATTATCTCTAACTGAATAATGGTTTATACTACATAATCATTGTCTTACATTTCAGTTTTTATAATATAACATATCTTGATCCAAAGAGGATAATTACTCCAAAACACAGCTGATGTACCATCTATCAAAAATAAGCATTATTGAAAAGATATCCAGCAATTAAGACTGTTCTCAAACAAAATATTTTTACCCCCTCAACAATGCAGACATTTCTGACACATCCACAAACTATTTTTAGATGGAAAAGCATGAAATTGGCAAGACATGACTACTGAAGTAATTTGAAATTGAATAGCAGTTTTTGATAAATGCTACATCTTAGGGTTGTAAGTGATTTTTGAGGCATAAAGACCTTTACAGAACTTTAGCGTCCTAAAATTGAGTTAAAAATGTCCACTTTGATAACATAAAAAATAATCTTTGTTTTTCATTGAAAAATAGAAAATGGTATTTGATTTCTATGCTGAAACATAAGTTAGTTCTACTGCAAAACCATTAAATTCTGATACAGAACTACAATTTATTCTGATACATTTTTTTTTCTACTTCTGTATTATGAGACTCCAAATCAGAAGATTTGTTATTACTATAAAGTGTGCTTTAGCCAATTAGCCGAAAGATTGGTTGCTGTCATTCTCTAGCAGTGGACTGAATGTCATGAAGATTGTAAAAAACAAATTGCATGAAATCAACAATAATACTGTTGATATAGAAGCATGCAACTCTTCACCAAGTCCACAATGCATTTGGCCACAATTTTAAAATGTGTCTAATTGACTTATACTACTTTTTTAAAAGAAAACCACTGTGCAGTCTAGTGATTACTCACAGTTACAGATATCACTTGATTTGTTTCATTTACTATGAAATGTTTGTCATTTGCCAAAAAAATATACAATAACTATTGGTAAGTAAACATATTTAACAACTTGTTGCATTCAGTTTTTAATTTAAATCCATGCAGCCTTTTCCTAAAGTGTTAGATAGTCAAATTATTTTTAAATTTCTAAAAGGATGTAAAACATTTCTTGTCAGAATATGGTATATTTATTATGTATTGGAATGTGGAAAGTTAATTCGTCTGTTATAGTCATATTACTACAAATTTTGAAACTCTCTAAGTATATAATTTTTTTTCTTCTTGTTTTTACATTTATTACATTTTATAATTATTGAAATTGTATGTATGCACTATGTTAAAGAAAAGTTCATTAACAAAGCATATTTATTTTTAATTTGAAGCTGCTACAAAACATAATTAACCCGCTATGCCGTCTGTAATGTGATCTTGGGAGTGCAAATTTTCCCAAGAATGTTAGATTTGCGGGAACATGTCTTGTTCTTCGATTTCCAGTAATACACCGAACCCAGCATTTGCAAAACAGTTTTTTTATTGTAGACTCAGAAACATAATTTTCCCACACTTTGGCTAAAATTCTGTCACGCATATCCTCAGATCAATCACCTTATCTAAAGGTTTTTCATTTTCAAATGTTCAGATAAGATGTCGGAGAATGCATTTTCGGTAATGAAGGTTCTGGTTTTTTATTAAACCCTGGTCCATTGGTTGCAATTTTGAAGTGGTGTTCGGGGAAAGGAAATTTGATAATTTTGAAGACACATTAGGATGGGCCGAGCAATTGTCTACAACCAAAGCAATTTTTCTATTTTGATCACTCATTTTTCTATCCAATTTCAAAAATTTCACCTGTCATCCATGCGTTTCTATTAAAACAATAGTCTAAAGACGTTGCATTTTTTAATACTCTAGGGTTTTTACTTTTACAAACTACCAATAATCGAAGCTTTTCTTTGACATTCATGTTAGCGCCTACCAGTACAGTTATTCTATCCTTGCTGTTCTTGCTTCCATGGCAATCATCCATCTTCTTTGACAGATAGAGTTTTGTTGGGTGAACACTTATAAAAGAGTCCCATTTCATCAGCATTAAAATATCATCGGGCTGATAATATTTTAGAATTTTTTTCCAGTCATCCCCGACTGCTTGAGATACACTTCTGCTTTTTCCGAAAATAACCTTTTCCTTGATGCCATGCAATGCTTTTGCTTAATTTTGTCCAGCCACCTGGAACTTGTTTGAAATTGATTACATCCAAAATGTTTAGCATACTCGAATGCTCTTTATCCATTTTAAAACGGCCTTGTCCACTATATCGTAACTGCACGTTTTTGAACGTTATCCGTTAGGTTTGATACTTTCATAGGATTTCATTACGGCATTCCGATTTTTTATAATAGTCGACACTGTGCTTGCAGGAATACCAGACTTAGCAGAAATGTCTTTTTTGCGCATTCCGCTATCTACATTCTTCAGCAATTCAATTTTATCCACAACACTAAGGGATTTTCTTTTTGACATTGTAATTGAGAGAAAAAGTAAAAGTTCAAAACAAATTTATAAAACACTACTTACATTTTCACTGAAACTAAGAAGATTTAGAAGTGACGAACAACCATCAGACAAAAGGGATAGCTAGAAATTGGTTTTACTAACAGGACAGGTCGCAACAGAAATTCGAAAACGAGTTGGAGGATTTAGGAATTCCAGGGGATCGATTCTGGTCTTATCGGATTATAACTACATGTCGGAACCGGAATCTCCATTTCATAACGACAGCGATGGACAAGAGCTATTCTGGTCTTACGTCGTTATCCTACAGTAGAGGATGAAAAATAGAAAATCCCCCACTTGCAGTCGGACATGTTTGTAGCCAATCAGATGCAAATACGCACGTGTTTTCGTTTATTTGGGAGAAGGGATGTCAGCTGTTTTGCTTTGGGCTATTGTCCTGTGCGAAAAAATGTTTGGGTTATTTACAAAAGGGTTAAAGGAGGGAATGCGATTGTTTAATATTAGCGTGTCCGTTCCTGCAATCTGTGTAATATATCCAGGCCGAAGTGAAAAATAAAATGTCTATTTGCATTTTTAATTGTGCATAAAACACTATTTATTATTATTATTCTTGAACCAATTTTTTTGGAAAGTAACTTTGCTCTATTTTGATCTCAGAAAAAGATTAGCAAATTTCCAGTGAAATTGCCAGATTTTTTTTTTTTTTTTTAATACACTGCAAAATATTTTTTAAATAGGGGGGGGGGGGGAGGACTTTTGTAGATTCTACCAAGCTCTATATGAATATTTAAGAATATAATCGAATTTTTTTTAAAATAAATATAAAATAGTTCATAACTTTTTTATTTATTTGTATCTTTAGACCATTTATTATAAACTAAACCAGAATTAATTATGCGAATGATATTAAAATTGTTAACTTATATTTCCAGTTTCGATAATTTTGTTTATTTTAAATTGATTATAACTGTGACACCCCCCAGTTCTGAAAAAATGTAAATTAGGCCAAATATTTAAATATAATTTAGTTGTAACTTTACTGAAAAAAAAAATCTAGCTTTGCTTAAGGACTCGGGTAATTAGTTGTTCTTAATCTCAAATCCACAATATACTTAAAAAATAAAATAAGATAAGTCTATTAATTTAGCTTTAAACTTATGTCTCCCCCCCCCCACCCTCTTGTTAAATCTCATTTTTAAATTCATCAAGATTTAATAATTTTCATAACAGTTGAAAGATTCTTAAGAAAGTCGCTCAAATGTCCTTTATTTATTGATATTTAAAATACTTAATCAGATCATCAATTCGTTTTATTACTTATTTCAAAAATAACTAAATATATTAATCAAAAATTATTATTGTATGTTTATCAATTAATTGAAAATCGTGGTTCTTGGTGAACAGGATAATTTGAATCAATTAAATCATTAAACGTAAAAACAAATATTAAAAACTAAAAGAAAATTGTAAAGTAGATCTAAAAAAATATTTTCTCTTCAATAACGCGATATTTTCTGATACAAACACAGGGCCTGATTAAAAAAAAAAGGCCGACTAGGCCGTGGTTCTGAGCCCCTTTGATTTTAGGGTCCCCAAACTTAATTTGCAATATTTTAAGGCTGATATTGTAAATATATTTCGAGCTTGTGCTGATTATAATTCATATTTTGTACCATTACAGTCGGAAAAGATTAAACACAAATTATCTATTTGTGTAAATATGTACTTATATATTTATATTTGTATTCTATGGCATAGAACATATTTAATTTTTTTTGTGACAGCATAGGAAGAGGGTCTGGCCTTCGGCCTCTCTTTTGCTTGATCGGGCCCTGCACATTTACAGACTTATATTTAAACGTAAAAGCATAAAATTATCAGATATCACAAGTGAAGTGATTTGGAATCGAAAAGCGTCTTTTATTTATTTTTATTATCTATTATATAGATAGATAAATGTATTACATTTAGAGTTATAAGTGATTGTTGTCTTATGACGAACTTTTTCGAGTGTCGCTTTCGTAATTTCGTTTCAAAATGCCTATTTTGTCTGTATTTTCTGAAAGATCCTTTGCCTTTATCGAGAAATGAGAAATGCTATTCGATTTCACAGTTTCGGAATTAAAAAAAAAAAAAAACCTACCAATTTTCTGCGTTTGCGAATAAAAATGAACTCAGGAATGTGTCAGAAAATAGATAGTTTTAATTAGAGAACAGCTTTAATATTAAACAGAAAAAAAATGTGTCAGCTGTCGTGTCTTTCCGCCTAAACTTTTAATTTGTTTACAAGTCCAAAATACACGCATTGTTTTTATTTCCGTGTTTGAACTATAATTCATTTTTATGTAATTGAAAGTTTATTTATTTTTTTGCTGCCTGGATTAATATAGATTTATTAATCAAATTTGTAAGTAAATTAGTTGCACATTTTTTACCGATAAGAAAAAAATAATATACAGATATCTGAGTTAAAAAAATTTCAAAGGATCTGTAAAGAAGCTTCTTGTAAGAAAATAACATTTTGTAATTAACACGGTTCATTGATATTGATATATATCCGATATTTTAAAAATATTATTATGTTTGTTAATTTTGATATTTGATATCAAATATAATATATACTCGGATTTTTTTATACTTCCAGCATAAATAAATTGTTCAAAACCTGTGTACATGATAATTTCATTAACTGTACCGTTTTGTAGACAAAGAACTTTTGCTCTGGCAATGACTTAAGCGCCCCCCCCCCCTCCCAATATATATATATAATAAAAACCTTTACGTTTGAAGCTGAATTTGTAAATGTAGAACACCCACTGAAAGATACACTGTCAAATTTAGATAAGTTATTTAAATCTTCATAAGAAAGAATCTTTTCAGGCTTTAGTTTAGTACTATACAATAAGTTAAGGAATGAAAAAGCAGACAAACTTACATTTACTTTCCAATTTTTCAATTACAAAAACTATTTTATATTTCAAATTTTGTTGTATTAAACAACATTTCCTTAATATTAAATCCTACAAGTGTTCATGCTAAGTGTAATACATTTTAATTTCTAATTATATTAAGTATGGAAAAATTTCTAAACATCAATAAGTTGACTATTTAGAAAATATCGAATATATATCAAAATGTCAGATTTGTTTATGTTTTCGAAAATGTCAGATATTTACGAACCCTGGTAATTAAGACTCTGCCCTCTTTTTATTTTTTAATGTTAAACAAGCACCCCAACCCCCCCAAAGTAAAACAAAAAATCTTTCCGAGCCTTGCCGCTGCGATCTCGACACCCTTGAAGCACTCGGCAAAACGCCGACGAAAAGCAACCGACTCCGATAGGCGAAATTTCGACTCTACTACACCAGAATAGCAAATTGTCGCTCAGGGGACTTTTTCCGACCCGTTTCAGCGTTCCGATAACACCAGAATACACTCCCAGAATGGAACAACAACCTGTTTGTCCACTACTCAACACCAGCTGACTTGTGGGGTTCGTAGTGACCTTCACTGAACTTCCTTTTTCCACTGACATTCATTTTTCGTGGGGCAATAAGCAAATGGTCTAAAGTGGAATAAAATCTCCCATTATGGCTTGAAAAAAATTTTCAATATATATAGATTTTTTTTTTTTTGTATATATAGAAACAGTTTTCTATGTAGTGAATATGGAGATTTGCTAAGAGTTCGATATATAGAAAATTTCGATATATGAAGGTTCGACTGTACTTTTTACTCTGAAACAATATACAGAGCTAACTTCTGAAAAATTAGGTTTGAAGAGAAATTGAAACATTTTTCTATTTTAAATTATATTTCTTCATTACTTTCTTGTGATTCTTGCGTTCTCCTGTTTTATTCATGTCCGGTGAGTTACTTGCACCACAAGTTTCATAGAGACCAGTTGTCTCTAAATGTGTGTTTTGTTTTAACATATTTTCTATTCATATGGATAATGTCATAAAATCAAAAATGAAACCGTTTTTCATTACTACGAGTAATAAATAGGATTTTAATAACTGGGTTGCTTTGCAAAGATTTAATATTTTTGGTTGTATTTTAAAAATATATATATATATAGACTCACGGGAAAATTGTTTTACCTTTGGTTAATACTTACAAGTTAAAATCATATTTTTTTCAGCAATTTTTTTACTCAGTTCAAAAAAAAACAAAAAAAACATAGGAATTAAATTTGAATATTGTTAAATTTTAATCTAAATCTGCATGAAAAACGTTATTTTTTACCATAAGCGAAAGCTCTAAAGTTCATTTAGACAATTAGATGTGTTAAAACAAGCTCAGTTCCTGTAACATTATTTAAATCTAGCTTAATATGCAACTTTTGTCCAGTCGAGCATCATTAAATCCATTGTTGCTGTAACTTGTATACAAGTGTAACCTTAAGAAATATTTGGCGATTTATCATCTGTGACTGGTTAACAGAGAAATGCCTAGAAATTAATTTATAATTAAGCTCTAAAAATATTAAAATGTTATATTGCCATCAGAAAAACACATGTGAACATAATTTTTATAATCCTACCTAGCATATCAAGTAGTGAAAAATCAATTATAAAATTCCATCGTGATATACAAAAACAAAGTTGAATTAAATAAATGAGTGCAACAAATTATTACTCTTCAGATGATGTTATTGAACATTTGAAAGTTTCCTGTGTAGCTTATTGTTTGTGCTTCAGTTTTTTTTTCTTTCAGAATTTATATTTTTAAATTTATATTCATTTGTTTTATTTAATTCAGTAACATGCTATCATGAATTCTAAGTAAACTTATGTAATTATTTACAAATAAATCTGGCTAATTTTTTTATTTTCTTGACTTTGCAAAACATCTGTAATACAATTTTTTTTTTCCCTATTAATTTCTGTAACTGATAGTTTTGGATTTAGCTATAGCTTTTCTTCGATGATTAGCCAAATTACTAAGTTTTGTAAAACGTCAGATGGAACCATGTATTCGTCTAATTATATGTAAACAAGTATTTACTAACATTTCAAAATGAACAAGAAATTCATATTTTGTAACTCTATTTTTACTTGTAATAAATAATTCTTTTTTATTGTGTTTTTGCAATGTATCATTTCTAGTGATCCAAGTGTTATATTTACTATACCTACTCTTTAATTTTATAACTTTATTTACCATAGCTTTTAAAAATATAAAATATAATATAATCAATTAGAAAGAAAACAGTTAAATTTCAAAAAGTGGAAAAAAAAAAGATTACTGTTTCAATGACTGTATTTAGTATTCGCTCCAAAAAAGACAAGAATGAATCTCAAGAAGAAAATAATATTAAAAAAAGGAGTGATTCTCAAGTAGTAGTAAGAGAACCTAGAGTGTACTGGAAAATATGCAAAACTGTGGGAAAATGTCCAATTTTAGTCTGGGGGGGGGGGACCACTATAAAACCTTATAATAAATCCTAGATGTATGTTATGGGGTGACATGTATCACTAAGACCAGAAAAAAAAAAAGGAAAAAAAAAAGAAAATCCATGTTATACAGCATAAAACCAGTTATCTGGAATGGTTAGGTCAAGATGTATTCTGAATAGCTGATTGCTGATCAAAGCAACACTCATTAACCACCTAACAGTTTTGCCTGAATGCCGCTTGAGCAAGAAGAGTTTGCATGCTTTGTTAATAAAAGCTTTTGGACACCACTAATATTTAGCTATAATCTTCGCTTTATTAATTGACAAACTTTTTTCAATTACACAAAGCAAATATTTTAATACGGGAAAAATGGTATGTCCCTATTTTTAGTATATTGTGTAGAAAAAACGAAACTGTTAAGGGGTTAATCAGACTTCTTTGAGTCTTTTTGCTAAAGTTTTCCTTTCTAGTGAACTTGTCAAGTTTGCAGATTACACATTTGAAAAACTAACAGAATGAAAGTAATTAATAAAGAGTATGTTTTCATGAAATAGTATTTATATTTTCCATATCTTCTGCCTGCCAATTCGCCATTTCAATTTTACTCAAAAAGCATTTTTTTTTTTTTTTAAAATATTGTGCAATTTTGACAAATGAAAAATTAACAAATAATCCTTGTGACAAAAGATTCAATAGAATCATTTTTACTTTAGAATTGTTGAAAACACAAAAAAAAATAGACCACCAGAGGCATGAACGCTGTTTCTCAGAAGCAGGAAATATGATGAAAAATGTAAATGTAACAGATTACAGGCTGAAAATGCTAAACGCCTAATGTTCCTATATCATAACTTGCCTTTAATAAAATTTAATTATAAATAATTAGTTGTCATATTTTAAATATATTTTCATTTACATATAAATCCTGTAATTTAATTTTTGTGAAAATATATGAATATTTCTCTCTTTATTTATCTGCATTGTAAAATTTGTGCTGGAAAGAGTGAAGGTATTGCTGTAGTATTCTACAGCATAATGCATTAAAAATATATTATGTACAATAAATATACCATTTTTCAGTGAAATACTAAATCCTAAATCACTAATTTAAACAAAAAAAAAAAAAAAATGCAAGGTTGAAAACAGTACGATAAAATGACACTTTTGTTTCTGGAAATATTAAACGGTCAGTTGATCAAAAAAAAGATTCTGGTTTCTGGATAAACGGTTCCATACTGTAGTACAATAACTCAGTGTCCAAAACAGTCATTAATGTCAACTTATTCAAGTTCACCTGTAAAAGATTCTTGATAAGATCAGATCTGATATCTAACAAGAATAGCAATTGGTTGAAAGCAGTCAGTGCACTTGACATAATTCAGACATTTTCAGATGTGCATTCCAATCGATAGAAACATCTCGTTATTGCCCCTCACTAATGCAGCTATGATGTTTATCTCCAAAAACATAGGCTAATATTTCGTAGTCGGCTCTACATACATATGTTAACAAAAAAAAAATGAATAATTCTGGAAACAATATAATTAAAAATATTTAGGAGTTGCAAGAATGAGGTTAATAATAATCATCGCCAATAACAATGTGTTTATTGATATTGTGGACCACTCGATTTAATTTATCAACAGTATACATTTTTTTTATCGATATCTCCAGTGAATTGCTGTTTTTATATGATTTTATCAAGAATTGCCATAAAAATTAAATAAGACTAGTTTCGCATCAGCTCTTGAAACATTAGAGATCTTGTTTAAGGTTCCAAGGGTAGCCAAAAATGCTCAAAGGAAGCTTTATCTACGGAAAATGGGAGCTGAAGACTATATAAAAGTCAGTACAGAAAATTGCAGCATCCCTAGCAGACAGAACCAGAAATAAAATGGTGGGGGCGTGGGAAAAGAAACAAACAAAGGTGAATGGTCCAAGTTGTATCAGATATTAAATAAAGAAAAAATGTACACTATGCAACAGTGCCACATGGTGGACGGGACAAAATGTTTAAAATGATTTATCTTTTAACTCTCTATATTCTTACTATTTTCACTAAAATTATATAGCAGTAAATAAACTTAAAAGAAGCCTAGCAATAATAAAAGAAAGGGTGGGGGTATTAAAAACACCTGTTTCTACCTTAAGGTGGTTGGTTCTCAAATGACCTGCTCATCGATGCAAAACTTCCTGACTCATTTTTAAATGCAAAGGCATAAGATTGGCAGGTCTGACTACGGAAGCAATTTGGAATCAAAATGAGTTTTCCATTTTTTGATAAATAGATTACTTATTTAGTTATAAGCGATTCTGGTAATGTGGCGACACATTCTTTGTGCTTCTTGGGCTGCCACGTTGGGAACTTGGTTCAAAATGCCGACTTTGACAGTATTTTCTGAAAGATCGTCTGCCTTTACCCCAAAATGGAAAACGTGTTTCATTTACATATTTTCTGAATAAGAAAACATGACAATTTCATGCGTTTGTGAACAAAAATGTGTCAGAAAGTGGCCTGTTTGGAATTGAGAACAGCCTTAAATGAATATCCGTGAGGTTCAAGTTTGTCCCCTGATGTATCAGTGACCTAGGGGGGGGGGGGGGAAGGCTGCAAACATTCCAAGTGCCTGGAAGGACTTGAAAAAAGCTAAAAGACTGCCTTAAAAGGAAAAGCTGGATATAAAAAAAAAACCCCATACCATGGAAACTAATTGGCCTAGGACCCCCGAATGGTTTAGAGTTAGACGATATCATGGATATCAAATTTATGCATATACGTATTATAGGTACTGAAATACTCTCTACAGCAGAAAATAGCAATAACTCAAGAAAGTTGCTATCCAGGGTACAAACAGAAATTGGGAAAGGAGAAGGAGAGCTAACTAGGGGACACAAAAATGGGATTGGGGTAAGGGGAGGTCAAAGAGTCCCTATGTTAATGCACCTGACCTCAGATCCTAGCAAGCTCTTCCATGGAGGAAAGGTACTTTTGTATTGAGATTAAATCGATAGCTAAGATCTCAATCTATGGTTCACTTTTACTTTCTTTCTTTCATCAAATCATTGCGATTGATAGCAGAATAATTGATCTATCCCCATCACTATGATGATCATGAAGTTTTGAAATTACTTATCAGTATGACAATCGATTGTAGAACATCTCGATAGTAGAATTCAGGAATTAATTGTTTCATATGATTGCAATTTTTATCAGTAGTTGAATTTTCAAGAATCGCCCATCACTAGTTAATACTGCAAACCATGCTCACTAAATTATATCATTGATTGTGGACACAGTTAAAGCTCTTCACACAAGCATAGGATAGCAGCGCCCCTTGTAATATAATGAAAGGGAAAACTGCTTTTTATTTATAAAGCCTAACTAACAGAATATGAAGTTTGATATAGATATAGCTATCGTGGAAATCTTGAAAAACACAGCATAACACTCACTTGTTGAGTGGTATACACATAAAGCTAATCAACGTTTATGTATGTTAAGATCCAATAGTATATGACATTTGTTACACCCTTTTTTTTTTTTTTTTGTTAAGGTACAGCTATTACTAAAATCATGAAAAATGCAGCATAAAAGTGCTACCTGTTGGGCGATATTATACCCAAACCGAGTCGCCCCGAATTTATGTCAAGGTTTAACTGAATCTAATTTTGATTAAAATCTTTGAATTGGTTCTGAGATATACAAATTTGTGTCGCACAGAGACATTTTAAAAAAATAGTCAAATTGTGTTTTTAGGACATCCCAAAATGCATAAACCCATTGAAAGACAAGTCAAAAAATTTCACGATTCCAATATTTTTTTTTTATTATAGAATAAAATAAAAAAGAAAGAACATTCATTAAACATAATATAAGACTCAAAGGAAAAACTTTGTTATTACTACCACCGTTTTGAAACAATAATCTTCATGATATATTTCAATTGCATATGGTAAAGATATTTACAACGAAGATTTTTGTTTGGAGTATAGTAGTAGAGTAGAAGAATAAAAAAAAATTTCCTTCTTACTTTGATCCTTGAAATTAAAGGGAATTAATACTTTTTTAAACTACAGAAATAAACTGAAGTGTACTTTAATGAATCTAAAAGCCTTAATACAGTAGACTCCCTTAAATCTGCATATCTTAAAACCAGAGGTTGTGCAGATTTCTGGTCACTGTTTTGTTTGCATTTTTTAAACAATAATTTGAATTTAATAATGCACTTGAATTTATAATGAATACTTTCAATAAGTAAAATAATCAAAATTAAGAAAAAAAAAACTATTTAAAAGTAAAGGTCAAGTAAACAATTAATATTGCATACCTAAATGTGCATAATGATGAGATAATTTTTCTTGAATTATTCAGTGAAACTCGCCTTATAAATGTACACTACACTAATAATTCGCATCAAAATATAAAGTTTTATTTCATGTTTAGCCATACTTAATAACCAAAAAAACTTGATTAATACAATTAATTTATTTAATTATTTGAGAAAAATATCACGATTGCCACTGACATCAGTACTATCTTCAATTTTTTCAAAAATAAATGTGTATTTCATTTCCTTCATGAGAAAACACGAGTTGAATCATATTAACCAGATACTGAAATGGGTACAAGATGATATAAAAAATTTGAATTTTACACCTGCATCTTAATTATAAGTTTCATTGTTTACATCAGAAATGACGTGCAGATTTTAGGGAGTCTACTTTATAACAAGTGATAATGTTTTGTAACTGCATCAATATGTTTTTTTCGTATTTAATACCCTAGATGAGTATCATCTTTTGTTTTTAAAGTTGCTGATTTTTCAAAACTTTATTCATATTTGACAGTGAAAACTAAAAAAACGCATGCTGAAAACGGATATATATACAGTGAAACCTCCTTTAACGGCCACCTCTAAACAACGACAACCTCCAAATACCGGCCACTTATTGATGGAACCAAACAGCTTCCATAGCATTAACATTAGTACAAACCTCTAAATAAGGAATTCTGAACAACGACCGTTCAAAATTCACGAGAAAAAAAAATAACAGCTCCTGGTACAATTTCATATTTATTTGCAAATCAAAATGTGAAGCAGATCAAACAAAAGTTACTTGATATGTCAACAAAAAGTCACTTAATCTCTTAAAAACTTAATCCTTTTCCAAAAACTAATCTCTTAATGTTTTTGATAATCACTTCTGCCTCAAGATGTCATAAATTCCCAAGACTCAAAAGAGAGAGAGGACAGAAGGACCGACAACAAATTATCTGTTAAACGAACAATGTGATCACCCAGTCTTTTTTATACATTTTTTCTTTGGTGTGTGGTCTTGAAATTCTCATTTTGTCCATAGAAATTGTCATGATAGTTTCATTGGAGAATGAAAAAGCATTTCCGTTTGGGAACAACGGATAGATGATTTCTGTAAACATTGAGCGTCTTTGGAAATTTCAGTTTTCTGGAAACTTCCGTACAAAAATGTTAAAGACTGATCATTCTTTTGTTCAACTTTTCTGCAGTCTTATTGGGGCTCCTTCGTATAACTTGAGAGTACAGTTCGTGATTCTTCGTGCGTTGTTACCATAGACCTTCTAATAATACGATCTTTTCTTTGAGGTTGTTACCAACTATCGTATTAAAATTCATCAATTGATTACGAGTGGAAAATTACGATGAATTCTAAACGAAAATTCCAAAATTTCTAGTACTAACACATACACCGAAGTTTTGACGAACCTTCGTGAAATTCCTAATCTTTTCATTAATTAATAATGATGATGAGTTGTATAGCAAAACAGCTCATATTGTTATTTCTTTGGAGAAAGATATTTGCAGCAAAAAAACAAAGCAACTGCAAATCACTGATTTTTTTAATGTATTAAAACAATAAGGATTAATTAAAAGGACTGTGTATTTCTAATTAAATTTATGTATTTTGATTTTTTTTAAATGAAACCTCTGAAGAGCGGTCACCTTTCACCGGTCCCACGGGTAACCGTTATTCAGAGGTTACACTGTATATATTTTTTTATATAAAATTAAAACTACTACTAGTTTATTATAAAGAATAGTTAACTACAACTAACTTACTTGTTTTAAAAAGCATCAATTACAAATTTTTCTGAAAAGTAATTGTCTACTTCAATACTTTCAGATTTTGTGAAAAGGACTCAATCTACATTGAAAATTAAGAATATGGGATGAGTAAAAGCTTTCCGTGGATTAGTGTGATTAATTGATCGTGTGATATTACCTCACTAACAGGGCTTAATTTCTAAGTAAAAAATTACTGGAGCCCTAATATTCAGCAGTACTAACGCCTGCAGTGTGCCCTTCCCCCGTCACTCCAATCCGCATATTTATTTATATTTTATAAATTATTTTCAAAATTCAAAGCATTGTTTTTTTATTTAGCAAAATAAAAATTTTAAATACATCTGTCTGTGTATACTTAGCTATAAACTATTCCACTTTCTAGTTATTACTACTTCCAAATAGAAACCTTCGCCTAATCTTAATGTTAATTAATCGCAGAATTCTGTGATTAAATAAGCTCAGGATTATGCTTTGGAAATAGTGTTAACACAAAAATTAATATTCGCAGCTATGCAGAATAGAAAAAGACTATTACTGTTTACTCTTTATTCTGATGATCAAAATAGCATTAAAATGATTTGAAATGAACTTTTGAATTTAAGACAGATTAAGCTCGAGCTTGCCAAAACCCGAAAACTGATATAAAAATCCAGCCTTTTTCACCTCCATCTCTTGCATGAGCGACACATTACATCACTTATAAGTGTTTTGATACAAAAGATCGGAGATGGGGAAAGGAAAGGATTTGAAATTTAGGAAACGTTGCACTGGGCTCCAGAGTGCAGTGTTTATAAGCTCCGGTAAATTCTGGCCAATATTTAAATATTAACTAAAAACAGAGAAGTACCAGAGCTGAGCTCAGACACAAATTAAGCCCTGCTCACTAACACATAAGGCGTTTACAGAGAAAAACTACAATAGATCCACAGCAACCTACCTACCTTAAAACCCAATATACACAAATAAACAATATAATAAGGTACTACAATACTGTTTTTGATGCGTTAGAAAGTACATATTACGGCTTGACTTGAAACTTTTAAAATAAAATTATCAGAGTTTCATGAACTTTCATTAAATGACAATCAAGAATCGTTTAAAATTAAATGTGATAAAATCAGAAACACATAAAAAATTATGAAAAATTTGATTTGGTAATGACGCTAATTAAATAAAAAATATATATATACTTTTTAAAAATATCATTGGAATTTTCTCTTTTTATAACATTATCTCCTCTTCCTCTTCTTTTAGTCCTGCTATCTAGGTAAAAAGTCAATACTTTTGTGGTATAGCGACCCCCATAATTACAGCTATGATTTCACCAAGATCATCGCAGAATTTGTATATACTCCAAACACATATTAAATGTGCCATTAGTGTTTCTCCTAGGCGTTTTCGAGAGTGCGCAGCAAACCTACCCATTTTTTTTATAGTTGTAAATGTGCCCTGCCTGTTTTTATATAGCTGGAAATGTGCCCTGATTATTTTGGATTCGCAAGAATTTGCTGTCGTGAATTTCATCAAAAGGTAGCGGGAAAATATTGCAAAAATCATCTATCTGTCACGAGAAAATATTGCAAAAATCGCCTATTGGTTGCAGGAAAATATCACAGAATTTGTCACTCGGTTGCAAGAAAAAAATGTGAAATTCGTCAATTGGTCGTTTGTAAAAAATTGCAATGTTCAGCAGTTGGTTGTAGGAAAAAAATTGCGAAATTCATCCACGATCGCATAAAAAAAACCCCATAAATTTTGCCATTAAGATGCGGGGAAAATCTGGAAATTTGCCTATTGGTCGCAAGACCCCCCTCCCTGAAAAATTTGGCAATCGGTAGCAGGAAAATAATCAGAAATTCATCAGTCAGCTGCAGAAAAAAATCACAAAACTATTCAGTCAGTCATGGGAAAATTAGCGAAATTTTTCCATTGATCGCATGAGAAAAATCGCTAAATTTGTCAATTGATTGCGGCAAAAAATAAAGAAATTTGTATATATGTCACAAACAGTGCCTGATTTATGGCAGCACACGGGCGCAGGGCCCCCGATTTTCAGGAGCCTCCAAATGCTACTAAAGATTTTTCAATTATTGGCTAAAACAGTTTTAACTGGCGAAAAACAAAATTAAAATGGAAAAATCTGTTTGTCAGAGATTGTCTATGACATGTCAAAGTAACTTTATTTTTTCTTTGTTGTCTTTTAACAATTTATGTGCAGTAATGTACAGAACTCCATTTTTGGGATCGCCATATTATTTCATTTTTATTTATTTTACATGTAAGGCCCTCATGGTTAACATGGACAAAGCCGTGTGGTTCTGCTAGTTAATTGTGTAAATTTAGTTTTTTTTTTTTTTTCTCATACAAAGCTTGTATTTGAAAGAAAAAGTTGTTTGATTAATAGGATATGCTAATATTTTAAATAATTATAGCTTGGTAGTGTGGTAAATTTATTATTAGTTGTTGCATACTTTATCATTCCAAATATATGGACTTGCATAGAGAAAGGTAATCAGCACCACACAGTTTATTATAAAATTCAATTAAACATTCTTAATTATCAAATAATTATTTAAAAGTAAATTAATGATTATCCAATTTAATTTTTTTAATTAATATTTTAAAGAAATTATCAAAGTCAATAGTGGTTCTCTTATTAAGTACTGCTTTTGATATATTTTTTTTATTCAAAGAATCTGTGTGAGGGGGGGGGGGCATACGCAACTGAGCCCCCAAATTTCTAAATTGGTCCCTGGTCACAAAAGAACATTTATTTTTCTTAGAACGCTGTATTGAAATTTGTGAGAAAAAATGACTAATTTTTTATTATTTTTTTTTTTTTGGAGTTTTAATTCATAGTTTGAACTAGCCCTTTTTTTTTGCCAGATTTTAGAGAGGCCAAATAATAAAATTTACAAATACTTTTCAATAGAAAAACATGTTCATGTGTGAATATTAAAATAGAAAGAAAACTTTAAAATAATTAAGCTGTTACTCACGAAGAGCACTAAAAAGCCCTTTTCATAAAAAAGTGCCCATTTTGTTCAGCTGAAGTGCCCCTTTTTTGAAGGAGCACTCTGCCTTTTTTTATTCTGAGAAAAACACTATGCCATCATATTATTTACTTCTCATATGTCATGATATATATACACATATGACTATAACTTGGCCATATGTGTCACGAAATATTATATACATCATATATTATTATGATGTCACATGTGCTATAATTTGGCGATTCATCCTTCGGGACCACTAAAACACGAAAGTACCAAAAAGTCTTGTTACTAAATTTATATATTTTTATATATCATTTTTAAAAATTCGGCTAAACTGTGCCGCTATCAACAAAAGCAGCAATATGAAAAAAATTTATGATCACAACTTTCTATTACATTTGTAAAGTGCAATTCTTCCATTTAAAAAGTCTGATCAAATTCCACAACATTTCCTGAAATAAATTTTAAAATTCTCCATAATAATATAAAATGACAAGTTGAAAACATTAAATCAATATTTAACTTTCAATAAAAACACGTGTAAAAAAACCCAATTGCATCTGAAAATCCAGCATCTAATACTTCCATGGTCATCAAAACAAAATGTGTGCCTGCAGTTAGTAGTAATGTTATATTATTAGTAGGTGCTTCTTATAAAGGTAAATTACTATAATTTATGATAGAATTTCTAAACGTAAATTTATATTTTAAATGATTTGACTTCCACTGAAAAATAAAGGTGGGAAGGGGAAGGAACGTTACTATAAAAATATAAAAACAGTAGTGTTAAACTTTATTTATTTTTCAGGACATAGGGGTTAAAAAAGGATTATTATACTGTTGTACATATTTATGCTTAATGGATACATTGTATACATTTATTTATATTTACAGTAACAGAAATTAATTGCATTTAAACAGGTTACTCTTTATTCATGTATTTTGTTTACCTAACTTTCCCAAGTGAATGAACAAGCAACTCAACACAGGGCCGAAACTAAGGGGGGGCAGAGGGGGCATGTGCTCCGGGCGCCACCCGAAGTGGTGCCAAAATGAAGTTTTCGTTTGTCGTTTAATACAAAAATGTATATATATGTGAAATTTGGATACAAATGTTTCGTAGTCGGAAAAAAAAAACTGAACCAAATGCATTAAATTTAACAAATAGATAAAAAGATTTGTCTAAAGTACTAGATAACAAATGAATAAGAAGAAAGAACTGTTCTCAGTTTTTTATTATCCCATTCCAAATACACCATGTCCTATGTCTTCTATCTATCGGGGAAATCACTTTCTGTGTAGTAAGAATCCCTAAAATTTTTCAAGGTCAGTCTCATTCTCATGTCTCTGTGTCACTGTCCAGTGTCCAACAAAGATAATTGCCCAGCGATTCCCTGTGAAAAAATTCTAAGAAGGGTGTTCTATTTTTTCTTTTTTTCTCGCTGAGCAGCGTGGACCTTCCCCCCCCCCCCCCCCCCCCCCACCGTTTTGCTATGGGTGAGGTCGAGCGACTGCCCAGGACAATAAAAATAAAAGGGAACGCATAAAGTAAAATACTTAGTAAAATCATTATCTAAAAAGAATATAGCATTTGTTAGAGGTACAAACAATCTCACACAAGGCAAAATTATTTTGTCTCCTCTCTTTACCATTTCTATGTGTTTTGCCACACTAGGCGACAAATGGAAAATTCCGCCCCCATTACTTTTGCTGGAAATATTTTTTTGCATCCAGATCCAGCCTTGGAGCTTAGAAGGGGTGAGATCAGGCGACTTCTCGGGATACTAAAAACAAAGTTGTGGAAAATATACACAAAATAAAATACTTAGTAAAACCTTTTATTTATTTTATTTTTTAATATATCATTTGTGGGGGTGCGCAAAAAATCCCGCTCAGGGTGCCATGGCTAGTAATCCGCCCCTGTCTTTAAACTCCCATTTTTTTGCCATTTTTAGCAGGTGACAACTAAAAAATGCCGCCCATGTCTTTTACTGCAATTACTTTTCATATACAAATCCGGCCTGAAAGGGCGCGACACTAAAAACTAAGAGTTGAAATAAATGTAAAATAAATAATAAAACCTTTTTTTAAAAAGAATATACCATTTGTAGAGGTGCAGAAAAGAATCTCGCACAGGGCACCATGGTTAGTAAAGCTAAAGCCTGCCTTTATCTCCCTTTTTTTTTTTTTTTTTTTTTTTTTTTGTCATTTCTGTGTTTTGCTGTCCTAGGAGATAACTAAAAACTGCCACCCCATTCCTTTTGCTGCTATTATTTTTTCCAATCAGATCCAGGCTTAGACAGGAAGAAGTCGGACGACTATTCGGGATACTAAAAACAAAAAGGTGAACAATATACGCAAAATAAAATACTTAGTAAAATATTTTTTTTTTCCGGATACATCATTTGTAGGGGTGCAGAAAATAAAATCTCACCCAGGGTGCCATGGCTAGTAAAGCCACCTCTACTTTTAATCTGTCAAATTATTTTATCGTCCTTTTGTCATTTCTAGGTAGGCGACAACTGAAAAATCCAATCATGCTTTTTACTACAATTATTTTTTTACAGACAGATCTGGCCTTAATGGGAGCCAACGATACTAAAAACTAAGTGGTGAATTATATGCAAGATAAAATAGTAAAAGCCTTTTTTTTTTCCTTCTTCTTCTTCTTTTTTAAGAATTATTTGTAGGAGTTCAGAAAAAAATCTCTCCCGGGACGCTATGGCTAGTAAAGAAGCCTATCTGCCTCTAAAATATGTCATTTTCAGCCCTAGATGTCCCCGTAGTTTTGCCTAATGGTAGAAACGGCCATCCATTTTGAATTGTAATAGATTGTTGATTGATTATTCACGATCTCTCGCGTTCTGCATCTTTATTATTGTCTTATAACAACAAAATGAAAAACACTATTAATTTTTTTTTTTTTTTTTTTTTTTTTTTTTAATAGAATGCCACATTTTTGAATGAAAATTACATCTTCGATGTATCAAAAAGTAATCATTTATGATTTCGAGAATAGTTTTAAGTTAAAGGGTGTCGGAACTTATAATATAAAAAATGTCATAATTTTAATTTATTGAATTTTTAAACTTATTAACTTTGGTTACTTGTCTTTCTAAAAATAGGCTATTTTCATCTCTACCATAATTTAGAAGCATCCAAATTTTATTTTAACACCATAACAAATCCTAATCCTGACAATTTAATCTTTCATGCTCGAGAGACACATTTATAAATTCTTAAATTTTCCCGAGTCATTATTCCATTAAATAGCTTAGGTAAGAAATGTATACACGCCTAGATTTCAAAACCAGGACCAGGTTGTATATAGGCACTGCAGAACTACAGAATTCTTACTTTCTTTTTGATTCACAAAAAAACATTTTATTTATTTATATTTGCACGCAATATTTAATTTTAACACGAGAAATTGTATACATAATTTCCAATTTAGTAACAATATTAGTATAGAATCTATTGGTTAGCACTTAAGAAAGCAATTGATCAATATTTGTCAAAGCTGATTACGTAGATCAGTATTACGTATTTTGTGATTACATATTTTAAATTTAGAATAAGTCGGCTATTAGAAACTTGGTAAAATTCTTTTTGTAAATTTACTTGAGGGGGGGGGGGCGCCCAAATCCATGTTTGCCCCGGGCGCAAAAAAGGCTAGTTTCGGCACTGACTCAACACTCACACATTCTTACATACAAACTCTCATTTAACCACAATGTGAAATAGTTTCAGTGTTGTTATTTCAAAAAGCATTTTTTTTTCTCAAGATAAGACACGTATTTATTAATGTCAAAATATCGTATTAATAATTCTTAATACGTAGCATCTATAAACTATTATTGAGCGAGACGCGAGGAAACTGAATAGATAAGAATTCGGAATAATATTAAATTATTGTAAGCTGCAGATGTATCATAATTCGATAAAAGGCAGTTGACACTCGATCGCTATCGTGAAAACTTGTTGTATTTATTGTTGTCGTTGTGTTTGTGAGAACACATGACGTATTTTCCATATTAATACACTTTATGTAGCGATATTTTAAGGAAAGGTATTAATAATCATTTTACCTTCAATAGATTAAAGTCTCAACTATCGACATTGAAATTCTAATGACCTGCCTGTCTTATCTTGAAAATTTGTCAATATCTAAAGTAGTTCCGTTAATATAGAAAACACAAATTATTTCACATACCTGTATTTTCACCGAGTATCTTGATTTGTGGTGCTTCTATGTATTTACTTTGTTTGCTAGGCCGTAAGGCGCTATTTATTTTGATTTCTAGTTTCTCGTAAAAAAACACTGCAGTGTCAGCCATTCCATTGCTTTGGTAAACGTAGCGTACGCGCTGAACTGCTTGGGAATACAATCAATTCTTAGTTGATATTACGAAGGTAAAGGGAGGGGGGGGGGGTAAATGTATGTGTTTATTTTATAAGTAGCCAGCGACTGATTTACAAATTTGGGGGTACTGGGCACAGATGTTTTAATAATTTTGTGATATTTAATGATGATTCTTCTCAATTTTTTAACAGTAAAAGTTTTTATAACATACTTATAATCTTAAGTATTCTATCTCGCTGACGATTTTTCAATCTTTCGTCAATTTTAAATATCCAATGTTGAAATTTATTTTTAAATATTGAAATGCAAATGAGATATTTAAAAAAAATTCCCATAGGATTAACATTAGCGAGCAGGCGTTTTCCCGTGAGTGAGCCCTTAAAAGTTATTTTTACATGCAAAAAAAAAAAAAAAAAAAAAAAAAAAAAAAAAAAAAAAAGTAATTTTGTTTTTTAATAGTTTAAAACTTCAGATTTTGGCTAATAATTTAAAAATCTTCCGTAGCATTTACGGGTCCCGGAAAATCGGGGGCCCTCGGACCGTGCCCCGAATGCCCTGCCATAAATCAGGCACTGAAAGTAGCTGCATTACGTAAGAAAGCGTAATAAAGTTTTAAAATATATCGAATTTAAACTTATTCTTGAACAAAGTTCTTTTTTTATGAGTTATTTAAATAAATTAGACCGGAATTTCTTTATTGTCATAAAAATAAAGATATCAGATATCGGAAAATTGAAAATATCGAATTAAATATCAGTTATAAAAGCAACCAATTATTATTTTTTAAGTATTATTTTATTGGGATTTAGGAAGAATTCCACCCCTCCACCCCATAACAAAAAGAAAATATACGTAACTTTAAAAACAAAGCTTTAAATAGATTGCATTATTTTTACACTCCTTAGATAACATATCCTTCGCAAAACAGATGTCGCAAAATCAAAACAAACGTTTAAATAAATGAGAAAATATCGAGGGGAAAAGGTTGCCAAAGCAGCGATAAGTAGGCCATGCTATTCCCTTGCTTATTCCCCCCCTTTGAAATAGTTTCGGAAAATAGCGTAAATAAAAAAAATCAGTGGCAAACGCTGAAAGAGGAGAAATGGACGAAAACCCCCTACATCTCCCCTCTGGTTCTTGTTTATTCTATGGTTGACTATTACGGGAGTATTTAATTTAATATTCTTCAAGAATATTTTCGGACCTGAGGATCGAACTGGGTACGTTAGTGCCTTGAGCCAAGTCTTTTACCACAAGAACAGCGGGCCCTTGTTAGGTTCTGGATTTCAAACGATGATACGGGATTTCCTCAAATCGCGGCTTGGGACTTAAACAATTTGGTGTTTAGAAACATAATAATTTTGAAGTTAATTGCGGGGATATTTCGTAATGAGATGATGGTTGAAAACTTTAGTATTAATAAAAGATAAAAACATGAATTATATATATTCTTAATTTGATTGTTAGATGTAAAATATGAATATTATATTTTGAATTAAATTCGATAAAAAATGTTTGCCTTTTTTGAGAAAATCGATTTTTATCAACTATTATGTATTTTTTAAATGTGTTCGTTTAGAATATATTTTCAGTGCGAGTGTTTTTTTAACTTTAAAAAATAAATTTCGAATAATTTTAAAGAATGAGAAAATAATTTGTTATTTTTTTAAGTTCGAAAGCATTACTTTTGTTTGTTGCATTTTTGAGTAAAATCAATTTTTTTTTCACTTAATTTAACTATTATATATATATATATATATATTAATCTGTTTGTTTAGAATATATTTTAAGTGCGAATATTTTTTTATAACTTTAAAAAATGAATAGCACATAATTTTAAAAGAATTGAAGAATTATTTGTTGCTTTTTTAAATTCGAAAGCACTATTTTGGTGTTGTTGATGTTTTAAATAAACTCAAAATTTTAATTTATTGAATTTTTAGTTTTTCTGTTCAGCAACATGTCAGTTTTTGAAATATTGAAAATAAATATGCAGCAGATAACGGAATATCCCCGTTCTCTACTTTCTTCTCCGTCCGTTCCGTTGTATTCAGGAAATATGAGGAAATTTTCTGTTTTTAACGGAAAATTCCCTTTTGTCGTGAAAAGGGACTTTTTCTGTGAAATTCAAGAAAAAAATTTCAGATTATTTTTAACAGTGTATTGTATTGCCCTAGCTATTTCACTTTCACAGGTTTCACCATATAAGATTGTTGTGTTTACTTAGTGTAATACAACCTTCTAAGATAAAATTGGAAATAACCGAAGAAAAATTCCGCTTTAAACAGGTTCTTGTCTTGTCAATGTGTAATTGGATGGTATTCTTATCATAGGACAAAGAAACTTTTAAAACACGATTCTGTTACAAACAGGTTCCATTTTAATATGGTTTACTGTATTTTTCTATCCGTATTTAGAAGACGCTGTTTCGCATTTTTGGTCTCACTCTCTGTTTTTAGGTGCGTTCGTAATTATACAAATACGCAGCAACTATAGTCGTCGTCGGGTCCGTCCGTCTGTCCGCATATAACAGCGCAAAAACTACCCAACCGAATGGTTTGAAATTTAAGATATAGAATCGTTGCAGAATTTTGTCGAGTCATTTCAAATTTTATGAAAATCGAATCAAAACTTAAAAAGATATTAATAAAAATATTTATTAAATATTTTGAATTTTTTAAAAATCGGTACTTCCTTGTTATAACAGTTTCCGAGGATAAATCGTCAAGCGACCGAGATATATCGTCAGGTTATCTGACATGTATGACGTTATAGTCATATATGACGTATATGGCATTTTATACCTCTATGACCAGGTTATAGTCACATTCTTCATTCTAGTAAATCCTATCAGGCGTAATTAATTCAATGATGTCCCACGTCAGGTAATGATTCTGGGTTGCCACTGTGATTACGTCCTATTTAAGATGGAGTCCTATTATTTCCGTATTACTGAATTTAAAAGCGGAATTTGTATACTAAAATTGTTTCAATATAGCAATCCTATAATCTACCGACCGTTTTTTGGATAGATGTTTCCGGAGAAATAGATATTAAATGGAAAAAGAGTCTAAATATGGATTTCAAATTCTGAAATTTTCAAAGCTAGGCTTAAGTTTCCCATTGGAATTACCAGTAAATGTCAACAAAAGATAAAATGTTGCCAATTTAAAATGCGCTTATTTTATTACGGAAATTAATAATATCATAATAACAGGCGATATAATTAATTTCCCTGAAATAATAACAGTACGGGCGCACCTCATTTGTCACGTTTGATGTACAATTTCCAACCTGTTTTCTTAAACAGGGCCTGGCAACACTGGACCTTGGCATAAATATACATTAATGCTGGTTATAAATTTGTGAGGGTTGTAAATTGTTATAAATGTACATTAATTTACTGTTTTCAACACGGTTGGAGATTGGGAGTAATTTTTTGCGATCTGTCTTCCTAGTATGGGATAATACGTAAGTAAATACCAAATTAAGTTCAGGCCAGAGTTTGCTGAAAATATTTAATCCCTTGTCCGGTCCTGTCCGAATATAATTAGACAAAATTTGCCCGACCACGGCACAATACAGATCTCTAGTAAGAAGTTCCAAGCAATAAGATATTGGATGTTAACAGTCATAAGAAGGCCCTGTTAAATTTTTTTAGAAGGTCGCGTGAATAACAGGAAAAAATTTCCATTTCATATGTAAGTGAAGAAATGTATGATGAAAGATGTTTTCTGTTGATAAATACACATAGCTGATTACACAAAACGAAGGCGGAATGACGATAAAGAGATTATTTTTATACGATGTGCTGGATGTTTTCTGAACAGGTGTGTCCATTGTGACTCATAGCTAGGTTATAAAACCCTCCATATGAATTTTAATATCCTAAGCAACATTTTCTTTGCCTAAAAGCGTCACTTGCGTTACTGGTCTTTACCTTCTTACAATAGAAAGCTGAAAATATGAAATTCTTCTATCTCTTTTTTGTCATTATGTTCATCGCCTGCTATTGCGGAGGTGAGTTTCAAATACATGCATTGTTATTTTATTAATTGACCCTGTACAAAGAAAATTATTCAGTTTGAATATTTAGTACTTAGCTAGAGAGTATTTAGCTGTTGTTTTCAACCATCATAGAACTTTATTTTAAAAAAAAGGACATACTAATCTTAATCTTTAAAAATATGATGCAATCACGAACGAAACTATATAATAACCTATAATCAGTTAAAACAACGTTTTTAGCACCAGAACTTTTTATTCTATCGCAGACTGGTTTCAGTAGCATTTAGCGTATCTTCATCAATGAGAAGAATGATGGATTTTTCTTGAAATATATGGAAGAGAATCGGATTCATATATTTATAATATATTATCATATATTTCACATATTTATATATTCATGTATTCCATACACTAAACTGAAATGTCTGAAACGGATGGTTCAAAAAAGAGACACTTTAAAGTGTCTTAAAATTTTAAGACACTTATTTGTGTCTGAATTTCTGACATTTGTAACGGTTGAATCGCTGCGATTTTTGTGCTCTGATTTGTCGACAATAGACAGCCATTTCTGACCAGATTTTTTTTTAAAGCATTAAAGGCAGCCCTATTTGACCACATTGAATCCTTAATAAATGGAAAATATTTGAATATAAAGAAGGGCTAAGGATTTTTCCAGAAGCAGAACCTGTTTAAAGCATGTGCAAATTGGGCCATGGTACTGCCTGTGCTCCCCCCCCCACCCCCGATTTTACGGGCTCCAAAATTTTATATGCAATTTTCGTAAAGCTGATATTTTAAACCTATTTAGATACTGTACTGATTATATTGAATGTTTTGAACTTTTACAATAAGATGATATTGAAAACATTTTTTTTAAATCTAAAAACAGTCAAACCTTTCAATAGTGGACACTTCTGTGACGTGGCATCTGTCCGCTATTCGGAGGTGCTTGCTTTTCAGAAGTAAAAGTATGTAAATATGTATGTGTCGTGAATTGAAAAAGTAGTTCGCAAGATAGAGGTGTATGATATGGAGATTTCACTCGGCTGTGAACGTAAAACCTCCATAACAAACATTCCCGAATAGCGGACACCTCTATTTATCGAACACCCATATTTTTCAATTCCAACACACATATATTTACATACTTTTACCTCTAAAAAGCAGACACCTCCGAATAGCGGACGAATTCCACGGTTAAGAGGTGCCAACTATTGGGAGGTTTTAGTTTTTAGATAGGCATTTTTTTTAAATCTTATCTTGCTCAAAATATTGATTATAATCAGTGCAATGTCAGAAAAGATTTAAAATATTAGCATTACTAAAATTACACACCAAATTTGGGGCCCCCTAAAATCGGGGGAAGGGAGGGGGTGGACAGACAGTGCCATAGCCCAGTGTTTTCCCATGCTTTAATCAGGTTTTGCTTCTGGAATAATCACCAGCCCTGTTTTATATTCTAATATTTTCCCATTTATTATTATACAATCGCAGAAAAAATGAAAATTTCATTTAAATATTAATTTATTTTACATATTATTTTAAATATTAATTTATGTTACATGAAATAAAATTTATCTATTAAACATTGGGAAATTTGAATATTGATTTTATTAATAATACAAAGTCACAAATATTTGTTTCTTTTCATTGTGAAATTTATAAATGGGAAATAATTTGGATATAACAAAGCATTTAAAATTTGCTTTTAAACCTTAAGGAATAATAATAATAATAATAATAATTAAATAAGGAACTTAATTTGACACTTTTTATAGAATTAGTTTTAATGACAATTTTAAATTAAGAATGCAATCATTCAAATATTTAAGAGACAAAACTGGGGAAGAAATCAATTTTTATTTCGAAAATTGCGCATTTAAAAAATATATATATAAATTAGATCTCAACAAATGTTTAATCCTTTAAATATTTTTAATCCAATATTAAAAATTGAGTAATTTATACGTCTTTCATAGCAAACAAACAATTAAAATCAATTGTTAATAAAATATTGTTTTGACCGCAACAGAGCATGATATAAAGAATTCAACACATTAACTCCTTAATATATGAACTTTTTTTTTCTCTAACGAAAAGTGTAACAATAAAAGCATTTCCTCTTTAGCAAAATATTCAACAATTTTCAGTTCCTACTTTTTTATTTAAAAAAATAGATGTACTAAATTAAGCAATTTATGTACACTGTTTATATTGTTTTTGAGTTAGATTAAATGCATATAAATACTCGTACATAATTCGAAGAATATATATTTTTAGAATTAATGTTTTTTTTTTTAGAAACCGATTAAAAAAATTTCATTTTAAACATTATTTTATGTAATACTAGTCCAAAGTATATGTCAATATGTAGAAAAAAAAAATACTTACTTTAAAAAGTGTCAATAGAAGTAGATAAGAAAATTGTTCTGTTGGTACTGCACCAGTGAATGAGAGGAAGCAGGTCTTGCATGTTTGTAAAAGAAAATCCCTTGAAATATCTTGCAAATTTATATTAGAGAATGAGAGGCTTTCATCCTTCCAACGTAAATCAGCGAGACAAAAAAAGTTCTATTTATAAAACTTTCATGACATCAAATACGACTTGATGAAAGGGGGCGAATTAAAGTCAGAAAACTTAACATTCCAAAAATCCAATCAAATCAAACTAAATTATTAATTAGTATTTGCGCGAACGTGCACTTAAAAACGAAAATTCAGTTTCAGTTACAACTCGCATTAATTTTGAACGAAAAAAATAAGTCTAAAATGCATGCGTAGCAGCTTAGATGGCCATATGGTGGTTATGATGTTATGCAATGAGTTACAAAAAGTTTAAAACAAATCATTAGTTTCTTATCAGCGGTAAAAAAAAAGTTGTGGGAATACAAACTGATTTTTTTTCCTTATTTCGTATTGTTTTTTAACCCCTTCGCGACGAGCGTCTTTTACAGAATTTTTAATCTTTTAACACCGGTTTTTCAAAACAGAAATTTTCGCCTAATTGAATCGCAGAAATGCTGTCATTAAATAAAGCAAAGCTTACAATAAAAAGTAACTGGTGGGAATAATCGAGGATTATGAGCATCTTACGCGTCACGTATACGTGTCGCTCGTCCCCAAGAGGTTAATGCGTTACAATAATCAACTATGTGAATATAGGCTTTAAAAGTTTAAATAAAGAATTTGTCGTCACATTTTAAATAATTTATCGAGTTTAGTAAATTCTTGTAATGTTTTTTTTAAGTTGGTATGTTTAAAAATTATCTTGCACGATGCGGTTTTTTAAAATATTCTTAGTTTAGCTTATTTAAACTTTATAATCTGCATTTTAGAAAATCGATCTAGGCTGTGTACCACAGGGCATAACTGTTCCAAAATCTTGTCACCCCTGCATTTCTTTCTGCCGGCGCTCATGTCTCTTTGTATTTCAAACAGTGTTGAATTCAGAAACTTTTCTTCGGGAGGGATTTATGTGGCTCGGAGCCTATTATAACGTTGCGGGGCGGAAATTCCCCTTTTTGACCATTGAAAGCATAAAATCTCAAATCTTCCGGGGGGGACATTTCAAAACTCTCGGGGAGACGTCCCTCCGGGCCACCTCCTGAATTCAGCACTGATTTCAAAATGTATGTCTTACTATTTTCAAATATTTAGATGGGGGCGTCCTTCCTGCACCCTCGTGCGTACATCCGTGAGTGCAAGTAATTTTTGGATATTTTCATGAAAAGAATTCTTTAATTAATGCACAAAAATAACTTATTTTCCAGATTTATAAACAGCCTTTTAAAATTTTGACATATATCTTACTGTCTAATCAAGTTACCTCTTCTATAAAATAATATTAGGTAGTAAATGGAAAATACTTTTAACTCCTTTCATGAATTAGAAAACAACCTTTGATGGTGCTGGTATGTTTACATTGATACAACGGCATCACAATCATCGCATGTAGAACACAATTGGGTTAAATTCAAACACTTAAACGTCTGACTTTTTAAGTATCTTATTTTCAGGCATATCATCAGTATTCAGACATAAGAAAAGCATTTAGAAAACAAGGTTTCTGTTGCTGTCACTGATTTTCGGAACTGTTTCGGAATAGTTTTATAGTGTATTAATCAGTTATTTTCAAACCGGAAATTTCGATTTAGAATGCTATCCATTCTCAATTAAAAATTTTCAGCTGCGTAACCGAGATTATACGTTTATCAAAATAATATTAATTTTAATTTTAATGTTAATGGTGTTAATTTATCATGTGTATTTGTAAAACAGGCTTGTTGAGCATTAAAATGTTTGTTTTTGAAGATTGAAAGCATCCGAAAATCCTATATTCCGGGTCGAGAAAAATGATTAATACACCATAAAAAATCCTCGGAAACGTTTCCGAAAATCAGTGGTGGCAAAAGAACTTTCTTTTTATAAATGCTTTTTTAAATCTCAGAAATATATCAGTTTATGAGGTTCTTAAAGATAAAGAGCGCTTCTCGGAATCGTGGGTAACTCGGAAGATGCTATTGTATGTTTTTGTTTCTGGTTGTATTATATTTTCCTATATCAAGAAACACTGGTCTTTTTTTACAGTGTAAAAATGACGTTACACTGTAAATAAATACACTGTAAAAACAAGTGGGTAAGTGTGATCGAAGATTGCAAAAAGGGTTTCGTTTAATATTCCTTTCAAAACACTTTATCCTTCCTTTAATAAATCCAAATAAATTACATTTTCAAAAAAAAAAAAAAAAAAAAAGACATGTTTTTTATGAAGTAAAATTTACCTGTCTATTTTTCTCGTTTTTTCGAAAATCTGAACTGGTCCAATAGTGGGCGAAGCCCGCTATTATACTCTGTCATAATAATATCTGTCATGTGGACTAAATGCGATATTAAAAAAGATTAAACATGTTGGATACAGACTATGTGCTTGCTTTCTCTATTAGTCATATTGATACTCTCTTTGTATGATTCTCAAACATTTGAAAAAGTCCCTTAAACTTTCAATAGGACGTCATATTAATGTTCTTTTTAATTCTCTACTGATGTCATATTAAGCTGCTTTCTGTACTTGCACATACTAATACTCCTTGTATTATTGATAAATGTTTGAAAATTTCCGTTTTATTACCAATATGACGACATATTAATCTTTTTTGTCAATTGGGGAAACTTTTTATTTCATTTTCATTCTTCACGTGGAAATCTTTCAATAGAAAATTAATTATTGTAGAAAGAATTTTATTGTGGATTTTTAAGTGTTGGCAACTGCTATAACGAAAAATGTTTAAATTTAATTAGAAAAGGCTGTTAGATTTTTGGTTTTTTATCTCTCTATATTAAAATAATACGATTTTTTCAAATTTTATGATTTTGAGCATCATAATAGGTATTTAGTTATAAGTAAACAAAATTTCATGACTGTAAGTTACATAGTTTCTGAGAACTGACTCTGTGACGGACAGACAACGAAGCGGGAGTAATAGGGTTTCGTGAGATGAAAGACAAATATTTCTTAATTTAGCCAGATTTGCGAAAATGTACTATAACTTCTTGCGATTTACCCGCGATTTCATATAACCGTTCGTTTATCTTCAAACAGCAAGTAGATTTAAAGAAGCATTTTTAACAAAAAGTCATTATTGTTGTCCCTCATTTTCGGTAATGTTTCTGAGTACTTTTTATACTGCATTAATCAGTTTTCTCATTCCGGTACATAGGATTTTCGGATGCTTTCCGTTCTCAAGTTGACATTTTCATGTTCAACAAACATGTGATTAAATAAAAGCGTAAAATGAACATTATTTTGCTGCAATTGTATGTATGAATTTCTCTTACACAGCTGAAAATGTTCACTCTGAAAAAATACAAATGTTTCTTAATCTACGATCATACAATATAACTACGAACGAAAATACACATTAACCTACCGCGAGTTAACGACGATTCGGATAAGCATTCTTTTTCTTCAGAAACCGATATATTTTTGACATATAAAGAATTATTTTTAAAAAAAAAGTTCTTTTTTGCTGCCACTAATTTCTGTAAACGTTTCCGAGTTGTTATTATGGTGCATTAATAAGGTTTCTCATATCGGAATGGCGGTTTATAAGATACTATCCATTCTCAATTAAACATTTGCAGTAGCATAATTGAATTTATACATGTAAGAGTAACAAAATACGAGGGTGGTCTGATAAATTCTCGGCTTGACAGTGAAAGAACAAGATTTTTCACATAATTTCATCTTATATTTTAATGTAGTCCCTTTGCAACTTAATACATTTAAGACACACTCTTGTGTGCGAATTCTTTAGTGTATCCCTTTACGACGGCGGTTCGAAAAGTTCTCCGCCAGACAAAGAAAATAAAATATTTTTGACAATATTTAATTTAATTTTCAACTTGCAACACAATACATTTTAGAAGACTCTTGAGAAATGTTCATTCTTTGGCGTTTTGTATCGACGTTCAACAAACGTCACGCATCGAGCGGAAAGCTTTTTCATACCCAAAACATCGTGTAAAATGTGGTGGGCACGGTCTATCCAGATGTTTGCTATGTCAGCAAGTTCGCGTATCTTCAATCGGCGATCATTTAATAAGGTATTGTGAATTTTTGAGACGATTTCGTCGGTTATAGCGGTTTTTCGGCGTCCTGAGCGTTCATCATCGTGAATTGATTTCCTATCATGTTTAAATTCAGCAGCCCATTTTTTTATCGTCGAATATTAAAGACAAGATTTCTTTAAGGTGGAATGTAACTCTTTTTGTATGTCCGTACGGATTAAACCTTTTTTTAAAAAGTATTTTATGACAGCTCGAATTTCAATTTTTTCATTTTTAGAAAATGTCAAAACGTGTTTACTTTACTTTATCGCCCAGCAATAACCAATAAACACAGGAGTCTGAAACTCGGCAGCATGCCATCTAAAGAATCATGTTGTACAAACATCATTGTCATTTATTCATACTTGTTCCTTCTCTGTGTCAGGCAGATAACTTATCAAACTACCCTCGTAATATCAATTTCAATATTAATGTTAATGCTGTTATTTTTTCATGTTTGCATGTAAAACATGTCTTTGTGTAGCAATGGCATGACGTATGGATGAGCGGTGCAACGAGGAAATAGTAAATATCCCATTATCTCACATCCGTCCGGCTACACTGCGCAGTGCTGAACCGCCTCATCCAAGATCAATTAGCAACCGGCCAACTAAGAAAAAGCAATTAAAGCAACTAGACGCATTGAAGCCACGTCGACCTAGATTTAACAATCACATCTTCGCCAAGCGGAGAGCAGGCGAATCCTCGCCCTGTTGCTAGGTATTAACCCGTTAAGCTAGGCAAAAGCCTGGCAGGTAGGGGCCTGGTCAGCGGTTTAAAAAAATGTTTTTGATGAACATAAAAATGTTTACTTGAGAATAGATAGCATCTTATAAACTCATATTCTGGTATGAGAAACCTTATTAATGAACTATAAAATCTATTCGAAAACGATTCCGAAAGTCTACCAGCAAAAGAAATTTTGTTTTTGTATATTCTTCTTTAAATCTCGAGAATATATTGGTTTCTGTGGTTTTAAAAGATAAAGAACACTTTTAGGAATAGTGATTAACTTGGAAGAGGTTATTGTATATTTTCGTTCGTGGTTACATTATATTTTCCTAGATTTAAAAGTATTTAAAGCAGTTACTTAAAGCAGTTAAAAATGGCCATTTCTAAAGGATAATATTAATTTGTTATTGAAAAAAGTTATACTGTGAAACCTGCTAACACGGGATCTCATGGCACCAGAAAAACTAACTGTTTTAGATTTATTTTCGTTTTAACAGGTATACATTTTCTATGGGACTATGATTTTTTTCCGTTTAAAAGCAATTTATATTAAACAAAGGTTTCGTTTCATTGGTTTTACTGTAATATTGCATTTGCATAATGCTGGGATTTCATTTAGGTAATCCTTAAATTTTGTTATTGGAAATTTTTTTCGATTGTTAATGACAATTAAGGATTTATTATCGCGACCTTAGTTTCTAAGGCTTGCTAGGTATAATCACGTTTCTGTTTTTAAATTCTTTGAAAAAGTTCGAGAGACACACTATTCTAATTTCATTCTAAATGTTAATTTCATTCTATATTTTATTATCTTCTCAAAGAAATTTGGAAAAAAATTCTATTAATTTTACGGATTATAAACATTTTATTGATTATAATGTTGAATATTTGTACAAAGCTTCTGGATAAATAAAAAGGAATTATTTGGAATCCAGTATCTTTGACATGATATGATGTCATAAATAGAATACCATTGTTAAGATTATATAAAACAAATGACAATAAAGCAATTATTTATATTCCAACTTTTGCATGCTTTGACTTATATAAATTTTGTCTATTTTGGGGATGGTAATTTAATATTTCGTACTTTCTAGACGTTTCTTGCTTAGATATATGCCTCTATTTTATGTTTATACGCCATCATGTCTGAATTACTCATGTTTACCTTTATGCATGCGGTGAATGTCATATAATTTTTTGTCAAAGAATATCTGAAGACGTAAATGGAGTATTGTTTCCTCCTGTATTACATAAAATGATAGATTGCACTTGCGGACTTATGCAAGGTGATTATTTTTATATAATTTCTGTTGCTACGAGTATATAAACTACTTCACCATCATCTCAAGCATTTAGAACATCTTTCACTGTCATTACGTATTTTGAATCTGTTCTTAGTTGCTGTGCAGTATAAAAATGAAGTTTTTATATTTTGTTGTCATTTTGGCTATGGTTTGCTATTATGGGAGTAAGTATTAAAAGTATTGTTTGGTTATTTTGTATTAATTAACTTTACAGTATATTTAACGAGAACAGCTACGCCATATTTTTTTTCTTTTTTTTATTTAATTGCATTATGTTCTTAGAAAAGCTAAAAATGCCCGTGAAATAATGAGAAAAATCAAGGTAATCCAGATTTCATAATCATTATGATTCCCATGAGTTGCATTTCAAAAAACTACGCTTTACAAGCAAAAATATAAATTTTAAAACAACACATGCCCGAAAAATTACATTTTATGAGAAGGTAAGATAGTCAATTTTATTTGAAATCACTGTTTCACTTTTTTCTTAAAAATTATTTCTTTGTAAATATAGTGTAAAAAATTATCGTTTCCACAGTAACAGAAAAAGACAAATGTGTTTAATCTAGGAAAATATAATATATCCACGAACGAAAATATACGTACAATAACTTCTTCGTAGTTACTCACGATTCAGCAAAGCGTCCTTTATTTTTAGAAACCTCAGAAACCTCAAATACATTTTCGAGATTTGAAGAAGCATTTATAGCAAGAAAGTTTCTTTTGCTGCCACTAACTTTTGGAAACGTTTGCGAGTAGTTTTTAACACTTTCCAACACAGTTGAAAAGTGTTTATGAATTCAGTTTGTCTGTCTGTCTGTCCGTGCTCTAACTCGCGTAAATATATACGGATAATAATGAAATTGATATATGTTATTGAGGTTTACTATGGCATGTTTGGTGTTGAAAATGAAGTGTGCAACACTTTTACAGGGACACTCCTTTACATTGCGGTCAATGGAGAAAAAATATTTGTAGCTGGTTTTAATAATGTTAAACAATTTCAAACAGATTGAAAGTGATATATATGACTGAGGTGCACTACAAAAGGGTTTCTATTGTATATTGTGTTTATAGCATACATCATTCATTTACAGGAACACACAAAATAATTCGGTACTGTCTGTTATCAATAATTGCTGGAAGCACATTTTCAGTTCCGGAACGCGTTTCTATTTAACTCATTTTTTGTCTATTACTTAGTGTGTACAAATTATATAGATCATATACAAAGCAGCACAAAAGTTCTCAAGTACATTTTCGTTTATTGATGGAAATTCCAGAAGAAGAATTTTAAAATGTGCTACATGTTTCCTAACTGAACTAAAATTTAGCATTCTATACACTATATGTACAGATCTGTAGATCTTATACAGAGCTGCACAAAAGAATTCGGATAGTTTTTTCGAATATTGTTGGTAATTCCTGAAATTGTGTTTTCAAATGTGTTATGCTTTTCACCTTATTATATCTATGCTTGACGCATAATTTTTCGTTCTTGTTATAATATAGTAATTGAGAATGGATAGCATCCGGAAAACCGATATTCCAGTTTGAGATAACTGATTAATACACTATAGAAACTACTTGTAAACTTTTCCGAAAATCAGTGGCAGCAAAATAAACTTTTTTTTTATAAATGTTTCTTTAAATCTCGAAAATATATTGTTTTCTGAGATTTCTAAAGATAATGAACACTTGTCGGAATCATGCGTAACTCGGAAGAAATTATTATTTATTTTCGTTCGAGATTATATTACATTTTCGATTAAGAAACAATTGTCTTTTTTTACATTGTACTTTATATATGAACACTTTGCAGCCGTCATATTTAAACCCATTTATCTATAACATATGTATATAAAGCTTAGTCTAATTATGTTTTGTTTGTTTCTGATATTGTATAAATAAAGAAAGATTTTTTTTTCGATAATTTTTTGTTACATTTAATTCGGAAAAAACTACACAAATAGAAAGAAATATTTCAAAAGTACAGAGATTAAAGGGTAATCATGGAATGTTAGATACAAAAGTGAAAAACACGAGTCAGTTTCTCAAAAAAAAAATTAATTAAAGAAAGAACTGATTTTTTCTGATACAGATAAACGTGCTACGTGCATGAACATTTATTAAATAACAGGTTTAAAATATGAAGCAACGAATCTATTCCTATTTCAATTGTTTATATTCAAGAAATTTTTATACTCTCATGCTCCACTCGGAATTAATTGTCATAATTTACAAAAATGACTTCAAACTGCCCTGGCTGTGTGAAAGTATTTGAAGAAAAACAAAATGCATCAAATTTCTATATCTATTATATATGCAAAATACATTAAAATATTAAAATAATTTCATAGTATAATTATATGCACTTTCTTCATTCAAAAATGATATGCACAGTACAATATTTTTTATCATATTTCCCTTTTTTATACGTCTGTATTGGTTGTACAATTTTTTTTTGTCTCTAAATTACAATTATACTTTTTTTTTCTTTTACGGTGTTGGAAAATAGCAATGTTGCGAGTCTGAGAAAATTTATTGTTCTTTTCGATTTTTTTTTAGTAATAAACACAATCAAACAATAAAACCGTATGTTTTCCAAGAATCAAATGTAACGTTCCGCTATTTGGTATAGGATCGAGCTAGAAATGGCATAACAAAGTCTTTTGAAATTAACCATTAATTCGTTTTGTTGCCCAAACATTAATTATAACGTTAGATCTTTCTGTGCGTGTCGGTTGTGTTGTAATTGATACCTGGAAATATTTATGTGAATTTTTATATCGTCTCCAAAAACTGCATTTCGTAATGATAAGTTGGCAAGTAATGAATACACTGACGAAAAGGTAATGCAACCCCTTCATGTCTGTATACTATGCAGAAATTAAAAAACAGATTAGCTGAGATTTCTCAAAATGTGGATATGTTGATAGATTCTCTATAAAACAGAACCCCTCTATAAAACAGAAGCACCTGAATTAGACGTTAAATGCATGCAATGGTTCCATATAAGCATGTACGTTGTCTTTCACAATCGGGATGCACCGTCAATTTTGAGAACATTCAGTCGTGGGGAACAGAATCGCACTGTACATCAAAGTGACAAAAGAAGGCTTCAGATGTATGACAAATGTACGAAAAGAATCGGACATAAATTTCTTAGCGTCTTTCTGACTTTTGCTTTCGCTTTTGTGTGATCAACGCACCTTCTTTACGAGGCAATAACTATCATCATAAAGAATTTTATTTTCGCACCGTTGCACAGTGGAGAAAAATCCCGAAAACTGGCCAAAAGTAGAAAAATAAAGTTACTATTTATGGAATTTTCAATATACAGTTGGCTAGAATAATGTTTGGAGGGTAAGAATATATAATTTAGAAAAAGATTTTCGCGTTGCCCTGACAACCGGTATCATTTCAAAAGTGACGCTTGGGAGAGTATCATCTTAGACAAACAAATAAAGCAAAACAACAGTTACTCTAAACACGTGCTTATTTTCCCATACCATCCGATTTTAATGCTTTAAAATGGATTCGCACGATGATGGTGTGTAAATTATTTGCATGTGTTACAAAAATCATATTCAGCACATGGAAATTATTAATAATTTCATGATTATTTTTGATTAAAAAATTTTTAAACATTATTTTTTTTTAATTTTAAACATCAATAAGTTTAAAAGATCCACAGCATTCCACGACGAAAATTAAGAAGATAATAGCCTGAACTATTATCACATGAATAATAAACAGCTTCTGAAAACTGCTATTTTACATTTCGTACCGGTTTTTGCAACAAGTAGAAATGTTACTTTTTTTTTCGCTTCAAAAATTCTGAAATTATAAAAAAGTAGTGTGTATGTTAGAAATTAATTTTATAGTCTGAGATGCTGTGGTCATCTGCCAAAGCTAAGTGCCAGCAATTTAATGTGCAAAGTTATTTTTCTGAAAATGGCATCGTTTTTGTTTTGTTGACATGTATTATTCTATTCAAAAAGAGTTTTGTAATGTTTCTGAGGCTTTGGGGCGGTGACCCTTAAAAGTGGTACCCCCAGGTAGTTGCCCCGTTCACACTTACGCTAACCAGATCAGGTGCCCTAGTCATGTGCTCCACTGATTCACCCGCAATGCCTATACCATGCGTCTGTGTATCTAATTCAATTTAGTAAACCTTTGTAAAAGAAAAAACTCTATTCGCTGCTTAATTTCATTTGGGACGAGCGCTCCGAATTAATCATGGGTCCAAAACCTGATTACCACGAGGACAAACAGATGAATCCTCCAATCCCTCCACCCACCAAATAAATAAATAAATAAATAAATAAAGCCTGAAAACTCGCTCTTTCTGGTATACTTTTTTCTTTAAATAAATATAAATTGAGGTTTAAAAAATTTCGTGTGAGGCCCCTTTCCTGAATAAATAGTACCTAGTTCAGTGGCGGATTTAAAGAAGGGGAACGATAAGAAGATTACACCCCCAGCCCTCCATTCCCACTTCCCTTGGGCTGAGAAAGAGTCTTGGAGAAAAATCGAAGCCCCTTTTAGTTTTTTTTTAAGAATCGACTTTTCAGCCAGTGTTTCTTAAGAACTGAACAAATATTTCTTTAAGTTTGAAAGCATTCCTTACTGAAATTACTGGCCGATCCAATGGCAACTCCCTCCGCTCACCCGCAGTAGCTTAGAACGCCCAACCCGTCTTTGTGGATGTGACACTCGTACAGCTAAATTATTGCCGTGAGTAAAGCATTAGCCCCGATCTTTTACATCACATATCTTTTTGTGGAAGTAGCTTATACTTATCTTAACCATAGTATATATATTTTTTAAATAACTTTCTCTCCTAAAAAATAGATTTTATACATTACTGTGTGATATAAAAAAGACACGAATTTTCACTTTGCAATGCATACTTCTAAATATCTGATAATTATGAAGCAGTAGGACATTGAACAGATTTTTCATAAAATAATATTTTATCAATATATCATTCTAAAAAGGTAATTATATGATTGCAGGATTTTACGTAAATTTATGACTATTAAATTTTGTGTTGAGGGTATGACCGTTTTCTTAAGGGCGTGATCAGTACTATATATAAATTTTTTTTTTTTTTTTGCGGGCGTGATGATTGCTATATTTATATATAAAGAATAGATTGAAAGAGCTGTTTGGCATGGGATAATTTTTTTTAAATGGTAGAAAATAATCAAGAGAGTGAAAATTTGAATTTAATAAATGTAATTTCCTGATGATGATAAATAATCAACCACAAATTCACTGATTGCCATACACGCTTCAACTGAGATATTTTTTTTTAAAATGGTAGAAAATATTGTAATACAAGAGAGATATATATCAATTAAATAAGTGTTATTTTTTAAAGGTGAAAAAGAATCTACCTCAGATTCACCGGTTACTACACAAGTATCAAGTATCTCCCATTCTTCTTCTAATTTCACTAGATTTATCCTAGATTTTTCATTTCCAGATGTCATTGCTACATCAGTACTTTAATTGACAAGATATTTTATATGCTTTGGATATTTGGAACAGGCTTGTTTCATTTCAATTTTGATCAAACATTTTAATAGTAGAATCCTTTATTTTGATTTCTCAAAACCTACGGGGCTACAAACCATTAAGGATCATAACCTGCAGTGCCCAGCCCTGTTTTCATGAACATCTACCCTGAGGTGCTATACAGCATATGTCCAGTTCAGGTGGTCAGCCCAATGCGGGACCCTCGGTGTTTAGTTCCCAAGCAAACTTGGTACTGATTTTATCGACCCCGAATGAATGAAAGGCTTGCTTTCAAGAATATATATAACCTCTTGTTTTAAGCAATGCGACAACATTTAGCACATTTAGCGAACGCACAAGCTTTGTATTTATTCTTCTAGACTTTTAAGAGCAGCACTGGAAGTACAATTTTACATTATCTCCCCTAATCCATAAACAAACCTTTTTTCCATGTCGTCTGAAATAAAGCCTTGTTGCATGGACTTTCATATTATTTTTTATAATATATTTAAAATAAAATAATATGCTGTACTTTAATATGTTGTACTTGCCCAGCACATCAACATAAAAATTATGAATTTCTTCTCTGTACTTCTCATTGAGATGTTAATTGAGGATATTCATCTATAACCAGACAACATGTTTCGCGTAGTTCAAATTATCTGAAATTACATATTTTTAAAAGTAACTTGCACGGAATGAAACTGCTGCTGCAAACATGTGAATGTGACCAGTGAGCTGCTTGGATTTCATCTTAAATTACAAATTAATAATTCTACTCAAAATGAATCTACAAGCTATTTCCTCATCAACAATAAGATCTTTCATTCTCTGGAAATGCTTATAATAAATACACATATTTGATGTAGCAATGTTATATATACATATCACTTAGTGTTGTGTGTGTGGATTTTAATTAATGCCACGTCTGCAGCAATTCACATTAACAATAAAGATGTCAAAAATGCTCCGTTACCATTGCAAAAATATTTTAAAAAAAACTCATGAAATATTTGAGATGAATGTTCGCGGTTTTCTTTCCAAGTGTTTTCAATATCTAAATTTTTGTTTGCATTCCCAGTTATTAACATTACGTTGATAAAGCTAATTGTACAGGGTGTACGATAATGAATGTAATTAATTGCTAATGACAATATATCCTGAGGGCAATCAAAGGCATACATGAAGTTTTGTGAGTGCAGCTGCACGAATTTTAAGAGCTGCTGGACAGTTTGCAAAAACCGCGAACATTTATTTCTAATCTTTCAGGATTTATAACGTTCTTTAATGGTAACAGGACACTGTGGACATCCTGTACCATCACCTTTAGCATATTACTGTCCACAAGTAGGAGACAACACTGAAATTTAGTTAATGAACAACACTTAGAGAAAATGTTAAGATTTATCTCAAACATTTTATGAGTTATAACGTTTCAGAATGGACTTTGAAGTCACCATGTATGTCACACAAACAACGCAAAATAAAACATTTTAACGATATATATTTTTTTTTTTTGGTGCAATTGATTATTATTTACTAAATTATTTTTAGATAAGAAGCATCTTCTTAAATAGTTTAGTCATTCTCCGGTGAGACAAAAATATCACTTTTCTGTTGCGAGTGTGACAAGAATGGGTAGAAATTAAACATGCTTGCATTTACTAATGGGATGCAGTAAAATTTTATCCATAAGTAAAATTCTCTTTACTGATAGTAACAGATTAGCTATGAAAAGGAGGAAATTCATAATATTAAATCTGTCGCTGTACTATTACTTGAAATATCAAAAGGAAGATTTTATCATGTATATATCATAAGTTTTCAAGTGAAAATATGAATTTTAGTAAATACACATACATATAGCATATATATATATATATATATATATATATGTATGTGTCTTACTTAATTTCTGCGAAATATTAAAAATTGAACGTTTACGGGTTAATCATAATTAATTCAGATTCTTTGAATAAATTTAAAATTTTCTATCAAATGTCCACTTTTTAGTAGGTTTGGCAATTTACAACGTGGTAAGGGAAATGTCGTTCTTCAAAAGGAAGACTCTCTGATTATACAAACGCGAAATGCAGAATGACGCTAAGATGTTTATTTATGGCAAATTTTTGCATGCTATTCATACAGTTTAAGCTGATTTTTTGTCGAATATTACTGACGTATAGTGTTTGTGCACATCATCACTGAGTACACAGTCGAAATTCATATTACATCATCACTGATGACATGGGTCATTATATCTATGACGTGTATTTTTTTATTTGAACATTCTTATGCATTGACCGTGTTTTTGCTCTTATCATATACAGTACGCCATTTACATCATTTACAACTTTTAAGAAGTCTTTTCGGGGTTAGATTCTTTACAAAATATAGAAGATATGAAGTCGTTCGTTTACATTTTCTTTATAATAATGGTCATTGTTTTCTACTGCGGTGGTAAGTTTTAATGCACTTTTTAACCGACTTGAATAATATTTAGTTTTTAGCGACATAATAGTAGTCATTATGATTCTATTCTAAACCAATTTGTTCATATAATAAAAAGGAAATACGTCATTGTTACATTCAGGTCAATTTGTGCTATTTGTAATATTTAAAACCTAAATGAGAATCTCAAAGCACCAAAATCAGAAGTTTAATTTATGTATGCCAGTTCTTTCTTATATTAATTTAATTGTTATGAATTTTCGAAATACTTAAAATGTATTATTACTCAATAATATATCATTTCATATTAATACTTTAAACGCTTTCAACTTTGACCAATAAATAGACAAGAAGTAACTAATGAATGAACAATATAAAATTAATTTCACCAAAGCAATTTTTATTACTGTAGGTTTTACATAATTTCATTATAAATAAAACTTTTGATGTTTACCAATTTCTAGAACACTAATAGTTGTTTCCGGAATTTAACAATTGCGGTAATGTGATAATTTCTCTAATTTTGTTCTGTTCGTATAATATTTTATCAGACCATTGTGGTCACTTTCAAATTTTGGGCTCACTCATTATCAGCACTGTAAACTGAAATGTCTGAAAATCAGACATTTAAGTGTCTGAAACGGATGGTTCAAAAAAGAGACACTTTGAAGTGTCTTAAAATTTTAAGACATTTGTACGTGTCTTATTTTCAGACATTTGAAGTGTCTGAAATAGCGCCATTTTTTTACCCGGGCAAACAGAATGTAAAATAAATTGCAAAAAATGTGAAGTGCTGCCATCTATTGTATCATTTCGATTACGGGAGGATAATCTGAAATCCTCTGTCATCCTTCTGTTTACGAGACTAACGCCTTAACCAATCAAGCCATCAAGACATGTGAAGGATTGGTTTTAAATTGAAGTAATGAGATGACTTGGTGTCGTGGTGATATTTTTATAGAATTCATTTATATATTTCTGAGAAATTAAAAAAATTTGGAAAGATTTGGTAAATTTCAAATGATGGTTAAAATTGTACAATTTTATTATTTATGTGGGGGGGGGGGGGATATATGAATGATACATATTTTCAATTCAAATAGTATAAATTAAGTGATTAAATATATAACAAATTATAACACCTTGTAATTATATACTTTTTTTAATTGCTAAAAGGCGTAAAATAAAAAGATTATAAAGAGTAAAATAAGTTTCTACAGAAAAAAAGAGAATAATACCTGATATTAAGTATCATAGAAAAACCACAGTCCTGGCAAGATAATATCAAGAAGAAAGCATCCAAATAAATTTCAATGAAAGTAAAATAATTTTTCCCCTGCAACCTATACTATCAATCCATTATAAGGGAAACCATAGAAGTTGTAACACGTAAAAATGCAATATGTAACGATGCAACATTTTAACTTACCAAATTTGCGTTTAATGTTATCATTTTAACATTGTCATTTAACTTACAAAAATTGTGACTCGAGTTATCCTATGGTTACAAACATGGAAATAAACATCCAAGTAAAAAATAGAAAATAAATAACGTGCATAATGTAAAAAGTACGTGAAAATTTAAATGATAGCATTACAAATTATTACATAGATCGTGTAGTTATAGAATATTCTTATTTGTGTGATAATGACTCAGATTGAGCTGAAACATGTCAACAGTGTAATAAAACTTATTTTACTGTTTATAATATTTTTATTGTACACCTTTTAGCAATTAAAAGGAGTATTAAATATGATTATTAAAACTATAGGGGCGGGGTAATTTTTTCTGCGTACTTTCTGACACATTTCCCGACTCATTTTTTAACGCAAAGACAGGAGATTAGCTGTTGAAACCATTTAGGATCGTAATCAGTGTTCCACTTTTTTAATAAATGAATTACTTTTCGAATTATATGCAGATTCTGACTCTCACTTCTCGCTCCGAAAATGTGGTTTAAAACGCCACCTTTGACAGTATTTTCTGATAGATGTGTTGTATTTTCCAAAACATGGCAAACACTATTCGATTACATAGTTTCTGAATAAAAAAAAACCCTACCCTTTTCCTGTTTTTTTGAACAGAAATGAATTAAAAAAATTGTGATAAATTATCTTCTCTGAATATGTGAACAAGAACAGGGGTCAGCTTGAATAGTGTCGCCATCTGTTATCAAATTATTTTAATCAGTCCCAATTAAAATCAATCTTATTTCTTATAGACAAAGTTGACGAAATTCTAAGGTAATATATAGATGTGAACATCTAGAAGGTAAATTTAAACACTAAAAATAAATATTTATAATATTCTAAAGGATTTAATATTTTTAGAAATGAAAAATTGTTATACACATTACATGCAAAAGAAATTACACGCTTTTTTCATACACTTTATTGTCTAATATTACATCCCTCTATATTATATGTCTATATTATCTATGATATATACAAATTGTAAAGCGATTTTTATTAGTCGAATATTGCAGTTAGAGACGTTGGGACGCAAGTGATTTTCCAGGGCCCCACGCAAAATTTAGTGGATGGAAAGTATTTGAAGCAACATTCTTCTGTTCCGAAACATTATTTGATATTGCTGGCATATACAGGGGCAAGATTGTATCACAGTCACCACGTATATCACTCAATTGACGTATCACTCAGTACTGACGTACCACGTATATCACTCAGACACTTAAGTGTCTGAATTCTGCCTTACTTTCATATGTCTTATTTTCAGACATATCGTCATTATTCAGACATTTTTCTTAGTTATTTTATACCCTGGTAACAGTAAGACACTTATGTGTCTTAAATTCAGACATCTCTGATGTCTGAATTTGCACTGAATTTTCAAATTCAGACACTTAAGTGTCTAAATTGCTTTTTCAGACACATATGTGTCTGAATTTAAGACGCCTCTATTTGCAGTGAGTGTGCTAACTTCTACATCCTTATTTGTCTTATTAGTAACAAAACCACCAAACGGCCGAAGTGAAAATTTCTATGGCGATCGCAATTGATCAAAGTAATACAAATATATTACATCAAGAGAGCTAATTCCCTTTTTCGTCTCAAATTTAACATCGGAATGAGTATTGTGATCCATCGGCAATTTTCTAAACTGGAAAAAGGTGATATTCAAATATTTATGCATGCATATGTATGCTTAAGGTAAAGCCAGGAGAGATTGCGCACATAGAGGTTCGGGGGGAAGGAGTAGAGTGAGGGCGCAGCGGCTCCAGGTAGTTATACAACAGCAGTAGTGGAGTGTCTACCTGAAAGTGCACGTTGATTGTTTTGAGCGTCTAAGATAAAGTATTGCTATTTTGTTTTGCTTTCCCAAAGTAAGTGCTTGAATTTTTATAACTATTCATCAGAATTGCTATACAATGTCAGTAGTACAAAATATTTTAAACTTAAACAATTTCTCATAAGCTACTAATCTAGACTAACAATGTGAACATCAACTGTTCGTTTTAGTAGCGGCCATGTTTAAATAAAAGACCGCGCAATCTCTCCTACCGAAATTGGAAAATTTGCGCATCTGCTACTTAGGAGAGATGGCGCATGGTTCCCATTAGTTTCCACGCTAGGAGAAATTAAGCAGCTTATTGGTAAATTTGCATAAAAAAATTAAAAATGAAAATGGACTAATTTTAAGTTAAACTTAATGTTATTTTGTAATCTTATCTGGACTTGCTTTTTCTGATTCTTTAATTTTTTTTCCCTTTATTAAAAAATTTTTAATCGATTTAAAAATATTTTATTTTTCTAATTCTTTAATCGATAGGTTGAAATATTCACTACTAATACAATAATATTTGTTCACAAAAACCTTACAACAATGTCATTTAAGTGTAATTATTATTGTTAACAATTTCATTGTAGTTATTAATAGTAACAATCTCTCCTACCCACGTGCGCAATCACACCAACCCTGTCAGGACAGATTGCGCAAAATAACTTTCTTGGTTTTATTACAACTGTTCTATTAAATTGCAACATAACAACAAAATAGCAATGGAAATGCCTAAAAAACAAATGAAGTAAAAATTATTCATGGATAGTTTAGCAAAAAATTAATATTTAGATTTTTTATTGTTATTCTTTTGAATTGTGCGCAGACTCTCCTAGCTTTACCTTATATTATGTACGAGAGCACGCACGCTGATAATATAAAATTATGTAGGAATTTTTGTTAATTAATTATTATTGCAAGCGACGTGTAATTGTTAAAAAGATTTAATCAAGATTATAATACATACAAGATTGATTTTTTTTTCGCAAATATTCATCCTCATAACAGCTCATTTAACTAACTTTATGTCAAAACACGGCATCCTGCACGCGACACTTTGACATGAGTAATGTAAAAAAGACAGTGCAACCCCACCAACAGGAGGGTGAGAAATGAGGAAGATTTTTAATTTAAAATAATGTTTGGACATTTAATTTTAAAAAATGGTGCTTATTCAAACTCCGGAAAAAAATATTTCACTGAGTCAGCTGATGATTGATAATTTTCCAACTGACCTACGAAGTACATTTCAGTTTAGGTGTATAATTTTAGTAATGTTATATTTTTTTATCAAAATAAAATAACTTTAACAATGTTAATTATTTTTTATGTTAATTTTTTAACAACGATAAATAATTTTAGTAAAGTTAATTTTGTAACGAGTTTATTTTTTATTAATATTACTTTCTAAATAATTTTAGCAACGTTAGCTTTTTTAACAGCGTTAATTTTTTTTTATCAGAGTTACATAATTTTAGAAATGCTTTTTTTTTAATAAAGTTAAATAGTTTTAGTGAAGGCTGTTTTTTAACCAACTTGGTTAATTTTTAACAATATTACTTTTTAACATAGTTAAATAAATGTAACATTATTATTTTTTTTTAACAAAGTAAATAAATTTTAAAACAATATCAATTTTAAACAAGGTAAAATAACTTTAGTAATATTATTTTCTAACAAAATTAAATAATTGTAACAATGTTATTAAACAAAAGATATGAATTAGAATAGATTAGAATCATAATTTTTAACAAAGTTAATTTGAGGAATGTTATTTTTAAAAACAAATAGTCACAACATATTTCTTAAAAACACATGTAAATACTTAAAACATATAAAAGTGCCGGTTTAACTTACTTTTTAAAACATATAATGACAACGTATTTCTTAAAAATAGATAAAAATATGTAAAATATGTAAAATATTATATAACATATTTTTAAAAGCAAATAATCACCACCTATTTCTTAAAAATACGTAAAAATATTTTTAACTTAATACGTATCGCGTTAAAATATAAATGACTTATTTTTAAATACAAATAGTTACAACTTTCTTCTTAAAAACGCAAAAAAGTATTTAAAAACTATAAAAATATAGTGTTTTAAAACATTTATAACTTTTTTTTTTTAATTGTTACAACACATTTCTTAAGAACCCATAAAAATATTCAAAACATTTCAAACTATCGCGTTAAAGTACTTATATGTTATTTTTGAAAACAGGCAAGTGAATACCGCTACCTGTTGATATTTACATAAAACCTGTGTTATCTGCAAAAACAATAAATGTGTTTATTTTGATAAGTTGTTAAGTTTCACTAAGTTAACATTAAGTATTTATTTTGAGCTGGTATATTTATTGAATAATAGTTGTACATTTGAAAGACATCATATATAGTTTTTAAAAAAGTTTTAGACGTGTGCATTTTTAAATAAAAACTTAAAAAATAATTATTGATAAAAACATTCGATGTTTGTAACTAATTCTTTTTTACTAAATAATTAGTCATAAATATATTAAGACATAGCAAAAATACTGCATTATATTATCTAAAAAGTTAATAATAAAACATTAACTTATGTTAATATATTTAATATGCAATATTAATACTCTTTAAAACAATCAGAACATATGTTTAAATACTTATATACATTGTAAACATTAAAATTAATATTATGTTTTTCATTTCAACGCTGTAACTAATCATATTAAATAGACATTCGTCACTAATTTTTTAAGAACATATTTTTTATATAAATTAATAGTTTTAAAGCACTTTGCACTAACATTTTGAAAAAACTGGAATGATACATCAATAAAGATTTTTAAAAAAAACTTCTTAATAACATCATAAAATTAAGAAATGTTCAAGACTTTTCGAAAGGACTTCGTCTTCCTGTATCAGGTACAATGTACTACCATTTTAAAAGCAAATCCGTCTTGCTCCTACTTTCAAAGTTGTAGTATGTCTTCTTTGTGCCTGATGAAGAAAGACAGAGTTCTTTCGAAAAGACTTACGAATTTTTTTTTATTTTATAGAGTTATTACAAATTTGTGTGCCTTTATTAAAACACTTTAAGTATTTGTTTCTGTTGAATATAAACATTTATATATGTATTTTAAAACTATTAGTAAATATATTAAACATAAAATATAGATTGGATTACTATTCTGTTAGACATACTTTTTAAACATTACATAAACACTTTTACACACATACTTTTCTTACACATCATAAGAAAATTGTATACAAAAAAATTTGTACTACGCATGAGTGGCATACATATACGCGCGTTCAATATATTTTTTATGAAATAGTGTGAAATGAATCAATAACTTCAATATATGCTTCGCTTTTTCTTTCTGCGGACGTTTTCACTTGTACTGTTTGTATTAGTATGGTTAATTTTAAAACCACGTATTCTATTTTTCGGACTTATATAACGCCTATTTCCAATAGTCAAGATATGGAATCTACAATTTTGCCTGAAGAAGTACCTGTTTCGAATAATACAGTAGATCCCTCTCTGCCTAAGTGAAATGCTAAGTCTCATGTTTGATCTAATTATAACAAATCTTTTTCGCGGAGGAATAATTTGAAACAACATCTTCTGGTTCATATCGGGTAAATACCTTTTTTCTATTATGTTTGTCATGAAGGATTTTCTAGAAACAATCACTGATAAACAAGGTTTCTGTTTCTCATTAAGTAAGTGGTGACTTTTATATTTTATGGGTTGTTGAAAAAGAATATGACATTAAAAATATTCCATCACCCACAGATTTAAAAAAAATTCAAAATCTTTAAAATCTCTATTTTGTAGTATTTATTCAATACATCTACCTTTATAAATTTTGTCATTTGGCATTTTAGTAATAATAAACGGTTAAATAAACACTTAGAAAGCTTAAAACTAATATTTAAAACACTGAAAATATACATTGTTTCTAAAGTTTCAAAAAAATGTAAGATAATTTTTGTGAAAAAAATGATATTCGTAAAAAAATTCCCAAATTTTCACGCATTATGTAGCAGTAAATGTCTTAACTATGGACGCTTTCTTATAGACACATCACTAGCTTCTCTAATAAGATTCCAACAGTAATCTTCAAGCATATTAGGCATTTATATCGTGTTTCCATTGCTGAAATATACTGGTGGAAGCGCTCTTCATGCTCGTCGTTCACAGTTTCCATACTTTCAGGGAAAAAATTTAAATGAGACGCTAAAATATTTTTTAAATAACATTAAACATTCTAAATTTTTATAACTTTTTAACATTTAATTAATTTTTCATAGTTAGAACTTATTTCCTAAGAAGTGTGTCACAAAATTTTTGAAATCATTCCATGCTGCTTTTTCTAAATCACTTAATGTATCTTCAAAGTTTTTGTCCTTCGTAAGTTCCTCGAGAAGAATACCCTCCTTCATTTTACGTAGCTTAGTGATGGAAATTGTTCTTGCAGGTATTGAAATCCACACCCTTCTTTATTCATCGCTTTAATGAAATTCTTCATCAATCCGAATCTTGATCCAAGTAATTCTGAGTACTTTTTTTGATAAATTTAACTCTCTCACAAGATCATTTAATTCTTCTTGAGTAATTTGATGTGGTTCTTCATTTATGTCAGGAGTATAGTTTGTATCAGATGAAGTAGAGGAAGTTTCAACTTACTCAATTTCCATTTCTACTGCTGCGTCGTCATAGGTCAAATTCGTCGGAAGTTTCGGTATTGGTAATTAATCATTACGAAATATTGGTCGCATTGTTGAATATACGTTCGGGTACTTCATTTTATGCTTACTTTTGCACAGAATCTTTTAATTTTTGTAATACAAAAGCAGCAGTCATTTATATCATTCTTCGGCAAGCGCCATACCATGGGTATAGCAAATGGCATACTCCTACTTGTACCTTTCACCCATGCCGGAAGTTTTCAGCACATCGTGTAAAACAAGAATGAGGTGCCCATTTCTTATCTTGCTCACCTACTTTACATCCAAAGTACATGTGATAGGCAGTCTTTATTAGCGGCGTAAAAGTGCATTGATACTTTTTCATAATTAGCTCCCCACACACATAGCAAAAAGAATCAGGTTCACTAACAAAACCTCTAGAGATTTTTCACATATTTTAGAGAGATATCGGATAATTATAAACAAAATGTATTTAAAAAACTTAAAGAGTCAATAAATAGCAGTACACTTCCGCCGAAAGACAAGTGTTATACTGCTATACGATAGCCTATGTAATTCAAAACTTATAAATAAAATTCCTTAAAATTGAAGGGTGATAGAAAGTTTTTAGAAACATATTCTTTTTCAGCACCTTGAAATCAGTAAGAAACACCTAATGTATATAGAGGAACAGAAAATTCGTTAAGATTTGTTAATCAGTGATTTAAAGCGTCATAAATTAGATATGAAATCACGGTTAAATAAAAAGAAGATAGGCGGATCTTTTACCTGTAAAACTTATAAGAAGTCTTTTGCACAAAAGTATAGTTTTAAACAAAATTTGTTAATGCATTTCAGTAAAAAAAAAAACCTGCATGTGATACGTGTAATAAAGCATTTAATCGCAAATCAGTCTTAAAAAGACATGAGTCATATTTCACTAGAACGTGACTTAATTTAGTAAAAGCATTTTGCTTCCTTAAAGGGAAAGGAAAATGATAGCGAGTTTTATTAATGTGATAAAAACTTTGGAAAATTTAAATGTTGCATGTTGTTGAGGAACAATAGCGAAATATCTATATTTAAAACAACTTAAAACTTCCATTAGAATGACTATGTAAATTCAATTTCAATATTTATATTAATTAACAGGTCTCAATTTCACTTCAGGTTGAATGAAAATTGTGTCATAATTTTAGAGAAAAGTTTGAGCTTTACGAAGCAAAATGCACGTCATCTTTAAACAATGAAGTCATTTTCAAGAGTGGAAACAATTCAACTTTCTAAAATTAGAATCTAAGTTTTTATTTTTTTTTATATTACTACTTATTTGAACGCGCAATATTCTGTTAAATGTCCGGAATGTTGAGTGAAATCATTCCATATTTTTTTATATATAAATAATGGATGTGGTACTAATGCTAATGTTAGTGTGTCCAATAGATTCTGTCGTTAAAGAATGCGTCGTAAATAGAATGCTATTTTCATATGGATTACAAAAACTACAGATTGTACAAGAAGTTTGAAGGGTTTTTTAAGCAGTATTCTTTCTTGCCATTCCTGTAGCGTTTTTATAATCCTTGAAAGACATGTTTAGAGGTTGTTATTTTATCTTACTAGTTTGCTATTCAGTAGAGTGAGTTTCGAATGCAGTTTATTTTAGCATTTACGCAGCTTACAACGTTTATAATGAGCATAGTTATTCCATCTTTTTTTAAAATAAAACAGATTTCATAATTTTTCAGATTAAGATCAAACTTTATGGTATATTTCTATAGAATATTTCAGGCGTATTTTTGTTTAAAATAGTTGTGCAATTAAAATACAAAAATACTCACCAATGGCAAGCTGACAGATTACCACCTTGAATATATTTATATTTTATATTACAGACTGTCATATTGTTACTTAAGTTCTTAAAAGTAGAGATTGTTTTAATTTTCATAACGTTTTACTGTGCCATGACAATGTTTTTTTGCTCCATTATTTGCTTAAAAGTAACAGTTATCATCATGAACTGGAAGTACATTCAGGGTTGGCACGGTTTAAGCCAAATGGTTTTTTTCTCAAAAAAAAATTGGTTTTTAAAGTTTTTTTTTTTTAAGATTTTTTTTTTACATAATTAGGTTTTTTAATTATTTGATGTAAATAACTTCTACTTTAAACTGAACTGAGGGAGATTCTGTTCAGTTTTTATTTTTGTGAAAAAGACCATTTGGGTTTTTTTCCTAAAAATAATTTTTTCGCAAAAAAAGTTTTTTCCTTTTTTTACATAATTAGTTTTTTAAATTATTTGATGTAAATAACTTCTACTTTAAACTGAGCTGCTCAACTCATTTCAGCAGTCAACTTGCATAAGTTACAGTTTCCTCATATTTGCACCTATGTTGTGTATGAATGAGACAAAAGTTAGTATTTGAGAACAAAAAATGTCTAGTTCTGGCAGAAGAAAAGATTTAGTTTGGTTGTGTTTTAATGAGGTAAAAAATGTTAAAAGGAAAGGCTGTAGGGCCAAATGCAAAAAAATGTAATAAAGCATTGGAATATGCTAAAACAAAGTTTCCTAAAAACAACTTATTAACTCTGATACTGAAATTTTGTGCCAAAAGTTCTCCATTTCAGATATATCTATTTGAAAATGAGTTTATTAAAGATGTAACAACTATAGAATGGTAGCATATGGAAGAAAATGATATAAAAAAGTTCAATGATGATGTGTTGAAAGAAGTTGAATTAATTCTCACGGCAAAAGCGACTACAACGAATGTAGAGAGAATTTTTTGTTCGTTTGGTGTTGTGCAGTCAAAGTTACGTAACAGACTGGGATTAAAAAAAAAAAGCGGCAAAGCTTGTTTTTTGTTTAAAATGCTAAATCCTAACAATCCTGTTTAATAAGTGTCTGTATATACATGTGTGATATTTCATACGAAAAATTTGGTACTTCTCTATTATCCCGTCGACCACTTTTCATAACAAAAAACTATCGCCAAACTGTTAGATTAAATTCCAAAAATGCAGTCCAATTTACTTGATGTCAGAAGTATTATACGTGTTTGTTATGTCATCAAGTGGTTTTTAATTCGACATTTGCATGTATTTTTCATTATGTTTTACTGATTTATTAGTTATTTCATTATTTAAAATAACAATTGTGTCCTTAAATTCTTATATTTTATTTATTTATTTATCTTGATATTCCAATGGCAACATTCTCCCGTTTATTTGGCGTTACAGTTTGGCGATAGGTTTTTGTTATGAAAAGTGGTCGACGGGATAATAAAGAAGTACCCAAAAGGTTCTACATTTTCTGAAAATGTATTCTATTTCCACCTTTTTACAATGTTATTTTTTTAATGTATTTCCATTTAATATTCTTAGTGAAATTCACTTTATCTTTAAATTGAATAGAGAGATTCTCTGATTTCTTTTCTTCGTATTATTTTTAAATAACAGTTCACAAAATAAAAATTTTTACATCATCTATATATTGATTTCTCTTACGTGGTGCGGAAAAAAGGTTGAATTTCTATATTATTGTTTGGCAACAACCGTAGTTTCCAGCTCCAGTATGGCAACTATTGTGAAAGCAGTGAAACTCAAACTAGCAATTATTAAAAATAAAATAACATGTACGTAATCCAAAGCGTTTGAGATGATTCCTCATTTTAATTATGAGTAATATCGTTAATTCCAAATAAATTATCAACTCTTATTTAGAATTTAATTACGAATTTCACTCACACGAAAGCCGGAGAGAATAAAAATATCAACTGTCTAGATTATTGCCATCTGTTGCTGTCTTGGTGAAATAAAAAATAATTTCTTTTTCAAAAATCTGTAATTAATTAGAACAGTAATATATCGAACGAAATTTAAAGAATAATTGATGATATATATAAACTATCTTTCTATCACATATTGTTTTTTTTATTTGAATTTAAGCCGTGCTGTACAATATTATAGGAGCAATGAGTTTTAAACTAATTGTCTTTCCAAGATACTTTTTTAATAGTATTTAACTGATTGCCCATTGGTAGCACCAATATAAATGCACTTTTTATTGTGTTTTTAACAACGTTTTCAATTACTTTTTATACAGGGTAATTATAAAAAAAACTATCCCAACATTTGGCCCCCTAATTATTATACCATTCACAGAAACTGAATGAAATTTTGGCAAAAGGTATTTTGAGGTCTGCGCTCAAGAATGATATGGAAAACAACAGTGTCACTCAAACAGTTACTGTTACAGTGAGAAAATTTCGAAAAAATCAAATGGCAACACCCAGTTTTTTTGTATTGGAATGTGATCTCCATTGTGAAAAACCTTAAATAGCGTTGGAACGGCAACTGTAGCATGAAAATCACCGGCGGTAGATAGGCTAAAAGTGAGGACTACCAATAAGGACAGAGAAGAAGCATAAAATAAAACATTTTATTGTGTTTCACAAATTTTCCACATGACCTCCTTCACACACGATGACACTTTGCATGCGGCTGATGGTGGATAGCACTACAGCACGTATCATGGCAATAGGAATCTCTTGAATCGCAATTCTGATGGCATCTTTCAAATCAGATGCAGCTTGAAGACGAAACTGATACACTTTGGATTTCAGATATCCCACAGCCAGAAATCCGTTGGTGTCAGATCAGGAGACCTTGGTGGCCACGGAAGCGGGAAATGACGGGAGATAACTCTGTCACCAAACTGTTGAGTTAAGACACGTTTGACTGTAGACCCGACATGTGGAGAAGCGCCATCTTGCATCCACACAACTTCAGATAGAGCATTTTGCCGTTGCAATGCGGGAATCGCGTAATGAGTTAACATGTCCAGATAGCGAGCACTCGTTACTGTACACGTTTGCAGATCACCGGCAGTAACCTCTTCAAAAAAGTGAGGGCCGAGGATGAACGTACTCGTTATACAACATCACGCAGTCACTTTTTCCTCGTGTAATGGACGTGCATGCACATCATGTGGATTATTCTCTGCCCAGTGCACGCAATTTTTCGAATTCACGTTACCAGTTAACGAGAAATTCGCCTCATCTGTCCACAGAATCCGTAAAGGCCAGCTGCTATCTTCATCGTACCGGATAAGGAATTGATTTGCAAAATCCAGCCGTAATTGATAGTCTCCCGCTTCCAACATCTGGACACGCTGGAATCGATACGGAAACATGTTTAGAACAGAGCGCAGAATCTTGCGTACAGTTGAATTCGGCAGATCCAGAACACGTGAAACAACGCGTGCAGTTGCGGGACGAACTGTGCTTATCGTCTGATGGACTTCTGCAACAGCTTCCACAGGAACGGAAGGTCGTCCAGACCGAGGTCGATCGCATGTGCAACCAGTTTCTTCAAATTTGTCAATCAAATCCCGTACATCTTTGACAGTGCACGGGCCTCGCCGTAATCCATGGTTTCTGCGGTAAACACGCAATGTCTCTGCTGCATTTTGTCCATTCAGGTAATAAATCTTTACGATTTCCCCACGTTCTTTCCCTGAAAGCGGCATCTTGTCCGGAATGGCAGAAAGGAACATACGCGGCTCGCATTTCGCAGTGCCTTTTCTTTCACCTAGCGTGACGACGTCAGTCATGACTGTGTCTTACGTAGAACCCGAAATTTGCATTTCTTTGTTTCTTCTTCTCGTTTTGTTGAGAACTAATCAGGCTGGGATATCAGCCAAAGAAACGGTGTGACGTGTGACGTAAATGAAACGAAAATTAATGCTCTGGTGCACGGCAAAGTCCTTTTTACTTTTCCCTTGCCTAGTTCCGGTGATTTTCATGCTACAGTTGATGTTCCAACGCTATTTAGGGTTGTTTACAATGGAGATCACATTCCAATACAAAAAACTGGGTGTTGCCATTTGATTTTTTCGAATTTTTCTCACTGTAACCGTAACTGTTTGAGAGACACTGTTGTTTTCCATATCATCCTTGAGCGCATACCTCAAAATACCTTTTGCAAAAATTTCATTCAGTTTCTGTGAATGATGATAGTTAGGGGCCCAAATGTCGGGATAGTTTTTTTATAATCACCCTGTATTTAAAAAAAAATTGTCAATTTCATATGTTAAAATAATTTATGGCAGTACCCATTCCAGCCAGAATTGTTTGGGAAAGCGTAGTGGTCTAAATGTGAATTGCTTTGCAATTAACGGAGGTTGGCAAGCGTTAGCGAGTTGTGGGCTGTGCCCCCTAGTATCTTTATATTCCTGATGTAACATAACTGAGTGCTGTTTTTTAAAAGGAAATTTTATAGGAAGGCCACATAATAAGTCTTAAAGTATTTAATATAAACCTTGTAATTCTTAAAGATAAGGGTTATTGGAGTTTTTAAATATCAACATTAAGATTCAGGATTCATTCTATGAATATATTAATATATTTCAAAATCATTAGCTAGACAAACTTAAATTACAGGCTGCATTTGAAATACGTATATTGTATCTAAAAAAACAGTAATTGTTGTTTCAACTTTTTTTTTTAAGTCTTTAAATCATTATTTTAAACGAACAACTTATTACCATTACTGTTGAACCTGACAGCACAAGTGCTTGTATTATATGTATTGCATAGCAAACTATTGTACAGATATAAATATAAATGCTTTGAATGTAAAAGATGGTGGCTCTTAATAAAATTTAGTGATTTGAATTTCTGCATAATTAGCAATAATTTGTCATTTAGTTTAAATTGTTTTCAGAAAAACTATTGCTATTGGTATATTAGTTATTCTTGTCACTGTTAAATTTCTTTTAGCAATATGCATGCATGTAATTACAAAAGATAAAAAAAAAACCCGGTTTAAACCAAAAAAACTGTTTTTTTTTTTGTTTTTTTTGCCAACTCTAATAAAATATAAAGGATGTGTAAGCTGAGAGAAGGGTGTAGCATTTCTTTTGACATTTTTGATTAAATATATTTTTTCTAAAAACTCAATTTTAGAGTATGGTTTTAAATTTTTAGACAGATTTGGAGACAGGGGAAGGAATGTTGCTAGAATAAAACATATTTAATTCAGCTGACATATCAAAAGCTATGTAGCCTGTTTCTACCCTTATTGGACCCTTATTTGTTTGGAAGTTAATAGTGAATTTTATTTTTTTTTCTCCATTTTCAGATTATCTGATTGTCAATTGTCTTCCTCAGGATGAGGATCCCTTTGGTAAGTATCATGAAGTACTTTTTATTAATTTTTTACTAAATTCATAAAAATGACATTTATTTAGTAATTTTACAATTATAAAAAAAAAATTAGTTTTTCCCACAATCGATACTACGGGTCATTAATAACTGGTAATACCTTTATAAAATAGACTTATTTTTTAAGATGCTAAAGCCGCACTAACTAAATAGGAACAATAAATAATATGATTTAATGAACAGAAAGGATATATGAATATACAAGTTGTAATTTTCCAACTGAACGAAAAATGTCCGGGCCAGGATTCGAACCTGGGATCTCTTGGCTTAAGCAGCCACGCTCTACCAACTGAGCTATCCCGGTCGTTTCTGGAGGGCATAATTCATCCAGTTAACCTTATTGATCATAGCATCTGATCTGATATTTTAATCAGCTCAACAGAAAATGACAGCTGATTAAAATATCAGACCAGATGCTATGATCAATAAGGTCAACTGGATGAATTATGCCCTCCAGATTCGACCGGGATAGCTCAGTTAGTAGAGCGTGGCGGCTTCAGCCAAGAGATCTCAGGTTCGAATCCTGGCTCGGACATTTTTCGTCCAGTTAGAAAATTACAACTTGTAGGATTTCTTTACCAATTTGAAACAATTGTGTTAAAATTAATCTAGAGGATATATGAAAAGTTAAACCGAGTAGAGCTGCCATCCTATATAGTTTTCCGTGCTCTACCGGTATTTATTTATTTTTAAAGGTTACAACTATATTAAAACATTTTTACACTTGGTATATAAACATATATATATATATATATATATATTACATATAAACATATATATATATATATAATATAAACATCTATAACCTATGGTATTAGTCCAGTACGGTTCAAGTTCAGTCTGCGGAAGGATTGAAACATCATTTAATGTATCTATTTGGAATGAAGACACATTATATATGTTATTTTATTACACATGTTAGTACAGAACTACTGCAGTTACAGGTACAGCAAGTCATTTTAAATTTAAATCAAATATGAACAAAGGAGGTACTACTATCTATTGACCAGCAGAACAAATATCTAAAACAAATAACATCTAACATGCCCTTTACAAGATTAAAAAATAACTATTACTACTGAAATGTTAGCGTTAAATGCTTACATAGAGAAAAGTTGCAGATAAAATTAAGTTTTCCAACTGTCACTGAACATATTTTTTTTTTCAATTTGAGTTATTTTCATTGTAGCCATAGCGAAGTGATTTGACAAAATTTCAGCTACACTATGTTGACTGACTGTAACTTGTAATAATTGTTCAGAACCTCTCAGAAGTTTCTCAATTTAATTAGAATCACAGTTATTACTCGTGTAATAATCTTCACAGAACATTAATTTTCAGATTTCTCTGGTCTAATATATCTATTTATTTTGTAGACACTAGAGATAAGACGGACTCAACCCAAGCCCATGAACATGAAACCCAACTTGAATCCAAATCCGAAACGGGATCGAGCTCGATTTTTATACCTGTTTTTTAGTTTGAATTCAAAGCAAAAATTTTATTTACTCAGAAATTTAAAAAAACGAAAAAAAATTCTTATTTTAGAAACAAAAATGTAGTCTAAGTTTCTTAAAAGGATTTACAGTCCTTTAAAAATTAGCTTGAAAGGGAGTTGAAATGTTACTGATGGGATATAAGAAGAAATATTCAATCTGATTCTGAAGTCTTTGAACCGTTAGTAATAGTAACATAAAGAAGCCGTGAGATATCTCTTGTCTAACCTCTCTTTCTGTTTCAAGTCATTTCCCAGAATTACTGAAAAACAGAACTCGAGTCTTTCTACCACAGTTGTACAATAATATTTTAAAAGAATAAGAATTGGGACATTTGGAGCTTTCTGCTTGTAAATAATTTTCTATTTTGAACAGACTTTCAGGGAAATGAAAATCATGAAACGATGTCATGAGGAAGTATTTAAGATTGACACATTTTTCTATGTATGAAGAGATTCTTAAATGAGAAAAGGGATCTTAAAAAATTTTGAAAATGTTATTAACAATTTTTTGCTGCGTACTTTCGGTATCGGACTCGGGCTCTGATGACACAAATTATTTTGTCCTTAGATTTCAAATCATCCGGTTCAGGATCCGAAAAAAGAACCCAAATTCATCTCTATTACACACCTTCATCTACTCATTATGTTACTTACGAACGCGGCTAAGGGCGTACTTGAATTATGATACTTTGTTTCCAAGGATTTTCTATCTCCTGTTTAAACCACACTTTTGTATTATTATGCAACACTGGTAAGACAAGTTGCATACTTATTTTGAGAAATTTGTCTCTTCTTTAAGGCTACTTGCGCATCTTCAACATTAAATTTAGGCTTCAACTGCTTTAGGTGTGCTGGCAAGAAGGATCTCAACTTTCGACCTATTAGTAACTCACCTGGTGAAGTAACCATCAACTTGTTCTGTCATATTCTTTGTAGGTTGAATTCTGTAGTCCAACAATACTACATATAGATTGCTTTACCTTCTTGTGTGGATTTAAAAAGACAATTCTTCATTATCTGCACCGTTCAATCAATTTGTATATTTGCTTTTGGAAAGTGAGGTGTTGTAATACGATGCTTCATATCCTATTCTTGTAACAATTTTCGTAATAAATCAGAGTTTAAATGTGATCCTGCATCATTTATAAGCTCTTCTGGTATTCAATATGTTGCGTAGATAGACTTCATTACTGTAATGACAGTTTGCGCTGTTATGTCGTTAAATGACTTCAGTTCAACTTATTTATATAAATAATATATCATTCAGATATGTTGCCACCTTTTAGGGAAGTAATCATATGCAACTTTCAACCAAGGTTTATCAGAAAAGTGTGGAGTCATTAGATTTTTTTTTTTTTTGGTATTTTGACAAATTTTGCATCTCGACATAAATTTATCATCTTCTTTATTTAAGATGGGCCAATAAAATATTCTCTGGGATTAATTTTGGTAGAAACTATACCTCTATGGAACACATTCGACATTTCTTTTCTTGATACTCTTGGCACAAGTCTGCATAATAATGATCTATTTTGTAATATGCAACTCATCATTGTAATGCCAATAGGCTTATACATTGTTCTTATTTCCTTTCTCTCGGGGCAGTCATTCTTTATGTGAAAAGCACATCTTGTAACTCATGGTCACTTGCTGTTAATTTTGAACATTCTTCACATTTATTTAGTGAAGCTTGAAAGAACAGATTTCTTTTAATTCTGTGTCTGTTGATTCCTAGCATCAATAAAAAAAAATGTTAGTAGCTGACTGTGCTCTCGGAACGGACATCTGCTATAAGCAATTGCTTCGACGAAACATATTCTAACTCATTATACTTATTAAGACGAAGCAACATCCGTTTAAAACTAGGAGAGATAGTATCATATGGTTCCTTACTAAGTCCAAGTAGTGATTTATGATCCGTTTATACTTTAGCATATCTGCCATAAATCCATAAGCATTGTAATTGAAATTTTCTAAACCATATTCCACAGCTAGTAGCTGTTTTCTGATCTGTTCATACTACTTAAATTTGTGTTAACGATACAGGTTTAAATGCGACTGGTAGCGTTTCATACATGAGTACGCCTCAATTAAACTTTTATTGGCATCAACTAAAAAAATTACATACTTCTTCTTACAAAAGTATTTCAAACAGGGAGCTTGTATAATTATTTTCTTTATAAGCTCAATGCCGATTCGTGTGTTTTCGTCCCATATCCAAACGCAATCTTTCTTAGTACGTCAGTTAAACTTGATAAATGTTCTGTGAACTTTTCTAATAATATTGCGATACTTTTGCACTTAAGTAAAGCAAATTCATCAATTGCTTGTATTTTTTAGGGTCGGGCTTATTACATTTTTCTTATAACACATTACCCAGAAAATTCACTGAAGTTTGAGTGAGTTGTGTTTCTTAATATTAAACTTTATATTGGCTTCTCTAGCTTTTCTGAGGGTTTAATGCAATAAGTTACTGTTACAATGTTCTTCAACAGTAGTTGAGCCCAGTGCAATGCCATCAAAATATGGGTTAACTTCATCCTCTTTGAAAATGCCATCTATTGAATTTTAAAAATTTTCAGGATCTGAATTTAAACCAAACTGCAAAACCAGGAATCTGAACGTCCCCCAAAAAGTGCAAACGTTGTTAAATAAGATGACTGTTTAACCAATGGTAATTGTCAGAAAACATTTTCTCGCTTTAAGAATAGTAAAAATCTTGTAAATTTGTCATAAGTGCATCTACATTGGGAGTCGGTTAATGATGTATTTGAATAGCATTATTTAATGATATGGGATCAAAGTAAATTCTCATATTTTTTTTTTTTTTTTGTGAATGAACAACAACCATATCGCTGACCCATTTGTGTGGGTTTTCAATTTTAGTTATTGTAACCCATATTAGTTAGATCTTCTTTTACTTTGTAAAGTAAAGCAAAAGGAATTTTTAGGGTAGCTCCTATTTGAGAACCACATTTTTTTTTTAAATCTTTACGGCTCGTACAAGTCTTCCTGTACGTGGAAAACATCTTCAAATTTTTTCAGAACTTGTTTATTCGTCTCAGAAATAAAATTCCTTTTCAACAAAATTTTAATGATCAAATTCAACATTTGGATCAGAGCTAGTTTTTTTTTATAAACTTCAAGTTTTTATATTAGTCATCAGTCAAAACAAGTAACTGAAAATTTGAAAGTACGAGGGGCAGTCGGAAAATAAGTTTCCCCTGGCGACTGTGAACAGAGGTGTGTATAAAAGACAAAAAATGTCATGAGACATTAAAGATAAAACATAACTTTATTTTTCCACATAAGTACCAAGTACATTGAGACATTTGTCATACCGCTTTATAATCTTCAAAAAGCCCTCCAGGAAAAAATTAGGGCTTTGCATACGGACGAAGCCTTGAACGGCTATGGGCGAAAGACGACACAGCAGGTGAACGCGAACGTGCAAGACACCGATACACCATTGAGTAGAGGTCGACTGCGATCAAGCAGATGGTGTTGTTGCAGTGCCTGCGCAGATGGCGCTGTTGAAGTTCAACGCTTCGTTCGTATGCAAAACCCTGATTTTTTCCTGGAAGGCTTTTTGAAGCTTATAAAGCGGTATGACAAATGTCTCAAAGTACTTGGTACTTATGTGGAAAAATAAAGTTAGGTTTTATTCTTTAATGTCTCATTACATTTTTTGTCTTTCATACACACCTCTGTCCACAGTCGCCAGGGGAAACTTATTTTCCGACTGCCCCTCGTATTTTTACTCTTGTTGGTTTAACAATTAAGATAACACTCATCTATAATCGGAACTATGTTGTCACTATAATCAAGCACACATGTGGTGTTCTTTCTGACTATTAGCTCTCATGCCATTTTAAAATTTGTGATTTCGGGATTACATCAACTTGAGATCCAGAATCTAATTTAAACAACTTTATTTTAATTTACTGTAATTTTTTTGTAGCCATGCCGAACCAAATTCCTTCACGTCTCATTCATTAACTGACTTCACCTCTCCAATATAATTAATATCATGATTGTTAGCTTCTTCAATATCATTTACTTTTGTACAACTATACGTTTCTGTTTGTAAATTTTAGTTTCTGCACATTTTTGCCCAGTGATATTTTCCTTGGCAGTTTCGGAATTTTGTTCCAACAGACTATATTTCTTGATCTCACGAGTTTTTCCACGTTGTTTACGATTCACTTTTCTGAATTCATCTTATTCGGAGAAGTCTTTTGTGAGAACCTTGATGATTTGGAATGATTTTTTAAAGAGTTTAATACATTCACAGAAAGTTTTTCATTCACTGCCGATGCAATATTTTGGCTTTCTTACAACATTATTTTCTATTTTTTCTTGCTAATTTCTCTTGACGTGCTTTTTCACATAAATCTTGTATTATTTTGTCACGTCCCTTGCGATCCACCATAGTTGCATTCTACTAAAGCACAACGAAGTCTAGAATAATAATCAGCAAACTTTTATCCTTGTTCTTGTTTAATTTAAAGGAATTTAAAATAATCAAAAGTTTCATTTTGATTATTTAGAAAATACTTATGAAATTTATCTAAAACTTGCTTTTTAGTTGCATACTCACTATCTTCATTAGGCTTAAGATCAAATGATTTTAATTGATTCTTCTCAGCATACATGAATTATTCTCGTCTAAATGGTGCAGTCTTAGCATATTTATGTTCGCAGATATATTTCATATCTTCTAAATAATCTTAAAAATTTTGTTTTCAAATTTTAAAAAAATTAGTTCAGATTCTAAAAAAATTAGTTCATCGTTAGTTTCATCGTTAGTTCATCAATAGTTTCGTCGAAAGGTGAAAATTGGCTTCGTGAGAACTTTATTCCTAAAGTCTAAAATGCAAAACTATCAACCTATCTTTCATGAATATGCGACTTCTTATTACTCTGACACCATTCAACATGTTAAAATTGCTAATATATAAACAATTAACGATAGGATTTAATAAACTGTAATATAGCATAATTCTTCATGTATTCATGATATAAAATAGAACTATATCAGTTACAATTATAGTTAGTCATATCAAATATAAAGCAATTGTAAACAGGACTGGTAATGCTATCTAGAGTGGAACATAACACGTAATATCTTTTTTAAAAAAACCATACCAAACAATGAATAGCTTTACAAAAATTTTATTTTTTTCTCAAATATTTTTTTATATTAATTCAAGAGAATACTTCTTCGAAGAATTTCTTGGTGTAATGACATAAATAAGAAAAAATATTTTAAGAAGTTGACCGTTCCCTTAAGGAATATACAATTGATTAAAAAGTCATTTAGATTTAAATTTACTGTTGCAATACAGGCTGACAAAAATAAAGGCATCTCTGTCACTAATCATATTTGTCTAACACTGGTGCTAAATGAACAGTCATCAACTTGCATCTTGCAATAATAGCACGTGATTTTTTATTTCAATATAAAAATAAAATAACGTAATAAATGAAATAGCTTCTATTACTTTAAAAAAGAAAATAAAAATAAATAAATAATAGTTTGATACAAATAAATATTTATATACATATAGAAATAATTTATAGAATTAAGATGAAAAATAAAAGTAAATAAACACAACAAACAGTTTTCGCCGAATTGACGGAGGGGAAAATCGCACAAACGTGGTGAGTATATGACATCTGTGCCGGGATTTTTACCCCTTTATCTGTGCTTTCGGAAATATCAAAAAATTAAAAAATACTTATATCAGGCGTATAATGTTTTACATTTTTATAAGGACCACTTCTCCATTTTAAGATTTTAAATGCTATTTATATCAGATATTTCTTTCCTGAGATTCCCACAAGTTATTTTCGGTAATTTTTTAGTTCCCTTATTAAGTGTTTACAATTTGCCCCCCTTAGAATAACAATTATTTATCAGAAAAATGTCTCTTAGTTTTGTTAAATATGTTTGTTATGTATTTTCATTACTTGTTAAAATATCGAAAATGGCAATAAAATTTCATTTTAGCATCGTACTTAATTGTTTAAGATGGCGCAAAAACATGGTTTAATAAACGTATGTTTGTAAATATTTGAAAACATGTTTTTCCGATCTCTAGAAAAATTTTGTAAGATGCTAAAACTGCTTTTTGGCACCACTTTTAACTTTTTCGCCAATCGCGCTAACCAGCACATGATACGGAACTTTTCTCCTTTCAGATACACAGATAAGGTTGGTCTTAAACAAGAGTAATGCTAGCAACAATATTGTTTTAACTCTATAAGAGTTACAAACAATAATGATATTAAATTCTCCGATTAGCTTTGGGCCCGATTGCGGAAGTTTCTCTTAGAAAAAAAAACTGTAGAAGAAGTCTTTTACATTGGTTGCGAATGAAACTCGGTCAACAAAGTGTTAATTAGTAATACAAACAACATTAATATTAACAGGGGGGCAAAAGTTTGAATTTAAGTGTAAATATTTAGAACCTTTCCTCCCCAACCCCCCCCCCCCAAAAAAAAGAAAAAGAATGTTACAGAAATGAATTTAAAATGGCGTTAAGCCACGCTTTCTGACATAAGCAATTGGCTGCGAACCCGATTACGAAACTTTCACTTAACTTAATAACATGTATCTAATAGCCCTGAGGGTACTTTCCCTTCCCAGTTATACGGACCTTGGGACTTTTTTAAAAAGCTTGACGCAGTTCGGGTTTAAGAAGTTGAGATTTACTTCCAAAGGACATAGACTACTATGAAAATAAAACTGATGAATTATTATGCTGGTTTATGTATGTATTAAAAAAATTGCATCTGATTACACTTATTAGATAAATTACTCCTGTTTGGATTTAATAACAGATAAACGGCTTCTGTATAGTAAATTGCTTAAATATTGGAAAGAGGTGGCGAGAGGTAGAGAGACGTGTAAACAAACGGGTAACCAGACGGGTAGTGAGATGGGTAGACAGACGGGTAGAGAGACGGATAGCGACATAGATAAGTTAACGGGTAGTGAAACGAATAGACAGACGAGTAGCGATACAGGTAAAAATGAGGGTTGACAGAGGGGTAGCGAGATGTGTAGGGTGGCGGGTAGCGAGGCGAGTAGACAGGCATGTAGAGGGAAAGGTTGCGAGACGGGTAGCGTGATATATAGACAGACGAGTACAGAGACGAGTTGACAGACGAGCAGAGAGAGGGGTATAGAGACAAACATACGTGTCGAGAGACGGGTAGTGAAACGGGACGTGAGACAGTTAGAGAGACGGGTAGACAGATGGATAACGAGACGGTTAAAGAGTCGGATAGAAAGACAGACGGATAGTAAGACGAGTATATAGACGCGTACAGAGACAGTAGACAGATGGGTACGGAGAGAGACAAGGTATAGAGACACGGCTAGAAATACAAGTAGTTAGACGGATAGACAGACGATTAGAGAAGCAGATAGGTAGGTAGAGAGACCAGTAGAGAAATATACAGACATGTAGCGAGACGTGTAGGGAGACAGTCAATCGGGTAGAGAGATGGGTAGAAGAACGGATAGGGAAACAAATAGATAGTAGAGAGAGACAGACAGACAGGCAGAAGAAAAGTCTGGGGTTTGAAGCAGTAAAGGCGCAGGGGGAGAGCCTCCTAGTAAACAATCAAGTAGTATTATCTTTGAAATATATATTTATTTATTTATTTATTTCGCCGATATGGATATTTAATGTAAAATTTATTTTTACAGAAGTCATCGACAGATTTTTTATATACTTTAGTATGAATTTAGGCTACAGTTCGTAATCAGGTTTGTAGCAAAGTATGTTATCAATGTGGTTTGAAGTGTACGAGTTTCTATAAATAGTTATACAAATAAACAAGGAGGAAAATTTTTAAATTCGAATGTAAATATTTGTCACAAAGAAAATGTTGCAGCAATGAAATTAAATTTGCGTTAAACTACGCTTGCTAAAATACGCTCTTGGCTGCAAATCCGATTACGTGACTTTAAAAAGCTTGGCGTTTTAAAAGATCCGGCTTTTTTTGTTGTTGTTGTTGTTTCTTTGTTTGTTTTTTAAATTTTTGAGCAATTCCCGCTTACGAAAATGAGATTCTTTGCCAAATGTTATAAATATATATGTATATGAAAACATAACAGTATATATGAATTTATATATGATATTTTGTAATTCTATCATTTAATTTGCTCTTTTTCATATATTGTATCTTCTTTAGATCGTAATTGTTAACCCTATGTTCTCAGCAATACTACTCAGACTAATCCCTTTGAGGGAAGTCCTAGTTAAATTAGGGAGGCTGAAATTCCTAATAAGGGTATTAATTTATTCCGATTATTTTGAAATTTTGTCAAAATTTTAAAATTAAGCATATAACTTATGAAGGAATTTTATACGTATGCTCTAAAAATGTAACGCACTTTTTTTAATCACTTTACATATTTGCAACATACATATATTTTCCGCGGGAATCTAGGAGTTTTGTGAAAAACATGCAATATTTTCCAGCAATGAACAAAAGTGTCAAACTGGGAAGATAATTTAATTTATTTGGATCATTAGCTTTTGACTGATGTGTGGTCAAGACCCATACGATTCCCGGATCTGTAACGAGACCAAGGTCTGGATGCACCTAACTTCAGATAAGTAAAGTAGAACAAAAATCAACAATCTCTTCTCTTAAAGTTCTTCAGATTTAATGAACGAGCATAATAAATGTCATTAGACAAACAAACTTACAAAGGGCAAAATGGGTTTTGAACATAAGATTTAAAGTTAGGGACTGAGAAACTAAAATTTGACTAGGAATTTTAAATTTTAAATTTTAAATAGTTTTTAACATTTTATCTTATATATATATATATATATAATAAAACTTTTTGATAATAATAACTATTAAATATCGTGTAAATCGAAAATATATATGAACCAATAATTATAATACAATACAAAAATGTATATCCATATATGTAGAATTCAGAAATTGAAAAAAAATGGAAAAGTAAATAAAAGTATGTAGAAAAAAATCCTTATATACTATACCTTTGAAATCAAAATATAACTAACAAGTTCGTGTAACAGAAATGACAAAATTTCTTATTTAAAGCTTATATATGTAATAAAATTTAACATTAATTGTTATAGTATATGTATATATGCTGACATACCTGTACATATAAACATACATAGACATGTACATATATAACTACATGGCAAACCTAATAATTAATTCATTTAAATAATTTGGTGTTTAAAAACAAAATACATAAAGATTAATGGAGGTTGGGTTCGTGGTTTATATAACTTATTATAAATATATATGTATATGTATACAGGGTATTTCAAAAATGACCGGCATATTTGAAAAATCAATAAAAACTAAACGGGCAGCGATAGAAATACACCGTTTGTTGCAATATGCTTGGGACAACAGTAAATTTTCAGGCAGACAAACTTTCGAAATTAGTTACAATTTTCAACAACAGATGGCGCTGCAGTCTGGAAAAATCTAAACCACGATATTTTCCACATATCCACCATGCGCAGCAATAATATGGCATAGTCTCTGAACGAAATTACCACAAACCTCTGTAAACGTGTCAGGCGGGATGGCTTCACATGCAGAAGAGATGTACTGCTTCAGTTGTTCAATTGTTTCTGGATTGTGGCGGTACACCTGGTCTTTCAAGTGTCCCCACAGAAAGAAGTCACAGGTTTACAAAGGTTTCTGATAATTTCGTTCAGAGACTACGGCATATTATTGCTGCGCATGGTGGATATGTGAAAAATATTGTGGTTTAGATTTTTCCAGACTGCAGCGTCATCTGTTGTTGAAAATTGTAACTAATTTCGAAAGTTTGTCTGCCTGAAAATTTACTGTTGTCCCAAGCATATTGCAACAAACGGTGTATTTCTATCACTGCCCGTTTAGTTTTTATTGATTTTTCAAATATACCGGTCATTTTTTAAACACCCTGTATATATATATATATATATATATATATATATATATATATATATATATATATATATATATATATATACATTTAATGTAATATATTTAGATTAAAAATCATGTGGTATTAATTTGTTCAATTAATCATGGCAAAAATTGTGGTCATTGCTATTTCTTTTACAATATGATTTGTTGTTATTAAATTTAGTGTTTTTATAAGGTTTATATAACAATGGTATTTATATATAGATATAAATATTAAAAACTAAAATAATATCGAATTTTCTTTTACAATAATATACAATTTAATAATTATATAATTTATTTATAATTATAATATAGACAAATTGGTTAATGATTTATAAGGGAATTCACACATGGCAATTACTATTATTAATAATTAAAAATAAAATGGTTGATTAATTTTTTATAACATTGACTTTAAATATTAGAATTGAAATTTATTATCAATGTCTAAAAAATATAAATACATAACTCATAATTATTATATTAAATTAAATTAAATATATATATTAATATGTAGTAGCACAAAATTTTTAACATAATTTTCTTTCCCAACATATTTCTGCAACTGTCAATAATTTTGAAATTATAAAATATAATATTTTTTACAGTAGGATTATGGTCTTGAAATCTAATATGCATAATTATGTTTACTTTTTTTAATTTAGTGTTAATTTCTAATAATTTATTGATGATTAAAGTGAGTTCATAAGCCACTTAACTGCTTGTGTACATTCATAACTGTAACTGTAGTAAATAAACACCTTGATTGTTAATTTAGTCTTTTCTTTGTAACTGTATAATAACTCTTGGATGCATGTATTCGAACTTCTAAAAATGTATGAAAGTCACTATCCTTTTCATTATTATTTATGCATTTTCTAATTTAATGTTTTTCCTTCTCTTTTAATTAATTTAAAGTATTATATCGGCATTCGGCAGTGATAGATTACTAGGCTATTTCACCTGTCTATTATATGAAATCATACATTTCTTACCGACTGATGATTGTATTCACACAAAAATCCCTAAAACATTTACAATTAGATAATATATTATATTCTTGTGTATCGTAAGCATTCTGGTGGTTGAAAAATTTTCAGAGGTTGGTCCATACTTACACACTAACGAATGTCTATATAGTAATTAAATTACTTTGAAATATTTCAATTTTAAGATGATTTTAGTAATATTTAATGCTTTTTTGTAAACATAAATATGTTGTAAAGATGAATTATTTCTCTATTTTCAGAAATTGTGGAAAGCGGCCTTCAAAGTAAGTGAATTTATATTTTAAACCTATACTTTTCTTTAAAAAATATGCAGAATGAAAATTTTATATACTGCATGACATTGTTCAAAATTCCTCGAATAGAGAGGGAAAGACAATAGATAGACAACATCACAATCAACTTAAATGAAAATCCCCTCAATCATGACTTTGTGATACTTCCAACCCCATAAACGTACAAAATCAGCCATGCCTCCGGAATATTTTAATCCGGGGACAGTTGTGGGATGTGTCATTGAATTTTACCCTGACTAATAATCACAGCAATTAAGCTAAATATCCAGCCTTATAGGACGAAATAGAAATACAAATTTTCTCGTCTTTCCTAAATTGAAAAAAAAAATGGTATTTCCATTTTATTGTAAAAATCCTCAAAATCCTAAAAATAATATATCCTAAATCCATGCGAGATACCATAAAATTAATCGTCCAAATCATAATGAGTTCATTCAAAAATAATATTTACAAAGAGGTATTTACCTTATTACAAATTTATGAAAGATACTTCAACAGCTACTTTGAACTGTTCGTTTTCCAAGTTTTCATGTAAAATATCATTTAAATAAATGTTAATATTGTTTAAAAAAATGAACTTTTCAAACAGTCGCAGAAATAAGGATATGTACATTTCATGTCAAACATTTTATACGATCTCTATGCGACGTCTGTTTCAAATCAAACAACAGTTATATCTTCAGTGAAAACTAAACATGAGAGAACGAAGAAAGTAAGATAAAAGAATGAAATGCATCTCGCACAGAAAAATAAGATCATATTAATTAACAATTGAATCAATTTGGACACTACACTGTTAACTAGTATTTTAAAAACACAAATTGCACAAATTGTGCTTATTAGTTGCTAAAATCAGTGTAAAAATTGTTTTAAACTCATAAAAGAGCTAAAATCCTACATGTTTCGGCTTTAAACTTAAAGCCATCATCGGGGAAGAGGAATAACACAAACGACTACTGATCTTTTAATTTTCGACACGAGAAAATTGAAATTAAGTTTAAAGCCGAAACATGTAGGATTTTAGCTCTTTTATGAGTTTAAAACAATTTTTACACTGATTTTAGCAACTAATAAGCACATCTTGTGCAATTTGTGTTTTTAAAATACATATTAATTAATTTACAATAAAGAGTAAAGAGAACTTTCAAGCAGAACAAAATAAAAATGCTGCCGAATTCACTTAAAGAGCATGGATTAAAGGAGAGCCCGATTGAAACAAGGAATTTGCATGTTAGAATGGTTCATTATTTAAACTGCATTAAACTTTTCCCGCTTTTCTTACGATCTATAAAATAAGGATCACGGTAATGCGAGAAAATTATGTTTCATTTTAATGCGAGTTTTTGTACAACGAAAACGTGATTAGAGTTCGAAAAGAAATACATTTTTCTGATTAAATACTATTCTCTCTCAACGATAGTAATGATTTAATGGCTGAGGAAGACCACTCGACTAAGGGCGAACCCAGACGTTGAGCGTTTAATGTCTTCCCCGAATGGCTCCCCGGCACGCAGGGATTTGGTGGGTGACTTCAGTAGTAGACGGTCAGGGATAGCACACGCCGAGGCCTCCAACGAAGCACACACTCGTAACTGCACTCGTCGTAGCACACACTCCAAGAAGAACGTCCCCGATAAGCAAAACGTCCACCAGAGACAGAGACACGAGCGCCGCCGGAAAAAAACAGACAAACCGCAGCCGGCCAGCACCACCACCGTTTATTCAAAATTAAACGCTGGCAGTACAAACTTCGCCAAATGGCTGGTCCTGCCGGGCAAAGCCCCACGCGACAGGCAGCAGGAACTAAGGATAAACAAAATTTACTAAGAATTTACAATACAGGAATCTGTCGCTGGAACCCGCGTTTCTACGCGAAAGGCAGCGACAGACAAGATGATGAAGAAGGTGCGCCTGCACCAGATGTACAGTCCGCTAGAAGAATGGATGAGCAGTTCAGTGGTATGACTGCACAACTTGTACTGTTCATAGCTGACGGTCCTTGAAGAAGAGGCAACAGTGCAGGATTTCCGCGCGACAAGGAGAGCCACACAATTGCGCTGAAACCCATGCACTGGGGCGACGAAGGCTGCAATGATGACTGAATGCCAGAGATGGTGGCGCTGAGCAGATGAGTGGTTCCGAAGAAGGGAAGATTAAGTACATTAATAATTAATAAAAATGGGAGCTTGTCCGAAGAAGAAGTTACTGTGGAGACTTAAATGAAGTTAGAAAAGATTAAAATAACTATTAAAAATGCTACAGTTAGGTTAGAATTGAGAGATTAGTTAAGAATTTATGAATTTCTAAAAGCTTGTAGGTTAAGATTGGCCTCGTAATTATGTTTTGTAACCAGGATGGTAGCGGATGAGTTGGTGGAGGTCTAAGGTGCCAAGAAACAGTCAGGGGGCAAGTGAAGTAATAGTGGGTGGGATCACCGCTGGCCCCACACTCACACACATCGGTGCCAGATCTTTTAAATCTGTGGAGGTATTCTCTGAAGGGACCATGTCCCGTGAGGAATGCCGTTGTATGGGGGGGTCAGGTTGTATATTTCTCTGGAAACTTTGGGGATGAGATTGTGAGTATGTCTACCTTTTATGGAGGTGTCCCAGTAGACTTGCCATGCAGGAATGATTTTTGATTTTAGTTCCCTTCGTATGAAAGATGGGGGGACTGGAAGGGAGTATTCTATTAAATTATTTTTAGTTGCTGCTTTTACTAGGCTGTCTGCTAGTTCGTTTCCTTCGATACCGATGTGTGCTGTGACATGACCAAGGGTGACTCATTTTAGAAGAGTTTTAAGTTGAATTTTTATTTGAAGAATAAGCGGGTGCTTCGTTCGAAATTCATAGATTTCCTGGAGTCCTGATAAACTGTCACTATAAATTTTTAAATTTTCCTGTGTGGGCGAGGCAGCAAACCATTCCAAAGCCTTCAGAATTACAAACAGTTCAGCTTGATACATTGAGTTAGCGTCTCCAATTCAAGAGATCCACTCATAGGTCAACACTCCATTTACCATGGCGAAGAAAGCTGCGGCCACGCCAGTTTCGGTGCGCGACCTATGAGTGTAGATGGTTGGATGCTGCGAGGGTCTGTGACTGTTCTTGGTGATTCATACCTGCAATTATAATGTCTCCTCCGCGGGGTGCAGTTGCCAATTTGGAACTTTTCTCTGTATTATTGTTTGTGGGAAGTGTAGCGTAGTACTTGGTTCATGTTCAAGGTGTAGGATTATGTTTTTTTGGTGCTCGTATTCTAGTGATATTAGGATTGGAGAAATCCCCGTTAGTACTGTGAGTGCATCCGTGAAGATAGTTCCATACCCTCTCGCCATTTGCAGCAAGAACATCCTTTGGATAGAAGCCAACTTTTCCTTGAGTGTCTTGGTGATATTACCTCCCCAGACGCCCACACAGTAAAAGAGAATCCGTTCAATGATTGCGTGGTACCACATTTTTAACATTGGAGGTTTGATTCCCCAAGACTTAGAGGTTAATCTGCGTGCATTGTGTTGATATTTAGTTAGTTTTGTCTTGAGGGTGTTGAAGTGTTCCGTTCAGCTCCTGTGTTCGTCTATGACGATTCCTAGCAATTTAAGGTGTGTGACATGTGAAACGCATTTCCCATAAATTCTCATTATGGGTTTGCGCTCAAGCTTCTTAGGTTTTGCGAATGTTAAAGATTGTGTCTTGTCTGTTGAGAGCTGGAGGTGGAGACGTTCCAAAAGCTGACAAAAGACCGAAGGGCTCGAGCTGCCGAGTTTTCTAGGTCCAAACGCCTGCGGTCCGAAAATTCAAAGCTGAAGTGATCGGCGAAGGCATACAAGACGAAGCCCAATTTTTCTAACTCTACTAAAAATATATTTGCAATTATTAACCAAAGGATTGACCCAAGGCAGGAGCCCTGAGGACAACCTTTCTGCAATTGGTGTTCTGAGGAGCCAGAGCTCCAGTTAATAAATATGCTCCTATTACTTAGATAAGATGCGATGACTCCCGCTATGTTGCCCGGGCACTGAATCTCTATTAGTTGTAACAAACTGTTCCTCCACTCCGCGTTATCAAAAGCAGCTTTGATATCGAGGGAGACGAGCGAGGTATAGTTGCCTTCCTCTATGCTTTTTGTGCATGTAGAAAGGATGTCAGGGCCTTGTCACATGACCGACCCTCTCTGAATCTATACTGTCTGTGGTGGAGTAGATTCTTGCTTTCCAGGAAGTGAACTAGTCTGATGACTACTAGTTTCTCCAGGAGTTTTCCTAGAGTTGGAAGCAAACAAATCGGACGGTATGATGTGGGTTCAGAGGCATCCTTTCCTTTTTTGAGGAAGTATACCACTTCGCTCTGTCTCAAAGTGAGCGGGAAGTAATTGTGCTTAAGGCACAGGTTGGCCCAATTGGTGAAAACACCGGGGATAATTTTGTGCGTGAGTTTTAAGATGTTAAGAATGTTAAGAATGTTAAGTCCACACAGTCTGGGACTGGGGCTTTTTTTGTCATTTAATGTTTTGAGTGCATTTGCTATTTCAGATTTCGAAAAGGGTTTATCTGGAGGTGAGTCGAAACGTAGGTCTGAGTTATCTACGTTTGGATATGGTGATGGGACGAAATAGGTTGTCGTGAGGTGCTCCATATTATGCTGTCTGGATGATCTGCTAGGCGGCAGTTTGAGCTTTATTTCGTCAGGCGTGAAGTACTTGCCTGAGAAAAAATTTTGTGCTGTGCCGAAAGGATCTGTTTGTTTGTTACAGAAGTTCCTCCAGGCCGTTGTTCGTGCGTCCAAAACACTGCGTTTGAATTTTGCCGAAAGGTGTTTGTATTTGGCACTTAGGTCGTGGAAGTATTCGGTGTCTTGGTCTGTGTTGCGCAGTGCTTTAAGTTTTTTTACGAAGAGCCGTGAGATGGTTTCTTTTCGTTTTGAGGTCGGATGTCCAGAAAGAAAAAATAGGTGTTTTTCGAATGTTTTTGAGTCTAAAGGACGCTCGCGCTGCTGTTTGCATGGTTTTGATTAGTGTGGATGTAAATTCATTAAATTGTGCTGTGTTTGTAACGTCCTTTAATCTGACTGGTGAAGAGTGATTTTTGTGTTTTGATAATGTGGGTAAATTTTTTTAAGTTGCCTCGGGTTGTGTTAAATCTACGCTGTGTTGTATAGAGTGGTGTAATTTCGAAGCGAAATTCTATGTATTTGCGATCCGAGACAGTGTGAACATCTGTTACATGCCAATGTCTGATTTTTGGAGTGCTTTGGAATTCACCAGGGTGTGATCAGGGAAGCCCTGAGCTATTATCTTCCCTCTGGTGTTTGTTTTGACAAAGGTTTGTGATGTGTTGACTATGTTAGCTAGGGAGAGTTTATGGATTGTCAGATGTTCAATAAGGGTATCCCCCGGAGGCTTTCATGATCGTAACACCATAACGTGGAGCTAGCGTTAAAATCACCTGCCCAGATAAAGAATAGACTTTGCATGATAAGTGAGCTCCACTCTTCGAGGGATTACTCAAAGTTTATTTTGGGTGCTGCATAGGTGGAACCAATAATAAGTTTGCCCTCCTTTGCAGTAATTGTGACAAATGCACAGTATATGCCTGTGTAGAGATGTGAGTACTGTAGTGATGTGTTCTGGATTACTAGATGTGCACTCTTTGCTTTTGATGAGAAGATAGCCCAAGATGTGGGTATGTCTCAAAGAGTGCCATCCGGCCCGCAGTATGCGTCCTGTAGCAGGGCTATATCTATTTTATTATCAATAGGATGCGCCTTAAGGGCCTTATTTGCCACTTTGCAGTGGTTTAGGTTGATTTGTAGAATTTTGATGTGGCCGAAAAGGGTGGGGGGGGGGGTCCTCCGGATTGGAGGAGGACGGGGAAGACATTGCACAAATAATAAAAATAAATTAACTAACAAGCTAAAGATAAGCAATAAGATTTCACTTACTTGATTAAGTTTAAATTTGTTTACCGTGATTTGCGGGGACCGCTCAGCTGATCCATTGGTGGCCTGAAGGGGTTTGGAAGATAGTGCGAGCGGGAGTCCGGATGGAAGTAGGGGAACCATAAGTTACTCCATTCATCCTGGTGTTGAGTCGGCAGTTGGAGAAATCCCTCTGGTGGAGGTCTCGAGGTGCTGCGTTCTTGTGGTCGTGATGATGTGTTTCTGTCTTGGCGTAGTGGTGGCTGTGGCTGTGGCTGTGGTTGGTATGTTGGATTTCTCAGTGTGGCTGGTGTTGTTGAGACTGGAGCAAATTCCTCATCCAGACGTCTTCTGAGCCTTGCATATTTTCCCCTGTATGTGGGCGAGGATGAATCCGACGCCTGGTGTTTGGTGTTGAAATATGTCCCGTGTTTTTCATTGTAGAATTTGCAGTTTACGCAACTGGGAGACTTTGCGCAGTTGGGGTTGGCATATTCTTCTCCACAGTTGACGCAAGAGAGTGCGACTCTTGTGCAATGCTTTTCTACGTGTGTTAGTGCCTGGCATTTACGACATCGGGGTACTGTGGTGTGTGGCCGGAGCTTGTGAGTTTTAAGTCCTATAGTGATTCCCCCGTCTGTAATGATGGAGTGTCCCAAGGTTTTAGGTAGAAACAGGATCACATCTTTGGTAATCTCGTCTCTACTGTTGGGGAGCTCCTTTAAGACTGTTATTTCCTGTTTTATGATCTCGTAGTGTGCTGTAATTGCTTCCTTGATTTTCTCTTCTGTAATTGTGGTGTTGATGTCTAAGAGGATCATTTTCTGTTATGGGAGTAGTTTGCGTACTACGTTGAGTATCTTGTTGAGTTGTCTGTGTTGCTGGATGTCGTTTTGTAGTATTTTTAGGTCGTTATTGGTCTTGCATTCTATTTCGATTTGGTTTCTCTTGCGTGTGATCTTGTTGGGGTGAATTGGTGCTGCATATGATGTTCTCTGAAGTGTTGTGTCTATATCTTTGGTGCTGAGGTCTTGTAATCCCTTGATTATTAATGTATTTCTTGTGTTGTGGTTAGGGAGTTTTTTATGCGTGGCTTCTGTGTAACTTGGCTGTATGAAAGTGATGATTCTTTGTCTTGGTGGGATTCCGATGTTGCATCTGTGTCGTCTGCTAGGCACTCTTGTGTTGGTGGTCTTTTGTTGACTGCTGTGTTTATGGCTTCGATGACGGTTGTGGTGTCGGGGAATTTGTGGAGCAACTGTTGATAATTGTTTCTGGCTTCATGGCTTCATGTAGTTGCTCTTCCAAGTGGTGGATTCTTGCACTGAGCTTCATGTTTTTTCGTGGGATTTTTCCAAGTCTTGTTGTGTGGTTGTGTCAATTTCGTCTATGATTTTGAGATTTGTCTTGATCTTTGGGATCATTTTGGGGTCTGGAAGGTAGTTCTGGTTTAGTCTTTTTTCGATCTTGATGATGATTTGTCTGGAGTGTTTGGTGATGCCAGCTATTGTATGTGCATTTTCTGGGTTAGAGGGCAAAGAGCAATTATTAGCTTCTCACCTTAGAGGTTGTTCGGGGTGCAAAAGTTCTGCTTCTTCCGTTTTTTCTGTCTCGTCTTCTTTGCCCATGGCTGAAGTTATGGCTAAATACTAACTAAAAAAATATAATTACGTTTAAGAGAGGAAATAACAAAACTGACAGACCTTTGGGCACAAGCGACATCTGCTTCTTCCAGGCCACCATGTCTCGAACATTGTGCAACACGTTTCTGAAAATTAGGAGAGAGTTGGGGGGGGGGGTGTTTGCCATGCAAAGCAAGGGGGGGGGGGAAATGGACTAAATGAGTGGCAGCATTGAGTTTTCGAGGTGAGGCGAGGAAGAAGGGAAGGGGAACTTTAAGTGGGGAAGGGGAGAAAAGATTTAAAAAATGAAGAAAGGGGCGGAGCCAGAACAGTGGCCGATGCTAGCTAGCCTGGGGTCGGGTAGGAGAGGGCCGCCGGACCAGGCCGGGGAGAGGGAGAACAAAACACTATAGACAAAACTAAGGTAACTGGTGATAGGCGTAAGAATAGATTTATGCACAATAAAAATGGAAGGATGAAAGTTGGGTGCGAGTTCGGTGCTGATCTCAAATTTCTTGCAGAATAGTTTAAGTCTAAACTTAGATAATAAGTTAAAACAGTTAACTAGTTAAAACAATGCCAGACTGAAAGTGTACAAAAATGATTGGGTGGGGAAACGGATATGACATGAAAGTTTAATTTTTAATGTGAAATAACTTGTCTTAGCCGGATTTACGAGCGGAAGAAAGTGTGAAGACATTGGATGAAAAACGTGAAATAACTCAATAAATTTACATGTAAAGTTTGAAATTCTTATGAAAAGTAGAGAAGAAAAATGTGTTTGTTAAGAGATCCAGTTTATTTGATAATCGTATGTGTGGAAAGTTAAGAATTTTAAAAAGTTTGAATGTTGAGCTGTGCGTGAAAAAAAGTTAAAAATTTTAAAATGTGAAAAGAATTATTATTTTGAGTGGAGGTAAGAGTACGGTTTGTGAAATGTTTAAAAACTGATTTCTGTGATTTTTGTATGTGTAGTTTAGGTATTATTGCAAAGTTAACTGTTTGAAGTGATGCTCCCACCTGCACTGGTTCCTCGGGACTCGACGTCAATGACGGTATAAAAGTCCCCGAGTACCGTCGAAGTGCAGGTGCCGCACTCGGAAAAAATTTTTGAATTTTAGAAAAATTGGGCAAAAATCCGGCTAAGTTTCACTAAAAAAGTTTAAAAATGATAAAAATAAGTTAAAGACTAACTATAAATTACAAAGACATTGAAAATATACAAGTTTTATAAAAAGGAAAAAGTGACAAAAATGGCTATGTCCAACTGGCGCTGAAATGACTAAGTTTTACTAAAAAGCATAAAAATGAGAAAAATAAGCTACAGACCAACTATGATTTGCGATATCATTGAAAATTTACAAATATTGTGAATAAAGATGAAAAGATGCAAGTTGGGTTTCAGTTAGGTGTTCTACTACAAAATTGTCTGCGAAAAAGTTTAAGTCTGGTTGGGGGAATTTTTTTTTTAAGTACAAGAAAAGGGCGGAAAAGTTAAAGTTTGGTATGCTTGATTTGATATTAAAGTTATGGTTGAGTACGGTGTTCTGGGAGAGAGGGGTGATTGCAGTGGGCATGTGCTCGAAAAATGGCTGAGTTCGCAGTTAGGTGTTCAAAAAATCTTAAGAAAATCGAAGAGGAGTCCAGACTTTGATGGATTTTCAGCACAGAAAAACTTAGAAAATAAAACGATAAACTTGAAAAAATTAAAATGATGCAAAAAGGAAACTTAACATATACGATTAAATGGGGAAGCAAGCATAACTAGAAAGCATGATTTATTGTGAGAAAAGACGAGACTTAGCCGGATTTACGAGGGGAAGAAAGAGTGTAAATATTGGATGAAATACGTGAAATAATTCAAAAAATTTACATGTGAAGTTTGAATTTTTTATGAAAAGTAGAAAAAAAAAATGTGTTAGTTTAGAAATCCAGTCCAACTGGTGCTGAAATGACTAAGTTTTACTAAAAAGCATAATAATGAGAAAAATAAGTTACAGACCAACTATGATTTGCGATGTCAATGAAAATTTACAAGTTTTCTGAATAAAGATGAAAAGAGGCAAGTTGGGTTCGAGTTAGGTGTTCCACTACAAAATTGCCTGCGAAAAAGTTTAAGTCTAGTTGGGGGGAAATTTTTAAAGTTTTTAACGTACAAGAGAAGTGCTGAAAAGTTACGATAATAATGATTGACAAATACTTATGTAATGTATCAGTTTCATCAGACAAAAAAGCTTCAACTTAAGATTTTTTTACATTTGAAAATCAAAATTCAGCCGGCAAAAAATTCTCAAACAAACGTATTACAATTTTAGTGTGTGTTACTATGACAGAAACAAAGAAAAGTAGAACTTACAAGTTTCGGAAGATGCTTTAATGCGAATTTATCACATGCAGCCAAATAACGAAAATGTACTGTTGATTCTCTGCATTTTATGTCGAAGTGTAGTAAACTCTTAAACGAATATTCAAAGACAGCAATCTAAACTGATCGATTTTTTAAAATTATATTTAATCTAAAAATACCATGATTTGTGCGTATGTGATTATGTCATTATGTGATTATTTGTGCGTATGTCATTTTAAAACTGTACGAAATCTAAAACTTGATAATTTTATCGCAAACAAAATTTCATCCTAAATCTAAACCTTCGACTCTTTAACATATCAAAATTCTTCATTTTATTTATGAGTCTATGACAAAAAAGATACTTTTCATGATGTTTTTCATGACATTTGTACAAGAACAATCCCATGCATGAGCCATACAGAGTTGACATGTCTCCGGTTTTTTTCATACCAGTATTTTATTACAGAAAATGTTGTTATTTTAAATCTCAGAAAGCTCCGATTAAATAAAACAAGATTTTCTGTATTAAACTACTGGTATCCAAAAAGCCGGAGACTTGGCAACTCTGAGCCATATCACTTCCATGCGTGACAATGGGATCCATCTTCTGCTTGGAGGAAAGAATTTACAGTTAAGTTTCTATAAGAATAATATTGATCATTACCCCCAAAGATATAGTATTTTTTTCCTAGTTTATTTCTATTCCTTTCATTTTCACTTTTATTTGTAATTTGACTAAACATTTTAATAATTTTTAACACATTCGTTGCATTGTTAAAAATTTCTGTAAAATAATAATGCATTGACCGTATGTTTAGACTTACCTTACCATTTTTTCTTGAAAATTGTCGAAACACCGTTACTTTATAAAAATTTCATTCGTCCGGTATTAAAAAATCATCGTTTACCAATATTCATTAATCTGGTATAATGAAGAAAATTTTACATCTATTCTAGACTCCTTGGACCAATGAAAACGCTTTTCTTCAAAATATCTGGAATCTAGCAACGACAACATCAGAAAATGGTTTGTGTTTACAAGCGGGGATTCGTACGCATTATTTACATGAATTTCAAGGAAAAGATCAGTTCGATCTTCGTGATTCGTTATTTTGTTGATTCTTAGTTTTATGTTATTTATTTACATTCAACTTGATTTACATGTCAAATAATTACGCCTGAAATCGATCTATACTACTAAGTCAAGGGTCGTATTTACTTGTAAGAGATTTCGATCAATATTCTGCTTTCATATTATATGGAAAAAAGAATAAAATGTCGAAGAGTTTACGTTTTCACTGCATATTTCATCACACTTTGATAGAAACCGTTATAACGATTTTTGCAATTTATTTTCTATTTGCCTTTGATCATAACTCTTTTGTAGCTATATTGGCCTAATAATTTGTAAAACACTATGTTTTAAAGCATAATATTCAGAAATTTATTAATATATATGTCGCAAATTCATGTTCGAATTCGGTGTGATTGGCAGTCGGAAGATCGTTGATAAACATGTTTAACTCTGTGCAAGGTTTCCCTTCTCGATCGCATCAGGAGGCCGTGTGGTGTCACCAACACCAAATCACTTCAGTCCGTTTTCAGTAGAAGAAAAACTTTATTGACAGGTTGAAGATATCACTTCAGGAGGAATGCTTGGTAGGCTGTAGTTAAATCTATGCAGCAGTACGATCCATTGCGACAGTCAATAATTGTCCCAAATTTAAAGGCATTATTTAGGTGAATGGATTGAATCCACAGGGCACAAAATCCTTCTAAAACTTTACCATAACTTTCTACATTATTAACTAAAAATACGATGTTGCGATGAAGCTAGTTAAATTTTTACTCTGCTCGTTAGCCAACGCTAAACATCAACATTTTCCACTGTCAAAGTTCTCTCCGAATAAGGATGTGCGAGAGTTTTTACCTAGCTCACGCAAGAACACAAAACACGTCACGAGACCGACTTTCATCAAATCACAACGTTTTTTAAAGAACTCTTTTAGCATTTCCGGTGGAATTATCTTGTCGAAAAACGGTTTCCTTAGCGCAAAAAATGTTCTACGCTTTTCTAGAATTTTCGTTTATCCTCTTACCAGACGCATGCCATATCAACAAACGAATTTATCTGCTTTGAGGCTGTGGTTAAACTTCGAATTTAATACGTAATTAAAAAAAAAGTGGGTGAATGTGATAGAAGATCGCTCAAACGGTTTCTTTTAATATTCCTTTCAAAACACTTTATCCTTTCTTTAATAAATTCAAATAAATTTCATTTAGCAACAACAACAAAAAAAAAATCATGTTTTTTATAAAGTAAAAATTTACCGGTCTATTTTTTCGTTTTTTCGAATATCTAAACCAGCCGGATAGCGGGCGAAGCCCGCTATTATATTATGTCATAGTAATATCCGTCATACGGACTAAATGCAATATTTAAAAAAATAATTTCAAAATTAAACAAATTGTACACTTTCAAAATGTTAAAATATGCGAATATTTCCATAATCGGATTTTTATCACGATTCAATATGTTTCTCAAACTCACTACTCACATATTTACTATTCTCTATTACTCATATTGATACTAGCTTTGTATTATTCTCAAACATTTGAAAAATTCATTAAACTTCCAATATGACGTCAGAATTTCTTTTTAATTCTCTAATGACGTGATATTGATCTGCTTTGTGTGCATACACATACTCATACTCCTTGTATTATTGAGAAATTTTAGACATTTTCCGTTTTATTACCACTATGACGTCAATCAATTTTATTTCATATTTATCTTTTTTCAATTGGTGAAACTTTTTATTTCATTTTCATTTTTCACGTGGAAATCATCTGATAGAAAATTAATTATTGTAGAAAGAATTTTATTGTGGATTTTAAATTATTGGCGTCTGCTATAACGAAAAATGTTTAAATTTAATAGGAAAATGCTGTTAGAATTTTGGTTTTTTATCTGTATTTATTAAAATAATACGAATTTTTCAAATTTTAATATTTTGAGCTCTTTACAGCTGGTATTCATCTATATACACAAAGTTTCATCTCTGTAAGTTATATAGTTTTAGAGAATGGCTCTGTGACAGACAGACAACGCAGCAGGAGTAATAGGGTTTCGTGAGATGAACGAAACCCTAAAAAAGAAAATGAATCTTTGAGGTAGAAGAGAAAAAAAATGAAAGCTTTTCGGAAATATTTTAATAGACATTTAATATTTAATAATAGAATAAATTTAAGGGGATAGAGTTTTCTGAGCGGAATAATTTAAGAGATGTGATATTTTAACATTTAAATAAAGAAGTTATAGCAATTTGACTACTCGGGAATAATAATAATGAATTGTAATAATGAATTAAAATAAAGATGTTCTATCTATACTAATATTATAAAGGAGTAAAGATTGTTTTGTTTGTTTGTTTGTTTGTTTGCTTGTTTGTTTGTTTGTAGGGGGTAATCTCTGGAACTACCGAACCGATTTAAAAAGTGATGGTGGCAAATGGATGGTTACAACCCCTACTCCAACATAGGCTATATTTTATGTCGGTGCCACTACCCCAGGGGGGGGTGCAGGAGCGAAAAACGTTCTAAAATTGCGATCTTTTCTACACTGAAGCAGCTAGAAATTTGAAATTTGGCGTTGTAGTTACTTATAAGATGTAAATGTTCTCTAAGAACAAAATAAAAAAAAAATCGAAATTTAAAAGGGTGAAATGAGCGAAAAGTGTTCTAAAAACATTCTAAATTACAATTTCTATGGAATCTCTGGAACTACCGAACCGATTTCAAAAGTGATGGTGGCAAATTGATGGTGACAACCCCTGCTCCAACATAGGCTATATTTTATGTCGGTGTCACTAAACCCAGGGGGGTGCAGGAGCGAAAAACGTTCAAAAATTGCGATCTTTTTTATACTGAAGGAGCTAGAAATTTGAAATTTGGCATTGTAGTTACTTATAGGATGCAAATGTTCTCTAAAAACAAAATAAAAAAAAATTCGAAATTTAAAAGGGTGAAATGAGCGAAAAGCGTTCTAAAAACATTCTAAATTACAATTTCGATGGAATCTCTAGAACTACCGAACCGATTTCAAAAGTGATGGTGGCAAATTGATGGTGACAACCCCTGCTCCAACATGGGCTATATTTTATGTCGGTGTCACTAACCCCAGGGGGGTGCAGGAGCGAAAAACTTTCAAAAATTGCGATCTTTTTTATACTGAAGGAGCTAGAAATTTGAAATTTGGCATTGTAGTTACTTATAGGATGCAAATGTTCTCTAAAAACAAAATAAAAAAAAATTCGAAATTTAAAAGGGTGAAATGAGCGAAAAGCGTTCTAAAAACATTCTAAATTACAATTTGTATGGAATCTCTGGAACTACCGAACCGATTTCAAAAGTGATGGTGGCAAATTGATGGTGACAACCCCTGCTCCAATACAGGCTATACTTTATGTCGGTGTCACTAACCCCAGGGGGGTGCAGGAGCGAAAAACGTTCTAAAATTGCGATTTTTTTTATACTGAAGGAGCTAGAAATTTGAAATTTGGCATTGTAGTTACTTATAGGATGCAAATGTTCTCTAAAAACAAAATAAAAAAAAATTCGAAATTTAAAAGGGTGAAATGAGCGAAAAGCGTTCTAAAAACATTCTAAATTACAATTTGTATGGAATCTCTGGAACTACCGAACCGATTTCAAAAGTGATGGTGGCAAATTGATGGTGACAACCCCTGCTCCAATACAGGCTATACTTTATGTCGGTGTCACTAACCCCAGGGGGGTGCAGGAGCGAAAAACGTTCTAAAATTGCGATTTTTTTTATACTGAAGGAGCTAGAAATTTGAAATTTGGCATTGTAGTTACTTATAGGATGCAAATGTTCTCTAAAAACAAAATAAAAAAAAATTCGAAATTTAAAAGGGTGAAATGAGCGAAAAGCGTTCTAAAAACTTTCTAAATTACAATTTCTATGGAATCTCTGGAACTACCGAACCGATTTCAAAAGTGATGGTGGCAAATTGATGGTGACAACCCCTGCTCCAATATAGGCTATACTTTATGTCGGTGTCACTAACCCCAGGGGGGTGCAGGAGCGAAAAACGTTCTAAAATTGCGACTTTTTTATACTGAAGGGGCAAGAAATTTGAAATTTAGCATTGTAGTTACTTATAAGATGTAAATGCTCTCTAAGAATAAATTTTAAAAAAAATCGAAATTTAAATGGGTGAAATGAGCGAAAAGCGTTCTGAAGTCATTCTAAATTACAATTTCTATGGAATCTCTGGAACTACCGAAACGATTTCAAAAGTGATGGTGGCAAATTGATGGTGACAACCCCTGCTCCAACTTAGGCTATATTTTATGTCGGTGTCACTAACTCCAGGGGGGTGCAAGAGCGAAAAACGTTCTAAAATTGCGATTTTTTTTTTATACTGAAGGAGCTAGAAATTTGAAATTTGGCATTGTATTTACTTATAAGATGCAAATGCTCTTCAAAAAAAAAAATTTAAAAATCGAAATTTAAAAGGGTGAAATGAGTAAAAAGCTTTCTAAAAACATTCTAAATTACAATTTCTGTGGAATCTCTAGAACTACCGAACCGATTTCAAAATTGATGGTGGCAAATTGGTGGTGACAATCCCTGCTCCAACAGCCTCTTTAATAAAAAACTATGCGTTTCTGACGACTGGGTTTTTCGCTAATTGTTGCCACAGATTAATCTCGGAAAATTAAACATTTGAAGTTACTTAAAAAAAATAGTAGCTCGAAAAGGATTTGTCAGAAAATTGTTAGGCAAACTGCGTTTGAAAGGTAAAAAATTGTATTTTTCTTGATATCAATGTCAAATCTAATGATTATGCCATTTTTCAAATATTGAATTTGAAAAATTACCAAATTTCACAATGTAGTAACATAGCAAAACCTTCATGCGTTAAAAGATAATGATAAGGGCGACGTATCCTGGCGTGTATATTGGCTATAGCACGAGTCACAAATTAGAGTAGCCTTATTATTCTGTTAAAATATAAAAGTGAATTATGAAATGTCAATATTTTGTTGGATTAAAAGTTCGTTATAAGAAATTGACCAGCGTAGCGGGCGTAGCTTGCTAGTTTAAAGAATAAATTACAAAAGCTATCGCCATTTTTAGATCTAACTACTTTCGAATAAATATTATTAAGTGGATTAGGATAAACTGGCTTTACATATGGATAGTAAAAGACTATTTTAAGAATAAGAATTGTTTTCATAAACCAGGGTTATATACGGAACATTATTAAATGGAAAAATTCTATAGAATAATTTAGCAGATTGCGGAAAAATAAAATTTTGTAATATTATCCCCCTCTCTAAAGATTTTGCATGAAGTTAATAGTTAAGTAAGTATAAATTCAGACAATATAAATTTAATACTTTAGAAATTTGAATTTTAAATAGTATAAATTTAGAGACTGTCAGCAAGGAGATGAAAAATTTCTGAAGCTATGGAAGACAAAATAATAATAATAATAATAATAATAATAATAATAAAATAGTAATCATACCAATATCAAACATTTGCTTCCAACGTAAATTTCGTTTAATTTAATATGAGTTACTTTAAAACTACATATATAAACAATTCTCGACGTTTCGGTTATTCTTTATAACAATCTTCAGGAGAAAACTTTCATAAATACAAACAGCAAAATAAAATTAAATATGTATTTTAATATGTTTAATATATATGTTTAATATGTTTTAATATGTTTAATATGTGTAAGAATATGTTTGATGTTAGTATTTATATGTGCGACGTAAAGTCCTTATTAATTAATAGTAATTAATTAAAATAAAATAAATAAATATAAATAAAGCTACGAGCATTTCCCCTGTAAAAGAATACAAGAAATGGTTACAATCTCACTTTCCATTTGTAAGTGCACAAGAAAAATACAATAACAATAATTACTAAATATTAATAAGCAAGAAAAACAGGATAATAGTAGTAACAAATTTTTGCTTTCACCACGTTCACAAAGTTTAGAATAAATAGTTATAAGTAAATCGCTAAACAAAGTTTAAAAAAAAATTCTACTTTCTTCAAATTGGATTTTTTTACATCCAACTTTTTATTCAGTCTCTTTCTTGGATCGTTATAAGTCCTCATTTTGTTTTAAAAAAATGATTAGTACAGTCCCTTTTAGGTAGATTTCGTATTAGGTAGATTTCGTAAGAAATACTACCTATTGCATTCTCACTTAAGTTGGAAATTTTGAAAAATTTTTGCAGATCTACGCCGATTATGACTGCCAGAACCCAAAAACACCCCCAGTTCAAAACTTTATATATATATATATATATATATATGTCACTTTTTTATGGACACGATAACTGGAAAAATTCTGCATAAATCTCTTCCAAACTGATACATAAAATCAAGGGGCATAAAATCTCGGTCAAGTTCGTTAATGGGCAAAATCGAACCAAGGGGGGGGGGGGAATGGGGGGGGGGGCTTTTTGTGAAAACAGAAGAAACCCCATAATTACTTAATTATGATACGCATCGAATCCGTTTAAAGTTATTATTACTTCTAGGAAAAGGGCCGAAAATTTATGTATGACAGATTTTTGATATAATCAAAAATGGCCCCAAGAGAGGGAAAAAGGGGGGTTTTAGAAGAAAAAAATCATAGCTTCGTCAATTCACAAGATATCAAATCCGCGTAAATTTATTATTAATCCTCTTAATATTATCTAAAACTTTTATATTGACAAGTTTTTAATAGGACCAACCGTTATAGCAAAAAAAATTTAAAAACAAAAAAATCCCTGCCGGCTCCGCTTGCAAGCAAGTTATTTTTTTAAGTATGCGGTTCTAACTCCCGCATCTTTTCGAAACTGATACATAAAATCAAGGGGCATAAAATCTCGGTCAAGTTCGTTAATGGGCAAAATCGAACCAGGGGGGGTGGTTGGGGGGGCTTTTTGTGAAAACAGAAAAAACCCATAATTTCTTAATTATGATACGTATCGAATCCGTTTGAAGTTATTATTACTTCTAGAAGAAAGGCCGAAAATTTATGTATGACAGATTTTTGATATAATTAAAAATTGCCTTAAGAGAGGAGGGGAAGGAGGGTTTTAGAAGAAAAAAATTCATAACTTCGGCAATTCCCGAGATTTCAAATCCGCTTAAATTTATTATAAATCCTCTTAATATTATCTAAAACTTTTATATTGACAAGTTTTTTATAGGACCAATCATTACAGCAAAAAATAAAATAAAAACAAAAAAATCCCTGCCGGCTCCGCCTGCAAACAAGTTATTTTTCGAAGTAGGTCGTTCCAACTCCCGCATGTTTTCGAAACTGATACATAAAATCAAGGGGTATAAAATCTCGGTCAGGTTCGTTAATGGGCGCAATCGAACCAAGGGAGGGGATGGGGGGGAGGGCTTTTTGTGAAAACAGAAAAAAAAACATAATTTCATAATTATGATACGCATCGAATCCGTTTGAAGTTATTATTACTTCTAGGAGAAGAGCCGAAAATTTATGTATGACAGATTTTTGATATAATTAAAAATTGCCTTAAGGGGGGAGGGGGGTTTTGGAAGAAAAAAATTCCTAACTTCGTCAATTCCCAAGATTTCAAATCCGCTTAAATTTATTATAAATCCTCTTAATATTATCTAAAACTTTTATACTGACAAGTTTTTTATAGAACCAACTCTTATAGCTAAAAAAAAAAAAAAAAAAAAAAAAAAAAAAGCGATAGTGAAAGGATTAATGGGAAGCATGACAATTCACAAATATTTAACAGTTTCTTAAATGTACGAACAATTTACTAAACCAGTATTTAAATTCATTATAAAGATTCTTTTAATTTTATTTGATAGCAGATGCCGTTACTTATCTACTGCAACTACTTATTATTTTTCTTTTTGTTGCATTTTCTTAAAACGAGCAGGGAAGACCGAGCTATTCTCGGTAAAAATTAAATTTGAGTTCAAATATCATCACCCATGACCAAAATGACCCACTAATTGAATTTTCTCGAACATGTGACCTATCCCAACAGTCTCCTCGTGCCCGAAAACCATAGGATGCAAAACTTAGTGTAAATAGTCTGAACCATTTTTAAGATAAAATAGCTTGACCCCTAATAACCAATGACCAAAATGACCCACTAATTGAATTTTCTCGAACATGTGACCTAGTCCAACGTGTCTTCTCGTGCCCGAACACCATAGGATGCAAAACTTAGTGTAAATAGTCTGAGCAGTTTTTAAGATAAAATAGCTTGACCCATAATGACCCATGATCAAAATGACCCACTAATCGAAAGTTCTCGAATATGTGACCCAACCAATAGTCTTCTCGTGCCCGAAAATGGTGGGATACAAAATTTCGTCAAAATCGTTTGAACCGTTTTTTAGATACAATTAGCTTGACCATGACCCAAAATGATCCAAAATGACCCACTAATTGTATTTTCTGGAACATGTGACCTAGCGCAACAGTCTTCTCGTGCCCAAAAACCATTGGATGCAAAATTTGGTGTAAATTGAGCCGCTTTTTAGATCTTGACCCACAATGACCCAGAAATGACCCACTAATCGAATTTTCTCAGACATGTGACCCAGCCCAATGATTTTATCGTGCTCGAAACTCGTAGGACACAAAATTTAATCAAAATCGTTAGAGCCGTTTTTTAGATAAAATTAATTTGACCCGCGTTGACCCAAAAATGACCCACTAATCGAAAGTTCTCGAACATGTGACCCAGTCTAATAGTCTTCTCGTGCCCGAAAAGGGTCGGATACAAAATTTCGTCAAAATCGTTTGAACCGTTTTTAGATAGAATTAGCTTGACCATGACCCAAAATGACCCACTAATTGAATTTTCTCGAACATGTGACCTAGCCCAATCGTTTTCTGGTGCCTCAAAACGGTAGGATGCAAAATTTCGTTAAAATCGTTAGAGCCGTTTTTAAGATAAAATTTGCATAACCACACACACACACACACAAGATTTGCTCGTATTAGAATATATGATAAAAATAAGTTTTCGTAAAAGTAATCTATGTTACACTGAAAACTCATTATTGTTACAGGTGCTAAACGTTATACATATATATTCATTAAATTTCTTAATATTATGCTCCAAACCATTGTGTTTTCCAAATTATTAAACCAATCCAGCTCCAAAACAAGAATGATAAAACTAGAAAAAAATCGCAAAAATCGCTATAACGGTTTCTATTAAAATATGATAAAATATGCAGAAAAACTTATCGTAAACTCTTCGACATTTACTTTTTTTTATATATAATATGAAAGCAGAAGATCTATTGAAATCTCTTACGAGTAAATACAACCCTTGACTTTGTAATATATATCGATTTCAGGCGTAATTATTTGACATGGTAGCCAAGTTGATTCAAAAGTAATAACATAAAACTAAGAAGGCAAAGTAACCTATATTAAATCACACAGATTGAATAGATTTCGGCCTTGAAATCCATGTAAATAACGCTTACGCGTCCCTGCATGTAAACACAAACAATTTTCTGAAGTTGCCATTACTAGATTCTAGATAGTTTGAAGAAAAACATTCTCATTGGTGTAAGGAGTCTAGGATAGATTTAAAATTACGGTCATTATACCAGGTTCGGCAATAATTGATAAACGATGATTTTTTTTATCACTGGTTCGAATATGGTCAATGCATCATTATTTTATAGAATTTTTTAACACTGTATATTGATTTATTAAAAGAAAGTTGTGGTACATAAATCGCAATTTTCATTACTTGGGTAATTTAATTTTGTGATTTTAAAATTTGTAACTTCTATATAAAAATTATGCTAAATGAAATATTATCTATTTATCATTGTTGCTGTAAGTCTATATTTTTATAATGTATATGTTCTCATGTAGCACACTATGTCGCACACTTTCCTCCCCAGGACATTCTGAGCAGGAATGTTTAAATTTTTATCATCCTTCAGGCATCCTGGATGATGTAAAATGACTATGGCTGAATGTCTTTAAGAACAGTTAATATCCACTTTTCAGGATCCTGGGGAACTTCAGTACTTTTGAGTAATCTTCTCAAAAGACTTTGAGGAAGATTACAGGAAGTCACAAAATGCCTGTCAGGTGACAATGAATTTGCAACACACACACACACACACACACACATATATATATATATATATATATATATATATATACACCCATAAATAAATAAGCCAAATAAATATATTTTTTACATAATTTTTCCGTTTATTATCTATTTATTTATTAGTGAAAATACTGTCATTTAAAAGTATTTTAATTTCTTTTAAAAATAAATATGCGTAATATTTTTTAAAAATCTAAATAATAATTATATATATGAATTTATGTTTATACCTAGCACATATTTCTTACATTTATTATAACAAGCAACCAATTATGCGACAGAAATGGGCACACTTTACGAAAACAATTTTTTTCTCCGTCCCTCCCTCCGGATATTACCAACACTAGTGTGTCACGCGCTCTGTGTAACTACTCTGCCGTAGTCTTGGGTGATAATTAGATGTATTTATCGATTTTCTCGATTGTATGGATATCTCGATTTTTCGATTGTATTAAGTGTTTCTCGATGACTTCAATCAATCATTTACTATTCTTTTTCAATCCTATATCTTATCAAGGATCATTAGCTGAGGATTAGCATTAATAAGGATTTCGAGCACTGATTTATTGTATTATTACATGGGATAATATTTTTTTTAGTCTAGTGGCGTATGCAACCCGGAATCATGCATCTTGGATATTATTACAGTTCTTATAGTGGCTCCTCTCCCTTCACGGGTCCAAATTATAATTAGTAATGAAGGAGGAGTTCGTGCAACGCGGAAAAAGTCCCAGAAGTTGAAAAAGGATAAGATAAAATTCTCTTACCTTTTCTGAAGGTGCATCTTACTTCTGCGTGTAATCCAATTTTTAATAGTAATCCAAGGTTGAAGACGATCGCACTGCATATATCACCTTTTTGCTGAAATCTAATTTATATATTAGTATGAGGCTAAATAAATGCACACATCTTTCTCAATCTTGATTATATACAGGGTGATTCATAAAAGATGGGCAGAACTTTAAGGGGTTATAGTACACTTAAAGACAAATAATATTAAATAGGAGACTAAGGGTCCCAGACGTATTCCCAAGGAGATAGGGGGCATTAAAGTTTAGGGTCCGAAATTTCAAATGATTATAAAACATGGAAAAATTGGTCGATTCGTTTGCGGTTTTTGCAAAAAATTTTCTTTATGCCAGTATTTTCTTGAAATAAAATTTTAAAGTTCAATTTCAAAAAATGCCGATAGGGGGCGCTTTAGACTTTGGAGTAACAAACAACTATTTTTTAACGTTATTTTTTGTATTTCTTTAAATGATTTCGAAAGCTTAGACTTAAACTTAAATTTTGATCTAAAAATCTGAGTCCTAACGAGTAGTTAAGTAGCGTAAACTGAAATTTGAAATTTGAAACCCTTCTCCCCCCAGAACAAAAATCAGTTATTCCCGATCTTTGTGTCGTAGATTAGGCTCTAACTACTGCCGCGTTTTGCTAAAATTATTCTTTATGTCAGTATTTTCTTGAAAATAAATTTTAAAGAAAATTTTCAAAAAATTCCGATAGAGGGCGCTTTAGACTTTGGAGTAACGAACAACTATTTTATACCGTTATTTTTTGTGTCTCATTAAATGCTTTCTAAAGCTTAGACTTAAACTTAAATTTTCAGCTCAAAATCTGAATCGCTGAGCGTGGTTCAGTAGCGAGGGGAGGGGGTTCAAATTTCAACTTCTGAACATAGTTCAGTTTGCACTACTTAACCATGCCCAACGATTCTGTGCTGTGATACGAGGCAAAAATACAACTTTCGTCAAGGACTGCATAGTCGGAATTCACTCATAAAGGCACTGGCACAGTTGGAAACGTCGCTCATGCAAACGTTAAAGCTCCATTCCTGACGCTAGTCACCGGGTGAAGAAGGAAACAGAAAGTATGCAAATGTCAAATGGGGAAGAAGAAGAACACGTATGCAAAATTTCGACACGATTCAGGCATAAAAACCACTGAACGGTGAGTCAAGTGTAAGTCGCTGTAGTAATGAATCGGAAGATGGTGCCCTTCACGAATAAGGAAAAGGCTGAGATGCATTTAATTTACGGAGCGGCAGATGGAAATGGTGCAGAGGCACAACGAATGTACGGAGAGCGATTTCCTAACAGGCGGTTGCCTAACCGCAAAACTTTCGAGCGCTTGCACAGACAGTTGTGTGAGACGGGATCATTTCTCGCTTCCCGGTCGAATGCAGGTCGTGCAAAAAAGGAGGAATCAGTAGTTGTTGCAGAAGCCATTCTGGATGTAGTAGCGGCGCAGCCAAGTACAAGTACACGAACAGTGGCTAGCCAGGTGGATACCTCACAGTCCACGACTTGGAGGGTACTGAAGGATGAACATTTGCTCCCGTTTCATGTGCAACGAGTCCAGAAACTGTCTCCAGGGGATTATCCAAATCGTATTGAATTCGCCCGCTGGTTTCTGCAGCAGAACGCGCTAAATCCACATTTTGGACGAACTGTGCTTTTCACCGATGAATGTACCTTCACACGTGAAGGTACATTTAACACACACAATGCACATGTATGGGCGGATGTCAATCCACATGCTACGTATCCACATGCTCATCAGAGACGCTTTTCCATCAATGTTTGGGCAGGAATCCTCGGAGACCACCTAATCGGACCGTACCTTCTTCCTGAACGCCTCAACGGTAAAACATACCTCACATTTCTGCAACATGTGCTGCCAGACCTGTTAAACGTTGTTCCTCCACGCATCCGGCGGGTCATGTGGTTCCAGCACGATGGAGCGCCAGCCCATTACGTACGAGACGTCCGCAACTATCTGGACATCACATTTCCGAACAGATGGATTGGTCGAGGTGGTCCTGTTGCTTGGCCTGCTCGCTCGCCAGATCTTTCACCCCTCGATTTCTTTTTTTGGGGACGATTGAAGGCTCTTATGTATGAGACACCCATTGAATCCCCCGAGGAACTGGTCGCCAGACTTTCCGCCGCTGTAGGGGAAGTGCTCGAAAAGCCTGATGTTTTCGCGAATGTTCGCCGTTCCATTCGTCGCCGTTGTTCTGCGTGCATAACCTCTGGTGGTCACAATTTTGAACATTTATTGTGATTACATGTTAATAAATATGCTTTGGTAACATAATCCTAATTTGTGTCTTTTTACCTCGTATCACAGCACACAATGTGTGGACATGGTAAACTGAACTGTGCTCAGGAGTAGAAATTTCAAAACCCTCTCCCCAGAAACTTAACCACGTCTAACGATTCAGATTTTGGGCTGAAAATTTAAGTCTAAGCTTTAGAAAGCATTTAATGAGACACAAAAAATAACGGTATAAAATAGTTGTTCGTTACTCCAAAGTCTAAAGCGCCCTCTATCGGAATTTTTTGAAAATTTTCTTTAAAATTTATTTTCAAGAAAATACTGACATAAAGAATAATTTTAGCAAAACGCGGCAGTAGTTAGAGCCTAATCTACGACACAAAGATCGGGAATAACTGATTTTTGTTCTGGGGGGAGAAGGGTTTCAAATTTCAAATTTCAGTTTACGCTACTTAACTACTCGTTAGGACTCAGATTTTTAGATCAAAATTTAAGTTTAAGTCTAAGCTTTCGAAATCATTTAAAGAAATACAAAAAATAACGTTAAAAAACAGTTGTTTGTTACTCCAAAGTCTAAAGCGCCCCCTATCGGCATTTTTTGAAATTGAACTTTAAAATTTTATTTCAAGAAAATACTGGCATAAAGAAAATTTTTTGCAAAAACCGCAAACGAATCGACCAATTTTTCCATGTTTTATAATCATTTGAAATTTCGGACCCTAAACTTTAATGCCCCCTATCTCCTTGGGAATACGTCTGGGACCCTTAGTCTCCTATTTAATATTATTTGTCTTTAAGTGTACTATAACCCCTTAAAGTTCTGCCCATCTTTTATGAATCACCCTGTATATATTAAGTATTTTAGAGCGTTTTGAGGTTACAAGAATTAACATTAACATTTAGTTCAGATTATATTTTAGTTGACATCTTTGAGCTTATTCGCTCTACGTGTTTTAATGTTTACATTTTGATACAGGACTGAAGAATTAAAGTCATAAAAAAGAGTTCAGAGTTTTTCAGTGCGTCATTCTTACGTCAGTGGAAATTACATATATTGCAAGATTTCTGCGTAAGAACGTAATCGGGGTTATAATGTTTTTACTTCCTGCTATAATTATTGTTCCAATGTCTTTAACATATTTCATATAATAATAGTTCATCAATTTAGAAAAGCTTTTGATCATTTACTTGAAGTTGAGTGGCCATAAATCTTATTTTGTAATTCACTATGCGTTGAAAGAATTGTCGATTACTTGAAGCTATGTTTTCTCTTTATAGACGATCAAGGTCTTTTTATTTTTCCCATTGCAAGAGAAAATGAAAATTAGGTTTTTTATTTATTAATTTCTCGGATAAGGTTAATATTTCCAGTAAGTAATTTTCCCGCATATCTGCGTCTTTCCCAGTTCTCCCTCCTTAAAGCCTCAGTTTTCTTCTTGGGATATATTGTTGCTCCCCGCACCCTTATTTCCACCATGGCAACTTGGCTTCTTTCGGCAAGAAACTTCGGCCCTATTCATTTCTGAATCCCCCCCCCCCCACTCATTCCTTATATATCTATGAAAGGATAAAACATTAAAACCCTTTTAAAATTCCAAATTTAAATTTAATCCCCAATCCTCTTTTCTCTAACTTTTAAATCCAATACTTAAAACTAATTTGTCCCCTGTTAGCTTCGTTTCTCAGCACAGCACTTATTACTTTCAGACCTCAAATTCTATCTGTAAGCTTAAAAGTGCTGAGCTTTACGCGATTCTCTTTTCTTGTGGTTAGTTGCACCTGAGTCGTAACCAAGCCTTGTTTTAGTCATAAAGTCTCAGATCTCAATCAAGAGTTAATTACGGCAAGACATTAAAACCCTTTTAAAATTCCAAATTTAAATTTAATCCCCAATCCTCTTTTCTCTAACTTTTAATTCCAATACTTAAAACTAATTTGTATAGGTAAGTAACGTGTCTTCCCATTTTGATATGTGTATCCCTACTGGAAAATATCCTAAATTCTTAACAAAACTCTCCGCCAAAAGTTCGGATTTTGTAGATTTGAGCTGCCTACTAAACGTAAGACCATCTAGATACGAAAATTAACGTAAATGTCTAGCGGGTCCGAAGTGACGACTACAATTGTAGGATGGAACGGTTAATAAAATAATTCTATCTAAAAGCAAGGTCCCGATTTCAAGCTATTTTTCTTAAAGCCTCCACACTAATTCATATATTATAACTAAAATAATCCTTCAACGAATCCCACTTGTAGGATATTCTATTATAGGACAATTAGGTCGTCATCATTAAATTTTTCTTCAGTTTTTCATTTGAAGCCTAGTTTTCGAGATTTTTTTGTGGGCTTTTGTCTCCTAAAAGCCCACTTTTCGTTTTTTTCATTCACCCATTAATTTTTATCGCACATTCATAATTTTACAGCTAGCCGCTTGGACCTCAGGCTTCCTCCCTCCAATGTTTTGTTTAATTCGGATAGTAAATTCTAGCTAAGGTACAGTTAGCCCCATCTTTTCTGCCCCCCCCCCCCCCCTTGTTCCCTGAATCTTAGCCCTTGAGGCGAATCGCTCTTATTTTGAATATCCTCTAGATTCATTCTTCATTTGAATTATTCTCTAGATTCATTCTTACCCACCCCTCTTCATCCTCCTTGGTAACTTTTGCTCCTTCCGGCAAAGGACATCGGCATTGCTCATTTCTCGATTCCCACCCTTCCTTAAATATTTTATAACTAAAATAAGCCTTGTATGGACCTCAGTTGCAGAGTATCTTAGTATAGGACTTTAGTCTATAGGACTTAGTATAGGACTTAGTATAGGTCGTCGACATTAAATCTGCCTTTAGTTTTTTACCGGGGGCCATAGTTTCCGATATTTATAGAACTTTTACCCCACACATTTCATTTTTCCCCTTTCCCCTCCTTAATTTTTATCTCACATTCATGACTTTTCTCTTTCAGCATCTGGGGCCTCAGCCCTTCCTCCCCCTAAATTTTTGTTTAATTCGGACTGTAAATTCTAGCTAAAATACAGTTAGTTCGCTCTCTTTTGCCATAAAATCCCCCTCCCTCAGTTTCTTATCTCTTAGCGCTTGGGGTGAATTGTTGTTATTTCGAATATTATTTTCTTCTCGGGATTCATTCATACCTCTATCTCTCTCAAACCTCAATCAAGAACAAATCAGAATTATCAAGCATCAGAACTACCGAACACAGAATTTTCGAGCAATGTATCGCTTGATAATTCTGATTTGCTCTTGACTGAAGTTTGATATAGACAGAGAGAATCGGTCAAAAATTCTGTGCTCAATGATTCTGACGTTCGATAAATTTCTTGTTTGATCTGATCAATAATCAGTGATTTTCTCTTAATTTAAATTTGAGATAGACAGAGAGAGAGAAGAATAAATCCCGAGAAGAAAATAATTTTCAAAATATAAACGATTCGCCTGAAGCCTCAAGTATTGAGAAAAAATGAAGAGCTGGAAGGAAAAAAAAAGAGGGCAAAAACATTATAGCGAGAATTTACTGTCCAAATTAATCAAATATTTAGAAGGAAAAAGGAGTAAGGCCCAAAGTGCCTAAAATTAAAAATTAAAAATACGATAGAAATTAATGGGAGGAAAACGGGGAAATACAAAAAGTAGGGGTAAACGCCCCCTAAATCACGTAAACTATTGTTCCTATCGAAAACTAAAGGTAAGTTTAAGGATTACAACCGAATTGTTCTATAAGTATGGTCTATTGAAAGTTTATTTTAGTTATAATATATAAGGAATGGGAGATGCAATTGAGAAATTTATAAGGGCCGATTTCCGGGAATTGCCAAATTGCTGAAGGGGAAAATAGTAGAAGGTACGAATGAATTCCGAGAAGAAAATAATATTCAAAATAAGAATGATTCGCCTGAAGCGCTAAGAAATAGGAAAGAGATGGGTTGAGTGCAAAAAAGATCGGGCAAATTGTATTTAAACTAGAATTTACGGTTCGAATTAAACAAAAATTTAGAGGAAAAAAGGGCTGAGGTCCAATGTGCTTAAAATGAAAAATCATGAATGCCAGATAAAAATTAATTAGGGAGGGGAGAAACCAAATGTGGGAACAAAAGCCCTCTCAATCTTGGAAACTGTAGCCTCTAGCGAAAAACTAAAGTCAGATTTAAGGGTGACGACCCAACGGTTTTATATTAAGATACTTTCAAGTAGGAACTATTGAAGATTTATTTTAGTTATAAAATATATTATAAGGAATGGGGTGGTGCAATTGAGAAATATATAAGGCCGAATTCCAGGAGAAGCCTAGTTGTCGAAGGAAGAAAGGGCAAGAATGAATCCAGAGAAGGACTACATTAAATCATTAAATCATGACGACATTAAATTTAAAGTCAATCCAATTTAATGTCAAATTTAATGTCAATCAAATTTAATGTTAAATTTAACGTCAATTGATTGAATGTCGATTGACATTAAATCATGAATGTCGGATAAAAATTAAGGAGAGAGGGAGAAAACGAAATGTGAGAACAAAAGCACCCTAAATATTGGAAACTGTAGCCTCTAGTGAAAAACTAAAGTCAGATTTAAGGCTGACGACCCAACGGTTCTATATTAAGATACTCTACAAGTAGGGCCTATTGAAGATTTATTTTAGTTATAAATATATTATAAAGAATGGGGTGGTGTAATTGAGAGGTATATAGGGCCGACGTTCGGGAGAAGCCTAGTTGCCGAAGGGGGAAAGGGCAAGAATGAATCCAGAGAAGGACGACATTAAATCATTGCGATATTGTCCGACCACGTATTGTGTGTTAAATTATCAAAGGGAAAATAAAGACGAATGCAAATACAGCCGTCTCGCAGGAAGAAAGAAGGATTCCAATTAGTGGACAGGCAAACTTCCACCGGTAACTTTAAATAGAATTTTTTGTCTTATTTTAACGCCTTATTCCTGCAAAATTTTTATGGAAAAATTTTCTATTCCATTTTTCTGGTGGGAGTTTGTCCCTGCGGTAATCACGCTTAAGTTGTCAACCCTAATAACTAATTGATTCTTCCATTTCTGCCTTTAAACCTTATTTTTCCTTTCCATCTAATCGGTGGTACAACAATAGTAGAAATGTCGAGCTAACCCCATCAGTAGGATCAAATTTTCTGTTTTTGAAATTACTGTTTTTCGCTTCTCGATTGTATATTATGATCAATAATCGATTGTTGAACATCGCGCTTGTAGATTTTGATAATTAATCGATGACAGTATCGAATGGTATTTTTTACGATGACTATTTTCTCGAATGTTGAATTTTCGGGAATCGCCATTCACCAATCTACTGGGCCACTCCCAAAGCGTCGTGTAAAGGATATTCGTGCATTTTTTTCTCCTCTACTGAAAGTGAGCAAAAGAAAAAAACATGCCTGTTTCTTAACATTTTTTATTTGCTTTTTCTAGCAGGAATTCTGTAACTTTTATTATATACTAGCTGATCCGTCCGGTGGTGCCCGGAAATCAGTAATTTTCTTTTGTGGTTTCGAGAAAAATAGTCATTTTCGACGCGCATTCTGTTCTAAACAAACCTCTTTTCGAACGAAATTCCGGCACCCGTCCACGCTGCCTACGGCATTTTATAGCAGGCGTGCTACGCACCCACTGCAATATCGTTTAGTTTCAGTTTCCATCACTAGGGGGCACGAAATCATCTTACTTAGTTATGTATATCTTAATTAGTTCATGTTAAGTAGAATTAATCAATTCTCGTTGAAGAAGATTCCAAACATTTTTTAGAAAACTGGTCAAAATTTGAAAATGACCGAGGTCAACCACTTTCAACCACCCTATCTCCCACACCCCTACAGCAACCATCTCAGTGCACGATGGATGACTCGAGGCTACTACCACACATAAACACCAGTGGTCTGCGCTGGGTAATTGTAACTGCAAAGTGAAATATCGGGATACCCACGTCTATTTGAATTAAAATGCCCCAGGTCGACCACTTTCAACCACCCTACCTCCCACACCCCCTCAGCTACCTACATGCAACCACCATAGGTGCACGATAGGCGACTCGAGGCTACTACCACACACAAACATCAGTGGTCTGCGCCGGGTAGTTGTGGCTGCAAAGTGAAATATCGGGACACACACGTCTATTTATATATACAGAGGCTGTTCGCACATTTTTTAGACACATTTGATAAATGATTTTAAAAAATGGAATTATTGTAGAGGAAAAAATTTTCGCAACAACTTATTATGTGTAATTTATATTCTCGTCTGATACTTTCAAATTTATTCTTATTTCAAGATTGCGCATGCAAAAAAGCTGTGAATGGGAAGATGCGCTTTTTTTCAAACAGAAATATGCTAATTTGACAGTCTAAAATGATTGTAAAGCGCATAATATAAAAACTTTTTAGTGCGAAATAAACATAACTATTTATTGGAAAGTGCTATCCCAAAAATCCGTACGTATACATAGTAAAAAGATACCAGATGGAAAAAAAAACAGGGAAAAAAAGAGCCCATTTCAAAGCTGAAAACGAAGTTTCAGGTAAGTATTTATTACTGTCGCAAATTTATCTTACAATGGGAAAATAAAAATAAGAATATTGGACAAAAATGTTACACTGTAAAAAATGAAGTACTCAAAAATGAGTAAGTCCATGTACTCATTTCGAAATGAGTATTTTTGGATCAAAAATGAACATATGATCAAATCCAACATACTTGTATATTTCAGAATGTGTAATGACGAAATTTCGGAGCTAAAAAAGCTATTATTTGAAGGAAAAACGAAGAATAAGAGAAATGAAAAGTGGATCTGGTTGTTCGGGATTTTCATCAAAGTGGATCCACTACAACACATTTACTCTTTTTTTTTCCCCTCACATTTTACACATCTACTTTTTTTTCCTTGATAGTACTTCAAAATTATGATTTTTTTCCCACTAATTTTTTTAAAATTTATTTTAACTTTTTTAACATGAGGCAATATTGTGTTATTTAAAAGTTTCATAACATAATATCTTTGCAAATTATAGCTATGCAAATTGGTATTAAACTAAGCTGATTTGGCTTACAAATTTATGAATTACGCTAAAATTTATTATTTTATAAATTATAATTGTACAAGTTTATAATTTTTTCCTTGAATTTATAAAATTAGTTAATATTTTTTCTTTAGTTTTATAAAAATAAAGTTTTTAACTTCATAACGTTTTTAATTTATTTCTTTAGCTTAAATTTTTATAAATTAAACTAATTTAATTTAAATAAAATAAATAAGTCCAGATTTAAACCTACCTATCCCAAGGTCATTAATTTCAAATTTGTCTTTAAAAATCATTTTTTTTTAACTATTTAGTTTAACCGAACGGTACGCAAAAGCTCTCAGCAAAGCTGAAATATAATAATTTAATTTATTATAAAAAAAAAAAAAATTACATATTTTTTTTTAAAATAAGACATTAAAAAAATATTTTAATAGCATGTAATAAACACGTCTGATTAAGATAATTGTTGTTTTTATTAGAATTGATAAATAGATAATCAGGCAAAATAATTAAAAAAATATGTATGTTCGAATAAAGAAATTGTTGTACTGTTGCAAAAAGAAGCAATCAGTATTCTTAATGCAATGTTTTACGCATATAATACATAATAAATTGAAATTTATCTGTTATAAGACACCAAATCATACAGCAAAATATTGAAAATTATGAAAAGAAAATATTAAAAACATTGGAACTGAAAAAATCCATCTACAGATGAAACCTCAAGTTTTTGCAAGTTTCGCAAAGTAACTAACAACATTTGAGAAGGAGGCGTGACCACTCATGGCGCGTTGGTCTGAGTCGTTAGGTTAGTACACAGGACATCACGGGTTCGATTCCTCTCGTGGGCAAGGGTTGGTTAATTACTATAAACTCACGCAGGAATGAAAAAAAGTGAGCAGAAATGTATGTATCCCTTATAAGGTTGTCCTCGCGAAGTAACTTTTTTTTATCCTATAAATTTTATTTTAACGACATAAAAAATTTTAAATTTGAATACATCCATGGGATCAAAAATGAGTATATAGCAGTTCATATTTGAATGCATCCATGGGATCAAAAATGAGTACATAGCAGTTCATATTTGAATACATCCATGGGATCAAAAATGAGTACATAGCAGTTCATATTTGAATACATCCATGGGATCAAAAATGAGTACATAGCAGTTCATATTTGAATACATCCATGGGATCAAAAATGAGTACATGTGTTTCTCAATTATGAGTATATTTGGATCGGAGCTATTTTGAGTATGTGACGTATTCAAAATTGAGTACTTTTTACTCAATTTTGAGTACTCATTTTATACAGTGTACAATCAATTCATTATATTATTCAGAGAATGTGTTACATCCGATATTTACAGAAAAAATGCTATTTTCTTTATTTCAATGACTTTTAAAGGGTGAAACTGCATCAAAGCAAAGCTACCGCTCATACTTCAAAAACTACCGCTGTATTCATTGAAAACATTAAAAACTCACACAGATATTGCATTTATACCTTTCAACATATTCCTAAGAAATCATCTGACGTTTCTCTTATGGTTTATTTTGCATTTGGTCTGCTGAAAAGAGCTCTTTCAAAGCGCAAAACCACCACGATTGATCGAATCTGGAAAGTTTTTAAAGAGGCATGGGAAGCAATAACCCTGTAAATTTTACAAAAAACCTTCTACCATCGAAAGCATTACGCAGAATTAGAATCAAGGAACAAGATTATCATATAGATTATTTCAGAAAGCAATATTCATATTTTAAGCGTCAAAAAAACAACGCCGAAATCGTCTAAAAAATGTGCGACCACCATCTGTATATACATGAAAATGCGAATGCATAATCATTTGATTGATGTATCTATAATAATAAGGAGGGAAGAATGCGTGTGTTTGAGTTTTGAAGAGATCGCTGCGCGTAGAGCTACAAGGTTTGGCAAGAAGTTAACTCTATGTCTGTAGTTAGTCGAAGCCATTTTCCGGATTCTTTAATTAGTTTTTGAAATAATTAAATCCATATTGAACATCGCAAAATGGCATGAAAAGTCAATCCGAGAGTACAAAAGCGCAAAAAAGAAATCGGTTATTTTTCGCGTATCCCACAGCGTGCCCCGGCATAACTATTCAAAATACAAAAAAAAAAAAAAAAAAAAAAAAAAAGCTTAAGTTTTTTTAATTTAACCTTTCTAAAGATGCAATTCATTTAAAAATACCAATATTAAATCTTTCAAAATCTTTCTTTATGTCTTTTTTCGTGTTTTCCCTGCTTGCATCGAGTTAACCCATATTTTACCACCGTCCTATACATAGGACGCTAAAACTGGCGGATTTTTTATTCAAAAATTCCTAATTCAAGCCATAAAAGTTTGAATAGCAGTTTTATTTTATGTTATTCACGAAATAACCAATGATATACAAAGCAATAGAAATTAATCGAAATTTCTGATGAAAATTCAGAATTTTCGAATAAACGTTGTATACAGGCCAACGGCAAAATATGGGTTAACTATTCGAAATGTAAGAAAACAAAAAATAGCAGGTTATATGTATGTGTAACTGTGTAATCCGTTTGAAGAAATATCACTATTAACACTGTCAAAAAAAATTTCAAAAAGCCGTTCAGCGATTTTTCTGTAATTTTTAAAAATCTGCATTCTTTTTACATGAACAAAATGCGAAAAAAAATCCCCTTATAAATAGTATTCTACTTTCTAACGATGTCTTTGTTTAATAAAAAAAATTAATATTTACTGTTTCAAAAAAATTCATTTCTGGAAATCTCTTCAGGCATTCGCCACTTTTTTTCTGTCTTTTATCATTATTATTATTATTATTTAGCACATACATCTGACCTGTGTGATTGACATCAGGTGTCCGCTTATAAGTCATCGTCAATATGCAAGGACGAGATAGCCACAAGGAAATTTACAACACCAGAGAATTACAACCGTGAGCTCCAGAAAGAGAGTGCAACTTAGCCAGCGAGAATGGAACCCGCAACCCTCCTATACTTTCAAGTGATTAGTGGTGTGATACCTTAACCACTCAGCCACTGTGGGCCTTTTTTCCGCCTCTCAGCTGTAGAAAAATTCCGGGGGTGTGTCCGGAATGTTTTTGCACATTCGCGCGAAATGCCAGAGATTGAATAAGGATTTTTCTTTTCTTTTCTTTCATTTTCGCATTAACAGAGTTGATTTGTGCGCATGTGCGGGAACCCCCGGGATTACACTTCAACTCAAAAGCAACAGCTGAGTTCCCGGGGTAGTTAGTTATCTTTGTTATCTCTGTATGTGCGGGAAACGCAAAGATTGAATAGGAATTTTCTTTTTTTTTTTCTTACATTTTCGTATGGGCAAGGTTGATATATATTTATTTAAATACGTGAATAGAGAAAGATGTGGGCATAGGTACACGTAAAAGATGGGGGAGAGAGGCTAGTTGGTGTCCTTTTAATTTTGACTTCCTCTTGAACTATTGGTAGACTAGAATGTTTAATATAGCTTGAAGTCCGAAATTTATCCCGCGACGATTTTTTGGACATTCGTAAAAGGAATAAGTTTTCAATATTTAATAATTCGTGATAATGCATCACCCATTGTGTTTTCAGAGTCTTTTGTATCTCGAATATCAGTAGAAAACTGCGAAATATAGTCTAAATATCTCAAATGCCGAAGGCTACACTGTTAAAAATTTGCAGCAAACTGTCCAGTCATTTGACCGTTTTTATTGAAAACGGTTACATAACCATAATTTAACTCTACTCTACTAACAGTAAATAGTAAATAATGCACTTTCGTAAGTTGACTAATTCCTCTGAGTTTTTTTTTTTTTTTTTTAATTTATAATGGGAATAAAACGCTATTCGTTTCCACTGGTTTCAGGAGAGCTGCATTAACAATCCACCAATTATGATATTACTAGAAAGGACTCATAAACTTAACTCGGCACCAGGAACAGGATGCCGTAATAATGTAACTCGAATTATAACATCTTTTGAAACAATGAAAGAGAGAATAGTTTCATCATTCCATTGTAATTGTTCAGTTTTATTCGCATTGGAACGGGATGTTTTTTCTTATTTTTGTCCTTCAGGAAATTTAATGAGAGGATCCAAAATATCGACAGCTTTGGGAATGCATCGTTTGAAAATTTAAAAGACCTAAATAACGTCTCACTTCAGTTAAAGTAGTTGCCTGGTGAAATTCTGGGATGCATTTAACGCGATCAGGTACGGATTCAATTCCTGCAGCTGAAAACTTGAAACCCAAAAGTTAAATTGTAGATTGACCAAATTGATATTTATTAGCCTTAATACACAGACTACACTTTTTAAGTCTAGAAAACAACAACTGAAGATGGTTCAGATGTTCAATTTTATTATCACATGCGCTTAAAAAGTCATCAACAAATGCATAAACAAATCCTAAGTAACGAATTATATCATCAATAAAGCGTTGAAAAGTAGACGACCTATTACAAAGACCAAACTGCATACGCGTGCTTTCAAAAAGGCCAAATGAAGTGCAAATTGCAGTTTTATGCACGTTAGCAGGATTGAATGGATTGGGAATTTAGTTGTAGGTTTTACAAAATCAGTGTGACTGAAGATTTGTTATTACCATGTAATTCAGCAGCGAAATCTGCAAAACAAGGTATGGGATACTTTTCTTCAACAGTTTGTACATTTAGAGCACGATAATCACCAACAGGTCTCCAATCGACAGATTCCCTTTTCGGCACCAGGTCCAGTGGTGAAGAGTAATTTCTTTTGGGAAGTCTCATATGACTGAGCTGTAGCATGTTCTTAAATTAAGCCTTAGCAATTCTTAGCCAATCTAGAGCTAATAGTCTGGGATTAGCAGTGACTAGAGGCTCCTTAGTGTTTATGTAATGCACAGTGTTGTGCTTAACCGGTTAGTTGGGATCCGGTAAGTTTGTGATTCCGGGAAATTTGAGTAATATTTCACCATAAATATTATTTCCAAAACTAGGTTTCACAGAAAAAATATTGCAAACACTTAATTTGGCAGGAGCTTTTAAATTAGTGATGAAATCAATAAGACGATGATTCCGTAAATCAAGTTTTAAATTAAAATTATGTACAAACTGAGCTCCTAAAATAGCACATGAAACATCATAAATATAAAAGCATAAGTAAAATTTCGGCGTAAGCCTAAGTTAATATTAATACCTGCGCGATCATAAACATTGATTTTGGTGCCATTAGCACTACGAAAAGCTTGAAGAATAGGCTGAAACTTATCAATTCTGTTGGCGGCCATAAGATTGACATCGGATCCAGAGTCAACAAGAAAATACATACATGTATTTCTGTCTCTAACGAAAAGGCAACGAGAAAGTGCTGGGGAGAAATCTGGCACAGCTACTCTTCCTACTTCGTGTTTTACGAATAGGAACAGGGTGGTAGGCAATTTTTTTTTTTCTTTATCCTGAAATTTATTATGATACCAACAATATTTAGAATCTCTGTGGCGGGAATGAGAACGGTAACGCTGATGATTATCGCTCCTAGAAACACTTGGCTGAAAAAAAAACCTCCTCTAGCCGGCTGCCCGAAGAGAGCAGATGACTACAAGGCCAATGCAGTAAATTTTATCCTGTTATTCATTATTTTTTGTGATTATTTATTTGATTTTTTGATCCTGGGAAATTAAATGAAAAATTAAAGTTATTGGATGTTCTAAAGAAAAGTAATTTGAAGAATTATACATAAACTTAATTCATTAAAAAATCAAACCCGATCAAATCAAATTAACTTTTTTGATAAAACCTATTAAATATTATAGTGCCACAATCACACATCAGATGGCGCCAACACTGTAATTTCTTAGGTATGTATGGAGGTTTGTCATCCTAGAAAGTTGGACGTTCAGGAGCTCAATCCTGAGACATTCCCTAAAGTTCCTTCCTCGGGAAGTCATGATCGTATCATTTTACTATCAAGTGGAATTTAGGATAATTGGATAATTTGAAGCTCCCGAGGCGTATTTAGAGCTTTTGTACTAGATGAATTCTATCTGTTTAGATCTTTATTGTAGAAAATGAGTGATGTATACTCAATTTTGGAAACCATTGTATATATTCACAAGTATATATTCATTGTATATATTCGAACTTTCATTAAAAACTCACAACTAGGAATATTGAATTAATATAACAATTTATTTAAAATTACAATTTCTAATATTCTACAAATTATTCAAACAATTGTTGATAACATGAAAATACATTCGCAATTTTGACTTTGATTTAAAAGGTTGGTTGGTTGACTCTATGACGGCCGATTATCAACACGAGGGATATAGGCCCTGAGGGGAGTGCCCTCCGTGGGGGTCTTTCTAAGGGATCTTAACCCGTATTTACGGCAAGGTTCGAAGAAAACCATGGAAAACTCTGAACGGTTAGGCCGACGAGCGCGACAGGGGTTTGATCCCAGAACCTCCCGTCTACCAGCTTTGAGAGCAGAACCTCTCAGCCACTGGTGGGAAGATTTAAAAGGAATACATGCATTAATCATGATTATTTTACAATGTCCAAAAGTCACGTTCCTTTAAAATGTAACATTGCACACTCATTTTAAAATAGATAATTTTCATGCTTAAAATGATCTGAATAAAAAGCATGTATAATAAATGGTATCAATACATTTCAGTATAACAATGAAATTTTTATTCTGTTTTTTTATTTATTTTAGATTCAGGGTTTGATAATTTGAAAGATGCATTAGAATCAGGGACGTCTAAAATTGGGAAATAAACAATGTACTCCAGAATGGAATAATAAACGTTTTGGATTGTAAACTTTTAGTATAATAAACAATTTTGTCTCTTTAGCTTTTTATTTATCTGTCTATGCCTTTGTATACACCACACAAAATACCTGGATGAAATTCTAAGATCATTGTGCGAGACACAACAGTAAATCCGCTAGAACTGTTGTTCAATTTTAATGTTTAATCTTGGCTGATAACATTTTAGATATTTTTGTGCTTTTTTAAACTTATATCTGTTTTTTTTTTTAATTCTTATACTCTTAATGCTTTCAGCTTTATGCGTGGTATCTGGAATTTATTTTTATTTATTTTATTTTATTTTATTTTTTTTTTTTTTTGAGTAAGTGTAAGTTACAATGTACGACTGTTGTCGGTGAATGATAATTAGGCAATAATACTATTCCAGATAGTTTAACTGTTTTCGAAAGTTTCGTTTATACATTTGCATCATTCATCTGTTATAAAGGGAGCTGATAGCAATGATTTCTATTTAACATATTTTCCTGTTGCTGAAGTAATTTCGTTTGTGTTATTTCCAGTTAATCATGGAATCCAATTTTAATCTTTATAGAAATTCTTATTAATATAATTTTATGTGCCTTTCTTTTTTAGCACCTCAAAATTACTTTCTGATACAAATATCATTTACATTTTATCGTCGTTAAAATGACCAATGAATATGATTAATATTTGATAGCATGACGATGACTTATATATTTATTTCCAATCGGGCTGGTATCTAACAATGAATTGGTTTGATGTCTTACTGTTGTCAGATATTAAACGTCCCAGCTCCCCCAAACCCGCTCAATAATCATTTAATTGTTTTTACTCGTAAAAAAACATTCCTTCGTTTCCATCAATATGCTAATTTGTACGTTTTCCCAGGTTCAATGTAGCAAATGCGTCATTCGGAAAATGTATCTTGTAATTTCATTATCTCGGTTTTTATAAGTGTAAACTTTTAATTATTTTATATATATTTTTTAAGATACTGTTTTTAATTTTTTTAATACCGTTAAAAATTAGTTGAAGCGACGAGACATTTTACTTTAGATTTATTAATTTGAAGAATAATTTTTTCTCAAAGAAATGTGGCGTAATTTTTTTCAACGGTTTAAAAATAAAAAAGAAAGATCTTAATAGTTCGTCAAGTTAGCGAGTTAAGTTAGTTTCAAAAAATGATGAACTGTGTATTTTGAATAGAAGTAATATATCGGGAAAAAATAAAATTCAACAATTTGTTTTCATTTCCAACATCATTATAGCAGTATCTAAGATACTAGTGTGATGAGTTGACATGTTTCAACTCCTCCCTTATTTGTGGAAAAAGGATAATCTCTCTGGAATGAAAATAATCTGACAGATTGATCTCTATTGACAAAAATTCTATCAATAGTGTGAATTTCATTTTCACTTTGAGATAAGCCAAGCTGCAATACATGCTTTGTATTGAATGGTATGTTATCTGAATGAGTAGATAAGAATTGTAAAGTATTGTTCTTGTGGATACAAAGAACTGGGCCCCTACGAAATGCAATGTTTTCTGGGAAATTCCTGGAATGCAAGGAAAGCCCCTGGGAAGTGAAATTGCTGACGGCAGTTGAAGGTGGAAGGAGTTGAATGTGGAATCAGTGGGATTTGGAATACTGGAGAGTGAGGTTCCACTTTGAGCGGACGTCAGAATCGGAATTTGGCTGACCATGTAAATTTACAGCATGGATGCTTATCATAATTTTTCATTTTTACTTTTGTTTTCTTTTTTTAATGTGTTAATTTAAAATAAAGTTTTTTTCGTTTAAAACGATAAATGGAATTTATTAATTATATATACAACGTCTCACGCTACCACAGCAATAGTATATATAATTAATTGGTGGCAGCAAATGGGATATGTAATCTAGAATAAATTAGATTACGGATCTATGTTAACCTGATTAAACAGATGATGAGCCAGTGGAAAATGGGCAAGCAGAGTTGTGGATTCGTGAAGTCTAATTGGAGTCGTGGTTTTTTCTCGGAGTTCTAGCAAGCAGAGAACTGGTAAAAGAACTTTATCGACAAAAGCTGTGTAGTGTATGGACAGTCAACTATAGATTTGGTGATACGTGTTTGTGCTTCTTAATATATCCAGTGGAATGAACATATGCTGCGTACCATCTGAGTTGTCTACATACGGATCTGAGGTGAAATTAGTGCCTCATCAGCGAAACTAGTGTCTTCAAATCTTCAAAAATCTGTGTGTGTCATCTTTAAAAATGCTTGGAAACCTGGTATCAGTGTGGAGGAAATATCTGCATCTGGAGGTAAGCTCTTTTATGATATCTTCTATAGAGGTCTGTTTTAAATTAAATTTTGTGTATAAATTTTAATTTTGGGGAACAAAACTCTATGAAAATTTTAAGAATTCTAGGGAAGCTATTAATTTGGGTATTTTAATTTTTAGTTAGAATTTTTATGTTTGTTGATTTTCTAGTATCTGTTAGGTATAATATTGGGTTAAGAAAATTATATACTTATGTATATGTTAAAATTTACTTGGGGTATAGTAAATTGTTATTGATTAATTGAGATTATTAATCAGGATATTTTAATCATAATTTTGTATAAAACTTTTGGAAATAAGAGTTTTGTTTATATACATTTTAGTTATTACAGTAATAAAGTTATAGCTTAATTTTATGGGTATACTGTGGATGATTATGATTAATGTTTCAAAATAAATTGATGTTATACTGTACTGTTGGGTATAAAATTTATTTTGGGGGATATACTCAGTTTGAAAGACGTCACTGTTGCATGAGAATTTGCTATATTAAAATTGTGTCGTTTTTGAATACATTATTATACGTATAGGGAAGAAAATTCTATTTCTGTGTTTATTGTATTATTGTAAATTGAATATATCTGATATTTTGAAATTTATTATATTTTGGGGGAAAATATGTCAGAATATTTAGGAAAATATAATAAAAGTGTCTTGCTGTTATTAGCAGAGGAATTTGAGACCAGTGTGTCAAAAACGTGTAGAAATAAAGCTATAATTCAGGCTATCGTAGATGCAGAGGATTATGATGAAAGTTTCGCTAAAATTCGATTGCAATATTTTCTTGAACAGGAGGCGGAGCGGAAAGAACAGGAAAAACAAATCGAAAAAGATCGTAAAGAAAGAGAGAGGCAAATTGAAATAGATAGGATTGCGCAAGAGGAAAAAGATAAGCTTAGGAAATTTGAGTTAGATAAACTTGAAAAACAACTTGAGGTAGATAAACTTGAAAAACAACTTGAGGCAGATAAACTCGAAAAACAGCAGCAACTTGAATTACAAAAACTTGAAAAAGAACAGCAATTTGAATTAGAAAAATTGCGTATTCAAAATTCTGCGGATGTTGTTAGTGTTTCATCTAATGAATCAAATGTAGATTTTCATAGAACTCCTAAGGTAAATTTAAAGGATTTGGTTCCGCGTTTTGATTCTAAGTTAATTGATATAACTCTTTTCTTTATGATTTTTGAAAGGCAAGCCGAGAAAGCTAAAATTTCTCAGGAAGATTTGGTCAGTCAATTAATTCCTTTATTACCTTCTGACATTGCCGAAATTATAGTTAAACAACCAACAGACAAATGTGATGATTTTCAACATATAAAGAAAGTTTTGTTAGATAGGTTTAGGCTAAGTACACGCGTCTTAAAACAAAAATTTGAAACTCATCAAAGAAAATCTGGTGAATTATGGGTGGATCTGATTTATGAGTTAAGGGGTTATCTAGATAATTGGTTAGAGTCGTTAGAAGTGAGGGATTTTGAGTCCTTAAAAGAACTAATGCTCACGGAACAATTGAAAAAACGTGTCCCTTTTGAGATAAAAGAAAAATTTATGGATGATTGGGAGGAAATACAGATTGCTTCTAAACTCGCGGAAAAATCGGATAAATTCGAGAGTATAAGAAGAGAATTTAACAGGTCGGATAGAAAACCGTGGGAAAATAAATCTTTTCAGGATAAGCAAAAAGACAGCTTTAATTCTAAAAGTAGAAAGGAAATTAAATCAAAATCGGAATTTGAGAATACGAAAGAGAGTGGGAAAACTGACCAATTTAAGAGGGACAATGCTTTCGAAAAGCAAAGACAAGTCCAATGTTATAATTGTTTGGTTGTGGGTCACATCCGTCCAAATTGCCCGGAATTGTTAAAAAGTAAAACTAATTATGAAGATAAAAGCATAGCTTGGATCATTACTAGTGATGGGAAAAGTGAAAATAATAGGGAGGGTGTGGAAACCGAATTACCTATGGTTGATTTAGGCGTGAATGGTAAGAAAGTAAAAGCGATTAAGGACACAGGTGAGCAAATTGCGGTTTTTGATGCTAATGACATTCCGTGGAGTGCTAAGAAAGTGGGAAATGTCTTTCTTATACCGGCCCTCGGAAATAGACAAAAAGCGGATTTGGTGTCAGTGCCGGTTGCTTTGATGGAAGGTGAAAAAGAGTATGTTGAAAAAAATGTGGTGGTTGCAGTTGTGAGAAAACTAAATTCTCCGCCCCTTATAACACCAGCTGTTTATGAATTATTAAAGTTAGAAAATATGGATAAGCAAAATTCAGTGTGTAAACAGGTGGAAAATCAGAGAGAATTAAATGGGAAGGGAACCTTCAGATTGTCTAGCGATCATGAGCAAAATTTTGTTAGAAAAATGGTTGGAAATGAAATCTGTGAAAGGGATAAGTCTGTTAATAAGATAGAGGCATATTCACTAGGAGACGTGAATGATAGGAATTTGGAAAAAGGATCTGAATTGATCGACATAAAAGATAATGCTTCTCAAATGGATATGGTTAAAAGGTCATGTAAGAGAGGTCAATTTCGGGAAAAGAATTCTGAGCATGATGTAAATATACCCAGGTATTTTGTTGGTAGTATGGGATTTATACATGTTAGAAACAGAATTAGAAAGAAATTGAGTTCATCTATGACTGTGGCCAGTAAATTTAACTCTTGGATGAAGGTAAATAACAGAGTAAATTGGGGGGCTAAATGCCAAGAAAGTGAATATGGTAATTCAGAGTTAAAAAGAATGGAGCATTCTACTTTTAAAACGAATCGTAAAGAAAGATTTATTAAAATCTAACAAGATTTTGAAAAGAAAAATTATGATTATGAAGTTGTAAAGCGAAATTTATTGTCGAAAAGATTTTCTGATAGAAGTAATTTAGATATTGGCTTTCGGGAGAATTCTCTAAATTAATTTTATTCTAAATTTTGGAGTACTCATTATTGTAATATCTGTATTGTGTTTATTTATCATTTAATGCTTAATATTTTCGCATTGGTAAAACTTCATTAATTTAATAATTGCATAAATTTAGTATGCATTCTTTTTGTTTGTAGAAGCGTCTAAATTTAGGCTGTTAGGCAAGTTCTTAAGAGAATTGTATTAGGCATTGTGTTATATATAGATTTATTCTTTTTTTTTTCTCTCATTATTATTATTTTTTTGTTAGAATCATGTAAAGTGTAATCTGTATTTGGTATTATATGTATGTGAAGTATTTCAAAATTGTTTCTTAGGGCATCAATTGTATAAATTATTCCTGGAATTATACTTTGGTATTGTAGGTATGGGATCATAGTAAATCCTGTTGACAGTGTGGTCTATCAAATACTGAGTATGGGAATGTGTTTGTTGTCTATATGGATTTTTCATGTGTTATTCTAAATTCCTTTATGCTTTGATGACCTCTTTAGAAATTGATTGAAGGAGCTTATTCTATTAATATATATGCCAAATTTCTTCTAGAAATTTTTCCTTAGGGGGAGGTGTTGTGATGAGTTGACATGTTTCAACTCCTCCCTTATTTGTGGAAAAAGGATAATCTCTCTGGAATGAAAATAATCTGACAGATTGATCTCTATTGACAAAAATTCTATCAATAGTGTGAATTTCATTTTCACTTTGAGATAAGCCAAGCTGCAATACATGCTTTGTATTGAATGGTATGTTATCTGAATGAGTAGATAAGAATTGTAAAGTATTGTTCTTGTGGATACAAAGAACTGGGCCCCTACGAAATGCAATGTTTTCTGGGAAATTCCTGGAATGCAAGGAAAGCCCCTGGGAAGTGAAATTGCTGACGGCAGTTGAAGGTGGAAGGAGTTGAATGTGGAATCAGTGGGATTTGGAATACTGGAGAGTGAGGTTCCACTTTGAGCGGACGTCAGAATCGGAATTTGGCTGACCATGTAAATTTACAGCATGGATGCTTATCATAATTTTTCATTTTTACTTTTGTTTTCTTTTTTTAATGTGTTAATTTAAAATAAAGTTTTTTTCGTTTAAAACGATAAATGGAATTTATTAATTATATATACAACGTCTCACGCTACCACACTAGTAAGTTCACTTCACGAACCGTCGCGTCGGGTGGAGCTGGGGTTTTTATTCATTTCATTCATTTCATTCATGTCTTTCTCGTCCAGATATACTTGGCGCATCACCTTGGCACAAACGAGAAGTGCAACACACTTGTTCTAACCTTTCACCTTAAACTAGTAAAGATAATGAGTTTTGTTTGGAGGTTATACTCATAAATACAGTCGAAATAGTAGAGTAGAATAACAATACCTAATACTATATTTTGAACTATATTCAAGATTTGCGAACGTTTAAAGATTATACTTATTTCCGAAATGTTGTCTTTCTGAATTATGAAATGAACAAAGTAATATATTATACAAAGAACATGTTAATAAATAGCAGGACTTAATAAAATATCTCATTTTAGAATACTATTTTGATTAAAAAACTTAAAATATGGATGAATTGTTGTGAAAAGGAATGAAAAAATTTACTTTTTGTTTTAAGAGGGAGGAGGATTAAAATTAAAGCTAATGATATACAAAGTTAATTTAGATATAATTAGTTACAGTATGATAAGTTTTTTGTGATACAGAGGCTAAATAAAATTTCTATTTGTTTAATTGGTGCATGGGATTTGAATAAAATTTGATCTCCTAAATTAATTTCCAAGTACGGCTAAATTCCACTTAAGACAAGCAAATTCACATAAAGTAAATAGAAAAAATATATTTTCCCCTAAAAACAATTCTCCCCTCTCCTCCCCTCTGTTTCTCATCCTCAACTTAAAGGAGATGTTAGAGATTTTCTTTAACTATAAAAGGAGAGTTAAATGTCACGAGGCATGAGGCGCTACACCGGTTATGACAGAACTCCGGATTTTTTATCTTGAGTAAAAAATATTGTGTTGATAAGGGATTATATTGGACGATTGGTGATTTTTAACTGATCAGGCTCTTCTATTTATTTCTGATCACTATATTACGATCACGATATTATTACTGATCACTATGTAAAAAGTCCTTATGGATAGGTGAGCGGGGGGAGGGGGGAAATAAAGCATTTTTTAATAGTTTTTTACAAATTTCTCAGAAACTGTTGGTTTCCATGAAAAAATTACTCAGACATAAATTAAAGAACATAAAATTATCTACAAATGACAGGTATATACAGTGGGGCCTCGATTATCCGTCAGTCAGGAGACCGGAGCTTTGACGGATTTTCTGCAAACAAAATCACTTTAATTTCAAATTTATTTACTTAATGTCGCCATAATAAATGCTACCGAGATAAAAATTGGTAAAATTGTTCATTGATGGCTACTGATGACTATGTAAAAAGACCTGATGGATAGGAGGGGAGGGGGGCAAAATAAAGTAATTTTTTAATAGTTTTTTACAAATATCTCAGAAATTGTTGGTTTTCATGAAAAAATTACTTTGACATAAATTAAATAACATAAAATTCTCTGCAAATGACAGGTATATACAGTGGGACCTCAATTATCCGTCAATCAGGAGACCGGAGTTTTGATGGATTTTCCGCAAAAAAATCCCTTTAATTTCAAATTTATTTACATAATGCCGCCATAATAAATGCTACAGAGATAAAAATTGGTACAGTTGTTCATTGATGGCTACTCATGACTATGTAAAAAGGCCTGATGGATAAGAGGTGAGCGAGGGGGGGGGCAAAATAAAGTACTTTTTTAATTTTTTACAAATATCTCAGAAACTGTTGGTTTTCATGAAAAATTACTACATAATTTCTGAGATATTTGTAAAAAACTAAAAAAGTTCTTTATTTTGCCCCCCCCCCCTACCCTCGCTGACCTCCTATTCATCAGGACTTTTTACATAGTCATCAGTAGCCATCAATGAACAACTGGACCAATTTTTATCTCTGTAGAATTTATTATGGCGACATTAAATAAATTAATTTGAAATTAAAGTGAGTTTTGGGGGGAAAATCCGTCAAAGCTCCGGTCTTCTGACTGACGGATAATCGAGGTTCCACTGTATATACCTGTCATTTGTAGAAAATTTTATGTTCTTTAAGTTATGTCTGAGTAATTTTTTCATGAATTTGTAAAAAAACTAAAAAAAATACTTCGTTTAGCACCCCTCCCCCCGCTCACCTCCTATCCATGGGGACTTTTTGCATAGTCATCAGTAGCCATCAATGAACAACTGGACCAATTTTTATCCCTTTAGAATTTATTATGGCGACATTAAATAAATTAATTTGAAATTGTGATTTTTGGGGGGGAAATCCATCAAAGCTCCGGTCTTCTGACTGACGAATAATCGAGGTTCCACTGTATATACCTGTCATTTGTAGATAATTTTATGTTCTTTAATTTATGTTGGAGTAGTTTTTTTATGAAAAACAACAATTTCTGAGATATTTGTAAAAAACTAAAAAAATTCTTTGTTTACCCCCCCCCCTCCCTCCCCCCCCTCACCTCCTATCCATGGGGACTTTTTACATAGTCATCAGTAGCCATCAATGAACAACTGGACCAATTTTTATCTCCTTAGCATTTATTATGGCACACTGCTCAAAAATGGTCTAATTTGACTGGACTAACGGTATAATGGAGAAGTACCAGAATATTAACTAAGCCCGAACTAAAAAAAAAAAATACCGATTGATCAAATAATTGTATTTCGTTAAGCATTAAATTTTCTTATTTTTTCCATCTCCGAAAAAACAATAATCATGGATTTAATTAATTTTGCAATATGCGATGCACCCAGACAATTTTGATTAAATCGGTAAGTTGTTGCAAACGCACTGTAGTTTGTTTTTGGCGTCAAAATGGCGATTTTTGCTTTGTATAGCAACCTGGTGTTATATAATAAAAAATACGTGTATAAATAAATAAAATGAGATAATATAAAAATAATTAATTAATGCAATTAAATGCGTGTGTTTAATAAAAATAATGTGTGAAAATTGGGTTTTCTCGTCAAAATGGCGCAAATCCTGACACGCCTGCGGTATCTCTTCCATCTAAGGTTATTTTTTTATTTAATAAATAAAATTTATTATCATTTGAAAACAAATTTATGAGTAATTAAGTTAATTAAGACTTTAATAGCAACATTCTTCCATTTATTTATTGGGCGCTACACTTTGGCAAATAATATGGTGATAGCTTTTTTTTTCTTTTTATGGAAAGTGGTCAACAGGATAATGGAGAAGTACTAGAATATTTTTCTACATTTTATAGTTATATTAAGAAATATATATGTTTAAGATTTGCTGAATCTCTATGTGTTTACTTTTTCACGCAGTATATTAGTGCAGATTGTCAGCTCTGTTATTCTTTTTAAATATCTCCTACTTATATAAAAATAGCATATGTTATCTGTGGTATTTCGCATAAACATTGTAAAATTAAGATTATCAGATTTTATCCTACTTCAACTGTCATAACTGCTGATGAAGCAGTCATTTTTGGCGATTTTTTCTGCTACCTGTAAACAGGGCTGTAGCTAGAAATAAACAATAGGGGGTGCTCAAGAAAACGTAGGGAAGGCTCATACTATTTCTCTCTCGCACAAATACAGATATGTATGTTCAAAGTATTATATAGAAAGGTAAATTAGTGCATATTCATAGTGTAGGCACTATGCTTCTTATTAAACTGTTTATAATAACTTTATTTGATGCTAAGAACACTAAAGGCTGCAGACAGGGATGTAATGGAGGATATACGGTGGATACCTTCTGCTCTCTTAAAACGAAAGAGTGGATTTTGCTTCTCAGAAAAGAGCTCTAATTTATTGGATCGTGAATGAGTTGATTTTTAAATGTTTCACTCATCATGATTTGAATTTTTATTTTCCTAATGCACTCCAGAAGGGCGAATACTAAACAACTCATCTCGATAAAAAAGCACTCATTGGCGAGCGGAAATCCAGTAAGCTGACGCAGTTGACGTGACCTCACTGTCCCCATATCCGCTGAGCAGACGACAGACGTGTGGTGTGTAGTACGCGGCTAACACCACGTTGTTAAAATTTTAAAGAAAGAATACTTGAAAAGGTAAGAATTTCTGCTGATTTAAATACTCTAATTATGTTTTTTATAATGATTCTGTTTTATATTAATTGTTATTTTATATATGGCGTGATATTTTTCAGTTTATATCAATATTTTTATTAAATATGTCTTAACCCTAACATTTAGGACTATTTTTACATGCGAACATTTAGAGATCTTTTAAGTTGGAAGGATAAATATTAAAAATATTCTGAAATATAATGAAATAAATCCTTTGCCTCTCCTTTATGTTTTTTTTAATGTTGTTTCAATAAATATGATTTATATAAATAGCATTTAGTAGCAATTTAAACTTTTAAAGAAAATATCTTGGCGGTACGTTTGTTTATATAGTCAGGGGTCGATGCAAGTTTTTTATCTTGGGGCCCATTTTGTGAAAAGTAAAGGTTATTTTTGTGAAATTTATTATATTTTTGTGAAAAATAACATTTTGTAACGAAAGTTGAAATCCAGCTAATCAAATTCGAACCAAGCATTTATAAACAAAAAGTTTTTAAAATCCTTTTGCTGAAGTTTTTCTCTTTTTTGAACTTGTTTGTTTACAAATTACACATTTTAAAACATCATAAAATAATAAATAATAAGTTTTTATGGAATAGAATTTTGTGAAAGGATCAATTTTAGTAAAAGGAATTTTGTGAAGGGGCCCATTTTATCAAATTGATTTTCGTGAAGGGTCCCTAAATAGGCCCAAAATTTTGTCTGGATCGAGCCCTGATAGTATATATTTTTAGCGATGTTTCAGAACTCTAACTTTTATAATACTATAAATTGAAAATTGACTTGTCTGACTTTAAAAATATTGTTTTAAAGTAAACAAATTATATTTCTTATTTTATTCTCAGTCTGAATTCTAATATTTTAAAATATACTTGATTTATGAAACTGTATAAATCCCATATTTTTTATCGTATGTTGTTAAAAATAAGGTAAATATCTACATTCCCGGATATTCACGGTGTGAATATTCCTAAATAGTATTAGGATTAAAACATATTTAATGATAATATTGATATAAACTGAAAAATATCATGCAATGTATCGAATAATATTGCATAGAAAACATAATCATTATAACAAAATAAAAAAAAAGATTAAAATATTTAAATCAGCAGAAATTCTTATCTTTTCAAATATTCCTTTTAAAATTCTCTTTTTGGGTCGGGAGGGGGGGGGGTAGATATTTCAAGCAGCTCAGGGAAAAAAAAAAAAAAAAAAAAAAAAAAAAAAAAAAAAAAAAGATACTTTTCACTTAATTGTTGAATATATACATATATGTAAACATAAATATGTATACATTCAATATGCAAATTACTTTTTTTTCTAAAATAATAATCTACCTGTTCATGAAATTTATTATTTTACAATGAATTATGACATTTTACCATGAATTTTAATTCTCCTTCCCCTCCTCAAGTATGAGTTAGTTATAAATCACTCAAGTGCTACTGGATTTAACCTTCATTGATTTGATTTCACTCAAGTATGAGTAAAATAGAGATAACTCAATCATGAGTTGCTTAAAAACAACTCGTTCACTCGAGTTGTTTCAACTCTTCATGAGAAGCTGACTTTCAAATCATGAGATGAGTGGATTTCGGCTCAACTTGAGTTATTTTGGCTCTTTCGTTTTAAGAGAGTGGATTATTTTAAGGAGTACCGTATACCCTATTCTCAAAAACACTATAGCATATATTTTTTAGGGTATACCCTCTGCCTACAGCGCATGCCCTCTGGTATTTTTACGACTACATCACTGGCTGCAGAATGAAAATTTTCAGGGTATAATTATACTAGTGAAATAATAAGTGATGATGTCAATAAGTAAACAAAAAGCTGATAGTTCACCTGTTTCAAAAGAGTTGAAACCTTTAATTTTTTTCTAAATATTCCCTATCCTTAAGGATTCTAAAGTTATATTTTTATATGACAAAAAACATTAGAAAAATAAAGAATGTATTTTGCATTTCAAAATTATTTGTGTGTCTAGTCAAATGCTAAAACCACTTGTATTTAAATTGGCTATTAGCTTTTTTCCTTTGTATCATTTATAAATCAAGTATCTTATATGTATATATATATATACAGTTGACGCTCGTTAGAACGACTCTTCGCGTGCCAAAGAAAAGGGTCGTTATAATGGTAGGTGGCTGTAACGATAGTAAACGCAAAAAGACTAATCAGGTGCAGTAAAATTAAGGTTTCAAAGAAAATTCTATAATACAAACTTATTAAAAATTTTTGTTTACTTTTGTATCAAATAAACGCTGACAATAAAAAATTATAAAAAATCAATTTAAGAGAATTATTACATATTTCTAAAATAAAATTTTAAATTATTATTAAATCACAAAAAAAAAGTTACGTATTAACATTTATTTTCTATAAAAATAATTCAAAATTATTGTTTGTTTTTTGTTCATTTGATATTTCCTTAATAGCCTACATCAGTCATGCGAAAAAACGCACAAGCTAATGTTAAGTCTATGGGAAGGTTCTTGCGCGATTTCTCGCTCGCATCTTAATATTTTTAAATGCTTTTTTGCATAGGATAGCTGAGGTCGATCTCTAACGTTGTTAGTTTTTACTTTTTCGATTTTGGTTCCAAGTTTTTTCCTTTTTTTTCTTTTTTTTTTTTTTTTTTTATAAGAGTGCTTTCACTTTCAGAACCGGTTCCAACCGGTTCCAAAACTGAAAATGTCCGCTTATAAAAACTGTAACCAAAATCGAAAAAGTAAAAACTAAAAACGCTAGAGATCGACCTCAGCTACCCTATGCAAAAAAAAATCATTTAAAAATATTAAAATGCAAGCGAGAAATCGCGCAAGAACCTTCCCATAGACTTAACATTAGCTTGAGCGTTTCTTCGCGTAACTAGTGTAGGCTCTTAAAACAAAATTTTCCATCTCAGTTAGATATGATAAGTAACTTTCTGTGTTTTATTGTCTTTAAAAAAAAAAATGCTTTAAGAGCCTACACTAGTCACGGGAAGAAACACTTCAATATTGTGGCTGGCGTTTTCAAACAAACAAGAGGATGGTCTAACTTCAAATGATTGACAAGACAACTCCTCCAATTGAGAAAAAGAATGAATTCAACAAAAGATAACTGACATTTTCTTTGCACTGTTACTCTTGGATAGTTGCCAAGATTTTAAGTCCACAAAAAGAAAGGATTTTGTATCTTAGCTTTGCATGGAATTAGGAAAAAAAATGTTAAACAGATATACAGATTTAAAACATTGTGTATTTTGTACTAGGGGAAAGGGGAAAATGAAATTTAAGTGAGAGCGATGGGGCGATCCCCATTTTTTAGAAAATTTAGAGATTTAGAAAATTTAGAGTTTAGAAAATTTGAATTATTTAGAAATTCGCCCCCACCCAGGGCTTAATTTCTAAAAAAAATTTACCGGAGCCCTAATATTCCGTAGTACTAACACCCGTAGCGTACCGTTCCCCTCCGCTGTCACTTCAGTCTGCATATTTATATTTCATACATTATTTTCAAAATTTAAAGTATTTTTATATTATTTTTTTTTTCACAAAATAAAAAATTTAAATACATCTCTCTGCGTACACTTAGCTATCAACTATTCTACTTTTTAGTCATTATTACTACCAAATATAAATCTTTGCCGAATCTTAGTGTTAGTTAATCGCAGAATTATGTGCTTAAATAAGCTAAGAATTATGATTCGGAAATTGTGTTAACACAAAACTTGAATAGTTCGCAGATATGCAGAATAGAAAAAGACTTTACTCTTTATTCTGATCAAAATAGCATTAAAATCATTTGAAATAGAAAAAAATTAAAATTTGAAATTTAAAAACAGATTGAGCTCTAGTCTGCCGAAACCCGAAGACTGATATAAAAACCGAACCCGTTTCATCTCCATTGCTTACATGAGCGACACTTTATGTCATTTATTAGTGTTTTGATACAAAAGAAGGCAAAAGATTGGAGATGGGAGGAAAAGGAAAGGGTAATTTAGGATTCGTTTTTCGGAAGCGTTATTGCACTGGTCTCCGGAGTTTCTATCTTTACAAGAAGAAAGTATTGGATTCATAAAAATTTTCGACTTCCGATTTTAAACGGATTTATATGTTTTAGAAGACTTGAATGCGCTATGACTGTTTTTCGAAAATGTCTGTCTGTATGTATATGACAAAAATTTTATGGGCGGTCTATCTCAAGAACTAATACACAGAATTTAATAAAATTTTAGATTCATTTAGACCTTGATATAAATTGGTGCTGATTAGTTTTTGGTGTGAACCATCCAAAGGCTATGCTGCTTTTTTCACGATTTCCGCAATAGCTCTCTCTCAAGAACTAAAACACAGATATCACCTACCTTCCGATTCAGCTAGGCGTGGATATAAGTTGTTGTTGATTAGGTTTTGGTGTAAACCGCCCAAGAGGTGGCGCTGCTATGCTGCATTATTCCCGATTTTCATATATCAAGAACTAATGCATGAATTTTCATTAAATTTCAGATTCAGTTAGACGTTGACAAAGTTGTTGCTTATTTGGTTTTGGTGTTAACTACCCATCAGGTGGCGCTGCTATGCTCCATTTTTCGGGATTTACACGATTTTAGTGATAATGACTATCACTAAAATTATATTCCATGCATTAAATTCCATGCATTAGTTTCTCGAGATATGACATCTCGAGAAACTAATGCATGGAATTTAATAAAACTTCACATTCAGTTAGGTATTGACATAAATTTGTGCTGATTAGTTTTTGGTGTAAATCACACAACAGATGGCGCAGCTATGTTTTATTTTTCACGATTTCCGCAATAGTTCTATCTCAAGAACTAGTAAAAAAATGTTCATCTACCTTCAGATTAAGTTAGGCATGGACATAAGTAGTTTCTGATTAGGTTTAGATGTATACCGCCCAACAGATGGTGCTACGCAGCTGCATTATTCAGGATTATCAAAAAAGTTATATCTCATAGACTAATGCACAAATTTTCATGAAGATTTAATAAGATGTTGACGTAAGTTGTTGCTTATTTGATTTTGGTGTAAACTGCCCAACAGGTGGCGCTGCTCTGCACCATTTTTCAGGATTTACGCGATTTTAGTGATAGTAATATCTCGAGATATAATGCATAGAATTTAATAAAACGTTAGATTCATTTAGGCCTTGATATAAATTGGTGCTGATTAGTTTTTAGTGAATATCGCCCAAAAGTGGCGCTGCTATGCTGCATTTTTCACGATTTCCACATTAGCTGTATTTCAAGGACTGATACACAGATTTTCATTTACCTTCAGATTCAGTTAGATGTGGACATAAGAAGTTTCTGATTAGGTTTAACTGCATACCGCCCAACAGGTGGAGCTGCGAAGCTGCATTATTCAGGATTTTCAAGAAAGCTATATCTCAAGGACTAATGCACGAATTTTTTTCAAATTTTACATTCAGTAAGACGTTGACATAAGTTGTTGCTTAGTACGTTTTGGTGTAAATTGCCCAAAACATGGCGCTGCTATGCTGCATTTTTCAGGATTCCCGCAATAGCTGTACCTCAAGAACTAATGCACAGATTTTCATATACCTTCAGATTCAGATGAACGTCGACATAAGATGTTGCTGATTAGGTTTTGGTGTATACCGCCCAACAGGTTGCGCTTATATGCTGCATTTTTTCAGGATCTCCACAATAGCTTTATCACAAGAACTAATGCATGAATTTACAAGAAATTTCAGATTCAGTTTGACATACATATAAGTTGTTGCTGATAAGGTTTCGGTGCACACCGCCCAAAAGGTGGTACTGCTCTGCTGCATTATTCACGATTTTCAAGATAGCTATATCTCAAGAACTAAAGCACAGATTTTCATTAAATTTAACATTCAGTTAGACGTTGACATAAGATGTCACTTATTAGGTTTTGGTATGCTGCATTTTTCAGGATTTCTGCAACAGCTGTATATCAAAAACTAATGCACAGATTTTCATCTACCTTCAAATTCAGTTAGACGTATACTGTATTTTTCTCGACTTCCGTAATAGCTCCATTTCAAGAAGTAACGCAGGGAATTTCAAATTTCAGATTCAGTTAGACATTAACATACGTTGTTGCTGATTAAGTTTTAATGTATACCGCCCAAAATGTACGCTGCATTATTCATGATATTATATAGCTATATCTCAAGAAATAATGCACGGATTTTCACTAAATTACAGATTCCGTTAGACGTTGACATAAGTTGTTGCTTTTTAGGTTTTGGTGTAAATCGAACAACAAGTGGCGCTGCTATGCTGTACTTTTTCAGGATTTGCTCCATAGCTCTATCTCAAGAACTAATGCACAGATTTTCATCAAACTTCAGATTCCGTTAGATGTGGATATTGTGATTTTGTGAAGTTTTTGCTTATTAAGTTTTTGTGTATACCGACGAACAGGTGGCACTGCTAAGTTACATTTTTCAGGATTTACAAGATTTTAGCGATAGTCGTATCTCAAGAACTAATGCACGAAATTTAATAAAATTTTAGATTCAGTTAGACTTTGATAAATGTGTACTGATTATTTTTTGATGTAAATAGCCAAAACATGTGGCGCAGCTATGCTGCATTTTTCAGGATTTGCGCACTAGCTCTATCTCAAGAACTAATACACAGATTTTCATCAAACATCAGATTTAGTTAGAAGTGGACGTAAGTTGTTGATTAGGTTTTGGTGTATACCGCCCAACAGGTAGCGCGGCTAAGCTGCATTATTCATGATTTTCAAGATAGCTCTATCTCAATGCACAGATTTTCATCAAATTTCAGATTTTGGTAAACGTGGATATAAGTTGTTGCTTATTATGCTTTGTTGTATACCTCGCAACAAGTGGCTCTGTATGATGCGTTATTCACGATTTCAAGATAGCTCCGTCTCAAGAAATAATGCACGAAATTTAATAAATATTTGTATTCAGTTATGACCTTCATATAAATTGGTGCTGATTAGTTTTTGGTTTAAATCGCTCAACTGGTGGCACTGCTATGCTACATTTTTCACGATTTTCACGATTGCTACATCTCAAGAACTAATGCACAGAATTTCATAAAATTTCAGATTCTGTTTGACCGTGACATAAATAGACGATGAAATGATTACACTTTGGTGTAAATAGCCCAAAAGATGACGTTGCTATGCTACTTTTTTATGATTTTCACGATAGCTAAATTCTAAAAAACTAATGCACAGAATTTCGTCAAACTTCAGATTCATTTAGACGTGGGCATAAGTTGTTGCTGATTAAGTATTGGTGTATACCGCCCAACCGGTAGCGCTGATATGCTGCGTTATTCACGATTTTCAAGATAACTCTATCTGAAGGACTAGTGCATGGATTTTCATTACATTACAGATTCAGTTAGACGTTGGCATAAGTTGTTGCTTATTAGGGTTTCGTATAAATTTCCCAACAGGTGACGCAGCTTATGCAGCATTTTTTCAGGATTCAGACGATTTTAGCGATAGTCTTACTAATTGATGGAATTTAATAAAACTATCCAGTTAGACTTCCAGTTAGCGGTCTATCTCAAGAACTAATACACAGAATTTAATAAAATTTTAGATTCATTTAGACCTTGATACAATTTGGTGCTGATTCGTTTTTGGTGTAAATAGCCAACAGGTGGCGTTGCTATGCTCTATTTTTCTCGATTTCCTCAATAGCTCTTTCTCAAGAACTAATGCAGGGATTACCAACAAATTTCAGATTCAGTTAGACATTGGTATAGGTTGTTGCTGATTATGTTTTGGTGCATACCGCCCACTGGGTGGTGGTGCTATTCTGCATTATTCACGATTTTGAACATAGCAATATCTCAAGGACTAATGCAGGGATTTTCATTAAATTTCAGATTCAGTTAGACGTTGACAAATGTTTTACTTGTTAGATTTTGGTGAAAATCGCCCAAGAGACGGTGCTGCATTTTTCAGGATTTTCACAAAAAACTTTCTCCTGAACAAATGCAAAAATTTTGATCAAACTTCAATTTCAGTTAGACGTGGACATAAGTTGTTGATGATTATGTTTAAGTGTATACAGGTGGCACTGTATGCTGGTTATTCATGATTTTCAAGATAGGTATATCTTAATAACTAATTCACGGAATTTATTGAGACTTTATATTATGTTAGATCTGCATATATATTATGTGCTGATTAGTTTTTTGTGCAAATCGTTCAACAGGTCGCTATGCTGTAGTCTTTAAAATGTAGTAGGCTAAGTTGTATACTATGCTACATTTTTCTCTATTTTCACGATAGCTATATCTGAAAAACTAATGCACAGAATTTCATCAAACTTCATATTCAGTTAGATGTTGACATAAATTGTTGCTTATTAGGTTTTGATGTAAATTTCCCAACACGTTGCGCTGCTATGCTGCATTTTTCAGGATTTACACGATTTTTACGATAGTCATATCTCATGAACTAAAGCATGGAATTTAACAAAACTTTAGATTCAGTTCGACTTTGGTGTATGTGACTTTTGTGTTTTTGGTGTATGTGAAACATGTATGGAAAATAAAATTTTCGGAGTGGCACATCCGACAAGTTTTCTTCTATCTACACAAGAAGGAAGCATTGGATTTGTGAAAAATTTCGACTTCCGGTTTTTAAAGTTTTATACATTTTCGGAGATACTGAACACGATTTTATTGTTTATAGAAAATTTCTGTCCGCAAGTTTGTCTGTTTGTCTGTATGTGAGACAAATTTTTGGGTGATAAATCAGAGAAAATAATGCATGGAGAGTAATCCATTTTCATATTCAGTTATACCTTGACATAAATTAGCGCTGATTAGGTTTTGATGTAAGTCGCTTAACAGGGGCGCTTGTATGCTGCATTTTTCACGATTTCAGCAAAAGCTATATATTCCAAAAACTAGTGCATGAAATTTTTTGAAACTTGAATTGTTTTAGACTTTGACATAAATAGATGCTTATTAGGTTTGGGTGTAAATTGTCCAACTGGTATTGCTTTTATGCTGTGTTTATCCCGATTTCCGCAGTAGCTTAAGAACTGTGCACCATATTTCTCTAAATATCATATTCTGTACTGCACACTACAGTACCGAAGACTTACTGTACATACTATCACTTCTGAATATCGGACGAATTCAAACGGTGCCCGAAGTGTTCATTATTCAGAGGTTTTACTATATAAAATATTTAAAAAGTATTCCCTAAATAAAGCTTTTCGATATTTGGGAGGGTCTGTCATGAAAATTTTCTTGTATATAGATTTTATCGGAAAAATATTTTAGACATTCTTTTGAAAAATCAGGTCAACGAGAACCCGACTCGCAAGAGTAGAAATTCAACTCGAAACCGAGCCAAACCCGAAATAATGTAAGTGAACTCGACCCGTAGCAAACTGTAGAAATCAACCCGATTCAAACCAGGCTGTAGCAAAACAGTAGAAGTTAACCAGATTCAAAACCGAACCGCAGAAAAAGAGTAGAAGTCAACCTGACCCGAACCCAGCCTGCAATTAAAAAAATTAGATCCGACCTCACCCGAACTGCGGGTTGGATTGAAACCTCCAAACTTCTAATATCGCCTCCCTTTTTGAAGACATCCTTGTTTTTCCTCGGGAACTACTGAAGTAATTTCAATAAGTATATATTATAAATATTATAATTAGCTATATTCGGATAGTTTTGTTTTCTGGAAAATCAGTTCCTTTTTGTTATCATTCGTTTTAAAAGAACTAGAATTATTATTTATTAGGGAAGAAAGATGTTTGCGTCTGGGAACGGGTTTGGTTCGAACTTGGTCCGATTTCCATTAACTTTACTGGGACCGGACCTGGTCTTCGCTCTTTCAGGGTTGAGACACGCCCGGTCCTTACTTTCCCTGTCCTACATTTGCAGGCTGGTTTGGGCCAGTGTTCTCTTTGTATTGGGTTGACCCTGGATACCTGATTAAGGCGACTCTTAGAGGTAGAGTTTTTAATGCCTCCGTCTGGCATGTTTTTAGAAATTAAGTCGTGCCAGCCCGTGCCACTTAAGCTTTTGTACGGGCTGAGCCGACCTCGGGCAGAACTTTTAACGTTTATATCGTACCAGGCCATTATATATATATATATGTGTGTGTGTACGGGCCGGGTCGATCTCGGGCCGAACTTTTAGCTTTTATATCGGTTGAGCCATTAAATGTTTTGTACTGGAAATTTCGACCCATGTAGACAGCTAACCGACATATCTAAGCTAGTTTTATGGGGGTTTATGCTTATTTCAGCCAACGTCTCATAGGTACTGAATGTATGTTCCTTTAGTATGTTTAAAGAAATGTTTACCGAATTACAACTTATCTTAGTTATAAAATGACGCACGTCAACCGCCGCGCCCAAGTCCTGGGGGACTTTTAACGCACTAGACCAGGAAGGTCCTCCTGTAACTGATGCGGCCGGTAGCAGCGCGGCACCTGCTGACCACGCCTTTTAACCCAAGAAATTGACGACAAAAGTCGCTGCGATATGCGGTGCAGCCCACACTTCGAGGACACCACCACAAAACACTTGGGGAGAAATTGAAATCCTCCGACAGCTTCGTAGCTTGAACCCAAAAGAGGGAACCGGGTCTTAGGCCTTATGCCGGACTACCCCAACGACGCTTATTGTACGGCAGTTTCTGATCATCGAATCCTAGGGGAGGAGGTGCTAGTACCGAGTGTTGCTTCACGCCGCCTCACCCAGTAACCAAGCGTCACTGCAGAGCCACTACGCACCGTGCTCTTCGAAGTTCGATATCGCCTCCGTAAACGCCCCCCCCCCCAGATAAAGATTTGGAAACGATCTGACCGCTGTTATCTAGTCGTTGCTCAGCGTCACCTACCTCGACGCAGGGCGAGGGTCCCGCTCGAGCAACTGAGATAGGCCTACGAGGCGTCCTTCTACCACCTAGGGATGAGATTCCCAACATTGACCGAGTCCTCACGTTGCAGAAAACCTAATCTTATGAAGTGTAGACCCAGACTCAGTGTCCTGCGTCACCTCTATCACCGGCGCACCACATTGAGGTGGCGGTGCATCCGCGTCCTGCCCCCGTCGGTGTCAAACATCTCACTGTGTCGGGCTCCCGGTCATCTTTCCCACTGAAGGGGCCGAGTCGAAATCTCCGGAGGAGCCCGCCGAAATTCTTAGCTATAAAAAAACAAGCAGTCTTATATCTAGTTAATATTTTGACTTAATTCTGAATACTGGAGAGTAATTAAAGCTTAAAATTGTCACTATTAATAAACTGAAGAGTATTATTGCCCTTCAAAAGATTGCGCCTTTATACGACTTCAAGAAGGTATCTCCCAATGTGTCCTGATATACACATTTCCTCTAAAAAATATTTTCTAGGAATGCTTTATAGTATATATATCATCCTACCGTAGTATAAGATAATTCTAAAACAAATCCGAACAACCATTTTACTACTACAAGTGTTGTAACGTTATATCCTATAGTTCTATTTCCAAAGAGTTCGTTGTTCCTTTGAGAATTTTATTAGAATATGCAATTCCTCCATTGATAATGCAATTCCTCCATGAGATCCCTCATAAGCGATGTTACTGAGGTGTGAACTCACCCTGTCTCTCTCTACCCACTGGTACCTCCGTATGCTTGGCGACAACATTTAATATCGCATCCAGGTGCGTTCAAATCCCATTCTGCGACGGCTGTCCTTTTGTTACCTTCTTTAATGTGGGGAATATTGTGTCGTTCTAGGATGGACGAGAGTCCTGACATGGTTATAACTTGCCATGCACTGTTAAAATAAATCCATTTATTCACGGTAAAATTACTCGCAGCAAAGTTGCCGGACTTTTTCATTCCATTAATAGATTTTTTGTTTTGAGAGATAAAAAAAGGGAAAACTCCGTTTGAAGAAGCGGTAACTTTCCCTTACGCTCTCAGAAACACTTTCTTCGAATCACAGAAATATTCCTGACATTAGTGCCAGGAAGGGAAATTTTCCGTTATGAATAACCTCGGTTATAAAAAAAAATACATCTCTCTTTGTGCTGCCATTTGTATATATTTATTATTTGATATACCTCAAGAATATTTTATGGCTAACCTTTGACTCGAACTATGGACCTCAATGCTTTGAGTCAAGTGTTTTACATGTAAGACCATTGGGCCCTTGCTAGACTAAGATTTTGAAATGATGATACTGGATTTCTTCAAATCGCGGCTTGGGACTTAGAAACCTGGTAATTTTTAAGTTAAATGCGGGGAGATTGTGTTATGGGATAATGGTGGAGGCTTTAATACTTTAGTATTACTAGAGGATAAAACATGAGTTATATATATTCTTAATTGGATTGTTAGATGTAAAATATAAATATTATATTTAGAATAAAATTCGGTAAAAAATGTTTCCTTTCTTGAGAAAATCGATTTTTTTCAACTATTATATATTTTTCAAATGTGTTCGTTTAGAATATATTTTCTGCGCGAGTGTTTTTTATAACTTTAAAAAATATATTGTTCTAAAGTATTGTTCTAAAATTCTAAAGTATTATTTTAGTTTGTTGCTTTTTTGAGTAAAATCTATTTTTTTTACCTAATTAAACTAATATATATATATATATATATATATATAATAATGAATTTTCGCCATTTTAGTTTAATTAATTTAATCCAAATTCTTACAATTCTACTTTTTTTCCTGTCTTTTAATAATATCTTAAGTACCATTTATATTTTAATTCCATAACTTTATTTCAACATGTTCTTTTAATTCTTAATCTAAAAACATTATTCTATTAAATGCAACACTTCTTGTAAAAAACACCTGTTTTATTTCTTCATACTTTAAGACATTGAATTTTTATTTCTTTGGAACATTTTGTAACACCATTTTTATTTTTTATTAAAATTATCATTCCATATCCCATGATTCCTTTCAACTCCCGCGTAAACTATTCACCTTTTTTTTAAAATTCGGCTCTAAAAGAAAGAGTTACGACACGATGTCAATGGCACCCCCTTTTGGCCCACTTTTTCAATCATTAGCGAGAACGCCCCACCTATTACAACCCCTTTTTTTCTCCTAACACAGATTTCGTTGGTTTCTTAGAGAGCACAATGTAACTTTGAGCTAAATCTTTTTTATACTTATACCGCATACACTGACTTGGAAGGCAAATGCCGAAAGGTCCAAATAACCTCGTCACTTGAGAAGTCCTTCCTCTACGCGTCGATAGATTTTCATCAATAAATTTTAATAGATCTAATCGGGTCTGAAGCTTCTATTGAAGTGCTTATGTGGAATTGTGCATTAGTATAATTTAGTATGGAATAAACTGTTTGTCTCAAACCCAGTCTCCTAAATGCTTTGGAGAAACATCTTTAGGAACTGTTGTCACTACTCAGCTCGATTGTACGACTGCAAATACTCTAAATATTTCGACTGTTGCTTACACTAAGAGTGTGATTTATATCAGCCATTTAGTTAACGTTTTGTGACACAGTCAGCGCTTGTCTTGAAAAAACTTTCATTGATCTCTTAACCAATGCTGCAGTTAAAACAGGATTCAGGCTTGATCATACTGATAACGTCTTATATATAATTTTATATTGCATATATATATATATATATATATATACCGGTTGCGTTTAAAAAATTCATAATGAAAGAAGTGATGCTTGGAAAAATTTTCGTTTTACGCGAGTATGACAGAAGGACTTTGGATTTTTTTCCATGTATAAGAAAAAATGATTCCAAAAGTAACCAATAGAGGGCTCTCACACGTCATACCGAGGCGTTTTATGTAAATCAGGCTCGCAATAAAGCACCTGGCTGGAAATGTATTCGTCATTTGATCTCGGCAGCATGCTATCGTTACCAGGTAGAGGATTAGGAGGTGATTAAACTTTTTTACAAGAATGGTGAATCGACAACTATTGCATTGAGAAAGTTTCGCACGGAGAAAGAACTTCAGGTGCAAAAAAACCCTATTTCATTGAATGGGATACTCAATTTAGTACGACGTTTTGAGAAAACGGGGATTTTGGAGGATCGTCCACGTAGTGGCAGACCATCCTCGAGCACGGATCGCGTCCATGTTGTAAAAAGTGTCATGGAAGAATTGGCAGCCGGGACATCTATGGGGAGTAGCAGTGTTCGTGAATCTGGGAGAATAACTAGGATTCCGTAATCGTCGATTCGACGTATTCTGCACGGAATCTTGGATCTGTATCCGTACAAGATACAGGCAATTCACCAGTTATTACTGGCAGATACAGATAAAAGACTAAAGTTTGCTACATGGGCGCTGGCAAAAATAGAGCGGGACCCACAATGGTTGTTGAACGTCAACTGGACGGATGAAGCACACTCTTCAATGCATGATGACGTCAATACGCAAAACAGTCGTATCTGAACAACGTCAAACCCTCGTGAGTACCTGACCAAGCCACTGCATGCTCCTCATTTGACTGTTTGGTGTGGTTTCACGGCGTCTTTTGTTCTGGGCAGGGCCTAACTTATGCAGGGGCATATGGGGCAGCTGCCCCAGTCCCCGAATCTCAGAGACCTCCCCTCCCCTCTGCTCTTAATTAGGATTTTTGTTAAACGGATGCAAAATGGTTTAAATTAGCCAAAAGTGACAAAAATTATTACATTTTCAAAGATTTAGGAAAGGAGTGTAGCCCTCCACTTCCACCCCTTGCTTCCTGTGCCCCAAGTCCCCTCCTCCCCTAAAAAGAACAATCTACATCATAAGAAAACTAATGTTATAAAACTTTATATAAAATACTTTAGAGCATGGGGAATGAAGTAACAAAGTAACAAGTGTTGAAATTCGTTGCTATTAGTATAAGGGCATACCTGCACTCATCTTTCCATATTATGGAATCGCCCAAATATATGCTGAAGCACAACAAATATTAAATTTTATAATATAATAGAAAATTTTACATTATAACAAATAACCAAGAAAGATTGAAAGATCTGCATTTACACTTCAAAAGCTCACATGAGTCGTTATATTCCTATACCAAAAAACAGTGTTCTGTCATTTGTCAAAGTTGTGACCCTTTCTTGTGATACCCTGCATATGTATACAGATGTAAATAGCACTTGGTTCGAAATTTATGTATACAGAAAATAGGTATGGAGTTTAACACTAGTCACTTCAACATAATTCCCGAACAATTTTCATGGATAGATAGTAGTGGGCCTTCCAGAATGATGCTTGCCCCGGGCCTCAAATAGTCTAAGTCGGGTCCTGGTTCTGGGTCTTTTCTTTTTTGAAGGGTCTTGTCCTAAATCCGGCTGGAAAACCTGTACAGTCACTGCAGAACGGTATGTTACGTTTTTGCGTGACCACGTTGTGCCTGCATTGCAGGAAAGCCTGCATGCAGGATGGTGTCCCGCTCCAGTTTGCACGTGAAGTCAAGACGTTCCTGTTGAACACTTTCACTGAAGACCTAGTGATAAGTCGAGATTGTAAGTTTGAGTGGCCCGCACGATCTCCAGACATGACCCCGGCAGGTATTTGGTTGTGGGGATACTTAAAATGTCGTGGACACCGGGGCTCCCTAGAAACTTCGGTGGAACTGAAAGCTTCCATTCGACAGACCGTCGGTTTCATCGATGCCGACATGCTACATTCAGCTGTAACAGGCGTATTGATGCTAATACCTGGTGATAGTGACCATGTTGATCACCTTTTGCTTTAAAATAAATGTACAGTGTCATATTATTGTGATTTGTTTTATTGTCTATTTGTGTTTGCCTGATTTGCATAAAACGCCTCAGTATGACGTGTGAGCGCCATCTATCGGTTACTTTTGGAATAATTTTTTATTATACATGGAAAAAAATCAAAAACCTTCTGATCATACTCGCGCAAACCGAAAATTTTTCTGAGCATTACTTCTTTTATTATAAATATTTAAAGTTTTAACGAATTTATGACGCACCCGGTATATATATATATATATATATATATATATATATATATACTAGCTGACCCGCTCGGCGTTGTTCGGGCCCATGATAATAAAATTAAACAAACCTGAAGTTTGTAGGATTTTATATCTTTAACCTGATTTTGTATTAAATTATTTATTTAAAAGAGCTTTGCACGTCGACTGAAAATCCTTTATCTCCACTTACCGCAAATACGGGCGCATTCTGTTAAAACGAACCACCGACGCGTGTTCCCACTGCCTGCCGCACCGTATAGTATGCATGCAGCGCACGCGCTGCAAACTCTTTTAGTTCCACCTTCCGCCGCCATGGGACGCACCCTGTTGCAAAGAAACCACCTTCCGAATAAAACTCCAAATCGTGTCCCCGCTGTCTCCAGCACCGAATAGCAAGCGTGCTGCGCACGCGCTCATAATCCTTTGGTACCGCATTCCAACGCCAGGGGCGCAATTTGTCCCATACCAACATCGAACACGGATACCCGTTGTTTAAAGGAGTTGAATGAACCAATGCCCGTCGAAATCAGGTCCACAGAAATCTAAAAAATAATGCGCCCCTTGGCGGTGGAAGGTGGAACTAAAATCTGTAACACGAACGAAAACCAAGTCGAATCATCTAAAGGCCGTTGTGATTGGGAACCCGTAGAACCCAAGATAAGAATGCACAGTTAGATGAAAAAAAACTCGTAGGATTGCTTGTAGGACACTTGGTTAAGTGGTCAACAACAATTCATTTACTTTGATTGTTGGTAACCATCAGGCATATACGGGTTGTGTACTTTTATTAGGAACATAAATTAAACATTTATGAAAATCGTTATTTAAAATTTCCTGTATTCTCTGTACATAACATTTAAAAAACGCTACGTCAGAAGCTAAAAATGTTAAATTTCTTGGGAATTTGTTTTGTGTAAATCAGAGCAAGGCGTTAACCCCCTCCCTCCCCATACCCACAATATAATTTGTTCAAGAAAACCACCTTCACATACATTAACGTGATCATTAAAAAAATATTTTTTTTTTATAATTAGAACATAACGAAGACGCTACGCTATAATAGTCCGCAGATGACATCCCTTCCCATCCTCAATTTCAAATCTATATCTTAATTATTTATCTAAATTTTTGTTCATTAGTAAAATTAGTAAAATTAGTAAAATCCTGTACCAAGCATAGATTATGAAACACTTTCCAACACTAACAGAATATTTTAACAAACCATCGCTGTTTAATAAGGTAAATAAATTATCTAAGTAAACATTTCAGAAAAACACAAAACACATTTGTAAACCAGATTTCAGCAATTACCATCCACAGCCGCAAAAGTACTCCAATTCTATTCTGCAGCCCTGTATATAATTTATATATTTGTATATACTCTATAGTATGCTGCAACTTAGTTTAGCAATAAAACAAATAACACAGCTGGAAATTCATCTTCAGCAGTTTCTACCAATAGATGGAAACAGACTCAAATTATTTTGTATAGCCCTGTATATTACATAAGCTTTTTGTACACGCCACATATTAAGCTATAGTTTAATTCAGGCAAATACACGCTGAAATCACACTTCCAGGAATTATCATACATAGTCAGCCATGTATTCAGTTCTTTGCGTGGTCCTGTATATGATTTTATTTATATTCCACAAACCTTCCTTGGTATACTAAATATATTTCGCGTTCAAAATGCATAACTCGATTAAAAACCCATTTTAATCAATTTACGCTGCTGCACCGTAATGCTTACAATTTTTTTTTTGTTTAGCCTGTATATGATCTGTAGCATTTATACATAACTCATAGCATTCAAAAATTTAGTTAAACGCATACCTAACTAAAATCCTACTTCCAATTATGGCTTATAAACAATACTTCGGACACAGTACTATACCCGAAATATTTTGTGTGTCCCTGTAAAAGAATGATAAATGCTTTTCGAATAATCCCCAAGTGTCTTGTAGTAAACCTCAATAATGCATATCCATTTCATTATATTTGAAATGGCGTAACATAATTAAAATATGCTGCAAATAGTTTTTCCCCCGTAGATCATCATGTAAAATAATACTTTTGTGTGGCACTGTAAATGAAAGAAATAAAAAAGGAAAACTGCCCAGTTAAACTGATGGCATTGAGCTCACAGGCTATTCACACTAATTGTATATTATATTCTTATTTCAAAGAATTTGAAATAAGCCCCTCGAAAAATAAAGAAATCGACAATATATTAAGGGGGGAATCATACCACTCCCCCCTTATAGTTAACCAATGAACCCCCAAAACTAATCAGAAAAGCGCTTTATCAGAATGAACCTATATACAAAATTCGAAGAAAATCGGATAATTCTGCAAGAAAAACTTATCTAAATTAAGGGGGGAGGATTAGCCCCCCCCCGTTACCCCTTTTATACTTAACCAATGAACCCCCAAATCTTCTCAGAAAAGCGCTTTATCACGATGAACATGTATGTTCCGTCGCGGAAGTACGGTTTTGGCTCCATCTAGTGAGCGTTGTATCACAGCTCCACCTAGGTGCATTTTGTAAAACAATTCAGTTAAGCTGTGAGTCACCAAGGCACTCGCACGTATTCTAAACACTGCCCAGTTCACGCGGCGATATTACTTATAAAAATGCAGTTTAATTTAATAATTTGTGTTTGTGAAAGTCTACTGTTCTGTTATATGTTAATAAAAAGTTAAAAAGACAATCTCAACTCTCTACAGTCCACTCAGAAAGACCATTTTGTGGTCCGAAGAACGCCGGAGTGCTGCTATATGGATAAACTCAATCGTTCGAAAGGCGCCGTCAAGGCCGCAATAACTAAACTAGAACAATTTATCCAAGATAATTTAGATCCTAAGGCCACTAATGTGAGCCAACTCCAAGTGAAATTAAAAAAAATTGAAAGCCTGCAAAATAAATTAGAAGATATTAGAGAACAATACTACGAGATACCTGAAATAACTCAACCTCAATTAAAGGAAATCGAGCAGGATTTAGATGATGCAAGTGACCGATTAGAAAATTTGGAGGTGAGTGTAAAACTTTTATTAACCTCCTTTGATGATAAATCTAATAATAATCATATTAATGAAAACAAAACAAAAGTACGCTTACCAGAAATTCCATTGCCTTCATTCGGAGGTGCATACTGTGATTTCGCAAATTTCAAAAATCAATTTACGAATTTGATCATTAATAATGATCATTTAGATGATAATCAAAGGCTATTTTATTTAAAAGCCTCTTTAAAAAATGATGCTAAACAATTAGAATCTCCCGATGATGATTTCAATTCGTTATTTCAAGCCCTCATTCATAGATATGAAAATAAACGACTTTTAGTCGACTCTCATATTTCTTCAATTTTAAATTATGAAAAAATCCAGTATGAATCTCCTAAAGAATTACGAAATTTCTTAGATTGTATTAATAAGAACATCAGAGCCTTGAAAGTAATGGAATATGAGCAAAATAGCTTATCAGAAAGTGTATTCATGAATATAATTTTACAAAAAATAGATAAAGAAAGTCAAAAACAATTTGAACTTTCTCTCGAAAATACACAGGTACCAAACTTCGATTATTTAATGTCATTTCTGGAAAAAAGATGTATTATGTTAGACAATGTTTCTCGGTCTCATGGCGCCAACCAAGTCAATTTGAAACAGATCAAAAATAATTACGCAGTAAATAAATCAAGGTCATTTTTCATCAGTGACAATAAAAATAAAGTAAAGCCTTGCATTTTATGTAAACACGACCATTCGTTATTTAAATGCGTCGCATTTCAAAATATGAGTGTTCCTAATAGAAAAAACTTTGTAAGCAAAAATAAATTATGTATAAATTGTCTGAAATTACATCATAACGAATGCAATTCTAAATTCTCATGTAAAAAATGTTCCTCTCGACATAATAGCCTACTTTGCGAAAGTGTGAATAAGTTTTCAGAAGCTCAAATGAATAAACCCTCAGAATCGATAAAAGAAAAACAATTAATTATGTCAGATTCCGAAAGTAAGGATAAGGTCTCTTCTTTATTAGGCAATAATCTTTTAGCTAATGACTCAAAGAATTGTACGTTATTAAATACTGCAATTATTTTAATAAAGGATTCGCGTGGAAATAAAATTAAATTACGAAGTGTAATCGATAGTGGATCAACATTAAATATCTTATCGGATAGCGCTTGCAAGAAATTGAATTTAAAACCAAAACCTTTTAAAGGTAGTGTTTCCGGTATTAACGGTTCATATCAACAAGTGAAACGAATCGTAAATACGGATATATTCAATCAAAATGAAACATTTTCAAGAAATATAGACCTGGTTGTGTTGCAAAAAATAACAAATCATATTCCGATCACGGAATTAGACACTTCAAATTTATGCATCCCTAAGTACATAGAATTAGCTGACAGCAATTTTAATGTTCCAGATCAAGTTGATGTTCTAATTGGTAGCGAATTATTTTTTGATATTTTAAAGGGGGATAAAATTCGGCTCTCAGATGGAAAGTGTATTTTACAAAATACAGAATTCGGATATTTAGTGACAGGAACACTTCCACCCATTAGTAATCAATCCTTTTGTTGTCTCTTAACTGAAGATAGTTTGGACAATACACTTAAGAAATTCTTTGAAATTGAATCCTTACCTGGAGACAATGACGAATTTGTGAAGGGTGAAGAAGAAACATTTTGTGAGGAGCATTTTAGAAGCACATATAAACGCGATCATACCGGTAGATTCATAGTGCAGCTACCAATGAAAGAAAATGCTGAATCAGTTTTAGGGTCATCTAAAGAAATTGCAGTTAGAAGATTAAATAATTTATGGGCGAAATTAGATAAAAATAAAACAATGGCTAATTTATATAGAGATTTCATGGAAGAGTATGAATTTTTGGGGCATATGACTGAAATTAAAGGTGAAAACACCAATCGGGTATCGTACTTCATTCCACACCATGCTGTCTATAAACCAGAAAAAACCTCCACTCCCTTACGCGTGGTTTTTAATGCTAGTTCAAATACATCTAGCGGGTACTCACTTAACTCTATTTTATTAAATGGTGGAACAGTCCAGCAAGATTTGTTTTCCATTATAACTAGATTCCGCACACACAAATATGCATTTTGTGCAGACATTAAGAAAATGTACAGACAAATACTGATCGATCCATTGCAGAGAAATTTACAAAAAATTGTTTGGAAGTCTAATAAGGATGCACCAATTAAAATATTTCAATTAAATACGGTAACATATGGCACAGTTAGTGCCCCGTTCTTAGCTACACGTACATTAAAAGCGCTTGCTGACGAAGAAAGAAAGTATTTTCCCAAAGCTGCAAAGGTGATATATAATGATATGTATGTTGACGATTGCTTGTCAGGGGCGGGGTCCTTGCAAGATGCACAAGAGTTACAATCTCAATTGATTCTGATTTTAGAAAAAGGTGGTATGGAACTACACAAATGGGTATCTAATCACCCTGAGTTGTTACAAGACACCGCTATTTCAGAATACGCATTTGAAGATCCCTCGCAGCAGATTTCTGTAAAAACATTAGGAATGTTATAGAAGCCCCAATCGGATCATTTTTCCTTTAAAATTACTGTCATCCCTAAAGATAATTACTCCAAGAGAGAAGTATTGGCCGAAATCGCCAAAATTTATGATCCATTAGGCCTGGTTGGCCCGATTGTCACTAAAGCAAAGATTTTTATGCAACAGCTATGGGAACAAAAGCTTGATTGGAATCAACCACTGCCTCCCAACTCTCTTCGAGAATGGAACAATTTTTTAATTAAATTACAAGACATAAATAATCTTGTCATTTCTCGATATGTTCTGTCGGACAATATCGCAAAATTAGAACTTCATGGTTTCTGTGACGCATCAGGGAAAGCCTATGGAGCTGCTGTTTATTTACGATGCATCTCCACGACTGGACAGTTCAGTTCGAATCTTCTATGCAGCAAGTCTCGAGTGGCTCCCCTAAAGCCAATGACTATACCAAGATTAGAGCTCTCAGCAGCTCTACTATTGACGAAACTAGTTAAAAAATTAGTTCCGACCTTACAGTTGGACTTTGAAAGGGTGTGGCTTTGGACTGATTCTTCCATTGTACTTTTTTGGCTCAATACTCCACCACACAAATTAAAAACTTTCGTAGCCAACAGAGTGACTATGATTCAGACTCTTTCTGAGAATTGTTTGTGGAATCACGTATCCTCCAAGTCTAATCCGGCTGACGTGATATCCAGAGGTGCATATGCCAAGGATCTACTAAATAATGACTTATGGAAAATCTTTTATAGAAATCACAGTTCCTAGACAGTGTCCCAATCCCACAGACATTGACTGTGTAAAAGAACTGAAACCAGATATCACTTTGATCACAATTTCTAATGAAAATGACACTTTTTGTGATCGTCTGTATAAATGTTCTCATAATTTTTTAAAACTAATTAGAATATGTAGTTTCATTTTCAGGTTTCTGGGCAATGCTCGTAAATTAGAAAGGAATCGCAATCACCTGACGGCGAACGAGCTTCAACGAAGTACTCATTTTTTGGTGAAAAAGGCCCAGGAGGGTAAGTTTGCAGCGGAAATAGCTGCGTTGAGGAAAGGACACACCGTTCCTTCGTCCAGTAGCTTAAAATCATTAAATCCCTTTTTGGACGAAAGTGGCTTGCTTCGTGTAGGTGGCAGATTAATCAACTCCAATTTGCCCTTTGAAGCCAAACATCAATTGATTTTACCAAATGATCACGTACTCACTAAATTAATCTTTGAATTCTTCCATAGAAAGTACTTGCATATAGGTGCACAGGGATTAGTCCATCAAGTACACATGCAATATTGGCCCATAAAGGCTAAAAGCATAGCAAGAAAAATTGTTCATTCCTGTGTCACATGCTTCAAGCACAATCCCAAGACACTAGATCAATTAATGGGAGACCTCCCACAACAACGTGTAACACCAAATTCAAGTTTTTTAAATTCAGGCGTCGATTTTTGTGGTCCATTCCACATCAAATATAAGAATCAAAGAAAAGGAGTTTATTCAAAAATTTATGTGGCCATATTTATATGCATGTCTACTAAGGCAATACACTTAGAAATAGTAAGCGATTTATCTGCTGCTGCATTTATCGCGGCGCTTAAAAGATTCTGCGCTAGGAGAGGCAAGATAAGTACACTAACCTCAGATAATGCCACTAACTTTAAAGGTGCGTCAACAGAATTAGATAAGTTTAAGAAATCGCTGAAAACTCCCAGCGAGGAATTGTCGAATTTTTTAGCCCAGGAATTCATAACATGGAAATTTATTCCCCCGCGTTCCCCTAACTTTGGCGGACTCTGGGAAGCAGGCGTTAAGTCCTTCAAACATCACTTGCTCAGGGCCGTAGGTAATAATAAAGTTACTCTTGAGGACTTCGAAACTCTTATCATACAAATCGAAGGCATTCTAAATTCCCGGCCTTTATTTCCACTTTCAGATGACATAAATGAGTTTGAAGTGCTTACCCCAGGCCATTTTTTAATTGGCCGACCCATCACCAGTATTCCAGAGCCTACTGTTATGAATATCTCCGATAATAGATTAAATCATTGGCAACGCATTACTAAATATGTTCAATGCATTTGGAAACGTTGGTCTATTGATTACCTAAATCATTTGCAGCAGCGCGGTAAATGGCAGTTCACAAAAAATAACGTTAAAGTAGGATCTCTAGTGTTATTAAAGGAAGAAAATCTGCCACCATGTAAATGGGCACTGGCCCGGATTGTAGAAATAGTTCCCGGCAAAGACAATAAGGTGCGTGCAGTTAAAGTGAAAACTGCCACGAGTGAATTTTTACGGGGCATTTCAAAAATTTGTCTATTGCCAATTGGTGAAAATTTAATGTAAATAGCATTTATGTTGTATTGTATTTGAATATTATTCTTAATCAATTATATAACCAATTCACTGTATATTGTTCATTTTGTATTGTAATATTATCTGTAATGTATATTAATTATATTCTAAGTTTAAATTAATTGCTGAAATATTTCATATTTCATCCCCGGGCGGCATGTTCCGTCGCGGAAGTATGGTTTTGGCTCCATCTAGTGAGCGTTGTATCACAGCTCCACCTAGGTGCATTTTGTAAAACAATTCAGTTAAGCTGTGAGTCACCAAGGCACTCGCACGTATTCTAAACACTGCCCAGTTCACGCGGCGATATTACTTATAAAAATGCAGTTTAATTTAATAATTTGTGTTTGTGAAAGTCTACTGTTCTGTTATATGTTAATAAAAAGTTAAAAAGACAATCTCAACTCTCTACAGTCCACTCAGAACGACCAATGTACAAAATTTGAAGAAAATTGGATAATTCTGCATGAAAAATCCATTTATCAAATTCAAGGGGGGGGGGCTAACCCTCACCCCTTTTATACTTAACCAATGAACACCCCCCCCTCCCCTGGAGTCTCCCCAAGTCCGCTCTGGGTTAATTGGTAAATTAAATTTAATTAGTTAATTAAAATAGTTAATAATAATAATTAATTAGTTAATTAAATTAATTGGTTAATTGGCTCTGGTTCAATTGTTACGAATGTTAAAATTTATAAAGTAAAAAAAAAGCATGCAAATATTCAGAAAGATAAACTTATTGCTTACAGTCTGCTGGAAATATATACTTTTCCATCAAAAGAAAAAAAAAGTATTAAATTTGGAGTATCCCTTCTAAAGTTTTGCGTGGATATACATACATAATATATATATATATATATATATATCGGAAAAACATATAACCATTATCGCGGTGAGGTTTTTCCAAGAGGTAGATCTACAAAGTTCAGAGAATGCTTTGTCCAATCACAGAATACCTGTGGGCATACCCGATTGGAGGCAGTCCGCATATAATTAATTCAGGTGTTTTTCTCAATTTTTCGCAAAGTTGTCGCGTGATTATACTCGCTGTAATTGCAGTAGAATTATAAAAAGCATATTTTTGGAAAGCTTAAACACTGAGCTATCGTTGTTAGTTCTTATTTTTTTTTTTTTTTTTGCTGGTATCGATTTTATAAGAGTTTCAAAGACACAACAACTCGATTTTTCACAACAACTCGGATCCAACCATTGAGTTGGTCCTCAGAAATAAACTACAACAGAAATCGAAAAAGTAAAAACTAACAACGTTGTAGATTGGTCTCAGCTATCCTATGAAAAAAAAAATATTAAAATGCGAGCGAGAAATCGCGCGATAACCTTCCCATAGACTTAACATTAGCGTGAGCGTTTTTTCGCGTGAGTAGTGTAGGCTCTTAAAGTGTCAATAGCATTTGAAACACCTTTTACATTAGGTATCGGCGGTAACGGTTACCTTAAAATTTCTTCATCCGATGACTCTATTTCTTCTTGTATAGAATAGCGAGAAATTATGTCATTTTCTGTCAGATTTTCCACACAGTCTACATCACAGTCAATCAAAACATAATTATTAAAAGTCATTTTTTCCTCAAATCCATTTTCTCACAAATTTCTTGCTTTCCTCCTTCCTTGTCAAAACTTTCGTCATTGATTCGGTGATTATTATCTAACATTCCATCGGTCAATTTCACCGGTTCGGATTGCACTTCAAAATCAGCATGACGAAAGCAATTTTTAATCGCTTCTTCTGTAACTGCATTACATGCTGCTTTGGAAAGATGGAATGCAGAAAGAATATGCACTTTATAAATTTTGTCTTCGTCTAGTGCAGAAACAATTCTTCTCAAAAGTAATTTCCTGTAATTGAGTTTGAAACTTAGGATGATGCCTTGATCGAGAAGCTGAAGAACAGATGTGACGTTGGGCGAAAAATATTCCACTGTTATAGACTTCAAACCCGTAATCTGAAGATGGACAGTGCAATTGTCCATTCGGTCGCTGTATTGGGAAATAAGCCACAGGCCGGTCGTTAAATTGGATCTAAAAATAACATAGCATAAAGGGGATATATTTCGGGACATTTTGCATCGGTCGTTATAATGAAACGGTCGTTATAACAAGCGTCAACTGTATATATATATTTCCTTTTAAAAAACTAGTATGACTCAAATACGAAACACAATGTTTATCATAAGCATCATATTTACTATCAAACTCAGTAGAATAACTTTCTTTCATGCTAATAATGGGAAACGCCGCAAAATGAAATCAGTATATAACTAATGTAAAAGTCAATGTTTTCATCAGCAAAAAGTTGCTAATTTTGAGTATGTGGAGATAGGCAATTATATGCAGTTTTTAAACAAATACTCCAATTTAGTATTTATGCGAAACTGTAAAAAACCCGCAAAACCAAGTTCAATTTTTGAACAGAGCTTCATTTGGATTTTTGAAACAGAATTTCATTTGGTGGGCTTAGCAACTTTCCAGGGGGGACTCAAAAATTTTCAGGGGGTGCTTTGCCCCCCCTGGCACCCCTCTAACTACGGCCCTGAAAGTAAAATGTTTGTTTTTGGTATAGCCCGAGCTAAGAAAAAATTTCCGATCGATCAAATAATTGTATTTCGTTAAGTACCTAGATTTTCTTATTTTTAATCTAAGAAAGAAACAATAATCATGGATTTAATTAATTTTGCAATATGCGGTGCACCCAAACAATTTTGATTAAATCGGTACAGATGTCGCAGACGCACCAATTCTTTTTTTTTTTCTTTTGTCATGTCAAAATGGAGATTTTTGCTTTGTATGGTAACCTGGTGATTTATAATAAATTTTATCTTAAAAACGGCTCTAACAATTTTGACGAAATTTAGTATCCTACCGTTTTGGGGCACCAGAAAACCATTGGGCTAGGTCACATGTTCGAGAAAATTCGATTAGTGGGTCATTTTGGGTCATTTTGGGTCATGGTCTAGCTAATTGTATCTAAAAAACGGTTCAAACGATTTTGACGAAATTTTGTATCCGACCATTTTCGGGCACGAGAAGATTATTGGGCTGGGTCACATGTTCGAGAACTTTCGATTAGTGGGTCATTTTTGGGTCAACGCGGGTCAAATTAATTTTATCTAAAAAACGGCTCTAACGATTTTGATTAAATTTTGTGTCCTACGAGTTTCGAGCACGATAAAATCATTGGGCTAGGTCACATGTCTGAGAAAATTCGATTAGTGGGTCATTTCTGGGTCATTGTGGGTCAAGATCTAAAAAGCGGCTCAATTTACACCAAATTTTGCATCCAATGATTTTTGGGCACGAGAAGACTGTTGCGCTAGGTCACATGTTCCAGAAAATACAATTAGTGGGTCATTTTGGATCATTTTGGGTCATGGTCAAGCTAATTGTATCTAAAAAACGGTTCAAACGATTTTGACGAAATTTTGTATCCCACCATTTTCGGGCACGAGAAGACTATTGGTTGGGTCACATATTCGAGAACTTTCGATTAGTGGGTCATTTTTGGTTCAAAGCGGGTCAAATTAATTTTATCTAAAAAACGGCTCTAACGATTTTGATTAAATTTTGTATCCTACGAGTTTCGGGCACGCGAAAATCATTGGGCTAGGTCACATGTTCGAGAAAATTCGATTAGTGGGTCATTTCTGGGTCATTGTGGGTCAAGATCTAAAAAGCGGCTAAATTTACACTAAATTTTGCATCTTATGGTTTTCGGGCACGAGAAGACTGTTGGGCTAAGTCACATGTTCGAGAAAGTTCAATTAGTGGGTCATTTTGGTCATGGGTCATGATATTTGAACTCAAATTTAATTTTGACCGTGCATAGCTCGGTCTTCCCTGCTCGTGTAATAAAAATAGGCACAGATGTCAAATATGCACCACGTTGGCGCAATTTTTCCCCCGCCAATTTGGCGAAAAAAATAAATTGGTTTTTTTTTTTACTTTTTTTTTTTTATTTTATTCTATAAATTATTTTTATTATGTATATCAATATTTATTTATATCAAACTATCATCTATTTATTTCTATTTCCTTTTTCAAAATAATAGAAGCTATTTCATTTATTATGTTATTTTGTTTATATAGTGAAATAAAAAATCAAGTGTTATTATTGCATGCTATTTGTAACCAATATTAAAAAACAAAGTTTTCGCCAAATTGGCGGGGGAAAAAAATCGTGATGCGTATATGACATCTGTGCCTAAAAATAATGTGTGAAAATTGGGTTTTCCTGCCAAAATGGCACAAAGAAAAATCGCGTCAATCCCAGTACGTCTGCAACATATTTTCCATTAAATCATGCAAGGGCATTTTCTTTAATAAATAAAATTTATTAATATTTAAAGATAAATTTTTAAGTAAATTAATATATTTTAATCTTTTGTATTAGTGTTATTGTTTCAGCAAATGTTAAAAGTAAATAAATTGGTGACATTGATATTTTTAGAGAGTAATCCATCTTTATTTACAATTTTACCTTGCCCAGATGGAGGCTTGGAGTTACAGTCAGAGTCAGACAGCTTCAATTTTGGGCAGAGTTGCAGCGTCCTCTGGCGATTGACTTTATGACGCCATACGCAGATGTAAAAGCTTAATTTAAAATTACGGCTAATTAATAACATTTTTGTATAAACGAATGTACGATAACAAATCTCTGTGTCCAAATATCTTTCATTTAAAAAAGAATGATGTAATTTGATGCAGTAGTTTGTTCTCACGGATTGTGGAAAACATGGCTTAGTGTTTTAAATATATAGGTGAGTTCCAGAGTTGATGTTGAAGCCCACGGTCTGCAGATTTACAAGTTAAAGTATTATTTTTATATAGTTTATTTTCTTGAACATTATTAGTATAATCAAATTATCAGCTCTAAATATTATATCATATCGGATTATCATATCGGATCATCAGTTTTACATTGTCTTTCATACAATCGTGATGAAGCTGACGAGAAAAAATTGCAGAAAGAAAAGCAAATTTGTTTCTAAAAACAAAACTGGAATGCAGAAAACTGAAAAAAATTATGGCACGTGCCATTAGATAAATATAAAATAATTAAAACATAGTTGAATTGTAATAGTTAATCTCGTATTATTTATACAAAAGTTACTCAAATACACTGCTCAAAACAATTAAAGGATATTTGAAGTTTTATATAAAATAAAGATATAAACGAAATTTTTTTTGCCGAAAATAGAAAAAGAGAATCACAAATGCAAATTTTTCTGGTTTTCAAACTGTGGAGTATGCAAATTTTGAGTTCGACGTCAAAAACGTCGCTTCAGCGGCAGCGAATGAAATTTGACTTTCAACTGGATAAAAGAGAATGAAGACAAGGATGTTCGGCATTCAGTGATTGCTTTGTTTCGATGAATACGATGTCTCAGCGAAGTCATTTGACAGATTCAGAAGCTTGGAGAATTGTTGGTAGGTTAGAAGGGGGCCAAACTCAAGCCGAAGTAGCGCAAGCCATTGGAGTGTCACAAAGTGTCATTTCCAGGATCTGGAACCGTTTTTTGGAGAGTGGATGTGCAGGCCGAAGACCAGGGCAAGGTCGTAGACGGGCAACAACGCCCAATGAAGATCGGTATTTAGCGTTAACAACTCGGAGACACCGAAACATGAACGCTACTCTTCTCCAACAACACCTTCGCTCGGCTACAGGCACCACGATTTCAACTCAGACTGTCCGAAACCGGCTCCATGCTGTAGGTCTGTATGCTCACCGACCGATGGTATGTGTTAGATTAACATCAAGGCATCGTCGCGACCGCAGGGAGTGGGCAACCGAGCATGTCAACTGGGGGAGAAATGAATGGAGCAATATTCTGTTTTCTGACGAGTCCCGTTTTTCTGTGCATCCGGATAATAGGCGTATTTTCATCTGGAGGGACCGTGGCAGTAGGAATAATCCTGCGTTCGTGCACGAAAGTGTCAGATTTGGCGGTGGAGGAGTGTTGGTGTATGGTGGCATCTCCATTGACGGGCGCACTGACCTCTACATCATTCGAGATGGAGCTCTGACTGGTCACCGATATAGGGATGAGATCCTCAGACCTATTGTAGTCCCTTACGCTGCAGCAATCGGAGAAAACTTCATTTTAATGGACGATAACTGCAGGCCACATCGTGCAAACCTGGTGGACGATTTCCTTTTCGAGGAAGGAATCGTTCGAATGGAATGGCCAGCGTGTTCTCCAGACATGAATCCAATCGAGCACGTTTGGGACGCTCTAGGAAGACGAGTTTCTGGCCGCCAACAACCCCCACAAACTCTCCAAGAACTGGAAAGAGCTCTTCTGGAAGAGTGGGGCAGAATACCCCAACTCGTCATTAATAGCCTCATTGAGTCCATGCCTCAAAGGTGTTCAACGTTGCTGGCCGCCCGTGGAAACCATACCCCCTACTGAAAATGATGTTCTTTGAAGAAAACTCCTTTTCTTATTCTTTTTTTCTCATATGCACAAATTGTGTTTTTTTTCCTTTTGTACACAAATGCGCAATAAAATGCATTTTTTTCTGCCAAACATGTGTAATTTATTTTCATATAACCTACTATGTCTGTCGACCATGTATCAATCAGCTAAAAAGTTTCCCAGATACAAAATCCACCTAAAACTGCAATATCCTTTAATTGTTTTGAGCAGTGTATTTGGTTTTTACCCTTTCAAAAGTAGGTGGTGTTGAGTAGGTCAAAATTACAAGAGTAAATGTAAATGTGGTATCCTATCTTTTATAACTTGACAAATGACCCTTAATCCTATTTTGATAAAAGTTTATTTTCGGATGAAAATTCGAAAATATATATTATATGAATGTGATAATATCATGTCTTCGTGATTGAAGATGGAAATTATAATTTATTCAATAATGGTTATACAAATGATGCAGGTAATATAGCAAAAATGTAAGAATTTATTTTTTGTAATTTATTCTTTGTTTTGTTCTGCAACATTAATATTTATCTTAATGTTTACCTTAACTCACAAAAAGATCTAGCGAAAATATATGCTTTTAAGTTACTAAAAAAGAGTTTTTTAGTTCCAAAACTAAGATTTTTATTTACAGAATTGGCATAAAGCATATGGTGAAAAGAAATGCATTAGAAAAATCTTTAATATGTTGAAAATTATTCAAACATGGATTAATTTTAGGTTTTTATGCTAAATGATTTTCCCATAAAAAGTCATTTTACATTTATTTTTTAAAAACCATAATCTAAATTTCATATTTTTTTACAGATAATATTTAAGTTATTTAAAGAAACTTCTTACTTGATGCAACTGATCTTCGTGAGCAAGAATTTCTCTTGTCCGAGAATATTTTTTTTACATTAAAATATGCGAAAAAAATTGTACATTATTTCATTGTTCATGGCTTAAAATTTTCCACAAATACGTTATTTTTCGCTTTATTACTTTATATTTTTTCCCTTTATTAATTTCTTTTTGTAGAAAAGTTGACATAAAGAAAAACTGTAAATCAGTTTAATATGCATTCATAATTCAGGAAAGGGAAAAAAGAAAGGCTGGTATATGGTAGCCAAAGTACAGAAAAAAGTATAAACATGATAAAAAGGGAAGAATTTGTGACACTCTGTCAATAAAAAAAATATTTCTAAAAATGTTTCAAAAAAGTAAAACAATTCGCAAACTTCTTAGAAATACACATATAATTTATATTCCATATAAATTAATGAATTGATAATATATATTATTATTTTACTCTATTTACATGTTGATTTGCATATTGTTAATTAGTTTAGAAGCATACTCATTCAACTACTTTTTCATATTCTAAAAGAAAATGAAAATAGCCCGATAAGTTTTCTCTCTCTCTCTCTCTCTTTTTTTTTTTTTTTTTTTTTTTTGTTTGTTTGTCTGTTTTTACTCTTTATTAATAAACACCTAAATAGCAGATATTACAATTTTACCGACACATTACCTTTACCTATTTCATTCAATGTAACACATTTAACATCAGAACGCTTTTAAAATGTTTGAAATGTTCAAAAAATATTCTTTATTAAAACTGAAATGCACAATAAAACAAGATGTTCTACATTTAAATATTTATTTATTAGAATGCAAATAATTACAAAAACATAATTTTTAATAATAATAAGTATTGATATATTAGTGTTTATAATAAGTAATTTATCATGTGTCATATCTTAATTTATCAATTATCATTATAAAGAATAATAAAAGTCTCAAAGAATAATAATAATAATAATAATACAGTTCAAATATGTCTTACAAACTCAGCAACGAAAGCTCTGCAATCCCATTATCTATACGTGAAGCACCCCTGAATTCAGAAAATATAAGAGAAAACATTGATGGAAAAATGGTGAGCTTTGTAACCGCCTGCGGTTTTTATTTGGAGGATTTATGTCCTCCCCGATTCCAAAAATGAAATCCAATTTCGGGCAGAAAAATGACAAAGGAAAGATTTCAAACGCGTTTGAAGTACTTGGATGTGTGTTTTTCCGTAAAATCTTTTCACACCAATTTCATATAATAAGATCAATGTGTAATTTGATGCAGAACTAATCATACAAAATCTTTATTACATAATACCCTCATATAATTTTAAAACTCTAATGCAATGTGATATTCTCAGAGTAAAATACATTGTACTATTCAGTGCCTAATGTTAATTAGATGAAATTTTCGTATTGTTTTTATACAACCTATACAAAATGTAATAACATTTGGTAATAAAAGAATACAGTAGTAATTAAAATTCAATTTTCAAAGCTAATTAACTAGAATCTTCTTTGTATGGGATTATAATTCTTTTTCTTATATTTTTCTTTCAAACAATACACATTTTTCTTACGATTTGTCAATATTTCTAGGGTCAGAACTAAGAACGAAATGATGTGTCCAAATATTAAAAATATAAACGCAGGAGCAACATCTGTAAGAGTTAATTCTCTTTTACTGGTGTCTGTTTCCTCATATGTGAGTAGACGCGGCAAACGAAATAAAAATGATTTGTCATTCTGATATTTGAAATACAATCCCGAAGCCATAAATCTATGAATGAACTTTTCCATTAAATTTTTGCAACAAAAGTCTTTTCGGACCATCATTGCAAGCATGCTTTCAAGGAAAATGTCTTCAGAGATGAATTTTTTTCCTACAGTTAAAATATCCGCGACGTCTGTATCTACTATAACAGCGAGATTTTCTTTGCTTTTATCGTGAAAAAAAGCTTGAAAAATATTTCCGTTACTACTTAAGTTATTCGTCTCAAGGTCTCGTCCAATTATTCTTAAATTTTCCTGTTTTGAATTTAATAACTGTTCAAAAATAGCCGAATCTTCAGGGGATATGCAGTGATAGTGTCCTTCTTTTATAGCCTTGGCCAACTGTGGCACGTCTTGAATTTGATTGATTGGGGGGAATGCAAGAAAAGACAGGAATACGGAATCGTAAGCCAGACATAAAAACATTGCTCCTACAACCCACGAAAAGACGAGCAAGTTTTCTATCATTGATGATGGTTTTAAAATACAACTCTGCCTTAATAAAACGGCAAAAGAGTGAAGTAAAACTTTATCAAATGAATATTTTCTTTTCAAGGTGACATAATATACCAAAGACATCGCAATTAAAATTGAGATGATTGCTATCCAAAGCGGCAACGAAAATGTCTGCAAAATGCCAAAAAGCTGTGGTTTATATTCTGCTTTTTTTGTCACAAATGTGGCAGAATGAAGTTTATACGGGTAAGTGAAATCCACTATCTGTGTGCTTACGTCGTTTATTGTAACTAGTTGAACGCCAATATCAATTTCTGATCGATTTACCATTCCTATTATTCCCGTCAATTTACCATTCGGAAGTACATCATTTTCTTCATCTGTGATACGATAACGAACTCTATCGAATTTCTTTGAATATTTTGTAAGATAATCTGCAAGCGTAAATAGAATTCTACCATGGACATTGGTTTTATTTGATAAGTAAGCTTTTATTTCTTTAACCCCTTGAGATAAAATTTGCGTATGAACATTAAATCCAATAAATGCGACTTTCTCTTTTTCCATAATTTTGAGTTTTCAACTTTAAGCCTTTAATTTTCAATACATGTATTATCAAAAAGAAATTAAAAACTATTTGATGTCTTTATTAATTATGAATAAGCTGATATGACTTTAAAATAAAACATAATTTCTTGAAGCTTTCTAAATCTAAATCGAACGTTAGAAATTACATACAGAATGATATTAAGCCTAAATATAAATCAGTAAAAACAAATAACATTTAACTATTTCTTAAATATCGAATTAAAAATCAAATAATCTTATGAAAATACTTCATGAATACTTAATACATCATGAATACTTAATACATGAATACTTAATACTTCATGAATACTTAATGCCAATACTTCATGGTTAGAATAATTCTATATTTTCCATTATACTATAGATATGTTTATTTCATAAAATTCGTTTGCTAAAAGTCATTTTCTATGTCATTGCAAAAGTAACATTTGAACTCACTGCATTCTATATATTTGTGTGGGTCTGTTTAATAAAAGAAGAGTTAGTTATACACGCATAAATCAACTACAATCAAATTTTAATTGAAGCTAAATATTTACCAGTGCATTACGCTTCAGCTGTTGCCATTTACTTAAGATTTTAATTTATCATTTTATCTTTGAATACTTCACATCTCTGAAATTGATAGCCGGTTTAAAGAATACGATATTTTTCGGATTGTTCAGATTTTTAGTTGTTCAATTTAGCAGTTCTCAAATAAATATACATGTTTTAATTCACATCTGAGTTCTTGAGAGTAAAATCCAAATTAAACTATACAAGAATTTTTGGAATTTTCTTTTTATGTTTTCAGAATTATTTATTACGTTTGTCCTCTTTAATTGTGTCTTGTTGTTTCTTCCAATTTAATGAAAATAACACATTTCAGAGCATATTTGTCTTTCTATACACTCAAGATAAATTAACAAACTGGTTTACTTCTAGTATTTATAATGCACATCAAAATGTTCAACTACACTAACTACTAAAACATTATATAACAACTTTCTCATTATTTTACAACACTTTAAAACATTTCATTTGATTTCAATTGATACAATAATATAATCAAAAACTACACTAAAAATAGTTTACAGTGGGATCAAAATTTTAAAATTTTATCAGTTTTTATATAAATTATTTTGTACTGAAATTTTATTTTAAAAAGAATAGCTTTTATTTAAAATAATATCTACACCAATCTGGTTAGTTGCTTAAAAACACTTACGGTAAGTATCCCGTAATTTTACCAGTTTACTCTTTTTAACTGTGTTCTTGGACAACAAAAGTCAAGTTCGTAATAGTTTCTGAAGAATAATTATCTACCTGTAAGTCAAGAATCATTAGAAACCTATGCACATTTATAGATGCTCATTATGATTAGCAAAAATCGCAACAACTACCGTCATAACTTTCAATACATAAAAAAAAAATATATTGAGAATCAAATATGGAGAACCAAATAGTTTAAGAATGTTCTTACTTTTCAAAATGAATCATGAGAACTAAAAACGCTCAACAATAAAATTTAAATGACGTTAACACGTCAAGTCAGTTTTTTATACTTCAGCGAAATCAATTTCTGGAAAGTTAATTTAAAGAAAATTAAGTTATTTACCATCAAGGAACATCCAAGGAATATTCGTTAAAATCAGATTCTATGAACTGCAGATTAATGTAAGGTCACAGCAACATTTAACTTTTAAAACGTTTGTCGTTCTCTCACCGATTCATAGAATAATATAAGTTGAAGCAGCAATAATAGTTATTCCCATACACTTAAACAGTATTCGGTTTTTGCAAGTTTTATTGATCTTTAAATAATATTTCATGCTACAACATCTATTTCAAAATTAATAGTTCACTACATATGACGTCTATAACATAGTACATTGGCTACTTCACTGGCACATCAAAGTGGTAATATAATGGGAATGGGAGTTAAAATTCCTCTTAGAATATTGAGAAACCTGCTTTAATATGAACATAAATTATTGAAATAGTTAAAATTTTAAGTTTGTTAAGTACAATCGCTATTTAAAAACGCTTTGGATCAAGATCTTGGTTGTACCAGTAAGATGATAAAATGTCTGACGATAAATGTTGCGAAATTTATAAGTTCTTTAGATTTCAACCATTGAAATTCAAGTAAAACTAAGACACCACTTAGAGAGCAATTATATATGCTCACAGTCAAGAAATATATAAGCAGTTTCGTATTCATATACACAAGTAATTTAAATGGAGTTATTTTAAGCCATATGTCGAGGATATTTGTAAATATTTAAAAGTCAAGAAATGTATAAGAAAACTTGGTATATATTTCTATGCAAAACGAATAATTTAAAGTAAAGTAAATTGAGAGAGCATTCTTCAAGGTAATTATAAATATTTACCTTCAAGGAACATACATTTCTGATGGCATAAGTTTCAATTCGTAACAGGTTTATTTATGTTCAGCTAAATTTTAAAACTTTTGACGATTCCTGTCAAACTTCCAGAAAAATAGTGTTCAAAAACTGCAATAAGCGGTTTAAATATGATTCTGTTGCTAATAATCTTAGCTATTCATAGCTATTTTGTCTTTAAATTTCGATTTTAAAATGAAAGTTCATTGCGCATGACGTCTACAACATAGCACATTGGCTAGTTAATTGATGAAGCGAAGGTGGGGTATCAGGGGGTAGGAAGAGTAAAACTCCAATCAGAGCATTGAGAAACAGGTTTTTATATGCATATAAACTACTGATTTTGTTATAATTTGAAAATTTGAAATTGTTTAAATAAAATTGCTGTTCGAAACACTTCCGAAGCAAAATCTTGGTTGCAGCACTGTTAATTTTAGCAAAATTTCCAACATTTCCCAATAGACAGGTTTTACTGCATAGAAAATAAATTCCCTGTATAGTACAAAATATTATTCTCAAAAAGTACTATATATTTACTTACAATTTTATTATTATTTTCTTTTACAGTATTACTGTTTATAATTTCATCTAAAGATTTTAAATAGAAATTGAAAATATTAAAAATATAACTAATTGTAATTTGTTTCATCAATATATTTTTAATGAAAAAGTTAAAAGTATGAAAGAAATAAAATGCAATTTAACATGTTATTTTATCAAACTTTGCACATGATTCCTGTTCGTGCAGCTAAAATCATCAACGTCAATAAAAATATCTTTAATTTTTTAACTGCTAATATTAATAGTATATTACTTAACTGATATAATATAAATGGTACCAGGAAATACCAACATAAAAAAATAAATGTATTCATTATTGATTTCTATTGAGTAAAATTTAATCTCTAAAAATACATTTAAGCTGTCGCAGATAACCTTTTGACTTAGAATAACGCTTTCTAATGTTGTCCTAAGAATAAAACAACAATAAGACTAGATTTATACAAAATTGATTATCATCTGATTTTTATTAATGTTCAGAAGTTAGAATCATTTTGATGAAATAAAATACAACCAGTCATATAACATATTGTTTTTAATAATACGTTAGAAAGCTATTTTTGTTGCAATAGACATATTTGATATAAATCATTTAAAATTCACTAACATTTTACAAAGATCTGACCTTTTTTTTTTTTTTTATTACAGAGGAATATTAATAATAAGTAAACTACATACACATTACAATAATGCACTCTAAAAGCGACATTTTCAAAACTGAGCAAAAAATACTCAAATCTGAGTTTGTCGCACAGTCAAAATGTCTCCGAATAAAAATGACTCAAGTTTGAAACATGTATATACTCATTTCTGAAAACCTGTGCACCCTCAAGAATAAAACATCATGTGCTCCTATTTGAATATGTCCATGTTTCAAAAATGAGTATGAACTGACTTCTATGTGCTCATTTTTGAGTATTTCCATGTTTCAAAAATGAGTTTGAAATGATTCTAATCATTTTTGAGTATGTGTATGTTTAAAATATAAGTATAAACTGTCCTCTATTTGCTCAGTTTTGAGTATGTCCATGTTTCAATATTCTGAGTATTTCTGGTATTTCAGAATTGAAAGCATTGGATCGTCCTATTTGAAACAAAAAGTTTCATAACAAAATGAAAACATCGATTTACTCAGATTTGAAAGTGCCATTTTTCTCATTATGTGGAAAATTTTCTATAAAAACCGACCAAAATATTATCTTAATACTAGTATTATAAGGGACAAACTTTTATCCCTATATATCAAAATATAAAAGGATTTTTTTGTGCGCCCCTATAAACGAACTATAAATGCTACTTACACCATACTCTGTAGAAAACATGTTGTAGTCCACCTCAGTTATTCATATCAATTTTATTACATTTGGTATATCTTAACATCAGTAAAATGCACCGCAAGCAAATTTTCCCATAGATCGAAATGTAATGGAATTCTTTTGTGTGTCCCTGTAAATGAACTATAAAAACTACGTACTTCATTTACAATAGGGAACATGTTATAATAAATCTTAATGTCATGGAAATCCAAGTACATTTAAGAGAGTTACAGTGCGACCAGATCGACACATGGCCAGACAAATCGAAGTCATAAACACCTTTCAACTATTTTTGGAAAGTGTTAAAAAAAAAAAGATTATATGATTAAGTTTCGTGAGCGTAATCCTGCACGCAGTGGAAAAATAGGAACATATTTATGGCTTAAAAGTAATAAATATTAAACATATTCCGCTAAACTTTCGTACAAGTGGGTCTAACAGTTTTAAGATAACGATCTTGAAACATTCACTAACTTATGACATTTCAAAGATACTTGACACCTTAAAGTATTTCAGAAAGTATATTATTTACCCCTGCAATAGCATTTTTTCTTTCTTTCTTTTTTGGGGATTCCTTGATTAACTAATGCTAAAATTATATTGAAAAGGAGCATGTAACGACCGAGCCATTTGGCTTGTAAAAATTGAAGTTTTAATGAGCAACTAAAAACCTTGATAATGCAGGGATATTTATTAAAATATGAATCACTTGAGATTTTCATGTTGATTCATCTACCGTAACACACACTTAATTTATTATTATAACAAATGATTTAAATGCTTTTAAAGTTTAAAAAATACATTACAATTCTTGTAATCCATATTAAACAATTGCTGCTATTATATAGAAACATATTATTATATAGAAATATATTATTTTTAATAATATATTTTATAACAGTATTTGGAAATAAAATAATGCAATTTTCAGTGTCAGCCAAAATCCGTGAGACAAATTTGACGTTTTCTCAATTTCAATAATTTTGAAATAATGAGTAATCGTTTTCTCCGAACTCCGAAAATTATCTCTACTGGAAAAAAAAATAGCAAACTATCCCTCATTAGAACTTATCACTGATGATGCAAAAAAAAAATAACTAAGGTACGTAAGTATATGGTCATACAAACAAACCGTTCTGGGTCAGTCGAAGGTTAATTTCTATGTTTAATCAATAGCGTAATCAGTCCTTTGGATTTTCAAAAGGCCATTACTTTTAAATGGATTATTAGAACTTCTTGATTAACGAACTCATCCGAGATATCAAACCACTATTCAAATTTAGTTCTAATCGGTCTAGAATTTTGGATGTTATCTTGATGACAAAAGCTACATATAACATATGAGGATACTAATATATAATATACTTCTGACTCTCAAGCATGGTTTGAACTCAAACTATTTAATGAACACCAGCTAAATAATATTCCTCCCTTACCAATATAAAAAACACTTAAAATTTTTCCTTAAGAGCCTACGCTAGTCACGCGAAGAAACGCTCAAGCTAATGTTAAATCTATGAAAAGGTTCTTAGCAGATTTCTTGCTCGCATTTTAAAATTTTTAAATGATTTTTTTTGGCATAGGATAGCTGAGGTCGATCTCTAACGTTGTTAGTTTTTACTTTTTTTGATTTTGGCTACCGATTTTTTATAAGCGGACATTTTCAATTTTGGAACCGGTTGTGAAAGTGAAAATACCCTTATATAAAAAACTGGCACCAAAATCGAAAGAGTAAAAACTAACAACGTTAGAGATCGACCTCAGCTATCCAATGCAAAAAACATCATTTCAAAATATTAAAATGCGAGCAAGAAATCTGCCAAGAATCTTCCCATAGACTTAACATTAGCTTGCGCATTTTTTCCCATGACTGATGTAGGCTCTTAAGTCGAAGAAACTTAACATGGAGCATTAATAACGAATCGAAAATATAACCCATTAACCATACTGTTTATTTTCAAACTCATCAGCAAATCTCAATTAATGAACTCATATCGCAAAATATTTTTCTCCACAAACTGCAATGTAACGGAATTCTTTTATGTATCCTTATAAATGAAATAGAAAAGGTACATACTTAATTAGCGAAGTCATCCAAGCTATTTGTAAGATCAATCCACTTTCCCAATTAGGTTCGAATTGGTTCAGTATTTCGTGTGTTATCGGAATGGTAAGTTTGCACTATTCATAGACAGATAGATAGATAGATAGATAGATAGATAGATAGATAAACGAAATTATTGCAATAGATCAATTTCTGCAGATATCAATCGAAAATGTTGATCAATGAAATTTTTAAACACTTTATTATTACTAATATACGTTATTCAAAATCAAAGTATTCATGAAACTATTTTTGTTTTATTATAGCTAAAGCTAGAACCATTTAAGGGGTATTTTCTAAATAGAGTAGATTATTATAAGAAATTATTATGCACTAAATGGGACTTTTCAAATTGTTACATTGTACATGCAACGATACATATAATTCTATCTTCATAAATAGGTTTTAAATTTTCATTATGTGAGATATGTAGCAATTTAAAACCCACAAGTGAACAAGCGCACTTAAATATATTTCCAGTTAAAACAGTGATCACATTTGCATGTAACTACTGTGAAACATTTGTTTTAAATGCTTTAAATAATCGATTTCGATTACGTTTCATTGGAATAGCGAGTAGTTTACTTGACGATCGGTTTTAGGGATAATTTAAAAAGGAAAAACATAATCTATATAATGACGTTTCTATTTCTGTTATCTTTAATGCAATCTGTATATCTTCACCTTAACATCGGCTGTAAAATAATTAAACTAAAGTACCACTAAGGTATTTTTCAGATCTATTTTTTTTATAAAAACTTTAAACCATTTTCATTCAACTTCGAAAGTTATGTCCTATATCGTAAATATGTTGATGATGAGATGTTTAAAACATTGTAACTGAACTGCTTTCAATCAAATTTAACGCCATTTTCAGAAAAAAGATGACAAAGTGCAGTAGAAGTAAAATACTGTAATTAGAGTATAAATATACCGGCCAGAATTAAAACACCCCCTTCTCTGACCTCTCGGTATATCGAATTACTCAATCAAATTTTCTAAACACACTATTCAAGACATGGAGAAACGGATTATGCGAAAAAAAATTTAGTTACAAAAACACCGATAAATGACACTGTACAACAAAAAATTTAAAAATAATAATAATAAATGCGAAATTACATTTTTAAAAGAAAATAAAAAAGCGCCCTGCCTGTGTAACTGCAATCTCGCACTGTAAGCACAAACATTTGCATAAACCCAAAGTTTGCAGCCATTGTTATGGGCATAAAAGAGGATAAAAACTGGTGAATGTCTCTGGGATCGGAAGTAGCGCGCTACAAGTAGCGAAACTACAGTAGTCGCTATTTTTTCTTGTAGTTTTGAGTGAAGCGCAATGCATTTTAAAAAATGTAGTATAGAGAATAGCGATACAAAAAATCAGTAGTTTGTAGCGAGCTTTCACGCTACTTTAAGAAAGGGGAGGAAATGCTATTATTCTAATCACTTGACCATAACTCGCTTTTTTACCAAATGTGTTCTCTGCAGCAGTTTGTGAACGTCAGCGAGCGACAAATCTCAGTTGCAGTGTCATAGATATTTCCATTCACTTTTGTTGATAAAACAAAACAAACTGCTTACTCACCAAAAATAATAAATTTTGCGATCAACACTTTGTTTATTAACGCAATCTTAAATCTTATGTTTTAATGCCGGGTATCTTCTTTTGGAATTAAAATTATGACAGATAAAAATAAAATTGAATTGCCTGGTCGGCATATAACCAGTATTTTAAAGTTATCGAAAAACAAGTCATTACCCATTTAATAAGAAGTTCTCAGTTTCAAAATCATCCACTTTGAACAGGAAGATGTGACTTAGCATTTTCCTTATTAATAATAATTACTAGATCGCATCTCGCACCAAATATCTAAATCCTATAATCATTAAAAAGAATATTTCCAAATTAAGAGTTTTAGTTAAGAAAATATTCTCATTCAATTGTTTATTATCGCAAAAATGTATCATATTAACACTTCTTTTGATCGTTGTAAAGTATTTGTTCCATGCATGCATAAAAATTAACTGAATGCATATTCCCTTCTTCCAGATTCCAAGTAGATAAAAAAAGGTGCTTGGAAACAAAAGCCAAAAAATACGTAACTTTATTTTTATTAGGAATATAGAGTAGAAGACACATCTCTATATTCCTGATTTTTATGGTTATTTATTTTTATTTTAGCCGCACATGTTTTTTATCACTAAAGAAATTGATCTATAATGTTTTATAGTTGATTTGATATCGATCAGAATACAAACTTGGTTTTTCAATACTTTTGGTACTAAAATACGAGATCTAGAGCTAGACCCTCAAATTACCCTAATTATAAATTTTTGAGAAGTTTCTAATGATTAGTTCTCGATATATTCAATATTAAAAATTGGGTTAATTTTAGAGGTCGCCTATAAAGTTAAATCTTTGCAACAAAAATTAATATATTTCAACGGAAAATATCATTGGTATTAAAAAAAACCCTAAATAAATCAATTAAAAAATCCATCAAATACAAATAATCAACATTGATATCACATCTATTAACAGTTTTCTGAGATTAGTCAGCTTTTTTGATAAATTATGGTATCTCAAACTGTAGGTCAGCTGGTTTTTTCAGCATAACTCAAAAATTATTTGGCAGAATGTGCTAAAATTTTGTAAAGGAGGTTAGAAAATTTTTAGAACTTCTAAAATATTTATGGGTTGTAATTTACAGTTTCTTCGAATATTACTTTCCTATTTCATATCATCCAATTATAGAAATTAGATACAAGGGATTTTTAAACTTTCAGTCCAAGTTACTTGAAACGTGGTATATGGGCATATATTTCAAAGTAGATTATTTTTTTTTTTCAAAATAGAGTGTTGTCATTGAAAGTTTCAAAATAGAGTGTTATCATTGAAAGAAAGTCCTGATTAGTGTTTTAAAGAAAAGACTATATATTTGAATATTAATGAGTGTATGTATGTTCATTTTTATACAAAAAAGTTAAAATTGATATCAGAGATATAACCCTAGGCCACATTTCCATAATTGTATTAAAATTTGGATTAATTTTCTTTCACTTCGGTTTTTGGGTATAAAGATTTTGGGGTTCGAGTCGTTTTTAAGTTGACGAATTATTTTTGTCTGGTTTGGGTCGGGTTTCGGTTTGACTTTAAGCAGAATTTTCAATTTCAAATCGGGTACACAAGCGACCCGCGCAGAACTCTAAATCCGTACCCTCAGTTTCGAGAGTAGATTTAATCCTTCGACAAAATATAAAAGTAGCGAGGTAGTGACTACTTTTGAAAAGTAGCGAAGTAGTGACTACTTTTGAAAAGTAGCGAAGTAGTGACTACTTTTGAAAAGTAGCGAAGTAGTCGCTATTTTAAAAAAAAAAGTAGTTGTAGTTGTACTTAACTACCTTTTTGATAAAGTAGTTGTAGTTGTAGTTCGCTACTAAAAAAAGTAGTTTATCCGACTCCTGGTCATTCTTATCAGAGATGGTTGTCACGCCGCTAGAACGCGCTTTGCTTGTGAATCTCTTTTATGGAAACAAAGGAAATGCTTCAGCTCCACTTCGAAAGTTTCAACGACTTACGAATTTGCGCAAAAATTGGACCATTTTTTCCACAAGCTCTCAGAAGAATGATCGCGCGATTCGAGAAAACTGGACACCTTGGAGTTCAGCCGGATCGAAGGCGCAAACTGATTCGCTCAGATGTTGTGGAAGATGTTGTCATCGCTATTGTTGAACATTCAACGGATAATGTTGTAGGCTGTACTGATGCACATGTAGTGTCATGACACCTGACTGTTCCCTATAGTACAGTGTGGGACACACTCAGAAAAATGGTGCATTGCTTCCTGTACAAAATGAGTCATAAATGTTACTGGCCATCGACAGGGAGAAGTGACTGACCTTTACATTGATATTTCTTGCTAAAGTTGAAGTGGATACATCGTGACCATGGCAGATTCTGTAGAGCGATGAGGCGCATTTCCACCTCAATTTCCACCTCACTGAAACCGAGAACACTCATAACTGTCGCATTTGGGGCTCGGAAAATCCCCATACCTTCCAAGAAATTCCCTTCTGCTCACCAAAAGTTACAGTTTGGTGTGGATTCACGCCATATTCATTCTTGTAGTTTTCTTTTTCGAAGAGGCTACACGGAATGACCCTGTGACATGCACCATGATGGCCAACAGGTACAAAAGAATGCTCGAAACTTTTGTTGTACCCCATTTGCAACAGCTTCAACATCTTGACTCAGTTACCTTTATGCGAGATTGAGCACCTCCATACATTGGACTCTGTGTACAGCAGTTTCTTCGGCAACATTTTACTAATGACAAAGTCCTCAGTCGTGCGTTTCCGACAACCTGGCCATCTCCTTCTTCGGATCTTAATCCGTGTGATTTTTGGCTGTGGGAATACTTAAAAAATCTTGTTTATCGAGGACGTCTGTAACCTTGGCAGACTTAAAAAGAGTATCACTCCGAATGTGAGAAGCATCTCAGTCGACCACTTACGATTCGCAGTTGAAGAAGCTGCCCACAGTCTGCAAGATTTTACCAGCCCCTCGGGATTGCACTAAAACTCTAAGGCTTAGGCTGGGTTTCCCGAAGTGGTCATCTTCATCCTCCTCCTCCTCCTCCTCTGCAAGATTTTACATCTTCAAGAAGGGAACCATATTCAGCAGCATTCCTCCGTTGGTAAGGTCCTTGTCAAATGAATGTTACATTCAAATATGTGTTTAAAATATCTTTTTGTGTCTTTTCGGCGTATGGCGAGCTGTACAGCACCATCTATCGATGATTTCTGGAGGTATTTTTTTCTTATAATCCGCTTTCCTATGCCTTGAATAGCATGTGTACAAAATTGATTTTTCAAACTCTACAAAATAATAAACAGCATCTACAAAATTGATTTGAAGTTTATACACTGAGTAGTTCAATATATAGAGAGGTCGAAGTAGGGGTGGTGTAATTCTGGCCACCAAGCATTAAATATTTAATGAAATATGAACATTTGTGTGAAATACATTTTTACTGCGAATGCGGGAAGAAAAACATTTTTTTTTATTTAGTTGTTAACTATATAGGACAACTCATATTTTTTTTTTGTTAAATAGTCCAATACCATGAAAATTCAAAAAGATATTGGCGATGTAGAGAGTTGAATTTCTGCTGTTTTCTAAAAGTAGCTGGGTGACCAGAGCTATTTCACAAATTGTCATATTTTATTGACAAACTTTCAATAAAGAAGTATGTATTTAACGTATTCCCACGCGTAACTTTTGAACGGATGCCTCAATTTAAATATTTCTTTTTTAAAATCGGCTCCTTCTGGTGTTTCTTCGAACGATAACTGATTCATCAATAAACAATATATAAAATGAAGAGTGACAGTTTCTGGAAAATCTATCATCACTTAGCTGTTTTTAGAAAGCAACTGAAATTCAGCTACAAATAGTTTCAATCATTTTATTTTGCATAGTAATCGCAAATATTACTTTTTTATGCAATTTGTTGTTGGCCTTCTTATTGCCCTTGTGACCAAAACATCACTGAAAAATATGAGGTCAAACATATATTACTTACCCATCATATGTAGTATAGGGTAAGTCTTGTAATCGTTTTGAAAATCGAAAAAAAAATTTTGACGGATTTACACGTTTCAGACACTGGAGATTCCGAAAAACTTATTTTTAGAAAAAAAAAATGTTGCCGTCCTTCTGTGTGTCTGTGTGTCTGTAAACGCTCTATCTCTCAAAAAAAATGAGATAGGGACTTGCAATTTGGTATGTACTTAGTATGTAATAATGGGAAGAAGCCTATTTAATTTCAATAACCTCGATGAACCGGAATTATTTTTTTCGGACTCTTGAAATATTCGTTCTGATAAAAGGTATATAAAAATTCTCGAAATTGTTTATTTTAAGAAATGAATATAAAAGACAATAAAAAACATAAATTTTGCATAAAGCATGAAGTCGATTGGATAATGAGTTGCCGAGATATTTGGAATCCTATTTTCCACACTCTTCGATTTTTCATGACCCTGTATTTTATCCAAATTTCACTTCAAAGATATATTTTAATTGTAAATTTGACGCTTAATCAGATACAATAAACCGCTAGTTAATAGGATTGTTATTTTTGGAGTTATAAGGAGGTTTCTTTTAAGCAATTCAGTAATCGAGCCTTCAAAGTTTAGGACGTCATCAAGCCCCGATTTTATTTGAATTGCTATGCATTTTATAAGTAGTTTACACATTTTTATTTTAATATTTTACATTATGCATATCCATGATGGGTAAGTATTACGGTGGCCCCCAACGACTAGTTTTACATTTCTGAAGTTCCAGAAGAATTCGTCAAGTTTTCAACAAAACATCTGATGAAGTGTAGTAATAAATTTATACTTTGACAGACATTTTAGAAATGAATTGAATTTTTTTTAAATTATAGAATTGGTAACTTGATCGGTAACTGGGGATCAATAAAAAAGATGTAATTTAAATATATATCAGTATAAATCCGTGAGTTTAAATATTTTCATATCAATATCAGTATAAATCCGTGAGACAAATTTTTAACTTTTTCACATTAATGATTCTGAAATAACTAGTAATCCTTTTCGTTTGTGGGAATTCAGTTAGGATATCTTTACAGGAAAACATGACCAACTAATTTTTGCGTGAATCATAACAATGATAATATAGAAATGTTCAGACACATTTTTAAAATACTAATTTTATTACAAACAAATATTTTATTCAAAATTAAAGTAATTCGTTAAAATACTTTTGTATTTTTTAAAATAATACTGTGCAAAATAATATCATTTAAGGCAATTTTCAAAGAAATATTTTTCTCTCCTCTGTTTTTCTCTACAATGTAAAACTTTCCGACACATTTATGGACTCATTTTTATATGTAAAAGCATGACACGTGCAGAATTATTGAAGTGATTTGTATTCGAACTTTTTTTTTTCATTTTTCGACAAATGAATTACCTTTTGAGTTATAAATTATTATTGTCTCACGACAACGAGATTTTTTCTTTCTCGCGCTGTTGTGTCCCCAAATTCGTTCAAAACGCTCATTTTTAAAGCATTTTCTGCATGATCTTTACCGAAAAATGGAAAAAAACTGTTCGATTACACGGCTTTTGAATAAAAACATACGTCGAATGCAAGCGTTTGTGAATAAAAATGAATTCACAAATGTATCAGAAAGCAGCCCGTTTTAATTTGTGAACAGCATTAAGTTAAAAAGAAATTTGCTGAAGTTAGTAGATTATTATAAAAAGGTATTACTTCATAAGCCACATATTTTACATTGTTATATTTACAATACATGTAATAATTTTAAAAACGACCAGCCCATTTAAATATTTTTGCAGTTTCAAAAGTAATTACATTTGTATATAATGTTAAGACTTGGTTGCACTAAAATTAGTTTTTCATTATAATACACGAAGATTGTGTTCTGCCACTACAGTCTAACATTCACAATCAATGATACAATTTAAAAACAACAAGCGCACGCATTTAAATATTTTTATAAATTTTAAAAAAAGTAATTACATCTGCATATTATGGTGATGAAAAAGTTATTTTGTCTTTTGTAATCGATTTTGTGTTTACGATGTTCACTTATCATTAGAGTCAAAATTTGTGTTTAATGTAAGACTGATTGCCTACGATTTACGTGATGTTCAGATTGTAATGGACTATCGGTTTAAATATCTAAAAACTTTCTGAAATTTTATGGCTATTTTTATAAATTAACATACAGAAAATATATAAAACGTCATCTAAATGATCATTTGAATGAGACTATTTATTAGAGCGTAGTTCGTTACAGTTTCAATACTCAAATTATATATTTTTGGAAGAACTATCGGGAGGACATTTTTTGGCTAGTATTAGATATTGCATTGTTTTCATTAAAATTGTAAAAGGTAAAAAGAAATAGCATCAAAATAATTTATTGAACAAATTAAACTGCCTTTTTAATCGGCTTTCGGCGAATGGGGTATATTGAAGGGCGGTTTTGTATATTTTTTCTTTTCTCTCACTATGTATGTACACGCATAATTTTTGCACGAATAGTCTGATTTTCATACTAATTTTTGTTTTTGTTGAAAAGGCCTGGGTTTGCAGATGGTCTCGTTTCAATATCATTAGGATCGAAAAATAATATGTTTGTCTGTCTATTTTCATATCTTTTTTTGACTTTATACACTTTAACTTTCATAAAAATTGTCCAATCGTCACAAAATTTTGATAGGTTGTTAGGTATCTTACGTTTTTAAAATAGTCGCCGTATCGTGTATAGTTTTTTTTTTTTTTTTTTTTTTTACAGGGACGCCTGAAAAAAATTAAGTTATCATCATGTAATCCGTGTCAAAATAAGTGATATTAACAATAATGGGATTTAAAATTAATGTAAATTACCCTCCTCAGGTTACCCTAAGTTCGGGTAACCTGATTTTGCACAAACTGACCAGTGTTTAGGTCTGGTCGGTTCAAATTGAGCATAATCTCTTTTCGCTGTAGATTTTAATTGTTTGGAATTGGTTTTGACACTTGCAGTGAACCGGTTGCTTTACAAACTTTTTTTTTTCAAAAGAATGTCTACAATTTTGTATAGGATGAAACTATTATATTTTTGAATGTAAATGAGTATATATGTGTGTGTGTTTAATTTTTTTACATAAAAGACAAAATTGATATTAGAAATATATTGACAGAGTATTTTTATCAGAATTGTATTAAAATATGGATTAATGGCATTTAAATATGGGGTTGAAGTACGTTGGGTCACGTCAGGTTTTGGGTTGATTTCAAATTAAATTTTCGGGTTCGGGACGGTATATCTTGAATCATGCAGGACGCTCATGTGGATAACAGTATAGGCTTGCCACAAAAACACAAAGAGATCAATTACTTGAAGTCGGTTTTATATTTCGTTAAAAATTATTTGTTATGTACTAATTTGATTGAAATAATCAGTATTTTACTCATTTTTGTTTTATATTAAAAAAAAAAAAGAAAAGAAAAGAATATCAAACATAGTAAGATACCTTAAGCATGATATTAACTTTCCTTGATTACCGATTTCAAAACCAGTTTAGATAGATTTCAGGTAGAAGTATTTTGAGTTCGAAACGAATTGTGACTTCAAATGAAATTTTCGGTTTAGGGTAAGGTTGTACTCGAGCCGTGCAGAACTGAATATAGAATTACTTTATTTGCCCGTGTAATATGCACCCCCGCGTATTTTACACACTCCGTACCCTAGAAAACAAATTTTGTGGCCACAAATTTAGGAAATATATTTTATAGAAGATGATAAGATGTTTATATGATTTAAAGCAAAAAAGGGTTTTTCGATATTTTATTGTAGAATGCTCCAGAAACTAAAACAAAATATTATTTTGTCTCTGTTTAAAAATGATCTATGAACTTTTGAAACATATACATTTTATTTAGTCTTTCATTTATTAGAATGTTGTTGTATCCTCATTCCAGGTCAATTCTCTTTTCAAATCCGTCCATAAAAATTAATAAATAAAACTCGTGTACTTTTCGCACCCCTTTTCTTTTAGAACTGGAGAAATTATGTAAAAGTGCTCAAAATATGCGAGTAAATGTGTATTCAAAATGCTTGAAATAAATGTCTACTTTGAAATGATGTTCAAGACATTTAAAATTACACGTACAACATTTAGGTTGTTGTAGAAACACCTGCATTTGAAGCGAGACGCAGTCGTTTATATATAATCGGCTTAGTGCCATCTTATATTTGTTATTTGCGTAATCAGGAGTGTGAAAACAAAATCTTTTTGTTATACATCATGCAGAAAATACACATTCCTTAACAAATAAGGCATAGGGAAGGTTGTTTTGCATTTTGTTTACGCAGAAGCTATTTACGCAGAAGCTATTTACAGGAAGTAAAATTGTGAAATCTTCCAATCAAAGTTATGAAACGTTATAGTCATTAACAATTAGGAAATGATTTCTCTAGCCTTTTTTGTAAGATGGTAAAATGTAGATATAGTTTATTGTGGAATCATAACTTTAAAAATGTTTTTAAAAATTTCATTTTGTAATTACAAGTTATTTTGTGAAAGGTATTTTTATTAATTTACACGAATGGTATTTGCGCTTCCAATTATTTCTGCGCCATGCTAAATATCTCGAGAATAATATCACAGCTCTATCTGTATATTGTGCATTGAGGAAAGTAGAACAATGTGTAAGCAAAGGCATCGGAAAATATTGTGAGACCCGATACAGATTATTTTGTGTATACTCTCCCTTACATGTTCCTACCATGTATGCATTCCTATGAAGTTCCCCGACCCTTCAGTTCAAGACTTGGTACAACCCTATACTTTAAGCTATCCCTTACTGCCGTTTTCGTCTATAAACTTCGTTTCCACCAAAATTAGTAAAATAATTCTGTGCCATCAAGCCAATTAAGTAATCAAGAATGTCGTGGCCATGGAGCCCTTAAAATTTAGTATGCAATTTTTGTAAAGATGATAGTTTGAATCTACTTTGACGTTTTACTGATTATAATGAATACTTTATACCTGTATAACAGGATAATATTAAAAACAAAAAAAATATTTTTCTAAATATATATATAGTCATATCTATATTCTAATGAACAGAAAATGTTCATTTTTTGTGGCAAAGTCCCCTATGGAATTACCAAAAAAAAAAAAGGAAAACACGAACGCTTTTGTGGTTTCTTTTCCGGTTGTATCTATGTGTTTCGTTTAAAAGAATATTAATATTACCTTTTATCAAAAACATGTATTTTGTAGGTCAGTTTTGAACCAGTTTTCATGTTTTCCGTTTTTCTGCAGTTAACTGTCATCCGCTTGTCCCAAAGGGAAATACTAAAAATAAAAAATAAAATAAAATAAAATAAAAACCCACTTATTCACGGTACCTTCACGGTTGTAATGGTATCTTTTGTTTAAAAAAAATAGTAATATTTACTGTTTCGAAAAATTATTTTCTGAAGGTCGATACCATGTTCGTTTGTTCGTTTTTGTCGACTTCATATTCGTTTTCATATTTTCCATGCTCTTTTTTTTTTAAGTTTTAAAATATCATCCACTTGTCCCGGATAGAAATACAAAACATACCCACATATCTTCTCGGTTGTAATGTTAGTTTTTGTTTCAAAAAATATTAATACTTACTATTTCAACAAAAAAAAAACTTAAAAATAATTCTTGATTTTATTAAAAAAAAAAAATGAATGCTTATTAGCGAGTTTTCTATTTTACCAGTAATTGCTTCTGCGCATGTCTCGGGAATCTTGTCCATTTTCAAAATGGAGATATCATTTGGCGTTTTTAAGGAAAGATCATGTTATTGTGCCGGCGATGAATTCTGGGCATGTCCGGAGAATCCTTCGGATATATATTTTAGCGTTTTTAAGGGGGACTAGAGATTCAGCGAGGAGATTTTTTTTTTTCGATTTGTTAAAAATGTCATAACTTGATAACTCCAAAGTAAATTGGACGATTTCTATAAGGGTTTTTTACCGATTTTCTTTATTTAAAGGCAGGATAATAGAAAAATAAGTTGCACAAAGATCACTAATACTATAAGGCGCTGTTTTTATTATTATTATTATTATTATTATTATTATTATTAGGTATCTTTCAATACTAAAAAGTATAAAGCTACCTATTGCAGCCGTTCGAAGGAAAGCAGTTCCGGAAAATTTCGATATATTTTCACCGGTCATGACCCCCAGACCCCAAAACCACCCTCCGTTCAAATGTTGATTTATATATATAGATATATCGATATATATATATATATATATATATATCTGACCTATGTCATACGATAACGCTCGTATTTATAAATCGATTTTGATGAAACTAATTGTGTGTATTAAGCTCACCAATGTCTCGACCGAGTTCGTTGGCCAGCTTGGTCTGCCATTTTGTTTCAAGATGGCGGCCATTTAAAACTAAAATAAATATACAAAAAAATTAAAAATTCAAATTTATTTTTTAATTACGTGTTAGGCCTTGATACAAGGATTCCAGAGCATTTTTTGGTTTAACTCTATCTTAAAAAATGACTGAGATAGAGCAGTTTGAAATTCTAGGGTGGCTGACATTTTGAAACAAAACAGCACATTAACGCGATTACTCGCAAATTATTTTCTTTCATTGTTGTAATAATTTTCCCAATCATACGCATAAAACTATATATTCATATTCGTTAGCACCAAAATTGGCGACGTTGGCGACAAAATTGGCAAAATTGGCGACATTTGGCGAAATATCGCCAAATTTGGCGACCAAAATAAGTCTTCATAAATGAAGCCAATTTGGCTATTGCTCAATAATTTGGCGAATTTCTTATTCAAATTCAGTATTAACGAATCTTTTGTAAACGTTTCTTTGCATTTTAACTTGCTGTTTTCGTGTAACATTAGCTAAAATTTTAAAACGAAGATATAGGAAAGCTACCTTTTCCTCCCGGTACAGGCCGGAAGGACTTTTATTATTATTATTATTATTATTATTATTATTATTATTATTATTATTATTATTATTATTATTTAGGTTTTTCTCAGGAATTATTGGTCAGAATTGAAAGTTTAATATATCTAAATGTCACAAATTAAATCGGCAACCAATAAAATGTGAGGCCCTTAGTTCGTTTACAAAGATTTTCGTTTAACAATGTAAAATCATACAAATTTGAGCGTTTACGCTACAAAAGACAGTGAGGCCCCAATCTAGGTTCGTTTGAATAGATTTCCGTTTAAAATATAAAATCATACAAATACGAGAGTTGAGAACGGAGCCAACCTGGATGCATGCTGCCAAAGGCAGTACAGAAGCCTCCACGTCTATGTTTATTTGAATATAGATATTCATTTAAAAATATAATATCGTACAAATTCCGTCTATAGTATCGTACAAATTGTATATAATATTGTAATATAATATCGTACATAATGTACGCTGCTGAATGCAGTGGGACCCCAACACTAAATCCACCCCGAAGAAAAATGCCTAAATTCAACAGCTGTTCCTAAATGTTTAAAAATTAAGGATGAAAACAACTCAATGCAATCTTTAACCATTTATCTTATCTCGATTAAACATAAACAAAGATAAATCATTTCAATTTTAAACATGACACCAATGTTAAAAAAAAATGATATCGCTTAAAATTATTTTACTTTGTTAAAAAAAAAAAGTTACTAAAACTACTTTTTTGACATTGTTAGAATTACTTAACGTTGCTGAAAAAATTACATGGCTAAAGTTATATAACTTTGTTCAAAAAATTAACATTACTAAAATTAATTAACTTTGATTTAAAAAATAATATATTGTTATAATTATTTAACTTTGTTAATGAATTAAAATCACTAAAATTAATTAACTTTGTTAAAAATGGAATTTTTAAAATTAATTAACTTTGTTAAAAATGGAATTTCTAAAATTAATTAACTTTGTTAAAAAAAATAACATTATTAGTATTAATTAACTTTGTCAAAATAAAAAATAAAAACATTATTCAAATTATATACCTAAACTGAAATCTGTTTCAGTAGGTTAGTAGGTAAAATCATCAATTATCTAGCCTATTGAAATATTTTTACCCTGAGTCGGAATCCCAACTGAAATTTAATATTATTATTCCCTTTTTAAAAGATTTTCTAAGTTTTGTTTTTAACAATTGTTAAAGTCCCCTTATTTCAAAAATTCCCTTTACCGCCGAAAACGAGTGTAAAAGGAAGAAGTCCTTATCAGTCTCATGACAGGAGCAAGATGACGGCAGAAGCAGCAGATAGAGAAGCAAAGATGTGCAGACCACGTCAGGAACAGCTTGTTCCTTACTTTTGCTACTCCTGCCGTAAAACTCTCTTATTTATACTACTATGACATCATCAACATAGTACATTGGCTAGCTAACTGTTGCAGCAAAGTAGCGGGAGTATGAGAGGAAGTGAACAGTAAAACTCCCCCCAGAGTATTGGTAAATCTGTTTTATATTCATATAAGTTATTGAAGATGTTAAAATAAAAGTTTAAAAGTATAATTATTGATCAAAAGAAGTCCCGATTCTAGATTTGATTGTACCACTGAAATTTCACACAATTTTTTTGCTAGCAATGCAAAAAACGAATAAAATATTTCTCCAGTTTGCAAACTAACCCCATTGCATTTTACAAGCAAATAACGATTTTTGTTGAATTTTATCTGTACAATGAATAATTTGCTTTGACGTTGTATAGGGTAAATTAAAGGTGAAATGATACCAAGAACATAACCATAATTATATAGAAAAGCGATGGATATTTTTAAAACAAAATGTTTTTGAAAACAAACTTTTTCGAAAAAGTTGTCACTGACGCTCTAGTTGGGCAATATTCAAATGTTTAGCCGCCAATTGTACGACATGTTGCCAGGTACAGCGATTTAATATTCGATTACATGTTCATCATAAATAATTGAAGTTGTTAAAATATAACGATTTTAAGATATTGTCATTCTTCACAACACCTTGAACAGTTAACCTTGGTTGTACTACTTGGCTAATTTTAGACCAATTTCCAGCTAGCTTGGAACGCAACAAGTAATTGCAAATGATTCTCTAGTTTGCAAACTTGCCAGATTGAATGGTGTTAGCATATCGATTCTGTTGAACTTTAAATGTACAATGAACAATTTGTGTTAAAGTTGTATAGGGTCAATTTTAAAATGAAATGTCACTTGGAACAAGAACATAATTATGTAGGAAAGTGTTGAACATTTTTAAAATAAGCGGAGATATCTTACCTGAATTTTCTCTGTTAAACCATCATCCTTATTTTAAAAATAGATCTTTGTTTTTAACAAACTATGTTCACAAACGTCATCATAGACAACATTCTAATGTTTTTAACACCAATCGCATGACACACAGCGCTTTAATAATCGATTACATAACTAAGTTCATCATAATTTTTTGAAGTTGTTAAAACATGAAACTTTTAAGCTATATAATTATTGTTCAAATTACGTCCAGGACCAAGATCTCGGTTACACCTCTGAGTTAAAAAATAATTAGCTTGTTATGCTACATGTAAATGTTTCTTCATTTGGGAAACTGACCACCTTGCATGTTATTAGTATATCGATTTAATAATTTCATGATGATGTGTCAATATACAATGAATAATTTGTTTTAAAATTGCCATTCGGAATTTTAAAAGATGAAATATCACCTAGAATATGACCATAATTATATAGAAAAGTATTGAAAAATTTTTAGGTCTGAAAAAGTATTGTTAAAAACAAACTTTTTACAAAACTGAAGTATTTATGAACATATTTTTATCGTATACTTGCCTAAGCAATACCGCGTAAATCAGAAGAATTGGCAAAATGTTTCGATAAAATATAACATAACATAATAATATAATATATTCGTTACATTTTTACAGGTCTTACAGTCAAATGTTTTTCGATTTTAGAAAATGTTTATGTTGCGTGAAACACGTCTGATTATAAATTTTCTATTTGCTTTGATAATCGATTACTTGGTGAAGTTTATCTGAGTGAATTGCTCAATAATCTCTCAAAAGCAATTTTTTTAAAATCATCACCTATATGTTCTACACTTGAACATAATACTGTTGGAGATATGTATATAATTGTGCTTTCAGCTTTAAAAAACGACATTGTTTATTTTACTTTTTACGTGAAATACTTTACGTATTCAAATGTTTTTGCATTTCAAAAACCGGACTATCAACATATTGATTTTACGAAGAGTTCTGTCAGAATACAGTATAACTTAGTTGATGGACAAACTGTACTTTTAAAAACACAAAATGTGTATTTTTTATGATTTTTACGAAAATGCTTCCAACATCAGTATAGGCAGATGTTGGAAGTATTCAAGTTCTTTTAAGTACGAACGAGTTCTTTTAAATACGATATTCTTAAATTTTTTGTTTTTTCATTCTGTTCAACGATATATTTTTTCAACAATAAGAAAAAATTGCTAAAGTTATTTCATTATTTCAAGAAATCTTTTCCTCAGATCAATAACTTAAGAAAATTAAATATGAGTCGAGTATTTTTTTAAACAACTATTTAAAATCAAACAAAAGCATTCACACATTTTTATAGTGATTTTAGTGACATTTTTATATTTTGATGATATTCCATATAACAACTTTAACGAATCAATCTTAAATCCAATGCTTGATGTAACTTAACTTGAGCAATTTGATAAAGTACAGTCTGTTTAATTTTCACATAAACAATAAATGTATTAAAACTTTTTAACAATTTTAATAATGAAGGACTGTTTTTATGGAACTTTTAACCATGTTTTTTTAGGTAATGTCTGAGTGTAAAAATTGGCAATATGAAGAATGAATATTTACGATTGTTATTTTTTTCCTCGCGTGTGTCCTTTGCTATCTTCAATCACTTTTTACTGTAACTTTGGTGGAATAAATGAGACGATATTCTAGCTCGATTAATGTTGTTTGCAGATATTTTTTTATCTTTATTTTTTTAATCAGTTTAAACCCGAATCTAAATAATATTAGATACTGCTAAACATTATTAGACTGCAGTGCGAAATACTCGCTTGGGTCAGCTGGTTAGTTATATTGCACATAATTAGTTTATTCATTCAATGGTTAAAGGTGTTCTTGATTCTCTTTAAATAGGGTGATTTGAAATAGTCTGTTGTACTTTGATATGAACGATAATAGAGAGAAATGCCAGAAACTTTTTTATTTTGCTTTTTTAAAAACTGATATTTTATTCAAATAAACATAGTCGTCGTATCCATAGATTATACACAAACACACAAGCGTCATTTCATTTTTTTTTTTTTTTATTATTGACATAAAATCTAAAAATTTTATTAGATAATCATAAAATCAATAATATTGTAAGCTATCGATAGACATTTGGTTTTAAACAGTTACAATTAAGGGTTGGCAAATCTCAATCAATTGACACAGATGATAAATCAATATTAGTTTTTTCTGCTAGTAGATTTATTGAATTATTTTACCACGTATTTTTTGTTAAACAGTTATAATCTATTATAAATATCCCATCAATAAGTTTAATTTATTTATGTTATGAAATATGTGTGCTGTGCATGCCTGTGCAAATGATTCAGAATATTTTTGCGATAAAATACTTTTAATTACAGACAATTTAAAATATTATACAATTTCTATATTTGAATAGAATGATTATATCAATATTGATTCAGCTAGAAAAATATTGCTTAATTTAGTGGTTTTTTACAAGAAACATATTCGTTTGATTACTTTGATTTTGAAAATTTAGTTAAGTGTCAAGTCTCTTTTCTTTGACAATATTGGATGACTTTACTTATATTTGCGACATAAAGTCTGCGTCATTTTCTAGGCTCCACTCCAACTCTCAATGCTATCCTATATAAAAACAGAAACATATAAAAAAATATAATTTTTTAAATTATAATTTCATTTGTTTACGCTTTTCATCAAATGCAAATCAAAACGGACAATTTTCAATATTCTGGGCATACACCAAATTAACGTAATGTAACGGATATTTTTCGGAAATACATGAATTGCAGCCACGAAATAAAGCGTGATTTTTAAGATAAATATTGAATGCATATAAAAGTATGTGTGTTTTTTTTTTTATTATTATTTTAACTTTTACTTATTTTTAAAAACTACATTTATAAAACTGTAACAATTTAAGAACTGTTCTTTAGTGTATAATACTTTCTTATAATTATCTGTTAAATTTAGAAAATTACTGCTTTAAAATAAATAGCCATAGCTTTGACTATAATAGAAATAAAACGGTTTCATGACTACTTTAATTTTCAAAACGCATTACTTAATAACAAAGTTACAGTGTTTTAAAATTTTCGGTATTTTTTCTATATTTATGTCCAGATGAGAGTTTTTTAGATATCATGTAAATGTGTTCTTTTTGTTCTGATAATGGTGTAACATGAAATCGATTATAAAAAATAACAGATGTAACTCTTTCATTACATGCAAATATGATCATTTTTCTAACTAACTGGGGAAAAATATATTTAAATGCTCTTGCTTACATATTGTTTTTAAATTATTACATTTATGTGAATGAAGCAATTTAAAAACACCTTTCAGTGCGTCATACATCCTTATATTAATATGGCAATTTAGAAAATTGCTCTTTCAATTTAAATTGAACTGTAATAAAACGGAAATGGTGTAACGGATAGCATAACTTTCGAAAAATTAATTATGAAGTTACAGTTCTTTAAATTTTTCAGTAACTTTCTACACTACACTTTATTATTTTTAATTCAATCAAACTGATTAATAAAGAAATCATAAGTGTTGACGAATCCACGAAAGTGTATTGATGAGGTTTTCAACCATTTGCCGTGGAAAAATGTCAGGTGTACCGCTAAAATATTCAGTCGCAGTCTATGAAAATTTTACAAAATGGCATGTACTTTTTTAACTTTTTTTTTTCCGTATGCGATTAGATTTAGTGTAACAATGTGTAGGTTCCGTGCAGGTCTTTTTTAGGGTTTATACATTGTAAATAAGAGTACGCGAGAAAATCCCATTCAGATAATAATGTTTTCTGAGGAAAATTATTGCTATTGTACACATATTATGTAGGAATTTCAGACCACCTTCTTGATATAAAATTTACAATCATGCAAAACATACGTTCGAAAAAAGTCAAGCTCAGACATTTCATTACATAAAATATATAATTAAAAAACAATAAAAATAAAACTTTTTAAGAATTTAATTTCTAATTCTGAATTGTAATATATAGAAAATTATGATATTGTTATTGACTGTGACAGCGCATTTTGTTTGTGTTTCTAATTAAATTGGAAAAGATGTATTCGTTTGATACTTTGTTTATTATTAGCATGATTCAAGTGTGCCACTGAAATACATTTATACGCACTCAAGTGTGCCGCGAAGTACAATTATGCATGTAAGTGTGCCGTTAAATAAATAAAAGGTAGATAAATTCTGCATTAATGTGTAGTGTGTGTAAAATATTGTATAGTGTCATTTCATTGAAAAAGGGTAAACAAGATTTTTTTTTTTCATTTTACGTATCAGTTATGAACAGGCTTTACAAATTTAATAAAATCCGGTAGCCAGAAAAAAATTCTAGCCTCCAGTAAAAAATATTATCCGTCCCTCTCCCAAGTGACTAATTTTTAAAAGCACAAAAGTTTTTTTTATCAATTAATTGAGAAAAAAATAATAAGCATATTGTACGATTTTTAGTTACATAGTTTAGAATAGTTACATCATTTAGAAAGATAATATAAACAAAGTTTTCTAATGAAATTTATCAAAGTCACTTATCTATGAAATAAAAATTATGTAAAGTCTACATTAACCGGCATGTTCGGGAAATGCTGATTACTGTAAGATTCAAATGTCTGGATAATTGAGTGATACAAAATCTATGTCTGATGAGAGGGGCATAGATGAAATAGTGAAGCAGGAAAACAATTTTTGCTTATTTTTCGTGTCGAAGTCAGTCAATTAATTCTGTCTTTATTACTTTAAAATTTGCATTTGATAAACTTATTTTTACCAAAATTAAAAATGCTAAAAAATAGAAAAAAATGCCGTTTGTGCTCATTTCTTAGGTCAATTTTTGTACAAAAAATTATAATAATAACAGAAAATTAAATAACTTGGTGGCCAGGTAGAAAAACTTGGTCGCCAGTGGTGACCGCATTTGTCAAGCCCCGGTTATGAAGTACTTTTATTGCCTGTATTGCAATACATCAGCGCTGACTTCAGAAAAATTTTGCGGGTACTCAATAATCAAAGTTGATATTTGAGTCTTGCATGCATCGTGTTATGCTCGAACCCAACCCAACCCGCAACGCAAAATTTAACGCCATCCAGACCCTAACCTACGATCGGGTTGAGTTTGAGTAAAATCAGGTTGCCCGACCCGATGACAAACTCTATAAATTATACCGCTACACTATCCTCAATTTTGTTAAAGTTGTTAACGAAAAACCAGCTTCGTCAATTCTCTAATGGTTACGGAAAAGATTTGTGTCATAATGTTCCTGTATTTAAATATATATATATATTCTCGATTTCGATTTCATTATTTGCCGACATCGTGTTTTATTGTGTTCGACTAACGTGTAATCTTTCCGTTATACGATTGTATTGTGTGCCGAAATGTCTGTTCTAAAAGAACAATTTACTTGGCGGAATTTAAATGGATATATTATAAAGTATATAGTATAAAATAGAATAGTATTGTAAATAATATTAGTATACATTGCTTAATTATCCAGAGTTTATTTCCGCTTATGATTGAACAAGTGCCCTTAAATGTCTTTTTCAGCAGAAACTGATTACATCGCGTGCGCATCGATTACATTCGGAGACATATTACTGTCAATCTATTTTATTTAATAGCCGGTTCATGATAATAAAGTAAAATTAATCCCTGTCATTTCGACGAAAATAACAATACAGAGAAGAGTAATTGTAAGGAAATTTTGATTTCTACAATTTATCTAACATGAAAAAGTTCAGAGTGCAGAAAAAACATTATTTTATTGTATATTTAATGAGGGGAAAATAAAGATTTGGAAATTCCAAATGACGATTTTATAGGTATAACTTATATTCATTACAGCATGTCACGATGTCACGAATGTCTTTATTAATGTTTGTAATATAATAACATGACATTATCTTCTTGTTTAATTAGAAATAACCAAACAACGCAACATTAATAGCAATAACCAAGCAACGCAGTATTAATAGCAATAACCAAGCAACACAACACAGATAATTGCTCTTGAAACTGAAATTGTGTAAGCAGAATCTATTTTCTTCTTAGTCATTATAATAATATAGTAAAACCTGTTAATATGGAATTCCAAGACATCGCAAGAAAATTGAGCTTTAGACAGGTATAGCAGACACAGTTGCGTAGTTTTCTTTTCACCAGAACCGTGAAAGCTATTCTTTTAAAGATTCCGTTATAGACAGGTTCCGTTTTCAGATATTTTACTGTAATTGAAACTTAGACAGGTCTTGAAAGTTTTGAAACTATAAATTTGTCCAAGATTAAATGTTCATAAAATCTTTGTCGATCGATTCTACTTAATGCTATATATTCGTTGAATAGGAAGAGAAAAAAAATTAGATCATTATTTCAAAAAGCGAATTTCTTTTTACCTTAACAATTTGTATCGCTTTGTTTTAGTATTAAACAAACACATTGAATTATTTCTGTATTTAAAAACTTGATGAGATTGCATATACCGTAATTTCCGGCGTATAATCTGTGGATCAAACAGTTATGTTTAGACCCAGAAATTTTATTTAATAATTGAAGTCAAATATTTACAGCAATCTAGTAAATTACATTTTATAAAATAAAATTTACGGGTCGAAACATGATTGTTTCTTCCGCAGATTATTCGCCGGAAATCACGGTAATTACTTTATTGATTCAGTCAGAACTTATGTAAGATCAGAATAGTAAGTGATGATATGTTTGAAATAATTTAAAAGTGTTTTGTTGAGCATTGGTTAATTTTGCTACTGGAGGGATGCCTTGAGGAAAGACTTTTGAAGGGAAAGTGACCTAAATTATTGTTTCCGTACATGGAAAACCTTGCACAATCACCCAGACAACGAACATGCAAACATCAGTCCAAATTCAGCCTATCTACAACAGAATAGCACTTTAAATGGAAAGATTGCACGGTATCACATCAAGAATACCATGTACTGGGCTGAGTGACAGTATTTAAATTAGTGCTCACGAATATACGTTTATATACGTTTAAACGTATACGTAGTTAAGCCTTTTTTCCATATTATACCTATCCAAAATCGTTACCGGTTACAATATGTTTTAAACGTATATTTGCGAGCACTAATTTAAATTAAATAATTTTAAATAGGCAATATATTTAAATCGTAAAAATTTCACACGAGCACTAATAATATGGGTAACTCTTAGATATTTGAAAATTTTCCTTTTTTTAAACTGGCTTTTTATTAAAAAACAAACAGTCATGTAGCCAATTTTTCATTCAAAAAAATCTATATCACTTAAACTGCACGTAGTTAGTATATCAATTTTATTACATATTTTGTCAGAATTTACTGGATCTACAAACTGTAATTATATATATATATATATATATTTCTTAGCTCAGAATCTGATGGTATTGAATATAATTATTTTATTTATTCAGTAGAATTGTGTATAATATGCTTGATAGTATTTAAATAGGAAAAAGTGTAGTCCATAAATTTTTACGTGAACAATAACAATAAAAACTGCCATTTTAATTTTGCTTTCTTAATAACTGATAAATTATTCAAAAACATCTAATTCAAGAAATCTCTGTTGTTCTATCCAAATATTCAGTTAGCCTATAAATTCAATATCCGAATTCAAAAACTCAAAGAATTCTGAATAACAACAGGCAAAGTGTAGTTCAAAACAGAAATATATATATGTGTGTGTGCGTGTGTGTTATTTTTATTTGAATATAGAGACATACAAAAATGCTAAAAAACTTTTAAAATACGCTTTTTAAATCTTGTTAAAAATTTAACTTTTGAATATAAAAAAAATATTATTAATGTAATGACAATTCTAATCAAAACTATAATGATCTTAATCGTAAATTATATGAATCGCTTTTTTATTCCACAGGGATAATTCGAAAATTTTGCATAATTTTCACAACAACATAATATAGCAAAGTGCAGGAAAAATTTAAATATTGCTTTGTTTCAAATCTAATATTCTATTCAAAAATATGGAGTCGTGAAGTCGTTGTTTTATTCCAATGAAATTATATCAATTCAACTGGGTGTAATTACCCTATCGATTTAATATCCAATTTTTGAAGTTTTTCAGAATTGCGAATGATTTATTTATAATGTATGTTGTTCTCAAATGCAAACTACTTTAATGACACAGAAAAGTAATAAAAAGTTTTAAATGTGAAAATCTTGTTAAAAGTTTAACTTTCATAAAACTACAATATTTATAAGACCATTGCAATAGTATCAGCATATAGTATGTATATTCAAATACTATATCGTTTAAATGAAAGGAGAATTCACCAATTTGAGTTTATTGCCATACGAAACATATCACTTCAAGGGAATAAAACTTTAAACATATGTCGTTAATTTTATTTTTCTTTGTAAAATCTGAAATATGCATGTAATTGCCTGTGTTGTAATCAGTAGAAAGTCATTAAATGCAGGTTTGGCAAGTTTTCGTGAACATATTAGATGAATATCACAGCATTTGAAGTTTTTCTCATTTGTTTTGTTTTTCAAAATCAGAATAAATCATTCCATGCAGTATGTAGTTAAAAACGTTTAAAAGTATACAACAGTCCGAAAGTTATAAAAACAAGTATTTAATTTTACATTTCAGGGACGACAACAGTTATGAAATCACATGTAAAACAGCTGACATTGTACCTTCTTCTCGGAAAGTACTGAAACGATTTCAATTAATCGTTCGGCCAAAAAAAAATTACAACAGTGTTAGGTTCAAACAATGCGTAGACTTAACGTATCTTATATGGTATATCGCTTTCTTTGAAGTTTTGTGGTTTTTTCAGCATGTCCGACAAGTCCGCCAGTCAAGCAGGGAAGCATTGAGAGCATAGGAAAAACCATTTAATTTTATTGCAATTCCCTTTTCTTTTGTCTGCGACCACAAAATGATTCGAAAAGAATGGGAAGAAGAGTGATTTATGCCTATCGCCGGACACTTGCTCGGAAACGCACTAAACGTAGTCTTAAAATCAGTTGGGGTAATTATGCAGAGGGGGTAATTCACAGCAAGCGCCACTAACGCTCGTGTTAGAGTGGCTGATAATAAAGTGAAATATAAATCAATGGTTTACATTACTGTTAGTTTGACGGTATAATACTAGCAGCTGGGAAACCAGTACTATACTGTAAAATCAATACTTTTTTTTTTTTTTTTTTTTTTTTGCAGTGTAGCTTCCAACCGTTTCTGCTTCCTTTATTCGCACTTATCAAATTCCGTATCAGTTCAAATTGACAAACATTTTTGTAGTGCCTATGAATATTCTTCGTTTCTATCAGATAAAATCAAAGTAAATCGTTGTTCTTAATCAATAATTGTTAAGTTAGAATTACTCGAGCAGAAAATCACTAAGTTTTTGATGCAAATCATTTTCAAGGACCTACAGAACCATTTTCATAATTATCCTCACACTTTTTGTGACAGGTGGTAATTATGAACAGTTTTTTTTCTAAGTGTTTTGTTCCTTATTAACTCATATGATTTCATAACGGATCATTACAGTTGAAAGTTTAGATTTCCTGAGGAACTTGTTCAGTATAGAAAGAATTTAAATGATATAAATTATATAGGCAATCATTATAATGGGGATAGGATATAATTATATGCATTAAATCCTTATATGGATCCCCTTAGTACGTTTGGGTAAAATTTTGTTTAAAAATATAAGGCATTGTGGCTCCCAACATTAGGTTTGTTTGGAAAGATTTTCATTTAAAAATATAGATTCAAAACAGACGGGATTGTACGTAGCATTCCCGATGTATGCTACTGGAGGCAAGGGGGGGAGGGGGGCTGGAAACGTAAGGTTCGTTTGGAAAGATTTTCGTCTAAATATATATCATTCAACATTGATTTATGTATATTTAAGGTTATTATCACTGGCTCGGGCAATACCGGGCAGGCACGCTAGCGGTAGAATAATGTGTATATGATCTTGTATGAACTTTTTTTTATTTTTTATTGTTCATTTTATTTATTTATTATTATTATTATTATTATTATTATTATTATTTGCATTATCTTGACACAAAATAGATGTTCACAACTACCCCATAGTATTTTGGGTAATTATGAACAACTGGGGTAATTGTGAAAAACAATTTTAGTTAAATTACATCTTCATAGTGTCATTAACTAATTGTTATTGAAGTATAGGAGTGAAACAATAGCTTTATGACAGTTTTACAAGGTTTTACAGGGCTCATGTGCTCCTTATTGTTGTCAGTAAGTTGAAACTAGTAAACTTTCTTCACAATTACCACAGTTGACTCTACTTGATTTTAGAAAAAAACAAAACAAAGAAAAATCATGTCAAACAGCTGGCATTAATCTGCATTCTTGTCGAGAACCACTCAAGCGATTTCAATAGTTTTTTTAATAATTTTGTCAGGAGCTTAACTATAAATAGATCGATCGGTAAAAATATATAAATAAAAAATTCAATATCCTTTTCCAAGGTAATCTAATATCGATTGCCTTCAATAATTGATCTTGAGTGCATGTTTATCGGCCACTAAAACAACAAAATGAATCTCAACATCAATAATAAAAAGTGAAACAGTATCCGATTTCTTCGTGTCCATTTTGAAAAAATCTTCTATAACTTTGAGTGTAACATTTGCTTGTAGTGATTATAAAACGGTTGGGTTTTTTTTTTTTGGTTTTTTTATCATTTTATCCCATTTTTGGAGTTTTGAAATGCATGATTAGAGGAAAATAAGAGTAACTAATCCTCATCTGAAAATATTACGATAATGTAGAAAGGCATACCAGTTAAAAATAACCAAACTGAATAAAAAAGTGTCAAAGCCAGGAGTCGAGCGCAGAACCTTTCACGTTGCGTGTGATTGTTCAGCCAGTTCAGCTACCTGGACGACATCTGGCGGATACAATTCACTGAGACAATCTTTCGGTAATAGCATCTGGTGTGTCTTGCAAGAGAACACAACAGTGTAAACCTCAAGTAAAGGACCTCCAATGAAAGATTGATACGTAAGATTATACTTTATCATTTTTATCTGAATCAAATTGATTAATAAAAGAAATCATACGCTTTAAAATTTATAATAGTCACATTTTTATGTGATTTTAAAATTATGATTTAGTTATCAATCAGTTTGATTGAGATAAAAATAATAAAGTATAATGTAGAAAGGCACCGAAAAGTTTAAAACACTATAACCTTATTTATTTTAAATTCTAAAAGGTGTAAATTAACAACATAATAAATACACATTAAAATAACTTCTATTACGTTGTTTGACATGTTTCGGCTCACTCCGAGCCATTTTCAAAAACAAATGAGGTTGATTTTGATGATTCAAATGAAATGATGAAATGATGATTCAAAACAACTCTCATTTGTTTTTGAAAATGGCTCGCAGTGAGCCGAAACATGTCAAACAACGTAATAGAAGTTATTTTAATGTGTATTTATTATGTTGTTAATTTACACCTTTTAGAATTTAAAATAAATATATTATTACAAGGTGTTATAATTTATTACACTGTAAGTTTGTAATTAACTTTTTGAAAATCACAGTATTCATGAAACCGTTTTCGTTCTATTATATTTCCATTTAAATTGAATTTGCAATTTGCTAAATTATTATATTAATATAAAAAGATATTATGCAATAAACGACGTCTTAAAACTGCTACATTCACGTAAATGTTACAATTTAAAAACAACATGTAAACAAGAGTATTTAATTTTTTTTTCCAGTTATTTAAAAATTATCATATTTTCATGTAATGAAACAGTTACAAATGTTATCTTCTATAATCGATTTTATGTTAACGATTATCAGAACAAAAATAACACGTTTGCAATGATATCTAAAAACAACGGTATGAGCTACAAATTCTCATCTGGACATAAATATAAAGTGACACAAAAAATTTTAAAAGACTAACTTCGTTATTTACTAATACCTTTTCCAAAATTAAGGCAGTCATGAAATTGTTTTCGTTCTATTATAGCCTAATCTATGCCCATTTAAGTTAAAAGTGTAATTTACTACAATTTGCGTTACTTAAAAATTATACTCTGTTGTTTCATTCTAATTATTGAAATGCAAGAAAAAAAATTACTAAATTTAATTCATTATAGCAATAAAATTTAAATGTGTGTGGAAACTTTTATTTTTGTTTAACCCAATTTTTAGCTTAGAAATTTTGCTCAAAATTAGATACTTAAAAATTATACTTTGCTGCTTCATTCTATGGATTGAAATAGTAAGGGGCGGGGGAGGGGGGGGGTTATTGCTAGATTTGATTCACTATACCAAGAAATTTAAATGTGTGTTGAAACTTTAATTTTCTTTAACCTAATTGTTAGCTTACCAATAAATTGAAAAAAAAATGCATGTTCTATTTCAGAATTTGCTGATTGCATATAATTAGTAGTATAGCATTATTCAATCAATCATTAATGGTATACCTGATTCTATTTAAGTGGGGGGATTTGAAATAGTCTGTAGGGTTTTCAGATAAACAATATTATATAAAGAAATTTCAGAAATTTTTAAACTTTACTTTGTTTAAAATTTATATGTTATTCAAAAACATGTAGTCATCAGATTCATAGATTATATCCGAACATCCGAATGTCGTTTGCAAAATTTTTTCATAATTTGCAGAAAATCTTATTAAACTTGTTAGGTTTGTATTTTTTCATTTATTGACATCAAATCTGAAAATATTAATAAGTAATCATAAAATAATATTGCAAAGTCATCATTAGTTAGACATTTGGCTTCAAAAAATTCAAATTAGGTATTTTGGTAAATCTCAATCGACAAGATGATAAATCAATATCATTTTTTTCTACCAATGTACGGGTGATCAAATTAAAAGAGCATGGCAACTATTCTAACACTGAAGTATAATTGTTTGAACCTTGTTTAAGTGTGAGAGACAATTTACAACACTGTTGGACTGTTACAACTTTATTTGTGTGGTAAAAGTAAGCTGCGCCGCCAAGCGCCATGAGGAGCGCCCAGCGCGTAGACGACCACCTAACTCAAGTCCTGAGGGACTTTTAGTGCGCCAGCAGGTGTGTGTCCATGTGGCGCTTCGGCCGGCCAGAGGACCGCTACCTGCGGACCCTCCAACCTTAAACCCACGTGTCGACGACGTAAGTCGTTGCGATACGCGGTGAAACCCAGTAAGGGAGTCACCTTGGAGACGGGCCGTCGTCCCCCAACATCTTCGGAGCTGGACACCCAGAAGGGAACCAGGCCCTAGGCCTTAAGTCGGGTTTTTCCTACCCGTACTTGCTTTACCAGAACTCGAGGGATGTGAAAACCTACAGAGGTAGTCACAGTTCCCTCTCGTAGTGGACCTTATTTGTGTGGTTAAACAGAAATGGAGACGCACAATGTTACTTAGTCCTGTGATAATTTTATTTTTGAAAAACATAAATTAATTCAAATTTTTTACATTATAATTCCTTACAACAAATGTTGAAAATGTTCCTCACCATTTTGAATGCAAACATGAGCACGTCGAATCAAGTTTTTTGACACGCTTCGCAACATTGTTGGTGTTACTGACAAGATTTCTTCAGTTATGATATGATTTGTTTTAATTCACCGATGTTTGCAGGATTTCTCTGGAAAACCCTATCATTGAGATAACCCACACAAAAAAATCTAACGGGTTGAGGTCTGGTGACCTTCGAGGCCAGAGGCCTGTTGAAATTAAACGCAGAATCGGGTTAAAAATTACTAATGATGTTCGCGCGAATTTATGCTTAAAAAGACGAGTTTTGGCATTTAGAAAGTGAAAACAAAAACGATACCCGCACATTAAATCTAGACATATTAAATAAGTAATGATGTTGAAAGTCTAGCTACAAATATTATAGATGTGGATAATGCAAAAACAAACGTGTACTCTTTTAAAATGATCACCCTGTTGTTTAATTATTTTACACAGTAATTGTTGTTAAAAAGTTATAATCAATTATATATACCCCATCAATAAGTTTAATTTATTTATATTATGAGATATATGTGTGATACTACGTGAATGATTCAGAAGATTTTTGCCGAAGATTTTTTGGAAAACACTTATAATTGCAGACAATTTCTAATTTTGTATGACTCTATATTTAAACACGATAATTATATCAATATTAATTTGAACTAAAAAGAAATTGCATGATTTAGTTGTTTCTTACAAGAAGAATATTCGTTTGATGACTGTGATTTAAAACTGTGATTGATATGACAAATCTGTTTTCTTTAACAACATGTTTTACATCCCGTAAAAAGCATTTAAATAGTTTTATATTTCAGAATTTGATGACTTTGCATATATTTGCACTATCTGAAAATTGAAAGTCTGCGCTCTTTTCTATGGCTCAATCCGACACTCCATGTTATGCTCTATCTTAAAAAAGAAATAGGGCAAAAATTCAAATTGTTTTAATAAATTCACTCGTTCGCGCTTTTCATCAAACTCAAACCAAAACTGTAAATTTTCAATAATCGGGGCCCACGTCAAATTAACGTATTATAACAGAAATTGTTTGGAACTACATGAATTGCAGTCATGAAATGAGGCGCAATTTTTAAAATAAACATTAAATGCTTACAAAAGTCTTTTTTCTTTTTTTTGTAACTATTTTTACTTTTATTTATTTTAAATTACTACATTTATAAAAATGTAACAGTTTAAGAACTGTTATTTAGTTTATAATACGTTCTTATAATATTTTTACTAAATTTAGCAAATTAATCTTTTTGGACGCTTTGGACGTAATAGAACAAAAATTGTTTTATGACTACTTTTATTTATTTTAAATTACTACATTTATAAAAATGTAACAGTTTAAAAACTGTTATTTAGTGTATAATACATTCTTAAAATAATCTACTAAATTTAGCAAATTACTCTTTTTAACTTAGCTTTGGATGTAATAGAACAAAAACTGTTTTATGACTACTTTTATTTAAGCAAAATAAACTTGAGTCATGAAAAACACAACACTCAATTGAATCAAATTCACCTCTGTACTATAAGACTTGTTTAAAAACAACACAAAATGTCACAAAAACATATATGCCTCATTTATTAAAAACTTTTACTTTAGGTGTTTTAAAAATATACAAAACTGCATTTCACATTAAAAACCTAGCGCTTTCGAGCCGTTTATGGTTTGACCCTCGGCTCTTTTGAAACAGCTCGAAAGCGCCAGGTTTTTAATGTGAAATGCAGTTTTGTATATTTTTAAAACACCTAAAGTAAAAGTCTTTAATAAATGATGCATATATGTTTTTGTGACATTTTGTGTTGTTTTTAAACAATTATTATAGTACAGAGGTGAATATGATTCAATTGAGTGTTGTTAGGTCAAACCATAAACGGCTCGAAAGCGCTAGGTTTTTAATGTGAAATGCAGTTTTGTATATTTTTAAAACACCTAAAGTAAAAGTTTTTAATAAATGATGCATATATGTTTTTGTGACATTTTGTGTTATTTTTAAACAATTATTACTTTTATTTATTTTAAATTACTACATTTATAAAATTTTAACAGTTTAAGAACTGTTACTTAGTTTATAATACGTTCTTATAATAATCTACTAAATTTAGCAAATCACTCTTTTTAACGTAGCTTTGGCTGTAATAGAACAAAAATTGTTTTATGAATACTATTTTAATTTTGAAAAAAATATATCAAGTCAATAACAAAGTTACAAAGTTTTAAATTTTCGGTGTTTTCCTATATTTATGTCCACATGACATTTTGTAGCTCATTCAATCGTTGCTTTTAAATATCATTGTAAGTATGTTATTTTTGTTCTGACAATCGTTAACATAAAATATATTATAGAAAATAACTCTTTCGTTGCATGCAAATGTCATCATTTACAACTAACTGGGAAAAAATATTTAAATGCTCTTGTTTACAACACGATGTTTTTAAATTGTTACATTTGTGTGAATGAAACAGTTTAAAAAGGTCGTTTAGTGTGTAATACCTTGTTATATTAAATTGCACTTTCAAAATGGAACTATAATAAAATAAAATTACTTTGATTTTTAAAACTTTAATAATAAAATTGCAGTGTTTTAAAATTTTCGATAACTTTTTACATTATCTATATATTTAAAACGAAAAGCGCATTCTATCAAATTTTCCACACGAATATCATCTCTTAGCACATGAGTCAATGTTTTTTTTTTAAGGCTTCTCCCCTCAGAAACGGGAATCCTGATTGATTACACTGTTGTGTAGCCTAGGGGGATTAAAAAGGATTGATTGAAAACAGATGGAGGTGTACCATTGCATAGAAAGCATATAGACCTTCTAATATATTTTTGTTCTGACCTTGAAAGCTAAAGCATTTTTTTTAAGAACTCATGTTTTCACTACTAAATATGCATATTTTTTCGCAAAATGTTAAATAGAGTTTGGATACAGTTATATTTATAACCGATTGAAATGTCAGAGAGTTCGGAAGATATGAACTATTATTTTATTGCAATGTTAAAGGAGCCGACGCGAAAACAAACAAACAAAAAACCGAGAAGAAAACATTTCTTTTACAACTCGATAACAATAATTTTTCACGAAATTTTTACACGGGCTGTAAAACCGTTTTATTTATCACCAATAAAGATTTCAAAGAGTTCGGACAAAAAGAACTTTTTATTTTAAAACTATGAAACGACCCTACGTAAAAAACAAGGAAATGAGCGCTTTTATCACTTAATATTAATAATTTTTCGCAAATTTTTCATTTTAAAATATAATTTCATACAAAATTTTAAAGAGAGCTTGGATACAGTTATATTTATAACCGATTGTAATGTCAGAGAGTTTGGAAGTTGACAACTATTTTTGTATTGCTATGTTAAAGGAGCCTACGAGAAAACAAACAAACAAAAAAGCGAGAAGAAAACATTTTTTCAACAACTGGATAGCAATATTTCTTCATGAAATTTTTACACGGGCTGTAAAACCATTTTATTTATCACCAATAAAGATTTTAAAGAGTCCGAACAGAAATAACTTTTTATTTTAAAACTATGAAACGGCCCTACGTTAAAAAACAAGAAAAGGAGTGCTTTTATCGCTAAATGTAAATTTAGCAGAAAAAAAATTTTTTCGCGAATTTTTCATCTTAAAATATAATTTTATACAAAATCGGGTTAAAGATATAAAATAATAAAAACTTGATTTTTTTTTTATTATTATCACGAGCCCGGGAAACGCCAGCCGGGGGTTAGCTAGTATTTTATTATTTTTACTTCAATAAAACTGATTGATAAAGAAATCATAACTGTTGAAGAATCCAATAATGTGTATATCGCAGGGCTTTTCAACGATGTGCAGTGAAAAAATTTCAGGTGTGCCAGGAAAATATTCAATCGTATTCTATCAAAATTTTACAAAGTAATAGAAGCATATATATTTTTTACGCGGTTTACTTTATAATTAGATTTAGTAATAATAAGTTTTACTTTTAGTAATTAATAAGATCGAAGCCGTATTAACCTTAATGTTTAAACTTATGGAATTTAGCTTTTCAATTTTTCCGGTGCCGACCTCCTCGTAGTCTATTCCAAAAGAACAATTTACTCAGCGGAATGTCAAAACTTATACTATAAATTAGCATAGTATTGTAAAACATATTAGTATACATTGTTTAATTTTCCAGAATTTATTTCGGCATTTGATTAAACAAGTGCTTTTAAATGGCTTTCTTTCTTTTCTTTTTTTTTCCAATGGAAACTGATTACATCGCGTGCCCATCGACTACATACTAAGTCAATTTACTGTCAATCTATTTTATTTAATAGCCAGATTGAGATAAGTTTAAAAAGAGAAATGTAATCCCTGTCATTTTAACGAGAATAACAACACAGAAAAAAGTAATTGAGTTAAAAAAAATGAAATTTTTGATTTTAACAATTTATCTAATATGAAAATTTCAAAGTGCAGAAAAGCATTATTATACTGTATACTTAATGGGGGTGGGTGGGGATAAGGATTTAGAAATGCCAGATGACGATTTCGTAGGTATAGACTATAATCAACACAACATGTCACAAATGTCTTTATTAATGTTTGTAATACAATAAAATGACATTATCCACTTCTCTAATATTTTATTCAAAAATATATAGTCGTGAAGTCGTTGCTTTATTCTAGTCATACTATATCTATTAAACTTTGTGCTATTAGTCTATCGATTTACTATCTGACTTTTTGTAGTTTTCAGAATGTGAAATGATTTTTTTATAATATATGTTGTTCTCAAACGTAAACAACTTTAATGATATAGAAAAGTAATGAAAAGTTTTAAATATGAAAATCTTGTTAAAAACTTAACTTTCCCAAAACTATAATATTCGTAAGAACATTACAATAATATCACCGCATAGTATGTATATTCATAGAATATATCGTTTAAATGAAAGAAGCATCCGCCAATTTGAGTTTATTGGTCTTGGAAAAACATTACTTCAAGTGAATAAAACTTTAAACATCTGCCGTTGATTTACTTTTTCTTTGTAAAATCCGAAGTTGCAATCTGAAGAAAGTCATTTAATACAAGTCTGACACGTTTTTGTGAAAATATAGATGAATATCACAGTAATAGAAGTTTTCCTATTTGTTTTGTTTTAAAAAAAAATGAAATAAAATATTTCGTATGCAATATGTAATTAAAACGTTAAAGTATAAATGCAACAGTCCGAGGGTTACATACAAGAACAATAAAACCTGTTAAGACAGAATCTCAAGTGACCACAAGAAAGTTGGGTTTCATACAAGCTTAAAAGATACAATTGCATGGTTTTCTTTTTACCAAAACCGTGAAACCTAACCGTTATAGGCAGGTTCCGTTTTCAAATGTTTTACTGTAATTGTAACTTAGGCAGGTGTTGAAAGTTTTAAGAGTTTAAATAACTTTGTTCAAGTTTAAATGTTCATAAAATCTTTGTTGATCGATTGTACTCAAAGCTATATATCGATTGAATAGGAAGAAGAAAACATAGATCAATATTGCAAGAAGTATGTTTGCTTGACAAATATTATTTTTAACATTTAAATATCTGTCGACTCTTCTTTTTTCTTTAACTATTTTCTTAGCTTATTTCAGTATTAATCAAAAACATTAAAATCGTTTTCTACTTCTGAATTTTATGATATTGTACATAATTACTTTATCGATTCAATCAGAACTTGTATCGAACGCTAATCGCAAGTGATGATATGCTTGATGGTATTTAAAGGGATTCTGTCAATCATCGGTTAGTTTTACTACAAGATGAATGCCTTAACGAAAGACTTTTGAAGGGGAAGTGATCCGAATTATTGTTCCCGTACAAGAAAAACCTTGCTTACCACCCAGACAATGAACCAGCGAACATCAGCCCAAACTCCTCATTTCATGTCACGTATGCTTAAATTTTCAAAATCTGTCTAAGTTATTATTACAATAAAGCCTGTTAAAATGGAACCTGTCTATAACGGAACTCTGTCTATAACGGAACTTTAAACTGAAAGATTTCCCGATATCACATCAAGAATACCATGAAGTGACTTTGTAGTATTTAAATAAATTAATCTGAAAAGGATAATATTTAAGTTGTAAAAATTTCACATAGACATTAATAATACGGAGAATTCACAGATTTTTTTAAATGTTATTTTTTTTTTAAGTGTCATTTTTATTTAAAAAAAAAACATATAGTCATGAAGTCAATTTTTTATTCTAGTTAACTATATCGATTATACAGCACGTAGTTAGTATATCGATTTTCTAAAATATTTTGTCAGAATTTGCTTGTTGTGCAAACTGTAATTTTAAAAAAGTATTAATATTTCCTAGCTCAGAATCTGGTGAGATTGAATATAATTACTTTATTGATTCAATAGAATTCTACAAGATATGCATGATAGTATCTAAATAGGAAAATTATAGTATATAAATTTTCACGTGAACAATAACAATAAAAACTGTCAGAAAATTTTAATTTAACTTTGTTATTAGCCGATAATTTATTCAAAAACATCTAATTAAAAAAAAATCTGTTTTGTTTTATCCTAGTGAAACAAACATGCAATTAGCCTATCGATACAATATTCGATTTCAAAAAATCAAAGAATTCTGAGTCATTTACTTGAGGTAAAGGGTAGTTTGAAATAGAAATAGATATTTATGTTATTTTTATTTGAATATAACTATAAAGACATAGAAAAGTTCTAAAAACTTGTGCTAAAATACGCTTGTTAAAATCTTGTTAAAAACTGAACTTTGTTTACAAAACTATTATTAATATAATTGCATTCGAATCAAAACTATAATGATTTAATCTTAAATGCTTTGAATCATTAGATATTAACTGCAAGGTAATTCGGAAATTGTGTGCAATTTTCACATAAACATAATATAGAGGATTGCTAGAAAAATGTAAATATTTCTTTGTTTAAAATCTAATATTTTATTCAAAAATATGAAGTCGTGAAGTCGTTTCTTTATTCTAATCAAACTATAATGATTTAATCTTAAATGCTTTGAATTTTGAATCATTGGATATTAATTTTAGGGCAATTTGGAAATTATGTGCAATTTTCACATAAATAATATAGAGGAGTGCTATAAAAACGTAAATAACTCTTTAAAATCTAATATTTTATTCAAAAATATGGCGTCGTGAAGTCTTTTCTTTATTCTAATCAAACTATATCGATTAAACTGCGTGTAAGCAATCTATCGATTTAATATATGATTTTTGTAGTTTTTTCAGATTTGTGAATGATTTATTTATAATGTATGTTGTTCTCAAATGCAGACAACTTTAATGACGTAGAAAAATAATAAAATGTTGTAAATATGAAATATTGCTAAAAACTTAACTTTCCCAAAACTATAATATTTATAAGACCACACTGGTACCCAAAACTATAATATTTATTGTAGTACACTGGTGTCCAAAAATTAAGGGGCAGTGGCCGATTATTTTCGATTTTAGACGTTTTGTTGAATATCTACTGAAATTCTTTACGAATTCTCCTTGAACTTCAAGAATGTAAAAAACATGTTTAACTTCATAATTTTCAGTGAAGATTTTGTCGCGAGGATAATTAGGGGGGGGGGGGTGGAGGCAATAATAATTTTAATAATTAAATAATGTTTGCGATCACCCAAGTAACAGAAAATGCTCGAAATGGTCAGTCACTGTAGCAAATGACTATGTAGGTCCTGATCAACATTTTTGTGTATTTCTGTAAGCATATCACGTATATTTGTGAAGATGTTAACGTTTCTGTGAAAAATTCAATTTATATATATATATAGCATACAGAGTTTTCAACCGAATTTAACATCATTTTCCGAAAACTTGACAAAGAACAGTTGAAATAGTATACTACAATTAAAATATTAATGTATTGAATATTTGATGAGATATGGGTATTTGTATGAAATAAATTTTAACTGCGCACGCGCGAACTACAGCAACGATTTTTGGCATGATTTAATAGTCAATATTACAGAGCAACTCATATAAAAAGACCAGTCAATATTGAGAAAACTCAAAAAGATACAAGCAATACAGTGAGCAAATTGATAAATTGGGGAGGAAATCCAATATAATCCTATGGGATTTTCTCCCCAATTTATCAATTAGCTCACTGTATTGCCTGTATCTTTCTGAATTTACGCGATATTTGAATGGGCATTTTATATAAGTTGATCTTTAGAATTGGCTACCAAATCATGAAAAAAAAAATCTTTGGTATAGCTCGCGCATGCGCAGTTAAAAATTATTTCACACAAATATTCATATGCCATCAAATATTCAATATATTCATCTTTTAATTGCATTATACTATTTCTACTCTTCTTTGTCAAGTTTTTGGAAAGCGGTGTTAAATTTGGTTGAAAACTCTGCATGCTATAAAAAAAATATATTTGAATTTTTCACAGAAACGTTAACATCTTCAAGAATATCGTTCAATTCTTACACAAATGTACAAAAACGTTAAACAAGACCTACATAATCGTTCACTACAGTGACGGATCATTTTGAGCATTTTCTGTTTCTTGGGAAAACGAAAATATTATTTTATTATTAAATTTATTATTACTCCCCTAATTGTCCTCGGGACTAAATCTTCACTTAAAAACATGAAGTCAAAAACTTTCTTTACATCTCCAAAGTTCAAGAGCATTTCGGGTATTTCCTCACGAATTCCAGTAAATATTCGACAAAACGTCTGAAATCGTGTTCGGTCACTGCTTCTGGACATCACTGTATAATATCAGCATAGTCAAATACTATATCGTTTAAATGAAAGGAGAATTGACAAATTCGAATTTATTGCTATAGGAAACATATACCTTCACGTGAATAAAACTTTAAACATGTGTCGTTGATTTTATTTTTACTTGAAAAATCTGAAATATGCATGCAAATTCCTATGTTGTAATCTGAAGAAGGTCATTAAATGCAGATCTGAGACGTTTTTCTGAAAATATAGATGAAGATCACAAGAATTAAAGTTATTCTAATTTGTTTTATTTTTCAAAACTGGAATAAAACATTTTGTGCAGTGTGTAGTTAATACGTTAAAGTATAAATGCAACAGTCCGAAGGTTATACAAACAAGTATATATTTTTACATTTGACGGATTACAGTAGTTATGAAATAACATGGAAAACAGTTTATACTGAAGTATCTTTTTCTCGCAAAAAACTGAAGCGATTACAATACGATTTTGTAATAGTTTTAGCAGTAACTAAATTATAAATGGATCGTGCGAAAAAAAATACAATAGTTACGCGATTTAGAAAAAAATCACATTTAAAACAACTGACATAGATGTACCTTTTTCTCGAAAACTACTGAAGCGATGTGAATACTTTTTAATAGTTTTGACAGTAGCTAAATCTAAGATTAATTAACTTTGTTAAAACTATCAACATTACTAAAATTATTTCACTTTGTTTAAAAAAATTTAACTTTGGTAAACAAAAAAATTAACATTTCTAAAATTTATTAACTTTGTCAAAGAAATTAACATTACTAAATTTATTTACCTGAACTGAAATTTATTTCAGTAAGTCAGCAGGTAAAATGATTAACCAGTTGACCCAATGAAATATTTATTCTCCGAATTCGTATCCCAGCTCAAACTTTAGAAAAATACATTATTTTAACAACAAAAAATATTAGTGACATCAATAGAGAGCAGCACTATTTTTTTTATTATTATTCAATTTTTTTTTATTCAATTTTTTTTTTCACCACGAAAAATTGTTAAACTCCTCTATTTCAGAAATTTGCCTTATTTCCGAAAACGATCAGAAGGAGGAGGAGCTCTTTTCAATCACATGGCAAGAGCAGAGTCACGGTAGAAGCAGAAGGAAGAGGAGGGAGTTGGAGCAGAAAATAATAGGTTGCTCTCTGCTTCTGCGGTGAAACTCTCTCTTTCATACTACTATGATGTCTACAGCATAGTACAACGGCTAGTTAAGTGTTGAAGCGAAGTAGTTGGAGTATGGGGGTGGTACACAGTAAAACACTCAGAGAGCTCAGAGGAAAATCTGTTTTAAAATGGATAAAAAAAATTTGTAGTTGTTAAATTTCAAGTTTTAACTCTCTAAACGTTTTGCCAGCATTTTTCAGTTTCTCAAAAACAACTTAAATCGGCTATAGACAAAAATATTTTTAACAGAATTGTATTTTAAGATATATGTAGAATAAAGAGATATGAAGTGTATTTTAGAAACAAACAAGGAAAGAAAACTTTATAAGGAAAGAAAACTTAATATTAGATTTACGAAAATTTTTGTGGAAATTCAAGAAAGTCCTCAGATGTTTAAAATATTATTATTAGTTAAAACATGTCCTGATTCAAGATTATGACAGCACCAATGAAATTTCAGACACATTTTCAGCTTGCCATGCAAAAAGCGATTAAAATGTTTATCTAGTTTGCAAACTAACCTCATTGCATGTTGTTAGTGTATCGTTTTTGTTGAACATTGTCTGTACAATAAATAATTTGCTTTAACGTTTCATAGGAAATTTCAAAGCAAAATGTCACCTAGAACATAACCCTAATTATATAGAAAAGCGATGGACTTTCTAAAACAAATTCTAATTTCTAAAACAAAATCTTTTCGAAAGCAAGCTTTGTCGAAAAAGTTGCCATTGACTCTCTAATTGGGCAATTTTCAACTATTTTTTCACCAATTATGACTTTTACGCCGGCACATCGATCTAAAATTCGGTTACGTTCCATATAAATTATTGAACTTGTTAAAATATCACGATTTTGTATGGTATTATCATAGTTCAGAACACGCCTTGAACCAAGCCTTTGGTTGTACCACTTGACTAATTTTAAAGAAATTTCCAGCTTACAACGCAAAAAGTAACTACAAATGTTTCTCCGGTCAAAAATTTACCAAATTGTACGTTGTTAGCATATCGATTCAACAATAGATTTCTTGTTGAACTTTATTTGTGCAATGAACAATTTGCTTTAAAGTTGTATAGGGGCAATTTTAAAATGAAATGTCATTTATAACATGACCATAATTATGTAAGAAAGGGTTGAACATATTAAAAATAAGCGTAGATACCCTACCTGAATTTGCTTCATTAAACCATCATTATCATTTTAAAAATAGATCTTTGTTTTCAACAAACTACGTTCAAAAAGGTCGCTATCGACGCTCGTCTTGTAAAACATTCAAATGTTTTTGCATGACATGTAGTCAGCATAACGCTTTAATAATCGATTAGATTGCTATGTTCATCATGAATTTTTGAAGCTGTTAAAATGTATAACTTTTAAGGTATATAATGATTGTTCAAAATAAATCCAGAATCAAGATCTTGGTTGCACCGCTGAGTTAATATATATATTTTTTTTTAATTAGCTTTTTTATAACAAGCCAATGTTTTTTTCAGTTGTGCAACTGACCACTTTGCATGTTGTCAGTATATCGATTTAATAATTCTTTTCATGTTGAAATGTCACTATACAATGAATAATTTGTTTTAAAATTGCCCTTTCCAATTGAAAAAGGTTAGAATATGGCCATAATTATACAGAAAAATATTAAACATTTTTTAGGACTGAAATAGTATTTTTAAAAACGAACTTTTGGCGAAACTGCAGTATTTATTAACATATTTTTGTCGCATTCTTGCTTAAATTATATTGCTATATTGCTTGATGAGAAGAATTGGCAAAATTATGATTTCGATAAAACAAACATAACAACATAACAATATAGTATACTCGTTACATTTTTTGAAGTTGTTAAAATGTAAAACTTTTAAGGTATATAATGATTGTTCCAAATACATCCAGAACCAAGATCTTGGTTGCACTGCTGAGTTAATGTTTTAAAAAAAAATAGCTTTTTTATAACAAGCCAATGTTTTTTTTTTTCCGTTGTGAAATTGACCACTTTGTATGTTGTTAGTATATCGATTTAATAATTCTTTTCATGTTGAAGAGTCACTATACAGTGAATAATTTGTTTTAAAATTGCCCTTTCCAAATTTAAAAAGTGAAATATCAACTATAATATGACCCTAATTATACAGAAAAGTATTAAACATTTTTAGGACTGAAACAGTATTGTAAAAACATACTATTTGCAAAACTGCAGTATTTATCAACACATTTTTGTCGTACTCTTGCTTGAACTATATTGCTTAAATGAGAAGAATTGGCAAAATTATGGTTTCGAGAAAACATAACATAACAACATAATGATACTCGTTACATTTTTTGGTGTTACAATGAAATATTTTTCGATTTCAGAAACCGTTTATATTGCGTAAAACATATCTGTTTATAAAGTTTCCATTTATTTGATAAACGATTATTTGGTGAAGTTTATCTGAAAGAATTACTTAATAATCCCTCAAAGTTCAATTAAAAAAAAAAAAAAAAAAAAAAAAAAAAAAAAAAAAAAAAAGCATCACCGATATGTTCTACATTTGAACATATTACTAGTGGAGATATGTATTGTATGGTATTATCATACAATAATAGTGTTTACAATAATAGTGTCATAACAATATAATTATCATACAATAATAGCGTTTACAACTTTAAAAACAAACATTGTTTATTTTACTTTTTACGTGAAATACTTTAAAATATTTAAATGGTTTTGCATTTCAAAACCGAATTGTCAGTATATTGATTACACGAACAATTCTGTCAGAATATCGTGTAACTTAGTTGATTGGCAAGCTATACTTTTGAAAACGTAGAAATATGTAATTATTATAATGTTTACCAAAATGTTATAACAACATAGACAGGTGTTGGAAGTTTTTAATTTTTTTTTTACTTCTGAACTTTATCCAAAATTAAATATTTGTAACATTTTTGTTTTTCCATTCTGTTTAACGCTATTATTTTTTCAGCGATAAAAAGAATTTTCTAAATTTATTTCTTTATTACAAGAAGCGTGTTCTTTTCATATCAATAATTTAAAAAATTTAAATATATGTCGAGTCTTTTTTAAAAAATAAACATATTTTTAACGTCAAACAAAAGTATCCAAATATTTTTATAGTTTAAAATTTAGTGATATTCCATATAACTACTTTAATGAATCAATATTAAATTATATGTTTCATGCAACTTAAATGAGGCAAATTTGAAATAGTACAGTCTGTATAATTTTCACACGAACAATAATGATGTACGAGGACTTCTCAGAGGGAATTTTAAATTTTTGTTTGATAAAAACTAATATTTTATTTAAAAACATGTTGTCGTTTCACTCATGCACAAATACGCGAAGTTTTACGGATTCTTTTTGTTTTTATTGTTTCATTGACTGGCACGAATTCTAAAAGTATTATTATATATTATTAGATTAGTTACACATTAGTTAGGCACATTAGTTTAGCAAATATTAGTTAGGCACATTAGTTTACCACATATTAGTTAGGCACATATTAGCATGTTAGTTATGCATTAGCATGCATTAGTTATGCTATATAGCATAATAGCTGTCTATATAGCTATCATATATATATTTATTATAGCTATATAATTATATATATATGATATAATTATATATATATATATGATTATATATATAATAATATATGATATGATCTAACTATTAGAATATTATATATGATCATCTAAATATTATATTATATGATAATATTAATATATTATAATATACATAATATATATATATATATATATATCATTCTATACATCATATATATCATATATATATGGTATGTCATATCGACATCATATTTATATATCAATCATATATGATATTATATATAATCATATATGCTATCATATGATATAATATCATATAATATATGATTATATATAATATCCATATATATATATATATATATATATATATATATATATATGATAAATATTTATATTTATCATATATCATATATTTATCATAGCATATAGCATGCATTAGTTAGGCACATATTAGCGCATATTAGTTAGGTACATTAGATTAGTATTATTAGAAATTTAATTATTTTCCTCTGCTAACGGATTTCTTCAAATTTATAGTGAGTAATTACAGTCGAATCCGGTTAATACGAGAAGCAAGGGAATTATAAAAGCCCTCGTAGTAACCGTTATTCGTATTTGTATATAGTGTTTTTTTAATGCATATGTTTTTATTATAATCAAATCTGATGTTATTTTAACTTTTAAGCAATTTTTTAATTTCTGCTTTGGTCTAACCGTTGATAAATTTTGTGAAATAGCAAAATCCTTGGAGTAGGGCAACTGCTTCCCCTAGCCTCCCCCAAACGGCGCCCCTGCCTATAACATATTCATATTACATTTATTTCATTTAAAATATAAACCTTTCAGTCATTTCATTTAAAGTACATGCATTTGAAATTCATGACTTTCACTCAATTCATTTAAAATACACACATTTAAACTACGTGCTTTCTATTAATTTCTTTTAACATGCTAAAAAAGAAAAAAAAAGGTGAGAAGAAATAATACCATAAATCAAAACATTTTATTTAAACATCAAATAATTGCTCCTAATTTACACACGTGAAATATAAAAGCTGAAGCTACTGGTGATTAAAAAAAAAGTGCTACTGGCGAAATTTGCACCTTCAGATTTATTTTCCAGTTTGATTAAATTTAATTATGTTTTATCATACACTATTAGTGCACACTTAAATTTTTTGCCCCTTGGTCTCTAATCTGGTGGTCTAAAATCTGAAAGGCGGTGAAAATGACGTTCGCACTAAACTTTCGTGACGGATGTACTTTGTTTGAGCATTTTGATCTATTTTTAAATATAATTTCCAAACAGTTTGAAGTTTATTCTTGGTAATGTGTCATTTTCCTTGTATCCTCATAGGTATCTCTGTAAGAATTAGAACGAAATTCGTTAAAATTGTTTGGCGAAAAGTTTAATATCTACTGTAGCTCTATATGCCTCCAAAGTAATATTGCATTGTATATTAGTCTCAGCTTCGCTCAGACAATTAGGTGGCCCCTGGGATGCCCCTCCCTCCCTTAACTGGAGACCTAGCACGACCCTATTCTTTCGGCTCCTGTCCATCCCGAATTGAACTCCTGAGTGTAAGCCTAAAAAAATTTTTTTACCAAAATTAGTGAAATTTTTCCCTACTATCAAGCCTATAAAATAAAGAAAATACAGATTTTCCTTAATAGATTGTGCATAAAGTGAACTTGTGACGTCTTTCGGTCCCAGTTTCATTTTAACACTGTCCTCCAAACTTTATAATTGTTTACATATATCACTGAGCAGCCATTGTTAGAAACGCATAATAAAATATCTTTTGGATTTTACTTATTCGAAATTACTTGTTTTGAAGTTTAGGAATACGACCAATCTATCATATTTGCCTTCCTTTTTATTATGCAAATAAAACAATTTTTACTCTATTTTACCTCAACTTTTAGCAAACACATTGATTAAATCAACATTTTACCTAACATGGGAATATCTGTTTAATGCATTATAAATTAAAAGAATATTACTTTAAGCTGGTGGATCTTGTGGTTCCTTATTGCAGGGCTCGCAGCGTCCTATATTTTTTTTAATAATCCCCACCACTATTTTCAAAATATAATATTCACAACATCCTTTTATTGCACATTTTAAGGAAATCTACCATGAAATTTATAATTTGAAAATAGTGGTATCTAATATACAGCGTGTCCACGTATAACCTGACCGACCTTTATTTTCGCAACCGTTGGTCCTAGATGCATACTTCCAATTACAAAAATGGTTTAAATAAGGTAAAGAATTTCTTTTAACGTGATTTGGGTCAAGAAAAACATTTATTTAAAAAATACGAAAGTTAAATTTTTATACGGTCCCCCGGTCCTATAAGTGATATTTAGTAAAAATTTACTGTGACACTAACAAGTACGACAAAGAAAGTCCCATTCATCTAACATTAAAATTGACCGAGTTCGGAAACTTTGAAATGCATGACTTATACCACTTTTTTGCATCTAAAAAGAGATGATTTCGGCCATGCTTTCAGGGGTCGTATATAAAGTACTTAAACTTATTTCAAGGTATCTGCGCTTTAAAATAAATTGTACAACTATTACGATTGAGTTAATTTTTATTAGTTAAGTCTCAGATTAATTAAAATAATTATATTTTAACATATGTTTTATTTTGAAAGGATTTGAGGGTATGATTTCTTTTAACAAAAATTGTTATTTTCACAAGGTTTTATTTAACTTGCAACGATCGTCTTTCCAGTTTAAAATTTGTACTCGAAGTTTAACTCACTTTCAAATGTCCGATCGAAGTTAAATTTTACATACTGACTTAAATCCGATGGCAATGTAATATTATTATGAATTTCGACGCATACTATCTTATACATACTTATATTAGAGGATAACACAAAAAAAATTCGGATAGATTATCGTCAACAAGTTTAAGAAAGAGTTTTAGATTAGATAACATAAACCTGCGATGGTTGTGTTTTTTAAATTTTAAAATTACGTTTTATGTATTTTTTAACGCTGAATAAAAAAAAGATTACCTTCACTTTTAACAATCATATCAGGATTTTTCGCAAATCGTAAATTTCAAGGTTAAAAAACAGCGAAAAATCTGATATTATAAAATAGATGTAAGACTTTTTTATTCAGTTTAATTTTATTTAATTCAATAGTTTATTCAAATTTTTGGCTTATACTGGGTTTCTTGCAGCTAAACAGCTCAGTGGTCCGATGAGGTTGGGAGGGGAGGGGAGGGGGGGATCAATTTTAACTTTGAGCTTTTTAACTTTGAAATTTGCGATTTGAGAAAAATTCTAACGTGATGGTTTAAAATGAAGGTCATTTTCGGATTCAGCACTAAAAAATGCATAAGAACCAATTTTCAAAAGATAAAAAACATGGCACAACCCAAAATTTGAAAGACAGTGTAATCTAACAGCATTTAAAATTTTGTATCATTTTGTAAAGAATTGAGGCTGTTGTTTTTCATCCTTTTATTTAACAAAAATTCTGTTATTTTTATCCTCTTATATGTACAGTACAAATTGTATATTTTGCATTAATATGTCAGAATGATTATAGATTTCACAATTATATTAGATTGCAATGTTAATTTTTCTCTCAACTATTGTTTTGATATATCTGACGATTATTTATATTTCTACTACATTTGTGAATGACCCCCATTTCGCAGCAAAAAATATACTCCAACTTTAAACAGCTGTTATTCGGTCAATTTTAATGTTAGATGAATGGGACTTTTTTTGTCGTTCTTGTTAGTGTCACAGTAAATTTTTACTAAATATCACTTATAGGACCGGGGGACCATATAAAAATTTAACTTTCGTAATTTTTTAATAAATGCTTTTCTTGACCCAAATCACGTTAAAAGTAATTCTTTACTTTATTTAAACCATTTTTGTAATTGAAAGTATGCATCTAGGACCAACGGTTGCGAAAATAAAGGTCGGTCAGGTTATACGTGGACACGCTGTATATAAAAAATATAGGACGCTGCGACCCCTGCTTATTGCCTCGGCCGTCCCCAGCAACTATGTGTGTCCGCATAACAAAATCCAGGGAGGGGCAAGATTTTGAATATGATGTGGTTTGAACAGTCAGCTGCCAAAGCCGCATTCTATTATGATTGTTATTTTAAATTTTTATAAACTAAAGTAAGGATTTTTTTGCCAGAATACCAACTGCAAGCCAATTCTTAAACTTAACATAAAAACAACACACAAATGTAACAAATAAAAATATTTAAAAGCAAGAAAAAAAATCAAAATAAGGAAGTGAAATAATTTATTATCTTCTTTGTCAGGGGAAGGGAGGTGGAGCAAAACCGAATCTCCCGTTTAAGATAATCTTTTAACACATTTTGGACGGATGGTTTTCGTCTTTTAAGCAAGAAGCCTCGCCTATATGAACGTTACATTTGCATGTTACATTATTCAACAAAAAAAAAAAATTCTGTGTTTATATTATAAAGGAATGAATGTTTATAATAATGGTATTGTCTCTAATCGAACTATTTATATGCATAGTTCTCTCATTGTAAAAATACGAATTTTGTGTATGTTTTTTTGACAAATAATGTAACATATATAACGCAAAAGTACCGCCCATGGGCGGAATTACAGATGTCCAAAAGACGTTAATTCACGTCTCTGTCCTCATTGTGTTAATAATATATCAATGTAAACTTAAAAACGGAACTAATTATCGTCTTCCGGGGGAGAGGGGCGTAGAGCTGACTAAAAATTCTAATTTCCTTTTTATCTTACTGTTTAATTATTTTAACTCATTTGAGAAGAATATTTTTTATTTATTATTATTATTATTTAATCATCAGAGAAAAAGAAAGTTTAGTTAAATAAATTGGAAAAATACAAAAAGGGGAAATTCCCTAGCCACTCTTTTCGGGATAACTGAAGTAATCTAATCGAATCAACATAGTTTTCCGAGATTTCTGAGAGGATTTCCGTAACCTTTCGCCCACGCATAGTACATGCGCCACGGCCTTTGCGCTCAATTTTCCAGGGGCATCTTTCCCCGAGGCGAGGCCCGATCAATTTCACTACTGCGTCTTGTAACACCGAAAAGGATTTTCCCTTCTATCAGAAGAAATGGTGCATTTGTGACATATATGTGTTGAAACAAAAATTCTGATAACTAGTATTAAGACAAAAATTTTAAAACATTGGTTCCCAAGTTTTTCTACTTTCTTCTATTCATAAGGGGATTAAATTGAATTCGTGAAAATTTTTTACTTCCTGTATGTGATGGATTAACGTTTCAAAGTGATGGATAATGTTCCAAAATGTTCCTAATGTACTGGTTCCCAAGCTTTTCTACTCTTTTCTGTGTTCATAAGTAGAAAGCAGTGTACTCGTTAAAATTTTCGACTTCCGGTTTCAAATGGATTTACTTTCTAAAGTGATGGATAAAATTGCAAAATGTTCATAAAGTAGTGGTTCTCAAACTTTCTACAATTTAAGTAGAAAGGATTGTATTCCTTAAAATTTTCGAATTTCATTTTTGAATAGTTTACTTGAGACAGGTTTGCTTTACTTAAGTAAAGCGGCGCATAAAATTCTAAAGGCTTCCTAAAGCAACGGTGCCCAAGCTTTTCTACTTTATTTTGTAGTCATAATTCAGTGGATAATCTACAGATGCCATATATGAGTTGGAATAACACCGTTCTTTTTTGTGGGTTTTGAATTGTATTCGTTGTTAAACGATTCCCATTACAATTGAATACAGAATAATAGTGAAATATGGAAAGGAATATAGAATAACAGATTTGTTTGTTGTAGATTTCAAGTTGTAGTATAAGTAGTGAGGAAATGACAGAACACGGTCAGGAGGCGTAGGCACTGCCGCAACGTGCCCCCGCCACCGTGCAGTCCCCTGGGCAGTCCGTGCTACAATCACAAAGTACGTGCCTCCGCAGTGTTTGAGTATAGCGCTTTCTGGTGTGAAAAGTATTAACTCTATTTTTTTTTAATATTTTTCATGTGATTTTTGAACGGGGATTGACAAATGTTTCGACAGCACAGTAGTTTGTGTTATTTTAACCACTATGCCGTCAAAATGACAAAGAAATGTTTCTTATGAAGAAAATTAATTTGAACAGAAAAACTAGTTATCAACGAAAATAATACTGTAGTATATTACTAAATATAAAAACTTAATTTAAATAGTATATACTCATTTAAACAGAACAATATACTTTGAAACAGAAAACACTTTGAAAACAAATTATAAAACATACTTACAAAATTGCTGAGAGAAGATTCATTGAGGTAAAAAATTGCCTTTTTTTACGAGGATTTGAATAATTTCTATTCGTTTAGATAACCTTATAAAACTAATTATTAATTAATTAATTGCGATCTTTTGAACAGTGTGTATTTTTCTTATTGATAGTATGTCTTCTTAGAGTTTTTTTACACCAGTGTCGCCACCTAACAGAATATTAGGGAAATAATTAAATTGATTTTTTCGGGAACTTTTTTTATGTATTCACTTTGTTAAAATTAGATAGGTTAAATTTTATTAAATTTTTTATGCTAATATATATCGTCATATGGAATTAAAATTGACTTTTCTATGAGGACCATTCGCATTTTTAAAATATAGATAGGACAGTTTCTGCTGATATAATTCTCAGCTAGGACAGGTTGACCCGTATACTTACTTTTATGTTTTTACACTCTTCGCATAAGAAATAGGATAACTTAAAAATTTAAAAATAATTTATAATGTTTCTGTACGGAGTTTCGAACCCGGGTTAAAACTCACCAACATACTAGTTTTTTTTTTAATTATTTGTTATCCTATCGAAAAATACAAGTATATTTTCACGAATTTAGTTATAGAAACAGGTATTTACTAGTAAAATGTATTATCATGCATAGGGTAATTTTTACCACGCTCAGATTGATTTTCATGCATCTTTCTTGACTTATGTATGGAGTTTCTACATAGATTTCCTAATTAGCAAAGATTACCATATATTTTTACTAAATTTTATGCTTTTCAATTTATTGTATTAATTACAATATATATTAATTAACTAATTTACTATCAATTCACACATACTTTATACATTTTTTACATCATAAGATTATGTTCTTCATTTACAAACCATTATTTGTAACCCGTTTATGTTACATAATTACAAATGTACGAGTAAATTAACTACATATTTGCATCTAAAAACACTACTTTGGGCATATATTTAGGCAGACTTTAGAATTTTTTACAACACTTAATAGTAAGTATTAGCTAACTTTTTAACAGCAGGATAACTCACACATATGTTTTTCCGACATAGGTTAGTTCACGCGAGAGAATTTTGTAACCAATGCTTTTAGAAAAGAGTAGATACTTTTCTATACTTTAAGATTAATTTGTATATTTACTCACAGAGAGAGGAATTTGTTAAACATGAATCAATTTTTACCATGTTGCTATTGGAAGAATGTCTTCAAGGAGGACTTTTGAAGGGAAAGATACTCGAATTATTGATTTTTTACAAGGAAAACACTGAAAGCCTAGTACAGCACAGTCCCCTCGCCAAACCACGCCTGTTTCAAACCCGGGCTAAGTAAGCCCCGTTGTTTCGTCACATGAATATGAATACAATCTTTAAGCTTTGCAGTTTTGCATAGAGTATGTAAGAATATAATATTTCTAATTTTTAATTAATTTTTTAACTAAATTTTAACAATGAAATTCGCCTTAAATTATTGAATAATAAAAACGTGAATTTTCACATTGCTAACTAAGCGTATAACAACAGAGATAAAAATGTCCAAACCGGGAATCGAACCCGAATCCTCGGAATAGGATCTGGGTTTCATTGGAATAGGATTCCAATGATCCGGGTTTGATTCCCGGTTTGGACATTTTTCACTCTGTTGGTTATACGCTTAGTTAGCAATGTGAAAATTCTCGTATTTATTATTCAATAATTTCGGGTAAATTTCCCTGCCGTAAATTAATTGAAAAAAAAATTAAAAATTATACATATATGTGTTGCCCTATGATGGGTTTTGTGTTCGATTCATGTTTGCTTCAAGGTTGTGTGCTCATAATGACATCTTGTGTTGCGGTTGCAGCTTTACTCGCTTATGTGAGTGAGAGATGCCAACCTGGGTATCGTCCTCTTAGCTCAATGGTAGAGCATTGGAGGATTATTCCAATGATCCAGGATCGATTCTCGGATTGGACATTCTTCACTCTATTAGTTATACGCTTAGTTAGCAATGTGATAATTCGCGTGTTTATTATCTATATTATAAAGGACAAACATGTCCGTGCGTAACGCTGACGTCATTTTGCGAATGGCCACACTGGACGATGAAATTTCGGTTTTGCGATTTTTGTTACTGCAATTTTTTTTATTTCTAAACATCGCACATTTTTAATTTTTACACCATTATGTCGGAAAAAAATCTACTTTCAAATGCAATTTGTTCGAAAACTTTATCGCAATTTAATCATTTATTATAACGATTTAGTTAAATTTCAAACATGATTTAAAAAAAAAAAAATCTATATCGCTTGCAGACGATTACAAAATATAAATCCATTTTCACTTTAAACGATATAAAAAGTTCAACATTTGTTTCCAGCTAATATTCAATAACGAAATTAAAACTTTATTAAGCAATCAATAAAATAGTATAAATAAAACACAAATTTAACAGACATGTAATGGAAATAAGCGCTTAAAACCGTTGAAATTATCGGAATAATAATAAACAAACACTGCCGTAGATAGCGAAATTTTTAGCGCTATTAACTTCTGGCTCGAGACCAATACGAAATGACCACTTTTAATAAATTTAAAATTTTATTTGAATATATAATTGACATATTTCATATAAAAATGCTCTTTGGTGTTGTTAGATCGCAATCTAAAAAATATTAAATATAAAAAATCTATTAGAGTTTTTTATAAAAAAAAAAAAAGTAAATTGTTTTCAAACATATTCTCAATCCCGAGAAGCCCGTGTTGGATACCCTAGTCCATATAATGTTTCATTGGGTAAACACTTTTCATTTAAAATCTTTAGTTTATGCATATATTTATTTTAGCACATTCTGACATTGTTTTAAGGTTTCCTTACTTACAGAATAGTATCTTATATATAGTGCCCATTACGTTTGGGAAAGTATAGATATTTTACAAGTTTTACATTATTAAAAATACAATTTTTATATTTTACACAATGTTATGAATATAATCTTTAATTTTATCTTTAATTATCTTTAATCTTTTTTATCTTTAATTGATTTATTTAAGTAATCATGTCTTATCTAAAAAAATTATGTAACTCGACTATATGAAATTTACAACGCTTGGTAACATTAGATTGTTTTAAGTAACATTTCATCATTAGATAGCTCATATATCTGTTTTTCCACATAGGTTAGATCACATATCAGTATTTTACATATTGCTTTTAGAAATAGCAGATATTCACACTACACTTTAAAATTAATTGTATAATTTTTTGGGAAACTTTAAATTTAAATTAACTCCTTTTTGGAAAACTTCAGTTTACACAAAATTTCTTGATCTTAAAAAATCTACAGACTATTTTTATTATAATACTCATACAAACCTAACTTGTATTCTTATTTTATACTTTGACTCTACACAATTTAACTTACACAATTTTCACCAACAGACTAAGTTAAATATTCTATCTAAAAGAAAATAATTCAATCAACGAATGACTTTTTTCTCACCATTTAAAAAGTTATAGCTTAAACATACTAGTACTTACAACAGATATTAGCTAGGCAGTACATAAATCATTACAATCTTATAAAACACTAAAGAAAATTAATATGTATTGAAAATTTAATATTAGATAACAATATTCTGAAACTTAACATTGAATGAAAATACTAAACATTAATTAAAATAATTACGTATCGAAAAAAATTAAATTATGACATAACAATTTCATTAATTACGTAAAGATTTAACTATTGGACAAAAAAGGGTAGTAAAAAGAACTTCAACTATCATATAAAAATTTCAACTATTACAAAAAAAATGAACTATTAAATGAAAAATATGTTACACAAATTTCAAAGTTTTCAAAAAAATATATAAATTAGGATAAATAAAAATTCAAAATTTTTTGAAAAATTTAACGTTTGGATGAAAAAAAACACAAGTTAGTAAAAAAATTTAAATTTTCTAAAAAATCTATACATGTTAGTAAAAAAACCATCGCATAAAAATTCCAACTGTTACATAAAAACTTAATTATTGTACGAAAAAATATACATGTTAGCAAAAAATTTCAGCTTTCTGAAAATATACAAATTAACAAACTATTTTAATTTTTTTCTAAAAAATATTTAAATGTTAATAAAAAAATTTTAAATATTAAAAAAACACAAATTAACAAAAAAGTTTACAAAATTTGAAAAATATACAAGTTAACAAGAAAATTTTTAAAGTTTTCTAAAAATATTTACAAATTCACAAAAAAAAGTTTTAATAAAAACACAGGTGAATAAAAAAAATAAAAATTAGTAAAAAAAAAAAAGTTAAAGTTTTCTAAAAATATTTACAAAATAACAAAACAGTTTTAAAAATATTTATATTTTAACAAAAAAATTTCAAGGTTTTCTAAAAAAAAATACAAGTTAACAAAAAAGTTTTTAAAAAATTAACAGATGAATGAAAAAAATACAAATTAACAAAAAAATTATCAAAGTTTTCTAAAAATATACAACTTAGTAACTATTATTATTTAACTAGTATAATTTAACTATTGCATATAAAAGGGTAGTAAAAAGAATTTCAACTATCATATAAAAATTTCAACTATTACAAAGAAATTGAACAATTAAATGAAAAATTATTTTCACAAATTTCAAAGTTTTCTAAAAATATAAAGTAGTATAAAAAATTTCAAAATTTTGTGAAAGGATTTAACGACTAGATGAAAAAGAAAACACAAGTTAGTAAAAACATTTCAATTTCCTAAAAAATCTATAAAAGTTAGTAAAAAAACTATCGCATAAAAATTTCAGCTATTACATAAAGACTTAATTATTGTACGAAAAAATATACATGTTAGCAAAAAATTTCAGCTTTCTAAAAAATATACAAATTAAAAAACTATTTTAAGCTTTTTCTAAAAAATATTTAAATGCTGATAAAAAATTTCAAAGTATTAAAAAAAATTACAAATTAACAAAAAAGTATACAAAATTTGAAAGATGAACGAAAAAATATACAAGTTAATAAGAAATTTTTTAAAGTTTTCTGAAAATATTTGCAAATTCATAAAAAAAAGTTTAGTAAAAAAACAAGTTAATAAAAAAAATAGTAAAAAATATTAGTAAAAAAATAGTAAAAAAAAAAAATATTTAAAAAAAATTTAAGTTTGCTAAAAATATTTACAAAATAACAAAACAGTTTTAAAAATATTTACATTTTAACAAAAATAATTCAAAGTTTTCTAAAAAAAATTACAAGTTAACAAAAAAGTTTTTAAAAAATTAACAGATGAATGAAAAAAAAATACAAGTTAACAAAAAAATTATCAAAGTTTTCTAAAAATATACAACTTAGTAAAAAGTTTTCTTGAAATATTTACAAGTTAATAAAAAAGTTTTATAAAATTACAGATTCCTACAGGATAAAATTCGCGGAATACCGCAAATACCCTATGAATGACAGAAACTGTTATGGAAATATATATCGCTGCATAGAATGACTGAATAGCAATTGTAAGCTGATGTCTACAGAGTTTAAGTTTCTGTGTTAAGAATCAGTATTCATAAAATCTGCAATGACGTCTGCCAAAAAAGATCCCTAGAAAGAAAAATTTGAAGATAAATTAAGAACTTAAAAAATGTACTATAAGGTACATTTTTGTGGAATTTAAAACGAAACACGTCTGTTTGATATGAAAACAATCAACATCTGTGATAAAAGAATACATTAGTAAAAGACATTATAATACTAAATATAAAAAAATTTTGACTATTATACTGGACAAAATAAGCTAGATAAAGTAAGTGAATTGAAAAGAAAACTTAGTGGTGAACAAAATGTGTTTATGAAAGTTGCTTCAGAAAATCAACATCTTTTGTAACAACAATTTATTCAGTTGCTGACGGAGAAACCTTTTACGGTTCCCCAACAGTTGCAAACATAATAGCAAAAAAAAGGATAACCATATTCAGATTGAGAATTTGTTAAGGAATGTTTGGAATGCGTGATGGAAAAAATGTGTCCAGAAATAAAAAAAAATATCTGAAAAAAGTATGTTTGTATCGATAAACAATATGTAAGCGTGTGGATGAAATTGGAAAACTCATTGAGAATACTTTGAAAAATCGATCAGCAAAATTCAAGTTTTAATCTCTTGCACTGGATGAAAGCTCAGATGGGACCAACTCAACCCAAATAGCAATTTTTATCCATGGTTTTAATGAAGCTTTTAATGTAACAGAAGAATTAGCTGCACTATATTCCACTCAAAGGAGCTATGAAGTCGCGGGATATCTTGGACGCAGTTTAGTCAACATTAAATGATTTGCACTGAAGTTCTATAAGTTATCGGGTATTACAACCGATGGAGCACTAGCAAGATTGAAAAACACAAAAGCTTAGTGAAAATGAAGCGTCCAAAGGGGTCAATATATCGAAGCTTAATTTTCATTACATTATTCATCAACAGAATTTGTGTTCAAAATTATTCAAGATGGACCATCTTATTAAGGCGATCTTCAAAGTAGTGATTTTTATTTAATCGCAGGGTTTGAATCATTGTGAGTTTTAAGAATTTTTGAAATCCTCAGATTCAGAGTACACTGGCACATAACAAATTGTTCGGAAATAAGCTGGCTAAACCGTACTCAAATGTTGAAAAGAGTGTACGATTTGAAACATGAAACTAAATTAGTCTTTGTGATTTTGCATTTCTTGTCGACTTTCCATCTAAATGAAGTGAATAAGCATCTACAAAGGAGGGATCAATTGGATAAATAAAATGTAGGAGTATTTATCTGCATTCGAAAAGAAACTTGGACTTTCAGAACAGCAACTGTGTGCAAATGAACTTATCAATTTCCCTACATTGTCTGCTCAATCGGAAATTAATGATTTGGGCAGGAACTCTATTTTGATTTCGGATTTGAAACTCGAATTTGTATATAGATTGGAAGACTTCAAGAGTCTTCGCTCACATACTTTTCCTTATTTTCACCGCCATTTTCAACTGATATCATTTCCTAAACAAAATATTTACAGATGGAAAGTTATGGATTACAATGTGATTTAGAATTGAAAGAAAAGTTTCAACATGTTGCATTGGTGAAATTTTACGAAATTTATATGGTCAAAATACTTTTATGTTAGCCGAGCGCAAATCCCACCAATATTTTTTTTTCTTTCTGGGTGATAACAGCGTTTATTTTTTGTGTATTCAAATTAGAAACAATGCTTTGATGATGAAATAAAACAATATGAAAACAGAAATTGAAAGTTGCTAACCAGCATAAACACTTTATTAAAAGATTTTTAAAATGAGATGTAGAAGATTAAAATCACGAATTAAAAAATAAAAAAATACACTCAACATTTTGATTTACCTTTTAAATCATTTTCAGGGGGTTAATTTTCTTAGATATATACAGGCAATAATCGCTCACGTAAAATTATAGATGTTATTTTCTAACAGAAAATAACGTGAGCGATTGTTGCCGCATATATCTAATAAAATTAACCCCTGAAGATTAGTTTAAAAATTTTGTGATTTTAATTCGGGATTTTAATAGGTTATATCTTTTTTTTTTTACTTTTAATAAAGTGTGTGTATGTATATTAAAATCATAAAAATTACAGACATTATATTACAATTACATAAAACATTAAAAACATATTATAATTGGACGTTTCGGATTTATATGAAAATCCCTCATCAACAAACATTTTTCTTAACGTAAGTCACAGTTCAAAAATATCAGCACATAGAAAATGCAACGTATCAAAATGTCGAGGCCAAAGTTACAGTTATAATAACACGGAGTATTCATTTGGGATTGCACCTGCTTCATTAAAAGGTAAATCTGTAATTTTCGTACACCATGCTTCTAAGAAAGTACGAGTTCTGTAGTCGCTGCACCTCGATCTGATTACAAAAGATTTAGCAAAATCTGAAAAATGGTCAGTTTTTATTGCAACATTTACGTTGCATTATCTATGTGTTGATATTTTTGAACTGTGACTTATGTTAAGAAAAATGTTTGTTGATGAGGGATTTTCATGTAAATCCGAAACGTCCAATTTTAATAGGTTTTTAATGTTTTATGTAATTGTAATATAATGTCTGTAATTTTAATGATTTTAATATAAATATAAGTATGTTCAGACGTAATATTTTTGTTTACTTCATGGTTAGCAACTTACAATTTCTGTTTTCATATTAAATTATACAAAGTAAAGTTCTTTTTAAGTATGAAATAAAACATTTTGGTAAATGCTATTTCTTTTTATTAGTCGTTTTTTGTATTTTAAATGAAATGAGGGTATCTCATTCTAATAATTTAAGATATATTTTAAATGTGTGCAATATATGTATTTTACATATGTGAATTTTAAATTAAATGAGTCATTTATATTTTAAATGAAAAGAAATAATATGAATAATATGAATGATGGCGATGTATCACCTGCGACCAGCTAATATAAAAGTTCCGCAGTAGATGTGCATATTATTTGGTAACACATATGTGTGCAAATAACTTTTTAGCAGGATGAAGGATATTAAATCCCAATTGCGATTTAAAATTACAGATGAACATCTACAAAAAATCCTTGAGTGTCACAACGACATCAGTGAAAATCAAAGGCGGCCCCTGACTGCCTTTATTTGGGGCACTAAATGCATATCTGCTAAATTTATTCTTTTCTTACCACTATTTTTCAAAAGGCATGTTTGCTTTATTTATCGGAAGTTGAACAGTGGCTAAACAGTTGATGTCGGTTAAGGGGCTTCCGAGTTGCAGACAACTTTACGCCCAGTCTATTAGTGACTAGTGTGTTTTGTAATAAATTGAGCCGCTGGGAAAAGTTAAGATATATTATTAACTACAAGATAAAAGAACAATTACAATGAAAAGGATAGATGTAAAGTTAAGAAAAGAGATGATAACAAATTTGGAATAAAAAGTAAAGCGAAGGATATTAAGGAAGAAAGTGAAATGGTATAGCTGTAGTTATAACTAACTACTAGTAAGGAAGTTGAAAAAGTAAAAAATAGGGTTCGGAACATGTTCGTGAAACAGCACATAAATGCTAGGTGGTGAAAAGGCGGGCAAAGCATAAAAAAAAGGCACTCAAAAGAGCCATACATTTTTTTTAACAAAGTTCTATTATTAAACAAACAATAAATTTCCCTTAAAAAATAATGGTATGAAAGGAATAAATCTTTCATCTATGTATTTAGCGTCCTAAAACTAGTCAGTCAGATGCCGCCACTGGTGGAAATAGATTTGAGTAAATTTTATTCATTAATAAATTATTTTTTCCTTTATTTTGTCTTTGTTGAATGCTATGAGGTAAGTCAAATTTTTTGAATACAAATATTTTTTCACAATTTTATAATAGTATAAATAGCAGCGCCACAGCAACTCTATTTGTCACATGGTGTGAATAATTTTGGATTTTTTTCTACCGATCAACGTGTTGGTAGTGATTATTGATCAATGAAATGCCTGTCCGCTTGGCACCTTGTGCACTATCTACCTACACATTGTTTTTGCGGCATTAGGAAGTAGTCAGTTAGAAGAGTTCAACACTATATCGACTATTCTTGATTTTTATTACTTCAATGAGGCTTTCCATATTATACAAGTGTTCTTCCTAGAACCATTTCTCTGGGTGAGTCGTCCAGTAATCTCAAATGAACGCCCGGCTTGAATTTTACAATATATGTATTTAAAGTCTAGAACATATATGTACTTAAAGTCTATTAGATATATATGTGTCCGTATTTGCACCGGATGCTTCTTTTTATCCACCAGTTTCGAAAAACTTTCGGAATGTGCTAAAATAAATAAAATAATATCTGCGGCCCGGCAAACATTTTTGCTTTTAACATTTGTCCCGCTGGAAGAAAAGCTTGGCCACACCTGGTCTAAAGGATTTAGATGCAAAGTGGCCATAATAAACTTTGAACAATTGACAGGGCGTTGATTGTTGACCTGTGTTGATTTAACTCGGTACTAAGGTGAAGAATCTTAATTAAATATCCAATTCTTTTTGGGATACAATCTGTCATGCATGTGGCAATAAATGTGTAGACAATATGTCCTTTTTTTCAGGGACATCTATGCTGTACAGACGTGGCTTCCTCGTCTGAGCAATACCTCCTAGGCAGTTAAACAATACATCCTGTTTGTAATATTTCTCATTATTTTTTACCCTTTTATCGATGAATTTCAGAGGCAATTTTCCATTCTTTGACACTGCAGCCAAAACCATAATAGAATTTTTGTTCAGAAAGCGTTTAACACTTCAAAGGTTTTCAGGTATATCCTCTAAGTCTGCTAAAAATACGATGACATTTTTAGCATTATAAGATTGTTTAGTTCAAAATAGCTTCTCATCACAAAATATTATTTGGTCAACACTTTTGCTACCATTCCGCTTCAGAAATTTCTTGTATCTTTGTAACTTTTTTATTATTTGTACGGCAGTCAAACCTTGAACTTTTCTTTTATTATAAAGAAGGAAATTTATGTCTTTGTTTATGATACCTTGCATAGTTCTACGACTCGCGTTCTCTTCTGAAACCACTTTATTTGCAGAATGCTGTAGATTTCTTCGTATCGTTTCCCGATTTCTTTTGATTCGCTCTTTTATACGAAAAGAGAATAGACGACCAGACCTAGGTCGGTCTTTACAGCTATTAGTATTCAATAATCGGTTTAGAGTTCTATGTATAAATGTCCTATTAAAACCAAGGCATTTAAATTGCTTAAAGATTTTACTTGCAGAAAATGCACAATCAAAGAGTTGTTTAACAAATCATCCGTTTGACACACATCTTCAAAATAATTCTAAATTTTTGCTTTATACAAAAATCATCTGCACCAATAGAAAATTGCCAATCACAGAAATCGAGAAAAATTGTTTTACCAAACGAATAAAATTATTTCATATTTTTTTAAGTGTAACGGTATTTTATAGACACTTTGTAGTTTTGTTTACGTTAATATAAACATATAGCTTAAATTAACTAGATATTTATACCGCATAACCCCCTAATTCACATACATATTTATTTTATCGTTCCGCATTTCGTTTTATATAGTTCGTTATAAGCTTTTCGTTAAATTTTATCTATACTAATCACTACATTTAGGAAACCATCCATAGATATGTTTCTAGTTTTTACATACTAAGATTAAGGTTTTACATATACTGTCCATTATTTATACTAGATTTATTTACACTATTACGGATATAAATATAACACTTAATTAACTGCATGCTTTTATCTAAAAACCCTAATTTTTGTATATATTTAGTCAGACGTTTAAAAATTTAAAACACTTGATAATAAAAATTAACGAACTTTTAAACAGCAGATAATTCACGCATTTGTTTTTCAACATAGGTTGTGGCAGAGTACCTAGCTACTCTTTTATAAGGATATTTTAGTGGACAAGTGAATTTTTAGATTTTGCATGCGATCGTGGTGTCATGAATCCTAACATTTGTGCGTGAATAAGCGCTATATTCTATCATTTCTTTATTTCGCAAAGTACATGTGTAACTTCGGGAGTCTCGTTTTCACGGTTATTTTTGAAATGATATGTTAATTAAATAATTTTTGTTGCGTATCAGTTATAGTGCGGTAGTAGATGGATTCAGTGAATTTAGGACGCATCTCTTCCTCGGGTTACTTGGTTCTCTTGTGCAGTTCGAGCCACGTGTTAACTGCAAGTGAAGTTTCCATCTAGCAGTTTTGATTGGTATGAAGTTGAGCTTTCTATTTTGGATAAAGAACAACATAGGACTCGGCGGGATTCCATTTATTGTTATATTATTTGCTAAAGTAAAAAGCTAAAGTTAAAGTTAAAAAGCTTTGGGAAAGAATACCCTCCTCTCAGTCTTTTTTAAAACGAGATTATTTCTGATCGACTGCATTAAATTCACCCGCTCCACTGCTGATTCCCTGCTTACTGTTATAAATAAATTGTTGCGTTTTTAGTAAAATATGTGCCATGTCCTCCTTTTAAGTTGGGACCCGAAAGGCATATATCAAATGGCGCCGAAACAGTTTATGAATCCAGGCCGTTGAATATTTTTCTTGAATTAATTTTAGTGATATCACAAATGGCGCCCGAACTGATTTCGAATCCAGGCCGATTTATATTGTTTAGGCGCAGGGGTTCCCAAACTTTTAGACCAACGTACCACTAAATCGATGTTCATACTTTCACGTACCATTAGGTAACAACGTAAATTTAATATAGAAAAACCTGTAAAAAGTAAAACCTGTCTAAAACGAAATATACTCCTGTCTTTTGTGTTTTCATCTTAGCAGGGTTTTTTGTATTTAAAAATGAATGATAATATTACTAAATTGGTACTTAGACTGACTTTTTTTATAATAACATTCAAGGAAAAAGTATTAATCACCATTCATTTTTAATATTGCATACAATTTCAAAAAACAATGTTTTGGTATCGGAAAAAAGCTACAATACTTAATGACATATTGGCGCACACTAATTCATATAATATTGTAGGCTGATTGCACTAATTTACTTCTATCGCTAATGAAAAGAGTGAGGTTATTTTATCAAGCACATCTTCCTCATGTTTCGCTCTATATTAGGTAGCGATGTTTAATTTATTCCTGTGTGTGTTTTTCATATAAAGAAGGGGGGAAAGGCGCATTCACAGAGATATGTTGTGCTAAACACAAGAAGACTTTGTCGATATCAGACAGTATTCTGATATTCTCGCCAACAAAAATTCTGTTACATTCATCCTTTTGAATGTGAACTCCAGTAATCCATCTCAGGAGAGCTGAATAAGTTCACTTCTTTCCTTCGTTCCTCTCTCGTGAGATACTGTGGTAGGGTGTCTCAAATGCGAAACAAATTTCTTATCCAAAGCTTAGTTAGCGCATTTAACATAGGCTCAATACAACTGTATTAATAATCTGCATATCTTTAAATGCGACAATAATGTCACACAGTAGCCTAACACTAGCAAGTTTTTTCATACATTTATGTATATACCACCTTAATACGTATGTACGAAGCTTTAGCTCAAATCTGCACTTCATGTGACCACTATTTTTGTTTTATTTTAGGTCACCATTTTAAATAACCTTATTCTCTTAAAAACTGATTTCCGTGAAATAGAAAGAAATTATAACACATTCTTCACTCGTACAAACGAAGAAAAATATTTCAATCAATAGGATGAATTAATTTATCAATTATGTTTGAAATGAAACTTTTATTTTAATACCTCCCAGAAGCTCTTTCAATACAAAGAGAACAATGGGTTATAAATTACACTTGGAATTTTATTTTGTTTTAACTCCTCCTACTCACACAAGTTCCTCTTACTTCCAAGCATCCAGACTTTACCTTCAGAAAATTCAATTTATAAAACATATGTAAAAAACAGTTCTTCCGCTAATTAAAAATACTCCATTCATTAATTTTAAAATTATTATTAAAAAAATTATTAAAAAATTCAATTTTTATCCATATAAATCTAATATGTTTTTAATAATGGAAAACTAATTGTATCATAAGCGGTGTCTGCGAATTTCAGCAAGTCTGCCATAACAAAGAAATAGAAAAAGCGTTTACAGATCCTAAATCGCATTTGAAAAACTTTTGAAAATTTCCAAGTTAATAAAAACAAGCCCGTTTTGATACCATAATAATATACTGCATTCTGTATTTTATTTCACGTACCAATATAGGACTTCTGCATACCAGTATCAAGAGCTTCGCCCACTAGTACTGGTACGTGTACCATAGTTTGGTTACTCCTGGTATAGAGAAATTATCATGGTATGGTAGCATAAATGGCGACCGAATTTTTCTCGAAGCCTCTAACCTATTATGTATTGCTAGTTTAAAAGTAAAATTGGAGAAAAGTAAATTTTTAAGGCGAGAAATAAAGTAGCTAAGTGTCAAAATTACTCAGGACGGAATCGAAACTTATTCAGAGAAATCCTAAGCTATTACTTCCATGCCCGCCCCCCCCTCCCCCCGCCCGCCTTAAAACTTGTAAGCAAGTCGTGACCTTCTTAGGGATGGTTATACGATTTTCAAATTTTATTCCTCAATGCATTTTAAAAGGATCTCCATCCCGAAGGAGTCATATGCGATATTTACCTTTCCCCATACACACGCAAGAGATGGGCCTAACTTAACAAACAATTACCAACAATATAAAAATAAAATCATATTAGTATAGATTTCATAACAAATATATTTTCTCTTGTATGTGTATGCGGCGTAAAAAGTAGATTAATTTACAGCGTGTAGGCTCTCATAGAAACACCTGCATTTAAAGCACGTGGCAATCGTTTAAAAAGAATCGCCTAAGCGTCATCTTTCGCTTCAGTATTTGTGTAATCAGCAATGAAGTCCAGGTGACCACAACATGCTCTTTACAACTTCATATGTAGAAATACACATTCCTTCACGAATAAGTCGTAGCCTATTTTTTATTATATTTACGCAGGTGTTATTTGCGAGCCTTCAAACTTGAGAAATGTCATGAGGTCGTTAATGTTAAGAAATTCATATCTAAATTTCTGACGCAGGGTAATAAAACGTAGATTTATAGTCAAATCTGCTTAAGCAATACAGTTATCTCTGGGTTAACCTTTAACGACACAGACGGTTTGCGGTAACATAAAGACACAGGCGGCGCACTGTATGCCCCAAATATTTTAAAGCTTAAATAACTTTTTTTAATAATATCCCCTGTTTAATGCAATGTACGTTAGCAGTATAAAAGCAATAAACATCAAATTGTTAAAAAGGACTAATTTAATTTAAACTAATATAACTTGAACGGTTTGTAGCAACATAAAGACTTGGAGCCCATACTCCATGCGCCAACAACTGTTATAGCCTATATAGGATAAAAAGTACCAACAGTCGCCCTCCCCCCCCCCCCCCCAGTAGTCGGCCACATTGAAATAAAATACCTTACAAATAGTTGTTTGTTTTTTTGTTCTGAATGAAATATTACAATTTCGCTATATTCAGTCATCTTTCATAAGTCATAAGCCATCATCAAAGAATTCTGGGTATTTTTATTGAATTAGTAATCGGTCATTTTTTCAAGATTAAGGTCAGATAACCATTTTTTTTTTTTTTTTTTTTTTTTTTTTTTTTTTTTTTTTTAACTGATGACACATTTTTTTTTAAAAGGTAAGTATTAATTTATTTTTTATTATTTTCTAAAATTATAAGACTCTGGTATTAGCTGGATAAATAAACTAATGTTTTCGAGTATAATAAAGTAAATAAATTTTATTAGTCTTAATTAATTTTGATGGGGCCGACCATTGGGTATTATATTTTGCTTACATGTTCAGTAGTCGGCCACCAAGAGCTGACTACTGAATGAATAGCTTATTTTACTTTTTTTATTTATTTTTGATAATTTGGTAGATATAGCTTTATCTCTACTTCTATACTAATACTATAAAAAAGAAGTGTTTTTTACGTGTTTGTTTGTTTATATGTTTTTAGGGGAAACTACTGGAACTGCCGAACCAATTTCAAAAGTAATGGTGGCAAAATGAGTGTGACAGTCTCTGCTCCGACATTGACTATATTTTATGTCAGAGTCACTTTTCCCCCCAGTGGGTGGAGGAGCAAAAAACATTCTAAACTTGCCCTTTTTGTGATATTGAAAGATCTAGTAACTTGAAATTTGGCATTGTGGTTGTTTTATAGAAAATTCGAAATTTTGAAAGTGTGAAATGAGTGGAAAACGTTCTAAATTACAATTTATGTGAAATTGTTAGGAATATAAACTTGAAATTTAACATGTCTGTTACTTTTAAGACGTACATGTCCAATCAGAACAATTTAAAAAAAACGAAATTTTAAAAAATGAAAAGAGCGGAGAACATTCTAAAAACGTTATAAATTACGATGTATATGGAATTACTAGGGATAGAAACTTAGTATAGAAAATTTTACTATAGAAAATTTGCCATGACTGTCACTTTTAAGATGTAAACGCTCGTACAAAACAGTTTCTTAAAAAACGAAATTTAAAAGAGTACAGGATGAAACAAACGTTCTAAAATTACAAATTCTCTGATATTGCTGTGGCTGGAAACTTAAAGTTTTGCATGGTGGTTACTTTTAAGATGTAAATGCTCCCTTAGAAAGGTTTCTAAAAAAATGGGAAATTTAAACTTGCTGAAATGAGAGGAAAAAGTTCTAAATTACGGTTTTGTTTTAAATTTTATAATAGAAGCTTGAAATTAGGTTAATATTTTTAAGACATATGTGGTCACACTCGAACAGTTTCTAGAAAATTCGAAATTTAAACGAAAATAAAATGTTTTAAAATCGTAAATTCTGTGATAATGTTGTGTCTAGAAATTTCAAATTTTGCATGGTGGTTTTCTTTTTTAGATGTAAATTCTTGCTAAGAATGGTTCCTAAAGAATTCGAAATTTAAGAAGTTGAAATGGTCAGAAAGTATTGTTTATGATTCTAAATTATCATTTATTTAGAATTAATAGAGATAGAAACTTAATATTCGAAACCGAGGTTACTCAAAGTCGTAAATGCTCGCACAGAATAAGTTCAAAAAATCAAAATTTAAAATGATGAAATGAAAATACCAACTAAATTTAATGTGGTTAATAAAATTACAAGAAACTCAACTTGAATGCCTTATCACTTAAATATGTCTAGCCACAATATGTGTCACTGTTCTCTGTTCATCCCGTAGTACAGAGAAATTGTACAAAGAGAACATGTATATAAAGAAATCCAGTAGTTTTATGTTAGTTATATTTCGAATTTTAATTGAAAGAACATTCCGATGGTGTAAAAATTAAAATTATACTTTTTAGAAGTTAATAAATTTGCTATAAAAGTAAAATTGATTGCTCAAGTTGTTTCCACCGTTGCTATGACGTCAGTGTTACTAACACATATGTTTTTGCTTTATAATATAAATTCAAGAAACCGGTGTTTTTTTAAATATTATTATACTCAAAGTGGTATCCATTAACTTGAAAACGCAATTTTCTAAATTTAGCTGACTGATTATATTACGTACTAAATTAGTTTTTAAATTGTTACATTCGCATAAATATAAAAATTTAAAAACAAGTGCATTGAAATCTTTTCTGCATTTACAAAAGTAATTACATGTGCATATAATGATCTAATACATATATAATGATATGTTAATTTATTTGCCTTGTGTAATCGATTACATGTTCAGTTTTGATTAACTGGAATACTTAGTAGAAAATAAGCTGTTAAAAAAAAGTTATATATAAACCTTTTAAAAACTAAAGTTCTCAGGAAAACATTGTATATATATTATATATAGTCTGCTTGTGACAGTGAAAAGTTATTGTATTAAAATTAACATGGATAAATTTCGCTTTTCATTATAATAGACAAATATCATGTCTCTGTATCATTCACATAAATATAAAAGTAACAATTTAAAAACAACAAGCACATTTAAAAATTTATCCAGGATAGGAAAAAAAGAATAAAAACGCGATCCCATTTGCATGTAATAGTTGTGAAAGAGCAAAGAGCCATTAACTTCTGTAATCGATTTCATAATGAACATTGTCGATTTTATAATGACCAGAAACTGATTCATTCGATGGTCTTTTAATTTAAAATGGGAGAAACAATCTTATAAAATTAGTTTGGGGAAAAAAACTAAATGTTTTTACATATATATTTTTAGATAAAAAAAAAATACCGATCACATTTGCATGTAATGATATAAAGAAATTATATTCTATAATCGATTTCATGTTGAACATCATGGTAGTTTACCTGATTTTTCGGTAAAAGGTAAAACAATAAAAATAACAAAGGTAAACAATACATAAACCCGTTTAAAAATTAAAGGATTTAGAAAACCATTTTAATCTTTTCTTTGTAGAGCATTGGAATATAAATAATATTAATAATTAAGGATTTTAAATTTAAATATTCTAATTATTATAAGTTATATGCTAGATTAATGGGAGTTGTTATGTTTTCTCCAAGAGTTTTGCAAGAGTTTTTTTTTTCTTTTTAAATAATATAATAGACAAACACCCTTTCTGCGCAACTAAAATTGCAACACTGTATTCCCATAAATCTAACAATTTTAACACAAAAAATGTATTTAAATATTTTTCCAGTTAAAGAAAAGTGATTACATTGGAAACATTTCGATTACATTGGAAACATGACAAATATAACTTACAAAGGACACATTGTTGAAAGATTGGTGAAACATTGTTGAAAGTGAACTTTGTTCAAAACTTACGGCTGTTCTCAAATCCAGAGAGGCTACTTCTTGAAACATTCCTGAGTTCATTTTTATTCTGTAATGCATCAAATAGGCAGATATTCTTGTTCAGAAACTATGAAATGGAATAACGTTTTCCATTTTGCGTTAAAGGCAGGAGTTTTTTCAGAAAATTCAGTGAAAGTAGGCATTTTAGATGCGGAAGCGCGATAAATAACGTCGAGAGACAAAAATGGCTTATAACTGAAGATACAATGCATTTACCGAAAAATGAAAACTCTATTCCATTCCATAACACTTCAATACTCACGCCTGCTTGCTTCATGCTTTTAAGTTTCAAGAATCCATAAATGTGCCAAAGAGTTTTGCATTGTTTTGAGTGAGAAAAATATTTTTCTGTTCCAGAACCATTTTAAACATTATCGAAACAAAAGCCAGATCAATCATTCTTAATATCGGTAACGATAAAATACACTATATCCGCAAAAAAAATTGAAAGATCAAGTTCATACTTCAAATTTTTAGAGAATATAATTTATTTTATCATTAATGACCTTGAGAATGTCTGCGGTTGTATATACAAAACTAGTTGGTATGTTTATTAAAGGCTTTATGATGTTTAATGTAATCACTTTTCACATATATTTTTTTATTTTAAGTTACTTAAAAAATCCTACCTTTACTTTTTAAAAAAATATCCTCATTGTTCTAGAAAAATGAACGCATATTTCTTGATATCGGAACGCTATTATCAACCAAACTAGTCGTTGGAGCCACCGTAATACTTACCCATCATGGATATACATAATATAAAATATGAAAATAAAACATGTGTAAACTATTGATAAAATGCATTGCAATTCGAATAAAATCGTAGCTTAGATGACGTCATAAACTTTAAATGCTCTATTACTGAATTGCGTAAAGGAAACATCCTTATAACTCTAAAAATAATAACCCTATTATCTAACAATTTACTGCGACGGATTAAGTGTCTCTTTAGTAATTAAAATATATCTTTGAATTGAAATTTGAATGAAATACAAGGTCATGAAAAATCAAAGAGTGTGGAAAAATGTGATTACAAATATCTCGGCAACTCATTATCCGATCGACTTCATTCTTTATGCAAAATTTATTCTATGCAAAATTTATTTATTTATTTTTAATTGTCTTTTAGATTTACTCCTTAAAAAAACAATTTCGAAAATTTTTATATACTTTTTATCAGAAAGAATATTTTGACAGTCCGAAAAAAATAGTTCCGGTTAATCAAGGTTATTGAAATTCAACAGACTTCTTTCCATTATTACATACTAAGTACATACCAAATTGCAAGTCTCTATCTCAATTTTTTCGGGAGATAGAGCGTTTACAGACACACAGACACACAGGCGGACGGCAAAATTTTTTTTTTCTAAAAATATGTTTTTAAGAATCTCCAGTGTCTGAAACGTGTAAAGCCGTCAAATTTTCTTTTTCGATTTTCAAAACTATTACAAGACTTACCCTATACTACGTATCATGGGTGAGTAATAAGCTTGCTTCGGATTAAGTGTGATGAAAGTGGTCACCTTCTGCGTCAAAAAACACTGAGGCAAACGCTCCCTATTTCGGAATGTGGCTGACGATCTTACACTGCTTCTGTGCACTTTCAGGGATATCATCCTAATTTTACAACGCAAATCAAGATAAATCTATCGATATCTTCATCATTTTTATAGTTACCGATCCTGTGTATTAAACGCCTCAGCCAACCCTGTTTTGATGGGGCGAATATATCTTTTAAAAATTTCCGGCTGGTCCTTCGTATTCGGGGTTCTAAGAAACTCCTCCGTAGTCAGAGTTCTAAGAAACTCTTATGTAGTCGGAGTTCACACTAACGCACGCTGTGACGAAGTGTTTTTCAATTTATTTTGTACTAGTTACTACTATTAAACTTACCGGTGCACTGAACTGGGAGTTTTAAAATATCTTCAAAATTAACTGAAATATTTCAAAACATGTCGAAAAACTCATATATATATATTTAATTACCATTTTTAGGGTTTCGTTCATCTCACGAAACCCTATTCGTCCCTCTACGTTGTCTGTCCATCACAGAGCCGGTTCTCAGAAGCGATATAACTTACAGACATGAAATTTTGTGTACTTATAGGTAAATACCTACTATAAAACTCAAAAACCTAAACTTAAAAAAAATCGTATTATTTTAATATAGAGAGATAAAAAAACTAACAATCTAACAGCCATTACCTATTAAATTTAAACTTTTTTCGTTATAGTAGTTGCCAACAATTAAAAATCCACAGTAAAATTCTTTCTGCAAAAATTAATTTTCTATTGAAAGATTTCCACGTGAAAAATGAAATTAAAATAAAAAATTTCACCAACTGAAAAAAAGATTAATATGACGTCTTATTGGTAATAAAACGGCAATTTTCAAACTTTTCTCAATAATACAGGGAGTATGAGTATGTGTAAATACAGACGTAAATACGCCATTAGAGAATTAAAAAGAAAATTAATCTGACGTCATAATGAAAGTTTATCGGACTTTTTCAAATGTTTGAGAATATTGCAGAAAGAGTACCAGTATGAATAATAGAGAAAGCAAGTAGATAGGGCGTCAGCAAGTAATTATAATGTGATATCCGTTTGAGGAACGTATTGAATGATGATAAAAACCCGATTGTGGAAATATTGACATATTTTAACATTTTAAAGGTCTCTATACAACATGTTTAATTTTGAAATTGATTCTTTTTTTAATATCGCATTTAGTCCACATGACAGATTTTATTATGACAGAGCATAATAGCGGGCTTCGCTCGCTATTGACCGGTTCAGATTTTCGAAAAACGAGAAAAATAGACTGGTAAATTTTTACTTTATAAAAATACATGACTTTTTTTTTTATAAAGCAATTTATTTGGATTTATTAAAGGAAGGATAAATGGTTTTGAAAGGAATATTAAACAAAACCTTTTGTGTGATCTTCGACCACACTTACACACTTGTTTTTATTATTATTTATTTATGTTTGGCAGACAATTGACAAAGCGGTTTTAAGTGTTTATCGAGTCTGTTCACAATTATCAATCACAGCAATTTTTGTTAACGTTATCCAAAGTGTTAATTTTATACATTTTTAATTTAATAATCTCAAATTTTAATTTTGTTCAAACAAAAATGGATCCCTTTTTTAATGAGATTGGTGCAGAAGCATATTTTTTTTTTTTTTTTTTTTTTTTTTTTTTTTTTTTTTTTTTTTTTTTTTACATGTGGACGTTTATTTAATCAAGCACTGATAACTGCCAAAGTTACGCCTGGGCGCAAATTTAATTATACAAAGGTATCAAAACCTAATTAATGATTTATTTTTAAGTGGGTAAGTGTGATCGAAAATTACCCGAAGGGTTTCGTTTAATATTCCTTTCAAATCTGTTTATCCATTAATTAATAAATGCAAATCATTAATTTATAAATATCGTTATATTTCATGAATACACTTTATCAATACGAACATAGATGGCAGCACCATTAAATTTAATAATAAAACGATAACAAGGGGATGCTATTTTTCAAATTAAATTACAATTTCCTCAATAACTGACTTTCAGACAGTTGTACCATCATATGTTTTTATATCTGAAAAGCATATTTAATTACAGGATTTAATTTTAGCTTAAAAGAACGAACCCTTAAAATGGCAAAAAAATAAAAAAATAAAAAATAAAAAAATTACGAAAGTTCTTTTAATTAAACCCATCAGACAATAAAATGTAAAAATCGAAAATTTTACCTTCCGTTGTCAAGAATAGAACCCGGAACCTTTCGCTTAGGAGAGAAATGTGCTACCACTGAACCATCTAGCCTATGCTAAATTAAGGTTCTGTTTTAAGATCTACGAAAATCTGAGAAATGGTCGGATCTCATTAAATTAATTTATTTAATTAAAATAATATAAGACTTTTTCAAAATTTTATGATTTGTTGTGTGACAGGAGGTATTCCCCTATAAATATCCAAAATGTCGTCTCTAACTTATACATTTTCTGAGTACGAACTCTTTGACAGACAGACAGAAGAGTGAAACGAATAGGGTTTCGTCAGATGAACGAAACCGTAATAAATAAAAATAAGCTCAGAATATTGCTCACAGATGAAAACAAATTAAAACACTATAAAAAGTACATAAGAATTTTTTTTTTTCATCACTTACTCATTTTTAGGATTTCGTTCATCTCACGAAACCCTATTACTTCGGCTTCGTTGTCTGTCCGTCACAGAGCCGGTTCTCAGAAACTATATAACTTACAGGCATAAAATTTTGTATATATATAGCTGAATACCTACTATAAAGCTCAAAATCATAAAATTTGAAAAAATCGTATTATTTTAATATAGCATAAAAAACCAAAATTCTAACAGCCTTTTCCTATTACATTTAAACATTTTTAGTTATAGCAGTTGCCAACCATTAAAAATCCACAATAAAATTCTTTCTACAATAATTAATTTTCTATTGAAAGATTTCCACGTGAAAAATGAAAATGAAATAAAAAGTCTCACCAATTGAAAAAAAGACTAATATGACGTCATGCTGGTAATAAAACGGAAATTTTCAAACATTTCTCAATAATACAAGAAGTATGAGTATGTATAAATACAGAAAGCAGCTTAATATGACGTCATTAGAGAATTAAAAAGAAAATTAATCTGACGTTATATCGGAAGTTTAACGGATTTTTCAAATGTTTGAGAATAATACAAAGAGAGCATCAATATGAGTAACAGAGAATAGTAAATATATGAGTTTGAGGAACGCATTGAATCATGATAAAAACCACATTATGGAAATATTCGCAAATTTTAACATTTTAAAGGTCTCTATACAACATGTTTAATTTTGAAATTGATTTTTTTTTTTTTTTTAAATAACGCATTTAGTCCACATGACAGATTTTATTATGACAGAGCATAATAGCGGGCTTCGCTCGCTATTGGACCGGTTCAGATTTTCGAAAAACGAGAAAAATAGACTGGTAAATTTTTACTTTATAAAAATACAGACTTTTTTTTTTTTTATAAGGAAATTTATTTGGATTTATTAAAGAAAGGATAAATGGTTTTGAAAGGAATATTAAACAAAACCCTTTGTGTGATCTTCGACCACACTTACACACTTGTTTTTATTATTATTTATTTATGTTTGGCAGACAATTGACAAAGCGGTTTTAAGTGTTTATCGAGTCTGTTCACAATTATCAATCACGGCAATTTTTGTTAACGTTATTCAAAGTGTTAATTTTATACATTTTTAATTTAATAATCTCAAATTTTAATTTTGTTCAAACAAAAATGGATCCCTTTTTTAATGAGATTGGTGCAGAAGCATATTTTATTTTTTTTTATTTTTTATTTTTTTATTTTTACATGTGGACGTTTATTTAATCAAGCACTGATAACTGCCAAAGTTACGCCTGGGCGTAGGTAATCCCAACGTTTCCCATGCCTCAAATTCCTACACAAGCGTAATGTATGAAGTATTTGGCTAGACAGAGCCTATTCTTGACTTTACAAGACGAAAATGTCACAAATTTAATTATACAAAGGTATCAAAACCTAATTAATGATTTATTTTTAAGTGGGTAAGTGTGATCGAAAATCACCCGAAAGGTTTCGTTTAATATTCCTTTCAAATCTCTTTATCCATTAATTAATAAATGCAAATCATTAATTTATAAATATCGTTATATTTCATGAATACACTTTATCAATACGAACATAGATGGCAGCACCATTAAATTTAATAATAAAACGATAACAAGGGGATGCTATTTTTCAAATTAAATTACAATTTCCTCAATAACTGACTTTCAGACAGTTGTACCATCATATGTTTTTATATCTGAAAAGCATATTTAATTACAGGATTTAATTTTAGCTTAAAAGAACGAACCCTTAAAATGGCAAAAAAATAAAAAAATAAAAAATAAAAAAATTACGAAAGTTTTTTTAATTAAACCCATCAGACAATAAAATGTAAAAATCGAAAATTTCATCTTCCGTTGTCAAGAATAGAACCCGGAACCTTTCGGTTAGGAGAGAAATGTGCTACCACTGAACCATCTAGCCTATGCGAAATTAAGGTTCTGTTTTAAGATCTACGAAAATCTCAGAAATGGTCGGATCTCATTAAATTAATTCATTTAATTAAAATAATATAAGACTTTTTTCAAAATTTTATGATTTGTTGTGTGACAGGAGGTATTCAGCTATAAATATCCAAAATGTCGTCTCTAACTTATACATTTTCTGAGTACGAACTCTTTGACAGACAGACAGAGGAGTGAAACGAATAGGGTTTCGTCAGATGAACGAAGCCGTAATAAATAAAAATAAGCTCAGAATATTGCTCACAGACGAAAACAAATTACAACACTATAAAAAGTACATAAGGAATTTTTTTTTCATCACTTACTCATTTTTAAGGTTTCGTTCATCTCACGAAACCCTATTACTTCCGCTTCGTTGTCTGTTCGTCACAGAGCCGGTTCTCAGAAACTGTATAACTTACAGGCATAAAATTTTGTGTATATATAGCTGAATACCTACTATAAAGCTAAAAATCATAAAATTTGAAAAGATCGTAATTTGAAAAGATCATTTTAATATAGCATAAAAAACCAAAATTCTAACAGCCTTTTCCTATTAAATTTAAACATTTTTCGTTATAGCAGTTGCCAACAATTAAAAAATTCACAATAAAATTCTTTCTACAATAATTAATTTTCGATTGAAAGATTTCCATGTGAACAATGAAAATGAAATAAAAAGTTTCACCAATTGAAAAAAAGACTAATATGACGTCATGCTGATAACAAAAAGGAAATTTTCAAACATTTCTCAATAATACAAGGAGTATGAGTATGTGTAAATACAGAAAGCAGCTTAATATGACGTCATTAGAGAAATAAAAAGAAAATTAATCTGACGTCCTATTGTAAGTTTAACGGATTTTTTAAATGTTTGAGAATAATACAAATGGAGCATCAATATGAGTAATAGAGAATAGTAAATATATGAGTTTGAGGAACGTATTGAATCATGATAAAAACCAAATTATGGAAATATTGGCATATTTTAACATTTTAAAGGTCTCTATACAACATGTTTAATTTTGAAAATGATTTTTTTTAATATCGCATTTAGTACACATGACAGATTTTATTATGACAGATCATAATAGCGGGCTTCACTCGCAATCGGACCGGTTCAGATTTTCGAAAAAACGAGAAAAATAGACCTGAATTTTTTTACTTTATAAAAAATATGACTTTTTTTTAATGAAATTTATTTGAATTTATTAAAGAAAGGATAAAGTGTTTTGAAAGGAATATGAAACGAAACCCTCTGTGCGATCTTCAATCACACTTACCCACTTGTTTTTATTATTATTTATTTATGTTTGGCAGACAATTGACAAAGCGGTTTTCTGTGTTTATCGAGCCCGTTCACAATTGCCAGTCACGGTAATTTTTGTTAACGTTATTCAAAGTGTTAATTTTATACATTTTTAATACTTAATCTCAAATTTTAGTTTTATTTAAACAAAAATTAATCTTTTTTTTAATGAGGTTGGTGCAGAAGCATATTTTTTTACGTGTAGACGTTCATTCAATCATGCACCGCTAACTGCCAAAGTTGGACCTGGACGTAGGTAATACCAACGTTTCTCATTCCTCAAATGCCTACACAAGTGGAATGTATGAAGGATTTGGCGGGACACAGTCGATTCTTGACTTTTCAAAACGAAAATTTTGAAGATTTTAAAAAATTTTAAAACTAATACAAAGGTATCAAAACCCAAATAATGATTTTTTTTTTAAAGTGGGTAAGTGTGATCGTATATCACACGAAGGGTTTCGCTTAATATTCCTTTCAAAATACTTTATCCTTTAATTAATAAATCCAAATCATTAATTTATAAATATCCTTATATTTCATGAATTCACTTTATCAATAAGAACATAGATCATTATACACATCATAGCACATCATTAAATTTAATAATAAAATGATAACAAGAGGAAGCTATTTTTTAAATCAAATTACAAATCTCCAATAATAGATTTTCAGACAATTGTAACAGCATATGTTTGTATATTTGAAAAACATATTTAATTACATGATTTAATTTTAGCTTAAAAAAACGAAACCCTTAAAATGGCAAAAAATACGACAGCTCTTTTAATTAAATCCATCGGACAAAGAAATGTAAAAATCGAAAATTTCACCATCCGTCGTCAAGACTGGAACCCGGAACCTTTCGGTTAGAAGGAAAATGTGCTACCACTGAACCATCTAGCCCAGCCGTACTCAACCTTTTTTTCTCGCGGGCCGCAAACGTATATTTGCGACGTTAGGCGGGCCGCAACGTACATTTGTATAATAAGGTAAAGATTATATAGATTTCTATAGCAATTGCCGCGAAGATTGTTGTTTTGAAATAGTGGTATAAAACTTTTTGCTGCCAATTTTTTCTGCGATAAATATTTCACCCTAATAAACCTTCTCAGCTATATGATAAATATAAAACGTAACAATAATATATATATATATATATATATATATATATATATATATATATATATATATATATATATATATTCAAGGGATTTTTTCTAATAAATCTATTATTTTCTTAATGCAAAAACTTTTTTTTTTTAATGTAGAAATATATAGTGCAAATTAAAATAATTTGGAGTAATGTTTGTTTAGTGTTCAGGATTAAGAAATGTATACACTAGTGTAGCACAAGTAAAACTATAAGTAAAAAGAACTTTGACTAAGGAAACGACATTTAAGATAATTTAAGGTAATTTTAAATTAGTAATTATAAAACAGGAAATTGTCTTCCCATGAAAACATATAAAAGAGCAGTGAAAATATTAAAAACTTTTTATACACATTTCCCAATTTTATAAATAATGATTAATGATTTTGTGTCTCGGGCCGCATATATAAGGTCGCCGGGCCACATGCGGCCCGCAGCCGCAAGTTGAGTATGGCTGATCTAGCCTATGCGAAATTAAGGTTCTATTTTAAGATCTAAGAAAATCGCAGAAATGGTCAGATGGCATAAAATTAATCCATTTAAATTAAAATAATATTAGACTTTTTTCAAAATTGTACGATTTGTCGTGTGACAGGAGGTACTCAGCTATAAATATGAAAAATGTCAAGTCTCTAACTTATACAGTTTCCGAGTACGAACTCTTTAACAGACAGACAGACAGACAGAGAAGTGAAATGAATAGGGTTTCCTCAGATGAACAAAACCCTAATAAATAAAAATACGCTCAGAATATTGCTCACAGATGAAAACAAATCACAACACTATAAAACATACGTAAGAATTTTTTTACATCAGTTGCTAATTTTTAGTTTTCACCCGTTTTTTCCGATACATTTTCTTTTAAATGGACTAGACGGTATGTAAGGGGTTTCTCATGCTATGGGACTTATAAAAGAACTCTGTATAGTTGACAAACCGTGGAAAAATACTTACAATTTTCGCCTATGTCGTGGAAATTCGTCATTTCGACACACTGTGTGACGAGGTGAAAGTTTCCACGACATTCTGACACCTGCAGAAAGTTATTGACCGTCAATAACCTTCGCGGAATGCCGCGTCCGTATTGGAGAATGACCCCTGACTACGGTAGTATCCTTTCAGGGGAACCTTGACCATGGATTAATTTTAAAAACAAATGGGAAATTTTAATAGAAATATCCATCATCAAAGCGGACACAAAATAGAGAGGAATGGGGCGTTTAATACATACGGTGGAACCGAAGCGTCTTAAATGTTAATGGAAAAGAATTACGTAAGAAAGATTCCTGTACTCGAGTTTTTTTTTTTTTTAAATTTCAATTGATTTCATTTATTTCTTACTAGCTGACCCGTCCGGCTTTGCCCGGGCCCGTTATAATAATTTTTTTTTAACTCAAGATTTTATGATGTTATATCTTTAACCCGATTTTGTATGGAATTATATTTTTAAATGAAAAGTTCGCGAAAAAATATTGATATTTATTGATAAATGCGCTCGTAAGGAAACATGTTCTTTTTTTTTACGTTGAGTCGTTTCATTGTTTAAAAAAAAAAAACATTAAAATTGTCCGAACTTTTAAAGGTATCTGCTTACGTTCGGAGCACTTTTTTAAAAAAAATGTACAATATTGAATAAATACTCATATTTTTAGTTCAATTGTAGTACAGAATGATTAAAAAATATAAAGTTTTACCAATACCTGCATAACATTTTTAAAAAATGGGTTTTTTTGACATATTTTTTTAGCAAAATTTGGTGCGTAAGTCAGACAGCGTACACTCAATTCAACTTAATATATTTCAATTTCTTTTGAACTAGATACTGCATTTGCATTTACCTTTGCGCTGAGCTGGGAGTTTTACAATATCTTCAAAATGAACTGAAATATTTCAAAATATGTCGAAAAATTCATATATAAAATTTGAAAAAAATCGTATAATTTTAATATATAGAGATACAAAACCAAAAATCTAACAGCCTTTTCCTATTAAATTTAAACATTTTTCGTTATAGCAGTTACCAGCCATTAAAAATCCGCAATAAAATTCTTTCTACAACAATTAATTTCCTATAGAAAGATTTCCACGTGAAAAATTAAAATGAAATAAAAAGTTTCATCAATTGAAAAAAACAGATTAATATGACGTCATATCGGAAATTTTCAAACATTTCTTAATAACACAAAGAGTATGAGTATGTGTAAATACAGAAAGCAGATTAATATGACGTCATTAGAGAATTAAAAAGAAAATTAATCTGATGTCTAACATTTTGAAGGTGTCTGCGCAACATGTTTAAATTTGAAATTGATTTTTTTTAAATATCGCATTTAGTCCACATGACAGATATTATTATGACAGATTATAATAGCGGACATCGCCCGCTATCGGACCAGTTCAGATTTTTGAAAAAACGAGAAAAATAGACCGGTAAATTTTTACTTTAAAAAAACCATGGCTTTATTTATTTATTTATTTATTTATTTATTTATTTTATATAAAAATGAAATGTATTTGGATTTATTAAAGAAAGGGTAAAGTGTTTTGAAAGGAATATTAAACGAAACCCTTTGTGTGATCTTCGATCACACACTTATCCACTTGTTTTATATTCGAGTACCTATAAAATAATTACAGTATCAATAGAGCTTAGATTCTAGTTCAGAACATAGTGAGTAATGCGGAAAGCATTTTGACAAAATTTCACTGAAATATTTTTAAAACATTTTATGTAATGTAAGGCATTTATCGAACATGAAAATAACGGAAAAATCGATTTTCCAGAAATCGCATTTAAAGACTTTTTTTTAATTTATAATTAATTTTAATTAAATTAATCTAGAAGTGTTATTTAAGATTTATTAGTGTTTTTATGTAAAAAAGTAAGAAAATCATGAATAGAAACATTGTTAGCATTTCTCTCTTGGCCTTACCATGCCCACTTCCGGTATTCGACTCATTACTTCCTTTTTATTAAATTGGCCATAACACCTCTTCTACTAACCGTAGGATTGAAATTAAAGCAGATTTGGAATCGTAAAATATTTCTCTTTCAAATAAATCAATTAAAAAATCAAATATTTTCACCAAAACGGCCATTTTAATGCAGGCCTTAAAATCTTTATCTGTTATAAATAAAACGGTTTGACAGACCATGTAAAAATTTCGTTTAAAAATATTGTTATCTAATTGTAAAAGAAATATGTTTTCTTCCTTTTTTATTGTTGTTGTTGTTGTTGTTGTTGCTTGTTTATGCGTCGGCTCCTTTAATATAACAATAAAGAAAAAATATAGTTATCTTCCGAACTCTCTGAAATTTCAGTCGGTTATTAATATAACTGTATCCAAGTTCTCTTCAAAATTTTGTGGAAAAATATGCTTAGTTAGTAGTGAAAACATGATTCTAAGCAGAGCGAACCACGTCGTAACACCCCGCTTTTTCGCGTTTATTTTTTTTCGAAAATTTCTCAGATTTTATTTTATTTAAAATATTTCTGCACGTTCGAACGTTTCGAAAATTTTGTAAGTGATGTAAATCTCGTCTGCTCAGATGCTCTAAAAAGATTGTGTCGAAATACGGATGTTTAGTTACTTTTAGCATTAAAAAAATCATCTCCGTAAGGCGCAAAGTGACCTGCAGTCGCTGGTACTTTTGAAAGGATTAAAATCTGTATTTTTCAAACCCGATTTCAGCGTTGATTAGAAGAATGTTTCAGCTTTTATAGATTATTTTTGATTTGTCGGTACCTTTAAAATTGCGCCTCGGAGGAGTGTTGATAAAGGAGAGAAAAACGTCCTTTGGGTAAAAGACACTTTTTGGAAAAAAAGAACTCAAAAGGTTAACAACGCTATTTTTTCGAATTGATTGCAGCATTTGAGACGTAAGAGTACGATTTTTTGGAATATGTTATACAATTTTAACTGAACTGAATGGTTTTGCCAATTTAGACCGATATAAAACTACGAAATAACAACAACCAAAAATGCTTTTGCCGACTGACAAAGAAAGAGACGAGTGTTTGATGAGTTTTTAATTAATATCTCGGGTAATTATCAAAATATTAAAAATCCGAGACACAGTTGCATCAGGACATGCCTTGGACTACCTAAATCCAAGTTTTCAGACCTGTGCGAACACTGTTAAAAATTTGCAGCAAACTGTCCAGTCATTTGACCGTTTTTATAGAAAATGGCTACACGACCGTAATTTAACTCTATTCTGACCATATTATTGCCCATATTATGGTCAGAATAGAGTTAAATTACGGTTATGTAACCATTTTCTATAAAAACGGTCAAATGACTGGACAGTTTGCTGCAAATTTTTAACAGTGAACTGAAGATTTCGCTAACCATCGCCAACAAACACACACACGGGTGGCGGGTATCTTTTCAACGCTCCGGGGGGATGTCCCCCCGGGTCAGCCCCTGAATTCAACACTGCTTCAATGTGTTATTCAGTGGTGTCACTTGTTGCCAGATTTGCCTTACAAAGATTACTTTTACTTTCAAGTCTCTCCTTCCCAAAATGCACAATAGTTTATTCCTCAACAATTTCCAACATCGTTGAAAAGTGTTTATGAATTCGGTTTGTCTGTCCGTGCTCTAACTCTCATAAATAATAATCGGCCATGCATTTGATATCTGTTTCTGAGGTTTACTATTGCATGTTCGGTATTGAAACAAACAACTTTCTTTTATTAGTATAGATTTTATAAACGTCATTTTGTCTTGAAATGTCCCTTTAAAAAACAACAAATAAAAAATATCTAAAAACAGATCACTTAGCGGAATGCCACAGTTCATTTCGGATTATAATGGAACAAGCGCTTTCAAATGACTTTCTCAGTTGAAACTTATTGCATCGTGTTCGCACTGATTACGTTTTGAGGTAGTTACTTTCAATCTCTTTTAATGTGAATTAAATGTTGTATATTACTTTACATTAATGATCTGTTCAAGTCAATTTTCAACGTAATCAATTTTTAACATTTCAAACGTAATCACAAACGTTATTGTTATACGCACGTGTAATTCATAATTTTACATGATAATAACAGCATAAATAACCATATAATTGCGTCAGAGAAATGGTAATTCTCTATGCTTTAACTTATCTGAAATGAACACTCTTTTCCAAAAAATCGCATACATCATTAAACGAGAATGAAATATCATGCATCCGGCACAGATTATGACATACTTTTCAACACTAACAGAATATACTTAGTTTAGAAATTTCATTTTTTCTACAATGAAATATCTACATAAAACACATAACACTGTCAAAATCGATTTCCTGCAATTACTGTTCTCAGCCAGTAATGTGTGCGAATTCTTTCGCGCACGAATTTATAACATTTCAGTCAAATGTTTGAGGTTTTTAAACAAAAGTTATAACATTTAAACGAATTTATAACATTTCAATCAGATTTGTGAGGCTTTTAAACAAAATTTATAACATTTCAGTCAGATTTTTGAGGCTTTTAAATAAAATTTATAACATTTCAGTCAGATTTGTGAGGCTTTTAAACAAAATTTATAACTTTTAAACGAATTTATAACATTTCAGTGAGATATTTGAGGCTTTTAAACAAAATTTATAACATTTCAGTCAGATTTTTGAGGCTTTTAAACAAAAATTATAACATTTAAACGAATTTAAAACATTTCAGTGAGATATTTGTGGCTTTTAAACAAAATTTATAACATTTCAGTCAGATTTTTGAGGCTTTTAAACAAAATTTATAACATTTAAACGAATTTAAAACATTTCAGTCAGATTTTTGAGGCTTTTAAACAAAATTTATATCCATGCGAAACGCAATTTCATCTTCGCCATACAGGAAAACAATTAATCCCCGCCTCCCATGGCATGAACACTTTATTAAGAATCTTCACATCCAATGATATAAAAAATTGGTGGTACCCACCCATGCCAGAGAGTTACCAAGATTTTTGGCCTTGGCGGAAAAGTCGAAAATTTAGAAAAATAAGTATAAAAATAACAAGAAAGAAAAATCATGCGTCAAGCATAGATTATGATACACTTTCCAACACTTACAGAATATTTTAACAAAACTTTACTGATTAAATAAGGTGAAAGTTGATGGCTAAGTAAACAATTTGAAAAATGTATAACATATTTGAAAACCCAATTTCAGCAGTTACCATCAATCAGGACCGTACAGAGAGACCGCGGGCCCCGGTAATAATTCCAATGTGGGCCCCCATAGTAAGTATGGTACAATATAACCTACTTAGAGGAAAACGCAAACAACCAGTGCAAAATTCTGTTTTAGACAGGTTATTTTTGTTTTAGAAGGTATAATTGCAGGGTATTTTTTGGCAGAACCACAATTTTTTTCCGTTTATAGCAAAGATTCTGTTATAAACAGGCTTTATTGTATTAGAAAATAATTTGCTGAATAGTACTTTTTTTTAGAAAATCTATATAGTATTTTTCTTTTGCAGTATTACAGTTTACGATACATTTGTAACACTTTTTCATCTAAAGATTTTAAATAAAAGTTTAAAATAGTGAAAACATAATTAAATTTTATCTGAATCCATCAATTAATTTTGAATGAAAAAATTAAAAATATGAAAGAAATAAAATGCAAAACTTTAGCATGGTAATTTTAGCCTAGCTTTCCAACCAATCCCTGTTCTCTCGTCTGAAATCATCCATTTTATTAAAATAAGGACGCCATTTCAAAACTTTTTGAGAATATGGGGAAGGGAGAGTGCAATTTTTTTTTCGCACAGTTGAGAAGCAATTGATACAGTTTTATTCTCAAATTATTTTAATTGCCATCTAATTAAAATAAATATTAATTAATATAATATAAATATAAATTATTAATTTATATTTAATTAATTAATAAAATAATTAAATAGCAAACATTTTAATAAAACACTATTTTTCTAAATATCTATAAACAAAATAACGCAAATGGTTAAGGTGACTAGAAGGGTTTGAAATGACAAAAGTATTTAACTGTTATTGTTTTTATCGGTCCGATAGGAAAATTCTCAAAATTGTGGTCATACGAGCCATAAACATTTCGTAACGGTCAAATATTTGATGCATACACAGGAGTACGGAATGTGAGCCTTGCCACTGTGGCCGGCCCGTAAAGACATTCTAGTAAAATCTGACTTTTGAATTTTTTTATTGGTTAGTTATTTTAATTTAAAATTTATACGTATAAAAATACGAGCTTACTTTTTCTGGTATTTTATTTAAAAACCACGAACGAAGCCAGGCCCCCTTGGAGATCCTGGTCCCGGTAATTTGTACCGGCTGTAACCCCCTCCGCACGGCCCTGCCATCAAAATATACGAATTCTTTTGTGCAGCCCTGTATATGATCTATAGATTTGTATATATACTACACCATATGGCTAAAAATTAGTTCAGTTACGAAACGCAATTAAAAATTCCTATTCAGCAATTTCCGTCAATAAACCGAAATGTATTCCATATCTTTTGTGCTGCCCTGAATATGATATATAGCATTTATACACATCAAGTGATATGTAAAAAATTATTTAAAGATACATAAACGCGTACCACAACTGAAAATGCACTTCCAGCAATTAATGTTCATAGACAGTACTGTAACCGAATTTTGTGTGTGTGTGTCCCTGTGAATAAACAATTAATACTATGCGCACCCTATTTTATAGTAAGTCTCAGTGATACATATCATGAATTCGGATGATACTGAGGCATAAAGTTTTGCAATTGATAACCGTACGTTAAATTCTATTACCCAGTAGCCCCAATTTCCAATACCTGCAATAGGTGTATAAGTATAAAAATAATTTAAATTTAAATAAAATAAATTTAAATTTAAAATTATGATTTTTCTGGGGAGGAAATGACGTCATATTTGAAAGGAAACGGGATTTTTCAAATATGTTTTTAAAGGAGCGTGAATCAATTTTTTACATTAATAATACAAGGATCAGTAAGTATAGAAAGTAGATGAGTTTCACGTCATATTTAAAACGAAAAAGTGAAATATTTGTTTAACTATACTGATTATTAAGCACGATAATATTAGTTAGATACAGATGAGAGTTTTCTGCCAAAATTCACGTCATGATTATTAGAAAAAGAAAAAAGAACACTAATCTATTATATTAAAATCTGATCGCCTGTTTGTATTTTGCAACTACTCCTCTTAGATTATCGAACGCAACTCGATTTAGTTAACAACCGGTTATCGTTGATCGGAGGATGTCATATAAACTCTCAGAATTTAAAATCAAAAATTAAATTTAAAAAAATTAAATTCAGAATTAAAAATTAAAAATTATTAACGAAATTTCTCTCAAACTGGCAAATAAATTACTCCATTTTTGTGGATAAAAAGGAGAAATAAAACGGATTAATATATTTTTCACGCCCCTTTCACATTAAAACTGAAAAAGAAAATTATTTTCAATTTGAATAAATAGTGAAAACAAAATCTTGATTACAGTAAAATTTTCGAAAAATAAAAACATATTTCAACATATTCAAACTTTATGAATCAAGTTATTCTGCAGAACAAAAATCGTCTGTCAGCATATTGTCATTTAGAAATCAAGATTTGTTTCAGTTATCAATTAAACTAAGGAGGCAAATTTAAGCTCCTTGCATTTAGGTGTACATATTATTGCTCCCTATTCAGAAGAATTGAATTTAAAGAAAAAACGTGTACTATATACTATAAATTTCCAATTAATTATTTTTGAAGTATGGCTGTTTAAACGCCATACTTCAAAAATAATCAAAATCGCCATCAAAGTCGATAAAAATAAAATGGTTTATCAAGTAAAATTAACATTTGATTTTACCCAATTCGTTGATCTCCGCGATTTTATTTGGACTTCTTTTTTCGTTGGTTGCGGCTTCATTTTCGAGATTATTTGGCACAAAATTTCACTGAGTTATGTGAAGGCCCTATAACAAAGAAATACCATACTGTCTTCTATGAAATGTGATAAAGGGTTAGTTAATTATTTACGTTTTTAATTATAGGGAGGGGAATATTTTGCTTAATTAATACATTTATTCTTCTTTCAATGTTACGTGAACGAAGTCACGGGTAACTAGCTAGTAGGGGTTATATTATCGTCAAGGGTGCCACTTTTGAGCAGAATTTAAAACTGCTAAGAAAAGTCTTTAACCTATTAAACAATGCTTTAAACAAAAGTAAAATTGGAGAAATGTAAATTTTTAAGGCGAGAAATAAAGTATTTGGTGGTCAAAATTACTCAGGATGGAGTCGAAACTGTTTTAGAGAAAACCGAAGCTACTACTACCATATTCTTCCCCCTAAATCTGTAAGCAAGTTGATCATATGGTTTTCAAAATTTCTTCCTCAATGCGTTTTAAAACGTCCTCCGTCTCGAAAGAGTCATATGCTTTATTTACCTTACCCCAAACACACACAAGAGGCGGCCCTAAATTAACAAACAATTCCCAAAACTCGATATCAAAATAAAATGTATTTTAGTATAGATTTCATAACAAATATTTTTTTCTCTTGTATGTGTGGCGTACAAAACAGATTCATTTAGAGCGTGTAGGCTGTTATAGAAACAGCTGCATTGAAAGCACGTGGCAGTCGTTTAAAAATAACCACCTTAGCGTCATCTTTTGCTTCAGTATTTGTGTAATCAGCTTCAGAAGTTAAATACAAATAAAAACTACATGCTCTTTACAACGACATATGCAGAAATACACATTCCTTAACGAATAAGTTGCAGTCTATTTTTATGTAAGCATGTTTACGCAGGAGTTAATTGCGAGCCTTCAAGCTTTCGAAATGTTATGAGGACGTTAACGTTATGAAATTCATATCTAAATTTCTTACGCAGGATAATAAAATGTAAATTTATAGTCAAATCTGCTTAAGAGCCTACGCTGTCACGCGAAGAAACGCGCAAGCTAATGTTAAGTCTAGGGAAACGGTTCTTGGAAGATTTCTCTCTCGCATTTTAATATTTTTAAATTATTTTTTTGCATAAGATAGCGGAGGTCGATCTCTAACGTTGTCAGTTGTTACTTTTTTGATTTTGGTTCCAATTTTTTTATAAGCAGACATTTTCAATTTTGGAACCGGTTGGAACCGGTTCTGAAAGTAAAAGTACCCTTATATAAAAAAAAACTGGGACCAAAATCTAAAAAGTAAAAACTAACAACGCTAGAGATCGACCTCGCCTATCCTATGCAAAGAAATAGCATTTAAAGATATTAAAATGCGAGCGAAAAATCTGCCAAGAACCTTCCCATACACTTAACATTAGCTTGCGCGTTTTTTCGCATGACTGAGGTAGGCTTTAAGCAATACAGTGATATCTCAGTTAACCTTTAACCCTCTGTAAATCAACAACTCAGATTTAAATAATAATTAATCAGGTGTTTCGAGGTGTTTCAGGTGTTCCACCATTTTGAGCCTGTAAAAAATAATTAAAAAAATTTTAGTACATAAAAATAAAAAATTATTGACTAAAAAGTACTTTCTTCATACCTATACGATAAACAGAAAATTACATGCGTGGCATAAATAATGTCAATCTTCTAATACAAAATTGTAAAGTATACGAACTTACATTTGTAAAAAGTATATTTTGGAAGTCTCCAGCCTTTTTAAATTTACAAAATTTACGAAGTTCATTTTAACAATAACGATGCGAAACTGCTCAAATGATAAATTAAACTTGGGCTTGAAATATTATCTCAGTATCGCCGTCTGTTGAGAATTCTATGATCAATTTATATTAACTTCTGTGTTGGAAAATATTATCAGTAAATAAAAGCCCACCGTTGTATAAGTACCATTGACTTTTGGGTACGTTGCAGCTATGAAACGCGGTGATACAAAGGGTTAAAGACACGGACGGTTTGCTGTAACATAAAGACACGGGCGGATCACTGTATGCTCCAAACATTTTAATGTCTAAATAACAACTTTTAATTATAATCATGTTTAATGCAATGTTTTTAGTAGTAGTATTAAAGTAACAAACATCTAATTGTTAAAAAAAGGACTAATTTAATTAGAATTGATATGACACGGACGGTTTGTAGTATAACATAAAGACACAGGCGGCGTACTCCACCCCTATGCGGTCACTTCCCAGTTACAAATTCCATTGCAATCCTTGAGTGACTGACGAATTTTAAGATTTTTTCTCCCAAGAATGTGTTAAGAATTTTGCGACCCCCCCCCCCCCTCCATTTGTTTGACGAATAGCACAATTTTTTTCACCCCTGACGATCGAATTTCATGATAATTTCACTTGACCGACTGGCAAATTTTGCAGGTTTGTTAAATGATCGATCGGCGAATTGCACGATTTTTTTTCCCTGATCAACTGACAAGTTTCACCTCGTGAACGACAGAAGAATTTGGGGATTTTTTTTCTTAGGATTGACTGACAAATTTCTCAAATTTTCCCTGCTACCCGATTGACGAATTTCACGCTTTTTTCCCCTCCTATCAATTGGCTAATTGTTCAGTTTTTTCTTGCGGCCAATCAGCAAATTTACGTGTTTTTTCCCTGCAGCTTACTAGCGAAATTTGCGGGGGGTTTTCATGCGACCGACTAAAAAATTTCCAGACTTCAAGATTTTTTTCATACAATTGATTAACAAATTTAGCTATATTCTCCTGCAACCAATTGACGATCATTGCAATATTCTTCCCGCATCTAACTGACAAAATTTACGGTTTTTTTTTTTTTTTCCTGACCGACTGACGAATTTCGAGATTTTTTTCCCTATGACCGATCTATACGAAAAAAAGGCATTCTGGTATTGAAAAAGAAAAAAATTCTGCAATTCCAGTATATAACTGGAACACAATCACCCCTGACAAATAATCCATGAACATATTCTAAAAAAATTAATGTGATAGACTTTCTGATTTTAAGGAAATTTTCCTGAATTTTGACTTCTTCCCTATTTTTATCATGAACACTTCGCTGGTATAAAAGTCTGATTTATACAAAAATATGTTTCTATATGATTATACTTTATCTAGAAAATTTGAAACAGCAGTCAGTACTTTAAAAAGTGGCCATTAATGAAACCGAGTGTACCGGTCACTGGCTACTAATCCGATTTCCCAGTTTTCACCTATATTGATCGGTTGTGAGAAAAAATGGTGAAATTCGCCAGTCGATCGAGTGAAAAATCTCAAATATTGTGAAATTTGTTAATTGGTCGTGAAAAAAAATCCCATTTGTCAGTCGGTCGCAAAATTAGTCAATTGGTCATGGGAAAATATCGCAAAATTCTATTGATAAGTGGGGATAATAAACAAACCAGTTCAAAATATATCTTTTGAACAGGATGCAAGAGTGCTCTTTTGGAGAACAGTGTGACTGTTTTAAAAATATTTCCATCTGGCTACGCTTTAGTTCTAGAGTCAACACTATATTCATTACTAATAAAAAATTTGAAATATCATGTACAGTGAAGTTGCTACAAAAAATATTACTAATAACATGTATTCAGTAACAAAAGAAAATCCCATGGGCCTCCGCTTGGATATAAATCTGTTAGAAAAGTTCTAAAAGCTGGACTTATAACTATGTATGGACCAAATTTCCAGACTTTTCCTCTATAAAGGTGATATCTCAAAATATATCTTTTGTATAGTTATTGACAGAACTGTAAATTCTTTGTCAATGCGACAGTTTTAAAAATAAATCTTAACCCGGAATAACGTGTTTTTGGTGTGTATGTGTCAGTGCTTTATGAAACGTCTTTTGCATTTCTATAAAAGATGAAATTGCACTCCTATATATACATATACAAGGACATCTCCCTGTTTTGTTTTTTTTTTCAAATTCCCACAGAACATTTTTGATCAGCTGAAGATTCGTTGCAGAACATTGTAAAATATTCTGCTTTGGGGCACAACATATTTTGAGTGATTATTATTGCAGACCCATGAAAAAAGCAATTTTAATATTGTTTCCGGCTGTTCACTCAACAACATTAAATGACTGGGGTTTTTTTCCAAGGAAAAAAAAAATAATAAACACGAATGCTTCGTATACACTGTACTGGTAGATATGATAAACTATGGCTGCCGAAGGCAGTCGTACTTCACCGCCGATTCCAGGCTCTCGTGAGCCTATACGAGGTCACTACCAAAAAGGGCCGGTTTACCCGGACACCTCTAAGGTGGTGCTCTTCGGCCAGGGGAGAAGCAGGGGCTTAAGCCTCTTGCGCTTCATCACCATTTTCCAAATGAATGACGACAGAGGTCGCTGTGATGATACGGTGGAGCCTAGAGCTCCCATACTACAGACTGAATCATATCACCATTTAATAACCCAACAGACCAAAAACCAAGCTAAAAACGGTTAGCTTACCATACTAGTGGACGGCGAGTGACAGTAACAGGGACGGCAAACACCTGCTCAGGCGGTTTCCTAATGCTGAGCTGGGTTGCAATATGGCGGTTATTTTGGGAAACAGAATGGATATGCATCAGCTCCCCTTATAGGAGCCGAAACTCAGAGGACACCACCCCAACACACTTGGGCGGAACGCGGAAGTGAACAACGGCTCCGTAGCCAGGATCCCATAAGGGAAACAGAGTCCTCAGCCAATGTTGAACACTCCCATGACCCATTAATGTAACCACATCTTCAGATTATCAAATGCCGCACTGGTAGATATAGGTAAAATTTTATTTTTAAACATGTATAAGCCCAAAATTGTGGTATTTGTTAAATATTTTTTTCACATATACAATTTTTTTAATGAATGAAAATTAAACAGTTATATTTTGGATACTAAATAAAAATACTAGGAAAAGTTCTTTTCAGCATAAAAAATTATAATATGCCACAGTTATTTTATTGTAAAAACTTGATATTTGAGTAATTTTAATTATTTTTTCAATTAATTTTCAGCAGTGAAATTCACATGAAATTACTGAATAATAAACATGCGAATTTTTACATTGCTAACTAAGCGTAACCAAACTTCCAGGCTTGGACATTTTTCACTCTGTCGGTTTTATGCTTAGTTAGCAATGTAAAAATCCACATGTTTATGATTTGATATTTGATTTAAATCAAAAATTTATAAAACATAAATTTGAGCTTTCAACCCCTCTCCAGAATCTTACATTTGCAAAATAATTTTGGGCAAAACATAAGAATATTTTCAAAATACTTTAAATTTAAAAAATGATTTTTTGGTCACTTAAAAGATATCATTTAACAGCTTTTTTTATTATAGTTTTAATGATGTATTGAGTATTCTTCAATTCTATAAATTACATGAATTAAATAACTTCTTTATGAAACATGTAATTTGTGTACTCATTTTATATATTCCTTTGTAATTAATTTTAAATCAAGGTGACAAGAATATTTTTGTCTTAAAAGTTTTAAATCAAAGTTAACAATGACTTAATTATATTTTCCCATATATAAAACACAGTAAAAACTCTATAAAACTCACACAAGAGATAGAAATGAAGATTTCCTTTTAAACAACATTTTAATAAATCATTTTGAAAAACTTGCTTTCTAAAATTATGTTACATATGTAAGTTGAAACTCACCAGAAAAATTTAAGTATGTGATGTGCATAATACAAAATTTTATTAAAGTAAAACAAAAAAACCTTTTATTTACTATTTTTCCTGTCAGTTTTCTTTCTTTTGTAATGTATAATGAATTTTGAATTCAAACACACCTTACCCTGCACATGTTAAAATTTCTGCACTATAATATCAAAATTAGGCAAACTGAAGCAAACATTACTGCACACACACTCAAGTGAAAAACAGAACTAATAGTATCAGTACATACATGATCATGTACAAAATTTAAAAAAAAAATACTTGGTAAAATTGTGAACACCAGATAAAAAGTGGCAATGTATGTAATGAATAATTATTTTAATGTTCAACTGGAGTCAACAATTAAACTTAAGTTTTAATTACTTTGAATATATTGGCATATTATATATTAAAAATGCATTTTATTTTAGCCCTCTTCTCGCTTTTTATATTTGTATCATGATTTCTCCACATTTTTGTATCAATCTCTAAAACACACAGCTTTCATTTTTAAACATTGATATTGATTTTCTATGAAAATTGAGAAAAGAGCCATGCTTATGAGAAACTAGAGCTGTACCAAGTACTTGGTATATACTCGTTAATCAGCCATATTTCAGCCGAGTAGTTGCAAGAATTTCATTTTTTAAGCATATTTAAAGACAATAAGTGATCTATGAAAAGTTATTTGAATATAAATGTATAATATATGCCATATTTCATAAAAACTATTTACTCGGTGCATAAAAAAATTATCTATAACACATAGAAACAGATAAAGAAAAAAACCTCATGCAAAATTAAAGTTTAGTTTTATATTAAAAAAAAAAGTCATTTTTAGAACTGTTGGAAAAGACTATGATTTTGGATAAAGAAGCAGTGTGTAGAAACAGAAAATACAGTAAATGCAAAAAATTAATAATAATAAAAAAAAATTAATAATTAAATGGGCATTTCTTTTATTATTGTAAATTTCGCCTGCCTCAGAAAAAATGTTTTCACTGCGAGCACAAAATAACATTTTAGCTGTACATTATGAAAAAGTGAAAAGTAACTGTAAAGCCAATACCCTTTTTTGATACTTTCTTATTATAGCGGCCTCCACAATTACAGTTATATACTAAGGTTTCAGCCAGTTCGGATTTCACCAAGATCATCGAAAAACTTATATATGTATCATATATACACATATTACTTCAAACACCCATATACATCATTATATACATATTATTTATGTCTTATATGTCATATTACATCAAATATGATTTATGGACATGTCATATGTATACATCATGAAAGTAATGATTTAAAGTAATAATAGATCATATTATAATGTCATACATGCTCAGTGATGGCAGGGATGTGCTATTGCGCATCATTTAAGCAAAAAACTGGAGAAAGGATGCATAAAAAAAATTGTTGATGGGTCCTTTAGGATGTGTAATTTCCCCCCTTTAAAAATCTCAAAAGTGGCATATTTTGTATTAAATATGCAGAATCTGTCTTATTTATAAAAGGATGACCCACTTTTGTAAAAAAAAAAAAAGACCCAGTTTTTTGGAAGTGTTTGGGTCCCAAGGACTCCTGATTTCAAAAATCTACCGGCATGCCTGATGATTTATAATTTGCTGATAAATCTTGGTCGCTTGTCGATTCATCCCCAGGGGCCGCTATTATACAAAAAGTAAAAGTAAAGGTTAAGGAATAAGTAAAAGGAAAAGTAAAGGTTATTTTTGTGAAATTTATTATATTTTTGTGAAAAATAACATTTTGTAGCGAAAGTTGAAATCCAGTTACTCAAATTCAAACCAAGATTTTATTAATAAAAACTTTTTTGCTGACATTTTCCTCTCTGGTGAATTTGTTTGTTTACAAATTACACACTTTAAAATTAAAATGACGCAAAAAATAATTATTAAATAATAAGTTTTTATGGAATAGAATTTTGTGAAAGGACCTATTTTATTAAAAGGAATTTTGTGAAAGGCCCTGTTTTATTATATAAAGAATTTTGTAAAGGACCCATTTTATCAAATTGATTTTTGTGAAGGGATCCATTTTATACAATGTACATGTTAAAAAAAAACAGTTTGAATAAATGGCTGACTGCATGTAAAGAAGAAAAATATTTTAATAGCTTTTTTTTTTTTCTATAACTTTTAAGAGTAAAAAATAAGTACATTCTAGCTGTAAAAAAAGGTTAAAAAGTGTAAATTTTACACTTAAAGTGCAAAGGTTGGAAAGCTTTGTAAAGAGCTTTAACGTTTACCAACTGTATGCAGCTAAAATACAAGAGTACACTTCTATTTTATGAATGTGTGAAATTAAATTTACTAATGTAAATTGATCAATACAGACAAAATTTGCAGCCTATTTAGGGGACCATCCCAAAATTCTTCCGAGTAAAGCAGGTCCCTTCACAATATACCTTTTAATAAACAGGATCTCTTCCCATTTTTTTTTAAATAACACAGGCACCTTAAAAAAAATTGAGTTTTAAAAAGGAAGAAGTCTTTAAAGACAAATTTGTTTTTTGGTTCAAATTGAAGTAACTAAATTTCATATTCATTACAAAATGTTATCTTTCACAAAAAAAAAAAAAAAAGAAAAAAAAAGAATAAATTTCACACAAATAACTTTTACTTTTTTCAAAATGGGCCCTAAGATAAAAGCCCTGCATTACAAACTGAGTAAATTGACAACTTACGTTTGCTTGAATGCCAAACGATTTTATGCTGCATAGTCATCTTTTCTACACCATCTATCTCTGCTGCCATCTCTGAACTGCGCCACCACAGTCTCCTGAAAAACATGAAAATAAATTGTAATAGGTTGCAATATTAAGCATTTATCATATTCAACTAGAAAATTAAAAAGAAAAAGTACAACTGATTAATGTATATAACTGATGCCAGTGAATAATTTTCTTCTTCTTTTAAATCAAAACTTATTTCAACATGCACACACACATAATTTGCATTAAATAAAATGGCATCTTATCTAAATATTGCTATGGGGAGGAAAAGAAAAAAAAATTACTGAATCAGCCACACCAGCAGAAGTGCTGTGCACTTAGACTGTTTTAAATTTTTACACGCATATGCACTATAGCGCTTTTTACTGAAATTATGGTACTGAAAAAGAAAAACACTGCAGAACATAATATAAAAGATGGAGATAAATTATAATTCTAGGAAAGTAATTAAGGAAGATAATTGATACAATGTTTGGTACTTTTCGGTTAGCCGGACACCAGTGATATATATATACATGTATGTACTTGTACACATCATTGGCACCTGGCTAACCGAAAAGTACCCAATGTTTTATTTAACATAAAATTAAAAGTGTAATATCAGACAGGCTCTCTCCTCTTAATATTTTGGATGGGTGTAAAAAAAAAAAAAAAAAAAAAAAAAAAAAATGTAACAGTATAGTATAACAGTGTGCAACTATTTTGGATTCCAAGAAAGAAATTGCATGCTTTGAGAGTATGTTGTCACAAACACAGAAAGAAAATTTCAGACTCGGGGGAGATGAGGTTAAAAAAAAAAAATACTTACAAAGGCTTAAAACAAGTTTTAAAAAGGAAGACGTCCTTAAAGACAAATTTGTTTTTGCATGAGGGGTAAGGGACGATGCAATACTTTGAAACAAAAAAAGGTACATTTCGGTTAGCCGGGTGCCAGTGATATATATCAACATATATAAATACATAATGTATATACCTATATATGTATATACATACATATATGTACATAAATATATGTATGTATATATATGTATATGCAGACATATGTGTATATACATAGATATGTGTATATATACAATACTTGTATATATATCACTGGTGCCCGGCTAACCGAAATGTACCCAAACAAATTATGTGCTTTCATTAGGAAAAAAAAAAACCATTAAAAATTAATCTGGTTTGTTATTAAAAAAATATTTACAACATGAAAATATATTAAAAGCAACTGTTTATAAAAAGTTTGGGTCCTTTTCTGTTATACCAACACCATTGTCGCTAAGCGTAATAATCGGCACAAAAGGAAATTCACATGAAACGAATCATTTGAAAACAAAAATAACATTGTTGGCATGAATTTAAGCACTTAAAAATAAAACGTTTGAAAATTGCAATACAAATATGCACTTAAAATAAAAGAACAAATAAATATTACATAAGGTAATAAAATAAAACTCTATTTAAACTACAGGCTTGAAATTATAAATGTCTCTTAGGATTGCTGTAAACATTTCATTTTTTTAATGAAGATGTTTATGAGTTTTTTTGATAAAAACTTGTTTTTTATGTATCTAAAGTCCTAAAACAATTTTATTGCCGCTTCTACATCATCAAGTAACAGCTTAATGGTAAAATTCATTTCAGTGTCAATAATAAAGGCAAGTTATAATTTAATAAATATTTTCTATTTGAAAAGTAGCAAGTTAAGATGTTTTATGAGGTTACGATTAAATAATAATATAAAAGATTCACGTTCAATAAATAGTCCAATCAGAATGTTTGGTACAGTTTGCAATAAAAAATTCTTTACATTGTTCTGCTGTAAACATTTCATTTTTTAAATGAAGATGTTTATGAGTTTTTTTGATAAAAACTTTTTTTTATGTATCTAAAGTCCTAAAACAATTTTATTGCCGCTTCTACATCATCAAGTAACAGCTTAATGGTAAAATTCATTTCAGTGTCAATAATAAATGCAAGTTATAATTTAATAAATATTTTCTATTTGAAAAGTAGCAAGTTAAGATGTTTTATGAGGTTACGATTAAATAATAATAAAAATAAAAGATTCACGTTCAATAAATAGTCCAATCAGAATGTTTGGTACAGTTTGCAATAAAAAATTCTTTACACGGTTAGGGTAGAAATAAATGGCAGATTAGCGTATATTTTGGCATGTGTTGGTATAACAGAAAAGTACCAAGTTGTGTTCCTATTACACTCTGATAAGTGGAATTTAAAAATTAAATCAGATTACTTAGCTTTTCGGCTAAACCAAAACATTTTGGGCACTATTGCCATGACATGATTAATTAAAAATCACATTAATGAATTAAAAAGAAATTACCTACTTTATTAAAATCTTAAAAATAAGTGAAATTTTGCAAATGGTCATTAATTAGTACATAAAATTCGAAGTTTTCTATTACGATCAAAACAAAAATATGCCAGTATCATCAGAAAATACAGAATATATATATATTAGTTAATTAAAACCAGATCTTAACATATGAAGTAAAATTTCACTGAAAGACACTGGAGCTGTAAAATATTACTTTCTGCTTCCTGACTGGTTTAAGATTGTCAGCAATAAAGCAAATTATAAAACAGGCAACGGAGAATTATGAAAAAAAATAAAAGCTGAATTTTTTTATAAACCAAAAACTTCCGAGATTGTTCATTACGGACACATTTTACTCTGATATATATATATAATTACAATCAACTTATTAATAGCATATTCAGGGCAGATGTAAGATCAGTAAAGAACTTTTTTTTTAATTCACTTCTGTAGAATTAAGTCGCATAATAAGCAAAGCAATGCAGTTAATTTTACACAATTGCTGATGCTTTTTCTCAGCTTTCTTTATCTTGAACTTAAATCTGTCCCTGAGAATGATGAAAACTAATTTTTAACTAACTCTTGGAATAATATAGAAAAATAATCTTAATAATTTGTAAATCTAAATATCCAAAAACCAGTGAATGACGAGACTTAAGACATAGACGACGCCACAAACACGATGCGATGCCAGGCAAGGAAAATGTAAACATTGCTGCGATGACGCTGCAAAAAATACGTAAAAATCCCTACGAGACCACAGAAAAAAAGCTATATTTCAATAGATTTATTTTTTTCAAGGTTTTTTTTTATCTTCAAAATTTCTCATACAATATTAAATAATTTTAAAAGTGGAAATTTTTCAATGCTGATTATTACAAAGCGGAAAACATTTAAAAATATATTTACAAAAATCCCCACTGGAAAAAAAATGTGTCGATCTTAATTTATCTTTCCCTGCATTCCTTCCTCCTTGCCGTGTGAAAGGAGTGGGAGGGGGGATCGGTATTTGCTATTATTGCTTATTTAAGATAGTTAAGGTGTTTTTTTCTTTTAAATCTAAATTTCGAGTGTTTAAAAAAATGAAAATAACTTATTTTTTGGAACTGATTTATAGATAATATACAGATAATATAAAATCACCCCCCCCCCCAAGAAAAAAAAGATTTTTTTTTTTTTCTCGTTTAACAGTAACTGCTTTTTGGCAAAGTGGCATTTATTTCTTTTGACAAATATCTTTTCATTGAAATTGAAATTGAAATAAATTCCCATTTATCATTAATTTTTTTAATATGCTTATATAATATGTATGTCTAAAGATTGCAATATTCATTTTCATTCTAGGTGCTCACAAAAAATATTCATTTAAAGATATTAATGCATACTTTAAAAGCAAAAACATTAACAGTTTTTATGATTTTTTCCCCATAAAAACTCTTTAAATTAAAGAAGGGTACTTTTTGTGTATTTTTTATTGCATAAAATATTTAAATGCAGCATATTTTATAGTTTCACATAAATCCAGGTTTAAAATAACGAAAATCATCTTATAAAATGTGAAGTAAAGATACATTTTATTTCTTATAATAAAAATGTCGAGAAGATTATACTGGGCCACTGACTTTTAAACAATAATAGATTTGTATATCTTGGCCGCAAACGTACTTTCATTCGCTATTGGGCACTGAAATTGCATTAAGTTTCCCCGCCATTTGCCCGTTAACGATTTGGCGATAGACATCCGGTGTGCGGGCGCTTCAGTTAAAATACATTAATGGCTGGATACAAATTGCCGCAAACTTTTTTGGCCACAACGTTTACAACAGGTGGCCAAAAATCTCGTGTTTGTTGGGTAGAGTAGAATATTTTAATTCAACGGAGAGGCATTTACTTTTCTCCAGAAATACATGCATCGTCGCATAAATATTTAAATTCTTCTTCTGTCGGATGTCCGTAGTATTATGTAGAGATGAATCTTGTTTATTTTAACGGAGAAGCATTTACTTTTCCCAAGAAATAAATGCATCACCGCATAATTATTTAAATTCTTCTTCTGTAGGATGTCTGTAGTATTATGTAGAGATGAATCCTGTTTATTTTAACGGAGACGCATTTACTTTTCCCCAGAAATAAATGCATCGCCGCATAAATATTTAATTTATTCTTGTATCGGGTGTCTTTCGCAGTATGTAGAGTGGAATCTTTTAATTCAACGGAGAGGCATTTACTTTTCTCCAAAAATAAATGCATCGCCGCATAAATATTTAAATTCTTCTTCTGTCGGATGTCTGTAGTATTATGTAGATATGAATCTTGTTTATTTTAACGGAGAGGCATTTACTTTTCCCAAGAAATAAATGCATCACCGCATTAATATTTAAATTCTTCTTCTGTAGGATGTCTGTAGTATTATGTAGAGATGAATCTTGTTTATTTTAATGGAGAGGCATTTACTTCTTGTATCGGATGTCTGTCGTAGTATGTAGAGTGGAATATTTTAATTCAACGGAGAGGCATTTACTTTTCTCCAGAAATAAATGCATCGCCGCATAAATATTTAAATTCTTCTTGTAATGGATGTCTTTCGTAGTATGTAGAGTGGAATCTTTTAATTCAACGGAGAGGCATTTACTTTTCTCCAGAAATAAATGCATCGCCGCATAAATATTTAAATTCTTCTTCTGTCGGATGTCTGTAGTATTATGTAGATATGAATCATGTTTCTTTTAACGGAGAGGCATTTACCTTTCCCCAGAAATAAATGCATCGCCGCATAAATATTTAAATTCTTCTTCTGTAAGATGTCTGTAGTACTATGTAGAGATGAATCTTGTTTATTTTAACGGAGAGGCATTTACTTTTCCCCAGAAAAAAATGCATCGCCGCATAAATATTTAATTTCTTCTTGTATCGGATGTCTTTCGTAGTATGTAGAGTGGAATCTTTTAATTCGACGGAGAGGCATTTACCTTTCCCCAGAAATAAATGCATCGCTGCATAAATATTTAATTTCTTCTTGTAATGGATGTCTTTCGTAGTATGTAGAGTGGAATCTTTTAATTCAACGGAGAGGCATTTACTTTTCTCCAGAAATAAATGCATCGCCACATAAATATTTAAATTCTTCTTCTGTCGGATGTCTGTAGTATTATGTAGATAAGAATCTTGTTTCTTTTAACGGAGAGGCCTTTACTTTTCTCCAGAAAAAAATGCATCGCCGCATAAATATTTAATTTCTTCTTGTATCGGATGTCTTTCGTAGTATGTAGAGTGGAATATTTTAATTCAACGGAGAGGCATTTACTTTTCTCCAGAAATAAATGCATCGCCGCATAAATATTTAAATTCTTCTTGTAATGGATGTCTTTCGTAGTATGTAGAGTGGAATCTTTTAATTCAACGGAGAGGCATTTACTTTTCTCCAGAAATAAATGCATCGCCGCATAAATATTTAAATTCTTCTTCTGTCGGATGTCTGTAGTATTATGTAGATATGAATCATGTTTCTTTTAACGGAGAGGCCTTTACTTTTCTCCAGAAAAAAATGCATCGCCGCATAAATATTTAATTTCTTCTTGTATCGGATGTCTTTCGTAGTATGTAGAGTGGAATCTTTTAATTCGACGGAGAGGCATTTACCTTTCCCCAGAAATAAATGCATCGCTGCATAAATATTTAATTTCTTCTTGTAATGGATGTCTTTCGTAGTATGTAGAGTGGAATCTTTTAATTCAACGGAGAGGCATTTACTTTTCTCCAGAAATAAATGCATCGCCACATAAATATTTAAATTCTTCTTCTGTCGGATGTCTGTAGTATTATGTAGATAAGAATCTTGTTTCTTTTAACGGAGAGGCCTTTATTTTTCTCCAGAAAAAAATGCATCGCCGCATAAATATTTAATTTCTTCTTGTATCGGATGTCTTTCGTAGTATGTAGAGTGGAATATTTTAATTCAACGGAGAGGCATTTACTTTTCTCAAGAAATAAATGCATCGCCGCATAAATATTTAAATTCTTCTTGTAATGGATGTCTTTCGTAGTATGTAGAGTGGAATCTTTTAATTCAACGGAGAGGCATTTACTTTTCTCCAGAAATAAATGCATCGCCGCATAAATATTTAAATTCTTCTTCTGTCGGATGTCTGTAGTATTATGTAGATATGAATCATGTTTCTTTTAACGGAGAGGCATTTACTTTTCCCCAGAAATAAATGCATCGCCGCATAAATATTTAAATTCTTCTTCTGTAAGATGTCTGTAGTACTATGTAGAGATGAATCTTGTTTATTTTAACGGAGAGGCATTTACTTTTCCCCAGGAATAAATGCATCGCCGCATAAATATTTAATTTCTTCTTGTAATGGATGTCTTTCGCAGTATGTAGAGTGGAATCTTTTAATTCAACGGAGAGGCATTTACTTTTCTCCAGAAATAAATGCATCGCCGCATAAATATTTAAATTCTTCTTCTGTCGGATGTCTGTAGTATTATGTAGATATGAATCATGTTTCTTTTAACGGAGAGGCATTTACCTTTCCCCAGAAATAAATGCATCGCTGCATAGATATTTAATTTCTTCTTGTAATGGATGTCTTTCGTAGTATGTAGAGTGGAATATTTTAATTCAACGGAGAGGCATTTACTTTTCTCCAGAAATAAATGCATCGCCGCATAAATATTTAAATTCTTCTTCTGTCGGATGTCTGTAGTATTATGTAGATAAGAATCTTGTTTCTTTTAACGAAGAGGCATTTACTTTTCTCCAGAAATAAATGCATCGCCGCATAAATATTTAAATGCTTCTTCTGTAGGCTGTCTGTAGTTTTATGTAGAGATGAATCTTGTTTATTTTAACGGAGAGGCATTTACTTTTCCCCAGAAATAAATGCATCGCCGCATAAATATTTAATTTCTTCTTGTAATGGATGTCTTTCGTAGTATGTATAGTGGATTCTTGATTATTTCAACGGAGAGGCATTTACTTTTCTCTAGAAATAAATGCATCGCCGCATAAATATTTAAAATCTTCTTCTGTAGGATGTCTGTAGTATTATGTAGAGATGAATCTTGTTTATTTTAACGGAGAGGCATTTACTTTTCCCCAGAAATAAATGCATCGCCGCATAATTATTTAAATTCTTCTTCTGTCGGATGTCTGTAGTAATATGTAGAGATGAATCTTGTTTATTTTAACGGAGAGGAATTTACTTTTCTCCAGAAATAAATGCATCGCCGCATAAATATTTAATTTCCTCTTGTATCGGATGTCTGTCGTAGTATGTAGAGTGGAATCTTTTAATTCGACGGAGAGGCATTTACTTTTCTCCAGAAAAAAATGCATCGCCGCATAAATATTTAAATTCTTCTTGTATCGGATATCTGTCGTAGTATGTAGAGATGAATCTTGTTTATTTTAACGTAGAGGCATTCACTTTTTCCCAGAAATAAATGCATCGCCGCATAAATATTTAATTTCTTCTTGTATCGGATGTCTGTCGTAGTATGTAGAGTAGAATCTTTTAATTCAACGGAGACGCATTTACTTTTCCCCAGAAATAAATGCATCGCCGATTAAATATTTAAATACTTCTTCTGGAGGATATCTGTAGTATTATGTAGAGATGAATCTTGTTTATTTTAACGGAGAGGAATTTACTTTTTTCCAGAAATAAATGCATCGCCGCATAAATATTTAATTTCCTCTTGTATCGGATCTCTGTCGTAGTATGTAGAGTGGAATCTTTTAATTCAACGGCGAGGCATTTACTTTTCTCCAGAAATAAATGCATCGCCGCATAAATATTTAAATTCTTCTTCTGTAGGATGTCTGTAGTATTATGTAGATATGAATCTTGTTTCTTTTAACGGAGAGGCATTTACTTTTGCCCAGAAATAAATGCATCGCCGCATAAATATTTAATTTATTCTTGTATCGGGTGTCTTTCGTACTATGTAGAGTAGAATCTTTTAGTTCAACGGAGAGGCATTTACTTTTCTCCAGAAATAAATGCATCGCCACATAAATATTTAATTTCTTCTTGTATCGGATGTCTGTCGTAGTATGTAGAGATGAATCTTATTTATTTCAACGGAGAGGTATTTTCTTTTCTCCAGAAATAAATGCATCGCCGCATAAATATTTATATTCTTCTTCTGTAGGATGTCTGTAGTATTATGTAGAGATGAATCTTGTTTATTTTAACGGAGAGGCATTTACTTTTTCCCAGAAATAAATGCATCGCCGCATAAATATTTAAATTATTCTTGTATCGTATGTCTGTCGTAGTATGTATAATGGAATCTTTTAATTCAAGGGAGAGGCATTTACTTTTCTCCAGAAATAAATGCATCGCCGCATAAATATTTAAATTAGTCTTCTGTCGGATGTCTGTATTATTATGTAGATAAGAATCTTGATTCTTTTAACGGAGAGGCATTTACTTTTCCCCAGAAATAAATGCATCGCCGCATAAATATTTAATTTCTTCTTGTAATGGATGTCTTTCGTAGTATGTAGAGTGGAATCTTTTATTTCAACGGAGAGGCATTTACTTTTAACCAGAAGTAAATGCATCGCCGGATAAATATTTAATTTCTTCTTCTGTCCAATGTTTGAAATATTATGTAGAATGGAATCTCGTAAACTTTCAACGGAGAGGTATTTTCTTTTCTCCAGAAATAAATGCATCGCCGCATAAATATTTAATTTCTTCTTGTATCGGATGTCTTTCGTAGTATGTAGAGTGGAATATTTTAATTCAACGGAGAGGCATTTACTTTTCTCCAGAAATAAATGCATCGCCGCATAAATATTTAAATTCTTCTTGTAATGGATGTCTTTCGTAGTATGTAGAGTGGAATCTTTTAATTCAACGGAGAGGCATTTACTTTTCTCCAGAAATAAATGCATCGCCGCATAAATATTTAAATTCTTCTTCTGTCGGATGTCTGTAGTATTATGTAGATATGAATCATGTTTCTTTTAACGGAGAGGCATTTACCTTTCCCCAGAAATAAATGCATCGCCGCATAAATATTTAAATTCTTCTTCTGTAAGATGTCTGTAGTACTATGTAGAGATGAATCTTGTTTATTTTAACGGAGAGGCATTTACTTTTCCCCAGGAATAAATGCATCGCCGCATAAATATTTAATTTCTTCTTGTAATGGATGTCTTTCGCATTATGTAGAGTGGAATCTTTTAATTCAACGGAGAGGCATTTACTTTTCTCCAGAAATAAATGCATCGCCGCATAAATATATAAATTCTTCATCTGTCGGATGTCTGTAGTATTATGTAGATATGAATCATGTTTCTTTTAACGGAGAGGCATTTACCTTTCCCCAGAAATAAATGCATCGCTGCATAAATATTTAATTTCTTCTTGTAATGGATGTCTTTCGTAGTATGTAGAGTGGAATCTTTTAATTCAACGGAGAGGCATTTACTTTTCTCCAGAAATAAATGCATCGCCGCATAAATATTTAATTTCTTCTTGTAATGGATGTCTTTCGTAGTATGTATAGTGGATTCTTGATTATTTCAACGGAGAGGCATTTACTTTTCTCTAGAAATAAATGCATCGCCGCATAAATATTTAAAATCTTCTTCTGTAGGATGTCTGTAGTATTATGTAGAGATGAATCTTGTTTATTTTAACGGAGAGGCATTTACTTTTCCCCAGAAATAAATGCATCGCCGCATAATTATTTAAATTCTTCTTCTGTCGGATGTCTGTAGTAATATGTAGAGATGAATCTTGTTTATTTTAACGGAGAGGAATTTACTTTTCTCCAGAAATAAATGCATCGCCGCATAAATATTTAATTTCCTCTTGTATCGGATGTCTGTCGTAGTATGTAGAGTGGAATCTTTAATTCGACGGAGAGGCATTTACTTTTCTCCAGAAAAAAATGCATCGCCGCATAAATATTTAAATTCTTCTTGTATCGGATATCTGTCGTAGTATGTAGAGATGAATCTTGTTTATTTTAACGTAGAGGCATTCACTTTTTCCCAGAAATAAATGCATCGCCGCATAAATATTTAATTTCTTCTTGTATCGGATGTCTGTCGTAGTATGTAGAGTAGAATCTTTTAATTCAACGGAGACGCATTTACTTTTCCCCAGAAATAAATGCATCGCCGATTAAATATTTAAATACTTCTTCTGGAGGATATCTGTAGTATTATGTAGAGATGAATCTTGTTTATTTTAACGGAGAGGAATTTACTTTTTTCCAGAAATAAATGCATCGCCGCATAAATATTTAATTTCCTCTTGTATCGGATCTCTGTCGTAGTATGTAGAGTGGAATCTTTTAATTCAACGGCGAGGCATTTACTTTTCTCCAGAAATAAATGCATCGCCGCATAAATATTTAAATTCTTCTTCTGTAGGATGTCTGTAGTATTATGTAGATATGAATCTTGTTTCTTTTAACGGAGAGGCATTTACTTTTGCCCAGAAATAAATGCATCGCCGCATAAATATTTAATTTATTCTTGTATCGGGTGTCTTTCGTACTATGTAGAGTAGAATCTTTTAGTTCAACGGAGAGGCATTTACTTTTCTCCAGAAATAAATGCATCGCCACATAAATATTTAATTTCTTCTTGTATCGGATGTCTGTCGTAGTATGTAGAGATGAATCTTATTTATTTCAACGGAGAGGTATTTTCTTTTCTCCAGAAATAAATGCATCGCCGCATAAATATTTATATTCTTCTTCTGTAGGATGTCTGTAGTATTATGTAGAGATGAATCTTGTTTATTTTAACGGAGAGGCATTTACTTTTTCCCAGAAATAAATGCATCGCCGCATAAATATTTAAATTATTCTTGTATCGTATGTCTGTCGTAGTATGTATAATGGAATCTTTTAATTCAAGGGAGAGGCATTTACTTTTCTCCAGAAATAAATGCATCGCCGCATAAATATTTAAATTAGTCTTCTGTCGGATGTCTGTATTATTATGTAGATAAGAATCTTGATTCTTTTAACGGAGAGGCATTTACTTTTCCCCAGAAATAAATGCATCGCCGCATAAATATTTAATTTCTTCTTGTAATGGATGTCTTTCGTAGTATGTAGAGTGGAATCTTTTATTTCAACGGAGAGGCATTTACTTTTAACCAGAAGTAAATGCATCGCCGGATAAATATTTAATTTCTTCTTCTGTCCAATGTTTGAAATATTATGTAGAATGGAATCTCGTAAACTTTCAACGGAGAGGTATTTTCTTTTCTCCAGAAATAAATGCATCGCCGCATAAATATTTAATTTCTTCTTGTATCGGATGTCTTTCGTAGTATGTAGAGTGGAATATTTTAATTCAACGGAGAGGCATTTACTTTTCTCCAGAAATAAATGCATCGCCGCATAAATATTTAAATTCTTCTTGTAATGGATGTCTTTCGTAGTATGTAGAGTGGAATCTTTTAATTCAACGGAGAGGCATTTACTTTTCTCCAGAAATAAATGCATCGCCGCATAAATATTTAAATTCTTCTTCTGTCGGATGTCTGTAGTATTATGTAGATATGAATCATGTTTCTTTTAACGGAGAGGCATTTACCTTTCCCCAGAAATAAATGCATCGCCGCATAAATATTTAAATTCTTCTTCTGTAAGATGTCTGTAGTACTATGTAGAGATGAATCTTGTTTATTTTAACGGAGAGGCATTTACTTTTTCCCAGAAATAAATGCATCGCCGCATAAATATTTAAATTATTCTTGTATCGTATGTCTGTCGTAGTATGTATAATGGAATCTTTTAATTCAAGGGAGAGGCATTTACTTTTCTCCATAAATAAATGCATCGCCGCATAAATATTTAAATTAGTCTTCTGTCGGATGTCTGTATTATTATGTAGATAAGAATCTTGATTCTTTTAACGGAGAGGCATTTACTTTTCCCCAGAAATAAATGCATCGCCGCATAAATATTTAATTTCTTCTTGTAATGGATGTCTTTCGTAGTATGTAGAGTGGAATCTTTTATTTCAACGGAGAGGCATTTACTTTTAACCAGAAGTAAATGCATCGCCGGATAAATATTTAATTTCTTCTTCTGTCCAATGTTTGAAATATTATGTAGAATGGAATCTCGTAAACTTTCAACGGAGAGGTATTTTCTTTTCTCCAGAAATAAATGCATCGCCGCATAAATATTTAATTTCTTCTTGTATCGGATGTCTTTCGTAGTATGTAGAGTGGAATATTTTAATTCAACGGAGAGGCATTTACTTTTCTCCAGAAATAAATGCATCGCCGCATAAATATTTAAATTCTTCTTGTAATGGATGTCTTTCGTAGTATGTAGAGTGGAATCTTTTAATTCAACGGAGAGGCATTTACTTTTCTCCAGAAATAAATGCATCGCCGCATAAATATTTAAATTCTTCTTCTGTCGGATGTCTGTAGTATTATGTAGATATGAATCATGTTTCTTTTAACGGAGAGGCATTTACCTTTCCCCAGAAATAAATGCATCGCTGCATAAATATTTAATTTCTTCTTGTAATGGATGTCTTTCGTAGTATGTAGAGTGGAATCTTTTAATTCAACGGAGAGGCATTTACTTTTCTCCAGAAATAAATGCATCGCCGCATAAATATTTAAATTCTTCTTCTGTCGGATGTCTGTAGTATTATGTAGATAAAGAATCTTGTTTCTTTTAACGAAGAGGCATTTACTTTTCTCCAGAAATAAATGCATCGCCGCATAAATATTTAAATTCTTCTTCTGTAGGCTGTCTGTAGTTTTATGTAGAGATGAATCTTGTTTATTTTAACGGAGAGGCATTTACTTTTCCCCAGAAATAAATGCATCGCCGCATAAATATTTAATTTCTTCTTGTAATGGATGTCTTTCGTAGTATGTATAGTGGATTCTTGATTATTTCAACGGAGAGGCATTTACTTTTCTCTAGAAATAAATGCATCGCCGCATAAATATTTAAAATCTTCTTCTGTAGGATGTCTGTAGTATTATGTAGAGATGAATCTTGTTTATTTTAACGGAGAGGCATTTACTTTTCCCCAGAAATAAATGCATCGCCGCATAATTATTTAAATTCTTCTTCTGTCGGATGTCTGTAGTATTATGTAGAGATGAATCTTGTTTATTTTAACGGAGAGGAATTTACTTTTCTCCAGAAATAAATGCATCGCCGCATAAATATTTAATTTCCTCTTGTATCGGATGTCTGTCGTAGTATGTAAAGTGGAATCTTTTAATTCGACGGAGAGGCATTTACTTTTCTCCAGAAATAAATGCATCGCCGCATAAATATTTAAATTCTTCTTGTATCGGATATCTGTCGTAGTATGTAGAGATGAATCTTGTTTATTTTAACGGAGAGGCATTCACTTTTTCCCAGAAATAAATGCATCGCCGCATAAATATTTAATTTCTTCTTGTATCGGATGTCTGTCGTAGTATGTAGAGTAGAATCTTTTAATTCAACGGAGAGGCATTTACTTTTAACCAGAAGTAAATGCATCGCCGGATAAATATTTAATTTCTTCTTCTGTCCAATGTTTGAAATATTATGTAGAATGGAATCTCGTAAACTTTCAACGGAGATGTATTTTCTTTTCTCCAGAAATAAATGCATCGCCGCATCAATATTTAATTTCTTCTTGTATCGGATGTCTTTCGTAGTATGTAGAGTGGAATATTTTAATTCAACGGAGAGGCATTTACTTTTCTCCAGAAATAAATGCATCGCCGCATAAATATTTAAATTCTTCTTGTAATGGATGTCTTTCGTAGTATGTAGAGTGGAATCTTTTAATTCAACGGAGAGGCATTTACTTTTCTCCAGAAATAAATGCATCGCCGCATAAATATTTAAATTCTTCTTCTGTCGGATGTCTGTAGTATTATGTAGATATGAATCATGTTTCTTTTAACGGAGAGGCATTTACCTTTCCCCAGAAATAAATGCATCGCCGCATAAATATTTAAATTCTTCTTCTGTAAGATGTCTGTAGTACTATGTAGAGATGAATCTTGTTTATTTTAACGGAGAGGCATTTACTTTTCCCCAGGAATAAATGCATTGCCGCATAAATATTTAATTTCTTCTTGTAATGGATGTCTTTCGCATTATGTAGAGTGGAATCTTTTAATTCAACGGAGAGGCATTTACTTTTCTCCAGAAATAAATGCATCGCCGCATAAATATATAAATTCTTCTTCTGTCGGATGTCTGTAGTATTATGTAGATATGAATCATGTTTCTTTTAACGGAGAGGCATTTACCTTTCCCCAGAAATAAATGCATCGCTGCATAAATATTTAATTTCTTCTTGTAATGGATGTCTTTCGTAGTATGTAGAGTGGAATCTTTTAATTCAACGGAGAGGCATTTACTTTTCTCCAGAAATAAATGCATCGCCGCATAAATATTTAAATTCTTCTTCTGTCGGATGTCTGTAGTATTATGTAGATAAAGAATCTTGTTTCTTTTAACGAAGAGGCATTTACTTTTCTCCAGAAATAAATGCATCGCCGCATAAATATTTAAATTCTTCTTCTGTAGGCTGTCTGTAGTTTTATGTAGAGATGAATCTTGTTTATTTTAACGGAGAGGCATTTACTTTTCCCCAGAAATAAATGCATCGCCGCATAAATATTTAATTTCTTCTTGTAATGGATGTCTTTCGTAGTATGTATAGTGGATTCTTGATTATTTCAACGGAGAGGCATTTACTTTTCTCTAGAAATAAATGCATCGCCGCATAAATATTTAAAATCTTCTTCTGTAGGATGTCTGTAGTATTATGTAGAGATGAATCTTGTTTATTTTAACGGAGAGGCATTTACTTTTCCCCAGAAATAAATGCATCGCCGCATAATTATTTAAATTCTTCTTCTGTCGGATGTCTGTAGTATTATGTAGAGATGAATCTTGTTTATTTTAACGGAGAGGAATTTACTTTTCTCCAGAAATAAATGCATCGCCGCATAAATATTTAATTTCCTCTTGTATCGGATGTCTGTCGTAGTATGTAAAGTGGAATCTTTTAATTCGACGGAGAGGCATTTACTTTTCTCCAGAAATAAATGCATCGCCGCATAAATATTTAAATTCTTCTTGTATCGGATATCTGTCGTAGTATGTAGAGATGAATCTTGTTTATTTTAACGGAGAGGCATTCACTTTTTCCCAGAAATAAATGCATCGCCGCATAAATATTTAATTTCTTCTTGTATCGGATGTCTGTCGTAGTATGTAGAGTAGAATCTTTTAATTCAACGGAGACGCATTTACTTTTCCCCAGAAATAAATGCATCGCCGATTAAATATTTAAATACTTCTTCTGGAGGATATCTGTAGTATTATGTAGAGATGAATCTTGTTTATTTTAACGGAGAGGCATTTACTTTTTTCCAGAAATAAATGCATCGCCGCATAAATATTTAATTTCCTCTTGTATCGGATCTCTGTCGTAGTATGTAGAGTGGAATCTTTTAATTCAACGGCGAGGCATTTACTTTTCTCCAGAAATAAATGCATCGCCGCATAAATATTTAAATTCTTCTTCTGTAGGATGTCTGTAGTATTATGTAGATATGAATCTTGTTTCTTTTAACGGAGAGGCATTTACTTTTTCCCAGAAATAAATGCATCGCCGCATAAATATTTAAATTCTTCTTGTATCGTATGTCTGTCGTAGTATGTATAATGGAATCTTTTAATTCAAGGGAGAGGCATTTACTTTTCTCCAGAAATAAATGCATCGCCGTATAAATATTTAAATTATTCTTCTGTCGGATGTCTGTATTATTATGTAGATAAGAATCTTGATTCTTTTAATGGTGAGGCATTTACTTTTCCCCAGAAATAAATGCATCGCCGCATAAATATTTAATTTCTTCTTGTAATGGATGTCTTTCGTAGTATGTAGAGTGGAATCTTTTATTTCAACGGAGAGGCATTTACTTTTAACCAGAAGTAAATGCATCGCCGGATAAATATTTAATTTCTTCTTCTGTCCAATGTTTGAAATATTATGTAGAATGGAATCTCGTAAACTTTCAACGGAGAGGTATTTTCTTTTCTCCAGAAATAAATGCATCGCCGCATAAATATTTAAACTCTTCTTCTGTAGGATGTCTGTCGTATTATGTAGAGATGAATCTTGTTTATTTTAACGGAGAGGCATTTACTTTTCCCCAGAAATAAATGCATCGCCGCATAAATATTTACCTTCTTCTTGTATCGGATGTCTGTCGTAGTATGTAAATTGGAATCTTTTAATTCAACGGAGAGGCATTTACTTTTCTCCAGAAATAAATGCTTCGCCTCATAAATATATTAATTGTTCTTCTGTAGGATGTCAGTCGTATTATGTAGAGGTGAATCTTGTTTATTTTAACGGAGAGGCATTTACTTTTCCCCAGAAATAAATGCATCGCCGCATAAATATTTACCTTCTTCTTGTATCGTATGTCTGTCGTAGTATGTATAATGGAATCTTTTAATTCAAGGGAGAGGCATTTACTTTTCTCCAGAAATAAATGCATCGCCGCATAAATATTTAAATTCTTCTTCTGTAGGATGTATGTATTATGTAGAGATGAATCTTGTTTATTTTAACGGAGAAGCATTTACTTTTTCCCAGAAATAAATGCATCGCCGCATAAATATTTTAATTCTTCTTATGTGGGATGTCTGTCGTAATATGTAGAGGTGAATCTTGTTTATTTTAACGGAGAGGCATTTACTTTTCCCCAGAAATAAATGCATCGCCGCATAAATATTTACCTTCTTCTTGTATCGGATGTCTTTCGTAGTATGTAGAGTGGAATCATTTAATTCAACGGAGAGGCATTTACTTTTCTCCAGAAATAAATGCATCGCCGCATAAATATATAAATTCTTCTTCTGTAGGATGTCTGTAGTATTATGTAGATATGAATCTTGTTTCTTTTAACGGAGAGGCATTTACTTTTCCCCAGAAATAAATGCATCGCCGCATAAATATTTAAATTAGTCTTCTGTCGGATGTCTGTATTATTATGTAGATAAGAATCTTGATTCTTTTAACGGAGAGGCATTTACTTTTCCCCAGAAATAAATGCATCGCCGCATAAATATTTAATTTCTTCTTGTAATGGATGTCTTTCGTAGTATGTAGAGTGGAATCTTTTATTTCAACGGAGAGGCATTTTCTTTTAACCAGAAGTAAATGCATCGCCGGATAAATATTTAATTTCTTCTTCTGTCCAATGTTTGAAATATTATGTAGAATGGAATCTCGTAAACTTTCAACGGAGAGGTATTTTCTTTTCTCCAGAAATAAATGCATCGCCGCATAAATATTTAAACTCTTCTTCTGTAGGATGTCTGTCGTATTATGTAGACATGAATCTTGTTTATTTTAACGGAGAGGCATTTACTTTTCCCCAGAAATAAATGCATCGCCGCATAAATATTTACCTTCTTCTTGTATCGGTTGTCTGTCGTAGTATGTAAATTGGAATCTTTTAATTCAACGGAGAGGCATTTACTTTTCTCCAGAAATAAATGCTTCGCCTCATAAATATATTAATTGTTCTTCTGTAGGATGTCAGTCGTATTATGTAGAGGTGAATCTTGTTTATTTTAACGGAGAGGCATTTACTTTTCTCCAGAAATAAATGCATCGCCGCATAAATATTTACCTTCTTCTTGTATCGTATGTCTGTCGTAGTATGTATAATGGAATCTTTTAATTCAAGGGAGAGGCATTTACTTTTCTCCAGAAATAAATGCATCGCCGCATAAATATTTAAATTCTTCTTCTGTAGGATGTATGTATTATGTAGAGATGAATCTTGTTTATTTTAACGGAGAAGCATTTACTTTTTCACAGAAATAAATGCATCGCCGCATAAATATTTTAATTCTTCTTATGTGGGATGTCTGTCGTATTATGTAGAGGTGAATCTTGTTTATTTTAACGGAGAGGCATTTACTTTTCCCCAGAAATAAATGCATCGCCGCATAAATATTTACCTTCTTCTTGTATCGGATGTCTTTCGTAGTATGTAGAGTGGAATCATTTAATTCAACGGAGAGGCATTTACTTTTCTCCAGAAATAAATGCATCGCCGCATAAATATATAAATTCTTCTTCTGTAGGATGTCTGTAGTATTATGTAGATAAGAATCTTGATTCTTTTAACGGAGAGGCATTTACTTTTCCCCAGAAATAAATGCATCGCCGGATAAATATTTAATTTCTTCTTCTGTCCAATGTTTGAAATATTATGTAGAATGGAATCTCGTAAACTTTCAACGGAGAGGTATTTTCTTTTCTCCAGAAATAAATGCATCGCCGCATAAATATTTAAATTCTTCTTGTATCGGATGTCTTTCGTAGTATGTAGAGTGGAATATTTTAATTCAACGGAGAGGCATTTACTTTTCTCCAGAAATAAATGCATCGCCGCATAAATATTTAAATTCTTCTTGTAATGGATGTCTTTCGTAGTATGTAGAGTGGAATCTTTTAATTCAACGGAGAGGCATTTACTTTTCTCCAGAAATAAATGCATCGCCGCATAAATATTTAAATTCTTCTTCTGTCGGATGTCTGTAGTATTATGTAGATATGAATCATGTTTCTTTTAACGGAGAGGCATTTACCTTTCCCCAGAAATAAATGCATCGCCGCATAAATATTTAAATTCTTCTTCTGTAAGATGTCTGTAGTACTATGTAGAGATGAATCTTGTTTATTTTAACGGAGAGGCATTTACTTTTACCCAGGAATAAATGCATCGCCGCATAAATATTTAATTTCTTCTTGTAATGGATGTCTTTCGCAGTATGTAGAGTGGAATCTTTTAATTCAACGGAGAGGCATTTACTTTTCTCCAGAAATAAATGCATCGCCGCATAAATATTTAAATTCTTCTTCTGTCGGATGTCTGTAGTATTATGTAGATATGAATCATGTTTCTTTTAACGGAGAGGAATTTACCTTTCCCCAGAAATAAATGCATCGCTGCATAAATATTTAATTTCTTCTTGTAATGGATGTCTTTCGTAGTATGTAGAGTGGAATCTTTTAATTCAACGGAGAGGCATTTACTTTTCTCCAGAAATAAATGCATCGCCGCATAAATATTTAAATTCTTCTTCTGTCGGATGTCTGTAGTATTATGTAGATAAGAATCTTGTTTCTTTTAACGAAGAGGCATTTACGTTTCTCCAGAAATAAATGCATCGCCGCATAAATATTTAAATTCTTCTTCTGTAGGCTGTCTGTAGTTTTATGTAGAGATGAATCTTGTTTATTTTAACGGAGAGGCATTTACTTTTCCCCAGAAATAAATGCATCGCCGCATAAATATTTAATTTATTCTTGTATCGGGTGTCTTTCGTAGTATGTAGAGTGGAATCTTTTAATTCAACGGAGAGGCATTTACTTTTCTCCTGAAATAAATGCATCGCCGCATAAATATTTAAAATCTTCTTCTGTAGGATGTCTGTAGTATTATGTAGAGATGAATCTTGTTTATTTTAACGGAGAGGCATTTACTTTTCCCCAGAAATAAATGCATCATCGCATAATTATTTAAATTCTTCTTCTGTCGGATGTCTGTAGTATTATGTAGAGATGAATCTTGTTTATTTTAACGGAGAGGAATTTACTTTTCTCCAGAAATAAATGCATCGCCGCATAAATATTTAATTTCCTCTTGTATCGGATGTCTGTCGTAGTATGTAGAGTGGAATCTTTTAATTCGACGGAGAGGCATTTACTTTTCTCCAGAAATAAATGCATCGCCGCATAAATATTTAAATTCTTCTTGTATCGGATATCTGTCGTAGTATGTAGAGTAGAATCTTTTAATTCAACGGAGACGCATTTACTTTTCCCCAGAAATAAATGCATCGCCGATTAAATATTTAAATACTTCTTCTGGAGGATATCTGTTGTATTATGTAGAGATGAATCTTGTTTATTTTAACGGAGAGGCATTTACTTTTCTCCAGAAATAAATGCATCGCCACATAAATATTTAATTTCTTCTTGTATCGGATGTCTGTCGTAGTATGTAGAGATGAATCTTATTTATTTCAACGGAGAGGTATTTTCTTTTCTCCAGAAATAAATGCATCGCCGCATAAATATTTATATTCTTCTTCTGTAGGATGTCTGTAGTATTATGTAGAGATGAATCTTGTTTATTTTAACGGAGAGGCATTTACTTTTTCCCAGAAATAAATGCATCGCCGCATAAATATTTAAATTCTTCTTGTATCGTATGTCTGTCGTAGTATGTATAATGGAATCTTTTAATTCAAGGGAGAGGCATTTACTTTTCTCCAGAAATAAATGCATCGCCGTATAAATATTTAAATTAGTCTTCTGTCGGATGTCTGTATTATTATGTAGATAAGAATCTTGATTCTTTTAACGGAGAGGCATTTACTTTTCCCCAGAAATAAATGCATCGCCGCATAAATATTTAATTTCTTCTTGTAATGGATGTCTTTCGTAGTATGTAGAGTGGAATCTTTTATTTCAACGGAGAGGCATTTACTTTTAACCAGAAGTAAATGCATCGCCGGATAAATATTTAATTTCTTCTTCTGTCCAATGTTTGAAATATTATGTAGAATGGAATCTCGTAAACTTTCAACGGAGAGGTATTTTCTTTTCTCCAGAAATAAATGCATCGCCGCATAAATATTTAAACTCTTCTTCTGTAGGATGTCTGTCGTATTATGTAGAGATGAATCTTGTTTATTTTAACGGAGAGGCATTTACTTTTCCCCAGAAATAAATGCATCGCCGCATAAATATTTACCTTCTTCTTGTATCGGATGTCTGTCGTAGTATGTAAATTGGAATCTTTTAATTCAACGGAGAGGCATTTACTTTTCTCCAGAAATAAATGCTTCGCCTCATAAATATATTAATTGTTCTTCTGTAGGATGTCAGTCGTATTATGTAGAGGTGAATCTTGTTTATTTTAACGGAGAGGCATTTACTTTTCCCCAGAAATAAATGCATCGCCGCATAAATATTTACCTTCTTCTTGTATCGTATGTCTGTCGTAGTATGTATAATGGAATCTTTTAATTCAAGGGAGAGGCATTTACTTTTCTCCAGAAATAAATGCATCGCCGCATAAATATTTAAATTCTTCTTCTGTAGGATGTATGTATTATGTAGAGATGAATCTTGTTTATTTTAACGGAGAAGCATTTACTTTTTACCAGAAATAAATGCATCGCCGCATAAATATTTTAATTCTTCTTATGTGGGATGTCTGTCGTATTATGTAGAGGTGAATCTTGTTTATTTTAACGGAGAGGCATTTACTTTTCCCCAGAAATAAATGCATCGCCGCATAAATATTTACTTTCTTCTTGTATCGGATGTCTTTCGTAGTATGTAGAGTGGAATCATTTAATTCAACGGAGAGGCATTTATTTTTCTCCAGAAATAAATGCATCGCCGCATAAATATATAAATTCTTCTTCTGTAGGATGTCTGTAGTATTATGTAGATATGAATCTTGTTTCTTTTAACGGAGAGGCATTTACTTTTCCCCAGAAATAAATGCATCGCCGCATAAATATTTAAATTAGTCTTCTGTCGGATGTCTGTATTATTATGTAGATAAGAATCTTGATTCTTTTAACGGAGAGGCATTTACTTTTCCCCAGAAATAAATGCATCGCCGCATAAATATTTAATTTCTTCTTGTAATGGATGTCTTTCGTAGTATGTAGAGTGGAATCTTTTATTTCAACGGAGAGGCATTTACTTTTAACCAGAAGTAAATGCATCGCCGGATAAATATTTAATTTCTTCTTCTGTCCAATGTTTGAAATATTATGTAGAATGGAATCTCGTAAACTTTCAACGGAGAGGTATTTTCTTTTCTCCAGAAATAAATGCATCGCCGCATAAATATTTAAACTCTTCTTCTGTAGGATGTCTGTCGTATTATGTAGACATGAATCTTGTTTATTTTAACGGAGAGGCATTTACTTTTCCTCAGAAATAAATGCATCGCCGCATAAATATTTACCTTCTTCTTGTATCGGATGTCTGTCGTAGTATGTAAATTGGAATCTTTTAATTCAACGGAGAGGCATTTACTTTTTTCCAGAAATAAATGCTTCGCCTCATAAATATATTAATTGTTCTTCTGTAGGATGTCAGTCGTATTATGTAGAGGTGAATCTTGTTTATTTTAACGGAGAGGCATTTACTTTTCCCCAGAAATAAATGCATCGCCGCATAAATATTTACCTTCTTCTTGTATCGTATGTCTGTCGTAGTATGTATAATGGAATCTTTTAATTCAACGGAGAGGCATTTACTTTTCTCCAGAAATAAATGCATCGCCGCATAAATATATAAATTCTTCTTCTGTAGGATGTCTGTAGTATTATGTAGATATGAATCTTGTTTCTTTTAACGGAGAGGCATTTACTTTTCCCCAGAAATAAATGCATCGCCGCATAAATATTTAATTTATTCTTGTATCGGATGTCTTTCGTTGTATGTAGAGTGGAATCTTTTAATTCAACGGAGAGGCATTTACTTTTCTCCTGAAATAAATGCATCGCCGCATAAATATTTAAATTCTTCTTCTGTAAGATGTCTGTAGTATTATGTAGAGATGAATCTTGTTTATTTTAACGGAGAGGCATTTACTTTTCCCCAGGAATAAATGCATCGCCGCATAAATGTTTAAATTCTTCTTGTATCGTAGTATGTAGAATGGAAGATTTTAATTCAACGGAGAGACATTTACTTTTCTTGAGAAATAAATGCATCGCCGCATAAATATTTAAATTCTTCTTCTGTCGGATGTCTGTAGTATCATGTAGATATAAATCATGTTTCTTTTAACGGAGAGGCATTTACTTTTCCCCAGAAATAAATGCATCGCCGCATAAATATTTAATTTCTTCTTGTAATGGATGTCTTTCGTAGTATGTAGAGTGGAATCTTTTAATTCAACGGAGAGGCATTTACATTTAACCAGAAATAAATTCATCGCCGCATAAATATTTAATTTCTTCTTCTGTCCAATGTGTGAAATATTATGTAGAATGGAATCTCGTAAACTTTCAACGGAGAGGTATTTTCTTTTCTCCAGAAATAAATGCATCGCCGCATAAATATTTTAATTCTTCTTCTGTAGGATGTCTGTCGTATTATGTAGAGATGTTCTTGCTTAATTTAACGGAGAGGCATTTACTTTTCCTCACAAATAAATGTATCTCCGCATAAATATTTACCTTCTTCTTGTATCGGATGTCTGTGGTAGTATGTAAATTGGAATCATTTAATTCAACGGAGAGGCATTTACTTTTCTCCAGAAATAAATGCATCGCCGCATAAATATTTAAATTCGTCTTCTGTCGGATGTCTGTATTATTATGTAGATAAGAATCTTGTTTCTTTTAACGGAGAGGCATTTACTTTTCACCAGAAATAAATGCATCGCCGCATAAATATTTAATTTCTTCTTGTAATGGATATCTTTCGTAGTATGTAGAGTGGAATCTTTTAATTCAACGGAGAGGCATTTACATTTAACCAGAAATAAATGCATCGCCGCATAAATATTTAATTTCTTCTTCTGTCCAATGTGTGAAATACTATGTAGAATGGAATCTCGTAAACTTTCAACGGAGAGGTATTTTCTTTTCTCCAGAAATAAATGCATCGCAGCATAAATATTTAAATTCTTCTTCTGTAGGATGTCTGTCGTATAATGTAGAGATGAATCTTGCTTATTTTATCGGAGAGGCATTTACTTTTCCTCAGAAATAATGTATCGCCGCATAAATATTTACCTTCTTCTTGGATCGGATGTCTGTCGTAGTATGTATAGTGGAATCTTTTAATTCAAGGGAGAGGCATTTACTTTTCTCCAGAAATAAATGCATCGCCGCATAAATATTTAAATTGGTCTTCTGTCGGATGTCTGTATTATTATGTCGATAAGAATCTTGATTCTTTTAACGGAGAGGCATTTACTTTTCCCCAGAAATAAATGCATCGCCGCATAAATATTTAATTTCTTCTTGTAATGGATGTCTTTCGTAGTATGTAGAGTGGAATCTTTTATTTCAACGGAGAGGCATTTACTTTTAACCAGAAATAAATTCATCGCCGGATAAATATTTAATTTTTTCTTCTGTCCAATGTGTGAAATATTATGTAGAATGGAATCTCGTAAACTTTCAACGGAGAGGTATTTTCTTTTCGCCAGAAATAAATGCATCGCCGCATAAATATTTAAATTATTCTTCTGTAGGATGTCGGTCGTATTATGTAGAGATGAATCTTGCTTATTTTAACGGAGAGGCATTTACTTTTCCTCAGAAATAAATGTATCGCCGCATAAATATTTACCTTCTTCTTGTATCGGATGTCTGTCGTAGTATGTAAATTGGAATCTTTTAATTCAACGAGAGGCATTTACTTTTCTCCAGAAATAAATGCTTCGCCTCATAAATATTTTAATTGTTATTCTGTAGGATGTCAGTCGTATTATGTAGAGGTGAATCTTGTTTATTTTAACGGAGAGGCATTTACTTTTCCCCAGAAATAAATGCATCGCCGCATAAATATTTACCTTCTTCTTGTATCGTATGTCTGTCGTAGTATGTATAGTGGAATCTTTTAATTCAAGGGAGAGGCATTTACTTTTCTCCAGAAATAAATGCATCTCAGCATAAATATTTAAATTCTTCTTCTGTAGGATGTATGTATTATGTAGAGATGAATCTTGTTTATTTTAACGAAGAGGCATTTACTTTTTCCCAGAAATAAATGCATCGCCGCATAAATATTTAATATCTTCTCGTATCGGATGTCTTTCGTAGTATGTAGAGTGGAATCTTTTAATTCAACGGAGAGGCATTTACTTTTCTCCAGAAATAAATGCATCGCCGCATAAATATTTAAATTCTTCTTCTGTAGGATGTCTGTAGTATTATATAGATATGAATCTTGTTTCTTTTAACGGAGAGTCATTTACTTTTCCCCAGAAATAAATGCATCGCCGCATAAAAATTTAATTTCTTCTTGTATCGGATGTCTTTCGTAGTATGTAGGGTGGAATATTTTAATTCAACGGAGAGGCATTTACTTTTCTCCAGAAATAAATGCATCGCCGCATAAATATTTAAATTCGTCTTCTGTCGGATGTCTGTAATATTATGTAGATAAGAATCTTGTTTCTTTTAACGGAGAGGCATTTACTTTTTCCCAGAAATAAATGCATCGCCGCATAAATATTTTAATTCTTATTATGTGGGATGTCTTTCGTATTATGTAGAGGTGAATCTTGTTTATTTTAACGGAGAGGCATTTACTTTTCCCCAGAAATAAATGCATCGCCGCATAAATATTTAATATCTTCTCGTATCGGATGTCTTTCGTAGTATGTAGAGTGGAATCTTTTAATTCAACGGAGAGGCATTTACTTTTCTCCAGAAATAAATGCATCGCCGCATAAATATTTAAATTCTTCTTCTGTAGGATGTCTGTAGTATTATATAGATATTAATCTTGTTTCTTTTAACGGAGAGTCATTTACTTTTCCCCAGAAATAAATGCATCGCCGCATAAAAATTTAATTTCTTCTTGTATCGGATGTCTTTCGTAGTATGTAGGGTGGAATATTTTAATTCAACGGAGAGGCATTTACTTTTCTCCAGAAATAAATGCATCGCCGCATAAATATTTAAATTCTTCTTCTGTAGGATGTCTGTAGTATTATGTAGATATGAATCTTGTTTCTTTTAACGGAGAGGCATTTACTTTTGCCCAGAAATAAATGCATCGCCGCATAAATATTTAATTTATTCTTGTATCGGGTGTCTTTCGTAGTATGTAGGGTGGAATATTTTAATTCAACGGAGAGGCATTTACTTTTCTCCAGAAATAAATGCATCGCCGCATAAATATTTAAATTCTTTTTCTGTCGGATGTTTGTAGTATTATGTAGATATGAATCATGTTTCTTTTAACGGAGAGGCATTTACCTTTCCCCAGAAATAAATGCATCGCTGCATAAATATTTAATTTCTTCTTGTAATGGATGTCTTTCGTAGTATGTAGAGTGGAATCTTTAATTCAACGGAGAGGCATTTACTTTTCTCCAGAAATAAATGCATCGCCGCATAAATATTTAAATTCTTCTTCTGTAGGCTGTCTGTAGTTTTATGTAGAGATGAATCTTGTTTATTTTAACGGAGAGGCATTTACTTTTCCCCAGAAATAAATGCATCGCCGCATAAATATTTAATTTCTTCTTGTAATGGATGTCTTTCGTAGTATGTAGAGTGGATTCTTGATTATTTCAACGGAGAGGCATTTACTTTTCTCTAGAAATAAATGCATCGTCGCATAAATATTTACCTTCTTCTTGTATCGGATGTCTGTCGTAGTATGTAAATTGGAATCTTTTAATTCAACGAGAGGCATTTACTTTTCTCCAGAAATAAATGCTTCGCCTCATAAATATTTTAATTGTTCTTCTGTAGGATGTCAGTCGTATTATGTAGAGGTGAATCTTGTTTATTTTAACGGAGAGGCATTTACTTTTCCCCAGAAATAAATGCATCGCCGCATAAATATTTACCTTCTTCTTGTATCGTATGTCTGTCGTAGTATGTATAGTGGAATCTTTTAATTCAAGGGAGAGGCATTTACTTTTCTCCAGAAATAAATGCATCTCAGCATAAATATTTAAATTCTTCTTCTGTAGGATGTATGTATTATGTAGAGATGAATCTTGTTTATTTTAACGGAGAGGCATTTACTTTTTCCCAGAAATAAATGCATCGCCGCATAAATATTTTAATTCTTCTTATGTGGGATGTCTTTCGTATTATGTAGAGGTGAATCTTGTTTATTTTAACGGAGAGGCATTTACTTTTCCCCAGAAATAAATGCATCGCCGCATAAATATTTAATATCTTCTCGTATCGGATGTCTTTCGTAGTATGTAGAGTGGAATCTTTTAATTCAACGGAGAGGCATTTACTTTTCTCCAGAAATAAATGCATCGCCGCATAAATATTTAAATTCTTCTTCTGTAGGATGTCTGTAGTATTATATAGATATGAATCTTGTTTCTTTTAACGGAGAGTCATTTACTTTTCCCCAGAAATAAATGCATCGCCGCATAAAAATTTAATTTCTTCTTGTATCGGATGTCTTTCGTAGTATGTAGGGTGGAATATTTTAATTCAACGGAGAGGCATTTACTTTTCTCCAGAAATAAATGCATCGCCGCATAAATATTTAAATTCGTCTTCTGTCGGATGTCTGTAATATTATGTAGATAAGAATCTTGTTTCTTTTAACGGAGAGGCATTTACTTTTTCCCAGAAATAAATGCATCGCCGCATAAATATTTAAATTCGTCTTCTGTCGGATGTCTGTATTATTATGTAGATAAGAATCTTGTTTCTTTTAACGGAGAGGCATTTACTTTTCACCAGAAATAAATGCATCGCCGCATAAATATTTAATTTCTTCTTGTAATGGATATCTTTCGTAGTATGTAGAGTGGAATCTTTTAATTCAACGGAGAGGCATTTACATTTAACCAGAAATAAATGCATCGCCGCATAAATATTTAATTTCTTCTTCTGTCCAATGTGTGAAATACTATGTAGAATGGAATCTCGTAAACTTTCAACGGAGAGGTATTTTCTTTTCTCCAGAAATAAATGCATCGCAGCATAAATATTTAAATTCTTCTTCTGTAGGATGTCTGTCGTATAATGTAGAGATGAATCTTGCTTATTTTATCGGAGAGGCATTTACTTTTCCTCAGAAATAATGTATCGCCGCATAAATATTTACCTTCTTCTTGGATCGGATGTCTGTCGTAGTATGTATAGTGGAATCTTTTAATTCAAGGGAGAGGCATTTACTTTTCTCCAGAAATAAATGCATCGCCGCATAAATATTTAAATTGGTCTTCTGTCGGATGTCTGTATTATTATGTCGATAAGAATCTTGATTCTTTTAACGGAGAGGCATTTACTTTTCCCCAGAAATAAATGCATCGCCGCATAAATATTTAATTTCTTCTTGTAATGGATGTCTTTCGTAGTATGTAGAGTGGAATCTTTTATTTCAACGGAGAGGCATTTACTTTTAACCAGAAATAAATTCATCGCCGGATAAATATTTAATTTTTTCTTCTGTCCAATGTGTGAAATATTATGTAGAATGGAATCTCGTAAACTTTCAACGGAGAGGTATTTTCTTTTCGCCAGAAATAAATGCATCGCCGCATAAATATTTAAATTATTCTTCTGTAGGATGTCGGTCGTATTATGTAGAGATGAATCTTGCTTATTTTAACGGAGAGGCATTTACTTTTCCTCAGAAATAAATGTATCGCCGCATAAATATTTACCTTCTTCTTGTATCGGATGTCTGTCGTAGTATGTAAATTGGAATCTTTTAATTCAACGAGAGGCATTTACTTTTCTCCAGAAATAAATGCTTCGCCTCATAAATATTTTAATTGTTATTCTGTAGGATGTCAGTCGTATTATGTAGAGGTGAATCTTGTTTATTTTAACGGAGAGGCATTTACTTTTCCCCAGAAATAAATGCATCGCCGCATAAATATTTACCTTCTTCTTGTATCGTATGTCTGTCGTAGTATGTATAGTGGAATCTTTTAATTCAAGGGAGAGGCATTTACTTTTCTCCAGAAATAAATGCATCTCAGCATAAATATTTTAATTCTTCTTATGTGGGATGTCTTTCGTATTATGTAGAGGTGAATCTTGTTTATTTTAACGGAGAGGCATTTACTTTTCCCCAGAAATAAATGCATCGCCGCATAAATATTTAATATCTTCTCGTATCGGATGTCTTTCGTAGTATGTAGAGTGGAATCTTTTAATTCAACGGAGAGGCATTTACTTTTCTCCAGAAATAAATGCATCGCCGCATAAATATTTAAATTCTTCTTCTGTAGGATGTCTGTAGTATTATATAGATATGAATCTTGTTTCTTTTAACGGAGAGTCATTTACTTTTCCCCAGAAATAAATGCATCGCCGCATAAAAATTTAATTTCTTCTTGTATCGGATGTCTTTCGTAGTATGTAGGGTGGAATATTTTAATTCAACGGAGAGGCATTTACTTTTCTCCAGAAATAAATGCATCGCCGCATAAATATTTAAATTCGTCTTCTGTCGGATGTCTGTAATATTATGTAGATAAGAATCTTGTTTCTTTTAACGGAGAGGCATTTACTTTTTCCCAGAAATAAATGCATCGCCGCATAAATATTTTAATTCTTATTATGTGGGATGTCTTTCGTATTATGTAGAGGTGAATCTTGTTTATTTTAACGGAGAGGCATTTACTTTTCCCCAGAAATAAATGCATCGCCGCATAAATATTTAATATCTTCTCGTATCGGATGTCTTTCGTAGTATGTAGAGTGGAATCTTTTAATTCAACGGAGAGGCATTTACTTTTCTCCAGAAATAAATGCATCGCCGCATAAATATTTAAATTCTTCTTCTGTAGGATGTCTGTAGTATTATATAGATATTAATCTTGTTTCTTTTAACGGAGAGTCATTTACTTTTCCCCAGAAATAAATGCATCGCCGCATAAAAATTTAATTTCTTCTTGTATCGGATGTCTTTCGTAGTATGTAGGGTGGAATATTTTAATTCAACGGAGAGGCATTTACTTTTCTCCAGAAATAAATGCATCGCCGCATAAATATTTAAATTCTTCTTCTGTAGGATGTCTGTAGTATTATGTAGATATGAATCTTGTTTCTTTTAACGGAGAGGCATTTACTTTTGCCCAGAAATAAATGCATCGCCGCATAAATATTTAATTTATTCTTGTATCGGGTGTCTTTCGTAGTATGTAGGGTGGAATATTTTAATTCAACGGAGAGGCATTTACTTTTCTCCAGAAATAAATGCATCGCCGCATAAATATTTAAATTCTTTTTCTGTCGGATGTTTGTAGTATTATGTAGATATGAATCATGTTTCTTTTAACGGAGAGGCATTTACCTTTCCCCAGAAATAAATGCATCGCTGCATAAATATTTAATTTCTTCTTGTAATGGATGTCTTTCGTAGTATGTAGAGTGGAATCTTTAATTCAACGGAGAGGCATTTACTTTTCTCCAGAAATAAATGCATCGCCGCATAAATATTTAAATTCTTCTTCTGTAGGCTGTCTGTAGTTTTATGTAGAGATGAATCTTGTTTATTTTAACGGAGAGGCATTTACTTTTCCCCAGAAATAAATGCATCGCCGCATAAATATTTAATTTCTTCTTGTAATGGATGTCTTTCGTAGTATGTAGAGTGGATTCTTGATTATTTCAACGGAGAGGCATTTACTTTTCTCTAGAAATAAATGCATCGTCGCATAAATATTTACCTTCTTCTTGTATCGGATGTCTGTCGTAGTATGTAAATTGGAATCTTTTAATTCAACGAGAGGCATTTACTTTTCTCCAGAAATAAATGCTTCGCCTCATAAATATTTTAATTGTTCTTCTGTAGGATGTCAGTCGTATTATGTAGAGGTGAATCTTGTTTATTTTAACGGAGAGGCATTTACTTTTCCCCAGAAATAAATGCATCGCCGCATAAATATTTACCTTCTTCTTGTATCGTATGTCTGTCGTAGTATGTATAGTGGAATCTTTTAATTCAAGGGAGAGGCATTTACTTTTCTCCAGAAATAAATGCATCTCAGCATAAATATTTAAATTCTTCTTCTGTAGGATGTATGTATTATGTAGAGATGAATCTTGTTTATTTTAACGGAGAGGCATTTACTTTTTCCCAGAAATAAATGCATCGCCGCATAAATATTTTAATTCTTATGTGGGATGTCTTTCGTATTATGTAGAGGTGAATCTTGTTTATTTTAACGGAGAGGCATTTACTTTTCCCCAGAAATAAATGCATCGCCGCATAAATATTTAATATCTTCTCGTATCGGATGTCTTTCGTAGTATGTAGAGTGGAATCTTTTAATTCAACGGAGAGGCATTTACTTTTCTCCAGAAATAAATGCATCGCCGCATAAATATTTAAATTCTTCTTCTGTAGGATGTCTGTAGTATTATATAGATATGAATCTTGTTTCTTTTAACGGAGAGTCATTTACTTTTCCCCAGAAATAAATGCATCGCCGCATAAAAATTTAATTTCTTCTTGTATCGGATGTCTTTCGTAGTATGTAGGGTGGAATATTTTAATTCAACGGAGAGGCATTTACTTTTCTCCAGAAATAAATGCATCGCCGCATAAATATTTAAATTCGTCTTCTGTCGGATGTCTGTAATATTATGTAGATAAGAATCTTGTTTCTTTTAACGGAGAGGCATTTACTTTTTCCCAGAAATAAATGCATCGCCGCATAAATATTTTAATTCTTCTTATGTGGGATGTCTTTCGTATTATGTAGAGGTGAATCTTGTTTATTTTAACGGAGAGGCATTTACTTTTCCCCAGAAATAAATGCATCGCCGCATAAATATTTAATATCTTCTCGTATCGGATGTCTTTCGTAGTATGTAGAGTGGAATCTTTTAATTCAACGGAGAGGCATTTACTTTTCTCCAGAAATAAATGCATCGCCGCATAAATATTTAAATTCTTCTTCTGTAGGATGTCTGTAGTATTATATAGATATTAATCTTGTTTCTTTTAACGGAGAGTCATTTACTTTTCCCCAGAAATAAATGCATCGCCGCATAAAAATTTAATTTCTTCTTGTATCGGATGTCTTTCGTAGTATGTAGGGTGGAATATTTTAATTCAACGGAGAGGCATTTACTTTTCTCCAGAAATAAATGCATCGCCGCATAAATATTTAAATTCTTCTTCTGTAGGATGTCTGTAGTATTATGTAGATATGAATCTTGTTTCTTTTAACGGAGAGGCATTTACTTTTGCCCAGAAATAAATGCATCGCCGCATAAATATTTAATTTATTCTTGTATCGGGTGTCTTTCGTAGTATGTAGGGTGGAATATTTTAATTCAACGGAGAGGCATTTACTTTTCTCCAGAAATAAATGCATCGCCGCATAAATATTTAAATTCTTTTTCTGTCGGATGTTTGTAGTATTATGTAGATATGAATCATGTTTCTTTTAACGGAGAGGCATTTACCTTTCCCCAGAAATAAATGCATCGCTGCATAAATATTTAATTTCTTCTTGTAATGGATGTCTTTCGTAGTATGTAGAGTGGAATCTTTAATTCAACGGAGAGGCATTTACTTTTCTCCAGAAATAAATGCATCGCCGCATAAATATTTAAATTCTTCTTCTGTAGGCTGTCTGTAGTTTTATGTAGAGATGAATCTTGTTTATTTTAACGGAGAGGCATTTACTTTTCCCCAGAAATAAATGCATCGCCGCATAAATATTTAATTTCTTCTTGTAATGGATGTCTTTCGTAGTATGTAGAGTGGATTCTTGATTATTTCAACGGAGAGGCATTTACTTTTCTCTAGAAATAAATGCATAGTCGCATAAATATTTAAAATCTTCTTCTGTAGGATGTCTGTAGTATTATGTAGAGATGAATCTTGTTTATTTTAACGGAGAGGCATTTACTTTTCCCCAGAAATAAATGCATCGCCGCATAATTATTTAAATTCTTCTTCTGTCGGATGTCTGTAGTGTTATGTAGAGATGAATCTTGTTTATTTTAACGGAGAGGAATTTACTTTTCTCCAGAAATAAATGCATCGCCGCATAAATATTTAATTTCCTCTTGTATCGGATATCTGTCGTAGTATGTAGAGTGGAATCTTTTAATTCGACGGAGAGGCATTTACTTTTCTCAAGAAATAAATGCATCGCCGCATAAATATATAAATTCTTCTTGTATCGGATATCTGTCGTAGTATGTAGAGATGAATCTTGTTTATTTTAACGGAGAGGCATTCACTTTTTCCCAGAATTAAATGCATCGCCGCATAAATATTTAATTTCTTCTTGTATCGGATGTCTGTCGTAGTATGTAGAGATGAATCTTGTTTATTTCAACGGAGAGGTATTTCCTTTTCTCCAGAAATAAATGCATCGCCACATAAATATTTAATTTCTTCTTGTATCGGATGTCTGTCGTAGTATGTAGAGATGAATCTTGTTTATTTCAACGGAGAGGTATTTCCTTTTCTCCAGAAATAAATGCATCGCCGCATAAATATTTATATTCTTCTTCTGTAGGATGTCTGTGGTATTATGTAGAGATGAATCTTGTTTATTTTAACGGAGAGGCATTTACTTTTTCCCAGAAATAAATGCATCGCCGCATAAATATTTAAATTCTTCTTGTATCGTATGCCTGTCGTAGTATGTATAATGGAATCTTTTAATTCAAGGGAGAGGCATTTACTTTTCTCCAGAAATAAATGCATCGCCACATAAATATTTAAATTAGTCTTCTGTCGGATGTCTGTATTATTATGTAGATAAGAATCTTGATTCTTTTAACGGAGAGGCATTTACTTTTCCCCAGAAATAAATGCATCGCCGCATAAATATTTAATTTCTTCTTGTAATGGATGTCTTTCGTAGTATGTAGAGTGGAATCTTTTATTTCAACGGAGAGGCATTTACTTTTAACCAGAAATAAATTCATCGCCGGATAAATATTTAATTTTTTCTTCTGTCCAATGTTTGAAATATTATGTAGAATGGAATCTCGTAAACTTTCAACGGAGAGGTATTTTCTTTTCTCCAGAAATAAATGCATCGCCGCATAAATATTTAAATTATTCTTCTGTAGGATGTCGGTCGTATTATGTAGAGATGAATCTTGCTTATTTTAACGGAGAGGCATTTACTTTTCCTCAGAAATAAATGTATCGCCGCATAAATATTTACCTTCTTCTTGTATCGGATGTCTGTCGTAGTATGTAAATTGGAATCTTTTAATTCAACGAGAGGCATTTACTTTTCTCCAGAAATAAATGCTTCGCCTCATAAATATTTTAATTGTTCTTCTGTAGGATGTCAGTCGTATTATGTAGAGGTGAATCTTGTTTATTTTAACGGAGAGGCATTTACTTTTCCCCAGAAATAAATGCATCGCCGCATAAATATTTACCTTCTTCTTGTATCGTATGTCTGTCGTAGTATGTATAGTGGAATCTTTTAATTCAAGGGAGAGGCATTTACTTTTCTCCAGAAATAAATGCATCTCAGCATAAATATTTAAATTCTTCTTCTGTAGGATGTATGTATTATGTAGAGATGAATCTTGTTTATTTTAACGGAGAGGCATTTACTTTTTCCCAGAAATAAATGCATCGCCGCATAAATATTTTAATTCTTCTTATGTGGGATGTCTTTCGTATTATGTAGAGGTGAATCTTGTTTATTTTAACGGAGAGGCATTTACTTTTCCCCAGAAATAAATGCATCGCCGCATAAATATTTAATATCTTCTCGTATCGGATGTCTTTCGTAGTATGTAGAGTGGAATCTTTTAATTCAACGGAGAGGCATTTACTTTTCTCCAGAAATAAATGCATCGCCGCATAAATATTTAAATTCTTCTTCTGTAGGATGTCTGTAGTATTATATAGATATGAATCTTGTTTCTTTTAACGGAGAGTCATTTACTTTTCCCCAGAAATAAATGCATCGCCGCATAAAAATTTAATTTCTTCTTGTATCGGATGTCTTTCGTAGTATGTAGGGTGGAATATTTTAATTCAACGGAGAGGCATTTACTTTTCTCCAGAAATAAATGCATCGCCGCATAAATATTTAAATTCGTCTTCTGTCGGATGTCTGTAATATTATGTAGATAAGAATCTTGTTTCTTTTAACGGAGAGGCATTTACTTTTTCCCAGAAATAAATGCATCGCCGCATAAATATTTTAATTCTTCTTATGTGGGATGTCTTTCGTATTATGTAGAGGTGAATCTTGTTTATTTTAACGGAGAGGCATTTACTTTTCCCCAGAAATAAATGCATCGCCGCATAAATATTTAATATCTTCTCGTATCGGATGTCTTTCGTAGTATGTAGAGTGGAATCTTTTAATTCAACGGAGAGGCATTTACTTTTCTCCAGAAATAAATGCATCGCCGCATAAATATTTAAATTCTTCTTCTGTAGGATGTCTGTAGTATTATGTAGATATGAATCTTGTTTCTTTTAACGGAGAGGCATTTACTTTTGCCCAGAAATAAATGCATCGCCGCATAAATATTTAATTTATTCTTGTATCGGGTGTCTTTCGTAGTATGTAGGGTGGAATATTTTAATTCAACGGAGAGGCATTTACTTTTCTCCAGAAATAAATGCATCGCCGCATAAATATTTAAATTCTTTTTCTGTCGGATGTTTGTAGTATTATGTAGATATGAATCATGTTTCTTTTAACGGAGAGGCATTTACCTTTCCCCAGAAATAAATGCATCGCTGCATAAATATTTAATTTCTTCTTGTAATGGATGTCTTTCGTAGTATGTAGAGTGGAATCTTTAATTCAACGGAGAGGCATTTACTTTTCTCCAGAAATAAATGCATCGCCGCATAAATATTTAAATTCTTCTTCTGTAGGCTGTCTGTAGTTTTATGTAGAGATGAATCTTGTTTATTTTAACGGAGAGGCATTTACTTTTCCCCAGAAATAAATGCATCGCCGCATAAATATTTAATTTCTTCTTGTAATGGATGTCTTTCGTAGTATGTAGAGTGGATTCTTGATTATTTCAACGGAGAGGCATTTACTTTTCTCTAGAAATAAATGCATCGTCGCATAAATATTTAAAATCTTCTTCTGTAGGATGTCTGTAGTATTATGTAGAGATGAATCTTGTTTATTTTAACGGAGAGGCATTTACTTTTCCCCAGAAATAAATGCATCGCCGCATAATTATTTAAATTCTTCTTCTGTCGGATGTCTGTAGTATTATGTAGAGATGAATCTTGTTTATTTTAACGGAGAGGAATTTACTTTTCTCCAGAAATAAATGCATCGCCGCATAAATATTTAATTTCCTCTTGTATCGGATATCTGTCGTAGTATGTAGAGTGGAATCTTTTAATTCGACGGAGAGGCATTTACTTTTCTCAAGAAATAAATGCATCGCCGCATAAATATATAAATTCTTCTTGTATCGGATATCTGTCGTAGTATGTAGAGATGAATCTTGTTTATTTTAACGGAGAGGCATTCACTTTTTCCCAGAAATAAATGCATCGCCGCATAAATATTTAATTTCTTCTTGTATCGGATGTCTGTCGTAGTATGTAGAGATGAATCTTGTTTATTTCAACGGAGAGGTATTTCCTTTTCTCCAGAAATAAATACATCGCCACATAAATATTTAATTTCTTCTTGTATCGGATGTCTGTCGTAGTATGTAGAGATGAATCTTGTTTATTTCAACGGAGAGGTATTTCCTTTTCTCCAGAAATAAATGCATCGCCGCATAAATATTTATATTCTTCTTCTGTAGGATGTCTGTGGTATTATGTAGAGATGAATCTTGTTTATTTTAACGGAGAGGCATTTACTTTTTCCCAGAAATAAATGCATCGCCGCATAAATATTTAAATTCTTCTTGTATCGTATGCCTGTCGTAGTATGTATAATGGAATCTTTTAATTCAAGGGAGAGGCATTTACTTTTCTCCAGAAATAAATGCATCGCCACATAAATATTTAAATTAGTCTTCTGTCGGATGTCTGTATTATTATGTAGATAAGAATCTTGATTCTTTTAACGGAGAGGCATTTACTTTTCCCCAGAAATAAATGCATCGCCGCATAAATATTTAATTTCTTCTTGTAATGGATGTCTTTCGTAGTATGTAGAGTGGAATCTTTTATTTCAACGGAGAGGCATTTACTTTTAACCAGAAATAAGTGCATCGCCGGATAAATATTTAATTTCTTCTTCTGTCCAATGTTTGAAATATTATGTAGAATGGAATCCCGTAAACTTTCAACTGAGAGGTATTTTCTTTTCTCCAGAAATAAATGCATAGCCACATAAATATTTAAATTCTTCTTCTGTAGGATGTCTGTCGTATTATGTAGAGATGAATCTTGCTTAATTTAACGGAGAGGCATTTACTTTTCCTCAGAAATAAATGTATCGCAGCATAAATATTTACCTTCTTCTTGTATCGGATGTCTGTCGTAGTATGTAAATTGGAACCTTTTAATTCAACGGAGAGGCATTTACTTTTCTCCAGAAATAAATGCTTCGCCTCATAAATATTTTAATTGTTCTTCTGTAGGATGTCAGTCGTATTATGTAGAGGTGAATCTTGTTTATTTTAACGGAGAGGCATTTACTTTTCCCCAGAAATAAATGCATCGCCGCATAAATATTTAATTTCTTCTTGTAATGGATGTCTTTCCTAGTATGTAGAGTGGAATCTTTTAATTCAACGGAGAGGCATTTACTTTTCTCCAGAAATAAATGCATCGCCGCATAAATATTTAAATTCGTCTTCTGTCGGATGTCTGTAATATTATGTAGATAAGAATCTTGTTTCTTTTAACGGAGAGGCATTTACTTTTTCCCAGAAATAAATGCATCGCCGCATAAATATTTTAATTCTTCTTATGTGGGATGTCTTTCGTATTATGTAGAGGTGAATCTTGTTTATTTTAACGGAGAGGCATTTACTTTTCCCCAGAAATAAATGCATCGCCGCATAAATATTTAATATCTTCTCGTATCGGATGTCTTTCGTAGTATGTAGAGTGGAATCTTTTAATTCAACGGAGAGGCATTTACTTTTCTCCAGAAATAAATGCATCGCCGCATAAATATTTAAATTCTTCTTCTGTAGGATGTCTGTAGTATTATATAGATATGAATCTTGTTTCTTTTAACGGAGAGTCATTTACTTTTCCCCAGAAATAAATGCATCGCCGCATAAAAATTTAATTTCTTCTTGTATCGGATGTCTTTCGTAGTATGTAGGGTGGAATATTTTAATTCAACGGAGAGGCATTTACTTTTCTCCAGAAATAAATGCATCGCCGCATAAATATTTAAATTCTTCTTCTGTAGGATGTCTGTAGTATTATGTAGATATGAATCTTGTTTCTTTTAACGGAGAGGCATTTACTTTTGCCCAGAAATAAATGCATCGCCGCATAAATATTTAATTTATTCTTGTATCGGGTGTCTTTCGTAGTATGTAGGGTGGAATATTTTAATTCAACGGAGAGGCATTTACTTTTCTCCAGAAATAAATGCATCGCCGCATAAATATTTAAATTCTTTTTCTGTCGGACGTTTGTAGTATTATGTAGATATGAATCATGTTTCTTTTAACGGAGAGGCATTTACCTTTCCCCAGAAATAAATGCATCGCTGCATAAATATTTAATTTCTTCTTGTAATGGATGTCTTTCGTAGTATGTAGAGTGGAATCTTTAATTCAACGGAGAGGCATTTACTTTTCTCCAGAAATAAATGCATCGCCGCATAAATATTTAAATTCTTCTTCTGTAGGCTGTCTGTAGTTTTATGTAGAGATGAATCTTGTTTATTTTAACGGAGAGGCATTTACTTTTCCCCAGAAATAAATGCATCGCCGCATAAATATTTAATTTCTTCTTGTAATGGATGTCTTTCGTAGTATGTAGAGTGGATTCTTGATTATTTCAACGGAGAGGCATTTACTTTTCTCTAGAAATAAATGCATCGTCGCATAAATATTTAAAATCTTCTTCTGTAGGATGTCTGTAGTATTATGTAGAGATGAATCTTGTTTATTTTAACGGAGAGGCATTTACTTTTCCCCAGAAATAAATGCATCGCCGCATAATTATTTAAATTCTTCTTCTGTCGGATGTCTGTAGTATTATGTAGAGATGAATCTTGTTTATTTTAACGGAGAGGAATTTACTTTTCTCCAGAAATAAATGCATCGCCGCATAAATATTTAATTTCCTCTTGTATCGGATATCTGTCGTAGTATGTAGAGTGGAATCTTTTAATTCGACGGAGAGGCATTTACTTTTCTCAAGAAATAAATGCATCGCCGCATAAATATATAAATTCTTCTTGTATCGGATATCTGTCGTAGTATGTAGAGATGAATCTTGTTTATTTTAACGGAGAGGCATTCACTTTTTCCCAGAAATAAATGCATCGCCGCATAAATATTTAATTTCTTCTTGTATCGGATGTGTGTCGTAGTATGTAGAGATGAATCTTGTTTATTTCAACGGAGAGGTATTTCCTTTTCTCCAGAAATAAATGCATCGCCACATAAATATTTATATTCTTCTTCTGTAGGATGTCTGTGGTATTATGTAGAGATGAATCTTGTTTATTTTAACGGAGAGGCATTTACTTTTTCCCAGAAATAAATGCATCGCCGCATAAATATTTAAATTCTTCTTGTATCGTATGCCTGTCGTAGTATGTATAATGGAATCTTTTAATTCAAGGGAGAGGCATTTACTTTTCTCCAGAAATAAATGCATCGCCACATAAATATTTAAATTAGTCTTCTGTCGGATGTCTGTATTATTATGTAGATAAGAATCTTAGTTCTTTTAACGGAGAGGCATTTACTTTTCCCCAGAAATAAATGCATCGCCGCATAAATATTTAATTTCTTCTTGTAATGGATGTCTTTCGTAGTATGTAGAGTGGAATCTTTTATTTCAACGGAGAGGCATTTACTTTTAACCAGAAATAAGTTCATCGCCGGATAAATATTTAATTTCTTCTTCTGTCCAATGTTTGAAATATTATGTAGAATGGAATCCCGTAAACTTTCAACTGAGAGGTATTTTCTTTTCTCCAGAAATAAATGCATAGCCACATAAATATTTAAATTCTTCTTCTGTAGGATGTCTGTCGTATTATGTAGAGATGAATCTTGCTTAATTTAACGGAGAGGCATTTACTTTTCCTCAGAAATAAATGTATCGCCGCATAAATATTTACCTTCTTCTTGTATCGGATGTCTGTCGTAGTATGTAAATTGGAATCTTTTAATTCAACGGAGAGGCATTTACTTTTCTCCAGAAATAAATGCTTCGCCTCATAAATATTTTAATTGTTCTTCTGTAGGATGTCAGTCGTATTATGTAGAGGTGAATCTTGTTTATTTTAACGGAGAGGCATTTACTTTTCCCCAGAAATAAATGCATCGCCGCATAAATATTTAATTTCTTCTTGTAATGGATGTCTTTCCTAGTATGTAGAGTGGAAACTTTTAATTCAACGGAGAGGCATTTACTTTTCTCCAGAAATAAATGCATCGCCGCATAAATATTTAAATTCGTCTTCTGTCGGATGTCTGTAATATTATGTAGATAAGAATCTTGTTTCTTTTAACGGAGAGGCATTTACTTTTTCCCAGAAATAAATGCATCGCCGCATAAATATTTTAATTCTTCTTATGTGGGATGTCTTTCGTATTATGTAGAGGTGAATCTTGTTTATTTTAACGGAGAGGCATTTACTTTTCCCCAGAAATAAATGCATCGCCGCATAAATATTTAATATCTTCTCGTATCGGATGTCTTTCGTAGTATGTAGAGTGGAATCTTTTAATTCAACGGAGAGGCATTTACTTTTCTCCAGAAATAAATGCATCGCCGCATAAATATTTAAATTCTTCTTCTGTAGGATGTCTGTAGTATTATATAGATATGAATCTTGTTTCTTTTAACGGAGAGTCATTTACTTTTCCCCAGAAATAAATGCATCGCCGCATAAAAATTTAATTTCTTCTTGTATCGGATGTCTTTCGTAGTATGTAGGGTGGAATATTTTAATTCAACGGAGAGGCATTTACTTTTCTCCAGAAATAAATGCATCGCCGCATAAATATTTAAATTCTTCTTCTGTAGGATGTCTGTAGTATTATGTAGATATGAATCTTGTTTCTTTTAACGGAGAGGCATTTACTTTTGCCCAGAAATAAATGCATCGCCGCATAAATATTTAATTTATTCTTGTATCGGGTGTCTTTCGTAGTATGTAGGGTGGAATATTTTAATTCAACGGAGAGGCATTTACTTTTCTCCAGAAATAAATGCATCGCCGCATAAATATTTAAATTCTTTTTCTGTCGGATGTTTGTAGTATTATGTAGATATGAATCATGTTTCTTTTAACGGAGAGGCATTTACCTTTCCCCAGAAATAAATGCATCGCTGCATAAATATTTAATTTCTTCTTGTAATGGATGTCTTTCGTAGTATGTAGAGTGGAATCTTTAATTCAACGGAGAGGCATTTACTTTTCTCCAGAAATAAATGCATCGCCGCATAAATATTTAAATTCTTCTTCTGTAGGCTGTCTGTAGTTTTATGTAGAGATGAATCTTGTTTATTTTAACGGAGAGGCATTTACTTTTCTCCAGAAATAAATGCATCGCCACATAAATATTTAAATTAGTCTTCTGTCGGATGTCTGTATTATTATGTAGATAAGAATCTTGATTCTTTTAACGGAGAGGCATTTACTTTTCCCCAGAAATAAATGCATCGCCGCATAAATATTTAATTTCTTCTTGTAATGGATGTCTTTCGTAGTATGTAGAGTGGAATCTTTTATTTCAACGGAGAGGCATTTACTTTTAACCAGAAATAAGTGCATCGCCGGATAAATATTTAATTTCTTCTTCTGTCCAATGTTTGAAATATTATGTAGAATGGAATCTCGTAAACTTTCAACTGAGAATTATTTTCTTTTCTCCAGAAATAAACGCATAGCCACATAAATATTTAAATTCTTCTTCTGTAGGATGTCTGTCGTATTATGTAGAGATGAATCTTGCTTAATTTAACGGAGAGGCATTTACTTTTCCTCAGAAATAAATGTATCGCCGCATAAATATTTACCTTATTCTTGTATCGGATGTCTGTCGTAGTATGTAAATTGGAATCTTTTAATTCAACGGAGAGGCATTTACTTTTCTCCAGAAATAAATGCTTCGCCTCATAAATATTTTAATTGTTCTTCTGTAGGATGTCAGTCGTATTATGTAGAGGTGAATCTTGTTTATTTTAACGGAGAGGCATTTACTTTTCCCCAGAAATAAATGCATCGCCGCATAAATATTTAATTTCTTCTTGTAATGGATGTCTTTCCTAGTATGTAGAGTGGAATCTTTTAATTCAACGGAGAGGCATTTACTTTTCTCCAGAAATAAATGCATCGCCGCATAAATATATAAATTCTTCTTGTATCGGATGTCTGTAGTATTATGTAGAGATGAATCTTGTTTATTTTAACGGAGAGGAATTTACTTTTCTCCAGAAATAAATGCATCGCCGCATAAATATTTAATTTCCTCTTGTATCGGATGTCTGTCGTAGTATGTAGAGTGGAATCTTTTAATTCGACGGAGAGGCATTTACTTTTCTCAAGAAATAAATGCATCGCCGCATAAATATATAAATTCTTCTTGTATCGGATATCTGTCGTAGTATGTAGAGATGAATCTTGTTTATTTTAACGGAGAGGCATTCACTTTTTCCCAGAAATAAATGCATCGCCGCATAAATATTTAATATCTTCTCGTATCGGATGTCTTTCGTAGTATGTAGAGTGGAATCTTTTAATTCAACGGAGAGGCATTTACTTTTCTCCAGAAATAAATGCATCGCCGCATAAATATTTAAATTCTTCTTCTGTAGGATGTCTGTAGTATTATGTAGATATGAATCTTGTTTCTTTTAACGGAGAGGCATTTACTTTTGCCCAGAAATAAATGCATCGCCGCATAAATATTTAATTTATTCTTGTATCGGGTGTCTTTCGTAGTATGTAGGGTGGAATATTTTAATTCAACGGAGAGGCATTTACTTTTCTCCAGAAATAAATGCATCGCCGCATAAATATTTAAATTCTTTTTCTGTCGGATGTTTGTAGTATTATGTAGATATGAATCATGTTTCTTTTAACGGAGAGGCATTTACCTTTCCCCAGAAATAAATGCATCGCTGCATAAATATTTAATTTCTTCTTGTAATGGATGTCTTTCGTAGTATGTAGAGTGGAATCTTTAATTCAACGGAGAGGCATTTACTTTTCTCCAGAAATAAATGCATCGCCGCATAAATATTTAAATTCTTCTTCTGTAGGCTGTCTGTAGTTTTATGTAGAGATGAATCTTGTTTATTTTAACGGGGAGGCATTTACTTTTCCCCAGAAATAAATGCATCGCCGCATAAATATTTAATTTCTTCTTGTAATGGATGTCTTTCGTAGTATGTAGAGTGGATTCTTGATTATTTCAACGGAGAGGCATTTACTTTTCTCTAGAAATAAATGCATCGTCGCATAAATATTTAAAATCTTCTTCTGTAGGATGTCTGTAGTATTATGTAGAGATGAATCTTGTTTATTTTAACGGAGAGGCATTTACTTTTCCCCAGAAATAAATGCATCGCCGCATAATTATTTAAATTCTTCTTCTGTGGGATGTCTGTAGTATTATGTAGAGATGAATCTTGTTTATTTTAACGGAGAGGAATTTACTTTTCTCCAGAAATAAATGCATCGCCGCATAAATATTTAATTTCCTCTTGTATCGGATGTCTGTCGTAGTATGTAGAGTGGAATCTTTTAATTCGACGGAGAGGCATTTACTTTTCTCAAGAAATAAATGCATCGCCGCATAAATATATAAATTCTTCTTGTATCGGATATCTGTCGTAGTATGTAGAGATGAATCTTGTTTATTTTAACGGAGAGGCATTCACTTTTTCCCAGAAATAAATGCATCGCCGCATAAATATTTAATTTCTTCTTGTATCGGATGTCTGTCGTAGTATGTAGAGATGAATCTTGTTTATTTCAACGGAGAGGTATTTCCTTTTCCCCAGAAATAAATGCATCGCCACATAAATATTTAATTTCTTCTTGTATCGGATGTCTGTCGTAGTATGTAGAGATGAATCTTGTTTATTTCAACGGAGAGGTATTTCCTTTTCTCCAGAAATAAATGCATCGCCGCATAAATATTTATATTCTTCTTCTGTAGGATGTCTGTGGTATTATGTAGAGATGAATATTGTTTATTTTAACGGAGAGGCATTTACTTTTTCCCAGAAATAAATGCATCGCCGCATAAATATTTAAATTCTTCTTGTATCGTATGCCTGTCGTAGTATGTATAATGGAATCTTTTAATTCAAGGGAGAGGCATTTACTTTTCTCCAGAAATAAATGCATCGCCACATAAATACTTAAATTACTCTTCTTTCGGATGTCTGTATTATTATGTAGATAAGAATCTTGATTCTTTTAACGGAGAGGCATTTACTTTTCCCCAGAAATAAATGCATCGCCGCATAAATATTTAATTTCTTCTTGTAATGGATGTCTTTCGTAGTATGTAGAGTGGAATCTTTTATTTCAACGGAGAGGCATTTACTTTTAACCAGAAATAAGTGCATCGCCGGATAAATATTTAATTTCTTCTTCTGTCCAATGTTTGAAATATTATGTAGAATGGAATCTCGTAAACTTTCAACTGAGAATTATTTTCTTTTCTCCAGAAATAAACGCATAGCCACATAAATATTTAAATTCTTCTTCTGTAGGATGTCTGTCGTATTATGTAGAGATGAATCTTGCTTAATTTAACGGAGAGGCATTTACTTTTCCTCAGAAATAAATGTATCGCCGCATAAATATTTACCTTATTCTTGTATCGGATGTCTGTCGTAGTATGTAAATTGGAATCTTTTAATTCAACGGAGAGGCATTTACTTTTCTCCAGAAATAAATGCTTCGCCTCATAAATATTTTAATTGTTCTTCTGTAGGATGTCAGTCGTATTATGTAGAGGTGAATCTTGTTTATTTTAACGGAGAGGCATTTACTTTTCCCCAGAAATAAATGCATCGCCGCATAAATATTTAATTTCTTCTTGTAATGGATGTCTTTCCTAGTATGTAGAGTGGAATCTTTTAATTCAACGGAGAGGCATTTACTTTTCTCCAGAAATAAATGCATCGCCGCATAAATATTTAAATTCGTCTTCTGTCGGATGTCTGTAATATTATGTAGATAAGAATCTTGTTTCTTTTAACGGAGAGGCATTTACTTTTAACCAGAAATAAATGCATCGCCGCATAAATATTTAATTTCTTCTTCTGTCCAATGTGTGAAATATTATGTAGAATGGAATCTCGTAAACTTTCTTCGGAGAGGTATTTTCTTTTCTCCAGAAATAAATGCATCGCCGCATAAATATTTAAATTCTTCTTCTGTAGGATGTCTGTAGTATTATATAGATATGAATCTTGTTTCTTTTAACGGAGAGTCATTTACTTTTCCCCAGAAATAAATGCATCGCCGCATAAAAATTTAATTTCTTCTTGTATCGGATGTCTTTCGTAGTATGTAGGGTGGAATATTTTAATTCAACGGAGAGGCATTTACTTTTCTCCAGAAATAAATGCATCGCCGCATAAATATTTAAATTCTTCTTCTGTAGGATGTCTGTAGTATTATGTAGATATGAATCTTGTTTCTTTTAACGGAGAGGCATTTACTTTTGCCCAGAAATAAATGCATCGCCGCATAAATATTTAATTTATTCTTGTATCGGGTGTCTTTCGTAGTATGTAGGGTGGAATATTTTAATTCAACGGAGAGGCATTTACTTTTCTCCAGAAATAAATGCATCGCCGCATAAATATTTAAATTCTTTTTCTGTCGGATGTTTGTAGTATTATGTAGATATGAATCATGTTTCTTTTAACGGAGAGGCATTTACCTTTCCCCAGAAATAAATGCATCGCTGCATAAATATTTAATTTCTTCTTGTAATGGATGTCTTTCGTAGTATGTAGAGTGGAATCTTTAATTCAACGGAGAGGCATTTACTTTTCTCCAGAAATAAATGCATCGCCGCATAAATATTTAAATTCTTCTTGTAATGGATGTCTTTCGTAGTATGTAGAGTGGATTCTTGATTATTTCAACGGAGAGGCATTTACTTTTCTCTAGAAATAAATGCATCGTCGCATAAATATATAAAATCTTCTTCTGTAGGATGTCTGTAGTATTATGTAGAGATGAATCTTGTTTATTTTAACGGAGAGGCATTTACTTTTCCCCAGAAATAAATGCATCGCCGCATAAATATTTAATTTCTTCTTGTAATGGATGTCTTTCGTAGTATGTAGAGTGGATTCTTGATTATTTCAACGGAGAGGCATTTACTTTTCTCTAGAAATAAATGCATCGTCGCATAAATATATAAAATCTTCTTCTGTAGGATGTCTGTAGTATTATGTAGAGATGAATCTTGTTTATTTTAACGGAGAGGCATTTACTTTTCCCCAGAAATAAATGCATCGCCGCATAATTATTTAAATTCTTCTTCTGTGGGATGTCTGTAGTATTATGTAGAGATGAATCTTGTTTATTTTAACGGAGAGGAATTTACTTTTCTCCAGAAATAAATGCATCGCCGCATAAATATTTAATTTCCTCTTGTATCGGATGTCTGTCGTAGTATGTAGAGTGGAATCATTTAATTCGACGGAGAGGCATTTACTTTTCTCAAGAAATAAATGCATCGCCGCATAAATATATAAATTCTTCTTGTATCGGATATCTGTCGTAGTATGTAGAGATGAATCTTGTTTATTTTAACGGAGAGGCATTCACTTTTTCCCAGAAATAAATGCATCGCCGCATAAATATTTAATATCTTCTCGTATCGGATGTCTTTCGTAGTATGTAGAGTGGAATCTTTTAATTCAACGGAGAGGCATTTACTTTTCTCCAGAAATAAATGCATCGCCGCATAAATATTTAAATTCTTCTTCTGTAGGATGTCTGTAGTATTATATAGATATGAATCTTGTTTCTTTTAACGGAGAGTCATTTACTTTTCCCCAGAAATAAATGCATCGCCGCATAAAAATTTAATTTCTTCTTGTATCGGATGTCTTTCGTAGTATGTAGGGTGGAATATTTTAATTCAACGGAGAGGCATTTACTTTTCTCCAGAAATAAATGCATCGCCGCATAAATATTTAAATTCTTCTTCTGTAGGATGTCTGTAGTATTATGTAGATATGAATCTTGTTTCTTTTAAAGGAGAGGCATTTACTTTTGCCCAGAAATAAATGCATCGCCGCATAAATATTTAATTTATTCTTGTATCGGGTGTCTTTCGTAGTATGTAGGGTGGAATATTTTAATTCAACGGAGAGGCATTTACTTTTCTCCAGAAATAAATGCATCGCCGCATAAATATTTAAATTCTTTTTCTGTCGGATGTTTGTAGTATTATGTAGATATGAATCATGTTTCTTTTAACGGAGAGGCATTTACCTTTCCCCAGAAATAAATGCATCGCTGCATAAATATTTAATTTCTTCTTGTAATGGATGTCTTTCGTAGTATGTAGAGTGGAATCTTTAATTCAACGGAGAGGCATTTACTTTTCTCCAGAAATAAATGCATCGCCGCATAAATATTTAAATTCTTCTTCTGTAGGCTGTCTGTAGCTTTATGTAGCGATGAATCTTGTTTATTTTAACGGAGAGGCATTTACTTTTCCCCAGAAATAAATGCATCGCCGCATAAATATTTAATTTCTTCTTGTAATGGATGTCTTTCGTAGTATGTAGAGTGGATTCTTGATTATTTCAACGGAGAGGCATTTACTTTTCTCTAGAAATAAATGCATCGTCGCATAAATATTTAAAATCTTCTTCTGTAGGATGTCTGTAGTATTATGTAGAGATGAATCTTGTTTATTTTAACGGAGAGGCATTTACTTTTCCCCAGAAATAAATGCATCGCCGCATAATTATTTAAATTCTTCTTCTGTGGGATGTCTGTAGTATTATGTAGAGATGAATCTTGTTTATTTTAACGGAGAGGAATTTACTTTTCTCCAGAAATAAATGCATCGCCGCATAAATATTTAATTTCCTCTTGTATCGGATGTCTGTCGTAGTATGTAGAGTGGAATCTTTTAATTCGACGGAGAGGCATTTACTTTTCTCAAGAAATAAATGCATCGCCGCATAAATATATAAATTCTTCTTGTATCGGATATCTGTCGTAGTATGTAGAGATGAATCTTGTTTATTTTAACGGAGAGGCATTCACTTTTTCCCAGAAATAAATGCATCGCCGCATAAATATTTAATTTCTTCTTGTATCGGATGTCTGTCGTAGTATGTAGAGATGAATCTTGTTTATTTCAACGGAGAGGTATTTCCTTTTCTCCAGAAATAAATGCATCGCCACATAAATATTTAATATCTTCTCGTATCGGATGTCTTTCGTAGTATGTAGAGTGGAATCTTTTAATTCAACGGAGAGGCATTTACTTTTCTCCAGAAATAAATGCATCGCCGCATAAATATTTAAATTCTTCTTCTGTAGGATGTCTGTAGTATTATATAGATATGAATCTTGTTTCTTTTAACGGAGAGTCATTTACTTTTCCCCAGAAATAAATGCATCGCCGCATAAAAATTTAATTTCTTCTTGTATCGGATGTCTTTCGTAGTATGTAGGGTGGAATATTTTAATTCAACGGAGAGGCATTTACTTTTCTCCAGAAATAAATGCATCGCCGCATAAATATTTAAATTCTTCTTCTGTAGGATGTCTGTCGTAGTATGTAGAGATGAATCTTGTTTATTTTAACGGAGAGGCATTCACTTTTTCCCAGAAATAAATGCATCGCCGCATAAATATTTAATTTCTTCTTGTATCGGATGTCTGTCGTAGTATGTAGAGATGAATCTTGTTTATTTCAACGGAGAGGTATTTCCTTTTCTCCAGAAATAAATGCATCGCCACATAAATATTTAATTTCTTCTTGTATCGGATGTCTGTCGTAGTATGTAGAGATGAATCTTGTTTATTTCAACGGAGAGGTATTTCCTTTTCTCCAGAAATAAATGCATCGCCGCATAAATATTTATATTCTTCTTCTGTAGGATGTCTGTGGTATTATGTAGAGATGAATATTGTTTATTTTAACGGAGAGGCATTTACTTTTTCCCAGAAATAAATGCATCGCCGCATAAATATTTAAATTCTTCTTGTATCGTATGCCTGTCGTAGTATGTATAATGGAATCTTTTAATTCAAGGGAGAGGCATTTACTTTTCTCCAGAAATAAATGCATCGCCACATAAATATTTAAATTACTCTTCTTTCGGATGTCTGTATTATTATGTAGATAAGAATCTTGATTCTTTTAACGGAGAGGCATTTACTTTTCCCCAGAAATAAATGCATCGCCGCATAAATATTTAATTTCTTCTTGTAATGGATGTCTTTCGTAGTATGTAGAGTGGAATCTTTTATTTCAACGGAGAGGCATTTACTTTTAACCAGAAATAAGTGCATCGCCGGATAAATATTTAATTTCTTCTTCTGTCCAATGTTTGAAATATTATGTAGAATGGAATCTCGTAAACTTTCAACTGAGAATTATTTTCTTTTCTCCAGAAATAAACGCATAGCCACATAAATATTTAAATTCTTCTTCTGTAGGATGTCTGTCGTATTATGTAGAGATGAATCTTGCTTAATTTAACGGAGAGGCATTTACTTTTCCTCAGAAATAAATGTATCGCCGCATAAATATTTACCTTATTCTTGTATCGGATGTCTGTCGTAGTATGTAAATTGGAATCTTTTAATTCAACGGAGAGGCATTTACTTTTCTCCAGAAATAAATGCTTCGCCTCATAAATATTTTAATTGTTCTTCTGTAGGATGTCAGTCGTATTATGTAGAGGTGAATCTTGTTTATTTTAACGGAGAGGCATTTACTTTTCCCCAGAAATAAATGCATCGCCGCATAAATATTTAATTTCTTCTTGTAATGGATGTCTTTCCTAGTATGTAGAGTGGAATCTTTTAATTCAACGGAGAGGCATTTACTTTTCTCCAGAAATAAATGCATCGCCGCATAAATATTTAAATTCGTCTTCTGTCGGATGTCTGTAATATTATGTAGATAAGAATCTTGTTTCTTTTAACGGAGAGGCATTTACTTTTAACCAGAAATAAATGCATCGCCGCATAAATATTTAATTTCTTCTTCTGTCCAATGTGTGAAATATTATGTAGAATGGAATCTCGTAAACTTTCTTCGGAGAGGTATTTTCTTTTCTCCAGAAATAAATGCATCGCCGCATAAATATTTAAATTCTTCTTCTGTAGGATGTCTGTAGTATTATATAGATATGAATCTTGTTTCTTTTAACGGAGAGTCATTTACTTTTCCCCAGAAATAAATGCATCGCCGCATAAAAATTTAATTTCTTCTTGTATCGGATGTCTTTCGTAGTATGTAGGGTGGAATATTTTAATTCAACGGAGAGGCATTTACTTTTCTCCAGAAATAAATGCATCGCCGCATAAATATTTAAATTCTTCTTCTGTAGGATGTCTGTAGTATTATGTAGATATGAATCTTGTTTCTTTTAACGGAGAGGCATTTACTTTTGCCCAGAAATAAATGCATCGCCGCATAAATATTTAATTTATTCTTGTATCGGGTGTCTTTCGTAGTATGTAGGGTGGAATATTTTAATTCAACGGAGAGGCATTTACTTTTCTCCAGAAATAAATGCATCGCCGCATAAATATTTAAATTCTTTTTCTGTCGGATGTTTGTAGTATTATGTAGATATGAATCATGTTTCTTTTAACGGAGAGGCATTTACCTTTCCCCAGAAATAAATGCATCGCTGCATAAATATTTAATTTCTTCTTGTAATGGATGTCTTTCGTAGTATGTAGAGTGGAATCTTTAATTCAACGGAGAGGCATTTACTTTTCTCCAGAAATAAATGCATCGCCGCATAAATATTTAAATTCTTCTTCTGTAGGCTGTCTGTAGTTTTATGTAGAGATGAATCTTGTTTATTTTAACGGAGAGGCATTTACTTTTCCCCAGAAATAAATGCATCGCCGCATAAATATTTAATTTCTTCTTGTAATGGATGTCTTTCGTAGTATGTAGAGTGGATTCTTGATTATTTCAACGGAGAGGCATTTACTTTTCTCTAGAAATAAATGCATCGTCGCATAAATATTTAAAATCTTCTTCTGTAGGATGTCTGTAGTATTATGTAGAGATGAATCTTGTTTATTTTAACGGAGAGGCATTTACTTTTCCCCAGAAATAAATGCATCGCCGCATAATTATTTAAATTCTTCTTCTGTGGGATGTCTGTAGTATTATGTAGAGATGAATCTTGTTTATTTTAACGGAGAGGAATTTACTTTTCTCCAGAAATAAATGCATCGCCGCATAAATATTTAATTTCCTCTTGTATCGGATGTCTGTCGTAGTATGTAGAGTGGAATCTTTTAATTCGACGGAGAGGCATTTACTTTTCTCAAGAAATAAATGCATCGCCGCATAAATATATAAATTCTTCTTGTATCGGATATCTGTCGTAGTATGTAGAGATGAATCTTGTTTATTTTAACGGAGAGGCATTCACTTTTTCCCAGAAATAAATGCATCGCCGCATAAATATTTAATATCTTCTCGTATCGGATGTCTTTCGTAGTATGTAGAGTGGAATCTTTTAATTCAACGGAGAGGCATTTACTTTTCTCCAGAAATAAATGCATCGCCGCATAAATATTTAAATTCTTCTTCTGTAGGATGTCTGTAGTATTATATAGATATGAATCTTGTTTCTTTTAACGGAGAGTCATTTACTTTTCCCCAGAAATAAATGCATCGCCGCATAAAAATTTAATTTCTTCTTGTATCGGATGTCTTTCGTAGTATGTAGGGTGGAATATTTTAATTCAACGGAGAGGCATTTACTTTTCTCCAGAAATAAATGCATCGCCGCATAAATATTTAAATTCTTCTTCTGTAGGATGTCTGTCGTAGTATGTAGAGATGAATCTTGTTTATTTTAACGGAGAGGCATTCACTTTTTCCCAGAAATAAATGCATCGTCGCATAAATATTTAATTTCTTCTTGTATCGGATGTCTGTCGTAGTATGTAGAGATGAATCTTGTTTATTTCAACGGAGAGGTATTTCCTTTTCTCCAGAAATAAATGCATCGCCACATAAATATTTAATTTCTTCTTGTATCGGATGTCTGTCGTAGTATGTAGAGATGAATCTTGTTTATTTCAACGGAGAGGTATTTCCTTTTCTCCAGAAATAAATGCATCGCCGCATAAATATTTATATTCTTCTTCTGTAGGATGTCTGTGGTATTATGTAGAGATGAATATTGTTTATTTTAACGGAGAGGCATTTACTTTTTCCCAGAAATAAATGCATCGCCGCATAAATATTTAAATTCTTCTTGTATCGTATGCCTGTCGTAGTATGTATAATGGAATCTTTTAATTCAAGGGAGAGGCATTTACTTTTCTCCAGAAATAAATGCATCGCCACATAAATATTTAAATTACTCTTCTTTCGGATGTCTGTATTATTATGTAGATAAGAATCTTGATTCTTTTAACGGAGAGGCATTTACTTTTCCCCAGAAATAAATGCATCGCCGCATAAATATTTAATTTCTTCTTGTAATGGATGTCTTTCGTAGTATGTAGAGTGGAATCTTTTATTTCAACGGAGAGGCATTTACTTTTAACCAGAAATAAGTGCATCGCCGGATAAATATTTAATTTCTTCTTCTGTCCAATGTTTGAAATATTATGTAGAATGGAATCTCGTAAACTTTCAACTGAGAATTATTTTCTTTTCTCCAGAAATAAACGCATAGCCACATAAATATTTAAATTCTTCTTCTGTAGGATGTCTGTCGTATTATGTAGAGATGAATCTTGCTTAATTTAACGGAGAGGCATTTACTTTTCCTCAGAAATAAATGTATCGCCGCATAAATATTTACCTTATTCTTGTATCGGATGTCTGTCGTAGTATGTAAATTGGAATCTTTTAATTCAACGGAGAGGCATTTACTTTTCTCCAGAAATAAATGCTTCGCCTCATAAATATTTTAATTGTTCTTCTGTAGGATGTCAGTCGTATTATGTAGAGGTGAATCTTGTTTATTTTAACGGAGAGGCATTTACTTTTCCCCAGAAATAAATGCATCGCCGCATAAATATTTAATTTCTTCTTGTAATGGATGTCTTTCCTAGTATGTAGAGTGGAATCTTTTAATTCAACGGAGAGGCATTTACTTTTCTCCAGAAATAAATGCATCGCCGCATAAATATTTAAATTCGTCTTCTGTCGGATGTCTGTAATATTATGTAGATAAGAATCTTGTTTCTTTTAACGGAGAGGCATTTACTTTTAACCAGAAATAAATGCATCGCCGCATAAATATTTAATTTCTTCTTCTGTCCAATGTGTGAAATATTATGTAGAATGGAATCTCGTAAACTTTCTTCGGAGAGGTATTTTCTTTTCTCCAGAAATAAATGCATCGCCGCATAAATATTTAAATTCTTCTTCTGTAGGATGTCTGTAGTATTATATAGATATGAATCTTGTTTCTTTTAACGGAGAGTCATTTACTTTTCCCCAGAAATAAATGCATCGCCGCATAAAAATTTAATTTCTTCTTGTATCGGATGTCTTTCGTAGTATGTAGGGTGGAATATTTTAATTCAACGGAGAGGCATTTACTTTTCTCCAGAAATAAATGCATCGCCGCATAAATATTTAAATTCTTCTTCTGTAGGATGTCTGTAGTATTATGTAGATATGAATCTTGTTTCTTTTAACGGAGAGGCATTTACTTTTGCCCAGAAATAAATGCATCGCCGCATAAATATTTAATTTATTCTTGTATCGGGTGTCTTTCGTAGTATGTAGGGTGGAATATTTTAATTCAACGGAGAGGCATTTACTTTTCTCCAGAAATAAATGCATCGCCGCATAAATATTTAAATTCTTTTTCTGTCGGATGTTTGTAGTATTATGTAGATATGAATCATGTTTCTTTTAACGGAGAGGCATTTACCTTTCCCCAGAAATAAATGCATCGCTGCATAAATATTTAATTTCTTCTTGTAATGGATGTCTTTCGTAGTATGTAGAGTGGAATCTTTAATTCAACGGAGAGGCATTTACTTTTCTCCAGAAATAAATGCATCGCCGCATAAATATTTAAATTCTTCTTCTGTAGGCTGTCTGTAGTTTTATGTAGAGATGAATCTTGTTTATTTTAACGGAGAGGCATTTACTTTTCCCCAGAAATAAATGCATCGCCGCATAAATATTTAATTTCTTCTTGTAATGGATGTCTTTCGTAGTATGTAGAGTGGATTCTTGATTATTTCAACGGAGAGGCATTTACTTTTCTCTAGAAATAAATGCATCGTCGCATAAATATTTAAAATCTTCTTCTGTAGGATGTCTGTAGTATTATGTAGAGATGAATCTTGTTTATTTTAACGGAGAGGCATTTACTTTTCCCCAGAAATAAATGCATCGCCGCATAATTATTTAAATTCTTCTTCTGTGGGATGTCTGTAGTATTATGTAGAGATGAATCTTGTTTATTTTAACGGAGAGGAATTTACTTTTCTCCAGAAATAAATGCATCGCCGCATAAATATTTAATTTCCTCTTGTATCGGATGTCTGTCGTAGTATGTAGAGTGGAATCTTTTAATTCGACGGAGAGGCATTTACTTTTCTCAAGAAATAAATGCATCGCCGCATAAATATATAAATTCTTCTTGTATCGGATATCTGTCGTAGTATGTAGAGATGAATCTTGTTTATTTTAACGGAGAGGCATTCACTTTTTCCCAGAAATAAATGCATCGCCGCATAAATATTTAATATCTTCTCGTATCGGATGTCTTTCGTAGTATGTAGAGTGGAATCTTTTAATTCAACGGAGAGGCATTTACTTTTCTCCAGAAATAAATGCATCGCCGCATAAATATTTAAATTCTTCTTCTGTAGGATGTCTGTAGTATTATATAGATATGAATCTTGTTTCTTTTAACGGAGAGTCATTTACTTTTCCCCAGAAATAAATGCATCGCCGCATAAAAATTTAATTTCTTCTTGTATCGGATGTCTTTCGTAGTATGTAGGGTGGAATATTTTAATTCAACGGAGAGGCATTTACTTTTCTCCAGAAATAAATGCATCGCCGCATAAATATTTAAATTCTTCTTCTGTAGGATGTCTGTCGTAGTATGTAGAGATGAATCTTGTTTATTTTAACGGAGAGGCATTCACTTTTTCCCAGAAATAAATGCATCGTCGCATAAATATTTAATTTCTTCTTGTATCGGATGTCTGTCGTAGTATGTAGAGATGAATCTTGTTTATTTCAACGGAGAGGTATTTCCTTTTCTCCAGAAATAAATGCATCGCCACATAAATATTTAATTTCTTCTTGTATCGGATGTCTGTCGTAGTATGTAGAGATGAATCTTGTTTATTTCAACGGAGAGGTATTTCCTTTTCTCCAGAAATAAATGCATCGCCGCATAAATATTTATATTCTTCTTCTGTAGGATGTCTGTGGTATTATGTAGAGATGAATATTGTTTATTTTAACGGAGAGGCATTTACTTTTTCCCAGAAATAAATGCATCGCCGCATAAATATTTAAATTCTTCTTGTATCGTATGCCTGTCGTAGTATGTATAATGGAATCTTTTAATTCAAGGGAGAGGCATTTACTTTTCTCCAGAAATAAATGCATCGCCACATAAATATTTAAATTACTCTTCTTTCGGATGTCTGTATTATTATGTAGATAAGAATCTTGATTCTTTTAACGGAGAGGCATTTACTTTTCCCCAGAAATAAATGCATCGCCGCATAAATATTTAATTTCTTCTTGTAATGGATGTCTTTCGTAGTATGTAGAGTGGAATCTTTTATTTCAACGGAGAGGCATTTACTTTTAACCAGAAATAAGTGCATCGCCGGATAAATATTTAATTTCTTCTTCTGTCCAATGTTTGAAATATTATGTAGAATGGAATCTCGTAAACTTTCAACTGAGAATTATTTTCTTTTCTCCAGAAATAAACGCATAGCCACATAAATATTTAAATTCTTCTTCTGTAGGATGTCTGTCGTATTATGTAGAGATGAATCTTGCTTAATTTAACGGAGAGGCATTTACTTTTCCTCAGAAATAAATGTATCGCCGCATAAATATTTACCTTATTCTTGTATCGGATGTCTGTCGTAGTATGTAAATTGGAATCTTTTAATTCAACGGAGAGGCATTTACTTTTCTCCAGAAATAAATGCTTCGCCTCATAAATATTTTAATTGTTCTTCTGTAGGATGTCAGTCGTATTATGTAGAGGTGAATCTTGTTTATTTTAACGGAGAGGCATTTACTTTTCCCCAGAAATAAATGCATCGCCGCATAAATATTTAATTTCTTCTTGTAATGGATGCCTTTCCTAGTATGTAGAGTGGAATCTTTTAATTCAACGGAGAGGCATTTACTTTTCTCCAGAAATAAATGCATCGCCGCATAAATATTTAAATTCGTCTTCTGTCGGATGTCTGTAATATTATGTAGATAAGAATCTTGTTTCTTTTAACGGAGAGGCATTTACTTTTAACCAGAAATAAATGCATCGCCGCATAAATATTTAATTTCTTCTTCTGTCCAATGTGTGAAATATTATGTAGAATGGAATCTCGTAAACTTTCTTCGGAGAGGTATTTTCTTTTCTCCAGAAATAAATGCATCGCCGCATAAATATTTAAATTCTTCTTCTGTAGGATGTCTGTAGTATTATATAGATATGAATCTTGTTTCTTTTAACGGAGAGTCATTTACTTTTCCCCAGAAATAAATGCATCGCCGCATAAAAATTTAATTTCTTCTTGTATCGGATGTCTTTCGTAGTATGTAGGGTGGAATATTTTAATTCAACGGAGAGGCATTTACTTTTCTCCAGAAATAAATGCATCGCCGCATAAATATTTAAATTCTTCTTCTGTAGGATGTCTGTAGTATTATGTAGATATGAATCTTGTTTCTTTTAACGGAGAGGCATTTACTTTTGCCCAGAAATAAATGCATCGCCGCATAAATATTTAATTTATTCTTGTATCGGGTGTCTTTCGTAGTATGTAGGGTGGAATATTTTAATTCAACGGAGAGGCATTTACTTTTCTCCAGAAATAAATGCATCGCCGCATAAATATTTAAATTCTTTTTCTGTCGGATGTTTGTAGTATTATGTAGATATGAATCATGTTTCTTTTAACGGAGAGGCATTTACCTTTCCTCAGAAATAAATGCATCGCTGCATAAATATTTAATTTCTTCTTGTAATGGATGTCTTTCGTAGTATGTAGAGTGGAATCTTTAATTCAACGGAGAGGCATTTACTTTTCTCCAGAAATAAATGCATCGCCGCATAAATATTTAAATTCTTCTTCTGTAGGCTGTCTGTAGTTTTATGTAGAGATGAATCTTGTTTATTTTAACGGAGAGGCATTTACTTTTCCCCAGAAATAAATGCATCGCCGCATAAATATTTAATTTCTTCTTGTAATGGATGTCTTTCGTAGTATGTAGAGTGGATTCTTGATTATTTCAACGGAGAGGCATTTACTTTTCTCTAGAAATAAATGCATCGTCGCATAAATATTTAAAATCTTCTTCTGTAGGATGTCTGTAGTATTATGTAGAGATGAATCTTGTTTATTTTAACGGAGAGGCATTTACTTTTCCCCAGAAATAAATGCATCGCCGCATAATTATTTAAATTCTTCTTCTGTGGGATGTCTGTAGTATTATGTAGAGATGAATCTTGTTTATTTTAACGGAGAGGAATTTACTTTTCTCCAGAAATAAATGCATCGCCGCATAAATATTTAATTTCCTCTTGTATCGGATGTCTGTCGTAGTATGTAGAGTGGAATCTTTTAATTCGACGGAGAGGCATTTACTTTTCTCAAGAAATAAATGCATCGCCGCATAAATATATAAATTCTTCTTGTATCGGATATCTGTCGTAGTATGTAGAGATGAATCTTGTTTATTTTAACGGAGAGGCATTCACTTTTTCCCAGAAATAAATGCATCGCCGCATAAATATTTAATATCTTCTCGTATCGGATGTCTTTCGTAGTATGTAGAGTGGAATCTTTTAATTCAACGGAGAGGCATTTACTTTTCTCCAGAAATAAATGCATCGCCGCATAAATATTTAAATTCTTCTTCTGTAGGATGTCTGTAGTATTATATAGATATGAATCTTGTTTCTTTTAACGGAGAGTCATTTACTTTTCCCCAGAAATAAATGCATCGCCGCATAAAAATTTAATTTCTTCTTGTATCGGATGTCTTTCGTAGTATGTAGGGTGGAATATTTTAATTCAACGGAGAGGCATTTACTTTTCTCCAGAAATAAATGCATCGCCGCATAAATATTTAAATTCTTTTTCTGTCGGATGTTTGTAGTATTATGTAGATATGAATCATGTTTCTTTTAACGGAGAGGCATTTACCTTTCCCCAGAAATAAATGCATCGCTGCATAAATATTTAATTTCTTCTTGTAATGGATGTCTTTCGTAGTATGTAGAGTGGAATCTTTAATTCAACGGAGAGGCATTTACTTTTCTCCAGAAATAAATGCATCGCCGCATAAATATTTAAATTCTTCTTCTGTAGGCTGTCTGTAGCTTTATGTAGCGATGAATCTTGTTTATTTTAACGGAGAGGCATTTACTTTTCCCCAGAAATAAATGCATCGCCGCATAAATATTTAATTTCTTCTTGTAATGGATGTCTTTCGTAGTATGTAGAGTGGATTCTTGATTATTTCAACGGAGAGGCATTTACTTTTCTCTAGAAATAAATGCATCGTCGCATAAATATTTAAAATCTTCTTCTGTAGGATGTCTGTAGTATTATGTAGAGATGAATCTTGTTTATTTTAACGGAGAGGCATTTACTTTTCCCCAGAAATAAATGCATCGCCGCATAATTATTTAAATTCTTCTTCTGTCGGATGTCTGTAGTATTATGTAGAGATGAATCTTGTTTATTTTAACGGAGAGGAATTTACTTTTCTCCAGAAATAAATGCATCGCCGCATAAATATTTAATTTCCTCTTGTATCGGATATCTGTCGTAGTATGTAGAGTGGAATCTTTTAATTCGACGGAGAGGCATTTACTTTTCTCAAGAAATAAATGCATCGCCGCATAAATATATAAATTCTTCTTGTATCGCATATCTGTCGTAGTATGTAGAGATGAATCTTGTTTATTTTAACGGAGAGGCATTCACTTTTTCCCAGAAATAAATGCATCGCCGCATAAATATTTAATTTCTTCTTGTATCGGATGTCTGTCGTAGTATGTAGAGATGAATCTTGTTTATTTCAACGGAGAGGTATTTCCTTTTCTCCAGAAATAAATGCATCGCCACATAAATATTTAATTTCTTCTTGTATCGGATGTCTGTCGTAGTATGTAGAGATGAATCTTGTTTATTTCAACGGAGAGGTATTTCCTTTTCTCCAGAAATAAATGCATCGCCGCATAAATATTTATATTCTTCTTCTGTAGGATGTCTGTGGTATTATGTAGAGATGAATCTTGTTTATTTTAACGGAGAGGCATTTACTTTTTCCCAGAAATAAATGCATCGCCGCATAAATATTTAAATTCTTCTTGTATCGTATGCCTGTCGTAGTATGTATAATGGAATCTTTTAATTCAAGGGAGAGGCATTTACTTTTCTCCAGAAATAAATGCATCGCCACATAAATATTTAAATTAGTCTTCTGTCGGATGTCTGTATTATTATGTAGATAAGAATCTTGATTCTTTTAACGGAGAGGCATTTACTTTTCCCCAGAAATAAATGCATCGCCGCATAAATATTTAATTTCTTCTTGTAATGGATGTCTTTCGTAGTATGTAGAGTGGAATCTTTTATTTCAACGGAGAGGCATTTACTTTTAACCAGAAATAAGTGCATCGCCGGATAAATATTTAATTTCTTCTTCTGTCCAATGTTTGAAATATTATGTAGAATGGAATCCCGTAAACTTTCAACTGAGAGGTATTTTCTTTTCTCCAGAAATAAATGCATAGCCACATAAATATTTAAATTCTTCTTCTGTAGGCTGTCTGTAGTTTTATGTAGAGATGAATCTTGTTTATTTTAACGGAGAGGCATTTACTTTTCCCCAGAAATAAATGCATCGCCGCATAAATATTTAATTTCTTCTTGTAATGGATGTCTTTCGTAGTATGTAGAGTGGATTCTTGATTATTTCAACGGAGAGGCATTTACTTTTCTCTAGAAATAAATGCATCGTCGCATAAATATTTAAAATCTTCTTCTGTAGGATGTCTGTAGTATTATGTAGAGATGAATCTTGTTTATTTTAACGGAGAGGCATTTACTTTTCCCCAGAAATAAATGCATCGCCGCATAATTATTTAAATTCTTCTTCTGTGGGATGTCTGTAGTATTATGTAGAGATGAATCTTGTTTATTTTAACGGAGAGGAATTTACTTTTCTCCAGAAATAAATGCATCGCCGCATAAATATTTAATTTCCTCTTGTATCGGATGTCTGTCGTAGTATGTAGAGTGGAATCTTTTAATTCGACGGAGAGGCATTTACTTTTCTCAAGAAATAAATGCATCGCCGCATAAATATATAAATTCTTCTTGTATCGGATATCTGTCGTAGTATGTAGAGATGAATCTTGTTTATTTTAACGGAGAGGCATTCACTTTTTCCCAGAAATAAATGCATCGCCGCATAAATATTTAATTTCTTCTTGTATCGGATGTCTGTCGTAGTATGTAGAGATGAATCTTGTTTATTTCAACGGAGAGGTATTTCCTTTTCTCCAGAAATAAATGCATCGCCACATAAATATTTAATTTCTTCTTGTATCGGATGTCTGTCGTAGTATGTAGAGATGAATCTTGTTTATTTCAACGGAGAGGTATTTCCTTTTCTCCAGAAATAAATGCATCGCCGCATAAATATTTATATTCTTCTTCTGTAGGATGTCTGTGGTATTATGTAGAGATGAATATTGTTTATTTTAACGGAGAGGCATTTACTTTTTCCCAGAAATAAATGCATCGCCGCATAAATATTTAAATTCTTCTTGTATCGTATGCCTGTCGTAGTATGTATAATGGAATCTTTTAATTCAAGGGAGAGGCATTTACTTTTCTCCAGAAATAAATGCATCGCCACATAAATATTTAAATTAGTCTTCTGTCGGATGTCTGTATTATTATGTAGATAAGAATCTTGATTCTTTTAACGGAGAGGCATTTACTTTTCCCCAGAAATAAATGCATCGCCGCATAAATATTTAATTTCTTCTTGTAATGGATGTCTTTCGTAGTATGTAGAGTGGAATCTTTTATTTCAACGGAGAGGCATTTACTTTTAACCAGAAATAAGTGCATCGCCGGATAAATATTTAATTTCTTCTTCTGTCCAATGTTTGAAATATTATGTAGAATGGAATCTCGTAAACTTTCAACTGAGAATTATTTTCTTTTCTCCAGAAATAAACGCATAGCCACATAAATATTTAAATTCTTCTTCTGTAGGATGTCTGTCGTATTATGTAGAGATGAATCTTGCTTAATTTAACGGAGAGGCATTTACTTTTCCTCAGAAATAAATGTATCGCCGCATAAATATTTACCTTATTCTTGTATCGGATGTCTGTCGTAGTATGTAAATTGGAATCTTTTAATTCAACGGAGAGGCATTTACTTTTCTCCAGAAATAAATGCTTCGCCTCATAAATATTTTAATTGTTCTTCTGTAGGATGTCAGTCGTATTATGTAGAGGTGAATCTTGTTTATTTTAACGGAGAGGCATTTACTTTTCCCCAGAAATAAATGCATCGCCGCATAAATATTTAATTTCTTCTTGTAATGGATGTCTTTCCTAGTATGTAGAGTGGAATCTTTTAATTCAACGGAGAGGCATTTACTTTTCTCCAGAAATAAATGCATCGCCGCATAAATATTTAAATTCGTCTTCTGTCGGATGTCTGTAATATTATGTAGATAAGAATCTTGTTTCTTTTAACGGAGAGGCATTTACTTTTAACCAGAAATAAATGCATCGCCGCATAAATATTTAATTTCTTCTTCTGTCCAATGTGTGAAATATTATGTAGAATGGAATCTCGTAAACTTTCTTCGGAGAGGTATTTTCTTTTCTCCAGAAATAAATGCATCGCCGCATAAATATTTAAATTCTTCTTCTGTAGGATGTCTGTAGTATTATATAGATATGAATCTTGTTTCTTTTAACGGAGAGTCATTTACTTTTCCCCAGAAATAAATGCATCGCCGCATAAAAATTTAATTTCTTCTTGTATCGGATGTCTTTCGTAGTATGTAGGGTGGAATATTTTAATTCAACGGAGAGGCATTTACTTTTCTCCAGAAATAAATGCATCGCCGCATAAATATTTAAATTCTTCTTCTGTAGGATGTCTGTAGTATTATGTAGATATGAATCTTGTTTCTTTTAACGGAGAGACATTTACTTTTGCCCAGAAATAAATGCATCGCCGCATAAATATTTAATTTATTCTTGTATCGGGTGTCTTTCGTAGTATGTAGGGTGGAATATTTTAATTCAACGGAGAGGCATTTACTTTTCTCCAGAAATAAATGTATCGCCGCATAAATATTTAAATTCTTTTTCTGTCGGATGTTTGTAGTATTATGTAGATATGAATCATGTTTCTTTTAACGGAGAGGCATTTACTTTTCCCCAGAAATAAATGCATCGCTGCATAAATATTTAATTTCTTCTTGTAATGGATGTCTTTCGTAGTATGTAGAGTGGAATCTTTAATTCAACGGAGAGGCATTTACTTTTCTCCAGAAATAAATGCATCGCCGCATAAATATTTAAATTCTTCTTCTGTAGGCTGTCTGTAGTTTTATGTAGAGATGAATCTTGTTTATTTTAACGGAGAGGCATTTACTTTTCCCCAGAAATAAATGCATCGCCGCATAAATATTTAATTTCTTCTTGTAATGGATGTCTTTCGTAGTATGTAGAGTGGATTCTTGATTATTTCAACGGAGAGGCATTTACTTTTCTCTAGAAATAAATGCATCGTCGCATAAATATTTAAAATCTTCTTCTGTAGGATGTCTGTAGTATTATGTAGAGATGAATCTTGTTTATTTTAACGGAGAGGCATTTACTTTTCCCCAGAAATAAATGCATCGCCGCATAATTATTTAAATTCTTCTTCTGTGGGATGTCTGTAGTATTATGTAGAGATGAATCTTGTTTATTTTAACGGAGAGGAATTTACTTTTCTCCAGAAATAAATGCATCGCCGCATAAATATTTAATTTCCTCTTGTATCGGATGTCTGTCGTAGTATGTAGAGTGGAATCTTTTAATTCGACGGAGAGGCATTTACTTTTCTCAAGAAATAAATGCATCGCCGCATAAATATATAAATTCTTCTTGTATCGGATATCTGTCGTAGTATGTAGAGATGAATCTTGTTTATTTTAACGGAGAGGCATTCACTTTTTCCCAGAAATAAATGCATCGCCGCATAAATATTTAATTTCTTCTTGTATCGGATGTCTGTCGTAGTATGTAGAGATGAATCTTGTTTATTTCAACGGAGAGGTATTTCCTTTTCTCCAGAAATAAATGCATCGCCACATAAATATTTAATTTCTTCTTGTATCGGATGTCTGTCGTAGTATGTAGAGATGAATCTTGTTTATTTCAACGGAGAGGTATTTCCTTTTCTCCAGAAATAAATGCATCGCCGCATAAATATTTATATTCTTCTTCTGTAGGATGTCTGTGGTATTATGTAGAGATGAATATTGTTTATTTTAACGGAGAGGCATTTACTTTTTCCCAGAAATAAATGCATCGCCGCATAAATATTTAAATTCTTCTTGTATCGTATGCCTGTCGTAGTATGTATAATGGAATCTTTTAATTCAAGGGAGAGGCATTTACTTTTCTCCAGAAATAAATGCATCGCCACATAAATATTTAAATTAGTCTTCTGTCGGATGTCTGTATTATTATGTAGATAAGAATCTTGATTCTTTTAACGGAGAGGCATTTACTTTTCCCCAGAAATAAATGCATCGCCGCATAAATATTTAATTTCTTCTTGTAATGGATGTCTTTCGTAGTATGTAGAGTGGAATCTTTTATTTCAACGGAGAGGCATTTACTTTTAACCAGAAATAAGTGCATCGCCGGATAAATATTTAATTTCTTCTTCTGTCCAATGTTTGAAATATTATGTAGAATGGAATCTCATAAACTTTCAACTGAGAATTATTTTCTTTTCTCCAGAAATAAACGCATAGCCACATAAATATTTAAATTCTTCTTCTGTAGGATGTCTGTCGTATTATGTAGAGATGAATCTTGCTTAATTTAACGGAGAGGCATTTACTTTTCCTCAGAAATAAATGTATCGCCGCATAAATATTTACCTTATTCTTGTATCGGATGTCTGTCGTAGTATGTAAATTGGAATCTTTTAATTCAACGGAGAGGCATTTACTTTTCTCCAGAAATAAATGCTTCGCCTCATAAATATTTTAATTGTTCTTCTGTAGGATGTCAGTCGTATTATGTAGAGGTGAATCTTGTTTATTTTAACGGAGAGGCATTTACTTTTCCCCAGAAATAAATGCATCGCCGTATAAATATTTAATTTCTTCTTGTAATGGATGTCTTTCCTAGTATGTAGAGTGGAATCTTTTAATTCAACGGAGAGGCATTTACTTTTCTCCAGAAATAAATGCATCGCCGCATAAATATTTAAATTCGTCTTCTGTCGGATGTCTGTAATATTATGTAGATAAGAATCTTGTTTCTTTTAACGGAGAGGCATTTACTTTTAACCAGAAATAAATGCATCGCCGCATAAATATTTAATTTCTTCTTCTGTCCAATGTGTGAAATGTTATGTAGAATGGAATCTCGTAAACTTTCTTCGGAGAGGTATTTTCTTTTCTCCAGAAATAAATGCATCGCCGCATAAATATTTAAATTCTTCTTCTGTAGGATGTCTGTAGTATTATATAGATATGAATCTTGTTTCTTTTAACGGAGAGTCATTTACTTTTCCCCAGAAATAAATGCATCGCCGCATAAAAATTTAATTTCTTCTTGTATCGGATGTCTTTCGTAGTATGTAGGGTGGAATATTTTAATTCAACGGAGAGGCATTTACTTTTCTCCAGAAATAAATGCATCGCCGCATAAATATTTAAATTCTTCTTCTGTAGGATGTCTGTAGTATTATGTAGATATGAATCTTGTTTCTTTTAACGGAGAGGCATTTACTTTTGCCCAGAAATAAATGCATCGCCGCATAAATATTTAATTTATTCTTGTATCGGGTGTCTTTCGTAGTATGTAGGGTGGAATATTTTAATTCAACGGAGAGGCATTTACTTTTCTCCAGAAATAAATGCATCGCCGCATAAATATTTAAATTCTTTTTCTGTCGGATGTTTGTAGTATTATGTAGATATGAATCATGTTTCTTTTAACGGAGAGGCATTTACCTTTCCCCAGAAATAAATGCATCGCTGCATAAATATTTAATTTCTTCTTGTAATGGATGTCTTTCGTAGTATGTAGAGTGGAATCTTTAATTCAACGGAGAGGCATTTACTTTTCTCCAGAAATAAATGCATCGCCGCATAAATATTTAAATTCTTCTTCTGTAGGCTGTCTGTAGTTTTATGTAGAGATGAATCTTGTTTATTTTAACGGAGAGGCATTTACTTTTCCCCAGAAATAAATGCATCGCCGCATAAATATTTAATTTCTTCTTGTAATGGATGTCTTTCGTAGTATGTAGAGTGGATTCTTGATTATTTCAACGGAGAGGCATTTACTTTTCTCTAGAAATAAATGCATCGTCGCATAAATATTTAAAATCTTCTTCTGTAGGATGTCTGTAGTATTATGTAGAGATGAATCTTGTTTATTTTAACGGAGAGGCATTTACTTTTCCCCAGAAATAAATGCATCGCCGCATAATTATTTAAATTCTTCTTCTGTGGGATGTCTGTAGTATTATGTAGAGATGAATCTTGTTTATTTTAACGGAGAGGAATTTACTTTTCTCCAGAAATAAATGCATCGCCGCATAAATATTTAATTTCCTCTTGTATCGGATGTCTGTCGTAGTATGTAGAGTGGAATCTTTTAATTCGACGGAGAGGCATTTACTTTTCTCAAGAAATAAATGCATCGCCGCATAAATATATAAATTCTTCTTGTATCTGATATCTGTCGTAGTATGTAGAGATGAATCTTGTTTATTTTAACGGAGAGGCATTCACTTTTTCCCAGAAATAAATGCATCGCCGCATAAATATTTAATATCTTCTCGTATCGGATGTCTTTCGTAGTATGTAGAGTGGAATCTTTTAATTCAACGGAGAGGCATTTACTTTTCTCCAGAAATAAATGCATCGCCGCATAAATATTTAAATTCTTCTTCTGTAGGATGTCTGTAGTATTATATAGATATGAATCTTGTTTCTTTTAACGGAGAGTCATTTACTTTTCCCCAGAAATAAATGCATCGCCGCATAAAAATTTAATTTCTTCTTGTATCGGATGTCTTTCGTAGTATGTAGGGTGGAATATTTTAATTCAACGGAGAGGCATTTACTTTTCTCCAGAAATAAATGCATCGCCGCATAAATATTTAAATTCTTCTTCTGTAGGATGTCTGTAGTATTATGTAGATATGAATCTTGTTTCTTTTAACGGAGAGGCATTTACTTTTGCCCAGAAATAAATGCATCGCCGCATAAATATTTAATTTATTCTTGTATCGGGTGTCTTTCGTAGTATGTAGGGTGGAATATTTTAATTCAACGGAGAGGCATTTACTTTTCTCCAGAAATAAATGCATCGCCGCATAAATATTTAAATTCTTTTTCTGTCGGACGTTTGTAGTATTATGTAGATATGAATCATGTTTCTTTTAACGGAGAGGCATTTACCTTTCCCCAGAAATAAATGCATCGCTGCATAAATATTTAATTTCTTCTTGTAATGGATGTCTTTCGTAGTATGTAGAGTGGAATCTTTAATTCAACGGAGAGGCATTTACTTTTCTCCAGAAATAAATGCATCGCCGCATAAATATTTAAATTCTTCTTCTGTAGGCTGTCTGTAGTTTTATGTAGAGATGAATCTTGTTTATTTTAACGGAGAGGCATTTACTTTTCCCCAGAAATAAATGCATCGCCGCATAAATATTTAATTTCTTCTTGTAATGGATGTCTTTCGTAGTATGTAGAGTGGATTCTTGATTATTTCAACGGAGAGGCATTTACTTTTCTCTAGAAATAAATGCATCGTCGCATAAATATTTAAAATCTTCTTCTGTAGGATGTCTGTAGTATTATGTAGAGATGAATCTTGTTTATTTTAACGGAGAGGCATTTACTTTTCCCCAGAAATAAATGCATCGCCGCATAATTATTTAAATTCTTCTTCTGTCGGATGTCTGTAGTATTATGTAGAGATGAATCTTGTTTATTTTAACGGAGAGGAATTTACTTTTCTCCAGAAATAAATGCATCGCCGCATAAATATTTAATTTCCTCTTGTATCGGATATCTGTCGTAGAATGTAGAGTGGAATCTTTTAATTCGACGGAGAGGCATTTACTTTTCTCAAGAAATAAATGCATCGCCGCATAAATATATAAATTCTTCTTGTATCGGATATCTGTCGTAGTATGTAGAGATGAATCTTGTTTATTTTAACGGAGAGGCATTCACTTTTTCCCAGAAATAAATGCATCGCCGCATAAATATTTAATTTCTTCTTGTATCGGATGTCTGTCGTAGTATGTAGAGATGAATCTTGTTTATTTCAACGGAGAGGTATTTCCTTTTCTCCAGAAATAAATGCATCGCCACATAAATATTTAATTTCTTCTTGTATCGGATGTCTGTCGTAGTATGTAGAGATGAATCTTGTTTATTTCAACGGAGAGGTATTTCCTTTTCTCCAGAAATAAATGCATCGCCGCATAAATATTTATATTCTTCTTCTGTAGGATGTCTGTGGTATTATGTAGAGATGAATCTTGTTTATTTTAACGGAGAGGCATTTACTTTTTCCCAGAAATAAATGCATCGCCGCATAAATATTTAAATTCTTCTTGTATCGTATGCCTGTCGTAGTATGTATAATGGAATCTTTTAATTCAAGGGAGAGGCATTTACTTTTCTCCAGAAATAAATGCATCGCCACATAAATATTTAAATTAGTCTTCTGTCGGATGTCTGTATTATTATGTAGATAAGAATCTTAGTTCTTTTAACGGAGAGGCATTTACTTTTCCCCAGAAATAAATGCATCGCCGCATAAATATTTAATTTCTTCTTGTAATGGATGTCTTTCGTAGTATGTAGAGTGGAATCTTTTATTTCAACGGAGAGGCATTTACTTTTAACCAGAAATAAGTGCATCGCCGGATAAATATTTAATTTCTTCTTCTGTCCAATGTTTGAAATATTATGTAGAATGGAATCCCGTAAACTTTCAACTGAGAGGTATTTTCTTTTCTCCAGAAATAAATGCATAGCCACATAAATATTTAAATTCTTCTTCTGTAGGATGTCTGTCGTATTATGTAGAGATGAATCTTGCTTAATTTAACGGAGAGGCATTTACTTTTCCTCAGAAATAAATGTATCGCCGCATAAATATTTACCTTATTCTTGTATCGGATGTCTGTCGTAGTATGTAAATTGGAATCTTTTAATTCAACGGAGAGGCATTTACTTTTCTCCAGAAATAAATGCTTCGCCTCATAAATATTTTAATTGTTCTTCTGTAGGATGTCAGTCGTATTATGTAGAGGTGAATCTTGTTTATTTTAACGGAGAGGCATTTACTTTTCCCCTGAAATAAATGCATCGCCGCATAAATATTTAATTTCTTCTTGTAATGGATGCCTTTCCTAGTATGTAGAGTGGAATCTTTTAATTCAACGGAGAGGCATTTACTTTTCTCCAGAAATAAATGCATCGCCGCATAAATATTTAAATTCGTCTTCTGTCGGATGTCTGTAATATTATGTAGATAAGAATCTTGTTTCTTTTAACGGAGAGGCATTTACTTTTAACCAGAAATAAATGCATCGCCGCATAAATATTTAATTTCTTCTTCTGTCCAATGTGTGAAATATTATGTAGAATGGAATCTCGTAAACTTTCTTCGGAGAGGTATTTTCTTTTCTCCAGAAATAAATGCATCGCCGCATAAATATTTAAATTCTTCTTCTGTAGGATGTCTGTAGTATTATATAGATATGAATCTTGTTTCTTTTAACGGAGAGTCATTTACTTTTCCCCAGAAATAAATGCATCGCCGCATAAAAATTTAATTTCTTCTTGTATCGGATGTCTTTCGTAGTATGTAGGGTGGAATATTTTAATTCAACGGAGAGGCATTTACTTTTCTCCAGAAATAAATGCATCGCCGCATAAATATTTAAATTCTTCTTCTGTAGGATGTCTGTAGTATTATGTAGATATGAATCTTGTTTCTTTTAACGGAGAGGCATTTACTTTTGCCCAGAAATAAATGCATCGCCGCATAAATATTTAATTTATTCTTGTATCGGGTGTCTTTCGTAGTATGTAGGGTGGAATATTTTAATTCAACGGAGAGGCATTTACTTTTCTCCAGAAATAAATGCATCGCCGCATAAATATTTAAATTCTTTTTCTGTCGGATGTTTGTAGTATTATGTAGATATGAATCATGTTTCTTTTAACGGAGAGGCATTTACCTTTCCTCAGAAATAAATGCATCGCTGCATAAATATTTAATTTCTTCTTGTAATGGATGTCTTTCGTAGTATGTAGAGTGGAATCTTTAATTCAACGGAGAGGCATTTACTTTTCTCCAGAAATAAATGCATCGCCGCATAAATATTTAAATTCTTCTTCTGTAGGCTGTCTGTAGTTTTATGTAGAGATGAATCTTGTTTATTTTAACGGAGAGGCATTTACTTTTCCCCAGAAATAAATGCATCGCCGCATAAATATTTAATTTCTTCTTGTAATGGATGTCTTTCGTAGTATGTAGAGTGGATTCTTGATTATTTCAACGGAGAGGCATTTACTTTTCTCTAGAAATAAATGCATCGTCGCATAAATATTTAAAATCTTCTTCTGTAGGATGTCTGTAGTATTATGTAGAGATGAATCTTGTTTATTTTAACGGAGAGGCATTTACTTTTCCCCAGAAATAAATGCATCGCCGCATAATTATTTAAATTCTTCTTCTGTGGGATGTCTGTAGTATTATGTAGAGATGAATCTTGTTTATTTTAACGGAGAGGAATTTACTTTTCTCCAGAAATAAATGCATCGCCGCATAAATATTTAATTTCCTCTTGTATCGGATGTCTGTCGTAGTATGTAGAGTGGAATCTTTTAATTCGACGGAGAGGCATTTACTTTTCTCAAGAAATAAATGCATCGCCGCATAAATATATAAATTCTTCTTGTATCGGATATCTGTCGTAGTATGTAGAGATGAATCTTGTTTATTTTAACGGAGAGGCATTCACTTTTTCCCAGAAATAAATGCATCGCCGCATAAATATTTAATATCTTCTCGTATCGGATGTCTTTCGTAGTATGTAGAGTGGAATCTTTTAATTCAACGGAGAGGCATTTACTTTTCTCCAGAAATAAATGCATCGCCGCATAAATATTTAAATTCTTCTTCTGTAGGATGTCTGTAGTATTATATAGATATGAATCTTGTTTCTTTTAACGGAGAGTCATTTACTTTTCCCCAGAAATAAATGCATCGCCGCATAAAAATTTAATTTCTTCTTGTATCGGATGTCTTTCGTAGTATGTAGGGTGGAATATTTTAATTCAACGGAGAGGCATTTACTTTTCTCCAGAAATAAATGCATCGCCGCATAAATATTTAAATTCTTTTTCTGTCGGATGTTTGTAGTATTATGTAGATATGAATCATGTTTCTTTTAACGGAGAGGCATTTACCTTTCCCCAGAAATAAATGCATCGCTGCATAAATATTTAATTTCTTCTTGTAATGGATGTCTTTCGTAGTATGTAGAGTGGAATCTTTAATTCAACGGAGAGGCATTTACTTTTCTCCAGAAATAAATGCATCGCCGCATAAATATTTAAATTCTTCTTCTGTAGGCTGTCTGTAGCTTTATGTAGCGATGAATCTTGTTTATTTTAACGGAGAGGCATTTACTTTTCCCCAGAAATAAATGCATCGCCGCATAAATATTTAATTTCTTCTTGTAATGGATGTCTTTCGTAGTATGTAGAGTGGATTCTTGATTATTTCAACGGAGAGGCATTTACTTTTCTCTAGAAATAAATGCATCGTCGCATAAATATTTAAAATCTTCTTCTGTAGGATGTCTGTAGTATTATGTAGAGATGAATCTTGTTTATTTTAACGGAGAGGCATTTACTTTTCCCCAGAAATAAATGCATCGCCGCATAATTATTTAAATTCTTCTTCTGTCGGATGTCTGTAGTATTATGTAGAGATGAATCTTGTTTATTTTAACGGAGAGGAATTTACTTTTCTCCAGAAATAAATGCATCGCCGCATAAATATTTAATTTCCTCTTGTATCGGATATCTGTCGTAGTATGTAGAGTGGAATCTTTTAATTCGACGGAGAGGCATTTACTTTTCTCAAGAAATAAATGCATCGCCGCATAAATATATAAATTCTTCTTGTATCGCATATCTGTCGTAGTATGTAGAGATGAATCTTGTTTATTTTAACGGAGAGGCATTCACTTTTTCCCAGAAATAAATGCATCGCCGCATAAATATTTAATTTCTTCTTGTATCGGATGTCTGTCGTAGTATGTAGAGATGAATCTTGTTTATTTCAACGGAGAGGTATTTCCTTTTCTCCAGAAATAAATGCATCGCCACATAAATATTTAATTTCTTCTTGTATCGGATGTCTGTCGTAGTATGTAGAGATGAATCTTGTTTATTTCAACGGAGAGGTATTTCCTTTTCTCCAGAAATAAATGCATCGCCGCATAAATATTTATATTCTTCTTCTGTAGGATGTCTGTGGTATTATGTAGAGATGAATCTTGTTTATTTTAACGGAGAGGCATTTACTTTTTCCCAGAAATAAATGCATCGCCGCATAAATATTTAAATTCTTTTTCTGTCGGATGTTTGTAGTATTATGTAGATATGAATCATGTTTCTTTTAACGGAGAGGCATTTACCTTTCCCCAGAAATAAATGCATCGCTGCATAAATATTTAATTTCTTCTTGTAATGGATGTCTTTCGTAGTATGTAGAGTGGAATCTTTAATTCAACGGAGAGGCATTTACTTTTCTCCAGAAATAAATGCATCGCCGCATAAATATTTAAATTCTTCTTCTGTAGGCTGTCTGTAGCTTTATGTAGCGATGAATCTTGTTTATTTTAACGGAGAGGCATTTACTTTTCCCCAGAAATAAATGCATCGCCGCATAAATATTTAATTTCTTCTTGTAATGGATGTCTTTCGTAGTATGTAGAGTGGATTCTTGATTATTTCAACGGAGAGGCATTTACTTTTCTCTAGAAATAAATGCATCGTCGCATAAATATTTAAAATCTTCTTCTGTAGGATGTCTGTAGTATTATGTAGAGATGAATCTTGTTTATTTTAACGGAGAGGCATTTACTTTTCCCCAGAAATAAATGCATCGCCGCATAATTATTTAAATTCTTCTTCTGTCGGATGTCTGTAGTATTATGTAGAGATGAATCTTGTTTATTTTAACGGAGAGGAATTTACTTTTCTCCAGAAATAAATGCATCGCCGCATAAATATTTAATTTCCTCTTGTATCGGATATCTGTCGTAGTATGTAGAGTGGAATCTTTTAATTCGACGGAGAGGCATTTACTTTTCTCAAGAAATAAATGCATCGCCGCATAAATATATAAATTCTTCTTGTATCGCATATCTGTCGTAGTATGTAGAGATGAATCTTGTTTATTTTAACGGAGAGGCATTCACTTTTTCCCAGAAATAAATGCATCGCCGCATAAATATTTAATTTCTTCTTGTATCGGATGTCTGTCGTAGTATGTAGAGATGAATCTTGTTTATTTCAACGGAGAGGTATTTCCTTTTCTCCAGAAATAAATGCATCGCCACATAAATATTTAATTTCTTCTTGTATCGGATGTCTGTCGTAGTATGTAGAGATGAATCTTGTTTATTTCAACGGAGAGGTATTTCCTTTTCTCCAGAAATAAATGCATCGCCGCATAAATATTTATATTCTTCTTCTGTAGGATGTCTGTGGTATTATGTAGAGATGAATCTTGTTTATTTTAACGGAGAGGCATTTACTTTTTCCCAGAAATAAATGCATCGCCGCATAAATATTTAAATTCTTCTTGTATCGTATGCCTGTCGTAGTATGTATAATGGAATCTTTTAATTCAAGGGAGAGGCATTTACTTTTCTCCAGAAATAAATGCATCGCCACATAAATATTTAAATTAGTCTTCTGTCGGATGTCTGTATTATTATGTAGATAAGAATCTTGATTCTTTTAACGGAGAGGCATTTACTTTTCCCCAGAAATAAATGCATCGCCGCATAAATATTTAATTTCTTCTTGTAATGGATGTCTTTCGTAGTATGTAGAGTGGAATCTTTTATTTCAACGGAGAGGCATTTACTTTTAACCAGAAATAAGTGCATCGCCGGATAAATATTTAATTTCTTCTTCTGTCCAATGTTTGAAATATTATGTAGAATGGAATCCCGTAAACTTTCAACTGAGAGGTATTTTCTTTTCTCCAGAAATAAATGCATAGCCACATAAATATTTAAATTCTTCTTCTGTAGGCTGTCTGTAGTTTTATGTAGAGATGAATCTTGTTTATTTTAACGGAGAGGCATTTACTTTTCCCCAGAAATAAATGCATCGCCGCATAAATATTTAATTTCTTCTTGTAATGGATGTCTTTCGTAGTATGTAGAGTGGATTCTTGATTATTTCAACGGAGAGGCATTTACTTTTCTCTAGAAATAAATGCATCGTCGCATAAATATTTAAAATCTTCTTCTGTAGGATGTCTGTAGTATTATGTAGAGATGAATCTTGTTTATTTTAACGGAGAGGCATTTACTTTTCCCCAGAAATAAATGCATCGCCGCATAATTATTTAAATTCTTCTTCTGTGGGATGTCTGTAGTATTATGTAGAGATGAATCTTGTTTATTTTAACGGAGAGGAATTTACTTTTCTCCAGAAATAAATGCATCGCCGCATAAATATTTAATTTCCTCTTGTATCGGATGTCTGTCGTAGTATGTAGAGTGGAATCTTTTAATTCGACGGAGAGGCATTTACTTTTCTCAAGAAATAAATGCATCGCCGCATAAATATATAAATTCTTCTTGTATCGGATATCTGTCGTAGTATGTAGAGATGAATCTTGTTTATTTTAACGGAGAGGCATTCACTTTTTCCCAGAAATAAATGCATCGCCGCATAAATATTTAATTTCTTCTTGTATCGGATGTCTGTCGTAGTATGTAGAGATGAATCTTGTTTATTTCAACGGAGAGGTATTTCCTTTTCTCCAGAAATAAATGCATCGCCACATAAATATTTAATTTCTTCTTGTATCGGATGTCTGTCGTAGTATGTAGAGATGAATCTTGTTTATTTCAACGGAGAGGTATTTCCTTTTCTCCAGAAATAAATGCATCGCCGCATAAATATTTATATTCTTCTTCTGTAGGATGTCTGTGGTATTATGTAGAGATGAATATTGTTTATTTTAACGGAGAGGCATTTACTTTTTCCCAGAAATAAATGCATCGCCGCATAAATATTTAAATTCTTCTTGTATCGTATGCCTGTCGTAGTATGTATAATGGAATCTTTTAATTCAAGGGAGAGGCATTTACTTTTCTCCAGAAATAAATGCATCGCCACATAAATATTTAAATTAGTCTTCTGTCGGATGTCTGTATTATTATGTAGATAAGAATCTTGATTCTTTTAACGGAGAGGCATTTACTTTTCCCCAGAAATAAATGCATCGCCGCATAAATATTTAATTTCTTCTTGTAATGGATGTCTTTCGTAGTATGTAGAGTGGAATCTTTTATTTCAACGGAGAGGCATTTACTTTTAACCAGAAATAAGTGCATCGCCGGATAAATATTTAATTTCTTCTTCTGTCCAATGTTTGAAATATTATGTAGAATGGAATCTCGTAAACTTTCAACTGAGAATTATTTTCTTTTCTCCAGAAATAAACGCATAGCCACATAAATATTTAAATTCTTCTTCTGTAGGATGTCTGTCGTATTATGTAGAGATGAATCTTGCTTAATTTAACGGAGAGGCATTTACTTTTCCTCAGAAATAAATGTATCGCCGCATAAATATTTACCTTATTCTTGTATCGGATGTCTGTCGTAGTATGTAAATTGGAATCTTTTAATTCAACGGAGAGGCATTTACTTTTCTCCAGAAATAAATGCTTCGCCTCATAAATATTTTAATTGTTCTTCTGTAGGATGTCAGTCGTATTATGTAGAGGTGAATCTTGTTTATTTTAACGGAGAGGCATTTACTTTTCCCCAGAAATAAATGCATCGCCGCATAAATATTTAATTTCTTCTTGTAATGGATGTCTTTCCTAGTATGTAGAGTGGAATCTTTTAATTCAACGGAGAGGCATTTACTTTTCTCCAGAAATAAATGCATCGCCGCATAAATATTTAAATTCGTCTTCTGTCGGATGTCTGTAATATTATGTAGATAAGAATCTTGTTTCTTTTAACGGAGAGGCATTTACTTTTAACCAGAAATAAATGCATCGCCGCATAAATATTTAATTTCTTCTTCTGTCCAATGTGTGAAATATTATGTAGAATGGAATCTCGTAAACTTTCTTCGGAGAGGTATTTTCTTTTCTCCAGAAATAAATGCATCGCCGCATAAATATTTAAATTCTTCTTCTGTAGGATGTCTGTAGTATTATATAGATATGAATCTTGTTTCTTTTAACGGAGAGTCATTTACTTTTCCCCAGAAATAAATGCATCGCCGCATAAAAATTTAATTTCTTCTTGTATCGGATGTCTTTCGTAGTATGTAGGGTGGAATATTTTAATTCAACGGAGAGGCATTTACTTTTCTCCAGAAATAAATGCATCGCCGCATAAATATTTAAATTCTTCTTCTGTAGGATGTCTGTAGTATTATGTAGATATGAATCTTGTTTCTTTTAACGGAGAGACATTTACTTTTGCCCAGAAATAAATGCATCGCCGCATAAATATTTAATTTATTCTTGTATCGGGTGTCTTTCGTAGTATGTAGGGTGGAATATTTTAATTCAACGGAGAGGCATTTACTTTTCTCCAGAAATAAATGTATCGCCGCATAAATATTTAAATTCTTTTTCTGTCGGATGTTTGTAGTATTATGTAGATATGAATCATGTTTCTTTTAACGGAGAGGCATTTACTTTTCCCCAGAAATAAATGCATCGCTGCATAAATATTTAATTTCTTCTTGTAATGGATGTCTTTCGTAGTATGTAGAGTGGAATCTTTAATTCAACGGAGAGGCATTTACTTTTCTCCAGAAATAAATGCATCGCCGCATAAATATTTAAATTCTTCTTCTGTAGGCTGTCTGTAGTTTTATGTAGAGATGAATCTTGTTTATTTTAACGGAGAGGCATTTACTTTTCCCCAGAAATAAATGCATCGCCGCATAAATATTTAATTTCTTCTTGTAATGGATGTCTTTCGTAGTATGTAGAGTGGATTCTTGATTATTTCAACGGAGAGGCATTTACTTTTCTCTAGAAATAAATGCATCGTCGCATAAATATTTAAAATCTTCTTCTGTAGGATGTCTGTAGTATTATGTAGAGATGAATCTTGTTTATTTTAACGGAGAGGCATTTACTTTTCCCCAGAAATAAATGCATCGCCGCATAATTATTTAAATTCTTCTTCTGTGGGATGTCTGTAGTATTATGTAGAGATGAATCTTGTTTATTTTAACGGAGAGGAATTTACTTTTCTCCAGAAATAAATGCATCGCCGCATAAATATTTAATTTCCTCTTGTATCGGATGTCTGTCGTAGTATGTAGAGTGGAATCTTTTAATTCGACGGAGAGGCATTTACTTTTCTCAAGAAATAAATGCATCGCCGCATAAATATATAAATTCTTCTTGTATCGGATATCTGTCGTAGTATGTAGAGATGAATCTTGTTTATTTTAACGGAGAGGCATTCACTTTTTCCCAGAAATAAATGCATCGCCGCATAAATATTTAATTTCTTCTTGTATCGGATGTCTGTCGTAGTATGTAGAGATGAATCTTGTTTATTTCAACGGAGAGGTATTTCCTTTTCTCCAGAAATAAATGCATCGCCACATAAATATTTAATTTCTTCTTGTATCGGATGTCTGTCGTAGTATGTAGAGATGAATCTTGTTTATTTCAACGGAGAGGTATTTCCTTTTCTCCAGAAATAAATGCATCGCCGCATAAATATTTATATTCTTCTTCTGTAGGATGTCTGTGGTATTATGTAGAGATGAATATTGTTTATTTTAACGGAGAGGCATTTACTTTTTCCCAGAAATAAATGCATCGCCGCATAAATATTTAAATTCTTCTTGTATCGTATGCCTGTCGTAGTATGTATAATGGAATCTTTTAATTCAAGGGAGAGGCATTTACTTTTCTCCAGAAATAAATGCATCGCCACATAAATATTTAAATTAGTCTTCTGTCGGATGTCTGTATTATTATGTAGATAAGAATCTTGATTCTTTTAACGGAGAGGCATTTACTTTTCCCCAGAAATAAATGCATCGCCGCATAAATATTTAATTTCTTCTTGTAATGGATGTCTTTCGTAGTATGTAGAGTGGAATCTTTTATTTCAACGGAGAGGCATTTACTTTTAACCAGAAATAAGTGCATCGCCGGATAAATATTTAATTTCTTCTTCTGTCCAATGTTTGAAATATTATGTAGAATGGAATCTCATAAACTTTCAACTGAGAATTATTTTCTTTTCTCCAGAAATAAACGCATAGCCACATAAATATTTAAATTCTTCTTCTGTAGGATGTCTGTCGTATTATGTAGAGATGAATCTTGCTTAATTTAACGGAGAGGCATTTACTTTTCCTCAGAAATAAATGTATCGCCGCATAAATATTTACCTTATTCTTGTATCGGATGTCTGTCGTAGTATGTAAATTGGAATCTTTTAATTCAACGGAGAGGCATTTACTTTTCTCCAGAAATAAATGCTTCGCCTCATAAATATTTTAATTGTTCTTCTGTAGGATGTCAGTCGTATTATGTAGAGGTGAATCTTGTTTATTTTAACGGAGAGGCATTTACTTTTCCCCAGAAATAAATGCATCGCCGTATAAATATTTAATTTCTTCTTGTAATGGATGTCTTTCCTAGTATGTAGAGTGGAATCTTTTAATTCAACGGAGAGGCATTTACTTTTCTCCAGAAATAAATGCATCGCCGCATAAATATTTAAATTCGTCTTCTGTCGGATGTCTGTAATATTATGTAGATAAGAATCTTGTTTCTTTTAACGGAGAGGCATTTACTTTTAACCAGAAATAAATGCATCGCCGCATAAATATTTAATTTCTTCTTCTGTCCAATGTGTGAAATGTTATGTAGAATGGAATCTCGTAAACTTTCTTCGGAGAGGTATTTTCTTTTCTCCAGAAATAAATGCATCGCCGCATAAATATTTAAATTCTTCTTCTGTAGGATGTCTGTAGTATTATATAGATATGAATCTTGTTTCTTTTAACGGAGAGTCATTTACTTTTCCCCAGAAATAAATGCATCGCCGCATAAAAATTTAATTTCTTCTTGTATCGGATGTCTTTCGTAGTATGTAGGGTGGAATATTTTAATTCAACGGAGAGGCATTTACTTTTCTCCAGAAATAAATGCATCGCCGCATAAATATTTAAATTCTTCTTCTGTAGGATGTCTGTAGTATTATGTAGATATGAATCTTGTTTCTTTTAACGGAGAGGCATTTACTTTTGCCCAGAAATAAATGCATCGCCGCATAAATATTTAATTTATTCTTGTATCGGGTGTCTTTCGTAGTATGTAGGGTGGAATATTTTAATTCAACGGAGAGGCATTTACTTTTCTCCAGAAATAAATGCATCGCCGCATAAATATTTAAATTCTTTTTCTGTCGGATGTTTGTAGTATTATGTAGATATGAATCATGTTTCTTTTAACGGAGAGGCATTTACCTTTCCCCAGAAATAAATGCATCGCTGCATAAATATTTAATTTCTTCTTGTAATGGATGTCTTTCGTAGTATGTAGAGTGGAATCTTTAATTCAACGGAGAGGCATTTACTTTTCTCCAGAAATAAATGCATCGCCGCATAAATATTTAAATTCTTCTTCTGTAGGCTGTCTGTAGTTTTATGTAGAGATGAATCTTGTTTATTTTAACGGAGAGGCATTTACTTTTCCCCAGAAATAAATGCATCGCCGCATAAATATTTAATTTCTTCTTGTAATGGATGTCTTTCGTAGTATGTAGAGTGGATTCTTGATTATTTCAACGGAGAGGCATTTACTTTTCTCTAGAAATAAATGCATCGTCGCATAAATATTTAAAATCTTCTTCTGTAGGATGTCTGTAGTATTATGTAGAGATGAATCTTGTTTATTTTAACGGAGAGGCATTTACTTTTCCCCAGAAATAAATGCATCGCCGCATAATTATTTAAATTCTTCTTCTGTGGGATGTCTGTAGTATTATGTAGAGATGAATCTTGTTTATTTTAACGGAGAGGAATTTACTTTTCTCCAGAAATAAATGCATCGCCGCATAAATATTTAATTTCCTCTTGTATCGGATGTCTGTCGTAGTATGTAGAGTGGAATCTTTTAATTCGACGGAGAGGCATTTACTTTTCTCAAGAAATAAATGCATCGCCGCATAAATATATAAATTCTTCTTGTATCTGATATCTGTCGTAGTATGTAGAGATGAATCTTGTTTATTTTAACGGAGAGGCATTCACTTTTTCCCAGAAATAAATGCATCGCCGCATAAATATTTAATATCTTCTCGTATCGGATGTCTTTCGTAGTATGTAGAGTGGAATCTTTTAATTCAACGGAGAGGCATTTACTTTTCTCCAGAAATAAATGCATCGCCGCATAAATATTTAAATTCTTCTTCTGTAGGATGTCTGTAGTATTATATAGATATGAATCTTGTTTCTTTTAACGGAGAGTCATTTACTTTTCCCCAGAAATAAATGCATCGCCGCATAAAAATTTAATTTCTTCTTGTATCGGATGTCTTTCGTAGTATGTAGGGTGGAATATTTTAATTCAACGGAGAGGCATTTACTTTTCTCCAGAAATAAATGCATCGCCGCATAAATATTTAAATTCTTCTTCTGTAGGATGTCTGTAGTATTATGTAGATATGAATCTTGTTTCTTTTAATGGAGAGGCATTTACTTTTGCCCAGAAATAAATGCATCGCCGCATAAATATTTAATTTATTCTTGTATCGGGTGTCTTTCGTAGTATGTAGGGTGGAATATTTTAATTCAACGGAGAGGCATTTACTTTTCTCCAGAAATAAATGCATCGCCGCATAAATATTTAAATTCTTTTTCTGTCGGATGTTTGTAGTATTATGTAGATATGAATCATGTTTCTTTTAACGGAGAGGCATTTACCTTTCCCCAGAAATAAATGCATCGCTGCATAAATATTTAATTTCTTCTTGTAATGGATGTCTTTCGTAGTATGTAGAGTGGAATCTTTAATTCAACGGAGAGGCATTTACTTTTCTCCAGAAATAAATGCATCGCCGCATAAATATTTAAATTCTTCTTCTGTAGGCTGTCTGTAGTTTTATGTAGAGATGAATCTTGTTTATTTTAACGGAGAGGCATTTACTTTTCCCCAGAAATAAATGCATCGCCGCATAAATATTTAATTTCTTCTTGTAATGGATGTCTTTCGTAGTATGTAGAGTGGATTCTTGATTATTTCAACGGAGAGGCATTTACTTTTCTCTAGAAATAAATGCATCCTCGCATAAATATTTAAAATCTTCTTCTGTAGGATGTCTGTAGTATTATGTAGAGATGAATCTTGTTTATTTTAACGGAGAGGCATTTACTTTTCCCCAGAAATAAATGCATCGCCGCATAATTATTTAAATTCTTCTTCTGTGGGATGTCTGTAGTATTATGTAGAGATGAATCTTGTTTATTTTAACGGAGAGGAATTTACTTTTCTCCAGAAATAAATGCATCGCCGCATAAATATTTAATTTCCTCTTGTATCGGATGTCTGTCGTAGTATGTAGAGTGGAATCTTTTAATTCGACGGAGAGGCATTTACTTTTCTCAAGAAATAAATGCATCGCCGCATAAATATATAAATTCTTCTTGTATCGGATATCTGTCGTAGTATGTAGAGATGAATCTTGTTTATTTTAACGGAGAGGCATTCACTTTTTCCCAGAAATAAATGCATCGCCGCATAAATATTTAATTTCTTCTTGTATCGGATATCTGTCGTAGTATGTAGAGATGAATCTTGTTTATTTCAACGGAGAGGTATTTCCTTTTCTCCAGAAATAAATGCATCGCCACATAAATATTTAATTTCTTCTTGTATCGGATGTCTGTCGTAGTATGTAGAGATGAATCTTGTTTATTTCAACGGAGAGGTATTTCCTTTTCTCCAGAAATAAATGCATCGCCGCATAAATATTTATATTCTTCTTCTGTAGGATGTCTGTGGTATTATGTAGAGATGAATCTTGTTTATTTTAACGGAGAGGCATTTACTTTTTCCCAGAAATAAATGAATCGCCGCATAAATATTTAAATTCTTCTTGTATCGTATGCCTGTCGTAGTATGTATAATGGAATCTTTTAATTCAAGGGAGAGGCATTTACTTTTCTCCAGAAATAAATGCATCGCCACATAAATATTTAAATTAGTCTTCTGTCGGATGTCTGTATTATTATGTAGATAAGAATCTTGATTCTTTTAACGGAGAGGCATTTACTTTTCCCCAGAAATAAATGCATCGCCGCATAAATATTTAATTTCTTCTTGTAATGGATGTCTTTCGTAGTATGTAGAGTGGAATCTTTTATTTCAACGGAGAGGCATTTACTTTTAACCAGAAATAAGTGCATCGCCGGATAAATATTTAATTTCTTCTTCTGTCCAATGTTTGAAATATTATGTAGAATGGAATCCCGTAAACTTTCAACTGAGAGGTATTTTCTTTTCTCCAGAAATAAATGCATAGCCACATAAATATTTAAATTCTTCTTCTGTAGGATGTCTGTCGTACTATGTAGAGATGAATCTTGCTTAATTTAACGGAGAGGCATTTACTTTTCCTCAGAAATAAATGTATCGCAGCATAAATATTTACCTTCTTCTTGTATCGGATGTCTGTCGTAGTATGTAAATTGGAATCTTTTAATTCAACGGAGAGGCATTTACTTTTCTCCAGAAATAAATGCTTCGCCTCATAAATATTTTAATTGTTCTTCTGTAGGATGTCAGTCGTATTATGTAGAGGTGAATCTTGTTTATTTTAACGGAGAGGCATTTACTTTTCCCCAGAAATAAATGCATCGCCGCATAAATATTTAATTTCTTCTTGTAATGGATGTCTTTCCTAGTATGTAGAGTGGAATCTTTTAATTCAACGGAGAGGCATTTACTTTTCTCCAGAAATAAATGCATCGCCGCATAAATATTTAAATTCGTCTTCTGTCGGATGTCTGTAATATTATGTAGATAAGAATCTTGTTTCTTTTAACGGAGAGGCATTTACTTTTTCCCAGAAATAAATGCATCGCCGCATAAATATTTTAATTCTTCTTATGTGGGATGTCTTTCGTATTATGTAGAGGTGAATCTTGTTTATTTTAACGGAGAGGCATTTACTTTTCCCCAGAAATAAATGCATCGCCGCATAAATATTTAATATCTTCTCGTATCGGATGTCTTTCGTAGTATGTAGAGTGGAATCTTTTAATTCAACGGAGAGGCATTTACTTTTCTCCAGAAATAAATGCATCGCCGCATAAATATTTAAATTCTTCTTCTGTAGGATGTCTGTAGTATTATATAGATATGAATCTTGTTTCTTTTAACGGAGAGTCATTTACTTTTCCCCAGAAATAAATGCATCGCCGCATAAAAATTTAATTTCTTCTTGTATCGGATGTCTTTCGTAGTATGTAGGGTGGAATATTTTAATTCAACGGAGAGGCATTTACTTTTCTCCAGAAATAAATGCATCGCCGCATAAATATTTAAATTCTTCTTCTGTAGGATGTCTGTAGTATTATGTAGATATGAATCTTGTTTCTTTTAACGGAGAGGCATTTACTTTTGCCCAGAAATAAATGCATCGCCGCATAAATATTTAATTTATTCTTGTATCGGGTGTCTTTCGTAGTATGTAGGGTGGAATATTTTAATTCAACGGAGAGGCATTTACTTTTCTCCAGAAATAAATGCATCGCCGCATAAATATTTAAATTCTTTTTCTGTCGGACGTTTGTAGTATTATGTAGATATGAATCATGTTTCTTTTAACGGAGAGGCATTTACCTTTCCCCAGAAATAAATGCATCGCTGCATAAATATTTAATTTCTTCTTGTAATGGATGTCTTTCGTAGTATGTAGAGTGGAATCTTTAATTCAACGGAGAGGCATTTACTTTTCTCCAGAAATAAATGCATCGCCGCATAAATATTTAAATTCTTCTTCTGTAGGCTGTCTGTAGTTTTATGTAGAGATGAATCTTGTTTATTTTAACGGAGAGGCATTTACTTTTCCCCAGAAATAAATGCATCGCCGCATAAATATTTAATTTCTTCTTGTAATGGATGTCTTTCGTAGTATGTAGAGTGGATTCTTGATTATTTCAACGGAGAGGCATTTACTTTTCTCTAGAAATAAATGCATCGTCGCATAAATATTTAAAATCTTCTTCTGTAGGATGTCTGTAGTATTATGTAGAGATGAATCTTGTTTATTTTAACGGAGAGGCATTTACTTTTCCCCAGAAATAAATGCATCGCCGCATAATTATTTAAATTCTTCTTCTGTCGGATGTCTGTAGTATTATGTAGAGATGAATCTTGTTTATTTTAACGGAGAGGAATTTACTTTTCTCCAGAAATAAATGCATCGCCGCATAAATATTTAATTTCCTCTTGTATCGGATATCTGTCGTAGAATGTAGAGTGGAATCTTTTAATTCGACGGAGAGGCATTTACTTTTCTCAAGAAATAAATGCATCGCCGCATAAATATATAAATTCTTCTTGTATCGGATATCTGTCGTAGTATGTAGAGATGAATCTTGTTTATTTTAACGGAGAGGCATTCACTTTTTCCCAGAAATAAATGCATCGCCGCATAAATATTTAATTTCTTCTTGTATCGGATGTCTGTCGTAGTATGTAGAGATGAATCTTGTTTATTTCAACGGAGAGGTATTTCCTTTTCTCCAGAAATAAATGCATCGCCACATAAATATTTAATTTCTTCTTGTATCGGATGTCTGTCGTAGTATGTAGAGATGAATCTTGTTTATTTCAACGGAGAGGTATTTCCTTTTCTCCAGAAATAAATGCATCGCCGCATAAATATTTATATTCTTCTTCTGTAGGATGTCTGTGGTATTATGTAGAGATGAATCTTGTTTATTTTAACGGAGAGGCATTTACTTTTTCCCAGAAATAAATGCATCGCCGCATAAATATTTAAATTCTTCTTGTATCGTATGCCTGTCGTAGTATGTATAATGGAATCTTTTAATTCAAGGGAGAGGCATTTACTTTTCTCCAGAAATAAATGCATCGCCACATAAATATTTAAATTAGTCTTCTGTCGGATGTCTGTATTATTATGTAGATAAGAATCTTAGTTCTTTTAACGGAGAGGCATTTACTTTTCCCCAGAAATAAATGCATCGCCGCATAAATATTTAATTTCTTCTTGTAATGGATGTCTTTCGTAGTATGTAGAGTGGAATCTTTTATTTCAACGGAGAGGCATTTACTTTTAACCAGAAATAAGTGCATCGCCGGATAAATATTTAATTTCTTCTTCTGTCCAATGTTTGAAATATTATGTAGAATGGAATCCCGTAAACTTTCAACTGAGAGGTATTTTCTTTTCTCCAGAAATAAATGCATAGCCACATAAATATTTAAATTCTTCTTCTGTAGGATGTCTGTCGTATTATGTAGAGATGAATCTTGCTTAATTTAACGGAGAGGCATTTACTTTTCCTCAGAAATAAATGTATCGCCGCATAAATATTTACCTTCTTCTTGTATCGGATGTCTGTCGTAGTATGTAAATTGGAATCTTTTAATTCAACGGAGAGGCATTTACTTTTCTCCAGAAATAAATGCTTCGCCTCATAAATATTTTAATTGTTCTTCTGTAGGATGTCAGTCGTATTATGTAGAGGTGAATCTTGTTTATTTTAACGGAGAGGCATTTACTTTTCCCCAGAAATAAATGCATCGCCGCATAAATATTTAATTTCTTCTTGTAATGGATGTCTTTCCTAGTATGTAGAGTGGAAACTTTTAATTCAACGGAGAGGCATTTACTTTTCTCCAGAAATAAATGCATCGCCGCATAAATATTTAAATTCGTCTTCTGTCGGATGTCTGTAATATTATGTAGATAAGAATCTTGTTTCTTTTAACGGAGAGGCATTTACTTTTTCCCAGAAATAAATGCATCGCCGCATAAATATTTTAATTCTTCTTATGTGGGATGTCTTTCGTATTATGTAGAGGTGAATCTTGTTTATTTTAACGGAGAGGCATTTACTTTTCCCCAGAAATAAATGCATCGCCGCATAAATATTTAATATCTTCTCGTATCGGATGTCTTTCGTAGTATGTAGAGTGGAATCTTTTAATTCAACGGAGAGGCATTTACTTTTCTCCAGAAATAAATGCATCGCCGCATAAATATTTAAATTCTTCTTCTGTAGGATGTCTGTAGTATTATATAGATATGAATCTTGTTTCTTTTAACGGAGAGTCATTTACTTTTCCCCAGAAATAAATGCATCACCGCATAAAAATTTAATTTCTTCTTGTATCGGATGTCTTTCGTAGTATGTAGGGTGGAATATTTTAATTCAACGGAGAGGCATTTACTTTTCTCCAGAAATAAATGCATCGCCGCATAAATATTTAAATTCTTCTTCTGTAGGATGTCTGTAGTATTATGTAGATATGAATCTTGTTTCTTTTAACGGAGAGGCATTTACTTTTGCCCAGAAATAAATGCATCGCCGCATAAATATTTAATTTATTCTTGTATCGGGTGTCTTTCGTAGTATGTAGGGTGGAATATTTTAATTCAACGGAGAGGCATTTACTTTTCTCCAGAAATAAATGCATCGCCGCATAAATATTTAAATTCTTTTTCTGTCGGATGTTTGTAGTATTATGTAGATATGAATCATGTTTCTTTTAACGGAGAGACATTTACCTTTCCCCAGAAATAAATGCATCGCTGCATAAATATTTAATTTCTTCTTGTAATGGATGTCTTTCGTAGTATGTAGAGTGGAATCTTTAATTCAACGGAGAGGCATTTACTTTTCTCCAGAAATAAATGCATCGCCGCATAAATATTTAAATTCTTCTTCTGTAGGCTGTCTGTAGTTTTATGTAGAGATGAATCTTGTTTATTTTAACGGAGAGGCATTTACTTTTCCCCAGAAATAAATGCATCGCCGCATAAATATTTAATTTCTTCTTGTAATGGATGTCTTTCGTAGTATGTAGAGTGGATTCTTGATTATTTCAACGGAGAGGCATTTACTTTTCTCTAGAAATAAATGCATCGTCGCATAAATATTTAAAATCTTCTTCTGTAGGATGTCTGTAGTATTATGTAGAGATGAATCTTGTTTATTTTAACGGAGAGGCATTTACTTTTCCCCAGAAATAAATGCATCGCCGCATAATTATTTAAATTCTTCTTCTGTGGGATGTCTGTAGTATTATGTAGAGATGAATCTTGTTTATTTTAACGGAGAGGAATTTACTTTTCTCCAGAAATAAATGCATCGCCGCATAAATATTTAATTTCCTCTTGTATCGGATGTCTGTCGTAGTATGTAGAGTGGAATCTTTTAATTCGACGGAGAGGCATTTACTTTTCTCAAGAAATAAATGCATCGCCGCATAAATATATAAATTCTTCTTGTATCTGATATCTGTCGTAGTATGTAGAGATGAATCTTGTTTATTTTAACGGAGAGGCATTCACTTTTTCCCAGAAATAAATGCATCGCCGCATAAATATTTAATATCTTCTCGTATCGGATGTCTTTCGTAGTATGTAGAGTGGAATCTTTTAATTCAACGGAGAGGCATTTACTTTTCTCCAGAAATAAATGCATCGCCGCATAAATATTTAAATTCTTCTTCTGTAGGATGTCTGTAGTATTATATAGATATGAATCTTGTTTCTTTTAACGGAGAGTCATTTACTTTTCCCCAGAAATAAATGCATCGCCGCATAAAAATTTAATTTCTTCTTGTATCGGATGTCTTTCGTAGTATGTAGGGTGGAATATTTTAATTCAACGGAGAGGCATTTACTTTTCTCCAGAAATAAATGCATCGCCGCATAAATATTTAAATTCTTCTTCTGTAGGATGTCTGTAGTATTATGTAGATATGAATCTTGTTTCTTTTAATGGAGAGGCATTTACTTTTGCCCAGAAATAAATGCATCGCCGCATAAATATTTAATTTATTCTTGTATCGGGTGTCTTTCGTAGTATGTAGGGTGGAATATTTTAATTCAACGGAGAGGCATTTACTTTTCTCCAGAAATAAATGCATCGCCGCATAAATATTTAAATTCTTTTTCTGTCGGATGTTTGTAGTATTATGTAGATATGAATCATGTTTCTTTTAACGGAGAGGCATTTACCTTTCCCCAGAAATAAATGCATCGCTGCATAAATATTTAATTTCTTCTTGTAATGGATGTCTTTCGTAGTATGTAGAGTGGAATCTTTAATTCAACGGAGAGGCATTTACTTTTCTCCAGAAATAAATGCATCGCCGCATAAATATTTAAATTCTTCTTCTGTAGGCTGTCTGTAGTTTTATGTAGAGATGAATCTTGTTTATTTTAACGGAGAGGCATTTACTTTTCCCCAGAAATAAATGCATCGCCGCATAAATATTTAATTTCTTCTTGTAATGGATGTCTTTCGTAGTATGTAGAGTGGATTCTTGATTATTTCAACGGAGAGGCATTTACTTTTCTCTAGAAATAAATGCATCCTCGCATAAATATTTAAAATCTTCTTCTGTAGGATGTCTGTAGTATTATGTAGAGATGAATCTTGTTTATTTTAACGGAGAGGCATTTACTTTTCCCCAGAAATAAATGCATCGCCGCATAATTATTTAAATTCTTCTTCTGTGGGATGTCTGTAGTATTATGTAGAGATGAATCTTGTTTATTTTAACGGAGAGGAATTTACTTTTCTCCAGAAATAAATGCATCGCCGCATAAATATTTAATTTCCTCTTGTATCGGATGTCTGTCGTAGTATGTAGAGTGGAATCTTTTAATTCGACGGAGAGGCATTTACTTTTCTCAAGAAATAAATGCATCGCCGCATAAATATATAAATTCTTCTTGTATCGGATATCTGTCGTAGTATGTAGAGATGAATCTTGTTTATTTTAACGGAGAGGCATTCACTTTTTCCCAGAAATAAATGCATCGCCGCATAAATATTTAATTTCTTCTTGTATCGGATATCTGTCGTAGTATGTAGAGATGAATCTTGTTTATTTCAACGGAGAGGTATTTCCTTTTCTCCAGAAATAAATGCATCGCCACATAAATATTTAATTTCTTCTTGTATCGGATGTCTGTCGTAGTATGTAGAGATGAATCTTGTTTATTTCAACGGAGAGGTATTTCCTTTTCTCCAGAAATAAATGCATCGCCGCATAAATATTTATATTCTTCTTCTGTAGGATGTCTGTGGTATTATGTAGAGATGAATCTTGTTTATTTTAACGGAGAGGCATTTACTTTTTCCCAGAAATAAATGAATCGCCGCATAAATATTTAAATTCTTCTTGTATCGTATGCCTGTCGTAGTATGTATAATGGAATCTTTTAATTCAAGGGAGAGGCATTTACTTTTCTCCAGAAATAAATGCATCGCCACATAAATATTTAAATTAGTCTTCTGTCGGATGTCTGTATTATTATGTAGATAAGAATCTTGATTCTTTTAACGGAGAGGCATTTACTTTTCCCCAGAAATAAATGCATCGCCGCATAAATATTTAATTTCTTCTTGTAATGGATGTCTTTCGTAGTATGTAGAGTGGAATCTTTTATTTCAACGGAGAGGCATTTACTTTTAACCAGAAATAAGTGCATCGCCGGATAAATATTTAATTTCTTCTTCTGTCCAATGTTTGAAATATTATGTAGAATGGAATCCCGTAAACTTTCAACTGAGAGGTATTTTCTTTTCTCCAGAAATAAATGCATAGCCACATAAATATTTAAATTCTTCTTCTGTAGGATGTCTGTCGTACTATGTAGAGATGAATCTTGCTTAATTTAACGGAGAGGCATTTACTTTTCCTCAGAAATAAATGTATCGCAGCATAAATATTTACCTTCTTCTTGTATCGGATGTCTGTCGTAGTATGTAAATTGGAATCTTTTAATTCAACGGAGAGGCATTTACTTTTCTCCAGAAATAAATGCTTCGCCTCATAAATATTTTAATTGTTCTTCTGTAGGATGTCAGTCGTATTATGTAGAGGTGAATCTTGTTTATTTTAACGGAGAGGCATTTACTTTTCCCCAGAAATAAATGCATCGCCGCATAAATATTTAATTTCTTCTTGTAATGGATGTCTTTCCTAGTATGTAGAGTGGAATCTTTTAATTCAACGGAGAGGCATTTACTTTTCTCCAGAAATAAATGCATCGCCGCATAAATATTTAAATTCGTCTTCTGTCGGATGTCTGTAATATTATGTAGATAAGAATCTTGTTTCTTTTAACGGAGAGGCATTTACTTTTTCCCAGAAATAAATGCATCGCCGCATAAATATTTTAATTCTTCTTATGTGGGATGTCTTTCGTATTATGTAGAGGTGAATCTTGTTTATTTTAACGGAGAGGCATTTACTTTTCCCCAGAAATAAATGCATCGCCGCATAAATATTTAATATCTTCTCGTATCGGATGTCTTTCGTAGTATGTAGAGTGGAATCTTTTAATTCAACGGAGAGGCATTTACTTTTCTCCAGAAATAAATGCATCGCCGCATAAATATTTAAATTCTTCTTCTGTAGGATGTCTGTAGTATTATATAGATATGAATCTTGTTTCTTTTAACGGAGAGTCATTTACTTTTCCCCAGAAATAAATGCATCGCCGCATAAAAATTTAATTTCTTCTTGTATCGGATGTCTTTCGTAGTATGTAGGGTGGAATATTTTAATTCAACGGAGAGGCATTTACTTTTCTCCAGAAATAAATGCATCGCCGCATAAATATTTAAATTCTTCTTCTGTAGGATGTCTGTAGTATTATGTAGATATGAATCTTGTTTCTTTTAACGGAGAGGCATTTACTTTTGCCCAGAAATAAATGCATCGCCGCATAAATATTTAATTTATTCTTGTATCGGGTGTCTTTCGTAGTATGTAGGGTGGAATATTTTAATTCAACGGAGAGGCATTTACTTTTCTCCAGAAATAAATGCATCGCCGCATAAATATTTAAATTCTTTTTCTGTCGGACGTTTGTAGTATTATGTAGATATGAATCATGTTTCTTTTAACGGAGAGGCATTTACCTTTCCCCAGAAATAAATGCATCGCTGCATAAATATTTAATTTCTTCTTGTAATGGATGTCTTTCGTAGTATGTAGAGTGGAATCTTTAATTCAACGGAGAGGCATTTACTTTTCTCCAGAAATAAATGCATCGCCGCATAAATATTTAAATTCTTCTTCTGTAGGCTGTCTGTAGTTTTATGTAGAGATGAATCTTGTTTATTTTAACGGAGAGGCATTTACTTTTCCCCAGAAATAAATGCATCGCCGCATAAATATTTAATTTCTTCTTGTAATGGATGTCTTTCGTAGTATGTAGAGTGGATTCTTGATTATTTCAACGGAGAGGCATTTACTTTTCTCTAGAAATAAATGCATCGTCGCATAAATATTTAAAATCTTCTTCTGTAGGATGTCTGTAGTATTATGTAGAGATGAATCTTGTTTATTTTAACGGAGAGGCATTTACTTTTCCCCAGAAATAAATGCATCGCCGCATAATTATTTAAATTCTTCTTCTGTCGGATGTCTGTAGTATTATGTAGAGATGAATCTTGTTTATTTTAACGGAGAGGAATTTACTTTTCTCCAGAAATAAATGCATCGCCGCATAAATATTTAATTTCCTCTTGTATCGGATATCTGTCGTAGAATGTAGAGTGGAATCTTTTAATTCGACGGAGAGGCATTTACTTTTCTCAAGAAATAAATGCATCGCCGCATAAATATATAAATTCTTCTTGTATCGGATATCTGTCGTAGTATGTAGAGATGAATCTTGTTTATTTTAACGGAGAGGCATTCACTTTTTCCCAGAAATAAATGCATCGCCGCATAAATATTTAATTTCTTCTTGTATCGGATGTCTGTCGTAGTATGTAGAGATGAATCTTGTTTATTTCAACGGAGAGGTATTTCCTTTTCTCCAGAAATAAATGCATCGCCACATAAATATTTAATTTCTTCTTGTATCGGATGTCTGTCGTAGTATGTAGAGATGAATCTTGTTTATTTCAACGGAGAGGTATTTCCTTTTCTCCAGAAATAAATGCATCGCCGCATAAATATTTATATTCTTCTTCTGTAGGATGTCTGTGGTATTATGTAGAGATGAATCTTGTTTATTTTAACGGAGAGGCATTTACTTTTTCCCAGAAATAAATGCATCGCCGCATAAATATTTAAATTCTTCTTGTATCGTATGCCTGTCGTAGTATGTATAATGGAATCTTTTAATTCAAGGGAGAGGCATTTACTTTTCTCCAGAAATAAATGCATCGCCACATAAATATTTAAATTAGTCTTCTGTCGGATGTCTGTATTATTATGTAGATAAGAATCTTAGTTCTTTTAACGGAGAGGCATTTACTTTTCCCCAGAAATAAATGCATCGCCGCATAAATATTTAATTTCTTCTTGTAATGGATGTCTTTCGTAGTATGTAGAGTGGAATCTTTTATTTCAACGGAGAGGCATTTACTTTTAACCAGAAATAAGTGCATCGCCGGATAAATATTTAATTTCTTCTTCTGTCCAATGTTTGAAATATTATGTAGAATGGAATCCCGTAAACTTTCAACTGAGAGGTATTTTCTTTTCTCCAGAAATAAATGCATAGCCACATAAATATTTAAATTCTTCTTCTGTAGGATGTCTGTCGTATTATGTAGAGATGAATCTTGCTTAATTTAACGGAGAGGCATTTACTTTTCCTCAGAAATAAATGTATCGCCGCATAAATATTTACCTTCTTCTTGTATCGGATGTCTGTCGTAGTATGTAAATTGGAATCTTTTAATTCAACGGAGAGGCATTTACTTTTCTCCAGAAATAAATGCTTCGCCTCATAAATATTTTAATTGTTCTTCTGTAGGATGTCAGTCGTATTATGTAGAGGTGAATCTTGTTTATTTTAACGGAGAGGCATTTACTTTTCCCCAGAAATAAATGCATCGCCGCATAAATATTTAATTTCTTCTTGTAATGGATGTCTTTCCTAGTATGTAGAGTGGAAACTTTTAATTCAACGGAGAGGCATTTACTTTTCTCCAGAAATAAATGCATCGCCGCATAAATATTTAAATTCGTCTTCTGTCGGATGTCTGTAATATTATGTAGATAAGAATCTTGTTTCTTTTAACGGAGAGGCATTTACTTTTTCCCAGAAATAAATGCATCGCCGCATAAATATTTTAATTCTTCTTATGTGGGATGTCTTTCGTATTATGTAGAGGTGAATCTTGTTTATTTTAACGGAGAGGCATTTACTTTTCCCCAGAAATAAATGCATCGCCGCATAAATATTTAATATCTTCTCGTATCGGATGTCTTTCGTAGTATGTAGAGTGGAATCTTTTAATTCAACGGAGAGGCATTTACTTTTCTCCAGAAATAAATGCATCGCCGCATAAATATTTAAATTCTTCTTCTGTAGGATGTCTGTAGTATTATATAGATATGAATCTTGTTTCTTTTAACGGAGAGTCATTTACTTTTCCCCAGAAATAAATGCATCACCGCATAAAAATTTAATTTCTTCTTGTATCGGATGTCTTTCGTAGTATGTAGGGTGGAATATTTTAATTCAACGGAGAGGCATTTACTTTTCTCCAGAAATAAATGCATCGCCGCATAAATATTTAAATTCTTCTTCTGTAGGATGTCTGTAGTATTATGTAGATATGAATCTTGTTTCTTTTAACGGAGAGGCATTTACTTTTGCCCAGAAATAAATGCATCGCCGCATAAATATTTAATTTATTCTTGTATCGGGTGTCTTTCGTAGTATGTAGGGTGGAATATTTTAATTCAACGGAGAGGCATTTACTTTTCTCCAGAAATAAATGCATCGCCGCATAAATATTTAAATTCTTTTTCTGTCGGATGTTTGTAGTATTATGTAGATATGAATCATGTTTCTTTTAACGGAGAGACATTTACCTTTCCCCAGAAATAAATGCATCGCTGCATAAATATTTAATTTCTTCTTGTAATGGATGTCTTTCGTAGTATGTAGAGTGGAATCTTTAATTCAACGGAGAGGCATTTACTTTTCTCCAGAAATAAATGCATCGCCGCATAAATATTTAAATTCTTCTTCTGTAGGCTGTCTGTAGTTTTATGTAGAGATGAATCTTGTTTATTTTAACGGAGAGGCATTTACTTTTCCCCAGAAATAAATGCATCGCCGCATAAATATTTAATTTCCTCTTGTATCGGATGTCTGTCGTAGTATGTAGAGTGGAATCTTTTAATTCGACGGAGAGGCATTTACTTTTCTCAAGAAATAAATGCATCGCCGCATAAATATATAAATTCTTCTTGTATCTGATATCTGTCGTAGTATGTAGAGATGAATCTTGTTTATTTTAACGGAGAGGCATTCACTTTTTCCCAGAAATAAATGCATCGCCGCATAAATATTTAATATCTTCTCGTATCGGATGTCTTTCGTAGTATGTAGAGTGGAATCTTTTAATTCAACGGAGAGGCATTTACTTTTCTCCAGAAATAAATGCATCGCCGCATAAATATTTAAATTCTTCTTCTGTAGGATGTCTGTAGTATTATATAGATATGAATCTTGTTTCTTTTAACGGAGAGTCATTTACTTTTCCCCAGAAATAAATGCATCGCCGCATAAAAATTTAATTTCTTCTTGTATCGGATGTCTTTCGTAGTATGTAGGGTGGAATATTTTAATTCAACGGAGAGGCATTTACTTTTCTCCAGAAATAAATGCATCGCCGCATAAATATTTAAATTCTTCTTCTGTAGGATGTCTGTAGTATTATGTAGATATGAATCTTGTTTCTTTTAATGGAGAGGCATTTACTTTTGCCCAGAAATAAATGCATCGCCGCATAAATATTTAATTTATTCTTGTATCGGGTGTCTTTCGTAGTATGTAGGGTGGAATATTTTAATTCAACGGAGAGGCATTTACTTTTCTCCAGAAATAAATGCATCGCCGCATAAATATTTAAATTCTTTTTCTGTCGGATGTTTGTAGTATTATGTAGATATGAATCATGTTTCTTTTAACGGAGAGGCATTTACCTTTCCCCAGAAATAAATGCATCGCTGCATAAATATTTAATTTCTTCTTGTAATGGATGTCTTTCGTAGTATGTAGAGTGGAATCTTTAATTCAACGGAGAGGCATTTACTTTTCTCCAGAAATAAATGCATCGCCGCATAAATATTTAAATTCTTCTTCTGTAGGCTGTCTGTAGTTTTATGTAGAGATGAATCTTGTTTATTTTAACGGAGAGGCATTTACTTTTCCCCAGAAATAAATGCATCGCCGCATAAATATTTAATTTCTTCTTGTAATGGATGTCTTTCGTAGTATGTAGAGTGGATTCTTGATTATTTCAACGGAGAGGCATTTACTTTTCTCTAGAAATAAATGCATCCTCGCATAAATATTTAAAATCTTCTTCTGTAGGATGTCTGTAGTATTATGTAGAGATGAATCTTGTTTATTTTAACGGAGAGGCATTTACTTTTCCCCAGAAATAAATGCATCGCCGCATAATTATTTAAATTCTTCTTCTGTGGGATGTCTGTAGTATTATGTAGAGATGAATCTTGTTTATTTTAACGGAGAGGAATTTACTTTTCTCCAGAAATAAATGCATCGCCGCATAAATATTTAATTTCCTCTTGTATCGGATGTCTGTCGTAGTATGTAGAGTGGAATCTTTTAATTCGACGGAGAGGCATTTACTTTTCTCAAGAAATAAATGCATCGCCGCATAAATATATAAATTCTTCTTGTATCGGATATCTGTCGTAGTATGTAGAGATGAATCTTGTTTATTTTAACGGAGAGGCATTCACTTTTTCCCAGAAATAAATGCATCGCCGCATAAATATTTAATTTCTTCTTGTATCGGATATCTGTCGTAGTATGTAGAGATGAATCTTGTTTATTTCAACGGAGAGGTATTTCCTTTTCTCCAGAAATAAATGCATCGCCACATAAATATTTAATTTCTTCTTGTATCGGATGTCTGTCGTAGTATGTAGAGATGAATCTTGTTTATTTCAACGGAGAGGTATTTCCTTTTCTCCAGAAATAAATGCATCGCCGCATAAATATTTATATTCTTCTTCTGTAGGATGTCTGTGGTATTATGTAGAGATGAATCTTGTTTATTTTAACGGAGAGGCATTTACTTTTTCCCAGAAATAAATGAATCGCCGCATAAATATTTAAATTCTTCTTGTATCGTATGCCTGTCGTAGTATGTATAATGGAATCTTTTAATTCAAGGGAGAGGCATTTACTTTTCTCCAGAAATAAATGCATCGCCACATAAATATTTAAATTAGTCTTCTGTCGGATGTCTGTATTATTATGTAGATAAGAATCTTGATTCTTTTAACGGAGAGGCATTTACTTTTCCCCAGAAATAAATGCATCGCCGCATAAATATTTAATTTCTTCTTGTAATGGATGTCTTTCGTAGTATGTAGAGTGGAATCTTTTATTTCAACGGAGAGGCATTTACTTTTAACCAGAAATAAGTGCATCGCCGGATAAATATTTAATTTCTTCTTCTGTCCAATGTTTGAAATATTATGTAGAATGGAATCCCGTAAACTTTCAACTGAGAGGTATTTTCTTTTCTCCAGAAATAAATGCATAGCCACATAAATATTTAAATTCTTCTTCTGTAGGATGTCTGTCGTACTATGTAGAGATGAATCTTGCTTAATTTAACGGAGAGGCATTTACTTTTCCTCAGAAATAAATGTATCGCAGCATAAATATTTACCTTCTTCTTGTATCGGATGTCTGTCGTAGTATGTAAATTGGAATCTTTTAATTCAACGGAGAGGCATTTACTTTTCTCCAGAAATAAATGCTTCGCCTCATAAATATTTTAATTGTTCTTCTGTAGGATGTCAGTCGTATTATGTAGAGGTGAATCTTGTTTATTTTAACGGAGAGGCATTTACTTTTCCCCAGAAATAAATGCATCGCCGCATAAATATTTAATTTCTTCTTGTAATGGATGTCTTTCCTAGTATGTAGAGTGGAATCTTTTAATTCAACGGAGAGGCATTTACTTTTCTCCAGAAATAAATGCATCGCCGCATAAATATTTAAATTCGTCTTCTGTCGGATGTCTGTAATATTATGTAGATAAGAATCTTGTTTCTTTTAACGGAGAGGCATTTACTTTTTCCCAGAAATAAATGCATCGCCGCATAAATATTTTAATTCTTCTTATGTGGGATGTCTTTCGTATTATGTAGAGGTGAATCTTGTTTATTTTAACGGAGAGGCATTTACTTTTCCCCAGAAATAAATGCATCGCCGCATAAATATTTAATATCTTCTCGTATCGGATGTCTTTCGTAGTATGTAGAGTGGAATCTTTTAATTCAACGGAGAGGCATTTACTTTTCTCCAGAAATAAATGCATCGCCGCATAAATATTTAAATTCTTCTTCTGTAGGATGTCTGTAGTATTATATAGATATGAATCTTGTTTCTTTTAACGGAGAGTCATTTACTTTTCCCCAGAAATAAATGCATCGCCGCATAAAAATTTAATTTCTTCTTGTATCGGATGTCTTTCGTAGTATGTAGGGTGGAATATTTTAATTCAACGGAGAGGCATTTACTTTTCTCCAGAAATAAATGCATCGCCGCATAAATATTTAAATTCTTCTTCTGTAGGATGTCTGTAGTATTATGTAGATATGAATCTTGTTTCTTTTAACGGAGAGGCATTTACTTTTGCCCAGAAATAAATGCATCGCCGCATAAATATTTAATTTATTCTTGTATCGGGTGTCTTTCGTAGTATGTAGGGTGGAATATTTTAATTCAACGGAGAGGCATTTACTTTTCTCCAGAAATAAATGCATCGCCGCATAAATATTTAAATTCTTTTTCTGTCGGACGTTTGTAGTATTATGTAGATATGAATCATGTTTCTTTTAACGGAGAGGCATTTACCTTTCCCCAGAAATAAATGCATCGCTGCATAAATATTTAATTTCTTCTTGTAATGGATGTCTTTCGTAGTATGTAGAGTGGAATCTTTAATTCAACGGAGAGGCATTTACTTTTCTCCAGAAATAAATGCATCGCCGCATAAATATTTAAATTCTTCTTCTGTAGGCTGTCTGTAGTTTTATGTAGAGATGAATCTTGTTTATTTTAACGGAGAGGCATTTACTTTTCCCCAGAAATAAATGCATCGCCGCATAAATATTTAATTTCTTCTTGTAATGGATGTCTTTCGTAGTATGTAGAGTGGATTCTTGATTATTTCAACGGAGAGGCATTTACTTTTCTCTAGAAATAAATGCATCGTCTCATAAATATTTAAAATCTTCTTCTGTAGGATGTCTGTAGTATTATGTAGAGATGAATCTTGTTTATTTTAACGGAGAGGCATTTACTTTTCCCCAGAAATAAATGCATCGCCGCATAATTATTTAAATTCTTCTTCTGTCGGATGTCTGTAGTATTATGTAGAGATGAATCTTGTTTATTTTAACGGAGAGGAATTTACTTTTCTCCAGAAATAAATGCATCGCCGCATAAATATTTAATTTCCTCTTGTATCGGATATCTGTCGTAGAATGTAGAGTGGAATCTTTTAATTCGACGGAGAGGCATTTACTTTTCTCAAGAAATAAATGCATCGCCGCATAAATATATAAATTCTTCTTGTATCGGATATCTGTCGTAGTATGTAGAGATGAATCTTGTTTATTTTAACGGAGAGGCATTCACTTTTTCCCAGAAATAAATGCATCGCCGCATAAATATTTAATTTCTTCTTGTATCGGATGTCTGTCGTAGTATGTAGAGATGAATCTTGTTTATTTCAACGGAGAGGTATTTCCTTTTCTCCAGAAATAAATGCATCGCCACATAAATATTTAATTTCTTCTTGTATCGGATGTCTGTCGTAGTATGTAGAGATGAATCTTGTTTATTTCAACGGAGAGGTATTTCCTTTTCTCCAGAAATAAATGCATCGCCGCATAAATATTTATATTCTTCTTCTGTAGGATGTCTGTGGTATTATGTAGAGATGAATCTTGTTTATTTTAACGGAGAGGCATTTACTTTTTCCCAGAAATAAATGCATCGCCGCATAAATATTTAAATTCTTCTTGTATCGTATGCCTGTCGTAGTATGTATAATGGAATCTTTTAATTCAAGGGAGAGGCATTTACTTTTCTCCAGAAATAAATGCATCGCCACATAAATATTTAAATTAGTCTTCTGTCGGATGTCTGTATTATTATGTAGATAAGAATCTTAGTTCTTTTAACGGAGAGGCATTTACTTTTCCCCAGAAATAAATGCATCGCCGCATAAATATTTAATTTCTTCTTGTAATGGATGTCTTTCGTAGTATGTAGAGTGGAATCTTTTATTTCAACGGAGAGGCATTTACTTTTAACCAGAAATAAGTGCATCGCCGGATAAATATTTAATTTCTTCTTCTGTCCAATGTTTGAAATATTATGTAGAATGGAATCCCGTAAACTTTCAACTGAGAGGTATTTTCTTTTCTCCAGAAATAAACGCATAGCCACATAAATATTTAAATTCTTCTTCTGTAGGATGTCTGTCGTATTATGTAGAGATGAATCTTGCTTAATTTAACGGAGAGGCATTTACTTTTCCTCAGAAATAAATGTATCGCCGCATAAATATTTACCTTCTTCTTGTATCGGATGTCTGTCGTAGTATGTAAATTGGAATCTTTTAATTCAACGGAGAGGCATTTACTTTTCTCCAGAAATAAATGCTTCGCCTCATAAATATTTTAATTGTTCTTCTGTAGGATGTCAGTCGTATTATGTAGAGGTGAATCTTGTTTATTTTAACGGAGAGGCATTTACTTTTCCCCAGAAATAAATGCATCGCAGCATAAATATTTAATTTCTTCTTGTAATGGATGTCTTTCCTAGTATGTAGAGTGGAATCTTTTAATTCAACGGAGAGGCATTTACTTTTCTCCAGAAATAAATGCATCGCCGCATAAATATTTAAATTCGTCTTCTGTCGGATGTCTGTAATATTATGTAGATAAGAATCTTGTTTCTTTTAACGGAGAGGCATTTACTTTTAACCAGAAATAAATGCATCGCCGCATAAATATTTAATTTCTTCTTCTGTCCAATGTGTGAAATATTATGTAGAATGGAATCTCGTAAACTTTCTTCGGAGAGGTATTTTCTTTTCTCCAGAAATAAATGCATCGGCGCATAAATATTTAAATTCTTCTTCTGTAGGATGTCTGTAGTATTATATAGATATGAATCTTGTTTCTTTTAACGGAGAGTCATTTACTTTTCCCCAGAAATAAATGCATCGCCGCATAAAAATTTAATTTCTTCTTGTATCGGATGTCTTTCGTAGTATGTAGGGTGGAATATTTTAATTCAACGGAGAGGCATTTACTTTTCTCCAGAAATAAATGCATCGCCGCATAAATATTTAAATTCTTCTTCTGTAGGATGTCTGTAGTATTATGTAGATATGAATCTTGTTTCTTTTAACGGAGAGGCATTTACTTTTGCCCAGAAATAAATGCATCGCCGCATAAATATTTAATTTATTCTTGTATCGGGTGTCTTTCGTAGTATGTAGGGTGGAATATTTTAATTCAACGGAGAGGCATTTACTTTTCTCCAGAAATAAATGCATCGCCGCATAAATATTTAAATTCTTTTTCTGTCGGATGTTTGTAGTATTATGTAGATATGAATCATGTTTCTTTTAACGGAGAGGCATTTACCTTTCCCCAGAAATAAATGCATCGCTGCATAAATATTTAATTTCTTCTTGTAATGGATGTCTTTCGTAGTATGTAGAGTGGAATCTTTAATTCAACGGAGAGGCATTTACTTTTCTCCAGAAATAAATGCATCGCCGCATAAATATTTAAATTCTTCTTCTGTAGGCTGTCTGTAGTTTTATGTAGAGATGAATCTTGTTTATTTTAACGGAGAGGCATTTACTTTTCCCAGAAATAAATGCATCGCCGCATAAATATTTAATTTCTTCTTGTAATGGATGTCTTTCGTAGTATGTAGAGTGGATTCTTGATTATTTCAACGGAGAGGCATTTACTTTTCTCTAGAAATAAATGCATCGTCGCATAAATATTTAAAATCTTCTTCTGTAGGATGTCTGTAGTATTATGTAGAGATGAATCTTGTTTATTTTAACGGAGAGGCATTTACTTTTCCCCAGAAATAAATGCATCGCCGCATAATTATTTAAATTCTTCTTCTGTGGGATGTCTGTAGTATTATGTAGAGATGAATCTTGTTTATTTTAACGGAGAGGAATTTACTTTTCTCCAGAAATAAATGCATCGCCGCATAAATATTTAATTTCCTCTTGTATCGGATGTCTGTCGTAGTATGTAGAGTGGAATCTTTTAATTCGACGGAGAGGCATTTACTTTTCTCAAGAAATAAATGCATCGCCGCATAAATATATAAATTCTTCTTGTATCGGATATCTGTCGTAGTATGTAGAGATGAATCTTGTTTATTTTAACGGAGAGGCATTCACTTTTTCCCAGAAATAAATGCATCGCCGCATAAATATTTAATTTCTTCTTGTATCGGATGTCTGTCGTAGTATGTAGAGATGAATCTTGTTTATTTCAACGGAGAGGTATTTCCTTTTCTCCAGAAATAAATGCATCGCCACATAAATATTTAATTTCTTCTTGTATCGGATGTCTGTCGTAGTATGTAGAGATGAATCTTGTTTATTTCAACGGAGAGGTATTTCCTTTTCTCCAGAAATAAATGCATCGCCGCATAAATATTTATATTCTTCTTCTGTAAGATGTCTGTGGTATTATGTAGAGATGAATATTGTTTATTTTAACGGAGAGGCATTTACTTTTTCCCAGAAATAAATGCATCGCCGCATAAATATTTAAATTCTTCTTGTATCGTATGCCCGTCGTAGTATGTATAATGGAATCTTTTAATTCAAGGGAGAGGCATTTACTTTTCTCCAGAAATAAATGCATCGCCACATAAATATTTAAATTAGTCTTCTGTCGGATGTCTGTATTATTATGTAGATAAGAATCTTGATTCTTTTAACGGAGAGGCATTTACTTTTCCCCAGAAATAAATGCATCGCCGCATAAATATTTAATTTCTTCTTGTAATGGATGTCTTTCGTAGTATGTAGAGTGGAATCTTTTATTTCAACGGAGAGGCATTTACTTTTAACCAGAAATAAGTGCATCGCCGGATAAATATTTAATTTCTTCTTCTGTCCAATGTTTGAAATATTATGTAGAATGGAATCTCGTAAACTTTCAACTGAGAATTATTTTCTTTTCTCCAGAAATAAACGCATAGCCACATAAATATTTAAATTCTTCTTCTGTAGGATGTCTGTCGTATTATGTAGAGGTGAATCTTGTTTATTTTAACGGAGAGGCATTTACTTTTCCCCAGAAATAAATGCATCGCCGCATAAATATTTAATTTCTTCTTGTAATGGATGTCTTTCCTAGTATGTAGAGTGGAATCTTTTAATTCAACGGAGAGGCATTTACTTTTCTCCAGAAATAAATGCATCGCCGCATAAATATTTAAATTCGTCTTCTGTCGGATGTCTGTAATATTATGTAGATAAGAATCTTGTTTCTTTTAACGGAGAGGCATTTACTTTTAACCAGAAATAAATGCATCACCGCATAAATATTTAATTTCTTCTTCTGTCCAATGTGTGAAATATTATGTAGAATGGAATCTCGTAAACTTTCTTCGGAGAGGTATTTTCTTTTCTCCAGAAATAAATGCATCGCCGCATAAATATTTAATTTCTTCTTGTATCGGATGTCTTTCGTAGTATGTAGAGTGGAATCTTTTAATTCAACGGAGAGCATTTACTTTTCTCCTGAAATAAATGCATCGCCGCATAAATATTTAAATTCTTCTTCTGTAAGATGTCTGTAGTATTATGTAGAGATGAATCTTGTTTATTTTAACGGAGAGGCATTTACTTTTCCACAGGAAAAAATGCATCGCCGCATAAATATTTAATTTCTTTTTGTAATGGATGTCTTTCGTAGTATGTAGAGTGGAATCTTTTATTTCAACGGAGAGGCATTTACTTTTAACCAGAAATAAATGCATCGCCGGATAAAAATTTAATTTCTTCTTCTGTCCAATGTTTGAAATATTATGTAGAATGGAATCTTGCTTATTTTAACGGAGAGGCATTTACTTTTCCTCAGAAATAAATGTATCGCCGCATAAATATTTACCTTCTTCTTCTGTAGGATGTCTGTCGTATTATGTAGAGATGAATCTTGCTTATTTTAACGGAGAGGCATTTACTTTTCCCCAGAAATAAATGCATCGCCGCATAAATATTTAATTTCTTCTTGTATCGGATGTCTTTCGTAGTATGTAGAGTGGAATCTTTTAATTCAACGGAGAGGTATTTTCTTTTCTCAAGAAATAAATGCTTCGCCGCATAAATATTTAAATTATTCTTCTGTAGGATGTCTGTCGTATTATGTAGAGATGAATCTTGCTTATTTTAACGGAGAGGCATTTACTTTTCCCCAGAAATAAATGCATCGCCGCATAAATATTTAATTTCTTCTTGTATCGGATGTCTTTCGTAGTATGTAGAGTGGAATCTTTTAATTCAACGGAGAGCATTTACTTTTCTCCTGAAATAAATGCATCGCCGCATAAATATTTAAATTCTTCTTCTGTAAGATGTCTGTAGTATTATGTAGAGATGAATCTTGTTTATTTTAACGGAGAGGCATTTACTTTTCCACAGGAATAAATGCATCGCCGCATAAATATTTAATTTCTTTTTGTAATGGATGTCTTTCGTAGTATGTAGAGTGGAATCTTTTAATTCAACGGAGAGGTATTTTCTTTTCTCAAGAAATAAATGCTTCGCCGCATAAATATTTAAATTATTCTTCTGTAGGATGTCTGTCGTATTATGTAGAGATGAATCTTGCTTATTTTAACGGAGAGGCATTTACTTTTCCTCAGAAATAAATGTATCGCCGCATAAATATTTACCTTCTTCTTGTATCGGATGTCTGTCGTAGTATGTAAATTGGAATCTTTTAATTCAACGGAGAGGCATTTACTTTTCTCCAGAAATAAATGCTTCATCTCATAAATATTTTAATTGTTCTTCTGTAGGATGTCAGTCGTATTATGTAGAGGTGAATCTTGTTTATTTTAACGGAGAGGCATTTACTTTTCCCCAGAAATAAATGCATCGCCGCATAAATATTTACCTTCTTCTTGTATCGTATGTCTGTCGTAGTATGTATAGTGGAATCTTTTAATTCAAGGGAGAGGCATTTACTTTTCTCCAGAAATAAATGCATCGCCGCATAAATATTTAAATTCTTCTTCTGTAGGATGTATGTATTATGTAGAGATGAATCTTGTTTATTTTAACGAGAGGCATTTACTTTTCTCCAGAAATAAATGCATCTCCGCATAAATATTTAAATTCGTCTTCTGTCGGATGTCTGTAATATTATGTAGATAAGAATCTTGTTTCTTTTAACGGAGAGGCATTTACTTTTCCCCAGAAATAAATGCATCGCCGCATAAATATTTAATTTCTTCTTGTAATGGATGTCTTTCCTAGTACGTAGAGTGGAATCTTTTAATTCAACGGAGAGGCATTTACTTTTAATCAGAAATAAATGCATCGCCGCATAAATATTTAATTTCTTCTTCTGTCCAATGTGTGAAATATTATGTAGAATGGAATCTCGTAAACTTTCTTCGGAGAGGTATTTTCTTTTCTCCAGAAATAAATGCATCGCCGCATAAATATTTAATTCTTCTTCTGTAGGATGTCTGTCGTATTATGTAGAGATGAATCTTGCTTATTTTAACTGAGAGGCATTTACTTTTCCCCAGAAATAAATGCATCGCCGCATAAATATTTAATTTCTTCTTGTATCGGAAGTCTTTCGTAGTATGTAGAGTGGAATCTTTTAATTCAACGGAGAGCATTTACTTTTCTCCTGAAATAAATGCATCGCCGCATAAATATTTAAATTCTTATTCTGTAAGATGTCTGTAGTATTATGTAGAGATGAATCTTGCTAATTTTAACGGAGAGGCATTTACTTTTCCACAGGAATAAATGCATCGCCGCATAAATATTTAATTTCTTCTTGTAATGGATGTCTTTCGTAGTATGTAGAGTGGAATCTTTTATTTCAACGGAGAGGCATTTACTTTTAACCAGAAATAAATGCATCGCCAGATAAAAATTTAATTCCTTCTTCTGTCCAATGTTTGAAATATTATGTAGAATGGAATCTTGTAAACTTTCAACGGAGAGGTATTTTCTTTTCTCAAGAAATAAATGCATCGCCGCATAAATATTTAAATTATTCTTCTGTAGGATGTCTGTCGTATTATGTAGAGATGAATCTTGCTTATTTTAACGGAGAGGCATTTACTTTTCCTCAGAAATAAATGTATCGCCGCATAAATATTTACCTTCTTCTTGTATCGGATGTCTGTCGTAGTATGTAAATTGGAATCTTTTAATTCAACGGAGAGGCATTTACTTTTCCCCAGAAATAAATGCATCGTCGCATAAATATTTACCTTCTTCTTGTATCGTATATCTGTCGTAGTATGTATAGTGGAATCTTTTAATTCAAGGGAGAGGCATTTACTTTTCTCCAGAAATAAATGCATCGCCGCATAAATATTTAAATTCTTCTTCTGTAGGATGTATGTATTATGTAGAGATGAATCTTGTTTATTTTAACGGAGAGGCATTTACTTTTTCCCAGAAATAAATGCATCGCCGCATAAATATTTTAACTCTTCTTATGTTGGATGTCTGTCGTATTATGTAGAGGTGAATCTTGATTATTTTAACGGAGAGGCATTTACTTTTCCCCAGAAATAAATGCATCGCTGCATAAATATTTACCTTCTTCTTGTATCATATGTCTGTCGTAGTATGTAGATTGGAATCATTTAATTCAACGGAGAGGCATTTACTTTTCTCCAGAAATAAATGCATCGCCGCATAAATATTTAAATTCTTCTTCTGTAGGATGTCTGTAATATTATGTAGATATGAACCTTGTTTCTTTTAACGGAGAGGCATTTACTTTTCCCCAGAAATAAATGCATCGCCGCAAAAATATTTAATTTCTTCTTGTATCGGATGTCTTTCGTAGTATGTAGAGTGGAATCTTTTAATTCAACGGAGAGGCATTTACTTTTCTCCTGAAATAAATGCATCGCCGCATAAATATTTAAATTCTTCTTCTGTAAGATGTCTGTAGTATTATGTAGAGATGAATCTTATTTATTTTAACGGAGAGGCATTTACTTTTTTCCAGAAATAAATGCATCACCGCATAAATATTTAATTTCTTCTTGTATCGGATGTCTGTCGTAGTATGAAGAGACGAATCCTGTTTATTTTAACGGAGACGCATCTACTTTTCCCCAGAAATAAATGCATCGCCGCATAAATATTTAATTTCTTCTTCTGTAGGATGTATGTAATATTATGTAGAAATGAATCTTGTTTATTTTAACGGAGAAGCATTTACTTTTCTCCAGAAATAAATGCATCGCCGCATAAATATTTAATTTCTTCTTGTATCGGATATCTGTTTTAGTATGTAGAGTAGAATCTTTTAATTCAACGGAGAGGCATTTACTTTTCTCCAGAAATAAATGCATCGCCGCATAAATATTTAAATTCTTCTTCTGTAGGATGTCTGTAGTATTACGTAGAGAAGAATTTTGTTTATTTTAACGGAGAGGCATTTACTTTTCTCCAGAAATAAATGCATCGCCGCATAAATATTTAAATTCTTCTTCTGTAGGATGTCTGTAATTATGTAGAGATGAATCTTGTTTATTTTAACGGAGAGGCATTTACTTTTCCCCAGAAATAAATGCATCGCCGCATAAATATTTAAATTCTTCTTCTGTCGGATGTCTGTAGTATTATGTAGAGATGAATCTTGTTTATTTTAACGGAGAGGCATTTACTTTTCTCCACAAATAAATGCATCGCCGCATAAATATTTAATTTCCTCTTGTATCGGATCTCTGTCGTATTATGTAGAGTGGAATCTTGTTAATTTCAACGGAGAAGAGTTTACTTTTCTTCAGAAATAAATGCATCGCCGCATAAATATTTAATTTCTTCTTGTATCGGATGTCGGTCGTAGTATGTAGAGATGAATCTTGTTTATTTTAACGGAGAGGCATTTACTTTTCTCCAGAAATAAATGTATCGCCGCATAAATATTTAAATTCTTCTGCTGTAGGATGTCTGTAGTATTATGTAGAGATGAATCTTGTTTATTTTAACGGAGAGGCATTTACTTTTACCCAGAAATAAATGCATCGCCGCATAAATATTTAAAATCTTCTTCTGTAGGATGTCTGTAGTACTAAGTAGAGATGAATCTTGCTTATTTTAACGGAGAGGCATTTACTTTTCTCCAGAAATAAATGCATTGCCGCATAAATATTTAAATTCTTATTTTGTAGGATGTCTGTAGTATTATGTAGAGATGAATCTTGTTTATTTTAACGGAGGGGCATTTATTTTTCCCAAGAAATAAATGCATCGCCGCATAAATATTTAATTTCTTCTTGTATCGTATGTCTGTCGTAGTATGTAGAGATGAATCTTGTTTATTTTAACGGAGAGGCATTCACTTTGCTCCAGAAATAAATTCATCGCCGCATAAATACTTAAATTCTTCTTCTAAAGGATGTCTGTAGTATTATGTAGAGATGAACATTGTTTATTTTAACGGAAAGGCATTCACTATTCTCCAGAAATAAATGCACCGCCGCATAAATATTTAAATTCTTCTTCTGTAGGATGTCTGTAATTATGTAGAGATGAATCTTGTTTATTTTAACGAAGAGGCATTTACTTTTCTCCAGAAATAAATTTATCGCCGCATAAATATTTAATTCCTTCTTGTATCGGATGTCTGTCGTAGTATGTAGAGTGGAATGTTTTAATTCAACGGAGAGGCATTTACTTTTGTCCAGAAATAAAAGCATCGCCGCATAAATATTTAAATTCTTCTTCTGTAGGATGTCTGTAGTATTATGTAGAGATGAATCTTGTTTATTTTAATGGAGATGCTTTTACTTTTCTCTAGAAATAAATGCATCGCCGCATAAATATTTAATTTCTTCTGGTATCGCATGTCTGTCGTAGTATGTAGAGTTGAATGTTTTAATTCAACGGAGAGGCATTTACTTTTCTCCAGAAATAAATGCATCGCCGCATAAATATTTAATTTCTTCTTCTGTAGGATGTCTGTAGTATTATGTAGAGATGAATCTTGTTTATTTTAACGGAGAGGCATTTACTTTTCCCCAGAAATAAATGCATCGCCGCATAAATATTTAAATTCTTCTTCTGTCGGATGTCTGTAGTATTATGTAGAGATGAATCTTGTTTATTTTAACGGAGAGGCATTTACTTTTCTCCACAAATAAATGCATCGCCACATAAATATTTAATTTCCTCTTGTATCGGATCTCTGTCGTATTATGTAGAGTGGAATCTTGTTAATTTCAACGGAGAAGAGTTTACTTTTCTTCAGAAGTAAATGCATCGCCGCATAAATATTTAATTTCTTCTTGTATCCGATGTCGGTCGTAGTATGTAGAGATGAATCTTGTTTATTTTAACGGAGAGGCATTTACTTTTCTCCAGAAATAAATGTATCGCCGCATAAATATTTAAATTCTTCTGCTGTAGGATGTCTGTAGTATTATGTAGAGATGAATCTTGTTTATTTTAACGGAGAGGCATTTACTTTTCCCCAGAAATAAATGCATTGCCGCATAAATATTTAAATTCTTATTTTGTAGGATGTCTGTAGTATTATGTAGAGATGAATCTTATTTATTTTAACGGAGGGGCATTTACTTTTCCCAAGAAATAAATGCATCGCCGCATAAATATTTAATTTCTTCTTGTATCGTATGTCTGTCGTAGTATGTAGAGATGAATCTTGTTTATTTTAACGGAGAGGCATTCACTTTTCTCCAGAAATAAATTCATCGCCGCATAAATACTTAAATTCTTCTTCTAAAGGATGTCTGTAGTATTATGTAGAGATGAACATTGTTTATTTTAACGGAAAGGCATTCACTATTCTCCAGAAATAAATGCACCGCCGCATAAAAATTTAAATTCTTCTTCTGTAGGATGTCTGTAATTATGTAGAGATGAATCTTGTTTATTTTAACGAAGAGGCATTTACTTTTCCCCAGAAATAAATTTATCGCCGCATAAATATTTAATTCCTTCTTGTATCGGATGTCTGTCGTAGTATGTAGAGTGGAATGTTTTAATTCAACGGAGAGGCATTTACTTTTGTCCAGAAATAAAAGCATCGCCGCATAGATATTTAAATTCTTCTTCTGTAGGATGTCTGTAGTATTATGTAGAGATGAATCTTGTTTATTTTAATGGAGATGCTTTTACTTTTCTCTAGAAATAAATGCATCGCCGCATAAATATTTAATTTTTTCTTGTATCGGATGTCTGTCGTAGTATGTAGAGTGGAATGTTTTAATTCAACGGAGAGGCATTTACTTTTGTCCAGAAATAAATGCATCGCCGCATAAATATTTAAATTCTTCTTCTGTAGGATGTCTGTAGTATTATGTAGAGATGAATCTTGTTTATTTTAATGGAGATGCTTTTACTTTTCTCTAGAAATAAATGCATCGCCGCATAAATATTTAATTTCTTCTTGTATCGGATGTCTGTCGTAGTATGTAGAGTGGAATGTTTTAATTCAACGGAGAGGCATTTACTTTTGTCCAGAAATAAATGCATCGCCGCATAAATGTTTAATTTCTTCTTCTGTAGGATGTCCGTAGTATTATGTAGATATGAACATTGTTTATTTTAACGGAGAGGCATTTACCTTTCCCCAGAAATAAATGCATTGACGCACAAATATTTAATTTCTTCTTCTGTCCAATGTATGAAGTATTATGTAGAGTGGAATGTCGTAAAATTTCAACGGAGAGGTATTTACTTTTCTCCCTAAATATATGCATCGCCGCATAAATATTTAATTTCTTCTTTTGTTCAATGTATGTAGTATTATGTAGAGTGGAATCTTGTTTATTTCAACAGAGAGGCATTTACTTTTCTCCATAAACAAATGCATCTCAAAATAAATATTTAATTTCTTCTTCTATATGATATCTGTCGTATTATTTAGAGACGAATCTTGTTTATTTCAACGGAGAGGTATTTACTTTTCTCTAGAACTAAATTCATCTCGGCATATGGCATATTTCAAACATAATTTTCAAAGCTACGCAAGCACTTGTCCTACTCTTTCACCAAGCGATGAATACCTTGACCATAGAATCCTTTGGTTGAAATAGGAACCGGTTTCGAACAAAGTCCGTGACTTCCCTGTTCAAGTTAAAACTGCGACCCTTCAAGGTCGTTTTTAGCCTACTAAATATGTGAAAGTCGTATGGCGGAAGATCCGTGCTATACGGATGGTTTTCGAATCTTGTCCATCAAAACTTCTCCAGATTCCCTCAAGGAAGTGCTTTGTCTGTCCTTCACACGAGTTAATGAAAAAGCATGTTCCCCGTACACTGCTTTCATTTTCCGATGCACTTCGCGAAATCCAACTCGTTCAGTCACTAATAAATAATAACACCGATTCGCTCTTTTTTATTTTCTTCAAGTCCGCAGACGTTGAGGAGTGACAGCAGCAACGAATTGCATTCCGGACTATACCGTTGGCCGGCTGCCGCCGCATATGACGTGCTTCTGCGTTACTACCTATTGCTAGCCCATTTCTGCTGTCGGGATTACCTTTGTTACCTTTCGCTCTACCTTTACACGTAGGTTCACCACGCTTATACAATATTAAAGCAAATTATAACGATTGTTCATTTTTCATTTGTTCCACTCTTATAAAATAACTTTTTATATAGTATTTGAGATTATAAATTTACTAGGTTGGAAAGTGTTAATAAATTATTCATAAATAATGATAATAAAGTACAGTAAAACTTGTGAAAAGAAATCTGTCAATTACTGGATCCTGTCTTAAGCGAAAAAAGTGTTGATCTTTGCAAAATGTACATAATATTACGTGCGAAAAGAATATAAAACATTTAGAGCAGACGATGTGCCTGCTAATAAGGAAACCTTTCTATAACGGATTTTTCTTTCCTATGCGATTCCGACTTAAAAGATTTTACTGTATAGCATTTATCAGATTTTTATGTCTTCAAGCCATGGAATATGGATTAAAGACATTAATGATAACTCAAACAATTATATACAAATAGAGATTCATTAAAAAGTCAATATAGTTTAAATAGGCACAGGAAGAAAGAAATGTAGGGAGAGGCAGTATTTTATAACGGATGTGCCTATGCATCACAGCGACAGCCCTGTGTACTTTTTAAAAAATAAATAAAATAAATAATTAAAAAGGCTGAAATGAGTATTTTTTATCAGAACCCATCGCACAAGACAATTTCTAACCATAGAGGCGCAAAAATCTATGTTTTGCAGCAATTCAGTCGGGTCGAACCGAGCTGAGCTCGTCCGTACTTTTAGCTTTGAATACAGGGCCTGGCCAGAACAACAATTTGTACGGGCCGGGCCGGTCCAAAAACTTTCTTCTATGCGCCAGGCTGTCCCGGGCTTGGAATTTTAACCTATGCAGATGCAGACCTCTAACCAAGGAATATTTTCTTTATACTAGGGGGCTCAACCGCCTACTCGCTAACGCTCGCCAACCCCCCGTGAATTGCAAAGCAATTCACATTGAGACCGCTACGCGGTCACAGATCGCTTTGCTCGCGAGCCCCTTTTTATTTTTCTAGTAATTCTAGCCGGAATAAGTACTACAATAAATCATTTGAACATATGAAATTGACAAATTTTTAATGTAAAAAAGTAATTGAAAACTCCGTTGAAAACACAACTAAATATGCATTTAGTTGATGCTACTAATGGGCATATAAATAATTTAAATACTATAAAAAAAAAGGATCTTGGAAACATAATTAGCACCTATAATATTGTACAGCATGGATTAAACACTTACAACACGGCTTAAACACTTAAACACGGCTTAAACACTTAAACACGGCTTACACTACGTGGTAGGAAGATAGTTCATCATAAATGATTGTTTAAATTTCGTTCAACATTTTATTATTTTAACTGATTATAGATTTCTGCAAAAGAAACTATTTTAACTTCAATAAAACGGCAACAGGTGGCAGCAGGAGCATTGTAGAAAGTTTATATTTTATTATCTCCGATTTTTTGTGTGAGTGAAATTCGTAAATAAATTCTAAACGAATTCATTTGAAATTAACAATATTACTCATAATTAAAATGAGGAATCATCTCAGACGCTTTGGATTACGTTCATATTATTTTATTTTTAATAATTGCTAGCTTCAGTTTCACTACTCTGACGCCATATTGGAATTGGGGCTAACACAATCTTGTCTGTTCATTGTTCTGAGCTCTGGAAACTACGGTTGTTGCCAACGATAAGGTAGAAATTCAGCCCTATTTTCGCGCCACGTAAGACAAATATATATATAGATATTTGATAAAAAAAATTGATATTTGATAAAAATTAAGCTATACTTAATTTTTTTCTAAAACTGTCATCAAAATTAGATAAACTCCAAATAAATGAATACTGTTGAAGTAATGACTGTGTATCTTTTTGAACATTAAAGGGATATTTTTTGATAAAACTAAATTATTACATTAAAATCACTTCTTTCCAAAGACTCTGTGTTTTATCAGTTTACATATATGAATATACTTTAGTACTTGCAAAATTATAGTTCTAGAACTGAAAGATTTATATTTTTAACGATTATGTGTGTAGAAGTTCAAGACAAGCTATCCACAAATTCAGTGTAATTATTTCAAAATAAATAATTCCACAACTGTTTCATATAATCTTTCATCATTCTTTCAATAACCACTATTAACATCAATAATAATACAACACATATTACGATGAAATTGCATTTTTTGAAAGATACTCATACAATTGTCAATCAATTTAAATATATCAGTATAAATTGGTAAGTATAAAATCATACTTCTACAACTAATAGTTGTACATTCTTAACAGTTACGTCTGCATAAGATGAAGAGGTCTACAAATTCAGTTTCTCTCTTTCAATCTTATTTGCGCCCGAAAGTTTAAATTATAGTATTTATCCGTGGCGTAGCGTAATATACGACAATGGGTAATTTCACATTATCTGCGATTTTCATTCCGTGATATGACGCAATGTATTTGTGATTGTCCTCGTTTACACCCTCCCTCTCCCCTCCCCCGTCGACACACCAACATCCACATACGTGTAGATAAGTAATTTAATTTTATCATAGAATTAGAGAAAAATAGAAAGAGCATTTTGGTGAAACATTTTGATTTAAAAAACAATTAAAAGTGCAATCTTTACTTAAATAAAAAATCAATTTGATACATTTGTATACAAGAGTTTTCAGTCTTTATAAACAATATTTTTCGATCGTAGTTTTCGCAAATTTATATTTTGAATTCCATCTGAGTTCTTGTAAAAATTCTCTCTTACTCGGATGGAAGTCCACTTACTCATTTTTGTCTTTCATTCGCTCTTATGGGAAATCTTCATTCAATTCAAAGTTGAAAATGTCTCTACGAATGAAAATCCCCACTACGAGTGCTGTTATTCGAATAATGTGTGAATAACTAGAAATAACTTATGTGTGTTAATCAATACTAAAATCATCTTTTTTTTAATCATTATTTTCAGAATATAATGATAAATTAGTTGATTGTATATGTCAATATATAAGAATGAATACATCTCCGAGTGTTCATTTTTTAACAATAAAACAAGCCTAAAAATACTTTTAAATAGCAAATTCTCATATATATTTTTAAAAGTCGTCTTTTAACTGAAAAAAGGAGATTAGATGCTCGAAAATTTTTCCGAAATTGGTCGCGTTTGTCTTTCACATGATATATCATATCACAAGCTCATTTTCAGCAATAAATTTCATGTTACGAGATATTTTTACATAAATATTTCTCGAAAATGGTCTCTGTTATAACAACTCACCTTCACCCGCCATACAGATCTTCATAAAGTAAAGTCCCACTACATGAAACTTTTGAAAAAAATACAGATAAACTAAACAGAGTAAATGGTTTCAAAATCAAGGAACACAGAATACTCGCTCTGAAAATATGATTCAAGTGATCCAGCGATCTAGCCCATCTTCCCACTGAGAATTGACCCAAGAAGCCGAAATGCACGTATGCTTGACATTTGAGAAAATAAGCTAACTAATTTAATTATTTTGTTCGAACCTGTTATTTTTTTAATGTATTACTGGAAATATATCTGTACTTTATTAAATAATGTGTGACGGAGTAGAGCCTGCTCCCTCTCGATCTGTCACATCGAAAATTCAGTTCAAAACGCCAAATTTGACATAATTTTATTAAATATTCTTTGTCGATATTGAAAACTAAAGAACACTGTCCAATTTCATGATTTCCGAAAAAGAAATCCTGCAATAGTTCTTGTTTTTTATGAATAAAACTGTAAGAAAGTGGCGTTGTATTAGAGGACATAATGATAATGGGATAGTTTAGATAAAAATTTAAGCTGCATTGCTTATTTTTGAAAATAAAAGTTTGACTCTCTGACTCAACTTTCCACCGTGAGTCAATATTTTCAAAACCAAACGATTTGCGCCTAATGCCATTTTCAGCGTTGCATCGAGTAGAAAGTAGAATTATCCCTGCCTATCTCATATATTCATCTCGCTGAGCAAAAGTTCTAAGAGGATTTCAATTGGCCAAAATAATTGTTTAATCTTCGGCGACAGATTCCTGAAATCATTTGGCAACTTTTCGAATAAACAGACTCGTTCAATTTAAAATACAAATAATGTGCTTTGGAATTTCTTTTTTTGGCAATCCGATCTTGTGAATATAAAACGATGAAATGCGTAGTAAATCAGCAAACAAGAAAATGGTTGGCGGCATAATGATACGCATTCGCTTTTTTTATGAGCATTGGAATAAGTTTTCGTTTGCGAGTGAGAGACTACTTCACTCAGATGAAAACACCCATTCGCCACTGTTAATCCTATGGGAGATTTTTTAAAAAATATCTCATTTATATTACAATACTTTTAAATGATTTTTATTTTCTTTGCATTGGCTAGCTGAAGTCATACTTTACGCAGGACGTTTTCTTTACTTTTTTGGTGCGTTCGGAAATATAAATACGTAGCACTTATAGTCGGCGTCTGGTCCGTCCGTCTGTCCGCTCATAACAGCACAAATACTACTCAACCGAATGGTTTGAAATTTAATATATATAATCGTTGAAGAATTTTGTCGAGTCATTTCAAATTTCATGAAAATTGAATCAAAACTTTAAAAAATATTTATAAAAATATATATTAAGAAATTTGAATTTTTCAAAAATCGGTACTTCCTTGTTATACCAGCTTACGAGGATTCATCGTCAAGCGACCGAGATGTATCGTCAAGTTATGTGACATGTGTGACGTTATAGTGATATATGACTTATATGACATTTTATAACCTCTAATACCCAAGATATAGTCACATTCTTCATTGTAATAAATCCTATCATACATAATTACCACAATGATATCCCATGATGGGTATTGATTCTAGGTTGCCATGGTGATGACGTCCTGTTTAAGACGGAGTCCTACTATTTCCTTTCTACTGAATTTAAAAAGCGAATTTGTATACTAAAATTGTTTAATTATAGCAATCCTATAAACTACCGACGTGGCCGACTAGATGTTTCCGGGCAAATATATATTAAATGAACAAAGAGTCTAAATATGGATTTCAAGTTCTGAAATTTTCAAAGCTAGAGTTGAGTTTCCCATTGGAATTTTCAGTAAATGTCAACAAAAGATAAAATGTTGCCAACTTAAAATGAACTTATTTTATTACGGAAATGAACCCCATCATAATAGACGATAATATTCATTTCACTCATACTAGTTATAGTACGATCACACATCATTTGTCACGTTTGACGTACAATTTCCAACTTGTTCGATTTTGGTTACAGTTTTTTTTTTTTTTTTTTAAGGAGAAATCTTTCACTTTCGAAACTAGTTCCGAAAGTTAAAATATCTTAAATTTAAAAAAAAGGAGAAATCGGCCTTTGAAGAGATCGGTCATCTCATCTATCCAATGAAACAAATAAATAAATGAAATATTGAAATGTAAATGAGATATTTAAAAAAAACTTTCTCCCAAACTATTAAATAATATTAGCGAGTGGATATTTTCGTACGAATGAAGTAGCCTCTTAAGATTTCGATTTGGAGAGGAAATTTTTTCCTTAAAAGCAAGCACATAGTTGAGGCTGTGGTTAGCCTTTTTTTTAAAAGTTCGCTGATGCACAGATGCGTTTTAAAAGTTTATTTTTCGCTGACACATTACACGTATAGACAGAACGATAACTTATTTGTATGTTGTTTCGCTATTTATTTATTTCTTTCTTAAGAATTATTTTTCAGTTTTATTTATTTATTTATTTTTACTTTTTGGGATTTTAATTTGTTTTAATGCGAGTCAAAATAAATTTGTCAAATTATTTTACTGGAAAAGATTTGGTGAAAACTTTTTCTCTGGTGTTTTGCGCAGTTATAATATTTTAAGACAATTGTAACTAATAATTAGCGCAAGAATTTGAATTTTTGAGTTTTTTTTTTCACCCTAAACCATCAAAATATTATATATTTGTTGCGAAATTTATAATGCGTCTATTTAATTTTGTAAAGTTTTTTTTGAAGTTTTTTTTTATACGTTGTCAATTATAATTTAAATATCATATTTTGTTTGATAGCGATTGTTAATTGATATATGTATGTTAAACTACAAAAGGTTGTCAGAATTGTATGCAATTAAACTTTACCATCTTTTATGCGTTTTTAAAATATTCCAAAAACGGTTCTTAAATCTATTATTACTTTGTTCAATTGAAACTTTTTCAAACAATAATGAAAACATTTTACAAAAGCTTGGAAATTTTAAAATAATAAGAATTTACTTAAATAATAACTGATGCAGATACATTTAAATATTTCGTTTACTACAGAAAACAAGTAACAGCTGTTTATAACAACAGCTGCAGTTTGCTTTCTCAGTAAACGAAGGTGATTGTAATTATTTAGAAATGTACAAGTACCTGATCATATAGGGCGCATTGTGTAATACTTTAATTCATAGTCTGAAACCTGATTATCACAATATGAAACAAAGTACATAGGACTTACCCCAGTATCCAGTATCAATCTTCATCTAACAGGCGAATTCAAAAATAGAATAGTCAGCTGGGAAGTTAATTTCAACGTCATGATGCCCAGATAATCCGGATTTGCAAAGATGCTCTAAACTTTTCAAGATTTGCATAAAACTTGTCCATATTCGTCGGGAACGGTGGAGGGTAATGGAGGTGAGAAACAGTTCTCGATAATAATATACCTTCCTTAAAATAAAATTTATTTCTTCTCTAGGTGTTACTTATCTGAAGTACTTTTTACTACTGACAAGCGAAGAAATTCTATTGTTAGAAATAACTTGTCCGATTGTTGTACAATTGTTGAATTAAATGCCACTGTTATTTTACAGTGTTGTAGAAAACAAAAATGTGTTCTTTCGAAAATAACTTACTCATCTGTGCATTTAACACTGACGCGTGCAAGAAAAATTCATTGTTAGAAAGAGCATTACATTGTTTGGCCAATTCTTGAACTAAACGCAATTGTTAATCGAAGGTTTTATTCGTCAGTCCAAATCCTGCATTTACCCAACAGAACTAACATTGCGATTGTTTAATTTTAATTAAAATATCACCATTGTTGATATTTTTATACATTTTAACTGCATTGTTGCTTGCATCATTATGACGTCAGCATTGCGCGTCGCACAAATTTGTGCTTTACAATAGCGATTGACTTTTAGAAGATAATTTCTAACATACGTTTTTTTGTATCCACTGTTCATATTCTCATGCGCTTAGAACTATGTAATCAAATCTGCTAGAGCCAAAAATTCTTGCCTAACTTGGTAAAATATCGACAAATTTGGTGCCAAAAATATCGCCATAAGAGAAAGCTTATGAAAATGGAACTTGTATATAACGGCATTTATAATGTATTTTCATTGTGTTCAAATTGCAAGCAATTGCATAATGGTAACGAATTCATCGCCAGATTTAAAGCTTCCAAACCACAACCATACCTCGCACTTATCACCAGTCTTTTGAAATTCAATCGAAAGAGTTTTGCTAAGTACTCAAATGAGGCTAATCCTATTATTTGATTCCATGCCGATGTAGATCACGTATAGTGTGACCTTATGCAGTGTTTTATGCTTAATGGCGTATAACACTACATAAAATACTTAATATTGCTTTAATATATTATTTTAACTTCACCAGCCTTCCCTGTTATAAACACCTAGGTAGATTTCTTAAAAATACTACATATTGCATTCTCCCCTACGTTGAAATTTCTGAAAAATTGTAGCAGATGTACGCCGATCATGACCTTTAGAACCCAAAACCATCCCTAGTTCAAAGCTTTATAAATATATGTTGTGTTCTGCTATTTTTTTAGTTCCATCCCACAGTCGATGAAAAAAATATGGCAAGGATCTCAAAAATTAATGTAGTTGTATTATGAAATTTAAGCAGCAGCAGCCGAGTAAAATGTAAATCGAAGGAAAAAAGAACAAGATCCAATTCATTTATTTCAACCCACTCATCTTTAAACCTCTGTAGAGTGTTCTCTCTTAGTAAATCTTTATGTTGGAACATATTAGAGCTCTATTAGGTGTCTGATTGCTCACTGTAACGCCAGCAACATTTTATTTTAGCACTCACTTCGACGGCAAAATCCCTTCTCTCTCTCTCTCTGTCAGCTCGTTTTAAGAGAGGAGAGCGCAAAATTAATTTCGTAACACGTGACCTATTTTAACCAATACATGTTCATTTTCGCCTCGCACTAATTTTTATATATGAATTAACATTGAAGAAATACGTCTCTCCCTATGCTTTTGGCGGGAAAAGAATTTTCTGGAACATTATAGAAATTAAAAAACGCGGGTAAGTAATAGAATAATTTTCGGCTTTTGCATACTGAAAATATAAGTTTCTCGATAACAAAGCAATTTAAAAGGATTTTTTAGACTATTAAGAAAGGTAAAGTGGTGAATATTTGGTTAACACTAGCCTGGCCGATTCATGAACAAACCTGTTACCAAGTAACCTCTTACAAAGATTTTCGTCAGTTTTCTGAGAGCTCCAAGCTTTTATTTTTAGTCATATCCAGAAATACTTTTTTTTATTATTCTGAGTGACAAAAAAATATTATTTATTATTTACATTTTAGTGTACTTTAAATTAGATAAAATCTTGTTTTTAAAATCTTATTTTCTATATATTTATTTTTAATACTAAATGAAACGACGTGGGAAAAAAAGTGAGAAGGAAAAACTTTTTTAGCTGCAGAAGTCAGTGGTACATCATTTTTAGGTTCGTTTCAAAAGATTTCCGTTTAAATAAATATAAATTCATTTAACAAGGATTTTAGGTATATATTTAAGGTTATTAGCTCGGTCACTGGATATGCCGGTCTTTCATTTAAAAATATGAAATCAAAACAGACCGGCGCGTGCGTAGCACACCCTGTGTACGATGCCGAAAGCAGTTTGTTCCCCTACTCTAAATTTATTTTGGGTGGATAGTGAATTTTTTTATAATTAGCCGAGGAATTAATTAAAAACCACAATGAACGCTCATAAAAATATTTGTTTTCTCAAAATGGTGATCGCAAGTAGTTCCGCTATTCGCTAGCATTGACCAACCGAAAAGGCTCTTTGTCTTACATATTTTACAGCGCAGCGCTAAATTAACTGTTTGAAGTACGAAAAGACACATTTACGAGCTTTTTTTCTCTACATAAAGGTGCAATTCGTTTAAAGAAATATCTATAATAACCCTTTCATTTTTATTTATTTTTTCTCCAGTTTGTTTAAGTCCGCATCAACCTCATTTGTATAGATATGAAAAAAAAAATTAGCGATTTGTTTTTGAATTTTTTTGAATTATTATTTTAAATTAAATTTCAAACACTGAATATTCCAAAAATGCTTTTGTTTGGATCAGCTATAGTTAGAAGCATATTTCTAGACCAAATTAAAATTAGGCGAATTAATATTGTGTTTTGCGCGATTATAATATACTATAAGACTTTTCTAACTAATATGTAACTTAGCACAAAAATTTCAATTTTTGAGTTATTTTTCACTGAAAACATTTAAATACTATATTTTTGTTGCGAAATTTATAATTCCTCTATTTTGTTTTCTAAAATATATTTTTTGATGTTTTGATACGTAATCAACAATAATTTTTAAATACTATATTCTATTTAATATCGTTTGTTATACATTATATATGCATATATATATATGTATCGTTATCTGTATATATATATATATATATGTGAGTGTGTGTGTGTGTGTGTGTGTTTAATATCGTTTGTTATCTATATATATATATATATATATATATATATATATATATATATATGTATATATATGTATATATTAAACAACGAAAAGATAGGCAAAACTATAAACAATTATCATTTCCATTTTTTATGCGTTTTCAAAATATTTCAAATCCGATATTTAAATCGTTTAAGTTTGATACACTCTTTTATTAAAACTTTTTCAAGCAATATCGTAAACATTTCACAAAACCTTGGCAATTTTAAAGTAATAAGAATCGATTTATATAAAAACTGATGTAAATGCATTGCTTTTTGTTGTAACAATATAGTTTGGAATAATAGCTATAGTTTAGCTATAGTAAACGATAGTGACTGAAAATTTTCAGGAATGTACTTTATGAATGTTTTAGCCAAGAAAGTCTTAAAAAGAACTATTTTCATCAAAGTTAAATTTTTTTAAGTGCTGTGCTCCCTTCAAACAAAAGGTTTCACTATTGAACACTGAACCTTAAATTATTTCTATCTTTGCAATCTACGCTATTACGGAAATTTCGTTAATTAAATGATTGGTTAAAACATACATATGGTCACACATATAGCGAGTGGTAAACAAGTAATGTTTTACTAGGGAAAAAGGACAGTACGGCGTACTTGGAAAATGGAACAGCACAATTTGAAACCATTTAGGTGCTTTAGGAAAAATGACACAAAGCCAAACACCCCGCAAAGACTATTTTCAAGAACTAAATTACAAAAATAATAAGTTATTGTAAAATATTATCAATATACTGCGGAACGATGGAGCCCTATTACATACAAGTATTTTTTTTTCCACCTCTACTTGAAAACTTTCAAAAAGAAATAGTGCATGTGATTTGGCGAGTTTTCTGATTAGAAGGGAATCTACTATACACTTATAGAGGACCTAAACTTGGCATTTCAAAGATCATTTTGAGGCGTTTTAACTAAAGCGTAAGAAAACACTTGCTTTAAAAAAATTGCTAATATTGTGTTTATTTTTAGGTTAAACTGCGTTTTTGTGGAAAAATTTCTAATATGCTTCTACGAAATAATGTTAAAAAACCCCATAAGAGTAGTGGTCCATCTGAGATTATGTAGATCGCCTTAAATATTCACCCATGGTCTATATAAAATCATAGGTATTACCCTGTTATAAAAGCCTTGCCGCTTTTTAAAAAAAGGTTGGTTCAATTCAGACCTAAGAAATTGAGATATCTTTCCGAATGATAAAAGCAGACATGAAAAGAAAAAGAATGGGCCATTATGCTTCTTTATGTATGAATATATAAATACAACTTCTGATTACAGGTATTAAATAAAAAAAAATTCTGACTGTATATAATAACAGATACTTTATTTTAAAAATATTTGATACCTAATGAAACAATTTCTTGTGTATGCACAGTACGATAGAGTAAATGCCATACAGTAAACAAGTTGTCAAGAAATACGGGTAAAAAATTCCCTTTTATTTGCAAATGCCATTTACTTTATTTCGCAATGTTTCCTATAATAGAGAAATACCTAATCAATGTACGGCAATTTCACAGGGTTCGTACAGATCCTGTAAAATTAAGACCAGAAAATCCTTCGGTACCAGTATGTCCTTACAGATAATCTATTCTTAAATAAGGTGAAATTTTGCATGTTTGAACTTCATGTATTTTTTTAGAAAAATATACTGGTATTTCACCTGGAAAAATAACGGTACCGGTAGGAACCCTGTTTCAGAAATTCATAGTCTAAAACGTGAAATATGATACAATATAAAACAAAATAGATAGGACTTACCCCAAACTCCAGTAACAGTTTCCGTGTAATGAGAGAATCCAACCAGCCATTATTTCCGTCAGCTGGGGAGTTAAATTTACCGCACGATGCGCATTCTCAAAGATCCCCTTTAACTCTTCAAGATTTGCAGAAACCTGGTCCATATTCATGGTGGAAGATAATGGAGATGAGTAACAGCTTCCTGGTTCTAAAATTCCTTCCCTAAACTAAAATTTATGTAATCTCTCAAGCTCCTAGTCATCTGCTCAGGACGTGCACTTTAATACTGACGCGCGAAGAAAATTCATTTTTAGAAATAACTTGTTCGATTGTTGCCGTATTGTTGTTTAAAAAAAGCAACTGTTGTTTTACAGTGTTATAGAGAACAAAAATGCATTCATTCAAAAAGAACTTACAGTAGTACAGTAAAATTCTTTAAGAAAAGTAAAATTCATTCAAGTTAGAAAGAGCTTTCGGAAGCTTGTCCAATTGTTGAACTAAACGCGATTGTTATTAGAAGGTTTTATTGACCTCGCTTTGTATGTATGGTTCAAAGCTTACAACACCCGATTAATCTATTGCCACTTACGATTAATCTCTATCCACTTCTGTTTAATCTATTGATTATTTGGCACAATTATACATCTTGCATAAGTATAGAAATAGAAAAAAATTGGCCGAATCCGCGCATTAAAACACCTCCCCAAATCTTGCATTTCCCCCCATGGAAATAAAAATGTAACTGTTTAATTTTAACTGAAAAAAATAGCTCCATTGTTGCAACTCTACCACATTTAAACCACATTGTTGCTCGCGACTTCAAGACTGCGCGACTCACACATTTGTGTTTTATAAAACGTTTGACTTTTAAAAGTTTCAATTCTAAGCTATTTTTGTTTTAACTGTCTGCGTTTAAAAATATATATTAATATCCACTAGCGTCAAATTCTCGCCTAACACGGCGAAACCAAAATATCGCCAAATTTAAACACAAACAAATCGCCAAAAATGAAGCCAACTTGACTACAGCTGGCTAATTTGGTAAAATTCTCATTCAAATTCAGTAGGGTAATGCAGGGTAATTTGGTTCTTTATTTTTTAAAACTAACATTTAAAAAACTCTATAGATCTTTAAAAAAGATTGAAATGTACAAGACAAAAGAAACTTTTTCCAAGGACAAATTCATAAAAGAAAAAAGGAAATTTAGTCCGTACATAGTAAGTTAGAGCTATTTAAAAAATAAAATAAAAAATAACACCAAATTACTCATCAAAGGGAGATTTGATAGTTTGGCCCATTTTTAACCACTGCCACACCATCAATCGTGTATTTTAAGATAATAAAAGTGCATGCCTTTTTGTAACTTTAACAATGCGCTATTCAGAACGCTGATAATTTTTTCAATCAGATAACATTAAAGCACTGTGAATTTCTCTTTGAAAGCTATCGATAATCACATTTATTACCCTAAATATTCGTTAAGGGGCTCCTTCACTCACGCGAAAAAGCTCGTTTGCTAATGTTAATACTATGGGACATATTTTTCAATAACTCATTTGCATTTCAATATTTTTAAACGATTTTTTTTTTGCATTGAATAGCTGATGTCGGTCTCTACAATCGCCACTTTTTACGTTTCGATTTTGTTTGCAGGTTCTTTTAATAAGGATACTTTCACCACAAATAAAATCTAAAAAATAAAAACCAGTATGTTGTGGCCATCACAAAACATTCTTCTGTATAAATCATATCGTCTGCAAACAAAAATTAAACGACAATCTGTACAATTTTTCTGATGCAGATATTGCAGAAATTTTTTTTAATAACTCATTTGCATTTCAATATTTTTAAACGATTTTTCTTTTACATTGAATAGCTGATGTCTGTCTCTACAATCGCCACTTTTTTACTTTTCGATTTTATTTACAGGCTCTTTTAATAAGGATACTTTCACCACAAATAAAATCGAAAAAATAAAAACTAGTAATGTTGTGGCCATCACAAAACATTCTTCTGTATAAATCATATCATCTGCAAACAGAAATTAAACGACAATCTGTACAATTTTTCAGATGCAGTTATCGCAGAATTTTTTTTAAATAACTCATTTGCATTTCAATATTTTTAAACTATTTTTTTTTTGCATTGAATACCTGGTGTTGGTCTCTACAATCGCCGCTTTTTACTTTTCGATTTTGTTTGCAGGTTCTTTTAATACGGTTACTTTCACTAAGGATACTTTCACCACAAATAAAATCGAAAAAATAAAAAATAGTATGTTGTGGCAATCACAAAACATTCTTCTGTATAAATCATATCGTCTGCAAACAAAAATTAAACGACAATCTGTACAATTTTTCAGATGTAGTTATCTCAGAAATCGTGAAAAACATAGCATAGCAACGACACCTTTTGGGCGGTAAACACCAAAACTAATATAGATCTTTTTTTGCCAAGATCTAACAGAATATAAAGTTTTGTAAAATTCCGAACACGAGTTATTGAGATATAGCTATAGCGCAAATCGTGAAAAATGCAGTATAGCAGCGCCACCTGTTGGGCGATTTAGTCCAATACCTAATCAGCGTTTATTTGTGTCAAGGTCTAACAGAATATGAAGTTTGATGAAAATAAGTGCATTACATCTTCAGATAAAGCAATTGCGCAGATCGTGAAAAATTCAACATTGCAGCGCCCCCTGTTGTGTAATTAACACCAAAAACGAATCAGAACTCATTTATATCCAGGTTTAACTGAATCTAAAGTTTTATAAATTCCATGCATTAGTTCTTGAGGTATAGCGCACAAAATTTTTTTGTCACAGACAGACATTTTCGAAAAATAGTCCTATCGTGTTCAGGACCTTCTAAAACGTATAAATTCGTCGAAAACCGCAAGTGAAAGTTTTCATGAATCCAGTACTTAAAATACAAGAAAGTAAAAGCGGCGATTGTAGAGGTCGACCTCAGCTATCCAATGCAAAAAATAAAATAAAAAATCGTTTAAAAATATTGAAATGCAAACGAGATATTTAAATAAAACTGACCGATAGGATTAACATTGGCGAACGAGCACTTGAACATGTGTGAAATAACCCCTTAACTGAAACAGGGGATTTATTGTCCAATTAAAATGCTAAGTGGCTGCTTTGTATTAACGTGCGAACCCAATAAAACATTCGTTACATGAAATTGCGTTCTTTAGCCGAGTCAAAAAATAGTCAATAGAATCTTCGTTAACTGAAACAATCTTTAGCCCAGATATCGCTATATTCAGTTGCGAAATTAATTATATTTACGAGATTGTAAAAAAAAAAGGGAGAAGTAGAAAATAATTTTTTCTTGTTATTTTAAGAATTTTAAGACGTCAACCTAAATTGTTTAGAAAAAAAGTGACAAAAAAATACAAAAACGAAGTAATTAGGATAGAAATTCCTTTTTTAATTTTACAAAGTAAAATACTTATTTCCATCATGCGGATTATTTAAGTTGCACTCTTGTCTAATTTCATTTCACCCACATTTTAGAAAGTGAGCTGTTATAGAAAATTTCAAAATTGATACGTTACGAAAAGCTTTCAGCGATACAAAATGACGTCACATTTAAAATAAAATTTATATTTTTTATTCCTTAATATCAAAATTTTATTACGATTGTATCACAATGACGTACTTTACACTTGCTACACTATTTCAGCCATTGTGTTATCAGATTTCATGATTCTACGCAAAGATTGGAGCTACTCGAATAATTAGTAAAATTAATCTATTTTTAGTTAATATAGTGCACAAAACTATTACTTTTTTAATTTTACAAAGTAAAATACTTATTTCCATCATGCGGATTATTTAAGTTGCACTCTTGTCTAATTTCATTTCACCCACATTTTAGAAAGTGAGTTGTTATAGAAAATTTCAAAATTGATACGTTACGAAAAGCTTTCAGCGATACAAAATGACGTCACATTTAAAATAAAATTATTTTTTATTCCTTAATATCAAGATTTTATTACGATTGCATCATAATGACGTACTTTACACTTGCTACACTATTTCAGCCATTGTGTTATCAGATTTCATGATTCTACGCAAAGATTGGAGCTACTCGAATAATTAGTAAAATTAATCTATTTTTAGTTAATATAGTGCACAAAACTATTTATTTTTTGTTTGTAAACTAAGGATTTATTGTTAATTAATGATAATTCATTAAAATTTACCTGAAATCATGGATTACCATGCGAAATTCGAAGCATCTTATATGTGAAAAATTGTGCCACAGATGTAATGGGTATGCATTGTTGAATTAAACAATTGTCTTTATTGTTGAATTTCTCGCCGTGAATGAAAATATTTTTAGCAGCGAATGTAATTGTTGCGAATTTTGGCATAACAATGAAGAGATTTTGAAAAAATTAGATTGTGTGATTATTGAAATATAAGAATAAGATCTCGTTATTGAAATGCATTGTTGCGGCAAGTTTCCTTCAAGAAAAAGGAGATTTTAAATCGACCATTTGCAGATAACGTAATGCAAATCTAATAAATTTAGGCGTGAAAACTCTCAAATCCAGAAATTTCCTCCGTAAAGTCATACAAACAAAAACTAATCGGCACCAATTTTTATTAAGGTCTAATTGAATATAAATATTATTAAATTCCGTGCATTAGTTCTTGAGATACATTTGAGAGTCAATATGCACAATGTGATTTCGATTGTATTGATAGAATGAACATTAAAAAAAAAAGAAAAAAAAACATAGGTCTGACATTTGTTATGGAAGAAAAGACCGAATAAAAAAAAACTTCGCCGAAAATTAAAATGAGTTAAAAATTGACTAAGAAATTCCATGTTTACATACAGAAATCAAGTTGAAAAGAGTGTTAAGGAAAGAAAGAAGGAAAGAAAAAGAACTACCGCCTTTAAAAAAGATTTTTAATTGCCGAAAAGTGTTGCCTTCTTTTAAAATAACAGTACATTTGAAAGTGACATTTACGGTTTTTTTTTTTTTTTTTCAAAAGCAAAGAAAAATTTAATTGCTATTTAAACTACCTTTTTGTGATTTTTAAATTTGTTTCTCCGTTTAATGATAAATCCGTTTTAAGTATTTAGCCTAACATAGTAAATTTTGTCATCTGCAACTTTTGATTTTTTAGTGATTTTTAATGTGGTTTTAAGCGTTTTTTCGCATTTAGAGACGGTTTTTGAAGTTTTTTCGATTTAAAATGCGATTTTCAATGTGATATTTGGCAATTTAAAACGCTTATTTTTTTATATTCGTGAAAGAATTTTGGTTACAATGTTTTAGTCCCTGTATTAAATTTTGTCAGCGATTATTTAATTTTTATTTCATAATTTTTTTTCTGCGGGTTTTTTTTATTTTACTTTCGCGTTGTCTTTTCCACATTAGTAAAAATAAATCCGCGTTTAAACTTTTAGCCGGATGAAGTAAATTTTGTCCTCTACGAATCTGTACAGCGAACTCTGAATTTTTCGCGAATTTTTTCCATGATATTTTTCGTGCTTCGCAGCAATTTTTTGACATTCGTAAAAGAAAATCCTGCTTTAATCGTTTAACCCAATATAGTAAACTTTGCCCTGTGCGAAAATGTCGTATTATCATCGGAAACACACACCTTTGAGCATCAGTTTCATAATTCTCTCCTATTAGGAAATGAGTCAAAAATCGATTACAAAATTCCCTGTTTTGTTACTTAAAGAATATTCGTTACTTAAAGGGGAAAAAACTACCGATTTTAAAAGAGATTTTTACTTGCCGAAAAGTGTTGCCTTCTTTTAAAATAACAATTCTTTTGGAAGTGGCGTTTAAAAAGCTACAATTCGGACAAATCTTTTCACCGTAAACTAGATAGTCAAAACATTCATCGTATTTTGCCTTTTCTTCTGAAAATATGGTAAAACACTGGAATTTACGAATCGAGAACTGCTCACATTTTTTTTTCGAATCTGGGACGTTGGGACATCATATAACTTTATGGCCTCGGGATTGTATTTCAAATATCAGAATGATGGAGCATTTTTAATTCATATGCGACGATAACTGAAACAAGGGGAAAAATACCACCGTAAAAGAATATTAATTCTTAGATATGTTGATACTGCGTTTATATTTTTAATATTTGGACCCATCATTTCTTTTTTAGTATTTATCGTAGAAATATTGTCAAATCGTATTTCGAAAGTGGATCGTTTGAAGAAAAATAAAAAGAATGAAAATAGCTCAAAGAGTATTCTTTGTATGTGATGCTAATGCTTGTATACTAGGTAATTAAATTTAAATATTCAATTGTAATTACTATATTCTTATATTAGAAAATTTTGTTTCATTTTGCAGATGTTGTATAAAAATAATGCGATAATCTCTTAAAATCAGCATTACACTGACTAGTGCTATGTATTAACTCTGATACTATCACATTGCATTAGATTTTAAAAATTAAATGAGACTATTATTTAACTAAGAAATTCTAGGATTAGTTGTTTTGCAAATGACACATTGATCTTTTGGTACGAAATTGACGTGAGAAGGTTAATGCCAAAAGTCGTAAAACGCGTTTATATCTTCTACCCTCTCATTTCACCCCCCTCCCCCTCCGAAATTTTATTTGTTATTTTGGAGCCGGAGATGAGATAAATACGCCAATTGAAACCAGTGGGAAAACTTCATAGTCCATCATTGTCCCATCAATGTTTTCTCTTATATCTCATGAACTTGAAGGTGTTTTACACATGTACGTCACATATTTTAAATGGGATTGTAGAACTTCGTTGATGAGTTTGTAATAAATATTTGAACTATATTATTATTTTTCTTGGATACAATTATTATTCTTTATAACGATAATTAATAAATTAAGTTATGACACATGGTGAATTGTTTATTACTCTCTCCAAATGTCCTATTAATTAAAAAACATAGTTTTGTAATTAATTGCATTCTAGTAAATAAAAATGTAAATGTTTAATATACTTGTTTTATGGTGCATTTCAACCATAATAAAGAAAACTAATATCGAACATTTCGATGCTTTTAAGAGCATTATGGTGTTATAATTAAATAAATAGTTTAAAGTAATATGTATACTTATAGGAATACTTATAAGGTATGCTATTTTACATATTTAGCTACTCAAAAATGTGAGTAATTGCTTCAGGAAGCAACTTTTGTTTTGATTGTAAAAATATTTATCCATATCCCTTTCTTTATAAAACATGCTGTGCGTTTAGAAAAAAAAAAACATATTTAAGAAACTATATTTCTTTAAATGATTGTTTTGACATCTATGCATACACCAGTAAACATGTTTTATTATTTTAAGTGCAAATCGTTAAAAAGATTTCCGCTTATATCTTCATAAAACAGGGAGTATGTGTAGATAAACAATATCCGCTAACAAATTCAAGCTAGTTAAAATATGTTTTTAAGAATTTATTATTCAAGGTGTAGGTATTGGCGCCTATACTGTCGTCGTTAAATGAATGGTAAGGAGTTTTAGTCTATATTATAAAGAAAAACAAGTCCGTGAGAAACGTTGACGTCATACGGGTGGTGGCAACGATCTGAGTTATCAATTTCAGTTTCATAGCAAATTTATTAATTTCTGAACGACAATTTAAATTTTTACACTGTTGGAAAGTTGTACGAAAATGTACGACTCATAAAAAGTACTTTATTTGAATTAATTGAACTTTAATTTTATTTGAAAGCTGTCTCTTAATTTTCTGATATCTTATGGTTTTTAAAATAACTATGCCATCCAACCTGATCCTCCCGCGTTACAGAATCTAGGTGAAAACCAATATATTTTTTATAGAATACTTTAATAGTTTATTTATATTAAAAATATTTTTATGTATTACCCACTTACAAGTCCGAAAATCATTTGTATATGAAAAATATCAATTATGTATTCAAATAAAGTTTTGAAATTTATTAAAAACTATACTTCCGTATTAGCCACATGCCAGGAATTAATAGCCAAAGGCGTTAATCGCCAAAGATTTCTCTACTTACAGCAGCCGTTATAATTCTGATATTTTTAGTTTTTTAACCGCATAGTTCGATTGCATTTCTTGATTGCCCAAAAGGGACTGTTCACACAGGAAACAAAGTCTGCAGAACATTGTTGTTCATTCCGGTTTCTTTTATTAAGATCTTAAAAAAAAAATACAAAATACAAAATCAGTCAAAGCTGAGTCCGTCGCTAAGCACGGAAGAGAGCGGAATGATGAACAGTGGATAAATGTATATAACAAAACAATATTTGTGAAAAAGGCAATATGTGACGGTTCTTTGTTGGTGTATAATGCTTATGTGGTCTGTAATTACTTATTAAGTATACGTTTCTTTAACATACATTATTTATTACTAAATTACACAGAAACAAACAATCAACTATAAACATAATTCTACCTAAACAAAATTTTATCCCAGTTCTAAAGATTCTGTCGTTGCCAAAACACAGCAGATAAAAGTTGGCCATTCACGCGATGGCATTTAACTACATTTGTTCATTTTAATACACGACATAATAGTACTAATTAATAACACTGCCGTAGAAGACAAAGCCCCGACCCAACTATGGGCAGTTAATAAGGTAAAAACCGAGTCCCTGGCTCAGTGATGCATTAAGATAGTAAGGTTACATAGAAAGTTTAAGATATTTATTAAGGTTTGAGAGCAATGCCAGGCGCGATAATATATTAGCGAGCCAACCGTGCGGAATAACAGAAGGACGGCAAATTGGACAGCGAGCTTTAAAGGACAGCTATAGAAGTAATGCAAGGCAAGAACAAGATCATCGCACTCTCAAAGAGGTGACAAGGCTCTTTTGAATTTAAAGAGTTACACTTCTAAACAACCATGGCCGGTAAGGAAAGCTATAGGGGGGGGGGGGTTGGGAGGAGAGAACGAGCAAGAGAAGATCCAAGGATACCACTGAAACCAGATCATAGATTAATCCACTCTTATTGTCATAATCCCAGTGATCCTGCCACTGAGTCATAAGATGGGGGCGAAGATGTTTTTTGATGTGTGACTGCGGTACTGGAAGTTATAAATCAACTATGATCTACAAGTTGTTTTCTTTGCCAACAAATAGTCTCTTCATTGCTCAGGATAACATTACGAGTGGAAAGGTAGCCTAAATGGGTAGCAAAATCTGCATATTTTAAGATTTTCTGTCGACAATCCCATTCTAATTTTTTTAGTAATTTTAATCATTTCAATTCCATAATTGAGGTGCATATTTTCTAAGTCCTTTTCTAGATGGCATGCAATATACATTTCTTTAAACTAAAATTGAAACAGAAAATTACTTACTTATAAGAAAAGTATTATACACTATATACCAAAATATCACAAAAACACTTCCATTTTTCCACATTTTGAAGAATACCTAAAGAAATATTTAACAAATTCTTATAGAACTTCGGGAATATAAAAAAAACATGTTCGACTTCATATTTTTCAGAGAAGTTTTGATCACTACGGCAATTATGGAACCAACAAGAAATTGAAGAAAAAAAATAATATTTGGGATCACTTTGTAAAATGAAATGCTCGTAATGATCGTTAGCTATATATCACATAATTATGTGAATGTTGTCCCACTTTCGTGTCTATTTGAGAAAGAATAGCATGTATATTCATGGAGATATAAATATTTTTTTTTATAATTCAAGACTTTGTCATTTATGATTTATTTATACCAACCAAATTTAAGACAGAAGAAATAACATATTACAACTTGAATATAAATATCTTAAATACTTATTGAAATATGCCTAGTTGCATGAAATAATTTTTAACTGCGAATGCGCGAACGATATCAAAGATGTTTTTTCATGATTTCGTAGTCAACTCTGTAGAGTATCTCTTATATAAAAGTACTAGCGGAATATCGTGTTAATTCAGGAAGATGTCACTGATAGAGAGAGCTGAATTTCAGTCGTTTTTAAAAATAGCTAGATGATAAGGTCCACAAATTGTCATCTTTGATTTTTAATAATTTTTATTTTAAATTTTTATTGACGCATTAGTTCTTCTTGGAAAAACACCAGAACGAGACTCTACCGACAAAACAAATTTATCAAAATCGAAGCATCTATTCTCAGATAGAAACGAAATCGAATATCTGTTTTTGCATCTGTTCGAAACAATGATTTTATTGGAATTTATTTAATACAAACTTTTTGTTGAAAGACACTTAATAAAAAAAATGGCAATTTGTGAAAAATTCTTATTACTCGGTTGCAACCGAAGTTCAGCACGTTATATCGCCGATATCTTTGAGAATTTTTGAGATATTCAACTGACATTTTTTATATTAGTCGCTCTATAAATTTCTCTTCTAAATCACGAGGAAATTTCTTTCGTCAATTTCGCGTATGTACAGTTAACAAGTATTTCATACAACAACTCATGTTTCTTTAAATATTTAATAAATTTATATTCAAATATTACTATGTTGTTTCTACTATATTTTGTCAAATTTTCTGAAATAAGCAAAATTTGATTAAAAACCAAGAATGCTATATATAAAAAACGTGAGAAAATTCCTTGCATTTATTAAAGAAATCATTAAATCTCCATGAATATGCATGCTATTCTTACGCAAATAAACTGAAATGTTGTGCAATATTTACATAGTCATGTGCTGCAGCAACAGATCATAACGTGCATTTTATTGTACAGGGTGAACACAAATATTATTTTCTTCTTCAATTTGTTGTTGGTCTCTTAATGGATCTTGCAGTAAAATTTTCATTGAAAAATATCAAGTTATTTTCCCCAAGTTAAAAAAGAATTCGTAAACAAATTGTCTGGTGACTTTTGGCTGTATATTGTATAGCTTAAACGCAAAATACATATTATTAAAATTTTTCATTAGTTTGTTTTGAATTTATTTGCACTTTGAATATCCGGACTTCATTAAAAACCACTAACAAATATTCTTTTAAATTGGAGAATTTGCTATAATCGGAGTGTCTTATAATTTCTGGCAATGGTTCCTTTTTCAATAAATAAAAATAATAGCTACTCTGGTGCTTAAAATGAAGAATATACATAATTCCTATTTATAAAAATTCTCAATTTTAAATTCTTCTTTTTATTTATACCAGAGGATCCAACCCGCGCTTTCCGGATTACAGAACATACTGCCAAGTACAGAAACGTTTATGAAAATCATCTATTTTTTTAATATTGAAAATTATAGTAGAATTTTTATATTTAATTAACTTATTTTAGATACCACACTAACAACATCAAAAAACATAATGTGAAAAAGTATAAGTTATGTATTGAAATAAAGTTTTAAACTTTATTAAAAGTGATATTTCCGTATTGTCTGCATGGCAAAGATTAACAGCCTACGAAATCTACATTATTTATTTACATACAGCAGGTATTTGGATTCTGATTATTTCACTGATTAAACATGTACTCCGACTGTATATCTGCTAAATTTGTGTTTTATTTATAATATTTTGTTTTTTATTTATTGATTAAATGCTAGTTTTGTTATGGAAATATAAGTAGGAAACAAACATTGATCTTTTTATATTGTTCCAACTGCAACCAAGTTAATCTTCTGTAATCCAGTTGCACCCGATACCGAATTTTTATAAAATAATTCCTGCTTCTAAATTATATAGTTTTAAAACCATAATAAATGAATTGATTGATAGGAAGTTTTCAGAGAAATTTCATTTTTAAGTACATTATGTTTTTAATTCGATGTAGTAAGAATTATAACATTGTCATGCTTAGAAGTAATTAAATTTGGGAAAAAGTAGAAAAGGATTTTTCGTTGTGACAGTTGATCTGACGTCAAACTTAATTGCGGATTTACTTTTTGATATCGATTATCAAAGTTTGTTTATGATAGTAACACAATATAATTTGAAAGAAAATTATTCACACAAAGTATATTTGACATTTCAAAATCAATAGTTTACAATTTAGTGATTGCTTTTATTTTATAACAGATCACACCTCAGATGTTTTACAATAACAACTCATTTTAATTGTTTAAATAGTTCTTGTATATATTTTCATCAATCATTAGGCAATGTTTATTCCTTCATTAGTAGGTAACTTTTTTGTTATAATAAAGACATTTATTCAGATTTCAGTGTTTTTCCATGAAACAGAATCACAAAAATACATTTGCGAAATTAAACTAACTGTATTTCCAAGTAAAATTATTACTTAACATGTCAGTATTGGCTCATTTACAGACGTTAAAAAATAAGTGCTACGTTTTAGTAAAAATGTAGTTATTTAGATTATACCGTTTTTCCATTAAGGAGATGATATGCCTAGAAACCTAGGATAAACACTTTTATGAAACGAGACTAAATATATGTTTAATTAGTTCGATTACTTAAGTTGTGTGTTGTGTATTGTCGCATTTACTTATGCAAATGTTAAACATTTTAATCCCATTGGCAATATTTCTTACTGTAGTTTTTGATTATTTTACTATATCAGTTGAAATTCAGTTGAAATAGAATGAAATGATTTATAACGTTGTAAGAGAATGAAAAAAAAATTATAATTTTGTTGTTAATGTAGTTGAACGTTTTGATATATATTATGAATACTTACTATCAAAAAGCATACCAGTTTTTTAATTGATATTGAACGCTCAATATTGAACGACAAATATACTGTGAAAAATGTTATTTCCTTTAAGTTAGAAGAAACAACAAGAAATAATTTAAGAGGGTAAAAGTGATAAAATAATTTGAAAAAAAAAAGAAAAAACAAGAATCCAAACATTTTTATATATCTTAATTTGGATTTTACGGCCTGAACTCATATGTGAACTAAATTAGGAAAATTTACTAGTAAACTGCTAAATTGCTCAATTAAATATTTTTACACTCTGAAAATTACTGTTCTCTTCAAACCGGCTTTTGTAGTCAAGAAATAATCTGAAGTAATCAAAACGGATAAACAGGTGAATTACAAGCATATATATAACTGGTAAAAACTGAACCATAAAATCGGACAAATATTTAGTTTTAATTAAAAAGGATTGTAGATGATTTGTGCGTGTATAACTCTACTTTTATTAAACTGACACTACATGGAAATCTAGAATTCAGAGAGTTTATATGTGATTCTGAATTACATAAAAGGCGATATTTAGCAAAAGAATTTCATGAAATAACATAATTGTGGTATAACAGAACTATTATATAGAACTATTTTAACCATGAAGCATTTTCTTACAGTATTTGATGCTTAATTCAATAAGTAAGAAATAATTAAAGGTTGTTTATCTTTAATGATAATTTTTTTCAGACTTAATATCATACTGAATTGATATCTAACACACGATTCAGATTTTTAATGCTTCGAGAATTTATTTTTAATTTTAAAATTGTTGTAGGTTATTCATTATTAATAAAAACGCAAATATTTTTTAATTTATTTTTTATAATATATCTATTGAAAATTAAGTGCATACAATTCTTATTCAAAATTATGGAGAGAAAAGCAGCAGTTATCGGATTTTATGTCAACAAGCAAATTTCATCCCGCGGTAGAACAAAAGCTTACCTATTAAATAAAGCCATTATCGACGGTAGAATATTATTTACGCTTGCAAATTACCTTAAAAAATATTCAAAATAAATTGAAAGAGTTTCACTTCGTATCACAGATGAAGTAAATTGGGTATATCCGAAAGGTACATTGACAGGAATAATAGGGAGAGTAAATCGATCAATAATTGACATTGGCATTCAACAAGTTCCTATGGATGAACTAAGCACAGAGAGCGTACATTTCTCTTACCCGTTTCAACTTTATTCTGCTTCATTTGTGACTCGAAAAGTAGAATATAAACCACAGATTTTTGACATTTTCCAAACATTTTCATTGCCGCTTTGGATAGCTATCATCCTGACTTTATTTGCGATATCTTTCGTATATTATGTCACCTTGAAAAGAAAGTATTCATTTCATAACATTTTACCTCATTCCTTTGCCGTTTTGTTAAGACAGAGTTCTATCTTAAAACCGACATCAAAGACAGAAAACTTGCTCGTCTTTTCGTGGGTTGTAGGAGCGATGTTTCTTTGTCTTGCTTACGATTCCGTATTCCTGTCTTTTCTTGCATTCCCTTCTATTACTCAAATTAAAGACGTGCCACATTTGGCCAAGGCTATAAAAGATGGACAATATCACTGCATTGCGTCTCCAGAATCGGTTATTTTTGGATTATTAATAAATTCAAAACATGAACATTTAAGAATAATTGGACAAGACCTTGAGAAGAATAACTTAAGTAACGGAAATATAATTCTTGATTTTCTGCAAGATACAAGCAAGCAAAATCTCGCTGTTGTAGTAGATACAGATGCCGTTGATATTTTGACTGTTGGAAAAAATTTCGTCTCTGAAGATCGTTTCCTTGAAAGCATGTCTGCAATGATTGTTCGAAACGGCTTTTGTTGTAAAAAATTGATGGAAAAATTTGTTCATAGATTAATGGTTTCGGGATTGTATTTCAAGTATCAGAATGATAGAGCATTTTTACTTCGTATGCCACGTCTACTGAAATATGAGGAAAAAGACATCAGAAAAAGAAAATTAATCCTTACAGATGTTGCTCCTGCGTTTATATTTTTAATATTTGGACACATAATTTCATTCTTAGTTGTTATGGTAGAAATATTATCTAATGGTATGAAGAAAGCGGATCGTTTTCAGAAAAATAAAAGAAGAATGAGAATCACTTATAAAAAAGATTCAATATAATTAGCTTTGAAAATTGAATTGTAATTACTCTAATCTTATATTATCAAATATTGTTTCCTTTTAGAGATGTTGCATGAAAATAATACAAAAATTAAATTTCGTACAATTCGCAATACACTGAATAGTACTATATATTTTACTCTGAGAATATCACATTGCATTAGATTTTTTAAATTATATCACACTATTATGTAACAAATATTTTGTATTATTGGTTCTTCACAAAGTACACGTTGATCATATGATATGGAAGAGGCGTGAAATATATTAAGAAAAAATTACGCATCCGAGTTCATCAAACGCTGTAGAACCCCTCTCCTTTCTCATTTTTCTTCCCGAAATTTCATTTATTCCTTAGAAACTGGGCAGGAGATAAATCCGCTAAATTAAAACAGTGGAAGCTACGAAGTTCATCATTCCCCTTTTCTATGTTGTCTTGTATTTGATGAATTCGGGAATGCTTCACATATTAATAATGAGATTGGAGAACCTCCGTTGCTGTGTTTGTAAGGAACATTTGAACTGTATTATTACTAGGTTCATTCTGAGAATAAGTTCACCACATCGCAAAAAAAATGGCACTGCAAAATGCACGAAACTAAAAGGCACAAGCCGGGTAGATTATGGGTGTGGCTGTCATATGCGGAGTTGTAACTTCCCGATCGCTTGCATTAACTCCGTTGTTGTGGGCGAAGATGTCGGCTCTCATTTCTTCTCCAGCCAACAGCGAGGTGAGATCCGTGATAAAATGTTTTAACACAGATGTGTGGGATGCTCAATTCTTGAGTTGTTTTGATCCACGACAAAGCTCGCCCGCATACGCATTATTCCACAATAAATCTGCTTTAGAAGTTTCGCTAGGAGATGTTTGTCTATTAATCCTACAGTCCCGATCTTGCTCCCAGCGACTTCCACCTGTTCTTGCACATGAAGAAATTCCTGTCCTGTCATCACTTTCCCCAGAAACGAAGATAAAATGACAACTGTGACAAAGTGGCTCCTTTCCCAGGCAGCAGACTTCTATGACACTGGACTACATAAACTTACCCCATGCTATGACAAGTGTTACAATTCCGGCGGTTCTTATGTTTAGAAGTACCTGAAACATTGCTGTATCTTTTACAATAAATATTTCCAGGTAATTATATTTCGTTTCTTTTTAATGGCCTTGGGAATCTTACTTTCTGGATAACCTGATATTATTCTTAGAGACTATTACTTTTCTTTAAAACGATATTTAATAAATAATGGCATAACAAATTACTTAATACAAATACTGCTGTATCAGTACTTATTGTAGTTAAAAAAGAAGTTTTTGTAAATAGTTGCATTCTTATAAATAAAAAATAAAATATTGAATATGTTGTTTTGTTTTGCCTTTCAATATTAATAAAGAAAATTTACATTGCACATTTTAAACATTTTAAAAATGTAAAGACGTTAAATGTGTTTTCTGACTGAAACAGTTACAAGTATATATATCGGTACAGTTGTAATTTGTTATTTTAGATATTTATTGATATTCTATTAGTATTATTGATTTTCTTATAGCATCAGCTCTAAAGGTAATACTTTGAAACTGAGCATTTGACAATAATTGCATTATCAATTATGACATTACTAAAGAGGGAAAAATAGAAAAAAGTAAGAGAAACTTCTCAGGTTATTTTCAATTTCTTTTAGATTATGACAGTAGTTGAATCTGGAGGGTTGAAAAATAATTGCAAAATATGGAAATAAAAGTGTAATTAAAAGTATAAATAAAGTAATAATAATAATTTATACTATCAGTTCATTAATTTATACTTACTAATTTGTGTATTTCAGAGACGTTTACGTGTTATTTTACATTTTTGAAACATATTTGGACATGCACGTTGCAATGACAATATCATAAAGGCTTTTCGTATTATCACATTTATACTTTTTCTGCAATTTGACTGCAATTAACTAGCCGTTTCTCATTATAGATTTATTTCTTTATTTGAATTTTTATGGAAAAATAATAAATTAAATTCTATTAATAAATCGCAAACAAATAATAATAAAACGAAAAATAACGTACTTGTGGAAGATTTTAAGCTCTGAACATCGAAATCTTCTAAAAAAGTTTTCGCAAATTTTAAAATAAAAGATCCTGGGAAAACAGTTCTTGCTCAAAAATTCAGTTGTATCAAGCAGGAGTATCTTTACACAACTTAAATATTGTCTTTAAATTTTTTTGAAATTTAGATTACGCTTTTTACAATATATATATGTGACAATTTAGGGAAAATCATTTAACATAAACACGTAAAATAAATCCATGTTTGAAAATTTTTCTTATGTATACTTTTCCACCATATGATTTCTTCCAATTCTGTCGAGAAAAATCTTAATCGTTAATCTTAACCAATCGTTAATCTTAAACATTACGTCACCTAGAATCTAAGAATCTACCTTTTAGTTACTGAAAAGCATGATTTTTCGCTAGACTACTTTGGGAGTTTATCTATAACAGATAAATATTAATATTTCAGAGCCAAAAAATCCCACAGAATCTTACATTTTGACAAGCATATTAGGCCCTACCTCATTTGCATAGGCATCATTGAGGAAATTATTTTAATATCAGTCACGGTGACATCACTTTCCAATTCGTATACATATATTTTTTTCGAATTTTCATCAGAAAAATTGCAATTTTTATCGAAGTATTCTTAAGGATCATTTGTTAAGTTATAAAATATACCACATTTACATTTACTCTCGCAATTTTTATCTCTTCAATCCCTTATTTTGAAAAAGAAAGTCAATAAATAAAAAATATATATTTGAGTAATTTTGCATTAAGAGGTAAATGTATATTTTTAAGTATTTCATATTTATCTAATGACATGTTTAATAAAGTTTTTCAGTTTTCTATATTCCGATTTTTCTGACAGAAACAAAAAAAGTTTTTCTTTCTGAATTTTGTTTACTCTTCAGCCTCAATACCACTGTATGCAAGGTAGTATTATTAGAGATAATCCGATATGATCGTGATACGATAGATTAGTATTGATAATTTGATTATAAGAAAATAAACTCTATAACAAATATATTATAATTAATATTTATTATAATATATAATATTTCATATTAATGGAAGACTACTTTGTTTGAAAAAAAAAGTAATAAGGCAGCTCAAAGAGAATTCGAAGAGAATGTACTTAGTTCATACTATCTCAAAAAAATATGCGTTAAGAAAAGCAATTAGCTCTGTATGATCATTTTAAAATCCTTAATCATGGACATACATATCAATAACAGATGCTAAATTATAATAGTCAAGTAGTATAGAAACCACAATTTTTTTTTATCATTCTCCAAACATTTTCATTGCCGCTTTTGATAGCTATTATATCAACATTGATTGCGATGTCTTTGGTACATTACGTCAGCTTGAAAAGAAGCTATTCGTTTAATAAAATTTTACTTCATGTTTTTGCGGTTTTGTTAAGACAAAGTTCTGTTTTAAAACCGTCATCAGTGATAGAAAACTTGCTCGTGTTTTCGTGGGTTGTAGGAGCAATGTTTCGTTGCCTGGCTTACGATTCTGTATTCCTGTCTTTTCTTTCATTCCCCCCTATCACTCAAATTAAAGACGTATCACAGTTGGCCAAAGCTGTAAAAGTTACGACACTATCACTGCATAGAACCTCGATGCCTTGTACAGGAATTTTTATTTTTCAGTTTCAGTTTTCAGTTTTTTCTATTTCAGTTTTAATTTATGAATTATTAACATTTTTCAAGCATTTTCAGCATTGTTTTTACTTTTATACCTATGAATTTTAAAATAATTCATTTTACTGTCATAAAAATAATCTAGTTCCACTATAACATTATTATATTTATTATAGAATTCACAAAATATATTTAATAGTTTTCAATTTAAATAGTTTTAAGAAAATATAAATTTTTCGGTTAGTTGTATACTATTAAAAAAAAAAAAACCTATAAATTACTATTTGTATCTTTATGTCAAATATTAAAGATATTTTTAATAATGATAATCAGTTTTAAACTTAAAATATACATTGTATTTATTGCTTTTCTTGTTTTTAAATTATTAGATTTATTCATAAAAATGCGAAAATTTGAAAGTTAATGTTTAGTAGGTAATATTTTCTTATATTAGTCAGCTAAATTTAGCAAATTACTTTACCAATTTAATGGACACAGCATTGACTTTAATAAGATAGAAACGGTTTTACAAATTATTTTAATTTCGTATGCTCGAGATAATTACAATCTCAGAGAAAGGCGTTAATCCCCTCCCTCCCCATACCCGCAAATATAATGAATAATTTGTTCAAGGAAACCACCGTCACCTACATTAACGCGATCATTAAAAAAAGAATTACATTTTTCTGATAATTAGAACATAACGAAGACGCTACACTAAAATAGCCGGCAGATGACACCCCTTCCCGACCTCAATTTCAAATCTATATCTTAATTAGTTACCTAAATTTTTCTTCATTAGTAAAAATTGGCAATTATTTCCTTTCATTTTCGCAAACTAAATGGAGGATCGGCCCGAGAAACAGATCTCTTTGTAGTTCAGGTTTTAATGAAAGCAGATCCCTGTCGGAAACTTTCTCGGATCATTTTCACTGGCAGCGGCAGATTTTTGGCAGTTTTTTGCATAAATTAAAAAACAAATTACCAACCGAATTTTTCAAAAATCACATAGTCAGATACAGAATATTTTTTTACATATGCTCAGAAATTTTCAAATTGATATCTCAATTAGTTTTCTTAAAATTCGCTAATTAGTAAAATAATTTCGAATTTGTTCATTTCCGCTTGCAAATTCAACGCGCCAGTTCGTTTCTTTCGCCATTTTGATTTAAAAGATGATATTTTAGAAGCGATGGTTAATGAGAATCTAATTAATATCTAGGCTAATTATCAAAATATTAAAATTCTGAGGCTCAGGTGCACATGGCCAGAACTTGGACTATCCACACCTAAATTTCCAGACTTCTAGGTGGGCTAGATTTTGCTAGCCATCGCCAACAGACACACACACGGACACACACACAGAGCGAAACTTTCTTTTATTAATATAGATAATAAAATAACAGTATTTTAACAATGTGACCACCTTTCTGTATCATCGATGATATGGAACATTCAGAACGAAAGGGGATGAAGTCTGTATTTTCTTTGCGCCACGATTGAAATAAAATTTTGCTTTAGGGGCCTTTGATTGTAAAAGGCCTCACATGTTCAAATTCGGATACTCCGGTAATATTGTACCTTTCGAAGTTTTTAATAAAAAAAAATGTTTCAAAATTATTTCCGATATTCTAAGAAAGTGCTTCTTTACCAATCAGTATTATGTTAAAATAATTAAATAAATTTTTTGCGTTTGTTTATGATAGTAACTCAATAATTTTAAGTGAAATTATTCATTAAAAAAAATATTGGACATTTCACAGTCGACAGTTTACAATTCAGCGATTGTTTTTATTTCATATCGGAAAAATCCTCAGATATTTCACAATAACAACTCATTTGAAATGTTTGAATAATGTGGTTATTTTATCATTAGGCAATGTTTATTCCTTCGTGTGCGGGTAACTTTGTTGTTATAATAAAGTTACCTACTCACTAATTATTCAAATAACAATGTTTTTTCATAAATCAGATAGTATATGCATAATCACAAAAACGCATTTGCGAAATAATACTATATGCATTTTCAAGCAAAATGATTGCTTAACACGTGAGTATTGGCACGTTTATTGACATTAAAAATAAGTTCTAAGTTTAAAAAAAAAAGATTACACAGTTTTTCCATTAAATAGATGGTATGATTAGAAACCTACGAAAAAAACGCTTATGAAACGAGACTAAATATATGTTTAATTAGTTCCATTACTTAAGGTGTGTGTTGTGCATTTTCGCATATACTTGTGCAAATATTAAACATGTTGATTGGTCATAATTCCTAATGCAGTTTTTTTTTATTTTATTGTGTCAGTTGAAATGGAATGAAACGTTTTAAAATGTTGTAAAATAATGAACAAATAATGTTTTAGTTTAACATTTTGATATGCATTATGTATACCTTCTATCAACAAGCATAGCAGTTTGTTAATTTATATTGAGTGTACAGAAAGACAAAAATACTGTGAAAAATGTTATTTCCGTTAAGTTGGCAGAAACAACAAGAAATAAAAAAAGAGGATAAAAGTGCTAAAGTAATCTGAAAACAAATTAAAAATAATCCAAATCGTAATTGGTTATGAATTAAATAGAAAGCGATATTTAGCAAAAGAATTTCATGAAATAAACATATTGTGGTATAAAGAAACATATAGAATTATTCTAACCATGCAGTAATTTTGTTATTTTATTTGATTAACGAAGTAAGTACAGATATGATGGATTTCTCTTATCTGTATAAACTTAGTTCTGATACATTTGTGACTCGAAAAACAGAATATAAATCACATATTTTTGTCTGTGATTTATAAGCAAACAGTTATGGAACAATGTACTAAACAATGATAGCAAACATTTTCCTTGCCGCTTTGGATATCTATCATCACAATTTTAATTGAGATGTCTTTGCTATATAACGTTACCTTGAAAATAAGGTATTTATTTGATAAAATTTCACTTCACGTTTTTGTGGTATTGTTAAGGTAAGTATTTTAAAATTGTGATCAATGGAAGAAATGTTGTCTTTTCATGGGTTATAGGAGTAATTTTTCTTTGTCTAGCTTTACGATTCCGAATTCCTGTCTTTTCTTGAATTCCGTCCAATCAATCAAATTACAGACGTGCCACATTAGCCCAAATGTGTCCAAGAAGACATTATCACGGCATAGCGATTCAATGTTCGGCTACTTCTCAACTCTTATTAGAATCATAAGAAAACATTAAGAATAATTGATGGACACTTTTACACGAATTTCTTAACAAGCTTTTTTTAAGATAGAAGCAAACAAGATTTTTCTAGTAGATCTTGGTCCAGTGCTTGTTTTGAATAACGATTCTACTTTAAAAACTTCAAATTTGAACAAATTCAGAAATTTATGTTCATATTAAAACAGGTTTCCCAATACTCTGTGAACAATTTTAACTCACCCTTATATTACGCCTTTGCTGAACCAGAGAAGTAGTCAATGTACTATGTTATAGATGATAATGCGTAGTGAACTGTTATTTTTGAAATAGATGTTTTAACATATAATACTATTCAAAGGTCGATAAAATTTACAAAGACTGAAAACTATTTAAGTGTATGAGAAGAGCAATTATTGCAGTTTCAACTTATACCATTCTTTGAATTAGATATCGACAAACTTCTTAAAAGTTGCTTAGAGTTTACATTAATCTACAGTTCACAGAACCTTACAAAAACAAAGATTATTCGGATGGTCTTAATGGTGCACTTAAATTAATTTTCTAGAAATTGATTGAGCTGAAGTATAAAAAACTGAAAATACGTATAAACACTATTTAAATTTTATTGTGAAGCGGTCCATTTCTTATCACTCATTTTAAAGATTGAGAACGTTACTAAGTTATTTAATTTTTAACATATGAAACTTCAAGGAAGTTAGTTGGATTCAAATTGTTTTCTTATGACTCATTCTAAAGATTGAACACATTGTTAAACTACTTGATTTTCAATATTTGAAACTTCGTTGAAGTCAGTTGGGTTCGAAGATTTTATTATCTATTGAAAGTTATGATTAGTTGTTGCGGTTTTATTAAACAGAACGAACATCTATAAATGTGCATAACTTACTTATGGTTCTTTACTTGCAGGTAGACAATTACTCACCAGAAAGTATTAGCTAACTTGACTGTTATTTCCCAAGAACACAGCTAAAAAGAGTAAACGGGTTAAATCAGAGGATACTTACGTAAATCTTTTTAAGCGACAAACTTGATTGGTGTACACATTATTAAAAATAAACTTTTATTTTAAAATCGAAATTTACATTAGCTTACATTAGCTTACATTAATAGTCCAAATAAAAGTGTACTTTAACGAAGATTCCTCGGTTGCTCCTTGACGGTAAATAAATTAAATTTATTTAGATTAAATTTTTAGAAATCGATTTAGCTGAAGTATAAAAAAGTGACTATACGTGTTAATATCATTTAAATTTTATTGTTTTGTGTTTTTAATTTTTGTGAATCATTCTAAAGATTGAGTAAATCCTGAAATTATTGGATTTTCAATATTTGACACTTCATTAAAGCCAGTTGGAATTTTTTTATGCATTGAAAGTTATGATGCATTTGTTGCAATTTTGTGAAGTATAATAAACATCTTTGCATAGGTTTCTTATGATACTTGTCTTTCAGGTAAATAGTTATCTTTGAAAAAGATTACAAACTGGACTTATATTGTCTGCAGGAACACAGCTAAAAAGTGTAAACTGGTTAAATTACCGGATACTTATCGTAAATCTTCTTAAGTGACTAACCTGATTGGTGTAAATATTATTCTAAATAAACTATACTTTTTAAAATTGAAATTTCAGTGTAAAATAATACATATATATATATAAACTGATAAAAGTTTAAACATTTTGATCCTATTGGTAACAATTCTTACTGTAGAATGTTTTATAATGTTGTTAGGTAATGTAAAAGTTGGTGTATAAGGGTTTAATTGTTAATGTACTGGAACATTTTGATGTGCATTATGAATGCCTATTATCAACATGAATAACTGTTTGTTACTTCATCTCGAGTGAACAAAAAACGCATATGCTCTGCGAAGTGTTATTTCCTTTAACTTGGAAGAAACAACAAAATTGCTAAATTAAACAATTGCATTCTGAAAAAAAAATATTTTCTTTAAACAGGACTTTTTTGCCAAGAAAACTTTTGAAGTAATTAAAACCGATAAATTGGTAAATTACAAGATTAAGTGATTGATAACAGCTGAAGCATAAAAAACTGGTAAAGTTAGCTTTAATTAAAATTTGACTGTAGTTCATTTATGCGTGTGTAAAACAGACTTTGGATGTGAATTTTAAAATGACATAGAAAGTAATTTTTAGCAAAAGTATTTCATGAAATAAACATATTTGTGTTAGAATGAAATATATAGAACTATTTTAACCATGAAGTATTTTCTTTATTTTATTTGTTTTCTAATTCAATATTTAAGAAATAATTGAATGTTATTTTGTTTTTTGCTGATAAATATTTAGGCTTAATAACAGGCTAAATAAATATTCTGTCAATAATTTCTAATGTTCGATTTAGAGTTAGAAAACTTCAAGAAAGTGTGTTTTATTTTAAATTTATTATACCTTATTCATAATTAATAGACATCAAATAGTTTTTAATTTGGTTTTGATAATTATATTGAAAATTAAAGGCCTATGATTATTATTGAAAACTCAAAATTATGGAAGAAAAGAAAATCGCAATTATTGGATTTAATATCGACGCGCAAATTTTATCTCAGGGATCTAAAGAAGTAAAAAATTACCTATCAAATAAAACCAATATCAATGGCAGAATACTATTTACGCTTGCAAGTTATCTTACAAAATATTCGAAGAAATTCGATAAAATTCATTATTTTATCACAAATGAAGAAAATAGTCTATTTCCGAATGGTACATTGACGGGAATAGTAGGGATGGTAAATCGATCAGAAATTGATATTGGCGTTCAAAGAGTTATTATGAACGAGGTAAGCACAGAGATAGTGGATTTCTCTTACCCGTATAAACTCAATTCTGCTACATTTGTGACAAAAAAAGCAGAATATAAACCACAGATGTTTGGCATTTTCCAAACGTTTTCATTGCCGCTTTGGATAGCTGTCATCTCAATTTTAATGGCGATAGCTTTGGTATATTACGCCACCTTTAAAGGAAGGTATTCTTTTTATAAAATATTACTTCACACTTTCGCAGTTTTCTTAAGGCAGAGGTCTGTTTTAAAACCGTCATCTCAGATAGAAAACTTCCTCGTGTTTTCGTGGGTTGTTGGAGCGATGTTTCTTTGTCTGGCTTACGAATCCGTATTCCTGTCTTTTCTTGCATTTCCCCCAGTCAATCAAATTAAAGACGTACCACAGTTGGCCAAGGCTGTAAAAGAAGGACACTGTCACTGCATAGCGACTGCCAATTCAGCTATATTTGAACTATTAATAAAATCGAAACATGAAAATTTAAAAATAATTGGACGAGACCTTGAGACGAATAATTTAAGTTATAGCGGAAATACTTTTACAGATTTTTTTTATGATAGAAGCAAAGAAAACCTGGCTCTTATAGTAGATACAGATGTTGCGGATATTTTGAATGTAGGAGAAAAATTCGTCTCTGAAGACAATTTTCTTGAAAGTATGCTTGCGATGATGATCCGAAAAGACTATTGTTGTAAAAAATTAATAGAAAAGTTCGTTCATAGATTTATGGCTTCGGGATTGTATTTTAAGTATCGAAATGATAAATCCTTTTTACTTCGTATGCCCCGTCTACTGACATACAAGGAAAAAGATACCAGTAAAAGAAAATTAATTCTTACAGATGTTGCTCCTGCGTTTATATTTTTAGTATTTGGACACATCATTTCTTTCTTAGTTCTTATCGTAGAAATGTTGTCAAATCGTAGGGAAAAAGTGGAACGCATAAAGAAAAAGAAAAAAAGAAGAATGAGAATCACATACAAAGAAGAATTTATCTAATTAGCTTTGAAATTTGAATTGTAACTGCTGTATTCTTATATTACCAAATCTTATTACATTTTGCAGGTGTTCTATGAAAATCATACAAAAATTTTATAATTATCATTGGACAGAATAGTTCGGTGTATTTTATACTGAATAGTACTCTGTGTTTTACTCTGAGAATATCACATTGCATTGGATTTTGAAAATTGTATGAGACTATTATGTAACGATGATTTTGTATGATTATTTTCTGCATGAAATTACACATTGATTTTATCGTATGAAGTTGCCATGAAACATTTTTAGAGGAAAAGTACACATCCGAGTACGTCAAACACGTATGAAAATGTTTCCATCCGGCTATTTTTTTAAATTTCAGATTGCGTTACTGCCACCACTTCTCATAAATTGTATAATTCGCCTTATTTTTGCGTTATTGTATCTGTCATTAAATAAGACGTATATTTCTTTTTTTTTTAAATTGGTTGCAATCAAGCAGTAATCTGAATTTAAAAAAAGTAGAGAAATGACGACTCTAGTTTGAAATCTTGCCTCTCTCATTTTTCTACCCAAAATGTTATTTAGTCCTTTGGAGCCGGGGAATATATAAATCTGCCAAATGAAAACCATAGGCGGCTACGAAAGTCCATCATTATTTCACTTTTATTTCATGAATTCGGCTGTGCTTCACACATTGATAATGTGAGAGAAAAGCTTTCGCTACTGATTTTGTGAGAAACATCTGAACTGTATAATTATTATTTTTTTAGACTATTATTATTTTTTATAAATATAATTGATAAATTAAGGTATGGCACATGGTAAATTACTTATTATAAACACTGATACTTATATAATTAATTAGCATGTTTTTGTAATTTCTTGCATTTGATAAATAAAAATTTAAATGTAGAATATCTTTATTTTATTGTATTACATTTCAGTTTTAATAAAGAAAAGCAACATTGAACATTTCGAACATCTTAAAAGCGTTAGGATAATAAATGTGGTATATTGAATGACATATGTACAAGTAATATATCGGGACAATTGTAGCATATGCTATTTTAGATATTTATTAAGGAATTACTTATAGTAATAGCTCCAAAGCACTCCCACTTTGAAACTGATCAACTGAAAATATTTTCATTATCTGTTAAAGCATTAATCAGCAATGAAAACAGCCAAAAAAGTAAAGAAAATGAGAAACTTATTTGGCTATATTCATTTTCTTTTAGATTATCAAAGTAGTTGAATCAGTATGCTTCTAAAATAGCTAACAATGAACAAATAAAACTGTAAATAGAGTAAAATAAGAATTTATATAATTAATTCATTAATTTATATGTACTAATTTGTGCATTTCTAAGAACTTTGCGAGTTAATTTATTTTTGAAAATATTTTCAGAATTTTTTTTTTATTGACAATCACAAACGTTTTTCGTATTATCACGTTCATACTTCTTTTATTTTTTCTCTTTGGCTGCCATATGTTAGTAGTTTCTTTTTCCCCTTTCCTGAATTATAAATACATATTAAACTGTATAATAAATTTTAACGCCTTGTAATAATATATTTCTTTTAAATGTTAAAGGTGTAAACTAACAACATAAAATAACTTTTATTAGGTAGTTTTACATGTTTCGGCTCACTGCGAGACATTTTCAGAAACAAATGAGAATATTCCATTATTGCACGATCTTGGAAGTTATTATTTATAATGCTATCATTTAATTTTCAAGTACTTTTTAAAAATTACGCACGTAATCTTTTATTTTGATTTGGTTGTTTATTTTCATATCTATAACCATGGAGTAACTCGAGCCACAACTTTGGCAAGTTATAAAATGCTGCATTGTCACGTATTGTATTTTTGCATGTTAGTATTTCTACTTCTGTAGAAAATCTGTAGAATTATCAGCGATAAACCTGATTTATTTGGACGGAGAGGTATTTACTTTCTTCCAGAAATAAATACATCTCCGCAAAAATATTTTATTTTGTCTTCTGTTAGGTGTCTTTAGAATTATCATCAATAAATCTTTATTTAAACGGAGAGGTATTTACTTTCTTCCATAAATAAATACATCTCTGCATAATTTTAATTTCTTTTTGTGTATATTATCTGTGGAATTATCAGCGATGAATCTGCATTATTTGAACGGTGAGGCATTTACTTTCCTCCAGAAATAAATGCATCGCAGCATAAATATTTTATTTCTTCGTCTGTCGAATATCTGTAGAATTATCAGCTATGAATCTTCTTTGCTTCAACGCTGAGGTATTTACTTTCCTTCAGAAATAAATACATCAAATATTTTACTTTTTCTTCTATAGATTATGTGTAAAATTATCAGCGATGAAACCTCCTTTATTTGAACGGAGAGGTATTTGCATTCTTTCAGAAATATATACATCTCCGCATAAATATTTTGTTTCTTTTTCTGTTGAATTTCTGTAGAAATAATACTGATGAACCTTCTTTATTGGAACGGCAAGGCATTTACTTTCCTCCAAAAATAAATGCATCTCCGCATAAATATTTTATTTCTTCTCCTGTCGAATGTCTTTAGAATTATCAGCGATGAATATTCTTTAATTGAACGGAGATGTATTTACTTTCTTCCAGAAATAAATACATCTCCTCAAAAATATTTTATTTCTTCTTCTGTCGAATATCTGTAGATATATCAGCAATAAATTTTCTTATTTGAACGGAGAGGTATTTACATTCTTCCAGAAATAAATACACCTCCACCTAAATATTTTATTTATTCGTCTGTCGAATATCTGTAGAATAATCAGTGATGAATCTTCTTTACTTCATCGGTGAGGTATTTACTTTCCTCCAGAAATAAATACATCTCCGCATAAATATTTTATTTATTCGTCTGTCGAATATCTGTAGAATTATCAGCTATGAATCTTCTTTACTTCAACGGTGAGGTATTTACTTTCCTTCAGAAATAAATACATCAAATATTTTACTTTTTCTTCTGTAGATTATGTGTAAAATTATCAGCTATGAATCTTCTTTATTTGAACGGAGAGGTATTTTTATTCTTCCAGAAATACATACATCTCCACATAAATATTTTATTTTGTCTTCTGTTAAATGTCTTTAGAATGATCAGTAATAAACCTTCTTTATTAGAACGGAGAGGTATTTACTTTCTTCAAGAATTAATTACATCTACTATATATATAAAACATAAATGGAAATTTCGTTCCTTTCCTTTATAACTCGAGTTCCGCTGAATGGATTTTGATGGAACTTGCACTGTTCGATAAACAATTTTTCAGGGAAGGTTTTACTATATAACGTATTGTTTTACGTACATCAGAATTATGATAGAAAGTTCTGTTATTTTGACCGAAAAAAGAATTAATTACATCTCCGTATACACGTTCTGATTCTTCTTCCTTCGAATTTCAGTAGAAATATTACAGATGAACCTTTTTTATTGGAACGGAGTGGCATTTATTTTCCTCCCGAAATAAATGCTTCTCCGCATAAATATATTATTTCTTCTTCTGTTGAATATCTTTTGAATTATCAGCGATGAATATTCTTTATTTAAACGGAGAGGAATTTACTTTCTTCCATAAATAAATACATCTCCAATTATTTTTTTTATTTCTTCTTCTGTAGATTATCTGTGGAATTATCAGCGATGAATCTGCATTATTTGAACGGTGAGGTATTTACTTTCTTGAAGAATTAATTACATCTCCGTATAAATGTTCTGATTCTTCTTCCGTTGAATTTCAGTAGAATTATTAAAGATGAACCTTTTTATTGAAATGGAGAGGCATTTACTTTCCTCCAGAAATAAATGCATCTCCGCATAATTATATTATTTCTTCTTTTGTCGAATGCCTTTAAAGTTATCAGCGATGAATCTTCTTTGTTTCAACGGAAAGGTATTTACTTTCCTCCAGAAATAAATACATCTCCGCATAAATATATTATATCTTCTTCTGTCGAATATCTTTAGAATTATCAGCGATGAATCTTCTTTATTTCAACGGAGAGGTATTTACTTTCTTCCAGAAATAAATACATCTCCGCATACATATTTTATTTTGTCTTCTCTAAAGTGTCTTTAGAATTATCAGCAATAAATCTTTTTTATTTGAACGAATAGGTATTTACTTTCTCCCAGAAATAAATACATATCCGCATAAATATTTTATTTCTTCTTAAGTTGATTATCTGTAGAATTATCAGCAATGAATCTGCCTTATTTGAACGGTGAGGTATTTACTTTCTTCAAGAATTAATTACATCTACGTATAAATATTTTGTTTCTTCTTTCGTCGAATTTCAGTAGAATTATTATAAATGAACCTTCTTTATTTTAACGAAGAGACATTTACTTTCCTCCAGAAGTACATGCATCTCCTCTTAAATGTAGTATTTCTGCTTCTGTCGAAAACCTTTAGCTATGCATAATCTTATTCAGAAAATTCGGCATAAATATATTATATGTTCTTCGGTCGAATATCCTTAGAATTATCAGCGATGAATCTTCTTTATTTCAACGGATATGTATTTACTTTCTTCCAGAAATAAATACTTCTCCGCATACATATTTTATTCTGTCTTCTGTTAAGTGTCTTTAGAATTATCTTCAGAAATATCTTCAGAAATAAATTCATCTCCGTATTTTTCAGATGTATTTATCGCAGATTTTTTTTTTTAATAACTCATTTGCAATTCAATATTTTTAAACGATTTTTTTGCATTGAATAGCTGATCTCAGTTTCTATAATCGCCGCTTTTTATTTTTCGATTTTGTTTGCAGGGTTTTTTAATAACCATGCTTTCATCACAAATAAAATTGGAAAAATAAAAACTAGCATGGTGTGGCCATCACAAAACATTCTTATGTATAAATCAGATCGTCTGCAAACAAAAATTAAACGACAATCTGTACAATTTTTCAGATGTAGTTATCGCAGAAATTTTTTTAATAACCATTTGCATTTCAATATTTTTAAACGATTTTTTTTTGCAGTGAATAGCTGATGTCGGTCTCTACAATCGCCGCTTTTTAATTTTTGATTTTGTTTGTAGGTTCTTTTAATAAGGATACTTTCACCACAAATAAAATTGAAAAAATAAAAACTAGTATGTTCTGGCAATCACAAAACATTCTACTGCATAAATCACATCGTCTGCAAATAAAAATTAAACGACAATCTGTACAATTTTTCAGATGTAGTTATCGCAGAAATTCTGAAAAACATAGCATACCAACGACACCTTCCGGGCAGTATACACCCAAACTAATAAGGACCTATTTTTGTCAAGATCTAACAGAATATAAAGTTTTGTGAAATTCCGAGCACGAGTTATTGAGATATAGCTATAGCAGAAATTGTGAAAAAGGCAGTATAGCAGCGCCACCTGTTGGGTGATTTAGACCAATACCTAATCATCGTCTATTTGTGTCAAGGTCTAACAGAATATGAAGTTTGATGAAAATCCGTGCATTACTTCTTCAGATAGAGCTATTGCGCAAATCCTGAAAAATTCAACATAGCAGCTCCACCTGTTGGGTAATTAACACCAAAAACGAATCAGCTCTCATTTATATCTAGGTTTAACTGAATCTAAAGCTTTATAACTTTCCGTGCATTAGTTCTGTAGGTATAGCGCACAAAACTTTTTTGTCACAGACAGGCTCACAGACAGGCATTTTCGAAAAATAGTCCAATCATGTTCAGAACCTTCTAAAACGTATAAATTCGTCAAAAACCGGAAGTGAAAGTTTTCATGAATACAATACTTAACATACAAGAAAGTAAAAACGGCGATTGTAGAGATCGACCTCAGCTATCCAATGCAAAAAATAAAATAAAAAATCGTTTAGAAATATTGAAATGCAAACGAGATATTTAAATAAAACTGACCGATAGGATTAACATTGGCGAACAAGCGCTTTCGCATGAGTGAAATAACCCCTTAACTGAAACAGGGGATTTATTGTCCAATTAAAATGCTAAGTGGCTGCTTTGTATTAACGTGCGAATCCAATAAAACATTCGTTACATGAAATTGCGTTCTTTAGCCGAGTCACAAAATAGTCAATAGAATCTTCGTTAACTGAAACAATCGTTAGCCAAGATATCACTATATCTCAGTTACGAAATTAATTAGATTTACGAGATTGTAAAAAAAAAAGGAGTTGTAGAAAATAATAATTTCTTCTTGTTATTTTAATAATTTTATGACGTTAACCTAAATTGTTTAGAAAAAAAGTGACATAAAAAATACAAAAACGAAGTAATTAGTTAAAAATTCGTTTATTTATTTTTTTATTTTACAAAGTAAAATGCTTCTTTACATCATGAGGATTATTTAAGTTGCACTCTTGTCTAATTTCATTTCACCCACATTTTAGAAAGTGAGCTGTTATAGAAAATTACAAAACTGATACGGTACGAAAAGCTTTCAGCGATAAAAAATGACGTTCACATTATCAAGTTGAAAAGAGTGTAAAAATATTTTTACAACAAATAAAATAAAAGAAAAGAAAGAAGGAAAGAAAAAGTAACTACCGATTTTAAAAGAGATTTTTAATTGCCGAAAAGTGTTGCCTTCTTTTAAAATAACAGTATATTTGAAAATGGCATTTATTCTGTTTTTTAATTTTTCAAAAGCAAAGAAAAATATAATTGTTATTTAAACTACCTTTTAGGGATTTCTAAATTCATTTCTCCGTTTAATGATAAATCCATTTTATGTATTTAGCCTAAAATAGTAAATTTTGTCCTCTGAAACTTTTGGTTTTTTAGTGATTTTTAATGTGATTTGTAGCGTTTTTTCGTATTCAGATGCAGTTTTTGAAGTTTTTTTTAATTTTAAATGCGATTTTTAATGTAATTTTCAATGTAATTTTAGCGTTTTAAAACGCTGATTTTTTGACATTCGTGAAAGAATTTTGGTTACCATGTTTTAGCCCCTGTACTAAATTTTGTCTGCGATTATTTAATTTTTATTTTTGAAATTTTTTCTGCGGGTTTTTTTATTTTACGTTTGCGTTGATTTTTCCACATTAGTAAAAGGAAATCCGCTTTTAAACTTTTAGCCCGATGTAGTAAATTTTGTTCTCTTTTCAATAAATTTTTTTTGGAATCTGTACAGAGAGCTCTGAATTGATCGCGATTTTTTTTCATGATATTTTTTGTGCTTCGCAGCTATTTTTTGACATTCCTAAAAGAAAATCCTTTTTCAATCGTTTAGCCCAATATAGTAAACTTTACCCTGTGTGAAAATGTCGTATTATCATCGGAAACACACCTTTGAGCATCAGTTTTATAATTCTCTCCTATTAGGAAATGAGTCAAAACTCGATTACAAAATTCCCTCTTTCGTTACTTAAAGAATATTCGTTACTTAAAGGGGGGGGGGGGAGAAAAAGAAAAAAACTACCGATTTTAAAAGAGATTTTTACTTGCCGAAAAGTGTTGCCTTCTTTTAAAATAACAGTACTTTTGGAAGTGGCGTTTAAATCGCTACAATTCGGACAAATCTGTTCACCATAAACGAGATAGTCAAAACATGCATCGTATTTGACCTTTTCTTCTGAAAATGCGGTAAAACACTGGATTTTACGAATCGAGAACTGTTCACATTTTCTTTTCGAATCTTGGACGTTGGGACAACATATAACTTTATGGCCTCGGGATTGTACTTCAAGTATCAGAATGATGGAGCATTTTTAATTCATATGCGACGATAACTGAAACACGGGGGAAAATACCACCGTAAAAGAATATTAATTCTTAGATATGTTGATCCTGCGTTTATATTTTTAATATTTGGACCCATCATTTCGTTTTTAGTATTTATCGTAGCAATATTGTCAAATCGTATTTAGAAAGTGGATCATTTGAATAAAAATCAAAAAAAAGAAGAATGAAAATGGCACACAGTTTTCTTTGCATGTGATGCTAATGCTTGTATGTTAGGTAATTAAATGTAAATATTGAATTGTAATTACTACATTCATATATTAGAAAATCTTGTTTCATTTTGCAGATGTTGTATGAAAATAATGCAATATTCTCTTAAAATTAGCATTGCACTGACTAGTGCTATGCATTATCTCTGATACAGTAGAGTCCTGCTATTCCGAACTGATTGGGACCGATCACTGTTCGGTTTTGCGAGAATTCGGAATAGGCGGATTTCATTAATAATAATCAATGTATTGAATGTTTAAAGCATAAATTAAGTGAGGGGACATCTGCGAGTGTCACCTCTATGCAGCGTTGATTGGCTCGTGGTGAACAGGTTCAGTGAAAGTGGGAATGGAAGGGCAGTGACCTTCGACTACTAAGCACCCCGCCTACCCTAACTATCACTCTGGCTTACATTGAAATTTGTTGAAACAACTTTTACAACACCTTCTTCCAATAGTCAAGAAAATCCCTGGCTATGAAGACGCAGAAGAAAGCTGTGTTGAGGAGTGCACTGGCAATTGACGAGAATGGCCACAGCAGTACGGAGAAGAAGACATCGTAGCAATGGTCCAGGACTCATCAGCTGAGATCGACTTGGAGGAAAACGAGGAGGAGGGGGTGAATGCTCAAACTGAACTCGTATCACACACACACGCGGCAAATGCTCTTTACTTCGCCTTACGCTACGTCGAACAACACGCTTCATCAACACCAAATGATGTTATGTTCATGCGGCGATGGCGGAACATTGCATCCTTAAGTCGATTCAGTGCTCTTCGTTAGTAAAAATCACTGACTTTACTTCTTAAGTGTCTGTAAATTACTTATTTTTTGTGTTTAGCAGTGATTACTAAATGATTCTACAGAATTGTATAAATAAAATTGTATAATTGGGCCGACATGTACTGTAAGTAACCAGCTTCATTTCAATTTAGTTTCAGGCGTTTTCATCAAGCTTAGGCTCTATATATGTCACTATTTTACTTCTTTGTATAACAATAAATTTATGTTTTTTCACGAACGTCTTTTTAATTTTTCCTGTTTTTAAGTTAAAAAAATCGGTAATTTTCTGATCTCTGTTCGGAATAGCGGGACTCTACTGTACTATCATATTGCATTAGATTTTTAAAATGTAATGAGACTATTATTCAACTAAGAAATTCTAGGATTAGTTGTTTTTCAAATGACACATTGATCTTTTGATACGAAATTGACGTGAGAAGATTAATGCCAAAAGTACACATTCGTGTACGTAAAACGCGTTTATATTCTACCTTCTCATTTCAACCCCCCCTCTTCCCCGAAATTTTATTTGTTATTTTGGAGCCGGAGATGAGATAAATACGCCAATTGAAAACAGTTGAAAACTTCATAGTCCATCATTGTCCCATCAATGTTTTCTCTTATATCTCATGAATTTGGGGGTACTTTACACATTGATAATGAGATTGTAGAACTTCGTTGCTGAGTTTTTAATAAATATTTGAACTCTATTATTATAATTCTCGTAGACATTTATTATTCTTTATAACAATAATCGATAAATTAAGTTATGACACATGGTAAATTGCTTATTACACTCTCCAATACACGAGTATTTATTATAATTAAACAACACAGTTTTGTAATTATTAATTGCATTCTAGTATATAAAAATGTAAATGTTTAATATACTTGTTTTATTGTGCATTTCAATCATAATAAAGTAAAATTATATCGACCATTTCGATGATTTTAAGAGCATCAAGGTGTTATACTGAAATAAATAGTTTAAAGTAATATGTCGGAATACTTATAATATATGCTATTTTAGATATTTAGTTACTCAAAAGTGTGAGTATTGGCATCAGGAAGCAACTTTTGTTTTGATAGTAAAAATATTTAACCATATTTCTTTCTTTATAAAACATGCAGTACGTTTAGAAAAAAAAATCACATTTAAGAAATTATATTTCTTTAAATGAAGGTGTTGACGTCTATGTGACACCAGCAAACATTTTTTATTATTTTAAGTGAAAATCGTTAAAAAGATTTCCGCGTATCAGCATAAAACAGGGAGTATGTGTAGATAAACAATAACAGCTAACAAATTCAAGCTAGTTAAAATATGTTTTTAAGAATGTATTGTTCAAGGTGTAGGTATTAGCACTTGTACTGTCGTCGTTAAATGAATGGTAAGGAATTTTAGTGTATATTATAAAGAAAAATAAAGTCCGTGAGAAATACTGACGTCATATGGGTAGTGGCAATGATCTGAGTTATCAATTTCACTTTCATAGCAAATTTATTAACTTCTAAACGATAATTTCAATCTTTACACTGTTCAAAAATTGTACTAAAATGTACGACTTGTAAAAAGTACTTTGAAGTACATTTTATTTGAAAATTGTCTCTTAATTTTCTGATATTTTATGATTTTTAAAATAACTAGGTGGCCTAACCTAATTTTCCCGCGTTACAGAATATAGGTGCAAACCATATATATATTTTATTGAATACTCTAATAGTTTATTTATATTAAACATATTTCATGAATTACCCACTTACAAGTCCGAAAATCATTTGCATGGGAAAAAGATCAATTATATATTCAAATAAAGTTTTGAAATTTATTAAATACATTATTTCCGTATTAGCCGCATAACAGGAGATAATAGCTGAAGAAATCACCAATGATTTTTCTATTTACAGCAACCTTTATGATTCTGATATTTTCAGTTTTTTAACTGCATAGTGCGATGGCATTTCTTGACTTCCCAACAGGGACTGCTCACACTAGGAAACCAAGTCTGCAGTACGTTGTTGTCCATCCCGGTTCCATTTATTTAATTCTTAAAAAAATACAAAATACAAAATCAGTCGAAGCTGAGTCATCGCTAAGCGCGACAGAGGACAGAATGGTGAACAGTAGATAAATGTCTATAACAAAAAAATATTTGTGAAAAGACTATAGTACAAATTAATATCACTGCCGGAGAAGGCAAAGTTCCGACCTAACAATGGGCAGTGAATAAGAGGGAAACCGAGTCCCTGCCTCAGTGATGATGCATTAAGATAGTAAGGTTTCATAGAAAGTTTAAGATATGTTAAATGTTTCAGAGCAAAGTCGTAAGCGATAAAATATTAGCCATCCAACCGTGCGGAAGAACAGGAGGACGGCGAATTGGCCAGCGAGCTTTAAAAGATAGTTATAGAAATAATGCGAGACAAGAACAATGTCATCGCACTCTCAGAGAGGAGACAAGGCTCTTTTGAATTTAAAGAGTTAGGCTTCTAAACAACCAAAGCCGGTAAGGAAAATTGTAGTGGGGGGTTGGGAGAAGAGAACAAGCAAGAGAAGATCCAAGGATACCACTGAAACCAGATCATAGATTAATCCACTCTTATCGTGGTAATCCCAGTGATCCTGCCACTGTGTCATAAGATGGGGGCAAAGATGATTTTTGATGTGTGATTGCGGTACTGGAAGTTACAAATCTACTGTCATCTACAAGTTGTTTTCTCTGCCGTCTTTTCATTGCCCAGGTTATCCTTATGAGCGGAAAGGTAGCCTAAATGGGTGGCAAAGTCTACATATTTTTAAGATTTTCTGTCGGCCATCCCATTTAACTTCTTTTAGTAATTTTCATCATTTCATTTTCATAATCGAGGTGCATATTTCCTACATCTTTTTCCATATGCATGCAATATACATTTCTTTAAACTAAAATTGAAACAGAAAATTACGTACTTATAAGAAAGTATTATACACTATATAGCGAAATATACCGAACACTTCCAGTTTTCTACATTTTGACGAATACCTAGAGAAATACTTTACAAATTCTTAAATATATAATAATAATTTTAAAAAAAAAACATGTTCGACTTCATATTTTTCAGCGAAGTATTGATCAAGAGGGCAATTATGCCACCAACAAGAAATTGAAGATAAAATAATGTTTGGGATCACTTTGGTAAAATGAAATGCTCAAAATGATCGTTACGTATATATCACATAATTATGTGAATGTTGTACCACATTTGTGTCCATTTGTAAAAAAATAGCACGTATAATCATAGATGTATAAAGATTTTTTTCTACAGATTTCAATAATTTGTCATTTATGATTTATTTATATCAACCAAATTTAAGACAGTTTCAGAAAACCTAACAAAGTACAGAAGAAATAACATATTACAAGTTTAGTATGAATATCTTAAATATTTAATGAAATATGACTAGTTGTATAAAATGCTTTTTAACTGCGAATGTGTAAACGAAAGCAAAGATTTTTTTTTTCAGGATTTGGTTGTCAATATAGAGTAACTTATATAAAAATACTAGTGAAATATCGTGATAATTCAGGAAGATGTCGCCGATAGAGAGATCTCAATTTTAATCCCTTTATTAAAATAGCTGGATGATAAGGGGTCTTCCACAAATTGTTATTTTTGATCATTTTTTATTTTAAATTTTTATTGGTGCTTTAGTTCTTGGAAAACCACCAGTTCGAGCCTCTACCCATAAAAAAAATTTATTAAAATCGAATCATCTGTTTCCAGATAGAAACGAAATCGAAGATCGCTTTTTGCATCTGTTCAAAGCAACGATTTTCTTGGCATTTATTTAATACATACTCTTTTGTTGGAAGACAGTTAATAACAAAAAATGGCATTTTGTGAAAATTTCATATTACCCGGCTGATTTTTAAAAGCAATCGAAGTTCAGCACATTATCGCCGACATCTTTAGGGATTTTCGAGATATTCAACTGACGTTTTTATATTAGTCGCTCTATAAATTTTTCTTCTAAATCACGAAGAAAATGTTTTCGTCAAGTTCGTCAAAGCGTAGTCTAAAAGTATTTCATACAACTACATATTACCAAAAAGTATTTCATACAACATATTTTATTAAATATTTAATATATTTATATTATAACTATTCTATGTTGTTTCTACTAGATTTTGTCAAATTTTCTGAAATAGGCAAAATTTGATTGAAAACCCAGAATGCTATATACAAAAAACATGCAAACATTCCTTGTATTTATTAATGAAATATTCATATCTCAATGAATATACGTGCTATTGTGACACAAATAAACTCAAATGTTGTACAATATTTACATAGTCATTTGCTGCACCGACATATCATATTGTGTATTTTATTTTACAGGGTGAACATAAATATTATTTTCTTCTTCAATTTGTTGTTGATCTCTCAGTTAAATCTTCATTAAAAAATATCAAGTCAAATATTTTCTTTATTTTCTCGAAGTTTAAAAATAATTCGTAAACAAAGTCGGTGACATTTCGTTGTATATTGTATCAGTTCAAAAACCCTTAACGGGTTAAAAGTTGTGACGCAGCATTTTCTTATGTCTCTAAGAATTTTAAATAGGGATCTTAAAAATAATGATATCAAATTTGAGTGACGCTATGTTAATAATTTAAAAAAAAATCATTTTCTTTTTCGTTTTATTTATATTCACAGGTGCAATTATAATTTTCAACATGAAAAGCTATATAAAATTTATTCGCTGATGCTTTTTCATTCACATCTCTCATGAATTCAAAATATGGGTTACCTAGAAAAATTGTAAAATGATGATTTTTTAAGTTTTCGGGGTCTATAAAAAGTTTTTTTTTTAAATAAAGATTACTTCAATTTTTTTGTCAGAGGGCTCTGCCCCCCTGAACCCCCCAGTAATCGTGTTGAAGCAAGAAATTATTAAAAGAAAAAAAATCACTGATGATAAATAAATTGCAAAAATACATCCTGATAAAAAACACGTGTAGTCATAAAATCGAGAAGAAAAGTAGCAAGCTACAGAATAATAAGAAATAGTCAAAGGAAATTATCTGATTTCAAATATAACAAATCTATCCCTAAATTAAAAAAATAATAATACATTTATAAGAAATAAATCGGAAAAATAAAACCTCGGAAAAAAAACAAAAAAAAAAAAACAACGGCAACACTCATTGTTATGCGTAAAGGTGAAAATAAGTAATTTCGCTTAGTAGCCACTGGCCGGTAGGTTGTTTTTTTTTAGTAGCCAGTTACTGGCTAATGAGAATAATTTATTTAGTAGCCAGTAAGTATACTTATGTCACTGAATATTTAATTTTTTTTTTAATACAATGACTTCACAGTAAAAAAGTAATTTATGTACTAAATAAAAATATTTTAATTTATATTGTTTTGAATAAACTTGAGATATTAATTTCCAATCTATTTTAAATTTTAAAATAACTTAACATTAAAGTTCTACACAACATGCTTATGTAGCTAACTACATAAGTCAAACTAAACTTAGGTACTTGTGTAGCTAACTACATAAGCACCTTTAAAAAAATTATTTGTCTAGAATTAAGGTCTGACAATAATAAAATAGCTATGTTTATGCACTAAATAATAACCCACAACATGATACGCATTACACATGCACAATCTGTGGCCAGCAGGCCAAAATCTTCACAAATTTAGGAATTGTGTGTATTTCGGCATTTAGTTTAGGAAAAAATTGCAACTTTCGTTCATAGCGCGTGTAAAATCATGAATTTCGTCGATCGAGCGTGTAAAAATCATGAATATTGTCGATCGTGCACATAAAAATAATAAATTTCGTCGATCGGGCACGGAAAATAACGAATATTCTCGATCGTGTGCAAAAAAATCATTAAATTTGTCGATCGGCTACGTAAAAATAATCAATTTCGTCATTCGGGAGTGCAAAAAATCATAAATTTCATCGATCGAATGCGTAAAAATCATGAATTTTTTCTATCGGGCGCGTAAATATCATGAATTTTATCGACCAAGCGCGTAAAAATTATGAATTTCGCCGAACGTGTGTGTAAAAATCGTGAATTCCGACAATCGGATGCGTAAAAATTATGAATTCCATCGATCGGACTCATAAAAATCATGAATTTTATCGATCGTGCGAAAAAAATCATGAATTTTATCGACCAAGCACGTAAGAATAATTAATTTCGTCGATCGGGTGCAGAAAAATAACGAATTTCGTCAATTGGGTTAAAAAAAATCATGAATTTTGTCTATCGGCTACGTAAAAATCGTGAATTTCGTCATTCGGGAGTGTTAAATTCATGATTTTCGTCAATCGAATGCGTAAAACTGATGAGTTTCGTCTATCAGGCCCAGAAAAATCTTGAATTTCGTCGATCAGCTACGTACAAATCTTGAATTTCGTCTTTTGGGAGTGTAAAAATCACGAAGTTCGTCGATCGAACGCATAAAAAATCATGAATTTCGTCTATTGAAAGGCATAAAAATCATGAATTTTATCACCGAGCGTGTAAAAAATATGAATTTCGTCGATTATGAGCGTAAAAATCATGAATTTTATCGATCGGGCGAAAATATTCATGAATTTTATTGACCGAGTGCGTAAAAATCATGAATTTCGTTAAACGGGTGCGGAAAAATCACGAATTTTGTCGATCGGGCGCGTAAAAATCATGAATTTCGTCGATTATGTATGGAAAATCATAAATTTCTTCGAACGGGTGCGTAAAAATTACGAATTTCGTCGAACGGACGTGAAAAAATCACGAAATTCGTCGAACGGACGTGAAAAAATCACGAAATTTAGGGAAAACTGGTACTTGGGAAAATCCTGCATTTGGCCGGTTCTTTCCATATTTTTAATCGCCAGTTTTTAAAGTTTAATCGACGAGTGGCGAGTGCTTATTTTCAACTTTAGTTATGCGGCAGGCTGCTATCCAGTTGTCTGTGGGGTCGAGAAAGTACGTGGAAGGGCCAGAATACTAGAGCTGCAAAAAAAGTCGGGGTTGCCATCGCCAAGTATCAAACGTGAAACTCACCAAAAAAACTGCCAAAGAACGATGATTATTGACCAGTCAGAAACAGCAGGCTAGTTCCGAAGCTAAGCCTTGTTTTTATTTTAATAATAATCAGAATCAGCAATAAAAATGGATCCAAGTTATTTTAGCGAAAGTATAAAAATGATGACTTGAGTTGTTTTATTATAATGTTCATGAAATAAAATTTTGAGTTGTAACCAAAATATGTTTTATAACTCATCTGATGTTGCTGGAGTGCCATCAAAATTAATATGCTTTAAATTTAGATTTACTGAGAGTTGATGATTTTCGAATCTTGTAAATCAATTTAGGTGGTGAACCTAAATCACCACCTAAAGTGTTCGATTCTATCACAGATTTTATGAATACAAAAAAAAAAGAGATTTCACTTACCTAGATTTATTTATTAAAATTGTACTTAGAGTTGCGGGATTAAATTTTTTCATCGGTATTTCGTCATATCTCTATTAATACAATTCTTTAAATAGCATGTAAAATACTCATAATTAAGCCTAAAGTGGCTATAAATGACAACTCAGCAACATAAAGCATAAAAAAATGAAAGTTAGAATAAAGGAAACGGTAAATACTTAATAATTCTGATGCATAAAATAAAACAAATAAACATCATTTGAAAAGAAAATAAATAGGGGGGGGGAGGCAACATATAGATAATCAAACAAATTTAAAACAGCAAAATATATTTAAAAAAAAAAACAAGATTTTATGAAAAATACAAAAAAAGAGATTTCACTTAGATAAATAATAAAGAAAATAATTTAAATTCAATTTTAAAACAAACCCATTAAAGTCACATGAAGGCGTCACTTGAATTTTGATATCATTTCTTTTAAAATCCATATTTTGAATTTATCAGAGATGTGAATGAAAAAGGATGAGCAAAAAACTTGTCTATTTCTTTCATTTAGAAAATAATATTTGCACCACTGAATATCAATATAGCAATAGGAATAATAAAAGAGAAAAAAAAATTATGTGTTTTAATTTATAGCATACCGTCACTCAAAATTTGATACCATTAATTTTAAGACCCATATTTCAAATTGTTACAGACAAAAGGTAAAGTGCTGCGTCTCAAACTTTAACCCGTTAAGGGTTTTTGTACTGATATTTATAACAAGTGTAAATAGAATTTATAAAAAATGTGGTGTATGCATCGCCGGCTGTAAGGATTAAAGGATTTAAAGTTTGAAGTTTTTAAAGGATTTTTTCATTTTATAACGGTACCAATATTGTTTTTATTTTAGTAATAACCAGAATCAGCAATAAAAATGGACCGAAGTTTTTTTAGGGAAAGTATAAAAATGATGACTTGAGTTGTTTCATTATAATGTTGATGAAATAAAATTTTGAGTTTTAACCTAGATATGTTTTATTACTCATCTGATGTTGCTGTGCTTTAAATTTAGATTTACATGTGACTACTGGTGGTACACGTCACTCTAATAAAGTGTGCAATGTGCACTGCAGGTGATACACATGGCACTCAATGTGTTAAACCCATTATTTTACGTGCTATTTCAAGAATTGCATTAATAGAGATATGACGAAATACCATTGCAAAAATTTAAAACAGCAGCTCACAAAAATTTTGTTTAAAAACAAATTCATTTTACATACTCATTTACAAACCAAATCCGGGAACAAACTGTAAGAACACTTTGATTATTATAAATACAGCAAATAATTAAGTTAAAAAAGCATTCTTACCTGAAATACCCTACAACAATTAACAGATAAAATAAATAATAGATTTAATTAACAGATATATAAAATATACAGGAAACCCGCTAAACCTAATGAAAGCAAAGCCACGCTACATGTACAACAGAATCAGCAGATTCATACGAAACCGATTGGTTGGTTCGCATGGCTAGAGAACTTTTGCACCACTGTACCGCTAACAAAAAAAAAATTCTCATTACAATTTTGAAATCAAAAATTATCTTCATTTCTAAAAATTTAGAAATATTTCGTAATGTTTCCTAATGTAATCCTTGGTAATGTTTCCTTATTTTTAGAAATGAAGATAATTAATTTTTCGACCAAATGCAGATTAAAAATATAAATTGTTTTCTCCCAAACAAAAAAGAAAAAAGAATTAACCATAATTTAATTTAATGAATATTTTGGAATGAGTAATAAATTATTTTTGTATAAAAAAAAGAATCTAAATAGTTTTTCAGCCATATTGAGACGTAACGTATTTTAACTCTAACCATGACAGCAATCAGCAACCTCATTGTCGCGTAGAAAAAAGAAGTAAATCGGTCCCATGTATTCCTGTGAGAAATTATTTTTTTTAAATATCTTCAGAAGAAAACGGTTCACTTGCAGATGTAATTTGATGTGGTTATAACCTGTAACTGATTTGGGCTATTATAATACACATGGTACATGGTCGTTGGCGGGTTTTATCTCTGTTTTGGCATAATTTTTTAATCGCCAAGTTAACAGTTTTTTGCTAATTAAGGATAGAAAATATTTTTTTACACTGGATTTTATAAAAGCACATAGATTACGTAATTTACTTGTCCAAAAATGCAATCCTTTTTTTATTCTGCCGAATATTAAGGTCTGTAGGTTGTTTGAAAAAAAAAAGTTTGACGAAAAAAAAAGTGATCATTTTAAGTAACTCGACGTTTTTAAAAAAAAATTCTATATCTCTGTTTATAAATCACTTATGAAGATGGGTTTGGTCTTAAATTGAAGAAATTCTTCAATAGGTTCTTCTAGTTATCGTTTTTGTTTCTGCGATGCTTGGTTTATTTGTTATCTGATATTTTAATCTGGCATGTTTTGTCGATTTAACATTGCGAAGTTGCTTTCTGTAAGTAAGCAGTAGCGGTTTTTAGTCCAGTTCTTGGCGTTTTTTGTGTGGCATTTTTTTTAAAGCTTGGCTTGGCAGAGCGACCGCCCTGCTTGATAGCTTAAACGCAAAATACATGTTATTAAAAAGTTTGATTAGTTTGTTTTCAGTTAGTTTTCACTTTAAAAATCTGGACTTCATTAAAATTCACTAACAAGTATTCTTTTTAATTGGAGAATTTGCTATAATAGGAGTGTCTTATAATTTTTGACAATGGTTCTTTTTCAACAAATAAAAATAATAGCCACTCTGGTACTAAAAATGAAGAATATACATAATTCCCATTTCAAAAAATTCTGAATTTTAACTTATTATTAATACCAGAGGATCTAACCCCCGCTTCTCGGATTACTGAACATACTGCCCAGTGCAGAAACGCGTATGAAAACGATATATTTATTTAATATTGAAATCTCTAGTAGAATTTTTATATTTAATTAATTTTTTTTATATTCTACACTAACAACACGAAAAAGCCTGATATGAAAAAGTATCAGTTATGTATTGAAATAAAGTTTTAAAATTTATTAAAAGTGATACTTCCGTATTGTCTGCATGACAAAGATTAACAGCCTAAGAAATTCACATTATTTTGCTACATACAGCAGCTATTTTGATTCTGATTATTTCACTGATTAAACACGTACTTCGACTTCATATCTGCTAAATTTGTGTTTTATTTATAATATTTTGTTTATTTATTGATTAAATGCAATTTTTTTAATGGAAATGTAATTTGGAAACAAACGTTGATCTTTTTATATTGTTTCAACTGCAAAGAACTTAATCTTCTTTATTCCAGTTGCAACCGATACCGGTTTTATATGAAATTCATGCTTCTAAATTAAATAGTTTTTAAACCATAATAAATGTGTGGATTGAGAGGAAGTTTTCAGATAAATTGCATTTTTAAGTACATTATGTTTTTAATTCGATGTAGTAAAAATTAAAACATTGTCGTGCTTAGAAGTAATTAAATTTGGGAAAAATTAGAAAAGGATTTTTCGTTGCGACAGTTGATCTGATGTCAACCTTAATTGCGTATTTACTTTATAATATCGATTATCAAAGTTTGTTTATGATAGTAACACAATATATTTTGAAAGAAAATTATTCACACATAGCAATATGTGACATTTCAAAATCGATAGTTTACAATTTACCGATTGCTTTTAATTCATATCAGATCACTCCTCAGATATTTTACAATAACAACTTATTTTAATTGTTTAAATAATGTGGGTGTATTTTTTCATCAATCATTAGGCAATGTTTAGTTCTTCATCAGTAGGTAATTTTTTTTTGTTATAATCAAGACACTTATTCAGATTTCAGTGTTTTTCCATGAAACAGAATCACAAAAATACATTTGCGAAATCAAACTAACTGTATTTCCAAGTAAAATGATTACTTAACACATGAGTATTGGCGCATATACAGACGTTAAAAGTTATGTGCTATACACTTTAGTAAAAAAGTAGTTATTTAGATTACACAGTTTTTCCATTAAGGAGATGATATGCCTAGAAACCAACAATAAACACTTTTATGAAGTGAGATTAAATATACGTTTAATTAGTTCTATTACTTAAGGTGTGTGTTGTGTATTATCGCATTTGCTTATGCAAATATTAAACATTTTTATCTCATTGGCAATAATTCTTACTGTAGTTTTTTACTATTTTATTATATCAGTTGAAATTCAGTTGAAATAGAATGAAATGATTTATAACGTTGTAAAATAATGAAAAAAAATTATAATGTTTCAGTTGTTAATGTAGTTGAACATTTTGATATACATTATGAATACCTACTATCAAAAAGCAATCCAGTTTATTAATTGATATTGAATGCATAAAAAGACAAATATACTGTGAAAAATGTTATTTTCTTTAAGTTGGAAAAATCAACAAAAAATAAATAAAGAGGATAAAAGTGATAAAGTAATTTGGTAACTTTAAAAAAAAAGGAAAAAAAAACAAGAATCCGAAGACTATTATATATCTTAATTTGGACTTCACGGCCTGAACTCAGATGTAAATTGAAATAGGGAAATTTACTAGAAAACTGCTAAATTGAACAATTAAATATTTTTACAATCCGAAAAATACTGTTCTCTTTAAACCGGCTTTTGTTGTCAAGAAATAATCTGAAGTAATCAAAACTGATAAACAGGTGAATTACAAGCATATATATAACTGGTAAAAACTGAAGCATAAAATCTGAAAAATATTTAGTTTTCATTAAAAATGGATTGTAGATGATTTATGCGTGCATAATTCTTCTTTTATTGAACTGACACTACACGGAAATCTAGAATGCAGTGAGTTTATAAGTGAATTAAATAGATGTAATAGCATGAATCAAATAGAAAGCGATATTTAGCAAAAGAATGTCATGAAATAACATAATTGTGGTGTAACGAAATATATAGAACTATTCTACTCATGAAGTATTTTTGTTACTTTATGTGAGGCGTAATTAAATAAGTAAGAAATAATAAAGGTTGTTTATTTTTAATGATTTTTATTTAGACTTAATATCATGCCGAATTAATATTTTGTCTATAATATTAATTACACGATAAAGATTTTGAAAGCTTATTGCGGATTTTGATTATTTTATCGTATGTGTTGAAATAGAAAGAAATCTTTTATAATCATGCAAAACAACGAAAAAAATGTTTTATAATGTTTTAGTTGTTAATTCTCTTGCACATTTTGATGTGCATTACGAACTTCTACTATTAACAAGCATAAAAGTTTGACAGTTTGTTAATTTATCTAAGAGTGTACAGAAGGACAAAAAAAAAAAAAAAACAGGAACAATTTCAATAAAACTGCTGATGTTTGAAATGAGTAAAGAACGTTTATTATATTCTTATACTCTCCAAGCTGTGTCCTAGCTTTACCTGTACTTCACAGGCTACAGTAAAGGGCACTTATATATTTCACGAGATTTATCGGTAGATATTTTATCAGCTCAGTGGTACAACCAAGTTCTTAGTCTAGGACAATGTGTGACTAAATAATGTTTGAACTTAAAAAAAAAAAAATTCAAATTTGAACAACTTTAATAATTTATGTTCATATTAAATCAGGTTCCTCAATACTTTGTGAAGAATTTTAACTCCCCCTTCCCTTATATTACCACTTTGATGAGCCCAATGTACAATGTTATATATGTCAATGCGTTATGAAGTATTATTTTTTAATTAGATGTTTCAACAAGAAATATTATTCAAAGATAAAATTTGCAAAAATTAAATACCATTTAAGCGTAGAGGAAGAATTATTATTGAAGTTTTAACTTATACTATTTTATAAATTGGTGAGCGGTCAACAAATATTTTAAATATTCCTCTGAGCTTACATTAATCTGAAGTCAACAGAACCTTACTTTATCGAAGATTCCTCGGATGTTGTTTGATGGCAAACAACTTAAATTTCTTTAAATTAATTTTCTACAAATTGATTGAGCTGAAGTATAAAAGAGTGATTTGACTGTCAACGTAATATATTTTTTATTGTGGAGTGTTTTTAATACATATGAATCATTTTAAAAATAGAGAATATTATTAAACATTTGATTTTCAATATTAAAGTTCATTGAAGTCAGTTGGATTCGGAGATTTTTTTTATGTATTGAAAGTTATTATGCGGTTGTTGCGATTTTGTTAAGCATATATAAGTGTGCATAAGTTTCTTATGATTATTAACTTAAAGGTAGATATTTATTCTTCAACTATTGTTAATAACTTGATTGTTAATTTGAAGTACACAGCCAAAAAAAGAACTTTTTAAGTTACAGGATACTTATTGTAACAGTTTTAAGCGATTAACCTGATTGGTATAGATATTGTTCTAAATAAACTATTATTTCGAAAATTGAAGTTTCAGAACAAGATAATATGTATATAAGCTGATATAATTGCAAACATTTTGATCCCATTGGAAAAAAGTCTCAGTTTAGTTTTTGATTATATTATTGTAACAGTTCAAATAGAATGAAGTGTTTTATAATGTTGTAAAATAAGGAAAACATTGGTGTATAATGTTTTACTTGTATGTAGTTGAAGACTTTTATGCGCATTATGAATACCTATTATCAACAAGCATGACAGTTTATTTTATGTTAAGTTTTATGTTAAGTGTATAGTATGACCAATATGCTCTGAAAGTGTTTAATTCCTTTAAATTGCAACAAACAACATGACATCATTAAAGAGGATAAAAATGACAAATTATTCTGAAAAGTTTTTAAAACAAAAATCAGAAATTGTTACATATATTAATTAGTATTTTATATTCAAGAACTAAGATGTGAACTAAAACTACTTAATTGATTAATTATTTGACGAAACAAATTTTTATCTTTAAACCGCCTTTCATGGTACGAAAAAACCTGAAGTAATTAAAATTGATAAACTGGTAAATTACAAGCATAAATAATTAGTAACAGCTAAAGTGTAAAAAAAAGTAAATATTTAGCTTTAATTAAAATTCGATTGAAGTTGTTTTATGTGTATATAATTCTTCTTTATTAAACTGCTCCACACGAAAATTTAGAATGCAACAAACACAGATGTCATTTTTGCAATGAAAAAGAGAGTATTTTTTTATTAAAGGACTTTCATGAGTTAAACATACATATAACGAAATATATAGAACTAGTCTAACCACAAAGTATTTTCGTTACTTTATTTGATTTTTAATTCCATATTTACGAAACAATTAAAAGTGGCTTATTTTTAATGATTGATACTTAGCCTTAATATCATGGTGAATTAATGTTCTATCGATAACTTTTAACATATGATAAGCATTTAGAATATTTCAAGAAATATATTCTTTAAGTTGTTGGAGCTTATTCATAATTAAGACATAAACTAGTTTTTAGTTTATTTTGTATAATATATATATTTAAAATGACTTACAAATCTTATTCAACACTAAAAATTATGGAAAGAGATAAAGTCGCTGCTATTGGATTTTATGTCGCAAAGAAATATTTGTCTCAGGGATCTACAATAAATTTAAAAGCTTACATATCAAATAAAAAAAAAGTATATGGTAGAATGCTATTTACGCTTGCAGATTATCTTACAAAATATACAAAAAAATTCGATAAAATTTCTTTTTGTTTCACAGATGAAGTAAATACTGTACTCCCGAATGGTACATTGACCGGAATAATAGGGAAGGTAAGTCGATCAGAAATTGATATTGGCGTTGAACCATTTATTATGAATGAAGTAAGCACAAATATAGTGGATTTCACTTACCCTCACAAACTTTATTCTAATTCATTTGTGACTCAAAAAGAAGAATATAAACCACATATTTTTGGCATTTTCCAAACATTTTCATTGCAACTTTGGATAGCTATCATCTCAATATTAATTGCGATGTCTTTGGTTTATTACGTCACCTTTAAAATAAGGTATTCGTTTGATACAATTTTCCTTTACTCTTTTGCAGTTTTGTTCAGGCAGAGTTTTATTTTAAAACAATCATCAATAATTGAAAACTGGTTTGTATTTTCGTGGGTTGTAGGAGGAATGTTTCTTTGTCTGGTTTACGAATCCGTATTCCTGTCTTTTCTTGCATTCCCCTTTATCAATCAAATTACAAACGTGCAACAGTTGGCCAAGGCTGTAAAAGAAGGACACTATCACTGTATAACGACTCCACGATCAGCTATTTTTGAACTGTTGTTAAATTCAAAAAATGAAAATTTGAGAATAATTGGAAAAGACCTTGTGACGAATAACTTAAGTAATGAAAAAACTTTTCGAGATTTTTTTCACGGTAATAGCAAACAAGAGCTCGCTTTTCTAGTTGATACAGATGTCGTTGATATTTTGAGTGTAGGGAAAAAATTCGTCTCTGAAGACCGCTTCCTTGAAAGCATGGCTGCAATACCTGTCCGAAAAGAATTTTGTTGCAAAAAATTGATGGAAAAATTTGCTCACAGATTTATGGCTTCAGGATTATATTTCAAGTATGAAAATGATGCAGCATTTTTAAGTCGTATGCCACGTCTACTGAAATACGAGGAAATAGACACTAGTAGTAGAAAATTAACTCTTACAGATGTTGCTCCTGCATTTATATTTTTAATACTTGGACACTTCATTTCTTTCGTAGTTCTTATCGTAGAAATATTGTCAAATCATTTGAGGAAAAAGAAAAAAAGAAGAATGAGAATCGCTTGCTAATAAGATTCTATGACATTAGCTTTGAAAATTGAATTGTAATTATTCTATATTTATTTTATGAAATCTCATTACATTTTGAAGGTGTATTATGAAAATAATACAAAAATTTCGTATAATTAGCATTGCACTGACTAGTGCTAGGTATTTTACTTTAAGAATATCACATTGTATTATAATTTTAAAATTATGTGACACTCTTACGTAACGAAGATTTTTGCGATTAGTTCTGCACAAAACTAAACATTTATCTTACAGTATGAAATTTGAATGGAAAGATTTTAGAGAAAAAGTACACATGCGAGTATGTCGACCGCGTTTTAAATCTTCCCCTCTCCCACCCCTATTATTTTACTATCCCAAAATTTTTCGTAATTTTTGAGCCAGAGAGCAGATATTTCCCTCAAATGAAGTTTAGTTTTGTATGATTAGTTCTGCACCAAATTACACATTGATAACACATGGTTAATACTTTACTATATTATTATTGCCATGTTATAGATGTTTTTTCACCAATTGGCCTTTAATCACTGCCAAATATTTTTCCACAGTTTATATGAATTTAATCATGTTGTCAATTATTAAATAGATGGGCTGGCTACAAGTCATATAACAAGCGGGAAATGTAATGACAGTTTTTGTCACAGCAGTTAAAGATTAACACCTTACTGTATTATTATTGCCATGTTCTACGATTTCACTTTTTAAAAAATAAGCTTTATCAGTTACCAAATAAATAATTCACTGTTTACATTAATTTAAAATTGTAGATGATTATTACATATTTGGGCTGACTACAAATCATCAACCGGGAAAAGGTAATGACAATTTCTGTTTTGAATAAAGTTTGTTTTCAACAAAATTTTTGTTTTAAAACTATTTAACACTTTTCAATATAAATATGGCCATGTTATAGGTAATATTTCATCTTTTAAAGTCACCCCTTATAATTAAAGCAAATTATTCACCCTATAATTAAATTTCATTATGAAATAGATTATTTAATTGATATAATGTTATGCAGTCATTTTCTTAACTGAAGAAACATTTTCTTTTTCATTGAAAGTTGTGAATTAAAAAAAAAATAGCAATGGTGGATATTGCTTCGAAAGTGTTTTAGACAATAAATATACCTTAAAAAAATCAAAATTTCAAATTTTGACATATTCTGTAATTTAAATTCTTATTTAAAATCGTTTCTCAATACTCTGAGAGGGGTTGTACCCCCCTCTCCGCTCATACCCCTTTTTCGCTGTACCAGTTATCTAGCCAATGTGCTATGTTGTAGATGTCATGCGCAATGTACTAATATTTTAGAATCGAAATGTAAACATAAAATAGTCATTTATAGCTATTACTATTATAAAATTAATCATATTTAAGCTGCTTGTTACAGATTCTAAGCACTATTTGTGACAGACTATCAAAAGTGTTAATATGCTGGTGAACGTAGATAAATTTGTTTTGTACTGAAACTTATACCATCAGAAATATATATGTTTCTTGAAGGTAAATATTTTTTATTAATTTGAAGAATGTTCTTTAAAATTACTTTACTTTAAATTATTCGTTTTGCATAAGAAAGTAAACAAAGATTTCATACACATTTCTTGACTCTTTATATAATTTACAATTATCCTCCGACGTAGGACTTAAAAAATAACTTTATTTAAATTACTTGTGCATGGAAATACGAAATTGCTGAAATATTTCCCGACTGTGAATATTTGTAATTGCATTCCAAGTTGTGTCCTAACTTTAACTGAATTTCGAAGTCTAAGGAACTTACAAATCTTACGACATTTATCGTCAAAAACTTTAGTAGCTCAGTTGTACAACCAAATTCATAGTCTAGCTCTAGAGCATGTTATAAGCAATGATTGTATTTAAAAAAAAATAATTTTAATAACTTCAATAATTTATGTCATATCAAAACAGGTTTCTGAATATTCTGTGAATAATGTTATCACCCTCTTCCCTTCCCTTATAATACACATTGTTGTGCAAGTGAAGTAGCTTATCCTATGTACTATGTTATAGGTGCTATGCGTAGTGAACTATAATTTTTGAAATAGATGTTTTGACATGAAATGGATCAATAAAATTTTAATACTGTTTAAGCGTATGGGAAGAACTGTTACTGCAGTTTCAACTTATACTATTCTATGAATTAGTGAAAGATTTTGAATTAGTGAAAGAAGATGAAAGACGACAAGCGTTTTAAATATTGCTGTGATCTTATGATAATCCGCGGTTCATAGAGCTTTATTTTAACAGATATTCATCGGATGTTCCATGACAGTAAATAAACTGATTTTTTTTTAAATAAACTTTCTAGAAATTGATTTAGCTGAAGTATAAAAAACTTTCTTGTCGTGTTAACAGCGTCATGTTACACCTTTTCTGGAGTGTTGTTAATTTTTATGAATTATTCTAAATATTGAGAGCATTCTTAAACTATTTTATTTTTAATATTTGAAACTTCATTGAAGTCAATTGGATTTGAAGATTTATTTTATGTATTGAAAGTTATGATGTAGTTGTGGAGATTTTGTTAAACATAAATGCACATCTAGAAATGTGCATAAGTTTCTTATGATTCTTGACTTACTTGTTTATAATTATTGTTACGAACATGACTGATATTTTACAAGAACACAACTAAAGAGAGCAAACTGTGTAAATTACAGGGTGATTATCGTAAATATTTTTAAGCGACCTGAAGGGTATATATATTACTTCAAATAAACTGTTCTTTTTAAAATGAACATTTCAGTAGAAAATAATCTATATAAAAATCGATAAAATTTTATACATTTTGATCACATAGGAAACAATTATTACTGTAAATTTAATTATATTACTTTATCAGTTGAAATAGAATGATTTTTTTTATAATGTTGTAAAATAGTAAAAAATTTAGTGTATAGTGTTTTAGATGATGAAGTAGCTGAACATTTTGATATGCCTTATGAATATCTATTAACAACAAGCATACCAGTTTATTAATTTATCTTGAGTGTACAGAAAGAAAAATATGCTCTAAAAAGTTTAATTTTCTTTAAACTGGAAGAAGCAACAAAATACAACTAAAGAGGATACATGTAATAAATTAATCTAAAAAAACAACAACAAAAGAAAAAACACCGAAATCTAAATATTTGAAAAACTGCTGAATAGAATAATTAATTTCTAAAAAATTGTGTTTTCTCTAAATCGCCTTTTATTGTCAAGAACATATCTGCAGTAATTATAACGTATAAAATGGTAAATTTTCAACTTAAATAATTACTAACATCTATAGCGTAAAAAAAACTACAAAATATTATAGTTTTAATTAAAATTTCATTGTTGTTGATTTTTGCATGTATACAGTTTCTATTATTAATCTTACCCCAGACGAAAATCTAGAATTCTGTGAGTTCAAATGCGATTTTTGGAAAGAAAGGAAAATTTGGTTTTAGAAAAACAATTTTATAAAATAAATATGCTTATAGTACAACGAATAATATTGAACTATTGTAACATTGACGTATTTCGGTACGTATTTGATTTTTAATTCAATATTTAAAAAAAAATAATAATAAAGTTTGTTTGTTTTTACTGAGTTATATTTAGTGATAATATTATGCGGAATTAATATTCTGTCTATAATTTTTAACAGGCTATTTAGATTTAGACCGCTTCAGGAAATTTTTTTTTCATTTTAAAGTTCTTACAGCTTATACATAAATAGTAAAGACATCAAATACTTTTTAATTTATTTTTGATAGAATATTTATTAAACACTAAAGGGTTACAATTCCAATTCAAAACTCAAAATTATGGAAACAAATAAAGTCGCTGTTATTGGAATTTATGTAGACCCGGAACTTTTATCTCGGGGGAAAAGAAAAAATAAAAGCTGACCTATACGATAAAACCAATATCTATGGAAGAATTCTATTTACGCTTAGGGATTATCTTACAAAATAATCCAAAAAATTCGATAGAGTTCGTTTGCGTATCACAGATGAAATAACTGATGCCTTTCCGAATGGTAAATTGACGGGAATAAAAAGGATGGTAAATCGATCAGAAGTTGATTTTGGTATATGCCCACTTACTATGAACGAAGTAAACACAGAAATAGTGGATTTCTCTTACCCGTATAAAGTTTATTATGCTACATTTGTGACTCGAAATGCAGAATATAAACCACACATTTTTGGCATTTTACAAACATTTTCATTGCCGCTTTGGATAGCAATCGTCTCAATTTTAATTGTGTTGCCTTTGGTATATTACGTAACCTTGAATAGAAGGTATTCGTTTGATAAAATTTTACTTCACGTTTTTGTGGTTTTGTTAAGGCAGAGTTTTATTTTAAAACCATCGTCAATGATAGAAAACTTGCTTGCTATATCGTGGGTTGTAGGAGCAATGCTTCTTTGTCTCGCTTACGATTCCGTATTCCTGTCTTTTCTTGCATTCCCTCCAATCAATCAAATTAAAGACGTGCCACAGTTGGCCAAAGCTGTAAAAAAGGGCACTATCATTGCATAGCGGCCCCTCAATCAAGTATTTTCCGACTGATATTAAAATCAAAGCATGAAAATTTAAGAATAATTGGACGTGATCTGAAAATGAATAACTTGAGTAACGAAAATACTTATCAAGATTTTCTTCAAGGTAGAAACAAACAAAATCTCGCTTTTAAAGTCGATACAGGTGTCGTTAATATTATAACTGTAGGAAAAAAATTCGTCTCTGAAGACCATTTTCTTGAAGGATTGGCTGCAATGCCTGTCCGAAAAGACTTTTGTTTCAAAAAATTGCTGGAAAAATTTACTCATAGATTTATGGCTTCGGGATTGCACTTCAAGTATCATAATGATCAAAAATTTTTAATGCGTTTGCCACGTCTACTGAAATATGAGGAAAAAGACAACAGTATACGAAAATTAACCCTTACAAATGTTGCTCCTGCGTTTATATTTTTAATATTTGGACACATAATTTCTTTATTAGCTCTTATCGTAGAAACAGTGTCAAATCGTTTGAAAAAAGTGGATCATTTGAAGAAAAATAAAAGAAAGATAATTATAATCGCATAGAAAGAGGATTATATGTAATTAGCTTTGAAATGTGAGTTATAATTTTATTCTATTTATATATTACTATTTCTTATTAGAGTTTGCAGATATTGTATGGAAATAACAAGAAAATTTCGTATAAGTAGCATTGAGCAGAATAATACTATGTATTTTACTCTGAGAATATCCCATTGCATTAGATTTAAAAAAAATTATATGAGACTATTAAATAATGAAGATTTTGTATGATTAATTTTGCACGAAATTACACTATGATCTTATGGTATGAAATTGGTGTGAAAAGATTTCAGGGTAAAAGCACACATTAGAATATATGAAACATGCTTGTACTCTTCCCCCTTCTAATCATCCTGCCCGAAATTTTATTTCTTCCTTTGGAGCCGGGCATGAGATAAATCCGCCAAATGTAAACCGTGGACGACTATAATATTCGCTATTCGCTTCTCCGTGTTTTCTCTTGTATTTCACGAATTTGAGAGTGCTTCACATATCGATAATGAGATTGCAGTACTTCCGTTGCTGAGCTTGTAAGAAATATTTAAACTGTATTATTATTATTTATATTATTATTATGTGAGATTATTTGTTTTATTTACAACGATAATTCTTAAATTAAGTTAGGAAACATGGTAAATTATTTAAAACACTAATACATTTTTCAAATTTAACTCTATTATGTTCATTAGTTTGTTAATGTGATTTTTATAATATTTTTTTAGTGGTACCCTCTATGTCTTTTGGCAAATAAAAAAAATGGTACTTCTTTATTATCCCGTCGACCACTTTTCATAACAAAAAACTATCGCCAAACTGTAACGCCCAATAAACGGGAGAACGTGGCCATTGGAATATCAAAATAAATAAATAAATAAAATATAAGAATTTAAGGACACAATTGTTATGTTATTGAATGAAATAACTAATAAATCAGTAAAACATAATGAAAAATACACGCTGAATTAAAAACCCCATGATGACATAACAAACATATATAATGCTTCTGACATCAAGTAAATGGGACTGCATTTTTGGCGTTTAATCTTACAGTTTGGCGATAGTTTTTTGTTATGAAAAGTGGTCGACGGGATAATAGAGAAGTACCAAACAAATCAACAATTATGACTTATGTGATAAGTATTTTCTATTTATTTTCTAAAAGTATTGTTATTTATAAGTTCATAGGATAGGAAGTATTTTTTCGAAAATTTGAAGCCTTTCTTTTGAAGCGGAAGGATTTTGAGGATTTGGGTAGGGGAGGGGGTGTATCTCAAAACCTATCGCAGCCTTAGATGCAAAATTTAGGCTTAAAATAAAATATTTTATAAGGGGATTTATAGTAAAATTATTAACATTATTAGGTTAAATGATATTACAAAATGTCGAGGATATTCTATAAATACAAGCTATGGAAGATTAGGTGTGCTGCAAAAGCATATATCTAATTTGTTCATTTTCTCGTTCAACAACGTGAAATTTTCAGACAGTTTTACGAAATAGCTTTCATACCAACATGCGTGAAATAGAACAGACATTCTTATTTTTCTCTATGACTTTGAGTTAAAGCAGATTACTGGCTTTGTTGTTGCATTTATCTGACAAAGAAGGTCTCCATAAGCACTTACTTCGAAAATTTTCAAAAAATTGCAGAATATTCTTCTCATAAGGATGAAAAAAATATTTAAAAAATCGCTGCGATACCTCGATTAACGTCCGTAAAATAATTACGAAAATTTCGTGTTTTTGGCGACTTATCACTGGTTGGCGACACAGTGAAATAACAATAAGAAGAAAACGATGTTATGATAAATACTCTTTTAGGAAAAACATTTTCTACTATTTGTATTGAACTAGTTTAAGTAAGTTTAACTTAAATGAATACACTTTTATAACTACAGCCTTGCCATATATATTTACATGCATATATAACGAAAATGAACGATCGTACTCTGTGGTTTAGAGCAAAATTTAAATTAATTAAAAATTCTTCCAATCAAAAATTAATGTGCGATTCTGAGCACTGTCAATTTGACTTCAATATTGTTTGTGTCGGTGACAATAAGAGAAAAGTAGTCTTGCCATGGAAACAAAGACATATTCAACATCGAAATGTATGTATAAGAGCGTTCTTAATCGGGCAGTTACTGTCAAAATACACTTAAAACTTATCTTATCCTGCCGTCGAAACCGTGTAAATCAGCAAAATTCCAACTTCTATATACAGGGTGATCAGAAAATGAGTATACATTTGAAAAATTAATAATTTACGGAATAATGTAGGTAAAGAGGTAAAAATTGACACACATGCTTAAAATGCCATGGGGTTTTATTGTAACCACAAAATAAGTTTTCAAAATAGCCGACAGATGGCGCTTCATGTGATAAGAAAAGCAATAATTAGCATAACAAATTATGACAGAGCAAAGACGATGTTATTCAGAAAAAATGCTTAACATGTCCACCGTCATCCCTCAACAATAGCCGTAGTTGAGGGACAATGTTGTGCACTGCACTGTAGTACAGCATATCTGTAGTTATGGTGAGAAATTGGCATTGGATGTCTTTTAGCATCCCTATTGATGTTGGTCGATCACGGTAGACTTGCGACTTCATGTAATCCCAGAGCCAAAAATCACACGGACTGAGATCTGCGGACCTGGGAGACCAAACATGAAGAAAATGGCGGCTCAGCACGTGGTCATTACGAAACGACGTGCGCGCGAGATCTTTCACACGTCTACCAATATGGGGTGGAGCGTCATCTTGCATAAAAATCATACTTTCCAGCAGGTGTTTATCAGCCAGCCTAGAGAAGACGTGATTCTGTAACATATCGGCGTACGTCTCACCCGTCACGCTAACAGTTACAAAACCAGAATCACGCATTTCCTGGAAGAAAAAGGCCCGATAACGGTAAATGTGGTAAATCCACACCACACCGTGACTTTATCATCGTGCAATGGAGTTTACACGAAAGTTCTAGGATTTTCGATACCCTAAATTCTGCAGTTGTGGGTGTTGACAGGCCCTCGGAGTGAGTAATAGGCTTCGTCGGTCCACAACATGTTAGACAACCAATCGTCCTCTTCCGCCATCTTTTGAAACGCCCACACCGCAAATGCTCTCCGCTTCATAAAATCGCCAGGTAACAGTTCATGATGACACCGGATTTTGTACGGATAGCATCGAAGGGTACGCCTTAGTGCTACCCAAACAGTAGTGTATGGAATGCCAGTGCGACGTGCGACTTCACGAGCGCTCACATCCTCATGCGTAGACGAACCCGCTACAATTTCCATTACTTCCTGAACAGTCTGAGCAACATTAGCACTTGTGCTCGGTCGGCCACTACGTGGCCCATCGTCTAAACAACCCGTGGCTTCGAACTTCTAAATCATTCTCCTCACAGCTGCAGTTGTCATAGGACCTTTACCCGTTGAATACCCTTCCTATGGCGATAGGATTGTAAAACTCCAGTAGCAGATACCCCATTTTGATAGTAGAGCTTCACTAACATTGCCTTTTCTGGTAACGTCAACATGCTGCGATAGCTTATGCATCTGATTCTCTTTCTCATTAACAGCTCCTTTTATACACGATTCTCAGGCAGCGTCACTGACGTTTTGCTGTACAGCGCCATCTGTCAGCCATTTTTTTCAACTTTTTGCGGTTACAATAAAACCCCATGTCATTTCAAGAATGTGTGTCAATTTTTACGTCTCTACATACATTATTCCGGGAATTATTAATTTTTCAAATGTATACTCATTTTCTGATCACCCTGTATATTATATAAGCTTATAGAAAAAATAACAAACTATTTAATCGTTAATTTTAAATTTATAAAATACTCGATAAGCATTTAAAACTAATTTAATTAAGAATTTTCAAATACATTAAAATCGCTTGTATTTGGCAAAGAAAAAGTGTTGCTCGCCAAATCGCGTCTTTTGCGCCAAATACTCGAAAATATATTATTTTGTCATAGATTTTCTACCGAAATTCCGCAGCTAAATTTGACTGATCCTTTATTACGTATAAAAATAATGTTATTATTACGTTATAAAAATATTCTGAGTATGCGCTTTAAGGAGGCCTTCTTTGTAAGTTCCGTAAATTAGATTAAAACATAGTTATTGACAATATTTTCTGAAACATGCCCTACATAAAAGAAAAATGAAGTACATTGTATCATTCTCGAGAACAAACTTACATGTAAAGAATGTCCTTTATTGATAAAAACACATCTTAAAAGTTTAGTTATTCATATGCAATCATTATAAGACCTTTTCCTTAAGCTTTTCTAAATGATTTGAGTTTGAGTCAATATTACTTTTTTATAATCCAATAGTTCTCAAAACTTTCCTTCCCCTGGATTTTATTCATTGGAACTAAATATGGTTGAGCAGAGTACTTTGTGATACAGTTATATTTTTTATTGTAAATTAAAACTGGAAATTTATCGTGTAGTTCGAAAGTTATTTACTAAAAAAAGTATGAAATAATTTAATTATGGATATATTGTTGCCAAATTATGTAATAGATTTTTTCTGCATTGTATTTAGAGATGTAAAATTTTGGAGAAATTTTAAAATGGTTGAAAAAACTCCGGGTTCCTACTATCCTTTAGTATACTGAAGGTAAATGATGGTAAAAATAAAGGCAATCCCCTGAAAATGCAGGTAAAAATAGGTTGATACATAACTGATTAGTGGGCATACACGCATGTAAAATAAAATAACTGCAAATAACTAGTTTGTGACTTTCATCATTTCCCCCCTTTGAACTTTCAATTGGTTTTTATAACAAACAAATATTTAATCTCTTATCTTTAGTTCGAAGGTAAAGCATATTTAACACATTTACAATTTATACACGCTAGATTTATTTTATTTTATTAACCGTTCTGAAAATGGTTGTTATTTTCGGTCGAGAATGGACCGCTTGACGTCATCACTTTACTTTTTTAAGCGTTTTTAACAAATCGCTTTATTTTTTAAAGCGTTTTTAACGAAATTCTGGAACTTTAAAAGAATTTTTCTTTGAATAGGCAATATAAATGCATAAAATCATTACAAGTTACAAAAAGGATAGATGTAAATTATCAGACATGAAAAAAAAAAAAGCCGAATTCAAAAATGGACGTCGGATGAGAAATAGTCTTATAAAGCAAAAACGTGGTCTTCAACTTTAATTTCCTCAAAATGCCTTTAGCTCAGACATAAACCTAAACAAGAGTTAAAGTTATTGTCAGAAGGACACGACAAAATATTAAGGTATATATTAAGGATAGGGAAAATGCGTTTCAGTAACTACGGTGATGGTTTAAACGAATATTTTTGCGATGACAGAAAATGCCAGAATCTCTTGAACTGTAGTAATGGAAAATTAGTTTATTTGTATATGGTTCCGATGAATATTTTTGAATAATTAATATTTTTAATTAATTTGAAAAAAAAAATTAATCTTTCGGAACATTCTTCCAATGGTTGTTGTAATTTGTTAAATTATAATTTTTATTTTTTTTATTTTATTTTTTATTTTAGATGAATCTACCAAAAACAATGATGATGAGGGACAGTATTTCGTATTTTTAAAATATCTCCTCGGAAAATTAATATTTTAAACTTCTGTTTTCTTTGTACTATTCTTAAAGAATGTCTCTTATTTTTCTTAGTTGTCAAATTTTTTCTAAAATATATACTTAATTTTATATAAAATGTTAAAATCTTATTCAATTTCGCTAAGATTTTAAAACAAAAAAAATGTAAATTAAGCACATAATTTAGAAATATTTTGATAACTAAGAAAAAAAGAGACATTCTTTAAGAACAATACAAAGAAAACAGAAGTTAAAAATATTAATTTTCTGAGGAGATATTTTAAAAATACGAATGCATCCTACGCCCATAGGAATAACATTAGCGAGGGGAATCGGGAAGTTTACTGAAGAGCAGCCTTAAAGAATTCCACGAAAAAACGCCGCAAGTTCTGACGAATTTCAACTGGTTCTCAAAAATTATTTTTACCCGACACAACAACTTTTTGACACATTTACGGTCTCATTTTTAAAAAGAAAAACATGACACTCGCAAGCATGATTTGTAATGTAAGGATCTTTTTCATGAAGTGATTTGTAAACTCATATATATTTTTTCCCTAAAGAAAATACTTCTTGAGTTCTAAGCGAATGCAATCTCACGACGGCAGCTTTCGTTGTATTTCCCGCACTGTCCAGTCAGGAAGTTCGGTTCATAAAGCTAACTTTGACGGCATTTGTTTATAAATACAGGGTGTCTGAAAAGTTTGGAAACGGTCAAATAACTCGAGAAATATACATCGGATTGAAAAACGGAAAAATGTATGTTCAATATTTTTGAAAAATCTAGTTAGGGATAGGAAAGTTGCCCCCCTCTGGGGGGAGGGGGCAACTTTGAAACCTTAAAAGATGACCCCCATTTTTTATTGCAGATTCGGATTCTACGGGAAAAAATACGTAACTTTTATACTGAACATTTTCTTCGAAACATTGTAGATGTCGCTGTAATCAAATGCAATGCTGTGAGAATCGTTACCATTGCAATGTCTGGAAACGCTCGAATAACTCGAGAAATATACATCGTATTGAAAACCAGAAAAATGCATGTTCAATAGTTTTGAAAAATCTATTTAGGGACATTAAAGCTGCCATTTTTCTGCCCGATTTCGACTGCCCGATAGTGGGTGAAGCCCGCTATTATACACTGTCATAAGAATATCTGTCATGTGGACTAAATGCGATATTAAAAAAAAAAAACAATTTCACAAATAAACATGTTGTATAGAGACCTTCAAAATGTTAAAATAGGCCAATATTTCCATAATCGAATTTTTATCATGATTCAATACGTTCCACAAAGTTATATATTTACTATTCTCTATTACTCATATTGATACTCTCTTTGTAATATTCTCAAAAATTTGAAAAATCCGTTATGATGTAAGATTAATTTTCTTTTTAATTCTCTAATGACGTCATCTTAACGAGAGTCTTCACTCACTTTAAAATACCCGCTCGCTAATGTTAAACCTATGGCCAGGTTGTTTTCGAATTTCCCGTTTAAATTTGAATATTTTTAAACGATTTTTTTCATAAGATAGCTGAGGTCGATCCCTAATATGGCTAGTTTTTACTTTTTTCGATTTCAGTTGTAGATTTTTTTAATAAAGGTACTTTCACTTTCAAAACCGGTTCCAAAAGTGGAAGTAACTTTATTAAAAAAATCTGCGACTTAAATCGAAAAAGTAAAAAATAGTCATATTAGGGATCAACCTCAGCTATCTTATGCAAAACAGCTATTAAAAATTATAGCTGTTTTCTGTATTTACACATACTCTCATACTCCTTGTATTATTGAGAAATGTTTGAAAATTTCTGTTTTATAACCAATATGACGTCATATCATTATTTTTTTTTTCAATTGGTGAAACTTTTTATTTCATTTTCCTTTTTCATGTGGAAATCTTTCAATAGAAAATTAATTATTGTAGAATGAATTTTATTGTAGATTTTTAATTGTTGGCAACTGCTATAACGAAAAATGTTTAAATTTAATAGAAAAAGGCTGTTAGATTTTTGGTTTTTTATCTCTATATATTAAAATAATACGATTTTTTCAAATTTTATGATTTTGAGCTTCATATTAGGTATTCAGCTATAATTACTCAAAATTTCATGCCTGTAAGTTAAATAGTTTCTGAGAACTGGCTCTGTGACGGACAGACAACAAAGCGGGATTAATAGGGTTTCGTGAGATGAACGAAACCCTAAAAATGAGAACATCCCATACATTGTAATTATCAAATTGTTGCAAAAAAAATGCCAGAGGGAACGATAAATTTAGTTAGATATCGGCAGCCATTTTTGATCATATTGCTAGAGAAGGTATGCCTTCAGCGAGGACTTTTCAAACAATTCAGTGAACGGTTTGTGCAACTGCGAACGGAAGTGCGAACGGCAATTCAGTGAACGGAAAGCGACACTAATTATCGTTCTTGTACAAGAAAAACTCTGACAACCTTGCATGTCACTCTGCTCAGAACACACTAGCTTCGAACCCACGAACATCTGTCCGAGCTCCACATTTTATGGTAAATATGCTGAACACCATGGTGGTGCAATATTTTAATTAGATTAACTATAGAAAACTAACGATTAAATATTTAATCATGACTAAAGATTGCCGATTGAACTTCATTTCAATCCTACTCATAGACTAATGATTAATAATTTATTTAATTTCAATCCCTCTCCGATTAACGATTAAATCAATTCTCAATCTAATTAGTTATTCTGATTAACGATTAAAAATGACATGTTTTTTTCAGGCTTTATTTTCTTTGTTCTTTGTTCTTGGCCCTTTTATTTTCTTTGTTTTTTTCTCAAGTTTCTTTTTTTTTTACGCCCCTGCGTTCGCACCTAGAGTCCCGTATCTGGTTTTATCAAACGAATATTTATCAAATGAAAAAACTATATATTTGATTATAACGAGTGTATATAGGCTCATTTTTATACAAAATTGATATTAGAGGTTTAATTGTAAACTACTTTTCAACAATATTTTTCCAATATAGATTAATAGTCTTTCCCTTCGAGTTTGGGTTGTGTTCAGGTGTGATACTTCAGGTTCAGGTCATGTTTCAGATTGACTTTAAGCAGAAATTTCGGGTTCAGGTACGATACAGTGTTGCCAGCGGACTACTTTATTAAAATTCAGATTGTTTGATTGATAAATCAATCAAGATATCACAAGGCAGACTGAAACATTTGCAGTGTATTAGTCAAAAAAGGTCACATGCGAAAGTTTCATGCCGTAACTCGGAAACGTTACTCAATAATTTGAAAGACAATTATCATATACAATTACTCACAAAAAAGGAATATTTTACATTTCACAGTCGACAGTTTGCAAGTTACCGATTGCTTTTATTTCATACTAGCGGCTTTGCACGGGTAGACAATGTAATTTTTTTAGTACATTTGTTTTCCTGAATTTCGCGCTCCTACCAAAAACTGTTGCTGAGATATGGAAATGACCTAAAACTTTCGAATCCCCCTTTAACCGCCTTTGGGGGAGGGGTGGGGGTGTTTGCTTTATTATGCTTAAATAAATTCACTGAAATACGTGTTTAATCATTTGTTTAGTAGATTTGTTTTCCTGAATTTCGCGCACCTATATAAAATAGCTGCTGAGATATGGCGAAATCTCCTAAAATTTTCGAAACCACCCCCTTTAAAACCCTTCGGGGGGGAATTTCTAAAATCACTGAAATGCGTGTTTATCCATTTTTTAGTAGATGTGTTTTCCTGAATTTCACGCTCCTACCTAAATCTGCTGCTGAGTTATGGCGAAATGACCCAAAACTTTTGAATACCCCTTTAACCACCTTCTGGGGAAATTTTCCAAAATCGCCGAAATACGTGTCTTTAACAAATTTTTTAGTAGATTTGTTTTAATTAATTTCGCCCTCCTGCATAAAGGCTGAGATATGGCGAAACAACCTAAAAATTTCGACCCCCCCCCCCCCCATTTAACCACCTTTAGAGAGGAATTTCTAAAATTGCTGAAATACGTGTTTTATTCATTTTTTAGTAGATTTGTTTTCCTGATTTTCGCGCACCTACATAAAACAGCTGCTGAGATCTGACGAAATGACCTAAAACATTCGACCACCGCTCTTTAACGTCTCGGGACGGGGGGGGGGGGTGAATTTCTAAAATCGTTGAAATACGTGTTTAATCATTTTTTAGTATATTTGTTTACCTGATTTTCGCGCTCCTACCTGTAACTGCTGCTGAGATATGGCGAAACGACCTAAAACATTCGACCACCCCTTTTAACCCCCTTCTGTGGGGGGGGGGATTTCTAAAATCGCTGAAATAGGTGTTTAATCTTTTTTTTGTACATTTGTTTTCCGGATTTTCGCGTTCCTACCTATAACTGCTGCTGAGATATGGCGAAATGACCTAAAACGTTCGACCACCCCCTTTTAACCCCTGGTGGGGGGGGGGATTTCTAAAATCGTTGAAATACTTGTTTAATCATTTTTTAGTAGATTTGTTTTCCTGATTTTTGTGCTCTTAACTAAAATTGCTGCTGAAATATGGCAAAATGACCTAAAACATTTGACCCCACCCCTTTAACCCCCTCCGGGAGGGGAATTTCTAAAATTGGTGAAATACATGTTTAATCATTTTTTAGTAGATTTATTTTCCTGATTTTTGCGCTCCTACCTATAACTGCTGCTGAGATATGACGAAATGACCTAAAACATTCGACCCCCTTTAACCCCTCGGGTGGGGAATGTCTAAAATCGTAGAAATGTATGTTTAATCATTTTTTTAGTAGATTTATTTTCCTGATTTACGCGCTCCTACCTATAACTGCAGCTGAGATATTTGGATATGACATAAAACATTCAACCACCCTCTTTAACCCCCTTCTGGGGGGAATTTCTAAAATCGCTGAAATAGGTGTTTAATCATTTTTTTGGTAAATTTGTTTTCCTGATTTTCGCGTTCCAACCTATAACAACAGCTGAGATATGGCGAAATGACCTAAAACATTCGACAACCCCCTTTAACCCCTTTCGGGGGGGGGGATTTCTAAAATCGCTGAAATAGGTGTTTAATCATTTTTTTGTAGATTTGTTTTCTGGAAATTTCAAGCTTCTACCTATAACTGCTGCTGAGATATGGTAAAATGACCTAAAACATTCGAACCCCCCCTTTAACCCCCTTCAAGATGGAATTTTCAAAAATCACTTCTTATTGCTTGCCTAGGCCATAACAGCAATCTACATTCCAAATTGCGTGACCCTGACTTTAGTAGTTTCGGCTGGGCGTTGATGAGTCAGTCAGTCAGTCAGTCAGTCACCGTTTCCTCTTTATATAATAGTATAGATCGGATAACTTCTCTGATATTTCACTATAACAATCCATTTTAATTCTTTAAATAATGTTTTGTTTTTTTCATTAAGCAATGTTTATTACTTCATGAGTAGATAAATTTTTGTTATAATAAAGACACATATCCAAATTTCAGTTTTTTCCCATAAAAGCGTATATGCAGAATCACAAAAATACATTTGCGAAATCTAATTAAATGTATTTCCAAGCAAAATGATTACTTAACACGTGAGTATTGGCGCATTTTGTAAGGTTAAAAAATAAGCACTATGTTTTCGTAAATTATTTAGATTACACAGCTTTTTCATTAAAGAGATGATATTCCTAGAAACCTACGGTAAACACTTTCATGAAATGAGATTAAATATATCTTTAATTAGTTCGATTACTTAAGGTGTGTGTTGTGTATACTGACGCAAATATTAAACGTTTGATCCCATTGACAATCATACGTACTGTAGGTTTTGATTATTTTATTTTATCCGTTGAAACAGAATTAAATGTTTTATAACGTTGTAAAATAATGAAAACAATTTTTTTAATAATTTTTAGTTCGTAATGTAGTTGAACATTTTGATATGAATTATGAATGCCTACTACCAACAAGCATACCAGTTTGTCCATTTACATTGAGTGACAGAAAGACAAGCGTGCTCTGAAAAATGTTATTTCCTTTAAGTCGGAAGAAACAACAAGAAATAACTAAAGAGGATAAAAGTGACAAAGTAATCTGAAAACTTAAAAAAAAAAAAAAAAAATCCAAAGACTGATATATATTTTAATTTGGATGTTACTGATTGAACTCATATATGAACTAAAATAGTCAAATTTATTAGAAAAATGCTAAATTGAACGATTAAAAATTTTAACAGTGCTTTTATTGTCTAGAACAGATATGAAGTAACATAATTGATAAACTGGTAAATTACAAGCACAAACATAATTGGTAAAAACTGAAGCATAAATACTGACGGATATATAGTTTTAATTAAAAATGTATTTTAGTTGATTTATGCTTGCATATGCATAACTCTCTTTTTATAAAACTGAGAATTTCATGAAATAAACATATTCTTAATATAACGAAATATATAGAACTATTCTAACGATGTACTATTTTCGTTATATAAATGGAATTTTTATTCAATACTTAAGAGATATACAAACGTCGATTATTTTTAATATTTATATTTAGACGGAATATCATACCGAATTTATATTCTGATTAAAATTGCTAACGTACGATTGACATTTAGAATGGTCCAATAAATTATTTTTTAATGTACAGTTGTTGCAACTTATTCTTAATCAATTAAGACATCAAACTGCTTTTAATTTATTTTTGATAGTATATTTATTGAAAATAAAAGTCATACAATTATTATTCAGAACTCAAAATTATGGAAACAAATTTATTTAGCAGAAGCAAAAAAAAAAAAAGAGCTGTAAATCTAAATCTTATTTCAGTGTTGTTGTGTAGTGTTTTTCATTCTGACGAATCATTCTAAAGATTTAGAACATTCTTAAACTATTTCATTTTCAATATTTGAATTAACATTGAAGTCAGTTGGATTCGATGATTTTTTTTTTATGTATTGAAAATTATGATGTAGTTGTTGAGGTTTCTGTTAAGCGTAATCATCTATAAATAAGCATAAGTTTCTTAAAAATATTGAATGACAAGTAGATAATTATTCGTCAAAAAAGTATCACGAACCAGACTGTTATATTTTAAGAATACAGTTAAAAAGAGGAGACTGTTTAAATTACGGGACACTTAACGTAAATCTGCTTGACTAACTTGACTGGTGTAGATATTCTACGAGTAAATAAGCTATTCCTTTTTAAATCCAAATTTCAGTACAAAATAATATATATAACAAATGAAATAATTTTAAACTTATTGATTCCATTAGAAACAGATTTTTTATTATATTTTCGTATAAGTCAAAATAGAAATAAATGTAGAATAACAGTTTGTTAATTTATCTTGAATGTACATAATGACAAATATGCTATGAAACATTCTTTATAAAAAAACAACAATGCACGAATAAAGACAAAAAAAGTGAAAAATTAATCTGAAAACATAAAAAATCAAAAATCCAAACATTGTTATCTATCTTATGTTGGATTTTACTGTCAGGAAAACAGATGTGAACTTAAACATGTAAATGTACTTGAAAAAAGCAAAATTGAAAAATTATTTTCTGAAAAATATTGTTTTCCATAAACCAGCTTTCATAATCAAGAACACATCTAAAATAATTAAAATGTACAAATTGGAAAATTAAAAGCTTAAATGATTGGTAACAGCTGAAAAGTAATATTTAGATTTAATCAAAAATTTGATTGTAATTGATTCATGCATCTATAAGTCGTCTTTTATTAATTTGACCTCGCATAAAAATCAAGAATACAGTAAATTCAGATGTGATATTTGTAATGAAATACAAAGTGATTTTTAGTAAAGGAATTTCGTGAAATAAACGTATTATAAATATGTTATAAATATGTTACGTTCTATATAGTATAATGCAAAATATAGAACTGCTCTAATGATGAAGTATTTTTGGTATTTTATTTGATTCTTAATTCAATATTTAAAAAATAATTAAAGGTTGTTTGCTTTTAATGATTTATATTTAAGCTCAATATCCCTGCACAATTAATATTATTAATATCTAAGATACTATTTATATTTAGAATGCTTCAAGAAATTATTTTTTAATTTTAAAGTTGTTACAGCTTGTTCATAATTTATAAAGATATCAAACTGTTAATTTATTCTTGACAATATATCCCTTGAAAATTAAAGGTATTCAAAACTTAAATAATGGAAACAGATAAAGTCGTAATTATTGGATTTTGTGTCCAAAAGCATATTTTACAGAGATTTCACGAAAGAATAAATACTTACTTATTACATAAAACGAATACAGATGGTAGAATTCTATTTACGCTTGCCGATTATCTTACAAAATATTCGAAAAAATTCGATAGAGTTGAATTTTACATCACAGATCAAGTAAATAAAGAATTCTCGAATGGTACATGGACGGGAATAATAGGGAAGGTAAATCGATCAGAAATTGATATTGGCGTTCAACAAATTATTATGGACGAAGAAAGCACAGATATAGAGGATTTCTCTTACCCGTATAGACTTTATTCTACTACATTTGTGACTCGAAAAACTGAATGCAAACCACAGATTTTTGGCATTTTACAATCATTTTCTTTGCCGCTTTGGATAGCTGTCATCTCAATTTTAATCGCGTTGTCTTTTGTATATTACGTCAGCTTGAAAAGAAAGTATTCATTTGATAAAATTTTACTTCACGTTTTTTGCAGTTTTGTTAAGGCAGAGTTCTATTTTAAAACCGTCATCAATGATGGAAAACTTGCTCGTCTTTTCGTGGGTTGTAGGAGCGATGTTTCTTTGTCTGGCTTTCGATTCTGTATTCCTCTCTTTTCTTGCATTTCCTCCTGTCACTCAAATTAAAGACGTGCCAAAGCTGTAAAAAAAGGACACTATCACTGCATAACGCCTCGACAATCAGCTATTTTAGAGCTGTTATTACAATCAGAACTCGAAAATTTAAGAATAATTGGACAAGACATTAAGACGAATAACTTAAGTAACACGAATACTTTTCAAGATTTTCTTAACGATGGAATCAAGCAAGATCTGGCTTTACTAGTAGATATAGATGTCCTTGATGTTTTCACTGTAGGGAAAAAATTCGTCTCTGAGGATCGTTTCCTTGAAGGCATGGCTGGAACGACTATTCGAAATGACTTTTGTTGCAAAAAATTGGTGGAAAATTTTGCTCCTCGAGTTATGGCTTCTGGATTGTATTCCAAGTATCAGAATGATGGATCATTCTTTTTTAGTATGCCACGTCAACTGAAATACAAGGAAAAATATACCAGTAGATGAAAATTAAAACTTACAGATGTTGCTCCTTTGTTTATATTTTTTACTAGTGTAAATGCCCGTCCTAGGACGGTGGGTAGAAATTGGGGTTTTCCGTTAAAAATTGAAATAATTGATAAAAATATTCATTTACTGTTTATCGACAATAAGGAAAACTGACCTGAACCGTTAAGTTCAGGGTTAATGGTAAATTTTACGAAACGTAATCATTTTTTTTTATTTTTGTTTTTCAACTCAAAATTTCCAAATATTTTTCTGAATAATTAAAATCTTAATCCTAATAACGAACTCAATAATTAATTAAGATCTCAATAATTAACTATGGCAAGTAAATTATAGGTATTAATTTTCGCTCTCAATAATACGAAAACGATCTTTTAGTTTCTTCATAATCTAAAAGAATGCATTAATTTTTACACAAAGTCAAATATTTCCCTTTCAAAATTAATAATAAAAATAATTTAAATCATTAAAAAAAGTTGATCTTGTAATAATTCAATACATCCTGAATGTACATACCTTATGTTAATGGTAAATTTTACGAAACGTAATCTTTTCCTTTATTTTTGATTTACAACTCAAAATTTCCAAATATTTTTCTGAATAAATAAAAGCTTAATCCTAATAACGATCTCAATAATTAATTAAGGTCTCAATAATTAATTATGGTAAGTAAATTATAGGTATTAATTTTCGCTCTCAATAATACGAAAATGATCTTTTAGTTTATTCATAATCTAAAAGAATGCATTAATTTTTACACAAAGTCAAATATTTCCCTTTCAAAATTAATAATAAAAATTATTTAAATCATTAAAAAAAGTTGATCTTGTAATAATTCAATACATCCTGAATGTACATACCTTATGTTAATGGTAAATTTTACGAAACGTAATCTTTTCCTTTATTTTTGATTTACTACTCAAAATTTCCAAATATTTTTCTGAATAAATAAAAGCTTAATCCTAATAACGATCTCAATAATTAATTAAGGTCTCAATAATTAACTATGGTAAGTAAATTATAGGTATTAATTTTCGCTCTCAATAATACAAAAACGATCTTTTAGTTTCTTCATAATCTAAAAGAATGCATTAATTTTTATACAAAGTCAAATATTTCCCTTTCAAAATTAATAATAAAAATAATTTAAATCATTAAAAACAGTTGATCTTGTAATAAATCAATACATCCTGAATTTTTTTTATTTTAAAAATATGCTTATGTACATTTTATATTATTTTACAACTTTATTATTATGTAAATTATAATAAAGTTGTATTATTAATTTTTTTTCCAAAGGTATAATTTGTATTTATTGTCAATAGGTGGCGCCAGAACAGTATTTAAGAAATATATCTAAAATACCGGTAGATCATCGCAAAGCCTCGAAAGGTATCATCGCTATTTCTGAAAAAGTACTTAGAGGAATAAAATGCTTACAGAAATAAATTTAAAAAATCCTTTAAATTATTTAAAGACTTTAATATGCTTTTACGAATATTTTAAGAGCATAATCGGAATGTTTAATGAAACGTTCAAAGAGTCATTCATGGAATAGATATGGAATTTGTGTTTTTGAATGGCAACATTATTTGTTTGTTTACATCAGGTAATCGGATGTTTAATCGGTTATGTTTAATTTAAAACTTAAAACATTATAACTGGATATGATATACATGCTTTATACGAAAATATGCTGAACAGACATTATTTCAAGTAGAAGAAATTATCATTTAATGGTTATGTGTTAGCATATCTTTTTCAGTAAGCCTAACATGGCGTTTAACTACGGTCGACTCGCAGATCAGAGTGGTACATCCCGGTACCGTTACAGACAGATTCTCGCCTTTGGATTTTATTATAAGTAAGATATTTGGACACATTATTTCTTTTTTAGTTCTTATCGTAGAAATATTGTCAAATCGTAAGAAGAAAGTTAATATTTTGAATAAAAATAAAAAAAGAAGAATGAGAATTGGATATAAAGAAGATTCTATGTAATTGGCTTTGAATATTGAATTATAATTACTCTATTCTTATATTACCAGATTATTGTGCACCATTTTATACATTGATCTTATGGTATGAATATGGTATTAAAAGATTTCAGGTAAAAAATACACAGTGAAGCACGGAAACGCATGTGAAATCCCCCCCCCCCCCCCACACACACTCCTTCACAGTATTCTGCCCAAATTTTGGAAGCAGGCAGAATATAAATCCTTCAAATGAAAACAGTGGGCCTATCATTGTTCCCTGAATGCTTTCTCTTATATTTTGTGGAATCGGACGTACGTCACATATTGTTAATGAGATTGCAGAACTGCTGTTGCGAAGTTTGTAAAAAACATTTGAACTCTAATGTTATTATTCTTCGAGGCTATTATAAATGTTTATAACGATAATTGATAAATTAAGGTATGACACATGGTGAATGAATAATACCAAATACTAGTACATCAATGTTTATTATAATTAAAAAACATGTTTTTGTAATTACTTGCATTCGAATAAATACAATTTTAAATGTTGAATGTTTTTGTTTTATTGGACATTTCAATTTTAATATAGAAAAATGAGATTGAACATGTCGAACATTAAAAATTTTTTGATTATCGCCATCAAATGTATCAATATATCGATATTTCATCGATATTTTTTATTCCTTTGGTACTGTAAGTACGGATCGCAGATACCTGGCTTAAGGTGAACAGCTAAGCTTTCATCTTGGTGTCTGATTTTCGAAGATTCTGGGGGTTACCGGCTCGTTCCCAAGTGTAGATCGGTGGTCCCCATTAGTACACGGGTTCCACAGTCGCAGCGACTATCTAGTCAATCACTCTGGAAAGGGGGATGATGCGCAAGTGGCGGTGCCCACACAGGGCCGAAGAGCTTACGGTATTCTTCCTGGTCGTGCTCGTTAAATGTTACTCAGAACTTTGATACGGTACACAGTAGTAAAAGATCGCGATCATGTGGCCAAAAATCATTTCTGGCTTTTCTAATGGTTGTACATGATTCATTTTTGATTTTACAATGGTCTAAATGATGTTACATTGCGAGTTCAAATTAAATGTGAGGGGGGGGGGTGTCGGGGCAAAAGAGTGGCAAGTTTTTATTAAATTATAACTCTATTTTTCTAGAGCAATTTATTTTTATAGGGATGAGAATTTTTCTCTTTTTATTCTGATGACTATTTCCTTTTTTTAGACCAAATCATTTAATTCTGTCGCTCCCGTAAATTTGCATCCCACCCCAACTTTCAAGATATATACATTTAAAATCATTAAAAAAGTTTATTTTTTCCTCTTTTTAATGTTACTGCAGATAAAGGCCACAATAAAGGATATAAATAATCAATTTAAAAAAAATAATCAGTAAGATATATCCTCCCCCCACACACCCATGCGGAATGGCTCCGCCTTTCATTTACCCCTCTAGCATAGAAAATCTTAAATCTTTATTTATTTTTTAAAGTTTTCGACATTTGTATTTACTATGAATTAATATTAAATCATCCTATTCGTTAGTTAGATTATTTTCAAAATTTTTGAACCCCCCCTCCCCCACTTTTTTGTCTCTATCTACCACACAATGCACAATACATTTAAAATTCCAATAAAAATAGATTTTGCCTTTGTTATTGTTTTTGTAACATTAAATAAATAACCATTTCTCTAAATTTCCCCTATCTCTGAAATTTACGCTTCCTCTCCCCCACCATCTGGTATACAAAGTCTAAAATCCCTAAAAGTTTTTAAATTTTTAGAAACAAAATTTTTCTCTGTTATTTTTTAGCTATAATTAATAAATAACAATAAAATTTGTAAACTCAGCCTCGATCTCAAAATTTCCGCTTACCCCCAGCATTTAGAATTGTTTAATTAATGTTAAGAATCTAAGTTTTTATTTTTTTTAAATGCGCATTTTTTACTGTGTAGTTGCAATAAATAGATACAAAGCAACCATCTGATTTTTTCCTTCTATTAAAATTACTCCTTCCGAACTACCACCCCCCTCAACATTCAAAATTTAAAGGCTTTAAAAATATTAATTAAAATTCTGTTGTGTTTGTCGCTTTGTACTTAAAATAAATAAATCGTATTCAGCTTTCTAAATTCACCTACGAAAGTATAATTTCCCCCTTTGTCACCTAATAAAGGGGAGGGGGGATTTCTAGATATTGTAAATGGGGGGAAGCAATTAAAAATATCTCTTTTCATCAACTGTTTTAATATTTTCACACTTGTTTTTGAATATAAAGCAATTTAAAACTTTTTATCGAAAAATAATGCATTTTTTTATATAAATAACTCTTCAGAAATGCGGATTTAAACATTTCAAACAACCGCAAAATTTCATACCAAGAGTTGAATGAAACTTTAACTTTTTTTAAATTTATATTTTTCTTTCTTATTGTAAGTAAACAAATATGTTTTACAAAATTATGTCATTTTAGCATGTTTTTTGTTTATAAAATTTGTTTCTGCTAACTATTTGTGATATTAATCCATTATTATTGCCCGTCGGTTTCAACGTTGTTAAGACCGTGCCAGACCCTGATATATAGGTAAAAAAGGAATCGCCTTACAGTCATTTTAGCAGAGCTAAAATTTTAAAATGTTATTCTTTGGCTATCAGACAAACCAACAGTATATTAGATACATTTTGCTAGCTCTTAGACTAACGCATTTTCTGTCATTAAATAAGGAAAATTACTTTATACTAAAATAGCGATACCTTGGGGTCTCTCACGTCAATGTTTGTGTTCCCTTCGTATTATAAATTAGTAAATAATTTATAAATTTTGAAATAGTTTCAAATGCTAAACATATTAAAGACGTTATAGTTTATAATATAATAGTGTTTATAGACATTTAATATCAATATATTTTATTCATACACTTTCATAATTTAAATATAGTGCTCTTAATATAATTGCAACTAATTCTATGTTGACTTGTACCGACGTTTTACTGTAATTGTAAAATAGAGAATTGAAAATAATTCTGTTTTAATTCATATCCTTCATTAAGTCGTAGTTTAAAAATAATATAAAAATGATATGATTATATTAACACAGGTGTTCAAAAGCCTTATGTGCATCAGTTTTTTTGTTTTTAAAGCAATATGCACGCTTATGTTACAGAATTTGAAGTGTATTTTGTTTAACAACCTTAGTTAAAAAGTAATTATAGACTTATTCTCTTATTGGGCGTTTTTACAAAATACACAAAACTTCATTTACTATAATTTATTTATCCAGTGAGCACTGCTATTAATGATTCCTTTTTTTCATGAAACTCTCGAAAAATAATATATATTTATAAATTATACTGTAAATTACAGCTGAAATTTGAATCTTGCATACAAAAAAAAGTGTTTACTAAATAAATATTGTTCAGAATTTTACTTGACATTACACATTGCATATTATACAGTTAGCATTGCATTGTATTTGACATCATACAAATCAATTAAAAAAGAGAAAGATTACCACAATTTCCTATTCATGAAATATTTATAATTTTGTAATTGATCATAACTTGTTTTTAGATTAAATACAATTGTCACACAATTTTCTGTAAAGGATTCCTCAAAGTATATTTTCTGGAATTTCGGTAGCAGTATCTAAAGTAATTTTTGATACACTGAAAGGCGAACATCTGCATTGACCTACAAATGATGTTGAAAGGGTAGATGTCATGCGCAATCTACTGTTATTTAAAAATCGAAATTTGAACGTAAAACAATTATGAAAAGCTAAGATTATTAGCAATTGAATCATATTTCAGCTGCTTATTGAAATGTTTGCATGTTATTTTTCTGGAAGTCGGTGAGAGATCATCAAAAGTTTTAATATGTCGCTGAACTTAAAACTGGTTGCAAATTGAAAATTATACCATCATAAGTGTATGTTGCTTGAGGGTAAATATTTATAATTACTTTCAAAAAAGTTCTTTAAAATTATTTAACTTTAAATAATTTGATTTGCATAGAAAGTGGAATAAAATTTCTTATACATTTCTTGATACTTGAATATTTACAATTATCCTCCGTTTGATGATATAAAATAACTTTATTTGAACTATTTGTGCATAGAAATACTAAATTACTTTTTATTTCATGGCTGTAAATATTTGTGAATGCCTGTCAAGTAGTGCCTTCACTTTATCATAATTTCACTGGTTTATTTCTAAGGAACTTATAAAATTCTCGACATTTATCATTAGACATTTTATCAGTTCAGAGTCATAACCAAGATTTTACTACAGGGTGTATCCTGATCTATTTCTACTTTAAATACTTCAAATTTTACCAACTTTAACACTTTATGATCATATTAAAGTAGATATCTATACTCTGTGAGAAATTGTAACCCCTTCCTCCCCCAATATATTCTCCCTTTGATGTGGCATTTATGTAGCCAATGTATTACGTTATACACATCATGTGTTTTGAAATATTATTTTTTAAATAGTAGTTTCAACAAGAAACATTATTCAAAGATCAATAAAATTTGCAAAATCTAAATTCTATTTATGGGAAGAACTATTATTGCAGTTTCAACTTTTGCTATTGCTTTACTATCAACTTTTACTGTAAGATGGTGTGAGACCAAAAACATTTTAAATGTTTCTGTGATCTTACATTAATTTCCACATAATGAACTTTAATTTAACAACGATTCTTCAGATGTTCCTTGATGGTAAATAAATTAACTTCCTTTAAATTAACTTTTTTAGAAATTCATTTAGTAGAAGTATAAAACAATGGTTTGGCGTGATCACGTCATTTAGATTTTTTTGGGGAGTGTTTTAAATTCTGATGACGCATTCGAAAGATTTAGTGAATTCTTGAACTATTTAATTTTCAGAACTTGAAAATTTGAAACTTCATTGAAGTTAGTTGGATTCGAAATTTTTTCTATGCATTTAAAGTTATGATGTAATTAAGCATAATGGACATCTATAATAGTGCATAAATTTCTTATGATTCTTGACTTACATGTAGATATTTATTCTTCAGAAAGTATATCTAACTTTCCAAGAACTTACTAACTTATCCAAGAATACAGCTAAAAAATAGAAAACTCGTTAAATTACGAGACACTTAATTCATAAATCTTTTTAAGCGACTTAGCTTATTAGTGTAGATATCATTCTAAATAAACTATTCTTTTTAAAATCGAAATTTCAGTACAAAATAATATACATAAAAACTGAACTAAACATAAAAACTAAATATATTGCCGAACAAAATGTTTACTTGACACGTAAATATTATCGCATTTGCTGACGTTAAAAAATAAGTACTATTATTTGGTGAAAAGTTATTATTTAGATTACACTGTTTTTCCATTAAAGAGATAATATGCCGAGAAACCAACGAAAAAATCTTTTATGAAGTGAGACTTAATGTATGTTTAATTAGTTCAATTACTTAAGATCTAAAATGCTGTGAGTTCAGATATGATTTTTGTTTTGTATTGTCGCATATACTTACGGAGATATTAAATATTCTGATCCCATTGGAAATAACTCTTATTGTAGTTTTTGATTATATTGTTGTATTAGTTGAAAAAGAATGAAATCTTTATAATGATGTAAAATAATGAAATATTTTATGTATAATATTTTAGATGTTATTGGAGTTGAACATTTTGATGTGCATTATGATTACTTACTGTCAACAAGCATAACAGTTTGTTAATTTATCTTGAGAGTGTTGATGTGTTAACGTCATTTAAATCTTATTATGGAATGTTTTAATTCTTATGAATTATTCTAAAGATTAAGAACAATCTGAAACTATTCTTAAACTAGAGAAAGGCAAATATATTCTGAAAATTGTAACTTTCTTTAAATTGGAAGCGACAATAAGACACAACTTAAGTGGATAAAGGTGAGAAATAAATCAACCTAAAAAATATATCGAGAAACATATATCTATTTTAATTTCGACTTTGTCAAGAATTATTTGTGAACTAAAAAATGTAAATTTATTTGAAAAATGCTAAATTGAACAGTTGCTTTCTGAATTCTGCTAAATTGAACAGTTGCTTTCTTTAAATCGTTTTTTTTTCTCAAGAACACTTTGATGTAATTAAAATTGATAAACTGGTAAATTACAAGCTCAATTTTTTTATAACACCTGAAGAGTAAAAATTGGTAAATGCTTTGCTTTAATTAAAATTTATTGTAGTTGATTAATGCGTGTATAACTCTTCTTTTGGAAAAACTGACAAAACAGGGAGATCTAAAATGCAGTGAGTTCAGATATGATTTTTGTTGTGAAATAGAAATAGACTTTTGGCAAACAAATATCACGAAAAAAATGTATGCAGTATAACGGAAGATATAAACTTAGTCTAATCACGAAATATTTTCTTTCTTTATTTAATTCCTAATTAAATATTTAAGAAATAATTAAAGATTGTTTTGATAATTTTTATATAAACTTAAAATCATACTGAATTAATAGTCTGTCTATAATGCTTAAAGAAATTATTTTTTATTTAAAAATTGTTGCAGCGTATTCCTTATTGATAAATACATCAAATAATTTTTAATTTATTTTTGGTAATATGCCTATTACAAACTAAAACGTTATAATTCTTTATCAAAACTCAAAATTATGGAAACAGATAAGGTCTCAATTATAGGATTTTATATCAATACCGGCATTTTATCTCTCGGATCTAAAGAAAAAACACATGGTTACTTATCACAAAAAACCAATATCAATGGTAGAATATTATTTACACTTGCAGATTATCTTACAAAATATTCCAAAAAATTCCATAGTGTTTCTTTTCATATCACAGATCAAGCAAATAAAATATTTCTGAATGGTACATTGTCGGGAACAATAGGGATGGTAAATCGATCAGAAATTGATATTGGCGTTCAACCCGTTACTATGAACGAAGTAAGCACAGAGATCGTGGATTTTTCTTACCCGTATAAACTTCAATCTGCTACATTTGTGACTCGAAAAGCGGATTATAAACCACAGATTTTTGACATTTTCCAAACATTTTCATTGTCGCTTTGGATATCTATCATCTCAACTTTAATTGCGATGTCCTTGATATATTACGTTACCTTGAAAAAAAGGTATTCGTTTGATAAAATTTTACTTCACGTTTTAGCAGTTTTGTTAAGACAGAGTTCTGTTTTAAAACCGTCATTAATGATAGAAAACTTGCTCGTCTTTTCATGGGTTTTAGGATCAATGTTTCTTTGTCAGTCTTACGACTCTGTTTTCCTGTCTTTTCTTGCATTCCCTCCTATCACTTCAATTAGAGACGTTCCACAGTTGGCCAAGGCTGTAAAAGAAGGACACTGTCGATGCATAGTACCACCACGATCACCTATTCTTTCCTTGTTATTAGAATCGAAACATGAAAACTTAAGAAAAATTGGACAAGACATTAAGACAAATAACTTAAGTAGTGACGGAAATGCTTTACTAGATTTTTTTGAGGATAGAAGAAAACAAGATCTCGCTCTTATAGTAGATATTGCTGTCATTGATATTTTTACTGTGGGAAAGAAATTCATCTCTGAGGACCGTTTCCTTGAAAGCATGACTGCGATGACTGTCCGAAAAGACTTTTGTTGCAAAAAATTGCTGGAAAAATTTGCTCATAGATTTATGGCTTCGGGATTATATTTCAAATATGTCGATGATGGAGCATTTTTAATTAATATGCCGCGTCTACTGAAATTCAAGGAAAAATATACCAGTAAAAGAAAATTAACAGTTACAGATGTTGTCGCTGCGTTTATATTTTTAATATTTGGACTTCTCATTTCTTTCTTAATTCTTATCGTAGAAATATTGTCAAATCGTCTTAAGAAAGTGGATCGCTTGAGTGTTTTTGACGGAATGTGCTTTAAAATTACTTTACTTTAAATTATTCATATTGCATAAAAAAGTGCAACAAGTTTCTTTATACATTTCTTGTCTCTTAAATATTTACAATTATCCCCCGACATATAACTTAAAATATTTTTATTTAAATTACTTGTGCATAGAAATACAAAATTGTATTTTTATCCCTCTACTGCGAACAGTTATAATATATTTACAAATTATGTCCCAACGTTACCTGAATTTCATTGGCTGAATTCTAAAGAACTTTTACATTTCGTGACAATTATCTTCAGACATTTTATGAACTCAGTGGCACAACTAAGATCTTGATACAGATCGTTTTTGAACAACAATTGTACTCTAAAACTTAAAATTTTTACAACTTCAAAAATTTATGTTCATATTAAAACAAGTTTAACAGTACTCTGTGATTAATTTTAACTCACCGTCCCTTTATATTAACACTTTGATGTGTCAGTGAAGTAGCCAATACACTATGTTACAGACGGCATTAAAACTGAAAATGTCTAATATAAAAATATCTTATAAATTTTGCGACGTCTATAGTCAGACATTTTATGAGCTCTATGGTACAACCAAGATCTTGATCCAGAGCATGTTTGAAACAACAATTGTACTTTAAAATTTCAAATTTTGAGAACTTTAATATTTTAAGTTCATATTAAAAGAGGTTTCTCAATACTCTGCGTGGAATTTATTTTCCCCCTCTCCTTTCATATCCTTCGATGTAGCAGTGATGTACTCAATGCACTATGTTATAGACGTCATGCGTAGTAAACTACTATTTTTGAAATATATGTTTTAACATGAAATACTATTCAAACATCAATAAAATTTGCAGAATACTTTTTAAGCGTATGGGAAGAATTATTATTGTAGTTTCAATTTATAGTAATCTATGAATTGGAAAGAGAACAACAAATGAGTGTTGCTGTGAGCTTACATTGATCTGCAGTTTATAAAAACTTACTTTAACGAAGATTCTTCAGATGTTCCTTGATGGTAAATAAACTGTGTTTTTAGAAATTGATTTAGCTTTGTATATACAAAAACTGTCTTATCTTATTGTGAAGTGTTTAAGTTCTTATGAATCAGTCTAAAGATTGAGAACATTCTTAAGACATGTTTAAACTTTAAAAAAATATATCGAAAATTTTACCAATTTTTTGCTATTTCTTTTACCGCAATTATACAGTAATAATAATGGGGTTTTTTTTTTTTTGCAAATTAAAAAACATATCTTCAAGTTTTAAAAACAATTTTTTATTTGGAAATTGGTAGAAAAAAATGGTGTGCTGGCGGCGTTTGATACAGAAGTGTGCAAAATGTGAAGTGTTCCGCGGTACCAGATGAATCTCAGAATCTGTTTATCTGTAACAAAAAGCCAAATAAAAACTTTAAAATTTATGATATTTTGCAGTTCTTCTCGGATGGGTTTATCATTTTTTCGATCCTGAAAAATGTAGCAGTTGTTCAAATTTCAGTTACAAAAATTTTGGATTTAAATCGCGCAAAAAAAAAAAATATATATATATATATATATTTACAATTCGAGTGTTAAAAAACGGGTCCGTGAGGGTGTAAAATATAGAATAGACTATAAAAGCATAAAATTTCAACCAAAGCGGCCGATGCAATCGATATCTACCTGGTACCGATTTGTAAAAGAGGTTTCAAAATTTTCAACGTTTTTAAACAAACATAGATCCCAGTGACAATTTTTAACTTACATAAAATTATCTATAACCTCCTAGACTTCCTTTTTCTCAATTCTTTTGTTTCTACTAGCGTGCCGTGGACAATACGCAAAAAATGAGCCTGTTCACTGCAATAGCAAAAGGTGGAAAATTTTTAAACCAATAAGAATTTCAAAACACCTGCTTTACCACAAACTCTTTGAGGGTTTAAAGAGTGAAAATATGCATTTTTTTTTCAAAATAAAAAGTTATAACATGTCTTAAACTATTTCAATATTAGAAACTTCATTGAAGTTAGTTGGATGCGGAGAATTGTTTTATGTATTGAAAGTTATGATCTATTTTTTAAGCATAATCAACATCAATATATGTGCATAGGTTTCTTATAATACTTGACTTACAGGTAGATTTAATTATTCTTCAGAAAGTATTACGTATTTGTCCAAACACAGCTAAGGCCCCACCAGTGGCTGAGAGGTTGTGCTTTCGAAGCTGGTAGACGAGAGGTGCTGGGTTCGATCCCAATCGCGCCCGTCGGCCTAATCGTTCGGAGTTTTCGTGGTTTTCTTCCAGCCGTGGATTTATCCATGCGTAAATACGGATTAGGTTCCCTTAGAAAGACCCCCACGAAGGGCACTCCCCCCGGGCCTATATCCCTAGTGTAGATAATTGGCCGTCAATAATCAACCCAACCCAAACACAGCTAAAGGTAGTAAACTTGCTAAGTTTTGGTATATTTGCCGTAAATCGTTTTAAGAGACAAACCTGGATTGGTGCAGATATTATTCAAAATATACTATTCTTTTGAACTTCGAAATTTTAGTAGAAAATTATCTATATATAAACTGATAAAATTTTAAGCAATTTGAGCCCATTGTAAACAATTCTCACTATAGTTTTTCATTGTATTATTGAAATCTGTATTATTTTATTTTTTTAAATAGTATGTAATGTTTTATAATTTTGCAAAATAATGAAATAGTTTGCAAAGTAATGAAATAGTTTGTGTATAATATTTTAGTGTTTAATGTAGTTCAATATTTTGATGTGTATTCTGAATATCTACTAGCAAGAAGCATAACAATTTGTCAATTATTCTTAAGATTTCAGAAAGATCTATATGCTCTGAAGAGTGATAAAGTGGTAAGTTACATATTTAAAAAGATGGTAACAACTGAAGTGTAAAAAAATTGGTAAATATTTAGTTTTAATTTAAAATTTGATTGTAGTGTATTTATGAGTGTGTAATTCCTCTTTAATGAAACTAACATCATATGAAAATCTAGAATACAGTAAGTTTGGAAATGATTTTTTCAATAATATGGAAAGTGATTTTCAGCAAAAGAATTTCATAAAATAAACATATTTAAGTAGAAATTATACACTAGTATAACGAAAGAGAGTGAATTCTATTCTAAACATAAAGCATATTCGTTACCTTATTTGATTTGTAATTCAATATTTCAGAAACAATTTAATGTGGTTTGTTTTTAATGATTTATATTTAGGCTTAATATCATGCTGCATCAATTTTCTGTTTATAATATCTAATATCTAACACACGATTGCAATTTAGAATGCTTCAAGTAATTATTTTTTATTTTAAAGTTATTGTAGCTTATTCATGAAATCCAAAGACAGCAAATAGTTTTTAATTGATGTTCGATAATATATCTATTAAAAATTAAAAACTCACACTTCTTATTCAAAACTCCAAATTATGGAAACAGATAAAGTCGCAGCTATTGGATTTTATGTCGAGAACCAAATTTTCTCTCTGTGACCCGAAGAACAAAAAACTTGACAAAGATTAACAGTATAAGAAATCCACATTATTTTGCTACATACTGCAGCTATTTTGATTCTGATTATTTCGATGATTAAACAAGTACTCCGACTATAAAATGCTAAATTTGTGTTTTATTTATAATATTTTGTTTAATAATTTATTGATTAAATGCTAGTTTCCTTTTGGAAATGTAAGTTGGAAACAGAAGTTGATATTTTATATTGTTTCAACTGCAAACAAGTTAATCTTCTGCCATCCAGTTGCACCCGATACCGATTTTTTTTAAAATTTATGCTTCTAAATTATATAGTTTTAAAACCATAATAAATGAGTGGATTGAGAGGAAGTTTTCAAAGAAATTGCATTTTTAAGTACATTATGTTTTTAATTCGATGTAGTAAAAATTAAAGTCATGCTTAGAAGTAATTAAATTTGGGAAAAAGTAGAAAAGGATTTTTCGTTGCGACAGTTGATCTGACGTACCCTAAATATCGGCTTTACTTTATAATATCGATTATCAAAGTTTGTTTATGATAGTAACACATTATATTTTGAAAGAAAATTATTCACACAAAGCATTATTTGACATTTCAAAATCGATAGTTTGCTATTTAGCGATTGCTTTTATTTCATATCAGATCACTCCTCAGATATTTTACAATAACAACTCATTTAAAATTTTTAATAATGCGAGTATATTGTTTCATCAATCATTAGGCAATGTGTATTCCTTCATCAGTAGGTAACGTTTTTGTTATAATAAAGACACTTATTGAGATTTCAGTGTTTTTCCATTAAGCAGAATCACAAAAATATATTTGCGAAATCAAACAAACTGTATTTCCAAGTAAAATGATTACTTAACATGTGAGTATTGGCTCATTTACAGTCGTTAAAAAAAATAAGTGCTACGTTTTAGTAGAAAAATAGTTATTTAGATTACACCGTATTTCCATTAAGGAGATGATATGCCTAGAAACCTACGATAAACACTTTTATGAAATGATACTATATATATGTTTAATTAGTTCTATTACTTAAGTTGTGTGTTATGTATTGTCGCATTTACTTATGCAAATGTTAAACATTTTAATACCATTGGCAATATTTCTTACTGTAGTTTTTGATTATTTTATTATATCAGTTGAAATAGAATGAAATGATTTATAAAGTTGTAAGAGAATGAAAAAAATTATAATTTTGTTGTTAATGTAGTTGAACATTTTGATATATATTATGAATACTTACTATAAAAAAGTATACCAGGTTTTTAATTGATATTGAACGACAAATATACTGTGAAAAATGTTATTTCCTTTAAATTGGAAGAAAGAACAAGAAATAATTTAAGAGGGTAAAAGTGATAAAGTAATTTGAAAACTTTAAAAAAATAAAACAAGAATCCAAACACTTTTATATATCTTAATTTGGATTTTACGGCCTGAACTCATATGTGAACTAAATTAGGGAAATTTACTAGTAAACTGCTAAATTGCTCAATTAAATATTTTTACACTCCGAAAATTACTGTTCTCTTCAAACCGGCTTTTGCTGTCAAGAAATAATCTGAAGTAATCAAAACGGATAAACAGGTGAATTACGAGCATATATATAACTGGTAAAAACTGAACCATAAAAACGGACAAATGTTTAGTTTTAAATAAAAAGGATTGTAGAGATTATTTATGCGTGCATAACTCTACTTTTATTAAACTGACACTACGAGGAAATCTAGGATGCAGAGAGTTTATTTGTGATTCTGAAGTGTTTTAGACAATGCTTATATTTCAAACAATTTCAAAAATTTAAATTTTGATACCTTCAGTAATTTATATGCATATTACAACCCTTTTCTCAGTGCTTTAATTGGAGCTTAACCTCCCCCCCCCTCATATCCCTCTTTTGCTGTGTATGTAGCCAATGTACTATGTTGTAGACGTCATTCGCAATGCACTATTATTTTAAAATCGAAATTTAAACACAAAATGGTTATGGATAGCTAAGCTTATTAGCAACAGAATCATATTTATACCGCTTATTGCAGTTTATGAACACTATTTTTCTGCGAATTGGTGAAATATCATCAACAGTATTAAAATGTTGCTGAACTTATATAAATTTGCTTCGTAATGCAATCATTCCATGAAAAATGTATGCTCCTTGAAGGTAAATATTTATAATTTTTTCAAGAATGTTGTTTAAATTAACTCTTCTTAAAATTATTTATTTTGCATAGAAATGTATACCAAGTTTTCATATACATTTCTTGACTCTTAAATATATACAATTATCCGCCGACATATGGCTTAAAATAACTTTATTTAAATTACTTGTGTATACAAATAAGAAATTGCTTACATATTTTTTGACTCTGAACATATATAATTGCTCTCTAACTTGTGTCCTAATTGTACTGGAATATCACTGTCTGAAGTCTGGAACTTGTACATTTCGCTACATTTATCGTCAGACATTTTGTCATCTTAGTGGTACAACCAAGATCTTGAGCCAAAGCGTGTTTTGAGTAACGATTGTACTTTAAAAACTTCAAATTTTAACAACTTCAATAATTAACGTGCATTTATCAAAACTCTGCAAGGAATTTTAACCTCTTTATTGCCTCTTTGATGTGCCAGTGAAGTATTCAGTGGACTATGTTATAGACGTCATGCGTAGTGAACTATTATTTTCCAAATACATGTTTTAATATGAAATACTATTCAAATATAAAAATACTTTGCGAAAACTGAAAACTATTTAAGTGTATGGAAAGAACCCTTATTGTAGTTTGAACTTACACTATTCTATGAATTGTCGCGTGAGCGACAAACGTTTTGAATGGACAACATTGCTGCTGTGAGCTTACATGAATCTGCAGTTTATAGAACCTTACTTTAACGAAGATTACTCGGATGTTCTTTGATGGTAAATAAATTAATTTTCTTTAAATTACTATCTAGAACTTATTTTATCTGAAGTATAAAAACTGACTAGACGTGTTAACGACATTTAAATTTTATTGTGAAGTGTTTTTTAATTCTCACGAATCATTCTAAAGATTGAGACCATTCATGAACTATTTGATTTTCAGTATTTGAAATGTCATTGAAGTCAAATAGATTCGAAGATTTTTATATGTACTGGAAGTTTTGATATAGTTTTTAAAATTTTGTTAATCATGATGAACATGAACAATCTATAAATGTCCATAAGGTTCTTATGAATCTTCACTTACAGGTTATTCTTCAGGAAATATTTCTAACTTATTTTCCAAGAAGAAATCTAAAGAGAGTAAATTAGTTGAATTACTATATATTTACCGTAAATCATTTTAAGCAACTAACCAGATTGTTGTAGATATTACTCTAAATACAGTATTCTTTTCAAAGTCAAAATTTTAATCCAAAATAATATATATATATAATCGTATAAAATTTTAAACATTTTGATCTCATTGGAAACAATCTTTATGATAGTTTTTGATTATATTATTGCATTAGTTGAAATAGACTGAAATGTTTTATAATGGTGTAAAATGATGAAAAAGTTGATGTGTAATATTTTAGTTCTTAATGTAGTTGAACATTTTGATGTGCATTATTAATACCTACTATCAACAAGCATAACAGCTTGATAATTTAACTTGAGTGCGCAGAAAGACATATGTGCTCTGAAAAATGTTATTTCGTTTACATTGGAAGAAACAACTAAAGAGGATAAACTTGATAAACTAATCTAAAAACTTTTTTAAAAAATCCCAAAATTGTCAATAATTTGAATTTGGATTTTACTGTCAAGAACTCAGATGTGAATTAAAACCTGTAAATCTATCTGATAACTGCTAAATTGAACAATTATTTGCTGAAAAATATAGTTTTCTTTAAACCGGCTTTTATTGTCCAGAAATCTGAAATAAATTTGATAAACTGGAAAATTACAAGCTTAAATAATTGACAACAGATGAAGCGTAAAAAACTGGTAAATATTTAGCTTTAATTCAAGTTTGATTATAGTTGATTTATACATGCATAATCTTGTATTCCTTAATTTATTAAACTGACCCTACATAAAAATATAGAATGCAGCGAGTTCAGATTTGACTTTTGCAATGAAATAGAAAGTGATATTTAGCAAAAGAATTTGATGAAATTAACATAAATGCATTATAACGAAATATATATAACTATTCTAACTATGAAGTACTTTCTTTACTTTATTTAATTCTCACTTCAATATTTAAGAAAGAATTAAAGGTTGAGTGTTTTCAATGATTTATAATTGATCTTAATAGCACGCTCAATTAATATTATGCCTATAATTTCCGACATACGATTCAGATTTAGAATGCTGCAAGAAGTTATTTTTGTATTTTAAAGTTCATGTAGCTTATTCTTAATTAATAACTACTTAAAATAGATTTTATTTTATTTTTCAGAATTTATCTATTGAAAATTAAAGGCTTAGAATTCACTTTCAAAACTCAAAATTATGGAAACAAATAAAATCGCAGTTACCGGATTTTATATCAGCAAGCAATTTCTATCTCGGGTATCTGAAGAAAAAATAAAAGCTTTCATGTCAAATAAAGCCAATATCCATGGTAGAATATTATTTACGCTTGAAGATTATCTTACAAAATATTCAAAAAAATTCAGTGGAGTTCGTCATTGTTTCACAGATCAACAAAATTATGTATTTCCGAATGGCACAATGACGGGAATAATGGGGATGGTAAATCGATCAGAAATTGATATTGGAGTTCAACTAATTACTATGGACGAAGTAAGCACAGAAATAGTGGATTTCTCTTATCCATATAAACTTCATTCTGTTACATTTGCGACTCGAAAAGCAGAATATAAACCGGGGATTTTTGCCATTTTACAAACATTTTCATTGTCGCTTTGGATAGCTATCGTCTCAGTTTTAGTTACGATGTCTTTTATATATTACGTCACTTTAAAAAGAAGGTATTCGTTTGATAAGATTTCACTGCAAATTTTGTGGTTTTGTTAAGACAGAGTTCTATTTTAAAACAGTCATCAATGAAAGAAAACTTGCTCGTCTTTTCGTGGATTGTAGGAGCAATGTTTCTCTGTCTGGCGTATGATTCCGTATTCCTGTCTTTTCTCACATCCCCCCCCTATCAATCAAATTAAAGATGTGCAACAGTTGGCCAAGGCTGTAAAAGAAGGACACTATCGTGGATCATCTATATATGAACTGTTATTAAATTCAAAACAAGAAAATTTAAGAATTATTGGAAAAGACCTTAAAACGAATAACTTAAGTAACGAAAATACACTTCAAGATTTTTTTTTACGATAGCAGCAAACAAGATCTTGCTTTTATAGGAGATACAACTGTCGTAGATATTTTGAATGTAGGTAAAAAATTCGTCTCTGCAGACCGTTTCCTTGAAAGCATGGCTGCAATGATTGTTCGGAAAGATTTCTGTTGCAAAAAATTGTTGGAAATTTTTTTTCATAAATGTATGGCATCGGGATTGTATTTAAAGTACCAAAATGATAGAGCATTTTACTTCGTTTGTCACGTTTACTCGAATACGAGGAGAAAGACACCAGTAAAAGAAAATTGACCCTTACAGATGTTGCTCCTGCGTTTATATTTTTAATATTTGGACACATAATTTCTTTCTTAGTTCTTATCGTAGAAATATTGTCAAATCGTATGAAGAAAGTGGATCGTTTGAAGAAATATAAAAAAAGAACAATTAGAATAGCATAGAAAGAAAATTCTGTATAAATAGCTTTGAAAATTGAATTTTGATTACGCTACTAGCTGTTTAACCCGTTCTACGCACGGGAGTTCGTGAATTTAATTCTAAAATGTGAATAAAATGAATTTAATACCCCTGTTAAAGTGTAGAGTTGTTCAATAACTATACGATTCAGAAAAAAAAATTACTACTGTGAATTTTTTTTAATGAAACGTAATTTATGTAGCTATGGCGGCAGACGATAAAATGATATATTTGGAATAAAGGAATAAATAGAAAAAAACATTTTGTTGATGTTTCTGATAAAATGTTTTTTTTTATTTTTTAAAAAAGGAAATAATGAAGCGCAATTAAATAATCTCTAATTATTTGCATGCGAGGTAAAAGAATTATCGTAATACCCACTACAGCTTCTTAGTATTGCAGCTTGGTGTCCGTAATATGCATATCTCACACTGCAGTAAACACTTAGAACTGGCGAGAGAACGGGTTGACATAAAAAAGGTAAAAATTCGTCAAAAACATAAAATACAAAAAATCTATTTAAAATTTTCGAGTTTTTTGCCCCAATCGTTCATGGGCTCCCTACCAGCAATCCGTATGCCAAATTTCGTAGCCCTGCACCCTATGGTTTACGAGTTTTTGAGGTTACATAGATAGATACGCGCACGGATTTTAATAGTGTAATATACTTCTATTTCTAAATCTTATTACATTTTGTAGATGTTGTGGGAAAATAACACGAAACTTTCATATAATTAGCACTGCTTTGAATAATACTATGTATTTGACTATGGGAATATCCCATTATAATAGACATTAAAAATTGCAACACTATTATGCAACGAAGATTTTGTAGTATTAGTTCAGCTTACAAAGTACATATTGATCTAGGAATTAAATCGACATTCAATGGAGCCAGACTGAGATAAATCAACCAAATAAAAATAGTGGGCGACTACAAAGTCCGTCATTCTCCCTTCAATGCTCTTTATTGTATTTCATTGATTCGGGTCTGCTTCACATATTGATAATGAGATTGCAGAACTTCCGTTAATCAGTTTCTAAGAAACATTTTAGCTTTATTATTATTATTATTATTATTTGAGACTATTGTTCTCTTTATATACGTCATGTGTTTTGAAGTATTATTTTTTAAATAGTAGTTTCAACAAGAAACATTATTCAAAGATCAATAAAGTTTCCAAAACTAAATAATATTTATGGGAAGAACTATTATTGCCGTTTCAACTTTTGCTATTGCTTTACTGTCAACATTTACTACAAGATGGTGTGAGACCAAAAACATTTCAAATGTTTCTATGAGCTTACATTAATTTGCACATAATGAACTTTAATTTAACAACGATTCCTCAGATGTTCCTTGATGGTAAATAAATTAATTTTCTTTAAATTAACTTTTTTAGAAATTCATTTAGCAGAAGTATAAAAAAGGACCTGGCGTGATCACGTCATTTAGATTTTTTTGGGGAGTGTTTTAAATTCTTATGACTCATTCTAAAGATTGAAAAAATTCTTGAAGTATTTAATTTTCAGTACTTAAAAATTCCAAACTTCATCGAAGTTAGTCGGATTCAAATTTTTTTCTATGCATTGGAAGTTATGATGTAATTAAGCATAATGGAATCTATAAATGGGCATACATTTCTTATGATTCTTGACTTACATGTAGATATTTATTCTTCAGAAAGTATTACTAACTTTATTGTTATTATCATACAAAAAAAATATAGTAACCTGGTTAAATTACGGGACACTTAATTCATAAACCTTTTTAAGTGACTTAGCTTAATATTGTAGGTATTATTCTGAATGAACTATTCTTTTTAAAATCGAAATTTCACTACAAAATAATATACATAAAAGCTGAGCTAAATAAATATATTGCCAAACAAAATGTTAACTTGACACGTAAGTATTATCGCATTTAATGACGTTAAAAAATAAGTACTATTATTTAGTGAAAAAGTTATTATCTAGATTACACTGTTTTTCCATTAAAGCGATAATATGCTTAGAAACCAACGAAAAAATCTTTTATGAAGTGAGACTAAATGTATGTTTAATTACTTCAATTACTTAAGGTGTGTGTTGTGTTTTGTGGCATACACTTACGCAAATATTAAATATTCTGACCCCATTGGAAATAACTCTTATTGTAGTTTTTGATTCTTTTGTTGTATTAGTTGAAAAAGAATGAAATCTTTATAATGATGTAAAATAATGAAATAGTTTGTGTATAATGTTTTAGTTATTATTTGAGTTGAACATTTTGATGTGCATTATGAATACTAAATATCAACAAGCACAACAGTTTTCTAACGTATCTTGTGTGTATTGGTGTGCTAATATCATTTAAATCGTATGGTGGAGTGTTTTAATGGTCATGAAATATTCTAAAGAATGCGAACATTCTTAAACTATTATTCAAGTAGAGAAAGGCAAATAGATTCTGAAAATCATCACTTACTTTAAATGTGAAAAAAAAAAGAAGACACAAATAAAGAGGATAAAAGTGACGCTTAATCCGAAAACTTAAAAGAGAATCCAGGAATTATTATATATTTCAAATTGGACTTTACTGGCAAGAATTCAGATGTGAACTAAAACACGTAAATTTATTTGAAAACTGCTAAATTGAAGAGTAGTTTCCATAAACATTTTATTGTCTTTAAAATGGCTTTTAATGGGAAGAACACAGATTTTAAGTAATTAAAACTGATAAACTGGTAAATTACAAGTTTAAATAATTGATAACATCTGAAGAGTGAAAATGTGGTAAATATTTAGCTTTAATTAAAATTTCATTGTTGTTTTTCCCGTGTATAGCTTTAATTCTTCTTTTGAACAAAATTGACGCAACATGAAAATCTACAGTTGCAGTGTGTTTAGATGTGATTTTTGCAATTACATAGAAATATATTTTTAGTAAATGAATTACACGAAATAAACATTTTTGCAATATAACGGAAGATAGCATAGATAACTATTCTTCAGAAAGTATTACGAATTTGTCCAAGAAAACAACTAAAAATAGTAAACTTGTTATGTTTCGCCATACATATATTCTTAAGTTCGGTATATGTAAATCTTTTTAGGCTACTAACCTGATTGGTGTACATATTATTCAAAATATACTATTCTTTTGAAAATCGAAATTTCAGTACAAAATAATATATATATATATATATATATATATATAAACTGATAAAATTTTAAACATTTTGATCCCATTGCCAATAATTTATAATGTTTTTGATTATTTTATTGTATCAGTTGAAATTGTATGAAATGTTTTATAAGGTTGTAAAATATTGAAAAGTTCGTTTTTAATGTTAATGTAGTTGAACATTTTTATGTGCGCTATGAATCTTCCTAACAAAAACCATACCATTGTGTTGATTTATTTTGTTTTTACAAAGAAAGAAATATGCTTTTGAAAGTGTTATTTTCTAAGTTGGAAAAAACAAGACAAAACAAAAAACGATAGAAACTGATAAATTAATCTAAAACTTAAGAAAAGACAAAAATCCAAACACAATTATGTTTTGATTGAGACTATACTGTCAAGAACTCAGATATGAATTAAAACAGCAAATTTATTTGAAAACTCCTAACTGAAAAATTATTTTCAAAAACATGTTTTTTCTTTAAACTGGCTTTTAGTGTCAAGAACACATCTGAAGTAATAACAACTGATAAACTGGATAATTACAAGCTTAAATAATTGATAACATCTGGAGTGTAAAAAAACTGGTAAATATTTTGCTTTAATTAAAATTTGATTGTAGTTGATTTATGCATGTTTAACTCTTCCTTTATTAAACTGATCTCACACAAACATTTAGAATTCAGTGAGTTCAGATTTTGCAATGAAATAGAAAGCGATTTTTAGCAAAAGAATTTTAAATAAATATATTTATAGTATAACGAAAAATATAGAACTATTCTAACAATGAAGTATTTTCGTTAATTTATTTGATTCCTAATTCAATGTTTAAGAAGTAATTAAAGCTTGTTTGTTTTTAATGATTTATATTTAGAATTAATTTAGATCTGAATTATTTAGACCTAAATTAACATTTTCTCTATAATTTCTAACATACGAATCAAATTTAGATAATCAAGAAATTATATTTTAGTTTTAAATTTTTGCAGCTTATTCATAATTAATAATGACATCAAATAATTTTTAATATATTTTTGAATATATCTATTGAAATTTAAAAGCATACAATTATTACTTAAAACTCAAAACAATATGGAAACAGATAAAGTCGCAGCTGTTGGATTTTATGTCGTCACACAAATTTTGTCTCAGGGACCTAAAGAAATAAAAGATTACATATCAAATAAAAATAATTTCTATGGTAGAATGCTATTTACGCTTGCAGATTATCTTACAAAATATTCAAAAAAATTCCACAGAATTCGTTATCGTATCACAAATCAAGTAAATGATGTATTCCCGAATGGCACATTGGAGGGATTAATGGGGATGGTAAATCGATCAGAAATTGATATTGGCGTTCAACCAATTATTATGAACGAAAACAGTACAGACATAGTGGATTTCTCTTATCCGTATAAACTTCATTCTGCTACATTTGTGACTCGAAAAGCGGAATATAAACCGCAGATTTTTGGCATTTTCCAAACGTTTTCATTGCCGCTTTGGATAACTATTATCACAACATTAATTGCGATGTCTTTGATGTATTACGTCACCTTGAAAAGAATGTATACATTTGATAAAATTTTACTTCACGCTCTTGCGGTACTGTTAAGGCAGAATTCCATTTTAAAACCGTCATCAGTGATAGAAAACTTGCTTTTCAATTCGTGGGTTGTAGGAGCAATGTTTCTTTGTCTGGCTTACGATTCCGTTTTTCTGTCTTTTCTTGCATTTCCCGCAATCAATCAAATTAAAAACGTGCCACAGTTGGCCAAGGCTGTTAAAAAAGGACACTATCACTGCATAACGACTCCACGATCAGCTATTTTAAAGCTGTTATTACAATCAAAGGATGAAAATTTGAGAATAATTGGACGAGACCTGAAAACGAATAACTTCGTTAACGAAAGTTATTTTCACGATTTTCTTCACGATAGAAGCAAACAAGATCTCGCTCTTATAATCGATAGCGATGTTGTTGATTTTTTGAGTGTAGGAAAAAAATTCGTTTCTGATGACTGTTTTCTTGAAAGCATGGGAGCAATGATTGTCCGAAAAGACTTTTGTTGCAAAAAATTGATAGAAAAATTTGTTCACAGATTTATGGCTTCGGGATTGTATTTCAAGTATGATAATGATGCCGCATTTTTTCTTCGTATGCCACTACTACTGAAATACGAGGAAAAAGATACCAGTAAAAGAAAACTAACCCTTAGAGATGTTGCGCCTGCGTTTATATTTTTAATATTTGGACACACAATTTCTTTCTTAGTTCTTATCGTAGAAAAATATAGTCGAGTCATATGAAGAAAATGAAAAAAAGAAAAAGAAAAATGAGAATCGCATGCAAAAATGTTCTATGTAATTAGCTTTGAAAATTGAATTTGAATTAATTTATTGTCATATCTAATTTTTTTTTTATATTTTGAAAATATTGTATGAAACTAATACGAAAAATTCGTGTAATTAGTATTGCACTGAATAGTAATATGTATTTTACCCTAAGAATATCACATTTCATTATATTGTTTTTTGTTTTAATGATACTAGAGCGAAGATTTTAAATGATTAGTTGTGTAATAAATTACACATTGATCTTATGGTACGAAATTCCGTGAAAATATTTTAGAGCAAAAGTACACATCCCAGTACATTAATGAAATTTCACTTTCCCACCGTCCTTTTTATGCATGAAATTTTCTTTCTTTGGAACCTGGCAGGAGAGAAATACGCCAAATGAACGCAGCGGGCGACTACAAAGTTTATTATTCTCCCCTTGATGTTTTCTCTGGTGTTTCGTGAATTCAGAAATGTTTCATCGTTATTGAGTTTGTGAGAAATATTAGAACTGTATCACTATTACTCTTCGACACTGTTATTATTATCTACTAAGATAATTGGTAGCACATGGTAAATCACTTATAAGCAATAATACAGCGATACTTAACATAACTATGAAACATATTTTGTAATTACTTCTATTCTAATTAATAAAAATTTAAATGGTGAATGTTTTTTGTTTTATTGTGCATTTATATTTTAATAGGGGAAGATTCCATTAAACATTTTGAGCATTTTAAAATCGTTAAGGTGTTAATTGTGCAATGCTGAATGAAATAGGAGCAAGTAATATGTCAATACAAGTGTAAATACATGCTATTACAGATATTTATTAAGGACTTACCTATAGCAATAGCTCTAAGGCTAATAATTTGAAACGGAGCAATTTAAAATACTTTCAATATTTATTATATCATTAATTAAGAGTGGAAACATCCAAAAAAGGAAAAAGATAAAAACATATCTGGCTATTTTAATTTTCCTTTAGATAATGAAATTTGTTGTATCAAGATGCATTTAAAATAATTAATAATAAACAAATAAAAATGTAAATAGAATAAAATAATAATTTATACTATCAATTCATTAACTTATATATGCTAATTTCTGTGTTTCCGAGATGTTTTTTTTTTTTTTTTTTACTTTTGTGTGTGTTTTTTATTTTACTTTTGTGTTTTTTTATTTTACTTTTGTGTGTGTTTTTAATTTTATGTCTTATTTTACTTTTTTGAAACGTTTTTAGAAAAATTGTTTTCGTTGACGTAGCGTGTTTTTCGTATTATGAGATTTATACTTTTTTCTGTACTTTGGCAGCAATTTTCTAGCCGTTTCTTTTTCCCTTTCCTGAACGATAAAGGCATATTATACAGTTTTGTAGTTTGCTTCTTTATATAAATTTTTATAAAAACAAAGAATTAAATTAAATTAATAAATAATAAATAAATAAATAAATAAATAAATAAATAAATAATAAAACGAAAATTAAGTATTAGTAGAAAATTTTGAGCCATGAAGAATGAATTGTTCTACAGATTTTTTTTTCGCAAGTTTCGATATAAAAGATCTTTGGGAGGGGGGGGGGGGGATCTTGCTCAAAAATTTTAGTTACAGGAAGCAAGAAGTATGTTTGGATAACTTTGATATTGTCTGTAAAATTTTATTAAATTTAGGTTATGCTTTTTAAATGTATAGAAAATGGCATTTTATAGAAAATCTTTTAACATAAAAAAATACATCCATATTTAAATACGTTGTAATTTATTTAATATTTTTCTTATGTATGTGTTTTCAGCATGACCTTTCGCCCAACTCTGTAAAAGAAAATAAATTTATTTATAGAGTTAAAGGATTACTTTTCATTTGCTAAAAAGTATGTTTTTTCGATTGATCAATTTGTGAGTTTAGCTATTACAGATAAATATGAATGTTGGAGAATAACAAGAACAAAATAAAGAAATAAATAAAACAAGAGGGGAAAATTCTGCTATAAGGCCGAATATAGATTGCCACACACGGCTTTATTTAAAAAATAAATAAACTAGCTGTAACTCAGAATAAAATCTCAATGACAACAAACAATTTTAAAATATCTAAATAACAAATAAAAATTCCCCTGTTAAAGTCTTGAGTTGTTCAATAACCATTCGATTTAGAAAAATATTTTCTACCACTGAGCATTTTTTTTAATGAAATTTATATCATGTTTCTATGTGCAGCAGACGATAAAACGATATCTTTGGAGTAAGGGAATAAATAGAAGAAAAAATTTTGTTGATGTTTGTGATAAAATGTTTTTCTTTATTTTTTAAAAATGTATATACATAATTCACTTTTATATTTTAACAGAATAATAAATTTACTATAATTCGTTACTCATGCTATGGCCAGTATACACGATACACGTCGAGCCACAATGCCTTTATCATTATCTTTTGACGCGTAAAAGTTTCGCTACGGTACTCCATTGTGAAGTTTTGTAACTTTTGAAATCTAATATTTGAAAAACGACATAATCATTATATTTGAAATTTATATCAAGAAAAATACAATTTTTTACCATTCTAACGCAGTATGTAAAACAATTTTGTGACAAATACTTTTCGAGTTATTAATTTTTTAAGTAACTTCAAATGTTTCATTTTCCGAGATTAATCTTTGGCAACGATAGATTGCTGTGACTTTTCATAAACATGAAAAATGATAGAGATTGAAAGAATAAGCCACCCTGTGTGTGGCTAAAAAAACTAATTTTCACATTTTTGCCCATATATATCCTACATCATTTTCATGAGTATAATTGAGGAAATTATTCTCATCTTCAGTCACAGAGACCCACTTCCCACCTCACATTTGTTTCCGAATTTTCATCAGAAAAATTACAATTGTTATCGAAGTAGGGTTAAAAAAATTTTTGTTATAAAATATACTATATTTATATTTACTTTCCCAATTTTGACCTCTAGATGACCTATTTTTGAAAAAAAAAATCGATAGAAAACAAATATTTGAGTAACTTTTGCATGAGAGATAAATTATTATATTTTAACTATTTCATATTTATCAAATTACATGTGTCATAAACATTTTCAGTTTCTTCTATTCCAATTTGTTTCTCAGAAAGAAATTTGCTTTTTCTTCTGCAACTTATCTCTTCAGCTGCAACGTGACTGTGTGCAAAGTGGTATTATAAATGATATTGCAATATGATGATCTTGTGATACATTAGAGCTGTTTTGCTTACATTCACAATGTTTAAGAAAATTAACTATATCAAAAATATTATAATTAATAATAAATATAATAAATAATATTTCACCAATTATTTTATATTAAGGGAAGATTACTTTAATTAAATTAGAGCTGTTTTGCTTACATTCACAATGTTTAAGAAAATCAACTAGAGCAAAAAAAATTATAATTAATATTAAATATCATAAATATAATAAATAATATTTCGCCAATTATTTTATATTAAGGGAACATTACTGTATTTTAAAAAATGTTGTAAAGTAAATTGAGGAGAATTTGGGGAGACTGAAGTACTTAATTCATATCGGATCAAAGAAAAAATATTTGTTAACGGGCTACTTCAGTCACGCGAAAATATCCGTTCCATATTAATCCTATGCGAGTTCTTTTAAAATATCTCGTGTCAACTTCAATATTGTTAAATGCTTCTCTTTTTGCATTGGATAGCTGAGGTCAATCTCTACAAAGGCCAATTTTTACTTTTTCGATTCTGTTTGCCGGTTTCTTTCGTTAGATTACTTTCACTTTCAGAATCAGTTTCGAAAGAAGGTTTCAAGCTAGTATGGACTTAATGCTTCAATATATTCTTATAAAAATTGCGAAAAAAAATCGAAAATCTATAAAAAAAAAGGACATTTTTAAACCCTTATTTTTTTCAGATTATGAAAGTAGTTTAATGAGGATGTTGGTAAAATATGTAATGATATGCAAATAAATCTGCAAATACAGTAAAACAAGAAATTTTACTATCAGTTCATTAATTTATGTTTTCAAATTTGTGTATTTTCAGAAGTTTGCGATTTATTATAATCTTTGAAACATTTTTAAAAACTATTGCTTTCATTCACACAGCCTCACAAATGCTTTTTGTTGTATCACGCTTATACTTTTTTCTATACTTTGGCTGCAATTTTCCAGTCGTTTCTTTTTTTCATCTTCTTGATTTACACATGCATATTAAACTGCTTTGCATTTTTTCTTTTCTTTATGTGAATTTCTATAAAATGAAATGAAATTAATATATCGAAAATAAAACTAAAATAATAAAGCGAAAAATAACATGTTTGTGGATGTATTTTAAGCATTGAACAATGAAATGTTCTAAACTTTTGTTCGCAAGTTTAACATAAAAGCTCCTGGTAAAAATAATTATTGCTTACAAAATTCAGTTGCATCAAGCCAGAATTTTCTATAATTACTTAAATATAGTTTGTCTAAAAAAAATGAAATTAAGATTATGTGTTTTAAAAAGTATACGTAAAATAACACTGTATAGATAATAATTGAACATAAAATATAATCCATGTTTGAATAATTTTTAACTTATTCAAAATTTTTTCTTATGTATGTTTTTTTTCCCATAGACTTTCCCGAATTCTGTAAAGAAAATATTAATTCAGAAACTAAAAAACTAATTTTCAGTTTCTGAAAAGCATGTTTTCTTGCTTGATCACTTTGTAGATTTAGCTATAACAGATAAATATTTATGTTGCCGTTGAAAATATTAAAAACTAATTATAAAAAACTATTTTTTATCAATTTATTGCCCAAAACCATTTGCATAAGCATCATTCGTGAAATTTTAAATTTTTAAATATTTATATTTTTCTAATTAATGATTGCCAGCTGTCAAATTAGTAATTTTATATTCTTAAAGCTTCTTTTTATCAATCATTGAATTGATAGACAGATAAACACAGTTCATCAGTTTCTCATATGAAAAATATGTGGGTAATTTTGAGCAAAGTTTGTTTTCGAAATTGACAGCATCTTTCAATAATATATTTTTATTCAAAAGAAGATCATAGGGAAATTTTCTGTTTTAAATTTTCCTTTACTGGGTTATTCAGTAACTCATTCACAATCGCATTCATTCCTAACTACGTAATTGATAAATTGCAATAAAGACTCTGTAGTAATACGTGTTTTTCGACCTGAAATGATTCCCTGAATTTTTTTTTTTTAAAGGAACATTTGAGTGTGCTTGTCCAGTTGTACGCTGAAGATATGCAAAAAAAATAAATAAATCTATATTGAATGTAGAAATTTGTCAATTCTCCCAATTTAGTCTATGGAGCTTAGGATACGTTAAAGATCACTTCTAGCTAATTTACTGTTGAAAAATTTTTATTCTAAAAAACGCCAGGTTTAAAAATGTATATTATTATTACGTTCAAGTGAAGAAACTGTGTTATCTTACTGTGGAGTGTTTTAAATCTTATGAATTAAAGATTGAGAACATTCTTATATATTATTCTAATATTCGAAACTTCATTGAAGTTAGTTGGATGCGAATATTTTTATATATATATATATATTGAAAGTTATGATGTAGTTGTTAAGCACAATAAACATCAATAAATGTGCATAGATTTCTTTTGATTCTTGACATACATGTAGTTAATTATTCTTAAGAAACTATTATAAATTTGTCCAAGAACACAGCTAAAATAGTAAACTTTTTAAGTTTCGGTATATCTACCGTAAATCTTTTTAGACGACTATCCTGATTGGTGCAGATATTGTTCTAAATAAACTATTCTTTTGAAAATTGAAATTTCAGTAGAAGATTATCTATATATAAACTAATAAAATTTTACATATTTTGATCCCATTGTAAACAATTCTTACTGTATTTTTTGAATGTATAATTATATTAGCTAAAATAGAATTACATGTTTAACATTGTTATATAATAATGAAGAATTTTTTGTATAACATTTTAGGATTTAGAGTAGTGGAAATTTTGGATGTCCATTCTGAATATCTACTGATAAGAAGCATAACAATGTGTCGATTATTCGTAAGATTTCAGAAAGACAAATATGCTCTGAAAACTGTTATTTTCTTTAAATTGGAAGAAACTAGAAGATACAATTAAAGACGATAAAAGTGATAAATTAATCTTGAGAAAAAAAATAAAACAAGAATCCAAAAATTGCTATATATTTTAATATGGATTTTACTTTCAAGAACTCAGATGTGAATAAAAATATGTAAGTTTATTTCAATATTCCTAAATTAAACAAATATTATATTGAAAAATTGTGTTTTACGTAATAGGACTATATTGGCAAGAATACACCAGAAGTAATCAAAACTAATAAACTGGTAAAATACAAGTTAAAATAATTGCTAGTTGCTGAAGAGTAAAAAACTGCCAAATATTTAGATTTAATTTAAAATTTGATTTATACGTGTGAATTCTTCTTTAAATAAACTGACACCACAAGAAATAAAGATTGAGAAGAGTTTAAATATAATTTTTGCAATAAACTAGACAGGGATTCTTCACAGATCAAGTAAATCAATGTCTTTGGAATGATAGTAATAAGGACGGTATATCCATCAGAAATTGATTTTGTCGTTCAACCTGTTGTTATGGACGAAGTAACCACAGAGATGGTAGATTATTCTTATGCGTATAAACTTTATTCTGTTACATTTGTGACTCAAACAGTAGAATATAAACCTCAAATGTTAGGTATTTTGAAAACATTTTCATGTTGCTTTGGATAGCTGTCATCTCAGTTTATTGCCGTATCAAGTAATTGCGGTATATTTGGTATATTACGTCACCTTGAAAATAAGGTATTCATTTCATAAAATTTTACTTCACACAAGTATCAGAATGATGGAGAATTTTTAATTCGCATGCGACGTGATATGAAATACGGGGAAAATGACACCAGTAAAAGTCCTATCTTCAAAGTCCATCATTCTCCCATCAATGTCTTCCCTTGTACCTTCATGAATTTGGGTGTGCTTTATACATTAATAATGAGATTGTAGAACCAAGATTGTCGTTGCCAAGTTTGTAAGAAATATTTGAACACTATTATTATTTTTCTTCGAGATTTCCTTTTATAATAAATTACAAATTTAACAAGAATTACTTGGTGAGAGGAGTCAACAAATCCATTCGCAGAAGCAATTAACACTGATTTATCATCATGTCAAATGATTGAGGTTTACTAAAATCCTCAATAATGTAACTTTTTCAGGCCAAGTGCTTAGAGGGAGCTTACAACGTTAATGAAATTTATTGATTACCTATCAATACTTTCAGAGTATAAACTAAAAAGAAAAATAAAATTAGTATTATTTAGTTTACTAAGATTTTCTGCAAATTCAGAAAATTGACTGCGAACAAAACTGTCGCGTGTGCACCCATATTATCTGAATCTGGTGACTACATCTTTTGAATAAAATATTAGTTTTTAACAATTTATAAATTTTCTGATATTTATCTATATTATTAATATTCATGTGAAAATTTTACACACTTTACTGTACTTTTTTTCTAATACCCTATTTCTAACAAGCATACCATATACGCTTCAATCGATAAACTAATTATATATTCTCATAAAATTTCTGAACTAGAAAAATATTTGAAAATTGTGTTAAAGAAAAAAAAAAAGAAGTGTTTTAGACAATAATTATATTTTCAAAATTTTCAATTTATGTCAGTATTATATATGTACAATAAAATCTGTTCCTCAGTGCTCTGACAGGAAGTTTACCCCCACCCCTTCCTTCGCTGCACCCGTTAACTAGCCCATGTACAATGTTATAGGTGTCATGCGCAATTCATTATTATTTTATTATTGAAATTTAAACATGAAATAGTTATGAATAGCCGAGTAGTTTATTAGCAATTGAATCCTACTTAAGATGCTTCCTGCAGCTTTTGAACACTATTTTCTGAGAGTCGGTGAGAGATCATAAAAAGTTTTTAAATGTTGCTGGACTCATATACATTTGTTGCGTATTGAAACTTATACCATAAGAAATGTATGTTCATTGAAGGTAAATATTTATAATTTCTTTGAAGAATTCTTTAAAATTACTCTACTTTAAATTAATTGTTTTGCATAAAAAAGTAAGATTTCTTATATATTTCTTGTCATTTAAATATTTACAATTATTCTCTGGAATATGAATTAAAGTAATTATATTTAAATCGCTGATACATAGTAATACGAAATTGCTTATATATTTCTCGCCTGTGAAACATTTATAATAGCTCTCCAAGCTGTGTCCTAACATTACCTGAACTTCACTGGCTGAAGTCTAAGAACTTTTAAATTTCGCGACATTTATCGTCAGACATTTTATCAGCTTAGTGGAACAGCCAAGATCTTGCTACAGTGCATGTTTGGAACAATTATTGCACTTTAAAGATTTCAAATTTTAACAACTTCAATATTTTATGTTCGTATTAAAAAAGGTTTCTCAATACTATATCAGGAATTTTAAACCACCTTTCCCTCCTTTATATTATCACGTTGATATGCCACTGAAGTATTCAATGTGTTATGTAATAGTCGTCCTGCGTAGTGAACTATTATGTTTGAAAAAGATGTTTTAGTACGATATACTATTCAAATTTGTAAAATACTGAATAATATTTATGGGAAGAACTATTAGTGAAGTTTCAACTTATACTATTCCATGAATTGGTATGAAATTTACAAACGCTCTAAATGATGGTGTTGAGCTTATATTAATCTGCAGTTCATTGAACTTTACTTTGACGAAGATTATTTGGACGTTTTTTGATGGTAAATAATTAACTTTCTAGAAATTTATTTAGCAGAACTATAAAAAAACTGGCGATTATTTTAAAGCATTATGAGCATATATAAATGTGCATAAGTTTCTTATATTTTTTTAATTTGGAAGAAAGAACACGACAAAATTAAAGAAGTTAAAGATGCTGAATTAATGTGAAAATTTAAACAACGAAAACAAAAGTTTATTTGAAAACTGAAAATTGAACAGTTAATTTCCGAAAAATATTGTTTTCTTTAAACCAGTTTTAATTATCAAGAACACATCTGAAGTAATTACCACTTATAAACTGGTAAAATACAAGCTTAAATAATTGGTAAGAGCTGAAGAGTAAAAAACTGATAAATATTTAACTTTAAATAATATTTTATTGAAGTTGATTTATGTGTGTATAACCTCTTCTTCTACTAAACTGACCCCACACGGAAAACAAAAATTCAATGAGTTAAGATGTGAATTTTGCAAGGGAATAGAAAGAATAACGAAAAAGATAGAATTATTCAAACCACGACATATCAATACTTTATTTGAATCTTAGTTCAGTATTTAATACTTAATTAAAAGTTGTTTTTTTTTCACCGATTTATATTCAGACTTAATTTCATGCTAAATTAGTATTATATCTATAATTTCTAACGTACGATTCAGATTTAGAATGCTTCAAGAAATTACTTTTTATTTTAAAATTGTTGCAGATTATTCATAATTAAAAAAGACATCAAATTGTTTTGAAAAAGGGTAAAATTGTAATGTTGTTTTCTCTGCATTTAGTTTTAAATGCTAAAAAAATATGATTCTTTCAGCATTATAAATAAAACTTAATTAGAAATATGAATGTAACCCTTGAGTGTATTAATCATTCTTCAATGTTTTCAAAATTCATTAAATCTATAGAATTATATTATCTTAAACATTGCATATATTGCAGTGAAACCTGGAGCCTAGTGAACGGAATATTACGTTCTACACGCTTAGAGGGTTAATTTATTTTTAATAATATATCACTTGAAACTTAATGGTTCACAATTCTTATTCAAAACTCAAAATTATGGAAGCAGATAAAGTCGCAATTATCGGATTTTATGTCGTCAAGCAAATTTTATCTCAAGGATCTAAAGAAAAAGTAAATGCTTACATATCAAATTAAAAAATATATCTATGGTAGAATGCTATTTACGCTTGCAGATTATCTTACAAAATATTCCAAAAAATTCGATAAAGTTTCTTTTCGTATCACAGAGTAATAAATTATACAATTCCGAATGATACATTGACGGGAATATTGGGGATGGTAAATCGATCAGAAATTGATATTGCTGTTCAACCAGTTACTATGTATGAAGCGAGCACAGCGACAGTGGATTTCTCTTATCCGTATAAACTTCATTTTGCTACCTTTGTGACTTCAAAAGCAGAATATAAACCGCAAATTTTTGGCATTTTGCAAACATTTTCAATGCCACTTTGGATAGCTATCATCTTAATATTAATTGCTATGTCTTTGGTATATTATGCCACCTTGAAAAGAAGGTATTCAATTGATAAAATTTTACTTCACGCTTTTGCGGTTTTATTAAGGCAGAGTTCTATTTTGAAACCATCATCAATGATAGAAAACTTGCTCTTATTTTCGTGGGTTTCAGGAGCAATGTTCATTTGTCTGGCTTACGATTCCGTATTCCTGTCTTTTCTTGCATTCCCCCCTACCATTACAATTAAAGACGTGCCACAGTTGGCAAAGGCTGTAAAAGCAGGACACTTTCACTGCATAACGATTAGCCATACAAATATTTTTGAACTGTTATTAAAATCAAAACAGAAAAATTTAAAAATTATTGGACAAGACCTTAAGACAAATAACTTAAGCACAGAAAATAATTTTCAAGATTTTTTTAACGATAAAGGTAAACGAAATCTAGCTTTTCTAGCTGATACAAATACCGTTGATATTTTGACTGTAAGAAAAAAGTTCGCCTCTGAAGACCGTTTCCTTGAAACCATGGCTGCAATGATGGTCCGAAAAGACTTTTGCTGCAAAAAATTAGTGGAAGTTTTTGTTCATAGATGTATGGCTTGGGGATTGTATTTCAAGTATCAGAATGACAAAACATTTTTATTTCGTTTGCCACGTCTACTGAAATACGAAAAAAAGACACAAGTAAAAGAAAATTAACCCTTACAGATGTTGCCTTTGCGTTTATATTTTTGATATTAGGACAAATAATTTCTTTCTTGGTTCTTATCGTAGAAATCTTGTCAGATCATATGAAGAAATTGGATCGTTATAAAAAAAATGAATCAAGAATTGCATAAAAAGAAGATTCTGTGTGATTAGCTTTGAAATTTGAATTATTATTTCTGTATTCTTATATTACGAAATTTTATTACATTTTGCAGATGCTGCATGCAAATAATATGAAATTTTCGTATACTTAGAATTTTTACTATCAGAATATAAAATTGTATTAGATTTTTAAAGCTATAGGAGACTATTATGTAACGAAGATTTTGAATGATTAGTTCTGCACAAAACTGCACATTGATTTTTTGGTATGAAATTGGCGTGAAACTATTTTAGGGGCAAATTGCACAATCGAGTTTGTTTTCCCGAATTTTTTTTTCCTTTTGATCCATGTAGGAGTGAAATACGCCAAATGAAAAAAGTGGGCAACTACAAAATCACTCTTCCACCCCCTTTATTGTTTATTTTGTATTTCATGACTTCAAGAGTGCTTCAGATATTAATAATGAGAATGAAGAACTTCCGTTCCTGAGTTTGTAAGAAATATTTCAATTCTATGATGATTATTTTTCGAGAATGTTATTAGTCTTTACAACGATAACTGATAAATTAATGTATGCCACGTGATAAATTCCTTATTACAAATACTAATTAATAATTACTTATTACCCGCATAGCATGCACAGTCACAGTGACGTCATTGTGACGTCACTGTGAGTCACGTACGTCACGTCACATCTGTAACCAAAATGACACCACTTTGTAACGTCACACTGTGATCAAAATGTGAACGTCTTGAAGATCTAAAGAAAACTTAAAATAAACTTTACAACATCTTATGTCATGAAGAAAATTACTTTTTGACAGCTTTAAAAATTTTTGTGACGTTACAATGACGTCACTGCAAGTCACATAAGTCACGTAAAACCTATGACCAAAATGCCAACACTCTGTGACTTCACGGTGTGATCGGAGAGAGAATTTGGAAAAAACTCATAAAATATAGAATTGAATTATGTCATGTACCTAAATCATTAATAAAAACATTGTCACACATTATTTAAATATATTGTATTTCCAAAATAAAATAATAAATAAATATTTGTCTACATATATGAGGCAGATATTTTTTTACAATTTTCATTGCCATTTTCATGAAATTTAACAAAATATACTATATAATACACAGGTAAAAATCCTTAAATAGAAATTTAGTAACGTAGGAAAGTTTTGGCGGAAAGTAATTCAGAAATAGATCTCCCATTCTAATAAAACTGTTAGCGATTTAGAGATTTGTTAGCATTTTAAATACAAACATTTAATTTTTTTTTCCTACTACCGCATAGAACTCATTTGCTAATTTTGTGATACTAAAAATATTTTAAAAATCTCCAATCTCTTATTATTTTGAGGGGCCACTCAACCCAATCATCAGCTTTCTGTTTAAAAAGCGCACCATTTTTGCGAGTTCGACATCGGGGGTGCTCGGGGTGACCGTCGAATGCGTTCAAGATTTTTCTTGTACTGAATATTTAAGGTGGTTCTCAACTGACCTGCTCCACAACGCGAAGCTTTCTGACATAATTTCTGACTCATTTTTAAACGCAAAGGCATAAAATGGGCAGGACTGACTATGGAAGCAATTTGCTTCCATAGTCGAAATGAGTTTTCCATTTTTTGATAAATAAATTACTTATCGAGTTATAAGCAATTCGTGTCACGTGACGACTGGTTTTTCTCTTTTCTTTCCCTGTTATGTCGGGTATTTGGTTCAAAACGCTGACTTTGACATTCTTTTCTGAAAGATCTTCTGATTTTACTGAAAAATGGAAAACGTCTTTCAATTACAGAGTTTCTGTTTAAAAACAAAAGCCAATTTCATGCGTTTCCGAACAAAAACGAATTAAAAATATGTCATTCCTATAGCAATTTATTCAAAACTGGTCAGTGCTTAATAACATATCACCTCTGTTAAATATATTGCTCTTTTCAATAGAGTGTAAAAAATGAAAAAATCGTATTTAGGAAATCTGATTGCAGAATAGTATTTATATTTATGTCGTAATTATTTTATAAAGACTATTAAATCCATTTTTATTTAAAATTTATGTTTACTTTGGACGCGTAAAACAAATGCAACTGATTAAAAAATATATAAAAATTTAAATTTTCACAGTTTATTTCCAAGAATATTAAACTCTCTCATATAAAAACAGAATATTATAGTTTTATTAGAAGTTATTTGTCAGCCATATAAACTATAAAGCATTTGAAATGTCTTTATTTAACTGTTTTCTTTCTATTCTTTTTCTGGAAACACCTGCTAGATGTTACTTTGTGGTAAACATTACTGCGCAGATCATGATCGCAGATGTTGAGGGCAAACGATTATTTTCATCGGTGGATTAGAGTGTGTGGTGTTCTTTTAAGTTTGTGGAAGTATATTGTGGAATTTATACCGTGAAAGTAAATTAACGTTTTTAAGTGAATCATCCATTTTAACCTATCCTTATGTCTAGCTGGGTGCGTTATTAAGGTCTGCGTGATATTTGATATCTCAGATCTATGAACACACCTAAGCTGGACACTTTGAAAATTAAAGCAGTGGATTTGAGTCTCATTTTTCAATGAAAAGTAAGCAGTCAAAGACCATTAAAACTTAATCCCTAGAACTGGTGGTTTTACTTATAGATTAGCAGGTAACTTTTAATGTCTTCGCAGTTTTGTTAATAGTGCATATTTAGTAATGGTACATTAATAGTGCATTATTTAAATGTTAAGATGTTTAAATCTTTTTTTTTTTAATCACTTGTATAAAATTTTATCTTTAATGTTTTAAATCGTTTTAAATAGAGAGTTTGGAAAAAAGCTTAAAGTATTTACTAACAATATATATTCTAAATGTAAAGTGTTATTTATAAAGAAGAATGTATTTATATTTTGCGTTTCTCAGTTCAATTTTCATAGTTATTCATTGTAATTAAAAACATTGCAATTTTTAAAACTATTAATATTTGATTTACAATTTGAAAAATTCTTAGCTAGTGGAGGTTTTGAGAAATAATTTTCTGGTATATTTGAAACAATTGCGACAATTTAACTCATTACAAATTTAGTTGTCAAGATATGTCAATATTAGGTGCACAAAAATAATGAATATTGATGAAACAATAAAACAGCTATTCAGTTAAGGTAATTTTTCCAGTTATGTTATCGAATTTTTTCTATAGTAAAAATTGATATTTAAGTTCTGCATTTAGTATTCTATCAAAAACTATAAATAAAATAATTTGTAAAGAAAAAAAAAAAATATTTTTTTTTTCCTTTGCGTTTATGATCCGAAGTTTTAAATTTCATTTGCTTCGAAAAATGTTTTATTGCTTGATACAATGTTTATTATTTAATAACATCGCACAATAGGTAGATCTATTATTTAAATGGATTCCTAATATAAATTTTTCACAATGCTTATTTAAAAATCTTTACTTTTATTTTCATTAAATTTGTAATCAAATCCAAAATAACTAATTTCTGAATTCATTTTTATTCGGAAACACATGAAATTGGCAGGTGTTCTTATTCAGAATATATGTAATAGAATGGCATTTTCCATTTTTGACAAAAGATGTTTCAGAAAACACTATCAAAGTCGGTGTTTTGAACGGAATTTCCGACGTGCAGCGTCAGAAACGGAAAAAACTTGACCAAAATTGCTCTTAAGCATTTCATTTATCTAAAAATGGAAAACGCTATTCATTCCAAATAGCTTTAATAATCAGGCATGCAAGTGCCAAGCGTTTAAAAATTTGTTCATAAATGTGTCAGAAAGTTTCGTGATACTGAACGAGGGGAAATTTGGCAAAGTATACACATTTAAAAACTTCAATACTTAAAAGCAAAATAGCATAGTTTTAAATATTGTCAACATTTTTGGTGGTTACATAAAACAAATGGAAGTCGAAGTTATTTTTAAAAGTGGTTATTTGCACAATAGAATTTCATATTATTAAAATATTTAATTTTATTATAATTTTTAATGGATTCATCTATTATTTTTATATTAGTATGCGTTTTTTACATTTATAATTTTCTTGTTTAACGGCTACATTAGCCGGTTTCCCAATCAGATGCAAAGTTTTAATTTGAATACGAGTTGCATAAAAAAAATGATTGCCGATCCAATCCTTATCGTCGATCTTATCCGTATTTGGTGAAATCTTGTTATCCGAATCTATGCGAAATCATTTATCAGGTTCGGTCGGGTTGTGGGCTTACAGAATTTTTGTTATTGTTGTTGTTGGGTTAGGGTAAGATTACGGGTTGAATGTAAATATAGTTTCAGTCAACCATGATTCATGTTCAAGTAGACATTCAATCATGTTCAAGAAGTATATAACCGGATTCGTGCATGACTCTAGATCCGAGCCGACATCAGAAATTGTATCGTAACACAATTTCTGATAAAATCTGGTTACTTGGTCGTATGCAAGATTCTATTCTGAACAAGACTTACAGTAAAAACATTATACCCGACTCGGGTCAGATCGGGTTCACGAAAATCAGGTCACACGACAACTAATCCAAATCTATTCTGTAGCCAAACAAATCCAAAAAGATCGATCCGAAGTTTCTGGATTGTATTCGGGTAAAATCTGGTCACCCGACCCGGTGCAGTGTCGTCACAAACTTGAACCATAAAAAAATTTTGATCCGAACAATCCGTATAGGATTCGGGTAAAATCTGGTCACCCTATCCGATGCAGATTCGTCACATTTTTCACATTGAAGTCGCACGGTGACTTCACAAAGTAGTCACAATGTGAGGTCACAGAAAGCCTTGAAAACGGCCATAACGACCTCGCATTTACGTCACAGTGACTTCACATCGACGTCACGTGACGTCACGACGACTGTCACAAAGTCACAGTGTGCCTTCACAGTGACGTCGCCGTGATGTCACCATGCCTTACGGGTATAATTAAAAAACATGTTTTTGTAATTATATGCATTGTAATAAAGAAAAATGTAATTGAATATATTTGATTTATTGTGAATTTCAATTTTAATAAAGAAAATTTATATTGAACATTTCAAACATTTTAAAAACGTTAATATGTGTAATGCGTTCTGCTTAATGAAATAGGTGCAAGTACAGTACGTGCTGCTTAATGTGATCGCGATAAATATTATCATCCGGTTTATGTTTTCAAAATCACTCTGTTCCGAACAATTGAATTCAGCCTCACGCTAAAAACATCGCTTTAAATGATCAATATTTTGTTTAATGTTATCGCTTTTCCAGCAGATCTGTTTCTGAAGAGTTTGCAATTCAAAGCGAAGTTTTGCTAAAAAAGTTCGTTCAAAGCATGAATTCTAAGTAAAAAAGAATACAGCAATTTATCCCTATGTGTCTCTTCTGTTTTGGGCTTAATTTGCATATGCAGGAGAATATATAATCAATCAAAAAAACGTAAGCAACAGGGGTAATGAACTAGCCAATAAACCAATCTTCTAAAAGCTTTGCATCTTCTAGTAATGTCATGGAATCGAATATCAGAACTTCGCTTTGAATTGCAAACTCTTCAGAAACAAGTTTGCTGGAAAAGCAATGACATTAAACGAAGTACTATCCTTTTGTTATTGTTGGATTCTGTGAAGCTGAAAACGATGACGAACTGAAAACTTTAGAAACTACGGTAAACGTCCCTGACGATATAACGAATGAAGATTATGAGGCCTGAACAGCGATCGACAATGACATTCTTGTAGTTTCAAAGCTCACAGAAACTGGCATTTGCAAAAAAGTTTGAAAAGAAATATGAAATAAGGATGATGATGATCAGGAGGGTGACGAAAACCAGCTTTTTGAAAGACCTCCTACAAATGCGGAAATGAGGAATGCGTTGAAAAGTTTGAAACGAAGAGTACAACATCGCTTGGATAATTTAAAAAAACAATACGAATATGGACAACTCGTTGATAAAGTTTTAAGGGAGAATTGTAAAAAAACAAACATCACCTAAATTTTTCAATAAATGTTTTCTATCACTTTAAAAGTCATCATTTCAAAAAGTTTGAGTAATAATTTTCTTAGTTGTAATACTACTAGATTTTATCATTTGGTATTTACTTAAATCGCTTATTGTTATCAATCTGATATTGTTATCAAAAACTCATCGTCCCAAAGTGATCATATTAAGCGGTATTTACTGTATATGTCAGTACAATTGTAACTGTCTTAGTGAAAAGAAGACTCATACACAGCGCAATATTATTTTGTGATAGATATTGCGATAGATATTAAAATATTTCAGCAAGTATAACTCAAACAATATTTGACAGATAGCGTTCTAATTTTTAGAGCAGGTACCTATTAGGATAACAACGAAAATCTCCTATTACCAAGAATAAATTTCAAACCGTTGGGAAATTATATTAAAAATAGGTTTTATAAAAAGCACAATTAAAGTACATACGGCATGAAAATTTAGTTATTACATCAGTTTCACCAGGGATAGATTTTCTTGGATAACCGGATTATAGCACATGGAGAAAACAATTATGCACGCACGAATATTCAATAAATTAAAATATATTTCAATTTAATAAAAATAGAAAATAAATCTGGAATTTTTTGATTTGAAAGAAAAAACTCGTAATAACTTAGCAGTAGAGATTTGGCGCAAATTTTGCCAATAGCATTTTTTTAATCACCAATGGCAGCTTTTATATTTAGTGTGTGTAAATTAGAAAGAATTGTTTGATGTTTGAATAAAATCTTTTGATTTATGGCATTATTTTTTTTTCGTAATTTGAAATACTGAAAAGCGTATATTTTAAATAAAATGAGTGGATGTCATGTATTTTAAATGTATATATTTTAGCTTAAATGAGTCAAAAGTTTATATATTAAATGAAATGAATGCGATATGAATATGGTATGGGAACAATATTTGACAATGTATCACCTATGCCCTGCTAATATAAAAGTTCTAATATTGAAAATGATATGTTGTATGCGAAATGGAACGATTAATTAGGTTATAAACACGCTTCGTACAAGAAAAATACATATTATTCTGCGTTTAGATACACAGGCAAGGTTGACGTCAAACAAGAGTATTGCTAAAAGGAACAGCACATAAATGCATGGGAGTTATAATAATGATATTAAGTGTTCCAATTGCTTTTGGGGCAAGCTATGGAAGTTTCTCCTAGAAAGTAACCACAGAAGGGATATTTTATATTTGTTTCGAGTGAAGCTAGGTCAACAAGGTACGAATTATTTATACAAATATCAGTTACATAAACCAAAGTTTAAATTCCAATGTAAATATTTGCTATCCGTTCCCGCCAGTCTCGTGAAAAAAAAAAAAAAAAAAGGTTGCAGCAATGACATTAATTGGCCTTAAACCTCGCAAAAAGCAGCGCTCTTCTTTCGCATTGATAACTTAGAAACATTGCTTTGATGATGAAATAAAATGTTTTGGCTTATGGTATTATCTTTTCTTATTATTTTAATTTATTTATTTATTTATTTGTATTTTAAATGACATGAGTCAAAGTCATGTTTTTAAATGTATTTACGTAATATAATAATACCGATTATCAATGTTTGTTTATGATAGTAACACAATATTTTCAAAGAAAATTGTTTACACAAAGCCAAATTTGATATTTCACAATCGATAGTGTACAATTCAGCGATTGTTTTTACTTCATAGCAGATCACTAATCAGATATTTCACAATAAATATTCATTTATGTTATTTAAATAATGTAGGGTTATTTTTTCATTAATCATTAGGCAATGTTCATTACTTCATAAATAGGTAACTTCTTTGTTATAATAAAGTCAATTATTCAAGTTTCAGTGATTTTACATGAGACAGAATCACAAAAATACATTTGCGAAATCAGACTAAATGTTGACCAAGCAAAATGTTGACTTAACACACGAGTATTGGCACATTTACTGACGTTAAAAAATAAGTACTATGTCTTAGTAAAAAAAGTAATTACTTAGATTACACAGTTTTTCCATTAAAGAGATTATATGCCTAGAAACAGTTTTAGGAAGTGAGACTAAATATATATTTAATTAGTTCGGTCACATATGGTGTGTGTTGTGTAAAATGTGGAATATACGAACGTAAATATTAAACATTTTGATCACATTGGCCATAATTCCTACTGTAGTTTTGGAGTATTTTATCGTATCTGTTGAAAAAGAAAGAAATGTTTTATAATGATGTAAAATAACAAAAAAAATGTTTCTAATGTTTTAGATGTTAATGTAGCTCAACGTTTCGTGTGTATTGTGAATCTGAGACTTAAAACAGAAAAAAAAGAAGAAGAAGAAATGAGGATAAAAGTGATAAAGTAATCTGAAAACTTCTGAAAAGAATTCTGAAAAGAGAAAAAAAATTATGAGTCCAAAGACTGTTGTATAATTTAATTTGGATTTTACGCCTAAACAAAGATGAAAACAAAAACAGGTAAATTTGTTAGAAAACTGTTAAATTGAATAACTGCAATTTTTAACAATCCGAAAAGTACTACTCTCTTTAAACCGTCTTTTAATGTCAAGAAGAAAAATGAAGTAATCAAAACTGATAAATTGGTAATTTACAAGCATAAATAATTGGTAAAATCTGAAGCATGAAAAGCTAAAAAAATATTTAGTTTTAATTAAAAATGGATTGTAACTGATTTATGCTTTGCATAACTTTTATTTTTTAAACTGACCCAACACGGAAATCTAAAATGCAATAAAATGCATATGTGATTTTCTCAATAAAATAGATAGTGATTTTTAACAAAAGAATTTCAGAAATTTTTTAACATAACGAAAGTTACAGAACTATTGTTACCATGAAGCATTAATGTTACATTATTTAATTCGTAAATCAATATTTAAGAAATAAATAAGTGTGTTTTGTCTTTCATGTTTTACATTTAGACCTAATATCATGCTGAATTCATATTCTTTCTATAACTTCAAACATACGGTTTAGATTTAGAATGCTGCAAGATTTTTACAACTTATTCATTATTAATAAATACATAGATTTTTTTTTTTTTGTTAATATAGCTATTGAAAATTAAATGCCTATAACTTATATTCAAATTATGAAGACAGATAAAGTCTCAGTTATTGGATATTATGTCGACCAGAAAATTTTATCTCAAGGTAAAGAAAAACTAGTAAATCTACAGATCAGGAGCCTCAACTTCAGCTCTGACTTGATAAATTTTAGCCTTCATAAATTACCTTTCAAATACATTAATCAAATGCGACATTTTATTTTCAACGACTGAAAAATTTCAAAATCGTCTCAATTCCCATAGGAAAGCATTATGATAAAAAAAGAAATGTTCTATATTTTCCGAACGAATGAAGCAAATGTAACTAAAAACTATACAGCTAATTCCGGGTATCTCACCAACATACCTACCAAAAATCAAACTAATCGGATCATTTTACGGCAATTATCGCGGAACAGACAGACAGACAGACAGACAGACGGACAGACAGACAGAAACCAAAAACTTTTCGGGTCTCCACAGTGAGCCTCAACTGACGTTTCGGCAATAAAAGCTTACATGTCGCATAAAACCAATATCAATGGTAGAATGCTATTTACGCTTGCAAATTATTTTACAAAATATTCAAAAAAAATCGATAGAGTTTCTGTCTGTTTCACAGATGAAGTAAGTTATCGATTTCCGAATGGTACATTCACGGGAATATTAGGGAAGTCAAATCGATCAGAAATTGATGTTGGAGTTCCACCAATTACTATGAGTGAAGTAAGCACAGAGACGGTGGATTTTGCTTACCCGTATAAACTTAATTCTGCTACATTTGTGACTCGAAAAGCGGAATATAAACCACAGATTTTTGGCATTTTCCAAACATTTTCATGGCCGCTTTGGATAGCTATAATCTCGGTTTTAATTGCATTGTCTTTGGTCTATTACGTCACCCTAAAAAGAACGTTTGCATTTGATAAAATTTTACTTCATGCATTTGCGGTTTTGTTAAGGCAGAGTTCCACTTTAAAACTGTCATCGGTGATACAAAACTTGCTAGTCTTTTCTTGGATTGTAGGAGGAATGTTTCTTTGCCTGGCTTACGATTCGGTATTTCTGTCTTTTCTTTCATTTCCCCCTATCACTCAAATTAAAGACGTGCCGAAGTTGGCCAAGGCTGTAAAAGATGGACACTATCACTGCATAGCGGTTCAACGTACAGCTATTTTCGGACTGTTATTAAAATCAAAACATGGAAATTTAAAAATTATTGCACAAGACTTACAGACGAATAACTTAAGTAAGGATAATACTTTTCAAGATTTTTTTCGGGACAGTATGAAACAAGATCTCGCTTTTATAGTAGATACAAATGTCATTGATCTTTTGACTGTAGGAAACAAATTCGTCTCGGAAGATCGTTTTCTTGAATTCATGACGGCAATGCCTGTCCGAAAAGACTTTTGTTGCAAAGAATTGCTGGAAAAATTCATTCATAGATTTATGGCTTCGGATTGTACATCAGAAACCTGAAAGATAGAGCCTTTTTAATTCGTATGCCACGTCTACTAAAATACGAGGAAAAAGACACCAGTAAAAGAAAATTAACCCTTACAGATGTTTCTCCTGCGTTTATATTTTTATTATTTGGTCACATCATTTCTTTCTTAGTTCTTATCGTAGAAATGTTGTCAAATCGTATGTAGAATGTGGGTCTTTTGGAGTCAAAATAAAGAAGAAGAATGATAATAACCATACAATGGTAGTTCTATGAAATTAACTTTGAAAATTAAATTGTAATTACATTATTCTTAGAGTACAATACCTTTTTAAATATTGCAGATGTTATATAAAAATAACAAGAACATTTCTTATAATTAGCATTGTACTATGTATATTACTCTGAGAATATCACATTGCATCAGCTTTTTAAAATTGTATGAGACTAATGCTTAACGAAGATTTTGTATGATTAGTTCTGCACCAAATTACACAGTGATCTCATGGTATGAAATTAAAATGAAAATATTTTAGGCAAAAAATACATATGAAAAAGTACATATTCGAGTACGTCAATTGTGTTTAAAATCTTCCTCCGTCTCTTTTCTTTTTCCGAAATTTTATTTGTAATTTTAGAGCCGGAGAGGAGATAATTCCGTTAAATGAAAACAGTGGAAGACTACAAAGTCCATCATTCTCTCGTCAATATTATTATGGGAAATAGTTCCGACGATTTTCATGAAATAAACCTTATTTGAATATGAAAAAACGATCTAACAAAGTCCCAACTTTGGAAAAATCCGTTTTCATAAGTTTAAGCAATTTTCCAAAATTAATCAAAATTCTTTCCAATGCTATTGGTCATTGATCAGCAACATGATTACGGGTGTCAAAGATGGCGCCAATTTCGGCGGCATCTCAAAATCGAAAATATTCGTTTTGACAAATTAAAACAAACCCAACAAAAATTTTACATCATCATTAAAATTAATGATGTAAAATGTTTAAAACGAAATAGGTTTGGACAATTTTCATGACAAAAGTCTTATGTACTAATTCGAATACGGGAAAACAATCTCAATAGGACTTCACTTCAAAAACATTCTATTTGATAGGTTTAAACAATATTTTCTATAACCGAATTCTTCCGTAACCGAAGTTCTTGCCAACAGTAATTGTCATTGTTCAGCCCCACGATTACGGAAGTTTTCTACTCTATGGGTGATGCAATGTAAGTCAAAATTCGGGTCAGTCTGTCATCAGATTGGATGTCGTCTGGGTGACTTAAATGGTAAAACACTTGGTGCGCTATACCATATTATACGGGTTCCAACCCCGGCCTGGACATTTTTCGCTCTGTTGGTTCTACGCTGTGTACGAAAGTGAAAATTCACATTCATTGTTAGTATTAATTTCCGGTGTAGTTTCAGCTCTGCTGAAAATTTAATTAGATATAAATTATCTTTTATCAACTACCAAATAAATTATTCACTATTTATATGAATTTAACTATGTATTTGATTATTAAATCCATGGGCCATATAACAATCGGAAGTAGTTACTGATAGCTTCTGTTTTGAATAAAGTTTAAGTTTTAAAAATATTTAATAGTTTCTATATAATTATGGTCCAGCGAAAAGGATATTTCAACTTTTAAAATTGTCCCTTTTAATTTTAAAGTATATTATTCACTCTACAGCCAAATTTCTACACGGAATAGATTATTTAATTGATATACTATAACGCGGTCATTCTCTTATCTATAGAAACATTTGCTTGTTGTATTGAAAGTGTGACATTGATCTAATGTTGGCAGTGGTGCAGCCAAGATCTTGGTTTTGTAGGGGTTTAAATAATAAACAATTCTTAAAAATTTCAAATTTCAAAATGTTTACATACTCAGTAATTTATTTGCATATTAAATCCTGTTTCTAAATTCTCTGAGAGGAGTTTTACACACCCCCTCCATACCCCTCTTTCACTGCGCCGGTGAACTAGCCAATGTACTATGTTGTAGATGTCATGCGCAATGATCTATTATCTAAATTTTAACATAAAATAGTTATGGATAGGTATTAGCAACTGAATCATATTTAAGCTGCATTGTGGAAGTTTTAAACACTATTAATCTGTGAGTCTGTGAGAGATCATCAAAAGGTTTAAAATGTTCAGGAACTTACATAAATTTGTTTCGTATTGCAACTTATGTCATCAGAAATGTATGTTACTTGAAAGTAAATATTTATAATTACTTTGAAGAATTGTTCATTAAAATTATTTTAAATTATTCGTTTTGCATAGAAAATCATACCAAGATTTCTTAGACATTTCTTGACTCTTAAATATTTACAATTATCCACCAACATATGACTTAAAATAACTGTATTTAAATTACTTGTGCATAGAAATACGAAATTGCTTATGTATTTCTTAGATGTGAACATTTATAATTGATCTCGAAGTTTCGCCCTAACGCTACCTGAATTTCACTGGATGAAGAAATTTGAGGAATTTATAAATTTCGCAACATTAATCGTCAGATATTTTATTAGCTCAGTGGTACAATCAAGATCTTAATCCAGGTCATGTTTTGAACAACGATTGTACTTAAACTTCACATTTTAATAACTTTAACAATTTAAATTTAAATAAAATAGGTTTTTCATTACAGTGTGAGGAATTTTAACCTAATCCCCTTCTCTTATATTACTCCTTTCATGTGGCAGTGAAGAAGGCAATGTACTACGTGAAAAACCCTGAAACCCATCCCGTTAAACCCGAAATCTTGAAACCCGTTTAAAAGAATACTCCTTATGTCACTAACCAGGAAATTTCTAAATCTTGTATTGCCAAGAATTCTTGCGATTCCGGCTATAGTTTTGAATTTTAAAATTCTAAAATTAATTTTAATGCTAATAGCCTCTCTGAATTGGACTTTCTAGAAAATTTAGTTATTTATCTACATTACAAGGTTATAGCTAATGAAAAATCGGATTCAACCATGCTCTCTGCAGCTTGGAAAAACTTGTTCAGCTTAACCATATAATAATGATACATAAATGTTTTTTCATTTTGAAATTAACTTTTATGTTTATTTATATTTTGTATTTTTTATTTCTTATTTACTTTTTGGCGCAGCTTGTCCCAAATGGGACCTTGCGCCATAAAACCCTATACAACCAACCAACCAACCAACCCTTATTTACTTTCTCTTTTATGCATTTTAATTTTCCACCAATTTATTTAAATTTAAATTAATTTTTTTTTTCTTTCAATTTTCATGTAAATTTAGCTATTTATCTTAATTGCAAAGTTATAGTTAATGAAAAATCAGATTCCACCATGCTCTGTACAGCTTGGAAAAACTTGTTGAGCTCGACCATATAATAATAATAATTTTTTTTTTTTTCATTTAGGTAGTAACTATTTATGTTTGTTTATATTTTGTATATTTTATCTCCATTTTACTTTCTTTTTTTATGCATTTTAATTTTCCACCAATTTATTTTCATTTTTATTTTCATTTTTTTTCTTTCAATTTTCATGTAAATTTAGCTATTTATCTTAATTGCAAAGTTATAGTTAATGAAAAATCGGATTCCACCATGCTCTGTACAGCTTGGAAAAACTTGTTCAACTCAACCCTATAATAATAATTCCTTTTTCATTATGGTATTAACTTTTATGTTTGTTTATATTTTGTATATTTTATCTCCTTTTTACTTTCTTTTTTATGCATTTTATTTTTTTGCCCAATTTATTTTTCTTTTTCTCTTTAAATTTCTTCGTAATTCTCCTTATTTTCTGCATTCTAGGTAATTCTCTTCTGTGATTGACTGATGTCTTCTGCTTTCCTATTGGCTGTACTGTTAACTTGTCACTCTTTCTCTCCCATTCCTTTCAGCCTTGCTCCTGCCTTCAAAGTTGTTGCACGTCTTCTTTGTGCCTGACGAAGAAAGAGAAAGTTCTCTCGAAAGGCCTAGCACATTCCTTATTTTCATTGCATTATTAAGAAGTTTTATCTAAAAAAATCATGAGTAGTGAACAATATATTTTTGAAATATATGTTTTGACATGAACTATTATTTAAAGATCAATAAATTTTGCAAAAACTGAATACTATTTAAGCATATTGAAAGAACTATTATTGCTTTTTCAATCTATACTAGTCTATGAAAGTGTGAGCTTACATTAATATGCAATCCATAGAACCTTATTTTAACGAAGATTTTTGGATGTTCCTTGATGTAAATAAATTATTTTTGTAGAAATAGATTTATTTGAAGTATAAAAAACAAAGTGGACTTGTTAACGTTATTTAAATTTTATTGTGGCGTGTTTTTAATTCATACGACTGATTCTAAAGATTCAGAATATTCTTAAATTATTTGATTTTAAATTTCATTGAAGTCTGTTAGATTCGAAGATTTTTTTATGTATTAAAAGTTTGATGAATGTAGTTCTTGCGATTTTGCTAAGTATAATATGTATAAGCTTCTGATGATTCCTGACACTTAGTTAGAAAATTAGTCTTCAGAAAGTATTACTAACCAAGCTGTTATTTTCCAAGAACTCCAGTAAAAAGAGTAAAAGAGTTAAATTACGGGATATTTACCGTACATCTTTTTAAGTGACTAGCCTGAAAATATATTAATTAAATATTTAATTAAAAGTTATTTGTTTGAATGATTTATATTTATATTTAATATGCACAATTAATATTCTGTCTGTAATTTCTAACATACGATTCATATTTAGAACGCATCAAGAAATTATTTTTCATTTTAAAGTTGTCGAAGATTATTCATAATTAAAAAATATATCAAATAGTTTTTTTATTTATTTTTCATAATATATCTATTGAAAATTAAAGGATTACGATTCTTACTGAAAATTTAAAATTATGGAAATAGATAAAGTTGCAGTTATTGGATTTTATATCGACAAGCGAATTTTATCTCAGTTACCCAATGAAAAAGTAAATACTTACGTATCATTAAAACAAAACTTCCACGGTAGAATAATGTTTACGCTTGCAGATTATCTCACAAAATATTAAAAAAAAATCGATAGAGTTTCTTTTTATATCACAGATCAAGTAAGTTATAAATTTCCGAATGGTACATTGGCGGGAATAATGGGGATGGTAAATCGGTCAGAAATGGATATGAGCGTTATTCCAGTTATTATGCAAGAACCAAACACAGACTTAGTGGATTTCTCTTACCCCTATAAACTTTATTCTTTTACATTTGTGACTCGAAACGCAGAATATAAACCACGGATGTTTGGGATTTTCCAAACATTTTCATTGCCGATTTGGATAGCTATCATCTCAATAATAATTGCGATGTCTTTGATGTATTACGTTACCTTTCAAAGAAGGTATTCATTTGATCAAATTTTACTTCACGCTTTTGCAGTTTTGTTAAGGCAGAGTGCTATTTTAAAAACGTCATCCATGATAGAAAACTTGCTCGTCTTTTCGTGGGTTGTGGGAGCAATGTTTATTTGTCTGTCTTACGAATCCGTATTTCTGTCTTTTCTTGCATACCCCCCTATCACTCAAGTTAAAGACGTGCCGCAGTTGGCCAAGGCTGTAAAAGAAGGACTCTATCACTGCATAGCGATTAAACAATCAGCTGTGTCTGGAATGTTACCAAAATCAAAAGATGAAAATTTAAGAATAATAGGACAAGACCTTGAGACGAATAACTTAAGTAACGCAAATACTTTTCGAGATTTTTTTTAACGACAGAAGTAAACAAGTATTTTCTAATAGATACAGATGCCATTGATATATTGACTGTAGGAAAAAAATTCGTCTCTGAAGACCGTTTCTTTGAAAGCATGGGTGCAATGATTGTGCGAAAGAACTTTTGTTGCAAAAAAGTGGTGGAAAAATTCGTTCATAGATTTATGGCTTCGGGATTGTATTTCAAGTATCATAATGATAAAGCATTTTTAAATCGTATGCACGCCTACTAAAATACGAGGAAAAAGACACCAGTAAAAGAAAATTAACACTTACAGATGTTTCTCCTGCATTTATATTTTTAATATTTGGACACACCATTTCTTTCTTAGTTCTTATGGTATAAATAATGTCAAACCGTAATATAAAGAAAAATATAAAAAATAGTAAAGAGAATCTCATGTAAAGACCATTGTATGTAATTAGCTTTGAAAATTGAGTTGTAATTACTGTATTCTTTTATAGCCAAATTTTGTTGCACTTTGCAAATGTTGTTTGAAAATAATACGAAAATGTCATATAATAAGCAGTTCACTCAATAGCACTATACATTTTACTTATTTTGCTCTTAGACTGTCACATTGCATTACAATTTTTTAAATTATGCGAGACTATTATCTATCGAACATTTTGTTTGATTAGTTATGCAACAAATTACGCTTTGATCTCATTGTATGAAATTGGCGTGAACATATTTTTAGTGAAAACTACCCATTTGAGCGCATCAAATGCGTTTGGAATTTCCCCCACCTCCCTTTTTTTTTCTTTTTGCCATCTCGTTTTTTTTGTACCGTTTAAAATTCCATCGGAAACCTCTCAATGATTTATCTTGCATTTCTTTAACACCGAGGGTGCTTAAAATGAGATTGAAGAACTTCCGTTGATGTGTTTGTAAGAAACATTTGAACTGTATATTCCTCTTTTTCTTCTAGATTGTTATGATAATTGATAAATTAAGTTATGATGGATGGTAAATTACTTATTTTAAATACTAACACATCAATACTTATTATTATTAAAAAGCATGCTTTTGTAATGACTTGTATTCTAATAAATAAAAATTAAAATGTTGATTATCTCTGTTTTTTGTGCTTTTCAATTTTCATAAAGAAAAATCTTATTAAACATTGCGCACATTATTAAAGCATTAAGATATTAAACGTGTTATGTCGAATGATATAGATTCAACTAATATGTCGGTACACTTGTATATACAATTGTAGATATTTATTAATGAATTAGTTATAGCATTATCCCTAAAGCTAATACTTTTATACTTAAACTGAGTATTTGAAAATACTGTCTGTATCTATTATAGCATATATACTCTTCTGGCTATTCCTATTTTCTTTTGGATTATGCAAGTAGTCAAATCAGGATACTTAAAAATTATTAATAATATTCAAACAAAAATGCAAATTGGGTAAATGTATAATTTATACTACCAGTTCATTAATTTATATGTACTAGTTTCTGTATTTCTTCTTTTCGTATTATCATGATTATAATTTTTTCTGCGCTTTGGCTTTAATTTACTACTCTTTTTTTTCCTTTTCAGAATTATAAATGCATATTAAACTGTTTTGTTTTGTAGTTTTTTTTTTACTTTATTTTCAATTTTAATGCAAACTTTATATTTAATTATTATCAGTTTTGATGAAAATAAATAAATTAATTTAATAAAGTGAAAGTAAGGTTAATTATTAGCTTTTCATAGAAAACTATACTAAGATTTCTTATATATTTCTTGCTTCGTAAACATTTACAATTATCCTCCGACATATGACTTAAGATAACTTAATTTTAATTACTTGTGCACAGAAATGCGAAATTGCTTATATATTTCTTGACTGTGAACATTTGTAACTGCTGTCCAAGTTGTCTCTTAACTTTGTCTGAATTTCACTGGATGAAGTCTAAGGAACTTTTAAATTTCGCGGTATATATCGTCACTGGTACAGTCAATATATTGATCTATGGCGTGTTTTGATCAGTGATGTACTTTAAAAAATTCACATTTTAACACTTCAATAATTCATGTTCAAATTAACATAGGTTTTTTAATACTCTTATATTACTTCTTTAATGTGCCAGTAAAGTATCTGATGAATTATGTTACAGACGTCATACTTAGTGAACTATTATTTTCGAAATACCATTCCAAGATCAATAAAACTTGCAGAAGGTGAAAACTATTTAAGGCATGGGAAGAATTATTATTGCAGTTTCAACTTATAATATTCTATGAATTAATGAGAGAAAGACAAACGTTTTAAATATTAGTCAATAGAAACTTATTTTAGCGAAGATTCTTCGAATGTTCCTCACCAAAATTATCATTCTTAGTAATTGATTTAGCTGAAGATTAAAAAAAAAAAAAATGAAAAACTGACGACGTGTTAACATGATTTACATTTTATTTTGGAGTGTTTTTAATTTTTTTTAAATCATTGTAATGTTTGAGAATATTTTTAAACTGCTTATTCGAAATTTCATTGAAATCAGTTGGATTTGAAGATTTCTTTATATATTGAAAGTTATGATGTAGTTATTGTGATTTTGTTAAGCACAATGGACATCTATAAATGTGCATAAGTTTCTTATGATTCTTCACTTACAGGTAGGTAATTCTTCTTCAGAAAGTAATATTAACTTGACGTTTATTCTCCAAGAACAGAACTAAAAAAAAAAAGAAAGAAAGAAACTGGTTAAATTACGGCATATTTATTGCAAATCTTTTTAAGTGATTAACCTGATTTATGTAGATATTATTCTGAACAAACTATCATTTTTAAAATCGAAATTTTGTACAATCATGAGAGACGGTAGTTTCTCGAGTGACGCAGCAAAAACCGAAAACCGAAGATTTCCGTGGGAACTTTTTCTCTTTACATGTAATGGTATCATGGTGTAAAACGCTTATCTCGAAAACCGCCCGGAGGATTTTTTAAAAATTAATATATGATACTAATCGGTTTTAGATGAAGCGAATCCCCTGATCCGCTTAAATAGGAAATCTCTAGTTTTTTATATAATCTGGTTTAAAAATGGGACTATTTTCTTACGCGTTTTCTGATAGGAATACATGGAACCGAATCACCTCTTTTGACTTCTCAAACATAAGGTTAAAAATTGGTCTCGGTATACAGTTAAGCTTGGAATAAATTTTAGCATGTAGCTGATAAATTATTTCGACTCATTTTTTCATACGAAAATTTATTTTTAATTTGTAATATATATTGTATTAAATTAAATTGTCGCTTATATATTTTTCTATTTTGTTCAGAATTTATTTCGCATTTTATGCATCTGTATTTCGTTGAAAAACTATTTAGATTCATTTTTTAAATAGAGGAAATATTTTTTTATTATATGCATTCAATTTTACTGTTATTTATAATAAGTTTTTAATTTTTTAAGGATAATATATTTCCCGTTGGTTGGATAATATATTTCCCGTTCCTAAACGGAAGTCTGTCTGACAACCAACCAACCCCAACTATTCCTTGGGATTGTTTTCACATATTCATACGCGTACGATGCATTCGCAGTACGTTGAATTGAAACAGACAAACTTTTAAAAGATTTCATTCATGAAATCAATAGAAAAAAACAACTCCAGATCAACATGAATTGCATAAGATCATCAGTAAGTAGTATACATTTAAAAGAAATAGTCTAATCTATGTGTAATCTGCATAAAACATTTCATAAACAAAAGAGAAAAACCATTACTTTTTTTTCAAGGGTAAATTTTAAATTTTATGTTTTTCGGTGTTAAGTAAAAATCTGAATTTTTGATATGTCTATGTAGTTTTACCATTGTAATATGAAAAAGAAGCAAAAATAGTTAATAATGCCTGATTTTGAAACTTTTTTGTCTGTTTATTTATTTACTTTTAAAAGAATTTTATTTGTATTATACATTAAGTGAAATTAGCAGCCAGATGAGTCTTAAAATAAAAATACTAAGGTGACCATTTTCGCTTTCGAAGTTTGTATTTGATTATTGATAAATGAAAAAAAAAAAGAATGTACTATCGCAGAATGTCTTAAATGTATTTTAAAATTAATTTAATGTGAAAGCATGAAGTTAAAATAAATAGGTATGGATATTATTTTAAAATTATAATAAATAATAATAGTTACTTTTATTTAACTTCATCTAGATTGATATTTATATTTAAATGAAGAAAATCTTGACTAGCTGGCTCATTCTGCTGTCACATATTAGGTTATAATCTATAAATCTAACCTCATATGAATTTTTCATACCATAAAAAAGGAAAAAAAAAACATAATGACTATTATTAAACATATTTCTATGACTGATAGAACTTTAATGGCATTTATTTTCCTCTCAAATTTGTTTGAATAAATTGAAAAGGGAGCGACGAAATTTAGTCTAAAAAATTTTTAATTTAACATCTTTTTCGCAAAGAAAAAAAATTATACTATAATTAAAAATGTGATTATTTTTGTATTACAATAATTAAAAACTAAACATACCTAAAAGAATTAAGATCATGGAGCACTGAAAAGCTTTTATAAAATTTGCCCTTGAATAAAATTAGCTTTCCTATTTTGTTTGCAAGTATCGATAGATTTAAAACAGACTTCGGGTTTTTCGTTTCTTTAAAAAAAATTATCCTACTCACTGATTGTCTCGTGTAATACATTTCATATAATTTAAAAGGGGTAAACAATAAAAAATACAATTTTAAAGTGTTTATCCAGTGTATTAAAAATAAAGTTTTTAACAACTTACATTTTATCTACTATATATATAAAACACAAACGGAAATTTCGTTCCGTTCACTTATAACTCGAGTTCTGCTGAATAGAATTTGATGGAACTTGCACTGTTGGATAGATAATTTTTCAGGAAAGGTTTTAGTATATAACATATAGTTCTATGTAGATTAGTTATAGAATTATGATGGAAAGTTCTGTTAATTTGGACGATAAGGTTACCATAGATCATTTTTTGGCGACCATTATCGTTGGCGAAAGAATTGAAACGGCTATATCAGAAAATAATGCAAACACATAGAAAAATAAAAGAAAAATTCTATTATTAGTTTTATTAAATTACCCCCCCCCCCCCACCCGCAAAAAAAGAAAAAAACTGTTTTAATGAGGGATAATATTATAAAGCGAAAATATTTAATTTAAACCACAAAGAATTGTTTGTAATGCTTAAAAATATTTGCAATGCATGAGATTGCAATAAAGTAAATATTTGGCGATTTATCGTTTGCGTCAGGTTAACAAAAATGCATCGGATAATTTGATTAGATAAAGTATGAATGACAATATTTTTTTCATTTTTTTCTTTCTGTTAATTTTTTTTATATATAACATGTGACTTACAAGAGGTACTAGCAGATATAATTGTACAAATGACTGCATTTATGAGTTACATGTCATTTGTTTATTTATGATTTTGATTTTATTTTTATCGCCAAACAGTGTGATTTTAAGCAAAAAATACATAAAAGTGACATCAGCTTGAGCGATATTAGCAATAATAGTGTTTTTTCGTGTATACAAGATACTTTCTGGAGTAAATTTCTATATTCAAATGCAAATTATATAAATAGCAGTTATTGTTATAAATATGTGATCAAATATGCACATTTTAGTGAATGTTTGCCACTCAAGCACATTTTGTAAAATAATTAAATTTTAGACGATTAAAAATTTACAACGGAAACATGCCGGTTTGTTTTCACCAAACATATGATTTTTATAGCCTCAAACTCAGATCAACGAATATTGTCTATTCTTTTATTTTTGTTTTTTTTGTAATATATCGCCAATTTCACTTATATAAATATTCACTGCGTCAAAAAGTTAGAAACTAAAGAGTATTCTTAAGGAGATGTGTGCAAGTACGCGTTATTACTATCACAAAAGACGACATTTTGCAATAAAAATTGCTTGCTGAAATAAATTTTTGATGTTCTTCCCTTCTTTCAGGAAGCTTTTTAAAATATATTGGACTAATCGTCCGTATTCCGGTCACCGGACAGTTGGCATTGTTACTATATTGTCGGATGTTTCGTTTATGTTTGAAAGTTACTCTAGACGACGATTCAGATTACAGAAGATTAGATGACTTTTGAATTTAGCGGTTGCTAAATTTATGGGTTTTTCATTATGAAGCAAAGTTTTACCAAAAACGTAATGCTTCCAATGTACGGAAAAACTTTGTACTGTCAATGGTGGCGAATGGAATAAATAATATTTGTCTATTTATCATTTCAGCCTGGATAAGAAAAACGAGTACCTGAAATTCTGATTAGATAATTTTTCGATAATTATAAAGCATTTTCGACTTACACACATCCTTAGCAGCTAAACATAGTCACAAATGAATTTTTTTCCGCGTGTTATTATGCTCTTCAGAGAAATGCAAAGAATATCTTCGGTTTAAGTATTCACCAAAAATAGTACTATTAAACATTTTGCATAACTAACTTTATCATTGTCAGTTTTATTTACTGAATGGAATTTTGTTAATGAAAGACCTATAATTGAATTAACAGTAATTTGACATTATTTAATGGAACATAGTTTTACGCTTAAATAACTTCGTTTTGTAACTAACTCTGGTACATTAGTAACCATATAGTTTCAAGCACTTCTAATGTTTGACGTCAAACTTGGTATTGACAAGATTATGGAAGATTAAGAAGATTTCGTTGGATGCATACTAAAGGTTTATTCTTCTACTAGAGTTAATTATCGGTTTTTTTTTAGGTTAACGGTTACACGAATACATCTGGTCTAAAAAATGGAAAGACAGTGAAAATGGCGTCATTTTAATTTTATTCAAACTATTCAGCTTTAAAAATGCACTTTTTTATGTTTCATCATTTTCTTTAAATATGAAAGTTAAACACTGTTATTTATGTGCAAACAATTTATTACATTTTTGATTGTATTTACTTCTGCTGGAATCGAAAGATAAAAAACCGTAGTAGACTTGCCAGAAGAGGACGTATATTATGAAATGTAACGTGACATAAAGTGAGATTGTACTTACTTTACCAGAATTTCACATAGAGACAAGAAAGAGGGAGGAGTTCAAGAACTTACAGACAAAATGAATCACCCGAACATTATTTAAGTTCAATGGTCAATCTATGCAATCATTGTAATGCTCTCTTTTTTAGTAGTATGTTGACTAGAGAACATTTTAGTTCCTGTTGCCATAATCTCTTAATGACCTCATTTCTCTACAAAACTCTACTATAAATGATCAACTAAATGAGTTGCATCTTTTTAGCCCAAAGTTTGTCCAATGTATGATATAATATAACGCAATGTCGTTCGCATCGTTTATAGCAATATTGAAAGAAAAACCAGGTGAACGTCTCTATTGCTTTAAAATACATGCTCAAATCCATTGATATAATTCGTTTGATTGAAGGTTCGTTTGAAAATTTTGACTAGGTGAAGATCAATATTCCTTTAAAATACAAAGCCATTTCATTTGATTTATTTAGAAAAATGGCCCAGCGCAGCGGGCGTAGCATGCTAGTACAGAATACAAAAAACAATTTTCTTACTTAACCTTAAAACTTCAAAAGCGATGTTTGTTGTAAATTAAGGAGGACGACATAGCTGTGGCTAGAAGTGAATAATAAGGGGGGGGGGTCATACTTTTTCTCTCTCTGACACATGCATGCACAAACAAACACACACACACAGATATATATGATCAAAGTATTATACAGAAAGATAAATTAGTAAATATTCGTATTGTTGGCACTATGTTTCTTATTAAACTGTTTATAATAACTATTTATACTAATAAAAGAAAAGGCCGCAGAATTTTCCAGAAAATTTTCCAGTATATAACTAGTGCAAAATTATACTTGAGAAGTAAGTGATGATGTCAACAAGTAAATAAAAACCTTACAGCGTCAAATCATAGAACAAGCGAGACAGTTGGTGGGGTCAAATTTGGAGAAGCGATAAATTAATTTTTCTTGCTATTGGTATTGTTTACAAAATTCCCTGCGTTTTATAGTAAAACACAGGGTATTTTTCCTGTGTAATAGTATTTCCAGTGTACTAGTGCATAATTATACTTGTGAAATAAGTGATAATGTCAACAAGTAAATGAAAAGCTTACAGGGTTAAATCATAAAACAAGCGAGATAGTTGGTGGCGTCAAATTTGGCGAAGCGATAAATGAATTTTTCTTGCTACCAGTTTGTTTACAAAATTCCTTAGTTTTTTGCATGCAAATTCGTATTGTTGGCACAATGTTCGTTATTAAACTGTTTATAATAACTTTATTTATACTAAGAAAAGAAAAGGCCACAGAATAAAAATTTCCAGTGTGTAACTGAGCATAATTATGCTTGTGAAATAAGTGATGATGTTGTGGCGTGTTAGCTGTATCCTGAACTGTTTATCCATAAACTTTAACTCCATGTTAAACAGGAACTATATTAACTGTAATTTTAACTTTAATTTTATTGTATGACGTTTTTCATACAACTCAACGTGTAATGAGTTACTTTTAGCTGTAACCGCAACGTCACAGGCAGTCTGTTTTTGCCGCTAACTGAGTGTGGCTGGCTATCTTGTCGTGCCAGTCGAATCTCATCACTTACTTGTTTTTCTTAAATAATTATATGTTTTTGTTAAAGTTTAACCTGTGTGTTCCTACTTGATTCTTCGCCATACACACACACCGTCTATTCCTTTTCATAAGATGGCAGCATGATTCTTCAAATATGAGTAGCTAGCAAACCAAGCCGCCATAATGTCAACAAGTAAATGAAAAGCTTACAGGGTTAAATCGTAGAACAAGCAAGATAATTGGTGGCGTCGAATTTGGCGAAGCGATAAATGAATTTTTCTTGCTACCAATTTGTTTACAAAATTTCTTGTGTTTTTTGCATTTATATTCATATTGTTGGCACAATGTTTCTTATTAAACTGTTTATAATAACTTTATTTATGCTAAGAAAAGAAAAGTCCGCAGAATAAAAATTTCCAGTGTATAACTAGAGCATAATTGTCAACAAGTAAATGAAAAGCTTACAGGGTTAAATCATAGGACAAGCGAGATAGTTGGTAGCGTCGAATTTGGCGAAGCGATAAATGATTTTTTTTTTGCTTTTTCCATGCCCAATTCACGAAATTTGTGATTTTCCATGCTTGTCGACAAAATTCATAATTTTACAGAACCATTAGACATAATTCATGATGTTTTCCTACTATCTATGGACCAATTGCAAATTTTTTCCGTGACTGCTCATTGTAATTTGTGATTTTTCCACGCCCATTCGATTAAATTCGTTGTTTGTCCATGCTTGATCCATGAAATTCATAATTTTACGTGCCTTATCGACGAAATTCGCGGATTTTTTCCAGTGGTTTACAAAATTCAAGATTTTTTTATTTTTTTGAGTGATTGACGAAATTCACAACTCCGGAATTTCTGATTTTGGCATTTCTGGTTTCTGTCGATCGATTATTGAAATTTGCATTATTTTTTTCTTGCGACGAACTGGTGAAATTTGTGATTTTTCCATGCCCATTCAACAAAATTCGCATCCAGTCGACGCAATTCATAATTTTACAGACCCGATAGACATAATTCATGATATTATCCTACGATCTATGGAGAAATTGCAAACTCTTTCCGTGACTGTTCGTTGTAATTTGCGATTTTTCCACGCCCATTCGATGAAATTCGCTGTTAGTCTGTGCTCGATCCATGAAATTCATGATTTTACGTGCTTTATCGACGAAATTCGCGGGGGTTTTCCTGTGGTTTACAAAATGAAAGATTTTTTTAAAAATTTTTGAGTGATTGAGAAAATTCACAACTCCGGAATTTCCGATTTTGGAATCTCTGGTTTCTGTCGATCGATTTTTGAAATTTGAGGGGTTTTTTTTTCTTGCGACAAAATAGAGAAATTTTTGATTTTTCCATGCCCATTCAACAAAATTTACATCCAGTCGACGCAATTTATGATTTCATGCACCCGATTGACGAAATTCATGATGTTTTCCTACAATGGACAAAATTTACAATTTTTCTGGAATTATTAAGGAAATCGAAATTTCTGGATATGTTGGCATGTATGGTCTCCGTGGGCAACGAGTTACCCATCACAGCCACCACACACACCGTCTGTTCCTTTTCATAAGATGACAGCATGATTCTTCTACCTGACAGCATGATTCTACCAAGCCGCCATAATGTCAACAAGTAAATGAAAAGCTTACAGGGTTCAATCATAGAACAAGCGAGATTGTTGGTGGCTTCAAATTTGGCGAAGCGATAAATGAACTTTTCTTGCTACCAGTTTGTTTACAATATTCCTTGTTTTTTTGCATGCAAATTCGTATTGGTGGCACAATGTTCCTTATTAAACTGTTTATAATAACTTTATTTATACTAAGAAAAGGAAAGGCCACAGAATAAAAATTTCCAGTGTGTAACTAGAGCATAATTATGCTTGTGAAATAAGTGATTATGTTGTGGCGGGTTAGCTGTATCCTGAACTGTTTATCCATAAACTTTAACTCCATGTTAAACAGGAACTATATTAACTGTAATTTTAACTTTAATTTTATTGTATGACGTTTTTTATACAACTCAACGTGTTATGAGTTACTTTTAGCTGTAACCGCAACGTAACAGGCAGTCTGTTTTTGCCGCTAACTGAGTGTGGCTGGCTATCTTGTCGTGCCAGTCGAATCTCATCACTTACTTGTTTTTCTTAAATAATTATATGTTTTTGTTAAAGTTTAACCTGTGTGTTCCTACTTGATTCTTCGCCATACACACACACCGTCTATTCCTTTTCATAAGATGGCAGCATGATTCTTCAAATATGAGTCGCTAGCAAACCAAGCCGCCATAATGTCAACAAGTAAATGAAAAGCTTACAGGGTTAAATCTTAGAACAAGCAAGATAATTGGTGGCTTCGAATTTGGCGAAGCGATAAATGAATTTTTCTTGCTACCAATTTGTTTACAAAATTTCTTGTGTTTTTTTCATTTATATATTTGTATTGTTGCCACAATGTTTCTTATTAAACTGTTTATAATAACTTTATTAATGCTAAGAAAAGAAAAGTCCGCAGAATAAAAATTTCCAGTGTATAACTAGAGCAAAATTATACTTGTGAAATAAGTGTTGATGTCAACAAGTAAATGAAAAGCTTACAGGGTTAAATCATAGGACAAGCGAGATAGTTGGTGGCGTTGAATTTGGCGAAGCGATAAATGAATTTATTTTTTGCTTGCCCAATTCACGAAATTCGTGATTTTCCATGCTTGTCGGCAAAATTCATAATTTTACAGACCCAATAGACATAATTCATGATGTTTTCCTACTATCTATGGACCAATTGCAAATTTTTTCCGTGACTGTTCATTGTAATTTGTGATTTTTCCACGCCCATTCGATGAAATTGGTTGTTTGTCCATGCTTGATCCATGAAATTCATAATTTTACGTGCCTTATCGACGAAATTCGCGGATTTTTTCCAGTGGTTTACAAAATTCAAGATTTTTTTTTCTTCAGTGATTGACGAAATTCACAACTCCGGAATTTCTGATTTTGGCATTTCTAATTTCTGTCGATCGATTATTGAAATTTGCATTATTTTTTTCTTGCGACGAACTGGTGAAATTTGTGATTTTTCCATGTCCATTCAACAAAATTCGCATCCAGTCGACGCAATTCATAATTTTACAGACCCGATAGACATAATTCATGATATTTTCCTACGATCTATGGACAAATTGCAAACTCTTTCCGTGACTGTTCGTTGTAATTTGCGATTTTTCCACGCCCATTCGATGAAATTCGCTGTTAGTCTGTGCTCGATCCATGAAATTCATGATTTTACGTGCTTTATCGACGAAATTCGTGGGGTTTTTCCTGTGGTTTACAAAATGAAAGATTTTTTTAAAAATTTTTGAGTGATAGAGAAAATTCACAACTCCAGAATTTCCGATTTTGGCATCTCTGGTTCCTGTCGATCGATTATTGAAATTTGCGGGGTTTTTTTTTCTTGCGACAAAATAAAGAAATTTTTGATTTTTCCATGCCCATTCAACAAAATTTGCATCCAGTCAACGCAATTTATGATTTCATGCACCCGATTGACGAAATTCATGCTGTTTTCCTACAATGGACAAAATTTGCAATTTTTCACGAATTATTAAGGAAATCGAAATTTCTGGATATGTTGGCATGTATGGTCTCCGCGGGCAACGAGTTACCCATCACAGGCCACGTTTAGCCCGTGGGCCACAGGTTGTGCATCCCAAATCGTGACGCAGTATGGCTCATTAACTCGATATCAATAAAACTTACCGAGTTTAGTTTAGAGTTTCATCACCAGGAGTGCTTTCTTATCTATGGTTATTTGGGCCCAATCACGACGAGGTATGGCTCATTCGACTGAAAATCGACAGCCTCAAAAATTTAAGTTATGTTCGTACAGAAAAGATTGCACCCCCTGGCAGTGGAAGATGGAACTAATGGATTTTGCAGCTAACTCGAGTTATATGGGTACCTTCACGATGCGGTTTGATTCATTTGACTTGACATCGACAGGACTTATCGATTGTAGGTACAAGTTTCACCACCAGGGGGGCGCTTTTCTATCTTGAGTTCTATGGGCCCGATTACGACAAGGTTTGGCTCATTCAACTGGATTTTGATAGCTGTACAGATTTCGGTTGTGCTCGTATAGAACAGAGTGTGCCCCCTGGCGGTGGAACGGGGAACTAAAGGATTTTTCAGCTAACTTGAGTTCTTTGGGTCCCATCACAATGCAGTTGAATTCATTCAACTCGACATTGACAGGATATATCGATTTTAGTTTCATATCTCACCACCAGGGGGACGCTTTCCTATCTCAGGTTCTATGGGCCCAATCACTGAGGTATGGCTCATTCAACTCGAAATTGACAGCCTCAATGATTTCAGCTATGTTTGTATAGAACAGAGTGCGTCCCTTGGTGGTGGAAGATGGAACTAACAGATTTTGCAGCTAACTCGGGTTCTATGAGTCCCATCACAATGCAGTTTGATTCATTCGACTCGACATCGACGGGATATATCGATTTTAGCTCCAAGTTTTGCCACTAGGGGGCGCTTTCTATCTCGTGTTCTATGGCCCGATTACGACAAAAATTGTCTCATTCAACTGGATTTCGATAGCTTTACAGATTTCGGTTATGTTCGTATAGAACAGTGTGCGCCCTCTGGCGGTGGAACGTGGAACTAAAGGATTTTTCAGCTAACTTGAGTTCTATGGGTCCCATCACAACGCAGTTGAATTCATTCAACTCGACATCGGCAGGATATATCGATTTTAGTCTCAAGTCTTACCACCAGGGGGCACTTTCCTTTCTCAGGTTCTATGGGCCCCATCATTACGAGGTATGGCTCATTCGACTCGAAATCGACAGCCTCAAAGATTTCAGTTATGTCTGTATATAACAGAGTGCGCCCCCTGGTGGTGGAATATGGAACTAACAGATTTTGCAGCTAACCGAGTTTTATGGGTCCCATCACAATGCAGTTTGATTCATTAGACTCGACATCGACAGGAAATATCGATTTAGTTCCAAGTTTTACCACCAGGGGCCGCTTTCTATCTCGGGTTCTATGAGCCCGATTACGACAAAGTTTGGGTCATTCAACTGATTTCGATAGCTTTACAGATTTCTGTTATGTTTGTATAGAATAGATTGCGCCCCCTGGCGGTGGAATGTGGAGATAAAGGATTTTTTAGCTAACTTGAATTCTATGAGTCCCATCACAATGCAGTTGAATTCATTCAACTCGAAATCGACGGGATATATCGATTTTAGTCTCAAGTCTCACCACCAGGGGCGCTTTCCTATCTCGGGTTCTATAGGCCCCATCATTACGAGGTATGGCTCATTCGACTCGAAATCGACATCCTCAAAGATTTCAGCTATGTCTGTATAGACCAGAGTGCGTCCTCTGGTGGTGGAAGATGGAACTAACAGATTTTGCAGCTAACTCGAGTTTTATTGGTCCTATCACGACGAGGTATGGTTCATTCGATTTGAAATCGACAGAATCGGAGATTTCAGCTATGTTTGTATAGAACGGAGTGCGTCCCCTGACGGTGGAACTAACGGATTTTGAAGCTAACTCTAGTTCTATGGGTCTAGTTCTATGCAGCGCGGTTTGATTCATTCGACTCGACATCGACAGGATACATCGATTTTAGTTCCAATTTCTGTTTCCAGTTAGTTCCCATTTCTGCATTCCAGTTCAGACCCTTCATCCTAAGGTCCTGCTTAAAACTGTCAGCTGGCCCCTTTTGGGGCCCTCACTATAGCTCCCTTAAAAATCGTCCAATTCACTAGCTTTTTTTTCTAGCAACTTCCAAGGACTTCTAGCTACTACATGAACAACACAAAATTTTCTCGAACAAAACCCGCTCCCCCTGTAACCTTTTAAGTTTTTGTGCCCTAATTTTTTAATAACTTGCCTCCATTTTCACCGATGATCTTCGTTTTTGGGGCCCCTTTCTCCATTTAGTTATTCCCTCATTTCTGCATTCCAGTTCAGATCCTTCGTCTTAAGTTCTTGCTTAAAACTATCACCTAGCCCTTTTTGGGCCCCCTACTATAGCTCCCTTAAAAATCGTCCAATTCACTAGCCGTTTTTTTTAACACCTTCTTAGGACTTCCAGCTGCTACATGAACAACAACATTTTATTCTCAGACAAAACCCGGGTTCCCTGGACCCCTTTAAGTTTTTGTGCCCTAAATTTTTAATCACTTTACTCTTTTTTTTGTCTGATTTTATTCGTTGTTGGTACCCCTTTCTCCAGTTAGTTATTTTTCCATTTCTACATTCTAGTTAAGACCCTAGGGTCAGGTACGCGGCCCCTTGACGTTTTTGTTCCATAAATTGTAAATAACTTTACTCCTTTTAATCTGATCTTCTTCGTATTTTGTGACCTTTTTTCCATTTAATTATTCCACCATTTCTACAGTCCATTTAGGACACTGGCCTGAACCCGGTCCAGGACCCTTGAACAATTTTGCGACATGCATTTTCATCCCTCTAATTATGTTACTCTCTGGCTGCATAACTTTAAAGTTGAGTCTTGCACTCCTCTCCCCGGGCCACCACCCTCATATTTTTATTGGGACCCTAGGGATCTTTTTTAGCATTTCTTTAAAATTTTATTCTAATGATTAATTTATACCCTATGCTTAGTTTCGATTAATTGACATTTTCATCAATAACCTCAAAAAAGTAATGATATCAGTACAAAAACACTTAACGGGTTAAAATTTGTGACGCAGCATTTTCTTTTGGCTGTAAGAATTTTAAATATGGGTCTTAAAAGCAATGATATCAAATTTAAGTGACGCTATGTTAATAATATTTTTAAAAATCATCATTTTCTTTTTAGTTTTATTTATATTCACAGGTGCAATTATTATCTTAACATGAAAAATTATATAACATTTATTCAATGATGCTTTTTCATTCAGATCTCTCAGGAATTCAATATATGGGTTTTAAAAGAAATGATATCAAAATTTGAGTGACACCTTGACGTGAATTTAGTAGGATTGTTTTAAAATTCAATTTAAATTATTTTTCGTTTGTCTTCTAAAGTATATTTACACATACAAACAATACTTTTAATTTTTCAATACACTGTTAAATATATTACTTTCACTGAGCCTATATTATGTATTGAAATGTATTTATTTCAACAAACTGATTTATGTTTTGTGCCACGATATCCAAAATCATAAGTAAAATTTATGTAAATGATTATTTTGCGTCATATTATCCAAACAAAGGGAAATGTATGCAAGTGGATAATATGACGCAAAATAATCATTTATAACGCAAAATAATCACCGCCATGCGAAACTTAAAACTGAGCAGTTGAAAATACTTTTATTATCTATTACAGAATTAGTCAGCAGTGAAAACAGCCAAAGAAGTAAAAAAGAGAAAAACGTATCTGGCTATTTTAATTTTCTTTTAGATTATGAAAGGATTATATTATGAAAGGATACTTAAGATGTTTGTAAAATAATTAATAATATGCAAATATAAGTGTAAATAGAGTAGAATTAGTAGAAGTAGAGTAGAGTTTAGAGTAGTATACTATAATTTATTTAATTTATATGTACTAATTTGTGTATTTCGGAGAAGACAGAGAGTTATTTTACTTTCTTAAATCCTTTTTAGAAACATTGTTTTCATTGACAGTGTGGCAAATGCTTTTCGTATTATCACATTTATACATTTTAATGCACATTGGTTGCAATTTAAAAGTCGTTTCTTATCCTAAATTACAAATGCATATTATACTGTCTTGTAGATTTACTTTCTTTATATGAAGTTTTGTGAAAAAAACAAATTAAATTAATAAAGCGAAAAAAAATAATAAAGTTGAAAAAAAAATAAAGCGAAAAATAAAGTATTTGTGGAACATTTGAAACCTTAAACAATGAAATGTTCTAATATTTTTTTCACATGTTTCAATATAAAATATCCTGGTAAAAATAAATTATTGCTTACAAAATTCAGTTGCTTCAAGCAAGAAATATCATTTAATAGCTTAAATTTTGTCCGGAAAAAATGTTGATTGTTTTTTTAAATATATGTAAAATAACATTTTATAAAAAAATCTTTTAACATACAAACATAAAAGAAACGCATATATGAATAATCTTCAACTTTTAAATATTTTTCTTTTGTACCTTTTCTAGTGTTGTAACTGTAATTCTTTGAATTAAAACTCGTGAGTTTGATTCATTTTCTGTGAGTTTTCAGTTAAGTTCATTCACTTTTTGAAAAATGAGCATCGAACTCAAAAAATTCGCTAGTTTGAGTCAAAATTACAACTCATTCAATTTCTTTTTCATAATTTTCTAAAAAAAAATCTTGACTTAAAATTATCCGCTTTCAATTGTAAATTTCCAAAAACTAGCAGAACTCCAGTGTAGAATACTGAGAAGACATATGTGCGCGGATGCAATTATATATTACGGTTCACACTTAATATTTGAAGTAACCTGTTCACTCCCTACTTTCTTTCCCCTCCATACCACTCTGCTCGGAGCACAACGAAAATATTTGACATATCACAGTCGACATTTTACGATTCAGCGATTGCTTTTATTTCATATCAGAAACTCCTCAGATATTTCAGAATAACAACTCATTTGAATTGTTTGAATAAAGTGTTTTACATCATTGGCTATGTTTATTATTTCAGAGTAGGTAAGGTTTTCTTATAATAGAGACACATATTAAAATTTCAATGTTTTTCCGTAAAACAGATGGCATATGCAGAATCACAAAAATGCATTTACTAAATCAAACTATCTGTATTTCCAAGAAAAATTATTATTTAACACGTGAGTATTGGCGCATTTACTGACGTTAAAAATAAGTACGATGTTTTAGCAAAAGTGTAATTATTTAGATTACACAGTTTTTCCATTTATGAGATGATATTTCTAGAAACCTACGAAAAGCATATTTATGGTATGGAACCAAATATATGTTAGTCAGATTACTTAAGGTGTCTGCATTGTCACATTTACTATCGCTAATATTTCACATTTTGATCCCATTGACAATAATTCATACTGAAGTCTCTGATTATTTTATTTTATCAGCTGAAATAGAAAGAAATGTTTTATAATGATGTAAAATAATGGAAAAATTATTTTATAATGTTTCAGTTGTTAATGCTTTTACACGTTTTTATTTGCATTATGAATACTTACTACCAACAAGCATAGCAGTTTGCTAATTTATCTTGAGTGTAAAGAAATACAAGTAAGCTCTGGAAAATGTTATTTATTTTAAATTGGAAGAAAAAAAAGACTCATTGAAAGAGGATAAAAGTGATAAATGAATCTGAAACCTTGAAATATACTTTGATTTTGCTGTCCAGAACACAAATGTTACATAAAATATGTACATTTATTGGAAAACTGCTGAATTAAACACATAAAATTCCTAAAAATAATCTTTCTTTCAAACAGGCTTTTATTGGCACATTTGAAGAAATTGAAAGTAGTAAGCTGGTAATAAACAAGCTTAAATACTTGGTAACAGCTGAATAATAAAAAATGGTAAATATACAGGTTTAATTAATATTTGAGTCTTCTTGATTCATGTGTGCATAATTCTTATTAAAGTGATCCTAATCTACAATACAATGAGTTCATATGTAATTTTTTGAATTAAATAGAAAGCTATATTTAGCAAAAGAATTTCTTGAAATAAATATATTTGTAGTTATAAGGAAATGTATAGAACTATTCTAACGATGTACTATTTTAGTTACATAATTTTATTTTTAATTGAATACTTAAGATATATATAAACGTTGACTATTTTATATATATTTAGATTTAGAATAAATATCAGACTGAAAATATATTCCGATTATAATTTACAGCGTACTATTGGGATTTACAATGGTTAAAGAAGTTATTTTTTATTTTACAGTTGTTGCAGCTTATTCATAATTTATTAAGACATCAAAGTGTTTTTAATTATTACTATTTTTTTATAATATATTTATTGAAAATCAAAGACTTACAATTCTTATTGAAGACTCAAAATCATGAAAAAAATTGATTTATCTGAAGTATGAAAAACTGACTGAACGTGTTGAAGTCATTTCAGCGTTATTTTGGAATGTTTTTAATTTTGATGAATCATTGTCAAGATTGAGAACATTCTTAAACTATTTGATTTTCAATATTTGAATTTTCATTGATGTCAGTTGGATTTCATTGATGTCAGTTGGTAATTTTTTTATGTATTGAAAGTTGTGATGTAGTCGTTTCAATTTTGTTAACCACAATGAACATCTGTTATTGTGCATAAGTTTCTTATAAAGCTTGACTAACTTGTAGACAATTCTTCTTCAGAAAGTATTACTAACTTAACTTTTATTGTCCAAGAACAGAGCTAAAAAAACTGGTTAAATTGCGGCATACTTATCGCAAAACTTTTTTAAGTGACTAACCCGATTGGTGTAGATATTATTCTGAACAAAGAATTGTTTTTAAAACCGAAATTTTAGGACAAAATATCATATATATGTTTAAACTGATAGAATTTTAAACATTTTGATGTCATTGAAAACAATTCTTACAGTAACTTTTGATTATTTTATTGTATCAGTTGAGATGGAGTAAAATGTTTTAGAATAATGAAAAGTCGGTGTATAATGCTTTACTTATTAATGTGGTTGAACGTTTGAAGTGCACAAAACGTTAAAGTTTGTTACTTTATCTTGAGTGTTAAGAAAGACAAATATTCTCCGAAATGTGTTACTTCCCTTAAATTGGAAGAACCAACACGACACAATTAAAGATTATAAAAGTCATAAATGAATCTCAAATTTAAAAAAAAAGCCCAAAAATTTACAAACAGTTAATTTTTTTAATTTGTATTTCATAATCAAGACTTCCAATGTGTAATAAAAAGTCTAAATTTATTTGAAAACTGCTAAATTTAATAATTATTTTCCGAAAAATAATGTTCTCTGTAAACCCGCTTTTATTGTCAAGAATTCATCAGAGGTAATTTAAAATTTACAAACTGGTAAATTACAAGCTTATGTAATTTGTAACAGCTGAAGCGTAAAATACTGGTAAACATTTATTTTTAATTAAAATTTGAATGTAGTTGATTAAAACGATTCTCAGATCATCAGCTGAGAGTTCAAATGTGGTTTTTCTAGGAAATAGAAATAGTTTTCAGAACAATAATGCATGAATTAAACATACTTATAGAATAACAAAAAAATATAGCCTATTTCTAATAATGAGGTATTTACGTTATTTTATTTGATTCACAATGCAATATTTTAGAAATGTTGTTTGTTTCTACTGATTTCTATTTAGACTTAATATGATGCTGAATTAATATTTTGCGTAGAATTTCTAACAAAAGATTAAAATTTGGAATACTTCACGATGTTTTTTATTTTAAAGTTCTTTTAGCTTATTCAAAATTAATAAAGACATCAGATTTTATTTTATTTTTTGATAATATAGCTATTGCAAATTAAAGGCTTACAATTCTTATTCAAAGCTAAAAATTATGGAAACAGATAAAGTCTCGATTGGATTTTTTGTCGTCACGCACATTTTAAAACAGGGATCTAAAGGAATTGAAGCTTACTTATCAAATAAAAACAATATCTACGGTAGAATATTATTTACGCTTGCAGATTACCTTACAAAATATTCAAAAACATTCGACAGAGTTCGTTATCGAATCACAGATCAAATAAATAAAGAATATCCGAATGGTACATTCACAGGAATAATAGGGATGGTAAATCGATCAGAAATTGATATTGGTGTTCAACCAGTTACTATGCACGAAGCAAGCACAGAGATGGTGGACTTCTCTTACCCATATAAACTACTTTTTACTACATTTGTGATTCGAAAAGCAGAATACAAACCTCAGATTTTTGGAATTTTCCAAACATTTTCATTGCCGCTTTGGATAGCTATCTTCTCAACATTGATTGCGATGTCTGTGGCACAATACACCATCTCTAAAAGAAGGTATTCCTTTAATATCATTTTACTTCACGTTTTCGCGGTATTGTTAAGGCAAAGTTCTATTTTAAAGCCAGCAACAGTGATAGACAACTTGCTCATCCTTTCGTGGGTTGCAGGAGCAATGTTTCTTTGTCTGGCTTACGATTCCGTGTTTTTGTCGTTTCTTGCATTTCCTCCAATCAATCAAATTAAAGATATGCCACAGTTGGCCAAGGCTGTAAAAGGCGGACACTATCACTGCGTAGTGGTTACTCAACAATCAACAATTTTTGAATTGTTATTAAAATCAAAACATGAAAATTTAAGAATGATTGGACAAGACATTAAGATGAATAACTTAACTAACGAGAATACTATTCTAGATTTTCTTAACGCTAAAAACAAACAAGATCTCGCTCTTCTAGTAGATACAGATTTTGTTGATTTTTTTACAGTGGGAAAAAAATTCGTCTCTGAAGACCTTTTTCTTGAAAATATGGCTGCAATGATAATCCGAAAAGATTTTTGCTGCAAAAATTTAGTAGAAAAATTCGTTCATAGATTGATGGCTTCGGGATTGTATTTCAAATACCAGAAGGATGCATTATTTTTAATTCGTTTGCCACGTCTACTAAAATACGAAGAAAAAGACACGAGTATCAGACAATTTGCCCTTATAGATGTTGCTCCTGCGTTTATATTTTTAATATTTGGACACGTCATTTCTTTCTTAATTCTTATCGTAGAAAAATTGTCAAATCGTATGAAGAAAGTGAATCCCATGAAGAGAAATATAAAAAGAAGAAAGAGAATCGCACACAAAGAAGATGCTATGTAATTGACTTTGAAAATTCAATTGAATTATTCTATTCTTATATTACCAAATCTTATTTAATTTCGCAGATGTTGCATGAAAATAACATGAAAATTGCATATAATTAGCACTGCATTAAATAGCACCATGTATTTCACTCTGAGAATATCACACTGCTTTAGATGTTTTAAATTATATGAGACTATTATGTAATAAAGATTTTGTATGATTAAATCTGTATCAAATTATACATTAATCGTATGGTATCAAATTGTCGCGAAAAGATTTTATAGAAGAAATACACATCCGAGATGTGAAACGCGTTTGAAACTGTCTCATTCTTCTGTCCGAAATTTTATTTTATTTTTTCTTTGGAGCCGCTCAGACTTATCACAAACATAAATACCGGTTTTTTTTATCTCCGCAATGAAGTCCGAATATCTCTGGACAGGTGTAAGGAACAACCCTCTATTATATCACTTTCTGTTTGTTAGATCTTTGGGGTCATTTTAAGATGTAATATGTTCATTTCGGTTCAGTTGTTAAAAAGCTACATCTCAAAACGGTATCATTTTCTTACTCTAATCTCGAACACTGCTTTCCCCTGAACCGCGTTGTATTTTGCTTTAACGTGCTATAAATATATTTATTATTGTATAAAATGCTTAAATTTATTTTTACTTAAGTCTTTATTTTTAATTAGAGAGCGTATATGTGTAATTATGTCATTTATTAAACAGTTATTAAGTCTGGAAGTTCAGTTACTTTTTCAGTTCATAGAGGAATTTCGGAGATTTTTCCGTTTTTAACGAATCCTGGCACCCCTTAAAAACAACTAATAATAGCATATTTCTATTTATCAAAATTTTTGGTCAATGTTTTATAAAGTTTTCAATACCTTTTATATGAAATTCAGGAAAATTTAAAAAGATCGATTTGAGCTGTTTTTAAGTTAATGTTCTCATGGGAATAACGTCAGGTACACAGTGATATTCTTAAGCCTCAACTTGAATGTTTTCGTTTTATTTTTCAAAAACTAATACCTGTTTCATATACTTTGTACCTGTCTCTAAATTTACTTACCAGTTTTATATCTTTATGGGAAAGCTAAGTAATTTTAAAAATCTGATTTCTGAGTTCATATTTTTTACTTTTGATTCGCGACTTCCCCTGGTCATTACACTATTGTTTATGTTTGCTTTGTCCCATTTAAGTAATAGAGAATTTTGTTCGTTCTTATAAAATTAAGTTTTATATATACTAGAATCTTTTAGGTAGCTTTCAATGCAAAAAACTACCTATTGCAACCGTTCGGAGGAAAGCAATTCCAAAAAATGTTGGTATATTTTCACCGATCCAGACACCCAAACCACTCTCCGTTTTCAAATGTTGATTTATATATATATCCACATATATATAATATATTTGACATATGTCATGTTGTAACTCTCTTATTTAAGAACCGATTTGGATGCAACTAAATATGTGTATATGACGTACCAAGGTTTCGACCTAGTTCGTTGGCCAGTTTCATCCGCCATCTTGTTTCAAAATGGTGGCAAGTTAAATATGTTTAAATTTTTAAAAATTCAAAAAACATGTACAAAAAATTTTAAATTGATTTTTTTAAGTTTTGATTCTGGGACATTTTTGGTTTTTGCTATATCTTAAAAAATGGCTGAGATATGGCAATTTGAAATTCTACGGTGGCTGAGATTTTGAAATAATTTGATATTTGTTATGCTGTTTGATATTTGTACTCTCGTCTGCTATAACTCTCGTAAATATACTGATCAGCAGGGCTATTAAACGGTTTTTGTTCTTGTCGTTTGTACGAAATTTCCCCTAAGAAACCGTTAAACCTTTAAAAACAACCTCATTAGATACCGTTTTGCGAGATCTTCTTTCACGCTTAACAAATTTAGTACTAATTTCAGCAATGTTTTCTGGGTATCCATGGAAGATTAGTACAGCGTTCGCTGCGTATTTCGACTTAAATTCCACATAGCTGTCATAAATCAATCCGAATGATTGAACATCCTGCTACAAAACTCTGCAGTAAATACCTGCCATCTACTACATACATACATACATCTGCTCCCAAAAGTGGTATCTGGTGAGAGTGAAGTGAATTCCTTGTACAAAATTCCTTCTCCCTGACCATTCTGGAATTTCTCATCTCTCTCTTGTTCAGAAGTCGTAAAAGATGTCCCACCGAACTCTTCAATTTCTTCGCATTTCCGCTGAAGTGGCGTCAGAGCGACCAAAACGACATTAATTGAACAAGACTGCATTTTTCTTTTTTTTCTTGTTTACAATTTTCGACATATGTTATTATTATGTAAAACTCTTAATAATTATAAATATTCTTCAATCAGATTACGAGAAAAAAAATTGGTGTTCTCATCTATTCGGAGTGTTTGTTTTTATAGCTTTCCTAATCACATGATTTCAATTTGTTTTGTTAGTGCTTGCTATAAAAGGTTTAAAACTTGGTAAGAAAATTTTAAATATTCAAGATGTAACTATAAATAACTAAAGAGCTTCAAATTGGTGATTGAAATGGATGCATAGTGACTGGATCGCGTTTTCTCCCTCCGATGATGCAATTTCAATATCACTGAAATTCTTTTTACTCGTATGCCAAAACTATTCATCTTAGGAAAAAACATTGTATGTGAAAAATGTAGGAAATTTTCTCTTGTTTAATTTGGAGCAATAATATTTTCAAAAAAGTTTAACCCTTTGCTAAATACAAGGGAAAAACCTATTTTTACATGATTTTTCGCTTATAACTTTTTTTAGCAGACCAGGTATAAGGTGACAAAGTTGAAATTCGTGTTCAGCACCCCCAAAACATAAAGGAAGAAAGAGAAAAAAATTCTCCAAAACATTGCAGGCAGAATCCTAGGCTGACTGGACTAAAATATGAAAGATGTGTTCTAATTAGACATACTCGTGTCATCCCGTCTCTGTGCCAGTATTAAGGAATGGCACAGCTCCAAGTTTTATCGGACGTTCTGTTGTTCAAGGAACTAATCGCCTCTGGCAATTGAAGAACACACCCTTTCTTTTTAGTCAATTATTTCTTTTTCGTACTTTTAGTTTCGATGGCAAAGTTTGTAATTAGTAAACAATTACTATTTTCCTTTACTCCCGTAAGTTGGAAGTGTAAAAAAAAAGTGAAAAAAAGATTGTACTTTGATGCCGGATTTTTGAAGTCGCCAGATTTTTGAAGTCGCCGGACTTTCGAGGTCTCTCTCTCTCTCTATATATATATATATATATCAGTACAAAAACCCTTAACGGGTTAAAAGTGTTGACGCAGCACTTTCTTTTGGCTCTATGAATTTTAAATATGGGTCTTAAAAGCAATGATATCAAATTTAAGTGACGCTATGTTAATAATTCTTTTTTAAATCATAATTTTCTTTTTAGTTTTATTTATGTTCACAGGTGCAATTATTATCTTAATATGAAAAAATATATAAAATTTATTCGCTGATGCTTTTTCATTCACATCTCTCATGAATTCAAAATATGGGTTTTAAAAGAAATGATATCAAAATTTGAGTGACACCTTGACGTTAATTTAATAGGACTCTTTTAAAATTCAATTTAAATTATTTTTGGTTTGTCTTCTAAAGTATATTTACACATACAAACAATACTTTTAATTTTTCAATACACTTTTAAATATATTACTTTCACTGAGCCTATATTATGTATTGAAATGTATTTATTTCAATAAATTGATTTATCTTCTGTGCCACGCTATCCAAAATCATAAGTAAAATTTATGTAAATGATTATTTTGCGTCATAGTATCCAAACAAAGGGAAATGTATGCAAGTGGATAATATGACGCAAAATAATCATTTACATAAATTTTACTTATGATTTTGGATAGCGTGGCACAGAAGATAAATCAATTTATTGAAATAAATACATTTCAATACATAATATAGGCTCAGTGAAAGTAATATATTTAAAAGTGTATTGAAAAATTAAAAGTATTGTGTTACGGTTGGTTTCAACAAATTTTTTTTTTTTAATCTACATTAATTATTTAAATCACTTTCTCAACATTTATTTAAAAGCACTCTTTTTTTCTGTTTCTAATAAAAATTTAAATAAATAAAAGTAATTGTAATAATTATAATAAAATCAGTTTTTATTTTTTCTTCTTTCTTTTTCTTTTTGCAAAGTAATTTCAACGTTTATAGTCTAACGTAGCTTCCTGTTTTTCAAATACGAAAAGCAGACAGCAAGGGAGGGATGTTTTGTCAGTAGACTGCACAGGTGGAAAATTTGGAGTCATCTAGTCTGACTTTGATATAAGAATGACCGACCGCCCTGTATAAGAATTACGTTATCTTATGAGTGTACTATACACGCAATTAGGCTTTGTAATAGACCTATAAGAATGGCCTAACCTTTCTGTGATTAAATTAAAAAAAAAAAAAAAAAAGGGAGGGAAAATTCAACTTTATTAAATTAGGACTTTAAAATTTCTTAAGTTTAAATTCATAATTGACTGTTTCAATGAACATAAATTGAAGTTCACTCAATGTTATACAATCGTATTTTTGATCTTGATTTAAGGATGGATAGATTAATAAGTGAAACAGTAATATTAAATTTAATTTCATAAAATGTTAAATTAAGCTTTAACTCTCCTCTTTCAGAAACATTGTTTTTCTAAAATATACACCAAAATTGTTTTATTTAAAAAAGTAAAAAAAAAAAAAAAAAAAAAAAAAAAAAAATATCCAGTCATTATACACCACTATACGATTCTTGGTTAACCGATCGGATCTTGTTCAGAATCTCTATGGTTGTTCTAAAATTTTAGTACATCATCATATCCCTATTCTATTAACGGATTTAACTCTTTCCCCTTTTGGTCCTCATATTGGAGGAATTTCAGGTTGTCTGCATTTTTCCAAATTATATGATGATTACACTTTTGTTAATTTAATGTGTATGGAGATTTGAGCTTGATCGGGTTGGAGTGGAGTTGGGTGTTCTTTATGCAATCCAGTATGCTACTTGATTTAGAAATCTGTTGCCCCTTTCTACATTTAATATTGTCTTAAAATGATGAGTTCAAAATTATCATTGTTGTATTAACCTATTCGGATTCTTAAGTTTTGATATTTTGATTAGTTTAATATAATTTGCTACCTTTTCCATGGCAACAGATTTCAGTGGAGCTAATCAGGGTATACTTATTTTTTTCTAAATATTTAATTGTCAAGTGAAGATTGAGTAATAAATGAGCTTTTTAAGTTTAAGTAAGTTGTGTTTTAGAAAGAACCCCAAAACACCACAACAAATGGAGCCGTAACAATTCGGTCTCTGGGTTATTGATTTTTTTTACTTGTATGTATTTATGTATCAAAGAGCAACTGGGTGTTTTTGCAATTAAAATTTTATTTATATGTTCAAGTGTAAAAAGAGGTCTAGGCTCTCTCTCTGTGCTAGTAAGCTACAATTCCCAGTCAAAATTATGCCTTGTGAGCATAACCTTTTCTTATTTACAAAAAGCATAGTCCTGTACTTAAGTTTTATGTATTTATAAGGTTTTCCTTTCCCCTCTCTTTTTCTCATTTTTAAGTTGTCCCCCCCCCTTTTTTCATTTTCTTTTTGGTTTGTTTGTCATTTTCTAACTCTAACTATGGCTGATAAGCACTCGGAAGCAATTGCCACTATTCAGCGAAAAAATGCTTTAGTGGATAATTTGTCAAACATTCCCCCATTCAATGGAGAGGCCAGCTCAGTCTGCTTCTCAGATTTTTCTGAGAAATTTGAGAGTTTTGCCAAATTATTCGACTGGAATGAGGAGGAGAAAAAATTCGTTTTGTTAGCTAGATTATCAGGAGCTGCTTCTAGGCGAATAAAAATTCACAAAGCAAAAACATCTGGTGAGCTATTAAAAATCTTAAAAGAGAGTTATACTTCACAGGCCACACCAGATGTTGCCCTCAGTCATTTTTTAAATTTTAAACAGCCACCCAATATGAGTGTTCAGGAGTTTTATGACAAGGCATATGATATGTCATTAAGAGCCCTTGTAATTGAAGGTATCCAGGGTGAAGTAGTCGATAAAAGCCGAACGGCTCTACTACACTCCATGCTGTTGAGCAATCTTACACCAGAAGTGCGAAAGGGGGTAATTGCGAGAAATCCACAATCCCCAGAAGAGGTCCTCAAAATTGCGCTTCTTGAGGAAAAGGCTTATAGGAGCATTAACCCTCTCTACAACCACCGCGAGGAAATTCTCAACCCTAATTTGACCCAAAACCTACCCTGTGCTGCAGTTTTTCAGCAAGATAGCTCACAAAAGAAGGAGATAGACCAACTAAAATCTCAAATTGATGTTTTAGCAGCTAAGATAGACAGTTTAGTTGATCTTAGGGCTAGGGATGTACAGGAGAAAAACCAAGAGGTAAGACCCGTAACCTGCTATAGGTGCTCCGTACAAGGCCACTATGCCAGAGATTGTCCACTAAATTTTGTCGACTATAATTTTAGAAGGGGAGGTGGTCAAAATTTCAGGAGCCGTGGGCAAAATTATAGAAACAGAGGTGAAAATCCTAGAGGGAACCACAATCAGCGAGGCGGATATAGGGGAAGAAGAGGTGGTTATTACCAAAACAATAGGAGCACAGCTGCGAACAGAAATGAAGAGCAGGCGGTAAATAACACCCCAGTAGCTAACAATGAAAGTGAGGCTTTAAACTATTAGTGGCCGGATCAGATGTGGTCAAGTCGATCCCCAACAGGCCCCTGGACCCCCCCAACTGTGTATAGTATGTTTCAGCCCCAATCATATACATTACCAACTGCAAGAATTTACATAAATAAAGTTTGCCTAAATGCATTATGTGACACGGGTTCTGCAATTAATCTCCTGAGTGGTACTGATTGTAACTGTTTAGAGAATTTTGAAATGGAGAATTGCAATATCCCCATTATGACTGTCACCGGTGAGAAAGTTCACCTAAATAAGAATGTATTTTTAAAATTTGTTTTTGATAATGTTCAATGTCAAGCTGAATTCTATGTAGTGGAAGGTAAATTAGCAGAGGAATTTAATATGATTTTGGGAATGCCATTTTTGAAAGAGTACCGGGCAAGTATAAATTGTGATACAAATGCTGTCGCTCTTAAAGTGCCAGTTTCAGGCCAATGTAAACAAAGCGTAGAAACCCCAAGTAATACTTCAGGGTGTAATACTTGTCTTGCTACTAATTCTGTAAATATTTCTAACTCTGTATATAGTGTAAATTCTAATAATAATTGTATAAATAATGATTGTGTTAAAAATAATTCTGTAAATATAAAATGTGTCAACAAAGTAGGGGAGAATTCAAAAAGTAGTAATGCCAATAGCCCTCCTGAAAATTGTGCATGTGAGAAAGTTCATGACTCAGTTAATATTGAAAATGGGAATCATAGTAGTGAAAATATGGTAGTTCAGGACCCGCAGTTGAGTAATATGGGAAAAGATGTTGAGATAGTCATTCAAACTGAGTCAGATAAGGAAGTTGAAAGTGTTGCGCAGAACTTTTGCATGCAAACAACATCAGGCGGTAGCTCTGAGGGTAATAACACTGAAAATTTTTCAAGTATTCAAAGTGTCGACAACATTCTTTCAGCAGCGAGTCAGGTAACTCAGGGTAATTTAGCTGAAGAGACTACTGAAATTTGTAATATTGATGAAAGTGAAGATTGGGTAAGTATAGAGGATAAGGTACCTGAAGTCGAGGAGGAGAGCAATGAAGATAGCAGTAGTGATAAAACCAATAAAAATAAAAATATAAGTTTCGCTGTGTTATGTAGCAAAATTTCAATTCCCCCGCAGTCAAAAATGTTAGCCCAGGTTAAAAGTTATAAGGAAAATTTTATTAAGGAAAATGATATTGTTATGTTAGAACCTTTGGCGAAAAATTTAAATCAAGGTCTCCTTACCTCCAGAGCCATTTGCACTAAAGAACATGGCCTATATATCTCATTTGCAAATTTTTCAGACAATTGCATTCATTTAAATAAAGGAACCTTTGTTGCCAAAATTCAAAAATGTGTAGACCAGTCAAATATACCCGTAACTGATAATAAATTAACCTATAATACAAATTTGGCCCCTCCAATTGGTGACTTTGATCACGCTGATCTCACTTGGAGCTCTGAAATTAATTTAGATCATTTAGAACCCCCATTAAAACTTAAAATGCAAAATTTTCTAGACAAAAACAAAGATGTATTTGCAGCATCGGTCTTAGATTTACCCGGCTGTGATACAATCCCGCATGAAATTAACTTAACTTCAAATAAACCAGTTAAAGGCAAAGCTTATAGAGTCCCCTACAAATTACGTCAAGAAATGGAAGACCAACTTAATACTTTGTTACAGGCGGACATAATTTCCCCTTCCATGTCTGAATTTGCTTCTCCGGTTATTCTGGTTCGGAAATCAGAAGGTTCCTATCGACTTGCTGTTGACTACAGAAGATTAAATAAAAATCTTGTTAAAGATGCTTACCCAATACCTAACATTACCGACTCTGTTGATGCTTTAAGTGGGGCTAAATTTTTTTCAACGCTAGATCTAACTAGTGGTTTTTTTCAACAGATTATTCGCCCAGAGGATAGGCATAAAACTGCTATAATCACCCACAAAGGACTTTTTGAGTGGACCCGTAACTGTTTTGGGCTCTCAAATTCAGGTAACAGTTTCCAAAGACTTATGAATGCTATTTTCGGTGATTTAGGCAATCTTGGAATTCTTGTTTATATCGACGACATTGTAATTGCCTCCAGTGATGTTAATTCTCATTTTGAGAAGCTTAGCATGGTCTTTGAAAGGTTAAGACTGCATAAACTTAAACTTAAGCCCAGTAAATGCACTTTCCTTTCGAATAAAATACAATATCTAGGTTTTGAGATTTGTAGTGGCCAAGTATCACCTATCAATAAAAATATTGCCGTAATAGAAAATTTTAAACCTCCAACTACCCGAAAGGCTGTTAGGTCATTTATTGGAACTCTATCTTTCTATAGGAGATTTATACCAGATTTTACTAAGAGAGCTAAAAATCTAATCAACTTAACGAAAGAGACAGGAAAATTTTCGTGGAATGAAGATGCACAGAAAGAATTTGAAGACCTTAAAATGGCTCTTATTTCAAAACCATGTCTTGCACTCCCTGATTTTGAGAAAGAATTCCATTTATATACTGATGCCAGTGGCGAAGCATTAGGGGCAGTGTTATCACAATTAGATGAAAATAACATGCTCCATCCTGTTGCCTTTGCCAGCAGAAAATTGAAAGATGCTGAGACCCGCTACTCCACCACTGAAAGGGAATTACTAGCTTTAGTTTGGGCTACTGCCCACTTCAAATGTTACATTGCTAATACCCATTTTTTCATCTATACAGACCATGCGCCTCTAACATTTATGTTAAAAATTCACGACCCTACATCTCGCATGGCTAAATGGATCTGCACTCTCTCAGACTTTAATTTTACAATCAAGTTTGTTAAAGGTAAGTGTAACAGTGTCGCAGATTTCCTTTCGAGGTATGTCAACAATGATAACTCCAATGATACTGTTAATTGTAATTTTTGTATACAAGTCGAAAAGGAAGTTACTTTTATGCCTCATTCTAATCTACTTGAAAAAATTGGTGAATTACAAAAATCAGACAAGAAATGCTGCGAGATTGCAAGAAAACTAGACCAAGGTGTAGAAATTGCTCCTAAATACATGAAATTTTTTTTTAGAGATGACATTTTAGTTTGTGAGGATACAAGGGAGTCAGCTATTTTGAATAAATCTGTAAAGTTAGTCGTGCCAAAAGAATTGGTTACTCAAGTTTTTGCACTAACACATGAGTCCCTAGCGGCTTGTCATCAAGCCTTTCAAAAGACCATTGATCGCATTCGTGAGCACTTCTATTGGCCAGGAATGTCGTCAGATGTCAAGCATCTAGTGGAGTCATGTATTAGTTGCCAGCAGAAGAGAGCTTATAGAGCGAACCAGCTCGCCCCTCTGCAACGTATGCCGACCCCCCAGTTTCCCATGAACAAGGTTCATTTGGATCTCATTGGACCCTTACCGCAAACTTTTTCGGGAAATAAGTATATTGTCGCATATATAGATTCATTTACTAAGTGGCCAGAAGCATATGCGGTTAGTTCAACCACTTCAGATGTCATTGCGGACACTTTAGCTGATTTCATATCACGCTACGGTGCGCCCTGTTTTATTACGACGGACAACGCGAAGAATCTAATTTCAGATGCGATAGAGCACGTATATAAAATGTTTGGTATTAATCATATTAAGACCTCATCTTATCACCCGGCTGGCAACTCGCAAGTGGAGAGACAGAATCGTACTCTTAAAAATGCACTTTGTCACATAGTCAACCAAAATCAATCTGACTGGGACACTAAACTCAAATTTGCACTACTAGCTATGCGTTCAGCTGTCCACTCTTCAACTAAACTTAGCCCAGCTGCAGTTATGTATGGCAGAAATATGAATCTACCATATAATCTCTTTTCTCAACCACCTGCTTTTAATTATAATGATGCACCCTCTTTTTGCGAACTCTTAATCCCAGCTCTTCAAAAAGTATACACTGAAGTACATAGTAATTTAATTAAAGTTTCTGAGCAGCAGGAAAAATACCGTGAAAAGACAGCTGTTGATAAAAATTTTAAAATAGGAGATCTTGTGTGGTTATTTACACCCACAGTCGCCCCTTGTAATACAAAAAAATTAAGCAAGCAAAATAATGGTCCTTTTACTATAATTGAGAAGCTAAATGAGGTTAATTTTAAAATAGCGCTAGTTGCTAATCCCAAAAATTGTCAGGTTGTCCATGTTGACAGGTTGTCTTCTTTCAAAGACAGACTCCCCATCTGGTCCAGTAAACCAAAACAAACAATTGGCCTGGGATCGACTGAAAACGTGACCATCGATTCACCACACCAACCGCGCGATTCTCCTCCTGTACGCAGGTATAAGCGTAACCGATTCATTCCCTGGGCACCATATGATAGTAACCGCGCACCAGCAGTAGTGAACGTCAACAATAACGAAACTCCGGTAGCGCCGGAAGTGGAGGAAACAGACAGCGACGCGACTGAAATCATAAATCCCTCTCCCCCACCTCCCATTTCTCCGGAGATTGCAGCGGCAGAGAATAACGAGATGTGCGTAAATAAAAATTTAGCAACGGCAGATGGCAGTGAAATGCGCGTAGGTAAAAATTCAGCCACGGCAGAAAGCAGTTCAACTGCTGAGCACAGCGATTTGCGCAGGTCTCGTTCATCGATTCGTCCAGCTGCTAAATCGAATAGAAGTAGTCGTTCAATATCGATTTCTAGAACCGACTATTCGCTACGGGATAGAAGAGACCGTCCGAGTTATAAATACTAACTACCTTTTTTCGTTATTCAAGCATTTTTATTCAATTTTACCTTGTTTATTTGTATTTATTTATAGTTTAGTTAATGTGTATGTATATTTAATTTTTTTTTTTTGACATTTTTAAAACGGAACTTAGTTTTTCTAGCGTATTAAAGGTTTGTTTTGGTTGTGTGTTGATACTCTCATGTAGGCATTTTTAACCCTTTTTATGCCTATACTTAAGGTTTTTGTCTGTTTTATGGTAGATTATGTGGTATATACCCGTCCGCACCCCGTTTTCGTAGATTTTGGGTATATTTTTGCAAAAAAAAAAAAAAAAAAAAAAAAGAAACGAATGTAATTTTTGTTACTTTAAAATTTTTTTAGGATGTTGTGTTTTGTATGCCCTTTTGCCGAGGTAGATCTGTTTAGTTCAGTTTTTTTTAATGCATCAGTGTTTTGTATATAACTTTTTAAGTATGTGTTTACTTTAATTTCTACATTTTAACTAGATAGATTTATTATTTACTATACAGTTTGTGGTTTTATTTGAGCTTAAACTTTAAGGAGTGTGGGCCCTTTTTCTTTTTCTAGTACATACTGTCTCATGTACATGCCTGTATGTTGTTGTGTGTGGCTAAAAGTGCTAAAATTAACTATTTTCTTTATTCTACTTCCTATTTTTGGTGGAGTGTGTGTTTTTCCTTCCTGGTGATATATGTCACCACCCCTGTTTTTTATTTTATTTTGTGGAATGTTTTCCCTGTAGTGCCCAAAAGGCCCGAAACTGCTTTTTGCTATAAGTAGCACAGAGGCAGAGATACTCTTTCCCATGCACATTACTTGTACGTGCATTTGTAAAATCTACATAATATCCCGAATCATTAGACTGTGTTCGAAAACAAACATGTGTTCTCATATAAAATTGTTACAATTGTGTGCGTAATTCTCTAACATGGTCTGTGATACCATAATTTGTGTCTTACAGATGGATATGTATATATTTTTATTTTTATGTCGCCAGTTGCTCTTGTGTATTTTTGTATAATAGAATTAATATGTGTTTTACAAATTTCATTGACATTTACAGTGTTGTAACTATGATATTACTAGTACTTATTTACATTAATAGATAGTGTTGTAATATACTGTGATGCCAATTATTGAAGTTATGTATATAAGCAGTATAGTGACAATTAATCAGTGGGCACTTCTCTTCTTTTTCGGCTAATTTTTTTTTTCAAAATTCAATTTATGTATTATTTACAGTTCTGTTGCCAGAAGTCTCAGGAAGGATGCAGTTATGCGTAGGAATGACAGTAGTAGGGAAGTGAGGTTTCACAATCAGGTGGAACATGTGTTCTTTTACAGGTGCAGAAAATATCTTGGTCATTTTAGTGGTAAAATCAGCCTTGTGGTCCCTCCTCTGGTAGTACTCTTTTATGGTCATGTTTCAGGTAATATTTTAGGTAATGGTTTCTACGGATGTGCGAGCTCTGGTTGTATATATCCGGAATATATTGTCAGGGTGGTATTTCAGCGGTGAACTCTCTGGATCCCGTCCCGGATCGATGTATGATCTGTGTTTGTGGGTCAGTTTTTTCAGTGTTGAGGTCCCAGCATGCCATGTGGTACCAAGTTACCTTTCAAAAAAATAATTTGTTTTCTCAAAAAAATTTTTTTTTAATTAGCCGGGGGGAGCAATCTTGTTACGGTTGGTTTCAACAAATTTTTTTTTTTAATCTACATTAATTATTTAAATCACTTTCTCAACATTTATTTAAAAGCACTCTTTTTTTCTGTTTCTAATAAAAATTTAAATAAATAAAAGTAATTGTAATAATTATAATAAAATCAGTTTTTATTTTTTCTTCTTTCTTTTTCTTTTTGCAAAGTAATTTCAACGTTTATAGTCTAACGTAGCTTCCTGTTTTTCAAATACGAAAAGCAGACAGCAAGGGAGGGATGTTTTGTCAGTAGACTGCACAGGTGGAAAATTTGGAGTCATCTAGTCTGACTTTGATATAAGAATGACCGACCGCCCTGTATAAGAATTACGTTATCTTATGAGTGTACTATACACGCAATTAGGCTTTGTAAGTTTACGTCAGGCTTCAATTGGCTCTGCTATCAGGCGGATAGCTGGCGCCCATGTAAACAGAGGCTAACAGGACCCCCCTTCAGCACACGCCATGGGGGTGATGCATGGTTTCCTTCCCCCATGAAGCGGCCGGCAGAGTGGAGCGGCAAGCTGTAGTCTTCACGGTGAGTCCATTTTTCCTTTTGTTTCCATTCCCGTACCCCTGGCAGAGTGGATCGGTCCCGTTTTTCAAGCAGCGCGGGAGAATGAATGTTTACGACACTTGTTGCTTGGCCAAGAGACCTGTCGTTTGACTCGTAAAAAAAATTCGACTTATTACGGGGCTCGAAGATTGGCCTGTGGGCTGGATCGCGAAGTTGTTGAAGGCGGACAGGTTTCTGGAAGATTTTTTTTTTTTGAGAGTGGGGCATTGATGGCCCTACATTAACCATCCTAAATCATGATGTTATGATGAAAAGAGGCTATAAGGGCATTTTCGAATTGCGGATCTATAACTGTTAACGAGAAATTAAGAAGAAGATATGTGTAGCCTATTTTTTTTTTGGCGTAGTGGCGCTCCAAGATTATGACTTCTTAACCATCAGAAGTGATCATAGATATTGAACTAAACCGGTCGTTAGAAGTCGTAGTGTTCTGAGTTACGGTGATGGCTATCTTCGAATAAAACACATGCTTCAGGAAGGTGAAATTACTGACTCCGACGGTGAAGTTCTGGACCGTAGAACGATTTTCCCCTCCGGACTAGATGATGGACCTAGTAGTTGATGGCAAGTGATGCAGTGAGATGAGAGGATTGATGAATGTTAGCTTGAAACCACGTCTGAATTTTTCCCCAGCCTGAATACTCCAGCTTAAGTGCTTCATCAGATTTTGAAAAAGGAGGAAATGCTCCTAAGTGCCCATTGACTAAAATTGTAGAACTCTCTACCTGCTGTAAGTACTATTTGCATAGTTTTTCTTTTTATTTATTTGTACCTCTTTAAAAAAAAAAAAAAAATATGTTTGCTATACCAGAGTTTAAAAGTGAAATGAATATCTTTGGATAATTTCAATAAGAATAAACATTATTAACAGAAATAGTCTGTAGGTTAATATATAATGTTTGTATGTTTGAACGACCATTAAATGGTAATATGATGGTAATTTTAAAAATATGATGTGTAATTTAAAAGTAAACAGTGAGTGGTTTCAACTTAAAAGATCAGCTGTTATATTGTTTTATTAAGATTATTTTTGATAACTTAGTTGCTTCATTATTTTAAATGTTCAAATAAATTGTGTTTTTTTTTGTTTATTATCAAAGATGGTATGTTTTTCTTTCTATAAATCTCTAAATAATTAATTTTTTATATTCACAGTAGACCTATAAGAATGGCCTAACCTTTCTGTGATTAAATAAAAAAAAAAAAAAAAAAGGGAGGGAAAATTCAACTTTATTAAATTAGGACTTTAAAATTTCTTAAGTTTAAATTCATAACTGACTGTTTCAATGAACATAAATTGAAGTTCACTCAATGTTATACAATCGTATTTTTGATCTTGATTTAAGGATGGATAGATTAATAAGTGAAACAGTAATATTAAATTTAATTTCATAAAATGTTAAATTAAGCTTTAACTCTCCTCTTTCAGAAACATTGTTTTTCTAAAATATACACCAAAATTGTTTTATTTTAAAAAGTAAAAAAAAAAAAAAAAAAAAAAAAAAAATATCCAGTCATTATACACCACTATACGATTCTTGGTTAACCGATCGGATCTTGTTCAGAATCTCTATGGTTGTTCTAAAATTTTAGTACATCATCATATCCCTATTCTATTAACGGATTTAACTCTTTCCCCTTTTGGTCCTCATATTGGAGGAATTTCAGGTTGTCTGCATTTTTCCAAATTATATGATGATTACACTTTTGTTAATTTAATGTGTATGGAGATTTGAGCTTGATCGGGTTGGAGTGGAGTTGGGTGTTCTTTATGCAATCCAGTATGCTACTTGATTTAGAAATCTGTTGCCCCTTTCTACATTTAATATTGTCTTAAAATGATGAGTTCAAAATTATCATTGTTGTATTAACCTATTCGGATTCTTAAGTTTTGATATTTTGATTAGTTTAATATAATTTGCTACCTTTTCCATGGCAACAGATTTCAGTGGAGCTAATCAGGGTATACTTATTTTTTTCTAAATATTTAATTGTCAAGTGAAGATTGAGTAATAAATGAGCTTTTTAAGTTTAAGTAAGTTGTGTTTTAGAAAGAACCCCAAAACACCACAACAATTGTTTGTATGTGTAAATATACTTTAGAAGACAAACCAAAAATAATTTAAATTGAATTTTAAAAGAGTCCTATTAAATTAACGTCAAGGTGTCACTCAAATTTTGATATCATTTCTTTTAAACCCCATATTTTGAAAACATGAGAGATGTGAATGAAAAAGCATCAGCGAATAAATTTTATATATTTTTTCATATTAAGATAATAATTGCACCTGTGAACATAAATAAAACTAAAAAGAAAATTATGATTTAAAAAAAAATTATTAACATAGCGTCACTTAAATTTGATATCATTGCTTTTAAGACCCATATTTAAAATTCATAGAGCCAAAAGAAAGTGCTGCGTCAACACTTTTAACCCGTTAAGGGTTTTTGTACTGATATCATTACTTTTTTAAGGTTATTGATGAAAATGTCAATTAGTCGAAATTAAGTATAGGGTATAAATTAATCATTAGAATAAAATTTTAAAGAAATGCTAAAAAATACCCCTTGGACCCCAATAAAATATGAGGGTGGTGGCCCAGGGAAAGGAATCCAAGACTCAACTTTTAAATTATACAGCGAGAGAGTAACACAAATAGAAGGATGAAAATGCATGGCAAAACCCGTTTGTTCCATCTTCCTCCGCCAAAGGGCGCAATCTTTTCTATACAAACATAGCTGAAAATTTTCAGGCTGTCGATTCCGAGTCAAATGAGCCATACATCGTCGTGATCGGTCCCATAGAACCCGATAGGGAAGTGCCCCTGGTGGTGAAACTTGGAACTAAAATCAATATATATTGTCGATGTCGAGTCGAATGAATCAAACTGCATTGGGATGGGACCCATAGGACTTGAGATAGCTGCAAAATCCTTTAGTTCCATCTTCCACCACCAGGGGGCGGACTTTGTTCCATGCAAACATAGTTGAAATCTTTGAGGCTGTCGATTTCGAGTCGAATGAGCCATACCTCGTCGTGATGGGGCGCATAGGACCCGAGATAAGAAAGCGCCCCTGGTGGTGAAACTTGTAACTAAAATCTATATATCCTGTTGATGTCGAGTCGAATGAATCAAACTGCATTGTGATGGGACCCATAGGACTCGAGTTAGCAGCAAATTCCGTTAGTTCCATCTTCCACCACCAGGGGCCGCACTCTGTTCTATCCAAACATAGCTGAAATCTTTCAGGCTGTCGATTTCAAGTCGAATAAGCCATACCTCGTCGTGATCAGGCCCATAGAACACAAGATGGGAAAGCGCCCCTGGGGGTGAAACTTGTAACTAAAATCTATATATCCTGTTGATGTCGAGTCGAATGAATCAAACTGCATTGTGATGGGACCCATAGAACTCGAGTTAGCTGCAAAATCCGTTAGTTCCATCTTCCACCACCAGGGGGCGCATTCTGTTCTATACAAACATAGCTGAAATCTTCCAGGCTGTCGATTTCGAGTCGAATGAGCCATACCTCATCGTAATCGGGCCCATAGAACACGAGATAGGATAGCGTCTCCTAGTGGTGAAACTTGGAACTAAAATCGATATATCCTGTCGATGTCGAGTCAAATGAATCAAACTGCATTGTGATGGGACCCATAGAACTCAAGTTAGCTGCAAAATCTGTTAGTTCCATGTTCCACCACCAGGGGCGCACTCTGTTCTATACAAACAACTGAAATTGTTGAGGCTGTCGATTTCGAGTTGAGTGAGCCATACCTTGTCATGATCGGGGCCATAGAACCTGAGGTAGGAATGCAGCCCCTGGTGGTCAAACTTGAAACTAAAATTGATATATCCTGTCAATGTCAAATTGAATGAATCAAACTGCATTGTGATTGGACCCATAGAACTCGAGTTAGCTGCAAAATCCGTTAGTTCCATCTTCCACCACCAGGGGGCGCACTCTGTTCTATACAAACATAGCTGAAATCTTTCAGGCTGTCGATTTCGAGTCGAATGAGCCATACCTCATCGTAATCGGGCCCATAGAACATGAGATAGGATAGTGTCCCCTAGTGGTGAAACTTGGAACTAAAATCGATATATCCTGTCGATGTCGAGTCAAATCAATCAAACTGCATTGTGATGGGACCCATAGAACTCAAGTTAGCTGCAAAATCTGTTAGTTCCATGTTCCACCACCAGGGGGCGCACTCTGTTCTGTACAAACAGCTGAAATTGTTGAGGCTGTCGATTTCGAGTTGGGTGAGCCATACCTTGTCATGATCGGGGCCATAGAACCTGAGATAGGAATGCACTCCCTGGTGGTCAAACTTGAAACTAAAATTGATATATCCTGTCAATGTCAAATTGAATGAATCAAACCATGTTGTGATGGGACCCATAGAACTCGAGTTAGTTCCAAAATCCATTAATTTCCCCTTCCACTGCCAGGGGCGCACTCTGTTCTATATGAACATAACTGCCCCTGGTGGTGAAACTAAAATCAGTAAGTTCTATTGAGGTCGAGTCGAATGAGCTAAACTGCATCACGATTAGGAATGCACAACCTGTGGCCCGTGATGGGTAACTGGTGGCCCGCAGAGACCATACATGCCAACCTATCCAAAAATTTCGAATTTCCTTAATAATTCGTGAGAAAAATGCGCAAATTTTGTCCATAGATCGTAGGAAAATATGAATTTCATCGATCAGGTACATAAAATTATGAATTGCATCGACTGGATGCAAATTTTGTGTCAAATGGGCATGGAAAAATCACAAATTTCGCCATTTTGTCGCTAGAAAAAGAAACGCAAATTTCAATAATCGGTCAACAGAAACCAGAGATGCCAAAATCGGTAATTCTGGAGTTGTAAATTTCGTCAATCACTCAAAATCTTGAATTTTGTAAATCAGTTGAAAAAACCTGCAAATTTTATCGATAAGGCACTTAAAATCGCAAATTTCATGGATCGAGCAATGAATTTCATCGAATGGCATGGAAAGATCGCGAATTTCAACGAACAGTCGCGGAAAAAATTTGCAAATTGTCCATAGATTGTGGGAAAACATTATGAATTTTGTCTATCGGTTCTGCAAAATTATGAATTTTGTCGATAGGCATGGAAAATCGCAAATTTCGTATATTGGGCGTGGAAAAATCAAGAATTCCATCGAATGTTTGTGAAAAAATTGTAAATTTCAACAAACGGTAAAAAAAAAAAAAAAAAAAAAAATGAAAATTTTGCCATTGTCTAGAGAAGAAAAATTGTGAATTTCATTAAATGGCCGACGGAAAGCATATCAGTTGAAAATCACGAATTTTGTCAATCAGGCACAGTAAAAACATGAATTTTGTGGATCGGGAGAAGGAAAATCATAAATTTTGTTGAACGCATGCATAAAAATCATGAATTTTGTTTATCGGGCATATAAAAATCATTAATTTCGTCAAACGGATCCATAAAAATCAAGAAAGTCATCAATCGGGTGCGTAAAAATCTTGAATTTCATCGATCAGGCCTGTAAAAATATAGGACAAAATTGCCATTCGCCAATCGGCGAGTAATACTGAAAATTTGGCGACTTACTTTACTGCCACCACTGGTCAAACTTAATAGTCCCAATTGCGATGATTGAATGGAAAAAGATTTTTTCCCCGCTGTCGCTCGACAAATTTCGAAACCATTTGGCGAATTTCACGATTTTTTCCCCGAAATTATTTGACGGATTGTGACTTTTTTTCTTCTCGAAGCCATTCGACGATATTCGAAAAAATTTTCCCCTGAAACCAGTTTATGAATTTTGTGATTTTTCCACTATCAATGAATTTTGTGATTTTTCTGCTATCGATTGATGAATTTCGTGATTTATCGACTATCGATTAATGAATTTCACGACTTTTTCCATGAACGAACAAATTGTGCACTTTTTTTCCACTGCTATTCGACGAATTTTGCAATTCTGTTCCGCGATTGTTAGACAAATTTCACTATTTTTCTCCCGAGATCATTTGATGAATTTTGTGATTTTTTTCCCCCGAACGTATTTGACGAATTTCTCTAATTTTTTCACGACAGTTAGACATAATTAATTTTTTTCCTGCAATGCCTGATTTCTTTCCCGAGACCATTTGACGAATGTCGCGATTTCTTTCCCAACACTATTTGACAAATTTCGCCGTTTATTCCACAATCGTTTGACAAATTTCTTAAATTTTTTATCAAGTATTTGTAAATTTGTTATTGGTCATTGCTGAAAAACAGGAGTAAAAAATCCATGTACTGGCCAGTGGTCACTGAGTAAAAAAGATGAAACCTATACATAAAAGTTGAACCTATACATAAAAATCATTAATTTTTTAGAACGGGCACATAAAAATCACAATTTTGTCAAGTAGCCGCATAAAAATCACAAATCCATCTAGTGGGTGTATTCTTCCAAATTTGCAACCGAACAGTGCTGTATGTATGGATACTGCTAATTATCCCCACCCCCCCCTTTCCAACATCTCCTCGAAACAAAATTCTCTCTGTGCTACTGATGGTGGTCCTCGACAACCTAACAATTTTTTAAGTGGCCCTTCGCCTAAAAAGATTGGGCACCTCTACTAACAATTAACAATAAATTAACCTATCGCTTGTGTCATGTATTCATGAGCGGTGATTGCAATGCAAATTCTTGTTTACAAGAATAAGACTCATATTAGGTATTTTATTATTTATTTATTGTTTGTTTACTTATTTTGATTTAATTTTCTTGTCCTTTTAGAAATTGACTTTAGATTGTAACTTAAATGGTGAGATGATTGTCAATTACCTGTTTTATCGATAAAAAGGATACAAGGTAAGGAAATTGCATCGTGTCGAGTGAATATTTAGGAAGTATTTTAAAACCCGCAGACTAAAGAAGATTTGTGTTTTACTTGTTAGCTATATTTTGCAACTCTCCAAATTACTGCAATGTAAATATAGTATGAAGTTAACTTTCCTCTGTTGTATAGCTAATTTTATTGGAAAAAAACCCTGAAAATGCATTGTTGTAGTAATCAATTATTTTTGCAGTTGTATAAATTCTGTCATAACAATTTTCAACTAAGAGAAATCTTACATTGGACATTTAATCACAGTATTTTAAATAAGAAAACTTAAAATATTTGCAAATTAAAGAAATGAAAAGAGATTTTGTTTAAAATTGCATCTAAATATTTTTTTTTTTTACAAAAAATGCAAAATTCGCCAGTCATTCGGGAAATTATCACAAAATTCTACTAATAAAATGGGACTGTAAACAAACCGGTTCAAAATGTGTCCTTTTTAAAAATCCCAGCAGCCCTGTTGTTATGTTAGTCGAGCACTAGCTGATCGACAAAATTTTTTAATCTCGCCAACCTTTTTTTTTCTGACCAATCTTTAACATAAGCTAATAAAGTATAGCCAACATTTTAACATTGCTATATAGTATCTTAAAAAACTTACTTAAAAATAGCTGAAATATAATCTTGATAAAATACGTAAACACAAACATATCAATACAAATAACAAAATCTCATGTAATCGGGTAGGGGAGACCGGTACACAGTGGACCACTTTTTCAGTTAAATTTTTTTTTCTCTTTAACAGACTGACCAATCTGTATGAAAATATTTTTGAATATTCCTTAAACCTTCTTACATCCATCATAATTTTCTCACAACATAGTTTTCAATACATTAAAAATATATATATATATACACTGGTCCACCCACCAGGGTACAGTGGACCACTATTAGGTATTATCTAAAATATAATATAAATCTATTTTTCATTAATCTAATTCTTTTTTGTTGCCTCTTCATTCGCAAAATAACATAGTAATATAAATTTTGAAACAAAAACAAAAAATTAGTTATATTTTGAAAATAATAACAGATTAATACAGGAACAATTGCAATTTAGTTGAAGTTATTACTTAAGTACAAAAAAAATCAGCTCACAATAAAATTTGCAAATGAAATTCCAAACTACTTATCAGTAAGATTGAGCCTGGAATTTTCAAGAAATAATTTTGGGTCTGCGAGCAACATTATGAAATCATTGACATCAACAGCAGATTCATCTACAGTTTCGGGAGAAATAAACTGATTTCCATTCAATTTGCATCTCATGAATCTTACTTGAATAGAATCATCAACAATTAGACTACAGTTATATTTATCAAAGGCAGTAAATACAAAACAAAATATTTCTTACTATGTTAAAAAAAAATTGTTATTTTTATTTGTTTACTTTATTTGACAGTTAATTCTACTTTAAAACAATCTTTCTTTATAGAAAACAATTATTACATATTTTGAACATTCTGCATTAGAGGAGCAGAGTGGATTGTGGACCACTGTGCCCCAGGAGTGGGTGGTCCACTGTACCCCATGTTGAAGTTCAATAAATAATCATATTAATATTGTTTATAGCTTTCTTTTAAACATAATTACTTTAAAGTAAAATAAAAACAAGTATCTTAGCTTTTCAAAAAAGCTGTTTTATTTTATTTATCTACAACCTTTAATTACTAAAAAAATAAAAATATGATGATGAAAAATTTTACTTTTAGAAGCTCGAAACAACCAAGCAGGATAAAATAGTTCAATCTGAGCTAAACATACTTTCTGAAGGCTATAAATAATCATTGCAGTGCTGTTGTCTATTAGGATAGAAGAGAAGCTTAAAAAAAATTTAAATAAATAAAATATTAGGGGGTGGTCCACTGTGTCCATAGGTTCACTGTGTACCGGTCTCCCCTATGTTAATGATAGGCTTAGTCAATAAAAAAAATGTTAAAGTAAGCCATAACATAAATTAGAAACATTGTATTTCATAATAAAAACATCGTATCTAATTTTATATACATAAAAGTGAAAACTTACGTTATATAAATTCCTTATATAATATACCAAAGTTTCATCACAATTAAACGTATTTCAATCACACTGAAATAAAAAGTTTTAGTTATTAAATTTGTGTGTGGTGAATGATGGGAAAGTTTGATTAGGAGAGTTGGAAAATATAGCTAACAAGTAAAAAACCAATCTTCTATCGTCATCTGATTTTTAAAAGACTTCTTTAAAAGATTCACTGGCCATAATGGAATTTGCTTATATTATTTTTAACGATAAAACAGGTAATACTATTGACAATTATCTCACCATTTACGCCACTAAATCAAAAGACAATTTCTAAAAGGACAATCTAATCAAAATAAGTAAACAAACAATAAATAAATAGTAAAATACCTCATATGAGTGTTATTCCTAAACAACATTCGCGACTCAAAACAAACAGATGATTGATTCGTTGATTAGAGTCTGTTTCAAATTAACTGATAAAAAAAAATCTGAATATTTTTTTCCTTTAAAAAATGACAAATTAAATATATAAATAATAATTAAATTGTATATATATAATTATAAAATATTTCAATATTTTAATCAAGGAATCTAAATATTTTTCGACTTAATGAAGATTTTGAAATAAGAAATTCTTTATTATAACAATAAAGAAAAATATACAAACAATAATTTAATTTAATACATATATATTACATATTAAAAATTGCATTAAAAACTGTTTTCGTATTAAAAAAAAAAAGAATCTAAATAGTTTTTCAGCGATATGGATATGCTTTAACGTTTCACTGTAACCGTAATAGGCAAGAGCTTCCTTATTGCGCAGTAATAAAAAGCAGTGAAAAGGCTGAAGATCTGTAACGTTAGTCTACCAGAAAAAGCATAAGAAAATAGTCCGATTTTAAAAGTGGATTATATTGAAAACAAGAGTTTTCCTACGTTAGCCCAATATCTTAAACGCTTCATCTAAAACTGATTAATATAATATATTAATTTTAAAAAAATCGTTCGATCCATTTTCGAGATAACAACTCTGTGCCCATTACACCATTACATTTTCCATTTTCGCTTAAAAATTGGTTTCCAGATCTCAAAATCTACTGCATGTAGAAATCTATAAATTTCAGGATAGAGTTAGGCCATAGATATAAGACTAATGTGAAAAAATCGAAACGGTATGCCTCATATTTACTGAGATATTAAATGTCGGCGTTTCGATTTTCCTTTGATGTCCTGCTAGCTGTATATATGAGAGTGACGGAATCTTCGGTTTTGGGCTTACGGTTTTCGGTTAAATAATATATATATATATATATATATATATATATATATATATATATATATTTATTTATTTATTTATATATATAAACAAACATGGATATATTTTATGTAAAACATGTATCAATTTATATCCTCTTTAATACGAGTTACCATACCAACTGCTCAAACTTTTTATATCTTAATTTAAAAACCGCCTCGCATAGCTAGAACTGTAAACCTATTAATATTTTAGATAACATTTAAAACCAGTTCACATGAGATTGCATCTTTTCTCTTTGAGACAAGTTTTAAAACCTTGATACTGTCAACCTCTGCGCAAAGGTGTAAAATCCCAACCTTTCACAATGTTAAGCATTGCATATGCACTTTTAGACATATCACGCATGTACATGTTTAATATTATTCAAATGATATGTGTATAAATTATGTAAATAATGTATTCATATATACTAAGTAAAGTTTTATTACTGAATCTCATTTTTCACAAGCCTTTGCTCTGTTTATTTCTGAGTAGTGATGATGTTTTTTTTCACCAGCATGTTCTAAATATAGTAACCTTTAACTGTTTTAGCCATAAAATATAAACTTATATTTTAAACCATTTCACATAGAAAGTAGTACAGACAATTATATTTTTAGGTAAACTTTTAAATCACATCGCATAAGACTCAACTATCAACCTTCCACTATTTTAAGTAAATTTATGAACTTATTTACTAAACACATCACATAGAATTGAACTCAAAACTTGCCACTCTGTTAGATAAACTTTTTAATTACTTTATGAACACTTTTAGCGTTCCACGTATGCGCACTTGCTGTAAACTTTATACACATGAATACATTTTTAAACATATGTCACATGATTATATAAAAATTCTAAGTTAACGAATCAATCACATATGATTATTTATAACTTTTACTCTTGTTCGCCAACTATAATTGCATGAAACGAGACATTTACATTATTTTATGTGCTGCTATAATCGTGTGAAGATGCTGATGCCTGTTCCTTTTCTTATTCGTTTAAATTAATAGTCGTCGAAATTAAACTGTCTAGTTTTCAAGACATACATTCTGCTTTGTTAGGTGATGGTGTACCGAACTTGAATGGTCAAGCATCTTGACAGGGATTTCATGATCAAGATATGGAATCTACATTGTCCCACAAAGAAGTGTCTATTTCGGATAATGAAGTAAAACTTTCTTCATCAGCACAGGATGAAGTAAAGTTACCTTTATCTTTTGATATTGTACTACTTGTAGCAAAGGCTTTACGAGAAAGTGTGTGTTGATTAGATGCACCAATTTTCATTCAGAATAAACACCCTTTAGCTGTAACGTTTGTGAAGAAACATTTGTTTAAAAGTGATTAAATTTTAAAAGAATATAAGTGTGAATTAGTAAGAATTATAAGTGTGATTTTTTTTTAAAGAATCATGTCTTCATGAATATACATACTATTCCTACGCAAATGCACTCAAATGTTATAAACAATGTATAGCCATGTGCAGCAACGACACATGGTTAATAAACACAAAAAATACACGAAACACGAAATAACATAAATAAAGCTCAAATATAGCAGATATGTAATCAAAAACGTGTTATTTTCTGATTATAATTCTGATTCGAATTCTAATTCTGATTATTTCACTGTTTAAACACGTTTTCGATTACATATGTGCTGTTGATTTTTTTGAAGTTTTTGAATATTTGAGCTTTATTTATATTATTTTGTTCATTTGTTTATTTATGATGTGCTAAATTGGGTATGGAATATGATATGAGAAGGGAACAAACATTGATCTATTTATATTGTTTGAAAATGGAAGTTGGTTAACCTTCGGTAATCTAGCTACATCCGATACAGATTTTTTAAATAAAATTTATGCTTCTAAATTATTTTTAAAACCATAATAAATGAGGGAATTGAGTTGCAGTTTTGAAAGATATTACATTTGAAAAGGCATTTTTTTTAAAAATTCGATGGTGTGAAAATTAAAAGATTGTGATGTTTAGAAGTAAATAATTTTGCGAAAAATTAGAAAAGGTTCGCTGTCGTTTCAACAGTCGTTATGACGTCAGCATGAATCGCAGTTTTTACTTTAGAATATTGATAATCAATACCAGTTGTAATTTTCCCAACTGAGTACATGTTTCCTTTACCAATCAGTATGGCCCGCGGAAGAAGAGACTAGTGGCTTGTTCTTCCATACATTTCATGATCGGACTCCGCGGGAAAGCAAGGGCCGTAGGGATGCCGGACATAAGGTGGATGACCCGACTCCCTTTTGGGAGCTCGGCGATGAAGCCGTCCGACAGTCTCTACGGTTCATCAGGTGTCGCGTGGGGAAGTCCCCTTTGATGGTGGGAACTTCCGCCGAATCGTAACGACCTCTGTCGTCGACTCTGGGGCATGATGAGGAGGCGTCGCTGGAACGCGAACCCTCTGAATCGATCGTAGCGACCTGGCGAGACAAAGCCATGGTCTGCATTAAAAGTCCTTCAGGACTTGGGGACGATGAGGAGGCGGGCTCGCTCGGCGCCGTGCGGGCGTCGACGGCGCTCATTAGTTTTACCAATCAGTATGATTGTGTTAAAATAATTCAATGGATTATCAGTGTTTTTTGTGATATTAACTTAATAATTTAAAAGGAAATTATTCACAAAAAGAAATATTTGACATTTTACAGTCGACAGTTTACATATCAGACCACTCCTTATATATTTCACAATAACAACTCATCATTTTAATTCTTTAAATAGTGTGTTTTTTAATCATTTAACAGTGTTTATTCCTTCGTGAGTAGGTAAAGATTTTGATATAATAGAGACACTTATTCAAATTTCAGTGTTTTTCAGTAAAACAGATAGTATATGCAGAATCACAAAAATACATTTGTGAAATAATACTAAATGCATATCCAAGCAAAATGATTACTTAACACGTGAGTATTGGCGCATTTAAAAAATAAGTACTATCTCTTTGTAAAAAATAATTATTTAGATTACACAGTTTTTCCATTATAGAGATATGGCAAGTAACTTACGAAAAACACACTTATGAAACGAGAATAAATCTATATTTAATTAGTTCGATTACTTAAGGTGTGGGGAACCACGCGTATTATCTTCATAGACTAACGCAAATATTAAACATGTCGATCCCATTGGCAATCATTCTTATTGCAGTTTTTGATTATTTTATTGTATCGCTTGAAAAAGAAGGAAATGTTTTATAATGGTGTTAAATAATGAAAAGGGGATGTGAAATATTTTAATTTTTAATCTCTTTGAACATTTTTATGTGCATTCCGGTTACCAAGAATAAGAAATTGTTAATTTATCTTCAATGTACAGAGAGAAAAATTAGTTCTGAAAAGTGCTTATTTGAATTTGGATTTTACTGTCAAGAATTTAGATGTGAACTAAAACATGCAGATTCATTTGAAAAATGCTAAACTGAACAATTATTTTCTGAAAAATAGCGTTCTCTTTAAATCTACTTTTATTGTCAAGAATGCGTCTGGGATAATTAAAATTGATAAACTGGTAAATTACAATCTTAAATAACAGCTGAAATCTGGTAAATATTTATCTTTAATTAAAATTTGATTGTAGTTGATTTATGCCTGTTTAACCTTTTTTTATATATATAAACTGACTCCACGCAAAAATCTAGAATGCAATGAGTTTAGATGTGATTCGTGCAATGAAACAGAAAGTGATTTTTAGGAAAACAATTTCATGAAATGAACATATTTGTATTATAACAAAAGAAATCGAGATATCCTAACCATGAATTATTTTCGTTATTTTATTTTATTCTTAATTCAGTGTGCAAGAAATAATTAAAATCTGTTGGATTTTAATGATTTATATTTAGACTTAATATCATGCTGAATTAATATTACGTCTATAATTTCTAACACACGATTCTGATTATTGCTTCAAGGAATAATTGTTTTATTTTAAAGATGTTGCAGCTTATTCATAAGTATAAATATATCAAATAATATTTTAGTTTTGATAATATATCTATTGATAATTAAAGACTTACAACTCTTATTCATTTCTTAAAATTATGGAAATAGATAAAGTTGTAGTTATAGGATTTTATGTCAAAAATCAAATTTCATCTCGGGCATCTAAGGAACAAATAAAAGCTTACATATCCGATAAAATAAATGTCTATGGTAGAATTCTATTTACGCTTGCAGATTATCTTACAGCATATTCAAAAAAATTCGATGGAGTTTATTTTCGTTTCACAGATCAAGAAAATAAGGTATTCCCGAATGGTACATTGACGGGAATAATAGGGATGGTAAATCGATCAGAAATTGATATTAGCGTTCAACAAGTTAATATGGACGATGTAAGCACAGATATAGTGGATTTCACTTTCCCGTATAAGCTTTATTCTTCTACATTTGTGACTCGAAAAGCTGACTATAAAATACAGATTTTTGGCATTTTGCAAACATTTTCATTTCCGCTTTGGATAGCTGTCATCTCAATTTTAATCGCGATGTCTTTGATATATTACGTCACTTTGAAAAAAAGGTATTCATTTGATAAAATTTTACTTCACACTTTTGCGGTTTTGTTAAGGCAGAGTTCTATTTTAAAACCGTCATCAATGATGGAAAAATTTCTAATATTTTCGTGGGTTCTCGGAGCAATGTTTCTGTGCCTGGCTTACGACTCCGTATTTTTGTCTTTTCTTGCATTCCCCCCTATCACTCTAATTAAAGATGTCTCACAGTTGGCCAGGGCTGTTAAAAATGGTCAATATCACTGCATAACGTTACCAGAATCACCTATTTTTGAACCCTTATTAAAATCAAAACAAGAAAATTTAAGAATAATTGGTCAAGACCTTAACAAGAATAACTTAAGTAACACAATTATTTTGAGAGAGTTTATTCTCGATAGTAGCAAACAAAATCTCGCTATTTTAATAGATACAACTGCCGTTGATGTATTCAGTGTAGGAAAGAAATTAGTTTCTGAGGACAGTTTCCTTGAAAGCATGGCTGCAATGATGGTCCAAAAAGGCTTTTGTTGTAAAAACGTGCTGGAAAAATTCGTACATAGAGTTATGGCTTCGGGATTATTTTTCAAGTATAAGAATGATGCATCATTTTTACTTCGTATGCCACGACTGCTTAAATACGAGGAAAAAGACACCAGTAAAAGAAAATTTACCCTTACTGATGTTGGTCCAGCGTTTATATTTTTAATATTTGGACACGTCATTTCTTTCTTAGTTCTTATCGCGGAAATGTGGTCAAATCGTTAGAAGAAAATGGATCACTTGAAAAAAATAAAAATGAGAAAAATGAGAATCGCATGCAAAGAAGATTTTGGTAAATTAGCTTTGAAAATTGAATTGTAATTACTATCTTCTTGTATTACCAAATCTTCGTATTTTTTACCAATGTTGTCTGAAAATAATATGAAGAATAAAACAACATTTTTAGCACCAGAACTTTTTAATTTTTATCAGACTAGTTTCAGTAGCATCCTTCGTACCGTCATTAGTGCAAAGAATGATGGAATCTTATTGAAGAGAAACGGATTTCAGGGATAGGTTTATTGACCAATAGAATTGCAGGAAATGACGGGAAACAGCCAAATGGAAAATTGTATAGGGAATGGAACTGGTTATGTGAAGCAATGCAAGTAGTATGAATAATATTAGAATTTCTCAGCGAATATAGGTGTTTTCCAAATAATTATCTGCAAAAATATGGTGAATCATAGCCACGATTATATGAATTAAATAACATTAATAAATTACATTTATCGGTGGGACTTTATAATAGATTACAACTTTAACAACAAATTACTTGGTGAGAGAAGTTGACAAATACATTAGCAGAAGAAATTGATGCTGATTCAGTATCGTATCAATTGATTGGCGTTTATTAAAATCCTTAATAATATAACCTTTTCACGCCAAATGCTTATCAGTGAGTTTACAATGTTATTGATTTTATAATTATATATTGATATTTTCTGAGATTAAACTAATTTTATTTATCTGCAAATTTCAAAAATTGACTCCGAACGGAATTGTCGCGTTTGCAGCTATATCATCGGAATCAGATTATTACATGTGTTTGAAAAAGTATTAGTTTTAACATAGTAATTTTAAAATTTTCTCGCATTTCTCTATATTATTAGTATTCGTGTGGAAATTGTACACACCATACCGTACTTTTTATTGAAGTTACTTAATTAAAATAATATCAAGCATATCATATATGATTCAGTCGATAAACTAATTATATGAATTACCATTAAATTTCTAAACTAGAAAAATAATAAAAAATTGTGTTAAAGAAAAAAAATAGATGCAACTCATATTTAAAATTCCTAGTTCATAATCATCAATGGGACACTTTTCTTGTAATAATGAACTAAATTTAAGAAATTTTCTTTTGTTTTAAATCGATATAACTTTGAATACTATGAAGATTTTATAACTAATTAAATTTGAACAAAATTTAGGTTTAACAGAGCCACAGTTAAAGAACTTATTATAAAGTATGGGTAAATTATTATTATAATGTTCATTTGAAATTATTAGGATTATAAGTTTTTACTTTTGCATAATTAGCTATTGCGAATTGTCAGATGAGTAATTCTGTATTCCTGACTTCTTCGTAAAATTGATTATTGAATTGATATTCTGATAATACGTATTTTAATCAGTTTCTGAAATGAAAAACATTTGAATAATTTTGAGAAATGTATGTTTTCGAAATTTTCAACAACTTCCTGTAATATATATTACTGTTCAAGTGGAGATTATAACGAATACTGTCTGTTTTAAATTATCCTTTAAAGGGTAATTTAGTAATTCAGTCAGGTATACCTAACTATGTAATTGATAAATTGTAATAAATACTTAGTAATGGAACGTATTTTTCGCCCTGCAATCATTCTCTGAAATAGTAATAATAATAAAACATTTGAGTGTGCATGTTCAGTTATATGTTGAAGATATGCGACAAACTAACACTATGTAATTATGTACACTTATTTATATTAAATGGGAAATTTTTACAATTCTCCCAATTTAATCAATTTAGCTTTTGGTGAGAACTGAACAAAAGCGCGCTGATTGATATTTTAAAGTTTAAAAAAGTTTCTTCTGAAAAAGCTTCAGGTTTTAACCTATTCGGTGCCAACCACGAGTATACTCGTAGTTTTTCAATCTAAAATTACAAATTCGTACTGGAAATTTCAAAAGAAGAATTTTTATTTTATGTAATCACGAAATGTCTGTAATTAAATAAAGTGAATATTGCTATTGGTATTTTCTGGTGTGAATTCGAACTTTCTAAATAAAATAAAATTCCGGTAATTTTAACTCAGCAGTGAACGTGTTAAAAAGTTCAAAAACGTTTATGTTATTATTATGTTCAAGTGAAATCGTAGGTTATTTTTTTCTCTTTAAAAATTGTCCTTTACAGAATTTTCAAGTAAATAATTCCAGCAAATTTGACTATATATATATATATATATATATATAATCGATTATTGAAGTAAATGAAAATATATACGTTACAATCGCACGTGTTTCTTTGAATGTAATTTAAAAAAAAACAAGAACTATGTACTTTGTTATGATGTGGCTATGTTTTACATAATATATAATTTGACGAATTCATCCATTTTAATAGTTGTAGTTTCGGAAAGAAACAAGCAATAAATTGATAGTAACTTTGGTAAAAGTTTGTTACAACAAAGTTTTACATTAAAAAATGGTTATCTGTTTACTATATTATTATCTTCATTTTCTAGGTGATGCTTCACTTTTTAAAAATTAAACTTTATCAACTACCAAATAAATTATTTACTGTTTATATGAATTTATCCATATAGTCGACTATTAAATCGACGGTCTGCTACCATTCATATAACAACTGGGAAAAGTGAATGGCAACTTTGGTTTTGAACAAAGTTTGTTTTAAAAAAAATAGTTTTAAAAACAGTTAGCAGGTTCTTTTTTATATAAAAGATCATGCGATAGGGAATATTTTACCTTTTAAAATTGCTCCATATAATTTGAAGATAAATTATTACCTGTACAGGCAAATTTCAACATGAAATCGATTATTTAATTAATATGCTGTAATGTGATCATTATTACAACTGGATAAACACTTGCTTGTTGGATTGAAAGATGGAAATTTTACTAAAATTAGCAGTGGTGCAAAAAAGAACTTGCTTCGGAAGTGGTTTAGATAATAATTATATATTAAAAATTTCAAAATTTCAACTGCTAACACATTTAATATTTTAGATGCCTATTAAAACCTGTTTCTGAACTTTCTGAGAGAATTTTACCCCCACTCTCTATACTACACTCTAGTTCACTAGCCAATGTACTATGTTGTAGACGTCATGCGCAATGAACTATTATTTTAAAATCGAAATTTAAACTTAAAATAGTTATGAACAGCTAAGATTATTAGCAAATGAATCACATTTCAGCCACTTATTGTAATTTTTGACTATTTTTCTGCGAGTCGGTGAGATACCATCAACAGTTTTAAAATATTGTTGAACTTATATAAATCAGTTGCGTATTGAAATTTATACTATCAGAAATGTATGTTAATTGAAGGTAAATATTTAAAATTACTTTTGAGGAATGTGCTTTAAAATTACTTAGCTTTAAATTATTCGTTTTGTATAGAGAAGTAGACTAAGATTACTTATACATTTCTTGACTCTTAAATATTTACAATTATTCTCCAAATAATGAATTAAAATAACTGTATTTAAATTACCCATGCATAGAAATGCGCAACTGCATAAGATATATCTTGAATGTGAATATTTATAATTGTTCTCCAAGTTGTGTCCTAACTTTACCTGAATGTCTCTGGCTGAAATCTGACGAACGTGGAAATTTTTCAGCATTTGATCAGCTTAGTGGTATAATCATGATCTTTATCAAATTTGAAATAAATGTTATATCTGGAAATATTATTCAAACATCAATAAAATTTACAAAAGCTGTATGCTATTTATGGATAGAACTATTAAAGCAGTTTCACATCATACTATGATGAGAGATCAACAAAAATTTTAATTTTGCTATGTACCTACATTTTTATGCAGTTCAAAGAACCTTTAACACAAATTCCTTGGATGTTGCTTCATGGTGAATGAATTACTTTTCTTTAAATTAACTTTCTGAAACTTGATTTAGGTGAATTATAAAAAACTGACTAGGAATGTTAACGTACTTTAAATATTTTGTGGAGTGTTTTTAATTCTTATGAATCATTCTAAAAATTGAGAACATTCCTACTATTTGATTGTCAGTGTTTGAAATTTCATTGTTTGAAAGTAAATTGGATTTGAATTTTTTTTTACATATATTGAAAATTATGATGCAGTTGTGTTATTTTAAGCATAATCAGCATATGTAAATTTGCATGGGTTTCTTATAATTTTGACTTACAGGTAGATAAGTATTCTTTCAAAATATATTAATAACTTAACTTTTATCGTCCAAGAACACACTTAAAAAGAATAAAACTGGTTAAATATCGATATACTTACCGTAAATATTTTAAAGCGACTAACCCAATCGGTGTAGATATTATTCTGAATAAACTATCCCTTTTAAATTCGAAATTTTAGTACAAAAACTCTATGTATAAACTGATAAAATGTAAGACATTTTGATCCCATTGGAAACAATTTTTACTGTAGTTTTGATTATATTATCGCATCAGTGTAAATAGAATGAAATATTTTATATTGTTGTAGAATAATGAAAATGTTGACGTATAATGTTTTAGTTATTAATGTGGTTGAACATTTTTATGAATAACTACTATCAACAAGCATAAAGTTTTGTTAATTTACCTTGAGTTTACAGAGAGAAAAATATGCTTCGAAAGTATTATTTCTTTTAAATTGGAAAAAAACATCAAAACACAATTAAAGAGGATAAAAATGATAAATGAATCTGAAAGATTAAAAAAATAATCCCAAACTTGTTATATATTCACCCAGAAAAAAGTTTCGTTGAATCAACAAAAATTTGGTTGACCCAACAAAACTTGTCGTTTAAATACGGGTCGATGGAAATTTTGTTTGAATAAAAAAAAAATATATTGTTGATTTTTTTTGCAATTCCAAAAAAATTTTGTATCGTCAACAAAAAAATGTTTTGTTAATTCAAGTAAAATGGTTCAATTTTACTTGCAATAACAAAATTCTTTTTGTTACATAGATATATGCTATGTGTTATTTTAACAATCTATTTTCTTTTTTCAACAAAATATATTTTGTTTGTTTAAATAATAAAATATGTTATATTACGAACTTGTTTTGTTTATACTACAAAAACTTTTGTTAAATGAACCAATACAAATATGCAATTTTAACTTTTTTTAAATTCATTTTCAGCAGTGAATTACGCCTGTAAACCTTGAACAAGAACAAGTGAATTTTTATCTTGCTTTTTTTCAAGTGCAAACCGAGCGATTGAAAACTGCCCAAGACGAGAGTCGATCCCGGGTCCTCAGAACAACGCTCTGAAGCTTTACCACTGAGCTACAAAGAACGATATCTGAGCTCGGCATTTCTCACTCTTATATATGTTGGAACGACTTCAATCGCAGCACAAGATGGAAACATCATTAGGAGCACGCCAATATCTGCGGCAAACATGAGACGACAATACAAAGCCCAGCATACGGCAACACATAGTTAATTTTTAATTCATTTTCAGCAGTCAATTACGCCTGCAAAAAGCAGGATAAAAATTCACTGTTTATTATTGAAAGATGACAGGGGTAATTCACTGCTGAAAATGAGATACAGCTATTGCAGAAATCGCGAAAAATGCAACATAGCAGCGGCACCTGTTGCACGATTTACACCAAAAACTAATCAGCAACAATTTATAATAGAAAGTAACTGAATATAAAGTTTTATTAAATTTCGTGCATTAGTTCTTGAGATAGAGTGCCCACGAAATTTTTGTCACATAACAATAGATAGAGTCATTGACAGTCGTTTTCTGAAAACAGTCAAATCTTATTCAAGACCTTCTAAAATCCGTTGGAAACCGGAAGTCGAAAATTTTCATGATTCCAATACTTTGTTCTTGTAAAGATAGAAGAAAGTAATAAATGGGACAGGGGGATTTTTAAAACTACCTTGGTCCGTCCCAATGAAAAAAAGTTTTAATTATCCAAAAATTATGTTAATCCTTTAATATTTATATAATAATTATGTTAATCCTTTTTATATAGCAATATAAGTCAAATAAATCGAGTTACGTGAGAGAGTTATAGCTACACAACAATTTAAATTTTGAAAAAAACAACAAAATTTTGCTGGAATTACAAAATTATTGTAAAAATAAAAAAACAAATTTTCTTAATTCAAGTAAATTTGAAGAAATTTTGTTAAAATTTTGTAAGAGTGTTAACAATATTTTTTTGTCCAAGCAACAAAACCAATTTTTTTACCTTAACTAAAACTTTTTTTTAAAAACCAAAATGTATTCAACAAAACATGTTTTGTTGTTTTAATCAATTCCTTTTTCTGGGTGTTCAATTAGGATTTTAATGTCATGAACTCAGATGTGAAATAAAACATGTAAATTTATTTGAAAACTGCTAAATTGAATAGTGGTTTTCCGCAAAATATTTTTTTCTTTTAATCAACTTTTATTGACAAGATGACAACTGAAGTAATTAAAAGTGATAAACTTGTAAATTAAAAGCTTATACTAGATGGAACCCGTCAAAATTTGACGGCAAAAAACTTGATAGTACCATAAAAATAAAATTCATAGCTGCTTTAAAATGTTTGAAACTTTTGCAGAATAATTCAAATAAATAAAAAACCCACTTTGAATTAAAGCTAGGTTGAAGAACAGCAATTGGCTAAGTTTCACTGGCACATGCACTCGCGGAATTTCTTTCATCTGACACATTTAGCGCTGTTGAGCAAGTAAATGGTAAGTGCCCCCTTGGGGAGGGGGAAATGGCGGGATGGACCAAGGAGATGCATAAAATGAATAAGCAGTCAAAGACCTTTCAAACGATATGTATCATGAGGGGTGTGTGCAAAATTTAAAAAAGTACCTCTTTGGGGGGGGGGGCAAAGTGGGGAGATGGACATCAGAGATATGCATATGATTAAGCAGTCACAGACCTTTCCAACGATATATAACATGAGGGTTGTCTGCAAAATTTAGAAAAGTACCCCCTTGGGGGAGGGGCAAAGTGGGGAGATGGACATTTGAGATATGCATATGATTAAGCAGTCACAGACCTTTCCAACAATATATGACATGAGGGTTGTCTGCAAAATTTAGAAAAGTACCCCCTTGGGGGAGGGAGGGGGCAAAGTGGGGAGATGGACATTGGAGATGCATAATATGATTAAGCGGTCACAGACCTTTCCAACAATATATGACATGAGGGGTGTCAACAAAATTTAGAAAATTGACCCCTTGGGGGGGCAATTGGGGAGATGGTCATTAAAGATGCATAATATGATTAAGCGGTCACAGACCTTTCCAACAATATATGACATGAGGGTTGTTTGCAAAATTTAGAAAAGTACCCCCTTGGGGGAGGGGCAAAGTGGGGAGATGGACATTTGAGATATGCATATGATTAAGCAGTCACAGACCTTTCCAACAATATATGACATGAGGGTTGTCTGCAAAATTTAGAAAAGTACCCCCTTGGGGGAGGGAGGGGGCAAAGTGGGGAGATGGACATTGGAGATGCATAATATGATTAAGCGGTCACAGATCTTTCCAACAATATATGACATGAAGGGTGTCAACAAAATTTAGAAAATTGCCCCCTTGGGGGGGGGCAAATTGGGAAGATAGACATTGGAGATGCATATGATTAAGCGGTCACAGATCTTTCCAACAATATATGACATGAGGGGTGTCAACAAAATATAGAAAAGTGCCCCCCTTAGGGGGGGAAGTGGCGGGATGGACACCGGAGATGCATAACATGAATAAGCAGTCAAAGACCTTTCCAACAATACGTAACATGAAGGGTTTGTGTAAAATTTACAAAAGTACCCCCTTGGGGTTGGCAAAGTGGGGGGATGGACACCGGAGATGCATAATATGATTAAGCGGTCACAGACATTTTTAACGATATATAACATGAGTGGTATGTGCAAAATTTAGAAAAGTGCCCCAATTGGCGGGGGGGGGATGGATCACACAGATGCATAACATGAAAAGGCAGTCGCAGGCCTTTCGAACGATATATCATATGAATGGTGTCAGCAAAGAAAAGTCTCCGCCCCGTGTGGGCAAAACATACTCCCCCCCGCCGCCATAATTATTGATGCGGACTCATTTTTTAAATTCGTTCGCACCCCTCTTCTCCCGCAAAATGTTGTGAATTTTAAAAACTCCCCTTCCGAATTTTTTTATACCAAAAGCACTTATGTCCGTCGTCTGCATGCAGAGTTTTGTGCTTACAGACGCCAGACACAACAACACACACACAGACAGACGTTTACAGACATTAATAGTATAGATGATACTCAGTGCCTACACATTTCACCCTTTATAATTCAGCCAATGAGTTGACGGTTGTTCATTTCCAGAAACGAGACAATAATTCTTTAGGATGAATTTTGTTTGTTTGATACACCGTGGCAGAATACGTGCAATGCAGCGACAGGCGTCACAAACTTTTTAGGGCACCTGCAGACTAAAAACATATAATCAATCTTCGCGGGAAAAAAATCCTAGATTTCGTCAAATGATCACGGGAAAAACACTAATTTCATCAAAGGATCATGTAAAACGTGAATTTTGTTAAAAGGCCACAGAAAAACGCGATTTACGCAAAAGATGAGCAAATTTTGTCAAAGAATCGCAAAACAGGAAATTTCACCAAAAGATAGCGCTTTTTTGCCAAATTTCGTCTAAAAATTGCGGAATAAAATGTATTTTATCAAAAAATCGCTGGAAAACGCACATTTCGTTAAAGTATCGGGAGAAAAATGCGAATTTCTTCAAAGATTGCTGAAAAAACGCGAATTTCATCGAAGGATTGCTGAAAATTCATGAATCTTATCAAAAGGCAGCAGAGAAAATGTGATTATTATCAAAGCATTGCGAAAAAAGAAAATTTCGTCTAAGGATCACAGAAAAACGCAAATTTCATAAAAGAATCTTGGAAAATAACGCAAATTTCGTGAAAAAAAAATCGCAGAAAAAACACAAATTTCGTCAAATTATCGCTGAAAAAAAAACAAGAATTACGTCATAGGATAGCTGAAAAAATTGTGAATCTCGACAAAAAAAAGATACAGAAAAAAATGCGAATTTTGTTAAAGGATTGCGCAAAGAATGTGAATTTTTTGAAAGGTTCGTGTGAACAATGAAACTGTCTTTAATCAAAACAGCACACACACAAACATCTATACAAACCTCAATACACACAAACATATTATAGGCAGGGCTTGAAATTCAATTTTTCCAAGGACGGGAGTCTCCCTACCAACATTTTTAAATGGAGGGGAGTTGTAATGTTTGGGAGGGAGAAAAAAAATCTTTAAACCCCACTATTATTTTACGTGCTATTTAAAGAATTACATTAATGCAGACATGACAAAATACCATTGAAAAAATTAAGTCAACTGAGAATGATTATGTAAAATGTTTATTTTTATTATAAAAAAGGGAAGAAAATTAAGTTTTATATATGCAGTGTATTTTTCAAGTTCCATTAAATGTGTTAGGGACCCTTAACAATTAGGTTGTTAAATAAATTTCTGACTTCAGATTTTACTTGATTGAGATTCACCGATCGATCGTGGAAAAGACGCAAAGTTCATCGATCTGTCGCGAAAAAAACGCTAAGTTCGTCGATCAGTCGGGGGGAAAAAGCAAATTTCGTCGATCGATTGCAGAATAAACACAAAGTTCGTCGATCTGTCCCCAAAAAACGCAAGGTTCGTCGATCAGTCGCTTAAAAAACGCAATGTTCGTCTATCTGTCGCAGAAAAAACGCAAAGTTCGTTGATCAATCGCAGAAAAAAATGCAACGTTCGTTGATCTGTCGCTGAAAAAACGGAAAGTTCGTCGATCAGTTGCGGAAAAAAGCAAATTTCGTCGATCGATTGCAGAATAAATGCAAAGTTCGTTGATCAGTCAGGGAAAAAAGAAAAATTTTGTCGATAGATTGAGGAATAAACGCAAAGTTCGTCGATATGTCCCCAAAAAACGCAAGGTTCGTCGATCAGTCGCTTAAAAACCGCAATGTTCGTCGATCTGTCGCAGAAAAAACTCAAAGTTCGTTGATCTGTCACAGAAAAAACCACAAAGTTCGTCGATCAGTCGCGGAAAAAACACAAAGTCCGTCAATCGGTTTCGGGGGAAAAAAATCACGAAATTTATCGTTCGGTTGCAGGTAAATTAAATAATGCAAATTTCTCCAAAAATGCTGAAATTTTTTGGGCAGGAGGCTCCCGCTCATGATCTTTTTTGGGCGGGATTTCAAAATTTTTGGCGCGAATCCCGCCCTGAAAGGTATAGTTTTAATCTGAAATAATATACTGAACTTGAACTAACTTTTGAAAAATCGGGTTAACCCAAATCCAACTTGCAGAAATCTACACTCAGTCTGAAATCGACTCGAACCATAAAGGCAGTTAACCCAACTTGCAACAAAAATAATTATTGCCGAGAGAGCATTTACCCTCTCTCCCTGTGCTGAAACCTTTCAGAAAATTTTCTGTGTGTATTGAGGTCAGAAATGCTGTAGTCATTTTGTCCCCCAATTTTGTCCTTTACAATTCAGCCAATGAGTGGGGGGGCCAAAGGAGCGTTCCCTATCACTAACGAAAGATGAGATACGTTCGTTTGATGTCGTTGTTGAAAATTTATGGATTTCTGTTATTAAAGTAATTTTTTCATTTTACCGTATTTATTTTCTTTTTGTGTTGTATGTATTTTGCTACTTTGAATATTTTTAAACTAACCCTTTTTTTTGGAGAGTGAGAGAGAGAGATTTAGTAATTTGGTGACACGAAGTTCCGCAAATTCTTAAAATCCACAAATCGTTTCCAATGTAAACAATGAAATTTACAATTAAGTTGCAAGTGCAAAATTTCAGTTTTTTAAAATTTTCATGTCATTCTGTACACATTTTAATATGTCATTCTGATCATTATACATATTTAGTTATGCATTATTAATTATTTACTTGACCTTTACTTTTAATATTTTAAATATTTCAAACTTACAGCTGAATGTAATTATTAAAACATTTGAAATACTGCATTCGAAAAATGAAATTTCAGCTTAGAAACGCGACAATTACGTATTAGGTTAAAAAAATTTAAAGTAGAAAAGTACTTATGATATAAAAAGAAGAAAAAAAAATACACCAGAATTTATCTGTATTACGAAAGCGGGAGAAATGATTTTCTGTGATATACGAAAAGATATCCAAATAACTCAATCATGAACATAGAAATAGGTATCGGTTTCTATGTTCATGTGCACTCAATCCAAACTTGAAACTTTTAAAAAGGTCATTGAATGAATGAAATTCATCTCCGCCTTTCACATCCAGAAAACTTGCTGTGTCGCCAATTATGTTTATATTATATATATATATAAAAAAATAATAATTCAGGCACTTTTCCGTTATACGGACACCATTGTCGCCAAACATACATACATACATACATTTTGGCATAGTGTCCATATAACAGAAAAGTACTAAAGTTCATGGTTTAAAATCACAATAAAATATCATGAAATTTATTGATTAGTTGTGGGAAAATATCGGGGAAATAATGTGTTTTTCATGAATTTTTTGTTTTGTTAACAATGTGGTTAGAGAGCCAGGGAGAAATCCAGAAAACTTGCTGTGTCGCCAATTATGTTTATATTATATATATATATATATATATATATAAATAATAATTCAGGCACTTTTCCGTTATACGTACACCATTGTCGCCAAACATACATACATACATTTACATGCATACATACATTTTGGCATAGTGTCTGTATAACAGAAAAGTACTAAAGTTCATGGTTTAAAATCGCAATAAAATATCATGAAATTTATTGATTAGTTGTGGGAAAATATCGGGGAAATAATGTGTTTTTGTGAAATTTTTTGTTTTGTGTTGTTGTGTTTAATTGTAAGCATTCATTATAATTTTCAGTGCATTATTAAATTGAAATTTTTGTTTAAAATATGTAAACAAAACAGTGACCAGAAACCTGCACAATTTCTTATATAAATAGATAGATAGATGCATGCATGTAGTACTTTTAATTATTTGGTAAAAATACTGTGATCGTCACTGAGAAAACCTGAATTTAACCTGAAAGTAATTGTCGAGTGTTTAAGCTGAAATTTCATTTTACGAATACAGTATTTCAAATGTTTTAATAATTACATTCAGCTGTAAGTTTGAAATATTAAAAGTAAAGGCCAAGTAAATAATTAATAATGCATAACTAAAAGTAATTGTCGAGTGTTTAAGCTGAAATTTCATTTTACGAATACAGTATTTCAAATGTTTTAATAGTTACATTCAACTGTAAGTTTGAAATACTAAAAGTAAAGGCCAAGTAAATAATTAATAATGCATAATTAAAAGTAATTGTCGAGTGTTTAAGCTAATTTCATTTTACGAATACAGTATTTCAAATGTTTTAATAGTTACATTCAGCTGTAAGTTTGAAATATTAAAAGTAAAAACCAAGTAAATAATTAATAATGCATAAGTAAAAGTAATTGTCGAGTGTTTACTGTATTCGTAAAATGAAATTTCAGCTTATTTCAAATGTTTTAATAGTTACATTCAACTGTAAGTTTGAAATATTAAAAGTAAAGGCCAAGTAAATAATTAATAATGCTTAACTAAAAGTAATTGTCGAGTGTTTAAGCTGAAATTTCATTTTACGAATACAGTATTTCAAATGTTTTAATAGTTACATTCAGCTGTAAGTTTGAAATATTAAAAGTAAAGGCCAAGTAAATAATTAATAATGCTAACTAAATATGTATAATGATGAGATTTTTTTTTTCTTGAATTATTCAGTGAAACTCGCCTTATAAATGTATGCAAATAATTCACATAAAAATCTTAAAATAACAAAGTTTTCTTTCGTGTTTAGCTATGCTTAATAACCAAAAAAGCTTGATTAATACAAAAATTATTTGGTAAAAATACTGTGATCGTCGCTGAGAAAACCTGAATTTAATCATATCGCACAGAATTACATATTAAAAGTTTAAAAAACTGAAATTTTACACTTGCATCTTAATAGTTTGTTTACATCGGAAACGATTCGCGGAATTTCGTGCCACGAAGGTTGCGTTCAGCGCCGACACCCCGAGTAACTCCTTTAACCCTTTTTGCAGGGTTTGCGTTCAGATTCAGAGACGAAATCACGTGATAAGTGCTACTCCGTGTTAGCGTTCAGAAACGAAATTCGGTGTTACACCGAGTGACTCGTTTCACCCTCAGATTTTTCAAGGGTGATTTGATCACATGGGGAGTTATTGGTTTGTTTACGCTTGTCTCGTATATATTATGATTGTTTATCCGTTTTCCTAATTAAGTATTGTTTCAAATCTCATGCTATTTAGCAGTTTCCTGACTTGCATTCACTTTCGGGGCACCAGAATAAAATATAAATTTCATATAATCTTGCTTTTTTAAAAATAATAAGTTTTTTTTTTTTTTTTTTTTTTTTTTTTTTTTTTCTCTTGAACAAGTTGATTGAAACTTTTTTTTGAGTTTTCAAGATGTGTACATTATTGATTATATTATCTCATAAAAGTAAAGAGATATCTACGTTTATGTATTATCTTTATAGAGACATCTTGATATTCAAAATAAATTATGCATTCCGTTATTTTTTTAAATAAGATTTATTGCCAAAAATAATTGTAAAAAGTATTAAAAGTAGTTCAAGATGCTGCGAATATTTGGTAGAATTTAATATTTAGCCGAATGTCAAATTTAGAATTCAGACAAGGTTGAATAGTACTGTTAAAATTGTATTCACATTTACACAAAAAAAAATTATTCATTTTAAAATTCATGTTTCACTAAATTTTTGATTTTTTTACTTTATTGTTTATGTTTATGCATTTGAAAAATACATCGCTATTAGTAGTTTTCTGGTAAAATAAGCCAATTTCTCGTTTTACCCCCATCTACATAAAATAATCTTGGTAAGAAATAATTGCTAAATAAATAAGACAAGTTTGTATAAGTACATTTTGCTTAGTTTCTAATAAAGTATACAGCAAAGTTTATTTTTTTATGTTACTTCTAGCCATGCAATAAAGTTTTCTAAATTTTAAATACTCTCACATTATTTATTTATTTATTTAATAATGAATATATATGTATATTTTATTTGCTTTGAGTTATTAGTTTTTCACCATAATCTAAAATTAGTAAGTAAATTTTCAATGAATTTAGGAATCTCCAGTTTTTAGTAACTGTAATTATTTTCCCATTGAATTCAATATAAATCATAGATTAAAAATCTTAAATTTACTAATGCACTAGTATCATGAAACATATTACCTGCATGCAAGTGCAAAGTTAATTTTTGAAATTTTACAAACCTATGTTTAAACTTTGAATTTTGCTTAAGAACGATTCACTGTATTAAATACACTACACTAAATAAACCATATTGAATATAGAATCTCCTTCCCTCTAAAATATTTTTCTAGCTCCTATACTGTTTAAAATCACAAGCCTTTTTTACAACAGAGTACAAAGTTGTATTTGATAAAAAAATTGATGGCCAACATTCCAAAGACGTAATTTATGCATGGAGTGAAATTACTCTGGGTGTAATTTATGTATAAGTGTGTGTGTGTGGGGGGGTGGGGGGTCGTTAAGGGTTGTTTCAGGATGCAGCTTACAACCTCAACAGATCCCAGAAAGAAAATAAAGATCTGCATTCATCACTTGTAATAGTTGTTGATATGTCTGTAAATATTTAAATAAACACTTGATTGTTTAATAATAATTGTTTCTTTGTTATCATTTAAAGTTATTGTGGAATATGTTTTTTTAATTACATTTCAAATAACAGAATTCTAACATTTTTTTCTGCCTTGAATATCAGATAGAATAAAAATGAATTTCTCAATTTTTAACAATTTATTTTGAAGTACTGTTTGCATGTATACTCATACTCATGTAGACGAATATTTTACCCATTTAGAATCATTTTCGCACTGTGAGAAAATATCAAGGAATGACATTACTCATCGATATTTTTGGAAAGTTTCAAAATATTTTCCCTGATATTCTGCCAGAACCAGACTATTCCATAAAATATTTTCATAAATAAAAAAATTAAGGAACTACTTATTAAATTTAATATTTTAGTCTGTACAAATGTTTTAATTAGTCATGCATATTTTCTGGTAACCTATTGACTGTTTGATATACACAAGCAATTTTTTCAATATTTATACAATTTATTTAATTTAAGGAAGCTATTTACATATCTTTATATACAAACAGAAGTAATCTGTATATAATATATATATCTAATGTTTATGCATTTGTAAATACATATATAAAAAAGCATAAAAGTTCATCAGATTTGCTTATATAACTGATTATAACATTCGGCAATAATTCACTTTCTGAAGCCTGAATTGTGGCAAACATTTAAAAAAGAAATGTCAAAGCCAATATAACAGAAAAGTATCTTTTTGCGAATAATACCTACTTGCAAATTTATATGTGAAAGTAATTAATAAAGAAATACACCATTTACATTTCTAGTATATAAAAACAACTCTATTTGTCACTTTCTGGAATTTTTTTTTTCTTTTTGATCATCTTCAAAGCATTTTTAATGATATTTGATATCACCAACTGAGGGTGCTTACATTACCCTTTCTATAGCTCTGCATAAAAAAAAAATGGTACTTTTATCTTAACAGTGTGCAAATCTCACCAGTAGCACTTTTTTCTCGCCAATTAGCAGCTTTTATTTTTCATGTGTATAAATGGGAAGCAATGCTTTGATGTTATATGTTTGCTTGTGGTACTTTTTTTATTAAAATAAAGTTAGTGAAATGCATGTATTTTAAATGAAAGTTGTGTGTTTTAAATGAAATGAGTAAAAAGTTTATATTTTTAATTAAATGAATGCAATACGAATAATAAGTTTATAATTTAAATGAAATTAATGCAATACGAATAATGGTGATGGGAACAATATTTGTCAATTTATCACCTGCACCCGGCTAACATAAAAGTACCAAAAATTTATTTCCAATGAATTGCCATTTCCTTTCTTTGCTGCATCATGTGAGAGAGGCTTTTCACCTTAAAACAATGAATTAAAAAAAAAGAGTGATAGAAAAAAAATGCCCATGAGGCCAAAAGTTTTTTTGGGGGATGTGGGGAGGGGAAGGGATGGGTGTTAAAAAAGTTTCTTTTAAATATAATTTCCTATTCCATTTTTGGGCATTAGATTCCACAAGGAAAAGACAAACAGGTATTATTGAAATGCTATAACTGGTTCCAAATTTTTCAATGTCCACTTATTCAACTTCAAATATTGCATATTCTTTATCAACTTCTTAAAATATAATTTCTTCAGTCGAGTAAACTTTCTTTTACAGCTTTACCAAAATGTTTAAGATCATCTTATTATGTTATTAATTTTTGTATATGATTTGCATTTTTTTAAATGAAAATATTTTATTCTAAACATTGAATATGAACATATATATTAGCTTTGTTAGTTTTACTTGTTTATATACGTTTACCATGGCTTAAGATAACTCTTTAGAGCATTAAATATGTTCACCAACAATGTTAATTTTCATCCTAGACACATTCAAATACGATCTAAATTCACTGTCTCATACTGTCTGCTAAAATAAAGTGTTAAAAGTAGAATTTTTTTATATCCAATAATTTAAAACATTTAAGTTACAAAAAAAAAAAAAAAAAAAAAAAAAAAAAAAGAAAATATTATATTCAAGTTGTTCTAAAAAGAAAAGATTTTTTAGAAATATTGGTACTTTTTTATTATAATAGAGAAATACCGAAATATTTTTACTAGCCATCAGTCAGAATTGTCCATATTGCTGTAAAGGGCCTTTGCAAGTGGGGCTGGGGTAGGAGAGAATCCTGATCAAGCATAAAGAAACTGATATGATTATTAATTTATGTAATGAATGAGCTTATAAAGTGAATTGTAAAATTTGTTACATGAATATATACTAACTGAAATATTGTCTTTCAGCTGATATGTTTGAAGTATACAATTAGAAGATTTTTTTTTTTTGCTAGCTGAACCATTTTTCATTACAAGGGAAAAACACAAACCCACACTCACAAAAATGGGCGTATATTAATCTTACACTTGTTTTTAAAAAGGTTTTATAGCTAAATAAATAGTTCATATTTGAAAAAAAATAAAATGAATTAAAATTCTAAATATTTAATATTGCAGAAGAATGGGAGAAAACAGGATTCCATTCATGCCTGGCGTCCTTTTTTTGGGACGCTAGTTAAACGTCATTAGTTTGATTTAAATTTAAAAAATCTGAATTTTCAAGAATACATGTTTTATATTAATTTATTTCCAAACTTATGCATGAAATATATACATGTGGAGTTTTTAATTTAAAAAATAGCTCACCTTTTTTGCCTTGCTATTTCAATTCGTTAAAATCAGTACTATCAATTGTGGAATTATATGCAACACGTTGGCACAATTTTTTTCCCTCGCCAATTTGCCAAAAACTTCCTCTTTGAATATTAGTTACAAATAGTATGCAATAATATCACGTGATTTTTTATTTCAATATAAAAATAAAATGTAAGTAATAAAATGTAAAAATTTTAAAAAAGGAAATAAATAAATGATAGTTTGATATAAATAAATATTGATATGCATAATACAAATAATTTATAGAATTAAAATAAAAAATAACCGGGTTACCATGTATGGCATAAATTGTCATTTTGCTGCAATCGTGCCAACGTGGTGCGTATGAGACATCTGTGCAACATCAAAACACTTCAAAAGACTATAAATTTCTTTAAAATATGTTGCCACCTATGTTCATTTTTGAAAAGTAGAATCTTGAGATTAATTCTAAGCAAGTTTGATGTCAATCAGTTTTGTTTTTGGAAAACATGAGTTTTTTACTGAAGCGTCCCAAAATTAGGATGCTAGGCATAAATGGGTTAAACCTTCTGCACATATTGTTATTAATTCAATTTGAGTAGACTGTTTCTGCATCAGAATTTCTTTAAAAGACAAAATAAATTTAAATAACATTAAATAAATAAGTATCTTACTTATAAATATCCGATTAAAAAAAAATTGGAAAAAGGAAATTCTTCCTGCTATTCATTATTTAAATAAAAGCACAAAATTTTAGTAAATTTCAAAAAATTAAACATAAACATATTTTAAAATATTTGTACTACAAGATAATATTGCAAGAACCATTATTATTGTGTAAATATTTATCAAGAATGCTTTTAACTGTGACATTAATAACAAAAAGAGAGATACCTTTACTAGAAATTCTATTTCTTATAAGAACACTCTTTAATTTATCAAACAACTCTATTATTATTATTTTTTTTAATTTCTCGAAGCTTGTATCAAAATTTACTTTTAACAAAGAATATAGTATTTATATTTTAAATAAAGTGTAATATGTTTAATTTATCTTAAAATAATGAAAGATTTCATATATACAATTGTACTTTGAATATATGAATATACATAACTGATATGCATATATGTAGACATAAAAATAGGAATCAAGACATTATGTATTACATTCAAGATATTTGCTTCTCAATTAAATCTAACATGATTTACTTTAAATTAATCAATGTTATTTATTATCCTGAACCTAATATCATTCAAGATATATTAAAATTGAAATAAGCATTTTTTTTTTTTTTTTTTTTTTTTTTTTGAGCTGTCAAGTATAGTATGAAGTTTCGATATATTACAAATGTTACTATTTATAATAAACATGCTTATTTCTTTATTTAAATATAACATTGTAGATCAATCCTTTAATATACATAATGAATAAAAGAAAATGAAACAAAAAAATGTAAACAAAAATTATTTATTGCAGCAATATAAATACATTATACATTTACAAAGAAAATATGTTGAATTCCAGTTGAGAATTTTTTTTTAAATTTCAAATGTCATGTTATTTGAGGCCTAAGACAGCACTCCAGATGTACGTTTAATTTAAAACGAAACTATCAACAAAATTATACAGCAGGAGACGAAGTTTATCTTTATCTGAGGTATGAGAAAAATCTTCATTGTACTAGATAAAAATCACAAGTGCGATATCAACAAAGTTTTCATTTTAAAAATTCTATAATAACGCCATGCTTAAACATGTGAAATAACAATAATTAATCACAAAAATCATCAAGGAAACAACATCGATGATAATTTCATGTAACTTGCAATTTTATCCAGATGAATTTGGTAATCCACATTATTTACTTTTAAAAATAAGAGCACTATCTCCATCGTGAGAATCAGTCATAAATTTTGCCACAAAACATTAAATTTGGTGTATAAATAATACGTTATGTTTAATTCCAGAAAATCAGCGAAAAAGTCAGCCATGTTTGTTTATTGTTTTGCTGCCTTTTACCCCATCCCGTTCAGAATCGTAATAACCCTGTGTAACTCTGGTTTTGTAGGGGCGAATAGGGCTGTAGCACCTCACATGACAGAGTAACACTTTGGGGGTTTTAGAATGCCGTCGCTGAACGCGACCGAAATCTCTCTTTCTCTCTCAAAAAAAGGGTTAGTTATAAAAAATTCATAGTAAAATACATACGACTTAAAAAGAAAATAAATACGTTAAAATGAAAAAATACACTGCTCAAAACAATTAAAGGATATTTGAAGTTTTATATAAAATAAAGATATAAACGAAATTTTTTTTGCCGAAAATAGAAGAAGAGAATCACAAATGCATATTTTTCTGGTTTTCAAACTGTGGAGTATGCAAATTTTGAGTTCGACGTCAAAAACGTCGCTTCAGCGGCAGCGAATGAAATTTGACTTTCAACTGGATAAAAGAGAATGAAGACAAGGATGATCGGCATTCAGTAATTGCTTTGTTTCGATGAGTACGATGTCTCAGCGAAGTCATTTGACAGATTCAGAAGCTTGGAAGAATTGTTGGTAGGTTAGAAGGGGGCCAAACTCAAGCCGAAGTAGCGCAAGCCATTGGAGTGTCACAAAGTGTCATTTTCAGGATCTGGAACCGTTTTTTGGAGAGTGGATGTGCAGGCCGAAGACCAGGGCAAGGTCGTAGATGGGCAACAACGCCCAATGAAGATCGGTATTTAGCGTTAACAGCTCGGAGACACCGAAACATGAACGCTACTCTTCTCCAACAACACCTTCGCTCGGCTGCAGGCACCACGATTTCAATTCAGACTGTCCGAAACCGGCTCCATGCTGTAGGTCTGTATGCTCGCCGACCGATGGTATGTGTTAGATTAACATCAAGGCATCGTCGCGACCGCAGGGAGTGGGCAACCGAGCATGTCAACTGGAGGAGAAATGAATGGAGCAATATTCTGTTTTCTGACGAGTCCAGTTTTTCTGTGCATCCGGATAATAGGCGTATTTTCATCTGGAGGGACCGTGGCAGTAGGAATAATCCTGCGTTCGTGCACGAAAGTGTCAGATTTGGCGGTGGAGGAGTGTTGGTGTATGGTGGCATCTCCATTGACGGGCGCACTGACCTCTACATCATTCGAGATGGAGCTCTGACTGGTCGCCGATATAGGGATGAGATCCTCAGACCTATTGTAGTCCCTTACGCTGCAGCAATCGGAGATAACTTCATTTTAATGGACGATAACTGCAGGCCACATCGTGCAAACCTGGTGGAGGATTTCCTTTTCGAGGAAGGAATCGTTCGAATGGAATGGCCAACGTGTTCTCCAGGCAAGAATCCAATCGAGCACGTTTGGGACGCTCTAGGAAGACGAGTTTCTGGCCGCCAACAACCCCCACAAACTCTCCAAGAACTGGAAAGAGCTCTTCTGGAAGAGTGGGGCAGAATACCCCAACTCGTCATTAATAGCCTCATTGAGTCCATGCCTCAAAAGTGTTCAACGTTGCTGGCCACCCGTGGAAACCATACCCCCTACTGAAAATGATTTTCTTTGAAGAAAACACCTTTTCTTATTCTTTTTTTCTCATATGCACAAATTGTGTTTTTTTCCTTTTGTACACAAATGCGCAATAAAATGCATTTTTTTCTGCCAAACATGTGTAATTTATTCTCATATAACCTACTATGTCTGTCGACCATGTATCAATCAGCTAAAAAGTTTCCCAGATACAAAATCCACCTAAAACTGCAATATCCTTTAATTGTTTTGAGCAGTGTACTTTAATAAAAGAAATCCATAAAGTTTCAACAACCGAACAACCAAATGGAATCGTAATCCACATACGCTTCTAGAGAGAGGAAAAAGCCTTCACCTCATTGGCTGAAACATCGCGTCTGAAGATAGTAAAAGCCTCTAGCTGATTAGCTGATTGCTCGCGCATGCGTATAAAAGGCATTTTTGCATGAAAAACTAAAAAGCAGATTAGCTTTAAGTATATGGATAATTGGTAGAAACAGAAGCGTAAAAAACTTGTAAATATTTACCTTTAGTTAAAATTTGATTGTAGTTCATTTATGTGTGTATAAATCGTCTTTTATTAAACTGGCCCAATAAAAAATCTAGTATGCAGGGAGTTCAGATGTAATTTTTGCAATGAAATATAAAGGGATTTTTTTAAAGAATTTAATAAACTAAACATATTTGTTATATAAATAAATATATACAACTATTCAAAACATTAAGTATATTCGTTACTTTATTGCATTCTTAATTCAATATTTAAGAAATATTTAAAGGTATATTTAAAACATTAAAAACAAGTATATTTTTAATGATTTATATTTAGACTTAATATCATGCTGCATTAATATTCTGTCTGAAAGTTCTAACATCCGCTTTAGATTTACTTTAAATAAAACTTCAAGAAATTATTTTTCATTTTAAAGATGTTGCAACTCATTTATAATTAAAAAATACATCAAATGGTTTTTAATTTATTTTTGATAATACATTTATTGAAAATTTAAAGGCTTACAATTCTTATTCAAACTCAAAATTATGGAAACACATAAAGTCGCAGTTATTGGATTTTATGTCCGTAAGCAAATGTTACAGATAGCCAAAGAAAAAATAAATAAATACTTATCACATAAAACCAATGTCAAAGGGAGAATACTATTTACTCTTGCAGATTATCTTACAAAATATTTTTAAAAATTCGATAGAGTTTATTTTCATATCACAGATCAAGTAAATGGTGCATTTCCGAATGATATATTGAAGGGAATATTAGGGTGGGTAAATCGGTCAGAAATTGATATTGGTGTTCAACAAATTACAATGAACGAAGTAACGATAGAGAAAGTAGATTTCTCTTACCCGTATAAACTTTATTCTACTACATTTGTGACTCGAAAAGCAGAATATAAACCACAGATTTTTGGCATTTTGCAAACATATTAATTTTCGCTTTGGATAGCTATCATCTCAATATTAATTGCGATGTCTTTTGTATATTACGTCACCTTGAAAAGACGGTATTCGTATGATAAAATTTTACTTCACGTTTTTGCGGTATTGTTAAGGCAGAGTTTCATTTTAAAGCCGTCATCAATAATAGAAAACTTGCTTGTCTTTTCATGGGTTGCAGGAGCAATGTTTCTTTGTCTGGCATACGACTCTGTATTTTTGTCTTTTCTTGCATTCCCCCCTATCACTCCAATTAAAGACGTGTCGCAGGTGGCCAGGGCTGTAAAAGATGGACACTATCCCTGCATAGCGCATCGACAATCAGCTATTTTAGAACTTTTAATAAAATCAAAACAGGAAAATTTAAGGATAATTGGACGAGAGATTAAGACGAATAACTTAAGTAACGCAAATACATTACAAGATTTTATTGACGATAGAATCAAACAACATCTTGCTTTTCTAGTAGATATAGATGCCATTGATATTTTCACTGTAGGGGAAAAATCTTTTCTGAAGACCGTTTCCGTGAAGGCATGGCTGCAATGATTGTCCGAAAAGACTTTTGTTGCAAGAAATTGGTGGACAAGTTTGTTCATATGTTTATGGCTTCGGGATTATATTTCAAATATCAGAATCATGTAGCATTTATTATTCGTTTGCCAATTCTTCTGAAATACGAGGTAAAAAACACCAGTAAAAGAAAATGAACCCTTACACATGTTGCTCCTGCGTTTATATTTTGGATATTTGGACACGTCATTTCTTTCTTTGTTCTTATGCTTGAGATATTGTCAAACTGTTTGAAGAAAAATAAAAAAATAAGAATGTGAATTGCTCACAAAGATACTTCCAGATAATTGACTTTGAAAATATAATCATAATTACTCTATTCTTATATTACCAAATCCTATTACATTTTCCAAAAGTTGGCTGAAACCAACAGGAAAATTTCGATTAACTAGCATTGCATTGAATAATGCTATGTCTTTTACTTTGAGAATATCACATTTCATTAGATTTTTTTAATTATATGACACTATTATGTAACGGAGAATTTCTTTTATTATATGTGTACCATTTTATACATTGATCTTATGGTATGAAATTGGTATTAAAATATTTCAGGGATAAAATAAACAGTGAAGTACGCAAACGCTTGTGAAATTCCCAGTCCTTTCCCCCTCCTTCTCAATTTTCTACCCAAACTTACATTTTTTCCTTTAGAAGTAGGCAGGATATAAATCCTCCAATTGAAAATAGTGGGCCCACCATTGTTCCTTGAATGCTTTCTCTTATATTTTCTGAATTCGGACGTACGTATTTTCTGAATTCGGACGTATTGTTAATGATATTGCAGAACTGCTATTGCGAAGTTTGTAAGAAACATTTGAACTGTAATGTTATTATTCTTCGAGACTATTATTAATGTTTATAACGATAATTGATAAATTACGGTATAACGCATGGTGAATGAATTATTAGAAAAACTAGTTCACCAATACTTATAATTAGAAAACAGGTTTTTGTAATTACTTGCATTCGAATAAATACAAGTTTAAATATTGAATATTTTTGTTGTATTGGGCATTTCAATTTTAATATAGAAAAATGAGATTGAACATTTCGAACATTAAAAATTCTTTGATTATCACCATCAAATGTATCGAATATATCGATATTTTATCGATATTTTTCATTTCAAGTTCCAAGACATTTGGTACAGAAAGTACGGATCGGAGATAACTGGCTTAAGGTGCAGAGCAAAGTTTCCTTCTTGGTGTCTGATTCTCGAAGCTTCTGTGGGTCACCGGCTCGTCCCCAAGTGTAGTCGGAGGTCCCCATTAGTACACGGGTTCCACAGTCGTAGGGACCATGTCGTCAATCACTCTGGAAAGGGGGTGATGCGCAAGTGGCGGTGCCCTCACCGTCGTAGAGCATACGGTATTCTTCCCGGTCATGCTTGTTAAAAGTTACTCGGAACTTGAATACAGCGCACAGTAGTCCTAAATCGCGATCATGTGGCCAAAAATAATTTCTGGCTTTTCTAATGGCTGTACATGATTCGTTTTTTTTTATTTTACAATGGTCTAAATCATGTTACATTTCGAATTCAAATTACATGTGATTGGGGGTTGTCGGGGCAAAAGAGGGGTACGTTTTTAGTAAATTATAGCTTTATTTTTCTACAAATTTATTTTTATAGGGATGCGAATTTTCCACTATTTATACTGATGACTATTTTCTTTTTTATGAACAAATCATTTAATTCCGTCGCCCCAAAAAATTTGCATCCTACCCCAACTTTCAAAATATATATTTTTAAAATCATTAAAAGAGTTTTTTTCTCTGTTTTTACTGTTACTGCAGATAAAGGTCACAATAAAGGATATAAATAATCAATTAAAAAAATAATAATCAATAAGATATATCCTCCCCCCACACACCCATGCGGAATGGCTCCGCCTTTCATTTACCCCTCTAGCATAGAAAATCTTAAATCTTTATTTATTTTTTAAAGTTTTCGACATTTGTATTTACTATGAATTAATATTAAATCATCCTATTCGTTAGTTAGATTATTTTCAAAATTTTTGAACCCCCCCTCCCCCACTTTTTTGTCTCTATCTACCACACAATGCACAATACATTTAAAATTCCAATAAAAATAGATTTTGCCTTTGTTATTGTTTTTGTAACATTAAATAAATAACCATTTCTCTAAATTTCCCCTATCTCTGACATTTACGCTTCCTCTCCCCCACCATCTGGTATACAAAGTCTAAAATCCCTAAAAGTTTTTAAATTTTTAGAAACAAAATTTTTCTCTGTTATTTTTTAGCTATAATTAATAAATAACAATAAAATTTGTAAACTCAGCCTCGATCTCAAAATTTCCGCTTACCCCCAGCATTTAGAATTGTTTAATTAATGTTAAGAATCTAAGTTTTTATTTTTTTTAAATGCGCATTTTTTACTGTGTAGTTGCAATAAATAGATACAAAGCAACCATCTGATTTTTTCCTTCTATTAAAATTACTCCTTCCGAACTACCACCCCCCTCAACATTCAAAATTTAAAGGCTTTAAATTATTCTATTCAATAGTTAGATTATTTCAAAAATTTTTGAATTCCCCCCCCCCCAACTCTTTTGCCTCTTTCTGCTACACAGTGCACAATACGTTTAAAATTCAAATAAAAATAGATTATGCCTTTGTTATTGTTTATGTAACATTAAATAAATAACCATTTCTCTAAATTTCTTCTGTCTCTGAAATTTCCGCTTCCTCTCCCCCACCATCCGGAATATAAACGCTAAAATATTTTTAATTTTAGAAACAAGATTTGCTATATTTGTTATTTTTTAGCTATAATAAATAAATAACAATAAAATATGTAATTCAGCCTCCACCTCAAAATTTCTGCTTCCCCCCAGCATTTATAAATTGTTTAATAAATGTTAAGAATCTATTGCTAAGGTTTTATTTTTAAAAATGCTCATTTTTTACTATGTAGTTGCAATAAATAGATACAAAGCAACCATCTGATTTTTTCCTTCTATTAAAATTACTCCTTCCTAACTACCCCCCCCCCCCCTCGCCATTCAACGTTTTAGCTTTAAAAATATTAATTAAAATTCTGTTTTGTTTGTCGCTTTGTACTTAAAATAAATAAATAAATCGTTTTCCGCTTTCTAGATATTGAAAATGGAGGGAAGCGATTGAAAATATATCTTTTTTATCAGCTGTTTTAATATTTTTCCACTTATTTTTGAATATAAAGCAATTTTAAACTTTTTATCGAAAAATAATGCATTTCTTTTTATAAATAAATTTTCAGAAGTGTGTATTTAGACATTTCAAACAACCTCAAATTTTCACATAAGGAAAATTACTTTATACTAAAATAGTGATAGCTTGGTGTCTCTCACGTCAAAGTTTACGTTCCCTTCATATTATAAATTAGTAAATAATTTATAAATTTTGAAATAGTTTCAAATGCTAAACATATTAAAGACATTAGTTTATAATATATTGTTGTTTATAGACATTTAATATCAATATCTTTTATTCATACACTTTCATAATTTTAATATAGTTCTCTCAATATAATTGCAACTAATTATATGTTGACCTGTATCGACGTTTTACTGTAATTATAAAATACAGAATTGAAAGTAATTCTGTTTGATTCATATCCTTCATTAACTCGTAGTTTAAAAATAATATAAAAATGATATGATTATATTTTAACGCAGGTGTTCAAAACATTATGTGCATCAGTTTTCGTGTTTTTTAAGCAATAAACACGCTTATGTTACAGAATTTGAAGTGTATTTTGTTTAACAATCCTTAGTTAAAAAGTAATTATAGACTTATTCTCTTATTGGGCGTTCTTAAAAAATACACAAAACATCTTTTACTGTAATTTATTTATCCAGTGAGCATTGCCATTAATGATTTTATTTTTTTATGAAACTCTTGGAAAATAATATATATTTATAAATTATACTTTAAATTACAGCAGAAATTTGTACTTAAAAATTCCAAACTTCATCAAAGTTAGTCGGATTCAAAATCTGTTCTATGCATTGGAAGCTATGATGTAATTAAGCATAATGGACATCTATAAATGTGCATAAATTTCTTATAATTCTTGACTTACATGTAGATATTTATTCTTCAGAAAGTATTACTAACTTTATTGTTATTATCATACAGCTAAAAAATAGTTAACCTGGTTAAATTGCGGGACACTTAATTCATAAATCTTTTTAAGCGACTTTGCTTATTATTGTAGGTATTATTCTAAATAAACTATTCCTTTTAAAATCGAAATTTCACTACAAAATAATATACATAAAAACTGAACTAAATATATTGCCAAACAAAATGTTAACTTGACACGAAGTATTATCGCATTTAATGACGTTAAAAGATAAGTACTATTATTTAGTGAAAAAGTTATTATCTGGATTACACTGTTTTTCCATTAAAGAGATGATATGTCCAGAAACCTACGAAAAACCTTTCTATGAAAAGAGACTAAATATATGTTTAATTAGTTCAATTACTTAAGGTGTGTGTCGTGTATTATGTCGCACATTAAATGTTTTGATCCCATTGGCCATAATTCTTACTGTAGTTTTTGGTTATTTTATTGTATCAGTTGCAATAGAATGAAATGTTTTATAATGTTGTAAAATAATGAAAAGTTCGTTCTTAATGTTAATGTAGTTGAACATTTTTATGTGCACTATGAATCTCACTAACAACAAGTATACCAGTGTGTTGATTTATTTTGTTTTTACAGAGAAAGATATATGCTTTGAAAAGTGTTATTTTTTTAAATTCGAAGAAACAAGACAAAACTAAAAACGATAGAAACTGATAAATTAATCTGAAACTTAAGAAAAGACAAAAATCCAAAAAGAATGTTTTGATTTAGACTATACTGTCAAGAACTCAGATATGAATTAAAACATGCAAATTTATTTGAAAACTCTTAATTGAACAATTTTTTTCCAAAATATTTTTTTCTTTAAACAGGCTTTTATTGTCAAGAACTCATCTGAAGTAATCAAGTGAACTGATAAACTGGAAAATTAGAAGCTTAAAAAATTGATAACAACTGGAGTGTAAAAAAAAACTGGTAAATATTTTGCTTTAATTAAAATTTCTTTGTAGTTGATTTACGCATGTTTAACTCTTCAGTTATTAAACTGATCGCACATAAAAAGCTAGAATTCAGTGAGTTCAGATGTGATTTTTGCAATGAAACAGAAAGTGATTTTTAGCAAAAGAATTTTATGAAATAAATATATTTATAGTATAATGAAGAATATAGAACTATTCTAACAATGAAGTATTTTCGTTAATTTATTTGATTCTTAGATGAATATTTAAGAAATAATTAAAGCTTGTTTGTTTTTAATGAGTTATATTTAGAACTAATTTAGATCTGAATTATTTAGACCTGAATTAACATTTTGCCTATAATTGCTAACATACGAATCAAACTTAGATCTGAATTATTTCGACCTGAATTAACATTTTGCCTATAATTTCTAACATACGAATCAAATTTAGATCATCAAGAAATTATTTTTTAGTTTTGAGTCTTCGCAGCTTATTCATAATTAATAAATACATCTAGTAGTTTTTAATTTATTTTTGATAATATAGCTATAGAAATTTAAAGGCTTACAATTCTTATTCAAAACTCAAGAAAATATGGAAGCAGATAAAGTCGCAGTTCTTGGATTTTATGTAGTCACGCACATTTTATCTCAGGGATCTAAAGAAATAAAAGCTTACCTATCAAATAAAAACAATATTTATGGTAGAATTCTATTTACACTTGCAGATTATCTTACAAATTATTCAAAAACATTCGACAGAGTTCGTTAACGTCTCACAAATCAAGAAAATGATCTATTTCCGAATGGAACATTGAAAGGAATAATAGGGATGTTAAATTGATCAGAAGTTGATATTAGCGTTGTTTATTTTAACGGAGAGGCATTTACTTTTCCCAAGAAAAAAATGCATCGCCGCATAAATATTTAAGTTCTTCTTCTGTAGGATGTCTGTAGTATTATGTAGAGATGAATCTTGTTTATTTTAACGGAGAGGCATTTACTTTTCCCCAGAAATAAATGCATCGCCGCATAAATATTGAAATTCTTCTTCTGTCGGATGTCTGTAGTATTATGTAGAGATGAATCTTGTTTATTTTAACGGAGAGGCATTTACTTTTCTCCAGAAATAAATGCATCGCCGCATAAATATTTAATTTCCTCTTGTATCGGATCTCTGTCGTAGTATGTAGAGTGGAATATTTTAATTCGACGGAGAGGCATTTACTTTTCTCCAGAAATAAATGCATCGCCTAATAAATATTTAATTTCTTCTTGTATCGGATGTCTGTCTTAGTATGTAGAGATGAATCTTGTTTATTTTAACGGAGAGGCATTCACTTTTCCCCAGAAATAAATGCATCGCCGCATAAATACTTAAATTCTTCTTCTGTAGGATGTCTGTAGTATTATGTAGAGATGAATCTTGTTTATTTTAACGGAGAGGCATTTACTTTTCCCCAAAAACAAATGCATCGCCGCATAAATATTTAATTTCTTCTTTTGTAGGATGTATGTAGTATTATGTAGAAATGAATCTTGTTTATTTTAACGGAGAGGCATTTACTTTTCTCCAGAAATAAATGCATCGCCGCATAAACATTTAAATTCTTCTTCTGTAGGATGTGTGTCGTATTATGAGAGATGGATCTTGTGTATTTTGACGGAGAGGCATTTACTTTTCCCCAGAAATAAATGCATCGCCGCATAATTATTTAAATTCTTCTTCTGTCGGATGTCTGTAGTATTATGTAGAGATGAATCTTGTTTATTTTAACGGAGAGGCATTTACTTTTCTCCAGAAATAAATGCATCGCCGCATAAATATTTAAATTCTTCTTCTGTAGGATGTCTGTAGTATTAGGTAGAGATGAATCTTGTTTATTTTAACGGAGAGGCATTTACTTTTCCTCAGAAATAAATGCATCGCCGCATAAATATTTAATTTCTTCTTGTATCGGATGTCTGGCTTAGTATGTAGAGTAGAATCTTTTAATTCAACGGAGAGGCATTTACTTTTCTCCAGAAATAAATGCATCGCCGCATAAACATTTAATTTCTTCTTGTATCGGATGTCTGGCCTTGTATGTATAATAGAATCTTTAAATTCAACGGAGAGGCATTTACTTTTCTCCAGAAATAAATGCATCGCCGCATAAACATTTAAATTCTTCTTCTGTAGGATGTGTGTCGTATTATGAGAGATGAATCTTGTTTATTTTAACGGAGAGGCATTCACTTTTCTCCAGAAATAAATGCATCGCCGCATAAATATTTAATTTCTTCTTCTGTAGGATGTCCGTAGTATTATGTAGAGATGAATCTTGTTTATTTTAACGGAGAGACATTTACTTTTCCCAAGAAATAGATGCATCACCGCATAAATATTTAATGTCTTCTTGTATCGGATGTCTGTCGTAGTATGTAGAGTGGAATCTTTTAATTCAACGGAGAGGCATTTACTTTTCTCCAGAAATAAATGCATCGCCGCGTAAATATTTAAATTCGTCTTCTGTAGGATGTCTGTAGTATTACGTAGAGATGAATTTTGTTTATTTTAACGGAGAGGCATTTACTTTTCTCCAGAAGTAAATGTATCGCCGCATAAATATTTAAATTCTTCTTCTGTAGGATGTCTGTAGTATTATGTAGAGATGAATCTTGTTTATTTTAACGGAGAGGCATTTACTTTTCCCAAGAAATAAATGCATCACCGCATAAATATTTAATGTCTTCTTGTATCGGATGTCTGTCGTAGTATGTAGAGTGGAATCTTTTAATTCGACGGAGAGGCATTTACTTTTATCCAGAAATAAATGCATCGCCGCATAAACATTTAAATTCCTCTTCTTTCGGATGTCTGTCGTATTATGTAGAGTGGATTCTTGATTATTTCAACGGAGAGGCATTTACTTTTCTCCAGAAATAAATGCATCGCCGCATAAATATTTAAAATCTTCTTCTGTAGGATGTCTGTAGTATTATGTAGAGATGAATCTTGTTTATTTTAACGGAGAGGCATTTACTTTTTTCCAGAAATAAATGCATCGCCGCATAAATATTTAATTTCCTCTTGTATCGGATGTCTGTCTTAGTATATAGAGTAGAATCTTTTAATTCAACGGAGAGGCATTTACTTTTCTCCAGAAATAAATGCATCGCCACATAAATATTTAATTTCTTCTTGTATCGGATGTCTGTCGTAGTATGTAGAGTAGAATCTTTTAATTCAACGGAGAGGCATTTACTTTTCTCCAGAAATAAATGCATCGCCGCATAAATATTTAAATTCCTCTTCTTTCGGATGTCTGTCGTATTATGTAGAGTGGAATCTTAATTAGTTCAACGGAGAGGCATTTACTTTTCTCCAGAAATAAATGCATCGCCGCATAAATATTTAAAATCTTCTTCTGTAGGATGTCTGTCATAGTATGTAGAGATGAATCTTGTTTATTCTAACGGAGAGGCATTCACTTTTCTTCAGAAATAAATGCATCGCCGCATAAATATTTAAATTCTTCTTCTGTAAGATGTCTGTAGTATTATGTAGAGATGAATCTTGTTTATTTTAACGGAGAGGCATTTACTTTTTTCCGGAAATAAATGCGTCACCGCATAAATATTTAATTTCTTCTTGTATCGGATGTCTGTCGTAGTATGAAGAGACGAATCCTGTTTATTTTAACGGAGACGCATTTACTTTTCCCCAGAAATAAATGTGCACGTGTTCAATTTCCCATTAAATCTCTAAATTTATTAATTTTAATATGTTTCTTTCAGTATTTAATTATCCCCGTATCAGCGTTTTTCATTATCTTTAATTTAACGTATCCATTGTCTGCCAACGCTGTTTCTTTCTCATTTTAACTTTCGTCAAACGCCGATATTTCACATTTCATTCGATGCATATCGCGGCAGTTTCGTGGGGAATTCGTCATCGGCTCACCGCTTCTCCCGTTCCTTCGATCCGGCAAAAGCGCTCCACATGCTTCGCCGAGGAACGCGTTGCGGTAGGTTCATCGCTCTTTGGCGCGCGCCAACAGTTGGCGTGTTTTCAGAGCTCGCTCCGTTTCTGCGCATCGCTATTGGACGATCGCGGGTTTTATCGCCAAGGGCAACCGGCTCGGCACTTCGCGCTGATGTTAAAATCAGTTATGTTCTGGATGTGCTCAGTGTAGTTTGGGAGTTTTTTCTCCTCTTGAATTTCATCAGTCATGGAGGACGCGAAGTCACCGGAGTCCCTCACCTATTCAGAGTTTTATGAATGAATAAATCATCTTTTCCTTTCCATCAAGAAGTGTGTTGTATCAGTTATTCCTAAGATGAGTGTGCTGTGTTTGCAGTTATGTATATCTCTCGCGTCATTTAAACATCGCATCGTTCCTGCTAAAAATGGGTGAGAGAGTTCCTTTTTACTTATTTTAATTATGTGTTAGTCCATCGCTAAAATAATAGCGAGCGTGAGACCTTGGGTTCATTTTAATATTTATATTTTGCGGTTCTTCACTTGTGATCACGTCACCACGTGTTAGCACGTGGTCGGCCTCTTCAACACAACGTGTTTGAAATACCACACTACAAAATGCTTCGCCGCATAAATATTTAATTTCTTCTTCTGTAGGATGTATGTAGTATTATGTAGAAATGAATCTTGTTTATTTTAACGGAGAGGCATTTACTTTTCTCCAGAAATAAATGCATCGCCGCATAAATATTTAAATTCTTCTTCTGTAGGATGTGTGTCGTATTATGAGAGATGAATCTTGTTTATTTTAACGGAGAGGCATTTACATTTCCCCAGAAATAAATGCATCGCCGCATAAATATTTAATTTCTTATTCTGTAGGATGTCTGTAGTATTATGTAGAGATGAATCTTGTTTATTTTAACGGAGAGGCATTTACTTTTCCCCAGAAATAAATGCATCGCCGCATAATTATTTAAATTCTTCTTCTGTCGGATGTCTGTAGTATTATGTAGAGATGAATCTTGTTTATTTTAACGGAGAGGCATTTACTTTTCTCCAGAAATAAATGCATCGCCGCATAAATATTTAATTTCCTCTTGTATCGGATCTCTGTCGTAGTATGTAGAGTGGAATATTTTAATTCGACGGAGAGGCATTTACTTTTCTCCAGAAATAAATGCATCGCCTAATAAATATTTAATTTCTTCTTGTATCGGATGTCTGTCTTAGTATGTAGAGATGAATCTTGTTTATTTTAACGGAGAGGCATTCACTTTTCCCCAGAAATAAATGCATCGCCGCATAAATACTTAAATTTTTCTTCTGTAGGATGTCTGTAGTATTATGTAGAGATGAATCTTGTGTATTTTAACGGAGAGGCATTTACTTTTCCCCAAAAACAAATGCATCGCCGCATAAATATTTAATTTCTTCTTTTGTAGGATGTATGTAGTATTATGTAGAAATGAATCTTGTTTATTTTAACGGAGAGGCATTTACTTTTCTCCAGAAATAAATGCATCGCCGCATAAACATTTAAATTCTTCTTCTGTAGGATGTGTGTCGTATTATGAGAGATGGATCTTGTGTATTTTGACGGAGAGGCATTTACTTTTCCCCAGAAATAAATGCATCGCCGCATAATTATTTAAATTCTTCTTCTGTCGGATGTCTGTAGTATTATGTAGAGATGAATCTTGTTTATTTTAACGGAGAGGCATTTACTTTTCTCCAGAAATAAATGCATCGCCGCATAAATATTTAAATTCTTCTTCTGTAGGATGTCTGTAGTATTAGGTAGAGATGAATCTTGTTTATTTTAACGGAGAGGCATTTACTTTTCCTCAGAAATAAATGCATCGCCGCATAAATATTTAATTTCTTCTTGTATCGGATGTCTGGCTTAGTATGTAGAGTAGAATCTTTTAATTCAACGGAGAGGCATTTACTTTTCTCCAGAAATAAATGCATCGCCGCATAAACATTTAATTTCTTCTTGTATCGGATGTCTGGCCTTGTATGTATAATAGAATCTTTAAATTCAACGGAGAGGCATTTACTTTTCTCCAGAAATAAATGCATCGCCGCATAAACATTTAAATTCTTCTTCTGTAGGATGTGTGTCGTATTATGAGAGATGAATCTTGTTTATTTTAACGGAGAGGCATTCACTTTTCTCCAGAAATAAATGCATCGCCGCATAAATATTTAATTTCTTCTTCTGTAGGATGTCCGTAGTATTATGTAGAGATGAATCTTGTTTATTTTAACGGAGAGACATTTACTTTTCCCAAGAAATAGATGCATCACCGCATAAATATTTAATGTCTTCTTGTATCGGATGTTTGTCGTAGTATGTAGAGTGGAATCTTTTAATTCAAGGGAGAGGCATTTACTTTTCTCCAGAAATAAATGCATCGCCGCGTAAATATTTAAATTCTTCTTCTGTAGGATGTCTGTAGTATTACGTAGAGATGAATTTTGTTTATTTTAACGGAGAGGCATTTACTTTTCTCCAGAAATAAATGTATCGCCGCATAAATATTTAAATTCTTCTTCTGTAGGATGTCTGTAGTATTATGTAGAGATGAATCTTGTTTATTTTAACGGAGAGGCATTTACCTTTCCCCAGAAATAAATGCATCGCCGCATAAATATTTAATTACTTCTTGTATCGGATGTCTGTCTTAGTACGTAGAGTAGAATCTTTTAATTCAACGGAGAGGCATTTACTTTTCTCCAGAAATAAATGCATCGCCGCATAAATATTTAAATTCTTCTTCTGTAGGATGTGTGTCGTATTATGAGAGATGAATCTTGTTTATTTTAACGGAGAGGCATTTACATTTCCCCAGAAATAAATGCATCGCCGCATAAATATTTAATTTCTTATTCTGTAGGATGTCTGTAGTATTATGTAGAGATGAATCTTGTTTATTTTAACGGAGAGGCATTTACTTTTCCCCAGAAATAAATGCATCGCCGCATAATTATTTAAATTCTTCTTCTGTCGGATGTCTGTAGTATTATGTAGAGATGAATCTTGTTTATTTTAACGGAGAGGCATTTACTTTTCTCCAGAAATAAATGCATCGCCGCATAAATATTTAATTTCCTCTTGTATCGGATCTCTGTCGTAGTATGTAGAGTGGAATATTTTAATTCGACGGAGAGGCATTTACTTTTCTCCAGAAATAAATGCATCGCCTAATAAATATTTAATTTCTTCTTGTATCGGATGTCTGTCTTAGTATGTAGAGATGAATCTTGTTTATTTTAACGGAGAGGCATTCACTTTTCCCCAGAAATAAATGCATCGCCGCATAAATACTTAAATTTTTCTTCTGTAGGATGTCTGTAGTATTATGTAGAGATGAATCTTGTTTATTTTAACGGAGAGGCATTTACTTTTCCCCAAAAACAAATGCATCGCCGCATAAATATTTAATTTCTTCTTTTGTAGGATGTATGTAGTATTATGTAGAAATGAATCTTGTTTATTTTAACGGAGAGGCATTTACTTTTCTCCAGAAATAAATGCATCGCCGCATAAACATTTAAATTCTTCTTCTGTAGGATGTGTGTCGTATTATGAGAGATGGATCTTGTGTATTTTGACGGAGAGGCATTTACTTTTCCCCAGAAATAAATGCATCGCCGCATAATTATTTAAATTCTTCTTCTGTCGGATGTCTGTAGTATTATGTAGAGATGAATCTTGTTTATTTTAACGGAGAGGCATTTACTTTTCTCCAGAAATAAATGCATCGCCGCATAAATATTTAAATTCTTCTTCTGTAGGATGTCTGTAGTATTAGGTAGAGATGAATCTTGTTTATTTTAACGGAGAGGCATTTACTTTTCCTCAGAAATAAATGCATCGCCGCATAAATATTTAATTTCTTCTTGTATCGGATGTCTGGCTTAGTATGTAGAGTAGAATCTTTTAATTCAACGGAGAGGCATTTACTTTTCTCCAGAAATAAATGCATCGCCGCATAAACATTTAATTTCTTCTTGTATCGGATGTCTGGCCTTGTATGTATAATAGAATCTTTAAATTCAACGGAGAGGCATTTACTTTTCTCCAGAAATAAATGCATCGCCGCATAAACATTTAAATTCTTCTTCTGTAGGATGTGTGTCGTATTATGAGAGATGAATCTTGTTTATTTTAACGGAGAGGCATTCACTTTTCTCCAGAAATAAATGCATCGCCGCATAAATATTTAATTTCTTCTTCTGTAGGATGTCCGTAGTATTATGTAGAGATGAATCTTGTTTATTTTAACGGAGAGACATTTACTTTTCCCAAGAAATAGATGCATCACCGCATAAATATTTAATGTCTTCTTGTATCGGATGTTTGTCGTAGTATGTAGAGTGGAATCTTTTAATTCAAGGGAGAGGCATTTACTTTTCTCCAGAAATAAATGCATCGCCGCGTAAATATTTAAATTCTTCTTCTGTAGGATGTCTGTAGTATTACGTAGGGATGAATTTTGTTTATTTTAACGGAGAGGCATTTACTTTTCTCCAGAAATAAATGTATCGCCGCATAAATATTTAAATTCTTCTTCTGTAGGATGTCTGTAGTATTATGTAGAGATGAATCTTGTTTATTTTAACGGAGAGGCATTTACCTTTCCCCAGAAATAAATGCATCGCCGCATAAATATTTAATTACTTCTTGTATCGGATGTCTGTCTTAGTACGTAGAGTAGAATCTTTTAATTCAACGGAGAGGCATTTACTTTTCTCCAGAAATAAATGCATCGCCGCATAAATATTTAAATTCTTCTTCTGTAGGATGTGTGTCGTATTATGAGAGATGAATCTTGTTTATTTTAACGGAGAGGCATTTACATTTCCCCAGAAATAAATGCATCGCCGCATAAATATTTAATTTCTTATTCTGTAGGATGTCTGTAGTATTATGTAGAGATGAATCTTGTTTATTTTAACGGAGAGGCATTTACTTTTCCCCAGAAATAAATGCATCGCCGCATAATTATTTAAATTCTTCTTCTGTCGGATGTCTGCAGTATTATGTAGAGATGAATCTTGTTTATTTTAACGGAGAGGCATTTACTTTTCTCCAGAAATAAATGCATCGCCGCATAAATATTTAATTTCCTCTTGTATCGGATCTCTGTCGTAGTATGTAGAGTGGAATATTTTAATTCGACGGAGAGGCATTTACTTTTCTCCAGAAATAAATGCATCGCCTAATAAATATTTAATTTCTTCTTGTATCGGATGTCTGTCTTAGTATGTAGAGATGAATCTTGTTTATTTTAACGGAGAGGCATTCACTTTTCCCCAGAAATAAATGCATCGCCGCATAAATACTTAAATTCTTCTTCTGTAGGATGTCTGTAGTATTATGTAGAGATGAAACTTGTTTATTTTAACGGAGAGGCATTTACTTTTCCCCAAAAACAAATGCATCGCCGCATAAATATTTAATTTCTTCTTTTGTAGGATGTATGTAGTATTATGTAGAAATGAATCTTGTTTATTTTAACGGAGAGGCATTTACTTTTCTCCAGAAATAAATGCATCGCCGCATAAACATTTAAATTCTTCTTCTGTAGGATGTGTGTCGTATTATGAGAGATGGATCTTGTGTATTTTGACGGAGAGGCATTTACTTTTCCCCAGAAATAAATGCATCGCCGCATAATTATTTAAATTCTTCTTCTGTCGGATGTCTGTAGTATTATGTAGAGATGAATCTTGTTTATTTTAACGGAGAGGCATTTACTTTTCTCCAGAAATAAATGCATCGCCGCATAAATATTTAAATTCTTCTTCTGTAGGATGTCTGTAGTATTAGGTAGAGATGAATCTTGTTTATTTTAACGGAGAGGCATTTACTTTTCCTCAGAAATAAATGCATCGCCGCATAAATATTTAATTTCTTCTTGTATCGGATGTCTGGCTTAGTATGTAGAGTAGAATCTTTTAATTCAACGGAGAGGCATTTACTTTTCTCCAGAAATAAATGCATCGCCGCATAAACATTTAATTTCTTCTTGTATCGGATGTCTGGCCTTGTATGTATAATAGAATCTTTAAATTCAACGGAGAGGCATTTACTTTTCTCCAGAAATAAATGCATCGCCGCATAAACATTTAAATTCTTCTTCTGTAGGATGTGTGTCGTATTATGAGAGATGAATCTTGTTTATTTTAACGGAGAGGCATTCACTTTTCTCCAGAAATAAATGCATCGCCGCATAAATATTTAATTTCTTCTTCTGTAGGATGTCCGTAGTATTATGTAGAGATGAATCTTGTTTATTTTAACGGAGAGACATTTACTTTTCCCAAGAAATAGATGCATCACCGCATAAATATTTAATGTCTTCTTGTATCGGATGTCTGTCGTAGTATGTAGAGTGGAATCTTTTAATTCAACGGAGAGGCATTTACTTTTCTCCAGAAATAAATGCATCGCCGCGTAAATATTTAAATTCTTCTTCTGTAGGATGTCTGTAGTATTACGTAGAGATGAATTTTGTTTATTTTAACGGAGAGGGATTTACTTTTCTCCAGAAATAAATGTATCGCCGCATAAATATTTAAATTCTTCTTCTGTAGGATGTCTGTAGTATTATGTAGAGATGAATCTTGTTTATTTTAACGGAGAGGCATTTACCTTTCCCCAGAAATAAATGCATCGCCGCATAAATATTTAATTACTTCTTGTATCGGATGTCTGTCTTAGTACGTAGAGTAGAATCTTTTAATTCAACGGATAGGCATTTACTTTTCTCCAGAAATAAATGCATCGCCGCATAAATATTTAAATTCTTCTTCTGTCGGATGTCCGTAGTATTATGTAGAGATGAATCTTGTTTATTTTAACGGAGAGGCATTTACTTTTCCCAAGAAATAAATGCATCACCGCATAAATATTTAATGTCTTCTTGTATCGGATGTCTGTCGTAGTATGTAGAGTGGAATCTTTTAATTCGACGGAGAGGCATTTACTTTTATCCAGAAATAAATGCATCGCCGCATAAACATTTAAATTCCTCTTCTTTCGGATGTCTGTCGTATTATGTAGAGTGGATTCTTGATTATTTCAACGGAGAGGCATTTACTTTTCTCCAGAAATAAATGCATCGCCGCATAAATATTTAAAATCTTCTTCTGTAGGATGTCTGTAGTATTATGTAGAGATGAATCTTGTTTATTTTAACGGAGAGGCATTTACTTTTTTCCAGAAATAAATGCATCGCCGCATAAATATTTAATTTCCTCTTGTATCGGATGTCTGTCTTAGTATATAGAGTAGAATCTTTTAATTCAACGGAGAGGCATTTACTTTTCTCCAGAAATAAATGCATCGCCACATAAATATTTAATTTCTTCTTGTATCGGATATCTGTCGTAGTATGTAGAGTAGAATCTTTTAATTCAACGGAGAGGCATTTACTTTTCTCCAGAAATAAATGCATCGCCGCATAAATATTTAAATTCCTCTTCTTTCGGATGTCTGTCGTATTATGTAGAGTGGAATCTTAATTAGTTCAACGGAGAGGCATTTACTTTTCTCCAGAAATAAATGCATCGCCGCATAAATATTTAAAATCTTCTTCTGTAGGATGTCTGTCATAGTATGTAGAGATGAATCTTGTTTATTCTAACGGAGAGGCATTCACTTTTCTTCAGAAATAAATGCATCGCCGCATAAATATTTAAATTCTTCTTCTGTAAGATGTCTGTAGTATTATGTAGAGATGAATCTTGTTTATTTTAACGGAGAGGCATTTACTTTTTTCCGGAAATAAATGCGTCACCGCATAAATATTTAATTTCCTCTTGTATCGGATGTCTGTCGTAGTATGAAGAGACGAATCCTGTTTATTTTAACGGAGACGCATTTACTTTTCCCCAGAAATAAATGTGCACGTGTTCAATTTCCCATTAAATCTCTAAATTTATTAATTTTAATATGTTTCTTTCAGTATTTAATTATCCCCGTATCAGCGTTTTTCATTATCTTTAATTTAACGTATCCATTGTCTGCCAACGCTGTTTCTTTCTCATTTTAACTTTCGTCAAACGCCGATATTTCACATTTCATTCGATGCATATCGCGGCAGTTTCGTGGGGAATTCGTCATCGGCTCACCGCTTCTCCCGTTCCTTCGATCCGGCAAAAGCGCTCCACATGCTTCGCCGAGGAACGCGTTGCGGTAGGTTCATCGCTCTTTGGCGCGCGCCAACAGTTGGCGTGTTTTCAGAGCTCGCTCCGTTTCTGCGCATCGCTATTGGACGATCGCGGGTTTTATCGCCAAGGGCAACCGGCTCGGCACTTCGCGCTGATGTTAAAATCAGTTATGTTCTGGATGTGCTCAGTGTAGTTTGGGAGTTTTTTCTCCTCTTGAATTTCATCAGTCATGGAGGACGCGAAGTCACCGGAGTCCCTCACCTATTCAGAGTTTTATGAATGAATAAATCATCTTTTCCTTTCCATCAAGAAGTGTGTTGTATCAGTTATTCCTAAGATGAGTGTGCTGTGTTTGCAGTTATGTATATCTCTCGCGTCATTTAAACATCGCATCGTTCCTGCTAAAAATGGGTGAGAGAGTTCCTTTTTACTTATTTTAATTATGTGTTAGTCCATCGCTAAAATAATAGCGAGCGTGAGAACTTGGGTTCATTTTAATATTTATATTTTGCGGTTCTTCACTTGTGATCACGTCACCACGTGTTAGCACGTGGTCGGCCTCTTCAACACAACGTGTTTGAAATACCACACTACAAAATGCTTCGCCGCATAAATATTTAATTTCTTCTTCTGTAGGATGTATGTAGTATTATGTAGAAATGAATCTTGTTTATTTTAACGGAGAGGCATTTACTTTTCTCCAGAAATAAATGCATCGCCGCATAAATATTTAAATTCTTCTTCTGTAGGATGTGTGTCGTATTATGAGAGATGAATCTTGTTTATTTTAACGGAGAGGCATTTACATTTCCCCAGAAATAAATGCATCGCCGCATAAATATTTAATTTCTTCTTCTGTAGGATGTCTGTAGTATTATGTAGAGATGAATCTTGTTTATTTTAACGGAGAGGCATTTACTTTTCCCCAGAAATAAATGCATCGCCGCATAAATATTTAATTTCCTCTTGTATCGGATCTCTGTCGTAGTATGTAGAGTGGAATATTTTAATTCGACGGAGAGGCATTTACTTTTCTACAGAAATAAATGCATCGCCTAATAAATATTTAATTTCTTCTTGTATCGGATGTCTGTCTTAGTATGTAGAGATAAATCTTGTTTATTTTAACGGAGAGGCATTCACTTTTCCCCAGAAATAAATGCATCGCCGCATAAATACTTAAATTCTTCTTCTGTCGGATGTCTGTAGTATTATGTAGAGATGAATCTTGTTTATTTTAACGGAGAGGCATTTACTTTTCTCCAGAAATAAATGCATCGCCGCATAAATATTTAATTTCCTCTTGTATCGGATCTCTGTCGTAGTATGTAGAGTGGAATATTTTAATTCGACGGAGAGGCATTTACTTTTCTACAGAAATAAATGCATCGCCTAATAAATATTTAATTTCTTCTTGTATCGGATGTCTGTCTTAGTATGTAGAGATAAATCTTGTTTATTTTAACGGAGAGGCATTCACTTTTCCCCAGAAATAAATGCATCGCCGCATAAATACTTAAATTCTTCTTCTGTACGATGTCTGTAGTATTATGTAGAGATGAATCTTGTTTATTTTAACGGAGAGGCATTTACTTTTCCCCAGAAATAAATGCATCGCCGCATAATTATTTAAATTCTTCTTCTGTCGGATGTCTGTAGTATTATGTAGAGATGAATCTTGTATATTTTAACGGAGAGGCATTTACTTTTTTCCAGAAATAAATACATCGCCGCATAAATATTTAATTTCCTCTTGTATCGGATCTCTGTCGTAGTATGTAGACTGGAATCTTTTAATTCGACGGAGAAGCATTTACTTTTCTCCAGAAATAAATGCATCGCCGCATAAATATTTAATTTCTTCTTGTATCGGATGTCTGTCTTAGTATGTAGAGTAGAATATTTTAATTCAACGGAGAGGCATTTACTTTTCTCCAGAAATAAATGCATCGCCGCATAAATATTTAATTTCTTCTTATATCGGATGTCTGACTTAGTATGTAGAGATGAATCTTGTTTATTTTAACGGAGAGGCATTTACTTTTCTCCAGAAATAAATGCATCGCCGCATAAATATTTAATTTCCTCTTGTATCGGATCTCTGTCGTAGTATGTAGAGACGAATCTTGTTTATTTTAACGGAGAGGCATTCACTTTTCCCCAGAAATAAACGCATCGCCGCATAAATATTTAATTTCTTCTTATATCGGATGTCTGTCTTAGTATGTAGAGATGAATCTTGTTTATTTTAACGGAGAGGCATTTACTTTTCTCCAGAAATAAATGCATCGCCGCATAATTATTTAAATTCTTCTTTTGTCGGATGTCTGTAGTATTATGTAGAGATGAATCTTTTAATTCGACGGAGAGGCTTGTACTTTTCTCCATAAATAAATGCGTTGCCGCATAAATATTTAATTTCTTCTTGTATCGGATGTCTGTCGTAGTAAGTAGAGATGAATCTTGTTTATTTTAACGGAGAGGCATTCACTTTTCCCCAGAAATAAACGCATTGCCGCATAAATATTTAATTTCTTCTTGTATCGGATGTCTGTTATATTATGTAGAGATGAATCTTGTTTATTTTAACGGAGAGGCATTTACTTTTCCCAAGAAATAAATGCATCGCCGCATAAATATTTAATTTCCTCTTGTATCAGATCTCTGTCTTAGTATGTAGAGTAGAATCTATTAATTCAACGGAGAGACATTTACTTTTCTCCAGAAATAAATGCATCGCCGCGTAAATATTTAAATTCTTCTTCTGTAGGATGTCTGTAGTATTATGTAGAGAAGAATCTTGTTTATTTTAACGGAGAGGCATTTACCTTTCCCCAGAAATAAATGCATCGCCGCATAAATATTTAATTTCTTCTTGAATCGGATGTCTGTCTTAGTACGTAGAGTAGAATCTTTTAATTCAACGGAGAGGCATTTACCTTTCTCCAGAAATAAATGCATCGCCGCATATATATTTAAATTCGTCTTCTGTCGGATATCCGTAGGATTATGTAGAGATGAATCTTGTTTATTTTAACGGAGAGGCATTTACTTTTCCCAAGAAATAAATGCATCACCGCATAAATATTTAATGTCTTCTTGTATCGGATGTCTGTCGTAGTATGTAGAGTGGAATCTTTTAATTCGACGGAGAGGCATTTACTTTTATCCAGAAATAAATGCATCGCCGCATAAACATTTAAATTCCTCTTCTTTCGGATGTCTGTCGTATTATGTAGAGTGGATTCGTGATTATTTCAACGGAGAGGCATTTACTTTTCTCCAGAAATAAATGCATCGCCAAATAAATATTTAAAATCTTCTTCTGTAGGATGTCTGTAGTATTATGTAGAGATGAATCCTGTTTATTTTAACGGAGACGCATTTACTTTTCTCCAGAAATAAATGCATCGCCGCATAAATATTTAAATTCTTCTTCTGTAGGATGTCTGTAGTATTAGGTAGAGATGAATCTTGTTTATTTTAACGGAGAGGCATTTACTTTTCCCCAGAAATAAATGCATCGCCGCATAAACATTTAAATTCCTCTTCTTTCGGATGTCTGTCGTATTATGTAGAGTGGATTCGTGATTATTTCAACGGAGAGGCATTTACTTTTCTCCAGAAATAAATGCATCGCCAAATAAATATTTAAAATCTTCTTCTGTAGGATGTCTGTAGTATTATGTAGAGATGAATCCTGTTTATTTTAACGGAGACGCATTTACTTTTCTCCAGAAATAAATGCATCGCCGCATAAATATTTAAATTCTTCTTCTGTAGGATGTCTGTAGTATTAGGTAGAGATGAATCTTGTTTATTTTAACGGAGAGGCATTTACTTTTCCCCAGAAATAAATGCATCGCCGCATAAACATTTAAATTCCTCTTCTTTCGGATGTCTGTCGTATTATGTAGAGTGGATTCGTGATTATTTCAACGGAGAGGCATTTACTTTTCTCCAGAAATAAATGCATCGCCAAATAAATATTTAAAATCTTCTTCTGTAGGATGTCTGTAGTATTATGTAGAGATGAATCCTGTTTATTTTAACGGAGACGCATTTACTTTTCTCCAGAAATAAATGCATCGCCGCATAAATATTTAAATTCTTCTTCTGTAGGATGTCTGTAGTATTATGTAGAGATGAATCTTGTTTATTTTAACGGAGAGGCATTCACTTTTCCCCAGAAATAAATGCATCGCCGCATAAATATTTAATTTCTTCTTGTATCGGATGTCTGTCGTAGTATGTAGAGATGAATCTTGTTTATTTTAACGGAGAGGCATTTACTTTTCCCCAGAAATAAATGCATCGCCGCATAATTATTTAAATTCTTCTTCTGTCGGCTGTCTGTAGTATTATGTAGAGATGAATCCTGTTTATTTTAACGGAGACGCATTTACTTTTACCCAGAAATAAAAGCATTGCCTATTAAATATTTAAATACTTCTTCTGTAGGATATCTGTAGTATTATGTAGAGATGAATCTTGTTTATTTTAACGGAGAGTCATTTACTTTTTTCCAGAGATAAATGCATCGCCGCATAAATATTTAATTTCCTCTTGTATCGGATCTCTGTCGTAGTATGTAGAGTGGAATCTTTTAATTCAACGGAGAGGCATTTACTTTTCTCCAGAAATAAATGCATCGCCGCATAAATATTTAAAATCTTCTTCTGTAGGATGTCTGTAGTATTAAGTAGAGATTAATCTTGTTTATTTTAACGGAGAGGCATTTACTTTTCTCCAGAAATAAATGCATCACCGCATAAATATTTAAATTCTTCTTCTGTAGGATGTCTGTAGTATTAGGTAGAGATGAATCTTGTTTATTTTAACGAAGAGGCATTTACTTTTCCCCAGAAATAAATGCATCGCCGCATAAATATTTAATTTCTTCTTGTATCGGATGTCTGTCGTAGTATGTAGAGTAGAATCTTTTAATTCAACGGAGAGGCATTTACTTTTCTCCAGAAATAAATGCATCGCCGCATAAATATTTAAAATCTTCTTCTGTAGGATGTCTGTAGTATTATGTAGAGATGAATCCTGTTTATATTAACGGAGACGCATTTACTTTTACCCAGAAATAAATGCATCGCCGATTAAATATTTAAATACTTCTTCTGTAGGATATCTGTAGTATTATGTAGAGATGAATCTTGTTTATTTTAACGGAGAGGCATTTACTTTTTTCCAGAGATAAATGCATTGCCGCATAAATATTTAATTTCCTCTTGTATCGGATCTCTGTCGTAGTATGTAGAGTGGAATCTTTTAATTCAACGGAGAGGCATTTACTTTTCTCCAGAAATAAATGCATCGCCGCATAAATATTTAATTTCTTCTTGTATCGGATGTCTTTCTTAGTATGTAGAGTAAAATCTTTTAATTCAACGGAGAGGGATTTCCTTTTCTCCAGAAATAAATGCATCGCCACATAAATATTTAATTTCTTCATGTATCGGATGTCTGTCGTAGTAAGTAGAGTAGAATCTTTTAATTCAACGGAGAGGCATTTACTTTTCTCCAGAAATAAATGCATCGCCGCATAAATATTTAAATTCCTCTTCTTTCGGATGTCTGTCGTATTATGTAGAGTGGAATCTTAATTATTTCAACGGAGAGGCATTTACTTTTCTCCAGAAATAAATGCATCGCCGCATAAATATTTAAAATCTTCTTCTGTAGGATGTCTGTAGTATTAAGTAGAGATTAATCTTGTTTATTTTAACGGAGAGGCATTTACTTTTCTCCAGAAATAAATGCATCGCCGCATAAATATTTAAAATCTTCTTCTGTAGGATGTCTGTAGTATTAAGTAGAGATTAATCTTGTTTATTTTAACGGAGAACATTTACTTTTCCCCAGAAATAAATGCATCGCCGCATAAATATGTAATTTCTTCTTGTATCGGATGTCTGTCTTAGTATGTAGAGTAGAATCTTAATTATTTCAACGGAGAGGCATTTACTTTTCTTCAGAAACAAATGCATCGCCGCATAAATATTTAATTTCTTCTTGTATCGGATGTCTGTCATAGTATGTAGAGATGAATCTTGTTTATTCTAACGGAGAGGCATTCACTTTTTTTCAGAAATTAATGCATCGCCGCATAAATATTTAAATTCTTCTTCTGTAAGATGTCTGTAGTATTATGTAGAGATGAATCTTGTTTATTTTAACGGAGAGGCATTTACTTTTTTCCAGAAATAAATGCATCACCGCATAAATATTTAATTTCTTCTTGTATCAGATGTCTGTCGTAGTATGAAGAGACGAATCCTGTTTATTTTAACGGAGACGCATTTACTTTTCCCCAGAAATAAATGCATCGCCGCATAAATATTTAATTTCCTCTTGTATCGGATGTCTGTCGTAGTATGTAGAGTGGAATCTTTTAATTCGACGGAGAGGCATTTACTTTTTTCCAGAAATAAATGCATCGCCGCATAAATATTTAATTTCTTCTTGTATCGGATCTCTGTCGTAGTATGTAGAGTAGAATCTTTTAATTCAACGGAGAGGCATTTACTTTTCTCCAGAAATAAATGCATCGCCGCATAAATATTTAATTTCTTCTTCTGTAAGATGTCTGTAGTATTATGTAGAGATGAATATTGTTTATTTTAACGGAGAGGCATTTACTTTTTACCAGAAATAAATGCATCACCGCATAAATATTTAATTTCCTCTTGTATCGGATGTCTGTCGTAGTATGTAGAGTAGAATCTTTTAATTCAACGGAGAGGCATTTACTTTTCTCCAGAAATAAATGCATCGCCGCATAAATATTTAATTTCTTCTTCTGTAAGATGTCTGTAGTATTATGTAGAGATGAATCTTGTTTATTTTAACGGAGAGGCATTTACTTTTCTCCAGAAATAAATGCATCGCCGCATAAATGTTTAAATTCTTCTTCTGTAGGATGTGTATCGTATTATGAGAGATGAATCTTGTTTATTTTAACGGAGAGGCATTTACTTTTCCCCAAAAATAAATGCATCGCCGCATAAATATTTAATTTCTTCTTGTATCGGATGTCTGTCGTAGTATGAAGAGACGAATCCTGTTTATTTTATTGGAGACGCATTTACTTTTCCCCAGAAATAAATGCATCGCCGCATAAATATTTAATTTCTTCTTCTGTAGGATGTATTTAGTATTATGTAGAAATGAATCTTGTTTATTTTAACGGAGAGGGATTTACTTTTCTCCAGAGATAAATGCATCGCCGCATAAATATTTAAATTCTTCTTCTGTAGGATGTGTATCGTATTATGAGAGATGAATCTTGTTTATTTTAACGGAGAGGCATTTACTTTTCCCCAGAAATAAATGCATCGCCGCATAAATATTTAATTTCTTCTTCTGTAGGAATTCTGTAGTATTATGTAGAGATGAATCTTGTTTATTTTAACGGAGAGGCATTTACTTTTCTCCAGAAATAAATGCATCGCCGCATAAATATTTAATTTCCTCTTGTATCGGATGTCTGTCGTAGTATGTAGAGTGCAATCTTTTAATTCGACGGAGAGGCATTTACTTTTCTCCAGAAATAAATGCATCGCCGCATAAATATTTAACTTCTTCTTCTATCGGTTGTCTGTCGTAGTATGTAGAGATGAATCTTGTTTATTTTAACGGAGAGGCATTCACTTTTCCCCAGAAATAAATGCATCGCCGCATAAATATTTAATTTCTTCTTGTATCGGATGTCTGTCGTAGTATGTAGAGTAGAATCTTTTAATTCAATGGAGAGGCATTTACTTTTCTCCAGAAATAAATGCATCGCCGAATAATATTTAAAATCTTCTTCTGTAGGATGTCTGTAGTATTAAGTAGAGATTAATCTTGTTTATTTTAACGGAGAGGCATTTACATTTCTCCAGAAATAAATGCATCGCCGCATAAATATTTAAATTCTTCTTCTGTAGGATGTCTGTAGTATTAGGTAGACATGAATCTTGTTTATTTTAACGGAGAGGCATTTACTTTTCCCCAGAAATAAATGCATCGCCGCATAAATATTTAATTTTTTCTCGTATCGGATGTCTGGCTTAGTATGTAGAGATGAATCTTGTTTATTTCAACGGAGAGGCATTTACTTTTCTCCAGAAATAAATGCATCGCCGCATAAATATTTAAATTCTTCTTCTGTAGGATGTCTGTAGTATTAGGTAGAGATGAATCTTGTTTATTTTAACGGAGAGGCATTCCCTTATCTCCAGAAATAAATGCATCGCCGCATAAATATTTAAATTCCTCTTCTTTCGGATGTCTGTCGTATTATGTAGAGTGGAATCTTGATTATTTCAACGGAGAGGCATTTACTTTTCTCCAGAAATAAATGAATCGCCGCATAAATATTTAAAATCTTCTTTTGTAGGATGTCTGTAGTGTTATGTAGAGATGAATCCTGTTTATTTTAACGGAGACGCATTTAATTTTCTCCAGAAATAAATGCATTGCCGCATAAATATATAAATTCTTCTTCTGTAGGATGTCTGTAGTATTACGTAGAGATGAATCTTGTTTATTTTAACGGAGAGGCATTTACTTTTCTCCAGAAATAAATGCATCGCCGCATAAATATTTAAATTCTTCTTCTGTAGGATGTCTGTAGTATTATGTAGAGATGAATCTTGTTTATTTTAACGGAGAGGCATTTACTTTTTTCCAGAAATAAATGCATCACCGCATAAATATGTAATTTCTTCTTGTATCGGATGTCTGTCTTAGTATGTAGAGTAGAATCTTAATTATTTCAACGGAGAGGCATTTACTTTTCTTCAGAAACAAATGCATCGCCGCATAAATATTTAATTTCTTCTTGTATCGGATGTCTGTCATAGTATGTAGAGATGAATCTTGTTTATTCTAACGGAGAGGCATTCACTTTTTTTCAGAAATTAATGCATCGCCGCATAAATATTTAAATTCTTCTTCTGTAAGATGTCTGTAGTATTATGTAGAGATGAATCTTGTTTATTTTAACGGAGAGGCATTTACTTTTTTCCAGAAATAAATGCATCACCGCATAAATATTTAATTTCTTCTTGTATCAGATGTCTGTCGTAGTATGAAGAGACGAATCCTGTTTATTTTAACGGAGACGCATTTACTTTTCCCCAGAAATAAATGCATCGCCGCATAAATATTTAATTTCCTCTTGTATCGGATGTCTGTCGTAGTATGTAGAGTGGAATCTTTTAATTCGACGGAGAGGCATTTACTTTTTTCCAGAAATAAATGCATCGCCGCATAAATATTTAATTTCTTCTTGTATCGGATCTCTGTCGTAGTATGTAGAGTAGAATCTTTTAATTCAACGGAGAGGCATTTACTTTTCTCCAGAAATAAATGCATCGCCGCATAAATATTTAATTTCTTCTTCTGTAAGATGTCTGTAGTATTATGTAGAGATGAATATTGTTTATTTTAACGGAGAGGCATTTACTTTTTACCAGAAATAAATGCATCACCGCATAAATATTTAATTTCCTCTTGTATCGGATGTCTGTCGTAGTATGTAGAGTAGAATCTTTTAATTCAACGGAGAGGCATTTACTTTTCTCCAGAAATAAATGCATCGCCGCATAAATATTTAATTTCTTCTTCTGTAAGATGTCTGTAGTATTATGTAGAGATGAATCTTGTTTATTTTAACGGAGAGGCATTTACTTTTCTCCAGAAATAAATGCATCGCCGCATAAATGTTTAAATTCTTCTTCTGTAGGATGTGTATCGTATTATGAGAGATGAATCTTGTTTATTTTAACGGAGAGGCATTTACTTTTCCCCAAAAATAAATGCATCGCCGCATAAATATTTAATTTCTTCTTGTATCGGATGTCTGTCGTAGTATGAAGAGACGAATCCTGTTTATTTTATTGGAGACGCATTTACTTTTCCCCAGAAATAAATGCATCGCCGCATAAATATTTAATTTCTTCTTCTGTAGGATGTATTTAGTATTATGTAGAAATGAATCTTGTTTATTTTAACGGAGAGGGATTTACTTTTCTCCAGAGATAAATGCATCGCCGCATAAATATTTAAATTCTTCTTCTGTAGGATGTGTATCGTATTATGAGAGATGAATCTTGTTTATTTTAACGGAGAGGCATTTACTTTTCCCCAGAAATAAATGCATCGCCGCATAAATATTTAATTTCTTCTTCTGTAGGAATTCTGTAGTATTATGTAGAGATGAATCTTGTTTATTTTAACGGAGAGGCATTTACTTTTCTCCAGAAATAAATGCATCGCCGCATAAATATTTAATTTCCTCTTGTATCGGATGTCTGTCGTAGTATGTAGAGTGCAATCTTTTAATTCGACGGAGAGGCATTTACTTTTCTCCAGAAATAAATGCATCGCCGCATAAATATTTAACTTCTTCTTCTATCGGTTGTCTGTCGTAGTATGTAGAGATGAATCTTGTTTATTTTAACGGAGAGGCATTCACTTTTCCCCAGAAATAAATGCATCGCCGCATAAATATTTAATTTCTTCTTGTATCGGATGTCTGTCGTAGTATGTAGAGTAGAATCTTTTAATTCAATGGAGAGGCATTTACTTTTCTCCAGAAATAAATGCATCGCCGAATAATATTTAAAATCTTCTTCTGTAGGATGTCTGTAGTATTAAGTAGAGATTAATCTTGTTTATTTTAACGGAGAGGCATTTACTTTTCTCCAGAAATAAATGCATCGCCGCATAAATATTTAAATTCTTCTTCTGTAGGATGTCTGTAGTATTAGGTAGACATGAATCTTGTTTATTTTAACGGAGAGGCATTTACTTTTCCCCAGAAATAAATGCATCGCCGCATAAATATTTAATTTTTTCTCGTATCGGATGTCTGGCTTAGTATGTAGAGATGAATCTTGTTTATTTCAACGGAGAGGCATTTACTTTTCTCCAGAAATAAATGCATCGCCGCATAAATATTTAAATTCTTCTTCTGTAGGATGTCTGTAGTATTAGGTAGAGATGAATCTTGTTTATTTTAACGGAGAGGCATTCCCTTATCTCCAGAAATAAATGCATCGCCGCATAAATATTTAAATTCCTCTTCTTTCGGATGTCTGTCGTATTATGTAGAGTGGAATCTTGATTATTTCAACGGAGAGGCATTTACTTTTCTCCAGAAATAAATGAATCGCCGCATAAATATTTAAAATCTTCTTTTGTAGGATGTCTGTAGTGTTATGTAGAGATGAATCCTGTTTATTTTAACGGAGACGCATTTAATTTTCTCCAGAAATAAATGCATTGCCGCATAAATATATAAATTCTTCTTCTGTAGGATGTCTGTAGTATTACGTAGAGATGAATCTTGTTTATTTTAACGGAGAGGCATTTACTTTTCTCCAGAAATAAATGCATCGCCGCATAAATATTTAAATTCTTCTTCTGTAGGATGTCTGTAGTATTATGTAGAGATGAATCTTGTTTATTTTAACGGAGAGGCATTTACTTTTCCCCAAAAACAAATGCATCGCCGCATAAATATTTAATTTCTTCTTTTGTAGGATGTATGTAGTATTATGTAGAAATGAATCTTGTTTATTTTAACGGAGAGGCATTTACTTTTCTCCAGAAATAAATGCATCGCCGCATAAACATTTAAATTCTTCTTCTGTAGGATGTGTGTCGTATTATGAGAGATGGATCTTGTGTATTTTGACGGAGAGGCATTTACTTTTCTCCAGAAATAAATGCATCGCCGCATAAATATTTAATTTCTTCTTGTATCGAATGTCTGTCGTAGTATGTAGAGTAGAATCTTTTAATTCAATGGAGAGGCATTTACTTTTCTCCAGAAATAAATGCATCGCCGAATAATATTTAAATTCCTCTTCTTTCGGATGTCTGTCGTATTATGTAGAGTGGAATCTTAAATATTTCAACGGAGAGGCATTTACTTTTCTCCAGAAATAAATGCATCGGCGCATTAATATTTAAATTCTTCTTCTGTAGGATGTCTGTAGTATTAGGTAGAGATGAATATTGTTTAATTTAACGGAGAGGCATTTACTTTTCCCCAGAAATAAATTCATCGCCGCATAAATATTTAATTTCTTCTTGTATCGGATGTCTGGCTTAGTATGTAGAGTAGAATCTTTTAATTCAACGGAGAGGCATTTACTTTTCTCCAGAAATAAATGCATCGCCGCATAAACATTTAAATTCTTCTTCTGTCGGATGTCTGTCTTAGTATGTAGAGTAAAATATTTTAATTCAACGGAGAGGCATTTACTTTTCTCCAGAAATAAATGCATCGCCGCATAAATATTTAAAATCTTCTTCTGTAGGATGTCTGTAATATTATGTAGAGATGAATCCTGTTTATTTTAACGGAGACGCATTTACTTTTACCCAGAAATAAATGCATCGCCGATTAAATATTTAAATACTTCTTCTGTAGGATATCTGTAGTATTAGGTAGAGATGAATCTTGTTTATTTTAACGAAGAGGCATTTACTTTTCCCCAGAAATAAATGCATCGCCGCATAAATATTTAATTTCTTCTTCTGTCGGATGTCTGTCTTAGTATGTAGAGTAAAATATTTTAATTCAACGGAGAGGCATTTACTTTTCTCCAGAAATAAATGCATCACCGCATAAATATTTAAATTCTTCTTCTGTAGGATGTCTGTAGTATTAGGTAGAGATGAATCTTGTTTATTTTAACGGAGAGGCATTTACTTTTCCCCAGAAATAAATGCATCGCCGCATAAATACTTAATTTCTTCTTGTATCGGATGCCTGTCTTAGTATGTAGAGTAGAATCTTGTTTATTTCAACGGAGAGGCATTTACTTTTCTCCAGAAACAAATGCATCGCCGCATAAATATTTAATTTCTTCTTGTATCGGATGTCTGTCATAGTATGTAGAGATGAATCTTGTTTATTCTAACGGAGAGGCATTCACTTTTTTTCAGAAATAAATGCATCGCCGCATAAATATTTAAATTCTTTTTTTGTAAGATGTCTGTAGTATTATGTAGAGATGAATCTTGTTTATTTTAACGGAGAGGCATTTACTTTCTTCCAGAAATAAATGCATCACCGCATAAATATTTAATTTCTTCTTGTATCAGATGTCTGTCGTAGTATGAAGAGTCGAATCCTGTTTATTTTAACGGAGACGCATTTACTTTTCTCCAGAAATAAATGCATCGCCGCATAAATATTTAAATTCTTCTTCTGTCGGATGTCCGTAGTATTATGTAGAGATGAATCTTGTTTATTTTAACGGAGAGGCATTTACTTTTCCCCAGAAATAAATGCATCGCCGCATAAATATTTAATTTATTCTTTTATCGGATGTCTGTCTTAGTACGTAGAGTAGAATCGTTTAATTCAACGGAGAGGCATTTACTTTTCTCCAGAAATAAATGCATCGCCGCATAAATATTTAAATTCTTCTTCTGTCGGATGTCCGTAGTATTATGTAGAGATGAATCTTGTTTATTTTAACGGAGAGGCATTTACTTTTCAAAAGAAATAAATGCATCACCGCATAAATATTTAATGTATTCTTGTATCGGATGTCTGTCGTAGTATGTAGATTGGAATCTTTTAATTCGACGGAGAGGCATTTACTTTTCTCCAGAAATAAATGCATCGCCGCATAAATATTTAAATTCCTCTTCTTTCGGATGTCTGTCGTATTATGTAGAGTGGATTCTTGATTATTTCAACGGAGAGGCATTTACTTTTCTCCAGAAATAAATGCATCGCCGCATAAATATTTAAAATCTTCTTCTGTAGGATGTCTGTAGTATTATGTAGAGATTAATCCTGTTTATTTTAACTGAGACGCATTTACTTTTACCCAGAAATAAATGCATTGCCGATTAAATATTTAAATACTTCTTCTGTAGGATATCTGTAGTATTATGTAGAGATGAATCTTGTTTATTTTAACGGAGAGGCATTTACTTTTTTCCAGAGATAAATGCATCGCCGCATAAATATTTAATTTCCTCTTGTATCGGATCTCTCTCGTAGTATGTAGAGTGGAATCTTTTAATTCAACGGAGAGGCATTTACTTTTCTCCAGAAATAAATGCATCGCCGCATAAATATTTAATTTCTTCTTGTATCGGATGTCTGTCGTATTATGTAGAGTGGAATCTTAATTATTTCAACGGAGAGGCATTTACTTTTCTCCAGAAATAAATTCATCGCCGCATAAATATTTAAAATCTTCTTCTGTAGGATGTCTGTAGTATTAAGTAGAGATTAATCTTGTTTATTTTAACGGAGAGGCATTTACTTTTCTCCAGAAATAAATGCATCACCGCATAAATATTTAAATTCTTCTTCTGTAGGATGTCTGTAGTATTAGGTAGAGATGAATCTTGTTTATTTTAACGAAGAGGCATTTACTTTTCCCCAGAAATAAATGCATCGCCGCATAAATATTTAATTTCTTCTTGTATCGGATGTCTGTCGTAGTATGTAGAGTAGAATCTTTTAATTCAACGGAGAGGCATTTACTTTTCTCCAGAAATAAATGCATCGCCGCATAAATATTTAAAATCTTCTTCTGTAGGATGTCTGTAGTATTATGTAGAGATGAATCCTGTTTATTTTAACGGAGAGGCATTTACTTTTTTCCAGAGATAAATGCATTGCGCATAAATATTTAATTTCCTCTTGTAACGGATCTCTGTCGTAGTATGTAGAGTGGAATCTTTTAATTCAACGGAGAGGCATTTACTTTTCTCCAGAAATAAAAGCATCGCCGCATAAATATTTAATTTCTTCTTGTATCGGATGTCTGTCTTAGTATGTAGAGTAAAATCTTTTAATTCAACGGAGAGGGATTTCCTTTTCTCCAGAAATAAATGCATCGCCGCATAAATATTTAAATTCTTCTTCTGTAGGATGTCTGTAGTATTAGGTAGAGATGAATCTTGTTTATTTTAACGGAGAGGCATTTACTTTTCTCCAGAAATAAATGCATCGCCACATAAATATTTAAATTCTTCTTCTGTAGGATGTCTGTAGTATTAGGTAGAGATGAATCTTGTTTATTTTAACGGAGAACATTTACTTTTCCCCAGAAATAAATGCATCGCCGCATAAATGTAATTTCTTCTTGTATCGGATGTCTGTCTTAGTATGCAGAGTAGAATCTTGTTTATTTCAACGGAGAGGCATTTACTTTTTTCCAGAAATAAATGCATCACCGCATAAATATTTAATTTCTTCTTGTATCAGATGTCTGTCGTAGTATGAAGAGACGAATCCTGTTTATTTTAACGGAGACGCATTTACTTTTCCCCAGAAATAAATGCATCGCCGCATAAATATTTAATTTCCTCTCTTATCGGATGTCTGTCGTAGTATGTAGAGTAGAATCTTTTAATTCAACGGAGAGGCATTCACTTTTCTCCAGAAATAAATGCATCGCCGCATAAATATTTAAATTCCTCTTCTTTCGGATGTCTGTAGTATTATGTAGAGATGAATCTTGTTTATTTTAACGGAGAGGCATTCACTTTTCCCCAGAAATAAATGCATCGCCGCATAAATATTTAATTTCTTCTTCTGTAGGAATTCTGTAGTATTATGTAGAGATGAATCTTTTTAATTTTAACGGAGAGGCATTTACTTTTCCCCAGAAATAAATGCATCGCCGCATAATTATTTAAATTCTTCGTCTGTCGGATGTCTGTAGTATTATGTAGAGATGAATCTTGTTTGTTTTAACGGAGAGGCATTTACTTTTCTCCAGAAATAAATGCATCGCCGCATAAATATTTAATTTCCTCTTGTATCGGATGTCTGTCGTAGTATGTAGAGTGGAATCTTTTAATTCGACGGAGAGGCATTTACTTTTCTCCAGAAATAAATGCATCGCCGCATAAATATTTAACTTCTTCTTGTATTGGATGTCTGTCGTAGTATGTAGAGATGAATCTTGTTTATTTTAACGGAGAGGCATTCACTTTTCCCCAGAAATAAATGCATCGCCGCATAAATATTTAATTTCTTCTTGTATCGGATGTCTGTCGTAGTATGTAGAGTAGAATCTTTTAATTCAATGGAGAGGCATTTACTTTTCTCCAGAAATAAATGCATCGCTGAATAATATTTAAAATCTTCTTCTGTAGGATGTCTGTAGTATTAAGTAGAGATTAATCTTGTTTATTTTAACGGAGAGGCATTTACTTTTCTCCAGAAATAAATGCATCGCCGCATAAATATTTAAATTCTTCTTCTGTAGGATGTCTGTAGTATTAGGTCGAGATGAATCTTGTTTATTTTAACGGAGAGGCATTTACTTTTCCCCAGAAATAAATGCATCGCCGCATAAATATTTAATTTCTTCTTGTATCGGATGTCTGGCTTAGTATGTAGAGATGAATCTTGTTTATTTTAACGGAGAGGCATTCACTTTTCTCCAGAAATAAATGCATCGCTGCATAAATATTTAAATTCCTCTTCTTTCGGATGTCTGTAGTGTTATGTAGAGATGAATCCTGTTTATTTTAACGGAGAGGCATTTACTTTTCTCCAGAAATAAATGCATCGCCGCATAAATATTTAAATTCTTCTTCTGTAGGATATATGTAGTATTATGTAGAGATGAATCTTGTTTATTTTAACGGAGAGGCATTTACTTTTCTCCAGAAATAAATGCATCGCCGCATAAATATTTAACTTCTTCTTGTATCGGATGTCTGTCGTAGTATGTAGAGATGAATCTTGTTTATTTTAACGGAGAGGCATTCACTTTTCCCCAGAAATAAATGCATCGCCGCATAAATATTTAATTTCTTCTTGTATCGAATGTCTGTCGTAGTATGTAGAGTAGAATCTTTTAATTCAACGGAGAGGCATTTACTTTTCTCCAGAAATAAATGCATCGCCGCATTAATATTTAAAATCTTCTTCTGTAGGATGTCTGTAGTATTAAGTAGAGATTAATCTTGTTTATTTTAACGGAGAGGCATTTACTTTTCTCCAGAAATAAATGCATCGCCGCATAAATATTTAAATTCTTCTTCTGTAGGATGTCTGTAGTATTAGGTAGAGATGAATCTTGTTTGTTTTAACGGAGAGGCATTTACTTTTCTCCAGAAATAAATGCATCGCCGCATAAATATTTAATTTCTTCTTGTATCGAATGTCTGTCGTAGTATGTAGAGTAGAATCTTTTAATTCAACGGAGAGGCATTTACTTTTCTCCAGAAATAAATGCATCGCCGCATAAATATTTAATTTCTTCTTCTGTAGGAATTCTGTAGTATTATGTAGAGATGAATCTTTTTAATTTTAACGGAGAGGCATTTACTTTTCCCCAGAAATAAATGCATCGCCGCATAATTATTTAAATTCTTCGTCTGTCGGATGTCTGTAGTATTATGTAGAGATGAATCTTGTTTGTTTTAACGGAGAGGCATTTACTTTTCTCCAGAAATAAATGCATCGCCGCATAAATATTTAATTTCCTCTTGTACCGGATGTCTGTCGTAGTATGTAGAGTGGAATCTTTTAATTCGACGGAGAGGCATTTACTTTTCTCCAGAAATAAATGCATCGCCGCATAAATATTTAACTTCTTCTTGTATTGGATGTCTGTCGTAGTATGTAGAGATGAATCTTGTTTATTTTAACGGAGAGGCATTCACTTTTCCCCAGAAATAAATGCATCGCCGCATAAATATTTAATTTCTTCTTGTATCGGATGTCTGTTGTAGTATGTAGAGTAGAATCTTTTAATTCAATGGAGAGGCATTTACTTTTCTCCAGAAATAAATGCATCGGTGAATAATATTTAAAATCTTCTTCTGTAGGATGTCTGTAGTATTAAGTAGAGATTAATCTTGTTTATTTTAACGGAGAGGCATTTACTTTTCTCCAGAAATAAATGCATCGCCGCATAAATATTTAACTTCTTCTTGTATCGGATGTCTGTCGTAGTATGTAGAGATGAATCTTGTTTATTTTAACGGAGAGGCATTCACTTTTCCCCAGAAATAAATGCATCGCCGCATAAATATTTAATTTCTTCTTGTATCGGATGTCTGTCGTAGTATGTAGAGTAGAATCTTTTGATTCAATGGAGAGGCATTTAAATTCTTCTTCTGTAGGATGTCTGTAGTATTAGGTAGAGATGCATCTTGTTTATTTTAACGGAGAACATTTACTTTTCTCCAGAAATAAATGCATCGCCGCATAAATATTTAAAATCTTCTTCTGTAGGATGTCTGTAATATTATGTAGAGATGAATCCTGTTTATTTTAACGGAGACGCATTTACTTTTACCCAGAAATAAATGCATCGCCGATTAAATATTTAAATACTTCTTCTGTAGGATATCTGTAGTATTATGTAGAGATGAATCTTGTTTATTTTAACGGAGAGGCATTTACTTTTTTCCAGAAATAAATGCATCGCCACATAAATATTTAATTTCTTCATGTATCGGATGTCTGTCGTAGTAAGTAGAGTAGAATCTTTTAATTCAACGGAGCGGCATTTACTTTTCTCCAGAAATAAATGCATCGCCGCATAAATATTTAAATTTCTCTTCTTTCGGATGTCTGTCGTATTATGTAGAGTGGAATCTTAATTATTTCAACGGAGAGGCATTTACTTTTCTCCAGAAATAAATGCATCGCCGCATAAATATTTAAAATCTTCGTCTGTAGGATGTCTGTAGTATTAAGTAGAGATTAATCTTGTTTATTTTAACGGAGAGGCATTTACTTTTCTCCAGAAATAAATGCATCGCCGCATAAATATTTAAATTCTTCTTCTGTAAGATGTCTGTAGTATTATGTAGAGATGAATCTTGTTTATTTTAACGGAGAGGCATTTCCTTTCTTCCAGAAATAAATGCATCGCCGCATGAATATTTTATTTCTTCTTCTGTAGGATGTATGTAGTATTATATAGAAATGAATCTTGTTTATTTTGACGGAGAGGCATTTACTTTTCCCCAGAAATAAATGCATCGCCGCATAAATATTTAATTTATTCTTGTATCGGATGTCTGTCTTAGTACGTAGAGTAGAATCTTTTAATTCAACGGAGAGGCATTTACTTTTCTGCAGAAATAAATGCATCGCCGCATAAATATTTAAATTCTTCTTCTGTCGGATGTCCGTAGTATTATGTAGAGATGAATCTTGTTTATTTTAACGGAGAGGCATTTACTTTTCAAAAGAAATAAATGCATCACCGCATAAATATTTAATGTATTCTTGTATCGGATGTATGTCGTAGTATGTAGAGTGGAATCTTTTAATTCGACGGAGAGGCATTTACTTTTCTCCAGAAATAAATGCATCGCCGCATAAATATTTAAATTCCTCTTCTTTCGGATGTCTGTCGTATTATGTAGAGTGGATTCTTGATTATTTCAACGGAGAGGCATTTACTTTTCTCCAGAAATAAATGCATCGCCGCATAAATATTTAAAATCTTCTTCCGTAGGATGTCTGTAGTATTATGTAGAGATGAATCCTGTTTATTTTAACTGAGACGCATTTACTTTTACCCAGAAATAAATGCATTGCCGATTAAATATTTAAATACTTCTTCTGTAGGATATCTGTAGTATTATGTAGAGATGAATCTTGTTTATTTTAACGGAGAGGCATTTACTTTTTTCCAGAGATAAATGCATCGCCGCATAAATATTTAATTTCCTCTTGTATCGGATCTCTGTCGTAGTATGTAGAGTGGAATCTTTTAATTCAACGGAGAGGCATTTACTTTTCTCCAGAAATAAATGCATCGCCGCATAAATATTTAATTTCTTCTTGTATCGGATGCCTGTCATAGTATGTAGAGATGAATCTTGTTTATTCTAACGGAGAGGCATTCACTTTTTTTCAGAAATAAATGCATCGCCGCATAAATATTTAAATTCTTCTTCTGTAAGATGTCTGTAGTATTATGTAGAGATGAATCTTGTTTATTTTAACGGAGAGGCATTTACTTTCTTCCAGAAATAAATGCATCGCCGCATGAATATTTTATTTCTTCTTCTGTAGGATGTATGTAGTATTATATAGAAATGAATCTTGTTTATTTTGACGGAGAGGCATTTACTTTTCCCCAGAAATAAATGCATCGCCGCATAAATATTTAATTTATTCTTGTATCGGATGTCTGTCTTAGTACGTAGAGTAGAATCTTTTAATTCAACGGAGAGGCATTTACTTTTCTCCAGAAATAAATGCATCGCCGCATAAATATTTAAATTCTTCTTCTGTCGGATGTCCGTAGTATTATGTAGAGATGAATCTTGTTTATTTTAACGGAGAGGCATTTACTTTTCAAAAGAAATAAATGCATCACCGCATAAATATTTAATGTATTCTTGTATCGGATGTATGTCGTAGTATGTAGAGTGGAATCTTTTAATTCGACGGAGAGGCATTTACTTTTCTCCAGAAATAAATGCATCGCCGCATAAATATTTAAATTCCTCTTCTTTCGGATGTCTGTCGTATTATGTAGAGTGGATTCTTGATTATTTCAACGGAGAGGCATTTACTTTTCTCCAGAAATAAATGCATCGCCGCATAAATATTTAAAATCTTCTTCTGTAGGATGTCTGTAGTATTATGTAGAGATGAATCCTGTTTATTTTAACTGAGACGCATTTATTTTACCCAGAAATAAATGCATTGCCGATTAAATATTTAAATACTTCTTCTGTAGGATATCTGTAGTATTATGTAGAGATGAATCTTGTTTATTTTAACGGAGAGGCATTTACTTTTTTCCAGAGATAAATGCATCGCCGCATAAATATTTAATTTCCTCTTGTATCGGATCTCTGTCGTAGTATGTAGAGTGGAATCTTTTAATTCAACGGAGAGGCATTTACTTTTCTCCAGAAATAAATGCATCGCCGCATAAATATTTAATTTCTTCTTGTATCGGATGCCTGTCATAGTATGTAGAGATGAATCTTGTTTATTCTAACGGAGAGGCATTCACTTTTTTTCAGAAATAAATGCATCTCCGCATAAATATTTAAATTCTTCTTCTGTAAGATGTCTGTAGTATTATGTAGAGATGAATCTTGTTTATTTTAACGGAGAGGCATTTACTTTCTTCCAGAAATAAATGCATCGCCGCATGAATATTTTATTTCTTCTTCTGTAGGATGTATGTAGTATTATATAGAAATGAATCTTGTTTATTTTGACGGAGAGGCATTTACTTTTCCCCAGAAATAAATGCATCGCCGCATAAATATTTAATTTATTCTTGTATCGGATGTCTGTCTTAGTACGTAGAGTAGAATCTTTTAATTCAACGGAGAGGCATTTACTTTTCTCCAGAAATAAATGCATCGCCGCATAAATATTTAAATTCTTCTTCTGTCGGATGTCCGTAGTATTATGTAGAGATGAATCTTGTTTATTTTAACGGAGAGGCATTTACTTTTCAAAAGAAATAAATGCATCACCGCATAAATATTTAATGTATTCTTGTATCGGATGTATGTCGTAGTATGTAGAGTGGAATCTTTTAATTCGACGGAGAGGCATTTACTTTTCTCCAGAAATAAATGCATCGCCGCATAAATATTTAAATTCCTCTTCTTTCGGATGTCTGTCGTATTATGTAGAGTGGATTCTTGATTATTTCAACGGAGAGGCATTTACTTTTCTCCAGAAATAAATGCATCGCCGCATAAATATTTAAAATCTTCTTCTGTAGGATGTCTGTAGTATTATGTAGAGATGAATCCTGTTTATTTTAACTGAGACGCATTTACTTTTACCCAGAAATAAATGCATTGCCGATTAAATATTTAAATACTTCTTCTGTAGGATATCTGTAGTATTATGTAGAGATGAATCTTGTTTATTTTAACGGAGAGGCATTTACTTTTTTCCAGAGATAAATGCATCGCCGCATAAATATTTAATTTCCTCTTGTATCGGATCTCTGTCGTAGTATGTAGAGTGGAATCTTTTAATTCAACGGAGAGGCATTTACTTTTCTCCAGAAATAAATGCATCGCCGCATAAATATTTAATTTCTTCTTGTATCGGATGTCTGTCGTATTATGTAGAGCGGAATCTTAATTATTTCAACGGAGAGGCATTTACTTTTCTCCAGAAATAAATTCATCGCCGCATAAATATTTAAAATCTTCTTCTGTAGGATGTCTGTAGTATTAAGTAGAGATTAATCTTGTTTATTTTAACGGAGAGGCATTTACTTTTCTCCAGAAATAAATGCATCACCGCATAAATATTTAAATTCTTCTTCTGTAGGATGTCTGTAGTATTAGGTAGAGATGAATCTTGTTTATTTTAACGAAGAGGCATTTACTTTTCCCCAGAAATAAATGCATCGCCGCATAAATATTTAATTTCTTCTTGTATCGGATGTCTGTCGTAGTATGTAGAGTAGAATCTTTTAATTCAACGGAGAGGCATTTACTTTTCTCCAGAAATAAATGCATCGCCGCATAAATATTTAAAATCTTCTTCTGTAGGATGTCTGTAGTATTATGTAGAGATGAATCCTGTTTATTTTAACGGAGACGCATTTACTTTTACCCAGAAATAAATGCATCGCCGATTAAATATTTAAATACTTCTTCTGTAGGATATCTGTAGTATTATGTAGAGATGAATCTTGTTTATTTTAACGGAGAGGCATTTACTTTTTTCCAGAGATAAATGCATTGCCGCATAAATATTTAATTTCCTCTTGTATCGGATCTCTGTCGTAGTATGTAGAGTGGAATCTTTTAATTCAACGGAGAGGCATTTACTTTTCTCCAGAAATAAATGCATCGCCGCATAAATATTTAATTTCTTCTTGTATCGGATGTCTGTCTTAGTATGTAGAGTAAAATCTTTTAATTCAACGGAGAGGGATTTCCTTTTCTCCAGAAATAAATGCATCGCCACATAAATATTTAATATCTTCATGTATCGGATGTCTGTCGTAGTAAGTAGAGTAGAATCTTTTAATTCAACGGAGAGGCATTTACTTTTCTCCAGAAATAAATGCATCGCCGCATAAATATTTAAATTCCTCTTCTTTCGGATGTCTGTCGTATTATGTAGAGTGGAATCTTAATTATTTCAACGGAGAGGCATTTACTTTTCTCCAGAAATAAATGCATCGCCGCATAAATATTTAAAATCTTCTTCTGTAGGATGTCTGTAGTATTAAGTAGAGATTAATCTTGTTTATTTTAACGGAGAGGCATTTACTTTTCTCCAGAAATAAATGCATCGCCACATAAATATTTAAATTCTTCTTCTGTAGGATGTCTGTAGTATTATGTAGAGATGCATCTTGTTTATTTTAACGGAGAACATTTACTTTTCCCCAGAAATAAATGCATCGCCGCATAAATGTAATTTCCTCTTGTATCGGATGTCTGTCGTAGTATGTAGAGTGGAATCTTTTAATTCGACGGAGAGGCATTTACTTTTTTCCAGAAATAAATGCATCGCCGCATAAATATTTAATTTCTTCTAGTATCGGATGTCTGTCGTAGTATGTAGAGTAGAATCTTTTAATTCAACGGAGAGGCATTTACTTTTCTCCAGAAATAAATGCATCGCCGCATAAATATTTAATTTCTTCTTCTGTAAGATGTCTGTAGTATTATGTAGAGATGAATCTTGTTTATTTTAACGGAGAGGCATTCACTTTTCCCCAAAAATAAATGCATCGCCGCATAAATATTTAATTTCTTCTTGTATCGGATGTCTGTCGTAGTATGAAGAGACGAATCCTGTTTATTTTATAGGAGACGCATTTACTTTTCCCCAGAAATAAATGCATCGCCGCATAAATATTTAATTTCTTCTTCTGTAGGATGTATTTAGTATTATGTACAAATGAATCTTGTTTATTTTAACGGAGAGGCATTTACTTTTCTCCAGAAATAAATGCATCGCCGCATAAATATTTAAATTCTTCTTCTGTAGGATGTGTATCGTATTATGAGAGATGAATCTTGTTTATTTTAACGGAGAGGCATTTACTTTTCCCCAGAAATAAATGCATCGCCGCATAAATATTTAATTTCTTCTTCTGTAGGAATTCTGTAGTATTATGTAGAGATGAATCTTTTTAATTTTAACGGAGAGGCATTTACTTTTCCCCAGAAATAAATGCATCGCCGCATAATTATTTAAATTCTTCGTCTGTCGGATGTCTGTAGTATTATGTAGAGATGAATCTTGTTTATTTTAACGGAGAGGCATTTACTTTTCTCCAGAAATAAATGCATCGCCGCATAAATATTTAATTTCCTCTTGTATCGGATGTCTGTCGTAGTATGTAGAGTGGAATCTTTTAATTCGACGGAGAGGCATTTACTTTTCTCCAGAAATAAATGCATCGCCGCATAAATATTTAACTTCTTCTTGTATCGGATGTCTGTCGTAGTATGTAGAGATGAATCTTGTTTATTTTAACGGAGAGGCATTCACTTTTTCCCAGAAATAAATGCATCGCCGCATAAATATTTAATTTCTTCTTGTATCGGATGTCTGTCGTAGTATGTAGAGTAGAATCTTTTAATTCAAAGGAGAGGCATTTACTTTTCTCCAGAAATAAATGCATCGCCGCATAAATATTTAAATTCTTCTTCTGTAGGATGTCTGTAGTATTAGGTCGAGATGAATCTTGTTTATTTTAACGGAGAGGCATTTACTTTTCCCCAGAAATAAATGCATCGCCGCATAAATATTTAATTTCTTCTTGTATCGGATGTCTCGCTTAGTATGTAGAGATGAATCTTGTTTATTTTAACGGAGAGGCATTCACTTTTCTCCAGAAATAAATGCATCGCCGCATAAATATTTAAATTCCTCTTCTTTCGGATGTCTGTCGTATTATGTAGAGTGGAATCTTGATTATTTCAACGGAGAGGCATTTACTTTTCTCCAGAAATAAATGAATCGCCGCATAAATATTTAAAATCTTCTTTTGTAGGATGTCTGTAGTGTTATGTAGAGATGAATCCTGTTTATTTTAACGGAGAGGCATTTACTTTTCTCCAGAAATAAATGCATCGCCGCATAAATATTTAAATTCTTCTTCTGTAGGATATATGTAGTATTATGTAGAGATGAATCTTGTTTATTTTAACGGAGAGGCATTTACTTTTCTCCAGAAATAAATGCATCGCCGCATAAATATTTAACTTCTTCTTGTATCGGATGTCTGTCGTAGTATGTAGAGATGAATCTTGTTTATTTTAACGGAGAGGCATTCACTTTTCCCCAGAAATAAATGCATCGCCGCATAAATATTTAATTTCTTCTTGTATCGAATGTCTGTCGTAGTATGTAGAGTAGAATCTTTTAATTCAACGGAGAGGCATTTACTTTTCTCCAGAAATAAATGCATCGCCGAATAATATTTAAATTCCTCTTCTTTTGGATGTCTGTAGTATTAAGTAGAGATTAATCTTGTTTATTTTAACGGAGAGGCATTTACTTTTCTCCAAAAATAAATGCATCGCCGCATAAATATTTAAATTCTTCTTCTGTAGGATGTCTGTAGTATTAGGTAGAGATGAATCTTGTTTAATTTAACGGAGAGGCATTTACTTATCCCCAGAAATAAATGCATCGCCGCATAAATATTTAATTTCTTCTTGTATCGGATGTCTGGCTTAGTATGTAGAGTAGAATCTTTTAATTCAACGGAGAGGCATTTTCTTTTCTCCAGAAATAAATGCATCGCCGCATAAATATTTAATTTCTTCTTCTGTAAGATGTCTGTAGTATTATGTAGAGATGAATCTTGTTTATTTTAATGGAGAGGCATTCACTTTTCCCCAAAAATAAATGCATCACCGCATAAATATTTAATTTCTTCTTGTATCGGATGTCTGTCGTAGTATGAATAGACGAATCCTGTTTATTTTATTGGAGACGCATTTACTTTTCCCCAGAAATAAATGCATCGCCGCATAAATATTTAATTTCTTCTTCTGTAGGATGTATTTAGTATTATGTAGAAATGAATCTTGTTTATTTTAACGGAGAGGCATTTACTTTTCTCCAAAAATAAATGCATCGCCGCATAAATATTTAAATTCTTCTTCTGTAGGATGTGTATCGTATTATGAGAGATGAATCTTGTTTATTTTAACGGAGAGGCATTTACTTTTCCCCAGAAATAAATGCATCGCCGCATAAATATTTAATTTCTTCTTCTGTAGGAATTCTGTAGTATTATGTAGAGATGAATCTTTTTAATTTTAACGGAGAGGCATTTACTTTTCCCCAGAAATAAATGCATCGCCGCATAATTATTTAAATTCTTCGTCTGTTGGATGTCTGTAGTATTATGTAGAGATGAATCTTGTTTATTTTAACGGAGAGGCATTTACTTTTCTCCAGAAATAAATGCATCGCCGCATAAATATTTAATTTCCTCTTGTATCGGATGTCTGTCGTAGTATGTAGAGTGGAATCTTTTAATTCGACGGAGAGGCATTTACTTTTCTCCAGAAATAAATGCATCGCCGCATAAATATTTAACTTCTTCTTGTATCGGATGTCTGTCGTAGTATGTAGAGATGAATCTTGTTTATTTTAACGGAGAGGCATTCACTTTTCTCCAGAAATAAATGCATCGCCGCATAAATATTTAATTTCCTCTTGTATCGGATGTCTGTCGTAGTATGTAGAGTAGAATCTTTTAATTCAATGGAGAGGCATTTACTTTTCTCCAGAAATAAATGCATCGCCGAATAATATTTAAAATCTTCTTCTGTAGGATGTCTGTAGTATTAAGTAGAGATTAATCTTGTTTATTTTAACGGAGAGGCATTTACTTTTCTCCAGAAATAAATGCATCGCCGCATAAATATTTAAATTCTTCTTCTGTAGGATGTCTGTAGTATTAGGTCGAGATGAATCTTGTTTATTTTAACGGAGAGGCATTTACTTTTCCCCAGAAATAAATGCATCGCCGCATAAATATTTAATTTCTTCTTGTATCGGATGTCTGGCTTAGTATGTAGAGATGAATCTTGTTTATTTTAACGGAGAGGCATTCACTTTTCTCCAGAAATAAATGCATCGCCGCATAAATATTTAAAATCTTCTTTTGTAGGATGTCTGTATTGTTATGTAGAGATGAATCCTGTTTATTTTAACGGAGAGGCATTTACCTTTCTAAAGAAATAAATGCATCGCCGCATAAATATTTAAATTCTTCTTCTGTAGGATATCTGTAGTATTATGTAGAGATGAATCTTGTTTATTTTAACGGAGAGGCATTTACTTTTCTCCAGAAATAAATGCATCGCCGCATAAATATTTAACTTCTTCTTGTATCGGATGTCTGTCGTAGTATGTAGAGATGAATCTTGTTTATTTTAACGGAGAGGCATTCACTTTTCCCCAGAAATAATTGCATCGCCGCATAAATATTTAATTTCTTCTTGTATCGAATGTCTGTCGTAGTATGTAGAGTAGAATCTTTTAATTCAACGGAGAGGCATTTACTTTTCTCCAGAAATAAATGCATCGCCGCATAAATATTTAACTTCTTCTTGTATCGGATGTCTGTCGTAGTATGTAGAGATGAATCTTGTTTATTTTAACGGAGAGGCATTCACTTTTCCCCAGAAATAATTGCATCGCCGCATAAATATTTAATTTCTTCTTGTATCGAATGTCTGTCGTATTATGTAGAGTGGAATCTTAAATATTTCAACGGAGAGGCATTTACTTTTCTCCAGAAATACATGCATCGCCGCATTAATATTTAAAATCTTCTTCTGTAGGATGTCTTTAGTATTAAGTAGAGATTAATCTTGTTTATTTTAACGGAGAGGCATTTACTTTTCTCCAGAAATAAATGCATCGCCGCATAAATATTTAAATTCTTCTTCTGTAGGATGTCTGTAGTATTAGGTAGAGATGAATCTTGTTTAATTTAACGGAGAGGCATTTACTTTTCCCCAGAAATAAATGCATCGCCGCATAAATATTTAATTTCTTCTTGTATCGGATGTCTGGCTTAGTATGTAGAGTAGAATCTTTTAATTCAACGGAGAGGCATTTACTTTTCTCCAGAAATAAATGCATCGCCGCATAAACATTTAAATTCTTCTTCTGTCGGATGTCTGTCTTAGTATGTAGAGTAAAATATTTTAATTCAACGGAGAGGCATTTACTTTTCTCCAGAAATAAATGCATCGCCGCATAAATATTTAAAATCTTCTTCTGTAGGATGTCTGTAATATTATGTAGAGATGAATCCTGTTTATTTTAACGGAGACGCATTTACTTTTACCCAGAAATAAATGCATCGCCGCATAAATATTTAAATTCTTCTTCTGTAGGATATCTGTAGTATTATGTAGAGATGAATCTTGTTTATTTTAAAGGAGACGCATTTACTTTTTTCCAGAAATAAATGCATCGCCACATAAATATTTAATTTCTTCATGTATCGGATGTCTGTCGTAGTAAGTAGAGTAGAATCTTTTAATTCAACGGAGAGGCATTTACTTTTCTCCAGAAATAAATGCATCGCCGCATAAATATTTAAATTCCTCTTCTTTCGGATGTCTGTCGTATTATGTAGAGTGGAATCTTAATTATTTCAACGGAGAGGTATTTACTTTTCTCCAGAAATAAATGCATCGCCGCATAAATATTTAAATTCCTCTTCTTTCGGATGTCTGTCGTATTATGTAGAGTGGAATCTTAATTATTTCAACGGAGAAGCATTTACTTTTCTCCAGAAATAAATGCATCGCCGCATAAATATTTAAAATCTTCTTCTGTAGGATGTCTGTAGTATTAGGTAGAGATGAATCTTGTTTATTTTAATGGAGAGGCATTTACTTTTCCCCAGAAATAAATACATCGCCGCATAAATATTTAACTTCTTCTTGTATCGGATGTCTGTCGTAGTATGTAGAGATGAATCTTGTTTATTTTAACGGAGAGGCATTCACTTTTCCCCAGAAATAAATGGATCGCCGCATAAATATTTAATTTCTTCTTGTATCGGATGTCTCGCTTAGTATGTAGAGATGAATCTTGTTTATTTTAACGGAGAGGCATTCACTTTTCTCCAGAAATAAATGCATCGCCGCATAAATATTTAAATTCCTCTCCTTTCGGATGTCTGTCGTATTATGTAGAGTGGAATCTTGATTATTTCAACGGAGAGGCATTTACTTTTCTCCAGAAATAAATGAATCGCCGCATAAATATTTAAAATCTTCTTTTGTAGGATGTCTGTAGTGTTATGTAGAGATGAATCCTGTTTATTTTAACGGAGAGGCATTTACTTTTCTCCAGAAATAAATGCATCGCCGCATAAATATTTAAATTCTTCTTCTGTAGGATATATGTAGTATTATGTAGAGATGAATCTTGTTTATTTTAACGGAGAGGCATTTACTTTTCTCCAGAAATAAATGCATCGCCGCATAAATATTTAACTCCTTCTTGTATCGGATGTCTGTCGTAGTATGTAGAGATGAATCTTGTTTATTTTAACGGAGAGGCATTTACTTTTTTCCAGAGATAAATGCATTGCCGCATAAATATTTAATTTCTTCTTGTATCGAATGTCTGTCGTAGTATGTAAAGTAGAATCTTTTAATTCAACGGAGAGGCATTTACTTTTCTCCAGAAATAAATGCATCGCCGCATAAATATTTAATTTCTTCTTGTATCGGATGTCTGTCTTAGTATGTAGAGTAAAATCTTTTAATTCAACGGAGAGGGATTTCCTTTTCTCCAGAAATAAATGCATCGCCACATAAATATTTAATTTCTTCATGTATCGGATGTCTGTCGTAGTAAGTAGAGTAGAATCTTTTAATTCAACGGAGAGGCATTTACTTTTCTCCAGAAATAAATGCATCGCCGCATAAATATTTAAATTCCTCTTCTTTCGGATGTCTGTCGTATTATGTAGAGTGGAATCTTAATTATTTCAACGGAGAGGCATTTACTTTTCTCCAGAAATAAATGCATCGCCGCATAAATATTTAAAATCTTCTTCTGTAGGATGTCTGTAGTATTAAGTAGAGATTAATCCTGTTTATTTTAACGGAGACGCATTTACTTTTACCCAGAAATAAATGCATCGCCGATTAAATATTTAAATACTTCTTCTGTAGGATATCTGTAGTATTATGTAGAGATGAATCTTGTTTATTTTAAAGGAGAGGCATTTACTTTTTTCCAGAAATAAATGCATCGCCACATAAATATTTAATTTCTTCATGTATCGGATGTCTGTCGTAGTAAGTAGAGTAGAATCTTTTAATTCAACGGAGAGGCATTTACTTTTCTCCAGAAATAAATGCATCGCCGCATAAATATTTAAATTCCTCTTCTTTCGGATGTCTGTCGTATTATGTAGTGTGGAATCTTAATTATTTCAACGGAGAAGCATTTACTTTTCTCCAGAAATAAATGCATCGCCGCATAAATATTTAAAATCTTCTTCTGTAGGATGTCTGTAGTATTAAGTAGAGATTAATCTTGTTTATTTTAACGGAGAGGCATTTACTTTTCTCCAGAAATAAATGCATCGCCGCATAAATATTTAAATTCTTCTTCTGTAGGATGTCTGTAGTATTAGGTAGAGATGAATCTTGTTTATTTTAACGGAGAGGCATTTACTTTTCCCCAGAAATAAATGCATCGCCGCATAAATATTTAACTTCTTCTTGTATCGGATGTCTGTCGTAGTATGTAGAGATGAATCTTGTTTATTTTAACGGAGAGGCATTCACTTTTCCCCAGAAATAAATGGATCGCCGCATAAATATTTAATTTCTTCTTGTATCGGATGTCTCGCTTAGTATGTAGAGATGAATCTTGTTTATTTTAACGGAGAGGCATTCACTTTTCTCCAGAAATAAATGCATCGCCGCATAAATATTTAAATTCCTCTTCTTTCGGATGTCTGTCGTATTATGTAGAGTGGAATCTTGATTATTTCAACGGAGAGGCATTTACTTTTCTCCAGAAATAAATGAATCGCCGCATAAATATTTAAAATCTTCTTTTGTAGGATGTCTGTAGTGTTATGTAGAGATGAATCCTGTTTATTTTAACGGAGAGGCATTTACTTTTCTCCAGAAATAAATGCATCGCCGCATAAATATTTAAATTCTTCTTCTGTAGGATATATGTAGTATTATGTAGAGATGAATCTTGTTTATTTTAACGGAGAGGCATTTACTTTTCTCCAGAAATAAATGCATCGCCGCATAAATATTTAACTTCTTCTTGTATCGGATGTCTGTCGTAGTATGTAGAGATGAATCTTGTTTATTTTAACGGAGAGGCATTTACTTTTTTCCAGAGATAAATGCATTGCCGCATAAATATTTAATTTCTTCTTGTATCGAATGTCTGTCGCAGTATGTAGAGTAGAATCTTTTAATTCAACGGAGAGGCATTTACTTTTCTCCAGAAATAAATGCATCGCCGCATAAATATTTAATTTCTTCTTGTATCGGATGTCTGTCTTAGTATGTAGAGTGGAATCTTGATTATTTCAACGGAGAGGCATTTACTTTTCTCCAGAAATAAATGAATCGCCGCATAAATATTTAAAATCTTCTTTTGTAGGATGTCTGTATTGTTATGTAGAGATGAATCCTGTTTATTTTAACGGAGAGGCATTTACCTTTCTAAAGAAATAAATGCATCGCCGCATAAATATTTAAATTCTTCTTCTGTAGGATATCTGTAGTATTATGTAGAGATGAATCTTGTTTATTTTAACGGAGAGGCATTTACTTTTCTCCAGAAATAAATGCATCGCCGCATAAATATTTAACTTCTTCTTGTATCGGATGTCTGTCGTAGTATGTAGAGATGAATCTTGTTTATTTTAACGGAGAGGCATTCACTTTTCCCCAGAAATAATTGCATCGCCGCATAAATATTTAATTTCTTCTTGTATCGAATGTCTGTCGTAGTATGTAGAGTAGAATCTTTTAATTCAACGGAGAGGCATTTACTTTTCTCCAGAAATAAATGCATCGCCGAATAATATTTAAATTCCTCTTCTTTCGGATGTCTGTCGTATTATGTAGAGTGGAATCTTAAATATTTCAACGGAGAGGCATTTACTTTTCTCCAGAAATACATGCATCGCCGCATTAATATTTAAAATCTTCTTCTGTAGGATGTCTTTAGTATTAAGTAGAGATTAATCTTGTTTATTTTAACGGAGAGGCATTTACTTTTCTCCAGAAATAAATGCATCGCCGCATAAATATTTAAATTCTTCTTCTGTAGGATGTCTGTAGTATTAGGTAGAGATGAATCTTGTTTAATTTAACGGAGAGGCATTTACTTTTCCCCAGAAATAAATGCATCGCCGCATAAATATTTAATTTCTTCTTGTATCGGATGTCTGGCTTAGTATGTAGAGTAGAATCTTTTAATTCAACGGAGAGGCATTTACTTTTCTCCAGAAATAAATGCATCGCCGCATAAACATTTAAATTCTTCTTCTGTCGGATGTCTGTCTTAGTATGTAGAGTAAAATATTTTAATTCAACGGAGAGGCATTTACTTTTCTCCAGAAATAAATGCATCGCCGCATAAATATTTAAAATCTTCTTCTGTAGGATGTCTGTAATATTATGTAGAGATGAATCCTGTTTATTTTAACGGAGACGCATTTACTTTTACCCAGAAATAAATGCATCGCCGCATAAATATTTAAATTCTTCTTCTGTAGGATATCTGTAGTATTATGTAGAGATGAATCTTGTTTATTTTAAAGGAGAGGCATTTACTTTTTTCCAGAAATAAATGCATCGCCACATAAATATTTAATTTCTTCATGTATCGGATGTCTGTCGTAGTAAGTAGAGTAGAATCTTTTAATTCAACGGAGAGGCATTTACTTTTCTCCAGAAATAAATGCATCGCCGCATAAATATTTAAATTCCTCTTCTTTCGGATGTCTGTCGTATTATGTAGAGTGGAATCTTAATTATTTCAACGGAGAGGCATTTACTTTTCTCCAGAAATAAATGCATCGCCGCATAAATATTTAAATTCCTCTTCTTTCGGATGTCTGTCGTATTATGTAGAGTGGAATCTTAATTATTTCAACGGAGAAGCATTTACTTTTCTCCAGAAATAAATGCATCGCCGCATAAATATTTAAAATCTTCTTCTGTAGGATGTCTGTAGTATTAGGTAGAGATGAATCTTGTTTATTTTAATGGAGAGGCATTTACTTTTCCCCAGAAATAAATACATCGCCGCATAAATATTTAACTTCTTCTTGTATCGGATGTCTGTCGTAGTATGTAGAGATGAATCTTGTTTATTTTAACGGAGAGGCATTCACTTTTCCCCAGATATAAATGGATCGCCGCATAAATATTTAATTTCATCTTGTATCGGATGTCTCGCTTAGTATGTAGAGATGAATCTTGTTTATTTTAACGGAGAGGCATTCACTTTTCTCCAGAAATAAATGCATCGCCGCATAAATATTTAAATTCCTCTTCTTTCGGATGTCTGTCGTATTATGTAGAGTGGAATCTTGATTATTTCAACGGAGAGGCATTTACTTTTCTCCTGAAATAAATGAATCGCCGCATAAATATTTAAAATCTTCTTTTGTAGGATGTCTGTAGTGTTATGTAGAGATGAATCCTGTTTATTTTAACGGAGAGGCATTTACTTTTCTCCAGAAATAAATGCATCGCCGCATAAATATTTAAATTCTTCTTCTGTAGGATATATGTAGTATTATGTAGAGATGAATCTTGTTTATTTTAACGGAGAGGCATTTACTTTTCTCCAGAAATAAATGCATCGCCGCATAAATATTTAACTTCTTCTTGTATCGGATGTCTGTCGTAGTATGTAGAGATGAATCTTGTTTATTTTAACGGAGAGGCATTTACTTTTTTCCAGAGATAAATGCATTGCCGCATAAATATTTAATTTCTTCTTGTATCGAATGTCTGTCGTAGTATGTAAAGTAGAATCTTTTAATTCAACGGAGAGGCATTTACTTTTCTCCAGAAATAAATGCATCGCCGCATAAATATTTAATTTCTTCTTGTATCGGATGTCTGTCTTAGTATGTAGAGTAAAATCTTTTAATTCAACGGAGAGGGATTTCCTTTTCTCCAGAAATAAATGCATCGCCACATAAATATTTAATTTCTTCATGTATCGGATGTCTGTCGTAGTAAGTAGAGTAGAATCTTTTAATTCAACGGAGAGGCATTTACTTTTCTCCAGAAATAAATGCATCGCCGCATAAATATTTAAATTCCTCTTCTTTCGGATGTCTGTCGTATTATGTAGAGTGGAATCTTAATTATTTCAACGGAGAGGCATTTACTTTTCTCCAGAAATAAATGCATCGCCGCATAAATATTTAAAATCTTCTTCTGTAGGATGTCTGTAGTATTAAGTAGAGATTAATCCTGTTTATTTTAACGGAGACGCATTTACTTTTACCCAGAAATAAATGCATCGCCGATTAAATATTTAAATACTTCTTCTGTAGGATATCTGTAGTATTATGTAGAGATGAATCTTGTTTATTTTAAAGGAGAGGCATTTACTTTTTTCCAGAAATAAATGCATCGCCACATAAATATTTAATTTCTTCATGTATCGGATGTCTGTCGTAGTAAGTAGAGTAGAATCTTTTAATTCAACGGAGAGGCATTTACTTTTCTCCAGAAATAAATGCATCGCCGCATAAATATTTAAATTCCTCTTCTTTCGGATGTCTGTCGTATTATGTAGTGTGGAATCTTAATTATTTCAACGGAGAAGCATTTACTTTTCTCCAGAAATAAATGCATCGCCGCATAAATATTTAAAATCTTCTTCTGTAGGATGTCTGTAGTATTAAGTAGAGATTAATCTTGTTTATTTTAACGGAGAGGCATTTACTTTTCTCCAGAAATAAATGCATCGCCGCATAAATATTTAAATTCTTCTTCTGTAGGATGTCTGTAGTATTAGGTAGAGATGAATCTTGTTTATTTTAACGGAGAGGCATTTACTTTTCCCCAGAAATAAATGCATCGCCGCATAAATATTTAACTTCTTCTTGTATCGGATGTCTGTCGTAGTATGTAGAGATGAATCTTGTTTATTTTAACGGAGAGGCATTCACTTTTCCCCAGAAATAAATGGATCGCCGCATAAATATTTAATTTCTTCTTGTATCGGATGTCTCGCTTAGTATGTAGAGATGAATCTTGTTTATTTTAACGGAGAGGCATTCACTTTTCTCCAGAAATAAATGCATCGCCGCATAAATATTTAAATTCCTCTTCTTTCGGATGTCTGTCGTATTATGTAGAGTGGAATCTTGATTATTTCAACGGAGAGGCATTTACTTTTCTCCAGAAATAAATGAATCGCCGCATAAATATTTAAAATCTTCTTTTGTAGGATGTCTGTAGTGTTATGTAGAGATGAATCCTGTTTATTTTAACGGAGAGGCATTTACTTTTCTCCAGAAATAAATGCATCGCCGCATAAATATTTAAATTCTTCTTCTGTAGGATATATGTAGTATTATGTAGAGATGAATCTTGTTTATTTTAACGGAGAGGCATTTACTTTTCTCCAGAAATAAATGCATCGCCGCATAAATATTTAACTTCTTCTTGTATCGGATGTCTGTCGTAGTATGTAGAGATGAATCTTGTTTATTTTAACGGAGAGGCATTTACTTTTTTCCAGAGATAAATGCATTGCCGCATAAATATTTAATTTCTTCTTGTATCGAATGTCTGTCGTAGTATGTAAAGTAGAATCTTTTAATTCAACGGAGAGGCATTTACTTTTCTCCAGAAATAAATGCATCGCCGCATAAATATTTAATTTCTTCTTGTATCGGATGTCTGTCTTAGTATGTAGAGTAAAATCTTTTAATTCAACGGAGAGGGATTTCCTTTTCTCCAGAAATAAATGCATCGCCACATAAATATTTAATTTCTTCATGTATCGGATGTCTGTCGTAGTAAGTAGAGTAGAATCTTTTAATTCAACGGAGAGGCATTTACTTTTCTCCAGAAATAAATGCATCGCCGCATAAATATTTAAATTCCTCTTCTTTCGGATGTCTGTCGTATTATGTAGAGTGGAATCTTAATTATTTCAACGGAGAGGCATTTACTTTTCTCCAGAAATAAATGCATCGCCGCATAAATATTTAAAATCTTCTTCTGTAGGATGTCTGTAGTATTAAGTAGAGATTAATCCTGTTTATTTTAACGGAGACGCATTTACTTTTACCCAGAAATAAATGCATCGCCGATTAAATATTTAAATACTTCTTCTGTAGGATATCTGTAGTATTATGTAGAGATGAATCTTGTTTATTTTAAAGGAGAGGCATTTACTTTTTTCCAGAAATAAATGCATCGCCACATAAATATTTAATTTCTTCATGTATCGGATGTCTGTCGTAGTAAGTAGAGTAGAATCTTTTAATTCAACGGAGAGGCATTTACTTTTCTCCAGAAATAAATGCATCGCCGCATAAATATTTAAATTCCTCTTCTTTCGGATGTCTGTCGTATTATGTAGTGTGGAATCTTAATTATTTCAACGGAGAAGCATTTAATTTTCTCCAGAAATAAATGCATCGCCGCATAAATATTTAAAATCTTCTTCTGTAGGATGTCTGTAGTATTAGGTAGAGATGAATCTTGTTTATTTTAACGGAGAGGCATTTACTTTTCTCCAGAAATAAATGCATCGCCGCATAAATATTTAAATTCTTCTTCTGTAGGATGTCTGTAGTATTAGGTAGAGATGAATCTTGTTTATTTTAACGGAGAGGCATTTACTTTTCCCCAGAAATAAATGCATCGCCGCATAAATATTTAACTTCTTCTTGTATCGGATGTCTGTCGTAGTATGTAGAGATGAATCTTGTTTATTTTAACGGAGAGGCATTCACTTTTCCCCAGAAATAAATGGATCGCCGCATAAATATTTAATTTCTTCTTGTATCGGATGTCTCGCTTAGTATGTAGAGATGAATCTTGTTTATTTTAACGGAGAGGCATTCACTTTTCTCCAGAAATAAATGCATCGCCGCATAAATATTTAAATTCCTCTTCTTTCGGATGTCTGTCGTATTATGTAGAGTGGAATCTTGATTATTTCAACGGAGAGGCATTTACTTTTCTCCAGAAATAAATGAATCGCCGCATAAATATTTAAAATCTTCTTTTGTAGGATGTCTGTAGTGTTATGTAGAGATGAATCCTGTTTATTTTAACGGAGAGGCATTTACTTTTCTCCAGAAATAAATGCATCGCCGCATAAATATTTAAATTCTTCTTCTGTAGGATATCTGTAGTATTATGTAGAGATGAATCTTGTTTATTTTAAAGGAGAGGCATTTACTTTTTTCCAGAAATAAATGCATCGCCACATAAATATTTAATTTCTTCATGTATCGGATGTCTGTCGTAGTAAGTAGAGTAGAATCTTTTAATTCAACGGAGAGGCATTTACTTTTCTCCAGAAATAAATGCATCGCCGCATAAATATTTAAATTCCTCTTCTTTCGGATGTCTGTCGTATTATGTAGAGTGGAATCTTAATTATTTCAACGGAGAGGCATTTACTTTTCTCCAGAAATAAATGCATCGCCGCATAAATATTTAAATTCCTCTTCTTTCGGATGTCTGTCGTATTATGTAGAGTGGAATCTTAATTATTTCAACGGAGAAGCATTTACTTTTCTCCAGAAATAAATGCATCGCCGCATAAATATTTAAAATCTTCTTCTGTAGGATGTCTGTAGTATTAGGTAGAGATGAATCTTGTTTATTTTAATGGAGAGGCATTTACTTTTCCCCAGAAATAAATACATCGCCGCATAAATATTTAACTTCTTCTTGTATCGGATGTCTGTCGTAGTATGTAGAGATGAATCTTGTTTATTTTAACGGAGAGGCATTCACTTTTCCCCAGAAATAAATGGATCGCCGCATAAATATTTAATTTCTTCTTGTATCGGATGTCTCGCTTAGTATGTAGAGATGAATCTTGTTTATTTTAACGGAGAGGCATTCACTTTTCTCCAGAAATAAATGCATCGCCGCATAAATATTTAAATTCCTCTTCTTTCGGATGTCTGTCGTATTATGTAGAGTGGAATCTTGATTATTTCAACGGAGAGGCATTTACTTTTCTCCAGAAATAAATGAATCGCCGCATAAATATTTAAAATCTTCTTTTGTAAGATGTCTGTAGTGTTATGTAGAGATGAATCCTGTTTATTTTAACGGAGAGGCATTTACTTTTCTCCAGAAATAAATGCATCGCCGCATAAATATTTAAATTCTTCTTCTGTAGGATATATGTAGTATTATGTAGAGATGAATCTTGTTTATTTTAACGGAGAGGCATTTACTTTTCTCCAGAAATAAATGCATCGCCGCATAAATATTTAACTTCTTCTTGTATCGGATGTCTGTCGTAGTATGTAGAGATGAATCTTGTTTATTTTAACGGAGAGGCATTTACTTTTTTCCAGAGATAAATGCATTGCCGCATAAATATTTAATTTCTTCTTGTATCGAATGTCTGTCGTAGTATGTAAAGTAGAATCTTTTAATTCAACGGAGAGGCATTTACTTTTCTCCAGAAATAAATGCATCGCCGCATAAATATTTAATTTCTTCTTGAATCGGATGTCTGTCTTAGTATGTAGAGTAAAATTTTTTAATTCAACGGAGAGGGATTTCCTTTTCTCCAGAAATAAATGCATCGCCACATAAATATTTAATTTCTTCATGTATCGGATGTCTGTCGTAGTAAGTAGAGTAGAATCTTTTAATTCAACGGAGAGGCATTTACTTTTCTCCAGAAATAAATGCATCGCCGCATAAATATTTAAATTCCTCTTCTTTCGGATGTCTGTCGTATTATGTAGAGTGGAATCTTAATTATTTCAACGGAGAGGCATTTACTTTTCTCCAGAAATAAATGCATCGCCGCATAAATATTTAAAATCTTCTTCTGTAGGATGTCTGTAGTATTAAGTAGAGATTAATCCTGTTTATTTTAACGGAGACGCATTTACTTTTACCCAGAAATAAATGCATCGCCGATTAAATATTTAAATACTTCTTCTGTAGGATATCTGTAGTATTATGTAGAGATGAATCTTGTTTATTTTAAAGGAGAGGCATTTACTTTTTTCCAGAAATAAATGCATCGCCACATAAATATTTAATTTCTTCATGTATCGGATGTCTGTCGTAGTAAGTAGAGTAGAATCTTTTAATTCAACGGAGAGGCATTTACTTTTCTCCAGAAATAAATGCATCGCCGCATAAATATTTAAATTCCTCTTCTTTCGGATGTCTGTCGTATTATGTAGTGTGGAATCTTAATTATTTCAACGGAGAAGCATTTACTTTTCTCCAGAAATAAATGCATCGCCGCATAAATATTTAAAATCTTCTTCTGTAGGATGTCTGTAGTATTAAGTAGAGATTAATCTTGTTTATTTTAACGGAGAGGCATTTACTTTTCTCCAGAAATAAATGCATCGCCGCATAAATATTTAAATTCTTCTTCTGTAGGATGTCTGTAGTATTAGGTAGAGATGAATCTTGTTTATTTTAACGGAGAGGCATTTACTTTTCCCCAGAAATAAATGCATCGCCGCATAAATATTTAACTTCTTCTTGTATCGGATGTCTGTCGTAGTATGTAGAGATGAATCTTGTTTATTTTAACGGAGAGGCATTCACTTTTCCCCAGAAATAAATGGATCGCCGCATAAATATTTAATTTCTTCTTGTATCGGATGTCTCGCTTAGTATGTAGAGATGAATCTTGTTTATTTTAACGGAGAGGCATTCAATTTTCTCCAGAAATAAATGCATCGCCGCATAAATATTTAAATTCCTCTTCTTTCGGATGTCTGTCGTATTATGTAGAGTGGAATCTTGATTATTTCAACGGAGAGGCATTTACTTTTCTCCAGAAATAAATGAATCGCCGCATAAATATTTAAAATCTTCTTTTGTAGGATGTCTGTAGTGTTATGTAGAGATGAATCCTGTTTATTTTAACGGAGAGGCATTTACTTTTCTCCAGAAATAAATGCATCGCCGCATAAATATTTAAATTCTTCTTCTGTAGGATATATGTAGTATTATGTAGAGATGAATCTTGTTTATTTTAACGGAGAGGCATTTACTTTTCTCCAGAAATAAATGCATCGCCGCATAAATATTTAACTTCTTCTTGTATCGGATGTCTGTCGTAGTATGTAGAGATGAATCTTGTTTATTTTAACGGAGAGGCATTTACTTTTTTCCAGAGATAAATGCATTGCCGCATAAATATTTAATTTCTTCTTGTATCGAATGTCTGTCGCAGTATGTAGAGTAGAATCTTTTAATTCAACGGAGAGGCATTTACTTTTCTCCAGAAATAAATGCATCGCCGCATAAATATTTAATTTCTTCTTGTATCGGATGTCTGTCTTAGTATGTAGCGTAAAATCTTTTAATTCAACGGAGAGGGATTTCCTTTTCTCCAGAAATAAATGCATCGCCACATAAATATTTAATTTCTTCATGTATCGGATGTCTGTCGTAGTAAGTAGAGTAGAATCTTTTAATTCAACGGAGAGGCATTTACTTTTCTCCAGAAATAAATGCATCGCCGCATAAATATTTAAATTCCTCTTCTTTCGGATGTCTGTCGTATTATGTAGAGTGGAATCTTAATTATTTCAACGGAGAGGCATTTACTTTTCTCCAGAAATAAATGCATCGCCGCCTAAATATTTAAAATCTTCTTCTGTAAGATGTCTGTAGTATTAAGTAGAGATTAATCTTGTTTATTTTAACGGAGAAGCATTTACTTTTCTCCAGAAATAAATGCATCGCCGCATAAATATTTAAAATCTTCTTCTGTAGGATGTCTGTAGTATTAAGTAGAGATTAATCTTGTTTATTTTAACGGAGAGGCATTTACTTTTCTCCAGAAATAAATGCATCGCCGCATAAATATTTAAATTCTTCTTCTGTAGGATGTCTGTAGTATTAGGTAGAGATGAATCTTGTTTATTTTAACGGAGAGGCATTTACTTTTCCCCAGAAATAAATGCATCGCCGCATAAATATTTAACTTCTTCTTGTATCGGATGTCTGTCGTAGTATGTAGAGATGAATCTTGTTTATTTTAACGGAGAGGCATTCACTTTTCCCCAGAAATAAATGGATCGCCGCATAAATATTTAATTTCTTCTTGTATCGGATGTCTCGCTTAGTATGTAGAGATGAATCTTGTTTATTTTAACGGAGAGGCATTCACTTTTCTCCAGAAATAAATGCATCGCCGCATAAATATTTAAATTCCTCTTCTTTCGGATGTCTGTCGTATTATGTAGAGTGGAATCTTGATTATTTCAACGGAGAGGCATTTACTTTTCTCCAGAAATAAATGAATCGCCGCATAAATATTTAAAATCCTCTTTTGTAGGATGTCTGTAGTGTTATGTAGAGATGAATCCTGTTTATTTTAACGGAGAGGCATTTACTTTTCTCCAGAAATAAATGCATCGCCGCATAAATATTTAAATTCTTCTTCTGTAGGATATATGTAGTATTATGTAGAGATGAATCTTGTTTATTTTAACGGAGAGGCATTTACTTTTCTCCAGAAATAAATGCATCGCCGCATAAATATTTAACTTCTTCTTGTATCGGATGTCTGTCGTAGTATGTAGAGATGAATCTTGTTTATTTTAACGGAGAGGCATTTACTTTTTTCCAGAGATAAATGCATTGCCGCATAAATATTTAATTTCTTCTTGTATCGAATGTCTGTCGCAGTATGTAGAGTAGAATCTTTTAATTCAACGGAGAGGCATTTACTTTTCTCCAGAAATAAATGCATCGCCGCATAAATATTTAATTTCTTCTTGTATCGGATGTCTGTCTTAGTATGTAGAGTAAAATCTTTTAATTCAACGGAGAGGGATTTCCTTTTCTCCAGAAATAAATGCATCGCCACATAAATATTTAATTTCTTCATGTATCGGATGTCTGTCGTAGTAAGTAGAGTAGAATCTTTTAATTCAACGGAGAGGCATTTACTTTTCTCCAGAAATAAATGCATCGCCGCATAAATATTTAAATTCCTCTTCTTTCGGATGTCTGTCGTATTATGTAGAGTGGAATCTTAATTATTTCAACGGAGAGGCATTTACTTTTCTCCAGAAATAAATGCATCGCCGCCTAAATATTTAAAATCTTCTTCTGTAAGATGTCTGTAGTATTAAGTAGAGATTAATCTTGTTTATTTTAACGGAGAGGCATTTACTTTTCTCCAGAAATAAATGCATCGCCACATAAATATTTAAATTCTTCTTCTGTAGGATATCTGTAGTATTAGGTAGAGATGAATCTTGTTTATTTTAACGGAGAACATTTACTTTTCCCCAGAAATAAATGCATCGCCGCATAAATATGTAATTTCTTCTTGTATCGGATGTCTGTCTTAGTATGTAGAGTAGAATCTTGTTTATTTCAACGGAGAGGCATTTACTTTTCTTCAGAAACAAATGCATCGCCGCATAAATATTTAATTTCTTCTTGTATCGGATGTCTGTCTTAGTATGTAGAGTAGAATCTTGTTTATTTCAACGGAGAGGCATTCACTTTTTTTCAGAAATTAATGCATCGCCGCATAAATATTTAAATTCTTCTTCTGTAAGATGTCTGTAGTATTATGTAGAGATGAATCTTGTTTATTTTAACGGAGAGGCATTTACTTTTTTCCAGAAATAAATGCATCACCGCATAAATATTTAATTTCTTCGTGTATCAGATGTCTGTCGTAGTATGAAGAGACGAATCCTGTTTATTTTAACGGAGACGCATTTACTTTTCCCCAGAAATAAATGCATCGCCGCATAAATATTTAATTTCTTCTTCTGTAGGATGTGTGTCGTATTATGAGAGATGAATCTTGTTTATTTTAACGGAGAGGCATTTACTTTTCCCCAGAAATAAATGCATCGCCGCATAAATATTTAATTTCTTCTTCTGTAGGATGTCTGTAGTATTATGTACAGATGAATCTTGTTTATTTTAACGGAGAGGCATTTACTTTTCCCCAGAAATAAATGCATCGCCGCATAATTATTTAAATTCTTCTTCTGTCGGATGTCTGTAGTATTATGTAGAGATGAATCTTGTTTATTTTAACGGAGAGGCATTTACTTTTCTCCAGAAATAAATGCATCGCCGCATAAATGTTTAAATTCTTCTTCTGTAGGATGTGTATCGTATTATGAGAGATGAATCTTGTTTATTTTAACGGAGAGGCATTTACTTTTCCCCAAAAATAAATGCATCGCCGCATAAATATTTAATTTCTTCTTGTATCGGATGTCTGTCGTAGTATGAAGAGACGAATCCTGTTTATTTTATAGGAGACGCATTTACTTTTCCCCAGAAATAAATGCATCGCCGCATAAATATTTAATTTCTTCTTCTGTAGGATGTATTTAGTATTATGTAGAAATGAATCTTGTTTATTTTCACGGAGAGGCATTTACTTTTCTCCAGAAATAAATGCATCGCCGCATAAATATTTAAATTCTTCTTCTGTAGGATGTCTGTAGTATTAAGTAGAGATTAATCTTGTTTATTTTAACGGAGAGGCATTTACTTTTCTCCAGAAATAAATGCATCGCCACATAAATATTTAATTTCTTCATGTATCGGATGTCTGTCGTAGTAAGTAGAGTAGAATCTTTTAATTCATCGGAGAGGCATTTACTTTTCTCCAGAAATAAATGCATCGCCGCATAAATATTTAAATTCCTCTTCTTTCGGATGTCTGTCGTATTATGTAGAGTGGAATCTTAATTATTTCAACGGAGAGGCATTTACTTTTCTCCAGAAATAAATGCATCGCCGCATAAATATTTAAAATCTTCTTCTGTAGGATGTCTGTAGTATTAAGTAGAGATTAATCTTGTTTATTTTAACGGAGAGGCATTTACTTTTCTCCAGAAATAAATGCATCGCCGCATAAATATTTAAAATCTTCTTCTGTAGGATGTCTGTAGTATTAAGTAGAAATTAATCTTGTTTATTTTAACGGAGAGGCATTTACTTTTCTCCAGAAATAAATGCATCGCCACATAAATATTTAAATTCTTCTTCTGTAGGATATCTGTAGTATTAGGTAGAGATGAATCTTGTTTATTTTAACGGAGAACATTTACTTTTCCCCAGAAATAAATGCATCGCCGCATAAATATGTAATTTCTTCTTGTATCGGATGTCTGTCTTAGTATGTAGAGTAGAATCTTGTTTATTTTAACGGAGAGGCATTCAATTTTCTCCAGAAATAAATGCATCGCCGCATAAATATTTAAATTCCTCTTCTTTCGGATGTCTGTCGTATTATGTAGAGTGGAATCTTGATTATTTCAACGGAGAGGCATTTACTTTTCTCCAGAAATAAATGAATCGCCGCATAAATATTTAAAATCTTCTTTTGTAGGATGTCTGTAGTGTTATGTAGAGATGAATCCTGTTTATTTTAACGGAGAGGCATTTACTTTTCTCCAGAAATAAATGCATCGCCGCATAAATATTTAAATTCTTCTTCTGTAGGATATATGTAGTATTATGTAGAGATGAATCTTGTTTATTTTAACGGAGAGGCATTTACTTTTCTCCAGAAATAAATGCATCGCCGCATAAATATTTAACTTCTTCTTGTATCGGATGTCTGTCGTAGTATGTAGAGATGAATCTTGTTTATTTTAACGGAGAGGCATTTACTTTTTTCCAGAGATAAATGCATTGCCGCATAAATATTTAATTTCTTCTTGTATCGAATGTCTGTCGCAGTATGTAGAGTAGAATCTTTTAATTCAACGGAGAGGCATTTACTTTTCTCCAGAAATAAATGCATCGCCGCATAAATATTTAATTTCTTCTTGTATCGGATGTCTGTCTTAGTATGTAGAGTAAAATCTTTTAATTCAACGGAGAGGGATTTCCTTTTCTCCAGAAATAAATGCATCGCCACATAAATATTTAATTTCTTCATGTATCGGATGTCTGTCGTAGTAAGTAGAGTAGAATCTTTTAATTCAACGGAGAGGCATTTACTTTTCTCCAGAAATAAATGCATCGCCGCATAAATATTTAAATTCCTCTTCTTTCGGATGTCTGTCGTATTATGTAGAGTGGAATCTTAATTATTTCAACGGAGAGGCATTTACTTTTCTCCAGAAATAAATGCATCGCCGCCTAAATATTTAAAATCTTCTTCTGTAAGATGTCTGTAGTATTAAGTAGAGATTAATCTTGTTTATTTTAACGGAGAGGCATTTACTTTTCTCCAGAAATAAATGCATCGCCACATAAATATTTAAATTCTTCTTCTGTAGGATATCTGTAGTATTAGGTAGAGATGAATCTTGTTTATTTTAACGGAGAACATTTACTTTTCCCCAGAAATCGCATAAATATGTAATTTCTTCTTGTATCGGATGTCTGTCTTAGTATGTAGAGTAGAATCTTGTTTATTTCAACGGAGAGGCATTTACTTTTCTTCAGAAACAAATGCATCGCCGCATAAATATTTAATTTCTTCTTGTATCGGATGTCTGTCATAGTATGTAGAGATGAATCTTGTTTATTCTAACGGAGAGGCATTCACTTTTTTTCAGAAATTAATGCATCGCCGCATAAATATTTAAATTCTTCTTCTGTAAGATGTCTGTAGTATTATGTAGAGATGAATCTTGTTTATTTTAACGGAGAGGCATTTACTTTTTTCCAGAAATAAATGCATCACCGCATAAATATTTAATTTCTTCTTGTATCAGATGTCTGTCGTAGTATGAAGAGACGAATCCTGTTTATTTTAACGGAGACGCATTTACTTTTCCCCAGAAATAAATGCATCGCCGCATAAATATTTAATTTCTTCTTCTGTAGGATGTCTGTAGTATTATGTACAGATGAATCTTGTTTATTTTAACGGAGAGGCATTTACTTTTCCCCAGAAATAAATGCATCGCCGCATAATTATTTAAATTCTTCTTCTGTCGGATGTCTGTAGTATTATGTAGAGATGAATCTTGTTTATTTTAACGGAGAGGCATTTACTTTTCTCCAGAAATAAATGCATCGCCGCATAAATGTTTAAATTCTTCTTCTGTAGGATGTGTATCGTATTATGAGAGATGAATCTTGTTTATTTTAACGGAGAGGCATTTACTTTTCCCCAAAAATAAATGCATCGCCGCATAAATATTTAATTTCTTCTTGTATCGGATGTCTGTCGTAGTATGAAGAGACGAATCCTGTTTATTTTATAGGAGACGCATTTACTTTTCCCCAGAAATAAATGCATCGCCGCATAAATATTTAATTTCTTCTTCTGTAGGATGTATTTAGTATTATGTAGAAATGAATCTTGTTTATTTTCACGGAGAGGCATTTACTTTTCTCCAGAAATAAATGCATCGCCGCATAAATATTTAAATTCTTCTTCTGTAGGATGTCTGTAGTATTAAGTAGAGATTAATCTTGTTTATTTTAACGGAGAGGCATTTACTTTTCTCCAGAAATAAATGCATCGCCACATAAATATTTAATTTCTTCATGTATCGGATGTCTGTCGTAGTAAGTAGAGTAGAATCTTTTAATTCATCGGAGAGGCATTTACTTTTCTCCAGAAATAAATGCATCGCCGCATAAATATTTAAATTCCTCTTCTTTCGGATGTCTGTCGTATTATGTAGAGTGGAATCTTAATTATTTCAACGGAGAGGCATTTATTTTTCTCCAGAAATAAATGCATCGCCGCATAAATATTTAAAATCTTCTTCTGTAGGATGTCTGTAGTATTAAGTAGAGATTAATCTTGTTTATTTTAACGGAGAGGCATTTACTTTTCTCCAGAAATAAATGCATCGCCGCATAAATATTTAAAATCTTCTTCTGTAGGATGTCTGTAGTATTAAGTAGAAATTAATCTTGTTTATTTTAACGGAGAGGCATTTACTTTTCTCCAGAAATAAATGCATCGCCACATAAATATTTAAATTCTTCTTCTGTAGGATATCTGTAGTATTAGGTAGAGATGAATCTTGTTTATTTTAACGGAGAACATTTACTTTTCCCCAGAAATAAATGCATCGCCGCATAAATATGTAATTTCTTCTTGTATCGGATGTCTGTCTTAGTATGTAGAGTAGAATCTTGTTTATTTTAACGGAGAGGCATTCACTTTTCTCCAGAAATAAATGCATCGCCGCATAAATATTTAAATTCCTCTTCTTTCGGATGTCTGTCGTATTATGTAGAGTGGAATCTTGATTATTTCAACGGAGAGGCATTTACTTTTCTCCAGAAATAAATGAATCACCGCATAAATATTTAAAATCTTCTTTTGTAGGATGTCTGTAGTGTTATGTAGAGATGAATCCTGTTTATTTTAACGGAGACGCATTTAATTTTCTCCAGAAATAAATGCATCGCCGCATAAATATTTAAATTCTTCTTCTGTAGGATGTCTGTAGTATTACGTAGAGATGAATCTTGTTTATTTTAACGGAGAGGCATTTACTTTTCTCCAGAAATAAATGCATCGCCGCATAAATATTTAAATTCTTCTTCTGTAGGATGTCTGTAGTATTATGTAGAGATGAATCTTGTTTATTTTAACGGAGAGGCATTTACTTTTCTCCAGAAATAAATGCATCGCCGCATAAATATTTAACTTCTTCTTGTATCGGATGTCTGTCGTAGTATGTAGAGATGAATCTTGTTTATTTTAACGGAGAGGCATTCACTTTTCCCCAGAAATAAATGCATCGCCGCATAAATATTTAATTTCTTCTTGTATCGAATGTCTGTCGTAGTATGTAGAGTAGAATCTTTTAATTCAACGGAGAGGCATTTACTTTTCTCCAGAAATAAATGCATCGCCGAATAATATTTAAATTCCTCTTCTTTCGGATGTCTGTCGTATTATGTAGAGTGGAATCTTAAATATTTCAACGGAGAGGCATTTACTTTTCTCCAGAAATAAATGCATCGCCGCATAAATATTTAAATTCTTCTTCTGTAGGATGTCTGTAGTATTAGGTAGAGATGAATCTTGTTTAATTTAACGGAGAGGCATTTACTTTTCCCCAGAAATAAATGCATCGCCGCATAAATATTTAATTTCTTCTTGTATCGGATGTCTGGCTTAGTATGTAGAGTAGAATCTTTTAATTCAACGGAGAGGCATTTACTTTTCTCCAGAAATAAATGCATCGCCGCATAAACATTTAAATTCTTCTTCTGTCGGATGTCCGTAGTATTATGTAGAGATGAATCTTGTTTATTTTAACGGAGAGGCATTTACTTTTCTCCAGAAATAAATGCATCGCCGCATAAATATTTAAATTCTTCTTCTGTAGGATGTCTGTAGTATTAGGTAAAGATGAATCTTGTTTATTTTAACGGGGAACATTTACTTTTCCCCAGAAATAAATGCATCGCCGCATAAATATTTAATTTCTTCTTGTATCAGATGTCTGTCGTAGTAAGTAGAGTAGAATCTTTTAATTCAACGGAGAGGCATTTACTTTTCTCCAGAAATAAATGCATCGCCGCATAAATATTTAAATTCCTCTTCTTTCGGATGTCTGTCGTAATATGTAGAGTGGAATCTTAATTATTTCAACGGAGAGGCATTTACTTTTCTCCAGAAATAAATGCATCGCCGCATAAATATTTAAAATCTTCTTCTGTAGGATGTCTGTAGTATTAAGTAGAGATTAATCTTGTTTATTTTAACGGAGAGGCATTTACTTTTCTCCAGAAATAAATGCATCGCCACATAAATATTTAATTTCTTCATGTATCGGATGTCTGTCGTAGTAAGTAGAGTAGAATCTTTTAATTCAACGGAGAGGCATTTACTTTTCTCCAGAAATAAATGCATCGCCGCATAAATATTTAAATTCCTCTTCTTTCGGATGTCTGTCGTATTATGTAGAGTTGAATCTTAATTATTTCAACGGAGAGGCATTTACTTTTCTTCAGAAACAAATGCATCGCCGCATAAATATTTAATTTCTTCTTGTATCGGATGTCTGTCATAGTATGTAGAGATGAATCTTGTTTATTCTAACGGAGAGGCATTCACTTTTTTTCAGAAATTAATGCATCGCCGCATAAATATTTAAATTCTTCTTCTGTAAGATTTCTGTAGTATTATGTAGAGATGAATCTTGTTTATTTTAACGGAGAGTCATTTACTTTTTTCCAGAAATAAATGCATCACCGCATAAATATTTAATTTCTTCTTGTATCAGATGTCTGTCGTAGTATGAAGAGACGAATCCTGTTTATTTTAACGGAGACGCATTTACTTTTCCCCAGAAATAAATGCATCGCCGCATAAATATTTAATTTCTTCTTCTGTAGGATGTGTGTCGTATTATGAGAGATGAATCTTGTTTATTTTAACGGAGAGGCATTTACTTTTCCCCAGAAATAAATGCATCGCCACATAAATATTTAAATTCTTCTTCTGTAGGATATCTGTAGTATTAGGTAGAGATGAATCTTGTTTATTTTAACGGAGAACATTTGCTTTTCCCCAGAAATAAATGCATCGCCGCATAAATATGTAATTTCTTCTTGTATCGGATGTCTGTCTTAGTATGTAGAGTAGAATCTTGTTTATTTCAACGGAGAGGCATTTACTTTTCTTCAGAAACAAATGCATCGCCGCATAAATATTTAATTTCTTCTTGTATCGGATGTCTGTCATAGTATGTAGAGATGAATCTTGTTTATTCTAACGGAGAGGCATTCACTTTTTTTCAGAAATTAATGCATCGCCGCATAAATATTTAAATTCTTCTTCTGTAAGATGTCTGTAGTATTATGTAGAGATGAATCTTGTTTATTTTAACGGAGAGGCATTTACTTTTTTCCAGAAATAAATGCATCACCACATAAATATTTAATTTCTTCTTGTATCAGATGTCTGTCGTAGTATGAAGAGACGAATCCTGTTTAATTTAACGGAGACGCATTTACTTTTCCCCAGAAATAAATGCATCGCCGCATAAATATTTAATTTCTTCTTCTGTAGGATGTGTGTCGTATTATGAGAGATGAATCTTGTTTATTTTAACGGAGAGGCATTTACTTTTCCCCAGAAATAAATGCATCGCCACATAAATATTTAAATTCTTCTTCTGTAGGATATCTGTAGTATTAGGTAGAGATGAATCTTGTTTATTTTAACGGAGAACATTTACTTTTCCCCAGAAATAAATGCATCGCCGCATAAATATGTAATTTCTTCTTGTATCGGATGTCTGTCTTAGTATGTAGAGTAGAATCTTGTTTATTTCAACGGAGAGGCATTTACTTTTCTTCAGAAACAAATGCATCGCCGCATAAATATTTAATTTCTTCTTGTATCGGATGTCTGTCATAGTATGTAGAGATGAATCTTGTTTATTCTAACGGAGAGGCATTCACTTTTTTTCAGAAATTAATGCATCGCCGCATAAATATTTAAATTCTTCTTCAATAAGATGTCTGTAGTATTATGTAGAGATGAATCTTGTTTATTTTAACGGAGAAGCATTTACTTTTTTCCAGAAATAAATGCATCACCGCATAAATATTTAATTTCTTCTTGTATCAGATGTCTGTCGTAGTATGAAGAGACGAATCCTGTTTATTTTAACGGAGACGCATTTACTTTTCCCCAGAAATAAATGCATCGCCGCATAAATATTTAATTTCTTCTTCTGTAGGATGTGTGTCGTATTATGAGAGATGAATCTTGTTTATTTTAACGGAGAGGCATTTACTTTTCCCCAGAAATAAATGCATCGCCACATAAATATTTAAATTCTTCTTCTGTAGGATATCTGTAGTATTAGGTAGAGATGAATCTTGTTTATTTTAACGGAGAACATTTACTTTTCCCCAGAAATAAATGCATCGCCGCATAAATATGTAATTTCTTCTTGTATCGGATGTCTGTCTTAGTATGTAGAGTAGAATCTTGTTTATTTCAACGGAGAGGCATTTACTTTTCTTCAGAAACAAATGCATCGCCGCATAAATATTTAATTTCTTCTTGTATCGGATGTCTGTCATAGTATGTAGAGATGAATCTTGTTTATTCTAACGGAGAGGCATTCACTTTTTTTCAGAAATTAATGCATCGCCGCATAAATATTTAAATTCTTCTTCTGTAAGATGTCTGTAGTATTATGTACAGATGAATCTTGTTTATTTTAACGGAGAGGCATTTACTTTTTTCCAGAAATAAATGCATCACCGCATAAATATTTAATTTCTTCTTGTATCAGATGTCTGTCGTAGTATGAAGAGACGAATCCTGTTTATTTTAACGGAGACGCATTTACTTTTCCCCAGAAATAAATGCATCGCCGCATAAATATTTAATTTCTTCTTCTGTAGGATGTGTGTCGTATTATGAGAGATGAATCTTGTTTATTTTAACGGAGAGGCATTTACTTTTCCCCAGAAATAAATGCATCGCCGCATAAATATTTAATTTCTTCTTCTGTCGGATGTCTGTAGTATTATGTAGAGATGAATCTTGTTTATTTTAACGGAGAGGCATTTACTTTTCTCCAGAAATAAATGCATCGCCGCATAAATGTTTAAATTCTTCTTCTGTAGGATGTGTGTCGTATTATGAGAGATGAATCTTGTTTATTTTAACGGAGAGGCATTTACTTTTCCCCAGAAATAAATGCATCGCCACATAAATATTTAAATTCTTCTTCTGTAGGATATCTGTAGTATTAGGTAGAGATGAATCTTGTTTATTTTAACGGAGAACATTTACTTTTCCCCAGAAATAAATGCATCGCCGCATAAATATGTAATTTCTTCTTGTATCGGATGTCTGTCTTAGTATGTAGAGTAGAATCTTGTTTATTTCAACGGAGAGGCATTTACTTTTCTTCAGAAACAAATGCATCGCCGCATAAATATTTAATTTCTTCTTGTATCGGATGTCTGTCATAGTATGTAGAGATGAATCTTGTTTATTCTAACGGAGAGGCATTCACTTTTTTTCAGAAATTAATGCATCGCCGCATAAATATTTAAATTCTTCTTCTGTAAGATGTCTGTAGTATTATGTAGAGATGAATCTTGTTTATTTTAACGGAGAGGCATTTACTTTTTTCCAGAAATAAATGCATCACCACATAAATATTTAATTTCTTCTTGTATCAGATGTCTGTCGTAGTATGAAGAGACGAATCCTGTTTAATTTAACGGAGACGCATTTACTTTTCCCCAGAAATAAATGCATCGCCGCATAAATATTTAATTTCTTCTTCTGTAGGATGTGTGTCGTATTATGAGAGATGAATCTTGTTTATTTTAACGGAGAGGCATTTACTTTTCCCCAGAAATAAATGCATCGCCACATAAATATTTAAATTCTTCTTCTGTAGGATATCTGTAGTATTAGGTAGAGATGAATCTTGTTTATTTTAACGGAGAACATTTACTTTTCCCCAGAAATAAATGCATCGCCGCATAAATATGTAATTTCTTCTTGTATCGGATGTCTGTCTTAGTATGTAGAGTAGAATCTTGTTTATTTCAACGGAGAGGCATTTACTTTTCTTCAGAAACAAATGCATCGCCGCATAAATATTTAATTTCTTCTTGTATCGGATGTCTGTCATAGTATGTAGAGATGAATCTTGTTTATTCTAACGGAGAGGCATTCACTTTTTTTCAGAAATTAATGCATCGCCGCATAAATATTTAAATTCTTCTTCAATAAGATGTCTGTAGTATTATGTAGAGATGAATCTTGTTTATTTTAACGGAGAAGCATTTACTTTTTTCCAGAAATAAATGCATCACCGCATAAATATTTAATTTCTTCTTGTATCAGATGTCTGTCGTAGTATGAAGAGACGAATCCTGTTTATTTTAACGGAGACGCATTTACTTTTCCCCAGAAATAAATGCATCGCCGCATAAATATTTAATTTCTTCTTCTGTAGGATGTGTGTCGTATTATGAGAGATGAATCTTGTTTATTTTAACGGAGAGGCATTTACTTTTCCCCAGAAATAAATGCATCGCCACATAAATATTTAAATTCTTCTTCTGTAGGATATCTGTAGTATTAGGTAGAGATGAATCTTGTTTATTTTAACGGAGAACATTTACTTTTCCCCAGAAATAAATGCATCGCCGCATAAATATGTAATTTCTTCTTGTATCGGATGTCTGTCTTAGTATGTAGAGTAGAATCTTGTTTATTTCAACGGAGAGGCATTTACTTTTCTTCAGAAACAAATGCATCGCCGCATAAATATTTAATTTCTTCTTGTATCGGATGTCTGTCATAGTATGTAGAGATGAATCTTGTTTATTCTAACGGAGAGGCATTCACTTTTTTTCAGAAATTAATGCATCGCCGCATAAATATTTAAATTCTTCTTCTGTAAGATGTCTGTAGTATTATGTACAGATGAATCTTGTTTATTTTAACGGAGAGGCATTTACTTTTTTCCAGAAATAAATGCATCACCGCATAAATATTTAATTTCTTCTTGTATCAGATGTCTGTCGTAGTATGAAGAGACGAATCCTGTTTATTTTAACGGAGACGCATTTACTTTTCCCCAGAAATAAATGCATCGCCGCATAAATATTTAATTTCTTCTTCTGTAGGATGTGTGTCGTATTATGAGAGATGAATCTTGTTTATTTTAACGGAGAGGCATTTACTTTTCCCCAGAAATAAATGCATCGCCGCATAAATATTTAATTTCTTCTTCTGTCGGATGTCTGTAGTATTATGTAGAGATGAATCTTGTTTATTTTAACGGAGAGGCATTTACTTTTCTCCAGAAATAAATGCATCGCCGCATAAATGTTTAAATTCTTCTTCTGTAGGATGTGTATCGTATTATGAGAGATGAATCTTGTTTATTTTAACGGAGAGGCATTTACTTTTCCCCAAAAATAAATGCATCGCCGCATAAATATTTAATTTCTTCTTGTATCGGATGTCTGTCGTAGTATGAAGAGACGAATCCTGTTTATTTTATAGGAGACGCATTTACTTTTTCCCAGAAATAAATGCATCGCCGCATAAATATTTAATTTCTTCTTCTGTAGGATGTATTTAGTATTATGTAGAAATGAATCTTGTTTATTTTAACGGAGAGGCATTTACTTTTCTCCAGAAATAAATGCATCGCCGCATAAATATTTAAATTCTTCTTCTGTAGGATGTATTTAGTATTATGTAGAAATGAATCTTGTTTATTTTAACGGAGAGGCATTTACTTTTCCCCAGAAATAAATGCATCGCCGCATAAATATTTAATTTCTTCTTCTGTAGGAATTCTGTAGTATTATGTAGAGTTGAATCTTTTTAATTTTAACGGAGAGGCATTTACTTTTCCCCAGAAATAAATGCATCGCCGCATAATTAGTTAAATTCTTCTTCTGTCGGATGTCTGTAGTATTATGTAGAGATGAATCTTGTTTATTTTAACGGAGAGGCATTTGCTTTTCTCCAGAAATAAATGCATCGCCGCATAAATATTTAATTTCCTCTTGTATCGGATGTCTGTCGTAGTATGTAGAGTGGAATCTTTTAATTCGACGGAGAGGCATTTACTTTTCTCCAGAAATAAATGCATCGCCGCATAAATATTTAACTTCTTCTTGTATCGGATGTCTGTCATAGTATGTAGAGATGAATCTTGTTTATTTTAACGGAGAGGCATTCACTTTTCCCCAGAAATAAATGCATCGCCGCATAAATATTTAATTTCTTCTTGTATCGGATGTCTGTCGTAGTATGTAGAGAAGAATATTTAATTCAATGGAGAGGCATTTACTTTTCTCCAGAAATAAATGCATTGCCGAATAATATTTAAAATCTTCTTATGTAGGATGTCTGTAGTATTAAGTAGAGATTAATCTTGTTTATTTTAACGGAGAGGCATTTACTTTTCTCCAGAAATAAATGCATCGCCGCATAAATATTTAAATTCTTCTTCTGTAGGATGTCTGTAGTATTAGGTAGAGATGAATCTTGTTTATTTTAACGGAGAGGCATTTACTTTTCCCCAGAAATAAATGCATCGCCGCATAAATATTTAATTTCTTCTTGTATCGGATGTCTGGCTTAGTATGTAGAGATGAATCTTGTTTATTTTAACGGAGAGGCATTCACTTTTCTCCAGAAATAAATGCATCGCCGCATAAATATTTAAATTCCTCTTCTTTCGGATGTCTGTCGTATTATGTAGAGTGGAATCTTGATTATTTCAACGGAGAGGCATTTACTTTTCTCCAGAAATAAATGAATCGCCGCATAAATATTTAAAATCTTCTTTTGTAGGATGTCTGTAGTGTTATGTAGAGATGAATCCTGTTTATTTTAACGGAGACGCATTTACTTTTCTTCAGAAACAAATGCATCGCCGCATAAATATTTAATTTCTGCTTTTATCGGATGTCTGTCATAGTATGTAGAGATGAATCTTGTTTATTCTAACGGAGAGGCATTCACTTTTTTTCAGAAATTAATGCATCGCCGCATAAATATTTAAATTCTTCTTCTGTAAGATGTCTGTAGTATTATGTAGAGATGAATCTTGTTTATTTTAACGGAGAGGCATTTACTTTTTTCCAGAAATAAATGCATCACCGCATAAATATTTAATTTCTTCTTGTATCAGATGTCTGTCGTAGTATGAAGAGACGAATCCTGTTTATTTTAACGGAGAGGCATTTACTTTTCCCCAGAAATAAATGCATCGCCGCATAATTATTTAAATTCTTCTTCTGTCGGATGTCTGTAGTATTATGTAGAGATGAATCTTGTTTATTTTAACGAAGAGGCATTTACTTTTCTCCAGAAATAAATGCATCGCCGCATAAATGTTTAAATTCTTCTTCTGTAGGATGTGTATCGTATTATGAGAGATGAATCTTGTTTATTTTAACGGAGAGGCATTTACTTTTCCCCAAAAATAAATGCATCGCCGCATAAATATTTAATTTCTTCTTTTATCGGATGTCTGTCGTAGTATGAAGAGACGAATCCTGTTTATTTTATAGGAGACGCATTTACTTTTCCCCAGAAATAAATGCATCGCCGCATAAATATTTAATTTCTTCTTCTGTAGGATGTATTTAGTATTATGTAGAAATGAATCTTGTTTATTTTAACGGAGAGGCATTTATTTTTCTCCAGAAATAAATGCATCGCCGCATAAATATTTAAATTCTTCTTCTGTAGGATGTGTATCGTATTATGAGAGATGAATCTTGTTTATTTTAACGGAGAGGCATTTACTTTTCCCCAGAAATAAATGCATCGCCGCATAAATATTTAATTTCTTCTTCTGTAGGAATTCTGTAGTATTATGTAGAGATGAATCTTTTTAATTTTAACGGAGAGGCATTTACTTTTCCCCAGAAATAAATGCATCGCCGCATAATTATTTAAATTCTTCTTCTGTCGGATATCTGTAGTATTATGTAGAGATGAATCTTGTTTATTTTAACGGAGAGGCATTTACTGTTCTCCAGAAATAAATGCATCGCCGCATAAATATTTAATTTCCTCTTGTATCGGATGTCTGTCGTAGTATGTAGAGTGGAATCTTTTAATTCGACGGAGAGGCATTTACTTTTCTCCAGAAATAAATGCATCGCCGCATAAATATTTAACTTCTTCTTGTATCGGATGTCTGTCATAGTATGTAGAGATGAATCTTGTTTATTTTAAGGGAGAGGCATTCACTTTTCCCCAGAAATAAATGCATCGCCGCATAAATATTTAATTTCTTCTTGTATCGGATGTCTGTCGTAGTATGTAGAGTAGAATCTTTTAATTCAATGGAGAGGCATTTACTTTTCTCCAGAAATAAATGCATCGCCGAATAATATTTAAAATCTTCTTCTGTAGGATGTCTGTAGTATTAAGTAGAGATTAATCTTGTTTATTTTAACGGAGAGGCATTTACTTTTCTCCAGAAATAAATGCATCGCCGCATAAATATTTAAATTCTTCTTCTGTAGGATGTCTGTAGTATTAGGTAGAGATGAATCTTGTTTATTTTAACGGAGAGGCATTTACTTTTCCCCAGAAATAAATGCATCGCCGCATATATATTTAATTTCTTCTTGTATCGGTTGTCTGGCTTAGTATGTAGAGATGAATCTTGTTTATTTTAACGGAGAGGCATTCACTTTTCTCCAGAAATAAATGCATCGCCGCATAAATATTTAAATTCCTCTTCTTTCGGATGTCTGTCGTATTATGTAGAGTGGAATCTTGATTATTTCAACGGAGAGGCATTTACTTTTCTCCAGAAATAAATGAATCGCCGCATAAATATTTAAAATCTTCTTTTGTAGGATGTCTGTAGTGTTATGTAGAGATGAATCCTGTTTATTTTAACGGAGACGCATTTAATTTTCTCCAGAAATAAATGCATCGCCGCATAAATATTTAAATTCTTCTTCTGTAGGATGTCTGTAGTATTACGTAGAGATGAATCTTGTTTATTTTAACGGAGAGGCATTTACTTTTCTCCAGAAATAAATGCATCGCCGCATAAATATTTAAATTCTTCTTCTGTAGGATGTCTGTAGTATTATGTAGAGACGAATCTTGTTTATTTTAACGGAGAGGCATTTACTTTTCTCCAGAAATAAATACATCGCCGCATAAATATTTAACTTCTTCTTGTATCGGATGTCTGTCGTAGTATGTAGAGATGAATCTTGTTTATTTTAACGGAGAGGCATTCACTTTTCCCCAGAAATAAATGCATCGCCGCATAAATATTTAATTTCTTCTTGTATCGAATGTCTGTCGTAGTATGTAGAGTAGAATCTTTTAAATCAACGGAGAGGCATTTACTTTTCTCCAGAAATAAATGCATCGCCGAATAATATTTAAATTCCTCTTCTTTCGGATGTCTGTCGTATTATGTAGAGTGGAATCTTAAATATTTCAACGGAGAGGCATTTACTTTTCTCCAGAAATAAATGCATCGCCGCATTAATATTTAAAATCTTCTTCTGTAGGATGTCTGTAGTATTAAGTAGAGATTAATATTGTTTATTTTAACGGAGAGGCATTTACTTTTCTCCAGAAATAAATGCATCGCCGCATAAATATTTAAATTCTTCTTCTGTAGGATGTCTGTAGTATTAGGTAGAGATGAATCTTGTTTAATTTAACGGAGAGGCATTTACTTTTCCCCAGAAATAAATGCATCGCCGCATAAATATTTAATTTCTTCTTGTATCGGATGTCTGGCTTAGTATGTAGAGTAGAATCTTTTAATTCAACGGAGAGGCATTTACTTTTCTCCAGAAATAAATGCATCGCTGCATAAACATTTAAATTCTTCTTCTGTCGGATGTCCGTAGTATTATGTAGAGATGAATCTTGTTTATTTTAACGGGGAACATTTACTTTTCCCCAGAAATAAATGCATCGCCGCATAAATATTTAAATTCTTCTTCTGTAGGATGTCTGTAGTATTATGTAGAGATGAATCTTGTTTATTTTAACGGGGAACATTTACTTTTCCCCAGAAATAAATGCATCGCCGCATAAATATTTAATTTCTTCTTGTATCAGATGTCTGTCGTAGTATGAAGAGACGAATCCTGTTTATTCTAACGGAGAGGCATTCACTTTTTTTCAGAAATAAATGCATCGCCGCATAAATATTTAAATTCTTCTTCTGTAAGATGTCTGTAGTATTATGTAGAGATGAATCTTGTTTATTTTAACGGAGAGGCATTTACTTTTTTCCAGAAATAAATGCATCACCGCATAAATATTTAATTTCTTTTTGTATCGGATGTCTGTCATAGTATGTAGAGATGAATCTTGTTTATTCTAACGGAGAGGCATTCACTTTTTTTCAGAATTAAATGCATCGCCGCATAAATATTTAAATTCTTCTTCTGTAAGATGTCTGTAGTATTATGTAGAGATGAATCTTGTTTATTTTAACGGAGAGGCATTTACTTTTTTCCAGAAATAAATGCATCACCGCATAAATATTTAATTTCTTCTTGTATCAGATGTCTGTCGTAGTATGAAGAGACGAATCCTGTTTATTTTAACGGAGACGCATTTACTTTTCCCCAGAAATAAATGCATCGCCGCATAAATATTTAATTTCTTCTTCTGTAGGATGTGTGTCGTATTATGAGAGATGAATCTTGTTTATTTTAACGGAGAGGCATTTACTTTTCCCCAGAAATAAATGCATCGCCCCATAAATATTTAATTTCTTCTTCTGTAGGATGTCTGTAGTATTATGTACAGATGAATCTTGTTTATTTTAACGGAGAGGCATTTACTTTTCCCCAGAAATAAATGCATCGCCGCATAATTATTTAATTCTTCTTCTGTCGGATGTCTGTAGTATTATGTAGAGATGAATCTTGTTTATTTTAACGGAGAGGCATTTACTTTTCTCCAGAAATAAATGCATCGCCGCATAAATATTTAATTTCCTCTTGTATCGGATGTCTGTCGTAGTATGTAGAGTGGAATCTTAAATATTTCAACGGAGAGGCATTTACTTTTTTCCAGAAATAAATGCATCGCCGCATAAATATTTAAATTCTTCTTGTATCGGATGTCTGTCGTAGTATGTAGAGTAGAATCTTTTAATTCAACGGAGAGGCATTTACTTTTCTCCAGAAATAAATGCATCGCCGAATAATATTTAAATTCCTCTTCTTTCGGATGTCTGTCGTATTATGTAGAGTGGAATCTTAAATATTTCAACGGAGAGGCATTTACTTTTCTCCAGAAATAAATGCATCGCCGCATTAATATTTAAAATCTTCTTCTGTAGGATGTCTGTAGTATTAAGTAGAGATTAATCTTGTTTATTTTAACGGAGAGGCATTTACTTTTCTCCAGAAATAAATGCATCGCCGCATAAATATTTAAATTCTTCTTCTGTAGGATGTCTGTAGTATTAGGTAGAGATGAATCTTGTTTATTTTAACGGAGAGGCATTTACTTTTCCCCAGAAATAAATGCATCGCCGCATAAATATTTAATTTCTTCTTGTATCGGATGTCTGGCTTAGTATGTAGAGTAGAATCTTTTAATTCAACGGAGAGGAATTTACCTTTCTCCAGAAATAAATTCATCGCCGAATAATATTTAAATTCCTCTTCTTTCGGATGTCTGTCGTATTATGTAGAGTGGAATCTTGATTATTTCAACGGAGAGGCATTTACTTTTCTCCAGAAATAAATGCATCGCCGCATAAATATTTAATTTCCTCTTGTATCGGATGTCTGTCGAAGTATGTAGAGTGGAATCTTTTAATTCGACGGAGAGGCATTTATTTTTTTCCAGAAATAAATGCATCGCCGCATAAATATTTAAATTCTTCTTGTATCGGAGTTCTGTCGTAGTACGTAGAGATGAATCTTGTTTATTTTAACGGAGAGGCATTTACTTTTCTCCAGAAACAAATGCATCGCCGCATAAATATTTAATTTCTTCTTGTATCGGATGTCTGTCATAGTATGTAGAGATGAATCTTGTTTATTCTAACGGAGAGGCATTCACTTTTTTTCAGAAATAAATGCATCGCCGCATAAATATTTAAATTCTTCTTCTGTAAGATGTCTGTCGTAGTATGAAGAGACGAATCCTGTTTATTTTAACGGAGACGCATTTACTTTTCCCCAGAAATAAATGCATCGCCGCATAAATATTTAATTTCTTCTTCTGTAGGAGGTATGTAGTATTATGTAGAAATGAATCTTGTTTATTTTAACGGAGAGGCATTTACTTTTCCCCAGAAATAAATGCATCGCCGCATAAATATTTAATTTCTTCTTCTGTAGGATGTCTGTAGTATTATGTACAGATGAATCTTGTTTATTTTAACGGAGAGGCATTTACTTTTCCCCAGAAATAAATGCATCGCCGCATAATTATTTAAATTCTTCTTCTGTCGGATGTCTGTAGTATTATGTAGAGATTAATCTTGTTTATTTTAACGGAGAGGCATTTACTTTTCTCCAGAAATAAATGCATCGCCGCATAAATATTTAAATTCTTCTTCTGTAGGATGTCTGTCTTAGTATGTAGAGTAGAATCTTGTTTATTTCAACGGAGAGGCATTTACTTTTCTCCAGAAATAAATGCATCGCCGCATAAATATTTAATTTCTTCTTCTGTAAGATGTCTGTAGTATTATGTAGAGATGAATCTTGTTTATTTTAACAGAGAGGCATTTACTTTTTTCCAGAAATAAATGCATCACCGCATAAATATTTAATTTCTTCTTGTATAGGATGTCTGTCGTAGTATGAAGAGACGAATCCTGTTTATTTTAACGGAGACGCATTTACTTTTCCCCAGAAATAAATGCATCGCCGCATAAATATTTAATTTCTTCTTCTGTAGGATGTATGTAGTATTATGTAGAAATGAATCTTGTTTATTTTAACGGAGAGGCATTTACTTTTCTCCAGAAATAAATGCATCGCCGCATAAATATTTAAATTCTTCTTCTGTAGGATGTGTATCGTATTATGAGAGATGAATCTTGTTTATTTTAACGGAGAGGCATTTACTTTTCCCCAGAAATAAATGCATCGCCGCATAAATATTTAATTTCTTCTTCTGTAGGATGTCTGTAGTATTATGTAGAGATGAATCTTTTTTATTTTAACGGAGAGGCATTTACTTTTCCCCAGAAATAAATGCATCGCCGCATAAATATTTAATTTCTTCTTGTATCGGATGTCTGGCTTAGTATGTAGAGATGAATCTTGTTTATTTTATCGGAGAGGCATTCACTTTTCTCCAGAAATAAATGCATCGCCGCATAAATATTTAAATTCCTCTTCTTTCGGATGTCTGTAGTGTTATGTAGAGATGAATCCTGTTTATTTTAACGGAGACGCATTTAATTTTCTCCAGAAATAAATGCATCGCCGCATAAATATTTAAATTCTTCTTCTGTAGGATGTCTGTAGTATTACGTAGAGATGAATCTTGTTTATTTTAACGGAGAGGCATTTACTTTTCTCCAGAAATAAATGCATCGCCGCATAAATATTTAAATTCTTCTTCTGTAGGATGTCTGTAGTATTACGTAGAGATGAATCTTGTTTATTTTAACGGAGAAGCATTTACTTTTCTCCAGAAATAAATGCATCGCCGCATAAATATTTAACTTCTTCTTGTATCGGATGTCTGTCGTAGTATGTAGAGATGAATCTTGTTTATTTTAACGGAGAGGCATTCACTTTTCCCCAGAAATAAATGCATCGCCGCATAAATATTTAATTTCTTCTTGTATCGAATGTCTGTCGTAGTATGTAGAGTAGAATCTTTTAATTCAACGGAGAGGCATTTACTTTTCTCCAGAAATAAATGCATCGCCGAATAATATTTAAATTCCTCTTCTTTCGGATGTCTGTCGTATTATGTAGAGTGGAATCTTAAATATTTCAACGGAGAGGCATTTACTTTTCCCCAGAAATAAATGCATCGCCGCATAAATATTTAATTTCTTCTTGTATCAGATGTCTGTCGTAGTATGAAGAGACGAATCCTGTTTATTCTAACGGAGAGGCATTCACTTTTTTTCAGAAATAAATGCATCGCCGCATAAATATTTAAATTCTTCTTCTGTAAGATGTCTGTAGTATTATGTAGAGATGAATCTTGTTTATTTTAACGGAGAGGCATTTACTTTTTTCCAGAAATAAATGCATCACCGCATAAATATTTAATTTCTTCTTGTATCGGATGTCTGTCATAGTATGTAGAGATGAATCTTGTTTATTCTAACGGAGAGGCATTCACTTTTTTTCAGAAATAAATGCATCGCCGCATAAATATTTAAATTCTTCTTCTGTAAGATGTCTGTAGTATTATGTAGAGATGAATCTTGTTTATTTTAACGGAGAGGCATTTACTTTTTTCCAGAAATAAATGCATCACCGCATAAATATTTAATTTCTTCTTGTATCAGATGTCTGTCGTAGTATGAAGAGACGAATCCTGTTTATTTTAACGGAGACGCAATTACTTTTCCCCAGAAATAAATGCATCGCCGCATAAATATTTAATTTCTTCTTCTGTAGGATGTGTGTCGTATTATGAGAGATGAATCTTGTTTATTTTAACGGAGATGCATTTACTTTTCCCCAGAAATAAATGCATCGCCCCATAAATATTTAATTTCTTCTTCTGTAGGATGTCTGTAGTATTATGTACAGATGAATCTTGTTTATTTTAACGGAGAGGCATTTACTTTTCCCCAGAAATAAATGCATCGCCGCATAATTATTTAAATTCTTCTTCTGTCGGATGTCTGTAGTATTATGTAGAGATGAATCTTGTTTATTTTAACGGAGAGGCATTTACTTTTCTCCAGAAATAAATGCATCGCCGCATAAATATTTAATTTCCTCTTGTATCGGATGTCTGTCGTAGTATGTAGAGTGGAATCTTAAATATTTCAACGGAGAGGCATTTACTTTTTTCCAGAAATAAATGCATCGCCGCATAAATATTTAAATTCTTCTTGTATCGGATGTCTGTCGTAGTATGTAGAGTAGAATCTTTTAATTCAACGGAGAGGCATTTACTTTTCTCCAGAAATAAATGCATCGCCGAATAATATTTAAATTCCTCTTCTTTCGGATGTCTGTCGTATTATGTAGAGTGGAATCTTAAATATTTCAACGGAGAGGCATTTACTTTTCTCCAGAAATAAATGCATCGCCGCATTAATATTTAAAATCTTCTTCTGTAGGATGTCTGTAGTATTAAGTAGAGATTAATCTTGTTTATTTTAACGGAGAGGCATTTACTTTTCTCCAGAAATAAATGCATCGCCGCATAAATATTTAAATTCTTCTTCTGTAGGATGTCTGTAGTATTAGGTAGAGATGAATCTTGTTTATTTTAACGGAGAGGCATTTACTTTTCCCCAGAAATAAATGCATCGCCGCATAAATATTTAATTTCTTCTTGTATCGGATGTCTGGCTTAGTATGTAGAGTAGAATCTTTTAATTCAATGGAGAGGAATTTACCTTTCTCCAGAAATAAATTCATCGCCGAATAATATTTAAATTCCTCTTCTTTCGGATGTCTGTCGTATTATGTAGAGTGGAATCTTGATTATTTCAACGGAGAGGCATTTACTTTTCTCCAGAAATAAATGCATCGCCGCATAAATATTTAATTTCCTCTTGTATCGGATGTCTGTCGAAGTATGTAGAGTGGAATCTTTTAATTCGACGGAGAGGCATTTATTTTTTTCCAGAAATAAATGCATCGCCGCATAAATATTTAAATTCTTCTTGTATCGGAGTTCTGTCGTAGTACGTAGAGATGAATCTTGTTTATTTTAACGGAGAGGCATTTACTTTTCTCCAGAAACAAATGCATCGCCGCATAAATATTTAATTCCTTCTTGTATCGGATGTCTGTCATAGTATGTAGAGATGAATCTTGTTTATTCTAACGGAGAGGCATTCACTTTTTTTCAGAAATAAATGCATCGCCGCATAAATATTTAAATTCTTCTTCTGTAAGATGTCTGTCGTAGTATGAAGAGACGAATCCTGTTTATTTTAACGGAGACGCATTTACTTTTCCCCAGAAATAAATGCATCGCCGCATAAATATTTAATTTCTTCTTCTGTAGGAGGTATGTAGTATTATGTAGAAATGAATCTTGTTTATTTTAACGGAGAGGCATTTACTTTTCCCCAGAAATAAATGCATCGCCGCATAAATATTTAATTTCTTCTTCTGTAGGATGTCTGTAGTATTATGTACAGATGAATCTTGTTTATTTTAACGGAGAGGCATTTACTTTTCCCCAGAAATAAATGCATCGCCGCATAATTATTTAAATTCTTCTTCTGTCGGATGTCTGTAGTATTATGTAGAGATTAATCTTGTTTATTTTAACGGAGAGGCATTTACTTTTCTCCAGAAATAAATGCATCGCCGCATAAATATTTAAATTCTTCTTCTGTAGGATGTCTGTAGTATTAGGTAGAGATGAATCTTGTTTATTTTAACGGAGAGGCATTTACTTTTCCCCAGAAATAAATGCATCGCCGGATAAATATTTAATTTCTTCTTGTATCGGATGTCTGTCTTAGTATGTAGAGTAGAATCTTGTTTATTTCAACGGAGAGGCATTTACTTTTCTCCAGAAATAAATGCATCGCCGCATAAATATTTAATTTCTTCTTCTGTAAGATGTCTGTAGTATTATGTAGAGATGAATCTTGTTTATTTTAACGGAGAGGCATTTACTTTTTTCCAGAAATAAATGCATCGCCGCATAATTATTTAAATTCTTCTTCTGTAGGATGTGTATCGTATTATGAGAGATGAATCTTGTTTATTTTAACGGAGAGGCATTTACTTTTCCCCAGAAATAAATGCATCGCCGCATAAATATTTAATTTCTTCTTCTGTAGGATGTCTGTAGTATTATGTAGAGATGAATCTTTTTTATTTTAACGGAGAGGCATTTACTTTTCCCCAGAAATAAATGCATCGCCGCATAAATATTTAATTTCTTCTTGTATCGGATGTCTGGCTTAGTATGTAGAGATGAATCTTGTTTATTTTATCGGAGAGGCATTCACTTTTCTCCAGAAATAAATGCATCGCCGCATAAATATTTAAATTCCTCTTCTTTCGGATGTCTGTAGTGTTATGTAGAGATGAATCCTGTTTATTTTAACGGAGACGCATTTAATTTTCTCCAGAAATAAATGCATCGCCGCATAAATATTTAAATTCTTCTTCTGTAGGATGTCTGTAGTATTACGTAGAGATGAATCTTGTTTATTTTAACGGAGAGGCATTTACTTTTCTCCAGAAATAAATGCATCGCCGCATAAATATTTAAATTCTTCTTCTGTAGGATGTCTGTAGTATTACGTAGAGATGAATCTTGTTTATTTTAACGGAGAAGCATTTACTTTTCTCCAGAAATAAATGCATCGCCGCATAAATATTTAACTTCTTCTTGTATCGGATGTCTGTCGTAGTATGTAGAGAGTAATCTTGTTTATTTTAACGGAGAGGCATTCACTTTTCCCCAGAAATAAATGCATCGCCGCATAAATATTTAATTTCTTCTTGTATCGAATGTCTGTCGTAGTATGTAGAGTAGAATCTTTTAATTCAACGGAGAGGCATTTACTTTTCTCCAGAAATAAATGCATCGCCGAATAATATTTAAATTCCTCTTCTTTCGGATGTCTGTCGTATTATGTAGAGTGGAATGTTAAATATTTCAACGGAGAGGCATTTACTTTTCCCCAGAAATAAATGCATCGCCGCATAAATATTTAATTTCTTCTTGTATCAGATGTCTGTCGTAGTATGAAGAGACGAATCCTGTTTATTCTAACGGAGAGGCATTCACTTTTTTTCAGAAATAAATGCATCGCCGCATAAATATTTAAATTCTTCTTCTGTAAGATGTCTGTAGTATTATGTAGAGATGAATCTTGTTTATTTTAACGGAGAGGCATTTACTTTTTTCCAGAAATAAATGCATCACCGCATAAATATTTAATTTCTTCTTGTATCGGATGTCTGTCATAGTATGTAGAGATGAATCTTGTTTATTCTAACGGAGAGGCATTCACTTTTTTTCAGAAATAAATGCATCGCCGCATAAATATTTAAATTCTTCTTCTGTAAGATGTCTGTAGTATTATGTAGAGATGAATCTTGTTTATTTTAACGGAGAGGCATTTACTTTTTTCCAGAAATAAATGCATCACCGCATAAATATTTAATTTCTTCTTGTATCAGATGTCTGTCGTAGTATGAAGAGACGAATCCTGTTTATTTTAACGGAGACGCAATTACTTTTCCCCAGAAATAAATGCATCGCCGCATAAATATTTAATTTCTTCTTCTGTAGGATGTGTGTCGTATTATGAGAGATGAATCTTGTTTATTTTAACGGAGAGGCATTTACCTTTCCCCAGAAATAAATGCATCGCCCCATAAATATTTAATTTCTTCTTCTGTAGGATGTCTGTAGTATTATGTACAGATGAATCTTGTTTATTTTAACGGAGAGGCATTTACTTTTCCCCAGAAATAAATGCATCGCCGCATAATTATTTAAATTCTTCTTCTGTCGGATGTCTGTAGTATTATGTAGAGATGAATCTTGTTTATTTTAACGGAGAGGCATTTACTTTTCTCCAGAAATAAATGCATCGCCGCATAAATATTTAATTTCCTCTTGTATCGGATGTCTGTCGTAGTATGTAGAGTGGAATCTTAAATATTTCAACGGAGAGGCATTTACTTTTTTCCAGAAATAAATGCATCGCCGCATAAATATTTAAATTCTTCTTGTATCGGATGTCTGTCGTAGTATGTAGAGTAGAATATTTTAATTCAACGGAGAGGCATTTACTTTTCTCCAGAAATAAATGCATCGCCGAATAATATTTAAATTCCTCTTCTTTCGGATGTCTGTCGTATTATGTAGAGTGGAATCTTAAATATTTCAACGGAGAGGCATTTACTTTTCTCCAGAAATAAATGCATCGCCGCATTAATATTTAAAATCTTCTTCTGTAGGATGTCTGTAGTATTAAGTAGAGATTAATCTTGTTTATTTTAACGGAGAGGCATTTACTTTTCTCCAGAAATAAATGCATCGCCGCATAAATATTTAAATTCTTCTTCTGTAGGATGTCTGTAGTATTAGGTAGAGATGAATCTTGTTTATTTTAACGGAGAGGCATTTACTTTTCCCCAGAAATAAATGCATCGCCGCATAAATATTTAATTTCTTCTTGTATCGGATGTCTGGCTTAGTATGTAGAGTAGAATCTTTTAATTCAATGGAGAGGAATTTACCTTTCTCCAGAAATAAATTCATCGCCGAATAATATTTAAATTCCTCTTCTTTCGGATGTCTGTCGTATTATGTAGAGTGGAATCTTGATTATTTCAACGGAGAGGCATTTACTTTTCTCCAGAAATAAATGCATCGCCGCATAAATATTTAATTTCCTCTTGTATCGGATGTCTGTCGAAGTATGTAGAGTGGAATCTTTTAATTCGACGGAGAGGCATTTATTTTTTTCCAGAAATAAATGCATCGCCGCATAAATATTTAAATTCTTCTTGTATCGGAGTTCTGTCGTAGTACGTAGAGATGAATCTTGTTTATTTTAACGGAGAGGCATTTACTTTTCTCCAGAAACAAATGCATCGCCGCATAAATATTTAATTCCTTCTTGTATCGGATGTCTGTCATAGTATGTAGAGATGAATCTTGTTTATTCTAACGGAGAGGCATTCACTTTTTTTCAGAAATAAATGCATCGCCGCATAAATATTTAAATTCTTCTTCTGTAAGATGTCTGTCGTAGTATGAAGAGACGAATCCTGTTTATTTTAACGGAGACGCATTTACTTTTCCCCAGAAATAAATGCATCGCCGCATAAATATTTAATTTCTTCTTCTGTAGGAGGTATGTAGTATTATGTAGAAATGAATCTTGTTTATTTTAACGGAGAGGCATTTACTTTTCCCCAGAAATAAATGCATCGCCGCATAAATATTTAATTTCTTCTTCTGTAGGATGTCTGTAGTATTATGTACAGATGAATCTTGTTTATTTTAACGGAGAGGCATTTACTTTTCCCCAGAAATAAATGCATCGCCGCATAAATATTTAAATTCTTCTTCTGTAGGATGTGTATCGTATTATGAGAGATGAATCTTGTTTATTTTAACGGAGAGGCATTTACTTTTCCCCAGAAATAAATGCATCGCCGCATAAATATTTAATTTCTTCTTCTGTAGGATGTCTGTAGTATTATGTAGAGATGAATCTTTTTTATTTTAACGGAGAGGCATTTACTTTTCCCCAGAAATAAATGCATCGCCGCATAAATATTTAATTTCTTCTTGTATCGGATGTCTGGCTTAGTATGTAGAGATGAATCTTGTTTATTTTATCGGAGAGGCATTCACTTTTCTCCAGAAATAAATGCATCGCCGCATAAATATTTAAATTCCTCTTCTTTCGGATGTCTGTAGTGTTATGTAGAGATGAATCCTGTTTATTTTAACGGAGACGCATTTAATTTTCTCCAGAAATAAATGCATCGCCGCATAAATATTTAAATTCTTCTTCTGTAGGATGTCTGTAGTATTACGTAGAGATGAATCTTGTTTATTTTAACGGAGAGGCATTTACTTTTCTCCAGAAATAAATGCATCGCCGCATAAATATTTAAATTCTTCTTCTGTAGGATGTCTGTAGTATTACGTAGAGATGAATCTTGTTTATTTTAACGGAGAAGCATTTACTTTTCTCCAGAAATAAATGCATCGCCGCATAAATATTTAACTTCTTCTTGTATCGGATGTCTGTCGTAGTATGTAGAGATGAATCTTGTTTATTTTAACGGAGAGGCATTCACTTTTCCCCAGAAATAAATGCATCGCCGCATAAATATTTAATTTCTTCTTGTATCGAATGTCTGTCGTAGTATGTAGAGTAGAATCTTTTAATTCAACGGAGAGGCATTTACTTTTCTCCAGAAATAAATGCATCGCCGAATAATATTTAAATTCCTCTTCTTTCGGATGTCTGTCGTATTATGTAGAGTGGAATCTTAAATATTTCAACGGAGAGGCATTTATTTTCCCCAGAAATAAATGCATCGCCGCATAAATATTTAATTTCTTCTTGTATCAGATGTCTGTCGTAGTATGAAGAGACGAATCCTGTTTATTCTAACGGAGAGGCATTCACTTTTTTTCAGAAATAAATGCATCGCCGCATAAATATTTAAATTCTTCTTCTGTAAGATGTCTGTAGTATTATGTAGAGATGAATCTTGTTTATTTTAACGGAGAGGCATTTACTTTTTTCCAGAAATAAATGCATCACCGCATAAATATTTAATTTCTTCTTGTATCGGATGTCTGTCATAGTATGTAGAGATGAATCTTGTTTATTCTAACGGAGAGGCATTCACTTTTTTTCAGAAATAAATGCATCGCCGCATAAATATTTAAATTCTTCTTCTGTAAGATGTCTGTAGTATTATGTAGAGATGAATCTTGTTTATTTTAACGGAGAGGCATTTACTTTTTTCCAGAAATAAATGCATCACCGCATAAATATTTAATTTCTTCTTGTATCAGATGTCTGTCGTAGTATGAAGAGACGAATCCTGTTTATTTTAACGGAGACGCATTTACTTTTCCCCAGAAATAAATGCATCGCCGCATAATTATTTAAATTCTTCTTCTGTCGGATGTCTGTAGTATTATGTAGAGATGAATCTTGTTTATTTTAACGGAGAGGCATTTACTTTTCTCCAGAAATAAATGCATCGCCGCATAAATATTTAATTTCCTCTTGTATCGGATGTCTGTCGTAGTATGTAGAGTGGAATCTTAAATATTTCAACGGAGAGGCATTTACTTTTTTCCAGAAATAAATGCATCGCCGCATAAATATTTAAATTCTTCTTGTATCGGATGTCTGTCGTAGTATGTAGAGTAGAATCTTTTAATTCAACGGAGAGGCATTTACTTTTCTCCAGAAATAAATGCATCGCCGAATAATATTTAAATTCCTCTTCTTTCGGATGTCTGTCGTATTATGTAGAGTGGAATCTTAAATATTTCAACGGAGAGGCATTTACTTTTCTCCAGAAATAAATGCATCGCCGCATTAATATTTAAAATCTTCTTCTGTAGGATGTCTGTAGTATTAAGTAGAGATTAATCTTGTTTATTTTAACGGAGAGGCATTTACTTTTCTCCAGAAATAAATGCATCGCCGCATAAATATTTAAATTCTTCTTCTGTAGGATGTCTGTAGTATTAGGTAGAGATGAATCTTGTTTATTTTAACGGAGAGGCATTTACTTTTCCCCAGAAATAAATGCATCGCCGCATAAATATTTAATTTCTTCTTGTATCGGATGTCTGGCTTAGTATGTAGAGTAGAATCTTTTAATTCAACGGAGAGGAATTTACCTTTCTCCAGAAATAAATTCATCGCCGAATAATATTTAAATTCCTCTTCTTTCGGATGTCTGTCGTATTATGTAGAGTGGAATCTTGATTATTTCAACGGAGAGGCATTTACTTTTCTCCAGAAATAAATGCATCGCCGCATAAATATTTAATTTCCTCTTGTATCGGATGTCTGTCGAAGTATGTAGAGTGGAATCTTTTAATTCGACGGAGAGGAATTTATTTTTTTCGAGAAATAAATGCATCGCCGCATAAATATTTAAATTCTTCTTGTATCGGAGTTCTGTCGTAGTACGTAGAGATGAATCTTGTTTATTCTAACGGAGAGGCATTCACTTTTTTTCAGAAATAAATGCATCGCCGCATAAATATTTAAATTCTTCTTCTGTAAGATGTCTGTAGTATTATGTAGAGATGAATCTTGTTTATTTTAACGGAGAGGCATTTACTTTTTTCCAGAAATAAATGCATCACCGCATAAATATTTAATTTCTTCTTGTATCGGATGTCTGTCATAGTATGTAGAGATGAATCTTGTTTATTCTAACGGAGAGGCATTCACTTTTTTTCAGAAATAAATGCATCGCCGCATAAATATTTAAATTCTTCTTCTGTAAGATGTCTGTAGTATTATGTAGAGATGAATCTTGTTTATTTTAACGGAGAGGCATTTACTTTTTTCCAGAAATAAATGCATCACCGCATAAATATTTAATTTCTTCTTGTATCAGATGTCTGTCGTAGTATGAAGAGACGAATCCTGTTTATTTTAACGGAGACGCATTTACTTTTCCCCAGAAATAAATGCATCGCCGCATAAATATTTAATTTCTTCTTCTGTAGGATATGTGTCGTATTATGAGAGATGAATCTTGTTTATTTTAACGGAGAGGCATTTACTTTTCCCCAGAAATAAATGCATCGCCCCATAAATATTTAATTTCTTCTTCTGTAGGATGTCTGTAGTATTATGTACAGATGAATCTTGTTTATTTTAACGGAGAGGCATTTACTTTTCCCCAGAAATAAATGCATCGCCGCATAATTATTTAAATTCTTCTTCTGTCGGATGTCTGTAGTATTATGTAGAGATGAATCTTGTTTATTTTAACGGAGAGGCATTTACTTTTCTCCAGAAATAAATGCATCGCCGCATAAATATTTAATTTCCTCTTGTATCGGATGTCTGTCGTAGTATGTAGAGTGGAATCTTAAATATTTCAACGGAGAGGCATTTACTTTTTTCCAGAAATAAATGCATCGCCGCATAAATATTTAAATTCTTCTTGTATCGGATGTCTGTCGTAGTATGTAGAGTAGAATCTTTTAATTCAACGGAGAGGCATTTACTTTTCTCCAGAAATAAATGCATCGCCGAATAATATTTAAATTCCTCTTCTTTCGGATGTCTGTCGTATTATGTAGAGTGGAATCTTAAATATTTCAACGGAGAGGCATTTACTTTTCTCCAGAAATAAATGCATCGCCGCATTAATATTTAAAATCTTCTTCTGTAGGAGGTATGTACTATTATGTAGAAATGAATCTTGTTTATTTTAACGGAGAGGCATTTACTTTTCCCCAGAAATAAATGCATCGCCGCATAAATATTTAATTTCTTCTTCTGTAGGATGTCTGTAGTATTATGTACAGATGAATCTTGTTTATTTTAACGGAGAGGCATTTACTTTTCCCCAGAAATAAATGCATCGCCGCATAATTATTTAAATTCTTCTTCTGTCGGATGTCTGTAGTATTATGTAGAGATTAATCTTGTTTATTTTAACGGAGAGGCATTTACTTTTCTCCAGAAATAAATGCATCGCCGCATAAATATTTAAATTCTTCTTCTGTAGGATGTCTGTAGTATTAGGTAGAGATGAATCTTGTTTATTTTAACGGAGAGGCATTTACTTTTCCCCAGAAATAAATGCATCGCCGGATAAATATTTAATTTCTTCTTGTATGGGATGTCTGTCTTAGTATGTAGAGTAGAATCTTGTTTATTTCAACGGAGAGGCATTTACTTTTCTCCAGAAATAAATGCATCGCCGCATAAATATTTAATTTCTTCTTCTGTAAGATGTCTGTAGTATTACGTAGAGATGAATCTTGTTTATTTTAACGGAGAGGCATTTACTTTTCTCCAGAAATAAATGCATCGCCGCATAAATATTTAAATTCTTCTTCTGTAGGATGTCTGTAGTATTACGTAGAGATGAATCTTGTTTATTTTAACGGAGACGCATTTAATTTTCTCCAGAAATAAATGCATCGCCGCATAAATATTTAAATTCTTCTTCTGTAGGATGTCTGTAGTATTACGTAGAGATGAATCTTGTTTATTTTAACGGAGAGGCATTTACTTTTCTCCAGAAATAAATGCATCGCCGCATAAATATTTAAATTCTTCTTCTGTAGGATGTCTGTAGTATTACGTAGAGATGAATCTTGTTTATTTTAACGGAGAAGCATTTACTTTTCTCCAGAAATAAATGCATCGCCGCATAAATATTTAACTTCTTCTTGTATCGGATGTCTGTCGTAGTATGTAGAGATGAATCTTGTTTATTTTAACGGAGAGGCATTCACTTTTCCCCAGAAATAAATGCATCGCCGCATAAATATTTAATTTCTTCTTGTATCGAATGTCTGTCGTAGTATGTAGAGTAGAATCTTTTAATTCAACGGAGAGGCATTTACTTTTCTCCAGAAATAAATGCATCGCCGAATAATATTTAAATTCCTCTTCTTTCGGATGTCTGTCGTATTATGTAGAGTGGAATCTTAAATATTTCAACGGAGAGGCATTTATTTTCCCCAGAAATAAATGCATCGCCGCATAAATATTTAATTTCTTCTTGTATCAGATGTCTGTCGTAGTATGAAGAGACGAATCCTGTTTATTCTAACGGAGAGGCATTCACTTTTTTTCAGAAATAAATGCATCGCCGCATAAATATTTAAATTCTTCTTCTGTAAGATGTCTGTAGTATTATGTAGAGATGAATCTTGTTTATTTTAACGGAGAGGCATTTACTTTTTTCCAGAAATAAATGCATCACCGCATAAATATTTAATTTCTTCTTGTATCGGATGTCTGTCATAGTATGTAGAGATGAATCTTGTTTATTCTAACGGAGAGGCATTCACTTTTTTTCAGAAATAAATGCATCGCCGCATAAATATTTAAATTCTTCTTCTGTAAGATGTCTGTAGTATTATGTAGAGATGAATCTTGTTTATTTTAACGGAGAGGCATTTACTTTTTTCCAGAAATAAATGCATCACCGCATAAATATTTAATTTCTTCTTGTATCAGATGTCTGTCGTAGTATGAAGAGACGAATCCTGTTTATTTTAACGGAGACGCATTTACTTTTCCCCAGAAATAAATGCATCGCCGCATAATTATTTAAATTCTTCTTCTGTCGGATGTCTGTAGTATTATGTAGAGATGAATCTTGTTTATTTTAACGGAGAGGCATTTACTTTTCTCCAGAAATAAATGCATCGCCGCATAAATATTTAATTTCCTCTTGTATCGGATGTCTGTCGTAGTATGTAGAGTGGAATCTTAAATATTTCAACGGAGAGGCATTTACTTTTTTCCAGAAATAAATGCATCGCCGCATAAATATTTAAATTCTTCTTGTATCGGATGTCTGTCGTAGTATGTAGAGTAGAATCTTTTAATTCAACGGAGAGGCATTTACTTTTCTCCAGAAATAAATGCATCGCCGAATAATATTTAAATTCCTCTTCTTTCGGATGTCTGTCGTATTATGTAGAGTGGAATCTTAAATATTTCAACGGAGAGGCATTTACTTTTCTCCAGAAATAAATGCATCGCCGCATTAATATTTAAAATCTTCTTCTGTAGGATGTCTGTAGTATTAAGTAGAGATTAATCTTGTTTATTTTAACGGAGAGGCATTTACTTTTCTCCAGAAATAAATGCATCGCCGCATAAATATTTAAATTCTTCTTCTGTAGGATGTCTGTAGTATTAGGTAGAGATGAATCTTGTTTATTTTAACGGAGAGGCATTTACTTTTCCCCAGAAATAAATGCATCGCCGCATAAATATTTAATTTCTTCTTGTATCGGATGTCTGGCTTAGTATGTAGAGTAGAATCTTTTAATTCAACGGAGAGGAATTTACCTTTCTCCAGAAATAAATTCATCGCCGAATAATATTTAAATTCCTCTTCTTTCGGATGTCTGTCGTATTATGTAGAGTGGAATCTTGATTATTTCAACGGAGAGGCATTTACTTTTCTCCAGAAATAAATGCATCGCCGCATAAATATTTAATTTCCTCTTGTATCGGATGTCTGTCGAAGTATGTAGAGTGGAATCTTTTAATTCGACGGAGAGGAATTTATTTTTTTCGAGAAATAAATGCATCGCCGCATAAATATTTAAATTCTTCTTGTATCGGAGTTCTGTCGTAGTACGTAGAGATGAATCTTGTTTATTCTAACGGAGAGGCATTCACTTTTTTTCAGAAATAAATGCATCGCCGCATAAATATTTAAATTCTTCTTCTGTAAGATGTCTGTAGTATTATGTAGAGATGAATCTTGTTTATTTTAACGGAGAGGCATTTACTTTTTTCCAGAAATAAATGCATCACCGCATAAATATTTAATTTCTTCTTGTATCGGATGTCTGTCATAGTATGTAGAGATGAATCTTGTTTATTCTAACGGAGAGGCATTCACTTTTTTTCAGAAATAAATGCATCGCCGCATAAATATTTAAATTCTTCTTCTGTAAGATGTCTGTAGTATTATGTAGAGATGAATCTTGTTTATTTTAACGGAGAGGCATTTACTTTTTTCCAGAAATAAATGCATCACCGCATAAATATTTAATTTCTTCTTGTATCAGATGTCTGTCGTAGTATGAAGAGACGAATCCTGTTTATTTTAACGGAGACGCATTTACTTTTCCCCAGAAATAAATGCATCGCCGCATAAATATTTAATTTCTTCTTCTGTAGGATGTGTGTCGTATTATGAGAGATGAATCTTGTTTATTTTAACGGAGAGGCATTTACTTTTCCCCAGAAATAAATGCATCGCCCCATAAATATTTAATTTCTTCTTCTGTAGGATGTCTGTAGTATTATGTACAGATGAATCTTGTTTATTTTAACGGAGAGGCATTTTCTTTTCCCCAGAAATAAATGCATCGCCGCATAATTATTTAAATTCTTCTTCTGTCGGATGTCTGTAGTATTATGTAGAGATGAATCTTGTTTATTTTAACGGAGAGGCATTTACTTTTCTCCAGAAATAAATGCATCGCCGCATAGATATTTAATTTCCTCTTGTATCGGATGTCTGTCGTAGTATGTAGAGTGGAATCTTAAATATTTCAACGGAGAGGCATTTACTTTTTTCCAGAAATAAATGCATCGCCGCATAAATATTTAAATTCTTCTTGTATCGGATGTCTGTCGTAGTATGTAGAGTAGAATCTTTTAATTCAACGGAGAGGCATTTACTTTTCTCCAGAAATAAATGCATCGCCGAATAATATTTAAATTCCTCTTCTTTCGGATGTCTGTCGTATTATGTAGAGTGGAATCTTAAATATTTCAACGGAGAGGCATTTACTTTTCTCCAGAAATAAATGCATCGCCGCATTAATATTTAAAATCTTCTTCTGTAGGAGGTATGTACTATTATGTAGAAATGAATCTTGTTTATTTTAACGGAGAGGCATTTACTTTTCCCCAGAAATAAATGCATCGCCGCATAAATATTTAATTTCTTCTTCTGTAGGATGTCTGTAGTATTATGTACAGATGAATCTTGTTTATTTTAACGGAGAGGCATTTACTTTTCCCCAGAAATAAATGCATCGCCGCATAATTATTTAAATTCTTCTTCTGTCGGATGTCTGTAGTATTATGTAGAGATTAATCTTGTTTATTTTAACGGAGAGGCATTTACTTTTCTCCAGAAATAAATGCATCGCCGCATAAATATTTAAATTCTTCTTCTGTAGGATGTCTGTAGTATTAGGTAGAGATGAATCTTGTTTATTTTAACGGAGAGGCATTTACTTTTCCCCAGAAATAAATGCATCGCCGGATAAATATTTAATTTCTTCTTGTATGGGATGTCTGTCTTAGTATGTAGAGTAGAATCTTGTTTATTTCAACGGAGAGGCATTTACTTTTCTCCAGAAATAAATGCATCGCCGCATAAATATTTAATTTCTTCTTCTGTAAGATGTCTGTAGTATTATGTAGAGATGAATCTTGTTTATTTTAACGGAGAGGCATTTACTTTTTTCCAGAAATAAATGCATCACCGCATAAATATTTAATTTCTTCTTGTATAGGATGTCTGTCGTAGTATGAAGAGACGAATCCTGTTTATTTTAACGGAGACGCATTTACTTTTCCCCAGAAATAAATGCATCGCCGCATAAATATTTAATTTCTTCTTCTGTAGGATGTATGTAGTATTATGTAGAAATGAATCTTGTTTATTTTAACGGAGAGGCATTTACTTTTCTCCAGAAATAAATGCATCGCCGCATAAATATTTAAATTCTTCTTCTGTAGGATGTGTATCGAATTATGAGAGATGAATCTTGTTTATTTTAACGGAGAGGCATTTATTTTTCCCCAGAAATAAATGCATCGCCGCATAAATATTTAATTTCTTCTTCTGTAGGATGTCTGTAGTATTATGTAGAGATGAATCTTTTTTATTTTAACGGAGAGGCATTTACTTTTCCCCAGAAATAAATGCATCGCCGCATAAATATTTAATTTCTTCTTGTATCGGATGTCTGGCTTAGTATGTAGAGATGAATCTTGTTTATTTTATCGGAGAGGCATTCACTTTTCTCCAGAAATAAATGCATCGCCGCATAAATATTTAACTTCTTCTTGTATCGGATGTCTGTCGTAGTATGTAGAGATGAATCTTGTTTATTTTAACGGAGAGGCATTCACTTTTCCCCAGAAATAAATGCATCGCCGCATAAATATTTAATTTCTTCTTGTATCGAATGTCTGTCGTAGTATGTAGAGTAGAATCTTTTAATTCAACGGAGAGGCATTTACTTTTCTCCAGAAATAAATGCATCGCCGAATAATATTTAAATTCCTCTTCTTTCGGATGTCTGTCGTATTATGTAGAGTGGAATCTTAAATATTTCAACGGAGAGGCATTTATTTTCCCCAGAAATAAATGCATCGCCGCATAAATATTTAATTTCTTCTTGTATCAGATGTCTGTCGTAGTATGAAGAGACGAATCCTGTTTATTCTAACGGAGAGGCATTCACTTTTTTTCAGAAATAAATGCATCGCCGCATAAATATTTAAATTCTTCTTCTGTAAGATGTCTGTAGTATTATGTAGAGATGAATCTTGTTTATTTTAACGGAGAGGCATTTACTTTTTTCCAGAAATAAATGCATCACCGCATAAATATTTAATTTCTTCTTGTATCGGATGTCTGTCATAGTATGTAGAGATGAATCTTGTTTATTCTAACGGAGAGGCATTCACTTTTTTTCAGAAATAAATGCATCGCCGCATAAATATTTAAATTCTTCTTCTGTAAGATGTCTGTAGTATTATGTAGAGATGAATCTTGTTTATTTTAACGGAGAGGCATTTACTTTTTTCCAGAAATAAATGCATCACCGCATAAATATTTAATTTCTTCTTGTATCAGATGTCTGTCGTAGTATGAAGAGACGAATCCTGTTTATTTTAACGGAGACGCATTTACTTTTCCCCAGAAATAAATGCATCGCCGCATAAATATTTAATTTCTTCTTCTGTAGGATGTGTGTCGTATTATGAGAGATGAATCTTGTTTATTTTAACGGAGAGGCATTTACTTTTCCCCAGAAATAAATGCATCGCCCCATAAATATTTAATTTCTTCTTCTGTAGGATGTCTGTAGTATTATGTACAGATGAATCTTGTTTATTTTAACGGAGAGGCATTTACTTTTCCCCAGAAATAAATGCATCGCCGCATAATTATTTAAATTCTTCTTCTGTCGGATGTCTGTAGTATTATGTAGAGATGAATCTTGTTTATTTTAACGGAGAGGCATTTACTTTTCTCCAGAAATAAATGCATCGCCGCATAAATATTTAATTTCCTCTTGTATCGGATGTCTGTCGTAGTATGTAGAGTGGAATCTTAAATATTTCAACGGAGAGGCATTTACTTTTTTCCAGAAATAAATGCATCGCCGCATAAATATTTAAATTCTTCTTGTATCGGATGTCTGTCGTAGTATGTAGAGTAGAATCTTTTAATTCAACGGAGAGGCATTTACTTTTCTCCAGAAATAAATGCATCGCCGAATAATATTTAAATTCCTCTTCTTTCGGATGTCTGTCGTATTATGTAGAGTGGAATCTTAAATATTTCAACGGAGAGGCATTTACTTTTCTCCAGAAATAAATGCATCGCCGCATTAATATTTAAAATCTTCTTCTGTAGGATGTCTGTAGTATTAAGTAGAGATTAATCTTGTTTATTTTAACGGAGAGGCATTTACTTTTCTCCAGAAATAAATGCATCGCCGCATAAATATTTAAATTCTTCTTCTGTAGGATGTCTGTAGTATTAGGTAGAGATGAATCTTGTTTATTTTAACGGAGAGGCATTTACTTTTCCCCAGAAATAAATGCATCGCCGCATAAATATTTAATTTCTTCTTGTATCGGATGTCTGGCTTAGTATGTAGAGTAGAATCTTTTAATTCAACGGAGAGGAATTTACCTTTCTCCAGAAATAAATTCATCGCCGAATAATATTTAAATTCCTCTTCTTTCGGATGTCTGTCGTATTATGTAGAGTGGAATCTTGATTATTTCAACGGAGAGGCATTTACTTTTCTCCAGAAATAAATGCATCGCCGCATAAATATTTAATTTCCTCTTGTATCGGATGTCTGTCGAAGTATGTAGAGTGGAATCTTTTAATTCGACGGAGAGGAATTTATTTTTTTCGAGAAATAAATGCATCGCCGCATAAATATTTAAATTCTTCTTGTATCGGAGTTCTGTCGTAGTACGTAGAGATGAATCTTGTTTATTCTAACGGAGAGGCATTCACTTTTTTTCAGAAATAAATGCATCGCCGCATAAATATTTAAATTCTTCTTCTGTAAGATGTCTGTAGTATTATGTAGAGATGAATCTTGTTTATTTTAACGGAGAGGCATTTACTTTTTTCCAGAAATAAATGCATCACCGCATAAATATTTAATTTCTTCTTGTATCGGATGTCTGTCATAGTATGTAGAGATGAATCTTGTTTATTCTAACGGAGAGGCATTCACTTTTTTTCAGAAATAAATGCATCGCCGCATAAATATTTAAATTCTTCTTCTGTAAGATGTCTGTAGTATTATGTAGAGATGAATCTTGTTTATTTTAACGGAGAGGCATTTACTTTTTTCCAGAAATAAATGCATCACCGCATAAATATTTAATTTCTTCTTGTATCAGATGTCTGTCGTAGTATGAAGAGACGAATCCTGTTTATTTTAACGGAGACGCATTTACTTTTCCCCAGAAATAAATGCATCGCCGCATAAATATTTAATTTCTTCTTCTGTAGGATGTGTGTCGTATTATGAGAGATGAATCTTGTTTATTTTAACGGAGAGGCATTTACTTTTCCCCAGAAATAAATGCATCGCCCCATAAATATTTAATTTCTTCTTCTGTAGGATGTCTGTAGTATTATGTACAGATGAATCTTGTTTATTTTAACGGAGAGGCATTTACTTTTCCCCAGAAATAAATGCATCGCCGCATAATTATTTAAATTCTTCTTCTGTCGGATGTCTGTAGTATTATGTAGAGATGAATCTTGTTTATTTTAACGGAGAGGCATTTACTTTTCTCCAGAAATAAATGCATCGCCGCATAAATATTTAATTTCCTCTTGTATCGGATGTCTGTCGTAGTATGTAGAGTGGAATCTTAAATATTTCAACGGAGAGGCATTTACTTTTTTCCAGAAATAAATGCATCGCCGCATAAATATTTAAATTCTTCTTGTATCGGATGTCTGTCGTAGTATGTAGAGTAGAATCTTTTAATTCAACGGAGAGGCATTTACTTTTCTCCAGAAATAAATGCATCGCCGAATAATATTTAAATTCCTCTTCTTTCGGATGTCTGTCGTATTATGTAGAGTGGAATCTTAAATATTTCAACGGAGAGGCATTTACTTTTCTCCAGAAATAAATGCATCGCCGCATTAATATTTAAAATCTTCTTCTGTAGGAGGTATGTACTATTATGTAGAAATGAATCTTGTTTATTTTAACGGAGAGGCATTTACTTTTCCCCAGAAATAAATGCATCGCCGCATAAATATTTAATTTCTTCTTCTGTAGGATGTCTGTAGTATTATGTACAGATGAATCTTGTTTATTTTAACGGAGAGGCATTTACTTTTCCCCAGAAATAAATGCATCGCCGCATAATTATTTAAATTCTTCTTCTGTCGGATGTCTGTAGTATTATGTAGAGATTAATCTTGTTTATTTTAACGGAGAGGCATTTACTTTTCTCCAGAAATAAATGCATCGCCGCATAAATATTTAAATTCTTCTTCTGTAGGATGTCTGTAGTATTAGGTAGAGATGAATCTTGTTTATTTTAACGGAGAGGCATTTACTTTTCCCCAGAAATAAATGCATCGCCGGATAAATATTTAATTTCTTCTTGTATGGGATGTCTGTCTTAGTATGTAGAGTAGAATCTTGTTTATTTCAACGGAGAGGCATTTACTTTTCTCCAGAAATAAATGCATCGCCGCATAAATATTTAATTTCTTCTTCTGTAAGATGTCTGTAGTATTATGTAGAGATGAATCTTGTTTATTTTAACGGAGAGGCATTTACTTTTTTCCAGAAATAAATGCATCACCGCATAAATATTTAATTTCTTCTTGTATAGGATGTCTGTCGTAGTATGAAGAGACGAATCCTGTTTATTTTAACGGAGACGCATTTACTTTTCCCCAGAAATAAATGCATCGCCGCATAAATATTTAATTTCTTCTTCTGTAGGATGTATGTAGTATTATGTAGAAATGAATCTTGTTTATTTTAACGGAGAGGCATTTACTTTTCTCCAGAAATAAATGCATCGCCGCATAAATATTTAAATTCTTCTTCTGTAGGATGTGTATCGAATTATGAGAGATGAATCTTGTTTATTTTAACGGAGAGGCATTTATTTTTCCCCAGAAATAAATGCATCGCCGCATAAATATTTAATTTCTTCTTCTGTAGGATGTCTGTAGTATTATGTAGAGATGAATCTTTTTTATTTTAACGGAGAGGCATTTACTTTTCCCCAGAAATAAATGCATCGCCGCATAAATATTTAATTTCTTCTTGTATCGGATGTCTGGCTTAGTATGTAGAGATGAATCTTGTTTATTTTATCGGAGAGGCATTCACTTTTCTCCAGAAATAAATGCATCGCCGCATAAATATTTAAATTCCTCTTCTTTCGGATGTCTGTAGTGTTATGTAGAGATGAATCCTGTTTATTTTAACGGAGACGCATTTAATTTTCTCCAGAAATAAATGCATCGCCGCATAAATATTTAAATTCTTCTTCTGTAGGATGTCTGTAGTATTACGTAGAAATGAATCTTGTTTATTTTAACGGAGAGGCATTTACTTTTCTCCAGAAATAAATGCATCGCCGCATAAATATTTAAATTCTTCTTCTGTAGGATGTCTGTAGTATTACGTAGAGATGAATCTTGTTTATTTTAACGGAGAAGCATTTACTTTTCTCCAGAAATAAATGCATCGCCGCATAAATATTTAACTTCTTCTTGTATCGGATGTCTGTCGTAGTATGTAGAGATGAATCTTGTTTATTTTAACGGAGAGGCATTCACTTTTCCCCAGAAATAAATGCATCGCCGCATAAATATTTAATTTCTTCTTGTATCGAATGTCTGTCGTAGTATGTAGAGTAGAATCTTTTAATTCAACGGAGAGGCATTTACTTTTCTCCAGAAATAAATGCATCGCCGAATAATATTTAAATTCCTCTTCTTTCGGATGTCTGTCGTATTATGTAGAGTGGAATCTTAAATATTTCAACGGAGAGGCATTTACTTTTCCCCAGAAATAAATGCATCGCCGCATAAATATTTAATTTCTTCTTGTATCAGATGTCTGTCGTAGTATGAAGAGACGAATCCTGTTTATTCTAACGGAGAGGCATTCACTTTTTTCAGAAATAAATGCATCGCCGCATAAATATTTAAATTCGTCTTCTGTAAGATGTCTGTAGTATTATGTAGAGATGAATCTTGTTTATTTTAACGGAGAGGCATTTACTTTTTTCCAGAAATAAATGCATCACCGCATAAATATTTAATTTCTTCTTGTATCAGATGTCTGTCGTAGTATGAAGAGACGAATCCTGTTTATTTTAACGGAGACGCATTTACTTTTCCCCAGAAATAAATGCATCGCCGCATAAATATTTAATTTCTTCTTCTGTAGGATGTGTGTCGTATTATGAGAGATGAATCTTGTTTATTTTAACGGAGAGGCATTTACTTTTCCCCAGAAATAAATGCATCGCCCCATAAATATTTAATTTCTTCTTCTGTAGGATGTCTGTAGTATTATGTACAGATGAATCTTGTTTATTTTAACGGAGAGGCATTTACTTTTCCCCAGAAATAAATGCATCGCCGCATAATTATTTAAATTCTTCTTCTGTCGGATGTCTGTAGTATTATGTAGAGATGAATCTTGTTTATTTTAACGGAGAGGCATTTACTTTTCTCCAGAAATAAATGCATCGCCGCATAAATATTTAATTTCCTCTTGTATCGGATGTCTGTCGTAGTATGTAGAGTGGAATCTTAAATATTTCAACGGAGAGGCATTTACTTTTTTCCAGAAATAAATGCATCGCCGCATAAATATTTAAATTCTTCTTGTATCGGATGTCTGTCGTAGTATGTAGAGTAGAATCTTTTAATTCAACGGAGAGGCATTTACTTTTCTCCAGAAATAAATGCATCGCCGAATAATATTTAAATTCCTCTTCTTTCGGATGTCTGTCGTATTATGTAGAGTGGAATCTTAAATATTTCAACGGAGAGGCATTTACTTTTCTCCAGAAATAAATGCATCGCCGCATTAATATTTAAAATCTTCTTCTGTAGGATGTCTGTAGTATTAAGTAGAGATTAATCTTGTTTATTTTAACGGAGAGGCATTTACTTTTCTCCAGAAATAAATGCATCGCCGCATAAATATTTAAATTCTTCTTCTGTAGGATGTCTGTAGTATTAGGTAGAGATGAATCTTGTTTATTTTAACGGAGAGTTATTTACTTTTCCCCAGAAATAAATGCATCGCCGCATAAATATTTAATTTCTTCTTGTATCGGATGTCTGGCTTAGTATGTAGAGTAGAATCTTTTAATTCAACGGAGAGGAATTTACCTTTCTCCAGAAATAAATTCATCGCCGAATAATATTTAAATTCCTCTTCTTTCGGATGTCTGTCGTATTATGTAGAGTGGAATCTTGATTATTTCAACGGAGAGGCATTTACTTTTCTCCAGAAATAAATGCTTCGCCGCATAAATATTTAATTTCCTCTTGTATCGGATGTCTGTCGAAGTATGTAGAGTGGAATCTTTTAATTCGACGGAGAGGAATTTATTTTTTTCCAGAAATAAATGCATCGCCGCATAAATATTTAAATTCTTCTTGTATCGGAGTTCTGTCGTAGTACGTAGAGATGAATCTTGTTTATTTTAACGGAGAGGCATTTACTTTTCCCCAGAAATAAATGCATCGCCGCATAAATATTTAAGTTCTTCTTGTATCGGATGTCTGTCGTAGTATGTAGAGTAGAATCTTTTAATTCAACGGAGAGGCATTTACTTTTCTCCAGAAATAAATGCATCGCCGCATTAATATTTAAAATCTTCTTCTGTAGGATGTCTGTAGTATTATGTAGAGATTAATCTTGTTTATTTTAACGGAGAGGCATTTACTTTTCTCCAGAAATAAATGCATCGCCGCATAAATATTTAAATTCTTCTTCTGTAGGATGTCTGTAGTATTAGGTAGAGATGAATCTTGTTTATTTTAACGGAGAGGCATTTACTTTTCCCAAGAAATAAATGCATCACCGCATAAATATTTAATGTCGTCTTGTATCGGATGTCTGTCGTAGTATGTAGAGATGAATCTTGTTTATTTTAACGGAGAGGCATTTACTTTTCTCCAGAAATAAATACATCGCCGCATAAATATTTAATTTCTTCTTCTGTAGGAGGTATGTAGTATTATGTAGAAATGAATCTTGTTTATTTTAACGGAGAGGCATTTACTTTTCCCCAGAAATAAATGCATCGCCGCATAAATATTTAATTTCTTCTTCTGTAGGATGTCTGTAGTATTATGTACAGATGAATCTTGTTTATTTTAACGGAGAGGCATTTACTTTTCCCCAGAAATAAATGCATCGCCGCATAAATATTTAATTTCCTCTTGTATCGGATGTCTGTCGAAGTATGTAGAGTGGAATCTTTTAATTCGACGGAGAGGCATTTATTTTTTTCCAGAAATAAATGCATCGCCGCATAAATATTTAAATTCTTCTTGTATCGGAGTTCTGTCGTAGTACGTAGAGATGAATCTTGTTTATTTTAACGGAGAGGCATTTACTTTTCTCCAGAAACAAATGCATCGCCGCATAAATATTTAATTTCTTCTTGTATCGGATGTCTGTCATAGTATGTAGAGATGAATCTTGTTTATTCTAACGGAGAGGCATTCACTTTTTTTCAGAAATAAATGCATCGCCGCATAAATATTTAAATTCTTCTTCTGTAAGATGTCTGTCGTAGTATGAAGAGACGAATCCTGTTTATTTTAACGGAGACGTATTTACTTTTCCCCAGAAATAAATGCATCGCCGCATAAATATTTAATTTCTTCTTCTGTAGGAGGTATGTAGTATTATGTAGAAATGAATCTTGTTTATTTTAACGGAGAGGCATTTACTTTTCCCCAGAAATAAATGCATCGCCGCATAAATATTTAATTTCTTCTTCTGTAGGATGTCTGTAGTATTATGTACAGATGAATCTTGTTTATTTTAACGGAGAGGCATTTACTTTTCCCCAGAAATAAATGCATCGCCGCATAATTATTTAAATTCTTCTTCTGTCGGATGTCTGTAGTATTATGTAGAGATTAATCTTGTTTATTTTAACGGAGAGGCATTTACTTTTCTCCAGAAATAAATGCATCGCCGCATAAATATTTAAATTCTTCTTCTGTAGGATGTCTGTAGTATTAGGTAGAGATGAATCTTGTTTATTTTAACGGAGAGGCATTTACTTTTCCCCAGAAATAAATGCATCGCCGGATAAATATTTAATTTCTTCTTGTATCGGATGTCTGTCTTAGTATGTAGAGTAGAATCTTGTTTATTTCAACGGAGAGGCATTTACTTTTCTCCAGAAATAAATGCATCGCCGCATAAATATTTAAATTCTTCTTCTGTAGGATGTCTGTAGTATTAGGTAGAGATGAATCTTGTTTATTTTAACGGAGAGGCATTTACTTTTCCCCAGAAATAAATGCATCGCCGCATAATTATTTAAATTCTTCTTCTGTCGGATGTCTGTAGTATTATGTAGAGATTAATCTTGTTTATTTTAACGGAGAGGCATTTACTTTTCTCCAGAAATAAATGCATCGCCGCATAAATATTTAAATTCTTCTTCTGTAGGATGTCTGTAGTATTAGGTAGAGATGAATCTTGTTTATTTTAACGGAGAGGCATTTACTTTTCCCCAGAAATAAATGCATCGCCGGATAAATATTTAATTTCTTCTTGTATCGGATGTCTGTCTTAGTATGTAGAGTAGAATCTTGTTTATTTCAACGGAGAGGCATTTACTTTTCTCCAGAAATAAATGCATCGCCGCATAAATATTTAATTTCTTCTTCTGTAAGATGTCTGTAGTATTATGTAGAGATGAATCTTGTTTATTCTAACGGAGAGGCATTTACTTTTCCCCAGAAATAAATGCATCGCCGCATGAATATTTAATTTCTTCTTCTGTAGGATGTATGTAGTATTATGTAGAAATGAATCTTGTTTATTTTAACGGAGAGGCATTTACTTTTTTCCAGAAATAAATGCATCACCGCATAAATATTTAATTTCTTCTTGTATAGGATGTCTGTCGTAGTATGAAGAGACGAATCCTGTTTATTTTAACGGAGACGCATTTACTTTTCCCCAGAAATAAATGCATCGCCGCATGAATATTTAATTTCTTCTTCTGTAGGATGTATGTAGTATTATGTAGAAATGAATCTTGTTTATTTTAACGGAGAGGCATTTACTTTTCTCCAGAAATAAATGCATCGCCGCATAAATATTTAAATTCTTCTTCTGTAGGATGTGTATCGTATTATGAGAGATGAATCTTGTTTATTTTAACGGAGAGGCATTTACTTTTCCCCAGAAATAAATGCATCGCCGCATAAATATTTAATTTCTTCTTCTGTAGGATGTCTGTAGTATTATGTAGAGATGAATCTTTTTTATTTTAACGGAGAGGCATTTACTTTTCCCCAGAAATAAATGCATCGCCGCATAAATATTTAATTTCTTCTTGTATCGGATGTCTGGCTTAGTATGTAGAGATGAATCTTGTTTATTTTATCGGAGAGGCATTCACTTTTCTCCAGAAATAAATGCATCGCCGCATAAATATTTAAATTCCTCTTCTTTCGGATGTCTGTAGTGTTATGTAGAGATGAATCCTGTTTATTTTAACGGAGACGCATTTAATTTTCTCCAGAAATAAATGCATCGCCGCATAAATATTTAACTTCTTCTTGTATCGGATGTCTGTCGTAGTATGTAGAGATGAATCTTGTTTATTTTAACGGAGAGGCATTCACTTTTCCCCAGAAATAAATGCATCGCCGCATAAATATTTAATTTCTTCTTGTATCGAATGTCTGTCGTAGTATGTAGAGTAGAACCTTTTAATTCAACGGAGAGGCATTTACTTTTCTCCAGAAATAAATGCATCGCCGAATAATATTTAAATTCCTCTTCTTTCGGATGTCTGTCGTATTATGTAGAGTGGAATCTTAAATATTTCAACGGAGAGGCATTTACTTTTCCCCAGAAATAAATGCATCGCCGCATAAATATTTAATTTCTTCTTGTATCAGATGTCTGTCGTAGTATGAAGAGACGAATCCTGTTTATTCTAACGGAGAGGCATTCACTTTTTTTCAGAAATAAATGCATCGCCGCATAAATATTTAAATTCGTCTTCTGTAAGATGTCTGTAGTATTATGTAGAGATGAATCTTGTTTATTTTAACGGAGAGGCATTTACTTTTTTCCAGAAATAAATGCATCACCGCATAAATATTTAATTTCTTCTTGTATCGGATGTCTGTCATAGTATGTAGAGATGAATCTTGTTTATTCTAACGGAGAGGCATTCACTTTTTTTCAGAAATAAATGCATCGCCGCATAAATATTTAAATTCTTCTTCTGTAAGATGTCTGTAGTATTATGTAGAGATGAATCTTGTTTATTTTAACGGAGAGGCATTTACTTTTTTCCAGAAATAAATGCATCACCGCATAAATATTTAATTTCTTCTTGTATCAGATGTCTGTCGTAGTATGAAGAGACGAATCCTGTTTATTTTAACGGAGACGCATTTACTTTTCCCCAGAAATAAATGCATCGCCGCATAAATATTTAATTTCTTCTTCTATAGGATGTGTGTCGTATTATGAGAGATGAATCTTGTTTATTTTAACGGAGAGGCATTTACTTTTCCCCAGAAATAAATGCATCGCCCCATAAATATTTAATTTCTTCTTCTGTAGGATGTCTGTAGTATTATGTACAGATGAATCTTGTTTATTTTAACGGAGAGGCATTTACTTTTCCCCAGAAATAAATGCATCGCCGCATAATTATTTAAATTCTTCTTCTGTCGGATGTCTGTAGTATTATGTAGAGATGAATCTTGTTTATTTTAACGGAGTGGCATTTACTTTTCTCCAGAAATAAATGCATCGCCGCATAAATATTTAATTTCCTCTTGTATCGGATGTCTGTCGTAGTATGTAGAGTGGAATCTTAAATATTTCAACGGAGAGGCATTTACTTTTTTCCAGAAATAAATGCATCGCCGCATAAATATTTAAATTCTTCTTGTATCGGATGTCTGTCGTAGTATGTAGAGTAGAATCTTTTAATTCAACGGAGAGGCATTTACTTTTCTCCAGAAATAAATGCATCGCCGAATAATATTTAAATTCCTCTTCTTTCGGATGTCTGTCGTATTATGTAGAGTGGAATCTTAAATATTTCAACGGAGAGGCATTTACTTTTCTCCAGAAATAAATGCATCGCCGCATTAATATTTAAAATCTTCTTCTGTAGGATGTCTGTAGTATTAAGTAGAGATTAATCTTGTTTATTTTAACGGAGAGGCATTTACTTTTCTCCAGAAATAAATGCATCGCCGCATAAATATTTAAATTCTTCTTCTGTAGGATGTCTGTAGTATTAGGTAGAGATGAATCTTGTTTATTTTAACGGAGAGGCATTTACTTTTCCCCAGAAATAAATGCATCGCCGCATAAATATTTAATTTCTTCTTGTATCGGATGTCTGGCTTAGTATGTAGAGTAGAATCTTTTAATTCAACGGAGAGGAATTTACCTTTCTCCAGAAATAAATTCATCGCCGAATAATATTTAAATTCCTCTTCTTTCGGATGTCTGTCGTATTATGTAGAGTGGAATCTTGATTATTTCAACGGAGAGGCATTTACTTTTCTCCAGAAATAAATGCATCGCCGCATAAATATTTAATTTCCTCTTGTATCGGATGTCTGTCGAAGTATGTAGAGTGGAATCTTTTAATTCGACGGAGAGGAATTTATTTTTTTCCAGAAATAAATGCATCGCCGCATAAATATTTAATTTCTTCTTGTATCGGAGTTCTGTCGTAGTACGTAGAGATGAATCTTGTTTATTTTAACGGAGGGGCATTTACTTTTCCCCAGAAATAAATGCATCGCCGCATAAATATTTAATTTCTTCTTGTATCGGATGTCTGTCGTAGTATGTAGAGTAGAATCTTTTAATTCAACGGAGAGGCATTTACTTTTCTCCAGAAATAAATGCATCGCCGCATTAATATTTAAAATCTTCTTCTGTAGGATGTCTGTAGTATTAAGTAGAGATTAATCTTGTTTATTTTAACGGAGAGGCATTTACTTTTCTCCAGAAATAAATGCATCGCCGCATAAATATTTAAATTCTTCTTCTGTAGGATGTCTGTAGTATTAGGTAGAGATGAATCTTGTTTATTTTAACGGAGAGGCATTTACTTTTCCCAAGAAATAAATGCATCACCGCATAAATATTTAATGTCGTCTTGTATCGGATGTCTGTCGTAGTATGTAGAGATGAATCTTGTTTATTTTAACGGAGAGGCATTTACTTTTCTCCAGAAATAAATACATCGCCGCATAAATATTTAATTTCTTCTTCTGTAGGAGGTATGTAGTATTATGTAGAAATGAATCTTGTTTATTTTAACGGAGAGGCATTTACTTTTCCCCAGAAATAAATGCATCGCCGCATAAATATTTAATTTCTTCTTCTGTAGGATGTCTGTAGTATTATGTACAGATGAATCTTGTTTATTTTAACGGAGAGGCATTTACTTTTCCCCAGAAATAAATGCATCGCCGCGTAATTATTTAAATTCTTCTTCTGTCGGATGTCTGTAGTATTATGTAGAGATTAATCTTGTTTATTTTAACGGAGAGGCATTTACTTTTCTCCAGAAATAAATGCATCGCCGCATAAATATTTAAATTCTTCTTCTGTAGGATGTCTGTAGTATTAGGTAGAGATGAATCTTGTTTATTTTAACGGAGAGGCATTTACTTTTCCCCAGAAATAAATGCATCGCCGGATAAATATTTAATTTCTTCTTGTATCGGATGTCTGTCTTAGTATGTAGAGTAGAATCTTGTTTATTTCAACGGAGAGGCATTTACTTTTCTCCAGAAATAAATGCATCGCCGCATAAATATTTAATTTCTTCTTCTGTAAGATGTCTGTAGTATTATGTAGAGATGAATCTTGTTTATTTTAACGGAGAGGCATTTACTTTTTTCCAGAAATAAATGCATCACCGCATAAATATTTAATTTCTTCTTGTATAGGATGTCTGTCGTAGTATGAAGAGACGAATCCTGTTTATTTTAACGGAGACGCATTTACTTTTCCCCAGAAATAAATGCATCGCCGCATAAATATTTAATTTCTTCTTCTGTAGGATGTATGTAGTATTATGTAGAAATGAATCTTGTTTATTTTAACGGAGAGGTATTTACTTTTCTCCAGAAATAAATGCATCGCCGCATAAATATTTAAATTCTTCTTCTGTAGGATGTGTATCGTATTATGAGAGATGAATCTTGTTTATTTTAACGGAGAGGCATTTACTTTTCCCCAGAAATAAATGCATCGCCGCATAAATATTTAATTTCTTCTTCTGTAGGATGTCTGTAGTATTATGTAGAGATGAATCTTTTTTATTTTAACGGAGAGGCATTTACTTTTCCCCAGAAATAAATGCATCGCCGCATAAATATTTAATTTCTTCTTGTATCGGATGTCTGGCTTAGTATGTAGAGATGAATCTTGTTTATTTTATCGGAGAGGCATTCACTTTTCTCCAGAAATAAATGTATCGCCGCATAAATATTTAAATTCCTCTTCTTTCGGATGTCTGTAGTGTTATGTAGAGATGAATCCTGTTTATTTTAACGGAGACGCATTTAATTTTCTCCAGAAATAAATGCATCGCCGCATAAATATTTAAATTCTTCTTCTGTAGGATGTCTGTAGTATTACGTAGAGATGAATCTTGTTTATTTTAACGGAGAGGCATTTACTTTTCTCCAGAAATAAATGCATCGCCGCATAAATATTTAAATTCTTCTTCTGTAGGATGTCTGTAGTATTACGTAGAGATGAATCTTGTTTATTTTAACGGAGAAGCATTTACTTTTCTCCAGAAATAAATGCATCGCCGCATAAATATTTAACTTCTTCTTGTATCGGATGTCTGTCGTAGTATGTAGAGATGAATCTTGTTTATTTTAACGGAGAGGCATTCACTTTTCCGCAGAAATAAATGCATCGCCGCATAAATATTTAATTTCTTCTTCTATCGAATGTCTGTCGTAGTATGTAGAGTAGAATCTTTTAATTCAACGGAGAGGCATTTACTTTTCTCCAGAAATAAATGCATCGCCGAATAATATTTAAATTCCTCTTCTTTCGGATGTCTGTCGTATTATGTAGAGTGGAATCTTAAATATTTCAACGGAGAGGCATTTACTTTTCTCCAGAAATAAATGCATCGCCGCATTAATATTTAAAATCTTCTTCTGTAGGATGTCTGTAGTATTAAGTAGAGATTAATCTTGTTTATTTTAACGGAGAGGCATTTACTTTTCTCCAGAAATAAATGCATCGCCGCATAAATATTTAAATTCTTCTTCTGTAGGATGTCTGTAGTATTAGGTAGAGATGAATCTTGTTTAATTTAAGGGAGAGGCCTTTACTTTTCCCCAGAAATAAATGCATCGCCGCATAAATATTTAATTTCTTCTTGTATCGGATGTCTGGCTTAGTATGTAGAGATGAATCTTGTTTATTCTAACGGAGAGGCATTTACTTTTTTCCAGAAATAAATGCATCACCGCATAAATATTTAATTTCTTCTTGTATCAGATGTCTGTCGTAGTATGAAGAGACGAGTCCTGTTTATTTTAACGGAGACGCATTTACTTTTCCCCAGAAATAAATGCATCGCCGCATAAATATTTAATTTCTTCTTCTGTAGGATGTATGTAGTATTATGTAGAAATGAATCTTGTTTATTTTAACGGAGAGGCATTTACTTTTCTCCAGAAATAAATGCATCGCCGCATAAATATTTAAATTCTTCTTCTGTAGGATGTGTGTCGTATTATGAGAGATGAATCTTGTTTATTTTAACGGAGAGGCATTTACTTTTCCCCAGAAATAAATGCATCGCCGCATAAATATTTAATTTCTTATTCTGTAGGATGTCTGTAGTATTATGTACAGATGAATCTTGTTTATTTTAACGGAGAGGCATTTACTTTTCCCCAGAAATAAATGCATCGCCGCATAAATATTTAATTTCTTCTTCTGTAGGATGTATGTAGTATTATGTAGAAATGAATCTTGTTTATTTTAACGGAGAGGCATTTACTTTTCTCCAGAAATAAATGCATCGCCGCATAGATATTTAAATTATTCTTCTGTAGGATGTGTGTCGTATTATGAGAGATGAATCTTGTTTATTTTAACGGAGAGGCATTTACTTTTCCCCAGAAATAAATGCATCGCCGCATAAATATTTAATTTCTTCTTCTGTAGGATGTCTGTAGTATTATGTACAGATGAATCTTGTTTATTTTAACGGAGAGGCATTTACTTTTCCCCAGAAATAAATGCATCGCCGCATAATTATTTAAATTCTTCTTCTGTCGGATGTCTGTAGTATTATGTAGAGATGAATCTTGTTTATTTTAACGGAGAGGCATTTACTTTTCTCGAGAAATAAATGCCTCGCCGCATTAATATTTAAAATCTTCTTCTGTAGGATGTCTGTAGTATTAAGTAGAGATTAATCTTGTTTATTTTAACGGAGAGGCATTTACTTTTCTCCAGAAATAAATGCATCGCCGCATAAATATTTAAATTCTTCTTTTGTAGGATGTCTGTAGTATTAGGTAGAGATGAATCTTGTTTATTTTAACGGAGAGGCATTTACTTTTCCCCAGAAATAAATGCATCTCCGCATAAATATTTAATTTCTTCTTGTATCGGATGTCTGTCTTAGTATGTAGAGTAGAATCTTGTTTATTTCAACAGAGAGGCATTTACTTTTCTCCAGAAACAAATGCATCGCCGCATAAATATTTAATTTCTTCTTGTATCGGATGTCTGTCATAGTATGTAGAGATGAATCTTGTTTATTCTAACAGAGAGGCATTCACTTTTTTTCAGAAATAAATGCATCGCCGCATAAATATTTAAATTCTTCTTCTGTAAGATGTCTGTCGTAGTATGAAGAGACGAATCCTGTTTATTTTAACGGAGACGCATTTACTTTTCCCCAGAAATAAATGCATCGCCGCATACATATTTAATTTCTTCTTCTGTAGGATGTATGTAGTATTATGTAGAAATGAATCTTGTTTATTTTAACGGAGAGGCATTTACTTTTCCCCAGAAATAAATGCATCGCCGCATAAATATTTAATTTCTTCTTCTGTAGGATGTCTGTAGTATTATGTACAGATGAATCTTGTTTATTTTAACGGAGAGGCATTTACTTTTTTCCAGAAATAAATGCATCGCCGCATAAATATTTAAATTCTTGTATCGGATGTCTGTCGTAGTATGTAGAGATGAATCTTGTTTATTTTAACGGAGAGGCATTTACTTTTCTCCAGAAATAAATGCATCGCCGCATAAATATTTAACTTCTTCTTGTATCGGATGTCTGTCGTAGTATGTAGAGTAGAATCTTTTAATTCAACGGAGAGGCATTTACTTTTCTCCAGAAATAAATGCATCGCCGAATAATATTTAAATTCCTCTTCTTTCGGATGTCTGTCGTATTATGTAGAGTGGAATCTTAATTATTTCAATGGAGAGGAATTTACTTTTCTCCAGAAATAAATGCATCTCCGCATTAATATTTAAAATCTTCAACTGTAGGATGTCTGTAATATTAAGTAGATTAATCTTGTTTATTTTAACGGAGAGGCATTTACTTTTCTCCAGAAATAAATGCATCGCCGCATAAATATTTAAATTCTTCTTCTGTAGGATGTCTGTAGTATTATGTAGAGTGGAATCTTGATTATTTCAACGGAGAGGCATTTACTTTTCCCCAGAAATAAATGCATCGCCGGATAAATATTTAATTTCTTCTTGTATCGGATGTCTGTCGTAGTATGAAGAGACGAATCCTGTTTATTTTAACGGAGACGCATTTACTTTTCCCCATAAATAAATGCATCGCCGCATAAATATTTAATTTCTTCTTCTGTAGGATGTATGTAGTATTATGTAGAAATGAATCTTGTTTATTTTAACGGAGAGGCATTTACTTTTCTCCAGAAATAAATGCATCGCCGCATAAATATTTAAATTCTTCTTCTGTAGGATGTGTATCGTATTATGAGAGATGAATCTTGTTTATTTTAACGGAGAGGCATTTACTTTTCCCCAGAAATAAATGCATCGCCGCATAAATATTTAATTTCTTCTTCTGTAGGATGTCTGTAGTATTATGTAGAGATGAATCTTTTTTATTTTAACGGAGAGGCATTTACTTTTCCCCAGAAATAAATGCATCGCCGCATAATTATTTAAATTCTTCTTCTGTCGGATGTCCGTAGTATTATTCTTGTTTATTTTAACGGAGAGGCATTTACTTTTCCCAAGAAATAAATGCATCACCGCATAAATATTTAATGTCTTCTTGTATCGGATGTCTGTCGTAGTATGTAGAGATGAATCTTGTTTATTTTAACGGAGAGGCATTCACTTTTCTCCAGAAATAAATGCATCGCCGCATAAATATTTAAATTCCTCTTCTTTCGGATGTCTGTCGTATTATGTAGAGTGGAATCTTGATTATTTCAACGGAGAGGCATTTACTTTTCTCCAGAAATAAATGCATCGCCGCATAAATATTTAAATTCTTCTTCTGTAGGATGTCTGTAGTATTACGTAGAGATGAATCTTGTTTATTTTAACGGAGAGGCATTTACTTTTCTCCAGAAATAAATGCATCGCCGCATAAATATTTAAATTCTTCTTCTGTAGGATGTCTGTAGTATTATGTAGAGATGAATCTTGTTTATTTTAACGGAGAGGCATTTACTTTTCCCCAGAAATAAATGCATCGCCGCATAAATATTTAATTTCTTCTTGTATCGGATGTCTGTCTTAGTACGTAGAGTGGAATCTTTCAATTCGACGGAGAGGCATTTACTTTTCTCCAGAAATAAATGCATCGCCGCATAAATATTTAAATTCTTCTTCTGTTGGATGTCCGTAGTATTATGTAGAGATGAATCTTGTTTATTTTAACGGAGAGGCATTTACTTTTCCCAAGAAATAAATGCATCACCGCATAAATATTTAATGTCTTCTGTATCGGATGTCTGTCGTAGTACGTAGAGTGGAATCTTTTAATTCAATGGAGAGTTATTTACTTTTATCCAGAAATAAATGCATCGCCGCATAAATGTTTAATTTCTTCTTCTGTAGGATGTCCGTAGTATTATGTAGAGATTAACATTGTTTATTTTTACGGAGAGGCATTTACCTTTCCCCAGAAATAAATGCATTGACGCACAAATATTTAATTTCTTCTTCTGTCCAATGTATGAAGTATTATGTAGAGTGGAATGTCGTAAAATTTCAACGGAGAGGTATTTACTTTTCTCCCTAAATATATGCGTCGCCGCATAAATATTTAATTTCTTCTTTTGTTCAATGTATGTAGTATTATGTAGAGTGGAATCTTGTATATTTCAACGGAGAGGTATTTACTTTGCTCCAGAAATAAATACTCCGCATGAATATTATATTTCTTTTTCTGTCGATTGGCTGTAGAATTATTTAAAGACCAATCGTGTTTATTTCAACGGAGAGGCATTTACTTTTCTCCATAAATAAATGCATCTCAAAATAAATATTTAATTTCTTCTTCTATATGATATCTGTCGTATTATTTAGAGACGAATCTTGTTTATTTCAACGGGGAGGTATTTACTTTTCTCTAGAACTAAATTCATCTCGGCATATGGCATATTTCAAAGCTATGCAAGCACTTGTCCTACTCTTTCACCAAGCGATGAATACCTTGACCATAGAATCCTTTGGTTGAAATAGGAACCGGTTTCGAACAAAGTCCGTGACTTCCCTGTTGAAGCTAAAAGTGCGACCCTTCAAGGTCGTTTTCAGCCTACTAAATATGTGAAAGTCGTATGGCGGAAGATCCGTGCTATACGGATGGTTCGAATCTTGTCCATCAAAACTTCTCCAGATTCCCTCAAGGAAGTGCTTTTGTCTGTCCTTCACACGAGTTAATGACAAAGCATGTTCCCCGTACACTGCTTTCATTTTCCGATGCACTTCGCGAAATCCAACTCGTTCAGTCACTAATAAATAATAACACCGATTCGCTCTTTTTTTATTTTCTTCAAGTCCGCAGACGTTGAGGAGTAACAGCAGCAACGAATTGCATTCCGGACTATACTGTTGGCCGGCTGCCGCCGCATATGACGTGCTTCTGCGTTACTACCTATTGCTAGCCCATTTCTGCTGTAGGGATTACCTTTGTTACCTGTCGCTATACCTTTACACGTAGGTTCACCACGCTTATACAATATTAAAGCAAATTATAACGTTTGTTCATTTTTCATTTGTTCCACTCTTATAAAATAACATTTTATATAATATTTGAGATTATAAATTTACTAGGTTGGAAAGTGTTAATAAATTATTCATAAATAATGATAATAAATTACAGCAAAACCTGTGAAAAGAAATCTGTCAATTACTGGATCCTGTCTTAAGCGAAAAAAGTGTTGATCTTTGCGAAATGTACATAATAATACGTGCGAAAAGAATATAAAACATTTAGAGCAGACGATGTGCCTGCTAATAAGGAAACCTGTCTATAACGGATTTTTCTTTCCTATGCGATTCCGACTTAAAAGATTTTACTGTATAGCATTTATCAGATTTTTATGTCTTCAAGCCATGGAATATGGATTAAAGACATTAATGATAACTCAAACAATTATATACAAATAGAGATTCATTAAAAAGTCAATATAGTTTAAATAGGCACAGGAAGAAAGAAATGTAGGGAGAGGCAGTATTTTATAACGGATGTGCCTATGCATCACAGCGACAGCCCTGTGTACTTTTTAAAAAATAAATAAAATAAATAATAAAAAAGGCTGAAATGAGTATTTTTTATCAGAACCCATCGCACAAGACAATTTCTAACCATAGAGGCGCAAAAATCTATGTTTTGCAGCAATTCAGTCGGGTCGAACCGAGCTGAGCTCGGCCGTACTTTTAGCTTTGAATACAGGGCCTGGCCAGAACAACAATTTGTACGGGCCGGGCCGGTCCGGTCCAAAAACTTTCTTCTATGCGTCAGGCTGTCCCAGGCTTGGAATTTTAACCTATGCAGATGCAGATCTCTAACCAAGGAATATTTTCTTTATACTAGGGGGCTCAGCCCCTACTCGCTAACGCTCGCCAACCCCCCGTGAATTGCAAATTAATTCACATGGAGACCGCTACGCGGTCACAGCTCGCTTTGCTCGCGCGCCCCTTTTTATTTTTCTAGTAATTCTAGCCGGAATAAGTACTACAATAATTCATTTGAATATATGAAATTGACAAATTTTTAATGTAAAAAAGTAATTGAAAACTCCGTTGAAAACACAACAAAAAATGCATTTAGTTGATGCTATTAATGGGCATATAAATAATTTAAATACTATAAAAAAGGATCTTGGAAACATAATTAGCACCTATAATATTGTACAGCCGAGCTTAAACACTTACAACACGTCTTAAATACTTAAACACGGCTTACACTACGTGGTAGGAAGATAGTTTATCATCAATGATTGTTTAAATTTCGTTCAACATTTTATTATTCTAACTGATTATAGATTTCTGCAAAAGAAATTATTTTTACTTCAATAAACGGCAACAGATGGCAGCAGGGGCATTGTAGAAAGTTTATATTTTATCATCTCCGATTTTTTGTGTGAGTGAGATTCGTAAATAAATTCGAAACGAATTCATTTGAAATTAACAATATTACTCATAATTAAAAGAGGAATCATCTCAGACGCTTTGAATTACGTTCATATTATTTTATTTTTAATAATTGCTAGCTTCAGTTTCACTACTCTGACGCCATATTGGAGGCGGGGCTAATACAATCTTGTCTATTCATTGGTCTGAGCTCTGGAAACTACGGTTGTTGCCAACGATAAGGTAGAAATTCAGCCCTATTTTCGCGCCACGTAAGACAAATATATATATAGATATTTGATAAAAATTAAGCTATACTTAATTTTTTTCTAAAACTGTCATCAAAATTAGATAAACTCCAAATAAATGAATACAGTTGAAGTAATGACTATGTATCTTTTTTTGAACATTAAAGGGATATTTTTTGATAAAACTAAATTATTACATTAAAATCGCATCTTTCCAAAGACTCTGTGTTTTATCAGTTTACATATATGAATATACTTTAGTACTTGCAAAATTATACTTCTAGAACTGAAAGATTTATATTCTTATCGATTATGGGTGTAGATGTATAAGACAAGCTATCCACAAATTCAGTGTCATTATTTCAAAATAAATAATTCCTGAACTGTTTCACATAATCTTTCATCATTCTTTCAATAACCACTATTAACATCAATAATAATACAACACATATTATTGTGAAATTGCATTTTTTCAAAGATCCTCACACAATTGTCAATCAATTTAAATATATGAGTATACATTAGTAAGTATAAAATCATACTTCTACAACTAATAGTTGTACATTCTTAACAGTTACGTCTGCATAAGATGAAGAGGTCTACAAATTCAGTCTCTCTATTTCAATATTATTTGCGCCCGAAAGTTTAAATGATTATATTTATCCGTGGCGTAGCGCAATATACGACAATGGGTAATTTCACATTATCTACGATTTTCATTCCGTGATATGACGCAATGTATTTGAGTGCGCTCGTTTACCCCCTCCCTCCCCCCTCCCCCTTCGATACACCAACATCCACATACGTGTAGATAAGTAATTACATTTTATCATAGAATTAGAGAAAAATAGAAAGAGCATTTTGGTGAAAATTTTTGATTTAAAGAAGAATTAAAAGTGCAATCTTTACTTAAATAAAAAATCTATTTGATACATTTGTATACAAGAGTTTTCAGTCTTTATAAACAATATTTTTCGATCGTAGTTTTCGTAAATTTATATTTTGAATTCGATCTGAGTTCTTGTAAAATTTCTCTTTTACTCGGATGCGAGTCCACTTACTCTTTTTTGTCTTTCATTCGATCTCATGGGAAATCTTCATTCACTTCAAAGTTGAAAATGTCTCTACGAATGAAAATGCAATCTACTATTGCTGTTATTGGGATAATGTGTGAAAAACTAGAAATAACTTATGTGTGGTAATCAATACTACGCAATCAGATTTTTTTTAATCATTATTTTTAGCATATAATGAATTCGTTGATTGTATATATCAATATATAAGAATGAATACATCTCTGAGTGTTCATTTTTTAACAATAAAACAAGCATCAAAGTACTTTTAAATAGCAAATTTCCATATATATTTTTAAAAATCGTATTTTAACTGAAAAAGGAGATTAGGTGCTCGAAATTTTTTCCAAAATTGGTCGCAGGAATATTTTGCGTTTGTCTTTCACATGATATATCGTATCGCAAACTCACTTTCAGCAGTAAATTTCATGTTACGAGGTATTTTTACATTAATATTTCTGGAAAATGGTCTCTGGTATAACAACTAACCTTCACCCGCCATACAGATCTTCATAAAGTAAAGTCCCACAACATGAAACTTTTGAAAAAAATACAGATAAACTAAGAGTAAATGATTTCAAAATCAAGGAACACAGAACACTCGCTTTGAAAATATGATTCAAGTGATTCTGCTATCTAGCCCATCTCCCCACTGAGAATTGACCCAAGAAGACGAAATGTACGTATGCTTGACATTTGAGAAAATAAGCTAACTAATTTAATTATTGTTTTCGAAACTGTTATCGTTTTAATATATTACTGGAAATATCTCTGTACTTTATTAAATAATGTCTGACGGAGTAGAGCCTCCGCCCTCTCGATCTGTCACTTCAAAAATTCAGTTCAAAACACCAAATTTGACATAATTTTATTAAATATCCTTTGTCGTTATTGAAAACTGTAGAACACTGTCCAATTTCATGATTTCCGAAAAAGAAAGCCTGCAATAGTTCTTGCCTTTATGAATAAAACTGAATTCAGGAATGTGTAAGAAAGTGGCGTTGTATTAAAGAACATCCTTAAATAAAACACAGTGTGTGAGACTATAATATTCATGATAATGGGATAGTTTAGATACAAATTTAATCCTGCATTGCTTATTTTTGAAAATAAAAGTTTGACGCTCTGCCTCAATTTTCCACCGTGAGTCAATATATTCAAAACCAAACGATTTGCGTCTGATGCCATTCTCATCCTTGCATCGAGAAGAAAGTAGAATTATTCCTGCTAGAGATGAGACGGGCTCAGCCCGAGCCCGGGCCCGACACGGGCTCGGGCTCAATTTTTATACCATCCTTCGGGGCCGGGCGGGCTCGGGCTCATTCCTTCTGAAACGGACAATTTTATTTATTCTCATATAGAAAAAATAAAAATAACTTTTTCCTCTAAAAAATTACAAATGCCATTTCAAGTAATTTTAATGTTATTTTGAGCAGAATGAATAGAAGGCGAAACAGAAATCTTATTTTTCTTTTCTAGTATTAGTAAGTTATCTTAATTGAAAATTTACGATATTTGCGACATGTCTGACGACTGGGTGATATGGCGCCAATAATATTTGTTGCTATATTTTCGTTTGTGCAGTAGAATATTTTTTAATTGGGACGTTTATTTTATTTTATTTTATTATATTAGAGATCTAATGCGAGATGAATATTTTTTTTTTAGTTTTTAGTCAATCAGCATTAGTTGAGGTTTGCAAATTTTTAGTCTTTTATTGTGTGCGCGTTATACTAGCTTTTCATATGAAAACAACGTTAGTGATTCAATTTTTAATTATGAACTCTGCTCATGCTAAAGCTCTGCTCTGCACATTTACGAAGTCACTTTCATTCGTAAGTACATATAATTGTCATGTATTGTTATTTTGATAGAAAGCAATCGAAGAGTGTTTCAACTTTTTCTATAAAAGCACAAGATTTCAGAAAACGGTGTCAAATTTTTAATTTCAGCTGATTTTCAAGAACACAAAATATTGTTTTAATTCAAGAATCAATTATAAATTACGAAATACGTCTTTTATAAGAAACAGAAAACGTTGTTCGATTCTTCGTCATAGAAATAGTAATTTCTACAAATTTCCTTTATTTATTTATAAAGCACACATCGTTAACGTGTCCATCAGATTTACTTATTGGGAGAGAGAAATATTTATATCCTTTTAAGGAAGTACATTTTATTTGATACTAAACTTCTTTTTTGATAAGATAGAATGTAAATTTCGTGTACGGGATGAACAGTTATTTTCGCGTACGAAGTTTTAAAAAATGTGATATTACTTTTAAAACAATTTTTAAATATTATGCAATTTTTTTCAGTATCGGGTTCGGGCGGGCTCCGGCTCTAATTATACAAAATGTTTCGGGCTCGGGTGGGCTCGTATTTAAAATCATCGGACTCGGGCGGGCCCGGGCTCCGAAAAGAGATCCCGAACTCATATCTAATCCCTGCCTATCTCACATATTCATCGCGCTGAGCAAAAGTTCTAATAGGATTTCAATTGGCAAAAATAATTGTTTAACCTTCGGCAACAGATTCCAGAAATCATTTGGCTACTTTTCGAATAAACAGACTCGTTTATTTAAAATACAAATAATGTGCTTTAGAATTTCTTTTTTGGCAATCCGTTTATGCAAGTGTGGAAGAAATCTATTTTTATGTGTAAATCTTGTGAATATAAAACGATTAAATAAGTAGTAAATCACCAAACAAGAAAATGGTTGGCGGCATAATGATACGCGTTCGCTTTTTTATGAGCATTGGAGTAAGTTTTTGTTGTCAATTATAATTTAAATATCATATTTTGTTTGATAGCGTTTGTTAATTGATATATGTATATTAAACTACGAAAGGTTGTCAAAATTGTATGCAATTAAACTGTACCATATTTTATGCGTTTTTTAAAATATTCCAAAACGGTCCTTAAATCTATTATTATATTGTTCAATTGAAACTTTTTCAAACAACAATGAAAACCTTTTACAAAAGCTTAGAAATTTTAAAATAATAAGAATTTATTTAAATAAAAACTGATGCAGATACATTTAAATATTTCGTTTAGTACCGAAAACAAGTGACAGTTGTTTATAACAACAGCTGCAGTTTGCTTTCTCAGTAAACGAAAGTGACTGAAATTATTTAGAAATGTACAAGTACTTGATCATATAGGGCGCATTGTGTAACAATTTAATTCATAGTCTGAAACATGATTATCACAATATGAAACAAAATACATAGGACTTACCCCAGTATCCAGTATCATTCTTCATCTAGCAAGCGAATTCAAAAACAGAATAGTCAAGTCAGCTGGGGATTTAATTTCAACATCATGATGCGCAATTACAAAGATGCCCTAAACTTTTCAAGATTTGCATGAAACTGGTCCATATTCGTTGGGAACGGTAGAGGGTAATGGAGATGAGAAACAGTTCCCGGTAATAATATACCTTCCTTAAACTAAAATTTATTATTCCTCAAGGTTTTACCTATCTGAAGTACTTTTTACTACTGACAAGCGAAGAAAATCTATTGTTAGAAATAACTTGTCCGATTGTTGTGCAATTGTTGAATTAAATGCCACTTTTATTTTACAGTGTTGTAGAAAACAAAAATGTATTCTTTCGGAAATAACCTACTCATTTGGCAATTCAACACTGACGCGTGCGAGTAAAGTTCATTGTTAGAAAAAGCTTTAAATTGACTGTCCAATTCTTCAACTAAACGTGATTGTTAATCGAAAGTTTTATTCGTCAGCCCAAATCCTGCATTTATCCAACATAACTAACATTGCGATTGTTTAATTTTAATTAAAATATCGCCATTGTTGATATTCTCATACATTTTAACTGTATTGTTGCCTGCATCATTATGACGTCAGCATTTCGCGTCCCACAAATTTGTGCTTTACAATAGAGATTGACTTGTAGAAGTTTAATTTCTAACATACGTTTATTTGTAACCACTGTTCATACTCTCATACTCTTAGAACTATGTAATCGTATCCGCTAGAGTAAAAAATTCTTGCCAAGCTTGGCAAAATATCGACAAATTTGGTGCCAAAAATATCGCCATAAGAGAAAACTTATGAAAATGGAACTTGTATATAACGGTATTTATAATGCATTTTCATTGTGTTCAAATTGTAAGTAATTACATAATGGTAACGAATTCATCGCCAGATTTAAAGCTTCAAAACCACAACTACACCTCGCACTTATCACCAGTCTTTTGAGATTCCATCGAAAGAGTTTTGCAGAGTACTCAAATGAGGCTAATCCTGTTATCTGATTCCTCGGCGATGTAGATCACGTATAGTGTGACCTTATTCAGTGTTTTCTGCTTAATGGCGTATAACACTACATAAAATACTTAAATAAATTAAGTTAAAAATGTTTTAAATACGGACAGTAATGGAATATTGTTAGGAAAGGAAATATTTTAATTAACAAGAGTTGTAAATAGAATATTAATGAAAGGAATTTTTTATATAATAAATTTAATAGGGTATGGAATTTTTATTTATGTAATATATATATATATATATATATATATATATATATATATATATATATATATATATATATATATATATATATATATATATATATATATATATATATCCCTTTTTATGGACACGATAACTCCCATAATTCTGAATAAATCTCTTCCAAACTGATACATAAAATCAAGGGGCAGAAAATCTATTTTCCAAGTTCGTTAATGGGCAAAATTGGACCAAAAGGGTGGAAATGGGGAGGGGTTTTGTAAAAAAAAAAAAAAAAAAAAAAAACATATTGGCTTAATTATGATACATATTGAATCCGTTTAAAGTTATTATTACATCTAGAAAAAGGCCAAAAAATTTTGTATGACAGATTTTTGATAACATTAAAAATGGTCTCAAGGAGCGAAACAGATAGGGTTTTAAGAAATAAGAAATTAACAACGTCGTCCATTCACAAGATATCAAATCCGCTTAAATTTATTATAAGTTTTCTTACTATTAACTACAATTTTTATATTGACAAGTTTTTGATTGGACCAACTCTTACAGAAAAAATAATTAAAAACAAAAAGATGTAACGCGGAACGCCCCCCCCCCACCCCCACTCCAATAAAAATAGATTTTATCAGCGCAGCGCATCACGTTAAATTTGTACTTAACTTCGAAATCTACCTGTGTCTGTAGGCCGAGCCGGGAGAGATTTGTTTTTTAAAGATTTAACTTATCTAAAGACTTACGAAATTGAGATTTTTTAACAAATGATATAAACAGATTTTAAAACAAAATCTATGGGCTATTATGCTTGTTTATGTATGAATTTATAAAAAAATGGCTTCTGATTACACGTATTAGACAAGTTTCTTCTGACATCATAAATAGTTACTTTATTTTGAAAACATTTAATACTTAATGAAACAATTTCTTGTGTGTGCGAAACAGTAAGTAAGCTGCCAGAAAGTACCTTTTTATTTTCGTCCAAAAACCATTTTCCCTATCTCGCTAAAGCCCCTATAAGAGACAAGTACCTAATCATATAGAGCGATTCCAGTAACACCTTAATTCATAGTCGGAAACTTGAAACGTGATACAATATAAAACAAAGTAGATAAGACTTACCCCAGTAACTTTCTTTATCCAATGGGAAAAACTAATCAGCTAATAGTCCAGCCAGGCAGGGGAGGTTAATTTCAACGGCATGATATACATTTACAAATATGCCCTTAGCTCTTTAATGTTTGCAGAAACCTGGTCGATATTCATCAGGATCTGTGGAATGTAACGGATATGAGAAACAGTTCAAAGTCCTAAAATTTCTACACTAAACTAAAATTGAGTATTCCTCAAGACGTGGTACACTTTGCTATTGGCGTACGAAAAAAAAAATCATTATTAGAAGTAACTTGTTCGATTGTTGTCCTATTGTTCTATATAACAAACAACTGTTATTTTACAGTATTATAGAAAACAAAAATGCATTCATTCAAAAAGAACCTACACCAATACAGTAAAATTCATTTAGAAAATGATAAACGATGCTTGTTCAATTATTGAACTAAACAACGCTTTTGTTATTAGAAGGTTTTAATGACCTCGCTTTGTATGTATGGCTCAAAGCTTGCAACAGCCGATTAATCTTTATTGATTATTTGGCACACTTATAGATCTTGCATAAGAATAGAAATGAAAAAAAATTGGCCGGATTCGCGCATTAAAACGTCCCCCAAATCTTGCATTTTCCCGATAGAAATATTTCTATAAATGTTCTTTTTTCTCAAAATGGCGATCGCCAGCAGTTCCGGTCCTGGCAAGCATTGAACAGCAAAAAATCTCTTTGTCTGGCATATTTTATACCGCAGTGCCAAATTAACTATTTGAAATACGGAGAGACATCAAATACGGAAAGACACATCTATGTACTTTTCTTCTTTCTATACCGGTGCAATTCGTTTAAAGAAATATCAATAATAACCCATTCAAAAATTTATTTCTTTTTGCTTGTTTTTTTTTTCTTCCCGTCTGTTTAAGTCCGCATCAACCTCACTTATATAGGTACGGAAAAAAAATTGCGATTTGTTTTTGATTTTTTTTATTATTCTTTAAAAATAAATTTCAAACATTTAAGATTCAAAAAATTCTTTAGTTAGAACCAAATTTATAGACCAAATTAAGGTTAAACGAATTAATTTTGAGTTTTGCGCTGTTATAATATACTCTGAGACTTTTCTAACTAATAAGTAACTTAGCACAAAATTTTTTGTGCAAATTTTATTTTTTTTAAATAATAATAATAAAAAAAAAACATTTATTATCCGAAATCTTCGTTAAGGGGCTTCTTCACTCACGCGAAAACACTCGTTCGATAATATTAATGGTATGGGAGATTTTTTTAATAACTAATTTGCATTTGAATATTTCTAAACGATTTTTTTTTGCATTGAATAGCTGAGGTTGGCCTCTACAATCGCCCCTTTTTACTTTTTCGATTTTGTTTGTGGTTTTTTTCTTTTAATAAGGATACTTTCACTTTCGGACATACAAACAAAATCGAAAAAATAAAAACTATTATGTTCTGGCCATCACAAAAATTTCTTCTGTATAAATCATATCGTCTGCAAACAAAAATTAAACGACAATCTACAATTTTCAGACGCAGTTATCGAGGAAATCATGAAAAATATAGCATAGCAACGACACTTGTTGGGCGGTGTACACCCAACCTCATAATGATCTATTTTTGTCAAGGTCTAACAGAATATAAAGTTTAGTGAAATTCCGAGCACGAGTTATTGAGATACAGCTATAGCGAAAATCGTGAAAAATGCAGTATAGCATCGCCACCTCTTGGGCGATTTAGACCAATACCTAATCAGTGACTATTTGTGTCAAGGTCTAACAGAATATGAAGGTTGATGACAATCCGTGCATTACTTCTTCAGGTAGAGCTATTGCGCTAATCGTGAAAAATTCAACATAGCAGCGCCACCTGTTGGGTAATTAACACCAAAAACGAATCAGCACTCATTTATATCACGGTTTAACTGAATCTAAAGTTTTATAAATTTCCCTGCATTAGTTCTTGAGATATAGCGCACAAAAATTTTTTGTCACAGACGGACATTTTCGAAAAATAGTCCAATCGTATTCAAGACCTCCTAAAACGTATAAATTCGTCGAAAACCGGAAGTGAAAGTTTTCATGAATCCAGTACTTAAAATACAAGAAAGTAAAAACAGCGTTCGTAGAGATAGACCTCAGCTATCTAAAAATAAAATAAAAAAATGTTTAAAAATATTGAAATGTAACTGAGATATTTAAATAAAGCTGACCGATAGGTTTAACATTGGTGAACGAGCGCTTTCGCGTGAGTGAAATAACCCCTTAACTGAAACAGGGGATTTATTGTCCAATTAAAAGGCAAAGGGGCTGCTTCGTATTAACGTGCGAATCCAATAAAACATTCGTTACATGAAATTGCGTTCTTTAGCCGAATCACAAAATAGTCAATAGAATCTTCGTTAACTGAAATATTCGTTAGCCAAGATATCACTATATTCAGTTACGAAGTTAATTAGATTTACGAGATTGTAAAAAAAAAGGAGTTGTAGAAAATAATAATTTCTTCTTGTTATTTTAAGGATTTTAAGTTTGTTTATATTGTTTAGGAAAAAAGTGACATAAAAAATACAAAAACGAAGTAATTGGATGAAAATTCCTTTGTTTTTTTTTACAAAGTGAAAATGCTTATTTCCATCATGAGGATTATTTAAGTTGCACTGTTGTCTAATTTCATTTCACCCACATTTTAGAAAGTGAGCTGTTATAGAAAATTACAAAATTGATACGTTACGAAAAGCTTTCAGCGATAAAAAAATGACGTCACATTTAAAATTAAATTTGTATTTTTTATTCCTTAATATCAAAATTTTATTACGATTGTATCATAATGACGTACTTTACACTTGCTACACCATTTCATCCATTGTGATATCAGATCTCAGGATCCAACGCAAAGATTGGAACTACTCGAATTATTAGTAAAATTAATCTATTTTTAGTTAATATAGTGCACAAAACTATTTATTTTTTGTTTGTAAACTAGTATTTATTGTTAATTAATGATAATTCATTAAAATTTACCTGAAATCATGGATTATCATGCGAAATTCGAAGCATCTTATATATGAAAAATTGTGATACTGAGGTAATGGGTATGCATTGTTGAATTAAACAATTGTCTTTATTGTTGAATTTCTCACCGTGAATGAAAATATTTTTAGCAGCGGATGTAATTGTTGCGAATTTTGGAATAACAATGAAGAGATTCAGAAAAAATTAGATTGTGTGATTATTGAAAAAAGAATAAAATATCGTTATTGAAATGCATTGTTGCGGCAAGTTTCCTTCAAGAAAAAGGAGATTTTAAATTAACCATTTGCAGGTAGCGTATAGCTAATACATAATAACGTAATAGCAACGTAATAGCAAAACGTAATAACGTAATGCTAAATGCTAACGTAATGCTAACGTAACGTAATGCACGCCTATATTAATAAATTTAGGCGTGAAAACTCTCAAATCAAGAAATTTCCACCGTAAAGTCTAACAAAAATTAATCAGCACCAATTTTTATTAAGGTCTAATTGAATAAAAAATTTTATTAAATTCCGTGCATTAGTTCTTGAGATACATTTGAGTGTCAATGTGCACAATGTCGTTTCGATTGTAAAGATAGAATGAGCATTAAAAAAAAAAGAAAAAAGACATAGGTTTGACATTTGTTATGAAAGAAAAGACATAATAAAAAAAACTTCTTCGCCGAAAATTAAAATGAGTTAAAAATTGACTAAGAAATTCCATGTTTACATACAGAAATCAAGTTGAAAAGGGTGTAAAAATATTTTTACAAACAAAAAAGGAAAAAAATAAAAATAAAAATAACTACCGATTTTAAAAGAGATTTTTAATTGCCGAAAAGTGTTGCCTTCTTTTAAAATAACAGTACATTTCAAAGTGGCATTTACTCTGTTTTTTTTTAACTTTTCAAAAACAAAGAAAAATATAATTGTTATTTAAACTACCTTTTTGTGATTTTTAAATTCATTTCTCTGTTTAATGATAAATCGTTTTAAGTGTTTAGCCTAATATAATCAATTTTGTCCTCTGCAACTTTTGATTTTTTAGTAATTTTTCATGTGGTTCTAGCGTTTTTTCGTATTCAGAGGCGGTTTTTGAAGTTTTTTCGCATTCAGAGGTGGTTTTTGAAGTTTTTTCGATTTTAAATGCGATTTTCAATGTGATTTTTAGCGTTTTACAACGCTGATTTTTTGACATATTGAAAGAATTTTGGTCACAATGTTTTAGTCCCTGTACTATATTTTGTCGCCTATTATTTAATTTTTACTTTTTAAATTTTTTCTGCGGGTTTTTTATTTGACATTCGCGTTGATTTTTCCACATTAGTAAATAGAAATCCGCTTTTAAACTTTTAGCACGATGTAGTAAATTTTGTCAATAAAGTTTTTTCGGAATCTGTTCAGTGAGCTCTGAATTTTTCGCGAATTTTTTTCATGATATTTTTCGTGCTTCGCAGCAATTTTTTGACATTCGTAAAAGAAAATCCTGCTTTAATTTTTTAGCCCAATATAGTAAACTTTGCCCTGTGCGAAAATGTCGTATTATCATCGGAAATACACCTTTGAGCATCAGTTTTATTGTTCTCTTCTATTTGGAAATGAGTCAAAAATTGATTACAAAATTCCCTGTTTCGTTACTTAAAAAATATTCGTTACTTAAAGGGGGGGGGGGCGAAGAAAAAAAACTACTGATTGTAAAAGAGATTTTTACTTGCCGAAAAGTGTTGCCTTCTTTTAAAATAACAATACTTTTGGAAGTGTCGTTTAAATCGCTACAATTCGGACAAATCATTTCCCGTAAACGAGATAGTCAAAACATGCATCTTACTTTGCCTTTTCTTCTGAAAATGCGGTAAAACACCAAACCCTTTAATTTACGAATCGAGTACTGTTCACATTTTTTTTTTCGAATAGGGACGTTGGGACAACCGAGGAAGGTAATACTACAAGTGTTTTCGTGACCACAATATTCCTGCCGAACGTCTCAAAATATTAAAATTGCGGTCAGCTGCTGACTGAAAACTTGAGCGACGGAGCAAGGTTATCCCTTCTAGGACCTAAAGACATCTACGTTCTATCGGGTTTATTAGGCAGAAAGCTTTAGTTTAAAATATAATCACGTCAAACCTTTCGAAAACGTTTTTTACTGTAAGTCAATTTCGCTTTTTTAACTATTTCTCCTATCTTTAAAAATCCGAATTGGCGTTTATAAACAAGATACGAAAAACTAAAAATACCGCGCCTAATCTACATCCCTTTGTTTTGTTTTTTTTAAATCTGGTATTCGTTTTGAAAATTTTTAATTTTAACTCTCCGAAAAATATCCTTTCCAAAACTCACTCACGCGATTTTCGTTTTTTGAATCGGCATCGACTCGGGAAATGCAAGTACGGACAAACAGTAGACTCCAGATCATAGACACGTTCATTTTCTTCAAAACGCACTGTTGGGTTTTAAAAAATATCTACCGTAACCCTTTCGAAACCGATCATTTACGTAACCTACTTTCGCGATTTCCGCTATTTTGGCAATGTTTACCCGTGGTTAAATTTCAATTCTACTAGGAAATTTGGTTGGGTCGAGTGTTCTGAAAAGGCCTCTTCCAAAACAGACTGCGCCTCCTGGCGGTGGAAGGTGGAACTATTGGAGTATCTCTGGTTCTATGGGCCCGATTACGACGGGGTTTGGCTCATTCGACTTCATATCTATAGCCTTAAATATTTTATTAGTTGCACTTTCGACCGCCAGGGTGCGCTTTCCGATCTTTGGTTTTATGAGCCCGATTACGACGGGGGTTGCCTCATTCGACTTGATTTCGATAGCCTTACAAATTTCAGTCGTATTCGTATGGAACAGATTATTAATATCTCGGTCCCGGGCAACGCCGGGCGGGCTTGCTAGTGAATAAATAGATACCGTATATACTCGCGTATAAGCCCGTTCGCGTATAAGCCCCCCCCCCTATTTTGAAGGACAAAATATTGGTAAAATTCTTGACCCGCGTATAAGCCGACCCTAAAAAGTTCCAAAGACAAAAAAAATTCCACATGTTTTCGGACAAAAATTACATTTTTATTAAAATTTTAAACAAGCAGAATTAATTACCTAAAAAACTAAGAAACATCAAATGGTTCACTCGGATTCGGAATCAATATCTGAATTACCGAAAAGTTCGATAAAGTCCCGTTCTGTTGCTTCTTCGTCATAAAAATATGACTCAGGATCTGATGAATTTTCATCATCATATTCGTAGATGAAATCGTCCTTAGTGCCATCCATCTCATTGCTAATACAGCACTTTTTAAATGATTTAACAATCATATCACTTGGAATTAACATCCACGCCTCTTTGACCCAAGAGGTAATAACATTGATTCCCGCCTTATTTAAATTGCCGCCCTTTGTTCTCTGCACATATGGCGAACACATCCACTGAATCCAAAATTTTCGCAATCTATCTTTAAATGGTTTGTTGATGCAAACATCAAGTGGTTGCAACAGTGATGTGAGTTCACCTGGTATAACAACCATCGACGAATTTAGTTTTTTAACTTTTTCTTTCACTTCGTGGGTCGTATATCACTTCGTCGGCTAAATGTATCCCATACAAGCATCGATGGTTTCTTAAATACTGCTCCGGGACTTTTGCCCCACACATTTTCCAACCAATCAATGGTTTCTATTTCATCCATCCATCAATTTTTTTTTTGTCCCCTGATAATCACTCCAGTGAGAAATTTTACGTTAGATGGAATTTTCTTTCTCTTAAATATAATTACTGGGGGCAATTTGGAGCCATCTGCTAAGCAAGATAAAACAACGGTGAAACGAGTTTTATCGTGACCTGTAGTTTTGACCAACACAGATTTTTTGCCAATTGAGTCTACAGTTTTATTGCCGGGTAAATCAAAAGTAACAGGTGTTTCGTCCGTATTTCCTATTTGCGATAAATCTAAATTTTTCTTTTTTCGAAGACCAAAGACAAACCTTTGAAAAGATTCAACTTTTTCTTCGAGCAGTTTTGGTAGCTTTTGGGCGATTTTAGTTATTTGGCGAAGGCAAAGTCCACAACGATTCATAAATCGTGAACAACATCCAGCTGATGCAAAAAATGTTTCTGGACTCTTGTCCTTGAATTTGTCATCATTAGACATTTTTAATGCTTGTAATCGTATTCCAGTTCGCGTGATTACACAGCCACTTTCGCGCCATTGCTAACTCCATTGATTTAATTCTTTCTCCATTTCAGGAAATGCAGCTATTCCCGTTCTCAACGCTTTTTTGTTTTTTGGCATAGCATTTAAAGTCAGTTTATTTTTCCGCCATTCTCTCACTTGTTTTTCATTTATTCCAAACTGTCTAGCTGCGGCACAGTTATTATACTTTTCAGCATACTTCCCGACTTTTAACTTGAAAGAAGCACCATATGCAGCACGTTTGGTTTTTAAAGTTTCCATTTTGCTAAAAGCAAGAATGCGAGAAAGAAAAAAATGTCTTACATAACCAAACGATCACTTACTAGAGCAGAGAAATATGAATTACCTAGTCAGAGATAAAAGCGTGAATAAATGAACGGAATCAAGGTCAATTTTCCTTTTCCTGTCTCTCTCACGCAAGCCCTCTAAATCACGTGTTTTGACTTCCACCCATGCGCTGCTATGCCAGTCAGAAAGCTGTATGGCTTACAACTTTTCTCCTCAAATATGACCCGCGTATAATCCGACACCCCCTCTTCATAAGACAATTTTAGGTCAAAATTTCTCGGCCTGTACGCGAGTATATACGGTAATACCATAATCCAAAATGTCTTATTTCAAAATCAAAATATATTTTTTTTTCATATTTACACGCACAAAAAGTGAAAACTATTATCGGTGCTAGAAAAAATGCTATAGGCGAGATTTTCTCCATGCTCAAGCAATTACCAAATGTTCTCCATACTTTAAACACCACAACAGTAAGAAATGGCATTCTTCTGCTACCAAAATTAACCGAGTTATGATACTTTGAACTTGATGTAATTTCTGAGCTTTGCTTCCTTAAAAACAAACAAACGATTTATTAGTGCTAAAAAGCTCCGAAATTTCATAAAATTCAACGTATCATAACTCGGTGAGTTTCAGACTTAGGAGAGTGGAAGTTTTACTGGTTTTACTTCTCAAAGCATGGAGAACTTTAAAATATATATATATAACGTATAGAGGCCGCGTATGCCCCAGCAGTGGCTGAGAGCTTCTACTCTCGAAGCTAGTAGACGGGAGGTGCTGGACTCATACGTCTGTAGCGCTCGTTAACCTAATCGTTCGGAGTTTTCCATGGTTTTCTTCGAACCTTGCCGTAAATACGGGTTAGGATCCATTAGAAAGACCCTCACGGATGGCGCTCTTCGCTAGGGTTTATATTCCTCGAGTAGATAATCGGCCGTCATAAATCAACCAACCAACCAGAACCCACGTGTATAAAAAATTAAAAAGTGTAACTTTTCGAAAATTAATCGCAGTGATATTTTATAAACATTATGTTCAATCCTACTTTTTTTTAAACATGTTTGTAATTTGCACTGCATACGTTTCTCCAAAAGATGAAACGTTAAAGCGCAAAAGTTTGGGACACCCTGTATAGGACGTTTCTAAACTAATGGAACAAAATTTAACAGTTTTCATCAGGAGAAGCAATATTCGTCCTGTGCTTGCCTGGTAAAAAATTTCGTCAACTGGAAACAAGACCCGAACCCAACACATTTCAACCCAAAAACAACCCAATCTTGAAGTGAAAGAAAATCATTCATATTTTAATACAAATATTAAAAAGTAGTCCAGAATTATATATCTAATATAACTTTTTTTCTTTTTTGTATATAAATGAACACGTTTACACTTATCAATATACAATTTTTCTTTTTTTTCAAATAAAAAGTATTTAGGGTTTCCTGTTAAAAAAATCCGAAACTGAACCGAACGAATCAAATCTCAACTCGAAACCAACTGGCAATAAAAAAGCGAGCGTCAAACATGCCCGAATCAAACCGCCGGTCGCGTCAGGTACGGGTTAGCTAACCCGATGCAGGACTCTCTTTTCCATGGAACTACGAACTTTTCTAGTTCCATGGTGATAAGTGACTTTCCAAGTTCGGTTTGCGTTTTTAACTTTAACTACATTTTTTCATATTACGTGGAATGATTGCTTATACACAGACACAGTCTAGCGACCGACCCTTGCCGGATTTATTAATGGAAGAGCTCCATCAATCTATCAAAGTTGTTAATTTTATTAAGGAAAATTCAACAAATTCCAAATTTTCTATTCAAATCATTGTGTGAAGAGATTGACAGCATCCAGGCTAACACATCGGCTGATAAGTTCCTGGTTTGGCACACAGATGGCGTTCCAATCACTGAACTGATTCTTTTTTTAGTAAATACTAACCTTTTAAAAGGTAGCAGAAAAATGTCATGACGAGTCACCTTGTGGATAAAACGTTAGAGTGGTTTTAGTTGAACGACTTTGTTGATGAACAAAAAAATGGATAAACAAGAATTTCAAGAATTGTTATTTGATGGGAAAAAAACAGTGTTCAAACCAAAGTTTCGCTTGATAAGCGTTTTCCGGATACTGCACCAGGTAAATCAACCATTATTGACTGGTTTGCTGAATTTAAACGTGGTCGTACGGACACCAGTGATGCACCACACAAAAGAGGTGGTTACTCCGGAAAACATAAAAAAAAGTCCACAAAATCGTTTTGGGGAACCGTAAAGTGAAGTTGCAAGAGAGACTCTGAAGATATCCAAGGAACGTGTAAGTTTTATTTTGAATGAACATTTGTCTATGAAAATGCTGTGGTGGGGTGGTGCAAAAAGCAAAGTGGGTACCGCGCGTGTTAACTTTTGACCAAAAATAACAACGAGTCGATGATTCCAAGCACTGTTTGGAGCTTTTTCGTTATAAAATTAAGTTATTTATTATAAAATTATTATTATTATTTATTTTTTAAATTATTATTATCATTATTATTATTATTAAATTATTATTATTTATTATTAAAGTTATAACGTCATAAAGATACTATAGTTACTATAGTTATATACTAAAGTTATAAAGTTATGTTAAAAAGTTGTGTTTTCTTTATTAGACCGGGAACTTATCAGCCCATGTGTTGTAATACTTTTACTCACAGAAATTAAGTGGCTTTCGCGAAGAGAAGGACTTGCAAGATTGTTTGGATTGAGGCATGAAGTTCAAGTTTCTTTTAAGATCATCCTTTTGAGCTGAGCTCTAAATTTCATGAAAGAGAATGGCTTGAAATACTTACATACTTATTTTATTCTTTTTTTCAGAAATAAACTTAATTTAGGATTACAAAATATTGCCATAACCATTTTTAAGGTGTCTGACGAAATCGAATCTATGATTAAAAAATTAAATTGTAAAAAATTCGTAATCTTGCATCAAAAAGATACTTTACAGATTCTTAACTGAAAAAGAACTAAAATTATCAGAAGTAGTAAAAACTAGAATAATGTCTCACTTAAAGGGACTTAAAATGTCGTTTAGACAATACTCTCCGAAGCGTAGTAGTGACTATAACGGGATTTCAAAAGCTTTTAACGATTTGGTTCTTGCAAGAAGCCAAATATTTATAATTTCTGAAAAAGAAAATTTGATTGAACGACTTCAATAACGACTCTCTTTACAATCTGATTTAAAGAAGAAAAAAAAGAAATATCATTGACTTTTGGATACCAGTGAAAAAAAAGTATCAAGAATTTAGTGATAAAGCTGTTAAATACTTATTGCCGTTCGAAAAACAGTGCTTGTCGAAAGAGCACTATAGTCTTATTCATACATTAAGAAAAAATATCGCAATAATCTTGATGCTGCCCCTGACGTGAGATTATATCTGTCTTCGTTTGGACCTCATTCTAAGTAACTCAGTTTCATGAATCAAGCTGAAGGATCCAATTGAGAGTATGAAAAGCCATGTTTGACTAATTGTATATCATGATGCAAAATTGTTATCAACTTTCATCTTAACTAAGTGAAAAATTCTTTTAATGCTACGATGATTTCTAATGGTGTTTAGCTGATAATATAAAAAAAATATATATATTAATTTTAAAATGCAAGATAAAAAATAAAAGATTAGAAATATCAATGCAATTTGTGTCTATTTATTATTTAGATATGATAAGCAGATTACCAATTTTTTTTAAAAGTATGTTTGCGTTATATGAGTGATGAGATGGGACGTGTTATAAGAAATAGGGGGTACTGCGAAATGAAAAGTCTAAGCAAGGGGTACGTGAAAGAAAAAAGGTTGGGAATCACTGCTATAGATAATGAATAAGAGTTGTAATTTTTCCAACTGAATGTATGTTTTCTTTTCAAATCAGTATGATTATATTAAAAGAATTAAATGGATTATCTATGTTTGCTTAGGATAGTAACTCAGTAATCTGAAAGACAATTATTCACAAAAAGGAATATTTAATATTTCACAGTCGACAATTTACAATTCAGAGATAACTTTTATTTCATATCAGATCAGTCGACTGATACTTCACAATAGTAAGTCTTTAGAAATGTTAATGTGGGTTTATTTTTGTCTCATTAGGCAATGTTTATTCCTTTATATGTTCTTTTTAGCGTTCTTGTTATTATAATGACACTTATTGTGACACTTATTAAACACACATATTCAGTGCGTTTCCATGACATAGATGGTATATGCAAAAAAAAAGATAAATACTTTTGCCAAATCAAACTAAATGTACTGCAGCGCAAGATGATTATTTAACACGTGAGTATTGGCGCATTTACTGACGTAACAAAAAGCACTGTTTTTTAGTAAATAGGTAATATATAATACCGATTATCAATGTTTGTTTATGATAGCAACAATATTTTGAAAGACAATTGTTCATACAAAGCCAAATTTGATATTCCACAATCGATAGTGTATAATTCAGTGATTACGTTTAATTCATATCAGATCACTACTCAGATATTTTACAATAACAACTCATTTTAATTATTTAAATAATGTAGGGTCTTTTTTTCATTAATCATTTGGTAAAGTTCATCCCTTCATGAGAAGGTGACTTCTTTGTTATAATAAAGACACTTATTCAGGTTTCAGTGTTTTTACATGAAACAGAATCACAAAAATACATTTTCGAAATCAGACTAAATGTATTGCCAAGCAAAATGATCACTTAAAACGTGAATATTGGCCCATTTACTGATGTTAAAAAATAAATACAATCTCCTAGTAAAAAATGTAATTACTTAGATTACACAGTTTTTCCATTAATGAGATGATTTGGCTACGATTGACACTTTTAAGAAGTGAGACTAAATATATGTTTAATTAGTTTGATTACTTAAGGAGTGTGTTGTGTATTTTTGCATATACTAACGTAAATATTTAATTTCTTTATCCCATTGGCCATAATTCTTACTGTAATTTTTGAGTATTTTATTGAATCTGTTGAAATAGGAAGAAATTTTTTTAATGCTGTAAAATAATGAAAATTTTTTTTATAATGTTTTAGTTGTTGATGTAGTTGATGTAGTTGAACATTTTTATATGTATTATGATTATGAATACCTAATATCAGCAAGCATAACAGTTTGTTAATGTATCTTGAGTGTACAGAAAGACAAACATACTGCAAAAAATGTTATTTCTTTTAAGTTGGAAGAGACAAGAAGAAATAATTGAAGAGGATAAAAGTGATAAAGTAATATGAAAACTTAAAAAAGAATCCAAAGACTATTATATATTTTACTTTGGATTTTACTGTCTGAAAACTAAGATGTTAACTAAAAGAGGATAATTTATTAGAAAACAGCTAAATTGAATGATTACAAATTTTTACAATCCGAAAGATAATGTTCTCTGTAAAAGGCTTTTGTTGTCAAGAACCGATCTGAAGTAAGCAAACCTGATAAACAGGTAAATTATAAGCATAATTGGTAAAAACTGGAGCATTAAAAGTTGACGAGTATTTAGTTTTAATAAAAAATTTATTGTAGATGATTTATGCTTGCTCTCTTTTTTTATCAATCTGACACTACACGGAAATCTAGAATGTTAGTGAGTTCATATGTGATTATGAATTAAATAGAAATTGATTTTTGAAAATTAATTTCATGAAATAAACATTGGTAGTATAACGTACGATACAGAGCAAGTCTAATAACGAAATATTTTCGTTACTTTATTTGATGCTTAGTTCAATATTTAAGAAATAATTAAAGATTGTTTGTTTCTAATAACTTATATTTAAACTTAATATCATGCCGAAATAATATCCTGTCTATAACTTCTATCATACGACGAAAAATATTTGAAAATTAAGTTTAAAAAAAGGGTTCGACGCGCATTTTAAATTTCCATGTTATAATCATAAAAAAAACATGCTTCTTGTAGAATTTACCTAAATTTTGAAAAACATTCTTGCAGTTAAACCGATATATTTTTAAACACTGTCAGGATTTTATAAATAATTTGAAAAAAGTTCATCTTTAATAGACCCACACTTTTACAACTTTCAAAGCCTGTGTAAGTTATTATTATAATGTTCAGTTGAAATTATTAGGATAATTATTAATAATTGAAGATTGTCAATTGTCATATTAATAATTCTGTATTCGTATAACTTTTTCATAAAATCAATCTGAATCGATATACAGATAATACTCATTTTAATCAGTTTTTTAAATGGAAAACATTTGAATAATTTTGAGCAAAGTCTGTTTTTGAAATTTTCAACATCTATAAATAATATTTTATTGTTCAAGTGAAGATCACAGAGAATATTTTCTGTTTTAAATGATTCTTCACTGGGTTATTCAGCAATTCATTCAGATATACCTAACTGTGTAATTGATAAATTTCGATAAATACTTTGATTGAATTTTTATTGAATTGATATACTGATAATACGCATTTTAATCAGTTTCTCAAATGAAAACATTCGAATAATTTTGAACAATGTCTGCGAAATTTTCTACACATACCAGTAATATGTGATTGTTCAAGTGAATGTAATAGGGAATGTTTTCTATTTTAAACTATCATTTACTGGGTCATTCAGTAATTTATTCTGGTATACCTAACTACGTAAGTGATAAATTACAATAAATAGGGGGTAGTAAGTACTTTCTAAAGTGTTTATCGCCCTGAAATCATTCTCTGAAAAAAAAAAGTTCAGTTGAGAATGTTTGTTCATTTATACACTGAAGGTATGCGGAAACTAACAATATGTAATTATGTATACTTATCTATACCGAATGCAGAATTTTTACAATTGTCTCAATTTAATCGTGTCACTTTTGGCGACAATAGAACAAAAGTACGTTGAAGACTAATTTACTGAAAAAATGCTTGTTTTGAAAAAAAAGCTTCAGGCTTAAAATATTCAACAACATTTATAACCATTTCATTCAATTATTATTTAGTTCAAGGGCAAATCGTAGGTTATTTTCTTTTTAAATATTGCCCTTACGGAATTTTCAAGAAAATAATATCTGCAAATTTAACTATATAATCAATTATTGGTGTAAATGAAAATAAATACTCTACAATCGGACGTGTTTCATGGAATATAATTTAAAAAAAACTTCGTACTATGTTATTATGATGATATATGTTTCAGCGAATATATAATTTTGCGAACTCGTCTAATTTAATTTCGGATTCCTGTAATTTCGGAAAGTATAATTGATAGTTTGCTTTTGAAAAAAGTTTGTTGCAACAATGATTTACTTTCTAACATATATAATACTTTACTATATTAGTATTGCCATGTTTTAGGAGATGTTTCATTTTTTAAAATATCCCTTTATCAACTACCAAAAATGTTATTCACTGTTTATATGAATTTAAACATGTGGTGTATTATTAAATCGTTGAGCTGATTATAAGTCTAGCAAGCAGAAAAATTCATGCTAATTTCTGTTTTGAATAAAGCTTTAGTTATAAAAATATTTAACACTTTTCTGTATAATTATGCTATAAATAGATACATAGATATAGATAGATTATGCGATAGATGCTATTTCACCTTTTTTTTCACCAAAATTGCACTTATAATTTGAAAGCAAATTGTTCGTTGTACAGCCAAATTTAAATATGAAATGAATTATTTAATTGAAAGACTGTAATGCGGACATATTTTTTTAAATGGAGAAACATTTGCTTGTTGCATTGAAAGTTAGAAAAATTTCCAAAATTAGCAGTGGTGCAACGAACATCTTGGTTCAGAAGTTTTCTGATCAATAATTACATCTGAAAAATTTCAACTTTTGACATATTCAGTAATTTATATGCATATTAAAACCTGTTTATCAATGCTCTGAGATGAGTCCTCGCTTTCCCCCCACCATCGCTGCATCACTTAACTAGCCAAAGCACTAGCGTCATGCGCAACGAACTATTATTTTTAAATCGAAATTTAATCATAAAATATTTATGAATAAATAAGATTATCGGCAACTGAATCATATTTAAGCTTCTTATTCCAGTTTTTCAAAATTATTTTTCTGCAAATCGATGAGAGGCCATAAAAAGTTTTAAAATGTTGGTGAAGTTTCTTGCGTACTTGAAACATATGTCATCAAAATTGTATGTTCCTTAAAGGTAAATATTTATAATTACTTTGAAGAATGTTCCTTAAAAATTACTTTACTTTGAATTATTCAATTTGCGTAGGAAAATATACTAAGATACAATTATTGATTCTTAATATTTACAATTTCCTACTAAATATGACTTCGAATAACTTTATTTAAATTATTTGTACATAGAAATACGACATTGCTGAAATATTTATTGACTGTGAACATTTATAATTGCTCTTCAAGTTGCGCCTTAACTTTACCTGAATTTAACCAACTTAGGTATAAGTAATTTATAAATTTTGTGACATTTATCGTAAGATATTTTATCAGCTCATTGGTACAGCAACGATCTGGATCCAGAGAAATTTAACAATGATTGCACTTTAAGAACTTAAAATTTTAATAACTTTAATATTTTATTTTCATATTAACACAGGATTCTCAAGACTCTGTGAAGGATTTTAATCCAACCCCTTTGATGTGCCAGTGAAGTAGCAAATGTACTACATTACAGATGTCTTGCGTAGTGAATTTTTATTTTGATATACATTTTGCCATGAAATATTATTCCAAGATCAGCAAAATTTGCAAAACCTGAATTCAGTTGAAGCACTTTATAACGAATTACGATATAACGAAAAGCACGATATAACGAAATTTTCATTACCATTTAGTTGGTCTGCATGTTAAAGAATACTGAATTCGAAACGATATAACGAAATATTTATAACGAAAAGCACGATATAACGAAAAAAATTCGAGCATGAACAGTGCAATAAAAACGATATAGCAAATTTTTCACTTTTTTTTTTTACTTAACGCGGGAAATACATTTTTTTTCTTAATTACTAGTTTTTTCTCCCCTATGACATAACCTTCAATCTTTTTCTCTACGGCCAATCACATGTTTTCAGTAGTTCCAGGAGAGATTTGGGGGAGGGGCAGTGTTTTAAGACAGACAGAAAGACGACACGTTAGCAGAACTGTATTATGTTCTTTTTTATTCGATGACTGATTTCATTGACATTTGCTTCGCCTGTAAATTTATGGCGTGTTCATTTTTAAAACTCTTAAAAATTCTGGTGTGTTCATTTTCTGTATGCTGGCTTTGTCTGACAAAAGAAAATGGTTGAGTTTAGAAGATAAAGTCGAAATTATAAAATGCTTCCCAGAATTATGTTAAAAAAAGCGATGTAGCGAAAAAAATTAGGATTAGCACTCTCAGCACAATATTGAAAGATCGAGAAAAAATTCTTAAAATTTTCGAAAAGGATGCAGTTTTCTCATCGTTTAAACGTTTACGTACAGCAAAATATGCAGATGTGGAGAAAGTATTATTTTCATGGTTTCAAGATGCAAGATCCAAAAAAATCGTACTTTGCATGAAAAAGCATATCACTTTATAACTTAGATCAATACTTTATAATGTTCAATAAAGAGAATAGCGCCAAAAAAAAAAAAAAAAAAAAAAAAAAAAAAAGTTAAATATGAGTTGTCTGATGGCTGTGTCAGTGAGCAAGAAGGATTTGTAGAAATTTGCCAGAAACTTTTACCATCTAATGCACTCGAGTATTTACAGAAAATTGTGTGTTACATGCGTAATAAAAACTTGTTAGCGAATGAAATTAATATGTATGTTGACAAAGTAGAGCTTACATTATAAGATAATGCTGTAAAGAAAAGAAAGCAGAGCTTGTTAACTTCATTCTTCAAACCAATATAGGTATGTAAAAGTTTCCTTTAACAGAATTAAATCAATAATATATATTTTTTAATTTGTCCAGTTTTTTTTTTCACGAGTAGCATAGTAATATATACTATACATATACCGTTGAAATGATACAACAAAACTCTAATTATCTGAAATCCAGTCATCCAGATCAATAATATCAAAATAAAAATTTTATGATATGAATTGTACGTATAACATTCGTAAAAATATAATTATCTTGAAATTTCTTTTTAAATCAACGCTTTTCTTCTTTTCACTCTTTCTAGTAAAAGTAATTTTTCCTGTGAAGCATTAATTTAATATGAATACATGAGACCTAGCTTTTTTTTTTTTTTTAAACAAAAACAATTTTAAGAGATCTTAAAGAAATAAACTACGTTCAGACCACATTAATCCGGATAATTGGATTTCTTACTGTATAACGAACTAATTCGTTATAACGTTTTAACGAAAGCACTTTATAACGAGCAAATCTATGGAGCACTTTCGATTTCGTTATAAGGTGCTTCGACTGTACTATATATGGGAAGAACTATTAATGCAGTTTCCATTTACACTATTCTATGAATTTGCGAGAGATTCTCAAACGTTTTCCCAGAAATAGAATTAGCTGCAATATAAAAAAACTGATTTGACGTGTTAACATCATTTGAATTTTATTGTGGAGTGTTTTTATGACTCATTCTAAAGATTGAGAACATTCTTAAACAATTTCAGTAGTCGAACTTCACTGGAGTCTGTTGAATTTGAAGATTTTGTTTGTATTGAAAGTTATGATGTAGTTGTTGCAGTTTTGTCAAGCATAATAAACTTCTATAATTGTGCATATGTTTCTTGTGATTTTTGACTTACAAGTAGGTAATTATCCCACAGAAAGTATTAGGAATTTGATTATTTTCCAACAGCACAGCTAAAAAGTGTAAACTGGTTAAATTACGGTCAATTTGGATTTTACTTGTAAGAACTCAGATGTGAATTAAAACATGTAAATTTATTTGAAAACTGATACATTGAACAATTATTTTCCGAAAATATTGTTTTCTTTAAACTGGCGTTTATAGTCCAGAACACATCTGAAGTACTTAAGGCTGATAAACTGGCAAATTACAAACTTCAATAATTAGTAACAGCTGAAGTGTAAAAAAACTGGTAAATATTTAGGTTTAATAAAAATTTGATTGTAGTTGATATAAGAGTGCATAACTCTTTTTTTTTTATTAAACTGACCCCATACGACAATCTAGAATGCAATGAGTTTAGATGGGATTTTTGCAGTAAAATAGAAAATGATTTAATGAAATAACCATATTTGTAGCATAACAAAATATATAGAACTATTCTAACCAGGAAGTTTTTTCGCTACTTTCTTTGATTCTTAATTCAAACATTAAGAAATAATAAAAGGTTCTTTATTTTTAACAATTTTTATTTAAACATAATATCATGCTGAATTAAAATTCTCTATATAATTTTTAACATACGGTTGAGATTTAAAATGCTTCAAGAAATAATTTTTTATCTTAAAGTTGTTGTATTCACAATTAATAAAGACGTCAGACATTTTATGATTTATTTTTGATAATATATTTATTGAAAATTAAATGCTTACGAATCTTATTCAAAATTATGGAGACAGATAAAGTCGCATTTATCGGCTATTCTGTCGACAAGCAAATTTCAACTCACGGAAAGATAATTGGATTACCTACTAAATAGAGATAATATCGATGGTAGAATATTATTTACGCTTGCAGAGTACCTTAGAAAATATTCAAAAAAATTCGATAGAGTTATTTTTCGTATCACAGATGAAATAAATGTGGCATATTCATATGGTACATTGACGGGAATAATCGGGATGATAAATCAATCAAAAATTGATATTGGCGTCCAACAAGTTTCTATGGACGAAAAAAGTAAAGAGAACGTGGATTTCTGTTACCCATATCAACTTCATTCTGCTACATTTGTGACTCGATATGCAGAATATAAACCACAGATTTTTGACATTTTCCAAACATTTTCATTGCCGCTTTGGATAGCTATCGTCTCAATTTTATTTGCGATGTCTTTGGTATATTACGTGACATTGAAAAGGAGATATTCATTTGATAAAATTTTACTTCATTCCTTTGCCGTTTTGTTAAGGCAGAGTTCTATTTTAAAACCGTCCTCAGTGATAGAAAACTTGCTCGTCTTTTCATGGGTTATAGGAGCAATGTTTCTTTGTCTGGCTTAAGATTCTGTATTCCTGTCTTTTCTTGCTTTCCCTCCTACCACTCAATTTAAACACCTACCAAGGCTGTAAAAGATGGACACTATCACTGCATTGCGTCTCCAGAATCAGTTATCTATGGATTGTTAATAAATTCAAATAATGAGCATTTCAGAATAATTGGACGAGACCTTGAGACGAATAACTTAAGCAACCGAAGTACATTTCTGGATTTTCTGCAAGATACAAGAAAACAAAATCTTGCTATTGTAATAGGTACAGATGCCGCTGATATTTTGACTGTTGGAAAAAAATTCGTCTCTAAAGACCGTTTCTTTGAAAGTATGTCTGCAATGATTGTTCGAAAAGACTTTTCTTGTAAAAAATTGATGGGAAAATTCGTCCATGTATGTATGGCTTCGGGGTTACATTTGAAGTACCAGAATGATAGAGCATTTTTAATTCGTATGCCACGTCTATTGAAATACAAGGAAAAAGGCACCAGCAAAAGAAAATTAACCCTTACAGATGTTGCTCCTGCTTTTATATTTGTAATATTTGGGCACATCATTTCTTTCTTAGTTCTTATGGCAGAAATATTATCAAATCGTATGAAGAAAGTGGATTTTTTGAAGAAAAATAAAAAAAGAAGAATGATAATCGCATACAAAGAAGATTTTATGTAGCTTTGAAAATTGAATTGTATTTACTGTATTATTATATTATCAAATATTGTTTCCTTTTAAAGATGCTGCATGAAAATAATACAAAAATTAAATTTCTTATAATTCGCAATGCACTGAATAGTACTATATATTTTACTCTGAGAATATCACATTGCGTTAAATTTTTTAAATTATATGACACTATTATGTAACAAATATTTTGCATTATAAGTTCTTCACAAAGTACACGTTGCTCATATGGTATGGAAGTGGCGTGAAATATATTAAGGAAAACGTACACATCCGAGATCATCAAACGCGGTAGAACCCCTCTCCCTTCTGATTTTTTTTGCCCGAAATTTTATTTATTCCTTAGAAACTGGGCAGGAGATAAATTCTCTAAACGAAAACAATGGAAGCTACAAAGTCCATCATTCACTCCTCTATGTTCCCTTGTATTTGATGAATTCGGGAACGCTTCACATACGAATAATGAGATCGCAGAACCTCCGTTGCTGTGATTGTAAGGAACATTTTATCTGTATTATTACTAGGTTCATCCAGAAAATAAGTTACTCACATTGCAAAAAGATGGCACTGCAAAATGCACGAAACAAAAAGCACAAGCCGGGTAGATTATGGGTGTGCCTATCATATGCGCAGTTGTAACTTCCCGATCGCTTGCATCAACGCTGTTGTGCGCAAAGATGTCGACTCTCATTTCTTCTCCCGCCTGAGCGAGGTGAGGTCCGTTATAAAATGTTTTAACACATAGAGGCGTGGGATGCTCAATTCTTGAGTTGCTTTGATCCACGACAAAGCTCGCCTGGATACGGCATATTCCACAATAAATCTGCTGTAGATGTTTGTCTATTCACCCTACAGTCCCAATCTTGCTTTCAGCAATTTCCACCTCTTCTTGCACTTGAAGAAATTCCTGTCCGGTCATCACTTTCCCCACAAACGAATATAAAATGACAACTTTGACAAAGTGGCTCCATTCCCATGCAGCAGACTTCTGTGCACTGGACTACATAAACTTATCCCACGCTATGACAAGTGTTACAACTCGACAGTTCTTATGTTCTTATGTCTTTTGCAGTTTTTCCATTAACGAAATAATATGCCGAGAAACCTACGAAAAACACTTTTATGAAATGAGACTAAATATATGTTTAATTAGCTTGATTACTTAAGGTGTGTGTATTGTCGCACATACTAACGTCAGTAATTAACTTTTTTTATACGTAAAAATATCTATTCATGTAGATGAAAGAGTTTATTCGTAAATGTATAATCTTTCATTATAATTTATGGGCATTTTGAACCGGATATCACGCCCCGCATCTTCATCCTCATTATATTGACCTTGCTGCGCCAGTAAAGTAGCCAATGTTATATAGGACATACGTAGTTAACAATAATTTATAAACTAATTTTTTGAAAGCGAAATACTATTAACAAATCTATAAAATTACAATAATTGAATTCTACTTAAATATATAAGAATTATAACTGCTATAATAACATATAACTATTGGTTGGAAATGGTAATATATCGTCAGATGTTGAAACGTTAATGTCAGAGTTTTAAATATAATGTTGAATGAACATTAATTTCCTGTGCCCTGAAACTTATATTATCGAAGATCCCTCATATTTTACTTGAAGGTAAATATTTAAATCTGTTCTCTAAAATAAGTCTTAAATACCTTTAAATCATTTTATATTGACTATAACTTTGATCTAATGCAGAAAACTGATTAAAAAGACTGGCTTGATATGATGGAAGAAATTTCCATCGTACTATATATATTTGGTTTAACCTTTATGTATATTAATTTGAAGTCAATAAACTTTAAGGTTACTACTATTTATGATTAACGATTTTCTAGAAATAAAATTTAGTTTCAGCTCAGAAGGTTTTCATGATACCTTATTTATAAAATAAAATAATTTACTTTTTTATAAAGAGTAGAAATTTATAGAGGTTCATAAAACTAAAGAAAAGTGAAAAAAAAATCGACTTTAAATAAACTTAAAATTTTTATTCTATGGAAATTAACAAAGATATAAAATAATTTTAAAGATATTTCACGTTACAGATTGTATTGAAAATATATTGGCTTTCTGTATTAAAAATATAAAGCTGCAGAAACTCAAGTGTTAAAACATTAAACTTAGAAATTTTATCTTTTAGAAAATCAAAAATGCTCCAAATATGTTTTTCTACATCTTATACGTAGTACATTCTCTTAAAAGCTAAAACGCTTTTCTATTCCTGTTAAAAAGAAGAAAAAAACTTGTCAATGTGTAAAGATTTCACTCTACACCAATCTGGATACTTTATTCTATAGAAAAGCGTAAAAAATTCAAATATTTTTAAAGATATTTTTCATAATACACTTTATTGAGAAATTATTATTAAGGACAGAAGACATAGAGACTCTTCATGTGGTAAAAATCGAGTTTCATGTCAAATTAGGATTTCCATCCAATAGAAAAATGTCAACTGATCTGTTCTATCGAAAAGTATAAACGTTGACGGAATTATTTAGATTTAGACGGTAAAAATTGCGTTATACTTTAACTAATAAATTTTATCTTATGAAGATTTAGAAACTCATCAAATAATCTTTAAAATATTTTAGAAAATAAATTCCCTTGAACTACTTCAATTTTCACTGAGGACAAAAGATTATGGAGACTTGCCAAGTAGTAAAAATTGGATTCTTTGCCACCAGGGAAATGTTATCTCAGTCTACAAGTGATTTGGAAGCTTATTTAACAAGCAAATCCAAATTTTTTGGTAAAATATTATTTACTCTGGCAGACTATCCCGTAATATATTCGAAACAGTTTGAAGAGTTCTCTTTATTTATCACTTTTAAGCCTAATATTATTCTTCGTAATGGTACTTTGACTGGTCTAATAAGGTACCTAAACCAATCAAAAGTTGATATTGCAGCTCAAACATACCGTATGAACGAAGTAACTGCAGAAGAGGTAGATTTTTCTTATCCTTATAAACTTTATTCTAGCACATTTATCACTCGGAAACCACAGTACCAACCACAGATGTTCGGTATTTTTCAAACATTTTCTTTGTCGATTTGGATAGCCATTATATCGGTTTTAATTGTAGTGTCGTTAATATACTACTCTGTCTGGAAATGGAAATATCCGTTTCATAAAATTACTCTTCATGTTTTCGCAGTATTTGTGAGGCAGAACTCGATTTTAAGGCCTTCATCAGCGGTTGAAAACTTGCTCGTCTATTCGTGGGTTGTTGGAGCAATGGTTATTTGCCTGGCTTACGAATCCGTGTTTTTGTCTTTTCTTGCATTTCCCCCGGTCACTAAAATTAGAGACGTGTCACAGTTGGTCACAGCTGTAGAAAAGGGAGATTATCAGTGCACATCTAAAGTCAAATCGGGTACTAAGAATTTGCTGTTAAAATCAAAAGATAGAGATTTAAAAACAATTGGAAAATTCATTGTCAAGAATAACATAAGTTATGCAGATGTTTATCAAGATTTTCTCTATGGAAAAAGCAAGCAAAATCTCGCTTTTCTGGTAGATACGAAAACCGCTGATTCGTTGGATGTAGGAGACAAGTTCATCTCAGATGATCGCTTCCTAGAATCCATGGCTGCAATGATGATTCGAAAAGATTTTTGTTGCAAAAATATGCCAGAAACTTTTGTACATAGACTCATGTCTTCAGGAATCTATCACAAATATTACAGTGATAGTATATTTTTGTGGAAATAGCTAGTTTTAATGAAACAAGTGGAGGAAAACACTAGTAAAAGAACGTTAAAACTGATAGATGTTGCTCCTGCATTTATATTCCTAATAACAGGCTACCTTATATCTTTTTTTTCTTTTTATTGTAGAAATACTGATTAGTTGTAGAAAAAAAATGAAATATTTCAAAAATAAAAAAGAGAAAATTGCAACTAAGGAAAGTTCTGTGTAATTAGCATTCACATAATTCACACGTATTCTATACTTAAACTTCCATATCGTATTGGAAAAGTGATAGTATCTCTTTGTAGAAATTGCCAGTTTTAATGAAACACGTGGAGGAAAACACTAGTAAAAGGATGTTAAAGCTGCTAGATGTTGCTCCTGTATTTATAATTCTGATAACGGGCTACTTTGTTTTTTTCTGTTTCTTATTTTAGAAATACTGATTGGTCGCCAGAAGAAAATGAAATATTTGAAGAAAAATATAATTGGAAAAAGACAAATGCATAAGGAAAGTTTTGTCTAATTTGCACTGAACTGGATTGATCAATTCAGATGTTCTTAGCTGCCCAACAGTGACTTCTCAGACTACGAAACTATGTCTTTAGAGAATTATTGTCCGTCCCGGTCCCTTTACTGAGGTCTTAGAAAATACAGAATGCAAAATTCAGCCGAAGCTGTGCTCTTCGGTAAGCTCTGCAGAGAGCGAAATTTTGAACAGTAGATAAATGTATATAAAGAACACAATATTTGTGAAAAAGGAAATATTACAAAGTAATATTACTGCCGGGGAAGAGAAAGCTCCGACCCGACAATGGGCAGTGATTAAGTGGGAACCCTGGCCCTTGACTCAGTGTTGGATAAGATAGTAAGGATGAATAGAAAGTTATTGATGTTTCTAAGGTTTGAAAGCAAAGCCGTAAGCGATAAAATATTAGCCAGCCAACCGTGCGGAAGAACAGGAGGACGTCAAATTTCCGAGAGAGCTGTTAAAGGATAATTATAGAAGTAATGAGAGGCAAGAACATGACCACACTCGCAAAAAGGAGAAAGGGCTCTTTTCAATTTCAGGAGGTGGGCTCTAAAAGGACCATGGCCAGTAAGGAAAGCTGTAGTGTAGGAAATTTTCGGGAGATGATCCAAGGATACCATTGGGACCAGAACATAGGTATATTTACCATTATTTGAATATATCCACCACTGCTTCGTAAGATGGGGGCAAAGATATCTTTTGAGGTGTGATTGCGGTACTGGAAGAGAAAAATCAACTGATGATCCAGAAGTTAGTCTCCTTTGCTAACATAACCGCCGTTTAATTGCCTAAGATATCCTTATGGGCGGACATGTAGCCTAAATGGGTTTTGAAAGCTACATATTTTTAAGAGGTTCTGTTCACAATTCTTTTTTTGCATTTTTTATCATTTCATTTCCATAATCGAGGTGTTTATTTCCTACTTCCCTTTCCAGGCGGCATACAATATACATTTTTTTAAAACTAAAATTAAAATAGAAAATTACGTAAAATAACCGGATACGTTTTGACAAATGTCTAAAGAAATACTTGACGAATTCTTCCGGAAAATCGGGAATTTAAAGAAAGTATACTTTCTTTAAATTCCCGATTCGACTTCATATTTTTCAGCGAAGGTTTAATCATGAGAGCAATTATAGGACTAACAAGAATTTGAAGAAAAATAATATTTGGATTTACCTTGTAAAATCAAATGCGCTAAATGACCGTTAGCTATACATCGCATAATTATATGAATGTTGTACCACATTTGTGCTCATTTCTAAAAATATAGCACTTATACTCATGGAGATATAAGCGTTTTTCTAAAGAATTAAAAAAAAAAAATTCGTTTATGATTTATTTATATCAACCTAATTTCAGCTAGTTTCAGAAAATTTAACAAAGTACAGTAGAATGATGCACAGAATAATAGCCACAGAATAATAGCCCAAGATTTTGCTACTTGCAACAGCTATTTTGATTCTGAGTATTTCAATGATTAAACACGTACTTTGATTACAGATCTGTTAAATTTGCGCTTTTATATTATTTTGTTTAATTATTTATAAAGCGTTAATTTCGTTATGGAATATGGGACGTAAATAAACGCTAACCTATTTATATTGTTTCAAATGCAAACAGGTCTTCGGTAATCTAGATGCACACGATAGAAATTTTCTAAAATTCATTCTTCTGAATTATTTTTAAAACCATAAAAAATGAGTGAATTTAGATGAAGTTTTCAAAAAAATTGCATTTGAAAGTGTATTTTTTTATTCCATGGTGTAAAAATCAAAAGGTCGCCATGTTTAGAAGTAATTAAATTTGTGAAATTTAGAAAAGTATTGTTTAGTTCGTTGTGACAGTCCATGTGACGTCAGCATTAATTGTGGTTTTTACTTTATAATATAGATAAGCAATACGAATTGTAATTTTCCAACTGTGTGTATGTTTTCTTTACCAATCCGCATGATTGTATTAAAGTAATTGAATAGATTATCTGTGTTTGTGTGTGTTTATTATAGTAACTCAATAATATGAAAAAAAATATTCCCAAAAAGGAATATTTGACATTTCACAGGTCGACAGTTTACAATTTAGCGATTGCTTTTATTTCATATCAAATCCCACTCAGATATTTGACAATAACAACTCATTTTAGTTTTTTAAATAATGTGTTTTGTTTGATCATTAATCAGTGTTCATTCTTTCATGAATAGATAATTTCTTTGTTATAATAAAGAAACTTATTCAGGTTTCAATATTTTTTCATGAAACAGAATCACAAAAATACATTTGCGAAATCAAACTAACTGTATTGCCAAGCAAAATTATTACTTAACACGTGAGTATTGGCGCATTTACTGTCGTTAAAAATAAGTACTATGTTTTAGTAAAAAAGTAATTATTTAGATTACACAGTTTTTCCATTAAATAAATGGTATGCCTAGAAACCTACGAAAAGCACGCTCATGAAATGAGACGAAATATACATGTTCAATTAGTTCGATTACTTAAGTTGTGGGTTGTGTATTGTCGCATATACTAACGTAAACAATAAACATTTTGATCCTGTTTGCAGTAATTTTTACTGTAGTTTTTTATTATTTTAATGTATCAGTTGAAATAGAAAGGAATGTTTTATAATGATGTAAAATAATGAAAAAATCATTTTATAATATTTTTGTTATTAATTTATTTTAACATTTCGATATGTATTATGAATACCTACTATCAGCAAGCATACCAGTTTGTTGATTTTTATTGATTGCACATAAAAACAAACAGACTGCGAAAAATGTTATTTCCTTTAAGTTGGAAGAAACAACAAGAAATAACTAAAGAGGATAAAAATAATAAAATAATTTGAAAACATAAAAAAAGTCATGAATCCAAAGACTGTTGTATATTTTAATTCGGATTCTACAGCCTGAACAGAGATGTGAACTAAAATATATAAAATTATTAGAAAACTGCTAAATTGAACAATTAAAAATTTTAACAATCCAAAAAGTATTGGTCTCTTTAACCCGGCTTTTATTGTCAAGAACAGATGTGAAGTAATCAAACCTGATAAACAGGTAAATTTTAAGCCTAAATATAATTGGTAAAATCTGAAGCATAAAAAAGTGACAAATATTTAGTTTTAATTAAAAATTGATAGTAGTTGGTTTTAGCTTGCACAACGTTCCTTGTATTAAACTGATACTACATGGAAATCTAGAATGCAGTGAGTTTACATGTGATTATGAATTAAATAGAGACGATATTTACATAGATAATTTCTTGAAATAAACGTATTTGTGGTATAACAAAAAATATAGAACTATTCTAACCATGAAGTATTTTAGTTACTTTATTTGATGCTTAATTCAATAATTAAGAAACAATTACAGGTTATTTATTTTGAATGATTTTTATTCAGACTTAATATTATGCCGAATTAATATTCTGTCTATAATATTAATTACACGATTCAGATTTTGAATGCTTCAAGAAATTTTTTATTTTAAAGTTGTTGCACCTTATTCATAATTAATAAAGACGTCAAATAGTTTTTAGTTTATTTTTGAAAATATATATCTATTGGAAATTAAAGACTTACCATCCTTCATCAAAACTCAAAACTATGGAAACAGATAAAGTCGCAGTTATTGGATTTTATTTCCGTAAACAAATTTTATCTCAAGGATCTAAAGAAAATGTAAATAATTACATATCAAATAAAGCCAATATCTATGGAAGAATTCTATTTACGCTTGCAGATTATCTTACAAAATATTCAAAAAAATTCGATAGAGTTTTTGTTCATGTCACAGATGAAGTAAATTATGCACTTCCGAATGGTACATTGATGGGAATATTAGGGAAGGTAAATCGATCAGAAATCGATATTGGCGTTCAGCCAATTACTATGCACGAAGTAAGCACAGAGATAGTGGATTTCTCTTACCCGTATACACTCCATACTTCTACATTCGTAACTCGAAAAGCAGAATATAAACCCCAGATTTTTGGCATTTTCCAAACATTTTCATTGCCGCTTTGGATAGCTATATTTTCAGTCTTAATTATTATGTCTGTGGTATATCACGCCACCTTAAGAAGAAGGTATTCATTTCACAAAATTCTACTTCACGCTTTTGCGGTTTTGTTAAGGCAGAGTTCTAAAGTAAAATCGCTGTCAATGATAGACAACTTGCTCGTATTTTCGTGGGTTGTAGGATCAATGTTTCTTTGTCTGGCTTACGATTCCGTATTCTTGTCTTTTCTTTCATTCCCCGATATCCCTCAAATTAAGGACGTGCCACAGTTGGCCACGGCTGTACAAAGTGGACACTATCACTGCATATTGATTCCACAATCAGCTATTTTTGAACTGTTATCACACTCAAAAGATGAAAATTTAAGAATAATTGGAGAAGACATTGAGACGAATAACTTAAGTAACGAAAATACTTTTCAAGATTTTCTTCTTGATAGAAGCAAACAAAATCTCGCTCTTCTGGTAAATGCAAATGTCGTTGATTTGTTGACTATAGGAAACAAAATCGTCTCTGACGACCGTTTCCTTGAAAGCATGGCTGCAATGCCTCTCCGAAAAGAATTTCGTGGCAAAAAATTGGTGGAAAAATTCGTTCATAGATTTATGGCTTCGGGATTGTATTTAAAGTATCAAAATGATAGAGCATTTTTAATTCGTATGCCACGTCTGCAGAGCTACGAGGAAAAAGACAGCAGTGAAAGAAAATTAACCCTTACTGATGTTGCTCCTGCGTTTATATTTTTAATATTTGGACACACCATTTCTTTCATAGTTGTTATAATAGAAATATTGTCAAATCGTTGAAAGAATGTGGATCTTTTGAAGAAAAATAATAAAAAAAATAAGAATGAGAATCACATACAAAGAAGATTCCATGCAATTAGCTTTTAAAATTAAATTGTAATTACTCTATTCTTGTAATATCAAATCTTATTACATTTTGAATGTCTTGTATGAAAATAATATGGAAATTTCGTATAATTAGCATTATACCTAACAGCACTATGTATTTAATCTGAGAATATCACATTGATAATTTTTTTAATTATATGAGACTAATATATAACGAAGATTTTGTATGATTAGTTATGCACCAAATTACACATTGATCTTATAGTATGAAATTAGCGTGAAAAGATTTTAGGGGAAACGTACATATCCAGTCACATCATTTAAAATTCTCCCTCACCGTCTCTCATTTCTCTCCATTTCATCCTTTGAACTGAGCTTGTCATTAATACTCCAAATGAAAACAGCGGGTGACTACAAAGTCCATGATTCTTCCGTCGGTGTTTTATCTTGTATTTTATGAATTTGTGAGTATTTGACGCATTGTTAATGAGATTGCAGAAATTCTATTGGTGGGTTTGTAAGAGATAGTTGAACTGTATTATTACTATTCTTCGAAACTATCATCATTATTTATAACGATAATTAATAAATTAGTATATGACACGGTATCACATGGCAAATTACTTACTACAAATACTAATACATCAATACTTATCACAATTTACAAAACATGTTTTTGTATTTACTTGTATTGTAATAAATAAAAATTTATATGTTGAATATTTTTGTTTTATAGTGCAATTTTATTAATGAAAAAATATATTGAACATTTCGAAAAAGCGTTTAAATTTATTAAGCTTTCGAAAGCGTTATTTTAAACGTGTTAAGATGTGAAATGTGTTATGCTTAATGAAATAGGTACAAGCAAGATGTTAGTACAGTTGTAGTATATGCTATTTTAGATATTTATGATTTAATTACTTATAGCATTAGTTCTAATACTAAAAATTTTAAACTGAGCATTTGAAAATACTTTCATTATCTGTTATACCATTAATCAGGCGTGAAAACAGCCAACATAAAAATATAATCTTAACTCGCTATTTTACCTTTCTTTTAGATTATGACAGTAGTTGAATCAGGATGCTTATAAAATAATTATTAATATACAAATACAAATGTAAATAAAGTAAATTAATAATTTATAGCATCAGTTCATTAATTTATATGTACTATTATGTGCATGTTTGAGAATTTTGCGAGTTATTTTGCTTTTTTGAAACATTTTTAGAAATATGGTTTTCCTTGGCAGAGCGTTTACAAATGCTTTTCGTATTATCACGTTTATACCCTTTCTGTATTTTTGTTGCAATTTACAAGCTGTTTTTTTTTTCACTTTCTTGAATTATAAATGCGTAATGAACTGTTTTGTAATTTTTTTCTTATGTCCTTTTTTATGAAAGAAAATTAAATACAAACAAAAGAAACAAACCAAACAATAAAGTATTTGTGAAAGATTTTGAGCGCTCAACAATGAAATGTTCGAAAACCTATTTATAAATTGCAATATAATAGATCCTGGAAAAAAGAAAAATCTTGCTCAATAAATTCAGATTTATCAAAGAAAATTATCTTTACATAATATTTTCCGTAAAAGATTATAAAATGCGATTTCATCATGAAATATTCTGTAAATGAGTTACCATTTACATCTAAATAATACTAAAATAAACACTGCATAATTGAGAATGTAGCTAACTGTATGTACGGTGTCACTGATTGAATGATAATGCACTTTTGCAACTTCGAGTGATGTCATCACATTACGTAAAAGGAACGTTAGTCTTTCGAGAATTGCGCTAAACTATCTTGATTTTTGTTAAAGTTACGTAGAAAAAATTGTGTTCAGCTTAGAATGAGACACCCTGTATTTTTGACTGAATAAGCGGATTGCGATACTGATTTCCTGTACAGAAATTGTACTCAATTTCGACAACACATGCCAGTTGATCATCATAATTTCGTGAGTTTTATTTTTATCCCTAACATACTCTATGACAAAGGTTGTCACAATCGAGGGATAAACAATTTAGCTGCTTTGATATCACAGTTTTTGTAACTGTTAATTTAGAACTTATTTTGATTAAAACCACATAATGATCATTATTTTTAAGTCTTTTGCTAAAGTTTAACAAAACTCTAAAATCATCACATTTTCATTAATTTAGAATAGTTAGATACTTGAACATCATATGTATAACATGGCTTCGGTATTATCATTACAGAATTACTCATACTAATCTGATGCTTTTTTTTAAATATTTCATTAACTGAAAACTTATATTGTTAAGTCTCGTACATCATAATTTCTGCATTTTCTCAGAAACAGTAAAATTCATAATAATTTTGCCTAAAAATATGGAAATGTTTACCTTCTGGAGCAGGAAATCCTATGAATAAATTGTTTATTTTTATAATCCCATTTTTTAGAAAATCTCGGAATTTTTCCTTGCGTACCTCCTTTTTAAGATGTGGCAACAGCATTTAAAAAAACATTTTATATGAAATACATCAATTATTCTTAATTTAAATAACGAAACTTTGAATTTAATACAAATCTACACTCTTAAATGGGATTAAAAACAGCCTGTGTCGTTTTTAGCTCACAGGCTATCAAAGCCTGAGAGCTAATGTGCCCGCCCGTTCTGTATGTATGTATGTATGTATGTATGTATGTATGTACGTATGTACGTACGTAACGCGATAACTCGTGATAGAATTATCCGTTTTGCTTCAAATTTTGTTTACAGGTTCATTCTAATAAGGCGCTTCCCTGATTAGTTTTGGGAGTTCATTGGTTAAGTATAAAGGGGGGTAAGGGGGGGGTTAACTCCCCCTTAATTTAGATAAATGGGTTTTTCATGCAGAAGTATCCGTTTTTCTTCAAATTTCGTATATAGGTTCATTGTGATAAGGTGCATCCCTGATTATTTTTGGGAGTTCATTAGTTAAGTATAAAGGGGGGAAATGGGGGGCTAACCCCTTCCCCCCTTAATTTAGATAAATGGGTTTTTCATGCAGAATTATGCGATTTTCTTTAAACTTTTTATATAGGCTCATTGTGGTAAGGCACTTCCCTAATTAGTTTTGGGTGTTCATTGGGTAAGTATAAAGGGGGGTAAACGGGGGGCTACTCCCCCTTAATTTAGATAAATGGGTTTTCATGCAGAATTATCCGATTTTCTTCAAATTTTGTATATAGGCTCATTGTGATAAGGCACTTCTTTGATTAGTTTTGGGGGTTCATTGGATAAGTATAAAGGGGGGAAACGGGGGGCTACCCCCCCCTTAATTTAGATAAATGGGTTTTTCATGCAGAATTATGTAATTTTCTTTAAACTTTGTATATAGGCTCATTGTGATAAGGCACTTCCGTAATTAGTTTTGGGTGTTCATTGGTAAGTATAAAGGGGGGTAAACGGGGGGCTAATCCCCCTTAATTTAGATAAATGGGTTTTTCATGCAGAATTATCCGATTTTCTTCAAATTTTGTATATAGATTCATTGTGGTAAGGCGCTTGCCTGATTAGTTTTGGGTTTTCATTTGTTAAGTATAAAGGGGGGGGGACGGGGGGGCTCACCTCCCTTAATTTAGATAAATGGGTTTTTCAAGCAAAATTATCCGATTTTTTTCAAATTTTGTGTATAAATTCATTGTACTAAGGCGCTTGCCTGATTACATTTTGGGGGTTTATTGGTTAAGTATACAGGGTGGGAACGGGTGCTTATTCCCCCCCCTTTAATATAGTGTCGATTTCTTTATTTTTCGAGTGGCATTATTCTTTGAAAAAATAGCATAATATACAATTAGTGTGAATAGCCTGTGAGCTCAATGCCCTCAGTTTAACTGGGCAGTTTTCTTTTTTAATTTAAGCTATAATCCATTTATTCAAAGTGTTTAAAAGTAATTAATTTAGTCATTTTAATGACTTTGAGTAATGACATTTGAGAAAATCAATATTATTGGCTGCACCTCAACTCACTCAGTTTTCCATACAGTTTTTTTTCATAGAGTTATCAATTAATTGCAATTTTTAATCAAACAACGTTTATTAACGAAATGTAAGTGTACTATGTCAAAAACCTATTCAAAAACATTTTGAATTATATTCACAGTTCTAAGTTTTATATATGCATAGAAAAAAGGAATGTGAATACCAGAAATAATATGTATATTAGGTATTTTTCAATAGGTTAATTTCGCAAACATATATATCAGGATTTCCTGCAATTGTTTCCCAAAATAAATTAATTTTAAGCCTTTTCCCTCTGCATATTTCTTAATATGTCTAACGGGCTTTAAGCATGTGACGCCACAGCCCTGAACTGGCGGCATTATGATATATCAGAATGCCGGTATGTGCTGTCAAAAATACCACCAGAACAAGAATTTTAACATTGACCTAGGTCGCTGCATAAAGGTAAACCGAAAATTTGCAAATTTAATGAATGCTCTTGGATACATAGCGACATTTTGAATTTATATAACAATATATTAAGCATCTACTGCCACAACCAGGGCTTTACAAATTTGATAAAATCTGGTAGCCAGAAAAAAATTCTAGTAGCCAGTGAAAAAATATTTACCACCCCCTCCTTCCTCGTCATTAATTTTCAAAAAGCACGAAAGTTTTTATGAATTAATTGCGGAAAAATAATAACACAGGCATTGTTTAGAATTATTAGTTACAAAGTTTAGAAAGATAATATAAAGATAAGTTTTCTAATGAACTTATCAAAATCCTATATCTTTCAAAAAAAAAAATAAATACTGTAAAGAGTGAATTAACCGGCATGTTCAGAAAATGCTGATGGCCGAATGCTTCAAATATCCAGATAGTTGAATGCTACAAAATCTATATCTGCTCAGGAGCGCATTCACGAAATAGTGAAGCAGGAAAAAAAGTTTTCGCCTGTATTTCTGTCAAAGTCTCAAATAATTCTGATTTGATTATTTTAAAATTTACATTTGATGAACTTATTTTTGCAAAATTAAAAACAAAAGCTAAAAAATTTTTTTGTGTGAATATAGTTTCAAAGTTTATTTTTTAATATTGGGAAAGGGGGGGGGGTGGCATTTGTGCTCATTTCAAGAAAGCTTAGATCAATTTTTGTACAAAAAAGAAACAACAAAAACCCCATTAGATTAAATAACTTGGTCGCCAGTCGCGACCTGGCGAACGTGTTTGTTAAGCCCTGGCCACAACAATAATTTTTTGCGGTATTTTTAACAAATATGCATTAATAACACATCCTCCATAGAGCGCCATGCTAATACTCAAAAGTAAATACCACCAGAAGACTAATATTAAACCTGGACCTCAGGTAGCGTGCATAAAGTCCATTACACTACCATTACGGTTATATACATTACTTGCGGTGCACGAATGCATAATAATTATTCACAGACTATCTAATCACAGGCAATTTATTCACAGAAATTTCATTTAAATGAATGTTAATTATAAAATTCTTTAAATATAATATAGTCATCGTATTTAACATGCTTATTGCAGTTTTTGAACACTAATGTTTTGCGAGACGGTAAGAGATCATAAAAAGTTTTTAAATGTTGATGCTGTTATATAAATTTGTTGCGTATTAAAACTTATGCCATCAGAATTGTATGTTTCTTGAAGGTAAATATTTAAAATTAATTTCAAGAAAGTTCTTTAAAATTACTTTACTTTAAATTATTCGTTTTGCATAGAAAAGTATATAAATATTTCTTATATGATTCTCGACTCTTAAATATACACAAATATCCTCCGACATATGATTTAAAATAACTTTATTTAAATCACTTGTACATAGAAATACAGAATTGCATATATTTTTCTTGGCTGTGAACATTTATAGCTCTCGAACTTGCGTCCTAACTTTACCAGAATTTCACTGGCTGAAAGAGAAAAAGCTTATAAATTTCGCGACATTTATCATCAGACATTTTATCATCTCAGTGGTACAACCGTGCTTTAAACAATGACTATACAAACTTCAAATTTTAACAACTTCATTATTTTATGTTCATATTAAAACTGGTTTATAAGAAGACAAAAACAAATGTTACAGATGTCATGAGTAGTGAACTATTGTTTTTGAAATAGATGTTTTAATATGAAATATTCATAGATCATTAAAATTTGCAAAATCTGAATATTATTTAAGCGTATTGGAAGAATCATTATTGCAGTATCAACTTATACTATTCTATGAATTAGATAAACGTTTATTGACAAACATTTTTAATGTTACTATGAGCGTCCATTAATCTGTTTTCTATAAAAACCTTACTTAACGAAAATTCCATGGATGTTCCTTGATGGTAAATAAATTAAATTTCTTTAAATTAAATTTCTACTATTTTGTTTAGCTAAAGTATAAAAAACTGACTTGACGTGTTGTTTAAATTTTATTTTGGAGTGTCTTTAATTCTTATGACATATGACTCATTTTAAAGATTGAGAAAATTTTTAAACTATTCGATTTTTCATATTTAAAACTTCATTGAAGTCAGTTGAATTCGAAGTTTTTTTTTATGTATTGACAGTTATAATATTGTTGCTCCGATTTTGTTAAGCCTAATAAACATCTATAAATGTGCATAAGTTTCTTATGATTTTTTACTTACATGTAGATAATTATTATTCAGAAAGTATTATTAACTTACAAATATTCTGCAAGAACGCATCTAAACAGAGTAAACTGTGTAAATTCCGGAATACTTAGTGTAAATCTTTTTAAGTGATTAAGTTGATTGGTGTATATATTATTCTAAATAAACAATAATTTTTAAAATTAAAATTTCGGTTCAAAATAATATATATAAAAACTGAAATAATTGTAGATATTTTTATCACATTGGAAACAATTCTTGCTGTATTATTTTATTATATTGTTGTGTCAGTTGAAAAACAATGAAATGTAATGCTGTAAAATAATGAAAATGTGTGTGTATAATGCTAATCTGGTTTGTTGTAATGGTTTGATTGTAATGTGGTTAATTTTTGTGGTTTTAGTGGTTAACTGGAGAAACATTTTCTTGATGCATTGAAAACTTGGAAATCTTTTCTAAAACTAGCAATGGTGTGACTGAGATCTTGCTTAGGAAGCGTTTTAGACATCAATTATACCTTAACATTATGAAATTTTTGAATTTGGACACATTCAGTAATTTAATTTATATGCATATTTAAATATGTTTCTCAATGCTGTGAGAGTAGATTTACTCCTCCTACACTTCCTTCGCAGCACCTGTTAACTAGACAATGTACTATGTTGAAGACGTCATGCGTAATGTACTATTATTTAAAAATTGAAATTTAAACATGAAATATTTATGAATAGCTAGGAGTATTAGCAACTGAACTATATTTAAGCTGCATTTTGAAAGTTTTGAACAGTATTAATCTGCATATCGGTGACAGATGATCAAAAAGCTTAAAATGCTGCTGAACTTATATAAATTTATTGCGTATTGCAACTTATGCCATCAGAAATGTATGTTCATTGAAGATGTTATTTATAATTATGTTCAAGAATTGTTTTTAAAAATTACTTTAAATTATTCGTTTTGCATAAAAAAATATACTAAGCTTTTTTATACATTTATTGACTCTTAAATATTTACAATTATCCTCCGACGTATGACTTAAAATAATTTTATTTAAATTACTTGTGCATAGAAATATGAAATTGCTGATATATTTCCCAATAGAACATTTATAATTGCTCACCAAGTTGTGCCCTAACTGTACATAAATTTCACTAAAAACCTAAGGAACTTATAAATTTCATGACATTTATCGTCAGATATTTTATCAGCTTGTTGATACAACCAAGATCTTGATCCAGGGATTTTAACCAATGATTGGACTTCAAGAACTTCAAATTTTAAAAACTTCAGTATTTTATGTTCGCATTAACACAGGTTACTCAATGCTCTGTGAGGGATTTTAAACCAACCCCTCCTCTTGTATTACTCATTTAATGTGCCAGTGAAGTAGCCAATGTACTATGTTATAGAAGTCTTGCGTAGTGAACTATTGTTTTGAAATAGATTTTTTAACATGAAATATTATTGAAAGATCAATAAAATTTGCAAAAACGGAATACTATTTATGAGAAAAACTATTATTGAAGTTTCCACTTATACTATTCTATGAATTGGTGAGAGATTGATAATCGTTTCTCTAGAAATTCATTTAGCTGAAGTGTAAAAAAATGACATTTTATTGTGGCGTGTTTTTAATTCTTATTTCACATTCTAAAGATTGAGAACATTCTTAAACGTTTTCAATATTCAAAACTTCATTAAAGTCAGTTGGATTCAAAGTTTTTTTAATGTATTGAAAGTTATGTAGTTGTTGCAATTTTGGTAAACATAATGAACATCTATAAATATGTATAAGTTTTTTTATGATTCTTGACTTACAGGTAGATAATTACCCTTCAGAAAGTATTATGAACTTTATTGTTATTTTTAAACAATATAGCTGAAAAAAGTAAACTGGTTAAATCTCAGGATACTTACGTAAATCTTTATAAGCGACAAACTTGGTTGGTGTACACATTATTATAAATAAACTTTTATTTTAAAATCGAAATTTCAGTACAAAATAATATATATAAAAACTGATAAAATTTTAAAATTTTGATGCCGTTGGAAATAATTTGTATTGTAGTTTTCAATTATATTATTGTATCAGTTGAAATAGAATAAAATGTTTTGTCCTGTTGCAAAATAATGAAAGCGTTGGTGTATAAGGTTTTACTTGTTAATGTAAACTTGTTCCTTGTAAAATTTTGATGTACATTTTGAATCTAATATCCACAAGCATAATAGTTTTTAAATTTATCTTGAGTGTACAGAAAGACAATTTTAATCTGAAAACTTTTAGTTCCTTGAAAATGGAAAAAGCAAGACACAACTTAAGAGCATAAAAGTGATAAATTCATCTGAAACTCAAATAAAAAAGAATCCAAAAATTATTATATATTTTACTTTGGATTTTACAGTCAAGAATTATTTGTCATAAAATATTCATAAAAACTAAAACATATAAATTTATTTTAAAAACACAAATTGCACAAATTGTGCTTATTAGTTGCTAAAATCAGTGTAAAAATTGTTTTAAACTCATAAAAGAGCTAAAATCCTACATGTTTCGGCTTTAAACTTAAAGCCATCATCGGGGAAGAGGAACAACACAAACGACTACTGATCTTTTAATTTTCGACACGAGAAAATTGAAATCAACAGTATGGAAAAATTTAAATAAAGTAAGCGGGCGCTCTCTGTTGCCAAAGAGCGAAAAACAAAACAAGGAATTAACAAGGGGTTAAAAATGTATCCCATAAACTAGGTATGTTGAAAGAAAAGTTATCATTACAAATACAATCTTTTCTAATTTTAATTTCCAATGATTTCCTAATGGCGGCTTTAAATGGGTTATTGAACCTATGGATAATTCTTGCTTTATCGAAATTAATTACAGTATCATTATTTTTAGAGTAAAACCGGGAGAGTGCAGTGGATAACTTTCCAAATTTTATGTCATTTTTATGCTCTTTTAACCTTTACAAAAACTTTCTTTTAGTCATACCAATGCAAAAAATGATACTATTATTATTTAAGCTAATGGGGATTTCATAAACACCTGCGAATTGATCAGGGGGGATAGGATCTAATTTACATGAAACTAAGTCAACAATTTTCTGGGAGGGACAGCAATAAGATGGATATTGTATTTACGGAGGGCTCTTTTAATCCTTTCAAATATAATAGGTATATATTGGAATTTACGATAGTTTAACAGTATCATTATTTTTAGCGTAAAACCGGGAGAGTGCAGTGGATAACTTTCCAAATTTTATGTCATTTTTATGCTCTTTTAACCTTTACAAAAACTTTCTTTTAGTCATACCGATGTAAAAAATTATACTATTATTATTTAAGCTAATGGGGATTTCATAAACACCTGCGAATTGATCAGGGGGGATAGGATCTAATTTACATGAAACTAAGTCAACCAATTTTCTGGGAGGGACAGCAATAAGATGGATATTGTATTAATTTTAGCAACTAATAAGCACAATTTGTGCAATTTGTGTTTTTAAAATACTAGTTAACAGTGTAGTGTCCAAATGGATTCAATATAAATTTATTAAAAAAAAAATCTAAATTGACAGTTATTTTCCGTAAAATAATGTTTTATTTTAAACAGGTTTTTATTGTCGATAGCACATCTGAAGTAATTAAAACTGATAAATAGGTCAATTACAAGCTTAAATAATTGGTAACAGCTGAAGCGTAAAAAACTAGTAAATATTTAGCTTTAATAAAAAATAGGATTGTAGTTGACTTATGCGTGTATAACTGTTTTTTAATTAAACTGACTCCATACGAAATCTAGAATGCAGTGAGTTCAGATATTATTTTTGCAAGAAAATGGAAAGTGATTTTTAGCAAGAGAATTTCATGAAATAAACATATTTGAATTATAACGAAAGATGTTGAACTTTTCTAACCATGAAATATTTTCGTTACTTTATTTGATTCTTATAGATAATTCTAATAATTAAGAAATAATTAAAGTTTGTTTATTTTCAATGGTATGTATTTAGACTTAATATTTTGCTGAATTAATATTCTGTCTGTAATTTTTGATGTATGATTAATATTTCGAATGTTTCAAATAATTATTTTTTATTTTGCAGTTGTTGCAGCTTATGCATAATTTATGAAGACATCAAATAGTTTTTAATTTATTGTTGATAATATATCTATTGAAAATTAAAGCCTTACTATTCTTATTCAAAAATAAAAATTATGGAGACAGATAAATTCGCAGTTATCGGATTTTATGTCAGCAAGCAAGTTTCATCTCAATCATCTAAAGAAGAAATAAATACTTACATATCAAATAAAGCCAATATCTATGGTAGAATACTTTTTACACTTGCAGATTATCTTACAAAATATTCAAAAACGTTCGATAGAGTTTCTTTTTCTATCGCAGATCAAATAAATGATGTACTTGCGAATGGTACATTGACGGGGATAATGGGGTTGGTAAATCCATCAGAAATTGATATTGGCGTTCAACCAGTTACTATGCACGAAGAAAGCACAGAGACAGTGGATTTCTCTTACTCGTATAAACTTCTTTCTATTACATTTGTGACTCAAAAAGCACAATATAAACCACTGATTTTTGGCATTTTCCAAAAATTTTCATTACCGCTTTGGATAGCTATCATCTCAATATCATTTGCGATGTCTTGCATATATTACGACTCCTTGAAAAGAAGGTATTCGTTTGACAAAATTTTACTTCACACGTTTGCAATTTTGTTAAGGCAGAGTTCTATTTTAAAACCGTCATCAATGATAGAAAACTTGTTGGTCTTTTCATGGGTTGTAGGAGCAATGTTTCTTTGTCTGGCTTACGATTCCGTATTCCTGTCTTTTCTTGCATTCCCCCCCCCCTGTCAAATTAAAGCATTCCACAGTTGGCATAGGCTGTAAAAGAAGGACACCATCACTGCATAGTGCCTCCAGAATCAGCTATTTCTGAACTTTTATTAAACTCAAAACATGAAAATTTAAAAATAATTGGAATAGACATACAGAAGAATAACTTAAGTAACGGAAATACTGTTCTAGATTTTCTTTATGATAGAAGCAAACAAAATATCGCTTTTCTGGTAGATACAGGTGTCATTGATATTTTGATTATAGGTAACAAAATCGTCTCTGAGGACCATTTCCTTGAAAGCATGGCTGCAATGCCTGTCCAAAAAGACTTTAGTTGCAAACGACTGCTGGAAAAATTCACTCATAGTTTTTTGGCTTCGAGAACGTATTTCAAATATCAAAATGATCGAGCATTTTTAATTCTTCTTTCACGTTTACTGACACACAAGGAAAAAGACACCAGCAACAGAAAATTAACCCTTACACATGTTGCTCCTGCTTTTATATTTTTAATATTTGGACACATCATTTCTTTCTTTGCTCTTATCGTAGAAATATTGTCAAATCGTAAGAAGAAAAAGGATCGTTTGAAGAAAAAAAAAGATTGAGAATCGCAACCAAAAAAGATTCTATGTAATTAGCTTTAAAAATTAAATTTTAATTAATCTATTCTTATAATATCCAATCTTATCACATTTTGCAGTTGTTGTATGAAAATAATAAGAAAAAATTTGGATAATTAGCATTCCATTGAATAGTACTATGTATTTTACTCTGAGAATATCGCAATACATAAGATTTATTATGTAAAAATATTTCGTATGATTAGTTCTGCACTAAATTACACATTGATCTTATGGTATGAAATTCATGTGAAAAGATTTTAAGGGAAAAGCACACATCCGAATACCCACAACGGGTTTGAAATCCCTCCACTCTTCTTGCTGTGAAATTTTATTTTTTCCTTTAGAGCCGGACAAGAGATAAATTCGCCGAATGGAAACATTGGGCGACTACAAAGTACAGCATTCTCCCCTCATTGTTTTCTGTTGCACTTCATGAATTCGTAGATGCTTCACATAATCCAACTGACAATGCAGAATTTCCGTTTGTAATAAACATTTGAACTGTAATATTCTTCTTCTTTGAGACTATTGTTATTCTTTATAACGATAATTGATAAATTATGGTATAACGCATGGTAAATTTCTTATTAGGAATACTGATACATCAATATTTAATATAATTAAAAAGCATGTTATTGTAATTACTTGCATTCAAATAAATAAAAATATAAATGTCGATTATCTTTGTTTTATTGTGCATTTCATTTCTTAACTCGTGAGCAGTCGCGCCTGGTATGACATACCCAGGGTGCGTACGGTTTATTCAATTTTCACCACTATTTTTCGAAAAGTAGTCTTCCATTTATTTTATAGCATAATTTGTAAAAATTGGCTCCGACTAAATAGCGTCACGATTGTTATTTGTATTTATTGGTGACAGAGTAAAAATTATTCATAATATGGGTATGCGCGCCTTCTCCCGCGTTAATAAAGAAAAACTATATTGAACATTTCGAATACTTTAAAATAGTTAAGATGTTAAATGTATTATGCTGAATGAAATAGGCACATGCAAAATGTCGGTACAGTTGTAATATACGCTATTATATATATTTAATAATGAATTACTTATAGCATTAGCTCTAAAGTTAATATTTAGAAACTGAGAAGTTGAAAATACTTTCATTATGTATTATGGTATTAATCAATAGAGAAAACAGCCAAAAAAGAAAAAAAGAGAACTTATCTGGTTATTTCATTTCTTTTAACATAATAAAAGTAGTTTGATCAGGTTGTTTGTAAAGTAATTAATTATCAGCAAATTCCCTATTTACAAATGCTATTTACAAATGTTTTTTGCGCCTTTTCTGCAATTTACTAACCGTTTCTTTTTTCTCTTTACTGAATTTTAAATGCGTAATAAACTATTTTATAGTTTTGTTTTTTATTTAATATGAAAAATTAAATTAAATTAAATTAATAAAGCATAAAATTACGCATTTATGGAACATTTTTGTTAATTAAAACTCGCAAGTTTGATTCATTTTCTGTGAGATTTCAGTTAAGTTGATTCACTGTTTGAAAAAGGAGTATCGAACTCAAAAAATTCGTTAGTGTGAGTCAAAATTACAACTCTTCCAATTTCTTTTTTCATAATTTCATAAAAAAATTTCTGGATTTTAAAAATACGACTTTAAAATTCCCCCCTTCAAATGCCCATTTTCTACAAACTAGCAAAATTCCAGTGTAGATTACTCAGAAGATATATGTGTGTGGATGTGTTTTTATATTATGGTTCACACTTAATATCTGAAGTAACCTGTTCACTCACTCCCCTCTTTCCCCCTCCACACTTCTCTGCTCTGGGCACATTAAAAATATTTGACATTTCACAGGCGACAGTTTACAATTCAGCGATAGCTTTTATTTCATATCTGATTAATCCCCAGATATTTCACAATAACTCATTTGCATTGTTTAAATAATGTGTTTTTTCATCATTAGGCAATATTTATTCCTTCAGGAAGTAGGTAAAGTTTTTGTTATAATAAAGAATAAATTCATATTTCAGTGTTTTTCCATAAAAGAGATCGTATACGCAGAATCAGATAAATACATTTTCGAAATCAAACTATCTGTATTTCCAAGCAAAATGATTACTTAACATATGAGTATTGGTGCGTTTATTGACATTAAAAAATAATTACTATATTTAAGTAAAAAAGTGATTATTTAGATATTACACAATTTTTCCATTAAAAAGATGATATGCCTAGAAATCTACGAAAAACACATTTATGTAATGGGACTGAATATATGCTTAATTAATTCGATTACATAAAGTGTATGTTGTGTATTGTAGCGTATACTATCGCAAATATTAAACTTTTTGATCCCATTGGCTATAATTTGTACTGTAGGTTTTGATTATTTTATTGTATCAGTTCAAATAGAACGAAAGGTTTTATAATGTTGTAAAATAATGATTATTCTTATAATGTGTTAGTTGTCAATGTAGTTGAACATTTTGTTGTATATTGTGAATACCAGATATCAACATGCGTACCAGTTTGTTAATGTATACTGATTGTACAAAAAGACAAATATTCTCTGAAAAATGTTATTTCTTTTAAGTTGGAAGAAACAAGGAATAACTAAAGAGGATAAAAGTGACAAAGTAATTTGAAAACTTAAAAGAAATAAAAAAGAATCAACAATCCAAAGATTGTTGTATATTTTAATTTGGATTTCACGGCCTGGACTTAGATGTGAAATAAAATATGTAAATTTATTAGAAAACTGCTAAATTGAACGATTAAAACAATTGAACAACTTTCACAATCCGGAAAATACTGTTTTCTTTAAACCGGTTTTTGTTGTCAAGAAAAGATCTGAAATATTAAAAACTGATAAACTGGTAAATTACACGCATAAATATAATTGTTAAAGACTGAAGCATAAAATACTAACAAATATTTAGTTTTAATTAAAAATGGACTGTAGTTGGTTTATGGTTGCATAACTCTTCTTTTATTAAACTGACATTAAACGGAAATCTAAAATGCAGTGAGTTCATATGGGATCATGAATAAAATAGAAAGCGGCATCTAGCAAAAGAATTTCATGATATAAACATATTTGTGGCATGACGAAAGGTATAGAAATATTCCAACCATGAACTATTTTCGTTACTTTGTTTGATGCTTAAATCAATAATTAAGAGTTAATTAAAGGTTGTTTATTTTTAATGACTTAATATCATGCCGAATTAATATTCTGTCTATAATATCTGTCACACGATACATATTTTGAATGCTTCAAGAATTTTTTATTACATATTTTAAAGTTGTTGTAGCTTATTCATAATTAGTAAGACGTAAAAAACTTTTTAATTTATTATTGATAGTATATCTATTGAAAACTGAAGTCTTACAATTCTTATCCAAAACTCAAAATTATGGAAACACATAAAGTCGCAGTTATTCGGTTTTATGTTGGCAAGCCAATTTTATCTCACGGATCTGAAGAAAAAATAAAAGCTTACATATCACAAAAAACCAATATAAATGGAAGAATTATCAGATTATCTTGCAGATTATCTTACAAAATATTCAAAAAAATTCGACAGTGTTTCTTTTTGTATAACAGATCAAGTAAATTCTCTTTTCGCGAATGGTACATTGACGGGAATTATAGGAAAGTTAAATCGATCAGAAATTGATATTGGCGTTCAACCATTTACCATGCACGAAATAACCACACAGATAGTGGATTTCTCTTATCCGTATAAACTGAATTCTGTTACATTTGTGACTCGAATAGCAGAATATAAGCCGCAGATTTTTACCATTTTCCAAACATTTACATTGCCGCTTTGGATAGCTATTATCTCAATATTAATGGCTATGTCTGTGGTACATTACGCCACCTCTAAAAGAAGGTATTCCTTTAATAACATTTTACTTCACGTTTTCGCGGTATTGTTAAGTCAGAGTTCAATTTTAAAACCGACATCAATGATAGAAAACTTGCTCTTGTTTTCGTGGGTTGTAGCAGCAATGTTTCTTTGTCTGGCCCACGATTCCGTATTCTTGTCTTTTCTTTCATTTCCCCCTATCACTCAAATTAAAGACGTGACGCAGTTGGCCAAGGCAGTAAAAGAAGGACACTATCACTGCATAGCGCCTCGAGAATCAGCTTTTTTTGTACCGTTATTAAAATCAGAAAACGAAAATTTAAGAAATATTGGCGAAGACCGTAAGACGAATAACTTAAGTAACGAAAATACTTTTCAAGATTTTCTTTATGATAGAAAGAAACAAGATCTCGCTTTTCTAGTGGATACAAATGTCGTTGATATTTTCACTGCAAGGAAAAAAATCGTAGCTAAAGACCGTTTCCTTGAAAGCCTTGCTGCAATGACTGTTAGAAAAGAATTTTGTTGCAAAAAATTTGTGGATAAATTCACTCATAGATTTATGGCTTCGGTATTGTATTTCAAGTACCAGAATGATGGAGCATTTTTAATTCGTATGTCCGTCAACTAAAAGACGAGGAAAAATATACGAGTAAAAGAAAATTAACCCTTACAGATGTTGCTCCTGCTTTTATATTTTTAATATTTGGACACATCATTTCTTTCTTAGTTCTTTTAGTAGAAATATTGTCAAAACGTATGAAGAAAGTTTGAAGAACGTTTTGAAGAAAAATGAAAAAATAAAATTGATAATCACATACAGGGAAGTTTCTATGTAATTAACTTTGAAAATAGAATTGTATTTTTTTTTATACCTATATTACTAAATCTTATTACATTTTGTAGATGTTGTATGAAAATAATACGAAAATTTCTTATAGTTGGCATTGACCGAACAGTACCGAATATATATTTTATATATATATGTATATATAAAATTCCATTTCCAAAAATTCTCTATTTTAAATTATTCTTTTTTATTAATACCAGAGGATTCACTTTTCCCGCGTTACAGAACATTTTGCTAGGTGTCGAAAACATAAGTGAAAACCATATTTTTTTAATTGTAAACTCAAATAGATCTTTTTAATTTAATTAATTCTCTTTTATTGCACACTGGCACCACCAAAAATCATTTTTATATGAAGAATATGAATTATGTATTGAAATTTATTAAAAATGATACTTTTGTATTATCCGCTTGCCAAAGATTAATAGACCAAGAAATCGACAAGACTTAGCTAATTACAGCACCATATTTTGTTTCTGATTATTTCACTGTGAAACACAATGTTCGATTACTTATCTGAGAAATTTGTAATTTACTTATATAATTTTGTTTATGTATTTTTTTATTAAGTGCTAAAATCGTTATGGAATATGAGCCGGAAACAAGCGTTGATCTATTTATATTGTTTCAAGTGCAAACGGGTTAATCTTCCGTAATCCAGCTGCACCCGATACAACTCACTCCATTCCCTCCTTCCCCTTCCATGCATCTCTGCTCTGCGCACATAAAAATATTTGACATTTCACAGTCAACAGTTCACAACTGAGCGTCACAACTCTTATTTCATATCGTATCGCCCCTCAGATATTTCACAATAACAACTCAATTGAATTGCTTAAATAATGAGTTTTTTCATCATTAGCAATGTTTATTCTTTAATGAATATCTAACGTTTTTGTTATTATAAGGAAACCTTTTCATATTTCAGTGTTTTTGCTATAAAAGAGGTCGTATATGCCGAATCACATAAATACATTTGCAAAATCAAACTATCTGCATTTCCAAGGAAAATGATTACTTAACACGTGAGTATTGGCGCATTTACTGACGTTAAAAAAAAAAGTACTGTGTTTTAGTAAAAAATAAATTATTTAGACTACACAGTTTTTCCATTAAAGAGATGATATGCCTAGAAACTTACAAAAAATACATTTATGAAATGGGACTAAATATATATTTAATTAGTTAGATTACTTAAAGTGTGTGTATTGTCAAATATACTACTTCAAATATTAAACATTTTGATCCCATTAGCTATAATTCTTACTGAAGTTTTTGATTATTTTACTGTATCAGTTGAAATAGAAAGTAATGTTTATATTGATGTAAAATAAGGAAAAAAAATTTAAAATGGTTTAGTTGTTAATGCCTTTGCACAGTTTTATGTGCATTACGAATACCTACTATGAACAAGTATAACAGTTTGCTAATTTATCTTCAGTGTACAAAAAGACAAATATGTTCTGCAAAATTTTATTTCCTTTGAATTGGAAGGAACAGAGACATAATTAAAGAGGATAAAAGTGATAAACGAATCTGACACATTAAAAAGACATTTAAATTTGAATTTTATTGTCTAGAACTCAGATGTGAATTAAAATATGTAAATTTATTTGAAAACTGCTAAATTGAACACATAAAAATCCGAAAAATACTATTTGCATTAAACAGGCTTTTATTGTCAAGAACAGATCTGAAGAAATTAAAACTGATAAACTGATAAATTGCAAGCTTAATTAACTAGTAACAGCTGAAACATAAAAAATGATAAATATACAGGTTTAATTAAAATTTGTTTCTTGTTGATTGCATATATCTTCTTTTATTAAACAGACTCTACATGGAAATTTAGAATGCAGTGAATTCACATGTGATTTTTGCATTTAAATAGAAATCTATGTTAAACAAAATAATTTCTTGAAAAAAACATTTGTAGTATAACGAAATGTTCAGAACTATTATAACGATTTACTATTTTCGATACATAATTTGACTTTTAATTCATTATTTCAGAAATGATTAAGCGTTGATTATTTTCATCATTTATATTTAGACTGAATATCATACTGAATTCATATTCTGATTATAATTTACAACGTAGTATTGAGATTTACAATGGTTTAAGATTTTTTATTTTTATTTTACAGTTGTTGTAACTTATTCATAATCAATTAAGACATCAAACTGTTTTTAATTAATTTTTTTATATTATATTTATTGAAAATCAAAGAATCAAATTGAAAGTTATGATGTAGTTGTTGCGATTTTTGTTAAACATAATGAATATCTGTATATGTGAATAATAATTCTTCTTGACTTACAGATAAATAATTATTCTTCATAAAGTATTCCTGTAGCTTGATTGTTATTTTCCAAGAATACAGATAAAATAAAATAAACTGTTTAAATTATAGGATACTTACCGTAAATCATTTTCAGCGACTGACATGATTGTTTCAAATATTCTAAATATATTTTTTTTAAAGTCGAAATTTCAGTTAAAAATAATATTTATATAAACTGATAAAGATTTAAACATTTGATTTCATTGGAAGCAATTCTAACTCTAGTATTGGATTATATTATTCTATAAATAGTAATAGAATGAAATGATTCATAAAGTTGTAAAATAATGAAAAAGTTGATGTATAGTTTTTTAAATGTTAAGACTAGTCGAACATCGTGATGTGCAGTATGACTACCTACTACCAACAAGCAATTCGTTAATCAACAAACAATTCGTGAATTTATTTTGAATGTACCGAAAGACAAATATTTTCTGAAAAGCGTTTTTTCTTTTAAATTGGAAAAAGCAAGAAGACACAACTAAAGAGAATAAAAGTGATAAATTAATCTGAAAACATTAAAAACAAAAATCCAAAAATTGTTATATATTTTAATTTGGATTTATTGTCACGAATTCCGATGTGAACTAAGAAGTTACTTGAAGACTACTTACTTCAACACGAAAAATATTTAAATATGTCTTTATTGTTGAGAACAAATTTGAAGTTATTAAAACTGATGGATTACATCCTTGGGTAATTGCTAACATCTGAAGCGTAAAAAAAAAGGTGAATATTTAGCTTTAATTAAAAATTCCTTGTATTTGATTTATGCGCGTACAACACTTCTTTTATTAAACTGACCCCACACGCAAAAACTAGAATCCAGTGATTTCAGACATGGATTTTTCGAATGAAATAGAAATTTATTTTTAGTAAATGAATTCATGAAATAAACATATCTGTAGTAGTACGAAAAATATAGAATTTTTCTATCCATGAAATATTTTCGTTACTTTATTTGATTCTTAATTCAATATTTAAGACATAATTAAAAGCTGTTTGGTTTTTAAAACTACAAAGGATATTTAGACAACTATGCTTAATATCATGCTGAATTAATACTCTGTTTATAATTTATAACATACTATACAGAATTAGAAAGTTTCAAGAGATTATTTTTTATTTTGAAGTTATTGCAGCTTATTCGTAATTAACAAAGTCATCAAATAGTTTTTAATTCATTTTTGATAATATAAATATTGAAAGTTAAAAGATTATAATTCCTAATCGGAAAGTAAAATTATGGAGACAAATAAAATTGCAGCTATTGGATTTTACTTTGACAAGGAAATTTTATCTCTCCGATCTAAAGGAATTATAAAATCTTACCTATCAAATAAAACCAATATATACCGTAGAATGCTATTTACACTTGCAGATTATCTTACAAAATATACAAAAAAATTCAATAGAGTTCTTTTTCGTATAACAGATCAAGTAAGTGATGTATTTCCTAATGGTACATGGATGGGAATGATAGGGATGGTAAATCGATCAAAAATTGATATCGGCGTTCGACCACTTGTAATGAATGAAGTGAGCGAAGAAAGTGTGGATTTTGCTTACCCGTATCAACTTTATTCCGCTACATTTGTGACTCGAAAAGCAGAATGTAAACCGCACATTTTTGGTATTTTACAAACATTTTCCTCGGAGCTTTGGATAACTATCATCTCAATTTTAATGGTGATGAGTTTGATATATTACGTCACCTTGAAAAGAAGGTATTCATTTGAAAAAGTTTTACTTCATGCTTTTGCGGTTTTGTTAAGGCAGAGTTATATTTTAAAACCGTCATCAATGATAGAAAACTTGCTCACCTTTTCGTGGGTTGTAGGAGCAATGTTTCTTTGTCTGGTTTACGAGTCTGTATTTCTGTCTTTTCTTGCATTTCCTCCCATCACTCCAATCAACGACTTGCCACAGTTGGCCAATGCTGTTAAAAAGGGACACTATCACTGCATAGCATCTCGAGAATCAGCAATTTTTAAACTGTTATTAAAATCAAAAGAGGAAAATTTAAGAATAATTAGACAAGACCTTAATACGAATAACTTAAGTAACGAAAATATTTTTCAAGATTTTTATTATGATAGAAACAAAGATCTCGCTCTCTTAGTAGATACAGATATCGCTGATATTTTCGCTGTAGGCACAAAATTCTTCTCTGAAGACCGTTTCCTTGACGGCATGGCAGCAATGCCTGTCCGAAAAGACTATTGTTGTAAAAAATTAATAGAAAAGTTCGTTCATAGATTTATGGCTTCGGGATTGTATTTCAAGTATCAGAATGATGGAGCAGTTTTAGTTCGTTTGCGACGTCTACTGACATACGAGGAAAAAGACACTAGTAAAAGAAAATTAACCCTTACAGATGTTGGTCCGCCCTTTATATTTTTAATATTTGGACTCATCATTTCCGTCTTTGTTCTTATCATAGAAATAGTGACACATCGCATTAAGAAAGTGGATCGTTTGAAGAGAGATATACAAAGAAGAATGATAATTGCATACAAAGAAGACTCTAGGTAATTAGTTTTGAGAAGTTAATTTGTATTTACTCTTTTCTTTTATAACCAAATCATATTAAATTTTGCAGATGTTGTATGAAAGTAATACAAACTTTCATATAATTAGTATTGCACTGGATAGTATTATGTATTTTCCTCTGAGAATATCACATTTCATTTGATTTTGTAAATTATATAAGACTATTATGTAACGATGATTTTGTATGATTAGTTCTGCACCAAATTACGCATTGATCTTATCGGAGGAAATTGGCATAAAGAGATGTTTGGAAAAATTACACATCCGAACACGTTAAACGCATTTGAAGTCCCTTCCCACCATTTTTCTGATGTGAATTTTATTTCATCATTTGGAGCCGGAGATGTGATTAATCCACCAATTGCGAACAGTGGGCGACTAGAAACTCTCCCTTTCTGTCTTCAAAGTTTTCTCTTCTATTTTACCAATTCGGGGTGCGTCACATATTGATATTGAGGTTCCAGAACTTCCGTTGCTGAATTTGTAAGAATTAATTTGAACTGTATTATTATTATTATTATTCAAAACTGTCATTAGTCTTTATTGTTTTACTGAAGATAAAGAATTAATGGAATAAAAGCTAACTATTGGGGGAAAAAATAGTCTCTTCGGAAATTTTTTATGAAGCCACTCACTTTTTCAGGACATTTTATTTACACACAACCTACTAAATATTAAAGATTCTTTCATTCTTTCTTTTAAAGAAAATTGCTCTTCTTTAGCTTACGGAAACATTCGTTTAAAGATATTTCACAGTACCCCAAATCCCTATGATATTTGGGATTAAAACATTGGACTTCACTCATCGGCATATTAGAATGAAACGAACACTCAACGGTGCAATGTCCAATTTCAGCATGACCTGCATGAGGCATTTAATATTTTTTTTAGTTAATCTCAAAAATATTCAGTGGTGTGTAGCTATCGTATGCAGCTATTTTCCCGATCGCTTGCACTAACGTCGTAGTTGTGCATGAAAGTGTCAGCTCTGTTTTCTTCTCCAGCCAACTGCAAGGTGATATATGTGGTAAAGTTTTTGAACACACAGACTCGGTGCTGGTGTTGTGTTCATACACAACAATGCTTGCCCACATACGGCGAAATAATAAAAAAAAAGTCTGCTGTAGAACTTTCGCTGGGACGTGTTTGTCCATTCATTCTACAGTCCCAATCTTGCTCCTGATGACTTCCATGCGTTCTTGCACCTGAAGAAAGTCTTGTCCGGTCATCACTTTCCCCACAAACGAAGATAACATGACAACTGTGACAAACTGGTTTCATTCCCAAGTGGCAGACTTCTATGACACTGTATTACAAAAACTTTTCCCACACTATGACAAGTGTTACAATTCCGGCGGTTCTCATGGTGGAATTAGCTGAAACATTGCTGTATCATTTACAATGAATCTTTCCAGGTAATTATATTGTTTTTTTTTTACGGGCCTCGGAAAACTTTCAGTATGACCTGATAATATTCTTCTAGACTTTAATAGTCATTATAAAGATAATTAATAAATAATGGCATGGCAAATTACTTATTACAAATACTAATGTATCAGTACTTATTATAGTTAAAAACAAGTTTTTGTAATTACTTGCATTCTTATAAATAAAAAATTAAATATTGAATATTTTTGTTTTATTTTGCCTTTTAATATTAATAAAAAAATGTTACATTGAACATTTCAAACAATTTAAAAACGTTGAGATGTTAAATGTGTTACGCTGAATGAAATAGGTACAAGTGAATATGTCGGTATAATTGTAATACTATATGCTATTTTAGATATTTATTGATATTTATTAATGAATTATACTTCTAGCATCAGCTCTAAAGATAATACTTTGATATTGAGTAGTTAAAAAGACTTTCATTATGTATTATGGCATTAATCAAGAGTGAAAACAGTAAAAAAATAAAGAATTAAGGGCATAGATGTCATATACGCACTACGTTGGCGCAATTGCCCCCACCCCCCCGCCAATTTGGCGAAAACATTGTTTTCGAATATTAGTTACGAATAGCTTGCAATAATAGCACGTGATTTTTAATTTCAATATGATTTTTTTTCCATATAAAATAAAGCAATAAATGAAATAACTTCTATTCTTTTAAAAAAGGAAATAAAAATAAATAAATGATAGTTTGATATAAATAAATAGTATTGATATACATTATAATAAATTTAATTTTAAATGTAAATAAATTTAATTATAAATAATTTTTCGGCTCATTCAGAGCCGAAACTTGACTATCAACCTAATAAAAGTTATTTTACTATGCATTTATTAAGTTGTTAATTTACACCTTTTAGCATTTAAAAGAAATATATTGATATACATAATAAAAATAATTTATAGAATAAAAATAAAAATAAAAGTAAATAAACAACAATTTTTTTTTGCAAAATTGTCGGGGGGGGGGGGGGGGGGACTGCACCAACGTGGTGCGTATATGACATCTGTGCCAAAAAAAGAGAAAACTTATATGGTTATTCTCATTTTCTTTTAGATTATGAAGTAGCTAAATCATAAGGCTTGTAAAATAATTGCAAATTATGCAAATAAAATGTAATTAAAGTTTAATTAAAATAATAATAATAATTTATACTATCAATTCATTAATTTATATATACTAATTTGTGTGTTTCTGAGAAGTTTGCGAGTTATTTTACATTTCTGAAACATTTTTAAATATGTTGTTTGCAATGACAGGGTATCATAAATGCTTTTCGTGTTATCACGTTTATTTATTTTTTTGCATTTTTGCTGCAATTTAATAGCCGTTCCTTTTTCTCCTTTGCTGAATTATAAATGCATATCAAACTGTTATGTAGTTTTGTTTCTTTATTTCAAATTTTATGAGAAAAGAATAAGTTAAATTATATTAAAAAATTGAACATAAATAATAACTAGAATCCTTCAGGCCGAAATGTCGGAGCACTGAGTGGGATAAACATAAAATAAAACATTAAAAAATATATAATATATATATATTATTTTTATATTTACTGTTTAATAATTTATAAGAAAATTTACAATAACAGCTGTTGAATCTTGTTTATTCGGTCAACAGTTGCCTCAGATACTGCTCAAATGCTAAAAATGCTCAAATGCTCAAACTATCAGCAAGTGCCCCATTCTTCTAATTTGGTCTAGCATATCCTTTCCAAAAGGCACTTCAACGAGAACATCCTCTAAATGACGAACTCTACTAAACGCGACATAAGTTGCTCCAAGTGACAACTCCTTTTGACCAACGTCCACAGCAATTTTTGACAAAGTTAAACCCTGGGATTTGTGTATGGTGATAGCGTATGAAACTGTTAAAGGCAACTGAGTACGGGAACATGATACATTGTTTTCTTTCCAAGACTTTGTAATAGGTGTGGCAGGAAAAATTCTTTCAGTGAGAAATGGTCCTCCACGATAATAATCAGAATGAACCATTACTGTCTCATGTAAGCCTGAAGGCCGTAGTCCTGGTCCATAGACAATATATTTTACCGAACCAAGTGCACCGTTGACCATTCCCCTCACAGTCCACAGAGTGGTACGCAACATAACTCTGCATCCAATTGCTAAGAAAAGTTCAGCCTGAAGTCCAGATGCGTGCCCATCTTCACTCCATCTTGCTATTTGATTATTGTGGTCTGCTAATATTCTTGCCACTGGCTATTTTGATTTACTAAGTACTTCTTGATTATGTTCTTCAGCTTACTTGTTTGTGGGAAAAAGGCGTATGGCATATTGAAACCTTTCAAGTTGGGCAGGAGACAGTATAGATTTACGTGGTTGCATAAGGGCTGCGCATTGGTCGACAGTAACTTCGCCTACGGAAAGAGAATCAAAAGTCTCTTTAAATTGTACTTGCTGATCGTCGCTTTGTCTCATTGACTTTGTTAAGGTGAAACATTTTTCAAACGTCTTAAGCACTCTTTGTCCTCGCAAACAAAAATATTTCTTCAAAGGCAGAAAAGGCATTTAGATTTCTCCAGAAATAAATTCATCTCCGCATAAATATTAAATTTCTTTTTCTGTCGGTTGTTTGTCGTATTATTTAGGGACGAATTTTGAATATTTCAACGGAGAGGCATTTACTTTTCCCCAGAAATAAATGCATCTCTATATAAATATTAAATTTCTTCTACTGTCGTTGTCTGTCGTATTATTTAGGGACGAATGTTATTTATTTCAACGGAGAGGTATTTACTTTTCTCCATAAATAAACGCATCTCCGCATAAATATTCAAATTTTTCTTCTGTCCAATGTATGCAGCATTATTTAGAGTGGAATCTTGTATATTCCAACGGAGACGTATTTATTTTTCTCGAGAAAGAAATACATCTCAGCATAAATATTAAATTTCTCTTTCCATCGATAGGCTGTATAATATTTTAGACACGAATCTTGTTTATTTTAACGGAGAGGAATTTACTTTTCCCCATAAATAAATGCATCTCCGCATAAATATTTAATTTATTCTTCTGTCCAATGCATGTAGTATTATGTAGAAAGGAATCTTGTATATTTCAACGGAGAGGTATTTACTTTTCTCCAGAGAAAATAAATACATTTCCGCAGAAATATTAAATTTCTTTTTCTATAGATTGGCTGTAGAATTAATTATAGACGAATCTTGTTTATTTCAGCGGAGACGGATTTACTTTTCCCCAGAAATAAATGCATCTCCGTATAAGTATTTAATTTCTTCTTCTGCCTTTGTCTGTTGCATTATTTAGGTACGAATCTTTTTTATTTCAAAGGAGAGGCATTTAGTTTTCTCCATAAATAAATGCATCTTCGCATAAATATCTAATTTCTAATTCTGTGCAATATCTGTCGTATTATTTAGAGTCAAACCTCTTTCATTTCGACGGGGAGGCATTTACTTTTCTCCATAAATAAATACATCGCCGCATAAATAGTTAATTTCTTTTTCTGTCGGATGTCTATAGTATTATGTAGAGATGAATCTTGTTTATTTTAACGGAGAGAAATTTACTTTTCCCCAGAAATAAATGCATCGCCGCATAAATAGTTAATTTCTTCTTCTGTACAATATCTGTCGTATTATTTAGAGACAAATCTCTTTTATTTAAACGGAGATGCATTTACTTTTCTCCATAAATAAATGCATATCCGCTTAAATATATAATTTCTTCTTCTGTCTGTTGTCTGTCGTAATATGTAGAGATGAATCTTGTTTATTTTAACGCAGAGGCATTTACTTTTCCCTAGAAATAAATGCATCGCCACATAAATGTTTATTTTCTTCTTCTGTCAGATGTCTGTCGAATTATGTAGAGTGGAATCTTGCTTATTTCAACAGAGAGGCATTTACTTTTCTCCAGAAATAAATACATCTCCGGACAACTATTTTTTTTCTTCTGTCAATTGGCTGTAGAATTTTTTAAGACGAATCTTGTTTATTTTAATGGAGAGGCATTTACCTTTCCCCAGAAATATATTCATCGCCGCATAAATATTTAATCACTTCTTCTATCGGATGTCTGTCATAATATGTTGAGAGGAATTTTGTTCATTTCAATGGAGAGATATTTACTTTTCTCAAGAAATAAATGCATCGCCGCATAAATATTTAATTTCTTCTTCTGTAGGATGTCTGAAGTATCATGTAGCGATGAATATTGTACATTTTAACGGTGAGGCATTTACTTTTCCTCAAATATAAATGCATCTCCGCATAAATATTTAATTTCTGCTGTCCAAAGTATGTAGTATTATGTAGAGTGGAATCTCGTATAATTTAACGGAGAGGTATTTACTTTTCTTCAGAAATGAATACATCTCCACATAAATATTTAATTTATTTTTCTGTAGATTGGCTGTAGAATTAATTAGAGACGAATCCTGTTTATTTCAACGGAGAGGCATTTAAATTTCCCCAGAAATAAATGCATTTTCGCAAAAATAGTTAATTCGTGCTTCTGTACAATATCTGACGTATTTTTTAGAGTCAAATCTCTTTATTTCAATGGAGAGGCATTTACTTTTCTGCATAAATAAATGCTTTGATGTATAAATATTTAATTTCTTCATCTCTCGGTTGTCTGTCGTATTATGTAAAATGAATCTTGTATATTTTAACGGAGAGGCATTTACTTTTCCCTAGAAATAAATGAATCGCCGCATAAAAATTTAATTTCTTGTTCTGTCGGATGTCTGTCGAATTATGTAGAGTGGAATCTTGCTTATTTCAACGGAGAGGCACTTACTATTATCCAGAAATAAATGCATCGCCGCATAATTATTTAATTTCTTCTTCTTTCGGATGTCTGTAATATTATGTAGAGATGCATCTTGTTTATTTTAACGGAGAGGCATTTACTTTTCCGCAGAAATAAATGCATCGCCGCATAAATATTTTAATTTCTTCTTCTGTCGGATGTCTGTAATATTATGTAGAGTTAAAACTTGTTTATTCCAACGGAGATGCATTTACTTTTCACCAGAAATAAATGCATCGCCGCATAAATAGTTAATTTCTTCTTCTGTCGGATGTCTTTAGTATTATGTAGAGATGAATCTTGTTTATTTTAACTGAGAAGCATTTACTTTTCCCCAGAAATAAATGCATCCCCGAATAAATAGTTAATTTCTTCTTCTGTCGGATGTCTGTAGTATTATGTAGAGTGGAATATTGTTTATTTCAACGGAGAGGCATTTACTATTCTCCAGAAATAAATGCATCGCCGCATAATTATTTAATTTCTTCTTCTGTCGGATGTCTGTAATATTATGTAGAGATAAAACTTGTTTATTCCAACGGAGATGCATTTACTTTTCACCAGAAATAAATGCTTCGCCGCATAAATAGTTAATTTCTTCTTCTGTCGGATGTCTTTAATATTATGTAGAGGTGAATCTTGTTTATTTTCACGGAGAACCATTTACTTTTCCCCAGAAATAAATGCATCCCCGAATAAATAGTTTATTTCTTCTTCTGTGCAATATCTGTCGTATTATTTTGTGTCAAATCTCTTTTATTTCAACAGAGAGTCATTTAATTTTCTCCATAAACAAATGCATCTCCGTATAAATATTTAATTTCTTCTTCTGTCAATTGGCTGCAGAATTTTTCAAAGACGAATCTTGTTTATTTTAACGGAGAAGCATTTACTTTTCCCCAGAAATAAATGCATCTCCACATAAATAGTTAATTTCTTCTTCTGTCGGTTGTCTGTCGCATTATGTAGAAATGAAGCTTGTTTATTTTAACCGAGAGGTATTTACTTTTCCCCAGAAATAAATGCATCGCCGCATAAATAGTTAATTTCTTCCTCTGTCGGATATCTGTAGTATTATGTAGAGATGAATCTTGTTTATTTTAACGGAGAGGCATTTACTTTTCCCCAGAAAAAAATGCATCGCCGCATAAATAGTTAATTTCTTCTTCTGTCGGATGTCTGTAGTATTATGTAGAGATGGATCTTGTTTATTTTAACGGAGAGGCATTTACTTTGCCTAGATATAAATGCATCGCCGCATAAATATTTAATTTCTTCTTCTGTAGGATGTATGAAGTATCATGTAGAGATGAATCTCGTATGTTTCAAAGGAGAGGTATTTACTTTTCTCCAGATATAAATACATCTCCGCATAAATATTAAATTTATTTTTCTGTAGATTGGCTGTAGAATTAATTAGAGACTATTCTTGTTTATTTCAACGGAGAGGCATTTACTTTAGTAAATGCTTTTCCGTATAAATATTTAATTTCTTCTTCTGCCGGTTACCTGTCTTTTCATGTTGTGATGAATCTTGTATAGTTTAACGGAGAGGCATTTACTTTTCCCTAGAAATAAATGCATCTTCGCATAAATAGTTAATTTCTTCTTCTGTACAATATCTGTCGTACTATTTAGAGTCAAATCTCTTTATTTCAATGGAGAGGCATTTACTTTTCTCCATAAATGCTTCTCCGCATAAATAGTTAATTTCTTCTTCTCTCGGTTGTCTGTCGTATTATGTAAAATGAATCTTGTATATTTTATCGGAGAGGCATTTACTTTTCCCTAGAAATAAATGCATCGCCGCATAAATATTTAATTTCTTCTTCTGTCGGATGTCTGTCGAATTACGTACAATGGAATCTTGCTTATTTAGACGGAGAGGCATTTAATTTTCTCCAGAAATAAATGCATCGACGCATAATTATTTAATTTCTTCTTTTGTCGGATGTCTGTAATATTATGTAGAGATAAATCTTGTTTATGTTAACGGAGAGGCATTTACTTTTCCCCAGAAATAAATACATCTCCGCATAAATAGTTAGTTCCTTCTTCTGTCGGTTGTCTGACGTATTATGTAAAGAGATGAATCTTGTTTATTTTAACGGAGAGGCATTTACTTTTCCCCATAAATAAATGCATCGCCGCATAAATATTTTAATTTCTTCTTCTGTCTGATGTCTGTAATAATATGTAGAGATAAATCTTGTTTATTCCAACGGAGATGCATTTACTTTTCTCCAGAAATAAATGCATCGCCGCATAAATAGTTAATTTCTTCTAATGTAGGATGTCTGTAATATTATGTAGAGTTAAATCTTGTTTATGTTAACGGAGAGGCATTTACTTTTCCCCAGAAATAAATACATCTTCGCATAAATAGTTAGTTTCTTCGTCTGTCGGTTGTCTGTCGCATTATGTAGAGATGAATCTTGTTTATTTTAACGGAGAGGCATTTACTTTTCTCCAGAAATAAATGCATCGCCGCATAATAATTTAATTTCTTCTTCTGTCGGATGTCTGTAATATTATGTAGAGATGAATCTTGTTTATTTTAACGGAGAGGCATTTACTTTTCCCCAGAAATAAATGCATCGCCGCATAAATATTTTAATTTCTTCTTCTGTCGGATGTCTGTAGTATTATGTAGATATGAATCTTGTTTATTTTAACGGAGAGGCATTTACTTTTCCCCAGAAATAAATGCACCCCCGAATAAATAGTTAATTTCTTCTTCTGTGCAATATATGTCGTATTATTTTGTGTCAAATCTCTTTTATTTCAACTGGGAGTCATTTACTTTTCTCCTTAAATAAATGCATCTCCGTATAAATATTTAATTTCTTCTGTCAATTGGCTGTAGAATTTTTCAAAGACGAATCTTGTTTATTTTAACGGTGAGAAATTTACTTTTCCCCAGAAATAAATGCATCGCCGCATAAATAGTTAATTTCTTCTTCTGTACAATATCTGTCGTATTATTTAGAGACAAATCTCTTTTATTTAAACGAAGATGCATTTACTTTTCTCCATAAATAAATGCATATCCGCTTAAATATATAATTTCTTCTTCTGTCTGTTGTCTGTCGTAATATGTAGAGATGAATCTTGTTTATTTTAACGCAGAGGCATTTACTTTTCCCTAGAAATAAATGCATCGCCACATAAAAGTTTATTTTCTTCTTCTGTCAGATGTCTGTCGAATTATGTAGAGTGGAATCTTGCTTATTTCAACAGAGAGGCATTTACTTTTCTCCAGAAATAAATACATCTCCGGACAACTATTTTTTTTCTTCTGTCAATTGGCTGTAGAATTTTTTAAGACGAATCTTGTTTATTTTAATGGAGAGGCATTTACCTTTCCCCAGAAATATATTCATCGCCGCATAAATATTTAATCACTTCTTCTATCGGATGTCTGTCATAATATGTTGAGAGGAATTTTGTTCATTTCAATGGAGAGACATTTACTTTTCTCAAGAAATAAATGCATCGCCGCATAAATATTTAATTTCTTCTTCTGTAGGATGTCTGAAGTATCATGTAGCGATGAATATTGTACATTTTAACGGTGAGGCATTTACTTTTCCTCAAATATAAATGCATCTCCGCATAAATATTTAATTTCTGCTGTCCAAAGTATGTAGTATTATGTAGAGTGGAATCTCGTATAATTTAACGGAGAGGTATTTACTTTTCTTCAGAAATGAATACATCTCCACATAAATATTTAATTTATTTTTCTGTAGATTGGTTGTAGAATTAATTAGAGACGAATCCTGTTTATTTCAACGGAGAGGCATTTAAATTTCCCCAGAAATAAATGCATTTTCGCAAAAATAGTTAATTCGTGCTTCTGTACAATATCTGACGTATTTTTTAGAGTCAAATCTCTTTATTTCAATGGAGAGGCATTTACTTTTCTGCATAAATAAATGCTTTGATGTATAAATATTTAATTTCTTCATCTCTCGGTTGTCTGTCGTATTATGTAAAATGAATCTTGTATATTTTAACGGAGAGGCATTTACTTTTCCCTAGAAATAAATGAATCGCCGCATAAAAATTTAATTTCTTGTTCTGTCGGATGTCTGTCGAATTATGTAGAGTGGAATCTTGCTTATTTCAACGGAGAGGCACTTACTATTCTCCAGAAATAAATGCATCGCCGCATAATTATTTAATTTCTTCTTCTTTCGGATGTCTGTATTATTATGTAGAGATGCATCTTGTTTATTTTAACGGAGAGGCATTTACTTTTCCGCAGAAATAAATGCATCGCCGCAGAAATATTTTAATTTCTTCTTCTGTCGGATGTCTGTAATATTATGTAGAGTTAAAACTTGTTTATTCCAACGGAGATGCATTTACTTTTCACCAGAAATAAATGCATCGCCGCATAAATAGTTAATTTCTTCTTCTGTCGGATGTCTTTAGTATTATGTAGAGATGAATCTTGTTTATTTTAACTGAGAAGCATTTACTTTTCCCCAGAAATAAATGCATCCCCGAATAAATAGTTAATTTCTTCTTCTGTCGGATGTCTGTAGTATTATGTAGAGTGGAATATTGCTTATTTCAACGGAGAGGCATTTACTATTCTCCAGAAATAAATGCATCGCCGCATAATTATTTAATTTCTTCTTCTGTCGGATGTCTGTAATATTATGTAGACATAAAACTTGTTTATTCCAACGGAGATGCATTTACTTTTCACCAGAAATAAATGCTTCGCCGCATAAATAGTTAATTTCTTCTTCTGTCGGATGTCTTTAATATTATGTAGAGGTGAATCTTGTTTATTTTCACGGAGAACCATTTACTTTTCCCCAGAAATAAATGCATCCCCGAATAAATAGTTTATTTCTTCTTCTGTGCAATATCTGTCGTATTATTTTGTGTCAAATCTCTTTTATTTCAACAGAGAGTCATTTAATTTTCTCCATAAACAAATGCATCTCCGTATAAATATTTAATTTCATCTTCTGTCAATTGGCTGCAGAATTTTTCAAAGACGAATCTTGTTTATTTTAACGGAGAAGCATTTACTTTTCCCCAGAAATAAATGCATCTCCACATAAATAGTTAATTTCTTCTTCTGTCGGTTGTCTGTCGCATTATGTAGAAATGAAGCTTGTTTATTTTAACCGAGAGGTATTTACTTTTCCCCAGAAATAAATGCATCGCCGCATAAATAGTTAATTTCTTCCTCTGTCGGATATCTGTAGTATTATGTAGAGATGAATCTTGTTTATTTTAACGGAGAGGCATTTACTTTTCCCCAGAAAAAAATGCATCGCCGCATAAATAGTTAATTTCTTCTTCTGTCGGATGTCTGTAGTATTATGTAGAGATGGATCTTGTTTATTTTAACGGAGAGGCATTTACTTTTGCCTAGATATAAATGCATCGCCGCATAAATATTTAATTTCTTCTTCAGTAGGATGTATGAAGTATCATGTAGAGATGAATCTCGTATGTTTTAAAGGAGAGGTATTTACTTTTCTCCAGATATAAATACATCTCCGCATAAATATTAAATTTATTTTTCTGTAGATTGGCTGTAGAATTAATTAGAGACTATTCTTGTTTATTTCAACGGAGAGGCATTTACTTTAGTAAATGGTTTTCCGTATAAATATTTAATTTCTTCTTCTGCCGGTTACCTGTCTTTTCATGTTGTGATGAATCTTGTATAGTTTAACGGAGAGGCATTTACTTTTCCCTAGAAATAAATGCATCTTAGCATAAATAGTTAATTTCTTCTTCTGTACAATATCTGTCGTACTATTTAGAGTCAAATCTCTTTATTTCAATGGAGAGGCATTTACTTTTCTCCATAAATGCTTCTCCGCATAAATAGTTAATTTCTTCTTCTCTCGGTTGTCTGTCGTATTATGTAAAATGAATCTTGTATATTTTATCGGAGAGGCATTTACTTTTCCCTAGAAATAAATGCATCGCCGCATAAATATTTAATTTCTTCTTCTGTCGGATGTCTGTCGAATTACGTACAATGGAATCTTGCTTATTTAGACGGAGAGGCATTTAATTTTCTCCAGAAATAAATGCATCGACGCATAATTATTTAATTTCTTCTTTTGTCGGATGTCTGTAATATTATGTAGAGATAAATCTTGTTTATGTTAACGGAGAGGCATTTACTTTTCCCCAGAAATAAATACATCTCCTCATAAATAGTTAGTTCCTTATTCTGTCGGTTGTCTGACGTATTATGTAAAGAGATGAATCTTGTTTATTTTAACGGAGAGGCATTTACTTTTCCCCATAAATAAATGCATCGCCGCATAAATATTTTAATTTCTTCTTCTGTCTGATGTCTGTAATAATATGTAGAGATAAATCTTGTTTATTCCAACGGAGATGCATTTACTTTTCTCCAGAAATAAATGCATCGCCGCATAAATAGTTAATTTCTTCTAATGTAGGATGTCTGTAATATTATGTAGAGTTAAATCTTGTTTATGTTAACGGAGAGGCATTTACTTTTCCCCAGAAATAAATACATCTCCGCATAAATAGTTAGTTTCTTCGTCTGTCGGTTGTCTGTCGCATTATGTAGAGATGAATCTTGTTTATTTTAACGGAGAGGCATTTACTTTTCTCCAGAAATAAATGCATCGCCGCATAATAATTTAATTTCTTCTTCTGTCGGATGTCTGTAATATTATGTAGAGATGAATCTTGTTTATTTTAACGGAGAGGCATTTACTTTTCCCCAGAAATAAATGCATCGCCGCATAAATATTTTAATTTCTTCTTCTGTCGGATGTCTGTAGTATTATGTAGATATGAATCTTGTTTATTTTAACGGAGAGGCATTTACTTTTCTCCTTAAATAAATGCATCTCCGTATAAATATTTAATTTCTTCTGTCAATTGGCTGTAGAATTTTTCAAAGACGAATCTTGTTTATTTTAACGGTGAGAAATTTACTTTTCCCCAGAAATAAATGCATCGCCGCATAAATAGTTAATTTCTTCTTCTGTACAATATCTGTCGTATTAATTAGAGCCAAATATCTTTTATTTCAACGGAGATGCATTTACTTTTCTCCAAAAATAAATGCATCGCCGCATAATAAATTAATTTCTTCTTGTATCGGATATCTGTCGTAGTATGTAGAGTGGAATATTTTAATTCAATGGAGAGGCATTTACTTTTCTCAAGAAAGAAATGCATCGCCGCATAAATATTTAATTTCTTCTTCTGTAGGATGTCTGAAGTATCATGTAAATATGAATCTTGTATATTTTAACGGAGAGTCATTTACTTTTCCTCAGAATTAAATGCATTTCCGCATAAATATTTCACTTCTTCTGTCCAAAGTATGTATTATTATGTTGAGTGGAATCTCGTATATTTCAACGGAGAGGTATTTATTTTTCTCCAGAAATAAATACATCTCCGCATAAATATTAAATTTATTTTTCTGTAGATTAGCTGAAGATTTAGTTAGAGACGATTCTTGTTTATTTCAGCGGAGTGGAATTTACTTTTCCCCAGCAATAAATGCATCATTGCATAAAAAGTTTCGTAAAAGAAGTTAAGTTAAGTTTGCATAAAAGTTTGCATAAAAGTTTCATCTTCTGTACAATATCTGTCGCATTATTTAGAGTCAAATCTCTTTTATTTCTACGGAGAGTCATTTACTTTTCTCCCTAAATAAATGCATCTCCATATAAATTTTAATTTCTTTTTTGGTCTGTTGTCTGTCGTATCATATCGTATCACGTTGTTTGCCGTAGAGATGAATCTTGTTTATTTTAACGAAGAGGAATTACTTTCCCCCAAAAATAAATGCATCGCCTTATAAATTGTTAATTTCATCTTCGATCGGTTGTCTGTCGTATTATGTAGAGTGGAATCTTGAACATTTCAACGGAGAGGCATTTACTTTTCCCCAGAAATAAATGCATCACCGCAAAAATAGATAATTTCTTCTTCTGTTGGATGTCTGTAGTATTATGCAGAGATGAATCTTGTTTATTTTAACTGAGATGCAATCACTTTCCCCCAAAAATAAATACATCTCCGCATAAATAGTTAATTTCTTCTTCTGTCGGTTGTCTGTTGTATTATGAAGAGATGCATCTTGTTTATTTGAACGGAGAGGCTTTTACTTTTCCCCAGAAATAAATGCATCACCGCATGAATAGTTAAATTCTTTATCTTTCGGTTTCTTCTTCTGTACAATATCTGTCATATTATTTAGAGTCAGATATCATTTATTTCAACGGAGAGGCATTCACTTTTCCCAAGAAATAAAAGCATCGCCGCATAAATATTTAATTTCATATTCGATCGGTTGTCTGTTGTATTATGTAGAGTGGAATCTTGTTTATTTCAACGGAGAGGCATTTAATTTTCTCCAGAAAAATGCATCGCCGAATAAATATTTTAATTTCATCTTCTGTCTGATGTCTGTAATATTATGTAGAGATAAATCTTGTTTATTGCAACGGAGATGCATTTACTTTTCTCCAGAAATAAATGCATCGCCGCATAAATAGTTAATTTCTTCTTCTGTAGGATGTCTGTAATATTATGTTGAGTTAAATCTTGTTTACTTTAACGGAGAGGCATTTACTTTTCCCCAGAAATAAATACATCTGCGCATAAATAGTTAGTTTCTTCGTATCTCGGTTGTCTGTCGTATTATGTAGAGATGAATCTTGTTTATTTTAACGGAGAGGCATTTACTTTTCCCTAGAAATAAATGCATCGCCGCATAAATAGTTAATTTCTTCTTCTGTCGGATGTTTGTAGTATTATGTAGAGATGAATCTTAATTATTTAAACGGAGAGGCATTTACTTTTCCTCACAAATAAATGCATCGCGCATAAAAATTTAATTTCTTCTTCTGTAATTGTCTGAAGTATCATGTACAGATGAATCTTATTTATTTTAACGGAGAGGCATTTACTTTTTTCTAGAAATAAATGCATCGCCGCATAAATAGTTAGTTTCTTCGTCTGTCGGTTGTCTGTCGTATTATGTAGAGATGAATCTTGTTTATTTTAACGGAGAGGCATTTACTATTCTCCAGAAATAAATGCATCGCCGCATAATTATTTAATTTCTTCTTGTATCGGATGTTTGTCGTAGTATGTAGAGTGGAATCTTTTAATTCAATGGAGATGTATTAACTTTTCTCAAGAAATAAATTCATCGCCGCATAAATAGTTAATTTCTTCTTTTGTACAATATCTGTCGTATTATTTAGAGTCAAATCTCTTTTATTTCAACGGAGAGTCATTTACTTTTCTCCCTAAATAAATGCATCTCCATATAAATTTTAATTTCTTTTTTGGTCTGTTGTCTGTCGTATCATGTCGTATCATGTTGTTTGCCGTAGAGATGAATCTTGTTTATTTTAACGGAGAGGCATTTACTTTTCCCTAGAAATAAATGCATCACTGCAAAAATAGATAAATTCTTCTTCTGTTGGATGTCTGTAGTAGTATGTAGAGATGAATCTTGTTTATTTTAACGGAGATGCAATCACTTTCCCCCAAAAATAAATACATCTCCGCATAAATAGTTAATTTCTTCTTCTGTCTGTTGTCTGTTGTATTATGTAGAGATGCATCTTGTTTATTTGAACGGAGAGGCTTTTACTTTTCCCCAGAAATAAATGCATCACGGCATGAACAGTTAAATTCTTTTTCTTTTGGTTTCTTCTTCTGTACAATATCTGTCATATTATTTAGAGTCAGATATCATTTATTTCAACGGAGAGGCATTCACTTTTCCCAAGAAATAAAAGCATCGCCGCATAAATATTTAATTTCCTATTCGGTCGGTTGTCTGTTGTATTATGTAGAGTGGAATCTTGTTTATTTCAACGGAGAGGCATTTAATTTTCTCCAGAAATAAATGCATCGCCGAATAAATATTTTAATTTCATCTTCTGTCTGATGTCTGTAATATTATGTAGAGATAAATCTTGTTTATTGCAACGGAGATGCATTTACTTTTCTCCAGAAATAAATGCATCGCCGCATAAATAGTTAATTTCTTCTTCTGTCGGATGTTTGTAGCATTATGTAGAGATGAATCTTGTTTATTTTAACGGAGAGGCATTTACTTTTCCCTAGAAATAAATGCATCGCCGCATAATAATTTAATTTCTTGTTGTATCGGATGTCTGTCGTAGTGTGTAGAGTGGAATCTTTTAATTCAATGTAGAGGCATTTATTTTTCCCTAGAAATAAATGCATCGCCGCATAAATATTTAATTTCATCTTCGATCGGTTGTCTGTTTTATTACTTAGAGTCGAATCTTGATTATTTCAATGGAGAGGCATTTACTTTTCCCCAGAAATAAATGCATCGCCGCATAAACAGTTAATTTCTTCTTCTGTCGGATGTCTGTACTATTAGGTAGAGATGAATCTTGTTTATTTTAACGGAGAGGCATTTACTTTTCCCTAGAAATAAATGCATCGCCGCATAAATAGTTAATTTCTTCTTCTGTCGCATGTCTGTAGTATTATGTAGAGATGAATCTTGTATATTTTAACGGAGAGGCATTTACTTTTCCTCCGAAATAAATGCATCGCCGCATAATAATTTAATTTCTTCTTGTATCGTATGTCTGTCGTAGTATGTAGAGTGGAATCTTGTATATTTTAACTTAGAGGCATTTACTTTTCCTCCGGAATAAATGCATCGCCGCATAAATATTTATTTTATTCTTCTGTAATTGTCTGAAGTATCATGTAGAGATGAATCTCGTATATTTCAACGGAGAGGTATTTACTTTTCCCCATAAATAAATACATCTCCGCATAAATATTTAATTTCATCTTCGATCGGTTGTCTGTCGTATTATGTAGAGATGAATCTTGTTTATTTCAACGGAGAGGAATTTACTTTTCCCCAGAAATAAATGCATCGCCGCTTAAATAGTTAATTTCTTCTTCTGTCGGATGTTTGTAGAATTATGTAGAGATGAATCTTGTTTATTTTAACGGAGAGGCATTTACTTTTCCCTAGAAATAAATGCATCTCCCCATAAATAGTTAATTTCTTCTTCTGTAATTGTCTGAAGTATCATGTAGAGATGAATCTCGTATATTTCAACGGAGAGGTATTTACTTTTCCCCAGAAATAAATACATCTCCGCATAAATATTTAAATTCTTCTGCTATCGGTTGACTGTCGTATTATGTAGAGATGAATCTTTTATATTTTAAAGGAGAGGCATTTATTTTTCCCCAGAAATAAATGCATCGCCGCATAAATAGTTAATTTATTTTTTTGACGGATGTCTGTAGCATTATGTAGAGAGGAATCTTGTTTATTTTAACGGAGAGGCATTTACTTTTCCCTAGAAATAAATGCATCGCCGCATAAATAGTTAATTTCTTCTTCTGTCTTTTGTCTGTCGTATTATGTCGAGATGAATCTTGTTTATTTTAACGGAGAGGCATTTACTTTTCCTCTAGAAATAAATGCATCTCCGCATAAATAGTTAATTTATTCTTCTGTACAATATCTGTCGTATTATTTAGAGTCAGATCTTTTATATTTCAACGGAGAGTCATTTACTTTTCTCCATAAATAAATGCATAACCTCATAAATATTTAATTCCATCTTCGATCGGTTGTCTGTTGTATTATGTAGAGTGGAATCTTGTTTATTTCAACGGAGAGGCATTTACTTTTCCCCATTAATAAATGCATCGCCGCATAAATATTTAATTTCATCTTCGATCGGTTGTCTGTTGTATTATGTAGGGTTGAATCTTGTTTATTTCAACGGAGAGGCATTTACTTTTCCCCAGAAATAAATGCATCTCCGCATAAATAGTTAATATCTTCTTCTGTAGGATGTCTGTAGTATTATGTAGAGATGAATCTTGTATATTTTAACAGAGAGGCATTTACATTCCCTCAGAAATAAATGCATCACCGCATAAATATTTAATTTCTTCTTCTGTAATTGTTTGAATTATCATGTAGAGATGAATCTCGTATATTTCAACGGAGAGGTATTTACTTTTCCCCAGAAATAAATACATCTCCGCATAAATATTTAAATTCTTCTGCTATCGGTTGACTGTCGTATTATGAAGAGATGAATCTTTTATATTTTAACGGAGAGACATTTACTTTTCCCCAGAAATAAATGCATCGCCGCATAAATAGTTAATTTATTTTTTTGACGGATGTCTGTAGCATTATGTAGAGATGAATCTTGTTTATTTTAACGGAGAGGCATTTACTTTGCCCCAGAAATAAATGCATCGCCGCATAAATATTTAATTTCTTCTTGTATCGGATGTCTGTCTTAGTACGTAGAGTAGAATCTTTTAATTTAACGGAGAGGCATTTACTTTTCCCCAGAAATAAATGCATCGCCGCATAATTATTTAAATTCTTCTTCTGTCTTATTTCTGTAGTATTATGTAGAGATGAATCTAGTTTATTTTGACGGAGAGGCATTTACTTTTCTCCAGAAATAAATGCATCGCCGCATAAATATTTAATTTCCTCTTGTATCGGATGTCTGTCGTAGTTTGTAGAGTGGAAACTTTTAATTCGACGGAGAAGCATTTACTTTTCTCCAGAAATAAATGCATCGCCGCATAAATATTTAATTTCTTCTTGTATCGGATGTCTGTCGTAGTATGTAGAGTAGAATCTTTTAATTCAAATGAGGCATTTACTTTTCTCCAGAAATAAATGCATCGCCGAATAATATTTAAATTCCTCTTCTTTCGGATGTCTGTCGTATTATGTAGAGTGGAATCTTAATTATTTCAACGGAGAGGCATTTACTTTTCTCCAGAAATAAATGCATCGCCGCATTAATATTTAAAATCTTCTGTAGGATGTCTTTAGTATTAAGTAGAGATTAATCTTGTTTTTTTTAACGGAGAGGCATTTAATTTTCTCCAGAAATAAATGCATCGCCGCATAAATATTTCAATTCTTCTTGTATCGGATGTGTGGCTTAGTATGTAGAGAAGAATCTTTTAATTCAACGGAGAGGCATTTATTTTTCTCCAGAAATAAATGCATCGCCGCATAAACATTTAAATTCTTCTTCTGTCGGATGTCTGTCGTATTATGTAGAATGGATTCTTGACTATTTCAATGGAGAGGCATTTACTTTTCTCCAGAAATAAATGCATCGCCGCATAAATATTTAAAATATTCTTCTGTAGGATGTCTGTAGTGTTATGTAGAGATGAATCCTGTTTATTTTAACGGAGACGCATTTACTTTTCTCCAGAAATAAATGCATCGCCGCATAAATATTTAAATTCTTCTTCTGTAGGATGTCTGTAGTATTACGTAGAGATGTATCTTGTTTATTTTAACGGAGAGGCATTTACTTTTCCCCAGAAATAAATCTATCGCCGCATAAATATTTAATTTCTTCTTGTATCGGATGTCTGTAGTATTATGTAGAGATGAATCTTGTTTATTTTAACGGAGAGGCATTTACTTTTCCCAAGAAATAAATGCATCACCGCATAAATATTTAATGTCTTCTTGTATCGGATGTCTGTCGTAGTATGTGGAGTTGAATCTTGTTTATTTTAACGGAGAGGCATTCACTTTTCCGCAGAAATAAATGCATCGCCGCATAAATATTTAATTTCTTCTTCTGTAGGATGTCTGTAGTATTATGTAGAGATGAATTTTGTTTATTTTAACGGAGAGACATTTACATTTCCCCAGAAATAAATGCATCGCCGCATAAATATTTAAATTCTTCTTCTGTCGGATGTCTGTAGTATTATGTAGAGATGAATCTTGTTTATTTTAACGGAGAGGCATTTACTTTTCTCCACAAATAAATGCATCGCCGCATAAATATTTAATTTCCTCTTGTATCGGATCTCTGTCGTAATATGTAGAGTGGAATCTTTCAATTCGACGGAGAGGCATTTACTTTTCTCCAGAAATAAATGCATCGCCGTATTTTAAATTCTTCTTCTGTCGGATGTCTGTAGTATTATGTAGAGATGAATCTTGTTTATTTTAACGGAGAGGCATTTACTTTTCCCCAGAAATAAATGCATCGCCGCATAAATATTTAATTTCTTCTTGTATCGGATGTCTGTCTTAGTACGTAGAGTAGAATCTTTTAATTCAATGGAGAGGCATTTACTTTTCTCCAGAAATAAATGCATCGCCGCATAAATATTTAAATTCTTCTTCTGTCGGATGTCTGTAGTATTATGTAGAGATGAATCTTGTTTATTTTAACGGAGAGGCATTTACTTTTCTCCACAAATAAATGCATCGCCGCATAAATATTTAATTTCCTCTTGTATCGGATCTTTCGTAGTATGTAGAGTGGAATCTTTTAATTCGACGGAGAGGCATTTATTTTTCTCCAGAAATAAATGCATCGCCGCATAAATATTTAATTTCCTCTTGTATCGGATCTCTGTCATATTATGTAGAGTGGATTCTTGATTATTTCAACGGAGAGGCATTTACATTTCTCCAGAAATAAATGCATCGCCGATTAAATATTTAAATACTTCTTCTGTAGGATATCTGTAGTATTATGTAGACATGAATCTTGTTTATTTTAACGGAGAGGCATTTACTTTTTTCCAGAAATAAATGCATCGCCGCATAAATATTTAATTTCTTTTTGTATCGGATGTCTGTCTTAGTATGTAGAGTAGAATATTTTAATTCAACGGAGAGGCATTTACATTTCGCAAGAAATAAATTCATCGCCGCATAAATATTTAAGTTCTTCTTCTGTAGGATGTCTGTAGTATTATGTAGAGATGAATCTTGTTTATTTTAACGGAGCGGCATTTACTTTTCCCCAGAAATAAATGCATCGCCGCATAATTATTTAAATTCTTCTTCTGTCGGATGTCTGTAGTATTATGTAGAGATGAATCTTTTAATCCGATGGAGAGGCATTTATTTTCTCCAGAAATAAATGCGTTGCCGCATAAATATTTAATTTCTTCTTGTATCGGATGTCTGTCGTAGTAAGTAGAGATGAATCTTGTTTATTTTAACGGAGAGGCATTTACTTTTATCCAGAAATAAATGCATCGCCGCATAATTATTTAAATTCTTCTTCTGTCGGATGTCTGTAGTATTATGTAGAGATGAATCTTTTAATCCGATGGAGAGGCATTTACTTTTCTCCAGAAATAAATGCGTTGCCGCATAAATATTTAATTTCTTCTTGTATCGGATGTCTGTAGTATTATGTAGAGATGAATCTTGTTTATTTTAACGGAGAGGCAGTTACTTTCCTCCAGAAATAAATCCATCGCCGCATAAATATTTAATTTCCTCTTGCATCGGATCTCTGTCGTAGTATGTAGAGTGGAATATTTTAATTCGACAGAGAGGCATTTACTTTTCTCCAGAAATAAATGCATTGCCGCATAAATATTTAATTTCTTCTTATATCGGATGTCTGTCTTAGTATGTAGAGATGAATCTTGTTTATTTTAACGGAGAGGCATTTACTTTTCCCCAGAAATAAATGCATCGCAGCATATATATTTAAATTCTTCTTCTGTCGGATGTCTGTAGTATTATGTAGAGATGAATCTTGTTTATTTTAACGGAGAGGCATTTACTTTTCTCCAGAAATAAATGCATCGCCGCATAAATATTTAATTTCCTCTTGCATCGGATCTCTGTCGTAGTATGTAGACTGGAATATTTTAATTCGACAGAGAGGCATTTACTTTTCTCCAGAAATATTTGCATCGCCGCATAAATATTTAATTTCTTCTTATATCGGATGTCTGTCTTAGTATGTAGAGATAAATCTTGTTTATTTTAACGGAGAGGCATTTACTTTTCTCCAGAAATAAATGCATCGCCGCATAATTATTTAAATTCTTCTTCTGTCGGATGTCTGTAGTATTATGTAGAGATGAATCTTTTAATCCGATGGAGAGGCATTTACTTTTCTCCAGAAATAAATGCGTTGCCGCATAAATATTTAATTTCTTCTTGTATCGGATGTCTGTCGTAGTAAGTAGAGATGAATCTTGTTTATTTTAACGGAGAGGCATTCACTTTTCCCCAGAAATAAATGCATCGCCGCATAAATATTTAATTTCTTCTTCTGTAGGATGTCTGTAGTATTATGTAGAGATGAATCTTGTTTATTTTAACGGAGAGGCATTTACTTTTCTCCACAAATAAATGCATCGCCGCATAAATATTTAATTTCCTCTTGTATCGGATGTCTGTCGTAGTATGTAGAGTGGAATCTTTTAATTCGACGGAGAGGCATTTACTTTTCTCCAGAAATAAATGCATCGCCGCATAAATATTTAAATTCCTCTTCTTTCGGATGTCTGTCGTATTATGTAGAGTGGATTCTTGATTATTTCAACGGAGAGGCATTTACTTTTCTCCAGAAATAAATGCATCGCCCCATAAATATTTAAAATCTTCTTCTGTAGGATGTCTGTAGTATTATGTAGAGATTAATCCTGTTTATTTTAACGGAGACGCATTTACTTTTCTCCAGAAATAAATGCATCGCCGATTAAATATTTAAATACTTCTTCTGTAGGATATCTGTAGTATTATGTAGACATGAATCTTGTTTATTTAACAAGTTTTGTTTGTTAACGGAGAGGCATTTACTTTTTTCCAGAAATAAATGCATCGCCGCATAAATATTTAATTTCTTTTTGTATCGGATGTCTGTCTTAGTATGTAGAGTAGAATATTTTAATTCAACGGAGAGGCATTTACATTTCGCAAGAAATAAATTCATCGCCGCATAAATATTTAAGTTCTTCTTCTGTAGGATGTCTGTAGTATTATGTAGAGATGAATCTTGTTTATTTTAACGGAGCGGCATTTACTTTTCCCCAGAAATAAATGCATCGCCGCATAATTATTTAAATTCTTCTTCTGTCGGATGTCTGTAGTATTATGTAGAGATGAATCTTTTAATCCGATGGAGAGGCATTTATTTTCTCCAGAAATAAATGCGTTGCCGCATAAATATTTAATTTCTTCTTGTATCGGATGTCTGTCGTAGTAAGTAGAGATGAATCTTGTTTATTTTAACGGAGAGGCATTTACTTTTATCCAGAAATAAATGCATCGCCGCATAATTATTTAAATTCTTCTTCTGTCGGATGTCTGTAGTATTATGTAGAGATGAATCTTTTAATCCGATGGAGAGGCATTTACTTTTCTCCAGAAATAAATGCGTTGCCGCATAAATATTTAATTTCTTCTTGTATCGGATGTCTGTAGTATTATGTAGAGATGAATCTTGTTTATTTTAACGGAGAGGCAGTTACTTTCCTCCAGAAATAAATCCATCGCCGCATAAATATTTAATTTCCTCTTGCATCGGATCTCTGTCGTAGTATGTAGAGTGGAATATTTTAATTCGACAGAGAGGCATTAACTTTTCTCCAGAAATAAATGCATCGCCGAATAATATTTAAATTCCTCTTCTTTCGGATGTCTGTCGTATTATGTAGAGTGGAATCTTAATTATTTCAACGGAGAGGCATTTACTTTTCTCCAGAAATAAATGCATCGCCGCATTAATATTTAAAATCTTCTGTAGGATGTCTTTAGTATTAAGTAGAGATTAATCTTGTTTTTTTTAACGGAGAGGCATTTAATTTTCTCCAGAAATAAATGCATCGCCGCATAAATATTTCAATTCTTCTTGTATCGGATGTGTGGCTTAGTATGTAGAGAAGAATCTTTTAATTCAACGGAGAGGCATTTATTTTTCTCCAGAAATAAATGCATCGCCGCATAAACATTTAAATTCTTCTTCTGTCGGATGTCTGTCGTATTATGTAGAATGGATTCTTGACTATTTCAATGGAGAGGCATTTACTTTTCTCCAGAAATAAATGCATCGCCGCATAAATATTTAAAATATTCTTCTGTAGGATGTCTGTAGTGTTATGTAGAGATGAATCCTGTTTATTTTAACGGAGACGCATTTACTTTTCTCCAGAAATAAATGCATCGCCGCATAAATATTTAAATTCTTCTTCTGTAGGATGTCTGTAGTATTACGTAGAGATGTATCTTGTTTATTTTAACGGAGAGGCATTTACTTTTCCCCAGAAATAAATCTATCGCCGCATAAATATTTAATTTCTTCTTGTATCGGATGTCTGTAGTATTATGTAGAGATGAATCTTGTTTATTTTAACGGAGAGGCATTTACTTTTCCCAAGAAATAAATGCATCACCGCATAAATATTTAATGTCTTCTTGTATCGGATGTCTGTCGTAGTATGTGGAGTTGAATCTTGTTTATTTTAACGGAGAGGCATTCACTTTTCCGCAGAAATAAATGCATCGCCGCATAAATATTTAATTTCTTCTTCTGTAGGATGTCTGTAGTATTATGTAGAGATGAATTTTGTTTATTTTAACGGAGAGACATTTACATTTCCCCAGAAATAAATGCATCGCCGCATAAATATTTAAATTCTTCTTCTGTCGGATGTCTGTAGTATTATGTAGAGATGAATCTTGTTTATTTTAACGGAGAGGCATTTACTTTTCTCCACAAATAAATGCATCGCCGCATAAATATTTAATTTCCTCTTGTATCGGATCTCTGTCGTAATATGTAGAGTGGAATCTTTCAATTCGACGGAGAGGCATTTACTTTTCTCCAGAAATAAATGCATCGCCGTATTTTAAATTCTTCTTCTGTCGGATGTCTGTAGTATTATGTAGAGATGAATCTTGTTTATTTTAACGGAGAGGCATTTACTTTTCCCCAGAAATAAATGCATCGCCGCATAAATATTTAATTTCTTCTTGTATCGGATGTCTGTCTTAGTACGTAGAGTAGAATCTTTTAATTCAATGGAGAGGCATTTACTTTTCTCCAGAAATAAATGCATCGCCGCATAAATATTTAAATTCTTCTTCTGTCGGATGTCTGTAGTATTATGTAGAGATGAATCTTGTTTATTTTAACGGAGAGGCATTTACTTTTCTCCACAAATAAATGCATCGCCGCATAAATATTTAATTTCCTCTTGTATCGGATCTTTCGTAGTATGTAGAGTGGAATCTTTTAATTCGACGGAGAGGCATTTATTTTTCTCCAGAAATAAATGCATCGCCGCATAAATATTTAATTTCCTCTTGTATCGGATCTCTGTCATATTATGTAGAGTGGATTCTTGATTATTTCAACGGAGAGGCATTTACATTTCTCCAGAAATAAATGCATCGCCGATTAAATATTTAAATACTTCTTCTGTAGGATATCTGTAGTATTATGTAGACATGAATCTTGTTTATTTTAACGGAGAGGCATTTACTTTTTTCCAGAAATAAATGCATCGCCGCATAAATATTTAATTTCTTTTTGTATCGGATGTCTGTCTTAGTATGTAGAGTAGAATATTTTAATTCAACGGAGAGGCATTTACATTTCGCAAGAAATAAATTCATCGCCGCATAAATATTTAAGTTCTTCTTCTGTAGGATGTCTGTAGTATTATGTAGAGATGAATCTTGTTTATTTTAACGGAGCGGCATTTACTTTTCCCCAGAAATAAATGCATCGCCGCATAATTATTTAAATTCTTCTTCTGTCGGATGTCTGTAGTATTATGTAGAGATGAATCTTTTAATCCGATGGAGAGGCATTTATTTTCTCCAGAAATAAATGCGTTGCCGCATAAATATTTAATTTCTTCTTGTATCGGATGTCTGTCGTAGTAAGTAGAGATGAATCTTGTTTATTTTAACGGAGAGGCATTTACTTTTATCCAGAAATAAATGCATCGCCGCATAATTATTTAAATTCTTCTTCTGTCGGATGTCTGTAGTATTATGTAGAGATGAATCTTTTAATCCGATGGAGAGGCATTTACTTTTCTCCAGAAATAAATGCGTTGCCGCATAAATATTTAATTTCTTCTTGTATCGGATGTCTGTAGTATTATGTAGAGATGAATCTTGTTTATTTTAACGGAGAGGCAGTTACTTTCCTCCAGAAATAAATCCATCGCCGCATAAATATTTAATTTCCTCTTGCATCGGATCTCTGTCGTAGTATGTAGAGTGGAATATTTTAATTCGACAGAGAGGCATTTACTTTTCTCCAGAAATAAATGCATTGCCGCATAAATATTTAATTTCTTCTTATATCGGATGTCTGTCTTAGTATGTAGAGATGAATCTTGTTTATTTTAACGGAGAGGCATTTACTTTTCCCCAGAAATAAATGCATCGCAGCATATATATTTAAATTCTTCTTCTGTCGGATGTCTGTAGTATTATGTAGAGATGAATCTTGTTTATTTTAACGGAGAGGCATTTACTTTTCTCCAGAAATAAATGCATCGCCGCATAAATATTTAATTTCCTCTTGCATCGGATCTCTGTCGTAGTATGTAGACTGGAATATTTTAATTCGACAGAGAGGCATTTACTTTTCTCCAGAAATATTTGCATCGCCGCATAAATATTTAATTTCTTCTTATATCGGATGTCTGTCTTAGTATGTAGAGATAAATCTTGTTTATTTTAACGGAGAGGCATTTACTTTTCTCCAGAAATAAATGCATCGCCGCATAATTATTTAAATTCTTCTTCTGTCGGATGTCTGTAGTATTATGTAGAGATGAATCTTTTAATCCGATGGAGAGGCATTTACTTTTCTCCAGAAATAAATGCGTTGCCGCATAAATATTTAATTTCTTCTTGTATCGGATGTCTGTCGTAGTAAGTAGAGATGAATCTTGTTTATTTTAACGGAGAGGCATTCACTTTTCCCCAGAAATAAATGCATCGCCGCATAAATATTTAATTTCTTCTTCTGTAGGATGTCTGTAGTATTATGTAGAGATGAATCTTGTTTATTTTAACGGAGAGGCATTTACTTTTCTCCACAAATAAATGCATCGCCGCATAAATATTTAATTTCCTCTTGTATCGGATGTCTGTCGTAGTATGTAGAGTGGAATCTTTTAATTCGACGGAGAGGCATTTACTTTTCTCCAGAAATAAATGCATCGCCGCATAAATATTTAAATTCCTCTTCTTTCGGATGTCTGTCGTATTATGTAGAGTGGATTCTTGATTATTTCAACGGAGAGGCATTTACTTTTCTCCAGAAATAAATGCATCGCCCCATAAATATTTAAAATCTTCTTCTGTAGGATGTCTGTAGTATTATGTAGAGATTAATCCTGTTTATTTTAACGGAGACGCATTTACTTTTCTCCAGAAATAAATGCATCGCCGATTAAATATTTAAATACTTCTTCTGTAGGATATCTGTAGTATTATGTAGACATGAATCTTGTTTATTTAACAAGTTTTGTTTGTTAACGGAGAGGCATTTACTTTTTTCCAGAAATAAATGCATCGCCGCATAAATATTTAATTTCTTTTTGTATCGGATGTCTGTCTTAGTATGTAGAGTAGAATATTTTAATTCAACGGAGAGGCATTTACATTTCGCAAGAAATAAATTCATCGCCGCATAAATATTTAAGTTCTTCTTCTGTAGGATGTCTGTAGTATTATGTAGAGATGAATCTTGTTTATTTTAACGGAGCGGCATTTACTTTTCCCCAGAAATAAATGCATCGCCGCATAATTATTTAAATTCTTCTTCTGTCGGATGTCTGTAGTATTATGTAGAGATGAATCTTTTAATCCGATGGAGAGGCATTTATTTTCTCCAGAAATAAATGCGTTGCCGCATAAATATTTAATTTCTTCTTGTATCGGATGTCTGTCGTAGTAAGTAGAGATGAATCTTGTTTATTTTAACGGAGAGGCATTTACTTTTATCCAGAAATAAATGCATCGCCGCATAATTATTTAAATTCTTCTTCTGTCGGATGTCTGTAGTATTATGTAGAGATGAATCTTTTAATCCGATGGAGAGGCATTTACTTTTCTCCAGAAATAAATGCGTTGCCGCATAAATATTTAATTTCTTCTTGTATCGGATGTCTGTAGTATTATGTAGAGATGAATCTTGTTTATTTTAACGGAGAGGCAGTTACTTTCCTCCAGAAATAAATCCATCGCCGCATAAATATTTAATTTCCTCTTGCATCGGATCTCTGTCGTAGTATGTAGAGTGGAATATTTTAATTCGACAGAGAGGCATTAACTTTTCTCCAGAAATAAATGCATCGCCGCATAAATATTTAATTTCTTCTTATATCGGATGTCTGTCTAAGTATGTAGAGATGAATCTTGTTTATTTTAACGGAGAGGCATTTACTTTTCCCCAGAAATAAATGCATCGCAGCATAAATATTTAATTTCTTCTTGTATCGGATGTCTGTAGTATTATGTAGAGATGAATCTTGTTTATTTTAACGGAGAGGCAGTTACTTTCCTCCAGAAATAAATCCATCGCCGCATAAATATTTAATTTCCTCTTGCATCGGATCTCTGTCGTAGTATGTAGAGTGGAATATTTTAATTCGACAGAGAGGCATTAACTTTTCTCCAGAAATAAATGCATCGCCGCATAAATATTTAATTTCTTCTTATATCGGATGTCTGTCTTAGTATGTAGAGATAAATCTTGTTTATTTTAACGGAGAGGCATTTACTTTTCTCCAGAAATAAATGCATCGCCGCATAATTATTTAAATTCTTCTTCTGTCGGATGTCTGTAGTATTATGTAGAGATGAATCTTTTAATCCGATGGAGAGGCATTTATTTTTCTCCAGAAATAAATGCGTTGCCGCATAAATATTTAATTTCTTCTTGTATCGGATGTCTGTCGTAGTAAGTAGAGATGAATCTTGTTTATTTTAACGGAGAGGCATTCACTTTTCCCCAGAAATAAATGCATCGCCGCATAAATATTTAATTTCTTCTTCTGTAGGATGTCTGTAGTATTATGTAGAGATGAATCTTGTTTATTTTAACGGAGAGACATTTACTTTTCCCCAGAAATAAATGCATCGCCGCATAAATATTTAAATTCTTCTTCTGTCGGATGTCTGTAGTATTATGTAGAGATGAATCTTGTTTATTTTAACGGAGAGGCATTTACTTTTCTCCACAAATAAATGCATCGCCGCATAAATATTTAATTTCCTCTTGTATCGGATGTCTGTCGTAGTATGTAGAGTGGAATCTTTTAATTCGACGGAGAGGCATTTACTTTTCTCCAGAAATAAATGCATCGCCGCATAAATATTTAAATTCCTCTTCTTTCGGATGTCTGTCGTATTATGTAGAGTGGATTCTTGATTATTTCAACGGAGAGGCATTTACTTTTCTCCAGAAATAAATGCATCGCCACATAAATATTTAAGTTCTTCTTCTGTAGGATGTCTGTAGTATTATGTAGAGATGAATCTTGTTTATTTTAACGGAGAGGCATTTACTTTTCCCCAGAAATAAATGCATCGCCGCATATATATTTAAATTCTTCTTCTGTCGGATGTCTATAGTATTATGTAGAGATGAATCTTGTTTATTTTAACGGAGAGGCATTTACTTTTCTCCAGAAATAAATGCATCGCCGCATAATTATTTAAATTCTTCTTCTGTCGGATGTCTGTAGTATTATGTAGAGATGAATCTTTTAATCCGATGGAGAGGCATTTACTTTTCTCCAGAAATAAATGCGTTGCCGCATAAATATTTAATTTCTTCTTGTATCGGATGTCTGTCGTAGTAAGTAGAGATGAACCTTGTTTATTTTAACGGAGAGGCATTCACTTTTCCCCAGAAATATATGCATCGCCGCATAAATATTTAATTTCTTCTTGTATCGGATGTCTGTAGTATTATGTAGAGATGAATCTTGTTTATTTTAACGGAGTGGCATTTACTTTTCCCCAGACATAAATGCATCGCCGCATAAATATTTAATTTCTTCTTGTATCGGATGTCTGTCTTAGTACGTAGAGTAGAATCTTTTAATTCAACGGAGAGGCATTTACTTTTCTCCAGAAATAAATGCATCGCCGCATAAATATTTAATTTCTTCTTCTGTAGGATGTCTGTAGTATTATGTAGATATGAATCTTGTTTATTTTAACGGAGAGACATTTACTTTTCCCCAGAAATAAATGCTTCGCCGCATAAATATTTAAATTCTTCTTCTGTCGGATGTCTGTAGTATTATGTAGAGATGAATCTTGTTTATTTTAACGGAGAGGCATTTACTTTTCTCCACAAATAAATGCATCGCCGCATAAATATTTAATTTCCTCTTGTACCGGATCTCTGTCGTAGTATGTAGAGTGGAATCTTTCAATTCGACGGAGAGGCATTTACTTTTTTCCAGAAATAAATGCATCGCCGCATAAATATTTAATTTCTTTTTGTATCGGATGTCTGTCTTAGTATGTAGAGTAGAATATTTTAATTCAACGGAGAGGCATTTACATTTCGCAAGAAATAAATTCATCGCCACATAAATATTTAAGTTCTTCTTCTGTAGGATGTCTGTAGTATTATGTAGAGATGAATCTTGTTTATTTTAACGGAGAGGCATTTACTTTTCCCCAGAAATAAATGCATCGCCGCATATATATTTAAATTCTTCTTCTGTCGGATGTCTATAGTATTATGTAGAGATGAATCTTGTTTATTTTAACGGAGAGGCATTTACTTTTCCCAAGAAATAAATGCATCACCGCATAAATATTTAATGTCTTCTTGTATCGGATGTCCGTCGTAGTACGTAGAGTGGAATCTTTTAATTCAATGGAGAGGCATTTACTTTTATCCAGAAATAAATGCATCGCCGCATAAATGTTTAATTTCTTCTTCTGTAGGATGTCCGTAGTATTACGTAGAGGTGAATCTTTTTTATTTTAACGGAGAGGCATTTACCTTTCCCCAGAAATATATGCATTGACGCACAAATATTTAATTTCTTCTTCTGTCCAATGTATGAAGTATTATGTAGAGTGGAATGTCGTAAAATTTCAACGGAGAGGTATTTACTTTTCTCCCTAAATATATGCATCGCCGCATAAATATTTAATTTCTTCTTTTGTTCAATGTATGTAGTATTATATAGAGTGAAATCTTGTATATTTCAACGGAGAGGTATTTACTTTTCTCCAGAAATAAATACTTCGCATAAATATTATATTTCTTTTTCTGTCGATTGGCTGTAGAATTATTTAAAGACCAATCGTGTTTATTTCAACGGAGAGGCATTTACTTTTCTCCATAAATAAATGCATCTCAAAATAAATATTTAATTTCTTCTTCTATATGATATCTGTCGTATTATTTAGAGACGAATCTTGTTTATTTCAACGGAGAGGTATTTACTTTTCTCTAGAACTAAATTCATCTCGGCATATGGCATATTTCAAACATAATTTTCAAAGCTACGCAAGCACTTGTCCTACTCTTTCACCAAGCGATGAATACCTTGACCATAGAATCCTTTGGTTGAAATAGGAACCGGTTTCGAACAAAGTCCGTGACTTCCCTGTTCAAGTTAAAACTGCGACCCTTCAAGGTCTTTTTCAGCCTACTAAATATGTGAAAGTCGTATGGCGGAAGATCCGTTCTATACGGATGGTTTTCGAATCTTGTCCATCAAAACTTCTCCAGATTCCCTCAAGGAAGTGCTTTTGTCTGTCCTTCACACGAGTTAATGACAAAGCATGTTCCCCGTACACTGCTTTCATTTTCCGATGCACTTCGCGAAATCCAACTCGTTCAGTCACTAATAAATAATAACACCGATTCGCTCTTTTTTATTTTCTTCAAGTCCGCAGACGTTGAGGAGTAACAGCAGCAACGAATTGCATTCCGGACTATGCCGTTGGCCGGCTGCCGCCGCATATGAAGTGCTTCTGCGTTACTACCTATTGCTAGCCCATTTCTGCTGTAGGGATTACCTTTGTTACCTGTCGCTCTACCTTTACACGTAGGTTCACCACGCTTATACAATATTAAATCAAATTATAACGTTTGTTCATTTTTCATTTGTTCCACTCGTATAAAATAACTTTTTATATAATATTTGAGATTATAAATTTACTAGGTTGGAAAGTGTTAATAAAATACAGTAAAACCTGTGAAAAGAAATCTGTCAATTACTGGATACTGTCTTAAGCGAAAAAAGTGTTGATCTTTGCAAAATGTACATAATAATACGTGCGAAAAAAATATAAAACATTTAGAGCAGACGATGTGCCTGCTAATAAGGAAACCTGTCTATAACGGATTTTTCTTTCCTATGCGATTCCGACTTAAAAGATTTTACTGTATAGCATTTATCAGATTTTTATGTCTTCAAGCCATGGAATATGGATTAAAGACATTAATGATAACTCAAACAATTATATACAAATAGAGATTCATTAAAAAGTCAATATAGTTTAAATAGGCACAGGAAGAAAGAAATGTAGGGAGAGGCAGTATTTTATAACGGATGTGCCTCTGCATCACAGCGACAGCCCTGTGTACTTTTTAAAAAATAAATAAAATAAATAATAAAAAAGGCTGAAATGAGTATTTTTTATCAGAACCCATCGCACAAGACAATTTCTAACCGTAGAGGCGCAAAAATCTATGTTTTGCAGCAATTCAGTCGGGTCGAACCGAGCTGAGCTCGGCCGTACTTTTAGCTTTGAATACAGGGCCTGGCCAGAACAACAATTTGTACGGGCCGGGCCGGTCCAAAAACTTTCTTCTATGCGTCAGGCTGTCCCAGGCTTGGAATTTTAACCTATGCAGATGCAGATCTCTAACCAAGGAATATTTTCTTTATACTAGGGGGCTCAGCCCCCTACTCGCTAACGCTCGCCAACCCCCCGTGAATTGCAAAGCAATTCACATGGAGACCGCTACGCGGTCACAGATCGCTTTGCTCGCGCGCCCTTTTTTATTTTTCTAGTAATTCTAGCTGGAATAAGTACTACAATAAATCATTTGAACATATGAAATTGACAAATTTTTAATGTAAAAAAGTAATTGAAAACTCCGTTGAAAACACAACTAAAAATGCATTTAGTTGATGCTATTGATGGGCATATAAATAATTTAAATACTATAAAAAAAGGATTTTGGAAACATAATTAGCACCTATAATATTGTACAGCACGGCTTAAACACTTACAACACGGCTTAAATACTTAAACACGGCTTAAACACTTACAACACGGCTTAAATACTTAAACACGGCTTACACTACGTGGTAGGAAGATAGTTTATCATCAATGATTGTTTAAATTTCGTTCAACATTTTATTATTCTAACTGATTATAGATTTCTGCAAAAGAAATTATTTTTACTTCAATAAAACGGCAACAGATGGCAGCAGGGGCATTGTAGAAAGTTTATATTTTATTATCTCCGATTTTTTGTGTGAGTGAAATTCGTAAATAAATTCTAAACGAATTCATTTGAAATTAACAATATTACTCATAATTAAAATTAGGAATCATCTCAGACGTTTTGGATTACGTTCATATTATTTTATTTTTAATAATTGCTAGCTTCAGTTACACTACTCTGACGCCATATTGGAGGCGGGGCTAACACAATCTTGTCTGTTCATTGGTCTGAGTTCTGGAAACTACGGTTGTTGCCCGCGATAAGGTAAAAATTCAGCCCTATTTTCGCGCCACGTAAGATAAATATATATATAGATATTTGATAAAAATTAAGCTATACTTAATTTTTTTCTAAAACTGTCATCAAAATTAGATAAACTCCAAATAAATGAATACAGTTGAAGTAATGACTATGTATCTTTTTGAACATTAAAGGGATATTTTTGTATATTACTTTTAAATGCTAAAGGTGTAAAATTAACAACTATAATATAAATTAAAATAACTTTTATTAGTTGTTTTACATGTTTCGACTCTTCTGAGTCATTTTCAAAAACAAAATGAGAATATTCTAAAGCTGCACGGGCTTTGAAGTTATTATTTACATGTACTTTTTAAAAAAAATTACGCACGTTATCTATTATTTTTTACTTGATTGTTTATTTTCATATCTTTGAGCATGGAGTAATTCTAGCCACAGTTTCGGTAAATTAAAAGATGCCGCATCGTTATATATATCAGTTTAATTTACCGAAACTGTGGCTATAATTACTCCATGCTCAAAGATATGAAAATAAACAATCAAGTAAAAAATAATAGATAACGTGCGTAATTTTTTTAAAAAAGTACATGTAAATAATAACTTCAAAGCCCGTGCAGCTTTAGAATATTCTCATTTTGTTTTTGAAAATGACTCAGAAGAGTCGAAACATGTAAAACAACTAATAAAAGTTATTTTAATTTATATTATAGTTGTTAATTTTACACCTTTAGCATTTAAAAGTAATATACTATTACAAGGTGTTATATTTTATTATATTGGGATATTTTTGATAAAACTAAATTATTACATTAAAATCGCATCTTTCGAAAGACTCTGTGTTTTATCAGTTTACATATATGAATATACTTTAGTACTTGCAAAATTATACTTCTAGAACTGAAAGATTTATGTTCTTATCGATTATGGGTGTAGATGTTCAAGACAAGCTATCCACAAATTCAGTGTCATTATTTCAAAATAAATAATTCCTCAACTGTTTCACATAATTTTTCATCATTCTTTCAATAACCACTATTAACATCAATAATAATACAACACATATTATTGTGAAATTGCATTTTTTCAAAGATCCTCACACAATTGTCAATCAATTTAAATATATGAGTATACATTAGTAAGTATAAAATCATACTTCTACAACTAATAGTTGTACATTCTTAACAGTTACGTCTGCATAAGATGAAGAGGTCTACAAATTCAGTCTCTCTATTTCAATTTTATTTGCGCCCGAAAGTTTAAATGTTTGTATTTATCCGAGGCGTAGCGCAATATACGACAATGGGTAATTTCACATTATCTACGATTTTCATTCCGTGATATGACGCAATGTATTTGAGTGCGCTCGTTTACCCCCTCCCTCCCCCCTCCCCCTTCGATACACCAACATCCACATACGTGTAGATAAGTAATTACATTTTATCATAGAATTAGAGAAAAATAGAAAGAGCATTTTGGTGAAAATTTTTGATTTAAAGAAGAATTAAAAGTGCAATCTTTACTTAAATAAAAAATCTATTTGATACATTTGTATACAAGAGTTTTCAGTCTTTATAAACAATATTTTTCGATCGTTGTTTTCGTAAATTTATATTTTGAATTCGATCTGAGTTCTTGTAAAATTTCTCTTTTACTCGGATGCGAGTCCACTTACTCTTTTTTGTCTTTCATTCGATCTCATGGGAAATCTTCATTCACTTCAAAGTTGAAAATGTCTCTACGAATGAAAATGCAATCTACTATTGCTGTTATTGGGATAATGTGTGAAAAACTAGAAATAACTTATGTGTGGTAATCAATACTACGCAATCATCTTTTTTTTAATCATTATTTTTAGCATATAATGAATTAGTTGATTGTATATATCAATATATAAGAATGAATACATCTCTGAGTGTTCATTTTTTAACAATAAAACAAGCATCAAAGTACTTTTATATAGCAAATTCCCATATATATTTTTAAAAATCGTATTTTAACTGAAAAAGGAGATTAGGTGCTCGAAATTTTTTCCAAAATTGGTCGCAGGTATATTTTGCGTTTGTCTTTCACATGATATATCGTATCACAAACTCACTTTCAGCAATAAATTTCATGTTACGAGGTATTTTTACATTAATATTTCTGGAAAATGGTCTCTGGTATAACAACTAACCTTCACCCGCCATACAGATCTTCATAAAGTAAAGTCCCACAATATGAAACTTTTGAAAAAAATACAGATAAACTAAGAGTAAATGGTTTCAAAATCAAGGAACACAGAACACTCGCTTTGAAAATATGATTCAAGTGATTCTGCTATCTAGCCCATCTCCCCACTGAGAATTGACCCAGGAAGCCGAAATGTACGTATGCTTGACATTTGAGAAAATAAGCTAACTAATTTAATTATTGTTTTCGAAACTGTTATCGTTTTAATATATTACTGGAAATATCTCTGTACTTTATTAAATAATGTCTGACGGAGTAGAGCCTCCGCCCTCTCGATCTGTCACTTCAAAAATTCAGTTCAAAACACCAAATTTGACATAATTTTATTAAATATCCTTTGTCGTTATTGAAAACTGTAGAACACTGTCCAATTTCATGATTTCCGAAAAAGAAAGCCTGCAATAGTTCTTGCCTTTATGAATAAAACTGAATTCAGGAATGTGTAAGAAAGTGGCGTTGTATTAAAGAACATCCTTAAATAAAACACAGTGTGTGAGACTATAATATTCATGATAATGGGATAGTTTAGATACAAATTTAATCCTGCATTGCTTATTTTTGAAAATAAAAGTTAGACGCTCAGCCTCAATTTTCCACCGTGAGTCAATATATTCAAAACCAAACGATTTGCGTCTGATGCCATTCTCATCCTTGCATCGAGAAGAAAGTAGAATTATTCCTGCTAGAGATGAGACGGGCTCAGCCCGAGCCCGGGCCCGCCACGGGCTCGGGCTCAATTTTTATACCATCCTTCGGGCCCGGGCGGGCTCGGGCTCATTCCTTCTGAAACGGACAATTTTATTTATTATCATATAGAAAAAATAAAAATAACTTTTTCCTCTAAAAAATTACAAATGCCATTTCAAGTAATTTTAATGTTATTTTGAGCAGAATGAATAGAAGGCGAAACAGAAATCTTATTTTTCTTTTCTAGTATTAGTAAGTTATCTTAATTGAAAATTTACGATATTTGCGACATGTCTGACGACTGGGTGATATGGCGCCAATAATATTTGTTGCTATATTTTCGTTTGTGCAGTAGAATATTTTTTAATTGGGACGTTTATTTTATTTTATTTTATTATATTAGAGATCTAATGCGAGATGAATATTTTTTTTTTTAGTTTTTAGTCAATCAGCATTAGTTTAGGTTTGCAAATTTTTAGTTTTTTATTGTGTGCGCGTTATACTAGCTTTTCATATGAAAACAACGTTAGTGATTCAATTTTTAATTATGAACTCTGCTCATGCTAAAGCTCTGCTCTGCACATTTACGAAGTCACTTTCATTCGTAAGTACATATAATTGTCATGTATTGTTATTTTGATAGAAAGCAATCGAAGAGTGTTTCAACTTTTTCTATAAAAGCACAGGATTTCAGATAACGGTGTCAAATTTTTAATTTCAGCTGATTTTCAAGAACACAAAATATTGTTTTAATTCAAGAATCAATTATAAGTTACGAAATACGTCTTTTATAAGAAACAGAAAACGTTGTTCGATTCTTCGTCATAGAAATAGTAATTTCTACAAATTTCCTTTATTTATTTATAAAGCACACATCGTTAACGTGTCCATCAGATTTACTTATTGGGAGAGAGAAATATTTATATCCTTTTAAGGAAGTACATTTTATTTTATACTAAACTTCTTTTTTGATAAGAGAGAATGTAAATTTCGTGTACGGGATGAACAGTTATTTTCGCGTACGAAGTTTTAAAAAATGTGATATTACTTTTAAAACAATTTTTAAATATTATGCAATTTTTTTCAGTATCGGGTTCGGGCGGGCTCCGGCTCTAATTATACAAAATGTTTCGGGCTCGGGTGGGCTCGTATTTAAAATCATCGGACTCGGGTGGGCCCGGGCTCCGAAAAGAGATCCCGAACTCATGTCTAATCCCTGCCTATCTCACATATTCATCGCGCTGAGCAAAAGTTCTAATAGGATTTCAATTGGCAAAAATAATTGTTTAATCTTCGGCAACAGATTCCAGAAATCATTTGGTTACTTTTCGAATAAACAGACTCGTTTATTTAAAATACAAATAATGTGCTTTAGAATTTCTTTTTTGGCAATCCGTTTATGCAAGTGTGGAAGAAATGTATTTTTATGTGTAAATCTTGTGAATATAAAACGATTAAATGCGTAGTAAATCACCAAACAAGAAAATGGTTGGCGGCATAATGATACGCGTTCGCTTTTTTATGAGCATTGGAGTAAGTTTTTGTTGTCAATTATAATTTAAATATCATATTTTGTTTGATAGCGTTTGTTAATTGATATATATATATTAAACTACGAAAGGTTGTCAAAATTGTATGCAATTAAACTTTACCATATTTTATGCGTTTTTTAAAATATTCCAAAACGGTCCTTAAATCTATTATTATATTGTTCAATTGAAACTTTTTCAAACAACAATGAAAACCTTTTACAAAAGCTTAGAAATTTTAAAATAATAAGAATTTATTTAAATAAAAACTGATGCAGATACATTTAAATATTTCGTTTAGTACCGAAAACAAGTGACAGTTGTTTATAACAACAGCTGCAGTTTGCTTTCTCAGTAAACGAAAGTGACTGAAATTATTTAGAAATGTACAAGTACTTGATCATATAGGGCGCATTGTGTAACAATTTAATTCATAGTCTGAAACATGATTATCACAATATGAAACAAAGTACATAGGACTTACCCCAGTATCCAGTATCATTCTTCATCTAGCAAGCGAATTCAAAAACAGAATAGTCAAGTCAGCTGGGGAGTTAATTTCAACGTCATGATGCGCAATTACAAAGATGCCCTAAACTTTTCAAGATTTGCATGAAACTGGTCCATATTCGTTGGGAACGGTGGAGGGTAATGGAGATGAGAAACAGTTCCCGGTAATAATATACCTTCCTTAAAGTAAAATTTATTATTCCTCAAGGTTTTACCTATCTGAAGTACTTTTTACTACTGACAAGCGAAGAAAATCTATTGTTAGAAATAACTTGTCCGATTGTTGTGCATTTGTTGAATTAAATGCCACTTTTATTTTACAGTGCTGTAAAAAACAAAAATGTATTCTTTCGAAAATAACCTACTCATTTGTGCATTCAACACTGACGCGTGCGAGTAAAGTTCATTGTTAGAAAAAGCTTTAAATTGACTGTCCAATTCTTGAACTAAACGTGATTGTTAATCGAAAGTTTTATTCATCAGCCCAAATCCTGCATTTATCCAACATAAGTAACATTGCGATTGTTTAATTTTAATTAAAATATCGCCATTGTTGATATTCTCATACATTTTAACTGCATTGTTGCATGCATCATTATGACGTCAGCATTGCGCGTCCCACAAATTTGTGCTTTACAATAGAGATTGACTTGTAGAAGTTTAATTTCTAACATACGTTTATTTGTAACCACTGTTCATACTCTCATACGCTTAGAACTATGTAATCATATCCGCTAGAGTAAAAAATTCTTGCCAAGCTTGGCAAAATATCGACAAATTTGGTATCCAAAATATCGCCATAAGAGAAAACTTATGAAAATAGAACTTGTATATAACGGCATTTATAATGCATTTTCATTGTGTTCAAATTGTAAGCAATTACATAATGGTAACGAATTCATCGCCAGATTTAAAGCTTCAAAACCACAACTACACCTCGCACTTATCACCAGTCTTTTGAGATTCCATCGAAAGAGTTTTGCAGAGTACTCAAATGAGGCTAATCCTGTTATCTGATTCCTCGGCGATGTAGATCACGTATAGTGTGACCTTATGCAGTGTTTTCTGCTTAATGGCGTATAACACTACATAAAATACTTAAATAAATTAAGTTAAAAATGTTTTAAATATGGACAGTAATGGAATATTGTTAGGAAAGGAAATATTTTAATTAACAAGAGTTGTAAATAGAATATTAATGAAAGGAATTTTTTATATAATAAATTTAATAGGGTATGGAATTTATATATATATATATATATATATATCCCTTTTTATGGACACGATAACTCCCATAATTCTGAATAAATCTCTTCCAAACTGATACATAAAATCATGGGGCAGAAAATCTATTTTTCAAGTTCGTTAATGGGCAAAATTGGACCAAAAGGGTGGAAATGGGGAGGGTTTTTTTGGAAACAGAAAAAAACCCATATTGTCTTAATTATGATACATATTGAATCCGTTTAAAGTTATTATTACACCTAGAAAAAGGCCAAAAGATTTTGTATGACAGATTTTTGATAACATTAAAAATGGTCTCAAGGAGCGAAACAGATAGGGTTTTAAGAAATAAGAAATTAACAACGTCGTCCATTCACAAGATATCAAATCCGCTTACATTTATTATAAGTTTTCTTAATATTAACTACAACTTTTATATTGACAAGTTTTTGATTGGACCAACTCTTACAGAAAAAATAATTAAAAACAAAAAGATGTGACGCGGAACGCCCCCCCCCACCCCCACTCCAATAAAAATAGATTTTATCAGCGCAGCGCATCACGTTAAATTTGTACTTAACTTCGAAATCTACCTGTGTCTGTAGGCCGAGCCGGGAGAGATTTGTTTTTTAAAGATTTAACTTATTTAAAGACTTACGAAATTGAGATTTTTTAACAAATGATATAAACAGATTTTAAAACAAAATCTATGGGCTATTATGCTTGTTTATGTATGAATTTATAAAAAATGGCTTCTGATTACACGTATTAGACAAGTTTTTTCTGACATCATAAATAGCTACTTTATTTTGAAAACATTTAATACTTAATGAAACAATTTCTTGTGTGGAAGAAACAGTAAGTAAGCTGCCAGAAAGTACCTTTTTATTTTCGTCCAAAGACCATTTTCCCTATCTCGCTAAAGCCCCTATAAGAGACAAGTACCTAATCATATAGAGCGATTCCAGTAACACCTTAATTCATAGTCGGAAACTTGAAACGTGATACAATATAAAACAAAGTAGATAAGACTTACCCCAGTAACTTTCTTTATCCAATGGGAAAAACTAATCAGCTAATAGTCCAGCCAGGCAGGGGAGGTTAATTTCAACGGCGTGATGTACATTTACAAATATGCCCTTAGCTCTTTAATGTTTGCAGAAACCTGGTCGATATTCATCAGGATCTGTGGAGTGTAACGGATAAGAGAAACAGTTCAAAGTCCTAAAATTTCTACACTAAACTAAAATTGAGTATTCCTTAAGACGTGGTACACTTTGCTATTAGCGTACGAAGAAAATTCATTATTAGAAGTAACTTTTTCGGTTGTCGTCCTATTGTTCTATATAACAAACAACTGTTATTTTACAGTATTATAGAAAACAAAAATGCATTCATTCAAAAAGAACCTACACTAATACAGTAAAATTCATTATTAGAAAATGAGAAACGATGCTTGTTCAATTGTTGAACTAAACACAATTGTTATTAGAAGGTTTTATTGACCTCGCTTTGTATGTATGGCTCAAAGCTTGCAACAGCCGATTAATCTTTATTGATTATTTGGCACACTTATAGATCTTGCATAAGAATAGAAATGAAAAAAAAATTGGCCGGATTCGCGCATTAAAACATCCTCCAAATCTTGCATTTTCCCAATAGAAATATTTCTATAAATTTTCTTTTTTCTCAAAATGGCGATCGCCAGCAGTTCCGGTCCTGGCTAGCATTGAACAGCAAAAAGCTCTTTGTCTGGCATATTTTATACCGCAGTGCCAAATTAACTATTTGAAATACGGAGAGACATCAAATACGCAAAGACACATCTATGCACTTTTCTTTCTATAACGGTGCAATTCGTTTAAAGAAATATCAATAATAACCCTTTCAAAAAATTATTTCTTTCTGCGTGTTTTTTTTTTCTTCCCGTTCGTTTAAGTCCGCATCAACTTCACTTGTATAGGTACGGGAAAAAAATTGCAATTTGTTTTTGAATTTTTTTTATTATTCTTTTAAAATAAATTTCAAACATTTAAGATTAAAAAAATTCTTTAGTTAGAACCAAATTTATAGACCAAATTAAGGTTAAACGAATTAATCTTGTGTTTTGCGTGGTTATAATATACTCCTAGACTTTTCTAACTAAAAAGTAACTTAGCACAAAAATTTCAATTTTTGAGTTATTTTTCACTGAAAAACATTAAAATATTATATATTTGTTGCGAAATTTATAATCCCTCTATTTTATTTTCTAAAATATATTTTTTCAAGTTTTGATACGTTACCAGCATTAATTTTTAAATACTATATTTTGTTTAATATCGTTTGTTATACATACATATACATATATATATATATATGTGTGTGTGTGTGTGTGTGTGTGCGTGTGTATGTATTATATATGTATGCATGTATAATTAATTTTTAAATATTATATTTTGTTTAATATCTTTTGTTATATATATATATATGTATATATATGTATATATTAAACAACGAAAAAATTGGCAAAACTATAAACAATTATCATTTTCATTTTTTATACGTTTTCACAATATTTCAAATCCGATATTTAAATCGCTTAGGTATGATACACTCTTTTATTAAAAATTTTTCAAACAATATCATAAACATTTCACAAAACCTTAGCAATTTTAAATTAATAAGAATTGATTTATACAAAAGTTGATGTAAATACATTTAAATACTTTGTCTACTGCATAAAACAAAAGGCATTTGTTTGTAAACAATACAGTGTGGAATAATAGCTATAGTTTAGCTATAGTAAACGAAAGTGACTGAAAAATTTCAGAAATGTACTTTTTGAATGTTTTAGGCAAAAAAGTCTTAAGAACTTTTTTCATAAAAGTTAAAATTTTTGTTAAAAATGCTGGGCTCCCTTCAAACAAAAGATTTCACAGTTGAATATTGAGCTTGCATTCATTTTAAATAAATTATTTCTGTCTTTGCAATTTACTATATTACTGAAATTTCGCAATTAAAGGATTGATTAAAACATAAATATGGTCACATATATAGCGAGTGGTAAACAAATGTTTTACTAGGGAAAAGGGACAGTATGACGTACTTGAAAAACGGAACAGCACAATTTGAAAACAGTTAGAGGCTTTAGGAAAAATGACACAATGCCAAACACACCGCCAAGACTAATTTCAAAAAATAAATTACAAAAGTAATAGGTTATTGTAATCTATTATCAACCCTATTACATGCAATAATTTCCTTTCCACCTCTATTTGAAAACATTCGAAAGGAACTAGTGATTTGGCGAGTTTTTTTATTAGAAGGGGATCTACAATACACTTATAGAGGACCTAAACTTGGCATTTCAAAGATCATTTTGAGGCGTTTTAACTAAAGCATAAAAAAACGCTTTAAAAAAATTGCTAACATTGTATTTTATTTTTATGTTAAACTGTGTTTTTGTGGAAAAATTTATTTGCTTCTACAAAATAATGTTAAAAAAACCCATGAGAGTAGTAGTCCATCTGAGAATACGTAGATCTCCTTAAATATTCACCACTGGTCTTTATAAAATCATAGGTATTTCCCTGTTATAAAAGCCTTGCCGCTTTTTTAAAAAGGTTGCCTCAATTCAGACTTAAGTAATTGAGATTTCTATCCAAATGATAGGAGCAGATATGAAAAGAAAAACAATGGGCTATTATGATTCTTTATATATGAATATATAAATACGGCTTCTGATTACAGGTATTAGATACATTTTATTCTGACTGTGTATAGTAACAGATAAATCGGTACTTTATTTTAAAAACATTTGATATTTAATGCAGCAATTTCTTATGTGTACACAGTACGATACAGTAAATGCGATACAGTAAATAGGTTGTCAAGAAATACGGGTAAAAAATTCCCTTTTATTTGCAAATGCCATTTACTTTTTCACGCCATGTTTCATATAATAGAGAAATACCTAATCAATAGACGGCAATTTCACAGGGTTAAGACAAGGAAATCCTTCGGTACTAGTCCGTCCTTATAGATAATCTCTTCTTAAATAAGGTGAAATTTTGCATGTTTGAACTTCATGTATTTTTTTAGAAAAATATACTGGTATTTCACCGGGAAAAATAACGGTACCGGTACGAACCCTGTTTCAGAAATTCATAGTCTGAAACGTGAAATATGATACAATATAAAACAAAATAGATAGGACTTACCCCAAAATCCAATAAAATCTTTCGCGTAATGAAAGAATCCAATCAGCCATTAGTCCCGTCTGCCTAGGAGTTAAATTTAACGCCACGATGCACATTCACAAAGATCCCCTGTAACTCTTCAAGATTTGCGGAAACCTGGTCCATATTCATTGGAGAAGGTGGAAGATACTGGAAATGAGTAACAGCTTCCTGGTTCTAGAACTCCTTCCCTAAACTAAAATTTATGTAGTATCTCAAGCTCCTAGTCATCTGCTCAGGACGTGCACTTTAATACTGACGCGTGAAGAAAAATCATTGTTAGAAATAACTTGTTCGATTGTTCCCGTATTGTTGTTTAAAAAAGCAACTGTTGTTTTACAGAGTTATAGAGAACAAAAATGCATTCATTCAAAGAGAACCTACATTAGTACAGTAAAATTCATTGTTAGAAAGAGCTTTCGAAGGCTTGTCCAATTGTTGAACTAAACGCGATTGTTATTAGAAGGTTTTATTGACCTCGCTTTGTATGTATGGTTTTAAGCTTACAACACCCGATTAATCTATTGCCACTTACGATTAATCTATATCCACTTCTGTTTAATCTGTTAATTATTTGGCACAATTGTAGACCTTGCATAAGAATAGAAAAAAAATGGGCCGGATCAGCGCATTTAAACATCCCCCAAATCTTGCATTTCCCCCCATATAAATAAAAATGTAACTGTTTAATTTTAATTGAAAAAAAATAGCTCCCTTGTTGTAACTCTCATACATTTAAACCACATTGTTGCTCGCGACTTCAAACCTGCGCCACTCACGCATTTGTGTTTTATAAAACGTTTGACTTTAAAAAGTTTCTCTTCTAACGCACCTTTGTTTTAAAGCTTTGTTTTAACTGTCTGCGCTTAAAAAAATATATTAATATCCACTAGCGTTGAATTCTCGCCTAACATGGCGAAACCAAAATATCGCCAAATTTAACCCCAAACAAATCACCAAAACTAAAGCCAACTTGACTACAGCTGGCTAATTTGGCAAAATTCTCATTCAAATTCAGTAGGGTAATGCAGGGTAATTTGGTTCTTCATTTTTTAAAACTAACATTTAAAAAACTCTATCGATCTTTAAAAAGATTGAAATGTACAAGACAAAAGAAACTTTTTCCAAGGACAAATTCATAAAAGAAAAAAGGAAATTTAGTCAGTACATAGTAAGTTAGAGCTATTTAAAAAATAAAATAAAAAACACAAAACACCAAATTACTCATCAAGGGGAGATTTGGTAGTTTGGCCCATTTTTAACCACTGCCACACCATCAATCGTGTATTTTAAGTTAATAAAAGTTCATGCCTTTTTGTAACTTTAACAATTCGCTATTCAGAACGCTGATAATTTTTTTAATCAGATAACATTTAAGCACTGTGAATTTCTCTTTGAGAGCTATCGATAATCACATTTATTACCCAAAATATTCGTTAAGGGGCTCCTTCACTCACGCGGAAAAACTTGTTTGCTAATGTTAATACTATGGGACATATTTTTCAATAACTCATTTGCATTTCAATATTTTTAAACGATTTTTTTTTGCATTGAATAGCTGATGTCGGTCTCTACAATCGCCGCTTTTTACTTTTCGATTTTGTTTTCAGGTTCTTTTAATAAGGATACTTTCACCACAAATAAAATCGAAAAAATAAAAACTAGTAATGTTGTGGCCATCACAAAACATTCTTCTGTATAAATCATATCGTCTGCAAACAAAAATTAAACGACAATCTGTACAAATTTTCAGATGCAGTTATCGCAGATTTTTTTTTTAAATAACTCATTTGCATTTCAATCTTTTTAAACGATTTTTTTTGCATTGAATACCTGGTGTTGGTCTCTACAATCGCCGCTTTTTACTTTTCGATTTTGTTTGCAGGTTCTTTTAATAAGGATACTTTCACCACAAATAAAATCGAAAAAATAAAAACTAGTAATGTTGTGGCCATCACAAAACATTCTTCTGTATAAATCATATCGTCTGCAAACAAAAATTAAACGACAATCTGTACAAATTTTCAGATGCAGTTATCGCAGAATTTTTTTTAAATAACTCATTTGCATTTCAATCTTTTTAAACGATTTTTTTTTGCATTGAATACCTGATGTTGGTCTCTACAATCGCCGCTTTTTACTTTTCGATTTTGTTTGCAGGTTCTTTTAATAAGGATACTTTCACCACAAATAAAATCGAAAAAATAAAAACTAGTAATGTTGTGGCCATCACAAAACATTCTTCTGTATAAATCATATCGTCTGCAAACAAAAATTAAACGACAATCTGTACAAATTTTCAGATGCAGTTATCGCAGAATTTTTTTTAAATAACTCATTTGCATTTCAATCTTTTTAAACGATTTTTTTTGCATTGAATACCTGGTGTTGGTCTCTACAATCGCCGCTTTTTACTTTTCGATTTTGTTTGCAGGTTCTTTTAATAAGGATACTTTCACCACAAATAAAATCGAAAAAATAAAAACTAGTAATGTTGTGGCCATCACAAAACATTCTTTTGTATAAATCATATCGTCTGCAAACAAAAATTAAACGACAATCTGTACAAATTTTCAGATGCAGTTATCGCAGAATTTTTTTTAAATAACTCATTTGCATTTCAATCTTTTTAAACGATTTATTTTGCATTGAATACCTGGTGTTGGTCTCTACAATCGCCGCTTTTTACTTTTCGATTTTGTTTGCAGGTTCTTTTAATAAGGATACTTTCACCACAAATAAAATCGAAAAAATAAAAACTAGTAATGTTGTGGCCATCACAAAACATTCTTCTGTATAAATCATATCGTCTGCAAACAAAAATTAAACGACAATCTGTACAAATTTTCAGATGCAGTTATCGCAGAATTTTTTTTAAATAACTCATTTGCATTTCAATCTTTTTAAACGATTTTTTTTGCATTGAATACCTGGTGTTGGTCTCTACAATCGCCGCTTTTTACTTTTCAATTTTGTTTGCAGGTTCTTTTAATACGGATACTTTCACCACAAATAAAATCGAAAAAATAAAAACTAGTATGTTGCGGCAATCACAAAACATTCTTCTGTATAAATCATATCGTCTGCAAATAAAAATTAAACGACAATCTGTACAATTTTTCAGATGTAGTTATCGCAAAAATCGTGAAAAGCATAGCATAGCAACGACACCTTTTGGGCGGTAAACACCAAAACTAATATAGATCTTTTTTTGCCAAGATCTAACAGAATATAAAGTTTTGTAAAATTCCGAACACGAGTTATTGAGATATAGCTATAGCGCAAATCGTGAAAAATGCAGTATAGCAGCGCCACCTGTTGGGCGATTTAGTCCAATACATAATCAGCGTCTATTTGTGTCAAGGTCTAACAGAATATGAAGTTTGATGAAAATACGTGCATTACAGCATTACATCTTCAGATAAAGCAATTGCGCAGATCGTGAAAAATTCAACATTGCAGCGCTCCCTGTTGTGTAATTAACACCAGAAACGAATCAGAACTCATTTATATCCAGGTTTAACTGAATCTGAAGTTTTATAAATTCCATGCATTAGTTCTTGAGGTACAGCGCACAAAATTTTTTTGTCACAGACAGACATTTTCGAAAAATAGTCCAATCGTGTTCAGGACCTTCTAAAACGTATAAATTCGTCGAAAACCGGAAGTGAAAGTTTTCATGAATTCAGTACTTAAAATACAAGAAAGTAAAAACGGCAATTGTAGAGGTCGACCTCAGCTATCCAATGCAAAAAATAAAATAAAAAATCGTTTAAAAATATCGAAATGCAAACGAGATATTTAAAAAAAACTGACCGATAGGATTAACATTGGTGAACGAGCGCTTGAACATGTGTGAAATAACCCCTTAACTGAAACAGGGGATTTATTGTCCAATTAAAATGCTAAGTGGCTGCTTTGTATTAACGTGCGAATCCAATAAAACATTCGTTACATGAAATTGCGTTCTTTAGCCGAGTCACAAAATAGTCAATAGAATCTTCGTTAACTGAAACAATCGTTAGCCCAGATATCGCTATATTCAGTTGCGAAATTAATTATATTTACGAGATTGTAAGAAAAAGGGAGAAGTAGAAAATAATTTTTTCTTGTTATTTTAAGAATTTTAAGACGTCAACCTAAATTGTTTAGAAAAAAAGTGACAAAAAAATACAAATAATTAGGATAAAAATTCCTTTTTTAATTTTACAAAGTAAAATACTTATTTCCATCATGTGCATTATTTAAGTTGCACTCTTGTCTAATTTCATTTCACCCACATTTTAGAAAGTGAGCTGTTATAGAAAATTTCAAAATTGATACGTTACGAAAAGCTTTCAGCGATACAAAATGACGTCACATTTAAAATAAAATTTTTATTTTTTATTCCTTAATATCAAAATTTTATTACGATTGCATCATAATGACGTACTTTACACTTGCTACACTATTTCAGCCATTGTGTTATCAGATTTCATGATTCTACGCAAAGATTGGAGCTACTCGAATAATTAGTAAAATTAATCTATTTTTAGTTAATATAGTGCACAAAACTATTTATTTTTTGTTTGTAAACTAAGGATTTATTGTTAATTAATGATAATTCATTAACATTTACCTGAAATCATGGATTACCATGTGAAATTCGAAGCATCTTATATGTGAAAAATTGTGCCACTGAGGTAATAGGTATGCATTGTTGAATTAAAAAAATGTCTTTATTGTTGAATTTCTCGCCGTGAATGAAAATATTTTTAGCAGCGAATGTAATTGTTGCGAATTTTGGAATAACAATGAAGGGATTATGAAAAAATTAGATTGTGTGATTATTGAAAAAAGAATAAGATGTCGTTATTGAAATGCATTGTTGCGGCAAGTTTCCTTCAAGAAAAAGATTTTAAATTGACCATCTGCAGAGAACGTAATGCAAATTTAATAAATTCAGGCGTGAAAAATCTCAAATCAAGAAATTTCCACCGTGAAGTCATACAAATAAAAACTAAACGACAACAATTTTTATTAAGGTCTAATTGAACGTAAAATTTTATTAAATTCCGTGCATTAGTCAATGTGCACAATGTGATTTCGATTGTATCGATAGCATGAGCATTTAAGAAAAAGAAAAAGAAAACATAGGTCTGACATTTGTTATGGAAGAAAAGACAGAAAAAAAATTCTTCGCCGAAAATTAAAATGAGTTAAAAATTGACTAAATAATTCTATGTTTACATACAGAAATCAAGTTGAAAAGAGTGTAAAAATATTTTTACAAAAAAAAAAAAAAAAAAAAAAGATAGGAAAGGAAAGAAAGAAGGAAAGAAAATGAAAATAACTACCGATTTTAAAACAGATTTTTAATTGTTAAAAAGCGTTGCCTTCTTTTAAAATAACAGTACATTTGAAAGTTGCATTTACTCTGTTTCTTTTTAATTTTTCAAAAGCAAATAAAAATATAATTGTTATTTAAACTACCTTTTTGGGATTTCTAAATTCATTTTTCCGTTTAATGATAAATCCGTTTTAAGTATTTAGCCTAACATAGTAAATTTTGTCTTGTGCAACTTTTGATTTTTTAGTGATTTTTAGCGTTTTCTCGCATTCAGAGGCGGTTTCTTCAATTTGAAATGCAATTTTCAATGTGATTTTTAGCATTTTAGAACATGATTTTTTAACATTCGTGAAAGAATTTCGGTTACAATGTTTTAGTCCCTGTGTTAAATTTTGTCTGCGATTTTTTAATTTTAATTTTTTAATTTTTTTCCTGCGGGTTTAATATTTTACGTTCGCGTTGATTTTTCCACATTAGTAAAAAGAAATCCGCTTTTAAACTTTTAGCCCGATGTAGTAAATTTTGTCCTCTTTTCAATAAAGTTTTTTCGGAAACTGTACAGCGAGCTCTGAATTTTTCGCGAATTTTTTTCATGATATTTTTCTTTCTTCGCAGCAATTTTTTGACATTCGTAAAAGAAAATCCTGCTTTAATCGTTTAGCCCAATGTAGTAAACTTTGCCCTGTGCGAAAATGTCGTCTTATCATCGGAAACAAATCTTTGAGCATCCGTTTTATAATTCTCTCCTATTATAGGAAATGAGCCAAAAATCGATTACAAAATTCCCTGTTTCGTTACTTAAAGAATATTCGTTACTTAAAGGGGGAAAAAATTGCCGATTTTAAAAGAGATTTTTACTTGCCGAAAAGTGTTGCCTTCTTTTAAAATAACAATAGTTTTGGAGGTGGCGTTTAAATCGCTACAATTCGGACAAATCTTTTCACCGTAAACGAGATAGTCAAAACATACAGCGTATTTTCCCTTCTCTTCTGAAAATGCGGCAAAACACCAAACCCAGAAATTTACTAATCGAGAACTGTTCACATTTTTTTTTTGAATCTGGGACGTTGGGACAACCGAAGAAGGTAACACTACAAGTGTTTTCGTGACCACAATATTCCTGCCGAACATCCCAGAATATTAAAATTGCGGTCAGCTGCTGACTGAAAACTTGAGCGACAGAGCAAGTTTATCCCTTCTAGGAATCCGAGTGACAAGAAATCTGGTTCTTTCTTTTGCTTGACTTAAAACAAATTTTTGGTGCAAAAAGTTTTTTAAATCGGCCCGTAACTTTCTTTTATATTGAATTTTATAAATTTTTCTATTATTGAATCTTTTCTTCTTGTTACAGACGTAATGTCTCTATCATTGAACTTGCGGTTTTCATTTACTTTTTGTTATGGCATTCTGAATGCGTTGGAAAGTGTTTCTGTCAAAGAAAAGTGTTAAAATGATTAGAAAGGGGAAAAATCCTATATTTTATTACTTTTTAAAAAAATATATCATAGTCAAACTTTATATGCTGAGAGTAAAATTTGAGAGGAAGAGGAATTCAGTTTAATTTTAAAAAAACTAACAAAAAAAAACGAAAATCTGCCGTAGTAGACTTTCACTGGAATAGCGTCGCAATAGAAACTTTTTTTTTTTTTACGGCCAATGCCAGTTTTTTGCTTGTAATCATTTGTAAAAAAGACATATGTAACATTCGCGTATTTAAAATATCTCTTCCGGAAATTAGTATTTTTAACTTATTAGGTAGCTTTCAATACAAAAAAGTCCTTCCGGCCTGTACCGGGAGGAAAAGCTAGCTTTCCTATATCTTAGTTTTAAAATTTTCGCTAATGTTACACGAAAACAGCAAGTTAAAATGCAAAGAAAACGTTTACAAAAGACTCGTTAATACTGAATTTGAATAAGAAATTCGCCAAATTATTGCCGATAGCAATAGCCAAATTGGCTTCATTTATGAAGACTTATTTTGGTCGCCAAGTTTGGCGAGAATTTGGCGCTAACGGATATGAATATATAGTTTTATGCGTATGATTGAGAAAATTATCACAACAATGAGAGAAAATAATTTGCGAGTAATCGCGTTAAGTGCTGTTTTGTTTCAAAATGTGAGCCACCCTAGAATTTCAAACTGATCTATCTCAGCCATTTTTTAAGATAGAGGTAAACCAAAAAATGCTCTGGAATCCTTGTATCAAGGCCTAACACGTAATTAAAAAATAAATTTGAATTTTTAACTTTTTTGTTCATTTATTTAGTTTTAAATTTTTAAGTGGCCACCATCTTGAAACAAAATGGCGAACCAAGCTGGCCAACGAACTCGGTCGAGACATTGGTGAGCTTAATACACAAAATTAGTTTCATCAAAATTGATTTATAAATACGAGCGTTATCGTATGACATAGGTCAGATATATATATATATATATATATATATATATATAAATCACCATTTGAACGGAGGATGGTTATGGGGTTGGAGGTCATGATCGGTGAAAATATATCGAAATATTCCGGAACTGCTTTCCTCCGAACGGCTGCAATAGGTAGCTTTATACTTTTTTGTATTGCAAGCTACCTAAAAGTATAAAGCTACCTATTGCAGCCGTTCGGAAGAAAGCAATTTCGGAAAATTTCGATATATTTTCACCGATCATGACCACCAGACCCCAAAACCACCCTCCGTTCAAATATTGATTTATATACATAGATATATCCATATATATATCTGACTTATGTCACACGATAACGCTCGTATTTATAAATTAATTTTGATGAAACTAATTGTGTGTATTAAGCTCACCAATGCCTCGACCGAGTTCGTTGGCCAGCTGGATCCGCCATGTTGTTTCAAGAAGGCGACCACTTAAATTGTTAAAACTAAAATAAATATACAAAAAAGTTAAAATTTCAAATTTATTTTTTTCTTAAGTGTTAGGCCTTGATACAAGAATTCCAGAGCATTTTTGGTTTTACCTCTATCTTAAAAAATGACTGAGATAGATCAGCTTGAAATTCTAAGGTGGCTGACATTTTGAAACAAGACAGCACATTACAAAAAACCAACGATTAATTTATGAGTTTTAGTGAACGTGATTTCTCTCAAATTATTTTCTTTCATTGTTGTAATCATTATCCCAATCATACGCATAAAACTATATATTCATATCCGTTAGCGCCAAATTCCCGCCAATCTTGGCGACAATTGGCGAAATATCGCCAAATTTGGCGACCAAAATAAGTCTTCATAAATGAAGTCAACTTGGCTATAGCTCAATAATTTGGCGAATTTCTTTATAATATCGATTATCAAAGTTTCTTTATGATAGTAACACAATGTATTTTGAAAGAAAATTATTCACACAAAGCAATATTTGACATTTCAAAATCAATAGTTTGCAATTTACAGATTGCTTTTATTTCATATCAGATCACTCCTCAGATATTTCACAATAACAACTCATTTTAATTGCTTAAATAATGCGGGTATATTTTTTCATCAATAATAAGGTAATGTTTATTTCTTCATCATTAGGTAACCTTTTTGTTATATTAAAGACACTTATTCAGATTTCAGTGTTTTTCCATGAAGCAGAATCACAAAAATACATTTGCGAAATCACACTAACTGTATTTCCAAGTAAAATGATTACTTAACATGTGAGTATTGGCTCATTTACAGTCGTTAAAAAAATAAATGCTACGTATTAGTATAAAAGTAGTTATTTAGATTACACCGTTTTTCCATTAAGGAGATGATATGGCTAGAAACCTACGATAAACACTTTTATGAAATGAGACTAAATATATGTTTAATTAGTTCGATTATTTAAGTTGTGTGTTGAGTATTGTCGCATTTACTTATGCAAATGTTAAACATATTAATCCCATTGGTAATGAATCTTACTGTAGTTTTTGATTATTTTATTTTATCAGTTGAAATTCAGTTGAAATAGAATGAAATGATATATAACGTTGTAAGAGAATGAAAAAAAATATATAATGTTTTAGTTGTCAATGTAGTTGAACATTTTGATATATATTATGAATACCTACTATCAAAAGGCATACCAGTTTTTTAGTTGATATTGAACGCTCAATATTGAACGACAAATATACTGTAAACAATGTTATTTCCTTTAAGTTGGAAGAAACAGCAAGAAATAATTTAAGAGGATAAAAGTTATAAAATAATTTGAAAACTTTAAAAAAAAAGAAAAGAAAAAAAAACAAGAATCTAAACACTTTTATATATCTTAATTTGGATTTTACGGCCTGAACGGAGATGTGAACTAAATTAGGGAAATTTACTAGTAAACTGCTAAATTGAACAATTAAATATTTTTATATTCCGAAAATTACTGTTCTCTTTAAACCGGCTTTTGTTGTCAAGAAATAATCTGAAGTAATCAAAACTGATAAACAGGTGAATTACAAGCATATATATGACTAGTAAAAACTGAACCATAAAAACGGACAAATGTTTAGTTTTCATTAAAAATGATTGTAGAGATGATTTATGCGTGCATAACTCTACATTTATTAAACTAACACTACACGGAAATATAGAATGCAGGGAGTTTATATGTGATTCTGAATTACATAAAAAGTGATATTTAACAAAAGAATTTCATGAAATAACATAATTGTTTAATAACGAAATATATAGAACTATTTTAACCATGAAGTATTTTCTTACTTTATTTGATGCTTAATTCAATAAGTAAGAAATAATTAAAGGTTGTTTATTTTTAATGATGATTTTTTTCAGAATTAATATCATACTGAATTGATATCTAGCACACGATTCAGATTTTTAATGCTTCAAGAATTTATTTTTAATTTTAAAATTGTTGTATGTTATTCATTATTAATAAAAACGCAAATATTTTTTAATTTATTTTTTATAATATATCTATTGAAAATTAAATGCATACAATTCTTATTCAAAATTATGGAGAGAGATAAAGCAGCAGTTATCGGATTTTATGTCAACAAGCAAATTTCATCCCGCGGTAGAACAAAAGCTTACCTATTAAATAAAGCCAATATCGACGGTAGAATATTATTTACGCTTGCAAATTACCTTAAAAAATATTCAAAACAAATTGAAAGAGTTTCACTTCGTATCACAGATGAAGTAAATTGGGTATATCCGAATGGTACATTGATAGGAGTAATAGGGAGAGTAAATCGATCAATAATTGACATTGGCATTCAACAAGTTCCTATGGATGAACTAAGCACAGAGAGCGTACATTTCTCTTACCCGTTTCAACTTTATTCTGCTTCATTTGTGACTCGAAAAGCAGAATATAAACTACAGATTTTTGACATTTTCCAAACATTTTCATTGCCGCTTTGGATAGCTATCATCTTGACTTTATTTGCGATATTTTTCGTATATTATGTCACCTGGAAAAGAAGGTATTCATTTCATAACATTTTACTTCATTCCTTTGCCGTTTTGTTAAGACAGAGTTCTATATTAAAACCGACATCAATGCCAGAAAACTTGCTCGTCTTTTCGTGGGTTGTAGGAGCGATGTTTCTTTGTCTTGCTTACGATTCCGTATTCCTGTCTTTTCTTGCATTCCCTTCTATTACTCAAATTAAAGACGTGCCACAGTTGGCCAAGGCTATAAAAGATGGACAATATCACTGCATTGCGTCTCCAGGGTTGGGTTGATTATTGACGGCCAATTATCTACACTAGGGATATAGGCCCGGGGGAAGTGCCCTTCGTGGGGGTCTTTCTAAGGGAACCTAACCCGTATTTACGCATGGAGACATTGCGTCTCCAGAATCGGTTATTTTTGGATTATTAATAAATTCAAAACATGAACATTTAAGAATAATTGGACGAGACCTTGAGAAGAATAACTTAAGTAACGGAAATATAATTCTTGATTTTCTGCAAGATACAAGCAAGCAAAATCTCGCTGTTGTAGTAGATACAGATGCCGTTGATATTTTGACTGTTGGAAAAAAATTCGTCTCTGAAGATCGTTTCCTTGAAAGCATGTCTGCAATGGTTGTTCGAAACGGCTTTTGTTGTAAAAAATTGATGGAAAAATTTGTTCATAGATTAATGGTTTCGGGATTGTATTTCAAATATCAGAATGATAAAGCATTTTTACTTCGTATGCCACGTCTACTGAAATATGAGGAAAAAGACATCAGAAAAGAAAATTAACCCTTACAGATGTTGCTCCTGCGTTTATATTTTTAATATTTGGACACATAATTTCATTCTTAGTTGTTATGGTAGAAATATTATCTAATGGTATGAAGAAAGCGGATCGTTTTCAGAAAAATAAAAGAAGAATGAGAATCACTTATAAAAAAGATTCAATATAATTAGCTTTGAAAATTGAATTGTAATTACTCTAATCTTATATTATCAAATATTGTTTCCTTTTAGAGATGTTGCATGAAAATAATACAAAAATTAAATTTCGTACAATTCGCAATGCACTGAATAGTACTATATATTTTACTCTGAGAATATCACATTGCATTAGATTTTTTAAATTATATCACACTATTATGTAACAAATATTTTGTATTATTGGTTCTTCACAAAGTACACGTTGACCAGATGATATGGAAGAGGCGTGAAATATATTAAGAAAAAATTACGCATCCGAGTTCATCAAACGCTGTAGAACCCCTCTCCTTTCTCATTTTTCTTCCCGAAATTTCATTTATTCCCTAGAAACTGGGCAGGAGATAAATCCGCTAAATGAAAACAGTGAAAGCTACAAAGTTCACCATTCCCCTTTTCTATGTTCTCTTGTATTTGATGAATTCGGGAATGCTTCACATATTAATAATGAGATTGGAGAACCTCCGTTGCTGTGTTTGTAAGGAACATTTGAACTGTATTATTACTAGGTTCATTCTGGGAATAAGTTCACCACATCGCAAAAAAATGGCACTGCAAAATGCACTAAACTAAAAGGCACAAGCTGGGTAGATTATGGGTGTGGTGTCATATGCGGAGTTGTAACTTCCCGATCGCTTGCATTAACTCCCTTTTTGTGGGCGAAGATGTCGGCTCTCATTTCTTCTCCAGCCAACAGCGAGGTGAGATCCGTGATAAAATGTTTTAACACAGATGTGTGGGATGCTCAATTCTTGAGTTGTTTTGATCCACGACAAAGTTCGCCCGCATACGCATTATTCCACAATAAATCTGCTTTAGAAGTTTCGCTAGGAGATGTTTGTCTATTAATCCTACAGTCCCGATCTTGCTCCCAGCGACTTCCACCTGTTCTTGCACATGAAGAAATTCCTGTCCTGTCATCACTTTCCCCAGAAACGAAGATAAAATGACAACTGTGACAAACTGGCTCCTTTCCCAGGCAGCAGACTTCTGTGACACTGGACTACATAAACTTACCCCACGCTATGACAAGTGTTACAATTCCGGCGGTTCTTATGTTTAGAAGTACCTGAAACATTGCTGTATCTTTTACAATAAATATTTCCAGGTAATTATATTTCGTTTCTTTTTAATGGCCTTGGGAATCTTACTTTCTGGATGACCTGATATTATTCTTAGAGACTATTACTTTTCTTTATAACGATATTTAATAAATAATGGCATAACAAATTACTTAATACAAATACTGATGTATCAGTACTTATTGTAGTTCAAATAGAAGTTTTTGTAAATAGTTGCATTCTTATAAATAAAAAATAAAATTTTGAATATGTTGTTTTGTTTTGTCTTTCAATATTAATAAAGAAAATTTACATTGCACATTTTAAACATTTTAAAAATGTAAAGACGTTAAATGTGTTTTCTGACTGAAACAGTTACAAGTATATATATCGGTACAGTTGTAATTTATGTTATTTTAGATATTTATTGATATGTATTATTGATTTTCTTATAGTATCAGCTCTAAAGGTAATACTTTGAAACTGAGCATTTGACAATGATTGCATTATCAATTATGCCATTAATAAAGAGGGGAAAAAAGCAAAAATAGAAAAAAATAAGAGAAACTTCTCAGGTTATTTTCAATTTCTTTTAGATTATGACAGTAGTTGAATCTGGAGGGTTGAAAAATAATTGCAAAATATGGAAATAAAAGTGTAATTAAAAGTGTAAATAAAGTAATAATAATAATTTATACTATCAGTTCAGTAATTTATACTTACTAATTTGTGTATTTCCGAGACGTTTGCGTGTTATTTTACATTTTTGAAAAATTTTTGGACATGCACGTTGCAATGACAATATCATAAAGGCTTTTCGTATTATCACATTTATACTTTTTTTCTGCAATTTGACTGCAATTTACTAGCCGTTTCTCATTGTAGATTTATTTCTTAATTTGAATTTTTATGGAAAAATAATAAATTAAATTCTATTAATAAATCGCAAACAAATAATAATAAAACGAAAAATAACGTACTTGTGGAAGATTTTAAGCTCTGAACATCGAAATCTTCTAAAAAGGTTTTCGCAAATTTTAAAATAAAAGATCCTGGGAAAACAGTTCTTGCTCAAAAATTCAGTTGTATCAAGCAGGAGTATCTTTACATAACTTAAATATTGTCTTTAAATTTTTTTGAAATTTAGATTACGCTTTTTACAATATATATATGTGACAATTTAGGGAAAATCATGTAACATAAACACGTAAAATAAATCCATGTTTGAAGATTTTTTTTATGTATATTTTTCCACCATATGATTTCTTCCAATTCTGTCGAGAAAAATCTTAATCGTTAATCTTAACCAATCGTTAATCTTAAACATTACGTCACCTAGAATCTAAGAATCTACCTTTTAGTTACTGAAAAGCATGATTTTTCGCTAGACTACTTTGGGAGTTTATCTATAACAGATAAATATTAATATTTCAGAGCCAAAAAATCCCACAGAATCTTACATTTTGACAAGCATATTAGGCCCTACCTCATTTGCATAGGCATCATTGAGGAAATTATTTTAATATCAGTCACGGTGACATCACTTTCCAATTCGTATACATATATTTTTTTCGAATTTTCATCAGAAAAATTGCAATTTTTATCGAAGTATTCTTAAGGATCATTTGTTAAGTTATAAAATATACCACATTTACATTTACTCTCGCAATTTTTATCTCTTCAATCCCTTATTTTGAAAAAGAAAGTCAATAAATAAAAAATATATATTTGAGTAATTTTGCATTAAGAGGTAAATGTATATTTTTAAGTATTTCATATTTATCTAATGACATGTTTAATAAAGTTTTTCAGTTTTCTATATTCCGATTTTTCTGACAGAAACAAAAAAGTTTTTCTTTCTGAATTTTGTTTACTCTTCAGCCTCAATACCACTGTATGCAAGGTAGTATTATTAGTGATAATCCGATATGATCGTGATACGATAGATTAGTATTGATAATTTGATTATAAGAAAATAAACTCTATAACAAATATATTATAATTAATATTTATTATAATATATAATATTTCATATTAATGGAAGACTACTTTGTTTGAAAAAAAAAGTAATAAGGCAGCTCAAAGAGAATTCGAAGAGAATGTACTTAGTTCATACTATCTCAAAAAAATATGCGTTAAGAAAAGCAATTAGCTCTGTATGATCATTTTAAAATCCTTAATCATGGACATACATATCAATAACAGATGCTAAATTATAATAGTCAAGTAGTATAGAAACCACAATTTTTTTTTTATCATTCTCCAAACATTTTCATTGCCGCTTTTGATAGCTATTATATCAACATTGATTGCGATGTCTTTGGTACATTACGTCACCTTGAAAAGAAGCTATTCGTTTAATAAAATTTTACTTCATGTTTTTGCGGTTTTGTTAAGACAGAGTTCTGTTTTAAAACCGTCATCAGTGATAGAAAACTTGCTCGTGTTTTCGTGGGTTGTAGGAGCAATGTTTCGTTGCCTGGCTTACGATTCTGTATTCCTGTCTTTTCTTTCATTCCCCCCTATCACTCAAATTAAAGACGTATCACAGTTGGCCAAAGCTGTAAAAGTTACGACACTATCACTGCATAGAACCTCGATGCCTTGTACAGAAATTTTTATTTTTCAGTTTCAGTTTTCAGTTTTTTCTATTTCAGTTTTAATTTATGAATTATTAACATTTTTCAAGCATTTTCAGCATTGTTTTTACTTTTATACCTATGAATTTTAAAATAATTCATTTTACTGTCATAAAAATAATCTAGTTCCACTATAACATTATTATATTTATTATGGAATTCACAAAATATATTTAATAGTTTTCAATTTAAATAGTTTTAAGAAAATATAAATTTTTCGGTTAGTTGTATACTATTAAAAAAAAAAACCTATAAATTACTATTTGTATCTTTATGTCAAATATTAAAGATATTTTTAATAATGATAATCAGTTTTAAACTTAAAATATACATTGTATTTATTGCTTTTCTTGTTTTTAAATTATTAGATTTATTCATAAAAATGCGAAAATTTGAAAGTTAATGTTTAGTAGGTAATATTTTCTTATATTAGTCATTTAAATTTAGCAAATTACTTTACCAATTTAATGGACACAGCATTGACTTTAATAAGATAGAAACGGTTTTACAAATTATTTTAATTTCGTATGCTCGAGATAATTACAATCTCAGAGAAAGGCGTTAATCCCCTCCCTCCCCATACCCGCAAATATAATGAATAATTTGTTCAAGAAAACCACCGTCACCTACATTAACGCGATCATTAAAAAAAGAATTAAATTTTTCTGATAATTAGAACATAACGAAGACGCTACACTAAAATAGCCGGCAGATGACACCCCTTCCCGACCTCAATTTCAAATCTATATCTTAATTAGTTACCTAAATTTTTCTTCATTAGTAAAAATTGGCAATTATTTCCTTTCATTTTCGCAAACTAAATGGAGGATCGGCCCGAGAAACAGATCTCTTTGTAGTTCAGGTTTTAATGAAAGCAGATCCCTGTCGGAAACTTTCTCGGATCATTTTCACTGGCACCGGCAGATTTTTGGCAGTTTTTTGCATAAATTAAAAAACAAATTACCAACCGAATTTTTCAAAAATCACATAGTCAGATACAGAATATTTTTTTACATATGTTCAGAAATTTTCAAATTGATATCTCAATTAGTTTTCTTAAAATTCGCTAATTAGTAAAATAATTTCGAATTTGTTCATTTCCGCTTGCAAATTCAACGCGCCAGTTCGTTTCTTTCGCCATTTTGATTTAAAAGATGATATTTTAGAAGCGATGGTTAATGAGAATCTAATTAATATCTAGGCTAATTATCAAAATATTAAAATTCTGAGGCTCAGGTGCACATGGCCAGAACTTGGACTATCCACACCTAAATTTCCAGACTTCTAGGTGGGCTAGATTTTGCTAGCCATCGCCAACAGACACACACACGGACACACACACAGAGCGAAACTTTCTTTTATTAATATAGATAATAAAATAACAGTATTTTAACAATGTGACCACCTTTCTGTATCATCGATGATATGGAACATTCAGAACGAAAGGGGATGAAGTCTGTATTTTCTTTGCGCCACGATTGAAATAAAATTTTGCTTTAGGGGCCTTTGATTGTAAAAGGCCTCACATGTTCAAATTCGGATACTCCGGTAATATTGTACCTTTCGAAGTTTTTAATAAAAAAAATGTTTCAAAATTATTTCCGATATTCTAAGAAAGTGCTTCGTTACCAATCAGTATTATGTTAAAATAATTAAATAAATTTTTTGCGTTTGTTTATGATAGTAACTCAATAATTTTAAGTGAAATTATTCATTAAAAAAAATATTGGACATTTCACAGTCGACAGTTTACAATTCAGCGATTGTTTTTATTTCATATCGGAAAAATCCTCAGATATTTCACAATAACAACTCATTTGAAATGTTTGAATAATGTGGTTATTTTATCATTAGGCAATGTTTATTCCTTCGTGTGCGGGTAACTTTGTTGTTATAATAAAGTTACCTACTCACTAATTATTCAAATAACAATGTTTTTTCATAAATCAGATAGTATATGCATAATCACAAAAACGCATTTGCGAAATAATACTATATGCATTTTCAAGCAAAATGATTGCTTAACACGTGAGTATTGGCACGTTTATTGACATTAAAAATAAGTTCTAAGTTTAAAAAAAAAAGATTACACAGTTTTTCCATTAAATAGATGGTATGATTAGAAACCTACGAAAAAAACGCTTATGAAACGAGACTAAATATATGTTTAATTAGTTCCATTACTTAAGGTGTGTGTTGTGCATTTTCGCATATACTTGTGCAAATATTAAACATGTTGATTGGTCATAATTCCTAATGCAGTTTTTTATTATTTTATTGTGTCAGTTGAAATGGAATGAAACGTTTTAAAATGTTGTAAAATAATGAACAAATAATGTTTTAGTTTAACATTTTGATATGCATTATGTATACCTTCTATCAACAAGCATAGCAGTTTGTTAATTTATATTGAGTGTACAGAAAGACAAAAATACTGTGAAAAATGTTATTTCCGTTAAGTTGGCAGAAACAACAAGAAATAAAAAAAGAGGATAAAAGTGCTAAAGTAATCTGAAAACAAATTAAAAATAATCCAAATCGTAATTGGTTATGAATTAAATAGAAAGCGATATTTAGCAAAAGAATTTCATGAAATAAACATATTGTGGTATAAAGAAACATATAGAATTATTCTAACCATGCAGTAATTTTGTTATTTTATTTGATTAACGAAGTAAGTACAGATATGATGGATTTCTCTTATCTGTATAAACGTAGTTCTGATACATTTGTGACTCGAAAAACAGAATATAAATCACATATTTTTGTCTGTGATTTATAAGCAAACAGTTATGGAACAATGTACTAAACAATGATAGCAAACATTTTCCTTGCCGCTTTGGATATCTATCATCACAATTTTAATTGAGATGTCTTTGCTATATAACGTTACCTTGAAAATAAGGTATTTATTTGATAAAATTTCACTTCACGTTTTTGTTGTATTGTTAAGGTAAGTATTTTAAAATTGTGATCAATGGAAGAAATGTTGTCTTTTCATGGGTTATAGGAGTAATTTTTCTTTGTCTAGCTTTACGATTCCGAATTCCTGTCTTTTCTTGAATTCCGTCCAATCAATCAAATTACAGACGTGCCACATTAGCCCAAATGTGTCCAAGAAGACATTATCACGGGATAGCGATTCAATGTTCGGCTACTTCTCAACTCTTATTAGAATCATAAGAAAACATTAAGAATAATTGATGGATCCTTTTACACGAATTTCTTAACAAGCTTTTTTTAAGATAGAAGCAAACAAGATTTTTCTAGTAGATCTTGGTCCAGTGCTTGTTTTGAATAACGATTCTACTTTAAAAACTTCAAATTTGAACAAATTCAGAAATTTATGTTCATATTAAAACAGGTTTCCCAATACTCTGTGAACAATTTTAACTCACCCTTATATTACGCCTTTGCTGAACCAGAGAAGTAGTCAATGTACTATGTTATAGATGATAATGCGTAGTGAACTGTTATTTTTGAAATAGATGTTTTAACATATAATACTATTCAAAGGTCGATAAAATTTACAAAGACTGAAAACTATTTAAGTGTATGAGAAGAGCAATTATTGCAGTTTCAACTTATACCATTATTTGAATTAGATATCGACAAACTTCTTAAAAGTTGCTTTGACTTTACATTAATCTACAGTTCACAGAACCTTACAAAAACAAAGATTATTCGGATGGTCTTAATGGTGCACTTAAATTAATTTTCTAGAAATTGATTGAGCTGAAGTATAAAAAACTGAAAATACGTATAAACACTATTTAAATTTTATTGTGAAGCGGTCCATTTCTTATCACTCATTTTAAAGATTGAGAACGTTACTAAGTTATTTAATTTTTAACATATGAAACTTCAAGGAAGTTAGTTGGATTCAAATTGTTTTCTTATGACTCATTCTAAAGATTGAACACATTGTTAAACTACTTGATTTTCAATATTTGAAACTTCGTTGAAGTCAGTTGGGTTCGAAGATTTTATTATCTATTGAAAGTTATGATTAGTTGTTGCGGTTTTATTAAACAGAACGAACATCTATAAATGTGCATAACTTACTTATGGTTCTTTACTTGCAGGTAGACAATTACTCACCAGAAAGTATTAGCTAACTTGACTGTTATTTCCCAAGAACACAGCTAAAAAGAGTAAACGGGTTAAATCAGAGGATACTTACGTAAATCTTTTTAAGCGACAAACTTGATTGGTGTACACATTATTAAAAATAAACTTTTATTTTAAAATCGAAATTTACATTAGCTTACATTAGCTTACATTAATAGTCCAAATAAAAGTGTACTTTAACGAAGATTCCTCGGTTGCTCCTTGACGGTAAATAAATTAAATTTATTTAGATTAAATTTTTAGAAATCGATTTAGCTGAAGTATAAAAAACTGACTATACGTGTTAATATCATTTAAATTTTATTGTTTTGTGTTTTTAATTTTTGTGAATCATTCTAAAGATTGAGTAAATCCTGAAATTATTGGATTTTCAATATTTGACACTTCATTAAAGCCAGTTGGAATTTTTTTATGCATTGAAAGTTATGATGCATTTGTTGCAATTTTGTGAAGTATAATAAACATCTTTGCATAGGTTTCTTATGATACTTGTCTTTCAGGTAAATAGTTATCTTTGAAAAAGATTACAAACTGGACTTATATTGTCTGCAGGAACACAGCTAAAAAGTGTAAACTGGTTAAATTACCGGATACTTATCGTAAATCTTCTTAAGTGACTAACCTGATTGGTGTAAATATTATTCTAAATAAACTATACTTTTTAAAATTGAAATTTCAGTGTAAAATAATACATATATATATATATAAACTGATAAAAGTTTAAACATTTTGATCCTATTGGTAACAATTCTTACTGTAGAATGTTTTATAATGTTGTTAGGTAATGTAAAAGTTGGTGCATAAGGGTTTAATTGTTAATGTACTGGAACATTTTGATGTGCATTATGAATGCCTATTATCAACATGAATAACTGTTTGTTACTTCATCTCGAGTGAACAAAAAACGCATATGCTCTGCGAAGTGTTATTTCCTTTAACTTGGAAGAAACAACAAAATTGCTAAATTAAACAATTGCATTCTGAAAAAAAAAATATTTTCTTTAAACAGGACTTTTTTGCCAAGAAAACTTTTGAAGTAATTAAAACCGATAAATTGGTAAATTACAAGATTAAGTAATTGATAACAGCTGAAGCATAAAAAACTGGTAAATTTAGCTTTAATTAAAATTTGACTGTAGTTCATTTATGCGTGTGTAAAACAGACTTTTATTAAACAGACACCACGGGAAAATCTAGAGTGCAGGGAGTTTGGATGTGAATTTTAAAATGACATAGAAAGTAATTTTTAGCAAAAGTATTTCATGAAATAAACATATTTGTGTTAGAATGAAATATATAGAACTATTTTAACCATGAAGTATTTTCTTTATTTTATTTGTTTTCTAATTCAATATTTAAGAAATAATTGAATGTTATTTTGTTTTTTGCTGATAAATATTTAGGCTTAATAACAGGCTAAATAAATATTCTGTCAATAATTTCTAATGTTCGATTTAGAGTTAGAAAACTTCAAGAAAGTGTGTTTTATTTTAAATTTATTATACCTTATTCATAATTAATAGACATCAAATAGTTTTTAATTTGGTTTTGATAATTATATTGAAAATTAAAGGCCTATGATTATTATTGAAAACTCAAAATTATGGAAGAAAAGAAAATCGCAATTATTGGATTTAATATCGACGCGCAAATTTTATCTCAGGGATCTAAAGAAGTAAAAAATTACCTATCAAATAAAACCAATATCAATGGCAGAATACTATTTACGCTTGCAAGTTATCTTACAAAATATTCGAAGAAATTCGATAAAATTCATTATTTTATCACAAATGAAGAAAATAGTCTATTTCCGAATGGTACATTGACGGGAATAGTAGGGATGGTAAATCGATCAGAAATTGATATTGGCGTTCAAAGAGTTATTATGAACGAGGTAAGCACAGAGATAGTGGATTTCTCTTACCCGTATAAACTCAATTCTGCTACATTTGTGACAAAAAAAGCAGAATATAAACCACAGATGTTTGGCATTTTCCAAACGTTTTCATTGCCGCTTTGGATAGCTGTCATCTCAATTTTAATGGCGATAGCTTTGGTATATTACGCCACCTTTAAAGGAAGGTATTCTTTTTATAAAATATTACTTCACACTTTCGCAGTTTTCTTAAGGCAGAGGTCTGTTTTAAAACCGTCATCTCAGATAGAAAACTTCCTCGTGTTTTCGTGGGTTGTTGGAGCGATGTTTCTTTGTCTGGCTTACGAATCCGTATTCCTGTCTTTTCTTGCATTTCCCCCAGTCAATCAAATTAAAGACGTACCACAGTTGGCCAAGGCTGTAAAAGAAGGACACTGTCACTGCATAGCGACTGCCAATTCAGCTATATTTGAACTATTAATAAAATCGAAACATGAAAATTTAAAAATAATTGGACGAGACCTTGAGACGAATAATTTAAGTTATAGCGGAAATACTTTTACAGATTTTTTTTATGATAGAAGCAAAGAAAACCTCGCTCTTATAGTAGATACAGATGTTGCGGATATTTTGAATGTAGGAGAAAAATTCGTCTCTGAAGACAATTTTCTTGAAAGTATGCTTGCGATGATGATCCGAAAAGACTATTGTTGTAAAAAATTAATAGAAAAGTTCGTTCATAGATTTATGGCTTCGGGATTGTATTTTAAGTATCGAAATGATAAATCCTTTTTACTTCGTATGCCCCGTCTACTGACATACAAGGAAAAAGATACCAGTAAAAGAAAATTAATTCTTACAGATGTTGCTCCTGCGTTTATATTTTTAGTATTTGGACACATCATTTCTTTCTTAGTTCTTATCGTAGAAATGTTGTCAAATCGTAGGGAAAAAGTGGAACGCATAAAGAAAAAGAAAAAAAGAAGAATGAGAATCACATACAAAGAAGAATTTATCTAATTAGCTTTGAAATTTGAATTGTAACTGCTGTATTCTTATATTACCAAATCTTATTACATTTTGCAGGTGTTCTATGAAAATCATACAAAAATTTTATAATTATCATTGGACAGAATAGTTCGGTGTATTTTATACTGAATAGTACTCTGTGTTTTACTCTGAGAATATCACATTGCATTGGATTTTGAAAATTGTATGAGACTATTATGTAACGAAGATTTTGTATGATTATTTTCTGCATGAAATTACACATTGATTTTATCGTATGAAGTTGCCATGAAACATTTTTAGAGGAAAAGTACACATCCGAGTACGTCAAACACGTATGAAAATGTTTCCATCCGGCTATTTTTTTAAATTTCAGATTGCCTTACTGCCACCACTTCTCATAAATTGTATAATTCGCCTTATTTTTGCGTTATTGTATCTGTCATTAAATAAGACGTATATTTCTTTTTTTTTTAAATTGGTTGCAATCAAGCAGTAATCTGAATTTAAAAAAGGTAGAGAAATGACGACTCTAGTTTGAAATCTTGCCTCTCTCATTTTTCTACCCAAAATGTTATTTAGTCCTTTGGAGCCGGGGAATATATAAATCTGCCAAATGAAAACCATAGGCGGCTACGAAAGTCCATCATTATTTCACTTTTATTTCATGAATTCGGCTGTGCTTCACACATTGATAATGTGAGAGAAAAGCTTTCGCTACTGATTTTGTGAGAAACATCTGAACTGTATAATTATTATTTTTTTAGACTATTATTATTTTTTATAAATATAATTGATAAATTAAGGTATGGCACATGGTAAATTACTTATTATAAACACTGATACTTATATAATTAATTAGCATGTTTTTGTAATTTCTTGTATTTGATAAATAAAAATTTAAATGTAGAATATCTTTATTTTATTGTATTACATTTCAGTTTTAATAAAGAAAAACAACATTGAACATTTCGAACATCTTAAAAGCGTTAGGATAATAAATGTGGTATATTGAATGACATATGTACAAGTAATATATCGGGACAATTGTAGCATATGCTATTTTAGATATTTATTAAGGAATTACTTATAGTAATAGCTCCAAAGCACTCCCACTTTGAAACTGATCAACTGAAAATATTTTCATTATCTGTTAAAGCATTAATCAGCAATGAAAACAGCCAAAAAAGTAAAGAAAATGAGAAACTTATTTGGCTATATTCATTTTCTTTTAGATTATCAAAGTAGTTGAATCAGTATGCTTCTAAAATAGCTAACAATGAACAAATAAAACTGTAAATAGAGTAAAATAAGAATTTATATAATTAATTCATTAATTTATATGTACTAATTTGTGCATTTCTAAGAACTTTGCGAGTTAATTTATTTTTGAAAATATTTTCAGAATTTTTTTTTTTATTGACAATCACAAACGTTTTTCGTATTATCACGTTCATACTTCTTTTATTTTTTCTCTTTGGCTGCCATATGTTAGTAGTTTCTTTTTCCCCTTTCCTGAATTATAAATACATATTAAACTGTATAATAAATTTTAACGCCTTGTAATAATATATTTCTTTTAAATGTTAAAGGTGTAAACTAACAACATAAAATAACTTTTATTAGGTAGTTTTACATGTTTCGGCTCACTGCGAGACATTTTCAGAAACAAATGAGAATATTCCATTATTGCACGATCTTGGAAGTTATTATTTATAATGCTATCATTTAATTTTCAAGTACTTTTTAAAAATTACGCACGTAATCTTTTATTTTGATTTGGTTGTTTATTTTCATATCTATAACCATGGAGTAACTCGAGCCACAACTTTGGCAAGTTATAAAATGCTGCATTGTCACGTATTGTATTTTTGCATGTTAGTATTTCTACTTCTGTAGAAAATCTGTAGAATTATCAGCGATAAATCTGATTTATTTGGACGGAGAGGTATATACTTTCTTCCAGAAATAAATACATCTCCGCAAAAATATTTTATTTTGTCTTCTGTTAGGTGTCTTTAGAATTATCATCAATAAATCTTTATTTAAACGGAGAGGTATTTACTTTCTTCCATAAATAAATACATCTCTGCATAATTTTAATTTCTTTTTCTGTATATTATCTGTGGAATTATCAGCGATGAATCTGCATTATTTGAACGGTGAGGCATTTACTTTCCTCCAGAAATAAATGCATCGCAGCATAAATATTTTATTTCTTCGTCTGTCGAATATCTGTAGAATTATCAGCTATGAATCTTCTTTACTTCAACGCTGAGGTATTTACTTTCCTTCAGAAATAAATACATCAAATATTTTACTTTTTCTTCTATAGATTATGTGTAAAATTATCAGCGATGAAACCTCCTTTATTTGAACGGAGAGGTATTTGCATTCTTTCAGAAATATATACATCTCCGCATAAATATTTTGTTTCTTTTTCTGTTGAATTTCTGTAGAAATAATACTGATGAACCTTCTTTATTGGAACGGCAAGGCATTTACTTTCCTCCAAAAATAAATGCATCTCCGCATAAATATTTTATTTCTTCTCCTGTCGAATGTCTTTAGAATTATCAGCGATGAATATTCTTTAATTGAACGGAGATGTATTTACTTTCTTCCAGAAATAAATACATCTCCTCAAAAATATTTTATTTCTTCTTCTGTCGAATATCTGTAGATATATCAGCAATAAATTTTCTTATTTGAACGGAGAGGTATTTACATTCTTCCAGAAATAAATACACCTCCACCTAAATATTTTATTTATTCGTCTGTCGAATATCTGTAGAATAATCAGTGATGAATCTTCTTTACTTCATCGGTGAGGTATTTACTTTCCTCCAGAAATAAATACATCTCCGCATAAATATTTTATTTATTCGTCTGTCGAATATCTGTAGAATTATCAGCTATGAATCTTCTTTACTTCAACGGTGAGGTATTTACTTTCCTTCAGAAATAAATACATCAAATATTTTACTTTTTCTTCTGTAGATTATGTGTAAAATTATCAGCTATGAATCTTCTTTATTTGAACGGAGAGGTATTTTTATTCTTCCAGAAATACATACATCTCCACATAAATATTTTATTTTGTCTTCTGTTAAATGTCTTTAGAATGATCAGTAATAAACCTTCTTTATTAGAACGGAGAGGTATTTACTTTCTTCAAGAATTAATTACATCTACTATATATATAAAACATAAATGGAAATTTCGTTCCTTTCCTTTATAACTCGAGTTCCGCTGAATGGATTTTGATGGAACTTGCACTGTTCGATAAACAATTTTTCAGGGAAGGTTTTACTATATAACGTATTGTTTTACGTACATCAGAATTATGATAGAAAGTTCTGTTATTTTGACCGAAAAAAGAATTAATTACATCTCCGTATACACGTTCTGATTCTTCTTCCTTCGAATTTCAGTAGAATTATTACAGATGAACCTTTTTTATTGGAACGGAGTGGTATTTATTTTCCTCCCGAAATAAATGCTTCTCCGCATAAATATATTATTTCTTCTTCTGTTGAATATCTTTTGAATTATCAGCGATGAATATTCTTTATTTAAACGGAGAGGAATTTACTTTCTTCCATAAATAAATACATCTCAAATTATTTTTTTTATTTCTTCTTCTGTAGATTATCTGTGGAATTATCAGCGATGAATCTGCATTATTTGAACGGTGAGGTATTTACTTTCTTGAAGAATTAATTACATCTCCGTATAAATGTTCTGATTCTTCTTCCGTTGAATTTCAGTAGAATTATTAAAGATGAACCTTTTTATTGAAATGGAGAGGCATTTACTTTCCTCCAGAAATAAATGCATCTCCGCATAATTATATTATTTCTTCTTTTGTCGAATGCCTTTAAAGTTATCAGCGATGAATCTTCTTTGTTTCAACGGAAAGGTATTTACTTTCCTCCAGAAATAAATACATCTCCGCATAAATATATTATATCTTCTTCTGTCGAATATCTTTAGAATTATCAGCGATGAATCTTCTTTATTTCAACGGAGAGGTATTTACTTTCTTCCAGAAATAAATACATCTCCGCATACATATTTTATTTTGTCTTCTCTAAAGTGTCTTTAGAATTATCAGCAATAAATCTTTTTTATTTGAACGAATAGGTATTTACTTTCTCCCAGAAATAAATACATATCCGCATAAATATTTTATTTCTTCTTAAGTTGATTATCTGTAGAATTATCAGCAATGAATCTGCCTTATTTGAACGGTGAGGTATTTACTTTCTTCAAGAATTAATTACATCTACGTATAAATATTTTGTTTCTTCTTTCGTCGAATTTCAGTAGAATTATTATAAATGAACCTTCTTTATTTTAACGAAGAGACATTTACTTTCCTCCAGAAGTACATGCATCTCCTCTTAAATGTAGTATTTCTGCTTCTGTCGAAAACCTTTAGCTATGCATAATCTTATTCAGAAAATTCGGCATAAATATATTATATGTTCTTCGGTCGAATATCCTTAGAATTATCAGCGATGAATCTTCTTTATTTCAACGGATATGTATTTACTTTCTTCCAGAAATAAATACTTCTCCGCATACATATTTTATTCTGTCTTCTGTTAAGTGTCTTTAGAATTATCTTCAGAAATATCTTCAGAAATAAATTCATCTCCGTATTTTTCAGATGTATTTATCGCAGATTTTTTTTTTTAATAACTCATTTGCAATTCAATATTTTTAAACGATTTTTTTGCATTGAATAGCTGATCTCAGTTTCTATAATCGCCGCTTTTTATTTTTCGATTTTGTTTGCAGGGTTTTTTAATAACCATGCTTTCATCACAAATAAAATTGGAAAAATAAAAACTAGCATGGTGTGGCCATCACAAAACATTCTTATGTATAAATCAGATCGTCTGCAAACAAAAATTAAACGACAATCTGTACAATTTTTCAGATGTAGTTATCGCAGAAATTTTTTTAATAACCATTTGCATTTCAATATTTTTAAACGATTTTTTTTTGCAGTGAATAGCTGATGTCGGTCTCTACAATCGCCGCTTTTTAATTTTTGATTTTGTTTGTAGGTTCTTTTAATAAGGATACTTTCACCACAAATAAAATTGAAAAAATAAAAACTAGTATGTTCTGGCAATCACAAAACATTCTACTGCATAAATCACATCGTCTGCAAATAAAAATTAAACGACAATCTGTACAATTTTTCAGATGTAGTTATCGCAGAAATTCTGAAAAACATAGCATACCAACGACACCTTCCGGGCAGTATACACCCAAACTAATAAGGACCTATTTTTGTCAAGATCTAACAGAATATAAAGTTTTGTGAAATTCCGAGCACGAGTTATTGAGATATAGCTATAGCAGAAATTGTGAAAAAGGCAGTATAGCAGCGCCACCTGTTGGGTGATTTAGACCAATACCTAATCATCGTCTATTTGTGTCAAGGTCTAACAGAATATGAAGTTTGATGAAAATCCGTGCATTACTTCTTCAGATAGAGCTATTGCGCAAATCCTGAAAAATTCAACATAGCAGCTCCACCTGTTGGGTAATTAACACCAAAAACGAATCAGCTCTCATTTATATCCAGGTTTAACTGAATCTAAAGCTTTATAACTTTCCGTGCATTAGTTCTGTAGGTATAGCGCACAAAACTTTTTTGTCACAGACAGGCTCACAGACAGGCATTTTCGAAAAATAGTCCAATCATGTTCAGAACCTTCTAAAACGTATAAATTCGTCAAAAACCGGAAGTGAAAGTTTTCATGAATACAATACTTAACATACAAGAAAGTAAAAACGGCGATTGTAGAGATCGACCTCAGCTATCCAATGCAAAAAATAAAATAAAAAATCGTTTAGAAATATTGAAATGCAAACGAGATATTTAAATAAAACTGACCGATAGGATTAACATTGGCGAACAAGCGCTTTCGCATGAGTGAAATAACCCCTTAACTGAAACAGGGGATTTATTGTCCAATTAAAATGCTAAGTGGCTGCTTTGTATTAACGTGCGAATCCAATAAAACATTCGTTACATGAAATTGCGTTCTTTAGCCGAGTCACAAAATAGTCAATAGAATCTTCGTTAACTGAAACAATCGTTAGCCAAGATATCACTATATCTCAGTTACGAAATTAATTAGATTTACGAGATTGTAAAAAAAAAAGGAGTTGTAGAAAATAATAATTTCTTCTTGTTATTTTAATAATTTTATGACGTTAACCTAAATTGTTTAGAAAAAAAGTGACATAAAAAATACAAAAACGAAGTAATTAGTTAAAAATTCGTTTATTTATTTTTTTATTTTACAAAGTAAAATGCTTCTTTACATCATGAGGATTATTTAAGTTGCACTCTTGTCTAATTTCATTTCACCCACATTTTAGAAAGTGAGCTGTTATAGAAAATTACAAAACTGATACGGTACGAAAAGCTTTCAGCGATAAAAAATGACGTTCACATTATCAAGTTGAAAAGAGTGTAAAAATATTTTTACAACAAATAAAATAAAAGAAAAGAAAGAAGGAAAGGAAAAGTAACTACCGATTTTAAAAGAGATTTTTAATTGCCGAAAAGTGTTGCCTTCTTTTAAAATAACAGTATATTTGAAAATGGCATTTATTCTGTTTTTTAATTTTTCAAAAGCAAAGAAAAATATAATTGTTATTTAAACTACCTTTTAGGGATTTCTAAATTCATTTCTCCGTTTAATGATAAATCCATTTTATGTATTTAGCCTAAAATAGTAAATTTTGTCCTCTGAAACTTTTGGTTTTTTAGTGATTTTTAATGTGATTTGTAGCGTTTTTTCGTATTCAGATGCAGTTTTTGAAGTTTTTTTTAATTTTAAATGCGATTTTTAATGTAATTTTCAATGTAATTTTAGCGTTTTAAAACGCTGATTTTTTGACATTCGTGAAAGAATTTTGGTTACCATGTTTTAGCCCCTGTACTAAATTTTGTCTGCGATTATTTAATTTTTATTTTTGAAATTTTTTCTGCGGGTTTTTTTATTTTACGTTTGCGTTGATTTTTCCACATTAGTAAAAGGAAATCCGCTTTTAAACTTTTAGCCCGATGTAGTAAATTTTGTTCTCTTTTCAATAAATTTTTTTCGGAATCTGTACAGAGAGCTCTGAATTGATCGCGATTTTTTTTCATGATATTTTTTGTGCTTCGCAGCTATTTTTTGACATTCCTAAAAGAAAATCCTTTTTCAATCGTTTAGCCCAATATAGTAAACTTTACCCTGTGTGAAAATGTCGTATTATCATCGGAAACACACCTTTGAGCATCAGTTTTATAATTCTCTCCTATTAGGAAATGAGTCAAAACTCGATTACAAAATTCCCTCTTTCGTTACTTAAAGAATATTCGTTACTTAAAGGGGGGGGGGGGGAGAAAAAGAAAAAAACTACCGATTTTAAAAGAGATTTTTACTTGCCGAAAAGTGTTGCCTTCTTTTAAAATAACAGTACTTTTGGAAGTGGCGTTTAAATCGCTACAATTCGGACAAATCTGTTCACCATAAACGAGATAGTCAAAACATGCATCGTATTTGACCTTTTCTTCTGAAAATGCGGTAAAACACTGGATTTTACGAATCGAGAACTGTTCACATTTTCTTTTCGAATCTTGGACGTTGGGACAACATATAACTTTATGGCCTCGGGATTGTACTTCAAGTATCAGAATGATGGAGCATTTTTAATTCATATGCGACGATAACTGAAACACGGGGGAAAATACCACCGTAAAAGAATATTAATTCTTAGATATGTTGATCCTGCGTTTATATTTTTAATATTTGGACCCATCATTTCGTTTTTAGTATTTATCGTAGCAATATTGTCAAATCGTATTTAGAAAGTGGATCATTTGAATAAAAATCAAAAAAAAGAAGAATGAAAATGGCACACAGTTTTCTTTGCATGTGATGCTAATGCTTGTATGTTAGGTAATTAAATGTAAATATTGAATTGTAATTACTACATTCATATATTAGAAAATCTTGTTTCATTTTGCAGATGTTGTATGAAAATAATGCAATATTCTCTTAAAATTAGCATTGCACTGACTAGTGCTATGCATTATCTCTGATACAGTAGAGTCCTGCTATTCCGAACTGATTGGGACCGATCACTGTTCGGTTTTGCGAGAATTCGGAATAGGCGGATTTCATTAATAATAATCAATGTATTGAATGTTTAAAGCATAAATTAAGTGAGGGGACATCTGCGAGTGTCACCTCTATGCAGCGTTGATTGGCTCGTGGTGAACAGGTTCAGTGAAAGTGGGAATGGAAGGGCAGTGACCTTCGACTACTAAGCACCCCGCCTACCCTAACTATCACTCTGGCTTACATTGAAATTTGTTGAAACAACTTTTACAACACCTTCTTCCAATAGTCAAGAAAATCCCTGGCTATGAAGACGCAGAAGAAAGCTGTGTTGAGGAGTGCACTGGCAATTGACGAGAATGGCCACAGCAGTACGGAGAAGAAGACATCGTAGCAATGGTCCAGGACTCATCAGCTGAGATCGACTTGGAGGAAAACGAGGAGGAGGGGGTGAATGCTCAAACTGAACTCGTATCACACACACACGCGGCAAATGCTCTTTACTTCGCCTTACGCTACGTCGAACAACACGCTTCATCAACACCAAATGATGTTATGTTCATGCGGCGATGGCGGAACATTGCATCCTTAAGTCGATTCAGTGCTCTTCGTTAGTAAAAATCACTGACTTTACTTCTTAAGTGTCTGTAAATTACTTATTTTTTGTGTTTAGCAGTGATTAAAAATGATTCTACAGAATTGTATAAATAAAATTGTATAATTGGGCCGACATGTACTGTAAGTAACCAGCTTCATTTCAATTTAGTTTCAGGCGTTTTCATCAAGCTTAGGCTCTATATATGTCACTATTTTACTTCTTTGTATAACAATAAATTTATGTTTTTTCACGAACGTCTTTTTAATTTTTCCTGTTTTTAAGTTAAAAAAATCGGTAATTTTCTGATCTCTGTTCGGAATAGCGGGACTCTACTGTACTATCATATTGCATTAGATTTTTAAAATGTAATGAGACTATTATTCAACTAAGAAATTCTAGGATTAGTTGTTTTTCAAATGACACATTGATCTTTTGATACGAAATTGACGTGAGAAGATTAATGCCAAAAGTACACATTCGTGTACGTAAAACGCGTTTATATTCTACCTTCTCATTTCAACCCCCCCTCTTCCCCGAAATTTTATTTGTTATTTTGGAGCCGGAGATGAGATAAATACGCCAATTGAAAACAGTTGAAAACTTCATAGTCCATCATTGTCCCATCAATGTTTTCTCTTATATCTCATGAATTTGGGGGTACTTTACACATTGATAATGAGATTGTAGAACTTCGTTGCTGAGTTTTTAATAAATATTTGAACTCTATTATTATAATTCTCGTAGACATTTATTATTCTTTATAACAATAATCGATAAATTAAGTTATGACACATGGTAAATTGCTTATTACACTCTCCAATACACGAGTATTTATTATAATTAAACAACACAGTTTTGTAATTATTAATTGCATTCTAGTATATAAAAATGTAAATGTTTAATATACTTGTTTTATTGTGCATTTCAATCATAATAAAGTAAAATTATATCGACCATTTCGATGATTTTAAGAGCATCAAGGTGTTATACTGAAATAAATAGTTTAAAGTAATATGTCGGAATACTTATAATATATGCTATTTTAGATATTTAGTTACTCAAAAGTGTGAGTATTGGCATCAGGAAGCAACTTTTGTTTTGATAGTAAAAATATTTAACCATATTTCTTTCTTTATAAAACATGCAGTACGTTTAGAAAAAAAAATCACATTTAAGAAATTATATTTCTTTAAATGAAGGTGTTGACGTCTATGTGACACCAGCAAACATTTTTTATTATTTTAAGTGAAAATCGTTAAAAAGATTTCCGCGTATCAGCATAAAACAGGGAGTATGTGTAGATAAACAATAACAGCTAACAAATTCAAGCTAGTTAAAATATGTTTTTAAGAATGTATTGTTCAAGGTGTAGGTATTAGCACTTGTACTGTCGTCGTTAAATGAATGGTAAGGAATTTTAGTGTATATTATAAAGAAAAATAAAGTCCGTGAGAAATACTGACGTCATATGGGTAGTGGCAATGATCTGAGTTATCAATTTCACTTTCATAGCAAATTTATTAACTTCTAAACGATAATTTCAATCTTTACACTGTTCAAAAATTGTACTAAAATGTACGACTTGTAAAAAGTACTTTGAAGTACATTTTATTTGAAAATTGTCCCTTAATTTTCTGATATTTTATGATTTTTAAAATAACTAGGTGGCCTAACCTAATTTTCCCGCGTTACAGAATATAGGTGCAAACCATATATATATTTTATTGAATACTCTAATAGTTTATTTATATTAAACATATTTCATGAATTACCCACTTACAAGTCCGAAAATCATTTGCATGGGAAAAAGATCAATTATATATTCAAATAAAGTTTTGAAATTTATTAAATACATTATTTCCGTATTAGCCGCATAACAGGAGATAATAGCTGAAGAAATCACCAATGATTTTTCTATTTACAGCAACCTTTATGATTCTGATATTTTCAGTTTTTTAACTGCATAGTGCGATGGCATTTCTTGACTTCCCAACAGGGACTGCTCACACTAGGAAACCAAGTCTGCAGTACGTTGTTGTCCATCCCGGTTCCATTTATTTAATTCTTAAAAAAATACAAAATACAAAATCAGTCGAAGCTGAGTCATCGCTAAGCGCGACAGAGGACAGAATGGTGAACAGTAGATAAATGTCTATAACAAAAAAATATTTGTGAAAAGACTATAGTACAAATTAATATCACTGCCGGAGAAGGCAAAGTTCCGACCTAACAATGGGCAGTGAATAAGAGGGAAACCGAGTCCCTGCCTCAGTGATGATGCATTAAGATAGTAAGGTTTCATAGAAAGTTTAAGATATGTTAAATGTTTCAGAGCAAAGTCGTAAGCGATAAAATATTAGCCATCCAACCGTGCGGAAGAACAGGAGGACGGCGAATTGGCCAGCGAGCTTTAAAAGATAGTTATAGAAATAATGCGAGACAAGAACAATGTCATCGCACTCTCAGAGAGGAGACAAGGCTCTTTTGAATTTAAAGAGTTAGGCTTCTAAACAACCAAAGCCGGTAAGGAAAATTGTAGTGGGGGGTTGGGAGAAGAGAACAAGCAAGAGAAGATCCAAGGATACCACTGAAACCAGATCATAGATTAATCCACTCTTATCGTGGTAATCCCAGTGATCCTGCCACTGTGTCATAAGATGGGGGCAAAGATGATTTTTGATGTGTGATTGCGGTACTGGAAGTTACAAATCTACTGTCATCTACAAGTTGTTTTCTCTGCCGTCTTTTCATTGCCCAGGTTATCCTTATGAGCGGAAAGGTAGCCTAAATGGGTGGCAAAGTCTACATATTTTTAAGATTTTCTGTCGGCCATCCCATTTAACTTCTTTTAGTAATTTTCATCATTTCATTTTCATAATCGAGGTGCATATTTCCTACATCTTTTTCCATATGCATGCAATATACATTTCTTTAAACTAAAATTGAAACAGAAAATTACGTACTTATAAGAAAGTATTATACACTATATAGCGAAATATACCGAACACTTCCAGTTTTCTACATTTTGACGAATACCTAGAGAAATACTTTACAAATTCTTAAATATATAATAATAATTTTAAAAAAAAAACATGTTCGACTTCATATTTTTCAGCGAAGTATTGATCAAGAGGGCAATTATGCCACCAACAAGAAATTGAAGATAAAATAATGTTTGGGATCACTTTGGTAAAATGAAATGCTCAAAATGATCGTTACGTATATATCACATAATTATGTGAATGTTGTACCACATTTGTGTCCATTTGTAAAAAAATAGCACGTATAATCATAGATGTATAAAGATTTTTTTCTACAGATTTCAATAATTTGTCATTTATGATTTATTTATATCAACCAAATTTAAGACAGTTTCAGAAAACCTAACAAAGTACAGAAGAAATAACATATTACAAGTTTAGTATGAATATCTTAAATATTTAATGAAATATGACTAGTTGTATAAAATGCTTTTTAACTGCGAATGTGTAAACGAAAGCAAAGATTTTTTTTTTCAGGATTTGGTTGTCAATATAGAGTAACTTATATAAAAATACTAGTGAAATATCGTGATAATTCAGGAAGATGTCGCCGATAGAGAGATCTCAATTTTAATCCCTTTATTAAAATAGCTGGATGATAAGGGGTCTTCCACAAATTGTTATTTTTGATCATTTTTTATTTTAAATTTTTATTGGTGCTTTAGTTCTTGGAAAACCACCAGTTCGAGCCTCTACCCATAAAAAAAATTTATTAAAATCGAATCATCTGTTTCCAGATAGAAACGAAATCGAAGATCGCTTTTTGCATCTGTTCAAAGCAACGATTTTCTTGGCATTTATTTAATACATACTCTTTTGTTGGAAGACAGTTAATAACAAAAAATGGCATTTTGTGAAAATTTCATATTACCCGGCTGATTTTTAAAAGCAATCGAAGTTCAGCACATTATCGCCGACATCTTTAGGGATTTTCGAGATATTCAACTGACGTTTTTATATTAGTCGCTCTATAAATTTTTCTTCTAAATCACGAAGAAAATGTTTTCGTCAAGTTCGTCAAAGCGTAGTCTAAAAGTATTTCATACAACTACATATTACCAAAAAGTATTTCATACAACATATTTTATTAAATATTTAATATATTTATATTATAACTATTCTATGTTGTTTCTACTAGATTTTGTCAAATTTTCTGAAATAGGCAAAATTTGATTGAAAACCCAGAATGCTATATACAAAAAACATGCAAACATTCCTTGTATTTATTAATGAAATATTCATATCTCAATGAATATACGTGCTATTGTGACACAAATAAACTCAAATGTTGTACAATATTTACATAGTCATTTGCTGCACCGACATATCATATTGTGTATTTTATTTTACAGGGTGAACATAAATATTATTTTCTTCTTCAATTTGTTGTTGATCTCTCAGTTAAATCTTCATTAAAAAATATCAAGTCAAATATTTTCTTTATTTTCTCGAAGTTTAAAAATAATTCGTAAACAAAGTCGGTGACATTTCGTTGTATATTGTATCAGTTCAAAAACCCTTAACGGGTTAAAAGTTGTGACGCAGCATTTTCTTATGTCTCTAAGAATTTTAAATAGGGATCTTAAAAATAATGATATCAAATTTGAGTGACGCTATGTTAATAATTTAAAAAAAAATCATTTTCTTTTTCGTTTTATTTATATTCACAGGTGCAATTATAATTTTCAACATGAAAAGCTATATAAAATTTATTCGCTGATGCTTTTTCATTCACATCTCTCATGAATTCAAAATATGGGTTACCTAGAAAAATTGTAAAATGATGATTTTTTAAGTTTTCGGGGTCTATAAAAAGTTTTTTTTTTAAATAAAGATTACTTCAATTTTTTTGTCAGAGGGCTCTGCCCCCCTGAACCCCCCAGTAATCGTGTTGAAGCAAGAAATTATTAAAAGAAAAAAAATCACTGATGATAAATAAATTGCAAAAATACATCCTGATAAAAAACACGTGTAGTCATAAAATCGAGAAGAAAAGTAGCAAGCTACAGAATAATAAGAAATAGTCAAAGGAAATTATCTGATTTCAAATATAACAAATCTATCCCTAAATTAAAAAAATAATAATACATTTATAAGAAATAAATCGGAAAAATAAAACCTCGGAAAAAAAAACAAAAAAAAAAAAAACAACGGCAACACTCATTGTTATGCGTAAAGGTGAAAATAAGTAATTTCGCTTAGTAGCCACTGGCCGGTAGGTTGTTTTTTTTTAGTAGCCAGTTACTGGCTAATGAGAATAATTTATTTAGTAGCCAGTAAGTATACTTATGTCACTGAATATTTAATTTTTTTTTTAATACAATGACTTCACAGTAAAAAAGTAATTTATGTACTAAATAAAAATATTTTAATTTATATTGTTTTGAATAAACTTGAGATATTAATTTCCAATCTATTTTAAATTTTAAAATAACTTAACATTAAAGTTCTACACAACATGCTTATGTAGCTAACTACATAAGTCAAACTAAACTTAGGTACTTGTGTAGCTAACTACATAAGCACCTTTAAAAAAATTATTTGTCTAGAATTAAGGTCTGACAATAATAAAATAGCTATGTTTATGCACTAAATAATAACCCACAACATGATACGCATTACACATGCACAATCTGTGGCCAGCAGGCCAAAATCTTCACAAATTTAGGAATTGTGTGTATTTCGGCATTTAGTTTAGGAAAAAATTGCAACTTTCGTTCATAGCGCGTGTAAAATCATGAATTTCGTCGATCGAGCGTGTAAAAATCATGAATATTGTCGATCGTGCACATAAAAATAATAAATTTCGTCGATCGGGCACGGAAAATAACGAATATTCTCGATCGTGTGCAAAAAAATCATTAAATTTGTCGATCGGCTACGTAAAAATAATCAATTTCGTCATTCGGGAGTGCAAAAAATCATAAATTTCATCGATCGAATGCGTAAAAATCATGAATTTTTTCTATCGGGCGCGTAAATATCATGAATTTTATCGACCAAGCGCGTAAAAATTATGAATTTCGCCGAACGTGTGTGTAAAAATCGTGAATTCCGACAATCGGATGCGTAAAAATTATGAATTCCATCGATCGGACTCATAAAAATCATGAATTTTATCGATCGTGCGAAAAAAATCATGAATTTTATCGACCAAGCACGTAAGAATAATTAATTTCGTCGATCGGGTGCAGAAAAATAACGAATTTCGTCAATTGGGTTAAAAAAAATCATGAATTTTGTCTATCGGCTACGTAAAAATCGTGAATTTCGTCATTCGGGAGTGTTAAATTCATGATTTTCGTCAATCGAATGCGTAAAACTGATGAGTTTCGTCTATCAGGCCCAGAAAAATCTTGAATTTCGTCGATCAGCTACGTACAAATCTTGAATTTCGTCTTTTGGGAGTGTAAAAATCACGAAGTTCGTCGATCGAACGCATAAAAAATCATGAATTTCGTCTATTGAAAGGCATAAAAATCATGAATTTTATCACCGAGCGTGTAAAAAATATGAATTTCGTCGATTATGAGCGTAAAAATCATGAATTTTATCGATCGGGCGAAAATATTCATGAATTTTATTGACCGAGTGCGTAAAAATCATGAATTTCGTTAAACGGGTGCGGAAAAATCACGAATTTTGTCGATCGGGCGCGTAAAAATCATGAATTTCGTCGATTATGTATGGAAAATCATAAATTTCTTCGAACGGGTGCGTAAAAATTACGAATTTCGTCGAACGGACGTGAAAAAATCACGAAATTCGTCGAACGGACGTGAAAAAATCACGAAATTTAGGGAAAACTGGTACTTGGGAAAATCCTGCATTTGGCCGGTTCTTTCCATATTTTTAATCGCCAGTTTTTAAAGTTTAATCGACGAGTGGCGAGTGCTTATTTTCAACTTTAGTTATGCGGCAGGCTGCTATCCAGTTGTCTGTGGGGTCGAGAAAGTACGTGGAAGGGCCAGAATACTAGAGCTGCAAAAAAAGTCGGGGTTGCCATCGCCAAGTATCAAACGTGAAACTCACCAAAAAAACTGCCAAAGAACGATGATTATTGACCAGTCAGAAACAGCAGGCTAGTTCCGAAGCTAAGCCTTGTTTTTATTTTAATAATAATCAGAATCAGCAATAAAAATGGATCCAAGTTATTTTAGCGAAAGTATAAAAATGATGACTTGAGTTGTTTTATTATAATGTTCATGAAATAAAATTTTGAGTTGTAACCAAAATATGTTTTATAACTCATCTGATGTTGCTGGAGTGCCATCAAAATTAATATGCTTTAAATTTAGATTTACTGAGAGTTGATGATTTTCGAATCTTGTAAATCAATTTAGGTGGTGAACCTAAATCACCACCTAAAGTGTTCGATTCAATCACAGATTTTATGAATACAAAAAAAAAAGAGATTTCACTTACCTAGATTTATTTATTAAAATTGTACTTAGAGTTGCGGGATTAAATTTTTTCATCGGTATTTCGTCATATCTCTATTAATACAATTCTTTAAATAGCATGTAAAATACTCATAATTAAGCCTAAAGTGGCTATAAATGACAACTCAGCAACATAAAGCATAAAAAAATGAAAGTTAGAATAAAGGAAACGGTAAATACTTAATAATTCTGATGCATAAAATAAAACAAATAAACATCATTTGAAAAGAAAATAAATAGGGGGGGGGGAGGCAACATATAGATAATCAAACAAATTTAAAACAGCAAAATATATTTAAAAAAAAAAACAAGATTTTATGAAAAATACAAAAAAAGAGATTTCACTTAGATAAATAATAAAGAAAATAATTTAAATTCAATTTTAAAACAAACCCATTAAAGTCACATGAAGGCGTCACTTGAATTTTGATATCATTTCTTTTAAAATCCATATTTTGAATTTATCAGAGATGTGAATGAAAAAGGATGAGCAAAAAACTTGTCTATTTCTTTCATTTAGAAAATAATATTTGCACCACTGAATATCAATATAGCAATAGGAATAATAAAAGAGAAAAAAAAATTATGTGTTTTAATTTATAGCATACCGTCACTCAAAATTTGATACCATTAATTTTAAGACCCATATTTCAAATTGTTACAGACAAAAGGTAAAGTGCTGCGTCTCAAACTTTAACCCGTTAAGGGTTTTTGTACTGATATTTATAACAAGTGTAAATAGAATTTATAAAAAATGTGGTGTATGCATCGCCGGCTGTAAGGATTAAAGGATTTAAAGTTTGAAGTTTTTAAAGGATTTTTTCATTTTATAACGGTACCAATATTGTTTTTATTTTAGTAATAACCAGAATCAGCAATAAAAATGGACCGAAGTTTTTTTAGGGAAAGTATAAAAATGATGACTTGAGTTGTTTCATTATAATGTTGATGAAATAAAATTTTGAGTTTTAACCTAGATATGTTTTATTACTCATCTGATGTTGCTGTGCTTTAAATTTAGATTTACATGTGACTACTGGTGGTACACGTCACTCTAATAAAGTGTGCAATGTGCACTGCAGGTGATACACATGGCACTCAATGTGTTAAACCCATTATTTTACGTGCTATTTCAAGAATTGCATTAATAGAGATATGACGAAATACCATTGCAAAAATTTAAAACAGCAGCTCACAAAAATTTTGTTTAAAAACAAATTCATTTTACATACTCATTTACAAACCAAATCCGGGAACAAACTGTAAGAACACTTTGATTATTATAAATACAGCAAATAATTAAGTTAAAAAAGCATTCTTACCTGAAATACCCTACAACAATTAACAGATAAAATAAATAATAGATTTAATTAACAGATATATAAAATATACAGGAAACCCGCTAAACCTAATGAAAGCAAAGCCACGCTACATGTACAACAGAATCAGCAGATTCATACGAAACCGATTGGTTGGTTCGCATGGCTAGAGAACTTTTGCACCACTGTACCGCTAACAAAAAAAAATTCTCATTACAATTTTGAAATCAAAAATTATCTTCATTTCTAAAAATTTAGAAATATTTCGTAATGTTTCCTAATGTAATCCTTGGTAATGTTTCCTTATTTTTAGAAATGAAGATAATTAATTTTTCGACCAAATGCAGATTAAAAATATAAATTGTTTTCTCCCAAACAAAAAAGAAAAAAGAATTAACCATAATTTAATTTAATGAATATTTTGGAATGAGTAATAAATTATTTTTGTATAAAAAAAAGAATCTAAATAGTTTTTCAGCCATATTGAGACGTAACGTATTTTAACTCTAACCATGACAGCAATCAGCAACCTCATTGTCGCGTAGAAAAAAGAAGTAAATCGGTCCCATGTATTCCTGTGAGAAATTATTTTTTTTAAATATCTTCAGAAGAAAACGGTTCACTTGCAGATGTAATTTGATGTGGTTATAACCTGTAACTGATTTGGGCTATTATAATACACATGGTACATGGTCGTTGGCGGGTTTTATCTCTGTTTTGGCATAATTTTTTAATCGCCAAGTTAACAGTTTTTTGCTAATTAAGGATAGAAAATATTTTTTTACACTGGATTTTATAAAAGCACATAGATTACGTAATTTACTTGTCCAAAAATGCAATCCTTTTTTTATTCTGCCGAATATTAAGGTCTGTAGGTTGTTTGAAAAAAAAAAGTTTGACGAAAAAAAAAGTGATCATTTTAAGTAACTCGACGTTTTTAAAAAAAAATTCTATATCTCTGTTTATAAATCACTTATGAAGATGGGTTTGGTCTTAAATTGAAGAAATTCTTCAATAGGTTCTTCTAGTTATCGTTTTTGTTTCTGCGATGCTTGGTTTATTTGTTATCTGATATTTTAATCTGGCATGTTTTGTCGATTTAACATTGCGAAGTTGCTTTCTGTAAGTAAGCAGTAGCGGTTTTTAGTCCAGTTCTTGGCGTTTTTTGTGTGGCATTTTTTTTAAAGCTTGGCTTGGCAGAGCGACCGCCCTGCTTGATAGCTTAAACGCAAAATACATGTTATTAAAAAGTTTGATTAGTTTGTTTTCAGTTAGTTTTCACTTTAAAAATCTGGACTTCATTAAAATTCACTAACAAGTATTCTTTTTAATTGGAGAATTTGCTATAATAGGAGTGTCTTATAATTTTTGACAATGGTTCTTTTTCAACAAATAAAAATAATAGCCACTCTGGTACTAAAAATGAAGAATATACATAATTCCCATTTCAAAAAATTCTGAATTTTAACTTATTATTAATACCAGAGGATCTAACCCCCGCTTCTCGGATTACTGAACATACTGCCCAGTGCAGAAACGCGTATGAAAACGATATATTTATTTAATATTGAAATCTCTAGTAGAATTTTTATATTTAATTAATTTTTTTTATATTCTACACTAACAACACGAAAAAGCCTGATATGAAAAAGTATCAGTTATGTATTGAAATAAAGTTTTAAAATTTATTAAAAGTGATACTTCCGTATTGTCTGCATGACAAAGATTAACAGCCTAAGAAATTCACATTATTTTGCTACATACAGCAGCTATTTTGATTCTGATTATTTCACTGATTAAACACGTACTTCGACTTCATATCTGCTAAATTTGTGTTTTATTTATAATATTTTGTTTATTTATTGATTAAATGCAATTTTTTTAATGGAAATGTAATTTGGAAACAAACGTTGATCTTTTTATATTGTTTCAACTGCAAAGAACTTAATCTTCTTTATTCCAGTTGCAACCGATACCGGTTTTATATGAAATTCATGCTTCTAAATTAAATAGTTTTTAAACCATAATAAATGTGTGGATTGAGAGGAAGTTTTCAGATAAATTGCATTTTTAAGTACATTATGTTTTTAATTCGATGTAGTAAAAATTAAAACATTGTCGTGCTTAGAAGTAATTAAATTTGGGAAAAATTAGAAAAGGATTTTTCGTTGCGACAGTTGATCTGATGTCAACCTTAATTGCGTATTTACTTTATAATATCGATTATCAAAGTTTGTTTATGATAGTAACACAATATATTTTGAAAGAAAATTATTCACACATAGCAATATGTGACATTTCAAAATCGATAGTTTACAATTTACCGATTGCTTTTAATTCATATCAGATCACTCCTCAGATATTTTACAATAACAACTTATTTTAATTGTTTAAATAATGTGGGTGTATTTTTTCATCAATCATTAGGCAATGTTTAGTTCTTCATCAGTAGGTAATTTTTTTTTGTTATAATCAAGACACTTATTCAGATTTCAGTGTTTTTCCATGAAACAGAATCACAAAAATACATTTGCGAAATCAAACTAACTGTATTTCCAAGTAAAATGATTACTTAACACATGAGTATTGGCGCATATACAGACGTTAAAAGTTATGTGCTATACACTTTAGTAAAAAAGTAGTTATTTAGATTACACAGTTTTTCCATTAAGGAGATGATATGCCTAGAAACCAACAATAAACACTTTTATGAAGTGAGATTAAATATACGTTTAATTAGTTCTATTACTTAAGGTGTGTGTTGTGTATTATCGCATTTGCTTATGCAAATATTAAACATTTTTATCTCATTGGCAATAATTCTTACTGTAGTTTTTTACTATTTTATTATATCAGTTGAAATTCAGTTGAAATAGAATGAAATGATTTATAACGTTGTAAAATAATGAAAAAAAATTATAATGTTTCAGTTGTTAATGTAGTTGAACATTTTGATATACATTATGAATACCTACTATCAAAAAGCAATCCAGTTTATTAATTGATATTGAATGCATAAAAAGACAAATATACTGTGAAAAATGTTATTTTCTTTAAGTTGGAAAAATCAACAAAAAATAAATAAAGAGGATAAAAGTGATAAAGTAATTTGGTAACTTTAAAAAAAAAGGAAAAAAAAACAAGAATACGAAGACTATTATATATCTTAATTTGGACTTCACGGCCTGAACTCAGATGTAAATTGAAATAGGGAAATTTACTAGAAAACTGCTAAATTGAACAATTAAATATTTTTACAATCCGAAAAATACTGTTCTCTTTAAACCGGCTTTTGTTGTCAAGAAATAATCTGAAGTAATCAAAACTGATAAACAGGTAAATTACAAGCATATATATAACTAGTAAAAACTGAAGCATAAAATCTGAAAAATATTTAGTTTTAAATAAAAATGGATTGTAGATGATTTATGCGTGCATAATTCTTCTTTTATTGAACTGACACTGCACGGAAATCTAGAATGCAGTGAGTTTATAAGTGAATTAAATAGATGTAATAGCATGAATCAAATAGAAAGCGATATTTAGCAAAAGAATGTCATGAAATAACATAATTGTGGTGTAACGAAATATATAGAACTATTCTACTCATGAAGTATTTTTGTTACTTTATGTGAGGCGTAATTAAATAAGTAAGAAATAATAAAGGTTGTTTATTTTTAATGATTTTTATTTAGACTTAATATCATGCCGAATTAATATTTTGTCTATAATATTAATTACACGATAAAGATTTTGAAAGCTTATTGCGGATTTTGATTATTTTATCGTATGTGTTGAAATAGAAAGAAATCTTTTACAATCATGCAAAACAACGAAAAAAATGTTTTATAATGTTTTAGTTGTTAATTCTCTTGCACATTTTGATGTGCATTACGAACTTCTACTATTAACAAGCATAAAAGTTTGACAGTTTGTTAATTTATCTAAGAGTGTACAGAAGGACAAAAAAAAAAAAAAAAAAAAAAAAAAAAAAAAAAACAGGAACAATTTCAATAAAACTGCTGATGTTTGAAATGAGTAAAGAACGTTTCTTATATTCTTATACTCTCCAAGCTGTGTCCTAGCTTTACCTGTACTTCACAGGCTACAGTAAAGGGCACTTATATATTTCACGAGATTTATCGGTAGATATTTTATCAGCTCAGTGGTACAACCAAGTTCTTAGTCTAGGACAATGTGTGACTAAATAATGTTTGAACTTAAAAAAAAAAAATTCAAATTTGAACAACTTTAATAATTTATGTTCATATTAAATCAGGTTCCTCAATACTTTGTGAAGAATTTTAACTCCCCCTTCCCTTATATTACCACTTTGATGAGCCCAATGTACAATGTTATATATGTCAATGCGTTATGAAGTATTATTTTTTAATTAGATGTTTCAACAAGAAATATTATTCAAAGATAAAATTTGCAAAAATTAAATACCATTTAAGCGTAGAGGAAGAATTATTATTGAAGTTTTAACTTATACTATTTTATAAATTGGTGAGCGGTCAACAAATATTTTAAATATTCCTCTGAGCTTACATTAATCTGAAGTCAACAGAACCTTACTTTATCGAAGATTCCTCGGATGTTGTTTGATGGCAAACAACTTAAATTTCTTTAAATTAATTTTCTACAAATTGATTGAGCTGAAGTATAAAAGAGTGATTTGACTGTCAACGTAATATATTTTTTATTGTGGAGTGTTTTTAATACATATGAATCATTTTTAAAAATAGAGAATATTATTAAACATTTGATTTTCAATATTAAAGTTCATTGAAGTCAGTTGGATTCGGAGATTTTTTTTATGTATTGAAAGTTATTATGCGGTTGTTGCGATTTTGTTAAGCATATATAAGTGTGCATAAGTTTCTTATGATTATTAACTTAAAGGTAGATATTTATTCTCCAACTATTGTTAATAACTTGATTGTTAATTTGAAGTACACAGCCAAAAAAAGAACTTTTTAAGTTACAGGATACTTATTGTAACAGTTTTAAGCGATTAACCTGATTGGTATAGATATTGTTCTGAATAAACTATTATTTCGAAAATTGAAGTTTCAGAACAAGATAATATGTATATAAGCTGATATAATTGCAAACATTTTGATCCCATTGGAAAAAAGTCTCAGTTTAGTTTTTGATTATATTATTGTAACAGTTCAAATAGAATGAAGTGTTTTATAATGTTGTAAAATAAGGAAAACATTGGTGTATAATGTTTTACTTGTATGGAGTTGAAGACTTTTATGCGCATTATGAATACCTATTATCAACAAGCTTGACAGTTTATTTTATGTTAAGTTTTATGTTAAGTGTATAGTATGACCAATATGCTCTGAAAGTGTTTAATTCCTTTAAATTGCAACAAACAACATGACATCATTAAAGAGGATAAAAATGACAAATTATTCTGAAAAGTTTTTAAAACAAAAATCAGAAATTGTTACATATATTAATTAGTATTTTATATTCAAGAACTAAGATGTGAACTAAAACTACTTAATTGATTAATTATTTAACGAAACAAATTTTTATCTTTAAACCGCCTTTCATGGTACGAAAAAACCTGAAGTAATTAAAATTGATAAACTGGTAAATTACAAGCATAAATAATTAGTAACAGCTAAAGTGTAAAAAAAAGTAAATATTTAGCTTTAATTAAAATTCGATTGAAGTTGTTTTATGTGTATATAATTCTTCTTTATTAAACTGCTCCACACGAAAATTTAGAATGCAACAAACACAGATGTCATTTTTGCAATGAAAAAGAGAGTATTTTTTATTAAAGGACTTTCATGAGTTAAACATACATATAACGAAATATATAGAACTAGTCTAACCACAAAGTATTTTCGTTACTTTATTTGATTTTTAATTCCATATTTACGAAACAATTAAAAGTGGCTTATTTTTAATGATTGATACTTAGCCTTAATATCATGGTGAATTAATGTTCTATCTATAACTTTTAACATATGATAAGCATTTAGAATATTTCAAGAAATATATTCTTTAAGTTGTTGGAGCTTATTCATAATTAAGACATAAACTAGTTTTTAGTTTATTTTGTATAATATATATATTTAAAATGACTTACAAATCTTATTCAACACTAAAAATTATGGAAAGAGATAAAGTCGCTGCTATTGGATTTTATGTCGCAAAGAAATATTTGTCTCAGGGATCTACAATAAATTTAAAAGCTTACATATCAAATAAAAAAAAAGTATATGGTAGAATGCTATTTACGCTTGCAGATTATCTTACAAAATATACAAAAAAATTCGATAAAATTTCTTTTTGTTTCACAGATGAAGTAAATACTGTACTCCCGAATGGTACATTGACCGGAATAATAGGGAAGGTAAGTCGATCAGAAATTGATATTGGCGTTGAACCATTTATTATGAATGAAGTAAGCACAAATATAGTGGATTTCACTTACCCTCACAAACTTTATTCTAATTCATTTGTGACTCAAAAAGAAGAATATAAACCACAGATTTTTGGCATTTTCCAAACATTTTCATTGCAACTTTGGATAGCTATCATCTCAATATTAATTGCGATGTCTTTGGTTTATTACGTCACCTTTAAAATAAGGTATTCGTTTGATACAATTTTCCTTTACTCTTTTGCAGTTTTGTTCAGGCAGAGTTTTATTTTAAAACAATCATCAATAATTGAAAACTGGCTTGTATTTTCGTGGGTTGTAGGAGGAATGTTTCTTTGTCTGGTTTACGAATCCGTATTCCTGTCTTTTCTTGCATTCCCCTTTATCAATCAAATTACAAACGTGCAACAGTTGGCCAAGGCTGTAAAAGAAGGACACTATCACTGTATAACGACTCCACGATCAGCTATTTTTGAACTGTTGTTAAATTCAAAAAATGAAAATTTGAGAATAATTGGAAAAGACCTTGTGACGAATAACTTAAGTAATGAAAAAACTTTTCGAGATTTTTTTCACGGTAATAGCAAACAAGAGCTCGCTTTTCTAGTTGATACAGATGTCGTTGATATTTTGAGTGTAGGGAAAAAATTCGTCTCTGAAGACCGCTTCCTTGAAAGCATGGCTGCAATACCTGTCCGAAAAGAATTTTGTTGCAAAAAATTGATGGAAAAATTTGCTCACAGATTTATGGCTTTAGGATTATATTTCAAGTATGAAAATGATGCAGCATTTTTAAGTCGTATGCCACGTCTACTGAAATACGAGGAAATAGACACTAGTAGTAGAAAATTAACTCTTACAGATGTTGCTCCTGCATTTATATTTTTAATACTTGGACACTTCATTTCTTTCGTAGTTCTTATCGTAGAAATATTGTCAAATCATTTGAGGAAAAAGAAAAAAAGAAGAATGAGAATCGCTTGCTAATAAGATTCTATGACATTAGCTTTGAAAATTGAATTGTAATTATTCTATATTTATTTTATGAAATCTCATTACATTTTGAAGGTGTATTATGAAAATAATACAAAAATTTCGTATACTTAGCATTGCACTGACTAGTGCTAGGTATTTTACTTTAAGAATATCACATTGTATTATAATTTTAAAATTATGTGACACTCTTACGTAACGAAGATTTTTGCGATTAGTTCTGCACAAAACTAAACATTTATCTTACAGTATGAAATTTGAATGGAAAGATTTTAGAGAAAAAGTACACATGCGAGTATGTCGACCGCGTTTTAAATCTTCCCCTCTCCCACCCCTATTATTTTACTATCCCAAAATTTTTCGTAATTTTTGAGCCAGAGAGCAGATATTTCCCTCAAATGAAGTTTAGTTTTGTATGATTAGTTCTGCACCAAATTACACATTGATAACACATGGTTATTACTTTACTATATTATTATTGCCATGTTATAGATGTTTTTTCACCAATTGGCCTTTAATCACTGCCAAATATTTTTCCACAGTTTATATGAATTTAATCATGTTGTCAATTATTAAATAGATGGGCTGGCTACAAGTCATATAACAAGCGGGAAATGTAATGGCAGTTTTTGTCACAGCAGTTAAAGATTAACACCTTACTGTATTATTATTGCCATGTTCTACGATTTCACTTTTTAAAAAATAAGCTTTATCAGTTACCAAATAAATAATTCACTGTTTACATTAATTTAAAATTGTAGATGATTATTACATATTTGGGCTGACTACAAATCATCAACCGGGAAAAGGTAATGACAATTTCTGTTTTGAATAAAGTTTGTTTTCAACAAAATTTTTGTTTTAAAACTATTTAACACTTTTCAATATAAATATGGCCATGTTATAGGTAATATTTCATCTTTTAAAGTCACCCCTTATAATTAAAGCAAATTATTCACCCTATAATTAAATTTCATTATGAAATAGATTATTTAATTGATATAATGTTATGCAGTCATTTTCTTAACTGAAGAAACATTTTCTTTTTCATTGAAAGTTGTGAATTAAAAAAAAAAATAGCAATGGTGGATATTGCTTCGAAAGTGTTTTAGACAATAAATATACCTTAAAAAAATCAAAATTTCAAATTTTGACATATTCTGTAATTTAAATTCTTATTTAAAATCGTTTCTCAATACTCTGAGAAGGGTTGTACCCCCCTCTCCGCTCATACCCCTTTTTCGCTGTACCAGTTATCTAGCCAATGTGTAGTATGTTGTAGATGTCATGCGCAATGAACTAATATTTTAGAATCGAAATGTAAACATAAAATAGTCATTTATAGCTATTACTATTATAAAATTAATCATATTTAAGCTGCTTGTTACAGATTCTAAGCACTATTTGTGACAGACTATCAAAAGTGTTAATATGCTGGTGAACGTATATAAATTTGTTTTGTACTGAAACTTATACCATCAGAAATATATATGTTTCTTGAAGGTAAATATTTTTTATTAATTTGAAGAATGTTCTTTAAAATTACTTTACTTTAAATTATTCGTTTTGCATAAGAAAGTAAACAAAGATTTCATACACATTTCTTGACTCTTTATATAATTTACAATTATCCTCCGACGTAGGACTTAAAAAATAACTTTATTTAAATTACTTGTGCATGGAAATACGAAATTGCTGAAATATTTCCCGACTGTGAATATTTGTAATTGCATTCCAAGTTGTGTCCTAACTTTAACTGAATTTCGAAGTCTAAGGAACTTACAAATCTTACGACATTTATCGTCAAAAACTTTAGTAGCTCAGTTGTACAACCAAATTCATAGTCTAGCTCTAGAGCATGTTATAAGCAATGATTGTATTTAAAAAAAAATAATTTTAATAACTTCAATAATTTATGTCATATCAAAACAGGTTTCTGAATATTCTGTGAATAATGTTATCACCCTCTTCCCTTCCCTTATAATACACATTGTTGTGCAAGTGAAGTAGCTTATCCTATGTACTATGTTATAGGTGCTATGCGTAGTGAACTATAATTTTTGAAATAGATGTTTTGACATGAAATGGATCAATAAAATTTTAATACTGTTTAAGCGTATGGGAAGAACTGTTACTGCAGTTTCAACTTATACTATTCTATGAATTAGTGAAAGATTTTGAATTAGTGAAAGAAGATGAAAGACGACAAGCGTTTTAAATATTGCTGTGATCTTATGATAATCCGCGGTTCATAGAGCTTTATTTTAACAGATATTCATCGGATGTTCCATGACAGTAAATAAACTGATTTTTTTTAAATAAACTTTCTAGAAATTGATTTAGCTGAAGTATAAAAAAACTTTCTTGTCGTGTTAACAGCGTCATGTTACACCTTTTCTGGAGTGTTGTTAATTTTTATGAATTATTCTAAATATTGAGAGCATTCTTAAACTATTTTATTTTTAATATTTGAAACTTCATTGAAGTCAGTTGGATTTGAAGATTTATTTTATGTATTGAAAGTTATGATGTAGTTGTGGAGATTTTGTTAAACATAAATGCACATCTAGAAATGTGCATAAGTTTCTTATGATTCTTGACTTACTTGTTTATAATTATTGTTACGAACATGACTGATATTTTACAAGAACACAACTAAAGAGAGCAAACTGTGTAAATTACAGGGTGATTATCGTAAATATTTTAAGCGACCTGAAGGGTATATATATTACTTCAAATAAACTGTTCTTTTTAAAATGAACATTTCAGTAGAAAATAATCTATATAAAAATCGATAAAATTTTATACATTTTGATCACATAGGAAACAATTATTACTGTAAATTTAATTATATTACTTTATCAGTTGAAATAGAATGATTTTTTTTATAATGTTGTAAAATAGTAAAAAATTTAGTGTATAATGTTTTAGATGTTGAAGTAGCTGAACATTTTGATATGCCTTATGAATATCTATTAACAACAAGCATACCAGTTTATTAATTTATCTTGAGTGTACAGAAAGAAAAATATGCTCTAAAAAGTTTAATTTTCTTTAAACTGGAAGAAGCAACAAAATACAACTAAAGAGGATACATGTAATAAATTAATCTAAAAAAACAACAACAAAAGAAAAAACACCGAAATCTAAATATTTGAAAAACTGCTGAATAGAATAAGAAATTTCTAAAAAATTGTGTTTTCTCTAAATCACCTTTTATTGTCAAGAACATATCTGCAGTAATTATAACGTATAAAATGGTAAATTTTCAACTTAAATAATTACTAACATCTATAGCGTAAAAAAAACTACAAAATATTATAGTTTTAATTAAAATTTCATTGTTGTTGATTTTTGCATGTATACAGTTTCTATTATTAATCTTACCCCAGACGAAAATCTAGAATTCTGTGAGTTCAAATGCGATTTTTGGAAAGAAAGGAAAATTTGGTTTTAGAAAAACAATTTTATAAAATAAATATGCTTATAGTACAACGAATAATATTGAACTATTGTAACATTGACGTATTTCGGTACGTATTTGATTTTTAATTCAATATTTAAAAAAAATAATAATAAAGTTTGTTTGTTTTTACTGAGTTATATTTAGGGATAATATTATGCGGAATTAATATTCTGTCTATAATTTTTAACAGGCTATTTAGATTTAGACCGCTTCAGGAATTTTTTTTTTCATTTTAAAGTTCTTACAGCTTATACATAAATAGTAAAGACATCAAATACTTTTTAATTTATTTTTGATAGAATATTTATTAAACACTAAAGGGTTACAATTCCAATTCAAAACTCAAAATTATGGAAACAAATAAAGTCGCTGTTATTGGAATTTATGTAGACCCGGAACTTTTATCTCGGGGGAAAAGAAAAAATAAAAGCTGACCTATACGATAAAACCAATATCTATGGAAGAATTCTATTTACGCTTAGGGATTATCTTACAAAATAATCCAAAAAATTCGATAGAGTTCGTTTGCGTATCACAGATGAAATAACTGATGCCTTTCCGAATGGTAAATTGACGGGAATAAAAAGGATGGTAAGTCGATCAGAAGTTGATTTTGGTATATGCCCACTTACTATGAACGAAGTAAACACAGAGCTAGTGGATTTCTCTTACCCGTATAAAGTTTATTATGCTACATTTGTGACTCGAAATGCAGAATATAAACCACACATTTTTGGCATTTTACAAACATTTTCATTGCCGCTTTGGATAGCAATCGTCTCAATTTTAATTGTGTTGCCTTTGGTATATTACGTAACCTTGAATAGAAGGTATTCGTTTGATAAAATTTTACTTCACATTTTTGTGGTTTTGTTAAGGCAGAGTTTTATTTTAAAACCATCGTCAATGATAGAAAACTTGCTTGCTATATCGTGGGTTGTAGGAGCAATGCTTCTTTGTCTCGCTTACGATTCCGTATTCCTGTCTTTTCTTGCATTCCCTCCAATCAATCAAATTAAAGACGTGCCACAGTTGGCCAAAGCTGTAAAAAAGGGCACTATCATTGCATAGCGGCCCCTCAATCAAGTATTTTCCGACTGATATTAAAATCAAAGCATGAAAATTTAAGAATAATTGGACGTGATCTGAAAATGAATAACTTGAGTAACGAAAATACTTATCAAGATTTTCTGCAAGGTAGAAACAAACAAAATCTCGCTTTTAAAGTCGATACAGGTGTCGTTAATATTATAACTGTAGGAAAAAAATTCGTCTCTGAAGACCATTTTCTTGAAGGATTGGCTGCAATGCCTGTCCGAAAAGACTTTTGTTTCAAAAAATTGCTGGAAAAATTTACTCATAGATTTATGGCTTCGGGATTGCACTTCAAGTATCATAATGATCAAACATTTTTAATGCGTTTGCCACGTCTACTGAAATATGAGGAAAAAGACAACAGTATACGAAAATTAACCCTTACAAATGTTGCTCCTGCGTTTATATTTTTAATATTTGGACACATAATTTCTTTATTAGCTCTTATCGTAGAAACAGTGTCAAATCGTTTGAAAAAAGTGGATCATTTGAAGAAAAATAAAAGAAAGATAATTATAATCGCATAGAAAGAGGATTATATGTAATTAGCTTTGAAATGTGAGTTATAATTTTATTCTATTTATATATTACTATTTCTTATTAGAGTTTGCAGATATTGTATGGAAATAACAAGAAAATTTCGTATAAGTAGCATTGAGCAGAATAATACTATGTATTTTACTCTGAGAATATCCCATTGCATTAGATTTAAAAAAAATTATATGAGACTATTAAATAATGAAGATTTTGTATGATTAATTTTGCACGAAATTACACTATGATCTTATGGTATGAAATTGGTGTGAAAAGATTTCAGGGTAAAAGCACACATTAGAATATATGAAACATGCTTGTACTCTTCCCCCTTCTAATCATCCTGCCCGAAATTTTATTTCTTCCTTTGGAGCCGGGCATGAGATAAATCCGCCAAATGTAAACCGTGGACGACTATAATATTCGCTATTCGCTTCTCCGTGTTTTCTCTTGTATTTCACGAATTTGAGAGTGCTTCACATATCGATAATGAGATTGCAGTACTTCCGTTGCTGAGCTTGTAAGAAATATTTAAACTGTATTATTATTATTTATATTATTATTATGTGAGATTATTTGTTTTATTTACAACGATAATTCGTAAATTAAGTTAGGAAACATGGTAAATTATTTAAAACACTAATACATTTTTCAAATTTAACTCTATTATGTTCATTAGTTTGTTAATGTGATTTTTATAATATTTTTTTAGTGGTACCCTCTATGTCTTTTGGCAAATAAAAAAAATGGTACTTCTTTATTATCCCGTCGACCACTTTTCATAACAAAAAACTATCGCCAAACTGTAACGCCCAATAAACGGGAGAACGTGGCCATTGGAATATCAAAATAAATAAATAAATAAAATATAAGAATTTAAGGACACAATTGTTATGTTATTGAATGAAATAACTAATAAATCAGTAAAACATAATGAAAAATACACGCTGAATTAAAAACCCCATGATGACATAACAAACATATGTAATGCTTCTGACATCAAGTAAATGGGACTGCATTTTTGGCGTTTAATCTTACAGTTTGGCGATAGTTTTTTTTATGAAAAGTGGTCGACGGGATAATAGAGAAGTACCAAACAAATCAACAATTATGACTTATGTGATAAGTATTTTCTATTTATTTTCTAAAAGTATTGTTATTTATAAGTTCATAGGATAGGAAGTATTTTTTCGAAAATTTGAAGCCTTTCTTTTGAAGCGGAAGGATTTTGAGGATTTGGGTAGGGGAGGGGGTGTATCTCAAAACCTATCGCAGCCTTAGATGCAAAATTTAGGCTTAAAATAAAATATTTTATAAGGGGATTTATAGTAAAATTATTAACATTATTAGGTTAAATGATATTACAAAATGTCGAGGATATTCTATAAATACAAGCTATGGAAGATTAGGTGTGCTGCAAAAGCATATATCTAATTTGTTCATTTTCTCGTTCAACAACGTGAAATTTTCAGACAGTTTTACGAAATAGCTTTCATACCAACATGCGTGAAATAGAACAGACATTCTTATTTTTCTCTATGACTTTGAGTTAAAGCAGATTACTGGCTTTGTTGTTGCATTTATCTGACAAAGAAGGTCTCCATAAGCACTTACTTCGAAAATTTTCAAAAAATTGCAGAATATTCTTCTCATAAGGATGAAAAAAATATTTAAAAAATCGCTGCGATACCTCGATATAACGTCCGTAAAATAATTACGAAAATTTCGTGTTTTTGGCGACTTATCACTGGTTGGCGACACAGTGAAATAACAATAAGAAGAAAACGATGTTATGATAAATACTCTTTTAGGAAAAACATTTTCTACTATTTGTATTGAACTAGTTTAAGTAAGTTTAACTTAAATGAATACACTTTTATAACTACAGCCTTGCCATATATATTTACATGCATATATAACGAAAATGAACGATCGTACTCTGTGGTTTAGAGCAAAATTTAAATTAATTAAAAATTCTTCCAATCAAAAATTAATGTGCGATTCTGAGCACTGTCAATTTGACTTCAATATTGTTTGTGTCGGTGACAATAAGAGAAAAGTAGTCTTGCCATGGAAACAAAGACATATTCAACATCGAAATGTATGTATAAGAGCGTTCTTAATCGGGCAGTTACTGTCAAAATACACTTAAAACTTATCTTATCCTGCCGTCGAAACCGTGTAAATCAGCAAAATTCCAACTTCTATATACAGGGTGATCAGAAAATGAGTATACATTTGAAAAATTAATAATTTACGGAATAATGTAGGTAAAGAGGTAAAAATTGACACACATGCTTAAAATGCCATGGGGTTTTATTGTAACCACAAAATAAGTTATCAAAATAGCCGACAGATGGCGCTTCATGTGATAAGAAAAGCAATAATTAGCATAACAAATTATGACAGAGCAAAGACGATGTTATTCAGAAAAAATGCTTAACATGTCCACCGTCATCCCTCAACAATAGCCGTAGTTGAGGGACAATGTTGTGCACTGCACTGTAGTACAGCATATCTGTAGTTATGGTGAGAAATTGGCATTGGATGTCTTTTAGCATCCCTATTGATGTTGGTCGATCACGGTAGACTTGCGACTTCATGTAATCCCAGAGCCAAAAATCACACGGACTGAGATCTGCGGACCTGGGAGACCAAACATGAAGAAAATGGCGGCTCAGCACGTGATCATTACGAAACGACGTGCGCGCGAGATCTTTCACACGTCTACCAATATGGGGTGGAGCGTCATCTTGCATAAAAATCATACTTTCCAGCAGGTGTTTATCAGCCAGCCTAGAGAAGACGTGATTCTGTAACATATCGGCGTACGTCTCACCCGTCACGCTAACAGTTACAAAACCAGAATCACGCATTTCCTGGAAGAAAAAGGCCCGATAACGGTAAATGTGGTAAATCCACACCACACCGTGACTTTATCATCGTGCAATGGAGTTTACACGAAAGTTCTAGGATTTTCGATACCCTAAATTCTGCAGTTGTGGGTGTTGACAGGCCCTCGGAGTGAGAAATAGGCTTCGTCGGTCCACAACATGTTAGACAACCAATCGTCCTCTTCCGCCATCTTTTGAAACGCCCACACCGCAAATGCTCTCCGCTTCATAAAATCGCCAGGTAACAGTTCATGATGACACCGGATTTTGTACGGATAGCATCGAAGGGTACGCCTTAGTGCTACCCAAACAGTAGTGTATGGAATGCCAGTGCGACGTGCGACTTCACGAGCGCTCACATCCTCATGCGTAGACGAACCCGCTACAATTTCCATTACTTCCTGAACAGTCTGAGCAACATTAGCACTTGTGCTCGGTCGGCCACTACGTGGCCCATCGTCTAAACAACCCGTGGCTTCGAACTTCTAAATCATTCTCCTCACAGCTGCAGTTGTCATAGGACCTTTACCCGTTGAATACCCTTCCTATGGCGATAGGATTGTAAAACTCCAGTAGCAGATACCCCATTTTGATAGTAGAGCTTCACTAACATTGCCTTTTCTGGTAACGTCAACATGCTGCGATAGCTTATGCATCTGATTCTCTTTCTCATTAACAGCTCCTTTTATACACGATTCTCAGGCAGCGTCACTGACGTTTTGCTGTACAGCGCCATCTGTCAGCCATTTTTTTCAACTTTTTGCGGTTACAATAAAACCCCATGTCATTTCAAGAATGTGTGTCAATTTTTACGTCTCTACATACATTATTCCGGGAATTATTAATTTTTCAAATGTATACTCATTTTCTGATCACCCTGTATATTATATAAGCTTATAGAAAAAATAACAAACTATTTAATCGTTAATTTTAAATTTATAAAATACTCGATAAGCATTTAAAACTAATTTAATTAAGAATTTTCAAATACATTAAAATCGCTTGTATTTGGCAAAGAAAAAGTGTTGCTCGCCAAATCGCGTCTTTTGCGCCAAATACTCGAAAATATATTATTTTGTCATAGATTTTCTACCGAAATTCCGCAGCTAAATTTGACTGATCCTTTATTACGTATAAAAATAATGTTATTATTACGTTATAAAAATATTCTGAGTATGCGCTTTAAGGAGGCCTTCTTTGTAAGTTCCGTAAATTAGATTAAAACATAGTTATTGACAATATTTTCTGAAACATGCCCTACATAAAAGAAAAATGAAGTACATTGTATCATTCTCGAGAACAAACTTACATGTAAAGAATGTCCTTTATTGATAAAAACACATCTTAAAAGTTTAGTTATTCATATGCAATCATTATAAGACCTTTTCCTTAAGCTTTTCTAAATGATTTGAGTTTGAGTCAATATTACTTTTTTATAATCCAATAGTTCTCAAAACTTTCCTTCCCCTGGATTTTATTCATTGGAACTAAATATGGTTGAGCAGAGTACTTTGTGATACAGTTATATTTTTTATTGTAAATTAAAACTGGAAATTTATCGTGTAGTTCGAAAGTTATTTACTAAAAAAAGTATGAAATAATTTAATTATGGATATATTGTTGCCAAATTATGTAATAGATTTTTTCTGCATTGTATTTAGAGATGTAAAATTTTGGAGAAATTTTAAAATGGTTGAAAAAACTCCGGGTTCCTACTATCCTTTAGTATACTGAAGGTAAATGATGGTAAAAATAAAGGCAATCCCCTGAAAATGCAGGTAAAAATAGGTTGATACATAACTGATTAGTGGGCATACACGCATGTAAAATAAAATAACTGCAAATAACTAGTTTGTGACTTTCATCATTTCCCCCCTTTGAACTTTCAATTGGTTTTTATAACAAACAAATATTTAATCTCTTATCTTTAGTTCGAAGGTAAAGCATATTTAACACATTTACAATTTATACACGCTAGATTTATTTTATTTTATTAACCGTTCTGAAAATGGTTGTTATTTTCGGTCGAGAATGGACCGCTTGACGTCATCACTTTACTTTTTTAAGCGTTTTTAACAAATCGCTTTATTTTTTAAAGCGTTTTTAACGAAATTCTGGAACTTTAAAAGAATTTTTCTTTGAATAGGCAATATAAATGCATAAAATCGTTACAAGTTACAAAAAGGATAGATGTAAATTATCAGACATGAAAAAAAAAAAAAAGCCGAATTCAAAAATGGACGTCGGATGAGAAATAGTCTTATAAAGCAAAAACGTGGTCTTCAACTTTAATTTCCTCAAAATGCCTTTAGCTCAGACATAAACCTAAACAAGAGTTAAATTTATTGTCAGAAGGACACGACAAAATATTAAGGTATATATTAAGGATAGGGAAAATGCGTTTCAGTAACTACGGTGATGGTTTAAACGAATATTTTTGCGATGACAGAAAATGCCAGAATCTCTTGAACTGTAGTAATGGAAAATTAGTTTATTTGTATATGGTTCCGATGAATATTTTTGAATAATTAATATTTTTAATTAATTTGAAAAAAAAATTAATCTTTCGGAACATTCTTCCAATGGTTGTTGTAATTTGTTAAATTATAATTTTTATTTTTTTTATTTTATTTTTTATTTTAGATGAATCTACCAAAAACAATGATGATGAGGGACAGTATTTCGTATTTTTAAAATATCTCCTCGGAAAATTAATATTTTAAACTTCTGTTTTCTTTGTACTATTCTTAAAGAATGTCTCTTTTTTTTCTTAGTTGTCAAATTTTTTCTAAAATATATACTTAATTTTATATGAAATGTTAAAATCTTATTCAATTTCGCTAAGATTTTAAAACAAAAAAAATGTAAATTAAGCACATAATTTAGAAATATTTTGATAACTAAGAAAAAAAGAGACATTCTTTAAGAACAATACAAAGAAAACAGAAGTTAAAAATATTAATTTTCTGAGGAGATATTTTAAAAATACGAATGCATCCTACGCCCATAGGAATAACATTAGCGAGGGGAATCGGGAAGTTTACTGAAGAGCAGCCTTAAAGAATTCCACGAAAAAACGCCGCAAGTTCTGACGAATTTCAACTGGTTCTCAAAAATTATTTTTACCCGACACAACAACTTTTTGACACATTTACGGTCTCATTTTTAAAAAGAAAAACATGACACTCGCAAGCATGATTTGTAATGTAAGGATCTTTTTCATGAAGTGATTTGTAAACTCATATATATTTTTTCCCTAAAGAAAATACTTCTTGAGTTCTAAGCGAATGCAATCTCACGACGGCAGCTTTCGTTGTATTTCCCGCACTGTCCAGTCAGGAAGTTCGGTTCATAAAGCTAACTTTGACGGCATTTGTTTATAAATACAGGGTGTCTGAAAAGTTTGGAAACGGTCAAATAACTCAAGAAATATACATCGGATTGAAAAACGGAAAAATGTATGTTCAATATTTTTGAAAAATCTAGTTAGGGATAGGAAAGTTGCCCCCCTCTGGGGGGAGGGGGCAACTTTGAAACCTTAAAAGATGACCCCCATTTTTTATTGCAGATTCGGATTCTACGGGAAAAAATACGTAACTTTTATACTGAACATTTTCTTCGAAACATTGTAGATGTCGCTGTAATCAAATGCAATGCTGTGAGAATCGTTACCATTGCAATGTCTGGAAACGCTCGAATAACTCGAGAAATATACATCGTATTGAAAACCAGAAAAATGCATGTTCAATAGTTTTGAAAAATCTATTTAGGGATATTAAAGCTGCCATTTTTCTAAAATAATAAACACGTATTTTCCCGTTTTTCAATCTGATGTATATTTCTCGAGTTATTGGAGCGTTTCCAGACATTGCAATGGTAACGATTCTCACAGCATTGCACTGGATTACAGCGCCATTTACAATGTTTCGAAGAAAATGTTGATTACAAAAGTTACGTATATTTTCCCGTAGAATCCGAATCTGCAATAAAAAATGGGGGGTCATCATTAAGATTTCAAAATTGTTCCCCTTTCCCTCTCCGGGGGGGGGGGGCAAAGTTGGGCAACTTTCATATCCCTAAATAGATTTTTCAAAAATATTGAACATGCATTTTCCCATTTTTCAATCCGATGTATATTTCTCGATGTATATTTGACCGTTTCCAGACTTTTCAGACACCCTGTATATAATTAAGAAACACAGAACGCACGAGACAAAAAAAGAAAGATAAGAAAAGAAAAAATATAAAATTTGGCAAGAAGTGCTAGAAACTTTGAAATATTTTCTTTACAATGAAAAATGTCCATAATAAAGATTAATATCAAGGGGTCATCAGATATAGAAGTCGTACCTAAAAAAGTAATGTCTTCCACTTCAAAATTTACTTTATCTTTAAACACACACACACGGCCAAAAAAAAAAAAAAAAAAAAAAAAAAAAAAAAAAAAAAAAAAAAATCATATACTTTCAAGGAAGGAAGGCACTCTCGATACATCTTGATTTTTAGTACAGTTTCTTGATTTTCTTTTTCTTTCTTTCTTTTCTTTCCTTTTTTTTTTTAATTAATTTACATAAAAAAAGTTTTTGGCACAGAAATGATTTTACTGTCTTCTAAGTGTATGAATATTGTCATATAAAAATGTTAATATTTTAATCGATCTAAACTCCACCACATTCACTATGCACAACAATTATTGCACAGTAAATCGGTGTAAGTGGTTGCGCCATTAATAATTATCTGGAACAAAAAATCCATGCATATTCTTAAAATATATTAAATTAGTTCTGGTTGACAAACCTCTTATTGATAAGATGAATAAAAATTTCTCAAAATGAAGTTTGAGATCAGTTGTTGTCTTTCATTTTCAAAACTGTTCAACAAATTGAAAAAAAAAAAAATATATATATATATATAAACATATACTTTGAAGGTTTGTTCTCCAATTTTAAAAAGTCTAGTTTAATTCGCAAAAAACAAAACGCCAATAGTTTGAACGGTTTAAGTGTGAAAGCGCACATCGATTAAAAAAAAACTTGTATCAAGAAAAATGCATTTAAGGAAAAGGGGAAACAAGTGGGTAAGTGTGATCGAAGATTGCACAAAGTGTTTCGTTTAATATTCCTTTCAAAATACTTTATCCTTTTTTAATAAATCCAAATAAATTTCACTTTTCCAAAAAAAAAAAGGAAAAAAAAGTCATGTTTTTTAAAAAGTAAAATATTACAGGTCTATTTTTCTCGTTTTTTCGAATATCTGAACCTGCCCGATAGTGGGTGAAGCCCGCTATTATACACTGTCATAAGAATATCTGTCATGTGGACTAAATGCGATATTAAAAAAAAAAAACAATTTCACAATTAAACATGTTGTATAGAGACCTTCAAAATGTTAAAATAGGCCAATATTTCCATAATCGGATTTTTATCATGATTCAATACGTTCCACAAAGTTATATATTTACTATTCTCTATTACTCATATTGATACTCTCTTTGTAATATTCTCAAAAATTTGAAAAATCCGTTATGATGTAAGATTAATTTTCTTTTTAATTCTCTAATGACGTCATCTTAAGGAGAGTCTTCACTCACTTTAAAATACCCGCTCGCTAATGTTAAACCTATGGCCAGGTTGTTTTCGAATTTCCCGTTTAAATTTGAATATTTTTAAACGATTTTTTTCATAAGATAGCTGAGGTCGATCCCTAATATGGCTAGTTTTTACTTTTTCGATTTCAGTTGTAGATTTTTTTAATAAAGGTACTTTCACTTTCAAAACCGGTTCCAAAAGTGGAAGTAACTTTATTAAAAAAATCTGCGACTTAAATCGAAAAAGTAAAAAATAGTCATATTAGGGATCAACCTCAGCTATCTTATGCAAAACAGCTATTAAAAATTATAGCTGTTTTCTGTATTTACACATACTCTCATACTCCTTGTATTATTGAGAAATGTTTGAAAATTTCTGTTTTATAACCAATATGACGTCATATCATTATTTTTTTTTTCAATTGGTGAAACTTTTTATTTCATTTTCCTTTTTCATGTGGAAATCTTTCAATAGAAAATTAATTATTGTAGAATGAATTTTATTGTAGATTTTTAATTGTTGGCAACTGCTATAACGAAAAATGTTTAAATTTAATAGAAAAAGGCTGTTAGATTTTTGGTTTTTTATCTCTATATATTAAAATAATACGATTTTTTCAAATTTTATGATTTTGAGCTTCATATTAGGTATTCAGCTATAATTACTCAAAATTTCATGCCTGTAAGTTAAATAGTTTCTGAGAACTGGCTCTGTGACGGACAGACAACAAAGCGGGATTAATAGGGTTTCGTGAGATGAACGAAACCCTAAAAATGAGAACATCCCATACATTGTAATTATCAAATTGTTGCAAAAAAAATGCCAGAGGGAACGATAAATTTAGTTAGATATCGGCAGCCATTTTTTATCATATTGCTAGAGAAGGTATGCCTTCAGCGAGGACTTTTCAAACAATTCAGTGAACGGTTTGTGCAACTGCGAACGGAAGTGCGAACGGCAATTCAGTGAACGGAAAGCGACACTAATTCGTTCTTGTACAAGAAAAACTCTGACAACCTTGCATGTCACTCTGCTCAGAACACACTAGCTTCGAACCCACGAACATCTGTCCGAGCTCCACATTTTATGGTAAATATGCTGAACACCATGGTGGTGCAATATTTTAATTAGATTAACTACAGAAAACTAACGATTAAATATTTAATCATGACTAAAGATTGCCGATTGAACTTCATTTCAATCCTACTCATAGACTAATGATTAATAATTTATTTAATTTCAATCCCTCTCCGATTAACGATTAAATCAATTCTCAATCTAATTAGTTATTCTGATTAACGATTAAAAATGACATGTTTTTTTCAGGCTTTATTTTCTTTGTTCTTTGTTCTTGGCCCTTTTATTTTCTTTGTTTTTTTCTCAAGTTTCTTTTTTTTTACGCCCCTGCGTTCGCACCTAGAGTCCCGTATCTGGTTTTATCAAACGAATATTTATCAAATGAAAAAACTATATATTTGATTATAACGAGTGTATATAGGCTCATTTTTATACAAAATTGATATTAGAGGTTTAATTGTAAACTACTTTTCAACAATATTCTTCCAATATAGATTAATAATCTTTCCCTTCGAGTTTGGGTTGTGTTCAGGTGTGATACTTCAGGTTCAGGTCATGTTTCAGATTGACTTTAAGCAGAAATTTCGGGTTCAGGTACGATACAGTGTTGCCAGCGGACTACTTTATTAAAATTCAGATTGTTTGATTGATAAATCAATCAAGATATCACAAGGCAGACTGAAACATTTGCAGTGTATTAGTCAAAAAAGGTCACATGCGAAAGTTTCATGCCGTAACTCGGAAACGTTACTCAATAATTTGAAAGACAATTATCATATACAATTACTCACAAAAAAGGAATATTTTACATTTCACAGTCGACAGTTTGCAAGTTACCGATTGCTTTTATTTCATACTAGCGGCTTTGCACGGGTAGACAATGTAATTTTTTTAGTACATTTGTTTTCCTGAATTTCGCGCTCCTACCAAAAACTGTTGCTGAGATATGGAAATGACCTAAAACTTTCGAATCCCCCTTTAACCGCCTTTGGGGGAGGGGTGGGGGTGTTTGCTTTATTATGCTTAAATAAATTCACTGAAATACGTGTTTAATCATTTGTTTAGTAGATTTGTTTTCCTGAATTTCGCGCACCTATATAAAATAGCTGCTGAGATATGGCGAAATCTCCTAAAATTTTCGAAACCACCCCCTTTAAAACCCTTCGGGGGGGGAATTTCTAAAATCACTGAAATGCGTGTTTATCCATTTTTTAGTAGATGTGTTTTCCTGAATTTCACGCTCCTACCTAAATCTGCTGCTGAGTTATGGCGAAATGACCCAAAACTTTTGAATACCCCTTTAACCACCTTCTGGGGAAATTTTCCAAAATCGCCGAAATACGTGTCTTTAACAAATTTTTTAGTAGATTTGTTTTAATTAATTTCGCCCTCCTGCATAAAGGCTGAGATATGGCGAAACAACCTAAAAATTTCGACCCCCCCCATTTAACCACCTTTAGAGAGGAATTTCTAAAATTGCTGAAATACGTGTTTTATTCATTTTTTAGTAGATTTGTTTTCCTGATTTTCGCGCACCTACATAAAACAGCTGCTGAGATCTGACGAAATGACCTAAAACATTCGACCACCGCTCTTTAACGTCTCGGGGCGGGGGCGGGGGGGGGGTGAATTTCTAAAATCGTTGAAATACGTGTTTAATCATTTTTTAGTATATTTGTTTACCTGATTTTCGCGCTCCTACCTGTAACTGCTGCTGAGATATGGCGAAACGACCTAAAACATTCGACCACCCCTTTTAACCCCCTTCTGTGGGGGGGGGATTTCTAAAATCGCTGAAATAGGTGTTTAATCTTTTTTTTGTACATTTGTTTTCCGGATTTTCGCGTTCCTACCTATAACTGCTGCTGAGATATGGCGAAATGACCTAAAACGTTCGACCACCCCCTTTTAACCCCTGGTGGGGGGGGGGATTTCTAAAATCGTTGAAATACTTGTTTAATCATTTTTTAGTAGATTTGTTTTCCTGATTTTTGTGCTCTTAACTAAAATTGCTGCTGAAATATGGCAAAATGACCTAAAACATTTGACCCCACCCCTTTAACCCCCTCCGGGAGGGGAATTTCTAAAATTGCTGAAATACATGTTTAATCATTTTTTAGTAGATTTATTTTCCTGATTTTTGCGCTCCTACCTATAACTGCTGCTGAGATATGACGAAATGACCTAAAACATTCGACCCCCTTTAACCCCTCGGGTGGGGAATGTCTAAAATCGTAGAAATGTATGTTTAATCATTTTTTTAGTAGATTTATTTTCCTGATTTACGCGCTCCTACCTATAACTGCAGCTGAGATATTTGGATATGACATAAAACATTCAACCACCCTCTTTAACCCCCTTCTGGGGGGAATTTCTAAAATCGCTGAAATAGGTGTTTAATCATTTTTTTGGTAAATTTGTTTTCCTGATTTTCGCGTTCCAACCTATAACAACAGCTGAGATATGGCGAAATGACCTAAAATATTCGACAACCCCCTTTAACCCCTTTCGGGGGGGGGGGGATTTCTAAAATCGCTGAAATAGGTGTTTAATCATTTTTTTGTAGATTTGTTTTCTGGAAATTTCAAGCTTCTACCTATAACTGCTGCTGAGATATGGTAAAATGACCTAAAACATTCGAACCCCCCCTTTAACCCCCTTCAAGATGGAATTTTCAAAAATCACTTCTTATTGCTTGCCTAGGCCATAACAGCAATCTACATTCCAAATTGCGTGACCCTGACTTTAGTAGTTTCGGCTGGGCGTTGATGAGTCAGTCAGTCAGTCAGTCAGTCACCGTTTCCTCTTTATATAATAGTATAGATCGGATAACTTCTCTGATATTTCACTATAACAATCCATTTTAATTCTTTAAATAATGTTTTGTTTTTTTCATTAAGCAATGTTTATTACTTCATGAGTAGATAAATTTTTGTTATAATAAAGACACATATCCAAATTTCAGTTTTTTCCCATAAAAGCGTATATGCAGAATCACAAAAATACATTTGCGAAATCTAATTAAATGTATTTCCAAGCAAAATGATTACTTAACACGTGAGTATTGGCGCATTTTGTAAGGTTAAAAAATAAGCACTATGTTTTCGTAAATTATTTAGATTACACAGCTTTTTCATTAAAGAGATGATATTCCTAGAAACCTACGGTAAACACTTTCATGAAATGAGATTAAATATATCTTTAATTAGTTCGATTACTTAAGGTGTGTGTTGTGTATACTGACGCAAATATTAAACGTTTGATCCCATTGACAATCATACGTACTGTAGGTTTTGATTATTTTATTTTATCCGTTGAAATAGAATTAAATGTTTTATAACGTTGTAAAATAATGAAAACAATTTTTTTAATAATTTTTAGTTCGTAATGTAGTTGAACATTTTGATATGAATTATGAATGCCTACTACCAACAAGCATACCAGTTTGTCCATTTACATTGAGTGACAGAAAGACAAGCGTGCTCTGAAAAATGTTATTTCCTTTAAGTCGGAAGAAACAACAAGAAATAACTAAAGAGGATAAAAGTGACAAAGTAATCTGAAAACTTAAAAAAAAAAAAAAAAAATCCAAAGACTGATATATATTTTAATTTGGATGTTACTGATTGAACATCCAAACATCCATACATATATGAACTAAAATAGTCAAATTTATTAGAAAAATGCTAAATTGAACGATTAAAAATTTTAACAGTGCTTTTATTGTCTAGAACAGATATGAAGTAACATAATTGATAAACTGGTAAATTACAAGCACAAACATAATTGGTAAAAACTGAAGCATAAATACTGACGGATATATAGTTTTAATTAAAAATGTATTTTAGTTGATTTATGCTTGCATATGCATAACTCTCTTTTTATTAAACTGAGAATTTCATGAAATAAACATATTCTTAATATAACGAAATATATAGAACTATTCTAACGATGTACTATTTTCGTTATATAAATGGAATTTTTATTCAATACTTAAGAGATATACAAACGTCGATTATTTTTAATATTTATATTTAGACGGAATATCATACCGAATTTATATTCTGATTAAAATTGCTAACGTACGATTGACATTTAGAATGGTCCAATAAATTATTTTTTAATGTACAGTTGTTGCAACTTATTCTTAATCAATTAAGACATCAAACTGCTTTTAATTTATTTTTGATAGTATATTTATTGAAAATAAAAGTCATACAATTATTATTCAGAACTCAAAATTATGGAAACAAATTTATTTAGCAGAAGCAAAAAAAAAAAAAAAAAAAGAGCTGTAAATCTAAATCTTATTTCAGTGTTGTTGTGTAGTGTTTTTCATTCTGACGAATCATTCTAAAGATTTAGAACATTCTTAAACTATTTCATTTTCAATATTTGAATTAACATTGAAGTCAGTTGGATTCGATGATTTTTTTTTATGTATTGAAAATTATGATGTAGTTGTTGAGGTTTCTGTTAAGCGTAATCATCTATAAATAAGCATAAGTTTCTTAAAAATATTGAATGACAAGTAGATAATTATTCGTCAAAAAAGTATCACGAACCAGACTGTTATATTTTAAGAATACAGTTAAAAAGAGGAGACTGTTTAAATTACGGGACACTTAACGTAAATCTGCTTGACTAACTTGACTGGTGTAGATATTCTACGAGTAAATAAGCTATTCCTTTTTAAATCCAAATTTCAGTACAAAATAATATATATAACAAATGAAATAATTTTAAACTTATTGATTCCATTAGAAACAGATTTTTTATTATATTTTCGTATAAGTCAAAATAGAAATAAATGTAGAATAACAGTTTGTTAATTTATCTTGAATGTACATAATGACAAATATGCTATGAAACATTCTTTATAAAAAAACAACAATGCACGAATAAAGACAAAAAAAGTGAAAAATTAATCTGAAAACATAAAAAATCAAAAATCCAAACATTGTTATCTATCTTATGTTGGATTTTACTGTCAGGAAAACAGATGTGAACTTAAACATGTAAATGTACTTGAAAAAAGCAAAATTGAAAAATTATTTTCTGAAAAATATTGTTTTCCATAAACCAGCTTTCATAATCAAGAACACATCTAAAATAATTAAAATGTACAAATTGGAAAATTAAAAGCTTAAATGATTGGTAACAGCTGAAAAGTAATATTTAGATTTAATCAAAAATTTGATTGTAATTGATTCATGCATCTATAAGTCGTCTTTTATTAATTTGACCTCGCATAAAAATCAAGAATACAGTAAATTCAGATGTGATATTTGTAATGAAATACAAAGTGATTTTTAGTAAAGGAATTTCGTGAAATAAACGTATTATAAATATGTTATAAATATGTTACGTTCTATATAGTATAATGCAAAATATAGAACTGCTCTAATGATGAAGTATTTTTGGTATTTTATTTGATTCTTAATTCAATATTTAAAAAATAATTAAAGGTTGTTTGCTTTTAATGATTTATATTTAAGCTCAATATCCCTGCACAATTAATATTATTAATATCTAAGATACTATTTATATTTAGAATGCTTCAAGAAATTATTTTTTATTTTAAAGTTGTTACAGCTTGTTCATAATTTATAAAGATATCAAACTGTTAATTTATTCTTGACAATATATCCCTTGAAAATTAAAGGTATTCAAAACTTAAATAATGGAAACAGATAAAGTCGTAATTATTGGATTTTGTGTCCAAAAGCATATTTTACAGAGATTTCACGAAAGAATAAATACTTATTTATTACATAAAACGAATACAGATGGTAGAATTCTATTTACGCTTGCCGATTATCTTACAAAATATTCGAAAAAATTCGATAGAGTTGAATTTTACATCACAGATCAAGTAAATAAAGAATTCTCGAATGGTACATGGACGGGAATAATAGGGAAGGTAAATCGATCAGAAATTGATATTGGCGTTCAACAAATTATTATGGACGAAGAAAGCACAGATATAGAGGATTTCTCTTACCCGTATAGACTTTATTCTACTACATTTGTGACTCGAAAAGCGGATTATAAACCACAGATTTTTGACATTTTCCAAACATTTTCATTGTCGCTTTGGATATCTATCATCTCAACTTTAATTGCGATGTCCTTGATATATTACGTTACCTTGAAAAAAAGGTATTCGTTTGATAAAATTTTACTTCACGTTTTAGCAGTTTTGTTAAGACAGAGTTCTGTTTTAAAACCGTCATCAATGATGGAAAACTTGCTCGTCTTTTCGTGGGTTGTAGGAGCGATGTTTCTTTGTCTGGCTTTCGATTCTGTATTCCTCTCTTTTCTTGCATTTCCTCCTGTCACTCAAATTAAAGACGTGCCAAAGCTGTAAAAAAAGGACACTATCACTGCATAACGCCTCGACAATCAGCTATTTTAGAGCTGTTATTACAATCAGAACTCGAAAATTTAAGAATAATTGGACAAGACATTAAGACGAATAACTTAAGTAACACGAATACTTTTCAAGATTTTCTTAACGATGGAATCAAGCAAGATCTGGCTTTACTAGTAGATATAGATGTCCTTGATGTTTTCACTGTAGGGAAAAAATTCGTCTCTGAGGATCGTTTCCTTGAAGGCATGGCTGGAACGACTATTCGAAATGACTTTTGTTGCAAAAAATTGGTGGAAAATTTCGCTCCTCGAGTTATGGCTTCTGGATTGTATTCCAAGTATCAGAATGATGGATCATTCTTTTTTAGTATGCCACGTCAACTGAAATACAAGGAAAAATATACCAGTAGATGAAAATTAAAACTTACAGATGTTGCTCCTGCGTTTATATTTTTTATATTTGGACACATTATTTCTTTTTTAGTTCTTATCGTAGAAATATTGTCAAATCGTAAGAAGAAAGTTAATATTTTGAATAAAAAAAAAAAAAGAAGAATGAGAATTGGATATAAAGAAGATTCTATGTAATTGGCTTTGAATATTGAATTATAATTACTCTATTCTTATATTACCAGATTATTGTGCACCATTTTATACATTGATCTTATGGTATGAATTTGGTATTAAAAGATTTCAGGTAAAAAATACACAGTGAAGCACGGAAACGCATGTGAAATCCCCCCCCCCCCCACACACACTCCTTCACAGTATTCTGCCCAAATTTTGGAAGCAGGCAGAATATAAATCCTTCAAATGAAAACAGTGGGCCTATCATTGTTCCCTGAATGCTTTCTCTTATATTTTGTGGAATCGGACGTACGTCACATATTGTTAATGAGATTGCAGAACTGCTGTTGCGAAGTTTGTAAAAAACATTTGAACTCTAATGTTATTATTCTTCGAGGCTATTATAAATGTTTATAACGATAATTGATAAATTAAGGTATGACACATGGTGAATGAATAATACCAAATACTAGTACATCAATGTTTATTATAATTAAAAAACATGTTTTTGTAATTACTTGCATTCGAATAAATACAATTTTAAATGTTGAATGTTTTTGTTTTATTGGACATTTCAATTTTAATATAGAAAAATGAGATTGAACATGTCGAACATTAAAAATTTTTTGATTATCGCCATCAAATGTATCAATATATCGATATTTCATCGATATTTTTTATTCCTTTGGTACTGTAAGTACGGATCGCAGATACCTGGCTTAAGGTGAACAGCTAAGCTTTCATCTTGGTGTCTGATTTTCAAAGCTTCTGGGGGTCACCGGCTCGTTCCCAAGTGTAGATCGGTGGTCCCCATTAGTACACGGGTTCCACAGTCGCAGCGACTATCTAGTCAATCACTCTGGAAAGGGGGATGATGCGCAAGTGGCGGTGCCCACACAGGGCCGAAGAGCTTACGGTATTCTTCCTGGTCGTGCTCGTTAAATGTTACTCAGAACTTTGATACGGTACACAGTAGTAAAAGATCGCGATCATGTGGCCAAAAATCATTTCTGGCTTTTCTAATGGCTGTACATGATTCATTTTTGATTTTACAATGGTCTAAATGATGTTACATTGCGAGTTCAAATTAAATGTGAGGGGGGGGGGGTGTCGGGGCAAAAGAGTGGCAAGTTTTTATTAAATTATAACTCTATTTTTCTAGAGCAATTTATTTTTATAGGGATGAGAATTTTCCTCTTTTTATTCTGATGACTATTTCCTTTTTTTAGACCAAATCATTTAATTCTGTCGCTCCCGTAAATTTGCATCCCACCCCAACTTTCAAGATATATACATTTAAAATCATTAAAAAAGTTTATTTTTTCCTCTTTTTAATGTTACTGCAGATAAAGGCCACAATAAAGGATATAAATAATCAATTTAAAAAAAATAATCAGTAAGATATATCCTCCCCCCACACACCCATGCGGAATGGCTCCGCCTTTCATTTACCCCTCTAGCATAGAAAATCTTAAATCTTTATTTATTTTTTAAAGTTTTCGACATTTGTATTTACTATGAATTAATATTAAATCATCCTATTCGTTAGTTAGATTATTTTCAAAATTTTTGAACCCCCCCTCCCCCACTTTTTTGTCTCTATCTACCACACAATGCACAATACGTTTAAAATTCCAATAAAAATATATTTTGCCTTTGTTATTGTTTTTGTAACATTAAATAAATAACCATTTCTCTAAATTTCCCCTATCTCTGAAATTTACGCTTCCTCTCCCCCACCATCTGGTATACAAAGTCTAAAATCCCTAAAAGTTTTTAAATTTTTAGAAACAAAATTTTTCTCTGTTATTTTTTAGCTATAATTAATAAATAACAATAAAATTTGTAAACTCAGCCTCCATCTCAAAATTTCCGCTTACCCCCAGCATTTAGAATTGTTTAATTAATGTTAAGAATCTAAGTTTTTATTTTTTTTAAATGCGCATTTTTTACTGTGTAGTTGCAATAAATAGATACAAAGCAACCATCTGATTTTTTCCTTCTATTAAAATTACTCCTTCCGAACTACCACCCCCCTCAACATTCAAAATTTAAAGGCTTTAAAAATATTAATTAAAATTCTGTTGTGTTTGTCGCTTTGTACTTAAAATAAATAAATCGTATTCAGCTTTCTAAATTCACCTACGAAAGTATAATTTCCCCCTTTGTCACCTAATAAAGGGGAGGGGGGATTTCTAGATATTGTAAATGGGGGGAAGCAATTAAAAATATCTCTTTTCATCAACTGTTTTAATATTTTCACACTTGTTTTTGAATATAAAGCAATTTAAAACTTTTTATCGAAAAATAATGCATTTTTTTATATAAATAACTCTTCAGAAATGCGGATTTAAACATTTCAAACAACCGCAAAATTTCATACCAAGAGTTGAATGAAACTTTAACTTTTTTTAAATTTATATTTTTCTTTCTTATTGTAAGTAAACAAATATGTTTTACAAAATTATGTCATTTTAGCATGTTTTTTGTTTATAAAATTTGTTTCTGCTAACTATTTGTGATATTAATCCATTATTATTGCCCGTCGGTTTCAACGTTGTTAAGACCGTGCCAGACCCTGATATATAGGTAAAAAAGGAATCGCCTTACAGTCATTTTAGCAGAGCTAAAATTTTAAAATGTTATTCTTTGGCTATCAGACAAACCAACAGTATATTAGATACATTTTGCTAGCTCTTAGACTAACGCATTTTCTGTCATTAAATAAGGAAAATTACTTTATACTAAAATAGCGATACCTTGGGGTCTCTCACGTCAATGTTTGTGTTCCCTTCGTATTATAAATTAGTAAATAATTTATAAATTTTGAAATAGTTTCAAATGCTAAACATATTAAAGACGTTATAGTTTATAATATAATAGTGTTTATAGACATTTAATATCAATATATTTTATTCATACACTTTCATAATTTAAATATAGTGCTCTTAATATAATTGCAACTAATTCTATGTTGACTTGTACCGACGTTTTACTGTAATTGTAAAATAGAGAATTGAAAATAATTCTGTTTTAATTCATATCCTTCATTAAGTCGTAGTTTAAAAATAATATAAAAATGATATGATTATATTAACACAGGTGTTCAAAAGCCTTATGTGCATCAGTTTTTTTGTTTTTAAAGCAATATGCACGCTTATGTTACAGAATTTGAAGTGTATTTTGTTTAACAACCTTAGTTAAAAAGTAATTATAGACTTATTCTCTTATTGGGCGTTTTTACAAAATACACAAAACTTCATTTACTATAATTTATTTATCCAGTGAGCACTGCTATTAATGATTCCTTTTTTTCATGAAACTCTCGAAAAATAATATATATTTATAAATTATACTGTAAATTACAGCTGAAATTTGAATCTTGCATACAAAAAAAGTGTTTACTAAATAAATATTGTTCAGAATTTTACTTGACATTACACATTGCATATTATACAGTTAGCATTGCATTGTATTTGACATCATACAAATCAATTAAAAAAGAGAAAGATTACCACAATTTCCTATTCATGAAATATTTATAATTTTGTAATTGATCATAACTTGTTTTTAGATTAAATACAATTGTCACACAATTTTCTGTAAAGGATTCCTCAAAGTATATTTTCTGGAATTTCGGTAGCAGTATCTAAAGTAATTTTTGATAGACTGAAAGGCGAACATCTGCATTGACCTACAAATGATGTTGAAAGGGTAGACGTCATGCGCAATCTACTGTTATTTAAAAATCGAAATTTGAACGTAAAACAATTATGAAAAGCTAAGATTATTAGCAATTGAATCATATTTCAGCTGCTTATTGAAATGTTTGCATGTTATTTTTCTGGAAGTCGGTGAGAGATCATCAAAAGTTTTAATATGTCGCTGAACTTAAAACTGGTTGCAAATTGAAAATTATACCATCATAAGTGTATGTTGCTTGAGGGTAAATATTTATAATTACTTTCAAAAAAGTTCTTTAAAATTATTTAACTTTAAATAATTTGATTTGCATAGAAAGTGGAATAAAATTTCTTATACATTTCTTGATACTTGAATATTTACAATTATCCTCCGTTTGATGATATAAAATAACTTTATTTGAACTATTTGTGCATAGAAATACTAAATTACTTTTTATTTCATGGCTGTAAATATTTGTGAATGCCTGTCAAGTAGTGCCTTCACTTTATCATAATTTCACTGGTTTATTTCTAAGGAACTTATAAAATTCTCGACATTTATCATTAGACATTTTATCAGTTCAGAGTCATAACCAAGATTTTACTACAGGGTGTATCCTGATCTATTTCTACTTTAAATACTTCAAATTTTACCAACTTTAACACTTTATGATCATATTAAAGTAGATATCTATACTCTGTGAGAAATTGTAACCCCTTCCTCCCCAATATATTCTCCCTTTGATGTGGCATTTATGTAGCCAATGTATTACGTTATACACATCATGTGTTTTGAAATATTATTTTTTAAATAGTAGTTTCAACAAGAAACATTATTCAAAGATCAATAAAATTTGCAAAATCTAAATTCTATTTATGGGAAGAACTATTATTGCAGTTTCAACTTTTGCTATTGCTTTACTATCAACTTTTACTGTAAGATGGTGTGAGACCAAAAACATTTTAAATGTTTCTGTGATCTTACATTAATTTCCACATAATGAACTTTAATTTAACAACGATTCTTCAGATGTTCCTTGATGGTAAATAAATTAACTTCCTTTAAATTAACTTTTTTAGAAATTCATTTAGTAGAAGTATAAAACAATGGTTTGGCGTGATCACGTCATTTAGATTTTTTTGGGGAGTGTTTTAAATTCTGATGACGCATTCGAAAGATTTAGTGAATTCTTGAACTATTTAATTTTCAGAACTTGAAAATTTGAAACTTCATTGAAGTTAGTTGGATTCGAAATTTTTTCTATGCATTTAAAGTTATGATGTAATTAAGCATAATGGACATCTATAATAGTGCATAAATTTCTTATGATTCTTGACTTACATGTAGATATTTATCTTCAGAAAGTATATCTAACTTTCCAAGAACTTACTAACTTATCCAAGAATACAGCTAAAAAATAGAAAACTCGTTAAATTACGAGACACTTAATTCATAAATCTTTTTAAGCGACTTAGCTTATTAGTGTAGATATCATTCTAAATAAACTATTCTTTTTAAAATCGAAATTTCAGTACAAAATAATATACATAAAAACTGAACTAAACATAAAAACTCAATATATTGCCGAACAAAATGTTTACTTGACACGTAAATATTATCGCATTTGCTGACGTTAAAAAATAAGTACTATTATTTGGTGAAAAGTTATTATTTAGATTACACTGTTTTTCCATTAAAGAGATAATATGCCGAGAAACCAACGAAAAAATCTTTTATGAAGTGAGACTAAATGTATGTTTAATTAGTTCAATTACTTAAGATCTAAAATGCTGTGAGTTCAGATATGATTTTTGTTTTGTATTGTCGCATATACTTACGGAGATATTAAATATTCTGATCCCATTGGAAATAACTCTTATTGTAGTTTTTGATTATATTGTTGTATTAGTTGAAAAAGAATGAAATCTTTATAATGATGTAAAATAATGAAATATTTTATGTATAATATTTTAGATGTTATTGGAGTTGAACATTTTGATGTGCATTATGATTACTTACTGTCAACAAGCATAACAGTTTGTTAATTTATCTTGAGAGTGTTGATGTGTTAACGTCATTTAAATCTTATTATGGAATGTTTTAATTCTTATGAATTATTCTAAAGATTAAGAACAATCTGAAACTATTCTTAAACTAGAGAAAGGCAAATATATTCTGAAAATTGTAACTTTCTTTAAATTGGAAGCGACAATAAGACACAACTTAAGTGGATAAAGGTGAGAAATAAATCAACCTAAAAAATATATCGAGAAACATATATCTATTTTAATTTCGACTTTGTCAAGAATTATTTGTGAACTAAAAAATGTAAATTTATTTGAAAAATGCTAAATTGAACAGTTGCTTTCTGAATTCTGCTAAATTGAACAGTTGCTTTCTTTAAATCGTTTTTTTTTCTCAAGAACACTTTGATGTAATTAAAATTGATAAACTGGTAAATTACAAGCTCAATTTTTTTATAACACCTGAAGAGTAAAAATTGGTAAATGCTTTGCTTTAATTAAAATTTATTGTAGTTGATTAATGCGTGTATAACTCTTCTTTTGGAAAAACTGACAAAACAGGGAGATCTAAAATGCAGTGAGTTCAGATATGATTTTTGTTGTGAAATAGAAATAGACTTTTGGCAAACAAATATCACGAAAAAAATGTATGCAGTATAACGGAAGATATAAACTTAGTCTAATCACGAAATATTTTCTTTCTTTATTTAATTCCTAATTAAATATTTAAGAAATAATTAAAGATTGTTTTGATAATTTTTATATAAACTTAAAATCATACTGAATTAATAGTCTGTCTATAATGCTTAAAGAAATTATTTTTTATTTAAAAATTGTTGCAGCTTATTCCTTATTGATAAATACATCAAATAATTTTTAATTTATTTTTGGTAATATGCCTATTACAAACTAAAACGTTATAATTCTTTATCAAAACTCAAAATTATGGAAACAGATAAGGTCTCAATTATAGGATTTTATATCAATACCGGCATTTTATCTCTCGGATCTAAAGAAAAAACACATGGTTACTTATCACAAAAAACCAATATCAATGGTAGAATATTATTTACACTTGCAGATTATCTTACAAAATATTCCAAAAAATTCCATAGTGTTTCTTTTCATATCACAGATCAAGCAAATAAAATATTTCTGAATGGTACATTGTCGGGAACAATAGGGATGGTAAATCGATCAGAAATTGATATTGGCGTTCAACCCGTTACTATGAACGAAGTAAGCACAGAGATCGTGGATTTTTCTTACCCGTATAAACTTCAATCTGCTACATTTGTGACTCGAAAAGCGGATTATAAACCACAGATTTTTGACATTTTCCAAACATTTTCATTGTCGCTTTGGATATCTATCATCTCAACTTTAATTGCGATGTCCTTGATATATTACGTTACCTTGAAAAAAAGGTATTCGTTTGATAAAATTTTACTTCACGTTTTAGCAGTTTTGTTAAGACAGAGTTCTGTTTTAAAACCGTCATCAATGATAGAAAACTTGCTCGTCTTTTCATGGGTTTTAGGATCAATGTTTCTTTGTCTGTCTTACGACTCTGTTTTCCTGTCTTTTCTTGCATTCCCTCCTATCACTTCAATTAGAGACGTTCCACAGTTGGCCAAGGCTGTAAAAGAAGGACACTGTCGATGCATAGTACCACCACGATCACCTATTCTTTCCTTGTTATTAGAATCGAAACATGAAAACTTAAGAAAAATTGGACAAGACATTAAGACAAATAACTTAAGTAGTGACGGAAATGCTTTACTAGATTTTTTTGAGGATAGAAGAAAACAAGATCTCGCTCTTATAGTAGATATTGCTGTCATTGATATTTTTACTGTGGGAAAGAGATTCATCTCTGAGGACCGTTTCCTTGAAAGCATGACTGCGATGACTGTCCGAAAAGACTTTTGTTGCAAAAAATTGCTGGAAAAATTTGCTCATAGATTTATGGCTTCGGGATTATATTTCAAATATGTCGATGATGGAGCATTTTTAATTAATATTCCGCGTCTACTGAAATTCAAGGAAAAATATACCAGTAAAAGAAAATTAACAGTTACAGATGTTGTCGCTGCGTTTATATTTTTAATATTTGGACTTCTCATTTCTTTCTTAATTCTTATCGTAGAAATATTGTCAAATCGTCTTAAGAAAGTGGATCGCTTGAGTGTTTTTGACGGAATGTGCTTTAAAATTACTTTACTTTAAATTATTCATATTGCATAAAAAAGTGCAACAAATTTCTTTATACATTTCTTGTCTCTTAAATATTTACAATTATCCCCCGACATATAACTTAAAATATTTTTATTTAAATTACTTGTGCATAGAAATACAAAATTGTATTTTTATCCCTCTACTGCGAACAGTTATAATATATTTACAAATTATGTCCCAACGTTACCTGAATTTCATTGGCTGAATTCTAAAGAACTTTTACATTTCGTGACAATTATCTTCAGACATTTTATGAACTCAGTGGCACAACTAAGATCTTGATACAGATCGTTTTTGAACAACAATTGTACTCTAAAACTTAAAATTTTTACAACTTCAAAAATTTATGTTCATATTAAAACAAGTTTAACAGTACTCTGTGATTAATTTTAACTCACCGTCCCTTTATATTAACACTTTGATGTGTCAGTGAAGTAGCCAATACACTATGTTACAGACGGCATTAAAACTGAAAATGTCTAATATAAAAATATCTTATAAATTTTGCGACGTCTATAGTCAGACATTTTATGAGCTCTATGGTACAACCAAGATCTTGATCCAGAGCATGTTTGAAACAACAATTGTACTTTAAAATTTCAAATTTTGAGAACTTTAATATTTTAAGTTCATATTAAAAGAGGTTTCTCAATACTCTGCGTGGAATTTATTTTCCCCCTCTCCTTTCATATCCTTCGATGTAGCAGTGATGTACTCAATGCACTATGTTATAGACGTCATGCGTAGTAAACTACTATTTTTGAAATATATGTTTTAACATGAAATACTATTCAAACATCAATAAAATTTGCAGAATACTTTTTAAGCGTATGGGAAGAATTATTATTGTAGTTTCAATTTATAGTAATCTATGAATTGGAAAGAGAACAACAAATGAGTGTTGCTGTGAGCTTACATTGATCTGCAGTTTATAAAAACTTACTTTAACGAAGATTCTTCAGATGTTCCTTGATGGTAAATAAACTGTGTTTTTAGAAATTGATTTAGCTTTGTATATACAAAAACTGTCTTATCTTATTGTGAAGTGTTTAAGTTCTTATGAATCAGTCTAAAGATTGAGAACATTCTTAAGACATGTTTAAACTTTAAAAAAATATATCGAAAATTTTACCAATTTCTTGCTATTTCTTTTACCGCAATTATACAGTAATAATAATGGTTTTTTTTTTTTTTTGCAAATTAAAAAACATATCTTGAAGTTTTAAAAACAATTTTTTATTTGGAAATTGGTAGAAAAAAATGGTGTGCTGGCGGCGTTTGATACAGAAGTGTGCAAAATGTGAAGTGTTCCGCGGTACCAGATGAATCTCAGAATCTGCTTATCTGTAACAAAAAGCCAAATAAAAACTCTAAAATTTATGATATTTTGTAGTTCTTCTCGGATGGGTTTATCATTTTTTCGATCCTGAAAAATGTGGCAGTTGTTCAAATTTCAGTTACAAAAATTTTGGATTTAAATCGCGCAAAAAAAAAAAAAAAAAAAAAAAAAAAAAAAAAAAAAAATTACAATTCGAGTGTTAAAAAACGCGTCCGTGAGGATGTAAAATATAGAATGGACTATAAAAGCATAAAATTTCAACCAAAGCGGCCGATGCAATCGATATCTACCTGGTACCGATTTGTAAAAGAGGTTTCAAAATTTTCAACGTTTTTAAACAAACATAGATCCCAGTGACAATTTTCAACTTATTATCTATAACCTCCTAGACTTCCTTTTTCTCAATTCTTTTGTTTCTACTAGCGTGCCGTGGACAATACGCAAAAAATGAGCCTGTTCACTGCAATAGCAAAAGGTGGAAAATTTTTAAACCAATAAGAATTTCAAAACACCTGCTTTACCACAAACTCTTTGAGGGTTTAAAGAGTGAAAATATGCATTTTTTTTTCAAAATAAAAATTTATAACATGCCTTAAACTATTTCAATATTAGAAACTTCATTGAAGTTAGTTGGATGCGAAGAATTGTTTTATGTATTGAAAGTTATGATCTATTTTTTAAGCATAATCAACATCAATATATGTGCATAGGTTTCTTATAATACTTGACTTACAGGTAGATTTAATTATTCTTCAGAAAGTATTACGTATTTGTCCAAACACAGCTAAAGGTAGTAAACTTGCTAAGTTTTGGTATATTTGCCGTAAATCGTTTTAAGAGACAAACCTGGATTGGTGCAGATATTATTCAAAATATACTATTCTTTTGAACTTCGAAATTTTAGTAGAAAATTATCTATATATAAACTGATAAAATTTTAAACAAGTTGAGCCCATTGTAAACAATTCTCACTATAGTTTTTCATTGTATTATTGAAATCTGTATTATTTTATTAGTTTAAATAGTATGTAATGTTTTATAATTTTGCAAAATAATGAAATAGTTTGCAAAGTAATGAAATAGTTTGTGTATAATATTTTAGTGTTTAATGTAGTTCAATATTTTGATGTGTATTCTGAATATCTACTAGCAAGAAGCATAACAATTTGTCAATTATTCTTAAGATTTCAGAAAGATCTATATGCTCTGAAGAGTGATAAAGTGGTAAGTTACATATTTAAAAAGATGGTAACAACTGAAGTGTAAAAAAACTGGTAAATATTTAGTTTTAATTTAAAATTTGATTGTAGTGGATTTATGAGTGTGTAATTCCTCTTTAATGAAACTAACATCATATGAAAATCTAGAATACAGTAAGTTTGGAAATGATTTTTTCAATAATATGGAAAGTGATTTTCAGCAAAAGAATTTCATAAAATAAACATATTTAAGTAGAAATTATACACTAGTATAACGAAAGAGAGTGAACTCTATTCTAAACATAAAGCATATTCGTTACCTTATTTGATTTGTAATTCAATATTTCAGAAACAATTAAATGTAGTTTGTTTTTAATGATTTATATTTAGGCTTAATATCATGCTGAATCAATTTTCTGTTTATAATATCTAATATCTAACACACGATTGCAATTTAGAATGCTTCAAGTAATTATTTTTTATTTTAAAGTTATTGTAGCTTATTCATGAAATCCAAAGACAGCAAATAGTTTTTAATTGATGTTCGATAATATATCTATTAAAAATTAAAAACTCACAATTCTTATTCAAAACTCCAAATTATGGAAACAGATAAAGTCGCACCTATTGGATTTTATGTCGAGAACCAAATTTTCTCTCTGTGACCCGAAGAACAAAAAACTTGACAAAGATTAACAGTATAAGAAATCCACATTATTTTGCTACATACTGCAGCTATTTTGATTCTGATTATTTCGATGATTAAACAAGTACTCCGACTATAAAATGCTAAATTTGTGTTTTATTTATAATATTTTGTTTAATAATTTATTGATTAAATGCTAGTTTCGTTTTGGAAATGTAAGTTGGAAACAGACGTTGATATTTTATATTGTTTCAACTGCAAACAAGTTAATCTTCTGCCATCCAGTTGCACCCGATACCGATTTTTTTTTAAATTTATGCTTCTAAATTATATAGTTTTAAAACCATAATAAATGAGTGGATTGAGAGGAAGTTTTCAAAGAAATTGCATTTTTAAGTACATTATGTTTTTAATTCGATGTAGTAAAAATTAAAGTCATGCTTAGAAGTAATTAAATTCGGGAAAAAGTAGAAAAGGATTTTTCGTTGCGACAGTTGATTTGACGTACCCTAAATAGCGGATTTACTTTATAATATCGATTATCAAAGTTTGTTTATGATAGTAACACATTATATTTTGAAAGAAAATTATTCACACAAAGCATTATTTGACATTTCAAAATCGATAGTTTGCTATTTAGCGATTGCTTTTATTTCATATCAGATCACTCCTCAGATATTTTACAATAACAACTCATTTAAAATTTTTAATAATGCGAGTATATTGTTTCATCAATCATTAGGCAATGTGTATTCATTCATCAGTAGGTAACTTTTTTGTTATAATAAAGACACTTATTGAGATTTCAGTGTTTTTCCATTAAGCAGAATCACAAAAATATATTTGCGAAATCAAACAAACTGTATTTCCAAGTAAAATGATTACTTAACATGTGAGTATTGGCTCATATACAGACGTTAAAAGTTATGTGCTATACACTTTAATAAAAAAGTTATTATCTAGATTACACAGCTTTTCCATTAAGGAGATGATATGCCTAGAAACCTACGATAAACACTTTTATGAAATGATACTAAATATATGTTTAATTAGTTCTATTACTTAAGTTGTGTGGTATGTATAGTCGCATTTACTTATGCAAATGTTAAACATTTTAATACCATTGGCAATATTTCTTACTGTAGCTTTTGATTATTTTATTATATCAGTTGAAATAGAATGAAATGATTTATAACGTTGTAAGAGAATGAAAAAAATTATAATTTTGTTGTTAATGTAGTTGAACATTTTGATATATATTATGAATACTTACTATAAAAAAGCATACCAGGTTTTTAATTGATATTGAACGACAAATATACTGTGAAAAATGTTATTTCCTTTAAGTTGGAAGAAAGAACAAGAAATAATTTAAGAGGGTAAAATTGATAAAGTAATTTGAAAACTTTAAAAAAAAACAAGAATCCAAACACTTTTATATATCTTAATTTGGATTTTACGGCCTGAACTGAGATGTGAACTAAATTAGAGAAATTTACTAGTAAACTGCTAAATTGCTCAATTAAATATTTTTACACTCCGAAAATTACTGTTCTCTTCAAACCGGCTTTTGTTGTCAAGAAATAATCTGAAGTAATCAAAACGGATAAACAGGTGAATTACAAGCATATATATAACTGGTAAAAACTGAACCATAAAATCGGACAAATATTTAGTTTTAAATAAAAAGGATTGTAGAGATGATTTATGCGTGCATAACTCTACTTTTATTAAACTGACACTACAAGGAAATCTAGGATGCAGAGAGTTTATTTGTGATTCTGAATTACATAAAAAGCGATATTTAGCTAAAGAATTTCATGAAATAACATAATTGTGGTATAACAGAACTATTATATAGAACTATTTCAAGAAATTATTTTTAATTTTAAAGTTGTTGTAGCTTATTCATAATTAATAAAGACGCAAATAGTTTTTAAATTATTTTTTATAATATATCCATTGAAAATTAAATGCTTACAATTCTTATTCAAAATTATGGAGAGAGATAAAGTAGCAGTTATCGGATTTTATGTCAACAAGCAAATTTCATCCCGCGGAAGAACAAAAGCTTACCTATTAAATAAAGCCAATATCGACGGTAGAATATTATTTACGCTTGCAAATTACCTTAAAAAATATTCAAAACAAATTGAAAGAGTTTCTTTACGTATCACAGATGAAGTAAATTGGGTATATCCGAATGGTACATTGACGGGAATAATGGGGAACGTAAATCGATCTGAAATTGATATTGGAATTCAACAAGTTCCTATGGACGAAATACGTACAAAGAGCGTACATTTCTCTTACCCGTTTCAACTTTATTCTGCTACATTTGTGACTCAAAAAGAAGAATATAAACCACAGATTTTTGACATTTTACAAACATTTTCATTGCCGCTTTGGATAGCTATCATCTCGATTTTATTTGCGATGTCTTTCGTATATTATGTCCCCTTGAAAAGAAGGTATTCATTTGATAAAATTTTACTTCATTCCTTTGCCGTTTTGTTAAGACAGAGTTCAATTTTAAAACCGACATCAATGATAGAAAACTTGCTTGTCTTTTCGTGGGTTGTAGAAGCAATGTTTCTGTGTCTCGCTTACGACTCTGTATTCCTGTCTTTTCTTGCATATCCACCTATCACTCAAATAAAAGACGTGCCACAGTTGGCCAAGGCTGTAAAAGACGGACACTATCACTGCATTGCGTCTCCAGAATCGGTTATTTTTGGATTATTAATAAATTCAAAACATGAAGATTTAAGAATAATTGGACGAGACCTTGAGACGAATAACTTAAGTAATGGAAATACAATTCTTGATTTTTTGCAAGATTCAAGCAAGCAAAATCTCGCTGTTATAGTAGATACAGATGCCGTTGATATTTTGACTGTTGGAAAAAAATTCGTCTCTGAAGATCGTTTCCTTGAAAGCATGTCTGCAATGATTGTTCGAAAAGACTTTTGTTTTAAAAAATTGATGGAAAAATTTGTTCATAGATTAATGGTTTCGGGATTGTATTTCAAGTATCAGAATGATAGAGCATTTTTACTTCGTATGCCACGTGTACTTAAATACGAAGAAAAAGACACCAGTAAAAGAAAATTAACCCTTACAGATGTTGCTCCTGCGTTTATATTTTTAATATTTGGACACATCATTTCACTCTTAGTTGTTATGGTAGAAATATTATCTAATGGAATGAAGAAAGCGGATCGTTTTCAGAAAAATAAAAGAAGAATGATAATTACTTATTAAAAAGATTCAATATAATTAGCTTTGAAAATTGAATTGTAATTACTCTAATCTTATATTATCAAATATTGTTTTATTTTAGAGATGTTGCATGAAAATAATACAAAAATTATATTTCGTATATTTCGCATTGCACTGAATAGTACTATATATTTTACTCTGAGAATATCACATTGCATTAGATTTTTTAAATCATATCACACTATTATGTAAAGAAATATTTCGTATTATTGGTTCTTCACAAAGTACACGTTGATCATATGATATGGAAGTGGCTTATAATATATTAAGGAAAAAGTACACATCCGAGTTCATCAAACGCGTTAGAACCCTTCTCCCTTCTGATTTTTCTTCCCGAAATTTTATTTATTTCTTAGAAACTGTGCATGAGATAAATCCACTAAATAAAAACAATAGAAGCTACAAAGTCCATCATTCCCCTTTTCTATGTTCTCTTGTATTTGATGAAATCAGGAATGCTTCACATATTAATAATGAGATTGCAGAACCTCCGTTGCTGTGTTTGTAAGGAACATTTGAACTCTATTCTTACTAGGTTCATCCAGAAAATAAGTTCCCCACATTTCAAAAAGATGACACTGCAAAATGCACGAAATAAAAAAGCACAAGCCGGGTAGATTACGGGTGTGGTCTATGATATGCGCAGTTATAACTTCCCGATCGCTTTCATTAACGCCGTTGTTGTGCGCGAAGATGTCGGCTCTTATTTTTTCTCCCGCCAACAGCGAGGTGAGGTCCGTGATAAAATTTTTGAACACATTCAGAGTGGGATGCTCAGTTTTTGTTTTGCGTTGATCTATGACAAACCTCACCCCCCATACGGCATATTCCACAATAAATCTGCTGTAGAAGTTTCGCTGGGAGGTGTTTGTCTATTCACCCTACAATCCCGATCATGCTCCCAGCGACTTCCACCTCTTTTTGCACCTGAAGAAATTCCTGTCCGGTCATCACTTTACCCAGAAACGAAGATTAAATGACAACTGTAACAAACTGGCTCCATTACTAGGCGGCAGACTTCTATGGCACAGGACTACATAATCTTACCCCACGCTATGACAAGAGTTACAATTGCGGCGGTTCTTTTGTTGAGAAGTACCTGAAACATTACTGTATATTTTGTAATAAATCTTTCCAGGTAATTATGTTTTGTTTCTTTTCACGGGCCTCGGGAAACTAACTTTTTGGATGATCTGATATTATTCTTCGAGACTATTACTTTTCTTTATAACGATAATTAATAAATAATGGCATAACAAATTACTTAATTCTAATACTGATGTATCAGCATTTATTATAGTTAAAAAAGAAGCTTTTGTAAATAGTTGCATTCTTATAAAAAAAAAATAAAATATTGGATATGTTGTTTTATTTTGCCTTTCCATATTAATAAATAAAAGTTTCATTGCACATTTCAAGCATTTTAAAATCGTTAAGACGTTAAATTTGTTTTCTGACTAAAAGAGGTACAAGTATATAATATTTTAGACATTTATTGAAATTTATTATGAAATTACTTATAGCATCAGCTCTAAAGCTAATATTTTGAAACTGAGATTTTGAGAATAATTTTATTATCACTTACGGCATTGATCAACAGTAAAAACAATCTGGTCATTTTCATTTTTTTTTTTTTTTTTTTTTTTTTTTTTTTTTTTTTTTTTTAGATTATGAAATTTGTTGAATCAGGAGGATTGTAAAATAATTGCAAAATATGCAAACATAAATGTAATGAAAAGTGTAAATAAAGTAATAATAATAATTTATACTATCAGTTCATTAATTTATATTTTTATTACATTTTTATAACGTCACATTGAAAAAGAGGTATTTATGTAATAAATGTTTACTTCACGCTTTTGTGGTTTTGTTAAGCCAGAATTTTATTTTAAAACCGTCATATATGATTACTGAATAGTCTATCGTGCATAGCGCCTCAACTGTCACCTTTTTCTGGAATTTTAATTTTTCAGTTTCAGTTTTTATCCTTTTTCAATCAGTTTTAATTGATGAATTATTAATTTTTTCAGGCATTTTCAGCATTGTTTGCCTTTTATACCTATGAATTTTAAATTATTCATGTTACTGTCATAAAAGGAGTCTAGATCTTGTACAACATTATTATACTTATTATGGAATTCATAAAATGTATTTATATTTAATAGTTTTCAATTAAAATAAGTTTAAGGAGAAATATAAATTCTTCGGTTGATTGTATACTATATTTTTTAATAAATAAAAAAATATAAATTAACATACATAAATTAAATATTTGTATGTTTGTGCAAATGTTTTATGACATTTTTAATAAAAACCAATTTTAAACATAAAATTTTTTAAATTACACTTTATTAACTACCAAATACATTATACACTGTTCATATAATTTCACCATGTGGGAGATTATTGCCTCAATGGGCTGACTATATAACAAGCAGAAAAAATGCATGATATTTGTTGTTTTGAACAAAGTTTTAGTTTTGAAAATGCATAACACATTTCTATATAATAATATTCAATGCGATAGGCAATATTTTTCCTTTAAAAATCGCCCTTTTAATATTAAAGTAATTTATTTTCTGTAAGCCAAATTTCAACATGAAATGAATTAATTAATTGATAAACTGTAATGGGATCATTTTCGTAACTGGAGAAACATTTGTGCGTTGCATGAAAATTTGGAAATTGTTTACAAATTTAACAGTGGTCCAACAAACGCCTTGGTTCGAAAGTTTTTGAACACTAATTATATCTTAAAAATTTCAAATTTTGACATATTCAGTAATTTATATGCATTTTGAAGCATGTTTCGCAATGCTCTGAGAAGATCTCCCCCCCCCCCACCCACTCACACACCTCCATCGCTGCACTAGTTAACTAGCCAATGTACTATGTTGTAGATGTCATGCGCAATGAACTGTTATTTTAAAATCGAAATTTAAACAGAAAATAACTATGAATATCTAAGATTATTAGCAACTGAATCATATTTAAGCTGCTTATTGCAGGTCCAGTATTTGAAAAAAAAATTGAGTCGATGAGAGATCAACAAAAGTTTTAAATTGTTTCTGAACTTATATAAATTTGTTGCGTATTGAAATGTATACCTTTAGAAATGTATGTTTTTTGAAGGTAAATATTTATAATTACTTTTTAGAATGTTCCTTAAAATTAATTACTTTAAATTATTTGTTTTGCATCGAAAAGTGCATTAAGATTTCTTATACGTTTCTTAACTTTTAAATATTTACAATTATCCTCCGATATATGACTTAAAATAACTTTATTAAATTATTTGTGAAAAGAAATAAAAGAACTGCTTAGTTATTTCTTAACTATGAACATTTATAAATCATTTCCAAGTTGTGTCACAACTTTACTTGAATTTCACTCACTGAAAAATCTAATTTTGAAAGGACTTTATAAATTTCGCGACATTTATATCGGCAGACATTTCATGAGCTCAGTGGTAAAACCATGATCTTAATGCAAAATGTGTTTTAAACAACGATTGTACTTCAAAATCTTCTAATTTTCACAACTTCAATATTTTATGTTTCTATTAAAACAGTTTTCTCAGTACTCTATTAGGAATTTATCACCTCCCCCTACCTTCTTCTCTTATATCCTTTGATGTGCCAGTGAAGTATCCAATACACTATGTTATAGACATCATGCGTAGTGAACTATTATTTTTGAAAAAGATGTTTTAACATGAGATACTATTCAAAGATCAATAAAATTTGCAAAAACAGAATACTATATAAGCTTATGAGAAAAACTATTACAGTAGTTTCAACTTAAATCATTTCATGAATTGGTGAGAGAACGATAAACATTTTAAATGTTTATTTTTTGGATTATTTTTCGTATGTTCCTTGCTGGTAAATAAATTTAACTTTCTAGATATTGACTTAGCTGAAGTATAATAAACTGACTTGGCATGTTAACGTCATTTAAATTTTTATGTGGAGTGTTCTTAATTCTTACGAATTATTCTAAAGATTGAGAACATTCTTAAAATATTTCACTATTCGAAACTTCATTGAAGTTTGTTGGATTCGAAATTTTATTTTTTTTTATTGAATGTTTTGATATAGTTGTTGCAATTTTATTCAGCTTAATGAAAATCTGTAAACATACATAAATTTCTTATGATTCTTGACTTACAGGTAGATAATTATTCGTGAGCAAGTATTATGAATTTGTCCAAGAACGCAGCTAAAAAGAGTAAGCTGGTTAATGTAGTTGAATATTTTGATGTACTATATGAATACCTACTATCAACAGTCATAATAGTTTGTTTATTTATCTTGGGCGTACAGAAAAACAAGTTTATTCTGAAAAGCTTTAGTTTCTTTAAATTAGAAGAAACAAAACACAACTAAAGGGGGATAAAATTGATAAATTGATCTGAAAACTCAAATAAAAAAGAATCCAAAAATTATTAGATATTTTAATTTGGATTTTAGAGTCAGGCGCTATCTGTCCAGAACTAGTACTCTTAAAACCAAAAGATATAAATTTATTTAAAAAAAAAAACCTAAATTGAACAGATATTTTCCGAAAAATATTATTTTCTTTTAAACAGGTTTTTGTTATCAAGAATACATCTGAAGTATATAAAACTAATAATTTGTTTAATTACAAGTTTAAATAATTGGTAACAGCTGAAGCGTAAAAAACTAGTAAATATTTAGCTTTGATTAAAATATGATTGTGGTTGATTTACGCGTATTTCCTTATGCGTGTTCACTCTTCTATTATTAAACTGATCTCACACAAAAACCTAGAATACAGTGAGATCAAATCTACTTTTTGCAATGAAATAGAAAGTGATTTTTAGCAAAATAATTTCATGAAATAAATATATGTGTAGAATAACGTAGATAAATCTATAGAAGATAATCTATAAGAAATATATATCTTTATCGTATAGAATTAATCTAGCCATGAAGTATTTTCGATACTTTATTGGATTCTTTATTCAATATTTAAGAAATAATTAAAGCTTGGTTGTTTTGAAAGATTTGTATTTAGACTTAATGTTATATTGAATTAATATTTTCCCTCTAATTTATAACACACGATTTAAATTTCGTATGTTTCTTGAATTTTGTTTTTTATTTTAAATTTGTTTAACTTACTAATAGCTTTTAATTTAATTTTGATAATATTGCTATTGCAAATTAAATGATTGTAATTCTTACTCCAAACTTACGATTATGGAAAAAGATAAAGTCGTAGTTGTTGGATTTTACGTCGTCTCGCAAATTATATTTCAAGAACCTAAAGAGAGTAAAGCTTACTGGTCAAATAAAAACAATGTCTATGGTAGAATATTATTTATGCTTGCAAATTAGAGTTCGTTATCGAATCACAGATATAAAAAATCAAAAATTTCCGAATGGCACATATACGGGAATAATAGGGATGGTAAATCGATCAGAAATTGATATTGGCGTTCAACCAATTACTATGAACGAAGTAAGCACACAGACAGTGGATTTCTCTTATCCGTATAAACTTCATTTCGCTACATTTGTTACTCAAAAAGCAGAATATAAGCCACAGATTTTTGAAATTTTACAAACATTTTCATTGCCGCTTTGGATATCTATCATTTCAATTTTAATTGTTATGTCTTCAATTTTAATTGCTATGTCATTGTCTATATCTTGAAAAGAAGATATTCTATTGATAAAATTTTACTTCACGTTTTTGCGGTTTTGTTAAAGCAAAGTTCTATTTTAAAACCGTCATCAATGATAGAAAACTTGTTGTTTTTTTCATGGGTTGTAGGATCAATGTTTCTTTGGCTTACGATTCCGTTTTCCTGTCGTTTCTTGCATTCCCTCCAATCAATCAAATTATAGATGTGCCACAATTAGCCAAGGCTGTAAAAGAAGGACACTATCACTGCATAGTGACTATTAAACAGTCAGCTATTTTTGTACTGTTATTAAAATCAAAATATGAAAATTTAAGAATAATTGGACAAGACGTTAAGATGAACAACTTATGTAACGGAAATAAAATTCAATATTTTTTTAACGATTGCAGCATACAAGATATCGCTCTTCTAGTAGATACAGATTTCGTTGATTTTTTTACAATATGAAAAAATTCGTCTCTGGAGACCGTTTTCTTGAAAACATAGCTGAAATCATTATCCGAAAAGATTTTTGTTGCAAACAATTGGTGGATAAATTCGTTCATAGATTTATGGCTTTGGTATTGTTTTTCAAATATCAGAATGATGCAGTCTTTTTAATTCGTTTGCCACGTTTATTGAAATACGATGAAAAAAACATTATCAAAAGAAAATTAACCCTTACAGAAGTTGCTCTTCCGGTTATATTTTAATTATTTGGGCAGATTATTTATTTTTTAGTTCTTATCATAGAAATATTGTCAAATCGGATGAAGAAAATGAATCGCATGAAGAAAAATATAAAAAGGAAAAGAGAATCGCACACAAAGAAGATTCTATGTAATTGGCTTTGAAAATTCAGTTGTAATTACTCTATTCTTAAATTACCAAATCTTATTTCATTTTGCAGATTTTGTATGAAAATAGTATGAAAAATTCATACAATTAGCATTGCACTGAATAGTACCATGTATTTTACACTGAGGTTAACACATTGCATTAGCTTTTAAAAATTATATGAGACTATTATGCAATGAAGATTTTCTATGATTAGTTCGGCATCAAGTTCGACATCGATCTTATTGTATCAAATTGGCTTGAAAAGATTTTAGGGAAATGTACATTTTGAGTACTTCAAACGAGTTTGAAAATCTCTCATTTTTCTATCCGAGACTTTATTTCTTCCATTGAAGCCGGGGAGGAGATAAATCCACCAAATGAAAACAGTTGGCGACTACGAAATCCAACATTCGCCTCTCAATATTTGCTCTTACACATCATGAATTATGGGATGCTTCAAATATTGATAGTGAGATTCCAGAACTTCCGTCGCTAAATTTGTAAGAAATATTTGACCTGCATTCTTCTTCTGTGAGATTATTATTATTCTTCATAACGATAACTGATAAATTAAAGTATGACTCATAGAAAATTTATGATTACACACACTGATACATCAATGCTTATTAATATTTAAAGGCATATTTTTATAATTACTTGCATTTTAATAATTAAACATTTTAATATTGAATGGCTCGGTTTTTTTATACATTACAAATAATAATTTATACTATCAATTCATTAATTTAAATGTATAAATTTGTGTATTTCAGAGACGTTTGAGAGTTATTTTACTTTTGAAACATTTTTTAGAAATATTGTTTTCATTTGATGTCACAAATGCTTTCCGTATTATCACATTTATCCTTTTTTTCTGCACTTTTGTTGTAATTAACTAGCCGTTTCTTTTTTTTTCCTTTCCTGAAATATAAATGTATATTGAACTGTCTTGTATGGTATCTTTTATTTATATCAAGTTTTGTAAAAAAAAAAAAAATAATAATGAAATGAAAAAAAAATCGAAATATATCGTACGTGTTTGTGTAAGAATTAAAAAGCCCTGAACAATGTTTTAAAATTATTTTCACATGTTTCAATATAAAAGATCTTGCGAAAAAATAAATTTTTGCTTACAACATTCAGTTGCGTCAAGCAAGAAGTATCTTCAATTTACTTAAATGTTCTCTGTAAAATATTAAGAAATTTTAATTATGCTTTTATAAAATATATGTAAAATAACAGTTTATGGAAAACCATTTAACATAAAAACATAAAACAAATCCATGTTTCAATAATCTTCAACTTATTAATTTTTTTTGTAGGGTTTTTCCAATATTGTAACTGAGCGAACTCATTGAGTTGAAACGGGTGAGTTTAATTCACTTTCTATGAGTTTAGAATTGAGTTTGATTCACTTCTTGAAAAACAAGCTCCTAACTCAAAATATTTCGCAAGTTTGACTCAAAATTACAACTCATACTCATCCAATATATTTTTCATAATTTCCTAACATATTTTCTCGCCTTTAAAAACAAGTTTATCCCCTTCAAATACAAGTTCCCATAAACTAGCGAAACTCCAGTGTAGAATACTGAGAAAACATGCGTGCCGCAATGTGTTTATGTATCGTGTCTTACGCTCAATCTCTGAATTAATCTGCATAAATCCTCTCCCAGTTGATATGACATCAGCGTTAATTGTGGTTTTTACATTATAATATAGATTTTCAATACGAGTTATAATTTTTCCAACTGAGTGAAGTTTTCTTAACCAATCACTATGATTATGTTAAAATAATTCAATAGATTATCTGTGTTTGTTTATGACAGTAACTCAATAATTTTAAATAAAATTACTCAAAGAATGTTTGACATTTCACAGTCCACAGTTTACAGTTCAAAGACTGTTTTTATTTCACATAGGATCAATCCTGCAATATTTCGCAATAACAACTCATTTGAATTGTATAAATAATGTGAGGTTTTATCATTAGGCAATGATTATTCCTTCATGAGTAGGTGACATTTTTGTTATAATAAAGACACGTATTCAAATTTCAGTGGTTTTTTTTCATAAAACAATTAGTATATCCAGAATCCCAAAAATACATTGGCGAAATCATACTAAATGTATTTTGAAGCAAAATTATTACTTACACGTGAGTATTGGCGCATTTATTGACGTACTATGTTTTAGTAAAAAAGTAATTATTCAGATTACACAGATTTTCCATTAAAGAGATGATTTGCATAGAAACCTACGGTAACCACTTTTATGAAATGAGAACAAACATTTGTTTATTTAGTTCGATTACTTAAGGAGTGTGTTGTGTAATGTCGCACATACTCTCGCAAATGTTAAATATTTTGATCACATTGACAATATTTCTTACTGTAGTTTTTTATTATTTTATTGCATCGATTGAAATTGAAAGAAATGTTTGATAATGACGCAAAATAATGAAAATAATGAAGAAAATGTTTTATAATGTATTATTTGTTAATGCTGTTGCACATTTTGATGTGCATTATGAATACCTACTATCAAAAAGAATGCTAATTCGTTATCTTTAGTGTCCAGAAAGCCAAATATGGTCTGGAACATGTTATTTTCTTTAAACTAGAAGAAACAACAAGACACAGTTAAACAGGATAAAAGTGATAAACGAATCTTAGACCTTAAAAAATAATTTTAATTTGGATTTTACTGTCTACAGCTGAAATGTGAGCTAAAACAGGCAAATATGTTTGAAATCTGATAAATAGAATACCTAAAAATCCGAACAATACAAAAAATACTGTTTCCTTTAAACAGACTTTTTATGTCAAGAATAAATTTGAAGAAATAAAAACTGGTAAACTGGTAAATTACAAGTTTAAATAATTGGTAACAGCTGAAGCATAAAAAATGGTATATATATAGGTTTAAAATTTGGGTTAATTGATGCGTGCTTAACTCTTCTTTTATTAAACTGACAGTATGAAAATCTACAATGCAGTGTGTTCATGTGTGTTTTTTGCCATTAAATATAAGGTGATATTTAACAAAATAATTTCTTGAAATAAGCATATCTGTAGTATAACGAAATGTACAGAAATATTATAAAGATGTACTATTTTCATTACATAATTTTCTTTTTAATTCAATACTTAAGATATAATTAAGTGTTAATTATTTTTAAAAACTATTTATATTTAGACTTAATTTCATACTGAATTTATATCACGATTATTATTTAAAACTTACTATTCATATTTAAAATGGTTCAAGAAATTATTTTTCTATTCTACAGTTGTTGCAAGTTATTCATAATTAAGACATCAAGCGGTTTTTAATTAATTTTTGATAATATGTTTATTGGAAAATCAAGACTTAGAGAATTTTTATTCAAAACTCAAAATCAACGATTAATTATTGATTTAGCTGAAGTATAAAAAACTGACTGAACGTGCGGAAGTCATTTCAGTATTATTGTGGAGTGTTTTTAGTTCTGCTGAATCAATGTAAAGATTGAGAAAATTCTTGAGCTTTTTGATTTTCAATATTTGAAACTTCATTGATGTCAGTTTTAAAATGTTGTTGAATTTACATGAATTTGTTTTGTACCGGAAACTATACCATCAGAAATGCTTGATTCTTGAAGGTAAATATTTATAATTAATTTGAAGAAAGTTATATAAAGTTTACTTTACAGTAAATTATAAGTTTTGCATAGAAAATTAAACTAAGATTTCTTGAGCATTTCTGGACTTGTAAATATTTGCAATTATTCTCTAAATTATAAATTAAAATAACTTTAATTAAATGACTTGTGCGTAGAAATAAAATATTTCTTATATATTTCTTGACTGTGAGCATTTAAAATTGCTCTCCAAGTTGTGTCGTAACTTTACCTGAATTTCACTGGCTGAGGTCTAACGAACGGCATTTATAACCAGACAATTTATCAACTCGGTGGTACAACAAAGATATTTTATCCAAGGGGTGTTTTGAACAACGATTGTATTTAAAAAAAACTCAAATTTAATAATTTCAATAATTCATGTTCGTATTAAAACTGGTTTATCCATACTCTGTGAAGAATTTTACCCCCCCCCCCTTTTGTATGTGCCAGAGAAGTAGCCAATGTACAATGTTACAGGCGTAATGCGTAGTGAACTATTATTTTTGAAATATAAGTTTTAACATGAAATACTATTGAAAGATTAATGAAATTTTCAAAAACTTATTATTATCTAAGTGCATGATAAGAACTATTATTACAATTTCAACTTATACCATTCTATGAATTAGTGAAAGATATTGAAAAATGTTGCTGTGAGCTTAGATTAGTAGTTCAAGGAACCTTACTATAACGAAGATTCTTCGGATAGTCCTTATTTAAATTAACTTTCAAGAAATTAATTTAGCTGACGTATAAGAAACTGATTTGACGAGTTACCGTCATTTAAATTTTATTATTGAGCGTTTCAGTTATTATGACTCATTCTAAAGATTAAGAACGTTATTACATTATTTATTTTTCAATATTTGGAAATTCAATGTTGTCAGTTGTAATTTTATTTTTATGTATTGAAAGTTATGATGTAGGTTTTTGCTATTTTGTTAAGCATAATGAAACGTCTGTAAATGTATATAAATATTCTATGATTTTTGATTTACAGATAGAAAATTATTCTTCAGAAAGTATTACGAACTGGAGTTTTATTGACCAAGAACACAGCTGAAAGGACAAAACTGATTAAATTACGGGATACTTACCGTAAATATTTTTAATCGATTAACCTGATTGGTTTAGTTGAACTAAATGTACTTTTTTAAAAAATAGAAATGTCAGTATAAAATAATGTATGTATAAACGGAAATAATTTTAAACATTTTGTATCCATTGGAATCAATTATTAATTTAGTTTTTGAATATATTATGAGTTGAAACAGAATGAAATACTTTATAATGTTGTAAAAGAATGAAAAGTTGATGTATAATGTCTTAATTCTAAACCTAATTGAACATATTTTGTGCATTCTGATTACTTATTATCAACAAGAATGATATATTGTTAATTTATCTTCAGTGTACAGAGAGACAAATTAGCTATGAAAAGTGTTTATTTTCTGTAAATTGGAAGAAACTAGACACAAATAAAAAGAACAAATAACGATAAATTTATTTGAAAGCAAAGAAATAGTCCTAATTGTTACATATTTGAATTTGCATTTTACTGTCAAGAACGCAGATATGAACTAAAACATAAAGATTTAAAATCTAGAGAAATGCTTAAGTGATATAAAAATAAACAACAAAAGGCTTATAAAAACCTTTTAATGATCAACATAAGCTTTCAAGTTATATAACGATAAATCAAAAATTTTCTCGCAAATTTTGAATATAAATTATGTAAATAAGGCATTGAATTTATTTTCAAAATTTGCGAGAATACTTTTGTTTTATCGTTATATATATCTTGAAAATGGTGCCGTATGAGCATTGAAACGTTTTAATTATGTTTAGTGATAATATTTTCTGATCCTGTAGATTTATCTGAAAACTGCTAAATTGAATAAATATTTTTCGAAAAATATTGTTTTCTTTAAACAGACTTTTATTGACATGAAGACATCTGTAATAAGTAAAATTGATAAACTGGTAAATTACAAGTTTAAACAATTGGTAACAGCTGAAGCTTAAAAAAATTTCTAAATATTTATCTGTAATTAGATTTTTTTGTAGTTGATTTACGCGTTTTAACCTTAAAAAAAATAATAAATAAACTGACACCATGCATAGATCTAGAATGCAGTGAATTCAGATGCGATTCTTGCAATGAAATGGAAGTAAATTTTAACAAAAGAACATATTTGCAGCATAACGAAAGACATAGAACTATATGTTTGTTTTTAATGTTTTATATATAGTTTTAATATCATGCTGAATTAATATTCTATCTATAATTTCTAACACATGAATCAGATTTAAAATACTTCAAAAAATAATTGTTTTATTTTAACCCTCTGAGCGTTTTGATAAAGGGTAAAATTGTAATGTTGTTTTCTCTGCATTTTATTTTAAATGCCAAAAAAATATGATTCTTTCAGCATTATAAATAAAACTTAATTACAAATATGAATGTAACCCTTGGGAGTATTAATCATTCTTCAATGCTTTGAAAATTCTTTAAATCTATAGAATTATATGATCTTAAACATTGGATATAATGCAATGAAACCTGGAGCTTAGTGAACGGAATATTACGTTCTACACGCTTAGAGGGTTAAAGTTCTTGCAGACTATTATAAATATAAAGATATCAAATAATATTTTAGTTTTGATAATATATGTATTGAAAATTTTAAGTTTACAACTCATTCTATTTTCATAATTATGGAAACAGATAAAGTCGCAGTTATTGGATTTTATGTCCAAAAGCGAAGATTATCTCAGACATTTAATGAAGAAATAAAAGTTCTAATGTCAAATAAAAAAAATATCTATTGCAGAATTTTATTTACGCTTGCAGATTATCTTACACAATATTCAGAAAAATTCGATAGAGTTTCCTTTCTTTTCACAGATCAAGCGAATAATGTTTTTCCGAATGGTACATTGGCGGGAATAATAGGAATGGTAAATCGATCAGAAATTGATATTGGCATTCAACCAATTACTATGTACGAAGAAATGACAGAGTTGGTGGATTTCTCTTACCCGTATAGTCTTTATTCTTCTACATTTGTGACTCGAAAAGCAGAATATAAACCACAGATTTTTGGCATTTTGCAAACATTTTCAATGCCGCTTTGAATAACTATCTTCTCAATTTTAATTGCGATGTCTTTGGTATATTACGTCATCTTGAAAAGAAGGTATTCATTTGATAAAATTTTACTTCATGTTTTTGCGGTTTTGTTAAGGCAGAGTTCTATTTTAAGACCTTCATCAGTGATAGAAAACTTGCTCGTCTTTTCGTGGGTTGTAGGAGCAATGTTTCTTTGTCTGGCTTACGACTCCGTATTCCTGTCTTTGCTTGCATTTCCTCCTGTTACTCCAATCAAACACCTGTCACAGTTGGCCAAGGCTGTAAAAGAAGGACACTATCACTGCATAGCGTTTCCACAATCAGCTGTTTTTGAACAGTTATTACAATCAAAACAAGAAAATTTAAAAATAATAGGACAAGACCTTAACACGAACAACTTAAGTAACAGAAATATTTTTCGAGATTTTTTTCTCGATAGAAGCAAACAAAATCTCGCTTTTCTAGTAGACACAACTGCCGTTGATATTTTAAGTATTGGAAAAAAATTCGTCTCTAAGAACAGTTTCCTTGAAAGCATGGGTGCAATGATGGTCCAAAAAAACTTTTGTTGCAACAAATTGTTGGAAAAATTCACTCATAGGCTTATGGCTTCGGGATTGTATTTCAAGTATGATAGTGATGTATCATTTTTAGTTCGTATGCCACGTCTACTCAAATACAAAGAAAAAGTCATCGACAAAAGAACATTAACTCTTGCGGATGTTGCTCTGACATTTATGTTTTTAATATTCGGTCACATCATTTCTTTTTTGTTCTTATCGGCGAAATATTGTCCAATCGTATGAAGAAAAAAAAAAGAGGAATGTGAATAGCATACAAAGGAGGTTTTGGGGAATTAGCTTTGAAAATTAAAATTATTCTCTTCTTATATTACCGAATCTTATTACATTTTGCCGGTGTTGTATAAAAATAATACTTAGATTTCATATAATTAGCACTGCACTGAATAGTACTATGTATTTTATTCTGAGAATATCATAGTGCATTAGAATTTTTAAATTATATCAGATTATTATGTAACGAAGATTTTTTTAAAGTTTGTATGATTAGTTTTAAAACCAAATTACATATTGATCTTACGGTATGAGACTGGCGTGAAAAAAATGACATTTGGTAAATTATTTATTACAAACACTAATACATGAATAGTAATTATAATATCATGTTTTTGTAATTACTTTCATTCTAATAAATAAATATTTAGATGCTGAATATCTTTATTTTATTCTTTATTTCAATTTCAATAAAGAATAAATTATGTTGAACATTTCGAAGATTTTAAAAGAGTTAAGATCTTAAATCTGTTTTTCTGAATGAAATAGTTACACAAAGGGGTGACCGGGGCTAGTTCGCCCATTTTTTTCCATACTTTTTTTAACAATTTTATTATTATTATTATTATCATTGTTTGTACAATCACCTTATCTTAAAGTATAACTACGTGTGATTTTTAAAATATTAACATTTTTAAAATATTAATTAATAATTTCTATATGAAGCTCAGTAGGACGTCAAGTCACTGGGCCAACCCCCTCCATCGAACGGGGTAGGTTGGTCTTCAAAATCAATTTGATTTTCGGATTACTAACGGAAATGAAAAACACATAAAATATCAAATGAAATTTTAGTTTGGTATATAAAAGAAACAAAGGATAAGAAAATATAGTTTATTCAACATAACTACATCTTTCATCGAAATCTTTCTCATCATCACAATGAATGGAAACAAGAAATATCGTGTCCCTAGTGAATTATAATTCGTGTGCCCAACGTCTGCAACTGGTACACTGAATTCACTTTTCTCCTGATTTACTATTTTTGAATGATTTAAAACAGTGAAGACATAGGGCATCCTCTTTCTCTTCTTGTTCTTCACTAAATGGATATACATTCTGTTTGCTTCTACGTTGTCGTTTTCCTTTTTTTCTTTAGGGGGTTCTTTTACCCCTGAATAGGGACATTTTCAAAAGGCGAACTGATTCAATTGTAGAGTTGGGTTGACTTATGACGGCCAATTATCAACAGGAGGGTTATAGGCCCTAGGGGGGAGTGCCCTCCGTGGGCGGTCTTTTTAAGAGTCAATTGTAGAATCCTGTGCGAATGGGGTTGTATCCGACACAAAGTCAAATTATCCAATTGAAGTCAAATTTTATAATGTTGCTTATCTTATATAAATTTATTGAGTATTGAAAGTTATACCATCAGAAATGTGTCTTCCTTGAAGGTGAATATTTGGAATTTCTTTGAAGAATATTCTTTAAAGTTACTTTATTTTAAATTATTCGTTATGGATGGAAAAGTATACTATGATTTCTTATGCATTTCTTGACTCTTAAATATTTACAATTATTCTCCAACATATGGTTTAAAATAACTATATTTAAATTAATTGTGCCTAGAAATACGAAATTGCTGACATATTTCTTTACTGTGAACATTTATAATTGCTCTCCAAGTTGTGTCCCAACTTTATCAGAATTTCACCAGCTAAAGTCTAAGGAACATATAAATTTCCCGACGTTTATAGTCAGAAATTTTATGCGTCGTCTAGTTGCAAAACCGGCCATCTCCAAAAAATAAAATTTTGGTGAAAAACTGATTTTTTGCCACACTTAGCCAAAATAAGATAGGAATCAAAACTCTTTAGTTTTATAGTCATTAGGACAGTATATTTAAAAACACGAAGTAAGGTGGCAGGGGCACATGGAATGAAGGAGTTATTTAAGCTTTTGTTTTGGATTCGGCCACCTTTGCAACTCACTTTGGAGTTGGCTGGTTTTGCAACAAACAAGAAATTAATTTTTGATAAATTTAATGTGATATTGAGTATTTAAGGGTAGCAATTACACAAAAATATTTGAAGAGGCATTGAGGAGCATTAATAAGCATTTTAAGAGGGGATTTCTTGGATTACCAGTAGGGCAGTACATGAAAAAAATAATGCCAGAAATTATGAAAATGTCATCACAAATTTATTTTCTCAGATTTTAACTGTAACAAAAGCACGTTCATTCCCCATCTACAATCCTCAAAATACTAAAATTTATAAAAAAAATCAAATGGAAGAATATTTTACTAAAAATTAAATAGATTAAAAAAGTTCTTAAATTTATCAGAGAAAATGCACTTACAGTTTTTTGAAAGCGAAGGGGGGGGGCAGAAAAGTATTTTGGTCTAGTGCATAAAAGCATGTTAATCCGTCCCTGGTTTATTGCATTAAGAGGAATAATATCACAAGGTGTACATTACCTTTGAACTTTGGCTTTGTTCCTTTTCCATGTCGTAGAGTCACTTTTCGTCTTCTTTGATTGATTGGAAGATACTTCTTCCCCAAATTTTTCCGTAGTCGGAGAAAACACGAAACTAAATTATTAGAAACTTTGTATGCACCAAGGGGGAGCAGTCACAGGTAAGAGAAAACACGATAACGTTAATCTAATCAACAAGTGAGAGGTTATTGTAGGAAGAAGCAGAAGTGCCATCTATGGATTTAGAGTGCGGTTATGATAGATTTGACCAGTTTTGCAGCACATCGTGATTTTCAAACGCATATAACACAGGAATTTGACCGGCTTAGGCTTGTTTATCGTTACCAGATGGTAGAAAAGTTTGCTTAGAACTAAAAAAGCTGAAAAAACACATTTTCAAATTTTGAGGAGTTGGCGGGTTTTGCAACTAGACGACACTTATCATCTCTGTGGTATAATTGAGATATTTTTTATCCAGGACATGTGTTAAACAATGATTGCATTTAAAAAAATAAAATTTTAACAACTTCAATATTTTATCTTCATATTGAATTCTCTGCCCCCCCCCCCCCATGCACCCGTTATATTAATCCTTTGATGTGCCAGTAAAGTAACTAATGTACTATATGATAGACGTCATGCGTAGTGAACTATTTTTTTTAAATAGATATTTTAACATGAAATACTATTCAAATACCAATAAAAACGGCAAAAACTGAATACTATTTACGTGTATAGGAAGAACTATTATTGCAGTTATACTATTCTATGAATTGGTGAGAAAACGACAAACCTTTTAAATGTTGCTGTGAGCTTACATTAATCTACAGTCCATAAAATTGTACTTTAACAAAGATTCCTCGGATGTTCCTTGACGGTAAATAAATTAAATTTATTTAGATTAGTTTTTAGAAATCGATTTAGCTGAAGTATAAAAAACTGACTAGACGTGTTAATGTCATTTAAATTTTATTGTTTATTGATTTTAATTTTTGTGAATCATTCTAAAGATTGAGAACATCCTGAAATTACTGTATTTTCAATATTTGTTACTTCATTTAAGCCAGTTGGGAGTTTTTTTTTATGCATTGAATGTTATGATGAATTTGTTGCAATTTTGTTAAGTATAATGAGCATCTATAAATATGCATAGGTTTCTTATGATACTTGTCTTTCAGGTAGATAGGTATCCTTCAAAAAGATAACGAACTGGACTTTTATTTTCCGCAAGAACACAGCTAAAAAGTGTAAACTGGTTAAATTACGGGATACTTAACATAAAACTTGTCAAGCGACTTACTTCATTGGGGAAGATATTATTGTAAATAAATTATTATTTTCAAAATCGAAATTTCAGCACAAAATAATATACATAAACAATGATAAAATTTCAGTTAAAATGATATATAAATCGAAAAAACTATAACCATTAAGATCTCATTAGAGACAATTCATACAGAAATTTTTGATTATAATATTCTATCAGTTGAAATAAAATGAAATGTTTTAACTGTACATTTCTTATTGAAAACTCAAAATTATGTAAGACGATAAAGTCGCAGTTATTGGATTTTATGCCAAAACAAAAAAAATTTCTCAGGGATCAAGAGAAAAATTAAAAGCTTACATACCAAATGAAGCAGATATCTATGTTAGAATTCTATTAACGCTTGCAGATTATCTTACAAAGTATTCAAAGAAATTCAGTAGAGTTCCTTTTTATTTCACAGATGAAGTAAATGTAATTCTGAATGGGGAATTAAGGGGAATAATAGGGGCCATAAATCGATCAGAAATTGATATTGGCATTCCACCAATTAATATGAACAAAGTAAGCACATGTATTGTGGATTTCACTTACCCGTATAAACTTCTTTCTACTACATTTTTGACTTGAAAAGCAGAATATAAGCCACAGATTTTTGGCATTTTCCAAACATTTTCATTGCCCCTTTGATTAACTACAATGTCAAGTTTAATAGCGTTATCTTTGGTATATTATGTCACCATGAAGAAAAGGTATTTAATTGATAAAATTTTACTTCATGTTTTTGCGGTTTTGTTAAGGCAGAGTTCTATTTAAAAACCATCATCGATTATAGAAAACTTGCTCATATTTTCCTGAGTATATGTTCCTTTGTATGGATTACGATTTAGTAATCCTGTCTTTTTTTTTCATCCCCCCACCCCCACCCTATCACTCAAATTAAAGACGTTCCACAGTTGGCCAAGGTTGTAAAACAAGGATACCATCACTGTATTGCACTGTATTACATATACAGATATTCCTAAAGTGATAGTAAACTCAGAAGATGAAAATTTAAGTATAATTGGACGAGACCTAACGACGAATAACTTAACTAGCATACATACGTTTCAAGCTTTTTTACAAGATAGAAACAAACAAGATCTTGATCTTCTGATAGATACACATGTCGTTGATATTGTCGAAATAGGAAACAAATTCGTCTCTAAAGAGCGTTTTCTTGAAAACCTCGCTTGAATGACTGTTCGGAAAGAGTTTTGTTGCAAAAAATTGGTGAAAATTTCTGGATTGTATTTCAAATGTGAGAATGATCAAGCATTTTTACTTCGTATGTCATGTCTACTAAAATACAAGGAAGACACCGGTAATAGAAAATTTACCCTTACTTTTAGTTACTTAAAAGATAAATTAAAGCACAAACCACTCACGTTTTTGACTTGTGATTTTTAACTTTTTTAATATAGTGAATGTCAAAAATTTAATGGGCAATTGTGTATAATGAAGCTAGTTAAAATTACCAAAAATGAAGTTTATAGAATGGTAAGGGCCAACTTAATGCATGCGCTCATAGTATCAAGACGAAGAGTATATTCAATAGAAACTAATTTTTATTTTCCATCTAATTTCAAGACTGGGGATGTTTTTAAGTTAATAATGGAGGGTTGTCCTAACGATTATGAAGGAAATTATTTGAATACGAATGTTTAACCTTTTACATTAAAGAAATATACATATTTTTTTATTAGGGAAAAGCTAATGAAGAAATGAAAAGAAAAAAAATAGTGGCACTCCGGGAGTGCCGACAGAAGTGAAAACTTGAACAGTTACTTGTGTACTTTTTGAATCGTCAGGAAATGTTTTGTTGCGCACGAAATACTTTTAAATGAAGTATACTATACTGCTTACTATACCGCTTACTATACCGCTTACTATACCGCTTACATTTTTATGCGCTTACTATACCTCTTACTATACCGCTTACATTTTTCTGCGTTTACTATACCGCTTAATATACCACTTACATTTTTCTGTTTTACTATACCGCTTATATTTTTCTGCGTTACAATACCACTTACTATGCCGCGTACTATACCGCTTACATTTTTCTGCGTTATTATACCACTTACATTTTTCTGCGCTTACTATACCGCTTACTATACCACTTACATTTTTCAGCGCTTACTATACCACTTACATTTTGTCTACGTTTACTGTACCCTTACTATACCGCTTACATTTTTTCTGTGTTACTATACCGCTTACTATACCGCTTACATTTTTCTGCGCTTACTATACCGCTTAGTATACAGCTTACTATACCGCTTACTATGCCGCTTACATTTTTCTGTGTTACTATACCGCTTACATTTTTCTGCGTTTACTATACCGCTTACTATACCGCGGTGCAATAGCGTACAGGCAAGCATGCGGCGCGTGACGCGCCCGCCCCGCCCTACCTCATACTTAACTATTCACAATACATGTACATACTTATATACAGAGGTGTTGGTTACAGTAACAGTGTCGCGAGTTCAATGGTTTTTTTCCCATCTCAATGCCCAGCGCGCCTAAAGAAGTTTTCACTTCAAGTCGTGAGTTCAATGGTTTTTTCCCATCTCAAAAATGGCGAACGTGCATAAAGAAGTTTTCACTTCAATCACTTCAAATATACAGAGGTGTTGGTAACAGTGACGGTAACAGTGTGGTTACAGGTGCCGCGAGTTCAACGGTTTTTTGCCATCTCAAAAAATGACCAACGCGCATTAAGAAGTTTTCGCTTCAATCACTTCAAAAATACAGAGGTGTCGGTAACAGTGACGGTAACAATGTCGGTTACAGGGTTCGCGAGTTCAATGTTTTTTCCCATCTCAAAAAATGCCCAACGCCCATAAAGAAGTTTTCACTTCAATCACTTCAAATATACAAAGGTGTCGGTAACAGTGACGGTAACAGTGTCAGTTACAGTAACAGTGTCGCGAGTTCAATGGTTTTTTCCCATTTCAAAAAATGCCCAACGCGCATAAAGAAGTTTTCACTTCAAAAAGTGGATAATTTGCCATGTTAATAGTCTGTGTTAATAGCCTGTGTGCTTGCGAATCGTCGTGTTACCTGGATGTGAAGCACCTATGTTGCAAGAGCAGCCGATGTATAACACAACTAAGAAAAGTCCTTCTGGCCTGTACAGGTGGGAGAAGATAGCCTCCCTATTACTTCGCTTTAAGATTTTAGTTAATTTTACTGGAAAACAAGCAGTTGAAATGCGTGGAACCTGATTATAGAAGATTCATTCCCAGTTCTCATCAATAGTGAATCTGAATCAGAATTTCACCAAATTAGTTGGCTATAGTCAAGCTGACTGCATTTATGGTAACCTATTTATGCCGCAAAATTTGGAAGGGAGAGACATTTAATTTTTTTCAGAAATAAATACATCTTAGCATAAATATCTAATTTCTTTTCTGTGGGATGTCTATTGTATTATTTAGTGAAGAATCTGGTTTACTTCAACGGAGAGACATTTACTTTTCTCCAGAAATAAATGCATCTCCGCATAAATATTATATTTCCTCTCCTGTAGCATATCTGTAGAATTATAAGCGATGAATCTTTTTTATTTTAATAGAGGGGTAGTTACTGTCTTGCAGAAATAAGTACATCACCGCATTTTTTTTTTCTTTTGACGAATATCTGTATTTTTATTAGCGATGAATCTGCATTATTCGAACGGAGATGTATTTACAAGAAACGGAGATGTATCTACAAGAATTAATTACATCTCCGCATAAATATATTGTTTCTTCTTCTGTTGAATTTCTGTAGAATTATTATAGATGAACATTTTTATTGGAACGAAGCGGCATTTACTTTCCTCCAGAAATAAATGCATCTCCATATAAATATTTTATTTCTTCTTCTGTCGAATGTCTTTAGAATATCAGCAAAGAATCTTCTTTATTTGAACGGAGAGGTGTTTATTTTCTTCCAGAAATAAATACATCTCCGCATAAATATATTATTTCTTCTTCTGTCGAATATCTTTACACTTATCAGCGATGAATCTTCTTTTTTTGAAAGGAGAGTTATTTAATTTCTTCCAGAAATAAATACATCTCCGCATAAATATTTTATTTCTTCTGCTGTCGAATAGCTGTAGGATTATCAGCGATGAATCTGCATTATTTAAACGGGGAGGTATTTACTTTCCTAAAGAAATAAATGCATCTCCCGATAAATATTTTGTCTTCTTCTGTCGAATGTCTGTAGAAATATCAGCAATAAATCGCCTTTATTTGAACGGAGAGTGTCAGGTTCTTCTCTTACAGTTGCAAGAGTTGAAAGCTATTCTTAAGGGATTAGCATATTGTATGTATTGTATATGTATCTATTGTGTACCGTTAAAGGCGTCCTTTAGAAAATCTTAATCCGAAGGGTGGCGAGTGGAACAGAATGAAGGAAGTATTTCCATTGCAATGTAGTCTTTCATAGATAAGAAAAACTATTGCACCCTTTTGTTTAGGAAGACAGATCCGTCAAGAGGGAGGAGGGGTTGTCCAAGGACCATTGGAAACAGAGGAGAAACCCCGTAGAGGGGAGAGTGCTCTGCAGTTTACAAGAGAGAGAGTGTTGAGTTCTAGCGTGGTGGCGAAGGGTGAAGGTTGCTCGAGAAATGAGCGCTGAGACCGGAGTGAGTTCGAACGCAGGATTGGAGTGTGTGAGATTAATAGAAATCTCGGTTCTGAATAAATGAACGTAGTCTAGCGGTACACGTAGAGCGTTTTCTGTAATTGTTTTGATTTAGTGTTAAACCGGATAATTTACATCCGAGTTTAAATGTAAATAGTGTTAATAAATTGTTACTTTAACTTTAATTGAAAGAGTTAGGTTTTTCTTGAATATACATCAAGTATCGTGCCCGATATCACGTTTTCATATCGGTGGTGGCAGCATATCAAAAGACCGGATTTATTTCGAAGTTGTGTGGACGGAGAAGTGGAATCCGACAATGTTGGCAGCGACGGGATTGAATCACCGAAGACCAGTGCCAGTTAGCCGTGTTACTGAGAGTTGGTGCCGGATCGTCTAGCGGAAGTGTACGTGCCCTATCGTTGTAGACTAGTGCCAGATAGCCGTGTTACAGAGAGTTTGTGCCGGATCGCCCAGCGGAAGTGTTTGTGCCCTATCGTCGTAGACAACCAGTGCCAGCTAGCCTATCGTCATTACAGTGAAGTGAATTAGTGGTGGTGTTAGTGTAGTGTTGTGCGTAGTGTTTTTTGTGCATTGGGAAGCAAGGTGCAGTGATTGTGGCCCGAGAGTGCAAGATTTACCCTGTGGAAAAGTGAGCAGAGAATTGCCCAGCGAATAAAGTACGAGGTAAGGTGTTTTGATCATTTTACTCTACTGACATTCTCGAACCTACTGTTTTTTATTGTGTATAATTTATGTTAATTTATGTGCAATATAATAATTGGTCTAAATCAAATGAGATATTAACAGCCATTTTACACAATTTTTTAAGAAAAGGATCTTATATTAATTACTAGAAGTGATTTTCTAATTGTTTTAAACGGATAAGATTAATGATTAAAATTAATGCATTGTGTTAATAGTGGGAAGGAATGATTGAAATTTCTTAAATTTAAATTATTATTAAAGTAATATTTAAATTAAGTGATATTGTTTGCTTTAAGTTTGAAATATTGATAGTAAATGAGGAAAGGAAATTTGTGTAGAATTTAAATTAAACTGAAATAACCTTCAAGGAAGAACTGAAGGCCCAGAGAAAAAAAAAGTGCTGTGATTTACTTTTTAATGTGAGAACTAATTTTGAAATTGAAATATTTTATTGAGATTAAATTTAGGAATTTATGTGTATTTCATGTAAATTTTTGTTAGGTGGATATTTTTATGTAGTGATTGGCATCAGTGTTTTATTCAAATTGCAACGTATCAGTATTATTGTGTAAATTGTATTTTATTATTTAATGGTATAAATTTAAAATCTGTATTGCATAATAGTCAAATTGAGATTATTGTTACTTTGTTATTGGAAGCAAATTGTGGGGTATCATTGTTTAAGGAAATTTATTATTGTATTATTACTTATTTGAAATATGTTAAATAGTATAATATGTGGAGGTAACGTATGAGGGTAGGATTTGAGGAAGTATTAATTTGATATTGTGATTAAGTATTGTTGTAGGGTGGTAATAATTATCGGTAGAAAGTATGGCTTTCTTACTAAAATTAAAAAGGGTGGATCTTCAGGCGATATGTGGAGAGTTAGGGATTGAAGTCTCGGAAGATGATACCAGGTTTAAGCTTAAGAAAAAGATAGTGGAGAGCGGCAAATATGAAGAGGGAGCCGTTATGGAATTATCTAGCACTATTGTTACAGAACGGTTAGAACAAGAAGCGTTAGTAGTAGAACGGGAAAAGTTAGAAAAGGAGGAAAAGTTACAACGGGAAAAGTTAGAAAAGGAGGAAAAGTTACAACGAGAAAAGTTAGATAGAGAAGAAAGGGCTGAAAAATTGAGATTGGAACATGAGTTAGAGTTGGAAAGGATAAAAATTCAGAGTTCGGCAAATAACTCTAATGGGACTAGAGAATCGAATCATGAGAGTAGCCTAGAGAAATTGATTAAAAGTGTTAAAACTTTGTCTATCAAAGTTCCAGAAGGGACTGAGGGATGGAATCTGTTTTTTAGCAGTTTAGAACGAGCATTCCAAACAAAAAATGTACCGGAAACCCAGCAGGCCGAAATTTTACTAAATATGCTAGGGGATAAGGCCGATAATTTGCTAATATACACTACTAGAGAACAAATTGAGAGTTATGAGAAATTAAAGGAATTAGTTCTAAGGGAACACGAGCCGACACCGAAGGCGTGTTTGGAAAATTTCAAGAAGGCTAGAAGGAATCAAAATGAAACTCATGTATTATTCGTGTCACGTTTAATAGCAACGTGGGAAAATTATTGTAAGATTAGAGGTGCAGATACGTATGAGAAGGTTAATCAGTTAATTGTCACGGATAAGTTGTTAACTACTCTAGATGAGGAAACCGCGAGGCATATTGGATTAACTCAGCACAGTAATTGGTTAGAAGTTTCGAAAATTGCTAAGGAATGTGATAATTTCTTTGATGCTAAACAAAAATCTTATGCGGTAACTTATAAGAGTTATAAAGGTAAAGAAAGGTATGTTAATAATGAAGATTCTAGAAGGGCAAAAGATGAGGGATTTAGTAGTAATTGGAGACAAAATGGGAATAATGAGGTTAGTCCATTTTCGGGTAGAAAACTGGAATATAGGAAACCTAACGAGGCGACGCCTACCTGTTTCAAGTGTGGTCAACGAGGACATGTTCAACGATTTTGTACAAAAGGAAATAATGAGGGAAGTAATCAAATTAATAACCGACAAGAACCAAGGGCTAGTATCAATAATGTCTCAGTGCGAGGAATTAAAGAATTACCAAGGGGAGCGAGTATGGCAAGAATCGGAGCAAGGGGGAATTGGAGAGCTAAAGTTATTGGAGATAAGTTAAATAATCTCGAGAAAGTGGAAGTTAGTGTAAATGGGAAGATAACAAAAGGATTGGTGGATTCTGGTTGCCAAATTAGCGTCGTTCATAAAGATTTAGTACCAGCAGAAAAATTAAGAGGTGCTGGGAGCATCTATTTACAAGGGATATTTGGTAAGGCAGTTAAATCGCCGTTAATTCAATTACCTTTAGCTATTCCAAAACGTGGTCAAACTAATGTAATTCATCAGGATGTACTTTGTGCAATAATTGATAATAGTAAGGAACAGGTAATTTTACATCCTGACGTGGCTAATGAATTGTCAGGGTTAAACAACGAGAAATCATTAAGAGAATCGGTAGAAAGGGAATGTAAGGAAGACAGTAGGAATAAAGTGAAAGAAGGGGAGAAGATTAGAAATGGTAATAATAATCGTTATGTCGTAGACGCGAGATCGGAAAATTTACAAAGTCAGGAGAAGGAAAAAGCCGAGGTAGAGAAAAGTAGGATCAATCAAGCTACGGAAAGTAGTTTAAATGTATTTCAGGAATCCCAAATGAGTTGTAAGGATTTAGAGAAAGCTTGGGAATTGGCTGAAAATGAGAGAGAGTCTTATTATATTGTGAATGGGATGTTATATCATAAAGAGAAATTAGTAGATGAAACGGTAGCTCAATTAGTAATACCTAAAGTTAGAAGGGAGGAAATTCTAAAACTAGCGCATACCTCCTTATATGGAGAACATCACGCGGTTAAGAACATGTTAGAAAGAATCAAGCATTCATTTTATTGGGAAAATATGGTAGAGGAAGCTAAAACGTATTGCGAATCATGTGTAGAATGTCGATTAACGAGGGAAATGAATGTGGGTAATAAGGAGAAAGAGGAAATATGTCGACCTGCAGTTATAGTTGAGTTAGGGGACGGGAGTAAGAAACTGGTGTATCAAGATGAAATGAGAGCATTTATGGCTAAAAATAAAGTAGTCGATATTGTCTTGGATAGTGACGGGGAGTTTGAAGACTGTAGGAAAGATCTGTTGTTAGACCGAGAACAACCGGAAAATAAAGACAGGAAGGGATTTGAGATAAAAGGGTTAACAAATATTCAAATTGGGGACATAAAATCAATCTTAAGGAAAAATAAGGAATTATTTATGGGTCCTATCGAACTGGTAGAAATGGAGAAAAATCGGATTGGTCGTAAACCGGAGAGGGGTAAGACAAGGCAGGAATTGTACAATGTCTTTATTACGTACAAAGAGGACTTGGACAGGCAAGTGCCTGATTGGTTAGAGCAAAATTTAATTAAGACCTCAGAGGCAGAAGTTAGCCATTCAAGCGGGTTCATTGCGGAAAGGGAGGTACCAATTAAGTTAACGAGGAAGGACTGGAAGGAAAAAGTTGTACCGCCTCCAGCAATCTCAGCCTAAGGACTGACATTGAAATGACTTAATACTAGTGTAACTTTATTTTTTTTGTGTATTTATAATTGTATTTGCATAATGTGTTTATAAAAGTGTATTAGCATATTGTGTATTTTTTCTGTAGTTATCACATTAGTATATGGTTCATTAGAGATGTCAGTAGTTAAATTTTCAGACACCTTGAAATATTTATGTAATTGTAGTAATGAAGAAACCTATCAAGGAACTGTTGAACTCTTCTCAGACATTACATAGTTTGAGGAAAATTAGCCCCTAAAAGGCATATTTTCCGCTAAGGTGGGGGGTGTCAGGTTCTTCTCTTACAGTTGCAAGAGTTGAAAGCTATTCTTAAGGGATTAGCATATTGTATGTATTGTATATGTATCTATTGTGTACCGTTAAAGGCGTCCTTTAGAAAATCTTAATCCGAAGGGTGCGAGTGGAACAGAATGAAGGAAGTATTTCCATTGCAATGTAGTCTTTCATAGATAAGAAAAACTATTGCACCCTTTTGTTTAGGAAGACAGATCCGTCAAGAGGGAAGAGGGGTTGTCCAAGGACCATTGGAAACAGAGGAGAAACCCCGTAGAGGGGAGAGTGCTCTGCAGTTTACAAGAGAGAGAGTGTTGAGTTCTAGCGTGGTGGCGAAGGGTGAAGTCTGCTCGAGAAATGAGCGCTGAGACCGGAGTGAGTTCGAACGCAGGATTGGAGTGTGTGAGATTAATAGAAATCTCGGTTCTGAATAAATGAACGTAGTCTAGCGGTACACGTAGAGCGTTTTCTGTAATTGTTTTGATTTAGTGTTAAACCGGATAATTTACATCCGAGTTTAAATGTAAATAGTGTTAATAAATTGTTACTTTAACTTTAATTGAAAGAGTTAGGTTTTTCTTGAATATACATCAAGTATCGTGCCCGATATCACGTTTTCATATCGGTGGTGGCAGCATATCAAAAGACCGGATTTATTTCGAAGTTGTGTGGACGGAGAAGTGGAATCCGACAGAGAGGTATTTACTTTTTTCTAGAAATAAATACATCTCGTTATATATAATTTATTTCTCCTTCTTTTGAACATCTTCAGAAAATTATCAGCGATGAATTTTCTTTATTTGTACGGAGAGGTATTTATTTTTTTCCAGAAATAAATACATCTCCGCATAAATACATTATTTCTTCTTCTGTAGAATATCTGTAGTATTATCAGCGATGAATCTTCTTTATTTGTACGGAGAGGAGCTTACTTTCTTCCTGAACTAAATACATCTTCGCATAAATATTTTATTTCTTCTTCTGTAGATTATCTGTAGAATTATCAGCGATGAATCTGCATTATTTGATCGGCGAGGTATTTACTTTCTTCAAGAAGAAATTACATCTCCGTATAAATATTTTGTTTCTTCTTCCATTGTATTCCAGTATAATTATTAAAGATGAAACTTCTTTATTGGAACGAAGCGGCATTTACTTTCCTCCAGAAATAAATGCATCTCCATAAAAATATTTTATTTCTTCTTCCGTCGAATATTTTTAGAGTTATCAGGGATGAATCTTTTTCGTCTCAACGGAGAGGCATTTACTTTCCTCCTAAAATAAATGCATCTCCGCATAAATATTTTATTTTGTCTTCTGTTAAATGTCTTTACAATTATCAGCAATAATTTTTTTTATTTGAACGGAGAGGTATATAATTTCTTCCAGAAATAAATACATCTCCGCATAAATATTTTATTTCTTATTCTGTAGATTATCTGTAGCATTATCAGCGATGAATCTGTATTATTTGGACGGTGAGGCATTTACTTTCTTCAAGAATTAATTACATCTCCGTATAAACGTTCTGTTTCTTCTTCCGTGGAATTTCAGTACAATTATTACAAATGAATTTTTTTTATTGGAAGGGAGAGCCATTTACTTTCTTCCAGAAATAAATGCATCTCCGCATACAAATATTATTTTTCTTCTGTCGAATATCTTTATAGTTATCAGCGATGTATCTTCTTAATTTCAATGAAGAGGCATTTACTTTCCTAAAGAAATAAATGCATCTCCGCATAAACATATTATTTCTTCTTCTTTCGAATATCTTTAGATTTATGAGCGATGAATATTCTTCTTTTCAACGGAGAGGCATTTACTTTCTTCCAGAAATACACGCATCTCCGCATTAATATATTATTTTTTCTTCTGTTGAACATCTTTAGAATTATGTGCGATGAATCTTCTTTATTTCAACGGAGAGGTATTTATTTTCTTCCAGAAATAAATACATCTCCGCATAAATATTTTATTTCTTCTTCTGTAGATTATCCATAGAAATATCAGCGATGAATCTGCATAATTTAAACGGTGAGTTATTTACTTTCTTCTAGAATTAATTACATCTCCGTATATATATTTTGTTTCTTCTTCCGTCAAATTTCAGTAGAAACAATACAGATTAACCTTTTATATTGGAACGGAGAGGCATTTACTTTCATCCAGAAGTAAATGCACCTCCGTATAAATATTTTATTTCTTCTTCTGTCGAATGTCTTTGGAATATCAGCAATGCATATTCTTTTTTTTTTGAACGGAGAGGTATTTACTTTCTTCCAGAAATAAATACATCCCCTCACAAATATTTATTTCTTCTGCTGTCGAATATCTGTAGGTTTATCAGCGATGAATCTGCATTATTTATCGGTGAGGTACTTACTTTCCTCCAGAAATAGATGTACCCCCTTATAAATATATTATTTCTTCTTCTGACGAATATCTTTATAATTATCAGCGATGAATCTTCTTTATTTCAACGGAGACGTATTTACTTTCTTCCAGAAATAAATACATCTCCGTATAAATATTTATTTCTTTTTCTGTAGATTATCCATAGAATTATCAGCGATGAATCTGCATAATTTAAACGGTGAGTTATTTACTTTCTTCTAGAATTAATTACATCTCCGTATATATATTTTGTTTCTTCTTCCTTCAAATTTTAGTAGAAACAATACAGATTAACCTTTTATATTGGAACGGAGAGGCATTTACTTTCATCCAGAAGTAAATGCACCTCCGTATAAATATTTTATTTCTTCTTCTGTCGAATGTCTTTGGAATATCAGCAATGCATATTCTTTTTTTTTGAACGGAGAGGTATTTACTTTCTTCCAGAAATAAATACATCCCCTCTCAAATATTTTATTTCTTCTGCTGTCGAATATCTGTAGGTTTATCAGCGATGAATCTGCATTATTTTAACGGTGAGGTACTTACTTTCCTCCAGAAATAGATGTATCCCCTTATAAATATATTATTTCTTTTTCTGTCGAATATCTTTATAATTATCAGCGATGAATCTTCTTTATTTCAACGGAGAGGTATTTACTTTCTTCCAGAAATAAATACATCTCCGTATAAATATTTATTTCTTTTTCTGTAGATTATCCATAGAATTATCAGCGATGAATCTGCATAATTTAAACGGTGAGTTATTTACTTTCTTCTAGAATTAATTACATCTCCGTATATATATTTTGTTTCTTCTTTTGTCAAATTTCAGTAGAAATATTATAAATTAACCTTTTTTATTGGAACGGAGAGGCATTTACTTTCCTCCAGAAGTAAATACATCTACGCATTAATATTTTATTTCTTCTTCTGTAGCATAACTGTAGAATTATCAGCGATGAATCTTCTTTATTTGAACGGAGAGCTATTTACTTTCTTTCAGAAATAAATACATCTTTGCATAAATATTGTATTTCTTCTGCTGTAGATTATCTGTAGGATTATCATCGATGAATCTGCATTATTTGAACGGTGATGTATTTACTTTCTTCAAGATTTAATTACATCTTCGTATAAATATTCTGTTTCTTGTTCCGTCAAATTTCAGTAGAATTATTACAGAGGAACATTTTTATTGGAACGGAGAGGCATTTACTTTCCTCCAGAAATACATGCACCTCCACAGAAATATATTATCTTTTTCTTCTGTCGAATATCTTTAGAATTATCAGCGATGAATCTTCTTTATTTCAACGGAGACGTATTTACATTCTTCCAGAAATAAATACTTCTCCGCATAAATATTTTATTTCTTCTTCTGTAGATTATCTGTAGAATTATCAGCGATGAATCTGCATTATTTGAACGTGAGGTATTTACTTTCTTCAGGAATAAATTACATCTCCGCATAAATATATTATTTGTTCTTCTGTCGAATATCTTTAGAATTATCAGCGATGAATCTCCTTTATTTCAACGGAGAGGTATTTACTTTCTTCCAGAAATAAATATATCTCCGCATAAATATTTTGTGTCTTCTTCTGTAGAATATCTGTAGAAATATCAGCAACGAATCTTCGTTATTGGAACGGAGATTCATTTACTTTCCTCCAGAAATAAATGCATCTCCGCATAAATATTTTATTTTGTCTTCCCTTAAATATCTTTAGAATTATCAGCAATAAATCTTCTTTATTTGAACGGAGAGGTGTCTACTCTCTTCCAGAAATAAATATATCTCCGCATAAATATTTTATTTCTTCTTCTGTAGATTATCTGTTTAATTATCAGCGATGAATTTGCATTATTTGAACGGTGAGGTATTTACTTTCTTCAATAATTAATTACATCTCCGTATAAACGTTCTGTTTCTTCTTCCGTCGAATTTCATTATAATTATTAAAAATGAAACTTCTTTATTGGAACGAAGCGGCATTTACTTTCCTCCAGAAATAAATGCATCTCCGCAGAAATATATTATTTTTTTCTTCTGTCGAATATCTTTAGAATTATCAGCGATGAATCTTCTTTGTTTCAACAGAGAGGTATTTACTTTCTTCCAGAAATAAATACATTTCCACATAAATATTTTATTTCTTCTTCTGTAGATTATCTGTATAATTATCAGCGATGAATTTGCATTATATGAACTGTGAGGTATTTACTTTCTTCAAGAATTAATTACATATCCGTATAAACGTTCTGTTTCTTCTTCCGTCGAATTTCAGTAGAAAAATTACAAATGTACCTTTTTTTATTGGAACGGAGAAGCATTTACTTTCCTCCAGAAATAAATGCATCTCCGCATAAACATATTATTTCTTCCTCTGTCGAATATCTTTAAAGTTATCTGCGATGAATCTTCTTCGTTTCAACGGAGAAACATTTACTTTCCTCCAGAAATAAATGCATCTCCGCATACATATTTTATTTTGGCTTCTGTTATATGTCATTAGAATTATCAGCAATAAATCTTCTTTATTCAAACGGAGAGGTATTTACTTTCTCCCAGAAATAAATACCTCTCCGCATAATTATTTTTTTTCTTCTGCTGTTGAATATCTTTACAATTATCGGCGATGAATCTTCTTTTTTTGAACGGAGAGGTATTTACTTAATATAAATATTGTATATAAATATAAATATTTATATAATACTTAATATAACTATTTTATTTTGTCTTCTGTTAAATGTATTTATTAATTATCAGCAATAAATCTTCTTTATTGGAACGAAGTGGCATATACTTTCCTCCAGAAATAAATACATCTCCGCATAAATATTTTATTTCTTCGTTTGTAGATTATCTGTAGAATTATCAGGGGAGAATCTGCAATAATTGAACGGTGAGGAATTTACTTTCTTCAAGAATTAATTACATCTCCGTATAAATATTTTGTTTCTTCTTCCGTCGAATATCAGTAGAATTATTACAGATACATTTTTTTTATCGGAACGGAGAGGCATTTACTTTCTTCCAGAAATAAATGCATCTCCGCATAAATATTTTATTTTGTCTTCTGTTAAATGTCTTTACAATTATCAGCAATAAATCTTCTTTATTTGAACGGAGAGGTATATAGTTTCTTTCAGAAGTAAATACATCTCCGCTTTAAACTAGAAGAAACAACAAGACACAGTTAAAGAGGATAAAAGTGATAAACGACTCTTAGACCTTAAAAAATAATTTTAATTTGGATTTTACTGTCTGCAGCTTAAATGTGAGCTAAAACATGCAAACATGTTTGAAATCTGATAAATAGAATACACATAAATCCAAACAATACAAAAAATACTGTTTCCTTTAAACAGACTTTTTATGTCAAGAATAAATTTGAAGAAATAAAAACTGGTAAACTGGTAAATTACAAGTTTAAATAATTGAGTAACAGCTGAAGCCTAAAAAATTATAAATATATAAGTTTAAAATTTAATTCTTGTTAATTAATGCGTGCTTAACTCTTCTTTTATTAAACTGACTCTACACGGAAATCTAGAATGGAATGAGTTCATATGTGTCTTTTGTCATTAAATATAAAGTGATATTTAGTAAAAGAATTTCTTGAAATACATATGTGTAGCATAACGAAATTTACAGAAATATTATAAAGATGTACTATTTTCGTTACATAATTTTATTTTTAATTCAATACTTTAGATATAATTCAGCGTTAATTATTTTATAAACTATTTATATTTAGACTTAATTTCATGCTGAATTTATATTACGATTATTATTTAAAAGTTACTATTCAGATTTAGAATGGTTCAAGAAATTATTTTTCTATTCTGCAGTTGTTGCAACTTTTTCATAATTAATTAAGATTTAAAGTTGTTTTTAATTGGTTTTTGATATTATGTTTATTCAAATACAAGGAATTAGAGAATTTTTATTCAAAACTCAAAATCAGCGATTAATTATTGATTTAGCTGAAGCATAAAAAACTGACTGAACGTTCAAAAGTTATTTCAGTATTGTTGTGGAGTGTTTTTAGTTCTTCTGAATCAATGTAAATATTGAGAAAATCCGTGATCTTTTTGATTTTCAATATTTGAAACTTAATTGATGTCAGTTTTAAAATGTTGCTGAAATTACAAGAATTTGTTTTCTACCGGAAATTATACCATCAGAAATGCTTGATTCTTGAAGGTAAATATTTATAATTAATTTGAAGAAAATTTTATAAAGTTTATTTTACGTAAAATTTTTCGTTTTGCATAGAAAATTATACTAAGATTTCTTATACATTTCTTGACTCGTAAATATTTACAATTATTCTCTGAATTATAAATTAAAATAACTTTAATTAAATTACATGTGCGTAGAAATAGAATATTTCTTATATATTTCTTGACTGTGAGCAGTTAAAAGTGCTCTCCAAGTTGTGTCTTAACTTTGCCTGAATTTCACTGGCTGATGTATAAGGAAATTATAAATTTCGTGACATTTATCGCCAGACAATTTATCAACTCAGTGGTACAACAAAGATCTTTTATCCAGGGGATGTTTTGAACAACGATTGTATTTAAAAAAACTCAAATTTGAACAATTTCAATAATTTATGCTCGTGTTAAAACATGTTTATCCATACTCTGTGAAGAATTTTAACTCCCCCTCCCCTTTTGATGTGCCAGATAAGTAGCCAATGTAATATGTAATAGGCGTAATGCGTAGTGAACTACTATTTATGAAATTGTACGTTTAAACATGAATACGTTTTAACATGAAATACTATTCAGATTAATAAAATTTTCAAAAACTGAATATTATTTAAGTGCATGATAAGAACTATTATTACAATTTCAACCTATACCATTTTATGAATTAGTGAAAGATATTGACAAATGTTGCTGTGAGTTTACATTAATTTGTAGTTTATAGAACCTTACTATAACGAAGATTCTTCGGATAATCCTTATTTAAAATAACTTTCTAGAAATTAATTTAGCTGACGTATAAGAAACTGACTTGACGAGTTAACGTCATTTAAATTTTATTTTTGAGCGTTTCAATTCTTATGACTCATTTTAAAGATTGAGAACATTATTAAATTATTTATTTTTCAATATTTGAAAATTCAATGAAGTCAGTTGGATTTTTATTTTTATGTATTGAAAGTTATGATGTAGTTTTTGCTATTTTGTTAAGCATAATGAAACGTCTGTAAATGTATATAAATATTCTATGATTTTTGATCTACAGATAGAAAATTATTCTTCAGAAAGTATTACGGAATGGAGTTTTATTGACCAAGAACACAGCTGAAAGGACAAAACTAATTAAATTACGGGATACTTACCGTAAATATTTTTAAGCGATTAATCTGATTGGTTTAGATGAACTAAATGAAGTTTTTTTAAAAATAGAAATGTCAGTATAAAATAATGTATGTATAAACTGAAACAATTTTAAACATTTTGTATCCATTGGAATCACTTGTTAATTTAGTTTTTAGGTAGATTTCGTAAGAAATACTACCTATTACATTCTCACCTAAGTTGGAAATTTTGAAAAATTTTTGCAGATCTACGCCGATCATGACTCCCAGAACCCAAAACCACCCCCAGTTCAAAACTTTATATATCTATCTATCTATTTATCTATCTACCTATCTATCTATCTATCTATCTATGTCACTTTTTTCTGACCACGATAACTGGAAAAATTCTGCATTAATCTTTTACAAACTGATACATAAAATCAAGGGGCATAAAATCTCGGTCAAGTTCGTTAATGGGCAAAATCGAACCAAGGGGGGAGGGTGGGGGGGGGGGCTTTTTGTGAAAACAGAAAAAAACCCTATAATTTCTTAATTATGATACATATCGAATCCGTTTAAAGTTATTATTACTTCTAGGAGAAGGGCCGAAAATGTATGTATGACAGATTTTTTATATAATTAAAAATGGCCCCAAGAGGGGGAAAAGGGTGGTTTTAGAAGAAAAAAAATCATAGCTTCGTCAATTCACAAGATATCAAATTCGCGTAAATTTATTATTAATCCTCTTAATATTGTCTAAAACTTTTATATTGACAAGTTTTTTATAGGACCAACCGTTATAGCAAAAAAAAAAATAAAATAAAAATAAAAAAAATCCCTGCCGGCTCCGCCTGCAAACAAGTTATTTTTCGAAGTAGGCGGTTCCAACTCCCGCATATTTTCGAAACTGATACATAAAATCAAGGGGCATACAGTCTCGGTCAAGTTCGTTAATGGACTAAATCGAACCAAGGGGGGGGGGGCTTTTTGTGAAAACAGAAAAAAACTCATAATTTCTTACTTATGATACGTATCGAATCCGTTTGAAGTTATTATTACTTCTAGGAAAAGGGCCGAAAATTTATGTATGACTGATTTTTGATATAATTAAAAATTGCCTTAAGGGGGGGGGGGGGAAGGGGGGTTTAGAAGAAAAAAATTCATAACTTCGCCAATTCTCAAGATTTCAAATCCGCTTAAATTTATTATTAATCCTCTTAATATTACTTAAAACTGTTTTATTGACAAGTTTTTTATAGGACCAACCGTTATAGCAAAAAAAAAAATTAAAAAAAAAATTTCCCTGCCGATTCCGCCTGCAAACAAGTTAGGTTTCGAAGTAGGCGGTTCCAACTGCCGCATCATCGTAAAAAGGTCATTTCTTCCGCAATTCCCGACAAACAGGCGCACCACGGTCTGCGTCTTCGAAATCTACCTGTGCCTGTAGGCCGAGCCGTCAGGGATTTTTTGAATATATTAGGAGTTGAAACAGAATGAAATGCTTTATAATGTTGTAAAATAATGAAAAGTTATTGTATAATGTCTTAATTCTAATTGAACATTTTTATTTGCAATTTGATTAATTACTATCAAAAAGAATAATAAATTGTTAATTTATCTTCAGTTTACAGAGAGACAAACTAGCCCTGTGAAGTGTTTATTTCCTTTAAATTGGAAAAACCTAGACACAACTAAAATGGAGGAACAACGATAAATTTATCTGAAAGGTAACAAATTGTCCTAAATTTGTTATATATTTGCATTTGCATTTTACTCAGATGTGAACTAAAACATGTAGATTTATTTTAAAAACTGCTAAATTGAACAATTATTTTCTGAAAAATATTGTTTTCTTTAAACCGACTTTTATTGACAAGAAGTCTGCAGTAATTAAAAATGATAAACTGGAAAATTACAAAATTAAACGATTGGTAACAGCTGAAGCTTGAAACACTGTTAAATATTTATCTTTAATTATTTTATTTTTTTTGTAATTGATTTATGTGTTTAACCTTTTTGTTTAATTTAACTGACACCATAAATAGAGAATGCAGTGAGATCAGATTTGATTCTTGCAATGAAATGGAAAGTAATTTTAACAAAAGAATTGCATAAAATAAGCTTATTTGTAGCATAACGAAAGACATAGAACTATTCTCACCATGAAGTATTTTTGTTGTTTTATTTGATTTTTAATTAAATATTTAAGAAATAATTATATATTGTGTGTTTTTAATGATTTATTTTTAGTGTTAATGGCATACTGAATTAATATTCTGTATAAAATTTCTAACACACGAATCACATTATTGCTTCAAGGGATAATTGTTTTATTTAAAGTGTTTCAGCATTTTCATAAGTATAAAGATATCAAGTGATGTTTTATTTTTGATAATATATCTATTGAAAATTAAAGGATTGTAACTCTTATTCAATTCCCAAAATTATGGAAACATATAAAGTTGCAGTTATTGGATTTTATGTCAACAAGCAAATTTCATCTCAGGCATCTAAAGAAAATATAAAAACTTACTTCTCAGATAAAAAAAGATGTCTATGGTAGAATACTATTTACGCTTGCAGATTATCTTACACCATATTCAGAAAGAGTTTCTTTTCGTTTCACAGATCAAGGAAATAAGGTATTCTCGAATGGCACAATGTCAGGTATAATGGGAATAATAAATCGATCAGAAATTGATATTGGCATGCAACAAATCACTAAGAAAGAAATAACCACAGAGATAGTGGATTTCGCTTTCCCGTATAAACTTTATTCTTCTACATTTAAGACTCGAAAAGCAGAATATAAACCACAGATTTTTGGCATTTTGCAAACATTTTCAATGCTGCTTTGGATAGCTGTCATCTCAATTTTTATCGCGATGTCTTTGGTTTATTACGTTACCTTCAAAAGAAGGTATTCACTTGATAAAATTTTACTTCATGTTTTTGCAGTTTTGTTAAGGCAGAGTTCTATTTTAAAACCGACATCAATGACAGAAAACCTGCTTGTCTTTTCGTGGGTTGTGGGAGCAATGTTTCTTTGCCTGGCTTACGACTCTGTATTCTTGTCTTTTCTTTCATTCCCCCCTATTACCCCAATTGAAGACGTGCCACAGTTGGACATGGCTGTACAAAAAGGACACTATCACTGCATAACGCTTCCACGATCAGCTATTTCTCGACTGCTATTAAAATCAAAAGAAGCAAATTTAAGAATAATTGGTCAAGATCTTAACAGGAATAACTTAAGTAACGCAAATATTTTGACCGATTTTATTCTCGATAGAAGCAAACAAGATCTTGCTATTCTAGTAGATGCAGCTAACGTTGATATTTTCAGTGTAGGAAACAAATTCGTCTCCAAAGACTGTTTCCTTGAAAACATGGCTGCAATGATGATCCCAAAAAACTTTTGTTGCAAACAATTGCTGGAAAAATTCGTTCATAGACTTATGGCTTCGGGTTTGTATATCAAGTATAAGAATGATGCATCATTTTTACTTCGTATGCCACGTCTACTCAAATTCGAGGTAAAAGACACCAGTAAAAGAAAATTAAACCTTACAGATGTTGCTCCGGCGTTTATATTTTTAATATTTGGACACGTCATTTCTTTCTTAGTTTTTATCGTGGAAGTATCGTTAAATCGTATGAAGAAAGTGGATCATTTGAAGAAAAATAAAAAAAGAGAGATGAAAATCGCATACCAAGGCAGGGTTGCCAGTTTGGCCTTTTTTTAAAATCCGAAATTTCGCATTAATACTAGAAATTCTCTTTAATGTTCTTTTCTTAATTTAATGCTAGACATTTCGTGATTGTAAAAATCACGAAAAACTCAAGTAAAAATTATTCTTTCAGAAATTCTTGTGTAAGTTGAAAATTTTTGAATTAAAAAAAGGCCAAACTTGCAACCCTGTACAAAGGAGGTTTTGAAGAATTAGCTTTGAAAATTGAAATTACACTGTTCTTATATTACCAAATCTTATTACATTTTGCCGGTGTTGTATAAAACTAATACTTAGATTTTGTATAAGAAGCATTGTACTGAAGAGTACTATGTATTTTATTCTGAGAATATCATAGTGCATTAGAATTTTTAAATTACATCAGATTATTATTTAACGAAGATTTTTTTTAAAGGTTTGTATGATTAGTTCTGCACAATGTTACATGTTGATTTTACGGTATGGTACTGGCGTGAAAAAATTACATTTGGTAAACTATTTATTACAAACACTAATACATCAATAGTAATTATATTTAAAAAGCATGTTTTTGTAATTAATTTCACTCTAATAATTAAAAATTTAAAATAGTAAACATCTTTGTCTTATTGTGCATTTCAATTTTAATAAAGGATAACTTATGTTGAACATTTCGAATATTTTAAAATCGTTAAGATGTTAAAAGTGTTTCTCTGAATGAAATAGTTACACGACTGAATGAAATAGTTACATGTTGATTTTACGGTATGGTACTGGCGTGAAAAAATTACATTTGGTAAACTATTTATTACAAACACTAATACATCAATAGTAATTATACTTAATTACAATTTAAAAATTAATTACAACTGGTAATGAAAAGACATAATCTCACGAACTTATTTTCCATAAATTAATTATTGATCTTATATTCTAATGTACATATTTATGAATGATTTTTTTATGCGTTAATGAGTTATCTTATTTTGTAATATGCATTTCTATGCGTGAATTCCTATGGATCAATTGTTGATCCTATTTTCTAGTATACATAGCTATTTTTGTATGAGGAAGTAGAACATCTACATTTTACATTCGTATATTTCTACATCTGTATGGAAAAAAAAGCAGACCGCCCAATGGTTGTTTTATTTTATTACTTTCGGAGTCACTGATCTGCGAGTCGAACAATGATAGCTCTTACGGAGGACAGTTTTACGATTTTAAGAATTTATAGCTTGGTGGATGCAGATGGTGTTATTATGGACAGCAGATTTACGAGTGGGGACGGCTTACCCATGAGAAGGGGCTGCAGGGCCGGTGAAGGTGGTACCCGAGTGCAGGTCAGTCAGACCAATAAGATGAGATACATAAACGTCTGTTAATAAAGAAAAGGGCCAATGGAGATAGTCAGCGGTAGGGGGAAAAGTTAGCCCCAGTGTTTTGAGGCGGTTGAAAGAAACAAACCCTGGAAAAAAGTGAAAGATCTTGGCCTTAGGTTCCAGATCGAGGCAAATGAAACATCCAGAAAAGCATAGTTCTCTAGAAGTCTTTTAAAAAATAGCAGCGGACTTGTGATACACGATGTGCCCCGGTAGATGTTACGCCATAGATGTCCTATAAACGTAGAATCTTAAGATGTGTACCAAGAAAGGATCCGAGCTTATCCCGTTTGCTGTGAAAGAATTGCCATTCAGTCCAGACGGACTCTGAAAGTTACAGGTACCGATTGACTATTCCCTGTGTTTTTTTCTGTGTATATCTTAACAGGTATAGGAATGTTAGGGGTGAATCTGTATAATGTAGAGAAATTGCCCAACGTGTAATTTATATATTTATAATATTAACAGACATTTAGGAACTCATTTAATACAATATTTGATCCCGCACTTTGTTAAGTGCGAGAATGTTAAAGCACGAAGATGCTGTGTAGGGTCATAATTCTTGATATTGATGATTTCTTTTCTTTTATGATTCTTGTAAATATCTGTAAATAAATATTCTCATTTATGTTTAATTCTCTGTTTTATTTTTATATGGGGCAACACCCATATTACATCGAGTTGTTGTTTTGTTTCCTTAATTGTTTACTAATTTTTAGTTGATTTATCACGCGGATTAAATTGTAATATCTAAGTATGTTCAATATTCATATACTTAGTCTAGTCACGCTTCATAAGACGTAGGGTGGCGTAAAAAATTCACAACGTAAGAAACTTAATTTTTTTAAAATTAGAATAAGTTAATTAATGGAACTCAATAGTATGCGTATTATTCATTGGATTACTCTAATTTTCACCTACGTCCAGAAGTAACGAAAACGCCTTTTACCTGCTAAGTCAACACCCAGCGATTCCAGAGAGGTGTATTAACCCGTGCCTTATTTGATTAAATGTGGATGGTTATTATTTAATTGGGCTTTGTAACTTAATCCAATTAGGGAGGCCTATAACTATTACCAGCCGATCCAAAAGAAACATTCAAGAGTGAACCCGACGCACCGAAAAAAATCTACTGTCACCTCGGCCAGAGAAAATGAAATGAGGGACAATCTGACTTGATACAGAGGTGTCCGCTACTCAGTGATTTTACTATATTTGAACATTAAAGAAAATAGATATGCCCATTTTTCAACATAAAAGATAAAATTGATACTATTAGTGTAATTGTACAATACTTTTTATAGTTGCATTAAAAGTTGAATTAATTTCCTTCCATTTAGTGTTTGTGTTTGAGCATTTTGGGTTCAGGTTGAAATGTGGCCGGTTTGGGTCGGGTTGCATGTCGATAGAAATTATTTTGTTATGCACAGATCAGGTTGCAGTTCTATTGAAATTTTCTTGCCGGTTCGGGTCTGGTTTCGGGTTGACGTGAAATGGAATTTTCAAGTTCGGGTCGGGTTGCGTGTCGACGGAAATTATTTTGCCCTGTTCGGATCTCTTTACAGTTCGATGAATTTGTTTGTCAGTTTTCGGGTCGGGTTTCGGGTTGACTTCAAATGGAATTTTGAGATTCAGGTCCGGTTGCGTGTCGACGGAAATTATTTTGTTGTGTTCGTATCGGGTTACGGTTCAGTGGAATTTTTCTATGTTAGGTTCAGGTTGACTTCAATTTGAATTTTCAGGCTCGGGTCTGTAACAATATGATATTTGGACAAACAACTGGTCATTTCCTTATTAGCCTAAAACTTCATAGGCTCATTGAAATACGCCTGAAAAAATCCGGCTGATTGAGAAACAACTGGTCATTTTTCAAATAGCCTAACGATATCTAGGCTCTTTGCAATAAGCATTATAAATATCAGGCTAATTGAAAAATAAATTGCTATATTCCAATTAGCCTAACGCTTTCTAGTCTCTTCGGAATAAGCCTGGAAAATATCAGGCTGATTGTAAAAAGAGAGATAATTCTCCAATTAGCCCGGCTCTTTGCAAAGAGCCTTATTTCGCAATGAGCCTACGACATATACACTGCATGCGGTGCACGAACGCAAAATATTTGTCCTCTGCTTTATCTATTCACAGATATTTCATTTAAATGAATGTTAATTATTATATTCTTGAAATAAAATGTTGTCATCACATATATTAATTAGTAAATTGTATTTTTTTCCAAAAGGAGATATTATTTAGACAAAATAAAATAAAACATATTTTTTTAAAAAAAGGTCTACTTGCGTTCATCGAAAGAATAGCACTATTTTTTACATTTGGTATTTCCTATTTCATTTTCCCCCCTGTAGGTATGTTTTTGGAGCTTTTTACATACTCATAGATTAACTAAATAGTTATCACTGCTTTCTGTATTATATAGAAGAATAACGTTTCGATAGCAATATTTTCTGAGAAAATGACAATTTTAATTTCCCTGTAAATTAATGTTCTAGTTGTAAAATTATTGTTTGAGAAATATTTAATTCAGGTTTGTAAATTTTACGTTATTTCATAATAATGTATGAGGGTTTAAAAAATACGTTAAAAATCTCAGTTTAAGATTAAAAAAAACTTTAATAATGAGAAATAATATGACCCGTTTATGATTATTTTTTCAAATAATAATTTTTTCTTTTAATTATACTTTTTAATAATGCTAGAATTTCTCAATGTATGCTGTACATATGAATTAAGGAACCCTTACATAGCACACTCTTTTAAGACCTTTATCCGTAATATATATATATATATATATGAACTTTTTACGAAAATGGTTTTATATTCCACGAGAAAATGGCAGTTTGTTAAAGATGTAGAATGATTGCAGTCGGTATCAAGAATCATGGCGAGGAGGTTAGGCAATGTTGAGACACCACAAGAGTTTCTTCAATAAGGAGCAGCCAATTTCCAGATAAATCGTTTATTAATGAACAGGAGCGATGCTAGTAACAGTTCCCACAGTATCCGGTATAAACTTATAGCCCTGAGGCTTGACGATAGCTCACTACATCATTTAATAGATCTTAAAGAGCTGTTATGAAATTTTAAGTCAGTTAAACACCAGATAACCATTTGGTCAGCAATTCCAAACACGACAGAAATCTGCTCTCCAAAAGCTTGCAAGTCAGTTTTGTTCACAACGCGTAGAGTTACTGAAAACGACGTAACGAGCTCACGATCCTATGAGTGAGAGGCGAATTTAAGCTAAGCGAATGAGGTGCGAGGGAGAAGATTTAACACGAAAGAATCCCCATCGTAGCTGCGCATTGATTTTGACGTGAAAAATACCCAGCGCGCAAAGCAAAGCATGGAATAAAAAAAAAAAAATGGCTTTTAAAAACATTCGAAATGACACAAGCGTCTCTCAGAATTTTATAGATTGGGGAGTTGATAAAAGTTACGAATGAACTTAAAGTTTTAGATTAAGATTTGGAATAAGATAATTATACGTGTTATTACTTTTAAAAAGACATTAAATAGGAATAAATATTATTAAGAATTAAGGAAATAATGACTATGTCAGAAGTTAGATTAATTTAAAGGAATAATGCGAAATAAAGGCGAAGGATATGCGAAGGAAATAAAATTTTTATATAACATTTATATATATATATATATATATATATATATATATGATTAAATAAAATTTTCCTCTAGTTTAGACATTATAGGAAGTGTATGTTTATGGAATAACTGTAGATATAATTCATATTACTGCAGATTGTAAGATATGTCTCGATAACATAACATATTTCCCGAAAAAATTAGTGTTCATTTTCGCAAACACTAAAAGGAAAGGTAATTCATGTTTTATCCATAGTAGTATTTAAAATTTGAATAAAGATGTGATATTTTACTCTTTTATAGCTTTTATAACTATAGTGCACTTTTGTTCGCACATATATTCAGATATATGTTCCTGTTTAGTAAGAGAGGATTATTAAAGTCGACTGGTATAGCAAATTATGGATATTCATATATTCCTCATGTTCATGTCTAATTTTGTAATTTATTTTTAGTGTTTTGAAGGCATTATCATCTAAATGATCAACTTTATTAGGACTCTATGGTTAAAACTGCCTGTTTATTCAAGTATGTTTTGTCATTTTTAAAATTATACATAATACCGTGAAATTAAAAAAAAGTATTATTTAATTTTGTTTTTGTTTATCACGCCAAATTCCACCGATGTTATGACTCCAGGTAAATTTCTGATGTTTTTCTTTTAAGATTATTAGACTTATTGTATTATTATATTCTTACTGTAAATTAAATCTTAATGTATTAGATATTACTGTATTATTAGACATATATCAAATATTGCCATGACAATAACGTCCAAAATACTGAACCAATTCGGACTTAACTAGGAGAGTGGAATGACCTTGCCTGTATTTTGAATGAATTTGCTTATCAAGTACGTAGCTTTCATAATTCGTTTCCAGGGATCTATAAAATAATAACATTATATTACGGACTGTGGAGTAAAATCTTTTATGGTGCATTTTAATGATATTACTTTATACAAGTTTATTTTATTTTTATTTTTTTTTCAGTTAAAAATTTCCATTTTTGGAGCAGATTGTAACAGAATTCAGAAATTGTGCAATTGTTGTAGCATAATGTAGCAGGAAATATAAACTGTAGCTCTTTGGAGTAATTGGAGCAGATTTTATATCCCTGCTTCTATCTGGACTCCATAAGACCAAGCGATTTTTATACTTGGTGCCAAAGCATTATGCTAAACCTTGTAAAGTCAGATTCGGCACAACCAGGTAAAATGACTTGAGTTCGTGAAAATATTCGTTAAAAATAACTAAACATCAAAATCAAATAAGTAAATGATTTTATTTTACTGAATAGGTGCTAAATACTTAGCACCTCTTATTTATTTGATTTTGTAATTTAACATGAAAATAGTTTCAAGGTGAATGTGAGTTCAAATATATATAATATATAGTTAATGTATTTGTTTTATATAAATCAACATCTTCTGAAAATCCAAAGTCGGAGCCCTTTTCCAGCGTCTTGTCTTGACTCTGCATGTTGTTCTCTCTTAAAAAAGAAACAGATAAAAAAAATATATTTTTTAAATAAATTCACTCGTTTGAGCTTTGCACCAAACGCAAATCAAAACGGTCATTTTTCAATAATCGGAGCTAACGCCAAATTATGATACGGTAAAGAAAATTTTTTGAACTACATGAATTGCAGTCATGAAGTGTGGCTTGATTTTTTCGATAAACATTGAATACTTATAAATTACATTAATATAAATTATAAAATGTTTTCCATATAAATATAAATGCTGGACGATTACACCATGAAACAGTATTGCATGAAAGACGTGAGTAGAAAATATCACAAATTTACTAAATGGTGTATACAAATGTCAAATTTAAAATTTATACATGCATTAAAATAAAATTAAAAATATCAACGTTTCGTCCAACTTCTATGGTCATCCTCATGGTGGATAGTTATCACCGTTGCTTGCCATTTTAGGTAGCTTTCAATACAAAAAAGTATAAAGCTACCTATTGCAGCCGTTCGGAGGAAAGCAGTTCCGGAAAATTTCGATATATTTTCACCGATCATGACCCCCAGACCCCAAAACCACCCTCCGTCCAAATGTTGATTTATATATATAGATATATCCATATATATATATATATATCTGACCTATGTCATACGATAACGCCCGTAATTATGAATCGATTTTGATGAAACTAATTGTGTGTATTAAGGTCACTAATGTCTCGACCGAGTTCGTTGGCCAGCTTGGTCCGCCATCTTGTTTCAAGATGGCGGCCATTTAAAGATGTAAAATAACTTAAAATCTAAAATAAATATACAAAATTTTAAAAATTCAAATTTATTTTTTAAATACGTGTTAGGCCTTGATACAAGGATTCCAGAGCTTTTTTTGGTTTACCTCTATCTTAAAAAATGGCTCAGATAGAGCAGTTTGAAATTCTAGGGTGGCTGACATTTTGAAACAAAACAGCACATTAACGCGATTACTCGCAAATTATTTTCTTTCATTGTTGTAATAATTTTCCCAATCATACGCATAAAACTATATATTCATATCTGTTAACGCCAAAATTGGCGACATTGGCGGCAAAATTGGCAAAATTGGGCGACATTTGGCGAAATATCGCCAAATTTGGCGATCAAAATAAGTCTTCATAAATGAAGCCAATTTGGCTATTGCTCAATAATTTGGCGAATTTCTTATTCAAATTCAGTATTAACGAATCTTTTGTAAACGTTTCTTTGCATTTTAGCTTGCTGTTTTCGTGTAACATTAGCTAAAATTTTAAAACGAAGATATAGGAAAGCTACCTTTTCCTCCCGGTACAGGCCGGAAGGACTTTTTGGTTTTGAAGTTGGTTATCTGACAGTGGGTGCCTGATCATTCTTCATCAGTAGTACGTTTAAAGCTGTTACATTTTTGTCCGTTAGGCGGTGCTTTTGCATCGTTCCTGCTTGTGGTTGGTTGGAACGATGGTTGATGGTTAACCTAGTGAATTTTTTTAATTTTGTGGACGGCTTGTTTTTTGAAACTTTAGAAGCAATGTAACAATTATTTCCCGAGGATGACCATAGAAGTTGGTCGAGACGTTGATATTTTTAATTTGATTTTAATGTATGTATAAGTTTTAAATTTGACATTTGTATACACCATTTAGTAAATTTGTGATATTTTCTACTCACGTCTTTAATGTACTGTGTGTTTTTCTTACTTTTTTCAAACTTTTATTTATTTTAACCCTTTCCGGCACGGAATAAATCTGTTTGTAAAATAATGAAATAATGGACTGACACCAGATTTTACAAACGATTTCCTTAGAAAAGAATAACTTGCTGATTTTCCCTTACTTTATAAAATGAGAATTTTAATTAAATATTCTTGGTGTCGTTTGTCAGTTTTGGAATTAAAATTAGGTGTCCTTTTTTGTGAACCCGCTAAAGGGTTAATTGCTACATTTATAAAATTTTAACATATTAAGAACTGTATTTAGCGTTTAAATACGTTCTGATAATTATCTACTAAATTTAGTAATTAACGTTAATTGCTATAGCGAAAATGATAACTCTCAAATGGTAATTCCGATTGACCCCCCCCCCTCCTTTTTGTGAATATGTTATAGATATAGACCACTGTAGCAAGAACTTTATAGATTTTCGTACAATTCTGACAGATTGGTTTAAAATTGGATTAAATTTCTATTCTCAAACCATTTTGCGACCGATTTTATAGAAAAAATTAACACGGAAAAGTGACGGTGCATAAGTGATAAGTATTGCGGTGATGTAAACAAACATTAGTGGAGCTGAGATGAAGTCTGCAGTTTCATAACAGGAGGCCCAGCTTTCAAATCCTGCCGATTCCATTGTGTCAGAAATTAAAAAAAATATTTTTTTCTTTTATTTGTTATTAGTATTTTTTTTTTACTTTTTGTGCTGATACACTAGTGTCCAGAAAGGTGGTATCGCACCAATTTTTTTTTTTTTAAATATATATACAGTTGCTTCTCTAAAGGGTTAATAAAATCTGCAATAAACAAAAAACATGTAAAAATGTCTTGCATTTTTTAAAAAGAAATCGTTATATTTCCATGAATTTATATGATATTCTTGCCAAAATGAACTCAAGTGTTGTACAATATATACATGTACTGCAGTGGCAGATCATTTCGTGCATTTTATTTTACAGGGTGAAAACAATTATTATTTATTCTTCAATTTTTTGTTGGTTCGCTAATTGCCCTCGCTATCAAATTTTCATTGACAAATATGAGGTTAAATATGTTTTTTTATGTTCTCGAAGTTCAAAAAATTTAGTCATGTATTTAATTAGATATTCAAAAAAAGTCTAAAATTGAAAGTGTCTGGGAATTTTGGGCTATGTAGCGGATATCTTAAATGTAAAATATAGATTATTAAAAATTTAGATTATTTAATCGAGGATTAGTTTGCTCTTTAAAAATCCGGAGCTTACTAAAACCTAATAACCAATATTCTTTGAAATTGGAGTATTTGCCATAATCGTAGTGTTTCGGAATTTCTGGCAATAATGTTTTTTGCAAAAAAAAAAAAAAAAAAAAAAAATTATTGTAGCTATTTTGTTGCTAAAAATGAAGAATTCATATATACTTTCAATTTCTAAAAATCCTCTATTTTAAATTATTATTTTTTATTAGTACCAGAGGGTCCAATCTATACTTCCCGGGTTACAGAACTTATTGACTGGTGCAGAAAATATAAGTAAAAATCATATATACAGGGTGTCCCAACTAAGACGTTACAAACTTCGAGGGAAGGTACGGTACACCTAGACGACTCGGAATCAGATAGGAATATCGGGTCGGAAACGCCTTATTGACGCAGTAAGGGAATTGAAAAGGTTGGACCACACAAAGCTGATCCATGGCCTCGGAGTTATGAGAGTGGTGCCATAGTGGATAAGACGAACAGGTTTGCAGTTGCCGGGGAAATCCAACACACTCCTGGAATGTTTGCGGATGTTGGAACTTCCATGCAGCGTAGATGTGAAGCCTACATCACATGCGGGGGTCGTCAATCTGAACACCTCCTTGAATATGAGTCGTATTCCCCTTTTGTTACTTTTGTTTTTATGTTTATGAACGGCGAGTAATAAACAGCTTTTTTTCTCCTATTTTGTGTCCTTTCCTTGTGTTTCATGTGTAAAAAACGGGAAATGAAGTTTCGAAACAAGTACGCTTGAAACACCTGCGCCTATTTCAATGCCCTCAACCGCGTCAAGAAGGCGTTTCCGACTCGGCATACCTATGTAATTCCGAGACGTCTAGGTGTATCCTACCTCCCCTCGAAGTTTGTAACATCTTAGCTGGGTCACCTTGTATCTATATTCGTAATTGTGAACTAAATAATTTCTTTATATTTCATTTACTTTAACAGATACAGACTTTTATAAAATTTGTGCTTCTAAAATATTTTAAAAAACGTAAAAAACGAGTGAATTCAGATGTAGTTTTTCAAAAAATTGCATTTGAAAGTGATTTTTTTTAATTCGATAGTGTAAAAATTAAAAGATTGTCATACTTAGAAGAAATTAAATTTGCGAAAACTTAGTAAGTGATTGTTGAGTTCGTTGCGACAATCGATATGACGTCACCATTAATTATGGTTTTTACTTTATAATATAGATAATCAATAAGAGTTGTATTTTTTTTCCCATTGAGTGTATATTTTCTTTACCAATCAGTATGATTGTGTTAAAATAATTAGATTATCAACATTTGTTTATGTAGTAACTCAATAATTTGAAAGAAAATTATTCACAAAAAAGGAATATTTGACGTTTCACAGTCGACAATTTACAATTCAATGATAGCTTTTATTTCATATCGGATCACTCCTCAGATATTTCACAATAACAACTTATTTTAATTGTTCAAATAATGTGTTTTGTTTTATCATTAGGCAATGTTTGCTCCTTCATGTGCAGGTAACGGTTTTGTTATAATAAAGGCTTACATTCAAATTTCAGTATTTTTCCATAAAAGAGGTCGTGTATGCAAAATCGCAAAAATACATTTTCTAAATCAAACTATCTGTATTTACAAGCAAAATGATTATTTTACACGTGAGTATTGGGGCATTTACTGGCTTTAAAAAATATGTACTATGTTTTAGTAAAAAAGCAAATATTTAGATTACGCAGTTTTTCCATTAAGAAGATGATATGCCAAGAAAATCTGCGAAAAGCACGCCTATGAAATGAGATTAAATATGTGTTTAATTAGATCGATTATTTGAGGTGTGTGTATTGTATATACTAACGCAAATATTAAAATTTTGATCATATTGGCAATCATGCTTAGTGTAGTTTTTGATTATGTTATATTGTATCAATTGAAATCGAGTCAAATGTTTTATGATGCAAAATAATGAAACAATAGTTTTAAAATGTCTTAGTTGAGCATTCTGTTGAAAATATTGATGTTCATTATGACTTCTCTACTATTAACAAGCATAACAGTTTAGTAATTTACTTTGAGTGTGCAGAAATATATGCTCTGGAAAAATTGTTATTCCTTTAAATTGGAACAAACAACGACAAAATTAAAGAGGAAGAATGTGATAAACGAATCTGAAACAAAATATTTTAATTTGGATTTTACTCTCTGGAACTCAGATGTGGACTTAAATATGCAAATTTATTTGAAAACCGCTATATTTAACACATAAAAATCCAAAAAATATTGTTTTTTTAGACCGGTTTTTATTGTCAAGAACACATTCGAAGCAATTAAAACTGATAAAAAGGTAACTTACCATCTTAAATAATTCGTAACAACTAAAGTGTAAAAAATGGTAAATATATAGGTTTAATTAAAATTTTATTCTTGTTGACTCCTGCGTGCATAACTCTACTTATATTAAATTGACACTATGGAAATCTAGAATGCAGTGAATTCATATGTGATTTTTGTAACCGAATATAAAGTTATATTTAGCAAAAGAGTGTCTTGAAATAAACATATTTGTAGTATAACAAAATGTATAGAACTAATCTAACGAAATACTATTTTTGTACATAATTTTATTTTTAATTTAATACTTAAGAAATAATTGAACGTTGATTATTTTTATATATTTGTGTCTAGACTGAATTTCATGCTAAATTTATACTCCGATTTTAATTTATAATGTACTATTCAGATTTAGAATGGTTCAAGAAATTATAGAAATAATTTTTTTATTTTACAGTTATTGCAAGTTTTTCATAATTAATTAAGACATCAAACTGTTTTTAAATTCTTTTTGATAATATATTTATTTCAGAATAAAGTCTTAGAATTTTTATTCAGAGTCATAGCCCGCATAGCATGCACAGTCACAGTGACGTCATTGTGACGTCAATGTGAGTCACGTACGTTACGTCACATCCGTGACCAAAATGCCACCACTTTGTAATGTCACACTGTGACCAAAATGTGAACGTCTTGGAGATCTAAAGAAAACTTAAAATAAACTTTAGAACATCTTATAACATAAAGAAAATTACTTTTTGACAGCTTTAAAAATTTTTGTGACGTTGCAATGACGTCACTGCAAGTCACATAAGTCACGTAAAACCTATGACCAAAATGCCAACACTCTGTGACTTCACGGTGTGATCGGAGAGTGAATTTGGAAAAAAAACTCATAAAATATAGATTTGAATTATGCCATGTACCTAAATCATTAATAAAAATATTGTCACACACTATTTAAATATATTGAGTATTTCCAAAATAAAATAATAAATAAATATCTGTCTACATATATGAGGCAGATAATTTTTTACAATTTTCATTACCATTTTCATGAAATTTAACAAAATATACTATATAATACACAGGTAAAAATCCTTAAATAGAAATTTAGTTATTTATCGAGTTATAAGCAATTCGTGTCACGTGACGACCAGTTTTTCTCCTGTCTTTCACTGTCACGTCGGATATTCAAATCAAAACGCCGACATTGACATTCTTTTCTGAAAGATCTTCTGCTTTTAACAAAAAATGGAAAAGGTTTTTCAATAACATAGTTTCTGAACAAAACACGAGCCAATTTCGTGTATTTCCGAGCAAAAATGAATTAAAAACATGTTATAAAGTATATGTCATTCCTATAGCAATTTATCCAAAACTGGCCAGTGCTTAGTAAGATGTCACTTCTATTAAATATATTGCTCTTTTCTATAGAGTGTAAAAAATGACAAATTTGTACTTAGGAAATTTGATTGCAATTTAAATTTATATCGAAATTACTTTATAAAGCCTATTAAATTAATTATTATTTAAAATTTATCTTTGCTTTTGACGTCTAAAGCAAATGCAATGGATTAAAAAATATATAAAAATGTAAATTTTCACAGCTTATTTCTAAGAATACAAAACTCTCTCATATAAAAAAAGAATATTATAGCATCATTAGAAGTTCATTTTTCAGCCATATAAATTATAAAGGTTTTGAAATGTCTTAAATATATTATTTATTTAAAATAATTCATCATTACAATAAAAATAATTTAAATTATTTTCTTCCTATATCATTTGCGGTAAAGTTGGAAACATCTGCTAGCTGTTATTTTGTTGTGTTTAAACAATACTGCGCGCGCATATTGAAGGCAGACGATTTTTTCTCATTCGAAGTTAGGATAGGATTAGCGTGTGTTGCGTTCTTTTAAGTTTGTAGATTTATACTGTGTAAGTAAATTAACGTTTTAAAGTGAACAATCTCCATTTTAAAGTAAACCATCTATTTTAACATATCCCTGTGTCTAGCCGGGTGCGTTCATAAGGCCTGGGTGATATTTGATTTCTCAGATCTATGAACACACCTCTTCTGCTGGAATAATTTGAAAATGATTGTAGTGGATGTACAGTCTAATTTTTCAATGAAAGGGAAGCAGATAAGGAGCATTCAATAGTAACACCTTTACCTATAGATCAGCAGGTAACTTTTAATGTCTTCGCAGTTTTGTTAATAGTGCATGTTTAGTACTAGTACATTTAATATTGCATTATTTAAAAGTTAAGATGTTTAAATTTTCTTTTAAAAAATCACTTGTATTAAATTTTATCTTTAATGTTTTAAATATTTTTAAATAGACTGTTTGGAAAAAAGCTTAAAGTATTTACTAACAATATGTTTTCTAAATGTAAAGTGTTATGTAAAAGGAGGAATTTATTTAATGTTTTGCGTTTCTTAGTTCAATTTTCATAGTTATTCATTATAATTAAAAACATTGCAATTTTTAAAACTATTAATATTTGATTTGCAATTTAATAATTTCGTTGCTAGTGTTGGTTTCCAGAAATAATTTTCCGGTATATTTGAAAAAAATGTGACATTTTAATGCATTGAATAATTTATTTGTCGAGATATGTCAATGTTAGATGCACAAAAATAATAAATATTGATGAAACAATAAAATAACTGTTTAGTTAAGGTAATTTTTCCAGCTGTGTTATCGAATGTTTTTACTGTAAAAATTGATATTTAAGTTCTGCATTTAGTATTCTATCAAAAACTATAAATAAAATAATTTGTAAAGAAAAAAAATATATAATTTTTTTTTGGCATTTATGATCTTAAGTTCTATATTTCATTTACAACGAAAACTGTTTTACTGCTTGATACAATGTTTATTATTTAATAATATCGCACAATAGGTATATCTATTATTTAAATTGATTCCTAATATAAATTTTTCAGAATGCTTATTTGAAAATGTATACTTATATTTTCTTTAAAGTTGTTCTCAAATCCAAAATAGCTAATTTCTGGCATTTTTCTGAATTCATTTTTATTCGGAAATACATGAAATTGGCAGGTGTTCTTATTCAGAAATGGGTAGATGTGCCAGTAATGGACCGCCTTCCAGTAATGGGACACCTTCAATGTTTTTGGTTTATAAAAAAATAACCAATAAAAATTCAGCTTTATTTATTTCATTAATATGCTATTTTTAAATTCTAGTTTTAAATGCAATTTCTCAGATCTATGATCCTCTTCTGCTGGAATAATTTGAATAATGTCCATAATATCAATTATCTATTACTTTTTGTGAGGTGTCCATTACTGGAATTTAGGGTATTTTGATTTATTTCTGTTATTTACAATTAAATTTAGATTCACATTGGGAAATGTGACTATGACCATGGTTAAATATTGTTGGTAGAGTAATATAATATTAAAAAATGTTGAATATAACAATTATAACTATTAATTAAAAAATAATTGTTAAAGAAATTCCTTAAGGGTGTCCATTACTGGCACATCTACCCTATATATAATCGAATGGCGTTATCCATTTTTTGGTAACGGCAGATGATGTTTTAGAAAACACTATCAAAGTCGGTGTTTTGAACCAAATTTCCGACGCGCAGCGTCAGAAACGGGTAAAACGTGACGGACATTGATCTTAAGTATTACATTTATCTAAAAATGGAAAACGCTATTCATTCCAAATAGCTTTAATAATCGGGCATGCAAGTGCCATGCGTTTGAAAGTTTGTTCATAAATGTGTCAGAAAGTTTTCCTGTTAACCGGTTTCTCAATCAGATGCAAAGTTTTAATTTGAATACGAGTTGCATTAAAAAAAATTGATTGCCGATCCAATCCTTATCGTCGATCTTATCCGTATTTGGTGAAATCTTGTTATCCGAATCTATGCGAAATCATTTATCAGGTTCGGTCGGGTTGTGGGCTTACAGATTTTTTGTTGTTGTTGTTGTTGGGTTAGGGTAAGAATACGGGTTGAACCAAAATATAGTTTCAGTCAAGCATCATTCATGTTCAAGTTGACATTCAATCATGTTCAAGAAGTATATAACCGGATTCGTGTATGACTCTAGATCCGAGCCGACATCAGAAATTGTATCGTAACACAATTTCTGATAAAATCTGGTTACTCGGTCGTATGCAAGATTCTATTCCAAACAAGACTTACAGTAAAAACATTATACCCGACTCGTCTCAGATCTGGTTCACGAAAATCAGGTCATACGACAACTAATCCAAATCTATTCTGTAGCCAAACAAATCCAAAAAGATCGATCCGAAGTTTCTGGATTGGATTCGGGTAAAATCTGGTCACCCGACCCGGTGCAGTGTCGTCACAAACTTGAACCATAAAAAAATTTTGATCCGAACAATCCGTATAGGATTCGGGTAAAATCTGGTCACCCTATCCGATGCAGATTCGTCACATTTTTCACATTTAAGTCGCACGGTGACTTCACAAAGTAGTCACATTGTGAAGTCACAGAAAGCCTTGAAAACGGCCATAACGACCTCGCATTTACGTCACAATGACTTCACATCGACGTCACTTGACGTCACGACGACGGTCACAAAGTCACAGTGTGACTTCACAGTGATGTCACCGTGACGTCACCATGCCTTACGGGAGGAGTCATGGAAACAGATAAAGTCGCAGTTCTTGGATTTTATGTCGACAAGAAATATTTATCTCGCGAATCTACAGAACAAGTAAAAGGTTACATATCAAATAAAAAGAAAATCTTTGGTAGAATGCTATTTACACTTGGAGATTATCTTACAAAATATACAAAAAAATTCGACAGAATTTCGTTTTGCTTCACAGATGAAGTAAATAATGTACTCCTGAATGGTACATTGACGGGAATAGTAGGGAAGGTAAATCGATCAGAAATTGATATTGGAGTAGAACCGTTTATTATGAATGAAGTAAGCACAGAGATGGTGGATTTCTCTTACCCATATAAACTTTATTCTAATTCATTTGTAACTCGAAAAGCAGAATATAAACCACAGATTTTCAGAATTTTCCAAACATTTTCTTTGCCGCTTTGGATATCTATCATCTTTACATTAATTGCAATGTCTTTGGTTTATTACGTCATCTTGAAAAAAAGGTATTCATTTGATAAAATTTTACTTCACTCTTTTGCGGTTTTATTAAGGCAGAGTACTATTTTAAAACCGTCATCAGTGATAGAAAAATTGCTCGTCTTTTCGTGGGTTGTAGGAGCAATGTTCCTTTGTCTTGCTTACGATTCCGTCTTCCTGACTTTTCTTGCATTTCCCTCAATCAATCAAATTAAAGACGTACCCCAGTTGGCTAAGGCTGTAAAAAAAGGACACTATCACTGTGTAGCGACTCCACAAACAGCTATTTTTGGACAGTTACTAAAATCAAAAAAAGAAAATTTAAGAATCCTTAAGACGAATAGCTTAAGTAAAGAAACAACTTTCCGAGATTTTTTTAATGATAGAAGCAAACAAAATCTCGCTTTTCTACTAGATACAGATGTCATTAATATATTCACTATAGGAAACAAATTCGTCTCTGAGAACCGTTTCCTTGAAAGCAGGGCTGCAATGCCAGTCCGAAAAGACTTTTGTTGCAAAAAATTGGTGGAAAAATTTGCTCACAGATTTATGGCTTCGGGATTGTATTTCAAGTATGAGAATGATGCAGCATTTTTAATTCGTATGCCCCGTCTACTGAAATACGAGGAAAAAGACAACAGTAAAAGAAAATTAACCCTTACAGATGTTGTTCCTGCGTTCATATTTTTAATATTTGGACACATCATTTCTTTTTTAATTCTTATCGTAGAAATATTGTCAATTCGTTTGAAGAAAAATAAAAAAAGAAGAATGAGAATTGCATGCAATGAATATTCTATGAAATTAGCTTTGAAAATTGAATTATAACTGAAGTATAAAAAACCGAGTTAAGGTGTTAAAATTCATTTCAGTTTTATTGTTTTTAATTCTAATGAATCATTATAAAGATTGAGAAAATTCTTAAACTATTTGGTTTTATATATTTGAAACTTTAATGATGCCATCTGGATTCGAAAATATTTATATGTATTGAAAGATATGGTGTAGTTGTTGCAATTTTTGTTAAGTATGATGAACATTTATAAATGTACACCAGTTTTATATAAATCTTTACTGACAGGCAGATAATTATTCTTCAAAAAGTATTATGAATTTGACTGTTATTGTTTAAGAATACAGTTAAAAAGAGTAAACTGTTTAAATTACGAGATACTTAACGTAAATCTGTTTAAGCGACTAACCTGATTGGTTAGATATTCTAAATAAGCTACTGTTTTTTAAATCAAAATTTCAGTACAAAATAATAGATATAACAACTGATATAATTTAAACATTTTTATCCCGTTAGAAACAATTAGTTTCTGTACACTGAAATCTATAAACCAAAAACATGCACAAATTCATTGCATTTTGAAGCATATTCTTAATATATTTGAATATTTTGATGTGCATTCTGATTAACAAGAATAATAAATTTATCTTCAGTTTACAGACAGACAAATAGCTCTGAAAAGTGTGTATTAGAATTTGGATTTTACTATCAAGAACTCGGATATGAACTAAACGATAGATTTATTTGAAAACTGCTAAAAATTAGCAGACAGAACAGTTAGCCCACAAAGAGAATTAACCGCCACGACATTTATCTGACAGGACAATCGGCCAACAGGACATATAGAAGACAGGACAATTATCCGATAGGTACATTTAACCAAAAATACTTTAGATGAAATGGTGACATATGAACACTGTGAACTTCAATAATTCGTTATCTTCATAAGTCAGCGTTTTATCCAATTGCATTATTTATGATATATACTAAAACTTCGACATATCCTCACCCATGTAAATGAAAATTTTTATTCAATCAAATTTATTCCACATGGATTTTCAATCTAAAATCTTGATAACTCACCGATGTTATAAATATATGTTTTTGTTCATTCGAACATAATTAATTTTGATCTCAAATCTCAATGATTCGCCACGCTCGTTAATCAGTCCTTTTATGAAATCGCATTTAATTAATTCCTTCTAATTATACATTAAACCTCGATAAATCTTCATTATCTTAAACTGTCATTATTGTTTAAAAATATAGTCTTCATATTTATCCCATTCACTAACACATCGCTCTTAAAAGTCTATATTTACATGCACTGGAAAAACTTTCTGGATGGGTATTAAATATGTTCTGTATAAATTTACTATTAAATCATGATAACTCGTCACACTAGTAATCCGTGTATATAAAAGGAAATTAAAATCACAATTACATGAATCGAAATTTTATAAACCTGAATATTATAGTGATTCGTTATAGATAACACGTTACACTCTTGTATGGCGGCAGTATTCTGCCCTCAACGGAAAAAGCCGACGCGGAAAGAAACGTTAACGTAATTTATAACGAGATTCAAGAGTTTGCAATTCTGCCCTCCGATCGGTATTGGCGAGTGACCTTCAAACTCACTGCGTTAGAGTTAACATGTTTCGACCAATCAAAGACAAGATCACGCTTGGTTTGTTTATTTACGTGAGATGTGAACGTGTGTTTTACTGTGGTGTTTGCGATGCTACTAAAAAAAGGAAAAAAAGATTCGTCTCGTTTACTTAATTTGAAAAAAAAAGAAAAATCTTTGGATCAGCAGATAATAAATAGATCTAAGAGAACAAGAATTTGAAATCATGGTTGATTTTATCACCAATCATAGGCAGATAGAGAATAGAAAATTTGCGCCTAGTTATACAATATTTTAATTTTTAGAAACTTTTTTTTTCGGGATATTGATTTTTTTTTTTTTTTTTTTTTTTTTTTTTAGCGTGGCGGATTTATTTTTTTCGAAGTTAAATTTGCGGGAATTATTTAAAAGTCAATGAAAAATTTTATTTATAAATATTAATAAAGAAATAATTTTAAAATACTAATTACTGATGGGACTTAAACATTTTTGGAAAAGGATTTAAATATTTTGATGAAATAAAGGAGAATACACCAAATTTTATGAAACTTTTATGCGGTATCTATCTATATTACATAAATACACATTGTTGTTTAAATAAATACTACATATTCTGATGACATGCAGCAAAAGCTTTATTGCTAATTTATAAATTATGTAAATTATGTATATATATTTTTTACTGATCAGTTAATTTGAATTGTTCTATTATACATTGTTGTTTAAATAAATACTACATATTCTGATGACATGCAGCAAAAGCTTTATTGCTAATTTATAAATTATGTAAATTGTGTATATATATTTTTTACTGATCAGTTAATTTGAATTGTTCTAACCCATGTTTCATTGTGATTCAGACTTGAAATTAAATAAACATTTTCTATTGAAATTAAATATTCGTAGCCATGTGACACTTTTCTCCCCCCCCCCTCCTTTTTTTAAACTATTCAGTGAATATGAATTGTTCTTGCGCATTTTTTATTGTGATTTAGACTTAAAATTAAATAAATATTTTCTTCCCCACCCCTCTTTTTTTTTCTCGTGTAATACACCTTTTACATTTCATTTAAAAAATAGAATTACATTATGTATATACTGCAAATAATGTATTTCATTTCCACAATTTGAACTACATTCCGCATAAGTATGAGTGCAGTAAATATATTTCAAAATTAATAACATTTTTATGAGGTGTTTATCTAAATTCTATAGCTATACAGGGTTGTTTAAATATATATATTATATTTTCTTATGAAATGCAAGAAAAACTTTCGGGAAGCGAGTTTTTTTTTCTAGTGGGTGATTAATAATGATGAGGTTTTTAATTGTGTATTAACATGTTTTAAATCTATTACACACAGCCCGGTTGCATTAAAATATCGCCCACCCCCTCCTTTTTTATTATGTTTATTAGAAAATTATCAGGGATCTGTTTAGGAAGAAATTTGGTCCTTTAAAGAACCTTTTACACATTTTTTTTAAATTCATAACAGGACCCTTCGCACAATTCTTTAATTTCAAAACCAAACCCTTCACACTTTTTTTAGGTAGATTTCGTAAGAAATACTACCTATTACATTCTCCCCTAAGTTGGAATTTTTTTATTTTAATTTCATGACTCCCAGAACCTAAAACCACCCCCAGTACAAAACTTTATATATATGTCACTTTTTTAAGGACTCGATAAACGATAACTTTAATAATTCTGAACAAATATCTTCCAAACTGATACATAAAATCAAGGGGCATAAAATCTCGGTCAAGTTCGTTAATGGGCACAATCAAACCAAGGGGGGGGGGATGAGGGCTTCTAGTGAAAACATAATATCCCCATAGCTTCTTAATTATGATACGTATCGAATCCGTTTAAAGTTATTATTACTTCTAGGAAAAGGGCCGAAAATTTATGTATGACAGATTTTTTATATCAATAAAATTGGCCCCAAGGGATGGGAAAAGGGGGGGGGGGGGATTAGAAGAAAAAAATTCATAACTTCATCAATTCGCAAGATAGCAAATCCTCTTAAATTTATTATAGGTTATTATTATAACCTATATAATATAGGTTATTATATAGGTTATAATATAGGTTATAATATAGGTTATTATATATTATTCTTCTTAATATTATCTAAAACTTTTATATTGACAAGTTTTTTATAGGACCAACCCTTATAGCAAAATAAATAAATAAATAAAAACAAAAAAATCCCTGCCGGCGCCGCCTGCAAACAAGTTAGATTTCGAAGTGGGCGATCCCAACTGTGGCATCATGGAAAAAAGGTTACTTCTTCCGCAATTTCCCACAAACAGGTGCCCACGGTCTGCGTCTTCGAAATCTACCTGTGCCTGTAGGCCGAGCCGTCAGGGATTTTTTTTATTTTAAATTAATCTCTTCACAAAATCCTTTCATCTCAAAACAGGACCCTTCACAAAACTTTTTACCTTTAAAACGGACTCTTGACAAAATTCTTTGTCTTTAAAAAAATCTTTCACAAAACTTTTCCTCTACAAACTGAATTTTTCATAAAATTAATAATTTAAAAGTAAAATCTGGCTGTCACTTTTACATATAGAATTCATATTTTACATACACATATCTTCTTAAAAATGTATAAACAAGAACCTGAATATGACGATCGTTTCAAATTCACAAAATTATGACTAGATTTTTCACAAATGTAAAAAGCTGTTCACAATTTACAAAGGCAGGACCCAGGGAGTAAAGTCTGGACAGACCCCTGATTATGCTAATTATGTTATGAGATGTTGGAAAATTTTAATGCTGTTAGTGAAATATATTAATTAAACTATATACATTTTTAATGTTGTTTGTGAAATATGATTTAAACTAAACAATTTTTTAATGTTGAATAAATATTTAATGTTGGCAAAATCTTTCATTAAATTGATTTTTTTTCTTAACGAATTATTTTTTTAACAAAATGTGTTAACTACATTTTGGAAACTGTTAACGAAATAAGAAGTAATGCTTTCCTTTATTAGTTTTCAATAGAGAATATGTTTCAATCTTTATGTGTATTATGACTATATTTCATACATATGCAAGACAGTGCAAAACAAATCAGGTAAATTTCATTAGTGTATAATTTCCATCGGTAGTGTAAAACTGTTTTCTCATAACATGCAAAAATAATTTCTTGAGCAAAATTTTTTTTTTTCAATCTAGTGAACTTTTTACTAATTATAATTTAAATAGTACTATTGGATTAGGGCTTTTATTTTTCTTTTCCTAACGAGTGTATAATACTTTATTATTTACAATTCAAAATAGTATTAAAATAAATTTTAACTGAAAAATAATTTATGTTTAAAAATTTCGTGTAAACTGTATTCATTAGAAATGTACCTATTCTAAAACATTGTCTTTTGGCTCTGTATCCTCATATACAAAAGCACTGCATATACACCCGCCATCTTAAAACGACAAAGGGAAGGCTTTCCGGCTGCCTAAAGCAGTCGGAGAAATTACCACAAAGCAACCCCCAAATACCGGAACGAATTCCGAGACGATAGGGGCAGAATGCGAAATTATCACTTCGTCGGCGCATTACGAGAAAGTCCCCCGTTCCGATGAGGGCAGAATACTGCCACTGTTCTTATATTCATCTAGTAGGATTAATACTTTGATGATAAACAGTAAAACCCCCATGCTTCGTCACATTCATTTATCTGTGTTATTATACATCAGATATAATTAATACAAGGTGTGTTCTAAAATCCATAATCTATGCTTTTAGTATTTAAACAAGTGTATTTCTTTGTATTATGGTTAAACACTAAAACCTTGATAATTCGTCATCCTTATATATCAGTGCATTTATGCATCAGACTGTAATTAGTTAATATTATATCTGCTATAAAATCTAGATAAATCGTTATATTCTTTAACAAATTTTATATACCCGAAAACTTCGTTATTTCGACATCCTAATAAATTTTTGTTTCTATTCAAACGGATTTAAATTCCACATGAATTTTCTCAATACGTCGATACGTCACAATAAGTCATCCTTCTCAAAAATATATGATTTTATTCTATCGAATGTTAATAATTGATTATGTAAACTTACAACAACCTAAATAACAGTCTTTGTGCATAAATCAGTGTTTTCGCTAAATCAAATGCAATTAATATTTCATACATATGCTTTAAAACCTCGATAACTTGTTGCTTTTATAATTTATGTTACACATAGAATATAATTAATAAAAGGTGATCAGTTAAAACTCGATAATGAGTCACTTTTCACACTAAAACCCCCTTTATCTCGTCATCTGTGCTTTAATCAAGCGATATCATTGTTTTTAAATATGCTCTATAACATTGATAACTTGTCACTCTCATTATTCTATGTTATACATTGTATATAATTAATACAATTCATAAATCGGTTCTTTACTCAAGAAATGTCATTGTTTATACATTTGCATTAAAACATCGATAATTCGTCAGCCATATGTTTTTATTTCAACAATATCGTTAATCATTGCGGTTATACAATAAAATCGCGATAACTCTTCATCCTCATAAATCAATGATTTTATGCAATAGAATGTAGTTAATTTACTTTAGATCTGCAATAAATTGCGTAGATTTACAATAAAACTATGATAGTTCGTCATCCTATTTTTTTAATGCCATAAATATTATGTACGTTTTCAGTAAAAACGAGATACATTTTCACTTTCATAAATCTACGTTTTATAAAATTGAATATTACATATTTTTTATATGTGTGTACGCTAAAAGATTGATAACACTTTATACACTTATAATGGTTTTCCATGTTTCCTATAGGATTAATACTTTGATGAATTACAATAAAACCTCGATACTTTGTCACACTCATAAAATTGTATTATCGTATCGATGTCATCGAATGTAATAAATACAATGTGTTTACTAAAACCTTGATAATTCGTCACCCTCTTAAATCTGTGTTTTTATTTAAGCAAATATCATTGATTTTTATGCATATACGCTGAAATCTTGATAACGCGTCATCCTTGCAATTAAGTGCTTTTATGCTATCGAATGTATTTATTTTACTTTAGATATGCAATAAAACCTTTGTTAACACGATGTCATCGTAAACGATGTTGATATTTATCGAAAGTTTATTATTCTAAAATTAGGAAAATCTATTTGTGTTTCATTGATTCTGAATAACAGCATCTTTCAATCTCACGCGTTTTGGAACCAGAAAGAAAGAAAAGTCATGCCTCAAGCACAGATTAGGAATTAATTTTGAACACTAACAGAATAATTAAACAAACCTTTGCTGTTTAATAAGGTAAATAAAATACCTAAGAAAACATTTTGGAAAGCGCAAAACTCATTTGAAAACTAGATTTCAGAAATTACAGGCCATAGCCAGAAATGTACTCCTATTCTTTTGTGCAGCCTTATATATGCTGTATATAGTATGCTGCCCTTTACTTTAGTATAAGAAACACATAATATAGTGGAAAATTCACCTTGAGCAGCTTCTACCATTAGATGGAAACATATTTGAATTATTTTGTACAGCGCTGTATATTACTGTAAGATTTTTATACACGCCACATATTAAGCTAAAGTTTAATTCAGGCAAAAACCCGCTGAAAACTATTAAAATCACACTTGACAGAAATTATCATACAGAGGCGGCCCTGTATTCAGTTCTTTGCGTGGTCCTGCATATGATTTTAATTATATTCAACAAACATCTCTTAGTATACTAAATATATTTCACGTTCAGCATGCATAACTCGATTTAAAAGACCTTTAAGCAATTTACGTTGATACACAGTCATGCTTACGAATTCTTTTGTGTGTGGCCCTGTATATGATGCATAGCATTTATACATACCACATAATATGCAAAAATTTAGTTAAACTGAAACCGCACTTCCAGCAATTATCGGTTATAGGTAATATTTCGTATACAGTACAGTATCCGAAATCTTTTGTGTGTCCCTGTAAATGAACGATAAATGCTATCCACATCATATTATACAACGAATAGCTTGTAGTAAACCTTAGTAATATAGAACAATTTCACTATATTTCAAATAGTGTAACATAATTGAAATACGTTACAAACATTTTTTTCCCGTAAACTATTATGTAACTGAATACTTCTGTGTGGCCCTGTAAATGAATGATTAATGCTTTAAACTCCATATTCTACAGGAAACATTATTTAATGCACCTTAGATAATGGTATCAATTTCAATATGTTTGTAGTAGTGTAACAGGATTAAAATGCATCGCAGCGATTTTACCCCATAGACCATGATACATCGGAATACTTTAGAGCAAGGGTGTTAAACTGTGGCCCTCCTGATACCATTAAATTTTAAAAGAAATTGTCGACTTCTTGAATCGCAGAAATTTGATGATTAGATAAGGCAATGATTACTATAAAATTTTAGTGGTATCCGGCGGGCCACAGTTTGACACCCCTGCTTAAGAGCTATCCTGTAAACTAATTATAAATGTTATACATTCTAAATTCGATAGTAAGCATCTTGAAGTGCACTTTAGCGATGTATATCATTTTCAATATATTTGAAATAATGTAACATCATTAAAACACACTGCAAAGGATTTTTCCTCATGGACCATAATGTAACGGAATTCTTTTGTGTGTTCCTGTGCACGAAGTGTAAGTGAACTACGACGAGTGTAACACGAAGTGTAAGTAACTTTATTTTCAATACTGAACATGCCATAGTAAACCTCAATAACATATATCAATTTCAGGGCAACCCGAGTAAATTTACGCGAGTTAGAGCACGGGCAGACAGGCAAACAGACAGAGAGACAGACAAACCGAATTCATAAACACAAACTATATAGGAAAGTATTAAAAAGAATATAGAAATAAGTCAAAGTAGCTAGTTTAGATTTGAGTCCAGCCTTAATAATATTCAACTGTATGAAATCGTACATGTATCAAAGCTAGGAATGTAAGTAATTGCAATTTTAGTGTATATATATAACACATACCTGTGATGTCAACAAATAGTTTTACCCCTTTGAATTTGCAGCACGAGCTATTGGATAAAATGATGTCAGAATAGAAAAACAGGCTTTTAGAAAAAAGCTTAGTGAATGTTGGTTGGTGATATGTTAAAAGAAAGAGTAGACATACTTCTGGAATATGTTATATTTATTTATTTTCACTGATGCTGACTTGTAGTTGATAAACTAAATTAGTTCAAACTTCTAGTTATTGCTGATAACATTATGATTTTTCGAGATATTCAGCTGGTCTTTTATTATTAATTGCTCTATAAAGTTGTATTCTAAATCACAAAGAAAAAAACTTTGGGTCAAGTTCGCGCATGCGCAGTTAACAAGTATTTCATACAACTATTCATATTCATTAAATATTTAATATACTTATATTCTAATTGTACTATGTTGTTTATACTCTATTTTGTCAAATTTTCTGGAACATGCAGAATTTGATTGAATAATCTGAATGCTATAAACAAAAAACAGGCAAAAATTTCTTGCATTTTTTAAAGAAATTGTCATATCTCCTTGAATATATATGTTATTTTTACACAAATGAACTGAAATATTGTGGAATATCCTCATAGCCATGTTCTGCAGCGACAGATCATTTCGTACATTTTAATTTACAAGGGAAAAAAATATTCTTCAATTGCTCCCGCGATCAAATAAATCTTCATTGAAAAATCAAAATTAAAATAATACTTTATATTCTCGAAGTTCTTCAAAAATTCGTCAAGTACTATTTCTTTAGATATTCAATAAAACATCTAAAGTTAAGTGTCCGATGAGTTTTTGCTATATAGTGTATATCTTAAGCGAAAAATACATATTATTAAAAATTGTGGTTATCTAATCGTGGATTAGTTTGCTCACTAAAACCCAATAACAAATATGATTTCAAATTGGAGAATTTGTCATAATCGAAGTGTCTTATAATTTTTGCAATGATGTTTTTTCAACAAACAAAAATAACTACTCTGTTGCTAAAAATAAAAAATATATATAAATCTAATTTCCAAAAATTCTCTATTTTAAATTATTCTTTTTATTAATACCATAAGATCCAATCCGCGCTTCCCGGGTTACAGAACATATTGCCTGGTGCCGAAAATATAGGTGAAAACCATATATATAATTTTTAATTGTAAACTCTAAAATATGTTTTAAATTCAATTATTATTATTATTATTATTTTAAATAGCCAAAATCACCGAACACTTTCACTTTTATAATATCCAAAGAAATATTTGACGAATTCTTTTTGAATTTCGAGAATATAAAGAAAATATTTTACCTCATATTTTCTTCGTAATTTAGAAGACAACTTTATAGAGCAACTAATATATAAAAGTCAGTTGAATATCTCGAAAATTCATAAAGGTTTCGGCGATATATAGAGAGCTGAACTGATAAAAAAAAAAATCACAAATCTTCTTTTTAACACTTTCCAACCTAGTTGAAAAGTGTTTATGACTGCGGTTTGTCTGGCCGTATGGCCTTCTGCCGTCTGTCCGTGCTCTAACTCCCGTAAATATGCTCGGATTGCTCTGCAACTTTTATATGTTATTGTCGTTATCTATAGCATGTTCCCTATTTCAACGGAAGTGTGTAGCACTTATAGTTTTTTTACAGGGACACTCAAAAGAATTCCGTTACATTGCGGTCTATGGGAAAAAATTATTTGCGGTTTATTTAAATAATGTTTCACTATTTTAAACGCATTGAAATTTATATATATCACTAAGGTGCATTAGAAGAAGCTTAATATGGAATAAGGTGTGCATAGCACTTATAGTTACTTTACAGGGACAGTCAAAAAACTTCCGTTACATTACATCTATGGAGAAAAATCGTCTGCGGTTTATTTAAATAATGTTTCACTATTTTAAACGCATTGAAATTTATATATATCACTAAGGTGCATTAGAAGAAGCTTAATATGGAATAGGGTGTGCATAGCACTTACAGTTACTTTACAGGGACAGTCAAAAAACTTCCGTTACATTACATCTATGGAGAAAAATCGTCTGCGGTTTATTTAAATAATGTTTCACTATTTTAAACGCATTGAAATTTATATATATCACTAAGGTACATTACAAAAGGCTTACTACAGAATATTGGGTGTATAGAAATCATCGTTCATTTATAGGGACACACAAAGGAATTCTCTACTGTCTGTTAACAATAATTCCTGGAAGTGCGTTTTAAGTTACTGAACGCGATTTTAATTTTAACTCGCGTTTTGTCTATTACGTGGTGTGTATATATTCTGTAGATCCTATACAGGGAAGCACAAAAGTTCGCCAACACATTTCCGTTTATGGACAGAAAATCCAGTCGGAGAATTTTAAACTGTGCTACGCGTTTCCTAACTGAACTGAAATTTAGAATCCTATGTAGTATATATACAAATCTATAGATCCTATACAGGGCTGAATAAAAGTATTCGGATATTTTTCCGAATATTGTATATGTTGGAAATTCCTGAAATTATGTTTTTAAATATGTTATGCGTTTTCCAAATTGTTTACTTAGATGTTATCTTTTAGCTTATTTTAAACGGTATGATTTGTAAAATTATTTTGGAAGCGTTGGAAAGTGTTACATAATCTATGCTTGACGCATGATTTTTCGTTCTTGTTACTTTTTATAATAGAGGTGGAAAAATTACAGCTATCAATGCGAGCTGTAATTTTTCCGCCTGAGTATCAGTTTTCTTTACCAATCAGCAGGGCCGTACAGAAAGACCGCGGGCCCCGGTTATATTTCCAATGCGGGCCCCCACCATAAGCCTGATAAAATAAAACTTTCTTAGACGAAAACGTACAGGAAATTCCATTTTAAATACTTTTTCCCGTCTTAAAAGGTATAAATGCATGGAATTTTTTTGGCTAGACCATGATTTTTCTCCGTTTAGAGCAGAATTCCATTATAAACAGCCTTTACTGTATTAGAAAATAAATAGGTTGGATAGTACTTTTTTAGAAAATCTATATAGTATTTTCTTACAATTTTATTATTTTCCTTTTACAGTACTTTACAGTAGTATTACAGTTTATGGTGCATTGGTAACACTTTTTCATATAAGGATTTTAAATAGAAATTTAAAATATTGAAAATATAATTAAATTTTAATTCAATTCATCAGTTAAGTCGCCGATTTTCTGACGCTACTGCAAATTTTGTTATTGTGTTTTACAATTTAAAAAATACTTGTTCTATAAAACTTAAAATAAATAAATGCCTGCATCTTTGCTATGTGAATTCTGCTGATTTTCAATAAAAGCTGTATTTTGTTTCGAACGTAAAATGCCTCCTGGGGCAGCCCCCTCCCCATCCTAGCCAGTCCGTAAAGACGTTCAAGCAACTTCTGACTTTTGAATTTTATTATTTGTTAGTTTATTAAATTTGTCAATTAATATTATTTGTTAGTTAATTTTAATTAAAATTTTTATGTAAAAAATACCACTCTACTTTGTCTGGTATTTATTTGAAAACCAGTACCAAAAGTTGGGCTCCCTAGGGGACCCGGGCCCTAGTAATTTGTACCGGCTCTACCCCCCTCTGTACGGGCCTGCCAATCAGTATGATTATGTTAAAATAATTAAATAGATTATCTACGTTTGTTTATGATAGTAAATCAATAATCTCATCAAAAAGTCACCTGTAAAAAATGCAGCCAAGTCTCGTAACTCATTTACCGTAAAAAGTACTGAGATCGTATAAAGCCAAGTTTAACTATCTTATTAACTCTGAAATTTTCATTCACAAATCACTCCTAGTCTCTACATCTTTAGTTAATTATTATTTTGTGACTTGGCAATTACGTAGCACGAGTATGTGATGTATATAGTTAGTCTTAATCAAATAATACTATAACATATTAAAGTGTAATAACTTCCCTGAGCGTATATAATTTGCCTTAATTAAATTATCCCATCCTATTCCATAACATAGTAAGGTGTAATAACTTCCCTGTCATGCGTAATTGCGTAATTGCCAAGTCACAAAATAATAATTAACTAAAGATATAGAGACTAGGAGTGATTTGTGAATGAAAATTTCAGAGTTAATAAGATAGTTAAACTTGGCTTTATACGATCTCAGTACTTTTTACGGTAAATGAGTTACGAGACATGGCTGCATTTTTTACAGGTGACTTTTTGATGAGATTTCACTTCTTTTTGTAAGTAATCCTCCTTTTCTTGATTTTGGGTTCTTTTTGGAGATCATCCACTGATTTTCGCTAAGCCCACACTCTGTCCCTATTATTTACAGGTATAAATAATTTGAAGCTTTAGTTTCGTTTGCAAAGTACTGTAGATAAGAGATTTCAGGTTCCTAGGCAAGCACTAAGTTATGGGAGGGGGGGGTGTCAAAAGTACTCCCAATTGCTTCCAGGATAGGTGTTATCCATCCGAGATATTACTCGCAGCCCTAGTTACTTGATATTTAACTTAAAAGAACTTTTTAGTATAATAAAAGCCAAAATTAAAATTTCCGGAAATTTCCAATAAATCAAACTATATTAATTTTTTCGATGTTTTTTTTTTTTTCGTTTTTTTTTTTTTTATTTTTTTTATTATTTACGGATTTTTTATTTTTTTCTTACTTTGTATACCAAAACCTGCCTTTCTGCCAAATGTCAAGCTTCTAGGACTACAAAATAGAATTATTTTCAAATTTTCGACTTTTTATAAATTTATTGATTTTTCGATTTTAATTCTAAGTTACCTGATTGTCATGCCAATATAGTAATTCTTTGATCCGTCTTCTTAAGACCATTTAGGTTCAATTTAGAGATAAATCAAGTGAATCTTAGAGTCACCATGATTTTATTTAGAAAGGACTATCAAGCCATAACCAGCCAGTAATGTCGGGAGGGTAGGGGGAGCTGTGAAAATTTTTGTGTTGCTAACATCATTTAACAATCCATATTTCATATGTGAAGTAAATAGAGTACAACCTGTGAAAGAAAACAAACTTGTCTATAAAGAAATCGCCTATATCGTAGCCAGTCTATAGCGGAACTTTTCTATAACGAAATTCGTAAACGAAAGAAAAGAAAACCATAATCCGGGGGAAATAATACAAAACAATTAGGGGCGTTGTACTAGCTAATAGGAAAATTATCTTAAAACTAATGTTTCTAACAGTACAAAATCAAATTGTTTTCGAATTTTCGATTTTTTAAAGATATTTCGATTTTTCGATGTTATTTTCGAATTTAACGAATTTTTTAATTGTTCCTTTTATTGAATAGTAAATACTACCTTTACACCAAGTTCTAAGTTTCTAAGACTACAGGATAAAATTATTTTCAATTTTTGATTTTTTCGAATTTTTTTTTATAATTTTGTGGATTTTTTAATTTTTTTCTTGTTTTGTATCCTTTATTACAAATTTCAAGTTTCTAGCGCTACAAAATCAAATTATTTTGAAATTTCCGATCTTTTTCGAGTTTTTCATTCTATTTTCGAATTTATTGTGTTTTAATTTTTCCTTTTTCTGTATCTTAAACAATAAGTTTACGCCGAATTTTAAGTTCTAAAGCTACAAAATCGATTTTTTTTCAATTTTTCGAATTTTCCAATTTTTTTTCGAATTTTACAGATTTTTTCTTTTTTCTTTTTTTTGTATCCTAAATACTACCTTTATTCCAAATTTTAAATTTCTAGCTTTACAAAATCGAATTATTTTCAAATTTTCGGTTTTTTTTTCGATTTTTTAATTTTATTTTCAATTTTTGTTGTGTTTTTAATTTTTTTTTTCTGAATCCTAAACACTACTTTTACACCAAATTTTCAGATTCCAAGACTACGAAATCATATTATTTTCAATTTCTCACTTTTTCTTTTTCTTTTTCTTTCTTTTTCTTTTTTTTTTAAATTAAATTAAATTTTTTTTGGAAATCTTCGATTTTTTTTAGAATTATCCATATTTTTTAATGTTTTCTTACTTAGTATCTTAAATATTACCTTTATTCCAAATTTCAAGTTTCTAGCGCTATGAAATCGAATTATTTTCAAACTTTCCTTATTTTTCGATTTCTTTCGATTTTTTGATTTTATTTTCGAATTTTATTGCGTTTTTATTTTAACTTATTCTGAATCCTAAACACTATCTTTACCGCGAATTTTAAGTTTCTAAGCTCAAAAGATCAAATTATTTAATTTTTTTTCAATTTTTTTTTCGAATTTTTCGAATTTTTGATTTTTTTTTTTCGAGTTTTCTGGATTTTTTAATTTTTACTTATTTTGCATCCTAAATACTACCTTTATTCCGAATTCAAAGTTTCTAGCGCAACAAAATTGGATTATTTGAAAATTTTCGATTATTCGATTTTATTGTAAATTTTTTTGTGTGTGTTTTTGATGTTTTCTTTTTCTGAATTTTAAACACTACCTTCACACCAAATTTTAAGTTTTTAAGACTACAAGATCGTGTTATTTTCAATTTTCAATTTTGTTCGATTTTTTTTAACTTTGGAATGTTTTTTTTTTCTGGATTTTATAATTTTTCCTTTCTTTGTATCCGAAACACTAGCTTTATTTCAAATTTTAAGTTTCTGTGGCTGCGGGATCTACCCAATCTTTTTGATGACGCGAGAGTGAGTGAGTGTGTGAGTGACAAAAAATCGAAACTTTGAGTTCATATATCGTCTGCACTAATTTATGGGTATTTTTTGAATTATCAATATTTTTTAATTTTTCCTTATTTAGTATCTTAAACCTTTATTCCAAATTTCAAGTTTCTAGCGCTATGAAATCGAATTATTTTCAAATTTTCCTTATTTTTCGATTTTCCGATTTTTTCGATTTTTTAATTTTATTTTCGAATTTTATTGCGTTTTTTATTTTAACTTATTCTGAATCCTAAACACTATCTTTACTGCGAATTTTAAGTTTCTAAGGCTAAAAAAACTAATTATTTTAATTTTTTCAATTTTTTTCGATTTTTTCGAATTTTTGAATTTTTTTTTCGAATTTTCCGGATTTTTTAACTTTTCCTTATTTTGTAACCTAAATACTACCTTTATTCCGAATTCCAAGTTTCTAGCGCAACAAAATCGGATTATTTGAATTTTTTCGATTTTTTTCGATTTTTTCAATTTTGCTTTCGATTTTTTTGGTGTTTTTGATGTTTTTTTTTTTCTGGATACTATACACTACCTTCACACCGAATCTCAAGTTTCTAAGACTACAAGATCGTATTATTTTCAATTTTCAATTTTGATGGAATTTGTTGAATTTTCGAATGTTTTTTATTCGAATTTTCCGGATTTTATAATTTTTTCTCTCTTTGTATCCTAAACACTACCTTTTTTCCAAATGTCAAGTTTCTAAGGCTACGGGATCTACCTAATCTTTTTGATGACGAGGAACGAGTGAGTGAGTGAGTGACAAAAAATCGAATGTTTGAGTTCATATATTGTCTGAACTAGAAAAGACAGAAAGTTGTAATTTTAAATTTTGGTCTTGTGGGCCAAATACTCTAGAAAAACGAAGTTTCAAATTTTTGGGATACTCCAGCGCGGAGATATGGGGCGGTCAAAAGTGCCCTGAGTTGCTTCCAGAAAAGTATGCTTACGGCTGTGCTCTCTCGACTTGGCGGAGGCACTGCCGTGCCTCCAGATTTGGCAGGCAATTATTCACAAAAAGGAATATTTGACATTTTACAGCCGACAGTTTGCAATTCAGAAATAGCTTTTATTACGTATTAGATCACTCCCCTGATATTTCACAAGAACAACTCATTTGAATTGTTTAAAAAATGCGGGATCATTTTTTTCTCTTTAGGCAATGTTTATTCCTTCATGAGTGGGTAACTTTTTGCTATAATAAAGACGCATATTCAGATTTCAGTGTTTTTTCATAAAGCAGATAGTATATGCAGAATCACGTAAATAGTATATTTGCGAAATCAAAATAGATATATTTCCAAACAAAATGATTACTTAACACGTTACTAACGTTAAAAAATAAGTACTATGTTTTAGTACAAAAGTAATTATTTAGATTACACAGTTTTTCCATTAAAGAGATGATACGCTTAGAAACCTACGATAAACACTTTTATGAAATGAGACTAAATATATGTTTAATTAGTTCGATTACTTAAGGTGTGTGTATTGTCGCTTATACTAAACCAAATATTAAATATTTTGATACCGTTGGCAATATTTTTTACTGTAGTTTTTGATTTATTTTCTAGTATCAGTTGACATAGAAAAGAACGTTTTATAATGATGTAAAATAATGAAAATATTGTTTTATAATATTTCAGTTGTTAATGCTTTTGCACATTTATATGTACATTATGAATGCCTACTATCAACAAGAATAACAGTTTTATAATTTATCTTCAGTGTAGAGAAATAGAAATATGCTCTGGAAAATGTTTTTTCTTTTAAAGTGGAAGAAACAACGACTCAATTAAAGAGGATACAGTGGATACAGTGATAAATGAATCTGAAACCTTGAAAGTTATTTTAATTTTACTGGCCAGAACACAAATGTGACCTAAAATATGTAAATTTATTGGAAAACTGATGAATTGAACGCATAAAATTTCGAAAAATGTTTCCTTTAAACAGGCTTTTTTTGTCAAGAACACATTTGAAGAAATTAAGAGTGATAAACTGGTAATAAACAAACCTTAATAATTGATAACAGCTGAAGAGTAAAAAATGGTAAATGTACAGGTTTAATTAAAATTTGATGCTTGTTGATTCATGAGTGCATAACTCTTCTTTTACTAAACCGACCCTACACGAAAATCTAGAGTGCAATGAGTTCATATGTAATTTTTTTCATTTAAAGCAATATTTAGAAAAAGAGTTTCTTGAAATAAATATCTTTGTAGTAAATGGAAATGCATAGAACTACTCTAACGATGTACTATTTTCGTTAAATAATTTTATTTTTAATTCAATACTTAAGAAATATATAAACGTTGATTATTTTATATATATTTAGATTTAGATTAAATATGGTACTGAATTTATATTCCGATTATAATTTACAACGTAATAGTTTTTACTATTGAGATTTACGATGGTTAAAGATATTTTTCTTTTTACATTTGTTGCAGCTTAGTCATAATTAATTATAATATCATACTGTTTTTAATTATTTGCATTTTTTTATAATATATTTATTTAAAATCAAAGACTTACAATTCATTTTGAAAACTCAAAATCATGGAAACAAATTGATTTAGCTGAAATATAAAAAAATGACTGAACGTGTTAAGACATTTAAGCGTTATTGTGGAGTGTTTTTAATTATCATGAATCATTCTAAAGATTGAGAAAATTCTTAAACTATGTATTTGATTTTCAATATTTGAATTTTCATTGATGTCAGTTGAATTGGAAGTTATTTTTATGTATTGAAAGTTCTGATTTTGTTAAGCACAGTGAACATCTATAAATGTGCATAAGTTAGTGACTTACGCATCGTGACTTACAGGTAGATAATTATTTTTCAGAAAGTATTGCTAACTTAACTTTTATTGTCTATGAACAGAGCTAAATAAAACTGCTTAAATTAGGGCATACTTATCGCAAATCTTTTTAAGCGTTTAATCTGATATTATTCTGAATAAACAATTATTTTTAAAACGGAAATCTCAGTACAAAATAATATATATATACGTTTATGATGATAGAATTTTAAACATTTTGATCTAATTGAAAACAATTCTTACTGTAACATTTTATTATATTATTGTATCTGTTGAAATGTGGTGAAATATTGTAAAATAATGCTTTAGTTGTTAATGTGTTTGTATGTTTTGATGTGCACAAATCATAAAAGTTTCTTAGCTTATATTGAGTATTAAGAAAAACAAATATTCTCTGAAAAGTGTTACTTTCTTTTAATTGGAAGAACAAAGAAGACACAATTAAAAAGTCATAAACGAATCTGAAAACTTAAAAAAAGCCCCAAAAATCCAAAAACTGTTAGTTTTTTTAATTTGTATTTTATTTTCAAGAACTCAAATGTGAACTAAAAATATTTAAAAACTTCAAAATTGAATAATTATTTTCCGAAAAAATATGTTGTCTGTAAATCAGCTTTTATTGTCAAGAAGACATTTGAAGAAATTAAAACATAAATTGGTAAATTGCAAACTTAATTAATTTGTAACAGCTGAGGAGTAAAAAAAGGTAAATATTTCACTTTTAATTAAAATATGATTGTAATTGATTTATACGTGAATAGCTCATCTTTTATTGAACAACTCCACACTAAAAAGCTAGGATCCAATGACTTCAGATACGGTTTTTTCCCCAATTAAATAGAAAGCTATTTTTAGCAAAGGAATTTCAGGAAATAAACCTATTTGTAGTATAATGGAAGATATAGAACTATATTAAATATAAAGTTTTTTCGTACTTTGTTTGACAATTAATTTAATGTTTAAGAAGTAATTAAAATGTTTTTAATGTTTTATATTTATACTTAATATAATGCTGAATTTATACTTTGTTTATAACTCTTTGCATACGATTCAGATTTAGAACGCTTCAAGAAAAAAAAAATTATTTTGAAGTTGTTGCAGCTTATTTATAACTAAAAAAGACATTAAAATGTTTTAATTTATTTTTCAAAGTATAACTATTGAAAATACAATCCTTAGGCTTATTATTCTTATTAAAAACTCAAAATTATGGTAACAGATAAAGTCGCAGTTTTTGGATTTTATATTGACAAGCAAATCTTATCTCGCGGTTCTAAAGAAGCAATAAAAGCTTACATATCAAATAGAACCAACATCTACGGTAGAATGCTATTTACGCTTGCAGATTTTCTTACAAAATATTCAAAGAAATTTCATAGATTTCGTTTTCGTATCACAGATGAAGTAAATAATGTATTTCCGAATGGCACATTTACAGGAATATTAGGGAAAATAAATCGATCAGAAATTGATATTGGCATTCAACCTGTTATTATGGACGAAATAAGTACAGAGGAAGTGGATTTCTCTTTTCCGTATAAACTTTATTCTGCTACATTTCTTACTCGAAAACCAGAATATAAACCACAGATTTTTGGCATTTTACAAACATTTTCATTGTCGCTTTGGATAGCTATCATCTCCATTTTAATTGCCATGTCTTTGGTATATTACGTCACCTTGAAAAAAAGGTATTCATTTGATAAAATTTTACTTCACACTCTTGCGGTTTTGTTAAGGCAGAGTTCTATTTTGAGACCGTCATCCATGATAGAAAACTGTCTCGTGTTTTTGTGGGTTGTAGGGGCAATGTTTCTTTGTCTTGCTTATGATTCCGTATTCCTGTCTTTTCTTGCATTCCCTCCTATTACTCCAATTAAAGATGTGCCACAGTTGGCCAAGGCTGTAAAAGAAGGACGCTATCACTGCATCGCTGACCCACACTCAGCTATTTTTGCATTGTTATTAAAATCAAAACCTGAAAATTTAAGAATAATTGGACGAGATCTTGAGACGAATAATTTAAGTACCGAAAAGACTTTTCAAAATTTTCTTCACGATAGAAGCAAACAAGATCTCGCTCTTATGGTTTATACAGATGTCGTTGATATTTTGAGTGCAGGAAAAAAATTTGTCTCTGAAGATCGTTTCCTTGAAAGCATGGCTGCAATGCCCGTCCGAAAAAACTTCTGTTGCAAAACGTTGTTGAAAAAATTCGTTCATAGACTTATGGCTTCGGGTTTGTATTTCAAGTATAAGAATGATGCATCATTTTTACTTCGTATTCCACGTCTACTGAAATCCCAGGAAAAAGACAACAGTAAAAGAAAATTAACTCTTACAGATGTTGCCGCAGCGTTTATGTTTTTAATATTTGGACACGTCATTTCTTTTCTAGTTTTTATCGTAGAAATAGTGCCAAATCGTATGAAGAAAGTGGCTCGTCTGAAGAAAAATATAAAAAGGAGAATGAAAATCGCACGCAAAGAAGATCCTATTTAATTAGCGTTGAAAATTGAATTTTAAAAACTCTATTCTTATATTAGCAAATCTTATCACATTTTGCAGATGTTGTAATAATACAAAAACTTTGTTTAATTAGCCTTGCACTGAATGTATTTTACACTGAGAATATGACGTCGTATTAGATTTTTTAAATTATATGAAACCATTCTGTAACGAGGATTTTGTATTATTAGTTCTGCACCAAATTACACATTGATCTTTTGGATGTAATTGGCGTGGACCGATTTTAAGCAGTACACATCAGAGAACGTCAAACGCGTTTGAAATACCCAGCCCCCCCCCCCCCACTGTCTTTCATTTTTCTGTCCGAATTTTTATTTCTTCCTTTAGAGCCGGGGAGGAGGTAAATTCGCCAAATGAAAACAGTGGGTGACTACGAAGTTCATCATTCTCTCCTCATTGTTTTCTCCCATATCTCATGAATTCGACGATGCTTTACGTATTATGAGATTGCAGAACTTCCTATGCTGAATATTTAAAAAAAATATTTGAACTGTATTAATATTAATCTTCAAGAATACTATTATTCTTTATTAAAATAATTGATAAATTAAGGTACAACCCATTGTAAATTACATATTACTAATATCAATACATATCACTTATTATAATTAAAAAGTATGTTTTTGTGATTATTGGCATTCTAATAAGTAAATGTTGAATATCTTTGTTTTATTATGCATTTCAATTTTAATCGAGGAAGACTTTTATTGAACATTTCGAACATTTAAAAATCGTTAAGATGTTAAATGTGTTATGCTGAATAAAATAGGTCCCACCGCGCGGATAAAGAAAAAACGTGTAACAAACAAAATTTGTTACAGTAACACTAATTAGTAATGTCAATTTGATAGATTGGAACTAAGCTTAAACATAAATTTTTCAATTCAGCATTTTACAAATTGAGTTTGGCATCCCATTCGTTAATACTTTTTTGTGCGTGATTTTACCGGGGAAAACTTTTGCTAGGAAAAGTTATTTATACCTGATGATGTAAAGCGGTAAGTAGATTTTTTTTTAATATCTTTTCTTAATAAATCAATGATATATATATATATATATATATATATATATATATATATATTATTAGGCCGTATCAAAAGTATTATCTTTTTTGAATGCTTTTATATGAAAGTATATAGCTAGCACTTTCTCATTCCTATTGTTGAATATAAAATGTTATTTAAGAGGATACATGTCCTTCTATATTCTATAATCACACAGGCTTCTTTCTTTCCTTTTTAAATCACATAAAAGTGATTCAAATGTTGAAATTTTATTAATCTTAAGGCGTGATTTGAAACAAGATCTTAAAACCAATAAAGCTGTCCTCAAAACTCGTGCAGTTGGAGGCCAGGGAAAGAGTAGTGTCCAGACAGTTCAAAACAAATCCAAACGTTTTAAGAAGGGGACCTCAGCCTTGAAATCAAATCCAGAAGTGACAGGTGGATTTTAACCAGTTGAAGAAAAAAATGAGAGAATCCATTCTCCACCATCAATTTTGATTCTAAAAATTAACAAAACTACACATTCAAACATTAATAATTCTTGAATGTTTAGATTTGTTAATTTTTATCATCAAAATTTATTATAGTGAATGGATTCTCCTCTTTTTACATGGATGGATTCTCTTCTTTTAACTTACATTCCTGTATATATGTAGCGGTCAAATCTCGTGACTCATTTTTCACGCACTTCCTGTTGACATAGAGCTTTGAAATTTGGAATATATATGTATTCTTGAGGGCAATATGTAAAATGGACATTGATATTTTTAAATTCGATCCTTAAGGGGGGGAGGGTCAACATTGGCCCAAAACTTGCATTTTACCCACAGAAATAACATTATGATTGTTAAATATTAATCGAAAAAATAGCTCCATTGTTGCAACTTTCATCCATTTTAAACGCATTGTTGCCCGCATCATTATGACGTCAGCACTGAGCAAAGGATCCATTTGTGCTTTATAATATAAGTTGACTTTTTTGTAAATTTTAACAAAAGCATCTTTTTTGCCTTTAATTTATTTCTATTCAACAGGTCAAAACGCACCAGTAATTTCTCAGTTTCATTTCAAGGCTGAGGTCCCCTTCCTTAACCCCTTGAGGGACAAGCAATAATGTCTCTGTAATATTGAATTCTCACCAGAATAATCGAATACATGATTTTATTATTTTATAATTCGATTATATTATAATTTTCGATTTTTAAATAAGGAAAAGCAATTTTTAAACATTTTGCTCCCAAAGTGAAAATTATAAAATTTTGTTGAAAGTTTCTGGTGCGAATCTTATTTAAATTAGGTGGGATAAAATGTATCCCACTGCCCCTCAAGGGATTAAAGCGTTTGTATTTGTATTGAACTGTCAGTAAACGCTACTCTTGTACTTCCCTCCAACTGCACGAGTTTTGAGGACAGCTTTATTGGTTTTAAGGCTTAGTTAAAAATCATGTCTTAAGATGCAAGGAATTTCAACATTTGTATCACTCTTTATGTGACCTAAAAAAAGAAACAATGAAGCTTTGGTCATTGAAGAATAGAGAGGGACATGTATCCTCTAAAATAACATTTTGTGTTGGTAAGAAAGTGTCAGATACATGCTTTGGTATAAAAGCAATCAAAAACGAAAATACTTTAGATGCAGCCTGATAACTTCATATTTTAGATTTGGCTTTATTCACAACCGGTATTTTGGCTGCCAATTTAGGGTGAGAATGTCTTATTAGAACAAAGTCACCACAAATTTAGTTTATTTAATATATATAATATTTCTGAAAACAAAAAAGTAAATATTTACTGCAAATATAAAAGTTGTAATAGTATATATTTATTATTTTTCGTACAGACACTAGTGTAATAATTTTAGAAATCATAAGAAACGATAGATTTCGAGAAATTAACGAAGCATTTCTAAAAACAAAATTTCTTGAACTGCGTGCAATTTTCGAAACATTTTCTGAGTAGATATACAGTGCAATAATCAGTTTTCGCACACCGGAATATCGGCTTTTCGGATGCAAAGTAAATGTGAAAAGTAACTCTCAAATAAACATTTTTAGCTGTGTAACTGAATGTATACATACACGAATAACAAAATAATATGAATTTTAATGTTAATGTTATTGCTGTTAATTTAGCACGTTTTTCTGATAACATGAAAATGTTTACTGGATAATTGACATCCTCTAGACTTACATCTCGAGTTGAGAAGACAGATTAATACACAGGAATATATACTCGGAGACGTTTCCGAACATTGCGGGCAGCAGAAGAAGTTTTGTTTTTATAATTACTTGTTTAAATCTCGAAAATCTGTTGGTTTTAGGTGTTTCTAAAAATAAATAAACGCTTTACAGAATCGTGAGTAACTCGGAATCAGTTATTCCATATTTTCTTGCGTGGATATTATATTTTCATAGATTAAGAAACATTTGACTTTTTTACAATATAGAAGTACCGAGAAAATGTACTAACATTTATTTAAGAGAAAGCTAAACCATCTGAATTTCCATTTAATTATTATTTTATGCACTATAAAGATGTAAAAAAAGATAAAATGTGAGAAAACTGCTTTTTACTGCTCTATAAACGACATTTTCAAAACTGTGCAAAAAATACTCAAATCTGAGTACGTCGCATAGTCAAAATATCTCCGAATCAAAATTACTCAAGTTTGAAACAGGTACATACTCATTTCGGAAAACATGCACACACTCAATTCCGGATAGCTCTCGGCAAGTCGTGAGAAAATTATAAGTTTAGAATATTCTTCTCTCAAAGAAGTTTAGGTCAAGTGCCAGGTATGTTCTTATAGAAGAATAAAGATACAGCGTGGGGGATGCTCATGAATAACAAGGAATTTTAGGTAGAGTTAAAAAATGAAAGGCTAGCTCAGGTGGCTATATTAAGTGGCGATTGCAGGTGTGAACGGTAAAGGGGAACCCAGGTGTAAAGTTCGTAACATCGAGAAAAGAAGATGCAATTGTAAGGTAGAGAGCTTAATAAAAAGAAGGAAATAGTAAATGTCATACTTGACAGTGTTAGATAAAATTACGATGCAAGAACGCCCCTTCGACCACCCGGGTTTTAGGAAAGAGAGCGTGGTTTTCGGCTGGAAAAAAGGGTGATGCGATCTCGACGTAGGAGGGATTTATTTGAATGCAAACGAAGAGATATCCAATAATTTTGTTCGGAGGCAGGATTTTAGACAATGAGAAAATTCTAACCATTTGAGCTGATGGAAGGGGAACTTAGGAAAATAGAAGAGGATCAGGATTGGCATAAGAAAAACGGGGCAAAGGTTTTGGGGGGAAAGGACAGCGAGAGAAAAGGGGATGCGTGAGAGAAAAGGGGATGCGTGAGAGAAATGAGGACAGAGAGTGTTGGTTTTGGGGAGTGATGCATCTTGAGTTGGAGAAGAAGGGAGAGCAATTTTATGGAAAGATGGTGGAGTTTAAGTTCTGAAAGAGAGTTGATTTGAGTTGGAGTTTAGGGCAGTTCAGTTGAGTGTGGAGAAAGTGTCGTGCCCTTTTGAGAGATTGTGTTGCCGGGTTGCTTGCAAGGACCGACTTCAGACTGACGTCCGTACTGTTCCAGATTATCACAGGTTTGATTTGTTTTACTACGTATTCCGAAATTATCATTTGATTAATTAGCAAATTATTTTGATTAATAATAAATTTCAGTATGTATAGAGAGAGATTTTTAGGCATCCTACTTTAATTGATTAAATAAAAGTGTATTTGATTAATTAGAATAAATTCTAATTATGTAATGTCAGACTATAAGTATATAGTCTTCAATTGTGTTGTAATAATTTTATGATAATCTTAATAAATGGTTTAGTTTAAATTTAATGTTATATTCATTTACACAACAGAGAAGGCGGGAGGCAATGATCTGCGTACGATTCTGGTTAACCACTATTTATTCACGGGTAACCACTATTCATTCACGGATAACCACTATTTATTCACGGAGCCATGCTAATGTTATTATTATCATTTATTACAAATTTCAATACTTAATTAATAAAAGAAGTACTTAATACTAAAGAGAAGTAATTAATTAATAAATGGAAGTAGCCTACTGAAAGATAATTAAACAAACACCAGATAAGGAGAGTGTTAGGCGGAAGCAGTCACCCCCTCCCAGCATCAAGAATAAAACATCATATGCTCCTATTTGAATATGTGCATATTTCAAAAATGAGTATGAAATGACTTCTACGTACTTATTTTTTAATATTTCCATGTTTCAAAAATGAGTTTCAAGTGATTCTAATCATTTTTTAATATGTCCATGTTTCAAAAATGAGTTTGAAGTGATTCTAATCATTTTTTAATATGTCCATGTTTCAAAAATGAGTATGAACTGACCTTTATGTGCTCAGTTTTGAGTATGTTCATGTTTCAATATTCTGAGTATTTCTGGTATTTCAGAATCGAAAGCATTGGGTCATCCTGTTTGAAAGAAAAAGTTTCGTAACAAAATGAAAACATCGATTATTTTAGATTTGAAAGTGTCATTTTTCTCAGTGCGTCACACTTTAGCTACGCTTAATAGTATAGTAAGATTATTACTAAACATACATTTTAATTACTTTACCGATAACGAATTCAAGCTACTTAAAATATATTTTTAAGCATTTATTACTCAAGGTGTAGATATTGGCGCATATACTGGCGTCGATAAATGAATGATAAGGAGTTTTAGTCTATATTACAATATATATATATATCAGTGAGAAACGACGTTATAATGGACGGTGACGAGGCTAACGAAAAAGGAAGGCTACCGCGGTGCTTTACGCGTATCTTTTTTTACAGTCCGCGGGAGTCACGTGATGCTCGAAACCACCAATGCAAGTGTACGAAAAGAGCAACACGTCACTCTAGTGGTCTGTAAAAAAAGATAAGTGGAATACACCGCGGATGCCTGTCTTTTTCGTTAGCCTCGGGACGGTGACAACGATTTGAGCTGAGTTGCCAATTTCGATTTCATAGAAAATTTATTTACTTCTAAACATACGACAATTTGATTTTTACACTGTCGAAAATTTGTACGAAAAAATTACTCTCAAATAATTTTTCTTTAATTATATCTTACTTTTCTGATGTTTTATGGTTTGTAAAATACCTATGTGATCCAACTCCGTCTTATTGCATTAGAATATAGATAAAGCTGTTTTTTTTAATTGAAAACTCTAATAGTTTTATTTACATTAAAAACATTTTTTGTATTACCCATTTACAAGTCTGGAAAGCATTTATAAATTATAAAATATTAATTATGTATTCAAGTATAGTTTTGAAATTTATTAAAAACGATACTTCCGTGTTAGTCGCATGCCAGGAGTTAATAGCCGAAGAAATTGTAAAAGCTTTCCCTTCTTATAGCAGCATTTTTTATTCTGATAATTTCAGTGGTTTAAGTACATAATTAAATTGACTTATTATTATTACAATTATTTGACTGTTCGAGAGGGACTGATGAGACTGGGAAACAAAGTGTTGAGGTCTTAATAAAATACAAAATATAAAATTCAGCCGAAGCCGAGCCTATAGGCATGCGCGACAGAGAGTAGGGTTTTAAACAAGAGATAAAGGTACACAACAAACACAAAATTTTTGAAAAAGACAAAAATTTAATATCACTGCCGTAGAAGACAAAGCTCCGACCCGAAAATGGGCCTAATCACGCAGCCGGAACTTGAAACCGTTTGGTTTATGTCAAAAATGTTCCGCCAGGAAAATTCCCAACAGCCATTCAGCGGCCCACAACCAACCAAACAAGATTTTAACAATGGTCGATTATTAACAACAATCGTATATACAAAATCCTTTTCAACGAAAAGGCACAAACTTGATACAATGACAGTGGACTACAACAAAATAAAATATAAACTACTAATATGAAATTAATTAACTAATAAATAAGCTACGAAGCAAAACAAAGAAACTCTAATAGGTCTTACAGACAGATAATTTTACATAGTCGGTTTAAGAACTAATCTTACGTAAAGACAAACTTAAATATATAAACTAAAAGCATGTATAACAGCATTTTAACGACTTATTTAGTTACATCGTCAAGACTAATAAGTAGTAAAACTAAGGTTAATAAACAATAGAACACTGTTCACATGGTTCAACGACAAATTTTTTTACATTATCGATTACAAACACTCGGCAAATCCTGTTGGTAATATCCACCAAGTCACATTTATGTCCAAACTATGCCAGTTTTAATAATAGTCCACGACTTGAAATAAAGTTCAAAATACCGTCAAATAAATGACTTTAAAAGTTTTATAGACAAAAATGCAAAGAAATTAAGCTTCATCACCAGACAAATGACATAACCAAATGAACAATCATCCATTGCATTCGTCAAACATTGTTAAAACAATAAATGCGGATTAGACGTATTTGATTTTAACACTAAATGTACTCAAAACCTGTATCTTTTTATAGAATACAATCCATTCAAAATATTATAGTTTTCCGCAAGCTTTGAATAGTTCGCAGGGTTCAGAATATTTTTTTGCAAGTTTTCACGTAACGAGTATTTTCTCACAAATCTAAAGAGATGTCTCATTGAAAAGCACCTATCAAAAATATAGTGCACAACTGTGCCCCGAGAGCCACAATCACAACTGTCTGATTGTCTTTTACATATTTTACGCAAAATGCTATATAATATATGCTATAATAGGAGTGCCTTATAATTTCTGGCAATGGTGTTTTTTCAACAAACAAAAATAATAGCTGAACTGTTGCTAAAATTGAAGAATATATATAATTCAATTTCCAAAAATTCTCCAATTTGAATTATTCTTTTTATTAATACTAGAGGATCCTTCGCTTACTTCCCGGGTAACAGAACACACTGCCCAGTGCACAAAGCAAAAGTGAAAAATCATATATATTTTTTTATTTTAAATTCTAATAATTTTTTCATATTTAATTCATTTTAACACATGCAAAATTTTGTAATATTCATGCTTCTAAATTATTTTTTAAGCCACAAAAAAAAGAATGGAATTGAAGTTTTCAAAAAAATTGCATTTGAAAGTGAATGTTGTTTTTATTGGATTGTATAAAAAATAAAAGATTGTGACGATTAGGAGTAATAAGGGTTGTGAAAACTTAAAAAAAAATGGTTGTTCGTTTCGTTGCGACAGTTGATATGACATCAGCGTTAATCTCGGTTTTTCCTTTGCAATATAGGTAATCAATACGAATTGTAATTTTTTCCAACTCTTTGTTTGTTTTCGTTACCAATCAGTATGATTATGTTAAAATAATTAAAGAGATTATTTGTGTTTGTTTATGCATTATGATAATAGCACAGAAATTTGAAAAAATATATTCACACAAAAGGATTATTTGACATTTCAGAGTTAACAGTTTACAATTTATCGAAAGTTTTTATTTCATATCGGATCAATCCTCAGATATTTCACAATAACAACTCATTTGAATTGTTTAAATTATGCGAGTATATTATGTTTTATCATTAAGCAATGCTTATTCCTTCATGGGTAGGTAGCTGTTTTGTTATAATAACGACACTTGTTAAGATTTGAATGTGAAAAAGTTGGTATATGCAAAATCACATAAATACATGTGCGAAATCAAACTAAACGTATTTCCAAAGAAATGATTACTTAATACGCGAGTATTGGCGCATTTACTGAAGTTAAAAAATAAGTGCTATGTTTTAGTGAAAATGTAATTATTTAGATTACACAGTTTTTCCATAAAAGAGATGATATAACTCGAAAAACTCATTTATGAAATGAGACTAAAAATATGTTTAATTAGATGTATTACTTAGGATGTGTGTATTGTCACTTATACTAAAGAAAAAATTAAATATTTTGATCCCACTGGCAATAATCATTATTGTAGTTTTTGATTATTTTAGTGTTTCAGTTGAAATAGAAAGAAATGTTTTATAATGATGTAAAATAATGAAAAAAATGTTTTATAATGTTTTAGGTCTTAATGCTTTTGCAAATTTGTATGTGCATTACGAATACATACTATCAACAAGCATAACAGTTTCCTAATTTATCTTCAGTGTACAAAAAGACAAATATGTTCTGCAAAATTTTATTTCCTTTGAATTGGAAGGAACAGAGACATAATTAAAGAGGATAAAAGTGATAAACGAATCTGACACATTAAAAAGACATTTAAATTTGAATTTTATTGTCTAGAACTCAGATGTGAATTAAAATATGTAAATTTATTTGAAAACTGCTAAATTGAACACATAAAAATCCGAAAATCCGATTTATCTCGATAGTACAGAAACACTAATATGCTCTGGAAAATGTTATTCCCTTTAAATTGGAAGAAACAACTGCATTGTTAAAGAGGATAAAAGTGATAAATGAATCTGAATCCTTGAAAAGATATTTTAATTTGGATTTTACTGTCTACAACTCAGTTGTGAAATAAAATAAATAAATTTATTTGAAAACTGCTATATTGAACACATAGAAATACTGTTTCCATTAAACAGGTTTTTTTTGTCAAGAACACATTTGGTGAAATTAAAACTGATTTACGAGCTTAAATAATTGGAAACAGCTGAAGAGTAAAAAATGGTAAATATAGAGGCTTAATTAAAATTTGATTCTTGTTGATTCGTGAGCGCATAAATCTATTTTTAGTAAACTGACTCTATGGAAATCTAGAATGCAGTGAGTTCATATGTGATATTTGCATTTAAATCGAAAGTGATATTTATCAAAAGAATTTTTTGAAGTAAATATATTTGTATTAAAACGAAATGTATAGAACTATTCTAACGATGTACTATTTTCGTTACATAATTTAAAATGAAAATTTAAGAAATAATTAGGCGTTGATTATTTTAATAGATTTATATTTAGACTTAATGTCATACTGAATTATATTTGTTAATGTACAATTGAGATTCCGAATGGTTCAAGGAATTATTTTTATTTTACAGTTGTTGCAACTTATTCATAATTAATTAATACATCAAGCTGTTTTTAATTTATTTTTTTATCATATATATATTGAAATATAAAGACTTAAAATTCTTATTCAGAACTCAAAATTATGGAAACAAATTGATTTAGCTGAAGTATAAAAAAACTGACTGAACGTGTTAAAAACATTTCAGTGTTATTAAGGAATGTTTTTAACTTTTATGAATCATTCTAAAGATTGAAAACATTCTTAAAGTATTTCAATATTATCACCATCATTGAATTCAGTTGCATTCGAATTTTTTTTAATGCATTAAAAGTTATGATGTAATTGTTGCAATTTATTAAGCATAATGAATATTTATAAATGTGCATAAATTTCTTATTATTCTTGACTTACAGGTAGATAATTATTCTTCAGAAAGTATTACGAATTTGTCCAAGAACACATCTAAAAGAAGTAAACTGGTTACATTATGGGATACTTACCGTAAATATTTTTAAGCGACTAACCTGATTGGTGTAGCAATTATTCTAAAGAAACTACTATTTTTAAAATCAAATTTTCAGTATAAAATAATATATATAAAACTGAAAAAGCATTAAACATTTCAATCTCATTAGAAAAAATTATTACTTTAGTCCTTAGTTATATTTATTGTATTAGTTGAGATAGAATGTAATGTTTTATAATATTATAAAATAATGAAAAAGTTGGTATATATTGTGTTTTACTTGTTAATGTAGTTAAACATTTTGATGTGCATTAAGATTATGTACTATCAACATTCATAAAGACGATAAAAGTAATAAATTAATCTGAAAACTCAAATAAACAAGAATCCAAAAATTGTTCTTTTAATTTGAAAAGTACTGTCAAGAATTATTTATCAACAACAACGGTCAAGAACTAGAACATGTAAATATACTTGAAAAATTCTAATTTGAACAAATATTTTATGAAAAAATATTCTTTTATTTTAAACCGACTTTTATTGTCCAGAATACATCTGAATTAATTAAAACTGATAAAGTGGTTAATACAAAGTTAAATAATTGGCAACAGCTGAAGCGTAAAAAGCTAGTAAATATTTAGCTTTAATTAAAATTTGATTGTAGTTGATTCATGCGTGTATAGCTCTTCTTTTGTTAAACTGATCCACATGAAAACCTAGAATGTAATGAGTTCAAACCTATTTTTTGAAGTGAAATAGAAAAGTGATTTTTAGCAAAAGAATTTCGTGAACACACTGCCCACTGCAGAAAACAAAAGTAAAAAATCATATATATTTTTTAAATTTTACATTCTAATAATTTTTTTCATATTTAATTCATTTTAACAGATGCAAAATTTTATAATATTCATGCTTCTAAATTACTTTTTAAGCCAAAAAAAAATGAGTAAATTGAAATGAAGTTTTAAAAAAATTTGAAAATTTGAAAAAAATGTGCATAACATATTTAAAGTATAAAACGAAAAATATAGAAATACTCGAACAATACAGTATTTTCGTTTCTTTTTATGATTCATTATTCAATATTTAAGACATAATTAAATGTTATTTATTTTTAATTATTTATATTTAGGGTTAATATCATGCTGAATATGTATTCGGCCTTTATTTCTAACACACGATTCAGATTTAGAATGCTTCATGAAATTATTTATTAATTTAAAGTTGTAGTTTGTTCATAAAATATAAAGACATTAAATAGTTTTTAATTTATTTTTTATAGTATATCTATTGAAAATTAAAGGCTCACAATTCTTATTCAAAACTCAAAATTATAGAAACAGATAAAGTCGCAGTTATTGGATTATGTGTTCACATGCAAATTTTCTCTCTCGGATCAGAAGAAAAAATGAAACCTTACATATCACGTAAAACCAATATCTATGGTAGAATTCTGTTTACACTTGCAGATTATCTTTCTAAATATTCAAAAAAATTCGATCGAGTTTCTTTTCGTTTCACAGATCAAGTAAACAACGTATATTCGAATGGTACGTTCACGGGAATAATGGGGATGGTAAATCGATCGGAAATTGACATTGGCGTTCAACCATGTACAATGAACACAAAAACCACAGAGATGATGGAATTCTCGTATCCGTATAAACTCCATTCTTCAACATTTGTGGCTCCAAAAGCAGAATATAAACCCCAGATTTTTGGCATTTTCCAAACATTTTCCTTGCCACTTTGGATAGCTATCATCTCAGTTTTAATTGCGATGTCTTTTATATATCACGTCACTTTGAAAAGAAGGTATTCATTTCATAAAATTTTGCTTCACAATTTTATAAGGCAGAGTTCTATTTTAACACCATCATCAGTGATAGAAAACTTGCTCGTATTTTCGTGGGTTGTAGGAGCAATGTTTATTTGTCTGGCTTACGATTCCGTATTCCTGTCTTTCCTTACATTCCCTCCTATCATTACAAATAAAGACGTTCCACAGTTGGCCAAGGCTGTAAAAGAAGGACAATATCACTGCATAGCGAGTCAAGCAGCAGTTTTGTTTCAACATTTATTACGCTCAAAACAAGAAAATTTAAGAATAATTGGTCAAGACCTTAAGACTAATAACTTAAGTAATGGAAATACTATTAAAGATTTTTTTCACGATAGAAGCAAACAAAATCTCGCTTTTCTAGTAGATACAAATGTCATTGATGTTTTCAACGTAGGAAAAAAATTCATCTCTGAAGACCGTTTCCTTGAAATCATGGCTGCAATGCCTCTCCAAAAAGGCTTTTGTTGCAAAAAAAAATGATAGACAAATTCGTTTATAGATTTATGGCTTCGGGATCTTATTTCAAGTATCAGAATGATGGCATATTTTTACTCCGTATGCCACGTCTACTCGAATACGAAGAAAAAGACACCACTAAAAGAAAATTAATCCTTACAGATGTTGCTCCTGCGTTTATATTTTTAATTTTTGGATACATCATTTCTATCTTAGTTCTTATCGTAGAAATATTATCACATCGTATGAAGAAAGTGGATAGTTTGAAGAAAAATATAAAAAGAAGAATTAGAATCGCTTACAAAGAAGATTGTATGTAATTAAGTTTGAAAATTGAATGGTAATTACTTTGTTCGCAGAGTACCAAATCTTATTATATTTTGCAGACGTGTATAAAAATATTACGATACTTTCGTATAATTAGAACTAGACTGATTTGTACTATTTTGTTGCTCTGATAATATCACATTGGATTACTTTTTTTTTTAATACGAGACTACTGTGCAATGAAGATTTTGTATGATTAGTTCTGCACCAAATTACAGATTGATCTTATGGTATGGAATTCGCGTGAGGAGATTTTAGCGAAAAAGAGCACCTCCGAGGACGTCAAACACGTTATAAATCCCCCGCCTAACGCTCTCATTTTCCTGCACGAAATTTTATTTCTTCCTTTGGAGTCAGGAAGGAGATATATCCACCAAATGAAAACAATAGGCGACTTCAAAATCTTCATTATTCTCTACTCAATATTTTTGCTTGTATTTTCTAAATTCGGGGATGCTTCACATATTGATAATGATATTGCAGAATTTCCATTGCTGAATTTGTAAGAAATATTTGAACTGTATTGTTATTTTTCTTCGAGACTATTATTATTCTTTATAAGATAATTGATAAATCCCTTGGTAAATTACTTATTACAAACACTAATGCATCAATACTTATTTTTTAAAAAGCATGTTTTTGTCATTATTTGCATTCTAATATATAAAAATATTGAATATCTTTGTTTTACTGTGCTTTTCAATTTTAATAAAGAGAATTTATAGTGAACATTTTAAACATTTTAAAAGCGTTAAGATGTAAGTAATTAATAATCTGCTCATAAAAAAGTAAACAGAGTAAATTAATAAATTATACTATCAATTCATTAATTTATATGTACTAATTTGTGTATTTCCGAGAAGTTTGCAAGATATTTTTCTTTTTTCAAACATATTTTGAAATATCGTTTTTATTGACAAAGTGTCACACTTGCTTTTTGTTTCACCATGTTTGTATTTTTTCTGTTCTTTGCGTACAATTAACTAGGCGTTCTTTTTCTTTTTGTTTTCCTGAATTACATACGAATATTAAACTGTATTGTAGTTTTTTATGTATTATTTATATAAAAAATTTTAATTAAATTATTAAAGCAAAAAATATAATAAAAAAAATAATAATAAAGTGGAAAATAATGTATAAGTGGAAGATTTTGAGTCCTGAACAATGAGACGTTCTAAAAAACTTTAAGTTTCAATATAAAATATCCTGGAAAACAAGTCTTATTCACAGAGTTCAGTTGCATCAAGCAAGAAGTGTTAAATAACTTAAACAGTGTGTGTAAAAATTTATAATTTTAGTGTTTTAAGTGTTTTTTAAAAATGATATTTAAAAGGACATTTCATGGAAAATCATTTAACTTAAAAACATAAAATAAATCCATGTTTGAAAATTTTTTAATTTGTTAATATTTTTCATATGTATCTTTTTCACCATATCTTCCGAAGCTTAGTTATGACAGATAAACATTAAAGTTGCAGAACAGACATTTTTTTTTGCCATATAAAATAAACCTTGAAATGGAAAAATGACAACAAAATTTCATAAAGGCAGCTCCCAAAGCTCAAAAACAATTGGAACATAAAATTTTAAAAAATAGGCGTAATTCAATTGGAAAGAATATAATGGAAAGGAACTACAGACATAAGGTAAAGAAAACTTCTTTTTTTTTTAAAAAAAAGTCCAATTATTCAGAATCTAAAAAGAAAATCAAGACAGTCATGATTGGTTTTGCTTAATTTGTAAGAAAAATAAATTAACAGAAATGATTCAGTGTTGAGAATGCCAAATATGTCCCCATGTTGTGTGCGCTGGAATAAAAAATGAACCACAGAAACTCATGCGTAAGCCTTGCATCACTTCTTACATGATATTCAAGTAACTGACAATTAGTTCCATAATTTCTATTCTTAATTACTAATTTGCTAGAACGAAAAATAGTGAAAATTTGAATAGGAAAAGGCTGTTAGTTTTTTTGGTTTTTTATCTCTATATATTAAAATAAGACGATTTTCTAATTTTATGATTTTGAGATTCATAGCAGGTATTCCGCTATAAGTACACGAAGTTTCAATTCTATAGGTTAAATAGTTTCTGAGAACCGGCTCTGTGACCGACAGACAACGAAGCGGGAGTAATAGGGTTTCGTGAGATGAACGAAACCCTAAAAATAAACAAAAGAAATTCATGTGTAAGCCTTGCATCACACTTTACATAATATTGAAGTAACTGACAATTAGTTGCATAATTTCTATTCTTAATTACTTATAACTTTGATTTATATTTTGAATACATTTTGATTTAAAACAATTACTCTTACTTTCAGACATTTGACTTCATTATATTCCATTGTTGTTGTTTTGTTTGATTATTTCCTCAATTGCAAACTTTGCTTTTAATAAAATTATTTATATTCCCATCTCATTAAAACAGCCTAATATTGTTTTGGTAATACATTGTTTTGGTCCTTCTTAGGCGACCAGTCGCTGAATTTGGACCACTTTTGGCACATTTTTCAAATTAACATAAAACTTAAGATTTTTAAAAAGAAATTGTTCTAAATATTTATTTAGTTAGTAGATGAAGGAGATTGACCACATGTAACGATATTTTGCAGATATTACAAAAATGAAGTAAGTTACACCTGAAAATATATAAAGTGGTCCAAATCCGGCTACTCTTCCCTATATGTAATTCCATTTCCAAAAAGTCGCTCTTTTAAGTTAATCTTTTTATTAATACCAGAGGATCCCACCCGTACTTTCCGGATTACGAAACTTACTGCCTGCTGCAGAAAACATAAGAGAAAATCATATATATATATATATATATATATATATATATATATATATTGTAATGATAAACTGTAATAAATTTTTCAAATTTAAATTATTTTAACAGATACATACTTCTAGATTATTTTTAAAACCATGAAAAATTTGTGAATTCAGATGAAGTTTTCAAAGAAATTACATTTGAAGTGCATAATTTTTTTATTTGATGGAGTAAAAATTAAAAAAATGTCATGCTTGGAAGAAATTAAATTTGTGAAAATGGTAGAAAGGGATTGCACAGTTCGTTGCGGCAATCAATATGACGTCAACATTAATTGTGGTGTTTACTTTATAATATAGATAATCAATACGAGTTGTAATTTTTCCAACTGAGTGTAAGTTTTTTTTACCAATCAGTATGATTATGTTAAAATAATTAAATAGATTATCTGTGTTTGTTTATTATACTTACTCAATAATTTCAAAGAAAACTATTCACAAAAAGGAATATTTGACATTTTACAGTTGACACTTTACAATTCAGCAATTGCTTTTATTTCATATCGATCACTCCTCAGATATTTCACAATAACAACTCATTTGAATTGTTTAAAAAATATTTTTTCATCATTAGGCAATGTTTATTCCTTCATGACTAGGTAACGTTTTTGTTATAATAAACACACATATTCAGATTTAAGCGGTTTTGCATAAAAGAGGTCGTGTATGCAGAATCAGAAAAATACATTTGCGAAATCATACTAATATAATGCAAAGCAAAATGATTACTTAACACATGAGTATTGTCTCATTTACTGAAGTTAAAAATAAGTATTACGTTTCAGTAAAAAAGTAATTATTTAGAATACACAGTTCTTCCATTAAAGAGATGATATGCTCAGAAATCTACGAAAAACACTTTTATGAAATGAGACTAAATATATGTTTAATTAGTTCAATTACTTCAGGTGTGTGTTGTGTATTGTCGCATATACAAAAGCGAATATTAAACGTTTTGATCCCATTTTCCATAATTCTTTTGATTATTTTATTTTATCAGTTGGAATAGAATGAAATGATTTATAATGTTGCAAAATAATGAAACAAAAATGTTTTGTAATGTTTTAGTTGTTAATGTAGTTGAACATTTTGATAGGTATTATTAATACCTTCTATCAACAAGCATTCTACTTTGTTAACTTATATTGAGTGCACGGAAAGACAAACATTGTGTGGAAAATGTTATTTTTTTTAAGTTGGAAGAAAAGTATTGTTGGAAGAAAAGTCTGAAAAGTACTTATCTCTTTAAACCAGTTGTTATTTTTGAAAAAAGATCTGAAGTAATGAAAACTGATAAACAGGTAAATTACAAGCATAAATAAATGGTAAAAACTGAAACATAAAAATACCGACAAATACTTATTTTTAATTAAAAATTGATTGTAGTTTATTTATGATTGCACAACTTTTCTTTCAAGTGACTTTGCAAGGAAATATAGAAGGCAGTGAATTCATATTTGATTTTATGAATTAGAAAGTGATATTTAGCAAAATAATTTCATGAAATAAACATATTTGTAATATAACGAAATATATAGAATTATTCAAACCATGAAGTATTTTCGTTAATTTATTTTATGCTTAGTTTAATATTTAAGAAATAATTATAGGTTATTTATTTTTAATAATTTTTGTTTAGACCTAATACCATACTGACTATAATTTCTAACATGCGACTCAGATTCAGCATGCTTCAAGAAATTATTTTATTTTAAATTTGCTGCAGCTTACTCGTAATTAGTAACGACAACAAATAGTTTTTAATTCGTTTTTGATAATATATATCTTTTAAAAATTAAAGGCTTATAATTCTTATTCAAAACTCAAAATTATAGAAACAGATGGACTTATCTGAAGTATAAAATACTAACTAAAGGTGTTAGGCCATTCCAGTGTTAGAGTTTATTTTCATATCTCAGAACAAGAAAATTACGCATTTCCGAATGGTACATTGACGGAAATACTGGGAATGATAAATCGATCAGAAATTGATATTGGCGTTCAACCAGTTACTATGACTGAAGTAATCACAGAAATAGTGGATTTCACTTTCCCGTATAAACTTCTTTCTTCTACATTTCTGACTCGAATAGCAGAATATAAACCCTATATTTTTGGCCCTATTTTGTTGTTATGTTAAATTCCAAAGAAAATGTCCATGAAATCAACTATTAATTCGGCAGTCTAGCCAAACTCAATTTATTACGTATACAAATGTAACTAGAATATAACATCGATTTTACGACTATATACTTTTGAATAAAATATTATTTTTTAATCAAAGTAAGTATTATAAAAATATTTTTGGAAAAATCATATAAAAATTTCAAATCATTTCCTGAATAATATAAAGTTTATCATATCATTCGATATTTACGATAATTGTATAAAAAGTCATCAATTTCTAATCTTAAAAATATTTGAATGTTTTTATTTCATGTTAAAACGTTGTTAAAAAAGAGATTTGACGTATATTTAAATTTTTAAAATCGAACATGCTTCATGTGGGAAACAACTAAATTTATGATTCAGTCGATAAACTAATTATTTTTACCTAAAACGTTTTTATCTTAACATAATTAACTATTGCCACCTATCAGATGAGCAATTCTACATTCTTATAACCTTTTCATAAAATCGATTCTTGAACTAATATATTGATAATACAAAAGTTCAGTCAGTTTATCAAATAAAAAACATTTGAATAATTTTGAGCAAAGTCTGCTTTCGAAATGTTCAACACCATGAATAATATATTATTGTTAAAGTGGAGATTACAGGAGACTTTTTTCTTTTAAATTATTATTTACTGGGTTATTCAGTAATTTATTCAGATATACCTACCTATGTAATTAGTAAATTGCAATAAACACTTTGCAGTGGAAAGTGTGTTTCGCGTTGCAATCATTCTCTGAAAAAAAATGAGCTTATTTAGTTATATGCTGAAGATAAGCAAAAAGCTAAAAAACACTACGTAATTGTGTATACTTATCTATACTGAATGCAGAACTTTGACAAATCTCTCAATTTAATTGATTTAGCTTTTGGTGACAATAGAACAGAATTGAATTAATGACTAGTAAAAAAAGTTTGTTCTGAAAAAACTCCAGGTTTAAAAATGTGCAAAAACATTTATATTATTATTATGTTCAAGTGCAGATCGTAAGTTATTTTTTCTTTCTACAAATTGTCCTTTACAGAATTTTTAATTAAAGAATTCCGGCAAATTTCTTTAAATAATTGAAAATAAATAACATTATAAATAAATACTATATATTAAAACAACTATACACTCTGTTCTTATGATGACATGTTTTACTGAATATATAATTTTGCAAATTCGTCCAATTTAATCGTTATATTTCCCGAAAGAATAAAACAATACATTGATAGTCACTTATGGAAAAAGTTTGTTACAACAATGCTTTACTTAATTTTTTTTTAAAACAATTTACTATATTATTATCGCCATATTTTAGGTGATGTTTCACTTTTAAAAAATTCCCCTTTATCAACTACCAAGTAAGTTATTCCCTAGTCATATGAGTTTGAACATGTATCCGATTATTAAATAGATGGGCTGACTACAAGCCACATAATAACTGAAAAAGTTAATGATAAATTTTGTTTTCAAAATGTTTTAGTTTAAGAAAAAATTAACACTTTTCTCTAATAATTATGGTCATGCGATAGGTAGTATTTTACCTTTTAAAATCTTCTCAAATAAGTTCCAGCAAACTATTAGCTGTACAGGCAATTTTCAATATGAAATCAATTATATTTAACTGATATGCTGTAATGCGGTTATTTTCATAACTGAAAAAAATATATTTGCTCGAAAATTGTGCTAAAATTAGTAGTGGTGCAACCAAGATCTCGCTTCGGAAGTGTTTTGAACAATAATTATGCTTCAAATAATTTCAAATTATATAATATATTCAGTAATTAAGTGCAGATTAAAGCCAGTTTCTCAATGCTCTGATTGGAGTTTTATTAGGGGGTCTCCCTCCCCTATGTATGAGGGGAGTCTCCCTCCCCTCATACCCTTCCTTCACTTCACCAGTTAACTAGCCAATGTACTATGTCGTAGACGTCATGCACAATGAAATTTCATTTTGAAAGCGAAATTTAAACACAAAATAGTTATCGATAGCTGAGAGTATAAGCATCTGAATCATATTTAAACTGCTTATTGCAGTTTTTGAACACTATTTTTCTGCAAGTTGCTGAGAGCGCCAAAAGTTTTAAAATGTTGCTGAACTTACATAAAATTATTGCGCATTCAAACTTATACTTTTAGAAATGTATGTTACTTGAAGGTAAATATTTATAATTACTTAGAATGTTCTTTAAATTTACTTTACTTTAAAGTATTCGTTTTGCATAGAAATGTATTCTAAGATTCATTATACATTTCTTGACTCTTAAATATTTTCAACCATCCTCCAACACAAGGCTTAAAATAACTCATTTAAATTATTTCTGCATGGAAATACGAAATTGCTTAGATATTTCTTGTCTGTGGACCTTTATAATTATTTTCGAAGTTGTGTCCTAGTTTTAACTGAATTTCAATGGCTTAAATCTAAGCAACTTATGAACTTCGTAACATTTATCGTCGAACATTTTATCAGCTCAATGATAAAACTAAGATCTTGATCCAGGGCATATTTTGAACAATGATTGTGCTTTAAAAATTTCAAGTTTTAACAACTTCAATAATTTATATTCATATAAAACAGGTTTCTCATACTCTGTGAGGAATTTAATTCTCCCTCCCATTATACAATATTACCACTTTTATATGCCAGTGAAGTAGCCAATGTACTGTTATAAGACATCATGCGTAGTGAAATATTGTTTTTGAAAAATATGTTTTAACATAAAATACTTCTGAAAGATCAATGAAATTTTCAAAAACTGAATATTATTTAAGCGTATGAAGAAGAACTATTATTGTAATTTCATCAGATACGATTCTATGAATTGGCGAGAGAACAACTAGCATTTTAAATGTTGATGTGACATACTTTAATTTGCATTTCATAGAAAACTTACCTTAAAGGTAAATGAATTAGTTTTCTTAGAAACTGTTTTCGCTGAAATATAAAAAAAATGACTTGATGCGTTAACGTCATTTAAATCTTATTGTGGTGTGGTTTTAATTATTATGAATCATTTTAAAGATTGAGAATATTCTTAGACTAGTTTACTTTCAAGTTTAGAAACTTCATTGAAGTCAGCTGGATTTTTAGATGTTTTATGTATTGAAAGTTATAATGTAGTTGTTGCGATTTTGTTAAGTATAATGAATATCTATAAATGTGCGAAAGTTTCTTATCAGTCTTGACTTACAGGTAGACAAATATTCTTCAGATGGCTTTTATTGTCCAAGAACACAGCTGAAAAGATAATTAGTTAAATTACGGGATAATTACCGCAAATATTTTTAAGCGTCTAACTCGATTGGTGTAGATATTATTCCAAACAAATTATTATTTTTAAAATTAAAATTTCAGTGCAAAATAATATATATAAAAACAGATAACATTTTAAACATTTTTTCCCATTGGAAACAATTTTTACTTTAGTTTTTTATAATATTATTGTGTCAGTTGAAATAGAATGAAATGTTCATAATGTTGTAAAATAATGAAAAAAGTTGGTGTATAATGTTTTAATTTTTAATGTAGTAGAAAATTTTGATGTACATTATGAATACACGTTATAGACAAGAATAACAGCTTGCTAATTTGTACGAAACAACAAGACACAACGAAAGAAGGTAAATGTGATCAATTAATCTGAAAACTTAACAAACAAGAAACGAAATTTTTTTATATATTTGAATTTTGATTTTACTGACAAGAACTCAGCTGTGAACTAAAAAATCTAAATTTATTTGACATCTGCTAAATTGAATAATTATTTTCCGGAAGATATTGTTTTCTTTAAACTGGCTTTTATTGTCATGAACATTTCAGAAGCAATAAAGCTGATAAACTGCTAAATTACAAGTATAAATAATTCATAACAACTGAAGCGTAAATTCTAGTAAATATTTACTTTAATTAAAATTTTATCGGTTTTTATTTATACGCGAATAACTCTTCTTTTATTAAATTGACCCCACACGAATATCTAGAATGCAGTAAGTTCAGATGTGATTTAAAAAAAAATGAAATAGAAAGTGATTTTTATTAAAGGAATTTCTTGAAATATACATGTTTATAGTTTAACAAAAAAATATAGAACTATTCTGATCATGAAGTATTTTCGTTACTTGATTTGATACTTAATTCAATATTTAAGGAATAATTAAAGATTGTTTGTTTTTAATGATTTATAATTAGGTTTAATATTTTCCTGAGTTAATATTCAACCTATAACTTCTAACATACAACTCAGATTTAGAATGCTTGAACAAATTATTTTTTATTTTAAAGTTGTTGCAGTTTACGCATAATTAATAAATACATCAAATGGTTTTAATTTAGTTTTGATATGTATTGAAAATTAAAGGCTTACAATTCTCATTCCAAAACTCAAAAAAAAAAATATGGCAAAAGATAAAGTCGCAGTTATTGGAATGTATGTCGGCAAGAAAGTTTTATCTTTGGGATCTCCAGAAAAAATAAAAGCTTACTTATCAGATAAAACCGATATATATGGTAGAATTCTATTTACACTTGGAGATTATCTTACAAGATATTCAAAAAAATTCGACAGAGTTCGTTATCGTCTCACAAATGAAGTAAATTATATATTTCCGAATGGAACACTGAAAGGAATAATAGGGATGGTAAATCGATCAGAAGTTGATATTAGCGTTCAACCACATACTATAAACGAAGCAAGAACAGATATGGCGGATTTTACATATCCGTATAAGCTTCATTCTGTTACATTTGTGACTCGAAAAGCAGAATATAAACCACAGATTTTTCACATTTTCCAAACATTTTCATTGCCACTTTGGATAGCTATCATCTCAGTTTTAATTGCGATGTCTTTGGTATATTACGCCACCTTGAAAAGAAAGTATTCATTTGATAAAATTTTACTTCACACTTTTGCGGTTTTGTTAAGGCAGAGTTCTATTTTAAAACCGTCATCAATGATAGAAAACCTGCTCGGCTTTTCGTGGGTTGTAGGAGCAATGTTTCTTTGTCTGGCTTATGATTCCGTATTCCTGTCTTTTCTTGCATTTCCCCCAATGAATCAAATTAAAGACGTGCCACAGTTGGCCAAGGCTGTAAAAGAAGGACACTATCACTGCATAGTGCCTCGACAGTCATCTATTTTAGAACTATTATTAAAATCCACACAAAAAAATTTAAGAATTATTGGACAAGACGTTGAGAAAAATAACTTAAGTAACGGAGATACTTTTGAAGATTTTCTCAACGGTATAATGAAACAAGATCTCGCTCTTCTAGTAACTACAGATGTCGTTGATATTTTTGCAGTAGGAAAAAAATTCGTTTCTGAAGACCGATTCCTTGAAAGCATAGCTGCAATGGGTGTCAGAAAAACATTTTGTTGCAAAAAACTGGTGGAAAAATTCGTTCATAGATTTATGGCTTCGGGATTGTATTTCAAGTATCAGAATGATCAAGCATTTTTATTTCGTATGCCACGTCTACAGAAATACGAGGAACAAGACACCAGTAAAAGAAAATTAACTCTTACAGATGTTATTCCTGCGTTTATGTTTTTAATATTTGGACACATAGTTTCTTTCTTAGTAGTTATCATGGAAATATTATCCAATCGTAGAAAGAAAGTGGATCAATTGAAGAAAAATGAAAAAAGGAGAATGAGAATCGCATACAAAGAAAATCTCATGTAACTTAGAAATTTGAATTTGAATTTATCTATTCTCATATTATCAAATCGTATTATATTTTGCTAATGTTGTATGAAAACAATACGAAAATTTCGTATAATTAGCATTTCATTGAATTCTACTATGTATTTTACTATCAGAAAATCATATTGTATAAGATTTTTAAAGTTATGTGAGACTGTTATGTAAAGATTTTGTATGTTCAGCTCTGCACAAAATGACACATTGATCTTGTGGTATGAAATTGGCGAGAAAGGACATTAAAGAAAAGGTACACATCAGAGAACATAAAACGAGTTTGAAATCATTCTCTCTCTCTCTCATTCTGCTGCCCAAAATTTTATTTCTTCTTTTAGTACCAAGGAGGACATAAATCCGCCAAATGAAAAAGTAGGCGAGTACATTCTCCCTTCAATGTTTTCTCTTGTATTTCTTGAATAAAGGGGTACTTCATACCGAAAAAATTAAAGAATAAAAAATTATAAACACTTGCGTATTTTTCACACTCTGTATGTTTAGCAACGCCAAAATAGCGAAATAAGTGCAGAAAATATATATGCAAGTATGACATTCAAATACTCAATTTTTTTCTTTATTTTTTAAGAATAAATGTACATCTTTTCTCGTCTGTATATATATAAAATAGTCTTTAATATGAACCAATAAGATTACATATAAGATTTCCTAAAGGATGGGGGTGATAAATGTAATAAACTATGCTGACAATCATGGTGACAATGAAACAAAGAATTTCTTTATTTCACGAATTGAGCAGGATACGAAATGCACTGCTGTGTTCATTCTCTGTCTTGTGTTTTCCGATTGCTGTTTCCTCATTATTTTTTTCTGTTGCTGAACACAGATCTACCTGGACGATAATTTCCTTCATAAAGGAAGCGATCACTGATCGGCTTTCTTTTATTCGCTAGATGATATTAAAGTAGCTAATCAGAGAAAATCCCTATTGCAACGAAGGGCATGATATGGAAACTGATGGCAATGTCAGAAGTATGTTCAAAAATCTTTTGAATGATACATCATTCATCAATGTGCGTAGAAATAAGGATGTTAGTAACAGAAATAGTCTGCATATAAGGTATTTTTAAATAGATTGATATCGTAAACATATATATCAGCATTTCTTGGCGTTTTTTCCAATGTAAAGATTTCCGGTATTTTAGATCCTAAATGGGGTAGCGTGTAAAACCTAGAAATAAGCTAAGCTAAAATAAACAAAGGTGACTTTATTTAAAGATGCAAACAGGTCAATTTTGTCATTTAAAAGAAATTAATATTATTGATTTGTCGCATTATCAAAGAAAGTGTCAGGAATGTACAAAAGGTAAGGCAGTCTTTATCCAAAAATAAATTCAGTTCATAGTTAATTTTCAATCACATAAATGAGTCCTATGATACCACAATGGAGTTCTGCAAAATTCTGTAGGCGTTGAAATGTTCTGGATTCGCCGTTCTGAACAGGATTGCTCTCACGTTCGTTTGGTTGTATGATCCACTTCATTCTTACACCTTAATTTCATTGTAAGTTGTAACGTAGACAGATTCCTAAAATATTAGGTGATTTTCCTCCTAGGACTTTCTAGATGAGAACCTTCTGAAGTATATCTGTGTGCAGGATGCACGATTTTATAACTAAGTGCGGGATGCACTCACTACACTGTACTCATGTACCGATTCTTGAATGGATTCATCATATTCCGACTTGGCGTCGACCGTGTGATTCACATTGATTTGTCGAAGCCACTGAGCTCCATATATAACAGGAGATTTGTCTTCTTATTGCCCAACATGATTTCCATCGGTCAGCGCGGAAGGATACAGTAACGATAATTTTAGCTCGCATCCATGGCAAAACATATTGTTTGTCGCATTGCCTTACACGATTGGTGAATTATTTATGAATTAGATAAGCATAGCTTAATTATAGAAAGCATAAATTAGGATAATAGTAAATGCGAATACTAATCACTGGATATAACAACGTGGACTATTTTTTAATTTTGCCTTGCAAGCTTCATTTGCCTTGCATGCGTCTGACTCAGAACTCCTGTTATATATGGAGCTCAGTGGGCGAAGCTCTCTGGGTTCTCTCAGCTACTGCGAGCAAACGACCTCACTTAGGCTCTCCGCTCCGACCATCTTAGCTGTAACCGGCTCCCTCGCTCCAGGGAGGGTGGGACAACTGGCGGATCTTCGTTTTACACTCTGTATCTCTTCCAGTCAGATAACCCTTTTTCCATGATTCTCTGTTTCACCTTTCACGTGTCTTCACGTTCCAAGGGCAATATGGGTGGGTCTGCATTCTAAAATGTATCTAAGCTCTTCAAAGATAAGAGGAATTGCTTTTTCTGAAAACTATTTCACTGACATGCTACAAGAATTTCTCACGGCTGTTGTGGACTTTCTTCTTTAGCTGAGGAAAGGGCTTCAATGTCAGATTAAAAAGAGGGGTTTTCTAAACCCAGAAGAAATTAGTTTTAAGCTTTTGCCCTGCATATTTCTTAATATGTCTAATTACATTACCATTATGTTTATATATGTCGTAGGCTAATTGCGAAATCCGGCTCTTAGGAAAGAGCCTAGGCTGTTTGCAAAAGCAGGGCTAATTGGAGAATCATCTCCATTTTCCCAATCAGCCTGATGTTTTTCAGGCTTACTGCAAAGAGCCTAGAGAGCGTTAGACTAATTGGAATATGATCATTTATTTCTCAGTGAGCCTTATATTTTTTAGACTTATTGCAAAGAGCCTAGATAGCGTTTGGCTAATTCAAAAATGACCATGTATATTTAGAAAATGACCAGCTGTTTGTCCAAAAGTCGGATTTTAACCCACTCGAATCTGAAAATTCCATTCGAAGTCAACCCCAAATCCGACCGGGTACCCCAAAAATTTCATCGAACAGTAACACGATCCGAAAAGGACAAAATAATTTTAGTCGACACGCAACCCGACACGAACCAGAAAATTGAAATTAATCCGAACCTAAAAAATAAAATCCATCGAACCGTAATCCGATTCCAACCCGACAAAATAAATTCCTTTGTCTCGCAACCGAAACTGAAAATTTAAGTCAGTCCGAAACCTGACCCGAACCCACAAAAAAATCCATCGAATCGAAAACTGTCTGAACCCGACAAAATAAATTCTTTCGTCTCGCAACCCGATCCGAACCCTACAAAATAAATTCCTTTGTCTCGCAACCAGACCCGAGTCTGATAATTTAAGTTAATCTGAATCCCAACCCGAACCCACAAAATAATTCCATCGAACCATAAAACGATCCAATCCCGACAAAATAAATTCCTTCGTCTCGTAACACGATCCTAACCCAACAAAATAAATTCCTTCGTCTAGCAACCCAATCTGAACCCAACAAAATAATCTTTGCTATATTACGTCACCTTGAAAATAAGGTATTCATTTGATAAAATTTTACTTCCTGTTTTTGTGGTATTGTTAAGGCCGAGTTCTGTTTTAAAATCGTCATCAATGGAAGAATTGCTGCTTGTCTTTTCGTGGGTCATAAGAGTAATGTTTCTTTGTCTAGATTATGAATCCGAATTCCTTTCTATTCTTGCATTCCCTCCAATCAATCAAATTAAAGACGTGCCACATTTGGCCAAAGCTGTCCAAGACTCTATCACTGCATAGCGATTCAATGTTCGGTTACATATCAACTCTTATTAGAATCAAAAGAAGAACATTACAAATAATTGGTGAAGACTTTAACACGAATAACTTAAGTAACGAAGATAATGTTCAAGATTTTTTTAAAGAGAGAAGCATAAAAAATCTTTTTTGGTAAATCTTGGTCCAGAGCGTATTTTGAATAACGAATCTACTTTAAAAACTTCAAATGTGACCGAATTCAATAAATTATGTTCATATTAAAACATGTTTCACAATGCTCTGTGAAGAATTTTAACTCTCCCTTCCCTTATATTACGCCTCTGATGAGCCAGAGAAGTAGTCAATGTACTATGTTATAGAAGACAAAGCGTAGTGAACTGTTATTTTTGAAATAGATGTTTTAACATGTAATACTATTCAAAGATCATGAAAATTTACAAAAACTGAAAACTATTTAAGTGTATGGGAAGAATTATTATTGCAGTTTCAACTTATACCTTTCTATGAATTAGATATCGACAAACGTCTTAGAAGTTGCTGTGACTTTACATTAATCTACAGTTCACAGAACCTTACTATAACGAAGATTCTTCGGATGGTCTTAATAGTGCACTTAAATTAACTTTCTAGAAATTGATTTAACTGAAGTATAAAAAACTGACTTGACGTGTTTTTAAAACAATAAATTGTTTTAAATTATTTTAAAACAATAAATTGAGTGAATTCAGATGAAGTTCTCAAAGAAACTGCATTTGAAAGTGTATTATTTTTTTATTTGATGGAGTAAAAATTTAAAAAAATTGTCATGCTTGGAAGAAATTAAATTTGATAAAATTTTGAAAAGGATTGTTCACGCGTTGCGACAGTCGATATGACGTCAGCATTATTTGTTGTGTTTACTTTATAATATAGATAATCAATACAAGTTAAAAATTTTCCAACTGAAGTTATCTTTACCAATCAGTATGATAGTGTTAAAATAATTAAATAGTTTATCAATGTTTGTTTATGACAGTAACTCAATAATTTGAAAGAAAATTATTCACAAAAAAAATGACATTTCACAGTCGACAGTTTACAATTCAGCGGTTACTTTTATTTCATATCAGATGACTACTCAGATATTTCACAATAACAACCCATTTTAATTGTTAAAAAATGTGGGGTTTTTTCATCATCAGACAATGTTTATTCTTTCATGAGTAGGTAACTTTTTTGTTATAATAAAGACACATATTCAAATTTCAGTGTTTTTCCATAAAAGAGGTCGTATTTGCAGAATCACAAAAATACATTTGCGAAATTATTCTGAATATATTGCCAAGCAAAATTATTACTTGATACGTCAGTATTTATGCATTTACTGACGTTAAAAAATAAGCACCTTTTTTAGTATAAAAGCAATTATTTAGATTACACAGTTTTTCCATTAAAAATATGATATATCTATAAACCTACGAACAACACGGTTATGAAATGCGACTAAATATATGCTTAATTACTTCGATGATTTAAGGTGTGTGTTGTGTATTGCCATTTATACTAAAGCAAATATTAAACAATTTTATCACATTGGCCATAATTCGTACTGTACTTTTTGCTTATTTGATTGTATCATTTCAAATAGAATGAAATGTTTTATAATGTCGTAAAATAAAAAATAATTTTTTTTTATTGTTAATGTAGTTGAACATTTTGTTGTGTACTTTGAATACCTACTATTAACGAGCATAGCTGTTTGTTAATTTATATTGAGTGTACTGAAATACAGACATGTTCTGAAAAATTATATTTCATTTAAGTTGGAAGAAATAAAAAAAGAGGATAAAAGTGTTAAAGTAATCTGACAACTTTTAAAAAAATCACGAATAAAAAGACTTATATATATTTTAATTTGGATATTACTGCCTGGACAAAGATGTGAACTAAAATAGGTACATTTCTTTAAAAACTACTATGGAACAATTAAAAAATGTAACAATCGAAAAAGTACTGTTCTCTTTAAAACTTCGGTTGTTTCCAAATGGTAAATAAATTAATTTTCTAGAAATTGATTTAGCTGAAGTATAAAAATCTGACTTGCCATGTTAACGATATTTTTATTTTATTGTGGATTTTTATGTTATTGTTAATAATTCTTATAAATCATTCTAAGGATTGAGTATATTCTTAAAGTATTTCACTATTCGAAACTTCATTGAAGTCAGTTGGAGTCGAAATTTTATTTTAAGTATTGAAAGTTTTGATCTAGTTGCTGCGATTTTATTAAACAGAATGAACATCTACAAATGTGTATAAATTTCTTATGATTCTTGACTTACAGGTAGACAACTATATTTCAGAAAGTATTACGAATTTGTCCAAGACCACAGCTAAAATGAGTAAATTCGTTAAAACTGGTTAATTTACGGGATACTTACCACAAATATTTTTAAGTGACTAAACTGTTTGGTATAAATAAACTATTCTTTTTAAAATCATATTTTCAGTACAAAATAATATATATATAAACTGAAATTATTTTAAATTTTGATCCCATTAAAAATAATTTTTACTGGAGATCTTCATTATTCTATTGTATCAGTTGAAATAGAATGAAAAATTTTATAATGTTGTAAAATAGTGAAAAAGTTGGTGTATAATGTTTTAGTTATTAGTAATTAAACATTTTGATGTACATTATGAATATGCACGTACTATCAGTTGTCATACAAGTTTATTAATTTATCTTGATTGTACAGAAAGACAAATTTACTGTGAAAAGATTTCGTTCCTTTAAGGGATAAATAAAACATTTTAAGAAACAACAAGACACAACAAAATAGGATAAAAGTTATAAATTAATCGGAAAACTGAAATAAACAAGAATCCAAAAATTATTATACATTTTAATTTGCATTTTACTGTCAAGAACTATTTATCAATAACTACTGTCAAGAATTGAAAAGTGTAAATTTTTTTGAAAAATTCTAAATTGAACTAATATTTTCCGAAAAATATTGCTTTCTTTTAAACCGCATTTTATTATCAAGAACACATGCTGAAGTATGTAAAACTGATAAACTTGTAAATTACAAGTTTAAATAATTGGTAACAGCTGTAGCGTAAAAAGCTAGTAAATATTTAGGTTTAATTAAAATTTGATTGTAGTTCATTTATGCTTATATAATTTTTCTTTTGTTAAACTGATCACACACGAAAATCTGTGCAGTGAGAATGCAGTGAATGCAGTGAGTTCACATGTAATATTTGCAATGAAAAAGAAAGTTATTTTTAGCTAAGGAATTTTATGAAATAAACATATTTATAGTATAACAAAAAATATAGGACTATTCTAACCATGATGAATAATGAAGTATTAATTATTACTTTATTTGAATCGTAATTCCATTTTTAAGAAATAATTAAAAGTAATTTGTGCCTGATGATTTAGATTGAGATTTTATATCATGCTGAATTAATATTCTGTCTTTAATTTCTAACATGTGATTCAGATTCCGAATGACCCAAGAAATTGTATTTTAATTTAAAGTTGTTACAGCTTATTTATAATTAATAAAGTCATCAAATAGTTTTTAATTTGTTTTTGATAAAATATCTATTGAAATTTCCATTGAATATCTATTGAAATATCTATTGAATATCTATTGAAATATTTATTGAATCTTTCAATTCTTATTCAAAAATCAAAATTATGGACACAAGTAAAGTCGTAATTATTGGATTTCGTCTTGACAAGAGAATTTTTTCTCAGAAATCTAAAGAAGAAATAAACGCTTACATATCAAGTAAAATCAACTTCCAGGGTAGAATACTATTTACGCTTGGAGATTATCTTACAAAATATTCAAAAAAGTTCGATAGTGTTTCTTTTCATATCACAGATCAATTAAGTTACATATTTCCGAATGGTACGCTGACGGGAATAATGGGGATGATAAATCAATCAGAAATTGATATTGGTATTCAAACAGTTAATATGCAAAAAACAAACACAGAGATAGTGGATTTCTCTTACCCTTATAAACTTTACTCTTATACATTTATGACTCGAAAACCAGAATATAAACCACAGATTTTTGGCATTTTCCAAACATTTTCATTGCCACTTTGGATAACTATCATCTCAATTTTAACTGTGATGTGTTTGGTATATTACTCCACTTTGAAAAACAGGTATTCATTTGATAAAATTTTACTTCACACTTTTGCGATTTTGTTAAGGCAAAGATCTATTTTAAAACCGTCATCAATGATTGAAAACTTGCTCATCTTTTCCTGGGTTGTAGGCGGAATGTTTCTTTGTCTGGCTTACGATTCTGTATTTCTGTCTTTTCTTGCATTCCCCCCTGTCACTGAAATTAAAGACGTTCCACATTTGGCAAAGGCTGTAAAAGAAGGACACTACCACTGCATATCGACTCAAAATTCAGCTATCTCTGGAATGTTATCAAAATCAAAAGATGAAAATTTAAGAATAATTGGACAAAACATTAAAACCAATAACTTAAGTAACTTAAATACTTTTCAAGATTTCCTTGAGGATAGAAGCAAACTAGATCTCGCTTTTATAATAAATACAGATGTCGTTCGTATTTTGGCCGTAGGAAAAAAATTCATCTCTGAGGATCGTTTCCTTGAAACTATGGCTGCGATGACTGTCCGAAAAGACTTTTGTTGCAAAAAGTTGGTGGAAAAATTCACTCATAGATTAATGGCATCGGGATTGTATTACAAGTATGAGAATGATAATATATTTTTAACTCGATTGTTCCGCGTACTGAAATACGAAGAAGACACCAGTAAAAGAAAACTAACCCTTACAGATGTTGCTCCTGCGTTTATGTTTCTAATATTTGGGCACATCATTTCTTTCTTAGTTCTTATCATAGAAATATTGTCAAATCGTAATAAGAATGGGGATCGCTTGAAAAAAAAAATAAAAAAAGAAGACTTAGAATTGCATATAAAGTTTTCTTTGTATGCGATGCTAATGCAGGTATGCTAGATAATTAAATTTGAAAATTGAATCGTAATTACTATTTTCTTTATTACGAAATCTTGTTTCATTTTGCTGATGTTGTATGAAAATAATGCTAAAATTTCGTAAAATTAGCATAGAAAAATAAAAAAATAATTGTGAGAATTGCATTAGAAGATTCTATGTAATTAGCTTTGAAAATGTGATTACTGTATTCTCTTATAGCCAAACATTATTACATTTTGCGAATGTTGTAATAAAAATAGCACGAAAATTTCATATACTTAGCATTGCACTGAATAATACTATGTTACTCTGATAATATCACATTGCATAAGATTTTTAACATTATTATGAGACTGTTATATAACGAAGAGTTTGTATGGATCGTTTTGCACTAAATTACACATTGACCTTATGGTATGAAATTGGCGTTGAATGATTGTAGGGTAAAAGTACACATTCGGGAACGTCAAATGCGTTTGAAATCTGCTTCTCGCCGTCTCTCATTTTTCTGCCCGAAATTTGATTTCTTCTCTTGGAGCCGGGCAAGAGATAAATCTCGAAATGAATACAGTGGGCGAATAAAATCCACCAGTCTCTCCTTTTTTTTTTTTTTTTTTTTTTTTTTTTTTTCATGAATTCGGAGATGTTTTACATATTCATAATAAGATCGCAGAACTTCTGCTGACTTGTAAGAAACATCTGAACTGTATTATTATTGATATTCTAGACTGTTATTATTATTTATAACAATAATTGATAAATTATGTAATGACACGTGGTAAATTACTTATTATAAATAAAAATCATGCTTTTCTAATTAATTGCATAAAAAATAAAACATTTACTGATGAATATTTTTGCTTTATTTTTTGTGAATTTTAATTAAAAAAATATATTAAATATTTTGCGAATTATAAAAGCATAAAAATGTCAAAGGTGTTACGTCGAATGAAATAGGTACAAGCAATGTGTCGATACATTTGTAATAGATGTCATTTTAGATATTTTTTAATGACTTACTAATAGCAGTATCTCTAAAGCTAATACTTTGGAAGTGAGTGGTTGAAAATACTTCTCTATCTATTATAGCATTAATCAAGAGTAAAAACAGCCAGAAAAGAGAACTTATCTGCTATTTTCTTTTACTTTTAGATTATAAATCTAGTTAAATCGAAATGCTTGCAAAATACTTAATAATATTCACATAAAAAAGTAAATAGAGTAAAATGCCAATTTATACTATCAGTTCATTAATTTAAATGTACTAAGTTATGTATTTCTGAGAAGTTTGTAGTATATCCGAGTTATTTTACTGTTTTGAAATATCGTTTTCATTGACAATGTAACACAAATGCTTTTTGTATTACCATGTTTACACTTTTTTCTCCACTTTGGCTGCAATTTATTGTTTCCTTTTCCGCTTTCCTGAATTATAAATGCGTATTAAACTGTTTCGTAGTATTTTTTATTAAGTCAATTTTTATGAAAAGGAAAATAAATTAGTAAATAAAAAAAATAATAAGCGACAATAACGTATTTGTTGAAGATTTTGAGACTTGAACAATTAAATGTTCTAAAAAGTTTTCATATCATTCAATATAAAAGATCCTCGGAAAAAAAAAGACCTGATCAAAAAATTCATTTGCATCAAGCAAAATTTATCTTACTCAAATACATAACTCAAATATTATCTGTAAAACATGTATGAAATTAAGATTAAGCTTTTTAAAGAAATATAGTATATATATTTAACATAAAAACATAAAATAAAACCATGTTTGAAAATTTTTCAACTTATTAAATATTTTTCTTATGTTTGATTTTTCACCGTATGATATAGAGAAAAATCTTAATTTAGAAACTAAAAATACTACTTTTTAGTTACAGAAAACGTTTTTTTGCTGTATCACTTTGTGAATTTAGATATAGCAGATAAATATTAAAGTTTCAGAAAAAAAATACAATAAATTAAAAAAACAACTTATCACATTTTTGATAATATATTGGCCTGCATCATTTGCAAAAACATCATTGAGGAAATTATTTTCATCTTTAGTCACGGTGACATCACTTTCCATTTCATATATATATATTTCATATATATATATCGAATTTTCATCAGTAAAAGTACAATTTTTATCGAAATATCGAAGTAGAGTTAAGGATCATTTGTTAAGTTATAAAATATACCATATTTTCATTCCCTCTGGTAATTTTGATCTCCCTAATCCCCTTATTTTTAAAAGAAAATCGAAAAAAAAATATATTTGACTTTTGCATAAAGAATATCAGATTATTTTTATCACTATTATTATTTCATATTTATGCAATGACGTGTGCGTGACACGACATTTTCAGTTTTTTAAATACTAAGTTGGTTCTTAGAAACAAATTAGTTTTTATTTCTGAAAAGTTTCCTTGTCAGCTACAACACGATTGTATGCAAGGTGGTGGTATAACTGATAAGCTGTTTTAGCTGATATAACTGTTTAATTTTATTTATCCATTTATCGAAAACACTGAATACAACTATTGAATGCCTTACTTTTAGCACCGAAGAAATAGCGAAAAAAGTGAGACAACATGAGCAAATATGGTATTCAAATATTAAATTGTTTTAATTCAATTTATACAGAATAAATGAATAACTTTTTTTCTGTCTGTGTATATAGAGACCATTTTATACATGTCGGAATTTCGATAAGATTACTTATAAGTTTCCCTAAAAGATTGAGCGACGTAAGTAATGAATTATGCCTGACAATCATTGCTTAGGTGGTCAAAAATTTATTTTGTTCTGCGAATTGAGAGGAACACGAAATAAAATACTCTGGTCATTCATTGCTGGTCTTGCTATTGCTGTTTCCCCATTATTTCTCCTGCTGCTGAATTGGACTTGTCATGACTGCTGCTGTATAAGACCTGGATAATCATGTCCTTCATAAAGAAAGTCATCATTAATCAACTTTCCTTTCTTATCTTGTTGATGGTAAATCAGCTAATAGGAGAAAATCTGTATTGTGACGAAGGGCATGAGATAAAAAATACTGGCAGATGACAATGTATACAAATATGGGCCTTGGAAATTTCGATATCGTTAAAAGCATACCTTTAGAAAGGATCAACAAGTATATGTTATGAAAAGTAGTGGGTTTTCTAATATTCCTATATTACTCAGGAATAGGCTTTGACGTTGTATTTCTTGTTTGTATCTGATAAAAGTTTCAGTAGAATCTTGAAAGAAATAAAATACTGAAGACTAGGAACGTCTAAATTGGCAGCTTCTTCTGGTAGAGAACTTGTGTCGCATTACATGCAGACACAACATGAAGATGGCATGCTTGGAAGATCAGATGTAGTCGTTGAGATTGATGAGACGGCAGTGTGATAGGCACTATAATTTTGTTGATCATATCAGGGATGAAATTTGGATTTTGGGGATAATTAAGAGAGATTCAAAGTGTTCCGCCTTATTCCATGCGCCGGGAATAGAAGGGATGATATAACTATCTTACCCATCCTGTAGCAAAACATTTCTTCTGGTACGAGAATTATAAGTGATAGGTGAAAGGCGTAAGTAGCTTAAAAATGAGAGTTCATTCTAAGAGGTACAAATGCACTGAATGCAGTAGGACGATGAATTCCGCTTCGAGATATAAACCTTTTAAATGCTAAAAGGAAGGCTTCAGTAGATAAATTGGTACACAATTCGAGATGTACGGCTCTAGTGACTGCGCACGAGAAAAGAACTATGTAAGCTTTTTCTTGGCCAGTTTTTGCTTTGACATAAATAGGACCTGCAAAATCCACAGCACAGGTCTGGAAGGGGGGGGGGGATTCTATTATACGATATTTTGGTAAAGGTGCAATTTCCTGCTTTCCAGGAGAAGCTTTAAATTTTGTACAAATGAGGCATTTTTTCAGTATGGATTTTATCAATTTTCGTGCTGTCATTATAAAATATTTTTCTCGTAGATGAGCTAATGTAGTTGCCATTCCATATTTGTATAAATACTCCTATTTGAAAGTATAAAAGGATGTTTTTCCCTTTGAGAGAATTCTGAAAATTGTAATCTGCCAGATACAATCAGTAAATCATTCTCATCTAATTTTGGATTCAGATTATACAATGCTGAATCTTTATCGATGGGCTTTCCCTTTTCCAAAAAGTCAATTTCATGATTAAAGACAGATAACTGAGTTTGTTTTATCCAATAAAATTCTGTCTTTTCAATTTCTGGAGCTGTCAGCTCACCTGAAATTTTAGTTTTACTTTTGTTGATATTATTTAGAAATCTTAAGATCCATGATGTGATGTTAAGTAATTTGGAAATATTACTAAAATTTTCTAATTTTAACAATGATTCTGGAGGTACAACACCTACTGTACAAGATATTTGGTCAGAACTCAACTTCGATGATTTTCTTTCATTCAAAGTGCTTTGATTTAGAATGTTTACGTTAAATGGTACCTTTTCAGGTTTTGGCCAACTGTCCTTTGGTAATGATAACCATTCAGGACCATAGTACCATAATTTATTTTTAGTGAGGTTATGTAAATTCTCGCCTCTAGTAAGAAGATCACTCGGGTTATCCTTACCCGGAATATACTTCCACAATTTCGGATCAGTTAAAGACTGTATTTCTACAACCCTGTTAGCCACAAACGGCTTCCAATTCAGGGCTGATCCTTTTATCCAGTATAACGTAATAGTGGAATCTGACCAGATATGCATTTCCAAATTTAGAAAATTAAATACATTTTTTAAATATTTAGACATCCTAGCAGATATTAATGCCCCCATTAATTCAAGACGAGGGATTGTCAAACACTTAATCGGGGAAACTCTACATTTTGCCCAAATAAGACTGGCATAATTTCATTACTACTTGTGATATATCGAAAATAAGCTACAGCCCCATAAGCCTTAGGGCTGGCATCCGAAAAAATATGAATTTCAATTGGGTCAGAAAATTCTAAGCCCTGCGGAAAATATTTGCGGGGAACCTCAAATTTATCTAAATGTTCGATTTCTGAACACCAATTTTCCCATTCAAATTTTAAATCATCAGGGAATTTTTCATCCCATCCCAAACCCCTTTTCCATGTTTCCTGTAGCAAACTTTTCATACGAATAGAAAATGGTGCGATGAATCCAATCGGATCAAAGATTTTTAACATGGCTTTAAGAACAACGCGTTTCGTTAGATTAAATTTCCAATCATCAGGAAAGGATTGTACGTCAAAACGTAAAATATCCCAATTGGTATCCCATAATAATCCCAAAATCTTCAAAGAATTATTCGAATTTTCTTCTGAGTCACATAATTTATTCTCCTTCCATATTTTTCTAAGTTTAACAGAATTAGTATTGAATTTTCGCAAATTCATACCAGCTTCCCTAAAAAATTCCGAAGCGGTTGATGATAGATAAAAAGCGTCTTCATCAGATTTTGACCCCGTTATTAAATCATCTACGTACAAAGATGAATTCAAGATCTTAACAACTTCAGGATGATCAATATATTTCCGAATATGATATCTAATCGTTGCAGCCAAAATAAAGGGACTGCAAGTTTCCCCAAAAGCAGCACGAGTAAATCTCAAAAAATTTAAGTTATCATTTTCGTCACCAAACCACAAAAATTTTAAATAATTCCGATCATCTTCTGATATCCCAATTTGCAAAAAAGCCTTTTCTAAATCAGCGCAAAATGCAATATGATATTTTCTAAAATTCATTATAACATCAAGTATGTTCGGATTAAGATTAGGACCTGGGTATAAACAGTCATTTAAAGAATTTAAATGCTTTTCTTTAGAAGAAGCATCGAAAGCCATCCTTACTTTGGTAGTTAATTTATCCTCTCTTAAAACTGGTCTATGAGGCATATAATTCCCATTCTCAATTATTCTATCAGGGCAGTCTTCAACAATTACGGTAATTTTTTGTTCCAATACAATAGCCTTATATTTTTTTCATAAGTCATTATCCTTTTCAAGTTTACGATTTAATTCGTTAAAACGATTCCTTGCTATTATAAAATTATTATCTACTCTAATTTTCTCATCCTTCCACAATAAACCCGTTTCGTACCTATTATTTACAAATTTTAAATTATTCTCAAATTTATTCACAATTTCCTTATCCATATCTGAAATATTTTCATTTGATTGCGTAATACCCAAAGATTCAATTTCCCATAAATATTTCAAATCCCTCCTCTCTAGATTTACAATGGACAAATTTAAAACATATGCGTATTTCAAATTCCTTTTTTCATCCTCATAGAACCCACAAAGCGAGTGTCCGAAAAGACTTTCACATAAAAATAGAGAGATTTAGTTATTTTTTGTACCTCTCCCTCGTGACAGATTTGATAAAAATAATCCGCTCCAATTAATATATGTTTATTTGAGAATCGCATGGCGCAGCAAAATTCGACAACTTGTAGGGCGCCAATTTGTCTGTTATCTGTTTGTTGAGAAGTGGGGGATGAATCGTTGCATTAGAAATTACGTCTGTAACCAAAGCCTCAATAAAAATGAAACGCGATTTGTTTTCAACATGGGACAATTTTAATTGCACAACATCATAAGTTTGTATTTGCGGCTTAGTAGCTGCAAAGGAAAAAATCTGAAGTTTTCTCTAAGAATAATTCGTGGATTTAATTTTGAAACTAATTGTTTTGTTACAAAAGATTTTTGACTACCTAAATCATATAAACATAAGGAAAGTTCAGAATTTATTCCAGATTACACTTTTACGCAAGCTGTTTGTAAAATATCCTCTTTAAAAGAATTTTCATTTGAATTGACTTTACAATGAGAAATGGAAGTGATTACAGAGTCTGTTGATTTGATTTCTTTCTGGACAGTTTAATTAGAATTCCTATTTAAACAAACCTAAAAATGATGAAAATTGCTATTACAAAATTTCCACTGTTCAGAATTAAATTTACACTTGACCGACACATGAAATTTTCGAAAACAAACAAAGCAACGTTCATGGATGCGCAATTTATCACGTTTTTGATGAATAGTACAATCTTTACATAATTTAGAATCGTGATCATTTTCACAAAATATACAAACATTTTTTACATTAGTAGCCAATGCAGAGGCTAAAGGAGTGCTTCTTTTATAATTTTGATAAATTTCCGTATAATTTTCGTGTTTATCAGAAGCTGGTTTTTCAAAGCCATTTAATTGTAAAGTTGCTTCACGCGATTCAATTTCTTCTTTAATAAAATTAATCAAATTATGAATGTCCCAGTCGACATTTTTCTTACGTTTTCTATTAAATTCTAATGCAATATCAGATGGAATAAGTTTAAGAAGAATCGGACATAACAAATGTCCATATGAACCCGACGATACGCCTAAAGAATTGAGATTTCTAATCTGCATCTCACATTCATCATATAGCTCTCTTAGAGCTTTAATATTACTAGCGTTTCTAACAGGTTTCAAATTTAATAATTTCGTCATGTGGCCGTTTATCACTAGATCATTACGACCAAAACGGTTTTTTAACAGTTCCATCGCGTGGTCATAATTTTCTTTAGTCAGCGAAAAACCTGCAATTGTATTGTACGCACTGCCTCCAAGCATGGATTTTAAATATACGAATTTATCAATTGGGGTTAAATTAGAATTCTTCACAATAGCATTAGAAAATTGCCCCCAAAATTCGAGCAAGGAACTTTTATTACCAAAAAATTTGTTTATTGTCAGCTTCGGCAATTTCATAGATTTCTGTATATTTCCGTTTTCAGAAACGGAATCATTTTTCATAAAATTTTGAAAAGCATTATTTTGATTTTGGGAGTTGCGTTCATTTAAGAACTTCTTTATTTTGTAACGCGATTCGATATTTTTTTCACTATAGCTTTCTGAGCTTTCAATTTCTTTTTTGAAATCTGCATCAGCGATTTCGTCTTGTATGTCAGAATTTAGTTTTTTTAATGTTTCATATTTTTCATTTAACTGATCTTTACAAATGTTTACATATCAAACTTATTTTCTAATGACATGGAGTCATCTTCAAGAATTGTACATATATTAGTACACAGGTTAACCAGAACGTTTCTTTTTTAACGTATCTATAGTAGCCATATCAATTTTTATTTACAATTACACAAAAATATAAATTAGACTAAGCTTACATCAAGTCTTCAGAGAATCATTTATCAAAGCCAAATCCACATCATTCCATCATTCCATCATGACGCGGGACGTCAAAAACGAAGAATTCCAAAACGAAATTACTGGCTTCTTCTTCGAATCAGATATTTTTCATACTAAGAATTCACTGTCTTTTATTTTTTTTTTAAATTCTCGTTGATTTTACACATAATAAAAGGCTCAGATAAATTAAAACTAAGAAATTTATTATTACCAAGCAAAAGCCTGGTTCAGAGAAAATCGGATATACGGCCGACAGCTCGGTTCAAAAGTTACATCACATCTAAATCTGAATTAAAAACTGAAAAACAGTAAGAGAAAGGGTTACAATAATTATTATTGGTGACGCCTAAACTCGCCAATCCAAGCAACAGAAAGAAGGTACGACATGAGTAAGATTTCTTTATTTTTACTTTCCAACATTACCAACATCCCTCTGTTCTTGTTGAGGTTTCACAAACGTCTTTCTATCTTCTTTGCCACTATTTCCAACGTTTGACCTTTTAAACAGAGCAATCCGCTTTTCTCGGTAAGAAATTTCTATCGGTTTCTTACTAAAAATCAATTTAAAGCTTTCATAACCATCTAGCTTTTCGGAAATAACATCTGATAATTTAACTATCGACCACTCATCAAATAAATGTTCTTTTATCTCCGGAGGTGCTTTCCATTTTATTTGGTCGGTAATGCTTAAATCATATAACTCATCAAATGTGAACTTCCAATCCTGAAATCTATATGCTAAAATAAATTTTTAGTTCATGTACAAAGTCTGTCCAAGGTGTGTCAGCTCTTTTAGTGTGTTTGACGAACAGTTGTTGAAATTTTGCTGGAGTGAATTTGTATCTTTTTAACAGCAGTTCTTTAACTTTTTCATAATCGTCCATTTTCTCTTCACTTTCTATAACGGTGATTTTACTGTGGCTAGAGACCAGTGAGGTGTGTAACTCAATAATCTTTCTTAATCTCTGCTCTTTTGGCTTGACGTTCAAGAAGAAACTAAATAAATACTGATGTCGCATATCTGGGGATCGAATTTTTGTATCATGTCCTGTAGCTTTATATTGAGTTTACCATTAGTTTCAGTTTGAATTTCGCTTTTATTACCGATTTTCGTGATTATTTTGTTTTCAAAAAGCATTTTTTTCTAACACTAATTCCATTTCTTTTTTACGCAATTCGTCTTTTCTTTTGTTTTATAAGTCTTGCTTACATAATTACTCTTCATGCAATCCTCTTTTATTTTCCTGTATTCGATAATGGAATTTAAATATCCCTTGACAAATTCTTCCTCATAACCATCAGCTGTCACGATAGCGTTCTTTAATTCAATTATTCACACTTTTTCCACGTGTTGAATCCCCAATTCGATTGCAACATGCTCAAATCATGTTTAATACCTTTATTAAGAAATGCCATTTTAAACAATAGTTAGTTCTGCTTTACTATTTTTCAAAACACTAATCAAATTTGTGACAATGATCATTTTTCCACTAAACACCACAAAATTTAAACCTTAAATTGAACCATAAACCAATGTTTTCCTACTTAGAAATTATAGATATTCAAAACACCCCAAATCAAAAGGAAGAAAGAGCAACTTTTCGATACTAACACTGTCCGTTCAATAATGAGGTTAATTGCATGCAATATTACCCAAAACAAAATTTCACTTGAAACAGAACACTTTGCATACGTACTATTTCCATACATATAAATGCACTCTACATTGATACTTTGCAATTTCAAATACACCATACGCTACACCAAATGTTAAACAATTCATAAAAGTAACTTTTAATGCAAAAATTATTTACACCTATTTAAAACAATATTCAATTTAGATTACATAATCAAAACAAAATCACAAGTCAAACCACGCGATAAAAACCAAGAAATAAAATATAAAACTTTTGAGTGCACTCAATCATACTTTATACAGCTAAATGAGAAACAAGTTTTTTTCCACAATTGAATCCATTTGGACACTACACTGCTAACTAGTATTTTAAAAACACAAATTGTGCTTATTAGTTGCTAAAATCAGTGTAAAAATTGTTTTAAACTCATAAAAGAGCTAAAATCCTACATGTTTTGACTTTAAACTTAAAGCCATCATCGGGGAAGAGGAACAACACAAACGACTACTGATCTTTTAATTTTCGACACGAGAAAATTGAAATCAATAGTAAGGAAAAATTTAAATAAAATAAGCGGGCGCTCACTGTTTCTGTTTTTTGCATTCTCTGTAACAGAGAGCGCCCGCTTATTTTATTTAAATTTTTCCTTACTGTTGATTTCAATTTTCTCGTGTCGAAAATTAAAAGATCAGTAGTCGTTTGTGTTGTTCCTCTTTCCCGATGATGGCTTTAAGTTTAAAGCCGAAACATGTATGATTTTAGCTCTTTTATGAGTTTAAAACAATTTTTACACTGATTTTAGCAACTAATAAGCACAATTTGTGCAATTTGTGTTTTTAAAGTTTTTTCCTTTTTTCAATATACTCAATTACGTATATCTTATGCTCTAGAATTACCCTTACTAACACAATCAATCAAAACGTCATGATATATTGAGGTAAACAAAAGATAAAACCATAAATTACTCTATATGCAGTCTACGTTTTTAAATCAGTGCACTGAACAAAAACTTACCAAGGTCAAACCGATTACTGAAAATCAAACACATTAACAAGGATTAAACAAATAAACATTTAGGATTCGAATCTTACATATATCAAGTATACATCACATACTCATGTAAGAAAGGAAAGCAAAAAAATAAATAAATGAAAATTAAAAAAATAAATAAAACTATACTCCTATTTTAAATTCTGTATGAAGTAAAGTTTATATTTTACTAACACACGGTTTTTATATTTTAAACAGAGTAAATTATTTAATTTTTTTTCGTATAGCTAATCACTTATAAAGAATAAACAGTAGAAAACAGAATACACACTAAAAAATACACTTCCCATCTTCATTTTTTCTCGAAGAAAAGTACTTGATTTCTTGGGCAAGCTTTGCCTCACTAAGCTTTTTCACAAAAAGAAAAACACAAGGAAAGACTATTACACTAAAATATGACTCTCGAAACTTTTTAACATTTTCCAACCTAGTTGAAAAAGTGTTTATGACTTCGGTTTGTCTGGCCGTCTGCCGTCTGTCCGTGCTCTAACTCCCGTAAATATGCTCGGATTGCCCTGCAATTTTTATATGTTATAATCGTTATCTATAGCATGTTCCCTATTTCAACGGAAGTGTGTAGCACTTATAGTTTTTTTACAGGGACACTCAAAAGAATTCCGTTACATTGCGGTCTATGGGGAAAAATCATTTGCGGTTTATTTAAATAATGTTTCACTATTTTAAACGCATTGAAATTTATATATATCACTAAGGTGCATTAGAAGAAGCTTAGTATGGAATAGGGTGTGCATAGCACTTATACTTACTTTACAGAGACAGTCAAAAGAATTCCGTTACATTACGTCTATGGAGAAAAATCGTCTGCGGTTTATTTAAATAATGTTTCACTATTTTAAACGCATTGAAATTTATATAAGGTTCATTACAAGAGACTTACTACAGAATATTGTGTGTATAGCAGTCATCGTTCATTTACAGGGACACACAAAAGAATTCTCTACTGTATGTTAACAATAATTCCTGGAAGTGCGTTTTAAGTTACTGAATGCGATTTTAATTTTAAATCGCTTTTTGTATATTACGTGGTGTGTATAAATTCTGTAGATCCTATACAGGGAAGCACAAAAGTTCGGGAACACATTTCCATATTATTTAACTCCAGACGGAGAATTTTAAACTGTGCTACGTGTTTCCTAACTGAACTAAAATTTAGCATCCTACGTAGTATATATACAAATCTATAGATCCTATACAGGGCTGAATAAAAGTATTCGGATTACTTAGATGTTATCTTTTAGCTTATTAAAGAGTATGATTCGTAAAATTATTTTGGAAGCGTTGATAAGTGTTACATAATCTATGCTTGACGCATGATTTTTCGTTCTTGTTTAATACTGGGCAGGATTGCGTCACTAATTTTTCACAAAAATAAAGATACCGAGCGAGTTGTCCTACTAGCTTTTCACCGAACAAAATACTAGGCAGGATTGTTTCCCCAATTTATAGAATTGCGGAAACTACGAGACTGTAGAAAACCATGAAATTCTTACATTTAGGATATCAGTCGATCGAACCAAACACTTAAAAGCATTAAAAGTAGAACTCCAGAAATATCAGGACGATTTCGCAGAAATTTAGAGCCAGGGTGGGTATTGAACAGGGGCGCCATTTCGGGGGGGCTGGGGGGGGGCAACCGCCCCCCCCAAGGAATTTCAAATTTCAAAAAATTTATCAGTTATCACAGGTTAGACCAAAAAAAATCAAAATATGTCTGCCCCGGCCCGTGCAAAAAAAGTGACTGGCCCGGCCCGGCCCGGTATAAAAGCTAAAAGTTCAGCCCGATCCCGGCCCGGCCCATGTAAAACAAGTGATTGGCCCGACCCGTCTCGGTATAAAATCTGAAAATTCGGCCCGAGCCCGGCCCATGAAAACAGATTATTGGCCAGGCCCGGCCCGTAAAATAGGTGTTTTAATCTGAATTTCAGGCCGCAGCAGCCAATTGCTTCCTCATGACGGCATATCTGTAACTGCCAAGTCTTAAAAATTGGCATTATGCAATATTTTTGTATTTAAGAATGAAAATGACTTTCTAAAAGTTTCGGAAAAGTAGCCCTTTTGGATATGGCAACAGCCTTTAATATAAAAGTTGCTTATTAAGAGATGTGACCCCCCCCCAAATAAGGAGCCATGTCTCCCCGTCTAAATGGAGGACTGGATCCGTCCTTGATTGTTGCGTGGGGGCACATTTTACTGACTTTTGCATGGATCGAGTCCGGCCAATAATGATTTTCATACGACTTAGATTGTAAGAGAAAATTTCGGCCTTTGCAGACCTCTAAGAAGAATGAAGTTTAGGCTCGGATCGGCTCAGAAAAACGAATTCTAATCCAAAAAAAAAAGGAGTCTGCAGATAAAATTAAAAACCGGAAAGAGTAAACACAAGGCCCGACCGGGTCCGAACATGCAGAATAAAGAAACGCTCAAGCCCGGTTCAGCCCGGAAGTAATTTAGGCCAGGCCCGGCCCGAGTTTTCAAAATAAAGTAAAGCCCGCGCCCGGCCCGAGCCACCTAAAAGAAAATCGGCCTGAGCCCGGGCCCGTGCAGACCTCTAGTCTGATGTGCCAATCCCAAAACTTTCTTCTATCTCATACAGGTATCACATACACCAAAATCAAATCAGCACCACTTTATGTTAAGGTCTAACTGAATCTGAAGTTGTATTAAATTATGTGTGTTAGTTCTGGAGATATAGCTATCATGAAAATCGTGCAAAATGTAGCATAGCAGTGCCACCTGTTGGGCTATTTATACCAAATCATAATCAACGTTTATGTTTGCCAAGGTCTTACCGAATCTGAAGTTTGGTGAAATTCTGTGCCTTAGTTCTTGAGATATAGCTATCGTAAAAATCATGAAAAATGTAGTATAGCAGCGACATCTGTTGGGTGATTTACACCAAAAACTAATCACCACCCATTTATATCAATGTCTAACTTAATATAAAGTTTTATCAAATTCCGTGCATTAGTTCTTGAGATACAGCGTCCACAAATTTTTTGCCACATACAGACCACTGAGACACACAGACAGACATTTTCTAAAAATATTCCAATTGTGTTCAGGATCTTCTAAAACGTATAAATCCGTCGGAAACCGGGAGTGGTAAATTTTCATAAATCCAATATCTTTTTAGAAGAAAGTAATAAACATTTAATAAACCCTTTAAACATTGAAATGTTTTCTAAAGCCTTGCTATTGTAACATTCTATAAGTGAGACTGTTATTGCGTTTTAAACTATACACATACACACTGCTGGTTCTTAACTAAAACACAAATGCAATAATGGACTGTATACATGCGGTTTTATTCACACATAAATAAAGCGAGCCATCACACGGCTTATTCCACAACATTCTTTTTCACATTCTAAAAACAACAAGAAGCAAAACAGAACACTGAGTGTTGCCAAACGCGGAAAGTAAGAAATAGAAACTTACATAAACTCGGAGCACATGGAATCAAAGAACATGCAGCTTAGCTCGCTGCAGACGATAATACACAAACATTCTGGCCCCCGTTGAAATCCCCAGGGATTTCAACAAGTGGTTAGTTGCATATAATTTCTGACTATAATGAAAAAAACACAATTAATAACACAAACAAATTAATGCAAAAAAAATAGAAAATGTATTAAAAAGTTTTTAGTTCACAGTTTTTAGTTTCTTTAGGAAGAGGACACAATTTCACTACTGGACGATTGATTACACCACTACTAGTCTTGATCGTCACAACTCTGACCTTATTATCTGAACCTGGATGAACAGTTAGTATTCTCCCTAATTTCCATTTAAGTGGTGGAAGATTATCATCTTTTATGAGGACTAAGTCATTGACGTCTAAATTTCGCTGACTTTTCTGCCATTTAGGTCTTTGCCGAAGTTGAGCCAAATATTCCCGGCTCCATCTTTTCCAAAATTGCTGTAAGATTAACTGTCTCACATGCCATCTATCAAGGTGACTCAAGGAACTGTGACTTAGATCGTGTTCGGGTATGGCAGTTAGAGAAGTTCCAACTAGGAAGTGACCTGGCGTTAGAGCAGTCAAGTCTGTTGGGTCAGATGATATGGGACACAGTGGCCTAGAGTTGAGGCAAGCTTCAACTTGTGTAACCAAGGTTTGGAACTCAGGATAGGTTAATACAGTGTCACCAACGGTTTTCTTCAAATGCGATTTCATGGATTTTACTGCAGATTCCCACAGTCCACCAAAGTGTGGAGCAGAAGGCGGATTAAATGTCCAAGTTATTTCTTCTGACGACAAAAATTTGCAAATTTCTTCATTCTGCTTGCACTGCAAAAGATATTTGTTAATTTCTTTTTCTGCACCTTTGAAGTTGGTTCCACAATCACTAAAAATCTCAAAAGGTTTCCCTCTTCTTGCAATAAATTGTTTTAATGCACTTAAGAATGCCTTTGTTGAAAGATCTTCTACGACTTCAAGATGGACTGCTTTGATGACGAAGCAGACAAATACACACACATATGATTTAAATGATTTTACTCCGCGTCCTGCACGATATTTAATCATGAATGGTCCTGAAAAATCTGTTCCAACTCGATGAAATGGTCGTGATTGTGTTACTCTGGATGCTGGAAGATCAGCCATTATTTGTTTTGCAGTTTGAGCTTTATATCTGCAACACGTAACAGAAGCTCTTACCATTTTCCGAATAACAGACCTAGCAGTAATGATCCAAAATTGCTGCCTAATTAAAGAAAGAAGAAGTTCTGAACCTGCATGTAAGTATTTTTCATGATAATGTTTAATTATGATCTTAGTCACATGGTGCTTTGATGGTAATAAGATTGGGTGCTTTTCATTCTCCAACAGCTGTGCGTTTTTCAATCTTCCTCCTACTCTTAATATTTTGTTATCATCTAAAATTGGACACAAGCACATGAGACTGCTATTTGCAGGTAGCTCTTTTCCAGCTTCTAAATACTGAATTTCCTTACCGAAGTTCGCTTGTTGAACTATCCGAATAATGCAGCGTGTTGCGGCTTGAATTTCACTGCTTGATAAAAAGGATGTATTTCTTTCTACACGTGTTACCTTTGAATTGGGGATGAATCTCAATATCCAAACAAATATGCGTTGCAATTTGGAGAACGAAGATATTTTTGATATAACATCAAGCTCTTTTACAGTTTCAGAAGCTACAAATGATAAGGTTTTACGTGCTTCTGGTAATTCTTCTTCATTTATGGGAATAGGTTCATGCACTGGAACCTCACTACTTCTTAACCATAGTGGGCCGTTCCACCACAAGTAATGGGACAGTAGTTCTGCAGGAAGTAACCCACGTGATGCGCAATCAGCAGGATTTTCTTTTCCGTCCACATGGTTCCAATTCTCAGCTGGTAAAATGGATTGGATTTCAGATACTCTGTTGGCTACAAAGACTTGCCATCTTTTAGGATTTGATCTTAGCCATGACAATACAATTTGTGAATCACTCCATGCGTGCACAGAATCAGGTTTTATATGTAATGCAGCTCTGACTGCCTGTATTAAGTGTGCCAGTAATACTGCAGAACATAATTCCAGTCTTGGAATCGTGACAGGTTTTAGTGGTGCTACGCGAGTTTTAGCTGTTAAAAGTTTCACATCAATGTTAGAGCTATCACAAGTTTTAACGTAAATAACTGCTGAATAACCCTTTTCTGACGCATCACAAAATCCGTGAAGTTCACATCGAGAATAATTGGGCAAAATTACTTTTCTAGGTATATATATGGAATTTAAGAGTTTGACTTCTTGGCACAAAATTTTCCACTTTTGGTCAATATTTTCTGGTACTGGATCATCCCATGATAATTGCAATTTCCACAGTTCTTGAAGGATCATTTTAGTTAGAATCACAAAAGGTGCAATCCACCCCAATGGATAAAACAGCGTTGAGACAAATGACAGAATAATTCGTTTAGTAGGGACACCTTGATAATTTATATCACTAAAACTACATTTGAATATATCATTATCAGGATGCCATTCCACTCCTAAAACTTTTGTGGCCTTATTGCCCACTACACTATGTATATTATCGTTAATTGTGTTTGCTAACCCAGCATTTTTCAATATGCTGGTTCATTTGTGGACCATTTATGTAGCTCAAACCCACCTCTTTTTAGCATTTTTTGCAAATCAGATATCAATTCAGTACCTTCCTGACTATTCTCAACACCAGTTAAAACATCGTCGACATAAAAGTCTCTTAAAACTATAGTCTTTGCTTTTGGGAAATTAAGACCCTCATCAATTGCTAACTGACTCAAAGCTTTAGTTGCAAGATATGGAGCAGCAGCAGTTCCATACGTGACAGTATTTAAGCAAAAGACTTGTATTTGTTTATCTGGACTATCTCTCCATAATATTCTTTGAAAATCCCTATCGTTGTCATGAATTTTTACCTGCCTATACATCATTCTTATATCAGCTGTTATGGCAATATTATGGAGAGATAGTCCAGATAAACAAATACAAGTCTTTTGCTTAAATACTGTATTTACACAAATCACAAATTTGTGTAAAATTTTGTCGTTAATGATTATCAATGATGTCGTCAATTGGGAAAAGTAATTTTGCCCAATTATTCTCGATGTGAACTTCACGGATTTTGTGATTTGTACACGGGGGATCCACATTTTTTCCGTCCGTTGAAAAAACTAGACGTTTGGTAGTAGTCAAAAAAAAAAAAAAAAAAAAATCCGCGTTTGGCAATATTATGAAATCTAAACCTTAATAAAATGCAAATTAAATCATCTTGTATTTTGGGACCTACCATTTGAATGTCGTTTAAAGAAACACCTGTTGTTGTTTTAGCACTCGCATCAAAAACTACTCTTAATTTGGTAGTTAAACTAGAATTGTTTAAGACGAAGTGGTGTGGGATGTAATAATGTTTAGTTTCTAATTCACGATCTGTATTCGAAACAAAGTCCATATGGCCCAGAGATAAATATTCTTTCATAAATTGAACATATTGGTTGTAAATTTCTGGCATGGATATTAATCGTTTCTCAAGATAAAGAAACCTTCTGTGCGCCATTTGGCGTGAATCACCTAAAATATCTCGATCCTGTTTGAATGGTAATGCGACTGAATAGCGGCCTGATTTTTCTCTAAAATGAGAACTCTCAAAATGTTTTTCACAATGTCTTTCTTCAACTTTTAAAGGTTGCACATTTGGAATTTTTTCTAATTCCCAGAATGAATTTACCAACTCGTCAGTTTTTGTACTTAAATGATTTACATGTACTGGATCAGTTGCCAACGTTTCAAAATTTGTAGTACCCGAAATTATCCACCCAAGTCTCGAATTTAAGGCAAATGGAAGGTTAGGTTCACGTTTGACAATTTCACCAGTCATTAAATGCATAAATACATTTACACCAAATAAAATGTCAATTTTTTGTGATTTGTAAAACAATGGATCAGCTAACATTAAATCACTGAAATTATCGCAAATGACTGAAGGTAAAGACACATAGGGAATATTATCTGACACTTTATCCATTACGAATGCTGATGTTGATACTCTAAGATCAGTTTTGAAGTGAGAAGTGAATAATAAATCGACTTCCCCATTACTCACAGTATTAAATGTTCCCAAACATGACACAGAAATAGAACTATCTTTTACCTTTAATCCTAATTTGTTTACACATTCTCTAGAAATAAATGACTTCTGAGAGCCTGTATCACATAAACATCTGCATTTTACAAATTCTTGTTTAGAATTTTGAACTTTTATTAATGCGGTACACAACAAAATATGACTCTTTTGATTACTTTTTGCGTTTGATTCATAATGAGAGGCACAGACTGTAGACGAAACATTATCACTCGCTGACTCAACTTTTTTAGGGATAAATTCTTGTGCGTGTGGGGACGTACTATTCGTCTGAGTCTTATTCCTTGAATTGTTTACCATGTGCAAAATACTATGATGTTTCTTAAAGCAATGGTGGCACGTATTTAGACTCTTACATTTATTGAGAAAATGCATATTAGATAGGCAATTGAAGCAATAATGATTATGTTTTACGAAATCTATTCGTTGTTGAACAGGCAAATTGAGAAATTTTGAGCATTTAGCTAAACTATGTTCTTCTTTACAGTAACCACAACTCAAAGTAGCTATAAAAGCATTACTCTTATTTGGAAATACAGATTTAGGTACCTTATTTACCACTAACTTGCTATTTTGAAGAGTTCTTGCATAATTCTTAAGAAATTCAATTAAGTTCTTAAGTTTCGGAATTTCATTGCTTTTAAGCTGACGTTCCCACCACAATTTTGTAGAAGGATCCAATTTTTGCAAAATTAAATAAGTCATTAATGTATCCTCAAATTTGTCAATGGTTTGGTTCAATACTTCTAACGAGCAAATAACTTCATTAATGTTATCAACTAGATTTAAAATAGCAACAGCTGATTCTGTTTGAATTGCTGGTAAACTTAGAAATCGTTTAATATATGCAAAAATTTGTTCTCTCTTATTTGAATATCTTTCGTCTAATAGATTCCATGGAATTTCAAAATTAGAATCCGAAATTTGAATAGACTGAATGACGCAATACGCTTCACCTTTCAACGAAGCCTTTAAATACTGCAATTTTTGAGCATTAGATATAGTCGTATTACTGTTTACGCATGCATTGAAAAGATCTTTAAAAGCTATCCATTCAGTGATATTGCCTCCAAAAGTAGGTAATGATAACCTAGGTAATTTAATATTCTCAAAAATTGTGTCTGAAATTACACTATCAGATTTATTTTCATTCTTATTTAACTTCGCATTTTCGATTTTCAATATTTTTTCACCTTTAAGTTTCCACAAATCAATTTTATCTGAAATTTCCTGTGCGGTATCTATCTCGCTCTCTAATTGTTTAGAATCTGTAATTAAACTTTCAATTTCCCTATCAAGTTTTTTTAGTTCCGTTTCTTTCTGTTTTAACAGTTCAATATTTTCTTCTAATTCTGTTAAATTAATCTCACCATCTGCGATTATACTTTCTATTTTCTTAATATAATTCGTTACACTTCATCGTAGAGCAGTTCTTTTCGTTTTAAAAGTTGTTAATTCACTCATTTTTACTTAAATCAAACACAAAACTAGTTCTAAAATACGTTAATAGGAAATTTAGTTTAAATCTAAACTATTATTCTCATCACAATTCTACAGTTTTAAATAGCAAATTATTTTTACACACGAAAAATAATGTTCAAAGTTAACTTACCTCACAAGCTGAGGTAATATTTCGCCACAAAAAAACATCACACAGCAGTTCAGAAAAAAGTTCTATTCTACACTTTTTTTTTTCACTAGCACTCCGGCTCGACGGACCAAGACTGTTATTGCGTTTTAAACTATACACATACACACTGCTGGTTCTTAACTAAAACACAAATGCAATAATGGACTGTATACATGCGGTTTTATTCACACATAAATAAAGCGAGACATCATATGGCTTATTCCACAACATTCTTTTTCACATTCTAAAAACAACACGAAGCAAAACAGAACACTGAGTGTTGCCAAACGCGGAAAGTAAGAAATAGAAACTTACATAAACTCGGAGCACATGGAATCAAAGAACATGCAGCTTAGCTCGCTGCAGACGATAATACACAAACAGAGACATTTATCATTAATGAGCATTTTGGCTAAGTTTTAGAAATGTATGTGAGAAAAAACTCTATGAATTGCTTCTGAGCTGTGTACAGCATGATTAAAAGAAAACTTGTCACCCCCAAGGCTATAATTTCAGTGATAAATTCTCTCTTTAGCCAAAAATTTAAGGGGAATTTTTTTTTCCGGGGGGGGGATGGGGGAGGTGTATTAAATTTCCTAATTAATTATTTGTTAATTTTGTTTTATTAGTGTCACATTATATTTACTCCAATCGTTATAATGCTATTAAATCATTTGCTTTATTAAATGATATTATATATACCGTATGTTCTTAATAATCTCCAAAGCCTGATACTAGAGTCCTGTCCAGATTTGGTTGTAACCGTCCCGAATCCTGACTTCAACCCGACAGACTTTAAGCCGAATCCGAAATATTCATACCTGAACCAGAAGTGGAAGAAAATGAATGTATATTTTATTACATTTATGGAAAAGTAATCTACAAGTTTACGGCTTATGTACAAAAAATAACACATATATACACCCATTAATATTCACATATACTATAGTTTTTTCATTTGAAAATTATTCAGAACCTCCTTTTGTATAATCGGTTCATCTCGAACCCGAGTCAAAGTATAACCCGAAGAGTATAAAGTTTACTCGACTCGCAAATAATAATAATAAAAAAATCAACCAAACCCAAAACGAAATGCATTTCGGGTAGCCGATGGAGGACTAAAATTTCCACTAAACCCGGAAAAGTCATTGACCGCAACCCCACCCGAAATGAAAGAAAATTCATCCATATTTCAATATGTTTTGGAAAAGTAGACTACAATTATATCTCTAATAACAATTTTATCTTTTATGTAGATTTTTTTTTCATCTGAAAATATTTAGGATTTCTTTGAAAACTCGGGCAACACGAACCCAACTCAAAATAGTGAAAACCCAACTTGAACCCGAAACAATTAACCCTTTGGTAACGGGCCAGGGTTGACTACTAACTTTCAATTGTTACAACTTTCAAATGAAAATTTGCATTCAATCGTTCTACAATTTCCAAAAAAATTCTTTGTTACAGATTTCTCTTGAAAATATCCTAATATAAGTGTATGATAGATGTAAAAAAGTCTTACTAATAGAATAAAAAATAGTCCACTGGGACAGACATGTCCCAACCGTAGTCAAATGTTCCAAGTCAACCTGACCCGCAACGAAAATAAGCCGCGTCAACCCCGATCGATCCGTACTGCAGATTGGGTCGTGTTGCCCCACCCAATGCAGGAGCAAGGGACCTGAGACCAAGGGTTTTGCAGATTTCTGAATTGTATGGAATTTAGATCATAGTCTGAAGAGGAAGGCAGAAAATAATTGCGGAAAATTTTTACTGACAGAAAATCTATAATGAAAATTTTCTTATTACATATGGATTACAACATTTGCAAATTTCGTAACGTTTTTATGGTATTCGTGTGCTGATTATCTCGTGACCGATTGAATTTCCCGACTTTTTTTCGTGATTGTTTCTTGTTTTTGTGATAATTTTCCAAAATTCGTTAAGAATTATTGACGGAATTGATTTTTTCGACCAATTGTCTAAATTTGCGACACTTTTTTCAACCGATCGACGAAATTCGCTATTTGTTTTCTCAATCTTTTGACGCAATTCATGACTCTTTTCTACGATCGTTTGTTGAAATTCGGAAGTCATTTTCCGCAACTGACTGACAAAAGTAGATATTTTTTTGCGCGATCTTTGATGAAATTCCCCTTTTTTGCGGGATTGTTTGACTAAATTCGTGATTTTTTTTTCTTCAATCTTTTCAAGAATTTCGGATATTTTTCTGCAATAGGTATACTAAATTCGCGATTTTTTTCCGCGACGGATTGACGAAAATCTCTATTTGTTTCAGTGATCGTTGGCGAAATTCGTAATATTTTTTCACGGTCGTTGGTTAAAAATTAACGATTTTTTCCGCGACCAATTTTGCCAAATTAGCTATTTTTTCTAATTCCAATTCGTAATATTCACGATGTTTACCGCGATCGGTTGACGGATTGCTTTTGCGTAAAAAAAAGGAAGAAAAATTCGCGGACTACCACTAAAATGAAAAATATATTCGCTGAAGAATCACATTTTTGTGAAAGAAGTTAACACAAGAAGGCAAAATCTCACACTGCATTTTTTATTGTGGGGGCCTATTTCTATTTTGTGCACGATTTGGGCAATCCTGCACGATAGTTCAACAAAAAACTTTGTTCTCCCACCCCCCCCCCCCCCCCCTTCGCAAGAAACTCATGAAATGGCGCCCCTGCAATAAAACCTGCAAACGAAGGAGTTGAAAAAGGACTGTAAAAAAGCTCCATCTTAGCAAATATAATTGTATGGCGTTTTTTTCGTCGAAGCTTGATTTTTTTTGCCCGTTTGAGAAAGAATTATGTTATAGACAGGTTTCGCTTAGACACGCTTCACTGTAATACACCTATGCTCTTCAGAAGTGCTTTATAGAAAGAAAGTTTTAACAGTCTTAAAGAATACCTGAAAAAAAGGTACCTGTCTATAACTGAAAACTTTCATAATATTTTAAAATTCTACTTTCTAAGACGAAAACCTGTCTATAACGGAATTTTTCAGAGTTCAGTTGAGATTTCGTATTAGAAGTATTGCTGTCTCTGTATATATGATTCAGTAAACGTTTCTCGTTCGGAGAGGTTGAGGGGGAGGGGGGGTCAACACCCCGAACTCCACCCTTTGCTATGCCACTACCTTAAAAAAAACTTTGCCCCCCCCCCAAGAAAGTTCTGAAATGGCGCCCCTGGTATTGAACAACACTTCTTCAGTGTAAATTATCTCACGTCGATGTACAACACTGGATCAGGCAAATAAGGACGATTTTTACTATATCTCTCATATCAAAACAGTGAACTAGGGCGAATCTTAATTATACAGAGTGTCTCATTTATTTTGCAACCCGCGTAAATACGAAGCAAATAAACAACACGAGTGCACGTGCACACCATTAGCGCAGGTAGCGGTATGGAGGGGCGTGCGAGCAACACTACCAACACGCTAGAAAACAGCACTAGATACTTCAGTGCTAAGGAGAATGAAGTGAATGGTAGTTTTGCATCATGGTGCTATGTGCAGAAAAACGCGCTTTTATTATTGAACATAATTTTTGAACGTCTTCGTACAAAACAGTCAAGGAACGATATGAAAACAAGTTTCCAGACTCGGAGATGCCAAATAAAAGCACACTTAAGCGAATCGTGGACCATTTTCAAACAGAATGGACTGTGGAACCGAAAAGAAAGAACTGTCTGTCGTTTGTCCTAACTGACCACAAAATAAAGGAAATCGAGACGAAAATCAAGGAGAAACCGGCCACTTCAGTAATAAAATTAGCAGATGGAAGTTTCACTTGGTTTCAACAGGATGGCGCTCCTGTGCATACGGCCAACAATACTCTGTCATTTCTAGAAGAATTTTTTGGTGATCGGCTAATTACAAAAGGACTATGTCCTCCACGCAGTCCAGACCTGTCAACGCCCGACTTCTTCTTGTGGGGCTATTTGAAAAATCCCGTGTTCCGTTAACCGGTAGCCTCGATTATTGAACTGAAAACTCGCATTACGGAAGAGATAAACGCTATCACATCAAACACATTACAGAATGTGTCTCGAAACCTCCTCAAACGGGCCCAGATATGTAAAAATGAAGACGGCGCGGCGGTCACTTCCAACACCTTTTGTAGTCGTTTAATCACTTCTGTAAAATAAAAATTAATGTTTGTTCTTTTTTTGGGGTTGCAAAATAAATGAGACACTCTGTATATTATACATCGAGGACAAGCGAAAATCATCAGAACTAGGGCGGTTCGAATCGAAAGTAGAGTGCGAGGGAATTATTCCATTGCATCAATGTTCCATTGTTTTATTCTGCGCTGAGACCCCAATTTTACTTCTGGTCAGCCAGGGCACTAATTAATACACTGATTAATATTAACAAAGCAATAGTTATTCACAAAACACAAGGAAAACAAAATCAATCACATAACTAAATGTATGAACATATATGGAAAATATATGGAGGGGAAAGTTCAATCAGTATGAATGCGACCTACGTCATACACGGCCGGTGCATGGCATTTAAAACGTCATATAGAGTGGATAATTTTTGCACGGCGATTGGGGCAAAATGGTGGGCGCGCCGCTTTATAACGTAGGTCGCGGTATAAGTCACCGAAAACGCAAGTTTTTTGTTTTATATATAAATACAGAGGGCGCTGTAAGTATTACGAGGCCATCCTTTTGCAGAATACCATTGGATTGTAGTTAGAATCTGAAAATATTTTATTCGTATATTTTTTATTATAGAGATTATATATTATAAATTTAAGATGATGTATGCATGCTTTGGGTATGAGTTTTTTAAATGTTACACTTTGTGAAACATAAACATTGCCGTGAACTTATTTTTTAAAAATTCACCATCCTCTCTCCTGTCCCACCATTTCTAGAGTAATTATGGTGAATACATATTTTAGCAGTTAAATTTCCTGAAACTACTTGAAATATTACTTGAAATAAATAGTAATACAAATATGAAAGAAATGAAACTGCGGGTTTAATTTTTTAAATACCAAATGAAGTGATTTCAGTATAAAACTTCAAAATTAACGTTTGAGATTCTTGATCTTCAGATTTGCTAGTTTCATTTCTACTGCAAATTTAATTAATATTTAAAACATTTTTTTTTTTAATCTAAAGAGTTTTTTTGTCAAAAATTAATAATTAAACATTTAACACTGAAAAACAATAGATTTTTAACAGTTTGTATCGCTTAAATAATTGCCTTTATTTGAATGTAGGAGGTCTTGAGCCCTATGAGCCCTTCCTTTTCCTATATCCTTGAACATTATTCTTTGAATTTCTAATTACATTTTCAGAAGGACTGAAACTACGCTGTAAATTTGATGACATGTATTTATCTAAATTGCTAAACTGAACAAATAATTTCTTAAAAAATAGTTTTGTTTTATTTTATTTTTATTTTATTTTTCCTTTTCTTTTCTTTTTTTAATTGCCATGGTATTGTCAAAAATAAACCTGAAGTAAACAAAACCGATAAACTGGTAAATTATAAGTTTAAATAATTGGTAATAGCTGAAATGTAAAAAAAAAATGCTAAGTATTTAGTTTTAATTTAGAATTTTATTTCAGTGGATTTTTACGAGTGTAATTCATCTTTAATTAAACTGACATCACAAGAAAATCGTGAATGCAACGAGTTTCAATGTGATTTTCGCAATAAAAAAGAAAGTGATTTTTAGCAGAAGAATTTAATAAAATAAATACATTTAAGTAGAAATACGAAAGTAGTATAATGAAAGATAGAGAACTAATATAACCAAAAAGTATTTCCGTTACCTTATTTTATTTGTAATTAAATATTTCAGAAAAAAATAAATGAAGATTGTTTTTTAATGATTAATATTTCAGCTTAATATCAGGCAGAATAAATTTTCTGTTTTTTAATACCTATCACACGATTCAGATTTAGAATGTTTCAAGAAATTATTTTTTATTTTTAAGTTCTTCTACTTTATTCATAAAACTTAAAGACATCAAATAGTTTTTAATTTATTTTCAGTTATATATATATATTGAAAATTAAAGTTTCATGATTCTTATTCAAAACTCCAAATTATAGTAACAGATAAAGTCGCAGTTATTGGACTTTATGTCGACAAGCAAATATTTTCTCTTGGATACGAAGTAAAAATAAAATCTTACGTATCGCGTAAAACGAATATCTGGTAGAATTCTATTTACGCTTGGAGATAATCTTACAAAATATTCGAAAAAAAATCAATACATCTTCTTTTCGTTTCAGAGATAAAGTAAATGGTGGTATTTCAGAATGGCCCATTGACAGGAATAATGGAAAGGTTAATCGATCAGAAAATGATATTGGTGTTCAACTACTTACTATGAGACAAGTAACCACGGAGATGACGGATTTCTCTTACACGTATAACCATCATTCTGTTACATTTGTCACACAAAAAGCCAAATATAAATCTCAGATTTACGGCATTTCGTGACCATTTTCACAGCCGCTTCCGGTAGCTGTCATCTCAGTTTCAATTGCGATGTGTTTGGTACATCCCGTCAACATGAAAAAAAGGTATTCATTTCATAAAATTTTACTTCACACTTTTGCACTTTTGTTAAGGCAGAATTCAGTTTTAAAACCGTCGTCAATGATAGAAAACCTTCTCTGCTTTTCGTGGGTTGTATGAACAATTATTATGTGTTTGTCTTACAATTCCATATTCCTATCTTTTCTTTCATTTCACCTTATCCCACTAATTAAAGACGTGTCACAATTAGCCTCGGGTGTAAAAGAAGGACACTATCACTGCATTGCGTCTCCAGTAGGGAGTAATTTTCAAGCTTTATTAAAATCAAAGCAGGACTATTTAAGAATTATTGGACAAGACCTCAAGACGAATAACTTAAGTAGTAAAGGAAATGCTTTACAAGATTTTGTTTATCGTTATAAGTACTTTTGTAGAATTTCTTTACGACAGAAGCAAATAAGATCTCGCTTTTCTACTAGATACAATTGTTGTTGATCTTTTGACTGTAGGAAAATATTCGTCTCTGAAGACCATTTTCTTGAAAGCTAGGGCTGCAATGCCTGTCCGAAAAAATATTTGTTACTAAAAATTGGTAAAAAAAATTCATTCATAAATTTATTGCTTCGGGATAATATTTCAAGTATCAGAATTATGGATAAATGTTACTTATTTTGCGATGTTAACTGAAATATGAGGAAAAATACACCAGTAAAAGAAAATTAACCCTTCCAGATGTTGCTCCTCCGTTTATATTTTTAATGTTTGGACACATAATTTTTTTCTTAGTTTTCATATCGTAGAAATATTTCGAAACAGTATGAAGAAATTGGGTCGTTTGATGAAAAAAGAAATAAGAATGATAATCGCGTACAGTGTTTTCTTTGAATGCGATGCTAATTGATTGATGCTAATTGATTGATTAGTACTATGTATTTTACTCTGATAATATCACATTGCATTAGATTTTTAAAATTAAATTAGACTACTAGTCAACGACAATATTGTGAGAATATTTCTTCATCAATTGACACATCTATCTTATCTGAAATTGATGCGAGAAGATTTCAGGAAAAAGTACACAGTCGAGTACTTAAAACATCTACCCCTCATTTTTTTCAGCCGAAATTTTATTTGTTGTTTTGGAGCCGGAGAGGAGATAAATCCGTCAAATGAAGATAGTAGAACGCAAGAAAGTCCATCATTCTCCCATCAATGTTTTATCTTAGGTATTTCATAAATTAGTGGGGGGTGTTATACACATTTATAATGAGATTGTAGAATACCGTTGCTGAGTTTGTAGGAAATATTTGAATTGTATTATTATTTTTATTCGAGGCTATTATTATGTTTTATAACGATAATTGATAAATTAAGGTATGACACAGTAAAATCGTAAATGACTTATTACACACTCTAACACAGAGTAATTACCATATTTAAGAAGCACGATTTTGTAATCACTTGTTTTCATTAAATAAAAATTTAAATCTTTGATATCTTTGTTTTATTGTGCAATTTAATCTTAAAAAAAGGAAAATTATATAGAGCAGTTTCATGATTAAGGTGCTATACTTAACGAAATAGGATCAAATAATAGGTCTGTATAATTATAACATATGGTATTTTAGATATTTAATTGCTCAAAAATGTGAGTATTGGTGTAAGTTTGTATCAGAAAGCAACTGTTGTTTTGGTTGTAAAATTATTTATACATATCCCTTTCTTTTCATAAAACAGGTGGCACGTTTAGAAAAACAAAGCTATATTTAATAAATCAAAGGCATTTTAAGCAATTTTATTTCTTAAAATGAGCATGTTGACGTCTAAGCATACACTTTCGCGCCTGTTTTATTATTTTAATTGAAAATGTTTATACAGAATTCAGTGTTTCTTCATAAAACAGCGAGTAGCTTCAGGTAAACAAAAACCACTAACAAATCCACTCTAGTTATAATATGTTTTTAAGCATTTATTGTTCAATGTGTAGGTATTGGTGCCTATACTGTCGTCGAAAAATGAATGCTAAGGAGTTCTATTCTATATTATAAAGAAAAACATGTCCGTGAGAAATATTGACATCATATGGATGGTGACAACGATCAGAGTTAACAATTTGGGTTTTATATCAAATCTGTTAACTTCTAAAAATCTGAAAACTTCAATTTTTGTACTGTCGTCAAGTTGTACGAAAAAATGTGTATTTTGCAACTAGAAAAATTACATTCAATTACAATTTATTTCAAAAACTGTCTTTTAATTTTCTGTTGTTTTGTGATTTTTAAAATAACTAGATGATCCAACCCAGTCTCCTTGCTTTACCGAATATAGATGAAAACAATTTTTTTTTATTGAAATAAATCTTTTCTCGTTTTAATTACATTAAACGTATTTTTTTATTCCAATATATATAATTCCATAACAAAACATTCTCTATTTTATATAAGCTATTCTTTCTATCAATACCAAATGATCCAAACCGAAGTTCACAGGTTACACAACTTACTACCCAGTGCACAAAACATAAGTGAAAGCCATATATATGTTATATAAAAATTTTATTTCGCAATATTCTTTTAAATTATTCTAAATTCTGACCTATTCATTATTTCCCGATTTCTTAATAATATTTATTCCTGTTTAATTTTCTTTTACAATTCAAAATGCGTATATTAATAATTATCTTATTCCATATCTTAATCTAAGACTTTAAGTTCATTCGTAACTTTTATCAACTATTCAATCTATAATATTCTGAGAGACGCTAGTTTCTCATTTCGAATGTTTTTAAAATTAATTTTGTTATTTTCATTCCACGGGCTCGCTTCGCGCGCTTAGTATTTTTATTTCAAAATCAATGCTCCTTTAGATCCGGGATTATTTCTTGTGGAAACCTCTCCATAGCGCGTCATTCGCTCAGCTTCATTTTGCCTCTCGCTGATTGGCTCGTGCACGCAATACGTCGCTTGTGTAGCTTTCCGCGCTTTTAACAGAAAACCATTGCAAGCGTTCGGAGAGCAGATTTTTGTCGTGTTTTGAAGTTCTGACCAAATTGTTATCTGATGTTCGAATGACTTAGAATTTCTAAACAGCCACTTAAGATCCACTCAATGATGTAGTGAATTATAGTCAAGCCTGAGGGCTTTAGAACTCATCTGTATCCTGTGGAATTGTTCCGGCATCTGTACTATTCCTGAATAAACTATTTATTTGGATAACTGACTGAGTTTTTGTGGAGAAAGTTACAATTGGGTTCCTTTTTGCCTTCATTCCGAGCCATGATTCTCGATCTACTGACTGCAATCGTTCACCATCTTTAACCAGCAGCCAGTTTCTAGTGAAATTTTACATCCTATAGTTAAAATCTAACATATATATTATTCTGAACTCTAATAGATATTTTATGTTTAATTAACAAATACAAGTTTTTATAATATTCATGCTTCTAAATTATTTTTAAAACTACAAAAATGAGGGAATTTAGATGAAGTCTTAAAAGAAATCACATTTGAAAGTGCATTTTTTTTATTCGATGGTGCAAAAATTAAAATATTGTCTTGCTTAGAAGTAATTAAATTTGCAAAAATTTAGAAAAGATCGTTTAATTCGTTGCAACAGTCGTAACAGTCAGCATTAATTGCGGTTTTTACTTTATAATATTTGGTTAATCAATACGAGTCATAATCTTTTCAACTGAGTGCATGTTTTCTTACCAAATATTATGATTGTGTTATAATAATTAGATAGCTTATCTATGTTTGTTTGTGATAGTAACTCAATAATTTGAAAGAAAATTATTCCGAAAAAAAGGAATGTTCAATTCACATGAACAATTCACAGTCGGTAGTTTTCAAATCAGCGATAGTTTTTATTTCATATCATATCACTCCTCAGATATTTCACAATAACAACTTATTTTAATTGTTTTAATAATGTGTTTTTTTCATCACTAGGCAATGTTTACTCCTTTATGAATAGCTAACGTTTTTGTTATAATAAAGACATTTATTCTAATTTCAGTTTTTTCCCAAAAACAGATGGTATATGCAGAATCACAAAAATACTTTTGTAGAATCACAAAATTGCATTTACGGAACCAAACTATCTGTATTTCCACGCAAAATTATTACTTAAAACGTTGGATCATTTACTGACAAACTGCATTTACTGTTAAAAAATAAGTATTATGTTTTAGTAAAAAAGTAATTATTTGGATTACACAATTTTCCCATTAAAGAGATGATATTATTAGAAAAAGACTTATATGAAATGAGAATAAATATATTTTTAATTAGATTACTTAAGGTGCGTGTATTGTCGCATATATTAACGCAAATATTAAGCATTTTGATCCCATTGGCAATAACCCTTGCTGTAGTTTTTGAGAATTTTATTCTGAGTTGAAATAGAAAGAAATGTTTTATAATGATGTAAAATAACAAAAAATTGTTTTATAATGTTTTAGTTGTTAATGTTATTGCACTTTTTGATGTACAATACGAACACCTACTATCAACAAGCATAACAGTGTGCTAATTTATCTTGAATGTACAGGAAGAAAAATATGCTCTGGAAAAAGTTATTTCCTTTCAATTGGAAGAAACAACGACTCAATTAAAGAGGATAAACGTGATAAATGAATCTGAAACCCTGAAAAGACATTTTAATCTGGATTTTATTGTCTAGAACTAAGATGTGAACAAAAATATTTAAATTTATTTGAAAACTTCTAAATTGAACACATAAAAATTCGAAAAATACAGTTTCTTTTAAACAGGCTATTTTTTTTTATTTGTCAGTACCACATTTAAAGAATTTAAAACTGATAAACTGGTAAATTATTAGCTTAAATATTTAGTAAAAGCCGAAGCATAAAAAATGGTAAATATTTAGTTTTAATTAAAATTTAATTCTTGTTGATTCATGCATGCCTAACTCTACTATACTAACTCTACTAACTGAAACTATACGGAAATCTAAATTGCAGTAAGTTCATATGTGTTTTTGGAATTAAATATAAAGCGATATTTAGCAAAAGAATTTCTTGAAATAAACATATTTTTTGTATAAGGATATGTATAGAAATATTATAAAGATGTACTATTTTCGTTACATAATTTGATGCTTAATTCAACAATTAAGAAATAATTAAAGGCTGATTATTTATATATAATTATATTTAGACTGAATACCATACTGAGTTTATATTCTGATAATAATTGCTAACGTACTATTGACATTTAGAATGGATCAAGAATTTTTTTTTTTTTTTTTTACAGTTGTTGCAACGTATTCATAATTAACTACGATCTCAAACTGTTTTTAATTTATTTTTGATAATATATGTATTGAAAATCAGACATAAAATTTTTATTCAGAACTAAAAATTATCGAAGCAAATTGATTTAGCTGCAGTTGATTTAGCTGAAGTATAAAAAACTAACTGAAAGTGTACACGTCACATACATTTTATTGTGGAGTGTTTTTAATTCTGATGAAACATTATAAAGATTGAGAAAATTCTTAAAGTATTTGATTTTAAATATTTGAAACTTCATTGATGCCAGTTGGATTCAGATGTATTGAAACTTTCCATGTAGTTGTTGCGTTTTTTTAAAGTATAGTGACATCCATAAAAGTGCTTAAATTTCTTATGATTCTTTATGAGTAGATAATTATTATTCAGAAAGTAATACGAACTTGACTGCTATTTTACAAGAACACAGCTAAAAAGAGCAAACTGATTAAATTACGGGATATTTACCGTAAATCTTTATAAGTGGCTAATCTGATTGATGTAGATATTATTCTAAATGAACTATTCTTTTTAAATTTGAAATTTCAGTACAAAATAATATATATAAAAACTGATAAAATTTTAAACATTTTGGTCCCATTGAGAACAAGTCTTACTGTAGTTTTTGATTATATTATTGTATCAGTTGAAATAGAATAAAATGTTTTATAATATTGCAAAATACTGAAAAAGTTGATCTATATTGTTTTACTTCTTAATGTAGTTGAACATTTTGATGTGCATTATGAATGCTTACTACCAACAAGCGTAACAGTTTGTCAAAATATATTGAATGTACAGCGAGACAAATATGGTCTCAAAAGTGTTATATTCTTTAAATTGGAAGAAACAAACAGAAACAATTAAAGAGGACAAACTGACAAAAATATAAAAATTGTTATATATTTTAAATTTGGATTTTATTGTCAAGAAACGCAAATGTGAACTAAAACGTGTAAATATTTAAAAACTGCTAAACTGAACAATTATTTTCGAAAAATATTGTCTTCTTAAAATAGGTTGTTATTGTCAAGAACATATTTGAAAGGAATTAAAACTGATAAACTGGTAAACTACAAGTTTAAATAATAGCAGCTAAAGCGTAAAAAACAGGTAAATATTTAGTTTTAATTAAAATTTCATTGTTTTTGACTTATGCATGTACAAATCTTCTTTTATTAACTGCCCGCACACAAAAATCTAGAAAACAGAGAGTTCAGATGTGATTTTTGCAATGAAATAGAAAGTTACTTTTAGCAGAAGAATTTCATGAAAAAACATATTGGTAATATAAAGAAAGTTATAGAATTATTGTTACCATGAAACATTTTCGTTACTTTATTTGACCCTTAATCCAACATTTAAGAAATAATTAAGGACTGTTTCTTTCAAATGATTTAAATTTAGGTTTAATATCATGATGGATTAATATTCTGTCTATAATTATTAACATACGATTCAGAATTAGAATGCTTTAAAAAACATTTTTTTAATTTAAAGTTGTTGGAATTTATTCATAATTAATAAAGACATCAAATAGTTTATAATTTATTTTTGATAATCTATTTTGTGAAAATTAAAAACTTGCAATTTTTATGAAAAACTTACAATTATGGAAACAGATAAAGTCGCAGTTATTGGATTTTATGTCGACAAGCGATTTTCTCAAGGATCTGAAGAAAACACAAATGCTTACCTGTCACATAAAACTAATATCCAGGGTGGAATATTATTTACGCTGGCAGATTATCTTACAAAATATTCAAAAAAATTAGATAGATTTCGTTATTGTATTACAGATGAAGTAAATCACCGATTTCGAAATGGTTCATTGACAGGAATAATAGGGAAGATAAATCGATCAGAAATTGATATTGGCGTTCAACCAGTTACTATGCATGAAGAAATCAAAGAGATAGTGGATTTCACCTATCCGTATACACTTTACTCCTCTACATTTGTGACCCGAAAAGCAGACTATAAACCACAGATTTTGGGTATTTTTCAAACATTTTCATTTCCGCTTTGGATAGCTATCATCTCAGTTTTAATTGCGGTGTCTTTTGTATATTACATCACCTTGAAAAGAAGGTATTCATTTGAGAATATTTTACTTCATGTTTTTGCGGTTTTGTTAAGACAGTTCTATTTTAAAACCGTCATCGATTATAGAAAACTTGCTATTCTTTTCTTGGGTTGTAGGAGCAATGTTTCTTTGTCTCGCTTACGATTCCGTATTCCTGTCTTTTCTTGCATTCCCCCCAATCAATCAAATTAAAGACGTGCTACAGTTGGCCAAAGCTGTAAAAGAAGGACACTATCACTGCATAGCTTTTGGACAATCATCTATTTCAGAACTGCTATTAAAATCAAAAAATGAACATTTAAGAATAATTGGACAAGACATCAAGATGAACAATTTAAGCAACCAAAATACTTTTCAAGATTTTTTCACGATAGAAGCAAACAAGATCTTGCTTTTCTAGTAGATACAGGTGTCATTGACTTTTTAGCTGTAGGAAAAAAAATCGTCTCTGAAAACAGTTTCCTTGAAAGCATGGGTGCAATGCTTGTCCGAAAAGACTTTTGTTGCAAAAAATTGGTGGAAGTATTCGTTCATAGATTTATGGCTTCGGGACTATATTTCAAGTATAAGAATGACAGAGCATTTTTAATTCATATGCCACGTCTATCTAAATACGAGGAAGAAGACACCAGTAAAAGAAAATTAACTCTTACAGACGTTGCTCCTGCGTTTATATTTTTAATATTCGGACACATAATTTCTTTCTTAGTTCTTATCATAGAAATATTGTCGAATCGTAGGAAAAAATTGGATAAAATAAAGCAAAAGAAGAGAAGAAGAACGAGAATCGCATACAAAGAAGATTCTATGTAATTAGCTTTGAAAATGGAAATCTAATAACTGTATTTCTGTATTTCGAAAACGTATTACATTTTGCAGATGTTGTATGAAAATAATACGAAAATATCGCATACACTGACATGGAAATTGAAAATTACGTACTTATAAGAACAATATGATATATCTTCAACGAAAAATTAATAATTTTGATTATTTGAAATGGATTAGTTTGTACTTTAAAAAGCCGGACTATCCCTAAAATATAACAATAAATATTCTTTGAATTCGCGTAATTTGCCGTAATCGGAGTGTCTTAGCTTTTCTGGTAATAATGTTAGATATATAATTGCAGACTACTTTTCCATACTTGTATTAAAATATGGATTAATTTCTGTCACTTCGATTTTGAATTTGAGTATTTAGGATTCGGATTGGTTTCGGCTTGAAGTGTGTCTTGTTTGGGTCGGGATTAGGATTGACTTAAGGGAGACTTTTCAGGTTCAAGTCGGGATCAATCTAACCCGTGCAGAACGGTATTTCGAACCCCGCTAGTCCGAATAGTAATTTACTTGAAATTTTAAGAAAAACAAATGAAAAAGAATAGAATTTAATTAAAAAAAAGAGTTTTAAAAAAGGAACATGTTAGTATTAAAAACACAAATGTATTTTTTGGATGCTTGACATTGTATTACTTCTAAAGAGAGAATAGAAAGTGTATTGTTAAATCACTATTTCCACTATTTTTTTGCTTATTCTTTCCTCTTATTCTTTCTTATTTCTCTGTTATTTATCTTGTTTTACATGTTCTTTTCTCTCATTTTTATTATTTGTACTTTTCTCTTTCTTCTTTTTTTGCACATTCTATTCTCTTTTTTCGTTTATTCATTCTTTTATCTGTTGCTTACTCTTTTTCGTTTAGTTTTTACTTATTCTTTTGCTCATTCTTTTTTTTCTTTTTTCATTTAGATCGGGATTTTAGGTAAACCTAAATTTTGCTAATCCAAATAGGAAAGAGTCCCAATTATTTCGTATTAAATTACCTAGACTTAAAAAAATAAAATAAAATAAATACAGATATTATAGATATTACAGATATTATAAAAGTGCCAAGAAAATGAAAACCCTTTTTTTTAGGAAATAAAAGTACATAAATAAGTATTAATCATTAGCTTATTTAATATTAATTCATACCTGTTGTATATATTGGAGATATTGATGCAATGATAAAAATGTGTAAACATAAAAAAAATAATAATAAATGTATAGTAGTGCCAAGAAAGTGGATAAAAACTTGCGAAAAAAAAGAAAAGAAAAAAGAAAGCTACGACGTAAGCAAAGTTATAAAACAGATATCCCGTATGCAACAATCTTGTATCAGATATCCCCAAGTCTGAGTTTAATTTTTTAAAACAGAATGTAAAACTACACAACTAAATGAATAATTTTTAGCAGCTTATTTAATATTAATTCATTCTCTTTCGTGCATGCCGCAAGAGGTAATAAAAAAATCATAGCATTAATAATAATGGATGAATTTGGAAAAAAATCTAAACTCTAATATTATTTTTTCCGAAATAAAATAACTATTGTTTTTGTTATGTTTGCAAATAATGCAATGATGAATAAATACATATGAAAAAATGCACTAACGAGGATAAAAAAATGCTAAGTAGTAATTATGTTTCCCCTTCATTTACTTAAAAGCATTTGTTTATTACACCTTAAGCGTTTTAAATCAAGATAATGGCGAAAAACATTGACTTATTTTCAATTCAAAATAAACAACGCTCTTTGCGACAAAAGTGTCTTGCAAACTGAAACTTAAAATATCCGACCATTTCATTAAATAAATTTAGAATTTAATGGCATTCATCTTTTATGAATAATTTTTAAATGCAACTAGAATTAGCGTTTGAATCATATTTAAGCTGCTTGTTGGAGTTTTGAGTATTTTTCTGCGAGTTGGTGAGAAATCATCAAAAGTAATCAAATATTTCTAAAGTGTTATAAATTTAGTACGTTTTAAATTTATACCATCAGAAAAGTACGCTCTGTAAAGGTAAATAATTATAATTAGTTTGGAGAAAAATTACTTTAAATTATTTGTTTTGTATAGAAATGTTTCAGTATAAATTGTTTGATTCTGAAATATTTGCAATTATACACCGAATTATGATTTAAAATGATATTATTAAAAATACTTGTGCAAAAGTAGAAATACAAAATCACTTTTACAATTTTTGATTGTGTACAATTACAGAACCATGGTTTCGATGTTGTGCCTCAACTTTACCTCAATTCCACTACCTAAGTCACATTTCCACGGAACGTATAAATTCCACGTCGTTTATCGTCAGACTATGAATAACTTTTAGTTATAGATATTTGAATTCTTTAACGCGCCCTTTTAAATAATTTATACTGAATCAAATGATAGGCAAGCTAAATAAGTGTATTTCTTATAATTACAATTGCAATTCGAAATCTATACTAATATTATAAAGGAGTAAATCTTGTTTGTTTGTTTGTAGGGGTAATCTCTGGAACTACCGAGCCGATTTCAAAAGTGATGGTGGCAAATTGATGGTCACAACCCCTGCTCCAACATAGGCTATATTTTATGTCGGTGCCACTAACCCCAGGGGGTGCAGGAGCAAAAAACGTTCTAAAATTGCGATTTTTCAGTTATCACACTGGCTGTCAAGCCCTGAGAGCTTGGCAGCCGGTTCTGTATGTATGTATGTACGTACGTAATGCGATAACTCTTCATAGAAATATCCGTTTTCCTTCAAATTTTGCTTATAGGTTCACTGTGTTAAGGCGCTTCCCTGATTAGTTTTCGGGATTGATTGGTCAAGTATAAAGGGGGGGAACAAGGGTCTAATTCCCCCCCCCTTAATTTATATAAATGGGTTTTTCATGCAGAATTATTCCGTTTCCCTTCAAATTCTGTTTATAGGTTCACTGAGTTAAGGCGCTTCCCTGATTAGTTTACGGGTTTGATTAGTTAAGTATAAAGGGGGGGGATCGGGGGGGGCTAATCCCCCCTTAATTTATATAAATGGGTTTTTCTTGCAGAATTATTCCGTTTTCCTTCAAATTTTGTTTATAGGTTCATTGGGTTAAGACACTTCCCTGATTACTTTTCGGGATTGATGGGTTAAGTATAAAGGGGGGAACAAGGGGCTAATTCCCCCCCCCTTAATTTATATAAATGGGTTTTTCATGCAGAATTATTCCTTTTTCCTTCAAATTTTGTTTATAGGTTCACTGTGTTAAGGCGTTTCCCTGATTAGTTTTCGGGATTGATTAGTTAATATAAAGGGGGGGGGATGGGGGGGGCTAATCCCCCCCTTAATTTATATAAATGGGTTTTTCATGCAGAATTATTCCGTTTTCCTTCAAATTTTGTTTATAGGTTCATTGGGTTAAGACGCTTCCCTGATTACTTTTCGGGATTGATTGGTTAAGTATAAAGGGGGGAATGGGGGGCTAATCCCCCCCTTAATTTATATAAATGGGTTTTTCATGCAGAATTATTCCGTTTTCCTTCAAATTTTGTTTATAGGTTCACTGTGTTAAGACGCTTGCATGATAATTTTCGGGATTGATTGGCTGAGTATAAAGGGGGGAACGGGGGGGGCTAATCCCCTCCTTAATTTATATAAATGGGTTTTTCATGCAGAATTATTCCGTTTTCCTTCAAATTTTGTTTATAGGTTCACTGTGTTAAGGCGCTTGCATGATAATTTTCGGGATTGATTGGCTGAGTATAAAGGGGGGAACGGGGGGGGGCTAATCCCCCCCTTAATTTATATAAATGGGTTTTTCATGCAGAATTATTCCGTTTTCCTTCAAATTTTGTTTATAGGTTCATTGGGTTAAGACGCTTCCCTGATTACTTTTTGGGATTGATTGGTTAAGTGTAAAGGGGGGAATGGGGGGCTAATCCCCCCCTTAATTTATATAAATGAGTTTTTCATGCAGAATTATTCCGTTTTCCTTCAAATTTTGTTTATAGGTTCACTGTGTTAAGGCGCTTGCATGATAATTTTCGGGATTGATTGGCTGAGTATAAAGGGGGGAACGGGGGGGGCTAATCCCCCCTTAATTTATATAAATGGGTTTTTCATGCAGAATTATTCCGTTTTCCTTCAAATTTTGTTTATAGGTTCACTGTGTTAAGGCGCTTCCCTGATTAGTTTTCGGGATTGATTGGTTAAGTACAAAGGGGGGAACGGGGGGATAATCCCCCCCTTAATTTATATAAATGGGTTTTTCATGCAGAATTATTCTATTTGCTTCAAAATTTGTTTATATATTCATTGGGTTAAGACGCTTCCCTGATTAGTTTTCGGGATTGATTGATTAAGTATAAAGGGGGGGGGAACGGGGGGCTAATACCCCCCTTAATTTATGTAAATGGGTTTTTCATGCAGAATTATCCCATTTCCTTCAAATTTTATTTATAGGTTCACTGTGTTAAGGCGCATCTCTGATTAGTTTTCGGGATTGATTGGTTAAGTATAAAGGGGAAGAACAAGGGGCTAATTCCCCCTTATCTATACTAATATATAAAGTAGTAAAGATTGTTTGTTTGTTTGTAGGGGGTAATCTCTGGAACCACTGAAGCGATTTTAAAAGTGATGGTGGCAAATTAATGGTGACAATCCCTGCTCCAACATATGCTAAATTTTTTATCGGTGCCACTGCCCGCAGAGGGTGCAGGAGCGAAAAACGTTCCAAAATTATATTTTCAATAATGAAGGAGTTAGGAACGTGACATTTTGTATGGTCGTTACTTACAAGATTTAAATGCTCTATAAGAACAAATTCTAAAAAAATTCGAAATTTAAAAGGCTGAAATAAGCAAAAAATTTTCTAAAAACATTCTAAATTACAATTTGTATGGAATGTCTGGAACTACTAAAGCGATTTCAAAAGTGATGGTGGCAAATGGATGGTGACAATCCCTGCTCCAACATAGGCTATATTTTATGTTGGTGCCACTACCCCGAGGGGGGTGCAGAAGCGAAAAACTTTCTAAAATTGCGATTTTTGCGATGCTGAAGGAGCTAGAAACTTCAAGTTCGGCATGATTGTTATTTATAAGATCTAAATGCGCTCTAAGAACAATTTCTAAAGAAAAATGATCTAATGATTCTGCGATTTTTCAACTATTGAATTTCTAAAATTACCAAATTTCACAATAGAGTACCATGGCTAAACCTTCAAGCGTAAAAAGATAATGATAAGGGCGACGTGTCCTGAAGTGTATATTGACTATAGCACGAGTCACAAATTATAGTATCCTTATTATTCTGTTAAAATATAAAAGTGAATTATGAAATGTCAATATTTTGTTTGATTAAAGGTTCGTTAAGAGAAATTGACCAGCGTAGCGGGCGTAGCTTGCTAGTAATATATAAAAGCAAATAACAATATCATTCAATTTAAGTGTATGAGAAGGAGTTCGACTGAAGTATTAAACTAATGTATTGTGTAAGTATACCAGAGAATAGCATGAAATGTGTTATGATGCTTTAAATGGTGGTACAAATAGTGTAAATAGGAACTTGTGCTTATTTTATTGAATATTTCTGAAGTTTAAACATACACATATACTTTCCAAAGTGTATCTTCAAAAATTAAATTACTGAAAACTTATCGCGAATAACTGAGTTAAAGTGCAGGGATTTGATGAGTTATGTAATATAAATAACAATAGCTTGAGTTTATTTTGCACGCTTAAAATTCTTATTCGTATATTAAACTGAAGAAAATGAATTAAATATAAAAATGAAACCTTGAATGAAATGAAATCAAATGAAAATTTATTTAATGAAAAACAATATTTCGGGGTAAACATATATTTCAAAAATTTTCGTTAAAACTGTAAGAAAATAATTCTACATCATTCCTTATACTGTATGGTGTTGTGTGCTAATGATTGATAATTATTTAAAATAGACATACCATCTGCAAACATTTTTATGATTATTTTATCTTGACTATACAGATGGACAGTTTTTGAGTCCATTTAAATTGATTTTAATAATCCTAGAACATAGATAAGGTGAAAATATCAGTGGTAAATTAAGCGATTGTTTTCGGAAAAGGCCTTTTTCGTTTAACTGTATTATATTATTATCAAGATCACGGCTAAAGAGAATAAAAGTAGAAAATATAGATATAAACGCAACAAGAAATATAAACAACGTTTCGTGTTTTTTTAAAAACTTGATTGGGATTGTTATGAACGCGTTGGAAAAGAGCTAAACTGGTTAAATCAGTCTGAAAAGCGATGAAGTGAGCAATTATTCTCTGCAAAATGTTATCTTCTAAAATTTATTTTTGTTTACAAGATCATAGCTTAAGACAGTAAAAAGGACAATTTACGAAATACTTTATACAATTATTTTCCAGCGACTAAAACTGATCACATGCGAAGTGCGAAATAAATTGTACTAGGAGTTATTATGCTGATTGTTGCATCAAAATTGAAAGTGATTTTCAATTGATTAAGAGTGTATTTCTCTAATAACCCTTGCTATTATTTCCATTATAAAACTGAAAATTTAATGAAACTTTATTGCTGATTATACGTTTTTTTTATTTCAGATGGTTTTTATTTCAAAGTGGATACATTACACTATTAATTATAAAAGCATTCCTTAAATTTCATATTATAAATTAATTTAAATTATAAATTTTAAATTATTATTTAAATATTTAAATTATTTTAAATTATACTGCATAGTTAATATTGTCAATCTTTTTTTATATAACGCAATAAAATGAAAACACATCAATTGGTAAGAATTGGATATTTTACAGATTCTTCTGAAGTTCTGTCCTTCTCAGTAGAAAAACTTTTAGCTTATTTATCAGATAAGTCCAATATCTATGGTCAAATAACAATGACACTTGCAGAGTATCTTGTGACACACTCAAACACATTCAAGGATGCCAGTCTTGTTCTCTCTACTCATAGAAGTGGTATTTTTCTCAATGGTACTTTAACGGGTTTAATAGGATCTATAAATCGATCAGAAGTTGATATTGCAGTTCAACCTCTTCCTATGAACGAACTGAGTACAAAAGTAGTGGATTTTGTGTATCCTTATGAACTTTATTCTGGTACATTTATGACTAAAAAACCGGATTACAAACCACAGATGTTTGGCATTTTGCAAACGTTTTCATTACCACTTTGGATAGCCATTATCTCGATTATAATTGCGATGTCTTTAATATACTACGCTGCGTGGAAACATAAATATTCATTCGATAAAATTATGCTTCACGTGTTCGCCGTATTTTTTAGGCAAAGTTCGATATTGAGGACATTATCCCTTTCAGAAAAGTTGCTGATCTACTCATGGGTTGTTGGAGCCATGATTATTTGTTTGGCTTATGATTCTGTTTTTCTTTCTTTTCTTGCAATCCCTTCTGTCAATACAATTAAAGATGTATCACAGCTGACCACAGCTGTAGAAAAAGAACAATACCACTGCATAGCTGAGCCAATATCGGGTATTTCTCGGAACTCATAAGTTCAGAACAGAAAAACTTAAAAGTAATTGGTAGTGACATTCTGAAGAATAACTTAAGTAGCAACGAGAGCGCTTTCACAGATTTTTTTCACGACAGAAGCAAAGTAAATCTCGCTTTAATAATAGAGACAGAAATCGTTGATTCTTTGAAAGTTGGAAAAAAATTCGTCTCAGAAGACCGCTTCCTTGAAAGTATGGCTGCTACGTTGATCAGTAAAAACTTTTGTTGCAAAAATTTGATAGAAATGTTCGTACATAGATTGATGGCTTCGGGGCTTTATTTCAAGTATTTCAACCATGCTAATTTTTTGAAGAGATTGTCATTTTTGTTGGGCTATCAGGGAGAAGAAAACAGCAGTAGAAAATTAATTCTGACAGATGTTGCTCCTGCCTTCATATTTTTATTGACGGGCTACTTTATATCCTTTTTTGTCCTTATAGGAGAAATATTATTGGATCGAAAGAAGAGAGTAAATTGACTGAGGAAATAAAAAAAAATGAGAAAAAAAATAATATGAAATGAAAATTTTGTATAACTATAACTATAGGCGTAGAATTTTGTAAATAGATCGAGGAGCTCAATTAGAATATGAGTGTGTGCGTTATATGAATGAAAATATAATATCTATTTACTACTGCGTTTTATGTCCTTCCATTTTAAAACTAAATAAATAAAAAAATGATAATAGCATCAAAAGGATAAGATACAACCTGGTTTTTGTGATTATTTTATTAAAGCGGCCAACTTTTAACCCTTTTTAAACCAAATAAACATGTTTTGAACCAGAAAATTCATTTAATAGATTGCATGTTCATATGTAGTGGTACATACATAATTTCAGTTACTAAGGAAAATTTATGGTTCAAATATATTTAAATGACTTAAAAAAGGGTAGAATTCGGCATCAATGTATTACAAACAATATACATTTAGGAAACTGTTTTTACATAATTATTTTATTTTTCACATGAATTACAAATAAGTATTTAGCATTTTTTTAATAAGTCCATTATTGGAAACCAAAGACATTTGGGAAAAATAATTAAATATTTTGGTTATATATTCTTTGATTATATGTTCGATTATAGTTCGATATATCAAATATGTCCTTTTATAATTGAATGCATGAGTAAAAACCACAGTTTGATTCTGGTAATAAGAAACAGTGAGAGCAGCCCTTGATCATGCTGGTTGAATGAGGACTTAATCACCTGTCTTTTAAGATAGTCAGAAATGTGCTCGATAAGATTAAGATAAAGAGATCATCCAATCCATTCGTTCTATATCTTCGTTTCAAGTAACTGTTTGCACATTTGACTGGATGAGGTAAAAAATATTATAATCGATGAGGAGGAAATCCTCGCCAGCATAAACTCTTTCATATGAACGAGAAAATACAATTAGATTTACTCCAAGAGAGCACAGAGAGTTATCGCAACTCATTAATGAGGCCACATGCAAATAGTCTTCTTATATACAAACCTTGATTAGGAAGACATCTCTATAAAGTAGCCAATATTCTTACATCTGTGACATCAAAATGATTCTAAAAATAAAAGACAAGGGTATAATGTTTCTTCTTCTTCGTAGAGCAGAACAAGCTAGAAATCGATCTTCAGAAAAGATCTGCAAGATGTGGCCGACTTATAATAGCCCTCTTTATATTTGTGTATGGATTTCTGAATTGGAACTAATTTTAAAGACTCTATACCACATTGCTATAAGCATTGAATTGATTCATTAGAGCTAGGAAGGGATATATTCACTATTTAAACAGAAATATTGACGGATTTTTTATATTATTTTCTGCTTGTAAGCATGGATATATTCATTCATTTTTTGTGCTTGTTAATGCATAAAACTAAAAGTCTAAAATATTAAATAAATTAATAATTATCAAGGAGCTTATTTCACCTTTTATCTGTCTAAATTACTTTTATATTAGTTTGCTTGTAAGTTAGACACAAAAAACTAGTCGTACCATAACTTTTCAAAGCCACTGTATATATAAATTTTGATATGTAAAAATTCCTCAGCTAAAGCGATTAGATTAACAATTGGTTTACTAGCAAGTATCAACAAAATACATCGATTAAATTTCAAGAACTATTTACGCAGTGCTAATTTTCTCAGTCTAATTTTTCAGCTCTGAGTAAAAAGTACTCCAAATAAGATCTGAAGCAAAACATACTTCAGTAGAATAAATAAGAAATGTCAAATGCGTACTATTTTCTGCTTTTGGATATTCATCCATTACTTATAAATTGACAATTTCAAAAAGTTAAATTAAATATTTATCCATTTACATTTAAAGAAATTTTAGCTTAATCTTGTACTATGTTTCCTTTAGTTATTTTATACTTTTACAAGAAATCTTTCCTCTTCTTTTACCCCTAGTTTGTCAAAACGTATGAAGTGGGAGCATTTTTGTAATCAGCTTAGCCGGAAACATCATGATACGTCTTCATAGCTTATCTATAAAAGTATTTTAATATGATTGTTTTCAAATTGCGGACCACAGAGAAAATGTTAATTTGTTCTTCATTTATGATTCTGAAATGATTTTGTACTGCTATTTTTGATATGAGGAAGACAATGTAATTCAAGAAAGCGTTGGCAACTAGTGTTGCCAATTTAGCGGATTTTTTTTTAGTAAAAAATATTTCACTATTTCCGAATATTTCCGAATTCTCTTTTTTAACCTCTCATTAAATAGGGAGAATATTATCGTTTAAATATAGCAGTAGATGTCGGAATGAAAAAATCTCTGAATTTTCAACACAGTCCACCACATACAGTTTTCGTTTTTTTGTTTTCAGATGCGGGATTTGGGTAGGAGTGAACGGGAGTGTCGGATATTATGCACCTATATTTCTAGCATATAATGTTCCCACCGAAACTTCCTTCCCTCTTTTAGATCCCCAAAAAATTTTTACATCCTTCCCTTTAAGAGTCCATGTAAAATTTGAAATGTTTCAGATGCGAAAGAACAACCTACCCTGCCCTCTGTTTCGTTGGCTTAAAAAAAAAAGTCCAATTTCAAAGAAAAAAAAGCCCCTACTAAAAACATTTTTAATCTCCCTACAATTTTAATCTTAAAAATGATACATATTATAGATATGATTGCGCAATATGCAACACTTTTCAAACTATAATAAGCAATATTATATTTCACTAATCCTTGCAATTCGCGAAGTTTAAAGAAAATTTGGCATGATAAATTTGGCATGATGGTCTTCAAAAGAGAAATAGTGCAGATAAAACATGCTTAAAGAATGCATTTTACCCGTAAGGCATGGTGACGTCACGGCGACGTCACTGTGAAGTCGCATTGTGACTTTGTGACCGTCGATTTGACGTCACGTGACGTCGATTTGAAGTCATGGTGACCTGAATGTGAAGTCGTTATAGCCGTTTTAGAGCTCTTTTGTGACGACACATTGTGACTACTTTGTGAAGTCACGGTGTGACAAATTTGTGGAGAGTGTGCCATTTGTAACGATTTTGCTATTGATTTTGTGACGAAAGTGACAATGTTTTGAAGTCACATTATGGCCAATTTGTTAAATATGTGTCATTTGTGAAGAATTTTCCTTCAACATTGTGATGAATCTGTGACGATAGTGACAATATTGTGAAGTCACAATGCGACAATTTTGTGAAAAGTGTGTGATTTGTGACGATTTTGTCATTAACTTTGTGACGAAGATGTGACCCCAGTGACGATGTTGTGAAGCCACCCTGTGACCAATTTATAAAAAGTGTGTCGTTTGTGACGATTTTGCCATTAATTCTATGACGAATCTGTGACGACAAAGACAATTTTGCGAGGCAATTTGAGTTCTGCCCTGTGCTGAATGATTTGAATTTATTCAAACCCTACTCAAGCAGTTAGTTGTGTTTATTGTATTTATTTTACTCTGGATCGGATTTTTAGAGTATTTTGCTGCTCTTTGTGATAAGAGCCTATATCAGTCATGAGAAAAAAACGCAAGCTAATGTTAAGTCTATGGGAAGGTTCTTGCGCGATTTCTCGTTCGCATTTTAATGTTTTTAAATGATTTTTTTGCATAGGATAGCTCGGGTACGGGCTTCGAGACAGCCCGGGATCGTGCAGATTTCTACTTTATAGAAGGATTTTTGAAGAGAAATGTCTTGATTTTTCCATTAACCCACTAAAGCCTATCGGTACCATATGGTACCGGAATAGCTGCCATCCATTTTGTTGTTTGTATACCAGTATATTTTAAGCGAAATATTCTCTTTATCTGATGACAGAAACTCAGTAATAAAAGGAGAATAAAGTTGCTATTTAAAAAAAATTGATATGAAATGCAATTTTTGCATTTTAAAGAGAAAAATAATTCCGGTTTTAATGGGTTAAGAGGCTACTTCACTCAGACGAAAACACCCGCTCGCTAAAGTTAATCCTATGGAGGAAATAATTTGCGATATCTTGTTCACATTTCAGTATTTTTAAATGATTTTTTTTTTGCATTGGATAACTGAGGTCGATCTCTATGCACGTTCCTTTGTACTTTCTGGATTTTGATTACAAGTTTTTTATTATAAAGATACTTTCGGAACCAGTTTCGAAAGTGACAGTATCCTCAATAAAAAAACTGTAACAAAAATAGAAAAAGCACAAAAGAGCGTGCATTGAGATTGACCTCAGCTATCCAATGCAAGAAAAAAATCGTTTAAAAGTACTGAAATGCGCACAAAATATCGCAAATTATTTCCCCCATTGGATTAACATTAGCGAGTGGGTGTTTTCGTCTGAGTGAAGTAGCCTCTTAACGTACAAGTAAATTCTGAAATTTTTTTCACTCATCCCATTTCGACCAGCTCAAATTTGAACTAGCAATTTTTGGTACCAAATTCATTACTTCAGAGAAAAAAACTGAACTGTCTCTTGATCTGACATCTGGGTAAGTAAAAAAAAATAAGAAATATAAAATGAAAATAAAAGTAGTTATTTCATTTTGATTTTGGGTCAATACAAGACAAGTCTTAATTGACTGCATCATATTTTAGAAATTAATGTTCAGAAAGTATGGAAGGCACGCCCCCCCCCCCCCCCGAGTATTTTACAAGGTGAAGACAAAAGATTATTTTCTTCTTTAATTTGTTGTTAGTTCCCTAATTATCTCACGATTAAATCTTCATTGAAAAATATCAGGTCAAACATTTTCTTTATTTTCTCGAAGTTGAAAAATAACAAGACAGATATATCTTTAGATATTCTAAAAGTGAAAGTGTCTGGGGATTTTCGGCTATACAGTGTATCGAAAAATACATATTAATGAAAATTTTTATTAGCTTCTTTTGGATTAGATTGCACCTTAAAATCCGTACCCTACTAACACCCCATAACAAATATGCTATGAAATTGAAGACTATGCCATAGTCGGGTTGGGTTGGGTTGATTATTGACGGCCAATTATCGACACTAGGGATATAGGCCCGGGGGGAGTGCCCTTCGTGGGGGTCTTTCTAAGGGAACCTAATCCGTATTTACGCATGGATAAATCCACGGCTCGAAGAAAACCACGAAAACTCCGAACGATTAGGCCGACGGGCGCGATTGGGATCGAACCCAGCACCTCCCGTCTACCAGCTTCGAGAGCACAACCTCTCAGCCACTGGTGGGGCTCATGCCATAGTCGGAGTATCTTATAATTTCTGGCAATGATATTTTTTTAAATCACAAATATAATAGCTACACTGTTGCTAAAAATGAAGAACATATATAATTTCATTTCTAAAATTTTCTGTTATATATTATTCTTTTTATTAATACCGCAGGATCCAACCCGCGTTTCCAAGGTTACAGAGCATACTGCCTGGTGTAGAAAACATAGGTGAAAACCATTTTTTTTTTTGTAATTATAAACTGTAATAGATTTTTTATATTTTTTATATATTTTTTGACTTCATACTAAAATCACTAAAAAGCATTTTTATACAAAAAATATAAATTATGTATTCGAATAAATTTTAGATTTATTAAAAGTGATACTCTCGTATTTTATCCGCAAGCCAAAGATTAACAGCTAAAGGAATCCACATTATTGTGCTATTTATAGCAGCTATTTTGATTCTGATTATTTCAAAGATTAAACACGTATACTTCGATTGCTTGTCTGCTAGATTTGCGCTTTATTTCTAATATTTTGTTTATTTACTTATTTATTAAGTGCTAATTTTGTTATGGAATATGAGCCGGAAACAAACATAGACCTATTTATGTTGTTTTAAGTGCAAACAGGTTAATCTCCCATAATTTAGCTGCAGCCTATACAAAGTTGTATAGCATTTGTGTTTTTAAATGAGTGAATTGTGATACAGTTTTCAAATAAATTGCATTTGAAATTACATTTGTTTTCATCTATTCCATGTTGTAAAAATTATGTAGAGATGAATCTTGTTTATTTTAACGGAGAGGCATTTACTTTTCCCCAGAAGTAATTGCATTGCCGCATAAATATTTAATTTCTTCTTGTATCGGATGTCTGTAGTATTATGTAGAGATGAATCTTGTTTATTTTAACGGAGAGGCATTTACTTTTCCCCAGAAATAAATGCATCGCCGCATAAATATTTAATTTCTTCTTGTATCGGATGTCTGTAGTATTATGTAGAGATGAATCTTGCTTATTTTAACGGAGACGCATTTACTTTTCCCCAGAAATAAATGCATCGCCGCATAAATATTTAATTTCTTCTTGTATCGGATGTCTGTCGTAGTATGTAGAGTAGAATCTTTTAATTCAACGGAGAGGCATTTACTTTTCTCCAGAAATAAATGCATCGCCGCATAAATATTTAAATTCCTCTTCTTTCGGATGTCTGTCGTATTATGTAGAGTGGAATCTTGATTATTTCAACGGAGAGGCATTTACTTTTCTCCACAAATAAATGCATCGCCGCATAAATATTAAAAATCTTCTTCTGTACGATGTCTGTAGTATTATGTAGAGATGAATCTTGTTTATTTTAACGGAGAGGCATTTACTTTTCCCCAGAAATAAATGCATCGCCGCATAAATATTTAAATTCTTCTTGTATCGGATGTCTGTCGTAGTATGAAGAGACGAATCCTGTTTATTTTATTGGAGACGCATTTACTTTTCCCCAGAAATAAATGCATCGCCGCATAAATATTTAATTTCTTCTTCTGTAGGATGTATTTAGTATTATGTAGAAATGAATCTTGTTTATTTTAACGGAGACGCATTTACTTTTCCCCAGAAATAAATGCATCGCCGCATAAATATTTAATTTCTTCTTCTGTAGGATGTATTTAGTATTATGTAGAAATGAATCTTGTTTATTTTAACGGAGAGGCATTTACTTTTCCCCAGAAATAAATGCATCGCCGCATAAATATTTAATTTCTTCTTCTGTAGGAATTCTGTAGTATTATGTAGAGATGAATCTTTTTAATTTTAACGGAGAGGCATTTACTTTTCCCCAGAAATAAATGCATCGCCGCATAATTATTTAAATTCTTCGTCTGTCGGATGTCTGTAGTATTATGTAGAGATGAATCTTGTTTATTTTAACGGAGAGGCATTTACTTTTCTCCAGAAATAAATGCATCGCCGCATAAATATTTAATTTCCTCTTGTATCGGATGTCTGTCGTAGTATGTAGAGTGGAATCTTTTAATTCGACGGAGAGGCATTTACTTTTCTCCAGAAATAAATGCATCGCCGCATAAATATTTAACTTCTTCTTGTATCGGATGTCTGTCGTAGTATGTAGAGATGAATCTTGTTTATTTTAACGGAGAGGCATTCACTTTTCCCCAGAAATAAATGCATCGCCGCATAAATATTTAATTTCTTCTTGTATCGGATGTCTGTCGTAGTATGTAGAGTAGAATATTTTAATTCAATGGAGAGGCATTTACTTTTCTCCAGAAATAAATGCATCGCCGAATAATATTTAAAATCTTCTTCTGTAGGATGTCTGTAGTATTAAGTAGAGATTAATCTTGTTTATTTTAACGGAGAGGCATTTACTTTTCTCCAGAAATAAATGCATCGCCGCATAAATATTTAAATTCTTCTTCTGTAGGATGTCTGTAGTATTAGGTCGAGATGAATCTTGTTTATTTTAACGGAGAGGCATTTACTTTTCCCCAGAAATAAATGCATCGCCGCATAAATATTTAATTTCTTCTTGTATCGGATGTCTGGCTTAGTATGTAGAGATGAATCTTGTTTATTTTAACGGAGAGGCATTCACTTTTCTCCAGAAATAAATGCATCGCCGCATAAATATTTAAATTCCTCTTCTTTCGGATGTCTGTCGTATTATGTAGAGTGGAATCTTGATTATTTCAACGGAGAGGCATTTACTTTTCTCCAGAAATAAATGAATCGCCGCATAAATATTTAAAATCTTCTTTTGTAGGATGTCTGTAGTGTTATGTAGAGATGAATCCTGTTTATTTTAACGGATAGGCATTTACCTTTCTCAGAAATAAATGCATCGCCGCATAAATATTTAAATTCTTCTTCTGTAGGATATCTGTAGTATTATGTAGAGATGAATCTTGTTTATTTTAACGGAGAGGCATTTACTTTTCTCCAGAAATAAATGCATCGCCGCATAAATATTTAACTTCTTCTTGTATCGGATGTCTGTCGTAGTATGTAGAGATGAATCTTGTTTATTTTAACGGAGAGGCATTCACTTTTCCCCAGAAATAAATGCATCGCCGCATAAATATTTAATTTCTTCTTGTATCGAATGTCTGTCGTAGTATGTAGAGTAGAATCTTTTAATTCAACGGAGAGGCATTTACTTTTCTCCAGAAATAAATGCATCGCCGCATAAATATTTAAATTCTTCTTCTGTAGGATGTCTGTAGTATTAGGTCGAGATGAATCTTGTTTATTTTAACGGAGAGGCATTTACTTTTCCCCAGAAATAAATGCATCGCCGCATAAATATTTAATTTCTTCTTGTATCGGATGTCTGGCTTAGTATGTAGAGATGAATCTTGTTTATTTTAACGGAGAGGCATTCACTTTTCTCCAGAAATAAATGCATCGCCGCATAAATATTTAAATTCCTCTTCTTTCGGATGTCTGTCGTATTATGTAGAGTGGAATCTTGATTATTTCAACGGAGAGGCATTTACTTTTCTCCAGAAATAAATGAATCGCCGCATAAATATTTAAAATCTTCTTTTGTAGGATGTCTGTAGTGTTATGTAGAGATGAATCCTGTTTATTTTAACAGAGAGGCATTTACCTTTCTCAGAAATAAATGCATCGCCGCATAAATATTTAAATTCTTCTTCTGTAGGATATCTGTAGTATTATGTAGAGATGAATCTTGTTTATTTTAACGGAGAGGCATTTACTTTTCTCCAGAAATAAATGCATCGCCGCATAAATATTTAACTTCTTCTTGTATCGGATGTCTGTCGTAGTATGTAGAGATGAATCTTGTTTATTTTAACGGAGAGGCATTCACTTTTCCCCAGAAATAAATGCATCGCCGCATAAATATTTAATTTCTTCTTGTATCGAATGTCTGTCGTAGTATGTAGAGTAGAATCTTTTAATTCAACGGAGAGGCATTTACTTTTCTCCAGAAATAAATGCATCGCCGAATAATATTTAAATTCCTCTTCTTTCGGATGTCTGTCGTATTATGTAGAGTGGAATCTTAAATATTTCAACGGAGAGGCATTTACTTTTCTCCAGAAATAAATGCATCGCCGCATTAATATTTAAAATCTTCTTCTGTAGGATGTCTTTAGTATTAAGTAGAGATTAATCTTGTTTATTTTAACGGAGAGGCATTTACTTTTCTCCAGAAATAAATGCATCGCCGCATAAATATTTAAATTCTTCTTCTGTAGGATGTCTGTAGTATTAGGGAGAGATGAATCTTGTTTAATTTAACGGAGAGGCATTTACTTTTCCCCAGAAATAAATGCATCGCCGCATAAATATTTAATTTCTTCTTGTATCGGATGTCTGGCTTAGTAAGTAGAGTAGAATCTTTTAATTCAACGGAGAGGCATTTACTTTTCTCCAGAAATAAATGCATCGCCGCATAAATATTTAAATTCCTCTTCTTTCGGATGTCTGTCGTATTATGTAGAGTGGAATCTTAATTATTTCAACGGAGAGGCATTTACTTTTCTCCAGAAAAAAATGCATCGCCGCATAAATATTTAAAATCTTCTTCTGTAGGATATCTGTAGTATTAAGTAGAGATTAATCTTGTTTATTTTAACGGAGAGGCATTTACTTTTCTCCAGAAATAAATGCATCGCCGCATAAATATTTAAATTTTTCTTCTGTAGGATGTCTGTAGTATTAGGTAGAGATGAATCTTGTTTATTTTAACGGAGAGGCATTTACTTTTCCCCAGAAATAAATGCATCGCCGCATAAATACTTAATTTCTTCTTGTATCGGATGCCTGTCTTAGTATGTAGAGTAGAATCTTGTTTATTTCAACGGAGAGGCATTTACTTTTCTCCAGAAACAAATGCATCGCCGCATAAATATTTAATTTCTTGTTGTATCGGATGTCTGTCATAGTATGTAGAGATGAATCTTGTTTATTCTAACGGAGAGGCATTCACTTTTTTTCAGAAATAAACGCATCGCCGCATAAATATTTAAATTCTTCTTTTGTAAGATGTCTGTAGTATTATGTAGAGATGAATCTTGTTTATTTTAACGGAAAGGCATTTACTTTCTTCCAGAAATAAATGCATCACCGCATAAATATTTGATTTCTTCTTGTATCAGACGTCTGTCGTAGTATGAAGAGTCGAATCCTGTTTATTTTAACGGAGACGCATTTACTTTTCCCCAGAAATAAATGCATCGCCGCATGAATATTTTATTTCTTCTTCTGTAGGATGTATGTAGTATTATATAGAAATGAATCTTGTTTATTTTAACGGAGAGGCATTTACTTTTCCCCAGAAATAAATGCATCGCCGCATAAATATTTAATTTATTCTTGTATCGGATGTCTGTTTTAGTACGTAGAGTAGAATCTTTTAATTCAACGGAGAGGCATTTACTTTTCTCCAGAAATAAATGCATCGCCGCATAAATATTTAAATTCTTCTTCTGTCGGATGTCCGTAGTATTATGTAGAGATGAATCTTGTTTATTTTAACGGAGAGGAATTTACTTTTCAAAAGAAATAAATGCATCACCGCATAAATATTTAATTTATTCTTGTATCGGATGTCTGTTTTAGTACGTAGAGTAGAATCTTTTAATTCAACGGAGAGGCATTTACTTTTCTCCAGAAATAAATGCATCGCCGCATAAATATTTAATTTCTTCTTGTATCGGATGTCTGTCGTATTATGTAGAGTGGAATCTTAATTATTTCAACGGAGAGGCATTTACTTTTCTCCAGAAATAAATGCATCGCCGCATAAATATTTAAAATCTTCTTCTGTAGGATGTCTGTAGTATTAAGTAGAGATTAATCTTGTTTATTTTAACGGAGAGGCATTTACTTTTCTCCAGAAATAAATGCATCACCGCATAAATATTTAAATTCTTCTTCTGTAGGATGTCTGTAGTATTAGGTAGAGATGAATCTTGTTTATTTTAACGAAGAGGCATTTACTTTTCCCCAGAAATAAAAGCATCGCCGTATAAATATTTAATTTCTTCTTGTATCGGATGTCTGTCGTAGTATGTAGAGTAGAATCTTTTAATTCAACGGAGAGGCATTTACTTTTCTCCAGAAATAAATGCATCGCCGCATAAATATTTAAAATCTTCTTCTGTAGGATGTCTGTAGTATTATGTAGAGATGAATCTTGTTTATTTTAACGAAGAGGCATTTACTTTTCCCCAGAAATAAATGCATCGCCGCATAAATATTTAATTTCTTCTTGTATCGGATGTCTGTCGTAGTATGTAGAGTGGAATCTTTTAATTCAACGGAGAGGCATTTACTTTTCTACAGAAATAAATGCATCGCCGCATAAATATTTAATTTCTTCTTGTATCGGATGTCTGTCTTAGTATGTAGAGTAAAATCTTTTAATTCAACGGAGAGGGATTTCCTTTTCTCCAGAAATAAATGCATCGCCACATAAATATTTAATTTCTTCATGTATCGGATGTCTGTCGTAGTAAGTAGAGTAGAATCTTTTAATTCAACGGAGAGGCATTTACTTTTCTCCAGAAATAAATGCATCGCCGCATAAATATTTAAATTCCTCTTCTTTCGGATGTCTGTCGTATTATGTAGAGTGGAATCTTAATTATTTCAACGGAGAGGCATTTACTTTTCTCCAGAAATAAATGCATCGCCGCATAAATATTTAAAATCTTCTTCTGTAGGATGTCTGTAGTATTAAGTAGAGATTAATCTTGTTTATTTTAACGGAGAGGCATTTACTTTTCTCCAGAAATAAATGCATCGCCACATAAATATTTAAATTCTTCTTCTGTAGGATATCTGTAGTATTAGGTAGAGATTAATCTTGTTTATTTTAACGGAGAACATTTACTTTTCCCCAGAAATTAATGCATCGCCGCATAAATATGTAATTTCTTCTTGTATCGGATGTCTGTCTTAGTATGTAGAGTAGAATCTTGTTTATTTCAACGGAGAGGCATTTACTTTTCTTCAGAAACAAATGCATCGCCGCATAAATATTTAATTTCTTCTTGTATCGGATGTCTGTCATAGTATGTAGAGATGAATCTTGTTTATTCTAACGGAGAGGCATTCACTTTTTTTCAGAAATTAATGCATCGCCGCATAAATATTTAAATTCTTCTTCTGTAAGATGTCTGTAGTATTATGTAGAGATGAATCTTGTTTATTTTAACGGAGAGGCATTTACTTTTTTCCAGAAATAAATGCATCGCCGCATAAATATTTAATTTCTTCTTCTCTAGGAATTCTGTAGTATTATGTAGAGATGAATCTTTTTAATATTAACGGAGAGGCATTTACTTTTCCCCAGAAATAAATGCATCGCCGCATAAATATTTAATTTCTTCTTCTGTAGGATGTGTGTCGTATTATTTGAGATGAATCTTGTTTATTTTAACGGAGCGGCATTTACTTTTCCCCAGAAATAAATGCATCGCCGCATAAATATTTAATTTCTTCTTCTGTCGGATGTCTGTAGTATTATGTACAGATGAATCTTGTTTATTTTAACGGAGAGGCATTTACTTTTCCCCAGAAATAAATGCATCGCCGCATAATTATTTAAATTCTTCTTCTGTCGGATGTCTGTAGTATTATGTAGAGATGAATCTTGTTTATTTTAACGGAGAGGCATTTACTTTTCTCCAGAAATAAATGCATCGCCGCATAAATGTTTAAATTCTTCTTCTGTAGGATGTGTATCGTATTATGAGAGATGAATCTTGTTTATTTTAACGGAGAGGCATTTAATTTTCCCCAAAAATAAATGCATCGCCGCATAAATATTTAATTTCTTCTTGTATCGGATGTCTGTCGTAGTATGAAGAGACGAATCCTGTTTATTTTATAGGAGACGCATTTACTTTTCCCCAGAAATAAATGCATCGCCGCATAAATATTTAATTTCTTCTTCTGTAGGATGTATTTAGTATTATGTAGAAATGAATCTTGTTTATTTTAACGGAGAGGCATTTACTTTTCTCCAGAAATAAATGCATCGCCGCATAAATATTTAAATTCTTCTTCTGTAGGATGTGTATCGTATTATGAGAGATGAATCTTGTTTATTTTAACGGAGAGGCATTTACTTTTCCCCAGAAATAAATGCATCGCCGCATAAATATTTAATTTCTTCTTCTGTAGGAATTCTGTAGTATTATGTAGAGATGAATCTTTTTAATTTTAACGGAGAGGCATTTACTTTTCCCCAGAAATAAATGCATCGCCGCATAATTATTTAAATTCTTCTTCTGTCGGATGTCTGTAGTATTATGTAGAGATGAATCTTGTTTATTTTAACGGAGAGGCATTTACTTTTCTCCAGAAATAAATGCATCGCCGCATAAATATTTAATTTCCTCTTGTATCGGATGTCTGTCGTAGTATGTACAGTGGAATCTTTTAATTCGACGGAGAGGCATTTACTTTTCTCCAGAAATAAATGCATCGCCGCATAAATATTTAACTTCTTCTTGTATCGGATGTCTGTCATAGTATGTAGAGATGAATCTTGTTTATTTTAATGGAGAGGCATTCACTTTTCCCCAGAAATAAATGCATCGCCGCATAAATATTTAATTTCTTCTTGTATCGGATGTCTGTCGTAGTATGTAGAGTAGAATCTTTTAATTCAATGGAGAGGCATTTACTTTTCTCCAGAAATAAATGCATCGCCGAATAATATTTAAAATCTTCTTCTGTAGGATGTCTGTAGTATTAAGTAGAGATTAATCTTGTTTATTTTAACGGAGAGGCATTTACTTTTCTCCAGAAATAAATGCATCGCCGCATAAATATTTAAATTCTTCTTCTGTAGGATGTCTGTAGTATTAGGTAGAGATGAATCTTGTTTATTTTAACGGAGAGGCATTTACTTTTCCCCAGAAATAAATGCATCGCCGCATAAATATTTAATTTCTTCTTGTATCGGATGTCTGGCTTAGTATGTAGAGATGAATCTTGTTTATTTTAACGGAGAGGCATTCACTTTTCTCCAGAAATAAATGCATCGCCGCATAAATATTAAACTTCTTCTTGTATCGGATGTCTGTCATAGTATGTAGAGATGAATCTTGTTTATTTTAATGGAGAGGCATTCACTTTTCCCCAGAAATAAATGCATCGCCGCATAAATATTTAATTTCTTCTTGTATCGGATGTCTGTCGTAGTATGTAGAGTAGAATCTTTTAATTCAATGGAGAGGCATTTACTTTTCTCCAGAAATAAATGCATCGCCGAATAATATTTAAATTCCTCTTCTTTCGGATGTCTGTAGTGTTATGTAGAGATGAATCCTGTTTATTTTAACGGAGACGCATTTAATTTTCTCCAGAAATAAATGCATCGCCGCATAAATATTTAAATTCTTCTTCTGTAGGATGTCTGTAGCATTACGTAGAGATGAATCTTGTTTATTTTAACGGAGAGGCATTTACTTTTCCCCAGAAATAAATGCATCGCCGCATAAATATTTAAATTCTTCTTCTGTAGGATGTCTGTAGTATTATGTAGAGATGAATCTTGTTTATTTTAACGGAGAGGCATTTACTTTTCTCCAGAAATAAATGCATCGCCGCATAAATATTTAACTTCTTCTTGTATCGGATGTCTGTCGTAGTATGTAGAGATGAATCTTGTTTATTTTAACGGAGAGGCATTCACTTTTCCCCAGAAATAAATGCATCGCCGCATAAATATTTAATTTCTTCTTGTATCGAATGTCTGTCGTAGTATGTAGAGTAGAATCTTTTAATTCAACGGAGAGGCATTTACTTTTCTCCAGAAATAAATGCATCGCCGAATAATATTTAAATTCCTCTTCTTTCGGATGTCTGTCGTATTATGTAGAGTGGAATCTTAAATATTTCAACGGAGAGGCATTTACTTTTCTCCAGAAATAAATGCATCGCCGCATTAATATTTAAAATCTTCTTCTGTAGGATGTCTGTAGTATTAAGTAGAGATTAATCTTGTTTATTTTAACGGAGAGGCATTTACTTTTCTCCAGAAATAAATGCATCGCCGCATAAATATTTAAATTCTTCTTCTGTAGGATGTCTGTAGTATTAGGTAGAGATGAATCTTGTTTAATTTAACGGAGAGGCATTTACTTTTCCCCAGAAATAAATGCATCGCCGCATAAATATTTAATTTCTTCTTGTATCGGATGACTGGCTTAGTATGTAGAGTAGAATCTTTTAATTCAACGGAGAGGAATTTACCTTTCTCCAGAAATAAATTCATCGCCGAATAATATTTAAATTCCTCTTCTTTCGGATGTCTGTCGTATTATGTAGAGTGGAATCTTGATTATTTCAACGGAGAGGCATTTACTTTTCTCCAGAAACAAATGCATCGCCGCATAAATATTTAATTTCTTCTTGTATCGGATGTCTGTCATAGTATGTAGAGATGAATCTTGTTTATTCTAACGGAGAGGCATTCACTTTTTTTCAGAAATAAACGCATCGCCGCATAAATATTTAAATTCTTCTTTTGTAAGATGTCTGTAGTATTATGTAGAGATGAATCTTGTTTATTTTAACGGAAAGGCATTTACTTTCTTCCAGAAATAAATGCATCACCGCATAAATATTTGATTTCTTCTTGTATCAGACGTCTGTCGTAGTATGAAGAGTCGAATCCTGTTTATTTTAACGGAGACGCATTTACTTTTCCCCAGAAATAAATGCATCGCCGCATGAATATTTTATTTCTTCTTCTGTAGGATGTATGTAGTATTATATAGAAATGAATCTTGTTTATTTTAACGGAGAGGCATTTACTTTTCCCCAGAAATAAATGCATCGCCGCATAAATATTTAATTTATTCTTGTATCGGATGTCTGTTTTAGTACGTAGAGTAGAATCTTTTAATTCAACGGAGAGGCATTTACTTTTCTCCAGAAATAAATGCATCGCCGCATAAATATTTAAATTCTTCTTCTGTCGGATGTCCGTAGTATTATGTAGAGATGAATCTTGTTTATTTTAACGGAGAGGAATTTACTTTTCAAAAGAAATAAATGCATCACCGCATAAATATTTAATTTATTCTTGTATCGGATGTCTGTTTTAGTACGTAGAGTAGAATCTTTTAATTCAACGGAGAGGCATTTACTTTTCTCCAGAAATAAATGCATCGCCGCATAAATATTTAATTTCTTCTTGTATCGGATGTCTGTCGTATTATGTAGAGTGGAATCTTAATTATTTCAACGGAGAGGCATTTACTTTTCTCCAGAAATAAATGCATCGCCGCATAAATATTTAAAATCTTCTTCTGTAGGATGTCTGTAGTATTAAGTAGAGATTAATCTTGTTTATTTTAACGGAGAGGCATTTACTTTTCTCCAGAAATAAATGCATCACCGCATAAATATTTAAATTCTTCTTCTGTAGGATGTCTGTAGTATTAGGTAGAGATGAATCTTGTTTATTTTAACGAAGAGGCATTTACTTTTCCCCAGAAATAAAAGCATCGCCGTATAAATATTTAATTTCTTCTTGTATCGGATGTCTGTCGTAGTATGTAGAGTAGAATCTTTTAATTCAACGGAGAGGCATTTACTTTTCTCCAGAAATAAATGCATCGCCGCATAAATATTTAAAATCTTCTTCTGTAGGATGTCTGTAGTATTATGTAGAGATGAATCTTGTTTATTTTAACGAAGAGGCATTTACTTTTCCCCAGAAATAAATGCATCGCCGCATAAATATTTAATTTCTTCTTGTATCGGATGTCTGTCGTAGTATGTAGAGTGGAATCTTTTAATTCAACGGAGAGGCATTTACTTTTCTACAGAAATAAATGCATCGCCGCATAAATATTTAATTTCTTCTTGTATCGGATGTCTGTCTTAGTATGTAGAGTAAAATCTTTTAATTCAACGGAGAGGGATTTCCTTTTCTCCAGAAATAAATGCATCGCCACATAAATATTTAATTTCTTCATGTATCGGATGTCTGTCGTAGTAAGTAGAGTAGAATCTTTTAATTCAACGGAGAGGCATTTACTTTTCTCCAGAAATAAATGCATCGCCGCATAAATATTTAAATTCCTCTTCTTTCGGATGTCTGTCGTATTATGTAGAGTGGAATCTTAATTATTTCAACGGAGAGGCATTTACTTTTCTCCAGAAATAAATGCATCGCCGCATAAATATTTAAAATCTTCTTCTGTAGGATGTCTGTAGTATTAAGTAGAGATTAATCTTGTTTATTTTAACGGAGAGGCATTTACTTTTCTCCAGAAATAAATGCATCGCCACATAAATATTTAAATTCTTCTTCTGTAGGATATCTGTAGTATTAGGTAGAGATTAATCTTGTTTATTTTAACGGAGAACATTTACTTTTCCCCAGAAATTAATGCATCGCCGCATAAATATGTAATTTCTTCTTGTATCGGATGTCTGTCTTAGTATGTAGAGTAGATTCTTGTTTATTTCAACGGAGAGGCATTTACTTTTCTTCAGAAACAAATGCATCGCCGCATAAATATTTAATTTCTTCTTGTATCGGATGTCTGTCATAGTATGTAGAGATGAATCTTGTTTATTCTAACGGAGAGGCATTCACTTTTTTTCAGAAATTAATGCATCGCCGCATAAATATTTAAATTCTTCTTCTGTAAGATGTCTGTAGTATTATGTAGAGATGAATCTTGTTTATTTTAACGGAGAGGCATTTACTTTTTTCCAGAAATAAATGCATCGCCGCATAAATATTTAATTTCTTCTTCTGTAGGAATTCTGTAGTATTATGTAGAGATGAATCTTTTTAATATTAACGGAGAGGCATTTACTTTTCCCCAGAAATAAATGCATCGCCGCATAAATATTTAATTTCTTCTTCTGTAGGATGTGTGTCGTATTATTTGAGATGAATCTTGTTTATTTTAACGGAGCGGCATTTACTTTTCCCCAGAAATAAATGCATCGCCGCATAAATATTTAATTTCTTCTTCTGTAGGATGTCTGTAGTATTATGTACAGATGAATCTTGTTTATTTTAACGGAGAGGCATTTACTTTTCCCCAGAAATAAATGCATCGCCGCATAATTATTTAAATTCTTCTTCTGTCGGATGTCTGTAGTATTATGTAGAGATGAATCTTGTTTATTTTAACGGAGAGGCATTTACTTTTCTCCAGAAATAAATGCATCGCCGCATAAATGTTTAAATTCTTCTTCTGTAGGATGTGTATCGTATTATGAGAGATGAATCTTGTTTATTTTAACGGAGAGGCATTTAATTTTCCCCAAAAATAAATGCATCGCCGCATAAATATTTAATTTCTTCTTGTATCGGATGTCTGTCGTAGTATGAAGAGACGAATCCTGTTTATTTTATAGGAGACGCATTTACTTTTCCCCAGAAATAAATGCATCGCCGCATAAATATTTAATTTCTTCTTCTGTAGGATGTATTTAGTATTATGTAGAAATGAATCTTGTTTATTTTAACGGAGAGGCATTTACTTTTCTCCAGAAATAAATGCATCGCCGCATAAATATTTAAATTCTTCTTCTGTAGGATGTGTATCGTATTATGAGAGATGAATCTTGTTTATTTTAACGGAGAGGCATTTACTTTTCCCCAGAAATAAATGCATCGCCGCATAAATATTTAATTTCTTCTTCTGTAGGAATTCTGTAGTATTATGTAGAGATGAATCTTTTTAATTTTAACGGAGAGGCATTTACTTTTCCCCAGAAATAAATGCATCGCCGCATAATTATTTAAATTCTTCTTCTGTCGGATGTCTGTAGTATTATGTAGAGATGAATCTTGTTTATTTTAACGGAGAGGCATTTACTTTTCTCCAGAAATAAATGCATCGCCGCATAAATATTTAATTTCCTCTTGTATCGGATGTCTGTCGTAGTATGTACAGTGGAATCTTTTAATTCGACGGAGAGGCATTTACTTTTCTCCAGAAATAAATGCATCGCCGCATAAATATTTAACTTCTTCTTGTATCGGATGTCTGTCATAGTATGTAGAGATGAATCTTGTTTATTTTAATGGAGAGGCATTCACTTTTCCCCAGAAATAAATGCATCGCCGCATAAATATTTAATTTCTTCTTGTATCGGATGTCTGTCGTAGTATGTAGAGTAGAATCTTTTAATTCAATGGAGAGGCATTTACTTTTCTCCAGAAATAAATGCATCGCCGAATAATATTTAAAATCTTCTTCTGTAGGATGTCTGTAGTATTAAGTAGAGATTAATCTTGTTTATTTTAACGGAGAGGCATTTACTTTTCTCCAGAAATAAATGCATCGCCGCATAAATATTTAAATTCTTCTTCTGTAGGATGTCTGTAGTATTAGGTAGAGATGAATCTTGTTTATTTTAACGGAGAGGCATTTACTTTTCCCCAGAAATAAATGCATCGCCGCATAAATATTTAATTTCTTCTTGTATCGGATGTCTGGCTTAGTATGTAGAGATGAATCTTGTTTATTTTAACGGAGAGGCATTCACTTTTCTCCAGAAATAAATGCATCGCCGCATAAATATTTAAATTCCTCTTCTTTCGGATGTCTGTAGTGTTATGTAGAGATGAATCCTGTTTATTTTAACGGAGACGCATTTAATTTTCTCCAGAAATAAATGCATCGCCGCATAAATATTTAAATTCTTCTTCTGTAGGATGTCTGTAGTATTACGTAGAGATGAATCTTGTTTATTTTAACGGAGAGGCATTTACTTTTCCCCAGAAATAAATGCATCGCCGCATAAATATTTAAATTCTTCTTCTGTAGGATGTCTGTAGTATTATGTAGAGATGAATCTTGTTTATTTTAACGGAGAGGCATTTACTTTTCTCCAGAAATAAATGCATCGCCGCATAAATATTTAACTTCTTCTTGTATCGGATGTCTGTCGTAGTATGTAGAGATGAATCTTGTTTATTTTAACGGAGAGGCATTCACTTTTCCCCAGAAATAAATGCATCGCCGCATAAATATTTAATTTCTTCTTGTATCGAATGTCTGTCGTAGTATGTAGAGTAGAATCTTTTAATTCAACGGAGAGGCATTTACTTTTCTCCAGAAATAAATGCATCGCCGAATAATATTTAAATTCCTCTTCTTTCGGATGTCTGTCGTAATATGTAGAGTGGAATCTTAAATATTTCAACGGAGAGGCATTTACTTTTCTCCAGAAATAAATGCATCGCCGCATTAATATTTAAAATCTTCTTCTGTAGGATGTCTGTAGTATTAAGTAGAGATTAATTTTGTTTATTTTAACGGAGAGGCATTTACTTTTCTCCAGAAATAAATGCATCGCCGCATAAATATTTAAATTCTTCTTCTGTAGGATGTCTGTAGTATTAGGTAGAGATGAATCTTGTTTAATTTAACGGAGAGGCATTTACTTTTCCCCAGAAATAAATGCATCGCCGCATAAATATTTAATTTCTTCTTGTATCGGATGACTGGCTTAGTATGTAGAGTAGAATCTTTTAATTCAACGGAGAGGAATTTACCTTTCTCCAGAAATAAATTCATCGCCGAATAATATTTAAATTCCTCTTCTTTCGGATGTCTGTCGTATTATGTAGAGTGGAATCTTGATTATTTCAACGGAGAGGCATTTACTTTTCTCCAGAAATAAATGCATCGCCGCATAAATATTTAATTTCCTCTTGTATCGGATGTCTGTCGAAGTATGTAGAGTGGAATCTTTTAATTCGACGGAGAGGCATTTATTTTTTTCCAGAAATAAATGCATCGCCGCATAAATATTTAAATTCTTCTTGTATCGGATGTCTGTCGTAGTACGTAGAGATGAATCTTGTTTATTTTAACGGAGAGGCATTCACTTTTTTTCAGAAATAAATGCATCGCCGCATAAATATTTAAATTCTTCTTCTGTAAGATGTCTGTAGTATTATGTAGAGATGAATCTTGTTTATTTTAACGGAAAGGCATTTACTTTCTTCCAGAAATAAATGCATCACCGCATAAATATTTAATTTCTTCTTGTATCAGACGTCTGTCGTAGTATGAAGAGTCGAATCCTGTTTATTTTAACGGAGACGCATTTACTTTTCCCCAGAAATAAATGCATCGCCGCATGAATATTTTATTTCTTCTTCTGTAGGATGTATGTAGTATTATATAGAAATGAATCTTGTTTATTTTAACGGAGAGGCATTTACTTTTCCCCAGAAATAAATGCATCGCCGCATAAATATTTAATTTATTCTTGTATCGGATGTCTGTTTTAGTACGTAGAGTAGAATCTTTTAATTCAACGGAGAGGCATTTACTTTTCTCCAGAAATAAATGCATCGCCGCATAAATATTTAAATTCTTCTTCTGTCGGATGTCCGTAGTATTATGTAGAGATGAATCTTGTTTATTTTAACGGAGAGGAATTTACTTTTCAAAAGAAATAAATGCATCACCGCATAAATATTTAATTTATTCTTGTATCGGATGTCTGTTTTAGTACGTAGAGTAGAATCTTTTAATTCAACGGAGAGGCATTTACTTTTCTCCAGAAATAAATGCATCACCGCATAAATATTTAAAATCTTCTTCTGTAGGATGTCTGTAGTATTATGTAGAGATGACTCTTGTTTATTTTAACGAAGAGGCATTTACTTTTCCCCAGAAATAAATGCATCGCCGCATAAATATTTAATTTCTTCTTGTATCGGATGTCTGTCGTAGTATGTAGAGTGGAATCTTTTAATTCAACGGAGAGGCATTTACTTTTCTACAGAAATAAATGCATCGCCGCATAAATATTTAATTTCTTCTTGTATCGGATGTCTGTCTTAGTATGTAGAGTAAAATCTTTTAATTCAACGGAGAGGGATTTCCTTTTCTCCAGAAATAAATGCATCGCCACATAAATATTTAATTTCTTCATGTATCGGATGTCTGTCGTAGTAAGTAGAGTAGAATCTTTTAATTCAACGGAGAGTCATTTACTTTTCTCCAGAAATAAATGCATCGCCGCATAAATATTTAAATTCCTCTTCTTTCGGATGTCTGTCGTATTATGTAGAGTGGAATCTTAATTATTTCAACGGAGAGGCATTTACTTTTCTCCAGAAATAAATGCATCGCCGCATAAATATTTAAAATCTTCTTCTGTAGGATGTCTGTAGTATTAAGTAGAGATTAATCTTGTTTATTTTAACGGAGAGGCATTTACTTTTCTCCAGAAATAAATGCATCGCCACATAAATATTTAAATTCTTCTTCTGTAGGATATCTGTAGTATTAGGTAGAGATGAATCTTGTTTATTTTAACGGAGAACATTTACTTTTCCCCAGAAATAAATGCATCGCCGCATAAATATGTAATTTCTTCTTGTATCGGATGTTTGTCTTAGTATGTAGAGTAGAATCTTGTTTATTTCAACGGAGAGGCATTTACTTTTCTTCAGAAACAAATGCATCGCCGCATAAATATTTAATTTCTTCTTGTATCCGATGTCTGTCATAGTATGTAGAGATGAATCTTGTTTATTCTAACGGAGAGGCATTCACTTTTTTTCAGAAATTAATGCATCGCCGCATAAATATTTAAATTCTTCTTCTGTAAGATGTCTGTAGTATTATGTAGAGATGAATCTTGTTTATTTTAACGGAGAGGCATTTACTTTTTTCCAGATATAAATGCATCACCGCATAAATATTTAATTTCTTCTTGTATCAGATGTCTGTCGTAGTATGAAGAGACGAATCCTGTTTATTTTAACGGAGACGCATTTACTTTTCCCCAGAAATAAATGCATCGCCGCATAAATATTTAATTTCTTCTTCTGTAGGATATCTGTAGTATTAGGTAGAGATTAATCTTGTTTATTTTAACGGAGAACATTTACTTTTCCCCAGAAATTAATGCATCGCCGCATAAATATGTAATTTCTTCTTGTATCGGATGTCTGTCTTAGTATGTAGAGATGAATCTTGTTTATTTTAACGGAGAGGCATTTACTTTTTTCCAGAAATAAATGCATCGCCGCATAAATATTTAATTTCTTCTTCTGTAGGAATTCTGTAGTATTATGTAGAGATGAATCTTTTTAATATTAACGGAGAGGCATTTACTTTTCCCCAGAAATAAATGCATCGCCGCATAAATATTTAATTTCTTCCTCTGTAGGATGTGTGTCGTATTATTTGAGATGAATCTTGTTTATTTTAACGAAGCGGCATTTACTTTTCCCCAGAAATAAATGCATCGCCGCATAAATATTTAATTTCTTCTTCTGTAGGATGTCTGTAGTATTATGTACAGATGAATCTTGTTTATTTTAACGGAGAGGCATTTACTTTTCCCCAGAAATAAATGCATCGCCGCATAATTATTTAAATTCTTCTTCTGTCGGATGTCTGTAGTATTATGTAGAGATGAATCTTGTTTATTTTAACGGAGAGGCATTTACTTTTCTCCAGAAATAAATGCATCGCCGCATAAATGTTTAAATTCTTCTTCTGTAGGATGTGTATCGTATTATGAGAGATGAATCTTGTTTATTTTAACGGAGAGGCATTTAATTTTCCCCAAAAATAAATGCATCGCCGCATAAATATTTAATTTCTTCTTGTATCGGATGTCTGTCGTAGTATGAAGAGACGAATCCTGTTTATTTTATAGGAGACGCATTTACTTTTCCCCAGAAATAAATGCATCGCCGCATAAATATTTAATTTCTTCTTCTGTAGGATGTATTTAGTATTATGTAGAAATGAATCTTGTTTATTTTAACGGAGAGGCATTTACTTTTCTCCAGAAATAAATGCATCGCCGCATAAATATTTAAATTCTTCTTCTGTAGGATGTGTATCGTATTATGAGAGATGAATCTTGTTTATTTTAACGGAGAGGCATTTACTTTTCCCCAGAAATAAATGCATCGCCGCATAAATATTTAATTTCTTCTTCTGTAGGAATTCTGTAGTATTATGTAGAGATGAATCTTTTTAATTTTAACGGAGAGGCATTTACTTTTCCCCAGAAATAAATGCATCGCCGCATAATTATTTAAATTCTTCTTCTGTCGGATGTCTGTAGTATTATGTAGAGATGAATCTTGTTTATTTTAACGGAGAGGCATTTACTTTTCTCCAGAAATAAATGCATCGCCGCATAAATATTTAATTTCCTCTTGTATCGGATGTCTGTCGTAGTATGTACAGTGGAATCTTTTAATTCGACGGAGAGGCATTTACTTTTCTCCAGAAATAAATGCATCGCCGCATAAATATTTAACTTCTTCTTGTATCGGATGTCTGTCATAGTATGTAGAGATGAATCTTGTTTATTTTAATGGAGAGGCATTCACTTTTCCCCAGAAATAAATGCATCGCCGCATAAATATTTAATTTCTTCTTGTATCGGATGTCTGTCGTAGTATGTAGAGTAGAATCTTTTAATTCAATGGAGAGGCATTTACTTTTCTCCAGAAATAAATGCATCGCCGAATAATATTTAAAATCTTCTTCTGTAGGATGTCTGTAGTATTAAGTAGAGATTAATCTTGTTTATTTTAACGGAGAGGCATTTACTTTTCTCCAGAAATAAATGCATCGCCGCATAAATATTTAAATTCTTCTTCTGTAGGATGTCTGTAGTATTAGGTAGAGATGAATCTTGTTTATTTTAACGGAGAGGCATTTACTTTTCCCCAGAAATAAATGCATCGCCGCATAAATATTTAATTTCTTCTTGTATCGGATGTCTGGCTTAGTATGTAGAGATGAATCTTGTTTATTTTAACGGAGAGGCATTCACTTTTCTCCAGAAATAAATGCATCGCCGCATAAATATTTAAATTCCTCTTCTTTCGGATGTCTGTAGTGTTATGTAGAGATGAATCCTGTTTATTTTAACGGAGACGCATTTAATTTTCTCCAGAAATAAATGCATCGCCGCATAAATATTTAAATTCTTCTTCTGTAGGATGTCTGTAGTATTACGTAGAGATGAATCTTGTTTATTTTAACGGAGAGGCATTTACTTTTCTCCAGAAATAAATGCATCGCCGCATAAATATTTAAATTCTTCTTCTGTAGGATGTCTGTAGTATTATGTAGAGATGAATCTTGTTTATTTTAACGGAGAGGCATTTACTTTTCTCCAGAAATAAATGCATCGCCGCATAAATATTTAACTTCTTCTTGTATCGGATGTCTGTCGTAGTATGTAGAGATGAATCTTGTTTATTTTAACGGAGAGGCATTCACTTTTCCCCAGAAATAAATGCATCGCCGCATAAATATTTAATTTCTTCTTGTATCGAATGTCTGTCGTAGTATGTAGAGTAGAATCTTTTAATTCAACGGAGAGGCATTTACTTTTCTCCAGAAATAAATGCATCGCCGAATAATATTTAAATTCCTCTTCTTTCGGATGTCTGTCGTATTATGTAGAGTGGAATCTTAAATATTTCAACGGAGAGGCATTTACTTTTCTCCAGAAATAAATGCATCGCCGCATTAATATTTAAAATCTTCTTCTGTAGGATGTCTGTAGTATTAAGTAGAGATTAATCTTGTTTATTTTAACGGAGAGGCATTTACTTTTCTCCAGAAATAAATGCATCGCCGCATAAATATTTAAATTCTTCTTCTGTAGGATGTCTGTAGTATTAGGTAGAGATGACTCTTGTTTAATTTAACGGAGAGGCATTTACTTTTCCCCAGAAATAAATGCATCGCCGCATAAATATTTAATTTCTTCTTGTATCGGATGACTGGCTTAGTATGTAGAGTAGAATCTTTTAATTCAACGGAGAGGAATTTACCTTTCTCCAGAAATAAATTCATCGCCGAATAATATTTAAATTCCTCTTCTTTCGGATGTCTGTCGTATTATGTAGAGTGGAATCTTGATTATTTCAACGGAGAGGCATTTACTTTTCTCCAGAAATAAATGCATCGCCGCATAAATATTTAATTTCCTCTTGTATCGGATGTCTGTCGAAGTATGTAGAGTGGAATCTTTTAATTCGACGGAGAGGCATTTATTTTTTTCCAGAAATAAATGCATCGCCGCATAAATATTTAAATTCTTCTTGTATCGGATGTCTGTCGTAGTACGTAGAGATGAATCTTGTTTATTTTAACGGAGAGGCATTCACTTTTTTTCAGAAATAAATGCATCGCCGCATAAATATTTAAATTCTTCTTCTGTAAGATGTCTGTAGTATTATGTAGAGATGAATCTTGTTTATTTTAACGGAAAGGCATTTACTTTCTTCCAGAAATAAATGCATCACCGCATAAATATTTAATTTCTTCTTGTATCAGACGTCTGTCGTAGTATGAAGAGTCGAATCCTGTTTATTTTAACGGAGACGCATTTACTTTTCCCCAGAAATAAATGCATCGCCGCATGAATATTTTATTTCTTCTTCTGTAGGATGTATGTAGTATTATATAGAAATGAATCTTGTTTATTTTAACGGAGAGGCATTTACTTTTCCCCAGAAATAAATGCATCGCCGCATAAATATTTAATTTATTCTTGTATCGGATGTCTGTTTTAGTACGTAGAGTAGAATCTTTTAATTCAACGGAGAGGCATTTACTTTTCTCCAGAAATAAATGCATCGCCGCATAAATATTTAAATTCTTCTTCTGTCGGATGTCCGTAGTATTATGTAGAGATGAATCTTGTTTATTTTAACGGAGAGGAATTTACTTTTCAAAAGAAATAAATGCATCACCGCATAAATATTTAATTTATTCTTGTATCGGATGTCTGTTTTAGTACGTAGAGTAGAATCTTTTAATTCAACGGAGAGGCATTTACTTTTCTCCAGAAATAAATGCATCGCCGCATAAATATTTAATTTCTTCTTGTATCGGATGTCTGTCGTATTATGTAGAGTGGAATCTTAATTATTTCAACGGAGAGGCATTTACTTTTCTCCAGAAATAAATGCATCGCCGCATAAATATTTAAAATCTTCTTCTGTAGGATGTCTGTAGTATTAAGTAGAGATTAATCTTGTTTATTTTAACGGAGAGGCATTTACTTTTCTCCAGAAATAAATGCATCACCGCATAAATATTTAAAATCTTCTTCTGTAGGATGTCTGTAGTATTATGTAGAGATGACTCTTGTTTATTTTAACGAAGAGGCATTTACTTTTCCCCAGAAATAAATGCATCGCCGCATAAATATTTAATTTCTTCTTGTATCGGATGTCTGTCGTAGTATGTAGAGTGGAATCTTTTAATTCAACGGAGAGGCATTTACTTTTCTACAGAAATAAATGCATCGCCGCATAAATATTTAATTTCTTCTTGTATCGGATGTCTGTCTTAGTATGTAGAGTAAAATCTTTTAATTCAACGGAGAGGGATTTCCTTTTCTCCAGAAATAAATGCATCGCCACATAAATATTTAATTTCTTCATGTATCGGATGTCTGTCGTAGTAAGTAGAGTAGAATCTTTTAATTCAACGGAGAGTCATTTACTTTTCTCCAGAAATAAATGCATCGCCGCATAAATATTTAAATTCCTCTTCTTTCGGATGTCTGTCGTATTATGTAGAGTGGAATCTTAATTATTTCAACGGAGAGGCATTTACTTTTCTCCAGAAATAAATGCATCGCCGCATAAATATTTAAAATCTTCTTCTGTAGGATGTCTGTAGTATTAAGTAGAGATTAATCTTGTTTATTTTAACGGAGAGGCATTTACTTTTCTCCAGAAATAAATGCATCGCCACATAAATATTTAAATTCTTCTTCTGTAGGATATCTGTAGTATTAGGTAGAGATGAATCTTGTTTATTTTAACGGAGAACATTTACTTTTCCCCAGAAATAAATGCATCGCCGCATAAATATGTAATTTCTTCTTGTATCGGATGTTTGTCTTAGTATGTAGAGTAGAATCTTGTTTATTTCAACGGAGAGGCATTTACTTTTCTTCAGAAACAAATGCATCGCCGCATAAATATTTAATTTCTTCTTGTATCCGATGTCTGTCATAGTATGTAGAGATGAATCTTGTTTATTCTAACGGAGAGGCATTCACTTTTTTTCAGAAATTAATGCATCGCCGCATAAATATTTAAATTCTTCTTCTGTAAGATGTCTGTAGTATTATGTAGAGATGAATCTTGTTTATTTTAACGGAGAGGCATTTACTTTTTTCCAGATATAAATGCATCACCGCATAAATATTTAATTTCTTCTTGTATCAGATGTCTGTCGTAGTATGAAGAGACGAATCCTGTTTATTTTAACGGAGACGCATTTACTTTTCCCCAGAAATAAATGCATCGCCGCATAAATATTTAATTTCTTCTTCTGTAGGATGTGTGTCGTATTATTTGAGATGAATCTTGTTTATTTTAACGGAGCGGCATTTACTTTTCCCCAGAAATAAATGCATCGCCGCATAAATATTTAATTTCTTCTTCTGTAGGATGTCTGTAGTATTATGTACAGATGAATCTTGTTTATTTTAACGGAGAGGCATTTACTTTTCCCCAGAAATAAATGCATCGCCGCATAATTATTTAAATTCTTCTTCTGTCGGATGTCTGTAGTATTATGTAGAGATGAATCTTGTTTATTTTAACGGAGAGGCATTTACTTTTCTCCAGAAATAAATGCATCGCCACATAAATGTTTAAATTCTTCTTCTGTAGGATGTGTATCGTATTATGAGAGATGAATCTTGTTTATTTTAACGGAGAGGCATTTAATTTTCCCCAAAAATAAATGCATCGCCGCATAAATATTTAATTTCTTCTTGTATCGGATGTCTGTCGTAGTATGAAGAGACGAATCCTGTTTATTTTATAGGAGACGCATTTACTTTTCCCCAGAAATAAATGCATCGCCGCATAAATATTTAATTTCTTCTTCTGTAGGATGTATTTAGTATTATGTAGAAATGAATCTTGTTTATTTTAACGGAGAGGCATTTACTTTTCTCCAGAAATAAATGCATCGCCGCATAAATATTTAAATTCTTCTTCTGTAGGATGTGTATCGTATTATGAGAGATGAATCTTGTTTATTTTAACGGAGAGGCATTTACTTTTTTTCAGAAATAAATGCATCGCCGCATAAATATTTAAATTCTTCTTCTGTAAGATGTCTGTAGTATTATGTAGAGATGAATCTTGTTTATTTTAACGGAGAGGCATTTACTTTTTTCCAGAAATAAATGCATCACCGCATAAATATTTAATTTCTTCTTGTATCAGATGTCTGTCGTAGTATGAAGAGACGAATCCTGTTTATTTTAACGGAGACGCATTTACTTTTCCCCAGAAATAAATGCATCGCCGCATAAATATTTAATTTCTTCTTCTGTAGGATGTGTGTCGTATTATGAGAGATGAATCTTGTTTATTTTAACGGAGAGGCATTTACTTTTCCCCAGAAATAAATGCATCGCCGCATAAATATTTAATTTCTTCTTCTGTAGGATGTCTGTAGTATTATGTACAGATGAATCTTGTTTATTTTAACGGAGAGGCATTTACTTTTCCCCAGAAATAAATGCATCGCCGCATAATTATTTAAATTCTTCTTCTGTCGGATGTCTGTAGTATTATGTAGAGATGAATCTTGTTTATTTTAACGGAGAGGCATTTACTTTTCTCCAGAAATAAATGCATCGCCGCATAAATATTTAATTTCCTCTTGTATCGGATGTCTGTCGTAGAATGTAGAGTGGAATCTTAAATATTTCAACGGAGAGGCATTTACTTTTTTCCAGAAATAAATGCATCGCCGCATAAATATTTAAATTCTTCTTGTATCGGATGTCTGTCGTAGTATGTAGAGTAGAATCTTTTAATTCAACGGAGAGGCATTTACTTTTCTCCAGAAATAAATGCATCGCCGAATAATATTTAAATTCCTCTTCTTTCGGATGTCTGTCGTATTATGTAGAGTGGAATCTTAAATATTTCAACGGAGAGGCATTTACTTTTCTCCAGAAATAAATGCATCGCCGCATTAATATTTAAAATCTTCTTCTGTAGGATGTCTGTAGTATTAAGTAGAGATTAATCTTGTTTATTTTAACGGAGAGGCATTTACTTTTCTCCAGAAATAAATGCATCGCCGCATAAATATTTAAATTCTTCTTCTGTAGGATGTCTGTAGTATTAGGTAGAGATGAATCTTGTTTATTTTAACGGAGAGGCATTTACTTTTCCCCAGAAATAAATGCATCGCCGCATAAATATTTAATTTCTTCTTGTATCGGATGTCTGGCTTAGTATGTAGAGTAGAATCTTTTAATTCAACGGAGAGGAATTTACCTTTCTCCAGAAATAAATTCATCGCCGAATAATATTTAAATTCCTCTTCTTTCGGATGTCTGTCGTATTATGTAGAGTGGAATCTTGATTATTTCAACGGAGAGGCATTTACTTTTCTCCAGAAATAAATGCATCGCCGCATAAATATTTAATTTCCTCTTGTATCGGATGTCTGTCGAAGTATGTAGAGTGGAATCTTTTAATTCGACGGAGAGGCATTTATTTTTTTCCAGAAATAAATGCATCGCCGCATAAATATTTAAATTCTTCTTGTATCGGATGTCTGTCGTAGTACGTAGAGATGAATCTTGTTTATTTTAACGGAGAGGCATTTACTTTTCCCCAGAAATAAATGCATCGCCGCATAAATACTTAATTTCTTCTTGTATCGGATGCCTGTCTTAGTATGTAGAGTAGAATCTTGTTTATTTCAACGGAGAGGCATTTACTTTTCTCCAGAAACAAATGCATCGCCGCATAAATATTTAATTTCTTCTTGTATCGGATGTCTGTCATAGTATGTAGAGATGAATCTTGTTTATTCTAACGGAGAGGCATTCACTTTTTTTCAGAAATAAATGCATCGCCGCATAAATATTTAAATTCTTCTTCTGTAAGATGTCTGTAGTATTATGTAGAGATGAATCTTGTTTATTTTAACAGAAAGGCATTTACTTTCTTCCAGAAATAAATGCATCACCGCATAAATATTTAATTTCTTCTTGTATCAGATGTCTGTCGTAGTATGAAGAGACGAATCCTGTTTATTTTAACGGAGACGCATTTACTTTTCCCCAGAAATAAATGCATCGCCGCATAAATATTTAATTTCTTCTTCTGTAGGATGTGTGTCGTATTATGAGAGATGAATCTTGTTTATTTTAACGGAGAGGCATTTACTTTTCCCCAGAAATAAATGCATCGCCGCATAAATATTTAATTTCTTCTTCTGTAGGATGTCTGTAGTATTATGTACAGATGAATCTTGTTTATTTTAACGGAGAGGCATTTACTTTTCCCCAGAAATAAATGCATCGCCGCATAATTATTTAAATTCTTCTTCTGTCGGATGTCTGTAGTATTATGTAGAGATGAATCTTGTTTATTTTAACGGAGAGGCATTTACTTTTCTCCAGAAATAAATGCATCGCCGCATAAATATTTAATTTCCTCTTGTATCGGATGTCTGTCGTAGAATGTAGAGTGGAATCTTAAATATTTCAACGGAGAGGCATTTACTTTTTTCCAGAAATAAATGCATCGCCGCATAAATATTTAAATTCTTCTTGTATCGGATGTCTGTCGTAGTATGTAGAGTAGAATCTTTTAATTCAACGGAGAGGCATTTACTTTTCTCCAGAAATAAATGCATCGCCGAATAATATTTAAATTCCTCTTCTTTCGGATGTCTGTCGTATTATGTAGAGTGGAATCTTAAATATTTCAACGGAGAGGCATTTACTTTTCTCCAGAAATAAATGCATCGCCGCATTAATATTTAAAATCTTCTTCTGTAGGATGTCTGTAGTATTAAGTAGAGATTAATCTTGTTTATTTTAACGGAGAGGCATTTACTTTTCTCCAGAAATAAATGCATCGCCGCATAAATATTTAAATTCTTCTTCTGTAGGATGTCTGTAGTATTAGGTAGAGATGAATCTTGTTTATTTTAACGGAGAGGCATTTACTTTTCCCCAGAAATAAATGCATCGCCGCATAAATATTTAATTTCTTCTTGTATCGGATGTCTGGCTTAGTATGTAGAGTAGAATCTTTTAATTCAACGGAGAGGAATTTACCTTTCTCCAGAAATAAATTCATCGCCGAATAATATTTAAATTCCTCTTCTTTCGGATGTCTGTCGTATTATGTAGAGTGGAATCTTGATTATTTCAACGGAGAGGCATTTACTTTTCTCCAGAAATAAATGCATCGCCGCATAAATATTTAATTTCCTCTTGTATCGGATGTCTGTCGAAGTATGTAGAGTGGAATCTTTTAATTCGACGGAGAGGCATTTATTTTTTTCCAGAAATAAATGCATCGCCGCATAAATATTTAAATTCTTCTTGTATCGGATGTCTGTCGTAGTACGTAGAGATGAATCTTGTTTATTTTAACGGAGAGGCATTTACTTTTCCCCAGAAATAAATGCATCGCCGCATAAATACTTAATTTCTTCTTGTATCGGATGCCTGTCTTAGTATGTAGAGTAGAATCTTGTTTATTTCAACGGAGAGGCATTTACTTTTCTCCAGAAACAAATGCATCGCCGCATAAATATTTAATTTCTTCTTGTATCGGATGTCTGTCATAGTATGTAGAGATGAATCTTGTTTATTCTAACGGAGAGGCATTCACTTTTTTTCAGAAATAAATGCATCGCCGCATAAATATTTAAATTCTTCTTCTGTAAGATGTCTGTAGTATTATGTAGAGATGAATCTTGTTTATTTTAACAGAAAGGCATTTACTTTCTTCCAGAAATAAATGCATCACCGCATAAATATTTAATTTCTTCTTGTATCAGACGTCTGTCGTAGTATGAAGAGTCGAATCCTGTTTATTTTAACGGAGACGCATTTACTTTTCCCCAGAAATAAATGCATCGCCGCATGAATATTTTATTTCTTCTTCTGTAGGATGTATGTAGTATTATATAGAAATGAATCTTGTTTATTTTAACGGAGAGGCATTTACTTTTCCCCAGAAATAAATGCATCGCCGCATAAATATTTAATTTATTCTTGTATCGGATGTCTGTTTTAGTACGTAGAGTAGAATCTTTTAATTCAACGGAGAGGCATTTACTTTTCTCCAGAAATAAATGCATCGCCGCATAAATATTTAAATTCTTCTTCTGTCGGATGTCCGTAGTATTATGTAGAGATGAATCTTGTTTATTTTAACGGAGAGGAATTTACTTTTCAAAAGAAATAAATGCATCACCGCATAAATATTTAATTTATTCTTGTATCGGATGTCTGTTTTAGTACGTAGAGTAGAATCTTTTAATTCAACGGAGAGGCATTTACTTTTCTCCAGAAATAAATGCATCGCCGCATAAATATTTAATTTCTTCTTGTATCGGATGTCTGTCGTATTATGTAGAGTGGAATCTTAATTATTTCAACGGAGAGGCATTTACTTTTCTCCAGAAATAAATGCATCGCCGCATAAATATTTAAAATCTTCTTCTGTAGGATGTCTGTAGTATTAGGTAGAGATGAATCTTGTTTATTTTAACGAAGAGGCATTTACTTTTCCCCAGAAATAAATGCATCGCCGCATAAATATTTAATTTCTTCTTGTATCGGATGTCTGTCGTAGTATGTAGAGTAGAATCTTTTAATTCAACGGAGAGGCATTTACTTTTCTCCAGAAATAAATGCATCGCCGCATAAATATTTAAAATCTTCTTCTGTAGGATGTCTGTAGTATTATGTAGAGATGAATCTTGTTTATTTTAACGAAGAGGCATTTACTTTTCCCCAGAAATAAATGCATCGCCGCATAAATATTTAATTTCTTCTTGTATCGGATGTCTGTCGTAGTATGTAGAGTGGAATCTTTTAATTCAACGGAGAGGCATTTACTTTTCTACAGAAATAAATGCATCGCCGCATAAATATTTAATTTCTTCTTGTATCGGATGTCTGTCTTAGTATGTAGAGTAAAATCTTTTAATTCAACGGAGAGGGATTTCCTTTTCTCCAGAAATAAATGCATCGCCACATAAATATTTAATTTCTTCATGTATCGGATGTCTGTCGTAGTAAGTAGAGTAGAATCTTTTAATTCAACGGAGAGGCATTTACTTTTCTCCAGAAATAAATGCATCGCCGCATAAATATTTAAATTCCTCTTCTTTCGGATGTCTGTCGTATTATGTAGAGTGGAATCTTAATTATTTCAACGGAGAGGCATTTACTTTTCTCCAGAAATAAATGCATCGCCGCATAAATATTTAAAATCTTCTTCTGTAGGATGTCTGTAGTATTAAGTAGAGATTAATCTTGTTTATTTTAACGGAGAGGCATTTACTTTTCTCCAGAAATAAATGCATCGCCACATAAATATTTAAATTCTTCTTCTGTAGGATATCTGTAGTATTAGGTAGAGATGAATCTTGTTTTTTTTAACGGAGAACATTTACTTTTCCCCAGAAATAAATGCATCGCCGCATAAATATTTAATTTCTTCTTGTATCGGATGTTTGTCTTAGTATGTAGAGTAGAATCTTGTTTATTTCAACGGAGAGGCATTTACTTTTCTTCAGAAACAAATGCATCGCCGCATAAATATTTAATTTCTTCTTGTATCCGATGTCTGTCATAGTATGTAGAGATGAATCTTGTTTATTCTAACGGAGAGGCATTCACTTTTTTTCAGAAATTAATGCATCGCCGCATAAATATTTAAATTCTTCTTCTGTAAGATGTCTGTAGTATTATGTAGAGATGAATCTTGTTTATTTTAACGGAGAGGCATTTACTTTTTTCCAGATATAAATGCATCACCGCATAAATATTTAATTTCTTCTTGTATCAGATGTCTGTCGTAGTATGAAGAGACGAATCCTGTTTATTTTAACGGAGACGCATTTACTTTTCCCCAGAAATAAATGCATCGCCGCATAAATATTTAATTTCTTCTTCTGTAGGATGTGTGTCGTATTATTTGAGATGAATCTTGTTTATTTTAACGGAGCGGCATTTACTTTTCCCCAGAAATAAATGCATCGCCGCATAAATATTTAATTTCTTCTTCTGTAGGATGTCTGTAGTATTATGTACAGATGAATCTTGTTTATTTTAACGGAGAGGCATTTACTTTTCCCCAGAAATAAATGCATCGCCGCATAATTATTTAAATTCTTCTTCTGTCGGATGTCTGTAGTATTATGTAGAGATGAATCTTGTTTATTTTAACGGAGAGGCATTTACTTTTCTCCAGAAATAAATGCATCGCCACATAAATGTTTAAATTCTTCTTCTGTAGGATGTGTATCGTATTATGAGAGATGAATCTTGTTTATTTTAACGGAGAGGCATTTAATTTTCCCCAAAAATAAATGCATCGCCGCATAAATATTTAATTTCTTCTTGTATCGGATGTCTGTCGTAGTATAAAGAGACGAATCCTGTTTATTTTATAGGAGACGCATTTACTTTTCCCCAGAAATAAATGCATCGCCGCATAAATATTTAATTTCTTCTTCTGTAGGATGTATTTAGTATTATGTAGAAATGAATCTTGTTTATTTTAACGGAGAGGCATTTACTTTTCTCCAGAAATAAATGCATCGCCGCATAAATATTTAAATTCTTCTTCTGTAGGATGTGTATCGTATTATGAGAGATGAATCTTGTTTATTTTAACGGAGAGGCATTTACTTTTTTTCAGAAATAAATGCATCGCCGCATAAATATTTAAATTCTTCTTCTGTAAGATGTCTGTAGTATTATGTAGAGATGAATCTTGTTTATTTTAACGGAGAGGCATTTACTTTTTTCCAGAAATAAATGCATCACCGCATAAATATTTAATTTCTTCTTGTATCAGATGTCTGTCGTAGTATGAAGAGACGAATCCTGTTTATTTTAACGGAGACGCATTTACTTTTCCCCAGAAATAAATGCATCGCCGCATAAATATTTAATTTCTTCTTCTGTAGGATGTGTGTCGTATTATGAGAGATGAATCTTGTTTATTTTAACGGAGAGGCATTTACTTTTCCCCAGAAATAAATGCATCGCCGCATAAATATTTAATTTCTTCTTCTGTAGGATGTCTGTAGTATTATGTACAGATGAATCTTGTTTATTTTAACGGAGAGGCATTTACTTTTCCCCAGAAATAAATGCATCGCCGCATAATTATTTAAATTCTTCTTCTGTCGGATGTCTGTAGTATTATGTAGAGATGAATCTTGTTTATTTTAACGGAGAGGCATTTACTTTTCTCCAGAAATAAATGCATCGCCGCATAAATATTTAATTTCCTCTTGTATCGGATGTCTGTCGTAGAATGTAGAGTGGAATCTTAAATATTTCAACGGAGAGGCATTTACTTTTTTCCAGAAATAAATGCATCGCCGCATAAATATTTAAATTCTTCTTGTATCGGATGTCTGTCGTAGTATGTAGAGTAGAATCTTTTAATTCAACGGAGAGGCATTTACTTTTCTCCAGAAATAAATGCATCGCCGAATAATATTTAAATTCCTCTTCTTTCGGATGTCTGTCGTATTATGTAGAGTGGAATCTTAAATATTTCAACGGAGAGGCATTTACTTTTCTCCAGAAATAAATGCATCGCCGCATTAATATTTAAAATCTTCTTCTGTAGGATGTCTGTAGTATTAAGTAGAGATTAATCTTGTTTATTTTAACGGAGAGGCATTTACTTTTCTCCAGAAATAAATGCATCGCCGCATAAATATTTAAATTCTTCTTCTGTAGGATGTCTGTAGTATTAGGTAGAGATGAATCTTGTTTATTTTAACGGAGAGGCATTTACTTTTCCCCAGAAATAAATGCATCGCCGCATAAATATTTAATTTCTTCTTGTATCGGATGTCTGGCTTAGTATGTAGAGTAGAATCTTTTAATTCAACGGAGAGGAATTTACCTTTCTCCAGAAATAAATTCATCGCCGAATAATATTTAAATTCCTCTTCTTTCGGATGTCTGTCGTATTATGTAGAGTGGAATCTTGATTATTTCAACGGAGAGGCATTTACTTTTCTCCAGAAATAAATGCATCGCCGCATAAATATTTAATTTCCTCTTGTATCGGATGTCTGTCGAAGTATGTAGAGTGGAATCTTTTAATTCGACGGAGAGGCATTTATTTTTTTCCAGAAATAAATGCATCGCCGCATAAATATTTAAATTCTTCTTGTATCGGATGTCTGTCGTAGTACGTAGAGATGAATCTTGTTTATTTTAACGGAGAGGCATTTACTTTTCCCCAGAAATAAATGCATCGCCGCATAAATACTTAATTTCTTCTTGTATCGGATGCCTGTCTTAGTATGTAGAGTAGAATCTTGTTTATTTCAACGGAGAGGCATTTACTTTTCTCCAGAAACAAATGCATCGCCGCATAAATATTTAATTTCTTCTTGTATCGGATGTCTGTCATAGTATGTAGAGATGAATCTTGTTTATTCTAACGGAGAGGCATTCACTTTTTTTCAGAAATAAATGCATCGCCGCATAAATATTTAAATTCTTCTTCTGTAAGATGTCTGTAGTATTATGTAGAGATGAATCTTGTTTATTTTAACGGAAAGGCATTTACTTTCTTCCAGAAATAAATGCATCACCGCATAAATATTTAATTTCTTCTTGTATCAGACGTCTGTCGTAGTATGAAGAGTCGAATCCTGTTTATTTTAACGGAGACGCATTTACTTTTCCCCAGAAATAAATGCATCGCCGCATGAATATTTTATTTCTTCTTCTGTAGGATGTATGTAGTATTATATAGAAATGAATCTTGTTTATTTTAACGGAGAGGCATTTACTTTTCCCCAGAAATAAATGCATCGCCGCATAAATATTTAATTTATTCTTGTATCGGATGTCTGTTTTAGTACGTAGAGTAGAATCTTTTAATTCAACGGAGAGGCATTTACTTTTCTCCAGAAATAAATGCATCGCCGCATAAATATTTAAATTCTTCTTCTGTCGGATGTCCGTAGTATTATGTAGAGATGAATCTTGTTTATTTTAACGGAGAGGAATTTACTTTTCAAAAGAAATAAATGCATCACCGCATAAATATTTAATTTATTCTTGTATCGGATGTCTGTTTTAGTACGTAGAGTAGAATCTTTTAATTCAACGGAGAGGCATTTACTTTTCTCCAGAAATAAATGCATCGCCGCATAAATATTTAATTTCTTCTTGTATCGGATGTCTGTCGTATTATGTAGAGTGGAATCTTAATTATTTCAACGGAGAGGCATTTACTTTTCTCCAGAAATAAATGCATCGCCGCATAAATATTTAAAATCTTCTTCTGTAGGATGTCTGTAGTATTAGGTAGAGATGAATCTTGTTTATTTTAACGAAGAGGCATTTACTTTTCCCCAGAAATAAATGCATCGCCGCATAAATATTTAATTTCTTCTTGTATCGGATGTCTGTCGTAGTATGTAGAGTAGAATCTTTTAATTCAACGGAGAGGCATTTACTTTTCTCCAGAAATAAATGCATCGCCGCATAATAATTTAAAATCTTCTTCTGTAGGATGTCTGTAGTATTATGTAGAGATGAATCTTGTTTATTTTAACGAAGAGGCATTTACTTTTCCCCAGAAATAAATGCATCGCCGCATAAATATTTAATTTCTTCTTGTATCGGATGTCTGTCGTAGTATGTAGAGTGGAATCTTTTAATTCAACGGAGAGGCATTTACTTTTCTACAAAAATAAATGCATCGCCGCATAAATATTTAATTTCTTCTTGTATCGGATGTCTGTCTTAGTATGTAGAGTAAAATCTTTTAATTCAACGGAGAGGGATTTCCTTTTCTCCAGAAATAAATGCATCGCCACATAAATATTTAATTTCTTCATGTATCGGATGTCTGTCGTAGTAAGTAGAGTAGAATCTTTTAATTCAACGGAGAGGCATTTACTTTTCTCCAGAAATAAATGCATCGCCGCATAAATATTTAAATTCCTCTTCTTTCGGATGTCTGTCGTATTATGTAGAGTGGAATCTTAATTATTTCAACGGAGAGGCATTTACTTTTCTCCAGAAATAAATGCATCGCCGCATAAATATTTAAAATCTTCTTCTGTAGGATGTCTGTAGTATTAAGTAGAGATTAATCTTGTTTATTTTAACGGAGAGGCATTTACTTTTCTCCAGAAATAAATGCATCGCCACATAAATATTTAAATTCTTCTTCTGTAGGATATCTGTAGTATTAGGTAGAGATGAATCTTGTTTTTTTTAACGGAGAACATTTACTTTTCCCCAGAAATAAATGCATCGCCGCATAAATATGTAATTTCTTCTTGTATCGGATGTCTGTCTTAGTATGTAGAGTAGAATCTTGTTTATTTCAACGGAGAGGCATTTACTTTTCTTCAGAAACAAATGCATCGCCGCATAAATATTTAATTTCTTCTTGTATCCGATGTCTGTCATAGTATGTAGAGATGAATCTTGTTTATTCTAACGGAGAGGCATTCACTTTTTTTCAGAAATTAATGCATCGCCGCATAAATATTTAAATTCTTCTTCTGTAAGATGTCTGTAGTATTATGTAGAGATGAATCTTGTTTATTTTAACGGAGAGGCATTTACTTTTCCCCAGAAATAAATGCATCGCCGCATAAATATTTAATTTCTTCTTCTGTAGGATGTGTGTCGTATTATTTGAGATGAATCTTGTTTATTTTAACGGAGCGGCATTTACTTTTCCCCAGAAATAAATGCATCGCCGCATAAATATTTAATTTCTTCTTCTGTAGGATGTCTGTAGTATTATGTACAGATGAATCTTGTTTATTTTAACGGAGAGGCATTTACTTTTCCCCAGAAATAAATGCATCGCCGCATAATTATTTAAATTCTTCTTCTGTCGGATGTCTGTAGTATTATGTAGAGATGAATCTTGTTTATTTTAACGGAGAGGCATTTACTTTTCTCCAGAAATAAATGCATCGCCACATAAATGTTTAAATTCTTCTTCTGTAGGATGTGTATCGTATTATGAGAGATGAATCCTGTTTATTTTAACGGAGACGCATTTACTTTTCCCCAGAAATAAATGCATCGCCGCATAAATATTTAATTTCTTCTTCTGTAGGATGTGTGTCGTATTATTTGAGATGAATCTTGTTTATTTTAACGGAGCGGCATTTACTTTTCCCCAAAAATAAATGCATCGCCGCATAAATATTTAATTTCTTCTTGTATCGGATGTCTGTCGTATTATGAAGAGACGAATCCTGTTTATTTTATAGGAGACGCATTTACTTTTCCCCAGAAATAAATGCATCGCCGCATAAATATTTAATTTCTTCTTCTGTAGGATGTATTTAGTATTATGTAGAAATGAATCTTGTTTATTTTAACGGAGAGGCATTTACTTTTCTCCAGAAATAAATGCATCGCCGCATAAATATTTAAATTCTTCTTCTGTAGGATGTGTATCGTATTATGAGAGATGAATCTTGTTTATTTTAACGGAGAGGCATTTACTTTTCCCCAGAAATAAATGCATCGCCGCATAAATATTTAATTTCTTCTTCTGTAGGAATTCTGTAGTATTATGTAGAGATGAATCTTTTTAATTTTAACGGAGAGGCATTTACTTTTCCCCAGAAATAAATGCATCGCCGCATAATTATTTAAATTCTTCTTCTGTCGGATGTCTGTAGTATTATGTAGAGATGAATCTTGTTTATTTTAACGGAGAGGCATTTACTTTTCTCCAGAAATAAATGCATCGCCGCAAAAATATTTAATTTCCTCTTGTATCGGATGTATGTCGTAGTATGTAGAGTGGAATCTTTTAATTCGACGGAGAGGCATTTACTTTTCTCCAGAAATAAATGCATCGCCGCATAAATATTTAAATTCTTCTTCTGTAGGATGTCTGTAGTATTAGGTAGAGATGAATCTTGTTTATTTTAACGGAGAGGCATTTACTTTTCCCCAAAAATAAATGCATCGCCGCATAAATATTTAATTTCTTCTTGTATCGGATGTCTGTCGTATTATGAAGAGACGAATCCTGTTTATTTTATAGGAGACGCATTTACTTTTCCCCAGAAATAAATGCATCGCCGCATAAATATTTAATTTCTTCTTCTGTAGGATGTATTTAGTATTATGTAGAGATGAATCTTGTTTATTTTAACGGAGAGGCATTCACTTTTCTCCAGAAATAAATGCATCGCCGCATAAATATTTAAATTCCTCTTCTTTCGGATGTCTGTAGTGTTATGTAGAGATGAATCCTGTTTATTTTAACGGAGACGCATTTAATTTTCTCCAGAAATAAATGCATCGCCGCATAAATATTTAAATTCTTCTTCTGTAGGATGTCTGTAGTATTACGTAGAGATGAATCTTGTTTATTTTAACGGAGAGGCATTTACTTTTCTCCAGAAATAAATGCATCGCCGCATAAATATTTAAATTCTTCTTCTGTAGGATGTCTGTAGTATTATGTAGAGATGAATCTTGTTTATTTTAACGGAGAGGCATTTACTTTTCTCCAGAAATAAATGCATCGCCGCATAAATATTTAACTTCTTCTTGTATCGGATGTCTGTCGTAGTATGTAGAGATGAATCTTGTTTATTTTAACGGAGAGGCATTCACTTTTCCCCAGAAATAAAAGCATCGCCGCATAAATATTTAATTTCTTCTTGTATCGAATGTCTGTCGTAGTATGTAGAGTAGAATCTTTTAATTCAACGGAGAGGCATTTACTTTTCTCCAGAAATAAATGCATCGCCGAATAATATTTAAATTCCTCTTCTTTCGGATGTCTGTCGTATTATGTAGAGTGGAATCTTAAATATTTCAACGGAGAGGCATTTACTTTTCTCCAGAAATAAATGCATCGCCGCATTAATATTTAAAATCTTCTTCTGTATGATGTCTGTAGTATTAAGTAGAGATTAATCTTGTTTATTTTAACGGAGAGGCATTTACTTTTCTCCAGAAATAAATGCATCGCCGCATAAATATTTAAATTCTTCTTCTGTAGGATGTCTGTAGTATTAGGTAGAGATGAATCTTGTTTAATTTAACGGAGAGGCATTTACTTTTCCCCAGAAATAAATGCATCGCCGCATAAATATTTAATTTCTTCTTGTATCGGATGACTGGCTTAGTATGTAGAGTAGAATCTTTTAATTCACCGGAGAGGCATTTACTTTTCTCCAGAAATAAATGCATCGCCGCATAAACATTTAAATTCTTCTTCTGTCGGATGTCCGTAGTATTATGTAGAGATGAATCTTGTTTATTTTAACGGAGAGGCATTTACTTTTCTCCAGAAATAAATGCATCGCCGCATAAATATTTAAATTCTTCTTCTGTAGGATGTCTGTAGTATTAGGTAAAGATGAATCTTGTTTATTTTAACGGGGAACATTTCCTTTTCCCCAGAAATAAATGCATCGCCGCATAAATATTTAATTTCTTCTTGTATCAGATGTCTGTCGTAGTATGAAGAGACGAATCCTGTTTATTCTAACGGAGAGGCATTCACTTTTTTTCAGAAATAAATGCATCGCCGCATAAATATTTAAATTCTTCTTCTGTAAGATGTCTGTAGTATTATGTAGAGATGAATCTTGTTTATTTTAACGGAGAGGCATTTACTTTTTTCCAGAAATAAATGCATCACCGCATAAATATTTAATTTCTTCTTGTATCGGATGTCTGTCATAGTATGTTGAGATGAATCTTGTTTATTCTAACGGAGAGGCATTCACTTTTTTTCAGAAATAAATGCATCGCCGCATAAATATTTAAATTCTTCTTCTGTAAGATGTCTGTAGTATTATGTAGAGATGAATCTTGTTTATTTTAACGGAGAGGCATTTACTTTTTTCCAGAAATAAATGCATCACCGCATAAATATTTAATTTCTTCTTGTATCAGATGTCTGTCGTAGTATGAAGAGACGAATCCTGTTTATTTTAACGGAGACGCATTTACTTTTCCCCAGAAATAAATGCATCGCCGCATAAATATTTAATTTCTTCTTCTGTAGGATGTGTGTCGTATTATGAGAGATGAATCTTGTTTATTTTAACGGAGAGGCATTTACTTTTCCCCAGAAATAAATGCATCGCCGCATAAATATTTAATTTCTTCTTCTGTAGGATGTCTGTAGTATTATGTACAGATGAATCTTGTTTATTTTAACGGAGAGGCATTTACTTTTCCCCAGAAATAAATGCATCGCCGCATAATTATTTAAATTCTTCTTCTGTCGGATGTCTGTAGTATTATGTAGAGATGAATCTTGTTTATTTTAACGGAGAGGCATTTACTTTTCTCCAGAAATAAATGCATCGCCGCATAAATATTTAATTTCCTCTTGTATCGGATGTCTGTCGTAGAATGTAGAGTGGAATCTTAAATATTTCAACGGAGAGGCATTTACTTTTTTCCAGAAATAAATGCATCGCCGCATAAATATTTAAATTCTTCTTGTATCGGATGTCTGTCGTAGTATGCAGAGTAGAATCTTTTAATTCAACGGAGAGGCATTTACTTTTCTCCAGAAATAAATGCATCGCCGAATAATATTTAAATTCCTCTTCTTTCGGATGTCTGTCGTATTATGTAGAGTGGAATCTTAAATATTTCAACGGAGAGGCATTTACTTTTCTCCAGAAATAAATGCATCGCCGCATTAATATTTAAAATCTTCTTCTGTAGGATGTCTGTAGTATTAAGTAGAGATTAATCTTGTTTATTTTAACGGAGAGGCATTTACTTTTCCCCAGAAATAAATGCATCGCCGCATAAATATTTAATTTCTTCTTGTATCGGATGTCTGGCTTAGTATGTAGTGTAGAATCTTTTAATTCAACGGAGAGGAATTTACCTTTCTCCAGAAATAAATTCATCGCCGAATAATATTTAAATTCCTCTTCTTTCGGATGTCTGTCGTATTATGTAGAGTGGAATCTTGATTATTTCAACGGAGAGGCATTTACTTTTCTCCAGAAATAAATGCATCGCCGCATAAATATTTAATTTCCTCTTGTATCGGATGTCTGTCGAAGTATGTAGAGTGGAATCTTTTAATTCGATGGAGAGGCATTTATTTTTTTCCAGAAATAAATGCATCGCCGCATAAATATTTAAATTCTTCTTGTATCGGATGTCTGTCGTAGTACGTAGAGATGAATCTTGTTTATTTTAACGGAGAGGCATTTACTTTTCCCCAGAAATAAATGCATCGCCGCATAAATATTTAATTTCTTCTTGTATCGGATGTCTGTCGTAGTATGTAGAGTAGAATCTTTTAATTCAACGGAGAGGCATTTACTTTTCTCCAGAAATAAATGCATCGCCGCATTAATATTTAAAATCTTCTTCTGTAGGATGTCTGTAGTATTAAGTAGAGATTAATCTTGTTTATTTTAACGGAGAGGCATTTACTTTTCTCCAGAAATAAATGCATCGCCGCATAAATATTTAAATTCTTCTTCTGTAGGATGTCTGTAGTATTAGGTAGAGATGAATCTTGTTTATTTTAACGGAGAGGCATTTAGTTTTCCCCAGAAATAAATGCATCGCCGCATAAATATTTAATTTCTTCTTGTATCGGATGTCTGGCTTAGTATGTAGAGTAGAATCTTTTAATTCAACGGAGAGGAATTTACTTTTCTCCAGAAATAAATGCATCGCCGTATAAATATTTAAATTCTTCTTCTGTAGGATGTCTGTAGTATTAGGTAGAGATGAATCTTGTTTATTTTAACGGAGAGGCATTTACTTTTCCCAAGAAATAAATGCATCACCGCATAAATATTTAATGTCGTCTTGTATCGGATGTCTGTCGTAGTATGTAGAGATGAATCTTGTTTATTTTAACGGAGAGGCATTCACTTTTCTCCAGAAATAAATGCATCGCCGCATAAATATTTAAATTCCTCTTCTTTCGGATGTCTGTCGTATTATGTAGAGTGGAATCCTGTTTATTTTAACGGAGACGCATTTACTTTTCTCCAGAAATAAATGCATCGCCGCATAAATATTTAAATTCTTCTTCTGTAGGATGTCTGTAGTATTATGTAGAGATGAATCTTGTTTATTTTAACGGAGAGGCATTTACTTTTCCCCAGAAATAAATGCATCGCCGCATAAATATTTAATTTCTTCTTGTATCGGATGTCTGTCTTAGTATGTAGAGTAGAATCTTGTTTATTTCAACGGGGAGGCATTTACTTTTCTCCAGAAACAAATGCATCGCCTCATAAATATTTAATTTCTTCTTGTATCGGATGTCTGTCATAGTATGTAGAGATGAATGTTGTTTATTCTAACGGAGAGGCATTCACTTTTTTTCAGAAATAAATGCATCGCCGCATAAATATTTAAATTCTTCTTCTGTAAGATGTCTGTCGTAGTATGAAGAGACGAATCCTGTTTATTTTAACGGAGACGCATTTACTTTTCCCCAGAAATAAATGCATCGCCGCATAAATATTTAATTTCTTCTTCTGTAGGAGGTATGTAGTATTATGTAGAAATGAATCTTGTTTATTTTAACGGAGAGGCATTTACTTTTCCCCAGAAATAAATGCATCGCCGCATAAATATTTAATTTCTTCTTCTGTAGGATGTCTGTAGTATTATGTACAGATGAATCTTGTTTATTTTAACGGAGAGGCATTTACTTTTCCCCAGAAATAAATGCATCGCCGCATAATTATTTAAATTCTTCTTCTGTCGGATGTCTGTAGTATTATGTAGAGATGAATCTTGTTTATTTTAACGGAGAGGCATTTACTTTTCTCCAGAAATAAATGCATCGCCGCATAAATATTTAATTTCCTCTTGTATCGGATGTCTGTCGTAGTATGTAGAGTGGAATCTTTTAATTCGACGGAGAGGCATTTACTTTTTTCCAGAAATAAATGCATCGCCGCATAAATATTTAACTTCTTCTTGTATCGGATGTCTGTCGTAGTATGTAGAGATGAATCTTGTTTATTTTAACGGAGAGGCATTCACTTTTCCCCAGAAATAAATGCATCGCCGCATAAATATTTAATTTCTTCTTCTGTAGGATGTGTGTCGTATTATTTGAGATGAATCTTGTTTATTTTAACGGAGCGGCATTTACTTTTCCCCAGAAATAAATGCATCGCCGCATAAATATTTAATTTCTTCTTCTGTAGGATGTCTGTAGTATTATGTACAGATGAATCTTGTTTATTTTAACGGAGAGGCATTTACTTTTCCCCAGAAATAAATGCATCGCCGCATAATTATTTAAATTCTTCTTCTGTCGGATGTCTGTAGTATTATGTAGAGATGAATCTTGTTTATTTTAACGGAGAGGCATTTACTTTTCTCCAGAAATAAATGCATCGCCACATAAATGTTTAAATTCTTCTTCTGTAGGATGTGTATCGTATTATGAGAGATGAATCCTGTTTATTTTAACGGAGACGCATTTACTTTTCCCCAGAAATAAATGCATCGCCGCATAAATATTTAATTTCTTCTTCTGTAGGATGTGTGTCGTATTATTTGAGATGAATCTTGTTTATTTTAACGGAGCGGCATTTACTTTTCCCCAAAAATAAATGCATCGCCGCATAAATATTTAATTTCTTCTTGTATCGGATGTCTGTCGTATTATGAAGAGACGAATCCTGTTTATTTTATAGGAGACGCATTTACTTTTCCCCAGAAATAAATGCATCGCCGCGTAAATATTTAATTTCTTCTTCTGTAGGATGTATTTAGTATTATGTAGAAATGAATCTTATTTATTTTAACGGAGAGGCATTTACTTTTCTCCAGAAATAAATGCATCGCCGCATAAATATTTAAATTCTTCTTCTGTAGGATGTGTATCGTATTATGAGAGATGAATCTTGTTTATTTTAACGGAGAGGCATTTACTTTTCCCCAGAAATAAATGCATCGCCGCATAAATATTTAATTTCTTCTTCTGTAGGAATTCTGTAGTATTATGTAGAGATGAATATTTTTAATTTTAACGGAGAGGCATTTACTTTTCCCCAGAAATAAATGCATCGCCGCATAATTATTTAAATTCTTCTTCTGTCGGATGTCTGTAGTATTATGTAGAGATGAATCTTGTTTATTTTAACGGAGAGGCATTTACTTTTCTCCAGAAATAAATGCATCGCCGCATAAATATTTAATTTCCTCTTGTATCGGATGTCTGTCGTAGTATGTAGAGTGGAATCTTTTAATTCGACGGAGAGGCATTTACTTTTCTCCAGAAATAAATGCATCGCCGCATAAATATTTAACTTCTTCTTGTATCGGATGTCTGTCATAGTATGTAGAGATGAATCTTGTTTATTTTAATGGAGAGGCATTCACTTTTCCCCAGAAATAAATGCATCGCCGCATAAATATTTACTTTCTTCTTGTATCGGATGTCTGTCGTAGTATGTAGAGTAGAATCTTTTAATTCAATGGAGAGGCATTTACTTTTCTCCAGAAATAAATGCATCGCCGAATAATATTTAAAATCTTCTTCTGTAGGATGTCTGTAGTATTAAGTAGAGATTAATCTTGTTTATTTTAACGGAGAGGCATTTACTTTTCTCCAGAAATAAATGCATCGCCGCATAAATATTTAAATTCTTCTTCTGTAGGATGTCTGTAGTATTAGGTAGAGATGAATCTTGTTTATTTTAACGGAGAGGCATTTACTTTTCCCCAGAAATAAATGCATCGCCGCATAAATATTTAATTTCTTCTTGTATCGGATGTCTGGCTTAGTATGTAGAGATGAATCTTGTTTATTTTAACGGAGAGGCATTCACTTTTCTCCAGAAATAAATGCATCGCCGCATAAATATTTAAATTCCTCTTCTTTCGGATGTCTGTAGTGTTATGTAGAGATGAATCCTGTTTATTTTAACGGAGACGCATTTAATTTTCTCCAGAAATAAATGCATCGCCGCATAAATATTTAAATTCTTCTTCTGTAGGATGTCTGTAGTATTACGTAGAGATGAATCTTGTTTATTTTAACGGAGAGGCATTTACTTTTCTCCAGAAATAAATGCATCGCCGCATAAATATTTAAATTCTTCTTCTGTAGGATGTCTGTAGTATTATGTAGAGATGAATCTTGTTTATTTTAACGGAGAGGCATTTACTTTTCTCCAGAAATAAATGCATCGCCGCATAAATATTTAACTTCTTCTTGTATCGGATGTCTGTCGTTGTATGTAGAGATGAATCTTGTTTATTTTAACGGAGAGGCATTCACTTTTCCCCAGAAATAAATGCATCGCCGCATAAATATTTAATTTCTTCTTGTATCGAATGTCTGTCGTAGTATGTAGAGTAGAATCTTTTAATTCAACGGAGAGGCATTTACTTTTCTCCAGAAATAAATGCATCGCCGAATAATATTTAAATTCCTCTTCTTTCGGATGTCTGTCGTATTATGTAGAGTGGAATCTTAAATATTTCAACGGAGAGGCATTTACTTTTCTCCAGAAATAAATGCATCGCCGCATTAATATTTAAAATCTTCTTCTGTATGATGTCTGTAGTATTAAGTAGAGATTAATCTTGTTTATTTTAACGGAGAGGCATTTACTTTTCTCCAGAAATAAATGCATCGCCGCATAAATATTTAAATTCTTCTTCTGTAGGATGTCTGTAGTATTAGGTAGAGATGAATCTTGTTTAATTTAACGGAGAGGCATTTACTTTTCCCCAGAAATAAATGCATCGCCGCATAGATATTTAATTTCTTCTTGTATCGGATGACTGGCTTAGTATGTAGAGTAGAATCTTTTAATTCAACGGAGAGGCATTTACTTTTCTCCAGAAATAAATGCATCGCCGCATAAACATTTAAATTCTTCTTCTGTCGGATGTCCGTAGTATTATGTAGAGATGAATCTTGTTTATTTTAACGGAGAGGCATTTACTTTTCTCCAGAAATAAATGCATCGCCGCATAAATATTTAAATTCTTCTTCTGTAGGATGTCTGTAGTATTAGGTAAAGATGAATCTTGTTTATTTTAACGGGGAACATTTACTTTTCCCCAGAAATAAATGCATCGCCGCATAAATATTTAATTTCTTCTTGTATCAGATGTCTGTCGTAGTATGAAGAGACGAATCCTGTTTATTCTAACGGAGAGGCATTCACTTTTTTTCAGAAATAAATGCATCGCCGCATAAATATTTAAATTCTTCTTCTGTAAGATGTCTGTAGTATTATGTAGAGATGAATCTTGTTTATTTTAACGGAGAGGCATTAACTTTTTTCCAGAAATAAATGCATCACCGCATAAATATTTAATTTCTTCTTGTATCGGATGTCTGTCATAGTATGTTGAGATGAATCTTGTTTATTCTAACGGAGAGGCATTCACTTTTTTTCAGAAATAAATGCATCGCCGCATAAATATTTAAATTCTTCTTCTGTAAGATGTCTGTAGTATTATGTAGAGATGAATCTTGTTTATTTTAACGGAGAGGCATTTACTTTTTTCCAGAAATAAATGCATCACCGCATAAATATTTAATTTCTTCTTGTATCAGATGTCTGTCGTAGTATGAAGAGACGAATCCTGTTTATTTTAACGGAGACGCATTTACTTTTCCCCAGAAATAAATGCATCGCCGCATAAATATTTAATTTCTTCTTCTGTAGGATGTGTGTCGTATTATGAGAGATGAATCTTGTTTATTTTAACGGAGAGGCATTTACTTTTCCCCAGAAATAAATGCATCGCCGCATAAATATTTAATTTCTTCTTCTGTAGGATGTCTGTAGTATTATGTACAGATGAATCTTGTTTATTTTAACGGAGAGGCATTTACTTTTCCCCAGAAATAAATGCATCGCCGCATAATTATTTAAATTCTTCTTCTGTCGGATGTCTGTAGTATTATGTAGAGATGAATCTTGTTTATTTTAACGGAGAGGCATTTACTTTTCTCCAGAAATAAATGCATCGCCGCATAAATATTTAATTTCCTCTTGTATCGGATGTCTGTCGTAGAATGTAGAGTGGAATCTTAAATATTTCAACGGAGAGGCATTTACTTTTTTCCAGAAATAAATGCATCGCCGCATAAACATTTAAATTCTTCTTCTGTCGGATGTCCGTAGTATTATGTAGAGATGAATCTTGTTTATTTTAACGGAGAGGCATTTACTTTTCTCCAGAAATAAATGCATCGCCGCATAATTATTTAAATTCTTCTTCTGTCGGATGTCTGTAGTATTATGTAGAGATGAATCTTGTTTATTTTAACGGAGAGGCATTTACTTTTCTCCAGAAATAAATGCATCGCCGCATAAATATTTAATTTCCTCTTGTATCGGATGTCTGTCGTAGTATGTAGAGTGGAATCTTTTAATTCGACGGAGAGGCATTTACTTTTCTCCAGAAATAAATGCATCGCCGCATAAATATTTAACTTCTTCTTGTATCGGATGTCTGTCATAGTATGTAGAGATGAATCTTGTTTATTTTAATGGAGAGGCATTCACTTTTCCCCAGAAATAAATGCATCGCCGCATAAATATTTACTTTCTTCTTGTATCGGATGTCTGTCGTAGTATGTAGAGTAGAATCTTTTAATTCAATGGAGAGGCATTTACTTTTCTCCAGAAATAAATGCATCGCCGAATAATATTTAAAATCTTCTTCTGTAGGATGTCTGTAGTATTAAGTAGAGATTAATCTTGTTTATTTTAACGGAGAGGCATTTACTTTTCTCCAGAAATAAATGCATCGCCGCATAAATATTTAAATTCTTCTTCTGTAGGATGTCTGTAGTATTAGGTAGAGATGAATCTTGTTTATTTTAACGGAGAGGCATTTACTTTTCCCCAGAAATAAATGCATCGCCGCATAAATATTTAATTTCTTCTTGTATCGGATGTCTGGCTTAGTATGTAGAGATGAATCTTGTTTATTTTAACGGAGAGGCATTCACTTTTCTCCAGAAATAAATGCATCGCCGCATAAATATTTAAATTCCTCTTCTTTCGGATGTCTGTAGTGTTATGTAGAGATGAATCCTGTTTATTTTAACGGAGACGCATTTAATTTTCTCCAGAAATAAATGCATCGCCGCATAAATATTTAAATTCTTCTTCTGTAGGATGTCTGTAGTATTACGTAGAGATGAATCTTGTTTATTTTAACGGAGAGGCATTTACTTTTCTCCAGAAATAAATGCATCGCCGCATAAATATTTAAATTCTTCTTCTGTAGGATGTCTGTAGTATTATGTAGAGATGAATCTTGTTTATTTTAACGGAGAGGCATTTACTTTTCTCCAGAAATAAATGCATCGCCGCATAAATATTTAACTTCTTCTTGTATCGGATGTCTGTCGTAGTATGTAGAGATGAATCTTGTTTATTTTAACGGAGAGGCATTCACTTTTCCCCAGAAATAAATGCATCGCCGCATAAATATTTAATTTCTTCTTGTATCGAATGTCTGTCGTAGTATGTAGAGTAGAATCTTTTAATTCAACGGAGAGGCATTTACTTTTCTCCAGAAATAAATGCATCGCCGAATAATATTTAAATTCCTCTTCTTTCGGATGTCTGTCGTATTATGTAGAGTGGAATCTTAAATATTTCAACGGAGAGGCATTTACTTTTCTCCAGAAATAAATGCATCGCCGCATTAATATTTAAAATCTTCTTCTGTATGATGTCTGTAGTATTAAGTAGAGATTAATCTTGTTTATTTTAACGGAGAGGCATTTACTTTTCTCCAGAAATAAATGCATCGCCGCATAAATATTTAAATTCTTCTTCTGTAGGATGTCTGTAGTATTAGGTAGAGATGAATCTTGTTTAATTTAACGGAGAGGCATTTACTTTTCCCCAGAAATAAATGCATCGCCGCATAGATATTTAATTTCTTCTTGTATCGGATGACTGGCTTAGTATGTAGAGTAGAATCTTTTAATTCAACGGAGAGGCATTTACTTTTCTCCAGAAATAAATGCATCGCCGCATAAACATTTAAATTCTTCTTCTGTCGGATGTCCGTAGTATTATGTAGAGATGAATCTTGTTTATTTTAACGGAGAGGCATTTACTTTTCTCCAGAAATAAATGCATCGCCGCATAAATATTTAAATTCTTCTTCTGTAGGATGTCTGTAGTATTAGGTAAAGATGAATCTTGTTTATTTTAACGGGGAACATTTACTTTTCCCCAGAAATAAATGCATCGCCGCATAAATATTTAATTTCTTCTTGTATCAGATGTCTGTCGTAGTATGAAGAGACGAATCCTGTTTATTCTAACGGAGAGGCATTCACTTTTTTTCAGAAATAAATGCATCGCCGCATAAATATTTAAATTCTTCTTCTGTAAGATGTCTGTAGTATTATGTAGAGATGAATCTTGTTTATTTTAACGGAGAGGCATTTACTTTTTTCCAGAAATAAATGCATCACCGCATAAATATTTAATTTCTTCTTGTATCGGATGTCTGTCATAGTATGTTGAGATGAATCTTGTTTATTCTAACGGAGAGGCATTCACTTTTTTTCAGAAATAAATGCATCGCCGCATAAATATTTAAATTCTTCTTCTGTAAGATGTCTGTAGTATTATGTAGAGATGAATCTTGTTTATTTTAACGGAGAGGCATTTACTTTTTTCCAGAAATAAATGCATCACCGCATAAATATTTAATTTCTTCTTGTATCAGATGTCTGTCGTAGTATGAAGAGACGAATCCTGTTTATTTTAACGGAGACGCATTTACTTTTCCCCAGAAATAAATGCATCGCCGCATAAATATTTAATTTCTTCTTCTGTAGGATGTGTGTCGTATTATGAGAGATGAATCTTGTTTATTTTAACGGAGAGGCATTTACTTTTCCCCAGAAATAAATGCATCGCCGCATAAATATTTAATTTCTTCTTCTGTAGGATGTCTGTAGTATTATGTACAGATGAATCTTGTTTATTTTAACGGAGAGGCATTTACTTTTCCCCAGAAATAAATGCATCGCCGCATAATTATTTAAATTCTTCTTCTGTCGGATGTCTGTAGTATTATGTAGAGATGAATCTTGTTTATTTTAACGGAGAGGCATTTACTTTTCTCCAGAAATAAATGCATCGCCGCATAAATATTTAATTTCCTCTTGTATCGGATGTCTGTCGTAGAATGTAGAGTGGAATCTTAAATATTTCAACGGAGAGGCATTTACTTTTTTCCAGAAATAAATGCATCGCCGCATAAACATTTAAATTCTTCTTCTGTCGGATGTCCGTAGTATTATGTAGAGATGAATCTTGTTTATTTTAACGGAGAGGCATTTACTTTTCTCCAGAAATAAATGCATCGCCGCATAAATATTTAAATTCTTCTTCTGTAGGATGTCTGTAGTATTAGGTAAAGATGAATCTTGTTTATTTTAACGGGGAACATTTACTTTTCCCCAGAAATAAATGCATCGCCGCATAAATATTTAATTTCTTCTTGTATCAGATGTCTGTCGTAGTATGAAGAGACGAATCCTGTTTATTCTAACGGAGAGGCATTCACTTTTTTTCAGAAATAAATGCATCGCCGCATAAATATTTAAATTCTTCTTCTGTAAGATGTCTGTAGTATTATGTAGAGATGAATCTTGTTTATTTTAACGGAGAGGCATTTACTTTTTTCCAGAAATAAATGCATCACCGCATAAATATTTAATTTCTTCTTGTATCGGATGTCTGTCATAGTATGTTGAGATGAATCTTGTTTATTCTAACGGAGAGGCATTCACTTTTTTTCAGAAATAAATGCATCGCCGCATAAATATTTAAATTCTTCTTCTGTAAGATGTCTGTAGTATTATGTAGAGATGAATCTTGTTTATTTTAACGGAGAGGCATTTACTTTTTTCCAGAAATAAATGCATCACCGCATAAATATTTAATTTCTTCTTGTATCAGATGTCTGTCGTAGTATGAAGAGACGAATCCTGTTTATTTTAACGGAGACGCATTTACTTTTCCCCAGAAATAAATGCATCGCCGCATAAATATTTAATTTCTTCTTCTGTAGGATGTGTGTCGTATTATGAGAGATGAATCTTGTTTATTTTAACGGAGAGGCATTTACTTTTCCCCAGAAATAAATGCATCGCCGCATAAATATTTAATTTCTTCTTCTGTAGGATGTCTGTAGTATTATGTACAGATGAATCTTGTTTATTTTAACGGAGAGGCATTTACTTTTCCCCAGAAATAAATGCATCGCCGCATAATTATTTAAATTCTTCTTCTGTCGGATGTCTGTAGTATTATGTAGAGATGAATCTTGTTTATTTTAACGGAGAGGCATTTACTTTTCTCCAGAAATAAATGCATCGCCGCATAAATATTTAATTTCCTCTTGTATCGGATGTCTGTCGTAGAATGTAGAGTGGAATCTTAAATATTTCAACGGAGAGGCATTTACTTTTTTCCAGAAATAAATGCATCGCCGCATAAATATTTAAATTCTTCTTGTATCGGATGTCTGTCGTAGTATGCAGAGTAGAATCTTTTAATTCAACGGAGAGGCATTTACTTTTCTCCAGAAATAAATGCATCGCCGAATAATATTTAAATTCCTCTTCTTTCGGATGTCTGTCGTATTATGTAGAGTGGAATCTTAAATATTTCAACGGAGAGGCATTTACTTTTCTCCAGAAATAAATGCATCGCCGCATTAATATTTAAAATCTTCTTCTGTAGGATGTCTGTAGTATTAAGTAGAGATTAATCTTGTTTATTTTAACGGAGAGGCATTTACTTTTCCCCAGAAATAAATGCATCGCCGCATAAATATTTAATTTCTTCTTGTATCGGATGTCTGGCTTAGTATGTAGAGTAGAATCTTTTAATTCAACGGAGAGGAATTTACCTTTCTCCAGAAATAAATTCATCGCCGAATAATATTTAAATTCCTCTTCTTTCGGATGTCTGTCGTATTATGTAGAGTGGAATCTTGATTATTTCAACGGAGAGGCATTTACTTTTCTCCAGAAATAAATGCATCGCCGCATAAATATTTAATTTCCTCTTGTATCGGATGTCTGTCGAAGTATGTAGAGTGGAATCTTTTAATTCGATGGAGAGGCATTTATTTTTTTCCAGAAATAAATGCATCGCCGCATAAATATTTAAATTCTTCTTGTATCGGATGTCTGTCGTAGTACGTAGAGATGAATCTTGTTTATTTTAACGGAGAGGCATTTACTTTTCCCCAGAAATAAATGCATCGCCGCATAAATATTTAATTTCTTCTTGTATCGGATGTCTGTCGTAGTATGTAGAGTAGAATCTTTTAATTCAACGGAGAGGCATTTACTTTTCTCCAGAAATAAATGCATCGCCGCATTAATATTTAAAATCTTCTTCTGTAGGATGTCTGTAGTATTAAGTAGAGATTAATCTTGTTTATTTTAACGGAGAGGCATTTACTTTTCTCCAGAAATAAATGCATCGCCGCATAAATATTTAAATTCTTCTTCTGTAGGATGTCTGTAGTATTAGGTAGAGATGAATCTTGTTTATTTTAACGGAGAGGCATTTAGTTTTCCCCAGAAATAAATGCATCGCCGCATAAATATTTAATTTCTTCTTGTATCGGATGTCTGGCTTAGTATGTAGAGTAGAATCTTTTAATTCAACGGAGAGGAATTTACTTTTCTCCAGAAATAAATGCATCGCCGTATAAATATTTAAATTCTTCTTCTGTAGGATGTCTGTAGTATTAGGTAGAGATGAATCTTGTTTATTTTAACGGAGAGGCATTTACTTTTCCCAAGAAATAAATGCATCACCGCATAAATATTTAATGTCGTCTTGTATCGGATGTCTGTCGTAGTATGTAGAGATGAATCTTGTTTATTTTAACGGAGAGGCATTCACTTTTCTCCAGAAATAAATGCATCGCCGCATAAATATTTAAATTCCTCTTCTTTCGGATGTCTGTCGTATTATGTAGAGTGGAATCCTGTTTATTTTAACGGAGACGCATTTACTTTTCTCCAGAAATAAATGCATCGCCGCATAAATATTTAAATTCTTCTTCTGTAGGATGTCTGTAGTATTATGTAGAGATGAATCTTGTTTATTTTAACGGAGAGGCATTTACTTTTCCCCAGAAATAAATGCATCGCCGCATAAATATTTAATTTCTTCTTGTATCGGATGTCTGTCTTAGTATGTAGAGTAGAATCTTGTTTATTTCAACGGGGAGGCATTTACTTTTCTCCAGAAACAAATGCATCGCCGCATAAATATTTAATTTCTTCTTGTATCGGATGTCTGTCATAGTATGTAGAGATGAATGTTGTTTATTCTAACGGAGAGGCATTCACTTTTTTTCAGAAATAAATGCATCGCCGCATAAATATTTAAATTCTTCTTCTGTAAGATGTCTGTCGTAGTATGAAGAGACGAATCCTGTTTATTTTAACGGAGACGCATTTACTTTTCCCCAGAAATAAATGCATCGCCGCATAAATATTTAATTTCTTCTTCTGTAGGAGGTATGTAGTATTATGTAGAAATGAATCTTGTTTATTTTAACGGAGAGGCATTTACTTTTCCCCAGAAATAAATGCATCGCCGCATAAATATTTAATTTCTTCTTCTGTAGGATGTCTGTAGTATTATGTACAGATGAATCTTGTTTATTTTAACGGAGAGGCATTTACTTTTCCCCAGAAATAAATGCATCGCCGCATAATTATTTAAATTCTTCTTCTGTCGGATGTCTGTAGTATTATGTAGAGATGAATCTTGTTTATTTTAACGGAGAGGCATTTACTTTTCTCCAGAAATAAATGCATCGCCACATAAATGTTTAAATTCTTCTTCTGTAGGATGTGTATCGTATTATGAGAGATGAATCCTGTTTATTTTAACGGAGACGCATTTACTTTTCCCCAGAAATAAATGCATCGCCGCATAAATATTTAATTTCTTCTTCTGTAGGATGTGTGTCGTATTATTTGAGATGAATCTTGTTTATTTTAACGGAGCGGCATTTACTTTTCCCCAAAAATAAATGCATCGCCGCATAAATATTTAATTTCTTCTTGTATCGGATGTCTGTCGTATTATGAAGAGACGAATCCTGTTTATTTTATAGGAGACGCATTTACTTTTCCCCAGAAATAAATGCATCGCCGCGTAAATATTTAATTTCTTCTTCTGTAGGATGTATTTAGTATTATGTAGAAATGAATCTTGTTTATTTTAACGGAGAGGCATTTACTTTTCTCCAGAAATAAATGCATCGCCGCATAAATATTTAAATTCTTCTTCTGTAGGATGTGTATCGTATTATGAGAGATGAATCTTGTTTATTTTAACGGAGAGGCATTTACTTTTCCCCAGAAATAAATGCATCGCCGCATAAATATTTAATTTCTTCTTCTGTAGGAATTCTGTAGTATTATGTAGAGATGAATATTTTTAATTTTAACGGAGAGGCATTTACTTTTCCCCAGAAATAAATGCATCGCCGCATAATTATTTAAATTCTTCTTCTGTCGGATGTCTGTAGTATTATGTAGAGATGAATCTTGTTTATTTTAACGGAGAGGCATTTACTTTTCTCCAGAAATAAATGCATCGCCGCATAAATATTTAATTTCCTCTTGTATCGGATGTCTGTCGTAGTATGTAGAGTGGAATCTTTTAATTCGACGGAGAGGCATTTACTTTTCTCCAGAAATAAATGCATCGCCGCATAAATATTTAACTTCTTCTTGTATCGGATGTCTGTCATAGTATGTAGAGATGAATCTTGTTTATTTTAATGGAGAGGCATTCACTTTTCCCCAGAAATAAATGCATCGCCGCATAAATATTTAATTTCTTCTTGTATCGGATGTCTGTCGTAGTATGTAGAGTAGAATCTTTTAATTCAATGGAGAGGCATTTACTTTTCTCCAGAAATAAATGCATCGCCGAATAATATTTAAAATCTTCTTCTGTAGGATGTCTGTAGTATTAAGTAGAGATTAATCTTGTTTATTTTAACGGAGAGGCATTTACTTTTCTCCAGAAATAAATGCATCGCCGCATAAATATTTAAATTCTTCTTCTGTAGGATGTCTGTAGTATTAGGTAGAGATGAATCTTGTTTATTTTAACGGAGAGGCATTTAGTTTTCCCCAGAAATAAATGCATCGCCGCATAAATATTTAATTTCTTCTTGTATCGGATGTCTGGCTTAGTATGTAGAGATGAATCTTCTTTATTTTAACGGAGAGGCATTCACTTTTCTCCAGAAATAAATGCATCGCCGCATAAATATTTAAATTCCTCTTCTTTCGGATGTCTGTAGTGTTATGTAGAGATGAATCCTGTTTATTTTAACGGAGACGCATTTAATTTTCTCCAGAAATAAATGCATCGCCGCATAAATATTTAAATTCTTCTTCTGTAGGATGTCTGTAGTATTACGTAGAGATGAATCTTGTTTATTTTAACGGAGAGGCATTTACTTTTCTCCAGAAATAAATGCATCGCCGCATAAATATTTAAATTCTTCTTCTGTAGGATGTCTGTAGTATTATGTAGAGATGAATCTTGTTTATTTTAACGGAGAGGCATTTACTTTTCTCCAGAAATAAATGCATCGCCGCATAAATATTTAACTTCTTCTTGTATCGGATGTCTGTCGTAGTATGTAGAGATGAATCTTGTTTATTTTAACGGAGAGGCATTCACTTTTCCCCAGAAATAAATGCATCGCCGCATAAATATTTAATTTCTTCTTGTATCGAATGTCTGTCGTAGTATGTAGAGTAGAATCTTTTAATTCAACGGAGAGGCATTTACTTTTCTCCAGAAATAAATGCATCGCCGCATAAATATTTAAATTCCTCTTCTTTCGGATGTCTGTCGTATTATGTAGAGTGGAATCTTAAATATTTCAACGGAGAGGCATTTACTTTTCTCCAGAAATAAATGCATCGCCGCATTAATATTTAAAATCTTCTTCTGTATGATGTCTGTAGTATTAAGTAGAGATTAATCTTGTTTATTTTAACGGAGAGGCATTTACTTTTCTCCAGAAATAAATGCATCGCCGCATAAATATTTAATTTCTTCTTCTGTAGGATGTCTGTAGTATTAGGTAGAGATGAATCTTGTTTAATTTAACGGAGAGGCATTTACTTTTCCCCAGAAATAAATGCATCGCCGCATAAATATTTAATTTCTTCTTGTATCGGATGACTGGCTTAGTATGTAGAGTAGAATCTTTTAATTCAACGGAGAGGCATTTACTTTTCTCCAGAAATAAATGCATCGCCGCATAAACATTTAAATTCTTCTTCTGTCGGATGTCCGTAGTATTATGTAGAGATGAATCTTGTTTATTTTAACGGAGAGGCATTTACTTTTCTCCAGAAATAAATGCATCGCCGCATAAATATTTAAATTCTTCTTCTGTAGGATGTCTGTAGTATTAGGTAAAGATGAATCTTGTTTATTTTAACGGGGAACATTTACTTTTCCCCAGAAATAAATGCATCGCCGCATAAATATTTTATTTCTTCTTGTATCAGATGTCTGTCGTAGTATGAAGAGACGAATCCTGTTTATTCTAACGGAGAGGCATTCACTTTTTTTCAGAAATAAATGCATCGCCGCATAAATATTTAAATTCTTCTTCTGTAAGATGTCTGTAGTATTATGTAGAGATGAATCTTGTTTATTTTAACGGAGAGGCATTTACTTTTTTCCAGAAATAAATGCATCACCGCATAAATATTTAATTTCTTCTTGTATCGGATGTCTGTCATAGTATGTTGAGATGAATCTTGTTTATTCTAACGGAGAGGCATTCACTTTTTTTCAGAAATAAATGCATCGCCGCATAAACATTTAAATTCTTCTTCTGTAAGATGTCTGTAGTATTATGTAGAGATGAATCTTGTTTATTTTAACGGAGAGGCATTTACTTTTTTCCAGAAATAAATGCATCACCGCATAAATATTTAATTTCTTCTTGTATCAGATGTCTGTCGTAGTATGAAGAGACGAATCCTGTTTATTTTAACGGAGACGCATTTACTTTTCCCCAGAAATAAATGCATCGCCGCATAAATATTTAATTTCTTCTTCTGTAGGATGTGTGTCGTATTATGAGAGATGAATCTTGTTTATTTTAACGGAGAGGCATTTACTTTTCCCCAGAAATAAATGCATCGCCGCATAAATATTTAATTTCTTCTTCTGTAGGATGTCTGTAGTATTATGTAGAGATGAATCTTGTTTATTTTAACGGAGAGGCATTTACTTTTCTCCAGAAATAAATGCATCGCCGCATAATTATTTAAATTCTTCTTCTGTCGGATGTCTGTAGTATTATGTAGAGATGAATCTTGTTTATTTTAACGGAGAGGCATTTACTTTTCTCCAGAAATAAATGCATCGCCGCATAAATATTTAATTTCCTCTTGTATCGGATGTCTGTCGTAGAATGTAGAGTGGAATCTTAAATATTTCAACGGAGAGGCATTTACTTTTTTCCAGAAATAAATGCATCGCCGCATAAATATTTAAATTCTTCTTGTATCGGATGTCTGTCGTAGTATGCAGAGTAGAATCTTTTAATTCAACGGAGAGGCATTTACTTTTCTCCAGAAATAAATGCATCGCCGAATAATATTTAAATTCCTCTTCTTTCGGATGTCTGTCGTATTATGTAGAGTGGAATCTTAAATATTTCAACGGAGAGGCATTTACTTTTCTCCAGAAATAAATGCATCGCCGCATTAATATTTAAAATCTTCTTCTGTAGGACGTCTGTAGTATTAAGTAGAGATTAATCTTGTTTATTTTAACGGAGAGGCATTTACTTTTCCCCAGAAATAAATGCATCGCCGCATAAATATTTAATTTCTTCTTGTATCGGATGTCTGGCTTAGTATGTAGAGTAGAATCTTTTAATTCAACGGAGAGGAATTTACCTTTCTCCAGAAATAAATTCATCGCCGAATAATATTTAAATTCCTCTTCTTTCGGATGTCTGTCGTATTATGTAGAGTGGAATCTTGATTATTTCAACGGAGAGGCATTTACTTTTCTCCAGAAATAAATGCATCGCCGCATAAATATTTAATTTCCTCTTGTATCGGATGTCTGTCGAAGTATGTAGAGTGGAATCTTTTAATTCGATGGAGAGGCATTTATTTTTTTCCAGAAATAAATGCATCGCCGCATAAATATTTAAATTCTTCTTGTATCGGATGTCTGTCGTAGTACGTAGAGATGAATCTTGTTTATTTTAACGGAGAGGCATTTACTTTTCCCCAGAAATAAATGCATCGCCGCATAAATATTTAATTTCTTCTTGTATCGGATGTCTGTCGTAGTATGTAGAGTAGAATCTTTTAATTCAACGGAGAGGCATTTACTTTTCTCCAGAAATAAATGCATCGCCGCATTAATATTTAAAATCTTCTTCTGTAGGATGTCTGTAGTATTAAGTAGAGATTAATCTTGTTTATTTTAACGGAGAGGCATTTACTTTTCTCCAGAAATAAATGCATCGCCGCATAAATATTTAAATTCTTCTTCTGTAGGATGTCTGTAGTATTAGGTAGAGATGAATCTTGTTTATTTTAACGGAGAGGCATTTAGTTTTCCCCAGAAATAAATGCATCGCCGCATAAATATTTAATTTCTTCTTGTATCGGATGTCTGGCTTAGTATGTAGAGTAGAATCTTTTAATTCAACGGAGAGGAATTTACTTTTCTCCAGAAATAAATGCATCGCCGTATAAATATTTAAATTCTTCTTCTGTAGGATGTCTGTAGTATTAGGTAGAGATGAATCTTGTTTATTTTAACGGAGAGGCATTTACTTTTCCCAAGAAATAAATGCATCACCGCATAAATATTTAATGTCGTCTTGTATCGGATGTCTGTCGTAGTATGTAGAGATGAATCTTGTTTATTTTAACGGAGAGGCATTCACTTTTCTCCAGAAATAAATGCATCGCCGCATAAATATTTAAATTCCTCTTCTTTCGGATGTCTGTCGTATTATGTAGAGTGGAATCCTGTTTATTTTAACGGAGACGCATTTACTTTTCTCCAGAAATAAATGCATCGCCGCATAAATATTTAAATTCTTCTTCTGTAGGATGTCTGTAGTATTATGTAGAGATGAATCTTGTTTATTTTAACGGAGAGGCATTTACTTTTCCCCAGAAATAAATGCATCGCCGCATAAATATTTAATTTCTTCTTGTATCGGATGTCTGTCTTAGTATGTAGAGTAGAATCTTGTTTATTTCAACGGGGAGGCATTTACTTTTCTCCAGAAACAAATGCATCGCCGCATAAATATTTAATTTCTTCTTGTATCGGATGTCTGTCATAGTATGTAGAGATGAATGTTGTTTATTCTAACGGAGAGGCATTCACTTTTTTTCAGAAATAAATGCATCGCCGCATAAATATTTAAATTCTTCTTCTGTAAGATGTCTGTCGTAGTATGAAGAGACGAATCCTGTTTATTTTAACGGAGACGCATTTACTTTTCCCCAGAAATAAATGCATCGCCGCATAAATATTTAATTTCTTCTTCTGTAGGAGGTATGTAGTATTATGTAGAAATGAATCTTGTTTATTTTAACGGAGAGGCATTTACTTTTCCCCAGAAATAAATGCATCGCCGCATAAATATTTAATTTCTTCTTCTGTAGGATGTCTGTAGTATTATGTACAGATGAATCTTGTTTATTTTAACGGAGAGGCATTTACTTTTCCCCAGAAATAAATGCATCGCCGCATAATTATTTAAATTCTTCTTCTGTCGGATGTCTGTAGTATTATGTAGAGATGAATCTTGTTTATTTTAACGGAGAGGCATTTACTTTTCTCCAGAAATAAATGCATCGCCGCATAAATATTTAATTTCCTCTTGTATCGGATGTCTGTCGTAGTATGTAGAGTGGAATCTTTTAATTCGACGGAGAGGCATTTACTTTTTTCCAGAAATAAATGCATCGCCGCATAAATATTTAACTTCTTCTTGTATCGGATGTCTGTCGTAGTATGTAGAGATGAATCTTGTTTATTTTAACGGAGAGGCATTCACTTTTCCCCAGAAATAAATGCATCGCCGCATAAATATTTAATTTCTTCTTGTATCGGATGTCTGTCGTAGTATGTAGAGTAGAATCTTTTAATTCAACGGAGAGGCATTTACTTTTCTCCAGAAATAAATGCATCGCCGAATAATATTTAAATTCCTCTTCTTTCGGATGTCTGTCGTATTAAGTAGAGATTAATCTTGTTTATTTTAACGGAGAGGCATTTACTTTTCTCCAGAAATAAATGCATCGCCGCATAAATATTTAAATTCTTCTTCTGTAGGATGTCTGTAGTATTAGGTAGAGATGAATCTTGTTTATTTTAACGGACAGGCATTTACTTTTCCCCAGAAATAAATGCATCGCCGGATAAATATTTAATTTCTTCTTGTATCGGATGTCTGTCTTAGTATGTAGAGTAGAATCTTGTTTATTTCAACGGAGAGGCATTTACTTTTCTCCAGAAATAAATGCACCGCCACATAAATATTTAATTTCTTCTTCTGTAAGATGTCTGTAGTATTATGTAGAGATGAATCTTGTTTATTTTAACGGAGAGGCATTTACTTTTTTCCAGAAATAAATGCATCACCGCATAAATATTTAATTTCTTCTTGTATCGGATGTCTGTCGTAGTATGAAGAGACGAATCCTGTTTATTTTAACGGAGACGCATTTACTTTTCCCCAGAAATAAATGCATCGCCGCATAAATATTTAATTTCTTCTTCTGTAGGATGTATGTAGTATTATGTAGAAATGAATCTTGTTTATTTTAACGGAGAGGCATTTACTTTTCTCCAGAAATAAATGCATCGCCGCATAAATATTTAAATTCTTCTTCTGTAGGATGTGTATCGTATTATGAGAGATGAATCTTGTTTATTTTAACGGAGAGGCATTTACTTTTCCCCAGAAATAAATGCATCGCCGCATAAATATTTAATTTCTTCTTCTGTAGGATGTCTGTAGTATTATGTAGAGATGAATCTTGTTTATTTTAACGGAGAGGCATTTACTTTTCTCCAGAAATAAATGCATCGCCGCATAAATATTTAATTTCCTCTTGTATCGGATGTCTGTCGTAGAATGTAGAGTGGAATCTTAAATATTTCAACGGAGAGGCATTTACTTTTTTCCAGAAATAAATGCATCGCCGCATAAATATTTAAATTCTTCTTGTATCGGATGTCTGTCGTAGTATGTAGAGTAGAATCTTTTAATTCAACGGAGAGGCATTTACTTTTCTCCAGAAATAAATGCATCGCCGAATAATATTTAAATTCCTCTTCTTTCGGATGTCTGTCGTATTATGTAGAGTGGAATCTTAAATATTTCAACGGAGAGGCATTTACTTTTCTCCAGAAATAAATGCATCGCCGCATTAATATTTAAAATCTTCTTCTGTAGGATGTCTGTAGTATTAAGTAGAGATTAATCTTGTTTATTTTAACGGAGAGGCATTTACTTTTCTCCAGAAATAAATGCATCACCGCATAAATATTTAATTTCTTCTTGTATCCGATGTCTGTCATAGTATGTAGAGATGAATCTTGTTTATTCTAACGGAGAGGCATTCACTTTTTTTCAGAAATTAATGCATCGCCGCATAAATATTTAAATTCTTCTTCTGTAAGATGTCTGTAGTATTATGTAGAGATGAATCTTGTTTATTTTAACGGAGAGGCATTTACTTTTTTCCAGAAATAAATGCATCACCGCATAAATATTTAATTTCTTCTTGTATCAGATGTCTGTCGTAGTATGAAGAGACGAATCCTGTTTATTTTAACGGAGACGCATTTACTTTTCCCCAGAAATAAATGCATCGCCGCATAAATATTTAATTTCTTCTTCTGTAGGATGTCTGTAGTATTATGTACAGATGAATCTTGTTTATTTTAACGGAGAGGCATTTACTTTTCCCCAGAAATAAATGCATCGCCGCATAATTATTTAAATTCTTCTTCTGTCGGATGTCTGTAGTATTATGTAGAGATGAATCTTGTTTATTTTAACGGAGAGGCATTTACTTTTCTCCAGAAATAAATGCATCGCCACATAAATGTTTAAATTCTTCTTCTGTAGGATGTGTATCGTATTATGAGAGATGAATCTTGTTTATTTTAACGGAGAGGCATTTAATTTTCCCCAAAAATAAATGCATCGCCGCATAAATATTTAATTTCTTCTTGTATCGGATGTCTGTCGTAGTATGAAGAGACGAATCCTGTTTATTTTATAGGAGACGCATTTACTTTTCCCCAGAAATAAATGCATCGCCGCATAAATATTTAATTTCTTCTTCTGTAGGATGTATTTAGTATTATGTAGAAATGAATCTTGTTTATTTTAACGGAGAGGCATTTACTTTTCTCCAGAAATAAATGCATCGCCGCATAAATATTTAAATTCTTCTTCTGTAGGATGTGTATCGTATTATGAGAGATGAATCTTGTTTATTTTAACGGAGAGGCATTTACTTTTCCCCAGAAATAAATGCATCGCCGCATAAATATTTAATTTCTTCTTCTGTAGGAATTCTGTAGTATTATGTAGAGATGAATCTTTTTAATTTTAACGGAGAGGCATTTACTTTTCCCCAGAAATAAATGCATCGCCGCATAATTATTTAAATTCTTCTTCTGTCGGATGTCTGTAGTATTATGTAGAGATGAATCTTGTTTATTTTAACGGAGAGGCATTTACTTTTCTCCAGAAATAAATGCATCGCCGCATAAATATTTAATTTCCTCTTGTATCGGATGTCTGTCGTAGTATGTAGAGTGGAATCTTTTAATTCGACGGAGAGGCATTTACTTTTCTCCAGAAATAAATGCATCGCCGCATAAATATTTAACTTCTTCTTGTATCGGATGTCTGTCATAGTATGTAGAGATGAATCTTCTTTATTTTAATGGAGAGGCATTCACTTTTCCCCAGAAATAAATGCATCGCCGCATAAATATTTAATTTCTTCTTGTATCGGATGTCTGTCGTAGTATGTAGAGTAGAATCTTTTAATTCAATGGAGAGGCATTTACTTTTCTCCAGAAATAAATGCATCGCCGAATAATATTTAAAATCTTCTTCTGTAGGATGTCTGTAGTATTAAGTAGAGATTAATCTTGTTTATTTTAACGGAGAGGCATTTACTTTTCTCCAGAAATAAATGCATCGCCGCATAAATATTTAAATTCTTCTTCTGTAGGATGTCTGTAGTATTAGGTAGAGATGAATCTTGTTTATTTTAACGGAGAGGCATTTACTTTTCCCCAGAAATAAATGAATCGCCGCATAAATATTTAATTTCTTCTTGTATCGGATGTCTGGCTTAGTATGTAGAGATGAATCTTGTTTATTTTAACGGAGAGGCATTCACTTTTCATCAGAAATAAATGCATCGCCGCATAAATATTTAAATTCCTCTTCTTTCGGATGTCTGTAGTGTTATGTAGAGATGAATCCTGTTTATTTTAACGGAGACGCATTTAATTTTCTCCAGAAATAAATGCATCGCCGCATAAATATTTAAATTCTTCTTCTGTAGGATGTCTGTAGTATTACGTAGAGATGAATCTTGTTTATTTTAACGGAGAGGCATTTACTTTTCTCCAGAAATAAATGCATCGCCGCATAAATATTTAACTTCTTCTTGTATCGGATGTCTGTCGTAGTATGTAGAGATGAATCTTGTTTATTTTAACGGAGAGGCATTCACTTTTTTCCAGAAATAAATGCATCGCCGCATAAATATTTAAATTCTTCTTGTATCGGATGTCTGTCGTAGTATGCAGAGTAGAATCTTTTAATTCAACGGAGAGGCATATACTTTTCTCCAGAAATAAATGCATCGCCGAATAATATTTAAATTCCTCTTCTTTCGGATGTCTGTCGTATTATGTAGAGTGGAATCTTAAATATTTCAACGGAGAGGCATTTACTTTTCTCCAGAAATAAATGCATCGCCGCATTAATATTTAAAATCTTCTTCTGTAGGATGTCTGTAGTATTAAGTAGAGATTAATCTTGTTTATTTTAACGGAGAGGCATTTACTTTTCCCCAGAAATAAATGCATCGCCGCATAAATATTTAATTTCTTCTTGTATCGGATGTCTGGCTTAGTATGTAGAGTAGAATCTTTTAATTCAACGGAGAGGAATTTACCTTTCTCCAGAAATAAATTCATCGCCGAATAATATTTAAATTCCTCTTCTTTCGGATGTCTGTCGTATTATGTAGAGTGGAATCTTGATTATTTCAACGGAGAGGCATTTACTTTTCTCCAGAAATAAATGCATCGCCGCATAAATATTTAATTTCCTCTTGTATCGGATGTCTGTCGAAGTATGTAGAGTGGAATCTTTTAATTCGATGGAGAGGCATTTATTTTTTTCCAGAAATAAATGCATCGCCGCATAAATATTTAAATTCTTCTTGTATCGGATGTCTGTCGTAGTACGTAGAGATGAATCTTGTTTATTTTAACGGAGAGGCATTTACTTTTCCCCAGAAATAAATGCATCGCCGCATAAATATTTAATTTCTTCTTGTATCGGATGTCTGTCGTAGTATGTAGAGTAGAATCTTTTAATTCAACGGAGAGGCATTTACTTTTCTCCAGAAATAAATGCATCGCCGCATTAATATTTAAAATCTTCTTCTGTAGGATGTCTGTAGTATTAAGTAGAGATTAATCTTGTTTATTTTAACGGAGAGGCATTTACTTTTCTCCAGAAATAAATGCATCGCCGCATAAATATTTAAATTCTTCTTGTATCGGATGTCTGTCGTAGTATGTAGAGTAGAATCTTTTAATTCAACGGAGAGGCATTTACTTTTCTCCAGAAATAAATGCATCGCCGCATTAATATTTAAAATCTTCTTCTGTAGGATGTCTGTAGTATTATGTAGAGATGAATCTTGTTTATTTTAACGAAGAGGCATTTACTTTTCCCCAGAAATAAATGCATCGCCGCATAAATATTTAATTTCTTCTTGTATCGGATGTCTGTCGTAGTATGTAGAGTGGAATCTTTTAATTCAACGCAGAGGCATTTACTTTTCTACAGAAATAAATGCATCGCCGCATAAATATTTAATTTCTTCTTGTATCGGATGTCTGTCTTAGTATGTAGAGTAAAATCTTTTAATTCAACGGAGAGGGATTTCCTTTTCTCCAGAAATAAATGCATCGCCACATAAATATTTAATTTCTTCATGTATCGGATGTCTGTCGTAGTAAGTAGAGTAGAATCTTTTAATTCAACGGAGAGGCATTTACTTTTCTCCAGAAATAAATGCATCGCCGCATAAATATTTAAATTCTTCTTCTGTAGGATATCTGTAGTATTAGGTAGAGATGAATCTTGTTTATTTTAACGGAGAACATTTACTTTTCCCCAGAAATAAATGCATCGCCGCATAAATATTTAAATTCTTCTTCTGTAGGATATCTGTAGTATTAGGTAGAGATGAATCTTGTTTATTTTAACGGAGAGGCATTTACTTTTCTCCAGAAATAAATGCATCGCCACATAAATATTTAAATTCTTCTTCTGTAGGATATCTGTAGTATTAGGTAGAGATGAATCTTGTTTATTTTAACGGAGAACATTTACTTTTCCCCAGAAATAAATGCATCGCCGCATAAATATTTAATTTCTTCTTGTATCCGATGTCTGTCATAGTATGTAGAGATGAATCTTGTTTATTCTAACGGAGAGGCATTCACTTTTTTTCAGAAATTAATGCATCGCCGCCTAAATATTTAAATTCTTCTTCTGTAAGATGTCTGTAGTATTATGTAGAGATGAATCTTGTTTATTTTAACGGAGAGGCATTTACTTTTTTCCAGAAATAAATGCATCACCGCATAAATATTTAATTTCTTCTTGTATCAGATGTCTGTCGTAGTATGAAGAGACGAATCCTGTTTATTTTAACGGAGACGCATTTACTTTTCCCCAGAAATAAATGCATCGCCGCATAAATATTTAATTTCTTCTTCTGTAGGATGTGTGTCGTATTATTTGAGATGAATCTTGTTTATTTTAACGGAGCGGCATTTACTTTTCCCCAGAAATAAATGCATCGCCGCATAAATATTTAATTTCTTCTTCTGTAGGATGTCTGTCGTATTATGTAGAGTGGAATCTTAAATATTTCAACGGAGAGGCATTTACTTTTCTCCAGAAATAAATGCATCGCCGAATAATATTTAAATTCCTCTTCTTTCGGATGTCTGTCGTATTATGTAGAGTGGAATCTTAAATATTTCAACGGAGAGGCATTTACTTTTCTCCAGAAATAAATGCATCGCCGCATTAATATTTAAAATCTTCTTCTGTATGATGTCTGTAGTATTAAGTAGAGATTAATCTTGTTTATTTTAACGGAGAGGCATTTACTTTTCTCCAGAAATAAATGCATCGCCGCATAAATATTTAAATTCTTCTTCTGTAGGATGTCTGTAGTATTATGTAGAGATGAATCTTGTTTATTTTAACGGAGAGGCATTTACTTTTTTCCAGAAATAAATGCATCACCGCATAAATATTTAATTTCTTCTTGTATCAGATGTCTGTCGTAGTATGAAGAGACGAATCCTGTTTATTTTAACGGAGACGCGTTTACTTTTCCCCAGAAATAAATGCATCGCCGCATAAATATTTAATTTCTTCTTCTGTAGGATGTGTGTCGTATTATTTGAGATGAATCTTGTTTATTTTAACGGAGCGGCATTTACTTTTCCCCAGAAATAAATGCATCGCCGCATAAATATTTAATTTCTTCTTCTGTAGGATGTCTGTAGTATTATGTACAGATGAATCTTGTTTATTTTAACGGAGAGGCATTTACTTTTCCCCAGAAATAAATGCATCGCCGCATAATTATTTAAATTCTTCTTCTGTCGGATGTCTGTAGTATTATGTAGAGATGAATCTTGTTTATTTTAACGGAGAGGCATTTACTTTTCTCCAGAAATAAATGCATCGCCACATAAATGTTTAAATTCTTCTTCTGTAGGATGTGTATCGTATTATGAGAGATGAATCTTGTTTATTTTAACGGAGAGGCATTTAATTTTCCCCAAAAATAAATGCATCGCCGCATAAATATTTAATTTCTTCTTGTATCGGATGTCTGTCGTAGTATGAAGAGACGAATCCTGTTTATTTTATAGGAGACGCATTTACTTTTCCCCAGAAATAAATGCATCGCCGCATAAATATTTAATTTCTTCTTCTGTAGGATGTATTTAGTATTATGTAGAAATGAATCTTGTTTATTTTAACGGAGAGGCATTTACTTTTCTCCAGAAATAAATGCATCGCCGCATAAATATTTAAATTCTTCTTCTGTAGGATGTGTATCGTATTATGAGAGATGAATCTTGTTTATTTTAACGGAGAGGCATTTACTTTTCCCCAGAAATAAATGCATCGCCGCATAAATATTTAATTTCTTCTTCTGTAGGAATTCTGTAGTATTATGTAGAGATGAATCTTTTTAATTTTAACGGAGAGGCATTTACTTTTCCCCAGAAATAAATGCATCGCCGCATAATTATTTAAATTCTTCTTCTGTCGGATGTCTGTAGTATTATGTAGAGATGAATCTTGTTTATTTTAACGGAGAGGCATTTACTTTTCTCCAGAAATAAATGCATCGCCGCATAAATATTTAATTTCCTCTTGTATCGGATGTCTGTCGTAGTATGTAAAGTGGAATCTTTTAATTCGACGGAGAGGCATTTACTTTTCTCCAGAAATAAATGCATCGCCGCATAAATATTTAACTTCTTCTTGTATCGGATGTCTGTCATAGTATGTAGAGATGAATCTTCTTTATTTTAATGGAGAGGCATTCACTTTTCCCCAGAAATAAATGCATCGCCGCATAAATATTTAATTTCTTCTTGTATCGGATGTCTGTCGTAGTATGTAGAGTAGAATCTTTTAATTCAATGGAGAGGCATTTACTTTTCTCCAGAAATAAATGCATCGCCGAATAATATTTAAAATCTTCTTCTGTAGGATGTCTGTAGTATTAAGTAGAGATTAATCTTGTTTATTTTAACGGAGAGGCATTTACTTTTCTCCAGAAATAAATGCATCGCCGCATAAATATTTAAATTCTTCTTCTGTAGGATGTCTGTAGTATTAGGTAGAGATGAATCTTGTTTATTTTAACGGAGAGGCATTTACTTTTCCCCAGAAATAAATGCATCGCCGCATAAATATTTAATTTCTTCTTGTATCGGATGTCTGGCTTAGTATGTAGAGATGAATCTTGTTTATTTTAACGGAGAGGCATTCACTTTTCTCCAGAAATAAATGCATCGCCGCATAAATATTTAAATTCCTCTTCTTTCGGATGTCTGTAGTGTTATGTAGAGATGAATCCTGTTTATTTTAACGGAGACGCATTTAATTTTCTCCAGAAATAAATGCATCGCCGCATAAATATTTAAATTCTTCTTCTGTAGGATGTCTGTAGTATTACGTAGAGATGAATCTTGTTTATTTTAACGGAGAGGCATTTACTTTTCTCCAGAAATAAATGCATCGCCGCATAAATATTTAAATTCTTCTTCTGTAGGATGTCTGTAGTATTATGTAGAGATGAATCTTGTTTATTTTAACGGAGAGGCATTTACTTTTCTCCAGAAATAAATGCATCGCCGCATAAATATTTAACTTCTTCTTGTATCGGATGTCTGTCGTAGTATGTAGAGATGAATCTTGTTTATTTTAACGGAGAGGCATTCACTTTTCCCCAGAAATAAATGCATCGCCGCATAAATATTTAATTTCTTCTTGTATCGAATGTCTGTCGTAGTATGTAGAGTAGAATCTTTTAATTCAACGGAGAGGCATTTACTTTTCTCCAGAAATAAATGCATCGCCGAATAATATTTAAATTCCTCTTCTTTCGGATGTCTGTCGTATTATGTAGAGTGGAATCTTAAATATTTCAACGGAGAGGCATTTACTTTTCTCCAGAAATAAATGCATCGCCGCATTAATATTTAAAATCTTCTTCTGTATGATGTCTGTAGTATTAAGTAGAGATTAATCTTGTTTATTTTAACGGAGAGGCATTTACTTTTCTCCAGAAATAAATGCATCGCCGCATAAATATTTAAATTCTTCTTCTGTAGGATGTCTGTAGTATTAGGTAGAGATGAATCTTGTTTAATTTAACGGAGAGGCATTTACTTTTCCCCAGAAATAAATGCATCGCCGCATAAATATTTAATTTCTTCTTGTATCGGATGACTGGCTTAGTATGTAGAGTAGAATCTTTTAATTCAACGGAGAGGCATTTACTTTTCTCCAGAAATAAATGCATCGCCGCATAAACATTTAAATTCTTCTTCTGTCGGATGTCCGTAGTATTATGTAGAGATGAATCTTGTTTATTTTAACGGAGAGGCATTTACTTTTCTCCAGAAATAAATGCATCGCCGCATAAATATTTAAATTCTTCTTCTGTAGGATGTCTGTAGTATTAGGTAAAGATGAATCTTGTTTATTTTAACGGGGAACATTTACTTTTCCCCAGAAATAAATGCATCGCCGCATAAATATTTAATTTCTTCTTGTATCAGATGTCTGTCGTAGTATGAAGAGACGAATCCTGTTTATTCTAACGGAGAGGCATTCACTTTTTTTCAGAAATAAATGCATCGCCGCATAAATATTTAAATTCTTCTTCTGTAAGATGTCTGTAGTATTATGTAGAGATGAATCTTGTTTATTTTAACGGAGAGGCATTTACTTTTTTCCAGAAATAAATGCATCACCGCATAAATATTTAATTTCTTCTTGTATCAGATGTCTGTCGTAGTATGAAGAGACGAATCCTGTTTATTTTAACGGAGCGGCATTTACTTTTCCCCAGAAATAAATGCATCGCCGCATAAATATTTAATTTCTTCTTCTGTAGGATGTCTGTAGTATTATGTACAGATGAATCTTGTTTATTTTAACGGAGAGGCATTTACTTTTCCCCAGAAATAAATGCATCGCCGCATAATTATTTAAATTCTTCTTCTGTCGGATGTCTGTAGTATTATGTAGAGATGAATCTTGTTTATTTTAACGGAGAGGCATTTACTTTTCTCCAGAAATAAATGCATCGCCACATAAATGTTTAAATTCTTCTTCTGTAGGATGTGTATCGTATTATGAGAGATGAATCTTGTTTATTTTAACGGAGAGGCATTTAATTTTCCCCAAAAATAAATGCATCGCCGCATAAATATTTAATTTCTTCTTGTATCGGATGTCTGTCGTAGTATGAAGAGACGAATCCTGTTTATTTTATAGGAGACGCATTTACTTTTCCCCAGAAATAAATGCATCGCCGCATAAATATTTAATTTCTTCTTCTGTAGGATGTATTTAGTATTATGTAGAAATGAATCTTGTTTATTTTAACGGAGAGGCATTTACTTTTCTCCAGAAATAAATGCATCGCCGCATAAATATTTAAATTCTTCTTCTGTAGGATGTGTATCGTATTATGAGAGATGAATCTTGTTTATTTTAACGGAGAGGCATTTACTTTTCCCCAGAAATAAATGCATCGCCGCATAAATATTTAATTTCTTCTTCTGTAGGAATTCTGTAGTATTATGTAGAGATGAATCTTTTTAATTTTAACGGAGAGGCATTTACTTTTCCCCAGAAATAAATGCATCGCCGCATAATTATTTAAATTCTTCTTCTGTCGGATGTCTGTAGTATTATGTAGAGATGAATCTTGTTTATTTTAACGGAGAGGCATTTACTTTTCTCCAGAAATAAATGCATCGCCGCATAAATATTTAATTTCCTCTTGTATCGGATGTCTGTCGTAGTATGTAAAGTGGAATCTTTTAATTCGACGGAGAGGCATTTACTTTTCTCCAGAAATAAATGCATCGCCGCATAAATATTTAACTTCTTCTTGTATCGGATGTCTGTCATAGTATGTAGAGATGAATCTTCTTTATTTTAATGGAGAGGCAATCACTTTTCCCCAGAAATAAATGCATCGCCGCATAAATATTTAATTTCTTCTTGTATCGGATGTCTGTCGTAGTATGTAGAGTAGAATCTTTTAATTCAATGGAGAGGCATTTACTTTTCTCCAGAAATAAATGCATCGCCGAATAATATTTAAAATCTTCTTCTGTAGGATGTCTGTAGTATTAAGTAGAGATTAATCTTGTTTATTTTAACGGAGAGGCATTTACTTTTCTCCAGAAATAAATGCATCGCCGCATAAATATTTAAATTCTTCTTCTGTAGGATGTCTGTAGTATTAGGTAGAGATGAATCTTGTTTATTTTAACGGAGAGGCATTTACTTTTCCCCAGAAATAAATGCATCGCCGCATAAATATTTAATTTCTTCTTGTATCGGATGTCTGGCTTAGTATGTAGAGATGAATCTTGTTTATTTTAACGGAGAGGCATTCACTTTTCTCCAGAAATAAATGCATCGCCGCATAAATATTTAAATTCCTCTTCTTTCGGATGTCTGTAGTGTTATGTAGAGATGAATCCTGTTTATTTTAACGGAGACGCATTTAATTTTCTCCAGAAATAAATGCATCGCCGCATAAATATTTAAATTCTTCTTCTGTAGGAAGTCTGTAGTATTACGTAGAGATGAATCTTGTTTATTTTAACGGAGAGGCATTTACTTTTCTCCAGAAATAAATGCATCGCCGCATAAATATTTAAATTCTTCTTCTGTAGGATGTCTGTAGTATTATGTAGAGATGAATCTTGTTTATTTTAACGGAGAGGCATTTACTTTTCTCCAGAAATAAATGCATCGCCGCATAAATATTTAAATTCTTCTTCTGTAGGATGTCTGTAGTATTATGTAGAGATGAATCTTGTTTATTTTAACGGAGAGGCATTTACTTTTCTCCAGAAATAAATGCATCGCCGCATAAATATTTAACTTCTTCTTGTATCGGATGTCTGTCGTAGTATGTAGAGATGAATCTTGTTTATTTTAACGGAGAGGCATTCACTTTTCCCCAGAAATAAATGCATCGCCGCATAAATATTTAATTTCTTCTTGTATCGAATGTCTGTCGTAGTATGTAGAGTAGAATCTTTTAATTCAACGGAGAGGCATTTACTTTTCTCCAGAAATAAATGCATCGCCGAATAATATTTAAATTCCTCTTCTTTCGGATGTCTGTCGTATTATGTAGAGTGGAATCTTAAATATTTCAACGGAGAGGCATTTACTTTTCTCCAGAAATAAATGCATCGCCGCATTAATATTTAAAATCTTCTTCTGTATGATGTCTGTAGTATTAAGTAGAGATTAATCTTGTTTATTTTAACGGAGAGGCATTTACTTTTCTCCAGAAATAAATGCATCGCCGCATAAATATTTAAATTCTTCTTCTGTAGGATGTCTGTAGTATTATGTAGAGATGAATCTTGTTTATTTTAACGGAGAGGCATTTACTTTTTTCCAGAAATAAATGCATCACCGCATAAATATTTAATTTCTTCTTGTATCAGATGTCTGTCGTAGTATGAAGAGACGAATCCTGTTTATTTTAACGGAGACGCATTTACTTTTCCCCAGAAATAAATGCATCGCCGCATAAATATTTAATTTCTTCTTCTGTAGGATGTGTGTCGTATTATTTGAGATGAATCTTGTTTATTTTAACGGAGCGGCATTTACTTTTCCCCAGAAATAAATGCATCGCCGCATAAATATTTAATTTCTTCTTCTGTAGGATGTCTGTAGTATTATGTACAGATGAATCTTGTTTATTTTAACGGAGAGGCATTTACTTTTCCCCAGAAATAAATGCATCGCCGCATAATTATTTAAATTCTTCTTCTGTCGGATGTCTGTAGTATTATGTAGAGATGAATCTTGTTTATTTTAACGGAGAGGCATTTACTTTTCTCCAGAAATAAATGCATCGCCACATAAATGTTTAAATTCTTCTTCTGTAGGATGTGTATCGTATTATGAGAGATGAATCTTGTTTATTTTAACGGAGAGGCATTTAATTTTCCCCAAAAATAAATGCATCGCCGCATAAATATTTAATTTCTTCTTGTATCGGATGTCTGTCGTAGTATGAAGAGACGAATCCTGTTTATTTTATAGGAGACGCATTTACTTTTCCCCAGAAATAAATGCATCGCCGCATAAATATTTAATTTCTTCTTCTGTAGGATGTATTTAGTATTATGTAGAAATGAATCTTGTTTATTTTAACGGAGAGGCATTTACTTTTCTCCAGAAATAAATGCATCGCCGCATAAATATTTAAATTCTTCTTCTGTAGGATGTGTATCGTATTATGAGAGATGAATCTTGTTTATTTTAACGGAGAGGCATTTACTTTTCCCCAGAAATAAATGCATCGCCGCATAAATATTTAATTTCTTCTTCTGTAGGAATTCTGTAGTATTATGTAGAGATGAATCTTTTTAATTTTAACGGAGAGGCATTTACTTTTCCCCAGAAATAAATGCATCGCCGCATAATTATTTAAATTCTTCTTCTGTCGGATGTCTGTAGTATTATGTAGAGATGAATCTTGTTTATTTTAACGGAGAGGCATTTACTTTTCTCCAGAAATAAATGCATCGCCGCATAAATATTTAATTTCCTCTTGTATCGGATATCTGTCGTAGTATGTAAAGTGGAATCTTTTAATTCGACGGAGAGGCATTTACTTTTCTCCAGAAATAAATGCATCGCCGCATAAATATTTAACTTCTTCTTGTATCGGATGTCTGTCATAGTATGTAGAGATGAATCTTCTTTATTTTAATGGAGAGGCATTCACTTTTCCCCAGAAATAAATGCATCGCCGCATAAATATTTAATTTCTTCTTGTATCGGATGTCTGTCGTAGTATGTAGAGTAGAATCTTTTAATTCAATGGAGAGGCATTTACTTTTCTCCAGAAATAAATGCATCGCCGAATAATATTTAAAATCTTCTTCTGTAGGATGTCTGTAGTATTAAGTAGAGATTAATCTTGTTTATTTTAACGGAGAGGCATTTACTTTTCTCCAGAAATAAATGCATCGCCGCATAAATATTTAAATTCTTCTTCTGTAGGATGTCTGTAGTATTAGGTAGAGATGAATCTTGTTTATTTTAACGGAGAGGCATTTACTTTTCCCCAGAAATAAATGCATCGCCGCATAAATATTTAATTTCTTCTTGTATCGGATGTCTGGCTTAGTATGTAGAGATGAATCTTGTTTATTTTAACGGAGAGGCATTCACTTTTCTCCAGAAATAAATGCATCGCCGCATAAATATTTAAATTCCTCTTCTTTCGGATGTCTGTAGTGTTATGTAGAGATGAATCCTGTTTATTTTAACGGAGACGCATTTAATTTTCTCCAGAAATAAATGCATCGCCGCATAAATATTTAAATTCTTCTTCTGTAGGATGTCTGTAGTATTACGTAGAGATGAATCTTGTTTATTTTAACGGAGAGGCATTTACTTTTCTCCAGAAATAAATGCATCGCCGCATAAATATTTAAATTCTTCTTCTGTAGGATGTCTGTAGTATTATGTAGAGATGAATCTTGTTTATTTTAACGGAGAGGCATTTACTTTTCTCCAGAAATAAATGCATCGCCGCATAAATATTTAACTTCTTCTTGTATCGGATGTCTGTCGTAGTATGTAGAGATGAATCTTGTTTATTTTAACGGAGAGGCATTCACTTTTCCCCAGAAATAAATGCATCGCCGCATAAATATTTAATTTCTTCTTGTATCGAATGTCTGTCGTAGTATGTAGAGTAGAATCTTTTAATTCAACGGAGAGGCATTTACTTTTCTCCAGAAATAAATGCATCGCCGAATAATATTTAAATTCCTCTTCTTTCGGATGTCTGTCGTATTATGTAGAGTGGAATCTTAAATATTTCAACGGAGAGGCATTTACTTTTCTCCAGAAATAAATGCATCGCCGCATAAATATTTAATTTCTTCTTGTATCGGATGTCTGGCTTAGTATGTAGAGATGAATCTTGTTTATTTTAACGGAGAGGCATTCACTTTTCTCCAGAAATAAATGCATCGCCGCATAAATATTTAAATTCCTCTTCTTTCGGATGTCTGTAGTGTTATGTAGAGATGAATCCTGTTTATTTTAACGGAGACGCATTTAATTTTCCCCAAAAATAAATGCATCGCCGCATAAATATTTAATTTCTTCTTGTATCGGATGTCTGTCGTAGTATGAAGAGACGAATCCTGTTTATTTTATAGGAGACGCATTTACTTTTCCCCAGAAATAAATGCATCGCCGCATAAATATTTAATTTCTTCTTCTGTAGGATGTATTTAGTATTATGTAGAAATGAATCTTGTTTATTTTAACGGAGAGGCATTTACTTTTCTCCAGAAATAAATGCATCGCCGCATAAATATTTAAATTCTTCTTCTGTAGGATGTGTATCGTATTATGAGAGATGAATCTTGTTTATTTTAACGGAGAGGCATTTACTTTTCCCCAGAAATAAATGCATCGCCGCATAAATATTTAATTTCTTCTTCTGTAGGAATTCTGTAGTATTATGTAGAGATGAATCTTTTTAATTTTAACGGAGAGGCATTTACTTTTCCCCAGAAATAAATGCATCGCCGCATAATTATTTAAATTCTTCTTCTGTCGGATGTCTGTAGTATTATGTAGAGATGAATCTTGTTTATTTTAACGGAGAGGCATTTACTTTTCTCCAGAAATAAATGCATCGCCGCATAAATATTTAATTTCCTCTTGTATCGGATATCTGTCGTAGTATGTAAAGTGGAATCTTTTAATTCGACGGAGAGGCATTTACTTTTCTCCAGAAATAAATGCATCGCCGCATAAATATTTAACTTCTTCTTGTATCGGATGTCTGTCATAGTATGTAGAGATGAATCTTCTTTATTTTAATGGAGAGGCATTCACTTTTCCCCAGAAATAAATGCATCGCCGCATAAATATTTAATTTCTTCTTGTATCGGATGTCTGTCGTAGTATGTAGAGTAGAATCTTTTAATTCAATGGAGAGGCATTTACTTTTCTCCAGAAATAAATGCATCGCCGAATAATATTTAAAATCTTCTTCTGTAGGATGTCTGTAGTATTAAGTAGAGATTAATCTTGTTTATTTTAACGGAGAGGCATTTACTTTTCCCTAGAAATAAATGCATCGCCGCATAAATATTTAAATTCTTCTTCTGTAGGATGTCTGTAGTATTAGGTAGAGATGAATCTTGTTTATTTTAACGGAGAGGCATTTACTTTTCCCCAGAAATAAATGCATCGCCGCATAAATATTTAATTTCTTCTTGTATCGGATGTCTGGCTTAGTATGTAGAGATGAATCTTGTTTATTTTAACGGAGAGGCATTCACTTTTCTCCAGAAATAAATGCATCGCCGCATAAATATTTAAATTCCTCTTCTTTCGGATGTCTGTAGTGTTATGTAGAGATGAATCCTGTTTATTTTAACGGAGACGCATTTAATTTTCTCCAGAAATAAATGCATCGCCGCATAAATATTTAAATTCTTCTTCTGTAGGATGTCTGTAGTATTATGTAGAGATGAATCTTGTTTATTTTAACGGAGAGGCATTTACTTTTCTCCAGAAATAAATGCATCGCCGCATAAATATTTAACTTCTTCTTGTATCGGATGTCTGTCGTAGTATGTAGAGATGAATCTTGTTTATTTTAACGGAGAGGCATTCACTTTTCCCCAGAAATAAATGCATCGCCGCATAAATATTTAATTTCTTCTTGTATCGAATGTCTGTCGTAGTATGTAGAGTAGAATCTTTTAATTCAACGGAGAGGCATTTACTTTTCTCCAGAAATAAATGCATCGCCGAATAATATTTAAATTCCTCTTCTTTCGGATGTCTGTCGTATTATGTAGAGTGGAATCTTAAATATTTCAACGGAGAGGCATTTACTTTTCTCCAGAAATAAATGCATCGCCGCATAAATATTTAATTTCTTCTTGTATCGGATGTCTGGCTTAGTATGTAGAGATGAATCTTGTTTATTTTAACGGAGAGGCATTCACTTTTCTCCAGAAATAAATGCATCGCCGCATAAATATTTAAATTCCTCTTCTTTCGGATGTCTGTAGTGTTATGTAGAGATGAATCCTGTTTATTTTAACGGAGACGCATTTAATTTTCCCCAAAAATAAATGCATCGCCGCATAAATATTTAATTTCTTCTTGTATCGGATGTCTGTCGTAGTATGAAGAGACGAATCCTGTTTATTTTATAGGAGACGCATTTACTTTTCCCCAGAAATAAATGCATCGCCGCATAAATATTTAATTTCTTCTTCTGTAGGATGTATTTAGTATTATGTAGAAATGAATCTTGTTTATTTTAACGGAGAGGCATTTACTTTTCTCCAGAAATAAATGCATCGCCGCATAAATATTTAAATTCTTCTTCTGTAGGATGTGTATCGTATTATGAGAGATGAATCTTGTTTATTTTAACGGAGAGGCATTTACTTTTCCCCAGAAATAAATGCATCGCCGCATAAATATTTAATTTCTTCTTCTGTAGGAATTCTGTAGTATTATGTAGAGATGAATCTTTTTAATTTTAACGGAGAGGCATTTACTTTTCCCCAGAAATAAATGCATCGCCGCATAATTATTTAAATTCTTCTTCTGTCGGATGTCTGTAGTATTATGTAGAGATGAATCTTGTTTATTTTAACGGAGAGGCATTTACTTTTCTCCAGAAATAAATGCATCGCCGCATAAATATTTAATTTCCTCTTGTATCGGATATCTGTCGTAGTATGTAAAGTGGAATCTTTTAATTCGACGGAGAGGCATTTACTTTTCTCCAGAAATAAATGCATCGCCGCATAAATATTTAACTTCTTCTTGTATCGGATGTCTGTCATAGTATGTAGAGATGAATCTTCTTTATTTTAATGGAGAGGCATTCACTTTTCCCCAGAAATAAATGCATCGCCGCATAAATATTTAATTTCTTCTTGTATCGGATGTCTGTCGTAGTATGTAGAGTAGAATCTTTTAATTCAATGGAGAGGCATTTACTTTTCTCCAGAAATAAATGCATCGCCGAATAATATTTAAAATCTTCTTCTGTAGGATGTCTGTAGTATTAAGTAGAGATTAATCTTGTTTATTTTAACGGAGAGGCATTTACTTTTCTCCAGAAATAAATGCATCGCCGCATAAATATTTAAATTCTTCTTCTGTAGGATGTCTGTAGTATTAGGTAGAGATGTATCTTGTTTATTTTAACGGAGAGGCATTTACTTTTCCCCAGAAATAAATGCATCGCCGCATAAATATTTAATTTCTTCTTGTATCGGATGTCTGGCTTAGTATGTAGAGATGAATCTTGTTTATTTTAACGGAGAGGCATTCACTTTTCTCCAGAAATAAATGCATCGCCGCATAAATATTTAAATTCCTCTTCTTTCGGATGTCTGTAGTGTTATGTAGAGATGAATCCTGTTTATTTTAACGGAGACGCATTTAATTTTCTCCAGAAATAAATGCATCGCCGCATAAATATTTAAATTCTTCTTCTGTAGGATGTCTGTAGTATTACGTAGAGATGAATCTTGTTTATTTTAACGGAGAGGCATTTACTTTTCTCCAGAAATAAATGCATCGCCGCATAAATATTTAAATTCTTCTTCTGTAGGATGTCTGTAGTATTATGTAGAGATGAATCTTGTTTATTTTAACGGAGAGGCATTTACTTTTCTCCAGAAATAAATGCATCGCCGCATAAATATTTAACTTCTTCTTGTATCGGATGTCTGTCGTAGTATGTAGAGATGAATCTTGTTTATTTTAACGGAGAGGCATTCACTTTTCCCCAGAAATAAATGCATCGCCGCATAAATATTTAATTTCTTCTTGTATCGAATGTCTGTCGTAGTATGTAGAGTAGAATCTTTTAATTCAACGGAGAGGCATTTACTTTTCTCCAGAAATAAATGCATCGCCGAATAATATTTAAATTCCTCTTCTTTCGGATGTCTGTCGTATTATGTAGAGTGGAATCTTAAATATTTCAACGGAGAGGCATTTACTTTTCTCCAGAAATAAATGCATCGCCGCATTAATATTTAAAATCTTCTTCTGTATGATGTCTGTAGTATTAAGTAGAGATTAATCTTGTTTATTTTAACGGAGAGGCATTTACTTTTCTCCAGAAATAAATGCATCGCCGCATAAATATTTAAATTCTTCTTCTGTAGGATGTCTGTAGTATTAGGTAGAGATGAATCTTGTTTAATTTAACGGAGAGGCATTTACTTTTCCCCAGAAATAAATGCATCGCCGCATAAATATTTAATTTCTTCTTGTATCGGATGACTGGCTTAGTATGTAGAGTAGAATCTTTTAATTCAACGGAGAGGCATTTACTTTTCTCCAGAAATAAATGCATCGCCGCATAAACATTTAAATTCTTCTTCTGTCGGATGTCCGTAGTATTATGTAGAGATGAATCTTGTTTATTTTAACGGAGAGGCATTTACTTTTCTCCAGAAATAAATGCATCGCCGCATAAATATTTAAATTCTTCTTCTGTAGGATGTCTGTAGTATTAGGTAAAGATGAATCTTGTTTATTTTAACGGGGAACATTTACTTTTCCCCAGAAATAAATGCATCGCCGCATAAATATTTAATTTCTTCTTGTATCAGATGTCTGTCGTAGTATGAAGAGACGAATCCTGTTTATTCTAACGGAGAGGCATTCACTTTTTTTCAGAAATAAATGCATCGCCGCATAAATATTTAAATTCTTCTTCTGTAAGATGTCTGTAGTATTATGTAGAGATGAATCTTGTTTATTTTAACGGAGAGGCATTTACTTTTTTCCAGAAATAAATGCATCACCGCATAAATATTTAATTTCTTCTTGTATCGGATGTCTGTCATAGTATGTTGAGATGAATCTTGTTTATTCTAACGGAGAGGCATTCACTTTTTTTCAGAAATAAATGCATCGCCGCATAAATATTAAAATTCTTCTTCTGTAAGATGTCTGTAGTATTATGTAGAGATGAATCTTGTTTATTTTAACGGAGAGGCATTTACTTTTTTCCAGAAATAAATGCATCACCGCATAAATATTTAATTTCTTCTTGTATCAGATGTCTGTCGTAGTATGAAGAGACGAATCCTGTTTATTTTAACGGAGACGCATTTACTTTTCCCCAGAAATAAATGCATCGCCGCATAAATATTTAATTTCTTCTTCTGTAGGATGTGTGTCGTATTATGAGAGATGAATCTTGTTTATTTTAACGGAGAGGCATTTACTTTTCCCCAGAAATAAATGCATCGCCGCATAAATATTTAATTTCTTCTTCTGTAGGATGTCTGTAGTATTATGTACAGATGAATCTTGTTTATTTTAACGGAGAGGCATTTACTTTTCTCCAGAAATAAATGCATCGCCGAATAATATTTAAATTCCTCTTCTTTCGGATGTCTGTCGTATTATGTAGAGTGGAATCTTAAATATTTCAACGGAGAGGCATTTACTTTTCTCCAGAAATAAATGCATCGCCGCATAAATATTTAAATTCTTCTTCTGTAGGATGTGTATCGTATTATGAGAGATGAATCTTGTTTATTTTAACGGAGAGGCATTTACTTTTCCCCAGAAATAAATGCATCGCCGCATAAATATTTAATTTCTTCTTCTGTAGGATGTCTGTAGTATTATGTAGAGATGAATCTTTTTTATTTTAACGGAGAGGCATTTACTTTTCCCCAGAAATAAATGCATCGCCGCATAAATATTTAATTTCTTCTTGTATCGGATGACTGGCTTAGTATGTAGAGTAGAATCTTTTAATTCAACGGAGAGGCATTTACTTTTCTCCAGAAATAAATGCATCGCCGCATAAACATTTAAATTCTTCTTCTGTCGGATGTCCGTAGTATTATGTAGAGATGAATCTTGTTTATTTTAACGGAGAGGCATTTACTTTTCTCCAGAAATAAATGCATCGCCGCATAAATATTTAAATTCTTCTTCTGTAGGATGTCTGTAGTATTAGGTAAAGATGAATCTTGTTTATTTTAACGGGGAACATTTACTTTTCCCCAGAAATAAATGCATCGCCGCATAAATATTTAATTTCTTCTTGTATCAGATGTCTGTCGTAGTATGAAGAGACGAATCCTGTTTATTCTAACGGAGAGGCATTCACTTTTTTTCAGAAATAAATGCATCGCCGCATAAATATTTAAATTCTTCTTCTGTAAGATGTCTGTAGTATTATGTAGAGATGAATCTTGTTTATTTTAACGGAGAGGCATTTACTTTTTTCCAGAAATAAATGCATCACCGCATAAATATTTAATTTCTTCTTGTATCGGATGTCTGTCATAGTATGTTGAGATGAATCTTGTTTATTCTAACGGAGAGGCACTCACTTTTTTTCAGAAATAAATGCATCGCCGCATAAATATTTAAATTCTTCTTCTGTAAGATGTCTGTAGTATTATGTAGAGATGAATCTTGTTTATTTTAACGGAGAGGCATTTACTTTTTTCCAGAAATAAATGCATCACCGCATAAATATTTAATTTCTTCTTGTATCAGATGTCTGTCGTAGTATGAAGAGACGAATCCTGTTTATTTTAACGGAGACGCATTTACTTTTCCCCAGAAATAAATGCATCGCCGCATAAATATTTAATTTCTTCTTCTGTAGGATGTGTGTCGTATTATGAGAGATGAATCTTGTTTATTTTAACGGAGAGGCATTTACTTTTCCCCAGAAATAAATGCATCGCCGCATAAATATTTAATTTCTTCTTCTGTAGGATGTCTGTAGTATTATGTACAGATGAATCTTGTTTATTTTAACGGAGAGGCATTTACTTTACACCAGAAATAAATGCATCGCCGCATAATTATTTAAATTCTTCTTCTGTCGGATGTCTGTAGTATTATGTAGAGATGAATCTTGTTTATTTTAACGGAGAGGCATTTACTTTTCTCCAGAAATAAATGCATCGCCGCATAATTATTTAAATTCTTCTTCTGTCGGATGTCTGTAGTATTATGTAGAGATGAATCTTGTTTATTTTAACGGAGAGGCATTTACTTTTCTCCAGAAATAAATGCATCGCCGCATAAATATTTAATTTCCTCTTGTATCGGATGTCTGTCGTAGAATGTAGAGTGGAATCTTAAATATTTCAACGGAGAGGCATTTACTTTTTTCCAGAAATAAATGCATCGCCGCATAAATATTTAAATTCTTCTTGTATCGGATGTCTGTCGTAGTATGCAGAGTAGAATCTTTTAATTCAACGGAGAGGCATTTACTTTTCTCCAGAAATAAATGCATCGCCGAATAATATTTAAATTCCTCTTCTTTCGGAAGTCTGTCGTATTATGTAGAGTGGAATCTTAAATATTTCAACGGAGAGGCATTTACTTTTCTCCAGAAATAAATGCATCGCCGCATTAATATTTAAAATCTTCTTCTGTAGGATGTCTGTAGTATTAAGTAGAGATTAATCTTGTTTATTTTAACGGAGAGGCATTTACTTTTCCCCAGAAATAAATGCATCGCCGCATAAATATTTAATTTCTTCTTGTATCGGATGTCTGGCTTAGTATGTAGAGTAGAATCTTTTAATTCAACGGAGAGGAATTTACCTTTCTCCAGAAATAAATTCATCGCCGAATAATATTTAAATTCCTCTTCTTTCGGATGTCTGTCGTATTATGTAGAGTGGAATCTTGATTATTTCAACGGAGAGGCATTTACTTTTCTCCAGAAATAAATGCATCGCCGCATAAATATTTAATTTCCTCTTGTATCGGATGTCTGTCGAAGTATGTAGAGTGGAATCTTTTAATTCGATGGAGAGGCATTTATTTTTTTCCAGAAATAAATGCATCGCCGCATAAATATTTAAATTCTTCTTGTATCGGATGTCTGTCGTAGTACGTAGAGATGAATCTTGTTTATTTTAACGGAGAGGCATTTACTTTTCCCCAGAAATAAATGCATCGCCGCATAAATATTTAATTTCTTCTTGTATCGGATGTCTGTCGTAGTATGTAGAGTAGAATCTTTTAATTCAACGGAGAGGCATTTACTTTTCTCCAGAAATAAATGCATTGCCGCATTAATATTTAAAATCTTCTTCTGTAGGATGTCTGTAGTATTAAGTAGAGATTAATCTTGTTTATTTTAACGGAGAGGCATTTACTTTTCTCCAGAAATAAATGCATCGCCGCATAAATATTTAAATTCTTCTTCTGTAGGATGTCTGTAGTATTAGGTAGAGATGAATCTTGTTTATTTTAACGGAGAGGCATTTACTTTTCCCCAGAAATAAATGCATCGCCGCATAAATATTTAATTTCTTCTTGTATCGGATGTCTGGCTTAGTATGTAGAGTAGAATCTTTTAATTCAACGGAGAGGAATTTACTTTTCTCCAGAAATAAATGCATCGCCGCATAAATATTTAAATTCTTCTTCCGTAGGATGTCTGTAGTATTAGGTAGAGATGAATCTTGTTTATTTTAACGGAGAGGCATTTACTTTTCCCAAGAAATAAATGCATCACCGCATAAATATTTAATGTCGTCTTGTATCGGATGTCTGTCGTAGTATGTAGAGATGAATCTTGTTTATTTTAACGGAGAGGCATTCACTTTTCTCCAGAAATAAATGCATCGCCGCATAAATATTTAAATTCCTCTTCTTTCGGATGTCTGTCGTATTATGTAGAGTGGAATCCTGTTTATTTTAACGGAGACGCATTTACTTTTCTCCAGAAATAAATGCATCGCCGCATAAATATTTAAATTCTTCTTCTGTAGGATGTCTGTAGTATTAGGTAAAGATGAATCTTGTTTATTTTAACGGGGAACATTTACTTTTCCCCAGAAATAAATGCATCGCCGCATAAATATTTAATTTCTTCTTGTATCAGATGTCTGTCGTAGTATGAAGAGACGAATCCTGTTTATTCTAACGGAGAGGCATTCACTTTTTTTCAGAAATAAATGCATCGCCGCATAAATATTTAAATTCTTCTTCTGTAAGATGTCTGTAGTATTATGTAGAGATGAATCTTGTTTATTTTAACGGAGAGGCATTTACTTTTTTCCAGAAATAAATGCATCACCGCATAAATATTTAATTTCTTCTTGTATCGGATGTCTGTCATAGTATGTTGAGATGAATCTTGTTTATTCTAACGGAGAGGCATTCACTTTTTTTCAGAAATAAATGCATCGCCGCATAAATATTAAAATTCTTCTTCTGTAAGATGTCTGTAGTATTATGTAGAGATGAATCTTGTTTATTTTAACGGAGAGGCATTTACTTTTTTCCAGAAATAAATGCATCACCGCATAAATATTTAATTTCTTCTTGTATCAGATGTCTGTCGTAGTATGAAGAGACGAATCCTGTTTATTTTAACGGAGACGCATTTACTTTTCCCCAGAAATAAATGCATCGCCGCATAAATATTTAATTTCTTCTTCTGTAGGATGTGTGTCGTATTATGAGAGATGAATCTTGTTTATTTTAACGGAGAGGCATTTACTTTTCCCCAGAAATAAATGCATCGCCGCATAAATATTTAATTTCTTCTTCTGTAGGATGTCTGTAGTATTATGTACAGATGAATCTTGTTTATTTTAACGGAGAGGCATTTACTTTTCTCCAGAAATAAATGCATCGCCGAATAATATTTAAATTCCTCTTCTTTCGGATGTCTGTCGTATTATGTAGAGTGGAATCTTAAATATTTCAACGGAGAGGCATTTACTTTTCTCCAGAAATAAATGCATCGCCGCATAAATATTTAAATTCTTCTTCTGTAGGATGTGTATCGTATTATGAGAGATGAATCTTGTTTATTTTAACGGAGAGGCATTTACTTTTCCCCAGAAATAAATGCATCGCCGCATAAATATTTAATTTCTTCTTCTGTAGGATGTCTGTAGTATTATGTAGAGATGAATCTTTTTTATTTTAACGGAGAGGCATTTACTTTTCCCCAGAAATAAATGCATCGCCGCATAAATATTTAATTTCTTCTTGTATCGGATGACTGGCTTAGTATGTAGAGTAGAATCTTTTAATTCAACGGAGAGGCATTTACTTTTCTCCAGAAATAAATGCATCGCCGCATAAACATTTAAATTCTTCTTCTGTCGGATGTCCGTAGTATTATGTAGAGATGAATCTTGTTTATTTTAACGGAGAGGCATTTACTTTTCTCCAGAAATAAATGCATCGCCGCATAAATATTTAAATTCTTCTTCTGTAGGATGTCTGTAGTATTAGGTAAAGATGAATCTTGTTTATTTTAACGGGGAACATTTACTTTTCCCCAGAAATAAATGCATCGCCGCATAAATATTTAATTTCTTCTTGTATCAGATGTCTGTCGTAGTATGAAGAGACGAATCCTGTTTATTCTAACGGAGAGGCATTCACTTTTTTTCAGAAATAAATGCATCGCCGCATAAATATTTAAATTCTTCTTCTGTAAGATGTCTGTAGTATTATGTAGAGATGAATCTTGTTTATTTTAACGGAGAGGCATTTACTTTTTTCCAGAAATAAATGCATCACCGCATAAATATTTAATTTCTTCTTGTATCGGATGTCTGTCATAGTATGTTGAGATGAATCTTGTTTATTCTAACGGAGAGGCACTCACTTTTTTTCAGAAATAAATGCATCGCCGCATAAATATTTAAATTCTTCTTCTGTAAGATGTCTGTAGTATTATGTAGAGATGAATCTTGTTTATTTTAACGGAGAGGCATTTACTTTTTTCCAGAAATAAATGCATCACCGCATAAATATTTAATTTCTTCTTGTATCAGATGTCTGTCGTAGTATGAAGAGACGAATCCTGTTTATTTTAACGGAGACGCATTTACTTTTCCCCAGAAATAAATGCATCGCCGCATAAATATTTAATTTCTTCTTCTGTAGGATGTGTGTCGTATTATGAGAGATGAATCTTGTTTATTTTAACGGAGAGGCATTTACTTTTCCCCAGAAATAAATGCATCGCCGCATAAATATTTAATTTCTTCTTCTGTAGGATGTCTGTAGTATTATGTACAGATGAATCTTGTTTATTTTAACGGAGAGGCATTTACTTTACACCAGAAATAAATGCATCGCCGCATAATTATTTAAATTCTTCTTCTGTCGGATGTCTGTAGTATTATGTAGAGATGAATCTTGTTTATTTTAACGGAGAGGCATTTACTTTTCTCCAGAAATAAATGCATCGCCGCATAAATATTTAATTTCCTCTTGTATCGGATGTCTGTCGTAGAATGTAGAGTGGAATCTTAAATATTTCAACGGAGAGGCATTTACTTTTTTCCAGAAATAAATGCATCGCCGCATAAATATTTAAATTCTTCTTGTATCGGATGTCTGTCGTAGTATGCAGAGTAGAATCTTTTAATTCAACGGAGAGGCATTTACTTTTCTCCAGAAATAAATGCATCGCCGAATAATATTTAAATTCCTCTTCTTTCGGAAGTCTGTCGTATTATGTAGAGTGGAATCTTAAATATTTCAACGGAGAGGCATTTACTTTTCTCCAGAAACAAATGCATCGCCGCATTAATATTTAAAATCTTCTTCTGTAGGATGTCTGTAGTATTAAGTAGAGATTAATCTTGTTTATTTTAACGGAGAGGCATTTACTTTTCCCCAGAAATAAATGCATCGCCGCATAAATATTTAATTTCTTCTTGTATCGGATGTCTGGCTTAGTATGTAGAGTAGAATCTTTTAATTCAACGGAGAGGAATTTACCTTTCTCCAGAAATAAATTCATCGCCGAATAATATTTAAATTCCTCTTCTTTCGGATGTCTGTCGTATTATGTAGAGTGGAATCTTGATTATTTCAACGGAGAGGCATTTACTTTTCTCCAGAAATAAATGCATCGCCGCATAAATATTTAATTTCCTCTTGTATCGGATGTCTGTCGAAGTATGTAGAGTGGAATCTTTTAATTCGATGGAGAGGCATTTATTTTTTTCCAGAAATAAATGCATCGCCGCATAAATATTTAAATTCTTCTTGTATCGGATGTCTGTCGTAGTACGTAGAGATGAATCTTGTTTATTTTAACGGAGAGGCATTTACTTTTCCCCAGAAATAAATGCATCGCCGCATAAATATTTAATTTCTTCTTGTATCGGATGTCTGTCGTAGTATGTAGAGTAGAATCTTTTAATTCAACGGAGAGGCATTTACTTTTCTCCAGAAATAAATGCATTGCCGCATTAATATTTAAAATCTTCTTCTGTAGGATGTCTGTAGTATTAAGTAGAGATTAATCTTGTTTATTTTAACGGAGAGGCATTTACTTTTCTCCAGAAATAAATGCATCGCCGCATAAATATTTAAATTCTTGTTCTGTAGGATGTCTGTAGTATTAGGTAGAGATGAATCTTGTTTATTTTAACGGAGAGGCATTTACTTTTCCCCAGAAATAAATGCATCGCCGCATAAATATTTAATTTCTTCTTGTATCGGATGTCTGGCTTAGTATGTAGAGTAGAATCTTTTAATTCAACGGAGAGGAATTTACTTTTCTCCAGAAATAAATGCATCGCCGCATAAATATTTAAATTCTTCTTCCGTAGGATGTCTGTAGTATTAGGTAGAGATGAATCTTGTTTATTTTAACGGAGAGGCATTTACTTTTCCCAAGAAATAAATGCATCACCGCATAAATATTTAATGTCGTCTTGTATCGGATGTCTGTCGTAGTATGTAGAGATGAATCTTGTTTATTTTAACGGAGAGGCATTCACTTTTCTCCAGAAATAAATGCATCGCCGCATAAATATTTAAATTCCTCTTCTTTCGGATGTCTGTCGTATTATGTAGAGTGGAATCCTGTTTATTTTAACGGAGACGCATTTACTTTTCTCCAGAAATAAATGCATCGCCGCATAAATATTTAAATTCTTCTTCTGTAGGATGTCTGTAGTATTATGTAGAGATGAATCTTGTTTATTTTAACGGAGAGGCATTTACTTTTCCCCAGAAATAAATGCATCGCCGCATAAATATTTAATTTCTTCTTGTATCGGATGTCTGTCTTAGTATGTAGAGTAGAATCTTGTTTATTTCAACGGGGAGGCATTTACTTTTCTCCAGAAACAAATGCATCGCCGCATAAATATTTAATTTCTTCTTGTATCGGATGTCTGTCATAGTATGTAGAGATGAATGTTGTTTATTCTAACGGAGAGGCATTCACTTTTTTTCAGAAATAAATGCATCGCCGCATAAATATTTAAATTCTTCTTCTGTAAGATGTCTGTCGTAGTATGAAGAGACGAATCCTGTTTATTTTAACGGAGACGCATTTACTTTTCCCCAGAAATAAATGCATCGCCGCATAAATATTTAATTTCTTCTTCTGTAGGAGGTATGTAGTATTATGTAGAAATGAATCTTGTTTATTTTAACGGAGAGGCATTTACTTTTCCCCAGAAATAAATGCATCGCCGCATAAATATTTAATTTCTTCTTCTGTAGGATGTCTGTAGTATTATGTACAGATGAATCTTGTTTATTTTAACGGAGAGGCATTTACTTTTCCCCAGAAATAAATGCATCGCCGCATAATTATTTAAATTCTTCTTCTGTCGGATGTCTGTAGTATTATGTAGAGATGAATCTTGTTTATTTTAACGGAGAGGCATTTACTTTTCTCCAGAAATAAATGCATCGCCGCATAAATATTTAATTTCCTCTTGTATCGGATGTCTGTCGTAGTATGTAGAGTGGAATCTTTTAATTCGACGGAGAGGCATTTACTTTTTTCCAGAAATAAATGCATCGCCGCATAAATATTTAACTTCTTCTTGTATCGGATGTCTGTCGTAGTATTTAGAGATGAATCTTGTTTATTTTAACGGAGAGGCATTCACTTTTCCCCAGAAATAAATGCATCGCCGCATAAATATTTAATTTCTTCTTGTATCGGATGTCTGTCGTAGTATGTAGAGTAGAATCTTTTAATTCAACGGAGAGGCATTTACTTTTCTCCAGAAATAAATGCATCGCCGAATAATATTTAAATTCCTCTTCTTTCGGATGTCTGTCGTATTAAGTAGAGATTAATCTTGTTTATTTTAACGGAGAGGCATTTACTTTTCTCCAGAAATAAATGCATCGCCGCATAAATATTTAAATTCTTCTTCTGTAGGATGTCTGTAGTATTAGGTAGAGATGAATCTTGTTTATTTTAACGGACAGGCATTTACTTTTCCCCAGAAATAAATGCATCGCCGGATAAATATTTAATTTCTTCTTGTATCGGATGTCTGTCTTAGTATGTAGAGTAGAATCTTGTTTATTTCAACGGAGAGGCATTTACTTTTCTCCAGAAATAAATGCATCGCCGCATAAATATTTAATTTCTTCTTCTGTAAGATGTCTGTAGTATTATGTAGAGATGAATCTTGTTTATTTTAACGGAGAGGCATTTACTTTTTTCCAGAAATAAATGCATCACCGCATAAATATTTAATTTCTTCTTGTATCGGATGTCTGTCGTAGTATGAAGAGACGAATCCTGTTTATTTTAACGGAGACGCATTTACTTTTCCCCAGAAATAAATGCATCGCCGCATAAATATTTAATTTCTTCTTCTGTAGGATGTATGTAGTATTATGTAGAAATGAATCTTGTTTATTTTAACGGAGAGGCATTTACTTTTCTCCAGAAATAAATGCATCGCCGCATAAATATTTAAATTCTTCTTCTGTAGGATGTGTATCGTATTATGAGAGATGAATCTTGTTTATTTTAACGGAGAGGCATTTACTTTTCCCCAGAAATAAATGCATCGCCGCATAAATATTTAATTTCTTCTTCTGTAGGATGTCTGTAGTATTATGTAGAGATGAATCTTTTTTATTTTAACGGAGAGGCATTTACTTTTCCCCAGAAATAAATGCATCGCCGCATAAATATTTAATTTCTTCTTGTATCGGATGACTGGCTTAGTATGTAGAGTAGAATCTTTTAATTCAACGGAGAGGCATTTACTTTTCTCCAGAAATAAATGCATCGCCGCATAAACATTTAAATTCTTCTTCTGTCGGATGTCCGTAGTATTATGTAGAGATGAATCTTGTTTATTTTAACGGAGAGGCATTTACTTTTCTCCAGAAATAAATGCATCGCCGCATAAATATTTAAATTCTTCTTCTGTAGGATGTCTGTAGTATTAGGTAAAGATGAATCTTGTTTATTTTAACGGGGAACATTTACTTTTCCCCAGAAATAAATGCATCGCCGCATAAATATTTAATTTCTTCTTGTATCAGATGTCTGTCGTAGTATGAAGAGACGAATCCTGTTTATTCTAACGGAGAGGCATTCACTTTTTTTCAGAAATAAATGCATCGCCGCATAAATATTTAAATTCTTCTTCTGTAAGATGTCTGTAGTATTATGTAGAGATGAATCTTGTTTATTTTAACGTAGAGGCATTTACTTTTTTCCAGAAATAAATGCATCACCGCATAAATATTTAATTTCTTCTTGTATCGGATGTCTGTCATAGTATGTTGAGATGAATCTTGTTTATTCTAACGGAGAGGCATTCACTTTTTTTCAGAAATAAATGCATCGCCGCATAAATATTTAAATTCTTCTTCTGTAAGATGTCTGTAGTATTATGTAGAGATGAATCTTGTTTATTTTAACGGAGAGGCATTTACTTTTTTCCAGAAATAAATGCATCACCGCATAAATATTTAATTTCTTCTTGTATCAGATGTCTGTCGTAGTATGAAGAGACGAATCCTGTTTATTTTAATGGAGACGCATTTACTTTTCCCCAGAAATAAATGCATCGCCGCATAAATATTTAATTTCTTCTTCTGTAGGATGTGTGTCGTATTATGAGAGATGAATCTTGTTTATTTTAACGGAGAGGCATTTACTTTTCCCCAGAAATAAATGCATCGCCGCATAAATATTTAATTTCTTCTTCTGTAGGATGTCTGTAGTATTATGTACAGATGAATCTTGTTTATTTTAACGGAGAGGCATTTACTTTACACCAGAAATAAATGCATCGCCGCATAATTATTTAAATTGTTCTTCTGTCGGATGTCTGTAGTATTATGTAGAGATGAATCTTGTTTATTTTAACGGAGAGGCATTTACTTTTCTCCAGAAATAAATGCATCGCCGCATAAATATTTAATTTCCTCTTGTATCGGATGTCTGTCGTAGAATGTAGAGTGGAATCTTAAATATTTCAACGGAGAGGCATTTACTTTTTTCCAGAAATAAATGCATCGCCGCATAAATATTTAAATTCTTCTTGTATCGGATGTCTGTCGTAGTATGCAGAGTAGAATCTTTTAATTCAACGGAGAGGCATTTACTTTTCTCCAGAAATAAATGCATCGCCGAATAATATTTAAATTCCTCTTCTTTCGGATGTCTGTCGTATTATGTAGAGTGGAATCTTAAATATTTCAACGGAGAGGCATTTACTTTTCTCCAGAAATAAATGCATCGCCGCATTAATATTTAAAATCTTCTTCTGTAGGATGTCTGTAGTATTAAGTAGAGATTAATCTTGTTTATTTTAACGGAGAGGCATTTACTTTTCCCCAGAAATAAATGCATCGCCGCATAAATATTTAATTTCTTCTTGTATCGGATGTCTGGCTTAGTATGTAGAGTAGAATCTTTTAATTCAACGGAGAGGAATTTACCTTTCTCCAGAAATAAATTCATCGCCGAATAATATTTAAATTCCTCTTCTTTCGGATGTCTGTCGTATTATGTAGAGTGGAATCTTGATTATTTCAACGGAGAGGCATTTACTTTTCTCCAGAAATAAATGCATCGCCGCATAAATATTTAATTTCCTCTTGTATCGGATGTCTGTCGAAGTATGTAGAGTGGAATCTTTTAATTCGATGGAGAGGCATTTATTTTTTTCCAGAAATAAATGCATCGCCGCATAAATATTTAAATTCTTCTTGTATCGGATGTCTGTCGTAGTACGTAGAGATGAATCTTGTTTATTTTAACGGAGAGGCATTTACTTTTCCCCAGAAATAAATGCATCGCCGCATAAATATTTAATTTCTTCTTGTATCGGATGTCTGTCGTAGTATGTAGAGTAGAATCTTTTAATTCAACGGAGAGGCATTTACTTTTCTCCAGAAATAAATGCATTGCCGCATTAATATTTAAAATCTTCTTCTGTAGGATGTCTGTAGTATTAAGTAGAGATTAATCTTGTTTATTTTAACGGAGAGGCATTTACTTTTCTCCAGAAATAAATGCATCGCCGCATAAATATTTAAATTCTTCTTCTGTAGGATGTCTGTAGTATTAGGTAGAGATGAATCTTGTTTATTTTAACGGAGAGGCATTTACTTTTCCCCAGAAATAAATGCATCGCCGCATAAATATTTAATTTCTTCTTGTATCGGATGTCTGGCTTAGTATGTAGAGTAGAATCTTTTAATTCAACGGAGAGGAATTTACTTTTCTCCAGAAATAAATGCATCGCCGCATAAATATTTAAATTCTTCTTCTGTAGGATGTCTGTAGTATTAGGTAGAGATGAATCTTGTTTATTTTAACGGAGAGGCATTCACTTTTCTCCAGAAATAAATGCATCGCCGCATAAATATTTAAATTCCTCTTCTTTCGGATGTCTGTCGTATTATGTAGAGTGGAATCCTGTTTATTTTAACGGAGACGCATTTACTTTTCTCCAGAAATAAATGCATCGCCGCATAAATATTTAAATTCTTCTTCTGTAGGATGTCTGTAGTATTATGTAGAGATGAATCTTGTTTATTTTAACGGAGAGGCATTTACTTTTTTCCAGAAATAAATGCATCGCCGCATAAATATTTAATTTCTTCTTGTATCGGATGTCTGTCTTAGTATGTAGAGTAGAATCTTGTTTATTTCAACGGGGAGGCATTTACTTTTCTCCAGAAACAAATGCATCGCCGCATAAATATTTAATTTCTTCTTGTATCGGATGTCTGTCATAGTATGTAGAGATGAATGTTGTTTATTCTAACGGAGAGGCATTCACTTTTTTTCAGAAATAAATGCATCGCCGCATAAATATTTAAATTCTTCTTCTGTAAGATGTCTGTCGTAGTATGAAGAGACGAATCCTGTTTATTTTAACGGAGACGCATTTACTTTTCCCCAGAAATAAATGCATCGCCGCATAAATATTTAATTTCTTCTTCTGTAGGAGGTATGTAGTATTATGTAGAAATGAATCTTGTTTATTTTAACGGAGAGGCATTTACTTTTCCCCAGAAATAAATGCATCGCCGCATAAATATTTAATTTCTTCGTCTGTAGGATGTCTGTAGTATTATGTACAGATGAATCTTGTTTATTTTAACGGAGATGCATTTACTTTTCCCCAGAAATAAATGCATCGCCGCATAATTATTTAAATTCTTCTTATGTCGGATGTCTGTAGTATTATGTAGAGATGAATCTTGTTTATTTTAACGGAGAGGCATTTACTTTTCTCCAGAAATAAATGCATCGCCGCATAAATATTTAATTTCCTCTTGTATCGGATGTCTGTCGTAGTATGTAGAGTGGAATCTTTTAATTCGACGGAGAGGCATTTACTTTTTTCCAGAAATAAATGCATCGCCGCATAAATATTTAACTTCTTCTTGTATCGGATGTCTGTCGTAGTATGTAGAGATGAATCTTGTTTATTTTAACGGAGAGGCATTCACTTTTCCCCAGAAATAAATGCATCGCCGCATAAATATTTAATTTCTTCTTGTATCGGATGTCTGTCGTAGTATGTAGAGTAGAATCTTTTAATTCAACGGAGAGGCATTTACTTTTCTCCAGAAATAAATGCATCGCCGAATAATATTTAAATTCCTCTTCTTTCGGATGTCTGTCGTATTAAGTAGAGATTAATCTTGTTTATTTTAACGGAGAGGCATTTACTTTTCTCCAGGAATAAATGCATCGCCGCATAAATATTTAAATTCTTCTTCTGTAGGATGTCTGTAGTATTAGGTAGAGATGAATCTTGTTTATTTTAACGGACAGGCATTTACTTTTCCCCAGAAATAAATGCATCGCCGGATAAATATTTAATTTCTTCTTGTATCGGATGTCTGTCTTAGTATGTAGAGTAGAATCTTGTTTATTTCAACGGAGAGGCATTTACTTTTCTCCAGAAATAAATGCATCGCCGCATAAATATTTAAATTCCTCTTCTTTCGGATGTCTGTCGTATTATGTAGAGTGGAATCCTGTTTATTTTAACGGAGACGCATTTACTTTTCTCCAGAAATAAATGCATCGCCGCATAAATATTTAAATTCTTCTTCTGTAGGATGTCTGTAGTATTATGTAGAGATGAATCTTGTTTATTTTAACGGAGAGGCATTTACTTTTCCCCAGAAATAAATGCATCGCCGCATAAATATTTAATTTCTTCTTGTATCGGATGTCTGTCTTAGTATGTAGAGTAGAATCTTGTTTATTTCAACGGGGAGGCATTTACTTTTCTCCAGAAACAAATGCATCGCCGCATAAATATTTAATTTCTTCTTGTATCGGATGTCTGTCATAGTATGTAGAGATGAATGTTGTTTATTCTAACGGAGAGGCATTCACTTTTTTTCAGAAATAAATGCATCGCCGCATAAATATTTAAATTCTTCTTCTGTAAGATGTCTGTCGTAGTATGAAGAGACGAATCCTGTTTATTTTAACGGAGACGCATTTACTTTTCCCCAGAAATAAATGCATCGCCGCATAAATATTTAATTTCTTCTTCTGTAGGAGGTATGTAGTATTATGTAGAAATGAATCTTGTTTATTTTAACGGAGAGGCATTTACTTTTCCCCAGAAATAAATGCATCGCCGCATAAATATTTAATTTCTTCGTCTGTAGGATGTCTGTAGTATTATGTACAGATGAATCTTGTTTATTTTAACGGAGATGCATTTACTTTTCCCCAGAAATAAATGCATCGCCGCATAATTATTTAAATTCTTCTTATGTCGGATGTCTGTAGTATTATGTAGAGATGAATCTTGTTTATTTTAACGGAGAGGCATTTACTTTTCTCCAGAAATAAATGCATCGCCGCATAAATATTTAATTTCCTCTTGTATCGGATGTCTGTCGTAGTATGTAGAGTGGAATCTTTTAATTCGACGGAGAGGCATTTACTTTTTTCCAGAAATAAATGCATCGCCGCATAAATATTTAACTTCTTCTTGTATCGGATGTCTGTCGTAGTATGTAGAGATGAATCTTGTTTATTTTAACGGAGAGGCATTCACTTTTCCCCAGAAATAAATGCATCGCCGCATAAATATTTAATTTCTTCTTGTATCGGATGTCTGTCGTAGTATGTAGAGTAGAATCTTTTAATTCAACGGAGAGGCATTTACTTTTCTCCAGAAATAAATGCATCGCCGAATAATATTTAAATTCCTCTTCTTTCGGATGTCTGTCGTATTAAGTAGAGATTAATCTTGTTTATTTTAACGGAGAGGCATTTACTTTTCTCCAGGAATAAATGCATCGCCGCATAAATATTTAAATTCTTCTTCTGTAGGATGTCTGTAGTATTAGGTAGAGATGAATCTTGTTTATTTTAACGGACAGGCATTTACTTTTCCCCAGAAATAAATGCATCGCCGGATAAATATTTAATTTCTTCTTGTATCGGATGTCTGTCTTAGTATGTAGAGTAGAATCTTGTTTATTTCAACGGAGAGGCATTTACTTTTCTCCAGAAATAAATGCATCGCCGCATAAATATTTAATTTCTTCTTCTGTAAGATGTCTGTAGTATTATGTAGAGATGAATCTTGTTTATTTTAACGGAGAGGCATTTACTTTTTTCCAGAAATAAATGCATCACCGCATAAATATTTAATTTCTTCTTGTATCGGATGTCTGTCGTAGTATGAAGAGACGAATCCTGTTTATTTTAACGGAGACGCATTTACTTTTCCCCAGAAATAAATGCATCGCCGCATAAATATTTAATTTCTTCTTCTGTAGGATGTATGTAGTATTATGTAGAAATGAATCTTGTTTATTTTAACGGAGAGGCATTTACTTTTCTCCAGAAATAAATGCATCGCCGCATAAATATTTAAATTCTTCTTCTGTAGGATGTGTATCGTATTATGAGAGATGAATCTTGTTTATTTTAACGGAGAGGCATTTACTTTTCCCCAGAAATAAATGCAACGCCGCATAAATATTTAATTTCTTCTTCTGTAGGATGTCTGTAGTATTATGTAGAGATGAATCTTTTTTATTTTAACGGAGAGGCATTTACTTTTCCCCAGAAATAAATGCATCGCCGCATAAATATTTAATTTCTTCTTGTATCGGATGTCTGGCTTAGTATGTAGAGATGAATCTTGTTTATTTTATCGGAGAGGCATTCACTTTTCTCCAGAAATAAATGCATCGCCGCATAAATATTTAAATTCCTCTTCTTTCGGATGTCTGTAGTGTTATGTAGAGATGAATCCTGTTTATTTTAACGGAGACGCATTTAATTTTCTCCAGAAATAAATGCATCGCCGCATAAATATTTAAATTCTTCTTCTGTAGGATGTCTGTAGTATTACGTAGAGATGAATCTTGTTTATTTTAACGGAGAGGCATTTACTTTTTTCCAGAAATAAATGCATCGCCGCATAAATATTTAAATTCTTGTATCGGATGTCTGTCGTAGTATGTAGAGATGAAACTTGTTTATTTTAACGGAGAGGCATTTACTTTTCTCCAGAAATAAATGCATCGCCGCATAAATATTTAACTTCTTCTTGTATCGGATGTCTGTCGTAGTATGTAGAGATGAATCTTGTTTATTTTAACGGAGAGGCATTCACTTTTCCCCAGAAATAAATGCATCGCCGCATAAATATTTAATTTCTTCTTGTATCGGATGTCTGTCGTAGTATGTAGAGTAGAATCTTTTAATTCAACGGAGAGGCATTTACTTTTCTCCAGAATTAAATGCATCGCCGAGTAATATTTAAATTCCTCTTCTTTCGGATGTCTGTCGTATTATGTAGAGTGGAATCTTAAATATTTCAACGGAGAGGCATTTACTTTTTTAAAGAAATAAATGCATCGCCGCATTAATATTTAAAATCTTCTTCTGTAGGATGTCTGTAGTATTAAGTAGAGATTAATCTTGTTTATTTTAACGGAGAGGCATTTACTTTTCTCCAGAAATAAATGCATCGCCGCATAAATATTTAAATTCTTCTTCTGTAGGATGTCTGTAGTATTAGGTAGAGATGAATCTTGTTTAATTTAACGGAGAGGCATTTACTTTTCCCCAGAAATAAATGCATCGCCGCATAAATATTTAATTTCTTCTTGTATCGGATGTCTGGCTTAGTATGTAGAGTAGAATCTTGTTTATTTCAACGGAGAGGCATTTACTTTTCTCCAGAAATAAATGCATCGCCGCATAAATATTTAATTTCTTCTTCTGTAAGATGTCTGTAGTATTATGTAGAGATGAATCTTGTTTATTTTAACGGAGAGGCATTTACTTTTTTCCAGAAATAAATGCATCACCGCATAAATATTTAATTTCTTCTTGTATCGGATGTCTGTCGTAGTATGAAGAGACGAATCCTGTTTATTTTAACGGAGACGCATTTACTTTTCCCCAGAAATAAATGCATCGCCGCATAAATATTTAATTTCTTCTTCTGTAGGATGTATGTAGTATTATGTAGAAATGAATCTTGCTTATTTTAACGGAGAGGCATTTACTTTTCTCCAGAAATAAATGCATCGCCGCATAAATATTTAATTTCTTCTTCTGTAGGATGTATGTAGTATTATGTAGAAATGAATCTTGCTTATTTTAACGGAGAGGCATTTACTTTTCTCCAGAAATAAATGCATCGCCGCATAAATATTTAATTTCTTCTTGTATCGGATGTCTGTCGTAGTATGTAGAGATGAATCTTGTTTATTTTAACGGAGAGGCATTCACTTTTCCCCAGAAATAAATGCATCGCCGCATAAATATTTAATTTCTTCTTGTATCGGATGTCTGTCGTAGTATGTAGAGTAGAATATTTTAATTCAATGGAGAGGCATTCACTTTTCTCCAGAAATAAATGCATCGCCGAATAATATTTAAAATCTTCTTCTGTAGGATGTCTGTAGTATTAAGTAGAGATTAATCTTGTTTATTTTAACGGAGAGGCATTTACTTTTCTCCAGAAATAAATGCATCGCCGCATAAATATTTAAATTCTTCTTCTGTAGGATGTCTGTAGTATTAGGTCGAGATGAATCTTGTTTATTTTAACGGAGAGGCATTTACTTTTCCCCAGAAATAAATGCATCGCCGCATAAATATTTAAATTCTTCTTGTATCGGATGTCTGTCGTAGTACGTAGAGATGAATCTTGTTTATTTTAACGGAGAGGCATTTACTTTTCCCCAGAAATAAATGCATCGCCGCATAAATATTTAATTTCTTCTTGTATCGGATGTCTGTCGTAGTATGTAGAGTAGAATCTTTTAATTCAACGGAGAGGCATTTACTTTTCTCCAGAAATAAATGCATTGCCGCATTAATATTTAAAATCTTCTTCTGTAGGATGTCTGTAGTATTAAGTAGAGATTAATCTTGTTTATTTTAACGGAGAGGCATTTACTTTTCTCCAGAAATAAATGCATCGCCGCATAAATATTTAAATTCTTCTTCTGTAGGATGTCTGTAGTATTAGGTAGAGATGAATCTTGTTTATTTTAACGGAGAGGCATTTACTTTTCCCCAGAAATAAATGCATCGCCGCATAAATATTTAATTTCTTCTTGTATCGGATGTCTGGCTTAGTATGTAGAGTAGAATCTTTTAATTCAACGGAGAGGAATTTACTTTTCTCCAGAAATAAATGCATCGCCGCATAAATATTTAAATTCTTCTTCTGTAGGATGTCTGTAGTATTAGGTAGAGATGAATCTTGTTTATTTTAACGGAGAGGCATTCACTTTTCTCCAGAAATAAATGCATCGCCGCATAAATATTTAAATTCCTCTTCTTTCGGATGTCTGTCGTATTATGTAGAGTGGAATCCTGTTTATTTTAACGGAGACGCATTTACTTTTCTCCAGAAATAAATGCATCGCCGCATAAATATTTAAATTCTTCTTCTGTAGGATGTCTGTAGTATTATGTAGAGATGAATCTTGTTTATTTTAACGGAGAGGCATTTACTTTTTTCCAGAAATAAATGCATCGCCGCATAAATATTTAATTTCTTCTTGTATCGGATGTCTGTCTTAGTATGTAGAGTAGAATCTTGTTTATTTCAACGGGGAGGCATTTACTTTTCTCCAGAAACAAATGCATCGCCGCATAAATATTTAATTTCTTCTTGTATCGGATGTCTGTCATAGTATGTAGAGATGAATGTTGTTTATTCTAACGGAGAGGCATTCACTTTTTTTCAGAAATAAATGCATCGCCGCATAAATATTTAAATTCTTCTTCTGTAAGATGTCTGTCGTAGTATGAAGAGACGAATACTGTTTATTTTAACGGAGACGCATTTACTTTTCCCCAGAAATAAATGCATCGCCGCATAAATATTTAATTTCTTCTTCTGTAGGAGGTATGTAGTATTATGTAGAAATGAATCTTGTTTATTTTAACGGAGAGGCATTTACTTTTCCCCAGAAATAAATGCATCGCCGCATAAATATTTAATTTCTTCGTCTGTAGGATGTCTGTAGTATTATGTACAGATGAATCTTGTTTATTTTAACGGAGATGCATTTACTTTTCCCCAGAAATAAATGCATCGCCGCATAATTATTTAAATTCTTCTTATGTCGGATGTCTGTAGTATTATGTAGAGATGAATCTTGTTTATTTTAACGGAGAGGCATTTACTTTTCTCCAGAAATAAATGCATCGCCGCATAAATATTTAATTTCCTCTTGTATCGGATGTCTGTCGTAGTATGTAGAGTGGAATCTTTTAATTCGACGGAGAGGCATTTACTTTTTTCCAGAAATAAATGCATCGCCGCATAAATATTTAACTTCTTCTTGTATCGGATGTCTGTCGTAGTATGTAGAGATGAATCTTGTTTATTTTAACGGAGAGGCATTCACTTTTCCCCAGAAATAAATGCATCGCCGCATAAATATTTAATTTCTTCTTGTATCGGATGTCTGTCGTAGTATGTAGAGTAGAATCTTTTAATTCAACGGAGAGGCATTTACTTTTCTCCAGAAATAAATGCATCGCCGAATAATATTTAAATTCCTCTTCTTTCGGATGTCTGTCGTATTAAGTAGAGATTAATCTTGTTTATTTTAACGGAGAGGCATTTACTTTTCTCCAGGAATAAATGCATCGCCGCATAAATATTTAAATTCTTCTTCTGTAGGATGTCTGTAGTATTAGGTAGAGATGAATCTTGTTTATTTTAACGGACAGGCATTTACTTTTCCCCAGAAATAAATGCATCGCCGGATAAATATTTAATTTCTTCTTGTATCGGATGTCTGTCTTAGTATGTAGAGTAGAATCTTGTTTATTTCAACGGAGAGGCATTTACTTTTCTCCAGAAATAAATGCATCGCCGCATAAATATTTAAATTCCTCTTCTTTCGGATGTCTGTCGTATTATGTAGAGTGGAATCCTGTTTATTTTAACGGAGACGCATTTACTTTTCTCCAGAAATAAATGCATCGCCGCATAAATATTTAAATTCTTCTTCTGTAGGATGTCTGTAGTATTATGTAGAGATGAATCTTGTTTATTTTAACGGAGAGGCATTTACTTTTCCCCAGAAATAAATGCATCGCCGCATAAATATTTAATTTCTTCTTGTATCGGATGTCTGTCTTAGTATGTAGAGTAGAATCTTGTTTATTTCAACGGGGAGGCATTTACTTTTCTCCAGAAACAAATGCATCGCCGCATAAATATTTAATTTCTTCTTGTATCGGATGTCTGTCATAGTATGTAGAGATGAATGTTGTTTATTCTAACGGAGAGGCATTCACTTTTTTTCAGAAATAAATGCATCGCCGCATAAATATTTAAATTCTTCTTCTGTAAGATGTCTGTCGTAGTATGAAGAGACGAATCCTGTTTATTTTAACGGAGACGCATTTACTTTTCCCCAGAAATAAATGCATCGCCGCATAAATATTTAATTTCTTCTTCTGTAGGAGGTATGTAGTATTATGTAGAAATGAATCTTGTTTATTTTAACGGAGAGGCATTTACTTTTCCCCAGAAATAAATGCATCGCCGCATAAATATTTAATTTCTTCGTCTGTAGGATGTCTGTAGTATTATGTACAGATGAATCTTGTTTATTTTAACGGAGATGCATTTACTTTTCCCCAGAAATAAATGCATCGCCGCATAATTATTTAAATTCTTCTTATGTCGGATGTCTGTAGTATTATGTAGAGATGAATCTTGTTTATTTTAACGGAGAGGCATTTACTTTTCTCCAGAAATAAATGCATCGCCGCATAAATATTTAATTTCCTCTTGTATCGGATGTCTGTCGTAGTATGTAGAGTGGAATCTTTTAATTCGACGGAGAGGCATTTACTTTTTTCCAGAAATAAATGCATCGCCGCATAAATATTTAACTTCTTCTTGTATCGGATGTCTGTCGTAGTATGTAGAGATGAATCTTGTTTATTTTAACGGAGAGGCATTCACTTTTCCCCAGAAATAAATGCATCGCCGCATAAATATTTAATTTCTTCTTGTATCGGATGTCTGTCGTAGTATGTAGAGTAGAATCTTTTAATTCAACGGAGAGGCATTTACTTTTCTCCAGAAATAAATGCATCGCCGAATAATATTTAAATTCCTCTTCTTTCGGATGTCTGTCGTATTAAGTAGAGATTAATCTTGTTTATTTTAACGGAGAGGCATTTACTTTTCTCCAGGAATAAATGCATCGCCGCATAAATATTTAAATTCTTCTTCTGTAGGATGTCTGTAGTATTAGGTAGAGATGAATCTTGTTTATTTTAACGGACAGGCATTTACTTTTCCCCAGAAATAAATGCATCGCCGGATAAATATTTAATTTCTTCTTGTATCGGATGTCTGTCTTAGTATGTAGAGTAGAATCTTGTTTATTTCAACGGAGAGGCATTTACTTTTCTCCAGAAATAAATGCATCGCCGCATAAATATTTAATTTCTTCTTCTGTAAGATGTCTGTAGTATTATGTAGAGATGAATCTTGTTTATTTTAACGGAGAGGCATTTACTTTTTTCCAGAAATAAATGCATCACCGCATAAATATTTAATTTCTTCTTGTATCGGATGTCTGTCGTAGTATGAAGAGACGAATCCTGTTTATTTTAACGGAGACGCATTTACTTTTCCCCAGAAATAAATGCATCGCCGCATAAATATTTAATTTCTTCTTCTGTAGGATGTATGTAGTATTATGTAGAAATGAATCTTGTTTATTTTAACGGAGAGGCATTTACTTTTCTCCAGAAATAAATGCATCGCCGCATAAATATTTAAATTCTTCTTCTGTAGGATGTGTATCGTATTATGAGAGATGAATCTTGTTTATTTTAACGGAGAGGCATTTACTTTTCCCCAGAAATAAATGCAACGCCGCATAAATATTTAATTTCTTCTTCTGTAGGATGTCTGTAGTATTATGTAGAGATGAATCTTTTTTATTTTAACGGAGAGGCATTTACTTTTCCCCAGAAATAAATGCATCGCCGCATAAATATTTAATTTCTTCTTGTATCGGATGTCTGGCTTAGTATGTAGAGATGAATCTTGTTTATTTTATCGGAGAGGCATTCACTTTTCTCCAGAAATAAATGCATCGCCGCATAAATATTTAAATTCCTCTTCTTTCGGATGTCTGTAGTGTTATGTAGAGATGAATCCTGTTTATTTTAACGGAGACGCATTTAATTTTCTCCAGAAATAAATGCATCGCCGCATAAATATTTAAATTCTTCTTCTGTAGGATGTCTGTAGTATTACGTAGAGATGAATCTTGTTTATTTTAACGGAGAGGCATTTACTTTTTTCCAGAAATAAATGCATCGCCGCATAAATATTTAAATTCTTGTATCGGATGTCTGTCGTAGTATGTAGAGATGAAACTTGTTTATTTTAACGGAGAGGCATTTACTTTTCTCCAGAAATAAATGCATCGCCGCATAAATATTTAACTTCTTCTTGTATCGGATGTCTGTCGTAGTATGTAGAGATGAATCTTGTTTATTTTAACGGAGAGGCATTCACTTTTCCCCAGAAATAAATGCATCGCCGCATAAATATTTAATTTCTTCTTGTATCGGATGTCTGTCGTAGTATGTAGAGTAGAATCTTTTAATTCAACGGAGAGGCATTTACTTTTCTCCAGAATTAAATGCATCGCCGAGTAATATTTAAATTCCTCTTCTTTCGGATGTCTGTCGTATTATGTAGAGTGGAATCTTAAATATTTCAACGGAGAGGCATTTACTTTTTTAAAGAAATAAATGCATCGCCGCATTAATATTTAAAATCTTCTTCTGTAGGATGTCTGTAGTATTAAGTAGAGATTAATCTTGTTTATTTTAACGGAGAGGCATTTACTTTTCTCCAGAAATAAATGCATCGCCGCATAAATATTTAAATTCTTCTTCTGTAGGATGTCTGTAGTATTAGGTAGAGATGAATCTTGTTTAATTTAACGGAGAGGCATTTACTTTTCCCCAGAAATAAATGCATCGCCGCATAAATATTTAATTTCTTCTTGTATCGGATGTCTGGCTTAGTATGTAGAGTAGAATCTTGTTTATTTCAACGGAGAGGCATTTACTTTTCTCCAGAAATAAATGCATCGCCGCATAAATATTTAATTTCTTCTTCTGTAAGATGTCTGTAGTATTATGTAGAGATGAATCTTGTTTATTTTAACGGAGAGGCATTTACTTTTTTCCAGAAATAAATGCATCACCGCATAAATATTTAATTTCTTCTTGTATCGGATGTCTGTCGTAGTATGAAGAGACGAATCCTGTTTATTTTAACGGAGACGCATTTACTTTTCCCCAGAAATAAATGCATCGCCGCATAAATATTTAATTTCTTCTTCTGTAGGATGTATGTAGTATTATGTAGAAATGAATCTTGCTTATTTTAACGGAGAGGCATTTACTTTTCTCCAGAAATAAATGCATCGCCGCATAAATATTTAATTTCTTCTTCTGTAGGATGTATGTAGTATTATGTAGAAATGAATCTTGCTTATTTTAACGGAGAGGCATTTACTTTTCTCCAGAAATAAATGCATCGCCGCATAAATATTTAATTTCTTCTTGTATCGGATGTCTGTCGTAGTATGTAGAGATGAATCTTGTTTATTTTAACGGAGAGGCATTCACTTTTCCCCAGAAATAAATGCATCGCCGCATAAATATTTAATTTCTTCTTGTATCGGATGTCTGTCGTAGTATGTAGAGTAGAATATTTTAATTCAATGGAGAGGCATTTACTTTTCTCCAGAAATAAATGCATCGCCGAATAATATTTAAAATCTTCTTCTGTAGGATGTCTGTAGTATTAAGTAGAGATTAATCTTGTTTATTTTAACGGAGAGGCATTTACTTTTCTCCAGAAATAAATGCATCGCCGCATAAATATTTAAATTCTTCTTCTGTAGGATGTCTGTAGTATTAGGTCGAGATGAATCTTGTTTATTTTAACGGAGAGGCATTTACTTTTCCCCAGAAATAAATGCATCGCCGCATAAATATTTAATTTCTTCTTGTATCGGATGTCTGGCTTAGTATGTAGAGATGAATCTTGTTTATTTTAACGGAGAGGCATTCACTTTTCTCCAGAAATAAATGCATCGCCGCATAAATATTTAAATTCCTCTTCTTTCGGATGTCTGTCGTATTATGTAGAGTGGAATCTTGATTATTTCAACGGAGAGGCATTTACTTTTCTCCAGAAATAAATGAATCGCCGCATAAATATTTAAAATCTTCTTTTGTAGGATGTCTGTAGTGTTATGTAGAGATGAATCCTGTTTATTTTAACGGAGAGGCATTTACTTTTCTCCAGAAATATATGCATCGCCGCATAAATATTTAAATTCTTCTTCTGTAGGATGTCTGTAGTATTAGGGAGAGATGAATCTTGTTTAATTTAACGGAGAGGCATTTACTTTTCCCCAGAAATAAATGCATCGCCGCATAAATATTTAATTTCTTCTTGTATCGGATGTCTGGCTTAGTATGTAGAGTAGAATCTTTTACTTCAACGGAGAGGCATTTACTTTTCTCCAGAAATAAATGCATCGCCGCATAAACATTTAAATTCTTCTTCTGTCGGATGTCTGTCTTAGTATGTAGAGTAAAATATTTTAATTCAACGGAGAGGCATTTACTTTTTTCCAGAAATAAATGCATCGCCACATAAATATTTAATTTCTTCATGTATCGGATGTCTGTCGTAGTAAGTAGAGTAGAATCTTTTAATTCAACGGAGAGGCATTTACTTTTCTCCAGAAATAAATGCATCGCCGCATAAATATTTAAATTCCTCTTCTTTCGGATGTCTGTCGTATTATGTAGAGTGGAATCTTAATTATTTCAACGGAGAGGCATTTACTTTTCTCCAGAAAAAAATGCATCGCCACATAAATATTTAAAATCTTCTTCTGTAGGATATCTGTAGTATTAAGTAGAGATTAATCTTGTTTATTTTAACGGAGAGGCATTTACTTTTCTCCAGAAATAAATGCATCGCCGCATAAATATTTAAATTCTTCTTCTGTAGGATGTCTGTAGTATTAGGTAGAGATGAATCTTGTTTATTTTAACGGAGAGGCATTTACTTTTCCCCAGAAATAAATGCATCGCCGCATAAATACTTAATTTCTTCTTGTATCGGATGCCTGTCTTAGTATGTAGAGTAGAATCTTGTTTATTTCAACGGAGAGGCATTTACTTTTCTCCAGAAACAAATGCATCGCCGCATAAATATTTAATTTCTTCTTGTATCGGATGTCTGTCATAGTATGTAGAGATGAATCTTGTTTATTTTAACGGAGAGGCATTTACTTTTTTCCAGAAATAAATGCATCACCGCATAAATATTTAATTTCTTCTTGTATCGGATGTCTGTCGTAGTATGAAGAGACGAATCCTGTTTATTTTAACGGAGACGCATTTACTTTTCCCCAGAAATAAATGCATCGCCGCATAAATATTTAATTTCTTCTTCTGTAGGATGTATGTAGTATTATGTAGAAATGAATCTTGCTTATTTTAACGGAGAGGCATTTACTTTTCTCCAGAAATAAATGCATCGCCGCATAAATATTTAATTTCTTCTTCTGTAGGATGTATGTAGTATTATGTAGAAATGAATCTTGCTTATTTTAACGGAGAGGCATTTACTTTTCCCCAGAAATAAATGCATCGCCGCATAAATATTTAATTTCTTCTTGTATCGGATGCCTGTCTTAGTATGTAGAGTAGAATCTTGTTTATTTCAACGGAGAGGCATTTACTTTTCTCCAGAAACAAATGCATCGCCGCATAAATATTTAATTTCTTCTTGTATCGGATGTCTGTCGTAGTATGTAGAGATGAATCTTGTTTATTTTAACGGAGAGGCATTCACTTTTCCCCAGAAATAAATGCATCGCCGCATAAATATTTAATTTCTTCTTGTATCGGATGTCTGTCGTAGTATGTAGAGTAGAATATTTTAATTCAATGGAGAGGCATTTACTTTTCTCCAGAAATAAATGCATCGCCGAATAATATTTAAAATCTTCTTCTGTAGGATGTCTGTAGTATTAAGTAGAGATTAATCTTGTTTATTTTAACGGAGAGGCATTTACTTTTCTCCAGAAATAAATGCATCGCCGCATAAATATTTAAATTCTTCTTCTGTAGGATGTCTGTAGTATTAGGTCGAGATGAATCTTGTTTATTTTAACGGAGAGGCATTTACTTTTCCCCAGAAATAAATGCATCGCCGCATAAATATTTAATTTCTTCTTGTATCGGATGTCTGGCTTAGTATGTAGAGATGAATCTTGTTTATTTTAACGGAGAGGCATTCACTTTTCTCCAGAAATAAATGCATCGCCGCATAAATATTTAAATTCCTCTTCTTTCGGATGTCTGTCGTATTATGTAGAGTGGAATCTTGATTATTTCAACGGAGAGGCATTTACTTTTCTCCAGAAATAAATGAATCGCCGCATAAATATTTAAAATCTTCTTTTGTAGGATGTCTGTAGTGTTATGTAGAGATGAATCCTGTTTATTTTAACGGAGAGGCATTTACTTTTCTCCAGAAATATATGCATCGCCGCATAAATATTTAAATTCTTCTTCTGTAGGATGTCTGTAGTATTAGGGAGAGATGAATCTTGTTTAATTTAACGGAGAGGCATTTACTTTTCCCCAGAAATAAATGCATCGCCGCATAAATATTTAATTTCTTCTTGTATCGGATGTCTGGCTTAGTATGTAGAGTAGAATCTTTTAATTCAACGGAGAGGCATTTACTTTTCTCCAGAAATAAATGCATCGCCGCATAAACATTTAAATTCTTCTTCTGTCGGATGTCTGTCTTAGTATGTAGAGTAAAATATTTTAATTCAACGGAGAGGCATTTACTTTTTTCCAGAAATAAATGCATCGCCACATAAATATTTAATTTCTTCATGTATCGGATGTCTGTCGTAGTAAGTAGAGTAGAATCTTTTAATTCAACGGAGAGGCATTTACTTTTCTCCAGAAATAAATGCATCGCCGCATAAATATTTAAATTCCTCTTCTTTCGGATGTCTGTCGTATTATGTAGAGTGGAATCTTAATTATTTCAACGGAGAGGCATTTACTTTTCTCCAGAAAAAAATGCATCGCCACATAAATATTTAAAATCTTCTTCTGTAGGATATCTGTAGTATTAAGTAGAGATTAATCTTGTTTATTTTAACGGAGAGGCATTTACTTTTCTCCAGAAATAAATGCATCGCCGCATAAATATTTAAATTCTTCTTCTGTAGGATGTCTGTAGTATTAGGTAGAGATGAATCTTGTTTATTTTAACGGAGAGGCATTTACTTTTCCCCAGAAATAAATGCATCGCCGCATAAATACTTAATTTCTTCTTGTATCGGATGCCTGTCTTAGTATGTAGAGTAGAATCTTGTTTATTTCAACGGAGAGGCATTTACTTTTCTCCAGAAACAAATGCATCGCCGCATAAATATTTAATTTCTTCTTGTATCGGATGTCTGTCATAGTATGTAGAGATGAATCTTGTTTATTCTAACGGAGAGGCATTCACTTTTTTTCAGAAATAAATGCATCGCCGCATAAATATTTAAATTCTTCTTCTGTAAGATGTCTGTAGTATTATGTAGAGATGAATCTTGTTTATTTTAACGGAAAGGCATTTACTTTCTTCCAGAAATAAATGCATCACCGCATAAATATTTAATTTCTTCTTGTATCAGACGTCTGTCGTAGTATGAAGAGTCGAATCCTGTTTATTTTAACGGAGACGCATTTACTTTTCCCCAGAAATAAATGCATCGCCGCATGAATATTTTATTTCTTCTTCTGTAGGATGTATGTTGTATTATATAGAAATGAATCTTGTTTATTTTAACAGAGAGGCATTTACTTTTCCCCAGAAATAAATGCATCGCCGCATAAATATTTAATTTATTCTTGTATCGGATGTCTGTTTTAGTACGTAGAGTAGAATCTTTTAATTCAACGGAGAGGCATTTACTTTTCTCCAGAAATAAATGCATCGCCGCATAAATATTTAAATTCTTCTTCTGTCGGATGTCCGTAGTATTATGTAGAGATGAATCTTGTTTATTTTAACGGAGAGGAATTTACTTTTCAAAAGAAATAAATGCATCACCGCATAAATATTTAATTTATTCTTGTATCGGATGTCTGTTTTAGTACGTAGAGTAGAATCTTTTAATTCAACGGAGAGGCATTTACTTTTCTCCAGAAATAAATGCATCGCCGCATAAATATTTAATTTCTTCTTGTATCGGATGTCTGTCGTATTATGTAGAGTGGAATCTTAATTATTTCAACGGAGAGGCATTTACTTTTCTCCAGAAATAAATGCATCGCCGCATAAATATTTAAAATCTTCTTCTGTAGGATGTCTGTAGTATTAAGTAGAGATTAATCTTGTTTATTTTAACGGAGAGGCATTTACTTTTCTCCAGAAATAAATGCATCACCGCATAAATATTTAAATTCTTCTTCTGTAGGATGTCTGTAGTATCAGGTAGAGATGAATCTTGTTTATTTTAACGAAGAGGCATTTACTTTTCCCCAGAAATAAATGCATCGCCGCATAAATATTTAATTTCTTCTTGTATCGGATGTCTGTCGTAGTATGTAGAGTAGAATCTTTTAATTCAACGGAGAGGCATTTACTTTTCTCCAGAAATAAATGCATCGCCGCATAAATATTTAAAATCTTCTTCTGTAGGATGTCTGTAGTATTATGTAGAGATGAATCTTGTTTATTTTAACGAAGAGGCATTTACTTTTCCCCAGAAATAAATGCATCGCCGCATAAATATTTAATTTCTTCTTGTATCGGATGTCTGTCGTAGTATGTAGAGTGGAATCTTTTAATTCAACGGAGAGGCATTTACTTTTCTACAGAAATAAATGCATCGCCGCATAAATATTTAATTTCTTCTTGTATCGGATGTCTGTCTTAGTATGTAGAGTAAAATCTTTTAATTCAACGGAGAGGGATTTCCTTTTCTCCAGAAATAAATGCATCGCCACATAAATATTTAATTTCTTCATGTATCGGATGTCTGTCGTAGTAAGTAGAGTAGAATCTTTTAATTCAACGGAGAGGCATTTACTTTTCTCCAGAAATAAATGCTTCGCCGCATAAATATTTAAATTCCTCTTCTTTCGGATGTCTGTCGTATTATGTAGAGTGGAATCTTAATTATTTCAACGGAGAGGCACTTACTTTTCTCCAGAAATAAATGCATCGCCGCATAAATATTTAAAATCTTCTTCTGTAGGATGTCTGTAGTATTAAGTAGAGATTAATCTTGTTTATTTTAACGGAGAGGCATTTACTTTTCTCCAGAAATAAATGCATCGCCGCATAAATATTTAAAATCTTCTTCTGTAGGATGTCTGTAGTATTAAGTAGAGATTAATCTTGTTTATTTTAACGGAGAGGCATTTACTTTTCTCCAGAAATAAATGCATCACCGCATAAATATTTAAATTCTTCTTCTGTAGGATGTCTGTAGTATCAGGTAGAGATGAATCTTGTTTATTTTAACGAAGAGGCATTTACTTTTCCCCAGAAATAAATGCATCGCCGCATAAATATTTAATTTCTTCTTGTATCGGATGTCTGTCGTAGTATGTAGAGTGGAATCTTTTTCAACGGAGAGGCATTTACTTTTCTACAGAAATAAATGCATCGCCGCATAAATATTTAATTTCTTCTTGTATCGGATGTCTGTCTTAGTATGTAGAGTAAAATCTTTTAATTCAACGGAGAGGGATTTCCTTTTCTCCAGAAATAAATGCATCGCCACATAAATATTTAATTTCTTCATGTATCGGATGTCTGTCGTAGTAAGTAGAGTAGAATCTTTTAATTCAACGGAGAGGCATTTACTTTTCTCCAGAAATAAATGCATCGCCGCATAAATATTTAAATTCCTCTTCTTTCGGATGTCTGTCGTATTATGTAGAGTGGAATCTTAATTATTTCAACGGAGAGGCACTTACTTTTCTCCAGAAATAAATGCATCGCCGCATAAATATTTAAAATCTTCTTCTGTAGGATGTCTGTAGTATTAAGTAGAGATTAATCTTGTTTATTTTAACGGAGAGGCATTTACTTTTCTCCAGAAATAAATGCATCGCCACATAAATATTTAAATTCTTCTTCTGTAGGATATCTGTAGTATTAGGTACAGATGAATCTTGTTTATTTTAACGGAGAACATTTACTTTTCCCCAGAAATAAATGCATCGCCGCATAAATATGTAATTTCTTCTTGTATCGGATGTCTGTCTTAGTATGTAGAGTAGAATCTTGTTTATTTCAACGGAGAGGCATTTACTTTTCTTCAGAAACAAATGCATCGCCGCATAAATATTTAATTTCTTCTTGTATCGGATGTCTGTCATAGTATGTAGAGATGAATCTTGTTTATTCTAACGGAGAGGCATTCACTTTTTTTCAGAAATTAATGCATCGCCGCATAAATATTTAAATTCTTCTTCTGTAAGATGTCTGTAGTATTATGTAGAGATGAATCTTGTTTATTTTAACGGAGATGCATTTACTTTTTTCCAGAAATAAATGCATCACCGCATAAATATTTAATTTCTTCTTGTATCAGATGTCTGTCGTAGTATGAAGAGACGAATCCTGTTTATTTTAACGGAGACGCATTTACTTTTCCCCAGAAATAAATGCATCGCCGCATAAATATTTAATTTCTTCATGTATCGGATGTCTGTCGTAGTAAGTAGAGTAGAATCTTTTAATTCAACGGAGAGGCATTTACTTTTCTCCAGAAATAAATGCATCGCCGCATAAATATTTAAATTCCTCTTCTTTCGGATGTCAGTCGTATTATGTAGAGTGGAATCTTAATTATTTCAACGGAGAGGCACTTACTTTTCTCCAGAAATAAATGCATCGCCGCATAAATATTTAAAATCTTCTTCTGTAGGATGTCTGTAGTATTAAGTAGAGATTAATCTTGTTTATTTTAACGGAGAGGCATTTACTTTTCTCCAGAAATAAATGCATCGCCACATAAATATTTAAATTCTTCTTCTGTAGGATATCTGTAGTATTAGGTACAGATGAATCTTGTTTATTTTAACGGAGAACATTTACTTTTCCCCAGAAATAAATGCATCGCCGCATAAATATGTAATTTCTTCTTGTATCGGATGTCTGTCTTAGTATGTAGAGTAGAATCTTGTTTATTTCAACGGAGAGGCATTTACTTTTCTTCAGAAACAAATGCATCGCCGCATAAATATTTAATTTCTTCTTGTATCGGATGTCTGTCATAGTATGTAGAGATGAATCTTGTTTATTCTAACGGAGAGGCATTCACTTTTTTTCAGAAATTAATGCATCGCCGCATAAATATTTAAATTCTTCTTCTGTAAGATGTCTGTAGTATTATGTAGAGATGAATCTTGTTTATTTTAACGGAGATGCATTTACTTTTTTCCAGAAATTAATGCATCGCCGCATAAATATTTAAATTCTTCTTCTGTAAGATGTATGTAGTATTATGTAGAAATGAATCTTGCTTATTTTAACGGAGAGGCATTTACTTTTCTCCAGAAATAAATGCATCGCCGCATAAATATTTAATTTCTTCTTCTGTAGGATGTATGTAGTATTATGTAGAAATGAATCTTGCTTATTTTAACGGAGAGGCATTTACTTTTCTCCAGAAATAAATGCATCGCCGCATAAATATTTAATTTCTTCTTGTATCGGATGTCTGTCGTAGTATGTAGAGATGAATCTTGTTTATTTTAACGGAGAGGCATTCACTTTTCCCCAGAAATAAATGCATCGCCGCATAAATATTTAATTTCTTCTTGTATCGGATGTCTGTCGTAGTATGTAGAGTAGAATATTTTAATTCAATGGAGAGGCATTTACTTTTCTCCAGAAATAAATGCATCGCCGAATAATATTTAAAATCTTCTTCTGTAGGATGTCTGTAGTATTAAGTAGAGATTAATCTTGTTTATTTTAACGGAGAGGCATTTACTTTTCTCCAGAAATAAATGCATCGCCGCATAAATATTTAAATTCTTCTTCTGTAGGATGTCTGTAGTATTAGGTCGAGATGAATCTTGTTTATTTTAACGGAGAGGCATTTACTTTTCCCCAGAAATAAATGCATCGCCGCATAAATATTTAATTTCTTCTTGTATCGGATGTCTGGCTTAGTATGTAGAGATGAATCTTGTTTATTTTAACGGAGAGGCATTCACTTTTCTCCAGAAATAAATGCATCGCCGCATAAATATTTAAATTCCTCTTCTTTCGGATGTCTGTCGTATTATGTAGAGTGGAATCTTGATTATTTCAACGGAGAGGCATTTACTTTTCTCCAGAAATAAATGAATCGCCGCATAAATATTTAAAATCTTCTTTTGTAGGATGTCTGTAGTGTTATGTAGAGATGAATCCTGTTTATTTTAACGGAGAGGCATTTACTTTTCTCCAGAAATATATGCATCGCCGCATAAATATTTAAATTCTTCTTCTGTAGGATGTCTGTAGTATTAGGGAGAGATGAATCTTGTTTAATTTAACGGAGAGGCATTTACTTTTCCCCAGAAATAAATGCATCGCCGCATAAATATTTAATTTCTTCTTGTATCGGATGTCTGGCTTAGTATGTAGAGTAGAATCTTTTAATTCAACGGAGAGGCATTTACTTTTCTCCAGAAATAAATGCATCGCCGCATAAACATTTAAATTCTTCTTCTGTCGGATGTCTGTCTTAGTATGTAGAGTAAAATATTTTAATTCAACGGAGAGGCATTTACTTTTTTCCAGAAATAAATGCATCGCCACATAAATATTTAATTTCTTCATGTATCGGATGTCTGTCGTAGTAAGTAGAGTAGAATCTTTTAATTCAACGGAGAGGCATTTACTTTTCTCCAGAAATAAATGCATCGCCGCATAAATATTTAAATTCCTCTTCTTTCGGATGTCTGTCGTATTATGTAGAGTGGAATCTTAATTATTTCAACGGAGAGGCATTTACTTTTCTCCAGAAAAAAATGCATCGCCACATAAATATTTAAAATCTTCTTCTGTAGGATATCTGTAGTATTAAGTAGAGATTAATCTTGTTTATTTTAACGGAGAGGCATTTACTTTTCTCCAGAAATAAATGCATCGCCGCATAAATATTTAAATTCTTCTTCTGTAGGATGTCTGTAGTATTAGGTAGAGATGAATCTTGTTTATTTTAACGGAGAGGCATTTACTTTTCCCCAGAAATAAATGCATCGCCGCATAAATACTTAATTTCTTCTTGTATCGGATGCCTGTCTTAGTATGTAGAGTAGAATCTTGTTTATTTCAACGGAGAGGCATTTACTTTTCTCCAGAAACAAATGCATCGCCGCATAAATATTTAATTTCTTCTTGTATCGGATGTCTGTCATAGTATGTAGAGATGAATCTTGTTTATTCTAACGGAGAGGCATTCACTTTTTTTCAGAAATAAATGCATCGCCGCATAAATATTTAAATTCTTCTTCTGTAAGATGTCTGTAGTATTATGTAGAGATGAATCTTGTTTATTTTAACGGAAAGGCATTTACTTTCTTCCAGAAATAAATGCATCACCGCATAAATATTTAATTTCTTCTTGTATCAGACGTCTGTCGTAGTATGAAGAGTCGAATCCTGTTTATTTTAACGGAGACGCATTTACTTTTCCCCAGAAATAAATGCATCGCCGCATGAATATTTTATTTCTTCTTCTGTAGGATGTATGTTGTATTATATAGAAATGAATCTTGTTTATTTTAACAGAGAGGCATTTACTTTTCCCCAGAAATAAATGCATCGCCGCATAAATATTTAATTTATTCTTGTATCGGATGTCTGTTTTAGTACGTAGAGTAGAATCTTTTAATTCAACGGAGAGGCATTTACTTTTCTCCAGAAATAAATGCATCGCCGCATAAATATTTAAATTCTTCTTCTGTCGGATGTCCGTAGTATTATGTAGAGATGAATCTTGTTTATTTTAACGGAGAGGAATTTACTTTTCAAAAGAAATAAATGCATCACCGCATAAATATTTAATTTATTCTTGTATCGGATGTCTGTTTTAGTACGTAGAGTAGAATCTTTTAATTCAACGGAGAGGCATTTACTTTTCTCCAGAAATAAATGCATCGCCGCATAAATATTTAATTTCTTCTTGTATCGGATGTCTGTTGTATTATGTAGAGTGGAATCTTAATTATTTCAACGGAGAGGCATTTACTTTTCTCCAGAAATAAATGCATCGCCGCATAAATATTTAAAATCTTCTTCTGTAGGATGTCTGTAGTATTAAGTAGAGATTAATCTTGTTTATTTTAACGGAGAGGCATTTACTTTTCTCCAGAAATAAATGCATCACCGCATAAATATTTAAATTCTTCTTCTGTAGGATGTCTGTAGTATCAGGTAGAGATGAATCTTGTTTATTTTAACGAAGAGGCATTTACTTTTCCCCAGAAATAAATGCATCGCCTCATAAATATTTAATTTCTTCTTGTATCGGATGTCTGTCGTAGTATGTAGAGTAGAATCTTTTAATTCAACGGAGAGGCATTTACTTTTCTCCAGAAATAAATGCATCGCCGCATAAATATTTAAAATCTTCTTCTGTAGGATGTCTGTAGTATTATGTAGAGATGAATCTTGTTTATTTTAACGAAGAGGCATTTACTTTTCCCCAGAAATAAATGCATCGCCGCATAAATATTTAATTTCTTCTTGTATCGGATGTCTGTCGTAGTATGTAGAGTGGAATCTTTTAATTCAACGGAGAGGCATTTACTTTTCTACAGAAATAAATGCATCGCCGCATAAATATTTAATTTCTTCTTGTATCGGATGTCTGTCTTAGTATGTAGAGTAAAATCTTTTAATTCAACGGAGAGGGATTTCCTTTTCTCCAGAAATAAATGCATCGCCACATAAATATTTAATTTCTTCATGTATCGGATGTCTGTCGTAGTAAGTAGAGTAGAATCTTTTAATTCAACGGAGAGGCATTTACTTTTCTCCAGAAATAAATGCATCGCCGCATAAATATTTAAATTCCTCTTCTTTCGGATGTCTGTCGTATTATGTAGAGTGGAATCTTAATTATTTCATCGGAGAGGCACTTACTTTTCTCCAGAAATAAATGCATCGCCGCATAAATATTTAAAATCTTCTTCTGTAGGATGTCTGTAGTATTAAGTAGAGATTAATCTTGTTTATTTTAACGGAGAGGCATTTACTTTTCTCCAGAAATAAATGCATCGCCGCATAAATATTTAAAATCTTCTTCTGTAGGATGTCTGTAGTATTAAGTAGAGATTAATCTTGTTTATTTTAACGGAGAGGCATTTACTTTTCTCCAGAAATAAATGCATCACCGCATAAATATTTAAATTCTTCTTCTGTAGGATGTCTGTAGTATCAGGTAGAGATGAATCTTGTTTATTTTAACGAAGAGGCATTTACTTTTCCCCAGAAATAAATGCATCGCCGCATAAATATTTAATTTCTTCTTGTATCGGATGTCTGTCGTAGTATGTAGAGTGGAATCTTTTAATTCAACGGAGAGGCATTTACTTTTCTACAGAAATAAATGCATCGCCGCATAAATATTTAATTTCTTCTTGTATCGGATGTCTGTCTTAGTATGTAGAGTAAAATCTTTTAATTCAACGGAGAGGGATTTCCTTTTCTCCAGAAATAAATGCATCGCCACATAAATATTTAATTTCTTCATGTATCGGATGTCTGTCGTAGTAAGTAGAGTAGAATCTTTTAATTCAACGGAGAGGCATTTACTTTTCTCCAGAAATAAATGCATCGCCGCATAAATATTTAAATTCCTCTTCTTTCGGATGTCTGTCGTATTATGTAGAGTGGAATCTTAATTATTTCAACGGAGAGGCACTTACTTTTCTCCAGAAATAAATGCATCGCCGCATAAATATTTAAAATCTTCTTCTGTAGGATGTCTGTAGTATTAAGTAGAGATTAATCTTGTTTATTTTAACGGAGAGGCATTTACTTTTCTCCAGAAATAAATGCATCGCCACATAAATATTTAAATTCTTCTTCTGTAGGATATCTGTAGTATTAGGTACAGATGAATCTTGTTTATTTTAACGGAGAACATTTACTTTTCCCCAGAAATAAATGCATCGCCGCATAAATATGTAATTTCTTCTTGTATCGGATGTCTGTCTTAGTATGTAGAGTAGAATCTTGTTTATTTCAACGGAGAGGCATTTACTTTTCTTCAGAAACAAATGCATCGCCGCATAAATATTTAATTTCTTCTTGTATCGGATGTCTGTCATAGTATGTAGAGATGAATCTTGTTTATTCTAACGGAGAGGCATTCACTTTTTTTCAGAAATTAATGCATCGCCGCATAAATATTTAAATTCTTCTTCTGTAAGATGTCTGTAGTATTATGTAGAGATGAATCTTGTTTATTTTAACGGAGATGCATTTACTTTTTTCCAGAAATAAATGCATCACCGCATAAATATTTAATTTCTTCTTGTATCAGATGTCTGTCGTAGTATGAAGAGACGAATCCTGTTTATTTTAACGGAGACGCATTTACTTTTCCCCAGAAATAAATGCATCGCCGCATAAATATTTAATTTCTTCTTCTGTAGGATGTGTGTCGTATTATTTGAGATGAATCTTGTTTATTTTAACGGAGCGGCATTTACTTTTCCCCAGAAATAATTGCATCGCCGCATAAATATTTAATTTCTTCTTCTGTAGGATGTCTGTAGTATTATGTACAGATGAATCTTGTTTATTTTAACGGAGAGGCATTTACTTTTCCCCAGAAATAAATGCATCGCCGCATAATTATTTAAATTCTTCTTCTGTCGGATGTCTGTAGTATTATGTAGAGATGAATCTTGTTTATTTTAACGGAGAGGCATTTACTTTTCTCCAGAAATAAATGCATCGCCGCATAAATGTTTAAATTCTTCTTCTGTAGGATGTGTATCGTATTATGAGAGATGAATCTTGTTTATTTTAACGGAGAGGCATTTAATTTTCCCCAAAAATAAATGCATCGCCGCATAAATATTTAATTTCTTCTTGTATCGGATGTCTGTCGTAGTATGAAGAGACGAATCCTGTTTATTTTATAGGAGACGCATTTACTTTTCCCCAGAAATAAATGCATCGCCGCATAAATATTTAATTTCTTCTTCTGTAGGATGTATTTAGTATTATGTAGAAATGAATCTTGTTTATTTTAACGGAGAGGCATTTACTTTTCTCCAGAAATAAATGCATCGCCGCATAAATATTTAAATTCTTCTTCTGTAGGATGTGTATCGTATTATGAGAGATGAATCTTGTTTATTTTAACGGAGAGGCATTTACTTTTCCCCAGAAATAAATGCATCGCCGCATAAATATTTAATTTCTTCTTCTGTAGGAATTCTGTAGTATTATGTAGAGATGAATCTTGTTTATTTTAACGGAGAGGCATTTACTTTTCTCCAGAAATAAATGCATCGCCGCATAAATATTTAATTTCCTCTTGTATCGGATGTCTGTCGTAGTATGTAGAGTGGAATCTTTTAATTCGACGGAGAGGCATTTACTTTTCTCCAGAAATAAATGCATCGCCGCATAAATATTTAACTTCTTCTTGTATCGGATGTCTGTCATAGTATGTAGAGATGAATCTTGTTTATTTTAATGGAGAGGTATTCACTTTTCCCCAGAAATAAATGCATCGACGCATAAATATTTAATTTCTTCTTGTATCGGATGTCTGTCGTAGTATGTAGAGTAGAATCTTTTAATTCAATGGAGAGGCATTTATTTTTCTCCAGAAATAAATGCATCGCCGCATAAATATTTAAATTCTTCTTCTGTAGGATGTCTGTAGTATTAGGTAGAGATGAATCTTGTTTATTTTAACGGAGAGGCATTTACTTTTCCCCAGAAATAAATGCATCGCCGCATAAATATTTAATTTCTTCTTGTATCGGATGTCTGTCGTAGTATGTAGAGATGAATCTTGTTTATTTTAACGGAGAGGCATTCACTTTTCTCCAGAAATAAATGCATCGCCGCATAAATATTTAAATTCCTCTTCTTTCGGATGTCTGTAGTGTTATGTAGAGATGAATCCTGTTTATTTTAACGGAGAGGCATTTACATTTCTCCAGAAATAAATGCATCACCGCATAAATATTTAAATTCTTCTTCTGTAGGATGTCTGTAGTATAAGGTAGAGATGAATCTTGTTTATTTTAACGAAGAGGCATTTACTTTTCCCCAGAAATAAATGCATCGCCGCATAAATATTTAATTTCTTCTTGTATCGGATGTCTGTCGTAGTATGTAGAGTAGAATCTTTTAATTCAACGGAGAGGCATTTACTTTTCTCCAGAAATAAATGCATCGCCGCATAAATATTTAAAATCTTCTTCTGTAGGATGTCTGTAGTATTATGTAGAGATGAATCTTGTTTATTTTAACGAAGAGGCATTTACTTTTCCCCAGAAATAAATGCATCGCCGCATAAATATTTAATTTCTTCTTGTATCGGATGTCTGTCGTAGTATGTAGAGTGGAATCTTTTAATTCAACGGAGAGGCATTTACTTTTCTACAGAAATAAATGCATCGCCGCATAAATATTTAATTTCTTCTTGTATCGGATGTCTGTCTTAGTATGTAGAGTAAAATCTTTTAATTCAACGGAGAGGGATTTCCTTTTCTCCAGAAATAAATGCATCGCCACATAAATATTTAATTTCTTCATGTATCGGATGTCTGTCGTAGTAAGTAGAGTAGAATCATTTAATTCAACGGAGAGGCATTTACTTTTCTCCAGAAATAAATGCATCGCCGCATAAATATTTAAATTCCTCTTCTTTCGGATGTCTGTCGTATTATGTAGAGTGGAATCTTAATTATTTCAACGGAGAGGCATTTACTTTTCTCCAGAAATAAATGCATCGCCGCATAAATATTTAAAATCTTCTTCTGTAGGATGTCTGTAGTATTAAGTAGAGATTAATCTTGTTTATTTTAACGGAGAGGCATTTACTTTTCTCCAGAAATAAATGCATCGCCACATAAATATTTAAATTCTTCTTCTGTAGGATATCTGTAGTATTAGGTAGAGATGAATCTTGTTTATTTTAACGGAGAACATTTACTTTTCCCCAGAAATAAATCCATCGCCGCATAAATATGTAATTTCTTCTTGTATCGGATGTCTGTCTTAGTATGTAGAGTAGAATCTTGTTTATTTCAACGGAGAGGCATTTACTTTTCTTCAGAAACAAATGCATCGCCGCATAAATATTTAATTTCTTCTTGTATCGGATGTCTGTCATAGTATGTAGAGATGAATCTTGTTTATTCTAACGGAGAGGCATTCACTTTTTTTCAGAAATAAATGCATCGCCGCATAAATATTTAAATTCTTCTTCTGTAAGATGTCTGTAGTATTATGTAGAGATGAATCTTGTTTATTTTAACGGAAATGCATTTACTTTTTTCCAGAAATAAATGCATCACCGCATAAATATTTAATTTCTTCTTGTATCAGATGTCTGTCGTAGTATGAAGAGACGAATCCTGTTTATTTTAACGGAGACGCATTTACTTTTCCCCAGAAATAAATGCATCGCCGCATAAATATTTAATTTCTTCTTCTGTAGGATGTGTGTCGTATTATTTGAGATGAATCTTGTTTATTTTAACGGAGCGGCATTTACTTTTCCCGAGAAATAAATGCCTCGCCGCATAAATATTTAATTTCTTCTTCTGTAGGATGTCTGTAGTATTATGTACAGATGAATCTTGTTTATTTTAACGGAGAGGCATTTACTTTTCCCCAGAAATAAATGCATCGCCGCATAATTATTTAAATTCTTCTTCTGTCGGATGTCTGTAGTATTATGTAGAGATGAATCTTGTTTATTTTAACGGAGAGGCATTTACTTTTCTCCAGAAACAAATGCATCGCCGCATAAATGTTTAAATTCTTCTTCTGTAGGATGTGTATCGTATTATGAGAGATGAATCTTGTTTATTTTAACGGAGAGGCATTTAATTTTCCCCAAAAATAAATGCATCGCCGCATAAATATTTAATTTCTTCTTGTATCGGATGTCTGTCGTAGTATGAAGAGACGAATCCTGTTTATTTTATAGGAGACGCATTTACTTTTCCCCAGAAATAAATGCATCGCCGCATAAATATTTAATTTCTTCTTCTGTAGGATGTATTTAGTATTATGTAGAAATGAATCTTGTTTATTTTAACGGAGAGGCATTTACTTTTCTCCAGAAATAAATGCATCGCCGCATAAATATTTAAATTCTTCTTCTGTAGGATGTGTATCGTATTATGAGAGATGAATCTTGTTTATTTTAACGGAGAGGCATTTACTTTTCCCCAGAAATAAATGCATCGCCGCATAAATATTTAATTTCCTCTTGTATCGGATGTCTGTCGTAGTATGTAGAGTGGAATCTTTTAATTCGACGGAGAGGCATTTACTTTTCTCCAGAAATAAATGCATCGCCGCATAAATATTTAATTTCCTCTTGTATCGGATGTCTGTCGTAGTATGTAGAGTGGAATCTTTTAATTCGACGGAGAGGCATTTACTTTTCTCCAGAAATAAATGCATCGCCGCATAAATATTTAACTTCTTCTTGTATCGGATGTCTGTCATAGTATGTAGAGATGAATCTTGTTTATTTTAATGGAGAGGCATTCACTTTTCCCCAGAAATAAATGCATCGATGCATAAATATTTAATTTCTTCTTGTATCGGATGTCTGTCGTAGTATGTAGAGTAGAATCTTTTAATTCAATGGAGAGGCATTTATTTTTCTCCAGAAATAAATGCATCGCCGAATAATATTTAAAATCTTCTTCTGTAGGATGTCTGTAGTATTAAGTAGAGATTAATCTTGTTTATTTTAACGGAGAGGCTTTTACTTTTCTCCAGAAATAAATGCATCGCCGCATAAATATTTAAATTCTTCTTCTGTAGGATGTCTGTAGTATTAGGTAGAGATGAATCTTGTTTATTTTAACGGAGAGGCATTTACTTTTCCCCAGAAATAAATGCATCGCCGCATAAATATTTAATTTCTTCTTGTATCGGATGTCTGGCTTAGTATGTAGAGATGAATCTTGTTTATTTTAACGGAGAGGCATTCACTTTTCTCCAGAAATAAATGCATCGCCGCATAAATATTTAAATTCCTCTTCTTTCGGATGTCTGTAGTGTTATGTAGAGATGAATCCTGTTTATTTTAACGGAGACGCATTTAATTTTCTCCAGAAATAAATGCATCGCCGCATAAATATTTAAATTCTTCTTCTGTAGGATGTCTGTAGTATTACGTAGAGATGAATCTTGTTTATTTTAACGGAGAGGCATTTACTTTTCTCCAGAAATAAATGCATCGCCGCATAAATATTTAAATTCTTCTTCTGTAGGATGTCTGTAGTATTATGTAGAGATGAATCTTGTTTATTTTAACGGAGAGGCATTTACTTTTCTCCAGAAATAAATGCATCGCCGCATAAATATTTAACTTCTTCTTGTATCGGATGTCTGTCGTAGTATGTAGAGATGAATCTTGTTTATTTTAACGGAGAGGCATTCACTTTTCCCCAGATATAAATGCATCGCCGCATAAATATTTAATTTCTTCTTGTATCGAATGTCTGTCGTAGTATGTAGAGTAGAATCTTTTAATTCAACGGAGAGGCATTTACTTTTCTCCAGAAATAAATGCATCGCCGAATAATATTTAAATTCCTCTTCTTTCGGATGTCTGTCGTATTATGTAGAGTGGAATCTTAAATATTTCAACGGAGAGGCATTTACTTTTCTCCAGAAATAAATGCATCGCCGCATTAATATTTAAAATCTTCTTCTGTAGGATGTCTGTAGTATTAAGTAGAGATTAATCTTGTTTATTTTAACGGAGAGGCATTTACTTTTCTCCAGAAATAAATGCATCGCCGCATAAATATTTAAATTCTTCTTCTGTAGGATGTCTGTAGTATTAGGTAGAGATGAATCTTGTTTAATTTAACGGAGAGGCATTTACTTTTCCCCAGAAATAAATGCATCGCCGCATAAATATTTAATTTCTTCTTGTATCGGATGACTGGCTTAGTATGTAGAGTAGAATCTTTTAATTCAACGGAGAGGCATTTACTTTTCTCCAGAAATAAATGCATCGCCGCATAAATATTTAATTTCTTCTTGTATCAGATGTCTGTCGTAGTATGAAGAGACGAATCCTGTTTATTCTAACGGAGAGGCATTCACTTTTTTTCAGAAATAAATGCATCGCCGCATAAATATTTAAATTCTTCTTCTGTAAGATGTCTGTAGTATTATGTAGAGATGAATCTTGTTTATTTTAACGGAGAGGCATTTACTTTTTTCCAGAAATAAATGCATCACCGCATAAATATTTAATTTCTTCTTGTATCGGATGTCTGTCATAGTATGTAGAGATGAATCTTGTTTATTCTAACGGAGAGGCATTCACTTTTTTTCAGAAATAAATGCATCGCCGCATAAATATTTAAATTCTTCTTCTGTAAGATGTCTGTAGTATTATGTAGAGATGAATCTTGTTTATTTTAACGGTGAGGCATTTACTTTTTTCCAGAAATAAATGCATCATCGCATAAATATTTAATTTCTTCTTGTATCAGATGTCTGTCGTAGTATGAAGAGACGAATCCTGTTTATTTTAACGGAGACGCATTTACTTTTCCCCAGAAATAAATGCATCGCCGCATAAATATTTAATTTCTTCTTCTGTAGGATGTGTGTCGTATTATGAGAGATGAATCTTGTTTATTTTAACGGAGAGGCATTTACTTTTCCCCAGAAATAAATGCATCGCCGCATAAATATTTAATTTCTTCTTCTGTAGGATGTCTGTAGTATTATGTACAGATGAATCTTGTTTATTTTAACGGAGAGGTATTTACTTTTCCCCAGAAATAAATGCATCGCCGCATAATTATTTAAATTCTTCTTCTGTCGGATGTCTGTAGTATTATGTAGAGATGAATCTTGTTTATTTTAACGGAGAGGCATTTACTTTTCTCCAGAAATAAATGCATCGCCGCATAAATATTTAATTTCCTCTTGTATCGGATGTCTGTCGTAGTATGTAGAGTAGAATCTTTTAATTCAACGGAGAGGCATTTACTTTTCTCCAGAAATAAATGCATCGCCGAATAATATTTAAATTCCTCTTCTTTCGGATGTCTGTCGTATTATGTAGAGTGGAATCTTAAATATTTCAACGGAGAGGCATTTACTTTTCTCCAGAAATAAATGCATCGCCGCATTAATATTTAAAATCTTCTTCTGTAGGATGTCTGTAGTATTAAGTAGAGATTAATCTTGTTTATTTTAACGGAGAGGCATTTACTTTTCTCCAGAAATAAATGCATCGCCTCATAAATATTTAAATTCTTCTTCTGTAGGATGTCTGTAGTATTAGGTAGAGATGAATCTTGTTTATTTTAACGGAGAGGCATTTACTTTTCCCCAGAAATAAATGCATCGCCGCATAAATATTTAACTTCTTCTTGTATCGGATGTCTGTCGTTGTATGTAGAGATGAATCTTGTTTATTTTAACGGAGAGGCATTTACTTTTCTCCAGAAATAAATTCATCGCCGAATAATATTTAAATTTCTCTTCTTTCGGATGTCTGTCGTATTATGTAGAGTGGAATCTTGATTATTTCAACGGAGAGGCATTTACTTTTCTCCAGAAATAAATGCATCGCCGCATAAATATTTAATTTCCTCTTGTATCGGATGTCTGTCGAAGTATGTAGAGTGGAATCTTTTAATTCGACGGAGAGGCATTTATTTTTTTCCAGAAATAAATGCATCGCCGCATAAATATTTAAATTCTTCTTGTATAGGATGTCTGTCGTAGTACGTAGAGATGAATCTTGTTTATTTTAACGGAGAGGCATTTACTTTTCCCCAGAAATAAATGCATCGCCGCATAAATATTTAATTTCTTCTTGTATCGGATGTCTGTCGTAGTATGTAGAGTAGAATCTTTTAATTCAACGGAGAGGCATTTACTTTTCTCCAGAAATAAATGCATCGCCGCATTAATATTTAAAATCTTCTTCTGTAGGATGTCTGTAGTATTAAGTAGAGATTAATCTTGTTTATTTTAACGGAGAGGCATTTACTTTTCTCCAGAAATAAATGGATCGCCGCATAAATATTTAAATTCTTCTTCTGTAGGATGCCTGTAGTATTAGGTAGAGATGAATCTTGTTTATTTTAACGGAGAGGCATTTACTTTTCCCCAGAAATAAATGCATCGCCGCAGAAATATTTAATTTCTTCTTGTATCGGATGTCTGGCTTAGTATGTAGAGTAGAATCTTTTAATTCAACGGAGAGGCATTTACTTTTCTCCAGAAATAAATGCATCGCCGCATAAACATTTAAATTCTTCTTCTGTCGGATATCCGTAGTATTATGTAGAGATGAATCTTATTTATTTTAACGGAGAGGCATTTACTTTTCTCCAGAAATAAATGCATCGCCGCATAAATATTTAATTTCTTCTTGTATCGGATGTCTGTCGTAGTATGAAGAGACGAATCCTGTTTATTTTAACGGAGACGCATTTACTTTTCCCCAGAAATAAATGCATCGCCGCATAAATATTTAATTTCTTCTTCTGTAGGATGTATGTAGTATTATGTAGAAATGAATCTTGTTTATTTTAACGGAGAGGCATTTACTTTTCTCCAGAAATAAATGCATCGCCGCATAAATATTTAAATTCTTCTTCTGTAGGATGTGTATCGTATTATGAGAGATGAATCTTGTTTATTTTAACGGAGAGGCATTTACTTTTCCCCAGAAATAAATGCATCGCCGCATAAATATTTAATTTCTTCTTCTGTAGGATGTCTGTAGTATTATGTAGAGATGAATCTTTTTTATTTTAACGGAGAGGCATTTACTTTTCCCCAGAAATAAATGCATCGCCGCATAAATATTTAACTTCTTCTTGTATCGGATGTCTGTCGTAGTATGTAGAGATGAATCTTGTTTATTTTAACGGAGAGGCATTCACTTTTCCCCAGAAATAAATGCATCGCCTCATAAATATTTAATTTCTTCTTGTATCGAATGTCTGTCGTAGTATGTAGAGTAGAATCTTTTAATTCAACGGAGAGGCATTTACTTTTCTCCAGAAATAAATGCATCGCCGAATAATATTTAAATTCCTCTTCTTTCGGATGTCTGTCGTATTATGTAGAGTGGAATCTTAAATATTTCAACGGAGAGGCATTTACTTTTCTCCAGAAATAAATGCATCGCCGCATTAATATTTAAAATCTTCTTCTGTATGATGTCTGTAGTATTAAGTAGAGATTAATCTTGTTTATTTTAACGGAGAGGCATTTACTTTTCTCCAGAAATAAATGCATCGCCGCATAAATATTTAAATTCTTCTTCTGTAGGATGTCTGTAGTATTAGGTAGAGATGAATCTTGTTTAATTTAACGGAGAGGCCTTTACTTTTCCCCAGAAATAAATGCATCGCCGCATAAATATTTAATTTCTTCTTGTATCGGATGTCTGGCTTAGTATGTAGAGTAGAATCTTTTAATTCAACGGAGAGGCATTTACTTTTCTCCAGAAATAAATGCATCGCCGCATAAACATTTAAATTCTTCTTCTGTCGGATATCCGTAGTATTATGTAGAGATGAATCTTATTTATTTTAACGGAGAGGCATTTACTTTTCTCCAGAAATAAATGCATCGCCGCATAAATATTTAAATTCTTCTTCTGTAGGATATCTGTAGTATTAGGTAAAGATGAATCTTGTTTATTTTAACAGGGAACATTTACTTTTCCCCAGAAATAAATGCATCGCCGCATAAATATTTAATTTCTTCTTGTATCGGATGTCTGTCTTAGTATGTAGAGTAGAATCTTGTTTATTTCAACCGAGAGGCATTTACTTTTCTCCAGAAACAAATGCATCGCCGCATAAATATTTAATTTCTTCTTGTATCGGATGTCTGTCATAGTATGTAGAGATGAATCTTGTTTATTCTAACGGAGAGGCATTCACTTTTTTTCAGAAATAAATGCATCGCCGCATAAATATTTAAATTCTTCTTCTGTAAGATGTCTGTAGTATTACGTAGAGATGAATCTTGTTTATTTTAACGGAGAGGCATTTACTTTTTTCCAGAAATAAATGCATCACCGCATAAATATTTAATTTCTTCTTGTATCAGATGTCTGTCGTAGTATGAAGAGACGAATCCTGTTTATTTTAACGGAGACGCATTTACTTTTCCCCAGAAATAAATGCATCGCCGCATAAATATTTAAATTCTTCTTCTGTAGGATGTGTGTCGTATTATGAGAGATGAATCTTGTTTATTTTAACGGAGAGGCATTTACTTTTCCCCAGAAATAAATGCATCGCCGCATAAATATTTAATTTCTTCTTCTGTAGGATGTCTGTAGTATTATGTACAGATGAATCTTGTTTATTTTAACGGAGAGGCATTTACTTTTCCCCAGAAATAAATGCATCGCCGCATAAATATTTAATTTCTTCTTCTGTAGGATGTATGTAGTATTATGTAGAAATGAATCTTGTTTATTTTAACGGAGAGGCATTTACTTTTCTCCAGAAATAAATGCATCGCCGAATAGATATTTAAATTCTTCTTCTGTAGGATGTGTGTCGTATTATGAGAGATGAATCTTGTTTATTTTAACGGAGAGGCATTTACTTTTCACCAGAAATAAATGCATCGCCGCATAAATATTTAATTTCTTCTTCTGTAGGATGTCTGTAGTATTATGTACAGATGAATCTTGTTTATTTTAACGGAGAGGCATTTACTTTTCCCCAGAAATAAATGCATCGCCGCATAATTATTTAAATTCTTCTTCTGTCGGATGTCTGTAGTATTATGTAGAGATGAATCTTGTTTATTTTAACGGAGAGGCATTTACTTTTCTCCAGAAATAAATGCATCGCCGCATTAATATTTAAAATCTTCTTCTGTAGGATGTCTGTAGTATTAAGTAGAGATTAATCTTGTTTATTTTAACGGAGAGGCATTTACTTTTCTCCAGAAATAAATGCATCGCCGCATAAATATTTAAATTCTTCTTCTGTAGGATGTCTGTAGTATTAGGTAGAGATGAATCTTGTTTATTTTAACGGAGAGGCATTTACTTTTCCCCAGAAATAAATGCATCGCCGCATAAATATTTAATTTCTTCTTGTATCGGATGTCTGGCTTAGTATGTAGAGTAGAATCTTTTAATTCAACGGAGAGGAATTTACCTTTCTCCAGAAATAAATGCATCGCCGAATAATATTTAAATTCCTCTTCTTTCGGATGTCTGTCGTATTATGTAGAGTGGAATCTTGATTATTTCAACGGAGAGGCATTTACTTTTCTCCAGAAATAAATGCATCGCCGCATAAATATTTAATTTCCTCTTGTATCGGATGTCTGTCGTAGTATGTAGAGTGGAATCTTTTAATTCGATGGAGAGGCATTTACTTTTTTCCAGAAATAAATGCATCGCCGCATAAATATTTAAATTCTTCTTGTATCGGATGTCTGTCGTAGTACGTAGAGATGAATCTTGTTTATTTTAACGGAGAAGCATTCACTTTTCCCCAGAAATAAATGCATCGCCGCATAAATATTTAATTTCTTCTTGTATCGGATGTCTGTTGTAGTATGTAGAGTAGAATCTTTTAATTCAACGGAGAGGCATTTACTTTTCTCCAGAAATAAATGCATCGCCGCATTAATATTTAAAATCTTCTTCTGTAGGATGTCTGTAGTATTAGGTAGAGATGAATCTTGTTTATTTTAACGGAGAGGCATTTACTTTTCCCCAGAAATAAATGCATCGCCGCATAAATATTTAATTTCTTCTTGTATCGGATGTCTGGCTTAGTATGTAGAGTAGAATCTTTTAATTCAATGGAGAGGCATTTACTTTTCTCCAGAAATAAATGCATCGCCGCATAAATATTTAAATTCTTCTTCTGTAGGATGTCTGTCGTAGTATGTAGAGATGAATCTTGTTTATTTTAACGGAGAGGCATTCACTTTTCTCCAGAAATAAATGCATCGCCGCATAAATATTTAAATTCCTCTTCTTTCGGATGTCTGTCGTATTATGTAGATTGGAATCCTGTTTATTTTAACGGAGACGCATTTACTTTTCTCCAGAAATAAATGCATCGCCGCATAAATATTTAAATTCTTCTTCTGTAGGATGTCTGTAGTATTATGTAGACATGAATCTTGTTTATTTTAACGGAGAGGCATTTACTTTTCCCCAGAAATAAATGCATCGCCGCATAAATATTTAATTTCTACTTGTATCGAATGTCTGTCTTAGTACGTAGAGTGGAATCTTTCAATTCGACGGAGAGGCATTTACTTTTCTCCAGAAATAAATGCATCGCCGCATAAATATTTAAATTCTTCTTCTGTCGGATGTCCGTAGTATTATGTAGAGATGAATCTTGTTTATTTTAACGGAGAGGCATTTACTTTTCTCCAGAAATAAATGCATCGCCGCATAAATATTTAAATTCTTCTTCTGTAGGATGTCTGTAGTATTAGGTAAAGATGAATCTTGTTTATTTTAACGGGGAACATTTACTTTTCCCCAGAAATAAATACATCGCCGCTTAAATATTTAATTTCTTCTTGTATCGGATGTCTGTCTTAGTATGTAGAGTAGAATCTTGTTTATTTCAACAGAGAGGCATTTACTTTTCTCCAGAAACAAATGCATCGCCGCATAAATATTTAATTTCTTCTTGTATCGGATGTCTGTCATAGTATGTAGAGATGAATCTTGTTTATTCTAACGGAGAGGCATTCACTTTTTTTCAGAAATAAATGCATCGCCGCATAAATATTTAAATTCTTCTTCTGTAAGATGTCTGTAGTATTACGTAGAGATGAATCTTGTTTATTTTAACGGAGAGGCATTTACTTTTTTCCAGAAATAAATGCATCACCGCATAAATATTTAATTTCTTCTTGTATCAGATGTCTGTCGTAGTATGAAGAGACGAATCCTGTTTATTTTAACGGAGACGCATTTACTTTTCCCCAGAAATAAATGCATCGCCGCATAAATATTTAATTTCTTCTTCTGTAGGATGTATGTAGTATTATGTAGAAATGAATCTTGTTTATTTTAACGGAGAGGCATTTACTTTTCTCCAGAAATAAATGCATCGCCGCATAAATATTTAAATTCTTCTTCTGTAGGATGTGTGTCGTATTATGAGAGATGAATCTTGTTTATTTTAACGGAGAGGCATTTACTTTTCCCCAGAAATAAATGCATCGCCGCATAAATATTTAATTTCTTCTTCTGTAGGATGTCTGTAGTATTATGTACAGATGAATCTTGTTTATTTTAACGGAGAGGCATTTACTTTTCCCCAGAAATAAATGCATCGCCGCATAAATATTTAATTTCTTCTTCTGTAGGATGTATGTAGTATTATGTAGAAATGAATCTTGTTTATTTTAACGGAAAGGCATTTACTTTTCTCCAAAAATAAATGCATCGCCGCATAGATATTTAAATTCTTCTTCTGTAGGATGTGTGTCGTATTATGAGAGATGAATCTTGTTTATTTTAACGGAGAGGCATTTACTTTTCCCCAGAAATAAATGCATCGCCGCATAAATATTTAATTTCTTCTTCTGTAGGATGTCTGTAGTATTATGTACAGATGAATCTTGTTTATTTTAACGGAGAGGCATTTACTTTTCCCCAGAAATAAATGCATCGCCGCATAATTATTTAAATTCTTCTTCTGTCGGATGTCTGTAGTATTATGTAGAGATGAATCTTGTTTATTTTAACGGAGAGGCATTTACTTTTCTCCAGAAATAAATGCATCGCCGCATTAATATTTAAAATCTTCTTCTGTAGGATGTCTGTAGTATTAAGTAGAGATTAATCTTGTTTATTTTAACGGAGAGGCATTTACTTTTCTCCAGAAATAAATGCATCGCCGCATAAATATTTAAATTCTTCTTCTGTAGGATGTCTGTAGTATTAGGTAGAGATGAATCTTGTTTATTTTAACGGAGAGGCATTTACTTTTCCCCAGAAATAAATGCATCGCCGCATAAATATTTAATTTCTTCTTGTATCGGATGTCTGGCTTAGTATGTAGAGTAGAATCTTTTAATTCAACGGAGAGGAATTTACCTTTCTCCAGAAATAAATGCATCGCCGAATAATATTTAAATTCCTCTTCTTTCGGATGTCTGTCGTATTATGTAGAGTGGAATCTTGATTATTTCAACGGAGAGGCATTTACTTTTCTCCAGAAATAAATGCATCGCCGCATAAATATTTAATTTCCTCTTGTATCGGATGTCTGTCGTAGTATGTAGAGTGGAATCTTTTAATTCGATGGAGAGGCATTTACTTTTTTCCAGAAATAAATGCATCGCCGCATAAATATTTAAATTCTTCTTGTATCGGATGTCTGTCGTAGTACGTAGAGATGAATCTTGTTTATTTTAACGGAGAGGCATTCACTTTTCCCCAGAAATAAATGCATCGCCGCATAAATATTTAATTTCTTCTTGTATCGGATGTCTGTTGTAGTATGTAGAGTAGAATCTTTTAATTCAACGGAGAGGCATTTACTTTTCTCCAGAAATAAATGCATCGCCGCATTAATATTTAAAATCTTCTTCTGTAGGATGTCTGTAGTATTAGGTAGAGATGAATCTTGTTTATTTTAACGGAGAGGCATTTACTTTCCCCAGAAATAAATGCATCGCCGCATAAATATTTAATTTCTACTTGTATCGAATGTCTGTCTTAGTACGTAGAGTGGAATCTTTCAATTCGACGGAGAGGCATTTACTTTTCTCCAGAAATAAATGCATCGCCGCATAAATATTTAAATTCTTCTTCTGTCGGATGTCCGTAGTATTATGTAGAGATGAATCTTGTTTATTTTAACGGAGAGGCATTTACTTTTCTCCAGAAATAAATGCATCGCCGCATAAATATTTAAATTCTTCTTCTGTAGGATGTCTGTAGTATTAGGTAAAGATGAATCTTGTTTATTTTAACGGGGAACATTTACTTTTCCCCAGAAATAAATGCATCGCCGCTTAAATATTTAATTTCTTCTTGTATCGGATGTCTGTCTTAGTATGTAGAGTAGAATCTTGTTTATTTCAACAGAGAGGCATTTACTTTTCTCCAGAAACAAATGCATTGCCGCATAAATATTTAATTTCTTCTTGTATCGGATGTCTGTCATAGTATGTAGAGATGAATCTTGTTTATTCTAACGGAGAGGCATTCACTTTTTTTCAGAAATAAATGCATCGCCGCATAAATATTTAAATTCTTCTTCTGTCGGATGTCTGTAGTATTATGTAGAGATGAATCTTGTTTATTTTAACGGAGAGGCATTTACTTTTTTCCAGAAATAAATGCATCGCCGCATAAATATTTAAATTCTTGTATCGGATGTCTGTCGTAGTATGTAGAGATGAAACTTGTTTATTTTAACGGAGAGGCATTTACTTTTCTCCAGAAATAAATGCATCGCCGCATAAATATTTAACTTCTTCTTGTATCGGATGTCTGTCGTAGTATGTAGAGATGAATCTTGTTTATTTTAACGGAGAGGCATTCACTTTTCCCCAGAAATAAATGCATCGCCGCATAAATATTTAATTTCTTCTTGTATCGGATGTCTGTCGTAGTATGTAGAGTAGAATCTTTTAATTCAACGGAGAGGCATTTACTTTTCTCCTGAAATAAATGCATCGCCGAAATATTTAAATTCCTCTTCTTTCGGATGTCTGTCGTATTATGTAGAGTGGAATCTTAATTATTTCAACGGAGAGGCATTTACTTTTCTCCAGAAATAAATGCATCTCCGCATTAATATTTGAAATCTTCAACTGTAGGATGTCTGTAATATTAAGTAGAGATTAATCTTGTTTATTTTAACGGAGAGGCATTTACTTTTCTCCAGAAATAAATGCATCGCCGCATAAATATTTAAATTCTTCTTCTGTAGGATGTCTGTAGTATTAGGTAGAGATGAATCTTGTTTATTTTAACGGAGAGGCATTTACTTTTCCCCAGAAATAAATGCATCGCCGGATAAATATTTAATTTCTTCTTGTATCGGATGTCTGTCTTAGTATATAGAGTAGAATCTTGTTTATTTCAACGGAGAGGCATTTACTTTTCTCCAGAAATAAATGCATCGCCGCATAAATATTTAATTTCTTCTTCTGTAAGATGTCTGTAGTATTATGTAGAGATGAATCTTGTTTATTTTAACGGAGAGGCATTTACTTTTTTCCAGAAATAAATGCATCACCGCATAAATATTTAATTTCTTCTTGTATCGGATGTCTGTCGTAGTATGAAGAGACGAATCCTGTTTATTTTAACGGAGACGCATTTACTTTTCCCCAGAAATAAATGCATCGCCGCATAAATATTTAATTCCTTCTTCTGTAGGATGTGTATCGTATTATGAGAGATGAATCTTGTTTATTTTAACGGAGAGGCATTTACTTTTCCCCAGAAATAAATGCATCGCCGCATAAATATTTAATTTCTTCTTCTGTAGGATGTCTGTAGTATTATGTAGAGATGAATCTTTTTTATTTTAACGGAGAGGCATTTACTTTTCCCCAGAAATAAATGCATCGCCGCATAAATATTTAATTTCTTCTTGTATCGGATGTCTGGCTTAGTATGTAGAGATGAATCTTGTTTATTTTATCGGAGAGGCATTCACTTTTCTCCAGAAATAAATGCATCGCCGCATAAATATTTAAATTCCTCTTCTTTCGGATGTCTGTAGTGTTATGTAGAGATGAATCCTGTTTATTTTAACGGAGACGCATTTAATTTTCTCCAGAAATAAATGCATCGCCGCATAAATATTTAAATTCTTCTTCTGTAGGATGTCTGTAGTATTACGTAGAGATGAATCTTGTTTATTTTAACGGAGAGGCATTTACTTTTTTCCAGAAATAAATGCATCGCCGCATAAATATTTAAATTCTTGTATCGGATGTCTGTCGTAGTATGTAGAGATGAAACTTGTTTATTTTAACGGAGAGGCATTTACTTTTCTCCAGGAATAAATGCATCGCCGCATAAATATTTAACTTCTTCTTGTATCGGATGTCTGTCGTAGTATGTAGAGATGAATCTTGTTTATTTTAACGGAGAGGCATTTACTTTTCTCCAGAATTAAATGCATCGCCGAATAATATTTAAATTCCTCTTCTTTCGGATGTCTGTCGTATTATGTAGAGTGGAATCTTAAATATTTCAACGGAGAGGCATTTACTTTTTTCCAGAAATAAATGCATCGCCGCATTAATATTTAAAATCTTCTTCTGTAGGATGTCTGTAGTATTAAGTAGAGATTAATCTTGTTTATTTTAACGGAGAGGCATTTACTTTTCTCCAGAAATAAATGCATCGCCGCATAAATATTTAATTTCTTCTTCTGTAAGATGTCTGTAGTATTATGTAGAGATGAATCTTGTTTATTTTAACGGAGAGGCATTTACTTTTTTCCAGAAATAAATGCATCACCGCATAAATATTTAATTTCTTCTTGTATCGGATGTCTGTCGTAGTATGAAGAGACGAATCCTGTTTATTTTAACGGAGACGCATTTACTTTTCCCCAGAAATAAATGCATCGCCGCATAAATGTTTAATTTCTTCTTCTGTAGGATGTATGTAGTATTATGTAGAAATGAATCTTGTTTATTTTAACGGAGAGGCATTTACTTTTCTCCAGAAATAAATGCATCGCCGCATAAATATTTAAATTCTTCTTCTGTAGGATGTGTATCGTATTATGAGAGATGAATCTTGTTTATTTTAACGGAGAGGCATTTACTTTTCTCCAGAAATAAATGCATCGCCGCATAAATATTTAATTTCCTCTTGTATCGGATGTCTGTCGTAGTATGTAGAGTGGAATCTTTTAATTCGATGGAGAGGCATTTACTTTTTTCCAGAAATAAATGCATCGCCGCATAAATATTTAAATTCTTCTTGTATCGGATGTCTGTCGTAGTACGTAGAGATGAATCTTGTTTATTTTAACGGAGAGGCATTCACTTTTCCCCAGAAATAAATGCATCGCCGCATAAATATTTAATTTCTTCTTGTATCGGATGTCTGTTGTAGTATGTAGAGTAGAATCTTTTAATTCAACGGAGAGGCATTTACTTTTCTCCAGAAATAAATGCATCGCCGCATTAATATTTAAAATCTTCTTCTGTAGGTTGTCTGTAGTATTAGGTAGAGATGAATCTTGTTTATTTTAACGGAGAGGCATTTACTTTTCCCCAGAAATAAATGCATCGCCGCATAAATATTTAATTTCTTCTTGTATCGGATGTCTGGCTTAGTATGTAGAGTAGAATCTTTTAATTCAATGGAGAGGCATTTACTTTTCTCCAGAAATAAATGCATCGCCGCATAAACATTTAAATTCTTCTTCTGTCGGATGTCCGTAGTATTATGTAGAGATGAATCTTGTTTATTTTAACGGAGAGGCATTTACTTTTCCCAAGAAATAAATGCATCACCGCATAAATATTTAATGTCGTCTTGTATCGGATGTCTGTCGTAGTATGTAGAGATGAATCTTGTTTATTTTAACGGAGAGGCATTCACTTTTCTCCAGAAATAAATCCATCGCCGCATAAATATTTAAATTCCTCTTCTTTCGGATGTCTGTCGTATTATGTAGAGTGGAATCCTGTTTATTTTAACGGAGACGCATTTACTTTTCTCCAGAAATAAATGCATCGCCGCATAAATATTTAAATTCTTCTTCTGTAGGATGTCTGTAGTATTATGTAGAGATGAATCTTGTTTATTTTAATGGAGAGGCATTTACTTTTCCCCAGAAATAAATGCATCGCCGCATAAATATTTAATTTCTACTTGTATCGAATGTCTGTCTTAGTACGTAGAGTGGAATCTTCAATTCGACGGAGAGGCATTTACTTTTCTCCAGAAATAAATGCATCGCCGCATAAATATTTAAATTCTTCTTCTGTCGGATGTCCGTAGTATTATGTAGAGATGAATCTTGTTTATTTTAACGGAGAGGCATTTACTTTTCTCCAGAAATAAATGCATCGCCGCATAAATATTTAAATTCTTCTTCTGTAGGATGTCTGTAGTATTAGGTAAAGATGAATCTTGTTTATTTTAACGGGGAACATTTACTTTTCCCCAGAAATAAATGCATCGCCGCTTAAATATTTAATTTCTTCTTGTATCGGATGTCTGTCTTAGTATGTAGAGTAGAATCTTGTTTATTTCAACAGAGAGGCATTTACTTTTCTCCAGAAACAAATGCATCGCCGCATAAATATTTAATTTCTTCTTGTATCGGATGTCTGTCATAGTATGTAGAGATGAATCTTGTTTATTCTAACGGAGAGGCATTCACTTTTTTTCAGAAATAAATGCATCGCCGCATAAATATTTAAATTCTTCTTCTGTAAGATGTCTGTCGTAGTATGAAGAGACGAATCCTGTTTATTTTAACGGAGACGCATTTACTTTTCCCCAGAAATAAATGCATCGCCGCATAAATATTTAATTTCTTCTTCTGTAGGATGTATGTAGTATTATGTAGAAATGAATCTTGTTTATTTTAACGGAGAGGCATTTACTTTTCCCCAGAAATAAATGCATCGCCGCATAAATATTTAATTTCTTCTTCTGTAGGATGTCTGTAGTATTATGTACAGATGAATCTTGTTTATTTTAACGGAGAGGCATTTACTTTTCCCCAGAAATAAATGCATCGCCGCATAATTATTTAAATTCTTCTTCTGTCGGATGTCTATAGTATTATGTAGAGATGAATCTTGTTTATTTTAACGGAGAGGCATTTACTTTTTTCCAGAAGTAAATGCATCGCCGCATAAATATTTAAATTCTTGTATCGGATGTCTGTCGTAGTATGTAGAGATGAAACTTGTTTATTTTAACGGAGAGGCATTTACTTTTCTCCAGAAATAAATGCATCGCCGCATAAATATTTAACTTCTTCTTGTATCGGATGTCTGTCGTAGTATGTAGAGATGAATCTTGTTTATTTTAACGGAGAGGCATTCACTTTTCCCCAGAAATAAATGCATCGCCGCATAAATATTTAATTTTTTCTTGTATCGGATGTCTGTCGTAGTATGTAGAGTAGAATCTTTTAATTCAACGGAGAGGCATTTACTTTTCTCCAGAAATAAATGCATCGCCGAATAATATTTAAATTCCTCTTCTTTCGGATGTCTGTCGTATTATGTAGAGTGGAATCTTAATTATTTCAACGGAGAGGCATTTACTTTTCTCCAGAAATAAATGCATCTCCGCATTAATATTTGAAATCTTCAACTGTAGGATGTCTGTAATATTAAGTAGAGATTAATCTTGTTTATTTTAACGGAGAGGCATTTACTTTTCTCCAGAAATAAATGCATCGCCGCATAAATATTTAAATTCTTCTTCTGTAGGATGTCTGTAGTATTAGGTAGAGATGAATCTTGTTTATTTTAACGGAGAGGCATTTACTTTTCCCCAGAAATAAATGCATCGCCGGATAAATATTTAATTTCTTCTTGTATCGGATGTCTGTCTTAGTATGTAGAGTAGAATCTTGTTTATTTCAACGGAGAGGCATTTACTTTTCTCCAGAAATAAATGCATCGCCGCATAAATATTTAATTTCTTCTTCTGTAAGATGTCTGTAGTATTATGTAGAGATGAATCTTGTTTATTTTAACGGAAAGGCATTTACTTTCTTCCAGAAATAAATGCATCACCGCATAAATATTTAATTTCTTCTTGTATCAGACGTCTGTCGTAGTATGAAGAGTCGAATCCTGTTTATTTTAACGGAGACGCATTTACTTTTCCCCAGAAATAAATGCATCGCCGCATGAATATTTTATTTCTTCTTCTGTAGGATGTATGTAGTATTATATAGAAATGAATCTTGTTTATTTTAACAGAGAGGCATTTACTTTTCCCCAGAAATAAATGCATCGCCGCATAAATATTTAATTTATTCTTGTATCGGATGTCTGTTTTAGTACGTAGAGTAGAATCTTTTAATTCAACGGAGAGGCATTTACTTTTCTCCAGAAATAAATGCATCGCCGCATAAATATTTAAATTCTTCTTCTGTCGGATGTCCGTAGTATTATGTAGAGATGAATCTTGTTTATTTTAACGGAGAGGAATTTACTTTTCAAAAGAAATAAATGCATCACCGCATAAATATTTAATTTATTCTTGTATCGGATGTCTGTTTTAGTACGTAGAGTAGAATCTTTTAATTCAACGGAGAGGCATTTACTTTTCTCCAGAAATAAATGCATCGCCGCATAAATATTTAATTTCTTCTTGTATCGGATGTCTGTCGTATTATGTAGAGTGGAATCTTAATTATTTCAACGGAGAGGCATTTACTTTTCTCCAGAAATAAATGCATCGCCGCATAAATATTTAAAATCTTCTTCTGTAGGATGTCTGTAGTATTAAGTAGAGATTAATCTTGTTTATTTTAACGGAGAGGCATTTACTTTTCTCCAGAAATAAATGCATCGCCACATAAATATTTAAATTCTTCTTCTGTAGGATATCTGTAGTATTAGGTAGAGATGAATCTTGTTTATTTTAACGGAGAACATTTACTTTTCCCCAGAAATAAATGCATCGCCGCATAAATATGTAATTTCTTCTTGTATCGGATGTCTGTCTTAGTATGTAGAGTAGAATCTTGTTTATTTCAACGGAGAGGCATTTACTTTTCTTCAGAAACAAATGCATCGCCGCATAAATATTTAATTTCTTCTTGTATCGGATGTCTGTCATAGTATGTAGAGATGAATCTTGTTTATTCTAACGGAGAGGCATTCACTTTTTTTCAGAAATTAATGCATCGCCGCATAAATATTTAAATTCTTCTTCTGTAAGATGTCTGTAGTATTATGTAGAGATGAATCTTGTTTATTTTAACGGAGAGGAATTTACTTTTCAAAAGAAATAAATGCATCACCGCATAAATATTTAATTTATTCTTGTATCGGATGTCTGTTTTAGTACGTAGAGTAGAATCTTTTGATTCAACGGAGAGGCATTTACTTTTCTCCAGAAATAAATGCATCGCCGCATAAATATTTAATTTCTTCTTGTATCGGATGTCTGTCGTATTATGTAGAGTGGAATCTTAATTATTTCAACGGAGAGGCATTTACTTTTCTCCAGAAATAAATGCATCGCCGCATAAATATTTAAATTCTTCTTCTGTAGGATGTCTGTAGTATAAGGTAGAGATGAATCTTGTTTATTTTAACGAAGAGGCATTTACTTTTCCCCAGAAATAAATGCATCGCCGCATAAATATTTAATTTCTTCTTGTATCGGATGTCTGTCGTAGTATGTAGAGTAGAATCTTTTAATTCAACGGAGAGGCATTTACTTTTCTCCAGAAATAAATGCATCGCCGCATAAATATTTAAAATCTTCTTCTGTAGGATGTCTGTAGTATTATGTAGAGATGAATCTTGTTTATTTTAACGAAGAGGCATTTACTTTTCCCCAGAAATAAATGCATCGCCGCATAAATATTTAATTTCTTCTTGTATCGGATGTCTGTCGTAGTATGTAGAGTGGAATCTTTTAATTCAACGGAGAGGCATTTACTTTTCTACAGAAATAAATGCATCGCCGCATAAATATTTAATTTCTTCTTGTATCGGATGTCTGTCTTAGTATGTAGAGTAAAATCTTTTAATTCAACGGAGAGGGATTTCCTTTTCTCCAGAAATAAATGCATCGCCACATAAATATTTAATTTCTTCATGTATCGGATGTCTGTCGTAGTAAGTAGAGTAGAATCTTTTAATTCAACGGAGAGGCATTTACTTTTCCCCAGAAATAAATGCATCGCCGCATAAATATTTAATTTCTTCTTGTATCGGATGTCTGTCGTATTATGTAGAGTGGAATCTTAATTATTTCAACGGAGAGGCATTTACTTTTCTCGAGAAATAAATGCATCGCCGCATAAATATTTAAAATCTTCTTCTGTAGGATGTCTGTAGTATTAAGTAGAGATTAATCTTGTTTATTTTAACGGAGAGGCATTTACTTTTCTCCAGAAATAAATGCATCGCCACATAAATATTTAAATTCTTCTTCTGTAGGATATCTGTAGTATTAGGTAGAGATGAATCTTGTTTATTTTAACGGAGAACATTTACTTTTCCCCAGAAATAAATGCATCGCCGCATAAATATGTAATTTCTTCTTGTATCGGATGTCTGTCTTAGTATGTAGAGTAGAATCTTGTTTATTTCAACGGAGAGGCATTTACTTTTCTTCAGAAACAAATGCATCGCCGCATAAATATTTAATTTCTTCTTGTATCGGATGTCTGTCATAGTATGTAGAGATGAATCTTGTTTATTCTAACGGAGAGGCATTCACTTTTTTTCAGAAATTAATGCATCGCCGCATAAATATTTAAATTCTTCTTCTGTAAGATGTCTGTAGTATTATGTAGAGATGAATCTTGTTTATTTTAACGGAGATGCATTTACTTTTTTCCAGAAATAAATGCATCACCGCATAAATATTTAATTTCTTCTTGTATCAGATGTCTGTCGTAGTATGAAGAGACGAATCCTGTTTATTTTAACGGAGACGCATTTACTTTTCCCCAGAAATAAATGCATCGCCGCATAAATATTTAATTTCTTCTTCTGTAGGATGTGTGTCGTATTATTTGAGATGAATCTTGTTTATTTTAACGGAGCGGCATTTACTTTTCCCCAGAAATAAATGCATCGCCGCATAAATATTTAATTTCTTCTTCTGTAGGATGTCTGTAGTATTATGTACAGATGAATCTTGTTTATTTTAACGGAGAGGCATTTACTTTTCCCCAGAAATAAATGCATCGCCGCATAATTATTTAAATTCTTCTTCTGTCGGATGTCTGTAGTATTATGTAGAGATGAATCTTGTTTATTTTAACGGAGAGGCATTTACTTTTCTCCAGAAATAAATGCATCGCCGCATAAATGTTTAAATTCTTCTTCTGTAGGATGTGTATCGTATTATGAGAGATGAATCTTGTTTATTTTAACGGAGAGGCATTTAATTTTCCCCAAAAATAAATGCATCGCCGCATAAATATTTAATTTCTTCTTGTATCGGATGTCTGTCGTAGTATGAAGAGACGAATCCTGTTTATTTTATAGGAGACGCATTTACTTTTCCCCAGAAATAAATGCATCGCCGCATAAATATTTAATTTCTTCTTCTGTAGGATGTATTTAGTATTATGTAGAAATGAATCTTGTTTATTTTAACGGAGAGGCATTTACTTTTCTCCAGAAATAAATGCATCGCCGCATAAATATTTAAATTCTTCTTCTGTAGGATGTGTATCGTATTATGAGAGATGAATCTTGTTTATTTTAACGGAGAGGCATTTACTTTTCCCCAGAAATAAATGCATCGCCGCATAAATATTTAATTTCTTCTTCTGTAGGAATTCTGTAGTATTATGTAGAGATGAATCTTGTTTATTTTAACGGAGAGGCATTTACTTTTCTCCAGAAATAAATGCATCGCCGCATAAATATTTAATTTCCTCTTGTATCGGATGTCTGTCGTAGTATGTAGAGTGGAATCTTTTAATTCGACGGAGAGGCATTTACTTTTCTCCAGAAATAAATGCATCGCCGCATAAATATTTAACTTCTTCTTGTATCGGATGTCTGTCATAGTATGTAGAGATGAATCTTGTTTATTTTAATGGAGAGGCATTCACTTTTCCCCAGAAATAAATGCATCGACGCATAAATATTTAATTTCTTCTTGTATCGGATGTCTGTCGTAGTATGTAGAGTAGAATCTTTTAATTCAATGGAGAGGCATTTATTTTTCTCCAGAAATAAATGCATCGCCGAATAATATTTAAAATCTTCTTCTGTAGGATGTCTGTAGTATTAAGTAGAGATTAATCTTGTTTATTTTAACGGAGAGGCATTTACTTTTCTCCAGAAATAAATGCATCGCCGCATAAATATTTAAATTCTTCTTCTGTAGGATGTCTGTAGTATTAGGTAGAGATGAATCTTGTTTATTTTAACGGAGAGGCATTTACTTTTCCCCAGAAATAAATGCATCGCCGCATAAATATTTAATTTCTTCTTGTATCGGATGTCTGGCTTAGTATGTAGAGATGAATCTTGTTTATTTTAACGGAGAGGCATTCACTTTTCTCCAGAAATAAATGCATCGCCGCATAAATATTTAAATTCCTCTTCTTTCGGATGTCTGTAGTGTTATGTAGAGATGAATCCTGTTTATTTTAACGGAGACGCATTTAATTTTCTCCAGAAATAAATGCATCGCCGCATAAATATTTAAATTCTTCTTCTGTAGGATGTCTGTAGTATTAAGTAGAGATTAATCTTGTTTATTTTAACGGAGAGGCATTTACTTTTCTCCAGAAATAAATGCATCACCGCATAAATATTTAAATTCTTCTTCTGTAGGATGTCTGTAGTATAAGGTAGAGATGAATCTTGTTTATTTTAACGAAGAGGCATTTACTTTTCCCCAGAAATAAATGCATCGCCGCATAAATATTTAATTTCTTCTTGTATCGGATGTCTGTCGTAGTATGTAGAGTAGAATCTTTTAATTCAACGGAGAGGCATTTACTTTTCTCCAGAAATAAATGCATCGCCGAATAAATATTTAAAATCTTCTTCTGTAGGATGTCTGTAGTATTATGTAGAGATGAATCTTGTTTATTTTAACGAAGAGGCATTTACTTTTCTCCAGAAATAAATGCATCACCGCATAAATATTTAAATTCTTCTTCTGTAGGATGTCTGTAGTATAAGGTAGAGATGAATCTTGTTTATCTTAACGAAGAGGCATTTACTTTTCCCCAGAAATAAATGCATCGCCGCATAAATATTTAATTTCTTCTTGTATCGGATGTCTGTCGTAGTATGTAGAGTGGAATCTTTTAATTCAACGGAGAGGCATTTACTTTTCTACAGAAATAAATGCATCGCCGCATAAATATTTAATTTCTTCTTGTATCGGATGTCTGTCTTAGTATGTAGAGTAAAATCTTTTAATTCAACGGAGAGGGATTTCCTTTTCTCCAGAAATAAATGCATCGCCGCATAAATATTTAAATTCCTCTTCTTTCGGATGTCTGTCGTATTATGTAGAGTGGAATCTTAATTATTTCAACGGAGAGGCATTTACTTTTCTCCAGAAATAAATGCATCGCCGCATAAATATTTAAAATCTTCTTCTGTAGGATGTCTGTAGTATTAAGTAGAGATTAATCTTGTTTATTTTAACGGAGAGGCATTTACTTTTCTCCAGAAATAAATGCATCGCCACATAAATATTTAAATTCTTCTTCTGTAGGATATCTGTAGTATTAGGTAGAGATGAATCTTGTTTATTTTAACGGAGAACATTTACTTTTCCCCAGAAATAAATGCATCGCCGCATAAATATGTAATTTCTTCTTGTATCGGATGTCTGTCTTAGTATGTAGAGTAGAATCTTGTTTATTTCAACGGAGAGGCATTTACTTTTCTTCAGAAACAAATGCATCGCCGCATAAATATTTAATTTCTTCATGTATCGGATGTCTGTCATAGTATGTAGAGATGAATCTTGTTTATTCTAACGGAGAGGCATTCACTTTTTTTCAGAAATTAATGCATCGCCGCATAAATATTTAAATTCTTCTTCTGTAAAATGTCTGTAGTATTATGTAGAGATGAATCTTGTTTATTTTAACGGAGATGCATTTACTTTTTTCCAGAAATAAATGCATCACCGCATAAATATTTAATTTCTTCTTGTATCAGATGTCTGTCGTAGTATGAAGAGACGAATCCTGTTTATTTTAACGGAGACGCATTTACTTTTCCCCAGAAATAAATGCATCGCCGCATAAATATTTAATTTCTTCTTCTGTAGGATGTGTGTCGTATTATTTGAGATGAATCTTGTTTATTTTAACGGAGCGGCATTTACTTTTCCCCAGAAATAAATGCATCGCCGCATAAATATTTAATTTCTTCTTCTGTAGGATGTCTGTAGTATTATGTACAGATGAATCTTGTTTATTTTAACGGAGAGGCATTTACTTTTCCCCAGAAATAAATGCATCGCCGCATAATTATTTAAATTCTTCTTCTGTCGGATGTCTGTAGTATTATGTAGAGATGAATCTTGTTTATTTTAACGGAGAGGCATTTACTTTTCTCCAGAAATAAATGCATCGCCGCATAAATGTTTAAATTCTTCTTCTGTAGGATGTGTATCGTATTATGAGAGATGAATCTTGTTTATTTTAACGGAGAGGCATTTAATTTTCCCCAAAAATAAATGCATCGCCGCATAAATATTTAATTTCTTCTTGTATCGGATGTCTGTCGTAGTATGAAGAGACGAATCCTGTTTATTTTATAGGAGACGCATTTACTTTTCCCCAGAAATAAATGCATCGCCGCATAAATATTTAATTTCTTCTTCTGTAGGATGTATTTAGTATTATGTAGAAATGAATCTTGTTTATTTTAACGGAGAGGCATTTACTTTTCTCCAGAAATAAATGCATCGCCGCATAAATATTTAAATTCTTCTTCTGTAGGATGTGTATCGTATTATGAGAGATGAATCTTGTTTATTTTAACGGAGAGGCATTTACTTTTCCCCAGAAATAAATGCATCGCCGCATAAATATTTAATTTCTTCTTCTGTAGGAATTCTGTAGTATTATGTAGAGATGAATCTTGTTTATTTTAACGGAGAGGCAATTACTTTTCTCCAGAAATAAATGCATCGCCGCATAAATATTTAATTTCCTCTTGTATCGGATGTCTGTCGTAGTATGTAGAGTGGAATCTTTTAATTCGACGGAGAGGCATTTACTTTTCTCCAGAAATAAATGCATCGCCGCATAAATATTTAACTTCTTCTTGTATCGGATGTCTGTCATAGTATGTAGAGATGAATCTTGTTTATTTTAATGGAGAGGCATTCACTTTTCCCCAGAAATAAATGCATCGACGCATAAATATTTAATTTCTTCTTGTATCGGATGTCTGTCGTAGTATGTAGAGTAGAATCTTTTAATTCAATGGAGAGGCATTTATTTTTCTCCAGAAATAAATGCATCGCCGAATAATATTTAAAATCTTCTTCTGTAGGATGTCTGTAGTATTAAGTAGAGATTAATCTTGTTTATTTTAACGGAGAGGCATTTACTTTTCTCCAGAAATAAATGCATCGCCGCATAAATATTTAAATTCTTCTTCTGTAGGATGTCTGTAGTATTAGGTAGAGATGAATCTTGTTTATTTTAACGGAGAGGCATTTACTTTTCCCCAGAAATAAATGCATCGCCGCATAAATATTTAATTTCTTCTTGTATCGGATGTCTGGCTTAGTATGTAGAGATGAATCTTGTTTATTTTAACGGAGAGGCATTCACTTTTCTCCAGAAATAAATGCATCGCCGCATAAATATTTAAATTCCTCTTCTTTCGGATGTCTGTAGTGTTATGTAGAGATGAATCCTGTTTATTTTAACGGAGACGCATTTAATTTTCTCCAGAAATAAATGCATCGCCGCATAAATATTTAAATTCTTCTTCTGTAGGATGTCTGTAGTATTATGTAGAGATGAATCTTGTTTATTTTAACGGAGAGGCATTTACTTTTCTCCAGAAATAAATGCATCGCCGCATAAATATTTAACTTCTTCTTGTATCGGATGTCTGTCGTAGTATGTAGAAATGAATCTTGTTTATTTTAACGGAGAGGCATTTACTTTTCTCCAGAAATAAATGCATCGCCGCATAAATATTTAAATTCTTCTTCTGTAGGATGTGTATCGTATTATGAGAGATGAATCTTGTTTATTTTAACGGAGAGGCATTTACTTTTCTCCAGAAATAAATGCATCGCCGCATAAATATTTAATTTCCTCTTGTATCGGATGTCTGTCGTAGTATGTAGAGTGGAATCTTTTAATTCGATGGAGAGGCATTTACTTTTTTCCAGAAATAAATGCATCGCCGCATAAATATTTAAATTCTTCTTGTATCGGATGTCTGTCGTAGTACGTAGAGATGAATCTTGTTTATTTTAACGGAGAGGCATTCACTTTTCCCCAGAAATAAATGCATCGCCGCATAAATATTTAATTTCTTCTTGTATCGGATGTCTGTTGTAGTATGTAGAGTAGAATCTTTTAATTCAACGGAGAGGCATTTACTTTTCTCCAGAAATAAATGCATCGCCGCATTAATATTTAAAATCTTCTTCTGTAGGTTGTCTGTAGTATTAGGTAGAGATGAATCTTGTTTATTTTAACGGAGAGGCATTTACTTTTCCCCAGAAATAAATGCATCGCCGCATAAATATTTAATTTCTTCTTGTATCGGATGTCTGGCTTAGTATGTAGAGTAGAATCTTTTAATTCAATGGAGAGGCATTTACTTTTCTCCAGAAATAAATGCATCGCCGCATAAACATTTAAATTCTTCTTCTGTCGGATGTCCGTAGTATTATGTAGAGATGAATCTTGTTTATTTTAACGGAGAGGCATTTACTTTTCCCAAGAAATAAATGCATCACCGCATAAATATTTAATGTCGTCTTGTATCGGATGTCTGTCGTAGTATGTAGAGATGAATCTTGTTTATTTTAACGGAGAGGCATTCACTTTTCTCCAGAAATAAATCCATCGCCGCATAAATATTTAAATTCCTCTTCTTTCGGATGTCTGTCGTATTATGTAGAGTGGAATCCTGTTTATTTTAACGGAGACGCATTTACTTTTCTCCAGAAATAAATGCATCGCCGCATAAATATTTAAATTCTTCTTCTGTAGGATGTCTGTAGTATTATGTAGAGATGAATCTTGTTTATTTTAATGGAGAGGCATTTACTTTTCCCCAGAAATAAATGCATCGCCGCATAAATATTTAATTTCTACTTGTATCGAATGTCTGTCTTAGTACGTAGAGTGGAATCTTCAATTCGACGGAGAGGCATTTACTTTTCTCCAGAAATAAATGCATCGCCGCATAAATATTTAAATTCTTCTTCTGTCGGATGTCCGTAGTATTATGTAGAGATGAATCTTGTTTATTTTAACGGAGAGGCATTTACTTTTCTCCAGAAATAAATGCATCGCCGCATAAATATTTAAATTCTTCTTCTGTAGGATGTCTGTAGTATTAGGTAAAGATGAATCTTGTTTATTTTAACGGGGAACATTTACTTTTCCCCAGAAATAAATGCATCGCCGCTTAAATATTTAATTTCTTCTTGTATCGGATGTCTGTCTTAGTATGTAGAGTAGAATCTTGTTTATTTCAACAGAGAGGCATTTACTTTTCTCCAGAAACAAATGCATCGCCGCATAAATATTTAATTTCTTCTTGTATCGGATGTCTGTCATAGTATGTAGAGATGAATCTTGTTTATTCTAACGGAGAGGCATTCACTTTTTTTCAGAAATAAATGCATCGCCGCATAAATATTTAAATTCTTCTTCTGTAAGATGTCTGTCGTAGTATGAAGAGACGAATCCTGTTTATTTTAACGGAGACGCATTTACTTTTCCCCAGAAATAAATGCATCGCCGCATAAATATTTAATTTCTTCTTCTGTAGGATGTATGTAGTATTATGTAGAAATGAATCTTGTTTATTTTAACGGAGAGGCATTTACTTTTCCCCAGAAATAAATGCATCGCCGCATAAATATTTAATTTCTTCTTCTGTAGGATGTCTGTAGTATTATGTACAGATGAATCTTGTTTATTTTAACGGAGAGGCATTTACTTTTCCCCAGAAATAAATGCATCGCCGCATAAATATTTAAATTCTTCTTCTGTCGGATGTCTATAGTATTATGTAGAGATGAATCTTGTTTATTTTAACGGAGAGGCATTTACTTTTTTCCAGAAGTAAATGCATCGCCGCATAAATATTTAAATTCTTGTATCGGATGTCTGTCGTAGTATGTAGAGATGAAACTTGTTTATTTTAACGGAGAGGCATTTACTTTTCTCCAGAAATAAATGCATCGCCGCATAAATATTTAACTTCTTCTTGTATCGGATGTCTGTCGTAGTATGTAGAGATGAATCTTGTTTATTTTAACGGAGAGGCATTCACTTTTCCCCAGAAATAAATGCATCGCCGCATAAATATTTAATTTTTTCTTGTATCGGATGTCTGTCGTAGTATGTAGAGTAGAATCTTTTAATTCAACGGAGAGGCATTTACTTTTCTCCAGAAATAAATGCATCGCCGAATAATATTTAAATTCCTCTTCTTTCGGATGTCTGTCGTATTATGTAGAGTGGAATCTTAATTATTTCAACGGAGAGGCATTTACTTTTCTCCAGAAATAAATGCATCTCCGCATTAATATTTGAAATCTTCAACTGTAGGATGTCTGTAATATTAAGTAGAGATTAATCTTGTTTATTTTAACGGAGAGGCATTTACTTTTCTCCAGAAATAAATGCATCGCCGCATAAATATTTAAATTCTTCTTCTGTAGGATGTCTGTAGTATTAGGTAGAGATGAATCTTGTTTATTTTAACGGAGAGGCATTTACTTTTCCCCAGAAATAAATGCATCGCCGGATAAATATTTAATTTCTTCTTGTATCGGATGTCTGTCTTAGTATGTAGAGTAGAATCTTGTTTATTTCAACGGAGAGGCATTTACTTTTCTCCAGAAATAAATGCATCGCCGCATAAATATTTAATTTCTTCTTCTGTAAGATGTCTGTAGTATTATGTAGAGATGAATCTTGTTTATTTTAACGGAAAGGCATTTACTTTCTTCCAGAAATAAATGCATCACCGCATAAATATTTAATTTCTTCTTGTATCAGACGTCTGTCGTAGTATGAAGAGTCGAATCCTGTTTATTTTAACGGAGACGCATTTACTTTTCCCCAGAAATAAATGCATCGCCGCATGAATATTTTATTTCTTCTTCTGTAGGATGTATGTAGTATTATATAGAAATGAATCTTGTTTATTTTAACAGAGAGGCATTTACTTTTCCCCAGAAATAAATGCATCGCCGCATAAATATTTAATTTATTCTTGTATCGGATGTCTGTTTTAGTACGTAGAGTAGAATCTTTTAATTCAACGGAGAGGCATTTACTTTTCTCCAGAAATAAATGCATCGCCGCATAAATATTTAAATTCTTCTTCTGTCGGATGTCCGTAGTATTATGTAGAGATGAATCTTGTTTATTTTAACGGAGAGGAATTTACTTTTCAAAAGAAATAAATGCATCACCGCATAAATATTTAATTTATTCTTGTATCGGATGTCTGTTTTAGTACGTAGAGTAGAATCTTTTAATTCAACGGAGAGGCATTTACTTTTCTCCAGAAATAAATGCATCGCCGCATAAATATTTAATTTCTTCTTGTATCGGATGTCTGTCGTATTATGTAGAGTGGAATCTTAATTATTTCAACGGAGAGGCATTTACTTTTCTCCAGAAATAAATGCATCGCCGCATAAATATTTAAAATCTTCTTCTGTAGGATGTCTGTAGTATTAAGTAGAGATTAATCTTGTTTATTTTAACGGAGAGGCATTTACTTTTCTCCAGAAATAAATGCATCGCCACATAAATATTTAAATTCTTCTTTTGTAGGATATCTGTAGTATTAGGTAGAGATGAATCTTGTTTATTTTAACGGAGAACATTTACTTTTCCCCAGAAATAAATGCATCGCCGCATAAATATGTAATTTCTTCTTGTATCGGATGTCTGTCTTAGTATGTAGAGTAGAATCTTGTTTATTTCAACGGAGAGGCATTTACTTTTCTTCAGAAACAAATGCATCGCCGCATAAATATTTAATTTCTTCTTGTATCGGATGTCTGTCATAGTATGTAGAGATGAATCTTGTTTATTCTAACGGAGAGGCATTCACTTTTTTTCAGAAATTAATGCATCGCCGCATAAATATTTAAATTCTTCTTCTGTAAGATGTCTGTAGTATTATGTAGAGATGAATCTTGTTTATTTTAACGGAGAGGAATTTACTTTTCAAAAGAAATAAATGCATCACCGCATAAATATTTAATTTATTCTTGTATCGGATGTCTGTTTTAGTACGTAGAGTAGAATCTTTTGATTCAACGGAGAGGCATTTACTTTTCTCCAGAAATAAATGCATCGCCGCATAAATATTTAATTTCTTCTTGTATCGGATGTCTGTCGTATTATGTAGAGTGGAATCTTAATTATTTCAACGGAGAGGCATTTACTTTTCTCCAGAAATAAATGCATCGCCGCATAAATATTTAAATTCTTCTTCTGTAGGATGTCTGTAGTATAAGGTAGAGATGAATCTTGTTTATTTTAACGAAGAGGCATTTACTTTTCCCCAGAAATAAATGCATCGCCGCATAAATATTTAATTTCTTCTTGTATCGGATGTCTGTCGTAGTATGTAGAGTAGAATCTTTTAATTCAACGGAGAGGCATTTACTTTTCTCCAGAAATAAATGCATCGCCGCATAAATATTTAAAATCTTCTTCTGTAGGATGTCTGTAGTATTATGTAGAGATGAATCTTGTTTATTTTAACGAAGAGGCATTTACTTTTCCCCAGAAATAAATTCATCGCCGCATAAATATTTAATTTCTTCTTGTATCGGATGTCTGTCGTAGTATGTAGAGTGGAATCTTTTAATTCAACGGAGAGGCATTTACTTTTCTACAGAAATAAATGCATCGCCGCATAAATATTTAATTTCTTCTTGTATCGGATGTCTGTCTTAGTATGTAGAGTAAAATCTTTTAATTCAACGGAGAGGGATTTCCTTTTCTCCAGAAATAAATGCATCGCCACATAAATATTTAATTTCTTCATGTATCGGATGTCTGTCGTAGTAAGTAGAGTAGAATCTTTTAATTCAACGGAGAGGCATTTACTTTTCCCCAGAAATAAATGCATCGCCGCATAAATATTTAATTTCTTCTTGTATCGGATGTCTGTCGTATTATGTAGAGTGGAATCTTAATTATTTCAACGGAGAGGCATTTACTTTTCTCGAGAAATAAATGCATCGCCGCATAAATATTTAAAATCTTCTTCTGTAGGATGTCTGTAGTATTAAGTAGAGATTAATCTTGTTTATTTTAACGGAGAGGCATTTACTTTTCTCCAGAAATAAATGCATCGCCACATAAATATTTAAATTCTTCTTCTGTAGGATATCTGTAGTATTAGGTAGAGATGAATCTTGTTTATTTTAACGGAGAACATTTACTTTTCCCCAGAAATAAATGCATCGCCGCATAAATATGTAATTTCTTCTTGTATCGGATGTCTGTCTTAGTATGTAGAGTAGAATCTTGTTTATTTCAACGGAGAGGCATTTACTTTTCTTCAGAAACAAATGCATCGCCGCATAAATATTTAATTTCTTCTTGTATCGGATGTCTGTCATAGTATGTAGAGATGAATCTTGTTTATTCTAACGGAGAGGCATTCACTTTTTTTCAGAAATTAATGCATCGCCGCATAAATATTTAAATTCTTCTTCTGTAAGATGTCTGTAGTATTATGTAGAGATGAATCTTGTTTATTTTAACGGAGATGCATTTACTTTTTTCCAGAAATAAATGCATCACCGCATAAATATTTAATTTCTTCTTGTATCAGATGTCTGTCGTAGTATGAAGAGACGAATCCTGTTTATTTTAACGGAGACGCATTTACTTTTCCCCAGAAATAAATGCATCGCCGCATAAATATTTAATTTCTTCTTCTGTAGGATGTGTGTCGTATTATTTGAGATGAATCTTGTTTATTTTAACGGAGCGGCATTTACTTTTCCCCAGAAATAAATGCATCGCCGCATAAATATTTAATTTCTTCTTCTGTAGGATGTCTGTATTATTATGTACAGATGAATCTTGTTTATTTTAACGGAGAGGCATTTACTTTTCCCCAGAAATAAATGCATCGCCGCATAATTATTTAAATTCTTCTTCTGTCGGATGTCTGTAGTATTATGTAGAGATGAATCTTGTTTATTTTAACGGAGAGGCATTTACTTTTCTCCAGAAATAAATGCATCGCCGCATAAATGTTTAAATTCTTCTTCTGTAGGATGTGTATCGTATTATGAGAGATGAATCTTGTTTATTTTAACGGAGAGGCATTTAATTTTCCCCAAAAATAAATGCATCGCCGCATAAATATTTAATTTCTTCTTGTATCGGATGTCTGTCGTAGTATGAAGAGACGAATCCTGTTTATTTTATAGGAGACGCATTTACTTTTCCCCAGAAATAAATGCATCGCCGCATAAATATTTAATTTCTTCTTCTGTAGGATGTATTTAGTATTATGTAGAAATGAATCTTGTTTATTTTAACGGAGAGGCATTTACTTTTCTCCAGAAATAAATGCATCGCCGCATAAATATTTAAATTCTTCTTCTGTAGGATGTGTATCGTATTATGAGAGATGAATCTTGTTTATTTTAACGGAGAGGCATTTACTTTTCCCCAGAAATAAATGCATCGCCGCATAAATATTTAATTTCTTCTTCTGTAGGAATTCTGTAGTATTATGTAGAGATGAATCTTGTTTATTTTAACGGAGAGGCATTTACTTTTCTCCAGAAATAAATGCATCGCCGCATAAATATTTAATTTCCTCTTGTATCGGATGTCTGTCGTAGTATGTAGAGTGGAATCTTTTAATTCGACGGAGAGGCATTTACTTTTCTCCAGAAATAAATGCATCGCCGCATAAATATTTAACTTCTTCTTGTATCGGATGTCTGTCATAGTATGTAGAGATGAATCTTGTTTATTTTAATGGAGAGGCATTCACTTTTCCCCAGAAATAAATGCATCGACGCATAAATATTTAATTTCTTCTTGTATCGGATGTCTGTCGTAGTATGTAGAGTAGAATCTTTTAATTCAATGGAGAGGCATTTATTTTTCTCCAGAAATAAATGCATCGCCGAATAATATTTAAAATCTTCTTCTGTAGGATGTCTGTAGTATTAAGTAGAGATTAATCTTGTTTATTTTAACGGAGAGGCATTTACTTTTCTCCAGAAATAAATGCATCGCCGCATAAATATTTAAATTCGTCTTCTGTAGGATGTCTGTAGTATTAGGTAGAGATGAATCTTGTTTATTTTAACGGAGAGGCATTTACTTTTCCCCAGAAATAAATGCATCGCCGCATAAATATTTAATTTCTTCTTGTATCGGATGTCTGGCTTAGTATGTAGAGATGAATCTTGTTTATTTTAACGGAGAGGCATTCACTTTTCTCCAGAAATAAATGCATCGCCGCATAAATATTTAAATTCCTCTTCTTTCGGATGTCTGTAGTGTTATGTAGAGATGAATCCTGTTTATTTTAACGGAGACGCATTTAATTTTCTCCAGAAATAAATGCATCGCCGCATAAATATTTAAATTCTTCTTCTGTAGGATGTCTGTAGTATTAAGTAGAGATTAATCTTGTTTATTTTAACGGAGAGGCATTTACTTTTCTCCAGAAATAAATGCATCACCGCATAAATATTTAAATTCTTCTTCTGTAGGATGTCTGTAGTATAAGGTAGAGATGAATCTTGTTTATTTTAACGAAGAGGCATTTACTTTTCCCCAGAAATAAATGCATCGCCGCATAAATATTTAATTTCTTCTTGTATCGGATGTCTGTCGTAGTATGTAGAGTAGAATCTTTTAATTCAACGGAGAGGCATTTACTTTTCTCCAGAAATAAATGCATCGCCGAATAAATATTTAAAATCTTCTTCTGTAGGATGTCTGTAGTATTATGTAGAGATGAATCTTGTTTATTTTAACGAAGAGGCATTTACTTTTCTCCAGAAATAAATGCATCACCGCATAAATATTTAAATTCTTCTTCTGTAGGATGTCTGTAGTATAAGGTAGAGATGAATCTTGTTTATCTTAACGAAGAGGCATTTACTTTTCCCCAGAAATAAATGCATCGCCGCATAAATATTTAATTTCTTCTTGTATCGGATGTCTGTCGTAGTATGTAGAGTGGAATCTTTTAATTCAACGGAGAGGCATTTACTTTTCTACAGAAATAAATGCATCGCCGCATAAATATTTAATTTCTTCTTGTATCGGATGTCTGTCTTAGTATGTAGAGTAAAATCTTTTAATTCAACGGAGAGGGATTTCCTTTTCTCCAGAAATAAATGCATCGCCACATAAATATTTAATTTCTTCATGTATCGGATGTCTGTCGTAGTAAGTAGAGTAGAATCTTTTAATTCAACGGAGAGGCATTTACTTTTCTCCAGAAATAAATGCATCGCCGCATAAATATTTAAATTCCTCTTCTTTCGGATGTCTGTCGTATTATGTAGAGTGGAATCTTAATTATTTCAACGGAGAGGCATTTACTTTTCTCCAGAAATAAATGCATCGCCGCATAAATATTTAAAATCTTCTTCTGTAGGATGTCTGTAGTATTAAGTAGAGATTAATCTTGTTTATTTTAACGGAGAGGCATTTACTTTTCTCCAGAAATAAATGCATCGCCACATAAATATTTAAATTCTTCTTCTGTAGGATATCTGTAGTATTAGGTAGAGATGAATCTTGTTTATTTTAACGGAGAACATTTACTTTTCCCCAGAAATAAATGCATCGCCGCATAAATATGTAATTTCTTCTTGTATCGGATGTCTGTCTTAGTATGTAGAGTAGAATCTTGTTTATTTCAACGGAGAGGCATTTACTTTTCTTCAGAAACAAATGCATCGCCGCATAAATATTTAATTTCTTCATGTATCGGATGTCTGTCATAGTATGTAGAGATGAATCTTGTTTATTCTAACGGAGAGGCATTCACTTTTTTTCAGAAATTAATGCATCGCCGCATAAATATTTAAATTCTTCTTCTGTAAGATGTCTGTAGTATTATGTAGAGATGAATCTTGTTTATTTTAACGGAGATGCATTTACTTTTTTCCAGAAATAAATGCATCACCGCATAAATATTTAATTTCTTCTTGTATCAGATGTCTGTCGTAGTATGAAGAGACGAATCCTGTTTATTTTAACGGAGACGCATTTACTTTTCCCCAGAAATAAATGCATCGCCGCATAAATATTTAATTTCTTCTTCTGTAGGATGTGTGTCGTATTATTTGAGATGAATCTTGTTTATTTTAACGGAGCGGCATTTACTTTTCCCCAGAAATAAATGCATCGCCGCATAAATATTTAATTTCTTCTTCTGTAGGATGTCTGTAGTATTATGTACAGATGAATCTTGTTTATTTTAACGGAGAGGCATTTACTTTTCCCCAGAAATAAATGCATCGCCGCATAATTATTTAAATTCTTCTTCTGTCGGATGTCTGTAGTATTATGTAGAGATGAATCTTGTTTATTTTAACGGAGAGGCATTTACTTTTCTCCAGAAATAAATGCATCGCCGCATAAATGTTTAAATTCTTCTTCTGTAGGATGTGTATCGTATTATGAGAGATGAATCTTGTTTATTTTAACGGAGAGGCATTTAATTTTCCCCAAAAATAAATGCATCGCCGCATAAATATTTAATTTCTTCTTGTATCGGATGTCTGTCGTAGTATGAAGAGACGAATCCTGTTTATTTTATAGGAGACGCATTTACTTTTCCCCAGAAATAAATGCATCGCCGCATAAATATTTAATTTCTTCTTCTGTAGGATGTATTTAGTATTATGTAGAAATGAATCTTGTTTATTTTAACGGAGAGGCATTTACTTTTCTCCAGAAATAAATGCATCGCCGCATAAATATTTAAATTCTTCTTCTGTAGGATGTGTATCGTATTATGAGAGATGAATCTTGTTTATTTTAACGGAGAGGCATTTACTTTTCCCCAGAAATAAATGCATCGCCGCATAAATATTTAATTTCTTCTTCTGTAGGAATTCTGTAGTATTATGTAGAGATGAATCTTGTTTATTTTAACGGAGAGGCAATTACTTTTCTCCAGAAATAAATGCATCGCCGCATAAATATTTAATTTCCTCTTGTATCGGATGTCTGTCGTAGTATGTAGAGTGGAATCTTTTAATTCGACGGAGAGGCATTTACTTTTCTCCAGAAATAAATGCATCGCCGCATAAATATTTAACTTCTTCTTGTATCGGATGTCTGTCATAGTATGTAGAGATGAATCTTGTTTATTTTAATGGAGAGGCATTCACTTTTCCCCAGAAATAAATGCATCGACGCATAAATATTTAATTTCTTCTTGTATCGGATGTCTGTCGTAGTATGTAGAGTAGAATCTTTTAATTCAATGGAGAGGCATTTATTTTTCTCCAGAAATAAATGCATCGCCGAATAATATTTAAAATCTTCTTCTGTAGGATGTCTGTAGTATTAAGTAGAGATTAATCTTGTTTATTTTAACGGAGAGGCATTTACTTTTCTCCAGAAATAAATGCATCGCCGCATAAATATTTAAATTCTTCTTCTGTAGGATGTCTGTAGTATTAGGTAGAGATGAATCTTGTTTATTTTAACGGAGAGGCATTTACTTTTCCCCAGAAATAAATGCATCGCCGCATAAATATTTAATTTCTTCTTGTATCGGATGTCTGGCTTAGTATGTAGAGATGAATCTTGTTTATTTTAACGGAGAGGCATTCACTTTTCTCCAGAAATAAATGCATCGCCGCATAAATATTTAAATTCCTCTTCTTTCGGATGTCTGTAGTGTTATGTAGAGATGAATCCTGTTTATTTTAACGGAGACGCATTTAATTTTCTCCAGAAATAAATGCATCGCCGCATAAATATTTAAATTCTTCTTCTGTAGGATGTCTGTAGTATTACGTAGAGATGAATCTTGTTTATTTTAACGGAGAGGCATTTACTTTTCTCCAGAAATAAATGCATCGCCGCATAAATATTTAAATTCTTCTTCTGTAGGATGTCTGTAGTATTATGTAGAGATGAATCTTGTTTATTTTAACGGAGAGGCATTTACTTTTCTCCAGAAATAAATGCATCGCCGCATAAATATTTAACTTCTTCTTGTATCGGATGTCTGTCGTAGTATGTAGAGATGAATCTTGTTTATTTTAACGGAGAGGCATTCACTTTTCCCCAGATATAAATGCATCGCCGCATAAATATTTAATTTCTTCTTGTATCGAATGTCTGTCGTAGTATGTAGAGTAGAATCTTTTAATTCAACGGAGAGGCATTTACTTTTCTCCAGAAATAAATGCATCGCCGAATAATATTTAAATTCCTCTTCTTTCGGATGTCTGTCGTATTATGTAGAGTGGAATCTTAAATATTTCAACGGAGAGGCATTTACTTTTCTCCAGAAATAAATGCATCGCCGCATTAATATTTAAAATCTTCTTCTGTAGGATGTCTGTAGTATTAAGTAGAGATTAATCTTGTTTATTTTAACGGAGAGGCATTTACTTTTCTCCAGAAATAAATGCATCGCCGCATAAATATTTAAATTCTTCTTCTGTAGGATGTCTGTAGTATTAGGTAGAGATGAATCTTGTTTAATTTAACGGAGAGGCATTTACTTTTCCCCAGAAATAAATGCATCGCCGCATAAATATTTAATTTCTTCTTGTATCGGATGACTGGCTTAGTATGTAGAGTAGAATCTTTTAATTCAACGGAGAGGCATTTACTTTTCTCCAGAAATAAATGCATCGCCGCATAAACATTTAAATTCTTCTTCTGTCGGATGTCCGTAGTATTATGTAGAGATGAATCTTGTTTATTTTAACGGAGAGGCATTTACTTTTCTCCAGAAATAAATGCATCGCCGCATAAATATTTAAATTCTTCTTCTGTAGGATGTCTGTAGTATTAGGTAAAGATGAATCTTGTTTATTTTAACGGGGAACATTTACTTTTCCCCAGAAATAAATGCATCGCCGCATAAATATTTAATTTCTTCTTGTATCAGATGTCTGTCGTAGTATGAAGAGACGAATCCTGTTTATTCTAACGGAGAGGCATTCACTTTTTTTCAGAAATAAATGCATCGCCGCATAAATATTTAAATTCTTCTTCTGTAAGATGTCTGTAGTATTATGTAGAGATGAATCTTGTTTATTTTAACGGAGAGGCATTTACTTTTTTCCAGAAATAAATGCATCACCGCATAAATATTTAATTTCTTCTTGTATCGGATGTCTCTCATAGTATGTAGAGATGAATCTTGTTTATTCTAACGGAGAGGCATTCACTTTTTTTCAGAAATAAATGCATCGCCGCATAAATATTTAAATTCTTCTTCTGTAAGATGTCTGTAGTATTATGTAGAGATGAATCTTGTTTATTTTAACGGTGAGGCATTTACTTTTTTCCAGAAATAAATGCATCACCGCATAAATATTTAATTTCTTCTTGTATCAGATGTCTGTCGTAGTATGAAGAGACGAATCCTGTTTATTTTAACGGAGACGCATTTACTTTTCCCCAGAAATAAATGCATCGCCGCATAAATATTTAATTTCTTCTTCTGTAGGATGTGTGTCGTATTATGAGAGATGAATCTTGTTTATTTTAACGGAGAGGCATTTACTTTTCCCCAGAAATAAATGCATCGCCGCATAAATATTTAATTTCTTCTTCTGTAGGATGTCTGTAGTATTATGTACAGATGAATCTTGTTTATTTTAACGGAGAGGTATTTACTTTTCCCCAGAAATAAATGCATCGCCGCATAATTATTTAAATTCTTCTTCTGTCGGATGTCTGTAGTATTATGTAGAGATGAATCTTGTTTATTTTAACGGAGAGGCATTTACTTTTCTCCAGAAATAAATGCATCGCCGCATAAATATTTAATTTCCTCTTGTATCGGATGTCTGTCGTAGAATGTAGAGTGGAATCTTAAATATTTCAACGGAGAGGCATTTACTTTTTTCCAGAAATAAATGCATCGCCGCATAAATATTTAAATTCTTCTTGTATCGGATGTCTGTCGTAGTATGTAGAGTAGAATCTTTTAATTCAACGGAGAGGCATTTACTTTTCTCCAGAAATAAATGCATCGCCGAATAATATTTAAATTCCTCTTCTTTCGGATGTCTGTCGTATTATGTAGAGTGGAATCTTAAATATTTCAACGGAGAGGCATTTACTTTTCTCCAGAAATAAATGCATCGCCGCATTAATATTTAAAATCTTCTTCTGTAGGATGTCTGTAGTATTAAGTAGAGATTAATCTTGTTTATTTTAACGGAGAGGCATTTACTTTTCTCCAGAAATAAATGCATCGCCGCATAAATATTTAATTTCCTCTTGTATCGGATGTCTGTCGTAGAATGTAGAGTGGAATCTTAAATATTTCAACGGAGAGGCATTTACTTTTTTCCAGAAATAAATGCATCGCCGCATAAATATTTAATTTCTTCTTGTATCGGATGTCTGGCTTAGTATGTAGAGTAGAATATTTTAATTCAACGGAGAGGAATTTACCTTTCTCCAGAAATAAATTCATCGCCGAATAATATTTAAATTCCTCTTCTTTCGGATGTCTGTCGTATTATGTAGAGTGGAATCTTGATTATTTCAACGGAGAGGCATTTACTTTTCTCCAGAAATAAATGCATCGCCGCATAAATATTTAATTTCCTCTTGTATCGGATGTCTGTCGAAGTATGTAGAGTGGAATCTTTTAATTCGACGGAGAGGCATTTATTTTTTTCCAGAAATAAATGCATCGCCGCATAAATATTTAAATTCTTCTTGTATCGGATGTCTGTCGTAGTACGTAGAGATGAATCTTGTTTATTTTAACGGAGAGGCATTTACTTTTCCCCAGAAATAAATGCATCGCCGCATAAATATTTAATTTCTTCTTGTATCGGATGTCTGTCGTAGTATGTAGAGTAGAATCTTTTAATTCAACGGAGAGGCAATTACTTTTCTCCAGAAATAAATGCATCGCCGCATTAATATTTAAAATCTTCTTCTGTAGGATGTCTGTAGTATTAAGTAGAGATTAATCTTGTTTATTTTAAAGGAGAGGCATTTACTTTTCTCCAGAAATAAATGCATCGCCGCATAAATATTTAAATTCTTCTTCTGTAGGATGTCTGTAGTATTATGTAGAGATGAATCTTGTTTATTTTAACGGAGAGGCATTTACTTTTCTCCAGAAATAAATGCATCGCCGCATAAATATTTAATTTCCTCTTGTATCGGATGTCTGTCGTAGAATGTAGAGTGGAATCTTAAATATTTCAACGGAGAGGCATTTACTTTTTTCCAGAAATAAATGCATCGCCGCATAAATATTTAAATTCTTCTTGTATCGGATGTCTGTCGTAGTATGTAGAGTAGAATCTTTTAATTCAACGGAGAGGCATTTACTTTTCTCCAGAAATAAATGCATCGCCGAATAATATTTAAATTCCTCTTCTTTCGGATGTCTGTCGTATTATGTAGAGTGGAATCTTAAATATTTCAACGGAGAGGCATTTACTTTTCTCCAGAAATAAATGCATCGCCGCATTAATATTTAAAATCTTCTTCTGTAGGATGTCTGTAGTATTAAGTAGAGATTAATCTTGTTTATTTTAACGGAGAGGCATTTACTTTTCTCCAGAAATAAATGCATCGCCGCATAAATATTTAAATTCTTCTTCTGTAGGATGTCTGTAGTATTAGGTAGAGATGAATCTTGTTTATTTTAACGGGGAGGCATTTACTTTTCCCCAGAAATAAATGCATCGCCGCATAAATATTTAATTTCTTCTTGTATCGGATGTCTGGCTTAGTATGTAGAGTAGAATATTTTAATTCAACGGAGAGGAATTTACCTTTCTCCAGAAATAAATTCATCGCCGAATAATATTTAAATTCCTCTTCTTTCGGATGTCTGTCGTATTATGTAGAGTGGAATCTTGATTATTTCAACGGAGAGGCATTTACTTTTCTCCAGAAATAAATGCATCGCCGCATAAATATTTAATTTCCTCTTGTATCGGATGTCTGTCGAAGTATGTAGAGTGGAATCTTTTAATTCGACGGAGAGGCATTTATTTTTTTCCAGAAATAAATGCATCGCCGCATAAATATTTAAATTCTTCTTGTATCGGATGTCTGTCGTAGTACGTAGAGATGAATCTTGTTTATTTTAACGGAGAGGCATTTACTTTTCCCCAGAAATAAATGCATCGCCGCATAAATATTTAATTTCTTCTTGTATCGGATGTCTGTCGTAGTATGTAGAGTAGAATCTTTTAATTCAACGGAGAGGCAATTACTTTTCTCCAGAAATAAATGCATCGCCGCATTAATATTTAAAATCTTCTTCTGTAGGATGTCTGTAGTATTAAGTAGAGATTAATCTTGTTTATTTTAACGGAGAGGCATTTACTTTTCTCCAGAAATAAATGCATCGCCGCATAAATATTTAAATTCTTCTTCTGTAGGATGTCTGTAGTATTAGGTAGAGATGAATCTTGTTTATTTTAACGGAGAGGCATTTACTTTTCCCCAGAAATAAATGCATCGCCGCATAAATATTTAATTTCTTCTTGTATCGGATGTCTGGCTTAGTATGTAGAGTAGAATCTTTTAATTCAACGGAGAGGCATTTACTTTTCTCCAGAAATAAATGCATCGCCGCATAAATATTTAAATTCTTCTTCTGTAGGATGTCTGTAGTATTAGGTAGAGATGAATCTTGTTTATTTTAACGGAGAGGCATTTACTTTTCCCAAGAAATAAATGCATCACCGCATAAATATTTAATGTCGTCTTGTATCGGATGTCTGTCGTAGTATGTAGAGATGAATCTTGTTTATTTTAACGGAGAGGCATTCACTTTTCTCCAGAAATAAATGCATCGCCGCATAAATATTTAAATTCCTCTTCTTTCGGATGTCTGTCGTATTATGTAGAGTGGAATCCTGTTTATTTTAACGGAGACGCATTTACTTTTCTCCAGAAATAAATGCATCGCCGCATAAATATTTAAATTCTTCTTCTGTAGGATGTCTGTAGTATTATGTAGAGATGAATCTTGTTTATTTTAACGGAGAGGCATTTACTTTTCCCCAGAAATAAATGCATCGCCGCATAAATATTTAATTTCTTCTTGTATCGGATGTCTGTCTTAGTATGTAGAGTAGAATCTTGTTTATTTCAACGGGGAGGCATTTACTTTTCTCCAGAAACAAATGCATCGCCGCATAAATATTTAATTTCTTCTTGTATCGGATGTCTGTCATAGTATGTAGAGATGAATCTTGTTTATTCTAACGGAGAGGCATTCACTTTTTTTCAGAAATAAATGCATCGCCGCATAAATATTTAAATTCTTCTTCTGTAAGATGTCTGTCGTAGTATGAAGAGACGAATCCTGTTTATTTTAACGGAGACGCATTTACTTTTCCCCAGAAATAAATGCATCGCCGCATAAATATTTAATTTCTTCTTCTGTACGAGGTATGTAGTATTATGTAGAAATGAATCTTGTTTATTTTAACGGAGAGGCATTTACTTTTCCCCAGAAATAAATGCATCGCCGCATAAATATTTAAATTCTTCTTCTGTCGGATGTCTGTAGTATTATGTAGAGATGAATCTTGTTTATATTAACGGAGAGGCATTTACTTTTCTCCAGAAATAAATGCATCGCCGCATAAATATTTAATTTCCTCTTGTATCGGATGTCTGTCGTAGTATGTAGAGTGGAATCTTTTAATTCGACGGAGAGGCATTTACTTTTTTCCAGAAATAAATGCATCGCCGCATAAATATTTAACTTCTTCTTGTATCGGATGTCTGTCGTAGTATGTAGAGATGAATCTTGTTTATTTTAACGGAGAGGCATTCACTTTTCCCCAGAAATAAATGCATCGCCGCATAAATATTTAATTTCTTCTTGTATCGGATGTCTGTCGTAGTATGTAGAGTAGAATCTTTTAATTCAACGGAGAGGCATTTACTTTTCTCCAGAAATAAATGCATCGCCGAATAATATTTAAATTCCTCTTCTTTCGGATGTCTGTCGTATTAAGTAGAGATTAATCTTGTTTATTTTAACGGAGAGGCATTTACTTTTCTCCAGAAATAAATGCATCGCCGCATAAATATTTAATTTCTTCTTCTGTAAGATGTCTGTAGTATTATGTAGAGATGAATCTTGTTTATTTTAACGGAGAGGTATTTACTTTTTTCTAGAAATAAATGCATCACCGCATAAATATTTAATTTCTTCTTGTATCGGATGTCTGTCGTAGTATGAAGAGACGAATCCTGTTTATTTTAACGGAGACGCATTTACTTTTCCCCAGAAATAAATGCATCGCCGCATAAATATTTAATTTCTTCTTCTGTAGGATATATGTAGTATTATGTAGAGATGAATCTTGTTTATTTTAACGGAGAAGCATTTACTTTTCTCCAGAAATAAATGCATCGCCGCATAAATATTTAACTTCTTCTTGTATCGGATGTCTGTCGTAGTATGTAGAGATGAATCTTGTTTATTTTAACGGAGAGGCATTCACTTTTCCCCAGATATAAATGCATCGCCGCATAAATATTTAATTTCTTCTTGTATCGAATGTCTGTCGTAGTATGTAGAGTAGAATCTTTTAATTCAATGGAGAGGCATTTATTTTTCTCCAGAAATAAATGCATCGCCGAATAATATTTAAAATCTTCTTCTGTAGGATGTCTGTAGTATTAAGTAGAGATTAATCTTGTTTATTTTAACGGAGAGGCATTTACTTTTCTCCAGAAATAAATGCATCGCCGCATAAATATTTAAATTCTTCTTCTGTAGGATGTCTGTAGTATTAGGTAGAGATGAATCTTGTTTATTTTAACGGAGAGGCATTTACTTTTCCCCAGAAATAAATGCATCGCCGCATAAATATTTAATTTCTTCTTGTATCGGATGTCTGGCTTAGTATGTAGAGATGAATCTTGTTTATTTTAACGGAGAGGCATTCACTTTTCTCCAGAAATAAATGCATCGCCGCATAAATATTTAAATTCCTCTTCTTTCGGATGTCTGTAGTGTTATGTAGAGATGAATCCTGTTTATTTTAACGGAGACGCATTTAATTTTCTCCAGAAATAAATGCATCGCCGCATAAATATTTAAATTCTTCTTCTGTAGGATGTCTGTAGTATTACGTAGAGATGAATCTTGTTTATTTTAACGGAGAGGCATTTACTTTTCTCCAGAAATAAATGCATCGCCGCATAAATATTTAAATTCTTCTTCTGTAGGATGTCTGTAGTATTATGTAGAGATGAATCTTGTTTATTTTAACGGAGAGGCATTTACTTTTCTCCAGAAATAAATGCATCGCCGCATAAATATTTAACTTCTTCTTGTATCAGATGTCTGTCGTAGTATGTAGAGATGAATCTTGTTTATTTTAACGGAGAGGCATTCACTTTTCCCCAGATATAAATGCATCGCCGCATAAATATTTAATTTCTTCTTGTATCGAATGTCTGTCGTAGTATGTAGAGTAGAATCTTTTAATTCAACGGAGAGGCATTTACTTTTCTCCAGAAATAAATGCATCGCCGAATAATATTTAAATTCCTCTTCTTTCGGATGTCTGTCGTATTATGTAGAGTGGAATCTTAAATATTTCAACGGAGAGGCATTTACTTTTCTCCAGAAATAAATGCATCGCCGCATTAATATTTAAAATCTTCTTCTGTAGGATGTCTGTAGTATTAAGTAGAGATTAATCTTGTTTATTTTAACGGAGAAGCATTTACTTTTCTCCAGAAATAAATGCATCGCCGCATAAATATTTAAATTCTTCTTCTGTAGGATGTCTGTAGTATTAGGTAGAGATGAATCTTGTTTAATTTAACGGAGAGGCATTTACTTTTCCCCAGAAATAAATGCATCGCCGCATAAATATTTAATTTCTTCTTGTATCGGATGACTGGCTTAGTATGTAGAGTAGAATCTTTTAATTCAACGGAGAGGTATTTACTTTTCTCCAGAAATAAATGCATCGCCGCATAAACATTTAAATTCTTCTTCTGTCGGATGTCCGTAGTATTATGTAGAGATGAATCTTGTTTATTTTAACGGAGAGGCATTTACTTTTCTCCAGAAATAAATGCATCGCCGCATAAACATTTAAATTCTTCTTCTGTCGGATGTCCGTAGTATTATGTAGAGATGAATCTTGTTTATTTTAACGGAGAGGCATTCACTTTTTTTCAGAAATAAATGCATCGCCGCATAAATATTTAAATTCTTCTTCTGTAAGATGTCTGTAGTATTATGTAGAGATGAATCTTGTTTATTTTAACGGAGAGGCATTTACTTTTTTCCAGAAATAAATGCATCACCGCATAAATATTTAATTTCTTCTTGTATCGGATGTCTCTCATAGTATGTAGAGATGAATCTTGTTTATTCTAACGGAGAGGCATTCACTTTTTTTCAGAAATAAATGCATCGCCGCATAAATATTTAAATTCTTCTTCTGTAAGATGTCTGTAGTATTATGTAGAGATGAATCTTGTTTATTTTAACGGTGAGGCATTTACTTTTTTCCAGAAATAAATGCATCACCGCATAAATATTTAATTTCTTCTTGTATCAGATGTCTGTCGTAGTATGAAGAGACGAATCCTGTTTATTTTAACGGAGACGCATTTACTTTTCCCCAGAAATAAATGCATCGCCGCATAAATATTTAATTTCTTCTTCTGTAGGATGTGTGTCGTATTATGAGAGATGAATCTTGTTTATTTTAACGGAGAGGCATTTACTTTTCCCCAGAAATAAATGCATCGCCGCATAAATATTTAATTTCTTCTTCTGTAGGATGTCTGTAGTATTATGTACAGATGAATCTTGTTTATTTTAACGGAGAGGTATTTACTTTTCCCCAGAAATAAATGCATCGCCGCATAATTATTTAAATTCTTCTTCTGTCGGATGTCTGTAGTATTATGTAGAGATGAATCTTGTTTATTTTAACGGAGAGGCATTTACTTTTCTCCAGAAATAAATGCATCGCCGCATAAATATTTAATTTCCTCTTGTATCGGATGTCTGTCGTAGAATGTAGAGTGGAATCTTAAATATTTCAACGGAGAGATATTTACTTTTTTCCAGAAATAAATGCATCGCCGCATAAATATTTAAATTCTTCTTGTATCGGATGTCTGTCGTAGTATGTAGAGTAGAATCTTTTAATTCAACGGAGAGGCATTTACTTTTCTCCAGAAATAAATGCATCGCCGAATAATATTTAAATTCCTCTTCTTTCGGATATCTGTCGTATTATGTAGAGTGGAATCTTAAATATTTCAACGGAGAGGCATTTACTTTTCTCCAGAAATAAATGCATCGCCGCATTAATATTTAAAATCTTCTTCTGTAGGATGTCTGTAGTATTAAGTAGAGATTAATCTTGTTTATTTTAACGGAGAGGCATTTACTTTTCTCCAGAAATAAATGCATCGCCGCATAAATATTTAAATTCTTCTTCTGTAGGATGTCTGTAGTATTAGGTAGAGATGAATCTTGTTTATTTTAACGGGGAGTCATTTACTTTTCCCCAGAAATAAATGCATCGCCGCATAAATATTTAATTTCTTCTTGTATCGGATGTCTGGCTTAGTATGTAGAGTAGAATATTTTAATTCAACGGAGAGGAATTTACCTTTCTCCAGAAATAAATTCATCGCCGAATAATATTTAAATTCCTCTTCTTTCGGATGTCTGTCGTATTATGTAGAGTGGAATCTTGATTATTTCAACGGAGAGGCATTTACTTTTCTCCAGAAATAAATGCATCGCCGCATAAATATTTAATTTCCTCTTGTATCGGATGTCTGTCGAAGTATGTAGAGTGGAATCTTTTAATTCGACGGAGAGGCATTTATTTTTTTCCAGAAATAAATGCATCGCCGCATAAATATTTAAATTCTTCTTGCATCGGATGTCTGTCGTAGTACGTAGAGATGAATCTTGTTTATTTTAACGGAGAGGCATTTACTTTTCCCCAGAAATAAATGCATCGCCGCATAAATATTTAATTTCTTCTTGTATCGGATGTCTGTCGTAGTATGTAGAGTAGAATCTTTTAATTCAACGGAGAGGCAATTACTTTTCTCCAGAAATAAATGCATCGCCGCATTAATATTTAAAATCTTCTTCTGTAGGATGTCTGTAGTATTAAGTAGAGATTAATCTTGTTTATTTTAACGGAGAGGCATTTACTTTTCTCCAGAAATAAATGCATCGCCGCATAAATATTTAAATTCTTCTTCTGTAGGATGTCTGTAGTATTATGTAGAGATGAATCTTGTTTATTTTAACGGAGAGGCATTTACTTTTCTCCAGAAATAAATGCATCGCCGCATAAATATTTAATTTCCTCTTGTATCGGATGTCTGTCGTAGAATGTAGAGTGGAATCTTAAATATTTCAACGGAGAGGCATTTACTTTTTTCCAGAAATAAATGCATCGCCGCATAAATATTTAAATTCTTCTTGTATCGGATGTCTGTCGTAGTATGTAGAGTAGAATCTTTTAATTCAACGGAGAGGCATTTACTTTTCTCCAGAAATAAATGCATCGCCGAATAATATTTAAATTCCTCTTCTTTCGGATGTCTGTCGTATTATGTAGAGTGGAATCTTAAATATTTCAACGGAGAGGCATTTACTTTTCTCCAGAAATAAATGCATCGCCGCATTAATATTTAAAATCTTCTTCTGTAGGATGTCTGTAGTATTAAGTAGAGATTAATCTTGTTTATTTTAACGGAGAGGCATTTACTTTTCTCCAGAAATAAATGCATCGCCGCATAAATATTTAAATTCTTCTTCTGTAGGATGTCTGTAGTATTAGGTAGAGATGAATCTTGTTTATTTTAACGGAGAGGCATTTACTTTTCCCCAGAAATAAATGCATCGCCGCATAAATATTTAATTTCTTCTTGTATCGGATGTCTGGCTTAGTATGTAGAGTAGAATCTTTTAATTCAACGGAGAGGCATTTACTTTTCTCCAGAAATAAATGCATCGCCGCATAAATATTTAAATTCTTCTTCTGTAGGATGTCTGTAGTATTAGGTAGAGATGAATCTTGTTTATTTTAACGGAGAGGCATTTACTTTTCCCAAGAAATAAATGCATCACCGCATAAATATTTAATGTCGTCTTGTATCGGATGTCTGTCGTAGTATGTAGAGATGAATCTTGTTTATTTTAACGGAGAGGCATTCACTTTTCTCCAGAAATAAATGCATCGCCGCATAAATATTTAAATTCCTCTTCTTTCGGATGTCTGTCGTATTATGTAGAGTGGAATCCTGTTTATTTTAACGGAGACGCATTTACTTTTCTCCAGAAATAAATGCATCGCCGCATAAATATTTAAATTCTTCTTCTGTAGGATGTCTGTAGTATTATGTAGAGATGAATCTTGTTTATTTTAACGGAGAGGCATTTACTTTTCCCCAGAAATAAATGCATCGCCGCATAAATATTTAATTTCTTCTTGTATCGGATGTCTGTCTTAGTATGTAGAGTAGAATCTTGTTTATTTCAACGGGGAGGCATTTACTTTTCTCCAGAAACAAATGCATCGCCGCATAAATATTTAATTTCTTCTTGTATCGGATGTCTGTCATAGTATGTAGAGATGAATCTTGTTTATTCTAACGGAGAGGCATTCACTTTTTTTCAGAAATAAATGCATCGCCGCATAAATATTTAAATTCTTCTTCTGTAAGATGTCTGTCGTAGTATGAAGAGACGAATCCTGTTTATTTTAACGGAGACGCATTTACTTTTCCCCAGAAATAAATGCATCGCCGCATAAATATTTAATTTCTTCTTCTGTACGAGGTATGTAGTATTATGTAGAAATGAATCTTGTTTATTTTAACGGAGAGGCATTTACTTTTCCCCAGAAATAAATGCATCGCCGCATAAATATTTAATTTCTTCTTCTGTAGGATGTCTGTAGTATTATGTACAGATGAATCTTGTTTATTTTAACGGAGAGGCATTTACTTTTCCCCAGAAATAAATGCATCGCCGCATAATTATTTAAATTCTTCTTCTGTCGGATGTCTGTAGTATTATGTAGAGATGAATCTTGTTTATATTAACGGAGAGGCATTTACTTTTCTCCAGAAATAAATGCATCGCCGCATAAATATTTAATTTCCTCTTGTATCGGATGTCTGTCGTAGTATGTAGAGTGGAATCTTTTAATTCGACGGAGAGGCATTTACTTTTTTCCAGAAATAAATGCATCGCCGCATAAATATTTAACTTCTTCTTGTATCGGATGTCTGTCGTAGTATGTAGAGATGAATCTTGTTTATTTTAACGGAGAGGCATTTACTTTTCCCCAGAAATAAATGCATCGCCGCATAATTATTTAAATTCTTCTTCTGTCGGATGTCTGTAGTATTATGTAGAGATGAATCTTGTTTATATTAACGGAGAGGCATTTACTTTTCTCCAGAAATAAATGCATCGCCGCATAAATATTTAATTTCCTCTTGTATCGGATGTCTGTCGTAGTATGTAGAGTGGAATCTTTTAATTCGACGGAGAGGCATTTACTTTTCTCCAGAAATAAATGCATCGCCGAATAATATTTAAATTCCTCTTCTTTCGGATGTCTGTCGTATTAAGTAGAGATTAATCTTGTTTATTTTAACGGAGAGGCATTTACTTTTCTCCAGAAATAAATGCATCGCCGCATAAATATTTAATTTCTTCTTCTGTAAGATGTCTGTAGTATTATGTAGAGATGAATCTTGTTTATTTTAACGGAGAGGTATTTACTTTTTTCCAGAAATAAATGCATCACCGCATAAATATTTAATTTCTTCTTGTATCGGATGTCTGTCGTAGTATGAAGAGACGAATCCTGTTTATTTTAACGGAGACGCATTTACTTTTCCCCAGAAATAAATGCATCGCCGCATAAATATTTAATTTCTTCTTCTGTAGGATGTATGTAGTATTATGTAGAAATGAATCTTGTTTATTTTAACGGAGAGGCATTTACTTTTCTCCAGAAATAAATGCATCGCCGCACAAATATTTAAATTCTTCTTCTGTAGGATGTGTATCGTATTATGAGAGATGAATCTTGTTTATTTTAACGGAGAGGCATTTACTTTTCCCCAGAAATATATGCATCGCCGCATAAATATTTAATTTCTTCTTCTGTAGGATGTCTGTAGTATTATGTAGAGATGAATCTTGTTTATTTTAACGGAGAAGCATTTACTTTTCTCCAGAAATAAATGCATCGCCGCATAAATATTTAACTTCTTCTTGTATCGGATGTCTGTCGTAGTATGTAGAGATGAATCTTGTTTATTTTAACGGAGAGGCATTCACTTTTCCCCAGAAATAAATGCATCGCCTCATAAATATTTAATTTCTTCTTGTATCAAATGTCTGTCGTAGTATGTAGAGTGGAATCTTAAATATTTCAACGGAGAGGCATTTACTTTTCTCCAGAAATAAATCCATCGCCGCATTAATATTTAAAATCTTCTTCTGTATGATGTCTGTAGTATTAAGTAGAGATTAATCTTGTTTATTTTAACGGAGAGGCATTTACTTTTCTCCAGAAATAAATGCATCGCCGCATAAATATTTAAATTCTTCTTCTGTAGGATGTCTGTAGTATTAGGTAGAGATGAATCTTGTTTAATTTAACGGAGAGGCCTTTACTTTTCCCCAGAAATAAATGCATCGCCGCATAAATATTTAATTTCTTCTTGTATCGGATGTCTGGCTTAGTATGTAGAGTAGAATCTTTTAATTCAACGGAGAGGCATTTACTTTTCTCCAGAAATAAATGCATCGCCGCATAAACATTTAAATTCTTCTTCTGTCGGATATCCGTAGTATTATGTAGAGATGAATCTTATTTATTTTAACGGAGAGGCATTTAATTTTCTCCAGAAATAAATGCATCGCCGCATAAATATTTAAATTCTTCTTCTGTAGGATGTCTGTAGTATTAGGTAAAGATGAATCTTGTTTATTTTAACGGGGAACATTTACTTTTCCCCAGAAATAAATGCATCGCCGCATAAATATTCAATTTCTTCTTGTATCGGATGTCTGTCTTAGTATGTAGAGTAGAATCTTTTTTATTTCAACCGAGAGGCATTTACTTTTCTCCAGAAACAAATGCATCGCCGCATAAATATTTAATTTCTTCTTGTATCGGATGTCTGTCATAGTATGTAGAGATGAATCTTGTTTATTCTAACGGAGAGGCATTCACTTTTTTTCAGAAATAAATGCATCGCCGCATAAATATTAAAATTCTTCTTCTGTAAGATGTCTGTAGTATTACGTAGAGATGAATCTTGTTTATTTTAACGGAGAGGCATTTACTTTTTTCCAGAAATAAATGCATCACCGCATAAATATTTAATTTCTTCTTGTATCAGATGTCTGTCGTAGTATGAAGAGACGAATCCTGTTTATTTTAACGGAGACGCATTTACTTTTCCCCAGAAATAAATGCATCGCCGCATAAATATTTAATTTCTTCTTCTGTAGGATGTATGTAGTATTATGTAGAAATGAATCTTGTTTATTTTAACGGAGAGGCATTTACTTTTCTCCAGAAATAAATGCATCGCCGCATTAATATTTAAAATCTTCTTCTGTAGGATGTCTGTAGTATTATGTAGAGATGAATCTTGTTTATTTTAACGGAGAGGCATTTACTTTTTTCCAGAAATAAATGCATCACCGCATAAATATTTAATTTCTTCTTGTATCAGATGTCTGTCGTAGTATGAAGAGACGAATCCTGTTTATTTTAACGGAGACGCATTTACTTTTCCCCAGAAATAAATGCATCGCCGCATAAATATTTAATTTCTTCTTCTGTAGGATGTATGTAGTATTATGTACAGATGAATCTTGTTTATTTTAAGGGAGAGGCATTTACTTTTCCCCAGAAATAAATGCATCGCCGCATAATTATTTAAATTCTTCTTCTGTCGGATGTCTGTAGTATTATGTAGAGATGAATCTTGTTTATTTTAACGGAGAGGCATTTACTTTTCTCCAGAAATAAATGCATCGCCGCATTAATATTTAAAATCTTCTTCTGTAGGATGTCTGTAGTATTAAGTAGAGATTAATCTTGTTTATTTTAACGGAGAGGCATTTACTTTTCTCCAGAAATAAATGCATCGCCGCATAAATATTTAAATTCTTCTTCTGTAGGATGTCTGTAGTATTAGGTAGAGATGAATCTTGTTTATTTTAACGGAGAGGCATTTACTTTTCCCCAGAAATAAATGCATCGCCGCATAAATATTTAATTTCTTCTTGTATCGGATGTCTGTTGTAGTATGTAGAGTAGAATCTTTTAATTCAACGGAGAGGCATTTACTTTTTTCCAGAAATAAATGCATCGCCGCATAAATATTTAAATTCTTCTTGTATCGGATGTCTGTCGTAGTACGTAGAGATGAATCTTGTTTATTTTAACGGAGAGGCATTCACTTTTCCCCAGAAATAAATGCATCGCCGCATAAATATTTAATTTCTTCTTGTATCGGATGTCTGTTGTAGTATGTAGAGTAGAATCTTTTAATTCAACGGAGAGGCATTTACTTTTCTCCAGAAATAAATGCATCGCCGCATTAATATTTAAAATCTTCTTCTGTAGGATGTCTGTAGTATTAGGTAGAGATGAATCTTGTTTATTTTAACGGAGAGGCATTGACTTTTCCCCAGAAATAAATGCATCGCCGCATAAATATTTAATTTCTTCTTGTATCGGATGTCTGGCTTAGTATGTAGAGTAGAATCTTTTAATTCAATGGAGAGGCATTTACTTTTCTCCAGAAATAAATGCATCGCCGCATAAATATTTAAATTCTTCTTCTGTAGGATGTCTGTCGTAGTATGTAGAGATGAATCTTGTTTATTTTAACGGAGAGGCATTCACTTTTCTCCAGAAATAAATGCATCGCCGCATAAATATTTAAATTCCTCTTCTTTCGGATGTCTGTCGTATTATGTAGAGTGGAATCCTGTTTATTTTAACGGAGACGCATTTACTTTTCTCCAGAAATAAATGCATCGCCGCATAAATATTTAAATTCTTCTTCTGTAGGATGTCTGTAGTATTGTGTAGAGATGAATCTTGTTTATTTTAACGGAGAGGCATTTACTTTTCCCCAGAAATAAATGCATCGCCGCATAAATATTTAATTTCTACTTGTATCGAATGTCTGTCTTAGTACGTAGAGTGGAATCTTTCAATTCGACGGAGAGGCATTTACTTTTCTCCAGAAATAAATGCATCGCCGCATAAATATTTAAATTCTTCTTCTGTCGGATGTCCGTAGTATTATGTAGAGATGAATCTTGTTTATTTTAACGGAGAGGCATTTACTTTTCTCCAGAAATAAATGCATCGCCGCATAAATATTTAAATTCTTCTTCTGTAGGATGTCTGTAGTATTAGGTAAAGATGAATCTTGTTTATTTTAACGGGGAACATTTACTTTTCCCCAGAAATAAATGCATCGCCGCTTAAATATTTAATTTCTTCTTGTATCGGATGTCTGTCTTAGTATGTAGAGTAGAATCTAGTTTATTTCAACAGAGAGGCATTTACTTTTCTCCAGAAACAAATGCATCGCCGCATAAATATTTAATTTCTTCTTGTATCGGATGTCTGTCATAGTATGTAGAGATGAATCTTGTTTATTCTAACGGAGAGGCATTCACTTTTTTTCAGAAATAAATGCATCGCCGCATAAATATTTAAATTCTTCTTCTATAAGATATCTGTAGTATTACGTAGAGATGAATCTTGTTTATTTTAACGGAGAGGCATTTACTTTTCCCCAGAAATAAATGCATCGCCGCATAAATATTTAATTTCTTCTTCTGTAGGATGTATGTAGTATTATGTAGAAATGAATCTTGTTTATTTTAACGGAGAGGCATTTACTTTTCTCCAGAAATAAATGCATCGCCGCATAGATATTTAAATTCTTCTTCTGTAGGATGTGTGTCGTATTATGAGAGATGAATCTTGTTTATTTTAACGGAGAGGCATTTACTTTTCCCCAGAAATAAATGCATCGCCGCATAAATATTTAATTTCTTCTTGTATCGGATGTCTGGCTTAGTATGTAGAGTAGAATCTTTTAATTCAATGGAGAGGCATTTACTTTTCTCCAGAAATAAATGCATCGCCGCATAAATATTTAAATTCTTCTTCTGTAGGATGTCTGTCGTAGTATGTAGAGATGAATCTTGTTTATTTTAACGGAGAGGCATTCACTTTTCTCCAGAAATAAATGCATCGCCGCATAAATATTTAAATTCCTCTTCTTTCGGATGTCTGTCGTATTATGTAGAGTGGAATCCTGTTTATTTTAACGGAGACGCATTTACTTTTCTCCAGAAATAAATGCATCGCCGCATAAATATTTAAATTCTTCTTCTGTAGGATGTCTGTAGTATTGTGTAGAGATGAATCTTGTTTATTTTAACGGAGAGGCATTTACTTTTCCCCAGAAATAAATGCATCGCCGCATAAATATTTAATTTCTACTTGTATCGAATGTCTGTCTTAGTACGTAGAGTGGAATCTTTCAATTCGACGGAGAGGCATTTACTTTTCTCCAGAAATAAATGCATCGCCGCATAAATATTTAAATTCTTCTTCTGTCGGATGTCCGTAGTATTATATAGAGATGAATCTTGTTTATTTTAACGGAGAGGCATTTACTTTTCTCCAGAAATAAATGCATCGCCGCATAAATATTTAAATTCTTCTTCTGTAGGATGTCTGTAGTATTAGGTAAAGATGAATCTTGTTTATTTTAACGGGGAACATTTACTTTTCCCCAGAAATAAATGCATCGCCGCTTAAATATTTAATTTCTTCTTGTATCGGATGTCTGTCTTAGTATGTAGAGTAGAATCTAGTTTATTTCAACAGAGAGGCATTTACTTTTCTCCAGAAACAAATGCATCGCCGCATAAATATTTAATTTCTTCTTGTATCGGATGTCTGTCATAGTATGTAGAGATGAATCTTGTTTATTCTAACGGAGAGGCATTCACTTTTTTTCAGAAATAAATGCATCGCCGCATAAATATTTAAATTCTTCTTCTATAAGATGTCTGTAGTATTACGTAGAGATGAATCTTGTTTATTTTAACGGAGAGGCATTTACTTTTCCCCAGAAATAAATGCATCGCCGCATAAATATTTAATTTCTTCTTCTGTAGGATGTATGTAGTATTATGTAGAAATGAATCTTGTTTATTTTAACGGAGAGGCATTTACTTTTCTCCAGAAATAAATGCATCGCCGCATAGATATTTAAATTCTTCTTCTGTAGGATGTGTGTCGTATTATGAGAGATGAATCTTGTTTATTTTAACGGAGAGGCATTTACTTTTCCCCAGAAATAAATGCATCGCCGCATAAATATTTAATTTCTTCTTCTGTAGGATGTCTGTAGTATTATGTACAGATGAATCTTGTTTATTTTAACGGAGAGGCATTTACTTTTCCCCAGAAATAAATGCATCGCCGCATAATTATTTAAATTCTTCTTCTGTCGGATGTCTGTAGTATTATGTAGAGATGAATCTTGTTTATTTTAACGGAGAGGCATTTACTTTTCTCCAGAAATAAATGCATCGCCGCATTAATATTTAAAATCTTCTTCTGTAGGATGTCTGTAGTATTAAGTAGAGATTAATCTTGTTTATTTTAACGGAGAGGCATTTACTTTTCTCCAGAAATAAATGCATCGCCGCATAAATATTTAAATTCTTCTTCTGTAGGATGTCTGTAGTATTAGGTAGAGATGAATCTTGTTTATTTTAACGGAGAGGCATTTACTTTTCCCCAGAAATAAATGCATCGCCGCATAAATATTTAATTTCTTCTTGTATCGGATGTCTGGCTTAGTATGTAGAGTAGAATCTTTTAATTCAACGGAGAGGAATTTACCTTTCTCCAGAAATAAATGCATCGCCGAATAATATTTAAATTCCTCTTCTTTCGGATGTCTGTCGTATTATGTAGAGTGGAATTTTGATTATTTCAACGGAGAGGCATTTACTTTTCTCCAGAAATAAATGCATCGCCGCATAAATATTTAATTTCCTCTTGTATCGGATGTCTGTCGTAGTATGTAGAGTGGAATCTTTTAATTCGATGGAGAGGCATTTACTTTTTTCCAGAAATAAATGCATCGCCGCATAAATATTTAAATTCTTCTTGTATCGGATGTCTGTCGTAGTACGTAGAGATGAATCTTGTTTATTTTAACGGAGAGGCATTCACTTTTCCCCAGAAATAAATGCATCGCCGCATAAATATTTAATTTCTTCTTGTATCGGATGTCTGTTGTAGTATGTAGAGTAGAATCTTTTAATTCAACGGAGAGGCATTTACTTTTCTCCAGAAATAAATGCATCGCCGCATTAATATTTAAAATCTTCTTCTGTAGGATGTCTGTAGTATTAGGTAGAGATGAATCTTGTTTATTTTAACGGAGAGGCATTTACTTTTCCCCAGAAATAAATGCATCGCCGCATAAATATTTAATTTCTTCTTGTATCGGATGTCTGGCTTAGTATGTAGAGTAGAATCTTTTAATTCAATGGAGAGGCATTTACTTTTCTCCAGAAATAAATGCATCGCCGCATAAATATTTAAATTCTTCTTCTGTAGGATGTCTGTCGTAGTATGTAGAGATGAATCTTGTTTATTTTAACGGAGAGGCATTCACTTTTCTCCAGAAATAAATGCATTGCCGCATAAATATTTAAATTCCTCTTCTTTCGGATGTCTGTCGTATTATGTAGAGTGGAATCCTGTTTATTTTAACGGAGACGCATTTACTTTTCTCCAGAAATAAATGCATCGCCGCATAAATATTTAAATTCTTCTTCTGTAGGATGTCTGTAGTATTATGTAGAGATGAATCTTGTTTATTTTAACGGAGAGGCATTTACTTTTCCCCAGAAATAAATGCATCGCCGCATAAATATTTAATTTCTACTTGTATCGAATGTCTGTCTTAGTACGTAGAGTGGAATCTTTCAATTCGACGGAGAGGCATTTACTTTTCTCCAGAAATAAATGCATCGCCGCATAAATATTTAAATTCTTCTTCTGTCGGATGTCCGTAGTATTATGTAGAGATGAATCTTGTTTATTTTAACGGAGAGGCATTTACTTTTCTCCAGAAATAAATGCATCGCCGCATAAATATTTAAATTCTTCTTCTGTAGGATGTCTGTAGTATTAGGTAAAGATGAATCTTGTTTATTTTAACGGGGAACATTTACTTTTCCCCAGAAATAAATGCATCGCCGCTTAAATATTTAATTTCTTCTTGTATCGGATGTCTGTCTTAGTATGTAGAGTAGAATCTAGTTTATTTCAACAGAGAGGCATTTACTTTTCTCCAGAAACAAATGCATCGCCGCATAAATATTTAATTTCTTCTTGTATCGGATGTCTGTCATAGTATGTAGAGATGAATCTTGTTTATTCTAACGGAGAGGCATTCACTTTTTTTCAGAAATAAATGCATCGCCGCATAAATATTTAAATTCTTCTTCTGTAAGATGTCTGTAGTATTACGTAGAGATGAATCTTGTTTATTTTAACGGAGAGGCATTTACTTTTTTCCAGAAATAAATGCATCACCGCATAAATATTTAATTTCTTCTTGTATCAGATGTCTGTCGTATTATGAAGAGACGAATCCTGTTTATTTTAACGGAGACGCATTTACTTTTCCCCAGAAATAAATGCATCGCCGCATAAATATTTAATTTCTTCTTCTGTAGGATGTATGTAGTATTATGTAGAAATGAATCTTGTTTATTTTAACGGAGAGGCATTTACTTTTCTCCAGAAATAAATGCATCGCCGCATAAATATTTAAATTCTTCTTCTGTAGGATGTGTGTCGTATTATGAGAGATGAATCTTGTTTATTTTAACGGAGAGGCATTTACTTTTCCCCAGAAATAAATGCATCGCCGCATAAATATTTAATTTCTTCTTCTGTAGGATGTATGTAGTATTATGTAGAAATGAATCTTGTTTATTTTAACGGAGAGGCATTTACTTTTCTCCAGAAATAAATGCATCGCCGCATAGATATTTAAATTCTTCTTCTGTAGGATGTGTGTCGTATTATGAGAGATGAATCTTGTTTATTTTAACGGAGAGGCATTTACTTTTCCCCAGAAATAAATGCATCGCCGCATAAATATTTAATTTCTTCTTCTGTAGGATGTCTGTAGTATTATGTACAGATGAATCTTGTTTATTTTAACGGAGAGGCATTTACTTTTCCCCAGAAATAAATGCATCGCCGCATAATTATTTAAATTCTTCTTCTGTCGGATGTCTGTAGTATTATGTAGAGATGAATCTTGTTTATTTTAACGGAGAGGCATTTACTTTTCTCCAGAAATAAATGCATCGCCGCATTAATATTTAAAATCTTCTTCTGTAGGATGTCTGTAGTATTAAGTAGAGATTAATCTTGTTTATTTTAACGGAGAGGCATTTACTTTTCTCCAGAAATAAATGCATCGCCGCATAAATATTTAAATTCTTCTTCTGTAGGATGTCTGTAGTATTAGGTAGAGATGAATCTTGTTTATTTTAACGGAGAGGCATTTACTTTTCCCCAGAAATAAATGCATCGCCGCATAAATATTTAATTTCTTCTTGTATCGGATGTCTGGCTTAGTATGTAGAGTAGAATCTTTTAATTCAACGGAGAGGAATTTACCTTTCTCCAGAAATAAATGCATCGCCGAATAATATTTAAATTCCTCTTCTTTCGGATGTCTGTCGTATTATGTAGAGTGGAATCTTGATTATTTCAACGGAGAGGCATTTACTTTTCTCCAGAAATAAATGCATCGCCGCATAAATATTTAATTTCCTCTTGTATCGGATGTCTGTCGTAGTATGTAGAGTGGAATCTTTTAATTCGATGGAGAGGCATTTACTTTTTTCCAGAAATAAATGCATCGCCGCATAAATATTTAAATTCTTCTTGTATCGGATGTCTGTCGTAGTACGTAGAGATGAATCTTGTTTATTTTAACGGAGAGGCATTCACTTTTCCCCAGAAATAAATGCATCGCCGCATAAATATTTAATTTCTTCTTGTATCGGATGTCTGTTGTAGTATGTAGAGTAGAATCTTTTAATTCAACGGAGAGGCATTTACTTTTCTCCAGAAATAAATGCATCGCCGCATTAATATTTAAAATCTTCTTCTGTAGGATGTCTGTAGTATTAGGTAGAGATGAATCTTGTTTATTTTAACGGAGAGGCATTTACTTTTCCCCAGAAATAAATGCATCGCCGCATAAATATTTAATTTCTTCTTGTATCGGATGTCTGGCTTAGTATGTAGAGTAGAATCTTTTAATTCAATGGAGAGGCATTTACTTTTCTCCAGAAATAAATGCATCGCCGCATAAATATTTAAATTCTTCTTCTGTAGGATGTCTGTCGTAGTATGTAGAGATGAATCTTGTTTATTTTAACGGAGAGGCATTCACTTTTCTCCAGAAATAAATGCATCGCCGCATAAATATTTAAATTCCTCTTCTTTCGGATGTCTGTCGTATTATGTAGAGTGGAATCCTGTTTATTTTAACGGAGACGCATTTACTTTTCTCCAGAAATAAATGCATCGCCGCATAAATATTTAAATTCTTCTTCTGTAGGATGTCTGTAGTATTATGTAGAGATGAATCTTGTTTATTTTAACGGAGAGGCATTTACTTTTCCCCAGAAATAAATGCATCGCCGCATAAATATTTAATTTCTACTTGTATCGAATGTCTGTCTTAGTACGTAGAGTGGAATCTTTCAATTCGACGGAGAGGCATTTACTTTTCTCCAGAAATAAATGCATCGCCGCATAAATATTTAAATTCTTCTTCTGTCGGATGTCCGTAGTATTATGTAGAGATGAATCTTGTTTATTTTAACGGAGAGGCATTTACTTTTCTCCAGAAATAAATGCATCGCCGCATAAATATTTAAATTCTTCTTCTGTAGGATGTCTGTAGTATTAGGTAAAGATGAATCTTGTTTATTTTAACGGGGAACATTTACTTTTCCCCAGAAATAAATGCATCGCCGCTTAAATATTTAATTTCTTCTTGTATCGGATGTCTGTCTTAGTATGTAGAGTAGAATCTTGTTTATTTCAACAGAGAGGCATTTACTTTTCTCCAGAAACAAATGCATCGCCGCATAAATATTTAATTTCTTCTTGTATCGGATGTCTGTCATAGTATGTAGAGATGAATCTTGTTTATTCTAACGGAGAGGCATTCACTTTTTTTCAGAAATAAATGCATCGCCGCATAAATATTTAAATTCTTCTTCTGTCGGATGTCTGTAGTATTATGTAGAGATGAATCTTGTTTATTTTAACGGAGAGGCATTTACTTTTTTCCAGAAATAAATGCATCGCCGCATAAATATTTAAATTCTTGTATCGGATGTCTGTCGTAGTATGTAGAGATGAAACTTGTTTATTTTAACGGAGAGGCATTTACTTTTCTCCAGAAATAAATGCATCGCCGCATAAATATTTAACTTCTTCTTGTATCGGATGTCTGTCGTAGTATGTAGAGATGAATCTTGTTTATTTTAACGGAGAGGCATTCACTTTTCCCCAGAAATAAATGCATCGCCGCATAAATATTTAATTTCTTCTTGTATCGGATGTCTGTCGTAGTATGTAGAGTAGAATCTTTTAATTCAACGGAGAGGCATTTACTTTTCTCCAGAAATAAATGCATCGCCGAATAATATTTAAATTCCTCTTCTTTCGGATGTCTGTCGTATTATGTAGAGTGGAATCTTAATTATTTCAACGGAGAGGCATTTACTTTTCTCCAGAAATAAATGCATCTCCGCATTAATATTTGAAATCTTCAACTGTAGGATGTCTGTAATATTAAGTAGAGATTAATCTTGTTTATTTTAACGGAGAGGCATTTACTTTTCTCCAGAAATAAATGCATCGCCGCATAAATATTTAAATTCTTCTTCTGTAGGATGTCTGTAGTATTAGGTAGAGATGAATCTTGTTTATTTTAACGGAGAGGCATTTACTTTTCCCCAGAAATAAATGCATCGCCGGATAAATATTTAATTTCTTCTTGTATCGGATGTCTGTCTTAGTATATAGAGTAGAATCTTGTTTATTTCAACGGAGAGGCATTTACTTTTCTCCAGAAATAAATGCATCGCCGCATAAATATTTAATTTCTTCTTCTGTAAGATGTCTGTAGTATTATGTAGAGATGAATCTTGTTTATTTTAACGGAGAGGCATTTACTTTTTTCCAGAAATAAATGCATCACCGCATAAATATTTAATTTCTTCTTGTATCGGATGTCTGTCGTAGTATGAAGAGAGGAATCCTGTTTATTTTAACGGAGACGCATTTACTTTTCCCCAGAAATAAATGCATTGCCGCATAAATATTTAATTCCTTCTTCTGTAGGATGTGTATCGTATTATGAGAGATGAATCTTGTTTATTTTAACGGAGAGGCATTTACTTTTCCCCAGAAATAAATGCATCGCCGCATAAATATTTAATTTCTTCTTCTGTAGGATGTCTGTAGTATTATGTAGAGATGAATCTTTTTTATTTTAACGGAGAGGCATTTACTTTTCCCCAGAAATAAATGCATCGCCGCATAAATATTTAATTTCTTCTTGTATCGGATGTCTGGCTTAGTATGTAGAGATGAATCTTGTTTATTTTATCGGAGAGGCATTCACTTTTCTCCAGAAATAAATGCATCGCCGCATAAATATTTAAATTCCTCTTCTTTCGGATGTCTGTAGTGTTATGTAGAGATGAATCCTGTTTATTTTAACGGAGACGCATTTAATTTTCTCCAGAAATAAATGCATCGCCGCATAAATATTTAAATTCTTCTTCTGTAGGATGTCTGTAGTATTACGTAGAGATGAATCTTGTTTATTTTAACGGAGAGGCATTTACTTTTTTCCAGAAATAAATGCATCGCCGCATAAATATTTAAATTCTTGTATCGGATGTCTGTCGTAGTATGTAGAGATGAAACTTGTTTATTTTAACGGAGAGGCATTTACTTTTCTCCAGAAATAAATGCATCGCCGCATAAATATTTAACTTCTTCTTGTATCGGATGTCTGTCGTAGTATGTAGAGATGAATCTTGTTTATTTTAACGGAGAGGCATTCACTTTTCCCCAGAAATAAATGCATCGCCGCATAAATATTTAATTTCTTCTTGTATCGGATGTCTGTCGTAGTATGTAGAGTAGAATCTTTTAATTCAACGGAGAGGCATTTACTTTTCTCCCGAATTAAATGCATCGCCGAATAATATTTAAATTCCTCTTCTTTCGGATGTCTGTCGTATTATGTAGAGTGGAATCTTAAATATTTCAACGGAGAGGCATTTACTTTTTTCCAGAAATAAATGCATCGCCGCATTAATATTTAAAATCTTCTTCTGTAGGATGTCTGTAGTATTAAGTAGAGATTAATCTTGTTTATTTTAACGGAGAGGCATTTACTTTTCTCCAGAAATAAATGCATCGCCGCATAAATATTTAAATTCTTCTTCTGTAGGATGTCTGTAGTATTAGGTAGAGATGAATCTTGTTTAATTTAACGGAGAGGCATTTACTTTTCCCCAGAAATAAATGCATCGCCGCATAAATATTTAATTTCTTCTTGTATCGGATGTCTGGCTTAGTATGTAGAGTAGAATCTTGTTTATTTCAACGGAGAGGCATTTACATTTCTCCAGAAATAAATGCATCGCCGCATAAATATTTAATTTCTTCTTCTGTAAGATGTCTGTAGTATTATGTAGAGATGAATCTTGTTTATTTTAACGGAGAGGCATTTACTTTTTTCCAGAAATAAATGCATCACCGCATAAATATTTAATTTCTTCTTGTATAGGATGTCTGTCGTAGTATGAAGAGACGAATCCTGTTTATTTTAACGGAGACGCATTTACTTTTCCCCAGAAATAAATGCATCGCCGCATAAATATTTAATTTCTTCTTCTGTAGGATGTATGTAGTATTATGTAGAAATGAATCTTGTTTATTTTAACGGAGAAGCATTTACTTTTCTCCAGAAATAAATGCATCGCCGCATAAATATTTAAATTCTTCTTCTGTAGGATGTGTATCGTATTATGAGAGATGAATCTTGCTTATTTTAACGGAGAGCCATTTACTTTTCTCCAGAAATAAATGCATCGCCGCATAAATATTTAATTTCCTCTTGTATCGGATGTCTGTCGTAGTATGTAGAGTGGAATCTTTTAATTCGATGGAGAGGCATTTACTTTTTTCCAGAAATAAATGCATCGCCGCATAAATATTTAAATTCTTCTTGTATCGGATGTCTGTCGTAGTACGTAGAGATGAATCTTGTTTATTTTAACGGAGAGGCATTCACTTTTCCCCAGAAATAAATGCATCGCCGCATAAATATTTAATTTCTTCTTGTATCGGATGTCTGTCTTAGTATGTAGAGTAGAATCTTGTTTATTTCAACAGAGAGGCATTTACTTTTCTCCAGAAACAAATGCATCGCCGCATAAATATTTAATTTCTTCTTGTATCGGATGTCTGTCATAGTATGTAGAGATGAATCTTGTTTATTCTAACGGAGAGGCATTCACTTTTTTTCAGAAATAAATGCATCGCCGCATAAATATTTAAATTCTTCTTCTGTCGGATGTCTGTAGTATTATGTAGAGATGAATCTTGTTTATTTTAACGGAGAGGCATTTACTTTTTTCCAGAAATAAATGCATCGCCGCATAAATATTTAAATTCTTGTATCGGATGTCTGTCGTAGTATGTAGAGATGAAACTTGTTTATTTTAACGGAGAGGCATTTACTTTTCTCCAGAAATAAATGCATCGCCGCATAAATATTTAACTTCTTCTTGTATCGGATGTCTGTCGTAGTATGTAGAGATGAATCTTGTTTATTTTAACGGAGAGGAATTTACTTTTCAAAAGAAATAAATGCATCGCCGCATAAATATTTAATTTCTTCTTGTATCGGATGTCTGTCGTAGTATGTAGAGTAGAATCTTTTAATTCAACGGAGAGGCATTTACTTTTCTCCAGAAATAAATGCATCGCCGAATAATATTTAAATTCCTCTTCTTTCGGATGTCTGTCGTATTATGTAGAGTGGAATCTTAATTATTTCAACGGAGAGGCATTTACTTTTCTCCAGAAATAAATGCATCTCCGCATTAATATTTGAAATCTTCAACTGTAGGATGTCTGTAATATTAAGTAGAGATTAATCTTGTTTATTTTAACGGAGAGGCATTTACTTTTCTCCAGAAATAAATGCATCGCCGCATAAATATTTAAATTCTTCTTCTGTAGGATGTCTGTAGTATTAGGTAGAGATGAATCTTGTTTATTTTAACGGAGAGGCATTTACTTTTCCCCAGAAATAAATGCATCGCCGGATAAATATTTAATTTCTTCTTGTATCGGATGTCTGTCTTAGTATATAGAGTAGAATCTTGTTTATTTCAACGGAGAGGCATTTACTTTTCTCCAGAAATAAATGCATCGCCGCATAAATATTTAATTTCTTCTTCTGTAAGATGTCTGTAGTATTATGTAGAGATGAATCTTGTTTATTTTAACGGAGAGGCATTTACTTTTTTCCAGAAATAAATGCATCACCGCATAAATATTTAATTTCTTCTTGTATCGGATGTCTGTCGTAGTATGAAGAGACGAATCCTGTTTATTTTAACGGAGACGCATTTACTTTTCCCCAGAAATAAATGCATCGCCGCATAAATATTTAATTCCTTCTTCTGTAGGATGTGTATCGTATTATGAGAGATGAATCTTGTTTATTTTAACGGAGAGGCATTTACTTTTCCCCAGAAATAAATGCATCGCCGCATAAATATTTAATTTCTTCTTCTGTAGGATGTCTGTAGTATTATGTAGAGATGAATCTTTTTTATTTTAACGGAGAGGCATTTACTTTTCCCCAGAAATAAATGCATCGCCGCATAAATATTTAATTTCTTCTTGTATCGGATGTCTGGCTTAGTATGTAGAGATGAATCTTGTTTATTTTATCGGAGAGGCATTCACTTTTCTCCAGAAATAAATGCATCGCCGCATAAATATTTAAATTCCACTTCTTTCGGATGTCTGTAGTGTTATGTAGAGATGAATCCTGTTTATTTTAACGGAGACGCATTTAATTTTCTCCAGAAATAAATGCATCGCCGCATAAATATTTAAATTCTTCTTCTGTAGGATGTCTGTAGTATTACGTAGAGATGAATCTTGTTTATTTTAACGGAGAGGCATTTACTTTTTTCCAGAAATAAATGCATCGCCGCATAAATATTTAAATTCTTGTATCGGATGTCTGTCGTAGTATGTAGAGATGAAACTTGTTTATTTTAACGGAGAGGCATTTACTTTTCTCCAGAAATAAATGCATCGCCGCATAAATATTTAACTTCTTCTTGTATCGGATGTCTGTCGTAGTATGTAGAGATGAATCTTGTTTATTTTAACGGAGAGGCATTCACTTTTCCCCAGAAATAAATGCATCGCTGCATAAATATTTATTTTCTTCTTGTATCGGATGTCTGTCGTATTATGTAGAGTGGAATCTTAAATATTTCAACGGAGAGGCATTTACTTTTTTCCAGAAATAAATGCATCGCCGCATTAATATTTAAAATCTTCTTCTGTAGGATGTCTGTAGTATTAAGTAGAGATTAATCTTGTTTATTTTAACGGAGAGGCATTTACTTTTCTCCAGAAATAAATGCATCGCCGCATAAATATTTAAATTCTTCTTCTGTAGGATGTCTGTAGTATTAGGTAGAGATGAATCTTGTTTAATTTAACGGAGAGGCATTTACTTTTCCCCAGAAATAAATGCATCGCCGCATAAATATTTAATTTCTTCTTGTATCGGATGTCTGGCTTAGTATGTAGAGTAGAATCTTGTTTATTTCAACGGAGAGGCATTTACTTTTCTCCAGAAATAAATGCATCGCCGCATAAATATTTAATTTCTTCTTCTGTAAGATGTCTGTAGTATTATGTAGAGATGAATCTTGTTTATTTTAACGGAGAGGCATTTACTTTTTTCCAGAAATAAATGCATCACCGCATAAATATTTAATTTCTTCTTGTATCGGATGTCTGTCGTAGTATGAAGAGACGAATCCTGTTTATTTTAACGGAGACGCATTTACTTTTCCCCAGAAATAAATGCATCGCCGCATAAATATTTAATTTCTTCTTCTGTAGGATGTATGTAGTATTATGTAGAAATGAATCTTGTTTATTTTAACGGAGAGGCATTTACTTTTCTCCAGAAATAAATGCATCGCCGCATAAATATTTAAATTCTTCTTCTGTAGGATGTGTATCGTATTATGAGAGATGAATCTTGCTTATTTTAACGGAGAGGCATTTACTTTTCTCCAGAAATAAATGCATCGCCGCATAAATATTTAATTTCCTCTTGTATCGGATGTCTGTCGTAGTATGTAGAGTGGAATCTTTTAATTCGATGGAGAGGCATTTACTTTTTTCCAGAAATAAATGCATCGCCGCATAAATATTTAAATTCTTCTTGTATCGGATGTCTGTCGTAGTACGTAGAGATGAATCTTGTTTATTTTAACGGAGAGGCATTCACTTTTCCCCAGAAATAAATGCATCGCCGCATAAATATTTAATTTCTTCTTGTATCGGATGTCTGTTGTAGTATGTAGAGTAGAATCTTTTAATTCAACGGAGAGGCATTTACTTTTCTCCAGAAATAAATGCATCGCCGCATTAATATTTAAAATCTTCTTCTGTAGGATGTCTGTAGTATTAGGTAGAGATGAATCTTGTTTATTTTAACGGAGAGGCATTTACTTTTCCCCAGAAATAAATGCATCGCCGCATAAATATTTAATTTCTTCTTGTATCGGATGTCTGGCTTAGTATGTAGAGTAGAATCTTTTAATTCAATGGAGAGGCATTTACTTTTCTCCAGAAATAAATGCATCGCCGCATAAACATTTAAATTCTTCTTCTGTCGGATGTCCGTAGTATTATGTAGAGATGAATCTTGTTTATTTTAACGGAGAGGCATTTACTTTTCCCAAGAAATAAATGCATCACCGCATAAATATTTAATGTCGTCTCGTATCGGATGTCTGTCGTAGTATGTAGAGATGAATCTTGTTTATTTTAACGGAGAGGCATTCACTTTTCTCCAGAAATAAATGCATCGCCGCATAAATATTTAAATTCCTCTTCTTTCGGATGTCTGTCGTATTATGTAGAGTGGAATCCTGTTTATTTTAACGGAGACGCATTTACTTTTCTCCAGAAATAAATGCATCGCCGCATAAATATTTAAATTCTTCTTCTGTAGGATGTCTGTAGTATTATATAGAGATGAATCTTGTTTATTTTAACGGAGAGGCATTTACTTTTCCCCAGAAATAAATGCATCGCCGCATAAATATTTAATTTCTACTTGTATCGAATGTCTGTCTTAGTACGTAGAGTGGAATCTTTCAATTCGACGGAGAGGCATTTACTTTTCTCCAGAAATAAATGCATCGCCGCATAAATATTTAAATTCTTCTTCTGTCGGATGTCCGTAGTATTATGTAGAGATGAATCTTGTTTATTTTAACGGAGAGGCATTTACTTTTCTCCAGAAATAAATGCATCGCCGCATAAATATTTAAATTCTTCTTCTGTAGGATGTCTGTAGTATTAGGTAAAGATGAATCTTGTTTATTTTAACGGGGAACATTTACTTTTCCCCAGAAATAAATGCATCGCCGCTTAAATATTTAATTTCTTCTTGTATCGGATGTCTGTCTTAGTATGTAGAGTAGAATCTTGTTTATTTCAACAGAGAGGCATTTACTTTTCTCCAGAAACAAATGCATCGCCGCATAAATATTTAATTTCTTCTTGTATCGGATGTCTGTCATAGTATGTAGAGATGAATCTTGTTTATTCTAACGGAGAGGCATTCACTTTTTTTCAGAAATAAATGCATCGCCGCATAAATATTTAAATTCTTCTTCTGTCGGATGTCCGTAGTATTATGTAGAGATGAATCTTGTTTATTTTAACGGAGAGGCATTTACTTTTCTCCAGAAATAAATGCATCGCCGCATAAATATTTAAATTCTTCTTCTGTAGGATGTCTGTAGTATTAGGTAAAGATGAATCTTGTTTATTTTAACGGGGAACATTTACTTTTCCCCAGAAATAAATGCATCGCCGCTTAAATATTTAATTTCTTCTTGTATCGGATGTCTGTCTTAGTATGTAGAGTAGAATCTTGTTTATTTCAACGGAGAGGCATTTACATTTCTCCAGAAATAAATGCATCGCCGCATAAATATTTAATTTCTTCTTCTGTAAGATGTCTGTAGTATTATGTAGAGATGAATCTTGTTTATTTTAACGGAGAGGCATTTACTTTTTTCCAGAAGTAAATGCATCACCGCATAAATATTTAATTTCTTCTTGTATCGGATGTCTGTCGTAGTATGAAGAGACGAATCCTGTTTATTTTAACGGAGACGCATTTACTTTTCCCCAGAAATAAATGCATCGCCGCATAAATATTTAATTTCTTCTTCTGTAGGATGTATGTAGTATTATGTAGAAATGAATCTTGTTTATTTTAACGGAGAAGCATTTACTTTTCTCCAGAAATAAATGCATCGCCGCATAAATATTTAAATTCTTCTTCTGTAGGATGTGTATCGTATTATGAGAGATGAATCTTGCTTATTTTAACGGAGAGCCATTTACTTTTCTCCAGAAATAAATGCATCGCCGCATAAATATTTAATTTCCTCTTGTATCGGATGTCTGTCGTAGTATGTAGAGTGGAATCTTTTAATTCGATGGAGAGGCATTTACTTTTTTCCAGAAATAAATGCATCGCCGCATAAATATTTAAATTCTTCTTGTATCGGATGTCTGTCGTAGTACGTAGAGATGAATCTTGTTTATTTTAACGGAGAGGCATTCACTTTTCCCCAGAAATAAATGCATCGCCGCATAAATATTTAATTTCTTCTTGTATCGGATGTCTGTCTTAGTATGTAGAGTAGAATCTTGTTTATTTCAACAGAGAGGCATTTACTTTTCTCCAGAAACAAATGCATCGCCGCATAAATATTTAATTTCTTCTTGTATCGGATGTCTGTCATAGTATGTAGAGATGAATCTTGTTTATTCTAACGGAGAGGCATTCACTTTTTTTCAGAAATAAATGCATCGCCGCATAAATATTTAAATTCTTCTTCTGTCGGATGTCTGTAGTATTATGTAGAGATGAATCTTGTTTATTTTAACGGAGAGGCATTTACTTTTTTCCAGAAATAAATGCATCGCCGCATAAATATTTAAATTCTTGTATCGGATGTCTGTCGTAGTATGTAGAGATGAAACTTGTTTATTTTAACGGAGAGGCATTTACTTTTCTCCAGAAATAAATGCATCGCCGCATAAATATTTAACTTCTTCTTGTATCGGATGTCTGTCGTAGTATGTAGAGATGAATCTTGTTTATTTTAACGGAGAGGAATTTACTTTTCAAAAGAAATAAATGCATCGCCGCATAAATATTTAATTTCTTCTTGTATCGGATGTCTGTCGTAGTATGTAGAGTAGAATCTTTTAATTCAACGGAGAGGCATTTACTTTTCTCCAGAAATAAATGCATCGCCGAATAATATTTAAATTCCTCTTCTTTCGGATGTCTGTCGTATTATGTAGAGTGGAATCTTAATTATTTCAACGGAGAGGCATTTACTTTTCTCCAGAAATAAATGCATCTCCGCATTAATATTTGAAATCTTCAACTGTAGGATGTCTGTAATATTAAGTAGAGATTAATCTTGTTTATTTTAACGGAGAGGCATTTACTTTTCTCCAGAAATAAATGCATCGCCGCATAAATATTTAAATTCTTCTTCTGTAGGATGTCTGTAGTATTAGGTAGAGATGAATCTTGTTTATTTTAACGGAGAGGCATTTACTTTTCCCCAGAAATAAATGCATCGCCGGATAAATATTTAATTTCTTCTTGTATCGGATGTCTGTCTTAGTATATAGAGTAGAATCTTGTTTATTTCAACGGAGAGGCATTTACTTTTCTCCAGAAATAAATGCATCGCCGCATAAATATTTAATTTCTTCTTCTGTAAGATGTCTGTAGTATTATGTAGAGATGAATCTTGTTTATTTTAACGGAGAGGCATTTACTTTTTTCCAGAAATAAATGCATCACCGCATAAATATTTAATTTCTTCTTGTATCGGATGTCTGTCGTAGTATGAAGAGACGAATCCTGTTTATTTTAACGGAGACGCATTTACTTTTCCCCAGAAATAAATGCATCGCCGCATAAATATTTAATTCCTTCTTCTGTAGGATGTGTATCGTATTATGAGAGATGAATCTTGTTTATTTTAACGGAGAGGCATTTACTTTTCCCCAGAAATAAATGCATCGCCGCATAAATATTTAATTTCTTCTTCTGTAGGATGTCTGTAGTATTATGTAGAGATGAATCTTTTTTATTTTAACGGAGAGGCATTTACTTTTCCCCAGAAATAAATGCATCGCCGCATAAATATTTAATTTCTTCTTGTATCGGATGTCTGGCTTAGTATGTAGAGATGAATCTTGTTTATTTTATCGGAGAGGCATTCACTTTTCTCCAGAAATAAATGCATCGCCGCATAAATATTTAAATTCCTCTTCTTTCGGATGTCTGTAGTGTTATGTAGAGATGAATCCTGTTTATTTTAACGGAGACGCATTTAATTTTCTCCAGAAATAAATGCATCGCCGCATAAATATTTAAATTCTTCTTCTGTAGGATGTCTGTAGTATTACGTAGAGATGAATCTTGTTTATTTTAACGGAGAGGCATTTACTTTTTTCCAGAAATAAATGCATCGCCGCATAAATATTTAAATTCTTGTATCGGATGTCTGTCGTAGTATGTAGAGATGAAACTTGTTTATTTTAACGGAGAGGCATTTACTTTTCTCCAGAAATAAATGCATCGCCGCATAAATATTTAACTTCTTCTTGTATCGGATGTCTGTCGTAGTATGTAGAGATGAATCTTGTTTATTTTAACGGAGAGGCATTCACTTTTCCCCAGAAATAAATGCATCGCTGCATAAATATTTATTTTCTTCTTGTATCGGATGTCTGTCGTATTATGTAGAGTGGAATCTTAAATATTTCAACGGAGAGGCATTTACTTTTTTCCAGAAATAAATGCATCGCCGCATTAATATTTAAAATCTTCTTCTGTAGGATGTCTGTAGTATTAAGTAGAGATTAATCTTGTTTATTTTAACGGAGAGGCATTTACTTTTCTCCAGAAATAAATGCATCGCCGCATAAATATTTAAATTCTTCTTCTGTAGGATGTCTGTAGTATTAGGTAGAGATGAATCTTGTTTAATTTAACGGAGAGGCATTTACTTTTCCCCAGAAATAAATGCATCGCCGCATAAATATTTAATTTCTTCTTGTATCGGATGTCTGGCTTAGTATGTAGAGTAGAATCTTGTTTATTTCAACGGAGAGGCATTTACTTTTCTCCAGAAATAAATGCATCGCCGCATAAATATTTAATTTCTTCTTCTGTAAGATGTCTGTAGTATTATGTAGAGATGAATCTTGTTTATTTTAACGGAGAGGCATTTACTTTTTTCCAGAAATAAATGCATCACCGCATAAATATTTAATTTCTTCTTGTATCGGATGTCTGTCGTAGTATGAAGAGACGAATCCTGTTTATTTTAACGGAGACGCATTTACTTTTCCCCAGAAATAAATGCATCGCCGCATAAATATTTAATTTCTTCTTCTGTAGGATGTATGTAGTATTATGTAGAAATGAATCTTGTTTATTTTAACGGAGAGGCATTTACTTTTCTCCAGAAATAAATGCATCGCCGCATAAATATTTAAATTCTTCTTCTGTAGGATGTGTATCGTATTATGAGAGATGAATCTTGCTTATTTTAACGGAGAGGCATTTACTTTTCTCCAGAAATAAATGCATCGCCGCATAAATATTTAATTTCCTCTTGTATCGGATGTCTGTCGTAGTATGTAGAGTGGAATCTTTTAATTCGATGGAGAGGCATTTACTTTTTTCCAGAAATAAATGCATCGCCGCATAAATATTTAAATTCTTCTTGTATCGGATGTCTGTCGTAGTACGTAGAGATGAATCTTGTTTATTTTAACGGAGAGGCATTCACTTTTCCCCAGAAATAAATGCATCGCCGCATAAATATTTAATTTCTTCTTGTATCGGATGTCTGTTGTAGTATGTAGAGTAGAATCTTTTAATTCAACGGAGAGGCATTTACTTTTCTCCAGAAATAAATGCATCGCCGCATTAATATTTAAAATCTTCTTCTGTAGGATGTCTGTAGTATTAGGTAGAGATGAATCTTGTTTATTTTAACGGAGAGGCATTTACTTTTCCCCAGAAATAAATGCATCGCCGCATAAATATTTAATTTCTTCTTGTATCGGATGTCTGGCTTAGTATGTAGAGTAGAATCTTTTAATTCAATGGAGAGGCATTTACTTTTCTCCAGAAATAAATGCATCGCCGCATAAACATTTAAATTCTTCTTCTGTCGGATGTCCGTAGTATTATGTAGAGATGAATCTTGTTTATTTTAACGGAGAGGCATTTACTTTTCCCAAGAAATAAATGCATCACCGCATAAATATTTAATGTCGTCTCGTATCGGATGTCTGTCGTAGTATGTAGAGATGAATCTTGTTTATTTTAACGGAGAGGCATTCACTTTTCTCCAGAAATAAATGCATCGCCGCATAAATATTTAAATTCCTCTTCTTTCGGATGTCTGTCGTATTATGTAGAGTGGAATCCTGTTTATTTTAACGGAGACGCATTTACTTTTCTCCAGAAATAAATGCATCGCCGCATAAATATTTAAATTCTTCTTCTGTAGGATGTCTGTAGTATTATATAGAGATGAATCTTGTTTATTTTAACGGAGAGGCATTTACTTTTCCCCAGAAATAAATGCATCGCCGCATAAATATTTAATTTCTACTTGTATCGAATGTCTGTCTTAGTACGTAGAGTGGAATCTTTCAATTCGACGGAGAGGCATTTACTTTTCTCCAGAAATAAATGCATCGCCGCATAAATATTTAAATTCTTCTTCTGTCGGATGTCCGTAGTATTATGTAGAGATGAATCTTGTTTATTTTAACGGAGAGGCATTTACTTTTCTCCAGAAATAAATGCATCGCCGCATAAATATTTAAATTCTTCTTCTGTAGGATGTCTGTAGTATTAGGTAAAGATGAATCTTGTTTATTTTAACGGGGAACATTTACTTTTCCCCAGAAATAAATGCATCGCCGCTTAAATATTTAATTTCTTCTTGTATCGGATGTCTGTCTTAGTATGTAGAGTAGAATCTTGTTTATTTCAACAGAGAGGCATTTACTTTTCTCCAGAAACAAATGCATCGCCGCATAAATATTTAATTTCTTCTTGTATCGGATGTCTGTCATAGTATGTAGAGATAAATCTTGTTTATTCTAACGGAGAGGCATTCACTTTTTTTCAGAAATAAATGCATCGCCGCATAAATATTTAAATTCTTCTTCTGTAAGATGTCTGTCGTAGTATGAAGAGACGAATCCTGTTTATTTTAACGGAGACGCATTTACTTTTCCCCAGAAATAAATGCATCGCCGCATAAATATTTAATTTCTTCTTCTGTAGGATGTATGTAGTATTATGTAGAAATGAATCTTGTTTATTTTAACGGAGAGGCATTTACTTTTCCCCAGAAATAAATGCATCGCCGCATAAATATTTAATTTCTTCTTCTGTAGGATGTCTGTAGTATTATGTACAGATGAATCTTGTTTATTTTAACGGAGAGGCATTTACTTTTCCTCAGAAATAAATGCATCGCCGCATAATTATTTAAATTCTTCTTCTGTCGGATGTCTGTAGTATTATGTAGAGATGAATCTTGTTTATTTTAACGGAGAGGCATTTACTTTTTTCCAGAAGTAAATGCATCGCCGCATAAATATTTAAATTCTTGTATCGGATGTCTGTCGTAGTGTGTAGAGATGAAACTTGTTTATTTTAACGGAGAGGCATTTACTTTTCTCCAGAAATAAATGCATCGCCGCATAAATATTTAACTTCTTCTTGTATCGGATGTCTGTCGTAGTATGTAGAGATGAATCTTGTTTATTTTAACGGAGAGGCATTCACTTTTCCCCAGAAATAAATGCATCGCCGCATAAATATTTAATTTCTTCTTGTATCGGATGTCTGTCGTAGTATGTAGAGTAGAATCTTTTAATTCAACGGAGAGGCATTTACTTTTCTCCAGAAATAAATGCATCGCCGAATAATATTTAAATTCCTCTTCTTTCGGATGTCTGTCGTATTATGTAGAGTGGAATCTTAATTATTTCAACGGAGAGGCATTTACTTTTCTCCAGAAATAAATGCATCTCCGCATTAATATTTGAAATCTTCAACTGTAGGATGTCTGTAATATTAAGTAGAGATTAATCTTGTTTATTTTAACGGAGAGGCATTTACTTTTCTCCAGAAATAAATGCATCGCCGCATAAATATTTAAATTCTTCTTCTGTCGGATGTCCGTAGTATTATGTAGAGATGAATCTTGTTTATTTTAACGGAGAGGCATTTACTTTTCTCCAGAAATAAATGCATCGCCGCATAAATATTTAAATTCTTCTTCTGTAGGATGTCTGTAGTATTAGGTAAAGATGAATCTTGTTTATTTTAACGGGGAACATTTACTTTTCCCCAGAAATAAATGCATCGCCGCTTAAATATTTAATTTCTTCTTGTATCGGATGTCTGTCTTAGTATGTAGAGTAGAATCTTGTTTATTTCAACAGAGAGGCATTTACTTTTCTCCAGAAACAAATGCATCGCCGCATAAATATTTAATTTCTTCTTGTATCGGATGTCTGTCATAGTATGTAGAGATAAATCTTGTTTATTCTAACGGAGAGGCATTCACTTTTTTTCAGAAATAAATGCATCGCCGCATAAATATTTAAATTCTTCTTCTGTAAGATGTCTGTCGTAGTATGAAGAGACGAATCCTGTTTATTTTAACGGAGACGCATTTACTTTTCCCCAGAAATAAATGCATCGCCGCATAAATATTTAATTTCTTCTTCTGTAGGATGTATGTAGTATTATGTAGAAATGAATCTTGTTTATTTTAACGGAGAGGCATTTACTTTTCCCCAGAAATAAATGCATCGCCGCATAAATATTTAATTTCTTCTTCTGTAGGATGTCTGTAGTATTATGTACAGATGAATCTTGTTTATTTTAACGGAGAGGCATTTACTTTTCCTCAGAAATAAATGCATCGCCGCATAATTATTTAAATTCTTCTTCTGTCGGATGTCTGTAGTATTATGTAGAGATGAATCTTGTTTATTTTAACGGAGAGGCATTTACTTTTTTCCAGAAGTAAATGCATCGCCGCATAAATATTTAAATTCTTGTATCGGATGTCTGTCGTAGTGTGTAGAGATGAAACTTGTTTATTTTAACGGAGAGGCATTTACTTTTCTCCAGAAATAAATGCATCGCCGCATAAATATTTAACTTCTTCTTGTATCGGATGTCTGTCGTAGTATGTAGAGATGAATCTTGTTTATTTTAACGGAGAGGCATTCACTTTTCCCCAGAAATAAATGCATCGCCGCATAAATATTTAATTTCTTCTTGTATCGGATGTCTGTCGTAGTATGTAGAGTAGAATCTTTTAATTCAACGGAGAGGCATTTACTTTTCTCCAGAAATAAATGCATCGCCGAATAATATTTAAATTCCTCTTCTTTCGGATGTCTGTCGTATTATGTAGAGTGGAATCTTAATTATTTCAACGGAGAGGCATTTACTTTTCTCCAGAAATAAATGCATCTCCGCATTAATATTTGAAATCTTCAACTGTAGGATGTCTGTAATATTAAGTAGAGATTAATCTTGTTTATTTTAACGGAGAGGCATTTACTTTTCTCCAGAAATAAATGCATCGCCGCATAAATATTTAAATTCTTCTTCTGTAGGATGTCTGTAGTATTAGGTAGAGATGAATCTTGTTTATTTTAACGGAGAGGCATTTACTTTTCCCCAGAAATAAATGCATCGCCGGATAAATATTTAATTTCTTCTTGTATCGGATGTCTGTCTTAGTATGTAGAGTAGAATCTTGTTTATTTCAACGGACAGGCATTTACTTTTCTCCAGAAATAAATGCATCGCCGCATAAATATTTAAATTCTTCTTCTGTAGGATGTCTGTAGTATTAGGTAAAGATGAATCTTGTTTATTTTAACGGGGAACATTTACTTTTCCCCAGAAATAAATGCATCGCCGCTTAAATATTTAATTTCTTCTTGTATCGGATGTCTGTCTTAGTATGTAGAGTAGAATCTTGTTTATTTCAACGGAGAGGCATTTACATTTCTCCAGAAATAAATGCATCGCCGCATAAATATTTAATTTCTTCTTCTGTAAGATGTCTGTAGTATTATGTAGAGATGAATCTTGTTTATTTTAACGGAGAGGCATTTACTTTTTTCCAGAAATAAATGCATCACCGCATAAATATTTAATTTCTTCTTGTATCGGATGTCTGTCGTAGTATGAAGAGACGAATCCTGTTTATTTTAACGGAGACGCATTTACTTTTCCCCAGAAATAAATGCATCGCCGCATAAATATTTAATTTCTTCTTCTGTAGGATGTATGTAGTATTATGTAGAAATGAATCTTGTTTATTTTAACGGAGAAGCATTTACTTTTCTCCAGAAATAAATGCATCGCCGCATAAATATTTAAATTCTTCTTCTGTAGGATGTGTATCGTATTATGAGAGATGAATCTTGCTTATTTTAACGGAGAGCCATTTACTTTTCTCCAGAAATAAATGCATCGCCGCATAAATATTTAATTTCCTCTTGTATCGGATGTCTGTCGTAGTATGTAGAGTGGAATCTTTTAATTCGATGGAGAGGCATTTACTTTTTTCCAGAAATAAATGCATCGCCGCATAAATATTTAAATTCTTCTTGTATCGGATGTCTGTCGTAGTACGTAGAGATGAATCTTGTTTATTTTAACGGAGAGGCATTCACTTTTCCCCAGAAATAAATGCATCGCCGCATAAATATTTAATTTCTTCTTGTATCGGATGTCTGTCTTAGTATGTAGAGTAGAATCTTGTTTATTTCAACAGAGAGGCATTTACTTTTCTCCAGAAACAAATGCATCGCCGCATAAATATTTAATTTCTTCTTGTATCGGATGTCTGTCATAGTATGTAGAGATGAATCTTGTTTATTCTAACGGAGAGGCATTCACTTTTTTTCAGAAATAAATGCATCGCCGCATAAATATTTAAATTCTTCTTCTGTCGGATGTCTGTAGTATTATGTAGAGATGAATCTTGTTTATTTTAACGGAGAGGCATTTACTTTTTTCCAGAAATAAATGCATCGCCGCATAAATATTTAAATTCTTGTATCGGATGTCTGTCGTAGTATGTAGAGATGAAACTTGTTTATTTTAACGGAGAGGCATTTACTTTTCTCCAGAAATAAATGCATCGCCGCATAAATATTTAACTTCTTCTTGTATCGGATGTCTGTCGTAGTATGTAGAGATGAATCTTGTTTATTTTAACGGAGAGGAATTTACTTTTCAAAAGAAATAAATGCATCGCCGCATAAATATTTAATTTCTTCTTGTATCGGATGTCTGTCGTAGTATGTAGAGTAGAATCTTTTAATTCAACGGAGAGGCATTTACTTTTCTCCAGAAATAAATGCATCGCCGAATAATATTTAAATTCCTCTTCTTTCGGATGTCTGTCGTATTATGTAGAGTGGAATCTTAATTATTTCAACGGAGAGGCATTTACTTTTCTCCAGAAATAAATGCATCTCCGCATTAATATTTGAAATCTTCAACTGTAGGATGTCTGTAATATTAAGTAGAGATTAATCTTGTTTATTTTAACGGAGAGGCATTTACTTTTCTCCAGAAATAAATGCATCGCCGCATAAATATTTAAATTCTTCTTCTGTAGGATGTCTGTAGTATTAGGTAGAGATGAATCTTGTTTATTTTAACGGAGAGGCATTTACTTTTCCCCAGAAATAAATGCATCGCCGGATAAATATTTAATTTCTTCTTGTATCGGATGTCTGTCTTAGTATATAGAGTAGAATCTTGTTTATTTCAACGGAGAGGCATTTACTTTTCTCCAGAAATAAATGCATCGCCGCATAAATATTTAATTTCTTCTTCTGTAAGATGTCTGTAGTATTATGTAGAGATGAATCTTGTTTATTTTAACGGAGAGGCATTTACTTTTTTCCAGAAATAAATGCATCACCGCATAAATATTTAATTTCTTCTTGTATCGGATGTCTGTCGTAGTATGAAGAGACGAATCCTGTTTATTTTAACGGAGACGCATTTACTTTTCCCCAGAAATAAATGCATCGCCGCATAAATATTTAATTCCTTCTTCTGTAGGATGTGTATCGTATTATGAGAGATGAATCTTGTTTATTTTAACGGAGAGGCATTTACTTTTCCCCAGAAATAAATGCATCGCCGCATAAATATTTAATTTCTTCTTCTGTAGGATGTCTGTAGTATTATGTAGAGATGAATCTTTTTTATTTTAACGGAGAGGCATTTACTTTTCCCCAGAAATAAATGCATCGCCGCATAAATATTTAATTTCTTCTTGTATCGGATGTCTGGCTTAGTATGTAGAGATGAATCTTGTTTATTTTATCGGAGAGGCATTCACTTTTCTCCAGAAATAAATGCATCGCCGCATAAATATTTAAATTCCTCTTCTTTCGGATGTCTGTAGTGTTATGTAGAGATGAATCCTGTTTATTTTAACGGAGACGCATTTAATTTTCTCCAGAAATAAATGCATCGCCGCATAAATATTTAAATTCTTCTTCTGTAGGATGTCTGTAGTATTACGTAGAGATGAATCTTGTTTATTTTAACGGAGAGGCATTTACTTTTTTCCAGAAATAAATGCATCGCCGCATAAATATTTAAATTCTTGTATCGGATGTCTGTCGTAGTATGTAGAGATGAAACTTGTTTATTTTAACGGAGAGGCATTTACTTTTCTCCAGAAATAAATGCATCGCCGCATAAATATTTAACTTCTTCTTGTATCGGATGTCTGTCGTAGTATGTAGAGATGAATCTTGTTTATTTTAACGGAGAGGCATTCACTTTTCCCCAGAAATAAATGCATCGCTGCATAAATATTTATTTTCTTCTTGTATCGGATGTCTGTCGTATTATGTAGAGTGGAATCTTAAATATTTCAACGGAGAGGCATTTACTTTTTTCCAGAAATAAATGCATCGCCGCATTAATATTTAAAATCTTCTTCTGTAGGATGTCTGTAGTATTAAGTAGAGATTAATCTTGTTTATTTTAACGGAGAGGCATTTACTTTTCTCCAGAAATAAATGCATCGCCGCATAAATATTTAAATTCTTCTTCTGTAGGATGTCTGTAGTATTAGGTAGAGATGAATCTTGTTTAATTTAACGGAGAGGCATTTACTTTTCCCCAGAAATAAATGCATCGCCGCATAAATATTTAATTTCTTCTTGTATCGGATGTCTGGCTTAGTATGTAGAGTAGAATCTTGTTTATTTCAACGGAGAGGCATTTACTTTTCTCCAGAAATAAATGCATCGCCGCATAAATATTTAATTTCTTCTTCTGTAAGATGTCTGTAGTATTATGTAGAGATGAATCTTGTTTATTTTAACGGAGAGGCATTTACTTTTTTCCAGAAATAAATGCATCACCGCATAAATATTTAATTTCTTGTTGTATCGGATGTCTGTCGTAGTATGAAGAGACGAATCCTGTTTATTTTAACGGAGACGCATTTACTTTTCCCCAGAAATAAATGCATCGCCGCATAAATATTTAATTTCTTCTTCTGTAGGATGTATGTAGTATTATGTAGAAATGAATCTTGTTTATTTTAACGGAGAGGCATTTACTTTTCTCCAGAAATAAATGCATCGCCGCATAAATATTTAAATTCTTCTTCTGTAGGATGTGTATCGTATTATGAGAGATGAATCTTGCTTATTTTAACGGAGAGGCATTTACTTTTCTCCAGAAATAAATGCATCGCCGCATAAATATTTAATTTCCTCTTGTATCGGATGTCTGTCGTAGTATGTAGAGTGGAATCTTTTAATTCGATGGAGAGGCATTTACTTTTTTCCAGAAATAAATGCATCGCCGCATAAATATTTAAATTCTTCTTGTATCGGATGTCTGTCGTAGTACGTAGAGATGAATCTTGTTTATTTTAACGGAGAGGCATTCACTTTTCCCCAGAAATAAATGCATCGCCGCATAAATATTTAATTTCTTCTTGTATCGGATGTCTGTTGTAGTATGTAGAGTAGAATCTTTTAATTCAACGGAGAGGCATTTACTTTTCTCCAGAAATAAATGCATCGCCGCATTAATATTTAAAATCTTCTTCTGTAGGATGTCTGTAGTATTAGGTAGAGATGAATCTTGTTTATTTTAACGGAGAGGCATTTACTTTTCCCCAGAAATAAATGCATCGCCGCATAAATATTTAATTTCTTCTTGTATCGGATGTCTGGCTTAGTATGTAGAGTAGAATCTTTTAATTCAATGGAGAGGCATTTACTTTTCTCCAGAAATAAATGCATCGCCGCATAAACATTTAAATTCTTCTTCTGTCGGATGTCCGTAGTATTATGTAGAGATGAATCTTGTTTATTTTAACGGAGAGGCATTTACTTTTCCCAAGAAATAAATGCATCACCGCATAAATATTTAATGTCGTCTCGTATCGGATGTCTGTCGTAGTATGTAGAGATGAATCTTGTTTATTTTAACGGAGAGGCATTCACTTTTCTCCAGAAATAAATGCATCGCCGCATAAATATTTAAATTCCTCTTCTTTCGGATGTCTGTCGTATTATGTAGAGTGGAATCCTGTTTATTTTAACGGAGACGCATTTACTTTTCTCCAGAAATAAATGCATCGCCGCATAAATATTTAAATTCTTCTTCTGTAGGATGTCTGTAGTATTATATAGAGATGAATCTTGTTTATTTTAACGGAGAGGCATTTACTTTTCCCCAGAAATAAATGCATCGCCGCATAAATATTTAATTTCTACTTGTATCGAATGTCTGTCTTAGTACGTAGAGTGGAATCTTTCAATTCGACGGAGAGGCATTTACTTTTCTCCAGAAATAAATGCATCGCCGCATAAATATTTAAATTCTTCTTCTGTCGGATGTCCGTAGTATTATGTAGAGATGAATCTTGTTTATTTTAACGGAGAGGCATTTACTTTTCTCCAGAAATAAATGCATCGCCGCATAAATATTTAAATTCTTCTTCTGTAGGATGTCTGTAGTATTAGGTAAAGATGAATCTTGTTTATTTTAACGGGGAACATTTACTTTTCCCCAGAAATAAATGCATCGCCGCTTAAATATTTAATTTCTTCTTGTATCGGATGTCTGTCTTAGTATGTAGAGTAGAATCTTGTTTATTTCAACAGAGAGGCATTTACTTTTCTCCAGAAACAAATGCATCGCCGCATAAATATTTAATTTCTTCTTGTATCGGATGTCTGTCATAGTATGTAGAGATAAATCTTGTTTATTCTAACGGAGAGGCATTCACTTTTTTTCAGAAATAAATGCATCGCCGCATAAATATTTAAATTCTTCTTCTGTAAGATGTCTGTCGTAGTATGAAGAGACGAATCCTGTTTATTTTAACGGAGACGCATTTACTTTTCCCCAGAAATAAATGCATCGCCGCATAAATATTTAATTTCTTCTTCTGTAGGATGTATGTAGTATTATGTAGAAATGAATCTTGTTTATTTTAACGGAGAGGCATTTACTTTTCCCCAGAAATAAATGCATCGCCGCATAAATATTTAATTTCTTCTTCTGTAGGATGTCTGTAGTATTATGTACAGATGAATCTTGTTTATTTTAACGGAGAGGCATTTACTTTTCCTCAGAAATAAATGCATCGCCGCATAATTATTTAAATTCTTCTTCTGTCGGATGTCTGTAGTATTATGTAGAGATGAATCTTGTTTATTTTAACGGAGAGGCATTTACTTTTTTCCAGAAGTAAATGCATCGCCGCATAAATATTTAAATTCTTGTATCGGATGTCTGTCGTAGTGTGTAGAGATGAAACTTGTTTATTTTAACGGAGAGGCATTTACTTTTCTCCAGAAATAAATGCATCGCCGCATAAATATTTAACTTCTTCTTGTATCGGATGTCTGTCGTAGTATGTAGAGATGAATCTTGTTTATTTTAACGGAGAGGCATTCACTTTTCCCCAGAAATAAATGCATCGCCGCATAAATATTTAATTTCTTCTTGTATCGGATGTCTGTCGTAGTATGTAGAGTAGAATCTTTTAATTCAACGGAGAGGCATTTACTTTTCTCCAGAAATAAATGCATCGCCGAATAATATTTAAATTCCTCTTCTTTCGGATGTCTGTCGTATTATGTAGAGTGGAATCTTAATTATTTCAACGGAGAGGCATTTACTTTTCTCCAGAAATAAATGCATCTCCGCATTAATATTTGAAATCTTCAACTGTAGGATGTCTGTAATATTAAGTAGAGATTAATCTTGTTTATTTTAACGGAGAGGCATTTACTTTTCTCCAGAAATAAATGCATCGCCGCATAAATATTTAAATTCTTCTTCTGTCGGATGTCCGTAGTATTATGTAGAGATGAATCTTGTTTATTTTAACGGAGAGGCATTTACTTTTCTCCAGAAATAAATGCATCGCCGCATAAATATTTAAATTCTTCTTCTGTAGGATGTCTGTAGTATTAGGTAAAGATGAATCTTGTTTATTTTAACGGGGAACATTTACTTTTCCCCAGAAATAAATGCATCGCCGCTTAAATATTTAATTTCTTCTTGTATCGGATGTCTGTCTTAGTATGTAGAGTAGAATCTTGTTTATTTCAACAGAGAGGCATTTACTTTTCTCCAGAAACAAATGCATCGCCGCATAAATATTTAATTTCTTCTTGTATCGGATGTCTGTCATAGTATGTAGAGATAAATCTTGTTTATTCTAACGGAGAGGCATTCACTTTTTTTCAGAAATAAATGCATCGCCGCATAAATATTTAAATTCTTCTTCTGTAAGATGTCTGTCGTAGTATGAAGAGACGAATCCTGTTTATTTTAACGGAGACGCATTTACTTTTCCCCAGAAATAAATGCATCGCCGCATAAATATTTAATTTCTTCTTCTGTAGGATGTATGTAGTATTATGTAGAAATGAATCTTGTTTATTTTAACGGAGAGGCATTTACTTTTCCCCAGAAATAAATGCATCGCCGCATAAATATTTAATTTCTTCTTCTGTAGGATGTCTGTAGTATTATGTACAGATGAATCTTGTTTATTTTAACGGAGAGGCATTTACTTTTCCTCAGAAATAAATGCATCGCCGCATAATTATTTAAATTCTTCTTCTGTCGGATGTCTGTAGTATTATGTAGAGATGAATCTTGTTTATTTTAACGGAGAGGCATTTACTTTTTTCCAGAAGTAAATGCATCGCCGCATAAATATTTAAATTCTTGTATCGGATGTCTGTCGTAGTGTGTAGAGATGAAACTTGTTTATTTTAACGGAGAGGCATTTACTTTTCTCCAGAAATAAATGCATCGCCGCATAAATATTTAACTTCTTCTTGTATCGGATGTCTGTCGTAGTATGTAGAGATGAATCTTGTTTATTTTAACGGAGAGGCATTCACTTTTCCCCAGAAATAAATGCATCGCCGCATAAATATTTAATTTCTTCTTGTATCGGATGTCTGTCGTAGTATGTAGAGTAGAATCTTTTAATTCAACGGAGAGGCATTTACTTTTCTCCAGAAATAAATGCATCGCCGAATAATATTTAAATTCCTCTTCTTTCGGATGTCTGTCGTATTATGTAGAGTGGAATCTTAATTATTTCAACGGAGAGGCATTTACTTTTCTCCAGAAATAAATGCATCTCCGCATTAATATTTGAAATCTTCAACTGTAGGATGTCTGTAATATTAAGTAGAGATTAATCTTGTTTATTTTAACGGAGAGGCATTTACTTTTCTCCAGAAATAAATGCATCGCCGCATAAATATTTAAATTCTTCTTCTGTAGGATGTCTGTAGTATTAGGTAGAGATGAATCTTGTTTATTTTAACGGAGAGGCATTTACTTTTCCCCAGAAATAAATGCATCGCCGGATAAATATTTAATTTCTTCTTGTATCGGATGTCTGTCTTAGTATGTAGAGTAGAATCTTGTTTATTTCAACGGACAGGCATTTACTTTTCTCCAGAAATAAATGCATCGCCGCATAAATATTTAATTTCTTCTTCTGTAAGATGTCTGTAGTATTATGTAGAGATGAATCTTGTTTATTTTAACGGAGAGGCATTTACTTTTTTCCAGAAATAAATGCATCACCGCATAAATATTTAATTTCTTCTTGTATCGGATGTCTGTCGTAGTATGAAGAGACGAATCCTGTTTATTTTAACGGAGACGCATTTACTTTTCTCCAGAAATAAATGCATCGCAGCATAAATATTTAATTTCTTCTTCTGTAGGATGTATGTAGTATTATGTAGAAATGAATCTTGTTTATTTTAACGGAGAGGCATTTACTTTTCTCCAGAAATAAATGCATCGCCGCATAAATATTTAAATTCTTCTTCTGTAGGATGTGTATCGTATTATGAGAGATGAATCTTGTTTATTTTAACGGAGAGGCATTTACTTTTCCCCAGAAATAAATGCATCGCCGCATAAATATTTAATTTCTTCTTGTATCGGATGTCTGGCTTAGTATGTAGAGATGAATCTTGTTTATTTTATCGGAGAGGCATTTACTTTTCTCCAGAAATAAATGCATCGCCGCATAAATATTTAAATTCCTCTTCTTTCGGATGTCTGTAGTGTTATGTAGAGATGAATCCTGTTTATTTTAACGGAGACGCATTTAATTTTCTCCAGAAATAAATACATCGCCGCATAAATATTTAAATTCTTCTTCTGTAGGATGTCTGTAGTATTACGTAGAGATGAATCTTGTTTATTTTAACGGAGAGGCATTTACTTTTTTCCAGAAATAAATGCATCGCCGCATAAATATTTAAATTCTTCTATCGGATGTCTGTCGTAGTATGTAGAGATGAAACTTGTTTATTTTAACGGAGAGGCATTTACATTTCTCCAGAAATAAATGCATCGCCGCATAAATATTTAACTTCTTCTTGTATCGGATGTCTGTCGTAGTATGTAGAGATGAATCTTGTTTATTTTAACGGAGAGGCATTCACTTTTCCCCAGAAATAAATGCATCGCCGCATAAATATTTAAATTCCTCTTCTTTCGGATGTCTGTCGTATTATGTAGAGTGGAATCTTAAATATTTCAACGGAGAGGCATTTACTTTTTTCCAGAAATAAATGCATCGCCGCATTAATATTTAAAATCTTCTTCTGTAGGATGTCTGTCGTAGTATGAAGAGACGAATCCTGTTTATTTTAACGGAGACGCATTTACTTTTCCCCAGAAATAAATGCATCGCCGCATAAATATTTAATTTCTTCTTCTGTAGGATGTATGTAGTATTATGTAGAAATGAATCTTGTTTATTTTAACGGAGAGGCATTTACTTTTCTCCAGAAATAAATGCATCGCCGCATAAATATTTAAATTCTTCTTCTGTAGGATGTGTGTCGTATTATGAGAGATGAATCTTGTTTATTTTAACGGAGAGGCATTTACTTTTCCCCAGAAATAAATGCATCGCCGCATAAATATTTAATTTCTTCTTCTGTAGGATGTCTGAAGTATTATGTACAAATGAATCTTGTTTATTTTAACGGAGAGGCATTTACTTTTCCCCAGAAATAAATGCATCGCCGCATAAATATTTAATTTCTTCCTCTGTAGGATGTATGTAGTATTATGTAGAAATGAATCTTGTTTATTTTAACGGAGAGGCATTTACTTTTCTCCAGAAATAAATGCATCGCCGCATAGATATTTAAATTCTTCTTCTGTAGGATGTGTGTCGTATTATGAGAGATGAATCTTGTTTATTTTAACGGAGAGGCATTTACTTTTCCCCAGAAATAAATGCATCGCCGCATAAATATTTAATTTCTTCTTCTGTAGGATGTCTGTAGTATTATGTACAGATGAATCTTGTTTATTTTAACGGAGAGGCATTTACTTTTCCCCAGAAATAAATGCATCGCCGCATAATTATTTAAATTCTTCTTCTGTCGGATGTCTGTAGTATTATGTAGAGATGAATCTTGTTTATTTTAACGGAGAGGCATTTACTTTTCTCCAGAAATAAATGCATCGCCGCATTAATATTTAAAATCTTCTTCTGTAGGATGTCTGTAATATTAAGTAGAGATGAATCTTGTTTATTTTAACGGAGAGGCATTTACTTTTCCCCAGAAATAAATGCATCGCCGCATAAATATTTAATTTCTTCTTGTATCGGATGTCTGGCTTAGTATGTAGAGTAGAATCTTTTAATTCAACGGAGAGGAATTTACCTTTCTCCAGAAATAAATGCATCGCCGAATAATATTTAAATTCCTCTTCTTTCGGATGTCTGTCGTATTATGTAGAGTGGAATCTTGATTATTTCAACGGAGAGGCATTTACTTTTCTCCAGAAATAAATGCATCGCCGCATAAATATTTAATTTCCTCTTGTATCGGATGTCTGTCGTAGTATGTAGAGTGGAATCTTTTAATTCGATGGAGAGGCATTTACTTTTTTCCAGAAATAAATGCATCGCCGCATAAATATTTAAATTCTTCTTGTATCGGATGTCTGTCGTAGTACGTAGAGATGAATCTTGTTTATTTTAACGGAGAGGCATTCACTTTTCCCCAGAAATAAATGCATCGCCGCATAAATATTTAAATTCTTCTTCTGTAGGATGTCTGTAGTATTACGTAGAGATGAATCTTGTTTATTTTAACGGAGAGGCATTTACTTTTTTCCAGAAATAAATGCATCGCCGCATAAATATTTAAATTCTTGTATCGGATGTCTGTCGTAGTATGTAGAGATGAAACTTGTTTATTTTAACGGAGAGGCATTTACTTTTCTCCAGAAATAAATGCATCGCCGCATAAATATTTAACTTCTTCTTGTATCGGATGTCTGTCGTAGTATGTAGAGATGAATCTTGTTTATTTTAACGGAGAGGCATTCACTTTTCCCCAGAAATAAATGCATCGCCGCATAAATATTTAAATTCCTCTTCTTTCGGATGTCTGTCGTATTATGTAGAGTGGAATCTTAAATATTTCAACGGAGAGGCATTTACTTTTTTCCAGAAATAAATGCATCGCCGCATTAATATTTAAAATCTTCTTCTGTAGGATGTCTGTAGTATTAAGTAGAGATTAATCTTGTTTATTTTAACGGAGAGGCATTTACTTTTCTCCAGAAATAAATGCATCGCCGCATAAATATTTAAATTCTTCTTCTGTAGGATGTCTGTAGTATTATGTAGAGATGAATCTTATTTATTTTAACGGAGAGGCATTTACTTTTCTCCAGAAATAAATGCATCGCCGCATAAATATTTAAATTCTTCTTCTGTCGGATATCCGTAGTATTATGTAGAGATGAATCTTATTTATTTTAACGGAGAGGCATTTACTTTTCTCCAGAAATAAATGCATCGCCGCATAAATATTTAAATTCTTCTTCTGTAGGATGTCTGTAGTATTAGGTAGAGATGAATCTTGTTTATTTTAACGGAGAGGCATTTACTTTTCCCCAGAAATAAATGCATCGCCGGATAAATATTTAATTTCTTCTTGTATCGGATGTCTGTCTTAGTATGTAGAGTAGAATCTTGTTTATTTTAACGGAGAGGCATTTACTTTTCTCCAGAAATAAATGCATCGCCGCATAAATATTTAAATTCTTCTTCTGTAGGATGTCTGTAGTATTAGGTAAAGATGAATCTTGTTTATTTTAACGGGGAACATTTACTTTTCCCCAGAAATAAATGCATCGCCGCATAAATATTTAATTTCTTCTTGTATCGGATGTCTGTCTTAGTATGAAGAGTAGAATCTTGTTTATTTCAACCGAGAGGCATTTACTTTTCTCCAGAAACAAATGCATCGCCGCATAAATATTTAATTTCTTCTTGTATCGGATGTCTGTCATAGTATGTAGAGATGAATCTTGTTTATTCTAACGGAGAGGCATTCACTTTTTTTCAGAAATAAATGCATCGCCGCATAAATATTTAAATTCTTCTTCTGTAAGATGTCTGTAGTATTACGTAGAGATGAATCTTGTTTATTTTAACGGAGAGGCATTTACTTTTTTCCAGAAATAAATGCATCACCGCATAAATATTTAATTTCTTCTTGTATCAGATGTCTGTCGTAGTATGAAGAGACGAATCCTGTTTATTTTAACGGAGACGCATTTACTTTTCCCCAGAAATAAATGCATCGCCGCATAAATATTTAATTTCTTCTTCTGTAGGATGTATGTAGTATTATGTAGAAATGAATCTTGTTTATTTTAACGGAGAGGCATTTACTTTTCTCCAGAAATAAATGCATCGCCGCATAAATATTTAAATTCTTCTTCTGTAGGATGTGTGTCGTATTATGAGAGATGAATCTTGTTTATTTTAACGGAGAGGCATTTACTTTTCCCCAGAAATAAATGCATCGCCGCATAAATATTTAATTTCTTCTTCTGTAGGATGTCTGTAGTATTATGTACAGATGAATCTTGTTTATTTTAACGGAGAGGCATTTACTTTTCCCCAGAAATAAATGCATCGCCGCATAAATATTTAATTTCTTCTTCTGTAGGATGTATGTAGTATTATGTAGAAATGAATCTTGTTTATTTTAACGGAGAGGCATTTACTTTTCTCCAGAAATAAATGCATCGCCGCATAGATATTTAAATTCTTCTTCTGTAGGATGTGTGTCGTATTATGAGAGATGAATCTTGTTTATTTTAACGGAGAGGCATTTACTTTTCCCCAGAAATAAATGCATCGCCGCATAAATATTTAATTTCTTCTTCTGTAGGATGTCTGTAGTATTATGTACAGATGAATCTTGTTTATTTTAACGGAGAGGCATTTACTTTTCCCCAGAAATAAATGCATCGCCGCATAATTATTTAAATTCTTCTTCTGTCGGATGTCTGTAGTATTATGTAGAGATGAATCTTGTTTATTTTAACGGAGAGGCATTTACTTTTTTCCAGAAATAAATGCATCACCGCATAAATATTTAATTTCTTCTTGTATCAGATGTCTGTCGTAGTATGAAGAGACGAATCCTGTTTATTTTAACGGAGACGCATTTACTTTTCCCCAGAAATAAATGCATCGCCGCATAAATATTTAATTTCTTCTTCTGTAGGATGTATGTAGTATTATGTAGAAATGAATCTTGTTTATTTTAACGGAGAGGCATTTACTTTTCTCCAGAAATAAATGCATCGCCGCATAAATATTTAAATTCTTCTTCTGTAGGATGTGTGTCGTATTATGAGAGATGAATCTTGTTTATTTTAACGGAGAGGCATTTACTTTTTCCCAGAAATAAATGCATCGCCGCATAAATATTTAATTTCTTCTTCTGTAGGATGTCTGTAGTATTATGTACAGATGAATCTTGTTTATTTTAACGGAGAGGCATTTACTTTTCCCCAGAAATAAATGCATCGCCGCATAAATATTTAATTTCTTCTTCTGTAGGATGTATGTAGTATTATGTAGAAATGAATCTTGTTTATTTTAACGGAGAGGCATTTACTTTTCTCCAGAAATAAATGCATCGCCGCATAGATATTTAAATTCTTCTTCTGTAGGATGTGTGTCGTATTATGAGAGATGAATCTTGTTTATTTTAACGGAGAGGCATTTACTTTTCCCCAGAAATAAATGCATCGCCGCATAAATATTTAATTTCTTCTTCTGTAGGATGTCTGTAGTATTATGTACAGATGAATCTTGTTTATTTTAACGGAGAGGCATTTACTTTTCCCCAGAAATAAATGCATCGCCGCATAATTATTTAAATTCTTCTTCTGTCGGATGTCTGTAGTATTATGTAGAGATGAATCTTGTTTATTTTAACGGAGAGGCATTTACTTTTCTCCAGAAATAAATGCATCGCCGCATTAATATTTAAAATCTTCTTCTGTAGGATGTCTGTAGTATTAAGTAGAGATTAATCTTGTTTATTTTAACGGAGAGGCATTTACTTTTCTCCAGAAATAAATGCATCGCCGCATAAATATTTAAATTCTTCTTCTGTAGGATGTCTGTAGTATTAGGTAGAGATGAATCTTGTTTATTTTAACGGAGAGGCATTTACTTTTCCCCAGAAATAAATGCATCGCCGCATAAATATTTAATTTCTTCTTGTATCGGATGTCTGGCTTAGGATGTAGAGTAGAATCTTTTAATTCAACGGAGAGGAATTTACCTTTCTCCAGAAATAAATGCATCGCCGAATAATATTTAAATTCCTCTTCTTTCGGATGTCTGTCGTATTATGTAGAGTGGAATCTTGATTATTTCAACGGAGAGGCATTTACTTTTCTCCAGAAATAAATGCATCGCCGCATAAATATTTAATTTCCTCTTGTATCGGATGTCTGTCGTAGTATGTAGAGTGGAATCTTTTAATTCGATGGAGAAGCATTTACTTTTTTCCAGAAATAAATGCATCGCCGCATAAATATTTAAATTCTTCTTGTATCGGATGTCTGTCGTAGTACGTAGAGATGAATCTTGTTTATTTTAACGGAGAGGCATTCACTTTTCCCCAGAAATAAATGCATCGCCGCATAAATATTTAATTTCTTCTTGTATCGGATGTCTGTTGTAGTATGTAGAGTAGAATCTTTTAATTCAACGGAGAGGCATTTACGTTTCTCCAGAAATAAATGCATCGCCGCATTAATATTTAAAATCTTCTTCTGTAGGATGTCTGTAGTATTAGGTAGAGATGAATCTTGTTTATTTTAACGGAGAGGCATTTACTTTTCCCCAGAAATAAATGCATCGCCGCATAAATATTTAATTTCTTCTTTTATCGGATGTCTGGCTTAGTATGTAGAGTAGAATCTTTTAATTCAATGGAGAGGCATTTACTTTTCTCCAGAAATAAATGCATCGCCGCATAAATATTTAAATTCTTCTTCTGTAGGATGTCTGTCGTAGTATGTAGAGATGAATCTTGTTTATTTTAACGGAGAGGCATTCACTTTTCTCCAGAAATAAATGCATCGCCGCATAAATATTTAAATTCCTCTTCTTTCGGATGTCTGTCGTATTATGTAGAGTGGAATCCTGTTTATTTTAACGGAGACGCATTCACTTTTCCCCAGAAATAAATGCATCGCCGCATAAATATTTAAATTATTCTTCTGTCGGATGTCTGTAGTATTAAGTAGAGATTAATCTTGTTTATTTTAACGGAGAGGCATTTACTTTTCTCCAGAAATAAATGCATCGCCGCATAAATATTTAAATTCTTCTTCTGTAGGATGTCTGTAGTATTATGTAGAGATGAATCTTATTTATTTTAACGGAGAGGCATTTACTTTTCTCCAGAAATAAATGCATCGCCGCATAAATATTTAAATTATTCTTCTGTCGGATATCCGTAGTATTATGTAGAGATGAATCTTATTTATTTTAACGGAGAGGCATTTACTTTTCCCCAGAAATAAATGCATCGCCGCATAAATATTTAATTTCTTCTTGTATCGGATGTCTGTCTTAGTATATAGAGTAGAATCTTGTTTATTTCAACGGAGAGGCATTTACTTTTCTCCAGAAATAAATGCATCGCCGCATAAATATTTAATTTCTTCTTCTGTAAGATGTCTGTAGTATTATGTAGAGATGAATCTTGTTTATTTTAACGGAGAGGCATTTACTTTTTTCCAGAAATAAATGCATCACCGCATAAATATTTAATTTCTTCTTGTATCGGATGTCTGTCGTAGTATGAAGAGACGAATCCTGTTTATTTTAACGGAGACGCATTTACTTTTCCCCAGAAATAAATGCATCGCCGCATAAATATTTAATTCCTTCTTCTGTAGGATGTGTATCGTATTATGAGAGATGAATCTTGTTTATTTTAACGGAGAGGCATTTACTTTTCCCCAGAAATAAATGCATCGCCGCATAAATATTTAATTTCTTCTTCTGTAGGATGTCTGTAGTATTATGTAGAGATGAATCTTTTTTATTTTAACGGAGAGGCATTTACTTTTCTCCAGAAATAAATGCATCGCCGCATAAATATTTAACTTCTTCTTGTATCGGATGTCTGTCGTAGTATGTAGAGATGAATCTTGTTTATTTTAACGGAGAGGCATTCACTTTTCCCCAGAAATAAATGCATCGCCGCATAAATATTTAAATTCCTCTTCTTTCGGATGTCTGTCGTATTATGTAGAGTGGAATCTTAAATATTTCAACGGAGAGGCATTTACTTTTTTCCAGAAATAAATGCATCGCCGCATTAATATTTAAAATCTTCTTCTGTAGGATGTCTGTAGTATTAAGTAGAGATTAATCTTGTTTATTTTAACGGAGAGGCATTTACTTTTCTCCAGAAATAAATGCATCGCCGCATAAATATTTAAATTCTTCTTCTGTAGGATGTCTGTAGTATTATGTAGAGATGAATCTTATTTATTTTAACGGAGAGGCATTTACTTTTCTCCAGAAATAAATGCATCGCCGCATAAATATTTAAATTCTTCTTCTGTCGGATATCCGTAGTATTATGTAGAGATGAATCTTATTTATTTTAACGGAGAGGCATTTACTTTTCCCCAGAAATAAATGCATCGCCGCATAAATATTTAATTTCTTCTTGTATCGGATGTCTGTCTTAGTATATAGAGTAGAATCTTGTTTATTTCAACGGAGAGGCATTTACTTTTCTCCAGAAATAAATGCATCGCCGCATAAATATTTAATTTCTTCTTCTGTAAGATGTCTGTAGTATTATGTAGAGATGAATCTTGTTTATTTTAACGGAGAGGCATTTACTTTTTTCCAGAAATAAATGCATCACCGCATAAATATTTAATTTCTTCTTGTATCGGATGTCTGTCGTAGTATGAAGAGACGAATCCTGTTTATTTTAACGGAGACGCATTTACTTTTCCCCAGAAATAAATGCATCGCCGCATAAATATTTAATTCCTTCTTCTGTAGGATGTGTATCGTATTATGAGAGATGAATCTTGTTTATTTTAACGGAGAGGCATTTACTTTTCCCCAGAAATAAATGCATCGCCGCATAAATATTTAATTTCTTCTTCTGTAGGATGTCTGTAGTATTATGTAGAGATGAATCTTTTTTATTTTAACGGAGAGGCATTTACTTTTCCCCAGAAATAAATGCATCGCCGCATAAATATTTAATTTCTTCTTGTATCGGATGTCTGGCTTAGTATGTAGAGATGAATCTTGTTTATTTTATCGGAGAGGCATTCACTTTTCTCCAGAAATAAATGCATCGCCGCATAAATATTTAAATTCCTCTTCTTTCGGATGTCTGTAGTGTTATGTAGAGATGAATCCTGTTTATTTTAACGGAGACGCATTTAATTTTCTCCAGAAATAAATGCATCGCCACATAAATATTTAAATTCTTCTTCTGTAGGATGTCTGTAGTATTACGTAGAGATGAATCTTGTTTATTTTAACGGAGAGGCATTTACTTTTTTCCAGAAATAAATGCATCGCCGCATAAATATTTAAATTCTTGTATCGGATGTCTGTCGTAGTATGTAGAGATGAAACTTGTTTATTTTAACGGAGAGGCATTTACTTTTCTCCAGAAATAAATGCATCGCCGCATAAATATTTAACTTCTTCTTGTATCGGATGTCTGTCGTAGTATGTAGAGATGAATCTTGTTTATTTTAACGGAGAGGCATTCACTTTTCCCCAGAAATAAATGCATCGCCGCATAAATATTTAATTTCTTCTTGTATCGGATGTCTGTCGTAGTATGTAGAGTAGAATCTTTTAATTCAACGGAGAGGCATTTACTTTTCTCCAGAATTAAATGCATCGCCGAATAATATTTAAATTCCTCTTCTTTCGGATGTCTGTCGTATTATGTAGAGTGGAATCTTAAATATTTCAACGGAGAGGCATTTACTTTTTTCCAGAAATAAATGCATCGCCGCATTAATATTTAAAATCTTCTTCTGTAGGATGTCTGTAGTATTAAGTAGAGATTAATCTTGTTTATTTTAACGGAGAGGCATTTACTTTTCTCCAGAAATAAATGCATCGCCGCATAAATATTTAAATTCTTCTTCTGTAGGATGTCTGTAGTATTAGGTAGAGATGAATCTTGTTTAATTTAACGGAGAGGCATTTACTTTTCCCCAGAAATAAATGCATCGCCGCATAAATATTTAATTTCTTCTTGTATCGGATGTCTGGCTTAGTATGTAGAGTAGAATCTTGTTTATTTCAACGGAGAGACATTTACTTTTCTCCAGAAATAAATGCATCGCCGCATAAATATTTAATTTCTTCTTCTGTAAGATGTCTGTAGTATTATGTAGAGATGAATCTTGTTTATTTTAACGGAGAGGCATTTACTTTTTTCCAGAAATAAATGCATCACCGCATAAATATTTAATTTCTTCTTGTATCGGATGTCTGTCGTAGTATGAAGAGACGAATCCTGTTTATTTTAACGGAGACGCATTTACTTTTCCCCAGAAATAAATGCATCGCCGCATAAATATTTAATTTCTTCTTCTGTAGGATGTATGTAGTATTATGTAGAAATGAATCTTGTTTATTTTAACGGAGAGGCATTTACTTTTCTCCAGAAATAAATGCATCGCCGCATAAATATTTAAATTCTTCTTCTGTAGGATGTGTATCGTATTATGAGAGATGAATCTTGCTTATTTTAACGGAGAGGCATTTACTTTTCTCCAGAAATAAATGCATCGCCGCATAAATATTTAATTTCCTCTTGTATCGGATGTCTGTCGTAGTATGTAGAGTGGAATCTTTTAATTCGATGGAGAGGCATTTACTTTTTTCCAGAAATAAATGCATCGCCGCATAAATATTTAAATTCTTCTTGTATCGGATGTCTGTCGTAGTACGTAGAGATGAATCTTGTTTATTTTAACGGAGAGGCATTCACTTTTCCCCAGAAATAAATGCATCGCCGCATAAATATTTAATTTCTTCTTGTATCGGATGTCTGTTGTAGTATGTAGAGTAGAATCTTTTAATTCAACGGAGAGGCATTTACTTTTCTCCAGAAATAAATGCATCGCCGCATTAATATTTAAAATCTTCTTCTGTAGGATGTCTGTAGTATTAGGTAGAGATGAATCTTGTTTATTTTAACGGAGAGGCATTTACTTTTCCCCAGAAATAAATGCATCGCCGCATAAATATTTAATTTCTTCTTGTATCGGATGTCTGGCTTAGTATGTAGAGTAGAATCTTTTAATTCAATGGAGAGGCATTTACTTTTCTCCAGAAATAAATGCATCGCCGCATAAACATTTAAATTCTTCTTCTGTCGGATGTCCGTAGTATTATGTAGAGATGAATCTTGTTTATTTTAACGGAGAGGCATTTACTTTTCCCAAGAAATAAATGCATCACCGCATAAATATTTAATGTCGTCTCGTATCGGATGTCTGTCGTAGTATGTAGAGATGAATCTTGTTTATTTTAACGGAGAGGCATTCACTTTTCTCCAGAAATAAATGCATCGCCGCATAAATATTTAAATTCCTCTTCTTTCGGATGTCTGTCGTATTATGTAGAGTGGAATCCTGTTTATTTTAACGGAGACGCATTTACTTTTCTCCAGAAATAAATGCATCGCCGCATAAATATTTAAATTCTTCTTCTGTAGGATGTCTGTAGTATTATATAGAGATGAATCTTGTTTATTTTAACGGAGAGGCATTTACTTTTCCCCAGAAATAAATGCATCGCCGCATAAATATTTAATTTCTACTTGTATCGAATGTCTGTCTTAGTACGTAGAGTGGAATCTTTCAATTCGACGGAGAGGCATTTACTTTTCTCCAGAAATAAATGCATCGCCGCATAAATATTTAAATTCTTCTTCTGTCGGATGTCCGTAGTATTATGTAGAGATGAATCTTGTTTATTTTAACGGAGAGGCATTTACTTTTCTCCAGAAATAAATGCATCGCCGCATAAATATTTAAATTCTTCTTCTGTAGGATGTCTGTAGTATTAGGTAAAGATGAATCTTGTTTATTTTAACGGGGAACATTTACTTTTCCCCAGAAATAAATGCATCGCCGCTTAAATATTTAATTTCTTCTTGTATCGGATGTCTGTCTTAGTATGTAGAGTAGAATCTTGTTTATTTCAACAGAGAGGCATTTACTTTTCTCCAGAAACAAATGCATCGCCGCATAAATATTTAATTTCTTCTTGTATCGGATGTCTGTCATAGTATGTAGAGATGAATCTTGTTTATTCTAACGGAGAGGCATTCACTTTTTTTCAGAAATAAATGCATCGCCGCATAAATATTTAAATTCTTCTTCTGTAAGATGTCTGTCGTAGTATGAAGAGACGAATCCTGTTTATTTTAACGGAGACGCATTTACTTTTCCCCAGAAATAAATGCATCGCCGCATAAATATTTAATTTCTTCTTCTGTAGGATGTATGTAGTATTATGTAGAAATGAATCTTGTTTATTTTAACGGAGAGGCATTTACTTTTCCCCAGAAATAAATGCATCGCCGCATAAATATTTAATTTCTTCTTCTGTAGGATGTCTGTAGTATTATGTACAGATGAATCTTGTTTATTTTAACGGAGAGGCATTTACTTTTCCTCAGAAATAAATGCATCGCCGCATAATTATTTAAATTCTTCTTCTGTCGGATGTCTGTAGTATTATGTAGAGATGAATCTTGTTTATTTTAACGGAGAGGCATTTACTTTTTTCCAGAAGTAAATGCATCGCCGCATAAATATTTAAATTCTTGTATCGGATGTCTGTCGTAGTGTGTAGAGATGAAACTTGTTTATTTTAACGGAGAGGCATTTACTTTTCTCCAGAAATAAATGCATCGCCGCATAAATATTTAACTTCTTCTTGTATCGGATGTCTGTCGTAGTATGTAGAGATGAATCTTGTTTATTTTAACGGAGAGGCATTCACTTTTCCCCAGAAATAAATGCATCGCCGCATAAATATTTAATTTCTTCTTGTATCGGAAGTCTGTCGTAGTATGTAGAGTAGAATCTTTTAATTCAACGGAGAGGCATTTACTTTTCTCCAGAAATAAATGCATCGCCGAATAATATTTAAATTCCTCTTCTTTCGGATGTATGTCGTATTATGTAGAGTGGAATCTTAATTATTTCAACGGAGAGGCATTTACTTTTCTCCAGAAATAAATGCATCTCCGCATTAATATTTGAAATCTTCAACTGTAGGATGTCTGTAATATTAAGTAGAGATTAATCTTGTTTATTTTAACGGAGAGGCATTTACTTTTCTCCAGAAATAAATGCATCGCCGCATAAATATTTAAATTCTTCTTCTGTAGGATGTCTGTAGTATTAGGTAGAGATGAATCTTGTTTATTTTAACGGAGAGGCATTTACTTTTCCCCAGAAATAAATGCATCGCCGGATAAATATTTAATTTCTTCTTGTATCGGATGTCTGTCTTAGTATGTAGAGTAGAATCTTGTTTATTTCAACGGACAGGCATTTACTTTTCTCCAGAAATAAATGCATCGCCGCATAAATATTTAATTTCTTCTTCTGTAGGATGTCTGAAGTATTATGTACAAATGAATCTTGTTTATTTTAACGGAGAGGCATTTACTTTTCCCCAGAAATAAATGCATCGCCGCATAAATATTTAATTTCTTCCTCTGTAGGATGTATGTAGTATTATGTAGAAATGAATCTTGTTTATTTTAACGGAGAGGCATTTACTTTTCTCCAGAAATAAATGCATCGCCGCATAGATATTTAAATTCTTCTTCTGTAGGATGTGTGTCGTATTATGAGAGATGAATCTTGTTTATTTTAACGGAGAGGCATTTACTTTTCCCCAGAAATAAATGCATCGCCGCATAAATATTTAATTTCTTCTTCTGTAGGATGTCTGTAGTATTATGTACAGATGAATCTTGTTTATTTTAACGGAGAGGCATTTACTTTTCCCCAGAAATAAATGCATCGCCGCATAATTATTTAAATTCTTCTTCTGTCGGATGTCTGTAGTATTATGTAGAGATGAATCTTGTTTATTTTAACGGAGAGGCATTTACTTTTCTCCAGAAATAAATGCATCGCCGCATTAATATTTAAAATCTTCTTCTGTAGGATGTCTGTAATATTAAGTAGAGATGAATCTTGTTTATTTTAACGGAGAGGCATTTACTTTTCCCCAGAAATAAATGCATCGCCGCATAAATATTTAATTTCTTCTTGTATCGGATGTCTGGCTTAGTATGTAGAGTAGAATCTTTTAATTCAACGGAGAGGAATTTACCTTTCTCCAGAAATAAATGCATCGCCGAATAATATTTAAATTCCTCTTCTTTCGGATGTCTGTCGTATTATGTAGAGTGGAATCTTGATTATTTCAACGGAGAGGCATTTACTTTTCTCCAGAAATAAATGCATCGCCGCATAAATATTTAATTTCCTCTTGTATCGGATGTCTGTCGTAGTATGTAGAGTGGAATCTTTTAATTCGATGGAGAGGCATTTACTTTTTTCCAGAAATAAATGCATCGCCGCATAAATATTTAAATTCTTCTTGTATCGGATGTCTGTCGTAGTACGTAGAGATGAATCTTGTTTATTTTAACGGAGAGGCATTCACTTTTCCCCAGAAATAAATGCATCGCCGCATAAATATTTAAATTCTTCTTCTGTAGGATGTCGGTAGTATTACGTAGAGATGAATCTTGTTTATTTTAACGGAGAGGCATTTACTTTTTTCCAGAAATAAATGCATCGCCGCATAAATATTTAAATTCTTGTATCGGATGTCTGTCGTAGTATGTAGAGATGAAACTTGTTTATTTTAACGGAGAGGCATTTACTTTTCTCCAGAAATAAATGCATCGCCGCATAAATATTTAACTTCTTCTTGTATCGGATGTCTGTCGTAGTATGTAGAGATGAATCTTGTTTATTTTAACGGAGAGGCATTCACTTTTCCCCAGAAATAAATGCATCGCCGCATAAATATTTAAATTCCTCTTCTTTCGGATGTCTGTCGTATTATGTAGAGTGGAATCTTAAATATTTCAACGGAGAGGCATTTACTTTTTTCCAGAAATAAATGCATCGCCGCATTAATATTTAAAATCTTCTTCTGTAGGATGTCTGTAGTATTAAGTAGAGATTAATCTTGTTTATTTTAACGGAGAGGCATTTACTTTTCTCCAGAAATAAATGCATCGCCGCATAAATATTTAAATTCTTCTTCTGTAGGATGTCTGTAGTATTATGTAGAGATGAATCTTATTTATTTTAACGGAGAGGCATTTACTTTTCTCCAGAAATAAATGCATCGCCGCATAAATATTTAAATTCTTCTTCTGTCGGATATCCGTAGTATTATGTAGAGATGAATCTTATTTATTTTAACGGAGAGGCATTTACTTTTCTCCAGAAATAAATGCATCGCCGCATAAATATTTAAATTCTTCTTCTGTAGGATGTCTGTAGTATTAGGTAGAGATGAATCTTGTTTATTTTAACGGAGAGGCATTTACTTTTCCCCAGAAATAAATGCATCGCCGGATAAATATTTAATTTCTTCTTGTATCGGATGTCTGTCTTAGTATGTAGAGTAGAATCTTGTTTATTTTAACGGAGAGGCATTTACTTTTCTCCAGAAATAAATGCATCGCCGCATAAATATTTAAATTCTTCTTCTGTAGGATGTCTGTAGTATTAGGTAAAGATGAATCTTGTTTATTTTAACGGGGAACATTTACTTTTCCCCAGAAATAAATGCATCGCCGCATAAATATTTAATTTCTTCTTGTATCGGATGTCTGTCTTAGTATGAAGAGTAGAATCTTGTTTATTTCAACCGAGAGGCATTTACTTTTCTCCAGAAACAAATGCATCGCCGCATAAATATTTAATTTCTTCTTGTATCGGATGTCTGTCATAGTATGTAGAGATGAATCTTGTTTATTCTAACGGAGAGGCATTCACTTTTTTTCAGAAATAAATGCATCGCCGCATAAATATTTAAATTCTTCTTCTGTAAGATGTCTGTAGTATTACGTAGAGATGAATCTTGTTTATTTTAACGGAGAGGCATTTACTTTTTTCCAGAAATAAATGCATCACCGCATAAATATTTAATTTCTTCTTGTATCAGATGTCTGTCGTAGTATGAAGAGACGAATCCTGTTTATTTTAACGGAGACGCATTTACTTTTCCCCAGAAATAAATGCATCGCCGCATAAATATTTAATTTCTTCTTCTGTAGGATGTATGTAGTATTATGTAGAAATGAATCTTGTTTATTTTAACGGAGAGGCATTTACTTTTCTCCAGAAATAAATGCATCGCCGCATAAATATTTAAATTCTTCTTCTGTAGGATGTGTGTCGTATTATGAGAGATGAATCTTGTTTATTTTAACGGAGAGGCATTTACTTTTCCCCAGAAATAAATGCATCGCCGCATAAATATTTAATTTCTTCTTCTGTAGGATGTCTGTAGTATTATGTACAGATGAATCTTGTTTATTTTAACGGAGAGGCATTTACTTTTCCCCAGAAATAAATGCATCGCCGCATAAATATTTAATTTCTTCTTCTGTAGGATGTATGTAGTATTATGTAGAAATGAATCTTGTTTATTTTAACGGAGAGGCATTTACTTTTCTCCAGAAATAAATGCATCGCCGCATAGATATTTAAATTCTTCTTCTGTAGGATGTGTGTCGTATTATGAGAGATGAATCTTGTTTATTTTAACGGAGAGGCATTTACTTTTCCCCAGAAATAAATGCATCGCCGCATAAATATTTAATTTCTTCTTCTGTAGGATGTCTGTAGTATTATGTACAGATGAATCTTGTTTATTTTAACGGAGAGGCATTTACTTTTCCCCAGAAATAAATGCATCGCCGCATAATTATTTAAATTCTTCTTCTGTCGGATGTCTGTAGTATTATGTAGAGATGAATCTTGTTTATTTTAACGGAGAGGCATTTACTTTTTTCCAGAAATAAATGCATCACCGCATAAATATTTAATTTCTTCTTGTATCAGATGTCTGTCGTAGTATGAAGAGACGAATCCTGTTTATTTTAACGGAGACGCATTTACTTTTCCCCAGAAATAAATGCATCGCCGCATAAATATTTAATTTCTTCTTCTGTAGGATGTATGTAGTATTATGTAGAAATGAATCTTGTTTATTTTAACGGAGAGGCATTTACTTTTCTCCAGAAATAAATGCATCGCCGCATAAATATTTAAATTCTTCTTCTGTAGGATGTGTGTCGTATTATGAGAGATGAATCTTGTTTATTTTAACGGAGAGGCATTTACTTTTTCCCAGAAATAAATGCATCGCCGCATAAATATTTAATTTCTTCTTCTGTAGGATGTCTGTAGTATTATGTACAGATGAATCTTGTTTATTTTAACGGAGAGGCATTTACTTTTCCCCAGAAATAAATGCATCGCCGCATAAATATTTAATTTCTTCTTCTGTAGGATGTATGTAGTATTATGTAGAAATGAATCTTGTTTATTTTAACGGAGAGGCATTTACTTTTCTCCAGAAATAAATGCATCGCCGCATAGATATTTAAATTCTTCTTCTGTAGGATGTGTGTCGTATTATGAGAGATGAATCTTGTTTATTTTAACGGAGAGGCATTTACTTTTCCCCAGAAATAAATGCATCGCCGCATAAATATTTAATTTCTTCTTCTGTAGGATGTCTGTAGTATTATGTACAGATGAATCTTGTTTATTTTAACGGAGAGGCATTTACTTTTCCCCAGAAATAAATGCATCGCCGCATAATTATTTAAATTCTTCTTCTGTCGGATGTCTGTAGTATTATGTAGAGATGAATCTTGTTTATTTTAACGGAGAGGCATTTACTTTTCTCCAGAAATAAATGCATCGCCGCATTAATATTTAAAATCTTCTTCTGTAGGATGTCTGTAGTATTAAGTAGAGATTAATCTTGTTTATTTTAACGGAGAGGCATTTACTTTTCTCCAGAAATAAATGCATCGCCGCATAAATATTTAAATTCTTCTTCTGTAGGATGTCTGTAGTATTAGGTAGAGATGAATCTTGTTTATTTTAACGGAGAGGCATTTACTTTTCCCCAGAAATAAATGCATCGCCGCATAAATATTTAATTTCTTCTTGTATCGGATGTCTGGCTTAGGATGTAGAGTAGAATCTTTTAATTCAACGGAGAGGAATTTACCTTTCTCCAGAAATAAATGCATCGCCGAATAATATTTAAATTCCTCTTCTTTCGGATGTCTGTCGTATTATGTAGAGTGGAATCTTGATTATTTCAACGGAGAGGCATTTACTTTTCTCCAGAAATAAATGCATCGCCGCATAAATATTTAATTTCCTCTTGTATCGGATGTCTGTCGTAGTATGTAGAGTGGAATCTTTTAATTCGATGGAGAAGCATTTACTTTTTTCCAGAAATAAATGCATCGCCGCATAAATATTTAAATTCTTCTTGTATCGGATGTCTGTCGTAGTACGTAGAGATGAATCTTGTTTATTTTAACGGAGAGGCATTCACTTTTCCCCAGAAATAAATGCATCGCCGCATAAATATTTAATTTCTTCTTGTATCGGATGTCTGTTGTAGTATGTAGAGTAGAATCTTTTAATTCAACGGAGAGGCATTTACGTTTCTCCAGAAATAAATGCATCGCCGCATTAATATTTAAAATCTTCTTCTGTAGGATGTCTGTAGTATTAGGTAGAGATGAATCTTGTTTATTTTAACGGAGAGGCATTTACTTTTCCCCAGAAATAAATGCATCGCCGCATAAATATTTAATTTCTTCTTTTATCGGATGTCTGGCTTAGTATGTAGAGTAGAATCTTTTAATTCAATGGAGAGGCATTTACTTTTCTCCAGAAATAAATGCATCGCCGCATAAATATTTAAATTCTTCTTCTGTAGGATGTCTGTCGTAGTATGTAGAGATGAATCTTGTTTATTTTAACGGAGAGGCATTCACTTTTCTCCAGAAATAAATGCATCGCCGCATAAATATTTAAATTCCTCTTCTTTCGGATGTCTGTCGTATTATGTAGAGTGGAATCCTGTTTATTTTAACGGAGACGCATTCACTTTTCCCCAGAAATAAATGCATCGCCGCATAAATATTTAAATTATTCTTCTGTCGGATGTCTGTAGTATTAAGTAGAGATTAATCTTGTTTATTTTAACGGAGAGGCATTTACTTTTCTCCAGAAATAAATGCATCGCCGCATAAATATTTAAATTCTTCTTCTGTAGGATGTCTGTAGTATTATGTAGAGATGAATCTTATTTATTTTAACGGAGAGGCATTTACTTTTCTCCAGAAATAAATGCATCGCCGCATAAATATTTAAATTATTCTTCTGTCGGATATCCGTAGTATTATGTAGAGATGAATCTTATTTATTTTAACGGAGAGGCATTTACTTTTCCCCAGAAATAAATGCATCGCCGCATAAATATTTAATTTCTTCTTGTATCGGATGTCTGTCTTAGTATATAGAGTAGAATCTTGTTTATTTCAACGGAGAGGCATTTACTTTTCTCCAGAAATAAATGCATCGCCGCATAAATATTTAATTTCTTCTTCTGTAAGATGTCTGTAGTATTATGTAGAGATGAATCTTGTTTATTTTAACGGAGAGGCATTTACTTTTTTCCAGAAATAAATGCATCACCGCATAAATATTTAATTTCTTCTTGTATCGGATGTCTGTCGTAGTATGAAGAGACGAATCCTGTTTATTTTAACGGAGACGCATTTACTTTTCCCCAGAAATAAATGCATCGCCGCATAAATATTTAATTCCTTCTTCTGTAGGATGTGTATCGTATTATGAGAGATGAATCTTGTTTATTTTAACGGAGAGGCATTTACTTTTCCCCAGAAATAAATGCATCGCCGCATAAATATTTAATTTCTTCTTCTGTAGGATGTCTGTAGTATTATGTAGAGATGAATCTTTTTTATTTTAACGGAGAGGCATTTACTTTTCTCCAGAAATAAATGCATCGCCGCATAAATATTTAACTTCTTCTTGTATCGGATGTCTGTCGTAGTATGTAGAGATGAATCTTGTTTATTTTAACGGAGAGGCATTCACTTTTCCCCAGAAATAAATGCATCGCCGCATAAATATTTAAATTCCTCTTCTTTCGGATGTCTGTCGTATTATGTAGAGTGGAATCTTAAATATTTCAACGGAGAGGCATTTACTTTTTTCCAGAAATAAATGCATCGCCGCATTAATATTTAAAATCTTCTTCTGTAGGATGTCTGTAGTATTAAGTAGAGATTAATCTTGTTTATTTTAACGGAGAGGCATTTACTTTTCTCCAGAAATAAATGCATCGCCGCATAAATATTTAAATTCTTCTTCTGTAGGATGTCTGTAGTATTATGTAGAGATGAATCTTATTTATTTTAACGGAGAGGCATTTACTTTTCTCCAGAAATAAATGCATCGCCGCATAAATATTTAAATTCTTCTTCTGTCGGATATCCGTAGTATTATGTAGAGATGAATCTTATTTATTTTAACGGAGAGGCATTTACTTTTCCCCAGAAATAAATGCATCGCCGCATAAATATTTAATTTCTTCTTGTATCGGATGTCTGTCTTAGTATATAGAGTAGAATCTTGTTTATTTCAACGGAGAGGCATTTACTTTTCTCCAGAAATAAATGCATCGCCGCATAAATATTTAATTTCTTCTTCTGTAAGATGTCTGTAGTATTATGTAGAGATGAATCTTGTTTATTTTAACGGAGAGGCATTTACTTTTTTCCAGAAATAAATGCATCACCGCATAAATATTTAATTTCTTCTTGTATCGGATGTCTGTCGTAGTATGAAGAGACGAATCCTGTTTATTTTAACGGAGACGCATTTACTTTTCCCCAGAAATAAATGCATCGCCGCATAAATATTTAATTCCTTCTTCTGTAGGATGTGTATCGTATTATGAGAGATGAATCTTGTTTATTTTAACGGAGAGGCATTTACTTTTCCCCAGAAATAAATGCATCGCCGCATAAATATTTAATTTCTTCTTCTGTAGGATGTCTGTAGTATTATGTAGAGATGAATCTTTTTTATTTTAACGGAGAGGCATTTACTTTTCCCCAGAAATAAATGCATCGCCGCATAAATATTTAATTTCTTCTTGTATCGGATGTCTGGCTTAGTATGTAGAGATGAATCTTGTTTATTTTATCGGAGAGGCATTCACTTTTCTCCAGAAATAAATGCATCGCCGCATAAATATTTAAATTCCTCTTCTTTCGGATGTCTGTAGTGTTATGTAGAGATGAATCCTGTTTATTTTAACGGAGACGCATTTAATTTTCTCCAGAAATAAATGCATCGCCACATAAATATTTAAATTCTTCTTCTGTAGGATGTCTGTAGTATTACGTAGAGATGAATCTTGTTTATTTTAACGGAGAGGCATTTACTTTTTTCCAGAAATAAATGCATCGCCGCATAAATATTTAAATTCTTGTATCGGATGTCTGTCGTAGTATGTAGAGATGAAACTTGTTTATTTTAACGGAGAGGCATTTACTTTTCTCCAGAAATAAATGCATCGCCGCATAAATATTTAACTTCTTCTTGTATCGGATGTCTGTCGTAGTATGTAGAGATGAATCTTGTTTATTTTAACGGAGAGGCATTCACTTTTCCCCAGAAATAAATGCATCGCCGCATAAATATTTAATTTCTTCTTGTATCGGATGTCTGTCGTAGTATGTAGAGTAGAATCTTTTAATTCAACGGAGAGGCATTTACTTTTCTCCAGAATTAAATGCATCGCCGAATAATATTTAAATTCCTCTTCTTTCGGATGTCTGTCGTATTATGTAGAGTGGAATCTTAAATATTTCAACGGAGAGGCATTTACTTTTTTCCAGAAATAAATGCATCGCCGCATTAATATTTAAAATCTTCTTCTGTAGGATGTCTGTAGTATTAAGTAGAGATTAATCTTGTTTATTTTAACGGAGAGGCATTTACTTTTCTCCAGAAATAAATGCATCGCCGCATAAATATTTAAATTCTTCTTCTGTAGGATGTCTGTAGTATTAGGTAGAGATGAATCTTGTTTAATTTAACGGAGAGGCATTTACTTTTCCCCAGAAATAAATGCATCGCCGCATAAATATTTAATTTCTTCTTGTATCGGATGTCTGGCTTAGTATGTAGAGTAGAATCTTGTTTATTTCAACGGAGAGACATTTACTTTTCTCCAGAAATAAATGCATCGCCGCATAAATATTTAATTTCTTCTTCTGTAAGATGTCTGTAGTATTATGTAGAGATGAATCTTGTTTATTTTAACGGAGAGGCATTTACTTTTTTCCAGAAATAAATGCATCACCGCATAAATATTTAATTTCTTCTTGTATCGGATGTCTGTCGTAGTATGAAGAGACGAATCCTGTTTATTTTAACGGAGACGCATTTACTTTTCCCCAGAAATAAATGCATCGCCGCATAAATATTTAATTTCTTCTTCTGTAGGATGTATGTAGTATTATGTAGAAATGAATCTTGTTTATTTTAACGGAGAGGCATTTACTTTTCTCCAGAAATAAATGCATCGCCGCATAAATATTTAAATTCTTCTTCTGTAGGATGTGTATCGTATTATGAGAGATGAATCTTGCTTATTTTAACGGAGAGGCATTTACTTTTCTCCAGAAATAAATGCATCGCCGCATAAATATTTAATTTCCTCTTGTATCGGATGTCTGTCGTAGTATGTAGAGTGGAATCTTTTAATTCGATGGAGAGGCATTTACTTTTTTCCAGAAATAAATGCATCGCCGCATAAATATTTAAATTCTTCTTGTATCGGATGTCTGTCGTAGTACGTAGAGATGAATCTTGTTTATTTTAACGGAGAGGCATTCACTTTTCCCCAGAAATAAATGCATCGCCGCATAAATATTTAATTTCTTCTTGTATCGGATGTCTGTTGTAGTATGTAGAGTAGAATCTTTTAATTCAACGGAGAGGCATTTACTTTTCTCCAGAAATAAATGCATCGCCGCATTAATATTTAAAATCTTCTTCTGTAGGATGTCTGTAGTATTAGGTAGAGATGAATCTTGTTTATTTTAACGGAGAGGCATTTACTTTTCCCCAGAAATAAATGCATCGCCGCATAAATATTTAATTTCTTCTTGTATCGGATGTCTGGCTTAGTATGTAGAGTAGAATCTTTTAATTCAATGGAGAGGCATTTACTTTTCTCCAGAAATAAATGCATCGCCGCATAAACATTTAAATTCTTCTTCTGTCGGATGTCCGTAGTATTATGTAGAGATGAATCTTGTTTATTTTAACGGAGAGGCATTTACTTTTCCCAAGAAATAAATGCATCACCGCATAAATATTTAATGTCGTCTCGTATCGGATGTCTGTCGTAGTATGTAGAGATGAATCTTGTTTATTTTAACGGAGAGGCATTCACTTTTCTCCAGAAATAAATGCATCGCCGCATAAATATTTAAATTCCTCTTCTTTCGGATGTCTGTCGTATTATGTAGAGTGGAATCCTGTTTATTTTAACGGAGACGCATTTACTTTTCTCCAGAAATAAATGCATCGCCGCATAAATATTTAAATTCTTCTTCTGTAGGATGTCTGTAGTATTATATAGAGATGAATCTTGTTTATTTTAACGGAGAGGCATTTACTTTTCCCCAGAAATAAATGCATCGCCGCATAAATATTTAATTTCTACTTGTATCGAATGTCTGTCTTAGTACGTAGAGTGGAATCTTTCAATTCGACGGAGAGGCATTTACTTTTCTCCAGAAATAAATGCATCGCCGCATAAATATTTAAATTCTTCTTCTGTCGGATGTCCGTAGTATTATGTAGAGATGAATCTTGTTTATTTTAACGGAGAGGCATTTACTTTTCTCCAGAAATAAATGCATCGCCGCATAAATATTTAAATTCTTCTTCTGTAGGATGTCTGTAGTATTAGGTAAAGATGAATCTTGTTTATTTTAACGGGGAACATTTACTTTTCCCCAGAAATAAATGCATCGCCGCTTAAATATTTAATTTCTTCTTGTATCGGATGTCTGTCTTAGTATGTAGAGTAGAATCTTGTTTATTTCAACAGAGAGGCATTTACTTTTCTCCAGAAACAAATGCATCGCCGCATAAATATTTAATTTCTTCTTGTATCGGATGTCTGTCATAGTATGTAGAGATGAATCTTGTTTATTCTAACGGAGAGGCATTCACTTTTTTTCAGAAATAAATGCATCGCCGCATAAATATTTAAATTCTTCTTCTGTAAGATGTCTGTCGTAGTATGAAGAGACGAATCCTGTTTATTTTAACGGAGACGCATTTACTTTTCCCCAGAAATAAATGCATCGCCGCATAAATATTTAATTTCTTCTTCTGTAGGATGTATGTAGTATTATGTAGAAATGAATCTTGTTTATTTTAACGGAGAGGCATTTACTTTTCCCCAGAAATAAATGCATCGCCGCATAAATATTTAATTTCTTCTTCTGTAGGATGTCTGTAGTATTATGTACAGATGAATCTTGTTTATTTTAACGGAGAGGCATTTACTTTTCCTCAGAAATAAATGCATCGCCGCATAATTATTTAAATTCTTCTTCTGTCGGATGTCTGTAGTATTATGTAGAGATGAATCTTGTTTATTTTAACGGAGAGGCATTTACTTTTTTCCAGAAGTAAATGCATCGCCGCATAAATATTTAAATTCTTGTATCGGATGTCTGTCGTAGTGTGTAGAGATGAAACTTGTTTATTTTAACGGAGAGGCATTTACTTTTCTCCAGAAATAAATGCATCGCCGCATAAATATTTAACTTCTTCTTGTATCGGATGTCTGTCGTAGTATGTAGAGATGAATCTTGTTTATTTTAACGGAGAGGCATTCACTTTTCCCCAGAAATAAATGCATCGCCGCATAAATATTTAATTTCTTCTTGTATCGGAAGTCTGTCGTAGTATGTAGAGTAGAATCTTTTAATTCAACGGAGAGGCATTTACTTTTCTCCAGAAATAAATGCATCGCCGAATAATATTTAAATTCCTCTTCTTTCGGATGTCTGTCGTATTATGTAGAGTGGAATCTTAATTATTTCAACGGAGAGGCATTTACTTTTCTCCAGAAATAAATGCATCTCCGCATTAATATTTGAAATCTTCAACTGTAGGATGTCTGTAATATTAAGTAGAGATTAATCTTGTTTATTTTAACGGAGAGGCATTTACTTTTCTCCAGAAATAAATGCATCGCCGCATAAATATTTAAATTCTTCTTCTGTAGGATGTCTGTAGTATTAGGTAGAGATGAATCTTGTTTATTTTAACGGAGAGGCATTTACTTTTCCCCAGAAATAAATGCATCGCCGGATAAATATTTAATTTCTTCTTGTATCGGATGTCTGTCTTAGTATGTAGAGTAGAATCTTGTTTATTTCAACGGACAGGCATTTACTTTTCTCCAGAAATAAATGCATCGCCGCATAAATATTTAATTTCTTCTTCTGTAAGATGTCTGTAGTATTATGTAGAGATGAATCTTGTTTATTTTAACGGAGAGGCATTTACTTTTTTCCAGAAATAAATGCATCACCGCATAAATATTTAATTTCTTCTTGTATCGGATGTCTGTCGTAGTATGAAGAGACGAATCCTGTTTATTTTAACGGAGACGCATTTACTTTTCCCCAGAAATAAATGCATCGCCGCATAAATATTTAATTTCTTCTTCTGTAGGATGTATGTAGTATTATGTAGAAATGAATCTTGTTTATTTTAACGGAGAGGCATTTACTTTTCTCCAGAAATAAATGCATCGCCGCATAAATATTTAAATTCTTCTTCTGTAGGATGTGTATCGTATTATGAGAGATGAATCTTGTTTATTTTAACGGAGAGGCATTTACTTTTCCCCAGAAATAAATGCATCGCCGCATAAATATTTAATTTCTTCTTGTATCGGATGTCTGGCTTAGTATGTAGAGATGAATCTTGTTTATTTTATCGGAGAGGCATTTACTTTTCTCCAGAAATAAATGCATCGCCGCATAAATATTTAAATTCCTCTTCTTTCGGATGTCTGTAGTGTTATGTAGAGATGAATCCTGTTTATTTTAACGGAGACGCATTTAATTTTCTCCAGAAATAAATGCATCGCCGCATAAATATTTAAATTCTTCTTCTGTAGGATGTCTGTAGTATTACGTAGAGATGAATCTTGTTTATTTTAACGGAGAGGCATTTACTTTTTTCCAGAAATAAATGCATCGCCGCATAAATATTTAATTTCCTCTTGTATCGGATGTCTGTCGTAGTATGTAGAGTGGAATCTTTTAATTCGATGGAGAGGCATTTACTTTTTTCCAGAAATAAATGCATCGCCGCATAAATATTTAAATTCTTCTTGTATCGGATGTCTGTCGTAGTACGTAGAGATGAATCTTGTTTATTTTAACGGAGAGGCATTCACTTTTCCCCAGAAATAAATGCATCGCCGCATAAATATTTAAATTCTTCTTCTGTAGGATGTCTGTAGTATTACGTAGAGATGAATCTTGTTTATTTTAACGGAGAGGCATTTACTTTTTTCCAGAAATAAATGCTTCGCCGCATAAATATTTAAATTCTTGTATCGGATGTCTGTCGTAGTATGTAGAGATGAAACTTGTTTATTTTAACGGAGAGGCATTTACTTTTCTCCAGAAATAAATGCATCGCCGCATAAATATTTAACTTCTTCTTGTATCGGATGTCTGTCGTAGTATGTAGAGATGAATCTTGTTTATTTTAACGGAGAGGCATTCACTTTTCCCCAGAAATAAATGCATCGCCGCATAAATATTTAAATTCCTCTTCTTTCGGATGTCTGTCGTATTATGTAAAGTGGAATCTTAAATATTTCAACGGAGAGGCATTTACTTTTTTCCAGAAATAAATGCATCGCCGCATTAATATTTAAAATCTTCTTCTGTAGGATGTCTGTAGTATTAAGTAGAGATTAATCTTGTTTATTTTAACGGAGAGGCATTTACTTTTCTCCAGAAATAAATGCATCGCCGCATAAATATTTAAATTCTTCTTCTGTAGGATGTCTGTAGTATTATGTAGAGATGAATCTTATTTATTTTAACGGAGAGGCATTTACTTTTCTCCAGAAATAAATGCATCGCCGCATAAATATTTAAATTCTTCTTCTGTCGGATATCCGTAGTATTATGTAGAGATGAATCTTATTTATTTTAACGGAGAGGCATTTACTTTTCTCCAGAAATAAATGCATCGCCGCATAAATATTTAAATTCTTCTTCTGTAGGATGTCTGTAGTATTAGGTAGAGATGAATCTTGTTTATTTTAACGGAGAGGCATTTACTTTTCGCCAGAAATAAATGCATCGCCGGATAAATATTTAATTTCTTCTTGTATCGGATGTCTGTCTTAGTATGTAGAGTAGAATCTTGTTTATTTCAACGGACAGGCATTTACTTTTCTCCAGAAATAAATGCATCGCCGCATAAATATTTAATTTCTTCTTCTGTAAGATGTCTGTAGTATTATGTAGAGATGAATCTTGTTTATTTTAACGGAGAGGCATTTACTTTTTTCCAGAAATAAATGCATCACCGCATAAATATTTAATTTCTTCTTGTATCGGATGTCTGTCGTAGTATGAAGAGACGAATCCTGTTTATTTTAACGGAGACGCATTTACTTTTCCCCAGAAATAAATGCATCGCCGCATAAATATTTAATTTCTTCTTCTGTAGGATGTATGTAGTATTATGTAGAAATGAATCTTGTTTATTTTAACGGAGAGGCATTTACTTTTCTCCAGAAATAAATGCATCGCCGCATAAATATTTAAATTCTTCTTCTGTAGGATGTGTATCGTATTATGAGAGATGAATCTTGTTTATTTTAACGGAGAGGCATTTACTTTTCCCCAGAAATAAATGCATCGCCGCATAAATATTTAATTTCTTCTTCTGTAGGATGTCTGTAGTATTATGTAGAGATGAATCTTTTTTATTTTAACGGAGAGGCATTTACTTTTCCCCAGAAATAAATGCATCGCCGCATAAATATTTAATTTCTTCTTGTATCGGATGTCTGGCTTAGTATGTAGAGATGAATCTTGTTTATTTTATCGGAGAGGCATTTACTTTTCTCCAGAAATAAATGCATCGCCGCATAAATATTTAAATTCCTCTTCTTTCGGATGTCTGTAGTGTTATGTAGAGATGAATCCTGTTTATTTTAACGGAGACGCATTTAATTTTCTCCAGAAATAAATGCATCGCCGCATAAATATTTAAATTCTTCTTCTGTAGGATGTCTGTAGTATTACGTAGAGATGAATCTTGTTTATTTTAACGGAGAGGCATTTACTTTTTTCCAGAAATAAATGCATCGCCGCATAAATATTTAAATTCTTGTATCGGATGTCTGTCGTAGTATGTAGAGATGAAACTTGTTTATTTTAACGGAGAGGCATTTACTTTTCTCCAGAAATAAATGCATCGCCGCATAAATATTTAACTTCTTCTTGTATCGGATGTCTGTCGTAGTATGTAGAGATGAATCTTGTTTATTTTAACGGAGAGGCATTCACTTTTCCCCAGAAATAAATGCATCGCCGCATAAATATTTAAATTCCTCTTCTTTCGGATGTCTGTCGTATTATGTAGAGTGGAATCTTAAATATTTCAACGGAGAGGCATTTACTTTTTACCAGAAATAAATGCATCGCCGCATTAATATTTAAAATCTTCTTCTGTAGGATGTCTGTAGTATTAAGTAGAGATTAATCTTGTTTATTTTAACGGAGAGGCATTTACTTTTCTCCAGAAATAAATGCATCGCCGCATAAATATTTAAATTCTTCTTCTGTAGGATGTCTGTAGTATTATGTAGAGATGAATCTTATTTATTTTAACGGAGAGGCATTTACTTTTCTCCAGAAATAAATGCATCGCCGCATAAATATTTAAATTCTTCTTCTGTCGGATATCCGTAGTATTATGTAGAGATGAATCTTATTTATTTTAACGGAGAGGCATTTACTTTTCTCCAGAAATAAATGCATCGCCGCATAAATATTTAAATTCTTCTTCTGTAGGATGTCTGTAGTATTAGGTAAAGATGAATCTTGTTTATTTTAACGGGGAACATTTACTTTTCCCCAGAAATAAATGCATCGCCGCATAAATATTTAATTTCTTCTTGTATCGGATGTCTGTCTTAGTATGTAGAGTAGAATCTTGTTTATTTCAACCGAGAGGCATTTACTTTTCTCCAGAAACAAATGCATCGCCGCATAAATATTTAATTTCTTCTTGTATCGGATGTCTGTCATAGTATGTAGAGATGAATCTTGTTTATTCTAACGGAGAGGCATTCACTTTTTTTCAGAAATAAATGCATCGCCGCATAAATATTTAAATTCTTCTTCTGTAAGATGTCTGTAGTATTACGTAGAGATGAATCTTGTTTATTTTAACGGAGAGGCATTTACTTTTTTCCAGAAATAAATGCATCACCGCATAAATATTTAATTTCTTCTTGTATCAGATGTCTGTCGTAGTATGAAGAGACGAATCCTGTTTATTTTAACGGAGACGCATTTACTTTTCCCCAGAAATAAATGCATCGCCGCATAAATATTTAATTTCTTCTTCTGTAGGATGTATGTAGTATTATGTAGAAATGAATCTTGTTTATTTTAACGGAGAGGCATTTACTTTTCTCCAGAAATAAATGCATCGCCGCATAAATATTTAAATTCTTCTTCTGTAGGATGTGTGTCGTATTATGAGAGATGAATCTTGTTTATTTTAACGGAGAGGCATTTACTTTTCCCCAGAAATAAATGCATCGCCGCATAAATATTTAATTTCTTCTTCTGTAGGATGTCTGTAGTATTATGTACAGATGAATCTTGTTTATTTTAACGGAGAGGCATTTACTTTTCCCCAGAAATAAATGCATCGCCGCATAAATATTTAATTTCTTCTTCTGTAGGATGTATGTAGTATTATGTAGAAATGAATCTTGTTTATTTTAACGGAGAGGCATTTACTTTTCTCCAGAAATAAATGCATCGCCGCATAGATATTTAAATTCTTCTTCTGTAGGATGTGTGTCGTATTATGAGAGATGAATCTTGTTTATTTTAACGGAGAGGCATTTACTTTTCCCCAGAAATAAATGCATCGCCGCATAAATATTTAATTTCTTCTTCTGTAGGATGTCTGTAGTATTATGTACAGATGAATCTTGTTTATTTTAACGGAGAGGCATTTACTTTTCCCCAGAAATAAATGCATCGCCGCATAATTATTTAAATTCTTCTTCTGTCGGATGTCTGTAGTATTATGTAGAGATGAATCTTGTTTATTTTAACGGAGAGGCATTTACTTTTCTCCAGAAATAAATGCATCGCCGCATTAATATTTAAAATCTTCTTCTGTAGGATGTCTGTAGTATTAAGTAGAGATTAATCTTGTTTATTTTAACGGAGAGGCATTTACTTTTCTCCAGAAATAAATGCATCGCCGCATAAATATTTAAATTCTTCTTCTGTAGGATGTCTGTAGTATTAGGTAGAGATGAATCTTGTTTATTTTAACGGAGAGGCATTTACTTTTCCCCAGAAATAAATGCATCGCCGCATAAATATTTAATTTCTTCTTGTATCGGATGTCTGGCTTAGTATGTAGAGTAGAATCTTTTAATTCAACGGAGAGGAATTTACCTTTCTCCAGAAATAAATGCATCGCCGAATAATATTTAAATTCCTCTTCTTTCGGATGTCTGTCGTATTATGTAGAGTTGAATCTTGATTATTTCAACGGAGAGGCATTTACTTTTCTCCAGAAATAAATGCATCGCCGCATAAATATTTAATTTCCTCTTGTATCGGATGTCTGTCGTAGTATGTAGAGTGGAATCTTTTAATTCGATGGAGAGGCATTTACTTTTTTCCAGAAATAAATGCATCGCCGCATAAATATTTAAATTCCTCTTCTTTCGGATGTCTGTAGTGTTATGTAGAGATGAATCCTGTTTATTTTAACGGAGACGCATTTAATTTTCTCCAGAAATAAATGCATCGCCGCATAAATATTTAAATTCTTCTTCTGTAGGATGTCGGTAGTATTACGTAGAGATGAATCTTGTTTATTTTAACGGAGAGGCATTTACTTTTTTCCAGAAATAAATGCATCGCCGCATAAATATTTAAATTCTTCTATCGGATGTCTGTCGTAGTATGTAGAGATGAAACTTGTTTATTTTAACGGAGAGGCATTTACTTTTCTCCAGAAATAAATGCATCGCCGCATAAATATTTAACTTCTTCTTGTATCGGATGTCTGTCGTAGTATGTAGAGATGAATCTTGTTTATTTTAACGGAGAGGCATTCACTTTTCCCCAGAAATAAATGCATCGCCGCATAAATATTTAAATTCCTCTTCTTTCGGATGTCTGTCGTATTATGTAGAGTGGAATCTTAAATATTTCAACGGAGAGGCATTTACTTTTTTCCAGAAATAAATGCATCGCCGCATTAATATTTAAAATCTTCTTCTGTAGGATGTCTGTAGTATTAAGTAGAGATTAATCTTGTTTATTTTAACGGAGAGGCATTTACTTTTCTCCAGAAATAAATGCATCGCCGCATAAATATTTAAATTCTTCTTCTGTAGGATGTCTGTAGTATTATGTAGAGATGAATCTTATTTATTTTAACGGAGAGGCATTTACTTTTCTCCAGAAATAAATGCATCGCCGCATAAATATTTAAATTCTTCTTCTGTCGGATATCCGTAGTATTATGTAGAGATGAATCTTATTTATTTTAACGGAGAGGCATTTACTTTTCTCCAGAAATAAATGCATCGCCGCATAAATATTTAAATTCTTCTTCTGTAGGATGTCTGTAGTATTAGGTAGAGATGAATCTTGTTTATTTTAACGGAGAGGCATTTACTTTTCCCCAGAAATAAATGCATCGCCGGATAAATATTTAATTTCTTCTTGTATCGGATGTCTGTCTTAGTATGTAGAGTAGAATCTTGTTTATTTCAACGGACAGGCATTTACTTTTCTCCAGAAATAAATGCATCGCCGCATAAATATTTAATTTCTTCTTCTGTAAGATGTCTGTAGTATTATGTAGAGATGAATCTTGTTTATTTTAACGGAGAGGCATTTACTTTTTTCCAGAAATAAATGCATCACCGCATAAATATTTAATTTCTTCTTGTATCGGATGTCTGTCGTAGTATGAAGAGACGAATCCTGTTTATTTTAACGGAGACGCATTTACTTTTCCCCAGAAATAAATGCATCGCCGCATAAATATTTAATTTCTTCTTCTGTAGGATGTATGTAGTATTATGTAGAAATGAATCTTGTTTATTTTAACGGAGAGGCATTTACTTTTCTCCAGAAATAAATGCATCGCCGCATAAATATTTAAATTCTTCTTCTGTAGGATGTGTATCGTATTATGAGAGATGAATCTTGTTTATTTTAACGGAGAGGCATTTACTTTTCCCCAGAAATAAATGCATCGCCGCATAAATATTTAATTTCTTCTTCTGTAGGATGTCTGTAGTATTATGTAGAGATGAATCTTTTTTATTTTAACGGAGAGGCATTTACTTTTCCCCAGAAATAAATGCATCGCCGCATAAATATTTAATTTCTTCTTGTATCGGATGTCTGGCTTAGTATGTAGAGATGAATCTTGTTTATTTTATCGGAGAGGCATTTACTTTTCTCCAGAAATAAATGCATCGCCGCATAAATATTTAAATTCCTCTTCTTTCGGATGTCTGTAGTGTTATGTAGAGATGAATCCTGTTTATTTTAACGGAGACGCATTTAATTTTCTCCAGAAATAAATGCATCGCCGCATAAATATTTAAATTCTTCTTCTGTAGGATGTCTGTAGTATTACGTAGAGATGAATCTTGTTTATTTTAACGGAGAGGCATTTACTTTTTTCCAGAAATAAATGCATCGCCGCATAAATATTTAAATTCTTGTATCGGATGTCTGTCGTAGTATGTAGAGATGAAACTTGTTTATTTTAACGGAGAGGCATTTACTTTTCTCCAGAAATAAATGCATCGCCGCATAAATATTTAACTTCTTCTTGTATCGGATGTCTGTCGTAGTATGTAGAGATGAATCTTGTTTATTTTAACGGAGAGGCATTCACTTTTCCCCAGAAATAAATGCATCGCCGCATAAATATTTAAATTCCTCTTCTTTCGGATGTCTGTCGTATTATGTAGAGTGGAATCTTAAATATTTCAACGGAGAGGCATTTACTTTTTTCCAGAAATAAATGCATCGCCGCATTAATATTTAAAATCTTCTTCTGTAGGATGTCTGTAGTATTAAGTAGAGATTAATCTTGTTTATTTTAACGGAGAGGCATTTACTTTTCTCCAGAAATAAATGCATCGCCGCATAAATATTTAAATTCTTCTTCTGTAGGATGTCTGTAGTATTATGTAGAGATGAATCTTATTTATTTTAACGGAGAGGCATTTACTTTTCTCCAGAAATAAATGCATCGCCGCATAAATATTTAAATTCTTCTTCTGTCGGATATCCGTAGTATTATGTAGAGATGAATCTTATTTATTTTAACGGAGAGGCATTTACTTTTCTCCAGAAATAAATGCATCGCCGCATAAATATTTAAATTCTTCTTCTGTAGGATGTCTGTAGTATTAGGTAAAGATGAATCTTGTTTATTTTAACGGGGAACATTTACTTTTCCCCAGAAATAAATGCATCGCCGCATAAATATTTAATTTCTTCTTGTATCGGATGTCTGTCTTAGTATGTAGAGTAGAATCTTGTTTATTTCAACCGAGAGGCATTTACTTTTCTCCAGAAACAAATGCATCGCCGCATAAATATTTAATTTCTTCTTGTATCGGATGTCTGTCATAGTATGTAGAGATGAATCTTGTTTATTCTAACGGAGAGGCATTCACTTTTTTTCAGAAATAAATGCATCGCCGCATAAATATTTAAATTCTTCTTCTGTAAGATGTCTGTAGTATTACGTAGAGATGAATCTTGTTTATTTTAACGGAGAGGCATTTACTTTTTTCCAGAAATAAATGCATCACCGCATAAATATTTAATTTCTTCTTGTATCAGATGTCTGTCGTAGTATGAAGAGACGAATCCTGTTTATTTTAACGGAGACGCATTTACTTTTCCCCAGAAATAAATGCATCGCCGCATAAATATTTAATTTCTTCTTCTGTAGGATGTATGTAGTATTATGTAGAAATGAATCTTGTTTATTTTAACGGAGAGGCATTTACTTTTCTCCAGAAATAAATGCATCGCCGCATAAATATTTAAATTCTTCTTCTGTAGGATGTGTGTCGTATTATGAGAGATGAATCTTGTTTATTTTAACGGAGAGGCATTTACTTTTCCCCAGAAATAAATGCATCGCCGCATAAATATTTAATTTCTTCTTCTGTAGGATGTCTGTAGTATTATGAACAGATGAATCTTGTTTATTTTAACGGAGAGGCATTTACTTTTCCCCAGAAATAAATGCATCGCCGCATAATTATTTAAATTCTTCTTCTGTCGGATGTCTGTAGTATTATGTAGAGATGAATCTTGTTTATTTTAACGGAGAGGCATTTACTTTTCTCCAGAAATAAATGCATCGCCGCATTAATATTTAAAATCTTCTTCTGTAGGATGTCTGTAGTATTAAGTAGAGATTAATCTTGTTTATTTTAACGGAGAGGCATTTACTTTTCTCCAGAAATAAATGCATCGCCGCATAAATATTTAAATTCTTCTTCTGTAGGATGTCTGTAGTATTAGGTAGAGATGAATCTTGTTTATTTTAACGGAGAGGCATTTACTTTTCCCCAGAAATAAATGCATCGCCGCATAAATATTTAATTTCTTCTTGTATCGGATGTCTGGCTTAGTATGTAGAGTAGAATCTTTTAATTCAACGGAGAGGAATTTACCTTTCTCCAGAAATAAATGCATCGCCGAATAATATTTAAATTCCTCTTCTTTCGGATGTCTGTCGTATTATGTAGAGTGGAATCTTGATTATTTCAACGGAGAGGCATTTACTTTTCTCCAGAAATAAATGCATCGCCGCATAAATATTTAATTTCCTCTTGTATCGGATGTCTGTCGTAGTATGTAGAGTGGAATCTTTTAATTCGATGGAGAGGCATTTACTTTTTTCCAGAAATAAATGCATCGCCGCATAAATATTTAAATTCTTCTTGTATCGGATGTCTGTCGTAGTACGTAGAGATGAATCTTGTTTATTTTAACGGAGAGGCATTCACTTTTCCCCAGAAATAAATGCATCGCCGCATAAATATTTAAATTCTTCTTCTGTAGGATGTCTGTAGTATTACGTAGAGATGAATCTTGTTTATTTTAACGGAGAGGCATTTACTTTTTTCCAGAAATAAATGCATCGCCGCATAAATATTTAAATTCTTGTATCGGATGTCTGTCGTAGTATGTAGAGATGAAACTTGTTTATTTTAACGGAGAGGCATTTACTTTTCTCCAGAAATAAATGCATCGCCGCATAAATATTTAACTTCTTCTTGTATCGGATGTCTGTCGTAGTATGTAGAGATGAATCTTGTTTATTTTAACGGAGAGGCATTCACTTTTCCCCAGAAATAAATGCATCGCCGCATAAATATTTAAATTCCTCTTCTTTCGGATGTCTGTCGTATTATGTAGAGTGGAATCTTAAATATTTCAACGGAGAGGCATTTACTTTTTTCCAGAAATAAATGCATCGCCGCATTAATATTTAAAATCTTCTTCTGTAGGATGTCTGTAGTATTAAGTAGAGATTAATCTTGTTTATTTTAACGGAGAGGCATTTACTTTTCTCCAGAAATAAATGCATCGCCGCATTAATATTTAAAATCTTCTTCTGTAGGATGTCTGTAGTATTAAGTAGAGATTAATCTTGTTTATTTTAACGGAGAGGCATTTACTTTTCTCCAGAAATAAATGCATCGCCGCATAAATATTTAAATTCTTCTTCTGTAGGATGTCTGTAGTATTATGTAGAGATGAATCTTATTTATTTTAACGGAGAGGCATTTACTTTTCTCCAGAAATAAATGCATCGCCGCATAAATATTTAAATTCTTCTTCTGTCGGACATCCGTAGTATTATGTAGAGATGAATCTTATTTATTTTAACGGAGAGGCATTTACTTTTCTCCAGAAATAAATGCATCGCCGCATAAATATTTAAATTCTTCTTCTGTAGGATGTCTGTAGTATTAGGTAAAGATGAATCTTGTTTATTTTAACGGGGAACATTTACTTTTCCCCAGAAATAAATGCATCGCCGCATAAATATTTAATTTCTTCTTGTATCGGATGTCTGTCTTAGTATGTAGAGTAGAATCTTGTTTATTTCAACCGAGAGGCATTTACTTTTCTCCAGAAACAAATGCATCGCCGCATAAATATTTAATTTCTTCTTGTATCGGATGTCTGTCATAGTATGTAGAGATGAATCTTGTTTATTCTAATGGAGAGGCATTCACTTTTTTTCAGAAATAAATGCATCGCCGCATAAATATTTAAATTCTTCTTCTGTAAGATGTCTGTAGTATTACGTAGAGATGAATCTCGTTTATTTTAACGGAGAGGCATTTACTTTTTTCCAGAAATAAATGCATCACCGCATAAATATTTAATTTCTTCTTGTATCAGATGTCTGTCGTAGTATCGAGAGACGAATCCTGTTTATTTTAACGGAGACGCATTTACTTTTCCCCAGAAATAAATGCATCGCCGCATAAATATTTAATTTCTTCTTCTGTAGGATGTATGTAGTATTATGTAGAAATGAATCTTGTTTATTTTAACGGAGAGGCATTTACTTTTCTCCAGAAATAAATGCATCGCCGCATAAATATTTAAATTCTTCTTCTGTAGGATGTGTGTCGTATTATGAGGGATGAATCTTGTTTATTTTAACGGAGAGGCATTTACTTTTCCCCAGAAATAAATGCATCGCCGCATAAATATTTAATTTCTTCTTCTGTAGGATGTCTGTAGTATTATGTACAGATGAATCTTGTTTATTTTAACGGAGAGGCATTTACTTTTCCCCAGAAATAAATGCATCGCCGCATAAATATTTAATTTCTTCTTCTGTAGGATGTATGTAGTATTATGTAGAAATGAATCTTGTTTATTTTAACGGAGAGGCATTTACTTTTCTCCAGAAATAAATGCATCGCCGCATAGATATTTAAATTCTTCTTCTGTAGGATGTGTGTCGTATTATGAGAGATGAATCTTGTTTATTTTAACGGAGAGGCATTTACTTTTCCCCAGAAATAAATGCATCGCCGCATAAATATTTAATTTCTTCTTCTGTAGGATGTCTGTAGTATTATGTACAGATGAATCTTGTTTATTTTAACGGAGAGGCATTTACTTTTCCCCAGAAATAAATGCATCGCCGCATAATTATTTAAATTCTTCTTCTGTCGGATGTCTGTAGTATTATGTAGAGATGAATCTTGTTTATTTTAACGGAGAGGCATTTACTTTTCTCCAGAAATAAATGCATCGCCGCATTAATATTTAAAATCTTCTTCTGTAGGATGTCTGTAGTATTAAGTAGAGATTAATCTTGTTTATTTTAACGGAGAGGCATTTACTTTTCTCCAGAAATAAATGCATCGCCGCATAAATATTTAAATTCTTCTTCTGTAGGATGTCTGTAGTATTAGGTAGAGATGAATCTTGTTTATTTTAACGGAGAGGCATTTACTTTTCCCCAGAAATAAATGCATCGCCGCATAAATATTTAATTTCTTCTTGTATCGGATGTCTGGCTTAGTATGTAGAGTAGAATCTTTTAATTCAACGGAGAGGAATTTACCTTTCTCCAGAAATAAATGCATCGCCGAATAATATTTAAATTCCTCTTCTTTCGGATGTCTGTCGTATTATGTAGAGTGGAATCTTGATTATTTCAACGGAGAGGCATTTACTTTTCTCCAGAAATAAATGCATCGCCGCATAAATATTTAATTTCCTCTTGTATCGGATGTCTGTCGTAGTATGTAGAGTGGAATCTTTTAATTCGATGGAGAGGCATTTACTTTTTTCCAGAAATAAATGCATCGCCGCATAAATATTTAAATTCTTCTTGTATCGGATGTCTGTCGTAGTACGTAGAGATGAATCTTGTTTATTTTAACGGAGAGGCATTCACTTTTCCCCAGAAATAAATGCATCGCCGCATAAATATTTAATTTCTTCTTGTATCGGATGTCTGTTGTAGTATGTAGAGTAGAATCTTTTAATTCAACGGAGAGGCATTTACGTTTCTCCAGAAATAAATGCATCGCCGCATTAATATTTAAAATCTTCTTCTGTAGGATGTCTGTAGTATTAGGTAGAGATGAATCTTGTTTATTTTAACGGAGAGGCATTTACTTTTCCCCAGAAATAAATGCATCGCCGCATAAATATTTAATTTCTTCTTGTATCGGATGTCTGGCTTAGTATGTAGAGTAGAATCTTTTAATTCAATGGAGAGGCATTTACTTTTCTCCAGAAATAAATGCATCGCCGCATAAATATTTAAATTCTTCTTCTGTAGGATGTCTGTCGTAGTATGTAGAGATGAATCTTGTTTATTTTAACGGAGAGGCATTCACTTTTCTCCAGAAATAAATGCATCGCCGCATAAATATTTAAATTCCTCTTCTTTCGGATGTCTGTCGTATTATGTAGAGTGGAATCCTGTTTATTTTAACGGAGACGCATTTACTTTTCTCCAGAAATAAATGCATCGCCGCATAAATATTTAAATTCTTCTTCTTTAGGATGTCTGTAGTATTATGTAGAGATGAATCTTGTTTATTTTAACGGAGAGGCATTTACTTTTCCCCAGAAATAAATGCATCGCCGCATAAATATTTAATTTCTACTTGTATCGAATGTCTGTCTTAGTACGTAGAGTGGAATCTTTCAATTCGACGGAGAGGCATTTACTTTTCTTCAGAAATAAATGCATCGCCGCATAAATATTTAAATTCTTCTTCTGTCGGATGTCCGTAGTATTATGTAGAGATGAATCTTGTTTATTTTAACGGAGAGGCATTTACTTTTCTCCAGAAATAAATGCATCGCCGCATAAATATTTAAATTCTTCTTCTGTAGGATGTCTGTAGTATTAGGTAAAGATGAATCTTGTTTATTTTAACGGGGAACATTTACTTTTCCCCAGAAATAAATGCATCGCCGCTTAAATATTTAATTTCTTCTTGTATCGGATGTCTGTCTTAGTATGTAGAGTAGAATCTTGTTTGTTTCAACAGAGAGGCATTTACTTTTCTCCAGAAACAAATGCATCGCCGCATAAATATTTAATTTCTTCTTGTATCGGATGTCTGTCATAGTATGTAGAGATGAATCTTGTTTATTCTAACGGAGAGGCATTCACTTTTTTTCAGAAATAAATGCATCGCCGCATAAATATTTAAATTCTTCTTCTATAAGATGTCTGTAGTATTACGTAGAGATGAATCTTGTTTATTTTAACGGAGAGGCATTTACTTTTTTCCAGAAATAAATGCATCACCGCATAAATATTTAATTTCTTCTTGTATCAGATGTCTGTCGTAGTATGAAGAGACGAATCCTGTTTATTTTAACGGAGACGCATTTACTTTTCCCCAGAAATAAATGCATCGCCGCATAAATATTTAATTTCTTCTTCTGTAGGATGTATGTAGTATTATGTATAAATGAATCTTGTTTATTTTAACGGAGAGGCATTTACTTTTCTCCAGAAATAAATGCATCGCCGCGTAAATATTTAAATTCTTCTTCTGTAGGATGTGTGTCGTATTATGAGAGATGAATCTTGTTTATTTTAACGGAGAGGCATTTACTTTTCCCCAGAAATAAATGCATCGCCGCATAAATATTTAATTTCTTCTTCTGTAGGATGTATGTAGTATTATGTAGAAATGAATCTTGTTTATTTTAACGGAGAGGCATTTACTTTTTTCCAGAAATAAATGCATCGCCGCATAGATATTTAAATTCTTCTTCTGTAGGATGTGTGTCGTATTATGAGAGATGAATCTTGTTTATTTTAACGGAGAGGCATTTACTTTTCCCCAGAAATAAATGCATCGCCGCATAAATATTTAATTTCTTCTTCTGTAGGATGTCTGTAGTATTATGTACAGATGAATCTTGTTTATTTTAACGGAGAGGCATTTACTTTTCCCCAGAAATAAATGCATCGCCGCATAATTATTTAAATTCTTCTTCTGTCGGATGTCTGTAGTATTATGTAGAGATGAATCTTGTTTATTTTAACGGAGAGGCATTTACTTTTCTCCAGAAATAAATGCATCGCCGCATTAATATTTAAAATCTTCTTCTGTAGGATGTCTGTAGTATTAAGTAGAGATTAATCTTGTTTATTTTAACGGAGAGGCATTTACTTTTCTCCAGAAATAAATGCATCGCCGCATAAATATTTAAATTCTTCTTCTGTAGGATGTCTGTAGTATTAGGTAGAGATGAATCTTGTTTATTTTAACGGAGAGGCATTTACTTTTCCCCAGAAATAAATGGATCGCCGCATAAATATTTAATTTCTTCTTGTATCGGATGTCTGGCTTAGTATGTAGAGTAGAATCTTTTAATTCAACGGAGAGGAATTTACCTTTCTCCAGAAATAAATGCATCGCCGAATAATATTTAAATTCCTCTTCTTTCGGATGTCTGTCGTATTATGTAGAGTGGAATCTTGATTATTTCAACGGAGAGGCATTTACTTTTCTCCAGAAATAAATGCATCGCCGCATAAATATTTAATTTCCTCTTGTATCGGATGTCTGTCGTAGTATGTAGAGTGGAATCTTTTAATTCGATGGAGAGGCATTTACTTTTTTCCAGAAATAAATGCATCGCCGCATAAATATTTAAATTCTTCTTGTATCGGATGTCTGTCGTAGTACGTAGAGATGAATCTTGTTTATTTTAACGGAGAGGCATTCACTTTTCCCCAGAAATAAATGCATCGCCGCATAAATATTTAATTTCTTCTTGTATCGGATGTCTGTTGTAGTATGTAGAGTAGAATCTTTTAATTCAACGGAGAGGCATTTACTTTTCTCCAGAAATAAATGCATCGCCGCATTAATATTTAAAATCTTCTTCTGTAGGATGTCTGTAGTATTAGGTAGAGATGAATCTTGTTTATTTTAACGGAGAGGCATTTACTTTTCCCCAGAAATAAATGCATCGCCGCATAAATATTTAATTTCTTCTTGTATCGGATGTCTGGCTTAGTATGTAGAGTAGAATCTTTTAATTCAATGGAGAGGCATTTACTTTTCTCCAGAAATAAATGCATCGCCGCATAAATATTTAAATTCTTCTTCTGTAGGATGTCTGTCGTAGTATGTAGAGATGAATCTTGTTTATTTTAACGGAGAGGCATTCACTTTTCTCCAGAAATAAATGCATCGCCGCATAAATATTTAAATTCCTCTTCTTTCGGATGTCTGTCGTATTATGTAGAGTGGAATCCTGTTTATTTTAACGGAGACGCATTTACTTTTCTCCAGAAATAAATGCATCGCCGCATAAATATTTAAATTCTTCTTCTGTAGGATGTCTGTAGTATTATGTAGAGATGAATCTTGTTTATTTTAACGGAGAGGCATTTACTTTTCCCCAGAAATAAATGCATCGCCGCATAAATATTTAATTTCTTCTTGTATCGGATGTCTGGCTTAGTATGTAGAGTAGAATCTTTTAATTCAATGGAGAGGCATTTACTTTTCTCCAGAAATAAATGCATCGCCGCATAAATATTTAAATTCTTCTTCTGTAGGATGTCTGTCGTAGTATGTAGAGATGAATCTTGTTTATTTTAACGGAGAGGCATTCACTTTTCTCCAGAAATAAATGCATCGCCGCATAAATATTTAAATTCCTCTTCTTTCGGATGTCTGTCGTATTATGTAGAGTGGAATCCTGTTTATTTTAACGGAGACGCATTTACTTTTCTCCAGAAATAAATGCATCGCCGCATAAATATTTAAATTCTTCTTCTGTAGGATGTCTGTAGTATTATGTAGAGATGAATCTTGTTTATTTTAACGGAGAGGCATTTACTTTTCCCCAGAAATAAATGCATCGCCGCATAAATATTTAATTTCTACTTGTATCGAATGTCTGTCTTAGTACGTAGAGTGGAATCTTTCAATTCGACGGAGAGGCATTTACTTTTCTTCAGAAATAAATGCATCGCCGCATAAATATTTAAATTCTTCTTCTGTCGGATGTCCGTAGTATTATGTAGAGATGAATCTTGTTTATTTTAACGGAGAGGCATTTACTTTTCTCCAGAAATAAATGCATCGCCGCATAAATATTTAAATTCTTCTTCTGTAGGATGTCTGTAGTATTAGGTAAAGATGAATCTTGTTTATTTTAACGGGGAACATTTACTTTTCCCCAGAAATAAATGCATCGCCGCTTAAATATTTAATTTCTTCTTGTATCGGATGTCTGTCTTAGTATGTAGAGTAGAATCTTGTTTGTTTCAACAGAGAGGCATTTACTTTTCTCCAGAAACAAATGCATCGCCGCATAAATATTTAATTTCTTCTTGTATCGGATGTCTGTCATAGTATGTAGAGATGAATCTTGTTTATTCTAACGGAGAGGCATTCACTTTTTTTCAGAAATAAATGCATCGCCGCATAAATATTTAAATTCTTCTTCTATAAGATGTCTGTAGTATTACGTAGAGATGAATCTTGTTTATTTTAACGGAGAGGCATTTACTTTTTTCCAGAAATAAATGCATCACCGCATAAATATTTAATTTCTTCTTGTATCAGATGTCTGTCGTAGTATGAAGAGACGAATCCTGTTTATTTTAACGGAGACGCATTTACTTTTCCCCAGAAATAAATGCATCGCCGCATAAATATTTAATTTCTTCTTCTGTAGGATGTATGTAGTATTATGTATAAATGAATCTTGTTTATTTTAACGGAGAGGCATTTACTTTTCTCCAGAAATAAATGCATCGCCGCGTAAATATTTAAATTCTTCTTCTGTAGGATGTGTGTCGTATTATGAGAGATGAATCTTGTTTATTTTAACGGAGAGGCATTTACTTTTCCCCAGAAATAAATGCATCGCCGCATAAATATTTAATTTCTTCTTCTGTAGGATGTATGTAGTATTATGTAGAAATGAATCTTGTTTATTTTAACGGAGAGGCATTTACTTTTTTCCAGAAATAAATGCATCGCCGCATAGATATTTAAATTCTTCTTCTGTAGGATGTGTGTCGTATTATGAGAGATGAATCTTGTTTATTTTAACGGAGAGGCATTTACTTTTCCCCAGAAATAAATGCATCGCCGCATAAATATTTAATTTCTTCTTCTGTAGGATGTCTGTAGTATTATGTACAGATGAATCTTGTTTATTTTAACGGAGAGGCATTTACTTTTCCCCAGAAATAAATGCATCGCCGCATAATTATTTAAATTCTTCTTCTGTCGGATGTCTGTAGTATTATGTAGAGATGAATCTTGTTTATTTTAACGGAGAGGCATTTACTTTTCTCCAGAAATAAATGCATCGCCGCATTAATATTTAAAATCTTCTTTTGTAGGATGTCTGTAGTATTAGGTAGAGATGAATCTTGTTTATTTTAACGGAGAGGCATTTACTTTTTTCCAGAAATAAATGCATCGCCGCATAAATATTTAAATTCTTCTTGTATCGGATGTCTGTCGTAGTACGTAGAGATGAATCTTGTTTATTTTAACGGAGAGGCATTCACTTTTCCCCAGAAATAAATGCATCGCCGCATAAATATTTAATTTCTTCTTGTATCGGATGTCTGTTGTAGTATGTAGAGTAGAATCTTTTAATTCAACGGAGAGGCATTTACTTTTCTCCAGAAATAAATGCATCGCCGCATTAATATTTAAAATCTTCTTCTGTAGGATGTCTGTAGTATTAGGTAGAGATGAATCTTGTTTATTTTAACGGAGAGGCATTTACTTTTCCCCAGAAATAAATGCATCGCCGCATAAATATTTAATTTCTTCTTGTATCGGATGTCTGGCTTAGTATGTAGAGTAGAATCTTTTAATTCAATGGAGAGGCATTTACTTTTCTCCAGAAATAAATGCATCGCCGCATAAATATTTAAATTCTTCTTCTGTAGGATGTCTGTCGTAGTATGTAGAGATGAATCTTGTTTATTTTAACGGAGAGGCATTCACTTTTCTCCAGAAATAAATGCATCGCCGCATAAATATTTAAATTCCTCTTCTTTCGGATGTCTGTCGTATTATGTAGAGTGGAATCCTGTTTATTTTAACGGAGACGCATTTACTTTTCTCCAGAAATAAATGCATCGCCGCATAAATATTTAAATTCTTCTTCTGTAGGATGTCTGTAGTATTATGTAGAGATGAATCTTGTTTATTTTAACGGAGAGGCATTTACTTTTCCCCAGAAATAAATGCATCGCCGCATAAATATTTAATTTCTTCTTGTATCGGATGTCTGGCTTAGTATGTAGAGTAGAATCTTTTAATTCAATGGAGAGGCATTTACTTTTCTCCAGAAATAAATGCATCGCCGCATAAATATTTAAATTCTTCTTCTGTAGGATGTCTGTCGTAGTATGTAGAGATGAATCTTGTTTATTTTAACGGAGAGGCATTCACTTTTCTCCAGAAATAAATGCATCGCCGCATAAATATTTAAATTCCTCTTCTTTCGGATGTCTGTCGTATTATGTAGAGTGGAATCCTGTTTATTTTAACGGAGACGCATTTACTTTTCTCCAGAAATAAATGCATCGCCGCATAAATATTTAAATTCTTCTTCTGTAGGATGTCTGTAGTATTATGTAGAGATGAATCTTGTTTATTTTAACGGAGAGGCATTTACTTTTCCCCAGAAATAAATGCATCGCCGCATAAATATTTAATTTCTACTTGTATCGAATGTCTGTCTTAGTACGTAGAGTGGAATCTTTCAATTCGACGGAGAGGCATTTACTTTTCTTCAGAAATAAATGCATCGCCGCATAAATATTTAAATTCTTCTTCTGTCGGATGTCCGTAGTATTATGTAGAGATGAATCTTGTTTATTTTAACGGAGAGGCATTTACTTTTCTCCAGAAATAAATGCATCGCCGCATAAATATTTAAATTCTTCTTCTGTAGGATGTCTGTAGTATTAGGTAAAGATGAATCTTGTTTATTTTAACGGGGAACATTTACTTTTCCCCAGAAATAAATGCATCGCCGCTTAAATATTTAATTTCTTCTTGTATCGGATGTCTGTCTTAGTATGTAGAGTAGAATCTTGTTTGTTTCAACAGAGAGGCATTTACTTTTCTCCAGAAACAAATGCATCGCCGCATAAATATTTAATTTCTTCTTGTATCGGATGTCTGTCATAGTATGTAGAGATGAATCTTGTTTATTCTAACGGAGAGGCATTCACTTTTTTTCAGAAATAAATGCATCGCCGCATAAATATTTAAATTCTTCTTCTATAAGATGTCTGTAGTATTACGTAGAGATGAATCTTGTTTATTTTAACGGAGAGGCATTTACTTTTTTCCAGAAATAAATGCATCACCGCATAAATATTTAATTTCTTCTTGTATCAGATGTCTGTCGTAGTATGAAGAGACGAATCCTGTTTATTTTAACGGAGACGCATTTACTTTTCCCCAGAAATAAATGCATCGCCGCATAAATATTTAATTTCTTCTTCTGTAGGATGTATGTAGTATTATGTATAAATGAATCTTGTTTATTTTAACGGAGAGGCATTTACTTTTCTCCAGAAATAAATGCATCGCCGCGTAAATATTTAAATTCTTCTTCTGTAGGATGTGTGTCGTATTATGAGAGATGAATCTTGTTTATTTTAACGGAGAGGCATTTACTTTTCCCCAGAAATAAATGCATCGCCGCATAAATATTTAATTTCTTCTTCTGTAGGATGTATGTAGTATTATGTAGAAATGAATCTTGTTTATTTTAACGGAGAGGCATTTACTTTTTTCCAGAAATAAATGCATCGCCGCATAGATATTTAAATTCTTCTTCTGTAGGATGTGTGTCGTATTATGAGAGATGAATCTTGTTTATTTTAACGGAGAGGCATTTACTTTTCCCCAGAAATAAATGCATCGCCGCATAAATATTTAATTTCTTCTTCTGTAGGATGTCTGTAGTATTATGTACAGATGAATCTTGTTTATTTTAACGGAGAGGCATTTACTTTTCCCCAGAAATAAATGCATCGCCGCATAATTATTTAAATTCTTCTTCTGTCGGATGTCTGTAGTATTATGTAGAGACTAATCTTGTTTATTTTAACGGAGAGGCATTTACTTTTCTCCAGAAATAAATGCATCGCCGCATTAATATTTAAAATCTTCTTTTGTAGGATGTCTGTAGTATTAAGTAGAGATTAATCTTGTTTATTTTAACGGAGAGGCATTTACTTTTCTCCAGAAATAAATGCATCGCCGCATAAATATTTAAATTCTTCTTCTGTAGGATGTCTGTAGTATTAGGTAGAGATGAATCTTGTTTATTTTAACGGAGAGGCATTTACTTTTCCCCAGAAATAAATGGATCGCCGCATAAATATTTAATTTCTTCTTGTATCGGATGTCTGGCTTAGTATGTAGAGTAGAATCTTTTAATTCAACGGAGAGGAATTTACCTTTCTCCAGAAATAAATGCATCGCCGAATAATATTTAAATTCCTCTTCTTTCGGATGTCTGTCGTATTATGTAGAGTGGAATCTTGATTATTTCAACGGAGAGGCATTTACTTTTCTCCAGAAATAAATGCATCGCCGCATAAATATTTAATTTCCTCTTGTATCGGATGTCTGTCGTAGTATGTAGAGTGGAATCTTTTAATTCGATGGAGAGGCATTTACTTTTTTCCAGAAATAAATGCATCGCCGCATAAATATTTAAATTCTTCTTGTATCGGATGTCTGTCGTAGTACGTAGAGATGAATCTTGTTTATTTTAACGGAGAGGCATTCACTTTTCCCCAGAAATAAATGCATCGCCGCATAAATATTTAATTTCTTCTTGTATCGGATGTCTGTTGTAGTATGTAGAGTAGAATCTTTTAATTCAACGGAGAGGCATTTACTTTTCTCCAGAAATAAATGCATCGCCGCATTAATATTTAAAATCTTCTTCTGTAGGATGTCTGTAGTATTAGGTAGAGATGAATCTTGTTTATTTTAACGGAGAGGCATTTACTTTTCCCCAGAAATAAATGCATCGCCGCATAAATATTTAATTTCTTCTTGTATCGGATGTCTGTCGTAGTATGTAGAGATGAATCTTGTTTATTTTAACGGAGAGGCATTCACTTTTCTCCAGAAATAAATGCATCGCCGCATAAATATTTAAATTCCTCTTCTTTCGGATGTCTGTCGTATTATGTAGAGTGGAATCCTGTTTATTTTAACGGAGACGCATTTACTTTTCTCCAGAAATAAATGCATCGCCGCATAAATATTTAAATTCTTCTTCTGTCGGATGTCTGTAGTATTATGTAGAGATGAATCTTGTTTATTTTAACGGAGAGGCATTTACTTTTCTCCAGAAATAAATGCATCGCCGCATTAATATTTAAAATCTTCTTTTGTAGGATGTCTGTAGTATTAAGTAGAGATTAATCTTGTTTATTTTAACGGAGAGGCATTTACTTTTCTCCAGAAATAAATGCATCGCCGCATAAATATTTAAATTCTTCTTCTGTAGGATGTCTGTAGTATTAGGTAGAGATGAATCTTGTTTATTTTAACGGAGAGGCATTTACTTTTCCCCAGAAATAAATGGATCGCCGCATAAATATTTAATTTCTTCTTGTATCGGATGTCTGGCTTAGTATGTAGAGTAGAATCTTTTAATTCAACGGAGAGGAATTTACCTTTCTCCAGAAATAAATGCATCGCCGAATAATATTTAAATTCCTCTTCTTTCGGATGTCTGTCGTATTATGTAGAGTGGAATCTTGATTATTTCAACGGAGAGGCATTTACTTTTCTCCAGAAATAAATGCATCGCCGCATAAATATTTAATTTCCTCTTGTATCGGATGTCTGTCGTAGTATGTAGAGTGGAATCTTTTAATTCGATGGAGAGGCATTTACTTTTTTCCAGAAATAAATGCATCGCCGCATAAATATTTAAATTCTTCTTGTATCGGATGTCTGTCGTAGTACGTAGAGATGAATCTTGTTTATTTTAACGGAGAGGCATTCACTTTTCCCCAGAAATAAATGCATCGCCGCATAAATATTTAATTTCTTCTTGTATCGGATGTCTGTTGTAGTATGTAGAGTAGAATCTTTTAATTCAACGGAGAGGCATTTACTTTTCTCCAGAAATAAATGCATCGCCGCATTAATATTTAAAATCTTCTTCTGTAGGATGTCTGTAGTATTAGGTAGAGATGAATCTTGTTTATTTTAACGGAGAGGCATTTACTTTTCCCCAGAAATAAATGCATCGCCGCATAAATATTTAATTTCTTCTTGTATCGGATGTCTGGCTTAGTATGTAGAGTAGAATCTTTTAATTCAATGGAGAGGCATTTACTTTTCTCCAGAAATAAATGCATCGCCGCATAAATATTTAAATTCTTCTTCTGTAGGATGTCTGTCGTAGTATGTAGAGATGAATCTTGTTTATTTTAACGGAGAGGCATTCACTTTTCTCCAGAAATAAATGCATCGCCGCATAAATATTTAAATTCCTCTTCTTTCGGATGTCTGTCGTATTATGTAGAGTGGAATCCTGTTTATTTTAACGGAGACGCATTTACTTTTCTCCAGAAATAAATGCATCGCCGCATAAATATTTAAATTCTTCTTCTGTAGGATGTCTGTAGTATTATGTAGAGATGAATCTTGTTTATTTTAACGGAGAGGAATTTACTTTTCCCCAGAAATAAATGCATCGCCGCATAAATATTTAATTTCTACTTGTATCGAATGTCTGACTTAGTACGTAGAGTGGAATCCTTCAATTCGACGGAGAGGCATTTACTTTTCTTCAGAAATAAATGCATCGCCGCATAAATATTTAAATTCTTCTTCTGTCGGATGTCCGTAGTATTATGTAGAGATGAATCTTGTTTATTTTAACGGAGAGGCATTTACTTTTCTCCAGAAATAAATGCATCGCCGCATAAATATTTAAATTCTTCTTCTGTAGGATGTCTGTAGTATTAGGTAAAGATGAATCTTGTTTATTTTAACGGGGAACATTTACTTTTCCCCAGAAATAAATGCATCGCCGCTTAAATATTTAATTTCTTCTTGTATCGGATGTCTGTCTTAGTATGTAGAGTAGAATCTTGTTTGTTTCAACAGAGAGGCATTTACTTTTCTCCAGAAACAAATGCATCGCCGCATAAATATTTAATTTCTTCTTGTATCGGATGTCTGTCATAGTATGTAGAGATGAATCTTGTTTATTCTAACGGAGAGGCATTCACTTTTTTTCAGAAATAAATGCATCGCCGCATAAATATTTAAATTCTTCTTCTATAAGATGTCTGTAGTATTACGTAGAGATGAATCTTGTTTATTTTAACGGAGAGGCATTTACTTTTTTCCAGAAATAAATGCATCACCGCATAAATATTTAATTTCTTCTTGTATCAGATGTCTGTCGTAGTATGAAGAGACGAATCCTGTTTATTTTAACGGAGACGCATTTACTTTTCCCCAGAAATAAATGCATCGCCGCATAAATATTTAATTTCTTCTTCTGTAGGATGTATGTAGTATTATGTAGAAATGAATCTTGTTTATTTTAACGGAGAGGCATTTACTTTTCTCCAGAAATAAATGCATCGCCGAATAAATATTTAAATTCTTCTTCTGTAGGATGTGTGTCGTATTATGAGAGATGAATCTTGTTTATTTTAACGGAGAGGCATTTACTTTTCCCCAGAAATAAATGCATCGCCGCATAAATATTTAATTTCTTCTTCTGTAGGATGTCTGTAGTATTATGTACAGATGAATCTTGTTTATTTTAACGGAGAGGCATTTACTTTTCCCCAGAAATAAATGCATCGCCGCATAAATATTTAATTTCTTCTTCTGTAGGATGTATGTAGTATTATGTAGAAATGAATCTTGTTTATTTTAACGGAGAGGCATTTACTTTTCTCCAGAAATAAATGCATCACCGCATAGATATTTAAATTCTTCTTCTGTAGGATGTGTGTCGTATTATGAGAGATGAATCTTGTTTATTTTAACGGAGAGGCATTTACTTTTCCCCAGAAATAAATGCATCGCCGCATAAATATTTAATTTCTTCTTCTGTAGGATGTCTGTAGTATTATGTACAGATGAATCTTGTTTATTTTAACGGAGAGGCATTTACTTTTCCCCAGAAATAAATGCATCGCCGCATAATTATTTAAATTCTTCTTCTGTCGGATGTCTGTAGTATTATGTAGAGATGAATCTTGTTTATTTTAACGGAGAGGCATTTACTTTTCTCCAGAAATAAATGCATCGCCGCATTAATATTTAAAATCTTCTTCTGTAGGATGTCTGTAGTATTAAGTAGAGATTAATCTTGTTTATTTTAACGGAGAGGCATTTACTTTTCTCCAGAAATAAATGCATCGCCGCATAAATATTTAAATTCTTCTTCTGTAGGATGTCTGTAGTATTAGGTAGAGATGAATCTTGTTTATTTTAACGGAGAGGCATTTACTTTTCCCCAGAAATAAATGCATCGCCGCATAAATATTTAATTTCTTCTTGTATCGGATGTCTGGCTTAGTATGTAGAGTAGAATCTTTTAATTCAACGGAGAGGAATTTACCTTTCTCCAGAAATAAATGCATCGCCGAATAATATTTAAATTCCTCTTCTTTCGGATGTCTGTCGTATTATGTAGAGTGGAATCTTGATTATTTCAACGGAGAGGCATTTACTTTTCTCCAGAAATAAATGCATCGCCGCATAAATATTTAATTTCCTCTTGTATCGGATGTCTGTCGTAGTATGTAGAGTGGAATCTTTTAATTCGATGGAGAGGCATTTACTTTTTTCCAGAAATAAATGCATCGCCGCATAAATATTTAAATTCTTCTTGTATCGGATGTCTGTCGTAGTACGTAGAGATGAATCTTGTTTATTTTAACGGAGAGGCATTCACTTTTCCCCAGAAATAAATGCATCGCCGCATAAATATTTAATTTCTTCTTGTATCGGATGTCTGTTGTAGTATGTAGAGTAGAATCTTTTAATTCAACGGAGAGGCATTTACTTTTCTCCAGAAATAAATGCATCGCCGCATTAATATTTAAAATCTTCTTCTGTAGGATGTCTGTAGTATTAGGTAGAGATGAATCTTGTTTATTTTAACGGAGAGGCATTTACTTTTCCCCAGAAATAAATGCATCGCCGCATAAATATTTTATTTCTTCTTGTATCGGATGTCTGGCTTATTATGTAGAGTAGAATCTTTTAATTCAATGGAGAGGCATTTACTTTTCTCCAGAAATAAATGCATCGCCGCATAAATATTTAAATTCTTCTTCTGTAGGATGTCTGTCGTAGTATGTAGAGATGAATCTTGTTTATTTTAACGGAGAGGCATTCACTTTTCTCCAGAAATAAATGCATCGCCGCATAAATATTTAAATTCCTCTTCTTTCGGATGTCTGTCGTATTATGTAGAGTGGAATCCTGTTTATTTTAACGGAGACGCATTTACTTTTCTCCAGAAATAAATGCATCGCCGCATAAATATTTAAATTCTTCTTCTGTAGGATGTCTGTAGTATTATGTAGAGATGAATCTTGTTTATTTTAACGGAGAGGCATTTACTTTTCCCCAGAAATAAATGCATCGCCGCATAAATATTTAATTTCTACTTGTATCGAATGTCTGTCTTAGTACGTAGAGTGGAATCTTTCAATTCGACGGAGAGGCATTTACTTTTCTCCAGAAATAAATGCATCGCCGCATAAATATTTAAATTCTTCTTCTGTCGGATGTCCGTAGTATTATGTAGAGATGAATCTTGTTTATTTTAACGGAGAGGCATTTACTTTTCTCCAGAAATAAATGCATCGCCGCATAAATATTTAAATTCTTCTTCTGTAGGATGTCTGTAGTATTAGGTAAAGATGAATCTTGTTTATTTTAACGGGGAACATTTACTTTTCCCCAGAAATAAATGCATCGCCGCTTAAATATTTAATTTCTTCTTGTATCGGATGTCTGTCTTAGTATGTAGAGTAGAATCTTGTTTATTTCAACAGAGAGGCATTTACTTTTCTCCAGAAACAAATGCATCGCCGCATAAATATTTAATTTCTTCTTGTATCGGATGTCTGTCATAGTATGTAGAGATGAATCTTGTTTATTTTAACGGAGAGGCATTTACTTTTCTCCAGAAATAAATGCATCGCCGCATAAATATTTAAATTCTTCTTCTGTCGGATGTCTGTAGTATTATGTAGAGATGAATCTTGTTTATTTTAACGGAGAGGCATTTACTTTTTTCCAGAAATAAATGCATCGCCGCATAAATATTTAAATTCTTGTATCGGATGTCTGTCGTAGTATGTAGAGATGAAACTTGTTTATTTTAACGGAGAGGCATTTACTTTTCTCCAGAAATAAATGCATCGCCGCATAAATATTTAACTTCTTCTTGTATCGGATGTCTGTCGTAGTATGTAGAGATGAATCTTGTTTATTTTAACGGAGAGGCATTCACTTTTCCCCAGAAGTAAATGCATCGCCGCATAAATATTTAAATTCTTGTATCGGATGTCTGTCGTAGTATGTAGAGTAGAATCTTTTAATTCAACGGAGAGGCATTTACTTTTCTCCAGAAATAAATGCATCGCCGAATAATATTTAAATTCCTCTTCTTTCGGATGTCTGTCGTATTATGTAGAGTGGAATCTTAATTATTTCAACGGAGAGGCATTTACTTTTCTCCAGAAATAAATGCATCTCCGCATTAATATTTGAAATCTTCAACTGTAGGATGTCTGTAATATTAAGTAGAGATTAATCTTGTTTATTTTAACGGAGAGGCATTTACTTTTCTCCAGAAATAAATGCATCGCCGCATAAATATTTAAATTCTTCTTCTGTAGGATGTCTGTAGTATTAGGTAGAGATGAATCTTGTTTATTTTAACGGAGAGGCATTTACTTTTCCCCAGAAATAAATGCATCGCCGGATAAATATTTAATTTCTTCTTGTATCGGATGTCTGTCTTAGTATATAGAGTAGAATCTTGTTTATTTCAACGGAGAGGCATTTACTTTTCTCCAGAAATAAATGCATCGCCGCATAAATATTTAATTTCTTCTTCTGTAAGATGTCTGTAGTATTATGTAGAGATGAATCTTGTTTATTTTAACGGAGAGGCATTTACTTTTTTCCAGAAATAAATGCATCACCGCATAAATATTTAATTTCTTCTTGTATCGGATGTCTGTCGTAGTATGAAGAGACGAATCCTGTTTATTTTAACGGAGACGCATTTACTTTTCCCCAGAAATAAATGCATCGCCGCATAAATATTTAATTCCTTCTTCTGTAGGATGTGTATCGTATTATGAGAGATGAATCTTGTTTATTTTAACGGAGAGGCATTTACTTTTCCCCAGAAATAAATGCATCGCCGCATAAATATTTAATTTCTTCTTCTGTAGGATGTCTGTAGTATTATGTAGAGATGAATCTTTTTTATTTTAACGGAGAGGCATTTACTTTTCCCCAGAAATAAATGCATCGCCGCATAAATATTTAATTTCTTCTTGTATCGGATGTCTGGCTTAGTATGTAGAGATGAATCTTGTTTATTTTATCGGAGAGGCATTCACTTTTCTCCAGAAATAAATGCATCGCCGCATAAATATTTAAATTCCTCTTCTTTCGGATGTCTGTAGTGTTATGTAGAGATGAATCCTGTTTATTTTAACGGAGACGCATTTAATTTTCTCCAGAAATAAATGCATCGCCGCATAAATATTTAAATTCTTCTTCTGTAGGATGTCTGTAGTATTACGTAGAGATGAATCTTGTTTATTTTAACGGAGAGGCATTTACTTTTTTCCAGAAATAAATGCATCGCCGCATAAATATTTAAATTCTTGTATCGGATGTCTGTCGTAGTATGTAGAGATGAAACTTGTTTATTTTAACGGAGAGGCATTTACTTTTCTCTAGAAATAAATGCATCGCCACATAAATATTTAACTTCTTCTTGTATCGGATGTCTGTCGTAGTATGTAGAGATGAATCTTGTTTATTTTAACGGAGAGGCATTCACTTTTCCCCAGAAATAAATGCATCGCCGCATAAATATTTAATTTCTTCTTGTATCGGATGTCTGTCGTAGTATGTAGAGTAGAATCTTTTAATTCAACGGAGAGGCATTTACTTTTCTCCAGAATTAAATGCATCGCCGAATAATATTTAAATTCTTCTTCTTTCGGATGTCTGTCGTATTATGTAGAGTGGAATCTTAAATATTTCAACGGAGAGGCATTTACTTTTTTCCAGAAATAAATGCATCGCCGCATTAATATTTAAAATCTTCTTCTGTAGGATGTCTGTATTATTAAGTAGAGATTAATCTTGTTTATTTTAACGGAGAGGCATTTACTTTTCTCCAGAAATAAATGCATCGCCGCATAAATATTTAAATTCTTCTTCTGTAGGATGTCTGTAGTATTAGGTAGAGATGAATCTTGTTTAATTTAACGGAGAGGCATTTACTTTTCCCCAGAAATAAATGCATCGCCGCATAAATATTTAATTTCTTCTTGTATCGGATGTCTGGCTTAGTATGTAGAGTAGAATCTTGTTTATTTCAACGGAGAGGCATTTACTTTTCTCCAGAAATAAATGCATCGCCGCATAAATATTTAATTTCTTCTTCTGTAAGATGTCTGTAGTATTATGTAGAGATGAATCTTGTTTATTTTAACGGAGAGGCATTTACTTTTTTCCAGAAATAAATGCATCACCGCATAAATATTTAATTTCTTCTTGTATCGGATGTCTGTCGTAGTATGAAGAGACGAATCCTGTTTATTTTAACGGAGACGCATTTACTTTTCCCCAGAAATAAATGCATCGCCGCATAAATATTTAAATTCTTCTTCTGTAGGATGTGTATCGTATTATGAGAGATGAATCTTGCTTATTTTAACGGAGAGGCATTTACTTTTCTCCAGAAATAAATGCATCGCCGCATAAATATTTAATTTCCTCTTGTATCGGATGTCTGTCGTAGTATGTAGAGTGGAATCTTTTAATTCGATGGAGAGGCATTTACTTTTCTCCAGAAATAAATTCATCGCCGCATAAATATTTAAATTCTTCTTGTATCGGATGTCTGTCGTAGTACGTAGAGATGAATCTTGTTTATTTTAACGGAGAGGCATTCACTTTTCCCCAGAAATAAATGCATCGCCGCATAAATATTTAATTTCTTCTTGTATCGGATGTCTGTTGTAGTATGTAGAGTAGAATCTTTTAATTCAACGGAGAGGCATTTACTTTTCTCCAGAAATAAATGCATCGCCGCATTAATATTTAAAATCTTCTTCTGTAGGATGTCTGTAGTATTAGGTAGAGATGAATCTTGTTTATTTTAACGGAGAGGCATTTACTTTTCCCCAGAAATAAATGCATCGCCGCATAAATATTTAATTTCTTCTTGTATCGGATGTCTGGCTTAGTATATAGAGTAGAATCTTGTTTATTTCAACGGAGAGGCATTTACTTTTCTCCAGAAATAAATGCATCGCCGCATAAATATTTAATTTCTTCTTCTGTAAGATGTCTGTAGTATTATGTAGAGATGAATCTTGTTTATTTTAACGGAGAGGCATTTACTTTTTTCCAGAAATAAATGCATCACCGCATAAATATTTAATTTCTTCTTGTATCGGATGTCTGTCGTAGTATGAAGAGACGAATCCTGTTTATTTTAACGGAGACGCATTTACTTTTCCCCAGAAATAAATGCATCGCCGCATAAATATTTAATTCCTTCTTCTGTAGGATGTGTATCGTATTATGAGAGATGAATCTTGTTTATTTTAACGGAGAGGCATTTACTTTTCCCCAGAAATAAATGCATTGCCGCATAAATATTTAATTTCTTCTTCTGTAGGATGTCTGTAGTATTATGTAGAGATGAATCTTTTTTATTTTAACGGAGAGGCATTTACTTTTCCCCAGAAATAAATGCATCGCCGCATAAATATTTAATTTCTTCTTGTATCGGATGTCTGGCTTAGTATGTAGAGATGAATCTTGTTTATTTTATCGGTGAGGCATTCACTTTTCTCCAGAAATAAATGCATCGCCGCATAAATATTTAAATTCCTCTTCTTTCGGATGTCTGTAGTGTTATGTAGAGATGAATCCTGTTTATTTTAACGGAGACGCATTTAATTTTCTCCAGAAATAAATGCATCGCCGCATAAATATTTAAATTCTTCTTCTGTAGGATGTCTGTAGTATTATGTAGAGATGAATCTTGTTTATTTTAACGGAGAGGCATTCACTTTTCCCCAGAAATAAATGCATTGCCGCATAAATATTTAATTTCTTCTTCTGTAGGATGTCTGTAGTATTATGTAGAGATGAATCTTGTTTATTTTAACGGAGAGGCATTCACTTTTCCCCAGAAATAAATGCATCGCCGCATAAATATTTAATTTCTTCTTGTATCGGATGTCTGTCGTAGTATGTAGAGTAGAATCTTTTAATTCAACGGAGAGGCATTTACTTTTCTCCAGAATTAAATGCATCGCCGAATAATATTTAAATTCCTCTTCTTTCGGATGTCTGTCGTATTATGTAGATTGGAATCTTAAATATTTCAACGGAGAGGCATTTACTTTTTTCCAGAAATAAATGCATCGCCGCATTAATATTTAAAATCTTCTTCTGTAGGATGTCTGTAGTATTAAGTAGAGATTAATCTTGTTTATTTTAACGGAGAGGCATTTACTTTTCTCCAGAAATAAATGCATCGCCGCATAAATATTTAAATTCTTCTTCTGTAGGATGTCTGTAGTATTAGGTAGAGATGAATCTTGTTTAATTTAACGGAGAGGCATTTACTTTTCCCCAGAAATAAATGCATCGCCGCATAAATATTTAATTTCTTCTTGTATCGGATGTCTGGCTTAGTATGTACAGTAGAATCTTGTTTATTTCAACGGAGAGGAATTTACTTTTCTCCAGAAATAAATGCATCGCCGCATAAATATTTAATTTCTTCTTCTGTAAGATGTCTGTAGTATTATGTAGAGATGAATCTTGTTTATTTTAACGGAGAGGCATTTACTTTTTTCCAGAAATAAATGCATCACCGCATAAATATTTAATTTCTTCTTGTATCGGATGTCTGTCGTAGTATGAAGAGACGAATCCTGTTTATTTTAACGGAGACGCATTTACTTTTCCCCAGAAATAAATGCATCGCCGCATAAATATTTAAATTCTTCTTCTGTAGGATGTGTATCGTATTATGAGAGATGAATCTTGCTTATTTTAACGGAGAGGCATTTACTTTTCTCCAGAAATAAATGCATCGCCGCATAAATATTTAATTTCCTCTTGTATCGGATGTCTGTCGTAGTATGTAGAGTGGAATCTTTTAATTCGATGGAGAGGCATTTACTTTTTTCCAGAAATAAAGGCATCGCCGCATAAATATTTAAATTCTTCTTGTATCGGATGTCTGTCGTAGTACGTAGAGATGAATCTTGTTTATTTTAACGGAGAGGCATTCACTTTTCCCCAGAAATAAATGCATCGCCGCATAAATATTTAATTTCTTCTTGTATCGGATGTCTGTTGTAGTATGTAGAGTAGAATCTTTTAATTCAACGGAGAGGCATTTACTTTTCTCCAGAAATAAATGCATCGCCGCATTAATATTTAAAATCTTCTTCTGTAGGATGTCTGTAGTATTATGTAGAGATGAATCTTTTTTATTTTAACGGAGAGGCATTTACTTTTCCCCAGAAATAAATGCATCGCCGCATAAATATTTAATTTCTTCTTGTATCGGATGTCTGGCTTAGTATGTAGAGATGAATCTTGTTTATTTTATCGGTGAGGCATTCACTTTTCTCCAGAAATAAATGCATCGCCGCATAAATATTTAAATTCCTCTTCTTTCGGATGTCTGTAGTGTTATGTAGAGATGAATCCTGTTTATTTTAACGGAGACGCATTTAATTTTCTCCAGAAATAAATGCATCGCCGCATAAATATTTAAATTCTTCTTCTGTAGGATGTCTGTAGTATTATGTAGAGATGAATCTTGTTTATTTTAACGGAGAGGCATTCACTTTTCCCCAGAAATAAATGCATTGCCGCATAAATATTTAATTTCTTCTTCTGTAGGATGTCTGTAGTATTATGTAGAGATGAATCTTGTTTATTTTAACGGAGAGGCATTCACTTTTCCCCAGAAATAAATGCATCGCCGCATAAATATTTAATTTCTTCTTGTATCGGATGTCTGTCGTAGTATGTAGAGTAGAATCTTTTAATTCAACGGAGAGGCATTTACTTTTCTCCAGAATTAAATGCATCGCCGAATAATATTTAAATTCCTCTTCTTTCGGATGTCTGTCGTATTATGTAGAGTGGAATCTTAAATATTTCAACGGAGAGGCATTTACTTTTTTCCAGAAATAAATGCATCGCCGCATTAATATTTAAAATCTTCTTCTGTAGGATGTCTGTAGTATTAAGTAGAGATTAATCTTGTTTATTTTAACGGAGAGGCATTTACTTTTCTCCAGAAATAAATGCATCGCCGCATAAATATTTAAATTCTTCTTCTGTAGGATGTCTGTAGTATTAGGTAGAGATGAATCTTGTTTAATTTAACGGAGAGGCATTTACTTTTCCCCAGAAATAAATGCATCGCCGCATAAATATTTAATTTCTTCTTGTATCGGATGTCTGGCTTAGTATGTACAGTAGAATCTTGTTTATTTCAACGGAGAGGAATTTACTTTTCTCCAGAAATAAATGCATCGCCGCATAAATATTTAATTTCTTCTTCTGTAAGATGTCTGTAGTATTATGTAGAGATGAATCTTGTTTATTTTAACGGAGAGGCATTTACTTTTTTCCAGAAATAAATGCATCACCGCATAAATATTTAATTTCTTCTTGTATCGGATGTCTGTCGTAGTATGAAGAGACGAATCCTGTTTATTTTAACGGAGACGCATTTACTTTTCCCCAGAAATAAATGCATCGCCGCATAAATATTTAAATTCTTCTTCTGTAGGATGTGTATCGTATTATGAGAGATGAATCTTGCTTATTTTAACGGAGAGGCATTTACTTTTCTCCAGAAATAAATGCATCGCCGCATAAATATTTAATTTCCTCTTGTATCGGATGTCTGTCGTAGTATGTAGAGTGGAATCTTTTAATTCGATGGAGAGGCATTTACTTTTTTCCAGAAATAAAGGCATCGCCGCATAAATATTTAATTTCTTCTTGTATCGGATGTCTGTTGTAGTATGTAGAGTAGAATCTTTTAATTCAACGGAGAGGCATTTACTTTTCTCCAGAAATAAATGCATCGCCGCATTAATATTTAAAATCTTCTTCTGTAGGATGTCTGTAGTATTAGGTAGAGATGAATCTTGTTTATTTTAACGGAGAGGCATTCACTTTTCTCCAGAAATAAATGCATCGCCGCATAAATATTTAAATTCCTCTTCTTTCGGATGTCTGTCGTATTATGTAGAGTGGAATCCTGTTTATTTTAACGGAGACGCATTTACTTTTCTCCAGAAATAAATGCATCGCCGCATAAATATTTAAATTCTTCTTCTGTAGGATGTCTGTAGTATTATATAGAGATGAATCTTGTTTATTTTAACGGAGAGGCATTTACTTTTCCCCAGAAATAAATGCATCGCCGCATAAATATTTAATTTCTACTTGTATCGAATGTCTGTCTTAGTACGTAGAGTGGAATCTTTCAATTCGACGGAGAGGCATTTACTTTTCTCCAGAAATAAATGCATCGCCGCATAAATATTTAAATTCTTCTTCTGTCGGATGTCCGTAGTATTATGTAGAGATGAATCTTGTTTATTTTAACGGAGAGGCATTTACTTTTCTCCAGAAATAAATGCATCGCCGCATAAATATTTAAATTCTTCTTCTGTAGGATGTCTGTAGTATTAGGTAAAGATGAATCTTGTTTATTTTAACGGGGAACATTTACTTTTCCCCAGAAATAAATGCATCGCCGCTTAAATATTTAATTTCTTCTTGTATCGGATGTCTGTCTTAGTATGTAGAGTAGAATCTTGTTTATTTCAACAGAGAGGCATTTACTTTTCTCCAGAAACAAATGCATCGCCGCATAAATATTTAATTTCTTCTTGTATCGGATGTCTGTCATAGTATGTAGAGATGAATCTTGTTTATTCTAACGGAGAGGCATTCACTTTTTTTCAGAAATAAATGCATCGCCGCATAAATATTTAATTTCTTCTTCTGTAGGATGTCTGTAGTATTATGTACAGATGAATCTTGTTTATTTTAACGGAGAGGCATTTACTTTTCCCCAGAAATAAATGCATCGCCGCATAATTATTTAAATTCTTCTTCTGTCGGATGTCTGTAGTATTATGTAGAGATGAATCTTGTTTATTTTAACGGAGAGGCATTTACTTTTGTCCAGAAATAAATGCATCGCCGCATTAATATTTAAAATCTTCTTCTGTAGGATGTCTGTAGTATTAAGTAGAGATTAATCTTGTTTATTTTAACGGAGAGGCATTTACTTTTCTCCAGAAATAAATGCATCGCCGCATAAATATTTAAATTCTTCTTCTGTAGGATGTCTGTAGTATTAGGTAGAGATGAATCTTGTTTAATTTAACGGAGAGGCATTTACTTTTCCCCAGAAATAAATGCATCGCCGCATAAATATTTAATTTCTTCTTGTATCGGATGTCTGGCTTAGTATGTACAGTAGAATCTTGTTTATTTCAACGGAGAGGAATTTACTTTTCTCCAGAAATAAATGCATCGCCGCATAAATATTTAATTTCTTCTTCTGTAAGATGTCTGTAGTATTATGTAGAGATGAATCTTGTTTATTTTAACGGAGAGGCATTTACTTTTTTCCAGAAATAAATGCATCACCGCATAAATATTTAATTTCTTCTTGTATCGGATGTCTGTCGTAGTATGAAGAGACGAATCCTGTTTATTTTAACGGAGACGCATTTACTTTTCCCCAGAAATAAATGCATCGCCGCATAAATATTTAAATTCTTCTTCTGTAGGATGTGTATCGTATTATGAGAGATGAATCTTGCTTATTTTAACGGAGAGGCATTTACTTTTCTCCAGAAATAAATGCATCGCCGCATAAATATTTAATTTCCTCTTGTATCGGATGTCTGTCGTAGTATGTAGAGTGGAATCTTTTAATTCGATGGAGAGGCATTTACTTTTTTCCAGAAATAAAGGCATCGCCGCATAAATATTTAAATTCTTCTTGTATCGGATGTCTGTCGTAGTACGTAGAGATGAATCTTGTTTATTTTAACGGAGAGGCATTCACTTTTCCCCAGAAATAAATGCATCGCCGCATAAATATTTAATTTCTTCTTGTATCGGATGTCTGTTGTAGTATGTAGAGTAGAATCTTTTAATTCAACGGAGAGGCATTTACTTTTCTCCAGAAATAAATGCATCGCCGCATTAATATTTAAAATCTTCTTCTGTAGGATGTCTGTAGTATTATGTAGAGATGAATCTTGTTTATTTTAACGGAGAGGCATTTACTTTTTTCCAGAAATAAATGCATCACCGCATAAATATTTAATTTCTTCTTGTATCGGATGTCTGTCGTAGTATGAAGAGACGAATCCTGTTTATTTTAACGGAGACGCATTTACTTTTCCCCAGAAATAAATGCATCGCCGCATAAATATTTAATTCCTTCTTCTGTAGGATGTGTATCGTATTATGAGAGATGAATCTTGTTTATATTAACGGAGAGGCATTTACTTTTCCCCAGAAATAAATGCATTGCCGCATAAATATTTAATTTCTTCTTCTGTAGGATGTCTGTAGTATTATGTAGAGATGAATCTTTTTTATTTTAACGGAGAGGCATTTACTTTTCCCCAGAAATAAATGCATCGCCGCATAAATATTTAATTTCTTCTTGTATCGGATGTCTGGCTTAGTATGTAGAGATGAATCTTGTTTATTTTATCGGTGAGGCATTCACTTTTCTCCAGAAATAAATGCATCGCCGCATAAATATTTAAATTCCTCTTCTTTCGGATGTCTGTAGTGTTATGTAGAGATGAATCCTGTTTATTTTAACGGAGACGCATTTAATTTTCTCCAGAAATAAATGCATCGCCGCATAAATATTTAAATTCTTCTTCTGTAGGATGTCTGTAGTATTATGTAGAGATGAATCTTGTTTATTTTAACGGAGAGGCATTCACTTTTCCCCAGAAATAAATGCATTGCCGCATAAATATTTAATTTCTTCTTCTGTAGGATGTCTGTAGTATTATGTAGAGATGAATCTTGTTTATTTTAACGGAGAGGCATTCACTTTTCCCCAGAAATAAATGCATCGCCGCATAAATATTTAATTTCTTCTTGTATCGGATGTCTGTCGTAGTATGTAGAGTAGAATCTTTTAATTCAACGGAGAGGCATTTACTTTTCTCCAGAATTAAATGCATCGCCGAATAATATTTAAATTCCTCTTCTTTCGGATGTCTGTCGTATTATGTAGAGTGGAATCTTAAATATTTCAACGGAGAGGCATTTACTTTTTTCCAGAAATAAATGCATCGCCGCATTAATATTTAAAATCTTCTTCTGTAGGATGTCTGTAGTATTAAGTAGAGATTAATCTTGTTTATTTTAACGGAGAGGCATTTACTTTTCTCCAGAAATAAATGCATCGCCGCATAAATATTTAAATTCTTCTTCTGTAGGATGTCTGTAGTATTAGGTAGAGATGAATCTTGTTTAATTTAACGGAGAGGCATTTACTTTTCCCCAGAAATAAATGCATCGCCGCATAAATATTTAATTTCTTCTTGTATCGGATGTCTGGCTTAGTATGTACAGTAGAATCTTGTTTATTTCAACGGAGAGGAATTTACTTTTCTCCAGAAATAAATGCATCGCCGCATAAATATTTAATTTCTTCTTCTGTAAGATGTCTGTAGTATTATGTAGAGATGAATCTTGTTTATTTTAACGGAGAGGCATTTACTTTTTTCCAGAAATAAATGCATCACCGCATAAATATTTAATTTCTTCTTGTATCGGATGTCTGTCGTAGTATGAAGAGACGAATCTTGTTTATTTTAACGGAGAGGCATTTACTTTTCTCCAGAAATAAATGCATCGCCGCATAAATATTTAAATTCTTCTTCTGTAGGATGTCTGTAGTATTAGGTAGAGATGAATCTTGTTTATTTTAACGGAGAGGCATTTACTTTTCCCCAGAAATAAATGCATCGCCGGATAAATATTTAATTTCTTCTTGTATCGGATGTCTGTCTTAGTATATAGAGTAGAATCTTGTTTATTTCAACGGAGAGGCATTTACTTTTCTCCAGAAATAAATGCATCGCCGCATTAATATTTAAAATCTTCTTCTGTAGGATGTCTGTAGTATTATGTAGAGATGAATCTTGTTTATTTTAACGGAGAGGCATTTACTTTTTTCCAGAAATAAATGCATCACCGCATAAATATTTAATTTCTTCTTGTATCGGATGTCTGTCGTAGTATGAAGAGACGAATCCTGTTTATTTTAACGGAGACGCATTTACTTTTCCCCAGAAATAAATGCATCGCCGCATAAATATTTAATTCCTTCTTCTGTAGGATGTGTATCGTATTATGAGAGATGAATCTTGTTTATATTAACGGAGAGGCATTTACTTTTCCCCAGAAATAAATGCATTGCCGCATAAATATTTAATTTCTTCTTCTGTAGGATGTCTGTAGTATTATGTAGAGATGAATCTTTTTTATTTTAACGGAGAGGCATTTACTTTTCCCCAGAAATAAATGCATCGCCGCATAAATATTTAATTTCTTCTTGTATCGGATGTCTGGCTTAGTATGTAGAGATGAATCTTGTTTATTTTATCGGTGAGGCATTCACTTTTCTCCAGAAATAAATGCATCGCCGCATAAATATTTAAATTCCTCTTCTTTCGGATGTCTGTAGTGTTATGTAGAGATGAATCCTGTTTATTTTAACGGAGACGCATTTAATTTTCTCCAGAAATAAATGCATCGCCGCATAAATATTTAAATTCTTCTTCTGTAGGATGTCTGTAGTATTATGTAGAGATGAATCTTGTTTATTTTAACGGAGAGGCATTCACTTTTCCCCAGAAATAAATGCATTGCCGCATAAATATTTAATTTCTTCTTCTGTAGGATGTCTGTAGTATTATGTAGAGATGAATCTTGTTTATTTTAACGGAGAGGCATTCACTTTTCCCCAGAAATAAATGCATCGCCGCATAAATATTTAATTTCTTCTTGTATCGGATGTCTGTCGTAGTATGTAGAGTAGAATCTTTTAATTCAACGGAGAGGCATTTACTTTTCTCCAGAATTAAATGCATCGCCGAATAATATTTAAATTCCTCTTCTTTCGGATGTCTGTCGTATTATGTAGAGTGGAATCTTAAATATTTCAACGGAGAGGCATTTACTTTTTTCCAGAAATAAATGCATCGCCGCATTAATATTTAAAATCTTCTTCTGTAGGATGTCTGTAGTATTAAGTAGAGATTAATCTTGTTTATTTTAACGGAGAGGCATTTACTTTTCTCCAGAAATAAATGCATCGCCGCATAAATATTTAAATTCTTCTTCTGTAGGATGTCTGTAGTATTAGGTAGAGATGAATCTTGTTTAATTTAACGGAGAGGCATTTACTTTTCCCCAGAAATAAATGCATCGCCGCATAAATATTTAATTTCTTCTTGTATCGGATGTCTGGCTTAGTATGTACAGTAGAATCTTGTTTATTTCAACGGAGAGGAATTTACTTTTCTCCAGAAATAAATGCATCGCCGCATAAATATTTAATTTCTTCTTCTGTAAGATGTCTGTAGTATTATGTAGAGATGAATCTTGTTTATTTTAACGGAGAGGCATTTACTTTTTTCCAGAAATAAATGCATCACCGCATAAATATTTAATTTCTTCTTGTATCGGATGTCTGTCGTAGTATGAAGAGACGAATCCTGTTTATTTTAACGGAGACGCATTTACTTTTCCCCAGAAATAAATGCATCGCCGCATAAATATTTAAATTCTTCTTCTGTAGGATGTGTATCGTATTATGAGAGATGAATCTTGCTTATTTTAACGGAGAGGCATTTACTTTTCTCCAGAAATAAATGCATCGCCGCATAAATATTTAATTTCCTCTTGTATCGGATGTCTGTCGTAGTATGTAGAGTGGAATCTTTTAATTCGATGGAGAGGCATTTACTTTTTTCCAGAAATAAAGGCATCGCCGCATAAATATTTAATTTCTTCTTGTATCGGATGTCTGTTGTAGTATGTAGAGTAGAATCTTTTAATTCAACGGAGAGGCATTTACTTTTCTCCAGAAATAAATGCATCGCCGCATTAATATTTAAAATCTTCTTCTGTAGGATGTCTGTAGTATTAGGTAGAGATGAATCTTGTTTATTTTAACGGAGAGGCATTCACTTTTCTCCAGAAATAAATGCATCGCCGCATAAATATTTAAATTCCTCTTCTTTCGGATGTCTGTCGTATTATGTAGAGTGGAATCCTGTTTATTTTAACGGAGACGCATTTACTTTTCTCCAGAAATAAATGCATCGCCGCATAAATATTTAAATTCTTCTTCTGTAGGATGTCTGTAGTATTATATAGAGATGAATCTTGTTTATTTTAACGGAGAGGCATTTACTTTTCCCCAGAAATAAATGCATCGCCGCATAAATATTTAATTTCTACTTGTATCGAATGTCTGTCTTAGTACGTAGAGTGGAATCTTTCAATTCGACGGAGAGGCATTTACTTTTCTCCAGAAATAAATGCATCGCCGCATAAATATTTAAATTCTTCTTCTGTCGGATGTCCGTAGTATTATGTAGAGATGAATCTTGTTTATTTTAACGGAGAGGCATTTACTTTTCTCCAGAAATAAATGCATCGCCGCATAAATATTTAAATTCTTCTTCTGTAGGATGTCTGTAGTATTAGGTAAAGATGAATCTTGTTTATTTTAACGGGGAACATTTACTTTTCCCCAGAAATAAATGCATCGCCGCTTAAATATTTAATTTCTTCTTGTATCGGATGTCTGTCTTAGTATGTAGAGTAGAATCTTGTTTATTTCAACAGAGAGGCATTTACTTTTCTCCAGAAACAAATGCATCGCCGCATAAATATTTAATTTCTTCTTGTATCGGATGTCTGTCATAGTATGTAGAGATGAATCTTGTTTATTCTAACGGAGAGGCATTCACTTTTTTTCAGAAATAAATGCATCGCCGCATAAATATTTAATTTCTTCTTCTGTAGGATGTCTGTAGTATTATGTACAGATGAATCTTGTTTATTTTAACGGAGAGGCATTTACTTTTCCCCAGAAATAAATGCATCGCCGCATAATTATTTAAATTCTTCTTCTGTCGGATGTCTGTAGTATTATGTAGAGATGAATCTTGTTTATTTTAACGGAGAGGCATTTACTTTTGTCCAGAAATAAATGCATCGCCGCATTAATATTTAAAATCTTCTTCTGTAGGATGTCTGTAGTATTAAGTAGAGATTAATCTTGTTTATTTTAACGGAGAGGCATTTACTTTTCTCCAGAAATAAATGCATCGCCGCATAAATATTTAAATTCTTCTTCTGTAGGATGTCTGTAGTATTAGGTAGAGATGAATCTTGTTTAATTTAACGGAGAGGCATTTACTTTTCCCCAGAAATAAATGCATCGCCGCATAAATATTTAATTTCTTCTTGTATCGGATGTCTGGCTTAGTATGTACAGTAGAATCTTGTTTATTTCAACGGAGAGGAATTTACTTTTCTCCAGAAATAAATGCATCGCCGCATAAATATTTAATTTCTTCTTCTGTAAGATGTCTGTAGTATTATGTAGAGATGAATCTTGTTTATTTTAACGGAGAGGCATTTACTTTTTTCCAGAAATAAATGCATCACCGCATAAATATTTAATTTCTTCTTGTATCGGATGTCTGTCGTAGTATGAAGAGACGAATCCTGTTTATTTTAACGGAGACGCATTTACTTTTCCCCAGAAATAAATGCATCGCCGCATAAATATTTAAATTCTTCTTCTGTAGGATGTGTATCGTATTATGAGAGATGAATCTTGCTTATTTTAACGGAGAGGCATTTACTTTTCTCCAGAAATAAATGCATCGCCGCATAAATATTTAATTTCCTCTTGTATCGGATGTCTGTCGTAGTATGTAGAGTGGAATCTTTTAATTCGATGGAGAGGCATTTACTTTTTTCCAGAAATAAAGGCATCGCCGCATAAATATTTAAATTCTTCTTGTATCGGATGTCTGTCGTAGTACGTAGAGATGAATCTTGTTTATTTTAACGGAGAGGCATTCACTTTTCCCCAGAAATAAATGCATCGCCGCATAAATATTTAATTTCTTCTTGTATCGGATGTCTGTTGTAGTATGTAGAGTAGAATCTTTTAATTCAACGGAGAGGCATTTACTTTTCTCCAGAAATAAATGCATCGCCGCATTAATATTTAAAATCTTCTTCTGTAGGATGTCTGTAGTATTATGTAGAGATGAATCTTGTTTATTTTAACGGAGAGGCATTTACTTTTTTCCAGAAATAAATGCATCACCGCATAAATATTTAATTTCTTCTTGTATCGGATGTCTGTCGTAGTATGAAGAGACGAATCCTGTTTATTTTAACGGAGACGCATTTACTTTTCCCCAGAAATAAATGCATCGCCGCATAAATATTTAATTCCTTCTTCTGTAGGATGTGTATCGTATTATGAGAGATGAATCTTGTTTATATTAACGGAGAGGCATTTACTTTTCCCCAGAAATAAATGCATTGCCGCATAAATATTTAATTTCTTCTTCTGTAGGATGTCTGTAGTATTATGTAGAGATGAATCTTTTTTATTTTAACGGAGAGGCATTTACTTTTCCCCAGAAATAAATGCATCGCCGCATAAATATTTAATTTCTTCTTGTATCGGATGTCTGGCTTAGTATGTAGAGATGAATCTTGTTTATTTTATCGGTGAGGCATTCACTTTTCTCCAGAAATAAATGCATCGCCGCATAAATATTTAAATTCCTCTTCTTTCGGATGTCTGTAGTGTTATGTAGAGATGAATCCTGTTTATTTTAACGGAGACGCATTTAATTTTCTCCAGAAATAAATGCATCGCCGCATAAATATTTAAATTCTTCTTCTGTAGGATGTCTGTAGTATTATGTAGAGATGAATCTTGTTTATTTTAACGGAGAGGCATTCACTTTTCCCCAGAAATAAATGCATTGCCGCATAAATATTTAATTTCTTCTTCTGTAGGATGTCTGTAGTATTATGTAGAGATGAATCTTGTTTATTTTAACGGAGAGGCATTCACTTTTCCCCAGAAATAAATGCATCGCCGCATAAATATTTAATTTCTTCTTGTATCGGATGTCTGTCGTAGTATGTAGAGTAGAATCTTTTAATTCAACGGAGAGGCATTTACTTTTCTCCAGAATTAAATGCATCGCCGAATAATATTTAAATTCCTCTTCTTTCGGATGTCTGTCGTATTATGTAGAGTGGAATCTTAAATATTTCAACGGAGAGGCATTTACTTTTTTCCAGAAATAAATGCATCGCCGCATTAATATTTAAAATCTTCTTCTGTAGGATGTCTGTAGTATTAAGTAGAGATTAATCTTGTTTATTTTAACGGAGAGGCATTTACTTTTCTCCAGAAATAAATGCATCGCCGCATAAATATTTAAATTCTTCTTCTGTAGGATGTCTGTAGTATTAGGTAGAGATGAATCTTGTTTAATTTAACGGAGAGGCATTTACTTTTCCCCAGAAATAAATGCATCGCCGCATAAATATTTAATTTCTTCTTGTATCGGATGTCTGGCTTAGTATGTACAGTAGAATCTTGTTTATTTCAACGGAGAGGAATTTACTTTTCTCCAGAAATAAATGCATCGCCGCATAAATATTTAATTTCTTCTTCTGTAAGATGTCTGTAGTATTATGTAGAGATGAATCTTGTTTATTTTAACGGAGAGGCATTTACTTTTTTCCAGAAATAAATGCATCACCGCATAAATATTTAATTTCTTCTTGTATCGGATGTCTGTCGTAGTATGAAGAGACGAATCCTGTTTATTTTAACGGAGACGCATTTACTTTTCCCCAGAAATAAATGCATCGCCGCATAAATATTTAAATTCTTCTTCTGTAGGATGTGTATCGTATTATGAGAGATGAATCTTGCTTATTTTAACGGAGAGGCATTTACTTTTCTCCAGAAATAAATGCATCGCCGCATAAATATTTAATTTCCTCTTGTATCGGATGTCTGTCGTAGTATGTAGAGTGGAATCTTTTAATTCGATGGAGAGGCATTTACTTTTTTCCAGAAATAAAGGCATCGCCGCATAAATATTTAATTTCTTCTTGTATCGGATGTCTGTTGTAGTATGTAGAGTAGAATCTTTTAATTCAACGGAGAGGCATTTACTTTTCTCCAGAAATAAATGCATCGCCGCATTAATATTTAAAATCTTCTTCTGTAGGATGTCTGTAGTATTAGGTAGAGATGAATCTTGTTTATTTTAACGGAGAGGCATTCACTTTTCTCCAGAAATAAATGCATCGCCGCATAAATATTTAAATTCCTCTTCTTTCGGATGTCTGTCGTATTATGTAGAGTGGAATCCTGTTTATTTTAACGGAGACGCATTTACTTTTCTCCAGAAATAAATGCATCGCCGCATAAATATTTAAATTCTTCTTCTGTAGGATGTCTGTAGTATTATATAGAGATGAATCTTGTTTATTTTAACGGAGAGGCATTTACTTTTCCCCAGAAATAAATGCATCGCCGCATAAATATTTAATTTCTACTTGTATCGAATGTCTGTCTTAGTACGTAGAGTGGAATCTTTCAATTCGACGGAGAGGCATTTACTTTTCTCCAGAAATAAATGCATCGCCGCATAAATATTTAAATTCTTCTTCTGTCGGATGTCCGTAGTATTATGTAGAGATGAATCTTGTTTATTTTAACGGAGAGGCATTTACTTTTCTCCAGAAATAAATGCATCGCCGCATAAATATTTAAATTCTTCTTCTGTAGGATGTCTGTAGTATTAGGTAAAGATGAATCTTGTTTATTTTAACGGGGAACATTTACTTTTCCCCAGAAATAAATGCATCGCCGCTTAAATATTTAATTTCTTCTTGTATCGGATGTCTGTCTTAGTATGTAGAGTAGAATCTTGTTTATTTCAACAGAGAGGCATTTACTTTTCTCCAGAAACAAATGCATCGCCGCATAAATATTTAATTTCTTCTTGTATCGGATGTCTGTCATAGTATGTAGAGATGAATCTTGTTTATTCTAACGGAGAGGCATTCACTTTTTTTCAGAAATAAATGCATCGCCGCATAAATATTTAATTTCTTCTTCTGTAGGATGTCTGTAGTATTATGTACAGATGAATCTTGTTTATTTTAACGGAGAGGCATTTACTTTTCCCCAGAAATAAATGCATCGCCGCATAATTATTTAAATTCTTCTTCTGTCGGATGTCTGTAGTATTATGTAGAGATGAATCTTGTTTATTTTAACGGAGAGGCATTTACTTTTGTCCAGAAATAAATGCATCGCCGCATTAATATTTAAAATCTTCTTCTGTAGGATGTCTGTAGTATTAAGTAGAGATTAATCTTGTTTATTTTAACGGAGAGGCATTTACTTTTCTCCAGAAATAAATGCATCGCCGCATAAATATTTAAATTCTTCTTCTGTAGGATGTCTGTAGTATTAGGTAGAGATGAATCTTGTTTATTTTAACGGAGAGGCATTTACTTTTCCCCAGAAATAAATGCATCGCCGCATAAATATTTAATTTCTTCTTGTATCGGATGTCTGGCTTAGTATGTAGAGTAGAATCTTTTAATTCGATGGAGAGGCATTTACTTTTCCCCAGAAATAAATGCATCGCCGCATAATTATTTAAATTCTTCTTCTGTCGGATGTCTGTAGTATTATGTAGAGATGAATCTTGTTTATTTTAACGGAGAGGCATTTACTTTTGTCCAGAAATAAATGCATCGCCGCATTAATATTTAAAATCTTCTTCTGTAGGATGTCTGTAGTATTAAGTAGAGATTAATCTTGTTTATTTTAACGGAGAGGAATTTACCTTTCTCCAGAAATAAATGCATCGCCGAATAATATTTAAATTCCTCTTCTTTCGGATGTCTGTCGTATTATGTAGAGTGGAATCTTGATTATTTCAACGGAGAGGCATTTACTTTTCTCCAGAAATAAATGCATCGCCGCATAAATATTTAATTTCCTCTTGTATCGGATGTCTGTCGTAGTATGTAGAGTGGAATCTTTTAATTCGATGGAGAGGCATTTACTTTTTTCCAGAAATAAATGCATCGCCGCATAAATATTTAAATTCTTCTTGTATCGGATGTCTGTCGTAGTACGTAGAGATGAATCTTGTTTATTTTAACGGAGAGGCATTCACTTTTCCCCAGAAATAAATGCATCGCCGCATAAATATTTAATTTCTTCTTGTATCGGATGTCTGTTGTAGTATGTAGAGTAGAATCTTTTAATTCAACGGAGAGGCATTTACTTTTCTCCAGAAATAAATGCATCGCCGCATTAATATTTAAAATCTTCTTCTGTAGGATGTCTGTAGTATTAGGTAGAGATGAATCTTGTTTATTTTAACGGAGAGGCATTTACTTTTCCCCAGAAATAAATGCATCGCCGCATAAATATTTTATTTCTTCTTGTATCGGATGTCTGGCTTAGTATGTAGAGTAGAATCTTTTAATTCAATGGAGAGGCATTTACTTTTCTCCAGAAATAAATGCATCGCCGCATAAATATTTAAATTCTTCTTCTGTAGGATGTCTGTCGTAGTATGTAGAGATGAATCTTGTTTATTTTAACGGAGAGGCATTCACTTTTCTCCAGAAATAAATGCATCGCCGCATAAATATTTAAATTCCTCTTCTTTCGGATGTCTGTCGTATTATGTAGAGTGGAATCCTGTTTATTTTAACGGAGACGCATTTACTTTTCTCCAGAAATAAATGCATCGCCGCATAAATATTTAAATTCTTCTTCTGTAGGATGTCTGTAGTATTATGTAGAGATGAATCTTGTTTATTTTAACGGAGAGGCATTTACTTTTCCCCAGAAATAAATGCATCGCCGCATAAATATTTAATTTCTACTTGTATCGAATGTCTGTCTTAGTACGTAGAGTGGAATCTTTCAATTCGACGGAGAGGCATTTACTTTTCTCCAGAAATAAATGCATCGCCGCATAAATATTTAAATTCTTCTTCTGTCGGATGTCCGTAGTATTATGTAGAGATGAATCTTGTTTATTTTAACGGAGAGGCATTTACTTTTCTCCAGAAATAAATGCATCGCCGCATAAATATTTAAATTCTTCTTCTGTAGGATGTCTGTAGTATTAGGTAAAGATGAATCTTGTTTATTTTAACGGGAACATTTACTTTTCCCCAGAAATAAATGCATCGCCGCTTAAATATTTAATTTCTTCTTGTATCGGATATCTGTCTTAGTATGTAGAGTAGAATCTTGTTTATTTCAACAGAGAGGCATTTACTTTTCTCCAGAAACAAATGCATCGCCGCATAAATATTTAATTTCTTCTTGTATCGGATGTCTGTCATAGTATGTAGAGATGAATCTTGTTTATTCTAACGGAGAGGCATTCACTTTTTTTCAGAAATAAATGCATCGCCGCATAAATATTTAAATTCTTCTTCTGTCGGATGTCTGTAGTATTATGTAGAGATGAATCTTGTTTATTTTAACGGAGAGGCATTTACTTTTTTCCAGAAATAAATGCATCGCCGCATAAATATTTAAATTCTTGTATCGGATGTCTGTCGTAGTATGTAGAGATGAAACTTGTTTATTTTAACGGAGAGGCATTTACTTTTCTCCAGAAATAAATGCATCGCCGCATAAATATTTAACTTCTTCTTGTATCGGATGTCTGTCGTAGTATGTAGAGATGAATCTTGTTTATTTTAACGGAGAGGCATTCACTTTTCCCCAGAAGTAAATGCATCGCCGCATAAATATTTAATTTCTTCTTGTATCGGATGTCTGTCGTAGTATGTAGAGTAGAATCTTTTAATTCAACGGAGAGGCATTTACTTTTCTCCAGAAATAAATGCATCGCCGAATAATATTTAAATTCCTCTTCTTTCGGATGTCTGTCGTATTATGTAGAGTGGAATCTTAATTATTTCAACGGAGAGGCATTTACTTTTCTCAAGAAATAAATGCATCTCCGCATTAATATTTGAAATCTTCAACCGTAGGATGTCTGTAATATTAAGTAGAGATTAATCTTGTTTATTTTAACGGAGAGGCATTTACTTTTCTCCAGAAATAAATGCATCGCCGCATAAATATTTAAATTCTTCTTCTGTAGGATGTCTGTAGTATTAGGTAGAGATGAATCTTGTTTATTTTAACGGAGAGGCATTTACTTTTCCCCAGAAATAAATGCATCGCCGGATAAATATTTAATTTCTTCTTGTATCGGATGTCTGTCTTAGTATATAGAGTAGAATCTTGTTTATTTCAACGGAGAGGCATTTACTTTTCTCCAGAAATAAATGCATCGCCGCATAAATATTTAATTTCGTCTTCTGTAAGATGTCTGTAGTATTATGTAGAGATGAATCTTGTTTATTTTAACGGAGAGGCATTTACTTTTTTCCAGAAATAAATGCATCACCGCATAAATATTTAATTTCTTCTTGTATCGGATGTCTGTCGTAGTATGAAGAGACGAATCCTGTTTATTTTAACGGAGACGCATTTACTTTTCCCCAGAAATAAATGCATCGCCGCATAAATATTTAATTCCTTCTTCTGTAGGATGTGTATCGTATTATGAGAGATGAATCTTGTTTATTTTAACGGAGAGGCATTTACTTTTCCCGAGAAATAAATGCATCACCGCATAAATATTTAATTTCTTCTTCTGTAGGATGTCTGTAGTATTATGCAGAGATGAATCTTTTTTATTTTAACGGAGAGGCATTTACTTTTCCCCAGAAATAAATGCATCGCCGCATAAATATTTAATTTCTTCTTGTATCGGATGTCTGGCTTAGTATGTAGAGATGAATCTTGTTTATTTTATCGGAGAGGCATTCACTTTTCTCCAGAAATAAATGCATCGCCGCATAAATATTTAAATTCCTCTTCTTTTGGATGTCTGTAGTGTTATGTAGAGATGAATCCTGTTTATTTTAACGGAGACGCATTTAATTTTCTCCAGAAATAAATGCATCGCCGCATAAATATTTAAATTCTTCTTCTGTAGGATGTCTGTAGTATTACGTAGAGATGAATCTTGTTTATTTTAACGGAGAGGCATTTACTTTTTTCCAGAAATAAATGCATCGCCGCATAAATATTTAAATTCTTGTATCGGATGTCTGTCGTAGTATGTAGAGATGAAACTTGTTTATTTTAACGGAGAGGCATTTACTTTTCTCCAGAAATAAATGCATCGCCGCATAAATATTTAACTTCTTCTTGTATCGGATGTCTGTCGTAGTATGTAGAGATGAATCTTGTTTATTTTAACGGAGAGGCATTCACTTTTCCCCAGAATAAAATGCATCGCCGCATAAATATTTAATTTCTTCTTGTATCGGATGTCTGTCGTAGTATGTAGAGTAGAATCTTTTAATTCAACGGAGAGGCATTTACTTTTCTCCAGAATTAAATGCATCGCCGAATAATATTTAAATTCCTCTTCTTTCGGATGTCTGTCGTATTATGTAGAGTGGAATCTTAAATATTTCAACGGAGAGGCATTTACTTTTTTCCAGAAATAAATGCATCGCCGCATTAATATTTAAAATCTTCTTCTGTAGGATGTCTGTAGTATTAAGTAGAGATTAATCTTGTTTATTTTAACGGAGAGGCATTTACTTTTCTCCAGAAATAAATGCATCGCCGCATAAATATTTAAATTCTTCTTCTGTAGGATGTCTGTAGTATTAGGTAGAGATGAATCTTGTTTAATTTAACGGAGAGGCATTTACTTTTCCCCAGAAATAAATGCATCGCCGCATAAATATTTAATTTCTTCTTGTATCGGATGTCTGGCTTAGTATGTAGAGTAGAATCTTGTTTATTTCAACGGAGAGGCATTTACTTTTCTCCAGAAATAAATGCATCGCCGCATAAATATTTAATTTCTTCTTCTGTAAGATGTCTGTAGTATTATGTAGAGATGAATCTTGTTTATTTTAATGGAGAGGCATTTACTTTTTTCCAGAAATAAATGCATCGCCGCATAAATATTTAATTTCTTCTTCTGTAAGATGTCTGTAGTATTATGTAGAGATGAATCTTGTTTATTTTAACGGAGAGGCATTTACTTTTTTCCAGAAATAAATGCATCGCCGCATAAATATTTAATTTCTTCTTGTATCGGATGTCTGGCTTAGTATGTAGAGTAGAATCTTTTAATTCAACGGAGAGGAATTTACCTTTCTCCAGAAATAAATGCATCGCCGAATAATATTTAAATTCCTCTTCTTTCGGATGTCTGTCGTATTATGTAGAGTGGAATCTTGATTATTTCAACGGAGAGGCATTTACTTTTCTCCAGAAATAAATGCATCGCCGCATTAATATTTAAAATCTTCTTCTGTAGGATGTCCGTAGTATTATGTAGAGATGAATCTTGTTTATTTTAACGGAGAGGCATTTACTTTTCTCCAGAAATAAATGCATCGCCGCATAAATATTTAAATTCTTCTTCTGTAGGATGTCTGTAGTATTAGGTAGAGATGAATCTTGTTTATTTTAACGGAGAGGCATTTACTTTTCCCCAGAAATAAATGCATCGCCGCATAAATATTTAATTTCTTCTTGTATCGGATGTCTGGCTTAGTATGTAGAGTAGAATCTTTTAATTCAACGGAGAGGAATTTACCTTTCTCCAGAAATAAATGCATCGCCGAATAATATTTAAATTCCTCTTCTTTCGGATGTCTGTCGTATTATGTAGAGTGGAATCTTGATTATTTCAACGGAGAGGCATTTACTTTTCTCCAGAAATAAATGCATCGCCGCATAAATATTTAATTTCCTCTTGTATCGGATGTCTGTCGTAGTATGTAGAGTGGAATCTTTTAATTCGATGGAGAGGCATTTACTTTTTTCCAGAAATAAATGCATCGCCGCATAAATATTTAAATTCTTCTTGTATCGGATGTCTGTCGTAGTACGTAGAGATGAATCTTGTTTATTTTAACGGAGAGGCATTCACTTTTCCCCAGAAATAAATGCATCGCCGCATAAATATTTAATTTCTTCTTGTATCGGATGTCTGTTGTAGTATGTAGAGTAGAATCTTTTAATTCAACGGAGAGGCATTTACTTTTCTCCAGAAATAAATGCATCGCCGCATTAATATTTAAAATCTTCTTCTGTAGGATGTCTGTAGTATTAGGTAGAGATGAATCTTGTTTATTTTAACGGAGAGGCATTTACTTTTCCCCAGAAATAAATGCATCGCCGCATAAATATTTTATTTCTTCTTGTATCGGATGTCTGGCTTAGTATGTAGAGTAGAATCTTTTAATTCAATGGAGAGGCATTTACTTTTCTCCAGAAATAAATGCATCGCCGCATAAATATTTAAATTCTTCTTCTGTAGGATGTCTGTCGTAGTATGTAGAGATGAATCTTGTTTATTTTAACGGAGAGGCATTCACTTTTCTCCAGAAATAAATGCATCGCCGCATAAATATTTAAATTCCTCTTCTTTCGGATGTCTGTCGTATTATGTAGAGTGGAATCCTGTTTATTTTAACGGAGACGCATTTACTTTTCTCCAGAAATAAATGCATCGCCGCATAAATATTTAAATTCTTCTTCTGTAGGATGTCTGTAGTATTATGTAGAGATGAATCTTGTTTATTTTAACGGAGAGGCATTTACTTTTCCCCAGAAATAAATGCATCGCCGCATAAATATTTAATTTCTACTTGTATCGAATGTCTGTCTTAGTACGTAGAGTGGAATCTTTCAATTCGACGGAGAGGCATTTACTTTTCTCCAGAAATAAATGCATCGCCGCATAAATATTTAAATTCTTCTTCTGTCGGATGTCCGTAGTATTATGTAGAGATGAATCTTGTTTATTTTAACGGAGAGGCATTTACTTTTCTCCAGAAATAAATGCATCGCCGCATAAATATTTAAATTCTTCTTCTGTAGGATGTCTGTAGTATTAGGTAAAGATGAATCTTGTTTATTTTAACGGGAACATTTACTTTTCCCCAGAAATAAATGCATCGCCGCTTAAATATTTAATTTCTTCTTGTATCGGATGTCTGTCTTAGTATGTAGAGTAGAATCTTGTTTATTTCAACAGAGAGGCATTTACTTTTCTCCAGAAACAAATGCATCGCCGCATAAATATTTAATTTCTTCTTGTATCGGATGTCTGTCATAGTATGTAGAGATGAATCTTGTTTATTCTAACGGAGAGGCATTCACTTTTTTTCAGAAATAAATGCATCGCCGCATAAATATTTAAATTCTTCTTCTGTCGGATGTCTGTAGTATTATGTAGAGATGAATCTTGTTTATTTTAACGGAGAGGCATTTACTTTTTTCCAGAAATAAATGCATCGCCGCATAAATATTTAAATTCTTGTATCGGATGTCTGTCGTAGTATGTAGAGATGAAACTTGTTTATTTTAACGGAGAGGCATTTACTTTTCTCCAGAAATAAATGCATCGCCGCATAAATATTTAACTTCTTCTTGTATCGGATGTCTGTCGTAGTATGTAGAGATGAATCTTGTTTATTTTAACGGAGAGGCATTCACTTTTCCCCAGAAGTAAATGCATCGCCGCATAAATATTTAATTTCTTCTTGTATCGGATGTCTGTCGTAGTATGTAGAGTAGAATCTTTTAATTCAACGGAGAGGCATTTACTTTTCTCCAGAAATAAATGCATCGCCGAATAATATTTAAATTCCTCTTCTTTCGGATGTCTGTCGTATTATGTAGAGTGGAATCTTAATTATTTCAACGGAGAGGCATTTACTTTTCTCAAGAAATAAATGCATCTCCGCATTAATATTTGAAATCTTCAACCGTAGGATGTCTGTAATATTAAGTAGAGATTAATCTTGTTTATTTTAACGGAGAGGCATTTACTTTTCTCCAGAAATAAATGCATCGCCGCATAAATATTTAAATTCTTCTTCTGTAGGATGTCTGTAGTATTAGGTAGAGATGAATCTTGTTTATTTTAACGGAGAGGCATTTACTTTTCCCCAGAAATAAATGCATCGCCGGATAAATATTTAATTTCTTCTTGTATCGGATGTCTGTCTTAGTATATAGAGTAGAATCTTGTTTATTTCAACGGAGAGGCATTTACTTTTCTCCAGAAATAAATGCATCGCCGCATAAATATTTAATTTCTTCTTCTGTAAGATGTCTGTAGTATTATGTAGAGATGAATCTTGTTTATTTTAACGGAGAGGCATTTACTTTTTTCCAGAAATAAATGCATCACCGCATAAATATTTAATTTCTTCTTGTATCGGATGTCTGTCGTAGTATGAAGAGACGAATCCTGTTTATTTTAACGGAGACGCATTTACTTTTCCCCAGAAATAAATGCATCGCCGCATAAATATTTAATTCCTTCTTCTGTAGGATGTGTATCGTATTATGAGAGATGAATCTTGTTTATTTTAACGGAGAGGCATTTACTTTTCCCCAGAAATAAATGCATCGCCGCATAAATATTTAATTTCTTCTTCTGTAGGATGTCTGTAGTATTATGCAGAGATGAATCTTTTTTATTTTAACGGAGAGGCATTTACTTTTCCCCAGAAATAAATGCATCGCCGCATAAATATTTAATTTCTTCTTGTATCGGATGTCTGGCTTAGTATGTAGAGATGAATCTTGTTTATTTTATCGGAGAGGCATTCACTTTTCTCCAGAAATAAATGCATCGCCGCATAAATATTTAAATTCCTCTTCTTTTGGATGTCTGTAGTGTTATGTAGAGATGAATCCTGTTTATTTTAACGGAGACGCATTTAATTTTCTCCAGAAATAAATGCATCGCCGCATAAATATTTAAATTCTTCTTCTGTAGGATGTCTGTAGTATTACGTAGAGATGAATCTTGTTTATTTTAACGGAGAGGCATTTACTTTTTTCCAGAAATAAATGCATCGCCGCATAAATATTTAAATTCTTGTATCGGATGTCTGTCGTAGTATGTAGAGATGAAACTTGTTTATTTTAACGGAGAGGCATTTACTTTTCTCCAGAAATAAATGCATCGCCGCATAAATATTTAACTTCTTCTTGTATCGGATGTCTGTCGTAGTATGTAGAGATGAATCTTGTTTATTTTAACGGAGAGGCATTCACTTTTCCCCAGAATAAAATGCATCGCCGCATAAATATTTAATTTCTTCTTGTATCGGATGTCTGTCGTAGTATGTAGAGTAGAATCTTTTAATTCAACGGAGAGGCATTTACTTTTCTCCAGAATTAAATGCATCGCCGAATAATATTTAAATTCCTCTTCTTTCGGATGTCTGTCGTATTATGTAGAGTGGAATCTTAAATATTTCAACGGAGAGGCATTTACTTTTTTCCAGAAATAAATGCATCGCCGCATTAATATTTAAAATCTTCTTCTGTAGGATGTCTGTAGTATTAAGTAGAGATTAATCTTGTTTATTTTAACGGAGAGGCATTTACTTTTCTCCAGAAATAAATGCATCGCCGCATAAATATTTAAATTCTTCTTCTGTAGGATGTCTGTAGTATTAGGTAGAGATGAATCTTGTTTAATTTAACGGAGAGGCATTTACTTTTCCCCAGAAATAAATGCATCGCCGCATAAATATTTAATTTCTTCTTGTATCGGATGTCTGGCTTAGTATGTAGAGTAGAATCTTGTTTATTTCAACGGAGAGGCATTTACTTTTCTCCAGAAATAAATGCATCGCCGCATAAATATTTAATTTCTTCTTCTGTAAGATGTCTGTAGTATTATGTAGAGATGAATCTTGTTTATTTTAACGGAGAGGCATTTACTTTTTTCCAGAAATAAATGCATCGCCGCATAAATATTTAATTTCTTCTTCTGTAAGATGTCTGTAGTATTATGTAGAGATGAATCTTGTTTATTTTAACGGAGAGGCATTTACTTTTTTCCAGAAATAAATGCATCGCCGCATAAATATTTAATTTCTTCTTGTATCGGATGTCTGGCTTAGTATGTAGAGTAGAATCTTTTAATTCAACGGAGAGGAATTTACCTTTCTCCAGAAATAAATGCATCGCCGAATAATATTTAAATTCCTCTTCTTTCGGATGTCTGTCGTATTATGTAGAGTGGAATCTTGATTATTTCAACGGAGAGGCATTTACTTTTCTCCAGAAATAAATGCATCGCCGCATAAATATTTAAATTCTTCTTCTGTCGGATGTCCGTAGTATTATGTAGAGATGAATCTTGTTTATTTTAACGGAGAGGCATTTACTTTTCTCCAGAAATAAATGCATCGCCGCATAAATATTTAAATTCGTCTTCTGTAGGATGTCTGTAGTATTAGGTAAAGATGAATCTTGTTTATTTTAACGGGAACATTTACTTTTCCCCAGAAATAAATGCATCGCCGCTTAAATATTTAATTTCTTCTTGTATCGGATGTCTGTCTTAGTATGTAGAGTAGAATCTTGTTTATTTCAACAGAGAGGCATTTACTTTTCTCCAGAAACAAATGCATCGCCGCATAAATATTTAATTTCTTCTTGTATCGGATGTCTGTCATAGTATGTAGAGATGAATCTTGTTTATTCTAACGGAGAGGCATTCACTTTTTTTCAGAAATAAATGCATCGCCGCATAAATATTTAAATTCTTCTTCTGTCGGATGTCTGTAGTATTATGTAGAGATGAATCTTGTTTATTTTAACGGAGAGGCATTTACTTTTTTCCAGAAATAAATGCATCGCCGCATAAATATTTAAATTCTTGTATCGGATGTCTGTCGTAGTATGTAGAGATGAAACTTGTTTATTTTAACGGAGAGGCATTTACTTTTCTCCAGAAATAAATGCATCGCCGCATAAATATTTAACTTCTTCTTGTATCGGATGTCTGTCGTAGTATGTAGAGATGAATCTTGTTTATTTTAACGGAGAGGCATTCACTTTTCCCCAGAAGTAAATGCATCGCCGCATAAATATTTAATTTCTTCTTGTATCGGATGTCTGTCGTAGTATGTAGAGTAGAATCTTTTAATTCAACGGAGAGGCATTTACTTTTCTCCAGAAATAAATGCATCGCCGAATAATATTTAAATTCCTCTTCTTTCGGATGTCTGTCGTATTATGTAGAGTGGAATCTTAATTATTTCAACGGAGAGGCATTTACTTTTCTCCAGAAATAAATGCATCTCCGCATTAATATTTGAAATCTTCAACCGTAGGATGTCTGTAATATTAAGTAGAGATTAATCTTGTTTATTTTAACGGAGAGGCATTTACTTTTCTCCAGAAATAAATGCATCGCCGCATAAATATTTAAATTCTTCTTCTGTAGGATGTCTGTAGTATTAGGTAGAGATGAATCTTGTTTATTTTAACGGAGAGGCATTTACTTTTCCCCAGAAATAAATGCATCGCCGGATAAATATTTAATTTCTTCTTGTATCGGATGTCTGTCTTAGTATATAGAGTAGAATCTTGTTTATTTCAACGGAGAGGCATTTACTTTTCTCCAGAAATAAATGCATCGCCGCATAAATATTTAATTTCTTCTTCTGTAAGATGTCTGTAGTATTATGTAGAGATGAATCTTGTTTATTTTAACGGAGAGGCATTTACTTTTTTCCAGAAATAAATGCATCACCGCATAAATATTTAATTTCTTCTTGTATCGGATGTCTGTCGTAGTATGAAGAGACGAATCCTGTTTATTTTAACGGAGACGCATTTACTTTTCCCCAGAAATAAATGCATCGCCGCATAAATATTTAATTCCTTCTTCTGTAGGATGTGTATCGTATTATGAGAGATGAATCTTGTTTATTTTAACGGAGAGGCATTTACTTTTCTCCAGAAATAAATGCATCGCCGCATAAATATTTAATTTCTTCTTCTGTAGGATGTCTGTAGTATTATGCAGAGATGAATCTTTTTTATTTTAACGGAGAGGCATTTACTTTTCCCCAGAAATAAATGCATCGCCGCATAAATATTTAATTTCTTCTTGTATCGGATGTCTGGCTTAGTATGTAGAGATGAATCTTGTTTATTTTATCGGAGAGGCATTCACTTTTCTCCAGAAATAAATGCATCGCCGCATAAATATTTAAATTCATATTCTTTCGGATGTCTGTAGTGTTATGTAGAGATGAATCCTGTTTATTTTAACGGAGACGCATTTAATTTTCTCCAGAAATAAATGCATCGCCGCATAAATATTTAAATTCTTCTTCTGTAGGATGTCTGTAGTATTACGTAGAGATGAATCTTGTTTATTTTAACGGAGAGGCATTTACTTTTTTCCAGAAATAAATGCATCGCCGCATAAATATTTAAATTCTTGTATCGGATGTCTGTCGTAGTATGTAGAGATGAAACTTGTTTATTTTAACGGAGAGGCATTTACTTTTCTCCAGAAATAAATGCATCGCCGCATAAATATTTAACTTCTTCTTGTATCGGATGTCTGTCGTAGTATGTAGAGATGAATCTTGTTTATTTTAACGGAGAGGCATTCACTTTTCCCCAGAATAAAATGCATCGCCGCATAAATATTTAATTTCTTCTTGTATCGGATGTCTGTCGTAGTATGTAGAGTAGAATCTTTTAATTCAACGGAGAGGCATTTACTTTTCTCCAGAATTAAATGCATCGCCGAATAATATTTAAATTCCTCTTCTTTCGGATGTCTGTCGTATTATGTAGAGTGGAATCTTAAATATTTCAACGGAGAGGCATTTACTTTTTTCCAGAAATAAATGCATCGCCGCATTAATATTTAAAATCTTCTTCTGTAGGATGTCTGTAGTATTAAGTAGAGATTAATCTTGTTTATTTTAACGGAGAGGCATTTACTTTTCTCCAGAAATAAATGCATCGCCGCATAAATATTTAAATTCTTCTTCTGTAGGATGTCTGTAGTATTAGGTAGAGATGAATCTTGTTTAATTTAACGGAGAGGCATTTACTTTTCCCCAGAAATAAATGCATCGCCGCATAAATATTTAATTTCTTCTTGTATCGGATGTCTGGCTTAGTATGTAGAGTAGAATCTTGTTTATTTCAACGGAGAGGCATTTACTTTTCTCCAGAAATAAATGCATCGCCGCATAAATATTTAATTTCTTCTTCTGTAAGATGTCTGTAGTATTATGTAGAGATGAATCTTGTTTATTTTAACGGAGAGGCATTTACTTTTTTCCAGAAATAAATGCATCACCGCATAAATATTTAATTTCTTCTTGTATCGGATGTCTGTCGTAGTATGAAGAGACGAATCCTGTTTATTTTAACGGAGACGCATTTACTTTTCCCCAGAAATAAATGCATCGCCGCATAAATATTTAAATTCTTCTTCTGTAGGATGTGTATCGTATTATGAGAGATGAATCTTGCTTATTTTAACGGAGAGGCATTTACTTTTCTCCAGAAATAAATGCATCGCCGCATAAATATTTAATTTCCTCTTGTATCGGATGTCTGTCGTAGTATGTAGAGTGGAATCTTTTAATTCGATGGAGAGGCATTTACTTTTTTCCAGAAATAAATGCATCGCCGCATAAATATTTAAATTCTTCTTGTATCGGATGTCTGTCGTAGTACGTAGAGATGAATCTTGTTTATTTTAACGGAGAGGCATTCACTTTTCCCCAGAAATAAATGCATCGCCGCATAAATATTTAATTTCTTCTTGTATCGGATGTCTGTTGTAGTATGTAGAGTAGAATCTTTTAATTCAACGGAGAGGCATTTACTTTTCTCCAGAAATAAATGCATCGCCGCATTAATATTTAAAATCTTCTTCTGTAGGATGTCTGTAGTATTAGGTAGAGATGAATCTTGTTTATTTTAACGGAGAGGCATTTACTTTTCCCCAGAAATAAATGCATCGCCGCATAAATATTTAATTTCTTCTTGTATCGGATGTCTGGCTTAGTATATAGAGTAGAATCTTGTTTATTTCAACGGAGAGGCATTTACTTTTCTCCAGAAATAAATGCATCGCCGCATAAATATTTAATTTCTTCTTCTGTAAGATGTCTGTAGTATTATGTAGAGATGAATCTTGTTTATTTTAACGGAGAGGCATTTACTTTTTTCCAGAAATAAATGCATCACCGCATAAATATTTAATTTCTTCTTGTATCGGATGTCTGTCGTAGTATGAAGAGACGAATCCTGTTTATTTTAACGGAGACGCATTTACTTTTCCCCAGAAATAAATGCATCGCCGCATAAATATTTAATTCCTTCTTCTGTAGGATGTGTATCGTATTATGAGAGATGAATCTTGTTTATTTTAACGGAGAGGCATTTACTTTTCCCCAGAAATAAATGCATCGCCGCATAAATATTTAATTTCTTCTTCTGTAGGATGTCTGTAGTATTATATAGAGATGAATCTTGTTTATTTTAACGGAGAGGCATTTACTTTTCCCCAGAAATAAATGCATCGCCGCATAAATATTTAATTTCTACTTGTATCGAATGTCTGTCTTAGTACGTAGAGTGGAATCTTTCAATTCGACGGAGAGGCATTTACTTTTCTCCAGAAATAAATGCATCGCCGCATAAATATTTAAATTCTTCTTCTGTCGGATGTCCGTAGTATTATGTAGAGATGAATCTTGTTTATTTTAACGGAGAGGCATTTACTTTTCTCCAGAAATAAATGCATCGCCGCATAAATATTTAAATTCTTCTTCTGTAGGATGTCTGTAGTATTAGGTAAAGATGAATCTTGTTTATTTTAACGGGGAACATTTACTTTTCCCCAGAAATAAATGCATCGCCGCTTAAATATTTAATTTCTTCTTGTATCGGATGTCTGTCTTAGTATGTAGAGTAGAATCTTGTTTATTTCAACAGAGAGGCATTTACTTTTCTCCAGAAACAAATGCATCGCCGCATAAATATTTAATTTCTTCTTGTATCGGATGTCTGTCATAGTATGTAGAGATGAATCTTGTTTATTCTAACGGAGAGGCATTCACTTTTTTTCAGAAATAAATGCATCGCCGCATAAATATTTAAATTCTTCTTCTGTAAGATGTCTGTCGTAGTATGAAGAGACGAATCCTGTTTATTTTAACGGAGACGCATTTACTTTTCCCCAGAAATAAATGCATCGCCGCATAAATATTTAATTTCTTCTTCTGTAGGATGTCTGTAGTATTATGTAGAGATGAATCTTTTTTATTTTAACGGAGAGGCATTTACTTTTCCCCAGAAATAAATGCATCGCCGCATAAATATTTAATTTCTTCTTGTATCGGATGTCTGGCTTAGTATGTAGAGATGAATCTTGTTTATTTTATCGGAGAGGCATTTACTTTTCTCCAGAAATAAATGCATCGCCGCATAAATATTTAAATTCCTCTTCTTTCGGATGTCTGTAGTGTTATGTAGAGATGAATCCTGTTTATTTTAACGGAGACGCATTTAATTTTCTCCAGAAATAAATGCATCGCCGCATAAATATTTAAATTCTTCTTCTGTAGGATGTCTGTAGTATTACGTAGAGATGAATCTTGTTTATTTTAACGGAGAGGCATTTACTTTTTTCCAGAAATAAATGCATCGCCGCATAAATATTTAAATTCTTGTGTCGGATGTCTGTCGTAGTATGTAGAGATGAAACTTGTTTATTTTAACGGAGAGGCATTTACTTTTCTCCAGAAATAAATGCATCGCCGCATAAATATTTAACTTCTTCTTGTATCGGATGTCTGTCGTAGTATGTAGAGATGAATCTTGTTTATTTTAACGGAGAGGCATTCACTTTTCCCCAGAAATAAATGCATCGCCGCATAAATATTTAAATTCCTCTTCTTTCGGATGTCTGTCGTATTATGTAGAGTGGAATCTTAAATATTTCAACGGAGAGGCATTTACTTTTTTCCAGAAATAAATGCATCGCCGCATTAATATTTAAAATCTTCTTCTGTAGGATGTGTGTAGTATTAAGTAGAGATTAATCTTGTTTATTTTAACGGAGAGGCATTTACTTTTCTCCAGAAATAAATGCATCGCCGCATAAATATTTAAATTCTTCTTCTGTAGGATGTCTGTAGTATTAGGTAGAGATGAATCTTGTTTAATTTAACGGAGAGGCCTTTACTTTTCCCCAGAAATAAATGCATCGCCGCATAAATATTTAATTTCTTCTTGTATCGGATGTCTGGCTTAGTATGTAGAGTAGAATCTTTTAATTCAACGGAGAGGCATTTACTTTTCTCCAGAAATAAATGCATCGCCGCATAAATATTTAAATTCTTCTTCTGTCGGATATCCGTAGTATTATGTAGAGATGAATCTTATTTATTTTAACGGAGAGGCATTCACTTTTCTCCAGAAATAAATGCATCGCCGCATAAATATTTAAATTCCTCTTCTTTCGGATGTCTGTCGTATTATGTAGAGTGGAATCCTGTTTATTTTAACGGAGACGCATTTACTTTTCTCCAGAAATAAATGCATCGCCGCATAAATATTTAAATTCTTCTTCTGTAGGATGTCTGTAGTATTATGTAGAGATGAATCTTGTTTATTTTAACGGAGAGGCATTTACTTTTCTCCAGAAATAAATGCATCGCCGCATAAATATTTAAATTCTTCTTCTGTAGGATGTCTGTAGTATTAGGTAAAGATGAATCTTGTTTATTTTAACGGGGAACATTTACTTTTCCCCAGAAATAAATGCATCGCCGCTTAAATATTTAATTTCTTCTTGTATCGGATGTCTGTCTTAGTATGTAGAGTAGAATCTTGTTTGTTTCAACAGAGAGGCATTTACTTTTCTCCAGAAACAAATGCATCGCCGCATAAATATTTAATTTCTTCTTGTATCGGATGTCTGTCATAGTATGTAGAGATGAATCTTGTTTATTCTAACGGAGAGGCATTCACTTTTTTTCAGAAATAAATGCATCGCCGCATAAATATTTAAATTCTTCTTCTGTAAGATGTCTGTAGTATTACGTAGAGATGAATCTTGTTTATTTTAACGGAGAGGCATTTACTTTTTTCCAGAAATAAATGCATCACCGCATAAATATTTAATTTCTTCTTGTATCAGATGTCTGTCGTAGTATGAAGAGACGAATCCTGTTTATTTTAACGGAGACGCATTTACTTTTCCCCAGAAATAAATGCATCGCCGCATAAATATTTAATTTCTTCTTCTGTAGGATGTATGTAGTATTATGTAGAAATGAATCTTGTTTATTTTAACGGAGAGGCATTTACTTTTCTCCAGAAATAAATGCATCGCCGCATAAATATTTAAATTCTTCTTCTGTAGGATGTGTGTCGTATTATGAGAGATGAATCTTGTTTATTTTAACGGAGAGGCATTTACTTTTCCCCAGAAATAAATGCATCGCCGCATAAATATTTAATTTCTTCTTCTGTAGGATGTCTGTAGTATTATGTACAGATGAATCTTGTTTATTTTAACGGAGAGGCATTTACTTTTCCCCAGAAATAAATGCATCGCCGCATAAATATTTAATTTCTTCTTCTGTAGGATGTATGTAGTATTATGTAGAAATGAATCTTGTTTATTTTAACGGAGAGGCATTTACTTTTCTCCAGAAATAAATGCATCGCCGCATAGATATTTAAATTCTTCTTCTGTAGGATGTGTGTCGTATTATGAGAGATGAATCTTGTTTATTTTAACGGAGAGGCATTTACTTTTCCCCAGAAATAAATGCATCGCCGCATAAATATTTAATTTCTTCTTCTGTAGGATGTCTGTAGTATTATGTACAGATGAATCTTGTTTATTTTAACGGAGAGGCATTTACTTTTCCCCAGAAATAAATGCATCGCCGCATAATTATTTAAATTCTTCTTCTGTCGTATGTCTGTAGTATTATGTAGAGATGAATCTTGTTTATTTTAACGGAGAGGCATTTACTTTTCTCCAGAAATAAATGCATCGCCGCATTAATATTTAAAATCTTCTTCTGTAGGATGTCTGTAGTATTAAGTAGAGATTAATCTTGTTTATTTTAACGGAGAGGCATTTACTTTTCTCCAGAAATAAATGCATCGCCGCATAAATATTTAAATTCTTCTTCTGTAGGATGTCTGTAGTATTAGGTAGAGATGAATCTTGTTTATTTTAACGGAGAGGCATTTACTTTTCCCCAGAAATAAATGCATCGCCGCATAAATATTTAATTTCTTCTTGTATCGGATGTCTGGCTTAGTATGTAGAGTAGAATCTTTTAATTCAACGGAGAGGAATTTACCTTTCTCCAGAAATAAATGCATCGCCGAATAATATTTAAATTCCTCTTCTTTCGGATGTCTGTCGTATTATGTAGAGTGGAATCTTGATTATTTCAACGGAGAGGCATTTACTTTTCTCCAGAAATAAATGCATCGCCGCATAAATATTTAATTTCCTCTTGTATCGGATGTCTGTCGTAGTATGTAGAGTGGAATCTTTTAATTCGATGGAGAGGCATTTACTTTTTTCCAGAAATAAATGCATCGCCGCATAAATATTTAAATTCTTCTTGTATCGGATGTCTGTCGTAGTACGTAGAGATGAATTTTGTTTATTTTAACGGAGAGGCATTCACTTTTCCCCAGAAATAAATGCATCCCCGCATAAATATTTAATTTCTTCTTGTATCGGATGTCTGTTGTAGTATGTAGAGAAGAATCTTTTAATTCAACGGAGAGGCATTTACTTTTCTCCAGAAATAAATGCATCGCCGCATTAATATTTAAAATCTTCTTCTGTAGGATGTCTGTAGTATTAGGTAGAGATGAATCTTGTTTATTTTAACGGAGAGGCATTTACTTTTCCCCAGAAATAAATGCATCGCCGCATAAATATTTAATTTCTTCTTGTATCGGATGTCTGGCTTAGTATGTAGAGTAGAATCTTTTAATTCGACGGAGAGGCATTTACTTTTCTCCAGAAATAAATGCATCGCCGCATAAATATTTAAATTCTTCTTCTGTCGGATGTCCGTAGTATTATGTAGAGATGAATCTTGTTTATTTTAACGGAGAGGCATTTACTTTTCTCCAGAAATAAATGCATCGCCGCATAAATATTTAAATTCTTCTTCTGTAGGATGTCTGTAGTATTAGGTAAAGATGAATCTTCTTTATTTTAACGGGGAACATTTACTTTTCCCCAGAAATAAATGCATCGCCGCTTAAATATTTAATTTCTTCTTGTATCGGATGTCTGTCTTAGTATGTAGAGTAGAATCTTGTTTATTTCAACAGAGAGGCATTTACTTTTCTCCAGAAACAAATGCATCGCCGCATAAATATTTAATTTCTTCTTGTATCGGATGTCTGTCATAGTATGTAGAGATGAATCTTGTTTATTCTAACGGAGAGGCATTCACTTTTTTTCAGAAATAAATGCATCGCCGCATAAATATTTAAATTCTTCTTCTGTCGGATGTCTGTAGTATTATGTAGAGATGAATCTTGTTTATTTTAACGGAGAGGCATTTACTTTTTTCCAGAAATAAATGCATCGCCGCATAAATATTTAAATTCTTGTATCGGATGTCTGTCGTAGTATGTAGAGATGAAACTTGTTTATTTTAACGGAGAGGCATTTACTTTTCTCCAGAAATAAATGCATCGCCGCATAAATATTTAACTTCTTCTTGTATCGGATGTCTGTCGTAGTATGTAGAGATGAATCTTTTAATTCAACGGAGAGGCATTTACTTTTCTCCAGAAATAAATGCATCGCCGAATAATATTTAAATTCCTCTTCTTTCGGATGTCTGTCGTATTATGTAGAGTGGAATCTTAATTATTTCAACGGAGAGGCATTTACTTTTCTCCAGAAATAAATGCATCTCCGCATTAATATTTGAAATCTTCAACTGTAGGATGTCTGTAATATTAAGTAGAGATTAATCTTGTTTATTTTAACGGAGAGGCATTTACTTTTCTCCAGAAATAAATGCATCGCCGCATAAATATTTAAATTCTTCTTCTGTAGGATGTCTGTAGTATTAGGTAGAGATGAATCTTGTTTATTTTAACGGAGAGGCATTTACTTTTCCCCAGAAATAAATGCATCGCCGGATAAATATTTAATTTCTTCTTGTATCGGATGTCTGTCTTAGTATATAGAGTAGAATCTTGTTTATTTCAACGGAGATGCATTTACTTTTCTCCAGAAATAAATGCATCGCCGCATAAATATTTAATTTCTTCTTCTGTAAGATGTCTGTAGTATTATGTAGAGATGAATCTTGTTTATTTTAACGGAGAGGCATTTACTTTTTTCCAGAAATAAATGCATCACCGCATAAATATTTAATTTCTTCTTGTATCGGATGTCTGTCGTAGTATGAAGAGACGAATCCTGTTTATTTTAACGGAGACGCATTTACTTTTCCCCAGAAATAAATGCATCGCCGCATAAATATTTAATTTCTTCTTCTGTAGGATGTGTATCGTATTATGAGAGATGAATCTTGTTTATTTTAACGGAGAGGCATTTACTTTTCCCCAGAAATAAATGCATCGCCGCATAAATATTTAATTTCTTCTTCTGTAGGATGTCTGTAGTATTATGTAGAGATGAATCTTTTTTATTTTAACGGAGAGGCATTTACTTTTCCCCAGAAATAAATGCATCGCCGCATAAATATTTAATTTCTTCTTGTATCGGATGTCTGGCTTAGTATGTAGAGATGAATCTTGTTTATTTTATCGGAGAGGCATTCACTTTTCTCCAGAAATAAATGCATCGCCGCATAAATATTTAAATTCCTCTTCTTTCGGATGTCTGTAGTGTTATGTAGAGATGAATCCTGTTTATTTTAACGGAGACGCATTTAATTTTCTCCAGAAATAAATGCATCGCCGCATAAATATTTAAATTCTTCTTCTGTAGGATGTCTGTAGTATTACGTAGAGATGAATCTTGTTTATTTTAACGGAGAGGCATTTACATTTTTCCAGAAATAAATGCATCGCCGCATAAATATTTAAATTCTTGTATCGGATGTCTGTCGTAGTATGTAGAGATGAAACTTGTTTATTTTAACGGAGAGGCATTTACTTTTCTCCAGAAATAAATGCATCGCCGCATAAATATTTAACTTCTTCTTGTATCGGATGTCTGTCGTAGTATGTAGAGATGAATCTTGTTTATTTTAACGGAGAGGCATTCACTTTTCCCAGAAATAAATGCATCGCCGCATAAATATTTAATTTCTTCTTGTATCGGATGTCTGTCGTAGTATGTAGAGTAGAATCTTTTAATTCAACGGAGAGGCATTTACTTTTCTCCAGAATTAAATGCATCGCCGAATAATATTTAAATTCCTCTTCTTTCGGATGTCTGTCGTATTATGTAGAGTGGAATCTTAAATATTTCAACGGAGAGGCATTTACTTTTTTCCAGAAATAAATGCATCGCCGCATTAATATTTAAAATCTTCTTCTGTAGGATGTCTGTAGTATTAAGTAGAGATTAATCTTGTTTATTTTAACGGAGAGGCATTTACTTTTCTCCAGAAATAAATGCATCGCCGCATAAATATTTAAATTCTTCTTCTGTAGGATGTCTGTAGTATTAGGTAGAGATGAATCTTGTTTAATTTAACGGAGAGGCATTTACTTTTCCCCAGAAATAAATGCATCGCCGCATAAATATTTAATTTCTTCTTGTATCGGATGTCTGGCTTAGTATGTAGAGTAGAATCTTGTTTATTTCAACGGAGAGGCATTTACTTTTCTCCAGAAATAAATGCATCGCCGCATAAATATTTAATTTCTTCTTCTGTAAGATGTCTGTAGTATTATGTAGAGATGAATCTTGTTTATTTTAACGGAGAGGCATTTACTTTTTTCCAGAAATAAATGCATCACCGCATAAATATTTAATTTCTTCTTATATCGGATGTCTGTCGTAGTATGAAGAGACGAATCCTGTTTATTTTAACGGAGACGCATTTACTTTTCCCCAGAAATAAATGCATCGCCGCATAAATATTTAATTTCTTCTTCTGTAGGATGTATGTAGTATTATGTAGAAATGAATCTTGTTTATTTTAACGGAGAGGCATTTACTTTTCTCCAGAAATAAATGCATCGCCGCATAAATATTTAAATTCTTCTTCTGTAGGATGTGTATCGTATTATGAGAGATGAATCTTGTTTATTTTAACGGAGAGGCATTTATTTTTCTCCAGAAATAAATGCATCGCCGCATAAATATTTAATTTCCTCTTGTATCGGATGTCTGTCGTAGTATGTAGAGTGGAATCTTTTAATTCGATGGAGAGGCATTTACTTTTTTCCAGAAATAAATGCATCGCCGCATAAATATTTAAATTCTTCTTGTATCGGATGTCTGTCGTAGTACGTAGAGATGAATCTTGTTTATTTTAACGGAGAGGCATTCACTTTTCCCCAGAAATAAATGCATCGCCGCATAAATATTTAATTTCTTCTTGTATCGGATGTCTGTTGTAGTATGTAGAGTAGAATCTTTTAATTCAACGGAGAGGCATTTACTTTTCTCCAGAAATAAATGCATCGCCGCATTAATATTTAAAATCTTCTTCTGTAGGATGTCTGTAGTATTAGGTAGAGATGAATCTTGTTTATTTTAACGGAGAGGCATTTACTTTTCCCCAGAAATAAATGCATCGCCGCATAAATATTTAATTTCTTCTTGTATCGGATGTCTGGCTTAGTATGTAGAGTAGAATGTTTTAATTCAATGGAGAGGCATTTACTTTTCTCCAGAAATAAATGCATCGCCGCATAAACATTTAAATTCTTCTTCTGTCGGATGTCCGTAGTATTATGTAGAGATGAATCTTGTTTATTTTAACGGAGAGGCATTTACTTTTCCCAAGAAATAAATGCATCACCGCATAAATATTTAATGTCGTCTTGTATCGGATGTCTGTCGTAGTATGTAGAGATGAATCTTGTTTATTTTAACGGAGAGGCATTCACTTTTCTCCAGAAATAAATGCATCGCCGCATAAATATTTAAATTCCTCTTCTTTCGGATGTCTGTCGTATTATGTAGAGTGGAATCCTGTTTATTTTAACGGAGACGCATTTACTTTTCTCCAGAAATAAATGCATCGCCGCATAAATATTTAAATTCTTCTTCTGTAGGATGTCTGTAGTATTATGAAGAGACGAATCCTGTTTATTTTAACGGAGACGCATTTACTTTTCCCCAGAAATAAATGCATCGCCGCATAAATATTTAATTTCTTCTTCTGTAGGATGTATGTAGTATTATGTAGAAATGAATCTTGTTTATTTTAACGGAGAGGCATTTACTTTTCTCCAGAAATAAATGCATCGCCGCATAAATATTTAAATTCTTCTTCTGTAGGATGTGTATCGTATTATGAGAGATGAATCTTGTTTATTTTAACGGAGAGGCATTTACTTTTCCCCAGAAATAAATGCATCGCCGCATAAATATTTAATTTCTTCTTCTGTAGGATGTATGTAGTATTATGTAGAAATGAATCTTGTTTATTTTAACGGAGAGGCATTTACTTTTCTCCAGAAATAAATGCATCGCCGCATAAATATTTAAATTCTTCTTCTGTAGGATGTGTATCGTATTATGAGAGATGAATCTTGTTTATTTTAACGGAGAGGCATTTATTTTTCTCCAGAAATAAATGCATCGCCGCATAAATATTTAATTTCCTCTTGTATCGGATGTCTGTCGTAGTATGTAGAGTGGAATCTTTTAATTCGATGGAGAGGCATTTACTTTTTTCCAGAAATAAATGCATCGCCGCATAAATATTTAAATTCTTCTTGTATCGGATGTCTGTCGTAGTACGTAGAGATGAATCTTGTTTATTTTAACGGAGAGGCATTCACTTTTCCCCAGAAATAAATGCATCGCCGCATAAATATTTAATTTCTTCTTGTATCGGATGTCTGTTGTAGTATGTAGAGTAGAATCTTTTAATTCAACGGAGAGGCATTTACTTTTCTCCAGAAATAAATGCATCGCCGCATTAATATTTAAAATCTTCTTCTGTAGGATGTCTGTAGTATTAGGTAGAGATGAATCTTGTTTATTTTAACGGAGAGGCATTTACTTTTCCCCAGAAATAAATGCATCGCCGCATAAATATTTAATTTCTTCTTGTATCGGATGTCTGGCTTAGTATGTAGAGTAGAATGTTTTAATTCAATGGAGAGGCATTTACTTTTCTCCAGAAATAAATGCATCGCCGCATAAACATTTAAATTCTTCTTCTGTCGGATGTCCGTAGTATTATGTAGAGATGAATCTTGTTTATTTTAACGGAGAGGCATTTACTTTTCCCAAGAAATAAATGCATCACCGCATAAATATTTAATGTCGTCTTGTATCGGATGTCTGTCGTAGTATGTAGAGATGAATCTTGTTTATTTTAACGGAGAGGCATTCACTTTTCTCCAGAAATAAATGCATCGCCGCATAAATATTTAAATTCCTCTTCTTTCGGATGTCTGTCGTATTATGTAGAGTGGAATCCTGTTTATTTTAACGGAGACGCATTTACTTTTCTCCAGAAATAAATGCATCGCCGCATAAATATTTAAATTCTTCTTCTGTAGGATGTCTGTAGTATTATGAAGAGACGAATCCTGTTTATTTTAACGGAGACGCATTTACTTTTCCCCAGAAATAAATGCATCGCCGCATAAATATTTAATTTCTTCTTCTGTAGGATGTATGTAGTATTATGTAGAAATGAATCTTGTTTATTTTAACGGAGAGGCATTTACTTTTCTCCAGAAATAAATGCATCGCCGCATAAATATTTAAATTCTTCTTCTGTAGGATGTGTATCGTATTATGAGAGATGAATCTTGTTTATTTTAACGGAGAGGCATTTACTTTTCCCCAGAAATAAATGCATCGCCGCATAAATATTTAATTTCTTCTTCTGTAGGATGTCTGTAGTATTATGTAGAGATGAATCTTTTTTATTTTAACGGAGAGGCATTTACTTTTCCCCAGAAATAAATGCATCGCCGCATAAATATTTAATTTCTTCTTGTATCGGATGTCTGGCTTAGTATGTAGAGATGAATCTTGTTTATTTTATCGGAGAGGCATTCACTTTTCTCCAGAAATAAATGCATCGCCGCATAAATATTTAAATTCCTCTTCTTTCGGATGTCTGTAGTGTTATGTAGAGATGAATCCTGTTTATTTTAACGGAGACGCATTTAATTTTCTCCAGAAATAAATGCATCGCCGCATAAATATTTAAATTCTTCTTCTGTAGGATGTCTGTAGTATTACGTAGAGATGAATCTTGTTTATTTTAACGGAGAGGCATTTACTTTTTTCCAGAAATAAATGCATCGCCGCATAAATATTTAAATTCTTGTATCGGATGTCTGTCGTAGTATGTAGAGATGAAACTTGTTTATTTTAACGGAGAGGCATTTACTTTTCTCCAGAAATAAATGCATCGCCGCATAAATATTTAACTTCTTCTTGTATCGGATGTCTGTCGTAGTATGTAGAGATGAATCTTGTTTATTTTAACGGAGAGGCATTCACTTTTCCCCAGAAATAAATGCATCGCCGCATAAATATTTAATTTCTTCTTGTATCGGATGTCTGTCGTAGTATGTAGAGTAGAATCTTTTAATTCAACGGAGAGGCATTTACTTTTCTCCAGAATTAAATGCATCGCCGAATAATATTTAAATTCCTCTTCTTTCGGATGTCTGTCGTATTATGTAGAGTGGAATCTTAAATATTTCAACGGAGAGGCATTTACTTTTTTCCAGAAATAAATGCATCGCCGCATTAATATTTAAAATCTTCTTCTGTAGGATGTCTGTAGTATTAGGTAGAGATGAATCTTGTTTAATTTAACGGAGAGGCATTTACTTTTTTCCAGAAATAAATGCATCACCGCATAAATATTTAATTTCTTCTTGTATCGGATGTCTGTCGTAGTATGAAGAGACGAATCCTGTTTATTTTAACGGAGACGCATTTACTTTTCCCCAGAAATAAATGCATCGCCGCATAAATATTTAATTTCTTCTTCTGTAGGATGTATGTAGTATTATGTAGAAATGAATCTTGTTTATTTTAACGGAGAGGCATTTACTTTTCTCCAGAAATAAATGCATCGCCGCATAAATATTTAATTTCCTCTTGTATCGGATGTCTGTCGTAGTATGTAGAGTGGAATCTTTTAATTCGATGGAGAGGCATTTACTTTTTTCCAGAAATAAATGCATCGCCGCATAAATATTTAAATTCTTCTTGTATCGGATGTCTGTCGTAGTACGTAGAGATGAATCTTGTTTATTTTAACGGAGAGGCATTCACTTTTCCCCAGAAATAAATGCATCGCCGCATAAATATTTAATTTCTTCTTGTATCGGATGTCTGTTGTAGTATGTAGAGTAGAATCTTTTAATTCAACGGAGAGGCATTTACTTTTCTCCAGAAATAAATGCATCGCCGCATTAATATTTAAAATCTTCTTCTGTAGGATGTCTGTAGTATTAGGTAGAGATGAATCTTGTTTATTTTAACGGAGAGGCATTTACTTTTCTCCAGAATTAAATGCATCGCCGAATAATATTTAAATTCCTCTTCTTTCGGATGTCTGTCGTATTATGTAGAGTGGAATCTTAAATATTTCAACGGAGAGGCATTTACTTTTTTCCAGAAATAAATGCATCGCCGCATTAATATTTAAAATCTTCTTCTGTAGGATGTCTGTAGTATTAAGTAGAGATTAATCTTGTTTATTTTAACGGAGAGGCATTTACTTTTCTCCAGAAATAAATGCATCGCCGCATAAATATTTAAATTCTTCTTCTGTAGGATGTCTGTAGTATTAGGTAGAGATGAATCTTGTTTAATTTAACGGAGAGGCATTTACTTTTTTCCAGAAATAAATGCATCACCGCATAAATATTTAATTTCTTCTTGTATCGGATGTCTGTCGTAGTATGAAGAGACGAATCCTGTTTATTTTAACGGAGACGCATTTACTTTTCCCCAGAAATAAATGCATCGCCGCATAAATATTTAATTTCTTCTTCTGTAGGATGTATGTAGTATTATGTAGAAATGAATCTTGTTTATTTTAACGGAGAGGCATTTACTTTTCTCCAGAAATAAATGCATCGCCGCATAAATATTTAATTTCCTCTTGTATCGGATGTCTGTCGTAGTATGTAGAGTGGAATCTTTTAATTCGATGGAGAGGCATTTACTTTTTTCCAGAAATAAATGCATCGCCGCATAAATATTTAAATTCTTCTTGTATCGGATGTCTGTCGTAGTACGTAGAGATGAATCTTGTTTATTTTAACGGAGAGGCATTCACTTTTCCCCAGAAATAAATGCATCGCCGCATAAATATTTAATTTCTTCTTGTATCGGATGTCTGTTGTAGTATGTAGAGTAGAATCTTTTAATTCAACGGAGAGGCATTTACTTTTCTCCAGAAATAAATGCATCGCCGCATTAATATTTAAAATCTTCTTCTGTAGGATGTCTGTAGTATTAGGTAGAGATGAATCTTGTTTATTTTAACGGAGAGGCATTTACTTTTCCCCAGAAATAAATGCATCGCCGCATAAATATTTAATTTCTTCTTGTATCGGATGTCTGGCTTAGTATGTAGAGTAGAATCTTTTAATTCAATGGAGAGGCAGTTACTTTTCTCCAGAAATAAATGCATCGCCGCATAAACATTTAAATTCTTCTTCTGTCGGATGTCCGTAGTATTATGTAGAGATGAATCTTGTTTATTTTAACGGAGAGGCATTTACTTTTCCCAAGAAATAAATGCATCACCGCATAAATATTTAATGTCGTCTTGTATCGGATGTCTGTCGTAGTATGTAGAGATGAATCTTGTTTATTTTAACGGAGAGGCATTCACTTTTCTCCAGAAATAAATGCATCGCCGCATAAATATTTAAATTCCTCTTCTTTCGGATGTCTGTCGTATTATGTAGAGTGGAATCCTGTTTATTTTAACGGAGACGCATTTACTTTTCTCCAGAAATAAATGCATCGCCGCATAAATATTTAAATTCTTCTTCTGTAGGATGTCTGTAGTATTATGTAGAGATGAATCTTGTTTATTTTAACGGAGAGGCATTTACTTTTCCCCAGAAATAAATGCATCGCCGCATAAATATTTAATTTCTACTTGTATCGAATGTCTGTCTTAGTACGTAGAGTGGAATCTTTCAATTCGACGGAGAGGCATTTACTTTTCTCCAGAAATAAATGCATCGCCGCATAAATATTTAAATTCTTCTTCTGTCGGATGTCCGTAGTATTATGTAGAGATGAATCTTGTTTATTTTAACGGAGAGGCATTTACTTTTCTCCAGAAATAAATGCATCGCCGCATAAATATTTAAATTCTTCTTCTGTAGGATGTCTGTAGTATTAGGTAAAGATGAATCTTGTTTATTTTAACGGGGAACATTTACTTTTCCCCAGAAATAAATGCATCGCCGCTTAAATATTTAACTTCTTCTTGTATCGGATGTCTGTCTTAGTATGTAGAGTAGAATCTTGTTTATTTCAACAGAGAGGCATTTACTTTTCTCCAGAAACAAATGCATCGCCGCATAAATATTTAATTTCTTCTTGTATCGGATGTCTGTCATAGTATGTAGAGATGAATCTTGTTTATTCTAACGGAGAGGCATTCACTTTTTTTCAGAAATAAATGCATCGCCGCATAAATATTTAAATTCTTCTTCTGTAAGATGTCTGTCGTAGTATGAAGAGACGAATCCTGTTTATTTTAACGGAGACGCATTTACTTTTCCCCAGAAATAAATGCATCGCCGCATAAATATTTAATTTCTTCTTCTGTAGGATGTATGTAGTATTATGTAGAAATGAATCTTGTTTATTTTAACGGAGAGGCATTTACTTTTCCCCAGAAATAAATGCATCGCCGCATAAATATTTAATTTCTTCTTCTGTAGGATGTCTGTAGTATTATGTACAGATGAATCTTGTTTATTTTAACGGAGAGGCATTTACTTTTCCCCAGAAATAAATGCATCGCCGTATAATTATTTTAATTCTTCTTCTGTCGGATGTCTGTAGTATTATGTAGAGATGAATCTTGTTTATTTTAACGGAGAGGCATTTACTTTTTTCCAGAAGTAAATGCATCGCCGCATAAATATTTAAATTCTTGTATCGGATGTCTGTCGTAGTATGTAGAGATGAAACTTGTTTATTTTAACGGAGAGGCATTTACTTTTCTCCAGAAATAAATGCATCGCCGCATAAATATTTAACTTCTTCTTGTATCGGATGTCTGTCGTAGTATGTAGAGATGAATCTTGTTTATTTTAACGGAGAGGCGTTCACTTTTCCCCAGAAATAAATGCATCGCCGCATAAATATTTAATTTCTTCTTGTATCGGATGTCTGTCGTAGTATGTAGAGTAGAATCTTTTAATTCAACGGAGAGGCATTTACTTTTCTCCAGAAATAAATGCATCGCCGAATAATATTTAAATTCCTCTTCTTTCGGATGTCTGTCGTATTATGTAGAGTGGAATCTTAATTATTTCAACGGAGAGGCATTTACTTTTCTCCAGAAATAAATGCATCTCCGCATTAATATTTGAAATCTTCAACTGTAGGATGTCTGTAATATTAAGTAGAGATTAATCTTGTTTATTTTAACGGAGAGGCATTTACTTTTCTCCAGAAATAAATGCATCGCCGCATAAATATTTAAATTCTTCTTCTGTAGGATGTCTGTAGTATTAGGTAGAGATGAATCTTGTTTATTTTAACGGAGAGGCATTTACTTTTCCCCAGAAATAAATGCATCGCCGGATAAATATTTAATTTCTTCTTGTATCGGATGTCTGTCTTAGTATGTAGAGTAGAATCTTGTTTATTTCAACGGAGAGGCATTTACTTTTCTCCAGAAATAAATGCATCGCCGCATAAATATTTAATTTCTTCTTCTGTAAGATGTCTGTAGTATTATGTAGAGATGAATCTTGTTTATTTTAACGGAGAGGCATTTACTTTTTTCCAGAAATAAATGCATCACCGCATAAATATTTAATTTCTTCTTGTATCGGATGTCTGTCGTAGTATGAAGAGACGAATCCTGTTTATTTTAACGGAGACGCATTTACTTTTCCCCAGAAATAAATGCATCGCCGCATAAATATTTAATTTCTTCTTCTGTAGGATGTATGTAGTATTATGTAGAAATGAATCTTGTTTATTTTAACGGAGAGGCATTTACTTTTCTCCAGAAATAAATGCATCGCCGCATAAATATTTAAATTCTTCTTCTGTAGGATGTGTATCGTATTATGAGAGATGAATCTTGTTTATTTTAACGGAGAGGCATTTACTTTTCCCCAGAAATAAATGCATCGCCGCATAAATATTTAATTTCTTCTTCTGTAGGATGTCTGTAGTATTATGTAGAAATGAATCTTGTTTATTTTAACGGAGAGGCATTTACTTTTCTCCAGAAATAAATGCATCGCCGCATTAATATTTAAAATCTTCTTCTGTAGGATGTCTGTAGTATTAGGTAGAGATGAATCTTGTTTATTTTAACGGAGAGGCATTTACTTTTCCCCAGAAATAAATGCATCGCCGCATAAATATTTAATTTCTTCTTGTATCGGATGTCTGGCTTAGTATGTAGAGTAGAATCTTTTAATTCAATGGAGAGGCATTTACTTTTCTCCAGAAATAAATGCATCGCCGCATAAACATATAAATTCTTCTTCTGTCGGATGTCCGTAGTATTATGTAGAGATGAATCTTGTTTATTTTAACGGAGAGGCATTTACTTTTCCCAAGAAATAAATGCATCACCGCATAAATATTTAATGTCGTCTTGTATCGGATGTCTGTCGTAGTATGTAGAGATGAATCTTGTTTATTTTAACGGAGAGGAATTCACTTTTCTCCAGAAATAAATGCATCGCCGCATAAATATTTAAATTCCTCTTCTTTCGGATGTCTGTCGTATTATGTAGAGTGGAATCCTGTTTATTTTAACGGAGACGCATTTACTTTTCTCCAGAAATAAATGCATCGCCGCATAAATATTTAAATTCTTCTTCTGTAGGATGTCTGTAGTATTATGTAGAGATGAATCTTGTTTATTTTAACGGAGAGGCATTTACTTTTCCCCAGAAATAAATGCATCGCCGCATAAATATTTAATTTCTACTTGTATCGAATGTCTGTCTTAGTACGTAGAGTGGAATCTTTCAATTCGACGGAGAGGCATTTACTTTTTTCCAGAAATAAATGCATCGCCGCATAAATATTTAAATTCTTCTTCTGTCGGATGTCCGTAGTATTATGTAGAGATGAATCTTGTTTATTTTAACGGAGAGGCATTTACTTTTCTCCAGAAATAAATGCATCGCCGCATTAATATTTAAAATCTTCTTCTGTAGGATGTCTGTAGTATTAGGTAGAGATGAATCTTGTTTATTTTAACGGAGAGGCATTTACTTTTCCCCAGAAATAAATGCATCGCCGCATAAATATTTAATTTCTTCTTGTATCGGATGTCTGGCTTAGTATGTAGAGTAGAATCTTTTAATTCAATGGAGAGGCATTTACTTTTCTCCAGAAATAAATGCATCGCCGCATAAACATATAAATTCTTCTTCTGTCGGATGTCCGTAGTATTATGTAGAGATGAATCTTGTTTATTTTAACGGAGAGGCATTTACTTTTCCCAAGAAATAAATGCATCACCGCATAAATATTTAATGTCGTCTTGTATCGGATGTCTGTCGTAGTATGTAGAGATGAATCTTGTTTATTTTAACGGAGAGGAATTCACTTTTCTCCAGAAATAAATGCATCGCCGCATAAATATTTAAATTCCTCTTCTTTCGGATGTCTGTCGTATTATGTAGAGTGGAATCCTGTTTATTTTAACGGAGACGCATTTACTTTTCTCCAGAAATAAATGCATCGCCGCATAAATATTTAAATTCTTCTTCTGTAGGATGTCTGTAGTATTATGTAGAGATGAATCTTGTTTATTTTAACGGAGAGGCATTTACTTTTCCCCAGAAATAAATGCATCGCCGCATAAATATTTAATTTCTACTTGTATCGAATGTCTGTCTTAGTACGTAGAGTGGAATCTTTCAATTCGACGGAGAGGCATTTACTTTTCTCCAGAAATAAATGCATCGCCGCATAAATATTTAAATTCTTCTTCTGTCGGATGTCCGTAGTATTATGTAGAGATGAATCTTGTTTATTTTAACGGAGAGGCATTTACTTTTCTCCAGAAATAAATGCATCGCCGCATAAATATTTAAATTCTTCTTCTGTAGGATGTCTGTAGTATTAGGTAAAGATGAATCTTGTTTATTTTAACGGGGAACATTTACTTTTCCCCAGAAATAAATGCATCGCCGCTTAAATATTTAATTTCTTCTTGTATCGGATGTCTGTCTTAGTATGTAGAGTAGAATCTTGTTTATTTCAACAGAGAGGCATTTACTTTTCTCCAGAAACAAATGCATCGCCGCATAAATATTTAATTTCTTCTTGTATCGGATGTCTGTCATAGTATGTAGAGATGAATCTTGTTTATTCTAACGGAGAGGCATTCACTTTTTTTCAGAAATAAATGCATCGCCGCATAAATATTTAAATTCTTCTTCTGTAAGATGTCTGTCGTAGTATGAAGAGACGAATCCTGTTTATTTTAACGGAGACGCATTTACTTTTCCCCAGAAATAAATGCATCGCCGCATAAATATTTAATTTCTTCTTCTGTAGGATGTATGTAGTATTATGTAGAAATGAATCTTGTTTATTTTAACGGAGAGGCATTTACTTTTCCCCAGAAATAAATGCATCGCCGCATAAATATTTAATTTCTTCTTCTGTAGGATGTCTGTAGTATTATGTACAGATGAATCTTGTTTATTTTAACGGAGAGGCATTTACTTTTCCCCAGAAATAAATGCATCGCCGCATAATTATTTAAATTCTTCTTCTGTCGGATGTCTGTAGTATTATGTAGAGATGAATCTTGTTTATTTTAACGGAGAGGCATTTACTTTTTTCCAGAAGTAAATGCATCGCCGCATAAATATTTAAATTCTTGTATCGGATGTCTGTCGTAGTATGTAGAGATGAAACTTGTTTATTTTAACGGAGAGGCATTTACATTTCTCCAGAAATAAATGCATCGCCGCATAAATATTTAACTTCTTCTTGTATCGGATGTCTGTCGTAGTATGTAGAGATGAATCTTGTTTATTTTAACGGAGAGGCATTCACTTTTCCCCAGAAATAAATGCATCGCCGCATAAATATTTAATTTCTTCTTGTATCGGATGTCTGTCGTAGTATGTAGAGTAGAATCTTTTAATTCAACGGAGAGGCATTTACTTTTCTCCAGAAATAAATGCATCGCCGAATAATATTTAAATTCCTCTTCTTTCGGATGTCTGTCGTATTATGTAGAGTGGAATCTTAATTATTTCAACGGAGAGGCATTTACTTTTCTCCAGAAATAAATGCATCTCCGCATTAATATTTGAAATCTTCAACTGTAGGATGTCTGTAATATTAAGTAGAGATTAATCTTGTTTATTTTAACGGAGAGGCATTTACTTTTCTCCAGAAATAAATGCATCGCCGCATAAATATTTAAATTCTTCTTCTGTAGGATGTCTGTAGTATTAGGTAGAGATGAATCTTGTTTATTTTAACGGAGAGGCATTTACTTTTCCCCAGAAATAAATGCATCGCCGGATAAATATTTAATTTCTTCTTGTATCGGATGTCTGTCTTAGTATGTAGAGTAGAATCTTGTTTATTTCAACGGAGAGGCATTTACTTTTCTCCAGAAATAAATGCATCGCCGCATAAATATTTAATTTCTTCTTCTGTAAGATGTCTGTAGTATTATGTAGAGATGAATCTTGTTTATTTTAACGGAGAGGCATTTACTTTTTTCCAGAAATAAATGCATCACCGCATAAATATTTAATTTCTTCTTGTATCGGATGTCTGTCGTAGTATGAAGAGACGAATCCTGTTTATTTTAACGGAGACGCATTTACTTTTCCCCAGAAATAAATGCATCGCCGCATAAATATTTAATTTCTTCTTCTGTAGGATGTATGTAGTATTATGTAGAAATGAATCTTGTTTATTTTAACGGAGAGGCATTTACTTTTCTCCAGAAATAAATGCATCGCCGCATAAATATTTAAATTCTTCTTCTGTAGGATGTGTATCGTATTATGAGAGATGAATCTTGTTTATTTTAACGGAGAGGCATTTACTTTTCCCCAGAAATAAATGCATCGCCGCATAAATATTTAATTTCTTCTTCTGTAGGATGTCTGTAGTATTATGTAGAGATGAATCTTTTTTATTTTAACGGAGAGGCATTTACTTTTCCCCAGAAATAAATGCATCGCCGCATAAATATTTAATTTCTTCTTGTATCGGATGTCTGGCTTAGTATGTAGAGATGAATCTTGTTTATTTTATCGGAGAGGCATTTACTTTTCTCCAGAAATAAATGCATCGCCGCATAAATAGTTAAATTCCTCTTCTTTCGGATGTCTGTAGTGTTATGTAGAGATGAATCCTGTTTATTTTAACGGAGACGCATTTAATTTTCTCCAGAAATAAATGCATCGCCGCATAAATATTTAAATTCTTCTTCTGTAGGATGTCTGTAGTATTACGTAGAGATGAATCTTGTTTATTTTAACGGAGAGGCATTTACTTTTTCCCAGAAATAAATGCATCGCCGCATAAATATTTAAATTCTTGTATCGGATGTCTGTCGTAGTATGTAGAGATGAAACTTGTTTATTTTAACGGAGAGGCATTTACTTTTCTCCAGAAATAAATGCATCGCCGCATAAATATTTAACTTCTTCTTGTATCGGATGTCTGTCGTAGTATGTAGAGATGAATCTTGTTTATTTTAACGGAGAGGCATTCACTTTTCCCCAGAAATAAATGCATCGCCGCATAAATATTTAAATTCCTCTTCTTTCGGATGTCTGTCGTATTATGTAGAGTGGAATCTTAAATATTTCAACGGAGAGGCATTTACTTTTTTCCAGAAATAAATGCATCGCCGCATTAATATTTAAAATCTTCTTCTGTAGGATGTCTGTAGTATTAAGTAGAGATTAATCTTGTTTATTTTAACGGAGAGGCATTTACTTTTCTCCAGAAATAAATGCATCGCCGCATAAATATTTAAATTCTTCTTCTGTAGGATGTCTGTAGTATTAGGTAGAGATGAATCTTGTTTAATTTAACGGAGAGGCATTTACTTTTCCCCAGAAATAAATGCATCGCCGCATAAATATTTAATTTCTTCTTGTATCGGATGTCTGGCTTAGTATGTAGAGTAGAATCTTGTTTATTTCAACGGAGAGGCATTTACTTTTCTCCAGAAATAAATGCATCGCCGCATAAATATTTAATTTCTTCTTCTGTAAGATGTCTGTAGTATTATGTAGAGATTAATCTTGTTTATTTTAACGGAGAGGCATTTACTTTTTTCCAGAAATAAATGCATCACCGCATAAATATTTAATTTCTTCTTGTATCGGATGTCTGTCGTAGTATGAAGAGACGAATCCTGTTTATTTTAACGGAGACGCATTTACTTTTCCCCAGAAATAAATGCATCGCCGCATAAATATTTAATTTCTTCTTCTGTAGGATGTATGTAGTATTATGTAGAAATGAATCTTGTTTATTTTAACGGAGAGGCATTTACTTTTCTCCAGAAATAAATGCATCGCCGCATAAATATTTAAATTCTTCATCTGTAGGATGTGTATCGTATTATGAGAGATGAATCTTGTTTATTTTAACGGAGAGGCATTTACTTTTCCCCAGAAATAAATGCATCGCCGCATAAATATTTAATTTCTTCTTCTGTAGGATGTCTGTAGTATTATGTAGAGATGAATCTTTTTTATTTTAACGGAGAGGCATTTACTTTTCCCCAGAAATAAATGCATCGCCGCATAATTATTTAAATTCTTCTTCTGTCGGATGTCTGTAGTATTATGTAGAGATGAATCTTGTTTATTTTAACGGAGAGGCATTCACTTTTCCCCAGAAATAAATGCATCGCCGCATAAATATTTAATTTCTTCTTGTATCGGATGTCTGTCGTAGTATGTAGAGTAGAATCTTTTAATTCAACGGAGAGGCATTTACCTTTCTCCAGAAATAAATGCATCGCCGAATAATATTTAAATTCCTCTTCTTTCGGATGTCTGTCGTATTATGTAGAGTGGAATCTTAATTATTTCAACGGAGAGGCATTTACTTTTCTCCAGAAATAAATGCATCGCCGCATTAATATTTAAAATCTTCTTCTGTAGGATGTCTGTAGTATTAAGTAGAGATTAATCTTGTTTATTTTAACAGAGAGGCATTTACTTTTCTCCAGAAATAAATGCATCGCCGCATAAATATTTAAATTCTTCTTCTGTAGGATGTCTGTAGTATTAGGTAGAGATGAATCTTGTTTATTTTAACGGAGAGGCATTTACTTTTCCCCAGAAATAAATGCATTGCCGCATAAATATTTAATTTCTTCTTGTATCGGATGTCTGGCTTAGTATGTAGAGTAGAATCTTTTAATTCAACGGAGAGGCATTTACTTTTCTCCAGAAATAAATGCATCGCCGAATAATATTTAAATTCCTCTTCTTTCGGATGTCTGTCGTATTATGTAGAGTGGAATCTTAATTATTTCAACGGAGAGGCATTTACTTTTCTCCAGAAATAAATGCATCTCCGCATTAATATTTAAAATCTTCAACTGTAGGATGTCTGTAATATTAAGTAGAGATTAATCTTGTTTATTTTAACGGAGAGGCATTTACTTTTCTCCAGAAATAAATGCATCGCCGCATAAATATTTAAATTCTTCTTCTGTATGATGTCTGTAGTATTAGGTAGAGATGAATCTTGTTTATTTTAACGGAGAGGCATTTACTTTTCCCCAGAAATAAATGCATCGCCGGATAAATATTTAATTTCTTCTTGTATCGGATGTCTGTCGTAGTATGAAGAGACGAATCCTGTTTATTTTAACGGAGACGCATTTACTTTTCCCCATAAATAAATGCATCGCCGCATAAATATTTAATTTCTTCTTCTGTAGGATGTATGTAGTATTATGTAGAAATGAATCTTGTTTATTTTAACGGAGAGGCATTTACTTTTCTCCAGAAATAAATGCATCGCCGCATAAATATTTAAATTCTTCTTCTGTAGGATGTGTATCGTATTATGAGAGATGAATCTTGTTTATTTTAACGGAGAGGCATTTACTTTTCCCCAGAAATAAATGCATCGCCGCATAAATATTTAATTTCTTCTTCTGTAGGATGTCTGTAGTATTATGTAGAGATGAATCTTTTTTATTTTAACGGAGAGGCATTTACTTTTCCCCAGAAATAAATGCATCGCCGCATAATTATTTAAATTCTTCTTCTGTCGGATGTCCGTAGTATTATTCTTGTTTATTTTAACGGAGAGGCATTTACTTTTCCCAAGAAATAAATGCATCACCGCATAAATATTTAATGTCTTCTTGTATCGTATGTCTGTCGTAGTATGTAGAGATGAATCTTGTTTATTTTAACGGAGAGGCATTCACTTTTCTCCAGAAATAAATGCATCGCCGCATAAATATTTAAATTCCTCTTCTTTCGGATGTCTGTCGTATTATGTAGAGTGGAATCTTGATTATTTCAACGGAGAGGCATTTACTTTTCTCCAGAAATAAATGCATCGCCGCATAAATATTTAAATTCTTCTTCTGTAGGATGTCTGTAGTATTACGTAGAGATGAATCTTGTTTATTTTAACGGAGAGGCATTTACTTTTCTCCAGAAATAAATGCATCGCCGCATAAATATTTAAATTCTTCTTCTGTAGGATGTCTGTAGTATTATGTAGAGATGAATCTTGTTTATTTTAACGGAGAGGCATTTACTTTTCCCCAGAAATAAATGCATCGCCGCATAAATATTTAATTTCTTCTTGTATCGGATGTCTGTCTTAGTACGTAGAGTGGAATCTTTCAATTCGACGGAGAGGCATTTACTTTTCTCCAGAAATAAATGCATCGCCGCATAAATATTTAAATTCTTCTTCTGTTGGATGTCCGTAGTATTATGTAGAGATGAATCTTGTTTATTTTAACGGAGAGGCATTTACTTTTCCCAAGAAATAAATGCATCACCGCATAAATATTTAATGTCTTCTGTATCGGATGTCTGTCGTAGTACGTAGAGTGGAATCTTTTAATTCAATGGAGAGGTATTTACTTTTATCCAGAAATAAATGCATCGCCGCATAAATGTTTAATTTCTTCTTCTGTAGGATGTCCGTAGTATTATGTAGAGATGAACATTGTTTATTTTTACGGAGAGGCATTTACCTTTCCCCAGAAATAAATGCATTGACGCACAAATATTTAATTTCTTCTTCTGTCCAATGTATGAAGTATTATGTAGAGTGGAATGTCGTAAAATTTCAACGGAGAGGTATTTACTTTTCTCCCTAAATATATGCGTCGCCGCATAAATATTTAATTTCTTCTTTTGTTCAATGTATGTAGTATTATGTAGAGTGGAATCTTGTATATTTCAACGGAGAGGTATTTACTTTTCTCCAGAAATAAATACTCCGCATGAATATTATATTTCTTTTTCTGTCGATTGGCTGTAGAATTATTTAAAGACCAATCGTGTTTATTTCAACGGAGAGGCATTTACTTTTCTCCATAAATAAATGCATCTCAAAATAAGTATTTAATTTCTTCTTCTATATGATATCTGTCGTATTATTTAGAGACGAATCTTGTTTATTTCAACGGGGAGGTATTTACTTTTCTCTAGAACTAAATTCATCTCGGCATATGGCATATTTCAAAGCTATGCAAGCACTTGTCCTACTCTTTCACCAAGCGATGAATACCTTGACCATAGAATCCTTTGGTTGCAATAGGAACCGGTTTCGAACAAAGTCCGTGACTTCCCTGTTGAAGTTAAAAGTGCGACCCTTCAAGGTCGTTTTCAGCCTACTAAATATGTGAAAGTCGTATGGCGGAAGATCCGTGCTATACGGATGGTTTTCGAATCTTGTCCATCAAAACTTCTCCAGATTCCCTCAAGGAAGTGCTTTTGTCTGTCCTTCACACGAGTTAATGACAAAGCATGTTCCCCGTACACTGCTTTCATTTTCCGATGCACTTCGCAAAATCCAACTCGTTCAGTCACTAATAAATAATAACACCGATTCGCTCTTTTTTTATTTTCTTCAAGTCCGCAGACGTTGAGGAGTAACAGCAGCAACGAATTGCATTCCGGACTATACTGTTGGCCGGCTGCCGCCGCATATGACGTGCTTCTGCGTTACTACCTATTGCTAGCCCATTTCTGCTGTAGGGATTACCTTTGTTACCTGTCGCTCTACCTTTACACGTAGGTTCACCACGCTTATACAATATTAAAGCAAATTATAACGTTTGTTCATTTTTCATTTGTTCCACTCTTATAAAATAACATTTTATATAATATTTGAGATTATAAATTTACTAGGTTGGAAAGTGTTAATAAATTATTCATAAATAATGATAATAAAGTACAGTAAAACCTGTGAAAAGAAATCTGTCAATTACTGGATCCTGTCTTAAGCGAAAAAAGTGTTGATCTTTGCGAAATGTACATAATAATACGTGCGAAAAGAATATAAAACATTTAGAGCAGACGATGTGCCTGCTAATAAGGAAACCTGTCTATAACGGATTTTTCTTTCCTATGCGATTCCGACTTAAAAGATTTTACTGTATAGCATTTATCAGATTTTTATGTCTTCAAGCCATGGAATATGGATTAAAGACATTAATGATAACTCAAACAATTATATACAAATAGAGATTCATTAAAAAGTCAATATAGTTTAAATAGGCACAGGAAGAAAGAAATGTAGGGAGAGGCAGTGTTTTATAACGGATGTGCCTATGCATCACAGCGACAGCCCTGTGTACTTTTTAAAAAATAAATAAAATAAATAATAAAAAAGGCTGAAATGAGTATTTTTTATCAGAACCCATCGCACAAGACAATTTCTAACCATAGAGGCGCAAAAATCTATGTTTTGCAGCAATTCAGTCGGGTCGAACCGAGCTGAGCTCGGCCGTACTTTTAGCTTTGAATACAGGGCCTGGCCAGAACAACAATTTGTACGGGCCGGGCCGGTCCAAAAACTTTCTTCTATGCGTCAGGCTGTCCCAGGCTTGGAATTTTAACCTATGCAGATGCAGATCTCTAACCAAGGAATATTTTCTTTATACTAGGGGGCTCAGCCCCCTACTCGCTAACGCTCGCCAACCCCCCGTGAATTGCAAATTAATTCACATGGAGACCGCTACGCGGTCACAGCTCGCTTTGCTCGCGCGCCCCTTTTTATTTTTCTAGTAATTCTAGCCGGAATAAGTACTACAATAAATCATTTGAATATATGAAATTGACAAATTTTTAATGTAAAAAAGTAATTGAAAACTCCGTTGAAAACACAACAAAAAATGCATTTAGTTGATGCTATTAATGGGCATATAAATAATTTAAATACTATAAAAAAGGATCTTGGAAACATAGTTAGCACCTATAATATTGTACAGCCCAGCTTAAACACTTACAACACGTCTTAAATACTTAAACACGGCTTACACTACGTGGTAGGAAGATAGTTTATCATCAATGATTGTTTAAATTTCGTTCAACATTTTATTATTCTAACTGATTATAGATTTCTGCAAAAGAAATTATTTTTACTTCAATAAACGGCAACAGATGGCAGCAGGGGCATTGTAGAAAGTTTATATTTTATCATCTCCGATTTTTTGTGTGAGTGAGATTCGTAAATAAATTCTAAACGAATTCATTTGAAATTAACAATATTACTCATAATTAAAAGAGGAATCATCTCAGACGCTTTGAATTACGTTCATATTATTTTATTTTTAATAATTGCTAGCTTCAGTTTCACTACTCTGACGCCATATTGGAGGCGGGGCTAATACAATCTTGTCTATTCATTGGTCTGAGCTCTGGAAACTACGGTTGTTGCCAACGATAAGGTAGAAATTCAGCCCTATTTTCGCGCCACGTAAGACAAATATATATATAGATATTTGATAAAAATTAAGCTATACTTAATTTTTTTCTAAAACTGTCATCAAAATTAGATAAACTCCAAATAAATGAATACAGTTGAAGTAATGACTATGTATCTTTTTTTGAACATTAAAGGGATATTTTTTGATAAAACTAAATTATTACATTAAAATCGCATCTTTCCAAAGACTCTGTGTTTTATCAGTTTACATATATGAATATACTTTAGTACTTGCAAAATTATACTTCTAGAACTGAAAGATTTATATTCTTATCGATTATGGGTGTAGATGTATAAGACAAGCTATCCACAAATTCAGTGTCATTATTTCAAAATAAATAATTCCTCAACTGTTTCACATAATCTTTCATCATTCTTTCAATAACCACTATTAACATCAATAATAATACAACACATATTATTGTGAAATTGCATTTTTTCAAAGATCCTCACACAATTGTCAATCAATTTAAATATATGAGTATACATTAGTAAGTATAAAATCATACTTCTACAACTAATAGTTGTACATTCTTAACAGTTACGTCTGCATAAGATGAAGAGGTCTACAAATTCAGTCTCTCTATTTCAATATTATTTGCGCCCGAAAGTTTAAATGATTATATTTATCCGTGGCGTAGCGCAATATACGACAATGGGTAATTTCACATTATCTACGATTTTCATTCCGTGATATGACGCAATGTATTTGAGTGCGCTCGTTTACCCCCTCCCTCCCCCCTCCCCCTTCGATACACCAACATCCACATACGTGTAGATAAGTAATTACATTTTATCATAGAATTAGAGAAAAATAGAAAGAGCATTTTGGTGAAAATTTTTGATTTAAAGAAGAATTAAAAGTGCAATCTTTACTTAAATAAAAAATCTATTTGATACATTTGTATACAAGAGTTTTCAGTCTTTATAAACAATATTTTTCGATCGTAGTTTTCGTAAATTTATATTTTGAATTCGATCTGAGTTCTTGTAAAATTTCTCTTTTACTCGGATGCGAGTCCACTTACTCTTTTTTGTCTTTCATTCGATCTCATGGGAAATCTTCATTCACTTCAAAGTTGAAAATGTCTCTACGAATGAAAATGCAATCTACTATTGCTGTTATTGGGATAATGTGTGAAAAACTAGAAATAACTTATGTGTGGTAATCAATACTACGCAATCAGATTTTTTTAATCATTATTTTTAGCATATAATGAATTCGTTGATTGTATATATCAATATATAAGAATGAATACATCTCTGAGTGTTCATTTTTTAACAATAAAACAAGCATCAAAGTACTTTTAAATAGCAAATTTCCATATATATTTTTAAAAATCGTATTTTAACTGAAAAAGGAGATTAGGTGCTCGAATTTTTTTCCAAAATTGGTCGCAGGAATATTTTGCGTTTGTCTTTCACATGATATATCGTATCACAAACTCACTTTCAGCAATAAATTTCATGTTACGAGGTATTTTTACATTAATATTTCTGGAAAATGGTCTCTGGTATAACAACTAACCTTCACCCGCCATACAGATCTTCATAAAGTAAAGTCCCACAACATGAAACTTTTGAAAAAAATACAGATAAACTAAGAGTAAATGATTTCAAAATCAAGGAACACAGAACACTCGCTTTGAAAATATGATTCAAGTGATTCTGCTATCTAGCCCATCTCCCCACTGAGAATTGACCCAAGAAGACGAAATGTACGTATGCTTGACATTTGAGAAAATAAGCTAACTAATTTAATTATTGTTTTCGAAACTGTTATCGTTTTAATATATTACTGGAAATATCTCTGTACTTTATTAAATAATGTCTGACGGAGTAGAGCCTCCGCCCTCTCGATCTGTCACTTCAAAAATTCAGTTCAAAACACCAAATTTGACATAATTTTATTAAATATCCTTTGTCGTTATTGAAAACTGTAGAACACTGTCCAATTTCATGATTTCCGAAAAAGAAAGCCTGCAATAGTTCTTGCCTTTATGAATAAAACTGAATTCAGGAATGTGTAAGAAAGTGGCGTTGTATTAAAGAACATCCTTAAATAAAACACAGTGTGTGAGACTATAATATTCATGATAATGGGATAGTTTAGATACAAATTTAATCCTGCATTGCTTATTTTTGAAAATAAAAGTTTGACGCTCTGCCTCAATTTTCCACCGTGAGTCAATATATTCAAAACCAAACGATTTGCGTCTGATGCCATTCTCATCCTTGCATCGAGAAGAAAGTAGAATTATTCCTGCTAGAGATGAGACGGGCTCAGCCCGAGCCCGGGCCCGACACGGGCTCGGGCTCAATTTTTATACCATCCTTCGGGCCCGGGCGGGCTCGGGCTCATTCCTTCTGAAACGGACAATTTTATTTATTCTCATATAGAAAAAATAAAAATAACTTTTTCCTCTAAAAAATTACAAATGCCATTTCAAGTAATTTTAATGTTATTTTGAGCAGAATGAATAGAAGGCGAAACAGAAATCTTATTTTTCTTTTCTAGTATTAGTAAGTTATCTTAATTGAAAATTTACGATATTTGCGACATGTCTGACGACTGGGTGATATGGCGCCAATAATATTTGTTGCTATATTTTCGTTTGTGCAGTAGAATATTTTTTAATTGGGACGTTTATTTTATTTTATTTTATTATATTAGAGATCTAATGCGAGATGAATATTTTTTTTTAGTTTTTAGTCAATCAGCATTAGTTGAGGTTTGCAAATTTTTAGTCTTTTATTGTGTGCGCGTTATACTAGCTTTTCATATGAAAACAACGTTAGTGATTCAATTTTTAATTATGAACTCTGCTCATGCTAAAGCTCTGCTCTGCACATTTACGAAGTCACTTTCATTCGTAAGTACATATAATTGTCATGTATTGTTATTTTGATAGAAAGCAATCGAAGAGTGTTTCAACTTTTTCTATAAAAGCACAAGATTTCAGAAAACGGTGTCAAATTTTTAATTTCAGCTGATTTTCAAGAACACAAAATATTGTTTTAATTCAAGAATCAATTATAAATTACGAAATACGTCTTTTATAAGAAACAGAAAACGTTGTTCGATTCTTCGTCATAGAAATAGTAATTTCTACAAATTTCCTTTATTTATTTATAAAGCACACCTCGTTAACGTGTCCATCAGATTTACTTATTGGGAGAGAGAAATATTTATATCCTTTTAAGGAAGTACATTTTATTTGATACTAAACTTCTTTTTTGATAAGATAGAATGTAAATTTCGTGTACGGGATGAACAGTTATTTTCGCGTACGAAGTTTTAAAAAATGTGATATTACTTTTAAAACAATTTTTAAATATTATGCAATTTTTTTCAGTATCGGGTTCGGGCGGGCTCCGGCTCTAATTATACAAAATGTTTCGGGCTCGGGTGGGCTCGTATTTAAAATCATCGGACTCGGGCGGACCCGGGCTCCGAAAAGAGATCCCGAACTCATATCTAATCCCTGCCTATCTCACATATTCATCGCGCTGAGCAAAAGTTCTAATAGGATTTCAATTGGCAAAAATAATTGTTTAACCTTCGGCAACAGATTCCAGAAATCATTTGGCTACTTTTCGAATAAACAGACTCGTTTATTTAAAATACAAATAATGTGCTTTAGAATTTCTTTTTTGGCAATCCGTTTATGCAAGTGTGGAAGAAATCTATTTTTATGTGTAAATCTTGTGAATATAAAACGATTAAATAAGTAGTAAATCACCAAACAAGAAAATGGTTGGCGGCATAATGATACGCGTTCGCTTTTTTATGAGCATTGGAGTAAGTTTTTGTTGTCAATTATAATTTAAATATCATATTTTGTTTGATAGCGTTTGTTAATTGATATATGTATATTAAACTACGAAAGGTTGTCAAAATTGTATGCAATTAAACTGTACCATATTTTATGCGTTTTTTTAAATATTCCAAAACGGTCCTTAAATCTATTATTATATTGTTCAATTGAAACTTTTTCAAACAACAATGAAAACCTTTTACAAAAGCTTAGAAATTTTAAAATAATAAGAATTTATTTAAATAAAAACTGATGCAGATACATTTAAATATTTCGTTTAGTACCGAAAACAAGTGACAGTTGTTTATAACAACAGCTGCAGTTTGCTTTCTCAGTAAACGAAAGTGACTGAAATTATTTAGAAATGTACAAGTACTTGATCATATAGGGCGCATTGTGTAACAATTTAATTCATAGTCTGAAACATGATTATCACAATATGAAACAAAGTACATAGGACTTACCCCAGTATCCAGTATCATTCTTCATCTAGCAAGCGAATTCAAAAACAGAATAGTCAAGTCAGCTGGGGATTTAATTTCAACATCATGATGCGCAATTACAAAGATGCCCTAAACTTTTCAAGATTTGCATGAAACTGGTCCATATTCGTTGGGAACGGTAGAGGGTAATGGAGATGAGAAACAGTTCCCGGTAATAATATACCTTCCTTAAACTAAAATTTATTATTCCTCAAGGTTTTACCTATCTGAAGTACTTTTTACTACTGACAAGCGAAGAAAATCTATTGTTAGAAATAACTTGTCCGAGTGTTGTGCAATTGTTGAATTAAATGCCACTTTTATTTTACAGTGTTGTAGAAAACAAAAATGTATTCTTTCGAAAATAACCTACTCATTTGGCAATTCAACACTGACGCGTGCGAGTAAAGTTCATTGTTAGAAAAAGCTTTAAATTGACTGTCCAATTCTTCAACTAAACGTGATTGTTAATCGAAAGTTTTATTCGTTAGCCCAAATCCTGCATTTATCCAACATAACTAATATTGCGATTGTTTAATTTTAATTAAAATATCGCCATTGTTGATATTCTCATACATTTTAACTGTATTGTTGCCTGCATCATTATGACGTCAGCATTGCGCGTCCCACAAATTTGTGCTTTACAATAGAGATTGACTTGTAGAAGTTTAATTTCTAACATACGTTTATTTGTAACCACTGTTCATACTCTCATACTCTTAGAACTATGTAATCGTATCCGCTAGAGTAAAAAATTCTTGCCAAGCTTGGCAAAATATCGACAAATTTGGTGCCAAAAATATCGCCATAAGAGAAAACTTATGAAAATGGAACTTGTATATAACGGCATTTATAATGCATTTTCATTGTGTTCAAATTGTAAGTAATTACATAATGGTAACGAATTCATCGCCAGATTTAAAGCTTCAAAACCACAACTACACCTCGCACTTATCACCAGTCTTTTGAGATTCCATCGAAAGAGTTTTGCAGAGTACTCAAATGAGGCTAATCCTGTTATCTGATTCCTCGGCGATGTAGATCACGTATAGTGTGACCTTATTCAGTGTTTTCTGCTTAATGGCGTATAACACTACATAAAATACTTAAATAAATTAAGTTAAAAATGTTTTAAATATGGACAGTAATGGAATATTGTTAGGAAAGGAAATATTTTAATTAACAAGAGTTGTAAATAGAATATTAATGAAAGGAATTTTTTATATAATAAATTTAATAGGGTATGGAATTTTTATTTATGTAATATATATATATATATATATATATATATCCCTTTTTATGGACACGATAACTCCCATAATTCTGAATAAATCTCTTCCAAACTGATACATAAAATCAAGGGGCAGAAAATCTATTTTCCAAGTTCGTTAATGGGCAAAATTGGACCAAAAGGGTGGAAATGGGGAGGGGTTTTGTAAAAAAAAAAAAAAAAAAAAACATATTGGCTTAATTATGATACATATTGAATCCGTTTAAAGTTATTATTACATCTAGAAAAAGGCCAAAAAATTTTGTATGACAGATTTTTGATAACATTAAAAATGGTCTCAAGGAGCGAAACAGATAGGGTTTTAAGAAATAAGAAATTAATAACGTCGTCCATTCACAAGATATCAAATCCGCTTAAATTTATTATAAGTTTTCTTACTATTAACTACAATTTTTATATTGACAAGTTTTTGATTGGACCAACTCTTACAGAAAAAATAATTAAAAACAAAAAGATGTAACGCGGAACGCCCCCCCCACCCCCACTCCAATAAAAATAGATTTTATCAGCGCAGCGCATCACGTTAAATTTGTACTTAACTTCGAAATCTACCTGTGTCTGTAGGCCGAGCCGGGAGAGATTTGTTTTTTAAAGATTTAACTTATCTAAAGACTTACGAAATTGAGATTTTTTAACAAATGATATAAACAGATTTTAAAACAAAATCTATGGGCTATTATGCTTGTTTATGTATGAATTTATAAAAAAATGGCTTCTGATTACACGTATTAGACAAGTTTCTTCTGACATCATAAATAGCTACTTTATTTTGAAAACATTTAATACTTAATGAAACAATTTCTTGTGTGTGCGAAACAGTAAGTAAGCTGCCAGAAAGTACCTTTTTATTTTCGTCCAAAAACCATTTTCCCTATCTCGCTAAAGCCCCTATAAGAGACAAGTACCTAATCATATAGAGCGATTCCAGTAACACCTTAATTCATAGTCGGAAACTTGAAACGTGATACAATATAAAACAAAGTAGATAAGACTTACCCCAGTAACTTTCTTTATCCAATGGGAAAAACTAATCAGCTAATAGTCCAGCCAGGCAGGGGAGGTTAATTTCAACGGCATGATATACATTTACAAATATGCCCTTAGCTCTTTAATGTTTGCAGAAACCTGGTCGATATTCATCAGGATCTGTGGAATGTAACGGATATGAGAAACAGTTCAAAGTCCTAAAATTTCTACACTAAACTAAAATTGAGTATTCCTCAAGACGTGGTACACTTTGCTATTGGCGTACGAAAAAAAAAATCATTATTAGAAGTAACTTGTTCGATTGTTGTCCTATTGTTCTATATAACAAACAACTGTTATTTTACAGTATTATAGAAAACAAAAATGCATTCATTCAAAAAGAACCTACACCAATACAGTAAAATTCATTTAGAAAATGATAAACGATGCTTGTTCAATTATTGAACTAAACAACGCTTTTGTTATTAGAAGGTTTTAATGACCTCGCTTTGTATGTATGGCTCAAAGCTTGCAACAGCCGATTAATCTTTATTGATTATTTGGCACACTTATAGATCTTGCATAAGAATAGAAATGAAAAAAAATTGGCCGGATTCGCGCATTAAAACATCCCCCAAATCTTGCATTTTCCCGATAGAAATATTTCTATAAATGTTCTTTTTTCTCAAAATGGCGATCGCCAGCAGTTCCGGTCCTGGCAAGCATTGAACAGCAAAAAATCTCTTTGTCTGGCATATTTTATACCGCAGTGCCAAATTAACTATTTGAAATACGGAGAGACATCAAATACGGAAAGACACATCTATGTACTTTTCTTCTTTCTATACCGGTGCAATTCGTTTAAAGAAATATCAATAATAACCCATTCAAAAATTTATTTCTTTTTGCTTGTTTTTTTTTTCTTCCCGTCTGTTTAAGTCCGCATCAACCTCACTTATATAGGTACGGAAAAAAAATTGCGATTTGTTTTTGATTTTTTTTATTATTCTTTAAAAATAAATTTCAAACATTTAAGATTCAAAAAATTCTTTAGTTAGAACCAAATTTATAGACCAAATTAAGGTTAAACGAATTAATTTTGAGTTTTGCGCTGTTATAATATACTCTGAGACTTTTCTAACTAATAAGTAACTTAGCACAAAATTTTTTGTGCAAATTTTATTTTTTTTAAATAATAATAATAAAAAAAAAAACATTTATTATCCGAAATCTTCGTTAAGGGGCTTCTTCACTCACGCGAAAACACTCGTTCGATAATATTAATGGTATGGGAGATTTTTTTAATAACTAATTTGCATTTGAATATTTCTAAACGATTTTTTTTTGCATTGAATAGCTGAGGTTGGCCTCTACAATCGCCCCTTTTTACTTTTTCGATTTTGTTTGTGGTTTTTTCTTTTAATAAGGATACTTTCACTTTCGGACATACAAACAAAATCGAAAAAATAAAAACTAGTATGTTCTGGCCATCACAAAAATTTCTTCTGTATAAATCATATCGTCTGCAAACAAAAATTAAACGACAATCTACAATTTTCAGACGCAGTTATCGAGGAAATCATGAAAAATATAGCATAGCAACGACACTTGTTGGGCGGTGTACACCCAACCTCATAATGATCTATTTTTGTCAAGGTCTAACAGAATATAAAGTTTAGTGAAATTCCGAGCACGAGTTATTGAGATACAGCTATAGCGAAAATCGTGAAAAATGCAGTATAGCATCGCCACCTCTTGGGCGATTTAGACCAATACCTAATCAGTGACTATTTGTGTCAAGGTCTAACAGAATATGAAGGTTGATGACAATCCGTGCATTACTTCTTCAGTTAGAGCTATTGCGCTAATCGTGAAAAATTCAACATAGCAGCGCCACCTGTTGGGTAATTAAGACCAAAAACGAATCAGCACTCATTTATATCACGGTTTAACTGAATCTAAAGTTTTATAAATTTCCCTGCATTAGTTCTTGAGATATAGCGCACAAAAATTTTTTGTCACAGACGGACATTTTCGAAAAATAGTCCAATCGTATTCAAGACCTCCTAAAACGTATAAATTCGTCGAAAACCGGAAGTGAAAGTTTTCATGAATCCAGTACTTAAAATACAAGAAAGTAAAAACAGCGTTCGTAGAGATAGACCTCAGCTATCTAATGCAAAAAAATAAAATAAAAAAATGTTTAAAAATATTGAAATGTAACTGAGATATTTAAATAAAGCTGACCGATAGGTTTAACATTGGTGAACGAGCGCTTTCGCGTGAGTGAAATAACCCCTTAACTGAAACAGGGGATTTATTGTCCAATTAAAAGGCAAAGTGGCTGCTTTGTATTAACGTGCGAATCCAATAAAACATTCGTTACATGAAATTGCGTTCTTTAGCCGAATCACAAAATAGTCAATAGAATCTTCGTTAACTGAAATATTCGTTAGCCAAGATATCACTATATTCAGTTACGAAGTTAATTAGATTTACGAGATTGTAAAAAAAAAGGAGTTGTAGAAAATAATAATTTCTTCTTGTTATTTTAAGGATTTTAAGTTTGTTTATATTGTTTAGGAAAAAAGTGACATAAAAAATACAAAAACGAAGTAATTGGATGAAAATTCCTTTTTTTTTTTTACAAAGTGAAAATGCTTATTTCCATCATGAGGATTATTTAAGTTGCACTCTTGTCTAATTTCATTTCACCCACATTTTAGAAAGTGAGCTGTTATAGAAAATTACAAAATTGATACGTTACGAAAAGCTTTCAGCGATAAAAAAATGACGTCACATTTAAAATTAAATTTGTATTTTTTATTCCTTAATATCAAAATTTTATTACGATTGTATCATAATGACGTACTTTACACTTGCTACACCATTTCATCCATTGTGATATCAGATCTCAGGATCCAACGCAAAGATTGGAACTACTCGAATTATTAGTAAAATTAATCTATTTTTAGTTAATATAGTGCACAAAACTATTTATTTTTTGTTTGTAAACTAGTATTTATTGTTAATTAATGATAATTCATTAAAATTTACCTGAAATCATGGATTATCATGCGAAATTCGAAGCATCTTATATATGAAAAATTGTGATACTGAGGTAATGGGTATGCATTGTTGAATTAAACAATTGTCTTTATTGTTGAATTTCTCACCGTGAATGAAAATATTTTTAGCAGCGGATGTAATTGTTGCGAATTTTGGAATAACAATGAAGAGATTCAGAAAAAATTAGATTGTGTGATTATTGAAAAAAGAATAAAATATCGTTATTGAAATGCATTGTTGCGGCAAGTTTCCTTCAAGAAAAAGGAGATTTTAAATTAACCATTTGCAGGTAGCGTATAGCTAATACATAATAACGTAATAGCAACGTAATAGCAAAACGTAATAACGTAATGCTAAATGCTAACGTAATGCTAACGTAACGTAATGCACGCCTAAATTAATAAATTTAGGCGTGAAAACTCTCAAATCAAGAAATTTCCACCGTAAAGTCTAACAAAAATTAATCAGCACCAATTTTTATTAAGGTCTAATTGAATAAAAAATTTTATTAAATTCCGTGCATTAGTTCTTGAGATACATTTGAGTGTCAATGTGCACAATGTCGTTTCGATTGTAAAGATAGAATGACTATTAAAAAAAAAGAAAAAAGACATAGGTTTGACATTTGTTATGAAAGAAAAGACATAATAAAAAAAACTTCTTCCCCGAAAATTAAAATGAGTTAAAAATTGACTAAGAAATTCCATGTTTACATACAGAAATCAAGTTGAAAAGGGTGTAAAAATATTTTTACAAACAAAAAAGGAAAAAAATAAAAATAAAAATAACTACCGATTTTAAAAGAGATTTTTAATTGCCGAAAAGTGTTGCCTTCTTTTAAAATAACAGTACATTTCAAAGTGGCATTTACTCTGTTTTTTTTAACTTTTCAAAAACAAAGAAAAATATAATTGTTATTTAAACTACCTTTTTGTGATTTTTAAATTCATTTCTCCGTTTAATGATAAATCCGTTTTAAGTGTTTAGCCTAATATAATCAATTTTGTCCTCTGCAACTTTTGATTTTTTAGTAATTTTTCATGTGGTTCTAGCGTTTTTTCGCATTCAGAGGTGGTTTTTGAAGTTTTTTCGCATTCAGAGGCAGTTTTTGAAGTTTTCGTATTCAGAGGCGAGTTTTTTCGATTTTAAATGCGATTTTCAATGTGATTTTTAGCGTTTTACAACGCTGATTTTTTGACATTCGTGAAAGAATTTTGGTTACAGTGTTTTAGTCTCTGTACTAAATTTTGTCGCCTATTATTTAATTTTTACTTTTTAAATTTTTTCTGCGGGTTTTTTATTTGACGTTCGCGTTGATTTTTCCACATTAGTAAATATAAATCCGCTTTTAAACTTTTAGCACGATGTAGTAAATTTTGTCAATAAAGTTTTTTCGGAATCTGTTCAGCGAGCTCTGAATTTTTCGCGAATTTTTTTCATGATATTTTTCGTGCTTCGCAGCAATTTTTGGACATTCGTAAAAGAAAATCCTGCTTTAATTTTTTAGCCCAATATAGTAAACTTTGCCCTGTGCGAAAATGTCGTATTATCATCGGAAATACACCTTTGAGCATCAGTTTTATTATTCTCTCCTATTTGGAAATGAGTCAAAAATCGATTACAAAATTCCCTGTTTCGTTACTTAAAGAATATTCGTTACTTAAAGGGGGGGGGGGAAGAAAAAACTACTGATTTTAAAAGAGATTTTTACTTTTTTATTTTCATTTATTTTTACGAAAAGTGTTGCCTTCTTTTAAAATAACAATACTTTTGGAAGTGGCGTTTAAATCGCTACAATTCGGACAAATATTTTCCCGTAAACGAGATAGTCAAAACATGCATCTTAGTTTGCCTTTTCTTCTGAAAATGCGGTAAAACACCAAACCCTTTAATTTACGAATCGAGTACTGTTAACATTTTTTTTTGAATTGGGACGTTGGGACAACCGAGGAAGGTAATACTACAAGTGTTTTCGTGACCACAAGATTCCTGCCGAACGTCTCAGAATATTAAAATTGCGGTCAGCTGCTGACTGAAAACTTGAGCGACGGAGCAAGTTTTTCCCTTCTAGGACCTAAAGACATCTACGTTCTATCGGGTTTAGGCAGAAAGCTTTAGTTTAAAATATAATCACGTCAACCCTTTCGAAAACTTTTTTACTGTAAGTGAATTTCGCTTTTTTAACTATTTCTCCTACCTTTAAAAATCCGAATTGGCGTTTATAAACAAGATACGAAAAACTAAAAATACTGCTCCTAATCTACATCCCTTTGTTTTGTTTTTTTTAAATCTGGTATTCGTTTTGAAAATTTTTAATTTTAACTCTCCGAAAAATATCCTTTCCAAAACTCACTCACGCGATTTTCGTTTTTTGAATCGGCATCGACTCGGGAAATGCAAGTACGGACAAACAGTAGACTCCAGATCATAGACACGTTCATTTTCTTCAAAACGCACTGTTGGGTTTTAAAAAATATCTACCGTAACCCTTTCGAAACCGATCATTTACGTAACCTACTTTCGCGATTTTCGCTATTTTGGCAATGTTTACCCGTGGTTAAATTTCAATTCTACTAGGAAATTTGGTTGGGTCGAGTGTTCTGAAAAGGCCTCTTCCAAAACAGACTGCGCCTCCTGGCGGTGGAAGGTGGAACTATTGGAGTATCTCTGGTTCTATGGGCCCGATTACGACGGGGTTTGGCTCATTCGACTTCATATCTATAGCCTTAAATATTTTATTTGTTGCACTTTCGACCGCCAGGATGCGCTTTCCGATCTTTGGTTTTATGAGCCCGATTACGACGGGGGTTGCCTCATTCGACTTGATTTCGATAGCCTTACAAATTTCAGTCGTATTCGTATGGAACAGATTATTAATATCTCGGTCCCGGGCAACGCCGGGCGGGCTTGCTAGTGAATAAATAGATACCGTATATACTCGCGTATAAGCCCGTTCGCGTATAAGCCCCCCCCCTATTTTGAAGGACAAAATATTGGTAAAATTCTTGACCCGCGTATAAGCCGACCCTAAAAAATTCCAAAGACAAAAAAAATTCCACATGTTTTCGGACAAAAATTACATTTTTATTAAAATTTTAAACAAGTAGAATTAATTACCTAAAAAACTAAGAAACATCAAATGGTTCACTCGGATTCGGAATCAATATCTGAATTACCGAAAAGTTCGATAAAGTCCCGTTCTGTTGCTTCTTCGTCATAAAAATCTGACTCAGGATCTGATGAATTTTCATCATCATATTCGTAGATGAAATCGTCCTTAGTGGCATCCATCTCATTGCTAATACAGCACTTTTTAAATGATTTAACAATCATATCACTTGGAATTGACATCCACGCCTCTTTGACCCAAGAGGTAATAACATTGATTCCCGCCTTATTTAAATTGCCGCCCTTTGTTCTCTGCACATATGGCGAACACATCCACTCAATCCAAAATTTTCGCAATCTATCTTTAAATGGTTTGTTGATGCAAACATCAAGTGGTTGCAACAGTGATGTGAGTTCACCTGGTATAACAACCATCGACGAATTTAGTTTTTTAACTTTTTCTTTCACTTCGTCGGCTAAATGTATCCCATTCAAGCATGGATGGTTTCTTAAATACTGCTCCGGGACTTTTGCCCCACACATTTTCCAACCAATCAATGGTTTCTATTTCATCCATCCATCAATTTTTTTTGTCCCCTGATAATCACTCCAGTGAGAAATTTTACGTTAGATGGAATTTTCTTTCTCTTAAATATAATTACTGGGGGCAATTTGGAGCCATCTGCTAAGCAAGATAAAACAACGGTGAAACGAGTTTTATCGTGACCTGTAGTTTTGACGAACACAGATTTTTTGCCAATTGAGTCTACAGTTTTATTGCTGGGTAAATCAAAAGTAACAGGTGTTTCGTCCATATTTCCTATTTGCGATAAATCTAAATTTTTCTTTTTTCGAAGACCAATGACAAACCTTTGAAAAGATTCAACTTTTTCTTCGAGCAGTTTTGGTAGCTTTTGGGCGATTTTAGTAATTTGGCGAAGGCAAAGTCCATAACGATTCATAAATCGTGAACACCATCCAGCTGATGAAAAAAATGTTTCTGGACTCTTGTCCTTGAAAGGTGGATTCTAATACAGCTTTCTCATTGGTGATTTTTCAGAACAACATAAAAATAGACGAAAAAACTACTAAAATTCAACCAGAAAACACAGTCTACCAAGCAGAGCTGCACGCGGCCATAACAGCAATAGAATGGGCAATAAATTCTAACTTTAATAAATTTCAAATTTTATCAGATAGTCAATCAACAATCCTTTCATTAACAAATCAATTTCCAACACTTAAAGCAATTTATGATATACAGCAACTAATACATCAAAATAAAAACAAAATATTTTATCTAACATGGGTTAAAGGACACGCGGGTACAATAGGCAACGAACTGGCGGACAAGCTGGCTAATGATGCTGCTCAGTACTCCAACCTTCCAGTAGAGCGCGGAATAAAATTTCCACGCTCATATTTAAATAAATGTATCAAAGATCAATTACTGGAAAGGTGGCAGTACAACTGGGATAACTCAGGGAGCGGCAGATTTACGTATCAGCTTGTGCCAGAAGTCAACACTAAATTAATAACTAAAGATAAAGTCTCAATATATTATTTCACGGGCTGCGGCAGTTTTCCTACATTCTTAAATAAAATCGGTAAAATGGATAATGATCTATGTGTTTGTGGCCAGAGGGGTGATCCTATCCATTATGTCTTCGGGAAGTGTAGATTTATGAAATATAAATTTCATAGGAAATTTCCAACACTCCTCGAGGACATGATGGATATTATCAATAATAATGAATCACTAGGCAAATTATATCAAAATTATAATATCTTAAATGAGAAATATTCTTTTATAAAATACAAATTTTATTTTTAAATCTAAAATATTTTTTAATCCTGCTATTGCTCGTCCTGTGAAGGTTATTTCGCTTCATGGAGACGGTTGTCCTCTTAATTTGCGGTGTTATGTATCTTTAACTATATTTTCTGTTTATAAGTGTTTATTCATCAAGTATATTACTCTAGTTTTATTCATTGTATATAAGTGATTATTATTCAAATATAAATTTTCCATTGTTTTATTCATCGTGTATATTTGTATATTATTCGAGTGTAGTATTCATTGCATCACTCATTACAATTAAGTGTATAAATGTTCGGAAAATCTTGCTAACAATTAAATAGTTAAAATAATCATTATAATTGATTATCTAGTAAAATGTAAATATATCAAGTGTACTACCTGTAAATACATAATTGTTACTTTACAATTCATATATTCATTCATCTACTTCTTGCATGGTTAATCATGAGGGCAGACATTTCTTAGGGTTGTCTTTTAAAGAATGGAAAATGTTGTTAAACTTAGAAAATTACTGTTATCATCTTGCAAAGAGCTATTATGTATAATGTGTAAATATTGAAATTTGTAAAACATGTAACTTATATAATTATTGTGTATACATTTTTTTTTTTTTAAATCTACTTACCTGTAAAAAACTGTAGCTTTAAATATTGTGTATATAATCTATAATATTCAAACATTGTATAAAATCAGGCACGCCCTGAATAAATAGAGCTGCCATTTGTGAATTAGAGTTTGTATAATTTACTATAATTTACTTTTCAATATGTAAATGTTTTTCCATGGCACGCCCTGATAAATAGGGCTGCCACTTATGATTGATGGTGTAAGAAATTTTAGTTAATCCGGAGACGGTGGTGTCGTTTGGACGGTAGAGACCTTCCTGCCTTGAGCTTGGGGCTTGTCCCGATCATATGCCAAAAGCGGATCCTCAAGGCGGGTGACAGCCAGACAGCCAGTCATCATTAGACATTTTTAATGCTTGTAATCGTGTTCCAGTTCGCGTGGTTACACAGCCACTTTCGCGCCATTGCTAACTCCATTGATTTAATTCTTTCTCCATTTCAGGAAATGCAGCTATTCCCGTTCTCAACGCTTTTTTTGTTTTTTGGCATAGCATTTAAAGTCAGTTTATTTTTCCGCCATTCTCTCACTTGTTTTTCATTTATTCCAAACTGTCTAGCTGCGGCACAGTTATTATGCTCTTCAGCATACTTCACGACTTTTAACTTGAAAGAAGCACCTTATGCAGCACGTTTGGTTTTTAAAGTTTCCATTTTGCTAAAAACAAGAATGCGAGAAAGAAAAAAATGTCTTACATAACCAAACGATCACTTACTAGAGCAGAGAAATATGAATTACCTAGTCAGAGATAAAAGCGTGAATAAATGAACGGAATCAAGGTCAATTTTCCTTTTCCTGTCTCTCTCACGCAAGCCCTCTAAATCACATGTTTTGACTTCCACCCATGCGCTGCTATGCCAGTCAGAAAGCTGTATGGCTTACAACTTTTCTCCTCAAATATGACCCGCGTATAATCCGACACCTCCTCTTCATAAGACAATTTTAGGTCAAAATTTCTTGGCTTTTACGCGAGTGGTAATACCATAATCCAAAATGTCTTATTTCAAAATCAAAATATTTTTTTTTTCATATTTACACGCACAAAAAGTGAAAACTATTATCGGTGCTGGAAAAAATGCTATAGGCGAGATTTTCTCCATGCTCAAGCAATTACCAAATGTTCTCTATACTTTGAACACCACAACAGTAAGAAATGGCATTCTTCTGCTATCAAAATTAACCGAGTTATGATACTTTGAACTTGATGTAATTTCTGAGCTTGCTTCCTTAAAAAAAAAAAAAACGATTTATTAGTGCTAAAAAGCTCCGAAATTTCATAAAATTCAACGTATCATAACTCGGTGAGTTTCAGACTTAGGAGAGTGGAACTTTTACTGGTTTTACTTCTCAAAGCATGGAGAACTTTAAAAAATATATATATAACGTATAGAAGCCGCGTATGCCCCAGCAGTGGCTGAGAGCTTCTACTCTCGAAGCTAGTAGACGGGAGGTGCTGGACTCATACGCTTGTAGCGCTCGTTAACCTAATCGTTCGAAGTTTTCCGTGGTTTTCTTCGAACCTTGCCGTAAATACGGGTTAGGATCCATTAGAAAGACCCTCACGGATGGCACTCTTCGCTAGGGTTTATATTCCTCGAGTAGATAATCGGCCGTCATAAATCAACCAACCAACCAGAACCCACGTGTATAAAAAATTAAAAAGTGTAACTTTTCGAAAATTAATCGCAGTGATATTTTATAAACATTATGTTCAATCCTACTATTTTTTAAACATGTTTGTAATTTGCACTGCATACGTTTCTCCAAAAGATGAAAAGTTAAAGCGCGTATCAAAAGTTTGGGACACCCTGTATAGGACGTTTCTAAAGTAATGAACAAAATTTACCAGTTTTCATCAGGAGAAGCAATATTCGTCCTGTGCTTGCCTGGTAAAAAATTTCGTCAACTGGAAACAAGACCCGAACACAACACATTTCAACCCAAAAACAACCCAATCTTGAAGTGAAGAAAATCATTCATATTTTAATACAAATATTAAAAAGTAGTCCAGAATTATATATCTAATATAACTTTTTTTTTCTTTTTTGTATATAAATGGACACGTTTACGCTCATTAATATACAATTTTTCTTTTTTTTTTTTCAAATAAAAAGTATTTAGGGTTTCCTGTTAAAAAAATCCGAAACTGAACCGGACGAATCAAATCTCAACTCGAAACCAACTGTCAATAAAAAAGCGAGCGTCAAACATGCCCGAATCAAACCGCCGCCGGTCGCGTCAGGTACGGGTTAGCTAACCCGATGCAGGACTCTCTTTTACATGGAACTACGAACTTTTCTAGTTCCATGGTGATAAGTGAGTTTTCAAGTTCGGTTTGCGTTTTTAACTTTAACTACATTTTTTTCATATTACGTGGAATGATTGCTTATACACAGACACAGTCTAGCGACCGACCCTTGCCGGATTTATTAATGGAAGAGCTCCATCAATCTATCAAAGTTGTTAATTTTATTAAGGAAAATTCAACAAATTCCAGACTATTCAAATCATTTTGTGAAGAGATTGACAGCATCCAGGCTAATACATCGGCTGATAAGTTCCTGGTTTGGCACACAGATGGCATTCCAATCACTGAACCGATTCTTTTTTTAGTAAATACTAACCTTTTAAAAGGTAGCAGAAAAATGTCATGACGAGTCACCTTGTGGATAAAACGTTAGAGTGGTTTTAGTTGAACGACTTTGTTGATGAACAAAAAAAATGGATAAACAAGAATTGTTATTTGATGGGATAAAAACAGTGTTCAAACAAAAGTTTGGCTTGATAAGCGTTTTCCGGATACTGCACCAGGTAAATCAACCATTATTGACTGGTTTGCTGAATTTAAACGTGGTCGTACGGACACCAGTGATGCACCACACAAAAGAGGTGGTTACTCCGGAAAACATAAAAAAAGTCCACAAAATCGTTTTGGGGAACCGTAAAGTGAAGTTGCACGAGAGAGTCTGAAGATATCCAAAGAACGTGTAGGTTTTATTTTGAATGAACATTTGTATATGAAAATGCTGTGGTGGGGTGGTGCAAAAAGCAAAGTGGGTACCGCGCGTATTGACTTTTGACCAAAAATAACAACGAGTCGATGATTCTAAGCACTGTTTGGAGTTTTTTCGTTATAAAATTATGTTATTTTTTATAAAATTATTATTATTATTTATTTTTTAAATTATTATTATTATTTATTTTTTAAATTATTATTATCATTATTATTATTATTAAATTAATATTATTTATTATTAAAGTTATAACGTTATAAAGTTATAAAGTTATGTTAAAAAGTTGTGTTTTCTTTATTAGACCGGGAACTTATCAGCCCATGTGTTGTAATACTTTTACTCACAGAAATTAAGTGGCTTTCGCGAAGAGAAGGGCAAGATTGTTTGGATTGAGGCATGGAGTTCAAGTTTCTTTTAAGATCATCCTTTTGAGCTGAGCTCTAAATTTCATGAAAGAGAATGGCTTGAAATACTTTCATACTTATTTTATTCTTTTTTTCAGAAATAAACTTAATTTAGGATTACAAAATATTGCCATAACCATTTTTAAGGTGTCTGACGAAATCGAATCTATGATTAAAAAATTAAATTGTAAAAAATTCGTAATCTTGCATCAAAAAGATACTTTACAGATTCTTAACTGAAAAAGAACTAAAATTATCTGAAGTAGTAAAAACTAGAATAATGTCTCACTGAAAGGGACTTAAAATGTCGTTTAGACAATACTCTCCGAAGCGTAGTAGTGACTATAACGGGATTTCAAAAGCTTTTAACGATTTGGTTCTTGCAAGAAGCCAAATATTTATAATTTCTGAAAAAGAAAATTTGATTGAACGACTTCAATAACGACTCTCTTTACAATCTGATTTAAAGAAGAAAAAAAAGAAATATCATTGACTTTTGGATACCAGTGAAAGAAGAGTATCAAGAATTTAGTGATAAAGCTGTTGAATACTTATTGCCGTTCGAAAAACAGTGCTTGTTGAAAGAGCACTATAGTCTTATTCATACATTAAGAAAAAATATCGCAATAATCTTGATGCTGCCTCTGACGTGAGATTATATCTGTCTTCGTTTGGACCTCATTCTAAGTAACTCAGTTTCATGAATCAAGCTGAAGGATCCAATTGTGAGTATGAAAAGCCATGTTTGACTAATTGTATATCATGATGCAAAATTGTTATAAACTTTCATCTTAACTAAGTAAAAAATTCTTTTAATGCTACGATGATTTCTAATGGTGTTTAGCTGATAATATAAAATAATATATATTAATTTTAAAATGCAAGATAAAAAAAAAAAAAGATTAGAAATATCAATGCAATTTGTGTCGATTTATTATTTAGCTATGATAAGAAGATTACCAATTTATTATAAAAGTATGTTTGCGTTATGTGCGTGACGAGAGGGGGCGTGTTTATGATAGAATTGGGGTACCCCGAAATGAAGAGTCTAAGCAAGGGGTACGAGAAAGAAAAAAGTTTGGGAAGCACTGCTATAGATAATCAATAAGAGTTGTAATTTTCCCAAATGAATGTATGTTTTCTTTACCAATCAGTATGATTGCTTTAAAATAATTAAATGGATTATCTATGTTTGCTTAGGATAGTAACTCAATAATTTGAAAGATAATTACTCACAAAAAAGGAATATTTGATATTTCAAAGTCGACAATGTACAATTCAGAGTTAACTTTTATTTCATATCAGATCAATCGACTGATACTTCACAACAGCAAGTCATTAGAGTTGTTTTAATAATGTGTGTTTATTTTTGTCTCATTAGGCAATGTTTATTCCTTTATATGTTCCTTTTAACGTTCTTGTTATAATAAAGACTCTTATTCTGACACTTATTAAAGACACGTATACAGTGCGTTTCCATGAAATAGATGGTATATGCAAAAAAAAAGATAAATACTTTTGCCAAATCAAACTAAATGTATTGCAGCGTAAGATGATTATTTAACACGTGAGTATTGGCGCAATTACCGATGATAAAAAAGCACTGTTTTTTAGTAAATAAGTATTACATAATACCGATTATCAATGTTTGTTTATGATAGTACAACAATGATGACAGTTATGATAGTGCACAATATTTTGAACGAAAATTATTCATACAAAACCAAATTTGATATTTCACAATCGTTAGTGTATAATTCACCGATTGCTTTTACTTCACACATATCAGATCACTATTCAGATATTTTATAATAACTGCTATTAATTATTTAAATAAAATAAGGGATTTTTTTATTAATCTATAGCCAATGTTCATCCCTTCATGAGTAGGTGACTTCTTTGTTATAATAAAGACACTTATTCAGATTTCAGTATTTTAAATGAAACAGAATCACAAAAATACATTTGCGAAATCTGACTAAATGTATTGCCAAGCAAAATGATCACTTAACACGTGAGTATTGGCCCATTTACTGATGTTAAAAAATAAATACAATCTCCTAGTAAAAAATGTAATTACTTAGATTACACAGTTTTTCCATTAATGAGATGATTTGGCTACGATTAACACTTTTATGAAGTGAGACTAAATATATGTTTAATTAGTTCGATTACTTAAGGAGTGTGTTGTGTATTTTCGCATATACTAACGTAAATATTAATTTTTTTTTATCCCCTTGGCCATAATTTTTACTGTAATTTTTGAGTATTTTATTGAATCTGTCGAAATAGGATGAAATGTTTTTTAATGCTGTAAAATAACGAAAAAAAGTTTTATAATGTTTTAGTTGTTGATGTAGTTGAACATTTTTATAGATATTATGATTATGAATACCTACTATCAACAAGCATGACGGTTTGTTAATTTATCTTGAGTGTACAGAAAGACAAACATACTTAAAAAAAAATGTTATTTCTTTTAAGTTGGAAGAGACAATAAGAAATAATTGAAGAGGATAAAAGTGATAAAGTAATATGAAAACTTAAAAAAAGAATCCCAAAACTATTATATATTTTATTTTGGATTTTACTGTCTGAACTAAAAGTTTAATTTATTAGAAAACAGCTAAATTGAATGATTACAAATTTTTTACAATCCGAAAGATAATGTTCTCTGTAAAAGGCTTTTGTTGTCAAGAACCGATCTGAAGTAATCAAACCTGATAAACAGGTAAATTATAAGCATATTTGGTAAAAATTGAAGCATTAAAAGTTGACGAATATTTAGTTTTAATAAAAAATTGATTGTACATGATTTATGCTTGCTTTCTTTTTTTATCAATCTGACACTACACGGAAATCTTGAATGTTAGTGAGTTCATATGTGATTATGAATTAAATAGAAATTTATTTTTGAAAATTAATTTCATGAAATAAACATGTGTAGTATAACGTACGATACAGAGCAAGTCTAATAACGAAATATTTTCGTTACTTTATTTGATGCTTAGTTCAATATTTAAGAAATAATTAAAGATTGTTTGTTTCTAATAACTTATATTTAAACTTAATATCATGCCGAAATAATATCCTGTCTATAACTTCTATCATACGACGAAAAATATTTGAAAAGTAAGTTAAAAAAAAAAGGTTCGACGCGCATTTTAAATTTCCATGTTATAATCATCAAAAGAAACACGCTTCTTGTAGAATTTACGTAAATTTTGAAAAACATTCTTGCAGTTAAACCAATATATTTTTAAACACTGGCAGGATTTTATAGGTAATTTGAAAAAAGTTCAGCTTTTACAACTTACAAAGCCTGTGTAAGTTATTATTATAATGTTCATTTGAAATTATTAGGATAATTAATATTAATTGACGATTGTCAATTGTCAGATTAATAATTCTGTATTCGTATAACTTTTTCATAAAACCAATCTGAATCGATATACTGATAATACTCATTTTAATCAGTTTTTTAAACGGAAAACATTTGAATAATTTTGAGCAAAGTCTGTTTTTGAAATTTTCAATACCTTTAAATAAATATATTATTGTTCAAGTGAAGATCACAGAGAATATTTTCTGTTTTAAATGATCTTTCGCTGGGTTATTCAGCAATTAACCTAACTGTGTAATTGATAAATTTCGATCAATACTTTGATTGAATTTTTATTGAATTGATATACTGATAATACGCATTTTAATCAGTTTCTCAAATGAAAACATTTGAATAATTTTGAACAATGTCTGTTTTCGAAATTTTCTACACATACCAGTAATATGTGATTGCTCAAGTGACCATAGCTGATACCATAGGAAATGTTTTCTATTTTAAACTATCCTTTACTGGGTTATTCAGTAATTTATTCTGGTTTACCTATTGTATACGCAACTGACTACTGTATACGTAACTGATAAATTACAACAAATAGTTCTAATGGGTAAATACTTTCTAAAGTATTTATCGCCCTGATATCATTCTCTGAAAAAAAAAAGATCGGTTGAGTGTGTTTGTTCATTTATACACTGAAGGTATGTGGATACTAACACTATGTAATTATGTATACTTACCTATACTGAATGCAGAATTTTTACAATTGTCTTAATTTAATGGTGTCACTTTTGGTGACAATAGAACAAAAGTACGTTGATGACTAACTTTACGGTTGAAAAAAATATGGTTCTGAAAAAAAAGCTTCAGGCTTAAAATGTTCAACAACATTTATAATTATTTCATTCAATTATTATTTAGTTCAAGTGCAAATCGTAGATTATTTTCTTTTTAAATATTGCCCTTACAGAATTTTCAAGCAAATAATATCATCAAATTTTAGCTATATAATCGCTTATTGGAGTAAATGAAAATAAATATTCTACAATCAGACGCGTTTCATGGAATATAATTATAAAAAAAACTACGTACTATGTTGTTATGATGATATATGTTTCAGCGAATATAAAATTTTGCGAATTCGTCTAATTTAATCGCTGTAATTTCGGAAAGTATAATTGATAGTTGCTTTTGAAAAAAGTTTGTTGCAGCAATGATTTACTTTCTAACATGTATAATACTTTACTATATTAGTATTGTCATGTTAGGAGATGTTTTATTTTTTAAAATACCCCATTATCAACTACCAAAACTGTTATTCACTGTTTATATGAATTTAAACATGTGGTATATTATTAAATCGTTGGGCTGATTATAAGTCTAGCAAGCCGAAAAGTTCATGCTAATTTCTGTTTTGCATAAAGTTCTAGTTATAAAAATATTTAACACTTTTCTGTATAATTATGCTACAGATAGATATATAGATATAGATAGATTATGCGATAGATGCGATTTCACATTTTTTTCACTTAAATTGCACTTATAATTTTAAAGCAAATTATTCGTTGTACAGCCAAATTTAAACATGAAAGGAATTATTTAATTGAAAGACTGTAGTGCGGACATTTATATAAATGGAGAAACATTTGTTTGTTGCATTGAAAGTTTAAAAAATTTCCAAAATTAGCAGTGGTGCAACGCACATCTTGGTTCAGAAGTTTTCTGATCTATAATTATATCTTAAAAATTTCAACTTTTGACATATTCAGTAATTTATATACATGTTAAAACCTGTTTATCAATGCTCTGAGAGGAGTCCTCGCTCTCCCCCCACCTGCATCACTTAACTAGCCAATGCACTAGCGTCATGTGCAACGAACTATTATTTTAAAATCGAATTTTAATCATAAAATAATTAAGAATAGTTAAGATTATCGGCAACTGAATCATATTTAAGCTTCTTATTTCAATTTTTCAACATTATTTTCCTGCGAATCGGCGAGAGGTCATAAAATGTTTTAAAATATTTCTGAAGTTACATAAATTTGTTGAGTACTTGAAACTTATGTCATCAAAAATGTATGTTCCTTAAAGGTAAATATTTATAATTACTTTGAAGAATGTTCTTTAACATTACTTTTCTTTGAATTACTCAATTTGTATAGGAATGTATACTAAGATACATTTATTGACTCTTAATATTTACAATTTCTTTCGAAATATGACTTAGAATAACTTTATTTAAATTATTTGTACGTAGAAATACGACATTGCTGAAATATTTCTTGACTGTGAACATTTAAAATTGTTCTCCAAGTTGTGCCCTAACTTTACCTGAATTTCACCAACTTAGGTATAAGTAATTTATAAATTTCGTGACATTTATCTTAAGATATTTTATCAGCGCATTGGTACAGCAAAGATCTTGATCCAAGGAAATTCAACAATGACTGGACTTTAAGAATTTACAATTTAACAACTTTAAAATTTTATGGTCATATTAACACAGGTTTCTCAAGTGAGGGATTTTACTCTGTGAGGGATTTTAATCCAACCCCTACTCTTGTATTATCCCTTTGATGTGCCAGTGAAGTAGCAAATGTACTATATTACACATGTCTTGCGTAGTGAATTTTTATTTTGAAATAGATTTTTTAACATGAAATATTATTCCAAGATCAGCAAACTTTGCAAAACCTGAATACTATATATGGGGGCTATCTATTATATATCTATTAAGGCAGTTTCCACTTATACTGTTCTATGAATTTGTGAGATTATATTCTCAAACGTTTTCCCAGAAATAGATTTAGCTGAAGTATAAAAAACGTTTTGACGTATTAACATCATTTAAATTTTATTGTGGAGTGTTTTTATGACTCATTCTAAAGATTGAGTACATTCTTAAACTATTTCAGCAGTCGATCTTCACTGGAGTCAGTTGAATTCGAAGATTTTGTTTGTATTGAAAGTTACGATGTAGTTGTTGCAGTTTTGTCAAGCATAATAAACTTCTATAATTGTGCATATGTTTCTTATGATTTTTGACTTACAAGTAGGTAATTATCCTACAGAAAGTATTAGGAACTTGACTGTTATTTTCCAATAGAACATCTAAAAAGAGTAAACTGGTTAAATTACGGAATACTTACGGTAAATATTTATAAGCGACTAACCAGATAACATTTTAAACATTTTGACCCCGTTGGAAATAGTTTTTATTGTAATTTTGAATTATATTATTGTATCAGTTGAAATAGAATGAAATGTTTTATAATGTTGCATAATAAAGAAAAAGTTGGTATATAATATTTTAGTTGTTACTGTAGCTGAACATTTTGATGTGCGTTATGGATACCAACTATCAACAAGCATAACAGTTTGTTAATTTATCTTCAGTGTAGAGAAAGGCAAATATGCTATGAAAAGGGTTATTTCCTTCAAAATGGAAGAAAAAACAAGACAATCAATCTGAAAAAAAAAAATTGCTATATATTTCAATTTGGATTTTACTGTTAAGAACACAGATGTGAATTAAAACATGTAAATTTATTTGAAACCTAATACATTGAACAATTATTTTCCGAAAATATTTGTTTTCTTTAAACTGGCGTTTATGGTCAAGAACACATCTGAAGTACTTAAAGCTGATAAACTGGTAAATCACAAACTTCAATAATTAGTAACAGCTGAAGTGTAAAAAAACTGGTAAATATTTAGATTTAATAAAAATTTGACTATAAGTGCATTATAGTCAATATAGTAAGATTTATAAGTGCATAACTTTTTTTTTATTATACTGACCCCATACGACAGCAATGAGTTCAGACTACAATGACGAATACAATGAGTTCAGACGGGATTTTTGCAGCAAAATAGGAAATGATTTTTAGCAAAAGAATTTAATGAAATAAACGAATTTGTAGCATAACAATATATATAGAACTATGCTAACCAGAAATTTTTTCGTTACTTTCTTTGATTCTTAATTCAAACATTAAGAAATAATAAAAGGTTCTTTATTTATAACAATTTTTATTTAGACTTAATATCATGCTGAATTAAAATTCTCTCTATAATTTTTAACATACGGTTGAGATTTAAAATGCTTCAAGAAATAATTTTTTATCTTAAAGCTGTTGCAGCTTATTCATAATTAATAAGGACGTCAGACATTTTATAATTTATTTTTGATAATATATTTATTGAAAATTAAATGCTTACAAATCTTATTCAAAATTATGGAGACAGATAAAGCCGCATTTATCGGCTATTATGTCGACAAGCAATTTCAACTCACGGAACGATAAAAAATTACCTACTAAATAGAGCTAATATCGATGGTAGAATATTATTTACTCTTGCAGAGTACCTTAGAAAATATTCAAAAAAATTCGATAGAGTTATTTTTCGTATCACAGATGAAAAACATGCGGCATATCCAAATGGTACATTGACGGGAATAATAGGGATGATAAATCAATCAAAAATTGATATTGGCGTTCAACAAGTTTCTATGGACGAAAAAAGCAAAGAGAACGTAGATTTCTTTTACCCATATCAACTTCATTCTGTTACATTTGTGACTCGATATGCAGAATATAAACCACAGATTTTTGACATTTTCCAAACATTTTCATTGCCGCTTTGGATAGCTATCGTCTCGATTTTATTTGCGATGTCTTTGGTATATTACGTGGCATTGAAAAGGAGGTATTCATTTGATAAAATTTTACTTCATTCCTTTTCCGTTTTGTTTAGACAGAGTTTTATTTTAAAACCGTCATCAGTGATAGAAAACTTGTTCGTCTTTTCATGGGTTATAGGAGCAATGTTTCTTTGTCTGGCTTATGATTCTGTATTTCTGTCTTTTCTTGCTTTCCCTCCTACCACTCAAATTAAATACGTATCACAGTTGGCCAAGGCTGTAAAAGAAGGTCACTATCACTGCATTGCGTCTCCAGAATCAGTTATTTATGGATTGTTAATAAATTCAAAACATGAACATTTTAGAATAATTGGGCGAGACCTTGAGACGAATAACTTAAGTAACGGAGATACATTTCTGGATTTTCTGCAAGATACAAGCACACAAAATCTCGCTTTTGTAATAGGTACAGATGCTGCTGATATTTTGACTATTGGAAAAAAATTCGTCTCGAAAGACCGTTTCTTTGAAAGTATGTCTGCAATGATTGTTAGAAAAGACTTTTGTTGTAAAAAATTGATGGAAAAATTCGTCCATGTATGTATGGCTTCGGGGTTACATTTGAAGTACAAGAATGATAGAGCATTTTTAATTCGTATGCCACGTCTATTGAAATACAAGGAAAAAGACACCAGCAAAAGAAAATTAACCCTTACAGATGTTGCTCCTGCTTTTATATTTTAAATATTTGGGCTCATCATTTCTTTTTTAGTTCTTATGGCAAAAATATAATCAAATCGTATGAAGAAAGTGGATTTCTTGAAGAAAAATAAAAAAAGAAGAATGATAATCGCATACAAAGAAAATTTTATGTAAGTAGCTTTAAAAATTGAATTGTAATTACTCTATTATTATATTATCAAATTTTGTCCCTTTTAGATGATAAAACAAAAATTAAATTTAGTATAATTTGCAATGCACTGAATAGTACCATATATTTTACTCTGAGAATATCACATTGCATTAGATTTTTAAAGTATATGACACTATTATGTAACAAATATTTTGTATTATTGGTTTTTCACAAAGTACACGTTGGTCATATGGTATGGAAGTGGCGTGAAATATTTTAAGGAAAAAGTACACATCCGAGTTCATCAAACGCGGTAGAACCCCTCTCCCTTCTCATGTTTCTGCCCAAAATTTTATTTATTCCTTCGAAACTGGGCAGGAGATAAATTCGTTAAACGAAAGACATTGGAAGCTACAAAGTCCATCATTTCCCTTCTCTTTGTTTTCTTGTATTTGATGAATTCGGGAATGCTTCAGATATTAATAATGAGATTGCAAAACCTCCATTGCTGTGTTTGTGAAGAACATTTGAACTGTATTATTACTAAGTTCATCTCAAAAATAAGTTTTCCACATCGCAAACAGATGGCACTGCAAAATGCATGACACAAAAAAGCCCAAGCCGTGTAGATTATGGGTGTGACTATCATATGCGCAGTTGTAACTTCCCGATCACTTGCATTAACGCCATTGTTGTGCGCGAAGATGTCGGCTCTTATTTCTTCTCTCGCCAACTGCGAGGTGAGGTCTTTGATAAACTTTTTGAACACATAGAGACGTGGTATGCTCAATTCTGGTGTTGTGTTGATCCATGATAAAGCTCGTCCGCACATGGAATATTCCATAATAAATCTGCTGTAGAATTTTCGCTAGGATGTGTTTGTCTATTTACCCTACAATCCCGATCTTGATCCCAGCGACTTCCACCTGTTCTTGCACCTGAAGAAATTCCTGTCCGGTCATCACTTTCCCCACAAATGGAGATAAAATGACCAACTGTGACAAACTGGCTCCATTCCCAGGCAGCAGACGACTTCTATAACGCTTGACTATATAATCTTACTCACACTATGACAAGTGTTACAATTCCGGCGCTTCTTATATTGAGAAGTAGCTGAAACATTGTTGTATCTTTTGCAATAAATATTTCCAGGTAATTATATTTTGTTTCTTTTTACTGGCCTTGGGAATGTTACTTTCTGGATGACCTGATATTATTCTTTGAGACTATTACTTTTCTTTATAACATATTTAATAAATAATGGCTAAACAAATTACTTAATACAAATACTGATGTATCAGTACTTATAGTTAAAAAGGAAGTTTTTGCAAATAGTTGCATTCTTATAAGTAAAAATAAATAATAAAATATTGAATATTTTGTTTTATTTTGCCTTTCAATAATTATGAAGAAAAGTTCCATTGCACATTTTAAACATTTCAAAAACGTTTAAGACGTTAAATGTGTTTTCTGACTGAAACAGGTACAAATATATGTGTCGTTATAATTGTAATATTTGCTATTTTAGATATTTATTGAAATTTATTATTGAATTACTGACAGCATCAGCTCTTAAGGTAATACTTTGAAACTGAGCATTTGACGAGAATTTTATTATCAATTATGGCATTAATAAAGAGTGAAAGCAGAAAAAAAGAGAGAAACTTATCAGGTTATTTTCATTTTCTTTTAGATTATGAAAGTAGTTGAATCAGGAGGCTCGTAAAATTATTGCAAAATATGCAAATAAAAATGTAACTAAAAGTATAAATAAAGCAATAATAATAATTTATACTATCAGTTCATTTATTTATACTTACTAGTTTCTGTATTTCCGAGAAATTTGCGTGTTATTTTACATTTTTGAAACATTTGTAGACATGGTTTTTGCAATGGCAGAGTATCATAAATGCTTTTCGCCCAATGGGCGTATATTATCACATTTATGCTTTTTTCTGCAATTTGACTGCAATTTGCTAGCCGTAATTTTATTGTAGTTTTATTTCGTTATCTGAATTTTTATGGAAAAAGAATAAATTAAATTATATTAATAAACCGCAAACAAATAATAATAAGACGAAAAATAACGTACTTGTGGAAAATTTTAAGACCTGAGCAATGAAATGTTCTAAAATATTTTTCGCAAGTTTTAAAATAAAAAATCCTGGAAAAAAAATTATTGCTCGAAAATTCAATTGCATCAAGCAAGATTATCTTTACATAACTTAAATATTGTCCTTATGAAATTTAGATTACGTTTTTTACAATATATATACAATGGTTGCCAAAAATGTTCTTAAACTTTAAAATTTTGTAGTAAAAAAGAAGTACTCTGGAATTGAATTCAAATATGAAGTCCACATCATCTCTAAGTTATTCTAAATAACGCCCAACATTTTTTTAAAATATTGACTGATTTTCTTTTTATATAAAAAGGAAAACGGGAGGAGGCAGAGAAAGAACACGCCACAAAAGTCTTCGTACACTTAAACATTTTCGGATAAATTCATAATTAAAATTATCGCCTTTCGCTTTATTTTTGCATTTTGGTGACATTTAAAAATTATGTGCCTGTATTTTTTGCTTGCTTTCTCCGTAATATTCTATTTCTTTAAAATGGCTCATAGTCGTAAAGAAACAACTAACAGCATTAGAAAATTGGTCATCTTTCATCATAGTAGTAGCAAATCAGTTCGGAATATTGCTAAATTAGTTAATTTATCGCATTCTAGGTTGCAGTATGTGATAAGTCTTTGAAGAAGAAAATCGGAATAAAAACAAGGTAAGAAAGATCGTCCGTCAAAGTTAACACAGCATGGTCATAGAATAGAATTGGAAGAAAATGTGAAAAATCTATGTTTAAGTGCTGTAAAAGTTGCTACAGAATTTAATGAAAAATTTTCTACTTCAATTTCACCCGAAACTGTTCGACGAGTGCTGAGATCAGCTGGATAAAATGGGCGTTCTACCCGTAGAAAATGTTTTGTTAGTGCGAAAAACAGAAAGCTTAGGCTTTTGTACGCAAAATCAATGATAAATAAATAAACCCGAATCATATTGGAATAATGTCTTATTTGCAGATGAAAGCAAATTTAGCGTTTTTGATTCCGATGGGCTTATAATTGTATGCATAAGAAAAAATAAAGAATTTAATCCTAAGAACTCAGTTGAAACTGTTAGGCATGGCGATGAAGATGTCCTTGTGTGGGGGTGTATGGCAGCATAAGGTCCAGGTAACTTGGTATTTATTGATGGCATAATGAATTATGCTCTTTATTTAAATATTTTAAAATACAATTTAAAATATTCAGCCTAAAATTTGGATATTGGAAACAACTTTTTTTTTTTTTTTTTTTTTTTATCAAGATAACGATCCTAAGCACACGGTTTTCAACGTTCGCCTCTGGTGTCTCTATAATTGTCCACAATTTCCGAAAACACCACCTCAGTCGCCAGATTTAAACTTAATAGAACATATCTGGAGAGAACTGGAGGTTAGATTACGAAGACACAGCATTTAAACGAAAAGCGAACTAAAATCAGTAATGATCGACGAATGGATGAACATTGATACAAAAATTACCAAAGAAAAAAAAAACTAGTGAAATACCTTCTCAGACGTTTAACAGCTGCTGTGGATTCTAAAGGATATCCTACTATGTACTAATTTAACGAAATATTACAATATTTATTAATATGTAGAGATATTTTTAAAGTGTACGAAGACTTTTGTGAAGTATCTTTTTTGTTATTTTTGCATTATTTATTTATTCAATATAATGTTTTAATATATTTTAAAAATATTTTATGAAGTTTTGTTAAGAATATGTTATAGATCTTATTATTAAATACACATTCTGAAATATTAATTTTAATTAATAGATAGAACATTATTTCATTGAAATACGTAAGTGTACGAACACTTTTGGGAGCCACTGTATATGACATTTTATGGAAAATCATTTAACATTAACAAGTAAAATAAATCCATGTTTGAAAATTTTTTTTAAATATTAAATATTTTTCTTATGTATATTTTCCCACCATATGTTTTTTTCCAATTCTGTAGAGAAAAATCTTAATTTAGAATCTAAGAATCTACCTTTTAATTACTGAAAAGCGTGATTTTTCGCTAGATCACTTTGTGAGTTTATCATTAACAGATAAATTCCAATTTGTGTGTTAGGAACAAATTCGCTTTTCTTTCTGCAATTTTCTTCTCTTCAGCCTCAATACTATTATATGCAAGGTGGTATTATTACTGATAATCCGATGTGATCACCATGTGATAGATTAGTGCTGATAATTTCATTATGAAAAAAAAATAAAGTATATAAAAAAATAATAATTAATAACAAATATCAGAAATAATATTTCATCAAAAATTTTATATTAATGGAAAACTACTTTGTATGAAAAAAAGTGATAACGGAGTTCGAATAGAATGAAATACTTAGTTCATATTATCTCAAAGAGAAATATGCGTTAAGAAAAGCAATTAATCAGTGTATGACCAATTATGTTTTAAAATCCCTAATCATGAAATACATCTCAGTAACAGATGCTAAAGTATAGTAGAAATCATAATATAAACCACAGTTTGTTTCATTCTACAAACATTTTCATTGCCGCTTTGGATAGCTAGCATCTGAATATCATTTGCGATATCTTTGATGAAAGAAAGGTAATTTTATTATAAATTTTACTGCACGTATTTGCAGTTTTATTACCGTAGAATTCTATTGTAAAACCGTCGTCAATGCTAAAGTTGCTCGTCTTTTCGTGGGTTGTGGGAGCAATGTTTCTTTGTCTGGCTTACAATTCTTTATTCTTGTCTTTTCTTTCATTTAACCCTGCCCCATTAATTAAGGACGTGCCAAAGTTGAGAAAGGTTGTAAAAGAAGGAACTATCACTGCATAGCGCCTCAATGATCACCTTTTTCTAAAATTCTAAATTTTCGGTTTCAGTTTTCAATTTTTTTCAGTTTCAGTTTTAATTTATAAATTATTAAAATTTTTCAGGCACTTTCAGCGTTGTTTGTTTTTTATACCTACGAAATTTAAAATAATTCATGATACTGTCATACAAATAGTCCGGTTCCTGTATAACATTATTATATTTATTATGGAATTCATAATATATATATGATTTCAGTTTGAACACTTCATCTCCTTTATGGTGTAAATGATCATCAAATTAACTGACACTCTAGTGTACTATTATTATCCATGATTTAAATGCACGAGTTATAAATATTTTGGATCGCAAGATCAAGATTTGAAATTCTTCAAAATTGGAAAAGAGCCAGTCTTCTAAGTTTTGCTGTGAAGCAAGCATCAAAGTGACAAATAGCCAGTAAAGGCGCTGTTAGGCCTTTTTTGAAAATAAACATATTGTATATATTGGACGAAAAGTGTATTAGTTGAAGAAAAATTATGAGTAAAGTATTGTAGAGTTATCTGTCTAGGACTGTATTAAAGTTCATATTTTGTTATTTATAGTCTATTTGTTCATATAATTCAAGTAAATCTACTATTAACATATCATAATCTTACATTTATATATTTAATAGTTTTCAATCTAAATAGTTCTAAAATGCCTAAAATATTTTACTGAAATAAATTATTGAAAACAACAGTGAACATAGTTTAATGTGGATAGGAACTTCAATCCATTTTTTATTCCTTAAAAGCATTAAAATTATTTGCTGTAATAATAAGTTGAGTTTACCTACAAAATTGAACAACATATCATGTATTACGGTAGGGGAAAGCCAGACAAAACAGGGACCCTAACGGGTTTTCTTTTATTGTTATTCACTATGTGAACAAAACAGTCAAAATTTGCATACAAACGATAAACTGATTCCTTGTGAAGAAAAAAAAGTATTCATTCAATCGCGAACAATAGCAATTAAGATCATAAAGGCGCATTTTTTTAGAAGTATGCAATGTCCCGGTTTTGTCCGACTCGGTCGGACAAAACCGGGAACTGGAAATAATAATTAAAAACACATTGTAACTTTGCAATAATACTATTTATTAGAGGGAAACTTACAGGATATGACATATTATACTTATAGAATTTGAATCTATATAAAATCTACATCAAATAACAATGATGTAAGTTATGCCTTAAGAGTTAAACTTGTTTGGCACAAAAATCACAAATGAAAGTTTGATCTTGTTCATCTGCATTGCTGCACGCTTCATGTGCCCACCCTTTGCAGTGAAGGCACTGTATCCAACTCTCCTTGGGTTTAGATTGTTCATATAAATCTTTGCAAAAGATGCACTCTTCATCACTTTCATCCTTCTCCTCGTTTGATGTCAACGGTCTTTTCTTCTTTGGCTTCTTCTTTTGCACCTCAGTTTTATTTTCTGTCATCTTGAAAATTTTTCGCTTCAGGGCTAAGTCTTTCTTGTCTTGTTTTTTCATCCTTTCTTTTTCTTCTAGTTCGAGTTCTAATTTGTAGGGGGTTGAAGTAAGGATAGCTGTTTTCCCTGGACGCTTGTCGGATTTCCTATTGGCCCTAGGGCCGGTTTGTACTGTAGGCTTTATATACTGTGGTGAGACTGCAAAAAGACGCATGATATCTCTGCCCAGACCTTGAGAAGACGTAGACGGTTGCACAGGAACTGGAGCCTTCGAAGTCGCCGTTGACAGCTTCTGTATAGAAACAATCCCTTTCTCAGGCTGAGGTATATGGGTTCCTACAGGCATGTCTACATCAGGATCTTGTTGTTGTTCTAGCAATACTTGACATTCAGCCAAAGGATTCTTTTCCACTTCCATGGGCCTCTTGGTTCGCTCAGTGAGAGTAAGGAGGTGATCTGGGAAAACGTCACTTTTAAACGGTTAGATCCCCGTCTTTTCAAACCCTTTTATAGCAGATAGAGCGCCCATAAAATTTTTGTCACATACAGACAGACTCACCGACAGATATTTTCTAAAAACCATCAAATCGTGTTCAGGACCTTTTAAAACGTATAAATCTATCGAAAACCGGAAGTTGAAACTTTTCACGAATCCAATACTTTCTTTTTCTAAAGACAGAAGAAAGTAAAAATTATTTGCAGTTTATTAGGTACAAATAATTTGATACACAGAAAATTAAACACTTAAAAACTACCATGAAATTAAACAAAAGCTTAATCTCACGAATAAATTAATTTAGCCCCAACTCGATGATTTACTTTTTTTTTTTTTAATTTTCAACTTAATTTGGAATATAAATCACTAAAAAATAGTTTCTATATAACAACTTAATTGAAATAATGCTTTTTGTATAGTTTTTAAATATTTATAGATCGTAATACAATAACTAAACAAGTTAATTCCATTTCAATCACGCAAATAAATGAGTTGTCCAAAACCGGGAACTTCCCGGTTATGTCCGACGACCCGCATCCCGGCTTTGTCCGACCACGCCATTTTCATGAAATGTTACTCTAGCGTTGTTTAAACAACTCATAGACACCAATACAAAACGTGAAAATAACAAGTAAACAATGGTCTATTATACGATTTACTTACCTAAACTAAATCCCCAGGCATTTAGGATTGGTAACGTAAAATAGCAGACACCAAATTGTTAACTTTTTCACGTGAAACTTTAAAAAAATCACCACTGCAAAATGAGTTGTTTTACACGATTACTGTTTACTGGGTGCTGTCAAGCCGCTCGCCTAGAAGTAATTCTAGAAGTTTCCGCTAGATACTGCCACAAATCAAGCTATAAAATCTGGATCCCTGTTTTATCCACCTACCCGGTTTTGTCCAACTCTCCCCTACATTAAGAATTAACACCAACATCTCGTATCATAAGAACCTAATATAAAATTATATGCTTGTATGACCTGCTTATATTATAACTATAATGCTTGTATCTTTATACTGATACGATTCTACATTATAGGAAAATAAAATTTATAAGAAAAATTATTTGCTGCTTTTATTACTGTATTTGCTTTTATTACTGTGAGTCTCAATTTACTTTCCACAAAAACTTGTTGCACGTTTTTAAAAATTATTTTTATAATTAAAACAAAATCTTTTCATAAGGTTTTCTATATTTGACAAAAATACAGGTAAATAATCTGTACTAATTTGAATATTTATTCTTCAGATGATTTGAAAGCGGTATGTATCTTATAATAATGAATCAAAATTAACAAAGTTTTCTTTTAATGCAATATGGATACAGTCTGGATTACAATTATTACGTTAAAAATTTCATGAATGTGAACAGAAATGTTCATTTTTATCAAGGGATCCGTTTTTTTAAACATTTTTTAATAGTATTATTGTGCTTTAAGCAAAATGACCTACATTATATATACATATTCTATATGTGTGTGTTTGTGTGTGTGTAGAAGTAGTAGTATTCGTAGGGGTGTGGTGATCTGCGAAATGTAAATATGTAGATGTATTTATATAATTATAAGATGCTGAAATAATAAAATTTGGATGTAATCCCACGACGATACTTAATTTTGCAATATGCTATAATTGGCATTTTCAAATATACCAAGATTAATACTTAAAAACAGTAGTTTATGCAAAACGTGTAGAACATTCTAATTAGGCTTAGCACAGACAATTACTTTCTTGACCGCTTTTGGTCAATGCTTTTTGAACGATGAAAAATCAAAGTTTGAGCTTTTCTGATTTTGAATGTCTGATATCACTGTGCTCGGGATCCATGAATTTTGCTTTGCCAACTCATGAGCTCAAATTATAGACAATAAATATAGCTGCACCCGATACAGATTTTTATAAAATTCATGCTTCTAAATTATTTTTAAAACCATAACAAATGAGTAAAATGAGATACAGTTTCCAAATAAATTGCATTTGTAAGTGCATTTTTTCCATTGATGGTGTTAAAATTAAAATAATGTTATGTTTAGACGTAATTAAAATTAAAAAAAATGAGAAACGAATTGTTCAATTCGTTGCGACAATCGATATGACGTCAGCTTTAATTATGGTTTTTACAGTATAATATAAATTATCAATACGAGTTAATTTTTCAAACTGAGAGAAGTTTTCTTTACCATTCAGTATTATTATGTTTAAATATATTATAACTATTAAATATATTATAATAACCAAGATATCCCAGGTTCGAATCCAGGCCCAGACAATTTTCGTCCAGTTGGAAAATTGCAACTCATATGATTTCTTTACCAATTTGAATAATTGTGTTAAAATTAATCTTGTATATGATTTGCGTTTATGATAATACCTCAATAATTTTAAGTGAAATTATTCATAAAAAAGAATATTTGACGTTTCAAAGTCAACAGTTTATATTTCACGATTCCTTTTATTTCATATCGGATCACTCCTCCAATATTCCACAATATTAACTCATTTGAATTGTTTAAATAATGTGTTTTTTTATCAGTAGGAAAATGTTTATTCCGAGTAGGAAACTTTTTCGTTATAATAAAGACAATTATTCAAATATCAATGATTTTTTCATAAAACAGATAGTATATGCAGAATCACAAAAACACATTTGCGAAAGAATACTATCTGTATTTTCAAGCAAAATGAGTACTTAACACGTGAGTATTGGCGCGTTTAGTGACATTAAAAAATATGTACTATGTTTTAGAAAAAAAGTAATTCTTAGATTACACAGTTTTTCCATTAAATAGATGGTATGCCTAGAACCCTACGAAAAAAAACCGCTTATGAAATGGGACTAAATATATATTTAATAACTGCGATTACTCAAGATGTGAGGAATTATGTGTATTATCGCATATTTTAAGCATTTTTTTCCATTGGCAATAATTTTTATTACAGTTTTTTATTGTTTTATTGTATCATTTGAAATAGAATGAAATACTTTAAGTTGAAAAATAATGAAAAAGAAAATATTTATGGTGTTTTAGTCGTTAATGTAGTTGAACATTTCTATGTGTATCATGAATACCTTCTATCTACAAGCATAGCAGTTTGTTAATTTATGCTCAGTGCACAGAAAGACAAACATACTGTGAAAAATGTTATTTCCTTTAAGTTGGAAGAATAAACAAAAAATAACTAAAGAGGATAAAAGTGATAAAGTAATCTGAAGACTTGCAAAAAACACAAGAATCCAAAGACGGTTGTATATTTTAATTTGGATTTTACTGCCTGAACTTAGATGTGAACTTAAATATGTAAATTTACTTGAAAACTGCTAAATTGAACAAGTAAAAAATTTAAAAATACGACTTTAAATTGGCTTTTATTGTCACGAAAAAACTGACCTGAGTTTCACGACCTGAAGTAATCAAAACTGATAAACTGGTAAATTGCAAGCATAAATAATTGATAAAAACTGACAAGTATTTAGTTGTAATTAAAAATTTATTGAAGTTTATTTATGCTTACAATAACTCTTCTTTTATTAAACTGACTGTATACGTAAATCTGGAATGCAGTGAATTCAAATGCGATTATGAATTAAATAGAAAGCGATATTTAGCAAAAGAATTTCATAAAATAAATATATTTCTGGTATAAAAAAACATATAGAATTATTGTAACCATGAACTAATTTTGTTATTTTATTTGATTCTTAGTTCAATAATAAAGAAATAATTAAAAGTTCTTTATATTTAATTATTTTTATTTAGATTTAATATCACGCTAAATTAATATTCTGCCTGTAATGTCTAACATTCGATGCAGATTTAGAATGCTTCAAGATTTTTTTTTTCTTTACGTTGTTGCAACTTATTCATTATTAATAAAGATATCCATTTTTTTCTAATATAATTATTGAAAATTAAAGGATTACAATTCTTATTCAAAACTCACAATTATGGGGTCAAATAAAGTTGCAGTTATTAGACATTATGTTGACAAAAAAATTTTATCCTAAGGTAAAACAAAAATAAAATATTATATGTCGCATGAAACCAATATCAATGTAAAATGCTCTTTATGCTTCCATATTATTTTACAAAATATTTAAAAAAAATTCGATAGAATTTCCTTCTGATTCAAACATGAAGTAAATTATCGATTTCCGAATAGTACATTCACGGGAATATTAGGGAAGACCAATCGATCAGAAAATTATTTTGGAGCCAATTACTATGAGTGAATTAAGCACACACATTGTGGATTTCGCTTACGCGTATAAACTTAATTCTGATACACTTGTGACTCGAAAAGCAGAATATAAACCACAGATTTTTGACATTTTGCAAACATTTTCATTGCCGCTTTGAATAGCTATCATCTCAATTTTAAATGCGCAGTATTTGCTATACTACGTCACCTTGAAAATAAGTTATTCATTTGATAAAATGTTACTTCACGTTTTTGTGGTAGTGTTAAGGCAGAGTTTTATTTTCAAATCGTCATCAATGGAAGAAATGTTGCTTGTCTTTTCGTGGATTATAGTAGTAATGTTTCTTTATCTAGCTTACGATCCTTGTCTTTTCTTGCATTCCCTCCAATCAATCAAATTATAGACGTGCCACAGTGGGCCAAAGCTGTCCAAGAAGGACACTATCACTGCATAGCGATTCAACATTCGGCTACTTCTCAACTCTTATTAGAATCAAAAGAAAAACATATTATAAGAATAATTGGAATAAAGAATAATAATAATTGGTGAAGACCTTAACACGAATAACTTAACGAAAATAATGTTCCAGATTTTTTTATAGATAGAAGCATAAAGATTTTTTCTAGTAAATCTTGGTCCAGAGTGTGTTTTGAAAAACGATTTTACTTTAAAAACTTCAAATTTGAACAAATTCAATAAATTATGTTTATATTAAAACATGTTTCTCAATGCTCTATGAAGAATTTTAACTCTCCTTTCCCTTATATTACGCCTTTGATGAGCCAAAGAAGTAGTCAATGTACTATGTTATAGAAGACAATGCGTAGTGAACTGTTATTTTTGAAATGGATGTTTTAACATGTAATACTATTCAAAGATCAGAAAATTTACAAAAACTGAACACTGTTTAACTGTATGAGAAGAACTATTATTCCTTTTTCAACTTATACCTTTCTATGAATAAGATATCGACAAACGTCTTAAAAATTGCTGTGAGTTTACATTAATCTGCAGTTCACAGAACCTTACTATAACTAAGATTCTTCGGATAGTCTTAATGGGGTACTTAAATTAACTGTCTAGAAATTGATTTAACTGAAGTATAAAAAACTGACTTGACGTGTTTACACTATTTAAATTTTATGATGGAGCGTTTCATTTCTTATCACTCATTTTAAAGACTGAGAAAGTTGCTAAATTATTTAATTTTTAATATATGAAACCTCAAGGAAGTAAGTTGGACTAATTTTTTTTATGTATTAAACGTTATGATGTAGTTGTTGCGATTTTGATAAGCATAATGAACATCTATAAATTTGCATAATTTTTTATAATTCTTGATTTACAGATTATTACTTAGAAAGTACTGCGAACTGGACTTTTAGTGTCCCAGAATACAGAAGAAAAAATAAACTGATTAATCTTCTCACCGCCGTTAACTATGCTGTACGTTTTTCTGATATATTAGCATTATCTAAATTAATATTATTCTAAAAATATAATGTATTTTTAAAACATTAAGAAATGATTAACAATCTCATGTATTATATTCAAATCGTGATTAATTGTTTTATATAATGTTTGAAATATAACTTTTTTTATCATTAAAAAAAAACAGATAAATAAACATTATAATTTTGCTCTTTTTCTCGGCGGTTAGACGGTTAAATTACTGGATAGTAACCGTAAATTTTTGTAAGTGATTAACCTGATTGACTTGGATACTATTCTAAATAAAGTATTATTTTTAAAATCGAAATTTCAGTATAAAATAATGTATATATAAATTGAAATAATTTTGAGTTGAAATAGAATGAAATGTTTTATACTGCTGTGAAATAATAAAAAGTTGATGTATAATTTTTTAAATTATAATCTTAATATAGTTACACATTTTTAGTTGCATTCTGATTACATTTTATTAACAAGAATAATAAATTGTTAATTTTTATACAATGTACAGAGAAGCAAATTAACCCTGTAAAGTGTTTATTGCATTTACATGTGATGAACACCTGTATATGTGATGAAACAACAGTACAATCATAAATAAATTTGAAAAGAAAAAGTCCTAGAATTGTTCTATATTTGAATTTGGATTACTGTGAAGAACTCAGATGTGAAGCAAAACATGTAAATTTAGTTCAAGATTGCTATATTGAACAAACATTTTCAGAAAAATGTTGTTTTCTTTAAACGGATTTTTGTTATCAAGGAGACATCTGCATCAATGAAAACTGGTAAACTGTTAAGTTACAAGCATAAATAATTGCTAACAGCTGAAGCGTAAAAAACATATAAATATTTAACTTTAATTAAAATTTAATTTAATTTGATTTAGGTGTGTTTAACATTTTTTTATTAAACTGACCCGAATATCTAGATCGTAATTAGTTCAGATGTGATTTTTGCAATGAAATACAAAGTAATTTTCAGAAAAATATTCATGAAATACACATATTTGTAGTAAAGAAAGAAATAGAACTATTCTAACCATGAAATATATTTGTTGATTTATTTGATTATTAATTCAATATTTTAAAAATAATTAAAAGTTGTTTATGTAATCAGTAATATCATGCTGAATTAATATTATGTCTATAATTTCTAACACACTATTCAGATTTAAAATGTTTCAAGTAGGTATTTTTTGTTTTAAACTTGTTGCAGTTTATTCATAATTAATAAAGATATCAGATAGTCTTTAATATATTTTTGATAATATATCTATTGAAAATTAAAGGCTTACAATTCTTATTCAAAACTAAAAAAAATATGGAAACAGATAAAGTCGCAGTCATTGGATTTTATGTCAAAAAGCAAACTTTACATCAGGATGAAGAGATAAAAGCTTTAACATCAAATAAAAAAAATTCTATGCTAGAATTCTATTTACGCTTGCAGATTATCGTACAATACATTCAAAAAAATTCGATAGAGTTTCATTTAATACAACAGATCAAGAAAATAAGGTATTTCCGAATGGTACATTCATGGGAATATTAGGAATTACAAATCGATCAGAAATTGATATTGGCGTTCAACCAGTTACTATGGAAGAATTTAGCACAGAGATAGTGGATTTCGTTTACCCGAATAAACTTTATTCTTCTACATTTGTGACTCGAAAAGCAGAATATAAGCCACAGATTTTTGGCATTTTCCAAACACTTACAATGCCGCTTTGGATAGCTATCATCTCAATTTTAATCGCGATGTCTTTGGTATATTACGTCACCTTGAAAAGAAGGTATTCGTTTGATAAAATTTTACTTCATGTTTTTGCGATTTTGTTAAGGCAGAGTTCTATTTTAAAACCGTCATTAGTGATAGAAAACTTGCTCGTCCTCTCGTGGGTTGTGGGAGTAATGTTTATTTGTCTGGCTTATGATTCCGTATTCCTGTCTTTTCTTTCATCCCCCCCTATTACTCAAGTTAAGGACATGCCATAGTTGGCGAAGGCTGTAAAAGAAGGACAATATCACTGCATAACGTTCCCACAATCAGCAATTTTTGAACAGTTATTAAATTCAAAACAAGAAAATTTAAGAATAATTGGTCAAGACCTTAACACGAATAGCTTAAGTAACGTAAATACTCTTCGAGATTTTATTCTTGATAGTAGCAAACAAGATCTCGCTTTTCTAGTAGATACAGTTACCGTTGATATTATAGCTATAGGAAATAAATTCGTCTCCGAGGACAGTTTTCTTGAAAGCATGGGTTCCATGATGATGCAAAAAAATTTTTGTTGCAAAAAATTGACGGAAAAATTCACTCATAGGCTTATGGCTTCGGGATTGTATTTCAAGTATAATAGTGATGTATCATTTTTACTTCGTATGCCACGTCTACTCAAATATGAGGAAAAAGACATCAGTAAAAAAAAATTAACTCTTACAGATGTTGCTCCTGCATTTATATTCTCAATATTTGGACACATAATTTCTTGCTCAGTTCTTATAATAGAAATATTGTCAAATCGTAAGAAGAAAAGGGATTGCATGAAGAAAAAATATGAAAAGAAGAATGAGAATTGTACACAAAGAAGATTCCATGTAATTACCATAGAAAGTTGAATTGTAATTACTCTATTCTTATACTGTCAAATATATGTTATATTGTCAAATATTGTCAAATCACATGAAGAAAGTTGATCATTTGCAGAAAAATAAAAAGAGACGAATAAGAATCGCATACAAAGAAGATTTATTGTAATTAGCTTTGAAAATTGAATTATAATTACTCTCTTATTATATTACCAAATATTATCATATTTTGTCGATGTTGTATGAAAATAATACGAAGATTTCTGCTAATTGGCATTGCAATGAATATTACTATGTGTTGTACTCTGAGAATATCACAGAGCATTAAATATTTTCAATTATGTTAGATTGTTTTGTAACAAAGATGTTATGTAAGATTTTGTATGATTAATTTTGCACCAAATTACATATTGATGTTGAAACTGGCGTGAAAAAAATACAATGAGAAATTACTTATTACAAACATTAGTACATCAAGAATAATTATAATTTAAAAGCATGTTTTTTTAATTAATTTCATTCTAATAAATAAAAATTTAAATGTTGAATATATTTGGTTTATTGTGCATTTCAATTTCAATAAAGAAAAATTATATTGAACATTTCGATATTATTAATTAAATTCGAATTTAAAAAAAAATTATTAACGCTTTAAGATGTTAAATGTAGTTTTCTTAATGGAGTAGTTACAAGTAATATGTCCGTATATGACAATTAAGATTATACTTATGATTATACTTAAGAATATACTTAGATAATATTTGAATCAATATAATATAAGCAAATTAAACACTTTTTAACACCAGAACTTTCTAACTTATAGCAGATTAATTTCGGCATCATTGAGCGTACCGTTATCAGTGAAAAGTATGATGCGATTTTTATCACATACATATAGGAGAAATGGATTGGAGGGAGAGGTTTATTGACCAATAGAATTACAGAAATCTATGGGGATCAGCCATTTAGTTAAAACTGTATAGGGAATGTAACTGGTAATGTGAAAAAACTCAAGTAGAAAATAAGAAAAAACTCCTTAGATTCCTCCCGAGTTTCTTCATAAAACAGAGTAGCTCTAGATAAACCATAAACCGCAAACAAATTCAAGCTCGTTAAAATATGTTTTTAGCATTTATTGCACAAGGTGTAGGTGTTGGCGCATATAGTGTTGTCGATAAATTAATGGTAAAGAGGTCTAGTCTATATTATAAAGAAAAACAGTGAGCAACATTGACGTCATATGGATGGTGACGAGGGTAACGAAAAACACAGGCTACCACGGTGCATTCCACTTATCTTTTTTTACAGACCGCTAGAGTGACGTGTTGCTCTTTTCGTACACCTGCATTGATGGATTCGAGCATCACGTGACTCCCGCTGTTCTGTAAAAAAAGATACGCGTAAAGCACCGCGGTAGCTTTTCTTTTTCGTTAGCCTCGGATGGTGGCAATGATCTGAGTTTACAATTTCGCTTTTATAGTAAATGTATTAGCCGAATGGCTTAAGCTCATATCTTGACTACCCGAGAGGGACTGCTGAGACTAGGAAACTAAGTCTGTAGTATATTGTTGTCCGACACAGTCCCCTTTACTGAGGTCTTAAAAACATACAAAATACGAAATTCAGCCGAAGCTAAGTCTGTACCTGTGCGCGTCAGAGGGCGGGGTGGAGAACAGTAGATAAATGTATACAACAAAACAATATTTCAGAAAAAGACAATCGTACAAACTAATATCACTGCCGGAGAAAACAGTGCTCCGACCCGACAATGGGCAATAAATAAACGGATAAGGGGAGACTCGAGATTCTGGCTCAGTGATGGATTAAGACAGTAAGGTTACATTGAAAGTTATAAATATTTTATAGGTTTGAGAGCAAATCCTGTCGCGATTAATTATTATCCAGCGAATTGTACGGAAGATGACAAGAACGTCGAATTGGCCAGAGAGCTATTAAAGGATATTTATATAAGTAATAAGAGGCAACATAAACATCACCGCACTCACAAAGAGGAGAAAGGGCTCTTTTGAATTCCAAAAGGTAGGCTCCAAAGGGACCATGGCCGGTAAGAAAATTTGTAATGGAGGGAATGGGCAGGAAAAATTCCAAGGATACCACTGGGATCAGCTCATTCGTATATCTACCCTTATCGGAATAGTCCCACTGATCCTACCACTGCTTCATAAGTTGAGGGCGAAGACGTCTTTAGAGGTGTGATTGCTGTACTGAAATTGATAAATCAACTGATGATCTAGAAGTTGTCTGCTTTGCCAACATGTCCGCTGCTTCATTGCCTATGATACTCTTACTGGCCGAAACGTAGCTCAAGTGGGTTTTAAAATCTGCATATTTTAAAGAGTTTCTTTTGACAATAACTTTGTAATTTTTTTACATTTTTCAGCATCTCATTTCCATAATTGAGATGCATATTTCCTACGTCCCTTTCCAAGTGGAAAGCAATATACATTTCTTTAAAGTAAAATTTGAAGAGAAAATTACGTACTTATAAGAAAAGCATGATACAGTATATAGCAAAAATTCACCGGACACTTACAGTTTTGCACTTTTTAATGAATACATAGAGAAATATTTGACATTCTTCAAGAATTTTGGAAATATAAAGAAAATGTTCGACTTCATATTTTTCAGTGAATGTTTGATCGCAGTGTCAATTATGGAACCAACAAGAAATTGAAGAAAAAAATAATATTTGGGACCACATTGGGGGAGGGGGTAAAATGAAATGCTCGAAATGATCGTTAGCTATATATCGCATAATTAAGTGAATATTGTATCACTTTTGTGTTCATTTGTGAAAAAAAAGAAAGTATATTCATGGAGATGTAAAGGTTTTTATACAGAATTTAAGAATTTATCGTTTAAATTTCTTCTAAATCAACCAAATAGAAGCTAGTTTCAACTTAACAAAGTACAGCGAAAATAAAATATTACAACTTGAATATTTATATCTGTTTAAAAACCCCTTTCACAACTCAGCCAAGTCATCAAAAAAGCCTTTAAAGTTCAGCGCAATATGCAAAAAGAACTGTCTTTCCGTGTCAGCGCATCTGCCTTTATAAATCAGCGAACGCACCAACAAACATCTCGCAACATCGCTACTAAACTCGCAGCAGCTGGCGAACGCCTGCATACGAAGAATTTCTCTCGCTGTATCTTCTTCCATCAGCGCGCGAGGTAGTGGTAATACCGGATATTTTTCGACCAAGCTTCCTTCACTCGGAATGGCATCGCATCTGAATGACTAGTGTTTTTTTTCAACGAGCGGTGTGTTGGATGGTATAAAGTCTCAAGCGAAAGAAGGGTGGTATCCCATTCATTCGAGATTTTTTCTCGTGTGAGGAGCCACCCTAGTTAGCTCTATGTTTTACTTTAATATGTGATAAGGTGAAGAAATAGAGGTGTATTTTGTTTGTGTGTGAAAAATCTGTCTACAAATTTTAAGTATGTGATCGACATCTAAAAAATAGTGAAAGTGTAAGAATTGTGAGTCTTCAAAAGAAATCTTCTGTTCGTCAGTGTAAGATGATGTTCAGTGTAAAAATGTGCTTTCTGCTAGAACAAGCTTTTCTTCAGTACCGATATTAAGTATCTATGTTTTTTAATTAAAATTAATTGTCCATGGATGATATAAGATTTAAATATTCATAATTTAAACGCAGTTATTTAGCCCACATGTATGATGTGTGAACAACCGTGAATTATATTAATTCGAATGCATCTTTTAAAATATAAATATTAAATTAATTGTGTAACCTTAAAATATGTTTTATATATAAATAAATTAATCGAGAATAATCTCTAAAGTATTATTATTTTTCGTTTAATTAGCATGAAGTGTTTTATAATATGTACTTTTAGTTTTCAGCTATTTCAGGTTGTTGCTCAGGATGCTAAGGTGGTTTGTTATTGTGGCCAACATTTATTGGTACGAAATCACTATTTCGATCAGGTTTAAGATTTTAACTTGTGTTCCCTTTAGAACATTTAATCGTGTCCCCCTTTAGTTTATTTTTATTTTGCACCATGAAGCTTTTTTCCATCAGCCAAATTTATCATCATTTTTTATCATTTGGTGCCGCGTGCAAAAGTAAAATTTAATAGGTTGAGAATCTGGTCTCCACAATAGCTTCCTGAGTATATTTTTACAAAAATATACACACCATTTATTATATTTTTATCTGTGATTTTTTTAAATGCATGATTTATATATCTTAAGCTATTTATGATTTTATATATGTATTGTAATATTGATATTGTGTAATTGCATGTTAGGAATGTGTAAATTTTAAGTTCCCCTTCCCCCCTCCTTCCCCTTAAAAGTCTATATTTTGACATTTATTTCTGTTATTTACTATGGCTCGTAAAGGAATCATAGATTTAAGTTTGGCTTCATCCATTCCCACTTTTAGCGGAACTTCTGATGAAAATGTTGAATATTTTGTCGGACAGGTTAGAGATGTAGCAGTGTTAGAAAATTGGCCCGTAAATAAAAGAATTTTAATTCTAAAATTAAATTGTAGAGATGCTGCCCAAAAATTTCTAATTGACTCCCCGCAGGTAGCTAACATTCAAAATTTTGATGAATTGGCTGAATTATTAATTAAAAAATTCAAAAGATGTCAACCATTTGATGAGATACAATCAAAATTTAATAACATCAGGCAAAAACCAAATCAGTCAATTCAGAGCTTAATTGATGAAATAAACTCTTATGCAGTAAAATATTTATCAAAGATAGATATACAAACTAGGGATTCAAATGAATTCATTGATTCCATCAAATTGAACAAAATTTTGGATGCTGTTAGGCCTGAAATTAAGGTCGAAATTCTTAAATTAGGTCCAAAAAATTACTTAGAGGCATGTAAACATGCAATTAATGTAGAAAAGGCTCTTGAGGCTCAAGAAGTCATTATTAACAACAATGTGTGTCAAAACTTTGAACTAAATTCAATAATGCAAAGCCAGTTAGAGGGTAACAAACAAATTCAACAGTTAAAGGAAGAATTGGAAAGAGTAAAATCTGAAAATAATGCTAGCAATTCTTTTCGACAAAGTCACAATTAAAGAGTCCAATGTCATATATGTGGAAAAAGTCATGTGACAACAAAATGTTGGTATTTTCCACAGGGTAGAAATTCCCGCAGCAATAATTTCAATCATAACCCCAACCATATTCCTATTTCTAGAGGTAACAGCAGTGGAAGGAATTTTTGCAATTATAGAAATAACCGTAGAAATCACCCATATAGGCGTAGAAATCATTTAAACTTATAGATGGTTCTTGTAGTAAAAATAGATCCCATTTTACAAGGACCAATAATTATAAAATTGTTAGGGATGAAAATCTATTGGAATCTGTAAATAATTCAGAATCAATTGAAAATTCAAAATCTAGTAACAATTCAGATTCAAATTCTAGTGAGGAAAATTTAGAAGTAAATGATAATTTAAAATCTGTAGAAGAAAATTCAAATTTAAATGAAAACTTAAACTCTGTAAATGAAATTCAAAATTTTGATAATGTAACAATTCAAAATAATTGTGAAGATCTTGAGAATCTCCATGTAATGTCGTGTAATTTTGATAATAATACAAATCACCTTCCTATTATTAAGCTTAAATTTGGTAATTTAGAGGTACCCGCTCTTCTCGATACCGGTGCAAATCTCTCGCTGGTGCAACCAGGCATCTTAGCAGAAATTAAGCAACAAGCGAAAGTTGAGCATATTTCTAGAGCAGTCAAAATTAAGACCCTTAATAATACCACTATCCCATATTTGTCAGCAGTCAATATAAAGTTCAAAATGAAAACTCGTTGGTTTCATAACATATTTTTTGTCACTCAGAGTAACTGGAATTGTAACTACCAAATAATTTTAGGGTATGACTTCATTCAGAGAAACAAAATTCTAATTGACACATTCAATAAAAGACTTTCCATCAACAAAACCCATTTTGAATTTGAAGAAACTTCTCCGCAGATTAAAGAAAATACTGTAATTAATGATAATGATAAACCTCAAATTAATGTAATTGCTAAAGCTATAAATAACATTAAAATTAAACCTAATTCATTTGAGATAATTAAATTGGAATTTCCACAGGGTATTCATAATTCTAAAAGAGTCATGTTAACCCCATTAAAAGTCTCGCAGAAGTGCCATATTGAAAATTCTTTGCATACTGTTGAGGACAACAAATATATTTTGACAATTGTTGAGAATAAAACTAATGTTGCATCATATATACGTAAATGTCAAAAACTAGGAAATGTAGAAATGTTTGAAGATGACGAGGAAATCCAACCTACTGAGGACCAAATTCTTCAAATCAATAGTTTAAATTTAGAAGAGATTAGTAATTTGAGACAGGCAGAACTTTCAGAATCTGATTTTAATCTTAAACATTTAGATGAAAAAGAGAGAAAAGAGATTTTGGAATTATTAATGAACAACTTTAAAGTATTTTCTAAAAGTTATAAAACTCTTGGTTCAACTGATGCAGTCAAACCCGAATTTAAATTAATGCACAATTTCCCAATTCAAACTAAACCATACCCTATTCCAAAAATTGCCAAACAGTTTGCACAAGAAGAGATTAAAAAATTGTTAGATGCTGGTTTAATTGAACATTCTTCCTCCAGTTATAATTTCCCTGTTATATTTGTCAAAAAGAAACCAATTCCAGGCACCTCTCCTGAAGAAATCAAATTTCGCATGGTAGTGAATTATAGACTGTTAAATAGCATCACTGAATCTTACACTATATGTTTGCCAAAAATTTCAGAAATTCTGCACAGTATTGCTGGCAAAAGGTATTATTGTGTGCTTGACTTGAAGTCGGCATTTTTTCAGATAAGATTGCAGGAAAAAGATAGGGAAAAATTAGCATTTTGCTGCGAGATTGGTAACTACCAGCCAAAAGTCCTACCTTTTGGAAGTCGCAACTCAACTTCATATTTTCATACACTAATTTCTAAATGTTTATCTAGCTTAAAAGGACCAAATTTACAATTCTTTCTTGATGACATTATTGTCGCTGCAGACAGCATATCTGAAATTAAAGCCTGGTTACAGAAGGTATTCGATAAGCTCATCCAATTCAACTTAACTTTAGACCCTGCAAAGCTTCAGATTTGTCAGAAAGAAATAACTTATTTAGGATTTAATGTCAGTGCTGATGGTTTTTCTCCTTCAGAGGATAATGTAAACAAAGTTTCAAAATTTCCCATACCCAAAAATGTAAAGCAAGTTCAACAGTATATTGGTTGTTTAAATTATTTTAGGCACATGGTTTATAAATATGCTGAAATTGCTAAGCCAATTATTAATTTAACCCGTAAAAATGTTCCATTTGTCTGGACTTCAGAGTGTCAGGAAGCTTTTGATATTTTACAAGATCAAATTCTAAATAAACCCCTTCTTAAAAACATTAATTCTGATCTTCCATTGTATTTAGTAACTGATGCTTCTAAAGTTGCATTTTGTGGAATTTTAATGCAAAAATACAATGAGAAATTTTATCCTGTTGAATTTTTTTCAAAACAATTCAATCCAGCTCAGTCTAGATATCCTTCCATCCAAAGAGAATTGTACGCAATATTTGCATCTGTCAAGCATTTTCGTGAAGAATTATATGGAAAAAAATTTACCATATATACCGATGCAAAATCATTAACATATCACATGGAACTGGACAATCAGAGTGAGATTGTAGCTAGGTGGCTTCTGTATCTGGATCACTTTCATTATGAGATAGATCACATTCCTGGTGTTATTAACCCTGCTGATTATTTATCTAGAGCATATAAAGATGAAACCTTAAATGTAAATAATATAAATATTTTTCAAAGTAATTCAAATTTAGATCATAATAATATTGTAAATAATCAACAAAATGATGAATTTATTAAGGAAATTATTCAAAAATTAAATGATAATGATGAGGAAACTGCAAATAACTATTATATTGATTCAGAAACTAAAATTGTAATGATAAAAATTTTCCCCAAGAAGCCGTTAAAGAAAAAAAAGTATCTCAGTAGAATTTTAATTCCAAAATCTTTAATTAAGGATTGTTTGGAAGTTGCTCATGCTCCTCATTTTGGCACTCAAAAAACCTACAATTTTGTTCGCAAAATCTATTCTTGGAAAGGAATGTTTAAGGACACTAAAAATTTTTGTAGCAATTGTGAAAGATGTTTAAAAGTTAAACCTAAACCTAAAAATACTGTCACTAAAATGATTCCAAAAGCTGATTTAGCTCCAGGTGAGATAATAGCTTTAGATATTGTAGGAAAACTTCCTAGATCTCATGACAACAAATTTTTTATTTTAACAATAGTTGATCATTATTCCAGGTATCTTGAGGCTATCCCATTAAGCAATACCACTTCTAAAACTATAATTAATCAACTTAATATATATTTTTCCAAATTCGGGATTGCTAGGACTGTTTTGACTGATAATGGACCATATTTCCGTTCAGATGAATTTGAAGATTATCTTAAGTCTATGGATATTAAGCATAGAAAGAGTTCAATCTATTATCCGCAGAGTAATGGTTTAATCGAGAAAATTCATCTTTCTATGAAAAACAGCATAGCAGCACTTTCTGATCAAGTATTCGAGTGGTCAGATAGACTATTATTTTTTAAACTTCATTATAATTCCTCTAAGCATGCAGTAACTCAATTTTCACCGGCTGAACTATTCTTGGGCAGAGAACTCAATATACCTCTAAATATTTTTGAAAAACCAAAAGTTGCTGAAGAATATAGTAAATATCTAACAAAATTACAAAGTCATTTTCAGGAAACTAGAAAATTAGTTAAGGAAAATGAAACTAGTTATTTTAATTATCACCAACAATATGTGAAGGGCAGAAGTAAACCCTCTTTAAATACTGGTGATGAAGTTTTTCTTGTAGATTTTAAACATCATACTGCATTACAACCTAGATATAATGGACCACATGTAATTGACAAAAAATTGAGAAATGATAATTATTTGATAAAAATTAATGAAGATGGTCATGAATATGTAAAAAAAGTTCATGTCAGTAAAATTTTCCCAAAAGTACCTTTAAATGATAATATTTGTAACAAAACTGAGGTAAATAAGAATTGAGTAGTGATTCTAATATTTTTGTGAAATATGTGTATGTTCGGAAACTTCAAAGTATATATATACTATGCTCAAGTCAAAATTCTATTTTTAAATTTTTTTTTTCTATTTCTTCTCTCTCAATGTTTGTTTTCAATATACTGGTAGAATTGATCACTTTGCTAGTGAATAACATTTATTGAAATATTTTTTTTTAAACTTTACCTTTTTAATTTTGTATCTGAGTCAAAAAGGAAAATATGTGAATGATTTCCTCATATGTATTTTCATAATTGTTTAGAATATCTGTGAAATCTTTAAGTTACAAAGTAAATTTCAATATTCATTGAACTTAATTCAGGAAATTGAATAATATATGGTACAATAAAAAGTAGTTTGAAAATGTTGAATGTGACAACTCAAAATATATTGCAGAAAGTTAAAGCAATCTAGGTATTTCTGTAGTTTATATTTATTGGTGTGTGTGTATTTTTGTAAATATTTTCATATTCATGCTGGTTAAATATAATTATTGAATTTTTGTATCATATAATGTGTGGTGTATACAATTGTAATGATTACAGTAGCATTGTGTATAAAAATTTTTATTTTTTTCACGAACATTTCTTTAAGTCTGTATGCAGCTGTGAAAATTTCAGTGACTTTTTCGCAAAATTCTCACGAACATTTCTTCATCATTTCTTCATCTGTGTGCATTTGTGAAACTTTCAGTGACTTTTTGCAAAATTTTTTCACGAACATTTCTTCATCTGTATGCATTTGTGAAACTGACTTTTTCGCATACTCCAGGACTTTTCACATCAATTTTCAACAATTATCAACTATTCTTCAGAACAGTGTTCGCCTCTTTTTTTGCTGTTGGTGGGGGGAGATGTTAAAAAACCCTTTTCACAACTCAGCCAAGTCATCAAAAAAGCCTTTAAAGTTCAGCGCAATATGCAAAAAGAACTGTCTTTCCGTGTCAGCGCATCTGCCTTTATAAATCAGCGAACGCACCAACAAACATCTCGCAACATCGCTACTAAACTCGCAGCAGCTGGCGAACGCCTGCATACGAAGAATTTCTCTCGCTGTATCTTCTTCCATCGGCGCGCGAGGTAGTGGTAATACCGGATATTTTTCGACCAAGCTTCCTTCACTCGGAATGGCATCGCATCTGAATGACTAGTGTTTTTTTTCAACGAGCGGTGTGTTGGATGGTATAAAGTCTCAAGCGAAAGAAGGGTGGTATCCCATTCATTCGAGATTTTTTCTCGTGTGAGGAGCCACCCTAGTTAGCTCTATGTTTTACTTTAATATGTGATAAGGTGAAGAAATAGAGGTGTATTTTGTTTGTGTGTGAAAAATCTGTCTACAAATTTTAAGTATGTGATCGACATCTAAAAAATAGTGAAAGTGTAAGAATTGTGAGTCTTCAAAAGAAATCTTCTGTTCGTCAGTGTAAGATGATGTTCAGTGTAAAAATGTGCTTTCTGCTAGAACAAGCTTTTCTTCAGTACCGATATTAAGTATCTATGTTTTTTAATTAAAATTAATTGTCCATGGATGATATAAGATTTAAATATTCATAATTTAAACGCAGTTATTTAGCCCACATGTATGATGTGTGAACAACCGTGAATTATATTAATTCGAATGCATCTTTTAAAATATAAATATTAAATTAATTGTGTAACCTTAAAATATGTTTTATATATAAATAAATTAATCGAGAATAATCTCTAAAGTATTATTATTTTTCGTTTAATTAGCATGAAGTGTTTTATAATATGTACTTTTAGTTTTCAACTATTTCAGGTTGTTGCTCAGGATGCTAAGGTGGTTTGTTATTGTGGCCAACATTTATTGGTACGAAATCACTATTTCGATCAGGTTTAAGATTTTAACTTGTGTTCCCTTTAGAACATTTAATCGTGTCCCCCTTTAGTTTATTTTTATTTTGCACCATGAAGCCTTTTTCCATCAGCCAAATTTATCATCATTTTTTATCAATATCTTAAATATTTAATGAGATATCTGTAGTTGCACAAAATACTTTTTCTAACTATGCACGCGGGAACGATACCGAAGATTTTTTTCATGACTTGGTACTCAACTCTGTAGATAAATTTATATAAAATGACCTGTGGAATATCGTGATAATTCAGGAAGATGTTGCCGACAGAGAGAGCTAAATTTCAGTCGCTTTTTAAAAATAGCTGGATGATAAGGGATTTTCCATGAATTGTCATTTTTTATTTTTATTTAATTGATTTTTTTTATTTTTTATTTAAAATTTGTATTGATGCTATAGTTCTTCTTGGAAAACCATCAGAACGAGCCTATATCAACAAAAATATTTTTTATCAAAATCGTAGCACCTGTTCCAAACTTCTCATTGGCATTTATTAAATACTAACTCTTTTGTTGGAAGTAATAAGTTAATAAAAAAAAAGGAGGTTTGTAAAAAATGTCTTATCAATTCAACTTTCTATATATCACCGAAACTTTTGTGAATTTTCAAGATATTCAAGTGCCTTTTACATATTAGTTTCTTTATAAAGTTATCTTCTAAATTATGAAGAAAAGTTTCTTTCAAGTTCGCGAATGCGCTGTTAAAAAGTATTTCATACAACTGCTGATACTTCATTAGATATTCAATATATTCATAATCTAATTTTACTACGTTTCTTCTACTATATTCTTTCAAATTTTCTGAAACAGGCAAAACTTTGTTGAAAACCCTGAAAGCTATAAACAAAAAACATACAAAAATGTTTTGCATTTTTTAAAGAAATCGTCATATTTCCATGATTATACATGCTCTCCAAATAAACTCAAATGTTGTAGACTTTGTACATTGTCATATGCTGCAGCAACAAATGATTTCGTACATTTTATTTTACAGGGTGAACAATCAAATTATTTTTTTCTTCAATTTGTTGTGGGTCGACTTATATGAACTCGCTTGTATAACGACTCTCGCAATCAAATCTTCATTAAAAAATATGAGGTCAAACATTTTCTTTATATTCTCGAAGTTCAAAAAGAATTCGTCAATTGTTTCTTTAGATATTATAAAATTGAAAGTGTCCGGTGATTTTTGGCTATATTGTGTATATCGTAAATGCAAAATACATATAATTAAAAAATTTTATTATTTAATCGTAGATTAGTTTGCACTTTAAAAATCCGGAACTCAATCAAACCTAATAACAAATATGCTTTGAAATTGGTGAACATGCGATAATCGGAGTGTCATAATTTCTGGTAATGATGTTTTTTCAAAAAACAAAAATAATAGCTACTCTGTTGCTAAAAATGAAGAATATATATAATTCCATTTCCAAAAATTCTCTAATTTGAATCATTCTTTTTATTTCGACCAGAGGATCCAACGCTTACTTCCCAGGTTACAGAACGCGCTGCCCGGTGCAAAAAACAAAAGTGAACTAGTCGTTGGGGCCCACCGTAATACTTACCCATCATGGATATGCATAATATAAAATATGAAAATAAAACATGTGTAAACTATACTTATAAAATGCATTGCAATTCGAATAAAATCGTGGCTTGATGACATCATAAACTTTAAATGCTCTATTGCTGAATTGCGTAAAAGAAACAGCCTTATAACTTCAAAATTGATAATCATATAAACAAACAGTTTACTGCGTCGGATTAACAGTCTCATTTCCAATTAAAATATATCTTTGAATTGAAATTTGAATGAAATACAGGGTTATGAAAAATTGAAGAGTGTGAAAATAGGATTACAAATACCTCGGCAACTCATTTTTCGATCGACTTCATTTTTTATGCAAAATTGATGGGGTTTTTTTATTGTCTTTTATATTCACTCCTTAAAATAAACAAATTCGAAATTTTTTAAATATCTTTTATCAGAACGAATATTTCGAGAGTCCAAAAAAACTTGTTCCGCATAATCAAGGTTACTGAAATTCAATAAGCTTCTTCCCATTATTACAAAGTATATACAAAATTTCAAGTCTCTATCTCAGTTTGTTCAGAAGATTGAGCGTTTACAGACACACAGACACACACAGAGACAGACGGACGTCAAAATTTTTTTTTTCGAAAAATATGTTTTTCGGAATCTTTAGTGTCTGAAACGTGTAAATCCGTTAATTTTTTTTTCCGATTTTCAAAACGATTACAAGACTTACCCCATACTACATATGATGGCTGAATAAACAAAAACAAAAAATTGTCTTCTTACGAGCACCTTTACCACTAAATATCTATATTTTTTCGTGAATTTTTTATATAAAAATATAATTTCATATAAAATTGGGTTAAATATATAAAGCCATACATATTTGAGATTTTTTAAAATTTATATCACGGACCCGGGCAACGCCGGGTGGATCAGTTAGTATTCAATAAATCTCCATTCAGATAATTAAAAATTGAATAGAAAATGGAAAACAAAACCCTAAAAAAATTAGTCAAAATTACTAAATGACTGCACATTGCACATTGCAAATTTATCAAGTATGTCCCTGTGAAAGATGTTTAAATATCTATGCATAGTTTTTGATCCAATAAATTTTTTTCAATGGAACTATTTTGATCGATTTCAATATTAAATACTGCTTAAAATAAATCTTCGATTTAAAAACTAACAGCTTCGGCGTGTTTATTGGATATTTATGTATAAAAATATAATTTTGCATCTTACTTACCCATCATACGTAGTATAGGGTAAGTCTTGTAATCGTTTTGAAAATCGATTTTTTTTTCGGATTTACACGTTTTAGACACTGGAGATTCAGAAAAATATATTTTTAGAAAAAAAATTTGCCGGCCGTCTGTCTATGCGTGTCTGTAAACGCTCTATCTCCCAAACAGATTGAGATAGAGACTTGAAATTTGATTCTCGTTTCCAATTAAAATATATCTTTGAATTGAAATTTGAATTAAATACAGGGTCATGAAAAATCGAAGAGTGTGGTAAATAGGATTACAAATATATCGGCAACTAATTATCCGATCAACTTCCTATTTTATGCAAAATTTATATTTTTAACTGCTTTTTTATATTCACTATTTAAAATAAATAATTTCGAAAATTTTTATGTACCTTTATCAAAACGGGATATTTCGAGAGTCCGAAAAACAATAGTTCCGGATAATCGAAGTTACTTCTTTCCATTATTACATACTAAGTACATACCAAATATCAAGTATCCATCTCAATTTGTTCGGGAGATAGAGCGTTTACAGACACACACACACACACACACAGATACAAAGACACACACACGCAGACAGACAGACGGACGACAATTTTTTTTTTTCTAAAAACATGTTTTTCGGAATCTTTAGTGTCTAAAATGTGCAAATCCGTCAAAATTTTTGTTTTGATTTTCAAAATGATTACAAGACTTACCCTATACTACGTATGATGGGTAAGTAAAATCCATATATATATATGTTTTAATTTTAAATTCTTGTAGATTTTTCACATTTAATGTATTTTAACAGATACAAAATATTATAATATTCCTGTTTCTAAATTATTTTTAAAACCATGAAAGAATTAAGGAATTGAAGTTTTCAAAAGTGAACTTTATTTTAATTAGATTGTATAAAAAATAAAAGATTGTGATGTTTAGAAGAAATAAAAGTTACGAAAAATATTAGAAAATGATTGTTCAATGTTCAGATCGTTGCGACAGTCAATATGACGTCAGCGTTTATCACGGTATTTACTTTATAATATAGATAATAAATACGAGTTGTAATTTTTTTCCAACTCATGGTTGCGTTACCAATCAGTATGACTGTGTTAAAATAATTAAATAGATTATCCGTGTTTGTTTATGCATTATGATAATAACACAATAATTTGAAAAAAAATATTCACAAAAAAGGGTTATCAGAGTTACAGTTTACAATTTATCGAAAGTTTCTATTTCATATCGGATCACCTCTCAGATATTTCGCAATAACCACTCATTTGAATTGTTTAAATAATGCGAGTATATTATTTTTTATCATTAGGCGATGCTTATTCCTTCACGAGTAGGTAGCTGTTTTGTTATAATAACGACACTTATTAAGATTTGAATGTGAAAAGATAGGTGTATGCAAAATAACATAAATACATTTGCGAAATAAAACTAAATGTATTTCCAAGCAAAATTATTACTTAACACGCGAGTATTGGCGCATTTACTGAAGTTAAAAACTAAGTAGTATGTTTTAGTAAAAATGTAATTATTTAGATTACACAGTTCTTCCATTAAAGAGATGATATGCCCAGAAACCTACGAAAAACACTTTTATGAAATAAGACAAAAAATATGTTTATTTAGGTGGATTACTTAGAGTGTGTGTATTGTCGCTTATACTAAAGAAAGAATTAAACATTTTGATCTCACTGGCAATAATCCATTGTAATTTTTTATTATTTTAGTGTTCCAGTTGAAATAGAAAGAAATGTTTTATAATGATGTAAAATAATGAAAAAATTGTTTTATAATATTTTAGCTCTTAATGCTTTTGCAAATTTTTATGTGCATTACGAATACCTACTATCAACAAGCTTAACAGTTTGCTAATTTATCTTGATAGTACAGAAACACTAATATGCTCTGGAAAATGTTATTCCCTTTAAATTGGAAGAAACAACTGCATTGTTAAAGAGGATAAAAGTGATAAATGAATCCGAATCCTTGAAGAGATATTTTAATTTGGATTTTACTGTCCAACTCAGTTGTGAAATAAAATATATAAATTTATTTGAAAACTGCTATATTGAACACATAAAAATACTGTCTCCATTAAACAGGTTTTTTTTGTCAAGAACAAACACATCTGGTGAAATTAAACTAATTTACGAGCTTAAATAATTGGTAACAGCTGAAGAGTAAAAAATGGTAAATATAGAGGCTTGATTAAAATTTGATTTTTGTTGATTCGTGAGCGCATACATCTACTTTTAGTAAACTGACTCTATGGAAATCTAGAATGCAGTGAGTTCATACGTGTTTTTTGCATTTAAATAGAAAGATATATTTATCAAAACAATTTCTTGAAATAAATATATTTGTATTATAACGAAATGTATAAAACTTTTCTAACGATGTACTATTTTTGTTACGTAATTTAAAATTAAAATTTAAGAAATAATTAAACGTTGATTATTTTTATAGATTTATAGTTAGACTTCATTTCATACTGAATTATATTTGCTAATGTTCAATTGAGATTCCGAATGGTTCAAGGAATTATATTTTATTTTACAGTTGTTGCAACTTATTCAAAATTAATAAAAACATCAAGCTGTTTTTAATTTATTATTAATCATATATTTATTGAAATATAAAGACTTAATATTCTTATTCAGAACTCAAAATTATGGAAACAAATTGATTTAGCTGAAGTATAAAAAAACTGACTGAACGTGTTAAAGTCATTTCAGTGTTATTGTGGAATGTTTTTAACTTTTATGAATAATTCTAAAGATTGAGAACATTCTTGTTTCAATATTCCCAACATCATTGAATTCAGTTGGATTTGAATTTTTTTAATGCATTAAAAGTTATGATGTAGTTGTTGCAATTTATTAAGCATAATGAATATCTATAAATGTGCATAAATTTCTTATGATTCTTGACTTTATGAATTTGTCCAAGAACACATCTAAAAGAAGTAAACTGGTTAAATTATGGGATACTTACCGTAAGTAATTTTAAGCGACTAACCTGATTGGTGTAGCAATTACTCTAAATAAACTACTCTTTTTAAAATCAAATTTTCAGTATAAAACAATATGTATAAAACTGAAAAAACATTAAACATTTCGATCTCATTAGAAAAAAATATTACTTTAGTCTTTAGTTATATTATTGTATTAGTTGAGATAGAATGTAATGTTTTATAATATTGTAAAATAATGAAAAGTTGGTATATAATGTTTTACTTGTTAATGTAGATAAGCATTTTGATGTGCATTAAGAATATGTACTAACAACAGTCATAATGAGGATAAAAGTAATAAATTAATCTGAAAACTCAAATAAACAAGAATACAAAAATATTTATTTGAATTTGAATTTTACTGTCAAGAATTATTTATCAAGAACAACTGTCAAGCAACTAAAACATGTAAATTTACTTGAAAAATTCTAATTTGAACAAATATTTTATGAAAAAATATTGTTTTCTTTTAAACCGATTTGTATTGTCCAGAATACAACCCAATTAATTAAAACTGATAAAGTGGTTAACTGCAAAGTTAAATAATTGGCAACAACTGAAGCGTAAAAAGCTAGTAAATATTTAGTTTTAAATAAAATTTGATTGAAGTTGATTCATGCGTATATAACTCTTCTTTTATTAAACTGATCCACACGAAAACCTAGAATGCAGTGAGTTCAAATCTACTTTTTGCAATAAAATAGAAAGTGATTTTAGTAAAAGAATTTTGCGAAATAAACATATTTATAGTATATAACGAAAAATATAGAATTACTCGAACAATACAGTATTTTCATTTCTTTATATGATTCTTAATTCAACATTTAAGACATAATTAAATGTTATTTATTTTTAATGCTTTATATTTAGGCTTAATATCATTCTGAATTAGTATTCGGCCTTTAATTTCTAACACACGATTCAGATTTAGAATGCTGCAAGAAATTATTTTTTTATTTTAAAGTTGTAGTTTATTCATAAAATATAAAAGACATTAAAGAGTTTTAACTTATTTTTTATAATATATCTATTGAAATTTAAAGGATCACAATTCTTATTCATAACTCAAAATTATGGAAACAGATAAAACCGCAGTTATTGGATTATATGTCCAGAAGCAAATTTTCTCTCTTGGATCAGAAGAAAAAATGAAACCTTACATATCAAGTAAAACCAATATCCATGGTAGAATTATGTTTACGCTAGCAGATTATCTTACGAAATATTCAAAAAAATTCGATAGAGTTTCTTTTCGTTTCACAGATCAAGTAAGTTATGTATATCCGAATGGTACATTGGCGGGAATAATGGGAATGGTAAATCGATCAGAAATTGAAATTGGCGTTCAACCATTTACAATGGACGAAAAAACCACAAAGATGATGGATTTCTCGTATCCGTATAAGCTTCATTCTTCAACATTTGTGGCTCAGAAAACAGAATATAAACCCGAGATTTTTGGCATTTTTCAAACATTTTCATTGTCGCTTTGGATAGCTATCATCTCAGTTTTAATTGCGATGTCTTTGGTATATCACGTCACTTTGAGAAGAAGGTATTCATTTGATAAAATTTTGCTTCACACTTTTGCGGTTTTGTTAAGGCAGAGTTCTATTTTTACACTGTCATCAGAGACAGAAAACTTGCTCGTCTTTTCCTGGGTTGTAGGAGCAATGTTTCTTTGTCTGGCTTACGATTCCGTATTTCTGTCTTTCCTTACATTACCTCCTATCATTAAAATTAAAGACGTTCCACAGTTAGCCAAGGTTGTAAAAGAAGGACAATATCACTGTATAGCGATTCAAGCAGCAGTTTTGTTTCAACATTTATTACGCTCAAAACAAGAAAATTTAAGAATAATTGGTCAAGACCTTAAGACTAATAACTTAAGTAATGGAAATACTATTAAAGATTTTTTTCACGATAGAAGCAAACAAAATCTCGCTTTTCCAGTAGATACAAATGTCATTGATGTTTTCAAAGTAGGAAAAAAATTCATCACTGAAGACCGTTTCCTTCAAATCATGGCTGCAATGCCTGTCCAAAAAGATTTTTGTTGCAAAAAAATGTTGGACAAATTCATTCATAGATTTATGGCTTCGGGATTGTATTTCAAGTATCAGAATGATGGCATGTTTTTACTCCGTATGCCACTTTTACTCGAGTACGAGGAAAAAGACACTAGTAAGAGAAAATTAATCCTTACAGATGTTGCTCCTGCGTTTATATTTTTAATTTTTGGATATATCATGTCTTTTTTAGTTCTTATCGTAGAAATATTATCACATGGTATGAAGAAAGTGGATCGTTTGAAGAAAAATATAAAAAGAAAAATTAGAATCGTTTACAAAGAAGATTGTATGTAATTAAGTTTGAAAATTGAATGGTAATTACTTTGTTCGCAGAGTACCAAATCTTATTACATTTTGCAGACGTGTATAAAAATATTATGATACTTTCGTATAATTAGAACTGGACTGAACTGTACTATGTATTTTGCTCTGATAATATCACATTGGATTACTTTTTTTTTATACGTGACTACTGTCCAATGAAGATTTTGTATGATTAGTTCTGCACCAAATTACAGATTGATCTTATGGTATGAAATTCGCGTGAGGAGATTTTAGCGAAAAAGCGCACATCCGAGGACGTCAAACACGTTAGAAATCCCCCGCCTAACGCTCTCATTTTCCTGCACGAAATTTAATTTCTTCCTTTGGAGTCGGGAAGGAGATATATCCACCAAATGAAAACAATAGGCGACTTCAAAATCCTCATTATTCTCTACTCAATATTTTTGCTTGTATTTTCTAAATTCGGGGATGCTTCACATATTGATAATAATATTGCAGAACTTCCATTGCTGAATTTGTAAGAAATATTTGAACTGTATTGTTATTTTTCTTCGAGATTATTGTTATTCTTTATAAGATAATTGATAAATCCCTTGGTAAATTACTTATTACAAACACTAATGCATCAAATACTTATTTTTAAAAAAGCATGTTTTTGTCATTATTTGCATTCTAATATATAAAAATATTGAATATCTTTGTTTTACTGTGCTTTTCAATTTTAATAAAGAGAATTTATAGTGAACATTTTAAACATTTTAAAAGCGTTAAGATGTAACGTAATTAATAATCTGCTCATAAAAAAGTAAACAGAGTAAAGTAATAAATTATACTATCGATTCATTAATTTATATGTACTAATTTGTGTATTTCCGAGAAGTTTACAAGATATTTTTCTTTTACCAAACATATTTTAAAATATCGTTTTTATTGACAAAGTGTCACACTTGCTTTTTGTTTCACCATGTTTGTATTTTTCTGCTCTTTGGGTGCAATTTACTAGGCGTTCTTTTTATTTTTATTTTCCTGAATTACATACGAATATTAAACTGTATTGTAGTTTTTTATGTATTATTTATATAAAAAATTTAATTAAATTAATAAAGCAAAAAATATAATAAAAATAATAATAATAAAGTGGAAAATAATGTATATGTGGAAGGTTTTGAGTCCTGAACAATGAGACGTTCTAAAAAAACTTTTTCAATATAAAATATCCTGGAAAACAAGTCTTATTCACAGAGTTCAGTTGCATCAAGCAAGAAGTGTTAAATTACTTAAACAGTGTGTGTAAAAATTTATAATTTTATTGTTTTAAGTGTTTTTTTAAAATGATATTTAAAATGACATTTCATGGAAAATCATTTAACTTAAAAACATAAAATAAATCCATGTTTGAATAAATTTTAATTTGTTAATATTTTTCATATGTATCTTTTTCACCATATCTTCCGAAGCTTAGTTATGACAGATAAACATTAAAGTTGCAGAAGAGACATTTTTTTTGCCATATAAAATAAACCTTGAAATGGAAAAATGACAAAAAAAATTTCATAAAGGCAGCTCCCAAAGCTCAAAAACAATTGGAACATAAAATTTTAAAAAATAGGCGTAATTCAATTGGAAATAATATAATGGAAAGGAATAACTACAGACATAAGGTAAAGAAAACTTCTTAAAAAAAAGTCTAATTATTCAGAATCTAAAAAGAAAATCAAGACAGTCATGATTGGTTTTGCTTAATTTGTAAGAAAAATAAATTAGCAGAAATGATTCAGTGTTGAGAATGCCAAATATGTCCCAATGTTGTGTGCGCTGGAATAAAAAATGAACCACAGAAACTCATGCGTAAGCCTTGCATCACTTCTTACATGATATTCAAGTAACTGACAATTAGTTCCATAATTTCTATTCTTAATTACTAATTTGCTAGAACGAAAAATGGTGAAAATTTAATAGGAAAAGGCTGTTAGTTTTTTGGTTTTTTATCTCTATATATTAAAATAAGACGATTTTATGATTTTATGATTTTGAGCTTCATAGCAGGTATTCCGCTATAAGTACACGAAGTTTCAATTCTATAGGTTAAATAGTTTCAGAGAACCGGCTCTGTGACCGACAGACAACGAAGCGGGAGTAATGGAGTTTCGTGAAACCCTAAAAATTAAAAAAATAATTTTAAACAATATATCATATAGATATGTCAAATTACCATATGATAAAAAAATGTACCTAGGGAAAATGTAAATAGGGTTTCGTGAGATGAACGATACCCTAAAAATTAACAAAAGAAATTCATGTGTAAGCCTTGCATCACTCCTTACATAATATTCAAGTAACTGACAATTAGTTCCATAATTTCTATTCTTAATTACTTATAACTTTGATTTATATTTTGAATATATTTTGATTTAAAACAATTACTCTTACTTTCAGACATTTGACTTTATTATATTTCATTGCTGTTGTTTTGTTTGATTATTTCCTCAATCGCAAACTTCGCTTTTAATAAAATTAGTTATATTCCCTACTCATTAAAACAGCCTAATATTGTTTTGGTCCTACTTAGGCGACCAGTCGCTAAATTTGGACCACTGTTGACAAAATTTTCAAATTAAAATAAAACTTAAGATTTTCAAAAAGAAATTGTACTAAAGATTTATTTAGTTAATAGATGAAGAAATTCAACACCTGTAGTGATATTTTGCGGATATTACAAAAATGAAGCAAGTTACACCTGGAAATATGTGAAGTGGTCCAAATCCGGCTACTCTTCCCTATATATAATTCCATTTCCAAAAAGTATCTCTTTTAAGCTATCCTTTTTATTAATATCAGAGGATCCAACCCGAACTTCCCGGGTTACAAAACTTACTGCCTGGGGCAGAAAACATAAGAGAAAACCATATATATATATATATATATATATATATATATATATATTGTAATGATAGACTAATAGATTTTTGAAATTTAATTTATTTTAAAAGATACAAATTTTTATAAAATTCATGCTTCTAAATTATTTTTAAAACCATAAAAAAATGAAAGAATTCAGATGAAGTTTTCAAAGAAATTGCATTTTGAAGTGCATTATTTTTTTATTTGATGGAGTAAAAATTAAAAAAATTGTCATGCTTGGAAGAAATTAAATTTGCGAAAATGATAGAAAAGGATTGTACAGTTCGTTGCGACAGTCGATATGACGTAAGCATTAACTGCGGGTTTTTAATTTATAATGTAGATAATCAATACGAATTGTAATTTTTTCCAACTGAGTTTAAGTTTTCCTTACCAATCAGTATGATTATGTTAAAATAATTAAATAGATTATCTGCGTTTGTTTATTATAGTTACTCAATAATTTGAACGAAAAACAAAAAGACATTTTACAGTTGACACTTTACAATTCAGCGATTGCTTTTATTTCATATCAATCACTCTTCAGATATTTCACAATAACAGCTCATTTGAATTGTTTAAAAAATATTTTTTCATCATTAGGCAATGTTTATTCCTTCAAATCTAGGTAACGTTTTTGTTATAATAAACACACATATTCAGATTTAAGCGGTTTTGCATAAAAGAGGTCGTGTATGCAGAATCAGAAAAACACATTTGCGAAATCATACTAAATAGAATGCAAAGCAAAATGATTACTTAACACATGAGTATTGTCTCATTTACTGAAGTTAAAAATAAGTATTACGTTTTAGTAAAAAAGTAATTATTTAGAATACATAGTTCTTCCATTAAAGAGATGATATGCTCAGAAACCTACGAAAAACACTTTTATGAAATGAGACTAAATATATGTTTAATTAGTTCGATCCCTTCAGGTGTGTGTTGTGTATTGTCAAATATACAAAAGCAAATATTAAACGTTTTGATCCCATTGGCCGTAATTTTTACTGTAGTGTTTGATTATTTTATTGTATCAGTTCGAACAGAAGGAAATGCTTTATAACGTTGCAAAATAATGAAACAGAAATGTTTTATAATGTTTTAGTTGTAAATGTAATTGAACATTTTGACAGGTATTATGAATACCTTCTTTCAACAAGCATAGCAGTTTGTTAATTTATATTGAGTGCACAGAAAGACAAACAAGCTGTGAAAAAGGTTATTTCCTTTAAGTTGGAAGAAACAACAAGAAAGAAATAAGGAAGATAAAAGTGATAAAGTAATCTGAAAACTTACAGAGAAAAAATTCTAAAAACGGTTATGTATTTTAATTTGGATTTTACTTTCTGAACTCAGAAATGAACTAAAATATGTAAATTTATTAGAAAACTGCTAAATTGAATAAGTAAAAATTTTAACAATTCGAAAATTACTGTTCTCTTTAAACCAGTTGTTACTATCGATAATAGATCTGAAGTAATGAAAACTGATAAACTGGAAAATTACAAGCATAAATAATTGGTAACAGTTGAAGCGTAAAAAACTGGTAAATATGTAGCTTTAATTAAAATTTGATTGTAGTTGATTTACGCGTATATAATATCTTCTTTTATTAAATGACCCCACACAAAAAATTAGAATGCAGTGATGAAATAGAAAGTGAATTTTTCCAAAGGAATTTCATGAAATAAACATATTTACAGTATGACGAAACATATAGAACTATTCTAAACACGACATATTTTCGTTACTTTATTTGATTCTTAATTCAATATTTAAGATATAAGTAAAAGTTGCTTGCTTTTAATAATTTATATTTACGCTGACTATCACGCTGAGTTATAATATTCTGTCTATAATTTCTTACATGCGATTCGAATTTGAAATACTTCAAGAAATTATTTCTTATTTTAAAGTTGTTGGAGCCTATACATAATTAATAAAGACATCGAAAATTTTCAATTTATTTTTGATAATATATACATATTGAAAATTAAAGGCTCACAATTATTATCAAAATTCAAAGTTATGGAAACAGATAAAGTCGCAGTTATTGCATTTTATGTCAGGAAGAGAATTTTATCTCAGGGATCTACAGAACAAATAAAAGCTTACGTATCAAATAAAAAAAAAATCTATGGTAGAATTGTATTTACGCTTGCAGATTATCTTACAAAATATTCAAAAAAATTTGATAGCGTTTCTTTTCGTTTCACAGATGAAGTAAATATTTTATTTCCGAATGGTACATTGACGGGAATAATAGGAATGGTAAATCGATCAGAAATTGATATTGACGTTCCACCATTTATTATGAACGACGTAAGCACAGACATAGTGGATTTCTCTTACCCGTACAAACTTAATTCTAATACATTTGTAACTCGAAAAACAGAATATAAGCCACAGGTTTTTAGCATTTTCCAAACATTTTCACTGCCGCTTTGGATAGCTATCATCTCAATATTAATGGCGATGTCTTTGTTATATTACGCCACCTTGAAAAGAAGATATTCGTTTGATAAAATTTTACTTCACGCTTTTGCAGTATTGTTAAGGCAGAGTTCTATTTTAAAACCATCATCAATGATAGAAAACTTGCTCGTTTTTTCGTGGGTTGTAGGAGCAATGTTTCTTTGTCTGGCTTACGATTCCGTATTCCTGTCTTTTCTTTCATTCCCCCCCATCAATCAAATTAAAGACGTGCCACAGTTGGCCAAGGCTGTAACAGAAGGACACTATCACTGTATAACGACTACACGATCACCTCTTTTTGAGCTGTTATTAAAATCCAAAATTGAAAATTTAAGAATAATTGGACGAGACCTTAAGACGAATATGTTAAGTAACGGAAATACTTACCAAGATTTTTTTGACGATAGAAGCAAACTAGATCTCGCTTTTCTAGTAGATACAGATGTTGTTGATATATTGAATGTAGGGAAAAAATTCATTTCTGAAGACCGTTTCCTTGAAAGCATGGCTGCAATGCCTGTCCGAAAAGACTTTTGTTGCAAAAAATTGATAGAAACTTTTGTTCGTAGATTAATGGCATCCGGACTGTATTTCAAGTATGAGAATGATGCATCATTTTTAATTCGTATGCCACGTCTATTCAAATACGAGGAAGAAGACACCAGTAAAAGAAAATTAACCCTTACAGATGTTGCTCCTGCGTTTATATTTTTAATATTTGGACACGTCATTACTTTTTTAGTTCTTATCGTAGAAATATTGTCAAATCGTTTGAAGAAAAATAAGGAAAAAGAAGAAAGAGATTCGTATGCAAAGCAGATTTTAGTTAATTAGCTTTGAAATTTGAATTGTAATTACTCTATTTTTATATTATCAAATCTTATAACATTTTGCAAATGTTGTATGAAAATAATACGAAAATTTCGTATAATTAGCATTGCACTGTATAGTACTATGCATTTTACTCTAAGAATGTATCATTGCATAAAATTTTTAAAAAATGTATGAGATTTATGTAATGGAGATTTTGTTTATTAATTCTGAATCAAAATACATATTTATCTTTCTCTTGTATTTCATGAATTCGGGAAGGAGGTGGGGGGGAGGAGGGGGCTTCACATATATTTAATAAGATTTCAGAACTTCCGTTGCTAAGTGTATAAGAGACATTTGAATTGTATTAATGTTATTTTTAATGACTATTATTCTGTATAACGGTAATTGATAAATTAATGTATGGCACGTGGAAATTATTACAAACTCTAACACATCACTAATTATTATATTTAAAAAAACATGTTTTTGTAATTACTTGCATTCTAATTAATAAGAATTTTAATGTTGAATATCCTTGTTTTTCTGCGTATTTTCAATTTAAGAAAGAAAAATATATATTGAATATTTCGAACAATTTAAAAGCGTTAAAATGCTAAATGTGTTATGCTGAATGAAATAGGTGCAAGTAAGTATGTTGGTAAAATTAAAATATATGTTATTTCGTATATTTATTGATGAATTACTTATAGTATTAGTTCTAAAGCTAATGCATGGAAGTTGAACAGTTGAAAATACTTTCATTTTTTATTATAGCAATAACCAGGAGTGGAAACATCCACAAAAGAAAAAAAAGAGAACAAATTATCTGGCTTTCTAGGTGCATTTGTAATTATATAAATACTTAGCATCTATAGTTGACGTCTAGTCCGTCTGTCTGTCCGTTTGTCCGCATATAACAGCGCAAAAACTACCCAACCGACTGGTTTGAAATTTAATATATATTATCGTTGTAGAATTTTGTCGAGTCATTTCAAATTTTATGAAAATCAAATCAAAACATAAAAAGATATTAATAAAAGTTTTCTTTATTCTATTAAATCCTATGGTACGTAATCTATATAATAAAAGCGCAAGTTATGTGACTGAGGAAAACAAATACGGGCAAGCCACATCCTTTTTTTATATGCCAGGCGGCCATTTTTATTCAAAATTATTTTTACAAATAAAATTGCATAAAAGTTACATTTTAGAAAGATAGTTGAAAAAAATGTTTGTGTGACAGATGAGTCACACTAAAAAATGTATAGATTCTGGGATAACTTCAGTGGAAATTACGTTAACAGCCGATTATCTCAAACCATTAGAGTAAATAAACACAGGAGTTCATTATGAGTCATAAAAATATTTAAACCATGGACGTAATCATCCGCAAAGCAAGATCTCCATGGTGAATTTTACAGTGCTGCCTGGTGTAGAAAAATAAATTAGCATTTGTAAATGTGGCATACGTAATAAGAAGAAAAAAAAGGCATGCTCATTTCGCTTATAGCAGACGATACAACTCATTTCACTGAAATAATAAGGATGATTTTTTTACATAGTGAAACTAGTTATAAAACGAACGCACCTCCTATGTCACGTTTAACGTACAATTTCCAACTTATTTTATTTTCTTTTAGATTATGAAAATATTTGTTTCAGAATGATTGTAAAATAATTATTAATATGCAAATAAAAACTGAAATAAAATAAATTAATAATTTATACTATCAATTAATAAATTTACCTGGACTAATTTGTGTAATTCCGAGATGTTTACTAGTTATTTTGCTCTGTTGAAACGTCTTTAGAAATATTGTTTTCATTATCACAAGTGCTTTAATTTTTATCAGGTTTATACTTTTGTCTGTACTTTGGCTGCAATTTAGTAGCCGTTTCTGTTTTCCTTTTTCCGGAATTATAAATGCACGTTAAACTGTTTTGTAATTTTTTTTCTTTAGGACAATTTATATGATAAAAAATTAAATTAATTAAATTAATAAAAAAAAATAATGATAAAGCGAAAATAACGCATTTGTGGAAAATTGGGAGCTCTGAACATTCTAACATGTGTTTATGTTGACATTGTTGTGTGTAACATGAACTCACGACATATTTTAATAAATTTTCTCACAAGTTTCAATATAAAAGATGTTGGAAAAAAAGAAATGTTGCTCACAAAATCCAGTTACATGAAGCAAGAAGTATCTTTAAATAACTTCAATACTGCATGTAAAAGATTATGGAATTTAGATTATGTTTAAAAAAAAATTACGTGACATTTTATGGAAAATCATTTACGATAACAACATAAAATAAATCCATGTTTTAGTAATTTTCAACTTATTAAATATTCTCTTTATGTATTTTTCCCATATGCTTTTTCCCAGTATTAAAGAAAAATTTTAATTTAGAAACTAAAAAAATTACTTTTCGGTTACTGAAAAGCATGTTCTTTCGTTAAAGCAATTTATGAGTTTAGCTGTATCAGATCAATATTAATGTTGCAGAACAAATAATAATAACAATAAAAACAAAATCCAAAAAGCAAATACTCAGATTTTTGACAATGTATTTCCCTACATCATTTGCATAAGTATCATTGAGGAATTTATTTTCTGCAGTGAAAATTTATTGCAGTGAAACCTGGAGCTTAGTGAACGTATTACCACGGGCTTGTCAGTGAGAGAGTTAACAAAATGCTCATGAGCTTCGAAATTCCATTTGGTATTTTAAATCATTCTTGAAAATAAATTTTCCTTAACACTTTGACCACCGGCAATATTGTACGAAAGCAATGGAAAAACGAAGCAGTAAATCATGTACTTGCTTGTAAAAGAAATTTCATAATAGGCTTTGCAAATAAAATCTAGTTAAAACAAACGTAAAAAAATAAATAAATAAATAAATAAATAAATATTGGACATCCTTGTTTTTCTTCACATTTATTTTAACAAAGCATATGTTTACTATATATTATTATTATATAGATTACAAGAACTTAAGTTAGGGACGCCACAAATCTCGATGGAACAAGAGTATGGAGTATATGTGCGGGATGAGATAAACATTTCCTCACAAATATGGCCGGACGAGGCGAAGAGTTTGAACACCCCTGCTTCAAAGCCAAAGTTTGAGAAAAATCCTGTGACGTGTCATATTTATTTGCATAATACCGAAATGTATGTGATTCGCATGCCAAATGAGCGTTGAGTGGAGTCGGTGTGCTTGTTAAACGATATTGCATAATCCGCATCCTCTACTTATTTTGTTACGAAAGTTGTAAGGATAGCCTACACCAACCAGGACTTGAACTGGTGTCCTCTCATATTTTAATCACGCACGAGACCACTGTGCCAAGGGATGTTCTGGAGTGTAACCTTTTCTCTTTTTTTCCGAGTTATGTCACTTTACAAATTTGGGAGTTACGAACACAATAAATATGCATTTTACGCCTTCTATTTTTAACATTACTTTACGGAAGGTGTCTTCTCTTTCTAAATGGATGCTGCTGAACAACTTTGTAACTGACTCTTTTCCCGTATCTCGTACCGTTTTTTATATAAGAGCGCTAATTTCAAATTTAGCCGCCAGGTGGCGCTGTAAGCTGTTTCCTTGCGTAGCGCATGGCAACTTTACAATACCTAGACCCCACTTTTATGACTATAGCTCTTGCCTTTCAGTAATTATTGGGGGTGATAACGGACTTTAGCGGGCACACTGTATATATATTATATATTCATCGAATGCTATTAATACTTTTTGATAGCATATATTGAAATATCGATACTTCTTCAACCTTAAAATTTACGCTTTCATTCAATCCGATATATATTTCCTAAAATTTTGCAGTAAATACTCGGTAACTGGCCACCCTTATAAATATAGGGTTTTTTCATTTTAATATAATTATTTCATAATAGATATGGTCTAAAATCTCGATAACTCGTTATCCTTATAAATCAATATCTTTTGCAATGAAATATCATAAATGAGTTGTACATATGTGTTAAAAATTCGACAGCTCGAAAACACCTACACTGATTTATATTAATCGAATTTCCTAAATATTTTGATATTATATGCTTAAAAACCTCGATATTTTCTTACCATCATAAAACTTAGCTGTCATTCAAGCAAATACTTGTAACTCCGTATGAATTTGCACTGATACCTCGATAACTCGTCAACTTCATAAATCTTTCTTTATTCAATCGAATGGCATTAATTTATTATACGTATGCATTTAAAAGTTTGATAACTTGTCCCTTTCATAAATTAGTGTTTTTATTCATTGAATATCATTTATACATTTATATACACTAAAACTTCTATAATTTGTCTATTTTTTAAATTTATTTCTGTACAATCGTCTATCAAGATTTATGAAGATGGCGGGTTTTATCTGAAATAAATACGGAATTATTAACATTAGACTCAATGAAAACATACTTTAAAGAGGGTAGCGAGTTTCACTGTACATTATTAAAATAAAAATAGCATTCTATAAATATAAACATTGTTTTTGAGATGAGGAATATCGAGATTTTAGAAGGTGTTTGTTCTCCAAAAAATATTTTACCTGCGAAACTATTTAGAAACTCATTTGTAAACGCAAAATTACAGGCATGACTATTAAAGTCACTTGGATACGAATAATCTTTTTTTCTTTTTTTTTTTTTTGCATTTCTCGACAAATGAGACATTTTGAGTAATAAGCTATTGCTGTCTCATAACGACATTTATCGTGTTGTCACGTCCAGAGATTCGATTCAAAAGACCAAATTTGACAGGATGTTTTGAAAAAACTTCTGTCTTCATCGAAAAAAATGGAAAACTATTCAGTTAGTCCAGGGTAAATGTACATGTTACCTTGCAAAAGGTCGGGAAGAAGATTTTTTTTCCCGACTTGTATATAATGATGCCAACATGTAAAAACTGAATTATCCAACAAAATTTCCTAAGAGAGAATTTTCTGTGGCCAAAAAACAACAAAATTTTGGGACATTTTTGTTGTTTTTTAAATATTTCGAGACCCGTTGTTGTAGCGTATTATTTTTTAATTACAATCTTAAAGAAGATAAAATTCTCTACAACTTTCATATTTACAACTTTTTTATACACTCAATAAACAGACATATTTTATATTCAATAAATCTATATAATTTAACAAGTAGGGGAGAGTGTGAATGAATAAGACAATTTTCATATTTAGACATGTGCTAATAAGTTACTAAATACTGAAATATTCTTTTAAAAAATACTTTAAAATTAACAATTGTGCATACTTAAAGTTGCTTTAAGTATGACAATTGTTAATTTTAAAGTATTGTTTAAAAGAATATTCCAGTATTTAGTAACTTATTAGCACGACAGTTTCAATAAAAGAAATCGCGTTTAATTTTAATATTATTTTTATACTGCATACATACTATTCATTTTATTCTGTAAACAGTTTATTCTACAGTACAATGGTACATTTTATTTACCAATTATTAATGACATATGTTTTAATGTTTTACTGTTTAAAGTATAACAAGCATTGGATTGTAGTTCCATATAAAAGGGAGACTCAAAAGATAAATATATATTATGCAACAAATATTTTTTACCTTATAAAATATCTACAATAAAAATGACAACAGATTATTTCATTAACTAATATTATGTATGTATATTTCTTGTAAAATTTAAAAATTATAACAAATAAAATATTTGAGATCACTATTTTCATAAAAATGAGCAAAATATTAGTTTTAGTAAATATTATCAATATTTTTTCACTTATATTATGCAAATATATCAAGAGATTATAACATTTTAACGTTCAAAAATATATAATTTTAAGATTTTATCTATTAAATGTTTTAAATCTCAAACAGAGAAACTTACTTTTGGTTGTTGAAAAATACGCTTTGTGGAGTATTCTATTCTTCTGTAATATGTACTGATTTGAAACTATATCTGTTAAATGATCTCAGTGCTACCATTTATCAAATGGAATACTATGTTATTTTTTATTATAGATCATATAAACATTTTTTCTACATTCATCCCTATATCATTCAAGTCCACTTTCCCAAGGTACGCAATATGACTGCATAAGTTAAATAAATGACAAAATGTATTTTAATAATAATAATTTCTACAGGATATTTAATAATACTTTTGTGTCTTTGATGGGAGGATATATCAGGATCATGTTCCTTTAGAGCAGCGGTTCCCAAACATTTAGACCGACGTACCACTAAATAGTAAGTTCATACTTCAGCGTACCCCTAGGTAACAAACGTAAAGCTAATATAGAAAATTCTCTAAAAAAGAACCTGCCTAAAACTAAATATATCTTCGGTCTTTTGTTTCCGTCATAGCAGGTTTTATTGTATTTAAAAATGAATGATTACATTACTAAATTGGTACTAAGATTGACTGCTTCATAATAACCTTCAAGTAAAAAGTATTATCACCATTAAATTTTAATAATGCATATAGTATCAAAATACAGTGTTTTGTTGTAGGAAAAAAGCCACAATACTTAATGACATATTGGCACACACTGATTCATATACTGGTATTGTAATACGATGCATTGTATATTTTATTCCATGTACCAGTACCGGCCTTCTGCGTACCAGTAGCCAGAGCTTCACGTATACCATAGTTTGTAACAACCTCTGCTCATTGTATTTTTTCTTTTTCCCAGGCAGTTGTTTGTCGTCCGATCCCTCCTCCCCATACCCACTCTCTCTATAACAAGCATGTAAATTGGAAAAATAGTCTCATTTTTGAAAGGCCGTACTGCACTTACGAAATAGGGTGTACAAATGAAAGATACTTTACTGCTATCAATATGTAGAAATTGGCAGCCGTGATTGAATCCGTGCGGAACATTTGAAACATCAGGACAAAACTACGTTTTCACGGTTTTTAAGAAAAAAAAGAGAAAAATGTCTTATTTTTGAAATGCCGTACAGCGTTTGCTATTGAGTGAATAAAAAAGTTTTAGATATAAAAGTTGTAGAGAATTTTGTCTTCTTTAACATCATAATTAACAAATACTACGCTACAATAACGGGTTTCGAGATATTTAAAAAACAACATAAAAAGTCCCAAAATTTTGTTGTTTTTTGACCACAGAAAATTCTCCCTTGGGAAATTTTGTTGGATAATTCGGTTTTTACATGCTGACCTCAGTATATACAAGTCAAAAAAAAAAAATCTTCTACCCGACCTTTTGCGAGGTAACACATTTTTTTGGTACATTTCAACCATGACCAAGTTTTATAGATTCTGAATAACAGCATTTTCCATTCTCAAGCGTTTACAAAAAAAAAGAATTTAGAAATGTGTTAGATAGTAGCCAGTTTAGACTTGAGCCCAGCCTTAATAATATTGAACCGGATAAAATCGCATATGTATCAGAGCTAGGAAGATAAATAATTGAAGTTTTAGTGTATATATATATATATATATATATATATATATATATATATATATATATATATAATACATACCTGTGATGTCAACAAATACCTTCACCCCATTAACTTTGCAGCACGAACTATTGAACAGAATGATAAACAGACTTTTAGAAAAAAAACTGAGTGAATATTGATTCGTGATATGTTAAAAGAGAAAGTAAACGCACTTCTGCAATTTGTTATTTTTATTTATTATCAGTGAGGATGACTTATAGTTCATAAACTAAATTAGTTCAGTCTCCTAGTTATTGCGATATCTTTATGAATTTTCGAGATATTCAACTGCTCGTTTATACTAGTTGCTCTATAACGTTGTCTTCTTAAAACTTTTCGGTCAAGTTCGCGCATGCGAAGTTAACAAGTATTTGATACAACTATTCATATTTCATTAAATATTTAATAAAATTATATTCTCATTATGAATTGTGTTGTTTCTACTATTTTTTGACAAATTTAAAATCCCTGAATGCTATAAAAAACATGCAAAACTTTCTTTCACTTTTTAAAGAAATCATCATATCTCCATGAATATGGATGATATTATTATGAACTTAAATGCTGTACACTGTGTACATAGTCATAGGCTCCAGCGACGTATCATTTCGTGCTTTTTATTTTCAGGCTGAACACAATTTTTTTTTTCTTCAATTTGTTTTTGGTCCCCTAATTGATCTCGTGATCAAATCTTCATTGTAAAATGTGAGGTCAAACATTTTCTTTATATTCTCGAAGTTCAAAAAGAAGTCGTCAATTTCTTTAGATATTATAATATTGAAAGTGTCCGAGGATTTTTGGTTATATAGTATATATCTTAAACGCAAAATACATATTATTAAAAATTTTGATTATTTAACCGTGGATTAGCTTGTACTTTAAAAATTCGGACTTCACTAAAACCTACACTGAGAAAAATTACACTTTCAAATCTGAGTAAATCGATTTTTTCATTTTGTTTCAAATAGGACAACCCAATGCTCCCAATTCTGAAATACCGGAAATACTCAGAATATTGAAACATGGACATACTCAAAACTGCGCACAAAGAGGTCAGTTCATACTCATTTTTGAAACATGGACATACTCAAAACTGAGCACGTAAGGTCAGTTCATACTCTTTTTTAGCACTTTCCAACCTAGTTGAAAAGTGTTTATGACTTCGGTTTGTCTGGCGGCCGTACTCTAACTCCCGTAAATATGCTCGGATTGCTCTGCAATTTTTATATGTTATTGTCATTATGTCTAGCATGTTCTCTATTTCAACGGACGTGTGTAGCACTTATAGTTTTTTTACAGGGACACTCAAAAGAATTCCGTTAAATTGCGGTCTATGGTGAAAAATCATTTGCGGTTTATTTAAATAATGTTTCACTATTTTAAACGCACTGAAATTTATATATATCACTAAGGTGCATTAGAAGAAGCTTAATATGGAATAGGGTGTGCATAGCACTTATAGTTACTTTACAGGGACAGTCAAAAGAATTCCGTTACATTACATCTATGGAGAAAAATCGTTTGCGGTTTATTATCACTATATCACTAAGGTGCATTACAAGAGGCTTACTGCAGAATAGTGTGTGTATAGCAGTCATCGTTCATTTACAGGGACACACAAAAGAATTCTCTACTGTCTGTTAACAATCATTCCTGGAAGTGCGTTTTAAGTTACTGAACGCGATTTTAATTTTAACTCACTTTTTGTCTATTACTTGGTGTTTATAAATTCTGTAGATTCTATACGGGGCAGCACAAAAGTTCACGAACACATTTCTATGTATTGACAGAAACTCCAGAAGGAAAATTTTAAACTGTGCTAAGCGTTTCCTAACTAAACTAAAATTTACCATCCTATGTAGTATATATACAAATCTATAGATCCTATACAGGGCTGAATAAAAGTATTCGGTTATTTTTTCGAATATTGTATATGTTGGAAATTCCTGAAATTACGTTTTTAAATATGTTATGCGTTTTCCAAATTGTTTACTTACATGTTATCTTTCAGCTTATTAAACGGTAATGGTTTGTAAAATTATTTGGGAAACGTTGGAAAGTGTTACATAATCTATGCTTGACGCATGATTTTTCGTTCTTGTTATTTTTGGTTTGGAAGCTGCTATGCAAAATCTATGTCTGTTATATCGTCTTTGTCCATCATCAAATGTAAACCCTTTGAATTGTCTTCAGTTCGCAGACAGATCACTCTGGCGTATTTTCAAAAGAATGCTGGTGATAAAAAATTGCAGTCAGGCATAACTCTAGGGAGACCAAAGACATTAAAATCAAGAGTTCCCGATTCTCTGAGATATGATGGAGATAAAAGTTACGTTATTGTAAATGCAACTCAGTTTCAATGCGCTCGATGTGGCAAAAAAGTGTACCGTAAATGCAGCAAGTGTATGGTAGGTGTACATGACAAATGTTTTATGTCATTTTCATATTCCACAATAAAAAGTAAAATATTACTTTTATCTCAGATTTTTGTTTTTTAGCTTAATATTTAACATGTTTGTATTATAAATGTATTCAAACGAATTTTAGTAAAAAAAATACAGTTCACGAAAAATCAACGTACTCCCTGGTGCCTAGCGTCAGATTTTAGAGATGTTTAAAATTTTTCAAATGAAACGTAAAATTTTTAGATAGGATTTCTCTTTACTATTTTTCCCAGTTGATCTCATGACATTTGAGAACGCTATAACAAATATTATTGAAAAAATCCAACTTGAGCATTAATTGTCCAGACGCGTTTAAACATCTGCCCTTTCTTTCTTTGTATCTCGTGTAAATGCAGATGCGTTTTAGCTAACTTTACAGCTGCATAATAATGTTAAATCACTAATTTTAATATACTTTCATCGTACATATGCCACCGCTCCCAAATAGCTACGGGGTTATCCTTTTGAAGTTGTTTAATTGATAAGTCGCCACTACTGGTAGATGATTGGCGATCGTCGGTAAAAAATGTTACTATACATTTCTTTGCAACTGTAAAAGAAAAAGTATCTGGCATTTGGCAGATTCGCATCGGTTGGCAGATTAGCATGCCTAAAAAGTTGTCGGCACTGTCAGTGCAATATTTAGATCAGATCTTTCTCTAACCTTTGCACTAGAAGGTTCTGAATTTTGGATATGTTAAAAAGACCACCATGTCTCTTTTCCAACTTAATAAAAGAAAACGTTTCGCGTGAAAGATGTGTCTATTTGACATAATTTTTTCTGCGGACTGCTTTTTCCTCACAGGGGGGAAGCCTATGATTATTACAGATGACGCAATATTATAAAATTCTCCACTATTCTTTGAAGTTTTTCTACGATCATGAAAACTCATAAAAATATCGACAGATACTCCAGCCAGCAACTCCATAATATATAATTTCCTTTTCCAAATACTCTCTGTTTTAAGTTATTATTTTTATTAATACCAGAGGATCCAAACCGTGATTTTCGTGTTTCAGAACAAAATGCCCGGTGCAGAAAATATAAGTGAAAACTACATATATTTTTTTGTAATTACAAACTATAATACATTTTTTATAATTAATTTAGTTTTTTAGATTACAACTAAAAACACTTTTAAAAACGTTTTTATTCAAAAAATGTAAGGTATGCACGTAAATACAGTTTTGGAATTTATTAAATGTGATACTTTTGTATTATCCGTATGCCAAAGATTAATATAGCCCAAGAAATCTACAAGATTATACTACTTAAAATAGCCTAGTTTGATTGTGATTATTTCACTAGATAAGCACGTAGTTCGATTACATATCTGCTAAATAAATACTTTACATATATTATTTTATTATTTATTTATTTATTAAGTGCTTACTCCGTTTGGGAATATGATCCGGAAACAAACGTAGATCTATTTATATTGTTTTAAGAGCAACCAGGTTAATCTTCCGTTATAGTACTGTACGGTATACATATTTTTATAAAATTCATGCTTCTAAAATACTTTAAAAAACATTAAAAAATTGAGTGAATTGAAATAATGTTTTCAAACAAATTGCATGTTTCGATGGTGTAAAAATTAAGATTGTGTGATGTTTAGAAGTAATTAAATTTGAGAAAAAGCAGAAAAGGATTTTTCATTGCGACAGTCGATATGACGTAAGCATTAATTGCGGTTTACACTTTACAATATAGATAATCAATACGAGTTGTAAATTTTCCAAAGAGAGTTGAAGCTTTTTATAATAATCAGTATGATTATGTTAAAATAATTAAATCGATTATCTGTGTTTGTTTATCATAGTAAGTCAACATTTTGAATGACAATTATTCACACAAAGCAAAATTTGACACTTCACAATCCATAGCTTACAATTCAGCGATTGCTTTTATTTCATATCAGGTCACTCCTCAGATATTTTACAATAACAACTCCTTTTTATTATTTAAATAGTGCGGGTTTATGTTTTTATCATTAGACAATGTTCATTCCTTCATGAATAGGTAACTTTTTTGTTATAATAATGACACTTATTCAGATTTCAGTTTTTTTTTCATAAAACAGATATATACAGAATCACAAAAATACATTTGCGAAATCAAACTAACTGTACTGTATTTCCAAGCAAAATGATTACTTAACACGTGAGTATTGGAACATTTAAAAAATTTTAAAAAATAAGTACTATGTTTTTGTAAAAAATATATATTATTTCAGTTACACAGATTATCCATTAAAGAAATGACATGCCTAAAAACCTACAAAAACCACACTTATGAAATGAGACGAAATATATGTTTAATTAGTTCGTTTACTTAAAGTGTGTGTATTGTCACATATGCTAAACAATTTGATCCCGTTGGCAATATCCTAACTGTAGTTTTTGATTTACTGTAGTTATATTTTATCACATCTGTTGAAATAGAAAATAATGTTTTATAATGATGCAAAATAATGAAATAAAAAGTTTTATAATATTTTATTTGTTAATGCTGTTGCACATTTTGATGTGCATTATGATTACCTACTATTAACAAGCATAACAGTTTGCTGATTTATCTTGAGTGTACAGAAAGACAAATATGCTCTGAAAAGTGTCATTTCCTTTAAATTGCAGAAGCAACGATACAATTAAAGAGTATAAAAGTGATAAACGAAACGGAAAACTTTAAAAACCAAAAACAAGATACTATTCTAAATAAAGTATTATTTTAAAAATCGAAATTTCAGTATAAAATAATGTATATATAAACTGGAATAATAATGAAAACATTTTGATCTCAATAGAATCAGTTATTAATTTAGTTTTTCACTATATATTATCAGTTTAAATAGAATAAAATGTTTTATAATGTTATAAAATAATGAAGATGTATTTGTATAACATTTCATTTCTTAATCTAGTTAAACATTTTTATTTGCATTCTGATTACCAAGAATAATAAATTGTAAATTTATCGTCAGTGTACAGAGAGACAAATTAACTCTGAAAAGTGAATTTGGATTTTACTGTCAAGAACTCAGGTGTGAACTAAAATATGTGAATTTATTTGGAAGCTGCTAAATTGAACAATTATTTTCCGAAAAATAATGTTTCCTTTAAACCTAGATCCTTATTTTAACGAAGAGTCCTCGGATGTTCCTCACCTAAATTAACTTTTTAGAAAATGATTTAGCTGGAGTATAAAAAATTAACTTGACCTGTTAACGTCATTTAAATTTCATTGTGGAATGTATTTAATTATCGTGAATCATTCTAAAATATATATCTTTCTTAAACTATTTGATTTTCAATATTTGAAAGTTGAAGTCAACTGTATTCTAAGATTTTTTTCATGTAGTGAAAGTTATGATGTAGTTGTTGCATTTTTATTAAGCACAATAAACATCTAGAAATATGAATAACTTTGTTATGATTCTTGACTTAAAGGAAGATCTTCTTCAAAAAGTATTATTAACTTTACTTTTATTGTCCAAAAGCGTAACTATAAAAAAAATGGCTAAGTTATGGGAAACTTACCGTAAATGTTTTTCATTGACTAAACTGATTGGTGTAGATATTATTTTAAATAAAATATTCTTTTTAAAATCTAAATGTCGACATTTCAATTCAAAATAATACATATATAAACTGATAAAATTTTAAACATTTGATCACATTGGAAACAATTCTTACTGTAGTCTTTGATTATATTATTGTATCAGTTGAAATGAAATGATATGTTTAGTAATGTTGCAAATTAATGAAAAATACAATTGTATACTTTTTTATTTGTTAACGTGGTTGAACAATTTGAAATGCATTATGAATAACTACGGTTAACAAACATAGCAGTTTGTTAATTTATCTTCAATGTACATAAATACAAATTGGCTTTGAAAAGTATTATTTACTTTAAAATGTATTTTACTGTTAAGAACCAAGATGTGAACTAAAATATAACTTTATTTGAATATTGCTATTTTCCGCTATTCTGACTAACTATTTTTCGAAAAATATTGTTTTATTTCAACCAATTTTTATTCTCAAGAACACATATGAAGTAATTAAAAGTAATAAACTGGTAATTTACAACTTAAATAATCGGTAACAGCTAAAGCCTGAAAAAAGAACAGCAGGTAATTATTTAGCTTTTATTGAAATTTGATTGTAACTGATTTATACGTGTATATTTTTTTTTATTAAACTACCCACATGAAACTATAGAATGCAGTGAGTTCAGATGTGATTTTGGCAATAAAATAGAAAGTGATTTTTATCAAAAGAATTTAATAAAAATATATTTACAGTATAAGGAATAATATAGAACTATTCTAACCATGAACTATTTGAAATTTAATTCAATATTTAAGAAATAATTAACAGTTGTTTGTTTTTAATAATTTATATTTAGCATTATTATCATTCTGAATTAACATTCTGTATATAATTTATAATATGCGATTCAAGAAATTATTTTTCATTTTAAAGTTGCTTTAACTTATTAATAATTATTGAAGATATAAAAAATTGTTATTTAATTTTTGAAAATATATATTTTGAAAATTAAAGACTTACAATTTTTATTCAAAACTTAAAATTATGGAAACAAATAAAGTCGCAGTTATCGGATATTATATCCAGCCGAAAGGAACTAATGAAAAAAATAAGAGCTTACATATCAGAAAAAGCCAATCTCAATGGTAGAATATTATTTACCCTTGGGGATTATCTTACAAAATATGCAAAAATATTTGAAAGAGTTCGTTTTCGTATCATATTTGAAAAAAAAAATGGTATATTTCCGAATGGTACATTGACTGGAATAATAGGGAAGATAAATCGATCTGAAATTGATATCGGGGTTCAGCCAATTTCTATGAACGAAGTAAGCACAGAGAGAGTGGATTTCTCTTACCCGTATCAACTTTATTCTGCTACATTTGTGATTCGAAAAGCAGAATATAAACAACACATTTTTGGCATTTTCCAAACATTTTCATTGCCGCTTTGGATAGCTATCATCTCATTATTAATTGCGATGTCTTTGGTTTATTACGTTACCTTCAAAAGAAGATATTCATTTGTTAAACATTTACTTCATGCTTTTGCGGTTTTGTTAAGACTTTCTTCTTAAGAGTTCTTTATTAAAACCGTCATCGATGGTAGAAAACTTGCTCGTCTTTTCGTGGATTGTAGCAGCAATGTTTCTTTGCCTGGCTTATGATTCCGTATTCCTTTCTTTTCTTGCATTCCCCCCAATCAATCAAATTAAAGACGTGCCACAGTTGGCCAAGGATGTAAAAGAAGGACAATATCATTGCATAGCGTCTCCAGAATCAGCTATTTTCGGAATGTTATTAAAATCAAAAAATGAAATTTTAAGAATAATTGGACAAGAACTTAAGATGAATAACTTAAGTAATGAAAATACTTTTCAAGATTTTTTTTATGATAGAAGTAATCAAGATCTCGCTTTTCTAGTAGATACAGATGTCGTGTATATTTTAAGTGTAGGAAATAAATTCGTATCTGAAGACCGATTCCTTGAAGGCTCGGCTGCAATGACTATACGTAAAGACTTTTGTTGCAAAAAATTGGTTGCAAAATTCGTTTATAGATTAATGGCTTCGGGATTGTATTTTAAGTTTCAGAATGATAAATCATTTTTATATCGTATGCCAAGTCTACTGAAATACGAGGAAAAAGACCCCAGTAAAAGAAAATTATCTCTTACAGATGTTGCCCCAGCTTTTATATGCTTAATATTTGGGTACAGTACTTCTTTCTTTGTTCTTATCTTCGAAATATTATTAAATCGTATGAAGAAAGGGGCTCGTTTGAAGAAAACTAATAAAAGAAGAATTCGAATTGCCTACAAATAGTATTCTATGTAATTAGCTTTGAAAACTGAATTATAATTAATCTATTCTTATCTTTCTAAATCTTATTACATTTTACAAATGTTGTATAAAATTAATACGAAAAATTCATATAATTGTCATTGCACTGAATGGCATGTACTAAATTTATTTTACTCTAAGAAAATCACATGGCAGATGTTTAAAAATTTATATGAGACTATTATGTAACGAAGGTTTTGTATGATTAATTCTGCACCGAATTACACATTGATCTTATTGTATAAAATTGACATGAAAAGATCTTATGGTAGAAGTACATATCCGTGCGAGTTCAACGAGCGCTATATTTCCCTCCTCCCTTTAATTTTCAATTTTATTTATTTCTTTGGAGCTGGGGAGGAGATGAAACCGAAAGTTAAAATTACTGTCAACTACAAAGACCAGTATTGCACCCCCCCACCTTTTTTTTTTCTCTGGTATTTTATTAATTAGAGGATGCTTGATATATTGATAAGAAGATTGCAGAACTAACGCTGTTGTATTTGTAAGAAATATTTGAATTGCATTATTATTATTCTTTGAGACTATTATTATTATTGGTAAAAATAAATGATAAACTAAGGTACGACACATGGTAAATTACTTATTACAAACAACAATCCATCAATACTTAATATAATAAAAAAAAACATTGTTTTGTAACTACTTGCGTTCTAATAAATAAAAATTTAATGTATAAATATCTTTGTTTTATTCTGCTGTGTGCTTTATTGTTTTATTGTACTTTTAATAAAGAAAAACTAATTGAAATTTCGAACATTTTACAAGCGTCAAGATGGTAAATGTGATATGCTAAATGTAATAGGTACAAGAAATATGTCGGTATAATTGTAATACACTGCTCAGAACAATTAGGGGAGCACATGGTTTTAACGAAATTACACAAATACTTACAAAAATAAGTAACCTAAATTAAAACATCCATAATTTAAAGCATAGCAGAAAACAGAAAAATAAAACTTCATATGAAAATCAAAGTTCATAACTTCAAAAACAAGAAAAAGGAGATAAGTGAAGAAATCAGGATTTCGCAGAAATGTCTGTTTCACTGTCTCACTTGCGAAATTCAATTTCTCAGCTTTTGTTTTGAGAAAGGGTGATTTAAAAATGCCACAACAACGTGATTTACCGAAATCCATGGCTTGGCGTATTAGAGATAGACTTGAATCCGGGCAAACGCAACGAAGTGTAGCGGATGCTGTTGGAGTTGCAAGAAATGTCCTTGCAAGGCTGTGGAATCGATTCCAAGAAACAGGAAATGTTAGATGTCGACCCGGGCAACGTCGACCACGTGCACCACAGCAGCTGATGACCGATATATCCTGTTAACAGCTCGTCGAGACAAAAAAGGGGATGATACTCAGTTGCAAAAACGGGGGCTCTTGGCAACACGACGAAGGTTGTTCAGCCAAACAGTACGAAATATGCTTCATCAGGGTGGTCTCTATTCACGTAGGCCAATGATATGTATTCCGTTGATTATTCCGCCGCTGTGCGGCTCGAAGAAGTTGGCCTGCTGAACATAAAGATTAAAGGCAACGGATTGGAGTCAAATGCTGATTCCCTATTCAGTCTGGAGTATGGCACTCGACAGGTGGACGTACGGACCTGTATATCATCTGGAATGACACTTTGACGGCCCAAAGGTATACATACGAGATACTGAGACCTCATGTCATACCTTATGCTTCACCCATGGTGATTCCTTTATTTTCCTGCATGATAATGCCTGACCAGATCGTCTGTTGGAGAACATGGTTGAAACTGAAACAATACAGCGTATGGAATTGCCAGCATGTTTTCCTGACCTGAATCGGATCGAACAAGTTTGGGACACACTCGGACGACGCATTGCAGCAAGACAAAGGCTTTCTTTTATTGTCAAGGAGATTGCAATTCTTGCAATTCAAACAGGTGTGCAGCAGTCTTAGCTGTTAGAGGGGACCACACGCCGTATTAAACAACTTGCATCATTACTAAACAATACTTTTTTTTTTTTTTTTGTAATTTACATGTAACCAAATTGTTGCCCTAAACCATCTTTTCATGTTCTTTCCATCTTTTCAAAGAATTAAAGCTCCCTTACAATTTTTTTTGCATCTTATTTTCTGTATTGCGCATTAATACATGTGTACTCTCCATTTTATACCCATGCATGGCTGTTTCGCACGGTTCTCTTCTTTTATTTGCTTGCTCCCCTAATTTTTTTGAGCAGTGTATATGCTATTTTAGATATATATATATGAATGAATTGTTTATAGCGTTACCTGTAAAGCGATTGCTTTGTAACTGAGCAGTTGAAAATGGTTTCGTTATTCATTATAATAGTCATGATGAGTGAAACAGCCTAAAAGGAGAAAAAATAAAAATAAAACTTATCTGACTATTATTATTATTATTATTATTATTATTATTATTATTATTATTTTGTTAGATTAGGAAAGTAGTTTAATCGGATGCTTCTAAATTAATTCATAAAATGTAAATAGAATAAATACTTCATGCTATAAATTCAAAAATTTATGTGTTTAAATTTGTTTACCTCCGAGACGTTTGAGAGTTACTTTACTTTTTTGAACATTTCTAGAAATATTGTTTTATTGACATATTATCACAAATGCTTTTGTGTTATGTTGATACTTGTTATATGCACTTTGGCGGCAATTTACTAAGTGTTTATTTTTCCCCTTTCGTGAGTAATGCATATCTCATGCATCTTCCCAATGCATCTTATGAATGCATATTAAAGTGTTTTGTATTTTTTATGTCAATTTTTATGAAAATAATTAAGTTAATTTAAAATAATAAAGCGAAAAAAATTGAATAGTAAAGCGAAAAATAACGTATTTATGGAGGATTTTGAGCTCTGGACAATGAAACGTTCTAATTTTTTTTTCACAAGTTATATAACAGCATACAATATAACATTTATATTACATGTAAAATATACCAAAGAAAAAGTATTCCTCAAAAAATTCAGTTGCATTAAGCAAGGAGTATCTTTAAATAACTTAAATATTATCTGTAAAAAATATGAAATTTAGACTATGCTTCAAAAAAATATATGTAAAATGCCGAATGTTTTTTGTTAGATCATTTTGATAGTTTAGCTATAACGGATGAATATTAATGTGTCAGAACAACAAAAATAATAAGAAAATTACAAAATACAAATTCTCACATTTTTGGCTATATATTGCAACCCTATATCATATGGATACGCATCATTCAGGACCAAACAGTGCTCCGAAACATTGCCCAGAATAATCGGCTCGTTGTTGTATTTAGTCAAAAGTCAACATGCGCGGCACCCACTTTGACAACAGCATTTTCAGAGACAAAGGTTCATTCAAAATAAAACCTACACATTCCTTGGATATCTTCAGAGTCTGAGCTATCTTTTGCAACCTCACTTTTCGGTTCCCCAAAACAATTTTGAGGACTTTTTTTACGTTTTCCGGAGTAACCACCTCTTTTGCGTGGTGCATCACTGGTGTCCGTACGACCACGTTTAAATTCAGCAAACCAGTCAATAATGGTTGATTTACCTGGTGCAGTGACGGATAACGCTTATCAAGCCATGCTTTTGTTTTAACGGTGTTTTTTCCCATCAAATAACAACTCTTGAAATTCCTGTTTATCCATTTTTTTGTTTATCAACAAAGTCGTTCAACTAAAACCACTCTAACGTTTTATCACATGGCGAATCGCCATGACTTTTTCCTGCTACCTGTTAAAGGTTAGTATTTACTAAAAAAAGCATCGGTTCGGCGATTGCAATGCCATCTGTGTGCCAGACCGAGAACTTATCAGCCGATGTGTTTTATATATATATATATATATATATTAAACATTTCGAACCTTTTAAAAGTGTCAAGGTGCTCAATGTATTATGTTGAATGAAATAAGTACAAATAATATGTCAGTACAAATATGATGTATGCTATTATAGATATTTATTTATTAATTAAATATAGCAATAGTTCTAAAGCTGATACTTTGAAACTGAATAATTGAAAATTCTTTCATTATCTATTACAGCATTAGTCAGCAGTGAAAACAGCCAAACAAGAGAAAAACTTACCTGGCTATTTTAATTTTCTTTTAGATTATGAAAGAAGTTCAATTAGGATGTTTGTAAAATAATTAATAATATGCAAATAAAAATGTAAATAGAGTAAAATAATAACTTACACTATCATTTCATTGATTTATATATACTAATTTGTGTACTTTCGAGAAGTCTGAGAGTTATTTTACTTTTTTGAAACATGTTTAGAAATAAATTTTTCATTGATAGAGTGTGGCAAATGCTTTTCGTATTATCACATTTATACATTTTACTGCACATTGATTGTAATTTACCAGTCGTTTCTTTGCTTCCTTTCCAAAATTATACATGCATATTAAACTGTGTTGTAGGATTTATTTTCTTTATATCAAGTTTTGAGAAAAAAAATCATTTAATAAAGCGAAAAAATATATAATAAAGCTGAAAAAAATAAAGCGAAAACTAACGTAATTGTGGAAGATTTGAAGTCTTGAACAATGAAATGTTCTAATATTTTTTCATATGTTTCAATATAAAAGATCCTGGGAAAAAATATATTCTTGCTTAACAAATTCAGTTGCATTAAGCAAGAAGTATATTTAAGCATCTTAAATATTGTCTGAAAAAAAAAAAGAAATTCTGATTATGTTTCTATTTAAATATATGTAAAATAACATTTTATAGAAAATTATTTATAATAAAAACAAAAATAAATCCATATTTTAAATAATCTACAACATATTAAATATTTTTCTTTTGTATGGTTTTTCTAGTGTTGTAACTGAGCGAATTAACTGAAATTAAAATTCGTGATTTTGATTCATTTTCTAAGAGTATTAAATTAAGTTGATTCACTTTTAAAAATGAGCATCAAACTCAAAAAATCCGCTAGTTTAAGTCAAAATTACAACTCATTCAATTTATTTTTCATAATTTCCTAAAAATATTTCTCGAAAAAAAAAACCCTTAAATTTTCTCCCTTCAAAGGCCAGTTTCCACAAATTAGTAAAACTCCAGTGTAGAATACTGAAAAGACGTGCGTGGATATGTTTATACAATATGGTTCACACTTAATATGTGAAGTAACTTGCTCACTCCCTTCCCCTTCCATACCTCTCTGCTCTGGGCATATAAAAAATATTTGACATTTTACAATCGACAGTTTACAATTCAGCGAAAGCTTTTATTTCATATCAGAGCACACCTCAGATATTTCACAATAACAACTCTTGTGAATGTTTAAATAAAGTGTTTTTTCGTCATTAGGCAATGTTCATTCCTTCAGGAGTAGGTAACTTTTTTGTTATAATAAAGACACTCATTCTTATTTCAGTGTTCTTCCATAAAATAGGTCGTATAATCAGAATCACAAAAATACATTTTCAAAATCAAACTATCTGTATTTCCAAGCAAAATGATTACTTAACACGTGAGTATTGGCGCATTTACTTGCTTTAAAAAATAAGTACTATGTTTTAGTAAAAAAAGTAATTATTTAGATTACGCAGTTTATCCATTAAGAAGATGATATGCCTAGAAACCTCCGAAAAGCACGCAAATGAAATGATACTAAATATATTTTTAATTAAAAAAAACATATTTAACATTTCCCAGTCAACAGTTTACGATTCAGCGATATTTCATATTTTATCACTTCTCACATATTTTACAATAACAACTCATTTATTTTAATTGTTTCAATAATGTGTTTTTTTTCATCATTAGGCAACGCTTATTTCTGGATGAATAGGTAACTTTTTGGTTATAATAAAGACACTTATTCAGATTTCAGTGTTTTTCCATGGAAGAGGTCGTATATGCAGAATCACAAAAATACATTTGCGAGATCACTTGAAATGTATTCCCAAGACAAATGTTTACTTTACAAGTGAGTATTGGTACATTTAATAACGATAAAAAATAAGTACTGTGCTTTATAAAAAAGTAATTATTTAGATTACACAGTTTTTCCATGAAAGATATTATATGCCTATAGAAACCAACGAAAACCACTTTTATGAAGTGAGGCTCAATACGTTCACTTAGTTCGATTACTTAAGGAGTGTGTTGTAAAATAAAAAAAAAATAGAAAATTAGAATAAAAAATAAAAAAATCATAAAAACTAATCCTTTTTTTTTTTTTTTGTTATAACTTTGAAAAAAGTTGTTGTTTATTTTTCTTATAGTTTCTAAACGATTAAATACTTTTCTTTACATAAAAAATATACACGTATATTCGTTAACTTGTTCACAAATAATCGTACAAAAACCGATGGTAAAAGGGTTTCGAAATAATTGAATTTAAAGTTTTCAGGGTATCGTCAGTCCACTCGGTGCAGTTTTTACGGTTCGTAATTTTAGGAATTTTTTTATAGATGCGACATTCTTAACGATCAGTATTCTGAATGCATTCTTAATATTGTTAACATTGTTCCATCCGACAAGGTTTATGCATTCTAATTATAATTAAAAATTTATAATAAATTCCTTTTTTCTTCATTTCAAACTTTTATACTCCTGTTAAAGGTTAGTAATGAAAATAACAAATCATAATATATTGCAAAAGCATTTTTATCAAAAGAATGTTTTTCACAGCTTGTACATCTAAAACTCTTAATGCATTTTAATCTTTATTCATGATTCCCAATACCGATAAAGGGCAATATTGATAAACACTACAACAATTCATCATCCATTTTGGAATGTTGGTTTTTTAAGGTAATCTTATTAGTAATAAAGTCTACCAATAAGTGAATTTTACATAACAGATCAGTGTTGTGCTACTGTTTTTTTAAATATATTTTTAAAATAATTGTCTGTCAGATTAAAAATTATATTGAATATGTATTTTTAATGCAGTTCTTTAATGTCAGGGATGTGTGAACTTTTTGCCTGAAAGCAATTTGTCACCACGTCTTCCGAATTAAACACTTATCCTTACTCAATCACTCAATTTCTGATATCAAATAAGGCGCATTAACCTATATGATAATAGTGGTTGAAAATCAAATTAATAGCATTATTTTTTAAAAACTTTTATTTAAGATTTTTCTTTTCTATTTTAATTTATTTAAACCTGCTCCATCAATTACATTATATATTTCATGATAAATGAATTATAAGAATGTTAATAAAACAATATTATGATATCAACAAGTTAAGATATATAACAATCTGTATTTGTTAAAATAAAATATATCTTGAAATTTAATAAAAAGAGCTTCTAAACATTTCATTGAAATATGCTTTTTGATTACAACATTAGTGAACAACATTTAGTTAGAAAAAGTAATTAAAAATATATTTTTCCATAAATATAATATTGTTTAAATTAATTTGTCATGTAAATTAAGTGTTATTAATATAAAAATTTACTTTTTATGAGAAATATTCTAATTATCAATAAATTATAAATCGACCAATAAAACATTTTAAAAAGTCTGAAATTAAAGAAGGGCGAGGGATTTGAACCCGTACATTACAGACTCAAGCTAAACGCTCTGACCATTCAGCGGCCAACCTCACTTCAGAGATGCATTAAAACATTTTAAGTAGGAAAAATCGGGATCCAAACGGTAGAAACAACATTTAATCGCAGAACTTTCTTCGCTTGAATTTTCCCTCGTGTGACTCTTTTTTTTCGACTAAAAATTACCAAAACACTTCGAAACAAACATTAAAGGAAAGTGCATCAGAAGAACATAAAATACTTGAAAAAAGAAGAAAATTGGACAACTCTGTACTTGAAAAATTCTTAATATTTTGCTGTTAAAATGCTTATACTATTGTATAATCGCCCTGATATAGATGATGTTTGGCATTTTAAAAATTACTCTTTATCAACTACCAAATATATACAATTATTAATATATTAATTATTAATATATACAATTATATAATACACTGTTTATATAAATTTAACCATGTTGTCTATTATTAAATAAATAGGCTGACAAGTCATATAACATGCGGGAAAGTTAAAGGTAACTTCTGTTTTGAAAAAAGTTTGTTTTCAACAATTTTTCAGTATAATTATGGTCATGGTGATAATTACTCTTTTAAAATCTCCCTTTATAATTGTATAGCAAATTATTTGCCGTATAACTAAATTTCAATATGAAATAGATTACTTAATTGATATATTGTAATGTAGTCATTTTCATAACTGGAGAAACATTTCCTTGTTGCATTGAAAATTGTAATTTTTTCTAAAATTTGCAATAATACGAAGTGCTTTGGAAGTATTTTAGACAATAATTATACCTTATAAAGTTCAAAATTTCAAGTTTTGGTATATTATGTAATTTACATGCGTATTAAAATATATTTATCAATGCTCTCAGAGAAGTTTTATCCCGCCTCCTCTCAAACCGCTCCTTCGCTGCACCAGTTATCTAGCCAATGTACTATGATGTATATGTCATGCGCAATGAACTAATATTTTAGAATTGAAATTTAAACATAACACAGTCACGAATAGAGAGGATTATTAGCAACTGAACCATAATTAAGCTGCATTTTGCAATTTTTGAACACTATTTTCTGCAAATCGGTAAGAAATTATCAATAGTTATAAAATGTTCCGTATTGAACCTTATACCATTAGAAATGTACGTTTATAATTATACGTTGAAGAATTGTTCTTTAAAATTAAAAAAAGTATTTTATTATAAATTATTCGTTTTGCATAAAAAAAGTATACTAAGTTTTCTTTTAGAGATTTGTTCATTTATAGATATTTACAATTATCCTTCGTCATATGACATAAAACATTTTTTTTTTAATTACATGCGCATAGAAATATGAAATTGCTTATATATTTCTAGGATGCGAACATTTATAACTGATTTCGAAGTTGTTTCATAACTTTATCCGCATTTCACTGGCTGCAGTAGACTAAGGAATATATACATTTTATCAGCTCAGTTGTACAACCAAGTTCTTGGCTTAGGGCATGATTTGAAGAATGTTTGTACTTTAAAAAATTAATTAAAAAAATAACTTCCTAAATTTCATAAAAAAATAATCAAATTTTAACAACTTCGATAATTTATGTCATTACAAAACAGGTTTCTCAATGCTCTGTGAAGGATTTTATCCCCCTTCCATAATATTACCCTTTTGTTGTGCCTGTGAAGTAGCCAATGCACCATGGACACCATGCGTAGTGAACTATAATTTTTGAAATAGAGATTTTGACATGAAATAGATCAATAACATTTAAATACTTTCAACTTATACTGTTATAAAGAATTAGGGAAAGATATTGACAAACGTTATGCTGTGAGCTTACATGACTCTAGAGATCACAAAACCTTATTCTCTAACGCAGACTCTTTAGGTGGTTCTCACGTATATTGCCTTTCAAGAAATTCATTTAGCTGGCGTATTAGAAACTGACTCGACGTATTAATACCATTTAAATTATATTGTGGATCAGGACGAATAAGAAACTGATATGACGTGTTAACATCATTTAAATTTTATTCTGGATCGTTTCATTCCTTATGACTCATTTTAAAGATTGAGAATATTATTTATTTATTTATTTTTCAATATTTTAAATTTCAATGAAGTCAGTTGGATTCATTTTTTTATGTATCGAAGCTTATGATATAGTTGTTGCGATTTTGTTAAGCATAATGATCGTCTATAAATGTGCATAAGTTTTAGGATTCTTGACTTACAGGTAGATAATTATTCTTCAGAAATTATTACGAACTTGATTGCTATTTTCCAAGAACACAACTAAAAATTGTAATAACAAAAGTACAACTTCAGTACAAAATAATATATATATAAACTGATAAAATTTTAAACATTTTGAACCCATTGGAAACAATTCTTCCTATAGTTTTCGATTATATTATTGTATCAGTTGAAATCGAATGAAATGTTTTATAATAATGAAAATGTTGCTGTATAATGTTTCAATTTATAATGCAGGTGAGCATTTTTACCGGCATTATGAATACCTACTATCAGCAAGCATAACATTTTGTTAATTTATGTTGAGCGTGTATGAATACATAAAGATAAATATGCTCTGAAAAGTATTGTATTCTTTAAAGTGAGAGAAACATCAAGACTCAATTAAAGAGAAAAAAAAAGTGATAATCTGAAAACTTAAAGAAAAAAAATCCCAAAAATTTTAAATATTTGTATTTTACTGTCAAGAAATCAGATGTAAACTAAAACATGTAAATTTATTTCAAAACTGCTAAATTGAACAATTATTTAATGAAAAATATTGTTTTCTTTAAACCGGCAGTTATCTGTTTATAACAGTTATCTGAAGTAATTGAAACTGATAAACTGGTAAATTAAAAGCTTAAATGGTTGGTAACAGCTGAAGTAGAAACAACTGGTAAATTTTTAGCATTAATTAAAACTTTATTGCAGTTGATTTATGCGTGTTTAACTCTTCTTTTGTTAAACAGACCCCGCACGAAAATCTAGAATGCAGTGAGTTCATATGTGATTGCTGCATTGAAATAAATATTGAATTTAGCAAAATTATTTCAGGAAACAAACCTATTTTTAGTATAACGAAAAACATACAGCTATTCTTACCGTGGAGTATTTTCTTTAATTTATTTGATTCTTAATTCCATATTTAAGAAATAATAAAAGATGGTTTGTTTTTAATGTTTTTTTAGACTTAATATCATAGATCTCAATTATTTAGACCAGAAAAAATAATGTTCCTATATTTTCCAGTATTTGTATTTGTAAATATTTGTAAATATAATAATATATATATATATAAATTTTTTTAATAATACGAATCAAATTTAGATCCTGAAGCAATTAAATTTTATTTCTTAGTTTTCAAAGCTTATTCATAATTAATAAAGACATCAAATAATTTTTAATATATTTTCGTAATATATCTATTGAAATTTAAAAACTTACAATTATTACTTAAAACTCAAAACAATATGGAAACAGATAAAGTCGCAGCTGTTGGATTTTATGTAGTCACGCAAATTTTGTCTCGGGGACCTAAAGAAATAAAAGATTACATATCAAATAAAAACAATTTCTATGGTAGAATGCTATTTACGCTTGCAGATTATCTTACAAAATATTCAAAAAAATTCCACAGAATTCGTTATCGTATCACAAATCAAGTAAATGGTGTATTTCCGAATGGCACATTGAAGGGATTAATGGGGATGGTAAATCGATCAGAAATTGATATTGGCGTTCAACCAATTATTATGAACGAAAACAGTACAGACATAGTGGATTTCTCTTATCCATATAAACTTCATTCTGCTACATTTGTGACTCGAAAAGCGGAATATAAACCGCAGATTTTTGGCATTTTCCGAACGTTTTCATTGCCGCTTTGGATAACTATTATCACAACATTAATTGCGATGTCTTTGATGTATTACGTCACCTTGAAAAGAATGTATACATTTGATAAAATTTTACTTCACGCTCTTGCGGTTCTGTTAAGGCAGAATTCCATTTTAAAACCGTCATCAATGATAGAAAACTTGCTTTTCAATTCGTGGGTTGTAGGAGCAATGTTTTTTTGTCTGGCTTACGATTCCGTTTTTCTGTCTTCTCTTGCATTTCCCGCAATCAATCAAATTAAAAACGTGCCACAGTTGGCCAAGGCTGTTAAAAAAGGACACTATCACTGCATAACGACTCCACGATCAGCTATTTTAAAGCTGTTATTACAATCAAAGGATGAAAATTTGAGAATAATTGGACGAGACCTGAAAACGAATAACTTAGTTAACGAAAGTTATTTTCACGATTTTCTTCACGATAGAAGCAAACAAGATCTCGCTCTTATAATCGATAGCGATGTTGTTGATTTTTTGAGTGTAGGAAAAAAATTCGTTTCTGATGACTGTTTTCTTGAAAGCATGGGAGCAATGATTGTCCGAAAAGACTTTTGTTGCAAAAAATTGATAGAAAAATTTGTTCACAGATTTATGGCTTCGGGATTGTATTTCAAGTATGATAATGATGCCGCATTTTTTCTTCGTATGCCACTACTACTGAAATACGAGGAAAAAGATACCAGTAAAAGAAAACTAACCCTTACAGATGTTGCGCCTGCGTTTATATTTTTAATATTTGGACACACAATTTCTTTCTTAGTTCTTATCGTAGAAAAATATAGTCGAGTCATATGAAGAAAATGAAAAAAAGAAAAATGAGAATCGCATGCAAAAATGTTCTATGTAATTAGCTTTGAAAATTGAATTTGAATTAATTTATTCTCATATCTAATTTTTTTTTTATATTTTGAAAATATTGTATGAAACTAATACGAAAAATTCGTATAATTAGTATTGCACTGAATAGTAATATGTATTTTACCCTAAGAATATCACATTTCATTATTTTTTTTTGATTTAATGATACTAGAGCAAAGATTTTAAATGATTAGTTGTGTAATAAATTACACATTGATCTTATGGTACGAAATTCCGTGAAAATATTTTAGAGCAAAAGTACACATCCCAGTACATTAATGAAATTTCACTTTCCCACCGTCCTTTTTATGCATGAAATTTTCTTTCTTTGGAACCTGGCAGGAGAGAAATACGCCAAATGAACGCAGCGGGCGACTACAAAGTTTATTATTCTCCCCTTGATGTTTTCTCTGGTGTTTCGTGAATTCAGAAATGTTTCATCGTTATTGAGTTTGTGAGAAATATTAGAACTGTATCACTATTACTCTTCGACACTGTTATTATTATCTACTAAGATAATTGGTAGCACATGGTAAATCACTTATAAGCAATAATACAGCGATACTTAATATAACTATAAAACATATTTTGTAATTACTTGTATTCTAATTAATAAAAATTTAAATGGTGAATGTTTTTTGTTTTATTGTGCATTTATATTTTAATAAGGGAAGATTACATTAAACATTTTGAGCATTTTAAAATCGTTAAGGTGTTAATTGTGCAATGCTGAATGAAATAGGAGCAAGTAATATGTCAATACAAGTGTAAATACATGCTATTACAGATATTTATTAAGGACTTACCTATAGCAATAGCTCTAAGGCTAATAATTTGAAACGGAGCAATTTAAAATACTTTCAATATTTATTATATCATTAATTAAGAGTGGAAACATCCAAAAAAGGAAAAAGATAAAAACATATCTGGCTATTTTAATTTTCCTTTAGATAATGAAATTTGTTGTATCAAGATGCATTTAAAATAATTAATAATAAACAAATAAAAATGTAAATAGAATAAAATAATAATTTATACTATCATTTCATTAACTTATATATGCTAATTTCTGTGTTTCCGAGATGTTTGTGTATTTTTTATTTTAGTTTTGTGTGTGTTTTTTATTTTACTTTTGTGTTTTTTTATTTTACTTTTGTGTGTGTTTTTAATTTTACGTCTTATTTTACTTTTTTGAAACGTTTTTAGAAAAATTGTTTTCATTGACGTAGCGTGTTTTTCGTATTATGAGATTTATACTTTTTTCTGTACTTTGGCAGCAATTTTTTAGCCGTTTCTTTTTTCCCTTTCCTGAACGATAAAGGCATATTATACTGTTTTGTAGTTTGCTTCTTTATATAAATTTTTATAAAAACAAAGAATTAAATTAAATTAATAAATAATATATAAATAAATAAATAAATAAATAATAAAACGAAAATTAAGTATTAATAGAAGATTTTGAGCCATGAAGAATGAATTGTTCTACAGATTTTTTTTCGCAAGTTTCAATATAAAAGATCTTTGGGAGGGGGGGGGGGATCTTGCTCAAAAATTTTAGTTACAGGAAGCAAGAAGTATGTTTGGATAACTTTGATATTGTCTGTAAAATTTTATTAAATTTAGGTTATGCTTTTTAAATGTATAGAAAATGGCATTTTATAGAAAATATTTTAACATAAAAAAAAATAAAATACATCCATATTTAAATACGTTGTAATTTATTTAATAGTTTTCTTATGTATGTGTTTTCAACATGACCTTTCGCCCAACTCTGTAAAAGAAAATAAATTAATTTATAGACTTAAAGAATTACTTTTCATTTGCTAAACAGCATGTTTTTCCGATAGATCAATTTGTGAGTTTAGCTATTACAGATAAATATGAATGTTAGAGAATAACAAGAACAAAATAAATAAATAAATAAAATAAAAACAAATTTTCACATTTTTGCCCATATATATCCTACATCATTTTCATGAGTATAATTGAGGAAATTATTCTCATCTTCAGTCACAGAGACCCACTTCCCACCTCACATTTGTTTTCGATCTTTCATCAGAAAAATTACAATTGTTATCGAAGTAGGGTTAAAAAAATTTTTGTTATAAAATATACTATATTTATATTTACTTTCCAAATTTTGACCTCTAGATGGCCTATTTTTGAAAAAAAAATCGATAGAAAACAAATATTTGAGTAACTTTTGCATGAGAGATAAATTATTATATTTTAACTATTTCATATTCATCAAATTACATGTGTCATAAACATTTTCAGTTTCTTCTATTCCAATTTGTTTCTCAGAAAGAAATTTGCTTTTTCTTCTGCAACTTATCTCTTCAGCTGCAACGTGACTGTGTGCAAAGTGGTATTATAAATGACATTGCAATATGATCTTGTGATACATTAGAGCTGTTTTGCTTACATTTAAAATGTTTAAGAAAATTAACTATATCAAAAATATTATAATTAATAATAAATATAATAAATAATATTTCACCAATTATTTTATATTAAGAGAAGATTACTTTAATTAAATTAGAGCTGTTTTGCTTACATTCACAATGTTTAAGAAAATCAACTAGAGATAAAAAAAAATTATAATTAATATTAAATATCATAAATATAATAAATAATATTTCGCCAATTATTTTATATTAAGGGAAGATTACTGTATTTTAAAAAATGTTGTAAAGTAAATTGAGGAGAATTTGGGGAGACTGAAGTACTTAATTCATATCGGATCAAAGAAAAAATATTTGTTAACGGGCTACTTCAGTCACGCGAAAATATCCGTTCCATATTAATACTATGCGAGTTCTTTTAAAATATCTCGTGTCAACTTCAATATTGTTAAATGCTTCTCTTTTTGCATTGGATAGCTGAGGTCAATCTCTACAAAGGCCAATTTTTACTTTTTTTGATTCTGTTTGCCGGTTTCTTTCGTTAGATTACTTTCACTTTCAGAATCAGTTTCGAAAGAAGGTTTCAAGCTAGTATGGACTTAATGCTTCAATATATTCTTATAAAAATTGCGAAAAAAATCGAAAATCTATTTTAAAAAATCCACCTTTTTAAGCCCTTATTTTTTTCAGATTATGAAAGTAGTTTAATGAGGATGTTGGTAAAATATGTAATGATATGTAAATAAATCTGCAATTACAGTAAAACAAGAAATTTTACTATCAGTTCATTAATTTATGTTTTCAAATTTGTGTATTTTTCAGAAGTTTGCGATTTATTATAATCTTTGAAACATTTTTAAAAACTATTGCTTTCATTCACACAGCCTCACAAATGCTTTTTGTTGTATCACGCTTATACTTTTTTCTATACTTTGGCTGCAATTTTCCAGTCGTTTCTTTTTTTCATCTTCTTGATTTATACATGCATATTAAACTGCTTTGCATTTTTTCTTTTCTTTATGTGAGTTTCTATAAAATGAAATGAAATGAAATTAATATATCGAAAGTAAAACTAAAATAATAAAGCGAAAAATAACATGTTTGTGGATGTATTTTAAGCATTGAACAATGAAATGTTCTAAACTTTTTTTCGCAAGTTTAACATAAAATCTCCTGGTAAAAATAATTATTGCTTACAAAATTCAGTTGCATCAAGCCAGAATTTTCTATAATTACTTAAATATAGTTTGTCTAAAAAAAATGAAATTAAGATTATGTGTTTTAAAAAGTATACGTAAAATGACACTGTATAGATAATAATTGAACATAAAATATAATCCATGTTTGAATAATTTTTAACTTATTCAAAATTGTTTCTTATGTATGTTTTTTTCCCATAGACTTTCCCGAATTCTGTAAAGAAAATATTAATTCAGAAACTAAAAAACTACTTTTCAGTTTCTGAAAAGCATGTTTTCTTGCTTGATCACTTTGTAGATTTAGCTATAACAGATAAATATTTATGTTGCCGTTGAAAATATTAAAAACTAATTATAAAAAACTAATTTTTATCAATTTATTGCCCAAAACCATTTGCATAAGCATCATTGGTGAACTTTTAAATTTTTAAATATTTATATTTTTCTAATTAATGATTGCCAGCTGTCAAATTAGTAATTTTATATTCTTAAAGCTTCTTTTTATCAATCATTGAATTGATAGACAGATAAACACAGTTCATCAGTTTCTCATATGAAAAATATGTGGGTAATTTTGAAAGTTTGTTTTCGAAATTGACAGCATCTTTCAATAATATATTTTTATTCAAAAGAAGATCATAGGGAAATTTTCTGTTTTAAATTTTCCTTTACTGGGTTATTCAGTAACTCATTCACAATCGCATTCATTCCTAACTACGTAATTAATAAATTGCAATAAAGACTCTGTAGTAATACGTGTTTTTCGATCTGAAATGATTCCCTGATTTTTTTTTTTTTTAAAGGAACATTTGAGTGTGCTTGTCCAGTTGTACGCTGAAAATATGCAAAAAAAAAAAAAAAAAAAAAAAAAAAAAAACTATATTCAATGTAGAATTCTGTCAATTCTCCCAATTTAGTCTATGGAGCTTAGGATATTTTAAAGAGCACTTCTAGCTAATTTACTGTTGAAAAATTTTTATTCTAAAAAACGCCAGGTTTAAAAATGTATATTATTATTACGTTCAAGTGAAGAAACTGTGTTATCTTACTGTGGAGTGTTTTAAATCTTATGAATTAAAGATTGAGAACATTCTTATATATTATTCTAATATTCGAAACTTCATTGAAGTTAGTTGGATGCGAATATTTTTTTTATGTATATATTGAAAGTTATGATGTAGTTGTTAAGCATAATAAACATCAATAAATGTGCATAGATTTCTTTTGATTTTTGACATACATGTAGTTAATTATTCTTGAGAAACTATTATGAATTTGTCCAAGAACACAGCTAAAATAGTAAACTTTTTAAGTTTCGGTATATTTACCGTATATCTTTTTAGACGACTATCCTGATTGGTGCAGATATTGTTCTAAATAAACTATTCTTTTGAAAATTGAAATTTCAGTAGAAGATTATCTATATATAAACTAATAAAATTTTACATATTTTGATCCCATTGTAAACAATTCTTACTGTATTTTTTGATTGTATAATTATATCAGTACAAAAACCCTTAACGGGTTAAAAGTTGTGACGCAGCACTTTCTTTTGGCTCTATGAATTTTAAATATGGGACTTAAAAGCAATGATATCAAATTTAAGTGACGCTATGTTAATAATTTTTTTTTTTAATCATAATTTTCTTTTTAGTTTTATTTATATTCACAGGTGCAATTATTATCTTAATATGAAAAAATATATAAAATTTATTCGCTGATGCTTTTTCATTCACATCTCTCATGAATTCAAAATATGGGTTTTAAAAGAAATGATATCAAAATTTGAGTGACACCTTGACGTTAATTTAATAGGACTCATTTAAAATTCAATTTAAATTATTTTTGGTTTGTCTTCTAAAGTATATTTACACATACAAACAATACTTTTAATTTTTCAATACACTTTTAAATATATTACTTTCACTGAGCCTATATTATGTATTGAAATGTATTTATTTCAATAAATTGATTTATCTTCTGTGCCACGCTATCCAAAATCATAAGTAAAATTTATGTAAATGATTATTTTGCGTCATAGTATCCAAACAAAGGGAAATGTATGCAAGTGGATACTATGACGCAAAATAATCATTTACATAAATTTTACTTATGATTTTGGATAGCGTGGCACAGAAGATAAATCAATTTATTGAAATAAATACATTTCAATACATAATATAGGCTCAGTGAAAGTAATATATTTAAAAGTGTATTGAAAAATTAAAAGTATTGTTTGTATGTGTAAATATACTTTAGAAGACAAACCAAAAATAATTTAAATTGAATTTTAAATGAGTCCTATTAAATTAACGTCAAGGTGTCACTCAAATTTTGATATCATTTCTTTTAAAACCCATATTTTGAATTCATGAGAGATGTGAATGAAAAAGCATCAGCGAATAAATTTTATATATTTTTTCATATTAAGATAATAATTGCACCTGTGAATATAAATAAAACTAAAAAGAAAATTATGATTCAAAAAAAAATTATTAACATAGCGTCACTTAAATTTGATATCATTGCTTTTAAGACCCATATTTAAAATTCATAGAGCCAAAAGAAAGTGCTGCGTCACAACTTTTAACCCGTTAAGGGTTTTTGTACTGATATCATTACTTTTTTAAGGTTATTGATGAAAATGTCAATTAGTCGAAATTAAGTATAGGGTATAAATTAATCATTAGAATAAAATTTTAAAGAAATGCTAAAAAAGACCCCTTGGACCCCAATAAAATATGAGGGTGGTGGCCCAGGGAGAGGAATCCAAGACTCAACTTTTAAATTATACAGCGAGAGAGTAACACAATTAGAAGGATGAAAATGCATGGCAAAACCCGTTTGTTCCATCTTCCTCCGCCAAAGGGCGCAATCTTTTCTATACAAACATAGCTGAAAATTTTCAGGCTGTCGATTCCGAGTCAAATGAGCCATACATCGTCGTGATCGGTCCCATAGAACCCGATAGGGAAGTGCCCCTGGTGGTGAAACTTGGAACTAAAATCAATATATCCTGTCGATGTCGAGTCGAATGAATCAAACTGCATTGTGATGGGACCCATAGGACTTGAGATAGCTGCAAAATCCGTTAGTTCCATCTTCCACCACCAGGGGGCGGACTCTGTTCCATGCAAACATAGTTGAAATCTTTGAGGCTGTCGATTTCGAGTCGAATGAGCCATACCTCGTCGTGATGGGGCGCATAGGACCCGAGATAAGAAAGCGCCCCTGGTGGTGAAACTTGTAACTAAAATCTATATATCCTGTTGATGTCGAGTCGAATGAATCAAACTGCATTGTGATGGGACCCATAGAACTCGAGTTAGCAGCAAAATCCGTTAGTTTCATCTTCCACCACCAGGGGGCGCACTCTGTTCTATACAAACATAGCTGAAATCTTTCAGGCTGTCGATTTCAAGTCGAATGAGCCATAACCTCGTCGTGATCAGGCCCATAGAACACAAGATAGGAAAGCGCCCCCTGGTGGTGAAGCTTGTAACTAAAATCTATATATCCTGTCGATGTCCAGTTGAATAAATCAAACTGCATTGTGATGGGACCCATAGAACTCGAGTTAGCAGCAAAATCCGTTAGTTCCATCTTCCACCACCAGGGGGCGCACTCTGTTCTATATAAACAGCTGAAATTGTTGAGGCTGTCGATTTCGAGTTGAGTGAGCCATACCTTGTCATGATCGGGGCCATAGAACCTGAGATAGGAATGCACCCCCTGGTGATCAAACTTGAAACTAAAATTGATATATCCTGTCAATGTCAAATTGAATGAATCAAACTGCATTGTGATGGGACCCATAGAACTCGAGTTAGCTGCAAAATCCGTTAGTTCCATCTTCCACCACCAGAGGGCGCACTCTGTTCTATACAAACATAGCTGAAATCTTTCAGGCTGTCAATTTCGAGTCGAATGAGCCATACCTCATCGTAATCGGGTCCATAGAACACGAGATAGGATAGTGTCCCCTAGTGGTGAAACTTGGAACTAAAATCGATATATCCTGTCGATGTCGAGTCAAATGAATCAAACTGCATTGTGATGGGACCCATAGAACTCAAGTTAGCTGCAAAATCTGTTAGTTCCATGTTCCACCACCAGGGGGCGCACTCTGTTCTGTACAAACAGCTGAAATTGTTGAGGCTGTCGATTTTGAGTTGAGTGAGCCATACCTTGTCATGATCGGGGCCATAGAACCTGAGATAGGAATGCACCCCCTGGTGGTCAAACTTGAAACTAAAATTGATATATCCTGTCAATGTCAAATTGAATGAATCAAACCATGTTGTGATGGGACCCATAGAACTCGAGTTAGTTCCAAAATCCATTAATTTCCCCTTCCACTGCCAGGGGCGCACTCTGTTCTATATGAACATAACTGCCCCTGGTGGTGAAACTAAAATCAGTAAGTTCTATTGAGGTCGAGTCGAATGAGCTAAACTGCATCACGATTAGGAATGCACAACCTGTGGCCCGTGATGGGTAACTGGTGGCCCGCAGAGACCATACATGCCAACCTATCCAAAAATTTCGAATTTCCTTAATAATTCGTGAGAAAAATGCGCAAATTTTGTCCAAAGATCATAGGAAAATATGAATTTCATCGATCAGGTGCATAAAATTATGAATTGCATCGACTGGATGCAAATTTTGTCGAATGGGCATGGAAAAATCACAAATTTCGCCATTTTGTCACTAGAAAAAGAAACGCAAATTTCAATAATCGGTCAACAGAAACCAGAGATGCCATAATCGGTAATTCTGGAGTTGTAAATTTCGTCAATCACTCAAAATCTTGAATTTTGTAAATCAGTTGAAAAAACCTGCAAATTTTGTCGATAAGGCACTTAAAATCGCAAATTTCATGGATCGAGCAATGAATTTCATCGAATGGCATGGAAAGATCGCGAATTTCAACAAACAGTCGTGGAAAAAATTTGCAAATTGTCCATAGATTGTGGGAAAACATTATGAATTTTGTCTATCGGTTCTGCAAAATTATGAATTTTGTCGATAGGCATGGAAAATCGATAATTTCGTATATTGGGCGTGGAAAAATCAAGAATTCCATCGAATGTTTGTGAAAAAATTGTAAATTTCAACAAACGGTAAAAAAAAAAAAAAAAAAAATGAAAATTTTGCCATTGTCTAGAGAAGAAAAATTGTGAATTTCATTAAATGGCCGACGGAAAGCATATCAGTTGAAAATCACAAATTTTGTCAATCAGGCACAGTAAAAACATGAATTTTGTGGATCGGGAGAAGGAAAATCATAAATTTTGTTGAACGCATGCATAAAAATCATGAATTTTGTTTATCGGGCATATAAAAATCATTAATTTCGTCAAACGGATCCATAAAAATCAAGAAAGTCATCAATCGGGTGCGTAAAAATCTTGAATTTCCTCGATCAGGCGTGTAAAAATATAGGACAAAATTGCCATTCGCCAATCGGCGTGTAATACTGAAAATTTGGCAACTGACTTTAAAGCCACCGCTGGTCAAACTTAATAGTCCCAATTGCGATGATTGAATGGAAAAAGATTTTTTCCCCGCTGTCGCTCGACAAATTTCGAAACCATTTGGCGAATTTCACGATTTTTTCTCCGAAATTATTTGATGGATTGTGACTTTTTTTCTTCTCAAAGCCATTCGACGATATTTGAAAAAATTTTCCCCTGAAACTAGTTGATGAATTTTGTGATTTTTCCACTATCAATGAATTTTGTGATTTTTCTGCTATCGATTGATGAATTTCGTGATTTATCGACTATCGATTAATGAATTTCACGACTTTTTCCATGAACGAACAAATTGTGCACTTATTTTCCACTGCTATTCGACGAATTTTGCAATTCTGTTCCGCGATTGTTAGACAAATTTCACTATTTTTCTCCCGAGATCATTTGATGAATTTTGTGATTTTTTTCCCCCGAACGTATTTGACGAATTTCTCTAATTTTTTCACGACAGTTAGACATAATTAATTTTTTTCCTGCAATGCCTGATTTCTTTCCCAAAACCATTTGACGAATGTCGCGATTTCTTTCCCAACACTATTTGACAAATTTCGCCGTTTATTCCACAATCGTTTGACAAATTTCTTAAATTTTTTATCAAGTATTTGTAAATTTGTTATTGGTCATTGCTGAAAAACAGGAGTAAAAAAATCCATGTACTGGCCAGTGGTCACTGAGTAAAAAAGTTGAAACCTATACATAAAAGTTGAACCTATACATAAAAATCATGAATTTTTTAGAACGGGCACATAAAAATCACAATTTTGTCAAGTAGCCGCATAAAAATCACAAATCCATCTAGTGGGTGCATTCTTCCAAATTTGCAACCGAACAGTGCTGTATGTATGGATAATGCTAATTATCCCCACCCCCCCACTACCCAACATCTCCTCGAAACAAAATTCTCTCTGTGCTACTGATGGTGGTCCTCGACAACCTAACAATTTTTTAAGTGGCCCTTCGCCTAAAAAGATTGGGCACCTCTACTATCAATTAACAATAAATTAACCTATCGCTTGTGTCATGTATTCATGAGCGGTGATTGCAATGCAAATTCTTGTTTACAAGAATAAGACTCATATTAGGTATTTTATTATTTATTTATTGTTTGTTTACTTATTTTGATTTGATTTTCTTGTCCTTTTAGAAATTGACTTTAGATTGTTACTTAAATGGTGAGATGATTGTCAATTACCTGTTTTATCGATAAAAATGATACAAGGTAAGGAAATTGCATCGTGTCGAGTGAATATTTAGGAAGTATTTTAAAACCCGCAGACTAAAGAAGATTTGTGTTTTACTTGTTAGCTATATTTTGCAACTCTCCAAATTACTGCAATGTAAATATAGTATGAAGTTAACTTTCCTCTGTTGTATAGCTAATTTTATTGGAAAAAAACCCTGAAAATGCATTGTTGTAGTAATCAATTATTTTTGCAGTTGTGTAAATTCTGTCATAACAATTTTCAACTAAGGGAAATCTTACATTGGACATTTAATCACAGTATTTTAAATAAGAAAACTTAAAATATTTGCAAATTAAAGAAATGAAAACAGATTTTGTTTAAAATTACATCTAAATATTTTTTTTTTTTTTACAAAAAATGCAAAATTCGCCAGTCATTCGGGAAATTATCACAAAATTCTACTAATAAAATGGGACTGTAAACAAACCGGTTCAAAATGTGTCCTTTTTAAAAATTAAATTCCATCCCAGCAGCCCTGTTGTTATGTTAGTCGAGCAATAGCTGATCGACAAAATTTTTTAATCTCGCCAACCTTTTTTTTCTGACCAATCTTTAACATAAGCTAATAAAGTATAGCCAACATTTTAACATTGCTATATAGTATCTTAAAAAACTTACTTAAAAATAGCTGAAATATAATCTTGATAAAATACGTAAACACAAACATATCAATACAAATAACAAAATCTCATGTAATCGGGTAGGGGAGACCGGTACACAGTGGACCACTTTTTCAGTTAAATTTTTTTTTCTCTTTAACAGACTGACCAATCTGTATGAAAATATTTTTGAATATTCCTTAAACCTTCTTACATCCATCATAATTTTCTCACAACATAGTTTTCAATACATTAAATATATATATATATATACACTGGTCCACCCACCAGGGTACAGTGGACCACTATTAGGTATTATCTAAAATATAATATAAATCTATTTTTCATTAATCTAATTCTTTTTTGTTGCCTCTTCATTCGCAAAATAACATAGTAATATAAATTTTGAAACAAAAACAAAAAATTAATTATATTTTGAAAATAATAACAGATTAATACAGGAACAATTGCAATTTAGTTGAAGTTATTACTTAAGTACAAAAAAAATCAGCTCACAATAAAATTTGCAAATGAAATTCCAAAATACTTATCAGTAAGATTGAGCCTGGAATTTTCAAGAAATAATTTTGGGTCTGCGAGCAACATTATGAAATCATTGACATCAACAGCAGATTCATCTACAGTTTCGGGAGAAATAAACTGATTTCCATTCAATTTGCATCTCATGAATCTTACTTGAATAGAATCATCAACAATTAGACTACAGTTATATTTATCAAAGGCAGTAAATACAAAACAAAATATTTCTTACTATGTTAAAAAAAAAATTGTTATTTTTATTTGTTTACTTTATTTTACAGTTAATTCTACTTTAAAACAATCTTTCTTTATAGAAAACAATTATTACATATTTTGAACATTCTGCATTAGAGGAGCAGAGTGGATTGTGGACCACTGTGCCCCAGGAGTGGATGGTGTGGTCCACTGTACCCCATGTTGAAGTTCAATAAATAATCATATTAATATTGTTTATAGCTTTCTTTTAAACATAATAACTTTAAAGTAAAATAAAAACAAGTATCTTAGCTTTTCAAAAAAGCTGTTTTATTTTATTTATCTACAACCTTTAATTACTAAAAAAATAAAAATATGATGATGAAAAATTTTACTTTTAGAAGCTCAAAACAACAAAGCAGGATAAAATAGTTCAATCTGAGCTAAACATACTTTCTGAAGGCTATAAATAATCATTGCAGTGCTGTTGTCTGTTAGGATAGAAGAGAAGCTTAAAAAAAATTTAAATAAATAAAATATTAGGGGGTGGTCCACTGTGTCCATAGGTTCACTGTGTACCGGTCTCCCCTATATTAATGATAGGCTTAGTCAATAAAAAAAATGTTAAAGTAAGCCATAACATAAATTAGAAACATTGTATTTCATAATGAAAACATCGTATCTAATTTTATATACATAAAAGTGAAAACTTACGTTATATAAATTCCCTATATAATATACCAAAGTTTCATCACAATTAAACGTATTTCAATCACACTGAAATAAAAAGTTTTAGTTATTAAATTTGTGTGAGGTGAATGATGGGAAAGTTTGATTTGGAGAGTTGGAAAATATAGCTAACAAGTAAAAAACCAATCTTCTATCGTCATCTGATTTTTAAAAGACTTCTTTAAAAGATTCACTTATATTATTTTTAACGATAAAACAGGTAATACTATTGACAATTATCTCACCATTTACGCCACAAATTGCATCAAAAGACAATTTCTAAAAGGACAATCTAATCAAAATAAGTAAACAAACAATAAATAAATAGTAAAATACCTCATATGAGTGTTATTCCTAAACAACATTCGCGACTCAAAACAAACAGATGATTGATTCGTTGATTAGAGTCTGTTTCAAATTAACTGATAAAAAAAAATCTGAATATTTTTTTCCTTTAAAAAATGACAAATTAAATATATAAATAATAATTAAATTGTATATATATAATTATAAAATATTTCAATATTTTAATCAAGGAATCTAAATATTTTTCGACTTAATGAAGATTTTGAAATAAGAAATTCTTTATTATAACAAAAAAGAAAAATATACAAAAAATAATTTAATTTAATACATATATATTACATATTAAAAATTGCATTAAAAACTGTTTTCGTATTAAAAAAAAAAAGAATCTAAATAGTTTTTCAGCGATATGGATATGCTTTAACGTTTAACTGTAACCGTAATAGGCAAGAGCTTCCTTATTGCGCAGTAATAAAAAGCAGTGAAAAGGCTGAAGATCTGTAATGTTAGTCTACCAGAAAAAGCATAAGAAAATAGTCCGATTTTAAAAGTGGATTATATTGAAAACAAGAGTTTTCCTACGTTAGCGCAATATCTTAAACGCTTCATCTAAAACTGATTAATATAATATATTAATTTTAAAAAAATCGTTCGATCCATTTTCGAGATAACAACTCTGTGCCCATTACACCATTACATTTTCCATTTTCGCTTAAAAATTGGTTTCCAGATCTCAAAATCTACTGCATGTAGAAATCTATAAATTTCAGGATAGAGTTAGGCCATAGATATAAGACTAATGTGAAAAAATCGAAACGGTATGCCTCATATTTACTGAGATATTAAATGTCGGCGTTTCGATTTTCCTTTGATGTCCTGCTAGCTGTATATATGAGAGTGACGGAATCTTCGGTTTTGGGCTTACGGTTTTCGGTTTTTCGCTGCGTCACTCAAGAGACTACCGTCTCTTATGATTAGCTAAAATAGAATTACATGTTTAATATTGTTATATAATAATGAAGAATTTTTTGTATAACATTTTAGGATTTAATGTAGTGGAAATTTTGGATGTGCATTCTGAATATCTATTGGTAAGAAGCATAACAATGTGTCAATTATTCGTAAGATTTCAGAAAGACAAATATGCTCTGAAAACTGCTATTTTCTTTAAATTGAAAAAAAAAACTAGAAGATACAATTAAACACGATAAAAGTGATATATTAATCTTGAAAAAAAAATAAAAAAAAACAAGAATCCAAAAATTGCTATATATTTTAATTTGGATTTTACTTTCAAGAACTCAGATGTGAATAAAAATATGTAAGTTTATTTCAATATTCCTAAATTGAACAAATATTATATTGAAAAATTGTGTTTTACGTAATAGGACTATATTGGCAAGAATACACCAGAAGTAATCAAAACTAATAAACTGGTAAAATACAAGTTAAAATAATTGCTAGCTGCTGAAGAGTAAAAAACTGCTAAATATTTAGATTTAATTTAAAATTTGATTTATACGTGTGAATTCTTCTTTAAATAAACTGACACCACAAGAAATAAAGAATGAGAAGCGTTTAAATATAATTTTTGCAATAAACTAAACAGGAATTCTTCGCAGATCAAGTAAATCAATGTCTTTGGAATGATAGTAATAAGAACGGTAAATCCATCAGAAATTGATTTTGCCGTTCAAACTGTTGTTATGGACGAAGTAACCACAGAGATGGTAGATTATTCTTATGCGTATAAACTTTATTCTGTTACATTTGTGACTCAAACAGCAGAATATAAACCTCAAATGTTAGGTATTTTGAAAACATTTTCATGTTGCTTTGGATAGCTGTCATCTCAGTTTATTGCCGTATCAAGTAATTGCGGTATATTTGGTATATTACGTCACCTTGAAAATAAGGTATTCATTTCATAAAATTTTACTTCACACAAGTATCAGAATGATGGAGAATTTTTAATTCGAATGCTACGTGATATGAAATACGGGGAAAATGACACCAGTAAAAGAAAATTCTTTAAAGTCCTATCTTCAAAGTCCATCATTCTCCTATCAATGTCTTCCCTTGTACCTTCATGAATTTGGGTGTGCTTTACACATTAATAATGAGATTGTAGAACTTCGTTGCCAAGTTTGTAAGAAATATTTGAACACTATTATTATTTTTCTTCGAGATTTCCTTTTATAATAAATTACAAATTTATCAAGAATTACTTGGTGAGAGGAGTCAACAAATCCATTCGCAGAAGCAATTAACACTGATTTATCATCATGTCAAATGATTGAGGTTTACTAAAATCATCAATAATGTAGCTTTTTCAGGCCAAGTGCTTAGAGGGAGCTTACAACGTTAATGAAATTTATTGATTACCTATCAATACTTTCAGAGTATAAACTAAAAAATAAAATAAAATAAGTATTATTTAGTTTACTAAGATTTTCTGCAAATTCAGAAAATTGACTGCGAACGAAACTGTCGCGTGTGCACCCATATTATCTGAATCTGGTGACTACATCTTTTGAATAAAATATTAGTTTTTAACAATTTATAAATTTTCTGATATTTATGTATATTATTAATATTCATGTGAAAATTTTACACACTTTACTGTACTTTTTTTTCTAATACCCTATTTCTAACAAGCATACCATATACACTTCAATCGATAAACTAATTATATACATTCTCATCAAATTTCTGAACTAGAAAAATATTTGAAAATTGTGTTAAAGAAAAAAAAAGAAGTGTTTTAGACAATAATTATATTTTCAAAATTTTCAATTTATGTCAGTATTATATATGCACAATAAAATCTGTTCCTCAGTGCTCTGACAGGAAGTTTACCCCCACCCCTTCCTTCGCTGCACCCGTTAACTAACCCATGTACAATGTTATAGGTGTCATGCGCAATTAATTATTATTTTATTATTGAAATTTAAACATGAAATAGTTATGAATAGCCGAGTAGTTTATTAGCAATTGAATCGTACTTAAGACGATTCTTGCAGTTTTTGAACATTTTTTTCTGAGAGTCGGTGAGAGATCATAAAAAGTTTTAAAATGTTCCTGGACTCATATACATTTGTTGAGTATTGAAACTTATACCATAAGAAATGTATGTTCATTGAAGGTAAATATTTATAATTTCTTTGAAGAATTCTTTAAAATTACTCTACTTTAAATTAATTGTTTTGCATAAAAAAGTAAGATTTCTTATATATTTCTTGTCATTTAAATATTTACAATTATTCTCTGGAATATGAATTAATTTTATTTAAATCGCTTATACATAGTAATACGAAATTGCTTATATATTTCTCGCCTGTGAAACATTTATAATAGCTCTCCAAGCTGTGTCCTAACATTACCTGAGTTTCACTGGCTGAAGTCTAAGAACTTTTAAATTTCGCGACATTTATCGTCAGACATTTTATCAGCTTAGTGGAACAGCCAAGATCTTACTACAGTGCATGTTTGGAACAATGATTGCACTTTAAACATTTCAAGTTTTAACAACTTCAATATTCTATGTTCGTATTAAAAAAGGTTTCTCAATACTATGTCAGGAATTTTAAACCACCTTTCCCTCCTTTATATTATCACGTTGATATGCCACTGAAGTATTCAATGTGTTATGTAATAGTCGTCCTGCGTAGTGAACTATTATGTTTGAAATAGATGTTTTAGTACGATATACTATTCAAATTTGTAAAATACTGAATAATATTTATGGGAAGAACTATTAGTGAAGTTTCACCTTATACTATTCCATGAATTGGTATGAAATTTACAAACGCTCTAAATGATGGTGTTGAGCTTATATTAATCTGCAGTTCATTGAACTTTACTTTGACGAAGATTATTTGGACGTTTTTTGATGGTAAATAATTAACTTTCTAGAAATTTATTTAGCAGAACTATAAAAAAACTGGCGATTATTTTAAAGCATTATGAGCATATATAAATGTGCATAAGTTTCTTATAATTTTTTTAATTTGGAAGAAAGAACACGACAAAATTAAAGAAGTTAAAGATGCTGAAATAATGTGAAAATTTAAACAACGAAAACAAAAATTTATTTGAAAACTGAAAATTGAACAGTTAATTTCCGAAAAATATTGTTTTCTTTAAACCAGTTTTAATTATCAAGAACACATCTGAAGTAATTACCACTTATAAACTGGTAAAATACAAGCTTAAATAATTGGTAAGAGCTGAAGAGTAAAAACTGATAAATATTTAACTTTAAATAATATTTTATTGAAGTTGTTTTATGTGTGTATAACCTCTTCTTCTACTAAACTGACCCCACACGGAAAACAAAAATTCAATGAGTTAAGATGTGAATTTTGCAAGGGAATAGAAAGAATAACGAAAAAGATAGAATTATTCAAACCACGACATATCAATACTTTATTTGAATCTTAGTTCAGTATTTAATACTTAATTAAAAGTTGTTTTTTTTCACCGATTTATATTCAGACTTAATTTCATGCTAAATTAATATTATATCTATAATTTCTAACGTACGATGCAGATTTAGAATGCTTCAAGAAATTACTTTTTATTTTAAAATTGTTGCAGATTATTCATAATTAAAAAAGACATCAAATTGTTTTTAATTTATTTTTAATAATATATCATTTGAAACTTAATGGTTCACAATTCTTATTCAAAACTCAAAATTATGGAAGCAGATAAAGTCGCAATTATCGGATTTTATGTCGCCAAGCAAATTTTATCTCAGGGATCTAAAGAAAAAGTAAATGCTTACATATCAAATAAAAAAAGATATCTATGGTAGAATGCTATTTACGCTTGCAGATTATCTTACAAAATATTCCAAAAAATTCGATAAAGTTTCTTTTCGTATCACAGATCAAATAAATTATACAATTCCGAATGTTACATTGACGGGAATATTGGGGATGGTAAATCGATCAGAAATTGACATTGCTGTTCAACCAGTTACTATGTATGAAGCGAGCACAGCGACAGTGGATTTCTCTTATCCGTATAAACTTCATTTTGCTACCTATGTCACGTCAAAAGCAGAATATAAACCGCAAATTTTTGGCATTTTGCAAACATTTTCAATGCCACTTTGGATAGCTATCATCTTAATATTAATTGCTATGTCTTTGGTATTTTATGCCACCTTGAAAAGAAGGTATTCAATTGATAAAATTTTACTTCACGCTTTTGCTGTTTTATTAAGGCAGAGTTCTATTTTAAAACCATCATCAATGATAGAAAACTTGCTCTTATTTTCGTGGGTTTCAGGAGCAATGTTCCTTTGTCTGGCTTACGATTCCGTATTCCTGTCTTTTCTTGCATTCCCCCTACCATTACAATTGAAGACGTGTCACAGTTGGCAAAAGCTGTAAAAGCAGGACACTTTCACTGCATAACGATTAGACAATCAAATATTTTTGAACTGTTATTAAAATCAAAACAGAAAAATTTAAAAATAATTGGACAAGACCTTAAGACAAATAACTTAAGCACAGAAAATAATTTTCAAGATTTTTTTAACGATAAAGGTAAACGAAATCTAGCTTTTCTAGCTGATACAAATACCGTTGGTATTTTGACTGTAGGAAAAAAGTTCGCCTCTGAAGACCGTTTCCTTAAAACCATGGCTGCAATGATGGTCCGAAAAGACTTTTTCTGCAAAAAATTAGTGGAAGTTTTTGTTCATAGATGTATGGCTTGGGGATTGTATTTCAAGTATCAGAATGATAAAACATTTTTATTTCGTTTGCCACGTCTACTGAAATACGAAAAAAAAAGACACAAGTAAAAGAAAATTAACCCTTACAGATGTTGCCTTTGCGTTTATATTTTTGATATTAGGACAAATAATTTCTTTCTTGGTTCTTATCGTAGAAATCTTGTAAGATCATATGAAGAAATTGGATCGTTATAAAAAAATGAATCAAGAATTGCATACAAAGAAGATTCTGTGTGATTAGCTTTGAAATTTGAATTATAATTTCTGTATTCTTATATTACGAAATTTTATTACATTTTGCAGATGCTGCATGCAAATAATATGAAATTTTCGTATACTTAGAATTTTTACTATCAGAATATAAAATTGTATTAGATTTTTAAAGCTATAGGAGACTATTATGTAACGAAGATTTTGAATGATTAGTTCTGCACAAAACTGCACATTGATTTTTTGGTATGAAATTGGCGTGAAACTATTTTAGGGGCAAATTGCACAATCGAGTTTGTTTTCCCGAATTTTTTTTTCCTTTTGATCCATGTAGGAGTGAAATACGCCAAATGAAAAAAGTGGGCAAATACAAAATCACTCTTCCACCCCCTTTATTGTTTCTTTTGTATTTCATGACTTCAAGAGTGCTTCAGATATTAACAATGAGAATGAAGAACTTCCGTTCCTGAGTTTGTAAGAAATATTTCAATTCTATGATGATTATTTTTCGAGAATTTTATTAGTCTTTACAACGATAACTGATAAATTAATGTATGCCACGTGATAAATTCCTTATTACAAATACTAATTAATAATTACTTATTACCCGCATAGCATGCACAGTCACAGTGACGTCATTGTGACGTCACAGTGAGTCACGTACGTCACGTCATATCTGTGACCAAAATGACACCACTTTGTAACGTCACACTGTGATCAAAATGTGAACGTCTTGAAGATCTAAAGAAAACTTAAAATAAACTTTAGAACATCTTATGGCATGAAGAATATTACTTTTTGAAAGCTTTAAAAAATTTTGTGACGTTGCAATGACGTCACTGCAAGTCACATAAGTCACGTAAAACCTATGACCAAAATGCCAACATTCTGTGACTTCACGGTGTGATCGGAGAGAGAATTTGGAAAAAAACTCATAAAATATAGAATTGAATTATGTCATGTACCTAAATCATTAATAAAAACATTGTCACACATTATTTAAATATATTGTATTTCCAAAATAAAATAATAAATAAATATTTGCCTACATATATGAGGCAGATATTTTTTTTACAATTTTCATTGCCATTTTCATGAAATTTATCAAAATATACTATATAATACACAGGTAAAAATCCTTAAATAGAAATTTAGTAACGTAGGAAAGTTTTGGCGGGAAGTAACTCAGAAATAGATCTCCCATTCTAATAAAACTGTTAGCGATTTAGAGATTTGTTAACATTTTAAATACAAACATTTAATTTTTTTTCGTACCACCGCATAGAACTCATTTGCTAATGTGATACTAAAAATATTTTAAAAATCTCAAATCTCTTATTATTTTGAGGAGCCACTCAACCCAATCATCAGCTTTCTGTTTAAAAAGTGAGGACACCATTTTTGCGAGTTCGACATCGGGGGTGCTCGGGGTGACCGTCGAACGCATTCAAGATTTTTCTTGTACTGAATATTTAAGGTGGTTCTCAACTGACCTGCTCCACAACGCGAAGCTTTCTGACATAATTTCTGAATCATTTTTAAACGCAAAGGCATAAAATGGGCAGGACTGACTATGGAAGCAATTTAGAATCGAAATGAGTTTTCCATTTTTTGATAAATAAATTACTTATCGAGTTATAAGCAATTCGTGTCACGTGACGACTGGTTTTTCTCTTTTCTTTCCCTGTTACGTCGGGTATTTGGTTCAATAAACGCTGACTTTGACATTCTTTTCTGAAAGATCTTCTGATTTTACTAAAAAATGGAAAACGTCTTTCAATTACAGAGTTTCTGAATAAAAACAAAAGCCGATTTCATGCGTTTCCGAACAAAAACGAATTAAAAATATGTCATTCCTATAGCAATTTATTCCAAAACTGGTCAGTGCTTAATAAGATATCACCTCTGTTAAATATATTGCTCTTTTCAATAGAGTGTAAAAAATGAAAAAATCGTATTTAGGAAATCTGATTGCAGAATAGTATTTATATTTATGTCGTAATTATTTTATAAAGACTATTAAATCCATTTTTATTTAAAATTTATGTTTACTTTGGACGCCTAAAACAAATGCAACTGATTAAAAAATATATAAAAATTTAAATTTTCACAGCTTATTTCCAAGAATATTAAACTCTCTCATATAAAAACAGAATATTATAGTTTTATTAGAAGTTATTTGTCAGCCATATAAACTATAAAGCATTTGAAATGTCTTTATTTAACTGTTTTCTTTCTATTCTTTTTCTGGAAACACCTGCTAGATGTTACTTTGTGGTAAACATTACTGCGCAGATCATGATCGCAGATGTTGAGGGCAGACGATTATTTTCATCGGCGGATTAGAGTGTGGGTGTTCTTTTAAGTTTGTGGAAGTATATTGTGGAATTTATACCGTGAAAGTAAATTAACGTTTTAAAGTGAATCATCCATTTTAACCTATCCTTATGTCTAGCTGGGTACGTTATTAAGGTCTGCGTGATATTTGATATCTCAGATCTATGGACACACCTAAGCTGGACACTTTGAAAATTAAAGCAGTGGATTTGAGTCTCATTTTTCAATGAAAAGCAAGCAGTCAACGACCATTAAAACTTAATCCCTAGAACTGGTGGTTTTACTTATAGATTAGCAGGTAACTTTTAATGTCTTCGCAGTTTTGTTAATAGTGCATATTTAGTAATGGTACATTAATAGTGCATTATTTAAATGTTAAGATGTTTAAATCTTTTTTTTTTAATCACTTGTATAAAATTTTATCTTTAATGTTTTAAATCGTTTTAAATAGAGAGTTTGGAAAAAAGCTTAAAGTATTTACTAACAATATATATTCTAAATGTAAAGTGTTATTTATAACGAGGAATGTATTTATATTTTACGTTTCTCAGTTCAATTTTTATTGTTATTCATTGTAATTAAAAACATTGCAATTTTTAAAAATATTAATATTTGATTTACAATTTGAAAAATTTTTAGCTAGTGGAGGTTTTGAGAAATAATTTTCTGGTATATTTGAAATAATTGCGACAATTTAACTCATTACAAATTTAGTTGTCAAGATATGTCAATATTAGGTGCACAAAAATAATGAATATTGATGAAACAATAAAACAGCTATTCAGTTAAGGTAATTTTTCCAGTTATGTTATCGAATTTTTTCTATAGTAAAAATTGATATTTAAGCTCTGCATTTAGTATTCTATCAAAAACTATAATTAAAATAATTTGTAAAGAAAAAAAAATATATTTTTTTTTCTTTGCGTTTATGATCCGAAGTTTTAAATTTCATTTGCTTCGAAAAATGTTTTATTGCTTGATACAATGTTTATTATTTAATAATATCGCACAATAAGTAGATCTATTATTTAAATGGATTCCTAATATAAATTTTTCACAATGCTTATTTAAAAATCTATACTTTTATTTTCATTAAATTTGTAATCAAATCCAAAATAACTAATTTCTGAATTCATTTTTATTCGGAAACACATGAAATTGGCAGGTGTTCTTATTCAGAATATATGTAATCGAATGGCATTTTCCATTTTTGACAAAAGATGTTTCAGAAAACACTATCAAAGTCGGTGTTTTGAACCTAATTTCCGACGCGCAGCGTCAGAAACGGAAAAAACGTGACCAAAATTGCTCTTAAGCATTTCATTTATCTAAAAATGGAAAATGCTATTCATTCCAAATCGCTTTAATAATCAGGCATGCAAGTGCCAAGCGTTTAAAAATTTGTTCATAAATGTGTCAGAAAGTTTCGTGATACTGAACGAGGGGAAATATGGCAAAGTATACACATTTAAAAACTTCAATACTTAAAAGCAAAATAGCATAGTTTTAATTATTGTCAACATTTTTGGTGGTTACATAAAACAAATGGAAGTCGAAGTTATTTTTAAAAGTGGTTATTTGCACAATAGAATTTCATATTATTAAAATATTTAATTTTATTATAATTTTTAGTGGATTCATCTATTATTTTTATATTAGTATGCGTTTTTTACATTTATAATTTTCTTGTTTAACGGCTACATTAGCCGGCTTCCCAATCAGATGCAAAGTTTTAATTTGAATACGAGTTGCATAAAAAAAATGATTGCCGATCCAATCCTTATCGTCGATCTTATCCGTATTTGGTGAAATCTTGTTATCCGAATCTATGCGAAATCATTTATCAGGTTCGGTCGGGTTGTGGGCTACAGAATTTTTGTTGTTGTTATTGTTGGTTTAGGGTGAGATTACGGGTTGAATGTAAATATAGTTTCAGTCAACCATCATTCATGTTCAAGTAGACATTCAATCATGTTCAAGAAGTATATAACCGGATTCGTGCATGACTCTAGATCCGAGCCGACATCAGAAATTGTATCGTAACACAATTTCTGATAAAATCTGGTTACTTGGCCGTATGCAAGATTCTATTCTGAACAAGACTTACAGTAAAAACATTATACCCGACTCGGGTCAGATCGGGTTCACGAAAATCAGGTCACACGACAACTAATCCAAATCTATTCTGCAGCCAAACAAATACAAAAAGATCGATCCGAAGTTTCTGGATTGTATTCGGGTAAAATCTGGTCACCCGACCCGGTGCAGTGTCGTCACAAACGTCACAAACTTGAACCATAAAAAAAAATTTTGATCCGAACAATCCGTATAGGATTCGGGTAAAATCTGGTCACCCTATCCGATGCAGATTCGTCACATTTTTCACATTGAAGTCGCACGGTGACTTCACAAAGTAGTCACATTGTGAGGTCACAGAAAGCCTTGAAAACGGCCATAACGACCTCGCATTTACGTCACAGTGACTTCACATCGACGTCACGTGACGTCACGACAACTGTCAAAAAGTCACAGTGTGACTTCACAGTGACGTCGCCGTGATGTCACCATGCCTTACGGGTATAATTAAAAAACATGTTTTTGTAATTATTTGCATTGTAATAAAGAAAAATGTAATTGAATATATTTGATTTATTGTGAATTTCAATTTTAATAAAGATAATTTATATTGAACATTTCAAACATTTTAAAAACGTTAGTATGTGTAATGCGTTCTGCTTAATGAAATAGGTGCAAGTACAGTACGTGCTGCTTAATGTGATCGCGATAAATATTATCATCCGGTTTATGTTTTCAAAATCACTCTGTTCCGACCAATTGAATTCAGCCTCACGCTAAAAACATCGCTTTAAATGATCGATATTTTGTTTAATATTATCTCTTTTCCAGCAGACCTGTTTCTGAAGAGTTTGCAATTCAAAGCGAAGTTTTGCTAAAAAGTTCGTTCAAAGCATGAATTCTAAGTAAAAAAGAATACAGCAATTTATCCCTATGTATCTCTTCTGTTTTGGGCTTAATTTGCATATGCAGGAGAATATATAATCAATCAAAAAACGTAAGCAACAGGGGGAATGAACTAGCCAATAAACCAATCTTCTAAAAGCTTTGCATCTTCTAGTAATGTCATGGAATCGAATATCAGAACTTCGCTTTGAATTGCAAACTCTTCAGAAACAAGTTTGCTGGAAAAGCAATAACATTAAACGAAGTACTATCCTTTTGTTATTGTTGGATTCTGTGAAGCTGAAAACGATGATGAACTGAAAACTTTAGAAACCACGGTAAACGTCCCTGACGATATAACGAATGAAGATTATGAGGCCTGAACAGCGATCGACAATGACATTCTTGTAGTTTCGAAGCTCACAGAAACTGGCATTTGCAAAAAAGTTTGAAAAGAAATATGAAATAAGGATGATGATAATCAGGAGGGTGACGAAAACCAGCTTTTTGAAAGACCGCCTACAAATGCGGAAATGAGGAATGCGTTGAAAAGTTTGAAACGAAGAGTACAACATCGCTTGGATAATTTTAAAAAACAATACGAATATGGACAACTCGTTGATAAACTTTGATAAGGGAGAATTGTAAAAAAACAAACATTACCTAAATTTTTCAATAAATGTTTTCTATCACTTTAAAAGTCATCATTTCAAAAAGTTTGAGTAATAATTTTCTTAGTTGTAATGCTACTAGATTTTATCATTTGGTATTTACTTAAATCGCTTATTGTTATCAATCTGATATTGTTATCAAAAACTCATGGTCCCGAAGTGATCATATTAAGCGGTATTTACTGTATATGTCAGTACAATTGTAACTGTCTTAGTGAAAAGAAGACTCATACACAGCGCAATATTATTTTGTGATAGATATTGCGATAGATATTAAAATATTTCAGCAAGTATAACTCAAACAATATTTGACAGATAGCGTTCTAATTTTTAGAGCAGGTACCTATGAGGATAACAACGAAAATCTCCTATTACCAAGAATAAATTTCAAACCGTTGGGAAATTATATTAAAAATAGGTTTTATAAAAAGCACAATTAAAGTACATACGGCATAAAAATGTAGTTATTACATCAGTTTCACCAGGGATATATTTTCTTGGATAACCGGATTATAGCACATGGAGAAAACAATTATGCACGCACGAATATTCAATAAATTAAAATATATTTCAATTTAATAAAAATGGAAAATAAATCTGGAATTTTTTCGATTTGAAAGAAAAAACTCGTAATAACTTAGCAGTAGAGATTTGTCGCAAATTTTGCCAATAGCATTTTTTTAATCACCAATGGCAGCTTTTATATTTAGTGTGTGTAAATTAGAAAGAATTGTTTGATGTTTGAATAAAATCTTTTGATTTATGGCATTATTTTTTTTCGTAATTTGAAATACTGAAAAGCGTATATTTTAAATAAAATGAGTGGATGTCATGTGTTTTAAATGTATATATTTTAGCTTAAATGAGTCAAAAGTTTATATATTAAATGAAATGAATGCGATATGAATATGGTATGGGAACAATATTTGACAATGTATCACCTATGACCTGCTAATATCAAAGTTCTAATATTGAAAATGATATGGGTGTATGCGAAATGGAACAATTAATTAGGTTATAAACACGCTTCGTACAAGAAAAATACATAATATTCTGCGTTTAGATACACAGGCAAGGTTGACGTCAAACAAGAGTATTGCTAAAATGAACAGCACATAAATGCATGGGAGTTATAATAATGATATTAAGTGTTCCAATTGCTTTTGGGCCAGGCTATGGAAGTTTCTCCTAGAAAGTAACCACAGAAGGGATATTTTATATTTGTTTCGAGTGAAGCTAGGTCAACAAGTTACGAATTATTTATACAAATATCAGTTACATAAACCAAAGTTTAAATTCCAATGTAAATATTTGCTATCCTTTCCCGCCAGTCTCGTCAAAAAAAGAAAAAAAAAAAAAAAAAAAAAAAAAAAAGGTTGCAGCAATGACATTAATTGGCCTTAAACCTCGCAAAAAGCAGCGCTCTTCTTTCGCATTGATAACTTAGAAACATTGCTTTGATGATGAAATAAAATGTTTTGGCTTATGGTATTATCTTTTCTTATTATTTTTATTTATTTATTTATTTATTTGTATTTTAAATGACATGAGTCAAAGTCATGTTTTTAAATGTATTTACGTAATACATAATACCGATTATCAATGTTTGTTTATGATAGTAACACAATATTTTCAAAGAAAATTGTTTACACAAAGCCAAATTTGATATTTCAGAATCGATAGTGTACAATTCAGCGATTGTTTTTACTTCATAGCAGATCACTAATCAGATATTTCACAATAAATATTCATTTATGTTATTTAAATAATGTAGGGTTATTTTTTCATTAAACATTAGGCAATGTTCATTACTTCATAAATAGGTAACTTCTTTGTTATAATAAAGTCAATTATTCAAGTTTCAGTGATTTTACATGAAACAGAATCACAAAAATACATTTGCGAAATCAGACTAAATGTTGACCAAGCAAAATGTTTACTTAACACACGAGTATTGGCACATTTACTGACGTTAAAAAATAAGTACTATGTCTTAGTAAAAAAAGTAATTACTTAGATTACACAGTTTTTCCATTAAAGAGATTATATGCCTAGAAACAGTTTTAGGAAGTGAGACTAAATATATGTTTAATTAGTTCGATCACATATGGTGTGTGTTGTGTAAAATGTGGAATATACTAACGTAAATATTAAACATTTTGATCACATTGGCCATAATTCCTACTGTAGTTTTGGAGTATTTTATCGTATCTGTTGAAAAAGAATGAAATGTTTTATAATGATGTAAAATAACAAAAAAAAATGTTTCTAATGTTTTAGATGTTAATGTAGCTCAACGTTTTGTGTGTATTGTGAATCTGAGACTTAAAACAAAAAAAAAGAAGAAGAAGAAATGAGGATAAAAGTGATAAAGTAATCTGAAAACTTCTGAAAAGAATTCTGAAAAGAGAAAAATAAATTATGAGTCCAAAGACTGTTGTATAATTTAATTTGGATTTTACACTTAAACAAAGATGAAAACAAAAACAGGTAAATTTGTTAGAAAACTGTTAAATTGAATAGCTGCAATTTTTAACAATCCGAAAAGTACTATTCTCTTTAAACCGTCTTTTAATGTCAAGAAGAAAAATGAAGTAATCAAAACTGATAAACTGGTAATTTACAAGCATAAATAATTGGTAAAATCTGAAGCATGAAAAGCTACAAAAAATATTTAGTTTTAATTAAAAATGGATTGTAACTGATTTATGCTTTGCATAACTTTTATTTTTTAAACTGACTCAACACGGAAATCTAAAATGCAATAAAATGCATATGTGATTTTCTCAATAAAATAGATAGTGATTTTTAACAAAAGAATTTCAGAAATTTTTTTTAACATAACGAAAGTTACAGAACTATTGTTACCATGAAGCATTAACGTTACATTATTTAATTCTTAATTCAATATTTAAGAAATAAATAAGTGTGTTTTGTCTTTCATGTTTTACATTTAGACCTAATATCATGCTGAATTCATATTCTTTCTATAACTTCAAACATACGGTTTAGATTTAGAATGCTGCAAGATTTTTACAACTTATTCATTATTAATAAATACATCGATTTTTTTGTTGTTAATATAGCTATTGAAAATTAAATGCCTATAACTTATATTCAAATTATGAAGACAGACAAAGTCTCAGTTATTGGATATTATGTCGACAAGAAAATTTTATCTCAAGGTAAAGAAAAACTAGTAAATCTACAGATCAAGAGCCTCAACGTCAGCTCTGAAAGTCAATGTTTTTTACACTCACTTTTCATAATATTTAATATCTTACAATCCACAAATTAAATTATTTAAATTGCTACATATATATTTATATGCATATAAAATAATTCGAAGGTTTCAGAACTTAGAAACGTTAAATTAAACATGGTTTATGCAATAATATTCTGACATTCTTATGAATTTCATATTCTATTTTTTAGATTAACAAAATACATTTCTTCAGGGGGGGGGGGGGGGCTCTGCCCCGCTGAACCCTCCGTAATCTTATTAAATTTATATTCGTGATTTCCTATTATTTGTGTGAATGATTCTACTATATCTTCCATTTCGTCCTGCACAGTGGTTTTATTACGATAAACAAAAATTTTGAAAATAATTTCATGTTATCCTAATACCTAAATAGTAATATTTACTTACCTGCCAATCACGAAACACTCGTATCTGATTGATACGTTGAATAATATCTCGTGTACAAAAGTAACTTATGCAAATTTAAACTGAATCTACTATATATTTCACTTATCTATTTCAGAAATCTAGTATTATTACAATTTTTGTTTCGGAGAAACAGTTTTGATGGTCATTGTACAATATTTATTTGACCTAAGTACATCCTGATCTTTTTCGATGGCAATAGCATACTAAAATCTCTCCAAAATAGGCTTATTTGGAAACTTTTAAACCTATTGTGTAATCATTCATAATCGTGCCCACTGCCAATTCACTAAATAGCAACCTTGATTTGGCGCTATAAAGTATTTTTTGTGATAACGTTTTATGATCTCAGTTTCCAGTAATTGTGCTATTTCAGGCTGTATGGATGCGTTTTACTACGCTAATTTCTTTAGATTAACTATCTCGTTGTACGACATATTACATTCTATTTTTGAAATAATACTAATTTTCAAAAACGAAAAATCCACATCTTTTCCAGAAGATTAATAATATCTCATATAAAAATGTTTTGGCTATCATTCTATAGTAGTTAAAAGGTAACTTGTACCAAAATAAATTCTCATTTATTTCAATATAATATTAAAATCACCCAATAATATTTTATTTTGCGAATAAAATATCGTAGCAAAATCGTCTGAGTTACTTGAATTTTATCATTTTGATATTCTTTGAAATATGGTTGCTAGGTTACGGTTAAATTGAAAAGGAAAATAAAAATGAATGCATTTTAATATTTGCAAAAAATGATAAAATAAAATGTATCATAGAAACTCGACAGTTTCTCGCCAAGCATAAGAAACAGCAATGCATTGAACCGTAAATGAAAAGAATTTCCGCCAATGGATGCCAAACGATTTTACATTTTTTTTTTTTAACGCTGTCTAGTTTATATTTTGCGGACGGACCAAAACTGGTTTTTGACACATCTATATCTCGCGTTCTATTTATGATAGAAACAAAATTCTTGATTCTATGGAATGGGGCGTGCCACAGGACTAAGAATTCAAAAGTAAAGCAAATTCCGACGAATAGTTTTTCAGTAAATGCGATTTTAAAAGTGCTGTTTTTTGCACTTTTTAAATCTTGTTCAGACCAAAAACTGTTGACAGGGCTACAGCAATGTGTAATTATCGGATTTTTACGCGGTTTACGTTATTTGAATCGTTTTTTGAGTAGTTCGGACCTTTGTAAGTTTCATGTAAAAATATTAATAGTTTTTGATTTATATCAGTTTAAAGTTGTTGATTCCTATACTTAACATAGAGCAAACAACTGTTGACAGGGCTACAGCAATGTGTAATTATCGTTTTTTTATGCGGTTTACGTTATTTGAATCGTTTTTATTAGTAGTTCGGACCTTTGTAAGTTTCATGTAAAAATATTAATAAGTTTTTGATTTATATCAGTTTAAAGTTATTGATTCCTATACTTAACATAGAGCAAAAAAAAAAATAATAAATGACCCAACTCTTTTAGGAATGGTCGTATACACATGATATTAAGATATGTTATTACACTCGACCCAATTAGCTTCCTATTATAAAAAATCATAACATTTAAGGTTCGTTTACAGGGTCTCACAAAAGATCTTTTGATATAGGGCTAAAGAGTTGTGTAATTATCCGATTTTTACGCGGTTTGCAGCATTTGAATTGTTTTTATGAGTAGTTCAAATGTTTAATATTTCGTGTAAAAATATTAATTAGTTTTTTATGTATACCACTTTAAAGTAATTTATTCCTATACTTAAGATGAAGCATACAAAATATTAAATGGTCTAACTCTTTTCAAAAAGAACGTATGCGCATGATGTTAAAATATGTTACTACGAACTACCTAAGTTAGTTTCCTATTGTAAAACAGAATTGTAGAATTTACTGTTCGTTTACAGGGTAACTCAAAAGATTTTTTAATAAGACTAAAAAGTTGTCTAATTAGCAAATTTTTACGTTGAAGTACATGATTCAGGTACTTAACACAGAGGTAAAACAATAGTAAATTGCATAACTTTTGTCAAATTCGCTATATAAACAAGATATTCAAATATGTTACTACATCCTCTCTATTGTAAAGCAGCATTGAAGCATATACGTTTCGTTTACAGAGTCTCTTAGAAGATGTTGATTACACTACAACCGATGTATATTTACTGAGTGAGATGTATTTTAATGATTTTACACTGTTTCAATCTCTGTAAGGTTTCATTATCTTGCTTTAAAATTTAATATAAGATCATTTTGTCCGTCTGAAATCTCGTCGATGTTAAGCTCTAAATCTATTAATATATAGTATTTTCATCGATTAAAAAAACTGTGTTTATTTATAAATATATAATTCTAGCGTATTAGGAATTGTTTGAAATAGCGATTACGAAATTCCAACTTTACGTTCATGCGCTGAGTAATAGAATGTAAAAATGTTCCCCAAGATTACAAGTTTTGCGTTTAAATATTTGCCGTTCATCAAATCTCCGGCTATGACGAACTTAAAATGCTAAATTTCGTATACAATAGGTGATCGGTAACGAACTGTTCGGTTTACGAACAAATCGGTTAACGAACACTTTCGCGTGAGATTTTTATGTTCGGAGAACGAACTCCTCACGAAACAAAGCCATGATGAAGCAATGCCGTGTTTCATATTTGCCAAGCTATACTTATTGCCTCTATTGTCAACTTTGAGAAAATTTTAACAGTTGCATACATATGTCCTAATTAATTCATGGACTGCCGGAGATTGGGGACCTATATTTTAGGATCACCGAATTGGAATGAGCAGACTATATGAACAGAAATCACTTTAATAGTTTTTATACTTTTGCAAACGTTGCGAATTTTATATTTTTCAAATTATCGAAACGTTGAGTTAAAAAACTTAAACAAATAAAAAACTTGTAAGGTGCTCAGTAATTTTCAAAAATAATATATTTAATATGTTAGTATAAAAATCCCTGTAAATTTTTATACTAATAGAAATAGGTTCGTAGGAAAAAAAATGTTGATTATTCTCGGTAAAGTATGCTCCATAAACTTATCGTTGTAGTTGACCAAAAAAAAGTGCTTCTTATTTTTCCACATTTTTCTGAAACTGTAGTATTTTAATTAGTTTGTAAACTACTGTAAAATTGTGTATTTTTTTGTTTTTGAATGTATATAAACGGAAGAGCGATATAAACAAAAGAAAAAGGAAAATAAATATGTCATAAATAATCTGATGAATACAATGTAAGGAAATTAATATAAAAGTTTCCCAGTTGTTATGGTAGCGACATGTACATTGGAATAAGTCACTCAATAAATTGTATAATTCTGATGTATAATTCTGTTTATAGCATAGCTTTTTGCCCCTTTTATCTTTTCTTTTCTGAATAAAAATGGAATCCGTATAATTGAAATTAAATACCTTACAAAAGGAGTGATATCTCATCAAAAACAACTCGTTGTAAATGATCCCGCCAAGCCACAAACCAGAACGTCAGTCATAAAAAGAACTGATATCACATAAAAAGAAGCGATATAGAAGTGCATACTCAGAGTCCCGTGTAAAAATCTATCACCACTCATAATGTTTCCAAAGGACTCGGAGTGAGGTACAGTATGTACAGTATGCGAAAACTGCTTGGCTTTTATAATGTTTGCGTTTCCTGCAATTACATATGAATATATTAATTTAATTTAATTTAATTTAATTTAATTTAATTTAATTTAATTTATTTTGCTCCCATAAAATTGTAAAAAGTTCAAGCTTCTGTGTTTGCATGTCCTTTCTTATTTATGAGCTTGAAAAATCAATTTGTTGATTTTATTTACCATTATTTAAACTAGAAACACCACTCTTACGAAGAGGATTTTTTAAGTAAACATGTGAAGATTTTGAGTTTATATATATATATATATATATATATATATATATATATATATATGATGATCATACGCATATTAATAACATTGTACCTTATAATAAACGTTAACTAAATTGAGATATATTGCAGCAATTCTAGCGTAAGCGGAATCGCATAGATCTGGGGAAAAATACGTTCTGTCAGTTCTTTCGCATACAAAAATATTTAAAAAATGATGTAACAAAAATTACAAATTTATTTTTTTCGATTTTCAAAATTGATATACTGCATATATTATAAAAGCCTGCAGGTCGCCAATCAGTTTTCACATACTGTACCTCACTCCGAGTCCTTTGGAAACATTATGAGTGGTGATAGATTTTTACACGGGACTCGGAGTATGCACTTCTATATCGCTTCTTTAGAACAGATGTATAAAATTTGACCAAAAATTATACACCTAATTTAAAAAATCTGACAAATGTATAAACAAAATTTCAAATTAATTTGAATAATTTAACACCTGACTTGATAAATTTTAGCCTTCATAACTTACCTTTCAAATACATTAATCAAATGCGACATCTTATTTTCAACGACTGAAAAATTTCAAAATCGTCTGGATTCCCATAGGAAAGCATTATGATAAAAAAAGAAATGTTCTATATTTTCCGAACGAATGAACCAAATGTAACTAAAAACTATACAGCTAATTCCGGATATCTCACCAACATACCTACCAAAAATCAAACTAATCGGATCATTTTACGGCAATTATCGCGGAACAGACAGACAGACAGACAGACAGACGGACAGAAACCAAAAACTTTTCGGGTCTCCACAGTGAGCCTCAACTGACGTTTCGGCAATAAAAGCTTACATGTCGCATAAAACCAATATCAATGGTAGAATGCTATTTACGCTAGCAAATTATTTTACAAAATATTCAAAAAAATTCGATAGAGTTTCTGTCTGTTTCACAGATGAAGTAAGTTATCGATTTCCGAATGGTACATTCACGGGAATATTAGGGAAGGCAAATCGATCAGAAATTGATGTTGGAGTTCCACCAATTACTATGAGTGAAGTAAGCACAGAGACGGTGGATTTTGCTTACCCGTATAAACTTAATTCTGCTACATTTGTGACTCGAAAAGCGGAATATAAACCACAGATTTTTGGCATTTTCCAAACATTTTCATGGCCGCTTTGGATAGCTATAATCTCGGTTTTAATTGCATTGTCTTTGGTCTATTACGTCACCCTAAAAAGAACGTTTGCATTTGATAAAATTTTACTTCATGCATTTGCGGTTTTGTTAAGGCAGAGTTCCACTTTAAAACTGTCATCGGTGATACAAAACTTGCTAGTCTTTTCGTGGATTGTAGGAGGAATGTTTCTTTGCCTGGCTTACGATTCGGTATTTCTGTCTTTTCTTTCATTTCCCCCTATCACTCAAATTAAAGACGTGCCGAAGTTGGCCAAGGCTGTAAAAGATGGACACTATCACTGCATAGCGGTTCAACGTACAGCTATTTTCGGACTGTTATTAAAATCAAAACACGGAAATTTAAAAATTATTGCACAAGACTTACAGACGAATAACTTAAGTAAGGATAATACTTTTCAAGATTTTTTTCGGGACAGTATGAAACAAGATCTCGCTTTTATAGTAGATACAAATGTCATTGATCTTTTGACTGTAGGAAACAAATTCGTCTCGGAAGATCGTTTTCTTGAATTCATGACGGCAATGCCTGTCCGAAAAGACTTTTGTTGCAAAGAATTGCTGGAAAAATTCATTCATAGATTTATGGCTTCGGATTGTACATCAGAAACCTGAAAGAGCGAGCCTTTTTAATTCGTATGCCACGTCTACTAAAATACGAGGAAAAAGACACCAGTAAAAGAAAATTAACCCTTACAGATGTTTCTCCTGCGTTTATATTTTTATTATTTGGTCACATCATTTCTTTCTTAGTTCTTATCGTAGAAATGTTGTCAAATCGTTTGTAGAATGTGGGTCTTTTGGAGTCAAAATAAAGAAGAAGAATGATAATAACCATACAATGGTAGTTCTATGAAATTAACTTTGAAAATTAAATTGTAATTACATTATTCTTAGAGTACAATACCTTATTAAATATTGCAGATGTTATATAAAAATAACAAGAACATTTCTTATAATTAGCATTGTACTATGTATATTACTCTGAGAATATCACATTGCCTCAGCTTTTTAAAATTGTATGAGACTAATGTTTAACGAAGATTTTGTATGATTAGTTCTGCACCAAATTACACAGTGATCTCATGGTATGAAATTAAAATGAAAATATTTTAGGCAAAAAATACATATGAAAAAGTACATATTCGAGTACGTCAATTGTGTTTAAAATCTTCCTCCGTCTCTTTTCTTTTTCCGAAATTTTATTTGTAATTTTAGAGCCGGAGAGGAGATAATTCCGTTAAATGAAAACAGTGGAAGACTACAAAGTCCATCATTCTCTCGTCAATATTATTATGGGAAATAGTTCCGACGATTTTCATGAAATAAACCTTATTTGAATATGAAAAAACGATCTAACAAAGTCCCAACTTTGGAAAAATCCGTTTTCATAAGTTTAAGCAATTTTCCAAAATTAATCAAAATTCTTTCCAATGCTATTGGTCATTGATCAGCAACATGATTACGGGTGTCAAAGATGGCGCCAATTTCGGCGGCATCTCAAAATCGAAAATATTCGTTTTGACAAATTAAAACAAACCCAACAAAAATTTTACATCATCATTAAAATTAATGATGTAAAATGTTTAAAACGAAATAGGTTTGGACAATTTTCATGACAAAAGTCTTATGTACTAATTCGAATACGGGAAAACAATCTCAATAGGACTTCACTTCAAAAACATTCTATTTGATAGGTTTAAACAATATTTTCTATAACCGAATTCTTCCGTAACCGAAGTTCTTGCCAACAGTAATTGTCATTGTTCAGCCCCACGATTACGGAAGTTTTCTACTCTATGGGTGATGCAATGTAAGTCAAAATTCGGGTCAGTCTGTCATCAGATTGGATGTCGTCTGGGTGACTTAAATGGTAAAACACTTGGTGCGCTATACCATATTATACGGGTTCCAACCCCGGCCTGGACATTTTTCGCTCTGTTGGTTCTACGCTGTGTACGAAAGTGAAAATTCACATTCATTGTTAGTATTAATTTCCGGTGTAGTTTCAGCTCTGCTGAAAATTTAATTAGATATAAATTATCTTTTATCAACTGCCAAATAAATTATTCACTATTTATATGAATTTAACTATGTATTTGATTATTAAATCCATGGGCCATATAACAATCGGAAGTAGTTACTGATAGCTTCTGTTTTGAATAAAGTTTAAGTTTTAAAAATATTTAATAGTTTCTATATAATTATGGTCCAGCGAAAAGGGATATTTCAACTTTTAAAATTGTCCCTTTTAATTTTAAAGTATATTATTCACTCTACAGCCAAATTTCTACACGAATAGATTATTTAATTGATATACTATAACGCGGTCATTCTCTTATCTATAGAAACATTTGCTTGTTGTATTGAAAGTGTGACATTGATCTAATGTTGGCAGTGGTGCAGCCAAGATCTTGGTTTTGTAGGGGTTTAAATAATAAACAATTCTTAAAAATTTCAAATTTCAAAATGTTTACATACTCAGTAATTTATTTGCATATTAAATCCTGTTTCTAAATTCTCTGAGAGGAGTTTTACACACCCCCTCCATACCCCTCTTTCACTGCGCCGGTGAACTAGCCAATGTATTATGTTGTAGATGTCATGCGCAATGATCTATTATCTAAATTTTAACATAAAATAGTTATGGATAGGTATTAGCAACTGAATCATATTTAAGCTGCATTGTGGAAGTTTTAAACACTATTAATCTGTGAGTCTGTGAGAGATCATCAAAAGGTTTAAAATGTTCAGGAACTTACATAAATTTGTTTCGTATTGCAACTTATGTCATCAGAAATGTATGTTGCTTGAAAGTAAATATTTATAATTACTTTGAAGAATTGTTCATTAAAATTATTTTAAATTATTCGTTTTGCATAGAAAATCATACCAAGATTTCTTAGACATTTCTTGACTCTTAAATATTTACAATTATCCACCAACATATGACTTAAAATAACTGTATTTAAATTACTTGTGCATAGAAATACGAAATTGCTTATGTATTTCTTAGATGTGAACATTTATAATTGATCTCGAAGTTTCGCCCTAACGCTACCTGAATTTCACTGGATGAAGAAATTTGAGGAATTTATAAATTTCGCAACATTAATCGTCAGATATTTTATTAGCTCAGTGGTACAATCAAGATCTTAATCCAGGTCATGTTTTGAACAACGATTGTACTTAAACTTCACATTTTAATAACTTTAACAATTTAAATTTAAATAAAATAGGTTTTTCATTACAGTGTGAGGAATTTTAACCTAATCCCCTTCTCTTATATTACTCCTTTCATGTGGCAGTGAAGAAGGCAATGTACTACGTGAAAAACCCTGAAACCCATCCCGTTAAACACGAAATCTTGAAACCCGTTTAAAAGAATACTCCTTATGTCACTAACCAGGAAATTTCTAAATCTTGTATTGCCAAGAATTCTTGCGATTCCGGCTATAGTTTTGAATTTTAAAATTCTAAAATTAATTTTAATGCTAATAGCCTCTCTGAATTGGACTTTCTAGAAAATTTAGTTATTTATCTACATTACAAGGTTATAGCTAATGAAAAATCGGATTCAACCATGCTCTCTGCAGCTTGGAAAACCATATAATAATGATACATAAATGTTTTTTCATTTTGAAATTAACTTTTATTTTTATTTATATTTTGTATTTTTTATCCCTTATTTACTTTATTTTTTATTCATTTTAATTTTCCACCAATTTATTTAAATTTAAATTTTTTTTCTTTCAATTTTCATGTAAATTTAGCTATTTATCTTAATTGCAAAGTTATAGTTAATGAAAAATCACATTCCACCATGCTCTGTATAGCTTGGAAAAACTTGTTCAGCTCGACCATATAGTAATAATATATTTTTTTTCATTTTGGTAGTAACTTTTATGTTTGTTTATATTTTGTATATTTTATCTCCATTTTACTTTCTTTTTTTATGCATTTTAATTTTCCACCAATTAATTTTCATTTTTATTTTCATTTTTTTTCTTTCAATTTTCATGTAAATTTAGCTATTTATCTTAATTGCAAAGTTATAGTTAATGAAAAATCGGATTCCACCATGCTCTGTACAGCTTGGAAAAACTTGTTCAACTCAACCCTATAATAATAATTTCTTTTTCATTATGGTAATAACTTTTATGTTTGTTTATATTTTGTATATTTTACCTCCATTTTAATTTCTTTTTTATGCATTTTATTTTTTTGCCCAATTTATTTTTCTTTTTTTCTTTAAATTTCTTCGTAATTCTCCTTATTTTCTGCATTCTAGGTAATTCTCTTCTGTGATTGACTGATGTCTTCTGCTTTCCTATTGGCTGTACTGTTAACTTGTCCCTCTTTCTCTCCCATTCCTTTCACCCTTGCTCCTACCTTCAAAGTTGTTGCACGTCTTCTTTGTGCCTGACGAAGAAAGAGAAAGTTCTATCGAAAGGCCTAGCACATTCCTTATTTTCATTGCATTATTAAGAAGTTTTATCTAAAAAAATCATGAGTAGTGAACAATATATTTTTGCAATATATGTTTTGACATGAACTATTATTTAAACATCAATAAAATTTGCAAAAACTGAATACTATTTAAGCATATTGAAAGAACTATTATTGCTTTTTCAATCTATACTAGTCTATGAAAGTGTGAGCTTACATTAATATGCAATCCATAGAACCTTATTTTAACGAAGATTTTTGGATGTTCCTTGATGTAAATAAATTATTTTTGTAGAAATAGATTTATTTGAAGTATAAAAAACAAAGTGGACTTGTTAACGTTATTTAAATTTTATTGTGGCGTGTTTTTAATTCATACGACTGATTCTAAAGATTCAGAATATTCTTAAATTATTTCATTTTAAATTTCATTGAAGTCTGTTATATTCGAAGATTTTTTTATGTATTAAAAGTTTGATGAATGTAGTTCTTGCGATTTTGCTAAGTATAATATGTATAAGCTTCTGATGATTCCTGACACAGAGTTAGAAAATTTGTCTTCAGAAAGTATTACTAACCAAGCTGTTATTTTCCAAGAACTCAGGTAAAAAGAGTAAAAGAGTTAAATTACGGGATATTTACCGTACATCTTTTTAAGCGACTAGCCTGAAAATAAATATTTAATTAAAAGTTATTTTTTTGAATGATTTATATTTATATTTAATATGCACAATTAATATTCTGTCTGTAATTTCTACATACGATTCACATTTAGAACGCATCAAGAAATTATTTTTCATTTTAAAGTTGTCGAAGATTATTCATAATTAAAAAATATATCAAATAGTTTTTTTATTTATTTTTCATAATATATCTATTGAAAATTAAAGGATTACGATTCTTACTGAAAATTTAAAATTATGAAAATAGATAAAGTTGCAGTTATTGGATTTTATATCGACAAGCGAATTTTATCTCAGTTACCCAAAGAAAAAGTAAATACTTACGTATCATTAAAACAAAACTTCCACGGTAGAATAATGTTTACGCTTGCAGATTATCTCACAAAATATTCAAAAAAATTCGATAGAGTTTCTTTTTATATCACAGATCAAGTAAGTTATAAATTTCCGAATGGTACATTGGCGGGAATAATGGGGATGGTAAATCGGTCAGAAATGGATATGAGCGTTATTCCAGTTATTATGCAAGAACCAAACACAGACTTAGTGGATTTCTCTTACCCGTATAAACTTTATTCTTTTACATTTGTGACTCGAAACGCAGAATATAAATCACGGATGTTTGGGATTTTCCAAACATTTTCATTGCCGCTTTGGATAGCTATCATCTCAATAATAATTGCGATGTCTTTGATGTATTACGTTACCTTTTAAAGAAGGTATTCATTTGATCAAATTTTACTTCACGCTTTTGTAGTTTTGTTAAGGCAGAGTGCTATTTTAAAAACGTCATCCATGATAGAAAACTTGCTCGTCTTGTCGTGGGTTGTGGGAGCAATGTTTCTTTGACTGTCTTACGAATCCGTATTTCTGTCTTTTCTTGCATACCCCCCTATCACTCAAGTTAAAGACGTGCCGCAGTTGGCCAAGGCTGTAAAAGAAGGGCTCTATCACTGCATAGCGATTAAACAATCAGCTGTGTCTGGAATGTTACCAAAATCAAAAGATGAAAATTTAAGAATAATAGGACAAGACCTTGAGACGAATAACTTAAGTAACGCAAATACTTTTCGAGATTTTTTTAACGACAGAAGTGAACAAGATCTCGCTTTTCTAATAGATACAGATGTCATTGATATATTGACTGTAGGAAAAAAAATCGTCTCTGAAGACAGTTTCTTTGAAAGCATGGGTGCTATGATTGTGCGAAAGGACTTTTGTTGCAAAAAAGTGGTGGAAAAATTCGTTCATAGATTTATGGCTTCGGGATTGTATTTGAAGTATCATAATGATAAATCCTTTTTAAATCGTATGCCACGCCTACTAAAATACGAGGAAGAAGACACCCGTAAAAGAAAATTAACACTTACAGATGTTTCTCCTGCATTTATATTTTTAATATTTGGACACACAATTTCTTTCTTGGTTCTTAAGGTAGAAATAATGTCAAACCGTTTAAAAAAATAAATAGTAAAGAGAATCCTATGCAAAGACCATTGTATGTAATCAGCTTTGAAAATTGAGTTGTAATTACTGCATTGTTTTATAGGCAAATTTTGTTGCATTTTGCAAATGTTGTTAGAAAATAATACGAAAATGTCATATAATCAGCAGTGCACTGAATAGCACTATACATTTTACTTATTTTACTCTTAGACTATCACATTGCATTAGAATTTTTTAAATTATACGAGACTATTATCTATCGAACATTTTGTTTGATTAGTTATGCAACAAATTACCCTTTTTATCTCATTGCATGAAATTGGCGTGAACATATTTTAGGTGAAAAATACCAATTTGAGCGCATCAAATGCGTTTGGAATTTCCCCCACCTCTCTTCTTTTTTTTCTTCTTTTTGCCCTCTCGTTTTTTTGTACCGTTTAAAATTCCATCGGCAACCTCTGAATGACTTATCTTGTATTTTATTAACACCGAGGATGCTTCATACATTGAAAATGAGATTAAAGAACTTCCTTTGATGAGCTTAAGAAACATATGAACTGTATATCCCTCTTCTTCTGCTAGACTGTTATTATTATTTGTTACGTTAATTGATAATTTAAGTTATGATCGATGGTAAATTACTTATTACGAATACTAATACATCAATACTTATTATCATTAACAAGCATGCTTTTGTAAATACTTGTATTCTATTAAATAAAAATAAAAATATTGATTATCTCTGTTTTTTGTGCTTTTCAATTTTCATAACGAGAAATTTTAAAAACATTATTATATTAAATATGTTATGTCGAATGAAATATATTCAACTAATGTGTCGGTACAATTGTATATGCCATTTTAGATATTTATTAATGAGTTAGTTATAGCATTAACCCTAAAGCTAATACTTTGAAACTGAGCATCTGAAAATATTTTGATAAAAATCAACTGTATTAAAAAGTCTCATTAAAAAGTAATTTCTCTATTTACAACTTACAGACTTGCAATATTTTATTATTTTAAATTTTACTGTTGTTTACTGCTTTTTAACTATTATTTTCAGTAATGCCTGATGAAAATGATGAAACATCGCTTGAACGTAGACGCCGATTAATTAGAAACAGGAAAGCGAGATGGCTTGGCTTACAATTTAAAACTAAAATTTTAATGTTTTGTGCAATCGTTAAACCATTCCAGAATCTGCGTCTAATTTTACTCATGTAACCAAACGATGAGTTATGCGAGTCAAGATCTTTAAAACATATTGATAACACTTTTTCTTCAAAAACTTTCGCACATGGATTATTTTTTTAATATTTAATTATTTAATTTGAATGTTTTGTACAATCATCCAACTATTTCAAAAATTGAAAATTGAGTAATATATATATATATCCTCATCATTTGTATTTGTAGAAATCATTTGTCATTTTTAAAATATACTTTTCTACAATACAAACCTTTCACGCTGTTTGTAAAAAGTCTTATAAAAATGAAACTCAGATCAACATTCCGTCATTTTTGACGGGGGTTGTGTACTAGTATCTATTATTGTTTATCAAATTTTCATCAGAAAAATTACATTTTTTATCGAAGTAGAGTTAAGGATCATTTGTTAAATTATAAAATATATCATATTTGGATTTACTCTCTTAATTTTCATCTCCCCAATTCCCTTATTTTGAAAAGAAAATAGATGAAAAACAAATACTTGAGTACCTTTTGCATAAAGAATATGAGTTAAATTATTATTTTTAATTTATTTCATAATTTTCTAATGGCACGTGCATATTTTCAGCTATTTGTATTCCAATTTGACTCGTAGAAAACAATTAACTTTTATTTCTGAACATTTTTTTCTCTTCAGCTGTACTACGACTGTATGCAGGGGGTTGGTATTTAAATGATAATTCGAAATGATCATCTTGTCTATATTATTAATGTTCGTAAACGTCTGTCTGTACTCGGATAAACACTGCGAGCGCAGCAAGCAGCGAGACGATTTTGGTATAAAAAAATTCGGAAAAATCCGGGCCTCCAGGAATTACAGTTTCGAAGAAGTCGGCTCCTAATTAAGAACGTTATTAATTAAAAACCTCATCAAAATTAGCAAAACAAGAAACATTTTCATTGAAACCTGAAAAGAAAATTTCAGTTTTGATAATCGCAGACATCCAAATTGTCGCTTTTAAACGCATCATCGAATTAAAAAAAATCTACCGGAAGTATCGATCCGAAAATCGGGGTACACACGCGGCCGATTTTTGTCGTTCCAAAAAGTCAAATTTTTTGAAATTCGGACCGTAACTTTTCTTTATTTCGGCCAAAAACTGACCAGACATCCAACATTGACCCCAGACGGGAAAAAGGTTGCTGTAAAGAATGCCGGGTTTACACATCCGAGATCAAATCGCTCCATTCCTTTTTTAAACAAGTGGAAATAATGACTCTACATTCACGGAAATTTGCACACATGTGTAAAAAAAATCGCAAATTCAACAAAAATAAATTCATAAAAATCGACCAATAACTTTTAAAGATATCAATTAAAACTCATTAATGAAAATGAAAAATGAATTTATTTCTATTTCAACTGGGTAGAAGTAAAATATTTGCAGGTGTTGTCATCAGACATTTGGACGCCTTTCTGCCAAAAGAGATAAATTGATAAAAAGATTCATTTTAAAATGATTCCAGTTTTTATGAGCAATATATATATTTTTTAAATATCGGATATTCGAATCTGAAATATATGAATCCTTGCTCTGAGTGATCTGGCATTTCAGGGATTCAAAAATTTTCGAATTCCGACCATAATTTTTTATTTTAGTAAAATCCCGATTTTTGTATAGGGAAAAAAAAGAAAAAGAAGCTAAGGAATTAGCTTTTTCTTTTCAAAATATCTCCCGTCGTATGAGTCCAACCGCAAAGCGGTATGGCTCATTAGACTCGACATCAATAGCGCTTACATATTTTAGTTTCCAGTTCCACCACCAGGGGGCGCTTCCGTAAATCTGGTTCTATGGGCTCGATTACGACGGGGTTTGGCTCTTTCGACTGGATTTCAATAGCTTTACAGATTTGGGTTATGTTCGCACAGAACAGATTGCGCCCCCTGGTGGTGGTAGGTGTAATTACAGAATTTTGCCGCTAACTCGGGTTGTATGGGTCACATCACGACGCGGTTTGGCTCATTCGACTCGGCATCGATAGAGCTTAACGATTTCAGTTCGATTTTTCACCACCAGGGGGCGCTTTCCTAGCTCCGGTTCTATGGGCACGAAGACGACTGGGTATGGCTCATTCGACTCGACATTGGAAGCCTTAACGATTTCAGTTATGATCGTATAAACAGATTGCGCCACCTGGTGGTGGAAGGTGGAACTAACGTATACTGCAGCGCGTGCGCGGCACGACTGCTATACGGTGCCGCAGTCACCGGAGACCCGAGCCGGAGTTTCGTTCAGTTAGAGGTTTATACTATTCGATGCGCAATTTAAGGGATTATCCGGTACGTGCGTAGCATGAGCCGAAGGCAGCGGTGACCAGGGTCCGAGGTTCGTTCGGTTCGAGGGGGATGCGAGCCGGAGAATACAAAAGATTCGAGGCACCGATGTAAATTAGGGGCCCGCTAGCGGGCGAAGCCAGCTAGTGATACATTAAAACTGATTTGCCAACAATGATAATGTTTAACAAAATCCAATACATAAAATAAATATTATAATTAATAATAAATATAGTAAAAGATATATTACCAACTATTTTATATTAATGGAAGACTACTTTGTTTAAAATAGTAATAATAATAAAGTAGCTCCTAGGAAATTAGGAGATAATTAAGTATTTAGTCCCTATTAGCTCAAAGAAAATATGCGTTAAGGACAGAGTTAGGTAAAATAAAACGAAAAACTATTTTCATCAACGATCTTGCGACATTATTGGGTTCATGACTGTCTATTGATACTTTCAGAGTTTAAACTAAACAGAAAATTTAAAATAACGATTATTTAGTTTGAGATTTTCAGCAATATCCAAAAATTACCTGCGAACGGAATCGTCTCAGAACAAATTGATAAAGAAATTCTATGAGATTTGTATAATTGTGCCAAAATTAATCTATTGTAATCACGTTTCCGGCGTTTACTGGAGTAAGAGTTTTAGAGTTCTAGAGTAAATTTCTGTATGTCTCCGCGGAGAGAACAAAACTCGCCCGCAGCGGTAGGAGCACTAGATTTTTGACGTTTTTGGAAGTCTAAACAAATATGTATCTGGTGTTTTTAATTCCGAGGAATATTCATCTGGCCCAGTAACATCTTAATTTAATGAAGTGAAACATCGTGAGCCCGAGGGCTATAAGTTTTAGACCTTTGGGAATTGTCTCTGCGTTGTTCGTCTTCTAAATAAAACTATTTGTCTGGAGATTGGCTGGATTTACTGGAGAAATTCTGTGATCTCATTTCATTGCCTTACTACTTCGCCATACTCGCTAAATTCGACTGCAACTTGCTATATCGTTGAAGGACTGCCATTTTTTCATGGAATATTATTCCTCATAAGATCTCAACTTCGTCAAAATGCCACACACACACACACACATATATATATATATATATATATATATATATATATTAAACATTTTAACCTTTTTAAAGCTTTAAGATGCTGAATGTATTATACCGAATGAAATAGATACAAGTAATTTGTCGTAACAAATGTAATATATGCTATTATAGATATTTATTTTTGAATTATTTATAGCAATAGTTCTTAAGCAAATACTTTGAAACTGATCAGTTTAAAATACTTTCATTATCTATTACAGCACTAGTCAGAAGCGAAAATAGCCAAAAAAGTAAAAAGAGAAAATCTTATCTGGCTATTTTGATTTTCTTTTAGATTATGAAAGAAGTTTAATTAGGATGTTTGTAAAATAATTAATAATATGCAAATAAAAATGTAAATAAAGTAAAATAATAACATATACTATGATTTCATTAACTTATATGCATTAATTTGTGTTTTTTCTGAGAAGTTCTAGAGTTATTTTACTTTATCGAAACATTTTTAGAAATAATGTTTTCGTTGACAGAGTGTGGCAAATGCTTTTCGTATTATCACATTTATACATTTTTTCTGCACATTGGTTTTAATTTACCAGTCTTTTTTTTTATCCTTACCTAATTTGTAAATGCATATTAAACTGTCTTGTAGTATTTCTTATATTTATAAAAAGTTATGAGAAAAAATTAAATTAATAAAGCGAAAACAAAATAAAATAATAAAGATGAAAAAACTATAGCGAAAACTAACGTATTTGTGGCAGATTTGATGCTCTGAACAATGAATTTTTTTTCACATGTTTCAATATATATGATCTTGGGTAAAAAGAAATTCCTGCTTACAAAATTCAGTTGCATCAAACAGGAAGTATCTTTAAATAACTTAAATACTGTGTGTAAAAATTTTTGAAATTTTTATTAATTATTTAAAAATATATGTAAAATAACATTTTATAGGAAATCACTTAACATAAAAACATACAATAAATCCATGTTTGAATAATCTTCAACTTATTAAATATCTTTCTTTTGTATGGTTTTTCTAGTGTTGAAACTGAGCGAACTCATTGGATTAAAACTCGTGACTTTGATTCATTTTCTGATAATTTTCAGTTAAGTTGATTCACTTTGTGAAAAATGAGCATCGAACTCAAAAAACCTGCTAGTTTGAGTCAAAATTACAACTTATTCATTATCTTTTTTTATAATTTCCTAAAAACGTTTCTCGACTTTAAAAACACCACTTTAAATTTCCCTCCAATCAAATGGGTGTTTCCACAAACAAACATAACTCCAGTATAGAATACTGAGATGATATATGTGCGTGGATATATGATTCACACTTAATATCTGAAGTAACCTGCTCACTCCATTCCCTCCTTCCCCTTCCATGCTTCTCTACTCTGTGCACATAAAAATATTTGACATTTCACAGTCTACAGTTCACAATTCAGTGATAGCTTTTATTTCATATCGTATCGCTCCTTAGATATTTCACAATAACAACTCATTTGGATTGTTTGAATAATGAGTTTTTTCATCATTAGCAAGGTTTATTTCTTAATGAATAGGTAACGTTTTTGTTATTATAAAGAAACATTCATATTTTAGTGTTTTTTTCTATAAAAGAGGTCGTATATGCCGAATCATATAAATACATTTGCAAAATCAAACTATCTGCATTTCAAAGCAAAATGATTACTTAAATCGTGAGTATTGGCGCATTTACTGACGTTAAAAAATAATTACTTTTTTACTAAAAAAAGTACTTATCTAGATTACACAGGTTTTCCATTAAAGAGATGATATGCCTGGAAACTTACAAAAAATACATTTATGAAATAGGACTAAATATATGTTTAATTAGTTAGATTACTTAAAGAGTGTGTATTGTAAAATATACTAACACAGATATTAAACATTTTGATCCCATTAGCTATAATTCTTACTGAAGGTTTTGATTATTTTACTGTATCAGTTGAAATAGAAAGTAATGTTTATAATGATGTAAAATAATGATAAAAGTGTTTTATAATGTTTTAGTTGTTAATGCTTTTGCACATTTTTATGTGCATTACGAATACCTACTATGAACAAGCATAACAGTTTACTCATTTATCTTCAGTGTGCAGAAAGACAAATATGCTCTGGAAAATGTTATTTCCTTTAAATTGGAAGGAACAACGACACAATTAAAGAGGATAAAAGTGATAAACGAATCTGAAACATTAAAAAGATATTTATATTTGGATTTTACTGTCTAGAACTCGGATGTGAATTAAAATATGTAAATTTATTTGAAAACTGCTAAATTGAACACACAAAAATCCGAAAAATACTATTTCCATTAAACAGGCTTTTATAGTCAAAAAGAGAAAAAATTCTGAGATCTGGAGAAATTAAAACTGATAAACTGATAAATTGCAAGCTTAAATAACTAATAACAGCTGAAGCATAAAAAATGATAAATATACATGTTTAATTAAAATTTGTTTCTTGTTGATTGCAAAAAACTTCTTCTATTAAACAGTCTCTACATGGATATCTAGAATGCAGTGAGTTCATATGGGATTTTTGCAAAGCTATATTTAACAAAAGAATTTCTTGAAATAAACATATTTGTATTATAACAAAATGTTCAGAACTATCATAACGCTGTACTATTTTCGATACATAATTTGATTTTTAATTCTTTATTTCAGAAAGGATTAAACGTTGATTATTTTCATACATTTATATTTACACTGAATATCATACTGAATTCATATTCTGATTATAATTTACAACGTAGTATTGAGATTTACAATGGTTTAAGAAAATATTTTTTTATTTTATCGTTGTTGTATCTTATTCATAATCAATTAAGACATCAGACTGTTTTTAATTATTTTTTTTATAGTATATTTATTGAAAATCAAAGAATCAAATTGAAAGTTATGATGTAGTTGTTGCGATTTTTGTTAAACATAATGAATATATATTTATGTGAATAAATTTCTTATGCTTCTTGACTTACAGGTAAAAAATTATTCTTCATGAAGTATTACGAGCTTGATTTTTTTTTTCCAAGAATACAGATAAAATAAAATAAACTATTTAAATTACGGGATACTTACCGTAAAATATTTTAAGCGACTGAGATGATTGTTTCAAATATTCTAAATATATTCTTTTTAAAGTCGAAATTTCAGTACAAAATAATATATAGTTTATATATATATATAAACTGATAAAGATTTAAACATTTGATTTCATTGGAAGCAATTCTAACGCTAGTTTTGGATTATATTATTCTATAAATAGTAATAGAATGAAATGATTCATAATTTTGTAAAATAATGAAAAAGTTGGTGTATAGTGTTTTAAATGTTAAGACTAGTCGAACATCGTGATGTGCAGTATGACTACCTACTATCCAACAAGCAATTCGTTAATCAAAAAACAATTCGTGAATTTATTTTGAGTGGACAGAAAGACAAATATTTTTTGAAAAGTGGTTTTTCCTTTAAATTGCAAAAAGCAAGAAGACACAACTAAAGAGAATAAAAGTGACAAATTAATCTGAAAACATTAAAAACAAAAATCCAAAAATTGTTATATATTTTAATTTGGATTTATATTCAAGAATTCCGATGTGAACTAAGCAGCTACTTGAAGACTGCTTACTTCAACACGAAAAATATTTAAATATGTCTTAATTGTTGAGAACACATCTGAAGTTATTAAAACTGATGCATTACAACCTTGGGTAATTGCTAACATCTGAAGCGTAAAAAAATTGGTGAATATTTAGCTTTAATTAAAAATTCCTTGTATTTGATTTATGCGCGTAAAACACTTCTTTTATTAAACTGACCCCACACGCAAAAGCTAGAATCCAGTGCAAAAAATTAAGAAAAAAGGGCATAGATGTCATTTACGCACTACGTTGGCGCGATTCCCCCCCCCCCTCCCCCCGCCAATTTGGCGAAAACATTGTTTTCGAATATTAGTTACGAATAGCTTGCAATAATAGCACGTGATTTTTAATTTCAATATGATTGTTTTTCAATATAAAATAAAGCAATAAATGAAATAGCTTCTAATTCTTTTAAAAAAGGAAATAAAAATAAATAAATGATAGTTTGAGATAAATAAATAGTATTGATATACATTATAATAAATTTAATTTTAAATTTAAATAAATTTAATTATAAATAATTTTTCGGTTCTGAATGAGCCGAAACTTGTCAAACAACCTAATAAAAGTTATTTTACTATGTATTTATAAAGTTGTTAATTTACACCTCTTAGCATTTAAAACAAATATATTGATATACGTAATAAAAATATTTTATAGAATAAAAATAAAAAATAAAAGTAACTAAACAACTATTGTTTTTCGCCAAATTGTCGGGGGGAAAGGATTGCGCCAACGTGGTGCGAATATGACATCTGTGCAGAAAAAAAGAAAAAAATTATCTGGTTATTCTCATTTTCGTTTAGATTATGAGGTAGCTAAATCATAAATCTTGTAAAATAATTGTAAATTATGCAATTAAATGTGATTATTATTATTATTCTAATTAAACTTTAATTTATACTATCAATTCATTAATTTATGTATACTAATTTGTGTGTTTCTGAGAAGTTTGCGAGTTATTTTACATTTCTGAAACATTGCATGAAACATTTGCAATGACAGGGTATCATAAATGCTTTTCATGTTATCACGTTTATTTATTTTTTTTTGCATTTTTGCTGCAATTTAATAGCCGTTCCTTTTTCTCCTTTGCTGAATTATAAATGCATATCAAACTGTTATGTAGTTTTGTTTCTTTATTTCAAATTTTATGAGAAAAGAATAAGTTAAATTATATTAAAAAATTGAACATAAATAATAACTAGAATCCTTCAGGCCGAAATGTCGGAGCACTGAGTGGGATAAACATAAAATAAAACATTAAAAAATATATAATATATATATATTATTTTTATATTTACTGTTTAATAATTTATAAGAAAATTTACAATAACAGCTGTTGAATTTTGTTTATTCGGTCAACAGTTGCCTCAGATACTGCTCAAATGCTAAAAATGCTCAAATGCTCAAACTATCAGCAAGTGCCTCATTCTTCTAATTTGGTCTAGCATATCCTTTCCAAAAGGCACTTCAACGAGAACATCCTCTAAATGACGAACTCTACTAAACGCGACATAAGTTGCTCCAAGTGACAACTCCTTTTGACCAACGTCCACAGCAATTTTTGACAAAGTTAAACCCTGGGATTTGTGTATGGTGATAGCGTATGAAACTGTTAAAGGCAACTGAGTACGGGAACATGATACATTGTTTTCTTTCCAAGACTTTGTAATAGGTGTGGCAGGAAAAATTCTTTCAGTGAGAAATGGTCCTCCACGATAATAATCAGAATGAACCATTACTGTCTCTGGTAAGCCTGAAGGCCGTAGTCCTGGTCCATAGACAATATATTTTACCGAACCAAGTGCACCGTTGACCATTCCCCTCACAGTCCACAGAGTGGTACGCAACATAACTCTGCATCCAATTGCTAAGAAAAGTTCAGCCTGAAGTCCAGATGCGTGCTCATCTTCACTCCATCTTGCTATTTGATTATTGTGGTCTGCTAATATTCTTGCCACTGGCTATTTTCATTTACTAAGTACTTCTTGATTATGTTCTTCACCTTACTTGTTTGTGGGAAAAAGGCGTATGGGATATTGAAACCTTTCAAGTTGGGCCGGAGACAGTATAGCTTTACGTGGTTGCATAAGGGCTGCGCATTGGTCGCCAGTAACTTCGCCTACGGAAAGCGAATCAAAAGTCTCTTTAAATTGTATTTGCTGATCGTCGCTTTATCTCATTTACTTTGTTAAGGTGAAACATTTTTCAAACGTCTTAAGCACTCTTTGTCCACGCAAACAAAAATTTTTCTTCAAAAGCAGAAAAGGCATTTAGATTTCTCCAGAAATAAATGCATCTCCGCATAAATATTAAATTTCTTTTTCTGTCGGTTGTTTGTCGTATTATTTAGGGACGAATTTTGAATATTTCAACGGAGAGGCATTTAATTTTCCCCAGAAATAAATGCATCTCTATATAAATATTAAATTTCTTCTACTGTCGTTTCTGTCGTATTATTTAGGGACGAATCTTATTTATTTCAACGGAGAGGTATTTACTTTTCTCCATAAATAAACGCATCTCCGCATAAATATTCAAATTTTTCTTCTGTCCAATGTATGCAGCATTATTTCGAGTGGAATCTTGTATATTCCAACGGAGAAGTATTTATTTTTCTCGAGAAAGAAATACATCTCAGCATAAATATTAAATTTCTCTTTCCATCGATAGGCTGTATAATATTTTAGACACGAATCTTGTTTATTTTAACGGAGAGGAATTTACTTTTCCCCATAAATAAATGCATCTCCGCATAAATATTTAATTTATTCTTCTGTCCAATGCATGTAGTATTATGTAGAAAGGAATCTTGTATATTTCAACGGAGAAGTATTTACTTTTCTCCAGAGAAAATAAATACATTTCCGCAGAAATATTAAATTTCTTTTTCTATAGATTGGCTGTAGAATTAATTATAGACGAATCTTGTTTATTTCAGCGGAGACGGATTTACTTTTCCCCAAAAATAAATGCATCTCCGTATAAGTATTTAATTTCTTCTTCTGCCTTTGTCTGTTGCATTATTTAGGTACGAATCTTTTTTATTTCAAAGGAGAGGCATTTAGTTTTCTCCATAAATAAATGCATCTTCGCATAAATATCTAATTTCTACTTCTGTGCAATATCTGTCGTATTATTTAGAGTCAAACCTCTTTCATTTCGAAGGGGAGGCATTTACTTTTCTCCATAAATAAATACATCGCCGCATAAATAGTTAATTTCTTTTTCTGTCGGATGTCTATAGTATTATGTAGAGATGAATCTTGTTTATTTTAACGGAGAGAAATTTACTTTTCCCCAGAAATAAATGCATCGCCGCATAAATAGTTAATTTCTTCTTCTGTACAATATCTGTCGTATTATTTAGAGACAAATCTCTTTTATTTAAACGGAGATGCATTTACTTTTCTCCATAAATAAATGCATATCCGCTTAAATATATAATTTCTTCTTCTGTCTGTTGTCTGTCGTAATATGTAGAGATGAATCTTGTTTATTTTAACGCAGAGGCATTTACTTTTCCCTAGAAATAAATGCATCGCCACATAAATGTTTAATTTCTTCTTCTGTCAGATGTCTGTCGAATTATGTAGAGTGGAATCTTGCTTATTTCAACAGAGAGGCATTTACTTTTCTCCAGAAATAAATACATCTCCGGACAACTATTTTTTTTCTTCTGTCAATTGGCTGTAGAATTTTTTAAGACGAATCTTGTTTATTTTAATGGAGAGGCATTTACCTTTCCCCAGAAATATATTCATCGCCGCATAAATATTTAATCACTTCTTCTATCGGATGTCTGTCATAATATGTTGAGAGGAATTTTGTTCATTTCAATGGAGAGACATTTACTTTTCTCAAGAAATAAATGCATCGCCGCATAAATATTTAATTTCTTCTTCTGTAGGATGTCTGAAGTATCATGTAGCGATGAATATTGTACATTTTAACGGTGAGGCATTTACTTTTCCTCAAATATAAATGCATCTCCGCATAAATATTTAATTTCTGCTGTCCAAAGTATGTAGTATTATGTAGAGTGGAATCCCGTATAATTTAAAGGAGAGGTATTTACTTTTCTTCAGAAATGAATACATCTCCACATAAATATTTAATTTATTTTTCTGTAGATTGGCTGTAGAATTAATTAGAGACGAATCCCGTTTATTTCAACGGAGAGGCATTTAAATTTCCCCAGAAATAAATGCATTTTCGCAAAAATAGTTAATTCGTGCTTCTGTACAATATCTGACGTATTTTTTAGAGTCAAATCTCTTTATTTCAATGGAGAGGCATTTACTTTTCTGCATAAATAAATGCTTTGACGTATAAATATTTAATTTCTTCATCTCTCGGTTGTCTGTCGTATTATGTAAAATGAATCTTGTATATTTTAACGGAGAGGCATTTACTTTTCCCTAGAAATAAATGAATCGCCGCATAAAAATTTAATTTCTTGTTCTGTCGGATGTCTGTCGAATTATATAGAGTGGAATCTTGCTTATTTCAACGGAGAGGCACTTACTATTCTCCAGAAATAAATGCATCGCCGCATAATTATTTAATTTCTTCTTCTTTCGGATGTCTGTAATATTATGTAGAGATGCATCTTGTTTATTTTAACGGAGAGGCATTTACTTTTCCGCAGAAATAAATGCATCGCCGCATAAATATTTTAATTTCTTCTTCTGTCGGATGTCTGTAATATTATGTAGAGTTAAAACTTGTTTATTCCAACGGAGATGCATTTACTTTTCACCAGAAATAAATGCATCGCCGCATAAATAGTTAATTTCTTCTTCTGTCGGATGTCTTTAGTATTATGTAGAGATGAATCTTGTTTATTTTAACTGAGAAGCATTTACTTTTCCCCAGAAATAAATGCATCCCCGAATAAATAGTTAATTTCTTCTTCTGTCGGATGTCTGTAGTATTATGTAGAGTGGAATATTGCTTATTTCAACGGAAAGGCATTTACTATTCTCCAGAAATAAATGCATCGCCGCATAATTATTTAATTTCTTCTTCTGTCGGATGTCTGTAATATTATGTAGAGATAAAACTTGTTTATTCCAACGGAGATGCATTTACTTTTCACCAGAAATAAATGCTTCGACGCATAAATAGTTAATTTCTTCTTCTGTCGGATGTCTTTAATATTATGTAGAGGTGAATCTTGTTTATTTTCACGGAGAAGCATTTACTTTTCCCCAGAAATAAATGCATCCCCGAATAAATAGTTTATTTCTTTTTCTGTGCAATATCTGTCGTATTATTTTGTGTCAAATCTCTTTTATTTCAACACAGAGTCATTTACTTTTTTCCATAAACAAATGCATCTCCGTATAAATATTTAATTTCATCTTCTGTCAATTGGCTGCAGAATTTTTCAAAGACGAATCTTGTTTATTTTAACGGAGAAGCATTTACTTTTCCCCAGAAATAAATGCATCTCCACATAAATAGTTAATTTCTTCTTCTGTCGGTTGTCTGTCGCATTATGTAGAAATGAAGCTTGTTTATTTTAACCGAGAGGTATTTACTTTTCCCCAGAAATAAATGCATTGCCGCATAAATAGTTAATTTCTTCCTCTGTCGGATATCTGTAGTATTATGTAGAGATGAATCTTGTTTATTTTAACGGAGAGGCATTTACTTTTCCCCAGAAAAAAATGCATCGCCGCATAAATAGTTAATTTCTTCTTCTGTCGGATGTCTGTAGTATTATGTAGAGATGAATCTTGTTTATTTTAACGGAGAGGCATTTACTTTTGCCTAGATATAAATGCATCGCCGCATAAATATTTAATTTCTTCTTCTGTAGGATGTATGAAGTATCATGTAGAGATGAATCTCGTATGTTTCAAAGGAGAGGTATTTACTTTTCTCCAGATATAAATACATCTCCGCATAAATATTAAATTTATTTTTCTGTAGATTGGCTGTAGAATTAATTAGAGACTATTCTTGTTTATTTCAACGGAGAGGCATTTACTTTAGTAAATGCTTTTCCGTATAAATATTTAATTTCTTCTTCTGCCGGTTACCTGTCTTTTCATGTTGTGATGAATCTTGTATAGTTTAACGGAGAGGCATTTACTTTTCCCTAGAAATAAATGCATCTTCGCATAAATAGTTAATTTCTTCTTCTGTACAATATCTGTCGTACTATTTAGAGTCAAATCTCTTTATTTCAATGGAGAGGCATTTACTTTTCTCCATAAATGCTTCTCCGCATAAATAGTTAATTTCTTCTTCTCTCGGTTGTCTGTCGTATTATGTAAAATGAATCTTGTATATTTTATCGGAGAGGCATTTACTTTTCCCTAGAAATAAATGCATCGCCGCATAAATATTTAATTTCTTCTTCTGTCTGATGTCTGTAATAATATGTAAAAATAAATCTTGTTTATTCCAACGGAGATGCATTTACTTTTCTCCAGAAATAAATGCATCGCCGCATAAATAGTTAATTTCTTCTAATGTAGGATGTCTGTAATATTATGTAGAGTTAAATCTTGTTTATGTTAACGGAGAGGCATTTACTTTTCCCCAGATATAAATACATCTCCGCATAAATAGTTAGTTTCTTCGTCTGTCGGTTGTCTGTCGCATTATGTAGAGATGAATCTTGTTTATTTTAACGGAGAGGCATTTACTTTTCTCCAGAAATAAATGCATCGCCGCATAATAATTTAATTTCTTCTTCTGTCGGATGTCTGTAATATTATGTAGAGATGAATCTTGTTTATTTTAACGGAGAGGCATTTACTTTTCTCCAGAAATAAATGCATCGCCGCATAAATATTTTAATTTCTTCTTCTGTCGGATGTCTGTAGTATTATGTAGATATGAATCTTGTTTATTTTAACGGAGAGGCATTTACTTTTCCCCAGAAATAAATGCACCCCCGAATAAATAGTTAATTTCTTCTTCTGTGCAATATATGTCGTATTATTTTGTGTCAAATCTCTTTTATTTCAACTGGGAGTCATTTACTTTTCTCCTTAAATAAATGCATCTCCGTATAAATATTTAATTTCTTCTGTCAATTGGCTGTAGAATTTTTCAAAGACGAATCTTGTTTATTTTAACGGTGAGAAATTTACTTTTCCCCAGAAATAAATGCATCGCCGCATAAATAGTTAATTTCTTCTTCTGTACAATATCTGTCGTATTAATTAGAGCCAAATATCTTTTATTTCAACGGAGATGCATTTACTTTTCTCCATAAATAAATGCATATCCGTTTGAATATATAATTTCTTCTTCTGTCTGTTGTCTGTCGTATTATGTGGAGATGAATCTTGTTTATTTTAACGGAGAAGCATTTACTTTTCTCCAAAAATAAATGCATCGCCGCATAATAAATTAATTTCTTCTTGTATCGGATATCTGTCGTAGTATGTAGAGTGGAATATTTTAATTCAATGGAGAGGCATTTACTTTTCTCAAGAAAGAAATGCATCGCCGCATAAATATTTAATTTCTTCTTCTGTAGGATGTCTGAAGTATCATGTAAATATGAATCTTGTATATTTTAACGGAGAGTCATTTACTTTTCCTCAGAATTAAATGCATTTCCGCATAAATATTTCAATTCTTCTGTCCAAAGTATGTATTATTATGTTGAGTGGAATCTCGTATATTTCAACGGAGAGGTATTTATTTTTCTCCAGAAATAAATACATCTCCGCATAAATATTAAATTTATTTTTCTGTAGATTAGCTGAAGAATTAGTTAGAGACGATTCTTGTTTATTTCAGCGGAGTGGAATTTACTTTTCCCCAGCAATAAATGCATCATTGCATAAAAAGGTTTCGTAAAAGAAATTAAGTTAAGTTTGCATAAAAGTTTGCATAAAAGTTTCATCTTCTGTACAATATCTGTCGTATTATTTAGAGTCAAATCTCTTTTATTTCAACGGAGAGTCATTTACTTTTCTCCCTAAATAAATGCATCTCCATATAAATTTTAATTTCTTCTTTGGTCTGTTGTCTGTCGTATCATATCGTATCATGTTTTTTGCCGTAGAGATGAATCTTGTTTATTTTAACGAAGAGGAATTACTTTCTCCCAAAAATAAATGCATCGCCTTATAAATTGTTAATTTCATCTTCGATCGGTTGTCTGTCGTATTATGTAGAGTGGAATCTTGAACATTTCAACGGAGAGGCATTTACTTTTCCCCAGAAATAAATGCATCGCCGCAAAAATAGATAATTTCTTCTTCTGTTGGATGTCTGTAGTATTATGTAGAGATGAATCTTGTTTATTTTAACGGAGATGCAATCACTTTCCCCCAAAAATAAATACATCTCCGCATAAATAGTTAATTTCTTCTTCTGTCGGTTGTCTGTTGTATTATGTAGAGATGCATCTTGTTTATTTGAACGGAGAGGCTTTTACTTTTCCCCAGAAATAAATGCATCACCGCATGAATAGTTAAATTCTTTTTCTTTCGGTTTCTTCTTCTGTACAATATCTGTCATATTATTTAGAGTCAGATATCATTTATTTCAACGGAGAGGCATTCACTTTTCCCAAGAAATAAAAGCATCGCCGCATAAATATTTAATTTCATATTCGATCGGTTGTCTGTTGTATTATGTAGAGTGGAATCTTGTTTATTTCAACGGAGAGGCATTTAATTTTCTCCAGAAATAAATGCATCGCCGAATAAATATTTTAATTTCATCTTCTGTCTGATGTCTGTAATATTATGTAGAGATAAATCTTGTTTATTGCAACGGAGATGCATTTACTTTTCTCCAGAAAAAAATGCATCGCCGCATAAATAGTTAATTTCTTCTTCTGTAGGATGTCTGTAATATTATGTTGAGTTAAATCTTGTTTACGTTAACGGAGAGGCATTTACTTTTCCCCAGAAATAAATACATCTCCGCATAAATAGTTAGTTTCTTCGTATCTCGGTTGTCTGTCGTATTATGTAGAGATGAATCTTGTTTATTTTAACGGAGAGGCATTTACTTTTCCCTAGAAATAAATGCATCGCCGCATAAATAGTTAATTTCTTCTTCTGTCGGATGTTTGTAGTATTATGTAGAGATGAATCTTGTTTATTTTAACGGAGGGGCATTTACTATTCTCCAGAAATAAATGCATCGCCGCATAATTATTTAATTTCTTCTTGTATCGGATGTTTGTCGTAGTATGTAGTGTGGAATCTTTTAATTCAATGGAGATGTATTAACTTTTCTCAAGAAATAAATTCATCGCCGCATAAATAGTTAATTTCTTCTTCTGTACAATATCTGTCGTATTATTTAGAGTCAAATCTCTTTTATTTCAACGGAGAGTCATTTACTTTTCTCCCTAAATAAATGCATCTCCATATAAATTTTAATTTCTTTTTTGGTCTGTTGTCTGTCGTATCATGTCGTATCATGTTGTTTGCCGTAGAGATGAATCTTGTTTATTTTAACGGTGAGGCATTTACTTTTCCCCAGAAATAAATGCATCACCGCAAAAATAGATAATTTCTTCTTCTGTTGGATGTCTGTAGTATTATGTAGAGATGAATCTTGTTTATTTTAACGGAGATGCAATCACTTTCCCCCAAAAATAAATACATCTCCGCATAAATAGTTAATTTCTTCTTCTGTCGGTTGTCTGTTGTATTATGTAGAGATGCATCTTGTTTATTTGAACGGAGAGGCTTTTACTTTTCCCCAGAAATAAATGCATCACCGCATGAATAGTTAATTTCTTCTTCTGTCGGTTGTCTGTTGTATTATGTAGAGATGCATCTTGTTTATTTGAACGGAGAGGCTTTTACTTTTCCCCAGAAATAAATGCATCACCGCATGAATAGTTAAATTCTTTTTCTTTCGGTTTCTTCTTCTGTACAATATCTGTCATATTATTTAGAGTCAGATATCATTTATTTCAACGGAGAGGCATTCACTTTTCCCAAGAAATAAAAGCATCGCCGCATAAATATTTAATTTCCTATTCGATCGGTTGTCTGTTGTATTATGTAGAGTGGAATCTTGTTTATTTCAACGGAGAGGCATTTAATTTTCTCCAGAAATAAATGCATCGCCGAATAAATATTTTAATTTCATCTTCTGTCTGATGTCTGTAATATTATGTAGAGATAAATCTTGTTTATTGCAACGGAGATGCATTTACTTTTCTCCAGAAATAAATGCATCGCCGCATAAATAGTTAATTTCTTCTTCTGTCGGATGTCTGTAATATTATGTTGAGTTAAATCTTGTTTACGTTAACGGAGAGGCATTTACTTTTCCCCAGAAATAAATACATCTCCGCATAAATAGTTAGTTTCTTCTTCTGTCGGATGTTTGTAGTATTATGTAGAGATGAATCTTGTTTATTTTAACGGAGAGGCATTTAATTTTCCCTACAAATAAATGCATCGCCGCATAATAATTTAATTTCTACTTGTATCGGATGTCTGTCGTAGTATGTAGAGTGGAATCATTTAATTCAATGGAGATGCATTAACTTTTCTCAAGAAATAAATTCATTGCCGCATAAATAGTTAATTTCTTCTTATGTACAATATCTGTCGTATTATTTAGAGTCAAATCTCTTTTATTTCAACGGAGAGTCATTTACTTTTCTCCCTAAATAAATGCATCTCCATATAAATTTTAATTTCTTTTTTGGTCTGTTGTCTGTCGTATCATGTCGTATCATGTTGTTTGCCGTAGAGATGAATCTTGTTTATTTTAACGGTGAGGCATTTACTTTTCCCCAGAAATAAATGCATCACCGCAAAAATAGATAATTTCTTCTTCTGTTGGATGTCTGTAGTATTATGTAGAGATGAATCTTGTTTATTTTAACAGAGATGCAATCACTTTCCCCCAAAAATAAATACATCTCCGCATAAATAGTTAATTTCTTCTTCTGTCGGTTGTCTGTTGTATTATGTAGAGATGCATCTTGTTTATTTGAACGGAGAGGCTTTTACTTTTCCCCAGAAATAAATGCATCACCGCATGAATAGTTAAATTCTTTTTCTTTCGGTTTCTTCTTCTGTACAATATCTGTCATATTATTTAGAGTCAGATATCATTTATTTCAACGGAGAGGCATTCACTTTTCCAAAGAAATAAAAGCATCGCCGCATAAATATTTAATTTCCTATTCGATCGGTTGTCTGTTGTATTATGTAGAGTGGAATCTTGTTTATTTCAACGGAGAGGCATTTAATTTTCTCCAGAAATAAATGCATCGCCGAATAAATATTTTAATTTCATCTTCTGTCTGATGTCTGTAATATTATGTAGAGATAAATCTTGTTTATTGCAACGGAGATGCATTTACTTTTCTCCAGAAATAAATGCATCGCCGCATAAATAGTTAATTTCTTCTTCTGTCGGATGTCTGTAATATTATGTTGAGTTAAATCTTGTTTACGTTAACGGAGAGGCATTTACTTTTCCCCAGAAATAAATACATCTCCGCATAAATAGTTAGTTTCTTCTTCTGTCGGATGTTTGTAGTATTATGTAGAGATGAATCTTGTTTATTTTAACGGAGAGGCATTTACTTTTCCTCACAAATAAATGCATCGCCGCATAAAAATTTAATTTCTTCTTCTGTAATTGTCTGAAGTATCATGTACAGATGAATCTTATTTATTTTAACGGAGAGGCATTTACTTTTTTCTAGAAATAAATGCATCGCCACATAAATTGTTAATTTCATCTTCTGTCGGATGTTTGTAGTATTATGTAGAGATGAATCTTGTTTATTTTAACGGAGAGGCATTTAATTTTCCCTACAAATAAATGCATCGCCGCATAATAATTTAATTTCTACTTGTATCGGATGTCTGTCGTAGTATGTAGAGTGGAATCATTTAATTCAATGGAGATGCATTAACTTTTCTCAATAAATAAATTCATTGCCGCATAAATAGTTAATTTCTTCTTATGTACAATATCTGTCGTATTATTTAGAGTCAAATCTCTTTTATTTCAACGGAGAGTCATTTACTTTTCTCCCTAAATAAATGCATCTCCATATAAATTTTAATTTCTTTTTTGGTCTGTTGTCTGTCGTATCATGTCGTATCATGTTGTTTGCCGTAGAGATGAATCTTGTTTATTTTAACGGAGAGGCATTTACTTTTCCCCAGAAATAAATGCATCACCGCAAAAATAGATAATTTCTTCTTCTGTTGGATGTCTGTAGTATTATGTAGAGATGAATCTTGTTTATTTTAACGGAGATGCAATCACTTTCCCCCAAAAATAAATACATCTCCGCATAAATAGTTAATTTCTTCTTCTGTCGGTTGTCTGTTGTATTATGTAGAGATGAATCTTGTTTATTTTAACGGAGAGGCATTTGGTTTTCCCCAGAAATAAATGTATCGCCGCATAAATAGTTTATTTCTTCTTCTGTCGGATGTCTGTAGTATTATGTAGAGATGAATCTTGTTTATTTGAACGGAGAGGCTTTTTTTTTCCCCCAGAAATAAATGCGTCACCGCATGAATAGTTAAATTCTTTTTCTTTCGGTTTCTTCTTCTGTACAATATCTGTCATATTATTTAGAGTCAGATATCATTTATTTCAACGGAGAGGCATTCACTTTTCCCAAGAAATAAAAGCATCGCCGAATAAATATTTTAATTTCATCTTCTGTCTGATGTCTGTAATATTATGTAGAGATAAATCTTGTTTATTGCAACGGAGATGCATTTACTTTTCTCCAGAAATAAATGCATCGCCGCATAAATTGTTAATTTCTTCTTCTGTCGGATGTCTGTAATATTATGTTGAGTTAAATCTTGTTTACGTTAACGGAGAGGCATTTACTTTTCCCCAGAAATAAATACATCTCCGCATAAATAGTTAGTTTCTTCTTCTGTCGGATGTTTGTAGTATTATGTAGAGATGAATCTTGTTTATTTTAACGGAGAGGCATTTACTTTTCCTCACAAATAAATGCATCGCCGCATAAAAATTTAATTTCTTCTTCTGTAATTGTCTGAAGTATCATGTACAGATGAATCTTATTTATTTTAACGGAGAGACATTTACTTTTTTCTAGAAATAAATGCATCGCCGCATAAATAGTTAATTTCATCTTCTGTCGGATGTTTGTAGTATTATGTAGAGATGAATCTTGTTTATTTTAACGGAGAGGAATTTAATTTTCTCTACAAATAAATGCATCGCCGCATAATAATTTAATTTCTACTTGTATCGGATGTCTGTCGTAGTATGTAGAGTGGAATCATTTAATTCATCGGAGAGGGACTTACTTTTCCCTAGAAATAAATGCATCGCCGCATAAATATTTAATTTCTTCTTCTGTCGCATGTTTAAAGTATTATGTAGAAATGAATCTTGTTTATTTTAACGGAGAGGCATTTACTTTTCCCTAGAAATAAATACTTCGCCGCATAAATAGTTAATTTCTTCTTCTGTCGGATGTCTGAAGTATTATGTAGAGATGAATCTTGTTTTTTTGAACGGAGAGGCTTTTACTTTTCCCCAGGAATAAATGCATCACCGCATGAATAGTTAATTTCTTCTTCTTTCGGTTGTCTGTCGTATTATGTAGAGATTAATCTTGTATATTTTAATGGAGAGGCATTTACCTTTACCCTAGAAATAAATGCATGGCCGCATAAATAGTTAATTTCTTCTTCTGTACAATAACTGTCATATTATTTAGAGTCAGATCTCTTTATTTCAACGGAGAGGCATTTACTTTTCCCTAGAAATAAATGCATCGCCGCATAATAATTTAATTTCTTCTTGTATCGGATGTCTGTCGTACTATGTAGAGCGTGAATAAAGTATTTACTTTTCCCTAGAAATAACTGCATCGCCGCATAATAAATTAATTTCTTCTTGTATTGGATGTCTGTCGTAGTATGTAGAGTGGAATCTTTTTGATCAATGGAGAGGCATTTACTTTTCCCTAGAAATAAATGCATCGCCGCATAAATATTTAATTTCATCTTCGATCGGTTGTCTGTTTTATTATGTAGAGTGGAATCTTGTTTATTTCAACGAGAGGCATTTACTTTTCCCCAGAAATAAATGCATCGCCTCTAAAATAGTTAATTTCTTATTTTGTCGGATGTTTGTAGTATTATGGAGACATGAATCTTATTTATTTTAACGGAGAGGCATTTACTTTTCTCTAGAAATAAATGCATCGCCGCATAAATAGTTAATTTCTTCTTCTGTCGGATGTTTGTAGTATTATGTAGAGATGAATCTTGTTTATTTTAACGGAGAGGTATTTACTTTTCCCTAGAAATAAATGCATCGCCGCATAAATAGTTAATTTCTTCTTCTGTCGGATGTTTGTTGTATTATGTAGAGATGAATCTTGTTTATTTTAACGGAGAGGCATTTACTTTTCCCTAGAAATAAATGCATCGCCGCATAATAATTTAATTTCTTCTTGTATCGGATGTCTGTCGTAGTATGTAGAGTGAAATCTTTTAATTCAATGGAGAGGCATTTACTTTTCCCCTGAAATAAATGCATCGCCGCATAAATAGTTAATTTATGTTTCTGTCGGATGTCTGTAGTATTATGTAGAGATGAATTTTGTTTATTTTAACGGAGAGGCATTTACTTTTCCTCAGAAATAAATGCATCGCCGCATAAATATTTAATTTCTTCTTCTGTAATTGTCTGAAGTATCATGTAGAGATGAATCTCGTATATTTCAACGGAGAGGTATTTACTTTTCCCCAGAAATAAATACATCTCTGCATAAATATTTAAATTCTTCTTCTATCGGTTGACTGTCGTATTATGTAGAGATGAATCTTTTATATTTTAACGGAGAGGCATTTACTTTTCCCCAGAAATAAATGCATCTCCGCATAAATAGTTAATTTCTTTTTCTGTCGGATGTTTGTAGTATTACGTAGAGACGAATCTTGATTATTTTAACGGAGAGGCATTTACTTTTCCCTAGAAATAAATGATCGCCGCATACATAGTTAATTTCTTCTTCTGTCGGATGTTTGTAGTATTATGTAGAGATGAATCTTGTTTATTTTAACGGAGAGGCATTTACTTTTCCTCAGAAATAAATGCATCGCCGCATAAATATTTAATTTCTTCTTCTGTAATTGTCTGAAGTATCATGTAGAGATGAATCTCGTATATTTCAACGGAGAGGTATTTACTTTTCCCCAGAAATAAATACATCTTCGCATAAATATTTAAATTCTTCTTCTATCGGTTGACTGTCGTATTATGTAGAGATGAATCTTTTATATTTTAACGGAGAGGCATTTACTTTTCCCCAGAAATAAATGCATCGCCGCATAAATAGTTAATTTCTTCTTCCGTCGGATGTTTGTAGTATTACGTAGAGATGAAGCTTGTTTATTTTAACGGAGAGGCATTTACTTTTCCCTAGAAATAAATGCATCGCCGCATAAATAGTTAATTTCTTCTTCTGTCTTTTGTCTGTCGTATTATGTCGAGATGAATCTTGTTTATTTTAACGGAGAGGCATTTACTTTTCCCCTAGAAATAAATGCATCTCCGCATAAATAGTTAATTTATTCTTCTGTACAATATCTGTCGTATTATTTAGAGTCAGATCTTTTTTATTTCAACGGAGAGTCATTTACTTTTCTCCATAAATAAATGCATAACCTAATAAATATTTAATTTCATCTTCGATCGGTTGTATGTTGTATTATGTAGAGTGGAATCTTGTTTATTTCAACGGAGAGGCATTTACTTTTCCCCATTATTAAATGCATCGCCACATAAATATTTAATTTCATCTTCGATCGGTTGTCTGTTGTATTATGTAGAGTTGAATCTTGTTTATTTCAACGGAGAGGCGTTTACTTTTCCCCAGAAATAAATGCATCTCCGCATAAATAGTTAATTTCTTCTTCTGTAGGATGTCTGTAGTATTATGTAGAGATGAATCTTGTATATTTTAACGGAGAGGCATTTACATTCCCTCAGAAATAAATGCATCACTGCATAAATATTTAATTTCTTCTTCTGTAATTGTTTGAATTATCATGTAGAGATGAATCTCGTATATTTCAACGGAGAGGTATTTACTTTTCCCCAGAAATAAATACATCTCCGCATAAATATTTAAATTCTTCTGCTATCGGTTGACTGTCGTATTATGTAGAGATGAATCTTTTATATTTTAACGGAGAGGCATTTACTTTTCCCCAGAAATAAATGCATCGCCGCATAAATAGTTAATTTCTTCTTCTGTCTCTTGTCTGTCGTATTATGTAGACATGAATCTTGTTTATTTTAACGGAGAAGCATTTACTTTTCCCTAGAAATAAATGCATCGCCGCATAATAATTTAATTTCTTCTTGTATCGGATGTCTGTCGTAGTATGTAGAGTGGAATCTTTTATTTCAATGGAGAGGCATTTACTTTTCCCTAGAAATAAATGCATCGCCGCATAAATATTTAATTTCTTCTTGTATCGGATGTCTGTCGCAGTATGTAGAGTGGAATATTTAATTCAATGGAGAGGCATTTACTTTTCCCTAGAAATAAATGCATCGCCGCATAAATATTTATTCATCTTCGATCTGTTGTCTGTTGTATTATGTAGAGTGGAATCTTGTTTATTTCAATGGAGAGGCATTTACTTTTCCCCAGAAATAAATACATCTCCGCATAAATAGTTAATTTCTTCTTCTGTAGGATGTCTGTTGTATTATGTAGAGATGAATCTTGTTTATTTTAACGGAGAGGCATTTACTTTTCCCTAGAAATAAATGCATCGCCGCATAAACAGTTAATTTCTTCTTCTGTCGGATGTCTGTACTATTAGGTAGAGATGAATCTTGTTTATTTTAACGGAGAGGCATTTACTTTTCCCTAGAAATAAATGCATCGCCGCATAATAATTTAATTTCTTGTTGTATCGGATGTCTGTCGTAGTGTGTAGAGTGGAATCTTTTAATTCAATGTAGAGGCATTTACTTTTCCCTAGAAATAAATGCATCGCCGCATAAATATTTAATTTCATCTTCGATCGGTTGTCTGTTTTATTACTTAGAGTTGAATCTTGATTATTTCAATGGAGAGGCATTTACTTTTCCCCAGAAATAAATGCATCGCCGCATAAACAGTTAATTTCTTCTTCTGTCGGATGTCTGTACTATTAGGTAGAGATGAATCTTGTTTATTTTAACGGAGAGGCATTTACTTTTCCCTAGAAATAAATGCATCACCGCATAATAATTTAATTTCTTGTTGTATCGGATGTCTGTCGTAGTATGCAGAGTGGAATCTTTTAATTCAATGTAGAGGTATTTACTTTTCCCTAGAAATAAATGCATCGCCGCATAAATATTTAATTTCATCTTCGATCGGTTGTCTGTTTTATTACTTAGAGTCGAATCTTGATTATTTCAATGGAGAGGCATTTACTTTTCCCCAGAAATAAATGCATCGCCGCATAAATAGTTAATTTCTTCTTCTGTCGCATGTTTGTAGAATTATGTAGAGATGAATCTTGTTTATTTTAACGGAGAGGCATTTAATTTTCTCCAGAAATAAATGCATCGCCGCATAATTATTTAATTTCTTCTTCTGTCGGATGTCTGTAATATTATGTAGAGATAAATCTTGTTTATTGCAACGGAGATGCATTTACTTTTCCCCAGAAATAAATGCATCGCCGCATAAATAGTTAATTTCTTCTTCTGTCGGAAGTTTGTAGAATTATGTAGAGATGAATCTTGTTTATTTTAACGGAGAGGCATTTACTTTTCCCTAGAAATAAATGCATCGCCGCATAAATATTTATTCATCTTCGATCTGTTGTCTGTTGTATTATGTAGAGTGGAATCTTGTTTATTTCAATGGAGAGGCATTTACTTTTCCCCAGAAATAAATACATCTCCGCATAAATAGTTAATTTCTTCTTCTGTAGGATGTCTGTTGTATTATGTAGAGATGAATCTTGTTTATTTTAACGGAGAGGCATTTACTTTTCCCTAGAAATAAATGCATCGCCGCATAAATAGTTAATTTCTTCTTCTATCTTTTGTCTGTCGTATTATGTCGAGATGAATCTTGTTTATTTTAACGGAGAGGCATTTACTTTTCCCTAGAAATAAATGCATCGCCGCATAAACAGTTAATTTCTTCTTCTGTCGGATGTCTGTACTATTAGGTAGAGATGAATCTTGTTTATTTTAACGGAGAGGCATTTACTTTTCCCTAGAAATAAATGCATCGCCGCATAATAATTTAATTTCTTGTTGTATCGGATGTCTGTCGTTGTGTGTAGAGTGGAATCTTTTAATTCAATGTAGAGGCATTTACTTTTCCCTAGAAATAAATGCATCGCCGCATAAATATTTAATTTCATCTTCGATCGGTTGTCTGTTTTATTACTTAGAGTCGAATCTTGATTATTTCAATGGAGAGGCATTTACTTTTCCCCAGAAATAAATGCATCGCCGCATAAACAGTTAATTTCTTCTTCTGTCGGATGTCTGTACTATTAGGTAGAGATGAATCTTGTTTATTTTAACGGAGAGGCATTTACTTTTCCCTAGAAATAAATGCATCGCCGCATAATAATTTAATTTCTTGTTGTATCGGATGTCTGTCGTAGTATGTAGAGTGGAATCTTTTAATTCAATGTAGAGGCATTTACTTTTCCCTAGAAATAAATGCATCGCCGCATAAATATTTAATTTCATCTTCGAACGGTTGTCTGTTTTATTACTTAGAGTCGAATCTTGATTATTTCAATGGAGAGGCATTTACTTTTCCCCAGAAATAAATGCATCGCCGCATAAATAGTTAATTTCTTCTTCTGTCGGATGTTTGTAGAATTATGTAGAGATGAATCTTGTTTATTTTAACGGAGAGGCATTTACTTTTTCCCTAGAAATAAATGCATCGCCGCATAATAATTTAATTTCTTCTTGTATCGGATGTCTGTCGTAGTATGTAGAGTGGAATCTTTTAATTCAATGGAGAGGCATTTACTTTTCCCTAGAAATAAATGCATCGCCGCATAAATATTTAATTTCATCTTCGATCGGTTGTCTGTTGTATTATGTAGAGTGGAATCTTGTTTATTTCAACGGAGAGGCATTTAATTTTCTCCAGAAATAAATGCATCGCCGCATAATTATTTAATTTCTTCTTCTGTCGGATGTCTGTAATATTATGTAGAGATAAATCTTGTTTATTGCAACGGAGATGCATTTACTTTTCCCCAGAAATAAATGCATCGCCGCATAAATAGTTAATTTCTTCTTCTGTCGGAAGTTTGTAGAATTATGTAGAGATGAATCTTGTTTATTTTAACGGAGAGGCATTTACTTTTCCCTAGAAATAAATGCATCGCCGCATAATAATTTAATTTCTTCTTGTATCGGATGTCTGTCGTAGTATGTAGAGTGGAATCTTTTAATTCAATGGAGAGGCATTTACTTTTCCCCAGATATAAATGCATCGCCTCATAAGTATTTAATTTCTTCTTCTGTTGGATGTTTGTAGTATTATGTAGACATGCATCTTGTTTATTTTAACGGAGAAGCATTTACTTTTCCCTAGAAATAAATGCATCGCCGCATAATAATTTAATTTCTTCTTGTATCGGATGTCTGTCGTAGTATGTAGAGTGGAATCTTTTATTTCAATGGAGAGGCATTTACTTTTCCTTAGAAATAAATGCATCGCCGCATAAATATTTAATTTCTTCTTGTATCGGATGTCTGTCGCAGTATGTAGAGTGGAATATTCAATTCAATGGAGAGGCATTTACTTTTCCCTAGAAATAAATGCATCGCCGCATAAATATTTATTCATCTTCGATCTGTTGTCTGTTGTATTATGTAGAGTGGAATCTTGTTTATTTCAATGGAGAGGCATTTACTTTTCCCCAGAAATAAATACATCTCCGCATAAATAGTTAATTTCTTCTTCGGTAGGATGTCTGTTGTATTATGTAGAGATGAATCTTGTTTATTTTAACGGAGAGGCATTTACTTTTCCCTAGAAATAAATGCATCGTCGCATAATAATTTAATTTCTTCTTGTATCGGATGTCTGTCGTAGTATGTAGAGTGGAATCTTTTATTTTAACGGAGAGGCATTTACTTTTCCCAAGAAATAAATGCATCACCGCATAAATATTTAATGTCTTCTTGTATCGGATGTCTGTCGTAGTATGTAGAGATGAATCTTGTTTATTTTAACGGAGAGGCATTTACTTTTCTCCAGAAATAAATGCATCGCCGCATAAATATTTAATTTCCTCTTGTATCGGATGTCTGTCGTAGTATGTAGAGTGGAATCTTTTAATTCGACGGAGAGGCATTTACTTTTCCCAAGAAATAAATGCATCACCGCATAAATATTTAATGTCTTCTTGTATCGGATGTCTGTCGTAGTATGTAGAGATGAATCTTGATTATTTCAACGGAGAGGCATTTACTTTTCTCCAGAAATAAATGCATCGCCGCATAAATATTTAAAATCTTCTTCTGTTGGATGTCTGTAGTGTTATGTAGAGATGAATCCTGTTTATTTTAACGGAGACGCATTTACTTTTCTCCAGAAATAAATGCATCGCGGCATAAATATTTAAATTCTTCTTCTGTAGGATGTCTGTAGTATTACGTAGAGATGAATCTTGTTTATTTTAACGGAGAGGCATTTACTTTTCTCCAGAAAAAAATGCATCGCCGCATAAATATTTAATTTCTTCTTGTATCGGATGTCTGTCTTAGTACGTAGAGTAGAATCTTTTAATTCAACGGAGAGGCATTTACTTTTCTCCAGAAATAAATGCATCGCCGCATAAATATTTATATTCTTCTTCTGTCGGATGTCTGTAGTATTATGTAGAGATGAATGTTGTTTATTTCAACGGAGAGGCATTTACTTTTCTCCAGAAATAAATGCATCGCCGTATAAGTATTTAAAATCTTCTTCTGTAGGATGTCTGTAGTATTATGTAGAGATTAATCCTGTTTATTTTAACGGAGACGCATTTACTTTTCTCCAGAAATAAATGCATCGCCGATTAAATATTTAATTTCTTTTTGTATGGGATGTCTGTCTTAGTATGTAGAGTAGAATATTTTAATTCAACGGAAAGGCATTTACATTTCCCAAGAAATAAATGCATCGCCGCATAAATATTTAAGTTCTTCTTATATCGGATGTCTGTCTTAGTATGTAGAGATTAATCTTGTTTATTTTAAGGAAGAGACATTTACGTTTCCCAAGAAATAAATGCATCACCGCATAAATATTTAATGTCTTCTTGTATCGGATGTCTGTCGTAGTATGTAGAGTGGAATCTTTTAATTCGACGGAGAGGCATTTACTTTTCTCCAGAAATAAATGCATCGCCGCATAAATATTTAAATTCCTCTTCTTTCGGATGTCTGTCGTATTATGTAGAGTGGATTCTTGATTATTTTAACGGAGAGGCATTTACTTTTCTTTTCTCCACAAATAAATGCATCGCCGCATAAATATTTAATTTCCTCTTGTATCGGATCTCTGTCGTAGTATGTAGAGTGGAATCTTTTAATTCGACGGAGAGGCATTTATTTATCTCCAGAAATAAATGCATCGCCGCATAAATATTTAAATTCCTCTTCTTTCGGATGTCTGTCAGATTATGTAGAGTGGATTCTTGATTATTTCAACGGAGAGGCATTTACTTTTCTCCAGAAATAATTGCATCGCCGCATAAATATTTAAAATCTTCTTCTGTAGGATGTCTGTAGTATTACGTAGAGATTAATCCTGTTTATTTTAACGGAGACGCATTTACTTTTCTCCAGAAATAAATGCATCGCCGATTAAATATTTTAATACTTCTTCTGTAGGATATCTGTAGTATTATGTAGAGATGAATCTTGTTTATTTTAACGGAGAGGCATTTACTTTTTTCCAGAAATAAATGCATCGCCGCATAAATATTTAATTTTTTTTGTATCGGATGTCTGTCTTAGTATGTAGAGTAGAATATTTTAATTCAACGGAAAGGCATTTACATTTCCCAAGAAATAAATGCATCGCCGCATAAATATTTAAGTTCTTCTTATATCGGATGTCTGTCTTAGTATGTAGAGATGAATCTTGTTTATTTTAAGGGAGAGACATTTACGTTTCCCAAGAAATAAATGCATCACCGCATAAATATTTAATTTCTTCTTGTATCGGATGTCTGTCTTAGTACGTAGAGTAGAATCTTTTAATTCGACGGAGAGGCATTTACTTTTCTCCAGAAATAAATGCATCGCCGCATAAATATTTAAATTCCTCTTCTTTCGGATGTCTGTCGTATTATGTAGAGTGGATTCTTGATTATTTTAACGGAGAGGCATTTACTTTTCTTTTCTCCACAAATAAATGCATCGCCGCATAAATATTTAATTTCCTCTTGTATCGGATGTCTGTCTTAGTATGTAGAGATGAATCTTGCTTATTTTAACGGAGAGGCATTTACTTTTCTCCAGAAATAAATGCATCGCCGCATAAATATTTAATGTCTTCTTGTATCGGATGTCTGTCGTAGTATGTAGAGATGAATCTTGTTTATTTTAACGGAGAGGCATTCACTTTTCTCCAGAAATAAATGCATCGCCCCATAAATATTTAAATTCCTCTTCTTTCGGATGTCTGTCGTATTATGTAGAGTGGAATCTTGATTATTTCAACGGAGAGGCATTCACTTTTCATTAGAAATAAATGCATCGCCGCATAAATATTTAAAATCTTCTTCTGTAGGATGTCTGTAGTGTTATGTAGAGATGAATCCTGTTTATTTTAACGGAGACGCATTTACTTTAATCCAGAAATAAATGCATCGCCGCATAAATATTTAAATTCTTCTTCTGTAGGATGTCTGTAGTATTATGTAGAGATGAATCTTGTTTATTTTAACGGAGGGGCATTTACTTTTCCCCAGAAATAAATGCATCGCCGCATAAATATTTAATTTCTTCTTGTATCGGATGTCTGTCTTAGTACTTAGAGTAGAATCTTTTAATTCAACGGAGAGGCATTTACTTTTCTCCAGAAATAAATGCATCGCCGCATAAATATTTATATTCTTCTTCTGTCGGATGTCTGTAGTATTATGTAGAGATGAATGTTGTTTATTTCAACGGAGAGGCATTTATTTATCTCCAGAAATAAATGCATCGCCGCATAAATATTTAAATTCCTCTTCTTTCGGATGTCTGTCAGATTATGTAGAGTGGATTCTTGATTATTTTAACGGAGAGGCATTTACTTTTCTCCAGAAATAAATGCATCGCCGCTTAAATATTTAAATTCTTCTTCTGTAGGATGTCTGTAGTATTATGTAGAGATGAATCTTGTTTATTTTAACGGAGGGGCATTTACTTTTCCCCAGAAATAAATGCATCGCCGCATAAATATTTAATTTCTTCTTGTATCGGATGTCTGTCTTAGTACGTAGAGTAGAATCTTTTAATTCAACGGAGAGGCATTTACTTTTCTCCAGAAATAAATGCATCGCCGCATAAATATTTAAAATCTTCTTCTGTAGGATGTCTGTAGTATTATGTAGAGATTAATCCTGTTTATTTCAACGGAGACGCATTTACTTTTCTCCAGAAATAAATACATCGCCGATTAAATATTTTAATACTTCTTCTGTTGGATATCTGTAGTATTATGTAGAGATGAATCTTGTTTATTTTAACGGAGAGGCATTTACTTTTTTCCAGAAATAAATGCATCGCCGCATAAATATTTAATTTCTTTTTGTATCCGATGTCTGTCTTAGTATGTAGAGTAGAATATTTTAATTCAACGGAAAGGCATTTACATTTCCCAAGAAATAAATGCATCGCCGCATAAATATTTAAGTTCTTCTTATATCGGATGTCTGTCTTAGTATGTAGAGATGAATCTTGTTTATTTTAAGGGAGAGACATTTACGTTTCCCAAGAAATAAATGCATCACCGCATAAATATTTAATGTCTTCTTGTATCGGATGTCTGTCGTAGTATGTAGAGTGGAATCTTTTAATTCGACGGAGAGGCATTTACTTTTCTCCAGAAATAAATGCATCGCCGATTAAATATTTTAATACTTCTTCTGTAGGATATCTGTAGTATTATGTAGACATGAATCTTGTTTATTTTAACGGAGAGGCATTTTTTTTTCCAGAAATAAATGCATCGCCGCATAAATATTTCATTTCTTTTTGTATCGGATGTCTCTCTTAGTATGTAGAATAGAATATTTTAATTCAACGGAGAGGCATTTACATTTCGCAAGAAATAAATTCATCGCCGCATAAATATTTAAGTTCTTCTTCTGTAGGATGTCTGTAGTATTATGTAGAGATGAATCTTGTTTATTTTAACGGAGAGGCATTTACTTTTCCCCAGAAATAAATGCATCGCCGCATATATATTTAAATTCTTCTTCTGTCGGATATCTGTAGTATTATGTAGAGATGAATCTTGTTTATTTTAATGGAGAGGCATTTACTTTTCTCCAGAAATAAATGCATCGACGCATAAATATTTAATTTCTTCTTATATCGGATGTCTGTCTTAGTATGTAGAGATGAATCTTGTTTATTTTAACGGAGAGGCATTTACTTTTCTCCAGAAATAAATGCATCGCCGCATAATTATTTAAATTCTTCTTCTGTCGGATGTCTGTAGTAATATGTAGAGATGAATCTTTTAATCCGATGGAGAGGCATTTACTTTTCTCCAGAAATAAAGGCGTTGCCGCATAAATATTTAATTTCTTCTTGTATCGGATGTCTGTCGTAGTAAGTAGAGATGAATCTTGTTTATTTTAACGGAGAGGCATTCACTTTTCCCCAGAAATAAATGCATCGCCGCATAAATATTTAATTTCTTCTTGTATCGGATGTCTGTAGTATTATGTAGAGATGAATCTTGTTTATTTTAACGGAGTGGCATTTACTTTTCCCCAGAAATAAATGCATCGCCGCATAAATATTTAATTTCTTCTTGTATCGGATGTCTGTCTTAGTACGTAGAGTAGAATCTTTTAATTTAACGGAGAGGCATTTACTTTTCTCCAGAAATAAATGCATCGCCGCATAAATATTTAAATTCTTCTTCTGTCGGATGTCCGTAGTATTATGTAGAGATGAATCCTGTTTATTTTAACGGAGACGCATTTACTTTTCTCCAGAAATAAATGCATCACCGATTAAATATTTTAATTCTTCTTCTGTCGGATGTCCGTAGTATTATGTAGAGATGCATCCTGTTTATTTTAACGGAGACGCATTTACTTTTCTCCAGAAATAAATGCATCGCCGATTAAATATTTTAATACTTCTTCTGTAGGATATCTGTAGTATTATGCAGAGATGAATCTTGTTTATTTTAACGGAGACGCATTTACTTTTCTCCAGAAATAAATGCATCGCCGCATAAATATTTAAATTCTTCTTCTGTAGGATGTCTGTAGTATTACGTAGAGATGAATCTTGTTTATTTTAACGGAGAGGCATTTACTTTTCTCCAGAAATAAATGCATCGCCGCATAAATTTTTAAATTCTTCTTCTGTAGGATGTCTGTAGTATTATGTAGAGATGAATCTTGTTTATTTTAACGGAGAGGCATTTACTTTTCCCCAGAAATAAATGCATCGCCGCATAAATATTTAATTTCTTCTTGTATCGGATGTCTGTCTTAGTACGTAGAGTAGAATCTTTTAATTCGACGGAGAGGCATTTACTTTTCTCCAGAAATAAATGCATCGCCGCATAAATATTTAAATTCCTCTTGTATCGGATCTCTGTCGTAGTATGTAGAGTGGAATCTTTTAATTCGACGGAGAGGCATTTATTTATCTCCAGAAATAAATGCATCGCCGCATAAATATTTAAATTCCTCTTCTTTCGGATGTCTGTCAGATTATGTAGAGTGGATTCTTGATTATTTCAACGGAGAGGCATTTACTTTTCTCCAGAAATAATTGCATCGCCGCATAAATATTTAAAATCTTCTTCTGTCGGATGTCCGTAGTATTATGTAGAGATGAATCCTGTTTATTTTAACGGAGACGCATTTACTTTTCTCCAGAAATAAATGCATCGCCGATTAAATATTTTAATACTTCTTCTGTAGGATATCTGTAGTATTATGTAGAGATAAATCTTGTTTATTTTAACGGAGACGCATTTACTTTTCTCCAGAAATAAATGCATCGCCGCATAAATAGTTAATTTCTTCTTCCGTCGGATGTTTGTAGTATTACGTAGAGATGAAGCTTGTTTATTTTAACGGAGAGGCATTTACTTTTCCCTAGAAATAAATGCATCGCCGCATAAATAGTTAATTTCTTCTTCTGTCTTTTGTCTGTCGTATTATGTCGAGATGAATCTTGTTTATTTTAACGGAGAGGCATTTACTTTTCCCCTAGAAATAAATGCATCTCCGCATAAATAGTTAATTTATTCTTCTGTACAATATCTGTCGTATTATTTAGAGTCAGATCTTTTTTATTTCAACGGAGAGTCATTTACTTTTCTCCATAAATAAATGCATAACCTAATAAATATTTAATTTCATCTTCGATCGGTTGTATGTTGTATTATGTAGAGTGGAATCTTGTTTATTTCAACGGAGAGGCATTTACTTTTCCCCATTATTAAATGCATCGCCACATAAATATTTAATTTCATCTTCGATCGGTTGTCTGTTGTATTATGTAGAGTTGAATCTTGTTTATTTCAACGTAGAGGCGTTTACTTTTCCCCAGAAATAAATGCATCTCCGCATAAATAGTTAATTTAATTCTTCTGTAGGATGTCTGTAGTATTATGTAGAGATGAATCTTGTATATTTTAACGGAGAGGCATTTACATTCCCTCAGAAATAAATGCATCACTGCATAAATATTTAATTTCTTCTTCTGTAATTGTTTGAATTATCATGTAGAGATGAATCTCGTATATTTCAACGGAGAGGTATTTACTTTTCCCCAGAAATAAATACATCTCCGCATAAATATTTAAATTCTTCTGCTATCGGTTGACTGTCGTATTATGTAGAGATGAATCTTTTATATTTTAACGGAGAGGCATTTACTTTTCCCCAGAAATAAATGCATCGCCGCATAAATAGTTAATTTCTTCTTCTGTCTCTTGTCTGTCGTATTATGTAGACATGAATCTTGTTTATTTTAACGGAGAAGCATTTACTTTTCCCTAGAAATAAATGCATCGCCGCATAATAATTTAATTTCTTCTTGTATCGGATGTCTGTCGTAGTATGTAGAGTGGAATCTTTTATTTCAATGGAGAGGCATTTACTTTTCCCTAGAAATAAATGCATCGCCGCATAAATATTTAATTTCTTCTTGTATCGGATGTCTGTCGCAGTATGTAGAGTGGAATATTTAATTCAATGGAGAGGCATTTACTTTTCCCTAGAAATAAATGCATCGCCGCATAAATATTTATTCATCTTCGATCTGTTGTCTGTTGTATTATGTAGAGTGGAATCTTGTTTATTTCAATGGAGAGGCATTTACTTTTCCCCAGAAATAAATACATCTCCGCATAAATAGTTAATTTCTTCTTCTGTAGGATGTCTGTTGTATTATGTAGAGATGAATCTTGTTTATTTTAACGGAGAGGCATTTACTTTTCCCTAGAAATAAATGCATCGCCGCATAAACAGTTAATTTCTTCTTCTGTCGGATGTCTGTACTATTAGGTAGAGATGAATCTTGTTTATTTTAACGGAGAGGCATTTACTTTTCCCTAGAAATAAATGCATCGCCGCATAATAATTTAATTTCTTGTTGTATCGGATGTCTGTCGTAGTGTGTAGAGTGGAATCTTTTAATTCAATGTAGAGGCATTTACTTTTCCCTAGAAATAAATGCATCGCCGCATAAATATTTAATTTCATCTTCGATCGGTTGTCTGTTTTATTACTTAGAGTCGAATCTTGATTATTTCAATGGAGAGGCATTTACTTTTCCCCAGAAATAAATGCATCGCCGCATAAACAGTTAATTTCTTCTTCTGTCGGATGTCTGTACTATTAGGTAGAGATGAATCTTGTTTATTTTAACGGAGAGGCATTTACTTTTCCCTAGAAATAAATGCATCACCGCATAATAATTTAATTTCTTGTTGTATCGGATGTCTGTCGTAGTATGCAGAGTGGAATCTTTTAATTCAATGTAGAGGTATTTACTTTTCCCTAGAAATAAATGCATCGCCGCATAAATATTTAATTTCATCTTCGATCGGTTGTCTGTTTTATTACTTAGAGTCGAATCTTGATTATTTCAATGGAGAGGCATTTACTTTTCCCCAGAAATAAATGCATCGCCGCATAAATAGTTAATTTCTTCTTCTGTCGCATGTTTGCAGAATTATGTAGAGATGAATCTTGTTTATTTTAACGGAGAGGCATTTAATTTTCTCCAGAAATAAATGCATCGCCGCATAATTATTTAATTTCTTCTTCTGTCGGATGTCTGTAATATTATGTAGAGATAAATCTTGTTTATTGCAACGGAGATGCATTTACTTTTCCCCAGAAATAAATGCATCGCCGCATAAATAGTTAATTTCTTCTTCTGTCGGAAGTTTGTAGAATTATGTAGAGATGAATCTTGTTTATTTTAACGGAGAGGCATTTACTTTTCCCTAGAAATAAATGCATCGCCGCATAAATATTTATTCATCTTCGATCTGTTGTCTGTTGTATTATGTAGAGTGGAATCTTGTTTATTTCAATGGAGAGGCATTTACTTTTCCCCAGAAATAAATACAACTCCGCATAAATAGTTAATTTCTTCTTCTGTAGGATGTCTGTTGTATTATGTAGAGATGAATCTTGTTTATTTTAACGGAGAGGCATTTACTTTTCCCTAGAAATAAATGCATCGCCGCATAAATAGTTAATTTCTTCTTCTATCTTTTGTCTGTCGTATTATGTCGAGATGAATCTTGTTTATTTTAACGGAGAGGCATTTACTTTTCCCTAGAAATAAATGCATCGCCGCATAAACAGTTAATTTCTTCTTCTGTCGGATGTCTGTACTATTAGGTAGAGATGAATCTTGTTTATTTTAACGGAGAGGCATTTACTTTTCCCTAGAAATAAATGCATCGCCGCATAATAATTTAATTTCTTGTTGTATCGGATGTCTGTCGTTGTGTGTAGAGTGGAATCTTTTAATTCAATGTAGAGGCATTTACTTTTCCCTAGAAATAAATGCATCGCCGCATAAATATTTAATTTCATCTTCGATCGGTTGTCTGTTTTATTACTTAGAGTCGAATCTTGATTATTTCAATGGAGAGGCATTTACTTTTCCCCAGAAATAAATGCATCGCCGCATAAACAGTTAATTTCTTCTTCTGTCGGATGTCTGTACTATTAGGTAGAGATGAATCTTGTTTATTTTAACGGAGAGGCATTTACTTTTCCCTAGAAATAAATGCATCGCCGCATAATAATTTAATTTCTTGTTGTATCGGATGTCTGTCGTAGTATGTAGAGTGGAATCTTTTAATTCAATGTAGAGGCATTTACTTTTCCCTAGAAATAAATGCATCGCCGCATAAATATTTAATTTCATCTTCGATCGGTTGTCTGTTTTATTACTTAGAGTCGAATCTTGATTATTTCAATGGAGAGGCATTTACTTTTCCCCAGAAATAAATGCATCGCCGCATAAATAGTTAATTTCTTCTTCTGTCGGATGTTTGTAGAATTATGTAGAGATGAATCTTGTTTATTTTAACGGAGAGGCATTTACTTTTTCCCTAGAAATAAATGCATCGCCGCATAATAATTTAATTTCTTCTTGTATCGGATGTCTGTCGTAGTATGTAGAGTGGAATCTTTTAATTCAATGGAGAGGCATTTACTTTTCCCTAGAAATAAATGCATCGCCGCATAAATATTTAATTTCATCTTCGATCGGTTGTCTGTTGTATTATGTAGAGTGGAATCTTGTTTATTTCAACGGAGAGGCATTTAATTTTCTCCAGAAATAAATGCATCGCCGCATAATTATTTAATTTCTTCTTCTGTCGGATGTCTGTAATATTATGTAGAGATAAATCTTGTTTATTGCAACGGAGATGCATTTACTTTTCCCCAGAAATAAATGCATCGCCGCATAAATAGTTAATTTCTTCTTCTGTCGGAAGTTTGTAGAATTATGTAGAGATGAATCTTGTTTATTTTAACGGAGAGGCATTTACTTTTCCCTAGAAATAAATGCATCGCCGCATAATAATTTAATTTCTTCTTGTATCGGATGTCTGTCGTAGTATGTAGAGTGGAATCTTTTAATTCAATGGAGAGGCATTTACTTTTCCCCAGATATAAATGCATCGCCTCATAAGTATTTAATTTCTTCTTCTGTTGGATGTTTGTAGTATTATGTAGACATGCATCTTGTTTATTTTAACGGAGAAGCATTTACTTTTCCCTAGAAATAAATGCATCGCCGCATAATAATTTAATTTCTTCTTGTATCGGATGTCTGTCGTAGTATGTAGAGTGGAATCTTTTATTTCAATGGAGAGGCATTTACTTTTCCTTAGAAATAAATGCATCGCCGCATAAATATTTAATTTCTTCTTGTATCGGATGTCTGTCGCAGTATGTAGAGTGGAATATTCAATTCAATGGAGAGGCATTTACTTTTCCCTAGAAATAAATGCATCGCCGCATAAATATTTATTCATCTTCGATCTGTTGTCTGTTGTATTATGTAGAGTGGAATCTTGTTTATTTCAATGGAGAGGCATTTACTTTTCCCCAGAAATAAATACATCTCCGCATAAATAGTTAATTTCTTCTTCGGTAGGATGTCTGTTGTATTATGTAGAGATGAATCTTGTTTATTTTAACGGAGAGGCATTTACTTTTCCCTAGAAATAAATGCATCGCCGCATAATAATTTAATTTCTTCTTGTATCGGATGTCTGTCGTAGTATGTAGAGTGGAATCTTTTATTTCAATGGAGAGGCATTTACTTTTCCCTAGAAATAAATGCATCGCCGCATAAATATTTAATGTCTTCTTGTATCGGATGTCTGTCGTAGTATGTAGAGATGAATCTTGTTTATTTTAACGGAGAGGCATTCACTTTTCTCCAGAAATAAATGCATCGCCCCATAAATATTTAAATTCCTCTTCTTTCGGATGTCTGTCGTATTATGTAGAGTGGAATCTTGATTATTTCAACGGAGAGGCATTCACTTTTCTCCAGAAATAAATGCATCGCCGCATAAATATTTAAAATCTTCTTCTGTAGGATGTCTGTAGTGTTATGTAGAGATGAATCCTGTTTATTTTAACGGAGACGCATTTTCTTTACTCCAGAAATAAATGCATCGCCGCATAAATATTTAAATTCTTCTTCTGTAGGATGACTGTAGTATTACGTAGAGATGAATCTTGTTTATTTTAACGGAGAGGCATTTACTTTTCTCCAGAAATAAATGCATCGCCGCATAAATATTTAAATTCTTCTTCTGTAGGATGTCTGTAGTATTATGTAGAGATGAATCTTGTTTATTTTAACGGAGGGGCATTTACTTTTCCCCAGAAATAAATGCATCGCCGCATAAATATTTAATTTCTTCTTGTATCGGATGTCTGTCTTAGTACGTAGAGTAGAATCTTTTAATTCAACGGAGAGGCATTTACTTTTCTCCAGAAATAAATGCATCGCCGCATAAATATTTATATTCTTCTTCTGTCGGATGTCTGTAGTATTATGTAGAGATGAATGTTGTTTATTTCAACGGAGAGGCATTTATTTATCTCCAGAAATAAATGCATCGCCGCATAAATATTTAAATTCCTCTTCTTTCGGATGTCTGTCAGATTATGTAGAGTGGATTCTTGATTATTTTAACGGAGATTCATTTACTTTTCTCCAGAAATAAATGCATCGCCGCATAAATATTTAAATTCTTCTTCTGTAGGATGTCTGTAGTATTATGTAGAGATGAATCTTGTTTATTTTAACGGAGGGGCATTTACTTTTCCCCAGAAATAAATGCATCGCCGCATAAATATTTAATTTCTTCTTGTATCGGATGTCTGTCTTAGTACGTAGAGTAGAATCTTTTAATTCAACGGAGAGGCATTTACTTTTCTCCAGAAATAAATGCATCGCCGCATAAATATTTAAAATCTTCTTCTGTAGGATGTCTGTAGTATTATGTAGAGATTAATCCTGTTTATTTTAACGGAGACGCATTTACTTTTCTCCAGAAATAAATGCATCGCCGATTAAATATTTTAATACTTCTTCTGTTGGATATCTGTAGTATTATGTAGAGATGAATCTTGTTTATTTTAACGGAGAGGCATTTACTTTTTTCCAGAAATAAATGCATCGCCGCATAAATATTTAATTTCTTTTTGTATCCGATGTCTGTCTTAGTATGTAGAGTAGAATCTTTTAATTCGACGGAGAGGCATTTACTTTTCCCAAGAAATAAATGCATCACCGCATAAATATTTAATGTCTTCTTGTATCGGATGTCTGTCGTAGTATGTAGAGATGAATCTTGATTATTTCAACGGAGAGGCATTTACTTTTCTCCAGAAATAAATGCATCGCCGCATAAATATTTAAAATCTTCTTCTGTTGGATGTCTGTAGTGTTATGTAGAGATGAATCCTGTTTATTTTAACGGAGGCGCATTTACTTTTCTCCAGAAATAAATGCATCGCGGCATAAATATTTAAATTCTTCTTCTGTAGGATGTCTGTAGTATTACGTAGAGATGAATCTTGTTTATTTTAACGGAGAGGCATTTACTTTTCTCCAGAAATAAATGCATCGCCGCATAAATATTTAAATTCTTCTTCTGTAGGATGTCTGTAGTATTATGTAGAGATGAATCTTGTTTATTTTAACGGAGAGGCATTTACTTTTCCCCAGAAATAAATGCATCGCCGCATAAATATTTAATTTCTTCTTGTATCGGATGTCTGTCTTAGTACGTAGAGTAGAATCTTTTAATTCAACGGAGAGGCATTTACTTTTCTCCAGAAATAAATGCATCGCCGCATAAATATTTATATTCTTCTTCTGTCGGATGTCTGTAGTATTATGTAGAGATGAATGTTGTTTATTTCAACGGAGAGGCATTTACTTTTCTCCAGAAATAAATGCATCGCCGTATAAATATTTAAAATCTTCTTCTGTAGGATGTCTGTAGTATTATGTAGAGATTAATCCTGTTTATTTTAACGGAGACGCATTTACTTTTCTCCAGAAATAAATGCATCGCCGATTAAATATTTAATTTCTTTTTGTATCGGATGTCTGTCTTAGTATGTAGAGTAGAATATTTTAATTCAACGGAAAGGCATTTACATTTCCCAAGAAATAAATGCATCGCCGCATAAATATTTAAGTTCTTCTTATATCGGATGTCTGTCTTAGTATGTAGAGATGAATCTTGTTTATTTTAAGGAAGAGACATTTACGTTTCCCAAGAAATAAATGCATCACCGCATAAATATTTAATGTCTTCTTGTATCGGATGTCTGTCGTAGTATGTAGAGTGGAATCTTTTAATTCGACGGAGAGGCATTTACTTTTCTCCAGAAATAAATGCATCGCCGCATAAATATTTAAATTCCTCTTCTTTCGGATGTCTGTCGTATTATGTAGAGTGGATTCTTGATTATTTTAACGGAGAGGCATTTACTTTTCTTTTCACCACAAATAAATGCATCGCCGCATAAATATTTAATTTCCTCTTGTATCGGATCTCTGTCGTAGTATGTAGAGTGGAATCTTTTAATTCGACGGAGAGGCATTTATTTATCTCCAGAAATAAATGCATCGCCGCATAAATATTTAAATTCCTCTTCTTTCGGATGTCTGTCAGATTATGTAGAGTGGATTCTTGATTATTTCAACGGAGAGGCATTTACTTTTCTCCAGAAATAATTGCATCGCCGCATAAATATTTAAAATCTTCTTCTGTAGGATGTCTGTAGTATTACGTAGAGATTAATCCTGTTTATTTTAACGGAGACGCATTTACTTTTCTCCAGAAATAAATGCATCGCCGATTAAATATTTTAATACTTCTTCTGTAGGATATCTGTAGTATTATGTAGAGATGAATCTTGTTTATTTTAACGGAGAGGCATTTACTTTTTTCCAGAAATAAATGCATCGCCGCATAAATATTTAATTTCTTTTTGTATCGGATGTCTGTCTTAGTATGTAGAGTAGAATATTTTAATTCAACGGAAAGGCATTTACATTTCCCAAGAAATAAATGCATCGCCGCATAAATATTTAAGTTCTTCTTATATCGGATGTCTGTCTTAGTATGTAGAGATGAATCTTGTTTATTTTAAGGGAGAGACATTTACGTTTCCCAAGAAATAAATGCATCACCGCATAAATATTTAATTTCTTTTTGTATCGGATGTCTGTCTTAGTATGTAGAGTAGAATATTTTAATTCAACGGAGAGGCATTTACATTTCGCAAGAAATAAATTCATCGCCGCATAAATATTTAATGTCTTCTTGTATCGGATGTCTGTCGTAGTATGTAGAGATGAATCTTGTTTATTTTAACGGAGAGGCATTCACTTTTCTCCAGAAATAAATGCATCGCCCCATAAATATTTAAATTCCTCTTCTTTCGGATGTCTGTCGTATTATGTAGAGTGGAATCTTGATTATTTCAACGGAGAGGCATTCACTTTTCTCCAGAAATAAATGCATCGCCGCATAAATATTTAAAATCTTCTTCTGTAGGATGTCTGTAGTGTTATGTAGAGATGAATCCTGTTTATTTTAACGGAGACGCATTTACTTTACTCCAGAAATAAATGCATCGCCGCATAAATATTTAAATTCTTCTTCTGTAGGATGACTGTAGTATTACGTAGAGATGAATCTTGTTTATTTTAACGGAGAGGCATTTACTTTTCTCCAGAAATAAATGCATCGCCGCATAAATATTTAAATTCTTCTTCTGTAGGATGTCTGTAGTATTATGTAGAGATGAATCTTGTTTATTTTAACGGAGGGGCATTTACTTTTCCCCAGAAATAAATGCATCGCCGCATAAATATTTAATTTCTTCTTGTATCGGATGTCTGTCTTAGTACGTAGAGTAGAATCTTTTAATTCAACGGAGAGGCATTTACTTTTCTCCAGAAATAAATGCATCGCCGCATAAATATTTATATTCTTCTTCTGTCGGATGTCTGTAGTATTATGTAGAGATGAATGTTGTTTATTTCAACGGAGAGGCATTTATTTATCTCCAGAAATAAATGCATCGCCGCATAAATATTTAAATTCCTCTTCTTTCGGATGTCTGTCAGATTATGTAGAGTGGATTCTTGATTATTTTAACGGAGATTCATTTACTTTTCTCCAGAAATAAATGCATCGCCGCATAAATATTTAAATTCTTCTTCTGTAGGATGTCTGTAGTATTATGTAGAGATGAATCTTGTTTATTTTAACGGAGAGGCATTTACTTTTTTCCAGAAATAAATGCATCGCCGCATAAATATTTAATTTCTTTTTGTATCCGATGTCTGTCTTAGTATGTAGAGTAGAATATTTTAATTCAACGGAAAGGCATTTACATTTCCCAAGAAATAAATGCATCGCCGCATAAATATTTAAGTTCTTCTTATATCGGATGTCTGTCTAAGTATGTAGAGATGAATCTTGTTTATTTTAAGGGAGAGACATTTACGTTTCCCAAGAAATAAATGCATCACCGCATAAATATTTAATGTCTTCTTGTATCGGATGTCTGTCGAAGTATGTAGAGTGGAATCTTTTAATTCGACGGAGAGGCATTTACTTTTCTCCAGAAATAAATGCATCGCCGATTAAATATTTTAATACTTCTTCTGTAGGATATCTGTAGTATTATGTAGACATGAATCTTGTTTATTTTAACGGAGAGGCATTTTTTTTCCAGAAATAAATGCATCGCCGCATAAATATTTAATTTCTTTTTGTATCGGATGTCTGTCTTAGTATGTAGAGTAGAATATTTTAATTCAACGGAGAGGCATTTACATTTCGCAAGAAATAAATTCATCGCCGCATAAATATTTAAGTTCTTCTTCTGTAGGATGTCTGTAGTATTATGTAGAGATGAATCTTGTTTATTTTAACGGAGAGGCATTTACTTTTCCCCAGAAATAAATGCATCGCCGCATATATATTTAAATTCTTCTTCTGTCGGATATCTGTAGTATTATGTAGAGATGAATCTTGTTTATTTTAACGGAGAGGCATTTACTTTTCTCCAGAAATAAATGCATCGCCGCATAAATATTTAATTTCTTCTTATATCGGATGTCTGTCTTAGTATGTAGAGATGAATCTTGTTTATTTTAACGGAGAGGCATTTACTTTTCTCCAGAAATAAATGCATCGCCGCATAATTATTTAAATTCTTCTTCTGTCGGATGTCTGTAGTAATATGTAGAGATGAATCTTTTAATCCGATGGAGAGGCATTTACTTTTCTCCAGAAATAAAGGCGTTGCCGCATAAATATTTAATTTCTTCTTGTATCGGATGTCTGTCGTAGTAAGTAGAGATGAATCTTGTTTATTTTAACGGAGAGGCATTCACTTTTCCCCAGAAATAAATGCATCGCCGCATAAATATTTAATTTCTTCTTGTATCGGATGTCTGTAGTATTATGTAGAGATGAATCTTGTTTATTTTAACGGAGTGGCATTTACTTTTCCCCAGAAATAAATGCATCGCCGCATAAATATTTAATTTCTTCTTGTATCGGATGTCTGTCTTAGTACGTAGAGTAGAATCTTTTAATTTAACGGAGAGGCATTTACTTTTCTCCAGAAATAAATGCATCGCCGCATAAATATTTAAATTCTTCTTCTGTCGGATGTCCGTAGTATTATGTAGAGATGAATCCTGTTTATTTTAACGGAGACGCATTTACTTTTCTCCAGAAATAAATGCATCACCGATTAAATATTTTAATTCTTCTTCTGTCGGATGTCCGTAGTATTATGTAGAGATGAATCCTGTTTATTTTAACGGAGACGCATTTACTTTTCTCCAGAAATAAATGCATCGCCGATTAAATATTTTAATACTTCTTCTGTAGGATATCTGTAGTATTATGTAGAGATGAATCTTGTTTATTTTAACGGAGACGCATTTACTTTTCTCCAGAAATAAATGCATCGCCGCATAAATATTTAAATTCTTCTTCTGTAGGATGTCTGTAGTATTACGTAGAGATGAATCTTGTTTATTTTAACGGAGAGGCATTTACTTTTCTCCAGAAATAAATGCATCGCCGCATAAATTTTTAAATTCTTCTTCTGTAGGATGTCTGTAGTATTATGTAGAGATGAATCTTGTTTATTTTAACGGAGAGGCATTTACTTTTCCCCAGAAATAAATGCATCGCCGCATAAATATTTAATTTCTTCTTGTATCGGATGTCTGTCTTAGTACGTAGAGTAGAATCTTTTAATTCGACGGAGAGGCATTTACTTTTCTCCAGAAATAAATGCATCGCCGCATAAATATTTAAATTCCTCTTGTATCGGATCTCTGTCGTAGTATGTAGAGTGGAATCTTTTAATTCGACGGAGAGGCATTTATTTATCTCCAGAAATAAATGCATCGCCGCATAAATATTTAAATTCCTCTTCTTTCGGATGTCTGTCAGATTATGTAGAGTGGATTCTTGATTATTTCAACGGAGAGGCATTTACTTTTCTCCAGAAATAATTGCATCGCCGCATAAATATTTAAAATCTTCTTCTGTAGGATGTCTGTAGTATTACGTAGAGATTAATCCTGTTTATTTTAACGGAGACGCATTTACTTTTCTCCAGAAATAAATGCATCGCCGATTAAATATTTTAATACTTCTTCTGTAGGATATCTGTAGTATTATGTAGAGATGAATCTTGTTTATTTTAACGGAGAGGCATTTACTTTTTTCCAGAAATAAATGCATCGCCGCATAAATATTTAATTTCTTTTTGTATCGGATGTCTGTCTTAGTATGTAGAGATGAATCTTGTTTATTTTAAGGGAGAGACATTTACGTTTCCCAAGAAATAAATGCATCACCGCATAAATATTTAATTTCTTCTTGTATCGGATGTCTGTCTTAGTACGTAGAGTAGAATCTTTTAATTCGACGGAGAGGCATTTACTTTTCTCCAGAAATAAATGCATCGCCGCATAAATATTTAAATTCCTCTTCTTTCGGATGTCTGTCGTATTATGTAGAGTGGATTCTTGATTATTTTAACGGAGAGGCATTTACTTTTCTTTTCTCCACAAATAAATGCATCGCCGCATAAATATTTAATTTCCTCTTGTATCGGATGTCTGTCTTAGTATGTAGAGATGAATCTTGTTTATTTTAACGGAGAGGCATTTACTTTTCTCCAGAAATAAATGCATCGCCGCATAAATATTTAATTTCCTCTTGTATCGGATGTCTGTCGTAGTATGTAGAGTGGAATCTTTTAATTCGACGGAGAGGCATTTACTTTTCCCAAGAAATAAATGCATCACCGCATAAATATTTAATGTCTTCTTGTATCGGATGTCTGTCGTAGTATGTAGAGATGAATCTTGTTTATTTTAACGGAGAGGCATTCACTTTTCTCCCGAAATAAATGCATCGCCCCATAAATATTTAAATTCCTCTTCTTTCGGATGTCTGTCGTATTATGTAGAGTGGAATCTTGATTATTTCAACGGAGAGGCATTCACTTTTCTCCAGAAATAAATGCATCGCCGCATAAATATTTAAAATCTTCTTCTGTAGGATGTCTGTAGTGTTATGTAGAGATGAATCCTGTTTATTTTAACGGAGACGCATTTACTTTACTCCAGAAATAAATGCATCGCCGCATAAATATTTAAATTCTTCTTCTGTAGGATGTCTGTAGTATTATGTAGAGATGAATCTTGTTTATTTTAACGGAGGGGCATTTACTTTTCCCCAGAAATAAATGCATCGCCGCATAAATATTTAATTTCTTCTTGTATCGGATGTCTGTCTTAGTACGTAGAGTAGAATCTTTTAATTCAACGGAGAGGCATTTACTTTTCTCCAGAAATAAATGCATCGCCGCATAAATATTTATATTCTTCTTCTGTCGGATGTCTGTAGTATTATGTAGAGATGAATGTTGTTTATTTCAACGGAGAGGCATTTATTTATCTACAGAAATAAATGCATCGCCGCATAAATATTTAAATTCCTCTTCTTTCGGATGTCTGTCAGATTATGTAGAGTGGATTCTTGATTATTTTAACGGAGAGGCATTTACTTTTCTCCAGAAATAAATGCATCGCCGCATAAATATTTAAATTCTTCTTCTGTAGGATGTCTGTAGTATTATGTAGAGATGAATCTTGTTTATTTTAACGGAGGGGCATTTACTTTTCCCCAGAAATAAATGCATCGCCGCATAAATATTTAATTTCTTCTTGTATCGGATGTCTGTCTTAGTACGTAGAGTAGAATCTTTTAATTCAACGGAGAGGCATTTACTTTTCTCCAGAAATAAATGCATCGCCGCATAAATATTTAAAATCTTCTTCTGTAGGATGTCTGTAGTATTATGTAGAGATTAATCCTGTTTATTTTAACGGAGACGCATTTACTTTTCTCCAGAAATAAATGCATCGCCGATTAAATATTTTAATACTTCTTCTGTTGGATATCTGTAGTATTATGTAGAGATGAATCTTGTTTATTTTAACGGAGAGGCATTTACTTTTTTCCAGAAATAAATGCATCGCCGCATAAATATTTAATTTCTTTTTGTATCCGATGTCTGTCTTAGTATGTAGAGTAGAATATTTTAATTCAACGGAAAGGCATTTACATTTCCCAAGAAATAAATGCATCGCCGCATAAATATTTAAGTTCTTCTTATATCGGATGTCTGTCTTAGTAAGTAGAGATGAATCTTGTTTATTTTAAGGGAGAGACATTTACGTTTCCCAAGAAATAAATGCATCACCGCATAAATATTTAATGTCTTCTTGTATCGGATGTCTGTCGTAGTATGTAGAGTGGAATCTTTTAATTCGACGGAGAGGCATTTACTTTTCTCCAGAAATAAATGCATCGCCGATTAAATATTTTAATACTTCTTCTGTAGGATATCTGTAGTATTATGCAGACATGAATCTTGTTTATTTTAACGGAGAGGCATTTTTTTTTCCAGAAATAAATGCATCGCCGCATAAATATTTAATTTCTTTTTGTATCGGATGTCTGTCTTAGTATGTAGAGTAGAATATTTTAATTCAACGGAGAGGCATTTACATTTCGCAAGAAATAAATTCATCGCCGCATAAATATTTAAGTTCTTCTTCTGTAGGATGTCTGTAGTATTATGTAGAGATGAATCTTGTTTATTTTAACGGAGAGGCATTTACTTTTCCCCAGAAATAAATGCATCGCCGCATATATATTTAAATTCTTCTTCTGTCGGATATCTGTAGTATTATGTAGAGATGAATCTTGTTTATTTTAACGGAGAGGCATTTACTTTTCTCCAGAAATAAATGCATCGCCGTATAAATATTTAATTTCTTCTTATATCGGATGTCTGTCTTAGTATGTAGAGATGAATCTTGTTTATTTTAACGGAGAGGCATTTACTTTTCTCCAGAAATAAATGCATCGCCGCATAATTATTTAAATTCTTCTTCTGTCGGATGTCTGTAGTAATATGTAGAGATGAATCTTTTAATCCGATGGAGAGGCATTTACTTTTCTCCAGAAATAAAGGCGTTGCCGCATAAATATTTAATTTCTTCTTGTATCGGATGTCTGTCGTAGTAAGTAGAGATGAATCTTGTTTATTTTAACGGAGAGGCATTCACTTTTCCCCAGAAATAAATGCATCGCCGCATAAATATTTAATTTCTTCTTGTATCGGATGTCTGTAGTATTATGTAGAGATGAATCTTGTTTATTTTAACGGAGTGGCATTTACTTTTCCCCAGAAATAAATGCATCGCCGCATAAATATTTAATTTCTTCTTGTATCGGATGTCTGTCTTAGTACGTAGAGTAGAATCTTTTAATTTAACGGAGAGGCATTTACTTTTCTCCAGAAATAAATGCATCGCCGCATAAATATTTAAATTCTTCTTCTGTCGGATGTCCGTAGTATTATGTAGAGATGAATCCTGTTTATTTTAACGGAGACGCATTTACTTTTCTCCAGAAATAAATGCATCACCGATTAAATATTTTAAATCTTCTTCTGTCGGATGTCCGTAGTATTATGTAGAGATGAATCCTGTTTATTTTAACGGAGACGCATTTACTTTTCTCCAGAAATAAATGCATCGCCGATTAAATATTTTAATACTTCTTCTGTAGGATATCTGTAGTATTATGTAGAGATGAATCTTGTTTATTTTAACGGAGACGCATTTACTTTTCTCCAGAAATAAATGCATCGCCGCATAAATTTTTAAATTCTTCTTCTGTAGGATGTCTGTAGTATTATGTAGAGATGAATCTTGTTTATTTTAACGGAGAGGCATTTACTTTTCCCCAGAAATAAATGCATCGCCGCATAAATATTTAATTTCTTCTTGTATCGGATGTCTGTCTTAGTACGTAGAGTAGAATCTTTTAATTCGACGGAGAGGCATTTACTTTTCTCCAGAAATAAATGCATCGCCGCATAAATATTTAAATTCCTCTTGTATCGGATCTCTGTCGTAGTATGTAGAGTGGAATCTTTTAATTCGACGGAGAGGCATTTATTTATCTCCAGAAATAAATGCATCGCCGCATAAATATTTAAATTCCTCTTCTTTCGGATGACTGTCAGATTATGTAGAGTGGATTCTTGATTATTTCAACGGAGAGGCATTTACTTTTCTCCAGAAATAAATGCATCGCCGCATAAATATTTAAAATCTTCTTCTGTAGGATGTCTGTAGTATTATGTAGAGATGAATCTTGTTTATTTTAACGGAGAGACATTTACTTTTCCCCAGAAATAAATGCATCACCGCATAAATATTTAAATTCTTCTTCTGTCGGATGTCTGTAGTATTATGTAGAGATGAATCTTGTTTATTTTAACGGAGAGGCATTTACTTTTCCCAAGAAATAAATGCATCACCGCATAAATATTTAATGTGTTCTTGTATCGGATGTCTGTCGTAGTATGTGGAGATGAATCTTGTTTATTTTAACGGAGTGGCATTTACTTTTCCCCAGAAATAAATGCATCGCCGCATAAATATTTAATTTCTTCTTGTATCGGATGTCTGTCTTAGTACGTAGAGTAGAATCTTTTAATTTAACGGAGAGGCATTTACTTTTCCCAAGAAATAAATGCATCACCGCATAAATATTTAATGTCTTCTTGTATCGGATGTCTGTCGTAGTATGTGGAGATGAATCTTGTTTATTTTAACGGAGAGGCATTCACTTTTCCCCAGAAATAAATGCATCGCCGCATAAATATTTATTTTCTTCTTCTGTAGGATGTCTGTAGTATTATGTAGAGATGAATCTTGTTTATTTTAACGGAGAGACATTTACTTTTCCCCAGAAATAAATGCATCGCCGCATAAATATTTAAATTCTTCTTCTGTCGGATGTCTGTAGTATTATGTAGAGATGAATCTTGTTTATTTTAACGGAGAGGCATTTACTTTTCCCAAGAAGTAAATGCATCACCGCATAAATATTTAATGTCTTCTTGTATCGGATGTCTGTCGTAGTATGTGGGGATGAATCTTGTTTATTTTAACGGAGAGGCATTTACTTTTCTCCAGAAATAAATGCATCGCCGCATAAATATTTAAATTCTTCTTCTGTCGGATGTCTGTAGTATTATGTAGAGATGAATCTTGTTTATTTTAACGGAGAGGCATTTACTTTTCCCAAGAAGTAAATGCATCACCGCATAAATATTTAATGTCTTCTTGTATCGGATGTCTGTAGTATTATGTAGAGATGAATCTTGTTTATTTTAACGGAGTGGCATTTACTTTTCTCCAGAAATAAATGCATCGCCGCATAAATATTTAAATTCTTCTTCTGTCGGATGTCCGTAGTATTATGTAGAGATGAATCCTGTTTATTTTAACGGAGACGCATTTACTTTTCTCCAGAAATAAATGCATCACCGATTAAATATTTTAAATCTTCTTCTGTCGGATGTCCGTAGTATTATGTAGAGATGAATCCTGTTTATTTTAACGGAGACGCATTTACTTTTCTCCAGAAATAAATGCATCGCCGATTAAATATTTTAATACTTCTTCTGTAGGATATCTGTAGTATTATGTAGAGATGAATCTTGTTTATTTTAACGGAGACGCATTTACTTTTCTCCAGAAATAAATGCATCGCCGCATAAATTTTTAAATTCTTCTTCTGTAGGATGTCTGTAGTATTATGTAGAGATGAATCTTGTTTATTTTAACGGAGAGGCATTTACTTTTCCCCAGAAATAAATGCATCGCCGCATAAATATTTAATTTCTTCTTGTATCGGATGTCTGTCTTAGTACGTAGAGTAGAATCTTTTAATTCGACGGAGAGGCATTTACTTTTCTCCAGAAATAAATGCATCGCCGCATAAATATTTAAATTCCTCTTGTATCGGATCTCTGTCGTAGTATGTAGAGTGGAATCTTTTAATTCGACGGAGAGGCATTTATTTATCTCCAGAAATAAATGCATCGCCGCATAAATATTTAAATTCCTCTTCTTTCGGATGACTGTCAGATTATGTAGAGTGGATTCTTGATTATTTCAACGGAGAGGCATTTACTTTTCTCCAGAAATAAATGCATCGCCGCATAAATATTTAAAATCTTCTTCTGTAGGATGTCTGTAGTATTATGTAGAGATGAATCTTGTTTATTTTAACGGAGAGACATTTACTTTTCCCCAGAAATAAATGCATCACCGCATAAATATTTAAATTCTTCTTCTGTCGGATGTCTGTAGTATTATGTAGAGATGAATCTTGTTTATTTTAACGGAGAGGCATTTACTTTTCCCAAGAAATAAATGCATCACCGCATAAATATTTAATGTGTTCTTGTATCGGATGTCTGTCGTAGTATGTGGAGATGAATCTTGTTTATTTTAACGGAGTGGCATTTACTTTTCCCCAGAAATAAATGCATCGCCGCATAAATATTTAATTTCTTCTTGTATCGGATGTCTGTCTTAGTACGTAGAGTAGAATCTTTTAATTTAACGGAGAGGCATTTACTTTTCCCAAGAAATAAATGCATCACCGCATAAATATTTAATGTCTTCTTGTATCGGATGTCTGTCGTAGTATGTGGAGATGAATCTTGTTTATTTTAACGGAGAGGCATTCACTTTTCCCCAGAAATAAATGCATCGCCGCATAAATATTTATTTTCTTCTTCTGTAGGATGTCTGTAGTATTATGTAGAGATGAATCTTGTTTATTTTAACGGAGAGACATTTACTTTTCCCCAGAAATAAATGCATCGCCGCATAAATATTTAAATTCTTCTTCTGTCGGATGTCTGTAGTATTATGTAGAGATGAATCTTGTTTATTTTAACGGAGAGGCATTTACTTTTCCCAAGAAGTAAATGCATCACCGCATAAATATTTAATGTCTTCTTGTATCGGATGTCTGTCGTAGTATGTGGGGATGAATCTTGTTTATTTTAACGGAGAGGCATTTACTTTTCTCCAGAAATAAATGCATCGCCGCATAAATATTTAAATTCTTCTTCTGTCGGATGTCTGTAGTATTATGTAGAGATGAATCTTGTTTATTTTAACGGAGAGGCATTTACTTTTCCCAAGAAGTAAATGCATCACCGCATAAATATTTAATGTCTTCTTGTATCGGATGTCTGTAGTATTATGTAGAGATGAATCTTGTTTATTTTAACGGAGTGGCATTTACTTTTCTCCAGAAATAAATGCATCGCCGAATAATATTTAAATTCCTCTTCTTTCGGATTGTTTATTTTAACGGAGTGGCATTTACTTTTCCCCAGAAATAAATGCATCGCCGCATAAATATTTAATTTCTTCTTGTATCGGATGTCTGTCTTAGTACGTAGAGTAGAATCTTTTAATTCAACGGAGAGGCATTTATTTTTCTCCAGAAATAAATGCATCGCCGCATAAATATTTAAATTCTTCTTCTGTCGGATGTCCGTAGTATTATGTAGAGATGAATCTCGTTTATTTTAACGGAGAGGCATTTACTTTTCCCAAGAAATAAATGCATCACCGCATAAATATTTAATGTCTTCTTGTATCGGATGTCTGTCGTAGTATGTGGAGTTGAATCTTGTTTATTTTAACGGAGAGGCATTCACTTTTCCCCAGAAATAAATGCATCGCCGCATAAATATTTAATTTCTTCCTCTGTAGGATGTCTGTAGTATTATGTAGAGATGAATTTTGTTTATTTTAACGGAGAGACATTTACTTTTCCCCAGAAATAAATGCATCGCCGCATAAATATTTAAATTCTTCTTCTGTCGGATGTCTGTAGTATTATGTAGAGATGAATCTTGTTTATTTTAACGGAGAGGCATTTACTTTTCTCCACAAATAAATGCATCGCCGCATAAATATTTAATTTCCTCTTGTGTCGGATCTCTGTCGTAGTATGTAGAGTGGAATCTTTCAATTCGACGGAGAGGCATTTACTTTTCTCCAGAAATAAATGCATCGCCGTATAAATATTTAAATTCTTCTTCTGTCGGATGTCTGTAGTATTATGTAGAGATGAATCTTGTTTATTTTAACGGAGAGCCATTTACTTTTCCCCAGAAATAAATGCATCGCCGCATATATATTTAAATTCTTCTTCTGTCGGATGTCTGTAGTATTATGTAGAGATGAATCTTGTTTATTTTAACGGAGAGGCATTTACCTTTCTCTAGAAATAAATGCATCGCCGCATAAATATTTAATTTCCTCTTGCATCGGATCTCTGTCGAGTATGTAGACTGGAATATTTTAATTCGACAGAGAGGCATTTACTTTTCTCCAGAAATAAATGCATCGCCGCATAAATATTTAATTTCTTCTTATATCGGATGTCTGTCTTAGTATGTAGAGATAAATCTTGTTTATTTTAACGGAGAGGCATTTACTTTTCTCCAGAAATAAATGCATCGCCGCATAATTATTTAAATTCTTCTTCTGTCGGATGTCTGTAGTATTATGTAGAGATGAATCTTTTAATCCGATGGAGAGGCATTCACTTTTCCCCAGAAATAAATGCATCGCCGCATAAATATTTAATTTCTTCTTCTGTAGGATGTCTGTAGTATTATGTAGAGATGAATCTTGTTTATTTTAACGGAGAGACATTTACTTTTCTCCAGAAATAAATGCATCGCCGCATAAATATTTAAATTCTTCTTCTGTCGGATGTCTGTAGTATTATGTAGAGATGAATCTTGTTTATTTTAACGGAGAGGCATTTACTTTTCTCCACAAATAAATGCATCGCCGCATAAATATTTAAATTCCTCTTCTTTCGGATGTCTGTCGTATTATGTAGAGTGGATTCTTGATTATTTCAACGGAGAGGCATTTACTTTTCTCCAGAAATAAATGCATCGCCGCATAAATATTTAAAATCTTCTTCTGTAGGATGTCTGTAGTATTATGTAGAGATGAATCTTTTAATCCGATGGAGAGGCATTTACTTTTCTCCAGAAATAAATGCGTTGCCGCATAAATATTTAATTTCTTCTTGTATCGGATGTCTGTAGTATTATGTAGAGATGAATCTTGTTTATTTTAACGGAGAGGCAGTTACTTTTCTCCAGAAATAAATGCATCGCCGCATAAATATTTAATTTCCTCTTGCATCGGATCTCTGTCGTAGTATGTAGAGTGGAATATTTTAATTCGACAGAGAGGCATTTACTTTTCTCCAGAAATAAATGCATCGCCGCATAAATATTTAATTTCTTCTTATATAGGATGTCTGTCTTAGTATGTAGAGATGAATCTTGTTTATTTTAACGGAGAGGCATTTACTTTTCCCCAGAAATAAATGCATCGCCGCATATATATTTAAATTCTTCTTCTGTCGGATGTCTGTAGTATTATGTAGAGATGAATCTTGTTTATTTTAACGGAGAGGCATTTACTTTTCTCCAGAAATAAATGCATCGCCGCATAATTATTTAAATTCTTCTTCTGTCGGATGTCTGTAGTATTATGTAGAGATGAATCTTTTAATCCGATGGAGAGGCATTTACTTTTCTCCAGAAATAAATGCATCGCCGCATAATTATTTAAATTCTTCTTCTGTCGGATGTCTGTAGTATTATGTAGAGATGAATATTTTAATCCGATGGAGAGGCATTTACTTTTCTCCAGAAATAAATGCGTTACCGCATAAATATTTAATTTCTTCTTGTATCGGATGTCTGTCGTAGTAAGTAGAGATGAATCTTGTTTATTTTAACGGAGAGGCATTCACTTTTCCCCAGAAATAAATGCATCGCCGCATAAATATTTAATTTCTTCTTCTGTAGGATGTCTTTAGTATTATGTAGAGATGAATCTTGTTTATTTTAACGGAGAGACATTTACTTATCTCCAGAAATAAATGCATCGCCGCATAAATATATAAATTCTTCTTCTGTCGGATGTCTGTAGTATTATGTAGAGATGAATCTTGTTTATTTTAACGGAGAGGCATTTACTTTTCTCCACAAATAAATGCATCGCCGCATAAATATTTAATTTCCTCTTGTATCGGATGTCTGTCGTAGTATGTAGAGTGGAATCTTTTAATTCGACGGAGAGGCATTTACTTTTCTCCAGAAATAAATGCATCGCCGCATAAATATTTAAATTCCTCTTCTTTCGGATGTCTGTCGTATTATGTAGAGTGGATTCTTGATTATTTCAACGGAGAGTCATTTACTTTTCTCCAGAAATAAATGCATCGCCGCATAAATATTTAAAATCTTCTTCTGTAGGATGTCTGTAGTATTATGTAGAGATTAATCCTGTTTATTTTAACGGAGACGCATTTACTTTTCTCCAGAAATAAATGCATCGCCGATTAAATATTTAAATACTTCTTCTGTAGGATATCTGTAGTATTATGTAGACATGAATCTTGTTTATTTTAACGGAGAGGCATTTACTTTTTTCCAGAAATAAATGCATCGCCGCATAAATATTTAATTTCTTTTTGTATCGGATGTCTGTCTTAGTATGTAGAGTAGAATATTTTAATTCAACGGAGAGGCATTTACATTTCGCAAGAAATAAATTCATCGCCGCATAAATATTTAAGTTCTTCTTCTGTAGGATGTCTGTAGTATTATGTAGAGATGAATCTTGTTTATTTTAACGGAGAGGCATTTACTTTTCCCCAGAAATAAATGCATCGCCGCATATATATTTAAATTCTTCTTCTGTCGGATGTCTATAGTATTATGTAGAGATGAATCTTGTTTATTTTAACGGAGAGGCATTTACTTTTCTCCAGAAATAAATGCATCGCCGCATAATTATTTAAATTCTTCTTCTGTCGGATGTCTGTAGTATTATGTAGAGATGAATCTTTTAATCCGATGGAGAGGCATTTACTTTTCTCCAGAAATAAATGCGTTGCCGCATAAATATTTAATTTCTTCTTGTATCGGATGTCTGTCGTAGTAAGTAGAGATGAACCTTGTTTATTTTAACGGAGAGGCATTCACTTTTCCCCAGAAATAAATGCATCGCCGCATAAATATTTAATTTCTTCTTGTATCGGATGTCTGTATTATTATGTAGGGATGAATCTTGTTTATTTTAACGGAGTGGCATTTACTTTTCCCCAGAAATAAATGCATCGCCGCATAAATATTTAATTTCTTCTTGTATCGGATGTCTGTCTTAGTACGTAGAATAGAATCTTTTAATTCAACGGAGAGGCATTTACTTTTCTCCAGAAATAAATGCATCGCCGCATAAATATTTAAATTCTTCTTCTGTCGGATGTCCGTAGTATTATGTAGAGATGAATCTTGTTTATTTTAACGGAGAGGCATTTACTTTTCCCAAGAAATAAATGCATCACCGCATAAATATTTAATGTCTTCTTCTGTCGGATGTCTGTAGTATTATGTAGAGATGAATCTTGTTTATTTTAACGGAGAGGCATTTACTTTTCTCCACAAATAAATGCATCGCCGCATAAATATTTAATTTCCTCTTGTACCGGATCTCTGTCGTAATATGTAGAGTGGAATCTTTCAATTCGACGGAGAGGCATTTACTTTTCTCCAGAAATAAATGCATCGCCGCATAAATATTTAAATTCTTCTTCTGTCGGATGTCCGTAGTATTATGTAGAGATGAATCTTGTTTATTTTAACGGAGAGGCATTTACTTTTCCCAAGAAATAAATGCATCGCCGCATAAATATTTAAATTCCTCTTCTTTCGGATGTCTGTCGTATTATGTAGAGTGGATTCTTGATTATTTCAACGGAGAGTCATTTACTTTTCTCCAGAAATAAATGCATCGCCGCATAAATATTTAAAATCTTCTTCTGTAGGATGTCTGTAGTATTATGTAGAGATTAATCCTGTTTATTTTAACGGAGACGCATTTACTTTTCTCCAGAAATAAATGCATCGCCGATTAAATATTTAAATACTTCTTCTGTAGGATATCTGTAGTATTATGTAGACATGAATCTTGTTTATTTTAACGGAGAGGCATTTACTTTTTTCCAGAAATAAATGCATCGCCGCATAAATATTTAATTTCTTTTTGTATCGGATGTCTGTCTTAGTATGTAGAGTAGAATATTTTAATTCAACGGAGAGGCATTTACATTTCGCAAGAAATAAATTCATCGCCGCATAAATATTTAAGTTCTTCTTCTGTAGGATGTCTGTAGTATTATGTAGAGATGAATCTTGTTTATTTTAACGGAGAGGCATTTACTTTTCCCCAGAAATAAATGCATCGCCGCATATATATTTAAATTCTTCTTCTGTCGGATGTCTATAGTATTATGTAGAGATGAATCTTGTTTATTTTAACGGAGAGGCATTTACTTTTCTCCAGAAATAAATGCATCGCCGCATAATTATTTAAATTCTTCTTCTGTCGGATGTCTGTAGTATTATGTAGAGATGAATCTTTTAATCCGATGGAGAGGCATTTACTTTTCTCCAGAAATAAATGCGTTGCCGCATAAATATTTAATTTCTTCTTGTATCGGATGTCTGTCGTAGTAAGTAGAGATGAACCTTGTTTATTTTAACGGAGAGGCATTCACTTTTCCCCAGAAATAAATGCATCGCCGCATAAATATTTAATTTCTTCTTGTATCGGATGTCTGTATTATTATGTAGGGATGAATCTTGTTTATTTTAACGGAGTGGCATTTACTTTTCCCCAGAAATAAATGCATCGCCGCATAAATATTTAATTTCTTCTTGTATCGGATGTCTGTCTTAGTACGTAGAATAGAATCTTTTAATTCAACGGAGAGGCATTTACTTTTCTCCAGAAATAAATGCATCGCCGCATAAATATTTAAATTCTTCTTCTGTCGGATGTCCGTAGTATTATGTAGAGATGAATCTTGTTTATTTTAACGGAGAGGCATTTACTTTTCCCAAGAAATAAATGCATCACCGCATAAATATTTAATGTCTTCTTCTGTCGGATGTCTGTAGTATTATGTAGAGATGAATCTTGTTTATTTTAACGGAGAGGCATTTACTTTTCTCCACAAATAAATGCATCGCCGCATAAATATTTAATTTCCTCTTGTACCGGATCTCTGTCGTAATATGTAGAGTGGAATCTTTCAATTCGACGGAGAGGCATTTACTTTTCTCCAGAAATAAATGCATCGCCGCATAAATATTTAAATTCTTCTTCTGTCGGATGTCCGTAGTATTATGTAGAGATGAATCTTGTTTATTTTAACGGAGAGGCATTTACTTTTCCCAAGAAATAAATGCATCACCGCATAAATATTTAATGTCTTCTTGTATCGGATGTCCGTCGTAGTACGTAGAGTGGAATCTTTTAATTCAATGGAGAGGCATTTACTTTTATCCAGAAATAAATGCATCGCCGCATAAATGTTTAATTTCTTCTTCTGTAGGATGTCCGTAGTATTACGTAGAGGTGAATCTTTTTTATTTTAACGGAGAGGCATTTACCTTTCCCCAGAAATAAATGCATTGACGCACAAATATTTAATTTCTTCTTCTGTCCAATGTATGAAGTATTATGTAGAGTGGAATGTCGTAAAATTTCAACGGAGAGGTATTTACTTTTCTCCCTAAATATATGCATCGCCGCATAAATATTTAATTTCTTCTTTTGTTCAATGTATGTAGTATTATATAGAGTGGAATCTTGAATATTTCAACGGAGAGGTATTTACTTTTCTCCAGAAATAAATACTTCGCATAAATATTATATTTCTTTTTCTGTCGATTGGCTGTAGAATTATTTAAAGACCAATCGTGTTTATTTCAACGGAGAGGCATTTACTTTTCTCCATAAATAAATGCATCTCAAAATAAATATTTAATTTCTTCTTCTATATGATATCTGTCGTATTATTTAGAGACGAATCTTGTTTATTTCAACGGAGAGGTATTTACTTTTCTCTAGAACTAAATTCATCTCGGCATATGGCATATTTCAAACATAATTTTCAAAGCTATGCAAGCACTTGTCCTACTCTTTCACCAAGCGATGAATACCTTGACCATAGAATCCTTTGGTTGAAATAGGAACCGGTTTCGAACAAAGTCCGTGACTTCCCTGTTCAAGTTAAAACTGCGACCCTTCAAGGTCGTTTTCAGCCTACTAAATATGTGAAAGTCGTATGGCGGAAGATCCGTTCTATACGGATGGTTTTCGAATCTTGTCCATCAAAACTTCTCCAGATTCCCTCAAGGAAGTGCTTTTGTCTGTCCTTCACACGAGTTAATGACAAAGCATGTTCCCCGTACACTGCTTTCATTTTCCGATGCACTTCGCGAAATCCAACTCGTTCAGTCACTAATAAATAATAACACCGATTCGCTCTTTTTTATTTTCTTCAAGTCCGCAGACGTTGAGGAGTAACAGCAGCAACGAATTGCATTCCGGACTATGCCGTTGGCCGGCTGCCGCCGCATATGACGTGCTTCTGCGTTACTACCTATTGCTAGCCCATTTCTGCTGTAGGGATTACCTTTGTAACCTGTCGCTCTACCTTTACACGTAGGTTCACCACGCTTATACAATATTAAATCAAATTATAACGTTTGTTCATTTTTCATTTGTTCCACTCTTATAAAATAACTTTTTATATAATATTTGAGATTATAAATTTACTAGGTTGGAAAGTGTTAATAAAATACAGTAAAACCTGTGAAAAGAAATCTGTCAATTACTGGATACTGTCTTAAGCGAAAAAAGTGTTGATCTTTGCAAAATGTACATAATAATACGTGCGAAAAAAATATAAAACATTTAGAGCAGACGATGTGCCTGCTAATAAGGAAACCTGTCTATAACGGATTTTTCTTTCCTATGCGATTCCGACTTAAAAGATTTTACTGTATAGCATTTATCAGATTTTTATGTCTTCAAGCCATGGAATATGGATTAAAGACATTAATGATAACTCAAACAATTATATACAAATAGAGATTCATTAAAAAGTCAATATAGTTTAAATAGGCACAGGAAGAAAGAAATGTAGGGAGAGGCAGTATTTTATAACGGATGTGCCTCTGCATCACAGCGACAGCCCTGTGTACTTTTTAAAAAATAAATAAAATAAATAATAAAAAAGGCTGAAATGAGTATTTTTTATCAGAACCCATCGCACAAGACAATTTCTAACCGTAGAGGCGCAAAAATCTATGTTTTGCAGCAATTCAGTCGGGTCGAACCGAGCTGAGCTCGGCCGTACTTTTAGCTTTGAATACAGGGCCTGGCCATAACAACAATTTGTACGGGCCGGGCCGGTCCAAAAACTTTCTTCTATGCGTCAGGCTGTCTCAGGCTTGGAATTTTAACCTATGCAGATGCAGATCTCTAACCAAGGAATATTTTCTTTATACTAGGGGGCTCAGCGCCCTACTCGCTAACGCTCGCCAACCCCCCGTGAATTGCAAAGTAATTCACATGGAGACCACTACGCGGTCACAGCTCGCTTTGCTCGCGCGCCCCTTTTTATTTTTCTAGTAATTCTAGCCGGAATAAGTACTACAATAAATCATTTGAACATATGAAATTGACAAATTTTTAATGTAAAAAAGTAATTGAAAACTCCGTTGAAAACACAACTAAAAATGCATTTAGTTGATGCTATTAATGGGCATATAAATAATTTAAATACTATAAAAAAAGGATTTTGGAAACATAATTAGCACCTATAATATTGTACAGCACGGCTTAAACACTTACAACACGGCTTAAATACTTAAACACGGCTTAAACACTTACAACACGGCTTAAATACTTAAACACGGCTTATACTACGTGGTAGGAAGATAGTTTATCATCAATGATTGTTTAAATTTCGTTCAACATTTTATTATTCTAACTGATTATAGATTTCTGCAAAAGAAATTATTTTTACTTCAATAAAACGGCAACAGATGGCAGCAGGGGCATTGTAGAAAGTTTATATTTTATTATCTCCGATTTTTTGTGTGAGTGAAATTCGTAAATAAATTCTAAACGAATTCATTTGAAATTAACAATATTACTCATAATTAAAATGAGGAATCATCTCAGACGCTTTGGATTACGTTCATATTATTTTATTTTTAATAATTGCTAGCTTCAGTTACACTACTCTGACGCCATATTGGAGGCGGGGCTAACACAATCTTGTCTGTTCATTGGTCTGAGCTCTGGAAACTACGGTTGTTGCCAACGATAAGGTAGAAATTCAGCCCTATTTTCGCGCCACGTAAGATAAATATATATATAGATATTTGATAAAAATTAAGCTATACTTAATTTTTTTCTAAAACTGTCATCAAAATTAGATAAACTCCAAATAAATGAATACAGTTGAAGTAATGACTATGTATCTTTTTGAACATTAAAGGGATATTTTTGTATATTACTTTTAAATGCTAAAGGTGTAAAATTAACAACTATAATATAAATTAAAATAACTTTTATTAGTTGTTTTACATGTTTCGACTCTTCTGAGTCATTTTCAAAAACAAAATGAGAATATTCTAAAGCTGCACGGGCTTTGAAGTTATTATTTACATGTACTTTTTTAAAAAAATTACGCACGTTATCTATTATTTTTTACTTGATTGTTTATTTTCATATCTTTGAGCATGGAGTAATTCTAGCCACAGTTTCGGTAAATTAAAAGATGCCGCATCGTTATATATATCAGTTTAATTTACCGAAACTGTGGCTATAATTACTCCATGCTCAAAGATATGAAAATAAACAATCAAGTAAAAAATAATAGATAACGTGCGTAATTTTTTAAAAAAAGTACATGTAAATAATAACTTTAAAGCCCGTGCAGCTTTAGAATATTCTCATTTTGTTTTTGAAAATGACTCAGAAGAGTCGAAACATGTAAAACAACTAATAAAAGTTATTTTAATTTATATTATAGTTGTTAATTTTACACCTTTAGCATTTAAAAGTAATATACTATTACAAGGTGTTATATTTTATTATATTGGGATATTTTTGATAAAACTAAATTATTACATTAAAATCGTATCTTTCGAAAGACTCTGTGTTTTATCAGTTTACATATATGAATACACTTTAGTACTTGCAAAATTATACTTCTAGAACTGAAAGATTTATATTCTTATCGATTATGGGTGTAGATGTTCAAGACAAGCTATCTTCAAATTCAGTGTCATTATTTCAAAATAAATAATTCCTCAACTGTTTCACATAATCTTTCATCATTCTTTCAATAACCACTATTAACATCAATAATAATACAACACATATTATTGTGAAATTGCATTTTTTCAAAGATCCTCACACAATTGTCAATCAATTTAAATATATGAGTATACATTAGTAAGTATAAAATCATACTTCTACAACTAATAGTTGTACATTCTTAACAGTTACGTCTGCATAAGATGAAGAGGTCTACAAATTCAGTCTCTCTATTTCAATTTTATTTGCGCCCGAAAGTTTAAATGATTGTATTTATCCGAGGCGTAGCGCAATATACGACAATGGGTAATTTCACATTATCTACGATTTTCATTCCGTGATATGACGCAATGTATTTGAGTGCGCTCGTTTACCCCCTCCCTCCCCCCTCCCCCTTCGATACACCAACATCCACATACGTGTAGATAAGTAATTGCATTTTATCATAGAATTAGAGAAAAATAGAAAGAGCATTTTGGTGAAAATTTTTGATTTAAAGAAGAATTAAAAGTGCAATCTTTACTTAAATAAAAAATCTATTTGATACATTTGTATACAAGAGTTTTCAGTCTTTATAAACAATATTTTTCGATCGTTGTTTTCGTAAATTTATATTTTGAATTCGATCTGAGTTCTTGTAAAATTTCTCTTTTACTCGGATGCGAGTCCACTTACTCTTTTTTGTCTTTCATTCGATCTCATGGGAAATCTTCATTCACTTCAAAGTTGAAAATGTCTCTACGAATGAAAATGCAATCTACTATTGCTGTTATTGGGATAATGTGTGAAAAACTAGAAATAACTTATGTGTGGTAATCAATACTACGCAATCAGCTTTTTTTTAATCATTATTTTTAGCATATAATGAATTAGTTGATTGTATATATCAATATATAAGAATGAATACATCTCTGAGTGTTCATTTTTTAACAATAAAACAAGCATCAAAGTACTTTTATATAGCAAATTCCCATATATATTTTTAAAAATCGTATTTTAACTGAAAAAGGAGATTAGGTGCTCGAAATTTTTTCCAAAATTGGTCGCAGGTATATTTTGCGTTTGTCTTTCACATGATATATCGTATCACAAACTCACTTTCAGCAATAAATTTCATGTTACGAGGTATTTTTACATTAATATTTCTGGAAAATGGTCTCTGGTATAACAACTAACCTTCACCCGCCATACAGATCTTCATAAAGTAAAGTCCCACAACATGAAACTTTTGAAAAAAATACAGATAAACTAAGAGTAAATGGTTTCAAAATCAAGGAACACAGAACACTCGCTTTGAAAATATGATTCAAGTGATTCTGCTATCTAGCCCATCTCCCCACTGAAAATTGACCCAGGAAGCCGAAATGCACGTATGCTTGACATTTGAGAAAATAAGCTAACTAGTTTAATTATTGTTTTCGAAACTGTTATCGTTTTAATATATTACTGGAAATATCTCTGTACTTTATTAAATAATGTCTGACGGAGAAGAGCCTGCGCCCTCTCGATCTGTCACTTCAAAAATTCAGTTCAAAACACCAAATTTGACATAATTTTATTATATATCCTTTGTCGTTATTGAAAACTGTAGAACACTGTCCAATTTCATGATTTCCGAAAAAGAAAGCCTGCAATAGTTCTTGCCTTTATGAATAAAACTGAATTCAGGAATGTGTAAGAAAGTGGCGTTGTATTAAAGAACATCCTTAAATAAAACACAGTGTGTGAGACTATAATATTCATGATAATGGGATAGTTTAGATACAAATTTAATCCTGCATTGCTTATTTTTGAAAACAAAAGTTTGACGCTCTGCCTCAATTTTCCACCGTGAGTCAATATATTCAAAACCAAACGATTTGCGTCTGATGCCATTCTCATCCTTGCATCGAGAAGAAAGTAGAATTATTCCTGCTAGAGATGAGACGGGCTCAGCCCGAGCCCGGGCCCGACACGGGCTCGGGCTCAATTTTTATACCATCCTTCGGGCCCGGGCGGGCTCGGGCTCATTCCTTCTGAAACGGACAATTTTATTTATTATCATATAGAAAAAATAAAAATAACTTTTTCCTCTAAAAAATTACAAATGCCATTTCAAGTAATTTTAATGTTATTTTGAGCAGAATGAATAGAAGGCGAAACAGAAATCTTATTTTTCTTTTCTAGTATTAGTAAGTTATCTTAATTGAAAATTTACGATATTTGCGACATGTCTGACGACTGGGTGATATGGCGCCAATAATATTTGTTGCTATATTTTCGTTTGTGCAGTAGAATATTTTTTAATTGGGACGTTTATTTTATTTTATTTTATTATATTAGAGATCTAATGCGAGATGAATATTTTTTTTTTTAGTTTTTAGTCAATCAGCATTAGTTTAGGTTTGCAAATTTTTAGTCTTTTATTGTGTGCGCGTTATACTAGCTTTTCATATGAAAACAACGTTAGTGATTCAATTTTTAATTATGAACTCTGCTCATGCTAAAGCTCTGCTCTGCACATTTACGAAGTCACTTTCATTCGTAAGTACATATAATTGTCATGTATTGTTATTTTGATAGAAAGCAATCGAAGAGTGTTTCAACTTTTTCTATAAAAGCACAGGATTTCAGATAACGGTGTCAAATTTTTAATTTCAGCTGATTTTCAAGAACACAAAATATTGTTTTAATTCAAGAATCAATTATAAGTTACGAAATACGTCTTTTATAAGAAACAGAAAACGTTGTTCGATTCTTCGTCATAGAAATAGTAATTTCTACAAAATTCCTTTATTTATTTATAAAGCACACATCGTTAACGTGTCCATCAGATTTACTTATTGGGAGAGAGAAATATTTATATCCTTTTAAGGAAGTACATTTTATTTGATACTAAACTTCTTTTTTGATAAGAGAGAATGTAAATTTCGTGTACGGGATGAACAGTTATTTTCGCGTACGAAGTTTTAAAAAATGTGATATTACTTTTAAAACAATTTTTAAATATTATGCAATTTTTTTCAGTATCGGGTTCGGGCGGGCTCCGGCTCTAATTATACGAAATGTTTCGGGCTCGGGTGGGCTCGTATTTAAAATCATCGGACTCGGGTGGGCCCGGGCTCCGAAAAGAGATCCCGAACTCATCTCTAATCCCTGCCTATCTCACATATTCATCGCGCTGAGCAAAAGTTCTAATAGGATTTCAATTGGCAAAAATAATTGTTTAATCTTCGGCAACAGATTCCAGAAATCATTTGGCTACTTTTCGAATAAACAGACTCGTTTATTTGAAATACAAATAATGTGCTTTAGAATTTCTTTTTTGGCAATCCGTTTATGCAAGTGTGGAAGAAATGTATTTTTATGTGTAAATCTTGTGAATATAAAACGATTAAATGCGTAGTAAATCACCAAACAAGAAAATGGTTGGCGGCATAATGATACGCGTTCGCTTTTTTATGAGCATTGGAGTAAGTTTTTGTTGTCAATTATAATTTAAATATCATATTTTGTTTGATAGCGTTTGTTAATTGATATATATATATTAAACTACGAAAGGTTGTCAAAATTGTATGCAATTAAACTTTACCATATTTTATGCGTTTTTTAAAATATTCCAAAACGGTCCTTAAATCTATTATTATATTGTTCAATTGAAACTTTTTCAAACAACAATGAAAACCTTTTACAAAAGCTTAGAAATTTTAAAATAATAAGAATTTATTTAAATAAAAACTGATGCAGATACATTTAAATATTTCGTTTAGTACCGAAAACAAGTGACAGTTGTTTATAACAACAGCTGCAGTTTGCTTTCTCAGTAAACGAAAGTGACTGAAATTATTTAGAAATGTACAAGTACTTGATCATATAGGGCGCATTGTGTAACAATTTAATTCATAGTCTGAAACATGATTATCACAATATGAAACAAAGTACATAGGACTTACCCCAGTATCCAGTATCGTTCTTCATCTAGCAAGCGAATTCAAAAACAGAATAGTCAAGTCAGCTGGGGAGTTAATTTCAACGTCATGATGCGCAATTACAAAGATGCCCTAAACTTTTCAAGATTTGCATGAAACTGGTCCATATTCGTTGGGAACGCTGGAGGGTAATGGAGATGAGAAACAGTTCCCGGTAATAATATACCTTCCTTAAACTAAAATTTATTATTCCTCAAGGTTTTACTTATCTGAAGTACTTTTTACTACTGACAAGCGAAGAAAATCTATTTTTAGAAATAACTTGTCCGATTGTTGTGCAATTGTTGAATTAAATGCCACTGTTATTTTATAGTGTTGTAGAAAACAAAAATGTATTCTTTCGAAAATAACCTACTCATTCGTGCATTCAACACTGACGCGTGCGAGTAAAGTTCATTGTTAGAAAAAGCTTTAAATTGACTGTCCAATTCTTGAACTAAACGTGATTATTAATCGAAAGTTTTATTCGTCAGCCCAAATCCTGCATTTATCCAACATAACTAACATTGCGATTGTTTAATTTTAATTAAAATATCGCCATTGTTGATATTCTCATACATTTTAACCGCATTGTTGCCTGTATCATTATGACGTCATCACTGCGCGTCGTACAAATTTGTGCTTTACAAAAGCGATTGACTTTTAGAAGTTTCATTTCTAACATACGTTTTTTTTGTATCCACTGTTCATACTCTCATACGCTTAGAACTATGTAATCATACCTGCTAGAGTCAAAAATTCTTGCCAAGCTTGGCAAAATATCGACAAATTTGGTGCCAAAAATACCGCCCTAACAGAAAACTTATGAAAATGGAACTTGTATATAACGGCATTTATAATGCATTTTCATTGTGTTCAAATTGCAAGCAATTGCATAATGGTAACGAATTCATCGTCAGACTTAAAGCTTCAAAACCACAACTAACCTCGCACTTATCACCAGTCTTTTGAGATTCCATCGAAAGAGTTTTGCTGAGTACTCAAATAAGGCTAATCCTATTATCTGATTCCTCGGCGATGTATATCACGTATAGTGTGACCTTACGCAGTGTTTTAAGCTTAATGGCGTATAACACTACATAAAATACTTAATATTGCTGTAATATATATATATTTTTAATTTCACTAGTCTCCCTGTTATAAACACCTTGCCGCTTTTAGATAGATTTCGTAAAAATACTATCTATTACATTCTCCCCTATGTTGAAATTTCTGAAAAATTTTGGCAGATGTACGCCGATCATGATCTTTAGAACCCAAAACCATCCTCAGTTCAAAGCTTTATATATATATATGTTGTGTTCTGCTATTTTTTTTAGCTCCATCCCACAGTCGATGACAAAAATATGGCAAGGTTCTCAAAAATTAATGTAGTCGTATTATGAAATTTAAGCAGCAGTAGCCGAGTAAAATGTAGATCGAAGAAAAAAAAGAACAAGATTGCACTCCAATTCATTTATTTAAACCCAATCATCTTTAAACCTCGGGAGAGTGCTCTCTCTTAGTAAATTTTTATGTTGAAAAATATTAGAACTCTATTAGCTGTCTGATTGCTCACTACAACGCCAGCAACATTTTATTTTAACACTCACTTCGACGGCAAAATCTCTTCTCTCTCTCTTTGTCAGCTCGTTGTAAGAGAGGAGTGCGCAAGAATAATTTCGTAACACATGACCTACACTGCTCAAAACAATTAAAGGATATTGCAGTTTTAGGTGGATTTTGTATCTGGGAAACTTTTTAGCTGATTGATACATGGTCGACAGACATAGTAGGTTATATGAGAATAAATTACACATGTTTGGCAGAAAAAATGCATTTTATTGCGCATTTGTGTACAAAAGGAAAAAAACACAATTTGTGCATATGAGAAAAAAAGAATAAGAAAAGGTGTTTTCTTCAAAGAAAATCATTTTCAGTAGGGGGTATGGTTTCCACGGGCGGCCAGCAACATTGAACACCTTTGAGGCATGGACTCAATGAGGCTATTAATGACGAGTTGGGGTATTCTGCCCCACTTTTCCAGAAGAGCTCTTTCCAGTTCTTGGAGAGTTTGTGGGGGTTGTTGGCGGCCAGAAACTCGTCTTCCTAGAGCGTCCCAAACGTGCTCGATTGGATTCATGTCTGGAGAACACGCTGGCCATTCCATTCGAACGATTCCTTCCTCGAAAAGGAAATCCTCCACCAGGTTTGCACGATGTGGCCTGCAGTTATCGTCCATTAAAATGAAGTTATCTCCGATTGCTGCAGCGTAAGGGACTACAATAGGTCTGAGGATCTCATCCCTATATCGGCGACCAGTCAGAGCTCCATCTCGAATGATGTAGAGGTCAGTGCGCCCGTCAATGGAGATGCCACCATACACCAACACTCCTCCACCGCCAAATCTGACACTTTCGTGCACGAACGCAGGATTATTCCTACTGCCACGGTCCCTCCAGATGAAAATACGCCTATTATCCGGATGCACAGAAAAACGGGACTCGTCAGAAAACAGAATATTGCTTCATTCATTTCTCCTCAAGTTGACATGCTCGGTTGTTCACTCCCTGCGGTCGCGACGATGCCTCGATGTTAATCTAACACATACCATCGGTCGGCGAGCATACAGACCTACAGCATGAAGCCGGTTTCGGACAGTCTGAGTTGAAATCGTGGTGCCTGTAGCCGAGCGAAGGTGTTGTTGGAGAAGAGTAGCGTTCATGTTTCGGTGTCTCAGAGCTGTTAACGCTAAATACCGATCTTCATTGGGCGTTGTTGCCCGTCTACGACCTTGCCCTGGTCTTCGGCCTGCAGATCCACTCTTCAAAAAACGGTTCCAGATCCTGGAAATGACACTTTGTGACACTCCAATGGCTTGCGCTACATCGGCTTGAGTTTGGCCCCCTTCTAACCTACCAACAATTCTCCAAGCTTCTGAATCTGTCAAATGACTTCGCTGAGACATCGTACTCATCGAAACAAAGCAATCACTGAATGCCGATCATCCTTGTCTTCATTCTCTTTTATCCAGTAGAAAGTCAAATTTCATTCGCTGCCGCTGAAGCGACGTTTTTGACGTCGAACTCAAAATTTGCATACTCCACAGTTTGAAAACCAGAAAAATTTGCATTTGTGATTCTCTTCTATTTTCGGCAAAAAAAATTTCGTTTATATCTTTATTTTATATAAAACTTCAAATATCCTTTAATTGTTTTGAGCAGTGTATTTTAACCAATGCATGTTCAATTTCGCCGGAAACTAACTTTTACCTATGAATTAATGTTGAAGAAATAAGTCTCTCTTATGCTTTTGGCAGGAAAAGATTTTCTGGAATATTATAGAAATTAAAAAACGCGGGAAACTAATAGAATAATTTTCGGCTTTTGCGTATGGAGAATATAAGTTTCTCGATGACAAAACAATTTAAAAGTATGATTTTTTTAGACTATAAGAAAGGGAAAGTGGTGAATTTACACATATTAAAAGAAATAAAAGAGATTTAAATACGGGAATAAATAGGAAATATTTAAAACAATATAGAATTTAAGAAAATAGGTTTTTAAGAAGAAATACTCTTATGAAATGTGATTTTTACATCTTATTAGTCGGAATATGAAAAATGAATTTAAATAAATTAGGTTAAAAAATGTTTTAAATATGGACAGTAATGGAATATTTTTAAGAAAGGAAATATTTTAATTAACAAGTGTTGTAAATACAATATTAAAGAAAGGAATTTTTTATATAATAAATTTAATAGGGTATGGAATTTTTATTTATGTAATATAAATATATATATATATATATATATATATATATATATATAATATCCCTTTTTAGGGACACGATAACTACCATAATTCTGCATAAATCTCTTCCAAACTGATACATAAAATCAAGGGGCAGAAAATCTCTCAAGTTCGTTAATGGGCAAAATCGGACCAAAAGGGTGGAAATGGGAAGTGTTTTTTTTTAAACAGAAAAAAACCCATATTTTCTTAATTATGATACATATTGAATCCGTTTAAAATTATTATTACTTCTAGGAAAAGGGCCAAACATTTACGTATGACAGATTTTTGATAACATTATAAATGGTCTCTAGGGGCGAAACAAATAAGGTTTTAAGAAATAAGAAATTAATAACGGCGTCCATTCACAAGATATCAATTTCTATTAAATTTATTATAAGTTTTCTTAATATCATCTACAACTTTTATATTGACAAGTTTTTGATTGGACCAACTCTTACAGAAAAAAAAATTAAAAACAAAAAGATGTAACGCGGAAAGCCCCCACCCCTATAAAAATAGATTTTACCAGCGCATCGCATCACGTGAAATTTGTACTTAACTTCGAAATCTACCTGTGTCTGTAAGCTTAGCCGGGAGAGATTTCTTTTTTAAAGATTTAACTTATTTAAAGACTTAAGAAATTGAGATTTTTTAACAAATGACATAAACAGATTTCAAAACAAAATCTATGAGCTATTATGCTTGTTTATGTATGAATTTATAAAAAATGGCTTCTGATTACACGTATTAGATAAGTTTCTTTTGACATCATAAATAGCTACTTTATTTTGAAAACATTTAATACTTAATGAAAAAATTTCTTGTGTGTGCGAAACAGTAAGTAAGCTGCCAGAAAGTACCTTTTTTTTCGTCCAAAGACCATTTTCCCTATCTCGCTAAAGCCCCTATAAGAGACAAGTACCTAATCATATAGAGCGCTTCCAGTAACGCCTTAATTCATAGTCGGAAACTTGAAACGTGATACAATATAAAACAAAGTAGATAAGACTTACCCCAGTAACTTTCTTTATCCAATGGGAAAAACTAATCAGTTAATAGTCCAGTCATGCAGTGGAGGTTAATTTCAACGGCATGATGCACATTTACAAAGATGCCCTTAACTCTTTAATGTTTGCAGAAACCTGGTCGATATTCATCAGGATCTGTGGAGTGTAACGGATATGAGAAACAGTTCAAAGCCCTAAAATTTCTACACTAAACTAAAATTGAGTATTCCTCAAGACGTGGTACACTTTGCTATTGGCGTACGAAGAAAATTCATTATTAGAAGTAACTTGTTTGATTTGTTGTCCTATTGTTGTATAACAAACAACTGTTATTTTACAGTATTATAGAAAACAAAAATGCATTCATTCGAAAAGAACCTACACTAATACAGTAAAATTCATTGTTAGAAAATGATAAACGATGCTTGTCCAATTGTTGAACTAAACGCAATTGTTATTAGAAGGTTTTATTGACCTCGCTTTGTATGTATGGCTCAAAGCTTGCAACAGCCGATCTCTACTGATTATTTGGCACACTTATAGATCTTGCATAAGAATAGAAATGAAAAAAAAAAATTGGCCGGATCCGCGCATTAAAACATCCCCCAAATCTTGCATTTTTTCAATAGAAATATTTCTATAAATTTTCTTTTTTTTCAAAATGGCGATCGTCAGCAGTGCCGGTCCTGGCTAGCATTGAACAACCGAAAAGGCTCTTTGTCTGGCATATTTTATACCGCAGTGCCAGATTAACTATTGGAAATATGGAAAGACACATCTATGTACTTTTCTTCTTTCTATACCGGTGCAATTAGTTTAAAGAAATATCAATAATACCCCTTTCAAAAAATTATTTCTTATTGCGTATTTTTTTTCTTCCCGTCTGTTTAAGTCCGCATCAACCTTACTTATATAGGTACGAAAAAAAATTGCGATTTCTTTTTGAATTTTTTTTATTATTCTTTTAAATTAAATTTCAAACATTTAAGATTCAAAAAATTCTTTAGTTAGAACCAAATTTATAGACCAAATTAAGGTTAAACGAATTAATCTTGTGTTTTGCGCGGTTATAATATACTCCTAGACTTTTCTAACTAATAAGTAACTTAGCACAAAAATTTTTGGGCAAATTTTATTTTTTTTAAATAATTTAAAAAAAAAAAAACATTTATTATCCGAAATCTTCGTTAAGGGGCTACTTCACTCACGCGAAAACACGGGTTCGATAATATTAATGGTATGGGACATTTTTTAATAACTAATTTGCATTTGAATATTTCTAAACGATTTTTTCTTGCATTGAATAGGTTGGCCTCTACAATCGCCCCTTTTTACTTTTTCGATTTTGTTTGTGGTTTTTTTTTAATAAGGATACTTTCACTTTCGGACCACAAACAAAATCAAAAAAATAAAAACTAGTATGTTCTGGCCATCACAAAATTTTCTTCTGTATAAATCATATCGTCTGCAAACAAAAATTAAATGACAATCTACAATTTTCAGACGCAGTTATCGCGGAAATCATGAAAAATATAGCATAGCAATAACACCTGTTGGGCGGTATACACCCAACCTTATAATGATATATTTTTGTCAAAGTTCTACAGAATATAAAGTTTAGTGAAATTCCGAGAACGAGTTATTGAGATATAGCTATAGCGAAAATCGTGAAAAAATCAGTATAGCAGCGTCACCTGTTGGGCGATTTAGACCAATACCTAATTAGTGTCTATTTGTGTCAAGGTCTAACAGAATATGAAGTTTGATGAAAATCCTTGCATTACTTCTTCAAATAGAGCTATTGCGGAAATCGTGAAAAATTCAACATAGCAGTGCCATATGTTGGGTAATTAACACCAAAAACGAATCAACACTCATTTATATCCAGGTTTAACTGAATCTAAAGTTTCATAAATTTCCGTGCATTAGTTCTTGAGGTATAGCGCACAATTTTTTTTTTTTGTCACAGACAGACATTTTTGAAAAATAGTCCAATCGTATTCAGGACCTTCTAAAACGTATAAATTCGTCGAAAACCGGAAGTGAAAGTTTTCATGAATCCAGTACTTAAAATACAAGAAAGTAAAAACGGCGATTGTAGCGATCGACCTCAGCTATCCAATGCAAAAAATAAAATATAAAATCGTTTAAAAATATTGAAATGCAAACGAGATATTTAAATAAAACTGACCGATAGGATTAACATTGGCGAACGAGCGCTTTCGCGTAAGTGAAATAACCCCTTAATTGAAACAGGGGATTTATTGTCCAATTAAAATGCCAAGTGGCTACTTTGTATTAACGTGCGAATCCAATAAAACATTCCTTACATGAAATTTCGTTCTTTAGTCGAGTCACAAAATAGTCAATAGAATCTTCGTTAACTGAAACATTCGTTAGCCAAGATATCACTATATTCACTTACGAAATTAATTAGATTTACGAGATTGTAAAAGAAAGGACTAGTAGAAAATAATTTCTTCTTGTTATTTTAAGAATTTTAAGACGTCAACCTAAATTGTTTAGAAAAAAAGTGACATAAAAAATACAAAAACGAAATAATTAAATAAAAATTAAAAATAAAGTAAATTTTATTACGATTGTATCATAATGACGTACTTTACACTTGCTACACTATTTCATCCATTGTGATATCAGATCTCATGATACTACGCAAAGATCGGAACTACTCGAATTATTAGTAAAATTATTCTATTTTTAGTTAATATAGTGCACAAAACTATTTATTTTTTGTTTGTAAACTAGGATTTATTGTTAATTAATGACAATTCATTAAAATTTACCTGAAATCATGGATTATCATGCGAAATTCGAAGCATCTTATATGTGAAAAATTGTGATACTGAGGTAATGGGTATGCATTGTTGAATTAAACAATTGTCTTTATTGTTGAATTTCTCGCCGTGAATGAAAATATTTTTAGCAGCGGATGTAATTGTTGCGAATTTTGGAATAACAATGAAGAGATTAAAAAAAAATTAGATTCTGTGATTATTGAAAAAAGAATAAGATATCGTTATTGAAATGCATTGTTGCGGCAAGTTTCCTTCAAGAAAAGGAGATTTTAAATCGACCATTTGCAGATAGCGTAATGCAAATCTAATAAATTTAAGCGTTAAAACTCTCAAATCAAGAAATTTCCACCATAAAGTCATACAAACAAAAACTAATCAGTACCAATTTTTATTAAGGTCTAATTGGATATAAAATTTTATTAAATTGCGTGCGTTAGTTCTTGAGATACATTTGAGAGTCAATGTGCAAAATGTCATTTCGATTGTATTGATAGAATGAATATTTAAAAAAAAAATAGAAAATAAAAACATAGGTCTGACATTTGTTATGGTAGAAAGGACAGAATAAAAAAAAAACGAAAATTAAAATGAGTTAAAAATTGACTAAAAAATTTCATGTTTACATACAGAAATCAAGTTGAAAACAGTGTAAAAATATTTTTACAAAAAAAAAAATGAAAAGGAAAGAAAGAAAGAAGGAAAGAAAAAGAAAAATAACTACCGATTTTAAAAGAGATTTTTAATTGCCAAAAAGTGTTGCCGTCTTTTAAAATAACAGTACATTTAAAAATGGCATTTACTCTGTTTACTTTTCAAAAGCAAAGAAAAATATAATTGTTATTTAAAATACCTTTTTGGGATTTCTAAATTCATTTCTCCGTTTAATGATAAATCCGTTTTAAGTATTTAGCCTAACATAGTAAATTTTGTCCTCTGCAACTTTTGATTTTTTAGTGATTTTTAGCGTTTTTTTTTTGTTTTTTTTTGCATTCAGGGGAGGTTTTTGAAGTTTTTTCAATTTGAAATGCGATTTTCAATGTGATTTTTAGCGATTTAGAACGTTGATTTTTTTACATTCGTGAAAGAATATTGGTTACAATGTTTTAGTCGCTGTACTAAATTTTGTCTGCGATTATTTAATTTTTATTTTTTCTGCGGGTTTTTTATTTTACGTTCGCGTTGATTTTTCCACATTAGTAAAAAGAAATTCGCTTTTAAATGTTTAGCCCGATGTAGTAAATTTTGTCCGCTTTTTAATAAATTTTTTTTCGGAATTTGTACAGCGAGCTCTGAATTTTTCGCGATTTTTTTTCATGATATTTTTCATGCTTCGCAGCAATTTTTTGACATTCGTAAAAGAAAATCCTACTTTAATCGGTTAGTCCAATATAGTAAACTTTGCCCTGTTCGAAAATGTCGTATTATCATCGGAAACACACCTTTCAGCATCAGTTTTATAATTCTCTCCTGTTAGGAAATGAGTCAAACAGCGATTACAAAATTCCCCGTTTTGTTACTTAAAGGGAAAAAAACTACCGATTTTAAAAGAGATATTTACTTGCCGAAAAGTGTTGCCTTCTTTTAAAATAACGATACTTTTGGAAGTGGCGTTTAAATCGCTACAAATCGGACAAATCTCTTCGCCGTAAACGAGATAGTCAAAACATGCATCGTATTTTTCATTTTCTTCTGAAAATGCGGTAAAACACTGGAATTTACGAATCGAGAACTGTTCACATTGTTTTTTCGAATCTGGGACGTTGGGACAACATATAACTTTATGGCCTGGGGATTGTACTTCAAGTATCAGAATGACGGAGCATTTTTAATTCATATGCGACGATAACTGAAACACGGGGGAAAATACCACCGTAGAAGAATATTAATTCTTAGATATGTTGATCCTGCGTTTATATTTTTAATATTTGGACCCATCATTTCTTTTTTAGTATTTATCGTAGAAATATTGTCAAATCGTATTTAGAAAGTGGATCGTTTGAAAAAAAAAAAAAAGAAGAAGAATGAAAATACACACAGAGTATTCTTTGTATGTTATGCTAATGCATACTAGGTAATTAAATTTAAATATTGAATTGTAATTACTATATTCTTATATTAGAAAATTTTGTTTCATTTTGCAGATGTTATATGAAAATAATGCGATAACCTCTTAAAATTAGCATTACACTGTCTAGTGCTATGTATTAACTCTGATACTATCACATTGCATTAGATTTTAAAAATTAAATGAGGCTATTATTCAACTAAGAAATTCTAGGATTAGTTGTTTTGCAAATGACACATTGATATTTTGGTAAGAAATTGACGTGAGAAGATTAATGCCAAAAGTACACATCCGTGTACGTAAAATGCGTTTATATCTTCTACCCTCTCATTTCAACCCCCTCTCCCAGAAATTTTATTTGTTATTTTGGAGCCGGAGATGAGATAAATACGCCAATTGAAAACAGTGGAAAACTTCATAGTCCATCATTGTCCCATCAATGTTTTCTCTTATTTCTCATGAATTTGAGGGTGCTTTACACATTAATAACGAGTACGTCACATATTTTTAATGGTATTGTAGAACTTCGTTGATGAGTTTGTAATAAATATTTGAACTGTATTATTATTAAAAACAGGTGTTCACTTGTTAATGTCTGTACATTTATTATTTGTACATTTTACCAATTCTTTCAGACATTATTTAAAAAAGCTTGGTTAAAAATCCTTACTAAAAACGTCCCCCATTTAAAAAAATGTAAAAACCGTCTTCAATAAAAATCTCTACAAGTTCACAAAAGCGCTTTCACCCCCCGCTAGGGCATCATCAGTTGTGATCTTTAACTTTCCTCTTCTCCTTTATATACATGACTGCTGGTCGAAGAAGAGCTCCCCCTATCGGCATTCAATATTCTCTCTCTATCTCTCCCCCCCCTTCCAACATTTTTCTCAGCGGCAATCAAGTATCGAATGTACCATGTTATTGCATGCGACTTTGGATGTATTGATTTCTATTGATTCTCTTATTAATGCGTTATGTAAGTTTCCGTAGTTTGCTATTTTCTGAATTTGTAGGGTTTCAAGTTTTATTGGGGTTTTAGTGTTTAACCTTGCAAGAACTGTTGACTGTTTATTGAGTTTTATATCTCGGATATGTTCTTTCAATCTTTCTTCTATTTTTCTCATCGTCATTCCTATGTAAGTAACCTTTTCATTTCTTCTGTTTAGACAATTTATTTTGTATATTCCTGCTCTTTGTATTTCCTCATATTTTTCTATTTCATTTCTTATTGATTTGAAGAGGGATGGATTGGGGGTTGATGGGACAATTTTTCCTAATTTTTCCTAATTTTTCAAATTCTTGTTTTATTTTCAAATCTACAAATTCAGAAAATAGCAAACTACGGAAACTTACATGAAGCATTAATAAGAGAATCAATAGAAATCAATACATCCAAAGTCGCATGCAATGACATGGTACATTAATTGCAGTTAAATCTTCATTGAAAAATATCAAGTCAAACATATTCTTTATTTTCTCGAAGTTTAAAAATAATTCGTAAACAAAGTGTCCGGTGACTTTTGGCTGTATAGTGGATATCTAAAACGAAAGATATAGATTATTAAAATTTTTGATTAGTTTGTACTATAGAAAGCTGGACCTCACTAAAACTTCGTAAGAAATGTGCTTTTAAATTGGAGAATTTGGTGCAATCGGAGTGTGCTATAATTTCTGGCAATGGATTTCTGGCAATTTTCAACAAATAAAAATAATAACTACTCTGGTGCTAAAAATGAAGAATATACATAATTCCTATTTGGAAAAATTAGCAATTTTAAATTATTCTTTTTATTAATACCAGAGGATCCAACCCGCGCTTCCCTGATTATTGAACTGAACATACTGCCCAGGTGCAGAAACGCGTATGGAAACCATATATTTCTTAAAAATTAAAAACTCTAGTAGAATTTTTATATTTAATTATTTTTTTTAAATTTCACATTAACAATACCAAAAAGCATTTTTATATGAAAAAAATAAGTTATGTATTGAAATAAATCTTTGAAATTTATTAAAAGTGATATTTTCGCTCTCTCTCTGCATGACAAAGATTAACAGCCTAAGAAATCCAAATTATTTTGCTGCATACAGCAGCTATTTTGATTCTGATTATTTCACTTATTAAACACGTACTCCGACAGCATATCTTCTAAATTTGTATTTTATAATATTTTGTTTAATTATTTATTGATTAAATGCTAGTTTTGTTATGGAATATTAGTTGGAAACAAACGTTGGTATTTTTATATAGTTTCAACTACAAACAAGTTAAACTTCTGTAATTCAGTTTCACCCAATACCGTTTTTTTTTTTTTTAAATTCATGCTTCTAAATTATATAGTTTTAAAACCATAATAAATGAGTGGATTGAGATGAAGTTTTCAGAGAAATTGCATTTTTATGTGCATTATGTTTTTAATTCGATGTAGTAAAAATTAAAACATTGGCATGCTTAGAAGTAATTAAATTTTCGTAAAAGTAGAAAATGATTTTTCTTTGCGACAGTTGATCTGGCGTCAACCTTAATTGCGGATTTACTTTATAATATAGATTATCAAAGTTTGTTTATGATAGTACCACAATATATTTTGAAAGAAAATTATTCACACAAAGCAATAGTTGACACTTCAAAATCGATAGTTTACAATTTATCGATTGCTCTTATTTCATATCAAATCACTCCTCAGATATTTTACAATAACAACTCATTTTAATTGTTTAAATAATGCGGGTATATTTTTTCATCAATCATTAAGCAATGTTCAGTTCTTCATGAGTAGGTAACTTTTTTGTTATGATAAAGACATTTAGCACGTAAGTATTGACTCATTTACAGACGTTAAAAAAAAAAGTGCTACGTTTTAGTAAAAAAGTAGTTATTTAGATTACACCGTTTTTCCATTAAGAAGATGATATGCCTAGAAACCTACGATAAACATTTTTATGAAAAAAGACTAAGTATATGTTTAATTAGTTCGATTACTTAAGGTGTGTGTTGTTTATTGTCGTATTTGCTTATGCAAATGTTAAACATTTTGATCCCATTGGCAATAAATCTTACTGTAATTTTTGATTATTATATTATATCAGTTGAAATTTAGTTGAAATAGAATGAAATGATTTATAACGTTGTAAAATAATTAAAAATATGTTTTAGTTGTTAATGCAGTTGCTACATTTTTATATATATTATGAATACCTACTATCAAAAAGCATACCAGTTTTTTAATTGATATTGAAAGGATAAAAGTTATAAAGTAATTTGGAAACTTAAAAAAAAGACGAAAAACAAGAATCCAGTGACTGTTATATATCTTAATTTGGACTTAAGGCCTGAACTCAGAAGTGAACTAAAATAGGGAAATTTACCAGAAAACTGCTAAATTGAACAATTAAATATTTAAAAATCCGAAAAATATTGTTCTCTTTGAACCAGCTTTTGTTGTTAAGAAATAATCTGAAGTACGCAAAACTGATAAACAGGTAAATTACAAGCATATATATATATCAGGTAAAAATTGAAGCATAAAATCTGACAAATATTTAGTTTTAAATAAAAATGAATTGTAGATGATTTGTGCGTGCATAACTCTACCTTTAGTAAACCGACACTACACGGAAATCTAGAATGCAGTAAGTTTATATGTGATTATGAATTAAATAGAAAGCGATATTTAGCAAAAGAATTTCATAAAATAACATAATTGTGGTATAACGAAATATCTAGAACTATTCTAACCATGAAGTATTTTTGTTATTTTATGTGACGCTTAATTCAATAAGTAAGAAATAATTAAAGGTTGCTTATTTTTAATGAATTTTATGTAGGCCTAATAATCATGCCGAATTAATATTCTGTCTGTAATATCTAACACACGATTCATTTTTTTAATGCTTCAAGAAATTGTTTTTTATTTTAAAGTTGTTGTAGATTATTCATAATTAATAAAGACGCAAATAGTTTTTAATTTATGTTTGATAACATATCTATTGAAAATTAAAGGCTTAGAATTCTTATTCAAATCTCAAAATCATGGAGACAGATAAAGTATTAATTCTTGGATTTTATGTCAGCAAGCAAATTTCATCTACTGGAAGAATAAAATCTTACCTATCAAATAGAGCCAATATAGCAAGTAGAATATTATTTACTTTTGCAGAATACTATACAAAATATTCAAAAAAATTCGATCGAGTTACTTTTTGTATCACAGATGAAGTAAATCATGTTTTTGCGAATGGTACAGGAATAATAGGGAGGTTAAATCGATCAAATATGGATATTTGTGTTCAAGTAGTTCCTATGGACGAAATAAGCAAAGAGAGCGTGGATTTCTCTTACCCGTATGAACTTCATTCTGCTACATTTGTGACTCGAAAGGCAGAATTTAAACCGAGCCTTTTTGACATTTTCCAAAGATGTTCGATGCCTCTTTGGATAGCTATCATCTCAATTTTACTTGCGATATCTTTGGTATATTATGTCAACATGAAAGGTAGGTATTCATTTGATAAAATTTTACTTCACGTATTTGCGGTTTTGTTAAGGCAGAATTCTATTTTAAAACCGTCATCATTGATAGAAAACGTGCTCGTATTTTCATGGGTTGTAGGAGCGATTCTCCTTTGTCTAGCTTACGATTCTGTTTTCCTGTCGTTTCTTGCGTTCCCCCCTATCATTCTAATTAAAGACATGCCACAGTTGGCCAAGGCTGTAAAAGAAGGTCACTATCACTGCATAGCGTCTCCAGAATCAGTTATTTATGAATGGTTAATGAAGTCAAAACATGAACATTTAAGAATAATTGGACGAGACCTTGAAACAAATAACTTAAGTAACGGAAATACAATTCTTGATTTTCTGCAAGATAGAAGCAAACAAAATCTTGCTTTTGTAATAAGTACAGATGCCGCTGATATGTTGACTGTAGGAAAAAAATTCGTCTCTAAAGACAGTTTCCTTGAAAGCATCTCTGCAATGAATGTTCGAAAAGACTTTTGTTGCAAAAAGTTGGTAAAAAAATGCGTTCATATATGTATGGTTTCGGGGTTGTATTCCAAGTTCCAGAATGATAGAGCATTTTTAATTCGTATGCCACGTCTACTGAAATATGAGGAAAAAGACATCAGAAAAAGAAAATTAACCCTTAGAGATGTTGCTCCTGCGTTTATATTTTTAATATTTGGACACATAATTTCATTTTTAGTTGTTATGGTAGAAATATTATCTAATGGTACGAAGAAAGCGGACCGTTTGCAGAGAAATAAAAGAAGAAGAATGAGAATCGTATACAAAGAAGATTCAATATAATTAGCTTTGAAAATTAAATTGTAATTACTCTAATCTTATATTATCAAATCTTACTTCCTTTTGGAGATGTTGCATGAAAATAATATAAAATTAAATTTCGTATTATTCGCAATGCACTGAATAGTACTATATATTTTACTCTGAGAATATCACATTGCATTAGAATTTTTAAATTATATTACACTATTATGTAACAAATATTTTGTGTTATTTGTTCTTCACAAAGTATATGTTGATCATATGGTATGAAAGTGGCGTGAAATATATTAAGGAAAAAGTACACAACCGAATTCATATAAACGCAGTAGAACCCCGCTCTCTTCTCATTTTTCTATCCGAAATTTTATTTATTCACTAGAAGCTGGGCAGGAGATAAATCCGCTAAATGAAAATAGTGGAAGCTACAAAGTCCATCATTTCCTTTTTCTATGTTCTCTTGTATTTGATGAATTCGTGAATGCTTCACATATTAATAATGGGATTGCAGAAGCTCCGTTGCTGTGTTTGTAAGGAACATTTGAACTGTATTATTACTAAGTTCATCCAGAAAATAAGTTCTCCACATCAAAAAAAAGATGGCACTGCAAAAGATGGCATGAAATAACCAAGCACAATCCGGGTAGATTATGGGTATGGGTGTGGCTATGATATGCGCAGTTGTAACTTCCCGATCGCTTGTATTAACGCCGTAGTTGTGCGCGAAGATTGTCTCCCGCCGACAGTGAAGTGAGGTCCGTGGTAAACTGTATAACACATAGAGGCGTGGGATGCTCAATTCTTGTGTTGTGTTGTGTTGTGTTGATCCCATCTGACACTAATGAAATGTCAAATCTCGGGATTTTACAAAGCCTAGAGGTATAATAATTTCAGCATGCCCACATGAGGGCTGCTTTGTCAAATATGTATTTTTTTTATAAACTTGCCAAACAGAGCTTGCAGAGGCTAAAGCCATATGGTAGGCCTCCCTGCTTGGTTGAACCTGAATCTGTTGTGTTGATCCATGACAAAGCTCGCCCGCATACGGCATATTCCACAATAAATCTGCTGTAGAAGTTTTGCTAGGAGGTGTTTGTCTATTCACCCTACAGTCACAATCTTGCTTCCCGCAACTTCCACCTGTTCTTGTACCTGAAGAAATTCTTGTCCGGTCATCACTTTCCCCACAAAAGAAGATAAAATGGCAACTGTGACAAACTGGCTTCATTCCCAGGCGGCAGACTTATATGACACTGGACTACATAATCTTACCCCACGACAATTGTTACAATTCCGGCGGTTCTGATGTTGAAAAGTACCTGAAACATTGCTGTATCTTTTACAATGAATCTTTCCAGGTAATTATATTTTGTTGCTTTTTACGTGCCTTGGTAATTTTACTTTTTGGATGACCTGATATTATTCTTTGAGACTATTATTTTTATTTGTAACGATAATTAATAAATAATGGCATAACAAATTACTTATTACAAATACTGATGTATAAATACTTATTTATAGTTAGAAGAAAAGTTTTTGTAAATAGTTCACTCTTATAAATAAAAAATAAAAAATTAAATATTGAATATTTTGTTTTATTTTGCCTTTCAATACTAATAAAGAAAAGTTGCATTGCACATTTCAAACATTTTTAAAATGTTGAGACATTAAATGTGTTTTCTGACTGAAATAGGTACAAGTAAATATGTCGGTATATTTGTAATATATGCTGTTTTTGATTTTATTGAAATTTATTCATGCATTACTTATAGCATCAGATCTAAAAGTAATATTTTAAAACTGAGCAGTTAAAAATACTTTCATTATCTATTAGGGAGTTAATCAAGAGTGAAAACAGCCAAAAAAGAAAAAAAAAGAGAAATCTTAACTGGTTGTTTTCATTTGCTTTTAGATTATGAAAGTAGGTGAAGCAGGATGCTTGTAAAATGATTTCAAAATATGCAAATAAAAATGTAATTAAAAATGTAAGTAGAGTAATAATAATAATTTATACTATCGGTTCATTAATTTATATGTACTAATTTCTGTATGGCCGAGCCGTTTGTGAATTATTTTACATTTTTAAAAACATTTTTAGGCGTACTGTTTGCAATGACTGTGTATCATAAAATCTTTTCGTATAATCACATTTATACTTTTTTTCTGCACTTTGGCTGCAATTTACTAGCCGTTTTGTTTTTGCTTTCCCGAATTATAAATGCATATTAAACTGTTTTGTATTTTTGTTTCTTTATGTCAATTTTTTATGAAAAAGGTGTATTAATAAATCCAAAAAAATAGTATTAAAACGAAACATAACGTACTTGTGGAAGATATTAAGCCCAGAACAATAAAATATTCTAATTTTTTTTTCACAAATTAAAATAAAAACGCCTGTTCAAAATTTAAATTGTATCAAGCAGGAAGTATCTTCACATATCTTAAACATATTCTTTAAAAAATTATGAAATTTAGATTACGCGTTTTAGAATATCTATACCAATATTATAAAGGAGTATAGATTGTTTTTTTTGTTTTTTTTTTGTTTGTTTGTTTGTTTGTAGGCGGTAATCACTGGAACTATCAAACCGATTTCAAAAGTGATGGTGGCAAATTGATGGTGACAACCCCTGCTCCAACATAGGCTATATTTTATGTCGGTGCCACTAACCCCAAGGGGGTGCAGGAGCGAAAAACTTTCTAAAATTGCGATTTTTTTATACTGAAGGAGCTAGAAATTTGAAATTTGGCATTGTAGTTACTTATAAGATGTAAATGCTCTCTAAGAACAAAATAAACAGAAATTCGAAATTTAAAAGGGTGAAATGTGCGAAAAGCGTTCTAAAAACATTCTAAATTACAATTTCTAAGGAATCTCTGGAACTACCGAACCGATTTCAAAAGTGATGGGGGCAATTTGATGGTGACAACCCCTGCTCCAACATAGGCTATATTTTATGTCGGTGCCACTAACCCACGGGGGTGCAGGAGCGAAAAACGTTCTAAAATTGCGATCTTTTCTATACTGAAGCAGCTAGAAATTTGACATTTGGGATTGTAGTTACTTATATGATGTAAATGCTCTCTAAGAATAAATTAAAAAAAACAATCGAAATTTAAAAGGGTGAAATGAGCGAAAAGCGTTCTAAAATCATTCTAAATTACAATTTCTGTGGAATCTCTGGAACTACAGAACCGATTTTAAAAGTGATGGTGACAAATTGGTGGTGACAATCCCTGCTCCAACAGCCTCTTTGCTGCATGATTGCTTAATAAAAAGCTATGCGTTGTTGATGACTGGGTTTTTCGCTAATTGTTGCCACAGATTTATCTCGGAAAATGAAACATTTGAAGTTACTGAAAAAAAAATAGCTCGAAAAGTATTTGTCAGAAAATTGTTAGACAAATTGCGTTTGAAAGGTAAAAAATTTTATTTTTCTTGATATAAATTTCAAATCTAATGAAAAATCGCATAAATTTCAAATCGCATTTTTCAAATATTGAATCTGAAAAATTACCAAATTTCATAATGGAGTACCATAGCGAAACCTTCATGCGTAAAAAGATAATGATAAGGGCGACGTGTCCTGACGTGTATATTGGCTATAGCACGAGTCACAAATTATAGTAGCCTTATTATTCTGTTAAAATATAAAAGTGAATTAGGAAATGTCAATATTTTGTTGATTAAAAGTTCGTTAAGAGAAATTCACCAGCGTAGCGGGCGTAGCTTGCTAGTATGTTGTATAAAAATTTTATTTCCTTCGCATTTATTTCGTATTATTCCTTTAAATTAATCTAACTTCTGATATAGTCATTATTTCCTTAATTCTTAATAATATTTATTCCTATTTAATGTTCTTTTAAAAGTAATAATACGTATGTTAATAACTATCTTATTCCAAATCTTAATCTAAAACTTTAAGTTCATTCATAGCTTTTATCGACTCCCCAATCTATAAAATTCTGAGAGACGCTTGTGTCATTTCGAATGTTTTTAAAAGCCATTTTTTTTATTCCATGCTTTGCTTCGTGCGCTGGGTATTTTTCACTTCAAAATCAATGCGCGGCTACGATGGGGATTCTTTCGTGTTAAATCTTCTCCCTCGCACCTCATTCGCTTAGCTTAAATTCGCCTCTCACTCATTGGATCGTGCGCTCGTTACGTCGTTGTCAGTAACCCTACGCGCCGTGAACAAAATTCGCTAGCAAGCATTTGGAGAGCAGATTTTTGTCGCGTTTGGAAGTGCTGACCAAATGGTTATCTGGTGTTTAACTGACTTAGAATTTCATACAGCTCTTTAAGATCTATTAAATGATGTAGTGAGCCATCGTCAAGCCTGAGGGCTATAAGTTTACACCGGATACTGTGGGAACTGTTACTGGCATCGCTCCTAATCATTCATTAACGATTTATCTGGAAATTGGCTGTTCCTTATTATAGAAACTCTTGTGGTGTCTCATCATTGCCTAACCTCCTCGCCATGATTCTTGATTACGACTGCAATTATGCCCCATCTTTAACAAACTGCCATTTTCTCGTGGAATATAAAATCATCTTCGTAAAAAATTCACAGATTATAATGTCTTATCCTTTGTTTTTCACATGTGTTTTTATTTTTAAATATATATACCGTCATAAATTTGCCGTCATAAATACAGTCATATAGCGTCATACATTCATTTAAACTTAAAAAATTCATAATAAAAGAAGTAATGCTCGGAAAAATTTTCGGCTTATGTGAGTATGATCAGAAGGATATTGGATTTTTTTTCCATGTATAATTAAAAATGATTCCAAAAGAAACCGATAGAGGGCACTCACACGTCATACTGAGGCGTTTTATGCAAATCAGGCTCGCAATAAAACACCTGGCTGGAAATGGATTCGTCATTCGATCGCGGCAGCATGCTATCATTACCAGATCGAGCGCTGGTGTTTAAACTTTTCTGCAAGAATGGTGAATCCACAACTATTGCATTGCGAAAATTTCGCACGGAGAAAGGACTTAAGGCGCAAAAAAGTCCTATTTCATTGAATGGAATACTCAATTTAGAAAACATTTTGAGAAAACGGGGAGTTTGGAGGATCGTCCACATAGTGTCAGACCATCCTTGAGCGCGGATTGCGTCCATGTTGTAAAAAAGTGTCATGGAAGAATTGGCAGCAAAGACATCAACGGGGAGTAGCAGTGCTCGTGAAGCTGAGAGAATAAAGGGGATTCCGGAATCGTCGATTCGACGTATTCTGCACGGAATCTTGGATCTGTATCCGTACACGATATAGGCACTTCAACAGTTATTACCGGCAGATACAGATAAAAGACTAAAGTTTTCTACATGGGCGCTGGCACAAATGGACCGTGACCCACAATGGTTGCTGAATGCTATGTGGACGGATGAAGCACACTTTTCCCTGCATGGTGACGTCAATACGCAAAACAGTCGTATCTGGCCGACGCACGGTGGAAGATTTGTCGATTCTAGCTGGCCAAAATTATTTTTCAACTTCTATTTTATGAAATCTATTTTTCGTTTATATAAACGATATATTAGGCTGATTTAGAGAAAATATATGAAAATTTAAACGGTAGTTTAATAAGAAATCATTATATTTAATTAAAAATTATTAATGTAGTACATTAGATGTGCAGGGTGGCTAGTGGTCAGGGAAAAATACGGTCAAAAAAAGTTAACAAACACCAGTATATTTTTGTAGAAAATTTTATGTTAATTATTTGATCGAATAATCAACATGAATTTTTCTATGAGAATATACTGGTGTTTATCTCTTTTTTTGACTGTATTTTACCCTGACCACTAGTCACCCTGATGGGAATTTTTTTATTATATTACTATGATGTATCATTTAGTTAAATATTTAAATTTAGTTAAATATTTAAATTTTTTAAAGCTTTAAAACATGTAATGAATGAGTTAATATTTTACTTAAAGACTAAAAAGGACAATATTTATGAACTTTTATAATATTATTGAAATTTAAGCGATAGAATTATATTTATTATATGATACCAAATTATAAAAGTATTTTTTTATAATAATCTATTAGAAATTGGGATACAAAATAAATATTAAAGAGTAATACTTATACATACAAAGGAAAAAGAAAATTGCGCAGACATTTTCTGACAATTCACCATCTAATAGTTCTTCATTCTGACTTTCCTCAGTAAGTTACGAGTACTCATTGAACGAGGTATTTCAAAACTGCTTTGCAGCCAAGTTTCATACTTTTTCAGAAATTTCTCATGTGATCTATGTACAGCAGTCCGCTTTTGTCTAAACTGGGTCTTCTGTATAAGCATTTCCTGCTTGAAAACTTTCATTTGTACTTCGTTATAATTTTCATTTGTCAACATTTTCAGCCAATTCGATTTTTTCGTTAAATGTGGAAGCGTGTTGCTGCTGTATAATATTATAAAAGCTTATTCGTGTGATTGGTTTACATTCTGATGACCCTGGTAAAAAGAAAGGTGTTCTTAGAATAAAAAATATAATAATAATTTTAGACTTCGTATGATAAAAACAACTTTAAAATCTACGGAAGCAGATAGAAGCAGACAAGTAAACGTTTATCCAATATCTAAGACTCTAAACTATTTACTAAAATTAAAAGTTGAGATTTATCTAGCTTTATCATATAACTTTTTGAATTTTCAAAATGAAATTTATTAAAAATACATAAAGTCATCAAAAACATTAAATGTGAAATAACTATTGACAAAAGAAAAAAATATACAGATAAATTAAAAAATAAATAAAGTACATGCCTTGTTCTAGAGCACTGATGATGTACAATTTCTTTCAATTTCTTCAACATTCACATATTAAACCAATATACTAGAAATCATCGATTTCTTCTCCTCTAATAAACGCCAACTTCATACTCACCTACTGGCAGTACGGTTACATTTATATCAAAAACATCTGCAGTGTCCTGCACATATAAGGTACATGTGGTAAAAAGAAAAAAATCCAGTTGGATAAACTTTGAAAAATCGACTTTTGGCCAGCTAGAATCAGCAAATCTTCCACCGTGCGACGTCAAACCATCGTGAGTACCTGACAAAGCCACTGTATATATAAGCACTATATACTGCACTATATAAGCAATTTTGGAAGAAAACGACAATAAATTCTATATTTAATACTTGGAAATTTTTCTATAGAAAACGAAAATAATTTCTTTACAATCGCCCGAGTGTTTCTTGGAATATAATTTAAAAAATGATCTATGTATATGTATATGGATTGTAGGAGCAATGTTTCTTTGTATGGCTTACGATTCCGTGTTTCTGTCTTTTTTTGCATTCTCTCCAATCAATCACATTAAAGACTTGCCACAGATGGCCAAGGCTGAAAAAGAAGGACACTATCACTGAATAGTGACATCTCAACAATCGGCTATAGTTGGACTGTTATTAAAATAAAAAAATGAAAATTTAGGAATAGTTGGACAAGATAATAAGATGAACAACTTAAGTAACGGAAATAAAATTCAATATTTTTTAACGATAGCAGCATACAATATATCGCTCTTCTAATAGATACAGATTTCGTTGATTTTTTTACAGTTGGAAAAAAAATTCGTATTTGAAGATTGTTTTCATGAAAACATAGTTGCAATGTTTATCTCAAAAGATTTTTGTTCCAAACATTTGGTGGACAAATTCGTTCATAGATTTATGGCTTCGGGATTGTATTTCAAATATCAGAATGATCCAGTATTTTTAATTCGTTTGCGACGTTTACTGAAATATGATGAAAAAGACATTAGTAAAAGAAATTTAACCCTTACCGATGTTGCTCTTGCGTTTATATTTTTAATAGTTGGACACATTATTTCTTTCTTAGTTCTTATCGTAGAAATAATATCAAATCGTAAGATGAAACTGGATCGCATGGAGAAAAATATAACAAGAGAAAGAGAATCGTATACAAAGAAGAGTCTATGTACTTAGCTTTGAAATTTGGAATGTAATTACTCTATTCTTATATTACCAAATCTTATTTCATTTTGCATATGTTGTAAGAAAATAATATGAAAATTTCATGTAATTAGCACTGAATAGTACCATGTATTTTACTCTGAGGTTAACACATTGCATTAGCTTTTTTAAATTATATGAGACTATTATGCAATGCAGATTTTCTATGATTAGTTCTGCATCAAATTACACATTGGTCTTATTGTATCAAATTGGCGTGAAATGCTTTTAGGGAAAAATTACATATTTAAGTACTTCAACCGAGTTTGAAAATCTCTCATTTTTCTATCCGAGACTTTATTTCTTCCTTTAATGCCATTGAGGAGATAAATCCTCCAGATGAAAACAGTGGCAGATAACAAGTCCAACATTCGCTCTTCAATATTTACTCTTGCAGTTCATGAATTCGGGGATGCTTCAAATATTGATAATGAGATTGCAGAACTTCCGTCGCTGAGTTTGTAAGAAATATTTGACTTGCATTCTTCTTCTATGGGATTATTATTACTCTTCATAATGATAGCTGATAAATTAAGGTAAGACTCATAGAGAATTTCTGATTACAAACACTAATATATCAATACTTATTAATATTTAAAAGCATATTTTTGTAATTACTTGCACTTTAATATTGAATGGCTCGGTTTTTTTATACCTTACAAATAATAATTTATACTATCAATTCATTAAATTAAATGTATAAATTTGTGTATTTCAGAAACGTTTGAGAGTTATTTTACTTTTGAAACGTTCTTTAGAAATATTGTTTTCATTGACAGAGTGTTACAAATGCTTTCCATATTATCTCATTTATCCTTTTTTTCTGCACTTTTGTTGTAATTTACTAGCTGTTTCTTTTTTTTTTCTTTCCTGAAATATAAATGTATATCGAACTGTATTGTATGGTTTCTTTTCTTTATATCAAGTTTTGTAAAAATGAAAAAATAATAATGAAGCGAAGAAAAATCGAAGTATAACGTATGTATTTGTTATTTTCACATGTTTCAATTTAAAAGATCTTGCGAAAAAATAAATTTTTGTTTACAACATTCAGTTTCATCAAGCAAGAAGTATCTTTATGTAACTTAAATGTTCTCTGTAAAATATTAAGAAATTTTAATTATGCTTTAAAAAAATATATGTGAAATAACACTTTATGGAAAACCATTTAACATAAAAACAAAATAAATCCATGTTTGAATAATCTTCAACTCATTATTCATTTTTTTGTATGGTTTTTCCAATGTTGTAACTGAGCGAACTCATTGAGGTGAAACGGATGATCCATTCACTTTCTGTGTGTGGAGAATTGAGTTTGATTCACTTTTTGAAAAACAAGCTCCTAAATAAAAAAATTTCGCAAGGTTGACTCAAAATAACAACTTATACTCATCCAATATCTTTTTCATAATTTCCTAATATATTTTCTGGCCTTTACAAACTTATTTATCCCCTTCAAATAACAGTTCCCATAAACAAAGGAAACTCCAGTGTAGAATACTGAGAAAACATGCGTGCCGCAATGTGTTTATGTATCGTGTCTTACGCTCAATCTCTGAATTAATCTACCTAAATCCTCTCCCAGTTGATATGACGTCAGCGTTAATTGTGGTTTTTACATTATAATATATATTTTCAATACGAGTAATAATTTTTCCAACTGAGTGAAGTTTTCTTTACCAATCACTATGATTATGTTAAAATAATTAAATAGATTATCTGTGTTTGTTTATGACAGTAAGTAACTCAATAATCCTAATAATATTATAAATCTGATTGTGTGCAAATATTAGGCTGAAGCCAGCGTCCAAATGGAGCATTTAATGATCCTGTTTCTTTGCATATATGTAAATTATAACCTTCAAATGAATATAGGCTGATTTTTGTTTATTTTATTCAAACATTTTCTTTAATAATTAAAAATTTCATTATTTTCATAGAGAATAAATGGACATTTTCAATACAATTTAACCATTTAAATTTATCGTTGCTAGGGCTTTGATCGTTGCCAATAAATAAAAACACGGAAAAATACATTTTCCTCAACAATTAATTTTTCAATTGAATGATTTTCACGTGAAAACGGAAAATTAAAAAGAATTCAAAAGAAGATGAATTTCCGTGATATTTGAAACAAAAATATGGAGTATTTGTTATTGTACATGAAGTATGAATATCGGTTACATTAAAAAGATATTTTTTGTCAAAAACTGCGTTATAGTTAGAAGGAAAATGAACAATAGTTATATTATTAAAAATAGATTTCGCTTGGACCGTGGAACTATGAAAAGGATTCTCCTCGGCTTGGACAAATATGACGTCATAAATAAAACATGTATTTTCAAATATTCGTAATAATACAAGGAGCATTAATATCAATGTATAATGAAAGTAGATAGATAATGGACGTAATATTTAAGATTAAAAACTAAAATATTTTTTATCGATACTGATTAATAATTAGCTTGAATACCAGTTACATACAAATGTGAGTTTTCTGCTAAAATTTACGTCCTGATTGCAAGAAAAAAAAATTAACAAGAATTATTTACAAGAGATTTCTCTGAGGAAAAAGTGACGTCATATTTGAAATAAAACGGGAATTTTCAAATGTGTTTACAAGGAGCGGGAATCAATTCCTTACATTAATAATACAAGGATCGGTAAGTTTAGAAAGTAAATGAGTTTCACGCCATAATTAAAGCGCAAAATTATTATTACTTTTTTTTATCTATACCGATTCAGGGTTCGATCCAGACAAAATTTGGGGCCTATTTAGGGGACCCTTCACAAAAATCAATTTGATAAAATGGGACCCTTCACAAAATTCCTTTTACTAAAATTGATCCTTTCACAAAATTCTATTCCATAAACACTTACTATTTATTATTTTGTGATGTTTTAAAATGTGTAATTTGTAAACAAACAAGTTCAAAAGAGAGGAAAACTTCAGAAAAAGGTTTTAAAAAAGTTTTTGTTTATAAATGCTTGGCTCGAATTTGATTAGCTGGATTTCAACCTTCGTTACAAAATGTTATTTTTCACAAAAATATAATAAATTTCACAAAAATAACCTTTACTTTTCACAAAATGGGCCCCAAGATAAAAAACCTCCATCGACCCCTGCGATTATTAAGCATGAATATCAGTTACATACAGATGATAGTTTTTTACCAAAAACCACACCATGATTGTTAGAAAAATAAAAATAAATACGAATCTATTATATTAAAATCTGACCGCCTGTTTGTATTTCGCAACTAGTCCTTTCAGATTGTCGAACGCAACGCGATTTACTTAACACCGGTTATCATTGATCAGAGGATGTCATAAACTCTCAGAATTAAAAAAAAATGATTGAAATTCCGATATATTATTATTATTATTTTTTTTTTTGTAAATTTTAACGAAGTTTCTCTAAAAATGGCAACTAAATTATTCCAATTTTGAGCGCGTTCACGGACCGAATCTCGGGTTACTCGTATAGTTCGGGAATGACGTCATCTGATTTTCTCAGGGTACAGTTGGGTTAAAACGGCTGTGAACGGTTTTGGGTAAAGTTATGGGTATATTTACAATCAAACACTTCTGTCAACCAATCTACCGTTACATTTTGATTGTACGAACATTTCAGTAACCATCCTAGCCGATGTTGGCCAATTATATCATAGTCCTGGTAAAGTTAGACCAATCAAATATTCAGGACTCAAGTGTACAGTAGGAGTCATAAAGAACAACAGTTAACAGTTGCAGTTAGCTATAAAGCAAACAAACAAATTAGATTTCCCAACCACGTGATCACTTTACCCAACAAAATTCTCCAGGTAATGTGGGTTACCCGAAGTATGAGTAATTTCCAGCTCTGAACGCTGCGGGTAACTCGCAAAATGTCACGTAATATCGCTCTCTGAACGCTTCGGGTTACCCATGTGTTACCCTGTGTAACTCGGGGTTCGGTCTGTGAACGCGCCTTTTGTGAATAAAAAAAGAAGAAATAAAACGGATTAATATATTTTTTCTCATTAAAACTGAAAAAAAATTATTTTCAATTTGAATAGATGGTGAAAGAAAAAAAAATCTTGATTACAGTAAAAATTTTGAAAAATAAAAACGTATTTTCACACATTCAAACTTTATGAATGAATTTATTCTAAAGAACAAAAATCGTCTGTCAACATATTTTAGAGAAATATTTTATAAGAAATAATTTTTTTTTCAGTTATAGATTAAATCAAGCAGGCAAATTTAAGCTTCTTGCATTTAGGTCTAGAATAATTGGTCCCTATATTCACAAGAATTGAATTTAATGAAAAAGAATATACTATTTCCATTATCTTTGAAGGATGGCTATTAAAACGTTTCATAAATCGTTAAAAGTAAAATGGTTTACCAGGTAAAAGTGACATATGTTTTTACACAATTCGCCGATTTCCACGATTTTATTTGGCTCGCCTTTTTTCATTGGTTGCAGTTTCCTTTTCGTGATTATTTGTCACAAAATTTCACTTTTTTAAAACTTAGTTATGTCAAGGTCTCTATAACATAGAAATACTGTATTGTCTCCTATGGAATGTGATAAAGAGTTAGTTAATTATTTACGTTTCTAATTATAGGGAATGAAATATTTTGCTTAATTAATGCATTTATTCTTCTTTTAATGATACGTGAACGAAGTCACGGGTAACAGCTAGTTTTAAATAAAATTACTCACAAAAAAAATTGACATTTCACAGTTGACAGTTTTGCAATTCACGACTGATTTTATTTCACATAAAATTAATCCTGCGATATTTCACAATCACAACTCATTTAAATTGTATAAATAATGTGAGGTTTTATCATTAGGCAATGATTTTTCCTTCATGAGTAGGTGACATTTTTGTTATAGTAATAAAGACACGTATTCAAATATCAGTAGGTTTTTTTTTCATAAAACAGATAGTATATCCAGAATCACAAAAATACATTTGCGAAATCATACTAAATGTATTTTCAAGCAAAATGATTACGTAACACGTGAGTATTGGCGCATTTATTGACGTTAAAAAATAAGTACTATGTTTTAGTAAAAAAGTAATTATTCAGATTACACATTTTTTCCATTAAAGAGATGATATGCCTAGAAACCTATGGTAAACACTATTATGAAATGAACTAAACATTTGTTTATTTAGTTTGATTACTTAAGGTGTGTGTTGTGTATTGCCACACATACTCTCGCAAATATTAAATATTTTGATCACATTGTCAATATTTCTTACTGTAGTTTTTGATTAGTTTATTGCATCTGTTGGAATTGAAAGAAATGTTTTATAATGATGCAAAATAATGAAAAAAATGTTTTATAATGTCTTATTTGTTAATTCTGCTGCACATTTTTATGTGCATTATGAAGACCTACTATAAACAAGAATGCTAATTCGTTAATTTATCTTGAGTGTACAGAAAGACAAATATGGTCCGGAAAATGGTATTTTCTTTAAATTGGAAGAAACAACAGGACACAGTTAAATAGGATAAAAGTGACAAACGAGTCTTGAATCTTAAAAAAAGTATTTTTTTTAATTTGAATTTTATTGTCTACAGCTCGGATGCGAACTAAAATATGCAAATATGTTTGAAAACTGCGAAATAGAATACGTAAAAATACGAAAAATCCACAAAAATACATTTTCCTTTAAACAGGCTTTTTTTGTCAAGAATAAATTTGAAGAAATTAAAACTAATAAACTGGTAAATTACAAGTTTCTATGATTGGTAACACCTGAAGCGTAAAAAATGGTAAATATATAGGTTTAAATTTTGATTCTTGTTAATTTATGCGTGCTTAAATCTTTTATTAAACTGACTGTACATGAAAATCTAGAATGCAGTGAGTTCATATGTGTTTTTTTTGCCATTAAATATAAAGTGATATTTAGTAAAAGAACTTCTTGAAATAAACATATTTGTAGTATAACGAAATGTACAGGAATATGTTTAAAATGTACTATTTTTGTTACATAATTTTATTTTTAATTCAATACTTTAGATATAATTCAGCGTTAATTATTTTTATAAACTATTTATATTTATACTTAATTTCATGCTGAATTTATATTACGATTATTATTTAAAAGTTACTATTCAGATTTTGAATGGTTCAAGAAATTATTTTTCTATTCTACAGTTGTTGCAACTTATTCATAATTAATTAAGATTTCAAGCTGCTTTTAATTAATTTTTGATAATATATTTATTGAAATATAAAGACTTAGATAATTTTTATTAAAAACTCAAAATCAGCGATTAATTATTGATTTAGCTGAAGTATAAAAAACTGACTGAACGTGCTAAAGTCATTTCAGTATTATTGTAGAATGTTTTTAATTCTGATGAATCAATGTAAAGATTGAGAAAATTTTTGAGCTTTTTGATTTCCAATATTTGAAACGGCATTTATGTCAGTTTTAAAATGTTGCTGAATTTACATGAATTTGTTTTGTGCCGGAACTTATACTATCAGAAACGCTTGATTTTTGAAGGTAAATATTTATAATTAATTTGAAGAAAGTTTTATAAAGTTTATTTTACGTAAAATTTTTCGTTTTGCATAGAAAATTATACTAAGGTTTCTTATACATTTCTTGACTCGTAAATATTTACAATTATTCTCTGAATTATAAATTAAGATAACTTAAATTAAATTACATGTGCGTAGAAACAGAATATTTCTTATAAATTTCTTGACTGTGAACATTTAAAAGTGTTCTCCAAGTTGTGTCCTAACTTTACCTGAATTTCACTGGGTGAGGTCTAAGGAACTTACAAATTTCGCGACATTTATCGCCAGACAATATATCAACTCAGTGGTACAACAAAGATCTTTTATCCAGGGGATGATTTGAACAACGATTGTATTTTAAAAAACTCAAATTTGAACAATTTCATTAATTCATGTTCGTATTAAAACAGGTTTATCCATACTTTGTGAAGAATTTTAACTCCCCCCTCCCCTTTTGATGTACTAGAGAAGTAGCCAATGTACTATGTTATACGCGTAATGCGTCGTGAACTACTATTTATGAAGTATAAGTTTTTACATGAAATACTATTGAAAGATTAATAAAATTTTCAAAAACTGGATATTATTTAAGTGCATGATAATAACTATTACTGCAGTTACAACTTATACCATTCTATGAATTAGTGAAAGATATTGCCAAACGTTGCTGTGAGTTTACATTAATTTGTAGTTCATAGAACCTTACTATAACGAAGTTTCTTCGGATAGTCCTTATTTAAATTAACTTTCCAGAAATTAATTTAGCTGAAGTACAAAAAACTGACTTGACGTGTTAATGTCATTTAAATTTTATTGTTGAGTGTTTTAATTCTTATGACTCATTTTAAAGATTGAGAACTTTACTAAAATATTTATTTTTCAGTATTTGAAAATTCAATGAAGTCAGTTGGATTCATTTTTTCTTTATGTATCGAAGGTTGTGATGTATTTGTTGCTATTTTGTTACGCATAATAAGCGGCTGTAAATATATATAAATATTTTTTGATTTTTGATTTACAGATACAAAATTATTCTTCAAAAGGTATTACGAACTGGACTTTTATTGACCAAGAACACAGCTGAAAAAACTAAACTAATTAAATTACGGGATACTTACCGTAAATATTTTTAAGGGATTAATCTGATTGGTTTAGGTACTATTCCAAATGAACTATTTTTTTAAAAATATATAAATTTCAATATAAAATAATGTATATGTAAACTGAAATAATTTTAAACATTTTGTATCCATTGGAATAAATTATTAATGTAGTTTTTGAATATATTATCAGTTGAAACAGAATGAATTGCTTTATAATGTTGTAAAATAATGAAAAGTATGTGTATAATGTCTTAATTCTTAACCTAATTGAACATTTTTATTTGCAATTTGATGAATTACTATCAAAAAGAATAATAAATTGTTAATTTATCTTCAGTGTACAGAGAGACAAATTAGCCCTGTGAAGTGTTTATTTCCTTTAAATTGGAAAAACCTAGACACAACTAAAATGGAGGAACAACGATAAATTTATCTGAAAGGTAACAAATTGTCCTAAATTTGTTACATATTTGCATTTGCATTTTACTGTCAAGAACTCAGATGTGAACTAAAACATGTAGATTTATTTTGAAAACTGCTAAATTAAACAATCATTTTCCGAAAAATATTGTTTTCTTTAAACCGACTTTTATTGACAAGAAGTCTGAAGTAATTAAAATTGATAAACTGGCAAATTACAAAATTTAAATATTGGTAACAGCTGAAGCATAAAACACTGTTAAATATCTGTCTTTAATTAAATTTTTTTTTGTAGTTGATTTATGTGTGTTTAAAATTTTTGTTTAATTAAACTGACCCTATAAAACAATAGAGAATGCAGTGAGATCAGATTTGATTCTTGCAATGAAATGGAAAGTAATTTTAACAAAAGAATTGCATAAAATAAGCTTATTTGTAGCATAACAAAAGATATAGAACTATTTTCACCATGAAGTATTTTTGTTGTTTTATTTGATTCTTAATTCAATATTTAAGTAATAATTATATATTGCATGTTTTTAATGATTTATTTTTAGTGTTAATGTCATACTGAATTAATATTCTGTATAAAATTTCTAACACACGAATCACATTATTCTTCAAAGGATAATTGTTTTGTTTAAAGTTGTTTCAGCTTTTTCATAAGTATAAAGATATCAAATGATGTTTTATTTGTGATAATGTAGCTATTGAATATTAAAGGATTGTAACTCTTATTCAATTCCCAAAATAATGGAAACAGATAAAGTTGCAGTTATTGGATTTTATGTCAACAAGCAAATTTCATCTCAGGCATCTAAAGAAAATTTAAAAGCTTACTTCTCAGATAAAAAAGATGTCTATGGTAGGATACTATTTACGCTTGCAGATTATCTTACAAAACATTCAGAAAAATTCGATAGAGTTTCTTTTCGTTTCACAGATCAAGGAAATAGGGTATTCTCGAATGGCACAATGTCGGGAATAATGGGAATGGTAAATCGATCAGAAATTGATATTGGCATGCAACAAATTACTATGAACGAAGTAACCACAGAGATAGTGGATTTCGCTTTCCCGTATAAACTTTATTCTTATACATTTGTGACTCGAAAAGCAGAACATAAACCACATATTTTTGGCATTTTGCAAACATTCTCTATGCCGCTTTGGATAACTATCTTTTCAATTTTAATTGCGATGTCTTTGGTATATTACGTCATCTTGAAAAGAAGATATTCATTTGATGAAATTTTACTTCATGTTTTTGCGGTTTTGTTAAGACAGAGTTCTATTTTAATACCTTCATCAGTGATAGAAAACTTGCTCGTCTTTTCGTGGGTTGTAGGAGCAATGTTTCTTTGTCTGGCTTACGACTCTGTATTCTTGTCTTTTCTTGCATTTCCCGCCATTACTCCAATTGAAGACGTGCCACAGTTGGCCAAGGCTGTACAAAAAGGACACTATCACTGCATAACGCTTCCACGATCAGCTATTTTTCGACTGTTATTAACATCAAAAGAAGAAACTTTAAGAATAATTGGTCAAGATGTTAACAGGAATAACTTCAGTAACCCAAATATTTTGAGAGATTTTATTCTCGATAGTAGCAAACAAGATCTCGCAATTCTAGTAGATGCAGCTAACGTTGATATTTTCAGTGTAGGAAAGAAATTCGTTTCCAAAGACAGTTTCCTTGAAAGTATGGCTGCAATGATGATCCGAAAAAACTTTTGTTGCAAACGATTGCTGGAAAAATTCGTTCATAGACTTATGGCTTCGGGGTTGTATTTCAAGTATAAGAATGATGCATCATTTTTACTTCGTATGCCACGTCTACTCAAATACGAGGAAAAAGACACCAGTAACAGAAAATTAGCTCTTACAGATGTTGCTTCTGCGTTTATATTTTTAATATTTTTACACATCATTTCTTTCTTAGTTCTTATCGCGGAAATATTGTCAAATCGTAAGAAGAAAATGGATCACTTGAAAAAAGTAAAAATGAGAAAAATGAGAATCGCATGCAAAGAAGATTCTGGGAAATTAGCTTTGAAAATTGAATTGTAATTACTATCTTCTTATATTACCAAATCTTCGTATATTTTACCAATGTTGTATGAAACTAATACGAAGAATAAAACATTTTTAGCACCAGAACTTTTTAAATTTATATTAGACTAGTTTCGGTAGCATTCATCGTACCGTCATCATTTCAAAGAATGATGGACGTTTATCATGTATGAAGAAGAAAAGCGGATTTCAGGGATAGGTTTATTGACCAATAGAATTGCAGGAAATTATGGGAAACAGCCAAATAGAAAATTGTATAGGAAATAGAACTGGTTATGTAAAACAATGCAAGTAGAATGAATAATATTAGAATATTTCAGCGAATACAGGAGTTTTCAGAAAATTATTTGCAAAAATTTGGTGAATCATAGGCGCAAATATATGAATTAAATAACATGAATAAATTAAATTTATTGGTGGGCCTTTATAATAGATTACAACTTTAACAAGAATTACTTGGTGAGAGAAGTTGACAAATACATTGGCAGAAGAAATTAATGCTGATTTAGCAACGTATCAATTGATTGAGTTTTATTAAAATCATGATACTCTGTTGTTAAAATGAAGAATAATTCCCATTTCGAAAATTCCCTATGCTAAATTTTTCTTTTTATCAATAACAGAGGATCCAACCAGTGCTTTCCGGGTTACAAAACATACAGCCCGGTGCAGAATATATAGGTAGAAACCATTTTTTTGTTGAAAACTCTAGTTGGTTTTTCATATTTAATTAATCATTTTTTAGATTACACACTAAGAAACCAGGTGAAGCATACAGCGTGCTTTACTTTCACATGCCATCGAGCCTCTGATTTTGAACTCTTAATTAACATTTTTCACATTAGAAACACCAAGAAACATTTTTATATGAAATATATAAATTATGTATATAAATAAAGTTTTGAAATTTAATAAAAGTTATACTTTCGTAATAGCCGCATGCCAAAGTTCAAAACTCCAAGAAATCTACAAAACAGCTTATTTTGATTCTGATTATTTCACTGATTAAACACGTACTTTGATTACATATCTGCTAAATTTTCTCATTATTAATAATATTTTGTTTATTTACTTATTTATTAAGTGCTAATTATTATTTTACTGTTTAAACATTCACTGATTAAACATTGATTATGTATCTGTCAATTTGTGCTTTTTTAGATATTTATATTTTCTTATTTATTTTTAAGTGCTAACTTCGTTACGGAATATGATCCAGAAACAAACGTTGATCTTTTTATATTGATTTCAGTGCAGACAATTTAATCTTCCGTAATAGAGGAGCACGCGATACACATTTTTATAAAATTCATGCCTCAAAATTATTTTAAAACTATAAAAAATTAGTAAATTAAGATTCAGTTTTCAAAAAATGCATTTAAAAGTACCTTGTTTTCTTTATTCGATGATGAAAAAATTTAAATTGAGCGATGTTTAGAAATAATTAAATTTGCGAAAAAATAGAAAAAGATTCTTCTATTGATAATCATGCTAATTGTGTTTTAAACAATTTCAGTTATTGCGCCATCCATATGACGTCAGCGTTAACCGTGGTTTTTACTTTATAATATAGATTATCAATGTTTGTATATGATAGTAACGTGATATTTTGAAAGAAAATTATTCAGAAAGAGCAATAATTGACATTTCACAATTCAGCAATTGCTTTTATTTCGTATCAAATCACACTCAGATATTTCACAATACAATTAAATGTAATTGTTTAAATACTGAGGATTTTTTTTCTCATCATTAGACAATGTTTATTATATATGCAGTGGGGTGATCTGCGAAACGTAAATTTGTTAATGTATTTATATAATTACAAGATGTTGAAATAATACAAATTTGGATATAATCCCTTGAAGACACTTAAATTTAAAATATGCTATAATTAGCCTTTTCAAATATACCAAGATTAATACTTAAACACAGTAGTTTATAACACACGTAGAACATTCTAATTAGGCTTGGCACAGAAAATTTCTTTCTTGATTGCTTTTGGGTCAATGTTTTATGAGTGATGAAAACTAAAAAAACTGAACTTTTCTGATTTTGAAAGTCTAAAGTCATTGTACTCGTGATCCGTGAATTTTGCTTTGATATCTCATGCATTCCAATTAGGAACAATAAATAAATAGCTGCACCCGATAAAGATTTTTATAAAATTCGTGATTCTAAATTATTTTTAAAACCATATAAAATAAGTGAAATGAGATGCAGTTTTCAAAGAAATTGCATTTGAAAGTGCATTTATTATTAATATTATTCGATTATGTAAAAATTAAAAGATTGTCATGTTTAGACGCAATTAAATTTGCAAAATTTAAGAAAAAAAAATTGATCAGATCGTTGCAACAGTAAATAAGACGTCAGTGTTAATTCTGTTTTCCACTTTCTAATATAGATTATCAATAGGAGTTGTATTTTTTCCAACTGAGTGTAAGTTTAGGTTACCAATCAGTATGATTGTGTTAAAATAATTAAAGAGATTATCAATGTTTTTTCAGGATAGTAACTCAATAATTTGAAAGAAAATTATTCACAAAAAGGAATATTTGACATTTCATAGGCGACAGTTTACAATTCAGGGATAGTTTTTGTTTCATATAAGACCACTCCTCAGATATTTCACAATAACAACTCATTTTAATGTTTAAATAATGTGTTTTGTTTTATCATTAGACAATGTTAGGCAAATGGTGCATTTGCTGACGTTAAAAGATAAAAAATATGTTTTACTAAAAAAAATAATTACTAGATTACACAGATTTTCCATTAAAGAGATGATATGCCTAGAAACCTACGATAAACATATTTAGGAAATGAGACTAAATAAATGTGTAATCAGTTAGATTACTTAAGGTGTGTGTTGTGTGTTGTCGCATATACTAAAGCAAATATTAAACTTTTTCATCCCATTCGCCATAATTCGTACTGTAGTTTTTGATTATTTTAGTGTTTCAGTTGAAATAGAAAGAAATGTTTATAATGATGTAAAATAATGGAACAATTAATTTTAAAATGTTTTAGTTGTAATGCTTTGCTCATTTTTATGTGCATTATGAATACCCGCTATCAACAAGCACAACAGTTTGATAATTTATGTTGATAGTACGGAAACACTAATATGCTCTGGAAAATGTTATTTCTTTTAAAGTGGAAGACACAACGAAACAATTAAGGAGGAGAAAAGTGATAAACGAATCAGAAATCCTAAAAAAAATATTTTAATTCGGATTTTACACAGATGTGAACTGAAATATGTAAATATATTTGAAAACTTCTAAAGCGCCAACACAATCAGGTCCAAACAATCCGAAAACTCCACGGATAAAAGTGATAAATGAATCTGAAACATTGAAATATATTTTAATTTGGATTTTACCCTCCAGAACACAAATGTTACCTAACATATATAAATTTTATTGGAAAACCGCTGAATTGAACACATAAAGTTCCGAAAGATAATGTTTCCTTTAAACTGGCTTTTTTTTGTCAAGAACACATTTGAAGAAATTGAAACTGGTAATAAACAAGCTTAAATAATTGGTAACAGCTGAAGAATAAAAAATGGTAAATATACAGGTTTAATTAAAATTTGATTGTTGTTGATTCATGAGTGCATAACTCTTCTTTTATTAAACTGACCCTACACGAAAATCTAGAATGCAATGAGTTCATATGCAACTTTTTCATTTAAATATAAAGCAATATTTAGCAAAAGAGTAGTTTCTTTGAATTAAATATCTTTGTAGTAAACAAATGCATAGAACTATTCAAACGATGTACTATTTTCATTACATAATTTTATTTTTAATTGATTAAATAAAAAATATATAAACGTTGATTATTTACCCGATAAGATTTTTATAAAATTCATGCTTCTAAATTATTTTTAAAACCTTATAACATAAGTAAAATGTGATGCAGTTTTCAAAGATATTGCATTTGAAAGTGCATTTATTATTAATGTTATTCGATGGTGTAAAAATTAAAAGATTGTCATGTTTAGACGTAATTAAATTTGCGAAAATTTAGAAAATGATTGTTTAGATCGCTTCAACAGTCAATATGACGTCATCGTTAATTCTAGTTTTCACTTTATAATATAGAATATTAATAGAAGTTGTATTTTTTCGACTGAGTGTAAGTTTACTTTACCAATCAGTATGATTGTGTTACAATAATTAAATAGATTAACAATGTTTGTTCAGGATAGTAACTCAATAATTTGAAAGACGATTATTCACAAAAAAGAAATATTTGACATTCTGCAGTCAACAGTTTACAATTCAGGGAGAGGTTTTGTTTCATATCAGATCACTCCTTAGATATGTCACAATAACAACTCATTTTAAATGTTTAAATAATGTATGTTGTTTTATCAATAGGCAGTGTTAGGCAAATGGTTACTGCCGTTAAGGGTTATAATAAGGACACTTATTCAAATTTAAGTATTTATTTCATAAAACAGATAGTATATCCAGAATCACAAAAAGGCATTTGCGAAATCATACTAAATGTATTTCCAAGCAAAATGATTACTTAACACGTGAGTACTGGTGCATTTATTGTCGTTAAAAATTACGTTTTACTAAAAAAAAGTAATTAAGTAGATTACGCTGTTTTTCCATTAAGGAGATGATATGCCTAGAAACCTACGAAAAACACATTTAGGAAATGAGACTAAATATGTTTAATTAGTTCGATTACTTAAGGTGTGCGTTGAGTATTGTCACATATATTTATGCGAATATTGAAACATTTTGATCCCACTGGCCATAATTTGTACTGTAATTTTTGCTTATTTTAGTGTTTCAGTTGAAACAGAATGAAATGTTTCATAACAATGTAAAATAGTGAAAAAAGTGTTTTATAATGTTTTAGTTTTAATGCTTTTTCACATTTTTATGTTCATTATGAATACCTACTATCAATAAGAATTACAGTTTGCTAAATTATCTTGAGTGTAGAAAATGACGAATATGCTCTGGAAAATATTATTTATTTTAAATTGGAAGAAACAACGATACGATTAAAGAGGATAAATGAATATGAAACCTTGAAAGATATTTTAATTTGGATTTTACTATCTAGAACTCAGATGTGAACTAAAATATGTAAATTTATTTGAAAACTGCTGAATTGAACACACAAAAATCCAAAAAATTCTGTTTCCTTTAAACAGGCTTTTATTGTCAAGAACACATTTGACGAAATTAAAAGTGATAAACTGGTAATAAACAAGTTTAAATAATTGATAACAGCTGAAGAGTAAAATATGGTAAATATACAGGTTTAAATAAAATTTGATTCTTGTTGATTCATGAGTGCATAACTCTTCTTTTACTAAACCGACCCTATACGAAAATCATCTAGAATGCAATGAAATAGAAAGCTATATTTAGTAAAAGAATTTTTTGAAATAAATACATTTGTAGTATAAAGAAATGTATAGAGCTATTCTTGCGATGTTCTATTTTCGTTAAATAATTATTCTTTCAATGGAATACATAAGAAATATATAAATGATGATTATTTTATATATATTTATATTTAGATTAAATATCGTACTGAATTTATATTCTGAATATAATTTACTACGTACTATTGAGATTTACAATGGTTAAATAAATTACCTTTTATTTTACAGTTGTTGCAGCTTATTCATAATTAATTAAGACATCAAACTGTTTAATTTATTTGATAATATATTTATTGAAAATCAAAAACTAGCAATTCTTATTGAAAACTCAAAATTATGGAAACAAATTGGTTTTGCTGAAGTATAAAAAACTGACTAAATATGATAATGTCATTTCAGTGTTATTGTGGAATGTTTTTAATTCTGATGAATCATTGTAAAGATTGATAACATTCTTAGATTATTTGATTTTCGATATTTGAATTCTCATTGATGCCAGTTGGTAATATTTTTTATGTATTGAAAGTTGTGATGTAGTTCTTGCAATTTTGTTAAGAACAACGAACATCTGTTAATAAGCATAAGTTTCTTATAAATCTTGACTTACAGGTGGACAATTCCTCTTCAGAAAGTATTGCAAACTGGACTTACAGGTAGACAATTACCCTTCAGAAAATATTACTAACTTAACTTTTATTGTCCAAGAACAAAGCTAAAAACAAACTCGTTAAATTACGACATACTTATGCAAAACTTTTTCAGCGACTAAATTGATTTGTGTAAATAGTATTCTGAATAAACTATTATTTTTAAAACCGACATTTTAGTACAAGCTAATAGACACATATATATATATGTGTATGTATAAACTAATAGAATTTTAAACATTTTGATAGCATTGAAAAAAAAATGTACTGTAACTTTTGATTATATTATTGTATCAGTTGAAATGGAATGACATATTTTATAATATTGTAAAATAATGAAAAAGTTGGTATATAATGTTTAATTGTAAATGTGGTTGAAATTTTTGTTGTGCACAGATCATAAAAGTTTGCTAATTTATCTTGAGTGTTCTAAAAGACAAATATGCTTTGCAAAGCGTTATTTCCTTTAAAATGGAAGAACCAACAAGACGCAGTTAAATAGCATAAAAGTCATAAATGAATCTGGACACTCAAAAAAACAAAAAAATAATAAATGTTAGATATTTTAATTTGTATTTTATTGTTAAGAATTCAACTGTGAACTAAACGTGTACATTTTTTTGAAATTTTCTAAATTGAATAGTTAGTTTCCGAAAAATATTGTTTTTTTTTTTTTAAACCGATTTTTATTTTCATGAATACATCTCCAGGAATTAAAACAGATAAACTGGTAAATTACAAGCTTAACTAATTGGTAACAACTGAAGCTTAAAATATGGTAAATATTTTATTTTAATTAAAATTTGAATGTAGATGATCCATGCGATTTTCAGATTCTCAGATGTGATTTTTACTAGCAAATAGTAAATGAATTTTCAGAAAATAATTTCATGAAATAAACATATATATAGAATAACGATATCTATAGAATTTGTATAATAATGACGTATTTTCGTTATATTATTTGATTCACAATATCCATATTTAAGAATTAATTAAATATTATTTGCTTTTAATGATTTATATTGAGACTTAATATTATGTTGAATTAATATTTTGCCTTTAATTTCTAATAAACGATTCAAATTTGGAATGCTTTACGATTTTTTTTTCATTTAAAAATGTTTTCAGCTTATTCAGAATTTTAAAAAAACATCAAATAGATTTTAATTTATTATTTATAATATATCTATTGGAAATTAAAGGCTTACAATTCTTATTCAAAGCTCAAAATTATGGAAAAAGATAAAGTCGCAGTTGGATTTTTTGTCGTCACGTACATTTTAAAACAGGGATCTAAAGAAATTATAGCTTACTTATCAAATAAAAACAATATGTATGGTAGAATGCTCTTTACTCTCGCAGATTATCTTACAAAATATTCAAAAAAATTTGACAGAGTTCGCTATCTAATCACAGATCAAACAAATGAAAAACTTCCGAACGGTACATTGAGAGGAATAATAGGATTGATAAATCGATCAGAAATTGATATTGGCATTCAACCAGTCACCATGCACGAAGTAAGCATAGAGAAGGTGGATTTCTCTTACCCGTATAAACTTTATTCTACTTCATTTGTGACACGAAAAGCAGAATATAAACCACAGATTTTTGGCATTTTACAAACATTTTCATTTCCACTTTGGATAGCTATCCTCTCAATTTTTATTTTAATATGTTTGGTATATTACATCACCTTGAAAAGAAGGTATACATTTGATAAAATTGTACTCCACGTTTTCGCGGTATTGTTAAGACAGAGTTCTATTTTAAAACCATCATCAATGATAGAAAACTTGCTCGTTTTTTCGTGGATTGTAGGAGCAATGTTTCTTTGTTAATCTTACGAATCCGTGTTCCTATCTATCCTTTCATTCCCACCTATCAATCAAATTAAATACGTGTCACAGTTGGCCAAGGCTGTTAAAAAAGGACACTATCACTGCGTAGTGTTGACTCAACATTCAGCTACTCTTGAATCATTAATATCAAAACATGAAAATTTTAGAATAATTGGACAAGACATTAAGATGAATAACTTAACTAAAGAAAATACTATTCTAGATTTTTTTAATGATAAAAACAAACAAGATCTCGCTCTTCTATTAGATGCAGATGTCGTTGATTTTTTTACAGTAGGAAAGAAATTCGTCTCTGAAGACCGTTTTCTTGAAAGCATGGGTGCAATGACTGTCCGAAAAGACTTTTGTTGCAAAAAAATGATAGAAAAATTCGTTCATAGATTCATGGCTTCGGGATTGTATTTCAAATATGAGAATGATGCATCATTTTTAATTCGTTTGCCACTTCTACTGAAATACGAGGAAAAAGACACTAGTAAGAGAAAATTAACCCTTACAGATGTTGCTCCTGCGTTTATATTTTTAATATTTGGATACATAACTTCTTTCGTAGTTCTTTTCGTCGAAATATTGTCGAATCGTATGAAGAAAAATAAAAGACTAAGAATGAGAATAGCATTCAAAGAAGATTCTATGTAATTGGCTTTGGAAATCCAACTGTAATTAATCTATTCTTATATTGCCAAATCTTATTTAATTTTGCAGATGTTGTAGGAAAATAATATAAAAATTTCATATAATTAGCATTGCACTGATTAGCATTGTATATTTCATTCTGAGAATATCATATTGCATTAATTTTTTTTTTTTTATTAATTGAAACTATTATTCAACGAAGATATTGTAGGAGTAGTTCTTCAGCAAATGCCACATTGATGTTATGGTATCAAACTGGCGTGAAAAGATTTGAGAGAAAAAACACACACCCGAGTGCCTTAAATTCGTTTGAAACTCTTTAATTTTTCTGCCGAATTTTTATTTTTTCCTTTGAGCAGAATAGAAGATGAATCAGGCTAAATGAAAACAGTGGGCGACAACAAAGTACGCTATTTCGTCTCATTATTTATTCTTGTAGTTCATGAATTCAGGAATGCTTCAAATATTAATGAGATTGCAGAACTCCCATCGTTAATTTTGTAGGAAATAATTGAACTGTATTCCCCTACTTCTTTGAGACTATTATTAATCTTTATAACGATAATTGATAAATTGAAGTATAACACATGGAAAATTGCTTATTGCAAACACTAATACACCAATACTTATTAAAATTTAAAATGCATATTTTTGTAACTTCAGCATTCTAAGTATTGAATAACTTTGTTTTCTTGTGCATTTCACTTATAATATATATATATATATATATATATATATATATATATATATATACCGGGTGTCCTAAAAAGGAATGACTGATTTTAAAATTCAATAACTTACAGACGGCGACAGATATTTAAAAAATTATTGCAGGAGAGTAATGTACGATGTCAGGAGTTTTTTTTACTGCGATTCTCGGTTTTAGTTTAAATTATCATCAATAGATGGCGCTGTGTGCAATAAGTGCTCAATCAAGACCAAAACTGAAATCCGGAGGTTGCATGTATGGAGTGGGTCTCATTCACGAATACAATTTTTTTAGTGCCCGATTCTGAGCTCAGCCGTTATGTTTTCGATGAAATGTGTTGTTGCCATGAAAATAACGAAATCTTCCATATAACGACATCATTCAGAATTGGGCATGAATTTAATAAGCGGTATGCGAGTGAGCAGGCAATTTTATATTTATGAAGCTTTATTTTCCTGGATTAACTTACTTTTTATTGTCTGATTTAAAGAATATTTTGTTCATCGCATCCTAAAACTAGGAGCAGAGATTCAGATTTTTTTTTTCTTTTTGTTGTTAAAAATTTCATAAATTTTGTTAAATTCTAAGAAGATTTTAGATCTTTTAACGAAGTTTGTCAGTAGATTTTTATGCATGTTGAATCCAGTTAAAAAGAATCTTGGAAATGGTTTATACTTTGGAAGAAAGAATACTTATAATATTGGAGTACTACCGCTTGGATCAAAGCATAATAACGACTAAAAGAAGTTTCCATGATAAATTTAACGTAAGGAATGCTCCGCATTCGAATACAATTAAACAATTGTATGAGAAATTTGTAAAAACTGGTAGTGTTGCCGACGATTTGGTAGACAAAGTTGGACGACATAAATCGGCACATGACTGAATCTAACATGGATGTTATTAACCCATATAGCACCAAAGCTCCTGAAAACCTCCCCAGGAGCTCCAGTTCTTCCCAAATTCCTCCTGAAACAAACTGCAATGACGCTATCAGGCGTTCCTGGGGAAGATACTTTAATCACTTCCTCAGGACTGACCTCCCAGATTCTTCCCAGGGAGCAGTCTCCTGGGGATGATATTCCTGGGGAAAGTACCTAGGAAGAGACGGTGCTGGTGCCATCTCATGGGTGATTTTGACACTAAAATAACTTATTAAAACTTTTTTTTTAAAATATACTTGATTTGAAGTGATTCGATTTTTTAATTAATAAAGTTTATATTATTATTTGATTTCCTAAGCACATCTGGTTATTGTTTAACTTTTAATTATTGCTATAATATTTAATTATCCTTATTTAGATATATTTTCAATTTATAAAATGCAATCAAAATGTAGTTAAATAAATTGAATTTAGAAAACATAATTTAATATTCCACATCATATATTAATAATTAAAATAAATTAATCTTTAAATATAAATTGAAATTTTTTTATTTTGTTTCTGATCTTTTAAAAATTAACTTTTATTTTAATTTATTTTATTATTACATTCATTAATTATTTTTTCTGAACTTTCAACAATTACTTATATAGTTATATATTTTTACTATTACTTTCTCATCTAACTAATACGTAATTTTACATTGATTTCACTTAAATACGTTCTTAGTTTCTATAGAAATAATTTAATTTTAAATATAAAATTGATTTACTTTCTCCTAATAAATTATTTTTGTTTTCATTTAGAAGAAATCAGAATTCAGCGACTTTCAGAGTATTTTCTAAAAGATCTGCGTTTACCCCCCCCCCCCCCTAACAAAAAAAACAAAAAAAAACGCTTTTCTAGTATTAGTTTCTAAATAAGACCACCTGCCAATTTAATGCATTTCCGAACAAAAACGAGTTAAAAAATGTGCCAGAAAGCAGCTCCTTTGGTTTTGAGAACAGCCTTAAATAATTATTGATACGCTTTTTTTCTAGTTATCAATTTAAAACTGTATTGAATATGTATCAAAGGGTATGTATGTTTATTTGCGATAAAAGTTACAGAATTCCTGCTATACGAAGCTTAAAAATATGCATGTTTTCGATTTACTGACTTTCATAAGAGGAGAAAGAAATACATGAATACCTTATAAACGACTCACGTACAACGGCCGTGTAGCGTAATCACTAGAGCGTGTTTCTCGTATGCGTAAGTACCCAGGTTCATATCCAGTCGGCGGTAAGAAAGTTTATTCCGTAAAATCTGTACCATAGCTTTCATGTGATTCTGTGTGCGTGATTAATAAAAGTAATGTCTGTTATATGTGTTATGTAAATTCTTTTAAAATAATGTCCGTATTTATTAAAAGAAAAAAAATACTTTTTACATTACGTCGAATAATAACTTCGGATGTTTTTTACGCACATTAAGTGACCCTGAAATCTCCTAAATTCCTCCGGTATTACTTCCTGAAATCTTCCCTAGAACAACCCGAGGAGGAACCTGAAGGAGGTCCTGGGGAGCACCCCGGGATGCTATGAGGCGGACATTTTCGGTTCCTGAGGTCCTCCTGGTGACAAATTTTTGCATCCTCAGGGATGCCTGGGGGATGTATGTCAATCTTCCTGGGGATGTCCTAGGGAAGCAAATGTGCTATATGGGAAAAAGGTTACTAATCAAGATTCGAAAATATTGGTCCGCAAAATTGCAGCTTCATGCTCGATGAGTAAAACTGCAACGCACAAAATATTGCGAAAGTGTCTGGAAATGCATCCTTACAAAATACAAACATGGGAATCGCTTTCTTTTATTATGAAAAAAAGGCTAATTTTTGCAAATGAAATGTTTCAGTTGATAGATGAAGTGGGTATTAACGCAAACCGATTTTGGTTTTCTGACGAAGCGTATTTCAATCTGAATGGCTTCGTCAATAAACAGAATTGGAGGATATGGGGAACTGAGAACCCTCATGTTTGCTTGCCACGATCAGTCCACTCAAAAATACTTACTTCCTGGGCAGCCTTATCTAGCAGTAGCATTATTGGGCCCCTTTTTTGGAGGAAACAGTAAATTCAAGTCGATACATCGAAATATTGCACCAATTTGTGGCCATATTGAATACCTTAGGTAATTTACAAACAAATTGGTTCATAAAAGAAGATGCGAGACCCCATTGGACAGCTGATGTTTTCACTTTCCTCGATGAATATTTTGATAACCATGTCATTGCATTGCATTCTCAAAATGCAACCGATACAGGTATGGATTGGCCACCGTGTTCGCCGGACCTCAATCCATGCGATTCCTTCCTATGGGACCACCTAAAGGATGCAATGCACAGACAAAATCCCACCACTATTACTGAACTGCAACAAATCATTAGTCATGAATTTGAAACTATTTCAGAAAGAACTTTGCAAAACATATGTGGTAATTTTGTTCTTCGTTTAAGACATATGATTGTGTCGACTGGTGGGAATTTTGACAATATCGTAATGTGATTGAATGCGTCTAATTTCTGGTCTTTACCCTTTACTCCTTGGATTGAGACATTCGCATGGTTTTAAATATTAGTTATAAACAGTTGATATGTTTAGAGAATTTTACAAATTTGTATTTATCCCATGTAATTTTCTTTATCTGTTTGCTTAATTATTTTAGCTATATAAGTTTATTGATTAGTTATTTTTTAGAAAGTTTTTTTAAATGTTCGAAAATATTTGAAAATATTTATTTTGTTATTTTGCTTATTATTTCTTTATTAAGTTTGTTATCATTATCAGTTTCTCTATTAAAAATAGTGACACCAGCATTTATCCAATCAGTATTGTCATTCTGACTTATTAGTCATAAACCTTACATTATACAGTTTAATACACATTCTGTATGCATATATTTATTTTGTAGTAATAATTTGTTATTTTAAGAAGAGCTTTGTATTTCTGGTAAATAAATGGTGAGAGAAACATTTGACAATGATTGAACATGATATCGTTAAAATGCATAACATAACTCTAATAAAAAACCCTTTTCTGCAATTCAGCTCATACTAGGTAATGCTTAAGAATTCTTTTGTGTAGCCCTGTATATGATCTATAGCATTATGCACATCACGTAGTATTCAAAAATGTTTTTTAAACCGCTTACCATAACTGAAAGCGCACTTCCAGCAATTATCGCTTATAGACAGTGTTCCGGATACAGTACTGCAACCGAAATCTTTCGCGCGTCCCTGTAAATGAACGATAAATGTACTTCATATTATACAACAAGTATCTTTTAGTAAACCTTAGTAATGTATATCAGTTTCATTATATTAGTAATACTGTAACATAATTAAAATACGCTTCAAACAACTTTTCCCCGTAGGCCATTATGTAGCAGACTTTTTCTGCGTAACCTAGTAAATGAATGATAAATGCTTTACCCTCCATATTCTACAGAAAACATGTTTTAGTCCACTTCATAAATGTAAATCAATGTAACGGTGTAACGTCATTAATATACGTCGTAAACGATTTTTCCCATGTACCATCATGTAATGAAACTATTTTGGGTGGCCTTCTAAACCAATTAAGAGTTCTACAGATACAATATTCGATAGTAAGAATCTTTTAGTGCACTTCAGTGCTATATATTATTTTCGATAAGTTTGAAATAGACTAACATCATTAAAATACATTGCAAATGATTCATCCCATATATCATAATAAAACGGCATGCTTTTAAGTGCCCCTGTAAACGAACCATAATTGCTACAAACTTCATTTTCAATACAGAGCATTCCATGGTAAACCTCAATATACTATATCACATAAATACATAGCAATTCGAATATATTTACTCACGTTAAAGCATGGAGAGACGGCCAGATAAACCGAGTGCATAAACATGTTTCAACTGTGTTGGAAAGTCTTAGAAAGAATAAATTTGATTGATAAAGAAGACACTCATTTTTAAAAAACCTTATCCTGCTTGGAATGTAACAAGTTTTAAAAAATTCGATATTTTGAACATTGTCGTTTTCGATTTTGAAGAAGTCGTTTTCGTGGAAACAATACTTTTTTCTATTGTTGCTCTGACTCCTACAATATTGAAATTATACCGTCTGAGTTCAGAATCGAGCCCTAAAAAAAATTGTATTGGTGAATGAGACCCACTCCATACATGTAACCTCCTCTTTTCAGTTTTGGTCTCGATTGAGCGCCTATTGCTCGCAGCGCCATCTGTTGATGATAATGCAAACTAAAACCAAGAATCGCAGCAAAAAAACTCCTGACATCGTGCATACTCTCCTGCAAGAATGTTTTAAATATCTGTCACCGTTTGTAAGTTATTGAATTTTAAAATGTCACTTCTTTTTAGGACACCCGGTATATCGACAGCAATTGTCGAATATGGATTATTATTGAGTTATGAGTTTTTTAAATTGTTTATTTTGATTTAAAAAATGAATTTTCTTAATAATATATTGTTAGTGTTGAAAAACTCCATAATCCATGCCTGATGCATCATTTTTCATTCTTGTTGTTATGTTTGTTATATACTACGATGTAGAGATAAATACATATTCAAAAAAAGTCATAAATGAATAAAAAAACTTCTCAGTAGTAATTATTTCTTCCCTTCATTTACTTAAAAGCATTTGTTTATTACACTTTAAAATTTTTAAATCAAGATAATGATGACAGACATTGGCTTTTTTTCAATTCAAAATAAACAAAGTTCTTAGTGTCAAATGTTTTTGGCGAAAAGAAACATAGAAAAACAGTCTATTTCATTAATGAATTTGAAAATTCGATGACATTCGTTTTTTAAGAATAATTTTTTTAATAGAACTAGAATGAGCAATTTGAATCATATTTAAGCTGCTTATTGTAGGTTTTGAATTTTTTTGCGAGTCGGTGAGAGATCATCAAAAGTTTTAAAATGTTGCTTGACTTAGATCAAGAATGTATATCCTTTGAAGGTAAACATTTATAGTTGCTTTGACGAATGTTATTTAAAATTAGTCTAATTTAAATGAATCATTTTACATAGAAAAGTATAATAAAATTTGTGATGCATTTTTTTTACTCTTAAATATGTACAATTATCCTCCGACTTATGACTGAATATAACTTTATTTAAGTTACTTGCGCAGAGAAATCACGAAATTGTTTATATATTTCTTGACTGTAAACAATTGTAATTGCTCTTCAAGTTGTGTCTTAACTTTGTCGGAATTTTAATGTCTGATGTCTAAGGAAGTTATAAATTTTGCGACATTTAATCGTCAATAAAGTATGCAATGTACTAGGTTATAGACGTTATGAGTAGTGAACAGGATTATATTTTAAATAATTCTTTTAACATAATTTTTTTAATGTGAAATACTATTCAAAGATGTATAAAATTTGTAAAATCTGAAAACTACTTATAGTAAAAACTATTACTGCAGTTTAAAACTGAATTGATAATAGAACGTTTTATATGTTACTTTAAACTTACATTAATCTACAGAAACTTACATACATTAATCTTGCATTAACCTTACTTTAATGAAGATTATTCTGATGATCGCTAACCCTTTAAAGGATGGCGGTTCATCTTTTTGGTCACTTAATTTTTAACCTTAAAAGCCACTTTGGCCCAATAATTTTGGAATGAAAATTTTCTTTTTATTAAACACTCGCAGGAAAACTTTTACTTATTGTGAAATAAATTTGTTGTAAATTCTGGTGTTGTTCAAACATTTCAGTATTTTTTTAATAGAAGTACTTTTCCTCTTATAAGAAAGTTAATGGTAAATAAATTGACTTTCCTAAATATATCTCCATGAAGTGATTTTAATTTTTTGATTAATTCTATAGATTGAGAACATTCTTAAAATATTTCCGTATTTCAAATTTCATTGAAGTCTGTTTTATTCGAAGAATATTTTATATGTATCAAAAGTTATGAGGAAATTGCTGAAATTGTTTTAAAAATAGCATCTATGAATGTGCATAAGTTTCTTATGATTATGGTAGATAATTATTCTTCAAAAAGTATTACGGACTTGACGTATTTTTCAAGGGCACAGCTAAAAAAAGTAGACTCGTTAAATTACGGGATACTTACCGTAAATCTGTTTCAACATCTAAAAGACTGTAGTAGACATTATTTTAAACTAGTAAATCTGCAAAACAGGGACCTCAACGCCAGCGGTGCAAATCAATGTTTTTTTTTAAAATTTCATTATGCATAATATTTAACATCCCACAATCCACAATTTAAAATTTGTAGGTTATATATAATATATATATTTATAAAGTTCTTCGAAACTTCCAAATATTTCGATTTTTCTAAAGTTTTTCAAATTGAAATTTTCATTGGAAGCAATTCTTACTGTAATTTTGATTATGTTATTGTATCAGTAGAAATATATTTTCCTGAAAAGTTGCGTTTGTGTAACCGGCCTGTATTGTCAAGAATACATCTGAGTAATCAAAACTGATAAACTGGTAAATTACAAGTTTAAATAAATGGTAATAGCTGAAGTGTAAAAAACTGGTAAATACTTAGTTTTAATTTAACATTTCATTGTAGTGGATTTATGTGTGTGTAATTCCTCTTTAATTAGACTGAACACACAAGAAAATCTAGACTGCAGTAAGCTCAGGATTTTTGCAATGAAATAAAAGTAATTTTTAACAACACACTTTCATGAAATAAGCATATTTATAGTATAACAAAATATATAGAACTATTCTAACCACACAGAAATTTCGTTAATTTATTTTATTTTTAATTCAATATGTACGAAATAATTAAAAGTGGCTTGTTTTTAATGATTTATATTTAGGTTTAATTTCATGCTGAGTTAATATTTTGTCTTTAATTTGTAACATACGTTTCAAGATTTTGTATTTTAAAGTTGTTGCAGCTTATTCCTAATTAATACAGACATCATATAGTTATTAATTTCTGTTTGATAATATATATATTGAAAATTAAAGGATTACCATTCTTATTCAAATTTCAAAGTTATGGTTAAAGATAGAGTTGCAGTTATTGGATTTTTTGTCGGCCTGCAAATTTTATCTCACGAATCTCATGAAAAAATAAAAGCTTACGTATCAAATAAAACCAATATCTTTGGTAGAATTCTATTTACACTTTCAGATTATCTTACAAAATATTCAAAAAAATTTGACAGTGTTCGTTTCCGTATCACAGGTGAAGCAAATGGTGCATATCTGAATGGTACATTGACGGGAATAATAGGGAAGATAAATCGATCAGAAATTGATATTGGCGTTCAACCACTTATTATGGACGAAATAACTGCAGATGATGTCGATTTCTCTTACACGTATAAACTTCATTCTAATACATTCGTGACTCGAAAAGCAGAATATAAACCGCAGATGTTTGATATTTTTCAAACATTTTCATTGCCACTTTGGATAGCTATCATCTCAATTTTAATTGCGATGTCTTTGGTGTATTACGTCATCTGGGAAAAAAAAAAGTATTCGTTTGATAAATGTTTCCTTCACGCTTTGGCAGTCTTGTTAAGGCAGAGTTCTATTTTAAAACCATCATCAATGGTAGAAAAGTTGCTGACTCTGTATTTCTGTCTTTTCTTTCATCCCCCCCCCCCCTATCACTCAAACTAAAGACGTGCCACAGTTGGCCAAGGCTGTAAAAGAAGGACACTATCACTGCATAACGGTACAACATTCATCTATTTTTCGATTGTTATTAGAATAAGAAAATGAAAATTTAAGAGTAATTGGACGAGACTTAAACACGAATAACTTAAGTAACGGAAATAATATTCAAGATTTTTTTTACGATAGGAGCAAACAAAATCTCGCTTTTCTAGTAGGTACAAGCGTAGTTGATATTTTGAATATAGGAACACAATTCGTCTCTGAAGACCATTTCCTTGAAAAAATGATTTCAATGCCTGTCCGAAAAGACTTTTGTTGCAAAAAATTGTTGGAAAAATTCACTCACAGATTTATGGCTTCGGGATTGTACTTCAAGTATAAGAATGATCAAGCATTTTTAGCTCGTTTGCTACGTCTACTCAAACACGATGAAAAAGACACCAGTAAAAGAAAATTAACCCTTATAGATGTTGATCCTGCGTTTATATTTTTAATATTTGGACACATCATTTCTTTCTTAGTTCTTATGGTAGAAATATTATCAAATCGGATGAAAAAATCAGATATTTTGAAGAAAAATAAAAAAAATAATGATAATCGCACACGAAGAATGTTCTATGAAAGTTGAATTGTAATTATTCTATTCTCATATTATTAAATCTTACTATATTTTGTATATATATATTGTATGAAAATAACTCATAAATTTCGTATAATTAGCAGTGCACTCCACAGTAGTATGTATTTTACTCCTAAAATATGGTATTGCAATACATATTTTTGTATTAGTTCTAAACCAAATTACACGTTGATCTTACGGTATTAAATTAGCGTGAAAAGACTTTATGGAAAAAGTACACATCCGATCACATCAAACGCTTTAGCAATCTTTTCTTCTCATTTTTCTATCCAAAATATTATTTTTTCTTTGCGGGGTAGAGATCCGTCAAATGAAAACAATGGAAGACTACATAGTCCATCATTCTTCCATCAATGTTTTCTATAGTATTTCATGAATTCGGGTCTGCTTCACATTTTGATAATGAGATAGCAGAACTTTCTTTCTTAAGTTTGTAAAGAATATCTGAACTATATTATTATTATAACTCGAGACTGTTAATATTTTTTATAAGATAATTGATAAATTAAGCTATGGAACATGTTAAACTGCACTACTGTAGACACTCATACATCAATACTTATTATAATAAAAAAGAATGCTTTTGTAATTAGTACTTGCTTTCTAATAAGTAGCAATTTAAATATTGAATATCTTTGTTTTATTGTGCATTTCAGTTTTAATAAAGAAAATTTATACTGAACATTTCAAATATTTTAAAAGCGTTAAGACGTCAAGTTCATTATGTTGAATGAAATCGGCACAAATAATATGTTGGTAGATATTTATTAATGCTATATATGCTATTATAGATATTTATTAGCTCCCAAGCTAATACCTTGAAACTGAGCAGTTGAAAATTTTTTCATTATCTGTTATAGCATTATTTAGGAGCAAAAACAGCCAAAAAACTTTGGCTTATTTTCATTTTCTTTTAGATTATGGAAGTAGTTCAATCAGAATGCTTGTAAAATAATTAATACTAGTAAATCTGCAGATCAGGAGCCTCAACGTCAGCTCTGAAAGTCATTGTTTTTTAATCTCACTTGTCATATTATTTAGCATCTTACAATTCGCAATTGAATTTTTTCTAATGTTATATACATATTTAAGGCATATAATATACTTCGGAGGTTTCAGAAATTAAAAGCATCAAATTAAACACGATTTATGCAATTATATTCTGAAATTCTTATGAACTTCTTATTCTTGTAATTTTTTAGATAAAAAAATACATTTCTCATTTTGATATTCTTTGAAATAGGGTTGCTGAGCAACTAATAAAATAGAGGGAAAAAAAAGAAATGCATTTTCAAATTTGTAAAAAATAAGAAAATGAAATGTTTTATATTTCTCGAACAGTTGCAGAAAATTTTCCAATAGTTTAAACAATTAATTTCTAAATTCTAATAGATGTATACGCAAATTTTCAATGCTATTGCATATATTTAAGACCTCCCTATCGAATATTTAGTATCCGTAATTTTACGTCGAAATCCAATATTCAAATATACGATTTTCATTTCAGTTAAAAATGAAATTTGAAAATCGTCTGCAATCCCATAGGAAAGCATTATGACCTAAAAAGAAATGTTTTATATATTTTCGAACGAATGAACCAAATGTAACAAAAAACTATAACGCTCATTCCGGCTACCTCACCAACATACCCACCAAAAATCAACTTAATCGGACGATTTTTACGGCAGTTATCGCGGAACAGACAGACAAACAGACAGACGGAAACGAAAACCTTTTTGTGTCTCCACAGTGAGCCTTCACTGACGTTTCGGCAATTACTGAAATAAAAATGTAAATAGAGTAAAATAACAATTTATACTGTAATTGATTTATTGTTATGTACTATTCTGCGTATTTTCGAAAAAATTGTAAATTATCTTGCTTTTATGGAACATTTTTAGAAATATTATTTTCATTGCCAAAGTGTCGCAAATACTTTTTGAATTATCACGTTTATACATTTTCTGTACTTTGGCTGCAATATACTAAGCGTTTTTTCTTGCCTTTTTTGAATTATAAATGCATATTAAACTGCTTTGCAGTTTTAGGTAGCTTTCAATACAAAAAAGTATAAAGCTACCTATTGCAGCCGTTCGGAGGAAAGCAGTTCCGGAAAATTTCGATATATTTACACCGATCATGACTCCCAGACCCCAAAACCACCCTCCGTTCAAATGTTGATATATATATATATATATATATAGATATATCCATATATATATATATATATATATATATATATATATATATATATATATATATATATATATATATATATGAGCTATGTCATACGATAACGCTCGTATTTATAAATCAATTTTGATGAAACTAATTGTGTGTATTAAGCTCACCAATGTCTCGACCGAGTTCGTTGGCCAGCTTGGTCCGCCATTTTGTTTCAAGATGGCGGCCACTTAAAAATTTAAAACTAAAATAAATATACAAAAAAGTTAAAAATTCAAATTTATTTTTTAATTAAGTGTTAGGCCTTGATACGAGGATTCCAGAGCATTTTTTGGTTTACCTCTATTATCTTAAAAAATGGCTGAGATAGAGCAGTTTGAAATTCTAGGGTGAGTGACATTTTGAAACAAAACAGCACATTAACGCGATTACTCGCAAATTATTTTCTTTCATTCTTGTAATAATTTTCCCAATCATACGCATAAAACTATATATTCATATCCGTTAGCGCCAAATTCTCGCCAAAATGGGCGACATTTGGCGAAATATCGCCGAATTTGGCGACCAAAATAAGTCTTCATGAATGAAGCCAATTTGGCTATTGCTCAATAATTTGGCGAAATTGTTATTCAAATTCAGTATTAACGAATGTTTTGTAAACGTTTCTTTGCATTTTAACTTGCTGTTTTCGTGTAACATTAGCTAAAATTTTAAAACGAAGATATAGGAAAGCTAGCTTTTCCTCCCGGTACAGGCCGGAAGGACTTTTTTCTCTTTATGTCATTTTAAAGAAAATTATGACAATTCAATTAATAAAGCGATAATATAATAAAAAATAAAGTGAAAAATAACACATTTGTGGGAGATTTTGATCCCTGAACAATGAAGTGTTCTAAAGTTTTTGTCTCATATTTCAATATAAAAGATCCTGGGGGAGGGGGGGGGGGAATTCTTCTTCACAAAATTCTGTTGCATCAAGCAAGAAGCATCTTTAAATAATTTAAATATTTTCTGTTAAAAATTATGAAATTTTGATTAGGCTTTTAAAAAATATATGTAAAATGACATTTTATGGACAGTCATTTAAGATAAAAATTTAAATAAATCAATGTTTTAATAATTTTTGACTTATTTTTGTTATGTATGTTTTTTTACCATATGCATTTTCTCTTCTGTGCAAAAAAAAATCATTATTTAGAAATTTAAAAAATACTGCTTTTCATTTACTAAAAATTTTAGTTATAACACATAAAAATAATGTTGTAAAACAAAACAAAAATAAAATAATTACAAAAATCAAAATTTTACATTTTTTGGATGTGATTTTTGCAATCTAATAGAAAGTGATTTTTAGTAGAAGGATTTCATAAAATAAAATATTTAAGTCCAAATACGAAATTACTATCACAAAAGATAGAGAACTATTATAACTATAAAGTGTATTCGTTACCTTATTTGATTTGCAATTAAATATTTCTGAAGCATGTAAATGTATATTGTTTTCAATGATTTATATTTAGGATTAGTATCATGCTGAATATATTTTCTGTCTATTATATCTAACACAGGATTCCTATTTAGAATGGAACAATAAAGTTTTTTTTTTATTTTAAAGTTCTTGTAGTTTATTCATAAAAATTAAAGACATCAAATAGTTTTTAATTTATTTTCGTTTATATAACTGTTGAAAATAAAAGCCTTACAATCCCTATTCACAACTAAAAATTATGGAACCAAAGAAAGTCGTAGTTATCCGATTTTACGTCAGCAAGCAAATTTTCTCTCTGGGATCCGAAGAAAAAATAAAAGCTTACGTGTCGTGTAAAACCAATATCTGTGATAGAATTCTATTTACGATTGCAGATTATCTTACAAAATATTCGAAATAAATCGAGAGTTCTTTTTCGTTTCAATGATCAAATAAATCAAAGTCATCAGAATGGTACATTGACGGGACTAATAGACATGGTAAATCGATCAGAAATTGATATTGCAGTTTAACCTTTTGGTATGGACGCAGTAACCACAGAGATGGTGAATTTCTCTTACCCGTATAAACTTCATTCTGTTACATTTGTGACTCAAATAGCAGAGTGTAAACCTGAGGTTTTCGGCATTTTGAAAACATTTTCATTTCCGCTTTGGATAGCTATCATCTCAGTTTTAATTGTGATGTCTTTGATATATCACGTGACCTTGAAAATAAGGTACTCATTTGATAAAACTTTACTTCACTCTTTTGCGGTTTTGTTAAGGCAGAATTCTGTTTTAAAACCGTCATCAATGATAGAAAACGTGCTTTCTTTTTCATGGATTTTAGGAGCAATGTTTCTGTGTCTGGCTTAAGACTCCGTGTTCCTTTCTTTCCTTTCATTTCTCCCAATTCCACTAATTAAAGATGTGCCACAGTTGGCCAAGGCTGTAAAAGAAGGACACTATCACTGCATTGCGTCTTTCTTAGCAGTTTATTTTCAAGTGTTATTAGAATCAAAGCAGAAAATTTTAAGAATTATTGGAGAAGAAACTTAAGACGAATAACTTAAGTAACGGAAATACTTTACTAGATTTTTTTTTACAACAGAAACAAACAAAATCTCGCTTTTCTACTAGATACAAATGTAATTGATGTATTCACTGTTGGAAAAATATACGTTGTTGAAGACCGTTTCCTTGAAAGCGTAGCTGCAATGACTATCCGAAAAGAATTTTGTTGCAAAAAATTGGTGAAAAATTCATTCATAAATTAATGGCCTCGGGATTGTATTGCAAGTATCAGAACGAGGAAGCATTTTTAATTCGTATGGACGTCAACTGAAATACGAGGAAAAGGACACCAGTAAAAGAAAATTAACCCTTACTTCATTCTTACTTCATTTATTGTCCTGGTTGCTCCAGCGTTTATATTTTTAATATTTGGACACATCCTTTCTTTTTAGTTGGTATCGTAGAAATAGTGTGAACTCGTAATAAGAATGGGGATCATTTGAAGAAAAATAAAAAAAGAAGACTTAGAATTGCATATAAAGTTTTCTTTGTATGCGATGCTAATGCAGGTATGCTAAATAATTAAATTTGAAAATTGAATGGTAATTACTATATTCTTTATTACCAAATCTTTTTTCATTTTGCTGATGTCGTATGAAAGTAATGCAAAAATTTCGTAAAATTAGCATTGTACTGACTAGTACTATGTATAATTTCACATTGCGTTAGATTTTTTAAATTGAATGAGACTATTATTCAATTAAGATATTCTAGGATTAGTTATTCTGCAAATGACACATCGATCTTATGGTATGAAATTCATGTAAGAAGATTTTGAACCAAAGAACACATCCTTTACGTAAAACGCGTTTAAATCTTCTACCCTCTCATTTCCCTACTCCCAACCGAAATTTTATTTGTTATTTTGGATCCGAAGAGGAGATAAAACCGCCAAATGAAAACAGCGAAGACTTCAAAGTGCATCATTCTCCCATTAATGCTCTCTTTTGTATCTCATGAATTTCGGAGTGCTTTACACATTAATAATGTGATTGTAGAACTTCCTTGCGGAGTTTGTAAGAAATATTTAAACTCTATTATTATTTTTCTTCATGACAATTATTATTCTTTATAACGATAATTCATAAATTATCACACATGATAAATTACTTATTACGCAATTTAATACACGAGTACTTAAGCACAGTTTTGTAATTACTTGTATTCTGATAAATAAAAATGTAAATGTTTAGTATCTTTATTTTATTGTGCATTTCAGTCTTAATAAAGAAAAATTATATCGAACATTTCGATGATTTTAAAAGGATTAAGGTGTTAGACTGAACGATATAGGTTCAAGTATACTTATAACATATGCTATTTTAGATATTTGCTTGCTCAAAAATGTATTGACGTATAAAGTTTGTATCAGCAAGCAACTTTTGTTTTGATTGCAAAAATACCTTAACGTGGCCCTAATGCTTTGCGCACCTGTTTAAAAGTGAAGTTTTTCAAAGAAAGAAAACGCAAGCATAATTTTGTCTAAATAAACAATAAAATTCTTGAAATGTTAGTCGTCTAAATTGAATTGCAAAAATAAAAGAAATAGCACACTTAGATTTGGGTATGTAAAACCTTTCCCCTCCTAAAAATAGAAAGCCCTATTTTTTTGCGCATGCGCAATTAAAGAAAGTTTTCGACAATTGCGATTGTCTGGTTTAAAAGAAGAGCGGTTTCAAATCAATTAATGAAAACAAAATGGGTGGTAAAAGATTGAGGGCAGAGTTGCGTAAAAAAAACAATAAAAAAACAAAATATGGGAGTCTAATGACGCAAATAGGCAGGGATTTGAATATGCCTGAATCAGCAGTACGTTATGTTTTGGAAACGTTCGTTGCAACAAGAGATATTACATCCAAGAAGCAATACCGGTCGCTCATCAACAACAACGGCTCTAGAAGATCGAGCGTTGCGTCGATTGGTAATAAACAAAAGACCAGGAACTATGACAGAAGATTCACTCCTATTGCAAGGCAGCATAGGTCGACCAGTGACTCGCAAAATGGTTATAAAAAGATTTCATAAAATGGGCTTCAAATGTTACAGATGAAAACGCAAGGCGATGTTAACTCCTACCAAAAAAAGGAAATGTTTTTTGTGTACTTAAAATGGACAGATCAGCAATGAGAAGAGTTATATGGTCAGATGAATCCCCTTTTCCAGTTTTGTATAGAAATATAGATTGTCGGGTCGTACGGCAAGCAAATGGAACTTCAAACCCAAAATGCGTCAAACAAGAGTGCAAGTTTTCATCATGTGTTCAAATTTGGAGGTGTCTTTGTTATTCTGTTGTCGTCCAAATGATGGGAATATTAATACACAAAGTTATCCGTACATTTTGCAGAATCAGTTATTGCCTTCAATTGAACAACTTGGACTTCAATCGGGTTATCTTTTTCAACAAGACTTAGTCAAACCGCATATACCTAGGGCAACAGAAGCCGGGCTTCAACAAAATGGTATTCCTGTCCTAGATTGGGTTCCGAATTCAATCCTATCGAGAATTTGTGGGAGTACTTAAAGAAGGAAATTCGAAAAAGTAAACCACGTAACAATCAGCAGTTGAAAAGAATTCTTTTTGAAGAATTAAAAAAAAAACGATTAGTTTCAACTATGCCGAGAAGAGTGAGAGATGTTTACGCTGCCAAAGGAAGACCAACGAAGTGGTAAGACTTACTCATTTCTTCTCATTTGAACATGATCAAAACATTAGGGCCAAAAATGGATTGCAGTGGCTACAAACTTTTGTCGTTTATTGTATTTTGTTCAGTTTTACTATGTAATAGTAAAAGGTATCATTTTTCATTAAAAATAATTTACATAAAATATTTTGAATTATTTTTTAATTTTATTTAAAAAAAAAAAACCATTGATAAACGAATGCGCGAAACATTAGGACCATGGGTAAGGTATTTATCCATATCCCTTTCTTCATGAAACAGGTGGCAAGTTCAGCATAACAAAACCATATTTATGAAGTCAAAGGATTTTTAAGCAATTTTATTTCCCAAAATGAGGGTGTTCACGTCTATGCATACACCAGCAAATAAGTTTCATTATTTTAAGTGAAAATATTTATACAGATTTCCGCGTTTCTTCATAAAAAACGGAATAACTGTAGAGAAACAATAACCGCTAACAAAGTCAAGCTTGTTAAAAATATTTTTAAACATTTATTTCGCAATGTGTAGTTAGTGGCGCATATACTGGAGTCAATAAAAATGAATGGTAAGAAATACTAGTCTACATTACAAAAAAAAAAAAAAAAAAAAAAAAAAAAAGTTGACGTCACATGAACGGTGGGAACGAACTGAGCTGAGTTATCCATTTCGCTTTTATACCAAAATTAACTTCTAAACATCCGACAATTACAATTTTTTCACTGTCGAAAAGTTTCACAAAAAGAAGTATGAGTGAAAAAATGTACTTTCAAATACAATTTATTTGAAAACTGTATCTTAATTTTCTGATATTTATAATTTTTAAAATATCTAGGTGATTCAACCTGGTCTTCTCGCATTACAGAATATAGGCGAAAACCATTTTTTTTTCTTTTTGAAAACTCTGAATTTTTATTTACATTAGCACTATTTTTTTTTTTTCGGATTACACTTCCGAAAAGCTTTTGCAAATGAAAAATATCAATTATGTATTCAAATAAACTTTTGAAATGTTTTAAAAACGATACTTTCGTGTTAGCCGCATGCCAGGAGTTAATAACCGAAGAAATCGTCACAGATTACTCTACTTACAACAGCCTTTTTGATTCTGATAATTTCAGTTTGTTAAACATATAGTTCAATTGGATTTCTTAAATGCTCGAGAGGGACCACTCAGACTAGGAAACTAAGTCTTTAGAGCGATGTTGTCCGTCCCGGTCCCTTTTACTGAGGTCTTAGAAAATACAGAATACAAAATTCAGCCGAAGCTGAGCTCTTCTGCAAGCTCGGCAGAGAGCGGAATTTTGAACAGTACATAAATGTATATAACGAACACAATATTTGTGAAAAAGGCAATATTACAAAGAAATATCACTGCCGGAGAAAACAAAGCTCCCATCTGACGCTGGACAATCAATAAGGGGAACCCAGAGTCCCTGACTCAGTGGTGGATTAAGATAATAAGGCTGCATAAAAGTTAAAGATGTTTGTAAGATTTTAGAACAAAGCCAACGCGATACAATATTATCCCTCCAACTGTTCGGAAGAACAGGAGGAACACGAATTCGCCAGAAAGCTGTTAACCCCTTCAGGGGCAAAGTGTTCTTGTAGCTAAAATATTGAAATGATTGATTGACACCAGGATTCACGAACGAATTTATTTTAAAATAAGCAAAATCTTTTCCTCATGTACCGTATAAATTCAAAATTTTGATTATAAAATTCTGGTGTCATTGTCGCATTTTGGGATTAAAATTAAGTGGTATATATAATATACCGGTGCCCTTCAAGGGGTTAAAGGTCAATTATAATGATGATGTCAATTGTAATGAGAGGCAAGAGCATCGCCGCACTCACAAAAAGGAGAAAGGGTTCTTTTGAATTTCAAGAGGTAGGCTTTAAACGGACCATGGCCGGTAAGGAAAGCTATTGTGGAGTGAATGGTCAGAAAAAAGATCCCGGGATACCACTGGGACCAGACATCGGTATATCTACCATTATCGGAATAGTCCCATTGGTCCGCCACTATTTCGTAAGATGGGTACAAAGATGTCTTTTCAGGTGTGATTGCGGTACTGGAAGGGAAAAATCAACTGATGATCTAGAAGTTGTCTCCTTTGCCAACATAACCACCGTTTCATTCCCTAAGATATCCTTATGGGAGGAAATGTAGCCAAAAGGTGTTTTAAAATCTGCATATTTTAAAGATTTTCTGTTAACAATCGTTTTGTAATTTTTTGGCAGTTTTTATCATTTCATTTCCATAATAGAGCTGTTTATTTCCTATTTCCCTTTCCAGGCGCCATACAATGTACATTTTTTTAAAACTAAAATTAAAACAGAAAATTACGTAAAATCACCGGACACGTTTTGACAAATATCTAAAGAAATACTAGAAGAATTCTTCTGGAACATAAGGAATTCAAAGAAAGTGTTCGACCATATTTTTCGGCGAAGGTTTAATCACGAGAACAATTATGGGACTAACAAGAATTTGAAGGAAAATAATATTTGGATGTACCTTGTAAAAACAAATGCTCTAAATGACCGTTAGCTATGGTAAAGCTAGGAGAGTCTGCGCACAATTCAAAAGAATAACAATAAAAAATCTAAATATTAATTTTTTGCTAAACTATCCATGAATAATTTTTACTTCATTTGTTTTTTATGCATTTCCAATGCTATTTTGTTATGTTGCAATTTAAAAGAGCAGTTGTAATAAAACCAAGAAAGTTATTTTGCGCAATCTGTCCTTACAGGGTTGGTGTCATTGCGCACATGGGTAGGAGAGATTGTTACTAATAATAACTACAATTAAATTGTTAACAATAATAATTAAACTTAAATGACATTGTTGTAAGGTTTTTGTGAACAAATATTATTGTATTAGGAGTGAATATTTCAACCTAATAATTAAAGAATCAGAAAAAGGAAATAATTTTAAAAACGTTTTAAAAATTTTAATTAAATGGAAAAAAATTAAAGAATCAGAAAAAGCAAGTCCAGGTAAGATTACGGAATAACATTAAGTTACTTGATAACACGTTTAACTTAAAATTAGTCTATTTTCATTTTTCATTTTTTAATGCAAATTTACCAATAAGCTGCGTAATCTCTCCTAGCATTGAAACTAATGGGAGCAATGCGCCATCTTTCCTAAGTAGCAGATGCGCAAACTCTAGGAGAGATTGCGCGGCCTTTTATTTAAACATGGCCGCTACTAAAACGAACCGTTGGTGTTCAAGCTGTTAGTCTAGATTAGTAGCTTATGAGAAATCGCTTCATTTTAAAATATTTTGTACTACTGACATTGTATAGAAATTCTGACGAATAGCTATGAAAATTCAAGCACTGACTATAAGAAAATAAAACAAAATAGCAATGATTTATCTTAGACGCTCAAAACAATCAACGTGCACTTACAAGTAGACACTCCACTACTGCTGTTGTACAACTACCTGCAGTCGCTGCGCGGTCACTCTACGCCTTCCCCCCGAACCTCTATGTGCGCAATCTCTCCGACCGCGCCATCTCTCCTGGCTTTATCTTATACATCGCATAATTATATGAATGTTGGTCCAGATTTGGGCTTATTGATGAAAGAATAGCACGTAATACTCATGGAGATATAAGGGGTTTGCTAAATAATTAAAAAAAATTCGTTTATGATTTATTTATATCAACCTAATTTCATCTAATTTCAGAAAATTTAACTAGGTAGAGAGGAATGATACACAGACTAATAGTCACAGAATAACAGCCCAAGATTTTGTTACTTGGAACAGCTATTTTGATTCTTTATATTTCAATGATTAAGCACGTACTTCGATTACATATATGTTAAATTTGCGCTTTATTTATATTATTGTTTATTTACTTATTTATAAAGCGCTAATTTCGTTATAGAATATGAGATGGAAATAAACGCTAATCTATTTATACTGTTTCAAATGCAAACAGCTTTATCTTCGATAATCTAGGTGCACACGATATAATATAAAATTCATGCTTCTAAATTATTTTTAATACCATAAAAAGTGAGTGAAATCAGATGAAGTTTTCAAAGTAATTTCATTTGAAAATGTATTTTTTTATTATATGGTGTAAAAACTAAAAAGTCGTCATATACAGAAGTAATTAAATTTGCGAAATTTAGAAAAGATTCGTTATGACAGTCCATATGACGTCAGCATTTATTGTGTTTTTTACATTTATTATCTAGATAATCAATACGAGTTGTATTTTTTCCAATTGTGTGTATGTTTTCTTTACCAATCAGTGTGATTGTATTAAAATAATTAAATAGATTATGAATGTTTGTTTATTATAGGAACTCAATAATTTGAAAGAAAATTACTCACAAAAAAGGAATATTTGACATTTCACAATCGACAGTTTACGCTTCAGCGATAGATTTTATTTCATATTATATCGCATCTCAGGTATTTCACAAAAACTACTGATTTGAATTATTTAAATAATGCGTTTTTTTTTCATCAGTAGGCAATGTTTATTCTTTCGCGAATAGGTAACGTTTTTGTTATAATAAAGACATATATTCAAATTTCAGTTCTTTTTCATGAAACAGATGGTATATGAAGAATCGCAAAAATACATTTTCGAAATTATACTAAATATACTGGCGAGCAAAATGATCACTTAACACTTGACTATTACCTCATTTATTGCGGTTAAAAAATAAGTACTATGGTTTGGTAAAAAAGTAATTATTTAGATTACACAGTTTTTCCATTAAAGAGATGATAGGCCTAGAAACCAACGAAAAACACTTTCATGAAGTGAGACTAAATATATGTTTCATTACTTCGATAGCTTAAGGTCTATGTTGTGTATACTCGCATTTACTTATGCAAATAATAAATATTTTGATCCCATTGGCAATAATTCTTACTGTAGTTTTTGATTATGTTATTGTATCAGTTGAAATAGAACGATATGTTTTATAATGATGTAAAATAATGAACAAAAAATGTTTTATAATGTTTTAGTTGTTAATGTAGTTGAACATTTTGATGTCTATTGTGAATACCAGATATCAACAAGCATACCAGCTTCTTAATGCATATTGAGTGCACAGAAAGACACACATGCTGTGAAAAATGTTATTTCCTTTAAGTTGAAAGAAATAACAAGAAATAACTAAAGAGGAAAAAAGTGATAATGTAATCTGACACCTTTTTAAAGAAAAAAAAAACTCATGAATCCAAAGATTGTTAAGATATATTATTACAGAGATATGTTAAGTTATGTTAGTATATTTTAATTTGGATTTTACTGCCTGAACTCGGATGAGAACTAAAATAGGTAAATTTATTAGAAAACTACTAAATTGATTGATGAAAATTAACAATCCGAAAAGTACCATTATCTTTAAACCGTCTTTTATAGTCAAGAACAGATCTGAAGTAATAAAAACTGATAAACTAGTAAATATATAAAGCAGAAGTATAATTAGTAAAAAATGAAGCATAAAAAACTGACAAATATTTAGTTTTAATTAAAAATGGTTTGCAGTCTCTTTATGCATGTATAAGGCTTTTTTTATAAAGCCGAACCTACACAGAAATCTAGAATGCAGTGGGTTCATATATATATGATTGTGAATTAAATAGAAAACGATATTTAGTAAAAGAATTTCATGAAATAAACATTTGTATTATGACGAAAGATATCGAACTATACTAAGTTTCTAAATCTAAGTTGCTTATTGCAGTTTTTGAACATTATTTTTCTGCGAGTCCGTGAGACATCATCAAAAGTTTTAAATTGTTTCTGAATAATATAAATTAATTCTTATAATTATATAAATTTTCGTATTGAAACTTATTTTAGAAATGAATGTTTCTTGAAGGTAAATATTTATAATTACTTTTAAGAATGTTCTTTAAATTACTCTACTTTAAATTATTAGTTTTGCATAGAAAAGATTTGATTTGCATTTAAAAGTACATTGAGATTTCATATACATTTCTTGACTTTTAAATTTTTACAATTACCTTCCAACATATGATTTAAAATAACTACGAAACTGCGTATTTATTTCTTGACTGTGAACATTTATAATTGATCTCCAAATTGTGTCCTAACTTTCTATTTGCATTCTAATTACTTACTATCAGCAAGAATAATGGATTGTTAATTTATCTTCAGTGTACAGAGAGACAAATTATCTCTGAAAAGTGTTTATTTCCTTTAAATTGGAAGAAATTAGATGCAGTTAAAAATAATAAACAATGATAAATTTAACTGAAAACTGACAAATAGTCCCAAAATTGTTATATATTTGAATTTAGATTTTACTATCAAGAACTCAGATGTGAACTAAAACATGTAGATTTATTTGAAAATTACTAAGTTGAACAATAATTTTCCGAAAATTATTGTTTTATTTAAACCGACTTTTATTGACAAGAATACGTCTCAAGGAATTAAAACTGATAAACTGGTAAATTACAAGCCTAAACAATTGGGTACAGCTGAAGCTTAAAAAACTTTATTGCATAAAAATATTGTGTATAGTAAACTACACGATTTTACTGAATGGTGTATGAAAAATTTTATGTAAAATAATACTTAAAATTGCATTAAATTGACGTTTCGGTCAACTTCTATGACCATCTTCAGAATATCTGTTACAATTACATTTATAGACGAAACGCTTCCATCTTGAAATATTTACTGTTAAACTGTTAAATATTTATGTTAAATTAATTTTTTTTTTGCTTTTGATTTATGCGTGTTTAATTTTTATTATTAAACTGACCCCATACAAAATCTAGAACGCAGTGAGTTAAGATGTGATTCTTGCAATGAAATGGAAAGTAATTTTTAACAAAAGAATTTCACAAAATAAACATATTTGTGGCATACCGAAAGAAATAAAACTATTCTAACCAAGACGTATTTTCGTTATTTTATTTGATTCTTAATTCAGTATCTAAGAAATAATTAAAAGTTCTTTGCTTTTAATGATTTATATTAAGATTTAAAATGATGCTGAATTAATATTTTGTCTGTAATTTCTAACACACGATTTAGAATGCTTCAAAAAATAATTGTTTTATTTTAAAGTTCTTGCAGCCTATAAATAAGTATAAAGGTATCAAATAATATTTTATTTTTGATAATATATCTATTTAAAATTAAAGGATGACAACTCATTCGATTCTCACAATTGCAGATTATCTTGCACAATATTCAGAAAAATTCGATAGAGTTTCCTTTCTTTTCACAGATCAAGTAAATAAAGTATTCCCGAATAATACATTGATGGGAATATTAGGAATGGTAAATCGATCAGAAATTGATATTGGTGTTCAACTAGTTACTATGAACGAACTAAGCACAGAGATAGTGGATTTCACTTACCCATATAAACTTCATACTGCTACATTTGTGACTTGAAAAGCAGAATATAAACCACAGATTTTTGGCATTTTCCAAACATTTTCATTGCCGCTTTGGATAGCTATCATCTCAATTTTAATTGCGATGTCTTTGGTAAATTACGTCTTCTTGAAAAGAAGGTATTCGTTTGATAAAATTTTACTTCATTCCTTTGCCGTTTTATTAAGGCAGAGTTCTATTTTAAAACCATCATCAATGATAGAAAACTTGCTCGTGTTTTCGTGGGTTGTAGGAGCAATGTTTCTTTGTCTGGCTTACGACTCCGTATTCTTGTCTTTTCTTGCATTTCCCCCTATTACTACAATCAAAGACGTGCCACAGTTGGCCAAGGCTGTAAAAGAAGGACACTATCACTGCATAGCATTTCCACAATCACCTGTTTTTGATCAGTTATTAAAATCAAAACAAGAAAATTTAAGGGTAATGGGTCGAGACCTTAACACGAATAACTTAAGTAACTTTTCGAGATTTTTTTCTCGATAGTAGCAAACAAAATCTCGCTTTTCTAGTAGACACAACTGGCGTTGATATTTTAAGTATTGGAAAAAAATTCGTCTCTGAAGATACTTTCCTTGAATACATGGCTGCAATGCTTGTTCAAAAACATTTTTGTTGCAGAAAATTGTTAGAAAAATTCACTCATAGGCTTGTGGCTTCGGGATTGTATTTCAAGTATAAGAATGATGCATCATTTTTAGCCCGTATGCCACGTCTACTCAAATACGTGGAAAAAGACAACGGTAAAAGAAAATTAACTCTGACAGATGTTGCTCCGGCGTTTATATTTTTAATATTTGGACATATAATGTCTTTTTTTGTTCTTATCGGAGAAATATTGCCCAATCGTATGAAGAAAGTGGATCGTTTGAAGAAAAATAAAAAAAAGAGGAATGAGAATCGCAAACGAAGGAGGTTTTAGGGAATTCGCTTTGAAAATTGAAATCACTCACTTTTTTTATTACCAAATCTTATTGCATTTTGCCGGTGTTGCATAAAAATAATACGAATATTTCGTATAATTAGCATTGCACTGAATAGTACTATGTATTTTATTCTAAGAATATCACACTGCATTAGAACTTTAAAATTATATGAGATTATTATGTAACGAAGATATTTTAAAAATTTTTGTATGATTAGATTTGCACCAAATTACATATTGATCTTACGGTATGAGACTGGCGTGAAAAAATGACATTTGGTAAATTATTTATCACAAACTCTAATACATCAATAGTAATTATATTTAAAAAGCATATTTTTGTAATTAATTTCATTCTAATAAATAAAAAAATAAAATGATGAATATGTTTGTTTTGTTGTGCATTTCAATTTCAATAAAGAATATATTATATTGAACATTTCGAATATTTTAAAAGCGTTAAGATGTTAAATGTGTTTTTCTGATTGAAGTAGTTAGGGGAGACCGGGGCTAGTTGGGCCATTTTTTCTTCAATAATTCTTTTAAACAATTTTATTAATATTATTATTTTCTATTTAGTTTGTACAATTATCTCATTTTAAAGCATACACGTATGAGAAAACTTGAAAAATATTAATTATTAGTTTCTATATAAAGTTCAGCAGGAGTCAAGTCTCTGCACCAACCCGCTCCATCGAACGGGATAGGTTGGTCTTTTAAATGGATTTGATTTTTGGATTACTAACGGAAATGAAAAACACACAAAATATCAAATGAAATTTTAGTTTGGTATATAAAAGAAACAAAGGAGAAGAAAAGATATTTTGTTCAACATAACTGCTGCTATCATCGAAATGTTTCTCATCATTTTAATGAATGGAAACAAAAGATATCGTGTCCCCAGTGAATTATATTTCGTGTGCCCAACGTCTGCAACTGGTACACTGAATTCACTCTTCTCCTGATTTACTATTTTTGAATAATTTAGAACAGCGAAGACATAGGGTATCCTCTTTCTCCTCTTACTCTTCTTCACTGAATAGATATACATTCTGTTTGCTTCTGAGTTGTCATTGTACTTTTTTTGGGGGGGGGGAGGGGGGAGGTGAACTGAGGAAAGGAGAACTGATTCAATTGTAGAAACTTGCGCGGGTGGGGTTGTATCCGACCCAAAGCCAAAATATCCACTTGAAACATTACCTCCGTAATAACTAAATGCCTCTCACGTTCACGATTTCCCCATACAAACATTGGAAGTCAATTTTTTCTTAGAGTAGGGTGCCATCTATCGGTGACAACTGACATGATCTTTCATTATATATCAGTAAATACCGTAAACCGCTAATGTAAACAAAGGCTGTATTGAGAATATTTATGTGGAAAGTTAAAAAAAATAGCTTAAAAAATTTAACTTAGTTAAAAAAAAAATTAAGTAATTTCTAGATTTTCACAAATGTATTTATTGTCTTTTCTTTTATAAATAACAATTTAAATTGCTGTAGTAACTACATTTGTTGAATATAAAGTTCGTTTTTTCGTTAACTATAATATATGAAATTAATAACACTTACCTTTATTTATAAATAGATCTCCATAAAAAAAAATAACACGATGTTTATGGAGTGAAAATATTGTCTAAAACTATAAAATTTAAATAATAGATCAAAAACTATGAGTAAGTTTTAAAAAGATTAACGCAAAATACCAAAGTAGAGGAATAAATTAAAATTACTTGCAGGAACTGATAATACAAATGTAAAAGGAATGAAACAGTGGCTTGAATGTTTTAAATACTAAATTAAAAGGATTTTAAAATGAAATTGCCGAATGATGTTTGATGCCCCCGACCTGAAGATTTCCTAATTTCATTATTACAATAAATGAAATCAATATTTATATTATTCTTTTATATACAGATATGAATAATCAAACAGAAAACAGAAAGTAATAAATTTTTAACTGGCGTGACTATGATATACGTTTGAATAAGGAGGGCTTAAGCCCCATGAAACCCTCCTTTCCCTATGCCTTTGAATATTATTCACTGATTCCTGATTAGATTGATTGATTACAAAAAAAATTTGTTTAGTGTTAAAAATTTTATTAAACACATGAAATTAATTAAAAACAGTTATTTATAAGAATTTTGTTCTTATTACATTCTGGTAAGAACAATTTTAAAATTAAATTTGATTACCTAGCTTTTCAGTTAAATCTAAAGATTTTATCAACTATGAACATTGCTGAAATTTGACTTATAATACTCATTACATCGGATGTCCATTAATGGAAATTGACTAATTAGACATTCCAGTAATGGACACTCCTAAAATTTTTATAAAAAAGTGAAATTTTTATAATGATCATTAGCGTATAAAATTCAAATTTTTCTGTTATTATCAAAATAAAATCATGAAATTTTTACAAGAAAATACAGAATATATACGAGGGTCGATCCAGAAATAAAGTTTCCATGAAATTTACAAATAGACAACAAAGCTTATTCTCATAGAAATTTACATTGTTGAAAAGAAAAAAAGTTTGTTCTATTTCTCTACATAATCGCCATCTTTTTCTACGCATTTTTGTAGACGGCGCTCCAATTCTGTATCCCAATGTCGTAGACCTCCGCCGCCAACCCGTTGAGGAAGCATCTCACCTCTTCTTTGACGTCATCGTCGCTCCGGAAGCGTTGGACACCCAAATGTTCCTTGATTTTGGGGAACAAGTGATAATCACTAGGTACCAGGTTCGGACTGTAAGGTGGGTGGGGCATGACAATCCACCCAAATTGTGTTAAAAGTTCCTGGGTTTGATGGGAGACGAGAGGTCGGGCGTTGTCGTGAAGCAGAGTTACACCGACTGTCAGTCGTCCTCGCCGGTGGTTCTCGTTAGCTCAACTGAGTTTTCTTAGGGTTGCACAATAACTCGCACTTGGCGGGATCAACAATGGGAACCTCCATCTAGGACGGCTGCTGAGCCAAGAATAAGCGGCGCAGTGAAGCGTGGCTGGGGGAATCGCGAGTGCGGTAACAGTCGGGCACAGCTCTGTTGCCGTATTTCGCCTCGCACCTTCCCCTGCAGCTGCAGCTCTTTGGGAACCTTACTTCTGGATCGACCCTCGTAAATTATTTAAGTTAAACTATATCTTCATTTGCTCCGTAATTTTATTCATGAAGGACAGTGGAACTGTAACACATTGTTTTTTACTTCCTGACTGTTTCAATTAAGATTGTCACCAATAATCCATATTTTTTTAATAAACAAAACACTTTGGAGGATACCCATTATTGGCATAGTTATACAGTATGGATTGAAATACGAGGCAGATCATTATTAGCTTTTCTAATTGTTTAAGAGGTTACTTCCTTATTTTTGCTCAATGAAGGGCGATAAGGAACACGGCAGTACGGCATTTTAGTAAGAATACATTAATTTTCCTCTACAAGTGAACTTTCAGTTTAAAAAAAAATCACAAATCACTGCATAAAATCAGAAAATTGTAGGTTTGAAAGGCACGTCTATGAGGCGATGAATGTAACTATTAGGACAGCATACCCTAGATGGTAGCACCTAGATGGCGCTACCATCGGGGACATGCTGACTTCCATTTTTGAGTCAAATGCGATAGGCATTTATTTATTACGGGAATAGTGCTTAAAGTCAAACGGTACTCAGTGCGAACACAACAAAATATTTTTCCTCGATACGCAACCCGACCCAAACCAGATACACTTCAACCCGAACCCGAACCGCATCCCGAAATGAAATAAAACTATTAGTTTGTTTAAATATCAAGTAAAGTAAATCTGTTTTTTTAATTTTTACTAAATTAGTAGCTATAGATTAAGGCTACAGGAGAAGATCCACTAAAATTGGAAAATATATTTTTTAATAATTAAAAATTATCTACCAATATATACGAATAAATTAAAACGTTAGTTATAGCAATCGTTTTAAAAACTTAATCCAATAAACTCAATTCATCAGAAAAATAATTCTGCTTTATCATTAATTTGTGAGTATTGACTTTCAAGCTTATAAATGCATACACATCAGCGATGAATGCATATTACAGTTGTGTAATCAAACATTAGTGGTTCTGAGATAACATCTCCAGCTTCATAAAGGGAGGCCCAGCGTTCAAACCCAGCCAATTCCATTGTGTCAGAAATTTATAAAAATTATTTGTTTTTTAACTTTTCGGATACATACACCATTGATCTGGAAATCGAGTAGAATCGCATCATACTTATTTTATATATATGTTACGGTCAATACGATTAATCCGGTCATTATTAATAATAACCGGCCATTATGTCCGGTCATTATTAATAATAACCAGATTAATCATATTGACCGTAACATATATATAAATATAATAAATATATTTTCCCATTTAGTGGGTTAATAAAATCTGTATATTTAAAACCAATTCAGTTCACAAATACTATATAATTTTTTTGCCATTTTGCATAAACTCATTTCCATAATCCAAGTGCGTTTTTCTACATCCCTTTCCAAGTGGCATGGAATATATGCATTTTATTAAAAATTAAAATTGATATCCAAAATGACATACATGATAAGAAAAATATGAAATGCATTAAACGAAAACTACACTTTATTAACAATTTTGATTATTTAAAGTGAAATAGTTTGTACTTTAAAAATTCCGACTTCCCTAAAATCTAAGAACAAATATACTTTGAAATTGAAGAACTTGCAATAATCGAGGTGTCTTAGAATTTCTAGTAGTAGTATTTTTTCAACAGACAAAAATAATAGCTTCAATGTTGCTAAAAATGAAGACTATATATAATTCCTATTTCCAAAATTCTCTATTTTAATTTTTTTTTCTTGTTAATGCCAGAGGATCCAACCCTCACGCGCTTCTCGGGTTACAATACATAATGCCCGGTGCCGAAAACATAGGGGTAAACATAAAAAAAAAACTCTAGTAGAATTTTTTATATTTAATTAATTATATTTTAGATTATGCACTAATAGCAGCAATACTTTCATATTAGCTGCATACCAAAGATTAATATCCCAAGAAATCAAAAGATTTTACTACTTAAAATAGCCTATTTTGATTCTGTTTATTTCACTGATCAAACACGTAGCTCAATTACATATCTGTCAATTTGTGCTTTTTTATATTATTTGTTTATTTATTAATCTATTAAGTGCTAACTTCGTTATGGAATATGATAAGGAAACAAACATTGATCTATTTATATTGTTTTCAGTGATAACAGGTCAATATTCCACGACAGAGTTGCACCCGATATAGATTTTATAAAATTAAAAATTCCATATTATTTGAAAAATCTTAAAAAAAATGAGTGAATTGAGATGCAATTTTGAAATAAATTGTACTTGAAAGTACATTTTTTACCTAGTCGATCCTGTAAAAAATAAAATTATGGAAAGTTTAGATGTAATTATATTTTGAAAAAAAAATAGAAAAGGGTTGTTCAAGTTGCTTCCAACGTCGGTAGGACGTCTGCATTAATCGCGGTTTTTACTTTATAATATCGATTATCTATGTTTGTTTATGATAGTAATACTATATTTTGAAATAAAATTATTGTCAAAAAGCAATATTTGACATTTCACAATAGCTAGTTCACAATTCAACTTCAAATTATTTCATATCAGATCAATCTTCAGATATTTCATTTTAACACAACTCATTTTACTTATTAACACAACTCATCTTAATTGTTTAAATAATGTGGGTTTATTTTTTCATCATTAGGCAATGTTTATTTTTTCATGAGTAGGTAACGTTTTTGGTATAATAAAGACATTTATTGAGATTTCAGTGCTTTTCTATAAAACAGGTGATATACACACTGAAGTACATTTGCGGAATCAAACTATGTGTATTTCCAAGCTATATGATTACTTAACGCGTGAATATTGGCTCATTTAGTAACGTTAACAAATATATATGTTTCAGTAAAAAAAAAAAAAAATCTTTACGTTACAGTTTTTCCATTAAAGGGATGATATGCCTGGAATAATAAAAACATGCTTATAATTTTAGACTAAATATATGTTTACTTAGTTTGACTACTGAAAGTGTATTTATTGTCGCCTATACTAGCATGAATAAATAACTTTTTTATGCATAAACATATTTAGTGAAGTTTAAAAAAAAGAAAGATTTATAAAAATCTGTTGATGCATGAAATGAGAAGAAACGAAATTCCAACGAAAAATGGAAAAATTAAGAAAAAATTAAGTAAGAAGTTCTTATTTTCCGCAGAACCCTGCTAATTAAAGCTACAGTCCTGCATCGGGTCGGTTAATCCAATTTTTCCCGAACCCGACAAACACAATCTGATCAGGACTCTTATTCAAACACCATTAGTTCGAAATTACAAATAGTTCAAATCAAAATTTATTTGAATTAAAAAATAAATAAAAACAACTTTATGAAAAATAAAATGACTCTTTGAAAAAGAAAAATATTGTTATTAAAAACGCAAATATATTTTTTTAAGGTACATTCGGTACAAACGACACTCTTAGTGTCAAAAGTTTTAAGCAAACAGAAACATAGAATAACAATCTATTTTATTAAGGAAATTCAGAATTTGAAGACATTCGTTTTTACGAATAGTTTTTTAATACAACAAGATTTTTTCTTAAAATCTTGACAGAATCAAAATCAAATGACTCTGTTTAGGGGGTTAGAATGTTTTTAGAACGATTTTCGCTCATTTCACACTTTTAACTGTCGAATTTTTTTAGGAATCATTTTTAGCTTGCAAATAATTCTTATCTTAAAAGAAACCGCTATGCAAGTTTGTAGCTTCTAGTCCCTTTAGTACCACAAAAATAACAATTTTCCAATGTTTTTTGCTCCAGCACTCCTTTGGGGGTAATGGAATCAACATAAAGTGAACTGTCACCATTAATTTGCCAACATTACTTTTGGAATTGGTTCGGTAATTAAAGACATTACACCCTACAAACAAACAAGCATCACTTCTTTGTCATATTAGTATAGATTAACTCGCACCCCCCTGCCATATTTCACATTTTACCTAGCACTGATAATCATAAGTAGAAAAAAAAAACATACCATATTTTTCCAAAGAAAAAAAGTTTTTTTTAGTTTTTAAAATAATTCTCTGGAGAAATAAATATTTATAAAAAAAGTCACAAATAAAAAAAAAAAAAAAAAAAAAAAAAACGCTCTGTAGTAATTGCTTTTCCTTTCATTTACTTAAAAGCATTTGTTTATTACATTTTAAGCGTTTATAATCAAAATAATGATGATGAATACTGGTTTATTCTCAATTCAAAACTAGCTACGTTCTATGTACCAAAAAGCTTTTTCGAAACGGAAACATAGAATAACAGTCCATTTCATTAATGGAAGTCAGAATCCGATGGTATTTGTTTCCGAGAACAATTTTTAAATACAATTAGAATTTGCTTAAAATCTTGACAGAAGCATGAACAATTGGCTCTATTTATGGGACGAGAAAAGTTTGGAACGACGAGATTTGGATTGAAGTTAGGTCGTAGATTTGGTAGCCTGTAATTAATTCATTTTAATTCATTAAAATTAATTTTCATAAGAAATTAAATTTTATTTTAAAGTTTTCGAAGCTTATTCATAATTAAGTTATCAAATAGTTTTTAGTTCATTTTTGATACTATATCTATTGGAATTTAAAAGCTTACAATTCTAATTCAAAACTAAAAAAAAAATATGGAAACAGATAAAGTTGCAGTTGGGTTTCATGTCGGCACGCACATTTTATCTCAAGGATCTAAAGGAATAAAAGCTTACCTATCAAATAAAAACAGCATCTATGGTAGAATTCTATTTACGCTTGCAGATTATCTTACAAAATATTCAAAAAAATTCGACAGAGTTCGTTATCGTGTCACAAATCAAGAAAATTATAGGTTTCCGAATGGCACATTGGAGGGATTAATGGGGATGGTAAATCGATCAGAAATTGATGTTGGCGTTCAACCAGTTATTATGAACGGAATAAATACAGAGATAGTGGATTTTTCATATCCGTATAAACTTCATTCTGCAACATTTCTCACTCAAAAAGCGGTATATAAACCACAGATTTTTGGCATTCTCCAAACATTTTCATTGCCGCTTTGGATAGCTATCATCTCAATAGCAATTGCGATGTCTGTGTTATATTACGTAACTTTGTAAAAAAGGTATACATTTGATAAAATTTTACTTCACGCTCTTGCGGTTTTGTTAAGGCAGAGTTCTATTTTAAAACCGTCATCAACGATAGAAAATATGCTCATCTTTTCGTGGGTTATAGGAGCAATGGTTCTTTGTATGGCCTATGATTCCGTATTCCTGTCTTTTCTTGCATTTCCCACAATCAATCAAATTAAAGACGTATCACAGTTGGCCGAGGCTGTTAAAAAAGGACACTATCACTGCATAGCGACTTCACAATCATCTATTTTAGATCTGTTATTAGAATCAAAACATGAACATTTTCGAATAATTGGACTAGATCTGAAAACGAATAACTTAATTAACAAAAATATTTTTCAAGATTTTCTTCATGATAGAAGCAAACAAAATCTCGCTCTTATAGTCGATACAGATGTCGTTGATTTTTTGAGTGTAGGAAAAAAATTCGTCTCTGATGACTGTTTTCTGGAAAGTATGGGTGCAAGGATTGTCCGAAAAGACTTTTGTTGCAAAAAATTGATAGAGAATTTTGTTCATAGATTTATGGCTTCGGGATTGTATTTCAAGTATGACAATGATGCATCCTTTTTAACTCGTATGCCACGTCTACTGAAATACCAGGAAAAAGATACCAGTAAAAGAAAATTGACACTTACAGACGTTGCTCCTGCGTTTATATTTTTAATATTTGGGTTTACAATTTGTTTCTTAGTTCTTATCGTAGAAATATTCTCAAATCATATGAAGAAAAAGAAAAATGAGAATCGCATCTAAATGCTTCTATGTAATTAGCTTTGAAAATTGAATTGAAATTACTTTATCCTTATATCACAAACTTTTATTACATTTTGAAGATGATGTATGAAACTAATATGAAAATTTTGTGTAATTAATATTACACTGAATAGTAATATGTATTTTACCCTGAAAATACCGCATTGCATTAATTATTGTTAATTTAATGATACTATTATAAAACGAAGATTTCGGATGATTAGTTCGGCACTGAATTACACATTAATCTTATAGTATGAAATTCCGGGAAAATATTTAAGGGAAAAGTACATATCTCAGCACATCATTTGTACTTGAAATTTCATCTTCCATCGTCCTTCTTCTGCCTGAATTTTTATTTTTTTCTTTGGAGGTTGGCAGAAGATAAATACGCCAAATGAAAATATCGGGCGACTGCAAAGTTCAGCATCCACACCTTGATGTTTTAAATGTTATTTCTTGAATTTAGGAGTGCTTCATCGTTGTTGAGAACTATTAGAACCCTATTATTATTATTATTATTCGAGAGTGTTATTATTCTCTATTAAGATAATTTATAAATTAAGGTATAACACATAGAAATTTATGTTTAGATTATGAGTGTGGCTATCGTATGCGGCAGTTGTAATTTCCCGATCACTTACATTAACGGTCCGCGAAGATGTCGGTTCTCATTTCTTCTGTTGCCGACAGCAAAGTGAGGTCCGTTTTTGAACATACATAGACGTAGGATGCTCACTGCTGGTGTTTTGTAGATCCCGGACAATGCTCTCCTACATACAGCTAATCACAAAAGATCTGCAGAAGAAGTTTCGCTGGGATGTGTTTGGCCACTTACCCTATAGGGCCGATCTTGCTACCAGTGACTTCCACCTGATGAAATTCCTGTCCGGTCATCACTTTTCCCACAAATAAAGATAAAATGACAAGCTGGCTCCATTCCCAGTCCGCAGACTTCTATAACACTGAACTACAAAAACTTATTCCATGGTATGACAAGTGTTACAATTCCGGCGGTTCTTATGTTGTGAAGTAGCTGGAACATTGATGTATATTTTAGAATAAATCTTTACAGGTAATTATGTTTTTTTTTTCATTATGGTCCTTGGGAAACTTACTTTCTGGATGATCTGATATTATTCTTCGAGACTATTGCTATTATTTATAACGATAATTAATAAATAATGGCATGGAAAATTACTTATTACAAACACTCATGTACCAATACTTATTATAGTCAAAAAAGAAGTTTTTGTAAATAATTGTATTCTTATAATTAAAAAAATTAAATATTGAATATTTTTGTTTTATTTTGCCTTTTAATATTAATAAAGAAAAATTACATTTAAATTTTCAAACATTTTAAAAACGTTGAGATATTAAATGTGTTATGCTGAATAAAATAGGTACAAGTAAATATGTCGGCATAGTTGTAATACATGCAATTTAAGATATTTATTTAAAATTATTAATTAATTATTTATAGCATCAGCTCTAAAAGTAATATTTTGAAACTGACCATTTGACAATACTTTCATTATCAATTATGCCATTAATCAAGAGTTCAAAAAACGAGAAAAAAAAAGAGAAACCTTATCTAACTTTTTTCATTTTCTTTTATATTATGAAAGTAGTTGAATCAGGATTCTTGTAAAATTATTGCAAAATATGCAAATAAAAATTTAATTAAAAATGTAAGTAGAGTAATAATAATAATTTATACTATCGATTCATTAATTTATATGTACTAATTTGTGTATTGCCAAGCAGTTTGCGAATTATGTTACATTTGAAAAATATTTTTAGACATATTGTTTGTGACAGAGTATCATATTTTTATGCACTTTGGCTGCAATTAACTAGCCGTTTCTTTTTTTGCTTTCCTGAATTATAAATGCAATTGTTTTGTATTTTTGCTTTTTTATGTTAATTTTTATGAAAAAAGTTTATTAATAAATTGAAAACAAATAATATCAAAACAAAAAATAACGTACTTGTGGAAAATTTTAAGCCCTGAACAATGAAATATTGTAAAAAAAAAATTCCTGCTAAAAATTTCAGTTGCATCAAGTATGAACTATCTTTACATAACTTAAATATTGTCTGTAAAAAATTATGAAATTTAGTTTAGGCTTTTTACAATATCAATATCAATATATATATATATATAATCATTTAACATAAAAATGTAAAATAAATCAAAGTTTAAAAATTTTTCAACTTATTAAATATATTCCTTAAGTATATTTTTCCACCATATGCTTTCTTCTAATTCCGTAGCGAAAAATCTGAAGTTTAGTTACTGAAAAACATGATTTTTCGTTAGACCACTTTGTGAGTTTAGCTATAACAGGCAGTTATTAATGTTGCAGAACCAAAAATAAATAAACAAATAAAAATAATTAAAAAAAATTCTTACATTTTCGCAAATATATTGCCCTACATCATATGTATAAGCATCATTGAGGAAATTATTTTCGTCGTCAGTCACACAGCCATTACTTTCTAATTCGTATATATTTTGCTAATTTTCATCGGAAAAATTAAAATTCTTATCGAAGCATTCTTATGAATCACTAGTTAAGTTACGAAATATGTCATATTTACGTTTACTCTCGTAATTTGGATCTCTCCAATCCCTTACTTTGGAAAAGAAAATCAATAAAAAAAGCCGTTGAGTAATTTTGCATAAAGAATAAGGTAAATATATTTTTTAAGTATTTCATATTTATCAAATGACTTGTTTCATAAATATTTTATAAATACTAATATAATAAATAATATTTCACCAAAGATTTTATGTTAATGCAAGAATATTTTGTTCGAAAAAAAGTAATAAGTCAGTTCGAAGAGAATTCGAAGAGAATGATGTACTTCGCTCATATTAGCTCAAAGAGAAATATGCATTAAGAAAAGCAATTAACAGTGTATAATCATTTTTAAATCTCTAATCAGGAAAATACATCTCAATAATTGATGCTATAGTATAATAGAAAAGCATAATATAAACCACAATTTTTTTGCCCTTTCGAAACATTTTCATTGCTGCTTTGGATAAATATCATCTTAATATTCATCGTGATGTCTTCGGTATAGTATGTTATCGTGAAAAGAAGGTACTCGTTTGTTAAAATTTTACTGCATATTTTTGTGAATTTGTTAAGACTGAATTCTGTTTTAATACCGTCATCAACGATAGAAAACGTGCTCATCTTTTTGTGGATTGTTGGAGCAATGTTTCTTTGTATGGCTTACGATTCTCTATTCCTGTCTTTTCTTGCTTTCCCTCCTATCATTCCAAATAAAGACGTGCCACAGTTGGCCAAGGCTGTTAAAAAAGGACACTATCACTATGTAGCAACTCCACAATCAGCTATTTTAAAGCTGTTATTAGAATCAAAACATGAAAATTTAAAATTAATTGGACAACACCACAGTTGGCGAAGCCTGTAAAACAATGTCTCGACGATCACCGTTTTCTGGAATTTAAATTTTTCAGTTTCAGTTTTTTTTTTCAATTTTAATTTATGAATTATGAACCCTTTTTTCAGTCATTTTCAGCGTTGTTGGTCTTTTATGCATATGAATTTTAAAATAATTAATTTTACTGTCATAAAAATTGTCTAGTTACTGTGTTACATTATTATATTTTTTTGATGGAATTCATGAAATTTATTTATATTTAAAAGTTTTCAATTTAAATAGTTTTAAGAAAGTATAAGTTTTTCTGTTATTTGTATACTATTTTTTTAACTAAAAATATTAAAAAATAAAAATAAATAAAAACATAAATTACTTATTTACATGTTTCTGTCAAATTTGTATGACATTTTAAATAATAATAATCAATTTTAACTTTCAAATTTACAAAAATAAATAATTAAGTAAATAAAAAAAATCCGAATGCATTCCATGCTTGTTGTTTTTAAATTATTAACTGCATTCATAAAAATGCGACAATTTGAAAGTTCATGTAATAGGTAAATACTTCCTTATTTTCGCGGACAGATAAATTTTCCAAATTGATTTTTTAATATAATGGACACAGATTTGACTTTAATAAGACAGAAACAGTTTCATAAATTACTTTAATTCCTTAAAAAATATTATTAATAATTAATTAATAATATTTTAACAATGTGACCACCTTTCTGTATCATCGATGATATGGAACATTCAGAACAAGGGGGATAAAGTCTTTTTTTTAATTTGTGCCGCGATTGAGATTAAATTTTGCTCTATAGACAATAATTTGTCTGAAATCATAAGACGCAAAGTCCTATGTTCAAAATGTGAACAACTGAATGGCGCTGGTCTTCTTGGATTCTAACGAGTTTCCATATGATAATTTTAACTCCAAATGGCCATGCAAAATGATTTATGGCCCCGATCCCCTTTGATTCTGGAGGCTCCACATGTTCAAATTTGGATACTTCGGTAATATTGTACCTGTCCAAGTTTCTAATAAAGAAAATGTTTCAAAATTCAGTTTCGGATACTTTGTGAAAATGCTCTGAAAGTTTCTCTCGCTGATTTTGGATCATGTTGAGTTGATGTTATCTAAGATTACATTTTATTTTCTCCAAATTTTTGTATTATATTTGTCTTACTGAAATCAATTATTGAAAACAATAGTCATTAGTGTTTAACGTGTGTAGGAACTTTAATATATTTTTTAATCTTTAAAAACATTTAAAAGCATTATTTGCTGTAATAGTAAGTTGCGTTTACCTACAAAAATGGACAATATATCACGCGTTTGGTATATTATGAATCAACACTAACATCTCGCATCATAAAAACCTAATACAAAAGTATAAGCTTGTGTGACTTGCTTATATTATAAATATATGCTTGTATCTTTAAACTGATACGATTCTACATCATAGGAAAATAAAATATATGAGAAAAAACTTTTATTACTGCAAATCTCAATTAACTTTCTACAAGAACGTGTTGCACGTTTTTTGAAATTATTTTAAAATTAAAGTTTTTCTATTTTTAACAAAAATAAAAGTAAAAAATCTATACATATTTAAGGGGGTCCGGTAGTCAAAATTCTCAAAAAAAAGGAGCTTTTTTTGTTAATAAAATACTACAAAGTCAAATAAATTAAATAAAGCAAACCACGTAATTTTATGACGATTACATCAACAGATGTAACATTTTTTTGTGTTTGCTATACGTCCTGCCTCGCCCATAACTTCAAGTCCATATATCTCAGAATGGATTTTTTCATAATTTGTAATGTTTAAAAGGACATAGCTAAACTTCATGCAAAGTTATGTGTATGAAATTTTGAACCGAATTTTTGTGTTATGTTTTTTAATAAATTTTCTTCAGAATTTTTAATTTCATGTGAAAATTTAGAAACTATAGCCTTCAAAGTAACAATCACTCTCAAAAATCCCCCTTTTTTATACTTTTTAATTTATTATAAATTTTGTAAGTAAGAATTTTATAAATACTGAAGATAAATTAACAAAAAACCTTTTCTGCACACAATAGTGAACAAAGTATTGAAATCTAGCAAGTAGTTCTTGAGTTATTACAAAAATTAAATAAAGTTTAAAATTTAAAATTTAAATCTTTTTATTATAAAAAACTTTTTCTATTAAAAATAATCTTAATAGAAAGACACATTTCAGAAAAAAATTCATTAACAAATGCTTATAAATAAAGAAAATGGAATTTTGTCCCCCGGACCCCCTTAAATGTTTATTCATCTGATAACTTGTAATTGGTATTTTCCTATAATAATGATTGGTTGGTTGGTTGATTTATGACGGACGATTATGTACTCTTGGGATGTAGGCCCTAGGGGAAGTGCCATTCGTGGGGGTCTTTCTGAGGGATCCTCATCCGTATTTACGGCAAGGCTCGAAGGAAACCACTGAAAACTCCGAACGGTTGGGATGACGAGCGCGACAGGGCTTTGAACCCAGCACCTCCCATCTAGCAGCTTTGAGAGCAGAACCTCTCAGCCACTGATGGGGTACTATAATAATGAATCCAAATTAACAAGTTTTCATTCTAATTAAATATCGATATAGTCTTGACTGGAATTATTACGTTAAAAATATCATGAATGTGAGCCAAAAGAATTCGTTTTTAGTAAGATATCAGAATTTTAAACATATTTCTATATTATTATTGTGCTTTAAACAAAATAACGTACATTATATATACTGTGGAATTCATAAATATCGAAACGATAGGCTATCACGTTAAATATTGCCCCTAAGCACATACTTCACCTTGCAAAGTTTCATAAAAAAGGTGCAAAATTTCATGTGATAAGCTGTAACTCCATGGGGGGGGGGGTCTATTTGAGAAAATACAATAATTAAATTTCTATACGGTCCCCATAGGATAAAATTTCCAATTTGGAAATTTTTCCTTATCCGTTCCTGAATTAAACAAAAAAAATCCATTTTGATATCTGCAAAATTCACAAAGATATTAAAATCCAAAACTCGTGACTTACACCACTTAAGCATATCTCTGAGCAACGCGATATCAGTTCATTTGAAATGCAAGATAGGGATCGACCATAAATTTACACATTATTAAATGTCGATCTAATACAATGCCTTAACTTTTAGATATAAAATAACAGCGTATAAATTTTTGCGTTAAACTTGCTTGACAAATATGCTAGAGGTCTGCATGAGGCCGAGCTTGGCCGCAGGTCCGTAATCGGCACGGCCCTCTGGCCGTTCCATGCCGTCTCGTGTCTTTATTGTTCTTATTACGTGTCGGGCAGGCAATAAGTTTTGTAGAAATAGTAATAGCGATAAGGAAACTTTTGTTAACAGAGTCATTGGAAATTTTTTTTAATAAATTACACATAAATAGTTTCAAAAATCCACTTTTTGTTATACAGCTTCAAAAGCTATGATGTTTATAAACTTATTTTTCATTTATTCCAAACGATATTGTTTTTTCTGCAAAATAAATCTTTATTCTAATGCAATAGTCTAAGTGTATAAATAATCACTAATGTTGTTATTGCGTATTTTTTTAATAGATACCAAGTTCCCACTAATCTTCCGTTATAAGTGTGTTTATTTGACCCAGGTTTAATACATTCGAACCAGAAAATCTTTTAAGAAATTCAATTGAATAAATACGACTTAAAACTGTTAAATTAAATAAGTCAAATGTTCTTTAAATAAATTTTCTGATTTTAAGGTGGTTAACTGGTTCAAATTATTCTACATATTACGGAGGATTAGTAGAAGGTCTGGCAGCTATATTTTTGTCATGCGAACACATTGTAATCTAAAATATACTGTAAAATTTTCTTATAAATATGCATGTAGTATTCTTTAAAATAATCTTAATTGTACCTTAAGAAAAATGGGAATTTTTTGTACAAATTTCGGCCGGTGCAGAAGTATAAAATATGCATAGACACCTGTCTGGATTATGAATTAAATAAAATTAAGATTTTAAAGATTTTTATAAAATTCATGCTTCTAAAATATTTTTAAAACCATAAAAAATAAGTGAAATGAGATGCAGTTTTAAAAAAAATTGCATTTGAAAGAGTATTTTTTTTTAAATTATTTAATGGTGTAAAAATTAAAAGATTATCATGTTCAGACGTAATTAAATTTGCGAAAATTTAGAAAAGGATATTGTTCATGTCGTTTGACAGTAGATATGACGTCCGTGTTAATTGTTACATTTATATTATATTATAGATTTTCAATACGAGTTGTAATTTTTCCAACTGAGTGAAGTTTTCTTTACAAATCACTATGATTATGTTAAAATAATTAAATATATTACTTGTGTTTGTTAATGGTATAAACTCAATAATTTTAAATGAAATTATTCACAAGAAAAGAATATTTGACATTTCACAGTCGACAGTTTACAATTCAGCGATTTCTGTTTTTTTTCACATATGATCAATCTTCCGATATTTCACAAAAACAACTTATTTGCATTAACTGTATGTATTAGTAACACAGTATTTTGAAAAAAAATTCTTCACACAAAGCAAAATTTGAGATTTCACAATCGATAGTGTACTATTCGGTGATTGCTTTTACTTCATATTAGGTCATTAATCAGATATTTACAATAACAACTGATTTTAATTATTTAAATAATGTAGTTTTTTTTTTCCGAAATCATTAGGAAATGTTCATTCCTTCAATAGTAGGTAACTTTTTTGTTATAATAAATACACTTATTCAAATTTCAGTGTTTTTGTCATAAAACAGATAGTACATCCAGAATCACAAAAATACATTTGCGAAATCATACTAAATGTACTTTCAAGCTAAAGGGTTACTTAACACGTGAGTATTGGCGCATTTACTGACGTTAAAAAATAAGTACCATGTTTTAGTAAAAAATTAATTATTCAGATTACACAGATTTTGCATTAAAGAGATGATATGCCTAGAAACCTACGGTAAACACTATTATGAAATGAGACTAAACATTTGTTTATTTAGTTTGATTACTTAATGTGTGTGTTTTATTGTGTGTGTATTGTCACACATACTCACGAAATTATTAAATATGTTGATCACATTGACAATATTTCTTACTGCAGTTTTTTGATTATTTTATTGCATATGTTGAAATTGAAAGATATGTTTTATAATGATGCACAATAAAGAAAAAAATGTTTTATAATGTATCTTATTTGTTAAAGCTGTTGCACATTTGATGTGCATTATGAATACCTACTATCAAAAAGAATGCTAGTTCGTTAATGTATCTTGAGTGTACAGAAATACAAATATGCTCTGGAAAATGTATTTTTTTTTTAAATTGGAAGAAACAACAAGACACAGTTAAAGAGGATAAAAGTGATAAACGAATTTTAATCCTTAAAAAATTATTTTAATTTAGATTTTACTGTCTACAGCTGAAATGTTAGCTAAAACATGCAAACATGTTTGACTTCTAATAAATAGAATACATAAAAATCCGAACAAAAAATACTGTTTCCTTCAAAGAGACTTTTTATGTCAAGAATAAATTTGAAGAAATAAAAACTGATAAACTGGTAAATTACAATAATTGGTAACAGCTGAAGCGTAAAAATGGTAAATATATAGGTTTCAAATTTGATTCTTGTTAATTGATGCGTGCTTAACTCTTCTTTCATTAAACTGACAATATGAAAATCTAGAATGCAGTGAGTTCATAGGTGTTTTTTGCCATTAAATATAAAGTGATATTTAGTAAAAGAATTTATTCAAATAAACATATCTGTAGTGTAACGAAATGTATTGAACTATTCTAATAATGTACTATTTTCGTTACATAATTTTATTTTTAATTCAATACTTTACATATAATTCAGCGTTAATTATTTTTATAAACTATTTACATTGAGACTTAATTTCATACTGAATTTATATTACAATTATTATTTAAAAGTTACTATTCAGATTTAGAATGGTTCAAGAAATTATTTTTCTATTCTTCAATTGTTGCAACTTATTCATAATTAATTAAGACATCAAGGTGTTTTTAATTTATTTTTGATAATATGTTTATTGAAATATAAAGACTTAGAGAATTTTTATTCAAAACTCAAAATCAGCGATTAATTATTGATTTAGCTGGAGTATAAAAAACTGACTGAACGTGCTAAAGTCATTTGAGTATTATTGTGGAGTGTTGTTAGTTCTGCTGAATCAATGTAAACATTGAGAAAATTCTTGAGCTTTTTGATTTTCAATATTTGAAACTTCATTGATGTCAGTTTTAAAATGTTGCTGAATTTAGATGAATTTGTTTTGTTCCGAAACATATACCATCAGACATGCTTGTTTCTTGAAGGTAAATATTTATAATTAATTTGAAGAAAGTTTTATAAAGTTTACTTTACATTAAATTATTCATTTTGCATAGAATACTAAGATTTCTTATACATATCTTTACTCGTAAATATTTACAACTATTCACTGAATTATAAATTAAAATAGCTTTATTTAAATTACTTGAGCGTAGAAATAGAATATTTCTTATATATTTCTTGACTGTGAGCATTTAAAAGTGTTCTCCAAGTTGTGTTCTAACTTTACCTGAATTTCACTGGCTGAAAAATCTAATTCTGAAAGGAACCTTTAAATTTCGTGACATTTATCGGCAGACATTTACATTTTATGAGATCAGTGGTGAAACCATGATCTTGATGCAAAGCGGGTTTTAAACGTCGATTGTAATTCAAAATCTTCAAATTTTGACAACTTTAATATTTTATGTTTCTATTAAAAGAGTTTTCTCAGTACTCTGCGAGGAATTAATCAAACATCCCTTAAATTCTTTGATGTTCCAGTGAAGTATCCAATACTCTATGCGTTATAGACATCATGCGTAGTGAAATATTCTTTTTGAAAAAGATGTTTTAACATGAGATACTACTCAAAGATCAATAAAATTTAGAATACTATATAGGTGTATGAGAAGAATAATTACTGCAGTTTCAACTTACTCTATTGCATAAATAGGTGAGAGAATGACAAACGTTTTAAATGTTGCTGTGAGCTTATGTTAATCTGCAGTTCATAGATCCTTCGTTCAAGGAAGATTTTTCGGATGTACCTGGCTGTTAAATAAATTAACTTTCTAGAAATTGATTTAGCTTAAGTATAAAAAACTGACTCGGTATGTTAACGTCATTTTAATTTTATTGTGGATTGTTTTTAAATCTTATGAATTTTTCGAAAGATTGAGGACATTCTTAAAATATTTCACTGTTCGAAACTTTACTGAAGTTAGTTGAATTCGATTTTTTTTTAGTTGAAAGTTTTGATGTAGTTGCTGCGATTTTATTAAGCTTAATGGACATCTACAAATATGCACAAATTTCTCATGATTCTTAACATACAGTTAGATAATTATTCTTCAGCAAGTATTATGAATTTGTCCAAGGACGCAACTAAAAAGAGTAAACCGGTTAAATTACGCGATACTCACTATAAATATTTTTAAACGACTAACCTGATTGGTATAGAATTTTTTATAAATAAGCCATTCTTTTTAAAATCCCATTTACAGTACAATATATATATATATATATAAACTAAAATAATTTTAAGCATTTTGATTATATTATTGTATAAGTTGAAACAGAATGATGTGTCTTATAATGTTGAAAAATAATGAAAAAGTTATTGTATGATGTTTTAGTTGTTAATGTAGTTGAACATATTGATGTGCATTATTAATACCTACTATCAACAGTCATAAGAATTTGTTACTTTATCTTGAGTGTACAGAAAGGCAATTTTACTCTGAAAAGATTTAGTTCATTTAAATTGGAATAAACAAGACACAACTAAAAGGGGATAAATTGATATGAAAACTCAAATAAACAAGAATCCAAAATATATTATATATTTTAATTTGGATTTTACAGTAAAGCACTAGTAATCTGACGCACTAAAACATGTAAATTTATTTTAAAAAATCTAAATTGAACAGCTTTTTCCGAAAAATATTGTTTTCTTTTAAAAAGGTTTTGATTGTCAAGAACACATCCGAAGTATGAAAAACTGATAAACTGGTTAGTTACAAGCTTAAATATTTGGTAACAGATGAACCGTAAAAAACTAATAAATATATAGCTTTGATTAAAATTTGATTGTGGATGATTTACACGTATTTCCTTATGCGTGTTCACTATTCTGTTATTAAACTGATCTCACACGAAAACCTAGAATACAGTGAGTTCAGATGTGATTCTTGCAATGAAATATAAAGTGATTTTGTGCAAAGGAATTTCATGAAATAAAAATATTTGTAGAATCGCGATAGATATAACGATAGAAGATAATCATAAGAAAGATACATCTTTATTATATAAAATTATTCTAGCCATAGTATATTATATATAGTCTAGTTATACATAGTCTAGTAAGTATTTTCGTTACTCTATTTGATTCTTTATTCGTAAATTAAAGGATTATAATTCTTACTCCAAACTTAAGATTATGGAAACTGATAAAGTCGTAGTTGTTGGATTTAATGTCGTCTCGCAAGTGATATCCCAAACACCTACAGAGCTTATACCTTACTTGTCAAATAAAAACAATGTCTATGGTAGAATACTATTTACCCTTGCAAATTACTTTACAAAATATTCAAGAAAATTCGATAGAGTTCGTTATCGAATCACTAATATAAAAAATAAAAAAATTCCGAATGGTACATATACGGGAATAATAGGGATGGTAAATCGATCAGAAATTGATATTGCGGTTCAACCAGTTATTATGAACGAAGTAACTACAGAGATGGTGGATTTCTCTTACCCATGTAAACTTCATTCTTATTCATTTGTGATTAAGAAGGCAGAATATAAACCTCAGATTTTCGGTATTTTGCAAACATTTTCTTTGCCGCTTTGGATATCTATCATCTCAATTTTAATTGCGATGGCTTTGTTATATTACGTTACCATGAAAAAAAAGTATTCATTTGATAAAATTTTACTTCACGTTTTTGCGGTTTTGTTAAGGCAAAGTTCTCTTTTAAAACCATCATCAATGATAGAAAACTGGCTCGTCTTTTCATGGGTTGTAGGAGCAATGTTTCTTTGTCTGGCTTACGATTCCGTGTTTCTGTCGTTTCTTGCAATCCCTCTAATCAATCAAATTAAAGATGTGCCACAGTTGGCCAAGGCTGTAAAAGGACACTATCACTGCATAGTGACTACTCAACAATCAGCTATTTTTGGACTGTTATTAAAATCAAAAAATGAAAATTTAAGAATAATTGGACAAGACGTTAAGATGAACAACCTAAGTAACGGAAATACCATTGAATATTTTTTTAACGATAATAGTATAAAAGACATCGCTCTTATAGTAGATACAGATATCGTTGATTTTTTTACAGTTGGAAATAAATTCGCCTCTGAACACCGTTTCCTTGAAAACGTAGGTGCAATAATTATCCGAAAAGATTTTTGTTGCAAACAATTAATAGATAAGTTCGTTCATAGATTTATGGCTTCGGGATTGTATTTCAAATATCAGAATGATGCAGTATTTTTAATTCGTTTGCCACGTTTATTGAAATACGATGAAAAAGACAGCAGTAAAAGAAAATTAACCCTTACAGATGTTGCTCCTACGTTTAAATTTTTAATATTTGCACACATTATGTCTTTCTTAGTTCTTATCGTAGAAATATTATCAAATCGTATTAAGAAAATGGATCGCATGAAGAAAAATATAAAAAGAAAAAGATAATCACATACAAGGAAGATTCTAAATAATTAGCTTTTTGAAAATTCAATTGCAATTGCTCTATTTCTATATTACAAAATTTTATTTCATTTTGCAGATGGTGTATCAAATTAATATAATAATTTCATATAATTACCATTGCACTGAATAGTACCATGCATTTTTTCTGAGGTTAACACATTGCATTAGCTTTTTAACATTATAATAGACTATTATGTAATGGATATTTTGAATGATTTGTTCTGCATCAAATCACACATTGATCTTATGGTATCAAATTTGCGTGAAAGGATTTTTGGGAAAAAGTACATAACTGAGTACTTGAAACGCGTTTGAAAATCTCTTATATTTCTGTCCGAAACTAGGTGGGGAGGAGATAAATCTGCCCATTATTTCTTTCTTAGTTCTTATCGTAGAAATATTATCAAATCGTAAGAAGAAAATGGATCACATGAAGAAAATATTAAAAGAAACAGAGAATTACATACAAAGAAGATTCTAAATAATTAGCTTTGAAAATTCAGTTGTAATTACTCTATTCTTGTATTACCAAATCTTATTTGATTTTGCAGATGTATGAAAATAATACGGAAATTTCATGTGATTAGCATTGCAACTGAATAGTACCATGTATTTTACTCTAAGGTTAACACATTGCATTAGCTTTTTAAAATTATATGAGACTATTATGTAAGGAATATTTTGAATGATTATTTCTGCATCAAATTACACATTGATCTTATGGTATCAAATTGCCGTAAAAAGATTTTAGGGAAAAAATACATATCTGAGTACTTCAAACGCCCTTGAAGATCTCTCATTTTTCTGTCCGAAACTTTATTTCTTCCTTTGATGCCGGGGAGGAGATAAATCCACTAAATGAAAACAGTGGGCCACTAGAAAGTCCAACGTTCTCCCCTCAATTGATCGCCCTTGGAGATGCTTCAAATATTGATAATGAGATTGCAGAACTTTCGTCGCTGAATTTCTAAGAAATATTTGATCTGCATTCTTCTTCGTCTATGAGAATATTATCATTCTTTATAACGATAATTGATAATTTAAGGTATGACTTATAGAAAATTGCTTATTATAAACACTAATACATTAATACTTATTAATATTTAAACGTAAATTTTTGTAATTACTTGCTTTATAATAATTAAAAATTTTAATATTCAATAGCTCTGTTTTCTTGTACATTTCAATTTTAATTATATATATACAATGTTAAGCATTTTGAACCTTTTAAAATCGTCAAGATGTTAAATGTGTTATGCTAAATGAAATAAATACAAGTAATATCTTGGTACATTTATAATGTATAATACTGTTTTAGATAATTATTAATGAATTACTTATAGCCATAATTCTAAAGCTAATACTTTGAAACCGAACAGTTAAAAATACTTTCATTATCTATTATAGCATTAGTCAGCAATGAAAACAGCTAAAAAAGTAAAAAAGAGAAAAACTTCTAAGGCTATTATTATGAAAGAAGTTGAATTAGGATGTTTGTAAAATAGTTGATAATATGCAACTATAAATGTAAATAGAGTAAAATAATATTTAATACTATCAATTCATTAATTTAAATTTATAAATTTGTGTATTTCAAAGTAGTTTGAAAGTTATTTTACTTTTGAAACATTTTTTAGAAATATTGTTTTTATTGACAGTATCACAAATACTTTCCGTATTATCACACTTATCCTTTTTTTCTGCCCTTCGGTTGTAGTTTATTAGCCGTTTCTTTTTTTCCTTTCCTAAATTATAAATGTATATTGAATTGTCTTGTAAGGTATCTTTTCTTTATATCCAGTCTTGTCAAAAAAATTAGTACAGCAAAAAATAAATAAATAAATAAATAACTCGAAATATAAGATGTTTGAGGAAGATTTAAAAAGCCCTGAACAACGTTCTAAAAATTTTTTCAAATATTTCAATATGAAAGATCTCGTGAAAAAATAAAGTTTTGCTTAAAAAATTCAATTGCATCAAGCAAGAAATACGTATCTTTAAATAACTTAATATTATGCTTTGGTTATGCTTTTAAATTTGATTATGCTTTTTAAAAATATATGTAAAATAACATTTTATGGAAAATCATTTAACATAAAAACATAAAATAAATCCATATTTGAATAATCTTCAACTTATTAAATATTTTTTATGTATCGTTTTTCCAATGTTATAACTGAGCGAACTCATTGACTTCCAATGCGTGAGTTTGATTCACTTTCTGTGAGTTTTAAGTTGAGTTTGATTCACTTTTTGAAACACGAGCACCTAACTCAAAAAATCCGCAAGTTTGAGTCCAAATTACAACTCATACTAATTCAAAATCTTTTTTCAGAATTTCCTAACAAATTTTCTCGCTTGTAAAAACACGTTTTCCCCCTTCCAATACCATTTTCTACAAACTAGCGAAACTCCAGTGTAGAATACTGAGAAAACATACGTGCTGTGATGTGTTTATGTATCGTGTCTTACGCCCAGTCTCTGAATAAATCTGCTTAAATCCTCTCCCCCCCCCCCCAATCTCAATATCTATCAGCTAATTTTATTTTTCATAATTTCCTTAGAAAATTTCTTGCCGTTAAAAACAAGTTTTTCTCCCTTCAAACAAAAGTTCCCATAAACTAGAGAAACTCCAGTGTAAAATACTGAGAAAACATACGTGCATGGATGTAGTTTATATATTGTGCGTCATAATCAATTTCTGAAGTAAACTGCTTACTCTCTCTCCTCTTTTACCACCGTACCTGTCAGTACCGAGCACATCAAAACTATTTTACAAGACGCCTTCTTTGCAATGCATAGTACTAACGGCAGTCAAGCATATTTTATTTTCTTTCTTAACAAAATGCTCATGAGCTCCGAAATTCCATTTGGTATTTTAAATCATCCTTGAAAAGAAATTTTCCTTAACACTTTGACCGCAGCGATATTGTAAGAAAGCCACGGAAAAACAAAGCAGCAAATCATGTACTTGCTTATAAAGAAGAGTTGAAAATAGGCTTTGCAAATAAAATGAAATTAAAATAAACGTTAAAAAGTATATATATAAATATATATTGGTAACATCCTTGTTTTTCTTCACATTTATTTTAACAAATCATATGTTTCAATTTATTATTTTTATATAGATAAATACAAGAACATAATTTAGTGACGCCAAAAATCTAGGGGGAACAAGAGTATGGAGTATATGTGCGGGATGAGACAAACATTTCCTCAGAAATATGGTCGGACGCTGCGAAAAGTTTGGAGACCCCTGCTTCAAAGCCAAAGTTTGAGAAAAATCGTATGACGGGTCATATTTATTTGCATGATACCGAAATTTATGCTATTCACATGCCAAATGAGCGTTGAGTTGCGTTGATGTGCTTGTTAAACGATATTGCACAATCCGCACCGTCTACTAATTTTGTTGGGAAAGTTGTAAGGACAGCCTGTACCAACCAGGACTTGAACTGGTGTCCTCTGATATTGTAAACACACACGCTACCACTGTGCCACAATAAGGGATGCTCTGGAGTGTAACCTTTTCTCTTTTCTTCCTAGTTATGCCGCGTTACAATTTTGGGAGTTACGAACCAAATAAATGAGCATTTTACGCCTTATAAATTTAGCCGCCGGGTGACACTATAAGCGGTTTTCTTGAGCAGCGCATGTCAACTTTACTCTACCTAGACCCCACTTTTATGACTCTAGCTCTTGCCGTTCAGATATTATTGAGGTGATCACGGACTTTAGCGGGAAGACTGTATATATTTTATACATTGTTCGGATGCTATTAATACTTTTTGACGATATATATTGAAATATCGATACTTCTTCAACCTTAAAATTTACACGTTCATTCAATCCGATGTATATTTCCTGATATTTTTCAGTAAATACTCGGTAACTGGCCACCCTTATAAATGTAGGGTTTTTTCATTCTAATATAATTATTTCATAATAGATATGGTCTAATGTTTTTCGCAATCAAATATCATAAATGCGTTATAAATATGTGTTAAAAATTCAACAACTCTAAAACACTGACACTGTATTTATATAAATTGAAGTTCCTAAATATTTTGATGATATATACTTAAAAACCCCGATATTTTCTTACCCTACATAAAACGTAGCTGTCATTCAATCAAATACTTGTAACTTCGTATGAATTTGCACTAATACCTCGATAATTCGTCATCTTCATAAATCTATGTTTTTATCCAATCGAATGGCATTAATTTATTATACGTATGCATTAAAAGTTGGATAACTTGTCACTTACATAATTTAGTGTTTTTATACATTGAATATCATTTATACATTTATATACACTATAACTTCTATAATTTGTCTATTTTTTAAATTTCTTTCTCTACAATAGTCTATCAAAATTTATGAAGATGGCGGGTTACCGAGGTTTCTCTCAAATAAATACGGAATTATTAACATTCGACTCAATGAAAACGTGTTTTAATGAGTGTGGCAAGTTTCAGTGTACATTATTAAAATAAAAATAGCATGCTAGAAATATAAACGTTGTTTTTGAGATGTCGAATATTGAGGTTTTACAGGGTGCTTATTCTCCAAAAAATATTTTTTCCGCAAAACTATTTACGAACTCATTTTTAAACGTAAAATCATAATACTTGCAGGCATGACTGTTAAAGTCACATGGAATAGAATAGTCTTTTTTTTTTCATTTTTCGATAAATTAATTACATTATAAATTATAAGCGATTGCTGTATCATAACGATATTTATCGGGCTGTCGTGCTGTAAATTCGGTTCAAAAGACCAAATTTGACAGGATGTTTTGCAAGATCCTCTGCGCCTTCATAAAAAAATAAAAAAGTGTTTAGTTTCATGGATTCTGAATAAGACAATAAACCAATGCGTATAAGAACAAGAAATTAATATAGAAATGTGTCAGAAAGTAGCCAGTTTAGATTTGAGAGCAGCCTTAATAATATTGAACTGTATAAAATCGCACATGTATCAGAGCTAGGAAGGTAAGTAATTGCAGTTTTAGTTTATATATATATAATACATACCTTTTGATGTCAACAAATACCTCGACCCCCTTAAATTTGCGGCACCTGTTATTGGATAGAATGATAGCAGAATAGAAAAATGAACTTTTAGATAAAGAGTGAATGAATCTTGATTCGTGATATGTTAAAGGAGAAAGTAAGCGTATTTCTGCAATATGTTACATTTATTTATTATCAGTGATGATAACTTATAGTTCATAAGCTAAATTAGTTCAATATTCTAGTTATTGTCGATATCTTTATGAATTTTCAAGATATTCATCCGGTCTTTATTTCTAGTTGCTCTGTAAATTTATCTTTTTAATCACGAAGAAAAATGTTTGGTCACAAGTTTTCGCATGCGCAGTTAAAAAGTATTCCATACAATAACTCATATTTCATTAAATATTCAATGTATAAATATTCTAAATGTATACTATTTCTACTATATTTTGTGAAATGTTCTGAAACCGGCATTGGTTGAAAACTCTGATTGCTATAAAGAAAAAAATATATGAAAAATTTCTTGTATTTTTTAAAGAAATCGACATATCTCCATGAATATACATGCTATTCTTACACAAATGAACACAAATGTTGTACACTATGTGCATAGCGATGTGCTGCACACATTCATAGACAGATTATTTCGTGCATTTTATTTTATAGGGTAAACACAAATATTATTTGTTTCTTCAATTTGTTGCTGATCCCCTAATTGTTCAGAAACCCCAAACATTCATTGTAAAATATGAGTTTAAACATTAATTTTATATTCTTGAAATTTAAAAAGAAGTCGTCAATTTCTTTAGATATTATAATATTGAAAGTGTCCTGCGATTTTTGGTTATATAGTGAATCTTAAACGCAAAATACATATTATTAAAAAATTTCATTATTTAATCATTCTTTACTTTGTTCTTTGAAAATCCGGACTTCACTAAAACTTAATAAGAAATGTGTTTTGAAATTAGAGAATATGCCATAATCGGAGTATCTTCTAATTTCTGACAATAATGTTTATTCAACAAACGAAAATAATCTCCTCTGTTGCTAAAAACGGAGAATATCTATAGTTCCCATTTTCAAAAATTCTCTATTTTAAATTATTCTTTTTATTAATATTAGATGATGATCCAACCCGTGCTTCCAGGATTACAGAACACACTGCCCGGTGCATAAAACAAAAGTAAAAACCATTTTCTTTTCTTTTCTTAAAAAAAAAATTCTAATAGATTTTTCATATTTAAGTTATTTTCACAGATGCAAATTTTTATAATATTCATGCTTCTAAATTACTTTTAAAATCATAAAAATTGAATGAATTGAGATGAAGTTAAAAAAAAAAAATTGCATTTGAAAGTGCAATTTGTTTTTATTGGATGTTGTAAAAAATAACAGATTGTGATGTTTAGAAATAATTAAATTTGTGAAAAATTAAAAAAGGTTTGTTCAGTTCGTTGCGACAATGGATATGACGTCAGCATTAGTTGCGTTTTTTTTACTTTATAATATAGATAATCAATACAAGTTATAATATTTCCAACTAAGTTTTCTTTCCAATCAGTATGATTGTGTTAAAAAATTAAGTAGATTATACGGGTTTGTTTATTACAGTAACTCAATAATTTGAAAGAAAATTATTGACAAAAAAGGAATATTTGACATTTGACAGTCAACATTTCACAATTTATTAAATAATTTTATTTCATACCAGACCACTCTTCAGATATTTCACAATAAACTCATTTGAATTGTTTAAAAAATGTGTTTTGTTTTATCATTAGGCAATATTTATTCCATTAATAGGTAACGTTTTTGTTATAATAAAGACTTATTCAAATTTCAGTGATTTTCCATAAAACAGATGGTATATGCAGAATCACAAAAATACATTTGCCAAATCAAAATAAATATAATGCCAAGCAAAATGATTATATAACACGTGAGTATTGCGGCATTTTCTGACTTTGAAAAATAAGTATAATGTTTTAGTAAAAATTTTAATTTTTTTACATTACACAGTTTTTTCATTAAACAGATCATATGTCTGGAATTCTAGAAAACCTCGCTTATGATGGGAAACTAAATAAATATTTAGTTCGATTACTTAAGCTGTGTGTATTGTCGAATATACTAACGCAAATTAAACATTTTGATTCCGTGGTCAATAATCCTTACTACAGTTTTTCATTATTTTATTGTATCACTTGAAATAAAAAAATGTTTTATAATGATGTAAAAAAATGAACAAAAATCTTTTATCATGTTTTAGTTGTTAATGCTGTTGCACATTTTGATGTGCATTATCTACACCTACTAACAACAAGCAGTTTTGTCAAAGACAAACATGCTCTGAAAAACATTATTTTATTTAAATTGGAAGAAACAACGACACAATGAAAGAGAATAAAAGTAATAAACGAATCTGAAACATTAACAAAATATTTTAATTTGAATTTTACTGTCTAGAGCTCAGGTGTGAACTAAAATATGTAAATTTATTTGAAAACTGATAAATTGAACACCTAAAAATAAAAATAAAATACAGTTTCCTTTGAACAGGCTATTATTGTCAAGAACACATTTGAAGAAATTAAAACTGATAAATTGGTAAATTACAAGTTTAAATAATTGGAAACAGCTGAAATATAAAACACTGGTAATTATTTAACTTTAATTAAAATTTTATTGTAGGTGATTTATGTGCGTGTAACGTCTTTTATTTAACAGAGATCCTACACGAATATCTAGAATACAGTGAGTTTATATGTTATTTTTCCAATAAAATAGAAAGTCATTTTTAGCAAAAGAATTTAATGAAATAAACTTCTTTATTGTTTAATGAAAAATATAGAGCTATTCCAAACATGAAGTATTTTTGTTACTTTATTTGATGTTTAATTCAATATTTAAGAAATAATTGAATATTGTGTGTTTTTACTGATTAATAATTAGGTTTAATAACATGCTAAATTAATATTCTGCTCATAATTTACAATGTTCGATTTTGAATTATAAAGCTTCAAAAAATTGTTTTATTTTAAAATTGATGCAGCTGATTAATAATTAATACAGACATCAAATAATTTTTAATTTATTTTTGATAATATACCCATTGAAAATTTAAGACTTACAATTCTTATTGAAAACCTAAAACTATGGAAAAACAAAATGTCGCAGTTATGGGATTTAATGTCGACACGTACATTTTATCTCAAAGTGCTAAAGAAATAAAAGCTTTCATATCAAATAAAACCAATATGTATGGTAGAATGCTATTTACGCTTGCAGATTATCTTACAAAATATTCGAAGAAATTCGATAGAATTCGTTATCGTATCACAGATGAAGAAAATGATGTATTTCCGAATGGTGAATTGATGGGAATATTAGGAATGGTAAATCGATCAGAAATTGATATTGGTGTTCAACTAGTTACTATGAACGAAATAAGCACAGATATAGTGGATTTCACTTACCCATATAAACTTCATACTGCTACATTTGTGACAAGAAAAGCAGAATATAAAACACAGATTTTTGGTATTTTTCAAACTTTTTCATTGCCGCTTTGGATAGCAATCATCTTAATTTTAATTGCTATGTCTTTGGTATTTTACGTCACTTAGCCATAGTATATTATATATAGTCTAGTTATACATAGTCTAGTAAGTATTTTCGTTACTCTATTTGATTCTTTATTCGTAAATTAAAGGATTATAATTCTTACTCCAAACTTAAGATTATGGAAACTGATAAAGTCGTAGTTGTTGGATTTTATGTGGTCTCGCAAATGATATCACAAACACCTACAGAGCTTATACCTTACTTGTCAAATAAAAACAATGTCTATGGTAGAATACTATTTACCCTTGCAAATTACTTTACAAAATAGTCAAGAAAATTCGATAGAGTTCGTTATCGAATCACTGATATAAAAAAAAAAAAAAAATCCGAATGTTACATATACGGGATTAATAGGGATGGTAAATCGATCAGAAATTGATATTGGCGTTATTACCAGTTACTATGAACGAAATAAGCACACAGATAGTGGATTTCTCTTACACGTATAAACTTCATTCCGCTACATTTGTGACAAGAAAAGCAGAATATAAACCAGATTTTTGGTATTTTTCAAACTTTTTCATTGCCGCTTTGGATAGCAATCATCTCAATTTTAATTGCTATGTCTTTGGTATATTACGTTACCTTTAAAAAAATATATTCCTTTGATAAAGTTGTACTTCACACTTTTGAGGTCTTTTTAAGGCAGAGTTCTATTTTGAAACCATCGTCAATGCTAGAAAACTTGCTCGTTATTTCGTGGGTTGTAGCGGCAATGTTTCTATGCCTGGCTTACGATTCTGTATTCCTGTCTTTTCTTTCATTTGCCCCAATCAATCAAGTTCAAGACGTGCCACAGTTAGCCAAGGCTGTTTAAAAAGGGCGCTATCACTGCATAGCGGTTCCAGAGTCAGCTATTTTTTAATTATTATTAAGAGCAAAATATGAAAATTTAAGAATAATTGGACAAGACCTTGAGACAAATAACTTAAGTAATAGCAATAATATTTTTCAAGATTTTTTTTTACGATAGAAGAAAAGAAAATCTCGCTCTTATAGTAGACACAGATGTCGCGGATATTTTGAGTGTAGGTAAAAAATTAATTAATTTACAAATGTCACAAATTATTAGTTTTCAATTAATTAAAGATGACAACAACCTAAAACGTAAAGTCTATCGTAAACCGATGAGAAGTAACACAATAATCCCATTTAATGCCTCTACAACTTTCACTTATAAGATTGCTGCCTTCAATTCATTCATCAAGCGTGCTTTTCTGGTTTGTTCAAGTGAATTCATCCAAGATGAACTTAATTTTATCAGAGATATCGCCATTGACCATGGTTTCCCCGCTCATCACGTACAGAAAATTATAGAAAAATTCAATGGCCATTTAATTCAGCATCCTGTCCCTAGCAATAATAAACCAACCTATGGTAAATTCCAATATATACCTATTATATTTGAAAGGATTAAAAGGGCCCTCCGTAAATACAATATCCATCTTATTGCTGTCCCTCCCAGAAAATTGGTTGACTTAGTTTCATGTAAATTAGATCCTATCCCCCCTGATCAATTCGCAGGTGTTTATGAAATCCCCATTAGCTTAAATAATAATAGTATAATTTTTTACATTGGTATGACTAAAAGAAAGTTTTTCGAAAGGTTAAAAGAGCATAAAAACGACATAAAATTTGGAAAGTTATCCACTGCACTCTCCAGGTTTTACGCTAAAAATAATGATACTGTAATTAATTTCGATAAAGCAAGAATTATCCATAGGTTCAATAACCCATTTAAAGCCGCCATTAGGGAATCATTGGAAATTAAAATTAGAAAAGATTGTATTTGTAATGATAAATTTTCTTTCAACATACCTAGTCTATGGGATACATTTTTAACCCCTTGTTAATTCCTTGTTTTGTTTTTCGCTCTTTGGCAACAGAGAGCGCCCGCTTATTTTATTTAAATTTTTCCATACTGTTGATTTCAATTTTCTCGTGTCGAAAATTAAAAGATCAGTAGTCGTTTGTGTTGTTCCTCTTCCCCGATGATGGCTTTAAGTTTAAAGCCGAAACATGTAGGAATTTAGATCTTTTATGAGTTTAAAACAATTTTTACACTGATTTTAGCAACTAATAAGCACAATTTGTGCAATTTGTGTTTTTAAAATACTAGTTAACAGTGTAGTGTCCAAATGGATTCAATTGGTAAAAAATTCATTTCTGAAGACTATTTCCTTGAAAACATGCTTGCAATGATGGTCCGAAAAGACTTTTGTTGCAAAAAATTGATAGAAAAATTCGTTCATAGATTTATGGCTTCGGGATTGTATTTCAAATATCAGGATGATAAATCATTTTTACTTTGTATGCCACGTCTACTAAAATACGAGGAAAAAGACATCAGCAAAAGAAAATTAACCCTTACAGATGTTGCTCCTGCGTTTATGTTTTTAATATTTGGACACATCATTTCTTTCTTAGTTCTTATCATAGAAATATTGTCAAATCGTTTGAAGAAAAAGAAAAAAAAGAAGAATGCGCCGCAAAAAAGTTGGCCGCATAAAGAAAAATAAGAAAATACGAATGAGAATGGCATACAAAGAAGCTTCTATATACTTAGCTTTGAAAATTAAATTTTAATTACTTTTTTCTTAGGTTACCAAATTTTATTACATTTTGCAGATGGTGTATGCAAATACAGAAAATTACATATAATTATCATTGCACTGAATAGTATTATGTATTTTACCGTAAAACTATCACACTACATCATATTTTGAAAATTATATGAGACTTATGCAACGAAGGTTTTGTATAAGCAATTCTGCATCAAAGTTCACTTTGATTTTATATTATGGAATTGGTGTGAAAAGATTTTGGAAAAAGAGTACTTCAAATGCGTTTGAAATCTTCTTTCTCACATTTTTCAGCCTCAAATTGTATTTTTCCTTTGAAGCCGGGGAGGAGATAAATACGCTGAATGAAAGCCGTAGGCGGCTACAACTACTTTTCTTTTGTATTTCATAAATTCGGGTTTGCTTCACATATTGATAATGAGATTGCCGAACTTTCGTATTTGAGTTTTAAAGAAATATCTGAACTGTATTATTATTATTCTGTGTGACTATTATTATTCTTTATAACGATAATTGGTAACTTAAGATATGACGCATGGTCAATTGCTTATTATTAACATTCATACGTTATTATAAATTAAATCTACGTATATTATAATTTAAAAAAAGTTTTTGTAATTACTTGCATGCTAATAAAGGAAAATTTAATTGTAGAAGATCTTTGTTTTATTGTCCATTTCAGTTTTAATAATATTAAACGATATTGACCATTTCGAACATTTTAAAAGCGTTAAGATGTTAAATGTGTTATATTGAATGAAATCAATACTGGCAATATGTCGGTAGAATTGTAAAATATGCTATTTTAGATATTTATTAATGAATTATAGAATTTGCTCTAAAGCTGATACTTTGAAAATGAGAAATTGAAAATGGTTTCATTATTATTATAGAATTAATCAAGAGTAAAAATAACCAAAAAAGAGATAAAATCTTATCTGGCTCTTTTCATTTTCTTTTAGATTATGAAAGTAGTTCACTATGCTTCTAAAATAATTAAAAATATGCAAATCAAAATGTAAACAGAGTAAAATAATAATTTATATTATCAATTCATTAATTTATATATGCTAGTTTACACTGTCAAGAAGTTTGCTAGGTAATTTACTTTCTTGAAACATTTTTAGAAATATTGTTTTCATTAGCAGTGTCACAAATGCTTGTGGTATTATGACGTTTTTACTTATTTTCAATTCTTTGACTGCATTTTATTAGACGTTTCTTTTCACCCTTTCCTGAATTATAAATGCATACTAAACTGTTTCACAGGTTTTTTTTCTTGCCAATTTTTACGAAACAAAAGTTAATAAAGCGAAAAAGATAGAAAATAATAAAGAGAAAAATAATGCATTTGTGAAAGATTTTATGCCCTGTACAAAGAAACGGTCTACAATTTTTTTCTCATCTTTCAAAATAAATGATCATGAAATTCTTCCTCACAAAGGTCAGTTACATCAGACAAGAAGTATCTTTAAATAACTAATATATTAACTGTAAAAATATTATGAAATTTAGATTATGGTTTTAAAAAAATAAATATAAATTGACATTTTATGGAAAATCCCTTAACATTAAAAACAAAATAAATCGATGTTTGAATACTTTTTAACTTATTAAATATTTTTTAATGCATTTCTTATTTAGAAAATAAAAAGTACTTTTTATTAAATTAAAAGCTTGCTTTGTTTAAGTTTTCGCTAGATCACTTTGCGAGTTTAGCTATAACAGATAAATATTAAAATTGCAGAACAAAAACACAAAATTTAAAAAAATTCTCTTTTTTGCTACATTGCTTACATCATTAGCATAAGCATCATCGAAGAAATTATTATTTTAATCTGCAGTCACGAAGACACCACTTTCTAATTCATATACATTATTTTTTCGATTTTTCATCAGGCAAATTGCAACTTTTATCAAAGTAGGATTAAGGATCTTTTGTCGCGTTATAAAAAATACTACCTTTACTTTTACTCTTCTCTATATTTATTACTCTTCCCAACCCCCCAATTTTGAAAATAAAACAAAAAAAAATATTTGAAAAACTTTTGCATAAAGAATGTGAGTTTAAATTTTACTTTGTAATTATTTCATATTTATCTAATGGCATATATCATAAAAAATGTGAGATTTCAATATTCAAGTTTGGTTCGCTTTTCTTTCTGCAATTTTTTCTCTTCATTTGCAACACGATTTTATGCAAGGTTGTGATATGGTCATTCCGATATGATCATTCTGTGATACATTAGAGCTGATTTGCTTACTTTCATAATTCTTAAGAATATCGATTATATGAAAAATACTATAACTAGTAAATCTGCAGACCATGGGGTTCAACGTAAACTCTGAAAGTCATTGTTTTTTAATCTCGCTTTAGAATTTAATATCCTTCAATTCGCAATTTATTTTTTTAATTACATAAATATTTATAAGCCTATAAATTTCTTCGAAGCTTCCGGAATATAGAAATTGTTAAATTAAACAAGGTTTATGCAATGATACTTTGATAAACTGTTTATTCTTATATTTTTTTAGATAGAAAAGTATAGTTCTTCACCCCACCGCCTAAATCCACCATAGCCTCATTAAATTTACATACGCAATTTCCTACTGATGGTGCTATAATATGTTTGTAGTATGGCTCAGATTTCATTTTATACTGTGATTTTATTAGGGTAAGCAATAGTTTGGACAAAGATTTTATGTTATCCTAATATGCAAATATCAATATTTACTTTCCGGCAAACCCCCGGAACACCTGCACCTAATGGTGAAGTTGAATAAAATCCTATCTAAGAAAGATACGTATGGAAATCTAAACTGAATCTATTATAGTTACATCTAATTTAGTAATCCAATGTTTTTACAATTTTTGTTTCGAAAAAAATATTTTTGGTGGTCATTCTATAGTATTTAGATGAAAGATATTATCCAAATACATCCGAATCTACTATATAGCAACATCATACTAAAATCATCTAAAAATAAGAATATTTGGAGACATTTAAACCTATTGGATTAATCATCCATAATCGTGTCCACTGCCGACTGACTATTTTAGCAAACATGATTTGGAGCTATAAAGTGTTTTTTTGTGATAGCCTTTTAATAGTATCCTGATTATAAATTTAAACCGTAATGCAACTATCATCGTTTATATTTGACGCAAAATTATATTGTAGACCAAATTACGACAAATTAACTAACCTTTTATTTCCCTCATCCAAACTTTTACTTAATCTTTCTCTATCGGGATTATTTTAATGATTTTTTACAGGCTATGAAATACAGTTTCTAGGTAATTGATAAAAGAAAAAAAAACAGAAATGTGTACCATGTCAAATATCGTCGTCAATAAAGTGATAAAGCAAAACGCTATATATTATTGGAAGACATGTATTAATAAATTGGAGAAATGTATTGACAACTTTTCAAATTAATCGGAATAATTTAAGACCACCATTGGAACATTTTAGCATACATAATTTAACATTTGAATCCGTTATTCAAATGTGCTATTTTCTTGTTTGCAAGTTTGGAATTAAAATGAGGTGTGCCCGGGGTGGGACCACTTTGCCGGAAAGGGTTTTAAACAGGCTTTTATTGTCAAGAACACATTTGAAGAAATTAAAACTGATAAACTAGTAAATTACAAGCTTAAATAATTGATAAAAACTGAAGCATAAAAAAAATGGTAAATATTTAGTTTTAATTAAAATTTGATTCTTGTAGATTGCATAACTCTTCTTGTATTAAACTGGCCCAATGGGAAAACTAAAATGCAGCGAGTTCATGTGGAATTTTTGAAATATGAAGCGATATTTAGGAAAAGAATTTCATGAAATAAACATTATTAATATAACGATATATATAGAACTGTCCTAACGATTTGATATTTTCGTTATATAATTGGATATTTAATTCAATACTTGAGAAATAAAATTAAAAGTTGATTTTGTTTTATTTATATTTAGGCTGAATATCATACTGAATATATATTCGGATTACAATTGCTAACGTACTATTGACATTTAGAATGGTTCAAGAAATTATTTTTTATTCTACAGTTGTTGCAACCTATTCTTAACCAATTAAGACATCAAACTGTTTTAAATTTCTTTTTGATAATGTAATTATTGAAAATAAGACTTAGAATTATTATTCAGAACTCAAAATTATGGAAACAAAATTAATTAGCTGAAGTTAAAACTAGTCGGATGTGCCAATCCCAAAACTTTCTTCTATCTCAAACAGATTTCGCACACACTAAAAAGAATCAGCACCCATTTATATCAAGGTCTAACTGAATCTAAAGTATTATTAAATTCCGTGCATTAGTTCTTGAGATATGACTATTGCAAAAATCGTGTAAATCCTGCAGAATGCAGCATAGCAGCGCCACCTGTTGGAAGATTTAGAACAAAACCTAATAAACAACAATTTATATTATCGTCTAACTGAATCTGAAGTTTGATTAAAATCCGTGCATTAGTTCTTGAGATATAGTTATCGTGATAATAATGAAAAAAGCAGCATAGCAGCGCCACCTGTTGGGCATTTTACACAAACACGCAAGCAGCATTTATTTATGTCAGGGTCGAACAGAATCTGAAGTTTGATGAAATTCCGTGCATTAGTTCTTAAGATATAGCTATCGTAAAAATCGAGAAAAATATGGTATAGCAGCGCCACCTGTTGGGATATTTACACCAAGCTTTATTTAGCATCAAATAATCGCATTAGTTCTTGAGATACAGCTATTGCGGAAATCGCGAAAAATGGAGCATAGCAACGCCACCTGTTGGGAGATTTTCACCAAAAACTAATCAGCACCAATTTATATCAGGGACTAACTGAATATAAAGTTTTATTAAATTTCGTGCATTAGTTCATGATATAGAATGCCCACAAAATTTTTGTCACATACAGACAGACAAACAGGCAGAGTCACAGACAGACATTTTCTAAAAACGGTCAATTCGTGTTCAGGATCTTCTAAAACGTATAAATCCGTCGAAAACCAAAAGTCGAAAATTTTCATGAATCCAATACTTTCTTCTTGTAAAGATAGAAGAAAGTAAAAAAAAAGTCCTTCCGGCCTGTACCGGGAGGAAAAGGTAGCTTTCCTATATCTTCGTTTTAAAATTTTAGCTAACGTTACACGAAAACAGCAAGTTAAAATGCAAAGAAAACGTTTACAAAAGTTTCGTTAATACTGAATTTGAATAAGAAATTCGCCAAATTATTGAGCAATAGCCAAATTGGCTTCATTTATGAAGACTTATTTTGGTCGCCAAATTTGGCGATATTTTGCCAAATGTCACCAATTTTGGCGATAATTTGGCGCTAACGGATATGAATGTATAGTTTTATGCGTATGATTGGAAAAATTATTACAACAATGAAAATTTTTGTAATGTGCTGTCTTGTTTCAAAATGTCAGCCACACTAGAATTTCAAACTTCTCTATCTCAGCCATTTTTAACACTTTCCAACCTAGTTGAAAAGTGTTTGACTTCGGTTTGGCCGTCTGCCGTCTGTCCGTGCTCTAACTCCCGTAAATATGCTCGGATTGCCCTGCAATTTTTATATGTTATTCTCGTTATCTATAGCATGTTCTCTATTTCAACTGAAGTGTGTAGCACTTATAGTTTTTTTTGCAGGGACAATCAAAAGAATTCCGTTACATTACGGTCTATGGAGAAAAATCATTTGTGGTTTATTTTAATGATGTTACACAATTCCAAACGAATTGTAATTGATATATATCACTAAGGTGCATTACAAGAAGTTTAATATGGAATAGGGTGTGCATAGCACTTATAGTTACTTTACAGGGACAGTCAAAAGAATTCCGTTACATTACATCTATGGAGAAAAATCGTCTGCAGTTTAATTAAATAATGTTTCACTATTTTCAAAGCATTGAAATTTATATATATCACTAAGGTGCATTACAAGAGGCTTACTACAGAATATCGTGTGTTTAGCAGTCATCGTTCATTTACAGGGACACACAAAAGAATTCTCTACTGTCTGTTAACAATAATTCCTGAAAGTGCGTTTTAAGTTGCGGAACGCGATTTTAAATTTAACTCACTTTTTGTCTATTACTTGGTGTGTAAAAATTCTGTATTTCGTATACAGGGCAGCACAAAAGTTCGCGAACACATTTCCGTTTATTCACAGAAACTCCAGAAGGAGAATTTTGCTAGAAGGAGAATGCTACGCGTTTCCTAACTAAACTAAAATTTAGCATCCTATGTAGTATATATACAAATCTATAGATCATATACAGGGCTGAATAAAAGTATTTAGATATTTTTCCGAATATTGTATATGTTGGAAATTCCTGAAATTACGTTTTTAAATATGTTACGCGTTTTCCAAATTGTTTACTTAGATGTTTTCTTCCAGCTTATTAAATGGGAATGATTTGTAAAATTATTTCGGAAGCGTTGGAAAGTGTTACATAATCTATGCTTGACGCATGATTTTTCATTCTTGTTTAAGATAGAAGTGAGCCAAAAAATGCTCTGGAATCCTCACATCAAGGCCTAACACTTAATTAAAAAATTAATTTGAATTTTTAACTTTTTTGTATATTTATTTTAGTTTTTAATTTTTAAATGGCCGCCATCTTGAAACAAAATGGCGAACCAAGCTGGCCAACGAACTCGATCGAGACATTGGTTAGCTTAATACACTCAATTAGTTTCATCAAAATCGATTTATAAATACGAGCGTTATCGTATGACATAGGTCAGGTATATATATATATATATATATATATATATATATACATAACAATTTTTTTAAATATGTTTTAGATATATTTAATATGTATTTCTTGCAATTTTTATTGATATCCAACAAATATGGCAGTTATTAGTAAAATGTTAGATACTGGCAATTTAGGCCTTGGTGGATCCAGGACTAATGCTCGGTACAGGAAGATTATTAGGGATCTTCCTGGATCGTTATCAGATAACCTATTCTATTGTCCCAAGCCTGTACTATGTTTTCGAGAGTTTCTATGGTTTCTAAGCGTTGTCTTACATGTCCATTAGCTGATAAGTCACAGATTTCAAATAATAACAATCTTAATTTGGTAAAATTTTGCAAAGCATACAATGTAATCTATTCATTGAAATGCAATTCGTGTAACATGGAATATATAGGACAGTCTTGTCAAAAATTACATAAGCGGCTAAATTTACATCGTTCTCATATTGATAAATATAAAAATTCTAAATTTCAAACAACTCATAATATTGAATATACTCATTTCAAAAATCATGATTTTAAAAATATTACTATAAAATACTTAAAATACAAAAAAATTTTACTGAACGACTTTTTCTAGAATCTAAATATATAAGACATTTTAATACTACATATCCTTATGGATTAAATCAATTAGTATACAAAAAATCACATCCTGTATTTTCAGATTTAACTAAATATGAAAATTATAAAAATCTTTATTCCGGATTAAATTTTTCAAACTTAAAAAAAACTTCAAGATCTGGTAGAGGTAAACATAATAACAAAAAATACACTGATGATATTGTGATTCAACAGGAGCTTGATAATCTTGAGGCACAATTTTGTAATGATTATTGTTGGCTTGCTATAAGAAAACATGTTTTTAGTATAAAAAAGAAATATATAAACCAATATTTCAAGGTATTTAAAAATAATCAATATTCTCCACATTTCTGTGATATCTTTTATGATATTCTACATTATAGAGCAAACCTATTAAATACAAGTCTTTATAACAAACCTAAATATAAACCTAATAATACACAATTAATTATAAATTTTTCCAATCATGTATTTAATAATATAAATTTACACAATATAATAAACAACATTAATAATAATTTTCCAATAAAAAATTTTACCATTCACAAGACATATAAATATAATCGCACACTTGGACGTAAATTTTTTAATTACAATTCTTTTGCAAAAAATTTGGTCTCTTCAAAGAATTACCCATGTTATTGTAATGAACCAAAATATCAAAAGTATATAAATACAACACATGGTCATATCATTACTGGTGATCTTAATATTGAAGAACAACCTATTTTTCAAAACTTAATGCATAATGGCACAAAATTTCGTCTTCCATATAAGTGTAATATCAAATCCATAATATTGCAGTTTATTCAAGATATTGATTTGTTTATATATAAAATTGCTGTTGATTACAATAAACCAATCGAATATTTCAGTGAATGGAGATTTTCTGTAATTGATAAATTAAAAAATGAAATTATAAAAAATTATCATCATATTACACATGCAGCTTTTAAAAACATAAATAAACATATATCAGAATTACAAAACAAATTTATAATTACTTATGTAGATAAATCTCCAAATAATTATGCTATCATTTGTAAAGAATACTATAAAGTGTTAATTCACAATGCAATCAACACAAGTAATATTTTTAATAAAACTAAATTAAATATTGAAATAAATAACAGAAAATTATTAAATTATCACAAATTACTAAAAATCAAATGTAATAATTTTAATTATCCTTATCTTGTTATAATTCCAAAATTTCATAAAAATCCTATTAAATTTCGCACTGTTACCATCGGTTGTAACACATATAATAAAAATGCAAGCAATTTACTACTTAATATTTTAAAGCAGATATGTGATATAACGTTAAAACATAATAACCAACATTGCCTAAAAAATAGTTTTCAACTCATTAATAAAATACATAATATCAATCCGGTAAAATTCATAAAAACATTGGATTTTAATGATTTATTTAATAACATTGATATAAAAGACTTACATAAAACAATGTGTATATTATTTAAAGAATTTAAATCTCAATTAAAATTAAAAGAACATATTTCAGTAATTTTTTTTTAAACTTTACTAAATTTTACATTGCATAATAATTACATTATATATGACAATATTATCTATAAACAATGCCAGGGAATTCCGCAGGGCGGAACCGCATCTAGTATTCTCTCTGACCTTTACTTATATTATTATGAAAGAAATATAAGTCCGAACAATGATTATGTATTTTATCGCTATATTGATGACATTATCATATTTTATTTCAATGAAAAAAATTGCACATCACCACTCAATTTTTATCCTACTCAGCTTAAATTATGCGAAAATGATTTAATTAATAATAATATAAACTTTCTTGACTTAAAAATTAATATTACTAATAATTATAAATTAATTTTTGATATTTATGATAAGAGATTTGATTTCCCATTTAAAGTAAATATTTTTACCAATTGTGCTTCATGTTTACATAAATCTGTTTATAAAAATATAATTATCAATTATCTACATCGTATAAAATACTTATGCTCAGATATAAATAAAAACAAAAATATTAGATATATTCGAGATCAAGCAAAAATATATGGTTATCCAATTTTTATGATAAATTCAATCATCAACTCTTTTAAATAACATTTATTATATAATTTAAATATAAACATGGTATGTAATAAATTATTGTTTTAGTGTGCGATAACATATAACAAAAGATATAGAAAATAATAATTATAACATACATTATTACGATTATAACATATTAGGAAATTTAATATTTAATATTTGTTTGAACATTATATACACTTTATATAGAATATTACAATTATAACATACATAATTACAATTATAACATATTAGGAAATTTAATATTTGATTGAACATTATATACACTTTGTGTAGTTGTGATTGTACGTTGCCGATCACCTCTGTTTAAGGTGTTATTGATGTGCAGTTTTCATACATTTATAAATTAACTTATACAATAACAAATTAAATTATACATGGATAACATTGGTGATTATAACTAATAAACATATCTATTTGCAATATATATAAATATAAATATATATAGTTTTTATTTTTGTCTATGAATAATTAAATTTAACAAGTATTTTAATTACTGCATTGCATTAATTTGATTGAAAAACAGTAGTAATACTATTAATTATCAATTTTATAAATTTTGAGATATTTTGAATTGTTTATGAATTATTTAATTAGATATTTAAATTAATCTATGAAATATAAAATATATTTACAATGTAGTATAAATTAAACATTAATTATTTAATAACAAGTCTAATATATATTTAAGTAGTAGTAAAAATAAAACATTAATTATTTAATAATATGTCTATAATATCAGTGGATTAACACAGCTGGCAGCAAAAACAATTTGAATTAAAATAATATCTCTTTTACATAATATATTCTTGTATCTGAAATGCTGTGCAAGTTGAATTAATTCTGTGTAGATTTATTCATATAGTAGTATTATATTTTATTTGAATTTAAAGTAAAACTACAAGTTAGTATTGTTTTTTAAAGTTTATTTATATAATTAAATCTAATGAAGTGAGTATGTAACTAATAAAGTGGATATCTAACTAAATATTAATTATGAATTATTATAATACCAATAGATGGCGACACTTTACCTTTCAGGTAGTTGTTGAAAATATTGTTAATATTATATTTAATTTAACTATAGAGGGAGCTATTGATTGCATATTAATTTTACTTTCAGGAATTAAAATTGGATGGAGTAATATATATTCACGGATATAATTTTGTTATAAGTGTATTAAAACCAGAATTATTTTGTGTGTTTTTGAATCATTTTGTGTTTGGGTGTCATCGATGGGGTTGTGTTTTAAAAAAAGTGTGCTCTCAACTTGTCTTTCAAATCATTTCTCTCAACTCGACTTAGTCAACATGTATGATGCATTGCCAAGTGGATGTGAATATTATGCAGAAGTTGTGACATTTTAAGGATTCTGTATAATTATTGTGAGTATAATATTTTATCTACACTTTACGCGTTCATATTTCCAATTTTATTATTTCAAAACTGTTATCTCGTGGTAATTTTGTGAGGTGTTAAATACAGTTTTTGGGATAATCGATGTGAGTGAAATATATTGTATATTCTTAATGGTTTTTATTTCCTATTTAAATATTTCCAAATTTTAATATTTCCAATTGTTGTCTGGTAATAATTCAGTGTACCTGGATGATTCTACTGATCTTAGCATTATGCCAGTAGAATTATGAAACACTGAATTATTATTTAAAACACATGTGGGTGCATCCAGGCTGATGAGTACATGTGCATGTGCTTTTCATATCCAATTCATATTTAATTCTCATGTGGTCCAATTTTCCATTGTATATGGTTCATATTTAATTTATTAATCCATTTGTATTTACTTAATTGCAACTCCAATTTATAATTTTTTTCCCCTTTCTCTCTATTTCTTTTTTCTTTTTTCAATATTCTTTAGGTATGAGTAAAATTTGGCCAATTACCATTGAAGCACAAGCTATGGTAATATTATGTTTGCACATGTTAATTATTAGCTATGTGGTATTCTGTATACACAATATCATTAATTATCTCTTTGGAGATTTAAGTAGAATGATAATAGAACTTGATATGTTTTTTTGAAATTCATAGATATTATAATTATATATATATATATATATATGGATATATCTATATATATATAAATCAACATTTGAACGGAGGGTGGTTTTGGGGTCTGAGGGTCATGATCGGTGAAAATATATCGAAATTTTCCGGAATTGCTTTCCTCCGAACGTCTGCAATAGGTAGCTTTATACTTTTTTGTATTGAAAGCTACCTAAAAGGACTGTGCGTCTAAATGTTATTTCAGTATTGTTGTGGAGTGTTGTGGAGACATATTTTTGACGACATATTTTTATTATTTTATTGAGACAAAAATAATATTTTTTATTTTTTGATGCTATAAAAATTAAAATGTTGTTTAAAATTAATTAAACTTGCAAAAAATCAGCGTTGCGATAGACGATATGACGTCAGCGTTAATTTCGGTTTTTACTTTATACTGTAGATAATCAATAAGTGTTGCAACTTTTTCCAAATGAATATAAGTTTTCTTTAGAAATCAGTATGATTGTATTAAACTAATTAAATAGATTATCTATGTTTGTTTAGGATAGTAACTTGATAATTTGAAAAGTATTTATTCACTAAAAGGAATATATGATAATTCAGAGTCGACAGTTTACAATTCAGAGATAGCTTTTATTTCATATCTGATCAATTCCCGGATATGTCACAATAACAACTCGTTTCAGTTTTTTAATTAATGTGGGTTTATTTTATTTTCTCATTAGGTAACGTTTATTACATTATAAGTTCCTTTTAACGTTCTTGTTATAATACAGACCCTTATTCTGATTTCAGTGTTTTTCTATGAAACAGACGGTATATACAGAATCATATAAATACATTTGCTAAATCAAACTCAATGTATTGCCAAGCAAGATGGTTATTTAACACGTGAGTATTTGCGCATTTACTGACGTTAAAAAATAAGTACTATGTTTTAGTAAATCAGTAAAATATAATACCGATTATCAATGTTTGTTTATGATAGAAACACAAGATTTTGAAAGAAAATTATTCATACAAAGCAAAATGTGATATTTCATAACCGATAGTGTGCAATTAACAGATTGCTTTTTCTTCATATCAGATCGGCATTCAGATATTTTGCAAGAACAACTCATTTGAATTCTTTAAATAATGTAGGGGGTTTTTTTCATCAATCATTAGACAATGTTCGGTCCTTCATGAGTAGTAATGTTTTTGTTATAATAAAGACTCTTATGGAAAAACGCTGAAATAGGAATAAAAGAGGTCATGTATGCAGTATCAGAAAAATGCATTTGCGAAATCACCCTAAAGGTATTACCAAGCAAAATGATTACTGAACACGTGAGTATTCAGGTGTGTTTACGGACGTTAAAAATAAGTACTGTGTTTTAGTATAAAAGTAATTATTTAGATTGCATCGTTTTTCCATTAAAGAGATATGCCCAGAAACCTACGAAAAACACACTTATGAAATAAGACTAAATATATATTTAATAAGTTCGATTACGTAAGATGGGAGGAGCCATGTGTATCATCGATATACTAACGCAAATATTAAACATTTTGATCCCATCAGCAATAATTCTTATTGTAGTTTTTGATTATTTTATTGAATCAGTTGAAATAGTATGAAATGATTTATAAGGTTGTAAAATAATGGAAAGGTGGTGTGTATATTGTTTAAATTCTTCATCTAGTTTAAAAAAAATTATGTGCATTCTGATTACAAAGAATAAGAAATTGTTAATTTATCTTCAGTGTACACAGAGACAAATTAACTCTGAAAAGTGTTTATTTGAATTTGCATTTCACTGTCAAGAACTCAGGTGTGAACTAAAACATGTAGATTTATTTGGAACCTGCTAAACTGAACAATTATTTTCCGAAAAATAGCGTTTACTTTAAACCGACTTTTATTGTCAAGAATGCATCTGGAATAATTAAAATAGATAAACTGGTAAATTACAAACTTAAATAACGGCTGAAGAATTAAATGTTGTTTGTTTTTAAGATTTTATATTTAGATTTAATATCATGCTGAATTAGTATTCTGTCCATAATTTCTAACAGATGATTCAATTTTATAAAGCTTTAGGAAGTCATTTTCATTGTAAAGTTGTTGGATCTTATTTATAATTAATAAACACATCAAGTATTTTTTAATTTATTTTTGATAATATATCTATAGAAAATTAAACTCTTACTATTCAAAACTATGAAAACAGATAAAGTCGCAGTTATTGGATTTTATGTAGACAAGCACATTTTATCTCGGGCATCAGAAGAAAAGATAAAAGTTTATATATCAACTGAAAAAGATATATATAGTAGAATTTTATTCACGCTTGCTGATTATCTTTCAAAATATTCAAACACATTTGATAGAGTTTCTTTTCATTTTGCAGATCAGATGTATCACGTATTTCCGAATGGTACATTGACGGGAATAATAGGGATGTTAAATCGATCAGAAATTGATATTTGCGTTCAACCATTTATTATGGACGAAGAAACAACAGAAATAATGGATTTCTCTTACCCGTATAAACTTTATTCTGCTACATTTGTGACTGGAAAAGCGGATTATACACCACAGATTTTTGGAATTTTCAAAACATTTTCATTGCCACTTTGGATAGCAATCATCTTAATTTTAATTGCGATGTCCTTGCTATATTACGTCACCCTGAAAAGGAGATATTCGTTTGATAAAATTTTACTTCATACTTTTGCGGTTTTGTTGAGGCAGATTTCTATTGTAAAACCGTCATCAATGGTAGAAAACGTGCTCCTGTTTTCGTGGGTTGTAGGGGCAATGTTTCTCTGCCATGCTTATGATTCCATATGCCTGTCTTTTTTTGCATTACCCCCTATTACTCAAATTAAAGACGTGCCACAGTTGGCCAAGGCTGTAAATCAAGGACACTATCACTGCATAGCACCTCGACAAACAGCTATTTTTGGACTTTTATTGAAATCGAAACACGAAAATTTTAGAATAATTGGACGTGACCTTAAAACGAATAATTTAAGTAACGAAAGAACTTTTCAAGATTTTTTCCTTGATAGAGGCAAACAAGATATTGCGTTCCTAGTACCTGAAGATGTCGTTGATATTTTGTCTATAGGAAACAAATTTGTCTCTGAAGACCGTTTTCTTGAAAGCATGTCCGCAACAACTGTCCGAAAGGACTTTTGTTGCAAAGAATTGATAGAAAAATTCGTTCATAGATTTATGGCTTCGGGATTGTATTTTAAGTTTGAGAATGATGCATCCTTTTTAATTCGGATGCCACATCTACTTAAATTCAAGAAAAAAGTCAAGTGTAAAAGAAAACTAACTCTTACACATGTTGCTCCTGCGTTTATAATTTTAATATTTGGACACATTATTTCTTTCTTAGTTCTCATTGTAGAAATAGTGTCAAATCGTATGAAGAAAGTGGATCGATTGATGAAAAATTAAAAAAAAAGAATAATGAGAACCACATATAAAGAATATTCTATACAATTAGCTTTGAAATTTGAATTGTAATTACTCTATTATTATATTTCCAAGTGCTACTGCATTTTGAAGATTTGTATGAAAAAAATGAAAAGATTTCGTATAAGTAGCATTGCACTGACTGTGTATTTTACTCTGATACTATCACATTACATTTGATCCTTAAAATTAATTGACACTATTATTCAACTAAGATATTGTAGGATTAGTTCTTCACCAAATGACACATCGATCGTTTGGTATGAAACTGAACTCACAAGATTTTTGACAAAAAGTACACATCAACGTACGTAAAACGCGCTTGAAATCTTCTAATCTCTCATTACCCCCCTCCACGAATTTTTTTTATTATTCTGTTGCCGGAGAGGAGCATCAATCTTCATCCGCCAAATGAAGATTGTGCAAGACTACAAAGTTCATCATTCTCTTATCAATGTTTTCTCTTGTATTTCATGAATTCGTGGGTGCTTTACACATTATTAATGAGATTGCACATTATTAATAAGCGTGTTGACGTCTTTGCATACACAGCAGCAGATACAGAAACACATGCACACACAGCAAGCATGTGTTTTTATTTTAAGTGAATATATAATATTTCTGTTTATAATGCAGAATTTCGCAATTCTTTGTAAAACACAGAGTAGCTGTAGATAAACAATAACCGCTAATGAAGTCTGGCTATTAAAACATATTTATAACAATTATTTCTCTGTGTGTATATTTTACACAGCAGCAGATACAGAAACACATGCACACACAGCAAGGATGTGTTATTATTTTAAGTGTATATATAATATTTCTGTATATAATACAGAATTTCGCAATTCTTTGTAAAACACAGAGTAGCTGTAGATAAACAATAACCGCTAATGAAGTCTGGCTAGTAAAACATATTTATAACAGTTATTTCTCTGTGTGTATATTTTACACAGCAGCAGATACAGAAACACATGCACACACAGCAAGCATGTGTTATTATTTTAAGTGAATATATAATATTTCTGTTTATAATACAGAATTTCGCAATTCTTTGTAAAACACAGAGTAGCTGTAGATAAACAATAACCGCTAATGAAGTCTGGCTAGTAAAACATATTTATAACAGTTATTTCTCTGTGTGTATATTTTACACAGCAGCAGATACAGAAACACATGCACACACAGCAAGCATGTGTTATTATTTTAAGTGAATATATAATATTTCTGTTCATAATACAGAATTTCGCAATTCTTTGTAAAACACAGAGTAGCTGTAGATAAACAATAACCGCTAATGAAGTCTGGCTAGTAAAACATATTTATAACAATTGTTTCTCTGTGTGTAGATTTTGGTGCAAAAACTGTTGTTGAAGAATGAACAGTAAGGAGTTCTGGTACATATTAGAAAGAAAAACATGTCCGTCAGAAACGTTGACGTCATATAGAAGATGGCAGCGATCTAAGTTATCAATTGTGCTTTTATAGAAAATTTATAAACTTTTAAACGTCCGAAAATTTAAGTTTTTACACTGACAAAAAGCTGTACGAAAAAAGTACTTTCAAATACAATTTATTTAAAAACAGTTTCTTAATTTCCTGATATTTTAGGTGTTTTAAAATAACTGGGTGATCCAACTAGGTCTTCTTGCGTTACAGAATATAGGCGAAAATCATTTTCTTATTGAAAACTCTAATAGTTTTATTTACAATAAAATTATTTTTTTGGATTGCACACTTACAAGTCCGAAAAGAATTTGTATATGAAACATCTTCATTATGTATTCAAATACAGTTTTGAAATTGATTAAAAATGATACTTGATAAGTGTTACGATACGTGTTATGCGCGTGTCAAGAGTTAATAGCTGAAGAAATCGCCAAAGCTTTCTCTACATACAGCAGTTTATGATTTTGATAATTGCAGTCGCATAATTCGATCGCATGTCTCAACTGTCCGAGAGGGACTGCTGAGACTGAGAAAACAGTTCTGTAGAGCATGGTTGTCTGACTCGATCCCCTTTATCGAGGTCATAAAAAAATACATAACACAAAATTCAGCCTTTAGCTGAGCCCGTCGATAAGCGCGACAGATGGCGGGGTGGTGATATTTATTTGTTATAGAGTGGCCATATTTGGACCGCTGCCATTCTGCCCTTACAGAAAGAGACGCCATCTACCGCTGAAATACTACTCATCAGAATAACGTAATTTATGATTAGAAGAAGCATCCGCCTTCCACGTGCTGTTTCCAGACAAATTTTAAAAATCTAAAATTAGCTGTTTTGATCTATTTTTTTCCTACTAAACGTAAGAGAATACTTTAAAACTAAGGTAAGTTGTGTTTTCATATACATATCTAAATTCATGTGTGTATTGCGCATATTTTCACGCGGATTTGTTTGCTTTCGTTTTTGTTTTTAGTCTTGAGATAATCTGTTTTAAACAATGGCGCAGTTGCATTAATTGGACCAATTTCAGTTGCTTACATTGGACCAGTTATACGATCATAAATTTGAAAAGTAAATACTGAATTTTGAAGGCTGCCCGCTCTGGACACTATATTTTTTAATATTTTATAATGGATTTATGCAAGTATTTGATTATTTTAGTTTAATTCTTTTCTTTGTATATCTGGATCAATTTCTTTATAAATTTTAGACCTATATAAACAAAAAAATATTTTTGCAGGCTCAACTTTTCAGATCCCCCAGCTTTTTACTATCGATTACAACAGAGCAGCAACCATTGAAACTGCCGTCCAAGCTTTTAAAGGAAGCAGCATTTGGCCTCCTAACAGACATGCTTTAAACGTCATCATTTTGCAGCTGATTCTGCACTTATTCCTGACGGGGAGATAGGCCCTTCAGATAGATCCGTTGAATCTGTTGCTAGTGAGATTTTGGAGTCAGAGTTAGTAATCACAAAACCTACTAAAACTAAGAGAGTAAAAAAATGTTGAAAACGACACAAACAGTCTGGAAGAAAAACATCAGTGACAGAAAAAGTGGTCAAAGGTATAGGGAACGAAAAGGGAACAGTAAGTTGCGAAGAGATTGACCCGGAAGAAGGCTGTAGCTAGGAAAAAACCCCAAAAGCCAAAGAATCACTAGAAATGTTTACTCCCTTGCCAAAATCACTTAAGTCAAAGTAAAGAAGGAACCAAAAACAGCTGTGTTAACATCTTCGCCATATAATAAAATTAGTTATATTGCCTACTCATTAAAACAGCCTAATGTTGTTTCGGTCCTAAGTGAGTTACACCTGGAAAGATGTGAAGTGGCTAGCTACTCTTACCTATATATAATTCTGGCTACTCTTCTCTATATATAAATCCATTTCCAAAAAGTCCTTCCGGCCTGTACCGGGAGGAAAAAGTAGCTTTCCTATATCTTCGTTTTAAAATTTTAGCTAATGTTACACGAAAACAGCAAGTTAAAATGCAAAGAAACGGTTACAAAAGATTCATTAATACTGAATTTGAATAAGAAATTCGCCAAATTATTGAGCAATAGCCAAATTGGCTTCATTTATGAAGACTTATTTTGGTCGCCAAATTTGGCGATATTTCGCCAAATGTCGCCAGGTTTGGCGGGAATTTGGCGCTAACGGATATGAATATATAGTTTTATGCGTATGATTGGAAAAATTATTACAACAATGAAAGAAAATAATTTGCGAGTTAATGCGCTGTTTTGTTTCAAAATGTCAGCCACCCTAGAATTTCAAACTGCTCTATCTCAGCCATTTTTTAAGATAGAGGTAAACCAAAAAATGCTCTGGAATCCTTGTATCAAGGCCTAACACGTAATTAAAAAATAAATTTGGATTTTAAATTTTTTTGTATATTTATTTTAGTTTTAAATTTTTAAATGGCCGTCATCTTGAAACAAAATGGCGGACCAAGCTGGCCAACGAAGTCGGTCGAGACATTGGTGAGCTTAATACACACAATTAGTTTCATCAAAATCGATTTATAAATACGAGCGTTATCGTATGACATAGGTCAGATATATCTATATATATATATATATATATATATATATATATAAATCAACATTTGAACGGAGGGTGGTTTTGGGGTCTGAGGGTCATGATCGGTGAAAATATATCGAAATTTTCCGGAACTGCTTTCCTCCGAACGGCTGCAATAGGTAGCTTTATACTTTTAGGTAGCTTTCAATACAAAAATGTATAAAGCTACCTATTGCAGCCGTTCGGAGGAAAGCAGTTCCTGAAAATTTCGATATATTTTCACCGATCATGATCCCCAGACCCCAAAACCACCCTCCGTTCAAATGTTGATTTATATATATATATATATCCCCATATATATATATATATATATATCTGACCTATGTCATACGATATTCAGGGATTACTGTACTTTATTTTAAAGCGTCAAGTATCTTTAACACTAGAACCGCGGGGAATTTTACACAAGTTGTAAAAAAATATTTCACACCAGAATTTTTCTTTAAAACATTTAACCTATTTATTTACTTATTTTTGTGCGGTACATTCGCCTGTCCGGTCTGAGGCTATATCTGCAAATCCTGCAGGAAAAACCTCAGCCAACTTCATAACAAAAATCTGCGTACTGTCAGAAATGCCTCTCGCTATCTCCGTAATAGCACTGTTCGCAGAGACCTCAAAACTACCACATTAAATAAAAGAATCAACCACCTTGCCAAAAAATTTTATGAAAATTATATGACCTCCCTAATGATATAATCGCAGAATTGCCGGATTATGACGCATTCGAACCACATCATCACAAGCGTCCAAAATATTCTTGCATTATTGATTATGAGCATTAGTGCTCACCATTGTGCAAATTTCTCTCTCTTACTTTTATATAAATTTGTAATTTCCTATTTAAACTTATTCCTATGCTATACAAAATAATAATAAAATATAAATATAAATAAAAAAAATTGTAAAAAAAAAAAAATGTTTGTTCTTTTTAAGTGCTATTTTTGTTAAAGCTTAGCTTTGCCTGCCTTTTCCACCTGGCATTTATGTACTGTTTTTGAACATGTTCCGAACCCTATTTTACACTTTTTCAACTTTTATTCAGTAGTTAATTTTAACTACAGCTATACCATTTTACTTTTTTCCATTTATTAGACTCAATCCGTAATCTCTATAGCTTTACTTTTTTATTCCCATTGTTTAATTTTTCTTCTATTTTTAATTGTTCTTTCTTATGTAGTTAATACTACATTTAACTTTTCCCAACGGCTCAATATTTACAAGACAGGTTACTCACAAATAGGCTGGGCGTAAAGTTGATCGCAACTCGGAAGCCCCTTAACCGACATCAACTGTTCGGTGGTACATATTTAACTTATTTTATGAAAAAATGTCTGGTTCGGATCGACCATTTTTTTCATTTAGTACGGGTCAAAATGACCCTTTATCGCGGTTCTAGTGTTAAAATGTCATAAGTTAGAGACGCAGGATAATTCTCACGTATAACCTTTTTTAAACACAGTTGAAAAGTGCTTATGACTTTGGTTTGTCTTTCCATCTATCGGTCTGGCCGCTCTTTAAATCTCTTAAATGTACTTGGATTTCCACGACATTGATATAAGTTATTAAGGTTTATTATACGATGATCCCTATTGTTGATGACGTATGAAGTAGTTATAGTTATTTTACAGGGACATATACAATAATTTCATTACATTACGATCTATTGGGAAAATTGTTTGCGGTGCATTTTAATGATGTTAAGATACTCCAAATATAATGAAATTAATATGAATAATTGAGGTGGTTTACAACATGCTTTCAATAGAGTATGGAGTAAGTAGCATGTATAGTTCGTTTACAGGGACGCAAAAAGATTCCCTGACATTTTGATATGTAATGAAAAAAGTATGTCTCTTATTATAATACTAGTAATAAGATAATACTTTGGTCGGCTTTTATAGAAATCGTTCCACATAATTATAATTTGTGTGTAAGTAACTTATTATTTTTCTGTAACTTTTCGAAAAATGCTCAGATCGTTGGAAAATAATAGTGAATTTTGAATTATTTGTATTGAAAATGTCTAATTACAACAAAAAATGTTTTCTGTGGCATTATTAAAAAATATATTAAAATACAGGTTATATTTTCTTTCTTCAAAAATATTCTAACTTCTGAACATTAATAAAAACCAGATGGTAACTAACTTTGTATAGATCTAGTCTTATTATCATATTAGTCTTAGAGCAACATTAGAAAGCGTTATTCTAAGTCTGTATGTTATCTGCGGTAGTTTAAATGAATTTTTAGATATTCAATTTTACTAAATAGAAATAAATAATGAATATATATTTTTTATGTTGGTACTAGGGGGCCTACCCCCTGCGAGCTACGCTCTCCAACCCCCGCTTTATTTTAAAAATATTGGTAAATCTGTAATTGGGTTGCCATGCTTTAAACGTTTTAATGGGGCATTTTTTTATTATCATGACCTCATACACAGCTGTTGTGACAACTGACGACTGTTTTCGGGATTGATAAGTAAAATCAATTACAACTTGAAAACCAGCTTGTATAAAATGGTTAGGTTTAAATTGTGGCTACCTCTCGGACTTTTATACCAACGATCTGTATTCTATTCTTCCTTTGCGTTTAAGGATGAGAAAAATTCCATCTGCTTGTGAATAACATTAAGAACCGCGGTATTGAAAGACATTTTCAGTAACAGGTTTTAATTTTCTCTTTATTTTAGTGCACCATCATGCATATTTTCATGTTATTTTAAATATGTAAATTATTTATTTTAATTAATATGTATATACGAATTTTCTAATAATTATTTATCATACAAAATTAATTAAATATTTTGTGCATGCATGCCTCCATTTATTCGGCATCAATTGATGAGGTATTTAAACAAATTTGCTATCCGCGATAATTTTACACCATGTTATGTCACTTGAATAGTGTCCATAAGAAAATCAGGTACTTTTCCAGTATAGGATCCTTTGCTTTTAGGTTTGGCGTAATTCGAGCTTCAAAAAGGGATAGATTCGTTAATATACATAGATTTGTTGCCAAAAGTTTTGAAAACAAACCCAATGAACTTTTGGTGCTTTTCTATTATAGGGGTCTTGACGCTTTTTTAAAAAGCTTGGCGGAAAAAACCAAGCAGGATATTTTATTCTCCTTCCGTTCAGTTGGGCAATTATTACTTTATATATTCGTTTCAAATATCCGAATTAGTGATTTTATAAATTCGTTTAGTTAAATTTTACAAAAAAATAACAAAATGATATCAATAAATAATAATTACTATTAATTCCTTTTCCCCCCTTGGACGAATTTATTCAAAATATTTTCAGTTTATAAATTAAATTAAATGCTGACAGACGATTGACTCCTGACGATAGAAATGTGATTTTTTTTTTCAAATTTTCCTGAAAAACATAATTTAATCACAATCTTGTCTTCGTTATAGATTGAAATAAAAGGTAAATTCAATTTCAATTTGAAAATGACGAATAAAAAGAAATCAATAATCCCTATCGGGATCCTTTTCAAATTTTTTCCCTTTTTTGTCACAAAAAAACTGAGTAATTAGTTGCCATCATTACAGAAATGTCATTAAAATTAGAAAAAAATTAATATCTCGAAAACTAATTCCAATTTCAAAATTCTATTACCAGTTTCGACATCCGCGGATTTTTATGGACAATTGGTATTAATTTCACCATCAAGCGTTTAATATTTTATTAAAAATAGCCCTGAAACATAATCAGTCGTTTAATCAGTCGTTTCATAAAATCGTTTCATAAAATCGTTTCATAAAATCGTTTCACAAATTCGTTTCATTAGGATTTTATATATATAGGGTAGATTTAATGGTATCATTTATATTATATCGATTCAGTAATCTAAGATTAATATAACAGTTCAGACAACAGATTCAATTACAACAGATTCTTTTAATGACATAGAGATTTCAGCCGCGTGAATAGGAAAAATATGGAAAGTTTGGTAAAGTAACATGTTCAGGTATTACATTTTATTTCTTTCATACTTTTAACTTTTTCATTCAAAATATACTGATGAAACAATTTACAATTTAATTATATTTTCTATATATTCAATTTATGTTTAAAAACTTTAGATGAAATCATAAACGGTAATACTATAAAAGAAAATAATAATAAAATTGTAAGGAAATATATACCGTAATTTCCGGCGTATAATCCGCAGATGAAACAATCATGTTTGTACCCAGAAATTTTATTTTATAAAGTGTTACTTCCCAGATCGCTGTAAATATTTGGCTTCAATTATTGAATAAAATTTCTGGGTTAAAACCGAATAATTTGATCCGATTATTATCCGCCGGAATTACGGTAATACTTTTTAAAAAGTTCAATATAGGAAATATATTTTCCTATGGAGCAAAATCTGTCTATAACGAAGTATTGTTTTAAGCAGAAAATTTTCGTGATCCCGAAAAAAAGACAATTTGAAATTATAGCTTCTAAGACGGAAACCACCTGTCTATAACGGTATTTTCACTGATCGCTTGTGTTTCCGTCTTAGTAGATTATATTGTATCATACTTATGGTGTGGGGATAGGGGACTTTATTCGAATTAGTACCGGGGCCCGCGATCTCTCCCTACGGCCCTGATCATCCGATATGTGATATTTCTTGCTTTAAAATTGCACTTCATAATTTTAAACCAAATTAATCGCTGTACAGCCAAATATCAACATGGAACTGACTATATAATTTATATACTGCAATGTGGTCGTTTTCTTAGCTGTAGAAACATTTGCTTGTTGCATTGACGGTTGGAAAATTTGTTAAAATTTGCTGTGGTGTAACCAAGATCTTACTTCGGAAGTGTTTTGAACAATAATTATATTTCAAACAATTTCAAAATTTCAAATTTTGACGTATTCAGTAATTTATATACATATTAAAACCTGTTTCTCAATGCTCTGATTAGAGTTTTATCCCATCCCCCCCCTTCATACCTCACTTTCACTGGACCAGTTAACTAATGTACTATGCATGGACCAATGTACTATGTTGCAGGCGTCATGCGCAATGGACTATGTTATGAATAATTAAGATTATCAGCAACGGAATCATATTTAAACTGCTTATTGCAGATTTCAACATTATTTTTCTGCAAGTCGGTGAGAGATCACCAAAAGTTTTAAAATGTTGCTGAACTTCTATAAATTCGGTGCGTATTGAAACTTATACAATCAGAAATACATGTTTCTTGAAGGGAAATATTTATAATTACTTTGAAGAATATTGTTTAAATTTACTTTCCTTTAAGTTATTCATTTTGCATAGAAATGTATACAAAGATTTCTTATACAACATATACATTTCTTGACTCTTAAATATTTACAAATGTTCTTCAAAAAATAGCTTCAAAAAGATTTATTTAAATCACTTATGCATAGAAATAGGAAACTGCTTACATATGATTTGACTGTGAACATTTATAATTGTTCTCCAAGTTGTGTCCTAACTTTACCTGGATTTAACTGGCTGAAGTCTAAAGAACTTATAAATTTCGCGACATTTATCGTCAGATATTTCATCAGCTCAGTGGTAAAACTAAGATATTGATCCAGAGCGTGATTTGAACAGCAGTTGTATTCTAAAATCTTCAAATTTAAGTACTTCAACAATTTAAGTTCATATTAAAACAGGTTTCTCAAAAATCTGTGAGGAATTTCGACACCCTCTCCCATTATATTACGACTTTGATGTGCCAGTGAAGTAGCCAATGTACTATATTCTAAGACTTCATGCGTAGTGAAATATTACATTTGAAATAAACGTTTCAACTTGAAATACTATTCAAATATCAATAAAATTTGCAAAAACGAAATACTATTTAAACGTTAGGGAAGAACTATTATTTCAGTTTTAACATATACTATTATATGGATTAGTGAAATATATTGACAAACTTTTTTACATTTGCTGTGAGCTTACATTAATCTGTATTTCATAGAAATTTACTTTAATGAAGATTCTTCGGATGTTCTTTCGTTGTAAATAAATCAACTTTATTTAAATTAGTTTTCTAGAAATTGATTTAACTGAAATATAAAAAACTGCCTTGATTTTTATGCATTGAAAGCTATGGTGTGATTGTTATGATTGTGTTAAGCATAATGAACATCTATTAATAGACATAAATTTATTATGATTCTTGACTTACAAATACATAATTATTCTTCAGAAGGTATTACTAACCTAAGTGTTTTTTTTTTCAAGAACACATCTAAAAAGAAAAAAGTGGTTACATTACGGCATACTTTCCGTAAATCTTTTTCAGCGACTAACCGGATTGGTGTAGATATTATTCTAAATAAACTATGATTTTTAAATACGAAATTTCAATAAAAAATATAAATTTAAATACTAAAATCATCTATTAAAACTGATAAAATTTTAATCATTTTGGTCCTATTGGAAACAATTTTTACATTAGTTTTTGGTTATATTATTGTATTAGTTGAAATAGAATAAAATGTTTTATAATGTTCTAAGATAATGAAAAAGTTGATGCATAATGTTTAAGTTGTTAATCTAGTGGAACATTTTGATGTGCATTATGAATACTTAATATCAACAAGCATAACAGTTTGTTAATTTATCTTCAGTGTAGATAAAGACGTGCCAGTCTGCTCTGAAAAGTGTTACTTATATTATAAAAGAAGAAAGTACAAGATACAACTAAAAACGATAAAAGTGATAAATTAATTTGAAAACTTAAGAAAACAAAATATCTAAAAATTGTTCTTAAAGTTGTTGCATCATATTTATAATTAATAAAGACATCAAATAGTTTGTAATTTATTTTTGATAATATATCTATTGAAAATTAAAAGCCTCCAACTCTTATTCAAACCTCAAAATTATGAAAACAGATAAAGTCGCAGTTATTGGATTTTACATCGACAAGCAAATTTTATCTCAGAGAGCAACAAAAACAACAAATTACATATTAAATAAAAACAATATGAATGGCAGAATACTACTTACGCTTGGAGATTATCTTACAAAATATTCAAAAGAATTTAATAGAGTTATTTTAAATATCACAGATAATGTAAATGATGCATTTGCGAATGGTACATTGACGGGAATAATAGGGATGGTGAATCGATCAAAAATTGATATTGGCATTCAACTAGTGACTATGGACGAAAAAAGTAAAGAGAGCGTGGATTTCTCTTTTCCGTATAAACTTCATTCTGCTACATTTGTGATTCGAAAAGCAGAAAATAAACCACAGATTTTGACATTTTCCAAACATTTTCATTGCCGCTGTGGATAGCTATCATCTCAGTTTCAATTGCGATATCTTTCGTATATTACGCCACTTTTAAAAGAAGGTATTCATTTGATAAAATTTTACTTCACTCCTTTGCCGTTTTGTTAAGACAGAGTTCTATTTTAAAACCCTCATCAATAATTGAAAACTTGAACGTCTTTTCATGGGTTGTAGGAGCAATGTTTCTATGTCTGGCTTACGATTCCATATTCCTGTCTTTTCTTGCATTCCCCCCTATCATTCAAATTAAAGACGTACCACAGTTGGCCAAGGCTGTAAAAGAAGGACACTATCACTGCATAGCATCTCCAGAATCAACTATTTTTGAATTGTTAATAAATTCAAAACATGAACATTTAAGAATAATTGGACGAGACCTTGAGACGAATAACTTAAGTAACGGAAATACATTTCTTCATTTTCTGCAAGATAGAGGCAAAAAAAAATCTCGCTGTTGCAATAGATACAGATGCCGCTGATATTTTGACTGTAGGAGAAACATTTGTCTCTGGAGATCATTTCCTTGAAAGCATAGCTGCAATGGTTGTTCGAAAAGACTTTTGTTGCAAAAATTCGTTCATATATGTATGGCTTCAGGATTGTATTTCAAGTATTATAATGATAGAGCATTTTTAATTCGTATGCCCCGGCTACTGAAATACGAGGAAGAAGACACCAGTAAAAGAAAATTTACCCTTACAGATGTTGCTCCTGCGTTTATATTTTTAATATTTGGACACATCATTTCTTTCTTGGTTCTTATCGTAGAAATATTGTCAAATCGTAAGAAGAAAGCGGTTCGTTGTAAAAAAAAATAAAAAAATAAGTATGAGAATCCTATACAAAAAAGATTCTATATAATTAGCTTTGAAAATTTATCTGTAATTAATCTGTTCTTATATTATGAAATATTATTTATTTTGGAGATGTTTTATGAAAATAATACGAAAATTTCGTATAATTAGCAATGCACTGTATAACATTATATACTTTACTCTGAGAATATCACATTGCATTAGATTTTTAAAATGAATATGGCATTATTTTGTAACGAAGATTTTGAATTATTAGTTTAAATTGACCTTATGGTATGAAATAAGCGTGAAAAGATATTAAGGAAAGTACACACACGAGTACATCAATCGCGTTAGATTCTCCTCTCATTTTTCTGCCCGAAATATTTTTTATTCCTTTCGAACAGGGAAGGAGATAAATCCGCCAAATGAAAACAGTTCAAGACTAAAAAGTCCATCATTATGACCCGTATTTATGAACCGATATGATTGTGACTGATCATGTATGCAGAACATACCAAGGTCTCAACCGAGTTCGATGGCCAGCTTCATGCGCCATCCTGTTTCAAAATGGCAAGAAGTTACATTTTTTAATTAATTTTTTTTTAATTATAAAAAATTATAAACTGAAATAGTTGCTTCCTTTAAGTGTTAGATCGTGATACAAGGATTCCGGAACATTTTTTGTTTTGGCTTTATCTTTTAATATGGCAGAGATATGGCAATTTGAAAGTGTAGATTGGCCGACGTTTTCAAACAATCTGATTTTTGTTATGCTGCAACTCTCATGCTGAAATGCCTATTCAAATTCAGTATTAACTGAAACCGGTATTGAATCTTCTATAATCGGATTCCAAGCAATTTAGCTTCGGGTGTTTGAGTAAATTAAGTTCAATATTTAAAAACATGGCATATGAAAGCTACCTTTTCCTCTCGGAACAAGCCGGACGGACTTTTTTTACTCTTTAAGTCATGCCCGCATATCTTCAGAATGCATGTATGAATGCATGTTGTTATGAAATTTGATATAGATAATAAGCATATATGTGTGTTTTAAATGATCTGCTCTTAGGACAAAATTATTTCATTAACCATGTAAAAAAATATTTTCGTAAACAAAATCTTTTTTTTTAATGAACAAAAATGGTCATAACTAGAAATCTTATCACTGTAAATATTTAAAAGTACATCATTTTAAACACACATATGTGCTTATTATCTATATCAAATTTCATAACAATATAGATACATTCTCAAAATATCATGCGCGCAATAGCTTGCGGAGTAAAAAAAATATGATATTTTAATTTCAATAAAGCACAAATTCCGTAAAAAGCTAGCTAATTTCTAATGATAGTATATAAAAGAATCTAATCTGGTTAATCAAATGTCAAAATTTCATGTTTATACATGAAAAGGTTTTGAAAATACGCTAATTCAAACTTAGAATGCTTTTGTTGATTTTCGTCGTGTTTAAAAGGTAGAAGATCCCTTAAATCAATTTTCATGAAAAAAAAGTGAATAAAGCAAAAACAAACAAACAAACAAAAATAACAATAACAATAATGCCAAAAACAACATTTATGTGAATGATTTTGACCACCTAAACAATCATATGATCTAAATAAGTTTTCACAAATTTATAAAAGCTCCTGAGAAATAACAGTTCTTGCTCTCAAAATTCAGTTGCATGAAGTAAGACGAATCGAAATTTACCCGATATCTCTTGCTATTGGGGTAAGTTCTAAGATTTTTAAATACAGACAAACTGCTTTTTCAGATTCTGATGTTTCTTTAATTTGTCCTGGTGATAATTTTGAATATATTGATTTTATTGATAATTCTTATGATCACATTATTATGAAAGATTTAAGCATAATTAAAAATAAAAATATTAAATATTTAATGAATTTTGCTACGAAATTTAGAATTAATAGTAAAATTAGTTATAACAATGCTTTAAAATTTTTTATTGAAGATGTTAACAATTTTTAAGAAACAAAGTTGTGCATTCAGTATGCCATTGGAAGATTTTTTGCATGGAAATCTCAGCTGTTGGGACACTTTAAAACTTTTTAAAAGAATTATTTGAATGCAGATGAATATTAATATAAGAGTTTCAATAATGAAAATGTACTTTTTGTTAAGAATTTGCAAAATATTTTTGTATTGTCCCTTCGGACGAAGCAGTTAATAATTATGCAATAATTTGTAAGAAATTTTACATGGAACGAATGAAAAAGGAATTGAGTGATACACATTTTTATGCTAAAATTGATGTAAATAAGAATCCTACGGTTAAAAGTTTTTTTTTTTTTTTGCATATAAGAAGAAATGTAAAACTCTATTTCCATATAACTTTAATCTTTCAAATCACTATTGATTTCCTTTCATTTTTATGACGCCCAAATTTCAATAGAATGCAGTAAAATTTAGATAAATCTGTTGTACATCAATGAGTATTAATAGAAATTTCAATATAACTTTACAAAATATGCTTAAAAAGATATACTGTTTCTTGAAATTTAAATTTAAAAATTTCAGCTATTTTTGGTTAATTGACAATAGTCCAGAGTTGTTCTTTTTTTTAAATCTGGAAACTGAATTCTCCGGAAAATGTTCCATTTCTCTGTATCCGTGCAAAGACAGTTAATATGTAGCCGATCCCCAACTCGGTTATAAAAAAAAGAGGTTTTTTTCTTCTTCTAACTATTCCTAAAAATATTCTATAAAAAGTCTGATATTTTAATGATGTCTGAATATTTTTTCTGTAAAACCTATCAATTATTTACCGCCAAGTTTTGACGGTATTATCTAGTAACTATATACATTTTTAGTTATTTTGATGCAATTTGTTTATCGAATGCAATTTTAATGAAAAATATTGCAATATTTGATATCAGACCAAAATGGTCTCAAGACAGTTTAGTTTATTTTCCACATAAATATATAATTTGAGTACTAAAACTGTAATGAACTACTATCTACATAAAAACTTCAAATGATGACTTTTCATATATTTTCTATATATGAAATTACGACTATTCATAAAAAGAGCCGCAAAATTAAACCGCTATTTAAACCAATAACCCATTACACTCAGAACATGACATAAATTCTAGGCAATAAGTCTTACATATATATAACCATAGGACTCTAATAATAGTTGAAAATATGGAACTTAAAATCGATTACAAAAGACAAACAAATAACCTAATTACTTTTTTTTAAAAACTGTAAAAATAATATATGCGCTTGTTATTTTTAAAAAACAGTTATTGTAAATGTAATAGCAGGGACACGATATTTGTGTATCATAATGAAAAACTAATTTTATTGCATCCAAATTTAAACATTACATAACAATGAAATTGCTTTTTAAATTGTAAAAATATTTAAATGCGCTTGTGATTTTTAAATTGGTTACATTTATTGAGTAGATAACAATTTTAAATGTATCTTTTATTATCCTATATCTTTTTGTAATAATCTACTCACTTCAAAAAATTGCTTTCTTAATTTAAGGCAACTCGAGGATTATTTTTACTTCTAAAATCAAAATTTGCTACTTTATGATATATATCTGAATTCAGTATTGTACACAAACACATGCAAATTTCAGATGCTCTTATTCAGAAGCTGTGTAATCCAACAGTGTTTTCCAGTTTTCGGGAAAAGCGGAAAATATTTCAGAAAATGCTGTTAAAGTCACTGAGCTCCTCCATATATAACAGAAGATCTGTCTTCCTATTCCACAATCTGATTTTCAGATGTCAGCGCTGAAGGATACAGTGACGACAAATTTAGTTCGTATTCGTGTCAAAACATGCTGTTTATCGCATTCCCTTACATGGTTAGAGATTAATTTATTAATTAGATAAGCAGAGTTTAATTAGATAAACATAAAATAGGATAATAGTAAATGAGAACTCTAATAACCTAATATTGAGAATGTGGACTACTTTTTTACCTCTGCCTTGCATGACTCATTTGTCTTGCAAGTTTCTGACCGATAACACAGAACTCCTGTTATATATAGAGCTCATTGGTGAAATTGGGCGCATTGAATAGAATTTGGGGACAGAACAGCTCGGGAAAGAAAGAAACCCGTCGTCGCGAGACAATAACAGCTTATAACTCAGGATGTAATTCATTTATCGAAAAATGAAAAATAAAAAAAAACATTTCATTTCAAAGCATTTTAATAATCATGCCTTCAAGAGTGTCATACTTTTACATTTTAAAATCAGCCTATAAATGCGTCAGTAAGTATTGGATTGTTCAGAGAAGAATTTGTTGTTTTAGAATCACATTAAATGATATTGTTTGGGATATAATTAAGCGACATTAGTTTAATAACTTTAATTTTGAATAACATATTAGTTTGTAATGAGACTAGTATAGATACTGTATACGCCCAATACTGGGCATCACAGGTGTTTTAACCGAACACTGGCCGTTGCGATTGGCTACCACTCAGTGATTGAGAAGAACCGGACCAAGTTCGGTCTCCAAGCTATGCCCGTAGCATCATCGTCCCCGGGTTATGAATGACAGCCCATAGGAGAGCGAACCATTGACCTAGGAATTAGCCAGAAGCCAGTTCCTGAGAGTTCTTCTACTGACAGTTCAGAAAATGGAAAGGCTACAGAGAATTCAACCACTAGCTCCTTGCCGGTGGACAAAACAACACAGAAACATACAATATTATTAAAATAATTGAAAATATGGACTAAAACAATAGGGAAAACCAGTCCCCCCACACACAGCGTATGCCAGGGTAACTTGTCCTGAGGCGTCCAGCAGCGGAGTAGGGAATTAAAGCAAAAATTTTGTCCGGACGAAACTAATACCACCTGTGCTCCGCTGGCTCTTCGTCCCAGAGAACAGCCACTTGCTTCCGGTCATTTAACAACGACTGCACCCCATAGAACTACCTCCCTTAGGAGTGAGTCGCGTTCGCACGATCTGAATCTGGAGGCGAAATCCCCGGTTATACTTGAATTCGATGACAACACCAGGAACCCACAGGACTGAATGCAGTCATGAACTCCAACCCGGAAGTGGAGATCCATCTGAAACCCCGCTTAAATTATGTAATAATTTCTTAAGACACCAACACGATACTGCTCTTTGCAAATGCACTTTTAACTGCCAGGTATACCATACATTTCAAAATAGCTTAATTCATTTTAATATTTAAAAGAAAATTAAATCGAAACCACTGATATTGCTGTCTTGTCATCTCGTACTCTTTCAACACGTATGCCTTCTCGTGGCGACAAACTGCTTAGCTCAGTCAGTCAGAGCTAAGCTTTCAATTATAATGTATCAACAAATTTGCACTACCACCAGTGGAGATAACAAAATAAAATATTTCATTTATTTCTTAAAATTTCCGTCGTAGTATACTTTTATTACACTTCATCGATAGTTTTGGCAGAAATCTGGAAAAATGCTTGATGAATTCTTCTGGAGGTTCGGAAATGTAAAAAACACATTTGACCTCATATTTTTAAGCGAAGATTTAATCAAAAGGACAATTAGACGGCCAACAACTAATAGAATAAAAAATAATGTTTGCGATCACCCTGCAAATGATCAAAATTGCCTGTATTTAAATTTCAGTTGCTTTCTAAAAATAACTAAGTGATGAGTATCCAAAAAATGTCATTTTTCGTTTTAAGAATATATTTATTGATATTTCAGTTATTGTTCTAAGAACCACCAGAACGAGCACATTCATAAAAAAAAATTTCTTAAAATTGAGGCATCCGTTCAAAAGTTACGCATAGGCATACGTTAAATACATACTGCTTCATTGGAAGTCTGTTAATAAAAAATCACAATTTGTAGAAATCCCTTATCACCCAGCTACTTTTAGAAAACAACTGAAATTCAGTGCCCTATATTGCCGATATATTTGTGAATTTTCCTGATATTCGACTGTTTATATATATATATAAAATGTTCACGCATGTGCAGTTGAAATTTTGTTCACACAAATATTCATATTTAATTACATTTTTAATGTATTTATATTCTAATTATAGTATTTTGCTTCCACTGCACATTGTCAATTTTTTTAAAGTGGCATTAAAGTTGGTTGAAAATTACAGTGTATTAAAAATGCTGGCTGTCACCTTTTAACATAATTAAGATGTAGGAAATAAATTTCGAAATTCAATCGAAACTTCTAAAAATTAAAAAAAAAATTGATGTGATAAAGGTGAAAATTGACAAATGGCCAATTTTCACTTCACTGTTAAAAATTTCCGTAAAATAATAATGTATTGACCGTAAATTTTACATTGACTTTACCATTTTTCTAGAAAATTGTCGAAACACCGTTAATTTATAAAGATTTCATTCGCCCAGTGATAAAAAAAATCATCGTTTAGCAATTATTTATGAATCTGGTACAATGATTGTAATTTTACATCTATCGTAAACTCCATGGACCAATGAGAATGCTTTCTTCAAAATATCTGGTTATCTGGAATGGCAACTTCAGGAAATTGTTTGTGTTTGTTTACACGCCGTGCCGACGCCGAGACAGAATCTTGTAAGGATGCACCAAAATTGGTACGATTTTAGTGATTTAATGTAAGTTACATTGCTGTTTTATAGTTTTATGGTATTTATTTTCATTCAACTATGTTTATATATTAAAAAATTACGCTTTATATCGATCTGTATTACAAGATCAATCTTATTTACTCGTAATAGATTTCGAAATATAATTTATAAGTTTTCACTTCCTAGTTTGATAAAAACCGTTTCCGGTATAACTTTTTTTTTTTTCTCTAGTCGTCTTTGATCATTATTATTTAGCTGAATTGATCGAATAATGGGTCTATGATGCTTTGGTGACTTGGTTGAACTATTTTATCTTGATTGGTTGTTTTGAGCTTCTAAAAGTAAATATTTTTCAAAATCATATTTTTTTTATTTATTTTAGTAAGTAAAGGTTGTAGATAAATAAGATAAAACAGCTGTTATGTAAAGCTAAGATACTTGTTTTTATTTAACTTTAAAGTTAGTATGTTTAAAAGAAAGCTAGAGTATAAACAATATTACTATGATTATTTATGAACTTCAACATGGGGCACAGTAGTCCACAATCCACTCTGCTCCTGTAATGCAGAATGTTCAAAATATTTAATAATTGCTTATTTTCTATAAAGAAATATTGTTTTAAAGTAGTAAGAAAAATAACAATTTATTTAACATTAATTTACTATGAAATATTTTGTTTTGCATTTACTGCCTTTGAATAAATATTAGTGTGAATGTAGTCTAATTGGTGATGATTCTATTCAAATAAGATTCATGAGATGCAAATTGAATGGAAATCGGTTTATTTTTCCCGAAACTGTGGATGAATCTGTTGTTGATGTCAATCATTTCATAATGTTGCTTCCAGACCCAAAAATATTTCAGGAAAATTCCAGGTTCAATTTTACTCATATGTATTTTGGAATTTCATTTGCAAATTTTCATGTGCGCTGATTGTTTTGTACTTAAGTAATAACTTCAACTAAATTGTTCCTGTATTAATCTGTTATTATTTTCAAAATATAATGAATTATTTTGTTTTTGTTTCAAAATGTTACTTGTAAATTTATATTACTATGTTATCTTGGGGTAAAGGGGAAATAAAAATGAATTAGATTAATAAAAAATAGATTTATATTGTATTTCAGATAATTCCTAATAGCGATCCACTGTGCCCCACTTTTGGGACACACTGGTCCACTTTACGGGTGCATATATATATATATATATATATATATATTTTTTTTTTTAAATATACTGAAAACTATGTTCTGAGAAAATTATGATGAATGTATTTAAAGGCTTAAAGAATATTAAAAAATATTTTCATGCAGATTGGGTTGCCCGTTAAAGAGAAAAAAAATTAACTGAAAAAGTGGTCCACTGTGTACCAGTCTACCCTATTAGAAAACAGTAGTTTGGTGTGAGCTTGGAAATAACACCAACATTGGTGCGTGACTGAAACACATTTGTTCTGAATTCGGAAAACACAATGTTTTGGAGTGTAATATTAAGAAACTTAATGAATACTATATATGTATGACATTTAGCATCTATAATAATAATGAGTTTTTCAGTGTAATTGTACCCACATTAAAATAATGTAGATTACTTTTACGAAAACTTTTTTTATTTAAAAAAAAAAAAAAGAGACGAAAATAATAAGTAGCTGTAGTAGATCAGTAGCGCCATCTGTTAGAAAATTAAAAATTAATCTTCTAAACGAATTTATATACTGGGTTAGTACCTTGTTCGTACATTTAAGAAATGGTTAATTGTTTATGAACTGTCATGCTAATTCATTTCTAAGTATACACCATGCTGGCATTTTTGGCAGTCTATCTGTGAAGTTTTGTATACTCACCAATAGATTTGAAAAATTGTGCCTGAATTATAACCATTCTTTTACTTAAGTGCAGCATTTTTTTAGCATACAATGTTTCAAAACCAGGGTCGCCATTTCACAATTTTCTTGGGGGGGGGGGGGGAGAGGAGGACTTTTCTTTGACGGCAGTGGCATAGCCAAGGATGAGGTTCAGCAGGGCTGTAAACCCTCCCCCTCCGAATGAGAAACGTTTACTAAATCATAGATACAAAAGAAGTAAACGAATACGAATTCGCAAAAAAAGATGAAAATTTCTGTCTTAGCAGGTATCATTTCAAGATACTATGAAAGTTTTCTGTTATAGGAGGTTTGGTTACCTTTGTTTAAATGTTGCCTCTAAGACTGTTAAAACATTCTTTCTATATTGGACCTCTGAAGAGCATAGCTGTTTTACAATGAAACTTGTGAAAACAAAACCTGTCTATGACAGAATTCTTCTCATCCGAAAAAAAGTTTCGGCGAAAAAGCACCAAACAATTATACCTACTAAGACGGTGAAATGTCTAACATTTAGGTTTTTAATAGCCCTTTTCAACTAATTCATTGCCAGTTTTACTGCAGGGGTGCCATTTCAAGATTTTTTTGCGAGGGGGGTAGGACTTTTCTTTGAGGGATGGGGTGTGAAATAGTGCATGGGATTGCACAAATCACACACAAAATAAGAAAATCCTGCACAATAAAAAAGTTTGTACATGATTTTGCCCTCTTAATTTCTTTTGCAGGGAATTTTTTTTAATTTCCGTGAAAGTCTGTGATTTTTATTTATTTATTTTATGAAATTATTTTGCATAATTAGCTAGAATTAGCTAATTTTTCAATTGATCGCGAAAACATAGCGAATTTTCCCAATTGGACGTAGAATTAAACAAATTGTTAGTTGTAAAAATCACTAATTTTCTCGAACTGCCATGGAAAAATATGGAGAATTTCGCCAAAGATTGTAGAAATAAATAGCGATTTTTGTCATTCGGTCGCAGATAACAACATTCATTCGCATAAAAAAGTCAAATTTTTTCAATCAGATTCGAAAAAAGATTGCAAATTTTGTCAAAAGACTTTTCAAAAAATTGTGAATTTTATGTAATTATCACGGAAAAAAATCCCGGATTTCATCCAAAGGTTCTGCGACAAATCACTAAATTAGTCAAACAATCGCACATAAAACAAATAGAGAATTTCATCAAACGATCACGCAAAATAATCGCAAATTTTGCCAGTCAGTTTCGAAAAACAAATCCCGAATTTTAACAAACGATTCTAGAAAAGGATCGCAAATTTTGTCAAAAGGTCGCAGAAAAAAAAAAGCAAATTTCGTAAGTCGGTCGCAAAAAAATATCTTGAGTTTCGACAAATGGTCACGGGCAGGGCTTTATAGATGCGGTCGCCAGGGTCTACCAAGTTATTTACTCTTTTGGGGCGATTTCTGTAAAAAAATTGGCATAATCCTGCATATTAATCCTGTTAATTTTTGATGACAGGGAGGGATGTTAATTTGGATGTATAATTTATTGGGTTCTGGGTCTGAGCTCAATGCAGAGAAAAATTCATTTTTTTTTTCAAAAAAAATTTAAAAACACATAAAAAAGGCTAAAACATTACAATTTTTCAACTAATAAAACTTTTATAAATTCTTTAGTGAAGTTAATTGTAATTAATAAAATTAAATAACTTCTTCTGAAAATTAAAATAAATGAATAATTTTTTATGTGTTTTAAAACAAATATTTATGAAAGAAATTTTGGAAAAGGAAAATTTTAATAAAATAGTATTTATTTGAAGTTATATTTGTGTTATCAGAAAGGGGGGAAAAACACCTAATTCAAATGGTGGCAACTCAGCAAGAATAATTTTCCTCCTTTTTGTTATTTCGCAAGGAAGTTTTTAAATGCACCACAGCGGGTTATTGTTTTCTGAGATTGTAATAGAGTCCTGCATGGGTCGGGTGTCGGGTTGTATCCAACCCGAACCTGTAAATTCCATTTGAAGTCAACCCACAAGCCACAACTGACATGAACCCAACAAAAAAATTTCCTCAACCTGCAACCCGACCCGAACTCGCAAGAACAATTTTCGGCGACCCGCAACCTGACCTGAACCTGACATATTTGAACCAGCAATGAAAGGACAATAAATCATGTTTTAATACTATTATGAAAAGTCATGTACAATTATATCTCTAACACAAATTTTATATATTATAGAAAAATGGGCAAATCTATATTCTTTAATATTCAGATATAGTGTAACCTCTGAATAGCAGATACCTCAAGATCATTGAATAGAGTCCTGCATCCGATCGGGTTGTTTCTATCTTTTTTCCTGGCTGGGATGACTCTAATTTTCTTTCTGCTTATCGGGTTCATCCTAGAATGATTCTGTCGGGTCATGTATGTTTTTTGAAAGTCTAATTGTTGGGATTTTCACAAAACATTTGAACAGAACTATGTTTTAGATGAAAATAAATATGTATTTTAATATGAATAGGTATATATATTCAAATTACTTCATGAGAAAAAATAAAATGTACAAGAAATGTAATCATAGATTGTTCTTTTTTTACAGTGCAGTTAATAAACATTTTTTAATTTTTGTCAGAATATGAAAATATTGCAAACATTTCATTTATGATACTCACAAAAACACATGTATTATATTTGTGATAGTTATGAGCACATACACATGCTACATGTGTGTAGATTTCGAGGTGCCCCCTATTCCAAGGTATAAGCATACAAATATATGTGTTAAGAATTGAAAAAGTGTTCGTTAAATAGAGGTGTCTGCTTTTTGGGAGTGTCCATTATGGAGGTCTTATTGTATATATATTTAATCTGAAAAAATACTGTGGACCAGACTTGTATAAAACCAAAAACTTCTTGCACACATAAATGTTGGGTCAAAAACTTTCTACAAATTAATTTAATGTTTAATAAAATTATGTGTTATTATTTTGACAATATGAATTAAAAACAGTAGTTTAAAATACTTATCATTTAAAATTAATTAATATTAATTAAATAATAATTATTTTGGTTAAAAAAATAATAAAGCTAAAAATCCATGATAGGAAGAGCTGCATTCTTATCAATTATTTTGCCAATGCATTTAGATAGCCCAATCCTTAATATTTTGAGCTCTTCGCAAGTGCCTGTAATGTCACAACAATATCTTTCATCTTTAAACTGTAAATTGTATGCAAACAGTAAATAAATCGTACATAAAATTGGAATATTTTTTATTTTTTGGTATTAAAACAAAAATTATGTTTTTTTTTTCTAAAATGTTTTCTGCAAAGTTTCGAATTTTGCAGAAAATTTTCCACGCGCATGTGCGAATATATTATACAAATCAGCTGTGTATATTTGAAAAAGCAGGTCAACCTGAACCCGACCTGCAAGAGTCAAAACCCAACCCGAAACGCAACAAAAAATATAGCAGCGACCTGACCCAAACTGTGTGTGAGGTAAAAGCAGGTAAAATGACCCAATGCAGGACTCTAGATTGTAAACATACAGGATGTTCCTAAAATTTTGGAACAAATTTTAAGGCAGGATAAAACATTTTTTGTACAGGAAACCAACATTGCAACTTACTTATTCCATCCAAACTATAGGGCATCTCACTAGAAGCTGAACCAGAATTTTTGGTAACAACTTTAAAATAATGAAGATATTTTAGTGAGAATTTCTTTGTAATATATATATAACTTTGCTTTGTATGAAATATGATGACATCATTAGAAGGGACTGAATTCTGGTCTGTGACATAATATATGTGCTGTCAGCTGTATTTTGAAGGATAGGATGTGTACCTCACTGTTTGGATTTGAACTTTGGCAATTTACAGCATTCTCATCATGTCATCCTGTTTCACAGAAATTAAAGTAAGAAGTTTGAAAACCTCGTTACATTATTTTTATTATTGCTAAAGTAATAAACGAAAATCCAAGTGATGCTTATAGTGAGATACACAATATATTTTTGACTGAATAAGTAGATTTTGATCCTGGTTTCCTGTAACAAAATCTCCTTGTCTTGATGCAATATAACTACCCCTGAAAGTTTGTTCAATTTTGTTTAGAAACACCCTGTTTGTGAAAAAGCAAGAAACAGAATATTACTTTTAACAGATACTATTCAGGAACTCACATTTATACATCATTCCCTATTAATTGTCTTCTTTTACAGTTAATTTTCTTAAGTGTCACTTTTAAAATATCAAATAAATAATGTCAAAGCAATATCTTTTATTTAAGGGATTTTGTTTGTTAATTCAAAATATCTTTATTTATTCATAGCTAAAAATAGAACTTATGTAAGATTTATTTATTTTTTCTTTTTTTTAAAGTAATGGGTTTGGTCCAGTATCAAGATATTCGACCAATTCTAATATTTGAAACGGCGAGTACTTTGATATTTGGCCTAGCCAAATAAATACATCGAATATTCGGTACTTTTATGTTAGCCGGGCGCTGGTGATATATTTGTATACATGAATATATATATGCGTATAGTATATATCACTGGTGCCCTTCTAACATAAAAGTATTAAATATTCAGTATATTCCTAATAAATAAATAAATAAATAAATATAGATAAGATATACTGCATATTGGTATTATCAGTGTTGACATTCTTTTTAAGGTTCATCTTACTTTACCTCTGATGGATGATGAATGGTGGTGCTGTTCTTCATGGAATTCAAAAGTTCTTTAGAAAAGTTTTTTCGGAGGTAATTAAACATTTTAAAGATATATCATTATTTAACTTTTAAAAATATATAAAATTTAGGTCAAGATATTTTGTGAAAAGTATGTCTTGTGAGTTGTGGTACAAACTCTCTGAAAATATCAATAAGTAATCCATAAAATCAATATATTTTAATATATTATAGGGCTTGAATTTCAGGGCGGGATTCGCGCCGAAAATTTTGAAATCCCGCCCCAAAAAAAGATCGTGGGCGGGAGCCTCCCGGCCAAAAAATTTCACAATTTTCGGAGATTTAATTTACCTGCAACCAAACGATAAATTTCGTGATTTTTTTTCCCGCAACCGATCGACGAACTTTGCGTCTTTTACGCGACTGATCGACGAGCTTTGCGTTTTTTTCGCGACAGATCAACGAACTTTGCGTATTTTCCGTGGCAGATCGACGAACTTTTCATTTTTTAAGCGACTGATCGACGAACTTTGCGTTTTTTCCACGACAGATCGACAAACTTTGCGTTTTTTTCTGCGACAGATCAACGAATTTTGCGGTTTTTTCCGCGACAGATCGACAAACTTTGCATTTTTTCTGCGACTGATCGACGAACTTTGCGCTTTTCCACGATCGATCGACGAATTTTGCGTTTTTTCTGCGGCCTATTGACAAAATTCGTGTTCTTTCCGCGATCGATCGACGAAATTCGCGTAATTTCTCCTTTTTTTTTTCTTTCGACAGATTGACAAAGTTCGTAATTTTTCAAATTTAGATTTTCTTCTGTGCATTCGACTGATGAATTTCACGATTTATCTCCGCGACCGACTGATGAATTTTACAATATTTTCCCGCGACTGATTGACGAATTTCGCAATATTTTCTGATGAGCAATCAACGAATTTCATGTTTTTTTTCCTTGACTGAAAGATGAACTTTGAGAATTTTTCCGTAACCGATTGGTGAATTATTCGGTTTCTTCTTGTGACAGATCGATGAAATTCACTATTTTTTTTCCTCGCGCCTCACTGAAAAATGTCAAGTTTTTTTCCGCAAATGACTGACGAATTTCGTGTTATTTTCTTGCGACCGATTAACAAACTTCGCCATTTTTTCCCGAAACTGATCGACGAATTTAGCGATTTTTTTCTATGAACATAGACATAGATAAGGACTTCTAATAAAATAGCCTTTTGAATAAGAAAATCGTTTCTCGAAAAATGTTTCAAATACAATGTCTGTGTAGAACAGTTGTATTAGTTCATCTACCTCTTCAAATCGTGTCTGCTTGACAGCCATCATCTGGTAGGTATAACAGATTTATTCTATGGTAGTTATCTGCATTGTTGTTTGTAGGTGGCGTTACCTTAGCACAGTTGTACACTGGCTGCCATGAAGTCGCAAATCGATATTAACGCTATTTCGTTAGAAATCCTTCTCTATTTCTGTTCATGCGTAAGACGAATTTCATTATCTTATTCCCTCAACCAATTGACTAAATTCACAATTTTTTCGAACGACAAATAGACGTTTTAAAGATTTTTTTCCTGCGACCGAAAAGAGGGAAAAGAACAAAAAAGGGCAGAAAGAGCCACCGGTCACTGCACCCTGTTAAATTGGCCTACAGTCAGCACTAAACAAAAATGAGATTAGAAGAGCTGCAAAGATCTTATTACTTTTACTCCTTGAAGTAAAGGAGTAAACCTTTTTAACCCTTGTGAAAGAGTAAAAGTCTACCTTGTGAAAGAGGCTTCAGCACCCCTCAATCAAATAAAATCTAAATTCAGAAATTTATTTAACAACCTAATTGTTAAGGGTCCCTAACACATTTAATGGAACTTGAAAAATACACTGTATATATAAAACTTAACTTTCTTCCCTTTTTTATAATAAAAATAAACATTTTACATAATCATTCTCAGTTGACTTAATTTTTTCAATGGTATTTTGTCATGTCTGCATTAATGTAATTATTTAAATAGCCCGTAAAATAATAGCGGGGTTTAAAGATTTTTTTTTCTCCCTCCCAAAGATTATAACTCCCCTCCATTTAAAAATGTTGGTAGGGAGTCTCCCCTCCTTGGAAAAATTGAATTTCAAGCCCTGTATTATATATTAGGTATTTCATTTCTAGAGGTATTGAGAATTTTGCTAATTCTCGACACTTATGCTAGTCGTTCAAAGACACTCACAAGCTAATGCTAAAACAATGGCAGTGTTCTTTACAAACTTCTTATTTGGCTTTCAATATTTTTAAATTATTATTATTATTTATTTATTTATTATTTTTTTTTTGCATAGGATAGGATGTCTGACTGGGTATCTTTTTATTATTTTGATTTTGTGTAGTACAGTTTTTGCTTTTCATTAAGAAAAGCAAAAACTGTACTACACAAAATTTTACAAACTGTACTACACAATTGCAGTTTTCAATTTTGCAATGGTTCCAAAATTTAAAATATCTGTAGAAAAAAAAACTACAAACAAAATTGAAAAAAAAAGTTATACCATCAAAATAAGATATCACATGTAAAAATAAATAAATAAAACATTGAAAGAAATGCAATCAAAAAATTTGTAAAGAATGTTGTCATTTGGTTTAATATTTTACAAGTGTCTGTGCATAATTAAACATAGGTTTGATTTTTCTTTCTTATATATTTTTTAATTCATACTTTTCTGAATCGAACAAAACAAATGGCATTAAAATATTCAAATTGAGCTGGATAATATTGTGTATTTTTTATATATCATATTTTTCTAGTTGTGCACACTGTTTGTAAAGAACAAATCGTTTGCAGAAAGATTATTCTTTTGCACAGAAATGTATAAAAGGATCATATGTGCAATCACCACCTGTTGTTTTCTCAATTAAATGAGAGAAATTTTATTTGTCGCCAGGGGCTGATCCAGGTAAAATTTGGGGCCTATTTAGGGCCCTTCACGAAATTTCATTTAATAAAACAATTTATCAACAACTGTCTGTTCACAAAAATCCATTTAATAAAACATGACCCTTCACAAAATTGATTTAATAAAATTAACCCTTCGCAAAATTCCATTTCATAAAAACATTCTTCATTAATTGCTTTTATTTTATTATGTTTTAAATTTTGCTAACAAAACAAATTCACTAGAAGGAAAAAGTTTAGCAGAAGGACTTAAAGAAGTTATTATTAATAAATGTTTAGTTTGAATTTGAGTAACTGGATTTCATATTTCATTACAAAATGTTATTTTTCATATAAATATAATAAATTTTACAAAAATAACTTTTACTCTTCATAAAATGGGCCCCAAGAGTGAAACCCTGCATCGACTACTGGTTGCAGTTAGAATTTTATTTTTAAGGTTTATCTCATTTAAAATGCATTCTAAATGCAACAAATAAAGTTTGCATTATTTATTTGACAAAAGTGTAGGTGAAGATTTTAGGTATGATCTTTTCATATATATCTGTGCAAAATAAATTATATTTCTACAAAAGATGTTTTTTAAACAGTGTAGCAAAAACACGATTTGAAAAGAATCTGTGCGAAGTTAAAAATCAATTTGAGCTTGTGTTAAAGTACTTACTTTTTTGACCGGGTTCTAATTTGAATTTTTTTCATGCCATTTGTTTATTCGATTCAGAATTATATAATTAAAAAAAAAAAAAGATGAATACAAAAAAATTTATTTTTGGAAAATTTAAAACAGTGAGTCCCCTTAAAAAGTTAATAGATAATTTTTTCAATCATAGACTTTGTTTTCATTATGAACAACTAAATAGTTATTTTTTTCATTATAATCACCGATTAATAAGTATATATCAATGTTTTCATATTTTTTAGCATGTATGTGACCACACATGATTTAGCTATTTTTGTAAAAAAATATTTGGACTAGTATTTCTGTTAAAGTTTCTAATTTCTTCCAACCAATCCTATCTGTTGGTTCCCTGATATTCACTAAAAGTTTTTATAAATTTTTAGACAATATACAATATTATTATTGGCGATTCAAGTGCTTGAATGTGCCATCTTATGGAAAAAAGATGTAACTTCTCGCTTTCAGAAAATCCTATGAAAGCCCATTGCATTACATGTATTTTTAATTTGTTCATAATGATTATTTTTTTGCTCAATTTCAGATTACATGTGATATATTAATGTTCTGTGTTTATATGACAATTTAAAAATTATCGAATTTGAATATCTAACACTTTCAAATGCGTTTACAATAAATAATGATTTCAATGGCACTTTAGCGTTAGTTGAACATGCATCATGCCATGGTTAAAGGTTCAATTTTCTGGTACCAACAGGTGTGATTAGCGCCCTCTTTAGGCCTTTTCAAGTCTCAATTATTTGCTAAAGAAAACCACCGCATTGAAATAAACAGTTGAACAGTTTAATTAGTATTTATTCAAAACAAATGTTATGACAAGTATTAAAAAGTACTACATGAAATAAAGTATGGAATTTGTAACTATCAATTTCAGTAAAATCTGTGTAATTGAAACCAATTTGATACTGAAATTTTTTATGGTTTTATATAAAATTTTACCCGCTAATATAGAAACTTGAGCAACAGAAATTTCCTTCAGTCCTGTACGATTTCATCTTGGTAGGTTTTACTATTTTCTGCAGTAGCTTCATCAGTCAGTTTATTTCTGTATTATTATCTTGCTTACTGTTTATTGCTTGTTGTTTTATTTAGTTACATAAAAAACTAACTATAAAGTTTTGATCATTTCACAACTAAATTTCTTAATTTTTATTGAACTACAAAATTTTGTAAAAGTTGTGTATGATATATGTATGCAAGGTTTGGCAAATGCGAATATGTCGCTATCGGCAACCAAAATATTTGAACTGGTGACTATTTTTATATTACTTTCCAAAATTAAATTTTAACTAAGTTAAAGAATTAAAACGAATACTTGATATATTGTATCTATAGAAATAGTTAGTTTTTGTTGATCAATTTATAAGCATTTTGAGTGTCAATGATTAAATAATATGCATGTGGGAGGGTAATTTTTTTTTTACCAACAACCAGTAATTTTTGCAGGTTATCATTTTTTTCCTATTTACCTGGTATATGTGTGTGAGAGAGACTGATGATAAATTTGGTTTTGTTTATACCTAGTGTGTTTTTTAAAAAAATTATGAAAACCAGAAGTGGATTTTGGCATAAATGGGGTTCTCTGTTGGGCCCAATTGCAAAATTTCATTTATTAAAAGGGAAAAATATACAGAATTCCTCTATTAAAAAGAGACGCTTCATATAATTTCATTCCAAAAAAGCATACTCTTCATAAATTTTTTATTTTAATAAGATTTGAAATGTGAAGCTTGTATCAACAAATGCTTAGATAAATACCTGCATAGTCAATAAAATGGGACATGATTCATCAGAAAAATCTGATTGATAGTTAAAATAAGTCTGTTTTCTGTATCGCTAATGATTCTGATGCTAGGTTATATTCCATTCTTATTTATTTTTGATATAAAATGCAGATAGTCCAAGACATTTTGCATACTATACTTTGGCGATATATTGCATTCCATTCATGCTCAGTTAAGTTCAGACTAGTGAGCAAGCTGGCCAATCCGCTTGTAAAATATCTATTTCTATGGATTTTTATATCAGAGATTTTCAGAGCATTGCTACCTATTATCAAACAGTGTGGGATAAGTAGTATTTCTAAACAGATTTACATGCAGTTCAAAGGCCTTATCTCCATCTGACCTGTTGCAGAATCACTATTGTACCAGTGAATGAGATGCAATTTAAACAAGACCCTTTGGAAGATGGAGTAAGTTATACAGAAATCACTGGTTCTTGCAATGCTCCATATTGTTGTGGAAAACTGTACAGATAGTGCAGAAAAATCAAAACAAAACAAAAAACATGCAGTTCTTTGCTGCTTTTCCAGAGAATGCACTGCCTAAAGTATTTATTGAACAAAGGGTTGTGCTTTCCATTAGTCATTTCTGACTTTTTCATTGTTGTTCTAACTTATAGCCTTAAAATGATTTTATGACAACTTCTATTTTTGTATTTTCTTAAAAATGTATATGAATGCTTATATCCATGGTAAATGCATTTAATTTTTTTTTTAAGGTACTTAATGTTGATCAACTCTGTGTGTGGAACAGACTACAGCAAATCAAATAGCAGCATTCATGCTATATATCGCTAAATCTGTTTATTTGTTACCTGTGTTAGTTGTTGCTATGCATATATTGTAATGTATTGTATTAATGTAATTTATATATTATAATAAATGTATTTCTATATTTTAATTGATTGTTTTGACTATTTGTGAATCACATTACTCTTCTTTTTTTTTCTGGATACATGTGCACCAATATTTTTACTGTAGTTTATCAGATTGAATTAATTTCTAAAACAATAATTAAAACCAATCTTGTAAGTGATTAAAAATACATTATTTTATGTTCACAATGAAAAAAAAACTATTATAAGCATTTTTAGCTAAGCAATCATGAAAAATATTTATCAAAAATACTTAACTATCTTCTTATTTCTGAATTTAAAACTTCCAATATAAATAGCTTGATACTTAATGCAAGTTGTATTTTAAAGCATAAGGAAATATATTTTTACTGGGAAGTTAATTTATAATACATTTCCTAAATTTCTTAAAATATTAATTTAGCTAGAATGATTGTTTACAATTTAACTGTACATACAAAAATTCAAAATATTTATGATATACTCATTGTCATTGCATATCTCATTTTTCTATTGTCAAATAAATTTTTAACATTATTTTCATCACTTTTTTTCTAAATATGAATGTAATATTACTTTTATAATTTTAATCAGATTTTGAATAACTTTGAAACAATCAATAGTCTTGCTACACCTATATTTAAGTAATTTTTGGAGTAAGTTGCAAATATTTAGAAATTATTTAAATTTTTTACAGATATATTAAGTTTGTTAAATGAAAAAAAAAAAAAAAAAAAAAAAAATGGCATGGTATTTTTCAGTCATTGTAGATATTCAGAAATATTTCTCATCTAATTATTTATACCATATTTTTCAGCCCATAATCTGTGGTTCAAATAATTTATTTTAGACCCAGAAATTGTATTTGATAAAATACTAGTTTTTTGTTCTCGAAATATACTTGACTTCAATTATTATATAAAATTTCTGGGTCAATACTGAATTATTTGAGCCGCTGACTATACGCCGAAAAATACGGTATGTAGAACTTTTGCTTGAAAAATATATAGGTATGGCAATTTCTGTATTCATTCTACATCAGCCAAAAATCTAAATATTCATAATTTATTTCACTAAAAAAATATTCTAAAATTTATATACTATCTACTGATTTCTTTAAAATTCCACCATATATTCATATATGGTTCAGTGATAAATAATTGATTTATTGAAAAATATTTTTATACCAAGTTTTGCAAGAATAATGAAACACTATTGTTTAATATTGAAGAAACTGCAAAGGTTTTATTTGTTGCACAGTGATAGTTTTAAGTATGTAACTTGGAAAAAAAAAAGAAAAAAAAAAAGATAAATTTATATGTTTTTTTCAAAAAAAAAAAGAAAAAATCTTATTTCCATGTGAAGAAAAATGTCAGAGTGTCAGAAGTAATTTATAAATTTTGGTCAGTTATTTATTAGTTTTATTTTATTTGTTGAAAATGTATGTAATCTTTAAGTATAAATTTAAGTTCTTGTTTAATAAATAAAGGTAAAATAGGAAGCCCATATAAAAATGTTCATATATTATATGATCAAGGAAGTCCAGTTAAGTAGGGGAAAGTTGTCCAAAATGGGGACGCTAACATATTTCTGTCTGCAAAAAAAAATCTATAAATAAGACAAATGTGGCAAAGCATTTCCCGTTTAGAGCATGTCTTAGACTATGAGATGGCAAGGGGATTTTTTTAAAAAAATCCTTAGTATAGGCAAAAAAACCATTTTTCTGAAAAATGTTCGAAGTCCCTGTTTTGGACAACCGGGTGGGTAAAATGGGGTACTCATATGAAATAGCATATAAATTCAAGTTCTACTGCGAAATTTTATTAGAAAAACTTGTTTTACAAAGAAAGATTGACTTTAATGCAAAATCAAAATGCAGATAAGGAATTTTACCTTTTTTAACAGTTACTAGAATGTCACAAAAAGTAATCAAATACAAAAGTCACATATGAAATTGACATCGCTTTCGTCAACACTTGAACATGCTTCATGGGCCCAACCTCGACAGCTGCTACATTGAATCCACCCCTCTTTGTGTTTCGAGTCAATGTAAAGCTCATTACAAAAAATGCAAGCGTCATCGCTATTCTCTTCCTCATCAGATGATAACGGATCTTGATTTTTTTTTATTTTCTTCTCATTTTTAGCTTTTAGATATTTAGGATTGGGTTCGGTGGGTTTCTTGACCAATTTTCTTTTCAGTTTATTTTGCTTTTCATTTTTCTCCTGTTCCATAGCTTCCAATTCTGCTTTATAAGGCGATGAAGTGAGTATGGTAGTTTTACCTCTCCTTTTGTCATTCACTTTTTTTTTCATGCGTTCAATTTCTTGTGGTGGAGGCATTATTATTTTCGGTGAAATGTTATATGCTGAACATGTCTGGGGTTCTATAGCTGGAGATATTCCAAACGATGAAGTGGAAGGTTGGGGTGTGACGATTCCATCACTCGATGCTAAATGACGTTCTAAAGGGTTGTTAGCAGGTTTTTCAGTTGTTTCTGAAGGCGCAAATAAATGTTCAGGGAACACATCTCTGTTAAAGGGATATATCCCTGTTTTTTTAAACCCATTCATAGCATTTTGCACAGTAGCTGCTCTTGAAAATGCATTTTTGAAAAGGTTTCCGACCTGGTAAATTGTCACGTAGCGTCCAGGGTGATGTATGAGCCATTTCCTTGTCTCTTGCTCATAAAAGGCACTAAGTGGTGCCATGAAAGAGACATCGAGTGGCTGCAACCGATGTGTGGTGTGAGGGGGAAAGCATATCAACACCACGTTATTTTCCCGAGCAAAGTTCACCAGTTCCAAGCTTTTTGTATGGGAATTGTGGCCATCAAGTATTAACAACACTGGCTTTGTAGGTCCTGGATTTGAATGTTCCACAAACTTCTTGAACCAAACAAGGAAAGTCTCCTTGTTAATCCAACCACTCTCGTGATATACCGCAAATGATCCAGGAGGGGCATCATCCATCAAGAGAGCATTTTCTCGCTTTCTAGGAAAGACAAACATTGTTGGAACGAAATTTCCCGCGGCATTGACACAGATTTCTGTTGTCACAAGTACCCCTCGCTCGGCTGATGCCAAACTGCCAACTTGTTTTTTTCCACGCAAAGCAAGGACTTTAGATGGCTTATTGGGCACTGTCAAGATGCCTGACTCATCTATATTGTAAATATCATTGGGTGAGAATTGATATTTTAGATACAATGACTCTAATAAATCAAAGAACATTTTGAGAGCGACGCGATTAAAACCTTTTGCACGCGCCATTGAGGTTTTTTCAGGATTACGTAGAGCTAATATTGGATGACGTTTTAGAAATCCATAAAGCCAGTCCTTTCCAGCCATTCTCCGTTCCATGTTAAAAACATGCGGAATTTTGTTTTTCTCTGCTAGCTCAAACGCGAGAGTTCTCAAATCTGATAGCGTAACGCCAAACAACCTCTCTTCCAAATGTAACAGATGGTCCACCAATTCCTTCTCTTGGGCTTCCGAAAAAACTGTTTTATATCTTCCTAAGCATTTAGCAGCAGCCGCTTGTGAAGAGAGCTCCTTCTGTCGAGCCTCTTTCACCTTCCTCTCCAGAGTTGTCTGTGGAACGTTGTAGGCTTTAGATGCTCTCCTGTAACCCATTTTCCCTTCTAAAACTTCTTGGATTGCACCAGCCATGCTCTCTGTCGACCAGCTCTGTCGATCAGTTTTCCTTTGATAGCGCCCCATCTCGTCTTCAAATAAAATGATAGTTCTGTAAATAACAGAACAAATTATCATTTTGACATTTAAAAAAAATTATACATTAAATTTTATTTTTGTAACTTAAATATTTATTTAATTTAGTTAATCAATATTAAATTAATTGTATTTAATCTATATTAAATTAATTATATTTAATCTTTGTAAAAATAATTACATTTAATCATTATAAAATTAATTTTATTAAATCGTTATAAAACTAATTTTGTTTAATCTACATTCGTTATGCACACAAATAATCTCTTACACTCAATTTAAGCACTTAATTCACAACATAATATCTCAGAATTAAAGCAAATTAAAACATATTTCAAAATTGTTATGAGACGTTCAAAACGGGGACGTCCCCATTTTGGACTACCCTCTATGTCCCCATTTGAGCCGACCATGACGAACGCTAGAAAACATGGCATCTCTTCACACACATGTAAGATAGAAAATGAAGAAACATATCAGAATATAACTTAAAACTAGAGCGAAAAAAATGATTTACTTACCAAAATTGAATCTTCAAATGTAAATTCTTACAGCTCAATATAGTGCAGGGGCAAAATCGAACTTTTTTCTTGCTAAAAATTCAAAACTTCGTAGCAGAAAGAATAACAGCAAATTGCGTCAACAAATCTTTTCAAAATGGCAATCTGATGTAAAGGAATAATAGTAGTACATTGGATCACCAGATGTCAGCACTTATCAGTGAGAAACCGAATGTCCCCATTTGACCCGCCGTCCCCGTTTTGGACGACTCTCCCCTACAATAATGAATTTATTGTTACATGACAAAAAAAAAAAAAAAAAAGGCTTCTGATCAGGCATAATCAACATTATGAATTATTATAAATGTTATATTTTTTCCTATTAGTATCTATTTATTAGAGAATAATTTAAATTTTGTTTTAAGATGCTATACATTTGTAAAGAATAAAATTAATTTAATAAGTAATTGGGTACATTTTTACATTTATTTGTGATATTTTTATTACATGGAAATATGACTTTTTATCTCCCATTTGTTACATACAATTATGATTTTTTTGTTTTATGACTGTAAAAAATATATGTATGATCTTGTAACAGTTATTTTAAAATATGGGCATATAATTGTACATATATATTTTAAGGTCATATAACAATAAATTCAAAATATGGTTAATTCACCATTATCTAAATTTATAGTCAAATGACCGTAGATATATGCTTTATGGTCATCTGAAACTAAACCCATAATATGGTTAAATGACTGTATATGTATATTTTACGGTCATATAGCAATAAACTCATAATACGGTTGTGTAACCATTTTCTAAAAATATGGTCAACTGACCGTACATATATATTGCACGGTCATATGCCAATAAACTCATAATACGGTTATATGACCATTTTCTAAAAATACGGTCATATGCCAATAAACTCATAATACGGTTAAGTAAACGTTATGTACTGCTACGGTCAAATGACCATACATATATATTTTACGGTCATATGACAATATATCTTTAATGCGGTTAAGTAACCGTTATCTTACATTACGGTCAAATGAACGGCCGGTTTGCTGCCGTTCAAATGACCGTTTTCTTATGATGAAATTTTTAACAGTGTTTGGTGGTGGTTTGGTTTAATTTTTACTCAATCGATGTAAAGGTGAAGGCACAGGCTACATTAAAGACAACAGAAATATAAACGTCATTACATAGGTTATGTTTTCCCTTTTAAATTACCCCTGAAATCGATGATCAAGTAAATTACTCGCTATTCCAATGAAACTAAACCTAAATCAATTATTTAAGGCATTTAAAACAAATGTTTCAGAATAGTTACGTTCAACTTGGATCACACTTTTAACTGTATAAATATTTAAGTGCGCTTGTTCACGTGTGGTTTTTAAATTACTATATATCGACATACTGAAAATTTAAAACATATTTATGAAGATAGGGTGCAATGTAATGTAGAATACGTGCAATGTAACAATTTGAAAAGTGCCGTTTAGTGCGTTATACCTTCTTATAATAATCTATATTGCCCTTAAATGGTTCTAGCTTTAGCTATAATAAAACAAAAATGGTTTCATAGATACTTAGAATTTGAATAAAGTGTATTAGTAATAATAAATCTACAGTATTTCAAAATTTCGGAACATTTTAGATTTATATTTGTAAGAATTGATCTATTACAATCAGTTCGTTTATTTATCTATCTATGAATAGCGCAAAACTTGCCATTCCGTTAACATCCAAAATATTGAATCAATTCGAACCTAATTGGGAAAGTGGATTGATCTTACAAATAGCTTGGATGAGTTCGATATTTAAGTATGTACCTTTTATAGTTCATTTACATAAAATAATTATGGATACATAAAATTTTTTTGTTACATTATGGTTTACGGAGGAAAATATTTTTCGATATGAGTTCATTAATTGAGATTTGGATATGCGTTCGAAATGAATGGCCATTGTATAATCAAAATAACAATATGGTCAATGGGCTACATTTTCAATTTGGTATTAATGCTCCATTTTAAGTTATTTCGATTTAAGGAAAAATTTTAAGTGTTCTTTATATTGGTAAGTGTAGGAATACTAGGAATACTAAAATTTTATAGTTGGTATTCATTAAATAGCTTGAGTTCAAACCATGTTTGAGAAGTATATATAGATGATAGTCAGAAGTATATTATAGATTAATATCCTCATATGTTATATGTAGCTTTTGTCATCAAGATACCATCCAAAATACTAGGCCGATTATAACCAAATGTGAACAGTGGTTTTACATCTTGGATGAGTTCATTAATCAAGAAGTTCCGATAATCCATTTAAAAGTAATGGCCTTTTGAAAATCCAAAGGACTGATTATGCTATTGATTAAACATAGAAATTAACCTTCGACTGTCCCAGAACGGTTTGTTTGTATTACCATATCCTTACATACCTTAGTTTTTTGCATCATCAGTGATAAGTTCTAATGAGGAGTAGTTTGCTATTTCTTTTTCCAGTAGCGATAATTTTCGGAGTTCGGAGAACGGAAACGATTACTCAATAATTTCAAAATTATTGAAATTGAGAAAACGTTAAATTTGTCTCACGGATTTTGGCTATAATAGAAATAATTGTTTATTATGGATTACAAGAATTTTAATGTATTTTTTAAACTTTAAAAGCATTTAAATCATTTGTTATAATAATAAGTTAAGTATATTTACAAAACTTGGTTACATATCATGTGCTACGGTGGATGAATCAACATGAAAATCTCGATTTGTAAAGACATTTTGAGGCATCGTAAGAACCTAACGTAAAACTATATGCTTGTTTGCATTAAGGATCGAAAGGAAGGTTACGGGGGTGTTGACACTCTTCTGAACGAAGAAAGTTTCTATGCAACGGTACATTTTAAAAATCTAAATACATATTAAGGGGATGTCTAAAAAAGAAAACAAAATATTTCAGCTCGATAATGAAAATATTTTTAACACAAACAGTCATTTTAAACGGAAATGTGTGAAATTTGCAGACATTGCTCTTTAAGCATTAAAAAGAAAAACAAAAATGAACAGCATTTTTCAATTTCTTATAAATGTGACACAGCTTCAGTTATAATTAATTACTCGCTAATTATCATCTTTTCGTGCCGAGTTCCGAAAATCGGTTTAAAATGTTAACTGCGACACTACCTTCTGAAAGATTCATTTTAAAAAAATGGGAAAACACTGTTCAATTTTTTAGTATATATGAATAGAATTTAAAACTTTTATGCCTTTACGAATGAAAATAACTTTTCTGCGTGTCATAAAACAGCCAGTTTGAAGTTATGGACAAAAATAAGAAATAAAAACTGCTCATACGGAGATATTATCCTCCCATTCTTCAAAAAAGAGAGACATTACTCTCTCCACCTGAATCCACCCCTGGTTTGTATAATCTTTAGACTGATAAGTTTCTACATTATTGAAAGTTAAATTTTATGAGAAAACTTCTAATACTGTAAGTTTCAGTTAAATTCTCATACAAACTTGAACCACTTTTTTTGAAGAGTGATATTAAATTTAAACAAAAACTTTTAATAATTATCTCTGTTTCAAACGAAAAAAAATAGCTATCATCGACACATATTAAAATTTTTAATCACCTGATAACAAGTGATAAGTTTCCTATAATAATGTGCTGAAGCTTGCAAATTCTCTTATTAATTTGATCAGTAGTCTAGATTGACTCAAAAATTTCATTAGTATAGTTTTAAGGAAAGTTTATTTCCGCTTTTTAAAAAATATGTTTCTAGTTCATTATTATTGTATACAACAGAAAACTGCACACAATATAATTTATTTCAAGCTGCCCTTCACGTGCTGATCATGAAATTTCTAAGAAAGTTTTTCGTGAAATCAACTATTGAATCGACAGATGAACTACACTCAGTTTATTAGGTATAATTTATTTAGAACAAAATATAAACTTCATGACTTTATATTTATGAATAACATAGTAGTTTTCAATCAAAGTAAGTTTTTTAAAAAAATTATTCTTGTAAATATCGTATATAATTTTGAAATTTTTCCCTGAATAATATAAAGCTAATCATGTCATTTACGATACTAAAAAATAATGTAATTGTCTGCAAACTCATCAAATTTTATTCTAAAAAAAATATTTGAATGTTTTTATTTCCTGTTAAAATGTTGCTAAAAAAAAAAAGATTTGACGCATATTATTTTTTTAAGTCGAAAAAATTTTGTGTAAAAAAGAACTAAATTAAATATATTTTTTTCAAGTTGAATTTATATCCATATAATTATTTAGCAAATAACCCTGTTTAAATAGAGTCGTATAATGTTAGAAAATGTCAGAGAGTACATGTAGTTGACAAAAAATTGCCTGCAAAAATACGATGAATCATAGGCACAGATATATCTCATAATATGAAAAAATTAAACTTATTGGTGGGCTTTTAATAATAGATTACCTCTTTAACAAGAATTACTTGGTAAAAGAGGTCAAGAAATCCATTGAAACTAACATTTATTTATCATCCTGGCAATTAATTGGCCTTTAACAAAATCCTTAATACTGTAACCTTCTTAAGCCAAAAGCCGATCAGAGAGGTTACAATGCTATTAATTTTTTGATTATCTATTGATACTTTCAATGTTTAAAATAAAAAAAAAATAATTTAAATAAGATTTACTTAGTTTATAAATATTTTCTACAAATTCCGAAAACTAGCCGCTAACGGAATTATCGCTACACTCCCTGAATCTGATTACTACATGTTTTTGAATAAAATAATATTACGTTGAGTAAAAAGTTTTCCGCCAAGGGGAAATACCTTCGCGCAAACAGCTGTCATTCATGCGGTTGTTAACTTTTCAACCAACCAATTTTTGCATTCGAAAGCAGAGCACAGGGCCTATGACTGTGTAATTTGTTTGTTAAAAATTTATTATCTTGTGCTTCAAAAAAGTGTTTAAAATGGAGCTATCAAGTCAGCAGATCAGAACGATTATTTACTATGTGCTCCTTAAAAAACTCAGTGCGACTGAATGCCACAGAAAGATGTGTGAAAGTTTAGGAATCAAATACTGTTTCTTATGATACAGTCAAAGTTTGGTTTCGGATGTTTAAAGCTGGAAATTTCGGCAGTCAAGATGAACCTCGTTCCGGCCGCCCTATTGAAGTTGATTGTGAGTCGTTAAAGCAAATCATTGATCAAGACAGAAATGTTTCAACACAAGCTATTGCGTTAGAGCTTAACATTTGCCAAAAAACAGTAGTTCACGCTCTAAAACGCATAAACCCAATCTTTAAGTTCAACCGCTGGGTGCCTCACGAATTGACTGCTGAAGATCAAGTGTAGGAGAAAAAACTGTTGTTTGGCTCTGCTCAGAGATCAAAGGAAATAGAACATTCTGGACAGAATTGTGACCTGTGATGAAAAATTGGTGTACTACAACAATACAAGCCATAAGGAAAGGTGATCAGAACCTGGGGAATCAGCTGGCTCGGTTGCAAGACGTGCCTTAACTAACAAGAAGGTGCTCCTCTGCATCTAGTGGGATTGTCGTGGAATTCTGTACAAAGAGTACCTGAAAAGCGGACAAACTATCCACAGTGCAATATACCGCAACATGCTAATCAAAGTTTGCGATACCATTGGCGAAAGACGAAGAAAGGAGTTCAGAGGGAAATGTGGTCCTATTTCATCAAGATTACTCCCGGCCACACGCTAGTACGATAACCGGCTGGACGCTCTACAAGCTGGAGTGGGATTTGATGCAACATCCACCATACAGCCCCGACATGGCTCCTTCAGAGTTCTATCTCTTTTCACTTCTGCAGCTATATCTTGATGGCACAATCTTCCATTCAAATGAGGAGGTGATAAATGAGGTCGATCTCTTTCTGGACTCGCGCACGCCACAATTTTTCCCAGAAGGGATTGAAATGTTGCCAAAACGTCGATAAATGATTGTAGATTTAAACGGAGATTACTATCCTCATTAGCTTTGGTATTTTCGTATGTATTTATCATTTTACAATAAAACATTTTTTGGCGGAAAACTTTTTACTCAACCTGATAGTTTTTAACAAAGTAATTAAAAAAATTTCTGACATTTCATATATATTATAATGAGAAAATTTCATGAACTATACTCTACATTTTTTCAAATTATCCCATTTGAATTCTCACAGGCATTTTATGTGCGATTCCATCGATAAATGCATTATCTTCAAATTTATAAATTAAGAAATGTTTGAAAATTGTGTTTAAAAAAAGAAAAAAAAAAAAGGTTAAAATTTCCAAGTTGTAACCATAAAACAGAACACGCTTATTGTAATAATGAACTAAATTTAGCAAATTTTTCTTTCAGCTAAATCGATATAGCATTGGACACGATAAGGATTTTACAAGTAATTAAATTTGAAAAAAGTTGAGTTGTACTTTTAGAACTTACAAAGCCTGTGTAAGTCATTATTATCATGCTCACTTGAAATTATTAGGATTATAAGTTTCATCTTTTCATAATTAATCATTGTTAATTGTCAGATGAGTAATTCTGTATTCTTATAACTTCATAAAATAGACTATTGAATTTATATGCGAATATTACGCATTTTAAGAAATTTCTCAAATGAAAAATATTTGAATAATTTTGAGAAAAGTCTTCGAAAATTTCACCCCTTTTCAATAATATATTATTGTCCAAGTGATCGATTAAAGTCATGAAATAAATAGAAAAATTATTCTAAAATTGGAACAAAATTCACCTTTTGGTATCAAATAAAATAGGAAACCATTTAAAATGGATCACAATTTGCGTATTACTAAAATAGGTGCCAAAAATAAAAAAGGTTCTAAAACATTAAAACCAATTTAAGATGTTAGAAATATTCGTCGGAGTCCCGAGCGCTTTCGGCCAGAATCTGGCCATTATCAAAGGGTGGAAATTAGAAAAAATTCATAATAATTTTTTTCTCATTTCCACCCTTTGATAATGGCCAGGTTCTGGCCGAAAGCGCTCGGGACTCCGACGAATGTTTTTAACATCTTAAAATGGTTTTAATGTTTTAGAACCTTTTTATTTTTGGCACCTATTTTAGTAATACGCAAATTGTGATCCATTTTAAATGGTTTCATATTTTAATTGTTCAAGTGAAGATCACAGGGAATTTTTTTTAATGTTTTTAACTATATTTTAATGGGCTATTCGCTAATTCATTCATATATACCTAATATAATTGATAAATTGCAATAAATACTTTGTAATGAGACTTTCTTTCGCAATGTAATCATTCTCGGAAATAAAGAAAAGAACATTTGTTGCTTGTTCAGTTATACGCTGAAGATATGCGATAAAATATCATTACGTATTGATAAAGATTGAGCAGAGTTGTAAAGCACAGTGGTTAAGGTCTGTCGTGTGACTAAGTATATAGCACATTGAAGAAACAGTTTATGTAGAAATCAGAATTATATTTATTCATTCAACTTGAATGTTAAACTTAAATAAAGATATATACATAGACCTCCAGCCATTGCTGGGAACTTTGGTATCACATTATAGCAAATAAACATTCAGAGAGGGGGTTTAACTGTCCTTCCATCACATCACCACACCTTCCATGGAGTTGTTTCACCCTAGATATATACTTACTCCGTACCTCAAACTAGAATAAAATATGCATACAGTTACAGTTAAAAGAGAGTGCCTTTACGACCGAAATGCAAAAAGAAAAACCGGTTCGGAACGATTTTACTCCCGAACAAACCACTTGACAGAGAAAGGGGGACAAGATTTTGTCCAGATTTCCAACACGTATACTTATCTATACAGAATACAGAATTTTGACAATTTTCTCACAATTCCTGAAAATTAAATATAGATTTTGGAAACGACAGAACAAAAGTGCATTGGTGAAAAATTTACGGTTAAAAACAAATTCTATAAAAGCTTCAGGCTTAAAAATGTTCAACAATACTTATATTATTATCACGTCCAAGTACTTATCGTAGGTTATTTTTCTTTTTACAAAATTGCCCTTTACAGAATTTTCAAATTAATAATTCCGGCAAATATGCAATATAATCGATTATTTAACTACATGAAAATAAATATTTTACAATTTCACGCGTTTCATGAAATATAACTTAAAAAAAAAAAAGATACATGTACTATGTTATTATGTTGATATGTTTTACTGAATATATAATTTTGCGAATTCGTCCAATTTAATCGCTGTAGTTTCGGAAAGCTAAATTTATAGTCACTTTTGAAAAAAGTTTGTTGCAACAATTTTTTACTTTAAAAAATGTTTAACACTTTACTATCTTAATATTTCCGTGTTCTAGTTGATGTTTCATTTTTTTAAAGTATCCTTTATACCCTACCAAAAGAATTATTCACTATTTAGATGAATTTCACCAATAAAAAGTTCCTAATCATTTTTTTTTAACAAAGTTTTAGTTTTGAAAATATTTAACACTTTTCTATCTAAATATGTTCATGCTATAGGTGATATTTCACCTTTTAAAATTGCCCTTATAATTTTAAAGCAAATCAGTCGCTGTACAGCCAAATTTCAACATGAAATGAATTATTCAATTGATATTTTATAATGTGGTAATTTTCTTTAATGTTGAAACATTTGCTTGTGGCATTGAAAGTTAGACAGTTTTCAAAAATTAGCAGTCGTTCAATGAAAATCTTGCTTCGTTTTCGACAATAGTTATATCTTAAAAATTTCAAAATTTGACACTTTCAGTAATTTATATGAATTTTAAAAGCTGCTTCTCAATGCTCTGATAGGTGTTTTACCACTCGCCCCTCCCTCCTAGGTATCTAGCCAATGTCCTATGTTGTAGATGCCATGCGCAATGAGCTATTATTTTAAAATCAAAATTTAATCATAAAATATTTATGGATATCTAAGATTATTAGCAACTGAATCATATTTAAGCTGCTTATTACAGTTTTTGAACATTAGTTTTCTGCGAGTTGGTGAGATATCATCAAATATTTTAAATTGTTTCTGAACTTACATAAATTTGTTGCGTATTGAAACTTATACCTTTCGAAATGTATGTTTCTTGAAGGTAAATATTTATAATTATTTTGAAAAATGTTCCTTAAAATTACTTTACTTTAAATTGTTCGTTTTGTATAGAAAATTATACTAAGATTTCTTATACATTTCTTGACTATTAAATATTTTCAATTATCCTCCGACAAATGAATTAAAATAACTTTATTTAAGCATAGAAATACAAAATTGCTCAAATATTTTTTGATTGTAAACATTTATACTTGATCTCTAATTTGTGTACTAAATTTCCCGAATTTCACTTGCTGAAGTCTAAAGAACTTATAAATTTCTCGACATATATCGTCAGGCATTTTATCAGCTCAGTGGTACAACCAAGATTTTTATTTATGGCATGTTTTGAACAATGATTGTACTTTATAATTTTCAAATTTTAACCACTTACGTAATTTATGTTCATATTAAAATAGGTTTCTCAATACTCTGCCAGAAATTTTACCCCCTCCCTCTTTTCTACTACCCCGATGATGTGCCAGTGAAGTATCCAATGTATTAAGTTATAGATGTCATACGCAGTGAACTGTTATTTTTGAAATAGATGATTTAAAACGAATTACTATTCAAAGATTAATAAATTTCGCAGAAATTGAAAACTATTCAAGTGCATGAAACAAAACTGTTATTGCAGTTTCAACTGATACTAGTCTAGGAATTGGTGGGAGAACGACAAACGATTTAAACCTTCTTTGCATGAGTTTTTCTTTTACAATTGTGTTTTTTTATACATATATTAAATATTAGACACCAGAAATTTTAAGATAGATTTTTAACTTTATTCAGCAACATAGTTCATGGGAAATTTACTGGATTAATATTTCTATAAAAATATAGTGGTGGCGAAGAAGTTGATTTATTTATTAAAAGTTAAATAAAAGGTGATGGAAATTTACGTCACTATGCAATTAAGGGTTAAATATCACTGTGAACTTACATTAATTTGTAGTCCATAGAACCTTATTTTAACGACGATTTCTCGGATGTTCCTCACCTAAATTAACTTTCTTAGCAATTGTTTTAGCTGAAATATAAAAAACTAAAAAACTGATAAACTGACTTGACGTGTCAACATCATTTAAATTTTATTTTGGAGTGTTTTTAATTTTTATGAATCATTGTAAAGTTTGAGAATATTCTTAAAGTACTTATTTGTAAAGTCATTGAAGTCAGTTGGATTCGAAGATTTTTTTTATACATTAAAAGTTGTGATGTAGTTGCTGAGATTTTGTTAAGCCCAATGAAGACTTTTGAGACTTAATATCATGTTGAATTACTATTTTACCTATAATTTCTAACGCTCAATTAAAATTTAGAATGCTTCAGGAATTTTGCTTTTAAAGTTGTTTTAGCTCATTCTTAATTAATAAACACATCAAAATATTTTAATTAATTTTTAATAATATATCTATTGAAAATTAAGGGTTTATAATTTTTATTCAAACCTCAAAATTATGGAAACAGATAAAGTTGTATTTGTTGGATTTTATGTGGTAACGCAAATTATATCTCAAGGATACAAAGAAGTTAAAGCTTACCTATCAAATAAAAACAATATGTATGGTCGAATACTCTTTACGCTTGCAGATTACCTTACGAAATATACAAAAAAAATATGATAGAGTTCGTTATCGAATCACAGATCAACAAAATGAAAGACTTCCGAATGGTACTTTGACAGGAATATTAGGTATGGTAAATCGATCAGAAATTGATATTGGTGTTCAACCAGTTTCTATGCACGAAGAAAGCACAGAGATGGTGGATTTCTGTTACCCGTATAAACTTCATTCTACTACGTTTTTGACTCGAAAAGCAGAATATAAACCACAGATTTTTGACATTTTCCAAACATTTTCATTGCCGCTTTGGATAGCTATAATTTCAATTTTAATTGCGATATCTTTGGTGTATTACGTCACTTTCAAACGAAAGTATTCATTTGAGAAAATTTTTCTTCACGTTTTTGCAGTATTGTTAAGGCAGAGTTCTATTTTAAAACTGACATCAATGATTGAAAACTTGCTCGTATATTCGTGGGTTGTGGGAGCAATGTTTCTTTGTCTGTCTTATGATTCCGTGTTCCTGTCTTTTCTTTCATTCCCCCCTATCACTCAAATTAAAGACGTCTCACAGTTGGCCACGGCTGTTAAACAAGGACACTTTCACTGCGTAGTGATTACTCAGGAATCAGCTATTCTTGAACTGTTATTAAATTCAAAACATGAAAATTTAATAATAATTGGACAAGACATTAAGGTGAATAACTTAAATAACGAAAATATTATAATAGATTTTATTAACGATATAAGCAAAAAAAAATCTTGCTCTTATAGTAGATGCAGATTTCGTTGAGTTTTTTACAGTAGGAAAAAAATTCGTCCCTGAAGACCGTTTTCTTGAAAACATGGGTGCAATGATTATCCGAAAAGATTTTTGTTGCAAAAAATTACTGGAAAAATTCGTGCATAGATTTATGACTTCGGGATTGTATTTCAAATATCAGAGTGATGCAGCATTCTTAATTCGTTTGCCACGTCTACTGAAATATGAGGAACAAGACACCAGTAAAAGAAAATTAACCCTTACAGATGTTGCTCCTGCGTTCATATTTTTAATATTTGGACACACCATTTCTTTTATAGTTCTTATCGTAGAAATATTGTCAAATCGTACGAAGAAAGTCGATCGCATGCAGAATAATATAAAAAGAAGAAAGATAATCGCATACAAAGAAGAATCTATGTAACTGGCTTTAAAAATTCAATTGTAATTGCTTTATTCTTATATTACCAAATCTTCTTTCATTTTGCAAATGTATGAAAATAATATGAAATTTTCGTATAATTAGCATTGCACGGAGCAGCATTATGTATTTCACTCTGAGAATATCAAATTGCATTAAATTTTTAAAAATTATATGGGACTATTATGCAACGAAGATTTTGTGTGATTAATTCTGCATGAAATTATACATTGATCTTATGGTTTCAAATATTCGTGAAAAGATCTTAGAGAAAAAGTTAATATCCGTATACGTCAAAAGTGTTTGTAATTCTCTCATTTTTCTGCCCGAAATTGTACTTTTTCATTTGGAGACGAAGAGGAGATGAATTAAGTTCAATAAAAACAGTGGGCGACTGAACAGTGAACCATTTCCCGTCAATTTTTGCTCTTCTATTTCTCGAATTTGGGTATGCTTCAAATATTGATAATGAGATTGTAGAACTTTCATCGTTAAGTTTGTAAGAAATATTTGATCTGCATTCTTCTTCTTTGAGAATATTATTATACTTTATAAAGATAATTGATAAATTAAGGTATGGCACATGAGAAATTGCTGATTACAAACACTAATGCATCACTACTTATTAAAATTAAAAAGCATATTTTTGTAATTTCAGCATTCTAATAAATAAAAATTTAAATATTGCGTAGCTTTGTTTTCACGTACATTTCTATTTCAATAATATGATATATTAAACATGTTGAGCCTTTAAAATCATCAAGATGTTAAATGTGTTATGCTGAATGAAAGAGGTGCAAGTAATATATTGGTACAATTATAATGTATGATATTATAGATATTTACAAATATTAAAGCTAATAAATAAAAGGTAACAATCTTAAAAGTTGATAAAACAACTAGAATGAAGCGTAATTTCCCAATTCAATAAGTGACATTAAATATTTTTCCCTTGACAGATATGAGCGCGGTGGCACCTAGTGACGTCAACCAATTACTGATAAGAATGCAACCCAGTGTTTAAGTTCAGTTTATATTTGAATGTTAAATATGTAACTTGTTTTTGTCAGAGTGAAAATTAAAATATTTTACTTATAGCCTATTAGTTGTTATGATACTACATAAGTAGTCTTTATTGATTTGATGAACACATTGATAATAAAAGTGAATTATTTTAATATTAATTTAAGGGGTCAGGTATCCTTTGAACTCACAAATTACACGAAAAAAGAATCATTATAAGAATTACAGGAACTCCGTGGCTAATTGACATTCAATTATAAAATTTAAAACACATATTAATAACTGTTTAGTTTATCAATTAAAATTTACAAAAATGTATACGCTCGAAGAAAGCTTTTTCATTTATTTAAAAATATAATACACTTTTTTATGAAATAATTATTCTTGCATGCATTGTGCGCATAATTTTTCACATTTGAACTGCTAAAACCCGCTAAAAAAATTTTAATGAGTATAGATGTATCTAAAAATGACCTACAATGAAACAAATAAAATGTGTAGATCTTGAGGGGGAAAAAATGTTTTTAGAGAAATTCGAAATATATTTTTTATGAAAAAGTAGTCATGTGGTACTTCAGAAACATAATAATAGGTTATTTTGTGCATCTGTAATGTTAATACATTCAATCAAAATTTCATGAAATTCTAACCAACCATTTATCAGAAATCGTACGCGCAATGATCAAAATCGCCGTTTTGAGAAAATTGACTTTAAAGATCAAAAAACCCCTTGATCGTTTAAAGAGAACTCAGACTGTTTTAGACCTTTTTGAAAGTGAATTTTAGAATGGGGTATATTTAAAATGTTCCTAAATAATACTATTTAATTATAAGCTATTGAAACAAAATTTGAATTTTTAACACTTTAAAGTGTACCTGACCCCTTAAGAGATTTAACACCTGGCGCTCAAACGAGGGGCTCGACATAGCAACTAATATGGAATTATATACATTAAAATTAGAAAAAAAAATCTTTGAATATCCTTCACGTCGTGTACGAACAAAATTACAGAAGAGCTATCGAAACAGGAAATTGATTTATAAAATTTGTCTGTCTTACAGAAGCAATTAGAAGATAAATTCGAATGATTAGACGAATGTCAGAAAAAAATTAGAAGCATTCTTTTATAAACGGAGGGATCGAAGAAGGAATGTGAAGATTATCAAGCAGCCCAAAGATACTGGTATAAGTAATTTGAGTTGAAGACTGGTTTGGAAGAAATATTTATTTTGTCGCAATTGCCAGTTTATGAAAATAGAAATGAATCTCGGGAAAGGAGAGTTTTAAGCTGCCAAAAATTGAAGTGAAGAAATTTAAAGGCGAATTTAAAGGTTATTTGTCGTTCTGGTCATAATTCCAGAAAATTGATAAAGATGAAAATATTTCGTATGAAAATATTCGGTACTGATAAATTTCAGTATTTGATACAATCCGTGGTGCCGAATTCGTAAGTAGCTAAAGTGGTGGAGAGTTTTCCAGCTACAGCTGCCAATTACTAGAAGGAAAATTAAGATCCCTCGAAAGTCTCGGACGTAAATACGGCGATTTTTTTATTCCTTTAGTAGAATCTATTCTTCCTGAAGAAGTCCTGGTGTCATGGGAAAGAAAACGAAACTCTGAAGATGGAATCAATGAAGAGCGTTCACTTAAAAATTTAATGTGCTTTCTCAAGCACGAAGTTCAAAGTGAAGAAATGGTTGCGTTAGCGCACAGTGGTTTTGGTGCTAATTCAACTTTTAAACGGCAGGAACGGGATAATAAAGTGTCTCCTACTGCGACGACTTCATCGTTTGTAAGCACGTCCTTTGAAAATCAAGGTAAGATATATTTTTCTTGTATATTTTGTGAAAAGAGACATCCGTCGCGAAATTGTATTGCTGCTAGAAATATGACTTTGGAAAGTATGAAAAAACTATTATTAAAACAAAAACCGTGTTTCAGCTGTTTTAAACAAAATCATGTAGCGAGAAACTGTAGATTTAAAAATACATGTATCAAGTGTAAAAAAATTCATAATTTTCTTATGTGTCCTGATAATATTCAGAATGCAAATGATCAGAACAAAACTGAAATTTATGAAACGAATAGTATGACAGTTTATTCTCACGTTGAAAATGTTTATCTTATGACTTTGATGGCTAAAATAAAAAATGAGAATGTGGAAAGGTTCGTACGATTATAGATTCTGATTTGCAAAATAGCTATGTTAGCAAAAAGGTGGTTGAGAATCTACATCTGGTTCCAAAAGGAAAATCAAGATGTCTCATTGTCTTTTTTTTTTTTTTGGGGGGGGGGGGAAGAGAAACCTCAATATAAATGCATAATGTTTATGGCTTAAATATTTCTGATATGAATTATTTTTTTAATTGTATAACTGAGATACTCTCTGAAAATAAAATTACCGGTTTTTTGTCAAAACTTTCTAGAGTGAAGACAGTTGTTAAGCTTAAAGAAAAACAAATTGTTTTACCTGATCTTGAATGTGAAGATTCTGAAATTAATCTACTGTTAGGTGCCAATTTAATTTGCAGATTATTCACAAATAAAAGAATGATAGTTAATTCAGGGTTACTTTTATTAGAAAGACGATTGGGTTATGTGTTGACGGGAAAGCCAAATTAAACTGTAAATAGTAATTATAATAGTAATAATAGTAATGTTTTATCTGTTGTGTCTGTTGTATCTCCTGAGATTGCTAGTGAAAGGAGAAAAATGAAGTTGTGTTATCTAAATACGGCAGTCAAAGATATTCCTCGGTACACTAGGAAAATTTAAAAATTTGAGTCGAGTGCTAGACTTGACTTTTGGGTGTTCCGATTCATAAATAATGTGAAATCACGATACAGTGATAGGAAAATGGGTAAATTATCAGTTGAGGAATTAGAACATGCTGAAAAAACTTTAATTTCAGTTGTACAAAGTGATTTTTTTCCGGTTGTAGATTCAATACCTCACTTAAGCTGTTCCAGATATGAAAGAGGCATAATTAGAATAAAAATAAGAATTACAGAGCTTATTGGTACTCCATATTTCTTATCGCCCATACTTTATCTGGTGATTGTATTTTCACGATTAGACTGATCGAATATTTTCATGTTGTTAATTGTCGTGCTGGAACTACCATTCTTTTAAGTATTTTGCGAGAAAAATAATGGATTGAAAAAGGTAGAAAATCTGTCCAAGAGTTGTAAATAAATGTATTTCTTTCCAGCGCAATAAATGTAAATCACGTGAATGAGACCCTGTGCCAATAATGATTTATCAAAGATTGACAGGGAAGAAATAACTAGTTTTTCCAATGTGAATCGAATCGTTTGGAAGTTTAATCCTCCCTCAGCTGTTTGCTGGAGTGGCTGGAGGGAAAGGTTGATGCATGTGATCAAACAGCTTCTTCGACGGAGACTTTGTAATGCTGTTGTCACATTGGAAGAATTACAAACAATCTTGTGTGATTGTGAAGCTGCTATAAATTCTCGTTTCTATAAATTTTCCTATAAATTTCATGTTTCTAAATTATTTTTAAAACCATAAAAATGCGTGCATTCAGATAAAATTTTCAAGGAAATTGCATTTGGAAGTTCATTATTTTTTTATTTGATGGTGTAAAATTTAAAAGACTATCAGAACTTGGAAGAAATTAAATTTGCGAAAATGGTAGAAAAGGATTGTACAGTTCGTTGCGACAGTCGATATGACGTCAGAATTAATTGCGGCTTTTAATTTATAATATAGATTATCAATACGAGTTGTAATTTTTCCAACTGAAAGTAAGTTTTTTCTTTCTTTTCTTATGATTGTGTTAAAACAATTAAATAAATTATCTGTGTTTGTTTATTATAGTTACTCAATAATTTGAAAGAAAACTGTTCACAAAAAGGAATATTTGACATTTTACAGTTGACAGTTTATAATTCAGCGATTGCTTTTATTTCATATCGATCACTCCTCAGATATTTCACAATAACAACTCATTTGAATTGTTAAAAATTTTTTCGTCAATATGCAATGTTTATTCCTTCATGAGTAGGTAACGTTTTTGTTATAATAAACACATATATTCAGATTTCAATGTTTTTCCATAAAAGAGATCGTGTATGCGGAAACAGAAAAATACATTTGCGAAATAAAACTAAACATAATGCCAAACAAAATGATTACTTAACACGTGAGTATTGGCCCATTTACCGACGTTAAAAATAAATACTATTTAGTAAAAAAAGTAATTATTTAGATTACACAGTTCTTCCATTAAAGAGATGATATGCCCTGAAACCTACGAAAAAAACTCTTATGAAATGAAACTAAATATATGTTTAATTAGTTCTATTACTTCAGTTGTGTGTTGTGTATTGCCTCATATACAGAAGCAAATATTAAACGTTTTGATCCCATTGACCATAATTCTTAGTGTAGTTTTTGATTATTTTATTTTATAAGTTGGAATAGAATGAAAGGTTTTATAAAGTTGTAAAGTATTGAGAAAAATGTTTTATAATGTTTTAGTTGTTAATGTAGTTCAACATTTTGATATGTATTATGAATACCTTCTATCAACAAGCACATCAGTTTGTTAATTTACATTGAGTGCACAGAAATAATTGGCATCATGTGGAAAATGTTGTATCCTTTAAGTTGGAAGAAACAACAAGAAATGACTAAAGAGGATAAAAGTAATAATTTGAAAACTTGCAAAAAACACAAGAATCCAAAGACGGTTATATATTTTAATTTGGATTTTACTGCCTGAACTCAAATGTAACTTAAAATATGTAAATTTTCTTGAAAATTGCTAAATTGAAGAAACTAAAATTTTTAAAATACGAAAAATGCTGGTCTCTTTAAACCAGTTGTTATTGTCGAAAACAGATCTGAAGTAATGAAAACTGATAAACTGGAAAATTACAACCATAAATAATTGGTAGAATAGAATAGAATCGTATAATATTAGTTGAATAAATATCGATATAATTATTTAGCAAACCTGTTAAAATAGAATCGTGAAATATTATAAAATGTCAGCGAACACATGTATTTGATGAAAAATGTCTGGAAAATTACGATGAATCATAGGCGCACATATATATAATATTAATAAATTAAATTTATTAATAGCCCCTTTATAATACATTACAACTTTAATACGAATTAATTGGTGAAAGAGTTCAAAAACTCTGTTGGCAGAAGAAATTAATACTGTTTATCTTCATGTCAATTAACGTTTTCCAAAATCCTTAATAATGTAACCTTTTGAAGACAAATGCTTATCAGTGGGCTTACAACCTTATTGATTTTATGATTGCCTATTGATACTTTCAGAGCTTAAACTAATAAAACAAATAAAATAAGGATTATTTAGTTTATTAAGACTTTTTTAAATTCCGGAAATTGTCGTCGTATTGAATTGTTGCGTGTGCACTTATGTTCTCTAAATCTAATGACTACTTGTTTTTGAATAAAATATTAGTTTTTAACAAAGTAATTTTTATATTTTCTGACGTTTTATCAGTGCTCATGTGACATTTTCAGACGCTGTACTACACATTTTTTCACTTAGTCCTATTTAAATACTATCAAGCATCTCATTTACGATTCAATCCATAAGTAAATTATATTCATTCTCATCCAATTTTTCAATAAGAAAAATATTTGAACATTGTGTTTAAAAAAAAAAAAGGTTCGACATATATTTAAAATTTACAGGTCCTAATCGTCAAAGGAACATGCTTCTTGTAGTAATGAACTGAATTAAGCAAAATTTCATTTTATTTAAATTGATATAGCTTTGAACACTACGGGTATTTTATAATTAAATTTGAATAATGCCCAGGTTTAATAGAGCCATTGTTTTAGAAGTAACATAGCATGTGTAAATTACTATTATAAAGTTGAAATTATTAGGATTATAAATTTTTACCTTTACATATTTAACGATTCTCAATTGTTAAATGCGTAATTCGTTATTCTTATAACATGTTCATAAAATCGATTATTGAATTGATATACTGATAATCCGTATTTTAATCAGTTTCTCAAGTGAAAAATATTTGAATAATTTAGTGAAAATTCTATTTTCGAAATTTTCGACACCTTTGAAAATTATATTATTGTACAAGTGAAGATCATACGGAATATTTTTTGTTCTAAATTATCCTTTTCTGGGTTATTCAGTAATTCATTGAAATATTCCTTACTATGTAATTGATAAATTTCAATAAAAACTTGGTAATTCAACGCGTATTTCACCACCCTGCAATCATGCTCTGAAGTAAACAAAGCATATTTGAGTGTGCTTGTTCAGTTACACGTGGAAGATATGCGAAAACTATCACTTTGTAATTATGTATACTTATCTATACTGAATTCAGAATTTTGACAACTTTCTCAATTTAATCGAGTTAACTTTTGGCGAGAACAGAACAAAAGTGCGCTGATGACTACTTACTGTTTAAAAAAGTTTGTTCCGAAAACGCTTCAGATTTTAAAATGTTCAACAACATTTATATTATTATTATGTTCAAGTACAAATTGTAAGTTATTGTTCTCTTCCCAAATTTCTTTTTACCGAATTTTCACTGAAATAATTCCGGTACATCTGTCTATATAATAGATTATTGAAGTAAATGAAAATAAATACTTTATAATCGCATGCATTTCCTGGAATATAATATATATATTTTGTAAACTATGTGCTATGTTATTATGATGATATGTTTTACTGAATATATAATTTTGAGAATTAAACCAATTTAATATAGTTTTTGTTTGGGAAAGAATCAAGCAATACATTGATAATCACTTTTGAAAAGACTTTGTTACAACAACGCTTTACTTTTAAAAATGTATAACACTTTACTATATAATTATCGTTATGTTCTAAGTGTTGTTTCACTTTTTAAAAATTACCCTTTGTCAACTACCAAATCAATTATTCACTGTTCATAAGAGTTTAACCATGTGATCGATTATTAAATCGATGGGCTGACTATAAGTGACATAAGACGCTGAAAAAATTAATGACAACTTCTATTTTGAGCAAAGTTTGTTTTTAACAAAATTTTGGTTAACAAAAATGAAAGCTGCATAATTAATGCCATACACAGGCCAGTGCAGAGGTGGATAGAGCGGGTAAAAATTTCCCTCCCCTAAGGGGCCCGTGTCGGCCTTGATTTTTTAAAATAAAATAGCAAAAATGTCTAATACTAGTTGTAATTTTTTTTTCCCAACTGGACGAAAAATGTCCGGACCAGGATTTGAATCTGGTATATCGTGGCTGAAGCTGCCATACTCTACCAACTAAGCCATCCGGGTCGAATCTGGAGGACCTAATTCCTCCAGTTAAACATTTTCAATGATCAGTAAGGTTAACTTTACCTTTTTACACAAAACTTACATATATGACATATATGAAACTGACTTGACGCATTACGTCAATTAAATTTTATTGTGGAGTGTTTTATTTCTTATGATTTACTTTAAAGATTGAGAACATTATTAAACTATTTATTTTTCAATATTTGAAACTTCTTTTAAGTAAGTTGGATTCAAATTTTGTTTTATGCATTGAAAGTTATGATGTACTCGTTACAATTTTGCTATGCATAATGAATGTCAATAAAGGTGCAAAATTTTTTATGATTCTTGACTTACAGATAAAAAATTCTTCTTCAGAAAATATTACGAACTGTACTTCTAATGTTCTGGAACACAGCTAAAATGAGTAAACTGATTAAATTACGTGATACTTACCATAAATATTTTTAAGAGTAAATATTTTTAACCTGATTGGTTTATATATTATTCTAAATAAACTATTATATTTAAAATAATTTCAGCAAAAAGTAATACATATATATATATAAACTAAAATAATTTAAACATTTTGATTCAAATGGAATCAATTATTAATTTGGTTTTTGACTATATTATCAGTTGAAATAGAATGGAATGTTTTATAATGTTGTAAAATAATGAAAAGGTGGTGTATAATGTTTTAGTTCTCAACCTAGTTGAAAATTTTTATGTGCATTCTGATTACCTACTATCAGCAAGTATACCAGTTTGTAAATTTATATTCACTCTACAGAGAGAGAAATTAGCTCTGAAAAGTGTTTATATTCTTTAAATTGAAAGAAACTAGACACAATTAAAAAGGACAGAAAATGATAAATTAATATGAAAACTTGTTATATATTTTAATTTGGATTTTACAGTCAAGAACTCAGATGTTAACTAAAACATGACATTTTTTTGAAAATTGCTAAATGGAAGAATTATTTCCCGAAAAATGTTATTTTCTTTAAACCGACTTTTATTGACAAGAAGACATCAAAATTAATTAAAACTTATAAAGACGTAAGTTTCAAGCATAAATAACTCATAACAACTGAAGCGTAAAAACTGATAAATATTTAGGTTTAATAAAAATTTTATTGTAGTTGATTTATACGAGTTTAAATTTTTTTTTAACTGACCCCACACGAATATCTAGAAGGAAATGAGTTCAAATGTGATTTTTGCAATGAAATAGAAAGTGATTTTTAGCGAAAGAATCTCACGAAATAAACATATTTGTAGTAACGAAAGAAATAGAACTATTCTAACCGTGACATATATTCGTTATTTTATTTGATTATTTGTTCGATATTTAAGAAATAATTAAAAGTTGTTTGCTTTTAATGATTTATATTTAGACTTAATGTCATGCTGAATTAATATTCTGTCTATAATTTTTAACACACGATTCAGATTTAAAATGTTTCAAATAGTTATTTTTTGTTTTAAAAATGTTGCAACTTATTCCTAATTATTAAATAGTTCAGATAGTTTTTAATTCATTTTTGATAATATACTTATTGAAAATTAAAGGCTTAGAACTCTTATTCAATTCTAAAAATTATGGAAATAGATAAAGTCGCAGTTATTGGATTTTATGTCCAAAAGCAAAGTTTACTTCAGTCGTCTAATGAAGTAATAAAAGCTTTAATATCAGATAAAAAAAATTTCTATGGTAGAATTCTATTTACGATTGCAGATTACCTTACAATATATTCAAAAAAATTTGATAGAGTTTCTTTTAATATAACAGATCAGGTAAATAAGGTATTTCCGAATGGTACATTGATGGGAATAATAGGAATGGTAAATCGATCGGAAATTGATTTTGCCGTTCAACCAGTTACTATGAACGAAGTAAGCATAGATATAGTGGATTTCGTTTACCCGTATAAACTTTATTCTTCTACATTTGTGACTCGAAAAGCAGAATATAAACCACAGATTTTTGGCATTTTCCAAACATTTTCATTGCCGCTTTGGATAGCTATCATCACAATATTAATTGCGATGTCTTTGATATATTACGTCACCTTGAAAAGAAAGTATTCATTCGATAAAATTTTACTTCATGTTTTTGCGGTTTTGTTAAGGCAGAGTTCTATTTTAAAACCATCATCAATGATAGAAAACTTGCTCGTTTTTTCATGGGTTGTAGGAGCAATGTTTCTTTGTCTGGCTTACGATTCCGTATTCCTGTCTTTTCTTTCATTCCCCCCAATCAATCAAATTAAAGACCTGCCTCAGTTGGCCATGGCTGTAAAAAAAGGACAATATCATTGCATAACATTCCCACGATCAGCTATTTTCGGACAGTTATTACATTCAAAACAAGAAAATTTAAGAATAATTGGCCAAGACCTTAACACGAATAACTTAAGTAACGTAAACACTCTTCGAGATTTTATTTTCAACAGTAGCAAACAAAATCTCGCTTTTTAATAGATACAACTACCGTTGATATTTTAAGTGTTGGAAATAAATTCGTCTCCGAGGACAGTTTCCTTGAAAGCATGGGTTCAATGATGATCAAAAAAGACTTTTGTTGCAAAACATTGACGGAAAAATTCACTCATAGGCTTATGGCTTCGGGATTGTATTTCAAGTATAAGAATGATGCATCATTTTTAACCCGTATGCCACGTCTACTCAAATACGAGGAAAAAGACTCCAGTAAAAGGAAATTAACCCTTACAGACGTTGGTCCTGCTTTTATATTTTTAATATTTGGACACATCATTTCTTGTTCAGTTCTTATCATAGAAATATTGTCAAATCGTCAGAAAGAAATGGATTGCATGAAGAAATATATGAAAAGAAGAATGAGAATTGTACACAAAGATGATTCTATGTAATTAACTTAGAAAGTTGAATTGTAATTACTCTATTCTTTTATTGCCAAATATATTGTCAAATATATCTTATATTGTCAAATATTGTCAAATCACATGAAGAAATCATCTGAAGAAAAATAAAAAGAGAGGAACAATAATGGCATACAAAGAAGATTTATTGTAATTAGCTTTGAAAATTTAATTATAATTACGCTCTTCTTATATTACCAAATATTATCATATTTTGCCGATGTTGTATGAAAATAATACGAAGATTTCGTATAATTGGCATTGCAATGAATAGTAGTATGTATTGTACTCTGAGAATATCACAGAGCATTAAATATATTAAATTATGTGAGATTATTTTTTAACGAAGATTTTATTTAAGATTTTGTATGATTAATTTTGCACCAAATTGCATATTGATGTGGAAACTGGCGTGAAAAAAATGCAATGGGAAATTACTTATTACAAACATTAATACATCAAGAGTAATTATAATTTAAAAGCATGTTTTTGTAATTAATTTCATTCTAATAAATAAAAATTTAAATGTTGAATATATTTGTTTTATTGTGAATTTCAATTTCAATAAAGAAAAATTATATTGAACATTTCGAATTTATTAATTAAATTCGAATTAAAAAAAATTATTAACGCTTTAAGATGTTAAATGTAGTTTTCTGAATGGAGTAGTTACAAGTAATATGTCCGTATATGACAATTAAGATTATACTTGATGCAATATAATATAAGCAAATTAAACAACGTTTTTAACACCAGAACTTTCTAACTTATAGCAGATTAGTTTCGGCATCATTGAGCGTACCGTTATCAGTGAAAAGTATGATGCGATTTTGTTCACATACATATAGGAGAAACGGATTCGAGGGAGAGTTTTATTGACCAATAGAATTACAGAAATTTATGGGGATCCGCCATTAGTTAAAAGTGTATAGGGAATGGAACTGGTAATGTGAAAAAACTCAAGTAGAAATTAAGAAAAGACTCCTTAGGTTCCTCCTTAGGTTCCTCCCGAGTTTCTTCATAAAACAGAGTAGCTCTAGCTAAACAATAACAGAAAACAAATTCAAGCTCGTTAAAATATGTTTTTTAGCATTTATTGCACAAGGTGTAGGTATTGGCGCATACAGTGTTGTCGATAAATTAATGGTAAAGAGCTGTAGACTATATTATAAAGAAAAACCGTGAGAAACATTGACGTCATATGGATGGTGGCAATGATCTGAGTTATCAATTTCACTTTTATAGTAAATGTATTAACCGCATGATTTAAGCTCATATCTTGACTACCCGAGAGTCACTGCTGAGACTAGGAAACCAAGTCTGTAGTGTCTTGTTGACCGACCCAGTCCCCTTTACTGAAGTCTTAAAAAAAATACAAAATGCGAAATTCAGCCGAAGCTGAGTCTGTACCTATGCGCGTCAGAGGGCGGGGTGGAGAACAGTAGATAAATGTATATAACAGAACAGTATATAGTAGACTACAGTACAGTATCTGAATAGTAGAACAGTAGATAAATGTATATAACAAAACAATATTTGAGGAAAAGACAATCGTACAAACTAATATCACTGCCAGAGAAAACAATGCTCCGACCCGACAACGGGCAATGAATAAGTGGATAAGAGGGAACCCGAGATTCTGGATCAGTGATGGATTAAGACAGTAAGGTTACATTGAAAGTTAGATATTTTATAGGTTTGAGAGCAAAGCCTGTCGCGATAAATTATTATCTAGCGAATCGTCCGGAAAATGACAAGGACGTTGAATTGGCCAGCGAGCTATTAGAGGACATTTATATTAGTAATAAGTGGCAACATAAACATCACCGCACTCACAAAGAGGAGAAAGGGCTCTTTTGAATTTCAAAAGGTAGGCTTCAAAGGGACCATGGCTGGTAAGCTAAATTTGTAATGGAAGGATTGGGCAGGAGAAAATCCAAGGGAATAAGGTATATCTACCCTTATCGGACTAGTCCCACTAATCCTACGACTGCTTCATATGTTGAGGGCGAAGATGTCTTTAGAGGTGTGATTACTGTACTGAAATTGATAAATCAACTGATGATCTAGAAGTTGTCTGCTTTGCCAACATGTCCGCTGCTTCATTGCCCATGATACTCTTATTGGCCATGATACTCTTAAAAGTAGCTCAAGTGGGTTTTAAAATCTGCATATTTTAAAGAGTTTCTTTTGAAAATCCCTTTGTAATTTTTTTTACATTATTCAGCATCTCATTTCCATAATTGAGATGCTTTTTTCCTACGTCCCTTTCCAAGTGGAAAGCAATATACATTTCTTTAAAGTAAAATTTTAAGAGCAAATTACGTACTTATAAGAAAAGCATGATACAGTATATAGCAAAAAATCACCGGACACTTCCAGTTTTGCACGTTTTAATGCATACTTAGAGAAATATTTGACATTCGTCTTGAATTTTGGTAATATAAAGAAAATGTTTGACTTCATATTTTTCAGTGAATGTTTGATCGCGGTTTCAATTATGGGACCAACAAGAAATTGAAGAAAAAAATAATATTTGGGACCAGATTGGGGGGTAAAATGAAATGCTCGAAATCATCGTTAGCTATATATCTCATAATAATGTGAATATTGTATCACTTTTGTGTTCATTTGTGAAAAAATAGAAAGTATATTCATGGAGATGTAAAAGGGTAGAAGCTAGTTTCAACTTAACAAAGTACAGTGGAAATAAAATATTACAACTTGAATATTTATACCTTAAATATTTAATGAGATATCTGTAGTTGCACAAAATACTTTTTCTAACTATGCACGCGGGAACGATACCGAAGATTTTTTTCATGATTTGGTACTCAACTCTGTAGATCAATTTATATAAAATGACCTGTGGAATATCCTGATAATTCAGGAAGATGTTGCTGACAGAGAGAGAACTGAATTTCAGTAGATTTTTAAAAATAGCTGGATGATAAGGGATTTTCCATGAATTGTCATTTTTGATTTTTAATCATTTTTATTTAAAATTTGTATTGATGCTATAGTTCTTCTTGGAAACCACCAGAACGAGCCTATATCAACAAAAATATGTTTTATCAAAATCGTAGTATCTGTTCCAAAACTCTCTTTGGCATTTATTAAATACTAAATCCTTTGTTGGAAGTCAGTTAATAAAAAAAAGAGGTTTGTGAAAAATGTCTTATCAATTCAAGTCTCTATATATCACCGAAACTTTTATGAATTTTCAAGATATTCAAGTGACCTTTATATATTAGTTTCTTTATGAAGTTATCTTCTAAATTATGAAGAAAAGTTTCTGTCAAGTTCGCGAATGCGCTGTTAAAAAGCATTTCATACAACTGCTGATACTTCATTAGATATTTAATATATTCATAATCTAATTTTAATACGTTACTTCTACTATATTCTGTCAAATTTTCTGAAACAGGCAAAACTTTGTTGAAAACCCTGAAAACTATAAACAAAAAAAAATACAAAAATGTTTTGCATTTTTTAAAGAAATCGTCATATTTCCATGATTATACATGCTCTCCAAATAAACTCAAATGTTGTAAACTTTGTACATAGTCATGTGCTGCAGCAACAGATGATTTCGTACATTTTATTTTACAGGGTGAACAATCAAATTATTTTTTTCTTCAATTTGTTGTGGGTCGACTTATATGAACTCGCTTGTATAACGACTCTCGCGATCAAATATTCATTGAAAAATATGAGGTCAAACATTTTCTTTATATTCTCGAAGTTCAAAAAAAATTCGTCAAGTGTTTCTTTAGATATTATAAAATTGAAAGTGTCCGGTGATTTTTGGCTATATAGTATATATCGTAAACGCAAAATACATATAATTAATATTTTTTATTTAATCGTAGATTAGTTTGAACTTTAAAAATCCGGACCTCAATCAAACCTAATAACCAATAGGCTTTGAAATTGAAGAATATGCTATAATCGGAGTGTCTTATAATTTCTGGCAATTATGTTTTTTCAAAAAACAAAAATAAAAGCTACTCTGTTGCTAAAAATGCAGAATATATATAATTCCATTTCCAAAAATTCTCTAATTTGAATCATTCTTTTTATTTCGACCAAAAGATCCAACGCTTACTTCCCAGGTTACAGAACGAGCTGCCCGGTGAAAAAAAAAAAAAAAAAAAAGTGAACTAGTCGTTGGGGGCCACCGTAATACTTACCCATCATGGATATGCATAATATAAAATATGAAAATAAAACATGTATAAACTATTTATAAAATGCATTGCAATTTGAATAAAATCGTGGCTTGATGACGTCCTAAACTTTGAAAGCTCGATTACTGAATTGCGTAAGAGAAACATCCTAATAACTCCAAAATTGATAATCATATCATTAAACGGTTTACTGCGTCGGATTAAGCGTCTCATTTCCAATTAAAATGTAGCTTTGAATTGAAATTTGAATGAAATACAGGGTCACGAAAAATCGAAGAGTGTGGTAAAAAGGATTACAAATATCTCGGCAACTAATTATCAGATCGATTCATTCTTTATGCAAAATTGATGTTTTTTTATTGTCTTTTATATTCACTCCTTAAAATAAACAATTTCGAAATTTTTTAAATATCTTTTATCAGAACGAATATTTCGAGAGTCCCAAAAAACTTGTTCCGCATAATCGAGGTTACTGAAATTCAATAAGCTTCTTAACATTATTACAAAGTATATACCAAATTTCAAGTCTCTATCCCAGTTTGTTCAGAAGATTGAGCGTTTACAGACACACACAGAGACAGACGGATGTCAAATTTTTTTTTCGAAAACTATGTTTTTCGGAATCTTTAGTGTCTGAAACGTGTAAATTCGTTAATTTTTTTTTTTCCGATTTTCAAAACGATTGCGAGACGGCATGATTGTTATTTATAAGATCTAAAGGCGCTCTAAGAACAATTTCTAAAGAAACATGATCTAATGATTCTGCGATTTTTCAACTATTGAATTTCTAAAATTACCAAATTTCACAATAGAGTACCATAGCGAAACCTTCACGCGTAAAAAGATAATAATAAGGGCGACGTGTCCTGACGTGTATATTGACTATAGCACGAGTCACAAATTATAGTATCCTTATTATTCTGTTAAAATATAAAAGTGAATTATGAAATGTCAATATTTTGTTTGATTAAAGGTTCGTTAAGAGAAATTGACCAGCGTAGCGGGCGTAGCTTGCTAGTATAAAAATATAATTTCATATAACATCGGGTTAAATATAGAAAGCCATACATATTTGAGATTTTTAAAAATTTATATCACGTAACCGGGCAACGCCGGGTGGGTCAGTTAGTATTCAATAAATCTCCATTCAGATAATTAAATATTGAATAGAAAATGGAAAACAAAACCCTAAAAAAATTAGTCAAAATTACTAAATGATTGCACATTGCACATTGCAAATTTATCAAGTATGTCCCTGTGAAAGATGTTTAAATCTATATGCATAGTTTTTGATCCAATTAAATTTTTTCAATGGAACTATTTTGATAGATTTCAATATTAAATACTGCTTAAAATAAATCTTCGATTTAAAAACTAACAGCTTCGGCGTGTTTATTGAATATTTATGTATAAAAATATCATTTTGCATATTACTTACCCATCATACGTAGTATAGGGTAAGTCTTGTAATCGTTTGGAAAATCGATTTTTTTTTCGGATTTACACGTTTTAGACACTGGAGATTCCGAAAAACATATTTTTAGAAAAAAAAAAATTGCCGGCCGTCTGTCTATGTGTGTCTGTAAACGCTCTATCTCCCGAACAGATTGAGATAGAGACTTGAAATTTGATTCTCGTTTCCAATTAAAATATATCTTTGAATTGAAATTTGAATGAAATACAGGGTCACGAAAAATCGAAGAGTGTGGTAAATAGGATTACAAATATCTCGGCAACTAATTATCAGATCGATTCATTCTTTATGCAAAATTGATGTTTTTTTATTGTCTTTTATATTCACTCCTTAAAATAAACAATTTCGAAATTTTTTAAATATCTTTTATCAGAACGAATATTTCGAGAGTCCCAAAAAACTTGTTCCGCATAATCGAGGTTACTGAAATTCAATAAGCTTCTTAACATTATTACAAAGTATATACCAAATTTCAAGTCTCTATCCCAGTTTGTTCAGAAGATTGAGCGTTTACAGACACACACAGAGACAGACGGATGTCAATTTTTTTTTTCGAAAAATATGTTTTTCGGAATCTTTAGTGTCTGAAACGTGTAAATTCGTTAATTTTTTTTTTCCGATTTTCAAAACGATTGCGAGACTTACCCCATACTACATATGATGGCTGAGTAAACAAAAACAAAAAATTGTCTTCTTACGAGCACCTTTACCACTAAATATCTATATTTTTTCGTGAATTTTTTATCTATACTAATATTATAAAGGAGTAAATCTTGTTTGTTTGTTTGTAGGGGGTAATCTCTGGAACTACCGAACCGATTTCAAAAGTGATGGTGGCAAATTGATGGTGACAACCCTGCTCCAACATAGGCTATATTTTATGTCGGTGCCACTAACCCCAGGGGGTGCAGGAGCAAAAAACGTTCTAAAATTGCGATTTTTCAGTTATCACACTGGCTGTCAAGCCCTGAGAGCTTGGCAGCCAGTTCTGTATGTATGTATGTACGTACGTAATGCGATAACTCTTCATAGAAATATCCGTTTTCCTTCAAATTTTGTTTATAGGTTCACTGTGTTGAGGCGCTTCCCTGATTAGTTTTCGGGATTGATTGGTTAAGTATAAAAGGGGGGGGGAACAAGGGGCTAATCCCCCCCCCCTTAATTTATATAAATGGGTTTTTCATGCAGAATTATTCCGTTTCCCTTCAAATTTTGTTTATAGGTTCACTGAGTTAAGGCGCTTCCCTGATTAGTTTTCGGGATTGATTGATCAAGTATAAAGGGGGGGAACAAGGGTCTAATCCCCCCCCTTAATTTATATAAATGGGTTTTTCATGCAGAATTATTCCGTTTTCCTTCAAATTTTGTTTATAGGTTCACTGAGTTAAGGCGCTTCCTTGCTTAGTTAAGTATAAAGGGGGGGGATCGGGGGGGGGTAATCCCCCCTTAATTTGTATAAATGGGTTTTTCATGCAGAATTATTCCGTTTTCCTTCAAATTTTGTTTATAGGTTCATTGGGTTAAGACGCTTCCCTGATTACTTTTCGGGATTGATTGGTTAAGTATAAAGGGGGGGAACAAGGGGCTAATTCCCCCCCCCCTTAATTTATATAAATGGGTTTTTCATGCAGAATTATTCCGTTTTCCTTCAAATTTTGTTTATAGGTTCACTGTGTTAAGGCTCTTCCCTGATTAGTTTTCGGGATTGATTAGTTAATATAAAGGGGGGGGGGGATCGGGGGGCTAATTCCCCCCCTTAATTTATACAAATGGGTTTTTCATGCAGAATTATTCCGTTTTCCTTCAAATTTTGTTTATAGGTTCATTGGGTTAAGACGCTTCCCTGATTACTTTTCGGGATTGATTGGTTAAGTATAAAGGGAGGAACGGGGGGCTAATCCCCCCCTTAATTTATATAAATGGGTTTTTCATGCAGAATTATTCCGTTTTCCTTCAAATTTTGTTTATAGGTTCACTGTGTTAAGGCGCTTGCATGATAATTTTCGGGATTGATTGGCTGAGTATAAAGGGGGAACTGGGGGGGGATAATCCCCCCCCTTAATTTATATAAATGGGTTTTTCATGCATAATTATTCCGTTTTCCTTCAAATTTTGTTTATAGGTTCGCTGAGTTAAGGCGCTTCCCTGATTAGTTTTCGTGATTGATTAGTTAAGTATAAAGGGGGGGGGATCGGGGGGCTAATCCCCCCTTAATTTATATAAATGGGTTTTTCATGCAGAATTATTCCGTTTTCCTTCAAATTTTGTTTATAGGTTCACTGTGATAAGGCGCTTCCCTGATTAGTTTTCGGGATTGATTGGTTAAGTATAAAGGGGGGGGGGAACGGGGGGATAATCCCCCCCCTTAATTTATATAAATGGGTGTTTCATGCAGAATTATTCCTTTTGCTGCAAAATTTGTTTATAGATTCATTGGGTTAAGACGCTTCCCTGATTAGTTTTCGGGATTGATTGATTAAGTATAAAGGGGGGGAACGGGGGGCTAATACCCCCCTTAATTTATGTAAATGGGTTTTTCATGCAGAATTATCCCATTTCCTTCAAATTTTATTTATAGGTTCACTGTGTTAAGGCGCATCTCTGATTAGTTTTCGGATTGATTGGTTAAGTATAAAGGGGGAACAAGGGGCTAATTCCCCCTTATCTATACTAATATGTAAAGTAGTAAAGATTGTTTGTTTGTAGGGGGTAATCTCTGGAACCACTGAAGCGATTTTAAAAGTGATGGTGGCAAATTAATGGTGACAATCCCTGCTCCAACATAGGCTATATTTTATATCGGTGCCACCACCCCCAGGGGGGTGCAGGAGCGAAAAACGTTCTAAAATTTCGATTTTTTGTGTACTGAAGGAGATAGAAGTATCAAATTTGGTATGGTAGTTACTTATAAGATGTAAATGCTCTCTAAGAACAAATTATAAAAACATTCGCAATTTAAAAGGGTGAGATGAGGAAGAAGCGTTCTAAAAACATTCTAAATTACAATTTCTATGGAATCTCTGAAACTACAGAACCGATTTCAAAAGTGATGGTGGCAAATGGATGGTGACAGTCCCTGCTCCAACATATGCTAATTTTTTTGTCGGTGCCACTGCCCGCAGAGGGTGCAGGAGCGAAAAACTTTCCAAAATTATGATATTTTCAATAATGAAGGGGTTAGGAACTTGACATTTTGTATGGTCGTTACTTACAAGATTTAAATGCTCTATAAGAACAAAATCTAAAAAAATTCGAAATTTAAAAGGCTGAAATAAGCAAAAAATTTTCTAAAAACATTCTAAATTACAATTTGTATGGAATGTCTGGAACTACTAAAGCGATTTCAAAAGTGATGGTGGCAAATGGATGGTGACAATCCTTGCTCCAACATAGGCTATATTTTATGTCGGTGCCACTACCCCGAGGGGGGTGCAGAAGCGAAAAACGTTCTAAAATTGCGATTTTTACGATGCTGAAGGAGCTAGAAACTTCAAGTTCGGCATGATTGTTATTTATAAGATCTAAAGGCGCTCTAAGAACAATTTCTAAAGAAACATGATCTAATGATTCTGCGATTTTTCAACTATTGAATTTCTAAAATTACCAAATTTCACAATAGAGTACCATAGCGAAACCTTCACGCGTAAAAAGATAATAATAAGGACGACGTGTCCTGACGTGTATATTGACTATAGCACGAGTCACAAATTATAGTATGCTTATTATTCTATTAAAATATAAAAGTGAATTATGAAATGTCAATATTTTGTTTGATTAAAGGTTCGTTAAGAGAAATTGACCAGCGTAGCGGGCGTAGCTTGCTAGTATAAAAATATAATTTCATATAACATCGGGTTAAATATAGAAAGCCATACATATTTGAGATTTTTAAAAATTTATATCACGTAACCGGGCAACGCCGGGTGGGTCAGTTAGTATTCAATAAATCTCCATTCAGATAATTAAATATTGAATAGAAAATGGAAAACAAAACCCTAAAAAAATTAGTCAAAATTACTAAATGATTGCACATTGCACATTGCAAATTTATCAAGTATGTCCCTGTGAAAGATGTTTAAATCTATATGCATAGTTTTTGATCCAATTAAATTTTTTCAATGGAACTATTTTGATAGATTTCAATATTAAATACTGCTTAAAATAAATCTTCGATTTAAAAACTAACAGCTTCGGCGTGTTTATTGAATATTTATGTATAAAAATATCATTTTGCATATTACTTACCCATCATACGTAGTATAGGGTAAGTCTTGTAATCGTTTGGAAAATCGATTTTTTTTTCGGATTTACACGTTTTAGACACTGGAGATTCCGAAAAACATATTTTTAGAAAAAAAAAATTGCCGGCCGTCTGTCTATGTGTGTCTGTAAACGCTCTATCTCCCGAACAGATTGAGATAGAGACTTGAAATTTGATTCTCTTTTCCAATTAAAATATATCTTTGAATTGAAATTTGAATGAAATACAGGGTCACGAAAAATCGAAGAGTGTGGTAAATAGGATTACAAATATCTCGGCAACTAATTATCAGATCGATTCATTCTTTATGCAAAATTGATGTTTTTTTATTGTCTTTTATATTCACTCCTTAAAATAAACAATTTCGAAATTTTTTAAATATCTTTTATCAGAACGAATATTTCGAGAGTCCCAAAAAACTTGTTCCGCATAATCGAGGTTACTGAAATTCAATAAGCTTCTTAACATTATTACAAAGTATATACCAAATTTCAAGTCTCTATCCCAGTTTGTTCAGAAGATTGAGCGTTTACAGACACACACAGAGACAGACGGATGTCAAATTTTTTTTTCGAAAAATATGTTTTTCGGAATCTTTAGTGTCTGAAACGTGTAAATTCGTTAATTTTTTTTTTCCGATTTTCAAAACGATTGCAAGACTTACCCCATACTACATATGATGGCTGAGTAAACAAAAACAAAAAATTGTCTTCTTACGAGCACCTTTACCACTAAATATCTATATTTTTTCGTGAATTTTTTATCTATACTAATATTATAAAGGAGTAAATCTTGTTTGTTTGTTTGTAGGGGGTAATCTCTGGAACTACCGAACCGATTTCAAAAGTGATGGTGGCAAATTGATGGTGACAACCCTGCTCCAACATAGGCTATATTTTATGTCGGTGCCACTAACCCCAGGGGGTGCAGGAGCAAAAAACGTTCTAAAATTGCGATTTTTCAGTTATCACACTGGCTGTCAAGCCCTGAGAGCTTGGCAGCCAGTTCTGTATGTATGTATGTACGTACGTAATGCGATAACTCTTCATAGAAATATCCGTTTTCCTTCAAATTTTGTTTATAGGTTCACTGTGTTGAGGCGCTTCCCTGATTAGTTTTCGGGATTGATTGGTTAAGTATAAAATGGGGGGGGACAAGGGGCTAATTCCCCCCCGCTTAATTTATATAAATGGGTTTTTCATGCAGAATTATTCCGTTTCCCTTCAAATTTTGTTTATAGGTTCACTGAGTTAAGGCGCTTCCCTGATTAGTTTTCGGGATTGAATTGATCAAGTATAAAGGGGGGGAACAAGGGTCTAATCCCCCCCCTTAATTTATATAAATGGGTTTTTCATGCAGAATTATTCCGTTTTCCTTCAAATTTTGTTTATAGGTTCACTGAGTTAAGGCGCTTCCCTGCTTAGTTAAGTATAAAGGGGGGGATCGGGGGGGGTAATCCCCCTTAATTTGTATAAATGGGTTTTTCATGCAGAATTATTCCGTTTTCCTTCAAATTTTGTTTATAGGTTCATTGGGTTAAGACGCTTCCCTGATTACTTTTCGGGATTGATTGGTTAAGTATAAAGGGGGGAAACAAGGGGCTAATTCCCCCCCCCCCTTAATTTATATAAATGGGTTTTTCATGCAGAATTATTCCGTTTTCCTTCAAATTTTGTTTATAGGTTCACTGTGTTAAGGCTCTTCCCTGATTAGTTTTCGGGATTGATTAGTTAATATAAAGGGGGGGGATCGGGGGGCTAATTCCCCCCCTTAATTTATATAAATGGGTTTTTCATGCAGAATTATTCCGTTTTCCTTCAAATTTTGTTTATAGGTTCATTGGGTTAAGACGCTTCCCTGATTACTTTTCGGGATTGATTGGTTAAGTATAAAGGGAGGAACGGGGGGCTAATCCCCCCCTTAATTTATATAAATGGGTTTTTCATGCAGAATTATTCCGTTTTCCTTCAAATTTTGTTTATAGGTTCACTGTGTTAAGGCGCTTGCATGATAATTTTCGGGATTGATTGGCTGAGTATAAAGGGGGAACTGGGGGGGGGGGATAATCCCCCCCTTAATTTATATAAATGGGTTTTTCATGCATAATTATTCCGTTTTCCTTCAAATTTTGTTTATAGGTTCGCTGAGTTAAGGCGCTTCCCTGATTAGTTTTCGTGATTGATTAGTTAAGTATAAAGGGGGGGGATCGGGGGGCTAATCCCCCCTTAATTTATATAAATGGGTTTTTCATGCAGAATTATTCCGTTTTCCTTCAAATTTTGTTTATAGGTTCACTGTGTTAAGGCGCTTCCCTGATTAGTTTTCGTGATTGATTGGTTAAGTATAAAGGGGGGGAACGGGGGGATAATCCCCCCCCCCCTTAATTTATATAAATGGGTGTTTCATGCAGAATTATTCCTTTTGCTGCAAAATTTGTTTATAGATTCATTGGGTTAAGACGCTTCCCTGATTAGTTTTCGGGATTGATTGATTAAGTATAAAGGGGGGGAACGGGGGGCTAATACCCCCCTTAATTTATGTAAATGGGTTTTTCATGCAGAATTATCCCATTTCCTTCAAATTTTATTTATAGGTTCACTGTGTTAAGGCGCATCTCTGATTGGTTTTCGGATTGATTGGTTAAGTATAAAGGGGGAACAAGGGGCTAATTCCCCCTTATCTATACTAATATGTAAAGTAGTAAAGATTGTTTGTTTGTAGGGGGTAATCTCTGGAACCACTGAAGCGATTTTAAAAGTGATGGTGGCAAATTAATGGTGACAATCCCTGCTCCAACATAGGCTATATTTTATATCGGTGCCACCACCCCCAGGGGGGTGCAGGAGCGAAAAACGTTCTAAAATTTCGATTTTTTGTGTACTGAAGGAGATAGAAGTATCAAATTTGGTATGGTAGTTACTTATAAGATGTAAATGCTCTCTAAGAACAAATTATAAAAACATTCGCAATTTAAAAGGGTGAGATGAGGAAGAAGCGTTCTAAAAACATTCTAAATTACAATTTCTATGGAATCTCTGAAACTACAGAACCGATTTCAAAAGTGATGGTGGCAAATGGATGGTGTCAGTCCCTGCTCCAACATATGCTAATTTTTTTGTCGGTGCCACTGCCCGCAGAGGGTGCAGGAGCGAAAAACGTTCCAAAATTATGATATTTTCAATAATGAAGGGGTTAGGAACTTGACATTTTGTATGGTCGTTACTTACAAGATTTAAATGCTCTATAAGAACAAAATCTAAAAAAATTCGAAATTTAAAAGGCTGAAATAAGCAAAAAATTTTCTAAAAACATTCTAAATTACAATTTGTATGGAATGTCTGGAACTACTAAAGCGATTTCAAAAGTGATGGTGGCAAATGGATGGTGACAATCCTTGCTCCAACATAGGCTATATTTTATGTCTGTGCCACTACCCCGAGGGGGGTGCAGAAGCGAAAAACGTTCTAAAATTGCGATTTTTACGATGCTGAAGGAGCTAGAAACTTCAAGTTCGGCATGATTGTTATTTATAACATCTAAAGGCGCTCTAAGAACAATTTCTAAAGAAACATGATCTAATGATTCTGCGATTTTTCAACTATTGAATTTCTAAAATTACCAAATTTCACAATAGAGTACCATAGCGAAACCTTCACGCGTAAAAAGATAATAATAAGGGCGACGTGTCCTGACGTGTATATTGACTATAGCACGAGTCACAAATTATAGTATCCTTATTATTCTGTTAAAATATAAAAGTGAATTATGAAATGTCAATATTTTGTTTGATTAACGGTTCGTTAAGAGAAATTGACCAGCGTAGCGGGCGTAGCTTGCTAGTATAAAAATATAATTTCATATAACATCGGGTTAAATATAGAAAGCCATACATATTTGAGATTTTTAAAAATTTATATCATGTAACCGGGCAACGCCGGGTGGGTCAGTTAGTATTCAATAAATCTCCATTCAGATAATTAAATATTGAATAGAAAATGGAAAACAAAACCCTAAAAAAATTAGTCAAAATTACTAAATGATTGCACATTGCACATTGCAAATTTATCAAGTATGTCCCTGTGAAAGATGTTTAAATTTATATGCATAGTTTTTGATCCAATTAAATTTTTTCAATGGAACTATTTTGATAGATTTCAATATTAAATACTGCTTAAAATAAATCTTCGATTTAAAAACTAACAGCTTCGGCGTGTTTATTGAATATTTATGTATAAAAATATCATTTTGCATATTACTTACCCATCATACGTAGTATAGGGTAAGTCTTGTAATCGTTTGGAAAATCGATTTTTTTTTTCGGATTTACACGTTTTAGACACTGGAGATTCCGAAAAACATATTTTTAGAAAAAAAAAAAATTGCCGGCCGTCTGTCTATGTGTGTCTGTAAACGCTCTATCTCCCGAACAGATTGAGATAGAGACTTGAAATTTGATTCTCGTTTCCAATTAAAATATATCTTTGAATTGAAATTTGAATGAAATACAGGGTCACGAAAAATCGAAGAGTGTGGTAAATAGGATTACAAATATCTCGGCAACTAATTATCAGATCGATTCATTCTTTATGCAAAATTGATGTTTTTTTATTGTCTTTTATATTCACTCCTTAAAATAAACAATTTCGAAATTTTTTAAATATCTTTTATCAGAACGAATATTTCGAGAGTCCCAAAAAACTTGTTCCGCATAATCGAGGTTACTGAAATTCAATAAGCTTCTTAACATTATTACAAAGTATATACCAAATTTCAAGTCTCTATCCCAGTTTGTTCAGAAGATTGAGCGTTTACAGACACACACAGAGACAGACGGATGTCAAATTTTTTTTTCGAAAACTATGTTTTTCGGAATCTTTAGTGTCTGAAACGTGTAAATTCGTTAATTTTTTTTTTCCGATTTTCAAAACGATTGCAAGACTTACCCCATACTACATATGATGGCTGAGTAAACAAAAACAAAAAATTGTCTTCTTACGAGCACCTTTACCACTAAATATCTATATTTTTTCGTGAATTTTTTATCTATACTAATATTATAAAGGAGTAAATCTTGTTTGTTTGTTTGTAGGGGGTAATCTCTGGAACTACCGAACCGATTTCAAAAGTGATGGTGGCAAATTGATGGTGACAACCCTGCTCCAACATAGGCTATATTTTATGTCGGTGCCACTAACCCCAGGGGGTGCAGGAGCAAAAAACTTTCTAAAATTGCGATTTTTCAGTTATCACACTGGCTGTCAAGCCCTGAGAGCTTGGCAGCCAGTTCTGTATGTATGTATGTACGTACGTAATGCGATAACTCTTCATAGAAATATCCGTTTTCCTTCAAATTTTGTTTATAGGTTCACTGTGTTGAGGCGCTTCCCTGATTAGTTTTCGGGATTGATTGGTTAAGTATAAAAGGGGGGGGGACAAGGGGCTAATTCCCCCCCCCCCTTAATTTATATAAATGGGTTTTTCATGCAGAATTATTCCGTTTCCCTTCAAATTTTGTTTATAGGTTCACTGAGTTAAGGCGCTTCCCTGATTAGTTTTCGGGATTGATTGATCAAGTATAAAGGGGGGGAACAAGGGTCTAATCCCCCCCCCTTAATTTATATAAATGGGTTTTTCATGCAGAATTATTCCGTTTTCCTTCAAATTTTGTTTATAGGTTCACTGAGTTAAGGCGCTTCCCTGCTTAGTTAAGTATAAAGGGGGGGATCGGGGGGGGGTAATCCCCCTTAATTTGTATAAATGGGTTTTTCATGCAGAATTATTCCGTTTTCCTTCAAATTTTGTTTATAGGTTCATTGGGTTAAGACGCTTCCCTGATTACTTTTCGGGATTGATTGGTTAAGTATAAAGGGGGGGAACAAGGGCTAATTCCCCCCCCCTTAATTTATATAAATGGGTTTTTCATGCAGAATTATTCCGTTTTCCTTCAAATTTTGTTTATAGGTTCACTGTGTTAAGGCTCTTCCCTGATTAGTTTTCGTGATTGATTAGTTAATATAAAGGGGGGGATCGGGGGGCTAATTCCCCCTCTTAATTTATATAAATGGGTTTTTCATGCAGAATTATTCCGTTTTCCTTCAAATTTTGTTTATAGGTTCATTGGGTTAAGACGCTTCCCTGATTACTTTTCGGGATTGATTGGTTAAGTATAAAGGGAGGAACGGGGGGCTAATCCCCCCCTTAATTTATATAAATGGGTTTTTCATGCAGAATTATTCCGTTTTCCTTCAAATTTTGTTTATAGGTTCACTGTGTTAAGGCGCTTGCATGATAATTTTCGGGATTGATTGGCTGAGTATAAAGGGGGAACTGGGGGGGGGATAATCCCCCCCTTAATTTATATAAATGGGTTTTTCATGCATAATTATTCCGTTTTCCTTCAAATTTTGTTTATAGGTTCGCTGAGTTAAGGCGCTTCCCTGATTAGTTTTCGTGATTGATTAGTTAAGTATAAAGGGGGGGGGGATCGGGGGGCTAATCCCCTCTTAATTTATATAAATGGGTTTTTCATGCAGAATTATTCCGTTTTCCTTCAAATTTTGTTTATAGGTTCACTGTGTTAAGGCGCTTCCCTGATTAGTTTTCGGGATTGATTGGTTAAGTATAAAGGGGGGGAACGGGGGGATAATCCCCCCCCTTAATTTATATAAATGGGTGTTTCATGCAGAATTATTCCTTTTGCTGCAAAATTTGTTTATAGATTCATTGGGTTAAGACGCTTCCCTGATTAGTTTTCGGGATTGATTGATTAAGTATAAAGGGGGGGAACGGGGGGCTAATACCCCCCTTAATTTATGTAAATGGGTTTTTCATGCAGAATTATCCCATTTCCTTCAAATTTTATTTATAGGTTCACTGTGTTAAGGCGCATCTCTGATTGGTTTTCGGATTGATTGGTTAAGTATAAAGGGGGAACAAGGGGCTAATTCCCCCTTATCTATACTAATATGTAAAGTAGTAAAGATTGTTTGTTTGTAGGGGGTAATCTCTGGAACCACTGAAGCGATTTTAAAAGTGATGGTGGCAAATTAATGGTGACAATCCCTGCTCCAACATAGGCTATATTTTATATCGGTGCCACCACCCCCAGGGGGGTGCAGGAGCGAAAAACGTTCTAAAATTTCGATTTTTTGTGTACTGAAGGAGATAGAAGTATCAAATTTGGTATGGTAGTTACTTATAAGATGTAAATGCTCTCTAAGAACAAATTATAAAAACATTCGCAATTTAAAAGGGTGAGATGAGGAAGAAGCGTTCTAAAAACATTCTAAATTACAATTTCTATGGAATCTCTGAAACTACAGAACCGATTTCAAAAGTGATGGTGGCAAATGGATGGTGTCAGTCCCTGCTCCAACATATGCTAATTTTTTTGTCGGTGCCACTGCCCGCAGAGGGTGCAGGAGCGAAAAACGTTCCAAAATTATGATATTTTCAATAATGAAGGGGTTAGGAACTTGACATTTTGTATGGTCGTTACTTACAAGATTTAAATGCTCTATAAGAACAAAATCTAAAAAAATTCGAAATTTAAAAGGCTGAAATAAGCAAAAAATTTTCTAAAAACATTCTAAATTACAATTTGTATGGAATGTCTGGAACTACTAAAGCGATTTCAAAAGTGATGGTGGCAAATGGATGGTGACAATCCTTGCTCCAACATAGGCTATATTTTATGTCGGTGCCACTACCCCGAGGGGGGTGCAGAAGCGAAAAACGTTCTAAAATTGCGATTTTTACGATGCTGAAGGAGCTAGAAACTTCAAGTTCGGCATGATTGTTATTTATAACATCTAAAGGCGCTCTAAGAACAATTTCTAAAGAAACATGATCTAATGATTCTGCGATTTTTCAACTATTGAATTTCTAAAATTACCAAATTTCACAATAGAGTACCATAGCGAAACCTTCACGCGTAAAAAGATAATAATAAGGGCGACGTGTCCTGACGTGTATATTGACTATAGCACGAGTCACAAATTATAGTATCCTTATTATTCTGTTAAAATATAAAAGTGAATTATGAAATGTCAATATTTTGTTTGATTAACGGTTCGTTAAGAGAAATTGACCAGCGTAGCGGGCGTAGCTTGCTAGTATAAAAATATAATTTCATATAACATCGGGTTAAATATAGAAAGCCATACATATTTGAGATTTTTAAAAATTTATATCATGTAACCGGGCAACGCCGGGTGGGTCAGTTAGTATTCAATAAATCTCCATTCAGATAATTAAATATTGAATAGAAAATGGAAAACAAAACCCTAAAAAAATTAGTCAAAATTACTAAATGATTGCACATTGCACATTGCAAATTTATCAAGTATGTCCCTGTGAAAGATGTTTAAATTTATATGCATAGTTTTTGATCCAATTAAATTTTTTCAATGGAACTATTTTGATAGATTTCAATATTAAATACTGCTTAAAATAAATCTTCGATTTAAAAACTAACAGCTTCGGCGTGTTTATTGAATATTTATGTATAAAAATATCATTTTGCATATTACTTACCCATCATACGTAGTATAGGGTAAGTCTTGTAATCGTTTGGAAAATCGATTTTTTTTTCGGATTTACACGTTTTAGACACTGGAGATTCCGAAAAACATATTTTTAGAAAAAAAAAAAATTGCCGGCCGTCTGTCTATGTGTGTCTGTAAACGCTCTATCTCCCGAACAGATTGAGATAGAGACTTGAAATTTGATTCTCGTTTCCAATTAAAATATATCTTTGAATTGAAATTTGAATGAAATACAGGGTCACGAAAAATCGAAGAGTGTGGTAAATAGGATTACAAATATCTCGGCAACTAATTATCAGATCGATTCATTCTTTATGCAAAATTGATGTTTTTTTATTGTCTTTTATATTCACTCCTTAAAATAAACAATTTCGAAATTTTTTAAATATCTTTTATCAGAACGAATATTTCGAGAGTCCCAAAAAACTTGTTCCGCATAATCGAGGTTACTGAAATTCAATAAGCTTCTTAACATTATTACAAAGTATATACCAAATTTCAAGTCTCTATCCCAGTTTGTTCAGAAGATTGAGCGTTTACAGACACACACAGAGACAGACGGATGTCAAATTTTTTTTTCGAAAAATATGTTTTTCGGAATCTTTAGTGTCTGAAACGTGTAAATTCGTTAATTTTTTTTTTCCGATTTTCAAAACGATTGCGAGACTTACCCCATACTACATATGATGGCTGAGTAAACAAAAACAAAAAATTGTCTTCTTACGAGCACCTTTACCACTAAATATCTATATTTTTTCGTGAATTTTTTATCTATACTAATATTATAAAGGAGTAAATCTTGTTTGTTTGTTTGTAGGGGGTAATCTCTGGAACTACCGAACCGATTTCAAAAGTGATGGTGGCAAATTGATGGTGACAACCCTGCTCCAACATAGGCTATATTTTATGTCGGTACCACAACCCCAGGGTGTGCAGGAGCAAAAAACGTTCTAAAATTGCGATTTTTCAGTTATCACACTGGCTGTCAAGCCCTGAGAGCTTGGCAGCCAGTTCTGTATGTATGTATGTACGTACGTAATGCGATAACTCTTCATAGAAATATCCGTTTTCCTTCAAATTTTGTTTATAGGTTCACTGTGTTGAGGCGCTTCCCTGATTAGTTTTCGGGATTGATTGGTTAAGTATAAAAGGGGGGGGGGACAAGGGGCTAATTCCCCCCCCCTTAATTTATATAAATGGGTTTTTCATGCAGAATTATTCCGTTTCCCTTCAAATTTTGTTTATAGGTTCACTGAGTTAAGGCGCTTCCCTGATTAGTTTTCGGGATTGATTGATCAAGTATAAAGGGGGGGAACAAGGGTCTAATCCCCCACCTTAATTTATATAAATGGGTTTTTCATGCAGAATTATTCCGTTTTCCTTCAAATTTTGTTTATAGGTTCACTGAGTTAAGGCGCTTCCCTGCTTAGTTAAGTATAAAGGGGGGGATCGGGGGGGGTAATTCCCCCTTAATTTGTATAAATGGGTTTTTCATGCAGAATTATTCCGTTTTCCTTCAAATTTTGTTTATAGGTTCATTGGGTTAAGACGCTTCCCTGATTACTTTTCGGGATTGATTGGTTAAGTATAAAGGGGGGGAACAAGGGGCTAATTCCCCCCCCCTTAATTTATATAAATGGGTTTTTCATGCAGAATTATTCCGTTTTCCTTCAAATTTTGTTTATAGGTTCACTGTGTTAAGGCTCTTCCCTGATTAGTTTTCGGGATTGATTAGTTAATATAAAGGGGTGCGATCGGGGGGCTAATTCCCCCCCTTAATTTATATAAATGGGTTTTTCATGCAGAATTATTCCGTTTTCCTTCAAATTTTGTTTATAGGTTCATTGGGTTAAGACGCTTCCCTGATTACTCTTCGGGATTGATTGGTTAAGTATAAAGGGAGGAACGGGGGGCTAATCCCCCCCTTAATTTATATAAATGGGTTTTTCATGCAGAATTATTCCGTTTTCCTTCAAATTTTGTTTATAGGTTCACTGTGTTAAGGCGCTTGCATGATAATTTTCGGGATTGATTGGCTGAGTATAAAGGGGGAACTAGGGGGGGGATAATCCCCCCCTTAATTTATATAAATGGGTTTTTCATGCATAATTATTCCGTTTTCCTTCAAATTTTGTTTATAGTTTCGCTGATTTAAAGCGCTTCCCTGATTAGTTTTCGTGATTGATTAGTTAAGTATAAAGGGGGGGGGATCGGGGGGCTAATCCCCCCTTAATTTATATAAATGGGTTTTTCATGCAGAATTATTCCGTTTTCCTTCAAATTTTGTTTATAGGTTCACTGTGTTAAGGCGCTTCCCTGATTAGTTTTCGGGATTGATTGGTTAAGTATAAAGGGGGGGAACGGGGGGATAATCCCCCCCCCCTTAATTTATATAAATGGGTGTTTCATGCAGAATTATTCCTTTTGCTGCAAAATTTGTTTATAGATTCATTGGGTTAAGACGCTTCCCTGATTAGTTTTCGGGATTGATTGATTAAGTATAAAGGGGGGGAACGGGGGGCTAATACCCCCCTTAATTTATGTAAATGGGTTTTTCATGCAGAATTATCCCATTTCCTTCAAATTTTATTTATAGGTTCACTGTGTTAAGGCGCATCTCTGATTAGTTTTCGGATTGATTGGTTAAGTATAAAGGGGGAACAAGGGGCTAATTCCCCCTTATCTATACTAATATGTAAAGTAGTAAAGATTGTTTGTTTGTAGGGGGTAATCTCTGGAACCACTGAAGCGATTTTAAAAGTGATGGTGGCAAATTAATCGTGACAATCCCTGCTCCAACATAGGCTATATTTTATATCGGTGCCACCACCCCCAGGGGGGTGCAGGAGCGAAAAACGTTCTAAAATTTCGATTTTTTGTGTACTGAAGGAGATAGAAGTATCAAATTTGGTATGGTAGTTACTTATAAGATGTAAATGCTCTCTAAGAACAAATTATAAAAACATTCGCAATTTAAAAGGGTGAGATGAGGAAGAAGCGTTCTAAAAACATTCTAAATTACAATTTCTATGGAATCTCTGAAACTACAGAACCGATTTCAAAAGTGATGGTGGCAAATGGATGGTGACAGTCCCTGCTCCAACATATGCTAATTTTTTTGTCGGTGCCACTGCCCGCAGAGTGTGCAGGAGCGAAAAACGTTCCAAAATTATGATATTTTCAATAATGAAGGGGTTAGGAACTTGACATTTTGTATGGTCGTTACTTACAAGATTTAAATGCTCTATAAGAACAAAATCTAAAAAAATTCGAAATTTAAAAGGCTGAAATAAGCAAAAAATTTTCTAAAAACATTCTAAATTACAATTTGTATGGAATGTCTGGAACTACTAAAGCGATTTCAAAAGTGATGGTGGCAAATGGATGGTGACAATCCTTGCTCCAACATAGGCTGTATTTTATGTCGGTGCCACTACCCCGAGGGGGGTGCAGAAGCGAAAAACGTTCTAAAATTGCGATTTTTACGATGCTGAAGGAGCTAGAAACTTCAAGTTCGGCATGATTGTTATTTATAAGATCTAAAGGCGCTCTAAGAACAATTTCTAAAGAAACATGATCTAATGATTCTGCGATTTTTCAACTATTGAATTTCTAAAATTACCAAATTTCACAATAGAGTACCATAGCGAAACCTTCACGCGTAAAAAGATAATAATAAGGGCGACGTGTCCTGACGTGTATATTGACTATAGCACGAGTCACAAATTATAGTATCCTTATTATTCTGTTAAAATATAAAAGTGAATTATGAAATGTCAATATTTTGTTTGATTAAAGGTTCGTTAAGAGAAATTGACCAGCGTAGCGGGCGTAGCTTGCTAGTATAAAAATATAATTTCATATAACATCGGGTTAAATATAGAAAGCCATACATATTTGAGATTTTTAAAAATTTATATCACGTAACCGGCAACGCCGGGTGGGTCAGTTAGTATTCAATAAATCTCCATTCAGATAATTAAATATTGAATAGAAAATGGAAAACAAAACCCTAAAAAAATTAGTCAAAATTACTAAATGATTGCACATTGCACATTGCAAATTTATCAAGTATGTCCCTGTGAAATATGTTTAAATTTATATGCATAGTTTTTGATCCAATTAAATTTTTTCAATGGAACTATTTTGATAGATTTCAATATTAAATACTGCTTAAAATAAATCTTCGATTTAAAAACTAACAGCTTCGGCGTGTTTATTGAATATTTATGTATAAAAATATCATTTTGCATATTACTTACCCATCATACGTAGTATAGGGTAAGTCTTGTAATCGTTTGGAAAATCGATTTTTTTTTCGGATTTACACGTTTTAGACACTGGAGATTCCGAAAAACATATTTTTAGAAAAAAAAAATTGCCGGCCGTCTGTCTATGTGTGTCTGTAAACGCTCTATCTCCCGAACAGATTGAGATAGAGACTTGAAATTTGATTCTCGTTTCCAATTAAAATATATCTTTGAATTGAAATTTGAATTAAATACAGGGTCATAAAAAATCGAAGAGTGTGGAAAATAGGATTACAAATATCTCGGCAACTAATTATCCGATCAACTTCATATTTTATGCAAAATTTATATTTTTAACTGCTTTTTTATATTCACTATTTAAAATAAATAATTTCGAAAATTTTTATATACCTTTATCAAAACGGAATATTTCGAGAGTCCGAAAAACAATAGTTCCGGATAATCGAAGTTACTTCTTTCCATTATTACATACTAAGTACATACCAAATATCAAGTACATACTAATTATCTCAATTTGTTCGGCAGATAGAGCGTTTACAGACACATACACAGATACAAAGATACACACGCAGACAGACGGACGGCAATTTTTTTTTTTTTCTAAAAACATCTTTTTCGGAATCTCCGGTGTCTGAAACGTGCAAATCCGTCAAAATTTTTGTTTTGATTTTCAAAATGATTACAAGACTTACCCTATACTACGTATGATGGGTAAGTAAAAACCATATATATATTTTTTAACTTTAAATTCTAGTAGATTTTTCACAATGTATTTTAACAGATACAAAATATTATAATATTCATGTTTCTAAATTATTTTTAAAACCATAAAAGAATTAAGGAATTGAACTGAAGTTTTCAAAAGTGAACTTTATTTTAATTAGATTGTATAAAAAATAAAAGATTGTGATGTTTAGAAGAAATAAAAGTTACGAAAAATTAGAAAAGGATTGTTCAATGTTCAGATCGTTGCGACAGTCAATATGACGTCAGCGTTTATCACGGTATTTACTTTATAATATAGATAATAAATACGAGTTGTAATTTTTTTCCAACTCAGTGTATGGTTTCGTTACCAATCAGTATGACTGTGTTAAAATAATTAAATAGATTATCTGTGTTTGTTTATGCATTATGATAATAACACAATAATTTGAAAAAAAATATTCACAAAAAAGGGTTATCAGAGTTACAGTCTACAATTTATCGAAAGTTTCTATTTCATATCGGATCACCTCTCAGATATTTCGCAATATCAACTCATTTGAATTGTTTAAATAATGCGAGTATATTATTTTTTATCATTAGGCAATGCCTGTTCCTTCACGAGTAGGTAGCTGTTTTGTTATAATAACGACACTTATTAAGATTTGAATGTGAAAAGATAGGTGTATGCAAAATAACATAAATACATTTGCGAAATAAAACTAAATGTATTTCCAAGCAAAATTATTACTTAACACGCGAGTATTGGCGCATTTACTGAAGTTAAAAACTAAGTAGTATGTTTTAGTAAAAATGTAATTATTTAGATTACACAGTTCTTCCATTAAAGAGATGATATGCCCAGAAACCTACGAAAAACACTTTTATGAAATAAGACAAAAAATATGTTTATTTAGGTGGATTACTTAGAGTGTGTGTATTGTCGCTTATACTAAAGAAAGAATTAAACATTTTGATCTCACTGGCAATAATCCATTGTAATTTTTTATTATTTTAGTGTTCCGGTTGAAATAGAAAGAAATGTTTTATAATGATGTAAAATAATGAAGAAATTGTTTTATAATATTTTAGCTCTTAATGCTTTTGCAAATTTTTATGTGCATTACGAATACCTACTATCAACAAGCTTAACAGTTTGCTAATTTATCTTGATAGTACAGAAACACTAATATGCTCTGGAAAATGTTATTCCCTTTAAATTGGAAGAAACAACTGCATTGTTAAAGAGGATAAAAGTGATAAATGAATCCGAATCCTTGAAGAGATATTTTAATTTGGATTTTACTGTCCAACTCAGTTGTGAAATAAAATATATAAATTTATTTGAAAACTGCTATATTGAACACATAAAAATACTGTCTCCATTAAACAGGTTTTTTTTGTCAAGAACAAACACATCTGGTGAAATTAAACTAATTTACGAGCTTAAATAATTGGTAACAGCTGAAGAGTAAAAAATGGTAAATATAGAGGCTTGATTAAAATTTGATTTTTGTTGATTCGTGAGCGCATACATCTACTTTTAGTAAACTGACTCTATGGAAATCTAGAATGCAGTGAGTTCATACGTGTTTTTTGCATTTAAATAGAAAGATATATTTATCAAAACAATTTCTTGAAATAAATATATTTGTATTATAACGAAATGTATAAAACTTTTCTAACGATGTACTATTTTTGTTACGTAATTTAAAATTAAAATTTAAGAAATAATTAAACGTTGATTATTTTTATAGATTTATAGTTAGACTTCATTTCATACTGAATTATATTTGCTAATGTACAATTGAGATTCCGAATGGTTCAAGGAATTATATTTTATTTTACAGTTGTTGCAACTTATTCAAAATTAATAAAAACATCAAGCTGTTTTTAATTTATTATTAATCATATATTTATTGAAATATAAAGACTTAAAATTCTTATTCAGAACTCAAAATTATGGAAACAAATTGATTTAGCTGAAGTATAAAAAAACTGACTGAACGTGTTAAAGTCATTTCAGTGTTATTGTGGAATGTTTTTAACTTTTATGAATAATTCTAAAGATTGAGAACATTCTTGTTTCAATATTCGCAACATCATTGAATTCAGTTGGATTTGAATTTTTTTAATGCATTAAAAGTTATGATGTAGTTGTTGCAATTTATTAAGCATAATGAATATCTATAAATGTGCATAAACTTCTTATGATTCTTGACTTTATGAATTTGTCCAAGAACACATCTAAAAGAAGTAAACTGGTTAAATTATGGGATACTTACCGTAAGTAATTTTAAGCGACTAACCTGATTGGTGTAGCAATTACTCTAAATAAACTACTCTTTTTAAAATCAAATTTTCAGTATAAAACAATATGTATAAAACTGAAAAAACATTAAACATTTCGATCTCATTAGAAAAAAATATTACTTTAGTCTTTAGTTATATTATTGTATTAGTTGAGATAGAATGTAATGTTTTATAATATTGTAAAATAATGAAAAGTTGGTATATAATGTTTTACTTGTTAATGTAGATAAGCATTTTGATGTGCATTAAGAATATGTACTAACAACAGTCATAATGAGGATAAAAGTAATAAATTAATCTGAAAACTCAAATAAACAAGAATACAAAAATATTTATTTTAATTTGAATTTTACTGTCAAGAATTATTTATCAAGAACAACTGTCAAGCAACTAAAACATGTAAATTTACTTGAAAAATTCTAATTTGAACAAATATTTTATGAAAAAATATTGTTTTCTTTTAAACCGATTTGTATTGTCCAGAATACAACCCAATTAATTAAAACTGATAAAGTGGTTAACTGCAAAGTTAAATAATTGGCAACAACTGAAGCGTAAAAAGCTAGTAAATATTTAGTTTTAAATAAAATTTGATTGAAGTTGATTCATGCGTATATAAGTCTTCTTTTATTAAACTTATCCACACGAAAACCTAGAATGCAGTGAGTTCAAATCTACTTTTTGCAATAAAATAGAAAGTGATTTTAGCAAAAGAATTTTGCGAAATAAACATATTTATAGTACATAACGAAAAATATAGAATTACTCGAACAATACAGTATTTTCATTTCTTTATATGATTCTTAATTCAACATTTAAGACATAATTAAATGTTATTTATTTTTAATGCTTTATATTTAGGCTTAATATCATTCTGAATTAGTATTCGGCCTTTAATTTCTAACACACGATTCAGATTTAGAATGCTGCAAGAAATTATTTTTTTATTTTAAAGTTGTAGTTTATTCATAAAATATAAAAGACATTAAAGAGTTTTAACTTATTTTTTATAATATATCTATTGAAATTTAAAGGATCACAATTCTTATTCATAACTCAAAATTATGGAAACAGATAAAACCGCAGTTATTGGATTATATGTCCAGAAGCAAATTTTCTCTCTTGGATCAGAAGAAAAAATGAAACCTTACATATCAAGTAAAACCAATATCCATGGTAGAATTATGTTTACGCTAGCAGATTATCTTACGAAATATTCAAAAAAATTCGATAGAGTTTCTTTTCGTTTCACAGATCAAGTAAATTATGTATATCCGAATGGTACATTGGCGGGAATAATGGGAATGGTAAATCGATCAGAAATTGAAATTGGCGTTCAACCATTTACAATGGACGAAAAAACCACAAAGATGATGGATTTCTCGTATCCGTATAAGCTTCATTCTTCAACATTTGTGGCTCAGAAAACAGAATATAAACCCGAGAGTTTTGGCATTTTTCAAACATTTTCATTGTCGCTTTGGATAGCTATCATCTCAGTTTTAATTGCGATGTCTTTGGTATATCACGTCACTTTGAGAAGAAGGTATTCATTTGATAAAATTTTGCTTCACACTTTTGCGGTTTTGTTAAGGCAGAGTTCTATTTTTACACTGTCATCAGAGACAGAAAACTTGCTCGTCTTTTCCTGGGTTGTAGGAGCAATGTTTCTTTGTCTGGCTTACGATTCCGTATTTCTGTCTTTCCTTACATTACCTCCTATCATTAAAATTAAAGACGTTCCACAGTTAGCCAAGGTTGTAAAAGAAGGACAATATCACTGTATAGCGATTCAAGCAGCAGTTTTGTTTCAACATTTATTACGCTCAAAACAAGAAAATTTAAGAATAATTGGTCAAGACCTTAAGACTAATAACTTAAGTAATGGAAATACTATTAAAGATTTTTTTCACGATAGAAGCAAACAAAATCTCGCTTTTCTAGTAGATACAAATGTCATTGATGTTTTCAAAGTAGGAAAAAAATTCATCACTGAAGACCGTTTCCTTCAAATCATGGCTGCAATGCCTGTCCAAAAAGATTTTTGTTGCAAAAAAATGTTGGACAAATTCATTCATAGATTTATGGCTTCGGGATTGTATTTCAAGTATCAGAATGATGGCATGTTTTTACTCCGTATGCCACTTTTACTCGAGTACGAGGAAAAAGACACTAGTAAGAGAAAATTAATCCTTACAGATGTTGCTCCTGCGTTGATATTTTTAATTTTTGGATATATCATGTCTTTTTTAGTTCTTATCGTAGAAATATTATCACATGATATGAAGAAAGTGGATCGTTTGAAGAAAAATATAAAAAGAAAAATTAGAATCGTTTACAAAGAAGATTGTATGTAATTAAGTTTGAAAATTGAATGGTAATTACTTTGTTCGCAGAGTACCAAATCTTATTACATTTTGCAGACGTGTATAAAAATATTATGATACTTTCGTATAATTAGAACTGGACTGAACTGTACTATGTATTTTGCTCTGATAATATCACATTGGATTACTTTTTTTTTATACGTGACTACTGTCCAATGAAGATTTTGTATGATTAGTTCTGCACCAAATTACAGATTGATCTTATGGTATGAAATTCGCGTGAGGAGATTTTAGCGAAAAAGAGCACATCCGAGGACGTCAAACACGTTAGAAATCCCCCGCCTAACGCTTTCATTTTCCTGCACGAAATTTTATTTCTTCCTTTGGAGTCGGGAAGGAGATATATCCACCAAATGAAAACAATAGGCGACTTCAAAATCCTCATTATTCTCTACTCAATATTTTTGCTTGTATTTTCTAAATTCGGGGATGCTTCACATATTGATAATAATATTGCAGAACTTCCATTGCTGAATTTGTAAGAAATATTTGAACTGTATTGTTATTTTTCTTCGAGATTATTGTTATTCTTTATAAGATAATTGATAAATCCCTTGGTAAATTACTTATTACAAACACTAGTGCATCAATACTTATTTTTAAAAAAGCATGTTTTTGTCATTATTTGCATTCTAATATATAAAAATATTGAATATCTTTGTTTTACTGTGCTTTTCAATTTTAATAAAGAGAATTTATAGTGAACATTTTAAACATTTTAAAAGCGTTAAGATGTAACGTAATTAATAATCTGCTCATAAAAAAGTAAACAGAGTAAAGTAATAAATTATACTATCGATTCATTAATTTATATGTACTAATTTGTGTATTTCCGAGAAGTTTGCAAGATATTTTTCTTTTACCAAACATATTTTAAAATATCGTTTTTATTGACAAAGTGTCACACTTGCTTTTTGTTTCACCATGTTTGTATTTTTCTGCTCTTTGGGTGCAACTTACTAGGCGTTCTTTTTCTTTTTATTTTCCTGAATTACATACGAATATTAAACTGTATTGTAGTTTTTTATGTATTATTTATATAAAAAATTTAATTAAATTAATAAAGCAAAAAATATAATAAAAATAATAATAATAAAGTGGAAAATAATGTATATGTGGAAGGTTTTGAGTCCTGAACAATGAGACGTTCTAAAAAAACTTTTTCAATATAAAATATCCTGGAAAACAAGTCTTATTCACAGAGTTCAGTTGCATCAAGCAAGAAGTGTTAAATTACTTAAACAGTGTGTGTAAAAATTTATAATTTTATTGTTTTAAGTGTTTTTTAAAAATGATATTTAAAATGACATTTCATGGAAAATCATTTAACTTAAAAACATAAAATAAATCCATGTTTGAATAAATTTTAATTTGTTAATATTTTTCATATGTATCTTTTTCACCATATCTTCCGAAGCTTAGTTATGACAGATAAACATTAAAGTTGCAGAAGAGACATTTTTTTTGCCATATAAAATAAACATTGAAATGGAAAAATGACAAAAAAATTTCATAAAGGCAGCTCCCAAAGCTCAAAAACAATTGGAACATAAAATTTTAAAAAATAGGCGTAATTCAATTGGAAATAATATAATGGAAAGGAATAACTACAGACATAAGGTAAAGAAAACTTCTTAAAAAAAAGTCTAATTATTCAGAATCTAAAAAGAAAATCAAGACAGTCATGATTGGTTTTGCTTAATTTGTAAGAAAAATAAATTAGCAGAAATGATTCAGTGTTGAGAATGCCAAATATGTCCCAATGTTGTGTGCGCTGGAATAAAAAATGAACCACAGAAACTCATGCGTAAGCCTTGCATCACTTCTTACATGATATTCAAGTAACTGACAATTAGTTCCATAATTTCTATTCTTAATTACTAATTTGCTAGAACGAAAAATGGTAAAAATTTAATAGGAAAAGGCTGTTAGTTTTTTGGTTTTTTATCTCTATATATTAAAATAAGACGATTTTATGATTTTATGATTTTGAGCTTCATAGCAGGTATTCCGCTATAAGTACACGAAGTTTCAATTCTATAGGTTAAATAGTTTCAGAGAACCGGCTCTGTGACCGACAGACAACGAAGCGGGAGTAATGGAGTTTCGTGAAACCCTAAAAATTAAAAAAATAATTTTAAACAATATATCATATAGATATGTCAAATTACCATATGATAAAAAAATGTACCTAGGGAAAATGTAAATAGGGTTTCGTGAGATGAACGATACCCTAAAAATTAACAAAAGAAATTCATGTGTAAGCCTTGCATCACTCCTTACATAATATTCAAGTAACTGACAATTAGTTCCATAATGTCTATTCTTAATTACTTATAACTTTGATTTATATTTTGAATATATTTTGATTTAAAACAATTACTCTTACTTTCAGACATTTGACTTTATTATATTTCATTGCTGTTGTTTTGTTTGATTATTTCCTCAATCGCAAACTTCGCTTTTAATAAAATTAGTTATATTCCCTACTCATTAAAACAGCCTAATATTGTTTTGGTCCTACTCAGGCGACCAGTCGCTAAATTTGGACCACTGTTGACAAAATTTTCAAATTAAAATAAAACTTAAGATTTTCAAAAAGAAATTGTACTAAAGATTTATTTAGTTAATAGATGAAGAAATTCAACACCTGTAGTGATATTTTGCGGATATTACAAAAATGAAGCAAGTTACACCTGGAAATATGTGAAGTGGTCCAAATCCGGCTACTCTTCCCTATATATAATTCCATTTCCAAAAAGTATCTCTTTTAAGCTATCCTTTTTATTAATATCAGAGGATCCAACCCGAACTTCCCGGGTTACAAAACTTACTGCCTGGGGCAGAAAACATAAGAGAAAACCATACATATATATATATATATATATATATATATATATTGTAATGATAGACTAATAGATTTTTGAAATTTAATTTATTTTAAAAGATACAAATTTTTATAAAATTCATGCTTCTAAATTATTTTTAAAACCATAAAAAAATGAAAGAATTCAGATGAAGTTTTCAAAGAAATTGCATTTTGAAGTGCATTATTTTTTTATTTGATGGAGTAAAAATTAAAAAAATTGTCATGCTTGGAAGAAATTAAATTTGCGAAAATGATAGAAAAGGATTGTACAGTTCGTTGCGACAGTCGATATGACGTAAGCATTAACTGCGGGTTTTTAATTTATAATGTAGATAATCAATACGAATTGTAATTTTTTCCAACTGAGTTTAAGTTTTCCTTACCAATCAGTATGATTATGTTAAAATAATTAAATAGATTATCTGTGTTTGTTTATTATAGTTACTCAATAATTTGAACGAAAAACAAAAAGACATTTTACAGTTGACACTTTACAATTCAGCGATTGCTTTTATTTCATATCAATCACTCTTCAGATATTTCACAATAACAGCTCATTTGAATTGTTTAAAAAATATTTTTTCATCATTAGGCAATGTTTATTCCTTCAAATCTAGGTAACGTTTTTGTTATAATAAACACACATATTCAGATTTAAGCGGTTTTGCATAAAAGAGGTCGTGTATGCAAAATCAGAAAAACACATTTGCGAAATCATACTAAATAGAATGCAAAGCAAAATGATTACTTAACACATGAGTATTGTCTCATTTACTGAAGTTAAAAATAAGTATTACGTTTTAGTAAAAAAGTAATTATTTAGAATACATAGTTCTTCCATACTTCCATAGTTACTCAATAATTTGAACGAAAAACAAAAAGACATTTTACAGTTGACACTTTACAATTCAGCGATTGCTTTTATTTCATATCAATCACTCTTCAGATATTTCACAATAACAGCTCATTTGAATTGTTTAAAAAATATTTTTTCATCATTAGGCAATGTTTATTCCTTCAAATCTAGGTAACGTTTTTGTTATAATAAACACACATATTCAGATTTAAGCGGTTTTGCATAAAAGAGGTCGTGTATGCAGAATCAGAAAAACACATTTGCGAAATCATACTAAATAGAATGCAAAGCAAAATGATTACTTAACACATGAGTATTGTCTCATTTACTGAAGTTAAAAATAAGTATTACGTTTTAGTAAAAAAGTAATTATTTAGAATACATAGTTCTTCCATTAAAGAGATGATATGCTCAGAAACCTACGAAAAACACTTTTATGAAATGAGACTAAATATATGTTTAATTAGTTCGATCCCTTCAGGTGTGTGTTGTGTATTGTCAAATATACAAAAGCAAATATTAAACGTTTTGATCCCATTGGCCGTAATTTTTACTGTAGTGTTTGATTATTTTATTGTATCAATTCGAACAGAAGGAAATGCTTTATAACGTTGCAAAATAATGAAACAGAAATGTTTTATAATGTTTTAGTTGTAAATGTAATTGAACATTTTGACAGGTATTATGAATACATTCTTTCAACAAGCATAGCAGTTTGTTAATTTATATTGAGTGCACAGAAAGACAAACAAGCTGTGAAAAAGGTTATTTCCTTTAAGTTGGAAGAAACAACAAGAAAGAAATAAGGAAGATAAAAGTGATAAAGTAATCTGAAAACTTACAGAGAAAAAATTCTAAAAACGGTTATGTATTTTAATTTGGATTTTACTTTCTGAACTCAGAAATGAACTAAAATATGTAAATTTATTAGAAAACTGCTAAATTGAATAAGTAAAAATTTTAACAATTCGAAAATTACTGTTCTCTTTAAACCAGTTGTTACTATCGATAATAGATCTGAAGTAATGAAAACTGATAAACTGGAAAATTACAAGCATAATTAATTGGTAACAGCTGAAGCGTAAAAAACTGGTAAATATGTAGCTTTAATTAAAATTTGATTGTAGTTGATTTACGCGTATATAATATCTTCTTTTATTAAATGACCCCACACAAAAAATTAGAATGCAGTGATGAAATAGAAAGTGAATTTTTCCAAAGGAATTTCATGAAATAAACATATTTACAGTATGACGAAACATATAGAACTATTCTAAACACGACATATTTTCGTTACTTTATTTGATTCTTAATTCAATATTTAAGATATAAGTAAAAGTTGCTTGCTTTTAATAATTTATATTTACGCTGACTATCACGCTGAGTTATAATATTCTGTCTATAATTTCTTACATGCGATTCGAATTTGAAATACTTCAAGAAATTATTTCTTATTTTAAAGTTGTTGGAGCCTATACATAATTAATAAAGACATCGAAAATTTTCAATTTATTTTTGATAATATATACATATTGAAAATTAAAGGCTCACAATTATTATCAAAATTCAAAGTTATGGAAACAGATAAAGTCGCAGTTATTGCATTTTATGTCAGGAAGAGAATTTTATCTCAGGGATCTACAGAACAAATAAAAGCTTACGTATCAAATTAAAAAAAAATCTATGGTAGAATTGTATTTACGCTTGCAGATTATCTAACAAAATATTCAAAAAAATTTGATAGCGTTTCTTTTCGTTTCACAGATGAAGTAAATATTTTATTTCCGAATGGTACATTGACGGGAATAATAGGAATGGTAAATCGATCAGAAATTGATATTGACGTTCAACCATTTATTATGAACGACGTAAGCACAGACATAGTGGATTTCTCTTACCCGTACAAACTTAATTCTAATACATTTGTAACTCGAAAAACAGAATATAAGCCACAGGTTTTTAGCATTTTCCAAACATTTTCACTGCCGCTTTGGATAGCTATCATCTCAATATTAATGGCGATGTCTTTGTTATATTACGCCACCTTGAAAAGAAGATATTCGTTTGATAAAATTTTACTTCACTCTTTTGCAGTATTGTTAAGGCAGAGTTCTATTTTAAAACCATCATCAATGATAGAAAACTTGCTCGTTTTTTCGTGGGTTGTAGGAGCAATGTTTCTTTGTCTGGCTTACGATTCCGTATTCCTGTCTTTTCTTTCATTCCCCCCCATCAATCAAATTAAAGACGTGCCACAGTTGGCCAAGGCTGTAACAGAAGGACACTATCACTGTATAACGACTACACGATCACCTCTTTTTGAGCTGTTATTAAAATCCAAAATTGAAAATTTAAGAAAAATTGGACGAGACCTTAAGACGATTATGTTAAGTAACGGAAATACTTACCAAGATTTTTTTGACGATAGAAGCAAACTAGATCTCGCTTTTCTAGTAGATACAGATGTTGTTGATATATTGAATGTAGGGAAAAAATTCATTTCTGAAGACCGTTTCCTTGAAAGCATGGCTGCAATGCCTGTCCGAAAAGACTTTTGTTGCAAAAAATTGATAGAAACTTTTGTTCGTAGATTAATGGCATCCGGACTGTATTTCAAGTATGAGAATGATGCATCATTTTTAATTCGTATGCCACGTCTATTCAAATACGAGGAAGAAGACACCAGTAAAAGAAAATTAACCCTTACAGATGTTGCTCCTGCGTTTATATTTTTAATATTTGGACACGTCATTACTTTTTTAGTTCTTATCGTAGAAATATTGTCAAATCGTTTGAAGAAAAATAAGGAAAAAGAAGAAAGAGATTCGTATGCAAAGCAGATTTTAGGTAATTAGCTTTGAAATTTGAATTGTAATTACTCTATTTTTATATTATCAAATCTTATAACATTTTGCAAATGTTGTATGAAAATAATACGAAAATTTCGTATAATTAGCATTGCACTGTATAGTACTATGCATTTTACTCTAAGAATGTATCATTGCATAAAATTTTTAAAAAATGTATGAGATTTATGTAATGGAGATTTTGTTTATTAATTCTGAATCAAAATACATATTTATCTTTCTCTTGTATTTCATGAATTCGGGAAGGAGGTGGGGGGGAGGAGGGGGCTTCACATATATTTAATAAGATTTCAGAACTTCCGTTGCTAAGTGTATAAGAGACATTTGAATTGTATTAATGTTATTTTTAATGACTATTATTCTGTATAACGGTAATTGATAAATTAATGTATGGCACGTGGAAATTATTACAAACTCTAACACATCACTAATTATTATATTTAAAAAAACATGTTTTTGTAATTACTTGCATTCTAATTAATAAGAATTTTAATGTTGAATATCCTTGTTTTTCTGCGTATTTCAATTTAAGAAAGAAAAATATATATTGAATATTTCGAACAATTTAAAAGCGTTAAAATGCTAAATGTGTTATGCTGAATGAAATAGGTGCAAGTAAGTATGTTGGTAAAATTAAAATATATGTTATTTCGTATATTTATTAATGAATTACTTATAGTATTAGTTCTAAAGCTTATGCATGGAAGTTGAACAGTTGAAAATACTTTCATTTTTTATTATGGCAATAACCAGGAGTGGAAACATCCACAAAAGAAAAAAAAGAGAACAAATTATCTGGCTTTCTAGGTGCATTTGTAATTATATAAATACTTAGCATCTATAGTTGACGTCTAGTCCGTCTGTCTGTCCGTTTGTCCGCATATAACAGCGCAAAAACTACCCAACCGACTGGTTTGAAATTTAATATATATTATCGTTGTAGAATTTTGTCGAGTCATTTCAAATTTTATGAAAATCAAATCAAAACATAAAAAGATATTAATAAAAGTTTTCTTTATTCTATTAAATCCTATGGTACGTAATCTATATAATAAAAGCGCAAGTCATGTGACTGAGGAAAACAAATACGGGCAAGCCACATCCTTTTTTTATATGCCAGGCGGCCATTTTTATTCAAAATTATTTTTACAAATAAAATTGCATAAAAGTTACATTTTAGAAAGATTGTTGAAAAAAAATGTTTGTGTGAGAGATAAGTCACACTAAAAAATGTATAGATTCTGGGATAACTTCAGTGGAAATTACGTTAACAGCCGATTATCTCAAACCATTAGAGTAAATAAACACAGGAGTTCATTATGAGTCATAAAAATATTTAAACCATGGACGTAATCATCCGCAAAGCAAGATCTCCATGGTGAATTTTACAGTGCTGCCTGGTGTAGAAAAATAAATTAGCATTTGTAAATGTGGCATACGTAATAAGAAGAAAAAAAAGGCATGCTCATTTCGCTTATAGCAGACGATACAACTCATTTCACTGAAATAATAAGGATGATTTTTTTACATAGTGAAACTAGTTATAAAACGAACGCACCTCCTATGTCACGTTTAACGTACAATTTCCAACTTATTTTATTTTCTTTTAGATTATGAAAATATTTGTTTCAGAATGATTGTAAAATAATTATTAATATGCAAATAAAAACTGAAATAAAATAAATTTATAATTTATACTATCAATTAATAAATTTACCTGGACTAATTTGTGTAATTCCGAGATGTTTACTAGTTATTTTGCTCTGTTGAAACGTCTTTAGAAATATTGTTTTCATTATCACAAGTGCTTTAATTTTTATCAGGTTTATACTTTTGTCTGTACTTTGGCTGCAATTTAGTAGCCGTTTCTGTTTTCCTTTTTCCGGAATTATAAATGCACGTTAAACTGTTTTGTAATTTTTTTTCTTTAGGACAATTTATATGATAAAAAATTAAATTAATTAAATTAATAAAAAAAATAATGATAAAGCGAAAATAACGCATTTGTGGAAAATTGGGAGCTCTGAACATTCTAACATGTGTTTATGTTGACATTGTTGTGTGTAACATGAACTCACGACATATTTTAATAAATTTTCTCACAAGTTTCAATATAAAAGATGTTGGAAAAAAAGAAATGTTGCTCACAAAATCCAGTTACATGAAGCAAGAAGTATCTTTAAATAACTTCAATACTGCATGTAAAAGATTATGGAATTTAGATTATGTTTAAAAAAAAATTACGTGACATTTTATGGAAAATCATTTACGATAACAACATAAAATAAATCCATGTTTTAGTAATTTTCAACTTATTAAATATTTTCTTTATGTATTTTTCCCATATGCTTTTTCCCAGTATTAAAGAAAAATTTTAATTTAGAAACTAAAAAAATTACTTTTCGGTTACTGAAAAGCATGTTCTTTCGTTAAAGCAATTTATGAGTTTAGCTGTATCCGATCAATATTAATGTTGCAGAACAAATAATAATAACAATAAAAACAAAATCCAAAAAGCAAATACTCAGATTTTTGACAATGTATTTCCCTACATCATTTGCATAAGTATCATTGAGGAATTTATTTTCTGCAGTGAAAATTTATTGCAGTGAAACCTGGAGCTTAGTGAACGTATTACCACGGGCTTGTCAGTGAGAGAGTTAACAAAATGCTCATGAGCTTCGAAATTCCATTTGGTATTTTAAATCATTCTTGAAAATAAATTTTCCTTAACACTTTGACCACCGGCAATATTGTACGAAAGCAATGGAAAAACGAAGCAGTAAATCATGTACTTGCTTGTAAAAGAAATTTCATAATAGGCTTTGCAAATAAAATCTAGTTAAAACAAACGTAAAAATAAATAAATAAATAAATAAATAAATATTGGACATCCTTGTTTTTCTTCACATTTATTTTAACAAAGCATATGTTTACAATATATTATTATTATATAGATTACAAGAACTTAAGTTAGGGACGCCACAAATCTCGATGGAACAAGAGTATGGAGTATATGTGCGGGATGAGATAAACATTTCCTCACAAATATGGCCGGACGAGGCGAAGAGTTTGAACACCCCTGCTTCAAAGCCAAAGTTTGAGAAAAATCCTGTGACGTGTCATATTTATTTGCATAATACCGAAATGTATGTGATTCGCATGCCAATTGAGCGTTGAGTGGAGTCGGTGTGCTTGTTAAACGATATTGCATAATCCACATCCTCTACTTATTTTGTTACGAAAGTTGTAAGGATAGCCTAAACCAACCAGGACTTGAACTGGTGTCCTCTCATATTTTAATCACGCACGAGACCACTGTGCCAAGGGATGTTCTGGAGTGTAACCTTTTCTCTTTTTTTCCGAGTTATGTCACTTTACAAATTTGGGAGTTACGAACACAATAAATGTGCATTTTACGCCTTCTATTTTTAACATTACTTTACGGAAGGTGTCTTCTCTTTCTAAATGGATGCTGCTGAACAACTTTGTAACTGACTCTTTTCCCGTATCTCGTACCGTTTTTTATATAAGAGCGCTAATTTCAAATTTAGCCGCCAGGTGGCACTGTAAGCTGTTTCCTTGCGTAGCGCATGGCAACTTTACTATACCTAGACCCCACTTTTATGACTATAGCTCTTGCCTTTCAGTAATTATTGGGGGTGATAACGGACTTTAGCGGGCACACTGTATATATATTATATATTCATCGAATGCTATTAATACTTTTTGATAGCATATATTGAAATATCGATACTTCTTCAACCTTAAAATTTACGCTTTCATTCAATCCGATATATATTTCCTAAAATTTTGCAGTAAATACTCGGTAACTGGCCACCCTTATAAATATAGGGTTTTTTCATTTTAATATAATTATTTCATAATAGATATGGTCTAAAATCTCGATAACTCGTTATCCTTATAAATCAATATCTTTTGCAATGAAATATCATAAATGAGTTGTACATATGTGTTAAAAATTCGACAGCTCGAAAACACCTACACTGATTTATATTAATCGAATTTCCTAAATATTTTGATGTTATATGCTTAAAAACCTCGATATTTTCTTACCATCATAAAACTTAGCTGTCATTCAAGCAAATACTTGTAACTCAGTATGAATTTCCACTGATACCTCGATAACTCGTCAACTTCATAAATCTTTTTTTATCCAATCGAATGGCATTAATTTATTATACGTATGCATTTAAAAGTTTGATAACTTGTCCCTTTCATAAATTAGTGTTTTTATTCATTGAATATCATTTATACATTTATATACACTAAAACTTCTATAATTTGTCTATTTTTTAAATTTATTTCTGTACAATCGTCTATCAAGATTTATGAAGATGGCGGGTTACCGAGATTTATCTGAAATAATTACGGAATTATTAACATTAGACTCAATGAAAACATACTTTAAAGAGGGTAGCGAGTTTCACTGTACATTATTAAAATAAAAATAGCATTCTATAAATATAAACATTGTTTTTGAGATGAGGAATATCGAGATTTTAGAAGGTGTTTGTTCTCCAAAAAATATTTTACCTGCGAAACTATTTAGAAACTCATTTGTAAACGCAAAATTACAGGCATGACTATTAAAGTCACTTGGATACGAATAATCTTTTTTTCTTTTTCTTTTTTTTTTTTTTTTGCATTTCTCGACAAATGAGACATTTTGAGTAATAAGCTATTGCTGTCTCATAACGACATTTATCGTGTTGTCACGTCCAGAGATTCGATTCAAAAGACCAAATTTGACAGGATGTTTTGAAAAAACTTCTGTCTTCATCGAAAAAAATGGAAAACTATTCAGTTAGTCCAGGGTAAATGTACATGTTACCTTGCAAAAGGTCGGGAAGAAGATTTTTTTTCCCGACTTGTATATAATGATGCCAACATGTAAAAACTGAATTATCCAACAAAATTTCCTAAGAGAGAATTTTCTGTGGCCAAAAAACAACAAAATTTTGGGACATTTTTGTTGTTTTTTAAATATTTCGAGACCCGTTGTTGTAGCGTATTATTTTTTAATTACAATCTTAAAGAAGATAAAATTCTCTACAACTTTTTTATCTTACAACTTTTTTATACACTCAATAAACAGACATATTTTATATTCAATAAATCTATATAATTTAACAAGTAGGGGAGAGTGTGAATGAATAAGACAATTTTCATATTTAGACATGTGCTAATAAGTTACTAAATACTGAAATATTCTTTTAAAAAATACTTTAAAATTAACAATTGTGCATACTTAAAGTTGCTTTAAGTATGACAATTGTTAATTTTAAAGTATTGTTTAAAAGAATATTCCAGTATTTAGTAACTTATTAGCACGACAGTTTCAATAAAAGAAATCGCGTTTAATTTTAATATTATTTTTATACTGCATACATACTATTCATTTTATTCTGTAAACAGTTTATTCTACAGTACAATGGTACATTTTATTTACCAATTATTAATGACATATGTTTTAATGTTTTACTGTTTAAAGTATAACAAGCATTGGATTGTAGTTCCATATAAAAGGGAGACTCAAAAGATAAATATATATTATGCAACAAATATTTTTTACCTTATAAAATATCTACAATAAAAATGACAACAGATTATTTCATTAACTAATATTATGTATGTATATCTCTTGTAAAATTTAAAAATTATAACAAATAAAATATTTGAGATCACTATTTTCATAAAAATGAGCAAAATATTAGTTTTAGTAAATATTATCAATATTTTTTCACTTATATTATGCAAATATATCAAGAGATTATAACATTTTAACGTTCAAAAATATATAATTTTAAGATTTTATCTATTAAATGTTTTAAATCTCAAACAGAGAAACTTACTTTTGGTTGTTGAAAAATACGCTTTGTGGAGTATTCTATTCTTCTGTAATATGTACTGATTTGAAACTATATCTGTTAAATGATCTCAGTGCTACCATTTATCAAATGGAATACTAAGTTATTTTTTATTATAGATCATATAAACATTTTTTCTACATTCATCCCTATATCATTCAAGTCCACTTTCCCAAGGTACGCAATATGACTGTATAAGTTAAATAAGACAAAATGTATTTTAATAATAATAATTTCTACAGGATATTTAATAATACTTTTGTGTCTTTGATGGGAGGATATATCAGGATCATGTTCCTTTAGAGCAGCGGTTCCCAAACATTTAGACCGACGTACCACTAAATAGTAAGTTCATACTTCAGCGTACCCCTAGGTAACAAACGTAAAGCTAATATAGAAAATTCTCTAAAAAAGAACCTGCCTAAAACTAAATATATCTTCGGTCTTTTGTTTCCGTCATAGCAGGTCTTATTGTACTTAAAAATGAATGATTACATTACTAAATTGGTACTAAGATTGACTGCTTCATAATAACCTTCAAGTAAAAAGTACTATCACCATTAAATTTTAATAATGCATATAGTATCAAAATACAGTGTTTTGTTGTAGGAAAAAAGCCACAATACTTAATGACATATTGGCACACACTGATTCATATACTGGTATTGTAATACGATGCATTGTATATTTTATTCCATGTACCAGTACCGGCCTTCTGCGTACCAGTAGCCATAGCTTCACGTACCATAGTTTGTAACAACCTCTGCTCATTGTATTTTTTTCTTTTTCCCAGGCAGTTGTTTGTCGTCCGATCCCTCCTCCCCATACCCACTCTCTCTATAACAAGCATGTAAATTGGAAAAATAGTCTCATTTTTGAAAGGCCGTACTGCACTTACGAAATAGGGTGTACAAATGAAAGATACTTTACTGCTATCAATATGTAGAAATTGGCAGCCGTGATTGAATCCGTGCGGAACATTTGAAACATCGGGACAAAACTACGTTTTCACGGTTTTTAAGAAAAAAAGAGAAAAATGTCTTATTTTTGAAATGCCGTACAGCGTTTGCTATTGAGTGTATAAAAAAGTTTTAGATATAAAAGTTGTAGAGAATTTTGTCTTCTTTAACATCATAATTAACAAATACTACGCTACAATAACGGGTTTCGAGATATTTAAAAAACAGCATAAAAAGTCCCAAAATTTTGTTTGTTTTTTGACCACAGAAAATTCTCCCTTGGGAAATTTTGTTGGATAATTCGGTTTTTACATGCTGACCTCAGTATATACAAGTCAAAAAAAAAAAATCTTCTACCCGACCTTTTGCGAGGTAACACATTTTTTTGGTACATTTCAACCATGACCAAGTTTTATAGATTCTGAATAACAGCATTTTCCATTCTCAAGCGTTTACAAAAAAAAAGAATTTAGAAATGTGTTAGATAGTAGCCAGTTTAGACTTGAGCCCAGCCTTAATAATATTGAACCGGATAAAATCGCATATGTATCAGAGCTAGGAAGATAAATAATTGAAGTTTTAGTGTATATATATATATATATATATATATATATATATATATATATATATATATATATATATATATATACAATACATACCTGTGATGTCAACAAATACCTTCACCCCATTAACTTTGCAGCACGAACTATTGAACAGAATGATAAACAGACTTTTAGAAAAAAAACTGAGTGAATATTGATTCGTGATATGTTAAAAGAGAAAGTAAACGCACTTCTGCAATTTGTTATTTTTATTTATTATCAGTGAGGATGACTTATAGTTCATAAACTAAATTAGTTCAGTCTCCTAGTTATTGCGATATCTTTATGAATTTTCGAGATATTCAACTGCTCGTTTATACTAGTTGCTCTATAACGTTGTCTTCTTAAAACTTTTCGGTCAAGTTCGCGCATGCGAAGTTAACAAGTATTTGATACAACTATTCATATTTCATTAAATATTTAATAAAATTATATTCTCATTATGAATTGTGTTGTTTCTACTATTTTTTAACAAATTTAAAATCCCTGAATGCTATAAAAAAACATGCAAAACTTTCTTTCACTTTTTAAAGAAATCATCATATCTCCATGAATATGGATGATATTATTATGAACTTAAATGCTGTACACTATGTACATAGTCATAGGCTCCAGCGACGTATCATTTCGTGCTTTTTATTTTCAGGCTGAACACAATTTTTTTTTTCTTCAATTTGTTTTTGGTCCCCTAATTGATCTCGTGATCAAATCTTCATTGTAAAATGTGAGGTCAAACATTTTCTTTATATTCTCGAAGTTCAAAAAGAAGTCGTCAATTTCTTTAGATATTATAATATTGAAAGTGTCCGGGGATTTTTGGTTATATAGTATATATATCTTAAACGCAAAATACATATTATTAAAAATTTTGATTAATTTTAACCGTGGATTAGCTTGTACTTTAAAAATTCGGACTTCACTAAAACCTACACTGAGAAAAATTACACTTTCAAATCTGAGTAAATAGATTTTTTCATTTTGTTTCAAATAGGACAACCCAATGCTTCCCATTCTGAAATACCGGAAATACTCAGAATATTGAAACATGGACATACTCAAAACTGCGCACAAAGAGGTCAGTTCATACTCATTTCTGAAACATGGACATACTCAAAACTGCGCACAAAGAGGTCAGTTCATACTCATTTCTGAAACATGGACATACTCAAAACTGCGCACAAAGAGGTCAGTTCATACTCATTTTTAGCACTTTCCAACCTAGTTGAAAAGTGTTTATGACTTCGGTTTGTCTGGCGGCCGTACTCTAACTCCCGTAAATATGCTCGGATTGCTCTGCAATTTTTATATGTTATTGTCATTATGTCTAGCATGTTCTCTATTTCAACGGACGTGTGTAGCACTTATAGTTTTTTTACAGGGACACTCAAAAGAATTCCGTTAAATTGCGGTCTATGGTGAAAAATCATTTGCGGTTTATTTAAATAATGTTTCACTATTTTAAACGCACTGAAATTTATATATATCACTAAGGTGCATTAGAAGAAGCTTAATATGGAATACGGTGTGCATGGCACTTATAGTTACTTTACAGGGACAGTCAAAAGAATTCCGTTACATTACGTCTAGGGAGAAAAATCGTCTGCGGTTTATTTAAATAATGTTTCACTATTTTAAACGCATTTAAATTGATATATATTACTAAGGTGCATTACAAAAGGATTACTACAGAATAGTGTGTGTATAGCAGTCATCGTTCATTTACTGGGGCACACAAAAGAATTCTCTACTGTCTGTTAACAATCATTCCTGGAAGTGCGTTTTAAGTTACTGAACGCGATTTTGATTTTAACTCGCTTTTTGCCTATTACGTGGTGTGTATAAAATCTGTAGATCCTATGCAGGACAGCACAAAAGTTCGCGAACACATTTCCGTTTATTGACAGAAACTCCAGAAGGATAATTTTAAACTGTGCTACGCGTTTCCTAACTAAACTAAAATTTAGCTAAATCTATAGATAAATTTAGCTAAATTTATAGCTTTAATCTATAGATCGTATACCGGGCTGAATAAAAGTATTCGGATATTTTTCCGAATATTGTATCTGTTGGAAATTCCTGAAAATACGTTTTTAAATATGTTATACGTTTTCCAAATTGTTTACTTAGATGTTATCTTTTAGCTTATTAAACGGTATGTTTTGTAAAATTATTTTGGAAGCGTTGGGAAGTTTTACATAATCTATGCTTGACGCATGATTTTTCGTTCTTGTTGAAACATGGGCACACTCAAAACTGATTAGAATCAGTTCAAACTGATTTTTGAAACATTGAATTACTTAAAACTGAGCACATAGAAGTCAGTTCATACTCATTTTTGAAACATGGACATACTCAAAAAATGATTAGAATCAGTTCAAGCTCATATTTGAAACATGGAAATGCACAAAACTGAGCACATAGAAGTCAGTTCATAGTCATTTTTGAAACATGGACATACTCAAATAGGAGCACATTATGTTTTAATTCTTGAGTGTGTGCATTTTTTCAGAAATGAGTATATGCATGTTTCAAACTTGAGTCATTTTGATTCGGAGCCATTTTGACTATGCGACATACTCAGATTTGGGTATTTTTCGCTCAATTTTGAAAATGTTGTTTTTAGAGTGTAATAAGAAAATGTTTTGAAATTGGAGAATATGGCATAATCGGAGTGTCTTATAATTTCTGGCAATGATGTTTTTTCAACAAACGAAAATAATAGCTACTCTGTTGCTAAAAACGGAGAATATATATAGTTCCCATTTCCAAAAATTCGTTATTTAAAATTATTCTTTTAGGTAGATTTCGTCAGAAATACTACCTATTTCATTCTCCCTTAAGTTGGAATTTTTGAAAAAGTTTTGCAGATCTACACCGATCATGACTCCCAGAACACAAAACCACCCCCAGTTAAAAAATTTATATCTATCTATCAATCAATCTATCTATCTATGTCACTTTTTTTTATGGACACGATAACTCCCATAATTCTGCACAAATCTCTTCCAAACTGATACATAAAATCAAGGGGCATAAAATCTCGGTCAAGTTCGTTAATGGGCAAAATTGAACCAATGGGTGGGGAGGAAATGGGGGGCTTTTTGTGAAAACAGAAAATCCCCCATAATTTCTTAATTATGATACGTATCGAATCCGTTTTACTTCTAGGAAAAGGGCCGAAAATTTATGTACGACAGATTTTTGATATAAAAATTGGCCCCTAGTGGGGGGAGGGAGGGGTGGTTTTAGAAGTAATAAATTCATAACTTTGTCAATTCAAAAGATATCAAATACGCTTAAATTTATTATAAATCCTCTTAATATTATCTAAAATTTTTATACTGACAAGTTTTTTATTGGACCAACCCTTATAGCAAAAAAAAAAAAAAAAAATAATAATAATAATAATTTAAAAAAAATATCCCTGCCGGATCCTCCTCCGAACAAGTTAGGTTTCGGAGTGGGCGTTTCCAAATGCCGCATCATGGCAAAAAGATAATTTCTACCGCAATTCTCAACAAACATGCGCCCCACGGTCTGCGTCTTCGAAATCTACCTGTGCCTGTAGGCCGAGCCGTCAGGGATTTTTTTTATAAATATCAGATGATCCAACCCGTGCTTCCCGGATTACAGAGCATACTGCCAGGTGCATAAAAGAAAAGTAAAAACCATTTTCTTTTCTTTTAAATCCTAATAGATTTTTCATATTTAAGTTATTTTAACAGATACAAATTTTTATAATATTCATGTTTAAAAATTATCTTTAAAATCATAAGAATTGAGTGAGTTGAGACGCAGTTTCGAAAGAAATTGCATTTTTTTTTCTTTTTTGTTGCAAAAAATAACAGATTGTAATGTTTAGAAATAATTAAATTTGTGGAAAATTAGAAAAGGTTTGTGCAGTTCGTTGCGACAGCGGATCTGACGTCAGCATTAATTGCGGTTTTACTTTATAATATAGATAATCAATACAAGTTGAAATTTTTCCAACTGAGATTTCCTTATCAATCAGTGTGATTGTATTAAAATTATTAAGTAGATTATCCGGATTTGTTTATGATAGCAACCCAATAATTTGAAATAAAATTATTCACAAAAAGGAATATTTGACATTTCACTGTCAGCAGCTTACAATTCATTAATTGATTTTATTTCATATCAGACCACTCTTGACATATTCCACATTAACAACTCATTTTAACTGTTTAAATGATGTGTTTTGTTTTATCATTAGGCAATGTTTACCCCTTCATCAATAGGTAACGTTTTAGTTATAATAAAGACTATTATTCAAATTTCAGTGTTTCTCCAAAAAACAGATGGTAAATGCAGAATCACAAAAATACGTTTGCGAAATCAAAATAAGTATAATGCCAAGCAAAACGATAATATAACACGTGAGTATTGGCGCATTTACTGACGTTAAAAATAAGTATTATGTTTTAGTAAAAATGTTATAATTTATTTACATAACACAGTTTTTCCATTAAACAGGTTATATGCCTAGAATTCTATGAAAACCTCGCTTATGATGTGAAAATAAATATGTGTTTAATTAGCTCGATTACTTAATATGTGTGTATTGGCGAATATACTAACGCAAATTAAACATTTTGTTTCCGTTGTCAATAATCATTACTGTAGTTTTTAATTATTTTATTTTATCACTTGAAAAAAAAGTTTTATAATGATGTAAAATAATGTTTTATAATGTTTTAGTTGTTATTGCTGTTACACATTTTGATGTGCATTATTTATACCTACTAACAACAAGCAGTTTGGTCAAAGACAAACATGCTCTGAAAAAAAAAAATATTTTCTTTAAATTGGAAGAAACAACAACACAATTAAAGAAGATAAAAGTAATAAACGAATCTAAAACATTAATAAAATATTTTAATTTGGATTTTACTGTCTAGATTTCAGATGTGAACTAAAATATGTAAATTTATTTGAAAACTGCTAAATTGAACACCAAAAATCCGAAAAATACTGTCTCCTTTGAACAGGCTTTTATTGTCAAGAACACGTTTGAAGAAATTAAAAGTAATAAACTGGTAAATTACAAGCTGAAGCATAAAAATTTAGTTTTAATTAAAATTTTTTTTTGTTGATTCATGCGTGCATAATTCTTCTTTTACAATACTGAAAGTATGGGTAACTAGAATGCAGTGAGTACATATGGGATTTTTGCAATATGAAGCGATATTTAGCAAATAATACATGAAATTAACATATTATTAATATAATGAAATATATAGATTTGTTCTAACGATGTGCTATTTTCGTTATATAATTGGATTTTTAATTCAATACTTAAGAAATAAAATTAAACTTTGATTATTTTTTGTATTCATATTTAGACTGAATATGTTATTGCGTTTTAAACTATACACACACACTGCTGGTTCTTAACTAAAAACACTTAACTAAAACTAATGGACTGTATAAAAGCGGATTTATTCACATAACAAACAACAAAAAGCGAGAAATCACACGGCTTATTCTATAACATTCTTTTCACATTCCAAAAAACAAGAAGCAAAACAGAACACTGAGTGTTGCCAAACGTGGAAAGTAAGAAAAAGAAACTTACATAAATTTGGAGGCCGTGAAACCTAGGAGCATGCATCTTTACCTAGCTGCAGACGATACTTACATAAACAGAATATCATACTAAAATTATATTCTGATTACAATTGCTAACATACTGCTGACATATAGAAGGGTCCAAGAAATTATTTTTTATTCTACAGTTGTTACAACTTATTCTTAATCAATTAAAACAACAAACTGTTTTTAATTTATTTTTGATAATATATTTATTGATAATAAAAGACATACAAATTGTATTCAGAACTCAAAATTATGGAAACAAATTTATTTAGCAGAAGTATAAACAAATGACTGTAAATCTAAATGTTATTTCAGTGTTGTTGTGGAGTATTTTTCATTGTGATGAATCATTCTAAAGATTGAGAACATTCTTAAACTATTTCATTTTCAATATTTGAATTAACACTGAAGTCAGTTGGATACGAAGTTATTCTTAAGTATTGAAAGTTATGATGTAGTTGGTGGGGTTTCTTTTAAGCATAATCATCTATAAATGAGCATAAGATTTTTAAAAATATTGAATGACAAGTAGATAATTATTCGTCAAAAAAGTATCACAAAACAGACTGTTACATTTTAAGAATGCAGTTAAAAAGAGGAAACTGTTTAAATTACGGGATACTTAACATAAATCCGCTTAAAAGAATAACTTGACAGGTGTAGATATTCTACGAGTAAATATTTTTTAAATCTAAATTTCAGTACAAAATAACATATATAACAAATGAAATAATTTTAAACTTATTGATTCCATTAGAAACAGTTTGTTTTATTATATTTTCGTATAAGTCAAAATAGAAATAAATGTAGAATAACAATTTGTTAATTTATCTTGAATGTACATAATGACAAATATGCTACGAAACGTCCTTTATAAAGGAAAAAAAAACAAGGCACGAATAAAGATAACAAAAGTGAAAAATTAATCCGAAAACTTAAAAAATCAAAAATCCAAATATTGTGATCTATATTATGTTGGATTTAACTGTCAAGAGAAAAGATGTGAACTTAAACATGTACTGTATTTGAAAAATGCTAAATTGAAAAATTATTTTCTGAAAAATATTGTTTTCTTGAAACCGGCTTTTATTGACAAGAATACATCAGAAATAATTAAAACGGACAAATTGGAAAATTAAAAGCTTAAATGATTGGTAACAGCTGAAAAGTAATATTTAGATTTAATCAAAAATTTGATTGTAATTGATTCATGCACCTATAAGTCGTCTTTTATTAAACTGACGTCATACAAAAATCTAGAATACAGTAAGTTCAGATGTGATTTTTGCAATGAAATAGAAAGTGATTTTTAGTAAAGGAATTTCGTGAAATAAACATATTATAAATATGTTATTATAAATATGTTACGTTCTACATAGTATAATGCAAAAAATAGAACTGCTCTAATGATGAAGTATTTTTGGTATTTTATTTGATTCTTAATTCAGTATTGAAGAAATAATTAAACGTTGTTTGTTTTCAATGATTTATATTTAGGCTCCATATCCAAGCACAATTAATATTATTAATATCTAAGAAACTATTCATATTTAAAATGATTCAAGAAATATTTTTTTATTTTAAAGTTGTTGCAGCTTGTTCATAATTTATAAAGATATCAAATGTTGTTAATTTACTTTTGATAATATATCCCTTGAAAATTAAAGGTATTCAAAACTGAAAATAATGGAAACAAATAAAGTCGCAATTATTAGATTTTATGTTCAAAAGCATATTTTACAGAGATTTCACGAAATAATAAATACTTATTTATTGCATAAAATGAATACAGATGGTAGAATTCTATTTACGCTTGCCGATTATCTTACAAAATATTCGAAAAAATGCGCATGAGTTGAATTTTACATCACAGATCAAGTAAATAAAGAATTCCCGAATGGTACATGGACGGGAATAATGGGGAAGGTAAATCGATCAGAAATTGCTATTGGCGTTCAACAAATTATTATGGACGAAGAAAGCACAGAGATAGTGGATTTCTCTTACCCGTATAGACTTTATTCTACTACATTTGTGACTCGAAAAACAGAATACAAACCACAGATTTTTGGCATTTTACAATCATTTTCATTGCCGCTTTGCATAGCTGTCATCTCAATTTTAATCGCGTTGTCTTTTGTATATTACGTCACCTTGAAAAAAGTATTCATTTGATAAAATTTTACTTAACGTTTTTGCGATTTTGTTAAGGCAGAGTACTATTTTAAAACCGTCATCAATGATGGAAAACTTGCTCGTCTTTTCGTGGGTTGTAGGAGCAATGTTTCTTTGTCTGGCTTTCGATTCTGTATTTCTCTCTTTCCTTACATTTCCCCCTATAACTCAAATTAAAGACGGGGCACAACTGGCCAAAGCTGTAAAAGAAGGACATTATCACTGCATAGCGGCTCGACAATCAGCTATTTTAGAGCTGTTATTACAATCAGAACTCGAAAATTTAAGAATAATTGGACAAGACATTAAGACGAATAACGTAAGTAGCACGAATACTTTCAAGATTTTCTTAACGATAGAATCAAGCAAGATCTGGCTTTACTAGTAGATATAGATGTCCTTGATGTTTTCAATGCAGGGAAAAAATTCGTCTCTGAGGATCGTTTCCTTGAAGGCATGGCTGCAACGACTGTTCGAAAAGACTTTTGTTGCAAAAAATTGGTGGGGAAATTTGCTCATAGAGTTATGGCTTCTGGTTTGTATTTAAAGTATCAGAATGATGGATCATTCTTTTTTTAGTATGTCACGTCAACTGAAATACGAGGAAAAAGACACCAGTAAAAGAAAATTAACCCTTACAGATGTTGCTCCTGCGTTTATATTTTTTATATTTGGACCCACCATTTCTTTCTTAGTTCTTATGGTTAAAATATTATCAAATCGTAAGAAGAAAGTGAATCTTTTGAAGAAAAATAAAAAAAAAGAGGAATGAGAATTTCATATAAAGAAGATTCTATATAAATGCCTTTGAAAATTTAATTATAATTACTCTATTCTTATATTACCAGATCTTATTACATTTTGCAAAAGTTGTATGAAAACAGCACGAATATATCATATAATTACCATTGTACTGAATAAAACTATGTGTTTTACTCTGAAAATATCGTATTTCATTAGATTTTTAATATTATATGACACTATTATATAACGAAGATTTTGTATGATTAGTCCTGCCCCAAATTACATTGAATATATCAATTTTTAGATAAATTTTTCATACCACTAGCATCATTTTCACACCCCTTGAGTTGTGGTAAAGCAAGAGCCGACGTGGTAGCTCGACATATGGCCTAGTGACCGTCTCCCCCTATGGGGTTTCGTGAACGAAGTCGTCGGGGGTTCCTCGGCGGTTCATCAAGGTTCCGTCTCTGCGGAAGTTTCCTCCAAGTGTGAGGTTACTATCGTAGCGACCTAGGTCATCAACCTTGGTAAAATGACCTGGAGATCCGCAGTGGGGAGCGGCCCCAAGCGGATCGCAGCGCCGGGGCGAGACAAAGCCCCTGGTGCGTTAAAATCCCTTCAGAGGCTTGGGCGCGATGGTCGTATTCGTGACGCCGGCGGCCCCCGTGGGATCCTGGCGGCGCAGGCTAGTTTTATACCACTAGCATCACTATGAGGATATCACAGAAATCATTGCAATGCGTCGAATAATCACAACATCTCGAAAATATTTGTCAGGATGAGTACAATGTAATAAAATTTTCAAAAGATTTCGTGGAGCTACGCTAAATTCTTTCTCCTTTCTCTGCAATATGTGCAATTTTAGTAAAGTGAGAGTCACACAAATAGACAGACACACAATTGGACAAACGTAACAATAATAATTGGACAAATTAAACACAAATGTCCAATTATTAACAATAATAATTGGACAAAAAAGAGTCTAATATCATACGTCTCGCATAAAATTTATTAAGTATAATTTATATTATAATTTTTTTAGTATTAAAAAAATCTAATTACAAAGTCAAAAATAAATACAGTTAAACATGGAATTTTCCAATAAAATCGAAAATGATTTTAGCAAAGGAATTTAAAGAAATAAACATATTTATAGTGTAGTTTATATCCATCAATATTCTGCATGTAACTTCTAACACACGATTCAGAATTAGAATGCTTCAGAAAATATATATATTTTTTATTTTAAAGTTAATGCAGTTTATTCATAAATTATAAATACATCAGATAGTTTTATTTTTTTATAATATATATATTGAAATTTAAAGGCTTACAATTCTCATTCTAAACTCAAAATTATGGAAACAATAAAAGACGCAGTTATCCGATTTTACGCTGGCCCGCAGGGATCTAATGAATAAATAAAAGCTTACATATTAAATAAAACCAATATCTAGGTAGAATACTATTTACGCTTTCAGATTATCTTACAAAATATACAAAAAAAAATTAACAGAGTTCGTTATCTCATCACAGATGAGATAAATTCTATATTTCCGAATGATACTGTGTCGGGAATAATAGGTAGGTAAATCGATCAGAAATTGATATTGGCGTTTAACCAGTTTCTATGAACGAAGTAACCACAGAGATAGTGGATTTCTCTTACACGTATAAACTTTATTCTACTACATTTGTGACTCGAAAAGCAAAACATAAACCACAGATTTTTGGCATTTTCCAAACATTTTCATTGCCGCTTTGGATAGCTATCATCTCGGTTTTAATTGCCATGTCTTTGGTATATTACGTCACCTTGAAAAGAAGGTATTCATTTGATAAAATTTTACTTCACACTTTCGCGGTTTTGTTAAAGCAGAGTTCTATACTAATACCATCATCAATGATAGAAAACTTGCTCTTCTTTTCGTGGATTATAGGAGCAATGTTTCTGTGTCTGGCTTACGATTCTGTATTCCTGTCTTTTCTTGCATTCCCTCCTCTCACTCCAATTCAAGATGTGCCACAGTTGGCGAAGTCTGTTAAAAAAGGACACCATCAATGCATGAAGTATTATGGGAATGTTATTAAAATGAAAAGATAAAAATTAAAAAATAATTGGACCAGACACTGAGAGGAATAACTTGAGTAACTTTTGGAGATTTCCTCAACGATAGAATCAAACAAGATCTCGCTTTTCTAGTAAATAGAGATGCTGTTAATATTTTGACTGTAGGAAAAAAATTCGTCTCTGAAGACCTTGAAAGCATGGCTGCAATGCCTGTTAGAAAAAAACATTTGCTGCCAAAAATTAGTGGAAAAATTCGCTGATAGATTTATGGCTTCGGGATTGTATGTCAAATATCATAGTGATAAAACATTTTTAATTAATATGCCACGTTTACTGAAATACGAGGAAATAAATAACAGTAGAAGAAAATTTACCCGATACAGATGTTGCTCCTGCGTTTATATTTTTAATATTTGGACACATCACTTCTTTCTTGGTTCTTATCGCAGAAATATTGTGAAATCGTATGAAGAAAAATAAAAAAAGAAGAATGAGAATCGCATTCGAAGAAGATTCTATGTAATTAGCTTTGAAAATTGAATTTCATTTACTCTATTCTTGTAGTTCACCAAAAAGCATTTTTATATGAAAAATATAATTTTTGTGTTCAAATAATGTTTTGAAATTTATAAAACGTAATACTTTTACATCAGCCACATGCTAAAGATTAACAAACCAACAAATTGACAAGATTTTGCTACTTACAACAGCCTATTTTGATTTTGATTATTTCGCTGATTAAACACATATTTCGATTATATATTTGCTAAATTTGTGCTTTACTTATATTATTTTATTTATTTGTTTATTTATTAATTTATAAAAATTCGTTATGGAATATGAGGCGGAAACAAATGTTGATCTATTTATATAGTTTTAATTGACAAATAAAAACAGGTTAATGAAAACAGGTTAATATTCCGTAATCCAGTTTCACCGGATACAGAATTTTATAAACTTTCTGTTTTGCAAAACACTTAAAAAAAATAAAACATTATTAAACTGAGATGCAGTTTTCAAAGACATATTTTTGACAATATTTTTATATTATTTTATTGAGCCAAAAAATATTTTTTTATTATTCGATGGTGTAAAAGTTAAAATGTTCTTTAGAATTAATTAAACTTGCAAAAAATCAGCGTTGGGATAGACGGTATGACTTCAGCGTTAATTTCGGTTTTTACTTTATACTATAGATAATCAAAACGTGTTGTAATTTTTACCAAATGAATATAAGTTTTCTTCAGCAATCCGTATGATTATATTAAACTAATTAAATAAATTATCTATGTTTGTTTAGGATAGTAACTTAATAATTTGAAAAGAATTTTTTCACTTAAAGGAATATTTGATATTTCATAGTCGACAGTTTACAAATCAGAGATAGCTTTTATTTCATAGCTGATCAATCCCCGGATATGTCACAATAACAACTCGTTTGAGTTGTTTGGTGTCGCGTCAATTCATCTCGCACAATTCATCGCGGAACAATTCATCGCGCACAATTCGTCGCAGCGTCAATTCGTCGCAGCGTCAATTCATCGCGGCGACAATTCATCGCAGCGTCAATTCGTCGCAGCGTCAATTCATCGCGGCGACAATTCGTCGCATCGTCAATTCGTCGCGGCGTCAATTCGTCGCGACGTCAATTCGTCGCAGCGAAAATGTCTTTGAAGGCTATTATTATAAAAATAAGGATAATTTAGTAAAATTATTTAATGATAATTTGTTTTTTAGATATACAGAATTATAACTAACATTTTAAATGCAATTTCGGAGGAATTTTTTTTATAAGTGATTTTTGGGGGAATTTCCTTGTTGTGAACAGGAAAGTTTAATGAATAAGAGCAAGTCATTTCTTATTTAAATTAGAGATAGAATAAATATTGCTTTAGATAGTCGGAAAAATGGCGAAGGATTTAGGATAAAATCACCCAGATCAAGAAAAAATGACGAATACAAATGCTAGAAATTTTTTAAAAAAAATTATTAGTTGACATATGTGTACACATGGTACAACCCTCCCCCCTCCCTTATATTTGAAAGATTTAGGACGTAAAAAAAGTATTGAGAGACGTAAACATAAAATACTTTTTGTGATTGTGATTGAACTGATTGCTGCATGAATGCAATTTCTTTAAGTAGTATTTTGGTTTTATAAGTTTTTTCATTTATTTCATCTATGCTAATAAAAGGAAAGTGTTTATCTGGTCTGAGTTCTGTGTACGTGTGCGCGATGACAAGAGAAATCTACCGCACGTAGAAGTCTGAAAATTTGGGTGTGGATAGTCGAAGGCAGGTCCTACAGATCTGACGCTCAGATTTTTAATATTTTAAGAACCGGGGCCACTAGGGCCCTTTTAAGGTTTTTGCATCTAAATTGTTAATAACTTGGCCCATTTTCATCTGATCTCCCTTCTTTTTGTGGGCCTTTCTTCATTAAATTTCCCTTCCCATTTGTACCTTTCAGTTAGGACCCTGGCCCCGTGGGCCCGATGCGTTGTTGACTTGAAACTTTTGTGCGCCATGCATTTTTCACCCTCTCAATGCGTAAATTTTACGTTGAGTCTTCGACTCCTTTCCCCGGGCCAACACCTTCATATTTTTATACTGTGGCTCTAGGACCCTTTTTTAGCATTTCTTTCAAATTTTATTCTAATGATTAATTTATACCCTATGCTTAATTTCGACTAATTGAAGATCTAAAGCGCTACGTACTAGGATCTTTTAAGATGTTTTCCTCTTAACCCTTTCCGGCGCGGAATAAATCTGTTTGTAAAATAATGAAATAATGGACTGACACCAGATTTTACAAACGATTTCCTTAGAGAAGAATAACTTGCTGATTTTCCCTTACTTTATAAAAGGAAAATTTTAATTAAATATTCTTGGTGGCGTTTGTCAGTTTTGGAATTAAAATTAGGTGTCCTTTTTGTGACCACCGCCCGCTAAAGGGTTAAGGCCGTACTCAAAACTATCATTTGGCCATTTTCGGGACCTCTAATATAGCTCCCTTAAAAATCGACCGATTCACTAGTTTTTTTTTTTTTTAATGTAACATTTTTGGACTTCCAGCTACTATATGAACGACAAAAAAAATTCTCGGACAAGTCCCGGGCCCCCTGGGCACCTTAAAATGTTTGTGCCCTAAGTTATTAATAATTTGCCCCATTTTTCCCAGATCTCCTTCGTTTTTGGTGCCTTCTCTCCATTAGGCTTTTCTCCCATTTCTATGTTCCAGTTAAGACCCGGGCCCCCGTGGGACTATGTATAAGGGCATCGTTGAAGTTTTTGTTCCCTAAATTTTTAATAACTTGCTCCTTTAAATCGATTTTTTTTTCGTTTTTGGTGCTTTTGCTCCATTTAGTTATTCCTACATTTCTACATTCCAGTTAGGACCCTAGAGCCCGATTCAAGGCCCCTTGAACTTTTTGTGTGCTATGCATTTTTTACCCGCACAATTCTGTCACCCTCTTACTAAGCGACTTTAAAGTTTAGCCTTGGATTACTCTCCACGGGTCACCACGCTTATATTTTTATTGGGCCTTTAGGGACCTTTTTTAAGCATTTCTTTAAATTTTGTTCTAATGGTTAATTTATACCCTATGTTTAATTCCGACTAATTGAAGTTTTAAAGCGCTAAGTACCAGGATCTTTTAAGATGTTTTCCTCTTAGGGCCCTGCTCAAAACTATTAGTTAGCCCCCTTTGTTAGCTTCCCTTAAAAATCGGCCGATTCACTAGCTTTTTTGTCTGACAGCTACTTAGAACTTCCAGCTACTACTTGAACGACAAAAAAATATCTCGGACCTCAGCTACCACTAATTTTGAATATTAATCCCCTTCTTGGGCCTCTCTATGCAGCTTCTTTTAAAAGAGTCATAGAAGCTTGAGTTCTGTTTATGGTTATTATCATGGGCACGGAAAACACCGGGTGGGTCACCAAGTTAGAAAGTAAACCATAATTATATTATATTTTAACTATTTTCGTCCACTAATGCTGCTTGTTGTATTCAGTAAATGTTTCCAATTTATGATTTTTTACTTTCTGCTATAGAAGAAAATATTGTAATCGAACTTTTTTTCAACTTCCAGTTTTCGACGGATTTACACGTTTTAGGGGTCAGAGATTCCGAAAAAAGTTTTTACAAATTGTCTGTCTGTCCGTCCGTCCGTCTGTCTGTCCTCATTGTATAGCCATTTAAAGATTACAATTTCAAAAAGTTGTAAAAATAAAATTAAAAATCCTAAAAAATTTTTCCGGTAAATGTTATGTCTTGATCCAAGGATTCTAGAGAATTTTTTAATTTGCCTCTATCTTAAAAAATGGCTGATGTATAGCGGTTTGAAATTTTATGGTGGCTGACATTTTCAAACAAGACAGCAGAATTCATCCTTAAACAGGTTTAATTTATGAGTTTTAGTTAACATGATTTCGGCAAATTTTCTTTAATCTCCCCTATTTCATCTCCCCCCTCTTTGTCTTCCCTATACTGAGTCCCAGGGGGCCAGGGTCTTAACTGGAACGTAGAAATAGTGTAAAGCTTAATGGAGATAAAGCCCCAAAAACGAAGGAGATCGGGTAAAAATGGGGCTAATTATTAACAATTTAGGGCACAAAAATTTTTAAGTGCCCAGGAGGGTCGGGACTTGACCGAGAAAATTTTGTTGTTTTTTTGTAGCTGGAAGTCCTAAAAAGTTATCAGTAAACAAAAACTTAGTGGATCGGTTGATTTTTAAGTAAGAGGTCCCAAAAGGGGCCAACTGATAGTTTTGAGTAAGACCTTAAGAGGAAAACATCTTAAAACATCCTAGTACGTAGTGCTTTACATCTTCAATTAGACAAAATTAAGCATAGGTTATAAATTAATCGTTAGAATAAAATTTGAAAGAAATGCTAAAAAAGGGCCCTAGGGCTTCAATAGAAATACGAGGGTGGTGGCCCGTTGAGAGGAGTACAAGACTCAACTTAAAAGTCACGCATTGAGAGAATGACACAATTAGAGAGGGTGAAAAATGCATGGCACACAAAAGGTTCAAGTGAACAACGCATCGGGCCACAGGGGGCCAGGGCCCTAACTGCAATGTGGAAATGGGGGGAAAGCTTAATGGAGAAATGGCCACTAAAACAAGGGAGATTGGATAAAACCGGGGCAAATTATTAACAATTTAGATGCAAAAACCTTAAAAGGGCCCCGGGTCATAAAATATGAAAAATCTGAGCCCCAGGTCTTCAGGGACTGCATTGGAATATCCGCACCCAAATTTTCAAACTTCTATGTGCGGTAGATTTTGCTTGTCATCTCGCACACACACACAGAACTCAGAAAAACAAACAACTTTCTTTTATTAGTATAGATGAAATGAATGATAAAACTTTTAAAGCCAAAACATCATATAATGAAATTGCAGTCATGAAGCGATCAGTTCAATCATAATCACAAATAGTTTTTATGTTTACATCTCTAAATAATTTTTTTACTTCCTAATTCTTTCAAATATAAGGAGGAGGGGGGGGGGATCCTCTTTTGTACCCTGTGTACGCATATGTAACTTTTTTCTAGCATTTGTATTCATTTTTTCATGCTCTGGGTGATTTTATCCTAAATCTTCCGCCATTTTTTCGGTAATCTAAAGCAATATTTATTCGATCTCTAATTTAAATAAGAAATGAGTTGTTCTAATTCATTAAACCTTCATGTTCTCATCAGGGAAGTTCACAAAAATCATATATGAAAAAAGATTCCTCCAAAATTGCCTGTAAAATGTTAGTTACAATTCTCTAAATCTAAAAAACAAATTATCATTAAGTAATTTTACTGAATTATCTTTATTTTTATCATAATAGCCTTCAAAGACGTTTTCGCTGCGACGAATTGACGTAGCGACGAATTGAGCCGCGATGAATTGACGCTGTGACGAATTGAGCCGCGACGAATTGAGCTCGCGACGAATTGACGCTGCGACGAATTGTGCGCGATGAATTGTTCCGCGATGAATTGTGCGCGACGAATTGACGCAGAACCGAGTTGTTTAATTAATGCGGGTTTATTTTTTTCTCATTAGGCAACGTTTATTCTGTTAAACGTTCCTTTTAACGTTATTGTTATAATAAGGACTCTTATTCTCATTTCAGCGTTTTTCTATGAAACAGACGGTATATGCAGAATCAGATATATACATTTGCTGAATCAAACTCCATATATTGCCAAGCAACATGATTATTTAACACGTGAGTATTGGCGCATTTACTGACCTTAAAAAATAAGTGCTAAGTTTTAGTAAATAAGTAATATATAAAACTGATTATGAATGTTTGCTCATGATAGTAACACAATATTTTGAAAGAAATTCATTCACACAAAGGGAATTCTGATATTTTACAATGGATAGTGTACAATTAAGAGATTGCTTTTTCTTCATATCAGATCGGTATTCAGATATTTTGCAAGAACAACTCATTTGCATTCTTTAAATAATGTAGGAGTTTTTTTCATCAATCATTAGACAATGTTCGTTCCTTCATGAGTAGTAACATTTTTGTTATAATAAAGACTCTTATGGAAAAACGCTGAAATAGGAATAAAAGAGGTCATGTATGCAGTATCAGAAAAATGCATTTGCGAAATCACCCTAAAGGTATTGCCAAGCAAAATGATTACTGAACACGTGAGTATTCAGATGTGTTTACGGACGTTAAAAATAAGTACTGTGTTTTAGTATAAAACTAATTATTTAGATTGCATCTTTTTTCCATTATAGATATACGCCTAGAAAATCTACGAAAAACACACTTATGAAATAAGACTAAATATATATTTAATAAGTTCGATTACGTAAGATGGGAGGTGTATCATCGATATACTAACGCAAATATTAAACATTTTGATCCCATCAGCAATAATTCTTATTGTAGTTTTTGATCATTTTATTGAATCAGTTGAAATAGTATGAAATGCTTTATAACGTTATAAAATAATGAAAAGTTAGTGTAAAATGTTTTAGTTCTTAATCCAGTTGAACATTTTTATGGGCATTCTGATTACCAAGAATAAAAAATTTAATTTATCTTCAGTGTACACAGAGACAAATTAACTCTGAAAAGTGTTTACTTGAATTTGGATTTTACTGTCAAGAACTCAGGTTTGAACTAAAAAAATTATTTGGAACCTGCTACACTGAACAATGGGCTTTACCCATGTCACGTCATCTGCGGGTAAATAGAAGAAAAACACCAATAGGCGTGAAGAACAGTTTAACACAGCTTCCCCTTCATCCAATAAACAGTCTTTTTCCGAAGGAAATCACCCTCAGAGGCGTAGTTGTTGCCACTCGTGGGTAATTTCCATTATTTTCCGAAAAAACCGTTTACTTTAAACAGACTTTTATTGTAAAGAATGCATCTGGAACAATTAAAATAGATAAACTGGTAAATTACAAACTTAAATAACTTTTAATTGAAGAAATACATTTTGTTTGTTTTAAGATTTTATATTTATATTTAATATCATGCTGAATTAGTATTCTGTCCATTATTTCTAACAGATGATTCTATTTTATAAAGCTTTAGGAAGTTACTTTTTATTGTAAAGTTGTTGGAGCTTATTCATAATTAATAAACACATCAAATAGTTTTTAAATTATTTTTGATAATATATATATATAGAAAATTAAACTCTTACTATTCAAAACTATGAAAACAGATAAAGTCGCAGTTATTGGATTTTATGTAGACAAGCACATTTTATCTCCGGTATCAGCAGAAAAGATAAAAGCTTACATATCAAACGAAAAAGATATATATAGTAGAATTTTATTCACGCTTGCTGATTATCTTTCAAAATATTCAAACAAATTCGATAGAGTTTCTTTTCATTTTGCAGATCAGATATATCACGTATTTCCGAATGGTACATTGACGGGAATAATAGGGATGTTAAATCGATCAGAAATTGATATTGGCGTTCAACCATTTATTATGGACGAAGAAACAACAGAAATAATGGATTTCTCTTACCCGTATAAACTTTATTCTACTACATTTGTGACTCGAAAAGCGGTTTATAAACCACAGCTTTTTGGCATTTTCAGAACATTTTCATTGCCACTTTGGATAGCAATCATTTCAAATTTAATTGCGATGTCCTTGCTATATTACGTCATCTTGAAAAGAAGGTATTCGTTTGATAAAATTTTACTTTACACTTTTGCAGTTTTGTTGAGGCAGAATTCTATTGTAAAACCGTCATCAATGATAGAAAACGTGCTCCTCTTTTCGTGGGTTGTAGGGGCAATGTTTCTTTGCCATGCTTATGATTCCATATGCCTGTCTTTTTTTGCATTACCCCCTATCACTCAAATTAAAGACGTGCCACAGTTGGCCAAGGCTGTAAATCAAGGACACTATCACTGCATAGCACCTCGAAAAACAGCTATTTTTGGACTGTTATTAGAATCAAAACAAGAAAATTTAAGAATAATTGGACGAGACCTTAAAACGAATAATTTAAGTAACGAAAGAACTTTTCAAGATTTTTTCCTTGATAGAGGCAAACAAAATATTGCGTTCCTAGTTCCTGAAGATGTCGTTGATATTTTGTCTATAGGAAACAAATTTGTCTCTGAAGACCGTTTTCTTGAAAGCATGTCTGCAACAAATGTTCGAAAGGACTTTTGTTGCAAAAAATTGATAGAAACCTTCGTTCATAGATTTATGGCTTCGGGATTGTATTTCAAGTTTGAGAATGATGCATCCTTTTTAATGCGGATGCCACATCTACTTAAATTCAAGAAAAAAGTCAAGTGTAAAAGAAAACTAACTCTTACACATGTTGCTCCTGCGTTTATAATTTTAATATTTGATCACATTATTTCTTTCTTTGTTTTTATTGTAGAAATAGTGTCAAATCGTATGAAGATTGTGGATCGATTGATGAAAAATAAAAAAAGAAGAATGATAATCGCATACAAAGAAGATTCTATGCAATTAGATTTGAAAGTTGAATTGTAATTACTCTATTATAATATATCCAAGTACTACTGCATTTTGAAGATTTTGTATGAAACAAAATACAAAAATTTCTATAAATAGCATTGCACTGACTAGTACTGTTTTCTTTAACTCTGATAATACCACAGATAACTGCATTAGATCCATAAAATTCTTTACCAAATTACACACTGATGTTATGGTATGAATCTGACGTGACAAGGTTTTTGACAAAAGGTACACATCAGCGTACGTAAAACGCCCTTGAAATCTCCTACTCTCGAAATAGTGTCAAATCGTATGAAGAAAGTGGATCGATTGATGAAAAATAAAAAAAAGAATAATGAGAATCCCATACAAAGAAGATTCTATACAATTAGCTTTGAAAGTTGAGCTGTTACTTTTATTATTATATTTCCAAGTGCTACTGCATTTTGAAGATTTGTATGAAACAAATGCAAAAATTTCGTATAAGTAGCATTCCACTGACTAGTACTGTGTATTTCACTCTCATAATATCACATTACATCATTTGATCCTTAAAATTAATTGGCACTCTTATTCAACTAAGATATTGTAGGATTACTTCTTCACCAAATTACACATCGATCGTATGGTATGAAACAGATGTGACTAGATCTTTGACAAAAAGTACACATCAGCGTACAAAAACGCACTTGAAATCTTCTACTCTCTCATTCCCTCCCCTCCCCCCCAATTTTTTTTTTATTATTCTGTTGCCGGAGAGGAGATAAATCCACCAAATGAAGATTGTGGAAGACTACAATGTTCATCATTCTCCTATTAATGTTTTCTCTTGTATTTCATGAACTAGTAGGTGCTTTACACATTAATAATGAGATTGCAGAAGTTTGTTGCTGACTTTGTAAGAAATATTTGAACTATATTATTATAATTCTTTGAGACTATTATTATTCTTTTTAACAATAATTGTTGAATTAAGGTATGGCACATGGTAAATTACTTATTACAAACTCTAATACATCAATACTTATTATAATTAAAAATCATGAGTTTTGTAACTACTTGAAATGTAGTTACAACTTTGTCCATAAAAATTTAAATATTTAATATCTTTGTTTCAATGTGCATTTCAATCTTAATAAAGAAAATTATACCGAACATTTCGATGCTTTTAAAAGCATTATTGTGTTACACTGAATAAAATAGGTTAAAATAATATATCTCTATAGTTATAACCAGGGTTTGATAAATGGGGTCGCCAGGTCGCCACTGGCGACCAAGTTTTCTTATCTGGCGACCAGGTTATTTAATCTGCAAATTTTAAGTTCATCAAATACAAATTTTAAAATTATAAAATGAGAATTATTCGACAGGAAAACAGACAGAAAATTGTTTTCCTGTTTCTGTTTTTCATCGACTGTCTATCTAAACATTTGAAGCATTCGTCAATCAGTTTTTCCCCAACATGCCGGTTAATTCAGCCTATATTATTACTTTGTTTTTTTCTTTCAGAGATCTAATCTTTGGTTGTGGTTATATTTTATCAATTAATTCATAAAGAACTTTTGTGCTTTTCGAAAATCAAAATTGGGCGAGAGAGGTGGGGGGGGGGGGGGGTAATATTTTTTTTTTTACTGGCAACTAGAAATTTTTGCTGGCTGACATTTTTTATCAAATTTGTAAAGCCCTGGTTATAACATATGATATTTTAGATATTTAGTTGCTCAAACATGTGAGTATTAGCGTCTAAGTTTGTATCAGCAAGCAACTTTTGTTTTGATTGTAAAAAATATTTATTCTATATCCATTTCTTCATAAAGTAGGTTGTACGTTTAGAATAACAAAACCATATATATGATATCAAAGCCTTTTTAAACAATATTATTTCTTAAAATGACCGTGTTTACGTCTTTGCATATACTGCAGCAGATACAGAAACACATGCACACACAGCAAGCCTGTGTTATTATTTTAAGTGAAAATGTTTATAATACAGAATTCTGCATTTCTTTGTAAAACACGGAGTAGCTGTAGATAAACAATAACCGCTAACGAAGTCCGGCTAGTAAAACATATTTATTAGCATTTATTTCTCAGTGTGTAGATTTTGGTGCAAAAACTCACTGTTAAAAATTTGCAGCAAACTGTCCAGTCATTTGACCGTTTTTATAGAAAATTGTTATGTAACCGTAATTTAACTCTCTTCTGACCATAATATGGGCAATAATATGGTCAGAATAGAGCTAAATTACGGTTATGTTACCGTTTTCTATAAAAATGGTCAAATGACTGGACAGTTTGCTGCAAATTTTTAACAGTGCTGTCATCGTTGAGTGAATGGTAAGGAGTTCTAGTATATATTAGAAAGAAAACCATGTCCGTCAGAAACGTTGACGTCATATAGATGATGGCAGCGATCTAAGTTATCAATTGTGCTTTTATAGAAAATTTATAAACTTTTAAACGTCCGAAAATTTCAATTTTTACACTGGCAAAAAGCTGTACGAAAAAAGTACTTTCAAATACAATTTATTTAAAAACTGTATCTTAATTTTTTGATATTTTAGGTTTTTAAAAATAACTAGGTAATTCAACTCATTCTTCTTGCGTTACAGAATATAGGTGAAAACCTTTTTTTATTGAAAACTCTAATAGTTTTATTTACATTAAAACTATTTTTTATTACACACTTACAAGTCCGAAAAGCATTTGTATATGAAATATGTTTATTATGTATTCAAATAAAGCTTTGAAATTGATTAAAAACGATACTTGATAAGCATTACGATATGTATTAGCCGCGTGTCAGGAGGTAATAGCCGATGAAATCGTCAAAGCTTTCGCTACTTATAGCAGTTCTTGATTTTGATAATTTCAGTCGCATAGTTCTGCTCAAAATTTGATTGCACGTCTCAACTCTCTAAGAGGGACTGTTGAGACTAGAACACCAATTTTGTAAAGCAATGTTGTCTGTCCCGATCCCGTTTATTGAGGTCTTAAAAAAATACAAAACCCAAAATTCAGCCTTTATAGATACAAGTCCGAAAAGCATTTGTATATGAAATATGTTTATTATGTATTCAAATAAAGCTTTGAAATTGATTAAAAACGATACTTGATAAGCATTACGATACGTATTAGCCGCGTGTCAGGAGGTAATAGCCGATGAAACAAACCGCCCGTCGGTCAGCGCGACAGATGGCGGGGTGGTAAATAGTAGATTAAAAAAAACATTATTTGTGAAAAAGACGAATAGTAAAAATTATCACTGCTGGAGAAGGCAAAGCTCCGACCGACAATAGGCAGTGAAAAAGGGGGAACTCTGGCTCAGTGATGGATTAAAATAGTAAAGTTACATAGAAAGTTTAAGATATTCTTTAAATTTTGAGAGCAAAGCCCGGCACCATAAAATATTTGCCAGCCAACCGTCCGCAAGCACAGGAAGACGGCGAATTGGCCAGCGAGATGTTAAAGTGCAATTATATAAGTAATGAGAGGCAAGAGTGACATCACCACACTCACAGAGAGGAGAAATGGATCTTTTGAATTTGAAGAGGTAGGATCCAAAGGGACCAGGGCCGATAAGTGGAGGAAGTGAATAGAAGAATATCCAAGTATATTGGGACCAGATCCCTTATCGGAGTATTCCCAGTGACCCTGCCACTGCTTCATAAGATGAGTGCGAAGATGCCTTTTAAGGTATAATTACGGTACTAGAATTAATAAATCGACGGATGGTCTGTCTAGAAGCTGTCTCCTTTGCCAAAATATACACCGTTTTATTGCCCATGATACGCTTATGGGCTAAAACGTGTCCTCAATGGATTTTAAAATCTGCATATTTTTAATATTTTCTGTTGACAATTCCTTTGTAATTTGTTTGGCATTTTTCATCATTTCATTTCCATAATAGAGATGCATATTACCTATGTTCCTTTCCAGGTGGCATGCAACACACATTTCTTTAAACTAAAATTGAAACAAAAAATTACGTAATTCTAAGAAAAGTATGATACACTATATAGGCAAAAAATCCCCGGACACTCCCAGTTTTACACGTTTTGAATGAAAATCTCGAGAAATACTTCACGAATTCTTCTAGAATTTCGGTAATTTAAAGAAAGTGTTCTTTTTTATATTTTTCAGCGAAGGTTTATTCACGGGGGCAATTAGGGAAACAACAAGAAATTGAAGAAAAGAGAATATTCGGAATCATCTTGTAAAATGAAATGCTCGAAATGATCTATAGCTATATATCACATAACTATATGAATATCGTACAACATTAGTGTTCATTTGTGTAATAATAGCACGTAGATTCATGATGATATGCAGGTTTTTTAAAAAAAATTAAGAATTTTTCGCACATGTATTTGTTTAAAATTTAACGTTAGTATCAGAAAACTTGACAAAGAATAGCAGAAATAACATAGTACAACTTTAATATAAATATATTAAATATTTAATTAAATATGAATAGGTATATGTAATACTTTTTAACTGCGCATGCTCGAACGATACCAAAGATTTTTTTCTCCCTGATTTGGTACTCAAATCTACAGAGGAAATTGCCAAAAAAGAGCAGTCGACTTTCGTGATAATTCAGGAAGATTTCGCCGATAGAGAGAGTTGAATTTCAATTGTTTATTAAAAGTAGCTGGATGATAAGTGATTTTCCACAAATTGTCATTTTTAATTTTAATAATTTTTATTTAAATTCTTTGTTGATGCTTTAGTTTTTTCTGGAAAACCACCAGAACGAACCTATTCCGGCAAAAAAGAATGATCAAAATCGAAGCACCTGTTCCATAGCTCTCATTAGCATTTTTTAAATGCAAACTTCTTTCCTGGGATTTAGCTATTACCAAGTTGGAAATTGTACGTTAAACGTGACAAATGAGGAGCGTTTGTACCATATAACTTGTTTTACAATGTAAAAAAATCAACGTTTTTATTTCAGTGAAATGAATTATTATAAACTAATTATTATGAACTAAATGAGCTTGCCTTACTTTTATTATGTATGCCACATTTACAGATGCGATTTTTTTTTCGACATCAGAGAGCTCTGCAAAATTCAACAATGGGATCTTACTTTGCGGATTATTACCTCCATGGTTTAATATTTTTATGACTCATGATGAACGAACTTCTTGTATTTATTTACTTTAATGGATTGGAATATTGGCTGCCAACCTCATTTCAACTGAAGTTATCTCAGAATCTATACATATCTTAATGTAACTCATCTCTCAAAAAACAATTTTTTTTAACGATCTTTCTAAAAATGTATTCTGAATAAAAATGGCCGCCGGGCATATGAAAAAAGAAATGGTCAGCCAGTATTTCTTTTCCTCAGTCACAAGACTTGGGTTTTTTATTATATAACAGATTACGTATGATAGGAATTAATGGAATGAAGAAAACTTTTATTAATATATTTTTATGTTTTCATTTTATTTTCATAAATATTGAAATGACTCGACAAAATTTTGAAATGATTATACATATTAAATTTCAAACCATTTGGTGGTGTAGTTTTTGTGCTGTTGTATGCGGACAGACGGATGGACAAGACGACGACGATAGATGCTACGTACTGATATAATTACGAACGCACCTAAACAAATGCAATTTACGACAAATTTATTATCATCCAGCTACTTTTAGAAGGCGACCGAAGTTCAGCTCACTATATCGCCGATATCTTTATGAAGTTTCGAGATATTCAACTGGTCCTTTTACACTAATTGCTCTATAAAATTGTCTTTTAAATCATCAAGAAAAATGTTTGGTCAAGTTATCGCAAGCGCAGTTAAAAAGTATTTCATACAACTACTCATATTTCATTACATATTTAGTATATTTATAATGTAACTGTACTATGTTGTTTCTACGATATTTTGTCAAATTTTCTGAAACAGGCAAAATTTAGTTGAAAACCCTGAATGCCACAAACAAACACATGCAAAATTCTTAATATTTTTAAAGAAATCGTTATATCTTTTTAAATATACATGCTATTCTTACACAAATGAACTCAAATGTTGTAAAATAGGACATAGTCATGTGTGTTGCGACATATCATTTCGTGCATTTTATTTTACAGGGTGAACACAAATACTATTTTTTCTTCAATTCGTTGTTTGTTCCCTTCAATTTTTTGTTTTGCCCTCTCGATCAAATCTGAATTGAAAAATATGAGATTAAACATGTTTTTATGTTCTCGAAGTTGTAAAAGAATTCGCCAAGAATACTTTAGGTATTCAAAACAACGTCTAAAATTGAAAGTGCCCGGCGTTTTTTAGCTATATGTTGGATATCTTAAACGAAAATTACATATTATTAAAAATGTTGATGATTTAATCGTGGATTAATTTGCACTTTAAAAATCCGGGCCTCACTAAAACCTCATAAGAAATGCTTTGAAATTGGACAATAAGCCGTAATCAGAGTATCTTATAATTACTGGCAAAAATGTTTTTCAACAAATATAAATAATAGCTAGCCTGTTGCTAAAAACTAAAATTATATGTAGTATATAGAATCCTATATTTTATTTCTTTTATTCCAAAATTAATATATTTACTATATTAAATTTCTCTATTTCAATTAATATCTTTTTTCCTAATCTATTCTTGGCTTACACCTTATAAGTAATATTTTCCCAAGTCAAAATGCACGTAATTGCTTTTATCTTAACGTTAGATGCATTTCTCCTTCAGTTTTATACGGTTTCAATTCTGAATATTAAATCCCATTAGTGACTAGCATCTCTTTTTAGAGACGATTATAAAGATGCATCGCAATCTCACAGACTTTACTTTTTTAGCATGTATTTTACAAACAAGTATTTTTAAGTGTTGATTTCTTTTATATTCAGCAGATGGCAGCAATAAACAGGTATTTAGTTTATAATATAGTCGTTTTTGTTTCTGGTGGAGCAGACAATAGTGTTTTTGCAATGGCAAGAAAAAAAGGGTAAGTATGTTTAATTATTTACCAATTAAATTACTTGTTATTCACTGATATATCAGTAAATACAATTGTAAGACTATATATTTTTGGAATATCACAAAAATTTACAAATTGATAGTTTTTTTGCCCTTTTAATTACGTCCCTAAAAACGTACGCTAGGCACATAAGGGCATATTTATCATTTTGTTCGGATAGATGAAATTTTTGTTCTCAATTAAAATTTCACACAAAAGTTAAGATGATGTATTAAAAATTATAAATAATAATAACACTGTATTTATGTTAATAATATTGATATAAATTTAATGATTAATTTTAAACATTAATATTGTAGTTGATAATATTATGAAAATATATACTTCCTAATAAACTTTATTTCTAAATTCGAATTATTGTGGTTGGTTATGTTTGTTTATATACAGTCGAAATATGTCTAACAGATTGTACAGATATCTATTTTGTTGCACTTAATATTAAAATCATAATAAATATTTATATTTTAATAAAAAATATCGAAAAATGTGAATAATAAGGTACAGTTTAGGTTAATTAAATTTAGATTATAAAGGAAAATAATTTAAAGAGATTTCAAGAAAGAAAGATTATAAAATTCCCGTTGTATTTTCTGTTTTATGTTCATGGATAACTTTAGAACATATTAGGATGGATTTTCATTTGTTTTCCAAATGATTTTATCTTCATGGTGGTACTGCTGTCAATGTTGCTAAATTTAAAATAATATAGCTGCTTCAGTGAATTTTGGACTCCAGCTATCTTTAAAATTTATCAATTAATGAAACAAAAATGCAGTGGAAAACAATAAAATCTTATAAATTAAAAAATGTTATATAGTGTATAATTTCTTATAATGACGCATCAAAATTAAGAATATTCATTTATATATTGCTTCCGCAAATTTGTTTGATGGTGTTTTATTATAGACGATATTTTATAATTTATAGGAGCACAAAATGTTTTTAATTCACTATCATTTACAAGAATAGTTAATTATTTGAATAAGAATTTTGTATTTCAAAGAATTATTCGAAGTCGATTACCATATTAAAAAAATAATTACATTTGTTTTTAGTTTTTCAGTAGAAGAAGCTGTGGCATTACTACATCAGTTATCTGATGATGAAGAATTCAAAGAAGCTGACATTTGTATTTGTCCACCTTCCTAAATGACCTTTCTCATGAAGACAATGGACCTCAGGGTACGGTAGATATCGACAGATTATCAAGTCAACAATTAAGAGCTCCTGCTACAGCAACACTTAAAAGTTTTGATAAATCGGTAGAGCATGTTGGAGACTTCTGTTCATCAAGCGATGATGAACACATAGATGATCCAGTACCCTGCAAATGTAAGAAAAATAAATATAGGAAAATGCCTAAGGAAAGAATATGGACAGAAAAGGATATCCCCAATGAAAAACAAAACAATCTAAAATGGAGTGTACCACAATTCTTAGATATTCACTGGTGTCATATTTCCATCTTCGAAAAATTCATGTTAGATGAATTATTACACTATTTGTTAATCAGACTATCATATATGCTAAATTAAAAGGGAACACGTCATTCTATATTACAAGAAATGAAATGCGGATACATCTTGTCATTCTTTTAACGAGTGGCTATCCGTTTTATCACAGAGGCGTCTTTATTTTTCAAATGATATTGATGTAAATTAAAAAAAAAATAATTTCTGCCATGAGTCAAAATGGATTTGAGTAGATTTTGCAGTACTTCCATTTGGCTGACAATACCACGCTTAACAAAAAGAACAAATTAGCAAAAATACGACCATTTTTTTTGTATGTTAAATCAGAAATTCCTATTTTATCAATCTCAACAGCAACAATTTTCTATAGATTAAAGTATGGAGCCATATTATGGGCGGCACAGCTGCAAACAATTCATACGTGGCAAACCGATTCGCTTCGGTTACAAAATACGGAGCCTTAATACTACACTTGGTTATTTAGTACAGTTTAAACCTTATAAATGAGCTGGAGCCGTAGATATTATTGAAAATACGGGGGTGGCAGGTTCAGTTGTTGTGGATCTCATTTCAGAACTTCCTGAAAATTCGAGTATTGAGCTATATTGCGATACTTTTTAGGGTTTCGTTCATCTCATAAAACCCTATTACTCCCGCTCCGTTGTCTGTCTGTCACAGAGCCATTCTCAAAAACTATATAACTTACAGAGTTGAAACTTTGTGTATATAGCAGAATACCAGCTATGAAGAACTCAGAATATTAAAATTTGAAATATTCGTATTATTTTAATAAATAGAGATAAAAAACCAAAATTCTAACAGCCTTTTCCTATTAAATTTACACATTTTTCGTTAGAGCAGAGCCCCAAAATTAAAAATCCACGATGAAATTCTTTCTACAATAATTAATTTTCTATCAGACGTAGGCCAGTAAAAATAGGATTTTGCTAACCAAAAATTCGCGGAAAGCTGGAAATTGTTTTAATCGCTTTGTTTTACATCCAAATGAAGGGATTTGAAGTTTGTCCCATTTTTCCTGGTGAGCTTTAGACGTAGCACCACAAAAACCTCAAAATTTTTGGACTTTTTTCAGTGTTTCGTAAATAACTAAAAAACCGTTCACTTTACAGAAAATATCCTTATTCACAAATTGTAGAGCATAAAATTTTGCGTCGATTGTACTGCAGACTAAAAATTCCACCAATAATAAGCGAGATATGATAAATCAAAAAAGTACATTTTTCCAAAATTTTCTTAAAAAACTGATAAAATTGGTGTTTTGAGTACCACTTGTCTGTTAAATGAATCTTTTCGCTTACAAAACAGTATAATTGCATAAATCGCCGAATGGTACTGTTTAATTAACAACATCAAAATTTAATTACATCAATATGGGATTTTCACCAACCTTTTCAACAGATGATTACACTTGAAATGCAACCGATTTCCCCAAATTAATTTTAATTCTGTCGTCTGCAAGCAAATTATTTTTTGAGGTGTATAAATGATTATATTTTGAAAATCCAATGAAATGATGAATATAAAGGATGGATAATTGAAAAATGAAAGAATTGTATGTGTACTTAAAATTATGTATTTTACAAAATGTTGGAAAAAATATAATAATAGAAAATCAAGAAAAATAATTTATTTAAAAAAATTAGTATAAAAGCAACTCAAGTTACTTGAGGGAATCGCAGGAAAATCGAGCTTAGAGCGTTTTTTTTGGTGGACCTTGAGTTGTCCATTCTTCTTCTTCTTCTTCCTTTAGATGGAAGGCCTCCTTGTCCATATCTACTTTTTCATCGTATCCGGTTTGTGGGTCTTCTTCCTCTGCGGTATTTGTGCATCACCTTTACAGTGGTAACATATAGTTGAGCATTTAACACCGTTCTTTCTACAAGAACATAAACCACCTTTGCACCCCTTTGCACATTTGCATAACAGAGTGTTTAGGAGCTCTGGTGGGGCAGCTACAACGTTCGTGGTGACTGGAAGTATGCCATTCCTGAATGACTTCCAACCCCAATCAGTGAGATTCATCAGTTTTCCATTCCAAATATTGATCTGAAAAAAAAGCTCTGAATGAATGTTGTGTGGCTGCATCTTCAGTCGGCGGCGGCGGCAGAGAAGCGAGATTAAATTGTGTCTTCATAAGGTATTTTGCAAACATGTTATATCGCAATTTGTGCAGTGTTGTGGCTTCGTCGTACTGGGGATTGTATAAGGTGGCAATAAATTTCTGCCCCGCAGCACTTACTTCCGAGGCGTAGCATATTGGTTATTAAAGACTGTTGGAACATCCTGTAAGTGAGTGTGTTTTTCCAAAAGCTTGACAAATTTCAGTTTGCCCTGCCTGAAGACGGCCGATGTAGAATCACAGCTACTAAAAGCATATAGGAATAGGATGTCATTCTTCACAGTCGGCAAGTACTCGAAATTTAATGGTGAATACAAAACATTGCCTGACTGTCCTTTCCCAGGTTTCAAGAAGTACAGGGGGTGGACAAAATAATACGAACACTCATGAAAAATGGTGAAAAGAGCAATATCTAGAAAAATACATGAGGAATTAACCTGAAACTGCAGGTATGTAAACAGTATAGTATAAGTTATATATTTCCGGGAAGATGTTTTCCCGAAAGCCCATAGGGGACTGTCAACAAATTGAAAAAGGACGAATATCTTTTGGATAACCCTGTAAAAACTAATGTAGCAAAAGCGTTCAAACTCGAGATTATTAATAAGTTGCTTATTTTAATATACTGTGTTCATTTTTATGAGGATAGCATGTATACTCGTAGAGAAATTAAGGTTTTTATAAAACCAGTCCCAAATTTCGATTAGTTTTTTGCTTATAATTTGCAAAGTTTTTAATATAAAAAAAAGTTCTTTTCAGAAAATATGACAAACAACATTGTACTTAATACTCTGCAATCAGAATTAAAAAATAATAATAATTGGATGAAAAATGAGCAGGTTTACTAAAATATGTTTCACTGCGCATGCGTGAATGCAATCAAAATATAATATGCATAATGTATTAGCTAAGTATATAGAGCAACTTTTGTGAAAGTCTCAAAATCATAGCTTGAAAATTCTGTAAATTATCGTCGATAGAATAAGCTCAAAATCCGTTGTTCCCAAAAGGAAGCAAAAATATGAGGGTTGTATCCAAATATAGTAGTACGTGCAATATTGTGTACGCTATCTTGACTCTAATCAACAGATATTTGATACAACCCCTCATCTTTTTGCTTCTTTTTGGGAACAACGGATTTCGAGCTCATTCGATCGACGATAATTTACAGAATTTTCAAGCTATGATTTTGAGACTTTCACAAAAGTTGCTCTATATACTTAGCTAATACATTATGTATATTATATTTTGATTGAATTCGCGCATGCGCAGTGAAACATTTTTTAGTAAACCTGCTCATTTTTCATCCAATTATTATTTTTTTAAAATTCTGATTGCAGAGTATTATGTACAATGTTGTTTGTCATATTTTCTGAAAGGAACTTTCTTTTATATTAAAAACTCTGCATTATATAAGCAAAAAACTAGGCAAAATTTGGGACTGTTTTTATAAAAACCTTAATTTCTCTACGAGTATACATGCTATCCTCATGAAAATGAACACAGCATATTACAATAAGCCACTTATTAATAATCTCGAGTTTGAACGCTTTTGCTACATTCGTTTTTACAAGGTTACCCAAAAGATATTCGTTTTTTTCAATTTGTTGACAGTCCCCTATGGAGTTTCGGGAAAAAATCTTCTCGGAAATATATAACTTATACTATACTGTTTACACACCTGCAGTTTCAGGTTAATTCCTCATGTATTTTTCTAGATATTGCTCTTTTCAGCATTTTTCATGAGTGTTCGTATTATTTTGTCCACCCCCTGTATATCGTGGATGACTTTGGAGCAAATGCAGTGAAAAGTGTCAAAATGAATACAATGTACATTTAAACATTCATAATAATAATAGTTCTACTATTTTATACTTGGTCTCTAAGGTTTCAAAATTGTAATTATAAACGCAAATATATGTGTGAGTACTTTTGGTTTGGTTATGTGACCACTTTTTGAGTTGTTCAGAGTCAAAAAACGATTTTATGAGTTTTTTTATAGAAAATTTTGGAAAAATGTACTTTTTGATTTATGATATCTCGCTTATTATTGGTGGAATATTTAGTCTGTAATACTCAATTGACGCAGAATTTTATGCTCTACAATTTGTGAATAAGGATATTTTCTGTAGAGTGAACGGTTTTTGAATTATTTACGAAATACTGAAAAAAGTCCGAAATTTTTGAGGTTTTTGTGGTGCTACGTCTAAAGCTCACCAGGAAAAATGGGACAAACTTCAAATTCCTTCATTTGGATGTAAAACAAAGTGATTAAAACAATTTCCAGCTTTCCGCGAATTTTTGGTTAGCACGGCACTTTTTTGAACTAATTTTATTGGCCTAACGATTTCCACGTGAAAAATGAAAATGAAATAAAAAGTTTCACCAATTGAAAAAAAGATTAATATGAAATAAAAATGATTGACGTCATAGTGGTAATAAAGCGGTAATAAATTTTCAAAGATTTCTCAATAATACAAGGAGTATGTGTATGTACACAAAGCATATTAACATCACGTCATTAGAGAATTAAAAAGAAAATCTGACGTCATATTGGAAGTTTAACGAATTTTTCAAATGTTTTTCAAAGCGAGTATCAATATGAGTAATAGAGAATAGTAAATATATGAGTTTGAAAAACATATTGAATCATGATAAAAATCCGATTATGGAAATATTCGCATATTTTAACATTTTGAAGAGGGTACAACATGTTTAATTTTGAAATTATTTTTTTAATATCGCATTTAGTCCGCATGACAGATATTATTATGACAGAATATTATTGCGGGCTTCGCCCGCTAACGGGCTGCTTTAGATATTCGAAAAAACGAAAAAATAGACCAATAATTTTTTACTTTATAAAAAACATGACTTTTTTCTGTTGTTGCTAAATAAAATTTATTTGGATTTATTAAAGAAAGGATAAAGTGTTTGAAAGGAATATTAAACGAAACCCTTTGAGCGATCTTCGATCACACTTACCCACTTGTTTCATTTTTCCCACACTAATCGGCTATTTGTCACATAAAGGATTTAATATCTCTGATAGAGTTCGTTCTAACCGTACTGATAGATGCCCATTAACAAATATTAAATAATTCAAGAAACGCAAAAGAGAAACTTTTGAACATAAATTTGATGAGAAGGAGAATAATGTAATTCTAGTTAGACTGAATAATAAAAACGGTTCTACAATAGCCTCAAATGCACATGGTGTTTATCCTTCAGTGAAGGCAAAAAGATCGTCAAGCAGTGATAAAAAACAGTTGAAACTAGTTATGAGGTATAATCATTGTATGGAAGGAACTGATAGGATGGACTAGAATATTGCCAATTACCGTTATTCTATTTGCAGCAAAGAGTGATGGTGGCTGCTTTTTAACACTTTCCAACTTAGTTGAAAAGTGTTTATGACTTCGGTTTGTCTGGCCGTATGGCCGTCTACCGCCTGGCCGTATCGCCGGCTACCGCCTGGCCGTCTGCCGCCTGTCCATGCTCTAACTCCCATAAATATGCTCGGATTGCCTTGCAATTTTTATATGTTGTTGTTGCTATCTATAGCATGTTCTCTATTTCAACGGAAGTGTGTAGCTCTTATAGTTTTTTTACAGGGACACTCGAAAAATTCCGTTACATTGCGGTCTATGGGGAAAAATCATTTGCGGTTTATTTTAATGGTGTTACACAATTTCAAACACATTGTAATTCATATATATCACGAAGGTGCATTACAAGAAGCTTAATATGGAATAGGGTGTGCATAGCACTTATAGTTACTTTACAGGGACAGTGAAAGAATTCCATTATATTACGTCTATGGAGAAAAATCGTTTGCGGTTTAATTAAATAATGTTTCACTCTTTTAAACGCATTGAAATTTATATATATCACTAAGGTGCATTACAAGAGGCTTACAACAGAATAGTGTGTGTATAGCAGTCATCGTTCATTTACAGGGACACACAAAAGAACTCTTTACTGTTTGTTAACAATAATTCCTGGAAGTGCGTTTTAAGTTACTGAACGCAATTTTAAATTTAACTCACTTTTTGTCTATTACTTGGTGTTTATAAATTCTGTAGATTCTATACGGGGCAGCACAAAAGTTCACGAACACATTTCTATGTATTGACAGAAACTCCAGAAGGAGAATTTTAAACTGTGCTAAGCGTTTCCTAACTAAACTAAAATTTACCATCCTATGTAGTATATATACAAATCTATAGATCCTATACAGGGCTGAATAAAAGTATTCGGTTATTTTTTCGAATATTGTATATGTTGGAAATTCCTGAAATTACGTTTTTAAATATGTTATGCGTTTTTAAAATTGTTTACTTACATGTTATCTTTCAGCTTTTTAAACGGTAATGGTTTGTAAAATTATTTGGGAAACGTTGGAAAGTGTTACATAATCTATGCTTGACGCATGATTTTTCGTTCTTGTTATTTTTGGTTTGGAAGCTGCTATGCAAAATCTATGTCTGTTATATCGTCTTTGTCCATCATCAAATGTAAACCCTTTGAATTGTCTTCAGTTCGCAGACAGATCACTCTGGCGTATTTTCAAAAGAATGCTGGTGATAAAAAATTGCAGTCAGGCATAACTCTAGGGAGACCAAAGACATTAAAATCAAGAGTTCCCGATTCTCTGAGATATGATGGAGATAAAAGTTACGTTATTGTAAATGCAACTCAGTTTCAATGCGCTCGATGTGGCAAAAAAGTGTACCGTAAATGCAGCAAGTGTATGGTAGGTGTACATGACAAATGTTTTATGTCATTTTCATATTCCACAATAAAAAGTAAAATATTACTTTTATCTCAGATTTTTGTTTTTTAGCTTAATATTTAACATGTTTGTATTATAAATGTATTCAAACGAATTTTAGTAAAAAAAATACAGTTCACGAAAAATCAACGTACTCCCTGGTGCCTAGCGTCAGATTTTAGAGATGTTTAAAATTTTTCAAATGAAACGTAAAATTTTTAGATAGGATTTCTCTTTACTATTTTTCCCAGTTGATCTCATGACATTTGAGAACGCTATAACAAATATTATTGAAAAAATCCAACTTGAGCATTAATTGTCCAGACGCGTTTAAACATCTGCCCTTTCTTTCTTTGTATCTCGTGTAAATGCAGACGCGTTTTAGCTAACTTTACAGCTGCATAATAATGTTAAATCACTAATTTTAATATACTTTCATCGTACATATGCCACCGCTCCAAAATAGCTACGGGGTTATCCTTTTGAAGTTGTTTAATTGATAAGTCGCCACTATTGGTAGATGATTGGCGATCGTCGGTAAAAAATGTTACTATACATTTCTTTGCAACTGTAAAAGAAAAAGTATCTGGCATTTGGCAGATTCGCATCGGTTGGCAGATTAGCATGCCTAAAAAGTTGTCGGCACTGTCAGTGCAATATTTAGATCAGATCTTTCTCTAACCTTTGCACTAGAAGGTTCTGAATTTTGGATATGTTAAAAAGACCACCATGTCTCTTTTCCAACTTAATAAAAGAAAACGTTTCGCGTGAAAGATGTGTCTATTTGACATAATTTTTTCTGCGGACTGCTTTTTCCTCACAGGGGGGAAGCCTATGATTATTACAGATGACGCAATATTATAAAATTCTCCACTATTCTTTGAAGTTTTTCTACGATCATGAAAACTCATAAAAATATCGACAGATACTCCAGCCAGCAACTCCATAATATATAATTTCCTTTTCCAAATACTCTCTGTTTTAAGTTATTATTTTTATTAATACCAGAGGATCCAAACCGTGATTTTCGTGTTTCAGAACAAAATGCCCGGTGCAGAAAATATAAGTGAAAACTACATATATTTTTTTGTAATTACAAACTATAATACATTTTTTATAATTAATTTAGTTTTTTAGATTACAACTAAAAACACTTTTAAAAACGTTTTTATTCAAAAAATGTAAGGTATGCACGTAAATACAGTTTTGGAATTTATTAAATGTGATACTTTTGTATTATCCGTATGCCAAAGATTAATATAGCCCAAGAAATCTACAAGATTATACTACTTAAAATAGCCTAGTTTGATTGTGATTATTTCACTAGATAAGCACGTAGTTCGATTACATATCTGCTAAATAAATACTTTACATATATTATTTTATTATTTATTTATTTATTAAGTGCTTACTCCGTTTGGGAATATGATCCGGAAACAAACGTAGATCTATTTATATTGTTTTAAGAGCAACCAGGTTAATCTTCCGTTATAGTACTGTACGGTATACATATTTTTATAAAATTCATGCTTCTAAAATACTTTAAAAAACATTAAAAAATTGAGTGAATTGAAATAATGTTTTCAAACAAATTGCATGTTTCGATGGTGTAAAAATTAAGATTGTGTGATGTTTAGAAGTAATTAAATTTGAGAAAAAGCAGAAACGGATTTTTCATTGCGACAGTCGATATGACGTAAGCATTAATTGCGGTTCACACTTTACAATATAGATAATCAATACGAGTTGTAAATTTTCCAAAGAGAGTTGAAGCTTTTTATAATAATCAGTATGATTATGTTAAAATAATTAAATCGATTATCTGTGTTTGTTTATCATAGTAAGTCAACATTTTGAATGACAATTATTCACACAAAGCAAAATTTGACACTTCACAATCCATAGCTTACAATTCAGCGATTGCTTTTATTTCATATCAGGTCACTCCTCAGATATTTTACAATAACAACTCCTTTTTATTATTTAAATAGTGCGGGTTTATGTTTTTATCATTAGACAATGTTCATTCCTTCATGAATAGGTAACTTTTTTGTTATAATAATGACACTTATTCAGATTTCAGTTTTTTTTTCATAAAACAGATATATACAGAATCACAAAAATACATTTGCGAAATCAAACTAACTGTACTGTATTTCCAAGCAAAATGATTACTTAACACGTGAGTATTGGAACATTTAAAAAATTTTAAAAAATAAGTACTATGTTTTTGTAAAAAATATATATTATTTCAGTTACACAGATTATCCATTAAAGAAATGACATGCCTAAAAACCTACAAAAACCACACTTATGAAATGAGACGAAATATATGTTTAATTAGTTCGTTTACTTAAAGTGTGTGTATTGTCACATATGCTAAACAATTTGATCCCGTTGGCAATATCCTAACTGTAGTTTTTGATTTACTGTAGTTATATTTTATCACATCTGTTGAAATAGAAAATAATGTTTTATAATGATGCAAAATAATGAAATAAAAAGTTTTATAATATTTTATTTGTTAATGCTGTTGCACATTTTGATGTGCATTATGATTACCTACTATTAACAAGCATAACAGTTTGCTGATTTATCTTGAGTGTACAGAAAGACAAATATGCTCTGAAAAGTGTCATTTCCTTTAAATTGCAGAAGCAACGATACAATTAAAGAGTATAAAAGTGATAAACGAAACGGAAAACTTTAAAAACCAAAAACAAGATACTATTCTAAATAAAGTATTATTTTAAAAATCGAAATTTCAGTATAAAATAATGTATATATAAACTGGAATAATAATGAAAACATTTTGATCTCAATAGAATCAGTTATTAATTTAGTTTTTCACTATATATTATCAGTTTAAATAGAATAAAATGTTTTATAATGTTATAAAATAATGAAGATGTATTTGTATAACATTTCATTTCTTAATCTAGTTAAACATTTTTATTTGCATTCTGATTACCAAGAATAATAAATTGTAAATTTATCGTCAGTGTACAGAGAGACAAATTAACTCTGAAAAGTGAATTTGGATTTTACTGTCAAGAACTCAGGTGTGAACTAAAATATGTGAATTTATTTGGAAGCTGCTAAATTGAACAATTATTTTCCGAAAAATAATGTTTCCTTTAAACCTAGATCCTTATTTTAACGAAGAGTCCTCGGATGTTCCTCACCTAAATTAACTTTTTAGAAAATGATTTAGCTGGAGTATAAAAAATTAACTTGACCTGTTAACGTCATTTAAATTTCATTGTGGAATGTATTTAATTATCGTGAATCATTCTAAAATATATAACTTTCTTAAACTATTTGATTTTCAATATTTGAAAGTTGAAGTCAACTGTATTCTAAGATTTTTTTCATGTAGTGAAAGTTATGATGTAGTTGTTGCATTTTTATTAAGCACAATAAACATCTAGAAATATGAATAACTTTGTTATGATTCTTGACTTAAAGGAAGATCTTCTTCAAAAAGTATTATTAACTTTACTTTTATTGTCCAAAAGCGTAACTATAAAAAAAATGGCTAAGTTATGGGAAACTTACCGTAAATGTTTTTCATTGACTAAACTGATTGGTGTAGATATTATTTTAAATAAAATATTCTTTTTAAAATCTAAATGTCGAAATTTCAATTCAAAATAATACATATATAAACTGATAAAATTTTAAACATTTGATCACATTGGAAACAATTCTTACTGTAGTCTTTGATTATATTATTGTATCAGTTGAAATGAAATGATATGTTTAGTAATGTTGCAAATTAATGAAAAATACAATTGTATACTTTTTTATTTGTTAACGTGGTTGAACAATTTGAAATGCATTATGAATAACTACGGTTAACAAACATAGCAGTTTGTTAATTTATCTTCAATGTACATAAATACAAATTGGCTTTGAAAAGTATTATTTACTTTAAAATGTATTTTACTGTTAAGAACCAAGATGTGAACTAAAATATAACTTTATTTGAATATTGCTATTTTCCGCTATTCTGACTAACTATTTTTCGAAAAATATTGTTTTATTTCAACCAATTTTTATTCTCAAGAACACATATGAAGTAATTAAAAGTAATAAACTGGTAATTTACAACTTAAATAATCGGTAACAGCTAAAGCCTGAAAAAAGAACAGCAGGTAATTATTTAGCTTTTATTGAAATTTGATTGTAACTGATTTATACGTGTATATTTTTTTTTATTAAACTACCCACATGAAACTATAGAATTCAGTGAGTTCAGATGTGATTTTGGCAATAAAATAGAAAGTGATTTTTATCAAAAGAATTTAATAAAAATATATTTACAGTATAAGGAATAATATAGAACTATTCTAACCATGAACTATTTGAAATTTAATTCAATATTTAAGAAATAATTAACAGTTGTTTGTTTTTAATAATTTATATTTAGCATTATTATCATTCTGAATTAACATTCTGTATATAATTTATAATATGCGATTCAAGAAATTATTTTTCATTTTAAAGTTGCTTTAACTTATTAATAATTATTGAAGATATAAAAAATTGTTATTTAATTTTTGAAAATATATATTTTGAAAATTAAAGACTTACAATTTTTATTCAAAACTTAAAATTATGGAAACAAATAAAGTCGCAGTTATCGGATATTATATCCAGCCGAAAGGAACTAATGAAAAAAATAAGAGCTTACATATCAGAAAAAGCCAATCTCAATGGTAGAATATTATTTACCCTTGGGGATTATCTTACAAAATATGCAAAAATATTTGAAAGAGTTCGTTTTCGTATCATATTTGAAAAAAAAAAATGGTATATTTCCGAATGGTACATTGACTGGAATAATAGGGAAGATAAATCGATCTGAAATTGATATCGGGGTTCAGCCAATTTCTATGAACGAAGTAAGCACAGAGAGAGTGGATTTCTCTTACCCGTATCAACTTTATTCTGCTACATTTGTGATTCGAAAAGCAGAATATAAACAACACATTTTTGGCATTTTCCAAACATTTTCATTGCCGCTTTGGATAGCTATCATCTCATTATTAATTGCGATGTCTTTGGTTTATTACGTTACCTTCAAAAGAAGATATTCATTTGTTAAACATTTACTTCATGCTTTTGCGGTTTTGTTAAGACTTTCTTCTTAAGAGTTCTTTATTAAAACAGTCATCGATGGTAGAAAACTTGCTCGTCTTTTCGTGGATTGTAGCAGCAATGTTTCTTTGCCTGGCTTATGATTCCGTATTCCTTTCTTTTCTTGCATTCCCCCCAATCAATCAAATTAAAGACGTGCCACAGTTGGCCAAGGATGTAAAAGAAGGACAATATCATTGCATAGCGTCTCCAGAATCAGCTATTTTCGGAATGTTGTAAAATCAAAAAATGAAATTTTAAGAATAATTGGACAAGAACTTAAGATGAATAACTTAAGTAATGAAAATACTTTTCAAGATTTTTTTTATGATAGAAGTAATCAAGATCTCGCTTTTCTAGTAGATACAGATGTCGTGTATATTTTAAGTGTAGGAAATAAATTCGTATCTGAAGACCGATTCCTTGAAGGCTCGGCTGCAATGACTATACGTAAAGACTTTTGTTGCAAAAAATTGGTTGCAAAATTCGTTTATAGATTAATGGCTTCGGGATTGTATTTTAAGTTTCAGAATGATAAATCATTTTTATATCGTATGCCAAGTCTACTGAAATACGAGGAAAAAGACCCCAGTAAAAGAAAATTATCTCTTACAGATGTTGCCCCAGCTTTTATATGCTTAATATTTGGGTACAGTACTTCTTTCTTTGTTCTTATCTTCGAAATATTATTAAATCGTATGAAGAAAGGGGCTCGTTTGAAGAAAACTAATAAAAGAAGAATTCGAATTGCCTACAAATAGTATTCTATGTAATTAGCTTTGAAAACTGAATTATAATTAATCTATTCTTATCTTTCTAAATCTTATTACATTTTACAAATGTTGTATAAAATTAATACGAAAAATTCATATAATTGTCATTGCACTGAATGGCATGTACTAAATTTATTTTACTCTAAGAAAATCACATGGCAGATGTTTAAAAATTTATATGAGACTATTATGTAACGAAGGTTTTGTATGATTAATTCTGCACCGAATTACACATTGATCTTATTGTATAAAATTGACATGAAAAGATCTTATGGTAGAAGTACATATCCGTGCGAGTTCAACGAGCGCTATATTTCCCTCCTCCCTTTAATTTTCAATTTTATTTATTTCTTTGGAGCTGGGGAGGAGATGAAACCGAAAGTTAAAATTACTGTCAACTACAAAGACCAGTATTGCACCCCCCCACCTTTTTTTTTTCTCTGGTATTTTATTAATTAGAGGATGCTTGATATATTGATAAGAAGATTGCAGAACTAACGCTGTTGTATTTGTAAGAAATATTTGAATTGCATTATTATTATTCTTTGAGACTATTATTATTATTGGTAAAAATAAATGATAAACTAAGGTACGACACATGGTAAATTACTTATTACAAACAACAATCCATCAATACTTAATATAATAAAAAAAAACATTGTTTTGTAACTACTTGCGTTCTAATAAATAAAAATTTAATGTATAAATATCTTTGTTTTATTCTGCTGTGTGCTTTATTGTTTTATTGTACTTTTAATAAAGAAAAACTAATTGAAATTTCGAACATTTTACAAGCGTCAAGATGGTAAATGTGATATGCTAAATGTAATAGGTACAAGAAATATGTCGGTATAATTGTAATACACTGCTCAGAACAATTAGGGGAGCACATGGTTTTAACGAAATTACACAAATACTTACAAAAATAAGTAACCTAAATTAAAACATCCATAATTTAAAGCATAGCAGAAAACAGAAAAATAAAACTTCATATGAAAATCAAAGTTCATAACTTCAAAAACAAGAAAAAGGAGATAAGTGAAGAAATCAGGATTTCGCAGAAATGTCTGTTTCACTGTCTCACTTGCGAAATTCAATTTCTCAGCTTTTGTTTTGAGAAAGGGTGATTTAAAAATGCCACAACAACGTGATTTACCGAAATCCATGGCTTGGCGTATTAGAGATAGACTTGAATCCGGGCAAACGCAACGAAGTGTAGCGGATGCTGTTGAAGTTGCAAGAAATGTCCTTGCAAGGCTGTGGAATCGATTCCAAGAAACAGGAAATGTTAGATGTCGACCCGGGCAACGTCGACCACGTGCACCACAGCAGCTGATGACCGATATATCCTGTTAACAGCTCGTCGAGACAAAAAAGGGGATGATACTCAGTTGCAAAAACGGGGGCTCTTGGCAACACGACGAAGGTTGTTCAGCCAAACAGTACGAAATATGCTTCATCAGGGTGGTCTCTATTCACGTAGGCCAATGATATGTATTCCGTTGATTATTCCGCCGCTGTGCGGCTCGAAGAAGTTGGCCTGCTGAACATAAAGATTAAAGGCAACGGATTGGAGTCAAATGCTGATTCCCTATTCAGTCTGGAGTATGGCACTCGACAGGTGGACGTACGGACCTGTATATCATCTGGAATGACACTTTGACGGCCCAAAGGTATACATACGAGATACTGAGACCTCATGTCATACCTTATGCTTCACCCATGGTGATTCCTTTATTTTCCTGCATGATAATGCCTGACCAGATCGTCTGTTGGAGAACATGGTTGAAACTGAAACAATACAGCGTATGGAATTGCCAGCATGTTTTCCTGACCTGAATCGGATCGAACAAGTTTGGGACACACTCGGACGACGCATTGCAGCAAGACAAAGGCTTTCTTTTATTGTCAAGGAGATTGCAATTCTTGCAATTCAAACAGGTGTGCAGCAGTCTTAGCTGTTAGAGGGGACCACACGCCGTATTAAACAACTTGCATCATTACTAAACAATACTTTTTTTTTTTTTTTGTAATTTACATGTAACCAAATTGTTGCCCTAAACCATCTTTTCATGTTCTTTCCATCTTTTCAAAGAATTAAAGCTCCCTTACAATTTTTTTTGCATCTTATTTTCTGTATTGCGCATTAATACATGTGTACTCTCCATTTTATACCCATGCATGGCTGTTTCGCACGGTTCTCTTCTTTTATTTGCTTGCTCCCCTAATTTTTTTGAGCAGTGTATATGCTATTTTAGATATATATATATGAATGAATTGTTTATAGCGTTACCTGTAAAGCGATTGCTTTGTAACTGAGCAGTTGAAAATGGTTTCGTTATTCATTATAATAGTCATGATGAGTGAAACAGCCTAAAAGGAGAAAAAATAAAAATAAAACTTATCTGACTATTATTATTATTATTATTATTATTATTATTTTGTTAGATTACGAAAGTAGTTTAATCGGATGCTTCTAAATTAATTCATAAAATGTAAATAGAATAAATACTTCATGCTATAAATTCAAAAATTTATGTGTTTAAATTTGTTTACCTCCGAGACGTTTGAGAGTTACTTTACTTTTTTGAACATTTCTAGAAATATTGTTTTATTGACATATTATCACAAATGCTTTTGTGTTATGTTGATACTTGTTATATGCACTTTGGCGGCAATTTACTAAGTGTTTATTTTTCCCCTTTCGTGAGTAATGCATATCTCATGCATCTTCCCAATGCATCTTATGAATGCATATTAAAGTGTTTTGTATTTTTTATGTCAATTTTTATGAAAATAATTAAGTTAATTTAAAATAATAAAGCGAAAAAAATTGAATAGTAAAGCGAAAAATAACGTATTTATGGAGGATTTTGAGCTCTGGACAATGAAACGTTCTAATTTTTTTTTCACAAGTTATATAACAGCATACAATATAACATTTATATTACATGTAAAATATACCAAAGAAAAAGTATTCCTCAAAAAATTCAGTTGCATTAAGCAAGGAGTATCTTTAAATAACTTAAATATTATCTGTAAAAAATATGAAATTTAGACTATGCTTCAAAAAAATATATGTAAAATGCCATTTTATGCAAAATTATTTTACATAAAAACATAAAATATATACCTATTTGAATTATTTTCAATTTATTAAACATTTTTCTTATGTATGTTTTTTCACCATACGCTTTCTCCTAATTCTGTAAAAAAAAAAAAAAAAAAAAAAAAAAAAAAAAAAAAAAAAAAACTTAATTTAAAAATTAAAAACTACTTTTCAGTTACTGAAAAGAATGTTTTTTGTTAGATCATTTTGATAGTTTAGCTATAACGGATGAATATTAATGTGTCAGAACAACAAAAATAATAAGAAAATTACACAATACAAATTCTCACATTTTTGGCTATATATTGCAACCCTATATCATATGGATACGCATCATTCAGGACCAAACAGTGCTCCGAAACATTGCCCAGAATAATCGGCTCGTTGTTGTATTTAGTCAAAAGTCAACATGCGCGGCACCCACTTTGACAACAGCATTTTCAGAGACAAAGGTTCATTCAAAATAAAACCTACACATTCCTTGGATATCTTCAGAGTCTGAGCTATCTTTTGCAACCTCACTTTTCGGTTCCCCAAAACAATTTTGAGGACTTTTTTTACGTTTTCCGGAGTAACCACCTCTTTTGCGTGGTGCATCACTGGTGTCCGTACAACCACGTTTAAATTCAGCAAACCAGTCAATAATGGTTGATTTACCTGGTGCAGTGACGGATAACGCTTATCAAGCCATGCTTTTGTTTGAACGGTGTTTTTTCCCATCAAATAACAACTCTTGAAATTCCTGTTTATCCATTTTTTTGTTTATCAACAAAGTCGTTCAACTAAAACCACTCTAACGTTTTATCACATGGCGAATCGCCATGACTTTTTCCTGCTACCTGTTAAAGGTTAGTATTTACTAAAAAAAGCATCGGTTCGGCGATTGCAATGCCATCTGTGTGCCAGACCGAGAACTTATCAGCCGATGTGTTATATATATATATATATATATATATTAAACATTTCGAACCTTTTAAAAGTGTCAAGGTGCTCAATGTATTATGTTGAATGAAATAAGTACAAATAATATGTCAGTACAAATATGATGTATGCTATTATAGATATTTATTTATTAATTAAATATAGCAATAGTTCTAAAGCTGATACTTTGAAACTGAATAATTGAAAATTCTTTCATTATCTATTACAGCATTAGTCAGCAGTGAAAACAGCCAAACAAGAGAAAAACTTACCTGGCTATTTTAATTTTCTTTTAGATTATGAAAGAAGTTCAATTAGGATGTTTGTAAAATAATTAATAATATGCAAATAAAAATGTAAATAGAGTAAAATAATAACTTACACTATCATTTCATTGATTTATATATACTAATTTGTGTACTTTCGAGAAGTCTGAGAGTTATTTTACTTTTTTGAAACATGTTTAGAAATAAATTTTTCATTGATAGAGTGAGGCAAATGCTTTTCGTATTATCACATTTATACATTTTACTGCACATTGATTGTAATTTACCAGTCGTTTCTTTGCTTCCTTTCCAAAATTATACATGCATATTAAACTGTGTTGTAGGATTTATTTTCTTTATATCAAGTTTTGAGAAAAAAAATCATTTAATAAAGCGAAAAAATATATAATAAAGCTGAAAAAAATAAAGCGAAAACTAACGTAATTGTGGAAGATTTGAAGTCTTGAACAATGAAATGTTCTAATATTTTTTCATATGTTTCAATATAAAAGATCCTGGGAAAAAATATATTCTTGCTTAACAAATTCAGTTGCATTAAGCAAGAAGTATATTTAAGCATCTTAAATATTGTCTGAAAAAAAAAAGAAATTCTGATTATGTTTCTATTTAAATATATGTAAAATAACATTTTATAGAAAATTATTTATAATAAAAACAAAAATAAATCCATATTTTAAATAATCTACAACATATTAAATATTTTTCTTTTGTATGGTTTTTCTAGTGTTGTAACTGAGCGAATTAATTGAAATTAAAATTCGTGATTTTGATTCATTTTCTAAGAGTATTAAATTAAGTTGATTCACTTTTAAAAATGAGCATCAAACTCAAAAAATCCGCTAGTTTAAGTCAAAATTACAACTCATTCAATTTATTTTTCATAATTTCCTAAAAATATTTCTCGAAAAAAAAAACCCTTAAATTTTCTCCCTTCAAAAGCCAGTTTCCACAAATTAGTAAAACTCCAGTGTAGAATACTGAAAAGACGTGCGTGGATATGTTTATACAATATGGTTCACACTTAATATGTGAAGTAACTTGCTCACTCCCTTCCCCTTCCATACCTCTCTGCTCTGGGCATATAAAAAATATTTGACATTTTACAATCGACAGTTTACAATTCAGCGAAAGCTTTTATTTCATATCAGAGCACACCTCAGATATTTCACAATAACAACTCTTGTGAATGTTTAAATAAAGTGTTTTTTCGTCATTAGGCAATGTTCATTCCTTCAGGAGTAGGTAACTTTTTTGTTATAATAAAGACACTCATTCTTATTTCAGTGTTCTTCCATAAAATAGGTCGTATAATCAGAATCACAAAAATACATTTTCAAAATCAAACTATCTGTATTTCCAAGCAAAATGATTACTTAACACGTGAGTATTGGCGCATTTACTTGCTTTAAAAAATAAGTACTATGTTTTAGTAAAAAAAGTAATTATTTAGATTACGCAGTTTATCCATTAAGAAGATGATATGCCTAGAAACCTCCGAAAAGCACGCAAATGAAATGATACTAAATATATTTTTAATTAAAAAAAACATATTTAACATTTCCCAGTCAACAGTTTACGATTCAGCGATACTTCATATTTTATCACTTCTCACATATTTTACAATAACAACTCATTTATTTTAATTGTTTCAATAATGTGTTTTTTTTCATCATTAGGCAACGCTTATTTCTGGATGAATAGGTAACTTTTTGGTTATAATAAAGACACTTATTCAGATTTCAGTGTTTTTCCATGGAAGAGGTCGTATATGCAGAATCACAAAAATACATTTGCGAGATCACTTGAAATGTATTCCCAAGACAAATGTTTACTTTACAAGTGAGTATTGGTACATTTAATAACGATAAAAAATAAGTACTGTGCTTTATAAAAAAGTAATTATTTAGATTACACAGTTTTTCCATGAAAGATATTATATGCCTATAGAAACCAACGAAAACCACTTTTATGAAGTGAGGCTCAATACGTTCACTTAGTTCGATTACTTAAGGAGTGTGTTGTAAAATAAAAAAAAAATAGAAAATTAGAATAAAAAATAAAAAAATCATAAAAACTAATCCTTTTTTTTTTTTGTTATAACTTTGAAAAAAGTTGTTGTTTATTTTTCTTATAGTTTCTAAACGATTAAATACTTTTCTTTACATAAAAAATATACACGTATATTCGTTAACTTGTTCACAAATAATCGTACAAAAACCGCTGGTAAAAGGGTTTCGAAATAATTGAATTTAAAGTTTTCAGGGTATCGTCAGTCCACTCGGTGCAGTTTTTACGGTTCGTAATTTTAGGAATTTTTTTATAGATGCGACATTCTTAACGATCAGTATTCTGAATGCATTCTTAATATTGTTAACATTGTTCCATCCGACAAGGTTTATGCATTCTAATTATAATTAAAAATTTATAATAAATTCCTTTTTTCTTCATTTCAAACTTTTATACTCCTGTTAAAGGTTAGTAATGAAAATAACAAATCATAATATATTGCAAAAGCATTTTTATCAAAAAAATGTTTTTCACAGCTTGTACATCTAAAACTCTTAATGCATTTTAATCTTTATTCATGATTCCCAATACCGATAAAGGGCAATATTGATAAACACTACAACAATTCATCATCCATTTTGGAATGTTGGTTTTTTAAGGTAATCTTATTAGTAATAAAGTCTACCAATAAGTGAATTTTACATAACAGATCAGTGTTGTGCTACTGTTTTTTTAAATATATTTTTAAAATAATTGTCTGTCAGATTAAAAATTATATTGAATATGTATTTTTAATGCAGTTCTTTAATGTCAGGGATGTGTGAACTTTTTGCCTGAAAGCAATTTGTCACCACGTCTTCCGAATTAAACACTTATCCTTACTCAATCACTCAATTTCTGATATCAAATAAGGCGCATTAACCTATATGATAATAGTGGTTGAAAATCAAATTAATAGCATTATTTTTTAAAAACTTTTATTTAAGATTTTTCTTTTCTATTTTAATTTATTTAAACCTGCTCCATCAATTACATTATATATTTCATGATAAATGAATTATAAGAATGTTAATAAAACAATATTATGATATCAACAAGTTAAGATATATAACAATTTGTATTTGTTAAAATAAAATATATCTTGAAATTTAATAAAAAGAGCTTCTAAACATTTCATTGAAATATGCTTTTTGATTACAACATTAGTGAACAACATTTAGTTAGAAAAAGTAATTAAAAATATATTTTTCCATAAATATAATATTGTTTAAATTAATTTGTCATGTAAATTAAGTGTTATTAATATAAAAATTTACTTTTTATGAGAAATATTCTAATTATCAATAAATTATAAATCGACCAATAAAACATTTTAAAAAGTCTGAAATTAAAGAAGGGCGAGGGATTTGAACCCGTACATTACAGACTCAAGCTAAACGCTCTGACCATTCAGCGGCCAACCTCACTTCAGAGATGCATTAAAACATTTTAAGTAGGAAAAATCGGGATCCAAACGGTAGAAACAACATTTAATCGCAGAACTTTCTTCGCTTGAATTTTCCCTCGTGTAACTCTTTTTTTTCGACTAAAAATTACCAAAACACTTCGAAACAAACATTAAAGGAAAGTGCATCAGAAGAACATAAAATACTTGAAAAAACAAGAAAATTGGACAACTCTGTACTTGAAAAATTCTTAATATTTTGCTGTTAAAATGCTTATACTATTGTATAATCGCCCTGATATAGATGATGTTTGGCATTTTAAAAATTACTCTTTATCAACTACCAAATATATACAATTATTAATATATTAATTATTAATATATACAATTATATAATACACTGTTTATATAAATTTAACCATGTTGTCTATTATTAAATAAATAGGCTGACAAGTCATATAACATGCGGGAAAGTTAAAGGTAACTTCTGTTTTGAAAAAAGTTTGTTTTCAACAATTTTTCAGTATAATTATGGTCATGGTGATAATTACTCTTTTAAAATCTCCCTTTATAATTGTATAGCAAATTATTTGCCGTATAACTAAATTTCAATATGAAATAGATTACTTAATTGATATATTGTAATGTAGTCATTTTCATAACTGGAGAAACATTTCCTTGTTGCATTGAAAATTGTAATTTTTTCTAAAATTTGCAATAATACGAAGTGCTTTGGAAGTATTTTAGACAATAATTATACCTTATAAAGTTCAAAATTTCAAGTTTTGGTATATTATGTAATTTACATGCGTATTAAAATATATTTATCAATGCTCTCAGAGAAGTTTTATCCCGCCTCCTCTCAAACCGCTCCTTCGCTGCACCAGTTATCTAGCCAATGTACTATGATGTATATGTCATGCGCAATGAACTAATATTTTAGAATTGAAATTTAAACATAACACAGTCACGAATAGAGAGGATTATTAGCAACTGAACCATAATTAAGCTGCATTTTGCAATTTTTGAACACTATTTTCTGCAAATCGGTAAGAAATTATCAATAGTTATAAAATGTTCCGTATTGAACCTTATACCATTAGAAATGTACGTTTATAATTATACGTTGAAGAATTGTTCTTTAAAATTTAAAAAAGTATTTTATTATAAATTATTCGTTTTGCATAAAAAAAGTATACTAAGTTTTCTTTTAGAGATTTGTTCATTTATAGATATTTACAATTATCCTTCGTCATATGACATAAAACATTTTTTTTTTAATTACATGCGCATAGAAATATGAAATTGCTTATATATTTCTAGGATGCGAACATTTATAACTGATTTCGAAGTTGTTTCATAACTTTATCCGCATTTCACAGGCTGCAGTAGACTAAGGAACATATACATTTTATCAGCTCAGTTGTACAACCAAGTTCTTGGCTTAGGGCATGATTTGAAGAATGATTGTACTTTAAAAAATTAATTAAAAAAATAACTTCCTAAATTTCATAAAAAAATAATCAAATTTTAACAACTTCGATAATTTATGTCATTACAAAACAGGTTTCTCAATGCTCTGTGAAGGATTTTATCCCCCTTCCATAATATTACCCTTTTGTTGTGCCTGTGAAGTAGCCAATGCACCATGGACACCATGCGTAGTGAACTATAATTTTTGAAATAGAGATTTTGACATGAAATAGATCAATAACATTTAAATACTTTCAACTTATACTGTTATAAAGAATTAGGGAAAGATATTGACAAACGTTATGCTGTGAGCTTACATGACTCTAGAGATCACAAAACCTTATTCTCTAACGCAGACTCTTTAGGTGGTTCTCACGTATATTGCCTTTCAAGAAATTCATTTAGCTGGCGTATTAGAAACTGACTCGACGTATTAATACCATTTAAATTATATTGTGGATCAGGACGAATAAGAAACTGATATGACGTGTTAACATCATTTAAATTTTATTCTGGATCGTTTCATTCCTTATGACTCATTTTAAAGATTGAGAATATTATTTATTTATTTATTTTTCAATATTTTAAATTTCAATGAAGTCAGTTGGATTCATTTTTTTATGTATCGAAGCTTATGATATAGTTGTTGCGATTTTGTTAAGCATAATGATCGTCTATAAATGTGCATAAGTTTTAGGATTCTTGACTTACAGGTAGATAATTATTCTTCAGAAATTATTACGAACTTGATTGCTATTTTCCAAGAACACAACTAAAAATTGTAATAACAAAAGTACAACTTCAGTACAAAATAATATATATATAAACTGATAAAATTTTAAACATTTTGAACCCATTGGAAACAATTCTTCCTATAGTTTTCGATTATATTATTGTATCAGTTGAAATCGAATGAAATGTTTTATAATAATGAAAATGTTGCTGTATAATGTTTCAATTTATAATGCAGGTGAGCATTTTTACCGGCATTATGAATACCTACTATCAGCAAGCATAACATTTTGTTAATTTATGTTGAGCGTGTATGAATACATAAAGATAAATATGCTCTGAAAAGTATTGTATTCTTTAAAGTGAGAGAAACATCAAGACTCAATTAAAGAGAAAAAAAAAAGTGATAATCTGAAAACTTAAAGAAAAAAAATCCCAAAAATTTTAAATATTTGTATTTTACTGTCAAGAAATCAGATGTAAACTAAAACATGTAAATTTATTTCAAAACTGCTAAATTGAACAATTATTTAATGAAAAATATTGTTTTCTTTAAACCGGCAGTTATCTGTTTATAACAGTTATCTGAAGTAATTGAAACTGATAAACTGGTAAATTAAAAGCTTAAATGGTTGGTAACAGCTGAAGTAGAAACAACTGGTAAATTTTTAGCATTAATTAAAACTTTATTGCAGTTGATTTATGCGTGTTTAACTCTTCTTTTGTTAAACAGACCCCGCACGAAAATCTAGAATGCAGTGAGTTCATATGTGATTGCTGCATTGAAATAAATATTGAATTTAGCAAAATTATTTCAGGAAACAAACCTATTTTTAGTATAACGAAAAACATACAGCTATTCTTACCGTGGAGTATTTTCTTTAATTTATTTGATTCTTAATTCCATATTTAAGAAATAATAAAAGATGGTTTGTTTTTAATGTTTTTTTAGACTTAATATCATAGATCTCAATTATTTAGACCAGAAAAAATAATGTTCCTATATTTTCCAGTATTTGTATTTGTAAATATTTGTAAATATAATAATATATATATATATATAAATTTTTTTAATAATACGAATCAAATTTAGATCCTGAAGCAATTAAATTTTATTTCTTAGTTTTCAAAGCTTATTCATAATTAATAAAGACATCAAATAATTTTTAATATATTTTCGTAATATATCTATTGAAATTTAAAAACTTACAATTATTACTTAAAACTCAAAACAATATGGAAACAGATAAAGTCGCAGCTGTTGGATTTTATGTAGTCACGCAAATTTTGTCTCGGGGACCTAAAGAAATAAAAGATTACATATCAAATAAAAACAATTTCTATGGTAGAATGCTATTTACGCTTGCAGATTATCTTACAAAATATTCAAAAAAATTCCACAGAATTCGTTATCGTATCACAAATCAAGTAAATGGTGTATTTCCGAATGGCACATTGAAGGGATTAATGGGGATGGTAAATCGATCAGAAATTGATATTGGCGTTCAACCAATTATTATGAACGAAAACAGTACAGACATAGTGGATTTCTCTTATCCATATAAACTTCATTCTGCTACATTTGTGACTCGAAAAGCGGAATATAAACCGCAGATTTTTGGCATTTTCCGAACGTTTTCATTGCCGCTTTGGATAACTATTATCACAACATTAATTGCGATGTCTTTGATGTATTACGTCACCTTGAAAAGAATGTATACATTTGATAAAATTTTACTTCACGCTCTTGCGGTTCTGTTAAGGCAGAATTCCATTTTAAAACCGTCATCAATGATAGAAAACTTGCTTTTCAATTCGTGGGTTGTAGGAGCAATGTTTCTTTGTCTGGCTTACGATTCCGTTTTTCTGTCTTCTCTTGCATTTCCCGCAATCAATCAAATTAAAAACGTGCCACAGTTGGCCAAGGCTGTTAAAAAAGGACACTATCACTGCATAACGACTCCACGATCAGCTATTTTAAAGCTGTTATTACAATCAAAGGATGAAAATTTGAGAATAATTGGACGAGACCTGAAAACGAATAACTTAGTTAACGAAAGTTATTTTCACGATTTTCTTCACGATAGAAGCAAACAAGATCTCGCTCTTATAATCGATAGCGATGTTGTTGATTTTTTGAGTGTAGGAAAAAAATTCGTTTCTGATGACTGTTTTCTTGAAAGCATGGGAGCAATGATTGTCCGAAAAGACTTTTGTTGCAAAAAATTGATAGAAAAATTTGTTCACAGATTTATGGCTTCGGGATTGTATTTCAAGTATGATAATGATGCCGCATTTTTTCTTCGTATGCCACTACTACTGAAATACGAGGAAAAAGATACCAGTAAAAGAAAACTAACCCTTACAGATGTTGCGCCTGCGTTTATATTTTTAATATTTGGACACACAATTTCTTTCTTAGTTCTTATCGTAGAAAAATATAGTCGAGTCATATGAAGAAAATGAAAAAAAGAAAAATGAGAATCGCATGCAAAAATGTTCTATGTAATTAGCTTTGAAAATTGAATTTGAATTAATTTATTCTCATATCTAATTTTTTTTTTATATTTTGAAAATATTGTATGAAACTAATACGAAAAATTCGTATAATTAGTATTGCACTGAATAGTAATATGTATTTTACCCTAAGAATATCACATTTCATTATTTTTTTTGATTTAATGATACTAGAGCAAAGATTTTAAATGATTAGTTGTGTAATAAATTACACATTGATCTTATGGTACGAAATTCCGTGAAAATATTTTAGAGCAAAAGTACACATCCCAGTACATTAATGAAATTTCACTTTCCCACCGTCCTTTTTATGCATGAAATTTTCTTTCTTTGGAACCTGGCAGGAGAGAAATACGCCAAATGAACGCAGCGGGCGACTACAAAGTTTATTATTCTCCCCTTGATGTTTTCTCTGGTGTTTCGTGAATTCAGAAATGTTTCATCGTTATTGAGTTTGTGAGAAATATTAGAACTGTATCACTATTACTCTTCGACACTGTTATTATTATCTACTAAGATAATTGGTAGCACATGGTAAATCACTTATAAGCAATAATACAGCGATACTTAATATAACTATAAAACATATTTTGTAATTACTTGTATTCTAATTAATAAAAATTTAAATGGTGAATGTTTTTTGTTTTATTGTGCATTTATATTTTAATAAGGGAAGATTACATTAAACATTTTGAGCATTTTAAAATCGTTAAGGTGTTAATTGTGCAATGCTGAATGAAATAGGAGCAAGTAATATGTCAATACAAGTGTAAATACATGCTATTACAGATATTTATTAAGGACTTACCTATAGCAATAGCTCTAAGGCTAATAATTTGAAACGGAGCAATTTAAAATACTTTCAATATTTATTATATCATTAATTAAGATTGGAAACATCCAAAAAAGGAAAAAGATAAAAACATATCTGGCTATTTTAATTTTCCTTTAGATAATGAAATTTGTTGTATCAAGATGCATTTAAAATAATTAATAATAAACAAATAAAAATGTAAATAGAATAAAATAATAATTTATACTATCATTTCATTAACTTATATATGCTAATTTCTGTGTTTCCGAGATGTTTGTGTATTTTTTATTTTAGTTTTGTGTGTGTTTTTTATTTTACTTTTGTGTTTTTTTATTTTACTTTTGTGTGTGTTTTTAATTTTACGTCTTATTTTACTTTTTTGAAACGTTTTTAGAAAAATTGTTTTCATTGACGTAGCGTGTTTTTCGTATTATGAGATTTATACTTTTTTCTGTACTTTGGCAGCAATTTTTTAGCCGTTTCTTTTTTCCCTTTCCTGAACGATAAAGGCATATTATACTGTTTTGTAGTTTGCTTCTTTATATAAATTTTTATAAAAACAAAGAATTAAATTAAATTAATAAATAATATATAAATAAATAAATAAATAAATAATAAAACGAAAATTAAGTATTAGTAGAAGATTTTGAGCCATGAAGAATGAATTGTTCTACAGATTTTTTTTCGCAAGTTTCAATATAAAAGATCTTTGGGAGGGGGGGGGGATCTTGCTCAAAAATTTTAGTTACAGGAAGCAAGAAGTATGTTTGGATAACTTTGATATTGTCTGTAAAATTTTATTAAATTTAGGTTATGCTTTTTAAATGTATAGAAAATGGCATTTTATAGAAAATATTTTAACATAAAAAAAAATAAAATACATCCATATTTAAATACGTTGTAATTTATTTAATAGTTTTCTTATGTATGTGTTTTCAACATGACCTTTCGCCCAACTCTGTAAAAGAAAATAAATTAATTTATAGACTTAAAGAATTACTTTTCATTTGCTAAACAGCATGTTTTTCCGATAGATCAATTTGTGAGTTTAGCTATTACAGATAAATATGAATGTTAGAGAATAACAAGAACAAAATAAATAAATAAATAAAATAAAAACAAATTTTCACATTTTTGCCCATATATATCCTACATCATTTTCATGAGTATAATTGAGGAAATTATTCTCATCTTCAGTCACAGAGACCCACTTCCCACCTCACATTTGTTTTCGATCTTTCATCAGAAAAATTACAATTGTTATCGAAGTAGGGTTAAAAAATTTTTTGTTATAAAATATACTATATTTATATTTACTTTCCAAATTTTGACCTCTAGATGGCCTATTTTTGAAAAAAAAATCGATAGAAAACAAATATTTGAGTAACTTTTGCATGAGAGATAAATTATTATATTTTAACTATTTCATATTCATCAAATTACATGTGTCATAAACATTTTCAGTTTCTTCTATTCCAATTTGTTTCTCAGAAAGAAATTTGCTTTTTCTTCTGCAACTTATCTCTTCAGCTGCAACGTGACTGTGTGCAAAGTGGTATTATAAATGACATTGCAATATGATCTTGTGATACATTAGAGCTGTTTTGCTTACATTTAAAATGTTTAAGAAAATTAACTATATCAAAAATATTATAATTAATAATAAATATAATAAATAATATTTCACCAATTATTTTATATTAAGAGAAGATTACTTTAATTAAATTAGAGCTGTTTTGCTTACATTCACAATGTTTAAGAAAATCAACTAGAGATAAAAAAAAATTATAATTAATATTAAATATCATAAATATAATAAATAATATTTCGCCAATTATTTTATATTAAGGGAAGATTACTGTATTTTAAAAAATGTTGTAAAGTAAATTGAGGAGAATTTGGGGAGACTGAAGTACTTAATTCATATCGGATCAAAGAAAAAATATTTGTTAACGGGCTACTTCAGTCACGCGAAAATATCCGTTCCATATTAATCCTATGCGAGTTCTTTTAAAATATCTCGTGTCAACTTCAATATTGTTAAATGCTTCTCTTTTTGCATTGGATAGCTGAGGTCAATCTCTACAAAGGCCAATTTTTACTTTTTTTGATTCTGTTTGCCGGTTTCTTTCGTTAGATTACTTTCACTTTCAGAATCAGTTTCGAAAGAAGGTTTCAAGCTAGTATGGACTTAATGCTTCAATATATTCTTATAAAAATTGCGAAAAAAATCGAAAATCTATTTTAAAAAATCGACCTTTTTAAGCCCTTATTTTTTTCAGATTATGAAAGTAGTTTAATGAGGATGTTGGTAAAATATGTAATGATATGTAAATAAATCTGCAATTACAGTAAAACAAGAAATTTTACTATCAGTTCATTAATTTATGTTTTCAAATTTGTGTATTTTTCAGAAGTTTGCGATTTATTATAATCTTTGAAACATTTTTAAAAACTATTGCTTTCATTCACACAGCCTCACAAATGCTTTTTGTTGTATCACGCTTATACTTTTTTCTATACTTTGGCTGCAATTTTCCAGTCGTTTCTTTTTTTCATCTTCTTGATTTATACATGCATATTAAACTGCTTTGCATTTTTTCTTTTCTTTATGTGAGTTTCTATAAAATGAAATGAAATTAAATTAATATATCGAAAGTAAAACTAAAATAATAAAGCGAAAAATAACATGTTTGTGGATGTATTTTAAGCATTGAACAATGAAATGTTCTAAACTTTTTTTCGCAAGTTTAACATAAAATCTCCTGGTAAAAATAATTATTGCTTACAAAATTCAGTTGCATCAAGCCAGAATTTTCTATAATTACTTAAATATAGTTTGTCTAAAAAAAATGAAATTAAGATTATGTGTTTTAAAAAGTATACGTAAAATGACACTGTATAGATAATAATTGAACATAAAATATAATCCATGTTTGAATAATTTTTAACTTATTCAAAATTGTTTCTTATGTATGTTTTTTTTCCCATAGACTTTCCCGAATTCTGTAAAGAAAATATTAATTCAGAAACTAAAAAACTACTTTTCAGTTTCTGAAAAGCATGTTTTCTTGCTTGATCACTTTGTAGATTTAGCTATAACAGATAAATATTTATGTTGCCGTTGAAAATATTAAAAACTAATTATAAAAAACTAATTTTTATCAATTTATTGCCCAAAACCATTTGCATAAGCATCATTGGTGAACTTTTAAATTTTTAAATATTTATATTTTTCTAATTAATGATTGCCAGCTGTCAAATTAGTAATTTTATATTCTTAAAGCTTCTTTTTATCAATCATTGAATTGATAGACAGATAAACACAGTTCATCAGTTTCTCATATGAAAAATATGTGGGTAATTTTGAAAGTTTGTTTTCGAAATTGACAGCATCTTTCAATAATATATTTTTATTCAAAAGAAGATCATAGGGAAATTTTCTGTTTTAAATTTTCCTTTACTGGGTTATTCAGTAACTCATTCACAATCGCATTCATTCCTAACTACGTAATTAATAAATTGCAATAAAGACTCTGTAGTAATACGTGTTTTTCGATCTGAAATGATTCCCTGATTTTTTTTTTTTTTAAAAGGAACATTTGAGTGTGCTTGTCCAGTTGTACGCTGAAAATATGCAAAAAAAAAAAAAAAAAAAAAAAAAAAAAAAACTATATTGAATGTAGAATTCTGTCAATTCTCCCAATTTAGTCTATGGAGCTTAGGATATTTTAAAGAGCACTTCTAGCTAATTTACTGTTGAAAAATTTTTATTCTAAAAAACGCCAGGTTTAAAAATGTATATTATTATTACGTTCAAGTGAAGAAACTGTGTTATCTTACTGTGGAGTGTTTTAAATCTTATGAATTAAAGATTGAGAACATTCTTATATATTATTCTAATATTCGAAACTTCATTGAAGTTAGTTGGATGCGAATATTTTTTTTATGTATATATTGAAAGTTATGATGTAGTTGTTAAGCATAATAAACATCAATAAATGTGCATAGATTTCTTTTGATTTTTGACATACATGTAGTTAATTATTCTTGAGAAACTATTATGAATTTGTCCAAGAACACAGCTAAAATAGTAAACTTTTTAAGTTTCGGTATATTTACCGTATATCTTTTTAGACGACTATCCTGATTGGTGCAGATATTGTTCTAAATAAACTATTCTTTTGAAAATTGAAATTTCAGTAGAAGATTATCTATATATAAACTAATAAAATTTTACATATTTTGATCCCATTGTAAACAATTCTTACTGTATTTTTTGATTGTATAATTATATCAGTACAAAAACCCTTAACGGGTTAAAAGTTGTGACGCAGCACTTTCTTTTGGCTCTATGAATTTTAAATATGGGACTTAAAAGCAATGATATCAAATTTAAGTGACGCTATGTTAATAATTTTTTTTTTGAATCATAATTTTCTTTTTAGTTTTATTTATATTCACAGGTGCAATTATTATCTTAATATGAAAAAATATATAAAATTTATTCGCTGATGCTTTTTCATTCACATCTCTCATGAATTCAAAATATGGGTTTTAAAAGAAATGATATCAAAATTTGAGTGACACCTTGACGTTAATTTAATAGGACTCATTTAAAATTCAATTTAAATTATTTTTGGTTTGTCTTCTAAAGTATATTTACACATACAAACAATACTTTTAATTTTTCAATACACTTTTAAATATATTACTTTCACTGAGCCTATATTATGTATTGAAATGTATTTATTTCAATAAATTGATTTATCTTCTGTGCCACGCTATCCAAAATCATAAGTAAAATTTATGTAAATGATTATTTTGCGTCATAGTATCCAAACAAAGGGAAATGTATGCAAGTGGATACTATGACGCAAAATAATCATTTACATAAATTTTACTTATGATTTTGGATAGCGTGGCACAGAAGATAAATCAATTTATTGAAATAAATACATTTCAATACATAATATAGGCTCAGTGAAAGTAATATATTTAAAAGTGTATTGAAAAATTAAAAGTATTGTTTGTATGTGTAAATATACTTTAGAAGACAAACCAAAAATAATTTAAATTGAATTTTAAATGAGTCCTATTAAATTAACGTCAAGGTGTCACTCAAATTTTGATATCATTTCTTTTAAAACCCATATTTTGAATTCATGAGAGATGTGAATGAAAAAGCATCAGCGAATAAATTTTATATATTTTTTCATATTAAGATAATAATTGCACCTGTGAATATAAATAAAACTAAAAAGAAAATTATGATTCAAAAAAAATTATTAACATAGCGTCACTTAAATTTGATATCATTGCTTTTAAGACCCATATTTAAAATTCATAGAGCCAAAAGAAAGTGCTGCGTCACAACTTTTAACCCGTTAAGGGTTTTTGTACTGATATCATTACTTTTTTAAGGTTATTGATGAAAATGTCAATTAGTCGAAATTAAGTATAGGGTATAAATTAATCATTAGAATAAAATTTTAAAGAAATGCTAAAAAAGACCCCTTGGACCCCAATAAAATATGAGGGTGGTGGCCCAGGGAGAGGAATCCAAGACTCAACTTTTAAATTATACAGCGAGAGAGTAACACAATTAGAAGGATGAAAATGCATGGCAAAACCCGTTTGTTCCATCTTCCTCCGCCAAAGGGCGCAATCTTTTCTATACAAACATAGCTGAAAATTTTCAGGCTGTCGATTCCGAGTCAAATGAGCCATACATCGTCGTGATCGGTCCCATAGAACCCGATAGGGAAGTGCCCCTGGTGGTGAAACTTGGAACTAAAATCAATATATCCTGTCGATGTCGAGTCGAATGAATCAAACTGCATTGTGATGGGACCCATAGGACTTGAGATAGCTGCAAAATCCGTTAGTTCCATCTTCCACCACCAGGGGGCGGACTCTGTTCCATGCAAACATAGTTGAAATCTTTGAGGCTGTCGATTTCGAGTCGAATGAGCCATACCTCGTCGTGATGGGGCGCATAGGACCCGAGATAAGAAAGCGCCCCTGGTGGTGAAACTTGTAACTAAAATCTATATATCCTGTTGATGTCGAGTCGAATGAATCAAACTGCATTGTGATGGGACCCATAGAACTCGAGTTAGCAGCAAAATCCGTTAGTTCCATCTTCCACCACCAGGGGGCGCACTCTGTTCTATACAAAAATAGCTGAAATCTTTCAGGCTGCCGATTTCAAGTTGAATGAGCAATACCTCGTCGTGATCAGGCCCATAGAACACAAGATAGGAAAGCGCCCCCTGGTGGTGAAGCTTGTAACTAAAATCTATATATCCTGTCGATGTCCAGTTGAATAAATCAAACTGCATTGTGATGGGACCCATAGAACTCGAGTTAGCAGCAAAATCCGTTAGTTCCATCTTCCACCACCAGGGGGCGCACTCTGTTCTATATAAACAGCTGAAATTGTTGAGGCTGTCGATTTCGAGTTGAGTGAGCCATACCTTGTCATGATCGGGGCCATAGAACCTGAGATAGGAATGCACCCCCTGGTGGTCAAACTTGAAACTAAAATTGATATATCCTGTCAATGTCAAATTGAATGAATCAAACTGCATTGTGATGGGACCCATAGAACTCGAGTTAGCTGCAAAATCCGTTAGTTCCATCTTCCACCACCAGGGGGCGCACTCTGTTCTATACAAACATAGCTGAAATCTTTCAGGCTGTCAATTTCGAGTCGAATGAGCCATACCTCATCGTAATCGGGCCCATAGAACACGAGATAGGATAGTGTCCCCTAGTGGTGAAACTTGGAACTAAAATCGATATATCCTGTCGATGTCGAGTCAAATGAATCAAACTGCATTGTGATGGGACCCATAGAACTCAAGTTAGCTGCAAAATCTGTTAGTTCCATGTTCCACCACCAGGGGGCGCACTCTGTTCTGTACAAACAGCTGAAATTGTTGAGGCTGTCGATTTTGAGTTGAGTGAGCCATACCTTGTCATGATCGGGGCCATAGAACCTGAGATAGGAATGCACCCCCTGGTGGTCAAACTTGAAACTAAAATTGATATATCCTGTCAATGTCAAATTGAATGAATCAAACCATGTTGTGATGGGACCCATAGAACTCGAGTTAGTTCCAAAATCCATTAATTTCCCCTTCCACTGCCAGGGGCGCACTCTGTTCTATATGAACATAACTGCCCCTGGTGGTGAAACTAAAATCAGTAAGTTCTATTGAGGTCGAGTCGAATGAGCTAAACTGCATCACGATTAGGAATGCACAACCTGTGGCCCGTGATGGGTAACTGGTGGCCCGCAGAGACCATACATGCCAACCTATCCAAAAATTTCGAATTTCCTTAATAATTCGTGAGAAAAATGCGCAAATTTTGTCCACAGATCATAGGAAAATATGAATTTCATCGATCAGGTGCATAAAATTATGAATTGCATCGACTGGATGCAAATTTTGTCGAATGGGCATGGAAAAATCACAAATTTCGCCATTTTGTCACTAGAAAAAGAAACGCAAATTTCAATAATCGGTCAACAGAAACCAGAGATGCCATAATCGGTAATTCTGGAGTTGTAAATTTCGTCAATCACTCAAAATCTTGAATTTTGTAAATCAGTTGAAAAAACCTGCAAATTTTGTCGATAAGGCACTTAAAATCGCAAATTTCATGGATCGAGCAATGAATTTCATCGAATGGCATGGAAAGATCGCGAATTTCAACAAACAGTCGTGGAAAAAATTTGCAAATTGTCCATAGATTGTGGGAAAACATTATGAATTTTGTCTATCGGTTCTGCAAAATTATGAATTTTGTCGATAGGCATGGAAAATCGATAATTTCGTATATTGGGCGTGGAAAAATCAAGAATTCCATCGAATGTTTGTGAAAAAATTGTAAATTTCAACAAACGGTAAAAAAAAAAAAAAAAAAAAATGAAAATTTTGCCATTGTCTAGAGAAGAAAAATTGTGAATTTCATTAAATGGCCGACGGAAAGCATATCAGTTGAAAATCACAAATTTTGTCAATCAGGCACAGTAAAAACATGAATTTTGTGGATCGGGAGAAGGAAAATCATAAATTTTGTTGAACGCATGCATAAAAATCATGAATTTTGTTTATCGGGCATATAAAAATCATTAATTTCGTCAAACGGATCCATAAAAATCAAGAAAGTCATCAATCGGGTGCGTAAAAATCTTGAATTTCATCGATCAGGCCTGTAAAAATATAGGACAAAATTGCCATTCGCCAATCGGCGTGTAATACTGAAAATTTGGCAACTGACTTTAAAGCCACCGCTGGTCAAACTTAATAGTCCCAATTGCGATGATTGAATGGAAAAAGATTTTTTCCCCGCTGTCGCTTGACAAATTTCGAAACCATTTGGCGAATTTCACGATTTTTTCTCCGAAATTATTTGATGGATTGTGACTTTTTTTCTTCTCAAAGCCATTCGACGATATTTGAAAAAATTTTCCCCTGAAACTAGTTGATGAATTTTGTGATTTTTCCACTATCAATGAATTTTGTGATTTTTCTGCTATCGATTGATGAATTTCGTGATTTATCGACTATCGATTAATGAATTTCACGACTTTTTCCATGAACGAACAAATTGTGCACTTATTTTCCACTGCTATTCGACGAATTTTGCAATTCTGTTCCGCGATTGTTAGACAAATTTCACTATTTTTCTCCCGAGATCATTTGATGAATTTTGTGATTTTTTTCCCCCGAACGTATTTGACGAATTTCTCTAATTTTTTCACGACAGTTAGACATAATTAATTTTTTTCCTGCAATGCCTGATTTCTTTCCCAAAACCATTTGACGAATGTCGCGATTTCTTTCCCAACACTATTTGACAAATTTCGCCGTTTATTCCACAATCGTTTGACAAATTTCTTAAATTTTTTATCAAGTATTTGTAAATTTGTTATTGGTCATTGCTGAAAAACAGGAGTAAAAAAATCCATGTACTGGCCAGTGGTCACTGAGTAAAAAAGTTGAAACCTATACATAAAAGTTGAACCTATACATAAAAATCATGAATTTTTTAGAACGGGCACATAAAAATCACAATTTTGTCAAGTAGCCGCATAAAAATCACAAATCCATCTAGTGGGTGCATTCTTCCAAATTTGCAACCGAACAGTGCTGTATGTATGGATAATGCTAATTATCCCCACCCCCCCACTACCCAACATCTCCTCGAAACAAAATTCTCTCTGTGCTACTGATGGTGGTCCTCGACAACCTAACAATTTTTTAAGTGGCCCTTCGCCTAAAAAGATTGGGCACCTCTACTATCAATTAACAATAAATTAACCTATCGCTTGTGTCATGTATTCATGAGCGGTGATTGCAATGCAAATTCTTGTTTACAAGAATAAGACTCATATTAGGTATTTTATTATTTATTTATTGTTTGTTTACTTATTTTGATTTGATTTTCTTGTCCTTTTAGAAATTGACTTTAGATTGTTACTTAAATGGTGAGATGATTGTCAATTACCTGTTTTATCGATAAAAATGATACAAGGTAAGGAAATTGCATCGTGTCGAGTGAATATTTAGGAAGTATTTTAAAACCCGCAGACTAAAGAAGATTTGTGTTTTACTTGTTAGCTATATTTTGCAACTCTCCAAATTACTGCAATGTAAATATAGTATGAAGTTAACTTTCCTCTGTTGTATAGCTAATTTTATTGGAAAAAAACCCTGAAAATGCATTGTTGTAGTAATCAATTATTTTTGCAGTTGTGTAAATTCTGTCATAACAATTTTCAACTAAGGGAAATCTTACATTGGACATTTAATCACAGTATTTTAAATAAGAAAACTTAAAATATTTGCAAATTAAAGAAATGAAAACAGATTTTGTTTAAAATTACATCTAAATATTTTTTTTTTTTACAAAAAATGCAAAATTCGCCAGTCATTCGGGAAATTATCACAAAATTCTACTAATAAAATGGGACTGTAAACAAACCGGTTCAAAATGTGTCCTTTTTAAAAATTAAATTCCATCCCAGCAGCCCTGTTGTTATGTTAGTCGAGCAATAGCTGATCGACAAAATTTTTTAATCTCGCCAACCTTTTTTTTCTGACCAATCTTTAACATAAGCTAATAAAGTATAGCCAACATTTTAACATTGCTATATAGTATCTTAAAAAACTTACTTAAAAATAGCTGAAATATAATCTTGATAAAATACGTAAACACAAACATATCAATACAAATAACAAAATCTCATGTAATCGGGTAGGGGAGACCGGTACACAGTGGACCACTTTTTCAGTTAAATTTTTTTTTCTCTTTAACAGACTGACCAATCTGTATGAAAATATTTTTGAATATTCCTTAAACCTTCTTACATCCATCATAATTTTCTCACAACATAGTTTTCAATACATTAAATATATATATATATATACACTGGTCCACCCACCAGGGTACAGTGGACCACTATTAGGTATTATCTAAAATATAATATAAATCTATTTTTCATTAATCTAATTCTTTTTTGTTGCCTCTTCATTCGCAAAATAACATAGTAATATAAATTTTGAAACAAAAACAAAAAATTAATTATATTTTGGAAATAATAACAGATTAATACAGGAACAATTGCAATTTAGTTGAAGTTATTACTTAAGTACAAAAAAAATCAGCTCACAATAAAATTTGCAAATGAAATTCCAAAATACTTATCAGTAAGATTGAGCCTGGATATTTCAAGAAATAATTTTGGGTCTGCGAGCAACATTATGAAATCATTGACATCAACAGCAGATTCATCTACAGTTTCGGGAGAAATAAACTGATTTCCATTCAATTTGCATCTCATGAATCTTACTTGAATAGAATCATCAACAATTAGACTACAGTTATATTTATCAAAGGCAGTAAATACAAAACAAAATATTTCTTACTATGTTAAAAAAAAATTGTTATTTTTATTTGTTTACTTTATTTTACAGTTAATTCTACTTTAAAACAATCTTTCTTTATAGAAAACAATTATTACATATTTTGAACATTCTGCATTAGAGGAGCAGAGTGGATTGTGGACCACTGTGCCCCAGGAGTGGATGGTGTGGTCCACTGTAACCCATGTTGAAGTTCAATAAATAATCATATTAATATTGTTTATAGCTTTCTTTTAAACATAATAACTTTAAAGTAAAATAAAAACAAGTATCTTAGCTTTTCAAAAAAGCTGTTTTATTTTATTTATCTACAACCTTTAATTACTAAAAAAATAAAAATATGATGATGAAAAATTTTACTTTTAGAAGCTCAAAACAACAAAGCAGGATAAAATAGTTCAATCTGAGCTAAACATACTTTCTGAAGGCTATAAATAATCATTGCAGTGCTGTTGTCTATTAGGATAGAAGAGAAGCTTAAAAAAAATTTAAATAAATAAAATATTAGGGGGTGGTCCACTGTGTCCATAGGTTCACTGTGTACCGGTCTCCCCTATATTAATGATAGGCTTAGTCAATAAAAAAAATGTTAAAGTAAGCCATAACATAAATTAGAAACATTGTATTTCATAATGAAAACATCGTATCTAATTTTATATACATAAAAGTGAAAACTTACGTTATATAAATTCCCTATATAATATACCAAAGTTTCATCACAATTAAACGTATTTCAATCACACTGAAATAAAAAGTTTTAGTTATTAAATTTGTGTGAGGTGAATGATGGGAAAGTTTGATTTGGAGAGTTGGAAAATATAGCTAACAAGTAAAAAACCAATCTTCTATCGTCATCTGATTTTTAAAAGACTTCTTTAAAAGATTCACTTATATTATTTTTAACGATAAAACAGGTAATACTATTGACAATTATCTCACCATTTACGCCACAAATTGCATCAAAAGACAATTTCTAAAAGGACAATCTAATCAAAATAAGTAAACAAACAATAAATAAATAGTAAAATACCTCATATGAGTGTTATTCCTAAACAACATTCGCGACTCAAAACAAACAGATGATTGATTCGTTGATTAGAGTCTGTTTCAAATTAACTGATAAAAAAAAATCTGAATATTTTTTTCCTTTAAAAAATGACAAATTAAATATATAAATAATAATTAAATTGTATATATATAATTATAAAATATTTCAATATTTTAATCAAGGAATCTAAATATTTTTCGACTTAATGAAGATTTTGAAATAAGAAATTCTTTATTATAACAAAAAAGAAAAATATACAAAAAATAATTTAATTTAATACATATATATTACATATTAAAAATTGCATTAAAAACTGTTTTCGTATTAAAAAAAAAAAGAATCTAAATAGTTTTTCAGCGATATGGATATGCTTTAACGTGTAACTGTAACCGTAATAGGCAAGAGCTTCCTTATTGCGCAGTAATAAAAAGCAGTGAAAAGGCTGAAGATCTGTAATGTTAGTCTACCAGAAAAAGCATAAGAAAATAGTCCGATTTTAAAAGTGGATTATATTGAAAACAAGAGTTTTCCTACGTTAGCGCAATATCTTAAACGCTTCATCTAAAACTGATTAATATAATATATTAATTTTAAAAAAATCGTTCGATCCATTTTCGAGATAACAACTCTGTGCCCATTACACCATTACATTTTCCATTTTCGCTTAAAAATTGGTTTCCAGATCTCAAAATCTACTGCATGTAGAAATCTATAAATTTCAGGATAGAGTTAGGCCATAGATATAAGACTAATGTGAAAAAATCGAAACGGTATGCCTCATATTTACTGAGATATTAAATGTCGGCGTTTCGATTTTCCTTTGATGTCCTGCTAGCTGTATATATGAGAGTGACGGAATCTTCGGTTTTGTGCTTACGGTTTTCAGTTTTTCGCTGCGTCACTCAAGAGACTACCGTCTCTTATGATTAGCTAAAATAGAATTACATGTTTAATATTGTTATATAATAATGAAGAATTTTTTGTATAACATTTTAGGATTTAATGTAGTGGAAATTTTGGATGTGCATTCTGAATATCTATTGGTAAGAAGCATAACAATGTGTCAATTATTCGTAAGATTTCAGAAAGACAAATATGCTCTGAAAACTGCTATTTTCTTTAAATTGAAAAAAAAAACTAGAAGATACAATTAAACACGATAAAAGTGATATATTAATCTTGAAAAAAAAAATAAAAAAAAACAAGAATCCAAAAATTGCTATATATTTTAATTTGGATTTTACTTTCAAGAACTCAGATGTGAATAAAAATATGTAAGTTTATTTCAATATTCCTAAATTGAACAAATATTATATTGAAAAATTGTGTTTTACGTAATAGGACTATATTGGCAAGAATACACCAGAAGTAATCAAAACTAATAAACTGGTAAAATACAAGTTAAAATAATTGCTAGCTGCTGAAGAGTAAAAAACTGCTAAATATTTAGATTTAATTTAAAATTTGATTTATACGTGTGAATTCTTCTTTAAATAAACTGACACCACAAGAAATAAAGAATGAGAAGCGTTTAAATATAATTTTTGCAATAAACTAGACAGGAATTCTTCGCAGATCAAGTAAATCAATGTCTTTGGAATGATAGTAATAAGAACGGTAAATCCATCAGAAATTGATTTTGCCGTTCAACCTGTTGTTATGGACGAAGTAACCACAGAGATGGTAGATTATTCTTATGCGTATAAACTTTATTCTGTTACATTTGTGACTCAAACAGCAGAATATAAACCTCAAATGTTAGGTATTTTGAAAACATTTTCATGTTGCTTTGGATAGCTGTCATCTCAGTTTATTGCCGTATCAAGTAATTGCGGTATATTTGGTATATTACGTCACCTTGAAAATAAGGTATTCATTTCATAAAATTTTACTTCACACAAGTATCAGAATGATGGAGAATTTTTAATTCGAATGCTACGTGATATGAAATACGGGGAAAATGACACCAGTAAAAGAAAATTCTTTAAAGTCCTATCTTCAAAGTCCATCATTCTCCTATCAATGTCTTCCCTTGTACCTTCATGAATTTGGGTGTGCTTTACACATTAATAATGAGATTGTAGAACTTCGTTGCCAAGTTTGTAAGAAATATTTGAACACTATTATTATTTTTCTTCGAGATTTCCTTTTATAATAAATTACAAATTTATCAAGAATTACTTGGTGAGAGGAGTCAACAAATCCATTCGCAGAAGCAATTAACACTGATTTATCATCATGTCAAATGATTGAGGTTTACTAAAATCATCAATAATGTAGCTTTTTCAGGCCAAGTGCTTAGAGGGAGCTTACAACGTTAATGAAATTTATTGATTACCTATCAATACTTTCAGAGTATAAACTAAAAAATAAAATAAAATAAGTATTATTTAGTTTACTAAGATTTTCTGCAAATTCAGAAAATTGACTGCGAACGAAACTGTCGCGTGTGCACCCATATTATCTGAATCTGGTGACTACATCTTTTGAATAAAATATTAGTTTTTAACAATTTATAAATTTTCTGATATTTATGTATATTATTAATATTCATGTGAAAATTTTACACACTTTACTGTACTTTTTTTTCTAATACCCTATTTCTAACAAGCATACCATATACACTTCAATCGATAAACTAATTATATACATTCTCATCAAATTTCTGAACTAGAAAAATATTTGAAAATTGTGTTAAAGAAAAAAAAAGAAGTGTTTTAGACAATAATTATATTTTCAAAATTTTCAATTTATGTCAGTAATATATATGCACAATAAAATCTGTTCCTCAGTGCTCTGACAGGAAGTTTACCCCCACCCCTTCCTTCGCTGCACCCGTTAACTAACCCATGTACAATGTTATAGGTGTCATGCGCAATTAATTATTATTTTATTATTGAAATTTAAACATGAAATAGTTATGAATAGCCGAGTAGTTTATTAGCAATTGAATCGTACTTAAGACGATTCTTGCAGTTTTTGAACATTTTTTTCTGAGAGTCGGTGAGAGATCATAAAAAGTTTTAAAATGTTGCTGGACTCATATACATTTGTTGAGTATTGAAACTTATACCATAAGAAATGTATGTTCATTGAAGGTAAATATTTATAATTTCTTTGAAGAATTCTTTAAAATTACTCTACTTTAAATTAATTGTTTTGCATAAAAAAGTAAGATTTCTTATATATTTCTTGTCATTTAAATATTTACAATTATTCTCTGGAATATGAATTAATTTTATTTAAATCGCTTATACATAGTAATACGAAATTGCTTATATATTTCTCGCCTGTGAAACATTTATAATAGCTCTCCAAGCTGTGTCCTAACATTACCTGAGTTTCACTGGCTGAAGTCTAAGAACTTTTAAATTTCGCGACATTTATCGTCAGACATTTTATCAGCTTAGTGGAACAGCCAAGATCTTACTACAGTGCATGTTTGGAACAATGATTGCACTTTAAACATTTCAAGTTTTAACAACTTCAATATTCTATGTTCGTATTAAAAAAGGTTTCTCAATACTATGTCAGGAATTTTAAACCACCTTTCCCTCCTTTATATTATCACGTTGATATGCCACTGAAGTATTCAATGTGTTATGTAATAGTCGTCCTGCGTAGTGAACTATTATGTTTGAAATAGATGTTTTAGTACGATATACTATTCAAATTTGTAAAATACTGAATAATATTTATGGGAAGAACTATTAGTGAAGTTTCACCTTATACTATTCCATGAATTGGTATGAAATTTACAAACGCTCTAAATGATGGTGTTGAGCTTATATTAATCTGCAGTTCATTGAACTTTACTTTGACGAAGATTATTTGGACGTTTTTTGATGGTAAATAATTAACTTTCTAGAAATTTATTTAGCAGAACTATAAAAAAACTGGCGATTATTTTAAAGCATTATGAGCATATATAAATGTGCATAAGTTTCTTATAATTTTTTTAATTTGGAAGAAAGAACACGACAAAATTAAAGAAGTTAAAGATGCTGAAATAATGTGAAAATTTAAACAACGAAAACAAAAATTTATTTGAAAACTGAAAATTGAACAGTTAATTTCCGAAAAATATTGTTTTCTTTAAACCAGTTTTAATTATCAAGAACACATCTGAAGTAATTACCACTTATAAACTGGTAAAATACAAGCTTAAATAATTGGTAAGAGCTGAAGAGTAAAAACTGATAAATATTTAACTTTAAATAATATTTTATTGAAGTTGTTTTATGTGTGTATAACCTCTTCTTCTACTAAACTGACCCCACACGGAAAACAAAAATTCAATGAGTTAAGATGTGAATTTTGAAAGGGAATAGAAAGAATAACGAAAAAGATAGAATTATTCAAACCACGACATATCAATACTTTATTTGAATCTTAGTTCAGTATTTAATACTTAATTAAAAGTTGTTTTTTTTCACCGATTTATATTCAGACTTAATTTCATGCTAAATTAATATTATATCTATAATTTCTAACGTACGATGCAGATTTAGAATGCTTCAAGAAATTACTTTTTATTTTAAAATTGTTGCAGATTATTCATAATTAAAAAAGACATCAAATTGTTTTTAATTTATTTTTAATAATATATCATTTGAAACTTAATGGTTCACAATTCTTATTCAAAACTCAAAATTATGGAAGCAGATAAAGTCGCAATTATCGGATTTTATGTCGCCAAGCAAATTTTATCTCAGGGATCTAAAGAAAAAGTAAATGCTTACATATCAAATAAAAAAAGATATCTATGGTAGAATGCTATTTACGCTTGCAGATTATCTTACAAAATATTCCAAAAAATTCGATAAAGTTTCTTTTCGTATCACAGATCAAATAAATTATACAATTCCGAATGTTACATTGACGGGAATATTGGGGATGGTAAATCGATCAGAAATTGACATTGCTGTTCAACCAGTTACTATGTATGAAGCGAGCACAGCGACAGTGGATTTCTCTTATCCGTATAAACTTCATTTTGCTACCTATGTGACGTCAAAAGCAGAATATAAACCGCAAATTTTTGGCATTTTGCAAACATTTTCAATGCCACTTTGGATAGCTATCATCTTAATATTAATTGCTATGTCTTTGGTATTTTATGCCACCTTGAAAAGAAGGTATTCAATTGATAAAATTTTACTTCACGCTTTTGCTGTTTTATTAAGGCAGAGTTCTATTTTAAAACCATCATCAATGATAGAAAACTTGCTCTTATTTTCGTGGGTTTCAGGAGCAATGTTCCTTTGTCTGGCTTACGATTCCGTATTCCTGTCTTTTCTTGCATTCCCCCTACCATTACAATTGAAGACGTGTCACAGTTGGCAAAAGCTGTAAAAGCAGGACACTTTCACTGCATAACGATTAGACAATCAAATATTTTTGAACTGTTATTAAAATCAAAACAGAAAAATTTAAAAATAATTGGACAAGACCTTAAGACAAATAACTTAAGCACAGAAAATAATTTTCAAGATTTTTTTAACGATAAAGGTAAACGAAATCTAGCTTTTCTAGCTGATACAAATACCGTTGGTATTTTGACTGTAGGAAAAAAGTTCGCCTCTGAAGACCGTTTCCTTGAAACCATGGCTGCAATGATGGTCCGAAAAGACTTTTTCTGCAAAAAATTAGTGGAAGTTTTTGTTCATAGATGTATGGCTTGGGGATTGTATTTCAAGTATCAGAATGATAAAACATTTTTATTTCGTTTGCCACGTCTACTGAAATACGAAAAAAAAAGACACAAGTAAAAGAAAATTAACCCTTACAGATGTTGCCTTTGCGTTTATATTTTTGATATTAGGACAAATAATTTCTTTCTTGGTTCTTATCGTAGAAATCTTGTAAGATCATATGAAGAAATTGGATCGTTATAAAAAAAATGAATCAAGAATTGCATACAAAGAAGATTCTGTGTGATTAGCTTTGAAATTTGAATTATAATTTCTGTATTCTTATATTACGAAATTTTATTACATTTTGCAGATGCTGCATGCAAATAATATGAAATTTTCGTATACTTAGAATTTTTACTATCAGAATATAAAATTGTATTAGATTTTTAAAGCTATAGGAGACTATTATGTAACGAAGATTTTGAATGATTAGTTCTGCACAAAACTGCACATTGATTTTTTGGTATGAAATTGGCGTGAAACTATTTTAGGGGCAAATTGCACAATCGAGTTTGTTTTCCCGAATTTTTTTTTCCTTTTGATCCATGTAGGAGTGAAATACGCCAAATGAAAAAAGTGGGCAAATACAAAATCACTCTTCCACCCCCTTTATTGTTTCTTTTGTATTTCATGACTTCAAGAGTGCTTCAGATATTAACAATGAGAATGAAGAACTTCCGTTCCTGAGTTTGTAAGAAATATTTCAATTCTATGATGATTATTTTTCGAGAATTTTATTAGTCTTTACAACGATAACTGATAAATTAATGTATGCCACGTGATAAATTCCTTATTACAAATACTAATTAATAATTACTTATTACCCGCATAGCATGCACAGTCACAGTGACGTCATTGTGACGTCACAGTGAGTCACGTACGTCACGTCACATCTGTGACCAAAATGACACCACTTTGTAACGTCACACTGTGATCAAAATGTGAACGTCTTGAAGATCTAAAGAAAACTTAAAATAAACTTTAGAACATCTTATGGCATGAAGAATATTACTTTTTGAAAGCTTTAAAAAATTTTGTGACGTTGCAATGACGTCACTGCAAGTCACATAAGTCACGTAAAACCTATGACCAAAATGCCAACATTCTGTGACTTCACGGTGTGATCGGAGAGAGAATTTGGAAAAAAACTCATAAAATATAGAATTGAATTATGTCATGTACCTAAATCATTAATAAAAACATTGTCACACATTATTTAAATATATTGTATTTCCAAAATAAAATAATAAATAAATATTTGCCTACATATATGAGGCAGATATTTTTTTTACAATTTTCATTGCCATTTTCATGAAATTTATCAAAATATACTATATAATACACAGGTAAAAATCCTTAAATAGAAATTTAGTAACGTAGGAAAGTTTTGGCGGGAAGTAACTCAGAAATAGATCTCCCATTCTAATAAAACTGTTAGCGATTTAGAGATTTGTTAACATTTTAAATACAAACATTTAATTTTTTTTCGTACCACCGCATAGAACTCATTTGCTAATGTGATACTAAAAATATTTTAAAAATCTCAAATCTCTTATTATTTTGAGGAGCCACTCAACCCAATCATCAGCTTTCTGTTTAAAAAGTGAGGACACCATTTTTGCGAGTTCGACATCGGGGGTGCTCGGGGTGACCGTCGAACGCATTCAAGATTTTTCTTGTACTGAATATTTAAGGTGGTTCTCAACTGACCTGCTCCACAACGCGAAGCTTTCTGACATAATTTCTGAATCATTTTTAAACGCAAAGGCATAAAATGGGCAGGACTGACTATGGAAGCAATTTAGAATCGAAATGAGTTTTCCATTTTTTGATAAATAAATTACTTATCGAGTTATAAGCAATTCGTGTCACGTGACGACTGGTTTTTCTCTTTTCTTTCCCTGTTACGTCGGGTATTTGGTTCAATAAACGCTGACTTTGACATTCTTTTCTGAAAGATCTTCTGATTTTACTAAAAAATGGAAAACGTCTTTCAATTACAGAGTTTCTGAATAAAAACAAAAGCCGATTTCATGCGTTTCCGAACAAAAACGAATTAAAAATATGTCATTCCTATAGCAATTTATTCCAAAACTGGTCAGTGCTTAATAAGATATCACCTCTGTTAAATATATTGCTCTTTTCAATAGAGTGTAAAAAATGAAAAAATCGTATTTAGGAAATCTGATTGCAGAATAGTATTTATATTTATGTCGTAATTATTTTATAAAGACTATTAAATCCATTTTTATTTAAAATTTATGTTTACTTTGGACGCCTAAAACAAATGCAACTGATTAAAAAATATATAAAAATTTAAATTTTCACAGCTTATTTCCAAGAATATTAAACTCTCTCATATAAAAACAGAATATCATAGTTTTATTAGAAGTTATTTGTCAGCCATATAAACTATAAAGCATTTGAAATGTCTTTATTTAACTGTTTTCTTTCTATTCTTTTTCTGGAAACACCTGCTAGATGTTACTTTGTGGTAAACATTACTGCGCAGATCATGATCGCAGATGTTGAGGGCAGACGATTATTTTCATCGGCGGATTAGAGTGTGGGTGTTCTTTTAAGTTTGTGGAAGTATATTGTGGAATTTATACCGTGAAAGTAAATTAACGTTTTAAAGTGAATCATCCATTTTAACCTATCCTTATGTCTAGCTGGGTACGTTATTAAGGTCTGCGTGATATTTGATATCTCAGATCTATGGACACACCTAAGCTGGACACTTTGAAAATTAAAGCAGTGGATTTGAGTCTCATTTTTCAATGAAAAGCAAGCAGTCAACGACCATTAAAACTTAATCCCTAGAACTGGTGGTTTTACTTATAGATTAGCAGGTAACTTTTAATGTCTTCGCAGTTTTGTTAATAGTGCATATTTAGTAATGGTACATTAATAGTGCATTATTTAAATGTTAAGATGTTTAAATCTTTTTTTTTTAATCACTTGTATAAAATTTTATCTTTAATGTTTTAAATCGTTTTAAATAGAGAGTTTGGAAAAAAGCTTAAAGTATTTACTAACAATATATATTCTAAATGTAAAGTGTTATTTATAACGAGGAATGTATTTATATTTTACGTTTCTCAGTTCAATTTTTATTGTTATTCATTGTAATTAAAAACATTGCAATTTTTAAAAATATTAATATTTGATTTACAATTTGAAAAATTTTTAGCTAGTGGAGGTTTTGAGAAATAATTTTCTGGTATATTTGAAATAATTGCGACAATTTAACTCATTACAAATTTAGTTGTCAAGATATGTCAATATTAGGTGCACAAAAATAATGAATATTGATGAAACAATAAAACAGCTATTCAGTTAAGGTAATTTTTCCAGTTATGTTATCGAATTTTTTCTATAGTAAAAATTGATATTTAAGCTCTGCATTTAGTATTCTATCAAAAACTATAAATAAAATAATTTGTAAAGAAAAAAAAATATATTTTTTTTTCTTTGCGTTTATGATCCGAAGTTTTAAATTTCATTTGCTTCGAAAAATGTTTTATTGCTTGATACAATGTTTATTATTTAATAATATCGCACAATAAGTAGATCTATTATTTAAATGGATTCCTAATATAAATTTTTCACAATGCTTATTTAAAAATCTATACTTTTATTTTCATTAAATTTGTAATCAAATCCAAAATAACTAATTTCTGAATTCATTTTTATTCGGAAACACATGAAATTGGCAGGTGTTCTTATTCAGAATATATGTAATCGAATGGCATTTTCCATTTTTGACAAAAGATGTTTCAGAAAACACTATCAAAGTCGGTGTTTTGAACCTAATTTCCGACGCGCAGCGTCAGAAACGGGAAAAACGTGACCAAAATTGCTCTTAAGCATTTCATTTATCTAAAAATGGAAAATGCTATTCATTCCAAATCGCTTTAATAATCAGGCATGCAAGTGCCAAGCGTTTAAAAATTTGTTCATAAATGTGTCAGAAAGTTTCGTGATACTGAACGAGGGGAAATATGGCAAAGTATACACATTTAAAAACTTCAATACTTAAAAGCAAAATAGCATAGTTTTAATTATTGTCAACATTTTTGGTGGTTACATAAAACAAATGGAAGTCGAAGTTATTTTTAAAAGTGGTTATTTGCACAATAGAATTTCATATTATTAAAATATTTAATTTTATTATAATTTTTAGTGGATTCATCTATTATTTTTATATTAGTATGCGTTTTTTACATTTATAATTTTCTTGTTTAACGGCTACATTAGCCGGCTTCCCAATCAGATGCAAAGTTTTAATTTGAATACGAGTTGCATAAAAAAAATGATTGCCGATCCAATCCTTATCGTCGATCTTATCCGTATTTGGTGAAATCTTGTTATCCGAATCTATGCGAAATCATTTATCAGGTTCGGTCGGGTTGTGGGCTACAGAATTTTTGTTGTTGTTATTGTTGGTTTAGGGTGAGATTACGGGTTGAATGTAAATATAGTTTCAGTCAACCATCATTCATGTTCAAGTAGACATTCAATCATGTTCAAGAAGTATATAACCGGATTCGTGCATGACTCTAGATCCGAGCCGACATCAGAAATTGTATCGTAACACAATTTCTGATAAAATCTGGTTACTTGGCCGTATGCAAGATTCTATTCTGAACAAGACTTACAGTAAAAACATTATACCCGACTTTTATTACGGGTCAGATCGGGTTCACGAAAATCAGGTCACACGACAACTAATCCAAATCTATTCTGTAGCCAAACAAATACAAAAAGATCGATCCAAAGTTTCTGGATTGTATTCGGGTAAAATCTGGTCACCCGACCCGGTGCAGTGTCGTCACAAACGTCACAAACTTGAACCATAAAAAAAAATTTGATCCGAACAATCCGTATAGGATTCGGGTAAAATCTGGTCACCCTATCCGATGCAGATTCGTCACATTTTTCACATTGAAGTCGCACGGTGACTTCACAAAGTAGTCACATTGTGAGGTCACAGAAAGCCTTGAAAACGGCCATAACGACCTCGCATTTACGTCACAGTGACTTCACATCGACGTCACGTGACGTCACGACAACTGTCAAAAAGTCACAGTGTGACTTCACAGTGACGTCGCCGTGATGTCACCATGCCTTACGGGTATAATTAAAAAACATGTTTTTGTAATTATTTGCATTGTAATAAAGAAAAATGTAATTGAATATATTTGATTTATTGTGAATTTCAATTTTAATAAAGATAATTTATATTGAACATTTCAAACATTTTAAAAACGTTAATATGTGTAATGCGTTCTGCTTAATGAAATAGGTGCAAGTACAGTACGTGCTGCTTAATGTGATCGCGATAAATATTATCATCCGGTTTATGTTTTCAAAATCACTCTGTTCCGACCAATTGAATTCAGCCTCACGCTAAAAACATCGCTTTAAATGATCGATATTTTGTTTAATATTATCTCTTTTCCAGCAGACCTGTTTCTGAAGAGTTTGCAATTCAAAGCGAAGTTTTGCTAAAAAGTTCGTTCAAAGCATGAATTCTAAGTAAAAAAGAATACAGCAATTTATCCCTATGTATCTCTTCTGTTTTGGGCTTAATTTGCATATGCAGGAGAATATATAATCAATCAAAAAACGTAAGCAACAGGGGGAATGAACTAGCCAATAAACCAATCTTCTAAAAGCTTTGCATCTTCTAGTAATGTCATGGAATCGAATATCAGAACTTCGCTTTGAATTGCAAACTCTTCAGAAACAAGTTTGCTGGAAAAGCAATAACATTAAACGAAGTACTATCCTTTTGTTATTGTTGGATTCTGTGAAGCTGAAAACGATGATGAACTGAAAACTTTAGAAACCACGGTAAACGTCCCTGACGATATAACGAATGAAGATTATGAGGCCTGAACAGCGATCGACAATGACATTCTTGTAGTTTCGAAGCTCACAGAAACTGGCATTTGCAAAAAAGTTTGAAAAGAAATATGAAATAAGGATGATGATAATCAGGAGGGTGACGAAAACCAGCTTTTTGAAAGACCGCCTACAAATGCGGAAATGAGGAATGCGTTGAAAAGTTTGAAACGAAGAGTACAACATCGCTTGGATAATTTTAAAAAACAATACGAATATGGACAACTCGTTGATAAACTTTGATAAGGGAGAATTGTAAAAAAACAAACATTACCTAAATTTTTCAATAAATGTTTTCTATCACTTTAAAAGTCATCATTTCAAAAAGTTTGAGTAATAATTTTCTTAGTTGTAATGCTACTAGATTTTATCATTTGGTATTTACTTAAATCGCTTATTGTTATCAATCTGATATTGTTATCAAAAACTCATGGTCCCGAAGTGATCATATTAAGCGGTATTTACTGTATATGTCAGTACAATTGTAACTGCCTTAGTGAAAAGAAGACTCATACACAGCGCAATATTATTTTGTGATAGATATTGCGATAGATATTAAAATATTTCAGCAAGTATAACTCAAACAATATTTGACAGATAGCGTTCTAATTTTTAGAGCAGGTACCTATGAGGATAACAACGAAAATCTCCTATTACCAAGAATAAATTTCAAACCGTTGGGAAATTATATTAAAAATAGGTTTTATAAAAAGCACAATTAAAGTACATACGGCATAAAAATGTAGTTATTACATCAGTTTCACCAGGGATAGATTTTCTTGGATAACCGGATTATAGCACATGGAGAAAACAATTATGCACGCACGAATATTCAATAAATTAAAATATATTTCAATTTAATAAAAATGGAAAATAAATCTGGAATTTTTTCGATTTGAAAGAAAAAACTCGTAATAACTTAGCAGTAGAGATTTGTCGCAAATTTTGCCAATAGCATTTTTTTAATCACCAATGGCAGCTTTTATATTTAGTGTGTGTAAATTAGAAAGAATTGTTTGATGTTTGAATAAAATCTTTTGATTTATGGCATTATTTTTTTTCGTAATTTGAAATACTGAAAAGCGTATATTTTAAATAAAATGAGTGGATGTCATGTGTTTTAAATGTATATATTTTAGCTTAAATGAGTCAAAAGTTTATATATTAAATGAAATGAATGCGATATGAATATGGTATGGGAACAATATTTGACAATGTATCACCTATGACCTGCTAATATCAAAGTTCTAATATTGAAAATGATATGGGTGTATGCGAAATGGAACAATTAATTAGGTTATAAACACGCTTCGTACAAGAAAAATACATAATATTCTGCGTTTAGATACACAGGCAAGGTTGACATCAAACAAGAGTATTGCTAAAATGAACAGCACATAAATGCATGGGAGTTATAATAATGATATTAAGTGTTCCAATTGCTTTTGGGCCAGGCTATGGAAGTTTCTCCTAGAAAGTAACCACAGAAGGGATATTTTATATTTGTTTCGAGTGAAGCTAGGTCAACAAGTTACGAATTATTTATACAAATATCAGTTACATAAACCAAAGTTTAAATTCCAATGTAAATATTTGCTATCCTTTCCCGCCAGTCTCGTCAAAAAAAGAAAAAAAAAAAAAAAAAAAAAAAAAGGTTGCAGCAATGACATTAATTGGCCTTAAACCTCGCAAAAAGCAGCGCTCTTCTTTCGCATTGATAACTTAGAAACATTGCTTTGATGATGAAATAAAATGTTTTGGCTTATGGTATTATCTTTTCTTATTATTTTTATTTATTTATTTATTTATTTGTATTTTAAATGACATGAGTCAAAGTCATGTTTTTAAATGTATTTACGTAATACATAATACCGATTATCAATGTTTGTTTATGATAGTAACACAATATTTTCAAAGAAAATTGTTTACACAAAGCCAAATTTGATATTTCAGAATCGATAGTGTACAATTCAGCGATTGTTTTTACTTCATAGCAGATCACTAATCAGATATTTCACAATAAATATTCATTTATGTTATTTAAATAATGTAGGGTTATTTTTTCATTAAACATTAGGCAATGTTCATTACTTCATAAATAGGTAACTTCTTTGTTATAATAAAGTCAATTATTCAAGTTTCAGTGATTTTACATGAAACAGAATCACAAAAATACATTTGCGAAATCAGACTAAATGTTGACCAAGCAAAATGTTTACTTAACACACGAGTATTGGCACATTTACTGACGTTAAAAAATAAGTACTATGTCTTAGTAAAAAAAGTAATTACTTAGATTACACAGTTTTTCCATTAAAGAGATTATATGCCTAGAAACAGTTTTAGGAAGTGAGACTAAATATATGTTTAATTAGTTCGATCACATATGGTGTGTGTTGTGTAAAATGTGGAATATACTAACGTAAATATTAAACATTTTGATCACATTGGCCATAATTCCTACTGTAGTTTTGGAGTATTTTATCGTATCTGTTGAAAAAGAATGAAATGTTTTATAATGATGTAAAATAACAAAAAAAAATGTTTCTAATGTTTTAGATGTTAATGTAGCTCAACGTTTTGTGTGTATTGTGAATCTGAGACTTAAAACAAAAAAAAAGAAGAAGAAGAAATGAGGATAAAAGTGATAAAGTAATCTGAAAACTTCTGAAAAGAATTCTGATAAGAGAAAAAAAAATTATGAGTCCAAAGACTGTTGTATAATTTAATTTGGATTTTACACTTAAACAAAGATGAAAACAAAAACAGGTAAATTTGTTAGAAAACTGTTAAATTGAATAGCTGCAATTTTTAACAATCCGAAAAGTACTATTCTCTTTAAACCGTCTTTTAATGTCAAGAAGAAAAATGAAGTAATCAAAACTGATAAACTGGTAATTTACAAGCATAAATAATTGGTAAAATCTGAAGCATGAAAAGCTACAAAAAATATTTAGTTTTAATTAAAAATGGATTGTAACTGATTTATGCTTTGCATAACTTTTATTTTTTAAACTGACCCAACACGGAAATCTAAAATGCAATAAAATGCATATGTGATTTTCTCAATAAAATAGATAGTGATTTTTAACAAAAGAATTTCAGAAATTTTTTTTAACATAACGAAAGTTACAGAACTATTGTTACCATGAAGCATTAACGTTACATTATTTAATTCTTAATTCAATATTTAAGAAATAAATAAGTGTGTTTTGTCTTTCATGTTTTACATTTAGACCTAATATCATGCTGAATTCATATTCTTTCTATAACTTCAAACATACGGTTTAGATTTAGAATGCTGCAAGATTTTTACAACTTATTCATTATTAATAAATACATCGATTTTTTTTTTTGTTAATATAGCTATTGAAAATTAAATGCCTATAACTTATATTCAAATTATGAAGACAGACAAAGTCTCAGTTATTGGATATTATGTCGACAAGAAAATTTTATCTCAAGGTAAAGAAAAACTAGTAAATCTACAGATCAGGAGCCTCAACGTCAGCTCTGAAAGTCAATGTTTTTTACACTCACTTTTCATAATATTTAATATCTTACAATCCACAAATTAAATTATTTAAATTGCTACATATATATTTATATGCATATAAAATAATTCGAAGGTTTCAGAACTTAGAAACGTTAAATTAAACACGGTTTATGCAATAATATTCTGACATTCTTATGAATTTCATATTCTATTTTTTAGATTAACAAAATACATTTCTTCAGGGGGGGGGGGGCTCTGCCCCGCTGAACCCTCCGTAATCTTATTAAATTTATATTCGTGATTTCCTATTATTTGTGTGAATGATTCTACTATATCTTCCATTTCGTCCTGCACAGTGGTTTTATTACGATAAACAAAAATTTTGAAAATAATTTCATGTTATCCTAATACCTAAATAGTAATATTTACTTACCTGCCAATCACGAAACACTCGTATCTGATTGATACGTTGAATAATATCTCGTGTACAAAAGTAACTTATGCAAATTTAAACTGAATCTACTATATATTTCACTTATCTATTTCAGAAATCTAGTATTATTACAATTTTTGTTTCGGAGAAACAGTTTTGATGGTCATTGTACAATATTTATTTGACCTAAGTACATCCTGATCTTTTTCGATGGCAATAGCATACTAAAATCTCTCCAAAATAGGCTTATTTGGAAACTTTTAAACCTATTGTGTAATCATTCATAATCGTGCCCACTGCCAATTCACTAAATAGCAACCTTGATTTGGCGCTATAAAGTATTTTTTGTGATAACGTTTTATGATCTCAGTTTCCAGTAATTGTGCTATTTCAGGCTGTATGGATGCGTTTTACTACGCTAATTTCTTTAGATTAACTATCTCGTTGTACGACATATTACATTCTATTTTTGAAATAATACTAATTTTCAAAAACGAAAAATCCACATCTTTTCCAGAAGATTAATAATATCTCATATAAAAATGTTTTGGCTATCATTCTATAGTAGTTAAAAGGTAACTTGTACCAAAATAAATTCTCATTTATTTCAATATAATATTAAAATCACCCAATAATATTTTATTTTGCGAATAAAATATCGTAGCAAAATCGTCTGAGTTACTTGAATTTTATCATTTTGATATTCTTTGAAATATGGTTGCTAGGTTACGGTTAAATTGAAAAGGAAAATAAAAATGAATGCATTTTAATATTTGCAAAAAATGATAAAATAAAATGTATCATAGAAACTCGACAGTTTCTCGCCAAGCATAAGAAACAGCAATGCATTGAACCGTAAATGAAAAGAATTTCCGCCAATGGATGCCAAACGATTTTACATTTTTTTTTTTTTTAACGCTGTCTAGTTTATATTTTGCGGACGGACCAAAACTGGTTTTTGACACATCTATATCTCGCGTTCTATTTATGATAGAAACAAAATTCTTGATTCTATGGAATGGGGCGTGCCACAGGACTAAGAATTCAAAAGTAAAGCAAATTCCGACGAATAGTTTTTCAGTAAATGCGATTTTAAAAGTGCTGTTTTTTGCACTTTTTAAATCTTGTTCAGACCAAAAACTGTTGACAGGGCTACAGCAATGTGTAATTATCGGATTTTTACGCGGTTTACGTTATTTGAATCGTTTTTATGAGTAGTTCGGACCTTTGTAAGTTTCATGTAAAAATATTAATAGTTTTTGATTTATATCAGTTTAAAGTTGTTGATTCCTATACTTAACATAGAGCAAACAACTGTTGACAGGGCTACAGCAATGTGTAATTATCGTTTTTTTATGCGGTTTACGTTATTTGAATCGTTTTTATTAGTAGTTCGGACCTTTGTAAGTTTCATGTAAAAATATTAATAAGTTTTTGATTTATATCAGTTTAAAGTTATTGATTCCTATACTTAACATAGAGCAAAAAAAAAAATAATAAATGACCCAACTCTTTTAGGAATGGTCGTATACACATGATATTAAGATATGTTATTACACTCGACCCAATTAGCTTCCTATTATAAAAAATCATAACATTTAAGGTTCGTTTACAGGGTCTCACAAAAGATCTTTTGATATAGGGCTAAAGAGTTGTGTAATTATCCGATTTTTACGCGGTTTGCAGCATTTGAATTGTTTTTATGAGTAGTTCAAATGTTTAATATTTCGTGTAAAAATATTAATTAGTTTTTTATGTATACCACTTTAAAGTAATTTATTCCTATACTTAAGATGAAGCATACAAAATATTAAATGGTCTAACTCTTTTCAAAAAGAACGTATGCGCATGATGTTAAAATATGTTACTACGAACTACCTAAGTTAGTTTCCTATTGTAAAACAGAATTGTAGAATTTACTGTTCGTTTACAGGGTAACTCAAAAGATTTTTTAATAAGACTAAAAAGTTGTCTAATTAGCAAATTTTTACGTTGAAGTACATGATTCAGGTACTTAACACAGAGGTAAAACAATAGTAAATTGCATAACTTTTGTCAAATTCGCTATATAAACAAGATATTCAAATATGTTACTACATCCTCTCTATTGTAAAGCAGCATTGAAGCATATACGTTTCGTTTACAGAGTCTCTTAGAAGATGTTGATTACACTACAACCGATGTATATTTACTGAGTGAGATGTATTTTAATGATTTTACACTGTTTCAATCTCTGTAAGGTTTCATTATCTTGCTTTAAAATTTAATATAAGATCATTTTGTCCGTCTGAAATCTCGTCGATGTTAAGCTCTAAATCTATTAATATATAGTATTTTCATCGATTAAAAAAACTGTGTTTATTTATAAATATATAATTCTAGCGTATTAGGAATTGATTGAAATAGCGATTACGAAATTCCAACTTTACGTTCATGCGCTGAGTAATAGAATGTAAAAATGTTCCCCAAGATTACAAGTTTTGCGTTTAAATATTTGCCGTTCATCAAATCTCCGGCTATGACGAACTTAAAATGCTAAATTTCGTATACAATAGGTGATCGGTAACGAACTGTTCGGTTTACGAACAAATCGGTTAACGAACACTTTCGCGTGAGCTTTTTATGTTCGGAGAACGAACTCCTCACGAAACAAAGCCATGATGAAGCAATGCCGTGTTTCATATTTGCCAAGCTATACTTATTGCCTCTATTGTCAACTTTGAGAAAATTTTAACAGTTGCATACATATGTCCTAATTAATTCATGGACTGCCGGAGATTGGGGACCTATATTTTAGGATCACCGAATTGGAATGAGCAGACTATATGAACAGAAATCACTTTAATAGTTTTTATACTTTTGCAAACGTTGCGAATTTTATATTTTTCAAATTATCGAAACGTTGAGTTAAAAAACTTAAACAAATAAAAAACTTGTAAGGTGCTCAGTAATTTTCAAAAATAATATATTTAATATGTTAGTATAAAAATCCCTGTAAATTTTTATACTAATAGAAATAGGTTCGTAGGAAAAAAAAATGTTGATTATTCTCGGTAAAGTATGCTCCATAAACTTATCGTTGTAGTTGACCAAAAAAAAGTGCTTCTTATTTTTCCACATTTTTCTGAAACTGTAGTATTTTAATTAGTTTGTAAACTACTGTAAAATTGTGTATTTTTTTGTTTTTGAATGTATATAAACGGAAGAGCGATATAAACAAAAGAAAAAGGAAAATAAATATGTCATAAATAATCTGATGAATACAATGTAAGGAAATTAATATAAAAGTTTCCCAGTTGTTATGGTAGCGACATGTACATTGGAATAAGTCACTCAATAAATTGTATAATTCTGATGTATAATTCTGTTTATAGCATAGCTTTTTGCCCCTTTTATCTTTTCTTTTCTGAATAAAAATGGAATCCGTATAATTGAAATTAAATACCTTACAAAAGGAGTGATATCTCATCAAAAACAACTCGTTGTAAATGATCCCGCCAAGCCACAAACCAGAACGTCAGTCATAAAAAGAACTGATATCACATAAAAAGAAGCGATATAGAAGTGCATACTCAGAGTCCCGTGTAAAAATCTATCACCACTCATAATGTTTCCAAAGGACTCGGAGTGAGGTACAGTATGCGAAAACTGCTTGGCTTTTATAATGTTTGCGTTTCCTGCAATTACATATGAATATATTAATTTAATTTAATTTAATTTAATTTAATTTAATTTAATTTAATTTATTTTGCTCCCATAAAATTGTAAAAAGTTGAAGCTTCTGTGTTTGCATGTCCTTTCTTATTTATGAGCTTGAAAAATCAATTTGTTGATTTTATTTACCATTATTTAAACTAGAAACACCACTCTTACGAAGAGGATTTTTTAAGTAAACATGTAAAGATTTTGAGTTTATATATATATATATATATATATATATATATATATGATGATCATACGCATATTAATAACATTGTACCTTATAATAAACGTTAACTAAATTGAGATATATTGCAGCAATTCTAGCGTAAGCGGAATCGCATAGATCTGGGGAAAAATACGTTCTGTCAGTTCTTTCGCATACAAAAATATTTAAAAAATGATGTAACAAAAATTACAAATTTATTTTTTTCGATTTTCAAAATTGATATACTGCATATATTATAAAAGCCTGCAGGTCGCCAAGCAGTTTTCACATACTGTACCTCACTCCGAGTCCTTTGGAAACATTATGAGTGGTGATAGATTTTTACACGGGACTCGGAGTATGCACTTCTATATCGCTTCTTTAGAACAGATGTATAAAATTTCACCAAAAATTATACACCTAATTTAAAAAAATCTGACAAATGTATAAACAAAATTTCAAATTAATTTGAATAATTTAACACCTGACTTGATAAATTTTAGCCTTCATAACTTACCTTTCAAATACATTAATCAAATGCGACATTTTATTTTCAACGACTGAAAAATTTCAAAATCGTCTGAATTCCCATAGGAAAGCATTATGATAAAAAAAGAAATGTTCTATATTTTCCGAACGAATGAACCAAATGTAACTAAAAACTATACAGCTAATTCCGGGTATCTCACTAACATACCTACCGAAAATCAAACTAATCGGATCATTTTACGGCAGTTATCGCGGAACAGACAGACAGACAGAAACCAAAAACTTTTCGGGTCTCCACAGTGAGCCTCAACTGACGTTTCGGCAATAAAAGCTTACATGTCGCATAAAACCAATATCAATGGTAGAATGCTATTTACGCTTGCAAATTATTTTACAAAATATTCAAAAAAATTCGATAGAGTTTCTGTCTGTTTCACAGATGAAGTAAGTTATCGATTTCCGAATGGTACATTCACGGGAATATTAGGGATGGCAAATCGATCAGAAATTGATGTTGGAGTTCCACCAATTACTATGAGTGAAGTAAGCACAGAGACGGTGGATTTTGCTTACCCGTATAAACTTAATTCTGCTACATTTGTGACTCGAAAAGCGGGATATAAACCACAGATTTTTGGCATTTTCCAAACATTTTCATGGCCGCTTTGGATAGCTATAATCTCGGTTTTAATTGCATTGTCTTTGGTCTATTACGTCACCCTAAAAAGAAGGTATGCATTTGATAAAATTTTACTTCATGCATTTGCGGTTTTGTTAAGGCAGAGTTCCACTTTAAAACTGTCATCGGTGATACAAAACTTGCTAGTCTTTTCGTGGATTGTAGGAGGAATGTTTCTTTGCCTGGCTTACGATTCGGTATTTCTGTCTTTTCTTTCATTTCCCCCTATCACTCAAATTAAAGACGTGCCGAAGTTGGCCAAGGCTGTAAAAGATGGACACTATCACTGCATAGCGGTTCAACGTACAGCTATTTTCGGACTGTTATTAAAATCAAAACATGGAAATTTAAAAATTATTGCACAAGACTTACAGACGAATAACTTAAGTAAGGATAATACTTTTCAAGATTTTTTTCGGGATAGTATGAAACAAGAGCTCGCTTTTATAGTAGATACAAATGTCATTGATCTTTTGACTGTAGGAAACAAATTCGTCTCGGAAGATCGTTTTCTTGAATTCATGACGGCAATGCCTGTCCGAAAAGACTTTTGTTGCAAAGAATTGCTGGAAAAATTCATTCATAGATTTATGGCTTCGGATTGTACATCAGAAACCTGAAAGATAGAGCCTTTTTAATTCATATGCCACGTCTACTAAAATACGAGGAAAAAGACACCAGTAAAAGAAAATTAACCCTTACAGATGTTTCTCCTGCGTTTATATTTTTATTATTTGGTCACATCATTTCTTTCTTAGTTCTTATCGTAGAAATGTTGTCAAATCGTATGTAGAATGTGGGTCTTTTGGAGTCAAAATAAAGAAGAAGAATGATAATAACCATACAATGGTAGTTCTATGAAATTAACTTTGAAAATTAAATTGTAATTACATTATTCTTAGAGTACAATACCTTTTTAAATATTGCAGATGTTATATAAAAATAACAAGAACATTTCTTATAATTAGCATTGTACTATGTATATTACTCTGAGAATATCACATTGCATCAGCTTTTTAAAATTGTATGAGACTAATGCTTAACGAAGATTTTGTATGATTAGTTCTGCACCAAATTACACAGTGATCTCATGGTATGAAATTAAAATGAAAATATTTTAGGCAAAAAATACATGAAAAAGTACATATTCGAGTACGTCAATTGTGTTTAAAATCTTCCTCCGTCTCTTTTCTTTTTCCGAAATTTTATTTGTAATTTTAGAGCCGGAGAGGAGATAATTCCGTTAAATGAAAACAGTGGAAGACTACAAAGTCCATCATTCTCTCGTCAATATTATTATGGGAAATAGTTCCGACGATTTTCATGAAATAAACCTTATTTGAATATGAAAAAACGATCTAACAAAGTCCCAACTTTGGAAAAATCCGTTTTCATAAGTTTAAGCAATTTTCCAAAATTAATCAAAATTCTTTCCAATGCTATTGGTCATTGATCAGCAACATGATTACGGGTGTCAAAGATGGCGCCAATTTCGGCGGCATCTCAAAATCGAAAATATTCGTTTTGACAAATTAAAACAAACCCAACAAAAATTTTACATCATCATTAAAATTAATGATGTAAAATGTTTAAAACGAAATAGGTTTGGACAATTTTCATGACAAAAGTCTTATGTACTAATTCGAATACGGGAAAACAATCTCAATAGGACTTCACTTCAAAAACATTCTATTTGATAGGTTTAAACAATATTTTCTATAACCGAATTCTTCCGTAACCGAAGTTTTTGCCAACAGTAATTGTCATTGTTCAGCCCCACGATTACGGAAGTTTTCTACTCTATGGGTGATGCAATGTAAGTCAAAATTCGGGTCAGTCTGTCATCAGATTGGATGTCGTCTGGGTGACTTAAATGGTAAAACACTTGGTGCGCTATACCATATTATACGGGTTCCAGCCCCGGCCTGGACATTTTTCGCTCTGTTGGTTCTACGCTGTGTACGAAAGTGAAAATTCACATTCATTGTTAGTATTAATTTCCGGTGTAGTTTCAGCTCTGCTGAAAATTTAATTAGATATAAATTATCTTTTATCAACTACCAAATAAATTATTCACTATTTATATGAATTTAACTATGTATTTGATTATTAAATCCATGGGCCATATAACAATCGGAAGTAGTTACTGATAGCTTCTGTTTTGAATAAAGTTTAAGTTTTAAAAATATTTAATAGTTTCTATATAATTATGGTCCAGCGAAAAGGATATTTCAACTTTTAAAATTGTCCCTTTTAATTTTAAAGTATATTATTCACTCTACAGCCAAATTTCTACACGGAATAGATTATTTAATTGATATACTATAACGCGGTCATTCTCTTATCTATAGAAACATTTGCTTGTTGTATTGAAAGTGTGACATTGATCTAATGTTGGCAGTGGTGCAGCCAAGATCTTGGTTTTGTAGGGGTTTAAATAATAAACAATTCTTAAAAATTTCAAATTTCAAAATGTTTACATACTCAGTAATTTATTTGCATATTAAATCCTGTTTCTAAATTCTCTGAGAGGAGTTTTACACACCCCCTCCATACCCCTCTTTCACTGCGCCGGTGAACTAGCCAATGTACTATGTTGTAGATGTCATGCGCAATGATCTATTATCTAAATTTTAACATAAAATAGTTATGGATAGGTATTAGCAACTGAATCATATTTAAGCTGCATTGTGGAAGTTTTCAACACTATTAATCTGTGAGTCTGTGAGAGATCATCAAAAGGTTTAAAATGTTCAGGAACTTACATAAATTTGTTTCGTATTGCAACTTATGTCATCAGAAATGTATGTTGCTTGAAAGTAAATATTTATAATTACTTTGAAGAATTGTTCATTAAAATTATTTTAAATTATTCGTTTTGCATAGAAAATCATACCAAGATTTCTTAGACATTTCTTGACTCTTAAATATTTACAATTATCCACCAACATATGACTTAAAATAACTGTATTTAAATTACTTGTGCATAGAAATACGAAATTGCTTATGTATTTCTTAGATGTGAACATTTATAATTGATCTCGAAGTTTCGCCCTAACGCTACCTGAATTTCACTGGATGAAGAAATTTGAGGAATTTATAAATTTCGCAACATTAATCGTCAGATATTTTATTAGCTCAGTGGTACAATCAAGATCTTAATCCAGGTCATGTTTTGAACAACGATTGTACTTAAACTTCACATTTTAATAACTTTAACAATTTAAATTTAAATAAAATAGGTTTTTCATTACAGTGTGAGGAATTTTAACCTAATCCCCTTCTCTTATATTACTCCTTTCATGTGGCAGTGAAGAAGGCAATGTACTACGTAAAAAACCCTGAAACCCATCCCGTTAAACCCGAAATCTTGAAACCCGTTTAAAAGAATACTCCTTATGTCACTAACCAGGAAATTTCTAAATCTTGTATTGCCAAGAATTCTTGCGATTCCGGCTATAGTTTTGAATTTTAAAATTCTAAAATTAATTTTAATGCTAATAGCCTCTCTGAATTGGACTTTCTAGAAAATTTAGTTATTTATCTACATTACAAGGTTATAGCTAATGAAAAATCGGATTCAACCATGCTCTCTGCAGCTTGGAAAAACTTGTTCAGCTTAACCATATAATAATGATACATAAATGTTTTTTCATTTTGAAATTAACTTTTATGTTTATTTATATTTTGTATTTTTTATCCCTTATTTACTTTCTTTTTTATGCATTTTAATTTTCCACCAATTTATTTAAATTTAAATTAATTTTTTTTTCTTTCAATTTTCATGTAAATTTAGCTATTTATCTTAATTGCAAAGTTATAGTTAATGAAAAATCAGATTCCACCATGCTCTGTACAGCTTGGAAAACCTTGTTCAGCTCGACCATATAATAATAATTTTTTTTTTTCATTTTGGTAGTAACTTTTATGTTTGTTTATATTTTGTATATTTTATCTCCATTTTACTTTCTTTTTTTATGCATTTTAATTTTCCACCAATTAATTTTCATTTTTATTTTCATTTTTTTTCTTTCAATTTTCATGTAAATTTAGCTATTTATCTTAATTGCAAAGTTATAGTTAATGAAAAATCGGATTCCACCATGCTCTGTACAGCTTTGAAAAACTTGTTCAACTCAACCCTATATTAATAATTTCTTTTTCATTATGGTATTAACTTTTATGTTTGTTTATATTTTGTATATTTTACCTCCATTTTAATTTCTTTTTTATGCATTTTATTTTTTTGCCCAATTTATTTTTCTTTTTCTCTTTAAATTTCTTCGTAATTCTCCTTATTTTCTGCATTCTAGGTAATTCTCTTCTGTGATTGACTGATGTCTTCTGCTTTCCTATTGGCTGTACTGTTAACTTGTCCCTCTTTCTCTCCCATTCCTTTCACCCTTGCTCCTACCTTCAAAGTTGTTGCACGTCTTCTTTGTGCCTGACGAAGAAAGAGAAAGTTCTATCGAAAGGCATAGCACATTCCTTATTTTCATTGCATTATTAAGAAGTTTTATTCAAAAAAATCATGAGTAGTGAACAATATATTTTTGCAATATATGTTTTGACATGAACTATTATTTAAAGATCAATAAAATTTGCAAAAACTGAATACTATTTAAGCATATTGAAAGAACTATTATTGCTTTTTCAATCTATACTAGTCTATGAAAGTGTGAGCTTACATTAATATGCAATCCATAGAACCTTATTTTAACGAAGATTTTTGGATGTTCCTTGATGTAAATAAATTATTTTTGTAGAAATAGATTTATTTGAAGTATAAAAAACAAAGTGGACTTGTTAACGTTATTTAAATTTTATTGTGGCGTGTTTTTAATTCATACGACTGATTCTAAAGATTCAGAATATTCTTAAATTATTTGATTTTAAATTTCATTGAAGTCTGTCATATTCGAAGATTTTTTTATGTATTAAAAGTTTGATGAATGTAGTTCTTGCGATTTTGCTAAGTATAATATGTATAAGCTTCTGATGATTCCTGACACAGAGTTAGAAAATTAGTCTTCAGAAAGTATTACTAACCAAGCTGTTATTTTCCAAGAACTCAGGTAAAAAGAGTAAAAGAGTTAAATTACGGGATATTTACCGTACATCTTTTTAAGCGACTAGCCTGAAAATAAATATTTAATTAAAAGTTATTTGTTTGAATGATTTATATTTATATTTAATATGCACAATTAATATTCTGTCTGTAATTTCTACATACGATTCACATTTAGAACGCATCAAGAAATTATTTTTCATTTTAAAGTTGTCGAAGATTATTCATAATTAAAAAATATATCAAATAGTTTTTTTTATTTATTTTTCATAATATATCTATTGAAAATTAAAGGATTACGATTCTTACTGAAAATTTAAAATTATGAAAATAGATAAAGTTGCAGTTATTGGATTTTATATCGACAAGCGAATTTTATCTCAGTTACCCAAAGAAAAAGTAAATACTTACGTATCATTAAAACAAAACTTCCACGGTAGAATAATGTTTACGCTTGCAGATTATCTCACAAAATATTCAAAAAAATTCGATAGAGTTTCTTTTTATATCACAGATCAAGTAAGTTATAAATTTCCGAATGGTACATTGGCGGGAATAATGGGGATGGTAAATCGGTCAGAAATGGATATGAGCGTTATTCCAGTTATTATGCAAGAACCAAACACAGACTTAGTGGATTTCTCTTACCCGTATAAACTTTATTCTTTTACATTTGTGACTCGAAACGCAGAATATAAATCACGGATGTTTGGGATTTTCCAAACATTTTCATTGCCGCTTTGGATAACTATCATCTCAATAATAATTGCGATGTCTTTGATGTATTACGTTACCTTTCAAAGAAGGTATTCATTTGATCAAATTTTACTTCACGCTTTTGCAGTTTTGTTAAGGCAGAGTGCTATTTTAAAAACGTCATCCATGATAGAAAACTTGCTCGTCTTTTCGTGGGTTGTAGGAGCAATGTTTCTTTGTCTGTCTTACGAATCCGTATTTCTGTCTTTTCTTGCATACCCCCCTATCACTCAAGTTAAAGATGTGCCGCAGTTGGCCAAGGCTGTAAAAGAAGGACTCTATCACTGCATAGCGATTAAACAATCAGCTGTGTCTGGAATGTTACCAAAATCAAAAGATGAAAATTTAAGAATAATAGGACAAGACCTTGAGACGAATAACTTAAGTAACGCAAATACTTTTCGAGATTTTTTTAACGACAGAAGTAAACAAGATCTTGCTTTTCTAATAGATACAGATGCCATTGATATATTGACTGTAGGAAAAAAATTCGTCTCTGAAGACCGTTTCTTTGAAAGCATGGGTGCAATGATTGTGCGAAAGAACTTTTGTTGCAAAAAAGTGGTGGAAAAATTCGTTCATAGATTTATGGCTTCGGGATTGTATTTCAAGTATCATAATGATAAAGCATTTTTAAATCGTATGCACGCCTACTAAAATACGAGGAAATAGACACCAGTAAAAGAAAATTAACACTTACAGATGTTTCTCCTGTATTTATATTTTTAATATTTGGACACACCATTTCTTTCTTAGTTCTTATGGTAGAAATAATGTCAAACCGTTTAAAGAAAAATATAAAAAAGAGTAATGCAAAGACCATTGTATGTAATTAGCTTTGAAAATTGAGTTGTAATTACTGTATTCTTTTATAGCCAAATTTTGTTGCACTTTGCAAATGTTGTTTGAAAATAATACGAAAATGTCATATAATAAGCAGTTCACTCAATAGCACTATACATTTTACTTATTTTGCTCTTAGACTGTCACATTGCATTAAAATTTTTTTAATTATACGAGACTATTATCTATCGAACATTTTGTTTGATTAGTTATGCAACAAATTACGCTTTGATCTCATTGTATGAAATTGGCGTGAACGTATTTTTAGTGAAAACTACCCATTTGAGCGCATCAAATGCGTTTGGAATTTCCCCCACCTCCCTTTTTTTTTCTTTTTGCCATCTCGTTTTTTTTGTACCGTTTAAAATTCCATCGGAAACCTCTCAATGATTTATCTTGCATTTCTTTAACACCGATGGTGCTTAAAATGAAATTGAAGAACTTCCGTTGATGAGTTTGTAAGAAACATTTGAACTGTATATTCCTCTTTTTCTTCTAGATTGTTATGATAATTGATAAATTAAGTTATGATGGATGGTAAATTACTTATTTTAAATACTAACACATCAACACTTATTATTATTAAAAAGCATGATTTTGTAATGACTTGTATTCTAATAAATAAAAATTAAAATGTTGATTATCTCTGTTTTTTGTGCTTTTCAATTTTCATAAAGAAAAATCTTATTAAACATTGCGCACATTATTAAAGCATTAAGATATTAAACGTGTTATGTCGAATGATATAGATTCAACTAATATGTCGGTACACTTGTATATACAATTGTAGATATTTATTAATGAATTAGTTATAGCATTATCCCTAAAGCTAATACTTTTATACTTAAACTGAGTATTTGAAAATATTGTCTTTATCTATTATAGCATATATACTCTTCTGGCTATTCCTATTTTCTTTTGGATTATGCAAGTAGTCAAATCAGGATACTTAAAAATTATTAATAATATTCAAACAAAAATGCAAATTGGGTAAATGTATAATTTATACTACCAGTTCATTAATTTATATGTACTAGTTTCTGTATTTCTTAGAAGATTACGAGTTATTTAACTTTTTTAAACAATTTTAGAAATGTTATTATCATTCACAGAGTGTCACAAAGGATTTTCATATTATCATGATTATAATTTTTTCTGCGCTTTGGCTTTAACTTACTACTCTTTTTTTTCCTTTTCAGAATTATAAATGCATATTAAACTGTTTTGTTTTGTAGTTTTTTTTTTACTTTATTTTCAATTTATATGCAAACTTTATATTTAATTATTATCAGTTTTGATGAAAATAAATAAATTAATTTAATAAAGTGAAAGTAAGGTTAATTATTAGCTTTTCATAGAAAACTATACTAAGATTTCTTATATATTTCTTGCTTCGTAAACATTTACAATTATCCTCCGACATATGACTTAAGATAACTTAATTTTAATTACTTGTGCACAGAAATGCGAAATTGCTTATATATTTCTTGACTGTGAACATTTGTAACTGCTGTCCAAGTTGTCTCTTAACTTTGTCTGAATTTCACTGGATGAAGTCTAAGGAACTTTTAAATTTCGCGGCATATATCGTCAGACTGGCATATATCGTCACTGGTACAGTCAATATATTGATCTATGGCGTGTTTTGATCAGTGATGTACTTTAAAAAATTCACATTTTAACACTTCAATAATTTATGTTCAAATTAACATAGGTTTTTTAATACTCTTATATTACTTCTTTAATGTGCCAGTAAAGTATCTGATGAATTATGTTACAGACGTCATACTTAGTGAACTATTATTTTCGAAATACCATTCCAAGATCAATAAAACTTGCAGAAGGTGAAAACTATTTAAGGCATGGGAAGAATTATTATTGCAGTTTCAACTTATAATATTCTATGAATTAATGTGAGAAAGACAAACGTTTTAAATATTAGTCAATAGAAACTTATTTTAGCGAAGATTCTTCGAATGTTCCTCACCAAAATAATCATTCTTAGTAATTGATTTAGCTGAAGATTAAAAAAAAAATGAAAAACTGACGACGTGTTAGCATCATTTACATTTTATTTTGGAGTGTTTTTAATTTTTTTTAAATCCTTGTAATGTTTGAGAATATTTTTAAACTGCTTATTCGAAATTTCATTGAAATCAGTTGGATTTGAAGATTTCTTTATATATTGAAAGTTATGATGTAGTTATTGTGATTTTGTTAAGCACAATGGACATCTATAAATATGCATAAGTTTCTTATGATTCTTCACTTACAGGTAGATAATTTTTCTTCAGAAAGTAATATTAACTTGACGTTTATTCTCCAAGAACAGAACTAAAAAAAAGAAAGAAAGAAACTGGTTAAATTACGGCATATTTATTGCAAATCTTTTTAAGTGATTAACCTGATTTATGTAGATATTATTCTGAACAAACTATCATTTTTAAAATCGAAATTTTGTACAATCATGAGAGACGGTAGTTTCTCGAGTGACGCAGCAAAAACCGAAAACCGAAGATTTCCGTGGGAACTTTTTCTCTTTACATGCAATGATATCATGGTGTAAAACGCTTATCTCGAAATCCGCCTGGAGGATTTTTTAAAAATTAATATATGGTACTAATCGGTTTTAGATGAAGCGAATCCCCTGATCCGCTTAAATAGGAAATCTCTAGTTTTTTATATAATCTGGTTTAAAAATGGGACTATTTTCTTACGCGTTTTCTGATAGGAATACATGGAACCGAATCACCTCTTTTGACTTCTCAAACATAAGGTTAAAAATTGGTCTCGGTATACAGTTAAGCTCAGAATAAATTTTAGCATGTAGCTGATAAATTATTTCGACTCATTTTTTCATACGAAAATTTATTTTTAATTTGTAATATATATTGTATTAAATTAAATTGTCGCTTATATATTTTTCTATTTTGTTCAGAATTTATTTCGCATTTTATGCATCTGTATTTCGTTGAAAAACTATTTAGATTCATTTTTTAAATAGAGGAAATATTTTTTTATTATATGCATTCAATTTTACTGTTATTTATAATAAGTTTTTAATTTTTTAAGGATAATATATTTCCCGTTGGTTGGATAATATATTTCCCGTTCCTAAACGGAAGTCTGTCTGACAACCAACCAACCCCAACTATTCCTTGGGATTGTTTTCACATATTCATACGCGTACGATGCATTAGCAGTACGTTGAATTGAAACAGACAAACTTTTAAAAGATTTCATTCATGAAATCAATAGAAAAAAACAACTCCAGATCAACATGAATTGCATAAGATCATCAGTAAGTAGTATACATTTAAAAGAAATAGTCTAATCTATGTGTAATCTGCATAAAACATTTCATAAACAAAAGAGAAAAACCATTACTTTTTTTTCAAGGGTAAATTTTAAATTTTATGTTTTTCGGTGTTAAGTAAAAATCTGAATTTTTTATATGTCTATGTAGTTTTACCATTGTAATATGAAAAAGAAGCAAAAATAGTTAATAATGCCTGATTTTGAAACTTTTTTGTCTGTTTATTTATTTACTTTTAAAAGAATTTTATTTGTATTATACATTAAGTGAAATTAGCAGCCAGATGAGTCTTAAAATAAAAATAATAAGGTGACCATTTTTGCTTTCGAAGTTTGTATTTGATTATTGATAAATGAAAAAAAAAAGAATGTACTATCGCAGAATGTCTTAAATGTATTTTAAAATTAATTTAATGTGAAAGCATGAAGTTAAAATAAATAGCTATGGATATTATTTTAAAATTATAATAAATAATAATAGTTACTTTTATTTAACTTCATCTAGATTGATATTTATATTTAAATGAAGAAAATCTTGACTCGCTGGCTCATTCTGCTGTCACATATTAGGTTATAATCTATAAATCTAACCTCATATGAATTTTTCATACCATAAAAAGGGAAAAAAACATAATGACTATTATTAAACATATTTCTATGACTGATAGAACTTTAATGGCATTTATTTTCCTCTCAAATTTGTTTGAATAAATTGAAAAGGGAGCGACGAAATTTAGTCTAAAAATTTTTTAATTTAACATCTTTTTCGCAAAGAAAAAAAAATTATACTATAATTAAAAATGTGATTCTTTTTGTATTACAATAATTAAAAACTAAACATACCTAAAAAAATTAAGATCATGGAGCACTGAAAAGCATTTATAAAATTTGCCCTTGAATAAAATTAGCTTTCCTATTTTGTTTGCAAGTATCGATAGATTTAAAACAGAATTCGGGTTTTACGTTTCTTTAAAAAAAAATTATTCTACTCACTGATGGTCTCGTGTAATACATTTCATATAATTTAAAAGGGGTAAACAATAAAAAATACAATTTTAAAGTGTTTATCCAGTGTATCAAAAATAAAGTTTTTAACAACTTGCATTTTATCTACTATATATATAAAACACAAACGGAAATTTCGTTCCGTTCCCTTATAACTCGAGTTCTGCTGAATAGAATTTGATGCAACTTGCACTGTTGGATAGATAATTTTTCAGGGAAGGTTTTAGTATATAACATATAGTTCTATGTAGATTAGTTATAGAATTATGATGGAAAGTTCTGTTAATTTGGACGATAAGGTTACCATAGATCATTTTTTGGCGACCATTATCGTTGGCGAAAGAATTGAAACGGCTATATCAGAAAATAATGCAAACACATAGAAAAATAAAAGAAAAATTCTGTTATTAGTTTTATTAAATTACCCCCGGAAAAAAAAGAAAAAAACTGTTTTAATGAGGGATAATATTATAAAGCGAAAATATTTAATTTAAACCCCAAACAATTGTTTGTAATGCTTAAAAATATTTGCAATGCATGAGATTGCAATAAAGTAAACATTTGGCGATTTATCGTTTGCGTCAGGTTAACAAAAATGCATCGGATAATTTGATTAGATAAAGTATGAATGACAATATTTTTTTCATTTTTTTTCTTTCTGTTAATTTTTTTTATATATAACATGTGACTTACAAGAGGTACTAGCAGATATAATTGTACAAATGACTGCATTTATGAGTTACATGTCATTTGTTTATTTACGATTTTGATTTTATTTTTATCGCCAAACAATGTGATTTTAAGCAAAAAATACATAAAAGTGACATCAGCTTGAGCGATATTAGCAATAATAGTGTTTTTTCGTGTATGCAAGATCCTTTCTGGAGTAAGTTTCTATATTCAAATGCAAATTATATAAATAGCAGTTATTGTTATAAATATGTGATCAAATATGCACATTTTAGTGAATGTTTGCCACTCAAACACATTTTGTAAAATAATTAAATTTTAGACGATTAAAAATTTACAACGGAAACATGCCGGTTTGTTTTCACCAAACATATGATTTTTATAGCCTCAAACTCAGATCAACGAATATTGTCTATTCTTTTATTTTTGTTTTTTTGTAATATATCGCCAATTTCACTTATATAAATATTCACTGCGTCAAAAGTTAGAAACTAAAGAGTATTCTTAAGGAGATGTGTGCAAGTACGCGTTATTACTATCACAAAAGACGACATTTTGCAATAAAAATTGCTTGCTGAAATAAATTTTTGATGTTCTTCCCTTCTTTCAGGAAGCTTTTTAAAATATATTGGACTAATCGTCCGTATTCCGGTCACCGGACAGTTGGCATTTTTACTATATTGTCGGATGTTTCGTTTATGTTTGAAAGTTACTCTAGACGACGATTCAGATTACAGAAGATTAGATGACTTTTGAAATTAGCGGTGGCTAAATTTATGGGTTTTTTCATTATGAAGCAAAGTTTTACCAAAAACGTAATGCTTCCAATGTACGGAAAAACTTTGTACTGTCAATGGTGGCGAATGGAATAAATAATATTTGTCTATTTATCATTTCAGCCTGGATAAGAAAACGAGTACCTGAAATTCTGATTAGATAATTTTTCGATAATTATAAAGCATTTTCGACTTACACACATCCTTAGCAGCTAAACATAGTCACAAATGAATTTATTTCCGCGTGTTATTATGCTCTTCAGAGAAATGCAAAGAATATCTTCGGTTTAAGTATTCACCAAAAATAGTACTATTAAACATTTTGCATAACTAACTTTATCATTGTCAGTTTTATTTACTGAATGGAATTTTGTTAATGAAAGACCTATAATTGAATTAACAGTAATTTGACATTATTTAATGGAACATAGTTTAACGCTTAAATAACTTCGTTTTGTAACTAACTCTGGTACATTAGTAACCATATAGTTTCAAGCACTTCTAATGTTTGACGTCAAACTTGGTAGCGACAAGATTATGGAAGATTAAGAAGATTTCGTTGGATGCATACTAAAGGTTTATTCTTCTACCAGAGTTAATTATCGGGTTTTTTTTTTAGGTTAACGGTTACACGAATACAACTGGTCTAAAAAATGGAAAGACAGTGAAAATGGCGTCACTTTAATTTTATTCAAACTATTCAGCTTTAAAAATGCACTTTTTTATGTTTCATCATTTTCTTTAAATATGAAAGTTAAACACTGTTATTTATGTGCAAACAATTTATTACATTTTTGATTGTATTTACTTCTGCTGGAATCGAAAGATAAAAAATCGTAGTAGACTTGCCAGAAGAGGACGTATATTATGAAATGTAACGTGACATAAAGTGAGATTGTACTTACTTTACCAGAATTTCACATAGAGACAAGAAAGAGGGAGTAGTTCAAGAACTTACAGACAAAATGAATCACCCGAACATTATTTAAGTTCAATGGTCAATCTATGCAATCATTGTAATGCTCTCTTTTTAGGTAGATTTCATAAGAAATACTACCTATTACATTTTCACCTAAGTTGGAAATTTTGAAAAATTTTTGCAGATCTATGCCGATCATGACTCCCAGAACCCAAAACCACCCCCAGTTCAAAAGTTTATCTATCTATCTATCTATCTATCTATCTATCTATCTATCTATGTCACTTTTTTCTGACCACGATAACTGGAAAAATTCTGCATTAATCTTTTACAAACTGATACATAAAATCAAGGGGCATAAAATCTCGGTCAAGTTCGTTAATGGGCAAAATCGAACCAAAGGGGGGAGGGTGGGGGGGCTTTTTGTGAAAACAGAAAAAAACCCATAATTTCTTAATTATTATACGTATCGAATCCATTTAAAGTTATTAATACTTCTAGGAGAAGGGCCGAAAATTTATGTATGACAGATTTTTGATATAATTAAAAATGGCTCCAAGGGGGGGAAAAAGGGGGGGTTTTAGAAGAAAAAAAATCATAGCTTCGTCAATTCACAAGATATCAAATCCGCGTAAATTTATTATTAATCCTCTTAATATTATCTAAAACTTTTATATGGACAAGTTTTTTATAGGACCAACCGTTATATCAAAAAAAATTAAAAACAAAAAAAAATCCCTGCCGGCTCCGCCTGCAAACAAGTTATTTTTCGAAGTAGGCGGTTCCAACTCCCGCATCTTTTCGAAACTGATACATAAAATCAAGGGGCATAAAATCTCGGTCAAGTTCGTTAATGGGCAAAATCGAACCAGGGGGGGGGGATGGGGGGGCTTTTTGTGAAAACAGAAAAAAAAACATAATTTCTTAATTATGACACGTATCGAATCCGTTTGACGTTATTATTACTTCTAGGAGAAGGGCCGAAAATTTATGTATGACAGATTTTTTATATAATTAAAAATTGCCTTAAGCGGGGGAAGGGGGGGGTTAGAAGAAAAAAATTCATAACTTCATCAATTCCCAAGATTTCAATTCCGCTTAAATTTATTATAAATCCTCTTAATATTATCTAAAACTTTTATATTGACAAGTTTTTTATAGGACCAACTGTTATAGCAAAAAATAAATAAAAACAAAAAAACCCCTGCCGGCTCCGCCTGCAAACAAGTTATTTTTCGAAGTAAGCGGTTCCAACTCCCGCATCTGTTCGAAACTGATACATAAAATCAAGAGGCATAAAATCTCGGTCAAGTTCGTTAATGGGCAAAATCGAACCAGGGGGGCGGGGAATGGGGGGGCCTTTTTGTGAAACAGAAAAAACCCATAATTTCTTAATTATGATACGTATCGAATCCGTTTGAAGTTATTATTACTTCTAGGAGAAGGGCCGAAAATTTATGTATGACAGATTTTTGATATAATGAAAAATTGCCTTAAGAGGGAGGAGGGGGGGTTAGAAGAAAAAAATGCATAACTTCGTCAATTCCCAAGATTTCAAATTCGCTTAAATTTATTATAAATCCTCTTAATATTATCTAAAACTTTTATATTGACAAGTTTTTTATAGGACCAACCGTTATACCAAAAAAAAAAATTAAAAACAAAAAAATCCCTGCCGAATCCGCCTGCAAACAAGTTAGGTTTCGAAGTAGGCGGTTCAAACTGCCGCATCATCGTAAAAAAGGTCATTTCTTCCGCAATTCCCGACAAACAGGCGCCCCACGGTCTGCTTCTTCGAAATCTACCTGTGCATGTAGGCCGAGCCGTCAGGGATTTTTTAGTAGTATGTTGACTAGAGAACATTTTAGTTCCTGTTGCCATATTCTCTTAATGACCTCATTTCTCTACAAAACTCTACTATAAATGATCAACTAAATGAGTTGCGTCTTTTTAGCCCAAAGTTTGTCCAATGTATGATATAATATAACGCAATGTCGTTCGCATCGTTTATAGCAATATTGAAAGAAAAACCAGGTGAACGTCTCTATTGCTTTAAAATACATGCTCAAATCCATTGATATAATTCGTTTGATTGAAGGTTCGTTTGAAAATTTTGACTAGGTGAAGATCAATATTCCTTTAAAATACAAAGCCATTTCATTTGATTTATTTAGAAAAATGAGCGGGCGTAGCATGCTAGTACAGAATACAAAAAACAATTTTCTTACTTAACCTTAAAACTTCAAAAGCGATGTTTGTTGTAAATTAAGGAGGACGACATAGCTGTGGCTAGAAGTGAATAATAAGGGGGGGGGGGCTCATACTTTTTCCCTCTCTGACACATGCATGCACAAACAAACACACACACAGAGATATATATTAGGGTGGAGTGAAAATGACCATAAAAAAATTTTTTTTGAATTTTTTCTTTGGATAGGTCTAAAAATTTGCCTTTTGGGACACTGAATGTTAGGTTAAATTTTTATTTCATTTAGAATTCATCTTTAGGGCTCTACCAGCTCAGATTATGCCCTTTATACGTGAAAAACCAAAGGAGTGTAAATAATCATGAAATTTTCTTTTTGGAATATTTTCTTCGGATAGGTCTCAAAATTGATCTATTGGCACACTTAGGTTAAATTTTCATTTAATTTGTAATTCATCTTTAGGACTCTACCAGCTTTTCAAAATTATACCCCTTATATGTGAAAATCCAAGATATGCGCTATGTAGAGTAAAGTATTCAAATAATTCTTTTTTTACAGAATTTCTCTGCTTTTAGTAAAATAACCCATAAAACATGACTCATTAAAGTATTACATTTGATCAATCCAACTGTCGTCATGTTTTGACACCTTGAAGGTAAAGGTCACACTAAAATGTGAATTGTTCGCAAAGGTAAAGAAAAAGTAAAATAATTAGATAGACATTTCACTTTTATATTTTAAATATACATGAAAGATAGTTCTCTGAATGTATAGGAAAGACAATTTTCTGAAAATATAGGAATACAATGAAAGGGATACATACGATGAACTGTAAAACGATCTGTTATTTCACTCTAATATATATTGGCCTTTGGTATCAAACTAGGCATTATGTGTCGTGATTTGATATTTGCTCGTATATATCCCTCCCTTGCTTCTACTCCTACAACTGCCAATGATGCATCTGTAACTAATTTTACGCATCTTTCAAAATCAAACTTTCAATCTTTTGGCAATCTTTGTTTCAAAAAATTTAATAGAACTATTCTTTCTCACAGTGTTAACAGTTGTTCCGTCACAACCTACAGCCATGAGTTTGTCAAGGTTTAAGTTGTTTTCAGTCCAGTATTTTAAAATGCTTTCTGCAATATGCTTTCCAGATCGAGAAGATGGTGTAATATCACTGATACAGTGAATTTGGCTCTTGAACCAGAGATACATGTTTTTAACTTATAGTTATTCGATGTAATTTATCTCCAATTTTCTCTTGATGTAGTGTTTTATGTTTTCTTCCATCAAAATGTATACTTTCGATTCCTGCTTCTAAAGCTTTCAGATCATCTTTTTTAGCACATTCTTAGCACATTCTCCAGTTTTCTTTCGTTCTCTGCGTACTTTGCTGCTGTCAATTATATGTGATGAATAGTTTTCTGTTCTAATGCCAATATCTTCTAGAGTTGCAGAAGCTATTGCTGCAACGCATCTAGCAGAAACCCTATACTGATCTGAGGCCCTTGAAATTGTAGGAGATGTGTTCTCATTTGTCTCTGTGACTCTTCTTTAGAAATAGATACTTGTGATACGAATATTAATTCTTCACACCTCAATGATTAGCTACTACTTCTTCCTTTATCACCACTGTCAAAATACATAACAACTGTACTGCCCGGATTAACTGCAGACTTTAAACTTGACTTTTCAGCCCTCATCGAGTCCCTTGTTTTCCTGTCTTCTCTTTCTCTCTATTCACTTGTTTCGGCTTTATCAAGCGTACCAATAACCCTCTTACTTGTTTACCTTTGGTCAAGAAGAAATTCCTGTTCTTTTGGAGGCACCTTCTTTGATTTTTCACAAGTACATTTAAAAATTGGCTTGTATTTGCACTCCTAAATATCTAGAAGTTTACTTACAGCTTCAGATTTGAAAAAACTAAACCTTCTTGATATAATTATCATTTCTTTTTGATTTGACGAATCGAATAAGATTCTGGTATTCAGAAAAATTGTTGTCTATCATTTGATAAATACCCCTCTGGAAACTATAAGAATTGATGTTTTCTTCGACATTTTTTCGGTCTTCTCTCTTAGGATTTATTTGAATTACCTATGAATTTGATAGATCATTACCATTCCTACTCTGTTTTAATTCTTGTCTTATATATAAGTAACATTTTATAACATCTGCTCTTGTTCGCAAAACAACTTTATTTAGTTTTAAAGGCGCGCCAAATATGACAGATTCCACTGCACTTCTAGTAATGGTAAACTTCGGTTTGCCTCCACTAGCACTCATTTTTGCGTTAAAAACGAAAAAAATAACTTGTAAAGCTCAATAAAAAGTTAAAATTTTTTTTAAATAAAGATTTAAGGTTTAGAAATGATAAAGGGAGATACACTAAACATTTTAAATATAAAAATGTCAAACGAGATTACCAAAGAACACTGTAAATGTACAATTTATGGTAAAACCCTATTGCGGGAAAGAATGAAAATATAAAGCTCCTGGTAGAGCCCTGAAGGAGTTTTTCAAAATTCATAAAATTTTGCACGTATATTATAGGTACTAAAAGGCAACTTTTGGCTGCTATCCGAAATCAAAATTCCAACTTTCGTTTTTTCACTCCACCCTAATATATATGATCAAACTATTATACAGAAAGATAAATTAGTAAATATTCGTATTGTTGGCACTATATTTCTTATTAAACTGTTTATAATAACTATTTATACCAATAAAAGAAAAGGCCGCAGAATTTTCCAGAAAATTTTCCAGTATATAACTAGTGCAAAATTATACTTGTGAAGTAAGTGATAATGTCAACAAGTAAATAAAAACCTTACAGCGTTAAATCATAGAACAAGCGAGACAGTTGGTGGGGTCAAATTTGGAGAAGCGATAAATTAATTTTTCTTGCTATTGGTATTGTTTACAAAATTCCCTGTGTTTTATAGTAAAACACAGGGTATTTTTCCTGTGTAATAGTATTTCCAGTGTACTAGTGCATAATTATACTTGTGAAATAAGTGATGATGTCAACAAGTAAATGAAAAGCTTACAGGGTTAAATCATAAAACAAGCGAGATAGTTGGTGGCGTCAAATTTGGCGAAGCGATAAATGAATTTTTCTTGCTACCAGTTTGTTTACAAAATTCCTTAGTTTTTTGCATGCAAATTCGTATTGTTGGCACAATGTTCGTTATTAAACTGTTTATAATAACTCTATTTATACTAAGAAAAGAAAAGGCCACAGAATAAAAATTTCCAGTGTGTAACTGAGCATAGTTATGCTTGTGAAATAAGTGATGATGTTGTGGCGTGTTATCTGTATCCTGAACTGTCTATCCATAAACTTTAACTCCATGTTAAACAGGAACTATATTAAGTGTAATTTTAACTTTAATTTTATTGTATGACGTTTTTCATACAACTCAACGTGTAATGAGTTACTTTTAGCTGTAACCGCAACGTCACAGCGGCAGTCTGTTTTTGCCGCTAACTGAGTGTGGCCGGCTATCTTGTCGTGCCAGTCGAATTTCATCACTTACTTGTTTTTCTTAAATAATTATATGTTTTTGTTAAAGTTTAACTAGTGTGTTCCTACTTGATTCTTCGCCATACACACACACCGTCTATTCCTTTTCATAAGATGGCAGCATGATTCTTCAAATATGAGTAGCTAGCAAACCAAGCCGCCATAATGTCAACAAGTAAATGAAAGGCTTACAGGGTTAAATCGTAGAACAAGCAAGATAATTGGTGGCGTCGAATTTGGCGAAGCGATAAATGAATTTTTCTTGCTACCAATTTGTTTACAAAAGTTCTTGTGTTTTTTGCATTTATATTCGTATTGTTGGCACAATGTTTCTTATTAAACTGTTTATAATAACTTTATTTATGCTAAGAAAAGAAAAGTCCGCAGAATAAAAATTTCCAGCGTATAACTAGAGCATAATTATACTTGTGAAATAAGTGTTGATGTCAACAAGTAAATGAAAAGCTTACAGGGTTAAATCATAGGACAAGCGAGATAGTTGGTGGCGTTGAATTTGGCGAAGCGATAAATGAATTTTTTTTTGCTTTTTCCATGCCCAATTCACGAAATTCGTGATTTTCCATGCTTGTCGACAAAATTCATAATTTTACAGACCCAATAGACATAATTCATGATGTTTTCCTACTATCTATGGACCAATTGCAAATTTTTTCCGTGACTGTTCATTGTAATTTGTGATTTTTCCACGCCCATTCGATGAAATTCGTTGTTTGTCCATGCTTGATCCATGAAATTCATAATTTTACGTGCCTTATTGACGAAATTTCGCGGATTTTTTCCAGTGGTTTACAAAATTCAAGATTTTTTTTTTTTCAGTGATTGACGAAATTCACAACTCCGGAATTTCTGATTTTGGCATTTCTGGTTTCTGTCGATCGATTATTGAAATTTGTATTATTTTTTTCTTGCGACAAACTGGTGAAATTTGTGATTTTTCCATGCCCAATCAACAAAATTCGCATCCAGTCGACGCACTTCATAATTTTACAGACCCGATAGACATAATTCATGATATTTTCCTACGATCTATGGACAAATTGCAAACTCTTTCCGTGACTGTTCGTTGTAATTTGCGATTTTTCCACGCCCATTCGATGAAATTCGCTGTTAGTCTGTGCTCGATCTATGAAATTCATGATTTTACGTGCTTTATCGACGAAATTCGCGGGGTTTTTCCTGTGGTTTAGAAAATGAAAGATTTTTTAAAAAATTTTTGAGTGATTGAGAAAATTCACAACTCCGGAATTTCCGATTTTGGCATCTCTGGTTTCTGTCGATCGATTATTGAAATTTGCGGGTTTTTTTTTTCTTGCGACAAAATAAAGAACTTTTTGATTTTTCCATGCCCATTCAACAAAATTTGCATCCAGTCGACGCAATTTATGATTTCATGCACCCGATTGACGAAATTCATGATGTTTTCCTACAATGGACAAAATTTACAATTTTTCTGAAATTATTAAGGAAATCGAAATTTCTGGATATGTTGGCATGTATGGTCTCCGTGGGCAACGAGTTACCCATCACAGCCACCACACACACCGTCTGTTCCTTTTCATAAGATGACAGCATGATTCTTCTACCTGACAGCATGATTCTACCAAGCCGCCATAATGTCAACAAGTAAATGAAAAGCTTACAGGGTTAAATCATAGAACAAGCGAGATTGTTGGTGGCTTCAAATTTGGCGAAGCGATAAATGAATTTTTCTTGCTACCAGTTTGTTTACAATATTCCTTGTTTTTTTGCATGCAAATTCGTATTGGTGGCACAATGTTCCTTATTAAACTGTTTATAATAACTTTATTTATACTAAGAAAAGGAAAGGCCACAGAATAAAAATTTCCAGTGTGTAACTAGAGCATAATTATGCTTGTGAAATAAGTGATGATGTTGTGGCGGGTTAGCTGTATCCTGAACTGTTTATCCATAAACTTTAACTCCATGTTAAACAGGAACTATATTAACTGTAATTTTAACTTTAATTTTATTGTATGACGTTTTTTATACAACTCAACGTGTTATGAGTTACTTTTAGCTGTAACCGCAACGTAACAGGCAGTCTGTTTTTGCCGCTAACTGAGTGTGGCTGGCTATCTTGTCATGCCAGTCGAATCTCATCACTTACTTGTTTTTCTTAACTAATTATATGTTTTTGTTAAAGTTTAACCTGTGTGTTCCTACTTGATTCTTCGCCATACACACACACCGTCTATTCCTTTTCATAAGATGGCAGCATGGTTCTTCAAATATGAGTAGCTAGCAAACCAAGCCGCCATAATGTCAACAAGTAAATGAAAAGCTTACAGGGTTAAATCGTAGAACAAGCAAGATAATTGGTGGCGTCGAATTTGGCGAAGCGATAAATGAATTTTTCTTGCTACCAATTTGTTTACAAAATTTCTTGTGTTTTTTGCATTTATATTCGTATTGTTGGCACAATGTTTCTTATTAAACTGTTTATAATAACTTTATTTATGCTAAGAAAAGAAAAGTCCGCAGAATAAAAATTTCCAGTGTATAACTAGTGCATAATTGTACTTGTGAAATAAGTGTTGATGTCAACAAGTAAATGAAAAGCTTACAGGGTTAAATCATAGGACAAGCGAGATAGTTGGTGTTGTTGAATTTGGCGAAGCGATAAATGAATTTTTTTTTGCTTTTTCCATGCCCAATTCACGAAATTCGTGATTTTCCATGCTTATCGACAAAATTCATAATTTTACAGACCCAATAGACATAATTCATGATGTTTTCCTACTATCTATGGAGCAATTGCAAATTTTTTCCGTGACTGTTCATTGTAATTTGTGATTTTTCCACGCCCATTCGATGAAATTCGTTGTTTGTCCATGCTTGATCCATGAAATTCATAATTTTACGTGCCTTATCGACGAAAATCGCAGATTTTTTCCAGTGGTTTACAAAATTCAAGATTTTTTTTTTCAGTGATTGACGAAATTCACAACTCCGGAATTTCTGAATTTGGCATTTCTGGTTTCTGTCGATCGATTATTGAAATTTGCATTATTTTTTTCTTGCGACAAACTCGTGAAATTTGTGATTTTTCCATGTCCAATCAACAAAATTCGCATCCAGTCGACGCAATTCATAATTTTACAGACCCGATAGACATAATTCATGATATTTTCCTACGATCTATGAACAAATTGCAAACTCTTTCCGTGACTGTTCGTTGTAATTTGCGATTTTTCCACGCCCATTCGATGAAATTCGCTGTTAGTCTGTGTTCGATCCATGAAATTCATGATTTTACGTGCTTTATCGACGAAATTCGCGGGGTTTTTCCTGTGGTTTACAAAATGAAAGATTTTTTAAAAAATTTTTGAGTGATTGAGAAAATTCACAACTCCGGAATTTCCGATTTTGGCATCTCTGGTTTTTGTCGATCTATTATTGAAATTTGCGGGGTTTTTTTTTCTTGCGACAAAATAAAGAAATTTTTGAATTTACCATGCCCATTCAACAAAATTTGCATCCAGTCGACGCAATTTATGATTTCATGCACCCGATTAACGAAATTCATGATGTTTTCCTACAATGGACAAAATTTGCAATTTTTCACGAATTATTAAGGAAATCGAAATTTCTGGATATGTTGGCATATATGGTTTTCCGCGGGCAACGAGTTACCCATCACAGGCCACGTTTAGCCTGTGGGCCACAGGTTGTGCATCCCAAATCGTGACACAGTATGGCTCATTCGACTCGATATCAATAAAACTTACCGAGTTTAGTTTAGAGTTTCACCACCAGGAGTCTATGGTTATCTGGGCCCAATCACGACGATGTATGGCTCATTCGACTGAAAACCGACAGCCTCAAAAATTTAAGTTATGTTCGTACAGAAAAGATTGCACCCCCTGGCAGTGGAAGATGGAACTAATGGATTTTGCAGCTAACTCGAGTTCTATGGGTACCTTCACGATGCGGTTTGATTCATTCGACTTGACATCGACAGGACTTATCGATTGTAGGTACAAGTTTCACCACCAGGGGGCGCTTTTCTATCTTGAGTTCTATGGGCCCGATTACGACAAGGTTTGGCTCATTCAACTGGATTTTGATAGCTGTACAGATTTCGGTTATGTTCGTATAGAACAGAGTGTGCCCCCTGGCGGTGGAACGGGGAACTAAAGGATTTTTCAGCTAACTTGAATTCTTTGGGTCCCATCACAATGCAGTTGAATTCATTCAACTCGACATTGACAGGATATATCGATTTTAGTTTCATATCTCACCACCAGGGGGACGCTTTCCTATCTCAGGTTCTATGGGCCCAATCACTGAGGTATGGCTCATTCAACTCGAAATTGACAGCCTCAATGATTTCAGCTATGTTTGTATAGAACAGAGTGCGTCCCTTGGTGATGGAAGATGGAACTAACAGATTTTGCAGCTAACTCGGGTTCTATGGGTCCCATAACAATGCAGTTTGATTCATTCGACTCGACATCGACAGGATATATCAATTTTAGCTCCAAGTTTTGCCACTAGGGGGCGCTTTCGTATCTCGTGTTCTATGGCCCGATTACGACAATTATTGTCTCATTCAACTGGATTTCGATAGCTTTACAGATTTCGGTTATGTTCGTATAGAACAGTGTGCGCCCCCTGGCGGTGGAACGTGGAACTAAAGGATTTTTCAGCTAACTTGAGTTCTACGGGTCCCATCACAACGCAGTTGAATTCATTCAACTCGACATCGGCAGGATATATAGATTTTAGTCTCAAGTCTTACCACCAGGGGGCGCTTTCCTTTCTCCGGTTCTATGGGCCAAATCATTACGAGGTATGGCTCATTCGACTCGAAATCGACAGCCTCAAAGATTTCAGTTATGTCTGTATATAACAGAGTGCGCCCCCTGGTGGTGGAATATGGAACTAACAGATTTTGCAGCTAACCCGAGTTCTATGGGTCCCATCACAATGCAGTTTGATTCATTAGACTCGACATCGACAGGAAATATCGATTTAGTTCCAAGTTTTACCACCAGGGGCCACTTTAAGATTTTGTGCTCTAAATTTTTAATCACTTTACTCTTTTTTTTGTCTGATTTTATTCGTTGTTGGGGCCCCTTTCTCCAGTTAGTTATTTTTCCATTTCTACATTCTAGTTAAGACCCTAGTGTCAGGTATCGACGTTTTTGTTCCATAAATTGCAAATAACTTGACTCCTTTTAATCTGATCTTCTTCGTTTTTTGTGACCTTTTTTCCATTTAATTATTCCACCATTTCTACAGTCCATTTAAGACACTGGCCTGAACCCGGTCCAGGACCCTTGAACAATTTTGCGCCATGCATTTTCATCCCTCTAATTATGTTACTCTCTGGCTGCATAACTTTAAAGTTGAGTCTTCCACTCCTCTCCCCGGGCCACCACCCTCATATTTTTATTGGGACCCTAGGGATCTTTTTTAGCATTTCTTTAAAATTTTATTCTAATGATTAATTTATACCCTATGCTTAGTTTCGATTAATTGACATTTTCATCATTAACCTCAAAAAAGTAATGATATCAGTATAAAAACACTTAACGGGTGAAAATTTGTGACGCAGCATTTTCTTTTGGCTGTAAGAATTTTAAATATGGGTCTTAAAGCAATGATATCAAATTTAAGTGACGCTATGTTAATAATATTTTTAAAAATCATCATTTTCTTTTTAGTTTTATTTATATTCACAGGTGCAATTATTATCTTAACATGAAAAAATATATAACATTTATTCAATGATGATTTTTCATTCAGATCTCTCAGGAATTCAAAATATGGGTTTTAAAAGAAATGATATCAAAATTTGACTGACACCTTGACGTGAATTTAGTAAGATTGTTTCAAAATTCAATTTAAATTATTTTTCGTTTGTCTTCTAAAGTATATTTACACATACAAACAATACTTTTAATTTTTCAATACACTGTTAAATATATTACTTTCACTGAGCCTATATTATGTATTGAAATGTATTTATTTCAATAAACTGATTTATGTTTTGTGCCACGATATCCAAAATCATAAGTAAAATTTATGTAAATGATTATTTTGCGTCATATTATCCAAACAAAGGGAAATGTATGCAAGTGGATAATATGACGCAAAATAATCATTTATAACGTAAAATAATCACCGCCATGCGAAACTTAAAACTGAGCAGTTGAAAATACTTTTATTATCTATTACAGAATTAGTCAGCAGTGAAAACAGCCAAAGAAGTAAAAAAGAGAAAAACGTATCTGGCTATTTTAATTTTCTTTTAGATTATGAAAGGATTATATTATGAAAGGATACTTAGGATGTTCGTAAAATAATTAATAATATGCAAATATAAGTGTAAATAGAGTAGAATTAGTAGAAGTAGAGTAGAATTTAGAGTAGTATACCATAATTTATTTAATTTATATGTACAAATTTGTGTATTTCGGAGAAGACAGAGAGTTATTTTACTTTCTTAAATCCTTTTTAGAAACATTGTTTTCATTGACAGTGTGGCAAATGCTTTTCGTATTATCACATTTATACATTTTAATGCACATTGGTTGCAATTTAAAAGTCGTTTCTTATCCCAAATTACAAATGCATATTATACTGTCTTGTAGATTTACTTTCTTTATATGAAGTTTTGTGAAAAAAACAAATTAAATTAATAAAGCGAAAAAAAAATAATAAAGTTGAAAAAAAAAAATAAAGCGAAATATAAAGTATTTGTGGAACATTTGAAACCTTAAACAATGAAATGTTCTAATATTTTTTTCACATGTTTCAATATAAAATATCCTGGTAAAAATAAATTATTGCTTACAAAATTCAGTTGCTTCAAGCAAGAAATATCATTTAATAGCTTAAATTTTGTCCGGAAAAAATATTGATTGTTTTTTTAAATATATGTAAAATAACATTTTATAAAAAATCTTTTAACATACAAACATAAAAGAAACGCATATATGAATAATCTTCAACTTTTAAATATTTTTCTTTTGTACCTTTTCTAGTGTTGTAACTGTAATTCTTTGAATTAAAACTCGTGAGTTTGATTCATTTTCTGTGAGTTTTCAGTTAAGTTCATTCACTTTTTGAAAAATGAGCATCGAACTCAAAAAATTCGCTAGTTTGAGTCAAAATTACAACTCATTCAATTTCTTTTTCATAATTTTCTAAAAAAAAATCTTGACTTTAAAATTATCCGCTTTCAATTGTAAATTTCCAAAAACTAGCAGAAATCCAGTGTAGAATACTGAGAAGACATATGTGCGCGGATGCAATTATATATTACGGTTCACACTTAATATTTGAAGTAACCTGTTCACTCCCTACTTTCTTCCCCCTCCATACCACTCTGCTCGGAGCACAACGAAAATATTTGACATATCACAGTCGACATTTTACGATTCAGCGATTGCTTTTATTTCATATCAGAAACTCCTCAGATATTTCAGAATAACAACTCATTTGAATTGTTTGAATAAAGTGTTTTACATCATTAGCTATGTATATTATTGCAGAGTAGGTAAGGTTTTCTTATAATAGAGACACATATTAAAATTTCAATGTTTTTCCGTAAAACAGATGGTATATGCAGAATCACAAAAATGCATTTACTAAATCAAACTATCTGTATTTCCAAGAAAAATGATTATTTAACACGTGAGTATTGGCGCATTTACTGACGTTAAAAATAAGTACGATGTTTTAGCAAAAGTGTAATTATTTAGATTACACAGTTTTTCCATTTATGAGATGATATTTCTAGAAACCTACGAAAAGCATATTTATGATATGGAAACAAATATATGTTAGTCAGATTACTTAAGGTGTCTGCATTGTCACATTTACTATCGCTAATATTTCACATTTTGATCCCATTGACAATAATTCATACTGAAGTCTCTGATTATTTTATTTTATCAGCTGAAATAGAAAGAAATGTTTTATAATGATGTAAAATAATGAAAAAATTATTGTATAATGTTTCAGTTGTTAATGCTTTTACACGTTTTTATGTGCATTATGAATACTTACTACCAACAAGCATAGCAGTTTGCTAATTTATCTTGAGTGTAAAGAAATACAAGTAAGCTCTGGAAAATGTTATTTATTTTAAATTGGAAGAAAAAAAAGACTCATTGAAAGAGGATAAAAGTGATAAATGAATCTGAAACCTTGAAATATATTTTTATTTTGCTGTCCAGAACACAAACGTTACCTAAAATATGTACATTTATTGGAAAACTGCTGAATTAAACACATAAAATTCCTAAAAATAATCTTTCTTTCAAACAGGCTTTTATTGGCACATTTGAAGAAACTGAAAGTAGTAAACTGGTAATAAACAAGCTTAAATACTTGGTAACAGCTGAATAATAAAAAATGGTAAATATACAGGTTTAATTAATATTTAAGTCTTCTTGATTCATGTGTGCATAATTCTTATTAAAGTGATCCTAATCTACAATACAATGAGTTCATATGTAATTTTTTGAATTAAATAGAAAGCTATATTTAGCAAAAGAATTTCTTGAAATAAATATATTTGTAGTTATAAGGAAATGTATAGAACTATTCTAACGATGTACTATTTTAGTTACATAATTTTATTTTTAATTGAATACTTAAGATATATATAAACGTTGACTATTTTATATATATTTAGATTTAGATTAAATATCAGACTGAAAATATATTCCGATTATAATTTACAGCGTACTATTGGGATTTACAATGGTTAAAGAAGTTATTTTTATTTTACAGTTGTTGCAGCTTATTCATAATTTATTAAGACATCAAAGTGTTTTTAATTATTACTATTTTTTATAATATATTTATTGAAAATCAAAGACTTACAATTCTTATTGAAGACTCAAAATCATGAAAAAAATTGATTTATCTGAAGTATGAAAAACTGATTGGACGTGTTGAAGTCATTTCAGCGTTATTTTGGAATGTTTTTAATTCTGATGAATCATTGTCAAGATTGAGAACATTCTTAAACTATTTGATTTTCAATATTTGAATTTTCATTGATGTCAGTTGGATTTCATTGATGTCAGTTGGATTTCATTGATGTCAGTTGGTAATTTTTTTATGTATTGAAAGTTGTGATGTAGTCGTTTCAATTTTGTTAACCACAATGAACATCTGTTATTGTGCATAAGTTTCTTATAAAGCTTGACTTACTTGTAGACAATTCTTCTTTAGAAAGTATTACTAACTTAACTTTTATTGTCCAAGAACAGAGCTAAAAAAACTGGTTAAATTGCGGCATACTTATCGCAAAACTTTTTAAGTGACTAACCCGATTGGTGTAGATATTATTCTGAACAAAGAATTGTTTTTAAAACCGAAATTTTAGGACAAAATATCATATATATGTTTAAACTGATAGAATTTTAAACATTTTGATGTCATTGAAAACAATTCTTACAGTAACTTTTGATTATTTTATTGTATCAGTTGAGATGGAGTAAAATGTTTTAGAATAATGAAAAGTCGGTGTATAAGGCTTTACTTATTAATGTGGTTGAACGTTTGAAGTGCACAAAACGTTAAAGTTTGTTACTTTATCTTGAGTGTTAAGAAAGACAAATATTCTCCGAAATGTGTTAGTTCCCTTAAATTGGAAGAACCAACACGACACAATTAAAGATTATAAAAGTCATAAATGAATCTCAAATTAAGAAAAAGCCCAAAAATTTACAAACAGTTAAATTTTTTAATTTGTATTTTATAATCAAGACCTCAAATGTGCAATAAAAAGTCTAAATTTATTTGAAAACTGCTAAATTTAATAATTATTTTCCGAAAAATAATGTTCTTTGTAAACCCGCTTTTATTGTCAAGAATTCATCAGAGGTAATTTAAAATTTACAAACTGGTAAATTACAAGCTTATGTAATTTGTAACAGCTGAAGCGTAAAATACTGGTAAACATTTATTTTTAATTAAAATTTTAATGTAGTTGATTAAAACGATTCTCAGATCATCAGATGAGAGTTCAAATGTGGTTTTTCTAGGAAATAGAAATAATTTTCAGAACAATAATGCATGAATTAAACATACTTATAGAATAACAAAAAAATATAGCCTATTTCTAATAATGAGGTATTTAGGTTATTTTATTTGATTCACAATGCAATATTTTAGAAATGTTGTTTGTTTCTACTGATTTCTATTTAGACTTAATATGATGCTGAATTAATATTTTGCGTAGAATTTCTAACAAAAGATTAAAATTTGGAATACTTCACGATGTTTTTTATTTTAAAGTTCTTTTAGCTTATTCAAAATTAATAAGGACATCAGATTTTATTTTATTTTTTGATAATGTAGCTATTGCAAATTAAAGGCTTACAATTCTTATTCAAAGCTAAAAATTATGGAAACAGATAAAGTCTCGATTGGATTTTTTGTCGTCACGCACATTTTAAAACAGGGATCTAAAGGAATTGAAGCTTACTTATCAAATAAAAACAATATCTACGGTAGAATATTATTTACGCTTGCAGATTACCTTACAAAATATTCAAAAACATTCGACAGAGTTCGTTATCGAATCACAGATCAAATAAATAAAGAATATCCGAATGGTACATTCACAGGAATAATAGGGATGGTAAATCGATCAGAAATTGATATTGGTGTTCAACCAGTTACTATGCACGAAGCAAGCACAGAGATGGTGGCCTTTTCTTACCCATATAAACTACTTTTTACTACATTTGTGATTCGAAAAGCAGAATACAAACCTCAGATTTTTGGAATTTTCCAAACATTTTCATTGCCGCTTTGGATAGCTATCTTCTCAACATTGATTGCGATGTCTGTGGCACAATACACCATCTCTAAAAGAAGGTATTCCTTTAATATCATTTTACTTCACGTTTTCGCGGTATTGTTAAGGCAAAGTTCTATTTTAAAGCCAGCAACAGTGATAGACAACTTGCTCATCCTTTCGTGGGTTGCAGGAGCAATGTTTCTTTGTCTGGCTTACGATTCCGTGTTTTTGTCGTTTCTTGCATTTCCTCCAATCAATCAAATTAAAGATATGCCACAGTTGGCCAAGGCTGTAAAAGGCGGACACTATCACTGCGTAGTGGTTACTCAACAATCAACAATTTTTGAACTGTTATTAAAATCAAAACATGAAAATTTAAGAATGATTGGACAAGACATAAAGATGAATAACTTAACTAACGAGAATACTACTCTAGATTTTCTTAACGCTAAAAACAAACAAGATCTCGCTCTTCTAGTAGATACAGATTTTGTTGATTTTTTTACAGTGGGAAAAAAATTCGTCTCTGAAGACCTTTTTCTTGAAAATATGGCTGCAATGATTATCCGAAAAGATTTTTGCTGCAAAAATTTAGTAGAAAAATTCGTTCATAGATTGATGGCTTCGGGATTGTATTTCAAATACCAGAAGGATGCATCATTTTTAATTCGTTTGCCACGTCTACTGAAATACGAAGAAAAAGACACGAGTATCAGACAATTTACCCTTATAGATGTTGCTCCTGCGTTTATATTTTTAATATTTGGACACGTCATTTCTTTCTTAATTCTTATCATAGAAAAATTGTCAAATCGTATGAAGAAAGTGAATCGCATGAAGAGAAATATAAAAAGAAGAAAGAGAATCGCACACAAAGAAGATGCTATGTAATTGACTTTGAAAATTCAATTGAATTATTCTATTCTTATATTACCAAATCTTATTTAATTTCGCAGATGTTGCATGAAAATAACATGAAAATTGCATATAATTAGCACTGCATTAAATAGCACCATGTATTTCACTCTGAGAATATCACATTGCTTTAGATGTTTTAAATTATATGAGACTATTATGTAACAAAGATTTTGTATGATTAAATCTGTATCAAATTATACATTAATCGTATGGTATCAAATTGTCGCGAAAAGATTTTATAGAAGAAATACACATCCGAGATGTGAAACGCGTTTGAAACTCTCTCATTCTTCTGTCCGAAATTTTATTTTATTTTTTCTTTGGAGCCGCTCAGACTTATCACAAACATAAATACCGGGTTTTTGAGCTCCGCAATGAAGTCCGAATATCTCTGAACAGGTGTAAGGAAGAACCCACTATTATATCACTTTCTGTTTGTTAGATCTTTGGGGTCATTTTAAGATGTAATATGTTCATTTCGGTTCAGTTGTTAAAAAGCTACATCTCAAAACGGTATCATTTTCTTACTCTAATCTCGAACACTGCTTTCCCCTGAACCGTGTTGTATTTTGCTTTAACTTGCTATAAATATATTTATTATTGTATAAAATGCTTAAATTTATTTTTACTTAAGTCTTTATCTTTAATTAGAGAGCGTATATGTGTAATTATGTCATTTATTAAAAAGTTATTAAGTCTGGAAGTTCACTTACTTTTTCAGTTCATAGAGGAATTTCGGAGATTTTTCCGTTTTTAACGAATCCTGGCACCCCTTAAAAACAACTAATAATAGCATATTTCTATTTATCAAAATTTTTGGTCAATGTTTTATAAAGTTTTCAATACCTTTTATATGAAATTCAGGAAAATTTAAAAAGATCGATTTGAGCTGTTTTTAAGTTAATGTTCTCATGGGGATAACGTCAGGTACACAGTGATATTCTTAAGCCTCAACTTGAATGTTTTCGTTTTATTTTTCAAAAACTAATACCTGTTTCATATACTTTGTACCTGTCTCTAAATTTACTTACCAGTTTTATATCTTTATGGGAAAGCTAAGTAATTTTAAAAATCTGATTTCTGAGTTCATATTTTTTACTTTTGATTCGCGACTTCCCCTGGTCATTACACTATTGTTTATGTTTGCTTTGCCCCATTTAAGTAATAGAGAATTTTGTTTGTTCTTATAAAATTAAGTTTTATATATACTAGAATCTTTTAGGTAGCTTTCAATGCAAAAAACTACCTATTGCAACCGTTCGGAGGAAAGCAATTCCATAAAATGTTGGTATATTTTCACCGATCCAGACACCCAAACCACTCTCCGTTTTCAAATGTTGATTTATATATATATCCACATATATATAATATATTTGACATATGTCATGTTGTAACTCTCTTATTTAAGAACCGATTTGGATGCAACTAAATATGCGTATATGACGTACCAAGGTTTCGACCTAGTTCGTTGGCCAGTTTCATCCGCCATCTTTTTTCAAAATGGTGGCAAGTTAAATATGTTTAAATTTTTAAAAATTCAAAAAACATGTACAAAAAATTTTAAATTGATTTTTTTAAGTTTTGATTCTGGGACATTTTTGGGTTTTGCTATATCTTAAAAAATGGCTGAGATATGGCAATTTGAAATTCTACGGTGGCTGAGATTTTGAAATAATTTGATATTTGTTATGCTGTAACTCTCGTCTGCTATAACTCTCGTAAATATACTGATCAGCAGGGCTATTAAACGGTTTTTGTTCTTGTCGTTTGTACGAAATTTCCCCTAAGAAACCGTTAAACCTTTAAAAACAACCTCATTAGATACCGTTTTGCGAGATCTTCTTTCACGCTTAACAAATTTAGTACTAATTTCAGCAATTTTTTCTGGGTATCCATGGAAGATTACTACAGCGTTCGCTGCGTATTTCGACTTAAAGTCCACATAGCTGTCATAAATCAATCCGAATGATTGAACATCCTGCTACAAAACTCTGCAGTAAATACCTGCCATCTACTACATACATACATACATCTGCTCCCAACAGTGGTATCTGGTGAGAGTGAAGTGAATTCCTTGTACAAAATTCCTTCTCCCTGACTATTCTGGAATTTCTCATCTCCACATGTTGTTCAGAAGTCGTAAAAGATGTCCCACCGAACTCTTCAATTTCTTCGCATTTCCGCTGAAGTGGCGTCAGAGCGACCAAAACGACATTAATTGAACAAGACTGCATTTCTCTTTTTTTTCTTGTTTACAATTTTCGACATATGTTATTATTATGTAAAACTCTTAATAGTTATAAATGTTCTTCAATCAGATTACGAGAAAAAAAATTGGTGTTCTCATCTATTCGGAGTGTTTGTTTTTATAGCTTTCCTAATCACATGATTTCAATTTGTTTTGTTAATGCTTGCTATAAAAGGTTTAAAACTTGGTAAGAAAATTTTAAATGTTCAAGATGCAACTATAAATAACTAAAGAGCTTCAAATTGGTGATTGAAATGGATGCATAGTGAGTGGATCGCGTTTTCTCCCTCCGATGATGTAATTTCAATATCGCTGAAATTCTTTTTACTCGTATGCCAAAACTATTCATCTTAGGAAAAAACATTGTATGTGAAAAATGTAGGAAATTTTGTCTTGTTTAATTTGGAGCAATAATATTTTCAAAAAAGTTTAACCCTCTGCTAAATACAAGGGAAAAACCTGTTTTTACATGATTTTTCGCTTATAACTTTTTTTAGCAGACCAGGTATAAGGTGACAAAGTTGAAATTCGTGTTCAGCACCCCCAAAACATAACGGAAGAAAGAGAAAAAACTTCTCCAAAACTTTGCAGGCAAAATCCTAGACTGACTGGACTAAAATATGAAAGATGTGTTCTAATTAGACATACTCGTGTCCCCCGTCTCTGTGCCAGTATTAAGGAATGGTGCAGCTCCAAGTTTTATCGGACGTTCTGTTGTTCAAGGAACTAATCGCCTCTGGCAATTGAAGAACACACCCTTTCTTCTTAGTCTTGAAGAACACACCCTTTCTTCTTAGTCAATTATTTCTTTTTCGTACTTTTAGTTTCGATGGCAAAGTTTGTAATTAGTAAACAATTACTATTTTCCTTTACTCCCGTAAGTTGGAAGTGTAAAAAAAAAGTGAAAAAAAGGTTGTACTTTGATGCCGGATTTTTGAAGTCGCCGGACTTTCGAGGTCTCTCTCTCTCTCTCTCTCTCTCTATATATATATATATATATATATTTATATATATAAACAAACATGGATATATTTCATGTAAAACATGTATCAATTTATATCCTCTTTAATACGAGTTACCATACCAACTGCTCAAACTTTTTATATCTTAATTTAAAAACCGCCTCGCATAGCTAGAACTGTAAACCTATTAATATTTTAGATAACATTTAAAACCAGTTCACATGAGATGGCATCTTTTCTCTTTGAGACAAGTTTTAAAACCTTGATACTGTCAACCTCTGCGCAAAGGTGTAAAATCCCAACCTTTCACAATGTTAAGCATTGCATATGCACTTTTAGACATATCACGCATGTACATGTTTAATATTATTCAAATCATATGTGTATAAATTATGTAAATAATGTATTCATATATACTAAGTAAAGTTTTATTACTGAATATAATTTTTCACAAGCCTTTGCTCTGTTTATTTCTAAGTAGTGATGATGTTTTTTTCACCAGCATGTTCTAAATATATTAACCTTTAACTGTTTTAGCCATAAAATATAAACTTATATTTTAAACCATTTCACATAGATAGTAGTACAGACAATTATATTTTTAGGTAAACTTTTAAATCACATCGCATAAGATTCAACTATCAACCTTCCACTATTTTAAGTAAATTTATGAACTTATTTGCTAAACACATCACATAGAATTGAACTCACAACTTGTCACTCTGTTAGATAAACTTTTTAATTACTTTATGAACACTTTTAGCGTTCCACGTATGCGCACTTGCTGTAAACTTTATACACATGAATACATGTCGTTGAAGCTGTCGTTTCAACAGTCGTTATGACGTCAGCATGAATCGCAGTTTTTACTTTAGAATATTGATAATCAATACCAGTTGTAATTTTCCCAACTGAGTGCATGTTTCTTTTACCAATCAGTATAATTGTGTTAAAATAATTCAATGGATTATCAATGTTTTTTGTGATATTAACTTAATAATTTAAAAGGAAATTATTCACAAAAAGAAATATTTGACATTTTACAGTCGACAGTTTACAATTCAGAAATAGTTTTAATTTCATATCAGACCACTCCTTATATATTTCACAATAACAACTCATCATTTTAATTCTTTAAATAGTGTGTTTTTAACACTTTCCAACCTAGTTGAAAAGTGTTTATGACTTCGGTTTGTCTGGGCGTATGGCCGTCTGCCGTCTGGCCGTCTGCCGTCTGTCCGTCTGTCCGTGCTCTAACTCCCGTAAATATGCTCGGATTGCTCTGCAATTTTTATATGTTATTGTCGTTATCTATAGCATGTTCCCTATATAAACGGAAGTGTGTAGCACTTATAGTTTTTTTACAGGGACACTCAAAAGAATTCCGTTACATTGCGGTCTATGGGGAAAAATCATTTGCGGTTTATTTAAATAATGTTTCACAATTTTAAACGCATTGAAATTTATATATATCACTCAGGTGCATTAGAAGAAGCTTAATATGGAATAGGGTGTGCATAGAACTTATAGTTACTTTACAGGGACAGTCAAAAGAATTCCGTTACATTACATCTATGGGAAAAAATCGTCTGCGGTTTATTTAAATAATGTTTCACTATTTTAAACGCATTGAAATTTATATATATCACTAAGGTGCATTACAAGAGGCTTACAACAGAATAGTGTGTGTATAGCAGTCATCGTTCATTTACAGGGACACACAAAAGAATTCTCAACTGTCTGTTAACAATAATTCCTGGAAGTGCGTTTTAAGTTACTGAACACGATTTTAATTTTAACTCGCTTTTTGTCTATTACGTGATGTGTATAAATTCTGTAGATCCTATACAGGGAAGCACAACAGTTCGCGGACACATTTCCGTTTAGTGACAGAAACTCCAGACGGAGAATTTTAAACTGTGCTACGCGTTTCCTAACTGAACTAAAATTTAGCATCTTATGTAGTATATATACAGGTCTATAGATCTTATACAGGGTTGAATAAAAGTATCCGTATATTTTTCTGAATATTGTATATGTTGGAAATTCCTGAAATTATGTTTTTAAATATATTATGCGTTTTCCAAATTGTTTACTTAGATGTCATCTTTCAGCTTATTAAACGGTATGATTTGTAAAATTATTTTGGAAGCGTTGGAAAGTGTTACATAATCTATACTTGACGCATGATTTTTCGTTCTTGTTTAATCATTTAACAGTGTTTATTCCTTCGTGAGTAGGTAAAGATTTTGTTATAATAGAGACACTTATTCAAATTTCAGTGTTTTTCAGTAAAACAGATAGTATATGCAGAATCACAAAAATACATTTGTGAAATAATACTAAATGCATATCCAAGCAAAATGATTACTTAACACGTGAGTATTGGCGCATTTAAAAAATAAGTACTATCTCTTTGTAAAAAATAATTATTTAGATTACACAGTTTTTCCATTATAGAGATATGGCAAGTAACTTACGAAAAACACACTTATGAAACGAGAATAAATCTATATTTAATTAGTTCGATTACTTAAGGTGTGGGGAACCATGCGTATTATCTTCATAGACTAACGCAAATATTAAACATGTCTATCCCATTGGCAATCATTCTTAATGCAGTTTTTGATTATTTTATTGTATCGCTTGAAATAGAAGGAAATGTTTTATAATGGTGTTAAATAATGAAAAGGGGATGTGAAATATTTTAATTTTTAATTTCTTTGAACATTTTTATGTGCATTCCGGTTACCAAGAATAAGAAATTGTTAATTTATCTTCAATGTACAGAGAGAAAAATTAGTTCTGAAAAGTGCTTATTTGAATTTGGATTTTACTGTCAAGAATTTAGATGTGAACTAAAACATGCAGATTCATTTGAAAAATGCTAAACTGAACAATTATTTTCTGAAAAATAGCGTTCTCTTTAAATCTACTTTTATTGTCAAGAATGCGTCTGGGATAATTAAAATTGATAAACTGGTAAATTACAATCTTAAATAACAGCTGAAATCTGGTAAATATTTATCTTTAATTAAAATTTGATTGTAGGTGATTTATGCCTGTTTAACCTTTTTTTATATATATAAACTGATCCCACGCAAAAATCTAGAATGCAATGAGTTTAGATGTGATTCGTGCAATGAAACAGAAAGTGATTTTTAGGAAAACAATTTCATGAAATGAACATATTTGTATTATAACAAAAGAAATAGAGATATCCTAACCATGAATTATTTTCGTTATTTTATTTTATTCTTAATTCAGTGTGCAAGAAATAATTAAAATCTGTTGGATTTTAATGATTTATATTTAGACTTAATATCATGCTGAATTAATATTACGTCTAATTTCTAACACACGATTCTGATTATTGCTTCAAGGAATAATTGTTTTATTTTAAAGATGTTGCAGCTTATTCATAAGTATAAATATATCAAATAATATTTTAGTTTTGATAATATATCTATTGAAAATTAAAGACTTACAACTCTTTTTCATTTCTTAAAATTATGGAAATAGATAAAGTTGCAGTTATAGGATTTTATGTCAAAAATCAAATTTCATCTCGGGCATCTAAGGAACAAATAAAAGCTTACATATCAGATAAAATAAATGTCTATGGTAGAATTCTATTTACGCTTGCAGATTATCTTACAGCATATTCAGAAAAATTCGATAGAGTTTCTTTTCGTTTCACAGATCAAGAAAATAAGGTATTCCCGAATGGTACATTGACGGGAATAATAGGGATGGTAAATCGATCAGAAATTGATATTAGCGTTCAACAAGTTAATATGGACGATGTAAGCACAGAGATAGTGGATTTCACTTTCCCGTATAAACTTTATTCTTCTACATTTGTGACTCGAAAAGCTGACTATAAAATACAGATTTTTGGCATTTTGCAAACATTTTCATTTCCGCTTTGGATAGCTGTCATCTCAATTTTAATCGCGAAGTCTTTGATATATTACGTCACTTTGAAAAAAAGGTATTCATTTGATAAAATTTTACTTCACACTTCTGCGGTTTTGTTAAGGCAGAGTTCTATTTTAAAACCGTCATCAATGATGGAAAAATTTCTAATATTTTCGTGGGTTCTTGGAGCAATGTTTCTTTGTCTGGCTTACGACTCTGTATTCTTGTCTTTTCTTGCATTCCCCCCTATTATTCTAATTGGAGACGTGCCACAGTTGGCCAAGGCTGTACAAAAAAGACACTATCACCGCATAACGCTTCCACGATCACCTATTTTTGAACCCTTTTTAAAATCAAAACAAGAAAATTTAAGAATAATTGGTCAAGACCTTAACAGGAATAACTTAAGTAAGAGAATTATTTTGAGAGATTTTATTCTTGATAGTAGGAAACAAAATCTCGATATTCTAATAGATACAACTGCCGTTGAGGTATTCAGTGCAGGAAAAAAATTCGTCTCTGAGAACAGTTTCTTTGAAACCATGGCTGCAATGATGGTCCAAAAAGGCTTTTGTTGCAAAAACGTGCTGGAAAAATTCGTAAATAGATTTATGGCTTCGGGATTATTTTTCAAGTATAAGAATGATGCATCATTTTTACTTCGTATGCCACGACGGCTTAAATACGAGGAAAAAGACACCAGTAAAAGTAAATTTACCCTTACGGATGTTGCTCCAGCGTTTATATTTTTAATATCTGGACACATTATTTCTTTCTTAGTTCTTATCGTGGAAATATTGTCAAATCGTATGAAGAAAATGGATCGTTTGAAGAAAATAAGAAAAGAGAGAAATGAGAATCGCATACAAAGAAGATTTTGGGAAATTAGGTTTGAAAATTGAATTGTAATTACTATCGTCTTATATTATCAAATCTTCGTATATTTTACCAATGTTGTATGAAAATAATACGAAGAATAAAACAACATTTTTAGCACCAGAACTTTTTAATTTATATCAGACTAATTTCGGTAGCATTCATCGTACCATCATCAATGCAAAGAATGATGGAATTTTATCATATATGATGAAGAGAAATGGATTTCAGGTTATAACAATAACCGTCAATCAGTTCAAAAACATAGGTTTATTGACCAATAGAATTGCAGGAAATTACGGAAAACAGCCAAATGGGAAATTGTATAGGGAATAGAACTGGTTATGTAAAACAATGCAAGTAGAATGAATAATATTAGAATATCTCAGCGAATGCAAGTGTTTTCCAAATAATTATCTGCAAAAGTATGGTGAATCATAGCCACGATTATATGAATTAAATAACATTAATAAATTATATTTATTGGTGGGACTTTATACTAGATTACAACTTAACAACAAATTACTTGGGGAGAGAAGTTGACAGATACATTAGCAGAAGAAATTGATGCTGATTGAGTATCGTATCAATTGATTGACGTTTATTAAAATCCTTAATAATATAACCTTTTCACGCCTAATGCCTATCAGTGAGTTTACAATGTTATTGATTTTGTAATTATATATTGAGATTTTCAGAGTTTAAATTAATTTTATTTTTCTGCAAATTCCAAAAATTGTCTACGAACGGAATTGTCGCGTTTGCAGTTATATTATCGGAATCAGATTATTACATGTGTTTGAAAAAGTATTAGTTTTAACATAGTAATTTTTAAATTTTCTCACATTTCTCTATATTATTAGTATTCATGTGGAAATTGTACACACTATACCGTACTTTTTATTGAAGTTACTTACTTAAAATAATATCAAGCATACCATACGATATATATACGATTCAGTCGATAAACGAATTATATGAATTCTCATATATCAAATTTCTGAACTAGAAAAATAATTAAAAATTGTGTTAAAGAAAAAAAATAGATTCAACGCGTATTTAAAATTCCCAGTTCATAATCATCAATGAGACACTTTTTTTGTAACAATGAACTAAATTTAGGAAAATTTCCTTTCTTTTAAATCGATATAACTTTGAATACTACGAGAATTTTATAAGCAATTAAATTTGAACAACGTTCAGGTTTAACAGAGTCATAGTTTTAGAACATATAAAGCATGGGTAAATTATTATTACAATGTTCATTTGACATTATTAAGATTATAAGTTTTTGCTTTTGCATTATTAACTATTGCAAACTGTCAGATGAGTAATTCTGTATTCCTGACTTCTTCATAAAATCGATTATTGAATTGATATACTGATAATATGTATTTTGTCAGTTTCTGAAATGAAAAACATTTGAATAATTTTTAGAAAAGTCTTTTTTCGAAATTTTCAACAACTTCCTGTAATATATTACTGTTCAAGTGGAGATTATAAGGAATATTGTCTGTTTTAAATTATCCTTTAATGGGTAATTTAGTAATTCAGTCAGGTATACCTAACTATGTAATTGATAAATTGTAATAAATACTTTGTAATGGAACGTATTTTTTGCCCTGCAATCATTCTCTGAAATTTTTAATAATAATAAAACATTTGAGTGTGCTTATTCAGTTATACGCTGAAGATATGCGGAAAACTAATACTATGTAACTATGTATACTTATCTATATTTAATGGGAAATTTTTACAATTCTCTCAATTTAATCAATTTAGCTTATGATGAGAACAGAACAAAAGTGCGCTGATGGTATTTCAATGTTCAAAAATGTTTCTTCTGAAAAAGCTTCAGGTTTTAACCCATTCGGTGCCAACCACAAGTATACTCGTAGTTTTTCAATCTAAAATTACAAATTTGTACCTGAAATTTCGAAAGAAGAATTTTCATTTTATGTAATCACGAAGTGTCTGTAATTAAATAAAGTAAATATTGCTATTAGTATTTTCTGGTATGAATTCAAACTTACTAAATAAAATAAAATTCCGATAATTTTAACCCGGCATTGAACGTGTTAAAAAGTTCAACAACGTTTATGTTATTATTACGTTCAAGTGAAATCGTAGGTTATTTTTTTCTCTTTAAAAATTGTCCATTACAGAATTTTCAAGTAAATAATTCCAGCAAATTTGACTATATATATATAATCGATTATTGAAGTAAATGAAAATATATACGTTACAATCGCACGTGTTTCTTTGAATGTAATAAAAAAAAACAAGAACTATGTACTTTGTTAAGATGTGGCTATGTTTTACATAATATATAATTTGACGAATTCATCCATTTTAATAGTTGTAGTTTCGGAAAGAAACAAGCAATAAATTGATAGTAACTTTGGTAAAAGTTTGTTACAACAAAGTTTTACATTAAAAAATGGTTATCTGTTTACTGTATTATTATCTTCATTTTCTAGGTGATGTTTCACTTTTTAAAAATTAAACTTTATCAACTACCAAATAAATTATTTACTGTTTATATGAATTTATCCATATAGTCGACTATTAAATCGATGGTCTGCTACCATTCATATAACAACTGGGAAAAGTGAATGGCAACTTTGGTTTTGAACAAAGTTTGTTTAAAAAAATAGTTTTAAAAACAGTTAGCAGGTTCTTTTTTTTTATAAAAGATCATGCGATAGGGAATATTTTACCTTTTAAAATTGCTCCATATAATTTTAAGATAAATTATTACCTGTACAGGCAAATTTCAACATGAAATCGATTATTTAATTAATATACTGTAATGTGATCATTATTACAACTGGATAAACACCTGCTTGTTGGATTGAAAGTTGGAAATTTTACTAAAATTAGCAGTGGTGCAAAAAAGAACTTGCTTCGGAAGTGGTTTAGATAATAATTATGTATTAAAAATTTCAAAATTTCAACTGCTAACACATTTAATATTTTAGATGCCTATTAAAACCTGTTTCTGAACTTTCTGAGAGAATTTTACCCCCACTCTCTATACTACACTCTAGTTCACCAGCCAATGTATTATGTTGTAGACGTCATGCGCAATGAACTATTATTTTAAAATCGAAATTTAAACTTAAAATAGTTATGAACAGCTAAGATTATTAGCAAATGAATCATATTTCAGCCACTTATTGTAATTTTTGACTATTTTTCTGCGAGTCGGTGAGATACCATCAACAGTTTTAAAATATTGTTGAACTTATATAAATCAGTTGCGTATTGAAACTTATACTATCAGAAATGTATGTTAATTGAAGGTAAATATTTAAAATTACTTTTGAGGAATGTGCTTTAAAATTACTTAGCTTTAAATTATTCGTTTTGTATAGAGAAATAGACTAAGATTACTTATACATTTCTTGACTCTTAAATATTTACAATTATTCTCCAAATAATGAATTAAAATAACTTTATTTAAATTACCCATGCATAGAAATAGGCAACTGCATAAGATATATCTTGAATGTGAATATTTATAATTGTTCTCCAAGTTGTGTCCTAACTTTACCTGAATGTCTCTGGCTGAAATCTGACGAACTTGGAAATTTTTCAGCATTTGATCAGCTTAGTGGTATAATCATGATCTTTATCAAATTTGAAATAAATGTTATAACTGGAAATATTATTCAAACATCAATAAAATTTACAAAAACTGTATGCTATTTATGGATAGAACTATTAAAGCAGTTTCACATCATACTATGATGAGAGATCAACAAAAATTTTAATTTTGCTATGTACCTACATTTTTATGCAGTTCAAAGAACCTTTAACACAAATTCCTTGGATGTTGCTTCATGGTAAATGAATTACTTTTCTTTAAATTAACTTTCTGAAACTTGATTTAGGTGAATTATAAAAAACTGACTAGGAATGTTAACGTACTTTTTAAATATTTTGTGGAGTGTTTTTAATTCTTATGAATCATTCTAAAAATTGAGATTTGATTGTCAGTGTTTGAAATTTTATTGTTTGAAAGTAAATTGGATTTGAAATTTTTTTTACATATATTGAAAATTATGATGCAGTTGTGTTATTTTAAGCATAATCAGCATATGTAAATGTGCATGGGTTTCTTATAATTTTGACTTACAGGTAGATAAGTATTCTTTCAAAATATATTAATAACTTAACTTTTATCGTCCAAGAACACACTTAAAAAGAATAAAACTGGTTAAATAACGATATACTTACCGTAAATATTTTAAAGCGACTAACCCAATCGGTGCAGATATTATTCTGAATAAACTATCCCTTTTAAATTCGAAATTTTAGTACAAAACTCTATGTATAAACTGATAAAATTTAAGACATTTTGATCCCATTGGAAACAATTTTTACTGTAGTTTTTGATTATATTATCGAATCAGTGTAAATAGAATGAAATATTTTATATTGTTGTAGAATAATGAAAATGTTGATGTATAATGTTTTAGTTATTAATGTGGTTGAACATTTTTATGAATAACTACTATCAACAAGCATAAAGTTTTGTTAATTTACCTTGAGTTTACAGAGAGAAAAATATGCTTCGAAAGTATTATTTCTTTTAAATTGGAAAACACATCAAAACACAATTAAAGAGGATAAAAATGATAAATTAATCTGAAAGATTAAAAAAATAATCCCAAACTTGTTATATATTCAACCAGAAAAAAGTTTCGTTGAATAAACAAAAATTTGGTTGACCCAACAAAACTTTTCGTTTAAATACGGGTCGATGGAAATTTTGTTTGAATAAAAAAAAATATATTGTTGATTTTTTTTTGCAATTCCAAAAAAATTTTGTATCGTCAGCAAAAAAATGTTTTGTTAATTCAAGTAAAATGGTTCAATTTTACTTGCAATAACAAAATTCTTTTTGTTACATAGATATATGCTATGTGTTATTTTAACAATCTATTTTCTTTTTTCAACAAAATATATTTTGTTTGTTTAAATAATAAAATATGTTATATTACGAGCTTGTTTTGTTTATACTACAAAAACTTTTGTTAAATGAACCAATACAAATATGCAATTTTAACTTTTTTTAAAATTCATTTTCAGCAGTGAATTACGCCTGTAAACCTTGAACAATAACAAGTGAATTTTTATCTTGCTTTTTTTCAAGCGCAAACCGAGCGATTGAAAACTGCCCAAGACGAGAGTCGATCCCGGGTCCTCAGAACAACGCTCTGAGGCTTTACCACTGAGCTACAAAGAACGATATCTGAGCTCGGCATTTCTCACTCTTATATATGTTGGAACGACTTCAATCGCAGCACAAGTTTGAAACATCATTAGAAGCACGCCAATATCTGCGGCAAACATGAGACGACAATACAAAGCCCAGCATACGGCAACACATAGTTAATTTTTAATTCATTTTCAGCAGTCAATTACGCCTGCAAAAAGCAGGATAAAAATTCACTGTTTATTATTGAAAGATGACAGGGGTAATTCACTGCTGAAAATGAGATAGAGCTATTGCGGAAATCGCGAAAAATGCAACATAGCAGCGGCACCTGTTGCACGATTTACACCAAAAACTAATCAGCAACAATTTATAATAGAAAGTAACTGAATATAAAGTTTTATTAAATTCCGTGCATTAGTTCTTGAGATAGAGTGCCCACGAAATTTTTGTCACATAAGAACAGATAGAGTCATTGACAGTCGTTTTCTAAAAACAGTCAAATCTTATTCAAGACCTTCTAAAATCCGTTGGAAACCGGAAGTCGAAAATTTTCATGATTCCAATACTTTGTTCTTGTAAAGATAGAAGAAAGTAATAAATGGGACAGGGGGATTTTTAAAACTACCTTGGCCCGTCCCAATGAAAAAAAGTTTTAATTATCCAAAAATTATGTTAATCCTTTAATATTTATTTAATAATTATGTTAATCCTTTAATATTTATTTAATAATTATGTTAATCCTTTTTATATAGCAATATAAGTCAAATAAATCGAGTTACGTGAGAGAGTTATAGCTACACAACAATTTAAATTTTGAAAAAAAACAACAAAATTTTGCTGGAATTACAAAATTATTGTAAAAATAAAAAAACAAATTTTCTTAATTCAAGTAAATTTGATGAAATTTTGTTAAAATTTTGTAAGAGTGTTAACAATATTTTTTTGTCCAAGCAACAAAACCAATTTTTTTACCTTAGCTAAAACTTTTTTTAAAAAACCAAAATGTATTCAACAAAACATGTTTTGTTACAGCAGTTGATAACAGCAATTGCCTAAGTTTCACTGGCACATGCACTCGCGGAATTTCTTTCATCTGACACATTTAGCGCTGTTGAGCAAGTAAATGGTAAGTGCCCCCTTTGGGAGGGGGAAATGGCGGGATGGACCAAGGAGATGCATAACATGAATAAGCAGTCAAAGACCTTTCAAACGATATGTATCATGAGGGGTGTGTGCAAAATTAAAAAAAGTACCTCTTTGGAGGGGGGGCAAAGTGGGGAGATGGACATCAGAGATATGCATATGATTAAGCAGTCACAGACCTTTCCAACGATATATAACATGAGGGTTGTCTGCAAAATTTAGAAAAGTACCCCCTTGGGGGAGGGGGATGGCAAAGTGGGAAGATGGACATTGGAGATGCATAATATCATTAAGCGGTCACAGATGTTTCCAACAATATATGACATGAGGGGTGTCAACAAAATTTAGAAAATTGCCCCCTTGGGGGGGGCAATTGGGGAGATGGTCATTAAAGATGCATAATATGATTAAGCGGTCACAGACCTTTCCAACAATATATGAAATGAGGGTTGTTTGCAAAATTTAGAAAAGTACCCACTTGGGGGAGGGGCAAAGTGGGGAGATGGACATTGGAGATATGCATATGATTAAGCAGTCACAGACGTTTCCAACGATATATGACATGAGGGTTGTCTGCAAAATTTAGAAAAGTACCCCCTTGGGGGAGGGGGGTGGAAAAGTGGGGAGATGGACATTGGAGATGCATAATATCATTAAGCGGTCACAGATCTTTCCAACAATATATGACATGAGGGGTGTCAACAAAATTTAGAAAAGTGCTTAGGAGGGGAAGTGGCGGGATGGACCCCGGAGATGCATAACATGAATAAGCAGTCAAAGACCTTTCCAACAATACGTAACATGAAGGGTTTGTGCAAAATTTACAAAAGTACCCCCTTGGGGTTGGCAAGTGGGGGGATGAACACCGGAGATGCATAATATGATTAAGCGGTCACAGACCTTTTTAACGATATATAACATGAGTGGTATGTGTAAAATTTAGAAAAGTGCCCCAATTGGCGGGGGGGGGGGGGATGGACCACACAGATGCATAACATGAAAAGGCAGTCGCAGGCCTTTCGAACGATATATCATATGAGTGGTGTCAGCAAAGAAAAGTCTCCGCCCCGTGTGGGCAAAACATACTCCCCCCCCGCCGCCATAATTATTGATGCGGACTCATTTTTTATATTCGTTCGCACCCCTCTTCTCCCGCAAAATGTTGTGAATTTTAAAAACTCCCCTTCCGAATTTTTTTATACCAAAAGCACTTATGTCCGTCGTCTGCATGCAGAGTTTTGTGCTTACAGACGCCAGACACAACAACACACACACAGACAGACGTTTACAGACATTAATAGTATAGATGATACTTAGTGCCTACACATTTCACCCTTTATAATTCAGCCAATGAGTTGACGGTTGTTCATATCCAGAAACGAAACAATAATTCTTTAGGATGAATTTTGTTTGTTTGATACACCGTGGCAGAATGCGTGCAATGCAGCGACAGGCGTCACAAACTTTTTAGGGCACCTGCAGACTAAAAACATAATATAATCAATCTTCGCGGGAAAAAAATCCTAGATTTCGTCAAATGATCACGGGAAAAACACTAATTTCATCAAAGGATCATGTAAAACGTGAATTTTGTTAAAAGGCCACAGAAAAACGCGATTTACGCAAAAGATGAGCAAATTTTGTCAAAGAATCGCAAAACAGGAAATTTCACCAAAAGATAGCGCTTTCTTGCCAAATTTCGTCTAAAAATTGCGGAATAAAATGTATTTTATCAAAAAATCGCTGGAAAACGCACATTTCGTTAAAATATCGCGAGAAAAATGCGAATTTCTTCAAAGATTGCTGAAAAAACGCGAATTTCATCGAAGGATTGCTGAAAATTCATGAATCTTATCAAAAGGCAGCAGAGAAAATGTGATTATTATCAAAGCATTGCGAAAAAAGAAAATTTCGTCTAAGGATCACAGAAAAACGCAAATTTCATAAAAGAATCGTGGAAAATAACGCAAATTTCGTGAAAAAAAATCGCAGAAAAAACACAAATTTCGTCAAATTATCGCTGAAAAAAAACAAGAATTACGTCATAGGATAGCTGAAAAAATTGTGAATCTCGACAAAAAAGAGATACAGAAAAAAATGCGAATTTCATTAAAGAATCACGAAAAAAAATGCGAATTTTGTTAAAGGATTGCGCAAAGAATGTGAATTTTTTGAAAGGTTCGTGTGAACAATGAAACTGTCTTTAATCAAAATAGCACACACACAAACATCTATACAAACCTCAATACACACAAACATATTATAGGCAGGGCTTGAAATTCAATTTTTCCAAGGACGGGAGTCTCCCTACCAACATTTTTAAATGGAGGGGAGTTGTAATGTTAGGGAGGGAGAAAAAAAATCTTTAAACCCCACTATTATTTTACGTGCTATTTAAAGAATTACATTAATGCAGACATGACAAAATACCATTGAAAAAATTAAGTCAACTGAGAATGATTATGTAAAATGTTTATTTTTATTATAAAAAAGGGAAGAAAATTAAGTTTTATATATGCAGTGTATTTTTCAAGTTCCATTAAATGTGTTAGGGAGCCTTAACAATTAGGTTGTTAAATAAATTTCTGACTTCAGATTTGTTTTGATTGAGATTCACCGATCGATCGTGGAAAAGACGCAAAGTTCATCGATCTGTCGCGGAAAAAACGCTAAGTTCGTCGATCAGTCGGGGGAAAAAGGCAAATTTCGTCGATCGATTGCAGAATAAACACAAAGTTCGTCGATCTGTCCCCAAAAAACGCAAGGTTCGTCGATCAGTCGCTTAAAAAACGCAATGTTCGTCTATCTGTCGCAGAAAAAACGCAAAGTTCGTTGATCAGTCGCAGAAAAAAATGCAACGTTCGTTGATCTGTCGCGGAAAAAACGCAAAGTTCGTCGATCAGTTGCGGAAAAAAGCAAATTTCGTGGATCGATTGCAGAATAAATGCAAAGTTCGTCGATCAGTCAGGAAAAAAAGAAAAATTTCGTCGATAGATTGAGGAATAAACGCAAAGTTCGTCGATATGTCCCCAAAAAACGCAAGGTTCGTCGATCAGTCGCTTAAAAAACGCAATGTTCGTCGATCTGTCGCAGAAAAAACTCAAAGTTCGTTGATCTGTCACAGAAAAAACCACAAAGTTCGTCGATCAGTCGCGGAAAAAACACAAAGTCCGTCAATCGGTTTCGGGGAAAAAAAAATCACGAAATTTATCGTACGGTTGCAGGTAAATTAAATAATGCAAATTTCTCCAAAAATGCTGAAATTTTTTGGGCAGGAGGCTCCCGCTCATGATCTTTTTTGGGCGGGATTTCAAAATTTTTGGCGCGAATCCCGCCCTGAAAGGTATAGTTTTAATCTGAAATAATATACTGAACTTGAACTAACTTTTGAAAAATCGGGTTAACCCAAATCCAACTTGCAGAAATCTACACTCAGTCTGAAATCGACTCGAACCATAAAGACAGTTAACCCAACTTGCAACAAAAATAATTATTGCCGAGAGAGCATTTACCCTCTCTCCCTGTGCTGAAACCTTTCAGAAAATTTTCTGTGAATTTTCTGATTTTTTCTTTTCTCAGAAATGCTGTAGTCATTTTGTCCCCCAATTTTGTCCTTTACAATTCAGCCAATGAGTGGAGGGGGCCAAAGGAACGTTCCCTATCACTAACGAAAGATGAGATACGTTCGTTTGATGTCGTTGTTGAAAATTTATGGATTTCTGTTATTAAAGTAATTTTTTCATTTTACCGTGTTTATTTTCTTTTTGTGTTGTATGTATTTTGCTACTTTGAATATTTTTAAACTAACCCTTTTTTTTGGAGAGTGAGAGAGAGAGATTTAGTAATTTGGTGACACGAAGTTCCGCAAATTCTTAAAATCCACAAATAGTTTCCAATGTAAACAATGAAATTTACAATTAAGTTGCAAGTGCAAAATTTCAGTTTTTTAAAATTTTCATGTCATTCTGTACACATTTTAATATGTCATTCTGATCATTATACATATTTAGTTATGCATTATTAATTATTTACTTGACCTTTACTTTTAATATTTTAAATATTTCAAACTTACAGCTGAATGTAATTATTAAAACATTTGAAATATTGCATTCGAAAAATGAAATTTCAGCTTAGAAACGCGACAATTACTATTAGGTTAAAAAAATTTTAAGTAGAAAAGTACTTATGATATTAAAAGAAGAAAAAAAAAATACACCAGAATTTATCTGTAGTACGAAAGCGGGAGAAATGATTTTCTGTGCTATACGAAAAGATATCCAAATAACTCAATCATGAACATAGAAATAGGTATCGGTTTCTATGTTCATGTGCACTCAATCCAAACTTGAAACTTTTAAAAAGGTCATTGAATGAATGAAATTCATCTCCGCCTTTCACATCCAGAAAACTTGCTGCGTCGCCAATTATGTTTATATTATATATATATATATATATATATATAATAATTCAGGCACTTTTCCGTTATACGGACACCATTGTCGCCAAACATACATACATACATACATTTTGGCATAGTGTCCGTATAACAGAAAAGTACTAAAGTTCATGGTTTAAAATCACAATAAAATATCATGAAATTTATTGATTAGTTGTGGGAAAATATCGGGGAAATAATGTGTTTTTCGTGAATTTTTTGTTTTGTTAACAATGTGGTTAGAGAGCCAGGGAGAAATCCAGAAAACTTGCTGTGTCGCCAATTATGTTTATATTATATATATATATATATATATATATATATATATATATATAATAATTCAGGCACTTTTCCGTTATACGTACACCATTGTCGCCAAACATACATACATACATTTACATACATACATACATTTTGGCATAGTGTCTGTATAACAGAAAAGTACTAAAGTTCATGGTTTAAAATCGCAATAAAATATCATGAAATTTATTGATTAGTTGTGGGAAAATATCGGGGAAATAATGTGTTTTTGTGAAATTTTTTGTTTTGTGTTGTTGTGTTTAATTGTAAGCATTCATTATAATTTTTAGTGCATTATTAAATTGAAATTTTTGTTTAAAATATGTAAACAAAACAGTGACCAGAAACCTGCACAATTTCTAATATAAATAGATAGATAGTTGTAGTACTTAGCATGTAGTACTTTTAATTATTTGGTAAAAATACTGTGATCGTCACTGAGAAAACCTGAATTTAACCTAAAAGTAATTGTCGAGTGTTTAAGCTGAAATTTCATTTTACGAATACAGTATTTCAAATGTTTTAATAATTACATTCAGCTGTAATTTTGAAATATTAAAAGTAAAGGCCAAGTAAATAATTAATAATGCATAACTAAAAGTAATTGTCGAGTGTTTAAGCTGAAATTTCATTTTACGAATACAGTATTTCAAATGTTTTAATAGTTACATTCAACTGTAAGTTTGAAATATTAAAAGTAAAGGCCAAGTAAATAATTAATAATGCATAATTAAAAGTAATTGTCGAGTGTTTAAGCTAATTTCATTTTACGAATACAGTATTTCAAATGTTTTAATAGTTACATTCAGCTGTAAGTTTGAAATATTAAAAGTAAAGGCCAAGTAAATAATTAATAATGCTTAACTAAAAGTAATTGTCGAGTGTTTAAGCTGAAATTTCATTTTACGAATACAGTATTTCAAATGTTTTAATAGTTACATTCAGCTGTAAGTTTGAAATATTAAAAGTAAAGGCCAAGTAAATAATTAATAATGCTAACTAAATATGTATAATGATGAGATTTTTTTTTTGTTGAATTAGTCAGTGAAACTCGCCTTATAAATGTACGCAAATAATTCACATCAAAATCTTAAAATAACAAAGTTTTCTTTCGTGTTTAGCTATGCTTAATAACCAAAAAAGCTTGATTAATACAAAAATTATTTGGTAAAAATACTGTGATCGTCGCTGAGAAAACCTGAATTTAATCATATCGCACAGAATTACATATTAAAAGTTTAAAAAACTGAAATTTCACACTTGCATCTTAATAGTTTGTTTACATCGGAAACGATTCGCGGAATTTCGTGCCACGAAGGTTGCGTTCAGCGCCGACACCCCGAGTAACTCCTTTAACCCTTTTTGCAGGGTTTGCGTTCAGAGACGAAATCACGTGATAAGTGCTACTCCGTGTTAGCGTTCAGAAACGAAATTCGGTGTTACACCGAGTGACTCGTTTCACCCTCAGATTTTTCAATGGTGATTTGATCACATGGGGAGTTATTGGTTTGTTTACGCTTGTCTCGTATATATTATGATTGTTTATCCGGTTTCCTAATTAAGTATTGTTTCAAATCTCATGCTATTTAGCAGTTTCCTGACTTGCATTCACTTTCGGGGCACCAGAATAAAATATAAATTTCATATAATCTTGCTTTTTTAAAAATAATAAGTTTTTTTTTTTTTTTTTTTTTTTTTTTTTTTTTCCTTGAACAAATTGATTGAAACTTTTTTTTGAGTTTTCAAGATGTGTACATTATTGATTATATTATCTCATAAAAGTAAAGAGATATCTACGTTTATGTATTATCTTTATAGAGACATCTTGATATTCAAAATAAATTATGCATTCCGTTATTTTTTAAATAAGATTAATATTGCCAAAAATAATTGTAAAAAGTATTAAAAGTAGTTCAAGATGCTGCGAATATTTGGTAGAATTTAATATTTAGCCGAATGTCAAATTTAGAATTCAGACAAGATTGAATAGTACTGTTAAAATTGTATTCACATTTACACAAAAAAAATTATTCATTTTAAAATTCATGTTTCACTAAATTTTTGATTTTTTTACTTTATTGTTTATGTTTATGCATTTGAAAAATTACATCGCTATTAGTGGTCTTCTGGGAAAATAAGCCAATTTCTCGTTTTGGCCCCATCTACATAAAATAATCTTGGTAAGAAATAATTGCTAAATAAATAAGACAAGTTTGTATAAGTACATTTTGCTTAGTTTCTAATAAAGTATACAGCAAAGTTTATTTTTTTTTATGTTACTTCTAGCCATGCAATGAAGTTTTCTAAATTTTAAATACTCTCACATTATTTATTTATTTATTTAATAATGAATATATATGTATATTTTACTTGCTTTGAGTTATTAGTTTTTCACCATAATCTAAAATTAGTAAGTAAATTTTCAATGAATTTAGGAATCTCCAGTTTTTAGTAACTGTAATTATTTTCCCATTGAATTCAATATAAATCATAGATTAAAAATCTTAAATTTACTAATGCACTAGTATCATGAAATATATTACCTGCATGCAAGTGCAAAGTTAATTTTTGAAATTTTACAAACCTATGTTTAAACTTTGAATTTTGCTTAAGAACGATTCACTGTATTAAATACACTACACTAAATAAACCATATTGAATATAGAATCTCCTTCCCTCTAAAATATTTTTCTAGCTCCTATACTGTTTAAAATCACAAGCCTTTTTTACAACAGAGTACAAAGTTGTATTTGATAAAAAAATTGATGGCCAACATTCCAAAGACGTAATTTATGCATGGAGTGAAATTACTCTGGGTGTAATTTATGTATAATTGTGTGTGTGTGTGAGGGGGGGGGGGTCGTTAAGGGTTGTTTCAGGATGCAGCTTACAACCTCAACAGATCCCAGAAAGAAAATAAAGATCTGCATTCATCACTTGTAATAGTTGTTGATATGTCTGTAAATATTTAAATAAACACTTGATTGTTTAATAATAATTGTTTCTTTGTTATCATTTAAAGTTATTGTGGAATATGTTTTTTTAATTACATTTCAAATAACAGAATTCTAACATTTTTTTCTGCCTTGAATATCAGATAGAATAAAAATGAGTTTCTCAATTTTTAACAATTTATTTTGAAGTACTGTTTGCATGTATACTCATACTCATGTAGACGAATATTTTACCCATTTAGAATCATTTTCGCACTGTGAGAAAATATCAAGGAATGACATTACTCATCGATATTTTTGGAAAGTTTCAAAATATTTTCCCTGATATTCTGCCAGAACCAGACTATTCCATAAAATATTTTCATAAATAAAAAAATTAAGGAACTACTTATTAAATTTAATATTTTAGTCTGTACAAATGTTTTAATTAGTCATGCATATTTTCTGGTAACCTATTGACTGTTTGATATACACAAGCAATTTTTTCAATATTTATACAATTTATTTAATTTTAGGAAGCTATTTACATATCTTTATATACAAACAGAAGTAATCTGTATATAATATATATATCTAATGTTTATGCATTTGTAAATACATATATAAAAAAGCATAAAAGTTCATCAGATTTGCTTATATAACTGATTATAACATTCGGCAATAATTCACTTTCTGAAGCCTGAATTGTGGCAAACATTTAAAAAAGAAATGTCAAAGCCAATATAACAGAAAAGTATCTTTTTGCGAATAATACCTACTTGCAAATTTATATGTGAAAGTAATTAATAAAGAAATACACCATTTACATTTCTAGTATATAAAAACAACTCTATTTGTCACTTTCTGGAATTTTTTTTTTCTTTTTGATCATCTTCAAAGCATTTTTAATGATATTTGATATCACCAACTGAGGGTGCTTACATTACCCTTTCTATAGCTCTGCATAAAAAAAATTGGTACTTTTATCTTAACAGTGTGCAAATCTCACCAGTAGCACTTTTTTCTCGCCAATTAGCAGCTTTTATTTTTCATGTGTATAAATGGGAAGCAATGCTTTGATGTTATATGTTTGCTTGTGGTACTTTTTTTATTAAAATAAAGTTAGTGAAATGCATGTATTTTAAATGAAAGTTATGTGTTTTAAATGAAATGAGTAAAAAGTTTATATTTTTAATTAAATGAATGCAATACGAATAATAAGTTTATAATTTAAATGAAATTAATGCAATACGAATAATGGTGATGGGAACAATATTTGTCAATTTATCACCTGCACCCGGCTAACATAAAAGTACCAAAAATTTATTTCCAATGAATTGCCATTTCCTTTCTTTGCTGCATCATGTGAGAGAGGCTTTTCACCTTAAAACAATGAATTAAAAAAAAAAAGAGTGATAGAAAAAAAATGCCCATGAGGCCAAAAGTTTTTTTGGGGGATGTGGGGAGGGGAAGGGATGGGTGTTAAAAAAGTTTCTTTTAAATATAATTTCCTATTCCATTTTTGGGCATTAGATTCCACAAGGAAAAGACAAACAGGTGTTATTGAAATGCTATAACTGGTTCCAAATTTTTCAATGTCCACTTATTCAACTTCAAATATTGCATATTCTTTATCAACTTCTTAAAATATAATTTCTTCAGTCGAGTAAACTTTCTTTTACAGCTTTACCAAAATGTTTAAGATCATCTTATTATGTTATTAATTTTTGTATATGATTTGCATTTTTTTAAATGAAAATATTTTATTCTAAACATTGAATATGAACATATATATTAGCTTTGTTAGTTTTACTTGTTTATATACGTTTACCATGGCTTAAGATAACTCTTTAGAGCATTAGATATGTTCACCAACAATGTTAATTTTCATCCTAGACACATTCAAATACGATCTAAATTCACTGTCTCATACTGTCTGCTAAAATAAAGTGTTAAAAGTAGAATTTTTTTTTATATCCAATAATTTAAAACATTTAAGTTACAAAAAAAAAAAAAAAAAGAAAATATTATATTCAAGTTGTTCTAAAAAGAAAAGATTTTTAGAAATATTGGTACTTTTTTATTATAATAGAGAAGTACCGAAATATTTTTTACTAGCCATCAGTCAGAATTGTCCATATTGCTGTAAAAGGGCCTTTGCAAGTGGGGCTGGGGTAGGAGAGAATCCTGATCAAGCATAAAGAAACTGATATGATTATTAATCTATGTAATGAATGAGCTTATAAAGTGAATTGTAAAATTTGTTACATGAATATATACTAACTGAAATATTGTCTTTCAGCTGATATGTTTGAAGTATACAATTAGAAGATTTTTTTTTTTTTTTGCAATATTTAAATGAATTTACCATGCTTTTCACACAAAGTTTACTTTGATTTAAAAAATGTTTGTAAAATTCAGTAGAATTAATGAAAATAACAAGCATGAAATATCATATGCAAAACATAGAACATATTTCAATATATTTTTGAAAAATAATAAAATAATTCATTTAGATATTATGTTATTGGGTAAAATATACCACCAAAACAATTTTTTTCCAGAAAACTTTGCAATAACTAACAAGGAAGGTCTCCTTAAAGCACATGCTCAGAATATATATATTAATGCTAATGAAACTATTTGCGTATATTATAAAGGATCAATCAAATTTAGCTGCAGAATTCCAGTAGAAAATCTGTATAAAAAATTAAATACTTTCAAGTATTTGGTGCAAAAAGAAGTGATTTGATGAGCGATACTTTTTCTTCACCAAGTGCAAACAATTTTAATACATATGGAAATTCCTAGTTAAATGTGTGTTTAAATGTCCAATACTTTATGAATTTAAACTTAAATGATTTACTAGTTTATTAATTGTTTTGTAAGCTTATATAATATATATACAAGTTGTGTGTTGCTCAAATAATTTAATTTTACACGGTTTCACTGGCAGATAAGCTTTAAGTGTATTTTAGCAGTAACTGACCGATTAAGAACACTCTCATTAGGCATTTCAATGTTGAATAAATTGCAGTTCCCACGGAAACAATACTTTTAGCTTGTTTATTGGACCTTAATTTTTAGTTTGTAGCATTTTTAATCAATTTAAATTTTGTTTTAAACAGTAGGATATGATCATTAATTTTCTTTATATATGCATATAACATATAAATGTACATGACAAAGCTGTAGTTGTAAAATTGTATTTATTTAGCTTGCATTTATTTAAATTGATTGAATTTGGAAAAGGTTTCCTAAAACAGTATTTATCATAAAAGCATATTTTTCTTTATTATTTCATTGTGTCCCCAACCAGCGATAAATTGCCAAAAGCACGAAATTATCATAATTTTTCTAAGAATGTTATATCGAGGTTCCACAGCAATTTTTTTTATAAAAACATATATATCCTCATCAGAAGAATGTTCTGTAATTTTTAAAAAAATTTCTGAGTATGCACTTATAGAGACCTTCCTTGTAAGTACAGTGTGTGTGTGTGTGTGGGGGGGTGTAACTCTTCTCAGATCACTTAAGAATTTCATAAGATGCACAAAATAAAACCGATTCTGTTAAGATGAATACATAATGTGAAAAACTAACATAGAGAGGAAAAAAATTAGCATTCAGCTGTTTCAAGGCTTCCTAATAGGAGACCTTTCTTCTGTGAGGGAACAATAGCAGCGAAGTATATGTGATGTTACTACTGCTGTTTCTCACATCTTTAATTGTGTCCTGAGGATTGAAGAAGCCTTGAAACAGCTGGATGCTAAATTTATTTGGGTTGCATGTACATTTTGTTGTGTTGGTTTTTAGATGTCACGACGCTATTAAAATATAAACTTGTAAAACAATGAAATTGTTCCTTTATGGGTAATAACAAGGGAATTTCTTTTCAAACTTCATACAAAATGTTTATCACTTAGTTACTTTTCATTTTACACTGAAAACCAACTTTTTGTGGTTTTCTTTACGTTGGTTTTGCATATGTCAAGTTTTCATTAATAATTTATTCTTAAAAATATTTAAATATTTTTGTACTTTTTCTGAGTAATAATAATTTAAAACTCCTCCCTGACAAAGATGCTAGCTGAACCATTTTTCATTACAAGGGAAAAACACAAACCCACACTCACAAAAATGGGCGTATATTAATCTTACACTTGTTTTTAAAAAGGTTTTATAGCTAAATAAATAGTTCATATTTGAAAAAAAATAAAATGAATTAAAATTCTAAATATTTAATATTGCAGAAGAATGGGAGAAAACAGGATTCCATTCATGCCTGGCGTCCTTTTTTTGGGACGCTAGTTAAACGTCATTAGTTTGATTTAAATTTAAAAAATCTGAATTTTCAAGAATACATGTTTTATATTAATTTATTTCCAAACTTATGCATGAAATATATACATGTGGAGTTTTTAATTTAAAAAATAGCTCACCTTTTTTGCCTTGCTATTTCAATTCGTTAAAATCAGTACTATCAATTGTGGAATTATATGCAACACGTTGGCACAATTTTTTTCCCTCGCCAATTTGCCAAAAACTTCCTCTTTGAATATTAGTTACAAATAGTATGCAATAATATCACGTGATTTTTTATTTCAATATAAAAATAAAATGTAAGTAATAAAATGTAAAAATTTTAAAAAAGGAAATAAATAAATGATAGTTTGATATAAATAAATATTGATATGCATAATACAAATAATTTATAGAATTAAAATAAAAAATAACCGGGTTACCATGTATGGCATAAATTGTCATTTTGTTGCAATCGTGCCAACGTGGTGCGTATGAGACATCTGTGCAACATCAAAACACTTCAAAAGACTATAAATTTCTTTAAAATATGTTGCCACCTATGTTCATTTTTGAAAAGTAGAATCTTGAGATTAATTCTAAGCAAGTTTGATGTCAATCAGTTTTGTTTTTGGAAAACATGAGTTTTTTACTGAAGCGTCCCAAAATTAGGATGCTAGGCATAAATGGGTTAAACCTTCTGCACATATTGTTATTAATTCAATTTGAGTAGACTGTTTCTGCATCAGAATTTCTTTAAAAGAGAAAATAAATTTAAATAACATTAAATAAATAAGTATCTTACTTATAAATATCCGATTAAAAAAAAATTGGAAAAAGGAAATTCTTCCTGCTATTCATTATTTAAATAAAAGCACAAAATTTTAGTAAATTTCAAAAAATTAAACATAAACATATTTTAAAATATTTGTACTACAAGATAATATTGCAAGAACCATTATTATTGTGTAAATATTTATCAAGAATGCTTTTAACTGTGACATTAATAACAAAAAGAGAGATACCTTTACTAGAAATTCTATTTCTTATAAGAACACTCTTTAATTTATCAAACAACTCTATTATTATTATTATTTTTTTAATTTCTCGAAGCTTGTATCAAAATTTACTTTTAACAAAGAATATAGTATTTATATTTTAAATAAAGTGTAATATGTTTAATTTATCTTAAAATAATGAAAGATTTCATATATACAATTGTACTTTGAATATATGAATATACATAACTGATATGCATATATGTAGACATAAAAATAGGAATCAAGACATTATGTATTACATTCAAGATATTTGCTTCTCAATTAAATCTAACATGATTTACTTTAAATTAATCAATGTTATTTATTATCCTGAACCTAATATCATTCAAGATATATTAAAATTGAAATAAGCATGCATTTTTTTTTTTTTTTTTTTTTTTTTTTTTTTTTTTTTTTTGAGCTGTCAAGTATAGTATGAAGTTTCGATATATTACAAATGTTACTATTTATAATAAACATGCTTATTTCTTTATTTAAATATAACATTGTAAATCAATCCTTTAATATACATAATGAATAAAAGAAAATGAAACAAAAAAATGTAAACAAAAATTATTTATTGCAGCAATATAAATACATTATACATTTACAAAGAAAAGATGTTGAATTCCAGTTGAGAATTTTTTTTAAATTTCAAATGTCATGTTATTTGAGGCCTAAGACAGCACTCCAGATGTACGTTTAATTTAAAACGAAACTATCAACAAAATTATACAGCAGGAGACGAAGTTTATCTTTATCTGAGGTATGAGAAAAATCTTCATTGTACTAGATAAAAATCACAAGTGCGATATCAACAAAGTTTTCATTTTAAAAATTCTATAATAACGCCATGCTTAAACATGTAAAATAACAATAATTAATCACAAAAATCATCAAGGAAACAACATCGATGATAATTTCATGTAACTTGCAATTTTATCCAGATGAATTTGGTAATCCACATTATTTACTTTTAAAAAGAAGAGCACTATCTCCATCGTGAGAATCAGTCATAAATTTTGCCACAAAACATTAAATTTGGTGTATAAATAATACGTTATGTTTAATTCCAGAAAATCAGCGAAAAAGTCAGCCATGTTTGTTTATTGTTTTGCTGCCTTTTACCCCATCCCGTTCAGAATCGTAATAACCCTGTGTAACTCTGGTTTTGTAGGGGCGAATAGGGCTGTAGCACCTCACATGACAGAGTAACACTTTGGGGGTTTTAGAATGCCGTCGCTGAACGCGACCGAAATCTCTCTTTCTCTCTCAAAAAAAGGGTTAGTTATAAAAAATTCATAGTAAAATACATACGACTTAAAAAGAAAATAAATACGGTAAAATGAAAAAATACACTGCTCAAAACAATTAAAGGATATTTGAAGTTTTATATAAAATAAAGATATAAACGAAATTTTTTTTGCCGAAAATAGAAGAAGAGAATCACAAATGCATATTTTTCTGGTTTTCAAACTGTGGAGTATGCAAATTTTGAGTTCGACGTCAAAAACGTCGCTTCAGCGGCAGCGAATGAAATTTGACTTTCAACTGGATAAAAGAGAATGAAGACAAGGATGATCGGCATTCAGTGATTGCTTTGTTTCGATGAGTACGATGTCTCAGCGAAGTCATTTGACAGATTCAGAAGCTTGGAAGAATTGTTGGTAGGTTAGAAGGGGGCCAAACTGAAGCCGAAGTAGCGCAAGCCCTTGGAGTGTCACAAAGTGTCATTTTCAGGATCTGGAACCGTTTTTTGGAGAGTGGATGTGCAGGCCGAAGACCAGGGCAAGGTCGTAGATGGGCAACAACGCCCAATGAAGATCGGTATTTAGCGTTAACAGCTCGGAGACACCGAAACATGAACGCTACTCTTCTCCAACAACACCTTCGCTCGGCTACAGGCACCACGATTTCAATTCAGACTGTCCGAAACCGGCTCCATGCTCTAGGTCTGTATGCTCGCCGACCGATGGTATGTGTTAGATTAACATCAAGGCATCGTCGCGACCGCAGGGAGTGGGCAACCGAGCATGTCAACTGGAGGAGAAATGAATGGAGCAATATTCTGTTTTCTGACGAGTCCAGTTTTTCTGTGCATCCGGATAATAGGCGTATTTTCATCTGGAGGGACCGTGGCAGTAGGAATAATCCTGCGTTCGTGCACGAAAGTGTCAGATTTGGCGGTGGAGGAGTGTTGGTGTATGGTGGCATCTCCATTGACGGGCGCACTGACCTCTACATCATTCGAGATGGAGCTCTGACTGGTCGCCGATATAGGGATGAGATCCTCAGACCTATTGTAGTCCCTTACGCTGCAGCAATCGGAGATAACTTCATTTTAATGGACGATAACTGCAGGCCACATCGTGCAAACCTGGTGGAGGATTTCCTTTTCGAGGAAGGAATCGTTCGAATGGAATGGCCAACGTGTTCTCCAGGCAAGAATCCAATCGAGCACGTTTGGGACGCTCTAGGAAGACGAGTTTCTGGCCGCCAACAACCCCCACAAACTCTCCAAGAACTGGAAAGAGCTCTTCTGGAAGAGTGGGGCAGAATACCCCAACTCGTCATTAATAGCCTCATTGAGTCCATGCCTCAAAAGTGTTCAACGTTGCTGGCCACCCGTGGAAACCATACCCCCTACTGAAAATGATTTTCTTTGAAGAAAACACCTTTTCTTATTCTTTTTTTCTCATATGCACAAATTGTGTTTTTTTCCTTTTGTACACAAATGCGCAATAAAATGCATTTTTTTCTGCCAAACATGTGTAATTTATTCTCATATAACCTACTATGTCTGTCGACCATGTATCAATCAGCTAAAAAGTTTCCCAGATACAAAATCCACCTAAAACTGCAATATCCTTTAATTGTTTTGAGCAGTGTACTTGAATAAAAGAAATCCATAAAGTTTCAACAACCGAACAACCAAATGGAATCGTAATCCACATACGCTTCTAGAGAGAGGAAAAAGCCTTCACCTCATTGGCTGAAACATCGCGTCTGAAGATAGTAAAAGCCTCTAGCTGATTAGCTGATTGCTCGCGCATGCGTATAAAAGGCATTTTTGCATGAAAAACTAAAAAGCAGATTAGCTTTAAGTATATGGATAATTGGTAGAAACAGAAGCGTAAAAAACTTGTAAATATTTACCTTTAGTTAAAATTTGATTGTAGTTCATTTATGTGTGTATAAATCGTCTTTTATTAAACTGGCCCAATAAAAAATCTAGTATGCAGGGAGTTCAGATGTAATTTTTGCAATGAAATATAAAGGGATTTTTTTAAAGAATTTAATAAACTAAACATATTTGTTATATAAATAAATATATACAACTATTCAAAACATTAAGTATATTCGTTACTTTATTGCATTCTTAATTCAATATTTAAGAAATATTTAAAGGTATATTTAAAACATTAAAAACAAGTATATTTTTAATGATTTATATTTAGACTTAATATCATGCTGCATTAATATTCTGTCTGAAAGTTCTAACATCCGCTTTAGATTTACTTTAAATAAAACTTCAAGAAATTATTTTTCATTTTAAAGATGTTGCAACTTATTTATAATTAAAAAATACATCAAATGGTTTTTAATTTATTTTTGATAATACATTTATTGAAAATTTAAAGGCTTACAATTCTTATTCAAACTCAAAATTATGGAAACACATAAAGTCGCAGTTATTGGATTTTATGTCCGTAAGCAAATGTTACAGATAGCCAAAGAAAAAATAAATAAATACTTATCACATAAAACCAATGTCAAAGGGAGAATACTATTTACTCTTGCAGATTATCTTACAAAATATTTTTAAAAATTCGATAGAGTTTATTTTCATATCACAGATCAAGTAAATGGTGCATTTCCGAATGCTATATTGAAGGGAATATTAGGGTGGGTAAATCGGTCAGAAATTGATATTGGTGTTCAACAAATTACAATGAACGAAGTAACGATAGAGAAAGTAGATTTCTCTTACCCGTATAAACTTTATTCTACTACATTTGTGACTCGAAAAGCAGAATATAAACCACAGATTTTTGGCATTTTGCAAACATATTAATTTTCGCTTTGGATAGCTATCATCTCAATATTAATTGCGATGTCTTTTGTATATTACGTCACCTTGAAAAGACGGTATTCGTATGATAAAATTTTACTTCACGTTTTTGCGGTATTGTTAAGGCAGAGTTTCATTTTAAAACCGTCATCAATAATAGAAAACTTGCTTGTCTTTTCATGGGTTGCAGGAGCAATGTTTCTTTGTCTGGCATACGACTCTGTATTTTTGTCTTTTCTTGCATTCCCCCCTATCACTCCAATTAAAGACGTGTCGCAGGTGGCCAGGGCTGTAAAAGATGGACACTATCCCTGCATAGCGCATCGACAATCAGCTATTTTAGAACTTTTAATAAAATCAAAACAGGAAAATTTAAGGATAATTGGACGAGAGATTAAGACGAATAACTTAAGTAACGCAAATACATTACAAGATTTTATTGACGATAGAATCAAACAACATCTTGCTTTTCTAGTAGATATAGATGCCATTGATATTTTCACTGTAGGGGAAAAATCTTTTCTGAAGACCGTTTCCTTGAAGGCATGGCTGCAATGATTGTCCGAAAAGACTTTTGTTGCAAGAAATTGGTGGACAAGTTTGTTCATATGTTTATGGCTTCGGGATTATATTTCAAATATCAGAATTATGTAGCATTTATTATTCGTTTGCCAATTCTTCTGAAATACGAGGTAAAAAACACCAGTAAAAGAAAATGAACCCTTACACATGTTGCTCCTGCGTTTATATTTTGGATATTTGGACACGTCATTTCTTTCTTTGTTCTTATGCTTGAGATATTGTCAAACTGTTTGAAGAAAAATAAAAAAATAAGAATGTGAATTGCTCACAAAAATACTTCCAGATAATTGACTTTGAAAATATAATCATAATTACTCTATTCTTATATTACCAAATCCTATTACATTTTCCAAAAGTTGGCTGAAACCAACAGGAAAATTTCGATTAACTAGCATTGCATTGAATAATGCTATGTCTTTTACTTTGAGAATATCACATTTCATTAGATTTTTTTAATTATATGACACTATTATGTAACGGAGAATTTCTTTTATTATATGTGTACCATTTTATACATTGATCTTATGGTATGAAATTGGTATTAAAATATTTCAGGGATAAAATAAACAGTGAAGTACGCAAACGCTTGTGAAATTCCCAGTCCTTTCCCCCTCCTTCTCAATTTTCTACCCAAACTTACATTTTTTCCTTTAGAAGTAGGCAGGATATAAATCCTCCAATTGAAAATAGTGGGCCCACCATTGTTCCTTGAATGCTTTCTCTTATATTTTCTGAATTCGGACGTACATATTTTCTGAATTCGGACGTATTGTTAATGATATTGCAGAACTGCTATTGCGAAGTTTGTAAGAAACATTTGAACTGTAATGTTATTATTCTTCGAGACTATTATTAATGTTTATAACGATAATTGATAAATTACGGTATAACGCATGGTGAATGAATTATTAGAAAAACTAGTTCACCAATACTTATAATTAGAAAACAGGTTTTTGTAATTACTTGCATTCGAATAAATACAAGTTTAAATATTGAATATTTTTGTTGTATTGGGCATTTCAATTTTAATATAGAAAAATGAGATTGAACATTTCGAACATTAAAAATTCTTTGATTATCACCATCAAATGTATCGAATATATCGATATTTTATCGATATTTTTCATTTCAAGTTCCAAGACATTTGGTACAGAAAGTACGGATCGGAGATAACTGGCTTAAGGTGCAGAGCAAAGTTTCCTTCTTGGTGTCTGATTCTCGAAGCTTCTGTGGGTCACCGGCTCGTCCCCAAGTGTAGTCGGAGGTCCCCATTAGTACACGGGTTCCACAGTCGTAGGGACCATGTCGTCAATCACTCTGGAAAGGGGGTGATGCGCAAGTGGCGGTGCCCTCACCGTCGTAGAGCATACGGTATTCTTCCCGGTCATGCTTGTTAAAAGTTACTCGGAACTTGAATACAGCGCACAGTAGTCCTAAATCGCGATCATGTGGCCAAAAATAATTTCTGGCTTTTCTAATGGCTGTACATGATTCGTTTTTTTTTATTTTACAATGGTCTAAATCATGTTACATTTCGAATTCAAATTACATGTGATTGGGGGTTGTCGGGGCAAAAGAGGGGTAAGTTTTTAGTAAATTATAGCTTTATTTTTCTACAAATTTATTTTTATAGGGATGCGAATTTTCCACTATTTATACTGATGACTATTTTCTTTTTTATGAACAAATCATTTAATTCCGTCGCCCCAAAAAATTTGCATCCTACCCCAACTTTCAAAATATATATTTTTAAAATCATTAAAAGAGTTTTTTTCTCTGTTTTTACTGTTACTGCAGATAAAGGTCACAATAAAGGATATAAATAATCAATTAAAAAAATAATAATCAATAAGATATATCCTCCCCCCACACACCCATGCGAAATGTCTCCTCCTTTCATTTGCCCCTCTAGCATAGAAAATCTTAAATCTTTAATTTTTTTTTAAAGTTTTCGACATTTGTTTTTACTATGAATTAATATTAAATTATTCTATTCAATAGTTAGATTATTTCAAAAATTTTTGAATTCCCCCCCCCCAACTCTTTTGCCTCTTTCTGCTACACAGTGCACAATACGTTTAAAATTCAAATAAAAATAGATTATGCCTTTGTTATTGTTTATGTAACATTAAATAAATAACCATTTCTCTAAATTTCTTCTGTCTCTGAAATTTCCGCTTCCTCTCCCCCACCATCCGGAATATAAACGCTAAAATATTTTTAATTTTAGAAACAAGATTTGCTATATTTGTTATTTTTTAGCTATAATAAATAAATAACAATAAAATATGTAATTCAGCCTCCACCTCAAAATTTCTGCTTCCCCCCAGCATTTATAAATTGTTTAATAAATGTTAAGAATCTATTGCTAAGGTTTTATTTTTAAAAATGCTCATTTTTTACTATGTAGTTTCAATAAATAGATACAAAGCAACCATCTGATTTTTTCCATCTATTAAAATTACTCCTTCCTAACTACCAGCCCCCCCCCCCTCGCCATTCAACGTTTTAGCTTTAAAAATATTAATTAAAATTCTGTTTTGTTTGTCGCTTTGTACTTAAAATAAATAAATAAATCGTTTTCCGCTTTCTAGATATTGAAAATGGAGGGAAGCGATTGAAAATATATCTTTTTTATCAGCTGTTTTAATATTTTTCCACTTGTTTTTGAATATAAAGCAATTTTAAACTTTTTATCGAAAAATAATGCATTTCTTTTTATAAATAAATTTTCAGAAGTGCGTATTTAGACATTTCAAACAACCTCAAATTTTCACATAAGGAAAATTACTTTATACTAAAATAGTGATAGCTTGGTGTCTCTCACGTCAAAGTTTACGTTCCCTTCATATTATAAATTAGTAAATAATTTATAAATTTTGAAATAGTTTCAAATGCTAAACATATTAAAGACATTAGTTTATAATATATTGTTGTTTATAGACATTTAATATCAATATCTTTTATTCATACACTTTCATAATTTTAATATAGTTCTCTCAATATAATTGCAACTAATTATATGTTGACCTGTATCGACGTTTTACTGTAATTATAAAATACAGAATTGAAAGTAATTCTGTTTGATTCATATCCTTCATTAACTCGTAGTTTAAAAATAATATAAAAATGATATGATTATATTTTAACGCAGGTGTTCAAAACATTATGTGCATCAGTTTTCGTGTTTTTTAAGCAATAAACACGCTTATGTTACAGAATTTGAAGTGTATTTTGTTTAACAATCCTTAGTTAAAAAGTAATTATAGACTTATTCTCTTATTGGGCGTTCTTAAAAAATACACAAAACATCTTTTACTGTAATTTATTTATCCAGTGAGCATTGCCATTAATGATTTTATTTTTTTATGAAACTCTTGGAAAATAATATATATTTATAAATTATACTTTAAATTACAGCACAAATTTGTACTTAAAAATTCCAAACTTCATCAAAGTTAGTCGGATTCAAAATCTGTTCTATGCATTGGAAGCTATGATGTAATTAAGCATAATGGACATCTATAAATGTGCATAAATTTCTTATAATTCTTGACTTACATGTAGATATTTATTCTTCAGAAAGTATTACTAACTTTATTGTTATTATCATACAGCTAAAAAATAGTTAACCTGGTTAAATTGCGGGACACTTAATTCATAAATCTTTTTAAGCGACTTTGCTTATTATTGTAGGTATTATTCTAAATAAACTATTCCTTTTAAAATCGAAATTTCACTACAAAATAATATACATAAAAACTGAACTAAATATATTGCCAAACAAAATGTTAACTTGACACGAAGTATTATCGCATTTAATGACGTTAAAAGATAAGTACTATTATTTAGTGAAAAAGTTATTATCTAGATTACACTGTTTTTCCATTAAAGAGATGATATGTCCAGAAACCTACGAAAAACCTTTCTATGAAAAGAGACTAAATATATGTTTAATTAGTTCAATTACTTAAGGTGTGTGTCGTGTATTATGTCGCACATTAAATGTTTTGATCCCATTGGCCATAATTCTTACTGTAGTTTTTGGTTATTTTATTGTATCAGTTGCAATAGAATGAAATGTTTTATAATGTTGTAAAATAATGAAAAGTTCGTTCTTAATGTTAATGTAGTTGAACATTTTTATGTGCACTATGAATCTCACTAACAACAAGTATACCAGTGTGTTGATTTATTTTGTTTTTACAGAGAAAGATATATGCTTTGAAAAGTGTTATTTTTTTAAATTCGAAGAAACAAGACAAAACTAAAAACGATAGAAACTGATAAATTAATCTGAAACTTAAGAAAAGACAAAAATCCAAAAAGAATGTTTTGATTTAGACTATACTGTCAAGAACTCAGATATGAATTAAAACATGCAAATTTATTTGAAAACTCTTAATTGAACAATTTTTTTCCAAAATATTTTTTTCTTTAAACAGGCTTTTATTGTCAAGAACTCATCTGAAGTAATCAAGTGAACTGATAAACTGGAAAATTAGAAGCTTAAAAAATTGATAACAACTGGAGTGTAAAAAAAAACTGGTAAATATTTTGCTTTAATTAAAATTTCTTTGTAGTTGATTTACGCATGTTTAACTCTTCAGTTATTAAACTGATCGCACATAAAAAGCTAGAATTCAGTGAGTTCAGATGTGATTTTTGCAATGAAACAGAAAGTGATTTTTAGCAAAAGAATTTTATGAAATAAATATATTTATAGTATAATGAAGAATATAGAACTATTCTAACAATGAAGTATTTTCGTTAATTTATTTGATTCTTAGATCAATATTTAAGAAATAATTAAAGCTTGTTTGTTTTTAATGAGTTATATTTAGAACTAATTTAGATCTGAATTATTTAGACCTGAATTAACATTTTGCCTATAATTGCTAACATACGAATCAAACTTAGATCTGAATCATTTCGACCTGAATTAACATTTTGCCTATAATTTCTAACATACGAATCAAATTTAGATCATCAAGAAATTATTTTTTAGTTTTGAGTCTTCGCAGCTTATTCATAATTAATAAATACATCTAGTAGTTTTTAATTTATTTTTGATAATATAGCTATAGAAATTTAAAGGCTTACAATTCTTATTCAAAACTCAAGAAAATATGGAAGCAGATAAAGTCGCAGTTCTTGGATTTTATGTAGTCACGCACATTTTATCTCAGGGATCTAAAGAAATAAAAGCTTACCTATCAAATAAAAACAATATTTATGGTAGAATTCTATTTACACTTGCAGATTATCTTACAAATTATTCAAAAACATTCGACAGAGTCCGTTATCGTCTCACAAATCAAGAAAATGATCTATTTCCGAATGGAACATTGAAAGGAATAATAGGGATGTTAAATCGATCAGAAGTTGATATTAGCGTTGTTTATTTTAACGGAGAGGCATTTACTTTTCCCCAGAAATAAATGCATCGCCGCATAAATATTGAAATTCTTCTTCTGTCGGATGTCTGTAGTATTATGTAGAGATGAATCTTGTTTATTTTAACGGAGAGGCATTCACTTTTCCCCAGAAATAAATGCATCGCCGCATAAATACTTAAATTCTTCTTCTGTAGGATGTCTGTAGTATTAGGTAGAGATGAATCTTGTTTATTTTAACGGAGAGGCATTTACTTTTCCTCAGAAATAAATGCATCGCCGCATAAATATTTAATTTCTTCTTGTATCGGATGTCTGGCTTAGTATGTAGAGTAGAATCTTTTAATTCAACGGAGAGGCATTTACTTTTCTCCAGAAATAAATGCATCGCCGCATAAACATTTAATTTCTTCTTGTATCGGATGTCTGGCCTTGTATGTATAATAGAATCTTTAAATTCAACGGAGAGGCATTTACTTTTCTCCAGAAATAAATGCATCGCCGCATAAACATTTAAATTATTCTTCTGTAGGATGTGTGTCGTATTATGAGAGATGAATCTTGTTTATTTTAACGGAGAGGCATTCACTTTTCTCCAGAAATAAATGCATCGCCGCATAAATATTTAATTTCTTCTTCTGTAGGATGTCCGTAGTATTATGTAGAGATGAATCTTGTTTATTTTAACGGAGAGACATTTACTTTTCCCAAGAAATAGATGCATCACCGCATAAATATTTAATGTCTTCTTGTATCGGATGTCTGTCGTAGTATGTAGAGTGGAATCTTTTAATTCAACGGAGAGGCATTTACTTTTCTCCAGAAATAAATGCATAGCCGCGTAAATATTTAAATTCTTCTTCTGTAGGATGTCTGTAGTATTACGTAGAGATGAATTTTGTTTATTTTAACGGAGAGGCATTTACTTTTCTCCAGAAATAAATGTATCGCCGCATAAATATTTAAATTCTTCTTCTGTAGGATGTCTGTAGTATTATGTAGAGATGAATCTTGTTTATTTTAACGGAGAGGCATTTACCTTTCCCCAGAAATAAATGCATCGCCGCATAAATATTTAATTACTTCTTGTATCGGATGTCTGTCTTAGTACGTAGAGTAGAATCTTTTAATTCAACGGAGAGGCATTTACTTTTCTCCAGAAATAAATGCATCGCCGCATAAATATTTAAATTCTTCTTCTGTCGGATGTCCGTAGTATTATGTAGAGATGAATCTTGTTTATTTTAACGGAGAGGCATTTACTTTTCCCAAGAAATAAATGCATCACCGCATAAATATTTAATGTCTTCTTGTATCGGAAGTCTGTCGTAGTATGTAGAGTGGAATCTTTTAATTCGACGGAGAGGCATTTACTTTTATCCAGAAATAAATGCATCGCCGCATAAACATTTAAATTCCTCTTCTTTCGGATGTCTGTCGTATTATGTAGAGTGGATTCTTGATTATTTCAACGGAGAGGCATTTACTTTTCTCCAGAAATAAATGCATCGCCGCATAAATATTTAAAATCTTCTTCTGTAGGATGTCTGTAGTATTATGTAGAGATGAATCTTGTTTATTTTAACGGAGAGGCATTTACTTTTTTCCAGAAATAAATGCATCGCCGCATAAATATTTAATTTCCTCTTGTATCGGATGTCTGTCTTAGTATATAGAGTAGAATCTTTTAATTCAACGGAGAGGCATTTACTTTTCTCCAGAAATAAATGCATCGCCACATAAATATTTAATTTCTTCTTGTATCGGATGTCTGTCGTAGTATGTAGAGTAGAATCTTTTAATTCAACGGAGAGGCATTTACTTTTCTCCAGAAATAAATGCATCGCCGCATAAATATTTAAATTCCTCTTCTTTCGGATGTCTGTCGTATTATGTAGAGTGGAATCTTAATTAGTTCAACGGAGAGGCATTTACTTTTCTCCAGAAATAAATGCATCGCCGCATAAATATTTAAAATCTTCTTCTGTAGGATGTCTGTCATAGTATGTAGAGATGAATCTTGTTTATTCTAACGGAGAGGCATTCACTTTTCTTCAGAAATAAATGCATCGCCGCATAAATATTTAAATTCTTCTTCTGTAAGATGTCTGTAGTATTATGTAGAGATGAATCTTGTTTATTTTAACGGAGAGGCATTTACTTTTTTCCGGAAATAAATGCGTCACCGCATAAATATTTAATTTCTTCTTGTATCGGATGTCTGTCGTAGTATGAAGAGACGAATCCTGTTTATTTTAACGGAGACGCATTTACTTTTCCCCAGAAATAAATGTGCACGTGTTCAATTTCCCATTAAATCTCTAAATTTATTAATTTTAATATGTTTCTTTCAGTATTTAATTATCCCCGTATCAGCGTTTTTCATTATCTTTAATTTAACGTATCCATTGTCTGCCAACGCTGTTTCTTTCTCATTTTAACTTTCGTCAAACGCCGATATTTCACATTTCATTCGATGCATATCGCGGCAGTTTCGTGGGGAATTCGTCATCGGCTCACCGCTTCTCCCGTTCCTTCGATCCGGCAAAAGCGCTCCACATGCTTCGCCGAGGAACGCGTTGCGGTAGGTTCATCGCTCTTTGGCGCGCGCCAAATAGAAGAAAAAGGCAATGAAGCTCTTCGATTGGTTCAGGACTGGGCAGATGCTCACAACATCCAAATTACACATGAAAAAACGACAGCCTTGCAAATCAAGAACCGGAAATATTTGAAACGTCCACCCATTTTAAAGATATACAATAGATCCATTAAACACAATCCTACATTAAAGTATCTTGGTCTGGTCTTGGACAGTACACTTTCTTTTCTTCCACACCTTCATGCAAAAAGTACGGAAATTAATACAATAGCTCAAAACCTCATGAAATTCGCAGCCCCACAACGAAGTATTTCAAAATCCATCCTAAAAATATGGTACAATCAAATTTTAGAGAAGAAAACAACCTATGCAGCATCAACGTGGTACCCTAAACTTAAAAAATCTCATGGTCTACGACTATTATCAGCGATTCAAGCACAGTGCTTATTATTAATCTCTCGTGCATACAAGAAAACTGCTACATCTGCTCTCTGTGTCCTCACGGGAATAATGCCACTTTCATTAAGGGCCGAAAAAATAGCAGCGCAAGGAGCAATCCTCAGGCTGGGCATCCCGATGATCGACATACAACCGGATCTATATCAACCTAAATTCATTCCGACGGAAATAATACCACACAGTACATATTTTAATTGGGCGGAGGATGTGGAAGATCAACCAAGAATACAGGTATACACGGACGGTTCAAAGACAGAAGAAGGAGTAGGATATGCCTTCTGCATATACGAAAATCAAAACCTAATAAAGGAACATCAAATACACTTAGGAACGTCAAACTCGATATATCAAGCAGAGCTGTTGGCAATACTGGACGCAGTCTCCTGGCTGCAAACATCTGCATACAGTCAAGCAACAATAAACTCAGATAGCCGCTCTAGCTTAGTGGCGTTAACGGATATAAATACAGACAACTACTTAATAGGTCAAATAATAAAGAACTTGCAGCAAACGACAACAAAGATTTTCTTCAAATGGGTGAAAGGTCATTCTGGAGTCGAAGGTAATGAACATGCAGATAGATTAGCTAAAGAAGCTACGAAACCAGATACTCCAATAAAACAAATTTTCCATCCATCACCTCCATCATACCTCAGAGGACAACTTAAACAATAATATTTATCTAAATGGCAAGATCAATGGACGATGGAACACAGAGGAAGAAAAGCATATAGCCACTGTCCCAAAGTCACAGAAGATTTTCTAATATCACACCGGAATATTTATTTATACACAACAAATCATGGTCCATTCCCGTCATACCTTTATCTTTTTGGGAAAGCACCATCTCCATACTGCACATGTGGCAAACGAGGAGACGCCACTCACTACATTCTTAACTGCCCTCTGACATCCGCTTTCCACATAAAAAAACCGGCTTCACTGAGAACATCGGTGTGGTTTCATCATGTCCTTAGTACTCCAAACTTAAAACAAAAAATCATAGAATGTGTACACCTATTGGAAAAAAACCAACAACTTTTTCAGATGCCTCCAGCGCATTTATTAGGAAACATCCAGTCCTCAGATGACGAAGAATAAAAATGATTATAACAGTGCTCAGAAAAATCAGTGAAAAACTATAAACTCAAAGCTCAAAATACTTCAATTAATCTAGAAACGTTGTAGGCTAATAATCACCGAACATCTCAATACATAGACTATGCCTACACCATAAAAAGACTTAAAATCATCTGTAAAAACTTTTAAAATATATTTATAGACTATGTCCGCATCATACAAAGACTTAAAATCATTTGTAAAAACTTTTAAAACATATCTGAATTGTATATATATCATTGTAAACTTTCAATTCAGTACTATGTAAAAGCCTAATGGCCTATTGGCCTCATTTGTATTTTTTTTTTCTTTTTTTAATAAACTTGCCAAGCAGGGCTTGTAGAGCTTAAGCCGCATGGTAGGCCACCCTGCTTGGTTGAATCTGAATCTGGCGCGCGCCAACAGTTGGCGTGTTTTCAGAGCTCGCTCCGTTTCTGCGCATCGCTATTGGACGATCGCGGGTTTTATCGCCAAGGGCAACCGGCTCGGCACTTCGCGCTGATGTTAAAATCAGTTATGTTCTGGATGTGCTCAGTGTAGTTTGGGAGTTTTTTCTCCTCTTGAATTTCATCAGTCATGGAGGACGCGAAGTCACCGGAGTCCCTCACCTATTCAGAGTTTTATGAATGAATAAATCATCTTTTCCTTTCCATCAAGAAGTGTGTTGTATCAGTTATTCCTAAGATGAGTGTGCTGTGTTTGCAGTTATGTATATCTCTCGCGTCATTTAAACATCGCATCGTTCCTGCTAAAAATGGGTGAGAGAGTTCCTTTTTACTTATTTTAATTATGTGTTAGTCCATCGCTAAAATAATAGCGAGCGTGAGACCTTGGGTTCATTTTAATATTTATATTTTGCGGTTCTTCACTTGTGATCACGTCACCACGTGTTAGCACGTGGTCGGCCTCTTCAACACAACGTGTTTGAAATACCACACTACAAAATGCTTCGCCGCATAAATATTTAATTTCTTCTTCTGTAGGATGTATGTAGTATTATGTAGAAATGAATCTTGTTTATTTTAACGGAGAGGCATTTACTTTTCTCCAGAAATAAATGCATCGCCGCATAAATATTTAAATTCTTCTTCTGTAGGATGTGTGTCGTATTATGAGAGATGAATCTTGTTTATTTTAACGGAGAGGCATTTACTTTTCCCCAGAAATAAATGCATCGCCGCATAAATATTTAATTTCTTCTTCTGTAGGATGTCTGTAGTATTATGTAGAGATGAATCTTGTTTATTTTAACGGAGAGGCATTTACTTTTCCCCAGAAATAAATGCATCGCCGCATAATTATTTAAATTCTTCTTCTGTCGGATGTCTGTAGTATTATGTAGAGATGAATCTTGTATATTTTAACGGAGAGGCATTTACTTTTTTCCAGAAATAAATACATCGCCGCATAAATATTTAATTTCCTCTTGTATCGGATCTCTGTCGTAGTATGTAGAGTGGAATATTTTAATTCGACGGAGAGGCATTTACTTTTCTCCAGAAATAAATGCATCGCCGCATAAATATTTAAATTCTTCTTGTATCGGATGTCTGTCGTAGTATGTAGAGATGAATCTTGTTTATTTTAACGGAGAGGCATTCACTTTTCCCCAGAAATAAATGCAACGCCGCATAAATATTTAATTTCTTCTTGTATCGGATGTCTGTCGTAGTATGTAGAGTAGAATCTTTTAATTCAACGGAGAGGCATTTACTTTTCTCCAGAAATAAATGCATCGCCGCATAAACATTTAAATTCCTCTTCTTTCGGATGTCTGTCGTATTATGTAGAGTGGATTCTTGATTATTTCAACGGAGAGGCATTTACTTTTCTCCAGAAATAAATGCATCGCCGCATAAATATTTAAAATCTTCTTTTGTAGGATGTCTGTAGTATTATGTAGAGATGAATCTTGTTTATTTTAACGGAGAGGCATTTACTTTTTTCCAGAAATAAATGCATCGCCGCATAAATATTTAATTTCCTCTTGTATCGGATGTCTGTCTTAGTATATAGAGTAGAATCTTTTAATTCAACGGAGAGGCATTTACTTTTCTCCAGAAATAAATGCATCGCCACATAAATATTTAATTTCTTCTTGTATCGGATGTCTGTCGTAGTATGTAGAGTAGAATCTTTTAATTCAACGGAGAGGCATTTACTTTTCTCCAGAAATAAATGCATCGCCGCATAAATATTTAAATTCCTCTTCTTTCGGATGTCTGTCGTATTATGTAGAGTGGAATCTTAATTAGTTCAACGGAGAGGCATTTACTTTTCTCCAGAAATAAATGCATCGCCGCATAAATATTTAAAATCTTCTTCTGTAGGATGTCTGTCATAGTATGTAGAGATGAATCTTGTTTATTCTAACGGAGAGGCATTCACTTTTCTTCAGAAATAAATGCATCGCCGCATAAATATTTAAATTCTTCTTCTGTAAGATGTCTGTAGTATTATGTAGAGATGAATCTTGTTTATTTTAACGGAGAGGCATTTACTTTTTTCCGGAAATAAATGCGTCACCGCATAAATATTTAATTTCTTCTTGTATCGGATGTCTGTCGTAGTATGAAGAGACGAATCCTGTTTATTTTAACGGAGACGCATTTACTTTTCCCCAGAAATAAATGTGCACGTGTTCAATTTCCCATTAAATCTCTAAATTTATTAATTTTAATATGTTTCTTTCAGTATTTAATTATCCCCGTATCAGCGTTTTTCATTATCTTTAATTTAACGTATCCATTGTCTGCCAACGCTGTTTCTTTCTCATTTTAACTTTCGTCAAACGCCGATATTTCACATTTCATTCGATGCATATCGCGGCAGTTTCGTGGGGAATTCGTCATCGGCTCACCGCTTCTCCCGTTCCTTCGATCCGGCAAAAGCGCTCCACATGCTTCGCCGAGGAACGCGTTGCGGTAGGTTCATCGCTCTTTGGCGCGCGCCAAATAGAAGAAAAAGGCAATGAAGCTCTTCGATTGGTTCAGGACTGGGCAGATGCTCACAACATCCAAATTACACATGAAAAAACGACAGCCTTGCAAATCAAGAACCGGAAATATTTGAAACGTCCACCCATTTTAAAGATATACAATAGATCCATTAAACACAATCCTACATTAAAGTATCTTGGTCTGGTCTTGGACAGTACACTTTCTTTTCTTCCACACCTTCATGCAAAAAGTACGGAAATTAATACAATAGCTCAAAACCTCATGAAATTCGCAGCCCCACAACGAAGTATTTCAAAATCCATCCTAAAAATATGGTACAATCAAATTTTAGAGAAGAAAACAACCTATGCAGCATCAACGTGGTACCCTAAACTTAAAAAATCTCATGGTCTACGACTATTATCAGCGATTCAAGCACAGTGCTTATTATTAATCTCTCGTGCATACAAGAAAACTGCTACATCTGCTCTCTGTGTCCTCACGGGAATAATGCCACTTTCATTAAGGGCCGAAAAAATAGCAGCGCAAGGAGCAATCCTCAGGCTGGGCATCCCGATGATCGACATACAACCGGATCTATATCAACCTAAATTCATTCCGACGGAAATAATACCACACAGTACATATTTTAATTGGGCGGAGGATGTGGAAGATCAACCAAGAATACAGGTATACACGGACGGTTCAAAGACAGAAGAAGGAGTAGGATATGCCTTCTGCATATACGAAAATCAAAACCTAATAAAGGAACATCAAATACACTTAGGAACGTCAAACTCGATATATCAAGCAGAGCTGTTGGCAATACTGGACGCAGTCTCCTGGCTGCAAACATCTGCATACAGTCAAGCAACAATAAACTCAGATAGCCGCTCTAGCTTAGTGGCGTTAACGGATATAAATACAGACAACTACTTAATAGGTCAAATAATAAAGAACTTGCAGCAAACGACAACAAAGATTTTCTTCAAATGGGTGAAAGGTCATTCTGGAGTCGAAGGTAATGAACATGCAGATAGATTAGCTAAAGAAGCTACGAAACCAGATACTCCAATAAAACAAATTTTCCATCCATCACCTCCATCATACCTCAGAGGACAACTTAAACAATAATATTTATCTAAATGGCAAGATCAATGGACGATGGAACACAGAGGAAGAAAAGCATATAGCCACTGTCCCAAAGTCACAGAAGATTTTCTAATATCACACCGGAATATTTATTTATACACAACAAATCATGGTCCATTCCCGTCATACCTTTATCTTTTTGGGAAAGCACCATCTCCATACTGCACATGTGGCAAACGAGGAGACGCCACTCACTACATTCTTAACTGCCCTCTGACATCCGCTTTCCACATAAAAAAACCGGCTTCACTGAGAACATCGGTGTGGTTTCATCATGTCCTTAGTACTCCAAACTTAAAACAAAAAATCATAGAATGTGTACACCTATTGGAAAAAAACCAACAACTTTTTCAGATGCCTCCAGCGCATTTATTAGGAAACATCCAGTCCTCAGATGACGAAGAATAAAAATGATTATAACAGTGCTCAGAAAAATCAGTGAAAAACTATAAACTCAAAGCGCAAAATACTTCAATTAATCTAGAAACGTTGTAGGCTAATAATCACCGAACATCTCAATACATAGACTATGCCTACACCATAAAAAGACTTAAAATCATCTGTAAAAACTTTTAAAATATATTTATAGACTATGTCCGCATCATACAAAGACTTAAAATCATTTGTAAAAACTTTTAAAACATATCTGAATTGTATATATATCATTGTAAACTTTCAATTCAGTACTATGTAAAAGCCTAATGGCCTATTGGCCTCATTTGTATTTTTTTTTTCTTTTTTTAATAAACTTGCCAAGCAGGGCTTGTAGAGCTTAAGCCGCATGGTAGGCCACCCTGCTTGGTTGAATCTGAATCTGGCGCGCGCCAACAGTTGGCGTGTTTTCAGAGCTCGCTCCGTTTCTGCGCATCGCTATTGGACGATCGCGGGTTTTATCGCCAAGGGCAACCGGCTCGGCACTTCGCGCTGATGTTAAAATCAGTTATGTTCTGGATGTGCTCAGTGTAGTTTGGGAGTTTTTTCTCCTCTTGAATTTCATCAGTCATGGAGGACGCGAAGTCACCGGAGTCCCTCACCTATTCAGAGTTTTATGAATGAATAAATCATCTTTTCCTTTCCATCAAGAAGTGTGTTGTATCAGTTATTCCTAAGATGAGTGTGCTGTGTTTGCAGTTATGTATATCTCTCGCGTCATTTAAACATCGCATCGTTCCTGCTAAAAATGGGTGAGAGAGTTCCTTTTTACTTATTTTAATTATGTGTTAGTCCATCGCTAAAATAATAGCGAGCGTGAGACCTTGGGTTCATTTTAATATTTATATTTTGCGGTTCTTCACTTGTGATCACGTCACCACGTGTTAGCACGTGGTCGGCCTCTTCAACACAACGTGTTTGAAATACCACACTACAAAATGCTTCGCCGCATAAATATTTAATTTCTTCTTCTGTAGGATGTATGTAGTATTATGTAGAAATGAATCTTGTTTATTTTAACGGAGAGGCATTTACTTTTCTCCAGAAATAAATGCATCGCCGCATAAATATTTAAATTCTTCTTCTGTAGGATGTGTGTCGTATTATGAGAGATGAATCTTGTTTATTTTAACGGAGAGGCATTTACTTTTCCCCAGAAATAAATGCATCGCCGCATAAATATTTAATTTCTTCTTCTGTAGGATGTCTGTAGTATTATGTAGAGATGAATCTTGTTTATTTTAACGGAGAGGCATTTACTTTTCCCCAGAAATAAATGCATCGCCGCATAATTATTTAAATTCTTCTTCTGTCGGATGTCTGTAGTATTATGTAGAGATGAATCTTGTATATTTTAACGGAGAGGCATTTACTTTTTTCCAGAAATAAATACATCGCCGCATAAATATTTAATTTCCTCTTGTATCGGATCTCTGTCGTAGTATGTAGAGTGGAATATTTTAATTCGACGGAGAGGCATTTACTTTTCTCCAGAAATAAATGCATCGCCGCATAAATATTTAAAATCTTCTTCTGTAGGATGTCTGTAGTATTATGTAGAGATGAATCTTGTTTATTTTAACGGAGAGGCATTTACTTTTTTCCAGAAATAAATGCATCGCCGCATAAATATTTAATTTCCTCTTGTATCGGATGTCTGTCTTAGTATATAGAGTAGAATCTTTTAATTCAACGGAGAGGCATTTACTTTTCTCCAGAAATAAATGCATCGCCACATAAATATTTAATTTCTTCTTGTATCGGATGTCTGTCGTAGTATGTAGAGTAGAATCTTTTAATTCAACGGAGAGGCATTTACTTTTCTCCAGAAATAAATGCATCGCCGCATAAATATTTAAATTCCTCTTCTTTCGGATGTCTGTCGTATTATGTAGAGTGGAATCTTAATTAGTTCAACGGAGAGGCATTTACTTTTCTCCAGAAATAAATGCATCGCCGCATAAATATTTAAAATCTTCTTCTGTAGGATGTCTGTCATAGTATGTAGAGATGAATCTTGTTTATTCTAACGGAGAGGCATTCACTTTTCTTCAGAAATAAATGCATCGCCGCATAAATATTTAAATTCTTCTTCTGTAAGATGTCTGTAGTATTATGTAGAGATGAATCTTGTTTATTTTAACGGAGAGGCATTTACTTTTTTCCGGAAATAAATGCGTCACCGCATAAATATTTAATTTCTTCTTGTATCGGATGTCTGTCGTAGTATGAAGAGACGAATCCTGTTTATTTTAACGGAGACGCATTTACTTTTCCCCAGAAATAAATGTGCACGTGTTCAATTTCCCATTAAATCTCTAAATTTATTAATTTTAATATGTTTCTTTCAGTATTTAATTATCCCCGTATCAGCGTTTTTCATTATCTTTAATTTAACGTATCCATTGTCTGCCAACGCTGTTTCTTTCTCATTTTAACTTTCGTCAAACGCCGATATTTCACATTTCATTCGATGCATATCGCGGCAGTTTCGTGGGGAATTCGTCATCGGCTCACCGCTTCTCCCGTTCCTTCGATCCGGCAAAAGCGCTCCACATGCTTCGCCGAGGAACGCGTTGCGGTAGGTTCATCGCTCTTTGGCGCGCGCCAAATAGAAGAAAAAGGCAATGAAGCTCTTCGATTGGTTCAGGACTGGGCAGATGCTCACAACATCCAAATTACACATGAAAAAACGACAGCCTTGCAAATCAAGAACCGGAAATATTTGAAACGTCCACCCATTTTAAAGATATACAATAGATCCATTAAACACAATCCTACATTAAAGTATCTTGGTCTGGTCTTGGACAGTACACTTTCTTTTCTTCCACACCTTCATGCAAAAAGTACGGAAATTAATACAATAGCTCAAAACCTCATGAAATTCGCAGCCCCACAACGAAGTATTTCAAAATCCATCCTAAAAATATGGTACAATCAAATTTTAGAGAAGAAAACAACCTATGCAGCATCAACGTGGTACCCTAAACTTCAAAAATCTCATGGTCTACGACTATTATCAGCGATTCAAGCACAGTGCTTATTATTAATCTCTCGTGCATACAAGAAAACTGCTACATCTGCTCTCTGTGTCCTCACGCGAATAATGCCACTTTCATTAAGGGCCGAAAAAATAGCAGCGCAAGGAGCAATCCTCAGGCTGGGCATCCCGATGATCGACATACAACCGGATCTATATCAACCTAAATTCATTCCGACGGAAATAATACCACACAGTACATATTTTAATTGGGCGGAGGATGTGGAAGATCAACCAAGAATACAGGTATACACGGACGGTTCAAAGACAGAAGAAGGAGTAGGATATGCCTTCTGCATATACGAAAATCAAAACCTAATAAAGGAACATCAAATACACTTAGGAACGTCAAACTCGATATATCAAGCAGAGCTGTTGGCAATACTGCACGCAGTCTCCTGGCTGCAAACATCTGCATACAGTCAAGCAACAATAAACTCAGATAGCTGCTCTAGCTTAGTGGCGTTAACGGATATAAATACAGACAACTACTTAATAGGTCAAATAATAAAGAACTTGCAGCAAACGACAACAAAGATTTTCTTCAAATGGGTGAAAGGTCATTCTGGAGTCGAAGGTAATGAACATGCAGATAGATTAGCTAAAGAAGCTACGAAACCAGATACTCCAATAAAACAAATTTTCCATCCATCACCTCCATCATACCTCAGAGGACAACTTAAACAATACAATTTATCTAAATGGCAAGATCAATGGACGATGGAACACAGAGGAAGAAAAGCATATAGCCACTGCCCAAAGTCACAGAAGATTTTCTAATATCACACCGGAATATTTATTTATACACAACAAATCATGGTCCATTCCCGTCATACCTTTATCTTTTTGGGAAAGCACCATCTCCATACTGCACATGTGGCAAACGAGGAGACGCCACTCACTACATTCTTAACTGCCCTCTGACATCCGCTTTCCACATAAAAAAACCGGCTTCACTGAGAACATCGGTGTGGTTTCATCATGTCCTTAGTACTCCAAACTTAAAACAAAAAATCATAGAATGTGTACACCTATTGGAAAAAAACCAACAACTTTTTCAGATGCCTCCAGCGCATTTATTAGGAAACATCCAGTCCTCAGATGACGAAGAATAAAAATGATTATAACAGTGCTCAGAAAAATCAGTGAAAAACTATAAACTCAAAGCTCAAAATACTTCAATTAATCTAGAAACGTTGTAGGCTAATAATCACCGAACATCTCAATACATAGACTATGCCTACACCATAAAAAGACTTAAAATCATCTGTAAAAACTTTTAAAATATATTTATAGACTATGTCCGCATCATACAAAGACTTAAAATCATTTGTAAAAACTTTTAAAACATATCTGAATTGTATATATATCATTGTAAACTTTCAATTCAGTACTATGTAAAAGCCTAATGGCCTATTGGCCTCATTTGTATTTTTTTTTTCTTTTTTTAATAAACTTGCCAAGCAGGGCTTGTAGAGCTTAAGCCGCATGGTAGGCCACCCTGCTTGGTTGAATCTGAATCTGGCGCGCGCCAACAGTTGGCGTGTTTTCAGAGCTCGCTCCGTTTCTGCGCATCGCTATTGGACGATCGCGGGTTTTATCGCCAAGGGCAACCGGCTCGGCACTTCGCGCTGATGTTAAAATCAGTTATGTTCTGGATGTGCTCAGTGTAGTTTGGGAGTTTTTTCTCCTCTTGAATTTCATCAGTCATGGAGGACGCGAAGTCACCGGAGTCCCTCACCTATTCAGAGTTTTATGAATGAATAAATCATCTTTTCCTTTCCATCAAGAAGTGTGTTGTATCAGTTATTCCTAAGATGAGTGTGCTGTGTTTGCAGTTATGTATATCTCTCGCGTCATTTAAACATCGCATCGTTCCTGCTAAAAATGGGTGAGAGAGTTCCTTTTTACTTATTTTAATTATGTGTTAGTCCATCGCTAAAATAATAGCGAGCGTGAGACCTTGGGTTCATTTTAATATTTATATTTTGCGGTTCTTCACTTGTGATCACGTCACCACGTGTTAGCACGTGGTCGGCCTCTTCAACACAACGTGTTTGAAATACCACACTACAAAATGCTTCGCCGCATAAATATTTAATTTCTTCTTCTGTAGGATGTATGTAGTATTATGTAGAAATGAATCTTGTTTATTTTAACGGAGAGGCATTTACTTTTCTCCAGAAATAAATGCATCGCCGCATAAATATTTAAATTCTTCTTCTGTAGGATGTGTGTCGTATTATGAGAGATGAATCTTGTTTATTTTAACGGAGAGGGATTTACTTTTCCCCAGAAATAAATGCATCGCCGCATAAATATTTAATTTCTTCTTCTGTAGGATGTCTGTAGTATTATGTAGAGATGAATCTTGTTTATTTTAACGGAGAGGCATTTACTTTTCCCCAGAAATAAATGCATCGCCGCATAATTATTTAAATTCTTCTTCTGTCGGATGTCTGTAGTATTATGTAGAGATGAATCTTGTATATTTTAACGGAGAGGCATTTACTTTTTTCCAGAAATAAATACATCGCCGCATAAATATTTAATTTCCTCTTGTATCGGATCTCTATCCTAGTATGTAGAGTGGAATATTTTAATTCGACGGAGAGGCATTTACTTTTCTCCAGAAATAAATGCATCGCCGCATAAATATTTAAATTCTTCTTGTATCGGATGTCTGTCGTAGTATGTAGAGATGAATCTTGTTTATTTTAACGGAGAGGCATTCACTTTTCCCCAGAAATAAATGCAACGCCGCATAAATATTTAATTTCTTCTTGTATCGGATGTCTGTCGTAGTATGTAGAGTAGAATCTTTTAATTCAACGGAGAGGCATTTACTTTTCTCCAGAAATAAATGCATCGCCGCATAAACATTTAAATTCCTCTTCTTTCGGATGTCTGTCGTATTATGTAGAGTGGATTCTTGATTATTTCAACGGAGAGGCATTTACTTTTCTCCAGAAATAAATGCATCGCCGCATAAATATTTAAAATCTTCTTCTGTAGGATGTCTGTAGTATTATGTAGAGATGAATCTTGTTTATTTTAACGGAGAGGCATTTACTTTTTTCCAGAAATAAATGCATCGCCGCATAAATATTTAATTTCCTCTTGTATCGGATGTCTGTCTTAGTATATAGAGTAGAATCTTTTAATTCAACGGAGAGGCATTTACTTTTCTCCAGAAATAAATGCATCGCCACATAAATATTTAATTTCTTCTTGTATCGGATGTCTGTCGTAGTATGTAGAGTAGAATCTTTTAATTCAACGGAGAGGCATTTACTTTTCTCCAGAAATAAATGCATCGCCGCATAATTATTTAAATTCCTCTTCTTTCGGATGTCTGTCGTATTATGTAGAGTGGAATCTTAATTAGTTCAACGGAGAGGCATTTACTTTTCTCCAGAAATAAATGCATCGCCGCATAAATATTTAAAATCTTCTTCTGTAGGATGTCTGTCATAGTATGTAGAGATGAATCTTGTTTATTCTAACGGAGAGGCATTCACTTTTCTTCAGAAATAAATGCATCGCCGCATAAATATTTAAATTCTTCTTCTGTAAGATGTCTGTAGTATTATGTAGAGATGAATCTTGTTTATTTTAACGGAGAGGCATTTACTTTTTTCCGGAAATAAATGCGTCACCGCATAAATATTTAATTTCTTCTTGTATCGGATGTCTGTCGTAGTATGAAGAGACGAATCCTGTTTATTTTAACGGAGACGCATTTACTTTTCCCCAGAAATAAATGTGCACGTGTTCAATTTCCCATTAAATCTCTAAATTTATTAATTTTAATATGTTTCTTTCAGTATTTAATTATCCCCGTATCAGCGTTTTTCATTATCTTTAATTTAACGTATCCATTGTCTGCCAACGCTGTTTCTTTCTCATTTTAACTTTCGTCAAACGCCGATATTTCACATTTCATTCGATGCATATCGCGGCAGTTTCGTGGGGAATTCGTCATCGGCTCACCGCTTCTCCCGTTCCTTCGATCCGGCAAAAGCGCTCCACATGCTTCGCCGAGGAACGCGTTGCGGTAGGTTCATCGCTCTTTGGCGCGCGCCAAATAGAAGAAAAAGGCAATGAAGCTCTTCGATTGGTTCAGGACTGGGCAGATGCTCACAACATCCAAATTACACATGAAAAAACGACAGCCTTGCAAATCAAGAACCGGAAATATTTGAAACGTCCACCCATTTTAAAGATATACAATAGATCCATTAAACACAATCCTACATTAAAGTATCTTGGTCTGGTCTTGGACAGTACACTTTCTTTTCTTCCACACCTTCATGCAAAAAGTACGGAAATTAATACAATAGCTCAAAACCTCATGAAATTCGCAGCCCCACAACGAAGTATTTCAAAATCCATCCTAAAAATATGGTACAATCAAATTTTAGAGAAGAAAACAACCTATGCAGCATCAACGTGGTACCCTAAACTTCAAAAATCTCATGGTCTACGACTATTATCAGCGATTCAAGCACAGTGCTTATTATTAATCTCTCGTGCATACAAGAAAACTGCTACATCTGCTCTCTGTGTCCTCACGCGAATAATGCCACTTTCATTAAGGGCCGAAAAAATAGCAGCGCAAGGAGCAATCCTCAGGCTGGGCATCCCGATGATCGACATACAACCGGATCTATATCAACCTAAATTCATTCCGACGGAAATAATACCACACAGTACATATTTTAATTGGGCGGAGGATGTGGAAGATCAACCAAGAATACAGGTATACACGGACGGTTCAAAGACAGAAGAAGGAGTAGGATATGCCTTCTGCATATACGAAAATCAAAACCTAATAAAGGAACATCAAATACACTTAGGAACGTCAAACTCGATATATCAAGCAGAGCTGTTGGCAATACTGCACGCAGTCTCCTGGCTGCAAACATCTGCATACAGTCAAGCAACAATAAACTCAGATAGCTGCTCTAGCTTAGTGGCGTTAACGGATATAAATACAGACAACTACTTAATAGGTCAAATAATAAAGAACTTGCAGCAAACGACAACAAAGATTTTCTTCAAATGGGTGAAAGGTCATTCTGGAGTCGAAGGTAATGAACATGCAGATAGATTAGCTAAAGAAGCTACGAAACCAGATACTCCAATAAAACAAATTTTCCATCCATCACCTCCATCATACCTCAGAGGACAACTTAAACAATACAATTTATCTAAATGGCAAGATCAATGGACGATGGAACACAGAGGAAGAAAAGCATATAGCCACTGCCCAAAGTCACAGAAGATTTTCTAATATCACACCGGAATATTTATTTATACACAACAAATCATGGTCCATTCCCGTCATACCTTTATCTTTTTGGGAAAGCACCATCTCCATACTGCACATGTGGCAAACGAGGAGACGCCACTCACTACATTCTTAACTGCCCTCTGACATCCGCTTTCCACATAAAAAAACCGGCTTCACTGAGAACATCGGTGTGGTTTCATCATGTCCTTAGTACTCCAAACTTAAAACAAAAAATCATAGAATGTGTACACCTATTGGAAAAAAACCAACAACTTTTTCAGATGCCTCCAGCGCATTTATTAGGAAACATCCAGTCCTCAGATGACGAAGAATAAAAATGATTATAACAGTGCTCAGAAAAATCAGTGAAAAACTATAAACTCAAAGCTCAAAATACTTCAATTAATCTAGAAACGTTGTAGGCTAATAATCACCGAACATCTCAATACATAGACTATGCCTACACCATAAAAAGACTTAAAATCATCTGTAAAAACTTTTAAAATATATTTATAGACTATGTCCGCATCATACAAAGACTTAAAATCATTTGTAAAAACTTTTAAAACATATCTGAATTGTATATATATCATTGTAAACTTTCAATTCAGTACTATGTAAAAGCCTAATGGCCTATTGGCCTCATTTGTATTTTTTTTTTCTTTTTTTAATAAACTTGCCAAGCAGGGCTTGTAGAGCTTAAGCCGCATGGTAGGCCACCCTGCTTGGTTGAATCTGAATCTGGCGCGCGCCAACAGTTGGCGTGTTTTCAGAGCTCGCTCCGTTTCTGCGCATCGCTATTGGACGATCGCGGGTTTTATCGCCAAGGGCAACCGGCTCGGCACTTCGCGCTGATGTTAAAATCAGTTATGTTCTGGATGTGCTCAGTGTAGTTTGGGAGTTTTTTCTCCTCTTGAATTTCATCAGTCATGGAGGACGCGAAGTCACCGGAGTCCCTCACCTATTCAGAGTTTTATGAATGAATAAATCATCTTTTCCTTTCCATCAAGAAGTGTGTTGTATCAGTTATTCCTAAGATGAGTGTGCTGTGTTTGCAGTTATGTATATCTCTCGCGTCATTTAAACATCGCATCGTTCCTGCTAAAAATGGGTGAGAGAGTTCCTTTTTACTTATTTTAATTATGTGTTAGTCCATCGCTAAAATAATAGCGAGCGTGAGACCTTGGGTTCATTTTAATATTTATATTTTGCGGTTCTTCACTTGTGATCACGTCACCACGTGTTAGCACGTGGTCGGCCTCTTCAACACAACGTGTTTGAAATACCACACTACAAAATGCTTCGCCGCATAAATATTTAATTTCTTCTTCTGTAGGATGTATGTAGTATTATGTAGAAATGAATCTTGTTTATTTTAACGGAGAGGCATTTACTTTTCTCCAGAAATAAATGCATCGCCGCATAAATATTTAAATTCTTCTTCTGTAGGATGTGTGTCGTATTATGAGAGATGAATCTTGTTTATTTTAACGGAGAGGGATTTACTTTTCCCCAGAAATAAATGCATCGCCGCATAAATATTTAATTTCTTCTTCTGTAGGATGTCTGTAGTATTATGTAGAGATGAATCTTGTTTATTTTAACGGAGAGGCATTTACTTTTCCCCAGAAATAAATGCATCGCCGCATAATTATTTAAATTCTTCTTCTGTCGGATGTCTGTAGTATTATGTAGAGATGAATCTTGTATATTTTAACGGAGAGGCATTTACTTTTTTCCAGAAATAAATACATCGCCGCATAAATATTTAATTTCCTCTTGTATCGGATCTCTATCCTAGTATGTAGAGTGGAATATTTTAATTCGACGGAGAGGCATTTACTTTTCTCCAGAAATAAATGCATCGCCGCATAAATATTTAAATTCTTCTTGTATCGGATGTCTGTCGTAGTATGTAGAGATGAATCTTGTTTATTTTAACGGAGAGGCATTCACTTTTCCCCAGAAATAAATGCAACGCCGCATAAATATTTAATTTCTTCTTGTATCGGATGTCTGTCGTAGTATGTAGAGTAGAATCTTTTAATTCAACGGAGAGGCATTTACTTTTCTCCAGAAATAAATGCATCGCCGCATAAACATTTAAATTCCTCTTCTTTCGGATGTCTGTCGTATTATGTAGAGTGGATTCTTGATTATTTCAACGGAGAGGCATTTACTTTTCTCCAGAAATAAATGCATCGCCGCATAAATATTTAAAATCTTCTTCTGTAGGATGTCTGTAGTATTATGTAGAGATGAATCTTGTTTATTTTAACGGAGAGGCATTTACTTTTTTCCAGAAATAAATGCATCGCCGCATAAATATTTAATTTCCTCTTGTATCGGATGTCTGTCTTAGTATATAGAGTAGAATCTTTTAATTCAACGGAGAGGCATTTACTTTTCTCCAGAAATAAATGCATCGCCACATAAATATTTAATTTCTTCTTGTATCGGATGTCTGTCGTAGTATGTAGAGTAGAATCTTTTAATTCAACGGAGAGGCATTTACTTTTCTCCAGAAATAAATGCATCGCCGCATAATTATTTAAATTCCTCTTCTTTCGGATGTCTGTCGTATAATGTAGAGTGGAATCTTAATTAGTTCAACGGAGAGGCATTTACTTTTCTCCAGAAATAAATGCATCGCCGCATAAATATTTAAAATCTTCTTCTGTAGGATGTCTGTCATAGTATGTAGAGATGAATCTTGTTTATTCTAACGGAGAGGCATTCACTTTTCTTCAGAAATAAATGCATCGCCGCATAAATATTTAAATTCTTCTTCTGTAAGATGTCTGTAGTATTATGTAGAGATGAATCTTGTTTATTTTAACGGAGAGGCATTTACTTTTTTCCGGAAATAAATGCGTCACCGCATAAATATTTAATTTCTTCTTGTATCGGATGTCTGTCGTAGTATGAAGAGACGAATCCTGTTTATTTTAACGGAGACGCATTTACTTTTCCCCAGAAATAAATGTGCACGTGTTCAATTTCCCATTAAATCTCTAAATTTATTAATTTTAATATGTTTCTTTCAGTATTTAATTATCCCCGTATCAGCGTTTTTCATTATCTTTAATTTAACGTATCCATTGTCTGCCAACGCTGTTTCTTTCTCATTTTAACTTTCGTCAAACGCCGATATTTCACATTTCATTCGATGCATATCGCGGCAGTTTCGTGGGGAATTCGTCATCGGCTCACCGCTTCTCCCGTTCCTTCGATCCGGCAAAAGCGCTCCACATGCTTCGCCGAGGAACGCGTTGCGGTAGGTTCATCGCTCTTTGGCGCGCGCCAAATAGAAGAAAAAGGCAATGAAGCTCTTCGATTGGTTCAGGACTGGGCAGATGCTCACAACATCCAAATTACACATGAAAAAACGACAGCCTTGCAAATCAAGAACCGGAAATATTTGAAACGTCCACCCATTTTAAAGATATACAATAGATCCATTAAACACAATCCTACATTAAAGTATCTTGGTCTGGTCTTGGACAGTACACTTTCTTTTCTTCCACACCTTCATGCAAAAAGTACGGAAATTAATACAATAGCTCAAAACCTCATGAAATTCGCAGCCCCACAACGAAGTATTTCAAAATCCATCCTAAAAATATGGTACAATCAAATTTTAGAGAAGAAAACAACCTATGCAGCATCAACGTGGTACCCTAAACTTCAAAAATCTCATGGTCTACGACTATTATCAGCGATTCAAGCACAGTGCTTATTATTAATCTCTCGTGCATACAAGAAAACTGCTACATCTGCTCTCTGTGTCCTCACGGGAATAATGCCACTTTCATTAAGGGCCGAAAAAATAGCAGCGCAAGGAGCAATCCTCAGGCTGGGCATCCCGATGATCGACATACAACCGGATCTATATCAACCTAAATTCATTCCGACGGAAATAATACCACACAGTACATATTTTAATTGGGCGGAGGATGTGGAAGATCAACCAAGAATACAGGTATACACGGACGGTTCAAAGACAGAAGAAGGAGTAGGATATGCCTTCTGCATATACGAAAATCAAAACCTAATAAAGGAACATCAAATACACTTAGGAACGTCAAACTCGATATATCAAGCAGAGCTGTTGGCAATACTGGACGCAGTCTCCTGGCTGCAAACATCTGCATACAGTCAAGCAACAATAAACTCAGATAGCCGCTCTAGCTTAGTGGCGTTAACGGATATAAATACAGACAACTACTTAATAGGTCAAATAATAAAGAACTTGCAGCAAACGACAACAAAGATTTTCTTCAAATGGGTGAAAGGTCATTCTGGAGTCGAAGGTAATGAACATGCAGATAGATTAGCTAAAGAAGCTACGAAACCAGATACTCCAATAAAACAAATTTTCCATCCATCACCTCCATCATACCTCAGAGGACAACTTAAACAATACTATTTATCTAAATGGCAAGATCAATGGACGATGGAACACAGAGGAAGAAAAGCATATAGCCACTGTCCCAAAGTCACAGAAGATTTTCTAATATCACACCGGAATATTTATTTATACACAACAAATCATGGTCCATTCCCGTCATACCTTTATCTTTTTGGGAAAGCACCATCTCCATACTGCACATGTGGCAAACGAGGAGACGCCACTCACTACATTCTTAACTGCCCTCTGACATCCGCTTTCCACATAAAAAAACCGGCTTCACTGAGAACATCGGTGTGGTTTCATCATGTCCTTAGTACTCCAAACTTAAAACAAAAAATCATAGAATGTGTACACCTATTGGAAAAAAACCAACAACTTTTTCAGATGCCTCCAGCGCATTTATTAGGAAACATCCAGTCCTCAGATGACGAAGAATAAAAATGATTATAACAGTGCTCAGAAAAATCAGTGAAAAACTATAAACTCAAAGCTCAAAATACTTCAATTAATCTAGAAACGTTGTAGGCTAATAATCACCGAACATCTCAATACATAGACTATGCCTACACCATAAAAAGACTTAAAATCAACTGTAAAAACTTTTAAAATATATTTATAGACTATGTCCGCATCATACAAAGACTTAAAATCATTTGTAAAAACTTTTAAAACATATCTGAATTGTATATATATCATTGTAAACTTTCAATTCAGTACTATGTAAAAGCCTAATGGCCTATTGGCCTCATTTGTATTTTTTTTTTTTTTTTAATAAACTTGCCAAGCAGGGCTTGTAGAGCTTAAGCCGCATGGTAGGCCACCCTGCTTGGTTGAATCTGAATCTGGCGCGCGCCAACAGTTGGCGTGTTTTCAGAGCTCGCTCCGTTTCTGCGCATCGCTATTGGACGATCGCGGGTTTTATCGCCAAGGGCAACCGGCTCGGCACTTCGCGCTGATGTTAAAATCAGTTATGTTCTGGATGTGCTCAGTGTAGTTTGGGAGTTTTTTCTCCTCTTGAATTTCATCAGTCATGGAGGACGCGAAGTCACCGGAGTCCCTCACCTATTCAGAGTTTTATGAATGAATAAATCATCTTTTCCTTTCCATCAAGAAGTGTGTTGTATCAGTTATTCCTAAGATGAGTGTGCTGTGTTTGCAGTTATGTATATCTCTCGCGTCATTTAAACATCGCATCGTTCCTGCTAAAAATGGGTGAGAGAGTTCCTTTTTACTTATTTTAATTATGTGTTAGTCCATCGCTAAAATAATAGCGAGCGTGAGACCTTGGGTTCATTTTAATATTTATATTTTGCGGTTCTTCACTTGTGATCACGTCACCACGTGTTAGCACGTGGTCGGCCTCTTCAACACAACGTGTTTGAAATACCACACTACAAAATGCTTCGCCGCATAAATATTTAATTTCTTCTTCTGTAGGATGTATGTAGTATTATGTAGAAATGAATCTTGTTTATTTTAACGGAGAGGCATTTACTTTTCTCCAGAAATAAATGCATCGCCGCATAAATATTTAAATTCTTCTTCTGTAGGATGTGTGTCGTATTATGAGAGATGAATCTTGTTTATTTTAACGGAGAGGCATTTACTTTTCCCCAGAAATAAATGCATCGCCGCATAAATATTTAATTTCTTCTTCTGTAGGATGTCTGTAGTATTATGTAGAGATGAATCTTGTTTATTTTAACGGAGAGGCATTTACTTTTCCCCAGAAATAAATGCATCGCCGCATAATTATTTAAATTCTTCTTCTGTCGGATGTCTGTAGTATTATGTAGAGATGAATCTTGTATATTTTAACGGAGAGGCATTTACTTTTTTCCAGAAATAAATACATCGCCGCATAAATATTTAATTTCCTCTTGTATCGGATCTCTGTCGTAGTATGTAGAGTGGAATCTTTTAAATCGACGGAGAAGCATTTACTTTTCTCCAGAAATAAATGCATCGCCGCATAAATATTTAATTTCTTCTTGTATCGGATGTCTGTCTTAGTATGTAGAGTAGAATATTTTAATTCAACGGAGAGGCATTTACTTTTCTCCAGAAATAAATGCATCGCCGCATAAATATTTAATTTCTTCTTATATCGGATGTCTGTCTTAGTATGTAGAGATGAATCTTGTTTATTTTAACGGAGAGGCATTTACTTTTCTCCAGAAATAAATGCATCGCCGCATAAATATTTAATTTCCTCTTGTATCGGATCTCTGTCGTAGTATGTAGAGTGGAATATTTTAATTCGACAGAGAGGCATTTACTTTTCTCCAGAAATAAATGCATCGCCGCATAAATATTTAATTTCTTCTTATATCGGATGTCTGTCTTAGTATGTAGAGATGAATCTTGTTTATTTTAACGGAGAGGCATTTACTTTTCTCCAGAAATAAATGCATCGCCGCATAATTATTTAAATTCTTCTTTTGTCGGATGTCTGTAGTATTATGTAGAGATGAATCTTTTAATTCGACGGAGAGGCTTGTACTTTTCTCCAGAAATAAATGCGTTGCCGCATAAATATTTAATTTCTTCTTGTATCGGATGTCTGTCGTAGTAAGTAGAGATGAATCTTGTTTATTTTAACGGAGAGGCATTCACTTTTCCCCAGAAATAAACGCATCGCCGCATAAATATTTAATTTCTTCTTGTATCGGATGTCTGTTGTATTATGTAGAGATGAATCTTGTTTATTTTAACGGAGAGGCATTTACTTTTCCCAAGAAATAAATGCATCGCCGCATAAATATTTAATTTCCTCTTGTATCAGATCTCTGTCTTAGTATGTAGAGTAGAATCTTTTAATTCAACGGAGAGACATTTACTTTTCTCCAGAAATAAATGCATCGCCGCGTAAATATTTAAATTCTTCTTCTGTAGGATGTCTGTAGTATTATGTAGAGATGAATCTTGTTTATTTTAACGGAGAGGCATTTACCTTTCCCCAGAAATAAATGCATCGCCGCATAAATATTTAATTTCTTCTTGTATCGGATGTCTGTCTTAGTACGTAGAGTAGAATCTTTTAATTCAACGGAGAGGCATTTACCTTTCTCCAGAAATAAATGCATCGCCGCATAAATATTTAAATTCGTCTTCTGTCGGATGTCCGTAGGATTATGTAGAGATGAATCTTGTTTATTTTAACGGAGAGGCATTTACTTTTCCCAAGAAATAAATGCATCACCGCATAAATATTTAATGTCTTCTTGTATCGGATGTCTGTCGTAGTATGTAGAGTGGAATCTTTTAATTCGACGGAGAGGCATTTACTTTTATCCAGAAATAAATGCATCGCCGCATAAACATTTAAATTCCTCTTCTTTCGGATATTTGTCGTATTATGTAGAGTGGATTCGTGATTATTTCAACGGAGAGGCATTTACTTTTCTCCAGAAATAAATGCATCGCCGCATAAATATTTAAAATCTTCTTCTGTAGGATGTCTGTAGTATTATGTAGAGATGAATCCTGTTTATTTTAACGGAGACGCATTTACTTTTCCCCAGAAATAAATGCATCGCCGATTAAATATTTAAATACTTCTTCTGTAGGATATCTGTAGTATTATGTAGAGATGAATCTTGTTTATTTTAACGGAGAGGCATTTACTTTTTACCAGAAATAAATGCATCGCCGCATAAATATTTAATTTCCTCTTGTATCGGATCTGTGTCGTAGTATGTAGAGTGGAATCTTTTAATTCAACGGCGAGGCATTTACTTTTCTCCAGAAATAAATGCATCGCCGCATAAATATTTAATTCCTTCTTGTATCGGATGTCTGTCTTAGTATATAGAGTAGAATCTTTTAATTCAACGGAGAGGCATTTACTTTTCTCCAGAAATAAATGCATCGCCACATAAATATTTAATTTCTTCTTGTATCGGATGTCTGTCGTAGTATGTAGAGTAGAATCTTTTAATTCAACGGAGAGGCATTTACTTTTCTCCAGAAATAAATGCATCGCCGCATAAATATTTAAATTCCTCTTCTTTCGGATGTCTGTCGTACTATGTAGAGTGGAATCTTAATTATTTCAACGGAGAGGCATTTACTTTTCTCCAGAAATAAATGCATCGCCGCATAAATATTTAAAATCTTCCTCTGTAGGATGTCTGTCATAGTATGTAGAGATGAATCTTGTTTATTCTAACGGAGAGGCATTCACTTTTCTTCAGAAATAAATGCATCGCCGCATAAATATTTAAATTCTTCTTCTGTAAGATGTCTGTAGTATTATGTAGAGATGAATCTTGTTTATTTTAACGGAGAGGCATTTACTTTTTTCCAGAAATAAATGAATCACCGCATAAATATTTAATTTCTTCTTGTATCGGATGTCTGTCGTAGTATGAAGAGACGAATCCTGTTTATTTTAACGGAGACGCATTTACTTTTCCCCAGAAATAAATGCTTCGCCGCATAAATATTTAATTCTTCTTCTGTAGGATGTATGTAGTATTATGTAGAAATGAATCTTGTTTATTTTAACGGAGAGGCATTTACTTTTCTCCAGAAATTAATGCATCGCCTCATAAATATTTAAATTCTTCTTCTGTAGGATGTGTGTCGTATTATGAGAGATGAATCTTGTTTATTTTAATGGAGAGGCGTTTACTTTTCCCCAGAAATAAATGCATCGCCGCATAATTATTTAAATTCTTCTTCTGTCGGATGTCTGTAGTATTATGTAGAGATGAATCTTGTTTATTTTAACGGAGAGGCATTTACCTTTCCCCAGAAATAAATGCATCGCCGCATAAATATTTAATTTCTTCTTGTATCGGGTGTCTGTCTTAGTACGTAGAGTAGAATCTTTTAATTCAACGGAGAGGCATTTACTTTTCTCCAGAAATAAATGCATCGCCGCATAAATATTTAAATTCTTCTTCTGTCGGATGTCCGTAGGATTATGTAGAGATGAATCTTGTTTATTTTAACGGAGAGGCATTTACTTTTCCCAAAAAAAAAAATGCATCACCGCATAAATATTTAATGTCTTCTTGTATCGGATGTCTGTCGTAGTATGTAGAGTGGAATCTTTTAATTCGACGGAGAGGCATTTAATTTTATCCAGAAATAAATGCATCGCCGCATAAACATTTAAATTCCTCTTCTTTCGGATGTCTGTCGTATTATGTAGAGTGGATTCTTGATTATTTCAACGGAGAGGCATTTACTTTTCTCCAGAAATAAATGCATCGCCGCATAAATATTTAAAATCTTCTTCTGTAGGATGTCTGTAGTATTATGTAGAGATGAATCCTGTTTATTTTAACGGAGACGCATTTACTCTTCCCCAGAAATAAATGCATCGTCGATTAAATATTTAAATACTTCTTCTGTAGGATATCTGTAGTATTATGTAGAGACGAATCTTGTTTATTTTAACGGAGAGGCATTTACTTTTTACCAGAAATAAATGCATCGCCGCATAAATATTTAATTTCCTCTTGTATCGGATCTCTGTCGTAGTATGTAGAGTGGAATCTTTTAATTCATCGGCGAGGCATTTACTTTTCTCCAGAAATAAATGCATCGCCGCATAAATATTTAATTTCTTCTTGTATCGGATGTCTGTCTTAGTATATAGAGTAGAATCTTTTAATTCAACGGAGAGGCATTTACTTTTCTCCAGAAATAAATGCATCGCAACATAAATATTTAATTTCTTCTTGTATCGGATGTCTGTCGTAGTATGTAGAGTAGAATCTTTTAATTCAACGGAGAGGCATTTACTTTTCTCCAGAAATAAATGCATCGCCGCATAAATATTTAAATTCCTCTTCTTTCGGATGTCTGACGTATTATGTAGAGTGGAATCTTAATTATTTCAACGGAGAGGCATTTACTTTTCTTCAGAAATAAATGCATCGCCGCATAAATATTTAAATTCTTCTTCTGTAAGATGTCTGTAGTATTATGTAGAGATGAATCTTGTTTATTTTAACGGAGAGGCATTTACTTTTTTCCAGAAATAAATGAATCACCGCATAAATATTTAATTTCTTCTTGTATCGGATGTCTGTCGTAGTATGAAGAGACGAATCCTGTTTATTTTAACGGAGACGCATTTACTTTTCCCCAGAAATAAATGCTTCGCCGCATAAATATTTAATTTCTTCTTCTGTAGGATGTATGTAGTATTATGTAGAAATGAATCTTGTTTATTTTAACGGAGAGGCATTTACTTTTCTCCAGAAATAAATGCATCGCCGCATAAATATTTAAATTCTTCTTCTGTAGGATGTGTGTAGTATTATGAGAGATGAATCTTGTTTATTTTAACGGAGAGGCATTTACTTTTCCCCAGAAATTAATGCATCGCCGCATAAATATTTAAATTCTTCTTCTGTAGGATGTGTGTCGTATTATGAGAGATGAATCTTGTTTATTTTAACGGAGAGGCATTTACTTTTCCCAAGAAATAAATGCATCACCGCATAAATATTTAATGTCTTCTTGTATCGGATGTCTGTCGTAGTATGTAGAGTGGAATCTTTTAATTCGACGGAGAGGCATTTACTTTTATCCAGAAATAAATGCATCGCCGCATAAACATTTAAATTCCTCTTCTTTCGGATATTTGTCGTATTATGTAGAGTGGATTCGTGATTATTTCAACGGAGAGGCATTTACTTTTCTCCAGAAATAAATGCATCGCCGCATAAATATTTAAAATCTTCTTCTGTAGGATGTCTGTAGTATTATGTAGAGATGAATCCTGTTTATTTTAACGGAGACGCATTTACTTTTCCCCAGAAATAAATGCATCGCCGATTAAATATTTAAATACTTCTTCTGTAGGATATCTGTAGTATTATGTAGAGATGAATCTTGTTTATTTTAACGGAGAGGCATTTACTTTTTACCAGAAATAAATGCATCGCCGCATAAATATTTAATTTCCTCTTGTATCGGATCTGTGTCGTAGTATGTAGAGTGGAATCTTTTAATTCAACGGCGAGGCATTTACTTTTCTCCAGAAATAAATGCATCGCCGCATAAATATTTAATTCCTTCTTGTATCGGATGTCTGTCTTAGTATATAGAGTAGAATCTTTTAATTCAACGGAGAGGCATTTACTTTTCTCCAGAAATAAATGCATCGCCACATAAATATTTAATTTCTTCTTGTATCGGATGTCTGTCGTAGTATGTAGAGTAGAATCTTTTAATTCAACGGAGATGCATTTACTTTTCTCCAGAAATAAATGCATCGCCGCATAAATATTTAAATTCCTCTTCTTTCGGATGTCTGTCGTACTATGTAGAGTGGAATCTTAATTATTTCAACGGAGAGGCATTTACTTTTCTCCAGAAATAAATGCATCGCTGCATAAATATTTAAAATCTTCCTCTGTAGGATGTCTGTCATAGTATGTAGAGATGAATCTTGTTTATTCTAACGGAGAGGCATTCACTTTTCTTCAGAAATAAATGCATCGCCGCATAAATATTTAAATTCTTCTTCTGTAAGATGTCTGTAGTATTATGTAGAGATGAATCTTGTTTATTTTAACGGAGAAGCATTTACTTTTTTCCAGAAATAAATGAATCACCGCATAAATATTTAATTTCTTCTTGTATCGGATGTCTGTCGTAGTATGAAGAGACGAATCCTGTTTATTTTAACGGAGACGCATTTACTTTTCCCCAGAAATAAATGCTTCGCCGCATAAATATTTAATCTCTTCTTCTGTAGGATGTATGTAGTATTATGTAGAAATGAATCTTGTTTATTTTAACGGAGAGGCATTTACTTTTCTCCAGAAATTAATGCATCGCCGCATAAATATTTAAATTCTTCTTCTGTAGGATGTGTGTCGTATTATGAGAGATGAATCTTGTTTATTTTAACGGAGAGGCGTTTACTTTTCCCCAGAAATAAATGCATCGCCGCATAATTATTTAAATTCTTCTTCTGTCGGATGTCTGTAGTATTATGTAGAGATGAATCTTGTTTATTTTAACGGAGAGGCATTTACCTTTCCCCAGAAATAAATGCATCGCCGCATAAATATTTAATTTCTTCTTGTATCGGGTGTCTGTCTTAGTACGTAGAGTAGAATCTTTTAATTCAACGGAGAGGCATTTACTTTTCTCCAGAAATAAATGCATCGCCGCATAAATATTTAAATTCTTCTTCTGTCGGATGTCCGTAGGATTATGTAGAGATGAATCTTGTTTATTTTAACGGAGAGGCATTTACTTTTCCCAAAAAAAAAATGCATCACCGCATAAATATTTAATGTCTTCTTGTATCGGATGTCTGTCGTAGTATGTAGAGTGGAATCTTTTAATTCGACGGAGAGGCATTTACTTTTATCCAGAAATAAATGCATCGCCGCATAAACATTTAAATTCCTCTTCTTTCGGATGTCTGTCGTATTATGTAGAGTGGATTCTTGATTATTTCAACGGAGAGGCATTTACTTTTCTCCAGAAATAAATGCATCGCCGCATAAATATTTAAAATCTTCTTCTGTAGGATGTCTGTAGTATTATGTAGAGATGAATCCTGTTTATTTTAACGGAGACGCATTTACTTTTCCCCAGAAATAAATGCATCGTCGATTAAATATTTAAATACTTCTTCTGTAGGATATCTGTAGTATTATGTAGAGACGAATCTTGTTTATTTTAACGGAGAGGCATTTACTTTTTACCAGAAATAAATGCATCGCCGCATAAATATTTAATCTGTCGTAGTATGTAGAGTGGAATCTTTTAATTCATCGGCGAGGCATTTACTTTTCTCCAGAAATAAATGCATCGCCGCATAAATATTTAATTTCTTCTTGTATCGGATGTCTGTCTTAGTATATAGAGTAGAATCTTTTAATTCAACGGAGAGGCATTTACTTTTCTCCAGAAATAAATGCATCGCAACATAAATATTTAATTTCTTCTTGTATCGGATGTCTGTCGTAGTATGTAGAGTAGAATCTTTTAATTCAACGGAGAGGCATTTACTTTTCTCCAGAAATAAATGCATCGCCGCATAAATATTTTAATTCCTCTTCTTTCGGATGTCTGACGTATTATGTAGAGTGGAATCTTAATTATTTCAACGGAGAGGCATTTACTTTTCTTCAGAAATAAATGCATCGCCGCATAAATATTTAAATTCTTCTTCTGTAAGATGTCTGTAGTATTATGTAGAGATGAATCTTGTTTATTTTAACGGAGAGGCATTTACTTTTTTCCAGAAATAAATGAATCACCGCATAAATATTTAATTTCTTCTTGTATCGGATGTCTGTCGTAGTATGAAGAGACGAATCCTGTTTATTTTAACGGAGACGCATTTACTTTTCCCCAGAAATAAATGCTTCGCCGCATAAATATTTAATTTCTTCTTCTGTAGGATGTATGTAGTATTATGTAGAAATGAATCTTGTTTATTTTAACGGAGAGGCATTTACTTTTCTCCAGAAATAAATGCATCGCCGCATAAATATTTAAATTCTTCTTCTGTAGGATGTGTGTAGTATTATGAGAGATGAATCTTGTTTATTTTAACGGAGAGGCATTTACTTTTCCCCAGAAATTAATGCATCGCCGCATAAATATTTAAATTCTTCTTCTGTAGGATGTGTGTCGTATTATGATAGATGAATCTTGTTTATTTTAACGGAGAGGCGTTTACTTTTCCCCAGAAATAAATGCATCGCCGCATAATTATTTAAATTCTTCTTTTGTCGGATGTCTGTAGTATTATGTAGAGATGAATCTTGTTTTTTAACGGAGAGGCATTTACTTTTCTCCAGAAATAAATGCATCGCCGCATAAATATTAATTTCCTCTTGTATCGGATCTCTGTCGTAGTATGTAGAGTGGAATATTTTAATTCGACGGAGAGGCATTTACTTTTCTCCAGAAATAAATGCATCGCCGCATAAATATTTAAATTCTTCTTGTATCGGATGTCTGTCGTAGTATGTAGAGATGAATCTTTTAATTCAACGGAGAGGCATTTACTTTTATCCAGAAATAAATGCATCGCCGCATAAACATTTAAATTCCTCTTCTTTCGGATGTCTGTCGTATTATGTAGAGTGGATTCTTGATTATTTCAACGGAGAGGCATTTACTTTTCTCCAGAAATAAATGCATCGCCGCATAAATATTTAAAATCTTCTTCTGTAGGATGTCTGTAGTATTATGTAGAGATGAATCCTGTTTATTTTAACGGAGACGCATTTACTTTTCCCCAGAAATAAATGCATCGCCGATTAAATATTTAAATACTTCTTCTGTAGGATATCTGTAGTATTATGTAGAGACGAATCTTGTTAATTTTAACGGAGAGGCATTTACTTTTTACCAGAAATAAATGCATCGCCGCATAAATATTTAATTTCCTCTTGTATCGGATCTCTGTCGTAGTATGTAGAGTGGAATCTTTTAATTCATCGGCGAGGCATTTACTTTTCTCCAGAAATAAATGTATCGCCGCATAAATATTTAAATTCTTCTTCTGTAGGATGTGTGTAGTATTATGAGAGATGAATCTTGTTTATTTTAACGGAGAGGCATTTACTTTTCCCCAGAAATTAATGCATCGCCGCATAAATATTTAAATTCTTCTTCTGTAGGATGTGTGTCGTATTATGAGAGATGAATCTTGTTTATTTTAACGGAGAGGCGTTTACTTTTCCCCAGAAATAAATGCATCGCCGCATAATTATTTAAATTTTTCTTCTGTTGGATGTCTGTAGTATTATGTAGAGATGAATCTTGTTTTTTAACGGAGAGGCATTTACTTTTCTCCAGAAATAAATGCATCGCCGCATAAATATTAATTTCCTCTTGTATCGGATCTCTGTCGTAGTATGTAGAGTAGAATCTTTTAATTCAACGGAGAGGCATTTACTTTTATCCAGAAATAAATGCATCGCCGCATAAACATTTAAATTCCTTTTCTTTCGGATGTCTGTCGTATTATGTAGAGTGGATTCTTGATTATTTCAAAGGAGAGGCATTTACTTTTCTCCAGAAATAAATGCATCGCCGCATAAATATTTAAAATCTTCTTCTGTAGGATGTCTGTAGTATTATGTAGAGATGAATCCTGTTTATTTTAACGGAGACGCATTTACTTTTCCCCAGAAATAAATGCATCGCCGATTAAATATTTAAATACTTCTTCTGTAGGATATCTGTAGTATTATGTAGAGACGAATCTTGTTTATTTTAACGGAGAGGCATTTACTTTTTACCAGAAATAAATGCATCGCCGCATAAATATTTAATTTCCTCTTGTATCGGATCTCTGTCGTAGTATGTAGAGTGGAATCTTTTAATTCATCGGCGAGGCATTTACTTTTCTCCAGAAATAAATGCATCGCCGCATAAATATTTAATTTCTTCTTGTATCGGATGTCTGTCTTAGTATGTAGAGTAGAATCTTTTAATTCAACGGAGAGGCATTTACTTTTCTCCAGAAATAAATGCATCGCCGCATAAATATTTAAATTCCTCTTCTTTCGGATGTCTGTCGTATTATGTAGAGAGAAATCTTAATTATTTCAACGGAGAGGCATTTACTTTTCTCCAGAAATAAATGCATCGCCGCATAAATATTTAAAATCTTCTTCTGTAGGATGTCTGTCATAGTATGTAGAGATGAATCTTGTTTATTCTAACGGAGAGGCATTCACTTTTCTTCAGAAATAAATGCATCGCCGCATAAATATTTAAATTCTTCTTCTGTAAGATGTCTGTAGTATTATGTAGAGATGAATCTTGTTTATTTTAACGGAGAGGCATTTACTTTTTTCCAGAAATAAATGAATCACCGCATAAATATTTAATTTCTTCTTGTATCGGATGTCTGTCGTAGTATGAAGAGACGAATCCTGTTTATTTTAACAGAGACGCATTTACTTTTCCCCAGAAATAAATGCTTCGCCGCATAAATATTTAATTTCTTCTTCTGTAGGATGTATGTAGTATTATGTAGAAATGAATCTTGTTTATTTTAACGGAGAGGCATTTAATTTTCTCCAGAAATAAATGCATCGCCGCATAAATATTTAAATTCTTCTTCTGTAGGATGTGTGTAGTATTATGAGAGATGAATCTTGTTTATTTAAACGGAGAGGCATTTACTTTTCCCCAGAAATAAATGCATCGCCGCATAAATATTTAAATTCTTCTTCTGTAGGATGTGTGTCGTATTATGAGAGATGAATCTTGTTTATTTTAACGGAGAGGCGTTTACTTTTCCCCAGAAATAAATGCATCGCCGCATAATTAATTAAATTCTTCTTCTGTCGGATGTCTGTAGTATTATGTAGAGATGAATCTTCTTTTTTAACGGAGAGGCATTTACTTTTCTCCAGAAATAAATGCATCGCCGCATAAATATTAATTTCCTCTTGTATCGGATCTCTGTCGTAGTATGTAGAGTGGAATATTTTAATTCGACGGAGGGGCATTTACTTTTCTCCAGAAATAAATGCATCGCCGCATAAATATTTAAATTCTTCTTGTATCGGATGTCTGTCGTAGTATGTAGAGATGAATCTTGTTTATTTTAACGGAGAGGCATTCACTTTTCCCCATAAATAAATGCACCGCCGCATAAATATTTAATTTCTTCTTGTATCGAATGTCTGTCGTACTATGTAGAGTAGAATCTTTTAATTCAACGGAGAGGCATTTACTTTTCTCCAGAAATAAATGCATCGCCGCATAAATATTTAAATTCCTCTTCTTTCGGATGTCTGTCGTATTATGTAGAGTGGAATCTAAATTATTTCAACGGAGAGGCATTTACTTTTCTCCAGAAATAAATGCATCGCCGCATTAATATATAAAATCTTCTTCTGTAGGATGTCTGTAGTATTAAGTAGAGATTAATCTTGTTTATTTTAACGGAGAGGCATTTACTTTTCTCCAGAAATAAATGCATCGCCGCATAAATATTTAAATTCTTCTGTAGGATGTGTGTCGTATTATGAGAGATGAATCTTTTTTATTTTAACGGAGAGGCATTTACTTTTCCCCAGAAATAAATGCATCGCCGCATAATTATTTAAATTCTTCTTCTGTCGGATGTCTGTAGTATTATGTAGAGATGAATCTTGTGTATTTTAACGGAGAGGCATTTACTTTTCTCCAGAAATAAATGCATCGCCGCATAAATATTTAATTTCCTCTTGTATCGGATGTCTGTCGTAGTATGTAGAGTGGAATCTTTTAATTCGACGGAGAGGCATTTACTTTTCTCCAGAAATAAATGCATCGCCGCATAAATATTTAAATTCTTCTTGTATCGGATGTCTGTCGTAGTATGTAGAGATGAATCTTGTTTATTTTAACGGAGAGGTATTCACTTTTCCCCAGAAATAAATGCATCGCCGCATAAATATTTAATTTCTTCTTGTATCGGATGTCTGTCGTAGTATGTAGAGTAGAATCTTTTAATTCAACGGAGAGGCATTTACTTTTCTCCAGAAATAAATGCATCGCCGCATAAATATTTAAATTCCTCTTCTATCGGATGTCTGTCGTATTATGTAGAGTGGAATCTAAATTATTTCAACGGAGAGGCATTTACTTTTCTCCAGAAATAAATGCATCGCCGCGTAAATATTTAAATTCTTCTTCTGTAGGATGTCTGTAGTATTACGTAGAGATGAATTTTGTTTATTTTCACGGAGAGGCATTTACATTTCCCCAGAAATAAATGCATCGCCGCATAAATATTTAATTTCTTCTTGTATCGGATGTCTGTCTTAGTACGTAGAGTAGAATCTTTTAATTCAACGGAGAGGCATTTACTTTTCTCCAGAAATATAATGCATCGCCGCATAAATATTTAAATTCTTCTTCTGTCGGATGTCCGTAGTATTATGTAGAGATGAATATTGTTTATTTTAACGGAGAGGCATTTACTTTTCCCAAGAAATAAATGCATCACCGCATAAATATTTAATGTCTTCTTGTATCGGATGTCTGTCGTAGTATGTAGAGTGGAATCTTTTAATTCGACTAAGAGGCATTTTCTTTTATCCAGAAATAAATGCATCGCCGCATAAACATTTAAATTCCTCTTCTTTCGGATGTCTGTCGTATTATGTAGAGTGGATTCTTGATTATTTCAACGGAGAGGCATTTACTTTTCTCCAGAAATAAATGCATCGCTGCATAAATATTTAAAATCTTCTTCTGCAGGATGTCTGTAGTATTATGTAGAGATGAATCCTGTTTATTTTAACGGAGACGCATTTACTTTTCCCCAGAAATAAATGCATTGCCGATTAAATATTTAAATACTTCTTCTGTAGGATATCTCTAGTATTATGTAGAGATGAGTATTGTTTATTTTAACGGAGAGGCAATTACTTTTTACCAGAAATAAATGCATCGCCGCATAAATATTTAATTTCCTCTTGTATCGGATCTCTGTCGTAGTATGTAGAGTGGAATATTTTAATTCGACGGAGAGGCATTTACTTTTCTCCAGAAATAAATGCATCGCCGCATAAATATTTAAATTCTTCTTGTATCGGATGTCTGTCGTAGTATGTAGAGATGAATCTTGTTTATTTTAACGGAGAGGCATTCACTTTTCCCCAGAAATAAATGCATCGCCGCATAAATATTTAATTTCTTCTTGTATCGGATGTCTGTCGTAGTATGTAGAGTAGAACCTTTTAATTCAACGGAGAGGCATTTACTTTTCTCCAGAAATAAATGCATCGCCGCATAAATATTTAAAATCTTCTTCTGTAGGATGTCCGTCGTATTATGTAGAGTGGAATCTAAATTATTTCAACGGAGAGGCATTTACTTTTCTCCAGAAATAAATGCATCGCCGCATTAATATATAAAATCTTCTTCTGTAGGATGTCTGTAGTATTAAGTAGAGATTAATCTTGTTTATTTTAACGGAGAGGCATTTACTTTTCTCCAGAAATAAATGCATCGCCGCATAAATATTTAAAATCTTCTTCTGTAGGATGTCTGTAGTATTAAGTAGAGATTAATCTTGTTTATTTTAACGGAGAGGCATTTACGTTTCTCCAGAAATAAATGCATCGCCGCATAAATATTTAAATTCTTCTTCTGTAGGATGTCTGTAGTATTAGGTAGAGATGAATCTTGTTTATTTTAACGGAGAGGCATTTAATTTTCCTCAGAAATAAATGCATCGCCGCATAAATATTTAATTTCTTCTTCTACCGGATGTCTGGCTTAGTATGTAGAGCAGAATCTTTTAATTCAACGGAGAGGCATTTACTTTTCTCCAGAAATAAATGCATCGCCGCATAAATATTTAAATTCTTCTTCTGTAGGATGTGTGTCGTATTATGAGAGATGAATCTTGTTTATTTTAACGGAGAGGCATTTACTTTCCCCCAGAAATAAATGTATCGCCGCATAAATATTTAATTTCTTCTTCGGTAGGATGTCTGTAGTATTATGTAGAGATGAATCTTGTTTATTTTAACGGGGAGGCATTTACTTTTCCCCAGAAATAAATGCATCGCCGCATAAATATTTAAATTCCTCTTCTATCGGATGTCTGGATCGTATTATGTAGAGTGGAATCTAAATTATTTCAACGGAGAGGCATTTACTTTTCTCCAGAAATTAATGCATCGCCGCATAAATATTTAAATTCTTTTTCTGTAGGATGTGTGTCGTATTATGAGAGATGAATCTTGTTTATTTTAACGGAGAGGCGTTTACTTTTCCCCAGAAATAAATGCATCGCCGCATAATTATTTAAATTCTTCTTCTGTCGGATGTCTGTAGTATTATGTAGAGATGAATCTTGTTTATTTTAACGGAGAGGCATTTACCTTTCCCCAGAAATAAATGCATCGCCGCATAAATATTTAATTTCTTCTTGTATCGGGTGTCTGTCTTAGTACGTAGAGTAGAATCTTTTAATTCAACGGAGAGGCATTTACTTTTCTCCAGAAATAAATGCATCGCCGCATAAATATTTAAATTCTTCTTCTGTCGGATGTCCGTAGGATTATGTAGAGATGAATCTTGTTTATTTTAACGGAGAGGCATTTACTTTTCCCAAAAAAAAAATGCATCACCGCATAAATATTTAATGTCTTCTTGTATCGGATGTCTGTCGTAGTATGTAGAGTGGAATCTTTTAATTCGACGGAGAGGCATTTACTTTTATCCAGAAATAAATGCATCGCCGCATAAACATTTAAATTCCTCTTCTTTCGGATGTCTGTCGTATTATGTAGAGTGGATTCTTGATTATTTCAACGGAGAGGCATTTACTTTTCTCCAGAAATAAATGCATCGCCGCATAAATATTTAAAATCTTCTTCTGTAGGATGTCTGTAGTATTATGTAGAGATGAATCCTGTTTATTTTAACGGAGACGCATTTACTTTTCCCCAGAAATAAATGCATCGTCGATTAAATATTTAAATACTTCTTCTGTAGGATATCTGTAGTATTATGTAGAGACGAATCTTGTTTATTTTAACGGAGAGGCATTTACTTTTTACCAGAAATAAATGCATCGCCGCATAAATATTTAATCTGTCGTAGTATGTAGAGTGGAATCTTTTAATTCATCGGCGAGGCATTTACTTTTCTCCAGAAATAAATGCATCGCCGCATAAATATTTAATTTCTTCTTGTATCGGATGTCTGTCTTAGTATATAGAGTAGAATCTTTTAATTCAACGGAGAGGCATTTACTTTTCTCCAGAAATAAATGCATCGCAACATAAATATTTAATTTCTTCTTGTATCGGATGTCTGTCGTAGTATGTAGAGTGGAATCTTTTAATTCATCGGCGAGGCATTTACTTTTCTCCAGAAATAAATGCATCGCCGCATAAATATTTAATTTCTTCTTGTATCGGATGTCTGTCTTAGTATGTAGAGTAGAATCTTTTAATTCAACGGAGAGGCATTTACTTTTCTCCAGAAATAAATGCATCGCCGCATAAATATTTAAATTCCTCTTCTTTCGGATGTCTGTCGTATTATGTAGAGAGAAATCTTAATTATTTCAACGGAGAGGCATTTACTTTTCTCCAGAAATAAATGCATCGCCGCATAAATATTTAAAATCTTCTTCTGTAGGATGTCTGTCATAGTATGTAGAGATGAATCTTGTTTATTCTAACGGAGAGGCATTCACTTTTCTTCAGAAATAAATGCATCGCCGCATAAATATTTAAATTCTTCTTCTGTAAGATGTCTGTAGTATTATGTAGAGATGAATCTTGTTTATTTTAACGGAGAGGCATTTACTTTTTTCCAGAAATAAATGAATCACCGCATAAATATTTAATTTCTTCTTGTATCGGATGTCTGTCGTAGTATGAAGAGACGAATCCTGTTTATTTTAACAGAGACGCATTTACTTTTCCCCAGAAATAAATGCTTCGCCGCATAAATATTTAATTTCTTCTTCTGTAGGATGTATGTAGTATTATGTAGAAATGAATCTTGTTTATTTTAACGGAGAGGCATTTAATTTTCTCCAGAAATAAATGCATCGCCGCATAAATATTTAAATTCTTCTTCTGTAGGATGTGTGTAGTATTATGAGAGATGAATCTTGTTTATTTAAACGGAGAGGCATTTACTTTTCCCCAGAAATAAATGCATCGCCGCATAAATATTTAAATTCTTCTTCTGTAGGATGTGTGTCGTATTATGAGAGATGAATCTTGTTTATTTTAACGGAGAGGCGTTTACTTTTCCCCAGAAATAAATGCATCGCCGCATAATTAATTAAATTCTTCTTCTGTCGGATGTCTGTAGTATTATGTAGAGATGAATCTTCTTTTTTAACGGAGAGGCATTTACTTTTCTCCAGAAATAAATGCATCGCCGCATAAATATTAATTTCCTCTTGTATCGGATCTCTGTCGTAGTATGTAGAGTGGAATATTTTAATTCGACGGAGGGGCATTTACTTTTCTCCAGAAATAAATGCATCGCCGCATAAATATTTAAATTCTTCTTGTATCGGATGTCTGTCGTAGTATGTAGAGATGAATCTTGTTTATTTTAACGGAGAGGCATTCACTTTTCCCCATAAATAAATGCACCGCCGCATAAATATTTAATTTCTTCTTGTATCGGATGTCTGTCGTACTATGTAGAGTAGAATCTTTTAATTCAACGGAGAGGCATTTACTTTTCTCCAGAAATAAATGCATCGCCGCATAAATATTTAAATTCCTCTTCTTTCGGATGTCTGTCGTATTATGTAGAGTGGAATCTAAATTATTTCAACGGAGAGGCATTTACTTTTCTCCAGAAATAAATGCATCGCCGCATTAATATATAAAATCTTCTTCTGTAGGATGTCTGTAGTATTAAGTAGAGATTAATCTTGTTTATTTTAACGGAGAGGCATTTACTTTTCTCCAGAAATAAATGCATCGCCGCATAAATATTTAAATTCTTCTGTAGGATGTGTGTCGTATTATGAGAGATGAATCTTTTTTATTTTAACGGAGAGGCATTTACTTTTCCCCAGAAATAAATGCATCGCCGCATAATTATTTAAATTCTTCTTCTGTCGGATGTCTGTAGTATTATGTAGAGATGAATCTTGTGTATTTTAACGGAGAGGCATTTACTTTTCTCCAGAAATAAATGCATCGCCGCATAAATATTTAATTTCCTCTTGTATCGGATGTCTGTCGTAGTATGTAGAGTGGAATCTTTTAATTCGACGGAGAGGCATTTACTTTTCTCCAGAAATAAATGCATCGCCGCATAAATATTTAAATTCTTCTTGTATCGGATGTCTGTCGTAGTATGTAGAGATGAATCTTGTTTATTTTAACGGAGAGGTATTCACTTTTCCCCAGAAATAAATGCATCGCCGCATAAATATTTAATTTCTTCTTGTATCGGATGTCTGTCGTAGTATGTAGAGTAGAATCTTTTAATTCAACGGAGAGGCATTTACTTTTCTCCAGAAATAAATGCATCGCCGCATAAATATTTAAATTCCTCTTCTATCGGATGTCTGTCGTATTATGTAGAGTGGAATCTAAATTATTTCAACGGAGAGGCATTTACTTTTCTCCAGAAATAAATGCATCGCCGCGTAAATATTTAAATTCTTCTTCTGTAGGATGTCTGTAGTATTACGTAGAGATGAATTTTGTTTATTTTCACGGAGAGGCATTTACATTTCTCCAGAAATAAATGCATCGCCGCATAAATATTTAATTTCTTCTTGTATCGGATGTCTGTCTTAGTACGTAGAGTAGAATCTTTTAATTCAACGGAGAGGCATTTACTTTTCTCCAGAAATATAATGCATCGCCGCATAAATATTTAAATTCTTCTTCTGTCGGATGTCCGTAGTATTATGTAGAGATGAATATTGTTTATTTTAACGGAGAGGCATTTACTTTTCCCAAGAAATAAATGCATCACCGCATAAATATTTAATGTCTTCTTGTATCGGATGTCTGTCGTAGTATGTAGAGTGGAATCTTTTAATTCGACTAAGAGGCATTTTCTTTTATCCAGAAATAAATGCATCGCCGCATAAACATTTAAATTCCTCTTCTTTCGGATGTTTGTCGTATTATGTAGAGTGGATTCTTGATTATTTCAACGGAGAGGCATTTACTTTTCTCCAGAAATAAATGCATCGCTGCATAAATATTTAAAATCTTCTTCTGCAGGATGTCTGTAGTATTATGTAGAGATGAATCCTGTTTATTTTAACGGAGACGCATTTACTTTTCCCCAGAAATAAATGCATCGCCGATTAAATATTTAAATACTTCTTCTGTAGGATATCTGTAGTATTATGTAGAGATGAGTATTGTTTATTTTAACGGAGAGGCAATTACTTTTTACCAGAAATAAATGCATCGCCGCATAAATATTTAATTTCCTCTTGTATCGGATCTCTGTCGTAGTATGTAGAGTGGAATATTTTAATTCGACGGAGAGGCATTTACTTTTCTCCAGAAATAAATGCATCGCCGCATAAATATTTAAATTCTTCTTGTATCGGATGTCTGTCGTAGTATGTAGAGATGAATCTTGTTTATTTTAACGGAGAGGCATTCACTTTTCCCCAGAAATAAATGCATCGCCGCATAAATATTTAATTTCTTCTTGTATCGGATGTCTGTCGTAGTATGTAGAGTAGAACCTTTTAATTCAACGGAGAGGCATTTACTTTTCTCCAGAAATAAATGCATCGCCGCATAAATATTTAAAATCTTCTTCTGTAGGATGTCCGTCGTATTATGTAGAGTGGAATCTAAATTATTTCAACGGAGAGGCATTTACTTTTCTCCAGAAATAAATGCATCGCCGCATTAATATATAAAATCTTCTTCTGTAGGATGTCTGTAGTATTAAGTAGAGATTAATCTTGTTTATTTTAACGGAGAGGCATTTACTTTTCTCCAGAAATAAATGCATCGCCGCATAAATATTTAAAATCTTCTTCTGTAGGATGTCTGTAGTATTAAGTAGAGATTAATCTTGTTTATTTTAACGGAGAGGCATTTACGTTTCTCCAGAAATAAATGCATCGCCGCATAAATATTTAAATTCTTCTTCTGTAGGATGTCTGTAGTATTAGGTAGAGATGAATCTTGTTTATTTTAACGGAGAGGCATTTAATTTTCCTCAGAAATAAATGCATCGCCGCATAAATATTTAATTTCTTCTTCTACCGGATGTCTGGCTTAGTATGTAGAGCAGAATCTTTTAATTCAACGGAGAGGCATTTACTTTTCTCCAGAAATAAATGCATCGCCGCATAAATATTTAAATTCTTCTTCTGTAGGATGTGTGTCGTATTATGAGAGATGAATCTTGTTTATTTTAACGGAGAGGCATTTACTTTCCCCCAGAAATAAATGTATCGCCGCATAAATATTTAATTTCTTCTTCGGTAGGATGTCTGTAGTATTATGTAGAGATGAATCTTGTTTATTTTAACGGGGAGGCATTTACTTTTCCCCAGAAATAAATGCATCGCCGCATAAATATTTAAATTCCTCTTCTATCGGATGTCTGGATCGTATTATGTAGAGTGGAATCTAAATTATTTCAACGGAGAGGCATTTACTTTTCTCCAGAAATTAATGCATCGCCGCATAAATATTTAAATTCTTCTTCTGTAGGATGTGTGTCGTATTATGAGAGATGAATCTTGTTTATTTTAACGGAGAGGCGTTTACTTTTCCCCAGAAATAAATGCATCGCCGCATAATTATTTAAATTCTTCTTCTGTCGGATGTCTGTAGTATTATGTAGAGATGAATCTTGTTTATTTTAACGGAGAGGCATTTACCTTTCCCCAGAAATAAATGCATCGCCGCATAAATATTTAATTTCTTCTTGTATCGGGTGTCTGTCTTAGTACGTAGAGTAGAATCTTTTAATTCAACGGAGAGGCATTTACTTTTCTCCAGAAATAAATGCATCGCCGCATAAATATTTAAATTCTTCTTCTGTCGGATGTCCGTAGGATTATGTAGAGATGAATCTTGTTTATTTTAACGGAGAGGCATTTACTTTTCCCAAAAAAAAAATGCATCACCGCATAAATATTTAATGTCTTCTTGTATCGGATGTCTGTCGTAGTATGTAGAGTGGAATCTTTTAATTCGACGGAGAGGCATTTACTTTTATCCAGAAATAAATGCATCGCCGCATAAACATTTAAATTCCTCTTCTTTCGGATGTCTGTCGTATTATGTAGAGTGGATTCTTGATTATTTCAACGGAGAGGCATTTACTTTTCTCCAGAAATAAATGCATCGCCGCATAAATATTTAAAATCTTCTTCTGTAGGATGTCTGTAGTATTATGTAGAGATGAATCCTGTTTATTTTAACGGAGACGCATTTACTTTTCCCCAGAAATAAATGCATCGTCGATTAAATATTTAAATACTTCTTCTGTAGGATATCTGTAGTATTATGTAGAGACGAATCTTGTTTATTTTAACGGAGAGGCATTTACTTTTTACCAGAAATAAATGCATCGCCGCATAAATATTTAATCTGTCGTAGTATGTAGAGTGGAATCTTTTAATTCATCGGCGAGGCATTTACTTTTCTCCAGAAATAAATGCATCGCCGCATAAATATTTAATTTCTTCTTGTATCGGATGTCTGTCTTAGTATATAGAGTAGAATCTTTTAATTCAACGGAGAGGCATTTACTTTTCTCCAGAAATAAATGCATCGCTACATAAATATTTAATTTCTTCTTGTATCGGATGTCTGTCGTAGTATGTAGTGTAGAATCTTTTAATTCAACGGAGAGGCATTTACTTTTCTCCAGAAATAAATGCATCGCCGCATAAATATTTTAATTCCTCTTCTTTCGGATGTCTGACGTATTATGTAGAGTGGAATCTTAATTATTTCAACGGAGAGGCATTTACTTTTCTTCAGAAATAAATGCATCGCCGCATAAATATTTAAATTCTTCTTCTGTAAGATGTCTGTAGTATTATGTAGAGATGAATCTTGTTTATTTTAACGGAGAGGCATTTACTTTTTTCCAGAAATAAATGAATCACCGCATAAATATTTAATTTCTTCTTGTATCGGATGTCTGTCGTAGTATGAAGAGACGAATCCTGTTTATTTTAACGGAGACGCATTTACTTTTCCCCAGAAATAAATGCTTCGCCGCATAAATATTTAATTTCTTCTTCTGTAGGATGTATGTAGTATTATGTAGAAATGAATCTTGTTTATTTTAACGGAGAGGCATTTACTTTTCTCCAGAAATAAATGCATCGCCGCATAAATATTTAAATTCTTCTTCTGTAGGATGTGTGTAGTATTATGAGAGATGAATCTTGTTTATTTTAACGGAGAGGCATTTACTTTTCCCCAGAAATTAATGCATCGCCGCATAAATATTTAAATTCTTCTTCTGTAGGATGTGTGTCGTATTATGATAGATGAATCTTGTTTATTTTAACGGAGAGGCGTTTACTTTTCCCCAGAAATAAATGCATCGCCGCATAAATATTTAATTTCTTCTTGTATCGGATGTCTGTCGTAGTATGTAGAGTAGAATCTTTTAATTCAACGGAGAGGCATTTACTTTTCTCCAGAAATAAATGCATCGCCGCATAAATATTTAAATTCCTCTTCTATCGGATGTCTGTCGTATTATGTAGAGTGGAATCTAAATTATTTCAACGGAGAGGCATTTACTTTTCTCCAGAAATAAATGCATCGCCGCGTAAATATTTAAATTCTTCTTCTGTAGGATGTCTGTAGTATTACGTAGAGATGAATTTTGTTTATTTTCACGGAGAGGCATTTACATTTCTCCAGAAATAAATGCATCGCCGCATAAATATTTAATTTCTTCTTGTATCGGATGTCTGTCTTAGTACGTAGAGTAGAATCTTTTAATTCAACGGAGAGGCATTTACTTTTCTCCAGAAATATAATGCATCGCCGCATAAATATTTAAATTCTTCTTCTGTCGGATGTCCGTAGTATTATGTAGAGATGAATATTGTTTATTTTAACGGAGAGGCATTTACTTTTCCCAAGAAATAAATGCATCACCGCATAAATATTTAATGTCTTCTTGTATCGGATGTCTGTCGTAGTATGTAGAGTGGAATCTTTTAATTCGACTAAGAGGCATTTTCTTTTATCCAGAAATAAATGCATCGCCGCATAAACATTTAAATTCCTCTTCTTTCGGATGTTTGTCGTATTATGTAGAGTGGATTCTTGATTATTTCAACGGAGAGGCATTTACTTTTCTCCAGAAATAAATGCATCGCTGCATAAATATTTAAAATCTTCTTCTGCAGGATGTCTGTAGTATTATGTAGAGATGAATCCTGTTTATTTTAACGGAGACGCATTTACTTTTCCCCAGAAATAAATGCATCGCCGATTAAATATTTAAATACTTCTTCTGTAGGATATCTGTAGTATTATGTAGAGATGAGTATTGTTTATTTTAACGGAGAGGCAATTACTTTTTACCAGAAATAAATGCATCGCCGCATAAATATTTAATTTCCTCTTGTATCGGATCTCTGTCGTAGTATGTAGAGTGGAATATTTTAATTCGACGGAGAGGCATTTACTTTTCTCCAGAAATAAATGCATCGCCGCATAAATATTTAAATTCTTCTTGTATCGGATGTCTGTCGTAGTATGTAGAGATGAATCTTGTTTATTTTAACGGAGAGGCATTCACTTTTCCCCAGAAATAAATGCATCGCCGCATAAATATTTAATTTCTTCTTGTATCGGATGTCTGTCGTAGTATGTAGAGTAGAACCTTTTAATTCAACGGAGAGGCATTTACTTTTCTCCAGAAATAAATGAATTCGCCGCATAAATATTTAAAATCTTCTTCTGTAGGATGTCCGTCGTATTATGTAGAGTGGAATCTAAATTATTTCAACGGAGAGGCATTTACTTTTCTCCAGAAATAAATGCATCGCCGCATTAATATATAAAATCTTCTTCTGTAGGATGTCTGTAGTATTAAGTAGAGATTAATCTTGTTTATTTTAACGGAGAGGCATTTACTTTTCTCCAGAAATAAATGCATCGCCGCATAAATATTTAAAATCTTCTTCTGTAGGATGTCTGTAGTATTAAGTAGAGATTAATCTTGTTTATTTTAACGGAGAGGCATTTACGTTTCTCCAGAAATAAATGCATCGCCGCATAAATATTTAAATTCTTCTTCTGTAGGATGTCTGTAGTATTAGGTAGAGATGAATCTTGTTTATTTTAACGGAGAGGCATTTAATTTTCCTCAGAAATAAATGCATCGCCGCATAAATATTTAATTTCTTCTTCTACCGGATGTCTGGCTTAGTATGTAGAGCAGAATCTTTTAATTCAACGGAGAGGCATTTACTTTTCTCCAGAAATAAATGCATCGCCGCATAAATATTTAAATTCTTCTTCTGTAGGATGTGTGTCGTATTATGAGAGATGAATCTTGTTTATTTTAACGGAGAGGCATTTACTTTCCCCCAGAAATAAATGTATCGCCGCATAAATATTTAATTTCTTCTTCGGTAGGATGTCTGTAGTATTATGTAGAGATGAATCTTGTTTATTTTAACGGGGAGGCATTTACTTTTCCCCAGAAATAAATGCATCGCCGCATAAATATTTAAATTCCTCTTCTATCGGATGTCTGGATCGTATTATGTAGAGTGGAATCTAAATTATTTCAACGGAGAGGCATTTACTTTTCTCCAGAAATTAATGCATCGCCGCATAAATATTTAAATTCTTCTTCTGTAGGATGTGTGTCGTATTATGAGAGATGAATCTTGTTTATTTTAACGGAGAGGCGTTTACTTTTCCCCAGAAATAAATGCATCGCCGCATAATTATTTAAATTCTTCTTCTGTCGGATGTCTGTAGTATTATGTAGAGATGAATCTTGTTTATTTTAACGGAGAGGCATTTACCTTTCCCCAGAAATAAATGCATCGCCGCATAAATATTTAATTTCTTCTTGTATCGGGTGTCTGTCTTAGTACGTAGAGTAGAATCTTTTAATTCAACGGAGAGGCATTTACTTTTCTCCAGAAATAAATGCATCGCCGCATAAATATTTAAATTCTTCTTCTGTCGGATGTCCGTAGGATTATGTAGAGATGAATCTTGTTTATTTTAACGGAGAGGCATTTACTTTTCCCAAAAAAAAAATGCATCACCGCATAAATATTTAATGTCTTCTTGTATCGGATGTCTGTCGTAGTATGTAGAGTGGAATCTTTTAATTCGACGGAGAGGCATTTACTTTTATCCAGAAATAAATGCATCGCCGCATAAACATTTAAATTCCTCTTCTTTCGGATGTCTGTCGTATTATGTAGAGTGGATTCTTGATTATTTCAACGGAGAGGCATTTACTTTTCTCCAGAAATAAATGCATCGCCGCATAAATATTTAAAATCTTCTTCTGTAGGATGTCTGTAGTATTATGTAGAGATGAATCCTGTTTATTTTAACGGAGACGCATTTACTTTTCCCCAGAAATAAATGCATCGTCGATTAAATATTTAAATACTTCTTCTGTAGGATATCTGTAGTATTATGTAGAGACGAATCTTGTTTATTTTAACGGAGAGGCATTTACTTTTTACCAGAAATAAATGCATCGCCGCATAAATATTTAATCTGTCGTAGTATGTAGAGTGGAATCTTTTAATTCATCGGCGAGGCATTTACTTTTCTCCAGAAATAAATGCATCGCCGCATAAATATTTAATTTCTTCTTGTATCGGATGTCTGTCTTAGTATATAGAGTAGAATCTTTTAATTCAACGGAGAGGCATTTACTTTTCTCCAGAAATAAATGCATCGCTACATAAATATTTAATTTCTTCTTGTATCGGATGTCTGTCGTAGTATGTAGTGTAGAATCTTTTAATTCAACGGAGAGGCATTTACTTTTCTCCAGAAATAAATGCATCGCCGCATAAATATTTTAATTCCTCTTCTTTCGGATGTCTGACGTATTATGTAGAGTGGAATCTTAATTATTTCAACGGAGAGGCATTTACTTTTCTTCAGAAATAAATGCATCGCCGCATAAATATTTAAATTCTTCTTCTGTAAGATGTCTGTAGTATTATGTAGAGATGAATCTTGTTTATTTTAACGGAGAGGCATTTACTTTTTTCCAGAAATAAATGAATCACCGCATAAATATTTAATTTCTTCTTGTATCGGATGTCTGTCGTAGTATGAAGAGACGAATCCTGTTTATTTTAACGGAGACGCATTTACTTTTCCCCAGAAATAAATGCTTCGCCGCATAAATATTTAATTTCTTCTTCTGTAGGATGTATGTAGTATTATGTAGAAATGAATCTTGTTTATTTTAACGGAGAGGCATTTACTTTTCTCCAGAAATAAATGCATCGCCGCATAAATATTTAAATTCTTCTTCTGTAGGATGTGTGTAGTATTATGAGAGATGAATCTTGTTTATTTTAACGGAGAGGCATTTACTTTTCCCCAGAAATTAATGCATCGCCGCATAAATATTTAAATTCTTCTTCTGTAGGATGTGTGTCGTATTATGATAGATGAATCTTGTTTATTTTAACGGAGAGGCGTTTACTTTTCCCCAGAAATAAATGCATCGCCGCATAATTATTTAAATTCTTCTTTTGTCGGATGTCTGTAGTATTATGTAGAGATGAATCTTGTTTTTTAACGGAGAGGCATTTACTTTTCTCCAGAAATAAATGCATCGCCGCATAAATATTAATTTCCTCTTGTATCGGATCTCTGTCGTAGTATGTAGAGTGGAATATTTTAATTCGACGGAGAGGCATTTACTTTTCTCCAGAAATAAATGCATCGCCGCATAAATATTTAAATTCTTCTTGTATCGGATGTCTGTCGTAGTATGTAGAGATGAATCTTTTAATTCAACGGAGAGGCATTTACTTTTATCCAGAAATAAATGCATCGCCGCATAAACATTTAAATTCCTCTTCTTTCGGATGTCTGTCGTATTATGTAGAGTGGATTCTTGATTATTTCAACGGAGAGGCATTTACTTTTCTCCAGAAATAAATGCATCGCCGCATAAATATTTAAAATCTTCTTCTGTAGGATGTCTGTAGTATTATGTAGAGATGAATCCTGTTTATTTTAACGGAGACGCATTTACTTTTCCCCAGAAATAAATGCATCGCCGATTAAATATTTAAATACTTCTTCTGTAGGATATCTGTAGTATTATGTAGAGACGAATCTTGTTAATTTTAACGGAGAGGCATTTATTTTTTACCAGAAATAAATGCATCGCCGCATAAATATTTAATTTCCTCTTGTATCGGATCTCTGTCGTAGTATGTAGAGTGGAATCTTTTAATTCATCGGCGAGGCATTTACTTTTCTCCAGAAATAAATGTATCGCCGCATAAATATTTAAATTCTTCTTCTGTAGGATGTGTGTAGTATTATGAGAGATGAATCTTGTTTATTTTAACGGAGAGGCATTTACTTTTCCCCAGAAATTAATGCATCGCCGCATAAATATTTAAATTCTTCTTCTGTAGGATGTGTGTCGTATTATGAGAGATGAATCTTGTTTATTTTAACGGAGAGGCGTTTACTTTTCCCCAGAAATAAATGCATCGCCGCATAATTATTTAAATTTTTCTTCTGTTGGATGTCTGTAGTATTATGTAGAGATGAATCTTGTTTTTTAACGGAGAGGCATTTACTTTTCTCCAGAAATAAATGCATCGCCGCATAAATATTAATTTCCTCTTGTATCGGATCTCTGTCGTAGTATGTAGAGTAGAATCTTTTAATTCAACGGAGAGGCATTTACTTTTATCCAGAAATAAATGCATCGCCGCATAAACATTTAAATTCCTCTTCTTTCGGATGTCTGTCGTATTATGTAGAGTGGATTCTTGATTATTTCAAAGGAGAGGCATTTACTTTTCTCCAGAAATAAATGCATCGCCGCATAAATATTTAAAATCTTCTTCTGTAGGATGTCTGTAGTATTATGTAGAGATGAATCCTGTTTATTTTAACGGAGACGCATTTACTTTTCCCCAGAAATAAATGCATCGCCGATTAAATATTTAAATACTTCTTCTGTAGGATATCTGTAGTATTATGTAGAGACGAATCTTGTTTATTTTAACGGAGAGGCATTTACTTTTTACCAGAAATAAATGCATCGCCGCATAAATATTTAATTTCCTCTTGTATCGGATCTCTGTCGTAGTATGTAGAGTGGAATCTTTTAATTCATCGGCGAGGCATTTACTTTTCTCCAGAAATAAATGCATCGCCGCATAAATATTTAATTTCTTCTTGTATCGGATGTCTGTCTTAGTATGTAGAGTAGAATCTTTTAATTCAACGGAGAGGCATTTACTTTTCTCCAGAAATAAATGCATCGCCGCATAAATATTTAAATTCCTCTTCTTTCGGATGTCTGTCGTATTATGTAGAGAGAAATCTTAATTATTTCAACGGAGAGGCATTTACTTTTCTCCAGAAATAAATGCATCGCCGCATAAATATTTAAAATCTTCTTCTGTAGGATGTCTGTCATAGTATGTAGAGATGAATCTTGTTTATTCTAACGGAGAGGCATTCACTTTTCTTCAGAAATAAATGCATCGCCGCATAAATATTTAAATTCTTCTTCTGTAAGATGTCTGTAGTATTATGTAGAGATGAATCTTGTTTATTTTAACGGAGAGGCATTTACTTTTTTCCAGAAATAAATGAATCACCGCATAAATATTTAATTTCTTCTTGTATCGGATGTCTGTCGTAGTATGAAGAGACGAATCCTGTTTATTTTAACAGAGACGCATTTACTTTTCCCCAGAAATAAATGCTTCGCCGCATAAATATTTAATTTCTTCTTCTGTAGGATGTATGTAGTATTATGTAGAAATGAATCTTGTTTATTTTAACGGAGAGGCATTTAATTTTCTCCAGAAATAAATGCATCGCCGCATAAATATTTAAATTCTTCTTCTGTAGGATGTGTGTAGTATTATGAGAGATGAATCTTGTTTATTTAAACGGAGAGGCATTTACTTTTCCCCAGAAATAAATGCATCGCCGCATAAATATTTAAATTCTTCTTCTGTAGGATGTGTGTCGTATTATGAGAGATGAATCTTGTTTATTTTAACGGAGAGGCGTTTACTTTTCCCCAGAAATAAATGCATCGCCGCATAATTAATTAAATTCTTCTTCTGTCGGATGTCTGTAGTATTATGTAGAGATGAATCTTCTTTTTTAACGGAGAGGCATTTACTTTTCTCCAGAAATAAATGCATCGCCGCATAAATATTAATTTCCTCTTGTATCGGATCTCTGTCGTAGTATGTAGAGTGGAATATTTTAATTCGACGGAGGGGCATTTACTTTTCTCCAGAAATAAATGCATCGCCGCATAAATATTTAAATTCTTCTTGTATCGGATGTCTGTCGTAGTATGTAGAGATGAATCTTGTTTATTTTAACGGAGAGGCATTCACTTTTCCCCATAAATAAATGCATCGCCGCATAAATATTTAATTTCTTCTTGTATCGGATGTCTGTCGTAGTATGTAGAGTAGAACCTTTTAATTCAACGGAGAGGCATTTACTTTTCTCCAGAAATAAATGCATCGCCGCATAAATATTTAAAATCTTCTTCTGTAGGATGTCCGTCGTATTATGTAGAGTGGAATCTAAATTATTTCAACGGAGAGGCATTTACTTTTCTCCAGAAATAAATGCATCGCCGCATTAATATATAAAATCTTCTTCTGTAGGATGTCTGTAGTATTAAGTAGAGATTAATCTTGTTTATTTTAACGGAGAGGCATTTACTTTTCTCCAGAAATAAATGCATCGCCGCATAAATATTTAAAATCTTCTTCTGTAGGATGTCTGTAGTATTAAGTAGAGATTAATCTTGTTTATTTTAACGGAGAGGCATTTACGTTTCTCCAGAAATAAATGCATCGCCGCATAAATATTTAAATTCTTCTTCTGTAGGATGTCTGTAGTATTAGGTAGAGATGAATCTTGTTTATTTTAACGGAGAGGCATTTAATTTTCCTCAGAAATAAATGCATCGCCGCATAAATATTTAATTTCTTCTTCTACCGGATGTCTGGCTTAGTATGTAGAGCAGAATCTTTTAATTCAACGGAGAGGCATTTACTTTTCTCCAGAAATAAATGCATCGCCGCATAAATATTTAAATTCTTCTTCTGTAGGATGTGTGTCGTATTATGAGAGATGAATCTTGTTTATTTTAACGGAGAGGCATTTACTTTCCCCCAGAAATAAATGTATCGCCGCATAAATATTTAATTTCTTCTTCGGTAGGATGTCTGTAGTATTATGTAGAGATGAATCTTGTTTATTTTAACGGGGAGGCATTTACTTTTCCCCAGAAATAAATGCATCGCCGCATAAATATTTAAATTCCTCTTCTATCGGATGTCTGGATCGTATTATGTAGAGTGGAATCTAAATTATTTCAACGGAGAGGCATTTACTTTTCTCCAGAAATAAATGCATCGCCGCATTAATATTTAAAATCTTCTTCTGTAGGATGTCTGTAGTATTAAGTAGAGATTAATCTTGTTTATTTTAACGGAGAGGCATTTACTTTTCTCCAGAAATAAATGCATCGCCGCATAAATATTTAAATTCTTCTTCTGTAGGATGTCTGTAGTATTAGGTAGAGATGAATCTTGTTTATTTTAACGGAGAGGCATTTACTTTTCCTCAGAAATAAATGCATCGCCGCATAAATATTTAATTTCTTCTTGTATCGGATGTCTGGCTTAGTATGTAGAGTAGAATCTTTTAATTCAACGGAGAGGCATTTACTTTTCTCCAGAAATAAATGCATCGCCGCAAAAACATTTAAATTCTTCTTCTGTCGGATGTCCGTAGTATTATGTAGAGGTGAATCTTGTTTATTTTAACGGAGAGGCATTTACTTTTCCCAAGAAATAAATGCATCACCGCATAAATATTTAATGTATTCTTGTATCGGATGTCTGTCGTAGTATGTAGAGATGAATCTTGTTTATTTTAACGGAGAACCATTCACTTTTCTCCAGAAATAAATGCATCGCGGCATAAATATTTAAATTCCTCTTCTTTCGGATGTCTGTCGTATTATGTAGAGTGGAATCTTGATTACTTCAACGGAGAGGCATTTACTTTTCTCCAGAAATAAATGCATCGCCGCATAAATATTTAAAATCTTCTTCTGTAGGATGTCTGTAGTGTTATGTAGAGATGAATCCTGTTTATTTTAACGGAGACGCATTTACTTTTCTCCAGAAATAAATGCATCGCCGCATAAATATTTAAATTCTTCTTCTTTAGGATGTCTGTCGTAGTATGTAGAGATGAATCTTGTTTATTTTAACGGAGAGGCATTCACTTTTCCCCAGAAATAAATGCATCGCCGCATAAATATTTAATTTCTTCTTGTATCGGATGTCTGTCGTAGTATGTAGAGTAGAATCTTTTAATTCAACGGAGAGGCATTTACTTTTCTCCAGAAATAAATGCATCGCCGCATAAATATTTAAATTCTATTTCTGTAGGATGTCTGTAGTATTATGTATAGATGAATCTTGTTTATTTTAACGGAGAGGCATTTACTTTTCCCCAGAAATAAATGCATCGCCGCATAAATATTTAATTTCTTCTTGTATCGGATGTCTGTCTTAGTACGTAGAGTAGAATCTTTTAATTCAACGGAGAGGCATTTACTTTTCTCCAGAAATAAATGCATCGCCGCATAAATATTTAAATTCTTCTTCTGTAGGATGTCTATAGTATTATGTAGAGATGAATCTTGTTCATTTTAACGGAGAGGCATTTACTTTTCCCCAGAAATAAATGCATCTCCGCATAAATATTTAATTTCTTCTTGTATCGGATGTCTGTCTTAGTACGTAGAGTGGAATCTTTTAATTCGACGGAGAGGCATTTATTTTTCTCCAGAAATAAATGCATCGCCGCATAAATATTTAAATTCCTCTTCTTTTGGATGTCTGTCGTATTATCTAGAGTGGATTCTTGATTATTACAACGGAGAGGCATTTACTTTTCTCCAGAAATAAATGCATCGCCGCATAAATATTTAAATTCTTCTTCTGTAGGATGTCTGTAGTATTAGGTAGAGATGAATCTTGTTTATTTTAACGGAGAGGCATTTAATTTTCCTCAGAAATAAATGCATCGCCGCATAAATATTTAATTTCTTCTTGTACCGGATGTCTGGCTTAGTATGTAGAGCAGAATCTTTTAATTCAACGGAGAGGCATTTACTTTTCTCCAGAAATAAATGCATCGCCGCATAAATATTTAATTTCTTCTTGTATCGGATGTCTGTCGTAGTATGTAGAGTAGAATCTTTTAATTCAACGGAGAGGCATTTACTTTTCTCCAGAAATAAATGCATCGCCGCATAAATATTTAAAATCTTCTTCTGTAGGATGTCTGTCGTATTATGTAGAGTGGAATCTAAATTATTTCAACGGAGAGGCATTTACTTTTCTCCAGAAATAAATGCATCGCCGCATTAATATATAAAATCTTCTTCTGTAGGATGTCTGTAGTATTAGGTAGAGATGAATCTTGTTTATTTTAACGGAGAGGCATTTAATTTTCCTCAGAAATAAATGCATCGCCGCATAAATATTTAATTTCTTCTTCTACCGGATGTCTGGCTTAGTATGTAGAGCAGAATCTTTTAATTCAACGGAGAGGCATTTACTTTTCTCCAGAAATAAATGCATCGCCGCATAAATATTTAAATTCTTCTTCTGTAGGATGTGTGTCGTATTATGAGAGATGAATCTTGTTTATTTTAACGGAGAGGCATTTACTTTCCCCCAGAAATAAATGTATCGCCGCATAAATATTTAATTTCTTCTTCTGTAGGATGTCTGTAGTATTATGTAGAGATGAATCTTGTTTATTTTAACGGGGAGGCATTTACTTTTCCCCAGAAATAAATGCATCGCCGCATAAATATTTAAATTCCTCTTCTATCGGATGTCTGGATCGTATTATGTAGAATGGAATCTAAATTATTTCAACGGAGAGGCATTTACTTTTCTCCAGAAATAAATGCATCGCCGCATTAATATTTAAAATCTTCTTCTGTAGGATGTCTGTAGTATTAAGTAGAGATTAATCTTGTTTATTTTAACGGAGAGGCATTTACTTTTCTCCAGAAATAAATGCATCGCCGCATAAATATTTAAATTCTTCTTCTGTAGGATGTCTGTAGTATTAGGTAGAGATGAATCTTGTTTATTTTAACGGAGAGGCATTTACTTTTCCTCAGAAATAAATGCATCGCCGCATAAATATTTAATTTCTTCTTGTATCGGATGTCTGGCTTAGTATGTAGAGTAGAATCTTTTAATTCAACGGAGAGGCATTTACTTTTCTCCAGAAATAAATGCATCGCCGCAAAAACATTTAAATTCTTCTTCTGTCGGATGTCCGTAGTATTATGTAGAGGTGAATCTTGTTTATTTTAACGGAGAGGCATTTACTTTTCCCAAGAAATAAATGCATCACCGCATAAATATTTAATGTATTCTTGTATCGGATGTCTGTCGTAGTATGTAGAGATGAATCTTGTTTATTTTAACGGAGAACCATTCACTTTTCTCCAGAAATAAATGCATCGCGGCATAAATATTTAAATTCCTCTTCTTTCGGATGTCTGTCGTATTATGTAGAGTGGAATCTTGATTACTTCAACGGAGAGGCATTTACTTTTCTCCAGAAATAAATGCATCGCCGCATAAATATTTAAAATCTTCTTCTGTAGGATGTCTGTAGTGTTATGTAGAGATGAATCCTGTTTATTTTAACGGAGACGCATTTACTTTTCTCCAGAAATAAATGCATCGCCGCATAAATATTTAAATTCTTCTTCTTTAGGATGTCTGTCGTAGTATGTAGAGATGAATCTTGTTTATTTTAACGGAGAGGCATTCACTTTTCCCCAGAAATAAATGCATCGCCGCATAAATATTTAATTTCTTCTTGTATCGGATGTCTGTCGTAGTATGTAGAGTAGAATCTTTTAATTCAACGGAGAGGCATTTACTTTTCTCCAGAAATAAATGCATCGCCGCATAAATATTTAAATTCTATTTCTGTAGGATGTCTGTAGTATTATGTATAGATGAATCTTGTTTATTTTAACGGAGAGGCATTTACTTTTCCCCAGAAATAAATGCATCGCCGCATAAATATTTAATTTCTTCTTGTATCGGATGTCTGTCTTAGTACGTAGAGTAGAATCTTTTAATTCAACGGAGAGGCATTTACTTTTCTCCAGAAATAAATGCATCGCCGCATAAATATTTAAATTCTTCTTCTGTAGGATGTCTATAGTATTATGTAGAGATGAATCTTGTTCATTTTAACGGAGAGGCATTTACTTTTCCCCAGAAATAAATGCATCTCCGCATAAATATTTAATTTCTTCTTGTATCGGATGTCTGTCTTAGTACGTAGAGTGGAATCTTTTAATTCGACGGAGAGGCATTTATTTTTCTCCAGAAATAAATGCATCGCCGCATAAATATTTAAATTCCTCTTCTTTTGGATGTCTGTCGTATTATCTAGAGTGGATTCTTGATTATTACAACGGAGAGGCATTTACTTTTCTCCAGAAATAAATGCATCGCCGCATAAATATTTAAAATATTCTTCTGTAGGATGTCTGTAGTATTAAGTAGAGATGAATCTTGTTTATTTTAACGGAGAGGCATTTAATTTTCCTCAGAAATAAATGCATCGCCGCATAAATATTTAATTTCTTCTTGTACCGGATGTCTGGCTTAGTATGTAGAGCAGAATCTTTTAATTCAACGGAGAGGCATTTACTTTTCTCCAGAAATAAATGCATCGCCGCATAAATATTTAATTTCTTCTTGTACCGGATGTCTGGCTTAGTATGTAGAGCAGAATCTTTTAATTCAACGGAGAGGCATTTACTTTTCTCCAGAAATAAATGCATCGCCGCATAAATATTTAATTTCTTCTTGTATCGGATGTCTGTCGTAGTATGTAGAGTAGAATCTTTTAATTCAACGGAGAGGCATTTACTTTTCTCCAGAAATAAATGCATCGCCGCATAAATATTTAAAATCTTCTTCTGTAGGATGTCTGTCGTATTATGTAGAGTGGAATCTAAATTATTTCAACGGAGAGGCATTTACTTTTCTCCAGAAATAAATGCATCGCCGCATTAATATATAAAATCTTCTTCTGTAGGATGTCTGTAGTATTAAGTAGAGATTAATCTTGTTTATTTTAACGGAGAGGCATTTACGTTTCTTCAGAAATAAATGCATCGCCGCATAAATATTTAAATTCTTCTTCTGTAGGATGTCTGTAGTATTAGGTAGAGATGAATCTTGTTTATTTTAACGGAGAGGCATTTAATTTTCCTCAGAAATAAATGCATCGCCGCATAAATATTTAATTTCTTCTTCTACCGGATGTCTGGCTTAGTATGTAGAGCAGAATCTTTTAATTCAACGGAGAGGCATTTACTTTTCTCCAGAAATAAATGCATCGCCGCATAAATATTTAAATTCTTCTTCTGTAGGATGTGTGTCGTATTATGAGAGATGAATCTTGTTTATTTTAACGGAGAGGCATTTACTTTCCCCCAGAAATAAATGTATCGCCGCATAAATATTTAATTTCTTCTTCTGTAGGATGTCTGTAGTATTATGTAGAGATGAATCTTGTTTATTTTAACGGGGAGGCATTTACTTTTCCCCAGAAATAAATGCATCGCCGCATAAATATTTAAATTCCTCTTCTATCGGATGTCTGGATCGTATTATGTAGAATGGAATCTAAATTATTTCAACGGAGAGGCATTTACTTTTCTCCAGAAATAAATGCATCGCCGCAAAAACATTTAAATTCTTCTTCTGTCGGATGTCCGTAGTATTATGTAGAGGTGAATCTTGTTTATTTTAACGGAGAGGCATTTACTTTTCCCAAGAAATAAATGCATCACCGCATAAATATTTAATGTATTCTTGTATCGGATGTCTGTCGTAGTATGTAGAGATGAATCTTGTTTATTTTAACGGAGAACCATTCACTTTTCTCCAGAAATAAATGCATCGCGGCATAAATATTTAAATTCCTCTTCTTTCGGATGTCTGTCGTATTATGTAGAGTGGAATCTTGATTACTTCAACGGAGAGGCATTTACTTTTCTCCAGAAATAAATGCATCGCCGCATAAATATTTAAAATCTTCTTCTGTAGGATGTCTGTAGTGTTATGTAGAGATGAATCCTGTTTATTTTAACGGAGACGCATTTACTTTTCTCCAGAAATAAATGCATCGCCGCATAAATATTTAAATTCTTCTTCTTTAGGATGTCTGTCGTAGTATGTAGAGATGAATCTTGTTTATTTTAACGGAGAGGCATTCACTTTTCCCCAGAAATAAATGCATCGCCGCATAAATATTTAATTTCTTCTTGTATCGGATGTCTGTCGTAGTATGTAGAGTAGAATCTTTTAATTCAACGGAGAGGCATTTACTTTTCTCCAGAAATAAATGCATCGCCGCATAAATATTTAAATTCTATTTCTGTAGGATGTCTGTAGTATTATGTATAGATGAATCTTGTTTATTTTAACGGAGAGGCATTTACTTTTCCCCAGAAATAAATGCATCGCCGCATAAATATTTAATTTCTTCTTGTATCGGATGTCTGTCTTAGTACGTAGAGTAGAATCTTTTAATTCAACGGAGAGGCATTTACTTTTCTCCAGAAATAAATGCATCGCCGCATAAATATTTAAATTCTTCTTCTGTAGGATGTCTATAGTATTATGTAGAGATGAATCTTGTTCATTTTAACGGAGAGGCATTTACTTTTCCCCAGAAATAAATGCATCTCCGCATAAATATTTAATTTCTTCTTGTATCGGATGTCTGTCTTAGTACGTAGAGTGGAATCTTTTAATTCGACGGAGAGGCATTTATTTTTCTCCAGAAATAAATGCATCGCCGCATAAATATTTAAATTCCTCTTCTTTTGGATGTCTGTCGTATTATCTAGAGTGGATTCTTGATTATTACAACGGAGAGGCATTTACTTTTCTCCAGAAATAAATGCATCGCCGCATAAATATTTAAAATATTCTTCTGTAGGATGTCTGTAGTATTAAGTAGAGATGAATCTTGTTTATTTTAACGGAGAGGCATTTAATTTTCCTCAGAAATAAATGCATCGCCGCATAAATATTTAATTTCTTCTTGTACCGGATGTCTGGCTTAGTATGTAGAGCAGAATCTTTTAATTCAACGGAGAGGCATTTACTTTTCTCCAGAAATAAATGCATCGCCGCATAAATATTTAATTTCTTCTTGTACCGGATGTCTGGCTTAGTATGTAGAGCAGAATCTTTTAATTCAACGGAGAGGCAGTTACTTTTCTCCAGAAATAAATGCATCGCCGCATAAATATTTAATTTCTTCTTGTATCGGATGTCTGTCGTAGTATGTAGAGTAGAATCTTTTAATTCAACGGAGAGGCATTTACTTTTCTCCAGAAATAAATGCATCGCCGCATAAATATTTAAAATCTTCTTCTGTAGGATGTCTGTCGTATTATGTAGAGTGGAATCTAAATTATTTCAACGGAGAGGCATTTACTTTTCTCCAGAAATAAATGCATCGCCGCATTAATATATAAAATCTTCTTCTGTAGGATGTCTGTAGTATTAAGTAGAGATTAATCTTGTTTATTTTAACGGAGAGGCATTTACGTTTCTTCAGAAATAAATGCATCGCCGCATAAATATTTAAATTCTTCTTCTGTAGGATGTCTGTAGTATTAGGTAGAGATGAATCTTGTTTATTTTAACGGAGAGGCATTTAATTTTCCTCAGAAATAAATGCATCGCCGCATAAATATTTAATTTCTTCTTCTACCGGATGTCTGGCTTAGTATGTAGAGCAGAATCTTTTAATTCAACGGAGAGGCATTTACTTTTCTCCAGAAATAAATGCATCGCCGCATAAATATTTAAATTCTTCTTCTGTAGGATGTGTGTCGTATTATGAGAGATGAATCTTGTTTATTTTAACGGAGAGGCATTTACTTTCCCCCAGAAATAAATGTATCGCCGCATAAATATTTAATTTCTTCTTCTGTAGGATGTCTGTAGTATTATGTAGAGATGAATCTTGTTTATTTTAACGGGGAGGCATTTACTTTTCCCCAGAAATAAATGCATCGCCGCATAAATATTTAAATTCCTCTTCTATCGGATGTCTGGATCGTATTATGTAGAATGGAATCTAAATTATTTCAACGGAGAGGCATTTACTTTTCTCCAGAAATAAATGCATCGCCGCATAAATATTTAATTTCTTCTTCTGTAGGATGTCTGTAGTATTATGTAGAGATGAATCTTGTTTATTTTAACGGAGAGGCATTTACTTTTCCTCAGAAATAAATGCATCGCCGCATAAATATTTAATTTCTTCTTGTATCGGATGTCTGGCTTAGTATGTAGAGTAGAATCTTTTAATTCAACGGAGAGGCATTTACTTTTCTCCAGAAATAAGTGCATCGCCGCAAAAACATTTAAATTCTTCTTCTGTCGGATGTCCGTAGTATTATGTAGAGGTGAATCTTGTTTATTTTAACGGAGAGGCATTTACTTTTCCCAAGAAATAAATGCATCACCGCATAAATATTTAATGTATTCTTGTATCGGATGTCTGTCGTAGTATGTAGAGATGAATCTTGTTTATTTTAACGGAGAACCATTCACTTTTCTCCAGAAATAAATGCATCGCGGCATAAATATTTAAATTCCTCTTCTTTCGGATGTCTGTCGTATTATGTAGAGTGGAATCTTGATTACTTCAACGGAGAGGCATTTACTTTTCTCCAGAAATAAATGCATCGCCGCATAAATATTTAAAATCTTCTTCTGTAGGATGTCTGTAGTGTTATGTAGAGATGAATCCTGTTTATTTTAACGGAGACGCATTTACTTTTCTCCAGAAATAAATGCATCGCCGCATAAATATTTAAATTCTTCTTCTTTAGGATGTCTGTCGTAGTATGTAGAGATGAATCTTGTTTATTTTAACGGAGAGGCATTCACTTTTCCCCAGAAATAAATGCATCGCCGCATAAATATTTAATTTCTTCTTGTATCGGATGTCTGTCGTAGTATGTAGAGTAGAATCTTTTAATTCAACGGAGAGGCATTTACTTTTCTCCAGAAATAAATGCATCGCCGCATAAATATTTAAATTCTATTTCTGTAGGATGTCTGTAGTATTATGTATAGATGAATCTTGTTTATTTTAACGGAGAGGCATTTACTTTTCCCCAGAAATAAATGCATCGCCGCATAAATATTTAATTTCTTCTTGTATCGGATGTCTGTCGTAGTATGTAGAGTAGAATCTTTTAATTCAACGGAGAGGCATTTACTTTTCTCCAGAAATAAATGCATCGCCGCATAAATATTTAAATTCTTCTTGTATCGGATGTCTGTCTTAGTACGTAGAGTAGAATCTTTTAATTCAACGGAGAGGCATTTACTTTTCTCCAGAAATAAATGCATCGCCGCATAAATATTTAAATTCTTCTTCTGTAGGATGTCTATAGTATTATGTAGAGATGAATCTTGTTCATTTTAACGGAGAGGCATTTACTTTTCCCCAGAAATAAATGCATCTCCGCATAAATATTTAATTTCTTCTTGTATCGGATGTCTGTCTTAGTACGTAGAGTGGAATCTTTTAATTCGACGGAGAGGCATTTATTTTTCTCCAGAAATAAATGCATCGCCGCATAAATATTTAAATTCCTCTTCTTTTGGATGTCTGTCGTATTATCTAGAGTGGATTCTTGATTATTACAACGGAGAGGCATTTACTTTTCTCCAGAAATAAATGCATCGCCGCATAAATATTTAAAATATTCTTCTGTAGGATGTCTGTAGTATTAAGTAGAGATGAATCTTGTTTATTTTAACGGAGAGGCATTTAATTTTCCTCAGAAATAAATGCATCGCCGCATAAATATTTAATTTCTTCTTGTACCGGATGTCTGGCTTAGTATGTAGAGCAGAATCTTTTAATTCAACGGAGAGGCATTTACTTTTCTCCAGAAATAAATGCATCGCCGCATAAATATTTAATTTCTTCTTGTACCGGATGTCTGGCTTAGTATGTAGAGCAGAATCTTTTAATTCAACGGAGAGGCATTTACTTTTCTCCAGAAATAAATGCATCGCCGCATAAATATTTAATTTCTTCTTGTATCGGATGTCTGTCGTAGTATGTAGAGTAGAATCTTTTAATTCAACGGAGAGGCATTTACTTTTCTCCAGAAATAAATGCATCGCCGCATAAATATTTAAAATCTTCTTCTGTAGGATGTCTGTCGTATTATGTAGAGTGGAATCTAAATTATTTCAACGGAGAGGCATTTACTTTTCTCCAGAAATAAATGCATCGCCGCATTAATATATAAAATCTTCTTCTGTAGGATGTCTGTAGTATTAAGTAGAGATTAATCTTGTTTATTTTAACGGAGAGGCATTTACGTTTCTTCAGAAATAAATGCATCGCCGCATAAATATTTAAATTCTTCTTCTGTAGGATGTCTGTAGTATTAGGTAGAGATGAATCTTGTTTATTTTAACGGAGAGGCATTTAATTTTCCTCAGAAATAAATGCATCGCCGCATAAATATTTAATTTCTTCTTCTACCGGATGTCTGGCTTAGTATGTAGAGCAGAATCTTTTAATTCAACGGAGAGGCATTTACTTTTCTCCAGAAATAAATGCATCGCCGCATAAATATTTAAATTCTTCTTCTGTAGGATGTGTGTCGTATTATGAGAGATGAATCTTGTTTATTTTAACGGAGAGGCATTTACTTTCCCCCAGAAATAAATGTATCGCCGCATAAATATTTAATTTCTTCTTCTGTAGGATGTCTGTAGTATTATGTAGAGATGAATCTTGTTTATTTTAACGGGGAGGCATTTACTTTTCCCCAGAAATAAATGCATCGCCGCATAAATATTTAAATTCCTCTTCTATCGGATGTCTGGATCGTATTATGTAGAATGGAATCTAAATTATTTCAACGGAGAGGCATTTACTTTTCTCCAGAAATAAATGCATCGCCGCATAAATATTTAATTTCTTCTTCTGTAGGATGTCTGTAGTATTATGTAGAGATGAATCTTGTTTATTTTAACGGAGAGGCATTTACTTTTCCTCAGAAATAAATGCATCGCCGCATAAATATTTAATTTCTTCTTGTATCGGATGTCTGGCTTAGTATGTAGAGTAGAATCTTTTAATTCAACGGAGAGGCATTTACTTTTCTCCAGAAATAAGTGCATCGCCGCAAAAACATTTAAATTCTTCTTCTGTCGGATGTCCGTAGTATTATGTAGAGGTGAATCTTGTTTATTTTAACGGAGAGGCATTTACTTTTCCCAAGAAATAAATGCATCACCGCATAAATATTTAATGTATTCTTGTATCGGATGTCTGTCGTAGTATGTAGAGATGAATCTTGTTTATTTTAACGGAGAACCATTCACTTTTCTCCAGAAATAAATGCATCGCGGCATAAATATTTAAATTCCTCTTCTTTCGGATGTCTGTCGTATTATGTAGAGTGGAATCTTGATTACTTCAACGGAGAGGCATTTACTTTTCTCCAGAAATAAATGCATCGCCGCATAAATATTTAAAATCTTCTTCTGTAGGATGTCTGTAGTGTTATGTAGAGATGAATCCTGTTTATTTTAACGGAGACGCATTTACTTTTCTCCAGAAATAAATGCATCGCCGCATAAATATTTAAATTCTTCTTCTTTAGGATGTCTGTCGTAGTATGTAGAGATGAATCTTGTTTATTTTAACGGAGAGGCATTCACTTTTCCCCAGAAATAAATGCATCGCCGCATAAATATTTAATTTCTTCTTGTATCGGATGTCTGTCGTAGTATGTAGAGTAGAATCTTTTAATTCAACGGAGAGGCATTTACTTTTCTCCAGAAATAAATGCATCGCCGCATAAATATTTAAATTCTATTTCTGTAGGATGTCTGTAGTATTATGTATAGATGAATCTTGTTTATTTTAACGGAGAGGCATTTACTTTTCCCCAGAAATAAATGCATCGCCGCATAAATATTTAATTTCTTCTTGTATCGGATGTCTGTCGTAGTATGTAGAGTAGAATCTTTTAATTCAACGGAGAGGCATTTACTTTTCTCCAGAAATAAATGCATCGCCGCATAAATATTTAAATTCTTCTTCTGTAGGATGTCTATAGTATTATGTAGATATGAATCTTGTTCATTTTAACGGAGAGGCATTTACTTTTCCCCAGAAATAAATGCATCTCCGCATAAATATTTAATTTCTTCTTGTATCGGATGTCTGTCTTAGTACGTAGAGTGGAATCTTTTAATTCGACGGAGAGGCATTTATTTTTCTCCAGAAATAAATGCATCGCCGCATAAATATTTAAATTCCTCTTCTTTTGGATGTCTGTCGTATTATCTAGAGTGGATTCTTGATTATTACAACGGAGAGGCATTTACTTTTCTCCAGAAATAAATGCATCGCCGCATAAATATTTAAAATATTCTTCTGTAGGATGTCTGTAGTATTAAGTAGAGATGAATCTTGTTTATTTTAACGGAGAGGCATTTAATTTTCCTCAGAAATAAATGCATCGCCGCATAAATATTTAATTTCTTCTTGTACCGGATGTCTGGCTTAGTATGTAGAGCAGAATCTTTTAATTCAACGGAGAGGCATTTACTTTTCTCCAGAAATAAATGCATCGCCGCATAAATATTTAAATTCTTCTTCTGTAGGATGTCTGTAGTATTAGGTAGAGATGAATCTTGTTTATTTTAACGGAGAGGCATTTAATTTTCCTCAGAAATAAATGCATCGCCGCATAAATATTTAATTTCTTCTTGTACCGGATGTCTGGCTTAGTATGTAGAGCAGAATCTTTTAATTCAACGGAGAGGCATTTACTTTTCTCCAGAAATAAATGCATCGCCGCATAAATATTTAAATTCTTCTTCTGTAGGATGTGTGTCGTATTATGAGAGATGAATCTTGTTTATTTTAACGGAGAGGCATTTACTTTCCCCCAAAAATAAATGTATCGCCGCATAAATATTTAATTTCTTCTTCTGTAGGATGTCTGTAGTATTATGTAGAGATGAATCTTGTTTATTTTAACGGGGAGGCATTTACTTTTCCCCAGAAATAAATGCATCGCCGCATAAATATTTAAATTCGTCTTCTATCGGATGTCTGGATCGTATTAAGTAGAGATTAATCTTGTTTATTTCAACGGAGAGGCATTTACTTTTCTCCAGAAATAAATGCATCGCCGCATTAATATTTAAAATCTTCTTCTGTAGGATGTCTGTAGTATTAGGTAGAGATGAATCTTGTTTATTTTAACGGAGAGGCATTTACTTTTCCTCAGAAATAAATGCATCGCCGCATAAATATTTAATTTCTTCTTGTATCGGATGTCTGGCTTAGTATGTAGAGTAGAATCTTTTAATTCAACGGAGAGGCATCTACTTTTCTCCAGAAATAAATTCATCGCCGCAAAAACATTTAAATTCTTCTTCTGTCGGATGTCCGTAGTATTATGTAGAGGTGAATCTTCTTTATTTTAACGGAGAGGCATTTACTTTTCCCAAGAAATAAATGCATCACCGCATAAATATTTAATGTATTCTTGTATCGGATGTCTGTCGTAGTATGTAGAGATGAATCTTGTTTATTTTAACGGAGAACCATTCACTTTTCTCCAGAAATAAATGCATCGCGGCATAAATATTTAAATTCCTCTTCTTTCGGATGTCTGTCGTATTATGTAGAGTGGAATCTTGATTACTTCAACGGAGAGGCATTTACTTTTCTCCAGAAATAAATGCATCGCCGCATAAATATTTAAAATCTTCTTCTGTAGGATGTCTGTAGTGTTATGTAGAGATGAATCCTGTTTATTTTAACGGAGACGCATTTACTTTTCTCCAGAAATAAATGCATCGCCGCATAAATATTTAAATTCTTCTTCTTTAGGATGTCTGTCGTAGTATGTAGAGATGAATCTTGTTTATTTTAACGGAGAGGCATTCACTTTTCCCCAGAAATAAATGCATCGCCGCATAAAAATTTAATTTCTTCTTGTATCGGATGTCTGTCGTAGTATGTAGAGTAGAATCTTTTAATTCAACGGAGAGGCATTTACTTTTCTCCAGAAATAAATGCATCGCCGCATAAATATTTAAATTCCTCTTCTATCGGATGTCTGGATCGTATTATGTAGAGTGGAATCTAAATTATTTCAACGGAGAGGCATTTACTTTTCTCCAGAAATAAATGCATCGCCGCATTAATATTTAAAATCTTCTTCTGTAGGATGTCTGTAGTATTAAGTAGAGATTAATCTTGTTTATTTTAACGGAGAGGCATTTACTTTTCTCCAGAAATAAATGCATCGCCGCATAAATATTTAAATTATTCTTCTGTAGGATGTCTGTAGTATTAGGTAGAGATGAATCTTGTTTATTTTAAGGGAGAGGCATTTACTTTTCCTCAGAAATAAATGCATCGCCGCATAAATATTTAATTTCTTCTTGTATCGGATGTCTGGCTTAGTATGTAGAGTAGAATCTTTTAATTCAACGGAGAGGCATTTACTTTTCTCCAGAAATAAATGCATCGCCGCAAAAACATTTAAATTCTTCTTCTGTCGGATGTCCGTAGTATTATGTAGAGGTGAATCTTGTTTATTTTAACGGAGAGGCATTTACTTTTCCCAAGAAATAAATGCATCACCGCATAAATATTTAATGTATTCTTGTATCGGATGTCTGTCGTAGTATGTAGAGATGAATCTTGTTTATTTTAACGGAGAACCATTCACTTTTCTCCAGAAATAAATGCATCGCGGCATAAATATTTAAATTCCTCTTCTTTCGGATGTCTGTCGTATTATGTAGAGTGGAATCTTGATTACTTCAACGGAGAGGCATTTACTTTTCTCCAGAAATAAATGCATCGCCGCATAAATATTTAAAATCTTCTTCTGTAGGATGTCTGTAGTGTTATGTAGAGATGAATCCTGTTTATTTTAACGGAGACGCATTTACTTTTCTCCAGAAATAAATGCATCGCCGCATAAATATTTAAATTCTTCTTCTTTAGGATGTCTGTAGTATTATGTAGAGATGAATCCTGTTTATTTTAACGGAGACGCATTTACTTTTCACCAGAAATAAATGCATCAACGCATAAATATTTAAATTCGTCTTCTATCGGATGTCTGGATCGTATTATGTAGAGTGGAATCTAAATTATTTCAACGGAGAGGCATTTACTTTTCTCCAGAAATAAATGCATCGCCGCATAAATATTTAAATTCTTCTTCTGTAGGATGTCTGTAGTATTAGGTAGAGATGAATCTTGTTTATTTTAACGGAGAGGCATTTACTTTTCCTCAGAAATAAATGCATCGCCGCATAAATATTTAATTTCTTCTTGTATCGGATGTCTGGCTTAGTATGTAGAGTAGAATCTTTTAATTCAACGGAGAGGCATTTACTTTTCTCCAGAATTAAATGCATCGCCGCAAAAACATTTAAATTCTTCTTCTGTCGGATGTCCGTAGTATTATGTAGAGGTGAATCTTCTTTATTTTAACGGAGAGGCATTTACTTTTCCCAAGAAATAAATGCATCACCGCATAAATATTTAATGTATTCTTGTATCGGATGTCTGTCGTAGTATGTAGAGATGAATCTTGTTTATTTTAACGGAGAACCATTCACTTTTCTCCAGAAATAAATGCATCGCGGCATAAATATTTAAATTCCTCTTCTTTCGGATGTCTGTCGTATTATGTAGAGTGGAATCTTGATTACTTCAACGGAGAGGCATTTACTTTTCTCCAGAAATAAATGCATCGCCGCATAAATATTTAAAATCTTCTTCTGTAGGATGTCTGTAGTGTTATGTAGAGATGAATCCTGTTTATTTTAACGGAGACGCATTTACTTTTCTCCAGAAATAAATGCATCGCCGCATAAATATTTAAATTCTTCTTCTTTAGGATGTCTGTCGTAGTATGTAGAGATGAATCTTGTTTATTTTAACGGAGAGGCATTCACTTTTCCCCAGAAATAAATGCATCGCCGCATAAATATTTATTTTCTTCTTGTATCGGATGTCTGTCGTAGTATGTAGAGTAGAATCTTTTAATTCAACGGAGAGGCATTTACTTTTCTCCAGAAATAAATGCATCGCCGCATAAATATTTAAATTCCTCTTCTATCGGATGTCTGGATCGTATTATGTAGAGTGGAATCTAAATTATTTCAACGGAGAGGCATTTACTTTTCTCCAGAAATAAATGCATCGCCGCATTAATATTTAAAATCTTCTTCTGTAGGATGTCTGTAGTATTAACTAGAGATTAATCTTGTTTATTTTAACGGAGAGGCATTTACTTTTCTCCAGAAATAAATGCATCGCCGCATAAATATTTAAATTATTCTTCTGTAGGATGTCTGTAGTATTAGGTAGAGATGAATCTTGTTTATTTTAAGGGAGAGGCATTTACTTTTCCTCAGAAATAAATGCATCGCCGCATAAATATTTAATTTCTTCTTGTATCGGATGTCTGGCTTAGTATGTAGAGTAGAATCTTTTAATTCAACGGAGAGGCATTTACTTTTCTCCAGAAATAAATGCATCGCCGCAAAAACATTTAAATTCTTCTTCTGTCGGATGTCCGTAGTATTATGTAGAGGTGAATCTTGTTTATTTTAACGGAGAGGCATTTACTTTTCCCAAGAAATAAATGCATCACCGCATAAATATTTAATGTATTCTTGTATCGGATGTCTGTCGTAGTATGTAGAGATGAATCTTGTTTATTTTAACGGAGAACCATTCACTTTTCTCCAGAAATAAATGCATCGCGGCATAAATATTTAAATTCCTCTTCTTTCGGATGTCTGTCGTATTATGTAGAGTGGAATCTTGATTACTTCAACGGAGAGGCATTTACTTTTCTCCAGAAATAAATGCATCGCCGCATAAATATTTAAAATCTTCTTCTGTAGGATGTCTGTAGTGTTATGTAGAGATGAATCCTGTTTATTTTAACGGAGACGCATTTACTTTTCTCCAGAAATAAATGCATCGCCGCATAAATATATAATTCTTCTTCTTTAGGATGTCTGTCGTAGTATGTAGAGATGAATCTTGTTTATTTTAACGGAGAGGCATTCACTTTTCCCCAGAAATAAATGCATCGCCGCATAAATATTTAATTTCTTCTTGTATCGGATGTCTGTCGTAGTATGTAGAGTAGAATCTTTTAATTCAACGGAGAGGCATTTACTTTTCTCCAGAAATAAAAGCATCGCCGCATAAATATTTAAATTCTATTTCTGTAGGATGTCTGTAGTATTATGTATAGATGAATCTTGTTTATTTTAACGGAGAGGCATTTACTTTTCCCCAGAAATAAATGCATCGCCGCATAAATATTTAATTTCTTCTTGTATCGGATGTCTGTCTTAGTACGTAGAGTAGAATCTTTTAATTCAACGGAGAGGCATTTACTTTTCTCCAGAAATAAATGCATCGCCGCATAAATATTTAAATTCTTCTTCTGTAGGATGTCTATAGTATTATGTAGAGATGAATCTTGTTCATTTTAACGGAGAGGCATTTACTTTTCCCCAGAAATAAATGCATCTCCGCATAAATATTTAATTTCTTCTTGTATCGGATGTCTGTCTTAGTACGTAGAGTGGAATCTTTTAATTCGACGGAGAGGCATTTATTTTTCTCCAGAAATAAATGCATCGCCGCATAAATATTTAAATTCCTCTTCTTTTGGATGTCTGTCGTATTATCTAGAGTGGATTCTTGATTATTACAACGGAGAGGCATTTACTTTTCTCCAGAAATAAATGCATCGCCGCATAAATATTTAAAATATTCTTCTGTAGGATGTCTGTAGTATTAAGTAGAGATTAATCTTGTTTATTTTAACGGAGAGGCATTTACGTTTCTCCAGAAATAAATGCATCGCCGCATAAATATTTAAATTCTTCTTCTGTAGGATGTCTGTAGTATTAGGTAGAGATGAATCTTGTTTATTTTAACGGAGAGGCATTTAATTTTCCTCAGAAATAAATGCATCGCCGCATAAATATTTAATTTCTTCTTGTACCGGATGTCTGGCTTAGTATGTAGAGCAGAATCTTTTAATTCAACGGAGAGGCATTTACTTTTCTCCAGAAATAAATGCATCGCCGCATAAATATTTAAATTCTTCTTCTGTAGGATGTGTGTCGTATTATGAGAGATGAATCTTGTTTATTTTAACGGAGAGGCATTTACTTTCCCCCAGAAATAAATGTATCGCCGCATAAATATTTAATTTATTCTTCTGTAGGATGTCTGTAGTATTATGTAGAGATGAATCTTGTTTATTTTAACGGGGAGGCATTTACTTTTCCCCAGAAATAAATGCATCGCCGCATAAATATTTAAATTCTTCTTCTGTAGGATGTCTGTAGTATTAGGTAGAGATGAATCTTGTTTATTTTAACGGAGAGGCATTTACTTTTCCTCAGAAATAAATGCATCGCCGCATAAATATTTAATTTCTTCTTGTATCGGATGTCTGGCTTAGTATGTAGAGTAGAATCTTTTAATTCAACGGAGAGGCATTTACTTTTCTCCAGAAATAAATGCATCGCCGCAAAAACATTTAAATTCTTCTTCTGTCGGATGTCCGTAGTATTATGTAGAGGTGAATCTTCTTTATTTTAACGGAGAGGCATTTAATTTTCCCAAGAAATAAATGCATCACCGCATAAATATTTAATGTATTCTTGTATCGGATGTCTGTAGTGTTATGTAGAGATGAATCCTGTTTATTTTAACGGAGACGCATTTACTTTTCTCCAGAAATAAATGCATCGCCGCATAAATATTTAAATTCTTCTTCTTTAGGATGTCTGTCGTAGTATGTAGAGATGAATCTTGTTTATTTTAACGGAGAGGCATTCACTTTTCCCCAGAAATAAATGCATCGCCGCATAAATATTTAATTTCTTCTTGTATCGGATGTCTGTCGTAGTATGTAGAGTAGAATCTTTTAATTCAACGGAGAGGCATTTACTTTTCTCCAGAAATAAATGCATCGCCGCATAAATATTTAAATTCCTCTTCTATCGGATGTCTGGATCGTATTATGTAGAGTGGAATCTAAATTATTTCAACGGAGAGGCATTTACTTTTCTCCAGAAATAAATGCATCGCCGCATTAATATTTAAAATCTTCTTCTGTAGGATGTCTGTAGTATTAAGTAGAGATTAATCTTGTTTATTTTAACGGAGAGGCATTTACTTTTCTCCAGAAATAAATGCATCGCCGCATAAATATTTAAATTATTTTTCTGTAGGATGTCTGTAGTATTAGGTAGAGATGAATCTTGTTTATTTTAAGGGAGAGGCATTTACTTTTCCTCAGAAATAAATGCATCGCCGCATAAATATTTAATTTCTTCTTGTATCGGATGTCCGTAGTATGATGTAGAGGTGAATCTTGTTTATTTTAACGGAGAGGCATTTACTTTTCCCAAGAAATAAATGCATCACCGCATAAATATTTAATGTATTCTTGTATCGGATGTCTGTCGTAGTATGTAGAGATGAATCTTGTTTATTTTAACGGAGGACTATTCACTTTTCTCCAGAAATAAATGCATCGCGGCATAAATATTTAAATTCCTCTTCTTTCGGATGTCTGTCTGTCGTATTTTGTAGAGTGGAATCTTGATTACTTCAACGGAGAGGCATTTACTTTTCTCCAGAAATAAATGCATCGCCGCATAAATATTTAAAATCTTCTTCTGTAGGATGTCTGTAGTGTTATGTAGAGATGAATCCTGTTTATTTTAACGGAGATGCATTTACTTTTCTCCAGAAATAAATGCATCGCCGCATAAATATTTGAATTCTTCTTCTTTAGGATGTCTGTAGTATTACGTAGAGATGAATCTTGTTTATTTTAACGGAGAGGCATTTACTTTTCTCCAGAAATAAATGCATCGCCGCATAAATATTTAAATTCTATTTCTGTAGGATGTCTTTAGTATTATGTATAGATGAATCTTGTTTATTTTAACGGAGAGGCATTTACTTTTCCCCAGAAATAAATGCATCGCCGCATAAATATTTAATTTCTTCTTGTATCGGATGTCTGTCTTAGTACGTAGAGTAGAATCTTTTAATTCAACGGAGAGGCATTTACTTTTCTCCAGAAATAAATGCATCGCCGCATAAATATTTAAATTCTTCTTCTGTAGGATGTCTGTAGTATTACGTAGAGATGAATCTTGTTTATTTTAACGGAGAGGCATTTACTTTTCTCCAGAAATAAATGCATCGCCGCATAAATATTTAAATTCTATTTCTGTAGGATGTCTTTAGTATTATGTATAGATGAATCTTGTTTATTTTAACGGAGAGGCATTTACTTTTCCCCAGAAATAAATGCATCGCCGCATAAATATTTAATTTCTTCTTGTATCGGATGTCTGTCTTAGTACGTAGAGTGGAATCTTTTAATTCGACGGAGAGGCATTTATTTTTCTCCAGAAATAAATGCATCGCCGCATAAATATTTAAATTCCTCTTCTTTTGGATGTCTGTCGTATTATCTAGAGTGGATTCTTGATTATTTCAACGGAGAGGCATTTACTTTTCTCCAGAAATAAATGCATCGCCGCATAAATATTTAAAATCTTCTTCTGTCGGATGTCTGTAGTATTATGTAGAGATGAATCTTGTTTATTTTAACGGAGAGGCATTTACTTTTTTCCAGAAATAAATGCATCGCCGCATAAATATTAAATTTCCTCTTGTATCGGATCTCTGTCGTAGTATGTAGAGTGGAATCTTTTAATTCGACGGAGAGGCATCTCCGACTTTTCTCCAGAAATAAATGCATCGCCGCATAAATATTTAATTTCTTCTTGTATCGGATGTCTGTCTTAGTATGTAGAGATGAATCTTGTTTATTTTAACGGAGAGGCATTTACTTTTCTCCAGAAATAAATGCATCGCCGCATAATTATTTAAATTCTTCTTCTGTCGGATGTCTGTAGTATTATGTAGAGATGAATCTTTTAATTCGACGGAGAGGCTTTTACTTTTCTCCAGAAATAAATTCGTTGCCGTATAAATATTTAATTTCTTCTTGTATCGGATGTCTGTCGTAGTAAGTAGAGATGAATCTTGTTTATTTTAACGGAGAGGCATTCACTTTTCCCCAGAAATAAACGCATCGCCGCATAAATATTTAATTTCTTCTTTATCGGATGTCTGAAGTATTATGTAGAGATGAATATTGTTTATTTTAACGGAGAGGCATTTACTTTTCCCCAGAAATAAATGCATCGCCGCATAAATATTTAATTTCTTCTTGTATCGGATGTCTGTCTTAGTACGTAGAGTATACTCTTTTAATTCAACGGAGAGGCATTTACTTTTCTCCAGAAATAAATGCATCGCCGCATAAATATTTAAATTCTTCTTTGTCGGATGTCCGTAGTATTATGTAGAGATGAATCTTGTTTATTTTAACGGAGAGGCATTTATTTTTCCCAAGAAATAAATGCATCACCGTATAAATATTTAATGTCTTCTTGTATCGGATGTCTGTCGTAGTATGTGGAGATGAATCTTGTTTATTTTAACGGAGAGGTATTCACTTTTCCCCAGAAATAAATGCATCGCCGCATAAATATTTAATTTCTTCTTCTGTAGGATGTCTGTAGTATTATGTAGAGATGAATCTTGTTTATTTTAACGCAGAGGCATTTACTTTTCCCCAGAAATAAATGCATCGCCGCATAAATATTTAAATTCTTCTTCTGTCGGATGTCTGTAGTATTATGTAGAGATGAATCTTGTTTATTTTAACGGAGAGGCTTTTACTTTTCTCCACAAATAAATGCATCGCCGCATAAATATTTAATTTCCTCTTGTATCGGATCTCTGTCGTAGTATGTAGAGTGGAATCTTTCAATTCGACGGAGAGGCATTTACTTTTCTCCAGAAATAAATGCATCGCCGCATAAATATTTAATTTCTTCTTGTATCGGATGTCTGTCTTAGTATGTAGAGTAGAATATTTTAATTCAACGGAGAGGCATTTACTTTTCTCCAGAAATAAATGCATCGCCGCATAAATATTTAATTTCTTTTTATATCGGATGTCTGTCGTAGTAAGTAGAGATGAATCTTGTTTATTTTAACGGAGAGGCATTCACTTTTCCCGAGAAATAAACGCATCGCCGCATAAATATTTAATTTCTTCTTGTATCGGATGTCTGTAGTATTATGTAGAGATGAATCTTGTTTATTTTAACGGAGAGGCATTTACTTTTCCCCAGAAATAAATGCATCGCCGCATAAATATTTAATTTCTTCTTGTATCGGATGTCTGTCTTAGTACGTAGAGTAGAATCTTTTAATTCAACGGAGAGGCATTTACTTTTCTCCAGAAATAAATGCATCGCCGCATAAATATTTAAATTCTTCTTCTGTCGGATGTCCGTAGTATTATGTAGAGATGAATCTTGTTTATTTTAACGGAGAGGCATTTACTTTTCCCAAGAAATAAATGCATCACCGTATAAATATTTAATGTCTTCTTGTATCGGATGTCTGTCGTAGTATGTGGTGATGAATCTTGTTTATTTTAACGGAGAGGCATTCACTTTTCCCCAGAAATAAATGCATCGCCGCATAAATATTTAATTTCTTCTTCTGTAGGATGTCTGTAGTATTATGTAGAGATGAATCTTCTTAATTTAAAGGAGAGGCATTTCCTTTTCTCCAGAAATAAATGCATCGCCGCAAAAACATTTAAATTCTTCTTCTGTCGGATGTCCGTAGTATGATGTAGAGGTGAATCTTGTTTATTTTAACGGAGAGGCATTTACTTTTCCCAAGAAATAAATGCATCACCGCATAAATATTTAATGTATTCTTGTATCGGATGTCTGTCGTAGTATGTAGAGATGAATCTTGTTTATTTTAACGGAGAACCATTCACTTTTCTCCAGAAATAAATGCATCGCGGCATAAATATTTAAATTCCTCTTCTTTCGGATGTCTGTCGTATTATGTAGAGTGGAATCTTGATTACTTCAACGGAGAGGCATTTACTTTTCTCCAGAAATAAATGCATCGCCGCATAAATATTTAAAATCTTCTTCTGTAGGATGTCTGTAGTGTTATGTAGAGATGAATCCTGTTTATTTTAACGGAGACGCATTTACTTTTCTCCAGAAATAAATGCATCGCCGCATAAATATTTGAATTCTTCTTCTTTAGGATGTCTGTAGTATTACGTAGAAATGAATCTTGTTTTTTTTAACGGAGAGGCATTTACTTTTCTCCAGAAATAAATGCATCGCCGCATAAATATTTAAATTCTATTTCTGTAGGATGTCTGTAGTATTATGTATAGATGAATCTTGTTTATTTTAACGGAGAGGCATTTACTTTTCCCCAGAAATAAATGCATCGCCGCATAAATATTTAATTTCTTCTTGTATCGGATGTCTGTCTTAGTACGTAGAGTAGAATCTTTTAATTCAACGGAGAGGCATTTACTTTTCTCCAGAAATAAATGCATCGCCGCATAAATATTTAAATTCTTCTTCTGTAGGATATCTGTAGTATTATGTAGAGATGAATCTTGTTCATTTTAACGGAGAGGCATTTACTTTTCCCCAGAAATAAATGCATCTCCGCATAAATATTTAATTTCTTCTTGTATCGGATGTCTGTCTTAGTACGTAGAGTGGAATCTTTTAATTCGACGGAGAGGCATTTATTTTTCTCCAGAAATAAATGCATCGCCGCATAAATATTTAAATTCCTCTTCTTTTGGATGTCTGTCGTATTATCTAGAGTGGATTCTTGATTATTTCAACGGAGAGGCATTTACTTTTCTCCAGAAATAAATGCATCGCCGCATAAATATTTAAAATCTTCTTCTGTCGGATGTCTGTAGTATTATGTAGAGATGAATCTTGTTTATTTTAACGGAGAGGCATTTACTTTTTTCCAGAAATAAATGCATCGCCGCATAAATATTTAATTTCCTCTTGTATCGGATCTCTGTCGTAGTATGTAGAGTGGAATCTTTTAATTCGACGGAGAGGCATCGCCGACTTTTCTCCAGAAATAAATGCATCGCCGCATAAATATTTAATTTCTTCTTGTATCGGATGTCTGTCTTAGTATGTAGAGATGAATCTTGTTTATTTTAACGGAGAGGCATTTACTTTTCTCCAGAAATAAATGCATCGCCGCATAATTATTTAAATTCTTCTTCTGTCGGATGTCTGTAGTATTATGTAGAGATGAATCTTTTAATTCGACGGAGAGGCTTTTACTTTTCTCCAGAAATAAATTCGTTGCCGCATAAATATTTAATTTCTTCTTGTATCGGATGTCTGTCGTAGTAAGTAGAGATGAATCTTGTTTATTTTAACGGAGAGGCATTCACTTTTCCCCAGAAATAAACGCATCGCCGCATAAATATTTAATTTCTTCTTTATCGGATGTCTGCAGTATTATGTAGAGATGAATCTTGTTTATTTTAACGGAGAGGCATTTACTTTTCCCCAGAAATAAATGCATCGCCGCATATATATTTAATTTCTTCTTGTATCGGATGTCTGTCTTAGTACGTAGAGTATACTCTTTTAATTCAACGGAGAGGCATTTACTTTTCTCCAGAAATAAATGCATCGCCGCATAAATATTTAAATTCTTCTTTGTCGGATGTCCGTAGTATTATGTAGAGATGAATCTTGTTTATTTTAACGGAGAGGCATTTACTTTTCCCAAGAAATAAATGCATCACCGTATAAATATTTAATGTCTTCTTGTATCGGATGTCTGTCGTAGTATGTGGAGATGAATCTTGTTTATTTTAACGGAGAGGTATTCACTTTTCCCCAGAAATAAATGCATCGCCGCATAAATATTTAATTTCTTCTTCTGTAGGATGTCTGTAGTATTATGTAGAGATGAATCTTGTTTATTTTAACGGAGAGGCATTTACTTTTCCCCAGAAATAAATGCATCGCCGCATAAATATTTAAATTCTTCTTCTGTCGGATGTCTGTAGTATTATGTAGAGATGAATCTTGTTTATTTTAACGGAGAGGCTTTTACTTTTCTCCAAAAATAAATGCATCGCCGCATAAATATTTAATTTCCTCTTGTATCGGATCTCTGTCGTAGTATGTAGAGTGGAATCTTTCAATTCGACGGAGAGGCATTTACTTTTCTCCAGAAATAAATGCATCGCCGCATAAATATTTAATTTCTTCTTGTATCGAATGTCTATCTTAGTATGTAGAGTAGAATATTTTAATTCAACGGAGAGGCATTTACTTTTCTCCAGAAATAAATGCATCGCCGCATAAATATTTAATTTCTTTTTATATCGGATGTCTGTCGTAGTAAGTAGAGATGAATCTTGTTTATTTTAACGGAGAGGCATTCACTTTTCCCGAGAAATAAACGCATCGCCGCATAAATATTTAATTTCTTCTTGTATCGGATGTCTGTAGTATTATGTAGAGATGAATCTTGTTTATTTTAACGGAGAGGCATTTACTTTTCCCCAGAAATAAATGCATCGCCGCATAAATATTTAATTTCTTCTTGTATCGGATGTCTGTCTTAGTACGTAGAGTAGAATCTTTTAATTCAACGGAGAGGCATTTACTTTTCTCCAGAAATAAATGCATCGCCGCATAAATATTTAAATTCTTCTTCTGTCGGATGTCCGTAGTATTATGTAGAGATGAATCTTGTTTATTTTAACGGAGAGGCATTTACTTTTCCCAAGAAATAAATGCATCACCGTATAAATATTTAATGTCTTCTTGTATCGGATGTCTGTCGTAGTATGTGGAGATGAATCTTGTTTATTTTAACGGAGAGGCATTCACTTTTCCCCAGAAATAAATGCATCGCCGCATAAATATTTAATTTCTTCTTCTGTAGGATGTCTGTAGTATTATGTAGAGATGAATCTTCTTTATTTTAACGGAGAGGCATTTACTTTTCTCCACAAATAAATGCATCGCCGCATAAATATTTAATTTCCTCTTGTATCGGATCTCTGTCGTAGTATGTAGAGAGGAATCTTTCAATTCGACGGAGATGCATTTATTTTTCTCCAGAAATAAATGCATCGCCGCATAAATATTTAATTTCTTCTTGTATCGGATGTCTGTCTTTGTATGTAGAGTAGAATCTTTTAATTCAATGGAGAGGCATTTACTTTTCTCCAGAAATACATGCACCGCCGCATAAATATTTAAATTCTTCTGTCGGATGTCCGTAGTATTATGTAGAGATGAATCTTGTTTATTTGAATGGAGACGCATTTACTTTTCCCCAGAAATAAATGCATCGCCGCATAAATATTTAATTTTTTCTTGTATCGCATGTCTGTCGTAGTATGTAGAGTGGAATGTTTTAATTCAAAGGAGAGGCATTTACTTTTCTCCAGAAATAAATGCATCGCCGCATAAATATTTAAATTCATTTTCTGTAGGATGTCTGTCGTATTATGTAGAGTGAATCTTGTTAATTTCAACGGAGAGGAGTTTACTTTTCTCCAGAAATAAATGCATCGCCGCATAAATATTTAAATTCCTCTTCTTTTGGATGTCTGTCGTATTATCTAGAGTGGATTCTTGATTATTTCAACGGAGAGGCATTTACTTTTCTCCAGAAATAAATGCATCGCCGCATAAATATTTAAAATCTTCTTCTGTAGGATGTCTGTAGTATTATGTAGAGATGAATCCTGTTTATTTTAACGTTGACGCATTTACTTTTCTCCAGAAATAAATGCATCGCCGATTAAATATTTAAATACTTCTTCTGTAGGATATCTGTAGTATTATGTAGAGATGAATCTTGTTTATTTTAACGGAGAGACATTTTCTTTTTTCCAGAAATAAATGCATCGCCGCATAAATATTTAATTTCCTCTTGTATCGGATCTCTGTCGTAGTATGTAGAGTGGAATCTTTTAATTCGACGGAGAGGCATCTCCGACTTTTCTCCAGAAATAAATGCATCGCCGCATAAATATTTAATTTCTTCTTGTATCGGATGTCTGTCTTAGTATGTAGAGATGAATCTTGTTTATTTTAACGGAGAGGCATTTACTTTTCTCCAGAAATAAATGCATCGCCGCATAATTATTTAAATTCTTCTTCTGTCGGATGTCTGTAGTATTATGTAGAGATGAATCTTTTAATTCGACGGAGAGGATTTTACTTTTCTCCAGAAATAAATTCGTTGCCGTATAAATATTTAATTTCTTCTTGTATCGGATGTCTGTCGTAGTAAGTAGAGATGAATCTTGTTTATTTTAACGGAGAGGCATTCACTTTTCCCCAGAAATAAACGCATCGCCGCATAAATATTTAATTTCTTCTTTATCGGATGTCTGAAGTATTATGTAGAGATGAATATTGTTTATTTTAACGGAGAGGCATTTACTTTTCCCCAGAAATAAATGCATCGCCGCATAAATATTTAATTTCTTCTTGTATCGGATGTCTGTCTTAGTACGTAGAGTATACTCTTTTAATTCAACGGAGAGGCATTTACTTTTCTCCAGAAATAAATGCATCGCCGCATAAATATTTAAATTCTTCTTTGTCGGATGTCCGTAGTATTATGTAGAGATGAATCTTGTTTATTTTAACGGAGAGGCATTTATTTTTCCCAAGAAATAAATGCATCACCGTATAAATATTTAATGTCTTCTTGTATCGGATGTCTGTCGTAGTATGTGGAGATGAATCTTGTTTATTTTAACGGAGAGGTATTCACTTTTCCCCAGAAATAAATGCATCGCCGCATAAATATTTAATTTCTTCTTCTGTAGGATGTCTGTAGTATTATGTAGAGATGAATCTTGTTTATTTTAACGCAGAGGCATTTACTTTTCCCCAGAAATAAATGCATCGCCGCATAAATATTTAAATTCTTCTTCTGTCGGATGTCTGTAGTATTATGTAGAGATGAATCTTGTTTATTTTAACGGAGAGGCTTTTACTTTTCTCCACAAATAAATGCATCGCCGCATAAATATTTAATTTCCTCTTGTATCGGATCTCTGTCGTAGTATGTAGAGTGGAATCTTTCAATTCGACGGAGAGGCATTTACTTTTCTCCAGAAATAAATGCATCGCCGCATAAATATTTAATTTCTTCTTGTATCGGATGTCTGTCTTAGTATGTAGAGTAGAATATTTTAATTCAACGGAGAGGCATTTACTTTTCTCCAGAAATAAATGCATCGCCGCATAAATATTTAATTTCTTTTTATATCGGATGTCTGTCGTAGTAAGTAGAGATGAATCTTGTTTATTTTAACGGAGAGGCATTCACTTTTCCCGAGAAATAAACGCATCGCCGCATAAATATTTAATTTCTTCTTGTATCGGATGTCTGTAGTATTATGTAGAGATGAATCTTGTTTATTTTAACGGAGAGGCATTTACTTCTCCCCAGAAATAAATGCATCGCCGCATAAATATTTAATTTCTTCTTGTATCGGATGTCTGTCTTAGTACGTAGAGTAGAATCTTTTAATTCAACGGAGAGGCATTTACTTTTCTCCAGAAATAAATGCATCGCCGCATAAATATTTAAATTCTTCTTCTGTCGGATGTCCGTAGTATTATGTAGAGATGAATCTTGTTTATTTTAACGGAGAGGCATTTACTTTTCCCAAGAAATAAATGCATCACCGTATAAATATTTAATGTCTTCTTGTATCGGATGTCTGTCGTAGTATGTGGAGATGAATCTTGTTTATTTTAACGGAGAGGCATTCACTTTTCCCCAGAAATAAATGCATCGCCGCATAAATATTTAATTTCTTCTTCTGTAGGATGTCTGTAGTATTATGTAGGGATGAATCTTCTTAATTTAACGGAGAGGCATTTACTTTTCTCCAGAAATAAATGCATCGCCGCAAAAACATTTAAATTCTTCTTCTGTCGGATGTCCGTAGTATGATGTAGAGGTGAATCTTGTTTATTTTAACGGAGAGGCATTTACTTTTCCCAAGAAATAAATGCATCACCGCATAAATATTTAATGTATTCTTGTATCGGATGTCTGTCGTAGTATGTAGAGATGAATCTTGTTTATTTTAACGGAGGACTATTCACTTTTCTCCAGAAATAAATGCATCGCGGCATAAATATTTAAATTCCTCTTCTTTCGGATGTCTGTCTGTCGTATTTTGTAGAGTGGAATCTTGATTACTTCAACGGAGAGGCATTTACTTTTCTCCAGAAATAAATGCATCGCCGCATAAATATTTAAAATCTTCTTCTGTAGGATGTCTGTAGTGTTATGTAGAGATGAATCCTGTTTATTTTAACGGAGATGCATTTACTTTTCTCCAGAAATAAATGCATCGCCGCATAAATATTTGAATTCTTCTTCTTTAGGATGTCTGTAGTATTACGTAGAGATGAATCTTGTTTATTTTAACGGAGAGGCATTTACTTTTCTCCAGAAATAAATGCATCGCCGCATAAATATTTAAATTCTATTTCTGTAGGATGTCTTTAGTATTATGCATAGATGAATCTTGTTTATTTTAACGGAGAGGCATTTACTTTTCCCTAGAAATAAATGCATCGCCGCATAAATATTTAATTTCTTCTTGTATCGGATGTCTGTCTTAGTACGTAGAGTAGAATCTTTTAATTCAACGGAGAGGCATTTACTTTTCTCCAGAAATAAATGCATCGCCGCATAAATATTTAAATTCTTCTTCTGTAGGATGTCTGTAGTATTATGTAGAGATGAATCTTGTTCATTTTAACGGAGAGGCATTTACTTTTCCCCAGAAATAAATGCATCTCCGCATAAATATTTAATTTCTTCTTTATCGGATGTCTGAAGTATTATGTAGAGATGAATATTGTTTATTTTAACGGAGAGGCATTTACTTTTCCCCAGAAATAAATGCATCGCCGCATAAATATTTAATTTCTTCTTGTATCGGATGTCTGTCTTAGTACGTAGAGTATACTCTTTTAATTCAACGGAGAGGCATTTACTTTTCTCCAGAAATAAATGCATCGCCGCATAAATATTTAAATTCTTCTTTGTCGGATGTCCGTAGTATTATGTAGAGATGAATCTTGTTTATTTTAACGGAGAGGCATTTATTTTTCCCAAGAAATAAATGCATCACCGTATAAATATTTAATGTCTTCTTGTATCGGATGTCTGTCGTAGTATGTGGAGATGAATCTTGTTTATTTTAACGGAGAGGTATTCACTTTTCCCCAGAAATAAATGCATCGCCGCATAAATATTTAATTTCTTCTTCTGTAGGATGTCTGTAGTATTATGTAGAGATGAATCTTGTTTATTTTAACGCAGAGGCATTTACTTTTCCCCAGAAATAAATGCATCGCCGCATAAATATTTAAATTCTTCTTCTGTCGGATGTTTGTAGTATTATGTAGAGATGAATCTTGTTTATTTTAACGGAGAGGCTTTTACTTTTCTCCACAAATAAATGCATCGCCGCATAAATATTTAATTTCCTCTTGTATCGGATCTCTGTCGTAGTATGTAGAGTGGAATCTTTCAATTCGACGGAGAGGCATTTACTTTTCTCCAGAAATAAATGCATCGCCGCATAAATATTTAATTTCTTCTTGTATCGGATGTCTGTCTTAGTATGTAGAGTAGAATATTTTAATTCAACGGAGAGGCATTTACTTTTCTCCAGAAATAAATGCATCGCCGCATAAATATTTAATTTCTTTTTATATCGGATGTCTGTCGTAGTAAGTAGAGATGAATCTTGTTTATTTTAACGGAGAGGCATTTACTTTTCCCCAGAAATAAATGCATCGCCGCATAAATATTTAATTTCTTCTTGTATCGGTATGTCTGTCTTAGTACGTAGAGTAGAATCTTTTAATTCAACGGAGAGGCATTTACTTTTCTCCAGAAATAAATGCATCGCCGCATAAATATTTAAATTCTTCTTCTGTCGGATGTCCGTAGTATTATGTAGAGATGAATCTTGTTTATTTTAACGGAGAGGCATTTACTTTTCCCAAGAAATAAATGCATCACCGTATAAATATTTAATGTCTTCTTGTATCGGATGTCTGTCGTAGTATGTGGAGATGAATCTTGTTTATTTTAACGGAGAGGCATTCACTTTTCCCCAGAAATAAATGCATCGCCGCATAAATATTTAATTTCTTCTTCTGTAGGATGTCTGTAGTATTATGTAGAGATGAATCTTCTTAATTTAACGGAGAGGCATTTACTTTTCTCCAGAAATAAATGCATCGCCGCAAAAACATTTAAATTCTTCTTCTGTCGGATGTCCGTAGTATGATGTAGAGGTGAATCTTGTTTATTTTAACGGAGAGGCATTTACTTTTCCCAAGAAATAAATGCATCACCGCATAAATATTTAATGTATTCTTGTATCGGATGTCTGTCGTAGTATGTAGAGATGAATCTTGTTTATTTTAACGGAGAACCATTCACTTTTCTCCAGAAATAAATGCATCGCGGCATAAATATTTAAATTCCTCTTCTTTCGGATGTCTGTCGTATTATGTAGAGTGGAATCTTGATTACTTCAACGGAGAGGCATTTACTTTTCTCCAGAAATAAATGCATCGCCGCATAAATATTTAAAATCTTCTTCTGTAGGATGTCTGTAGTGTTATGTAGAGATGAATCCTGTTTATTTTAACGGAGACGCATTTACTTTTCTCCAGAAATAAATGCATCGCCGCATAAATATTTGAATTCTTCTTCTTTAGGATGTCTGTAGTATTACGTAGAAATGAATCTTGTTTTTTTTAACGGAGAGGCATTTAATTTTCTCCAGAAATAAATGCATCGCCGCATAAATATTTAAATTCTATTTCTGTAGGATGTCTGTAGTATTATGTATAGATGAATCTTGTTTATTTTAACGGAGAGGCATTTACTTTTCCCCAGAAATAAATGCATCGCCGCATAAATATTTAATTTCTTCTTGTATCGGATGTCTGTCTTAGTACGTAGAGTAGAATCTTTTAATTCAACGGAGAGGCATTTACTTTTCTCCAGAAATAAATGCATCGCCGCATAAATATTTAAATTCTTCTTCTGTAGGATATCTGTAGTATTATGTAGAGATGAATCTTGTTCATTTTAACGGAGAGGCATTTACTTTTCCCCAGAAATAAATGCATCTCCGCATAAATATTTAATTTCTTCTTGTATCGGATGTCTGTCTTAGTACGTAGAGTGGAATCTTTTAATTCGACGGAGAGGCATTTATTTTTCTCCAGAAATAAATGCATCGCCGCATAAATATTTAAATTCCTCTTCTTTTGGATGTCTGTCGTATTATCTAGAGTGGATTCTTGATTATTTCAACGGAGTGGCATTTACTTTTCTCCAGAAATAAATGCATCGCCGCATAAATATTTAATTTCCTCTTGTATCGGATCTCTGTCGTAGTATGTAGAGTGGAATCTTTTAATTCGACGGAGAGGCATCGCCGACTTTTCTCCAGAAATAAATGCATCGCCGCATAAATATTTAATTTCTTCTTGTATCGGATGTCTGTCTTAGTATGTAGAGATGAATCTTGTTTATTTTAACGGAGAGGCATTTACTTTTCTCCAGAAATAAATGCATCGCCGCATAATTATTTAAATTCTTCTTCTGTCGGATGTCTGTAGTATTATGTAGAGATGAATCTTTTAATTCGACGGAGAGGCTTTTACTTTTCTCCAGAAATAAATTCGTTGCCGCATAAATATTTAATTTCTTCTTGTATCGGATGTCTGTCGTAGTAAGTAGAGATGAATCTTGTTTATTTTAACGGAGAGGCATTCACTTTTCCCCAGAAATAAACGCATCGCCGCATAAATATTTAATTTCTTCTTTATCGGATGTCTGCAGTATTATGTAGAGATGAATCTTGTTTATTTTAACGGAGAGGCATTTACTTTTCCCCAGAAATAAATGCATCGCCGCATATATATTTAATTTCTTCTTGTATCGGATGTCTGTCTTAGTACGTAGAGTATACTCTTTTAATTCAACGGAGAGGCATTTACTTTTCTCCAGAAATAAATGCATCGCCGCATAAATATTTAAATTCTTCTTTGTCGGATGTCCGTAGTATTATGTAGAGATGAATCTTGTTTATTTTAACGGAGAGGCATTTACTTTTCCCAAGAAATAAATGCATCACCGTATAAATATTTAATGTCTTCTTGTATCGGATGTCTGTCGTAGTATGTGGAGATGAATCTTGTTTATTTTAACGGAGAAGTATTCACTTTTCCCCAGAAATAAATGCATCGCCGCATAAATATTTAATTTCTTCTTCTGTAGGATGTCTGTAGTATTATGTAGAGATGAATCTTGTTTATTTTAACGGAGAGGCATTTACTTTTCCCCAGAAATAAATGCATCGCCGCATAAATATTTAAATTCTTCTTCTGTCGGATGTCTGTAGTATTATGTAGAGATGAATCTTGTTTATTTTAACGGAGAGGCTTTTACTTTTCTCCACAAATAAATGCATCGCCGCATAAATATTTAATTTCCTCTTGTATCGGATCTCTGTCGTAGTATGTAGAGTGGAATCTTTCAATTCGACGGAGAGGCATTTACTTTTCTCCAGAAATAAATGCATCGCCGCATAAATATTTAATTTCTTCTTGTATCGGATGTCTATCTTAGTATGTAGAGTAGAATATTTTAATTCAACGGAGAGGCATTTACTTTTCTCCAGAAATAAATGCATCGCCGCATAAATATTTAATTTCTTTTTATATCGGATGTCTGTCTTTGTATGTAGAGTAGAATCTTTTAATTCAATGGAGAGGCATTTACTTTTCTCCAGAAATACATGCACCGCCGCATAAATATTTAAATTCTTCTGTCGGATGTCCGTAGTATTATGTAGAGATGAATCTTGTTTATTTGAATGGAGACGCATTTACTTTTCCCCAGAAATAAATGCATCGCCGCATAAATATTTAATTTTTTCTTGTATCGCATGTCTGTCGTAGTATGTAGAGTGGAATGTTTTAATTCAAAGGAGAGGCATTTACTTTTCTCCAGAAATAAATGCATCGCCGCATAAATATTTAAATTCATTTTCTGTAGGATGTCTGTCGTATTATGTAGAGTGAATCTTGTTAATTTCAACGGAGAGGAGTTTACTTTTCTCCAGAAATAAATGCATCGCCGCATAAATATTTAAATTCTATTTCTGTAGGATGTCTGTAGTATTATGTACAGATGAATCTTGTTTATTTTAACGGAGAGGCATTTACTTTTCCCCAGAAATAAATGCATCGCCGCATAAATATTTAATTTCTTCTTGTATCGGATGTCTGTCTTAGTACGTAGAGTAGAATCTTTTAATTCAACGGAGAGGCATTTACTTTTCTCCAGAAATAAATGCATCGCCGCATAAATATTTAAATTCCTCTTCTTTTGGATGTCTGTCGTATTATCTAGAGTGGATTCTTGATTATTTCAACGGAGAGGCATTTACTTTTCTCCAGAAATAAATGCATCGCCGCATAAATATTTAAAATCTTCTTCTGTAGGATGTCTGTAGTATTATGTAGAGATGAATCCTGTTTATTTTAACGTTGACGCATTTACTTTTCTCCAGAAATAAATGCATCGCCGATTAAATATTTAAATACTTCTTCTGTAGGATATCTGTAGTATTATGTAGAGATGAATCTTGTTTATTTTAACGGAGAGACATTTTCTTTTTTCCAGAAATAAATGCATCGCCGCATAAATATTTAATTTCCTCTTGTATCGGATCTCTGTCGTAGTATGTAGAGTGGAATCTTTTAATTCGACGGAGAGGCATCTCCGACTTTTCTCCAGAAATAAATGCATCGCCGCATAAATATTTAATTTCTTCTTGTATCGGATGTCTGTCTTAGTATGTAGAGATGAATCTTGTTTATTTTAACGGAGAGGCATTTACTTTTCTCCAGAAATAAATGCATCGCCGCATAATTATTTAAATTCTTCTTCTGTCGGATGTCTGTAGTATTATGTAGAGATGAATCTTTTAATTCGACGGAGAGGATTTTACTTTTCTCCAGAAATAAATTCGTTGCCGTATAAATATTTAATTTCTTCTTGTATCGGATGTCTGTCGTAGTAAGTAGAGATGAATCTTGTTTATTTTAACGGAGAGGCATTCACTTTTCCCCAGAAATAAACGCATCGCCGCATAAATATTTAATTTCTTCTTTATCGGATGTCTGAAGTATTATGTAGAGATGAATATTGTTTATTTTAACGGAGAGGCATTTACTTTTCCCCAGAAATAAATGCATCGCCGCATAAATATTTAATTTCTTCTTGTATCGGATGTCTGTCTTAGTACGTAGAGTATACTCTTTTAATTCAACGGAGAGGCATTTACTTTTCTCCAGAAATAAATGCATCGCCGCATAAATATTTAAATTCTTCTTTGTCGGATGTCCGTAGTATTATGTAGAGATGAATCTTGTTTATTTTAACGGAGAGGCATTTATTTTTCCCAAGAAATAAATGCATCACCGTATAAATATTTAATGTCTTCTTGTATCGGATGTCTGTCGTAGTATGTGGAGATGAATCTTGTTTCTTTTAACGGAGAGGTATTCACTTTTCCCCAGAAATAAATGCATCGCCGCATAAATATTTAATTTCTTCTTCTGTAGGATGTCTGTAGTATTATGTAGAGATGAATCTTGTTTATTTTAACGCAGAGGCATTTACTTTTCCCCAGAAATAAATGCATCGCCGCATAAATATTTAAATTCTTCTTCTGTCGGATGTCTGTAGTATTATGTAGAGATGAATCTTGTTTATTTTAACGGAGAGGCTTTTACTTTTCTCCACAAATAAATGCATCGCCGCATAAATATTTAATTTCCTCTTGTATCGGATCTCTGTCGTAGTATGTAGAGTGGAATCTTTCAATTCGACGGAGAGGCATTTACTTTTCTCCAGAAATAAATGCATCGCCGCATAAATATTTAATTTCTTCTTGTATCGGATGTCTGTCTTAGTATGTAGAGTAGAATATTTTAATTCAACGGAGAGGCATTTACTTTTCTCCAGAAATAAATGCATCGCCGCATAAATATTTAATTTCTTTTTATATCGGATGTCTGTCGTAGTAAGTAGAGATGAATCTTGTTTATTTTAACGGAGAGGCATTCACTTTTCCCGAGAAATAAACGCATCGCCGCATAAATATTTAATTTCTTCTTGTATCGGATGTCTGTAGTATTATGTAGAGATGAATCTTGTTTATTTTAACGGAGAGGCATTTACTTTTCCCCAGAAATAAATGCATCGCCGCATAAATATTTAATTTCTTCTTGTATCGGATGTCTGTCTTAGTACGTAGAGTAGAATCTTTTAATTCAACGGAGAGGCATTTACTTTTCTCCAGAAATAAATGCATCGCCGCATAAATATTTAAATTCTTCTTCTGTCGGATGTCCGTAGTATTATGTAGAGATGAATCTTGTTTATTTTAACGGAGAGGCATTTACTTTTCCCAAGAAATAAATGCATCACCGTATAAATATTTAATGTCTTCTTGTATCGGATGTCTGTCGTAGTATGTGGAGATGAATCTTGTTTATTTTAACGGAGAAGTATTCACTTTTCCCCAGAAATAAATGCATCGCCGCATAAATATTTAATTTCTTCTTGTATCGGATGTCTGTCTTAGTACGTATAGTATACTCTTTTAATTCAACGGAGAGGCATTTACTTTTCTCCAGAAATAAATGCATCGCCGCATAAATATTTAAATTCTTCTTTGTCGGATGTCCGTAGTATTATGTAGAGATGAATCTTGTTTATTTTAACGGAGAGGCATTTACTTTTCCCAAGAAATAAATGCATCACCGTATAAATATTTAATGTCTTCTTGTATCGGATGTCTGTCGTAGTATGTGGAGATGAATCTTGTTTATTTTAACGGAGAAGTATTCACTTTTCCCCAGAAATAAATGCATCGCCGCATAAATATTTAATTTCTTCTTCTGTAGGATGTCTGTAGTATTATGTAGAGATGAATCTTGTTTATTTTAACGGAGAGGCATTTACTTTTCCCCAGAAATAAATGCATCGCCGCATAAATATTTAAATTCTTCTTCTGTCGGATGTCTGTAGTATTATGTAGAGATGAATCTTGTTTATTTTAACGGAGAGGCTTTTACTTTTCTCCACAAATAAATGCATCGCCGCATAAATATTTAATTTCCTCTTGTATCGGATCTCTGTCGTAGTATGTAGAGTGGAATCTTTCAATTCGACGGAGAGGCATTTACTTTTCTCCAGAAATAAATGCATCGCCGCATAAATATTTAATTTCTTCTTGTATCGGATGTCTATCTTAGTATGTAGAGTAGAATATTTTAATTCAACGGAGAGGCATTTACTTTTCTCCAGAAATAAATGCATCGCCGCATAAATATTTAATTTCTTTTTATATCGGATGTCTGTCTTTGTATGTAGAGTAGAATCTTTTAATTCAATGGAGAGGCATTTACTTTTCTCCAGAAATACATGCACCGCCGCATAAATATTTAAATTCTTCTGTCGGATGTCCGTAGTATTATGTAGAGATGAATCTTGTTTATTTGAATGGAGACGCATTTACATTTCCCCAGAAATAAATGCATCGCCGCATAAATATTTAATTTTTTCTTGTATCGCATGTCTGTCGTAGTATGTAGAGTGGAATGTTTTAATTCAAAGGAGAGGCATTTACTTTTCTCCAGAAATAAATGCATCGCCGCATAAATATTTAAATTCATTTTCTGTAGGATGTCTGTCGTATTATGTAGAGTGAATCTTGTTAATTTCAACGGAGATTAGTTTACTTTTCTCCAGAAATAAATGCATCGCCGCATAAATATTTAAATTCTATTTCTGTAGGATGTCTGTAGTATTATGTACAGATGAATCTTGTTTATTTTAACGGAGAGGCATTTACTTTTCCCCAGAAATAAATGCATCGCCGCATAAATATTTAATTTCTTCTTGTATCGGATGTCTGTCTTAGTACGTAGAGTAGAATCTTTTAATTCAACGGAGAGGCATTTACTTTTCTCCAGAAATAAATGCATCGCCGCATAAATATTTAAATTCCTCTTCTTTTGGATGTCTGTCGTATTATCTAGAGTGGATTCTTGATTATTTCAACGGAGAGGCATTTACTTTTCTCCAGAAATAAATGCATCGCCGCATAAATATTTAAAATCTTCTTCTGTAGGATGTCTGTAGTATTATGTAGAGATGAATCCTGTTTATTTTAACGTTGACGCATTTACTTTTCTCCAGAAATAAATGCATCGCCGATTAAATATTTAAATACTTCTTCTGTAGGATATCTGTAGTATTATGTAGAGATGAATCTTGTTTATTTTAACGGAGAGACATTTTCTTTTTTCCAGAAATAAATGCATCGCCGCATAAATATTTAATTTCCTCTTGTATCGGATCTCTGTCGTAGTATGTAGAGTGGAATCTTTTAATTCGACGGAGAGGCATCTCCGACTTTTCTCCAGAAATAAATGCATCGCCGCATAAATATTTAATTTCTTCTTGTATCGGATGTCTGTCTTAGTATGTAGAGATGAATCTTGTTTATTTTAACGGAGAGGCATTTACTTTTCTCCAGAAATAAATGCATCGCCGCATAATTATTTAAATTCTTCTTCTGTCGGATGTCTGTAGTATTATGTAGAGATGAATCTTTTAATTCGACGGAGAGGATTTTACTTTTCTCCAGAAATAAATTCGTTGCCGTATAAATATTTAATTTCTTCTTGTATCGGATGTCTGTCGTAGTAAGTAGAGATGAATCTTGTTTATTTTAACGGAGAGGCATTCACTTTTCCCCAGAAATAAACGCATCGCCGCATAAATATTTAATTTCTTCTTTATCGGATGTCTGAAGTATTATGTAGAGATGAATATTGTTTATTTTAACGGAGAGGCATTTACTTTTCCCCAGAAATAAATGCATCGCCGCATAAATATTTAATTTCTTCTTGTATCGGATGTCTGTCTTAGTACGTAGAGTATACTCTTTTAATTCAACGGAGAGGCATTTACTTTTCTCCAGAAATAAATGCATCGCCGCATAAATATTTAAATTCTTCTTTGTCGGATGTCCGTAGTATTATGTAGAGATGAATCTTGTTTATTTTAACGGAGAGGCATTTATTTTTCCCAAGAAATAAATGCATCACCGTATAAATATTTAATGTCTTCTTGTATCGGATGTCTGTCGTAGTATGTGGAGATGAATCTTGTTTCTTTTAACGGAGAGGTATTCACTTTTCCCCAGAAATAAATGCATCGCCGCATAAATATTTAATTTCTTCTTCTGTAGGATGTCTGTAGTATTATGTAGAGATGAATCTTGTTTATTTTAACGCAGAGGCATTTACTTTTCCCCAGAAATAAATGCATCGCCGCATAAATATTTAAATTCTTCTTCTGTCGGATGTCTGTAGTATTATGTAGAGATGAATCTTGTTTATTTTAACGGAGAGGCTTTTACTTTTCTCCACAAATAAATGCATCGCCGCATAAATATTTAATTTCCTCTTGTATCGGATCTCTGTCGTAGTATGTAGAGTGGAATCTTTCAATTCGACGGAGAGGCATTTACTTTTCTCCAGAAATAAATGCATCGCCGCATAAATATTTAATTTCTTCTTGTATCGGATGTCTGTCTTAGTATGTAGAGTAGAATATTTTAATTCAACGGAGAGGCATTTACTTTTCTCCAGAAATAAATGCATCGCCGCATAAATATTTAATTTCTTTTTATATCGGATGTCTGTCGTAGTAAGTAGAGATGAATCTTGTTTATTTTAACGGAGAGGCATTCACTTTTCCCGAGAAATAAACGCATCGCCGCATAAATATTTAATTTCTTCTTGTATCGGATGTCTGTAGTATTATGTAGAGATGAATCTTGTTTATTTTAACGGAGAGGCATTTACTTTTCCCCAGAAATAAATGCATCGCCGCATAAATATTTAATTTCTTCTTGTATCGGATGTCTGTCTTAGTACGTAGATTAGAATCTTTTAATTCAACGGAGAGGCATTTACTTTTCTCCAGAAATAAATGCATCGCCGCATAAATATTTAAATTCTTCTTCTGTCGGATGTCCGTAGTATTATGTAGAGATGAATCTTGTTTATTTTAACGGAGAGGCATTTACTTTTCCAGAGAAATAAATGCATCACCGTATAAATATTTAATGTCTTCTTGTATCGGATGTCTGTCGTAGTATGTGGAGATGAATCTTGTTTATTTTAACGGAGAGGCATTCACTTTTCCCCAGAAATAAATGCATCGCCGCATAAATATTTAATTTCTTCTTCTGTAGGATGTCTGTAGTATTATGTAGAGATGAATCTTCTTAATTTAACGGAGAGGCATTTACTTTTCTCCAGAAATAAATGCATCGCCGCAAAAATATTTAAATTCTTCTTCTGTCGGATGTCCGTAGTATGATGTAGAGGTGAATCTTGTTTATTTTAACGGAGAGGCATTTACTTTTCCCAAGAAATAAATGCATCACCGCATAAATATTTAATGTATTCTTGTATCGGATGTCTGTCGTAGTATGTAGAGATGAATCTTGTTTATTTTAACGGAGAACCATTCACTTTTCTCCAGAAATAAATGCATCGCGGCATAAATATTTAAATTCCTCTTCTTTCGGATGTCTGTCGTATTATGTAGAGTGGAATCTTGATTACTTCAACGGAGAGGCATTTACTTTTCTCCAGAAATAAATGCATCGCCGCATAAATATTTAAAATCTTCTTCTGTAGGATGTCTGTAGTGTTATGTAGAGATGAATCCTGTTTATTTTAACGGAGACGCATTTACTTTTCTCCAGAAATAAATGCATCGCCGCATAAATATTTGAATTCTTCTTCTTTAGGATGTCTGTAGTATTACGTAGAAATGAATCTTGTTTTTTTTACGGAGAGGCATTTACTTTTCTCCAGAAATAAATGCATCGCCGCATAAATATTTAAATTCTATTTCTGTAGGATGTCTGTAGTATTATGTATAGATGAATCTTGTTTATTTTAACGGAGAGGCATTTACTTTTCCCCAGAAATAAATGCATCGCCGCATAAATATTTAATTTCTTCTTGTATCGGATGTCTGTCTTAGTACGTAGAGTAGAATCTTTTAATTCAACGGAGAGGCATTTATTTTTCTCCAGAAATAAATGCATCGCCGCATAAATATTTAAATTCCTCTTCTTTTGGATGTCTGTCGTATTATCTAGAGTGGATTCTTGATTATTTCAACGGAGAGGCATTTACTTTTCTCCAGAAATAAATGCATCGCCGCATAAATATTTAAAATCTTCTTCTGTCGGATGTCTGTAGTATTATGTAGAGATGAATCTTGTTTATTTTAACGGAGAGGCATTTACTTTTTTCCAGAAATAAATGCATCTCCGCATAAATATTTAATTTCCTCTTGTATCGGATCTCTGTCGTAGTATGTAGAGTGGAATCTTTTAATTCGACGGAGAGGCATCGCCGACTTTTCTCCAGAAATAAATGCATCGCCGCATAAATATTTAATTTCTTCTTGTATCGGATGTCTGTCTTAGTATGTAGAGATGAATCTTGTTTATTTTAACGGAGAGGCATTTACTTTTCTCCAGAAATAAATGCATCGCCGCATAATTATTTAAATTCTTCTTCTGTCGGATGTCTGTAGTATTATGTAGAGATGAATCTTTTAATTCGACGGAGAGGCTTTTACTTTTCTCCAGAAATAAATTCGTTGCCGCATAAATATTTAATTTCTTCTTGTATCGGATGTCTGTCGTAGTAAGTAGAGATGAATCTTGTTTATTTTAACGGAGAGGCATTCACTTTTCCCCAGAAATAAATGCATCGCCGCATAAATATTTAATTTCTTCTTTATCGGATGTCTGCAGTATTATGTAGAGATGAATCTTGTTTATTTTAACGGAGAGGCATTTACTTTTCCCCAGAAATAAATGCATCGCCGCATATATATTTAATTTCTTCTTGTATCGGATGTCTGTCTTAGTACGTAGAGTATACTCTTTTAATTCAACGGAGAGGCATTTACTTTTCTCCAGAAATAAATGCATCGCCGCATAAATATTTAAATTCTTCTTTGTCGGATGTCCGTAGTATTATGTAGAGATGAATCTTGTTTATTTTAACGGAGAGGCATTTACTTTTCCCAAGAAATAAATGCATCACCGTATAAATATTTAATGTCTTCTTGTATCGGATGTCTGTCGTAGTATGTGGAGATGAATCTTGTTTATTTTAACGGAGAGGTATTCACTTTTCCCCAGAAATAAATGCATCGCCGCATAAATATTTAATTTCTTCTTCTGTAGGATGTCTGTAGTATTATGTAGAGATGAATCTTGTTTATTTTAACGGAGAGGCATTTACTTTTCCCCAGAAATAAATGCATCGCCGCATAAATATTTAAATTCTTCTTCTGTCGGATGTCTGTAGTATTATGTAGAGATGAATCTTGTTTATTTTAACGGAGAGGCTTTTACTTTTCTCCACAAATAAATGCATCGCCGCATAAATATTTAATTTCCTCTTGTATCGGATCTCTGTCGTAGTATGTAGAGTGGAATCTTTCAATTCGACGGAGAGGCATTTACTTTTCTCCAGAAATAAATGCATCGCCGCATAAATATTTAATTTCTTCTTGTATCGGATGTCTATCTTAGTATGTAGAGTAGAATATTTTAATTCAACGGAGAGGCATTTACTTTTCTCCAGAAATAAATGCATCGCCGCATAAATATTTAATTTCTTTTTATATCGGATGTCTGTCGTAGTAAGTAGAGATGAATCTTGTTTATTTTAACGGAGAGGCATTCACTTTTCCCGAGAAATAAACGCATCGCCGCATAAATATTTAATTTCTTCTTGTATCGGATGTCTGTAGTATTATGTAGAGATGAATCTTGTTTATTTTAACGGAGAGGCATTTACTTTTCCCCAGAAATAAATGCATCGCCGCATAAATATTTAATTTCTTCTTGTATCGGATGTCTGTCGTAGTACGTAGAGTAGAATCTTTTAATTCAACGGAGAGGCATTTACTTTTCTCCACAAATAAATGCATCGCCGCATAAATATTTAATTTCCTCTTGTATCGGATCTCTGTCGTAGTATGTAGAGAGGAATCTTTCAATTCGACGGAGATGCATTTATTTTTCTCCAGAAATAAATGCATCGCCGCATAAATATTTAATTTCTTCTTGTATCGGATGTCTGTCTTTGTATGTAGAGTAGAATCTTTTAATTCAATGGAGAGGCATTTACTTTTCTCCAGAAATACATGCACCGCCGCATAAATATTTAAATTCTTCTGTCGGATGTCCGTAGTATTATGTAGAGATGAATCTTGTTTATTTGAATGGAGACGCATTTACTTTTCCCCAGAAATAAATGCATCGCCGCATAAATATTTAATTTTTTCTTGTATCGCATGTCTGTCGTAGTATGTAGAGTGGAATGTTTTAATTCAAAGGAGAGGCATTTACTTTTCTCCAGAAATAAATGCATTGCCGCATAAATATTTAAATTCATTTTCTGTAGGATGTCTGTCGTATTATGTAGAGTGAATCTTGTTAATTTCAACGGAGAGGAGTTTACTTTTCTCCAGAAATAAATGCATCGCCGCATAAATATTTAAATTCTATTTCTGTAGGATGTCTGTAGTATTATGTACAGATGAATCTTGTTTATTTTAACGGAGAGGCATTTACTTTTCCCCAGAAATAAATGCATCGCCGCATAAATATTTAATTTCTTCTTGTATCGGATGTCTGTCTTAGTACGTAGAGTAGAATCTTTTAATTCAACGGAGAGGCATTTACTTTTCTCCAGAAATAAATGCATCGCCGCATAAATATTTAAATTCGTCTTCTTTTGGATGTCTGTCGTATTATCTAGAGTGGATTCTTGATTATTTCAACGGAGAGGCATTTACTTTTCTCCAGAAATAAATGCATCGCCGCATAAATATTTAAAATCTTCTTCTGTAGGATGTCTGTAGTATTATGTAGAGATGAATCCTGTTTATTTTAACGTTGACGCATTTACTTTTCTCCAGAAATAAATGCATCGCCGATTAAATATTTAAATTCGTCTTCTTTTGGATGTCTGTCGTATTATCTAGAGTGGATTCTTGATTATTTCAACGGAGAGGCATTTACTTTTCTCCAGAAATAAATGCATCGCCGCATAAATATTTAAAATCTTCTTCTGTAGGATGTCTGTAGTATTATGTAGAGATGAATCCTGTTTATTTTAACGTTGACGCATTTACTTTTCTCCAGAAATAAATGCATCGCCGATTAAATATTTAAATACTTCTTCTGTAGGATATCTGTAGTATTATGTAGAGATGAATCTTGTTTATTTTAACGGAGAGACATTTTCTTTTTTCCAGAAATAAATGCATCGCCGCATAAATATTTAATTTCCTCTTGTATCGGATCTCTCTCGTAGTATGTAGAGTGGAATCTTTTAATTCGACGGAGAGGCATCTCCGACTTTTCTCCAGAAATAAATGCATCGCCGCATAAATATTTAATTTCTTCTTGTATCGGATGTCTGTCTTAGTATGTAGAGATGAATCTTGTTTATTTTAACGGAGAGGCATTTACTTTTCTCCAGAAATAAATGCATCGCCGCATAATTATTTAAATTCTTCTTCTGTCGGATGTCTGTAGTATTATGTAGAGATGAATCTTTTAATTCGACGGAGAGGCTTTTACTTTTCTCCAGAAATAAATTCGTTGCCGCATAAATATTTAATTTCTTCTTGTATCGGATATCTGTCGTAGTAAGTAGAGATGAATCTTGTTTATTTTAACGGAGAGGCATTCACTTTTCCCCAGAAATAAACGCATCGCCGCATAAATATTTAATTTCTTCTTTATCGGATGTCTGCAGTATTATGTAGAGATAAATCTTGTTTATTTTAACGGAGAGGCATTTACTTTTCCCCAGAAATAAATGCATCGCCGCATAAATATTTAATTTCTTCTTGTATCGGATGTCTGTCTTAGTACGTAGAGTATACTCTTTTAATTCAACGGAGAGGCATTTACTTTTCTCCAGAAATAAATGCATCTCCGCATAAATATTTAAATTCTTCTTTGTCGGATGTCCGTAGTATTATGTAGAGATGAATCTTGTTTATTTTAACGGAGAGGCATTTACTTTTCCCAAGAAATAAATGCATCACCGTATAAATATTTAATGTCTTCTTGTATCGGATCTCTGTCGTAGTATGTAGAGTGGAATCTTTCAATTCGACGGAGATGCATTTATTTTTCTCCAGAAATAAATGCATCGCCGCATAAATATTTAATTTCTTCTTCTGTAGGATGTCTGTAGTATTATGTAGAGATGAATCTTCTTAATTTAACGGAGAGGCATTTACTTTTCTCCAGAAATAAATGCATCGCCGCAAAAACATTTAAATTCTTCTTCTGTCGGATGTCCGTAGTATGATGTAGAGGTGAATCTTGTTTATTTTAACGGAGAGGCATTTACTTTTCCCAAGAAATAAATGCATCACCGCATAAATATTTAATGTATTCTTGTATCGGATGTCTGTCGTAGTATGTAGAGATGAATCTTGTTTATTTTAACGGAGAACCATTCACTTTTCTCCAGAAATAAATGCATCGCGGCATAAATATTTAAATTCCTCTTCTTTCGGATGTCTGTCGTATTATGTAGAGTGGAATCTTGATTACTTCAACGGAGAGGCATTTACTTTTCTCCAGAAATAAATGCATCGCCGCATAAATATTTAAAATCTTCTTCTGTAGGATGTCTGTAGTGTTATGTAGAGATGAATCCTGTTTATTTTAACGGAGACGCATTTACTTTTCTCCAGAAATAAATGCATCGCCGCATAAATATTTGAATTCTTCTTCTTTAGGATGTCTGTAGTATTACGTAGAAATGAATCTTGTTTTTTTTAACGGAGAGGCATTTACTTTTCTCCAGAAATAAATGCATCGCCTTATAAATATTTAAATTCTATTTCTGTAGGATGTCTGTAGTATTATGTATAGATGACTCTTGTTTATTTTAACGGAGAGGCATTTACTTTTCCCCAGAAATAAATGCATCGCCGCATAAATATTTAATTTCTTCTTGTATCGGATGTCTGTCTTAGTACGTAGAGTAGAATCTTTTAATTCAACGGAGAGGCATTTACTTTTCTCCAGAAATAAATGCATCGCCGCATAAATATTTAATTTCTTCTTGTATCGGATGTCTGTCTTAGTATGTAGAGATGAATCTTGTTTATTTTAACGGAGAGGCATTTACTTTTCTCCAGAAATAAATGCATCGCCGCATAATTATTTAAATTCTTCTTCTGTCGGATGTCTGTAGTATTATGTAGAGATGAATCTTTTAATTCGACGGAGAGGCTTTTACTTTTCTCCAGAAATAAATTCGTTGCCGCATAAATATTTAATTTCTTCTTGTATCGGATATCTGTCGTAGTAAGTAGAGATGAATCTTGTTTATTTTAACGGAGAGGCATTCACTTTTCCCCAGAAATAAACGCATCGCCGCATAAATATTTAATTTCTTCTTTATCGGATGTCTGCAGTATTATGTAGAGATAAATCTTGTTTATTTTAACGGAGAGGCATTTACTTTTCCCCAGAAATAAATGCATCGCCGCATAAATATTTAATTTCTTCTTGTATCGGATGTCTGTCTTAGTACGTAGAGTATACTCTTTTAATTCAACGGAGAGGCATTTACTTTTCTCCAGAAATAAATGCATCTCCGCATAAATATTTAAATTCTTCTTTGTCGGATGTCCGTAGTATTATGTAGAGATGAATCTTGTTTATTTTAACGGAGAGGCATTTACTTTTCCCAAGAAATAAATGCATCACCGTATAAATATTTAATGTCTTCTTGTATCGGATCTCTGTCGTAGTATGTAGAGTGGAATCTTTCAATTCGACGGAGATGCATTTATTTTTCTCCAGAAATAAATGCATCGCCGCATAAATATTTAATTTCTTCTTCTGTAGGATGTCTGTAGTATTATGTAGAGATGAATCTTCTTAATTTAACGGAGAGGCATTTACTTTTCTCCAGAAATAAATGCATCGCCGCAAAAACATTTAAATTCTTCTTCTGTCGGATGTCCGTAGTATGATGTAGAGGTGAATCTTGTTTATTTTAACGGAGAGGCATTTACTTTTCCCAAGAAATAAATGCATCACCGCATAAATATTTAATGTATTCTTGTATCGGATGTCTGTCGTAGTATGTAGAGATGAATCTTGTTTATTTTAACGGAGAACCATTCACTTTTCTCCAGAAATAAATGCATCGCGGCATAAATATTTAAATTCCTCTTCTTTCGGATGTCTGTCGTATTATGTAGAGTGGAATCTTGATTACTTCAACGGAGAGGCATTTACTTTTCTCCAGAAATAAATGCATCGCCGCATAAATATTTAAAATCTTCTTCTGTAGGATGTCTGTAGTGTTATGTAGAGATGAATCCTGTTTATTTTAACGGAGACGCATTTACTTTTCTCCAGAAATAAATGCATCGCCGCATAAATATTTGAATTCTTCTTCTTTAGGATGTCTGTAGTATTACGTAGAAATGAATCTTGTTTTTTTTAACGGAGAGGCATTTACTTTTCTCCAGAAATAAATGCATCGCCTTATAAATATTTAAATTCTATTTCTGTAGGATGTCTGTAGTATTATGTATAGATGACTCTTGTTTATTTTAACGGAGAGGCATTTACTTTTCCCCAGAAATAAATGCATCGCCGCATAAATATTTAATTTCTTCTTGTATCGGATGTCTGTCTTAGTACGTAGAGTAGAATCTTTTAATTCAACGGAGAGGCATTTACTTTTCTCCAGAAATAAATGCATCGCCGCATAAATATTTAAATTCTTCTTCTGTAGGATATCTGTAGTATTATGTAGAGATGAATCTTGTTCATTTTAACGGAGAGGCATTTACTTTTCCCCAGAAATAAATGCATCTCCGCATAAATATTTAATTTCTTCTTGTATCGGATGTCTGTCTTAGTACGTAGAGTGGAATCTTTTAATTCGACGGAGAGGCTTTTACTTTTCTCCAGAAATAAATTCGTTGCCGCATAAATATTTAATTTCTTCTTGTATCGGATGTCTGTCGTAGTAAGTAGAGATGAATCTTGTTTATTTTAACGGAGAGGCATTCACTTTTCCGCAGAAATAAACGCATCGCTGCATAAATATTTAATTTCTTCTTTATCGGATGTCTGCAGTATTATGTAGAGATGAATCTTGTTTATTTTAACGGAGAGGCATTTACTTTTCCCCAGAAATAAATGCATCGCCGCATAAATATTTAATTTCTTCTTGTATCGGATGTCTGTCTTAGTACGTAGAGTATACTCTTTTAATTCAACGGAGAGGCATTTACTTTTCTCCAGAAATAAATGCATCGCCGCATAAATATTTAAATTCTTCTTTGTCGGATGTCCGTAGTATTATGTAGAGATGAATCTTGTTTATTTTAACGGAGAGGCATTTACTTTTCCCAAGAAATAAATGCATCACCGTATAAATATTTAATGTCTTCTTGTATCGGATGTCTGTCGTAGTATGTGGAGATGAATCTTGTTTATTTTAACGGAGAGGTATTAACTTTTCCCCAGAAATAAATGCATCGCCGCATAAATATTTAATTTCTTCTTCTGTAGGATGTCTGTAGTATTATGTAGAGATGAATCTTGTTTATTTTAACGGAGAGGCATTTACTTTTCCCCAGAAATAAATGCATCGCCGCATAAATATTTAAATTCTTCTTCTGTCGGATGTCTGTAGTATTATGTAGAGATGAATCTTGTTTATTTTAACGGAGAGGCTTTTACTTTTCTCCACAAATAAATGCATCGCCGCATAAATATTTAATTTCCTCTTGTATCGGATCTCTGTCGTAGTATGTAGAGTGGAATCTTTCAATTCGACGGAGAGGCATTTACTTTTCTCCAGAAATAAATGCATCGCCGCATAAATATTTAATTTCTTCTTGTATCGGATGTCTATCTTAGCATGTAGAGTAGAATATTTTAATTCAACGGAGAGGCATTTACTTTTCTCCAGAAATAAATGCATCGCCGCATAAATATTTAATTTCTTTTTATATCGGATGTCTGTCGTAGTAAGTAGAGATGAATCTTGTTTATTTTAACGGAGAGGCATTCACTTTTCCCGAGAAATAAACGCATCGCCGCATAAATATTTAAATTCTTCTTCTGTCGGATGTCTGTAGTATTATGTAGAGATGAATCTTGTTTATTTTAACGGAGAGGCTTTTACTTTTCTCCACAAATAAATGCATCGCCGCATAAATATTTAATTTCCTCTTGTATCGGATCTCTGTCGTAGTATGTAGAGTGGAATCTTTCAATTCGACGGAGAGGCATTTACTTTTCTCCAGAAATAAATGCATCGCCGCATAAATATTTAATTTCTTCTTGTATCGGATGTCTATCTTAGTATGTAGAGTAGAATATTTTAATTCAACGGAGAGGCATTTACTTTTCTCCAGAAATAAATGCATCGCCGCATAAATATTTAATTTCTTCTTGTATCGGATGTCTGTCTTTGTATGTAGAGTAGAATCTTTTAATTCAATGGAGAGGCATTTACTTTTCTCCAGAAATACATGCATCGCCGCATAAATATTTAAATTCTTCTGTCGGATGTCCGTAGTGTTATGTAGAGATGAATCTTGTTTATTTGAATGGAGACGCATTTACTTTTCCCCAGAAATAAATGCATCGCCGCATAAATATTTAATTTTTTCTTGTATCGCATGTCTGTCGTAGTATGTAGAGTGGAATGTTTTAATTCAAAGGAGAGGCATTTACTTTTCTCCAGAAATAAATGCATCGCCGCATAAATATTTAAATTCATTTATCTGTAGGATGTCTGTCGTATTATGTAGAGTGAATCTTGTTAATTTCAACGGAGAGGAGTTTACTTTTCTCCAGAAATAAATGCATCGCCGCATAAATATTTAAATTCTATTTCTGTAGGATGTCTGTAGTATTATGTATAGATGAATCTTGTTTATTTTAACGGAGAGGCATTTACTTTTCCCCAGAAATAAATGCATCGCCGCATAAATATTTAATTTCTTCTTGTATCGGATCTCTGTCGTAGTATGTAGAGTGGAATCTTTCAATTCGACGGAGAGGCATTTACTTTTCTCCAGAAATAAATGCATCGCCGCATAAATATTTAATTTCTTCTTGTATCGGATGTCTGTCTTAGTATGTAGAGTAGAATATTTTAATTCAACGGAGAGGCATTTACTTTTCTCCAGAAATAAATGCATCGCCGCATAAATATTTAATTTCTTCTTATATCGGATGTCTGTCGTAGTAAGTAGAGATGAATCTTGTTTATTTTAACGGAGAGGCATTCACTTTTCCCCAGAAATAAATGCATCTCCGCATAAATATTTAATTTCTTCTTGTATCGGATGTCTGTCGTAGTATGTAGAGTGGAATCTTTCAATTCGACGGAGAGGCATTTACTTTTCTCCAGAAATAAATGCATCGCCGCATAAATATTTAATTTCTTCTTGTATCGGATGTCTGTCTTAGTATGTAGAGTAGAATATTTTAATTCAACGGAGAGGCATTTACTTTTCTCCAGAAATAAATGCATCGCCGCATAAATATTTAATTTCTTCTTATATCGGATGTCTGTCGTAGTAAGTAGAGATGAATCTTGTTTATTTTAACGGAGAGGCATTCACTTTTCCCCAGAAATAAATGCATCTCCGCATAAATATTTAATTTCTTCTTGTATCGGATGTCTGTCTTAGTACGTAGAGTGGAATCTTTTAATTGGACGGAGAGGCATTTATTTTTCTCCAGAAATAAATGCATCGCCGCATAAATATTTAAATTCCTCTTCTTTTGGATGTCTGTCGTATTATCTAGAGTGGATTCTTGATTATTTCAACGGAGAGGCATTTACTTTTCTCCAGAAATAAATGCATCGCCGCATAAATATTTAAAATCTTCTTCTGTAGGATGTCTGTAGTATTATGTAGAGATGAATCCTGTTTATTTTAACGGTGACGCATTTACTTTTCTCCAGAAATAAATGCATCACCGATTAAATATTTAAATACTTCTTCTGTAGGATATCTGTAGTATTATGTAGAGATGAATCTTGTTTATTTTAACGGAGAGGCATTTACTTTTTTCCAGAAATAAATGCATCGCCGCATAAATATTTAATTTCCTCTTGTATCGGATCTCTGTCGTAGTATGTAGAGTGGAATCTTTTAATTCGACGGAGAGGCATCTCCGACTTTTCTCCAGAAATAAATGCATCGCCGCATAAATATTTAATTTCTTCTTGTATCGGATGTCTGTCTTAGTATGTAGAGATGAATCTTGTTTATTTTAACGGAGAGGCATTTACTTTTCTCCAGAAATAAATGCATCGCCGCATAATTATTTAAATTCTTCTTCTGTCGGATGTCTGTAGTATTATGTAGAGATGAATCTTTTAATTCGACGGAGAGGCTTTTACTTTTCTCCAGAAATAAATTCGTTGCCGCATAAATATTTAATTTCTTCTTGTATCGGATGTCTGTCGTAGTAAGTAGAGATGAATCTTGTTTATTTTAACGGAGAGGCATTCACTTTTCCCCAGAAATAAACGCATCGCCGCATAAATATTTAATTTCTTCTTTATCGGATGTCTGCAGTATTATGTAGAGATGAATCTTGTTTATTTTAACGGAGAGGCATTTACTTTTCCCCAGAAATAAATGCATCGCCGCATAAATATTTAATTTCTTCTTGCATCGGATGTCTGTCTTAGTACGTAGAGTATACTCTTTTAATTCAACGGAGAGGCATTTACTTTTCTCCAGAAATAAATGCATCGCCGCATAAATATTTAAATTCTTCTTTGTCGGATGTCCGTAGTATTATGTAGAGATGAATCTTGTTTATTTTAACGGAGAGGCATTTACTTTTCCCAAGAAATAAATGCATCACCGTATAAATATTTAATGTCTTCTTGTATCGGATGTCTGTCGTAGTATGTGGAGATGAATCTTGTTTATTTTAACGGAGAGGCATTCACTTTTCCCCAGAAATAAATGCATCGCCGCATAAATATTTAATTTCTTCTTCTGTAGGATGTCTGTAGTATTATGTAGAGATGAATCTTGTTTATTTTAACGGAGAGGCATTTACTTTTCCCCAGAAATAAATGCATCGCCGCATAAATATTTAAATTCTTCTTCTGTCGGATGTCTGTAGTATTATGTAGAGATGAATCTTGTTTATTTTAACGGAGAGGCTTTTACTTTTCTCCACAAATAAATGCATCGCCGCATAAATATTTAATTTCCTCTTGTATCGGATCTCTGTCGTAGTATGTAGAGTGGAATCTTTCAATTCGACGGAGAGGCATTTACTTTTCTCCAGAAATAAATGCATCGCCGCATAAATATTTAATTTCTTCTTGTATCGGATGTCTGTCTTAGTATGTAGAGTAGAATATTTTAATTCAACGGAGAGGCATTTACTTTTCTCCAGAAATAAATGCATCGCCGCATAAATATTTAATTTCTTCTTATATCGGATGTCTGTCGTAGTAAGTAGAGATGAATCTTGTTTATTTTAAAGGAGAGGCTTTCACTTTTCCCCAGAAATAAATGCATCTCCGCATAAATATTTAATTTCTTCTTGTATCGGATGTCTGTCTTAGTACGTAGAGTGGAATCTTTTAATTCGACGGAGAGGCATTTATTTTTCTCCAGAAATAAATGCATCGCCGCATAAATATTTAAATTCCTCTTCTTTTGGATGTCTGTCGTATTATCTAGAGTGGATTCTTGATTATTTCAACGGAGAGGCATTTACTTTTCTCCAGAAATAAATGCATCGCCGTATAAATATTTAAAATCTTCTTCTGTAGGATGTCTGTAGTATTATGTAGAGAGGAATCCTGTTTATTTTAACGGTGACGCATTTAATTTTCTCCAGAAATAAATGCATCGCCGATTAAATATTTAAATACTTCTTCTGTAGGATATCTGTAGTAATATGTAGAGATGAATCTTGTTTATTTTAACGGAGAGGCATTTACTTTTTTCCAGAAATAAATGCATCGCCGCATAAATATTTAATTTCCTCTTGTATCGGATCTCTGTCGTAGTATGTAGAGTGGAATCTTTTAATTCGACGGAGAGGCATCTCCGACTTTTCTCCAGAAATAAATGCATCGCCGCATAAATATTTAATTTCTTCTTGTATCGGATGTCTGTCTTAGTATGTAGAGATGAATCTTGTTTATTTTAACGGAGAGGCATTTACTTTTCTCCAGAAATAAATGCATCGCCGCATAATTATTTAAATTATTCTTCTGTCGGATGTCTGTAGTATTATGTAGAGATGAATCTTTTAATTCGACGGAGAGGCTTTTACTTTTCTCCAGAAATAAATTCGTTGCCGCATAAATATTTAATTTCTTCTTGTATCGGATGTCTGTCGTAGTAAGTAGAGATGAATCTTGTTTATTTTAACGGAGAGGCATTCACTTTTCCCCAGAAATAAACGCATCGCCGCATAAATATTTAATTTCTTCTTTATCGGATGTCTGCAGTATTATGTAGAGATGAATCTTGTTTATTTTAACGGAGAGGCATTTACTTTTCCCCAGAAATAAATGCATCGCCGCATAAATATTTAATTTCTTCTTGTATCGGATGTCTGTCTTAGTACGTAGAGTATACTCTTTTAATTCAACGGAGAGGCATTTACTTTTCTCCAGAAATAAATGCATCGCCGCATAAATATTTAAATTCTTCTTTGTCGGATGTCCGTAGTATTATGTAGAGATGAATCTTGTTTATTTTAACGGAGAGGCATTTACTTTTCCCAAGAAATAAATGCATCACCGTATAAATATTTAATGTCTTCTTGTATCGGATGTCTGTCGTAGTATGTGGAGATGAATCTTGTTTATTTTAACGGAGAGGCATTCACTTTTCCCCAGAAATAAATGCATCGCCGCATAAATATTTAATTTCTTCTTCTGTAGGATGTCTGTAGTATTATGTAGAGATGAATCTTGTTTATTTTAAAGGAGAGGCATTTACTTTTCCCCAGAAATAAATGCATCGCCGCATAAATATTTAAATTCTTCTTCTGCGGATGTCTGTAGTATTATGTAGAGATGAATCTTGTTTATTTTAACGGAGAGGCTTTTACTTTTCTCCACAAATAAATGCATCGCCGCATAAATATTTAATTTCCTCTTGTATCGGATCTCTGTCGTAGTATGTAGAGTGGAATCTTTCAATTCGACGGAGAGGCATTTACTTTTCTCCAGAAATAAATGCATCGCCGCATAAATATTTAATTTCTTCTTATATCGGATGTCTGTCGTAGTAAGTAGAGATGAATCTTGTTTATTTTAACGGAGAGGCATTCAGTTTTCCCGAGAAATAAACGCATCGCCGCATAAATATTTAATTTCTTCTTGTATCGGATGTCTGTAGTATTATGTAGAGATGAATCTTGTTTATTTTAACGGAGAGGCATTTACTTTTCCCCAGAAATAAATGCATCGCCGCATAAATATTTAATTTCTTCTTGTATCGGATGTCTGTCTTAGTACGTAGAGTAGAATCTTTTAATTCAACGGAGAGGCATTTACTTTTCTCCAGAAATAAATGCATCGCCGCATAAATATTTAATTCTTCTTCTGTCGGATGTGCGTAGTATTATGTAGAGATGAATCTTGTTTATTTTAACGGAGAGGCATTTACTTTTCCCAAGAAATAAATGCATCACCGTATAAATATTTAATGTCTTCTTGTATCGGATGTCTGTCGTAATATGTGGAGATGAATCTTGTTTATTTTAACGGAGAGGCATTCACTTTTCCCCAGAAATAAATGCATCGCCGCATAAATATTTAAATTCTTCTTCTGTCGGATGTCTGTAGTATTATGTAGAGATGAATCTTGTTTATTTTAACGGAGAGGCTTTTACTTTTCTCCACAAATAAATGCATCGCCGCATAAATATTTAATTTCCTCTTGTATCGGATCTCTGTCGTAGTATGTAGAGTGGAATCTTTCAATTCGACGGAGAGGCATTTACTTTTCTCCAGAAATAAATGCATCGCCGCATAAATATTTAATTTCTTCTTGTATCGGATTTCTGTCTTAGTATGAAGAGTAGAATATTTTAATTCAACGGAGAGGCATTTACTTTTCTCCAGAAATAAATGCATCGCCGCATAAATATTTAATTTCTTCTTATATCGGATGTCTGTCGTAGTAAGTAGAGATGAATCTTGTTTATTTTAACAGAGAGGCATTCACTTTTCCCCAGAAATAAATGCATCTCCGCATAAATATTTAATTTCTTCTTGTATCGGATGTCTGTCTTAGTACGTAGAGTGGAATCTTTTAATTCGAAGGAGAGGCATTTATTTTTCTCCAGAAATAAATGCATCGTCGCATAAATATTTAAATTCCTCTTCTTTTGGATGTCTGTCGTATTATCTAGAGTGGATTCTTGATTATTTCAACGGAGAGGCATTTACTTTTCTCCAGAAATAAATGCATCGCCGCATAAATATTTAAAATCTTCTTCTGTAGGATGTCTGTAGTATTATGTAGAGATGAATCCTGTTTATTTTAACGGTGACGCATTTACTTTTCTCCAGAAATAAATGCATCGCCGATTAAATATTTAAATACTTCTTGTATCGGATGTCTGTCTTAGTACGTAGAGATGAATCTTGTTTATTTTAACGGAGAGGCATTCACTTTTCCCGAGAAATAAACGCATCGCCGCATAAATATTTAATTTCTTCTTGTATCGGATGTCTGTAGTATTATGTAGAGATGAATCTTGTTTATTTTAACGGAGAGGCATTTACTTTTCCCCAGAAATAAATGCATCGCCGCATAAATATTTAATTTCTTCTTGTATCGGATGTCTGTCTTAGTACGTAGAGTAGAATCTTTTAATTCAACGGAGAGGCATTTACTTTTCTCCAGAAATAAATGCATCGCCGCATAAATATTTAAATTCTTCTTCTGTCGGATGTCCGTAGTATTATGTAGAGATGAATCTTGTTTATTTTAACGGAGAGGCATTCACTTTTCCCCAGAAATAAATGCATCGCCGCATAAATATTTAATTTCTTCTTCTGTAGGATGTCTGTAGTATTATGTAGAGATGAATCTTCTTTATTTTAACGGAGAGGCATTTACTTTTCTCCACAAATAAATGCATCGCCGCATAAATATTTAATTTCCTCTTGTATCGGATCTCTGTCTTAGTATGTAGAGTAGAATCTTTTAATTAAATGGAGAGGCATTTACTTTTCTCCAGAAATACATGCATCGCCGCATAAATATTTAAATTCTTCTGTCGGATGTCCGTAGTATTATGTAGAGAATCTTGTTTATTTGAATGGAGACGCATTTACTTTTCCCCAGAAATAAATGCATCGCCGCATAAATATTTAATTTTTTCTTGTATCGCATGTCTGTCGTAGTATGTAGAGTGGAATGTTTTAATTCAAAGGAGAGGCATTTACTTTTTTCCAGAAATAAATGCATCGCCGCATAAATATTTAAATTCATTTTCTGTAGGATGTCTGTCGTATTATGTAGAGTGAATCTTGTTAATTTCAACGGAGAGGAGTTTACTTTTCTCCAGAAATAAATGCATCGCCGCATAAATATTTAAATTCTATTTCTGTAGGATGTCTGTAGTATTATGTATAGATGAATCTTGTTTATTTTAACGGAGAGGCATTTACTTTTCCCCAGAAATAAATGCATCGCCGCATAAATATTTAATTTCTTCTTGTATCGGATGTCTGTCTTAGTACGTAGAGTAGAATCTTTTAATTCAACGGAGAGGCATTTACTTTTCTCCAGAAATAAATGCATCGCCGCATAAATATTTAAATTCTTCTTCTGTAGGATGTCTGTAGTATTATGTAGAGATGAGTCTTGTTCATTTTAACGGAGAGGCATTTACTTTTCCCCAGAAATAAATGCATCTCCGCATAAATATTTAATTTCTTCTTGTATCGGATGTCTGTCTTAGTACGTAGAGTGGAATCTTTAATTCGACGGAGAGGCATTTATTTTTCTCCAGAAATAAATGCATCGCCGCATAAATATTTAAATTCCTCTTCTTTTGGATGTCTGTCGTATTATCTAGAGTGGATTCTTGATTATTTCAACGGAGAGGCATTTACTTTTCTCCAGAAATAAATGCATCGCCGCATAAATATTTAAAATCTTCTTCTGTAGGATGTCTGTAGTATTATGTAGAGATGAATCCTGTTTTTTTTAACAGTGACGCATTTACATTTCTCCAGAATTAAATGCATCGCCGATTAAATATTTAAATACTTCTTCTGTAGGATATCTGTAGTATTATGTAGAGATGAATCTTGTTTATTTTAACGGAGAGGCATTTACTTTTTTCCAGAAATAAATGCATCGCCGCATAAATATTTAATTTCTTCTTGTATCGGATGTCTGCAGTATTATGTAGAGATGAATCTTGTTTATTTTAACGGAAAGGCATTTACTTTTACCCAGAAATAAATATATCACCGCATAAATATTTAATGTCTTCTTGTATCGGATGTCTGTCCTAGTATGTGGAGATGAATCTTGTTTATTTTAACGGAGAGGCATTCACTTTTCCCCATAAATGAATGCATCGCCGCATAAATATTTAAATTCTTCTTCTGTCGGATGTCTGTAATATTATGTAGAGATGAATCTTGTTTATTTTAACGGAGAGGCATTTACTTTTCTCCACAAATAAATGCATCGCCGCATAAATATTTAATTTCTTCTTCTGTCGGATGTCTGTAGTATTATGTAGAGATGAATCTTGTTTATTTTAACGGAGAGGCATTTACTTTTCTCCACAAATAAATGCATCGCCGCATAAATATTTAATTTCCTCTTGTATCGGATCTCTGTCGTAGTATGTAGAGTGGAATCTTTCAATTCGACGGAGAGGCATTTACTTTTCTCCAGAAATAAATGCATCGCCGCATAAATATTTAATTTCTTCTTGTATCGGATGTCTGTCTTAGTATGTAGAGTAGAATATTTTAATTCAACGGAGAGGCATTTACTTTTCTCCAGAAATAAATGCATCGCCGCATAAATATTTAATTTCTTCTTATATCGGATGTCTGTCTTAGTATGTAGAGATGAATCTTGTTTATTTTAACGGAGAGGCATTTACTTTTCTCCAGAAATAAATGCATCGCCGCATAATTAATTAAATTCTTCTTCTGTAGGATCTCTGTAGCATTATGTAGAGATGAATCTTGTTTATTTTAACGGAAAGGCATTTACTTTTCTCCAGAAATAAATGCATCGCCGCATAAATATTTAATTTCCTCTTGTATCGGATCTCTGTCGTAGTATGTAGAGTGGAATATTTTAATTCGACAGAGAGGCATTTACTTTTCTCCAGAAATAAATGCATCGCCGCATAAATATTTAATTTCTTCTTATATCGGATGTCTGTCTTATTATGTAGAGATGATTCTTGTTTATTTTAACGGAGAGGCATTTACTTTTCTCCAGAAATAAATGCATCGCCGCATAATTATTTAAATTCTTCTTCAGTCGGATGTTTGTAGTATTATGTAGATATGAATCTTTTAATTCGACGGAGAGGCTTTTACTTTTCTCCAGAAATAAATGCGTTGCCGCATAAATATTTAATTTCTGCTTGTATCGGATGTCTGTCGTAGTAAGTAGAGATGAATCTTGTTTATTTTAACGGAGAGGCATTCACTTTTCCCCAGAAATAAACGCATCGCCGCATAAATATTTAATTTCTTCTTGTATCGGATGTCTCTAGTATTATGTAGAGATGAATCTTGTTTATTTTAACGGAGAGGCATTTGCTTTTCCCCAGAAATAAATGCATCGCCGCATAAATATTTAATTTCTTCTTGTATCGGATGTCTGTCTTAGTACGTAGAGTAGAATCTTTTAATTCAACGGAGAGGCATTTACTTTTCTCCAGAAATAAATGCATCGCCGCATAAATATTTAAATTCTTCTTCTGTCGGATGTCCGTAGTATTATGTAGAGATGAATTTTGTTTATTTTAACGGAGAGGCATTTACTTTTCCCAAGAAATAAATGCATCACCGCATAAATATTTAATGTCTTCTTGTATCGGATGTCTGTCGTAGTATGTGGAGATGAATCTTGTTTATTTTAACGGAGAGGCATTCAGTTTTCCCCAGAAATAAACGCATCGCCGCATAAATATTTAAATTCTTCTTCTGTCGGATGTCTGTAGTACTATGTAGAGATGAATCTTGTTTATTTTAATGGAGATGCTTTTACTTTTATCTAGAATTAAATGCATCGCCGCATAAATATTTAATTTCTTCTTGTATCGGATGTCTGTCGTAGTACGTAGAGTGGAATCTTTTAATTCAATGGAGAGGCATTTACTTTTATCCAGAAATAAATGCATCGCCGCATAAATGTTTAATTTCTTCTTCTGTAGGATGTCCGTAGTATTATGTAGAGATGAACATTGTTTATTTTAACGGAGAGGCATTTACTTTTCCCAAGAATTAAATGCATCACCGCATAAATATTTAATGTCTTCTTGTATCGGATGTCTGTCGTAGTATGTGGAGATGAATCTTGTTTATTTTAACGGAGAGGCATTCACTTTTCCCCAGAAATAAATGCATCGCCGCATAAATATTTAAATTCATTTTCTGTAGGATGTCTGTCGTATTATGTAGAGTGGAATCTTGTTAATTTCAATGGAGAGGAGTTTACTTTTCTCCAGAAATAAATGCATCGCCGCATAAATATTTAATTTCTTCTTGTATCGGATGTCTGTCGTAGTATGTAGAGATGAATCTTGTTTATTTTAACCGAGAGGCATTTGCTTTTCTCCAGAAATAAATGCATCGCCGCATAAATATTTAAATTCTTCTGCTGTAGGATGTCTGTAGTATTATGTAGAGATAAATCTTGTTTATTTTAACGGAGAGGCATTTACTTTTCCCCAGAAATAAATGCATCGCCGCATAAATATTTAATTTCTTCTTGTATCGGATGTCTGTCTTAGTACGTAGAGTATACTCTTTTAATTCAACGGAGAGGCATTTACTTTTCTCCAGAAATAAATGCATCGCCGCATAAATATTTAAATTCTTCTTTGTCGGATGTCCGTAGTATTATGTAGAGATGAATCTTGTTTATTTTAACGGAGAGGCATTTACTTTTCCCAAGAAATAAATGCATCACCGTATAAATATTTAATGTCGGACATTTTCTGTAGGATGTCTGTCGTATTATGTAGAGATGAATCTTGTTTATTTTAATGGAGATGCTTTTACTTTTATCTAGAATTAAATGCATCGCCGCATAAATATTTAATTTCTTCTTGTATCGGATGTCTGTCGTAGTACGTAGAGTGGAATCTTTTAATTCAATGGAGAGGCATTTACTTTTATCCAGAAATAAATGCATCGCCGCATAAATGTTTAATTTCTTCTTCTGTAGGATGTCCGTAGTATTATGTAGAGATGAACATTGTTTATTTTAACGGAGAGGCATTTACCTTTCCCCAGAAATAAATGCATTGACGCACAAATATTTAATTTCTTCTTCTGTCCAATGTATGAAGTATTATGTAGAGTGGAATGTCGTAAAATTTCAACGGAGAGGTATTTACTTTTCTCCCTAAATATATGCATCGCCGCATAAATATTTAATTTCTTCTTTTGTTCAATGTATGTAGTATTTTGTAGAGTGGAATCTTGTATATTTCAACGGAGAGGTATTTACTTTTCTCCAGAAATAAATACTCCGCATAAATATTATATTTCTTTTTCAGTCGATTGGCTGTAGAATTATTTAAAGACCAATCGTGTTTATTTCAACGGAGAGGCATTTACTTTTCTCCATAAATAAATGCATCTCAAAATAAATATTTAATTTCTTCTTCTATATGACATCTGTCGTATTATTTAGAGACGAATCTTGTTTATTTCAACGGAGAGGTATTTACTTTTCTCTAGAACTAAATTCATCTCGGCATATGGCATATTTCAAACATAATTTTCAAAGCTACGCAAGCACTTGTCCTACTCTTTCACCAAGCGATGAATACCTTGACCATAGAATCCTTTGGTCTAAATAGGAACCGGTTTCGAACAAAGTCCGTGACTTCCCTGTTCAAGTTAAAACTGCGACCCTTCAAGGTCCTTTTCAGCCTACTAAATATGTGAAAGTCGTATGGCGGAAGATCCGTGCTATACGGATGGTTTTCGAATCTTGTCCATCAAAACTTCTCCAGATTCCCTCAAGGAAGTGCTTTTGTCTGTCCTTCACACGAGTTAATGACAAAGCATGTTCCCCGTACACTGCTTTCATTTTCCGATGCACTTCGCGAAATCCAACTCGTTCAGTCACTAATAAATAATAACACCGATTCGCTCTTTTTTATTTTCTTCAAGTCCGCAGACGTTGAGGAGTAACAGCAGCAACGAATTGCATTCCAGACTATACCGTTGGCCGGCTGCCGCCGCATATGACGTGCTTCTGCGTTACTACCTATTGCTAGCCCATTTCTGCTGTAGGGATTACCTTTGTTACCTTTCGCTCTACCTTTACACGTAGGTTCACCACGCTTATACAATATTAAAGCAAATTATAACGTTTGTTCATTTTTCATTTATTCCACTCTTATAAAATAACTTTTTATATAATATTTGAGATTATAAATTTACTAGGTTGGAAAGTGTTAATAAATTATTCATAAATAATGATAATAAAGTACAGTAAAACCTGTGAAAAGAAATCTGTCAATTACTGGATCCTGTCTTAAGCGAAAAAAGTGTTGATCTTTGCAAAATGTGCATAATAATACGTGCGAAAAGAATATAAAACATTTAGAGCAGACGATGTGCCTGCTAATAAGGAAACCTGTCTATAACGGATTTTTCTTTCCTATGCGATTCCGACTTAAAAGATTTTACTGTATAGCATTTATCAGATTTTTATGTCTTCAAGCCATGGAATATGGATTAAAGACATTAATGATAACTCAAACAATTATATACAAATAGAGATTCATTAAAAAGTCAATATAGTTTAAATAGGCACAGGAAGAAAGAAATGTAGGGAGAGGCAGTATTTTATAACGGATGTGCCTATGCATCACAGCGACAGCCCTGTGTACTTTTTAAAAAGTAAATAAAATAAATAATAAAAAAGGCTGAAATGAGTATTTTTTATCAGAACCCATCGCACAAGACGATTTCTAACCATAGAGGCGTAAAAATCTATGTTTTGCAGCAATTCAGTCGGGTCGAACCGAGCTGAGCTCGGCCGTACTTTTAGCTTTGAATACAGAGCCTGGCCAGAACAACAATTTGTACGGGCCGGGCCGGTCCAAAAACTTTCTTCTATGCGTCAGGCTGTCCCGGGCTTGGAATTTTAACCTATGCAGATGCAGACCTCTAACCAAGGAATATTTTCTTTATACTAGGGGGCTCAGCCCCCTACTCGCTAACCCTCGCCAATCCCCCGTGAATTGCAAAGCAATTCACATTGAGAGCGCTACGCGGTCACAGCTCGCTTTGCTCGCGAGCCCCTTTTTATTTTTCTAGTAATTCTAGCCGGAATAAGTACTACAATAAATCATTTGAACATATGAAATTGACAAATTTTTAATGTAAAAAAGTAATTGAAAACTCCGTTGAAAACACAACTAAATATGCATTTAGTTGATGCTACTAATGGGCATATAAATAATTTAAATACTATAAAAAAAGGATCTTGGAAACATAATTAGCACCTATAATATTGTACAGCATGGCTTAAACACTTACAACACGGCTTAAACACTTAAACACGGCTTAAACACTTAAACACGGCTTACTCTACGTGGTAGGAAGATAGTTTATCATAAATGATTGTTTAAATTTCGTTCAACATTTTATTATTTTAACTGATTATAGATTTCTGCAAAAGAAATTATTTTAACTTCAATAAAACGGCAACAGATGGCAGCAGGAGCATTGTAGAAAGTTTATATTTTATTATCTCCGATTTTTTGTGTGAGTGAAATTCGTAAATAAATTCTAAACGAATTCATTTGAAATTAACAATATTACTCATAATTAAAATGAGGAATCATCTCAGACGCTTTGGATTACGTTCATATTATTTTCTTTTTAATAATTGCTAGCTTCAGTTACACTACTCTGACGCCATATTGGAGGCGGGGCTAACACAATCTTGTCTGTTCATTGGTCTGAGCTCTGGAAACTACGGTTGTTGCCAACGATAAGGTAGAAATTCAGCCCTATTTTCGCGCCACGTAAGACAAATATATATATATAGATATTTGATAAAAAAAATTGATATTTGATAAAAATTAAGCTATACTTAATTTTTTTCTAAAACTGTCATCAAAATTAGATAAACTCCAAATAAATGAATACAGTTGAAGTAATGACTGTGTATCTTTTTGAACATTAAAGGGATATTTTTTGATAAAACTAAATTATTACATTAAAATCACATCTTTCCAAAGACTCTGTGTTTTATCAGTTTACATATATGAATATAATTTAGTACTTGCAAAATTATAATTCTAGAACTGAAAGATTTATATTCTTAACGATTATGTGTGTAGAAGTTCAAGACAAGCTATCCCCAAATTCAGTGTAATTATTTCAAAATAAATAATTCCACAACTGTTTCATATAATCTTTCATCATTCTTTCAATAACCACTATTAACATCAATAATAATACAACACATATTACGATGAAATTGCTTTTTTTGAAAGATACTCATACAATTGTCAATCAATTTAAATATATCAGTATAAATTGGTAAGTATAAAATCATACTTCTACAACTAATAGTTGTACATTCTTAACAGTTACGTCTGCATAAGATGAAGAGGTCTACAAATTCAGTTTCTCTCTTTCAATCTTATTTGCGCCCGAAAGTTTAAATTATAGTATTTATCCGTGGCGTAGCGTAATATACGACAATAGGTAATTTCACATTATCTACGATTTTCATTCCGTGATCTGACGCAATGTATTTGTGATTGTGCTCGTTTACCCCCTCCCTCTCCCCTCCCCCGTCGACACACCAACATCCACATACGTGTAGATAAGTAATTTAATTTTATCATAGAATTAGAGAAAAATAGAAAGAGCATTTTGGTGAAACATTTTGATTTAAAAAACAATTAAAAGTGCAATCTTTACTTAAATAAAAAATCAATTTGATACATTTGTATACAAGAGTTTTCAGTCTTTATAAACAATATTTTTCGATCGTAGTTTTCGCAAATTTATATTTTGAATTCCATCTGAGTTCTTGTAAAAATTCTCTCTTACTCGGATGGAAGTCCACTTACTCATTTTTGTCTTTCATTCGCTCTTATGGGAAATCTTCATTCAATTCAAAGTTGAAAATGTCTCTACGAATGAAAATCCCCACTACGACTGCTGTTATTCGAATAATGTGTGAATAACTAGAAATAACTTATGTGTGTTAATCAATACTAAAATCATCTTTTTTTTTAATCATTATTTTCAGAATATAATGATAAATTAGTTGATTGTATATGTCAATATATAAGAATGAATACATCTCCGAGTGTTCATTTTTTAACAATAAAACAAGCCTAAAAATACTTTTAAATAGCAAATTCTCATATATATTTTTAAAAGTCGTCTTTTAACTGAAAAAGGAGATTAGATGCTCGAAAATTTTTCCGAAATTGGTCGCGTTTGTCTTTCACATGATATATCATATCACAAGCTCATTTTCAGCAATAAATTTCATGTTACGAGATATTTTTACATAAATATTTCTCGAAAATGGTCTCTGTTATAACAACTCACCTTCACCCGCCATACAGATCTTCATAAAGTAAAGTCCCACTACATGAAACTTTTGAAAAAAATACAGATAAACTAAACAGAGTAAATGGTTTCAAAATCAAGGAACACAGAATACTCGCTCTGAAAATATGATTCAAGTGATCCAGCGATCTAGCCCATCTTCCCACTGAGAATTGACCCAAGAAGCCGAAATGCACGTATGCTTGACATTTGAGAAAATAAGCTAACTAATTTAATTATTTTGTTCGAACCTGTTATTTTTTTAATGTATTACTGGAAATATATCTGTACTTTATTAAATAATGTGTGACGGAGTAGAGCCTGCTCCCTCTCGATCTGTCACATCGAAAATTCAGTTCAAAACGCCAAATTTGACATAATTTTATTAAATATTCTATGTCGATATTGAAAACTAAAGAACACTGTCCAATTTCATGATTTCCGAAAAAGAAATCCTGCAATAGTTCTTGTTTTTTATGAATAAAACTGTAAGAAAGTGGCGTTGTATTAGAGGACATAATGATAATGGGATAGTTTAGATAAAAATTTAAGCTGCATTGCTTATTTTTGAAAATAAAAGTTTGACTCTCTGACTCAACTTTCCACCGTGAATCAATATTTTCAAAACCAAACGATTTGCGCCTAATGCCATTTTCATCGTTGCATCGAGTAGAAAGTAGAATTATCCCTGCCTATCTCATATATTCATCTCGCTGAGCAAAAGTTCTAAGAGGATTTCAATTGGCCAAAATAATTGTTTAATCTTCGGCGACAGATTCCTGAAATCATTTGGCAACTTTTCGAATAAACAGACTCGTTTAATTTAAAATACAAATAATGTGCTTTGGAATTTCTTTTTTTGGCAATCCGATCTTGTGAATATAAAACGATGAAATGCGTAGTAAATCAGCAAACAAGAAAATGGTTGGCGGCATAATGATACGCGTTCGCTTTTTTTATGAGCATTGGAATAAGTTTTCGTTTGCGAGTGAGAGACTACTTCACTCAGATGAAAACACCCATTCGCCACTGTTAATCCTATGGGAGATTTTTTAAAAAATATCTCATTTATATTACAATACTTTTAAATGATTTTTATTTTCTTTGCATTGGCTAGCTGAAGTCATACTTTACGCAGGACGTTTTCTTTACTTTTTTGGTGCGTTCGGAAATATAAATACGTAGCACTTATAGTCGGCGTCTGGTCCGTCCGTCTGTCCGCTCATAACAGCACAAATACTACTCAACCGAATGGTTTGAAATTTAATATATATAATCGTTGAAGAATTTTGTCGAGTCATTTCAAATTTCATGAAAATTGAATCAAAACTTTAAAAAATATTTATAAAAATATATATTAAGAAATTTGAATTTTTCAAAAATCGGTACTTCCTTGTTATACCAGCTTACGAGGATTCATCGTCAAGTGACCGAGATGTATCGTCAAGTTATGTGACATGTGTGACGTTATAGTGATATATGACTTATATGACATTTTATAACCTTTAATACCCAAGATATAGTCACATTCTTCATTGTAATAAATCCTATCATACATAATTACCACAATGATATCCCATGATGGGTATTGATTCTAGGTTGCCATGGTGATGACGTCCTGTTTAAGACGGAGTCCTACTATTTCCTTTCTACTGAATTTAAAAAGCGAATTTGTATACTAAAATTGTTTAATTATAGCAATCCTATAAACTACCGACGTGGCCGACTAGATGTTTCCGGGCAAATATATATTAGATGAACAAAGAGTCTAAATATGGATTTCAAGTTCTGAAATTTTCAAAGCTAGAGTTGAGTTTCCCATTGGAATTTTCAGTAAATGTCAACAAAAGATAAAATGTTGCCAACTTAAAATGAACTTATTTTATTACGGAAATGAACCCCATCATAATAGACGATACAATTCATTTCACTCATACTAGTTATAGTACGAACACAGATCATTTGTCACGTTTGACGTACAATTTCCAACTTGTTCGATTTTGGTTACAGTTTTTTTTTTTTTTTTTTTAAGGAGAAATCTTTCACTTTCGAAACTAGTTCCGAAAGTTAAAATATCTTAAATTAAAATAAAAGGAGAAATCGGCCTTTGAAGAGATCGGTCATCTCATCTATCCAATGAAACAAATAAATAAATGAAATATTGAAATGTAAATGAGATATTTAAAAAAAACTTTCTCCCAAACTATTAAATAATATTAGCGAGTGGATATTTTCGTACGAATGAAGTAGCCTCTTAAGATTTCGATTTGGAGAGGAAATTTTTTCCTTAAAAGCAAGCACATAGTTGAGGCTGTGGTTAGCCTTTTTTTTAAAAGTTCGCTGATGCATAGATGCGTTTTAAAAGTTTATTTTTCGCTGACACATTACACGTATAGACAGAACGATAACTTATTTGTATGTTGTTTCGCTATTTATTTATTTCTTTCTTAAGAATTATTTTTCAGTTTTATTTATTTATTTATTTTTACTTTTTGGGATTTTAATTTGTTTTAATGCGAGTCAAAATAAATTTGTCAAATTATTTTACTGGAAAAGATTTGGTGAAAACTTTTTCTCTGGTGTTTTGCGCAGTTATAATATTTTAAGACAATTGTAACTAATAATTAGCGCAAGAATTTGAATTTTTGAGTTTTTTTTTTCACCCTAAACCATCAAAATATTATATATTTGTTGCGAAATTTATAATGCGTCTATTTAATTTTGTAAAGTTTTTTTTGAAGTTTTTTTTTATACGTTGTCAATTATAATTTAAATATCATATTTTGTTTGATAGCGATTGTTAATTGATATATGTATGTTAAACTACAAAAGGTTGTCAGAATTGTATGCAATTAAACTTTACCATCTTTTATGCGTTTTTAAAATATTCCAAAAACGGTTCTTAAATCTATTATTACATTGTTCAATTGAAACTTTTTCAAACAATAATGAAAACATTTTACAAAAGCTTGGAAATTTTAAAATAATAAGAATTTACTTAAATAATAACTGATGCAGATACATTTAAATATTTCGTTTACTACAGAAAACAAGTAACAGCTGTTTATAACAACAGCTGCAGTTTGCTTTCTCAGTAAACGAAGGTGATTGTAATTATTTAGAAATGTACAAGTACCTGATCATATAGGGCGCATTGTGTAATACTTTAATTCATAGTCTGAAACCTGATTATCACAATATGAAACAAAGTACATAGGACTTACCCCAGTATCCAGTATCAATCTTCATCTAACAGGCGAATTCAAAAATAGAATAGTCAGCTGGGAAGTTAATTTCAACGTCATGATGCCCAGATAATCCAGATTTGCAAAGATGCTCTAAACTTTTCAAGATTTGCATAAAACTTGTCCATATTCGTCGGGAACGGTGGAGGGTAATGGAGGTGAGAAACAGTTCTCGATAATAATATACCTTGCTTAAAATAAAATTTATTTCTTCTCTAGGTGTTACTTATCTGAAGTACTTTTTACTACTGACAAGCGAAGAAATTCTATTGTTAGAAATAACTTGTCCGATTGTTGTACAATTGTTGAATTAAATGCCACTGTTATTTTACAGTGTTGTAGAAAACAAAAATGTGTTCTTTCGAAAATAACGTACTCATCTGTGCATTTAACACTGACGCGTGGAAGAAAAATTCATTGTTAGAAAGAGCATTACATTGTTTGGCCAATTCTTGAACTAAACGCAATTGTTAATCGAAGGTTTTATTCGTCAGTCCAAATCCTGCATTTACCCAACAGAACTAACATTGCGATTGTTTAATTTTAATTAAAATATCACCATTGTTGATATTTTCATACATTTTAACTGCATTGTTGCTTGCATCATTATGACGTCAGCATTGCGCGTCGCACAAATTTGTGCTTTACAATAGCGATTGACTTTTAGAAGTATAATTTTTAACATACGTTTTTTTGTATCCACTGTTCACATTCTCATGCGCTTAGAACTATGTAATCAAATCTGCTAGAGCCAAAAATTCTTGCCTAACTTGGTAAAATATCGACAAATTTGGTGCCAAAAATATCGCCATAAGAGAAAGCTTATGAAAATGGAACTTGTATATAACGGCATTTATAATGCATTTTCATTGTGTTCAAATTGCAAGCAATTGCATAATGGTAACGAATTCATCGCCAGATTTAAAGCTTCCAAACCACAACCATACCTCGCACTTATCACCAGTCTTTTGAAATTCAATCGAAAGAGTTTTGCTAAGTACTCAAATGAGGCTAATCCTATTATTTGATTCCATGCCGATGTAGATCACGTATAGTGTGACCTTATGCAGTGTTTTATGCTTAATGGCGTATAACACTACATAAAATACTTAATATTGCTTTAATATATTATTTTAACTTCACCAGCCTTCCCTGTTATAAACACCTAGGTAGATTTCTTAAAAATACTACATATTGCATTCTCCCCTACGTTGAAATTTAAGAAAAATTGTAGCAGATGTACGCCGATCATGACCTTTAGAACCCAAAACCATCCCTAGTTCAAAGCTTTATAAATATATGTTGTGTTCTGCTATTTTTTTAGTTCCATCCCACAGTCGATGAAAAAATATGGCAAGGATCTCAAAAATTAATGTAGTCGTATTATGAAATTTAAGCAGCAGCAGCCGAGTAAAATGTAAATCGAAGGAAAAAATAACAAGATCCAATTCATTTATTTCAACCCACTCATCTTTAAACCTCTGTAGAGTGTTCTCTCTTAGTAAATCTTTATGTTGGAACATATTAGAGCTCTATTAGGTGTCTGATTGCTCACTGTAACGCCAGCAACATTTTATTTTAGCACTCACTTCGACGGCAAAATCCCTTCTCTCTCTCTCTCTGTCAGCTCGTTTTAAGAGAGGAGAGCGCAAAATTAATTTCGTAACACGTGACCTATTTTAACCAATACATGTTCATTTTCGCCTCGCACTAATTTTTATATATGAATTAACATTGAAGAAATACGTCTCTCCCTATGCTTTTGGCGGGAAAAGAATTTTCTGGAACATTATAGAAATTAAAAAACGCGGGTAAGTAATAGAATAATTTTCGGCTTTTGCATACTGAAAATATAAGTTTCTCGATAACAAAGCAATTTAAAAGGATTTTTTAGACTATTAAGAAAGGTAAAGTGGTGAATATTTGGTTAACACTAGCCTGGCCGATTCATGAACAAACCTGTTACCAAGTAACCTCTTACAAAGATTTTCGTCAGTTTTCTGAGAGCTCCAAGCTTTTATTTTTAGTCATATCCAGAAATACTTTTTTTTATTATTCTGAGTGACAAAAAAATATTATTTATTATTTACATTTTAGTGTACTTTAAATTAGATAAAATCTTGTTTTTAAAATCTTATTTTCTATATATTTATTTTTAATACTAAATGAAACGACGTGGGAAAAAAAGTGAGAAGGAAAAACTTTTTTAGCTGCAGAAGTCAGTGGTACATCATTTTTAGGTTCGTTTCAAAAGATTTCCGTTTAAATAAATATAAATTCATTTAACAAGGATTTTAGGTATATATTTAAGGTTATTAGCTCGGTCACTGGATATGCCGGTCTTTCATTTAAAAATATGAAATCAAAACAGACCGGCGCGTGCGTAGCACACCCTGTGTACGATGCCGAAAGCAGTTTGTTCCCCTACTCTAAATTTATTTTGGGTGGATAGTGAATTTTTTTTATAATTAGCCGAGGAATTAATTAAAAACCACAATGAACGCTCATAAAAATATTTGTTTTCTCAAAATGGTGATCGCAAGGAGTTCCGCTATTCGCTAGCATTGACCAACCGAAAAGGCTCTTTGTCTTACATATTTTACAGCGCAGCGCTAAATTAACTGTTTGAAGTACGAAAAGACACATTTACGAGCTTTTTTTCTCTACATAAAGGTGCAATTCGTTTAAAGAAATATCTATAATAACCCTTTCATTTTTATTTATTTTTTCTCCAGTTTGTTTAAGTCCGCATCAACCTCATTTGTATAGATATGAAAAAAAAAATTAGCTATTTGTTTTTGAATTTTTTTGAATTATTATTTTAAATTAAATTTCAAACACTGAATATTCCAAAAATGCTTTTGTTTGGATCAGCTATAGTTAGAAGCATATTTCTAGACCAAATTAAAATTAGGCGAATTAATATTGTGTTTTGCGCGATTATAATATACTATAAGACTTTTCTAACTAATATGTAACTTAGCACAAAAATTTCAATTTTTGAGTTATTTTTCACTGAAAACATTTAAATACTATATTTTTGTTGCGAAATTTATAATGCCTCTATTTTGTTTTCTAAAATATATTTTTTGATGTTTTGATACGTAATCAACAATAATTTTTAAATACTATATTCTATTTAATATCGTTTGTTATACATTATATATGCATATATATATATGTATATATATATATATGTGTGTGTGTGTGTGTGTGTGTGTGTGTGTGTGTGTTTAATATCGTTTGTTATATATATATATATATATATATATGTATATATATGTATATATTAAACAACGAAAAGATAGGCAAAACTATAAACAATTATCATTTCCATTTTTTATGCGTTTTCAAAATATTTCAAATCCGATATTTAAATCGTTTAAGTTTGATACACTCTTTTATTAAAACTTTTTCAAGCAATATCGTAAACATTTCACAAAACCTTGGCAATTTTAAAGTAATAAGAATCGATTTATATAAAAACTGATGTAAATGCATTGCTTTTTGTTGTAACAATATAGTTTGGAATAATAGCTATAGTTTAGCTATAGTAAACGATAGTGACTGAAAATTTTCAGGAATGTACTTTATGAATGTTTTAGCCAAGAAAGTCTTAAAAAGAACTATTTTCATCAAAGTTAAATTTTTTTAAGTGCTGTGCTCCCTTCAAACAAAAGGTTTCACTATTGAACACTGAACCTTAAATTATTTCTATCTTTGCAATCTACGCTATTACGGAAATTTCGTTAATTAAATGATTGGTTAAAACATACATATGGTCACACATATAGCGAGTGGTAAACAAGTAATGTTTTACTAGGGAAAAAGGACAGTACGGCGTACTTGGAAAATGGAACAGCACAATTTGAAACCATTTAGGTGCTTTAGGAAAAATGACACAAAGCCAAACACCCCGCAAAGACTATTTTCAAGAACTAAATTACAAAAATAATAAGTTATTGTAAAATATTATCAATATACTGCGGAACGATGGAGCCCTATTACATACAAGTATTTTTTTTTCCACCTCTACTTGAAAACTTTCAAAAAGAAATAGTGCATGTGATTTGGCGAGTTTTCTGATTAGAAGGGAATCTACTATACACTTACAGAGGACCTAAACTTGGCATTTCAAAGATCATTTTGAGGCGTTTTAACTAAAGCGTAAGAAAACACTTGCTTTAAAAAAATTGCTAATATTGTGTTTTATTTTTAGGTTAAACTGCGTTTTTGTGGAAAAATTTCTAATATGCTTCTACGAAATAATGTTAAAAAACCCCATAAGAGTAGTGGTCCATCTGAGATTATGTAGATCGCCTTAAATATTCACCCATGGTCTATATAAAATCATAGGTATTACCCTGTTATAAAAGCCTTGCCGCTTTTTAAAAAAAGGTTGGTTCAATTCAGACCTAAGAAATTGAGATTTCTTTCCGAATGATAAAAGCAGACATGAAAAGAAAAAGAATGGGCCATTATGCTTCTTTATGTATGAATATATAAATACAACTTCTGATTACAGGTATTAAATAAAAAAAAATTCTGACTGTATATAATAACAGATACTTTATTTTAAAAATATTTGATACCTAATGAAACAATTTCTTGTGTATGCACAGTACGATAGAGTAAATGCCATACAGTAAACAAGTTGTCAAGAAATACGGGTAAAAAATTCCCTTTTATTTGCAAATGCCATTTACTTTATTTCGCCATGTTTCCTATAATAGAGAAATACCTAATCAATGTACGGCAATTTCACAGGGTTCGTACAGATCCTGTAAAATTAAGACCAGGAAATCCTTCGGTACCAGTATGTCCTTACAGATAATCTATTCTTAAATAAGGTGAAATTTTGCATGTTTGAACTTCATGTATTTTTTTAGAAAAATATACTGGTATTTCACCTGGAAAAATAACGGTACCGGTACGAACCCTGTTTCAGAAATTCATAGTCTAAAACGTGAAACATGATACAATATAAAACAAAATAGATAGGACTTACCCCAAACTCCAGTAACAGTTTCCGTGTAATGAGAGAATCCAACCAGCCATTATTTCCGTCAGCTGGGGAGTTAAATTCACCGCACGATGCGCATTCTCAAAGATCCCCTTTAACTCTTCAAGATTTGCAGAAACCTGGTCCATATTCATGGTGGAAGATAATGGAGATGAGTAACAGCTTCCTGGTTCTAAAATTCCTTCCCTAAACTAAAATTTATGTAATCTCTCAAGCTCCTAGTCATCTGCTCAGGACGTGCACTTTAATACTGACGCGCGAAGAAAATTCATTTTTAGAAATAACTTGTTCGATTGTTGCCGTATTGTTGTTTAAAAAAAGCAACTGTTGTTTTACAGTGTTATAGAGAACAAAAATGCATTCATTCAAAAAGAACTTACAGTAGTACAGTAAAATTCTTTAAGAAAAGTAAAATTCATTCAAGTTAGAAAGAGCTTTCGGAAGCTTGTCCAATTGTTGAACTAAACGCGATTGTTATTAGAAGGTTTTATTGACCTCGCTTTGTATGTATGGTTCAAAGCTTACAACACCCGATTAATCTATTGCCACTTACGATTAATCTCTATCCACTTCTGTTTAATCTATTGATTATTTGGCACAATTATACATCTTGCATAAGTATAGAAATAGAAAAAAATTGGCCGGATCCGCGCATTAAAACACCTCCCCAAATCTTGCATTTCCCCCCATGGAAATAAAAATGTAACTGTTTAATTTTAACTGAAAAAAATAGCTCCATTGTTGCAACTCTACCACATTTAAACCACATTGTTGCTCGCGACTTCAAGACTGCGCGACTCACACATTTGTGTTTTATAAAACGTTTGACTTTTAAAAGTTTCAATTCTCAGCTATTTTTGTTTTAACTGTCTGCGTTTAAAAATATATATTAATATCCACTAGCGTCAAATTCTCGCCTAACACGGCGAAACCAAAATATCGCCAAATTTAAACACAAACAAATCGCCAAAAATGAAGTCAACTTGACTACAGCTGGCTAATTTGGTAAAATTCTCATTCAAATTCAGTAGGGTAATGCAGGGTAATTTGGTTCTTTATTTTTTAAAACTAACATTTAAAAAACTCTATAGATCTTTAAAAAAGATTGAAATGTACAAGACAAAAGAAACTTTTTCCAAGGACAAATTCATAAAAGAAAAAAGGAAATTTAGTCCGTACATAGTAAGTTAGAGCTATTTAAAAAATAAAATAAAAAATAACACCAAATTACTCATCAAAGGGAGATTTGGTAGTTTGGCCCATTTTTAACCACTGCCACACCATCAATCGTGTATTTTAAGTTAATAAAAGTTCATGCCTTTTTGTAACTTTAACAATGCGCTATTCAGAACGCTGATAATTTTTTTAATCAGATAACATTTAAGCACTGTGAATTTCTCTTTGAGAGCTATCGATAATCACATTTATTACCCAAAATATTCGTTAAGGGGCTCCTTCACTCACGCGAAAAAACTTGTTTGCTAATGTTAATACTATGGGACATATTTTTCAATAACTCATTTGCATTTCAATATTTTTAAACGATTTTTTTTTTTTGCATTGAATAGCTGATGTCGGTCTCTACAATCGCCGCTTTTTACTTTTCGATTTTGTTTGCAGGTTCTTTTAATAAGGATACTTTCACCACAAATAAAATCGAAAAAATAAAAACTAGTAATGTTGTGGCCATCACAAAACATTCTTCTGTATAAATCATATCGTCTGCAAACAAAAATTAAACGACAATCTGTACAAATTTTCAGATGCAGTTATCGCAGAATTTTTTTTAAATAACTCATTTGCATTTCAATCTTTTTAAACGATTTTTTTTTGCATTGAATACCTGGTGTTGGTCTCTACAATCGCCGCTTTTTACTTTTCGATTTTGTTTGCAGGTTCTTTTAATAAGGATACTTTCACCACAAATAAAATCGAAAAAATAAAAACTAGTAATGTTGTGGCCATCACAAAACATTCTTCTGTATAAATCATATCGTCTGCAAACAAAAATTAAACGACAATCTGTACAAATTTTCAGATGCAGTTATCGCAGAATTTTTTTTAAATAACTCATTTGCATTTCAATCTTTTTAAACGATTTTTTTTGCATTGAATACCTGATGTTGGTCTCTACAATCGCCGCTTTTTACTTTTCGATTTTGTTTGCAGGTTCTTTTAATAAGGATACTTTCACCACAAATAAAATCGAAAAAATAAAAACTAGTAATGTTGTGGCCATCACAAAACATTCTTCTGTATAAATCATATCGTCTGCAAACAAAAATTAAACGACAATCTGTACAAATTTTCAGATGCAGTTATCGCAGAATTTTTTTTAAATAACTCATTTGCATTTCAATCTTTTTAAACGATTTTTTTTGCATTGAATACCTGGTGTTGGTCTCTACAATCGCCGCTTTTTACTTTTCGATTTTGTTTGCAGGTTCTTTTAATAAGGATACTTTCACCACAAATAAAATCGAAAAAATAAAAACTAGTAATGTTGTGGCCATCACAAAACATTCTTTTGTATAAATCATATCGTCTGCAAACAAAAATTAAACGACAATCTGTACAAATTTTCAGATGCAGTTATCGCAGAATTTTTTTTAAATAACTCATTTGCATTTCAATCTTTTTAAACGATTTTTTTTGCATTGAATACCTGGTGTTGGTCTCTACAATCGCCGCTTTTTACTTTTCGATTTTGTTTGCAGGTTCTTTTAATAAGGATACTTTCACCACAAATAAAATCGAAAAAATAAAAACTAGTAATGTTGTGGCCATCACAAAACATTCTTCTGTATAAATCATATCGTCTGCAAACAAAAATTAAACGACAATCTGTACAAATTTTCAGATGCAGTTATCGCAGAATTTTTTTTAAATAACTCTTTGCATTTCAATCTTTTTAAACGATTTTTTTTGCATTGAATACCTGGTGTTGGTCTCTACAATCGCCGCTTTTTACTTTTCGATTTTGTTTGCAGGTTCTTTTAATACGGATACTTTCACCACAAATAAAATCGAAAAAATAAAAACTAGTATGTTGCGGCAATCACAAAACATTCTTCTGTATAAATCATATCGTCTGCAAATAAAAATTAAACGACAATCTGTACAATTTTTCAGATGTAGTTATCGCAGAAATCGTGAAAAGCATAGCATAGCAACGACACCTTTTGGGCGGTAAACACCAAAACTAATATAGATCTTTTTTTGCCAAGATCTAACAGAATATAAAGTTTTGTAAAATTCCGAACACGAGTTATTGAGATATAGCTATAGCGCAAATCGTGAAAAATGCAGTATAGCAGCGCCACCTGTTGGGCGATTTAGTCCAATACATAATCAGCGTCTATTTGTGTCAAGGTCTAACAGAATATGAAGTTTGATGAAAATACGTGCATTACAGCATTACATCTTCAGATAAAGCAATTGCGCAGATCGTGAAAAATTCAACATTGCAGCGCTCCCTGTTGTGTAATTAACACCAGAAACGAATCAGAACTCATTTATATCCAGGTTTAACTGAATCTAAAGTTTTATAAATTCCATGCATTAGTTATTGAGGTACAGCGCACAAAATTTTTTTGTCACAGACAGACATTTTCGAAAAATAGTCCAATCGTGTTCAGGACCTTCTAAAACGTATAAATTCGTCGAAAACCGGAAGTGAAAGTTTTCATGAATTCAGTACTTAAAATACAAGAAAGTAAAAACGGCAATTGTAGAGGTCGACCTCAGCTATCCAATGCAAAAAATAAAATAAAAAATCGTTTAAAAATATCGAAATGCAAACGAGATATTTAAATAAAACTGACCGATAGGATTAACATTGGCGAACGAGCGCTTGAACATGTGTGAAATAACCCCTTAACTGAAACAGGGGATTTATTGTCCAATTAAAATGCTAAGTGGCTGCTTTGTATTAACGTGCGAATCCAATAAAACATTCGTTACATGAAATTGCGTTCTTTAGCCGAGTCACAAAATAGTCAATAGAATCTTCGTTAACTGAAACAATCGTTAGCCCAGATATCGCTATATTCAGTTGCGAAATTAATTATATTTACGAGATTGTAAAAAAAAGGGAGAAGTAGAAAATAATTTTTTCTTGTTATTTTAAGAATTTTAAGACGTCAACCTAAATTGTTTAGAAAAAAAGTGACAAAAAAATACAAATAATTAGGATAAAAATTCCTTTTTTAATTTTACAAAGTAAAATACTTATTTCCATCATGTGATTATTTAAGTTGCACTCTTGTCTAATTTCATTTCACCCACATTTTAGAAAGTGAGCTGTTATAGAAAATTTCAAAATTGATACGTTACGAAAAGCTTTCAGCGATACAAAATGACGTCACATTTAAAATAAAATTTTTATTTTTTATTCCTTAATATCAAAATTTTATTACGATTGCATCATAATGACGTACTTTACACTTGCTACACTATTTCAGACATTGTGTTATCAGATTTCATGATTCTACGCAAAGATTGGAGCTACTCGAATAATTAGTAAAATTAATCTATTTTTAGTTAATATAGTGCACAAAACTATTTATTTTTTGTTTGTAAACTAAGGATTTATTGTTAATTAATGATAATTCATTAAAATTTACCTGAAATCATGGATTACCATGTGAAATTCGAAGCATCTTATATGTGAAAAATTGTGCCACTGAGGTAATGGGTATGCATTGTTGAATTAAAAAAATGTCTTTATTGTTGAATTTCTCGCCGTGAATGAAAATATTTTTAGCAGCGGATGTAATTGTTGCGAATTTTGGAATAACAATGAAGGGATTATGAAAAAATTAGATTGTGTGATTATTGAAAAAAGAATAAGATGTCGTTATTGAAATGCATTGTTGCGGCAAGTTTCCTTCAAGAAAAAGATTTTAAATTGACCATCTGCAGAGAACGTAATGCAAATTTAATAAATTCAGGCGTGAAAAATCTCAAATCAAGAAATTTCCACCGTGAAGTCATACAAATAAAAACTAAACGACAACAATTTTTATTAAGGTCTAATTGAACGTAAAATTTTATTAAATTCCGTGCATCAGTCAATGTGCACAATGTGATTTCGATTGTATCGATAGCATGAGCATTAAAGAAAAAGAAAAAGAAAACATAGGTCTGACATTTGTTATGGAAGAAAAGACAGAAAAAAAATTCTTCGCCGAAAATTAAAATGAGTTAAAAATTGACTAAATAATTCTATGTTTACATACAGAAATCAAGTTGAAAAGAGTGTAAAAATATTTTTACAAAAAAATAAAAGATAGGAAAGGAAAGAAAGAAGGAAAGAAAATGAAAATAACTACCGATTTTAAAAGAGATTTTTAATTGTTAAAAAGCGTTGCCTTCTTTTAAAATAACAGTACATTTGAAAGTTGCATTTACTCTGTTTCTTTTTAATTTTTCAAAAGCAAATAAAAATATAATTGTTATTTAAACTACCTTTTTGGGATTTCTAAATTCATTTTTCCGTTTAATGATAAATCCGTTTTAAGTATTTAGCCTAACATAGTAAATTTTGTCTTGTGCAACTTTTGATTTTTTAGTGATTTTTAGCGTTTTCTCGCATTCAGAGGCGGTTTCTTCAATTTGAAATGCAATTTTCAATGTGATTTTTAGCATTTTAGAACATGATTTTTTAACATTCGTGAAAGAATTTCGGTTACAATGTTTCAGTCCCTGTGTTAAATTTTGTCTGCGATTTTTTAATTTTAATTTTTTAATTTTTTTCCTGCGGGTTTAATATTTTACGTTCGCGTTGATTTTTCCACATTAGTAAAAAGAAATCCGCTTTTAAACTTTTAGCCCGATGTAGTAAATTTTGTCCTCTTTTCAATAAAGTTTTTTCGGAAACTGTACAGCGAGCTCTGAATTTTTCGCGAATTTTTTTCATGATATTTTTCTTTCTTCGCAGCAATTTTTTGACATTCGTAAAAGAAAATCCTGCTTTAATCGTTTAGCCCAATGTAGTAAACTTTGCCCTGTGCGAAAATGTCGTATTATCATCGGAAACAAATCTTTGAGCATCCGTTTTATAATTCTCTCCTATTATAGGAAATGAGACAAAAATCGATTACAAAATTCCCAGTTTCGTTACTTAAAGAATATTCGTTACTTAAAGAGGGAAAAAATTGCCGATTTTAAAAGAGATTTTTACTTGCCGAAAAGTATTGCCTTCTTTTAAAATAACAATAGTTTTGGAGGTGGCGTTTAAATCGCTACAATTCGGACAAATCTTTTCACCATAAACGAGATAGTCAAAACATACAACGTATTTTGCCTTCTCTTCTGAAAATGCGGCAAAACACCAAACCCAGAAATTTACTAATCGAGAACTGTTTACATTTTTTTTTCCGAATCTGGGACGTTGGGACAACCGAAGAAGGTAACACTACAAGTGTTTTCCGACCACAAGATTCCTGCCGAACATCCCAGAATATTAAAATTGCGGTCAGCTGCTGACTGAAAACTTGAGCGACGGAGCAAGTTTATCCCTTCTAGGAATCCGAGTGACAAGAAATCTGGTTCTTTCTTTTGCTTGACTTAAAACAAATTTTTGGTGCAAAAAGTTTTTTATATCGGCTCGTAACTTTATTTTATATTGAATTTTATAAATTTGGCTATTATTGAATCTTTTCTTCTTGTTACAGACGTAATGTCTCTATCATTGAACTTGTGTGTTCAATGACTCGTGTTTCTGTCAAAGAAAAGTGTTAAAATGATTAGAAAGGGAAAAAATTCTATATTTTATTACTTTTAAAAAATATATATATCATAGTCAAAATTTGAGAGGAAGAGGAATTCAGTTTAACTTAAAAAAAACAACAAAAAAAACGAAAATCTGCCGTAGTAGACTTTCACTGGAATAGCGTCGCAATAGAAACTTTTTTTTTTTTACGGCCAATGCCAGTTTTTTGCTTGTAATCATTTGTAAAAAAGACATATGTAACATTCGCGTATTTAAAATATCTCTTCCGGAAATTAGTATTTTTAACTTATTAGGTAGCTTTCAATACAAAAAAGTCCTTCCGGCCTGTACCGGGAGGAAAAGCTAGCTTTCCTATATCTTAGTTTTAAAATTTTCGCTAATGTTACACGAAAACAGCAAGTTAAAATGCAAAGAAAACGTTTACAAAAGACTCGTTAATACTGAATTTGAATAAGAAATTCGCCAAATTATTACCGATAGCAATAGCCAAATTGGCTTCATTTATGAAGACTTATTTTGGTCGCCAAGTTTGGCGAGAATTTGGCGCTAACGGATATGAATATATAGTTTTATGCGTATGATTGAGAAAATTATCACAACAATGAGAGAAAATAATTTGCGAGTAATCGCGTTAAGTGCTGTTTTGTTTCAAAATGTGAGCCACCCTAGAATTTCAAACTGATCTATCTCAGCCATTTGTTAAGATAGAGGTAAACCAAAAAATGCTCTGGAATCCTTGTATGAAGGCCTAACACGTAATTAAAAAATAAATTTGAATTTTTAACTTTTTTGTTCATTTATTTAGTTTTAAATTTTTAAGTGGCCGCCATCTTAAAACAAAATGTTGAACCAAGCTGGCCAACGAACTCGGTCGAGACATTGGTGAGCTTAATACACAAAATTAGTTTCATCAAAATTGATTTATAAATACGAGCGTTATCGTATGACATAGGTCAGATATATATATATATATATATATATATATAAATTACCATTTGAACGGAGGATGGTTATGGGGTTGGAGGTCATGATCGGTGAAAATATATCGAAATATACCGGAACTGCTTTCCTCCGAACGGCTGCAATAGGTAGCTTTATACTTTTTTGTATTGCAAGCTACCTAAAAGTATAAAGCTACCTATTGCAGCCGTTCGGAAGAAAGCAATTTCGGAAAATTTCGATATATTTTCACCGATCATGACCACCAGACCCCAAAACCACCCTCCGTTCAAATATTGATTTATATACATAGATATATCCATATATATATCTGACTTATGTCACACGATAACGCTCGTATTTATAAATTAATTTTGATGAAACTAATTGTGTGTATTAAGCTCACCAATGCCTCGACCGAGTTCGTTGGCCAGCTGGATCCGCCATGTTGTTTCAAGATGGCGACCACTTAAATTGTTAAAACTAAAATAAATATACAAAAAAGTTAAAATTTCAAATTTAATTTTTTCTTAAGTGTTAGGCCTTGATACAAGAATTCCAGAGCATTTTTGGTTTTACCTCTATCTTAAAAAATGACTGAGATAGATCAGCTTGAAATTCTAAGGTGGCTAACATTTTGAAACAAGACAGCACATTACAAAAAACCAACGATTAATTTATGAGTTTTAGTGAACGTGATTTCTCTCAAATTATTTTCTTTCATTGTTGTAATCATTATCCCAATCATACGCATAAAACTATATATTCATATCCGTTAGCGCCAAATTCCAGCCAATCTTGGCGACAATTGGCGAAATATCGCCAAATTTGGCGACCAAAATAAGTCTTCATAAATGAAGTCAACTTGGCTATAGCTCAATAATTTGGCGAATTTCTTTATAATATCGATTATCAAAGTTTGTTTATGATGGTAACACAATGTATTTTGAAAGAAAATTATTCACACAAAGCAATATTTGACATTTCAAAATCAATAGTTTGCAATTTACCGATTGCTTTTATTTCATATCAGATCACTCCTCAGATATTTCACAATAACAACTCATTTTAATTGTTTAAATAATGCGGGTATATTTTTTCATCAATCATTAGGTAATGTTTATTTCTTCATCATTAGGTAACCTTTTTGTTATAATAAAGACACTTATTCAGATTTCAGTGTTTTTCCATGAAGCAGAATCACAAAAATACATTTGCGAAATCACACTAACTGTATTTGCAAGTAAAATGATTACTTAACATGTGAGTATTGGCTCATTTACAGTCGTTAAAAAAATAAATGCTACGTTTTAGTAAAAAAGTAGTTATTTAGATTACACCGTTTTTCCATTAAAGAGATGATATGGCTAGAAACCTACGATAAACACTTTTATGAAATGAGACTAAATATATGTTTAATTAGTTCGATTACTTAAGTTGTGTGTTGAGTATTGTCGCATTTACTTATGCAAATGTTAAACATATTAATCCCATTGGTAATGAATCTTACTGTAGTTTTTGATTATTTTATTATATCAGTTGAAATTCAGTTGAAATAGAATGAAATGATATATAACGTTGTAAGAGAATGAAAAAAAATATATAATGTTTTAGTTGTCAATGTAGTTGAACATTTTGATATATATTATGAATACCTACTATCAAAAGGCATACCAGTTTTTTAGTTGATATTGAACGCTCAATATTGAACGACAAATATACTGTAAACAATGTTATTTCCTTTAAGTTGGAAGAAACAGCAAGAAATAATTTAAGAGGATAAAAGTTATAAAATAATTTGAAAACTTTAAAAAAAAAGAAAAGAAAAAAAAACAAGAATCTAAACACTTTTATATATCTTAATTTGGATTTTACGGCCTGAACGCAGATGTGAACTAAATTAGGGAAATTTACTAGTAAACTGCTAAATTGAACAATTAAATATTTTTATATTCCGAAAATTACTGTTCTCTTTAAACCGGCTTTTGTTGTCAAGAAATAATCTGAAGTAATCAAAACTGATAAACAGGTGAATTACAAGCATATATATGACCAGTAAAAACTGAACCATAAAAACGGACAGATATTTAGTTTTCATTAAAAAGGATTGTAGATGATTTATGCGTGCATAACTCTACATTTATTAAACTAACACTACACGGAAATATAGAATGCAGGGAGTTTATATGTGATTCTGAATTACATAAAAAGTGATATTTAACAAAAGAATTTCATGAAATAACATAATTGTTTAATAACGAAATATATAGAACTATTTTAACCATGAAGTATTTTCTTACTTTATTTGATGCTTAATTCAATAAATAAGAAATAATTAAAGGTTGTTTATTTTTAATGATGATTTTTTTCAGAATTAATATCATACTGAATTGATATCTAGCACACGATTCAGATTTTTAATGCTTCAAGAATTTATTTTTAATTTTAAAATTGTTGTATGTTATTCATTATTAATAAAAACGCAAATATTTTTTAATTTATTTTTTATAATATATCTATTGAAAATTAAATGCATACAATTCTTATTCAAAATTATGGAGAGAGATAAAGCAGCAGTTATCGGATTTTATGTCAACAAGCAAATTTCATCCCGCGGTAGAACAAAAGCTTACCTATTAAATAAAGCCAATATCGACGGTAGAATATTATTTACGCTTGCAAATTACCTTAAAAAATAATCAAAACAAATTGAAAGAGTTTCACTTCGTATCACAGATGAAGTAAATTGGGTATATCCGAATGGTACATTGATAGGAGTAATAGGGAGAGTAAATCGATCAATAATTGACATTGGCATTCAACAAGTTCCTATGGATGAACTAAGCACAGAGAGCGTACATTTCTCTTACCCGTTTCAACTTTATTCTGCTTCATTTGTGACTCGAAAAGCAGAATATAAACTACAGATTTTTGACATTTTCCAAACATTTTCATTGCCGCTTTGGATAGCTATCATCTTGACTTTATTTGCGATATTTTTCGTATATTATGTCACCTGGAAAAGAAGGTATTCATTTCATAACATTTTACCTCATTCCTTTGCCGTTTTGTTAAGACAGAGTTCTATCTTAAAACCGACATCAAAGACAGAAAACTTGCTCGTCTTTTCGTGGGTTGTAGGAGCGATGTTTCTTTGTCTTGCTTACGATTCCGTATTCCTGTCTTTTCTTGCATTCCCTTCTATTACTCAAATTAAAGACGTGCCACAGTTGGCCAAGGCTATAAAAGATGGACAATATCACTGCATTGCGTCTCCAGGGTTGGGTTGATTATTGACGGCCAATTATCTACACTAGGGATATAGGCCCGGGGGAAGTGCCCTTCGTGGGGGTCTTTCTAAGGGAACCTAACCCGTATTTACGCATGGAGACATTGCGTCTCCAGAATCGGTTATTTTTGGATTATTAATAAATTCAAAACATGAACATTTAAGAATAATTGGACGAGACCTTGAGAAGAATAACTTAAGTAACGGAAATATAATTCTTGATTTTCTGCAAGATACAAGCAAGCAAAATCTCGCTGTTGTAGTAGATACAGATGCCGTTGATATTTTGACTGTTGGAAAAAAATTCGTCTCTGAAGATCGTTTCCTTGAAAGCATGTCTGCAATGGTTGTTCGAAACGGCTTTTGTTGTAAAAAATTGATGGAAAAATTTGTTCATAGATTAATGGTTTCGGGATTGTATTTCAAATATCAGAATGATAAAGCATTTTTACTTCGTATGCCACGTCTACTGAAATATGAGGAAAAAGACATCAGAAAAAGAAAATTAACCCTTACAGATGTTGCTCCTGCGTTTATATTTTTAATATTTGGACACATAATTTCATTCTTAGTTGTTATGGTAGAAATATTATCTAATGGTATGAAGAAAGCGGATCGTTTTCAGAAAAATAAAAGAAGAATGAGAATCACTTATAAAAAAGATTCAATATAATTATCTTTGAAAATTGAATTGTAATTACTCTAATCTTATATTATCAAATATTGTTTCCTTTTAGAGATGTTGCATGAAAATAATACAAAAATTAAATTTCGTACAATTCGCAATGCACTGAATAGTACTATATATTTTACTCTGAGAATATCACATTGCATTAGATTTTTTAAATTATATCACACTATTATGTAACAAATATTTTGTATTATTGGTTCTTCACAAAGTACACGTTGACCAGATGATATGGAAGAGGCGTGAAATATATTAAGAAAAAATTACGCATCCGAGTTCATCAAACGCTGTAGAACCCCTCTCCTTTCTCATTTTTCTTCCCGAAATTTCATTTATTCCTTAGAAACTGGGCAGGAGATAAATCCGCTAAATGAAAACAGTGAAAGCTACAAAGTTCACCATTCCCCTTTTCTATGTTCTCTTGTATTTGATGAATTCGGGAATGCTTCACATATTAATAATGAGATTGGAGAACCTCCGTTGCTGTGTTTGTAAGGAACATTTGAACTGTATTATTACTAGGTTCATTCTGGGAATAAGTTCACCACATCGCAAAAAAATGGCACTGCAAAATGCACTAAACTAAAAGGCACAAGCTGGGTAGATTATGGGTGTGGTGTCATATGCGGAGTTGTAACTTCCCGATCGCTTGCATTAACTCCCTTTTTGTGGGCGAAGCTGTCGGCTCTCATTTCTTCTCCAGCCAACAGCGAGGTGAGATCCGTGATAAAATGTTTTAACACAGATGTGTGGGATGCTCAATTCTTGAGTTGTTTTGATCCACGACAAAGTTCGCCCGCATACGCATTATTCCACAATAAATCTGCTTTAGAAGTTTCGCTAGGAGATGTTTGTCTATTAATCCTACAGTCCCGATCTTGCTCCCAGCGACTTCCACCTGTTCTTGCACATGAAGAAATTCCTGTCCTGTCATCACTTTCCCCAGAAACGAAGATAAAATGACAACTGTGACAAACTGGCTCCTTTCCCAGGCAGCAGACTTCTGTGACACTGGACTACATAAACTTACCCCACGCTATGACAAGTGTTACAATTCCGGCGGTTCTTATGTTTAGAAGTACCTGAAACATTGCTGTATCTTTTACAATAAATATTTCCAGGTAATTATATTTCGTTTCTTTTTAATGGCCTTGGGAATCTTACTTTCTGGATGACCTGATATTATTCTTAGAGACTATTACTTTTCTTTATAACGATATTTAATAAATAATGGCATAACAAATTACTTAATACAAATACTGATGTATCAGTACTTATTGTAGTTCAAATAGAAGTTTTTGTAAATAGTTGCATTCTTATAAATAAAAAATAAAATTTTGAATATGTTGTTTTGTTTTGTCTTTCAATATTAATAAAGAAAATTTACATTGCACATTTTAAACATTTTAAAAATGTAAAGACGTTAAATGTGTTTTCTGACTGAAACAGTTACAAGTATATATATCGGTACAGTTGTAATTTATGTTATTTTAGATATTTATTGATATGTATTATTGATTTTCTTATAGTATCAGCTCTAAAGGTAATACTTTGAAACTGAGCATTTGACAATGATTGCATTATCAATTATGCCATTAATAAAGAGGGGAAAAAAGCAAAAATAGAAAAAAATAAGAGAAACTTCTCAGGTTATTTTCAATTTCTTTTAGATTATGACAGTAGTTGAATCTGGAGGGTTGAAAAATAATTGCAAAATATGGAAATAAAAGTGTAATTAAAAGTGTAAATAAAGTAATAATAATAATTTATACTATCAGTTCAGTAATTTATACTTACTAATTTGTGTATTTCCGAGACGTTTGCGTGTTATTTTACATATTTGAAAAATTTTTGGACATGCACGTTGCAATGACAATATCATAAAGGCTTTTCGTATTATCACATTTATACTTTTTTTCTGCAATTTGACTGCAATTTACTAGCCGTTTCTCATTGTAGATTTATTTCTTAATTTGAATTTTTATGGAAAAATAATAAATTAAATTCTATTAATAAATCGCAAACAAATAATAATAAAACGAAAAATAACGTACTTGTGGAAGATTTTAAGCTCTGAACATCGAAATCTTCTAAAAAGGTTTTCGCAAATTTTAAAATAAAAGATCCTGGGAAAACAGTTCTTGCTCAAAAATTCAGTTGTATCAAGCAGGAGTATCTTTACATAACTTAAATATTGTCTTTAAATTTTTTTGAAATTTAGATTACGCTTTTTACAATATATATATGTGACAATTTAGGGAAAATCATGTAACATAAACACGTAAAATAAATCCATGTTTGAAGATTTTTTTTTATGTATATTTTTCCACCATATGATTTCTTCCAATTCTGTCGAGAAAAATCTTAATCGTTAATCTTAACCAATCGTTAATCTTAAACATTACGTCACCTAGAATCTAAGAATCTACCTTTTAGTTACTGAAAAGTATGATTTTTCGCTAGACTACTTTGGGAGTTTATCTATAACAGATAAATATTAATATTTCAGAGCCAAAAAATCCCACAGAATCTTACATTTTGACAAGCATATTAGGCCCTACCTCATTTGCATAGGCATCATTGAGGAAATTATTTTAATATCAGTCACGGTGACATCACTTTCCAATTCGTATACATATATTTTTTTCGAATTTTCATAAGAAAAATTGCAATTTTTATCGAAGTATTCTTAAGGATCATTTGTTAAGTTATAAAATATACCACATTTACATTTACTCTCGCAATTTTTATCTCTTCAATCCCTTATTTTGAAAAAGAAAGTCAATAAATAAAAAATATATATTTGAGTAATTTTGCATTAAGAGGTAAATGTATATTTTTAAGTATTTCATATTTATCTAATGACATGTTTAATAAAGTTTTTCAGTTTTCTATATTCCGATTTTTCTGACAGAAACAAAAAAAGTTTTTCTTTCTGAATTTTGTTTACTCTTCAGCCTCAATACCACTGTATGCAAGGTAGTATTATTAGTGATAATCCGATATGATCGTGATACGATAGATTAGTATTGATAATTTGATTATAAGAAAATAAACTCTATAACAAATATATTATAATTAATATTTATTATAATATATAATATTTCATATTAATGGAAGACTACTTTGTTTGAAGAAAAAAAGTAATAAGGCAGCTCAAAGAGAATTCGAAGAGAATGTACTTAGTTCACACTATCTCAAAAAAATATGCGTTAAGAAAAGCAATTAGCTCTGTATGATCATTTTAAAATCCTTAATCATGGACATACATATCAATAACAGATGCTAAATTATAATAGTCAAGTAGTATAGAAACCACAATTTTTTTTTTTATCATTCTCCAAACATTTTCATTGCCGCTTTTGATAGCTATTATATCAACATTGATTGCGATGTCATTGGTACATTACGTCACCTTGAAAGGAAGCTATTCGTTTAATAAAATTTTACTTCATGTTTTTGCGGTTTTGTTAAGGCAGAGTTCTACTTTAATACCTTCATGAGTGATCGAAAACTTGCTCGTCTTTTCGTGGGTTGTAGGAGCAATGTTTCGTTGCCTGGCTTACGATTCGGTATTCCTGTCTTTTCTTTCATTCCCCCCTATCACTCAAATTAAAGAAGTGCCACAGTTGGCCAAAGCTGTAAAAGTTACGACACTATCACTGCATAGAACCTCGATGCCTTGTACAGGAATTTTTATTTTTCAGTTTCAGTTTTCAGTTTTTTCTATTTCAATTTTAATTTATGAATTATTAACATTTTTCAAGCATTTTCAGCATTGTTTTTACTTTTATACCTATGAATTTTAAAATAATTCATTTTACTGTCATAAAAATAATCTAGTTCCACTATAACATTATTATATTTATTATGGAATTCACAAAATATATTTAATAGTTTTCAATTTAAATAATTTTAAGAAAATATAAATTTTTCGGTTAGTTGTATACTATAAAAAAAAAAAAAACCTATAAATTACTATTTGTATCTTTATGTCAAATATTAAAGATATTTTTAATAATGATAATCAGTTTTAAACTTAAAATATACATTGTATTTATTGCTTTTCTTGTTTTTAAATTATTAGATTTATTCATAAAAATGCGAAAATTTGAAAGTTAATGTTTAGTAGGTAATATTTTCTTATATTAGTCAGCTAAATTTAGCAAATTACTTTACCAATTTAATGGACACAGCATTGACTTTAATAAGATAGAAACGGTTTTACAAATTATTTTAATTTCGTATGCTCGAGATAATTACAATCTCAGAGAAAGGCGTTAATCCCCTCCCTCCCCATACCCGCAAATATAATGAATAATTTGTTCAAGAAAACCACCGTCACCTACATTAACGCGATCATTAAAAAAAGAATTACATTTTTCTGATAATTAGAACATAACGAAGACGCTACACTAAAATAGCCGGCAGATGACACCCCTTCCCGACCTCAATTTCAAATCTATATCTTAATTAGTTACCTAAATTTTTGTTCATTAGTAAAAATTGGCAATTATTTCCTTTCATTTTCGCAAACTAAATGGAGGATCGGCCCGAGAAACAGATCTCTTTGTAGTTCAGGTTTTAATGAAAGCAGATCCCTGTCGGAAACTTTCTCGGATCATTTTCACTGGCACCGGCAGATTTTTGGCAGTTTTTTGCATAAATTAAAAAACAAATTACCAACCGAATTTTTCAAAAATCACATAGTCAGATACAGAATATTTTTTTACATATGCTCAGAAATTTTCAAATTGATATCTCAATTAGTTTTCTTAAAATTCGCTAATTAGTAAAATAATTTCGAATTTGTTCATTTCCGCTTGCAAATCCAATGCGCCTGTTCGTTTCTTTCGCCATTTTGATTTAAAAGATGATATTTTAGGAGCGATGGTTAATGAGAATCTAATTAATATCTAGGCTAATTATCAAAATATTAAAATTCTGAGGCTCAGGTGCACATGGCCAGAACTTGGACTATCCACACCTAAATTTCCAGACTTCTAGGTGGGTTAGATTTTGCTAGCCATCGCCAACAGACACCCACACGGACACACACACAGAGCGAAACTTTCTTTTATTAATATAGATAATAAAATAACAGTATTTTAACAATGTGACCACCTTTCTGTATCATCGATGATATGGAACATTCAGAACGAAAGGGGATGAAGTTTCTTTGCGCCACGATTGAAATAAAATTTTGCTTTAGGGGCCTTTGATTGTAAAAGGCCTCACATGTTCAAATTCGGATACTCCGGTAATATTGTACCTTTCGAAGTTTTTAATAAAAAAAATGTTTCAAAATTATTTCCGATATTCTAAGAAAGTGCTTCTTTACCAATCAGTATTATGTTAAAATAATTAAATAAATTTTTTGCGTTTGTTTATGATAGTAACTCAATAATTTTAAGTGAAATTATTCATTAAAAAAAAAAAAATATATTAGACATTTCACAGTCGACAGTTTACAATTCAGCGATTGTTTTTATTTCATATCGGAAAAATCCTCAGATATTTCACAATAACAACTCATTTGAAATGTTTGAATAATGTGGTTATTTTATCATTAGGCAATGTTTATTCCTTCGTGTGCGGGTAACTTTGTTGTTATAATAAAGTTACCTACTCACTAATTATTCAAATAACAATGTTTTTTCATAAATCAGATAGTATATGCATAATCACAAAAACGCATTTGCGAAATAATACTATATGCATTTTCAAGCAAAATGATTGCTTAACACGTGAGTATTGGCACGTTTATTGACATTAAAAATAAGTTCTAAGTTTAAAAAAAAAGATTACACAGTTTTTCCATTAAATAGATGGTATGATTAGAAACCTACGAAAAAAAACGCTTATGAAACGAGACTAAATATATGTTTAATTAGTTCCATTACTTAAGGTGTGTGTTGTGCATTTTCGCATATACTTGTGCAAATATTAAACATGTTGATTGGTCATAATTCCTAATGCAGTTTTTTATTATTTCATTGTGTCAGTTGAAATGGAATGAAACGTTTTATAATGTTGTAAAATAATGAACAAATAATGTTTTAGTTTAATTTTTTGATATGCATTATGTATACCTTCTATCAACAAGCATAGCAGTTTGTTAATTTATATTGAGTGTACAGAAAGACAAAAATACTGTGAAAAATGTTATTTCCTTTAAGTTGGCAGAAACAACAAGAAATAAAAAAAGAGGATAAAAGTACTAAAGTAATCTGAAAACAAATTAAAAATAATCCAAATCGTAATTGGTTATGAATTAAATAGAAAGCGATATTTAGCAAAAGAATTTCATGAAATAAACATATTGTGGTATAAAGAAACATATAGAATTATTCTAACCATGCAGTAACTTTGTTATTTTATTTGATTAACGAAGTAAGTACAGATATGATGGATTTCTCTTATCTGTATAAACTTAGTTCTGATACATTTGTGACTCGAAAAACAGAATATAAATCACAGATTTTTGTCTGTGATTTATAAGCAAACAGTTATGAAACAATGTACTAAACAATGATAGCAAACATTTTCATTGCCGCTTTGGATATCTATCATCTCAATTTTAATTGAGATGTCTTTGCTATATAACGTTACCTTGAAAATAAGGTATTTATTTGATAAAATTTCACTTCACGTTTTTGTGGTATTGTTAAGGTAAGTATTTTAAAATTGTGATCAATGGAAGAAATGTTGTCTTTTCATGGGTTATAGGAGTAATTTTTCTTTGTCTAGCTTTACGATTCCGAATTCCTGTCTTTTCTTGAATTCCCTCCAATCAATCAAATTACAGACGTGCCACATTAGCCCAAATGTGTCCAAGAAGACATTATCATGGCATAGCGATTCAACGTTCGGCTACTTCTCAACTCTTATTAGAATCATAAGAAAACATTAAGAATAATTGATGGACACTTTTACACGAATTTCTTAACAAGCTTTTTTTAAGATAGCAGCAAACAAGATTTTTCTAGTAGATCTTGGTCCAGTGGTTGTTTTGAATAACGATTCTACTTTAAAAACTTCAAATTTGAACAAATTCAGAAATTTATGTTCATATTAAAACAGGTTTCCCAATACTCTGTGAACAATTTTAACTCACCCTTATATTACGCCTTTGATGAACCAGAGAAGTAGTCAATGTACTATGTTATAGATGATAATGCGTAGTGAACTGTTATTTTTGACATAGTTGTTTTAACATATAATACTATTCAAAGGTCGATAAAGGTCGACAAAGACTGAAAACTATTTAAGTGTATGAGAAGAGCAATTATTGCAGTTTCAACTTATACCATTCTTTGAATTAGATATCGACAAACGTCCTAAAAGTTGCTTTGAGTTTACATTAATCTACAGTTCACAGAACCTTACAAAAACAAAGATTCTTCGGATGGTCTTAATGGTGCACTTAAATTAATTTTCTAGAAATTGATTGAGCTGAAGTATAAAAAGCTGAAAATACGTATAAACACTATTTAAATTTTATTGTGAAGCGGTCCATTTCTTATCACTCATTTTAAAGATTGAGAACGTTACTAAGTTATTTAATTTTTAACATATGAAACTTCAAGGAAGTTAGTTGGATTCAAATTGTTTTCTTATGACTCATTCTAAATATTGAACACATTGTTAAACTATTTGATTTTCAATGTTTGAAACTTCGTTGAAGTCAGTTGGGTTCGGAGATTTTATTATCTATTGAAAGTTATGATTAGTTATTGCGGTTTTATTAAACAGAACGAACATCTATAAATGTGCATAACTTACTTATGGTTCTTTACTTGCAGGTAGACAATTACTCACCAGAAAGTTTTAGCTAACTTGACTGTTATTTCCCAAGAACACAGCTAAAAAGAGTAAACTGGTTAAATCAGAGGATACTTACGTAAATCTTTTTAAGCGACAAACTTGATTGGTGTACACATTATTAAAAATAAACTTTTATTTTAAAATCGAAATTTACATTAGCTTACATAAGCTTACATTAATAGTCCAAATAAAAGTGTACTTTAACGAAGATTCCTCGGTTGCTCCTTGACGGTAAATAAATTAAATTTATTTAGATTAACTTTTTAGAAATCGATTTAGCTGAAGTATAAAAAACTGACTAGACGTGTTAATATCATTTAAATTTTATTGTTTTGTGTTTTTAATTTTTGTGAATCATTCTAAAGATTGAGTAAATCCTGAAATTATTGGATTTTCAATATTTGACACTTCATTAAAGCCAGTTGGAATTTTTTTATACTTTGAAAGTTATGATGCATTTGTTGCAATTTTGTGAAGTATAATAAACATTTTTGCATAAGTTTCTTATGATACTTGTCTTTCAGGTAAATAGTTATCTTTGAAAAAGATTACAAACTGGACTTATATTGTCTGCAGGAACACAGCTAAAAAGTGTAAACTGGTTAAATTACCGGATACTTATCGTAAATCTTCTTAAGTGACTAACCTGATTGGTGTAAATTTTATTCTAAATAAACTATACTTTTTAAAATTGAAATTTCAGTGCAAAAACATACATATATATATATATATATATATATATATATATATACATATATATATATATAGATAAACTGATAAAAGTTTAAACATTTTGATCCTATTGGTAACAATTCTTACTGTAGAATGTTTTATAATGTTGTTAGGTAATGTAAAAGTTGGTGCATAAGGGTTTAATTGTTAATGTACTGGAACATTTTGATGTGCATTATGAATGCCTATTATCAACATGAATAACTGTTTTTTACTTCATCTCGAGTGTACAAAAAACGCGAAGTGTACTGCGAAGTGTTATTTCATTTAAATTGGAAGAAACAACAAAATTGCTAAGTTAAGCAATTGCATTCTGAAAAAAAAAAATATTTTCTTTAAACAGGACTTTTTTGCCAAGAAAACTTTTGAAGTAATTAAAACCGATAAACTGGTAAATTACAAGATTAAATGATTGATAACAACTGAAGTGTAAAAAACTGGTAAATTTAGCTTTAATCAAAATTTGACTGTAGTTAATTTATGCGTGTATAAATCTTCTTTTAATAAACAGACACCACAAAAAATCTAGAGTGCAGTGAGTTCAGGTGCGAATTTTGAAAGGACATAGAAAGTGATTTTTAGTAAAAGAATTTCATGATATAAGCATATTTATGGTATAATGAAAAATTAAGAACTATTTTAACCATGAAGTATTTTCTTTATTTTATTTGTTTTCTAATTCAATATTTAAGAAATAATTGAATGTTATTTGTTTTTTGCTGATAAATATTTAGGCTTAATAACAGGCTAAATAAATATTCTGTTAATAATTTCTAATGTTCGATTTAGAGTTAGAAAACTTCAAGAAAGTGTGTTTTATTTTAAATTTATTATACCTTATTCATAATTAATAGACATCAAATAGTTTTTAATTTGATTTTGATAATTATATTGAAAATTAAAGGCCTATGATTATTATTGAAAACTCAAAATTATGGAAGAAAAGAAAATCGCAATTATTGGATTTAATATCGACGCGCAAATTTTATCTCAGGGATCTAAAGAAGTAAAAAATTACCTATCAAATAAAACCAATATCAATGGCAGAATACTATTTACGCTTGCAAGTTATCTTACAAAATATTCGAAGAAATTCGATAAAATTCATTATTTTATCACAAATGAAGAAAATAGTGTATTTCCGAATGGTACATTGACGGGAATAGTAGGGATGGTAAATCGATCAGAAATTGATATTGGCGTTCAAAGAGTTATTATGAACGAGGTAAGCACAGAAATAGTGGATTTCTCTTACCCGTATAAACTTAATTCTGCTACATTTGTGACAAAAAAAGCAGAATATAAACCACAGATGTTTGGCATTTTCCAAACGTTTTCATTGCCGCTTTGGATAGCTGTCATCTCAATTTTAATTGCGATAGCTTTGGTATATTACGCCACCTTTAAAAGAAGGTATTCTTTTTATAAAATATTACTTCACACTTTCGCAGTTTTGTTAAGGCAGAGTTCTGTTTTAAAACCGTCATCTCAGATAGAAAACTTGCTCGTGTTTTCGTGGGTTGTTGGAGCGATGTTTCTTTGTCTGGCTTATGATTCCGTATTCCTGTCCTTTCTTGCATTTCCCCTAGTCAATCAAATTAAAGACGTACCACAGTTGGCCAAGGCTGTAAAAGAAGGACACTGTCACTGCATAGCGACTGCCAATTCAGCTATATTTGAACTATTAATAAAATCGAAACATGAAAATTTAAAAATAATTGGACGAGACCTTGAGACGAATAATTTAAGTTATAGCGGAAATACTTTTACAGATTTTTTTTATGATAGAAGCAAAGAAAACCTCGCTCTTATAGTAGATACAGATGTTGCGGATATTTTGAATGTAGGAAAAAAATTCGTCTCTGAAGACAATTTTCTTGAAAGTATGCTTGCGATGATGATCCGAAAAGACTATTGTTGTAAAAAATTAATAGAAAAGTTCGTTCATAGATTTATGGCTTCGGGATTGTATTTTAAGTATCGAAATGATAAATCCTTTTTACTTCGTATGCCCCGTCTACTGACATACAAGGAAAAATATACCAGTAAAAGAAAATTAACCCTTACAGATGTTGCTCCTGCGTTTATATTTTTAGTATTTGGACACATCTTTTCTTTCTCAGTTCTTATCGTAGAAATATTGTCAAATCGTAGGGAAAAAGTGGAACGCATAAAGAAAAAGAAAAAAAGAAGAATGAGAATCACATACAAAGAAGAATTTATCTAATTAGCTTTGAAATTTGAATTGTAACTGCTGTATTCTTATATTACCAAATCTTATTACATTTCGCAGGTGTTCTATGAAAATCATACAAAAATTTTATAATTATCATTGGACAGAATAGTTCGGTGTATTTTATACTGAATAGTACTATGTGTTTTACTCTGAGAATATCACATTGCATTGGATTTAAAAATTGTATGAGACTATTATGTAACGAAGATTTTGTATGTTTATTTTCTGTATGAAATTACACATTGATTTTATCGTATGAAGTTGCCATGAAAAAATTTTAGAGGAAAAGTACACATCCGAGTACGTCAAACACGTATGAAACTGTTTCCATCCGGCTATTTTTTTAAATTTCAGATTGCCTTACTGCCACCACTTCTTATAAATTGTATAATTCGCCTTATTTTTGCGTTATTGTATCTGTCATTAAATAAGACGTATATTTCTTTTTTTTTAATTGGTGGCAATCAAGCAGTAATCTGAATTTAAAAAAAGTAGAGAAATGGCGACTCTAGTTTGAAATCTTGCCTCTCTCATTTTTCTACCCGAAATGTTATTTAGTCCTTTGGAGCCTTTGAATATATAAATCTGCCAAATGAAAACCATAGGCGGCTACGAAAGTCCATCATTATTTCACTTTTATTTCATGAATTCGGCTGTGCTTCACATATTGATAATATGATTGAAAAGCTTTCGCTACTGATTTTGTGAGAAATATATGAACTGTATAATTATTATTTTTTTAGACTATTATTATTTTTTATAAAGATAGTTGATAAATTAAGGTATGGCACATGGTAAATTACTTATTATAAACACTGATACTTATATAATTATATAGCATGTTTTTGTAATTTCTTGCATTCTGATAAATAAAAATTTAAATGTAGAATATCTTTATTTTATTGTATTAATTTCAGTTTTAATAAAGAAAAACAACATTGAACATTTCGAACATTTTAAAAGCATTAAGATAATAAATGTGGTATATTGAATGACATATGTACAAGTAATATATCGGGACAATTGTAACATATGCTATTTTAGATATTTATTAAGGAATTACTTATAGTAATAGCCCCAAAGCACTCCCACTTTGAAACTGATCAACTGAAAATACTTTCATTATCTGTTAAAGCATTAATCAGCAATGAAAACAGCCAAAAAAGTAAAGAAAATGAGAAACTTATTTGGCTATATTCATTTTCTTTTAGATTATCAAAGTAGTTGAATCAGTATGCTTCTAAAATAGCTAACAATGAACAAATAAAACTGTAAATAGAGTAAAATAAGAATTTATATAATTAATTCATTAATTTATATGTACTAATTTGTGCATTTCTAAGAACTTTGCGAGTTAATTTATTTTTGAAAATATTTTCAGATTATTTTTTTTATTGACAATCACAAACGTTTTTCGTATTATCACGTTCATACTTCTTTTATTTTTTCTCTTTGGCTGCCATATGTTAGTAGTTTCTTTTTCCCCTTTCCTGAATTATAAATACATATTAAACTGTATAATAAATTTTAACGCCTTGCAATAATATATTTCTTTTAAATGTTAAAGGTGTAAACTAACAACATAAAATAACTTTTATTAGGTTGTTTTACATGTTTCGGCTCACTGCGAGACATCTTCAGAAACAAATGAGAATATTCCATTATTGCACGATCTTGGAAGTTATTATTTATAATGCTATCATTTAATTTTCATGTACTTTTTAAAAATTACGCACGTAATCTTTTATTTTGATTTGGTTGTTTATTTTCATATCTATAATCATGGAATAACTCGAGCCACAATTTCGGTAAGTTAAAATATGCTGCATCGTTACATATTGTATTTTTGCGTGTTACTATCTCTATGGTTTCTCTTATTATGGATGGATAGTATAGACTGGAGGGAAAAATTATTTTACTTTCATTGAAATCTATTTGGATGGTTTCTTCTTGATAAGATCTTGACAGGGCTGTGGTTTTTCTATTATACTTAATATCAGCTATATGTTTCTTTTTTTCTGTAACTAAATTTTCTGCTTGTCATACCAATATAGTAATTCTTAGATCCGTTTTCTTTAATAAAAAGTATTTCATATACTCGTGAATAGTTCTCAAAATTAATTGGGTCAATTTTACTGCAAATGATATTCTTTAATTTCTGAGAATGTTTGACTATTAAGCAGATATTGAAACGTTTAAGGCTGTATTTTAATTTTTTTTTAAGCTTGGATAATATTGAAGATTATAAAATTTGTATTTTTGCGAATCAACTTTGTTTTCCGGTTCCTTATTATTGGCGATTTCCGCGATTAATTTATTAATATTTCATTATTCAATTTATTTTCAGTACATAATATAAATACCCGTCTTATGAAAAATCTGTAGGCTGAAATTTTGTATGTAAATGGAGAACATGCGTTATTTGGTATGGTATATTGGTTAGCCATACTTTTTCGGAAAACAGCTCTGTCGATAGATTTATTTGTTCTGGTTAACATTACATCAAGGAATGGAATATTTTTATTATCTTCAATTTCAATAGTGAATTTAATGTTATTGTCAATTGAGTTTAGCTGATTTATAAATATTTTATGTTCATAAAGACTGTACTGCCAAATTAGAAAATTATCAACATATCTGAACCAAGTGTGAGGTGTTAAGTTAAATGTGCCAAAACTTTAGTTTCCAATGGGCGAAGAGTATATTCAGCTAATAAATCTGTAATGATCCCATTGGGGCTCCATGATTCTGCTTATAATATTTACCATTGAATGTGAAATAGTTATTATGAATGATTTGATTAAGTCCTCTTTTTATTGTTAATTTCATATCATTATTAAATTATTCTATCTGTTCAATATGATCACAAATCTTATTACATCTATATACGTGTCAATTGATGGATATAATGAAACAATATCAAGACTAGCCGTTATATAACTATCAGGTAATTGTATATGTTTGATTTTTCGAATGAAATCTTCCGTTGATTTAAATCTTTCGTTGATTTAATAGTTAGTGTTAACGCCGCAGAATTCGAAGAGCGCGGCGTTTCGCGTGATGGTCCTTTGTTACGTCACTATTATACCGAGAGACTTGCGGAAGCCAGGTAGAAAGGTACTTATGGTATTTACGTCTTTTAGCATTTAAAATAAATACATATTAAACTGTTTTAAAGTCTTTTCTTTAAGGCAATTTTTCTGAAAAGAAATTAAATAAATAAAGCAAAAAATAACGTATTTGTGAAAATTTTTAAGCCTTGAACAATGAAATCGTCTACAATTTTTTAGCATCTTTCAACATAAAATATCCTGGGAAAAGGCATTTTTTACTCTCAAAGATGAGTGGACTTTTCCCATGTGATGTCACCTGCGGGTATATAGAAGAAAAACACCAATTAGCGTGAAGCACATTTTAACACAGCTTCCCCTTCGTCCAATAAACAGTCTTTTTCGGAGGGCAAATACCCGCAGAGGCGTGGCTGTTGCCACTCGTGGGTAAAGTCTGTTGCACCAAGCAAGTAGTATCTTTAAATAGCTTAACTATTGTCTGTAAAAAATTAGGAAATTAATATTATGGTTTTTAAAAATAAATGTAAAATCCCATTTTATGGAAATTAATTTAACATAAAACCCTAAAATAAATCCATATTTGAATAATTTGCAACTCATTAAATATTTTTCTAATACGTTTCTTTTCACCATATGCTTTCTCCCAATTCTGTAAGGAAAAATCTTAATTTAGAAACTAAAATACTACTTTTCAGTAATTAAAAAGCATATATTTTTGATAGATAAGTTTGTCAGTTTACTTATAACAGATAAATGTTGTAGAATAAAAAATAAGTTACATTACAATAAATCACATTCTTGCAACATTGCCTATACCATTTGCATAACTATCAATGGAGAAAATATTATTTTGTTCTGTAGTTACGAAGACACATCATTTTCCAATTCATCTATACATTTTATATCAAATTTTCAGCAGTAAAATCATAATTTTCATAAAGTATCATCATAAGTAAAAGTAAAAGGATCATTTGCCAAGCTATAAAAGATTACACATTTACAATTACTCTTGTAATTTTGACTTCCCAAACGACCTACTTTTGAAAGGAAAGTGGCAAAAAAAACCCTCAAATATTTGAGTAAGTTTTACCTAAAGAAAATGTGATTAATTATTACTATTTAATTATTTCATATATATCTAATTGCATATGTCATACCATTTTTTAGTTTTATATATTCCAGTTTGGCTTTTAGAAATAAATTCACTTTTCTTTCTGCATTTTTTTCCTCTTCATCTACAACACAATTGTATGCAGGGTTGTATTTTAACTGATAATCCGATATAATCATCCTATGATACATTATAGCTGATTTGCTTAGATTCATAAAGTTTAAGAAAATCAACTAATGCTTAAAAAGTAATACTATAACTAGTAAATCTGTGCTGAGCCGAAAAATACACTTTAATTTAATAACTGGTAATTATAATTAATCCTGTCCATCCTTCACCTGATCCACCATAAAGTCATGTTGATAAAATCAGAGTAGTACCAATGCAATGCATAGTGTTAGCGGAAGTCAGGCATATTTTTTTACTTTCTTAGCAAAATGCTCATGAGCTACGAAATTCCATTTCGTAATTTAAATAGTTCTTGAAAAGAAATTTTCCTTCATATTTCCCAATATTCTAAGAAAGCAACGGAAAAACAATGCAGCAAATCATGTACTTGCTTGTAAAGAAGATTTGAAAATAGGCTTTGCAAATAAAATGGAGTTATATATATTGGTCTTCCTTGTTTATCCTTTTTTTTCTTCAAAATTTTTTTTAACAAATCATATTTCCAATATATATATTTTTTTTATATAAATACAAGAACATAAGTTAGTGACGCCAAAAATATCGGGGGACCAAGATTATGGTGTATTTGTGCGAAATGAGGCAAACATTTCCTCACAAATATCGCCGGACGAGGCGAAAATTTTGGACACCCCTGCTTCAAAGCCAAAGTTTGAGAAAAATCGTGTGACGTGTCATATTTATTTGCATAATACCGAAATTTATGCGATTCGCATGTCAAATGAGCGTTGAGTTGAGTTGATGTGCTTGTTAAACAATATTGAATAATCCACATCGTCTACTAATTTTGTTACGAAAGTTGTAAGGACAGCATGCACCAGCCAGGATTTGAACCACCGGTGTCCTCTCATATTGGAATCACGCACGCTACCACTGTGCCAACATAAGGGATGCACTGGAGTGTGACCTGTTCTCTTTTATTCCGCGTTATGTCACGTTACAAGTTTGGGAGTTACGAAACAAATAAATATGCATTTTACGCTTTCTATTTTTAACATTACTTTAAGGAAGGTGTCTTCACTTACAAAATGGATAATGCTGAAAAACTTTGACTTTTTCCCCGAATCTCGTACCGTTTTTGAAATAAGAGCGTTAACTCCAAATTTAGCCACCAGGTGGCGCTGAAGCGGTTTCCTTGCGTAGCGCATGACAACTTTACTATACCAAGACCCCACTTTTATGACTATAGCTCTTGTCGTTCAGAAATTATTGGGCTTATAACGGACTTTAGCGGGCACACTAATATATTATATATTCATCAAATGCTATGAATACATTTTGATGATGTATATTAAGATAGCGATACTTCTTCAACCTTAAAATTTACGCTTTCATTCAATCTGATGTATATTTCCTAAAATTTTGCAGTAAATACTCGGTAACTGGCCACCCATATAAATATAAGGTTTTTTCATTCAAATATAATTATTTCACAATAGATATGGTCTAAAATCTCGATAATTCGTCATCCTTATAAATCAATGTTTTTTGCAATCAAATATCATAAATGAATTATAAATATGTATTAAAAATTCGACAACTCGAAAACTGTTACACTGCATTTATATTAATGGATTTTCCTTAATATTTTTATGATATATACTTAAAAACTTCGATATTTCCTGACATTCATAAAACCTCGCTGTCATGTAATCAAATATTTGAAACTCCGTATGAATTTGCACTGATACCTCAATAGGTCGTTATCTTCATAAATCTATGTTTTTATTCAATCGAATGGCATGAATTGATTGTATGCATTAAAAGTTTGATAACTTGTCAATTTCATAAATTAGTGTTTTTATACATTAATATATACTAAAACTTCTATAATATGTCTATTTTTTAAATTTCTTTCTATACAATCGTCTACCAAGATTTATGAAAAGAGCGGGTTACCGAGTTTTATCTGAAATAAATACGGAATTTCTTAATATTAAACTCAATGAAAAGGTATTTTAATGAGGGTGGCGAGTTTCACTGTACAGCATTCTATAGATATAAGCATTGTTTTTTAGGATGATAAATATCGAGGTATAAAAGGGGTGTTTGTTCTCCAAAAAATATTTTTATCCGCGAAACTGATTACGAACTCGTTTGTAAGCGCAAAATTATAATACTTGCAGGCATGACTATTAAGGTCACTTGGAATCGAATAGTCCTTTTTTTTCATTTTTCGATAAATTAATTACATTATGAATTATAAGTAATTGCTCATTCATAACGATATTTATCGGGCTGTCGCATCGGTAATTTCGGTTCAAAAGACTAATTTCGACAGTATGTTTTGACAGATTCTGTGAGCCTTCATCGAAGAAATAGAAAAACTGTTTGGTTGCATGGATTCTGAATAACAGCATATACGAATCTCATGCGTTTACGAACAAGAAATTAATATCGAAAATGTCAGAAAACAGCCAGTCTAGATTTGAGAGCAGACTTAATAATATTCAACTGTATAAAATTGCACATGTATCAGTGTGAAAAATGTAAGTAATTGCAGTTTTAGTGTATACATATATAAAACATACCTTTTGTTGTCAACATATTCCTTAACACCTTTAAATTTGTCGTGCGTGCTATTGGCTAGAATGATATCAGAATATAAAAATAGACTTTTAGAAAAAGGCTTAGTGAATGTTGGTTGGTAATATGTTAAAGGAGAAAGAAAACGTATTTCTACAATTTGTTATATTTATTTATTTTCAGTGATGATGACTTATAGTTGATAAATTAAATTAGTTCAGTCTTCTAGTAGTTGTGGATATCTACAGGAATTTTAGAGATTTTCAACAAGTCTTTTATATTATTTGCTCTATAAGGTTGTCGTCTAAATCCAGAAGAAACATTTTTGGTCAAGTTCGCGTATGTACAGTTAACAAGTATTTCATACAACTACACATATTTCATTAAACATTTAATATACACTGCTCAAAACAATTAAAGGATATTTGAAGTTTTATATAAAATAAAGATATAAACGAAAATTTTTTTGCCGAAAATAGAAGAAGAGAATCACAAATGCAAATTTTTCTGGTTTTCAAACTGTGGAGTATGCAAATTTTGAGTTCGACGTCAAAAACGTCGCTTCAGCGGCAGCGAATGAAATTTGACTTTCAACTGGATAAAAGAGAATGAAGACAAGGATGATCGGCATTCAGTGATTGCTTTGTTTCGATGAGTACGATGTCTCAGCGAAGTCATTTGACAGATTCAGAAGCTTGGAGAATTGTTGGTAGGTTAGAAGGGGGCCAAACTCAAGCCGAAGTAGCGCAAGCCATTGGAGTGTCACAAAGTGTCATTTCCAGGATCTGGAACAGTTTTTTGGAGAGTGGATGTGCAGGCCGAAGACCAGGGCAAGGTCGTAGACGGGCAACAACGCCCAATGAAGATCGGTATTTAGCGTTAACAGCTCGGAGACACCGAAACATGAACGCTACTCTTCTCCAACAACACCTTCGCTCGGCTACAGGCACCACGATTTCAACTCAGACTGTCCGAAACCGGCTCCATGCTGTAGGTCTGTATGCTCGCCGACCGATGGTATGTGTTAGATTAACATCAAGGCATCGTCGCGACCGCAGGGAGTGGGCAACCGAGCATGTCAACTGGAGGAGAAATGAATGGAGCAATATTCTGTTTTCTGACGAGTCCCGTTTTTCTGTGCATCCGGATAATAGGCGTATTTTCATCTGGAGGGACCGTGGCAGTAGGAATAATCCTGCGTTCGTGCACGAAAGTGTCAGATTTGGCGGTGGAGGAGTGTTGGTGTATGGTGGCATCTCCATTGACGGGCGCACTGACCTCTACATCATTCGAGATGGAGCTCTGACTGATCGCCGATATAGGGATGAGATCCTCTGACCTGTTGTAGTCCCTTACGCTGCAGCAATCGGAGATAACTTCATTTTAATGGACGATAACTGCAGGCCACATCGTGCAAACCTGGTGGAGGATTTCATTTTCGAGGAAGGAATCGTTCGAATGGAATGGCCAGCGTATTCTCCAGACATGAATCCAATCGAGCACGTTTGGGACGCTCTAGGAAGACGAGTTTCTGGCCGCCAACAACCCCCACAAACTCTCCAAGAACTGGAAAGAGCTCTTCTGGAAGAGTGGGGGAGAATACCCCAACTCGTCATTAATAGCCTCATTGAGTCCATGCCTCAAAGGTGTTCAACGTTGCTGGCCGCCCGTGGAAACCATACCCCCTACTGAAAATGATTTTCTTTGAAGAAAACACCATTTTTTATTTTTTTTTTCTCATATGCACAAATTGTGTTTTTTTCCTTTTGTACACAAATGCGCAATAAAATGCATTTTTTTCTGCCAAACATGTGTAATTTATTCTCATATAACCTACTATGTCTGTCGACCATGTATCAATCAGCTAAAAAGTTTCCCAGATACAAAATCCACCTAAAACTGCAATATCCTTTAATTGTTTTGAGCAGTGTATATTTTTTAATTGTACTGTGTTGTTTTTGCTACAAATTGTCCAAATTCCTGGAGCAGGTAGAATTTCGTTGAAAGCGATTAAAGCTATAAACATAAAACATGCAAAAACGTATTACATTTGTTTAAATGATCGTCATATCTCTATGAATATACATGCTATTCTTACCCAAATAAACTTAAATATTATATGGTATGTGCATAGTCATATGCTGCATCGATAGATCATTTCATGCATTTTATTTACAAGGTGAACACAAAATATTATTTTTTTCATCAATTTGGTTTTTGGTCCCCTAATTGATCTCGCGATTAAATCTTCATTTAAAAATATGAGATCAAACATTTTCTTTATTTTCTCGAAGCATAAAGTGACTTCGGTAAATATTTCTAAAATTGAAAGTGCCTAGTGAATTTGGCTTGACAATGTATAACTTAAAGGCAAAATACATAATATTAAAATTTTTGATTTGCTTGTTTTAGATTAGTTTTGCACGTTATAAAGTCCTACCGGCCTGTACCGGGAGGAAAAGGCAGCTTTCATAATCCATGTTTTTAAAAATTCAACTTATTTTACTCAAATACTCGAAGCTAAAATGCTTGGAACCCGATTACAGCAGATTCAATCCTGGCTTTCGTTAATACTGAATTTGAAAGCTAATTTCAGGATGTGAGTTACAGAATAACAAAAATCAGTTTGTTTCAAAATGTCTGACACCCTATAATTTCAAACTAAAATATATCAGCCATTTTTTAAGATAAAGCCAAAACAAAAAAATGTTCCGGAATCTTTGTATCACGATCTGACACTTAACGGAAACAATTTTTTCAATTTATAATTTTTATCAATCTTTTTGAATTTTTCAAAAAAATTTTAAAAAATTAACTTGCCGCCATTTCGAAACAAGATAGTGCATGAAGCTTATAACAAATATTAGATTGTTTCAAAATCTCAGCCACCCTAGAATTTCAAATTGATATACCTCAGCCATTTTTTAAGATAAAGCCAAAACAAAAAATGTTCCGGTATGTTTGTATCACGATCTGAAACTTAACAAAAATAATTTTTTTAATTTATAATTTTTTATTAATCTTTTTGAATATTTTTAAAAAATTAAAAAAATTAACTGGTCACCATTTTGAAACAAGATGTCGGATGAAGTTGGCCAACGAACTCGGCGGAAACCTTGGTTTGTCCTATACTCAAACACAGTAATATCCGAATCGGTTCATAAATAAGAGAGTTACAGCATGACATACGTCAGATATATATATATATATATATATATATATATATATATATATATATATATATATATTTACATATATGTATAAAAATCAATATCTGAACGGATGGTGGTTTGGGGATCTAGGGGTCATGATCGATGAAAATATACCAAAATTCTTTGGAATTGATTTCTTACGAACGGCGGCAATAGGTAGCTTTTTGTAATGAAAGGTAACTACAATCCGGACCTCCCTAAAACCAGATAACAAAAAGTCCTCCCTGCCTGTACCGGGAGGAAAAGGTAGCTTTCATAGTCTATGTTTTTAAAAATTCAACACCTTTTACTCAAATATTTGAAGGTAAAAGGCTTGTAACCTTATTACAGAAGATTCAATCCCGGTTTTCGTTAATACTGAATTTGAATGCGAAATTCAGCATGAGAGTTACAGCATAACAAAATCAGATTATTTCAAAATGTCATCCACCCTAGAATTTTAAACTGCCATATTTCAGCCATTTTAAGTAGCTTTCAATAGAAAAAGTATAAAATCTACTTATTGCAACCGTTCGGAGGAAAGCAATTCCTGAAAATTTCGGTATATTTTCACCGATAATGACTCCCCAGATCCCAAAACCATCCTCCGTTCAAATGTTGATTTATATATATATATCTTATCTATGTCATCGATAACACTCGTATTTATAAATCAATTTGGGTGAAACTAATTGTGTGTATTAAGCTCACCAATGCCTCAACCGAGTTCGTTGGCCAGCTTGGTCCGCCATCTTGTTTCAAGATGGCGGTCACTGAAAGATTTAAAACTAAAATAAATATACAAAAAAGTTAAAATATCATATTTATTTTTTGATTAAGTGTTACGCTTTGTTACAAGGATTCCTGAGCATTTTTTGTTTTACCTCTATCTTAAAAAAATGGCTGAGATAGAGCATTTTGAAATTCTAGGGTGGCTGACATTTTGAAACAAGACAGCACCTTACAAAAACCAATGATTAATATATGAGTTTCAGTGAACGCGATTTCTCGCAAATTATTATCTTTTATTGTTGCAATCACTTTTCCAATCATACGCATAAAACTATATATTCATATCCGTTAGCGCCAAATTCTCGCCAAACTTCGCAAAATTTGGCGAAATATCGCCAACTTATATGCAATAACAAATTATATACATAATTCCTATTTCCAAAAATTCTCCATTATAAATTATTTTTTTTATTAATCCAGAGGCTCCAACCCGCGCTTCCCACCCAATATAGAAACGCGTATGAAATACATACATTTTTTTAATATTGAAAACTCTAGTAGAATTTTTACATTTAATTATTTTTTTAGATTACACACTAACAATACCAAAAAGCATTTTTATATGAAAAATATAAGTTATGTACGGAAATAAAGTTTTGAAATTTATTAAAAGTGATATTTTCGTGTTATCCGCATGCCAAAGAATAATAGACCAACATTTTGCTATTTACAACAGCTATTTTGATTCTGATTATTACACTGATATAACATGTTCTTCGATCACATACCTTCTAAATTTGTGCTTTATTCACAATGTTATTTATTTATTTATTTATTAAGTGCTAATTTGGTTATGAAATATGAGCCGGAAACAAATGCTGATCTTTTTATATTGTTTCAAGTGCAAACAGGTTAATCTTCCGTAATCGAGCTGCAACCGATACAGATGTTTTATAAAATTCATGCTTCTGAATTATTTAGTTTTAAAACCACAAAAAATGAGTGAATTGAGATGAAATTTTTAAAGAAATAGCATTTGTGTGTGCATTATTTTTTTATTCGATGGTATAAAATTTAAAATAGCGTGATGTTTAGAAGTCATTAAATTTTGCGAAAAAGTAGAAAAATATATTTCGTTGCGACAGTCGATATAGCTTCAGTGTTAATTGCGGTTTTTACTGTATAATACCCATTGTCAATTTCTGTTTATGATATTAACACGACATTTAGAAAGAAAATTATTTACACAAAACAAAATTTGACATTTCACAATCGATAGCGTCTGATTCAGCGATTGCTTTTACTCCATATCAAATCAATAATCAGATATTTTACAAAAACAACTCATTTTAATTATTTAAATAATGTAGTTTTTTTATCAATCATTAGGCAATGTTCATTCCTTCAATAGTAGGTAATGTTTTTGTTATAATAAATATATTTATTCAAGTTTCAGTGTTTTTCCATGAAACAGATAAATACAGAATCACAAAAATGCATTTGCGAAATCAGACTAAATGTATTGATAAGCAAAATGATTACTCAACACCTGAGTATTGGCGCATTTAATAACGTAAAAATACTTACTAACGTAAGTACTACGTTTTAGTAAAGAAGTAATTACTTAGATTACACAGTTTTTCCGTTAAAGAGATCATATGCCTAGAAACCTACGAAAAACACACTTATGAAATGAGACTAAATATATGTTTAATTAGTTGGATTACTTAAGGTGTGTATATTTTCACATGTACTAACGCAAACATTAAACATTTTGATCCCGTTCGCTATTATTCTTACTGTAGGTTTTTTATTATTTTATTGTATGAGTTGGAATAGAATGAAATGTTTTATAATGATGTAAAATAATGAAAAAATATTTTATAATGTTTTTGTTATTAACCTACTATCAACAAGCGTAACAGTTTACTAATTTTGTCTTGAGGGTACAGAAAGTCAAATATGCTCTGAAAAATATTATTTCCTTTTAATTGGAAGAAACAACGACACAATTAAAGAGGAAAAATGTGAAAAAATTAATCTGAAACCTTGAAAGACATTTTAATTTGGATTTTACTGTCTGGAACTCAGATATGAACTGAGATATGTAAATTTATTTGAAAATCGCTAAAGTGGACACACAAAAATCCGAACAATCCAAAAGGAAAATTCTGTTTCATTCAAGAAGCTTTTATTTTTTTGTCAAGAACACATTTGAGGAAATTAAACCTCATAAACTGGTAAATTACAAGCTTAAATAATTGATAAGAGCTGAAGAGTGAAAAATGGTAAATATATAGGAATTTCTTTTATTTATTTTGATAATATATTTATTGAAAATCGAAGACTTACAATTTTTATTCAGAGCCCAAAATTATGAAAACAATTCGATTTAGCTGATATATAAGAAATTGACTTGGTGTTTTAACATTATTTAAATTTTATTCTGGAGTGTTTTTAATTCTGATGAATCGTTTTAAAGAATGAGACATTCTTGAACTATTTGGTTTTAAATATTTGGCAATTTATTGATGTCAGTTGGATTCGAATATTTTTTTATATGTTGAATGTTGTTATGTAGTTGTTGTGATTTTGTTAAGCATAATGAACATCTATAAATGTGAATACTTTCTTATAAATCTTGACTTATAGGTAGATAATTATTCTTCAGAAAGTATTACGAACTCGATTATTATCTTTTCAGAATACAGTTTAAAAGAGTAAACTGTTTAAATTATGGGATACGTAATGTAAATCCGTTAACGCGGTTCACCTGATTGGTGTAGATACTCTAAATAAGCTATTCCTTTTAAAATCGAAATTTCGGTATAATATAATGTATGTAACAACTGAAATAATTGTAAACATTTTGATACCATTAGAAATAATTAGTTTTTCGTTATATTTTTTTTTATCAAGTGAAATATAAGGAAACGCAGAATGAGTTTTAAAATTTAATTTGAGAGTACAAAAAGACAAATATTCTTTGAAAAGTGATATTTTCTTTAAACTAAAAGGAACAACAAGAAACATAAACAAGAAACAACTAAAGAATATAAATGGGATAAATTAATCTGAAAACTTCGAAATTCATAAATCCAATAACTGTTATAGATCTTATTTTGGATTTTACCGTTAAGAACGCGTGCAGATGTAAACTTAAACATGCAAATTAAATTGAAAACTGCTAAATTGAACAATTATTTTCCGAAAAATATTGTTTTCTTTAATTCAGCTATTATTGTCCAGAACACGTCTGAAGTATTTAAAACTGATAAACTGGAAAAATTACAAGAGTAAATAATTGGTAACATCTAAAGTGTAAACAAATGGTAAATATTTAGCTTTAATTTGATTATAGTTTATTTGATATAATTTGATTTTTGATTTAATATGTAATTATTGTTGATTCATGCTTGTATAACTCTTCTTATACTAATTACATGAAAATATAGAATGCAGTGAGTAGAGATATGAATTTAGCCATGATATAAAAAGTAATTTTTAACGAGGAATTTCTTGAAATAAACATATTTATAGAATAACGAAAAATATAGAACTATTCTAACCATGAATATTTTCATTATTTTATTTGATTATTAATTCCATGTTTAAGAAATAATGGAATTTGTTTTTTAGTGATTTTACAATTATATTTAATATGATGATTTAATTTTAAGGCTTTAATTTCTAACATACGAGTGAGATTTAGATTGCTTCAAGAAATTAATTAATTAAGACATCAAATAGTTTTTAATTTGTTTTGGTATTATAGCTATTGAAAATTAAAGGCTTATAATTATTTTTCAAAACAAAAAAATATGGAAACAGATAAAGTTGTAGTTATAGGATATCGTGTTAGCAAGAAACTTTTATCTCAGGCATCTGAAGAAAAAATGAAAGCTTACATATCAAATAAAAAATATATCTATGGTCGAATTCCATTTACGCTTGAAGATTATCTTACAAGATATTCAAAAGTATTCGATAGAGTTTCTTTTCGTATCACAGATCAAGAAAATGATAGATTTCGGAATGGTACATTGGCGGGAATAATAGGGATGGTGAATCGATCAGAAATTGATATTGGCGTTCAACCAATTACTATGCATGAAGTAAGCGCAGAGATTGTGGATTTCTCTTATCCGTATAAACTTATTTCTTCTACATTTGTAACACGAAAAGCAAACTATAAACCACAGATTTTTGGCATTTTGCAAATATTTTCATCGCCGCTTTGGGTAGCTATAATCTCAATATTAATTGCGATATCTTTGATATATTATGTCATCTTGAAAAAAAGGTATTCATTTGAAAAAATTTTCCTTCACGATTTTGCAGTTTTATTAAGGCAGAGTTCTGTTTTAAAACCTTCCTCTGTGATAGAAAACTTTCTCGTCTTTTCGTGGGTTGTGGGAGCAATGTTTCTGTGTCTTGCTTACGATTCCGTATTCCTGTCTTTTCTTGCATTCCCCCCAGTGCATCCAATTAAAGATGTGCCAGAGTTGGCCAAAGCTGTAAAAGAAGGACACTATCACTGCATAGCGATTCGACGATCAGCTATTTTTGAAATGCTATTAAAATCTAAACAAGAAAATTTAAGAATAATTGGACAAGACCTTAAGGCGAATAACTTAAGCAGTGACAGAAATATTTTTCAAGATTTTTTGAACGGCAGAAACAAACAAGATCTCGCTTTTCTAGTAGAAACAGATGTCGCTGATATATTCGCTGTTGGAGCAAAATTTGTCTCTGAAGACCGTTTCCTTGAAATCATGGCTGCAATGCCTGTCCGACAAGACTTTTGTTGCAAAACACTGCTGGAGAAATTCGCTCATAGACTTATGGCTTCGGGACTGTATTTCAAGTATGAGAATGATGCATCATTTTTAATTCGTATTCCACGTCTTCTAAAAAACGAGGAAAAAGACACCAGTAAAAGAAAATTAATCCTTACAGATGTTGCTCTTGCATTTATATTTTTAATATTTGGACACATCATTTCTTTCTTAGTTCTGACTGTAGAAATATTGTCAAGTCGTATGAAGAAAGTGGATCGTTGTAATAAAAATAAAAAAAGAAGAATGAGAATCTCATATAAAAATGATTCTATGTAATTAGCTTTTAAAATAAATTTAATTGTATTTATTCTATTTTTATATTACCAATTCTTATTATATCTTGCTGATGTTATATGAAATTAACAAAAACATTTCGTATAATTAGCATTGTAGAGAATAGTACCATTTATTTTGCTCTGAGAATATGACATTACATTAAATTTCTAACATTATATGAGATTATCAGTTAACGAAGATTTTGTATGATTAGTTCTGTACCAAATTACACATTTATTTTATGGTATGAAATTGACGTGAAACGATTTTCAAGAAAATGCACATCCGAGTACGTCCTTCGCGTTTGAATCCCCCCCCTCCTCTCAATTTTCTGCCCGATAGTTTATTTCAATATTAGAGAATTGAAATTTGCTCTTTCTGAACAAGCATTGAATAAAGCTCCAGGATGGGAGAAAATAGACGCCATAGTGATAAAACATATTTGTAATTTGTTTCCAGATTTTATGTTGGGTATTTATAATAAATGTCTTGAGTTGGGGCATTTTCCTAAAAGTTGGTAAAGGGGAACAGTGATATTTTTTCATAAAAAGGAACAAAGATCCTCAGAATCCCAGGTCTTATAGACCAATAACACTTTTACCTATAATGGGAAAAATAATGGAAAGGATTATTAAGCAAAGAATTATGGTCAAGCTTGAAAGTGAGAATTATTTTAATGAAAACCAATTTGGTTTTAGGGAAAAAAGATCTACAGTAAAGGCTCTTCGGGGTCTAAAAAATATAGTGAAAGAAACTTTGATGGATTTTAAATACTGTGCACTAACATCTTTGGACGTAGAAGATGCTTTTGATTCAGCAGATTGGACAATTACGTCAAACATTATAGAGAATCTTCCAATTCCAGATTATTTGAAATCACTGTTGAAAAATTATATTTCAAATAGAAAAATCGGTTTTAATTTTGCCAATGGAATAAAATGGTTTATTCTCTTTCAAGGCATTCCTCAAGGTTCATGTCTTGGCCCATTGTTGTCGCTCATTATCGCAGATTACATATTGAAGGATTATTGCCTTATTTCAAAAAATATCGTTTCATATGCTGATGACTTTGTCATAATTAGAGGTGCCAATACTAGAAGAGAATTGGATAGTGAAATGAATTTTTCAATATTCTCCTTTAAAAATATTTGTGATAAGTATAAATTGAGACTTAGTGTAAATAAATGTGAAGCCATTATGTTTGGAAATTATCAGTTGGAAAACAGACGTCCAATTTTTAAGTTGGATAATGTTTCAATTTCAGTTAAAGATACAATTAGTTACATGGGTTTTATAATTGATGGAAAATTTACTTGGCTACAGCACTTTGAAATAATAAGAGAAAAAATTAAGAATTTTGTTGGCTCAATTTCTAAGTCAAGTAGGAGAGATAGTGGTCTAAAGGCAGAATATAGGAAAACATGGTACCTTACGGTTATTCAGAGGCAAATTCTTTATGGTTCTGAAGTGTGGTCAGAAGATATTAAAATACCAGTTAAAAAGCGTATAAGTTCTTGTCAAAGGACAGGACTTTTTAGTATTATTAAAATCTACAAGAATACCTCAACGGAGGCTATGTGTGTTTTGGCGGGTGTCCCACCTTGTCATCATACTATCTCAGCTATTTCGGGTAAATAGGCAGTGAGGAACGGAAATGGAGAAATTACTATACAGGATCAAGTAATTAATAAGAATAATTTAATGGATAGTCTTAGCACATTTGAGTTTATAAATTATACCAAGAGAATGAATATTAAATTTGTGAATCCGGTAACTAAAATGGAACAGATACAGAATCTAAAATATCCTATCATTTATACCGATGGATCAAAGATGGTAGAGGGGGTTTCTGCAGCTTTTATAGCTTCACTGAATAATACCTTTATACATGATGAAAAGATTAGATTACACAATTTAAACACTATTTTTCAGGCAGAACTCTTTGCAATTAAGCGGGCAATAGTATGGATTATTTCACGTAATTATAAAATAGCTAGAATATATACGGATTCACTTTCCTCTGTGATGACACTGCAACAACTATTCCCGAATAATTAATTGGCAAAAGATATCTTAAATTTATTACTGGACAATTCATATTTATTGCTCGAGGTGGACTGGATTAAGGCCCATGCTGGCCTTCCCGGCAATGAAATGGCAGACGAACTGGCAAAGAATGCAATATTAAAGAATGAATTTAATGAGAGGACAGTATTAAACTTTCCTGTTTCAGCAGTATCAAAATATTTTAAAGATAATATTCAGAAAGACTGTCAAGAAGAATGGTCCCAGTCCACCCTGGGCAGGGATACTTATACAGTTCTTAATAATGTGGATAGTGAATTTCTGTGTACTAAACAAATTATTCAATACTTTATCTCGGGGCATGGATCATTCCCAGCTTTTTACTTACCCATCATACGTAGTATAGGGTAAGTCTTGTAATCGTTTTGAAAATCGAAAAAAAAAATTTGACGGATTTACACGTTTCAGACACTGGAGATTCCGAAAAACATATTTTTAGAAAAAAAATTTTGCCGTCCGTCTGTGTGTCTGTGCGTCTGTAAACGCTCTATCTCCCGAAAAATTTGAGATAGAGACTTGCAATTTGGTATGTACTTAGTATGTAATAATGGGAAGAAGTCTATTTCATTTCAATAACCTCGATTAAACGGAACAATTTTTTTCGGACTCTCGAAATATTCGTTCTGATAAAAGGTATATAAAAATTTTCGAAATTGTTTATTTTAAGAAATGAACATAAAAGACAATAAAAAACATAAATTTTGCATAAAGCATGAAGTCGATCGGATCATGAGTTACCGAGATATTTGGAATCCTATTTGCCACACTCTTCGATTTTTCATGACCCTGTATTTCATCCAAATTTCACTTCAAAGATATATTTTAATTGGAAATTTGACGCTTAATCAGATGCAATAAACCGCTAGTTAATAGGATTATTATTTTTGGAGTTATAAGGAAAAACCTCTTTCAAGCAATTCAGTAATCGAGTCTTTAAAGTTTATGACGTCATCAATACACGATTTTATTTGAATTGCAATGCATTTTATAAGTAGTTTACACATTTTTATTTTAATATTTTACATTATGCATATCCATGATGGGTAAGTATTACGGTGGCCCCAACGACTAGTTTATATAAAATTAAGAAATTTACGAGTGATTTGTGTCAATGCGGAAAGAAAGGTGACGTAATACATTATATCTATGGAATGTGTCCATTTATGCCACACCACTTTAGATTTAATTCTGCATTTACTCTTAGAAAAAATTTGCAGGATGTCTTATTAAATACAGAGAATTATGATAAACTCAGAGACATTTACGATCAATTAAATACCATGTACTCATTTATCAAGTATAAATTTTAGTCTTAATAAGAGAACTTGCAGTGATTTACATTTGAAAGCTTTTCATGCCTATGAATGTGTTGATTGCAGCATGTAGTTTATTGGCTCCTTAGTATGGTTGCAAGAACTTGTTCAGGAACTTTTATTTTTAGTTTTAAGGACTTCTATGAATTTGGACTGTCTTTGAATTTCTGGAATGCAGCGTGCTGTTTTTTGGTTCCCTTGTATGGTTTTCAAGAAGTTGTTCAAGAACTTTCATTTTTAGACTCATTTACTGTAATTTTATTATCTATGAATTAAATTTTATTCTGTGAATATGGACTGTCTATGAAATTGTGGATTGCAGCGTGCTGTCTATTGGTTCCCTTGTATGGTTTCAAGAACTTGTTCAAGAACTTTCATTTTCATATTTAAGAACTTTAATTTTATTTAGGTATATCCAATTGTCTGTAAAGGTGGATCTAGTCGTTCTCTTTTATCATTATTATTCTTAATTAAGTATATTTATTAGTTAGTGAACTTCACTGTCTTGTGTTTAATTTAAATTTTAGGTTAATTTATTGATAATTTTGTTTATTTGTTTTTAAAGCAGGCTTGTAGCCCCATTGCTTTGAATTATCCCAGTGTGGGATGTTTTGTGATCTTAGTATATGATTAACGCCGTTGATTAAGCTCGTTCCTCTGGAGGAAACGCTGGATGATGGAGGGGATTTTTTCCGCCAGGACATTTTTCACTATAAACCTCGCGGTTAGTGTCTTGGCTGGTTGTTCCCTTGTTCCCTAATTTATTTCTTCCTTTGGAGCCATGCAGGAGATAAATCTGTCAAATGAAAATAATGGTTGACTACAAAGTTCACCATTCTCTTCTCAATGTTTTCTCTTGTATTTCTTGAATTCAGTGGTTTCTGCACATATAGATAATTAGATTGCAGACAGTCCCTTGCTGAGTTTGTAAAAAAATATTTCAACTTTATTGTTATTATTTTTCGAGACTATTATTATTCATTATAACGTAAACTGGTAAATTATGGTATGACACGTGATAAATCACATATTACAACACTAATATACATCAATACTTGTTACATTTGAAACTCACGTTTTTGTAAATATACTACGCTACATTTAAAATGCAACGCCAAGAAGGAGTGGCCAGAAATGTATGCAAATTTCAAGGTAGACGCACGTCACCGAGTTGTTCAAACGATGTGAAATGCGCAGCTCTCTAGCGCTCGTTGAATAAGATATAAGGGAATGAACCTGCAGAATGGGCAAAATTCGTGCCGTGACTTCTGATAGAGAAATCATCGTAGAAATTTTGTTCTTGTCTCAGATGGCGCGTGTAATAGCAAAGAATGCCAGGCACCGTTAACAGAGGCTGTTCCAGAAGACATACGATTTTACGAGGGGAATGGTGATTGAACTGAGTAGGGAAGGTTGGTCCATACAGCAAATCGCAGCTGAGACACACCTCGACGCGTCCACAGTGCACCTGCTGTAGCGAAGATGGTAGGACAAGGAAATGTAGCATGTTTGAGGGGCACCAGTGCAGCCCAGAGTGACGTCAGCACGCGTGGATCGACAAATCCACCAACAAGCAGTGGCGAACACGCAGGCCACTTCTACCTCCATTTTGCAGTATGTTCAAGACACCATGTATGTTCCTATAGCGACCAGAACCATTTCCCGTGTTTTGGTTGCTAGTGGCTTGCACTCGTGGCTTCTTTTAAGAAGACTGCCATTGACTCTAGAGCATAGACACCAACGTCTGCAATGGTGCCGGGCTAGGGCGTTATGAACGACGGAATAGCACAGGGTCGTGTTATGAGATGAGTCACGCTTCTGTTTCTCCAGTGATAGTCGCCGCGTACGAGTGTGGCGTCGACATGGAGACAGGTCCAATCCGGCAGCAAATGTGGAACGTCTCACCGCGCGACAACGCGGCATCATGGGTTGGGGTGCAGTTGCGTGTGATTCCAGGTCACCTATAGTTCGTATTCAGGGAAATATGACCGCCCAACGATGCGTGGATGATGTGCTGCGGTCGATGGTGCTCCCCTATCTTAAATGGGTGCCCAATCATCTTTATTTGCAGGATAATGCCCGACCGCACACTGCTCGCATCAGTCATCGTGCGCTGCAAGATGTACAGATGCTTCCCTGGCCAGCGTACTCTCTTAATCTCTCACCAATCGAACACATTTGGGATGTGACTGGACGCCATTTGTAGACCCTGCCACTGTCGCGTTCAGAAGACGAATTGTGCAAATGGTTGACAGGGAATGGAGAGCAGTTCCTCAGGACGCCATTCGTATTCTCATTGACTCTGTGCCTAGACGTGTTGCTTGGTGTATCGCCGTCCACGGTGGTCCTACATCCTACTCAGCCGACGCAGTTCTCGCTCTGTATTATGAATATCATTTCAAAATAAAGATCACTTATTTTTCTTTGCTGTCTCTCTCTGTTTGACCAGTTTCATCACTTTCTGGCCAGTCCTTCTTGGTGTTGCATTTTCAATGTCACGTAGTGTAATTGCGTTCTAATAAATAGAATTATAAACGTTGAATATCTTTGTTTTATTGTGCACTTCAGTTTTAATAAAGGTAAATTATATCGAATATTTCTAACATTTTGAAAGAATTAAGATGCTAATGTGTTAATTATGAGCATTAAGATGCGTTATGCTAAATGAAATTACAAGAAATATGTCAGTACAATTGTAATATATGCTTGTCTAGGTATTTATAATGAATTTATTGTAGCGTTACTTCTAAAGCTACTGCTTTGAAACTGGGCAGCTGTAAATAATTTCGTTATCTATTGTAATATGAATCAGGAGTGAAAACAGACAGAAGTGTGAAAAGGGAAAAAACGTATTTGGATATTTTCATTTTTTTTAGATTATGAAAGTAGTTGTATCAGGATATTTGTAAAATAAATAATAATATACAAATAAATCTGCAAATACAGTAAAATAATAATTTATTTTATCAATACATTAATTAATGTGTCAAAATTTGCATACTTCTCAAAAGCTTGCGAATTATGATAATTTTTGAAAAAAAAATAGAAATATTGTTTTTATCGAGAGTGTCACAAATGATTTTTATTTTATCATGTTTATACTTTTCTCTGCATCTTGGATGCAATTTAATAGCCGTTTCTTTTTTCTCTTTTTTGTATTATAAATGGATAATACACTGCTTTGCATATTCTTCATTATGGGAATTTTATGTAAAAAAATGAAATGACATTGAATTGAATTAATATATCGATATTAAAAAAATATAATAAAGCGAAAAATATCATGTTTGGGAAATATTTTAAGCATTGAACAATGATAAGTTTCAAATTTTTTTTCCAATTTTCAGCATAAAAGAACCTGGTAAAAACTACTCTTGCTCGAAAAATTCAGTTGCATCAACTTAGAAGTATCTACAATAATTTAAATATAGTTTGTCTATAAAAAAATATGAAATTAAGATTATTTGATTTAAAAAATATATTTAAAATGGCACTTTATTGATAATCATTTAACATAAAACATAAAATATCCATGTTTGAATAATTTTCACCTTATTACACATGTTCTTCTGTATATTTTTTCAGCATATACTTTCTGTAATTGTGTAAAGCAAAATCTTAATTCAGAAACTAAAAAATTACTTTCAAGTAACTAAAAAGCCTGTTTTCTTCTAGATCACTTTCTTCTAGATCGATGTAACAGATAAATATTTATGTTGCCGGACAAAATAGTAAAAGCAAATTACAAAAGACAAATTCTTATATTTTTGCAAATATATTGCCTAAAATCACTTGCATTAGAATCATTGATGAAATACTTAAATTTATAATTTTTTACCTTTTTCTAATTAACGATTGTCAATTGTGTAATTCTATATTCTTAAAACTTTTTCTTAAAATCAATTACTGAATTGATAAACGGATAAACTCAGTTCCGTCAAGTTTTCAAATGAAATACGTGTAATTTTGATCAAAGTTTGTTTCCGAAATTTATACCATCTTTCAATAATAGTTCAAAAGCAGATCATAGGGAAAATGTTCTATTTTAAATAATTATCCTTTAGTGGGTTATTCAGTAATTAATTCATATACACCTAACAACGTTACTTATAAATTGCAATACATACTTTGTAATTGTTTACTAAACTGTTCTTCGAAATTAAAAAAAAAGAGCATTTGGGTGTGCTTGTTCAGTTATACGCTGAGGATATGAAAGAAACTAGCACTACGTAAGTATGTATACTTATCTATACGATATGCGAAATTTTAACAATTCTTCTAATTAGTTTATTTAGCTTTTGGAAACAACAGAATAAAGTGCGCTGATGGCTATATGCTTTCAAAAATGTCTATTCTGAAAAATACGCTGAAATAACTTCAGAATCTGTAATTTAAATTTTCTGCCACGGAGCTTCTACTTCAACGTCGGAAACAGCCAGAAATCACATGGTACGAGATCTGTACTGTAAGGGGGATGAGGCATGATTTTATTTCTGAATTTACTAAGGTATTGTTGACTAGAATTAGCGGAATGCGGGCGTGTATTATCGTGATGTAATGTCCAGTTCCCTACCAGTTTATGACGCTTTCTCGATATGTGTTGTCGCAAAATTTTCCAAAATTGAAACATAATATTCACCATTCACACTAGTTTTTGGAGGCACAGCATGCTGATAGATTACACCTTTATGATCAAGAAAAATAATCATCATGACTTTTCCAGTAGATTTGGTTTGTCAGATTTTTTTTCGGAGGCGGAGAATCAGTGTGTTTCCATACACACTGGCGCGTTGCGGACATGGTAAGGGGATCAAAATGATGCACCCAAGTTTCATCACCAGTTATTACAGTCTTTCGGAAATTCGGATCATTTTGAAGCATCTGTTTCCACTCACTATATTGGTAAATTCTTGTTTGCATTTGTTCTATAGTAAGGTTATCAGAGACTCATCTGGAACAAACATGGCAAAGCTGTAAATTGTTACGTAGAATGCGAAATATCAAAGTTTTTGAAATGTTAGTTGATGACGCTATATCCTCACTTTTCATTCGCCAGTTTTCTTGCAAGATTGCTCACACAGTGTTAACATTTCAATCATTCACAAAGCTTTCTGGTCGGCCAGGCTTAGGAGCCAGTTCTGCTTACAAATGTCTTTTTTTGAAATCACCATGCCATCTAAAAATCTTAGACTCACCAAAACATTTGTCTTTGTAAGCTTCTTTCATTAACTTAACTGTTTCTGGAGCTGTTTAGCCCAAACGATAGCAAAATTTTATGGAACAACTCATTTCGTTTTTTAACTCTGAATCACTCCCCTCCATTTCTGTAGAGCAAATAAAAAGAGTTCTTTAAACAAGCACAAAACTAGGAAAATAAAATCGTCTGCTTCGTTTAGAATATTTATGAACGTACTGTTAACAGTTTGAAAAAATTGCCTGCAGTTTTATTTTTTAGCTTCGCGGTGTTGCCACTACGTCAAAAGATAATTCTCAGTTTTATGGAATGCCCTTTGTAGATTTTTTTAACGACTGAAGCAAAGAAGATTTCGCTTTTCTACTAGATACAAATGTAGTTGGTGTATTCACGGAAGTAAAAAAAATTGTCTCTGAAGACCGTTTCCTTGAAATCATGGCTACAATGACTGTCCGAAAAGATTTTTGTTGCGAAAAATTGCTGAAAATATTCATTCATAAATTTATGACTTCAGGATCGCATTTCAAGAGTCACAATGATGAAGCTTTTATAATTCATGTACGACGTTAACTGAAATACGGGGAAAAATACTCCATAAAATAAAACTAACCCTTACAGATCTTGCTCCTCCGTTTATATTTTTAATATTTGGACACGTGATTTTTTTCTTAGTTCATATCGTAGATATATTTTCAAGAAGAAATCGGGTCGTTTGAAGAAAAAAAAAAGAATGATAATCGCATACAGTGTTTTCCTTGTATGTGTTGCTTATGCTTTATTCTAAGTAATTAGATATGAAAATTAAATTATATTTACTATAGTTTTATATTACCAGATCTTTTTTTTTCATTTTGCAGATGCTGTATGCAAATAATGCGAAAATTTCGTATATGCGTTGTACTGATTAGTACTGTGTATTTTATTGTGATAATATCCCATTGCGTTAGATTTTTTAAATTAAATGAGACTATTATTCAACGAAGATATTGTAGGATTATTTATTCATGAAATAACACATTTATCTTATGGAATGAAATTGACGTGAGAAGATTTTGGGCTAGAAGTACACACTCATGTACGTAAAACGCTGTCATTTTACCCCCCCCCCCCAAAAAAAAGAAATTTTATATATTATTTTGGAGGCGGAGAAAGGATAAATTCGGCAAATAAAAATAGTGGAAGACTGTCCATTCTTCTCCCATCAATGTTTTCTCTTGTATTTGAAGAATTGGGGGTGCTTTGCACATTAACAATGAGATTGTAGACCTTCGTTGCTGAGTTTGTAAGAAATATTTGAATTCTATTATTATTTTTCTTTGAGACTATTATTTTTCTTCATAACGATAATTGATAAATTACGGTATGAGAGATGGCAAATTATTATTACACACTGTAATACATGAGTACTAATTTTAATTAAAATGCACGGTTTTTAATTACTTTTATTCTAACAAATAAAATTTTAAAGGTTCAATATCTTTGTTTCATTGTGCATTTAAATAAAACAAATTGTTATTAAAGGAAAGTTATATCGAATATTCCGATGATTTTAAGAGTATTAATGTATTACAATGAACGAAATACACTGATGTTCAGAAATTAAGCGGCAACGACCAATTTCAGACGTTCCGTCGAATATCTACTGAAACTCGTGAGGAAATGCCCGAAATGCCCTTGAACTTTGAGGATGCAAAGAACATGTTTGACTTCATATTTTTCAGTGAAGATTTTGTCGCCGGGACAGTTAGGGGAGGCAATAATAATTTTTAAAATAAAATGATATTTTCGATCACCCAAGTAACAGAAAATGCTAGAAATGGTTTGTCATTGTAGCAAGTGACTATGTAGGTCCTGTTCAACATTTGTGTGCATTTGTGTAAGCATAGCACGTGTATTCGAGAAGATGCTAACGTTTTTTGTGAAAACCCCAAAGTTTTTTTTTTTTTTTTTTAGCATGCAGAGTTTTCAGCCGAATTTAACACCGCTTTCCAAAAACGTGACAAAAAATCATAGAAATAGTATACTGTAATTAAAATATTAATATATTGAATATTTGATGAGGTATAGATATTTGCGCGAACTACAGCAAAGATTTTATATCATGATTTGATACTCAATACTATAGGGCAACACATATAAAAAGACCAGTGAAATATAGTGAAAACTCAAAAATTACAGCAATTATTGATAAAGTGAGGAGAAAATCCCATATAATCCTATGTAAAATCTTTCTAACAACAACAACAAAAAATAATAGCTACACTGTTGTTAAAATGAAGATTATATATAATTGTATTTCCAAAAATTCTCTATTTTAAATTATTCTTTATATTAATACCAGAGGATCCAACCTGTACTTTGCAAGTTACAAAACATACAGCCCGATGGAGAAAACAAAAGTCAAAGCCATGTATTTTTTTCATAATTTTAAACTCTAACAGATTATTCATATTTAATTTATTTTAACAGATACAAATTTTTATAATATTCATGCTTCTAAATTATTTTTTCAACCATAAAAAAATAAGTGAATTGAAAAGAAGTTTTGAAAGAAATTGCATTTGATTGTTAATTTTGTTTTTATTCGATAGTGTTAACATTAAAAGATTGTGATGTTTAGAAGTAACAAAATTTGCGAAAAAATAGAAAAGGATTGTTCAGGTAGTCGCGACAGTCGATATAACATCAGCGTTAATCGCGGTTTTTACTTTATAATGTAGAAAATCAAATCGAGTTTTAATTTTTTCGAACTTAGTGTATGTTTTCTTTAGCAATCACTATAATTATGTTTAAATAATTAAATTGATTATCTGTGTTTGTTTATGATATTTACTCAATAATTTGAAAGAAAAGTATTCACAAAAAAAAATATTTGACATTTTACGGTCAACAGTTTACAATTCAGTGATAGCTTTTACTTCATATGAGATCACGTCTCAGATATTTCACAATAAGAACTCATTTTAATTGCTTAAATAATGTGTTTCAGCATCACTATGCAATGTTATTCCTTCATGAGTAGGTAACTTCTTTGTTATAATAAAGACACTTATTCAGATTTCAGTGTGTTTCTATGAAACTGATTGTATAAACAGAATCACAAAAATACATTTGCGAAATTATACTAAATATATTGCCAAGCAAAAGGATCACTTAATACGCGAATATCGGCGCATTTACTCACATTAAAAATAAGTACTATGTTTTAGTAAAAAAGTTATTTTTTAGATTACACAGTTTTGCCATTAAAGAGATGATACGCCTAGAAATCTACGACAAACCCTTTTATGAAATGAGACTAAATATATGTTTAATTAGTTCGATTACTTAAGGTGTGTGTCCTGTATTTTCGCATATACGTACTTACGGAAATATTAAATAGTCTGATCCCATTGGTCATGATTCTTATTCTAGTTTTTGCGTATTTTATTTTATTTGATGAATTAGAATGAAATGTTTTATAATGTTGTAAAATAATGAAAAAAAATGTTTTATAATGTTTTAGTTTTTAATGTTGTTGAACATTTTGATATATATTATGTAAACCTACTATCAAGAAGTATAACAGTTTGTTAAAGTATCTACAAACATACTGCGAAAAATGTTATTCCCTTTAAGTTAAAAGAAACAACAAGAATGACTAAAGAGGATAAAAGTGATAAGGTAATAAAAAAATGAAGAATCCAAAAACGGTTATATATTTTAATTTGGATTTTACTGCCTGAATTCAGATGTAAACTGAAATAGGTAAATTTATTAGAAAAATGCTGGTAAATTGAAAGCATAAATATAAAAATAAATTGGAAAAACTGCTGCATAAAAAACTAGTAAATAATTAGTTTAATTTAAAGATTGATTGTAGTTGATTTATGCTTGCACAAATCTTCTTTTATTAAACTGACCCTACATGGAAGTCTAGAATGCAGTGCGATTTTCGCAATGAAATAGAAAGAGATTTTTAGCAAAATAATTTCCTGAAATAAACATATTTGTGATATAACGAAAGATATAGAACTATTCTAACCATGAAGTATTTTCGATACTTTATTTGATGCTTAATTCAATAATTAAGAAAGAATTAGTTGTTGTTTATATTTAATGATTTTTATTTTTATTTAATATCATGCCGAATTAATATTCTGTCTAAGATATCTAACACACGATTCAGAATTAGAATGCTTCAAGAATTTATTTTTTTAAGTGTTTGCAGCTTATTCCTAATTAATAAAGACATCAAAAAGATTTATTTTTTGAAAACATATCTATTCATAATTAAGGGATTAAAATTTTTATTCAAAACTCAAAATTATGGAAACAGATAAAGTTGCAATTATTGGATTTTACATTAAAAAGCAAAATTTTATCTCACCGAACTCCTGAACAAACAAAAGCTTACATATCGCATAAAGCCAATATCTATGGTAGAATACTACTTACGCTTGGTGATTATCTTAGAAAATATTCAAAAAAATTTTATATGGTTTCTTTTCTTTACACAGATCAAGTAAATCAGATATTAAAGAATGGTACAATTAGGGGAATAATAGGATATGTAAATCGATCAGAAATTGATATTGGTGTTCAAATAATTCATATGAACGAAGTAAGCACAAAGATTGTTGATTTCACTTATCCATTCACACTTCATTCTGCTACATTTATGACTCGAAAAGCAGAATATAAGCCACAGATTTTTGGCCTTTTTCAAACATTTTCATTGCCGCTTTGGATGGTTATATTCTCAGTTTTATTTGCGATGTCTTTGGTATATTATGTCACCTTGAAAAAAAGGCATCCATTCGATAAAATTTTGCTTCACGCTTTTGCGATTTTGTTAAGGCAGAGTTCTATTTTAAAAGTATCATCAATGACTGAAAGCTTGATCGTCTTTTCGTGGGTTGTAGGGGCAATGTTTCTTTGTCTTTCTTACGATTCCGTGTTCCTGTCTTTTCTTTCATTCCCCCCTACCATTCAAATTAATGATGTGATACAGTTAGCCAAAGCTATAAAAGAAGGACGCTATCACTGTATAACGACTCCAGATTCCGTTATCTTTGAACTGTCTTTAAAATCACAACATGAAAATTTAAAAATAATTGGACGAGACCTTAAGACGAATAACTTAAGCAACGAAAATACTTTTCAAGATTTTTTTTATGATAAAAGCATGCAAGATCTTGCTCTCCTAGTTAATACAGATGTCGTTGATAGTTTGATTGTAGGAAACAAATTCGTCTCTAAAGACCGTTTCCTTGAAAGTATGGGTGCAATGACTGTCCGAAAAGACTTCTGTTGCAAAAAATTGATTGAAAAATTCATTCATAGATTTATGGCTTCCGGATTGTATACCAAGTATCAGAATGATAGATTATTTTTCTTTCGTATGACACGTCTATTGAAATACGAGGAAAAAGACACCAGTAAAAGAAAATTAACTCTTACCGATGTTGCTCCTGCATTTATATTTTTGATATTTGGAACCATCATTTCTTTATTAGTTCTTATCGTAGAAATACTTTCCATTCGTATGAAGAAAGGGGATAATTTGAAGAAAAACAGAAAACGAAAAATGATAATTGAATGCAAAAATATCCAATGTAATAAACATTGAAAATTGAGTTACAATGTTTTTATATAAGCATAGCTTATTACATTTTGCATTTGTTGTATGAAAATTATACGAAAATTTATTATAATTAGCATTGCAATGATTGTACTATGTATTTTACTCTGAGAATATCACATTGCTTTATATTTTTTAAATTATGTGACACTGTAGCATAACACTGTAACGTAGATTTTGTATTAGTTTTGCACCAAATTACACATTCATCTTCTGGTATGAAATTAGCGTGAAAAGATGTTAGAGAAAAAGTACACATTCAAGTACATCAAACACTCTTGAAATCTCGATTCTTTGATTTTTCTTAAGGATTCTTTAGAATTCTTCTGTAAGAATTTTTAATCCTTAGCAGCCGAGTAGGAGATAAAATCGCAAAACGAAAACAGCGGGCGACTACAAACTACAAAGTCCATCATTCTCCCTTCAATGTTTTCCTTGTATTTCATGAATTCAGGGGTGCTTCACAAATTGATAAGGAGATCGTAGAAGTTTCGTTGCTGCGTTTGTAGGAAGTATTTGCACTGCATTATTCTTTGAGACTATCATTATTGTTTGTAAAGTTAATTGATAAATTAAGTTATGATAGATGGTAAATTATTTATTACAAACACTAATGCATGAATACTTATTAAAAACATGTTTTTATAATTACTTGCATTCTAATAAAATATATGTTGAATATCTTTGTTTTATTGTATACTTCAATTTTAATAAAGAAAAATCTATTGAACATTTCCCACATTTTAAAAACATTATGATGTTAAATGTGTTATGTTTTATGAAATAGGTGCAAGTAATATGTCGATACAATTGAATATATGCTATTTCTTATATTTATAAATGAATCACTTATAGCGATAGCTTTAAAGCTAATACTTTGAAACTGAGCAGTTGAAAATACTTTCATTATCTATTATAATATTAATCTGCAATGAAAACAGCAAAAATAGATAAAAAGAGAAAACCCATATGTGGATATTTTTGTTTCTTTAAATTATGAAAGTAGTTGAATCGGGATGCTTGTAAAATAATAAATAATATGCAAAAAAAATTTAATAGAGTAAAATCATGATTTATATTGTCAATTCATTAATTTACATGTACCAATTTTATTAGTTCCGAAAAGTTTTCGAGTTATTTAACGTTTTAGCCATTTTTTTAAAAATATTGCTTTCATTGAAAGATCAAATAATTTTCGTGTTCCCACATTTATACTTTTTCTACACTTTGGTTGTGATTTTCTATCCGTTTCTTTTTTCCCCTTCCTGAATTATAAATGCATATTACACTGATTTGAAATATTTTATGTCAAATGTTATGAGAAAATATAAATTATATTAAATTAATAATGCGAAGAAAAAAAAAATAAATAAACACTCGCGTATTCTTCGCACTCTACTTTTAGCAGTAATACCGAAGGAATATCGACTTAATTTCGAAAAATATATGAGCAAATATGTTAATTATTTTGCTTTATTTTATATAGAATAAATGAACATCTTTTTTTGTCTGCGTATGTAGAAGAGACCATTTTACGCATGTATTAATTATGAAAAAAGTAAATATACGACCCCGAAAAGAATAGGGCAAGGTAAGTAATGGGCTTTAATGGACAATAATTGGTAAGAGGTCAAACAAAGAATTAATTTTTTTACGAATTGAGCGGGACACGAAAAGCACTGTTCTGCGCATTCTTTGTCTTGTATCTTGGTATTGTTATTTTCCCATTATTTTTCTTCTACTGAATAAGATTACTCAACAGAAACCTACCTGGACGATCCTTTCCTTCATAAAGGAAGTGATCATTGATCGGCTTTCTTTTCTTCGCCGGTTGACGATAAACCAGCTAATCAAACAAAATCTGTATTATGGCGAAAGGTAGGAGATGAAAATGGATGGAAAATGACAATGTATCCAAATGTGAGCTCAGAAAATTTCGATGCCGTCAAAACCTTAAAATAGAAACAACAAAAGAGTTATAAAAATCTTTTAATGATCGACATACGTTTCAACGCTCATACAGCGCCATTTTCAAGATACATAATGATAGAGAAAAATATTCTCACAAATTTTTGAAAATAAACTTGAAAACATGAATCACGAGATCATATATGTAAAAAAGCAGGGACTTGAAGTAGCCAACTGTAAACGTGAAAATTAATATTTCGTTATTGCTTTTTTTAAACTGAAAAGTACCTCGTGCCAAATTTTAGTTAATTCAAATGAGACGGATTCATTGCAAATGTTAACGTTACGCATGCAGAATTTTATTGATTCACGGACAATAGATGGGAAATTGTCTTGATGGTTAAATTATTTTACTATTTTTCAGATCAAATTTTAATGTCTTGGTTCTATGTAGTCTTGCCAGTGCTGTAGTACTTCTGTCATATTTGATATCTGCCATATGCTCTTTTAATCTTGTTTTAAACTTTCTAGTGGTCATTCCAATATAATATTGTAATGTTCCATCTGGTTTGATGAACGGGATTTCATAAACACCTGATAGTTAATATGGCTCTATTGGGACTATTTTCTTACAAACTACGTTTTTTTAACTTTATGGATGGTTTTGCGATAAGACATATATTGAATTTGCTAAGTTTATATATCAATCTTTCAAAGAACCCAGGGAAATATTGTAAAGTAGATAACTTTGAATTTTGTTTATTGAAGTTTTTCTTCTCCTTCTTCTCCATGCTAGAAATTATTTTATTAATCGTACTTTCTTTATATCCGTTGTCTTTTGCTATTTCATGTAGGGGAGAGGGGGGAACGTTTGAACAGGGGGCACCTTTAAACACTTTAAATATTTTCCTTGAAATAAATTATATTTTTGATATATAGATGGCAGCACATTACTACTGCTTCAATGCAACAACGATACAAAGCTTTACCATTTTTCATGCACACTAATATCTATGCAAGGTAAGTATTTTTCTCTTTCTTTAATCTAAACTTAACAAAATAAAGTTGTAAGCTTTTAGTTGATAATCTTGTGTCTCTAAAATTTTAATTGATTGCTCAATACTTAGATAAAGATGTTAGCTTTAGCTTATAAGCTTTGTTTTATTCCAATTCTTAAGCCTAATTGTGTAAATAGTTATAATGCTAAACAACATGTGATGGGACACCATTGAACAAGTAAAACTATGAAGCATTTTTGGATTTTTCTTTTTGCAAATGGGATAATTAAGAGATTAATTAACAGTTATTATACTTAATATGAAAGTTGTGCTGATATAGGGCTGCCAACTACTACACATTAGGTGTAGAAACACTTATTGTCTTGTCATATATTTCAATTATTTTTCATTTTTAAACATATATAAACTTTATTATTATTTAAAATGTATATAATATTGTGCAGGATATTCATTGTTGACATTGATTGTTAACATTCTTCATTATTATGTTGGTCGGATTGAATTGCAGTTGGAGAATAAAACAGAGTTTAATATCAGATTTCTTCGTAAAAAAAGAGGATGATAAATTTTATTTTCCAGTGGCATCAGATATCAGTTTGGCGGATTTCAAGGAGATTGTAAAAAGTTGTCACAACCAAACATAACTGGAGGGACCCTGCGTGCTGTTTTAACACTGAGCTTTGACATCAACTTTGATGAATATAAATTTGGTTAAATAATAAAAAAATAGTAATTTTAATCAAATGTAGTTAATTTTATTCTGAATATTTTATATTTTTTAAAACTATGCAGTTTTTCATAAAAACTCTTAATATTTTCATATTTAGTTTATTTGTTCAAAGGTGCCCCTAGCTTGTTCAAAGGTACCCTTAGCTTGTTCAAATGTACCCTTACATGGGCAGGTTTGAATAGAAATCTCTCAGCTTTTTAAAGCGTCACAACGTTTTTAACTGCTTTTTTTACATATATGATCTCGTGATTCATGTTTTCAAGTTTATTTTCAAAAATTTGCGAGAATACTTTTGTTTATCGTTATACATCTTGAAAATGGCGCCGTAGGAGCGATTATTAAAAGTACGTATGTCGATCATTAAAAGGTTTTCATAAGCCTTTTGTTGTTTCTATTTGTATCACTTAAGCATTTTAACTATATTTTAATTATAATTAGTGATCTTATTCTGTGTTTATTAAAATGATTAAATTTAAATTAATGAAGCACTTAGCTCTTGTAACATTTATTGAAATTTATATCAAATTAACTGAAATCGTTATAATTTAATGAAAAGACAACAGGAACAATAATATATTTTCATATCCAATTTTATTGATACTATTCTCTATTTGATTTTGATGTAATTCAAGTTCTTTCGAAGAAACAAATGTCCGAAACATGTACAACAGCATTAACAGGACTCTTTTTAACCAAGTCAACACTATCGTATATTTCTCGAACTGCGATTTTGTCTGAAATATTTCTTGACTGGGCTCCTGTGCAATTTTTTGTCATATTTTAAATTCCAGATTAAGTACACATGCATAACATGGGTATTGTTGCTCAGCGGAATTTCCCATGTCTGTTCCAAAGGTTAAATGCACTGTGTATTTCTTTTATTCGGTAATTATGGGCAATTTTCACGAACTTTTTAAAGGCAGCTGTTTTTTCTTTTATTTATTGTTATATACACTGGCGGAAAAAAAATCCCAACACCAAGAAAAACTTGTGTTAGATAAACGAAATTTGGTAGGCGTGTTTATACATCTGAAAGATGACATCGATTCAAATTTCGCGACTCGCGCACAAGTGTGGCGCTAGTGGCGCCACTCAGAACTTGCAAATCAGGTTTGCTTTAAATGCGTGCTGTAAAATTCGTAAGCGTTATTTATCTTCGAAATTTGTCGTATTGAGTTGATGTTAGCTAAGAATGCCTTTAAGAAGACGAAGAAGCCATTATCAACAGCTCACCGAGGTTGAACGAGGTCGTATAATAGGGCTACGAGAAGGTGGATTTTCTTTCCGCGATATTGCAGTACGACGTGGCCGGAATGTATCCACTGTGCATGATTGTTGGGAGTAGTGGTCAAAGGATGGTACAGGCTCAAGAAGACCGGGTTCCGGGCGGCCACATGGCACTACTGAGAGGGAAGACTGCCGTATTCGGCGTACGGCTGTGGCGCATCTTACTGCGTCTGCGGAAGAAATTCGAGCTGCAGTTGGTACCACAGTAACACAACGAACTGTTAAAAACCGGTTACTTCAATGGAAGCTCTGAGCCAGGCGTTCTGTAGCGTGCATTCCACTAAAGCAAAGTCATTGTCGTTTGCGTCGCCAGTTGTGTCAAGCCAGAGCTCATTGGAGGACGGAGTGGAGATCTGTTGTGTTTTCTGATGAAAGTAGGTTCTGCTTTGGTACCATTGATGGCCGTGTGTTGGTCAGAAGGAAGTCAAGGCAACGCCTACAACCAAACTGTCTGCAGCCTAGACAAAATGGACCTACACCTGGAGTCATATTCTGGAGAGCAATTTCCTATGCCAGCAGAAGCACTCTAGTGGTTATCCCAAACACACTGAATGCAAATTTGTACGTCAGTCTGGTAATTCAACCTGTAGTGCTGCCATTCATGAACAGCATTCAAGGGGGATTGATCTAACATAATAACGCTCGCCCTCATACCGCTGTTGTAACGCAACGTGCTCTTCAGAGTACCGACATGTTACCTTAACCTGCGAGATCACGAGATCTGTCTCCAATTAAGCACGTATGGGATATCATTGGACGACAACTCCAGCATCATCCACAGCCAGCACTGACCGTCCCAGTATTGACACAATAAGTACAACAAGCATGGAACTCTATACCACAAAGTGACATTCGGCACCTGTATGACACAATGCATGCACGTTTGCAGGTTTGCATTCAAAATTCTGGAGGTTACACCGGCTATTAATGTAACAGCATTTCACATTTGAAATGCATTTTCTTGAGCTTAAATTAACCTGTGATCTTGAAAATCTAATCAATTAAACATGTTAACTAGACAAATGCATTGTCCAAATTTTATTGCTCTACAATAATTTTTTCTTGGTGTTGGGATTTTTATTTCCGTCAGTGTATTTGGTATAATTAGGAATTTAATTGAGTAATTCTTTTACATTTACTAAATCTGTTACATAATGCATAGCTGTTTAGATAAAACTAATATTATATTTAATATAAAATTTTTACTGTCATACATAAGAATGATAAAATTTAACGTTTCTTCATATAATTTTATTTATATAATCCAAAAAAAACTGTAATGATAATTCGATGTACATTTTTGTCACATACATAACAAAGAACCTATACAAAATATTATAAACCTCTATCTCCAATTAAAAAAAAAAAAAAAAAAAAAAAAAAAAAAAAAAAAAACGAACTTAATATTTTTAAAATTTTAAAGCAAACAAAACATTAATAAATTGACTTTCTCTCTAATTAAAATTTCTTATTTGAAAAAATAATTATGCATTTCATCATTTTTCCTGATTAGTTTTAAAATAATTCAAGTTTAAATGTAAAGTTTGTAAAGTTTAATTTTTGTACAATGCAACAATTTTATTATTATTTAGGGTGTGTTAAATAAAAAATATTTATGGGTAATTGGGCAATATTTTTTTTTAAAGTAAAGTTTGTATCACATGTAATAATGTAAAATGTTCCTAAAAAGAAAAAAAAAGGTTATCGGGGAAAGGAAATCTTCGTGTTTAATTTTCTGTATTTTAATTTACTGTAGAATAAAACACCTTGTAAAACAACAGTATTTTATTTTTAATAATTTTTTTAAAGAAATTTCTGAAAGCGAAAAATGAAAATATGTACAATTAATTATGACATGCGTTTTGCATACATTTTGTATAATTTATTTCATATTCGGAAAATATTAAATTTATTTAAAGTCTGACACAGGTAGCAATCATTGTGCACATTCTAGGGGGAGAGTATACAACCCTGCTGGATTTTGATATTTTAACCATAAACATTTTATATAGTACAAAAAAGGATGTGAATTTTCTTTTCACTTTGCTTTTCAGCGTACAACCAACTTGAGTAAAAAAATTGTCCAGACAGGAGATCGCACCCAGATACCATGGTATAGCACACCAAGTGCTTTACCAATTAAGATATGCGGACGACATCCAGTCTGGCACCTCTTTCACTAATATACGTTGGCAAGGCTGCAACTTCAATTGCTTAATTGGTAAAGCACTTGGTGCGCTATACCAAGTTATCTGGGTTCGATCCCCAGTCTGGACACATTCTTCACTCAAGTTGGTTGTACGTTGTTAAGAAAAGTAAAAAGAAAATTCACATCCTTTGTCGTGCTATTTAAAGATTTAAGGCATACTTTCAGTCCTACTGAAAATTTAATTGGAAATTTAAATAAGAATTTTATATTTTAGAATTTATAAAATAATAATAAAATTTATCTTTTAAAAGTTACTTAAACTAGCTCAACTTAACTATTAGTTTTTCACTGATGATGACCGAGTAAGTTCGGTTGAAAACATTTTGATTTTTAAAAGGACTTTACTGTGCTTTTAAATGTTTTTATGTACAAAGATATCGCTACTTACAGGAGTTTTTTATTCTAATAATTTTAGCAAATAATTTAACATTTAATAATTTTAGAAAAACTTATCTGGTTATTTTAATTTTTCTTTGCATTATGAAAGACGTTTAATTAGGATGTTTGTAAAATAATTTTTAATATATAAATAGAAATGTAAATAGAGTAAAATAATAACTTATACTATCATTTCATTAATTTATATGTACTAATTTGTGTATTTCCGAGAAGTTTGAGAGTTACTTGACTTTTTTGAAAAATTGAAGACTATTCTATAAAATGAATTTACTTTAAATCATTAATTTTGCTTAGAAAAATGCAAATAGATTTCTTATTCATTTCTTGACACTTGAATATTTACAATTCTGAACCGACATATGACATAAAATAACTTTATCTGAATTATTTGTGCATAGAAATACAAAATTACTTTTTTATTTCATTGTCAAGTTGTGCCTTAACTTTATCACAATTTCACTTGTTTATCTCTAAGGAACTTATAAAATTCTCGACATTTATCACCAGACATTTTATCAGTTCAGAGTCACAACCAAGATTTTACTAAAGGGTGTGTCCTGAACTATTTCTACTTTAAACACTTCAAAATTTACCAACTTTAACACTTTATGTTCATATTAAAGTTGATTTATCTATACTCTGTGAGGAATTGTAACCCCTCCTCCCCAATATATTCTCCGTTTGATGTGGCATTGATGTAGTTATTGTATTACATTATACACATCATGTGTTTGAAGTATTATTTTTTAAATAGTTGTTTCAACAAGAAACATTATTCAAAGATCAATAAAGTTTCTGAAACTAAATAATATTTATGGGAAGAACTATTATTGCAGTTTCAACTTTTGCTATTGCTTTGCTATCAACTTTTAATATAAGATAGTGTGAGACCAAAAACATTGTAAATGTTTCTATGAGCTTACATTATTTTGCACTTAACGACCTTTAATTTAACAACGGTACCTTGGATGTTCCTTGACGGTAAAAAAATTAACTTTCTTTAAATTAACTTTTTTAGAAATTGATTTAGAAGAAGTATGAAAAATGGCTTGGCGTGATTTACATTTTTTTGTGAATGTTTTAAATTTTGATGACTCATTCTAATGATTGAGAAATATCTTGAAGTATTTAATTTTCAGTACTTAAAAATTCGAAACTTTATCGAAGTTAGTCGGACTCGAAATTTTTTCTATGCATTAGAAGTTATGATGTAATTAAGCATAATGGGCATCTATAAATATGCATAAATTTCTTTTGATTCTTGACTTACATGTAGATATTTATTATTCAGAAAGTATTAATAACTTTATTGTTATTATCATACAGCTAAAAAATAGTAACCTGGTTAAATTGTGGGACACTTAATTCATAAATCTTTTTAAGCGACTTAGCTTTTTAGTGTAGGTATTATTCTAAATAAACTATTCTTTTTAAAATCGAAATTTCACTACAAAATAATATACATAAAAACTGAACTAAATATATTGCCAAACAAAATGTTAACTTGACACGTAAGTATTATCGCATTTAATGACTTTAAAAAATAAGTACTATTATTTAGTGAAAAAGTTATTATCTAGATTACACTGCTTTTCCATTAAAGAGATGATATGCCCAGAAACCTACGAAAAACACTTCTATGAAATGAGACTAAATATATGTTTAATTAGTGCGAATATTTCAGGTGTGTGTTGTGTATTATGTCGCATATACAAAAGCAAATATTAAATGTTTTGATCCCATTGGCCATAATTCTTACTATAGTTTTTGATTATTTTATTGTATCAGTTACAATAGAATGAAATGCTTTATAATATTGCAAAATAATGAAACAAAAATGTTTTATAATGATTTAGTTATTAATTTAGTTGGACATTTTGATGTGCATTATGAATACCTTCTATCAACAAGCATACCATTTTTTTAATTTATATTGAGTGCACAGAAAGACAAACATGGTGTGGAAAATGTTATGTCCTTTAAGTTGGAAGAAATAACAAGAAATAAATAAAGAGGATAAAAGTGCTAAAGTAATCTGCCTAGAAACCAACGAAAAAATCTTTTATGAAATGAGACTAAATGTATGTTTAATTAGTTCAATTACTTAAGGTGTATGTTGTATATTGTCACATATACTTACGCAAATATTAAGTATTCTGATCTCATTGGAAAAAAATTCTTATGATTCGTGACTTACATGTAGATATTTATTCTTCAGAAAGTATTACTAACTTTATTGTTATTATCATATAGCTAAAAAATAGTAACCTGGTTAAATTACGGGACACTTAATTCATAAATCTTTTTTAGCGACTTAGCTTATTATTGCAGGTATTATTCTAAATAAACTATTATTTTTAAAATCGAAATTTCAGTACAAAATAATAAACATAAAAACTGAACTAAACATAAAACTAAATATATTGCCAAACAAAATGTTTACTTGACATTTAAGTATTATCGTATTTACTGACGTTAAAAAATAAGTACTATTATTTGGTGAAAAAATTATTATTTAGATTACACAGTTTTTTCATTAAATAGATAATATGCCTAGAAACCATCGAAAAATATCTTTTATGAAGTGAGACTAAATGTATGTTTAATTAGTTCAATTACTGAAGGTGTGTGTTGTTTATTGTTACATATACTTACGCAAATATTAAATATTCTGATCTCATTGGAAATAACTCTTATTTTAGTTTTTAAATATATTGTTGTATTAGTTGAAAAAGAATGAAATCTTTATAATGATGTAAAATAATGAAATAGTTTTTGTATAATGTTTTAGTTGTTATTTTAGTTGAAAATTTTGATGTGCATTATGAATACTAAATATCAACAAGCATAACAATTTCCTAACTTATCTTGTGTGTATTGGTGTGTTAACATCATATAAACCGTATTGTGGAGTGTTTTAATGCTCATGAAATATTCTAAAGACTGCGAACATTCTTAAACTATAATTCAACTAGAGAAAGACAAATAGATTCTGAAAATTATCACTTACTTTAAATGTGGAAAAAAAAGAAGAAGACACAACTAAAGAGGATAATTAATCTGAAAACTTAAATGAAAATCCAGGCATTATTATATATTTAAAATTGGACTTTACTGCCAAGAATTCAGATGTGAACTAAAACATGTAAATTTATTTGAAAACTGCTAAGTTGAAGAGTTGTTTCCGAAAAATGTTATTGTCTTTAAAATGACATTTATTGTGAAGAATGCACATTTGAAGTAATTAAAACTGGTAAACTGGTAAATTACAGATTTAAATAATTGATAACATCTGAAGAGCAAAAAAGTGGTAAATACTTAGCTTTAATTAAAATTTGATTGAAACTGATTTATCCGTGTATCTCTTATTTTTGAAAAAATTGACGCAACATGAAAATCTACAATGCACAGTGTGTTTAGATGTGATTTTTGCAATTAAATAGAAATAGATTTTTAGTAAATGAATTACACGAAATAAACATTTTTGCAGTGTAACGGAAGGTAGCATAGATAACTATTCTTCAGAATGTATTACGAATTTCTCCAAGAAAACAGCTAAAAATAGTAAACTTGTTATGTTTCGGCATACTTAAATTCTGAAGTTCGGTATACGTAAACCTTTTAGACTACTAACTATTTTTATGTGCACTATGAATCTTACTAAGAACAAGCATACCAGTGTGTTAATTTATTTTGTTTTTAAAGAGAAAGATATATGCTTTGAAAAGTGTAATTTTCTTTAAGCTGGAAGAAACAAGACAAAACTAAAAACAATAGAAACTGATAAATTAATCTGAAACTTAAGAAAAGACAAAAAAAAATGTTTTGATTTAGACTATACTGTCAAGAACACAGATATGAATTAAAACAGAAAAATTTCTTTGAAAACTCCTAACTGAAAAATTATTTTCAAAAACATGTTTTTTCTTTAAACTTTCTTTTAGTGTCAAGAACACATCTGAAGTAATAACAACTGATAAACTGGATAATTACAAGCTTAAATAATTGATAACATCTGGATTGTAAAAAAACTGGTAAATATTTTGCTTTAATTAAAATTTGATTGTAGTTGATTTATGCATGTTTAACTCTTCCTTTATTAAACTGATCTCACACAAAAATCTAGAATTCAGTGAGTTCAGATGTGAATTTTGCAATGAAATAGAAAGTGATTTTTAGCAAAAGAATTTCATGAAATAAATATATTTGTAGTATATCGAAAAATATAGAACTACTCCAACAAGAAAGTATTTTCGTTAATTTATTTGATTCTTAATTCAATATTTAAGAAATAATTAAAGCTTGTTTGTTTTTAATGATTTATTTTTTAGATCTGAATTTAGATCTGAATTATTTAGACCTGAATAAACATTTTGCCTATAATTTCTAACATACGAATCAAATTTAGATCATCAAGAAATTATTTTTTAGTTTTGAGTCTTCGCAGCTTATTCATAATTAATAAAGACATCTAGTAGTTTTTAATTTAATTTTGATAATATAGCTATAGAAATTTAAAGGCTTACAATTCTTATTCAAAACTAAAAAAAAAAAAATATGGAAACACATAAAGTCGCGGTTCTTGGATTTTATGTCGTAACGCACATTTTATCTCAGGGATCCAAAGGAATAAAAGCTTACCTATCAAATAAAAACAATATTTATGGTAGAATTCTATTTACGCTTGCAGATTATCTTACAAAATATTCAAAAACATTCGATAGAGTTCGTTATCGTATTACAAATCAAGAAAATAATGTATTACCGAATGGTACATTGACGGGATTAATGGGGATGATAAATCGATCAGAAACTGATATTGGCGTTCAACCAGTTCCTATGCATGAAGTAAGCACAGATATGGTGGATTTCTCTTACCCATATAAACTTCATTCTGCTACATTTCTGACTCGAAAAGCGGAGTATACACCACAGATTTTTGGAATTTTCAAAACGTTTTCATCGCCACTTTGGATATCTATCTTCTCAGCATTAATTGCGATGTCTTTGATATATTACGTAACCTTGAAAAGAAGGTATACATTTGATAAAATTTTACTTCACGCTCTTGCGGTTTTATTAAGGCAGAGTTCTATCTTAAAACCGTCATCAATGATAGAAAATTTACTCATCTTTTCGTGGGTTGTAGGAGCAATGTTTCTGTGTCTGGCTTATGATTCCGTATTTCTGTCTTTTCTTGCATTCCCCCCAATCAATCAAATTAAAGACGTGCCACAGTTGGCCAAGGCTGTTAAAAAAGGACACTATCACTGCATAGCGAATCCACAATCAGATATTTTAGATCTATTATTAGAATCAAAATATGAAAATTTAAGAATAATTGGACGAGACATTAAAACGAATAACTTACTTGACGAAAATAATTTTCAAGATTTTCTTCACGATAGAAGCAAACAAGATCTCGCTCTTATAGTACATACAGGTGTGGTTGAGCGTTTGAGTGTAGAAAAAAAATTCGTCTCTGATGAACGTTTTCTTGAAAGCATGGCTGCAATGCCCGTCCGAAAGAACTTTTGTTGCAAAAAATTGATCGAAAAGTTTGTTCACAGATTTATGGCTTTCGGATTGTATTTGAAATACCAGAATGATGCAGCATTTTTAATTCGTTTACCAATTCTACTGAATTACGAGGAAAAAGACACCAGTAAAAGAAAATTAACTCTTACAGATGTAACTCCTGCGTTTATATTTTTAATATTTGGACACACCATTTCTTTCTTAGTTCTTATGATTGAAATATTGTCAAATCGTATGAAGTAAAATAAAAAAAGGAGACTGAGAATCGCATGTAAAAAGGTTTTATGTAATTAGCTTTAAAAATTAAATTGGAATTACTTTATCTTTATATCACCAAATCTTATTACATTTTGAAGATGTATGAACTAATACGAAAATTTCGTATGAGTATTTTACGCTGCAAGTATCACATTGCATTAATTTTTTAAATGAAATGATACTATTATATAAGTAGATTTTGTGAATGATTTAGTTCTGCACCAAATTGCACATTGATCTTATGGTATGAAATTCCGTGAAAATAGCTTAGGGAAAAGTACACACCCCAGTACGTCAAATGCGTTTGAACTTTATCTCTTCCACCGTCTTTTTTCTGCCTGAAATTTTCTTTCTTTCTTTTGAGCCTGGTAAGAGATAAATGAGTCTAATGAAATCAGTAGAATGCTGAAAATTCCTCCATTCTCTCCTCGATATTTTCTAAGGTATTTCGTGATTTTGAGGGTGCTTTACACATTAATAATGAAATTGTAGAAGTTTGATTCTGAATTTGTAAGAAATACTTGAAGTGTATTACTATTATTCTTCGAGACCGTTATTATTTTCTATAAAGACAATCGATAAATTAATGTATAACACATGGTAAATTGATAATTATTGTAAAATAAAGCATGTTTTACAATGACTTGTACTCTCATAAATACAAATTTAAATGTTGGATATTTTTGTTTTATAGAGCATTTATATTTCAATAAGTTTCGAGTATTTTAAAAGCATTGAGCTGTTAAATTCGTTATGCTGAATGGAATAGGAGAAAGTAATATGTCAGTACAATTGTAATACAGTCAAACCTGTCTATGTCGAAATTTTCAAATTTCCTTGCATTTTCAATCAAAAATCAACGTATTTTCCCAACTTATCTCAAATTATTTTTTCTCCAAACCTGCCTATCTCGAATTTTCGGAAGAAACACCACTTTTCAAGATCCGATCTTTTTTATGGGTAACAATACCATGGTAGCAACAATAAACGCTTGTAACTTGCTAGTCATCATTTCTGTGAAATTCCTGGATTTCTGCTGATGTATAGGAAAATTATAATGAGGACAACATCAATATAGAAAGAGTTGTTACACCAAAATAAGCAGAAAAAGCCGTTGAAACATTGAGAATTTTTCTTGACTTCCAGGATCAGGATTGCTTTTCTGCTGTCGTAAAACTGCAAAATATTGTCCAATCTAAAAAAGTTTTACATCAAAAACTCCTAACGGATTACTTTTCATAAGGTATGTAAATAAAACTTACTATTTTAAACCTTCAGTCTTTTGTACTTACTTAGTGTAAAGAAATTTTCTTAGTCTGTTTATATAAAACCTGTATATCTCGATTTTTTTTTGGCTCCCAAAAGATTCGACATAGACCGATTTGACTGTATACGTTATTATAGAGATGTATTAATGAATTAACTATAGAAATAGCTCTGATGCTAATAGTTGGTTCTGAGCAATTTAAAATACTTTCAATATCTATTATAATATTAATCAGGAGTGAAATCATTCAAAAAAGAAAAAAGTGAAAAATATATCTGGCTATTTTCATTTTATTTTAGATTATGAAATTAATTGAATGAGGAGGCTTTTAAAATAATTTATAATAGGCACATAAAAATGTAAATAGTGTAAAATAATAATTTATACTATTAATTGATTAACTTAAACTAATTTGTGTATTTTCGAGAAGTTTGCGTGTTATTTTACTTTTTTTGAAACATTTTTCGAAATATTGTTTTCATTCTCATTGTGTGCTTTTCTTATTATCAGATTTTTAATTTTTTTTCTGTACTGTGGCTGCAATTAACTAGTCGTTTCTTTTTTCAATTTCCTGAATCATAAATGCATATTAAACTGTTTTGTAGTTTTTTTTCTTTATGTTAATTTTTATGAAAAAAATAAATAAATAAAATAAAATAAAATAAAAAGAAATAGTAAAATGAAAAATAACGTATTTTTGGAAGATTTAGAGCTTTGAAGGAATGAAATGTTCTACATTTTTTCACATGTTTCAATATAAAAGATCTTGCATAACAATTTCTTGCTTATAAAATTTAGTTGCATGAAGCAAGACGTATGTTTGGATAACTTAAATAGTGTCTGTAAAAATGTATGAAATCTAGATTATGCTTTTTTAAAAAGTATGTAAAATGTCACTTTATGGAAAATCCTTTAACATAAACACATAAAAAACATCCATATTTAAATAGATTTCAATTTATTAAATATTTTTCTTGTGTACCTTTTCCCCCCATATGCTTTCACCCAATTCTGTAAAGAAAAATCTTAATTTGGAAACTAAAAAACTACTTTTCATTTGCTGAAAAGTATGTTTTATCGACAGATAACTTTGTGATATTAGCTATAATAGATAAATATGACTGTGGCAGAATAACTAGAACAACAACAACAAAATTAAAAAAAAAACATATCAAATTTTTGCCGTTATATATTATCTAACATCATTTTCATAATTATCATTGAGGAAATAATTTTCGTCTTCAGTCATGAAGACGAAAGAAGATGTCATGAAGATGGTCTTCCCAACTCTCATTAGTTTTCGAATTTTCATCAGAAAAATCAGTTATTTTCAAAGTAGGGTTAAGGATAATTTGTTAAGTTTTGTATAAAGAATATAGATAAATTATTAATTTTAATTATTTCATATTTATCTAATGACATGAGTCATAAAAATTTTCAGTTTTCTCTATTCCAAGTTGACTTTTAGAAAAAAATTCGCTTTTCTTTCTGAAAATTTTCTCTCCAGCAGTAACATTATTGTGTGCAAGGGGGTATTATAACTGATAATCCAATATGAAGATCTTGTGATACATTAGAGGCGATTTTCTTACATGCACAATGTTTAAGATAAGCAACTATATAAAAAATATTATAATTAATAACAAGCGAGAAAATTCTACCTTATGGCAGAATATAGATTGGCCACCCACGACTTTTATCGTTGAGATTTTTTCAGCCAAGTCTAACTCGTCAAAAAATAAATAAAAAAATAAATAAAATAAAAAATAAATGGAACTAGCAAGCTACGCCCACTACGCTGGGCAATTTCTCTTAACGCACGTTTAATGAAACGAAATATTTACCTTGAATTTGACCTCGTGTTTTAAAACCATATGGACCTTTACTTGGAATGTCCTTCTGCATTTCTGAAAACGATACGAACGCCATTGCGTTACTATATTTTTAAAGTGTCACCAAAATTTGGGCTATTAAGGACAAACTCTTTTAGTTGATGATTTATAGTAGGATTTGGCAAAGAACGATAAAACCATATGCTATATACTAAAACCATCCTTGAAACTTATCTAACTAACAGTGAAGGTTCCGTCAAAATCCATTCGGCAGAATATTTTTAAAAGGCTAAGCTTTCATAACCGGGTTCATCTGATTATAAAAATGTCCCCCATAATTCTATAACTAAGCAAAGTAGAACAATATGCGAGATACTAAAACCATCTCTCATAAATTATATAACTAACAGTGCAAGTCATGTAAAAATCCAATCGGCATTTCCTTTTTGAATCAGGGAAAAATGTAAGTTATAACTTAATAAAAAGTATTTACGATTCAAAAAACAGTAAATGAAAATGTTTTTCATGCTTACGATTAAATAGTAATTTTTAAAAAAAGAAAGAGATTCGCGTTGAATAAATAGCGAGTCACGGCGCTTGGCACGGTTTGAAATAAAAATTATTTGTACATTCAGGGTTGAAATAAATGGCGCATTAGCATTCATTTTGTCATGATGTTGGTATAACTCTTAGATATCCTAAAAACTGCGTTCCAAATTAGGCTAATTCTCTGTAGACTCTATTATGGAATAGGTCAGCTTTAAAAAAAATGAATAGTTGTCTTACATTATGGGGTTTACATTATGGTATGTATGGAGAAAAATCATTTAAGTTGGATTTTAATAAAGAAATAATACTTCAAATATAATGAAATTGATATGCCTCACTGAGGTGGACTAAAATATGCTTTTTCTCGAGAATTAAATAAAAATCATGCACTCATGACATCATAATTCACTTTTATATTTTAACAGAATAATAAGTCTAGTATAATTTGTTACTCATGTTACAGCCAGTATACACGACACACGTCAGGACACATTGCCGTTGTCATTATCTTTTTACGCGTGAAGGTTTCGCTATGGTACTTCATTGTGAAGTTTGATAATTTTTTTAATTCAATATTTGAAAAACGGCATAATCATTAGATTTGAAATTTATATCAAGAAAAATACAATTGTTTACCTGTCTAAAGCAGTTTGTCAAACAGTTTTGTGACAAATACTTTTCGAGCTATTAATTTTTTCAGTAACTTCAAATATTTCATTTTCCGAGATTAACCTGTGGCAACGATGGATGGCTCTGACTTTTCATAAACATGAATTTAATTGTAGACTGAAAGAAATAGCCGTGCGTGGCTAACAAATATAATAAAAATATTTCACCAAATATTTTATTAAAGTTACTGCAAACGAATATCTAGAATGCAGTGAGTTGAGATGTGATTTTTGGAATGAAAAATGAAGTGATTTTTAGCAAAAGAATTTCATGAAAAAAAAACATGTTTGTAGTATAACGAAAGATATAAAATTATTCTAAGCACGAAGTATTTTTGTTATTTTATTGGATTATTAATTCAATATTTAAGATTTGTTTAAGGTTATTTGTGTTTAATGATTTATACACTACATTGCCAAAGGTGACCGGTCACTTGCAATTTTAGAAGTTTTGTTAATTATCTAGAAAAATACATGAGGAACTAACCTGAAACTGCAAGTGTGTAAACAGTATAGTATAGGATATATATTTCCGCGAAGAGTTTTCCCGAAACCCCATAGGGGACTGTCAACAAATTGAAAAAAACGAATAACTTTTGGATTACCCTGTAAAAACTAATGTAGCAAAAGCGTTCAAACTCGAGATTATTAATACGTGGCTTATTGTAATATACTGTGTTCATTTTTATGAGGCTAGCATGTATACTCGAAGAGAAATTAAGATTTTTGTAAAAACAGTCCTAAATTTTGCCAAGTTTTTTTGCTTATAATTTGCAGAGTTCTTAATATAAAAAAAAGTTATTTTGAGAAAATATGTCAAACAACATTGTACATAACACTCTGCATTCGGAATTAAAAAATAATAAAAATTAGAGGAAAAATAAGTACGTTTACTAAAAAATGTTTCACTGCGCATGCGCAAATTTAATCAAAATATAATGTGCATAATGTATTAGCTAAGTATATAGAGCAACTTTTATGAAAGTCTTAAAATCATAGCTTTAAAAATCTGAAAATTATCGTCGATAGAATAAGCTCGAAATCCGTTGTTCCCAAAAGGAAGCAAAAATATGAGGGGTTGTATCCAAATATAGTAGTACGTGCAATATTGTGTACGCTATCTTGGCACTAATCAACAGATATTTGATACAACCCCTCATCTTTTTGCTTCTTTTTGGGAACAATGGATTTCGAGCCTATTCTATCGACGATAATTTTCAGAATTTTCAAGCTATGATTTTGAGACTTTCATAAAAGTTGCTCTAAATACTTAGCTAATACATTAGCAGTGAAACATTTTTTAGTAAACCTGCTCATTTTTCATCCAATTTTTATTATTTTTAAATTCCGATTGCAGAGTATTTTTACAATGTTGTTTGACATATTTTCTCAAAATAACTTTTGTTTATATTTAGAACTCTGCTACTTATAAGCAAAAAACTTGGTGAAATTTGGGACTGTTTTTATAAAAACCTTAATTTCTCTTCGAGTGTCGATAGTATCGGACATGCTATCCTCATAAAAATAAACACAGTATATTACAATAAGCCACTTATTAATAATCTCGAGTTTGAACGCTTTTGCTACATTAGTTTTTACAGGTTGTGATGAGTTGACATGAATCAACTCATCCCTTACTTGTAGAAAAAGGATAATCTCTCTGGAATGAAAATAATCTGACAGATTGATCTCTATTGAGGAAAATTCTATCGAAAGGGTGAATTTCATTGTCACCTTAAGATAAGCCAGACTGGAATGCATGCTTTGTATTGAAAGATGTGCTCTCTGAAAGAGTGGATGAGAAATGTGAAAGCCATTCTTTGGATACAAAGGAACTAGGCCCCTATGAAGTGGAAATTCTAACTGGATAAGTATAGGATTAAAATAGCTAACACTCATAGGAGGCCAGATGGCGTTTCTTTCCTTATGGAGAGAAAAATACCAGTTTTGCCGGAGAGGAAGGAATGCTAGGAGATACGAAAGACGGCAGTTTGGATGTGGAGCCAAGTGGAGAAAGTTTCGCTTTGAGCGGAGGTCAGAATGCTTGTTTCTGAAATTATACTTTTACAACGTGGATATGTTCATCATATTTTTTACTTTTATTTTTGTTAATGTTAATTTACAATAAAGTTTTTTTCGTTTCAAACGATAATGGATTTTATTAATTATCTATACAACGTCTCACGTTACCACAGTTATAGTATATATTAATTAATTGGTGGCAGCAACTGGGATATGTAATCTAGAGTAAATTAGATTACGGATCTATGTGTTAACCTGATTAAACAGATGAAGAGCAAGTGCAAAACGGATAAGCAGAATTGAGTAGTCTTGAAGTCTAATTGGAGACGTGGTTTTTTCTCGGAGTTCTAGCAAGTAGAGAACTGGAAAAAGAACTTTATCGACTAAAGCTGTGTGGTGTATGAACAGTCAACTATAGACTTGGTGCTACGTATTTGTGATTCAAAATCTACAGTGGAATGAAGATATGCGGCGTACCATCTCAGTTGTCTACATACGGATCTAAGGTGAAATTAGTGCCTCATCAGTGAATTGAGTGTCTTCAAATCTTCAAAAATCTGTGTGTGTCATCTTTAAAAGTGCTTGGAAGCCTGGTATCAGTGTGGAGGAAATATCTGCATCTGAAGGTAAGCTCTTTTATGAAATATTCTATAGAGGTCTATTTTAAATTAAATTTTGTGTATAAATTTTAATTTTGGGGAACAAAACTCTATGAAAAATTTAAGAATTCTAGGGAAGCTATTAATTTGGTATTTAAATTTTAGTTAGAATTTTTATGTTTGTTGATTTTCTGGTATCTGTTTGGTATAATATTGGGTTAAGAAAATTATATACTTATGTATATGTTAAAATTTACTTGGGGTATAGTAAATTGTTATTGATTAATTGAGATTATTAATCAGGGTATTTTAATCATAATTTTGTATAAAACTTTTGGAAATAAGAGTTTTGTTTATATACATTTTATTTATTACAGTAATAAAGTTATAGCTTAATTTTATGGGTATCCTGTGGATGATTATGATTAATGTTTCAAAATAAATTGAGGTTATACTGTACTGTTGGGTATAAAATATATTTTGGGGGATATACTCAGTTTGAAAGACGTCACTGTTGAATGAGAATTTGCTATATTAAAATTGTGTCGTTTTTTAATACATTATTATACGTATAGTGAAGAAAATTCTATTTCTGTATTTATTGTATTATTGTAAATTGAATATGTCTGATATTTTGAAATTTATTATAGTTTGGGGGAAAATATGACAGACTATTTAGTAAAATATAATAAAAGCGTCTTGCTATTATTAGCAGAGGAATTTGAGACCAGTGTGTCAAAAACGTGTAAAAATCAAGCTATAATTCAGGCTATTGTTAGTGCTGAGGATTATAAGGAAAGTTACGCAAAACTTCGCTTGCAATATATTCTTGAACAGGAGGCAGAGCGGAAAGAACAGGAAAAACAAATCGAAAAAGATCGTAAAGAACAAGAGAGACAAATTGAAAAAGATCGTAAAGAACAAGAGAGACAAATTGAAAAAGATCGTAAAGAAAGAGAGAGGCAAATTGAATTAGATAGGATTGCGCAAGAGGGAAAAGATAAACTTAGGAAATTTGAATTAGATAAACTTGAAAAACAACTTGAGGCAGATAAACTCGAAAAACAACTTAAGGCAGATAAATTTGAAAAACAGCAACAACTTGAATTACAAAAACTTGAGAAACAACAGCAATTTGAATTAGAAAAATTGTGTATTCAAAATTCTGCGGATATTGTTAGTATTTCATCTAATGAATCAAATGTAGATTTTCATAGAACTCCTAAGGTAAATTTAAAGGATTTAGTTCCGCGCTTTCATTCTAAATTAATTGATATAACTCTTTTCTTTATGATTTTTGAAAGGCAAGCCGAGAAAGCTAAAATTTCTCAGGAAGATTTGGTTAGTCAATTAATTCCTTTGTTACCTTCTGATATTGCCGAAATTATAGTAAAACAACCAGCAGACAAATGTGATGATTTTCAACATATAAAGAATGTTTTGTTAGATAGGTTTAGGCTAAGTACAGGCGCCTTAAAAAAAAAATTTGAAACTCATCAAAGAAAATCTGGTGAATTATGGGTAGATCTGATTTATGAGTTAAGGGGTTATCTTAATAATTGGTAGAGTCGTTAGAAGTGAGGGATTTTGAATCCTTAAAAGAGCTAATGCTCACGGAACAATTGAAAAAACGTGTCCCTTTTGAGATAAAAGAAAAATTAAGGATGATTGGGAGGAAATAAAGATTGCTTCTAAACTCGCGGAAAAATCGGATAAATTTGAGAGTATAAGAAGAGAATTTAAGAGGTCGGATAGAAAACCTTGGGAAAATAAGTCTTTCCAGGATAATCAAAAGGATAATTTTAAATCTAAAATTAAGAATGAAGGTAAACCTAGATCGGAAATTGATAGTACGAAAGAGAATGGGAAAACTGACAAATTTAAGAAGGACAATGCTTTCGAAAAGCAAAGACAAGTCCAATGTTACAATTGTTTGGCAGTTGTTCACATCCGTCCAAATTGTCCGGAGTTGTTAAAAGGTAAATCCAATTACGAGGATAAAAGCATGGCTTGGATTATTACTAGTGATGGGAAAGGTATAAATAATAAGGAAGGTGTGGCAACGGAATTACCTATGGTTGATTTATGCGTGAATGGTAAGAAAGTAAAAGCGATTAAGGACACAGGTGCGCAAATTGCGGTTTTTGATGCTAATGACATTCCGTGGAGTGCGAAGAAAGTAGGAAATGTCTTTCTTATACCGGCCCTCGGAAATAGACAAAAGGCGGATTTGGTGTCCGTGCCGATTGCTTTAATAGAAGATGAAAAGGAGTATGTTGAAACGAATGTGGTGGTTGCAGTTGTGAGAAAACTAAATTCTCCTCCACTAATAACACCCGCCGTTTATGAATTCTTAAAATTTGGAAGTATGGATAAGCAAAATTCAGTGTGTAAACAAGTGGAAAATTGGAGTGAATTAAATGGACAGGGAACCCTCAGATTATCTAGCGATCATAATCAAGAAAGTGTTAGAAAAATGGTTGTAAATGAAATCTGTGAAAGGGATAATAAGTCTGTTAATGAGATAGAGGTAAATTCACCGGGAGACGTGACTGATAAGAATTTGGAAAAAGGGTCTAAATTGATCGATCCAAAAGTTGATGCGTCTCGAACGGATAGTGACAAAAGGTCAGGTAAAGGAGGTCAATTTCGGGAAAAGAATTCTGAGCATGATGTAAATTACCCAGGTATTTTGTTGGTAGTATGGGATTTATACATGTTAGAAATAGAATTAGAAAGAAATTGAGTTCTCCGATGACTGTGGTCAGTAAATTTAATTCTCGGATGAAGGAAAATAATAGAGTAAATTGGGGGGCTAAATGCCAAGAAAATGGATATGGAAAATCAAAGTTAAAAAGAATGGAGCATTCTGTTTTTGAAACGGATCACAAAGAAAGATTTATTAAAATCGAACAAGATTTAGATATGAAAAATCATGATTATGAATTTGTAAGTCGAAAATTATTGTCGAAAAGATTTTCTGATAGAAGTAATATAGATATTGGTTTTCAGGAGAATACTCTAAATTAAGTTCTGTTCTAAATTAGGGAGTACTCATTATTGTAATATCTGTATTGTGTTTATTTATCATTTAATGCTTAATATTTTCGTAATAATAAAACTTTATTAGTTTAATAATTGCAGAATTTAGTATGCGATCTTTTTGTTTGTAGAAGCGTCTAAATTTATGCTTTTAAGCAAGATTTTAAGAGAATTGTATTAGGCATTGTGTTATATATGGATTTATTTTTTCTTTTTATTATTATTTTTTGTTAGAATCATGTAGAGTGTAATCTGTATTTGGTATTATATGTATGTGAAGTATTTCAAAATTGTTTCTTAGGGCATCAATTGTATAAATTATTCCTGGAATTATACTTAGGTATTGTAGGTATGGGATTATAGTAAATCCTTTTGACAGTGTGGTCTATCAAATACTGAGTATGGGAATGTGTTTGTATTCTATAGGGATTTTTCATGTGTTATTCAAAATTCCTTTGTGTTTTGTTGACCTATTTAGAATTTGATTGAAGGAGCTTATTCTATTCATGTATATGCCAAATTTCTTCTAGAAATTTTTCCTTAGGGGGAGGTGTTGTGATGAGTTGACATGAATCAACTCATCCCTTACTTGTAGAAAAAGGATAATCTCTCTGGAATGAAAATAATCTGACAGATTGATCTCTATTGAGGAAAATTCTATCGAAAGGGTGAATTTCATTGTCACCTTAAGATAAGCCAGACTGGAATGCATGCTTTGTATTGAAAGATGTGCTCTCTGAAAGAGTGGATAAGAAATGTGAAAGCCATTCTTTGGATACAAAGGAACTAGGCCCCTATGAAGTGGAAATTCTAACTGGATAAGTATAGGATTAAAATAGCTGTCACTCATAGGAGGCCAGATGGCGTTTCTTTTCTTATGGAGAGAAAAATACCAGTTTTGCCGGAGAGGAAGGAATGCTAGGAGATACGAAAGACGGCAGTTTGGATGTGGAGCCAAATGGAGAAAGGTTCGCTTTGAGCGGAGGTCAGAATGCTTGTTTCTGAAATTATACTTTTACAACGTGGATATGTTCATCATATTTTTTACTTTTATTTTTCTTAATGTTAATTTACAATAAAGTTTTTTTCGTTTCAAACGATAATGGATTTTATTAATTATATATACAACGTCTCACGTTACCACAAGGTTAATCCAAAATATATTCGTTATTTTTTAATTTGTTGACAGTCCTCTATGAGGTTTGGGAAATAAATCTTCACGGAAATGTAAAACCTATACTATGCTGTTTACACACCTGCAGTTTCAGGTTAATTCCTCATGTATTTTTCTAGATAGTTAACAAAACGTCTAAAATCGGAAAGTGACCAATCACCTTTGGCAATACAGTGTATTTAGACTTAATATTATAATGAATTAATATTCTGTCTATAATTTATAACACACGATTGAGATTCAGAATGCTTGAAGAGAAAAAAAAAAATATATATATATATATTTAATTTTAAAGTTATTGCAGATTATTCACAATTACTAAAGATATCAAATACAGGGTGTCCCAAAAGTCTCCGTACAACTTCAAAAATTTATTACATAAAAAATAACAAGCCTACAGCAAAAATAATTGCAACAGTACATAGAGTAACTCAAAAAGTTTTTTTCTACTACTTTAGTATACTTGTACGTGAGATCATTTCGTTGCACGAAGAATATCAAGTCGATATTCCAATTCCAACCACGTGCGTTTCAGCCTGCTAACATCAACAAGAAGTTACAACTTTTTTTTTACAACTGTAATTTTAATGATTTTAATATAAAGTTACAACTGTTTGGATCTTTTGTTTCAAGTGAACAGTCTCCTGGAATTGAAACAAAAGATACAAACAGTTGTAACTACTGTTGCTGTTAGCATGCAGAAATGCACGTGGATGGAATTGGAATATCGACTTGATATTATTCGTGCAACGAAATGATCTCATGTACAAGTATACTAAAGTAGTAGAAAAAAACTTTTTGAGTTACTCTATGTACTGTTGTAATTATTTTCGCTGTAGGCCTATTATTTTTTTGTAATAAATTTTTGAATTTGTACGGAGACTTTTGGGACACCCTATACATTGTAATTATATTTTATAATATATCTAATGAAAATTAAAAGCTTAGAATTCTTATTAAAATCTCAAAATTATGGAAACTGATAAAGTCGCAGTTATTGGATTTCGTATCGTAAAAAAAAAAAAAAAAAAAAAAAAAAAAAAAAAAAAAATCAGGGATCTAATGAAAATATACAAGATTTGAAAGTGTCCAGTAACGTTTGGCTATATAATGTATTTCTTAAACGCAAAATTCACATTATTAAAAGTTTTGATTATTTAATCGTGGATTAGTGCGCACTTTAAAAATCCAGGCCTCAGTAAAACCTATAATAATAAATATGCTTTGAAATTGGAGAATATGCCATAATCGGAGTGTCTTATAATTTCTGGCAATGATGTTTATTCAACAAACAAAAATAATAGCTTCCCTGTTGCTACAAATGAAGAATAGAGGAGAGTACCCATATTTTGACAGGCCACTTTAAATTGACCACTGCAATTTTGCCCTTACAGAAAGAGACGCGAAAAAGACACAAACAGAACGATAAATTACAGAAAGAGACGTCATCTATCGCTGAAATCCTGCTCATCAGAATAACGTCATTTTTGATTAGAAGAAGCAACCACATTCCACGTGCTGTTTCCAGACAGCCTGAAAACCTGAAATTAGCTGTTTGGTATAATTCTTTCCTACTAAACGTAAGAAAATACTTTACAACTGAGGTAAGTTGCTATTTTTTCATATACATATCTAAATCCATGTGTTTATTACGCATATTTTTCACGCGGATTTCTTTGCTTTCGTTTTTGTTCTTAGTCTTGAGATTATCTGTTTAAAAAAATGGCGCGGTTGCTTTAATTGGACCAATTTGAGTTGCTTTAATTTAACCAGATATACGATCATAAATTTGAAAAGTAAGTAAGGAATTTCAAGGGCTGTACGCTTTGGACACTATTTTTAGGTCAGAGACAGTGATCATGAAACCTACTAAAACTAAAAGAGTTAAAAAAAATAAAAACTACACAGACAAACAGTCTGGAGAAAACATCAGTGACAGCAAAAGTTGTTAAAGATATAGGAAACGAAAAGGAAAATCAATTTGCAAAATTTAGCTGACTGATAGAGGAGAGTAGCCATATTTGAACCGTAGCTTTAAATGGACAGCTGCAATTCTGCCGTTAATTACATAAAGAGACGCCATCTACCGCTGAAATCCTACTCATCAGAATGACGTCATTTATGATTAAAACAAGCAGGTACCTTCCACGTTTTGTATTCAGACAATTTTAAATAATCTAAAATTAGCTGTTTTGATCTAATTTTTTCCTGCTAAACGTAAGAGAATACTTTAAAACTAAGGTAAGTTATTGTGTTTTCATATACACATCTAAATTTATGTGTGTATTGAGCATAATGTTCATGAGGAATTGTTTGCTTTTGTTTTTGTTCTTAGTCTTGAGATTATCTGTTTTAAAAAATGGCTTAGTTACCTTAATTAGACCAATTTGAGTTGCTTAAATTGGACCAGATATACGATTATAAATTTGAAAATTAAGTACTGGATTTTGAAGACAACAGGCTCTGAACACTATATATTTTCTTTTTTAATATTTTATAATGGATTACTATCTTCATGCAAATTTTGATTATTTTAATTAATTTATTTTTTGTATATCTGGATCAATTTTTTTTATAAAATTTAGGCCTATATAAGCATAAAAAATATCTTTTCAGGCTCAACTTTTCAGGTCCCCCAGCTTTTTACTATCACTTACAACAAGCTTTTAAAGGAAGCGGCATTTGACCTCCTAACAGTCATGCTTTAATAAGTCATCATTTTGCAGCTGCTTCTGCACTTATTCCTGATGGGGAGATGGGCATTGCAAATAGATCCGTTGATTCTGTTGCTAGTGAGATTTTGGAGTCAGAGTCAGTAATCACGAAACCTACTAAAACTAAGAGAGTAAAAAAAAATATGAAAACGATACAAACAGTTTGGAAGAAAAACATCAGGGACAGCAAAAGTTGTCAAAGATATAGGAAACAAAAAGGAAAGAGTAAGCTGCGAAGAGATTGGCCCACGAGAAAGGCTGCGGCTACAAAAAAAGCCAAAGAATAATTAGAAATGTTATCTCCCTTCCCAAAATCACTTAAGTCAAAGTACAAAGGGAGCCAAAAAACAGCTGTGTTAACATCTTCGCCATATAGAATAAACCTTGAGATGAAAAGACAACAAACAAACTACGACAAAAAGAAGCCTTCAAAGCTCAAAAGCAATTGGAACATCAAGTTTTAAAAAATAAGCATAATTCAATTGGAAATAATATAATGGAAGGGAATAACTATAGACATACGGTAAAGAAAACTTCTTTTGGGAAAAAAAGTCCAATGATTCAGAATCTAAAAAGAAAAATCAAGACAGTCATTATTGTTTTTGTTTAATTTGTAAGAAAAATAAAATAACAGAAATTATTCAGTGTTCAGATTACCAAATATGGTTCCATGTTGTTAGCGCTGGAATAAAAAATGAACGAAAGAAATTCATGTGTAAGCCTTGCATCACTTCTTACATGATATTCAAGTAACTGACAATCAGTTCCATAATTTCTATTTTTAATTACTTATACCTTTGATTTATATTTCGAATTCATTTTATTTTAGAACAATTACTCGTACTTTCAGACAATTGACTTAATTATATTTCATTGCTGTTGTTTTGTTTGATTATTTCATTAATCGCAACTTTGATTTTAATAAAATTTGCTATATTCCCTACTCATTAAAACAGCCTAATATTGTCTTTTTTCATACTTAGGCGACCAGTCGCTTAATTTGGAACACTGTTGGCAATTTTTTTTAATTAAAATAAAATTTAAGAATTTCAAAAATAAATTGTTCTAAAGATTTATTTAATTAGTAGATGAAGAGACTGAGCACATGTAGCAATATTTTGCAGATATTACAAAAATGAAGTGAGTTACTCCAGAAAATATATGAAATGGTTCAAATCCGGCTACTCTTCTCTATATACAATCCAATTTCTAAAAAGTCTTTCTTTTAAGGTATTCTTTTTATTAATAGCAGAGGATCCATCCCGTACTCCCCGGATTTCAAAACTTATTGCCTGGTGCAAAAAAACATAAGAGAAAACCATATGTATAGATATACATTGTGATCAGAAAATGAGTATACATTTGAAAAATTAATAATTCACGAAATAATCTAGGTACAGAGGTAAAATTGACACGCATGCTTGGAATGACATGGGGTTTTATTGTATCCACAAAAAAGTTCCTAAAATGGCCGACAGATGGCACTTCGTGTTATATGAAAAGCAATAATTAGCATAGCAAATTATGACAAAGCAAAGACGATGTTCTTCAGAACGAATGCTGTCCACCATCATCCCGCAACAATAGCTGTAGCCGAGGGACAATGTTGTGCACAGCACTGTGCAGCATATCTGTAGTTATGGTGAGAAATTGGCGTTAGATGTTGTCTTTTAGCATGCCTATTGATGTCGATCGATCGCGACAGATTCCCCATTTTAATAGTAGAGCTTCACTAACATTGCCTTTTCTGGTAACGTCAACATGCTGCGATTGCTGGTGCATCTGATTCTCTCTCTCATTACAGCCCCTTTTATACACGATTCTCAGGCAGAGTCACTGACGTTTTGCTGTTCAGTGCCATCTGTCGGCCTTTTTTTTAACCTTTATTTGTGTGGTTACAGTAAAACCCCATGTCATTCCAACCATGTGTGTCAATTTTTACCTCTGTACCTACATTATTCCGTTATTAATTTTTCAAATGTATACTCATTTTCTAATCACCCTGTATATACACTAGATGGCCAATTGACGGGAACTTTCAGTTTTAGACATTTTTTCGAATATTTTAAAATATACATGTCAGATTCTTTTGGAATTTTAGCATTTAAAAGAACAGGCTTGACTTCATATTTATCAACGTCGATTTGATAAGGAGGACAATTAGGAGACCAACAAAAAATTACAGAAAACAAAAATACTTGGGATCACCCTGTAAAATAAAATGCACGAAATGATCTGTCGCTACAGAATATACATAGGCAGACATTGTATAATATGTGTATTCATTTGTGTAAGAATAGCATGCATATTAATAGAAATATAGCGATTTTTTTTAAAAATTAAAAAAATTCTTGCATGTTTTTTGCTTATAAATACAAGGTTTTTAACCAAATTTAACGTCAGTTTCAGAAAAATTGACAAAATGAAGTAGAAATCATATAGTGTGATTGAAATATAAATATATTAAATATTTAAGGAAATATGAGCAGTTGTATAAAATAATTTTTATCTGCGCATGCGCGAACGATAACAAACTTTTTCCATAATTTAATAATCAACTCTATGGAGCAACTTATTAAAAAAATAAGTCAAATATCGTAAAAATTCAGAGAGATATCGGCGTTAGAGTGAGCTGTTTTTTATTTTCTGACTAAAACTCGCTGAATGATAAGGGATTGTCCACAAATTGATATTTTAAAGTTATCTGGCAACGTTCGGAGCAAATTTTTAGAAAAAACTTCTTAATTATAATTTACGCTTATGTTTAGGAAGATTTTGAATCTAAACTACGATGAAAAGGAAAATATAGTGCATACATTGATTACATTTAGGTAAATTGAGGAGTTTATGGTAAAATTTTGTGAAATTTAGCCCAATATGCAAAACACTACAGTAAATTCTATCGCATATATATGTATTTTCTATATACACGTAATTTGTATGCTACTAGTGAAGATGATAAACTAAAATCTAAGATATATTATATATTTTTCATAAGTTATGAGTCAATAACTTGCAGTTTAATTTTTATAGTGATATATCAATAGCTTTTTGAGAAATTACGTTTTGCGTATTAGTCCAGTCAAATTAGGAAAGTTTGCCATAATAAATGCTAAAGAGATAAAAATTGGTACAGTTGTTCATTGATGGCTACTGATGACTATGTAAAAAGTCCTGATGGATAGGAGGTGAGCGGGGGGTTAAAATAAATTACTTTTTTTAGTTTTTTACAAAAAGCTTAGAAACTGTTGGTTTTCATGAAAAAAATTACTTCGCTATAAATTAAAAAACATAAAATTATCTACAAATGACAGTTATATACAGTGGAGCCTCGATTATCCGTCAGCCAGAAAAGCGGGGCTTTGGCGGATTTTCTGCAAAAAAATCACTTTAATTTCAATTTTATTTACTTAATGTCACCATAATAAATGCCACAGAGATAAAAATTGGTACAGTTGTTCAGTGATGGCTACTGATGACTATGTAAAAAGTCCTGATTGATAGGAGGTGAACGAGATGCTGGAGGGGGGGGGGTCAAAATCATTTTTAATTTTTTACAAATATCTTCGAAACTGTTGGTTTTCATGAAAAAATTACTCTTACATAAATTAAAGAACATAAAATTCTCCACAATGAAAGGTATACACAGTGGAATCCCGATTATGCATCAGTCAGGAGACCGGAGCCTTGACGGGTTTTCCGCAATAAATCACTTTAATTTCAAATTTATTTACTTAATGTCGCCATAATAAATGCTTCAGAGATAAAAAAAATTGGTACAGTTATTCATTGAGGGCTACTGATGACTTTGTAAAAAGTTCTGAAGGATAGAAGTGAGCGAGGTGAGGGGGGGGGGCAAACTAAAGTACTTTTTTTAGTTTTCATACAAATATCCCAGAAAGTGTTGGTTTTCATGAAAAAATTACTCTGACATAAATTAAAGAACGTTAAATTCTCTACAAATGACAGGTATATACAGTGGAACCTCGATTATCCGTCAGTCACGAGATCAGAGCCTTGACGGATTTTCCGCAAAAAAATCACTCTAATTTCAAATTTATTTAGTTAATATATATTCAAATTTATTAAATACCAATGGATCCGTGCGAAAATTTCGCACTGCGGTCTAATATTTTTTAACAATATCTACTATTTTTTAGACTCAGGTTTAATTTTTTACAGGAAAATTAAGGACTAAAAATATCTGCAAACAACATTAGTCAAGCCAGAGTATCATCTAATTTATTACATCAAAGTTACTATTGAAACAGCCCATTGATTTCCAAAACTGTGATATTATTATGGATGGTGATTTTTTTCTTCACAAAGTCCCTTGTTCAAGAGGTTCCACTTTTATTTCAATTTGTGAATGTTACAACAAATATATCTCTACACATTATAAAGGAAAAAGATGTACAGTGCTTTTTGATGGCTACTCCGCCATTGAATCAAAATTAATTGCTGTGCTTTCTTCGAAATTGAAGGAGAATGGAATATCTTGCCGGGAAAGTACTGGCGATGCAGATACCCTAATCGTACCCTAAACCATTGAAATATCTTCTTCTAGCTTAATGATAAATTAGTACTTTCATTGTTCTCAATTATTTTTTTGTCGCGCTTATAAAATTTCACGTGAAATAACATTTTATTAATGATAAATATAAATATTTGTCTTCAGTACCAGGGTGATAACAACAGGACAAGGGAGAAGATGAGGTGATGATTATGAATCCTAACGATCCATCCACTTTCATAATTACATAATATTTACTTAATTATAAATTAATATGTACCTACTTTTAGTTTTCTCCATGTTTGATATTCGCAATTATAATATTTCACATTAATAAACATTTCATTAATGATAAATATTTATCTGTCATAAACAACTTACCTAGCATTATTTCATGCAATATTGCAGTACTGGAGTGTTTACTGTTTTCTTTTTTTTTTGCAACAATATTTAATAAATTTGAATAGACATTAAGTAAATAAATATGAAATTAAAGTGATTTTTGTTCCGGAAAATCCGTCAAGGCTCAGGTTTCCTGAATGACAGATAATCGAGGTTCTACTGTAAATACCTGTCATTTGTAGAGAATTTTATGTTCTTTAATTTATGTCAAAGTAATTTTTTTCATGAAAACCTACAGTTTCTGAGCTTTTTGTAAAAAACTAAAAAAAGTCATTTATTTAACCCCACGCTCACCTCCTATCCATCAGGGCTTTTTACATAGTCATCAGTAGCCATCAATGAACAACTGTACCAATTTTTATATCTCTAGCATTTATTATGGCAAACTTTCCTAATTTGACTGGACTAATATACAAAACGTAATTTCTCCAAAAGCTATTGGAATATCACTATAAAAATTAAATTGCAAGTTATTGACTCATAACTTACGAAAAATATATAATATATCTTAGATTTTAGTTTATCATCTTCACTACTGGCATACAAATTACATGTATATAGAAAATACTTACATGTGCGATAGAATTTACTGTAGAGTGTTTTACGTATTGGGCTAAATTTCACAAAATTTTACCATAAACTCCTCAATTCACCTAAATGTAATAAATGTATGCACTATATTTTCTTTTTTTATAGTAGTTTAGAGTCAAAATCTTCCTAAACATAAGCGTAAATTATAATTAAATAGTTTTTTCTAAAAATTTGCTCCGAACGCTGTACGATAACTTAAAAATAACAATTTGTGGACAATCCCTTATCATTCAGCGAGTTGTAGTCAGAAACTAAAAAACAGCTCACTCTAATGCTGATATCTCTCTGAATTTTTGCGATATTTGACTAATTCTTTTTTAATAAGTTGCTCCATAGAGTTGACTGTTAAATTATGTAAAAAGTTTTTTGTTTTCGTTCGAGCATGCGCAGATAAAAATTATTTTATACAACTGCCTATATTTCCTTAAATATTTAATATATTTATATTTCAATTACAGTATATGATTTCTACTATATTTTGACAATTTTTCTGAAACTGACGTTAAATTTGGTTAAAAACCCTGTATTTTACAAGCAAAAAACATGCAAGAATTTCTTTAATTTAAAAAAAAATAGCTATATCTCTATTAATATGCATGCTATTCTTACAAAAATGAATACACATATTATACAATGTCTGCCTATGTGTATTCTGTAGCTATAGATCATTTCGTGCATTTTATTTTACAGGGTGATCCCAAGTATTATTTTTTTTCTTTAATTTTTTGTTGGACTCCTAATTGTCCTCCTTATCAAATCAACGTTGATAAATATGAAGTCAAACCTGTTCTTTTTAATCCTAAAATTCCAAAAGAATCTAACATGTATATTTTAAAATATTCGAAAAAATGTCTAAAACTGAAAGTTCCCGCTAATTATGGCCATCTAGTGTATATATAGTGTTTTTGTAATGATGAACTCTAATAGATTTTTCATTGTTATTTTATTTTAACAGATACAAATTTTTATGAAATTCTTGCTTCTAAATTATTTTTAAAACCATAAAAAAATTAATGAATTCTGATGAAGTTTTCAAAGAAATTGCACTTGGAAGTGCATTATTTTTTTATTTGATGGTGTAAAAATTAAAAGATTGTCATGCTTGGAAGAGATTAAAATTGTGAAAATGGTAGAAAAGGATTTCACAGTTCGTTGTGACAGTCGATGTGACATCAGCATTAATTGCGGTGTTTACTTTATAATATAGATAATCAATACGAGTTGTAATTTTTCCAACTGAGTGTTGGTTTTCTTTACCAATCAGTATGACTATGTTAAAATAATTAGATTATCTGTGTTTGTTTATTATAGTTACTCAATAATTTGAAAGAAAACTATTCACAAAAAAGGAATACTTGACATTTTACAGTTGACACTTTACAATCCAGCGATTGATTTTATTTCACATCGATCACTCCTAAGATATTTCACAATAACAACTCATTTGAATTGTTTATAAAATATTTTTTCATCATTAGGCAATGTTTATTCCTTTATGAATAGGTAACATTTTTGTTATAATAAACACACATATTCAGATTTAAGCGTTTTTCCATAAAAGAGGTCGTGTATGCAGAATCAGAAAAACACATTTCCGAAATCATACTAAATATAATGCAAAGCAAAATGATTACTTAACACATGAGTATTGTCTCATTTACTGACGTTAAAAATAGGTATTATATTTTAGTAAAAAAGTAATTATTTAGAATACACAGTTCTTCCATTAAAGAGATGATATGCTCAGAAACCTACGAAAAACAGTTTTATGAAATGAGACTAAATATATGTTTAATTAGTTCGATTACTTCAGGTGTGTGTTGTGTATTGTCGCATATACAAAAGCAAATATTAAACGTTTTGATCCCATTGGCCATAATTTTTACTGTAGTCTTTGATTATTTTATTGTATCAGTTGGAAGAGAATGAAATGTTTTATAATGTCGTAAAATAGTGCAAAAAAATATTTTATAATGTTTTAGTTGTTAATGTAGTTGAACATTTTGCTGTGTATTTTGAATATCTTCTATTAACAAGAATACTAGTTTGTTAATTTATATTGAGTGCACAGAAAGAGTTGACATCATGTGGAAAATGTTGTATCCTTTAAGTTGGAAGAAACAACAAGAAATAAATAAAGAAGATAAAAGTGATAAAGTAATCTGAAAACTTACAGAGAAAAAAATTCTAAAAACGGTTATATATTTTAATTTGGATTTTACTTTCTGAACTCAGAAATGAACTAAAATATGTAAATTTATTAGAAAACTGCTAAATTGAATAAGTAAAAAATTTTAACAATTCAAAAATTACCACTCTCTTTAAAGCAGTTGTTATTGTCGAAAACAGATCTGAAGTAATGAAAACTGATAAACTGGTAAATTACAAGCATAAATAATTGGTAAAAACTGAAATATAAAAAAACCGACAAATATTTAGTTTTAATTAAAAGTTGATTGTAGTTGATTTATGGTTGCATAACTAAACTTTTATTCAACTGACTCTACAAGAAATGTAGAATGCAAGGAATTCATATTTGATTCTGAATTAAATAGAAACTGATATTTAGCAAAATCATTTCATGAAATAAACATATTTGTAATATAACGAAATTTATAGAACTGTTCAAATCATGAAGTATTTTCATGACTTTATTTGATGCTCAATTTATTATTTAAGAAATAATTATACGTTGTTTATTTTTTAAGAAAATTTTTTAGACCTAATATTATACTGAATATTAGGTCTGTCCATAATTCTGTCTATAAATTTCTAACATACAACTCGAATTCAGCATGCTTCAAGAAGTTATTTTTTTATTTTAAATTTGTTGCAGCTTATTCATTTTTGATAATACATCTATTGAAAATTAAAGATTTACAATTCTTATCCAAACTCAAAGTTATGGAAACAGATAAAGTTGCAGTTATTGCATTTTATGTCAGCAAGAGAATTTTAGCTCAGGGATCTATAGAACAAATAAAAGCTTACGTATCAAATAAAAAAAAATCTATGGTATAATTGTATTTACGCTTGCAGATTATCTTACAAAATATTCAAAAAAATTCGATAGCGTTTCTTTTCGTTTCACGGATGAAGTAAATATTTTACTTCCGAATGGTACACTGACGGGAATAATAGGAATGGTAAATCGATCAGAAATTGATATTGGCGTTCAACCATTTATTATGAACGAAGTAAGCACAGACATAGTGGATTTCTCTTACCCGTACAAACTTAATTTTTATACATTTGTAACACGAAAACCAGAATATAAACCACAGATTTTTGGCATTTTGCAAACATTTTCATTGCCGCTTTGGATAGCTATCATCTCAATATTAATGGCGATATCTTTGGCATATTACGCCACCTTGAAAAGAAGATATTCATTTGATAAAATTTTACTTCACTCTTTTGCAATATTGTTAAGGCAGAGTTCTATTTTAAAACCATCATCAATGATAGAAAACTTGGTTGGTTTTTCGTGGGTTGTAGGAGCAATGTTTCTTTGTCTGGCGTACGATTCCGTATTCCTGTCTTTTCTTTCATTCCCCCCAATGAATCAAATTAAAGACGTGCCACAGTTTGCCAAGGCTGTAAAAGAAGGACACTATCACTGTATAACGGCTACACGATCACCTCTTTTTGAACTGTTATTAAAATCCAAAAATGAAAATTTAAGAATAATTGGACGAGACCTTAACACGAATAACTTAAGTAACGAAAATACTTTTCAAGATTTTTTTCACGATAGAACCAAACTAGATCTCGCTTTTCTAGTAGTTTCAGATGTCGTTGATATATTGACTGTAGGGGAAAAATTCGTCTCTGAAGAACCTTTTTTTGAAAGCATGGCTGCAATGCCTGTCCGAAAGGAATTTTGTTGCAAAAAATTGATAGAAAAATTTGTTCACAGATTTATGACTTCGGGGTTGTATTTCAAGTACGAGAATAATGTAGCATTTTTAATGCGTATGCCACGGCTTCTGAAATACGAGGAAAAAGACACCAGTAAAAGAAAATTGACCCTTACAGATGTTTCTCCTGCGTTTACATTTTTAATATTTGGACACATAATTTCTTTCTTAGTTCTGATCGTAGAAATATTGTCAAATCGTTTGAAGAAAAACAAAGTAAAAAAAGAAAGAGAATCGTATGCAAAGCAGATTTTAGGTAATTAGCTTTGAAAATTGAATTGTGTAATTACTCTATTTTTATATTATTAAATCTTATAAGATTTTGCAAATCTTGTATGAAAATAATACGAAAATTTAGTACAATTAGCATTGCACTATATAGCACTATGTATTTTACTCTGAGAATATATCATTGCATAATTTTTTTTTTAATGTATGAGATTTATGTAATGGAGATTTTGTTTATTAATTCTGAATCAAAATACACATTTATCTTATGGTATGAAATTAGTCTGAAAAGATTTTAGAGAAAAAGTACACATCTGACTACGTGTAACGCGTTTTAAATACCCCCTCCCTGGCATTCTTCTATCGGAAACTTTATTGCTTCCTTTGGAGCTGGACAGGAGATAAATCCGCCAAATGAACAGCGGACGACTACAAAGTCCATCATTTTCCTCTCAATCTTTTCTCTTGTATTTCATGAATTCGGGAAGCGGGGAGGGGGGGGGGGAGGAAGGGGCTTCACATATAGTTAATGAGATTGCAGAACTTCCTTTGTTAAGTGTGTAAGAGACATCTGAATTGTATTAATGTTATCTTTAATGACTATTATTCTTTGATAAAATATTGTATGGCACGTAAAAATTATTACAAACTCCAACACATTACTACTTATTATAGTTAAAAAAACATGTTTTTGTAATGACTTGCATTCTAATTAATAAAGATTTAAATGTTGAATTTTTTCGTTTTATTGTGCATTTAAATTTAAGAAAGAAATATATATATATATATATATATATTACATTTCGAACAATTTAAATGCGTTAAAATGCTAAGTGTGTTGTGCTGAATAAAATAGGTGCAAGTAAATTTGTCGATAAAATTGTAATATACGCTATTTTATATATTTATTAACGAATTACTTATAGGATTAGCTCTAAAGCTAATGCATGGAAATTGAAAATTTGAAAATACTTTCATTATCCATTATAGCAATAACCAGGAGTGGAAACAGCCACAAAAGAAAAAGAAAAGAGAACAAATTATCTAGCTTTTTAGGTGCGTTCGTAATTATATAAATACGTAGCACATATAGTCGTCGTCTGTTCCGTCCGTCTGACTGCCCAACCGAATGGTTTGAAATTTAATATATATTATCGCTGTAGAATTTTGTTGAGTCATTTCAAATTTTATGAAAATCGAATTAAAACTTAAAAAGATATTAATATAAGTTTTCTTTATTCTATTAAATCCTATGGTACGTAATCTATATAATAAAAGCGCAAGTCATGTGACTGAGGAAAACAAATACGGGCAAGCCACATCCTTTTTTTATATGCCAGGCAGCCATTTTTATTCAAAATTATTTTTACAAATAAAATTGCATAAAAGTCACATTTTAGAAAGATTGTTGAAAAAAATGTTTGTGTGAGAGATAAGTCACACTAAAAAATGTATAGATTCTGGGATAACTTCAGTGGAAATTACGTTAACAGCCGATTATCTCAAACCATTAGAGTAAATAAACACAGGAGTTCATTATGAGTCATAAAAATATTTAAACCATGGACGTAATCATCCGCAAAGCAGGATCTCCATGGTGAATTTTACAGTGCTGCCTGGTGTAGAAAAATAAATTAGCATTTGTAAATGTGGCATACGTAATAAGAAGAAAAAAAAGGGCATGCTCAATTTCGCTCATAGCAGACGATACAACTCATTTCACTGAAATAATAAGGATGATTTTTTTTGCATTGTGAAACTAGTTATGTCACGTTTAACGTACAATTTCCAACTTGTTTTATTTTCTTTTAGATTATGAAAATATTTGTTTCAGAATGATTGTAAAATAATTATTAATATGCAAATAAAAACTTAAATAAAATAAATTAATAATTTATACTATCAATTAATAAATTTATCAGTACTAATTTGTGTAATTCCGAAAAGTTTACTAGTTATTTTACTTTGTTGAAACGTCTCTAGAAATATTGTTTTCATTATCACAAGTGCTTTAAGTTTTATCAGGTTTATACTTTTTTCTGTACTTTGGGTGCAATTTAATAGCCGTTTCTGTTTTCCTTTTCCGGAATTATAAATGCACGTTAAACTGTTTTGTAATTTTTTTTTCTGTAGGACAATTTATATGATAAAAAATTAAATTAATTAAATTAATAAAAAAAAAATAATGATAAAGCGAAAATAACACATTTGTGGAAAATTGGGAGCTCTGAACATTCTAACATGTGTTTATGTTGACATTGTTGCGTGTAACATGAACTCACGACATTTTCTAATAAATTTTCTCACAAGTTTCAATATAAAAGATCCTGTAAAAAAAAAAAGAAATGTTGCTCACAATATCCAGTTGCAAGAAGTATCTTTAAATAACTTCAATACTGCCTGTAAAAGATTATGGAATCTAGATTATGCTTAAAAAAAGTAAAATACCATTTTATGGAAAATCAGTTATGATAACAACATAAAATAAATCCATGTTTTAGTAATTTTCAACTTATTAAATATTCTCTTTATGTATTTTTCCCATATGCTTTCTCTCAGTATTAAAGAAAAATTTTAATTTAGAAACTAAAAAAATATTTTTTGGTTACTGAAAAGCATGTTCTTTCGTTAGAGCACTTTATGAGTTTAGCTACATCAGATCAATATTAATGGTGCAGAACAAATAATAATAATAAAAACAAAATCCAAAAATCAAATACTCAGATTTTTGACAATGTATTTCCCTACATAATTTGCATAAGTATCATCGAGGAATTTATTTTCATGTTTAATGACGGAAACACCACTTTCTATATATTTTCATTTTTCAAAGATATATATATATATATATTTAGAATTTTCATCAGAAAAATTACAATTTTTATCGAAGTAGGATTAAGGATCATTTGTTAAGTTCTAAAAGATATCATTTAAATTTACTCTTGCAATTTTAACTTCCCAACCACCTAGTTGTGAAAAGAAAATTGATAAAAACAAATATTTAAGTAACTTTCGCATGAAGAATATGTGATAAAGTAGTTTTCTTTTTTAAATTATATCATATTTATCTAATTACGTGTACCATAAAACTTTCCAGTATTTTATATTCCAATTTAGCTCTTCGAAACAAATTAGCTTTTTTTCTGCATTTTATTCTTTTCAGCTGCAATACTGTTGTATGCAAGGTGATATATTTGATATTTGGTTATGATTATCTTGTGATACATTAGATTTGATTTTCTTACATACTTAATGTTGAAAGTGAACTATATAAAAATATTTTTATAATTAATAATAAAATAATAAATGATATTTCAACAAATATTGTGTATTAATGGAAAATTACTTAGTTTGAAAAAAAAAGTATTAAGGTAGCTCGAAGAGAATGAAGTACTTAGTTCATATCAGCTCAAAGGGAAATATGCGTTAAGAAATGCAATTAACAGTGTATGACCATATTATAGTCCCGAATCATGGAAATATATTTAAGTAAGAGATGCTATTTTTTTTCATATGTAAAAGAACAAAAGATTTAATTACACTATATGTTACTGTACAGGCTTTATGGTCCCTTCCATCGTATATTATAAAATGCTCGTGAAAACGAAAAAGATTATTTTCTCATTTTCAAACACTGCCTATAAACTCTTAAACTTTTTTATTTTGTTAAACAATTTTAAGAACTCTATATTTTGTTAGATTTTATTTATTTATTTATCGAAAAAATTAATGCTATTAAAGAATAAAAAATAATAAACACTTGCGTATTTTTCACACTCTCTATGTTTAGTAGCGAAAAAATAGCGAAATAAGTGCAGAAAATATATATGCAAATATTCCAGTCAAATACTCAATTTTTTTCTTTATTTTATTAAGAATAAATGTACATCTTTTCTCGTCTATATATATAGAAAAGACCCTTTTATATATGTTTGAACCAATAAAATTACATATAGGATTTCCTAAAGGATGGATGTAATAAACTATGCTGACAATGATACTGACAATGAAACAAAGAATTTCTTTATTTCACGAATTGAGCAGGATACGAAATGCCCTTCTGTGCTCATTGTCTGTCTTGTGATTTCCGATTGCTGTTTCATCATTATTTTTTTCTGCTGCTGAACACAGAACTACCTGGACGATAATTTCCTTCATAAAGGAAGCGATCACTGATCGGCTTTCTTTTATTCGCTAGATGATATTAAGGCAGCTAATCAGAGAAAATCCCTATTGCAACGAAGGGCATGATATGGAAACTGATGGCAGTGTCAGAAGTATGTTCAAAAATCTTTTGAATGATACATCATTCATCAATGTGCGCAGAAATAGGGATGTTGGTAACAGAAATAGTCTGCATATAAGGTATTTTTAAATAGATTGATATCGAAACATATATATATCAGCATTTCTTGGCGTTTTTCCCCATGTAAAGATTTCCGGTATTTTTTATCTTAAATAGGGTAGCGTGTAAAACCTAGAAATCAGCTAAGCTAAAATAAACAAAGGTGACTTTATTTAAAGATGCAAACAGGTCAATTTTGTCATTTAAAAGAAATTAATATTATTGATTCGTCGCATTATCAAAGAAAGTGTCAGGAATGTACAAAAGGTAAGGCAGTCTTTATCCAAAGATAAACTCAGTTCATAGTTAATTTTCAATCACATAAATGAGTCCTATGATACCACAATGGAGTTCTGCAAAATTCTGTAGGCGTTGAAATGTTCTGGATTCGCCGTTCTGAACAGGATTGCTCTCACGTTCGTTCGGTTGTATGATCCACTTCACTCTTACACCTTAATTTCATTGTAAGTTGTAACGTAGACAGATTTATAAAATATTAGGTGATTTTCCTCCTAGGACTTTCTAGATGAGAACCTTCTGAAGTATATCTGTGTGCAGGATGCACGATTTTATAACTAAGTGCGGGATGCACTCACTACACTGTACTCATGTACCGATTCTTGAATGGATTCATCATATTCCGACTTGGCGTCGACCGTGTGATTCACATTGATTTGTCGAAGCCACTGAGCTCCATATATAACAGGAGATTTGTCTTCTTATTGCCCAACATGATTTCCATCGGTTAGCGCTGAAGGATACAGTAACGAAAATTTTAGCTCACATCCATGGAAAAACATATTGTTTGTCGCATTGCCTTACACGATTGGTGAATTATTTATGAATTAGATAAGTATAGCTTAATTATAGAAAGCATAAATTAGGATAATAGTAAATGCGAATACTAATAACTGGATATGACAACGTGGACTATTTTTTACTTTTGCCTTGCAAGCTTCATTTGCCTTGCATGCTTCTGACTCAGAACTCCTGTTATATATGGAGCTCAGTGGGCGAAGCTCTCTGGGTTCTCTCAGCTACTGCGAGCAAACGACCTCACTTAGGCTCTCCGCTCCGACCATCTTAGCTGTAACCGGCTCCCTCGCTCCAGGGAGGGTGGGACAACTGGCGGATCTTCGTTTTACACTCTGTATCTTTTCCAGTCAGATAACCCTTTTTCCATGATTCTCTGTTTCACCTTTCACGTGTCTTCACGTTCCAAGGGCAGTATGGGTGGGTCTGCATTCTAAAATGTATCTAAGCTCTTCAAAGATAAGAGGAATTGCTTTTTCTGAAAACTATTTCACTGACATGCTACAAGAATTTTTCTCACGGCTGTTGTGGACTTTCTTCTTCAGCTGAGGAAAGGGCTTCAATGTCAGATTAAAAAGAGGGGTTTTCTAAACCCAGAAGAAATTAGTTTTAAGCTTTTGCCCTGCATATTTCTTAATATGTCTAATTACATTACCATTACGTTTATATATGTCGTAGGCTAATTGCGAAATCCGGCTCTTAGGAAAGAGCCTAGGCTGTTTGCAAAGAGCAGGTCTAATTGGAGAAACATCTCCATTTTCCCAAACAGCCTGATGTTTTTCAGGCTTACTGCAAAGAGCCTAGAGAGCATTAGTCTAATTGGAATATGGTCATTTATTTCTCAGTAAGCCTGATATTTTTTAGACTTATTGCAAAGAGCCTACATAGCGTTTGGCAAATTCAAAAATGACCACGAATTCTTAGAAAATGACCAGCTGTTTGTCCAAAAGTCGGATTTTAACCCACTCTAATCTGAAAATTCCATTCGAAGTCAACCCCAATTCCGACCGGGTACCCCAAAAATTTCATCGAACAGTAACACGAGCCGAAAAGGACAAAAGAATTTTAGTCGACACGCAACCCGACACGAACCAGAAAATTGAAATTAATCCGAACCTAAAAAGTAAAATCCATTGAACCGTAATCCTATTCCAACCCGACAAAATAAATTCCTTTGTCTCGCAACCGAAACTGAAAATTTAAGTCTGTCCGAAACCTGACCCGAACACACAAAAAAATCCATCGAATCGAAAACTGTCTGAACGCGACAAAATAAATTCCTTCGTCTCGCAACCCGATCCGAACCCTACAAAATAAATTCCTTTGTCTCGTAACCCGACCCGAGTCTGATAATTTAAGTTAATCTGAAACCCGACCCGAACCCACAAAAAAATTCCATCGAACCATAAAACGATCCAATCTCGACAAAATAAATTCCTTCGTCTCGCAACACGATCCTAACCCAACAAAATAAATTCCTTCGTCTAGCAACCCAACAAAATTATCTTTGCTATATTACGTCACCTTGAAAATAAGGTATTCATTTGATAAAATTTTACTTCCTGTTTTTGTGGTATTGTTAAGGCCGAGTTCTGTTTTAAAATCGTCATCAATGGAAGAATTGCTGCTTGTCTTTTCGTGGATCATAAGAGTAATGTTTCTTTGTCTAGATTATGATTCCGAAATCCTTTCTATTCTTGCATTCCCTCCAGTCAATCAAATTAAAGACGTTCCACAGTTGGCCAAAGCTGTCTAAGAAGGACTCTATCACTGCATAGCGATTCAACGTTCGGTTACTTATTAACTCTTATTAGAATCAAGAGAAGAACATTACCAATAATTGGTGAAGAATTTGACACGAATAACTTAAGTAACGAAAATAATGTTCAAGATTTTTTTAAAGATAGAAGCATAAAAGATCTTTTTTGGTAAATCTTGGTCCAGAGCGTGTTTTGAATAACGATTCTACTTTAATTTTATTTAATTTAAATGTGAACAAATTCAATAAATTATGTTCATATTAAAACATGTTTCACAATGCTCTGTGAAGAATTTTAACCCTCCCTTCCCTTATATTACGCCTCTGATGAGCCAGAGAAGTAGTCAATGTACTATGTTATAGAAGTATAGTCACGTCACCTTGAAAATAAGGTATTCATTTGATAAAATTTTACTTCCTGTTTTTGTGGTATTGTTAAGGCCGAGTTCTATTTAAAAATCGTCATCAATGGAAGAATTGCTGCTTGTCTTTTCGTGGATCATAAGAGTAATGTTTCTTTGTCTAGATTATGATTCCGAAATCCTTTCTATTCTTGCATTCCCTCCAATCAATCAAATTAAAGACGTTCCACAGTTGGCCAAAGCTGTCTAAGAAGGACTCTATCACTGCATAGCGATTCAACGTTCGGTTACTTATCAACTCTTATTAGAATCAAGAGAAGAACATTACCAATAATTAGTGAAGAATTTGACACGAATAACTTAAGTAACGAAAATAATGTTCAAGATTTTTTTAAAGATAGAAGCATAAAAGATCTTTTTTGGTAAATCTTGGTCCAGAGCGTGTTTTGAATAACGATTCTACTTTAATTTTATTTAATTTAAATGTGAACAAATTCAATAAATTATGTTCATATTAAAACATGTTTCACAATGCTCTGTGAAGAATTTTAACCCTCCCTTTCCCTTATATTACGCCTCTGATGAGCCAGAGAAGTAGTCAATGTACTATGTTATAGAAGACAAAGCGTAGTAAACTGTTATTTTTGAAATAGATGTTTTAATATGTACTACGATACAAAAATCATGAAAATTTACAAAAACTGAAAACTATTTAAGTGTATGGGAATAACTATTATTGCAGTTTTAACTTATACCTTTCTATGAATTAGATATCGACAAACGTCTTAAAAGTTGCTGTGACTTTACATTAATCTACAGTTCACAGAACCTTACTATAACGAAGATTCTTCGGATGGTCTTAATAGTGCACTTAAATTACCTTTCTAGAAATTGATTTAACAGAAGTATAAAAAACTGACTTGACGTGTTTTTAAAACAATAAATTGTTTTAAATTATTTTAAAACAATAAATTGAGTGAATTCAGATGAAGTTCTCAAAGAAACTGCATTTGAAATTGTATTATTTTTTTATTTGATGGAGTAAAAATTTAAAAAAAAATTGTCATGTTTGGAAGTAATTAAATTTGATAAAATTTTGAAAAGGATTGTTCACGCGTTGCGACAGTCGATATGACGTCAGCATTATTTGTTGTGTTTACTTTATAATATAGATAATCAATACAAGTTAAAATTTTTCCAACTGAAGTTATCTTTACCAATCAGTATGATAGTGTTAAAATAATTAAATAGTTTATCAATGTTTGTTTATGACAGTAACTCAATAATTTGAAAGAAAATTATTCACAAAAAAAAAAAAAAAATTGACATTTCACAGTCGACAGTTTACAATTCAGCGATTACTTTTATTTCGTATCAGATGACTCCTCAGATATTCCACAATAACAACACATTTTAATTGTTAAAAAATGTGGGGTTTTTTCATCATTAGACAATGTTTATTCTTTCATGAGTAGGTAACTTTTTTGTTATAATAAAGACACATATTCAAATTTCAGTGTTTCTCCATAAAAGAAGTCGTATTTGCAGAATCACAAAAATGCATTTACGAAATTATTCTGAATATATTGCCAAGCAAAATTATTACTTGACACGTCAGTATTTATGCATTTACTGACGTTAAAAAATAAGCACCATTTTTTAGTATAAAAGTAATTATTTAGATTACACAGTTTTTCCATTAAAAATATGATATATCTAGAAACCTACGAAAAACACGGTTATGAAATGAGACTAAATATATGCTTAATTACTTCGATGATTTAAGGTGTGTGTTGTGTATTGCCGTTTATACTAAAGCAAATTTTAACATTTATTAAACATTTGTATCACATTGGCGATAATTCGTACTGTTCCTTTTTGCTTATTTTATTGTATCATTTGAAATAAAATGAAATGTTTTATAATGTCGTAAAATAATTTTTTTTAAATTTTTTAGTTGTTAATGTAGTTGAACATTTTGTTGTGTACTTTGAATACCCACTATTAACGAGCATAGCTGTTTGTTAATTTATATTGGGTGTACTGAAATACAGACATGCTCTGAAAAATTAGATTCATTTAAGTTGGAAGAAATAAAAAAAGAAGATAAAAGTGTTAAAGTAATCTGACAACTTAAAAAAAATCACGAATAAAAAGACTGATATATATTTTAATTTGGATATTACTGCCTGGACAAAGATGTGAACTAAAATAGGTAAATTTCTTAGAAAACTACTATGGAGCAATTAAAAATTGTAACAATCCAAAAAGTACTGTTCTCTTTAAAACTTCGGTTGTTCCCAAATGGTAAATAAATTAATTTTCTAGAAATTGATTTAGCTGAAGTAATAAAAAATTGACTTGCCATGTTAACGATATTTTTACTTTATTGTGGATATTTATGTTATTGTTTTTAATTCTTATAAATCATTCTCAAGATTGAGAATATTCTTAAAGTATTTCACTATTCGAAACTTCATTGAAGTCAGTTGGATTCGAAATTTTATTCTATGTATTGCTGCGATTTTATTAAGCAGAATGAACATCTAGAAATGTGTATAAATTTCTTGACTTACAGCTAAAATCTTGACTTACAGCTAGATAATTATTGTTCAGCAAGTATTACGAATTTGTCCAAGACCACAGCTAAAAAGAGTAAATTGGTTAAAACTGGTTAAATTACGGGATCCTTACAGTAAATATTTTTAAGTGACTAAACTGATTGGTATAAATAGACTATTCTCTTTGAAATAAAATGTTCAGTACAAAATAATATATATATATATACACTGAAATTATTTTAAACATTTTGATCCCATTAAAAATAATTTTTACTGGAGATCTTCATTATTATATTGTATCAGTTGAAATAGAATGAAATGTTTTATAATGTTGTAAAATAAGGAAAAAAATGGTGTATAATGTTTTAGTTATTAGTAGTTAAACATTTTGATGTACATTATGAATATGCACGTACTATCAGCTGTCATACAAGTTTATTAATTTATCTTGATTGTACAGAAAGACAAATTTACTGTGAAAAGATTTAGTTCCTTTAAGGGAAAAATAAAACATTTTAAGAAACAACAAAACACAACAAAATAGGATAAAAGTTATAAATTAATCGGAAAACTCAAATAAACAAGAATCCAAAATTTATTATACATTTTAATTTTCCTTTTACTGCCAAGAACTATTTATCAATAACTAATGTCAAGTATTTTGAAAAATTCTAAACTAAACAAATATTTTCCGAAAAAATATTGTTTTCTTGTAAACCGCATTTTATTTCGAAGAACACATCCTGAACTATGTAAAACTGATAAACTTGTAAATTACAAGTTTAAATAATTGGTAACAGCTGAAACGTAAACAGCTAGTAAATATTTAGCTTTAATTAAAATTTGATTGTAGTTCATTTATGCATACATAATTTTTCTTTTATTAAACTGATCACACATGAAAATCTGGAATGCAGGGAGTTCAAATGTAATATTTGCAATGAAAAAGAAAGCTATTTTTAGCTAAGTAATTTTATGAAATAAACATATTTATAGTATAACAAAAAATATAGGACTATTCTAACCATGATGAATAATGAAGTATTAATTATTACTTTATTTGAATCGTAATTCCATTTTTAAGAAATAATTAAAAGTAATTTGTGTCTGATGATTTAGATTGAGATTTTATAATCATGCTGAATTAATATTCTGTCTTTAATTTCTAACATGTGATTCAGATTCCGAATGCTCTAAGAATTTTTTTTTAATTTTAAAGTTGTTGCAGCTTATTTATAATTAATAAAGTCATCAAATAGTTTTTAATTTATTTTTGATAAAATATCTATTGAAATTTCCATTGAATATCTATTGAAATAGCTATTGAATATCTGTTGAAATATTTATTGAATCTTTCAATTCTTATTCAAAATCAAAATTATGGACACAGGTAAAGTCGTAATTATTGGATTTCGTCTTGACAAGAGAATTTTTTCTCAGAAATCTAAAGAAGAAATAAACGCTTACATATCAAGTAAAATCAACTTCCAGGGTAGAATACTATTTACGCTTGGAGATTATCTTACAAAATATTCAAAAAAGTTCGATAGTGTTTCTTTTCATATCACAGATCAATTAAGTTACATATTTCCGAATGGTACGCTGACGGGAATAATGGGGATGATAAATCGATCAGAAATTGATATTGGTATTCAAACAGTTAATATGCAAAAACCAAACACAGAGATTGTGGATTTCTCTTACCCTTATAAACTTTACTCTTATACATTTATGACTCGAAAACCAGAATATAAACCACAGATTTTTGGCATTTTCCAAACATTTTCATTGCCACTTTGGATAACTATCATCTCAATTTTAACTGTGATGTGTTTGGTATATTACGCCACCTTGAAAAGAAGATATTCATTTGATAAAATTGTACTTCACTCTTTTGCAATATTGTTAAGGCAAAGTTCTATTTTAAAACCGTCATCAATGATTGAAAACTTGCTCATCTTTTCCTGGGTTGTAGGAGCAATGTTTCTTTGTCTGGCTTACGATTCTGTATTTCTGTCTTTTCTTGCATTTCCCCCTGTCACTGAAATTAAAGACGTTCCACATTTGGCAAAGGCTGTAAAAGAAGGACACTACCACTGCATATCGACTCAAAATTCAGCTATCTCTGGAGTGTTATCAAAATCAAAAGATGAAAATTTAAGAATAATTGGACAAAACATTAAAACCAATAACTTAAGTAACTTAAATACTTTTCAAGATTTCCTTGAGGATAGCAGCAAACTAGATCTCGCTTTTATAATAAATACAGATGTCGTTCGTATTTTGGCCGTAGGAAAAAAATTCATCTCTGAGGATCGTTTCCTTGAAAGCATGGCTGCGATGACTGTCCGAAAAGACTTTTGTTGCAAAAAGTTGGTGGAAAAATTCACTCATAGATTAATGGCATCGGGATTGTATTACAAGTATGAGAATGATAATATATTTTTAACTCGATTGTTCCGCGTACTGAAATACGAAGAAGACACCAGTAAAAGAAAACTGACCCTTACAGATGTTGCTCCTGCGTTTATGTTTCTAATATTTGGGCACATCATTTCTTTCTTAGTTCTTATCATAGAAATATTGTCAAATCGTAATAAGAATGGGGATCGCTTGAAAAAAAAATAAAAAAAGAAGACTTAGAATTGCATATAAAGTTTTCTTTGTATGCGATGCTAATGCAGGTATGCTAGATAATTAAATTTGAAAATTGAATCGTAATTACTATTTTCTTTATTACGAAATCTTGTTTCATTTTGCTGATGTTGTATGAAAATAATGCTAAAATTTCGTAAAATTAGCATAGAAAAATAAAAAAATAATTGTGAGAATTGCATTAGAAGATTCTATGTAATTAGCTTTGAAAATGTAAATGTGATTACTGTATTCTCTTATAGCCAAACATTATTACATTTTGCGAATGTTGTAATAAAAATAGAACGAAAATTTCATATACTTAGCATTGCACTGAATAATACTATGTTACTCTGATAATATCACATTGCATAACATTTTTAACATTATTATGAGACTGTTATATAACGAAGAGTTTGTATGGATCGTTTTGCACTAAATTACACATTGACCTTATGGTATGAAATTGGCGTTGAAAGATTGTAGGGTAAAGTTACACATTCGGGAACGTCAAATGCGTTTGAAATCTGCTTCTCGCCGTCTCTCATTTTTCTGCCCGAAATTTGATTTCTTCTCTTGGAGCCGGGCAAGAGATAAATCTCGAAATGAATACAGTGGGCGAATAAAATCCACCAGTCTTTCCTTTTTTTTCATGAATTCGGAGATGTTTTACATATTCATAATAAGATCGCAGAACTTCTGCTGACTTGTAAGAAACATCTGAACTGTATTATTATTGATATTCTAAACTGTTATTATTATTTATAACAATAATTGATAAATTATGTAATGACACGTGGTAAATTACTTATTATAAATAAAAATCATGCTTTTGTAATTAATTGCATAAAAAATAAAAATTTTACTGATGAATATTTTTGCTTTATTTTTTGTGAATTTTAATTAAAAAAATTATATTAAATATTTTGCGAATTATAAAAGCATAAAAATGTCAAAGGTGTTACGTCGAATGAAATAAGTACAAGTAATGTGTCGATACATTTGTAATAGATGTCATTTTAGATATTTTTTAATGACTTACTAATAGCATTATCTCTAAAGCTAATACTTTGGAACTGAGTGGTTGAAAATACTTCTCTATCTATTATAGCATTAATCAAGAGTAAAAACAGCCAGAAAAGAGAACTTATCTGCTATTTTCTTTTACTTTAAATTATAAATCTAGTTAAATCGAAATGCTTGCAAAATACTTAATAATATTCACATAAAAAAGTAAATAGTGTAAAATGCCAATTTATACTATCAGTTCATTAATTTAAATGTACTAAGTTATGTATTTCTGAGAAGTTTGTAGTATATCCGAGTTATTTTACTGTTTTGAAATATCGTTTTCATTGACAATGTGACACAAATGCTTTTTGTATTACCATGTTTACACTTTTTTCTCCACTTTGGCTGCAATTTATTGTTTCCTTTTCCGCTTTCCTGAATTATAAATGCGTATTAAACTGTTTCGTAGTATTTTTTATTAAGTCAATTTTTATGAAAAGGAAAATAAATTAGTAAATAAAAAAAATAATAATAAGCGACAATAACGTATTTGTTGAAGATTTTGAGACTTGAACAATTAAATGTTCTAAAAAGTTTTCATATCATTCAATATAAAAGATCGTCGGAAAAAAAAGCCCTGATCAAAAAATTCATTTGCATCAAGCAAAATTTATCTTACTCAAATACATAACTCAAATATTATCTGTAAAACATGTATGAAATTAAGATTAAGCTTTTTAACCCTCTAAGCGTGTAGAACGTAATATTCCGTTCACTAAGCTCCAGGTTTCACTACAATATTTGCAATGTTTAAGATAATATAATTCTATAGATTTAATGAATTTTAAAAACATTGAAGAATGATTAATACTCTCAAGGGTTACATTTATATTTGTAATTAAGTTTTATTTATAATGCTGAAAGAATCCTATTTTTTTTAGCATTTAAAACAAAATGCTATATATATATATATATATATATTGAATTTACATCAGAAAAATTACAATTTTTATCGAAATATCGAAGTAGAGTTAAGGATCATTTGTTAAGTTATAAAATATACCATATTTTCATTCCCTCTGGTAATTTTGATCTCCCTAATCCCCTTATTTTTAAAAGAAAATCGAAAAAAAAAATATTTGACTTTTGCATAAAGAATATCAGATTATTTTTATCACTATTATTATTTCATATTTATGCAATGACGTGTGCGGCATTTTCAGTTTTTTAAATATTGTATGCAAGGTGTTATTATAACTGATAAGCTGTTTTAGCTGATATAACTGTTTAATTTTATTTATCCATTTATCGAAAACACTGAATACAACTATTGAATTCCTTACTTTTAGCACCGAAGAAATAGCGAAAAAAGTGAGACAACATGAGCAAATATGGTATTCAAATATTAAATTGTTTTAATTCAATTTATATAGAATAAATGAATAACTTTTTTTCTGTCTGTGTATATAGAGACCATTTTATACATGTCGGAATTTCGATAAGATTACTTATAAGTTTCCCTAAAAGATTGAGTGACGTAAGTAATGAATTATGCCTGACAATCATTGCTTAGGTGGTCAAAAATTTATTTTGTTCTGCGAATTGAGAGGAACACGAAATGCAATACTCTGGTCATTCATTGCTGGTCTTGCTATTGCTGTTTCCCCATTATTTCTCCTGCTGCTGAATTGGACTTGTCATGACTGCTGCTGTATAAGACCTGGATAATCATGTCCTTCATAAAGAAAGTCATCATTAATCAACTTTCCTTTCTTATCTTGTTGATGGTAAATCAGCTAATAGGAGAAAATCTGTATTGTGACGAAGGGCATGAGATAAAAAATACTGGCAGATGACAATGTATACAAATATGGGCCTTGGAAATTTCGATATCGTTAAAAGCATACCTTTAGAAAGGATCAACAAGTATATGTTATGAAAAGTAGTGGGTTTTCTAATATTCCTATATTACTCAGGAATAGGCTTTGACGTTGTATTTCTTGTTTGCGTCTGATAAAAGTTTCAGTAGAATCTTGAAAGAAATAAAATACTGAAGACTAGGAACGTCTAAATTGGCAGCTTCTTCTGGTAGAGAACTTGTGTCGCATTACATGCAGACACAACATGAAGATGGCATGCTTGGAGGATCAGATGTAATCGTTGAGATTGATGAGACGGCAGTGTGATAGGCACTATAATTTTGTTGATCATATCAGGGATGAAATTTGGATTTTGGGGGTAATTAAGAGAGATTCAAAGTGTTCCGCCTTATTCCATGCGCCGGGAATAGAAGGGATGATATAACTATCTTACCCATCCTGTAGCAAAACATTTCTTCTGGTACGAGAATTATAAGTGATAGGTGAAAGGCATAAGTAGCTTAAAAATGAGAGTTCATTATAAGAGGTACAAATGCACTGAATGCAGTAGGACGATGAATTCCTCTTCGAGATATAAACCTTTTAAATGCTAAAAGAAAGGTTTCAGTAGATAAATTGGTACACAATTCGAGATGTACGGCTCTAGTGACTGCGCACGCGAAAAGAACGATGTAAGCCTTTTCTTGGCCAGTTTTTGCTTTGACATAAATAGGACCTGCAAAATCCACAGCACAGGTCTGGAAGGGGACGGGGGATTCTATTATACGATCTTTTGGTAAAGGTGCAATTTCCTGCTTTCCAGGAGAAGCTTTAAATTTTGTACAAATGAGGCATTTTTTCAGTTTGGATTTTATCAATTTTCGTGCTCTCATTATAAAATATTTTTCTCGTAGATGAGGTAATGTAGTTGCCATTCCATAATGGAACACCTTTTCATGGGCATTCTGAATCAACAATTTTGTATAAGTACTCCCATTTGAAAGTATAAAAGGATGTTTTTCCCTTTGAGAAAATTCTGAAAATTGTAATCTGCCAGATACAATCAGTAAATCATTCTCATCTAATTTTGGATTCAGATTATACAATGCTGAATCTTTATCGATGGGCTTTCCCTTTTTCAAAAAGTCAATTTTATGATTAAAGACAGATAACTGAGTTTGTTTTATCCAATAAAATTCTGTCTTTTCAATTTCTGGAGCTGTCAGCTCACCTGAAATTTTAGTTTTACTTTTGTTGATATTCTTTAGAAATCTTAAGATCCATGCTGTGATGTTAAGTAATTTGAAAATATTACTAAAATTTTCTAATTTTAACAATGATTCTGGAGGTACAGCACCTATTGTACAAGATATTTGGTCAGAACTCAACTTCAATGATTTTCTTTCATTCAAAGTGCTTTGATTTAGAATGTTTACGTTAAATGGTACCTTTTCAGGTTTTGGCCAAATGTCCTATGGTAATGATAACCATTCAGGACCATAGTACCATAATTTATTTTTAGTGAGGTTATGTAAATTCTCGCCTCTAGTAAGAAGATCACACGGGTTATCCTTACCCGGAATATACTTCCACAATTTCGGATCAGTTAAAGACTGTATTTCTACAACCCTGTTAGCCACAAACGGCTTCCAATTCAGGGCTGATCCTTTTATCCAGTATAACGTAATAGTGGAATCTGACCAGATATGCATTTCCAAATTTAGAAAATTAAATACATTTTTTTAAATATTTAGACATCCTAGCAGATATTAATGTCCCCATTAATTCAAGACGAGGGATTGTCAAACACTTAATCGGGGGAAACTCTACATTTTGCCCAAATAAGACTGGTCATAAATTCATTACTACTTGTGATATATCGAAAATAAGCTACAGACCCATAAGCCTTAAGGCTGGCATCCGAAAAAATATTAATTTCAATTGGGTCAGAAAATTCTAAGACCTGCGGAAAATATTTGCGGGGAACCTCAAATTTATCTAAATGTTCGATTTCTGAACACCAATTTTCCCATTCAAATTTTAAATCATCAGGGAATTTTTCATCCCATCCCAAACCCCTTTTCCATGTTTCCTGTAGCAAACTTTTCATACGAATAGAAAATGGTGCGATGAATCCAATCGGATCAAAGATTTTTAACATGGCTTTAAGAACAACGCGTTTCGTTAGATTAAATTTCCAATCATCAGGAAAGGATTGTACGTCATAACGTAAAATATCCCAATTGGTATCCCATAATAATCCCAAAATCTTCAAAGAATTATTCGAATTTTCTTCTGAGTCACATAATTTATTTTTCTCCCATATTTTTCTAACTTTAACAGAATTAGTATTGAAATTTCGCAAATTCATACCAGCTTCCCTAAAAATTTCCGAAGCGGTTGATGATAGATAAAAAGCGTCTTCATCAGATTTTGACCCCGTTATTAAATCATCTACGTACAAAGATGAATTCAAGATCTTAACAACTTCAGGATGATCAATATATTTCCGAATATGATATCTAATCGTTGCAGCCAAAATAAAGGGACTGCAAGTTACCACAAAAGCAGCAAAAAATTTAAGTTATCATTTTCGTCACCAAACCACAAAAATTTTAAATAATTCCGATCATCTTCTGATATCCCAATTTGCAAAAAAGCCTTTTCTAAATCAGCGCAAAATGCAATATTATATTTTCTAAAATTCATTATAACATCAAGTATGTTCGGATTAAGATTAGGACCTGAGTGTAAACAGTCATTTAAAGAATTTAAATGCTTTTCTTTAGAAGAAGCATCGAAAACCATCCTCACTTTGGTAGTTAATTTATCCTCTCTTAAAACTGGTCTATGAGGCATAAAATACCCATTCTCAATTATTCTATCAGGGCAGTCTTCAACAATTCCGATAATTTTTTGTTCCAATACAATAGCCATATATTTTTTACATAAGTCATTATCCTTTTCGAGTTTACGATTTAATTCGTTAAAACGATTCCTTGCTATTATAAAATTATTATCTACTCTAATTTTCTCATCCTTCCACAATAAACCCGTTTCGTACCTATTATTTACAAATTTTAAATTATTCTCAAATTTATTCACAATTTCCTTATCCATATCTGAAATATTTTCATTTGATTGCGTAATACCCAAAGATTCAATTTCCCATAAAAATTTCAAATCCTCCCTCTTTAGATTTACAACGGACACATGCGTATTTCAAATTACTTTTTTCATCCTCATAGAACCCACAAACCGAGTGTCCGAAAAGACTGTCATATAAAAATAGAGAGATTTAGTTACTTTTTGTACCTCTCCCTCGTGACAGATTTGATAAAAATAATCCGCTCCAATTAATATATGTTTATTTGAGAATCGCATGGCGCGGCAAAAATTCGACAACTTGTAGGGCGCCAATTTGTCTGTTATCTGTTTGTTGAGAGGTGGGGGATGAATCGTTGCATTAGAAATTACGTCTGTAACCAAAGCCTCAATAAAAATGAAACGCGATTTGTCTTCAACATGGGACAATTTTAATTGCACAACATCATAAGGTTTTATTTGCGGCTTAGTAGCTGCAAAGGAAAAAATCTGAAGTTTTCTCTACGAATAATTCGTGGATTTAATTTTGAAACTAATTGTTTTGTTACAAAGATTTTTGACTACCTAAATCATATAAACATACGGAAAGTTCAGAAGTTATTCCAGATTACACTTTTACGCAAGCTGTTTGTAAAATAACCTCTTTAAAAGAATTTTCATTTGAATTGACTTTACAATGAGAAATGGAAGTGATTACAGAGTCTGCTGATAAAATTTCTTTCTGGACAGTTTGATTAGAATTCCTATTTAAACAAACCGAAAAATGATGAAAATTGCTATTACAAAATTTCCTCCTGTTCAGAATTAAATTTACACTTGACCGACACATGAAATTTTCGAAAACAAACAAAGCAACGTTCATGGATGCGCAATTTATCACGTTTTTGATGAATAGCACAATCTTTACATAATTTAGAATCGTGATCATTTTCACAAAATATACAAACATTTTTTTACATTAGTAGCCAATGCAGAGGCTGAAGGAGTGCTTCTTTTATAATTTTGATAAATTTTCTTATAATTTTCGTGTTTATCAGAAGCTGGTTTTTCAAAGCCATTTAATTGTAAAGTTGCTTCACGCGATTCAATTTCTTCTTTAATAAAATTAATCAAATTATGAATGTCCCAGTCGACATTTTTCTTACGTTTTCTATTAAATTCTAATGCAATATCAGATGGAATAAGTTTAAGAAGAATCGGACATAACAAATGTCCATATGAACCCGACGATACGCCTAAAGAATTGAGATTTCTAATCTCCATCTCACATTCATCATATAGCTCTCTTAGAGCTTTAATATTACTAGCGTTTCTAACAGGTTTCAAATTTAATAATTTCGTCATGTGGCCGTTTATCACTAGATCATTACGACCAAAACGGTTTTTTAACAGTTCCATCGCGTGGTCATAATTTTCTTTAGTCAGCGAAAAACCTGCAATTGTATTGTACGCACTGCCTCCAAGCATGGATTTTAAATATACGAATTTATCAATTGGGGTTAAATTAAAATTCTTCACAATAGCATTAGAAAATTGCCCCCAAAATTCGAGCAAGGAACTTTTATCACCAAAAAATTTGTTTATTGTCAGCTTCGACAATTTCATAGATTTCTCTATATTTCCGATTTGAGAAACGGAATCATTTTTCATAAAATTTTGAAAAGCATTATTTTGATTTTGGGAGTTGCGTTCATTTAAGAACTTCTTTATTTTGTAACGCGATTCGATAATTTTTTCACTATAGCTTTCTGAGCTTTCAATTTCTTTTTGGAAATCTGCATCAGCGATTTCGTCTTGTATGTCAGAATTTAGTTTTTTTAATGTTTCATATTTTTCATTTAACTGATCTTTACAAATGTTTACATATCAAACTTATTTTCTAATGACATGGAGTCATCTTCAAGAATTGTACATATATTAGTACACAGCTTAACCAGAACGTTTCTTTTTTAACGTATATATAGTAGGCATATCAATTTTTATTTACAATTCAACAAAAATATAAATTAGACTAAGCTTACATCAAGTCTTCAGAGAATCATTTATCAAAGCCAAATCCACATCATTCCATCATTCCATCATGACGCGGGACGTCAAAAACGAAGAATTCCAAAACGAAATTACTGGCTTCTTCTTCGAATCAGATATTTTTCATACTAAGAATTCACTGTCTTTTATTTTTTTTTTTAATTCTCGTTGATTTTACACATAATAAAAGGCTCAGATAAATTAAAACTAAGAAATTTATTATTACCAAGCAAAAGCCTGGTTCAGAGAAAATCGGATATACGACCGACAGCTCGGTTCAAAAGTTACATCACATCTAAATCTGAATTAAAAACTGAAAAACAGTAAAAAAAAAAGGGTTACAATAATTATTATTGGTGACGCCTAAACTCGCCAATCCAAGCAACAGAAAGGGGGGGTTTTACATGAGGTAAGATTTCTTTATTTTTACTATCCAACATTACCAACATCCCTCTGTTCTTGTTGAGGTTTCACAAACGTCTTTCTATCTTCTTTGCCACTATTTCCAACGTTTGGCCTTTTAAACAGAGCAATCCGCTTTTCTCGGTAAGAAATTTCTATCGGTTTCTTACTAAAAATCAATTTAAAGCTTTCATAACCATCTAGCTTTTCGGAAATAACATCTGTTAATTTAACTATCGACCACTCATCAAATAAATGTTCTTTTATCTCCGGAGGTGCTTTCTGTTTTATTTGGTCGGTAATGCTTAAATCATATAACTCATCAAATGTGAACTTCCAATCCTGAAATCTATATGTTAAAATAAATTTTAGTTCATGTACAAAGTCTCTCCAAGGTGTGTCAGCTCTTTGAGTGTGTTTGACGAACAGTTGTTGAAATTTTGCTGGAGTGAATTTGTATCTTTTTAACAGCAGTTCTTTAACTTTTTCATAATCGTCCGTTTTCTCTTCACTTTCTATAACGGTGATTTTACTGAGGCTAGAGACCAGTGGTGTGTGTAACTCAATAATCTTTCTTAATCTCTGCTCTTTTGGCTTAACGCTCAAGAAGAAACTAAATAAATACTGATGTCGCATATCTGGGGATCGAATTTTTGTATGATGTCCTGTAGCTTTATATTGAGTTTACCATTAGTTTCAGTTTGAATTTCGCTTTTATTACCGATTTTGGCGATTATTTTGTTTTCAAAAAGCATTTTTTTCTAACTCTAATTCCATTTCTTTTTTACGCAATTCGTCTTTTATTTTGTTTTATAAGTCTTGTTTACATAATTACTCTTTATGCAATCCTCTTTTATTTTCCTGTATTCGATTATGGAATTTAAATATCCCTTGACAAATTCTTCCTCATAACCATCAGCTGTCACGATAGCGTTCTTTAATTCAATTATTCACACTTTTTCCACGTGTTGAATCCCCAATTCGATTGCAACATGCTCAAATCATGTTTAATACCTTTATTAAGAAATGCCATTTTAAACAATAGTTAGTTCTGCTTTACTATTTTTCAAAACACTAATCAAATTTGTGACAATGATCATTTTTCCACTAAACACCACAAAATATAAACCTTAAATTGAACCATAAACCAATGTTTTCCTACTTAGAAATTATAGATATTCAAAACACCCCAAATCAAAAGGAAGAAAGAGCAACTTTTCGATACTAACACTGTCCGTTCAATAATGAGGTTAATTGCATGCAATATTACCCAAAACAAAATTTCACTTGAAACAGAACACTTTGCATACGTACTATTTCCATACATATAAATGCACTCTACATTGATACTTTGCAATTTCAAATACACCATACGCTACACCAAATGTTAAACAAATCATAAAAGTAACTTTTAATGCAAAAAATATTTACACCTATTTAAAACAATATTCAATTTAGATTACATAATCAAAACAAAATCACAAGTCAAACCACGTGATAAAAACCAAGAAATAAAATATAAAACTTTTGAGTGCACTCAATCATATTTTATACAGCTAAATGAGAAACAAGTTTTTTTCCTTTTTTCAATATACTCAATTACGTATATCTTATACTCTAGAATTACCCTTACTAACACAATCAATCGAAACGGCATGATATATTGAGGTAAACAATAGATAAAAACCATAAATTACTCTATATGCATTCTACGTTTTTAAATCAGTGCACTGAACAAAAACTTACCAAGGTCAAACCGATTACTGGAAATCAAACACATTAACAAGGATTAAACAAATAAACATTTAGGATTCGAATCTTACATATATCAAGTATACATAACATACTCATGTAAGAAAGGAAAGCAACAAAAAAAATTAAATGAAAATAAAAAAAATAAATAAAACTATACTCCTATTTTAAATTCTGTATGAAGTAAAGTTTATATTTTACTAACACACGCTTTACATTTTAAACAGAGTAAATTATTTAAATTTTTTTCGTATAGCTAAACACTTATAAAGAATAAACAGTAGAAAACAGAATACACACTAAAAAATACACTTCGCATCTTCATTTTTTTCTCGAAGAAAAGTACTTGATTTCTTGGGCAAGCTTTGCTTCACTAAGCTTTTTCACAGAAAGAAAAACACAAGGAAAGACTATTACACTAAAATATGACTCTAGAAACTTTTTTAATATTGGGCAGGATTGCGTCACTAATTTTTCACAAAAATAAAGATACCGAGCGAGTTGTCCTACTAACTTTTCACCGAACAAAATACTAGGCAGGATTGTTTCCCCAATTTATAGAATTGCGGAAACTACGAGACTGTAGAAAACCATGAAATTGTTACATTTAGGATATCAGTCGATCGAACCAAAAAACCAGTGTAAATTATCTCACGTCGATGTACAACACTGGATCAGGCAAATAAGGACGATTTTTACTATATCTCTCATATCAAAACAGTGAACTAGGGCGAATCTTAATTATACAGAGTGTCTCATTTATTTTGCAACCCGCGTAAATACGAAGCAAATAAACAACACGAGTGCACGCGCACACCATTAGCGCAGGTAGCGGTATGGAGGGGCGTGCGAGCAACACTACCAACACTCTAGAAAACAGCACTAGATATTTCAGTGCTAAGGAGAATGAAGTGAATGGTAGTTTTGCATCATGGTGCTATGTGCAGAAAAACGCGCTTTTATTATTGAACATAATTTTTGAACGTCTTCGTGCAAAACAGTCAAGGAACGATATGAAAACAAGTTTCCAGACTCGGAGATGCCAAATAAAAGCACACTTAAGCGAATCGTGGACCATTTTCAAACAGAATGGACTGTGGAACCGAAAAGAAAGAACTGTCTGTCGTTTGTCCTAACTGACCACAAAATGAAGGAAATCGAGACGAAAATCAAGGAGAAACCGGCCACTTCAGTAATAAAATTAGCAGATGGAAGTTTCACTTGGTTTCAACAGGATGGCGCTCCTGCGCATACGGCCAACAATACTCTGTCATTTCTAGAAGAATTTTTTGGTGATCGGCTAATTACAAAAGGACTATGGCCTCCACGCAGTCCAGACCTGTCAACGCCCGACTTCTTCTTGTGGGGCTATTTGAAAAATCCCGTGTTCCGTTAACCGGTAGCCTCGATTATTGAACTGAAAACTCGCATTACGGAAGAGATAAACGCTATCACATCAAACACATTACAGAATGTGTCTCGAAACCTCCTCAAACGGGCCCAGATATGTAAAAATGAAGACGGCGCGGCGGTCACTTCCAACACCTTTTGTAGTCGTTTAATCACTTCTGTAAAATAAAAATTAATGTTTGTTCTTTTTTTGGGGTTGCAAAATAAATGAGACACTCTGTATATTATACATCGAGGACAAGCGAAAATCATCAGAACTAGGGCGGTTCGAATCGAAAGTAGAGTGCGAGGGAATTATTCCATTGCATCAATGTTCCATTGTTTTATTCTGCGCTGAGACCCCAATTTTACTTCTGGTCAGCCAGGGCACTAATTAATACACTGATTAATATTAACAAAGCAATAGTTATTCACAAAACACAAGGAAAACAAAATCAATCACATAACTAAATGTATGAACATATATGGAAAATATATGGAGGGGAAAGTTCAATCAGTATGAATGCGACCTACGTCATACACGGCCGGTGCATGGCATTTAAAACGTCATATAGAGTGGATAATTTTTGCACGGCGATTGGGGCAAAATGGTGGGCGCGCCGCTTTATAACGTAGGTCGCCGTATAAGTCACCGAAAACGCAAGTTTTTTTTTTATATATAAATACAGAGGGCGCTGTAAGTATTACGAGGCCATCCTTTTGCAGAATACCATTGGATTGTAGTTAGAATCTGAAAATATTTTATTCGTATATTTTTTATTATAGAGATTATATATTATAAATTTAAGATGATGTATGCATGCTTTGTTCCTGAAAGTAGTTGAGTTTATTGTGTACTCTATAGGTGAGGGCTCAATCTTTGGGTATGAGTTTTTTAAATGTTACACTTTGTGAAAGATAAACATTGCCGTGAACTTATTTTTAAAAAATTCACCATCCTCTCTCCTGTCCCACCATTTCTAGAGTAATTATGGTGAATACATATTTTAGCAGTTAAATTTCCTGAAACTACTTGAAATATTACTTGAAATAAATAGTAATACAAATATGAAAGAAATGAAACTGCGGGTTTAATTTTTTAAATACCAAATGAAGTGATTTCAGTATAAAACTGCAAAATTAACGTTTGAGATTCTTGATCTTCAGATTTGCTAGTTTCATTTCTACTGCAAATTTAATTAATATTTAAAACATTTTTTTTTTTTTAATCTAAAGAGTTTTTTTGTCAAAAATTAATAATTAAACATTTAACACTGAAAAACAATAGATTTTTAACAGTTTGTATCGCTTAAATAATTGCCTTTATTTGAATGTAGGAGGTCTTGAGCCCTATGAGCCCTTCCTTTTCCTATATCCTTGAACATTATTCTTTGAATTTCTAATTACATTTTCAGAAGGACTGAAACTACGCTGTAAATTTGATGACATGTATTTATCTAAATTGCTAAACTGAACAAATAATTTCTTAAAAAATAGTTTTGTTTTATTTTATTTTTATTTTATTTTTATTTTATTTTTCCTTTTCTTTTCTTTTTTTAATTGCCATGGTATTGTCAAAAATAAACCTGAAGTAAACAAAACCGATAAACTGGTAAATTATAAGTTTAAATAATTGGTAATAGCTGAAATGTAAAAAAAAAATGCTAAGTATTTAGTTTTAATTTAGAATTTTATTTCAGTGGATTTTTACGAGTGTAATTCATCTTTAATTAAACTGACATCACAAGAAAATCGTGAATGCAACGAGTTTCAATGTGATTTTCGCAATAAAAAAGAAAGTGATTTTTAGCAGAAGAATTTAATAAAATAAATACATTTAAGTAGAAATACGAAAGTAGTATAATGAAAGATAGAGAACTAATATAACCAAAAAGTATTTCCGTTACCTTATTTTATTTGTAATTAAATATTTCAGAAAAAAATAAATGAAGATTGTTTTTTAATGATTAATATTTCAGCTTAATATCAGGCAGAATAAATTTTCTGTTTTTTAATACCTATCACACGATTCAGATTTAGAATGTTTCAAGAAATTATTTTTTATTTTTAAGTTCTTCTACTTTATTCATAAAACTTAAAGACATCAAATAGTTTTTAATTTATTTTCAGTTATATATATATATTGAAAATTAAAGTTTCATGATTCTTATTCAAAACTCCAAATTATAGTAACAGATAAAGTCGCAGTTATTGGACTTTATGTCGACAAGCAAATATTTTCTCTTGGATACGAAGTAAAAATAAAATCCTACGTATCGCGTAAAACGAATATCTGGTAGAATTCTATTTACGCTTGGAGATAATCTTACAAAATATTCGAAAAAAAATCAATACATCTTCTTTTCGTTTCAGAGATAAAGTAAATGGTGGTATTTCAGAATGGCCCATTGACAGGAATAATGGAAAGGTTAATCGATCAGAAAATGATATTGGTGTTCAACTACTTACTATGAGACAAGTAACCACGGAGATGACGGATTTCTCTTACACGTATAACCATCATTCTGTTACATTTGTCACACAAAAAGCCAAATATAAATCTCAGATTTACGGCATTTCGTGACCATTTTCACAGCCGCTTCCGGTAGCTGTCATCTCAGTTTCAATTGCGATGTGTTTGGTACATCCCGTCAACATGAAAAAAACGTATTCATTTCATAAAATTTTACTTCACACTTTTGCACTTTTGTTAAGGCAGAATTCAGTTTTAAAACCGTCGTCAATGATAGAAAACCTTCTCTGCTTTTCGTGGGTTGTATGAACAATTATTATGTGTTTGTCTTACAATTCCATATTCCTATCTTTTCTTTCATTTCACCTTATCCCACTAATTAAAGACGTGTCACAATTAGCCCCGGGTGTAAAAGAAGGACACTATCACTGCATTGCGTCTCCAGTAGGGAGTAATTTTCAAGCTTTATTAAAATCAAAGCAGGACTATTTAAGAATTATTGGACAAGACCTCAAGACGAATAACTTAAGTAGTAAAGGAAATGCTTTACAAGATTTTGTTTATCGTTATAAGTACTTTTGTAGAATTTCTTTACGACAGAAGCAAATAAGATCTCGCTTTTCTACTAGATACAATTGTTGTTGATCTTTTGACTGTAGGAAAATATTCGTCTCTGAAGACCATTTTCTTGAAAGCTAGGGCTGCAATGCCTGTCCGAAAAAATATTTGTTACTAAAAATTGGTAAAAAAAATTCATTCATAAATTTATTGCTTCGGGATAATATTTCAAGTATCAGAATTATGGATAAATGTTACTTATTTTGCGATGTTAACTGAAATATGAGGAAAAATACACCAGTAAAAGAAAATTAACCCTTCCAGATGTTGCTCCTCCGTTTATATTTTTAATGTTTGGACACATAATTTTTTTCTTAGTTTTCATATCGTAGAAATATTTCGAAACAGTATGAAGAAATTGGGTCGTTTGATGAAAAAAGAAATAAGAATGATAATCGCGTACAGTGTTTTCTTTGAATGCGATGCTAATTGATTGATGCTAATTGATTGATTAGTACTATGTATTTTACTCTGATAATATCACATTGCATTAGATTTTTAAAATTAAATTAGACTACTAGTCAACGACAATATTGTGAGAATATTTCTTCATCAATTGACACATCTATCTTATCTGAAATTGATGCGAGAAGATTTCAGGAAAAAATACACAGTCGAGTACTTAAAACATCTACCCCTCATTTTTTTCAGCCGAAATTTTATTTGTTGTTTTGGAGCCGGAGAGGAGATAAATCCGTCAAATGAAGATAGTAGAACGCAAGAAAGTCCATCATTCTCCCATCAATGTTTTATCTTAGGTATTTCATAAATTAGTGGGGGGTGTTATACACATTTATAATGAGATTGTAGAATACCGTTTCTGAGTTTGTAGGAAATATTTGAATTGTATTATTATTTTTATTCGAGGCTATTATTATGTTTTATAACGATAATTGATAAATTAAGGTATGACACAGTAAAATCGTAAATGACTTATTACACACTCTAACACAGAGTAATTACCATATTTAAGAAGCACGATTTTGTAATCACTTGTTTTCATTAAATAAAAATTTAAATCTTTGATATCTTTGTTTTATTGTGCAATTTAATCTTAAAAAAAGGAAAATTATATAGAGCAGTTTCATGATTAAGGTGCTATACTTAACGAAATAGGATCAAATAATAGGTCTGTATAATTATAACATATGGTATTTTAGATATTTAATTGCTCAAAAATGTGAGTATTGGTGTAAGTTTGTATCAGAAAGCAACTGTTGTTTTGGTTGTAAAATTATTTATACATATCCCTTTCTTTTCATAAAACAGGTGGCACGTTTAGAAAAACAAAGCTATATTTAATAAATCAAAGGCATTTTAAGCAATTTTATTTCTTAAAATGAGCATGTTGACGTCTAAGCATACACTTTCGCGCCTGTTTTATTATTTTAATTGAAAATGTTTATACAGAATTGAGCGTTTCTTCATAAAACAGCGAGTAGCTTCAGGTAAACAAAAACCACTAACAAATCCACTCTAGTTATAATATGTTTTTAAGCATTTATTGTTCAATGTGTAGGTATTGGTGCCTATACTGTCGTCGAAAAATGAATGCTAAGGAGTTCTATTCTATATTATAAAGAAAAACATGTCCGTGAGAAATATTGACATCATATGGATGGTGACAACAATCAGAGTTAACAATTTGGGTTTTATATCAAATCTGTTAACTTCTAAAAATCTGAAAACTTCAATTTTTATACTGTCGTCAAGTTGTACGAAAAAATGTGTATTTTGCAACTAGAAAAATTACATTCAATTACAATTTATTTCAAAAACTGTCTTTTAATTTTCTGTTGTTTTGTGATTTTTAAAATAACTAGATGATCCAACCCAGTCTCCTTGCTTTACCGAATATAGATGAAAACAATTTTTTTTTATTGAAATAAATCTTTTCTCGTTTTAATTACATTAAACGTATTTTTTTATTCCAATATATATAATTCCATAACAAAACATTCTCTATTTTATATAAGCTATTCTTTCTATCAATACCAAATGATCCAAACCGAAGTTCACAGGTTACACAACTTACTACCCAGTGCACAAAACATAAGTGAAAGCCATATATATGTTATATAAAAATTTTATTTCGCAATATTCTTTTAAATTATTCTAAATTCTGACCTATTCATTATTTCCCGATTTCTTAATAATATTTATTCCTGTTTAATTTTCTTTTACAATGCAAAATGCGTATATTAATAATTATCTTATTCCATATCTTAATCTAAGACTTTAAGTTCATTCGTAACTTTTATCAACTATTCAATCTATAATATTCTGAGAGACGCTAGTTTCTCATTTCGAATGTTTTTAAAATTCATTTTGTTATTTTCATTCCACGGGCTCGCTTCGCGCGCTTAGTATTTTTATTTCAAAATCAATGCTCCTTTAGATCCGGGATTATTTCTTGTGGAAACCTCTCCATAGCGCGTCATTCGCTCAGCTTCATTTTGCCTCTCGCTGATTGGCTCGTGCACGCAATACGTCGCTTGTGTAGCTTTCCGCGCTTTTAACAGAAAACCATTGCAAGCGTTCGGAGAGCAGATTTTTGTCGTGTTTTGAAGTTCTGACCAAATTGTTATCTGATGTTCGAATGACTTAGAATTTCTAAACAGCCACTTAAGATCCACTCAATGATGTAGTGAATTATAGTCAAGCCTGAGGGCTTTAGAACTCATCTGTATCCTGTGGAATTGTTCCGGCATCTGTACTATTCCTGAATAAACTATTTATTTGGATAACTGACTGAGTTTTTGTGGAGAAAGTTACAATTGGGTTCCTTTTTGCCTTCATTCCGAGCCATGATTCTCGATCTACTGACTGCAATCGTTCACCATCTTTAACCAGCAGCCAGTTTCTAGTGAAATTTTACATCCTATAGTTAAAATCTAACATATATATTATTCTGAACTCTAATAGATATTTTATGTTTAATTAACAAATACAAATTTTTATAATATTCATGCTTCTAAATTATTTTTAAAACTACAAAAATGAGGGAATTTAGATGAAGTCTTAAAAGAAATCACATTTGAAAGTGCATTTTTTTTATTCGATGGTGCAAAAATTAAAATATTGTCTTGCTTAGAAGTAATTAAATTTGCAAAAATTTAGAAAAGATCGTTTAATTCGTTGCAACAGTCGTAACAGTCAGCATTAATTGCGGTTTTTACTTTATAATATTTGGTTAATCAATACGAGTCATAATCTTTTCAACTGAGTGCATGTTTTCTTACCAAATATTATGATTGTGTTATAATAATTAGATAGCTTATCTATGTTTGTTTGTGATAGTAACTCAATAATTTGAAAGAAAATTATTCCGAAAAAAAGGAATATTCAATTCACATGAACAATTCACAGTCGGTAGTTTTCAAATCAGCGATAGTTTTTATTTCATATCATATCACTCCTCAGATATTTCACAATAACAACTTATTTTAATTGTTTTAATAATGTGTTTTTTTCATCACTAGGCAATGTTTACTCCTTTATGAATAGCTAACGTTTTTGTTATAATAAAGACATTTATTCTAATTTCAGTTTTTTCCCAAAAACAGATGGTATATGCAGAATCACAAAAATACTTTTGTAGAATCACAAAATTGCATTTACGGAACCAAACTATCTGTATTTCCACGCAAAATTATTACTTAAAACGTTGGATCATTTACTGACAAACTGCATTTACTGTTAAAAAATAAGTATTATGTTTTAGTAAAAAAGTAATTATTTGGATTACACAATTTTCCCATTAAAGAGATGATATTATTAGAAAAAGACTTATATGAAATGAGAATAAATATATTTTTAATTAGATTACTTAAGGTGCGTGTATTGTCGCATATATTAACGCAAATATTAAGCATTTTGATCCCATTGGCAATAACCCTTGCTGTAGTTTTTGAGAATTTTATTCTGAGTTGAAATAGAAAGAAATGTTTTATAATGATGTAAAATAACAAAAAATTGTTTTATAATGTTTTAGTTGTTAATGTTATTGCACTTTTTGATGTACAATACGAACACCTACTATCAACAAGCATAACAGTGTGCTAATTTATCTTGAATGTACAGGAAGAAAAATATGCTCTGGAAAAAGTTATTTCCTTTCAATTGGAAGAAACAACGACTCAATTAAAGAGGATAAACGTGATAAATGAATCTGAAACCCTGAAAAGACATTTTAATCTGGATTTTATTGTCTAGAACTAAGATGTGAACAAAAATATTTAAATTTATTTGAAAACTTCTAAATTGAACACATAAAAATTCGAAAAATACAGTTTCTTTTAAACAGGCTATTTTTTTTTATTTGTCAGTACCACATTTAAAGAATTTAAAACTGATAAACTGGTAAATTATTAGCTTAAATATTTAGTAAAAGCCGAAGCATAAAAAATGGTAAATATTTAGTTTTAATTAAAATTTAATTCTTGTTGATTCATGCATGCCTAACTCTACTATACTAACTCTACTAACTGAAACTATACGGAAATCTAAATTGCAGTAAGTTCATATGTGTTTTTGGAATTAAATATAAAGCGATATTTAGCAAAAGAATTTCTTGAAATAAACATATTTTTTGTATAAGGATATGTATACAAATATTATAAAGATGTACTATTTTCGTTACATAATTTGATGCTTAATTCAACAATTAAGAAATAATTAAAGGCTGATTATTTATATATAATTATATTTAGACTGAATACCATACTGAGTTTATATTCTGATAATAATTGCTAACGTACTATTGACATTTAGAATGGATCAAGAATTTTTTTTTTTTTTTACAGTTGTTGCAACGTATTCATAATTAACTACGATCTCAAACTGTTTTTAATTTATTTTTGATAATATATGTATTGAAAATCAGACATAAAATTTTTATTCAGAACTAAAAATTATCGAAGCAAATTGATTTAGCTGCAGTTGATTTAGCTGAAGTATAAAAAACTAACTGAAAGTGTACACGTCACATACATTTTATTGTGGAGTGTTTTTAATTCTGATGAAACATTATAAAGATTGAGAAAATTCTTAAAGTATTTGATTTTAAATATTTGAAACTTCATTGATGTCAGTTGGATTCAGATGTATTGAAACTTTCCATGTAGTTGTTGCGTTTTTTTAAAGTATAGTGACATTCATAAAAGTGCTTAAATTTCTTATGATTCTTTATGAGTAGATAATTATTATTCAGAAATTAATACGAACTTGACTGCTATTTTACAAGAACACAGCTAAAAAGAGCAAACTGATTAAATTACGGGATATTTACCGTAAATCTTTATATGTGGCTAATCTGATTGATGTAGATATTATTCTAAATGAACTATTCTTTTTAAATTTGAAATTTCAGTACAAAATAATATATATAAAAACTGATAAAATTTTAAACATTTTGGTCCCATTGAGAACAAGTCTTACTGTAGTTTTTGATTATATTATTGTATCAGTTGAAATAGAATAAAATGTTTTATAATATTGCAAAATACTGAAAAAGTTGATCTATATTGTTTTACTTCTTAATGTAGTTGAACATTTTGATGTGCATTATGAATGCTTACTACCAACAAGCGTAACAGTTTGTCAAAATATATTGAATGTACAGCGAGACAAATATGGTCTCAAAAGTGTTATATTCTTTAAATTGGAAGAAACAAACAGAAACAATTAAAGAGGACAAACTGACAAAAATATAAAAATTGTTATATATTTTAAATTTGGATTTTATTGTCAAGAAACGCAAATGTGAACTAAAACGTGTAAATATTTAAAAACTGCTAAACTGAACAATTATTTTCGAAAAATATTGTCTTCTTAAAATAGGTTGTTATTGTCAAGAACATATTTGAAAGGAATTAAAACTGATAAACTGGTAAACTACAAGTTTAAATAATAGCAGCTAAAGCGTAAAAAACAGGTAAATATTTAGTTTTAATTAAAATTTCATTGTTTTTGACTTATGCATGTACAAATCTTCTTTTATTAACTGCCCGCACACAAAAATCTAGAAAACAGAGAGTTCAGATGTGATTTTTGCAATGAAATAGAAAGTTACTTTTAGCAGAAGAATTTCATGAAAAAACATATTGGTAATATAAAGAAAGTTATAGAATTATTGTTACCATGAAACATTTTCGTTACTTTATTTGACCCTTAATCCAACATTTAAGAAATAATTAAGGACTGTTTCTTTCAAATGATTTAAATTTAGGTTTAATATCATGATGGATTAATATTCTGTCTATAATTATTAACATACGATTCAGAATTAGAATGCTTTAAAAAACATTTTTTTAATTTAAAGTTGTTGGAATTTATTCATAATTAATAAAGACATCAAATAGTTTATAATTTATTTTTGATAATCTATTTTGTGAAAATTAAAAACTTGCAATTTTTATGAAAAACTTACAATTATGGAAACAGATAAAGTCGCAGTTATTGGATTTTATGTCGACAAGCGATTTTCTCAAGGATCTGAAGAAAACACAAATGCTTACCTGTCACATAAAACTAATATCCAGGGTGGAATATTATTTACGCTGGCAGATTATCTTACAAAATATTCAAAAAAATTCGATAGATTTCGTTATTGTATTACAGATGAAGTAAATCACCGATTTCGAAATGGTTCATTGACAGGAATAATAGGGAAGATAAATCGATCAGAAATTGATATTGGCGTTCAACCAGTTACTATGCATGAAGAAATCAAAGAGATAGTGGATTTCACCTATCCGTATACACTTTACTCCTCTACATTTGTGACCCGAAAAGCAGACTATAAACCACAGATTTTGGGTATTTTTCAAACATTTTCATTTCCGCTTTGGATAGCTATCATCTCAGTTTTAATTGCGGTGTCTTTTGTATATTACATCACCTTGAAAAGAAGGTATTCATTTGATAATATTTTACTTCATGTTTTTGCGGTTTTGTTAAGACAGTTCTATTTTAAAACCGTCATCGATTATAGAAAACTTGCTATTCTTTTCTTGGGTTGTAGGAGCAATGTTTCTTTGTCTCGCTTACGATTCCGTATTCCTGTCTTTTCTTGCATTCCCCCCAATCAATCAAATTAAAGACGTGCTACAGTTGGCCAAAGCTGTAAAAGAAGGACACTATCACTGCATAGCTTTTGGACAATCATCTATTTCAGAACTGCTATTAAAATCAAAAAATGAACATTTAAGAATAATTGGACAAGACATCAAGATGAACAATTTAAGCAACCAAAATACTTTTCAAGATTTTTTCACGATAGAAGCAAACAAGATCTTGCTTTTCTAGTAGATACAGGTGTCATTGACTTTTTAGCTGTAGGAAAAAAAATCGTCTCTGAAAACAGTTTCCTTGAAAGCATGGGTGCAATGCTTGTCCGAAAAGACTTTTGTTGCAAAAAATTGGTGGAAGTATTCGTTCATAGATTTATGGCTTCGGGACTATATTTCAAGTATAAGAATGACAGAGCATTTTTAATTCATATGCCACGTCTATCTAAATACGAGGAAGAAGACACCAGTAAAAGAAAATTAACTCTTACAGACGTTGCTCCTGCGTTTATATTTTTAATATTCGGACACATAATTTCTTTCTTAGTTCTTATCATAGAAATATTGTCGAATCGTAGGAAAAAATTGGATAAAATAAAGCAAAAGAAGAGAAGAAGAACGAGAATCGCATACAAAGAAGATTCTATGTAATTAGCTTTGAAAATGGAAATCTAATAACTGTATTTCTGTATTTCGAAAACGTATTACATTTTGCAGATGTTGTATGAAAATAATACGAAAATATCGCATACACTGACATGGAAATTGAAAATTACGTACTTATAAGAACAATATGATATATCTTCAACGAAAAATTAATAATTTTGATTATTTGAAATGGATTAGTTTGTACTTTAAAAAGCCGGACTATCCCTAAAATATAACAATAAATATTCTTTGAATTCGCGTAATTTGCCGTAATCGGAGTGTCTTAGCTTTTCTGGTAATAATGTTAGATATATAATTGCAGACTACTTTTCCATACTTGTATTAAAATATGGATTAATTTCTGTCACTTCGATTTTGAATTTGAGTATTTAGGATTCGGATTGGTTTCGGCTTGAAGTGTGTCTTGTTTGGGTCGGGATTAGGATTGACTTAAGGGAGACTTTTCAGGTTCAAGTCGGGATCAATCTAACCCGTGCAGAACGGTATTTCGAACCCCGCTAGTCCGAATAGTAATTTACTTGAAATTTTAAGAAAAACAAATGAAAAAGAATAGAATTTAATTAAAAAAAAGAGTTTTAAAAAAGGAACATGTTAGTATTAAAAACACAAATGTATTTTTTGGATGCTTGACATTGTATTACTTCTAAAGAGAGAATAGAAAGTATATTGTTAAATCACTATTTCCACTATTTTTTTGCTTATTCTTTCCTCTTATTCTTTCTTATTTCTCTGTTATTTATCTTGTTTTACATGTTCTTTTCTCTCATTTTTATTATTTGTACTTTTCTCTTTCTTCTTTTTTTGCACATTCTATTCTCTTATTTCGTTTATTCATTCTTTTATCTGTTGCTTACTCTTTTTCGTTTAGTTTTTACTTATTCTTTTGCTCATTCTTTTTTTTCTTTTTTCATTTAGATCGGGATTTTAGGTAAACCTAAATTTTGCTAATCCAAATAGGAAAGAGTCCCAATTATTTCGTATTAAATTACCTAGACTTAAAAAAATAAAATAAAATAAATACAGATATTATAGATATTACAGATATTATAAAAGTGCCAAGAAAATGAAAACCCTTTTTTTTAGGAAATAAAAGTACATAAATAAGTATTAATCATTAGCTTATTTAATATTAATTCATACCTGTTGTATATATTGGAGATATTGATGCAATGATAAAAATGTGTAAACATAAAAAAAATAATAATAAATGTATAGTAGTTCCAAGAAAGTGGATAAAAACTTGCGAAAAAAAAGAAAAGAAAAAAGAAAGCTACGACGTAAGCAAAGTTATAAAACAGATATCCCGTATGCAACAATCTTGTATCAGATATCCCCAAGTCTGAGTTTAATTTTTTAAAACAGAATGTAAAACTACACAACTAAATGAATAATTTTTAGCAGCTTATTTAATATTAATTCATTCTCTTTCGTGCATGCCGCAAGAGGTAATAAAAAAATCATAGCATTAATAATAATGGATGAATTTGGAAAAATATCTAAACTCTAATATTATTTTTTCCGAAATAAAATAACTATTGTTTTTGTTATGTTTGCAAATAATGCAATGATGAATAAATACATATGAAAAAATGCACTAACGAGGATAAAAAAATGCTAAGTAGTAATTATGTTTCCCCTTCATTTACTTAAAAGCATTTGTTTATTACACCTTAAGCGTTTTAAATCAAGATAATGGCGAAAAACATTGACTTATTTTCAATTCAAAATAAACAACGCTCTTTGCGACAAAAGTGTCTTGCAAACTGAAACTTAAAATATCATTATTAGTCTCATTAAAATATCATTATTTATCAGACCATTTCATTAAATAAATTTAGAATTTAATGGCATTCATCTTTTATGAATAATTTTTAAATGCAACTAGAATTAGCGTTTGAATCATATTTAAGCTGCTTGTTGGAGTTTTGAGTATTTTTCTGCGAGTTGGTGAGAAATCATCAAAAGTAATCAAATATTTCTAAAGTGTTATAAATTTAGTACGTTTTAAATTTATACCATCAGAAAAGTACGCTCTGTAAAGGTAAATAATTATAATTAGTTTGGAGAAAAATTACTTTAAATTATTTGTTTTGTATAGAAATGTTTCAGTATAAATTGTTTGATTCTGAAATATTTGCAATTATACACCGAATTATGATTTAAAATGATATTATTAAAAATACTTGTGCAAAAGTAGAAATACAAAATCACTTTTACAATTTTTGATTGTGTACAATTACAGAACCATGGTTTCGATGTTGTGCCTCAACTTTACCTCAATTCCACTACCTAAGTCACATTTCCACGGAACGTATAAATTCCACGTCGTTTATCGTCAGACTATGAATAACTTTTAGTTATAGATATTTGAATTCTTTAACGCGCCCTTTTAAATAATTTATACTGAATCAAATGATAGGCAAGCTAAATAAGTGTATTTCTTATAATTACAATTGCAATTCGAAATCTATACTAATATTATAAAGGAGTAAATCTTGTTTGTTTGTTTGTAGGGGTAATCTCTGGAACTACCGAACCGATTTCAAAAGTGATGGTGGCAAATTGATGGTCACAACCCCTGCTCCAACATAGGCTATATTTTATGTCGGTGCCACTAACCCCAGGGGGTGCAGGAGCAAAAAACGTTCTAAAATTGCGATTTTTCAGTTATCACACTGGCTGTCAAGCCCTGAGAGCTTGGCAGCCGGTTCTGTATGTATGTATGTACGTACGTAATGCGATAACTCTTCATAGAAATATCCGTTTTCCTTCAAATTTTGCTTATAGGTTCACTGTGTTAAGGCGCTTCCCTGATTAGTTTTCGGGATTGATTGGTCAAGTATAAAGGGGGGGGAACAAGGGTCTAATTCCCCCCCCCCTTAATTTATATAAATGGGTTTTTCATGCAGAATTATTCCGTTTCCCTTCAAATTCTGTTTATAGGTTCACTGAGTTAAGGCGCTTCCCTGATTAGTTTACGGGTTTGATTAGTTAAGTATAAAGGGGGGGGGGGGATCGGGGGGGGCTAATCCCCCCCTTAATTTATATAAATGGGTTTTTCTTGCAGAATTATTCCGTTTTCCTTCAAATTTTGTTTATAGGTTCATTGGGTTAAGACACTTCCCTGATTACTTTTCGGGATTGATGGGTTAAGTATAAAGGGGGGAACAAGGGGCTAATTCCCCCCCCCCCCCTTAATTTATATAAATGGGTTTTTCATGCAGAATTATTCCTTTTTCCTTCAAATTTTGTTTATAGGTTCACTGTGTTAAGGCGTTTCCCTGATTAGTTTTCGGGATTGATTAGTTAATATAAAGGGGGGGGGATCGGGGGGCTAATCCCCCCCTTAATTTATATAAATGGGTTTTTCATGCAGAATTATTCCGTTTTCCTTCAAATTTTGTTTATAGGTTCATTGGGTTAAGACGCTTCCCTGATTACTTTTCGGGATTGATTGGTTAAGTATAAAGGGGGGAATGGGGGGGGCTAATCCCCCCCTTAATTTATATAAATGGGTTTTTCATGCAGAATTATTCCGTTTTCCTTCAAATTTTGTTTATAGGTTCACTGTGTTAAGGCGCTTGCATGATAATTTTCGGGATTGATTGGCTGAGTATAAAGGGGGGAACGGGGGGGGCTAATCCCCTCCTTAATTTATATAAATGGGTTTTTCATGCAGAATTATTCCGTTTTCCTTCAAATTTTGTTTATAGGTTCACTGTGTTAAGGCGCTTGCATGATAATTTTCGGGATTGATTGGCTGAGTATAAAAGGGGGAACGGGGGGGGGGGGCTAATCCCCCCCTTAATTTATATAAATGGGTTTTTCATGCAGAATTATTCCGTTTTCCTTCAAATTTTGTTTATAGGTTCATTGGGTTAAGACGCTTCCCTGATTACTTTTTGGGATTGATTGGTTAAGTGTAAAGGGGGGAATGGGGGGCTAATCCCCCCCTTAATTTATATAAATGAGTTTTTCATGCAGAATTATTCCGTTTTCCTTCAAATTTTGTTTATAGGTTCACTGTGTTAAGGCGCTTGCATGATAATTTTCGGGATTGATTGGCTGAGTATAAAGGGGGGAACGGGGGGGGCTAATCCCCCCCTTAATTTATATAAATGGGTTTTTCATGCAGAATTATTCCGTTTTCCTTCAAATTTTGTTTATAGGTTCACTGTGTTAAGGCGCTTCCCTGATTAGTTTTCGGGATTGATTGGTTAAGTACAAAGGGGGGAACGGGGGATAATCCCCCCCTTAATTTATATAAATGGGTTTTTCATGCAGAATTATTCTATTTGCTTCAAAATTTGTTTATAGATTCATTGGGTTAAGACGCTTCCCTGATTAGTTTTCGGGATTGATTGATTAAGTATAAAGGGGGGGGAACGGGGGGCTAATACCCCCCTTAATTTATGTAAATGGGTTTTTCATGCAGAATTATCCCATTTCCTTCAAATTTTATTTATAGGTTCACTGTGTTAAGGCGCATCTCTGATTAGTTTTCGGGATTGATTGGTTAAGTATAAAGGGGAAGAACAAGGGGCTAATTCCCCCTTATCTATACTAATATATAAAGTAGTAAAGATTGTTTGTTTGTTTGTAGGGGGTAATCTCTGGAACCACTGAAGCGATTTTAAAAGTGATGGTGGCAAATTAATGGTGACAATCCCTGCTCCAACATATGCTAAATTTTTTATCGGTGCCACTGCCCGCAGAGGGTGCAGGAGCGAAAAACGTTCCAAAATTATATTTTCAATAATGAAGGAGTTAGTAACTTGACATTTTGTATGGTCGTTACTTACAAGATTTAAATGCTCTATAAGAACAAATTCTAAAAAAATTCGAAATTTAAAAGGCTGAAATAAGCAAAAAATTTTCTAAAAACATTCTAAATTACAATTTGTATGGAATGTCTGGAACTACTAAAGCGATTTCAAAAGTGATGGTGGCAAATGGATGGTGACAATCCCTGCTGCAACATAGGCTATATTTTATGTTGGTGCCACTACCCCGAGGGGGGTGCAGAAGCGAAAAACTTTCTAAAATTGCGATTTTTGCGATGCTGAAGGAGCTAGAAACTTCAAGTTCGGCATGATTGTTATTTATAAGATCTAAATGCGCTCTAAGAACAATTTCTAAAGAAAAATGATCTAATGATTCTGCGATTTTTCAACTATTGAATTTCTAAAATTACCAAATTTCACAATAGAGTACCATGGCTAAACCTTCAAGCGTAAAAAGATAATGATAAGGGCGACGTGTCCTGACGTGTATATTGACTATAGCACGAGTCACAAATTATAGTATCCTTATTATTCTGTTAAAATATAAAAGTGAATTATGAAATGTCAATATTTTGTTTGATTAAAGGTTCGTTAAGAGAAATTGACCAGCGTAGCGGGCGTAGCTTGCTAGTAATATATAAAAGCAAATAACAATATCATTCAATTTAAGTGTATGAGAAGGAGTTCGACTGAAGTATTAAACTAATGTATTGTGTAAGTATACCAGAGAATAGCATGAAATGTGTTATGATGCTTTAAATGGTGGTACAAATAGTGTAAATAGGAACGTGTGCTTATGTTATTGAATATTTCTGAAGTTTAAACATACACATATACTTTCCAAAGTGTATCTTCAAAAATTAAATTACTGAAAACTTATCGCGAATAACTGAGTTAAAGTGCAGGGATTTGATGAGTTATGTAATATAAATAACAATAGCTTGTGTTTATTTTGCACGCTTAAAATTCTTATTCGTATATTAAACTGAAGAAAATGAATTAAATATAAAAATGAAACCTTGAATGAAATGAAATCAAATGAAAATTTATTTAATGAAAAACAATATATCGGGGTAAACATATATTTCGAAAATTTTCGTTAAAACTGTAAGAAAATAATTCTACATCATTCCTTATACTGTATGGTGTTGTGTGCTAATGATTGATAATTATTTAAAATAGACATACCATCTGCAAACATTTTTATGATTCTTTTATCTTGACTCAACAGATGGACAGTTTTTGAGTCCATTTAAATTTATTTTAATAATCCTAGAACATAGATAAGGTGAAAATATAAGTGGTAAATTAGGCAATTGTTTTCGGTAAAGACCTTTTTTGTTTAACTTTATTATATTATTATCAAGATCACAACTAAAGAGAATAAAAATAGAAAATATAGATACAAAACGCAACAAGAAATATAAACAACGCTCCGTGTTTTTTAAAAACTTGATTGGGATTGTTATGAACGCGTTGAAAAAGAGCTAAACTGGTTAAATCAGTCTGAAAAGCGATGAATTGAGCAATTATTCTCTGCAAAATGTTATCTTCTAAAATTTATTTTTGTTTACAAGATCATAGCTTAAGACAGTAAAAAGGACAATTTACGAAATACTTTATACAATTATTTTCCAGCGACTAAAACTGATCACATGCGAAGTGCGAAATAAATTGTACTAGCAGTTATTATGCTGATTGTTGCATCAAAATTGAAAGTGATTTTCAATTCATTAAGAGTGTATTTCTCTAATAACCCTTGGTATTATTTCCATTATAAAACTGAAAATTTAATGAAACTTTATTGCTGATTATAAGTTTTTTTTATTTCAGATGATTTTTATTTCAAAGTGGATACATTACACTTTTAATTATAAAAGCATTCCTTAAATTTTATATTATAAATTAATTTAAATTATAAATTTTAAATTATTATTTAAATATTTAAATTATTTTAAATTATACTGCATAGTTAATATTGTCAATCTTTTTTTATATAACGCAATAAAATGAAAACGCATCAATTGGTAAGAATTGGATATTTTACAGATTCTTCTGAAGTTCTGTCCTTCTCAGTAGAAAAACTTTTAGCTTATTTATCAGATAAGTCCAATATCTATGGTCAAATAACAATGACACTTGCAGAGTATCTTGTGACACACTCAAACACATTCAAGGATGCCAGTCTTGTTCTCTCTACTCATAGAAGTGGTATTTTTCTCAATGGTACTTTAACGGGTTTAATAGGATCTATAAATCGATCAGAAGTTGATATTGCAGTTCAACCTCTTCCTATGAACGAACTGAGTACAAAAGTAGTGGATTTTGTGTATCCTTATGAACTTTATTCTGGTACATTTATGACTAAAAAACCGGATTACAAACCACAGATGTTTGGCATTTTGCAAACGTTTTCATTACCACTTTGGATAGCCATTATCTCGATTATAATTGCGATGTCTTTAATATACTACGCTGCGTGGAAACATAAATATTCATTCGATAAAATTATGCTTCACGTGTTCGCCGTATTTTTTAGGCAAAGTTCGATATTGAGGACATTATCCCTTTCAGAAAAGTTGCTGATCTACTCATGGGTTGTTGGAGCCATGATTATTGTTTGGCTTATGATTCTGTTTTTCTTTCTTTTCTTGCAATCCCTTCTGTCAATACAATTAAAGATGTATCACAGCTGACCACAGCTGTAGAAAAAGAACAATACCACTGCATAGCTGAGCCAATATCGGGTATTTACTCGGAACTCATAAGTTCAGAACAGAAAAACTTAAAAGTAATTGGTAGTGACATTCTGAAGAATAACTTAAGTAGCAACGAGAGCGCTTTCACAGATTTTTTTCACGACAGAAGCAAAGTAAATCTCGCTTTAATAATAGAGACAGAAATCGTTGATTCTTTGAAAGTTGGAAAAAAATTCGTCTCAGAAGACCGCTTCCTTGAAAGTATGGCTGCTACGTTGATCAGTAAAAACTTTTGTTGCAAAAATTTGATAGAAATGTTCGTACATAGATTGATGGCTTCGGGGCTTTATTTCAAGTATTTCAACCATGCTAATTTTTTGAAGAGATTGTCATTTTTGTTGGGCTATCAGGGAGAAGAAAACAGCAGTAGAAAATTAATTCTGACAGATGTTGCTCCTGCCTTCATATTTTTATTGACGGGCTACTTTATATCCTTTTTTGTCCTTATAGGAGAAATATTATTGGATCGAAAGAAGAGAGTAAATTGACTGAGGAAATAAAAAAAATGAGAAAAAAAATAATATGAAATGAAAATTTTGTATAACTATAACTATAGGCGTAGAATTTTGTAAATAGATCGAGGAGCTCAATTAGAATATGAGTGTGTGCGTTATATGAATGAAAATATAATATCTATTTACTACTGCGTTTTATGTCCTTCCATTTTAAAACTAAATAAATAAAAAAATGATAATAGCATCAAAAGGATAAGATACAACCTGGTTTTTGTGATTATTTTATTAAAGCGGCCAACTTTTAACCCTTTTTAAACCAAATAAACATGTTTTGAACCAGAAAATTCATTTAATAGATTGCATGTTCATATGTAGTGGTACATACATAATTTCAGTTACTAAGGAAAATTTATGGTTCAAATATATTTAAATGACTTAAAAAAGGGTAGAATTCGGCATCAATGTATTACAAACAATATACATTTAGGAAACTGTTTTTACATAATTATTTTATTTTTCACATGAATTACAAATAAGTATTTAGCATTTTTTTAATAAGTCCATTATTAGAAACCAAGACATTTGGGAAAAATAATTAAATATTTTTGTTATATATTCTTTGATTATATGTTCGATTATAGTTGGATATATCAAATATGTCCTATCCTAATTGAATGCATGAGTAAAATCAACAGTTTGATGCTGGTAATGAGAAACAATGAGAGCAGCCCTTGATCATGCTGGTTGAACGAGGACTTAATCACCTGTCTTTTAAGATAGTCAGAAATGTGCTCGATAAGATTAAGATAAAGAGATCATCCAATCCATTCGTTCTATATCTTCGTTCCAAATAACTGTTTGCACATTTGACTGGATGAGGTCAAAAATATTATGATCGATGAGGAGGAAATCCTCGCCAGCATAAACTCTTTCATATGAACGAGAAAAAACAATTAGATTTTTTCCAAGAGAGCACAGAGAGTTATCTACAAGGCCATATTCAAATAGTCTTCATGTATACAAACCTTGATTAGGAAGAAATCTCTATAAAGTAGCCAATATTCTTACATCTGTGACATCAAAATGATTCGAAAAATAAAAGACAAGGGTATAATGTTTCTTCCTCTTCATAGAGCAGAACAAGCTAGAAATCGATCTTCAGAAAAGATATGCAAGATGTTGCCGACTTGTAATAGTCCTCTTTATATTTGAGGCTGAACTAATTGTAAAGACTCTATACCACATTGCTATAAGCATTGAATTGATTAATTAGAGCTAGGAAGGGATATATTCACTATTTAAACAGAAATATTGACGGCTTTTTTATATTTTCTGCTTGTAAGCATGGATATATTCATTCATTTTTTGTGCTTGTTAATGCATAAAACTAAAAGTCTAAAAAATTAAATTAATAATTATCAAGGAGCTTATTTCACCTTTTATCTGTCTAAATTACTTTTATATTAGTTTGCTTGTAAGTTAGACACAAAAAACTAGTCGTACCATAACTTTTCAAAGCCACTGTATATATAAATTTTGATATGTAAAAATTCCTCAGCTAAAGCGATTAGATTAACAATTGGTTACTAGCAAGTATCAACAAAATACATCGATTAAATTTCAAGAACTATTTACGCAGTGCTAATTTTCTCAGTCTAATTTTTCAGCTCTGAGTAAAAAGTACTCCAAATAAGATCTGAAGCAAAACATACTTCAGTAGAATAAATAAGAAATGTCAAATGCGTACTATTTTCTGCTTTTGGATATTCATCCATTACTTATAAATTGACAATTTCAAAAAGTTAAATTAAATATTTATCCATTTACATTTAAAGAAATTTTAGCTTAATCTTGTACTATGTTTCCTTTAGTTATTTTATACTTTTACAAGAAATCTTTCCTCTTCTTTTACCCCTAGTTTGTCAAAACGTATGAAGTGGGAGCATTTTTGTAATCAGCTTAGCCGGAAACATCATGATACGTCTTCATAGCTTATCTATAAAAGTATTTTAATATGATTGTTTTCAAATTGAGGACCACAGAGAAAATGTTAATTTGTTCTTCATTTATGATTCTGAAATGATTTTGTACTGCTATTTTTGATATGAGGAAGACAATGTAATTCAAGAAAGCGTTGGCAACTAGTGTTGCCAATTTAGCGGATTTTTTTTAGTAAAAAATATTTCACTATTTCCGAATATTTCCGAATTCTCTTTTTTAACCTCTCATTAAATAGGGAGAATATTATCGTTTAAATATAGCAGTAGATGTCGGAATGAAAAAATCTCTGAATTTTCAACACAGTCCACCACATACAGTTTTCGTTTTTTTGTTTTCAGATACGGGATTTGGGTAGGAGTGAACGGGAGTGTCGGATATTATGCACCTATATTTCTAGCATATAATGTTCCCACCGAAACTTCCTTCCCTCTTTTAGATCCCCAAAAATTTTTTACATCCTTCCCTTTAAGAGTCCATGTAAAATTTGAAATGTTTCAGATGCGAAAGAACAACCTACCCTGCCCTCTGTTTCGTTGGCTTAAAAAAAAAAGTCCAATTTCAAAGAAAAAAAAGCCCCTACTAAAAACATTTTTAATCTCCCTACAATTTTAATCTTAAAAATGATACATATTATAGATATGATTGCGCAATATGCAACACTTTTCAAACTATAATAAGCAATATTATATTTCACTAATCCTTGCAATTCGCGAAGTTTAAAGAAAATTTGGCATGATAAATTTGGCATGATGGTCTTCAAAAGAGAAATAGTGCAGATAAAACATGCTTAAAGAATGCATTTTACCCGTAAGGCATGGTGACGTCACGGCGACGTCACTGTGAAGTCGCATTGTGACTTTGTGACCGTCGATGTGACGTCACGTGACGTCGATTTGAAGTCATGGTGACCTGAATGTGAAGTCGTTATAGCCGTTTTAGAGCTCTTTTGTGACGACACATTGTGACTACTTTGTGAAGTCACGGTGTGACAAATTTGTGGAGAGTGTGCCATTTGTAACGATTTTGCTATTGATTTTGTGACGAAAGTGACAATGTTTTGAAGTCACATTATGACCAATTTGTTAAATATGTGTCATTTGTGATGATTTTTCCTTCAACATTGTGATGAATCTGTGACGATAGTGACAATATTGTGAAGTCACAATGCGACAATTTTGTGAAAAGTGTGTGATTTGTGACGATTTTGTCATTAACTTTGTGACGAAGATGTGACCCCAGTGACGATGTTGTGAAGCCACCCTGTGACCAATTTATAAAAAGTGTGTCGTTTGTGACAATTTTGCTATTAATTCTATGACGAATCTGTGACGACAAAGACAATTTTGCGAGGCAACTTGAGTTCTGCCCTGTGCTGAATGATTTGAATTTATTCAAACCCTACCCAAGCAGTTAGTTGTGTTTATTGTATTTATTTTACTCTGGATCGGATTTTTAGAGTATTTTGCTGCTCTTTGTGATAAGAGCCTATTCAGTCATGAGAAAAAAAACGCAAGCTAATGTTAAGGCTATGGGAAGGTTCTTGCGCGATTTCTCGTTCGCATTTTAATATTTTTAAATGATTTTTTTGCATAGGATAGCTCGGGTACGGGCTTCGAGACAGCCCGGGCTCGTGCAGATTTCTACTTTATAGCAGGACTTTGGAAGAGAAATGTCTTGATTTTTTTCATTAAGAGGCTACTTCCTTCACTCAGACGAAAACACCCACTCGCTAATGTTAATCCAATGAGGGAAATAATTTACGATATCTTATTTATATTTCAGTATTTTTAAATAATTTTTTTTTTGCATTGGATAGCTGAGGTCGATCTCTATGCACGTTCCTTTGTACTTTCTGGATTTTGATTACAAGTTTTTTTTATAAAGATACTTTCACTTTGGGAACCAGTTTCGAAAGTGACAGTATCCTCAATAAAAAAAACTGCAACAAAAATAGAAAAAGCACAAAGGAACGTGCATTGAGATTGACCTCAGCTATCCAATGCAGAAAAAAAGGCATTTAAAAATATTGAAATGCGCACAAGATATCGCAAATTATTTCTCCCATTGGATTAACATTAGCGAGTGGGTGTTTTCTTCTGAGTGAAGTAGCCTCTTAACGTACAAGTCAATTCTGAATATTTTTCACTCATCCCATTTCGCCCAGCTCAAATTTGAACTAGGAATTTTTGAACCAAATTTATTACTTCAAAGAAAAAAATCTGAACTGTCTACTGATCTGACATCTGAGTAAGTAAAAAAAAAAAATAAGAAATATAAAATGAAAATAAAAGTAGTTATTTCATTTCGATTTTGGGTCAATACAAGACAAGTCTTAATTGACTGTATCATATTTTAGAAATTAATGTTCAGAAAGTTGGGAAGGGATGCCCCCCCACCCCCCGAGGCTGCGTCTGTGACATATCATTTCGTGCCTTTTATTTTACAAGGTGAAGACAAGAAGATTATTTTCTTCTTTAATTTGTTGTTAGTCCCCATATTGATCTCGCGATTAAATATTCATTGAAAAATATCAGGTCAAACATTTTCTTTATTTTCTTGAAGTTGAAAAAGAATAAGACAGGTATATCTTTGGATATTCTAAAAGTGAAAGTGCCCGGTGATTTTCGGCTATACAGAGTATATCTTAATCGAAATATGCGTATTATTGAAATTTTTTATTAGCTTCTTTTGGATGAGTTTGCACTTTAAAATCCGGACCATACTAACACGTCATAACAAATATGCTTTGAAATTGGAGAATATGCTATTGTCGGAGTTTCTTATAATTTCTGGCAATGATATTTTTTTTAATAACAAATATAATAGCTACACTGTTGCTAAAAATGCAGAACATATATAATTTCATTTCTAAAATTTTCTATTATAAATTATTCTTTTTATTAATACCGCAGGATCTAACCCGTGTTTCCAAGGTTACAGAGCATACTGTCTGGTGTAGAAAACATGGGTGAAAATCATATTTTTTTTTTGTAATTCTAAACTGTAATAGATTTTTTATATTTTTTTATATATTTTTTATATATTTTTTAATTTCATACTAAAAATACTAAAAAGCATTTTTATACAAAAAATATAAATTATGTATTCGAATAAATTTTAGATTTATTAAAAGTGATACTCTCGTATTTTATCCGCAAGCCAAAGATTAACAGCTAAAGGTATCCACATTATTTTGCTATTTATAGCAGCTATTTTGATTCTGATTATTTCAAAGATTAAACACGTATACTTTGATTGCTTGTCTGCTAGATTTGCGCTTTATTTATAATATTTTGTTTATTTATTAAGTGCTAATTTTGTTATGGAATATGAGCCGGAAACAAACATAGACCTATTTATGTTGTTTTAAGTGCAAACAGGTTAATCTCCCGTAATTTAGCTGCAGCCTATACAAAGTTGTATAGCATTTGTGTTTTTAAATCAGTGAATTGTGTTACAGTTTTCAAATAAATTGCATTTGAAATTACATTTGTTTTCATCTATTCCATGTTGTAAAAATTAAACGATTGTGTTAGATATTTAGAAGTAAGTATTGATATTTGCGAAGAATTTGGAAAGGAGTGTTTAGGTCGTCGCGACAGTCGATATGATGTCAGCGTTGATTGGGATTTTTGTTATAATATAAGGGAGACCCGAGAGAGAGAGAACCCCATTTTCAGCAAAAAATCATCAAAAGTTCAATTTTTTTTATCTCAGAAAACGATAGTATACATATTTGCGAATGTCCATGGACAATTTCAGAACTTGGAGACACTTGGAACAGGTAGTAAATGAGCTTTTAGGTAGCTTTCAATACAAAAAAGTATAAAGCTACCTATTGCAGCCGTTCGGAGGAAAGCAGTTCCGGAAAATTTCGATATATTTTCACCGATCATGACCCCCAGACCCCAAAACCACCCTCCGTCCAAATGTTGATTTATATATATAGATATATCCATATATATATATATATATATATATATATATATATATATATATATATATATATATATATATATATCTGACTTATGTCATACGATAACGCCCGTAATTATGAATCGATTTTGATGAAACTAATTGTGTGTATTAAGGTCACTAATGTCTCGACCGAGTTCGTTGGCCAGCTTGGTCCGCCATCTTGTTTCAAGATGGCGGCCATTTAAAGATGTAAAATAACTTAAAATCTAAAATAAATATACAAAAAATTTAAAAATTCAAATTTATTTTTTAATTACGTGTTAGGCCTTGATACAAGGATTCCAGAGCTTTTTTTGGTTTACCTCTATCTTAAAAAATGGCTGAGATAGAGCAGTTTGAAATTCTGCTGTTTTCGTGTAACATTAGCTAAAATTTTAAAACGAAGATAGGAAAGCTACCTTTTCCTCCCGGTACAGGCCGGAAGGACTTTTTTAATTGTCACCAGAGTTTAAAGGGCTAGCGGCCATTTAAAAAGCTCATACATCTTTGTTTACTTTTATATTACACTACCACAAAGTTAGGTACAGTTAATAACATTTTAATTTTAGTATGATTAATCAAAGAACAATACATAATAATAAAAAAATTACAAATAATATAAAATTTTACACATGTTTTTGTAAAAGCGAAAAATTTTCTTCGAAAACGAAATTGGCAGCAAAAACTTTTGTGTTCAATATAAAAAATAGTCTTGGTATATTAGAAATTAATATAAAAAATAGTTTAACACGAAGAAAGTTTTGTTTTACTAATTTCTTTTGTATTTTATAATTCTTTTTTCTTTTTTTCAGATATATATTATTTATTTATTTATTTATTTATTTAGCCTAAGTTTAATGTACTAAGGTTAAATGGTAAAATAATTGAGAAACAAAGTGTTTATATTTTTAGAATCTTGAAAAAATCTGCAACAAATGTAATGAGAGATATATTTTTTTAATGTTTCTAAAAATTGTTTATAAATTGGTAAACATCAAAATTATAACGATTTTAAAGAAATTTACCTTGTGTAATTAAATTTTTCCACAGGATAATTAAAAATATATATCTCCCTAGGTCTTTACCATATACCATAACACTATTTAAGAAACATTACTTATACTAAAATATTGAAAATTGAATGAGGAGTAGTATTTTTAAAAAGTGTAATTTTCTTCGATGAAAATCGAGGAATTTTCTTCGAAGACAAAACTGGCTACATTTTTTTTCTATTGTGTTCAATATATAAAGTTTTTCTTAAAAAAATAGTCTTGATATATTAGAAATCAATATAAAAAATAGTTTCGACATGAAACAAGTTTTTTTTTACTACTTTCTCTTGTAATTTATACTTTAAATGCGTTTTCCTTAAAATAACTTTTTTCATATTTCGCCTCTAAGGCTCAGTAGTAAAATAATTTAGAAACAAAGTTTTTATATTTTTAGAATCTTAAAAACATTTGCAACAAAAGTAAATAGAGATATTTTTAAAAAATATTTCTGAAAATTTTACGTAAATTGGTAAACATGAAAATTATAACAATTTTAATGAAATTTCCATGCGTAATTTGTTTTGTTTTTTCAAGTTTATTAAAAAAGAAAATTAAAAATATCTCTCCCTAGGTCTTTTCCATATACCATAACACTATTTAAGAAATTTTAGTAATACCAAATTATTGAAAATTGAATGAGGAGCAGTAATTTTAAAAACTGTATATTTCGACGAAAAAAATCATAAAAATCCCCATAAAAATTTACTTTTTAATAAAAAGTAGAATTTTTTGCTGATTATTACTTACAAAAGGATTCTTAAATAGTACACCAAAATCCATTACTTTAAAATCAATAATAAAAATTTTGGATTTTTTTTCCGGGTCTCCCATAAATAATACGAGTTGCAATTTTCCCTTTTGTAATTTTTCTTTACCAATCAGTATGATTGTATTTAAATTATAAATTAGATTAATAATGTTTGTTGATGATAGTAACTCAATAATTTGAAAGAAAAATTATTCACAAAAAAGGAGTATATGACATTTTATTGCCGATAGTTTACAATTCAGCGATAGCTTTTATTTCATATCAGATAACACCTCAGTTAATTCACAATAGCAACTCATTTTAATTGTTTAAATAATGTGTTTTTTTCATCATTAGGCAACGCTTATTCCTTGAGTAGGTAACTTTTTTGATTTAATAAAGACACTTATTCAGATTTGAGTGTTTTTCCATGAAAGAGGTCGTATATGCAGTATCAAATAAATACATTTTCGAAATTAAGCTAATGCATTCCAAAAAAAATGATTACTTGACACGTGAGTACTGACGTGTTTACTGATGTTAAAAATAAGTACTGTGTTTTAGCATAACAGTAATTATTTAGATTGCATCGTTTTCCAATAAAGATATATTCCTCGACAACTACCTAAAACACACTTATGAAATGAGACTGAATATATATTAAATAAGTTCGATTACGTAAAACCATGTGTATTATCGCATATACTAACTCAAATATTAAACATTTTGATCCCATTGGAAATAATTCTTACTGTAGTTTTTGATTATTTTATTGCATCAGTTGAAATAGTACGAAATAAGATTGTAAAATAATGAAAAGGTGGTGTATAATGCTTTAATTCTTAATCTAGTTTAAAGAAAAAATATGTGCAATCTAATTACCAAGAATAAGAAATTGTTAATTTACCTTCAGTGTACAGAGAGAAATTATCTATGAAAAGTGCTTATTTGAATTTGGATTTTACTGTCAACTCAAGTATGAACAAAAACATGTAAATTTATTTGAAAACTGTTAAACTGAACAATTATTTTCCGAAAAATAGCGACTTCTTTAAACCGACTTTTATTGTCAAAAATGCATCTGTAATAATTAAAATAGATAAGCTGGTAAATTATAAGCTTAAATAACAGCTGAAGCTTAAAAGAACTGGCAAATATTTATCTTTAATTAAAGTTTGATTTTAGCTGATTTGTGTGTGTTTAACTTTTTTTTTAAATTAAACTGACCCCACACAAAAATCTAGAATGCAATTGTAATTCTTGCAATGAAATACAAAGATATTTTTAGCAAAAGAATTTCATGAACTAAACATATTTGTAATATCACGAAAGAAATAGAACTATTCAAACCATGAAGTTTTTTCGTTACATAATTTGATTTTTAATTCGATATTTAAGAAATAATTAAATATTGTTTGCTTTTAAGGATTTATATATAGATTTAATATCATGCTGAATTAGTTTCTGTCCACAATTTATAACAAACGATTCAATTTTTAAAAGCTTTAGGAAATTATTTTTTAAGTTGTTGGGGCTTATTTATAATTAATAAGCACATCAAATAGTTTTTAATTCATATTTCATAATTTATCTATTAGAAATAATAGGCTTATAATTCTTACTTAAAATTCAGAAGTATCCAATGTATTATGTTACAAACATCATACGTAGTGAACTATTATTTTTGAAATCATGTTTAACATGAAACACCATTCAAAGATCAATAAAATTTGCAGAAACGGAAAACTATTTAATTGCATCAGAAGAACTGTTATTGCAGTTTCATCTTAAACTAGTTGAATTGGTGAGAGAACGACAAAGGTTTTAATTATTACTGTGAAGTTACATTAATTTAAAGGCATAGAACCCCTTATTTTATCGACGGATTTCTCTCATTTTCCTCACCTAAATTAACTCTCCTAGTAATTAATTTAGCTGAAGTATAAAAAAAACTAAAAAACTGAAAAACTGACTTGACGTATTAACGTTATTAAAATTTTATTGTGGAATGTTTTTAATTTTTATGAATCATTGTAAAGATTGGGAATATTCTTAAACTACTTCATTTTCAATATTTGAAACTTCATTGATGTCAGTTGTATTCGAAGATTTTTTTTCTATGTATTGAAAGTTATGATGTAGTTGTTGCAATTTTGTTAAGCGTAATGAACATCTATAAATATGCATAATTTTCTTATGATTCTTGACTTATATGTAGCTAATTCTTCTTCAGAAAATATTACTAACTTGATATTTATTGTCCAAGAACACAGCTAAAAAAAAAAAAACTGGTTAATATACGGTATACTTATCGCAAATCTTTTTAAATATAAACTGATTAATTTTTAAACATTATGATTGAAAATATTTCGTACTGTAGTTTTAATTAGATTATTGTATAAGTTGAAATAGAAGGAAATTTTTTTATGATGCTGTAAAAATGAAAAAGTTGGTGTATAATGTTTTAGTTGTTAATGTGGTTGAACGTCGTGTATAAATCATAAAAGTTTGTTAATTCATCTTGAGTATACAGAAAGACAAATATGATCTGAAAAGTTTCTTTTTTTTACAGTGGAAGAAACAACAAGATACAATAGTTAAAGTGGATAAAAGTGATAAACAAATCTGAAAGGCAAAAAAATTCAAAAACTGTTACATATTTAAATTTGTATTTTATCGTCAAGATTTCAAATGTGAACTAAAACATCTAATTTTCTTTAAAGACTGCTAAATTGAATAATTATTTTCTGAAAAATAATGTTGTATATAAATAGGCTTTTATTGTCAAGAACACATCTGAAGTAATTAAAACTGATAAACTTATAAATGACAATTGTAAAAAAATCGTAACAGATGAAGCGTAAAATACTGTTGAATATTTAGTTTTATTTAAAATTTGACTGTAGTTGATTCACGCGATTCTCAAATTCTCAGATGCGAGTTGAGATGTGATTTTTGCTAGGAAATAGAAAATGATTTTTAGCAAAATAATTTCATGAAATTAACATATTTGTAGTGCAACGAAAGAAGTAGAACTATTCTGACCATGAAGTATTTTCGATACTTTATTTTATTATCAGTTTAACATTTAAGAAATAATTAAAGGTTGTTTGTTTTTAATGATTTATATTTAGACTTAATATTATGCTGAATTAATATTTTGTCTATAGTTTCTAACATATCATTCAAATTTATAATGCTTCACAAATTTTGTTTCTTATTTTAAATTTGTTTCAGCTTATTCATAGTTAATAAAGATATAAAATACTTTTTAATTTTTTTGTAGCATATCTATTGCAAATTAAAGGTTTACGATTCTTATTAAACACTGTAAATTATGGAAACAGATAAAGTTGTTGTTGGATTTCATGTCGTTGCGAACATTTTCTCTCAGGGACCTAAGGAAATTATAGCTTACATATCAAATAAAAACAATTTCTATGGTAGAATACTAGTTACGCTTGTAGATTATCTTACAAAATATTCAAAAAAATTCGATAGAGTTCGTTATCGAATCACAGATCAAATAAATGAAAGATTTTCGAATGGTACATTGATGGGAATAATAGGGATAGTAAATCGATCAGAAATTGATATTGGCATTCAACCAGCTACTAAGCACGAAGTAAGAACAGAGATAGTGGATTTCTCTTACCCGTGTACACTTCAATCTTCTACATTCGTAACTCGAAAAGCAGAATATAAACCGCAGATTTTTGGCATTTTCCAAACATTTTCATTGCTGCTTTGGATAGCTATCGTCTCAATAGTAATTGCGATGTCTCTGATATATTACGGCATCTTGAAAAGAAGGTATACGTTTGATAAAATTTTACTTCACGTTTTTGCAGTTTTGTTAAGGCAGAGTTCTATTTTAAAACCCTCATCAGTGATCGAAAACTTGCTCGTCTTTTCGTGGGTTGTGGGAGCAATGTTTCTTTGTCTGGCTTACGATTCCGTGTTCCTGTCTTTTCTTGCATTTCCCCAATCAATCAAATTAAAGACTTGCCAGAGTTGGCCAAGGCTGTACAAAAAGGACACTATCACTGCGCAGCAATTTCTCAAGAATCAACTATTTTTGGACTGATTTTAAAATCCAAACATAAAAATTTAAAAATAATTGGACAAGACCTTAAAACGAATAATTTAAGTAACGGAAATGATGTCAGAGAATTTTATGAAGATAGAAACAAACAAAACATCGTTCTTCTAGCAGATACTGAGGTCGCTGATTTTTTTACAGTAGGAAAAAAGTTCGTCTCTGAAGACCGTTTCCTTGAAAACATGGTTGCTATGATTATCCGAAAAGATTTTTGTTGCAAAAAATTGGTGGATAAATTCGTTCATAGATTTATGGCTTCGGGATTGTATTTCAAATATCAAAATGATGCATCATTTCTAATTCGTTTGCCACGTCTACTGAAACACGAGGAAAAAGACATTAATAAAAGAAAATTAAACCTTACAGATGTTGCTCCTGCGTTTATATTTTTAATATTTGGACACATTATTTCTCTATTTGTTCTGATTGTTGAAATATTGTCATGTCGTATGAAGAAAGTAGATTGCATGAAAAAAAAATAAAGAGAGAAGAAAGAGAATCTCATACAAAGTAGATTCTATGCAATTAGCTTTGAAAATTCAATTGTAATTTCTCTATTCTTATATTACCAAATCTTATTTCACTTTGAAGATGTTGTATGAAAATAACATGAAAATTTCATATAAATTAGCATTGCACTGAATAGTAGTATGTATTTCACTCTGAGGTTAACCAATTGCATTAGCTGTTTTAAATTATATGAGACTATTATATCATGATGATTTTCTATGATTAGTTTTGCATCAAGTTACACATTGATCTTATGGTATCAAATTGGAGTGAAAAGATTTTAGGGAAGAATGAACATATGTGGGTACTTCAAACGCGTTTTAAAATCTCTCATTTTTCTGTCCGAAGCTTTATTTCTTCCTTTGACTGCCGGGGAGGAGATAAATCCGCCAAATGAATGGTGGGTGACTACAAAGTCTACCATTTGCCCTTTGCCATTTACACTTGCACTTCAGGAAATCGGGGATGCTTCAAATAATGATAATCAGATTTCAGAACTTTAATTGTAGAACATTGAGTTCGCAAGAAATATTTGTACTGTATTAGTCTGCTTCTTTGAGACTATTATTATTATTTATAACGATAATTGATAAAGTAAGATATGACACATCGAAAATTGTTTATTTCAAACACTAATACATCAATATTTATTAAAATTAAAAAGATTTTTTTTTCTGTGTAATTACTTGCATTCTAATAAATAAAAATTTAAATATTGAACTTTTTTTTTTGTATTTCAATTTTAATAATATATATATATATAAATGGCATTAAATATTTTGAACCTTTTACAGGCTCCAAGATGTTAAATCTGTTTTGCTGAGTGAAATGTACTTATTTCGTTGAGCATAACACATAGTAACATTGATATTTTAGATATATATTGTTCTTTATTAATGAATTACTTTTAGCATTAACTTTAAAGATAGTATTTTGAAACTGAGCAGTTGAAAATACTTTTATTATAGAATTAGATCTAAGGAAATTAAAGCTTACATATCAAATAAAAACAGTATCTATGGTAGATTACTATTTACTCTTGTAGATTATCTTGCAAAATATTCAAAACAATACCGTAGATAGACTCGACTAATAGACATCAAGTTATCTGGTTATTTTGATTTTTTTTAGATTATGAAAGAAGTTGAATTGAAATGTTTGTAAAATAGTTAATAAAATGCAAATAAAAACATAAGTAGATTAAAATAAATATATACTATCATTTTATTAATTTAAATATACTAATTGGTGTATTTCCGAGAAGTTTAAGAGATATTTTACTTTTCCGAAGTATTTTTAGAAATACTGTTTTGATTGACATAAATGCTTGTCGTATTATCTCTTTTGTACTTTTTTCTGCAATTTGGTTGTAATTTTTCTTTCCTGAATTATAAATGCACATTAAACTGTCTTGTAGGGTAACTTTTCTTTATATCAAGTTTTGTGAAAAAAATTATTAAAGCGAAAAAAAAAAATTGAAATAAAACATATTTGTGGAAGAATTAAAAAGTCCTGAACAATGTTTTAAAAATTTTGTCACATGTTTGAATATAAAATATCTTATGAAAAAATTGATTTTTTTTTTTACAAAATTCTGTATTATCAAGTAAGAAGTATCTTTAAATAACTTAAATAGTCTCTGTAAAATAGTATGATACTTTGATTATGATTTTAAAAAATATATGTAAAGCATCATTTTATGAAAAATCATTTAACATAAAAACATAAAATAAATCCATGTTTTAAGCTTCAAATTATTAAATATTTTTCTTTTGTAGGTTTTTTCCATTGTTGTAACTGAGCGAACTCATTGAGTTGAAATTCGCTTTCTGTGAGTTTTAAGTTGAGTTTGATTCACTTTTAGAAAAACAAGTACCTAACTTAAAAAATTCGCAAGTTTGAGTCAAAATTTCAACTCTTACTCAGTCAATATCATTTCAGAATTTCCTAAAATATTTTCTCGCCTTTAAAAACACGCTTTTCCCCTTCCAATTCTATTTCCCACAAACTAGCGAAACTCCAGTGTAGAATACTGAGAAAACATGTGTGCGGTGATTTGTTTATGTTTTTCTGAATTAATCTGCTTAAATCCCCCCCCCCCCTCTCAGTTACCTCATACCTCTCAGCTAATTTTATTTTTCATAATTTCCCCCCAAAAAAATTCTCGCCGTTAAAAACACGTTTTTCTCCCTTCAAATAAAAGTTCCCATAAACTAGCAAAACCCTAGTGTAGAATATTGAGAAAACATTCGTGCATGGATGTGTTTATATATTGTGCCTCATAATCAATTTCTGAAGTAAACTGCTTACTCTCTCCCCTCTTTTACCACCGTACCTCTCAGTTCTGGGCACATCAAAACTATTTTACAAGACCCCTTCTTTGCAATGCATAGTACTAACGGAAGTCAAGCATATTTTATTTTATTTCTTAACAAAATGCTCATGAGCTCCGAAATTCCATTTGGTATTTTAAATCATCCTTGAAAAGAATATTTCCTTAACACTTTAACCGCAGCGATATTGTAAGAAAACAACGGAAAAACAAATCAGCAAATCATGTACTTGCTTGTAAAGATGAGTTGAATATAGGTTTTACAAATAAAATGAAATTAAAACAAACGTTAAAAAAAGTATATATATAAATATATATTGGTAACATCCTTGTTTTTCTTCACATTTATTTTAACAAATCATATGTTTCCAATATATTATTTTTATATAGATAAATACAAGAACATAAGTTAGTGACGCCAAAAATCTCGGGGAAACAAGAGTATGGAGTATATGTGCGGAATGAGACAAACATTTCTTCACAAATATGGCCGGACGCTGCGAAAAGTTTGGATACCCCTGCTTCAAAGCCAAAGTTTGAGAAAAATCGTATGACGTCTCATATTTATTTGCATGATACCGAAATTTATGCTTTTCGCATGCCAAATGAGCGTTGAGTTGCGTTGATGTGCTTGTTAAACGATATTGCACAAACCATATCGTCTACTATTTTTGTTGCAAAAGTTGTAAGGACAGCCTGCACCAACCAGGACTTGAACTGATGTCCTCTGATATTGTAATCACGCACGCTACCATCTACCACTGTGCCACGATAAGGAATGCTGTGGAGTGTAACATTTTCTCTTTTCTTCCGCGTTATGTCGCGTTACAATTTTGAGAGTTACGAACCAAATAAATATGCATTTTACACCTTCTATTTTTAACATTACTTTACGAAAGGTGTCCTCTCTTACTAAATGGATGATCCTGAACAACTTAGTATTTGACTTTTTTCCCGTATCTCGTACCATTTTTGAAATAAGAGCGCTAACTTCAAATTTCGCCGCCAGATGGCGCTGTATGTGGTTTCATTGCGTAGCGCGTGGCAACTTTACTATGCTTAGACCCCACATTTTCGAATACAGATCTTGCCGTTCAGAAATTATTATTGTGATAACGGACTTTATCGGGCACACTGTATATATATTATATATTCATCGATTGGTTGGATGGTTGTATAGGGTTTTATGGCACAAGGTCCCATTTGGGACAAGCTGCGCCAAAGAAAAAATGTATTAAAAAATCCAAAAGGCTTAATGAGAAAATTATCTGGATGGGGTTACCCATCCAGATATAGTCATACAGTGTATAAAACAAATATACAAAAAATTTAAAAAAAGTGAGGTATTAAAATACTATATTTAAGAAATATTATCTGGATGGGGATATCCCATCCATATGTCAAGTTAAACAAGTATAAACTAACATTGTTACAGATAAAATATGAAGAGTATATAAAAACTATATCTCAAAATAAAAGCCAGAATGTTTTAAAAAATGAAAGAGTGCCCCATGAGGTGTTTCCCCAATGAGGTTTGTCAAAATTGGTGATGATGATTAAAAATATATTCTATACAAGTGCCGGAGGCCCGGACAGTCAGTTAAAACATGAAAAATGGTCAGGTAATCAAAATGACAATGTGGACACATGGGTGCATCCTCCCGAAGTAAGAGGTGTTTATGAGTGATCCTTGAATGTCCAATTCTCAGACGAGTCAGAAGAACATCTGTTTTCCTTGGATAGCTTGAAGGCCAGGTCATGATTATAGGTTTAATATGGTGCAGTTTATTACTGTATTCTAAATTCCAACTTTCTTGCCATTTATTATGTATAAAGTGTTTTAAAAATAGTTTAACGTCTGAGAATGGAATTTTATGCTGTAGTGGATTAAGAGCAAGTTTTGCCGCCTCATCTCCTTTTTCATTGCCATGAATACCCATGTGTCCAGGTACCCAGCAAAATAAAATATCATAACCACCTCTAGTCAATTTATTATAAAAATCCAGAATGGCTGAGACATAAGGATGCTTTTTAAAAGATTTCATTGCGTCAATAGAACTATTTGAGTCAGTATATATCATAAAAGATGTGTTATGATGATGAGATATGTGTAACATGGCTCTCTCTATAGCGATCAACTCTGCTGTAAATACAGACATGGAAGTGTGAAGCCGATAACTGAATTTAGTGTTGTCAATAAAAACCCCGCAACCAACAATATTCCCACTCTTGGAGCCATCTGTATAAATATCAGTATAGTTATTATATTTTGCACGATGTGCAGCAAATAGTTGTTGGAAAACAATAGAAGCCAAGTTGTTTTTGTCGTAACCTTTAAAAGGATGGAGAGAGGTAATTTTAGGAGGATTCTAAGGAGGGAGCACATGAAAAGGACATGGACTCACCTCGATATTCTTCAACGGGCCATTATTGATTATGTTTCTCATTCTGACTCCGAAAGATGGGATGCATGATGGTCGATGCTGATAAAGAATATCATTGTCAGTATTTAAATGATAAGTGTGAAGAGGATGACCAGGATGAGAGAGGACACGGTAATATAATTCTAATGAGAGTTTTTCACGAGTATGGTGTAATGATGGTTCATTACAGTCAACATAGAGACTTAAAATTGGAGATGTACGAAATGCACCAGAGCAGACACGGAGTGCACTGTGGTGCACAGTGTCAAGTTTTTTAAGAACAGATTTACTGGCAGAACCATAGACCTGGCAGGCATAGTCGATTTTTGAACGGATCATAGCTCTATAGATTTTAAGGACAGTACGATATATTCATCGAATGCTATTAATATTTTTTGACGATATATATTGAAATATCGCTACTTCTTGAACCTTAAAATTTCAGCTTTCATTCAATCCGATATATATTTCCTTAAATTTTGCAATAAATACTCGGTAACTGGCCACACTTATAAATATAGAGCTTTTTCATTCTAATATAATTCTTTCTCAATAGATATTGCCTAAAATCTCGATAACTCGTCATCCATGAATCAATTTTCTTTTGCAATCAAATATTATAAATGCGTTATAAATATGTGTTAAAAATTCGACAACTGGAAAACACTTACACTTTATTTATATTAATCGAATTTACTCAATATTTTAATGATATATACTTAAAAAACTCGATATTTCCTTACCCTCATAAGACTTCGCTGTCATGCAATCAAATATTTGAAACTCCATATGAATTTGCACTGATACCTCAATAACTCGTCTTCCTCATAAATCTATGTTTTTTATTCAATCGAATGGTATTAATTGATTGTATGCATAGCTGGGTTCATACCCCTGTCGCGCTCGTCAACCTAACCGTTCGGAGTTTTCCGTGGTTTTCTTCGAACAAAGATTGTTTTTTTGTTTGTTTGTTTGTTTGTAGGGGGCAATCTCTGGATCTACTGAAGCGATTTCAAAAGTGATGGTGGCAAATTGATGGTGACAATTCCTGCTCCAACATAGGCTAAATTTTATGTCGGTGCCACTACCAGCAGGGGGGGGGGCAAGAGCGAAAATCGTCCTAAAATTTCGATTTTTTTATACTGAAGGAGCTAGAAACATCAAATTTGGCATGGTAGTTACTTATAAGATGTAAATGCTCTCTAAGAACAAATTCTAAAAAAAATAAAATTTAAAAGGATGAGATGTGCGAAAAGCGTTCTAAGAACATTCTAAATTACAATTTCTATTGAATCTCTGGAACTACAGAATCGTTTTCAAAAGTGATGGTGGCAAATTCATGGTGACAGTCCCTGCTCCAACATAGGCTATATTTTATGTCGGTGCCCCTACCCCCAAGGGGGTGCAGCGTCGAAAAAGTTCTAAAATTTAGATTTTTTTATACTGAAGGTGTTTGAAACATGAAATTTGGCATGGTAGTTACTTATAAGATGTAAATACTCTCTAAGAATAAATTCTAACAACATTCGAAATTTAAAAGGGTGATATTAGCGAAAAGCGTTCTATAAACATTCTAAATTACAATTTCTATGGAATCTCTGGAACTACAGAACCATTTTCAAAAGTGATGATGGGTACTTGATGATAACAGTCCCTGCTGTAACATAGGCTATGTTTTATATCGGTGCCACTACCAGAGGGGGAGCGGTGCAAGAGCGAAAACGTTCTAAAATTTCGATTTTTTTTATACTGAAGGAGCTAGAAATATGAAATTTTGCCTGGTAGTTACTTATAAAATGTAAATGCTCTCTAAGAACAAATTCTAAAAAAATTGAAATTTAAAAGGATGAGATGTGCGAAAAGCGTTCTAAAAACATTCTAAATTACAATTTCTATGGAATCTCTGGAACTACAAAACTGTTTTTAAAAATGATGATGGGAAATTGATGGTGACAGTCCCTGCTCCAATATAGGCTATATTTTATGTCCTTCCCACTACCCCCAGTGGAGTGAAGGAGAGAAAAAAGTTCTACAATTTCGATTTTTTTATACCTAATGTGTTAGAAACATGAAATTTGGCATGGTAGTTACTTATAAGATGTAAATGCTCTCTAAGAACAAATTCTAAAAAAATTCGAATTTTGAAAGGGTGAGATGAGCGAAAAGCGTTCTAAAAACATTCTAAATTACAACTGCTATGGAATCTCTGGAACTACATACAGAACCATTTTCATAAGTGATGGTGGCAAATTGATGGTAACAGTCCCTGCTGTAAAAGCTATATTTTATATCGGTGACAATATCACAAAGGGAAGGGGTGAAAAAGCGAAAAACGTTCTAAAATTTCGATTTTTGTCGACATTAGTCTGGCTTAATTAGTAATTTCTGAATTTCCTCTAATGAAAATAGGCCAACGAATACCACTTGGCATTTTTCAAGAATAACGCGAGCAAAGCCGCGTGTTTTGCTAGTATATAATATAACTTTTTTCTTTTTTGTATATAAATGAACACGTATACACTCATCAATATACAAATAAGATTTTTTTTTTTCACATAAAAAGTATTTAGGACTTCCTGTTAAAAAAATCCGTTCAATCCGAAACTGAACCGAACGAATCAAATCTCAACTCGAAACCAACTGGCAATAAAAAAACGAGCGTCAAACATGACCGAATAAAACCGCCGGTCGCGTCAGGTACGGGTTAGCTAACCCAATGCAGGGCTCTCTTTTTCATGGAACTACGAACTTACTGGAAGGAACATCAGAAGTTACTTTCGGTATTATTTTGGTCAGGAATTCTGGGATTAATATTCCAGTAACCCGAAGCGCTTGGCGAATTTTTAGCGCTCATTTTCAGCGACGATTAGATAGGATATTTAAGCCTTGTAAACAAGAGCTCGACAGGCGTCTTTTATTTAGATTTAGTCCTTTTTTATATCAGTAGAACATTTTATATGTGAAAGATTTGCTTTGTAAAATCTATGAACTTGAAAAATTTTACGCACTTTATCATTCTTCGTCATTTTATACAATAAAATGCTTTATTTTTAAAAAGATTTTTTAATTCATTTTCAGTTAAATAGTATGGCGTGTTGAAGTCATTTACAAATTTTATTTTAACATCTTACTTGATTAATCTTTATTAATTTTAACATCTTACTTGATTAACTTACTTATAATCCTTCCTAGTTCCATGGTGATAAGTGCGTTTTCAAGTTCGGCTTGCGTTTTTAACTTTAACTAAATTTTTTCATATTGCGTGGAATGATTGCTGATACACAGGCACAGTCTAGCGATCGACCCTTGCCGGATTTATTAATGGAAGAGCTCCATCAATCTGTCAATGTTGTTAATTTTATTAAGGAAAATTCAACAAACTCCAGACTATTCAAATCATTGTGTGAAGAGATGGACAGCATCCATGCTATAATACTTTTACTCACAGAAATTAAGTGGCTTTCACGAAGAGAAGGACTTGCAAGATTGTTTGGATTGAGGCATTCTTTTAAGATCATCCTTTTGAGCTGAGCTCTACATTTCATGAAAGAGAATGGCTTGAAATACTTAAATACTTATCTTATTCTTGTTTTCAGAAATAAACTTAATTTAGGATTACAAAACATTTCTATAACCATTTTTAAGGTGTCTGACGAAATCGAATCTGTAATTAAGAAATTAAATTTTTCGTAATCTTGCATCAGAAAGATACTTTACAGACTCTTAACTGAAAAAGAACTAAAATTATCAGAAGTAGTAAAATCTAGTTTTTTATAATATATCTAAAATATTTTAAGAATACACACATGTTATATTTCATGATAAAAATCTTGCTATAATGATTTTCTTCTGCTGAACAACTATATTTGTTTCAAAGTCTTCCATCTGCAGTAATAATGTAAAAAGTATAATATTCTGGTGTTTTAAACTATATTATTTGAACTGATCTTCAAGTTGTTATTAAGTAATTTAAGAGGTTTTTTTAATTAGAAAACATTTCCATAATGTTGTATTAACTATTATAATTTTTAATTATATATATAAAATACTAAAATACATAAATTGTATTGTAACACATGGGCTGATAAGTTCTCTGTCTACTAAAGAAAACACAACTTTTTAACATAACTTTATAACTGAATAACTTTATAATTTTATAACTTTAATAAATAACATAATTTTAATAAGAAATAATAATAATTTAATAATAATAATAATAATAATAATAATAATAATAATAATTTAATAATTTAATAATAATAGTTTAATAATAATAATTTAATAAATAAATAATAATAATAATTTAATAAATAAATAACATAATTGTATAACGGAAAAGCTCCAAACAGTGCTTAGAATCATCGACTCGTTGTTTTTGGTCAAAAGTGAACACGCGCGGCACCCACTTTGACAACAGCTTTTTCACAAACAAATGTTCATTCAAAATAAAACCTACACGTTCCTTGGATATCTTCAGAGTCTGAGCTATCTCCTGCAACTTCACTTTACGGTTACCCAAAACGATTTTGTGGACTTTTTTTATGTTTTCCAGAGTAACCACCTCTTTTGCTTGGTGCATCGCTGGTGTCCGTACGACCACGTTTAAATTCAGCAAACCAGTCAATAATGGTTATCCGCACGGCGAATCGTCATGACATTTTTTCTGCTACCTTTTAAAGGTTAGTATTTACTAAAAAAAGAATCGGTTCGAAGATTGCAATGCCATCTGTGTGCCAGACCGGGAACTTATCAGCCCATGTGTTACATCACATCCCAATGATGCCAAATGGCATTGTAAACTTTTCCGATTGTTGTGTTATTAAACTCCCAAAAATGCCATTTGGAATCATTTGAAATTTTAATTAAAAAATGAAAAAAAAATTGTTTTATTATTTCATATATTGAGCATAATATTAATCAATTCTATGAATTTCAGAATTTTAGCATAAACAGGTAATTTATGGGACTGAAAGGATTAAACCAAAAAAAAGTGGCTATTATCAGTACATATTAAAAATTTTAAACAACATTGATTAGCAAGTGATAAGTTTCCTATAATAATAAACTCAAATTTGCAAATTCTTCGATTAATTTGATCGATATAGTCTTCACTGACTTCAAAAGTTTCATTATTATAGTTTTTAAAAAAAAGTTCAATTTTAACAAGATTTTTAAATATATTTCTATGTTATTATTATTAAGTACGATAGAAAACTACATACAATATGATTTTTTTCAAGCTGCTCTTCACCTGCTGTTAAGTAAATCCTGAAATTTCTAAGATTTTTTTTTTCGTGGCATCAATTTTTGAATCGCTAGATTAAGTACAGTCAGTTTATTAGGTATAACTTAAATAGAATAAAACATCGACTTCACGACTATATACTTTTGAATAAAATAATAGTTTTAAATAATTTTGCTCTTGTAAAATCATACCAAATCAGACCATTTCGTACATTTTATTGTACAGGCGGGTGGACACAAATATAATTTGTTCTTCAATTTGTTGTTAGCCCCGTAATTGCTCTCGTGATCAAATCTTTAATGAAAAATATAAGGTCAAGTATGTTCTTTAAGTTCTCGAAGTTATAAAAAAATCTTCAAGAATTTCTTTGTAAAACCTAATAACAAATATTCTTTGAAATTGGATAATTGCTTCAATTGTCTTATAATTTCTAGCAATGGTGTTTTTTCAACAAACAAAAATAATAGCTACTCTGTTGCTAAAAATGAAGGATATATATAATGTCTATTTCCAAAAATTCTCTATTTTAATTTATTCTTTTTAGTAATACCAGAATATCTAACCCGCGTTTCCTGGGTTACAGAAGATACTGCTCGTTTGAAAATATCAGTGAAAAGCACACACACACACACACACACACACATATATATATACACAAGAACTTGTTATGTTTTTTGAAATTCAAAGATATTATAATTATATATATATATATATATATATATATATATATATATTTGTAATTGTAAATTCTAATAGTTTTTTTACATTTATTTTATATTCTTATATTACACACTAGCAACATTCTAAAGTATTTTTTATGAAAAATAAAACTGATGTATTCGAATAAAGGTTAAATTTATTAAAAGTGCACTTTTGTATTATCCGCATGCCAAAGATTAATAAAGCCCAAGAAATCGACAAGATTTTGTTTACATACAACAGCCTAGTTTGATTCTGATTATTTCACAGATTAAACACGTAGTTCGATTACATATCTGATTTTCTAAATCTGATCTAAATTTGTGCTTTATTTTTATTATTTAGTTTATGTATTTATTTATTCAGTGCTGATTTCGGTATGGATATGATACGAAAACAAATGTTGATCTATTTATATTTTTTCAAGTGCAAACAAGTTAATCTTCTTTAATCTAGCTGCACCGATACAGATTTTGTATAACATTGATGTTTCTAAATTATCTTTTAAACCATAAAAAGTTAATGAATTGAGATGAAGTTTTCAAAGAAATTGCATTTGAAAGTACTTTTTTTTATTCGATGGTGTGAAAAGTTAAAAGATTGTTATTTTTAGAAGTAATTAAATTTGCGAAATATTAGAAAAGGCATGCGACTGTCGATATGACTTAAGCGTTAATTGCATTTTTTACATTATAATTTAGATTATCAATACGAGGGTAAAATTTTTCCATCTGAGTGTAAATTTTCTGTACAAATCATTATGATTATCTTAAAAAAATTAAATAGATTATCTATGTTTGTTTGTGATAGTAACGCAATAAATTGAAAGAAAATTATGGACAAAGAGACATTTCAAAGTCGAAAATTTGCAATTCAGCGATGGCTTTTATTTCATATCAGATCACTCCCATGATATTTCCGAATAACAACTATTTTTAATTGTTTAAATGTTTAAGTTTTAGTGCTTTGCGGTTTCAATTTTTTCTCATTAGGCAATGTTTATTCCTTCATGAATAGGTACCCTTTTTTATAATATAGACAGTTATTCAAATTTAAGTGTTTTCCCATAATTAGATGGTATATGCAGAATCACAAAAATACATTTGCGAAATCAAACTTCCAAGCAAAATGATTATTTAACACGTGAGTGTTTTCTTATTTACTGACGTTAAAAAATAAGTACTCTGTTTTAGTATAAAAGTAATTATTTAGATTACACAGTTTTTCCATTAAAGAGATGATATGACTGGAAACCTAAGAGAAACACTTTTATGAAGTGAGACTAAATGTATGTTTAATTAGTTAGATTACATAGATTGTATGTATTGTCACATATAGGTACTAGCGAAAATATTAAACCATTTGATTGCAATGGCAAAAATTTTTACTGTAGTTTTTGGTCTCTTTAATGTAGCAGTTGAAATAGAATAAAATGTTTTTTTTATAATGTTGTAAAATAAAGAAAAAAAATTGTTTGATAAGGTTTTAGTTGTTAATGCTGTTGCACATTTTGGCGTGCATAATGAATGCGTACTATCAACAAGCACAACAGTTTGCTAATTTTTCTCGAATGCAAATATGCTCTGGGATATGTTATTTCCTTTAAATTGGAAGAGACAATGACACAATTAAAGAGGATGTAAGTGATGAACGAATCTGAAACTTTAAATATATATATATATATATATATATAACAATAATTTGTATTTTACTGTCTGGAACTCAGATATGAACTAACATACGCAATTTTATTTGAAAACTGCTAAATTGAAAAAAAAAATCTGAACAATCCGAAATGTACAGTTTTCTTTAAAAAGGCTTTTTTTTTTAAGAATACATTGGAAGAAATGAAAACTGATAAACTGGTAAATTAAAAGCTTAAATAATTAATTAGAGCCGAAGCATAAGGAATGGTAAATATTAGTTTTAATTCTTATTGATTCATGAGTTTATAACTCATCTTTCACGAAACTTGGTACTGCATGAAAATCTAGAATGCAGTGAGTTTATATGCTATTTTGAAATTAAATAAAAAGCAATATTTAGCATAAGAATTTCTTAAAATAGATATATTTGTAGTCTGTACTTAAATATTCTAAACTAGCTAATCCGCCCGGTGTTGCCCGGGCCCGAAATATTAATAATCTGTTCTATACGAATATGACTGAAATCTGTAAGGCTACCGAAATCAAGTCGAATGAGGCAAACTTCGTCGTAATCGGGCTCATTAAACCCAAGATCGGAAAGCGCATTCTGACGGTCGAAAGTGCAGCTAAAATATTTAAGGCTATTGATATCAAGATTATTTTTAACACAATTATTTCTAATTGGTAAAGCAATCATACAAGTTGTAAATTTCCAACTGGACGAAAAATGTCCGGGCCAGGATTCGAACCTGGGATCGCTTGGCTGAAGCCGCCACGCTCTACCACTGAGCTATCCAGGTCGAATCTGGAGGGCATAATTCATCCAGTTAACCTTATTGATCAAAGGATCTGGTCTGATATTTTAATCAGCTCAACAGAAAAGATCGCAGGTAAAGGAACTCCAGTAAACGCTGGATACGTGAATATACTAGATTATTTTTAACACTATTATTTCAAATTGGTAAAGCAATCATACAAGTTGTAAATTTCCAACTGGACGAAAAATGTCCGGGCCAGGATTCGAACCTGGGATCGCTTGGCTGAAGCCGCCACGCTCTACCACTGAGCTATCCCGGTCGAATCTGGGGGTCATACAAGTTGTAAATTTCCAACTGGACGAAAAATGTCTGGGCCAGGATTCGAACTTGGGATCGCTTGGCTGAAGCCGCCACGCTCTACCACTGAGCTATCCCGGTCGAATCTGGAGGTTGCCTCCAGACACACAGAGCGAAACTTTCTTTTATTAGTACAGATGTACTTAAATATTCTAAAGATGTGCTATTTTCGTTACATAATTTGGTTTTTAACTCAATATTTAAGTAACAGTTAAACGTTGATTATTTTTATATATTCATATTTAGACTGAATATTATACTGAATTCATATTCCGATTTTAATTTATAACGTACTATTGAGATTTAGATTGGTTCAAGAATTCTTTATTTTTTATTTTACAGTTGTTAGTATTTTTAATTCTGATGACTCTTTCTGAAGATTGAGAACAGTGTTAAACTATTTCGTTTCAAATATTTGAATCTTTATTGATGTCAGTTGGATTTGAAGATTTTTTAATATGTTGAAAGTTATGATACAGCTGTTGCGATTTTGTTAAACTTAATGGACATATATAAATGTGCATATGTTTGCTATAATTCTTCACTTACAAGAAGATTCTTCAAAAAAATGATACTATCTTAACTGTTATTTTCCTTGAAGCCGGATACAAAGAATAAAACGTTTAAATTAAAGAATAGTTACTGTACTGTAAATCTTTTTAAGTGGCTAGCCTGATAGTGTAGATATTATTCAAAATTAAATATTAATTTTTAAAATCGAAATTTCAGTCCAAAATTATATGTGTGAAAATTGATAAAATTTTAAACATTCTGATATCATCGAAAATAATTTTTACTGCAGTTTTTGATTATATTATTGCATCAGTTGAAATGTTTTATAACGTTGTAAAATAATGAAAAAGTTCAACAATGTTTTAGTTGTTAATGTAATTCAAAAGTTTGACTCGCATTATTAACAAGCATACAAATTTCTTAATTTATCTTGAGTGTACAGAAAGACAAATATGCTCTGAAAAGTGTTATTTTCTATAAATTGGAAAAAATTTTTAAAGATACAATTAAAGAGGTTAAAAATCTGAAAAATTAAAAAACATTCCAAAAATTGTTATATATTTTTATTTGAATTTTACTGTCAAGAACTCATATCTAAACTAAAATATGTAAATTTATATCAAAACTGCTAAATTAAACAATTATTTTTCGAAAAATATTGTTTGCTTTAAACCGGGTCTTACTGACAAGAAAATATCTGAAGTAATTAAAATCGACAAACTGGTAATTTATAAGCTTAAATAATTGATAACAACCAAATCGTAAAAAACGAGTAAATATTTAGCTTTAATTAAAATTTCGCTGTAGTAGGACATGTACGTGTATAACTAACTGACACCAGACAAAAATCTAGAATGCAGAGAGTTCAGATATGATTTTTGTATAGAAATACAAATTGATTTTTAGCAAAAAAATTTCACGAAATAAAAGTATTTGTAGGATTTGTAGGAACGAAATTTATAAAACAAAATCGTATGAACAAAAGCATAAAATATTCTCCTTTACTGTATTTGATTCTTACTTCAATATTTAAATAGAATTAAATGTTGCTTGTTTTTCCCGATTTATATTTTGGCTTAACATCATACTAAATTAATATTCTGTCTATAAATTCTCATATACAGTTCCAATTTAAAATGCTTCAAGAAATTATTATATTTTATTTTAAAGTTGTTGCAGCTTAATCGTAATTAATACAGACATCAAATAGTTTTTAATTCATTTTTTATAATATATATATATATATTGAAAATTAAAGGTGTACAATTCTTTTTCAAAAATCAAAATTATGGAAACAGAAAAATCCGCAGTTATTGTATTTTATGTTAGCGAGGAAATTTTATCTCGGCTACCAAAAGAAAAGATAAATGTTTACATGTCACAGAAAACCAATATCTATGGCAGAATTTTATTTACGCTTGCAGATTATCTTAAAAAATATTCAAAAAGTTTCAATAGAGTTTCTTTTTATATCACAGATGAAGTAAGTTATGCATTTCCAAATGGCACATTGACGGGAATAATGGGGATGGTAAATCGATCAGAAATTGATATTGGCATTCAACCAGTTCATATGCAAGAACCAAACACAGAGATAGTGGATTTCCCTTACCCGTATAGACTTTATTCTTATACATTTGTGAATGGAAAAGCAGAATATAAACCACAGCTTTTTGGCATTTTCCAAACGTTTTCATTGGCGCTTTGGATATCTATCATCTCAGTTTTAATTGCGATGGTTTTGGTATATCATGTCACCTTGAAAAGATATTCATTTGATAACATTTTACTTCATGCTTTTGCGATTTGTTAAGGCAGAGTTCTATTTTAAAATCGTCATCTATATTAGAAAATTTGCTCATATTTACGTGGGTTCTAGGAGCAATGTTTCTTTGTCTGGCCTACGATTCCGTATTCCTGTCTTTTCTTGCATTCCTCCCTATCAATCAAATTAAAGACGTGCCACAATTGGCCAAGGCTGTAAAAGAAGGACACTATCACTGCCTAGCGACTCGAAATTCAGCTATTTTTGAATTATTATCAAAATCAAAAGATGAAAATTTAAGAATAATTGGACAAGACATTAAGACGAATAACTTAAGTAACATAAAAACTTTTCGAGATTTTGTTCAGGATAGAAATAAACAAGATCTCGCTTTTCTGGTAAGTGCAGATGTCGTTCATATATTGACTGTAGGTAAAAAATTTGTCTCTGAAGACCGTTTCTTTGGAAGCATGGCTGCAGTTACTGTACAAAGAGGCTTTTGTTGCAAAAAAATGTTGGAAAAATTTACTCATAGATTAATGGCATCGGGATTGTTTTTCAAGTATGAGAATGATAAAGGCTTTTTAATTCGTATGCCACGCTTACTGAAATGCGAAGAAAAAGACACTAGTAAAAGAAAGTTAACCCTAACAGATGTTGCTCCTGCGTTTATATTTATAATATTTGGAAACGTCATTTCTTTCTTAGTTCTTATCGTAGAAATATTGTAAAATCGTTTGAAGAAAAATGAAAATAAATTAGCGAGAATCGCATACAAAGAAAATTCTATGCAATTAGCTTTGGAAATTGAATAGTAAGTGCTCTATTCTTATATTACCAAATATTATTTCATTTTGGATCTGTTGTATGGAAATAAAATGAAAATTTCGTATAATTAGCAATGCATCTAACAGCACTTACTAATATTATTCTTTATAACGATAATTAATAAATTAAATTACAACACAGGTTACATTACTTATTATCAATACTTATTGTATTTAAAAAGCACGTTTTTCTAATTACTTGCATTAAATAAAAAGTAATATTGATTTTATTTTTTGTGCATTTTACTTTTAACAAAGAAAATTTATATTAAACATTTCGCACATTTTAAAAGCATTCAAATGTTAAAAGTGTCACGCCGAATGAAATAGGTGCAAGTAATATGTCGGTACAATTGTAATAAATGTCATTTTAGATTTTTATTGATGACTTACTTATAGCATTACCTTTCCAGCTAATACTTTGAAAGTGAGTTGTTTAAAATACTTCTCTATTTATTATAGCACTAATCAAGAATGAAAAGAGCAGAAAAAGAAAAAAGAAATAAAACTTATTTGACTATTTTCTTTTTTTTTAGAATATGAAAGTAGTTAAATCAGACTGCTTTTAACAAAATTAATAATATTCACAGAAAAATTTAAACCGAGTAAAATGATAATTTATACAATCAATTCATTAATTTATATGTACTCAGTTGTGTATTTCTGAAAAGTTTACGAGTTATTTTACATTTTTCCAACATTTTTTGAAATATTGTTTTCATTGACAAAGATTTGTAGCTGTACAAATGCTTTTTGTATTATCAAGTTTATACTTTTTTTCTGCGCTTTGGACGTAATTTGCTATCTGTTTCTTTTTCCGCTTTCCTGAATTATAAATGCATATTAAACTGTCTTCTAGTTTTACATCCACTTTTATGAAGAGAAAAATAAATTAAATTAGTAAAGCAAAATAAAAATAAATAAATAAATAAATAATAATAAAGCAAAAATAAGGAAATTATTTTCATCTTCAGTCATAGACACTACTTGCAACACTGTAAAAAATGACCAATGTTTCTTATTTTATGAAAATATACTATAACCACGAACGAAAATATCATATAATCTTCCGAGTTATCCAAAATTCCGAAAAGCGTGTTCCATTGTCTTTTGAATCCCCAGAAAGCAATACATTTACAAAATTTAAAGAACTATTTATGAAAACAAAATTTCTCTAGCTGCCCGTATTTTTCAGAAACGTTTCCGAATAGTTTTAATAGTGTATTAAACAGTTTCCTCAGCCTGGAATACCTATTTATCGAATGTCATCCATTCTCAAGTAAACGTTTTCAGCTGCATAAGTTAATTTATACATGAAAGAGTAAAGGAATAATCTTAATATTAATGTTAATGTTAACGCTGTTAATTTTGCACGTTTGTCTGTTAAACATATTTATTGAAAATGAAAATGCTTACTTGAGAATGGTTAGCATCGGAAAAAACTATATTCCGGGCTTAGAAAACAGATTAATACACTTTAAAAGCTACTTGTAAACGTTTCGGAAAATGACGGGCAGCTAGAAAAATTTTGTTTTTACAAATGATTCTTTAAATCTGGAAATGCTATTGATGTCTGAGGTTTCTAAAGATAAAGAAACAGTGTTCTGAATCATGGTTAACAAGGATGAGTTTATATTATAAATTTATTCGTCATTATATTATATTTTCGTAGATTCGGAAGAAACATACGTCATTTTTTACAGTATATATATATTATCGAATTTTTATCAGAAAAATTACAATTTTTGTTGAAGTAGGATTAAGAATCATATGCTAAATTATAAAATACACCGCATTTACATTTACTCTCGTAATTTTGATCCCCTCAATCCCGTTATTTTGGAAAAAAAAATCGGCAAAAAGAAATGTTTGAGTAAACTTTGGACAAAGAATATGAGGTTTTTTTTTTATTATTATTTTTTATTTATGTAATGACATGTATCATAAAGATTTTCAATTTTTTTATATTTCAATTGGCTCTTATAGGCAAATTCACTTTTATTTCCGTAAGTGTTCCTCTTCAGCTGCAACACGATTGTATGCAAGGTGGTATTATAACTTATAACCCGATATGATCATGTTTTGGTACATTAGAACTGATTTGCTTACATTCATAATGTTTTGGAAAATCCACTATATAAAAAATATTATAATTAATAATAAATATAATAAATAATATTTCACCAAAGTTTTTATGTTAATGGAAGACTGTAAGAATGTAGCTCGAAGAGTATTCGTAGGGAATAAAGTACTTAGTCCATATTAGAAGAGATAGAAATATGCGTTAAGAAAAGCAATTAACAGTGTACGACCATCTTCTAGTCACAAATCTAGTCACAAAAACTTTGTTCGAAAAAAAAGTAGTAAGGCAGCTCGAAGTGTATTTACATGTTTCAAAGAACAAAAGATTTTATCGCATTAATTGTTTCAATAAAAGTTTTATAATTTATTTCATAATTTATTGTAAAATGGTCGTAAAAACGAAAAATGTTATTTTCGCATTTTCAAAGACTATAAAGTACTAAAACTGTTCTATAATATTTTTTAAATTTTATTTATAGATTTATCGAAAACATTGAATACTATTACTGAATACCGTACTTTTAACAGCAAAGAAATAGCAAAACAAATTTTAATTATATATGGGAAAATATACTATTCAAATATTAAATTAGTTTTTTTTATTTCATGCAGAATAAATGAATATATGCTCTCAAGAATATATTTTATTCTAAAGAAAGAATCTGAAGTAATTAAAACTGATGAAAAAATAAATTATAAGCTCATATAATTGGTAACAGCTGAAGAGTATTAAAATAGTAAATATTTAGCTTTATTTAAAATTTGTTTATCATTGATTTGTGTGTGTATAACTCTTTTGTTATTAAACCGATACTACACAAAAATATAGAATTCAGTGTTTTCATATTTGATTTTTGCATTGAAAGTGATTATAGCAAAAGTGCTTCGAGAAATAAACATATTTATAGTATAACGAAAAATATAGAATTATTCTAACCATGATGCATTGTGCTCGTGATCCGTGATTTTTACTTTAACATCTCCTTCGTTCAAATTAGGCACAATAATAAAATAGCTGCACCCGATAAAGATTTTTATAAAACTCATGCTGTAAATTATTTTTAAAACCATAAAAAATAAGTGAAATGCGATGCAGTTTTCAAAGAAATTGCATTTGAAAGTGCATGTATTTTTAATATTATTCGATGGAGTAAACATTAAAATATTGTCATGTTTAGACATAATTAAATTTGAGAAAATTTAGAAAATGATTATTCAGATCGTTGCAACAGTCAATATGACGTCAACGTTAATTCTAGTTTTCACTTTATAATATAGATTATCAATAGAAGTTGTATTTTTTCCAACTGAATGCAAGTTTACTTTACCAATCAGTTTGATTGTTTTACAATAACTAAATAGATTATCAATGTTTGTTCAGGATAGTAACTCAATAATTTGAAAGAAGATTATTCACAAAAAAGAAATATTTGACATTTCGCAGTCAACAGTTTACAATTCAGGGATAGCTTTTGTTTTATATAAGATCACTCCTCAGATATGTCACAATAACAACTCATTTTAAATGTTTAAATAATGTGTGTTGTTTTATCATTAGACAATGTTAGGCAAATGGTTACTGACGTTAAAAGTTATAATAAAGACACTTATTCAAATTTCAGTGTTTTTTTCATAAAACAGATAGTACATCCAGAATAACAAAAATATATTTGCGAAATCATACTAAATGTATTTCCAAGCAAAATGATTACTTAACACGTGAGTACTGGTGCATTTACTGTCGTTAAAAAATAAGTACTATGTTTTACTAAAAAAAGTAATTAAGTAGATTACACAGATTTCCCTTAAAAAGATGTTATGCCTAGTAGAAATCTAAGAAAAACACATTTAGGAAATATATGTTTAATTAGTTAGATTACTTAAGGTGTGTGTTGTGTGTTGTCGCATATACTAAAGTAAATATTATACTCATTGATCCCATTGGCCATAATTCGTACTGTAGTTTTTGCTTATATGCTAATTTTGGACTGAAATTTCGATTTTAAAAATTAATATTTAATTTTGAATAATATCTACACTATCAGGCTAGCCACTTAAAAAGATTTACAGTACAGTAACTATTCTTTAATTTAAACGTTTTATTCTTTGTATCCGGCTTCAAGGAAAATAACAGTTAAGATAGTATCATTTTTTTGAAGAATCTTCTTGTAAGTGAAGAATTATAGCAAACATATGCACATTTATATATGTCCATTAAGTTTAACAAAATCGCAACAGCTGTATCATAACTTTCAACATATTAAAAAATCTTCAAATCCAACTGACATCAATAAAGATTCAAATATTTGAAACGAAATAGTTTAACACTGTTCTCAATCTTCAGAAAGAGTCATCAGAATTAAAAATACTAACAACTGTAAAATAAAAAATAAAGAATTCTTGAACCAATCTAAATCTCAATAGTACGTTATAAATTAAAATCGGAATATGAATTCAGTATAATATTCAGTCTAAATATGAATATATAAAAATAATCAACGTTTAACTGTTACTTAAATATTGAGTTAAAAACCAAATTATGTAACGAAAATAGCACATCTTTAGAATATTTAAGTACATCTGTACTAATAAAAGAAAGTTTCGCTCTGTGTGTCTGGAGGCAACCTCCAGATTCGACCGGGATAGCTCAGTGGTAGAGCGTGGCGGCTTCAGCCAAGCGATCCCAAGTTCGAATCCTGGCCCAGACATTTTTCGTCCAGTTGGAAATTTACAACTTGTATGACCCCCAGATTCGACCGGGATAGCTCAGTGGTAGAGCGTGGCGGCTTCAGCCAAGCGATCCCAGGTTCGAATCCTGGCCCGGACATTTTTCGTCCAGTTGGAAATTTACAACTTGTATGATTGCTTTACCAATTTGAAATAATAGTGTTAAAAATAATCTAGTATATTCACGTATCCAGCGTTTACTGGAGTTCCTTTACCTGCGATCTTTTCTGTTGAGCTGATTAAAATATCAGACCAGATCCTTTGATCAATAAGGTTAACTGGATGAATTATGCCCTCCAGATTCGACCTGGATAGCTCAGTGGTAGAGCGTGGCGGCTTCAGCCAAGCGATCCCAGGTTCGAATCCTGGCCCGGACATTTTTCGTCCAGTTGGAAATTTACAACTTGTATGATTGCTTTACCAATTAGAAATAATTGTGTTAAAAATAATCTTGATATCAATAGCCTTAAATATTTTAGCTGCACTTTCGACCGTCAGAATGCGCTTTCCGATCTTGGGTTTAATGAGCCCGATTACGACGAAGTTTGCCTCATTCGACTTGATTTCGGTAGCCTTACAGATTTCAGTCATATTCGTATAGAACAGATTATTAATATTTCGGGCCCGGGCAACACCGGGCGGATTAGCTAGTTTAGAATATTTAAGTACAGACTACAAATATATCTATTTTAAGAAATTCTTATGCTAAATATTGCTTTTTATTTAATTTCAAAATAGCATATAAACTCACTGCATTCTAGATTTTCATGCAGTACCAAGTTTCGTGAAAGATGAGTTATAAACTCATGAATCAATAAGAATTAAAACTAATATTTACCATTCCTTATGCTTCGGCTCTAATTAATTATTTAAGCTTTTAATTTACCAGTTTATCAGTTTTCATAGAAAGCAATGTTTTATAATGATGTAAAATAATGAAAAAAATGTTTTATAATGTTTTAGATTTAATGCTTTTTCACATTCTGATGTGTATTATGAATACACACTATCAACAAGCATAAGTTCGCTAATTTATCTTGAATGTAGAGAAAGACGAATATGCTCTGAAAAATGTTATTTCTTTTAAATCGGAAGAAACAAATACTAAATTAAAGGACAGATTAAAAAGGATAAATGAATCTGAAATCTTGAAAGATATTTTAATTTGGAATTTATTGTCTAGAACTCAGATGTGATCTAAAATATGTAAATTTATTTGAAAACTGCTGAATTGAACACATAAAATTCCGGAAAATAATGTTTAATTTAAACAGGCTTTTATTGTCAAGAACAAATTTGAAGACATTGAAACTAGTAAACTGGTAATAAAAAAGCTTAGATAATTGGTAACAGCTGAAGAATTAAAAATGGTAAATATACAGGTTTCATTAAAATTTGAATCTTGTGGATTCATGAACACATAACTCTTCTTTTACTAAACCGACCCTACACGAAAATCTAGAATGCAATGAGTTCATATGTAATTTTTGCAATTAAATAGAAAGCTATATATTGCAAAATAATTTCTTAAAATAAATATATTAGTAGTATAAGGAAATGTATAGAACTATTCTAACGATGTACTATTTTCGTTACATAATTTTATTTTTAATGGAATACCTAAGAAATATATAAACGATGATTATTTTATATATATTTAGATTTAGATTAAATATGGTACTGAATTTTTATTCCGATTATAATTTACAACGTACTATTGAGATTTACAATGGTTCAAGGAAGTATTTTTTATTTTACAGTTGTTGCAGTTTATTCCTAATTAAGACATCAAACTGTTTTTTTAAATATATATTTATTGAAAATCAAAGACTTACAACTCTTATTGAAAACTTAAAATTAGGGAAACAGATAAAGTCGCAGTAATTGCATTTTATGTCGGCATACATTTTTTTCCTAGGGACGTAACGGAAAACAAATTGGTTTTGCTGAAGTATAAAAAACTGACTAAACGTGATAAAGTCATTTCAGTGTTATTGTGGAATGTTTTTAATTCTGGTGAATCATTGTAAAGATTGAGAACCTTCTTAGACTATTTGGTTTTTAATATTTGAATTCTCATTGATTTTAATTGGTAATTGTTTTATGAATTGAAAGTTGTGATGTAATCGTTGCAGTTTTGTTAACCACAATGAACATCTGTTAATGTGCATAAGTTTCTTATAAATCTTGACTTACAGGTGGACAATTCATCTTCAGAAAGTACTACCAACTTAACTTTTATTGTCCAAGAACAAAGCTAAAAACAAACTCGTTAAATTACGGCATACTTATCCAAAACTTTTTTAGCGACTAACCTGATTGGTGTAGGTTTTAATCTGAATAAACTATTATTTTTAAAGCCAAAATTTTAGTACAAACTAATATATATAAATAATATAAGTATGTATAAACTAATAGAATTCTAACCCTCTGAGCGTTTTGAAAAAGGGTAAAATTGTAATGTTGTTTTCTCTGTATTTTGTTTTAAATGCTAAAAAAATATGATTCTTTCAGCATTATAAATAAAATATAATTACAAATATGAATGTAACCCTTGAGAGTATTAATCATTCTTCAATGTTTTGAAAATTCATTAAATCTGTAGAATTATATTATCTTAAACATTTCATATATTGCAGTGAAACATGGAGTTTAGTGAACGGAAAATTACGTTCTACACGATTAGAGGGTTAAACATTTTGATCCCTTTGTAAAACATTTTTACTGTAACTTTTGATTATATTATTGTATCAGTTGAAATGGAATGACATATTTTATAATGTTGTAAAATAACGAAAAAGTTGGTATATAATGTTTAATTGTTAATGTGGTTGAAATTTTTGTTGTGCACATATCATAAAAGTTTGCTAATTTATCTTGAGTGTTCAGAAAGACAAATATGCTTTGAAAAGCGTTATTTCCTTTAAAATGGAAAAACCAACAAGACGCAGTTAAATAGCATAAAAGTCATAAACGAATCTGGACACTTAAAAAAAACCCAAAAATAATAAATGTTAGATATTTTAATTTGTATTTTATTGTCAAGAATTCAACTGTGAACTAAAACATGTAAATTTTTTTGAAAATTTCTAAATTGAATAGTTATTTTCCGAAAAATATTGTTTTTTTTTTAAAACCGATTTTTATTTTCATGAATACATCTCAAGGTATTAAAAGAGTTAAACTGGTAAATAACAATCTTAACTAATTGGTAACAACTGAAGCTTAAAATATGGTAAATATTTTGTTTTAATTAAAATTTGAATGTAGTTGATCCATGCGATTTTCAGATTATCAGATGTGAATTTTACTAGCAAATAGAAGATGAATTTTAAGAAAATGATTTCATGAAATAAACATATATATAGAATAACGATATCTATAGAATTTGTATAATAATGGCGTATTTTCGTTATATTATTTGATTCACAATATCCATATTTAAGAATTAATTAAATATTATTTGATTTTAATGATTTATATTGAGAATTAATATAATGTTGAGTTAATACACTGCTCAAAACAATTAAAGGATATTTGAAGTTTTATATAAAATAAAGATATAAACGAAATTTTTTTTGCCGAAAATAGAAGAAGAGAATCACAAATGCAAATTTTTCTGGTTTTCAAACTGTGGAGTATGCAAATTTTGAGTTCGACGTCAAAAACGTCGCTTCAGCGGCAGCGAATGAAATTTGACTTTCAACTGGATAAAAGAGAATGAAGACAAGGATGATCGGCATTCAGTGATTGCTTTGTTTAGATGAGTACGATGTCTCAGCGAAGTCATTTGACAGATTCAGAAGCTTGGAGAATTGTTGGTAGGTTAGAAGGGGGCCAAACTCAAGCCGAAGTAGCGCAAGCCATTGGAGTGTCACAAAGTGTCATTTCCAGGATCTGGAACCGTTTTTTGGAGAGTGGATGTGCAGGCCGAAGACCAGGGCAAGGTCGTAGACGGGCAACAACGCCCAATGAAGATCGGTATTTAGCGTTAACAGCTCGGAGACACCGAAACATGAACGTTACTCTTCTCCAACAACACCTTCGCTCGGCTACAGGCACCACGATTTCAACTCAGACTGTCCGAAACCGGCTCCATGCTGTAGGTCTGTATGCTCGCCGACCGATGGTATGTGTTAGATTAACATCAAGGCATCGTCGCGACCGCAGGGAGTGGGCAACCGAGCATGTCAACTGGAGGAGAAATGAATGGAGCAATATTCTGTTTTCTGACGAGTCCCGTTTTTCTGTGCATCCGGATAATAGGCGTATTTTCATCTGGAGGGACCGTGGCAGTAGGAATAATCCTGCGTTCGTGCACGAAAGTGTCAGATTTGGCGGTGGAGGAGTGTTGGTGTATGGTGGCATCTCCATTGACGGGCGCACTGACCTCTACATCATTCGAGATGGAGCTCTGACTGGTCGCCGATATAGAGATGAGATCCTCAGACCTATTGTAGTCCCTTACGCTGCAGCAATCGGAGATAACTTCATTTTAATGGACGATAACTGCAGGCCACATCGTGCAAACCTGGTAGAGGATTTCCTTTTCGAGGAAGGAATCGTTCGAATGGAATGGCCAGCGTGTTCTCCAGACATGAATCCAATCGAGCACGTTTGGGACGCTCTAGGAAGACGAGTTTCTGGCCGCCAACAACCCCCACAAACTCTCCAAGAACTGGAAAGAGCTCTTCTGGAAGAGTGGGGGAGAATACCCCAACTCGTCATTAATAGCCTCATTGAGTCCATGCCTCAAAGGTGTTCAACGTTGCTGGCCGCCCGTGGAAACCATACCCCCTACTGAAAATGATTTTCTTTGAAAAAAACACCATTTTTTATTTTTTTTTCTCATATGCACAAATTGTGTTTTTTCCTTTTGTACACAAATGCGCAATAAAATGCATTTTTTTCTGCCAAACATGTGTAATTTATTCTCATATAACCTACTATGTCTGTCGACCATGTATCAATCAGCTAAAAAGTTTCCCAGATACAAAATCGACCTAAAACTGCAATATCCTTTAATTGTTTTGAGCAGTGTATTTTGTTTTAATTTCTAATACACGATTCAAATTTGGAATGCTTCACGAATTTTTTTTTATTTTCATTTTTAAATGTTTTCAGCTTATTCAGAATTTTAAAAAAACATCAAATAGATTTTAATTTATTATTGATAATATATCTATTGGAAATTAAAGGCTTACAATGCTTATTCAAAGCTCAAAATTATGGAAAAAGATAAAGTCGCAGTTGAATTTTTTGTCGTCACGTACATTTTAAAACAGGGATCTAAAGAAATTATAGCTTACTTATCAAATAAAATAATATGTATGGTAGAATGCTCTTTACTCTCTCAGATTATCTTACAAAATATTTTAAAAAAATTGACAGAGTTCGCTATCTAATCACAGATCAAACAAATAAAAAATTTCCGAACGGTACATTGAGAGGAATAATAGGATTTAAAAATCGATCAGAAATTGATATTGGCATTCAACCAGTCACCATGCACGAAGTAAACATAGAGAAGATGGATTTCTCTTACCCGTATAAACTTTATTCTACTTTTTTTGTGACACGAAAAGCAGAATATAAACCACACATTTTTGGCATTTTACAAACATTTTCATTTCCACTTTGGATAGCTATCCTCTCAATTTTTATTTTAATATGTTTGGTATATTACATCACCTTGAAAAGAAGGTATACATTTGATAAAATTGTACTCCACGTTTTCGCGGTATTGTTAAGGCAGAGTTCTATTTTAAAACCATCATCAATGATAGAAAACTTGCTCGTCTTTTCGTGGATTGTAGGAGCAATGTTTCTTTGTTTATCTTGCGAATCCCTGTTCCTATCTTTCCTTTCATTCCCACCTATCAATCAAATTAAAGACGTGTCACAGTTGGCCAAGGCTGTTAAAAAAGGACACTATCACTGCGTAGTGTTGACTCAACATTCAGCTACTCTTGAATTGTTATTAATATCAAAACATGAAAATTTTAGAATAATTGGACAAGACATTAAGATGAATAACTTAACTAAAGAAAATACTATTCTAGATTTTTTTAATGATAAAAACAAACAAGATCTCGCTCTTCTATTAGATGCAGATGTCGTTGATTTTTTTACAGTAGGAAAGAAATTCGTATCTGAAGACCATTTTCTTGAAAGCATGGGTCCAATGACTGTCCGAAAAGACTTTTGTTGCAAAAAATTGATAGAAAAATTCGTTCATAGATTCATGGCTTCGGGATTGTATTTCAAATATAAGAATTATGCATCATTTTTAATTTGTTTGCCACTTCTACTGAAATACCAGGAAAAAGACACTAGTAAGAGAAAATTAACCCTTACAGATGTTGCTCCTGCGTTTATATTTTTAATAGTTGGACACATAATTTCTTTCTTAGTTCTTATCGTAAAAATATTGTCGAATCGTATGAAGAAAAATAAAACACGAAGAATGAGAATCTCATTCAAAGAAGATTCTATGTAATTGGCTTTGGAAATCCAACTGTAATTAATCTATTCTTATATTGCCAAATCTTGTTTAATTTTGAAGATGTTGTATGAAAATAATATAAAAATTTCATATAATTAGAATTGCACTGATTAGCATTGTGTATTTCATTCTGAGAATATCATATTGCATTAGATTTTTTTAAATTAATTGAAACTATTATTCAACGAGGATATTGTAGGATTAGTTCTTCAGCAAATGCCACATAATATTTAATTTCTTCTTGTATCGGATGTCTGTCGTAGTATATAGAGTGGAATGTTTTAATTCAACGGAGAGGCATTTACTTTTCCCCAGAAATAAATGCATCAACGCATAAATATTTAATTTCTTCTTGTGTCGGATGTCTGTCGTACTATGTAGAGATGAATCTTGTTTATTTTAACGGAGAGGCATTCACTTTTCTCCTGAAATAAATGCATCGCCGCATAAATATTTAAATTCTTCTTCTGTAGGATGTGTGTCGAATTATGAGAGATGAATCTTTTTATTTTAACGGAGAGGCATTTACTTTTCCCCAGAAATAAATGCATCGCCACATAAATATTTAATTTCTTCTTGTGTAGGATGTCTGTAGTATTATGTAGAGATGAATCTTGTTTATTTTAACAGAGAGGCATTTACTTTTCCCCAGAAATAAATGCATCGCCGCATAAATATTTAATTTCTTCTTGTATCGGATGTCTGTCGTAGTATGTAGAGATGAATCTTGTTTATTTTAACGGAGAGGAATTCACTGTTCCCCAGAAATAAATGCATCGCCGCATAAATATTTAAATTCTTCTTCTGTAGGATGTCTGTAGTATTATGTAGAGATGAATCTTGTTTATTTTAACGGAGAGGCATTTACTTTTCCCCAAAAATAAATGCATCGCCGCATAAATATTTAATTTCTTCTTGTATCGGATGTCTGTCTTAGTATGTAGAGTAGAATCTTTTAATTCAACGGAGAGGCATTTACTTTTCTCCAGAAATACATGCATCGTCGCATAAATATTTAAATTCTTCTTCTGTCGGATGTCCGTAGTATTATGTAGAGATGAATCTTGTTTATTTTAACGGAGAGGCATTTACTTTTCCCAAGAAATAAATGCATCGCCGCATAAATATTTAAATTCTTCTTCTGTCGGATGTCTGTAGTATTATGTAGAGATGAATCTTGTTTATTTTAACGGAGAGGCATTTACTTTTCTCCAGAAATAAATGCATCGCCGCATAAATATTTAATTTCCTCTTGTATCGGATCTCTGTCGTAGTATGTAGAGTGGAATCTTTTAATTCGACGGAGAGGCATTTACTTTTCTCCAGAAATAAATGCATCGCCGCATAAATATTTAGATTCTTCTTCTGTAGGATGTCTGTAGTATTATGTAGAGATGAATCTTGTTTATTTTAACGGAGAGGCTTTTACTTTTCCCCAAAAATAAATGCATCACCGCATAAATATTTAATTTCTTCTTGTATCGGATGTCTGTCTTAGTATGTACCCAACTAACACAGAACTTGCGGGCCACTGATGGCTACGTTAGCCTTGGCCCAAACTAGTAGATGAGGGGCCGCAATCGTTTACCGTAACGGCGAATTAAAAAAACTGTCACGCCTGCCACAAAGTGGCCGCAACAGAATTCGCCATAACTACATTAAGATGCCCATAATTGTGCCACAAGTGGTTAATCATAATTGATGGATAGCCTAAAACTGGCCACAGTTATACTTTAAGTGGCAATTATTAATGAAAACTAGCCACAGTTTGGCCATTAACGATCATCGTGAATAAAATCTAGCCAGAAGATCGCCACAGCCATGCCACCTGCGTTTGTTAAGAATAAAAGCTACCCCAAAGCTGGCCATAAATGTTAATTTATTGGTCATCATAAATGTAAACTAGCCTTAAGCCAGCCATCCACATACCATCAATGCTATTCATTAATGAATGCATGCCGTAAGCTAGCCACTTTGTTGCCATGAATGGGCATCATTAATGTATGCAAGCCGAAAGCTAGCCACTTCGTTGCTATCATTAATGAATGCAAGCCGAAAGCTAGCCACTTTGTTGCCATCAATGGTAATCATTAATGAATGCATGCCGAAAGCTAGCCACTTTGTTGCCATGAATGGGCATCATTAATGTATGCAAGCCGAAAGCTAGCCACTTCGTTGCCATCATTAATGAATGCAAGCCGAAATCTAGCCACTTTGTTGCCATCAATGGTAATCATTAATGAATGCATGCCGAAAGCTAGCCACTTTGTCGCCATCAATGGGCATCATTAATGAATGATAGCCCAAAGCTAGCCATATTCATGCCACTATTAGATATCATGAATGGAAGCTGGCCAAAATTATACTTTTTATGGTCCTCAAAAAAGTAAAGTTGAGCAAGAAAGGCCCATTTTTACTCCTTTGGCAGGGACAATTTTTTTTCCTTTTTTAAGTTATTTTAAACTTTAGAATCTAAATTTACTGGTCCATAATTTTTGTCTGAAAACTCTAAATATTTTATTCAAAAATTAAAAAAAAAAAAAAAAAAAATTAATCTATTGGAATATTTTTCTTAACAAGAGCTCATAACACCAACCTGACTTTTATTCATACATGTTTCACTTTATTATAATATTTTTCAGTTAAAAACTGCAATGGTGTTATAAGCACCCCATATTAAAAAGGTCAAAATACAATAAAATCGAAAGTGTTTCAGATCTTGTATAGAATACTTTCAATCTGGAAGCAATAATAATAATTTAAAAAAAAAAAGTGTCCCAATGGAGGCAAAAATTGGCCGTATCCACTCATCTCATTAGATCGGAATAAAAGGCCATATGGTTATGATTTATTTTTTAATGTTATTCTGAAAAAGTTGCAAAAGCCATAATTGTAATTAATAAAAAAAAAAGTTGATAACACAAGGTGTAAAATATATATTGAGCGTTAAATTACCAATGATGGTGAGAATACGAAAAAAAAACTAATTTTCTTCAATTTTTAATTAAATTATAGGTTTAAACATTCTATTCAAAGGAGTAAATTTTTAAGTAGTTTCAATTTATGTTTCTTCAAGCTAATTCACCAGGTGGATTGTCCAGCCAGAATTTCCATTGAAAATTGTTATCTAATGATTATATTCAACATCCCTTTTTCGAAGCAAATAAAAAATGCATAATGTTAAATGAGATACCATATGAAAGGATTTTCGAGCGACTTCTGACATAGTACACTCACATTTCTTTAAAACATGTATTTTGGTTAAAATTGCAAGTAAGAACTTAAATAGGCATTGTTTTCAGAAATGAAATGAAAGTTTTTCCTCAAATTACTGTTGCCACAAAAATTAAATTCCACAACAATGATTATAAAAAAAATGTTCAATAAAGATAAAGTGGACATGGTTGCTGCATGGGTTTATTTTATATTTATGATAAAAAAGCAAAATTTAAATTCAAATGCTCAATTTTTTTTTTCTAAACATTATGTCACCCTCTAATGTAGTTAAAATACAATTTATATATATATATATATATATATATATATATATATATATATATATATATATATATATATATATATATATATATCGCTCTTGATATTTTCAGTCAGTTTTTACTGTAAAATGTGAAAGAATAAATTGGATTATATTCTGGCTTTATTTTTTTTTTTAGAAGTTTAAACATGCATATAAAAAATATTAGGCTGCAGTGTGAAATCTTCACACAGGCCCACTAGTATATATTATTTCTGTTATCAACATCCCCTTTTCTCAGAAAATATGAAATGCAAAACAATGAACGAGATGCCATAAGAAAGGATTTTGAACCAGCTTCTGACATACTGCACTCACATCTCGATAAAACATATTTTTTGATTAAAAATTGCTGTAAATTAAAAATTAAATCTGCATTGTTTTCATAAAAGAAATGAAAGGCTTTCCTCAAATTAGTGTGGCCACAAAAATAAAATACCACATTATATAATGCTTAAAATGATTATAAAAAATAAATACTACAAAAAAGATAAAGTGGGACATAGTTGCTGCACGGGTTTATTTTATATTTATGACTAAAAAGCAAAATTGAAATGCTCAATTTATTTTTCTTTGTCCCATGTTTTTTCCGAAACTGATGTCATCCTCTAAAGCAGTTAATTAACTATATATATATATATATATATTTGTCTTTGCTATGCTCGATCAGTTTTTACTGTAACTGTGATGGAATAAACGAGATGATATTCTGGCTCGACTAATGTTGTTTGAAGATAGTTTCAGTCCTTAATTTTCCTTTACAAGTTTAAACCTGCATCTAAAGAGTATTAGATATTGCTAAAAAGTATTAGACTGCAGTGTGAAATCTTCGCATGGGTCCACTGGTGCTTTTATAATACAATTTCTTACCTGGATGTTTCTTCCAATTATCCAGCTTGAAAATAAAACAAAAACGCAGGAACTCTATTTTATAAAATTGGTAAAATGTTGACATTACTGATCATTGAAATTTAAGAATTTTTTTTAATGATGTAACTATACATATATGTAAATTAGGTCCGTTCAAAAAATGTCATTTCACTATCTTCATCTCTTTGGCATATAATATCAGAAAAATGTAGCAGTATTCCTATAAAGTAATGTTTTAGTCTGTTAAGGACTCTTCCCCCCTTATACACATCATAGAACAAAATTTCAATGTATATATATTTACAAAATATTACTAATTGACAGAAAGCCAATTGTCACTATTTTCCTTCTTATGTAATCTTAAAATTTCTCTTATTAAATAAGTTTAATATTTTTTCAAAATAGTAGTGGCAGTTGATCTTCTAGAACACGGCAGGTTCACCATTCATACACTAAATCTTTTGTTTGTTTTTTTAAATGGACTAAACATTACTCATAAATAATAATATATCATTGTTTTTATTTTTTAAAGATTAGCAAGTAATGAGTACTGATTTTTTTTAAAAATATATTACCAATAAAGAAATCTTTAAAATATTTTTCCTTCCAGCAGGAGGTATGTGACTTTTTGACTAACAAAATTTCAAACTGATTCATACAATATTATGTACATTAAAATTTTAATCTCAACTTTTAATGAGATTATGATGAAATTTTTATTAAAATTTTCAAAAGTTTTTATACAGCAAATTATTTTTAATACCTGATCTCCAAGCAATGCTAATTTATAATCAACCAACAAAAACAGTTTATCAGGCTGTCAGTTTTTAAAATATAGCCTACATAAAACACTTTTATTGAATTATATCTTAACCTGTAAAAAGAAGGGGGAATGTTCTTAGAATGAGAAAGAAGGGGAAAATATATAGTACATCCTTTTTAACAACATCACTTGCATAAATAAATATATATATTTAAAAACACTAGAACTGAATGCTTTTTTTTCATATAAATTTTATTTTTCACAACAAATGTAAAACAAACCAACCAGAAAACATTTATTTATGTATTTACAAGATGCTCAAAATTTATCAGAAATATTTTACAAGAAAATTTAATCCTGTTACAATTAAATTTCTGATGGTTCTTAATTTAAGTTGATAAACAAGAGCTGAAAATCTACAGTCATCTTCACAGAGAACTTTTTTCTTTCCAGATTTTTATTCTTCTTCTTCTGAAAAACAAAAAATAAATTTTACAAAACAAAATTAAAATGCCTTACTTTAAAACACCACTTATTAATTAGCCATTTATAAATATAATCGGAACAGAAATAATAATTTAAAAAAACTATTTACAAAAAGCTTTGTAGTTCAAGTTATTTGTACACAATGAAACTATTTTATTGCAGTATACCTATATTTGCTTTTAACAAAAACTCATGAAAGGGCAGCGTTGTCAAATGACGCCTAATTCTTTTTTTTTTTTTCTAGGAGCGAAACTGCATTTCATGGTGGCAATTTTATGTTATATCATATTCTCTCATTTCGTTTTGCAACCATGTTAACAATAATATTATTTCTATTTTTATGTGTTAAGAGCAGGGGGGGGGGGCTGTATATATTAAATACTTTATCTCTGTGTTAATCACTAAAACAAAATAAAAACAGGCTTTCTATAAATTCTTTCTAATAACTTCAAATATATAAATTCATATTCTTTACATATGATGTATGGGTGCTCTTTCTTTCATTTCATAAAAGTCGAATTGCTCACTTTGTCAATGTTTCTAGAATTTGTATTGCTAGAAACCAGCAGTTCTTTATTTTCTCCACTTTATATTTTCACATAACATTTCCTTCAAAATGGCTTTGTAAAGTAGGAAAATACATTGTGTACCTCCAAGCTATAAATCTGATATTATCACTCATAAAACAATAGCATTTCAATTCTCACCGTAATTTAGTTCAAAATAAGGAAAAGCAATTTTTCAACTTTTCCCCGTCAAAGTTAAAAAAGTAAAATTTAATTCAAAGTTTCCGGTTTGAATCGTATTAAAATTAGGTGGGATATAATATATCCCACCTAATTTTAATACGATTATTATTTTAATACGATATATCCCACCACGCCTCAAAGGGTTAAAAGACAATAAAGAAAAAATGAAGTTACTTTGACACAGGGTTGGGTTTCTTCCGGAAGAAACTGGAAAAAACCGGAAGAAATGGAAAAAACTGGAAGAAACCAACAGAAAACAAAACAGATGCTCAAAATTAAAATATATTAACTATATAAAAGAATTAAATTCAAAACCTAATTATATGAAATTTTAATTGGAAATTTTAATTAATATTAAAAATATTATTTATGGAAAAATAAGTTATTTTTTAATAACAAACTTCAGGTTCAGCAGGTATTTACAGGTTATGTTTTTTACAACTTTAGAGGTAGGGGGATATTTTTTTATTGTTTATATAATTTCTGTAAAAAAAAAAAACCTACCAATTCTTTATTTATCATATAAAAATGCAATATTTTAAAAACTATTGTGCAAAACTTAAAACAAACAAATTTGTAATTATGTATACTAGCATGCTGATTTAAAAGATAAATGTTCTAAAAATAAACTCTACAGGGATAAGAATTTTTTTCATCTTTTGCATTCATCCATTCTAAGTTGAGAAATTGATTGCAGCATCTTAAAGCTAAATTACTTCTGTTTTGTTATACAATGTTGCACTGTAGTAAGGAAAATGGAGATTTTAATGAAATCCTTCAATGCAGTAATTACTGTATATTAGTTTCCTTAATAAAATGGGCGTAAATTCAAAGCACTGTCTTTTATTTAAAAGAGTTTCATTCTACAATAGGTAAATGATCCACATACTATTTACTACTGGTTACAGAAGTTTAAATTATATATATAAAAAAAAAATTGTGCCTCTTTTGAATTGAATTACATTTAATTGATTTTGTGTATTTTGGATAAATTTATTTGGTACATTTCTGTTATACCAACACCATTGTCATCACCAAGTGCAATAATTGGCACAAAATGAAATTCATGTGAAAGGATTCAATTGGAAAAAAAAAATGTTGGCACAAAATTGAGCATTTAAAAATATAACATTTGAAAATTACAGACTTTCACGAACTATTTTATTAAATCGACACGAATATAGACTTAAAATAAAAGAACAAATAAATATTATATGATAAATTAATAAAATTAACTCAATTTAAACTACAGGCATAGCATTGTAAATGTCTCTTAGCATTGCAGTAAGCATTTCACTTTTTGAATGAAGACGTTCATACTTTTTTTTTGAATAAAAACTTTTTTTATGTATCCAAAGTCCTGAAACAATTTTATTGCAGCGTCCTCATCATCTGGTAACTGCCAAATGGTAAAATCCACATTAGTGTCAACAATAAATATAAGTTACTACTTAATATTAAATATTTTCTATTTGAAAAATAGCAAATTAAGATGTTTTGCGAGGTTACAGAGTAAATTAAGTAATAACAAGTTGGAAATTGTACGTCAAACGTTACAAACGAGGTGCGTTCGTACGCACGTTTTAGAATTAAATTCATGATATCCCGTGCGTAGAACGGGTTAAACAGCTAGTTAAGTATATATTTTATGACACTGTTCATACAAATATCTTAACTAGTTATATAAATATTCAGATATATATGTATCAGCTAGTTATATAAATATTCAGATCTTGATGATTTTTAATTCTGTGAAATGAATTATATCGTCTGCAGATTAATTTCTGTAATAAAATAAGTATCTCGGTCGCTTGACAATTTAACATCCATCGGAAGCTCCTCTAACAAGAAAGCACCGATTAAAAAAAAAATCAAATTTCTTAATAAATATTTTTATTAATATCTCCTAAAGTTTTGATTCGATTTTAATAAAATTTGAAATGTCTCGACAAAATTCTGCAAAGATAATATATTTTTAATTGCAAACCATTTGGTTGGGTAGTTTTTGCGTTGTTATATGCGGACAGACAGACAGACAGACGGACGGACGGACGGACAGACAGACGGACGGACCAAGCGACGACTATAGGTGCTACGTATTTATATAATTACGAACGCACCTAAAAAGTGTCCTGTTCAATAAATAGCAAATCACAATGTTTGGCACGGTTTGCAATAAAAATATTTACACGTTCAGGGTTGAAATAAATAGCACATTAGCATACATTTTGGCATGGTGTTAGAAAAGTCCCATTTATTTTATTCAGGTACACAATGATTGGAAAGCTTTAGACAGGTGTGTGATCTTGGCTAAAAAACTGGTGTAATTATCAATTTATCATGCATAATTAAATTTTTATAAGTCCAATTAAATTTATGTAAGGTTATCTATTAGAAAATACATTTATTTTTATTGTATTTTACAAAGTTGTAACTTATATGGTAAATTCTTAAAGAAAAACACTTTCTTCCATTTTTTCCACTTGGAAGAAACCTATTTCTTCCAGCCGGTTTTTTCTACTTTGGAAGAAACTTGCCAACCCTGCTTTGACACATCATAGACAATCTCTGACAAACAGATTTTTCCATTTTAATTTTGTTTTTTTAACAGTTAAAACTGTTTTGGCCAATAATTGAAAATTTTTTAGTAGCATTTGGGGACTCGTGAAAATCGGGGACCCTGGGCCCGTGCCCCGAATGCCCTGCCCATGACAGATATATAAATTTCTCTATTTTTGGCCGTAATCGATTGACAAATTTAGCAATTTTTCTCATGCGATCAATGGAAGAATTTCGCTATTTTTCCCCTTGACTGACTGAATAGTTTCGTGATTTTTCCCGCAGCTGACTGATGAATTTCAGAATATTTTCCTGCTACCAATTGCCGAATTGTGCAGGGAGGGAGCTTTTGCGACAAATAAGCAAATTTCCTGATTTTTTTTCCTACAACAAACTGCCGAATTTCGAGATTTTTGAATTTTGTAATTTTTCTTGCGACCAAGTGACAAATTTTGTGATATTTTACTGTGACGGATAGACGAATCTTGCGATATTTTCTCACGACCGATAGATGATTTTTGTGATATTTTCCCGCTACATTTTGGTGAAACTCGCGAAAGCAAATTCTTGCGAATCCACAATAATCAGGGCACATTTCCAGCTATATAAAAACGGGCAGGGTGCATTTACAACTATAAAAAATGGGCAGGGTGCTGCGCCCTCCCGAAAACGTCTAGGGGAAACACTAATTACTCCAATACAAATATTGCCACAGTTATTTTATTCTAAAAACTTGATATTTGAGTAATTTTAATTAATTTTCAGCAGTGAAATTAACTCGAAATTATTGAATAACAAACATGTGAATTTTTACATTGCTATCTAAGCGTAACCAAGCTTCGAGGCTCGAACATTTTTCACACTGTCAGTTTTACGCTTAGTTAGCAATGAAAAAAAATCACCATTTTTATTACTTGATATTTGATTTAAAGGAAAATTTAAAAACATGGATTTGAGCCTTCAGCTCTTCTCCAGAATCTCACATTTGCAAAATATTTTGGGCAAAACATAAGAATGTTTTAAAAATACCTTGAATTTAAATATCATTTTTTAAAGTTTCTTAAGAAAAAAGGGTCAAAGAAAGTATTAAAGAAGGTCCCTTTCTCCAAAGAATCTGCTTTATTTTTAATTTGTTAAAAATTATACACATATAATCAAAATCCAAATTAATTTATATGACAACATATTAAAAAAAATCCTTAATTTAGAGGTCAGAAGATTAAATAATTTTATCACCTTCTCCCTTCCTCTTCTACATACATAGCATAAATTTAAAAAAATTATTTAGCATAAATCTGTGTAATCTTTATTATTGTCAAAGTTCATGAAAGTCAAAAACCCTGTTAACAAAAATTATTTGACACATTTCTGCAAAACTTTAAAAAATACTCAATCTTTTTCTATTAAATTTTACATTTCAAAAATTTAAATTAATTTAATTTTTATTAAATGTAAGTCCAGATTAGATGCACTATATTTCCAGAAGTGTCACAATAATCACAAAACTGAATCATCACTCTTGAAACAAATATTAAAACATTTAAAGCAAACATTTTCTAAGCACGTGAGCTGTAGCATCAAAATTTTGAGTAATTTGAAGGACCCATTGTACAAGATGTTTACATTTCATGAAACTCTGCTAAACTGTTTTAGCAAACTGTAAAATAACAATTTTGAATAAAATAATTTTAATAAAAATGAACAATTCCTATGCAATTGGTAATAGACGAAGATTTTTTTATGATAACTTTTTGAATACAGTTTTGTTAAAATATTACAATTTAACTAAATTTTAATATGAAAAAGTTTACAAAATGATTTTTTGGCCATTTAAAAGATATCGCCAAATTTATCAGCCAATCGTGGTAAAAAATCTTAAAATTAGTCATTGGATTGTCGGGGGGAAAAAAAAAATCTCAAAATTCTACAATCAGTCACAGGAAAAAAAATCACGAAACTCGTTAGTCGATCGTGAAAAAAATCTTTAAATTCTTCAGGCGCTTGAGAAAAGAAAATATGAAATTCAGAGTTTCCCCCAGACAGTTTCAGAAGGGTGCTGCACCCTGCCTGCCCTTTGGTTAACAAAATAGCACCCCTCTTGTCCCTCATAAAAAGAATTAGCACCCTTCTTGCCCCCTCCAGTAAAATAATTAGCACCCTTCTTGCCCTTAGTAAAAAATGTGCCCTTTCTCCTTTTTGCCTTAAAAATTTGCTTTCATAGTAAAAACTGACTCAATGTTGTCTTAAAAAGAGTGTTTTGACTTTGAAATATCAAAAGTGGTTTAAAAATCAAAAGAATACATCTAACAATTAAAAAAAGTGTCTTTAAGAATCTGAAAAGTGCCCTCAAAATTCCAAAAAGTGCCCTTAAGAATAAAAAAGTGCCCTTTTCTCACCAGCAGCACCCTGCCCCTTTTTAAACTTGGGGGAAACTCTGTGAAATTCGTCAGTGGATTGTCGGAAAAAATCGAGAAATTCTTCAACCAGTCACGGTAAATAAATCGCAAAAATCGTTCACTGGTAGCAAGAAAAAATTATGAAATGCACCTGTCAATCAAGGGTAAAATCTAAAAAACATTGTGAAATTCATCAGTCTATCGAGAAGAAAATCACAGAATTCTTCAATCAGTCATGGGAAAAAATCACAAAATTCTTCAATAAGTCGTAGAAGAAAAAAATCTTGAAACTTTTGCCATTTGCCCTGTGGCGATTAAAATATTGTCATTGATTGCCTGCCACCCCTGTGCGGTCACTTCCCAGTTACAAATTCCATTGCAATCCTTGAGTGACTGACGAATTTTAAGATTTTTTCTCCCAAGAATGTGTTAAGAATTTTGCGACCCCCCCCCTCCATTTGTTTGACGAATAGCACAATTTTTTTCACCCCTGACGATCGAATTTCATGATAATTTCACTTGACCGACTGGCAAATTTTGCAGGTTTGTTAAATGATCGATCGGCGAATTGCACGATTTTTTTTCCCTGATCAACTGACAAGTTTCACCTCGTGAACGACAGAAGAATTTGGGGATTTTTTTTCTTAGGATTGACTGACAAATTTCTCAAATTTTCCCTGCTACCCGATTGACGAATTTCACGCTTTTTTCCCTTCCTATCAATTGGCTAATTGTTCAGTTTTTTCTTGCGGCCAATCAGCAAATTTACGTGTTTTTTCCCTGCAGCTTACTAGCGAAATTTGCGGGGGGTTTTCATGCGACCGACTAAAAAATTTCCAGACTTCAAGATTTTTTTCATACAATTGATTAACAAATTTAGCTATATTCTCCTGCAACCAATTGACGATCATTGCAATATTCTTCCCGCATCTAACTGACAAAATTTACGGTTTTTTTTTTTTTCCTGACCGACTGACGAATTTCGAGATTTTTTTCCCTATGACCGATCTATACGAAAAAAAGGCATTCTGGTATTGAAAAAGAAACAAATTCTGCAATTCCAGTATATAACTGGAGCACAATCACCCCTGACAAATAATCCATGAACATATTCTAAAAAAATTAATGTGATAGACTTTCTGATTTTAAGGAAATTTTCCTGAATTTTGACTTCTTCCCTATTTTTATCATGAACACTTCGCTGGTATAAAACTCTGATTTATACAAAAATATGTTTCTATATGATTATACTTTATCTAGAAAATTTGAAACAGCAGTCAGTACTTTAATAAGTGGCCATTAATGAAACCGAGTGTACCGGTCACTGGCTACTAATCCGATTTCCCAGTTTTCACCTATATTGATCGGTTGTGAGAAAAAATGGTGAAATTCGCCAGTCGATCGAGTGAAAAATCTCAAATATTGTGAAATTTGTTAATTGGTCGTGAAAAAAAATTCCATTTGTCAGTCGGTCGCAAAATTAGTCAATTGGTCATGGGAAAATATCGCAAAATTCTATTGATAAGTGGGGATAATAAACAAACCAGTTCAAAATATATCTTTTGAACAGGATGCAAGAGTGCTCTTTTGGAGAACAGTGTGACTGTTTTAAAAATATTTCCATCCGGCTACGCTTTAGTTCTAGAGTCAACACTATATTCATTACTAATAAAAAATTTGAAATATCATGTACAGTGAAGTTGCTACAAAAAATATTACTAATAACATGTATTCAGTAACAAAAGAAAATCCCATGGGCCTCCGCTTGGATATAAATCTGTTAGAAAAGTTCTAAAAGCTGGACTTATAACTATGTATGGACCAAATTTCCAGACTTTTCCTCTATAAAGGTGATATCTCAAAATATATCTTTTGTATAGTTATTGACAGAACTGTAAATTCTTTGTCAATGCGACAGTTTTAAAAATAAATCTTAACCCGAAATAACGTGTTTTTGGTGTGTATGTGTCAGTGCTTTATGAAACGTCTTTTGCATTTCTATAAAAGATGAAATTGCGCTCCTATATATACATATACAAGGACATCTCCCTGTTTTTTTTTTTTTTCAAATTCCCACAGAACATTTTTGATCAGCTGAAGATTCGTTGCAGAACATTGTAAAATATTCTGCTTTGGGGCACAACATATTTTGAGTGATTATTATTGCAGACCCATGAAAAAAGCAATTTTAATATTGTTTCCGGCTGTTCACTCAACAACATTAAATGACTGGGGTTTTTTTCCAAGGAAAAAAATAATAATAAACACGAATGCTTCGTATACACTGTACTGGTAGATATGATAAACTATGGCTGCCGAAGGCAGTCGTACTTCACCGCCGATTCCAGGCTCTCGTGAGCCTATACGAGGTCACTACCAAAAAGGGCCGGTTTACCCGGACACCTCTAAGGTGGTGCTCTTCGGCCAGGGGAGAAGCAGGGGCTTAAGCCTCTTGCGCTTCATCACCATTTTCCAAATGAATGACGACAGAGGTCGCTGTGATGATACGGTGGAGCCTAGAGCTCCCATACTACAGACTGAATCATATCACCATTTAATAACCCAACAGACCAAAAACCAAGCTAAAAACGGTTAGCTTACCATACTAGTGGACGGCGAGTGACAGTAACAGGGACGGCAAACACCTGCTCAGGCGGTTTCCTAATGCTGAGCTGGGTTGCAATATGGCGGTTATTTTGGGAAACAGAATGGATATGCATCAGCTCCCCTTATAGGAGCCGAAACTCAGAGGACACCACCCCAACACACTTGGGCGGAATGCGGAAGTGAACAACGGCTCCGTAGCCAGGATCCCATAAGGGAAACAGAGTCCTCAGCCAATGTTGAACACTCCCATGACCCATTAATGTAACCACATCTTCAGATTATCAAATGCCGCACTGGTAGATATAGGTAAAATTTTATTTTTAAACATGTATAAGCCCAAAATTGTGGTATTTGTTAAATATTTTTTTCACATATACAATTTTTTTAATGAATGAAAATTAAACAGTTATATTTTGGATACTAAATAAAAATACTAGGAAAAGTTCTTTTCAGCATAAAAAATTATAATATGCCACAGTTATTTTATTGTAAAAATTTGATATTTGAGTAATTTTAATTATTTTTTCAATTAATTTTCAGCAGTGAAATTCACATGAAATTACTGAATAATAAACATGCGAATTTTTACATTGCTAACTAAGCGTAACCAAACTTCCAGGCTTGGACATTTTTCACTCTGTCGGTTTTATGCTTAGTTAGCAATGTAAAAATCCACATGTTTATGATTTGATATTTGATTTAAATCAAAAATTTATAAAACATAAATTTGAGCTTTCAACCCCTCTCCAGAATCTTACATTTGCAAAATAATTTTGGGCAAAACATAAGAATATTTTCAAAATACCTTAAATTTAAAAAATGATTTTTTGGTCACTTAAAAGATATCATTTAACAGCTTTTTTTATTATAGTTTTAATGATGTATTGAGTATTCTTCAATTCTATAAATTACATGAATTAAATAACTTCTTTATGAAACATGTAATTTGTGTACTCATTTTATATATTCCTTTGTAATTAATTTTAAATCAAGGTGACAAGAATATTTTTGTCTTAAAAGTTTTAAATCAAAGTTAACAATGACTTAATTATATTTTCCCATATATAAAACACAGTAAAAACTCTATAAAACTCACACAAGAGATAGAAATGAAGATTTCCTTTTAAACAACATTTTAATAAATCATTTTGAAAAACTTGCTTTCTAAAATTATGTTACATATGTAAGTTGAAACTCACCAGAAAAATTTAAGTATGTGATGTGCATAATACAAAATTTTATTAAAGTAAAACAAAAAAACCTTTTATTTACTATTTTTCCTGTCAGTTTTCTTTCTTTTGTAATGTATAATGAATTTTGAATTCAAACACACCTTACCCTGCACATGTTAAAATTTCTGCACTATAATATCAAAATTAGGCAAACTGAAGCAAACATTACTGCACACACACTCAAGTGAAAAACAGAACTAATAGTATCAGTACATACATGATCATGTACAAAATTTAAAAAAAAAAAATACTTGGTAAAATTGTGAACACCAGATAAAAAGTGGCAATGTATGTAATGAATAATTATTTTAATGTTCAACTGGAGTCAACAATTAAACTTAAGTTTTAATTACTTTGAATATATTGGCATATTATATATTAAAAATGCATTTTATTTTAGCCCTCTTCTCGCTTTTTATATTTGTATCATGATTTCTCCACATTTTTGTATCAATCTCTAAAACACACAGCTTTCATTTTTAAACATTGATATTGATTTTCTATGAAAATTTGAAAAGAGCCATGCTTATGAGAAACTAGAGCTGTACCAAGTACTTGGTATATACTCGTTAATCAGCCATATTTCAGCCGAGTAGTTGCAAGAATTTCATTTTTTAAGCATATTTAAAGACAATAAGTGATCTATGAAAAGTTATTTGAATATAAATGTATAATATATGCCATATTTCATAAAAACTATTTACTCGGTGCATAAAAAAATTATCTATAACACATAGAAACAGATAAAGAAAAAAACCTCATGCAAAATTAAAGTTTAGTTTTATATTAAAAAAAAAAAGTCATTTTTAGAACTGTTGGAAAAGACTATGATTTTGGATAAAGAAGCAGTGTGTAGAAACAGAAAATACAGTAAATGCAAAAAATTAATAATTAAAAAAAAAATTAATAATTAAATGGGCATTTCTTTTATTATTGTAAATTTCGCCTGCCTCAGAAAAAATGTTTTCACTGCGAGCACAAAATAACATTTTAGCTGTACATTATGAAAAAGTGAAAAGTAACTGTAAAGCCAATACCCTTTTTTGATACTTTCTTATTATAGCGGCCTCCACAATTACAGTTATATACTAAGGTTTCAGCCAGTTCGGATTTCACCAAGATCATCGAAAAACTTATATATGTATCATATATACACATATTACTCCAAACACCCATATACATCATTATATACATATTATTTATGTCTTATATGTCATATTACATCAAATATGATTTATGGACATGTCATATGTATACATCATGAAAGTAATGATTTAAAGTAATAATAGATCATATTATAATGTCATACATGCTCAGTGATGCAAGGGATGTGCTATTGCGCATCATTTAAGCAAAAAATTGGAGAAAAGATGCATAAAAAAAATTGTTGATGGGTCCTTTAGGATGTGTAATTTCCCCCCTTTAAAAATCTCAAAAGTGGCATATTTTGTATTAAATATGCAGAATCTGTCTTATTTATAAAAGGATGACCCACTTTTGTAAAAAAAAAAAAAGACCCAGTTTTTTGGAAGTGTTTGGGTCCCAAGGACTCCTGATTTCAAAAATCTACCGGCATGCCTGATGATTTATAATTTGGTGATAAATCTTGGTCGCTTGTCGATTCATCCCCAGGGGCCGCTATTATACAAAAAGTAAAAGTAAAGGTTAAGGAATAAGTAAAAGGAAAAGTAAAGGTTATTTTTGTGAAATTTATTATATTTTTGTGAAAAATAACATTTTGTAGCGAAAGTTGAAATCCAGTTACTCAAATTCAAACCAAGATTTTATTAATAAAAACTTTTTTGCTGACATTTTCCTCTCTGGTGAATTTGTTTGTTTACAAATTACACACTTTAAAATTAAAATGACGCAAAAAATAATTATTAAATAATAAGTTTTTATGGAATAGAATTTTGTGAAAGGACCTATTTTATTAAAAGGAATTTTGTGAAAGGCCCTGTTTTATTATATAAAGAATTTTGTAAAGGACCCATTTTATCAAATTGATTTTTGTGAAGGGATCCATTTTATACAATGTACATGTTAAAAAAAAACAGTTTGAATAAATGGCTGACTGCATGTAAAGAAGAAAAATATTTTAATAGCTTTTTTTTTTTCTATAACTTTTAAGAGTAAAAAATAAGTACATTCTAGCTGTAAAAAAAGGTTAAAAAGTGTAAATTTTACACTTAAAGTGCAAAGGTTGGAAAGCTTTGTAAAGAGCTTTAACGTTTACCAACTGTATGCAGCTAAAATACAAGAGTACACTTCTATTTTATGAATGTGTGAAATTAAATTTACTAATGTAAATTGATCAATACAGACAAAATTTGCAGCCTATTTAGGGGACCATCCCAAAATTCTTCCGAGTAAAGCAGGTCCCTTCACAATATACCTTTTAATAAACAGGATCTCTTCCCATTTTTTTTAAATAACACAGGCACCTTAAAAAAAATTGAGTTTTAAAAAGGAAGAAGTCTTTAAAGACAAATTTGTTTTTTGGTTCAAATTGAAGTAACTAAATTTCATATTCATTACAAAATGTTATCTTTCACAAAAAAAAAAAGAAAAAAAAAGAATAAATTTCACACAAATAACTTTTACTTTTTTCAAAATGGGCCCTAAGATAAAAGCCCTGCATTACAAACTGAGTAAATTGACAACTTACGTTTGCTTGAATGCCAAACGATTTTATGCTGCATAGTCATCTTTTCTACACCATCTATCTCTGCTGCCATCTCTGAACTGCGCCACCACAGTCTCCTGAAAAACATGAAAATAAATTGTAATAGGTTGCAATATTAAGCATTTATCATATTCAACTAGAAAATTAAAAAGAAAAAGTACAACTGATTAATGTATATAGCTGATGCCAGTGAATCATTTTCTTCTTCTTTTAAATCAAAACTTATTTCAACATGCACACACACATAATTTGCATTAAATAAAATGGCATCTTATCTAAATATTGCTATGGGGAGGAAAAGAAAAAAAAATTACTGAATCAGCCACACCAGCAGAAGTGCTGTGCACTTAGACTGTTTTAAATTTTTACACGCATATGCACTATAGCGCTTTTTACTGAAATTATGGTACTGAAAAAGAAAAACACTGCAGAACATAATATAAAAGATGGAGATAAATTATAATTCTAGGAAAGTAATTAAGGAAGATAATTGATACAATGTTTGGTACTTTTCGGTTAGCCGGACACCAGTGATATATATATACATGTATGTACTTGTACACATCATTGGCACCTGGCTAACCGAAAAGTACCCAATGTTTTATTTAACATAAAATTAAAAGTGTAATATCAGACAGGCTCTCTCCTCTTAATATTTTGGATGGGTGTAAAAAAAAAAAAAAAAAAAAAAAAAATGTAACAGTATAGTATAACAGTGTGCAACTATTTTGGATTCCAAGAAAGAAATTGCATGCTTTGAGAGTATGTTGTCACAAACACAGAAAGAAAATTTCAGACTCGGGGGAGATGAGGTTAAAAAAAAAAAAATACTTACAAAGGCTTAAAACAAGTTTTAAAAAGGAAGACGTCCTTAAAGACAAATTTGTTTTTGCATGAGGGGTAAGGGACGATGCAATACTTTGAAACAAAAAAAGGTACATTTCGGTTAGCCGGGTGCCAGTGATATATATCAACATATATAAATACATAATGTATATACCTATATATGTATATACATACATATATGTACATAAATATATGTATGTATATATATGTATATGCAGACATATGTGTATATACATAGATATGTGTATATATACAATACTTGTATATATATCACTGGTGCCCGGCTAACCGAAATGTACCCAAACAAATTATGTGCTTTCATTAGGAAAAAAAAAACCCATTAAAAATTAATCTGGTTTGTTATTAAAAAAATATTTACAACATGAAAATATATTAAAAGCAACTGTTTATAAAAAGTTTGGGTCCTTTTCTGTTATACCAACACCATTGTCGCTAAGCGTAATAATCGGCACAAAAGGAAATTCACATGAAACGAATCATTTGAAAACAAAAATAACATTGTTGGCATGAATTTAAGCACTTAAAAATAAAACGTTTGAAAATTGCAATACAAATATGCACTTAAAATAAAAGAATAAATAAATATTACATAAGGTAATAAAATAAAACTCTATTTAAACTACAGGCTTGAAATTATAAATGTCTCTTAGGATTGCTGTAAACATTTCATTTTTTTAATGAAGATGTTTATGAGTTTTTTTGATAAAAACTTGTTTTTTATGTATCTAAAGTCCTAAAACAATTTTATTGCCGCTTCTACATCATCAAGTAACAGCTTAATGGTAAAATTCATTTCAGTGTCAATAATAAAGGCAAGTTATAATTTAATAAATATTTTCTATTTGAAAAGTAGCAAGTTAAGATGTTTTATGAGGTTACGATTAAATAATAATATAAAAGATTCACGTTCAATAAATAGTCCAATCAGAATGTTTGGTACAGTTTGCAATAAAAAATTCTTTACATTGTTCTGCTGTAAACATTTCATTTTTTAAATGAAGATGTTTATGAGTTTTTTTGATAAAAACTTTTTTTTATGTATCTAAAGTCCTAAAACAATTTTATTGCCGCTTCTACATCATCAAGTAACAGCTTAATGGTAAAATTCATTTCAGTGTCAATAATAAATGCAAGTTATAATTTAATAAATATTTTCTATTTGAAAAGTAGCAAGTTAAGATGTTTTATGAGGTTACGATTAAATAATAATAAAAATAAAAGATTCACGTTCAATAAATAGTACAATCAGAATGTTTGGTACAGTTTGCAATAAAAAATTCTTTACACGGTTAGGGTAGAAATAAATGGCAGATTAGCGTATATTTTGGCATGTGTTGGTATAACAGAAAAGTACCAAGTTGTGTTCCTATTACACTCTGATAAGTGGAATTTAAAAATTAAATCAGATTACTTAGTTTTTCGGCTAAACCAAAACATTTTGGGCACTATTGTCATGACATGATTAATTAAAAATCACATTAATGAATTAAAAAGAAATTACCTACTTTATTAAAATCTTAAAAATAAGTGAAATTTTGCAAATGGTCATTAATTAGTACATAAAATTCGAAGTTTTCTATTACGATCAAAACAAAAATATGCCAGTATCATCAGAAAATACAGAATATATATATATTAGTTAATTAAAACCAGATCTTAACATATGAAGTAAAATTTCACTGAAAGACACTGGAGCTGTAAAATATTACTTTCTGCTTCCTGACTGGTTTAAGATTGTCAGCAATAAAGCAAATTATAAAACAGGCAACGGAAAATTATGAAAAAAAATAAAAGCTGAATTTTTTTATAAACCAAAAACTTCCGAGATTGTTCATTACGGACACATTTTACTCTGATATATATATATAATTACAATCAACTTATTAATAGCATATTCAGGGCAGATGTAAGATCAGTAAAGAACTTTTTTTTAATTCACTTCTGTAGAATTAAGTCGCATAATAAGCAAAGCAATGCAGTTAATTTTACACAATTGCTGATGCTTTTTCTCAGCTTTCTTTATCTTGAACTTAAATCTGTCCCTGAGAATGATGAAAACTAATTTTTAACTAACTCTTGGAATAATATAGAAAAATAATCTTAATAATTTGTAAATCTAAATATCCAAAAACCAGTGAATGACGAGACTTAAGACATAGACGACGCCACAAACACGATGCGATGCCAGGCAAGGAAAATGTAAACATTGCTGCGATGACGCTGCAAAAAATACATAAAAATCCCTACGAGACCACAGAAAAAAAGCTATATTTCAATAGATTTATTTTTTTCAAGGTTTTTTTTTATCTTCAAAATTTCTCATACAATATTAAATAATTTTAAAAGTGGAAATTTTTCAATGCTGATTATTACAAAGCGGAAAACATTTAAAAATATATTTACAAAAATCCCCACTGGAAAAAAAATGTGTCGATCTTAGTTTATCTTTCCCTGCATTCCTTCCTCCTTGCCGTGTGAAAGGAGTGGGAGGGGGGATCGGTATTTGCTATTATTGCTTATTTAAGATAGTTAAGGTGTTTTTTTCTTTTAAATCTAAATTTTGAGTGTTTAAAAAAATGAAAATAACTTATTTTTTGGAACTGATTTATAGATAATATACAGATAATATAAAATCACCTCCCCCCCGACATGAGATTGAGTCTCCTGTATTTTTTATTGCATAAAATATTTAAATGCAGCATATTTTATAGTTTCACATAAATCCAGGTTTAAAATAACGAAAATCATCTTATAAAATGTGAAGTAAAGATACTTTTTATTTCTTATAATAAAAATGTCGAGAAGATTATACTGGGCCACTGACTTTTAAACAATAATAGATTTGTATATCTTGGCCGCAAACGTACTTTCATTCGCTATTGGGCACTGAAATTGCATTAAGTTTCCCCGCCATTTGCCCGTTAACGATTTGGCGATAGACATCCGGTGTGCGGGCGCTTCAGTTAAAATACATTAATGGCTGGATACAAATTGCCGCAAACTTTTTTGGCCACAACGTTTACAACAGGTGGCCAAAAATCTCGTGTTTGTTGGGTAGAGTAGAATATTTTAATTCAACGGAGAGGCATTTACTTTTCTCCTGAAATACATGCATCGTCGCATAAATATTTAAATTCTTCTTCTGTCGGATGTCCGTAGTATTATGTAGAGATGAATCTTGTTTATTTTAACGGAGAAGCATTTACTTTTCCCAAGAAATAAATGCATCACCGCATAATTATTTAAATTCTTCTTCTGTAGGATGTCTGTAGTATTATGTAGAGATGAATCCTGTTTATTTTAACGGAGACGCATTTACTTTTCCCCAGAAATAAATGCATCGCCGCATAAATATTTAATTTATTCTTGTATCGGGTGTCTTTCGCAGTATGTAGAGTGGAATCTTTTAATTCAACGGAGAGGCATTTACTTTTCTCCAGAAATAAATGCATCGCCGCATAAATATTTAAATTCTTCTTCTGTCGGATGTCTGTAGTATTATGTAGATATGAATCTTGTTTATTTTAACGGAGAGGCATTTACTTTTCCCAAGAAATAAATGCATCACCGCATTAATATTTAAATTCTTCTTCTGAAGGATGTCTGTAGTATTATGTAGAGATGAATCTTGTTTATTTTAACGGAGAGGCATTTACTTCTTGTATCGGATGTCTGTCGTAGTATGTAGAGTGGAATCTTTTAATTCGACGGAGAGGCATTTACCTTTCCCCAGAAATAAATGCATCGCTGCATAAATATTTAATTTCTTGTTGTAATGGATGTCTTTCGTAGTATGTAGAGTGGAATCTTTTAATTCAACGGAGAGGCATTTACTTTTCTCCAGAAATAAATGCATCGCCACATAAATATTTAAATTCTTCTTCTGTCGGATGTCTGTAGTATTATGTAGATAAGAATCTTGTTTCTTTTAACGGAGAGGCCTTTACTTTTCTCCAGAAAAAAATGCATCGCCGCATAAATATTTAATTTCTTCTTGTATCGGATGTCTTTCGTAGTATGTAGAGTGGAATATTTTAATTCAACGGAGAGGCATTTACTTTTCTCCAGAAATAAATGCATCGCCGCATAAATATTTAAATTCTTCTTCTGTCGGATGTCTGTAGTATTATGTAGATATGAATCATGTTTCTTTTAACGGAGAGGCATTTACCTTTCCCCAGAAATAAATGCATCGCCGCATAAATATTTAAATTCTTCTTCTGTAAGATGTCTGTAGTACTATGTAGAGATGAATCTTGTTTATTTTAACGGAGAGGCATTTACTTTTCCCCAGAAAAAAAATGCATCGCCGCATAAATATTTAATTTCTTCTTGTATCGGATGTCTTTCGTAGTATGTAGAGTGGAATCTTTTAATTCGACGGAGAGGCATTTACCTTTCCCCAGAAATAAATGCATCGCTGCATAAATATTTAATTTCTTCTTGTAATGGATGTCTTTCGTAGTATGTAGAGTGGAATCTTTTAATTCAACGGAGAGGCATTTACTTTTCTCCAGAAATAAATGCATCGCCACATAAATATTTAAATTCTTCTTCTGTCGGATGTCTGTAGTATTATGTAGATAAGAATCTTGTTTCTTTTAACGGAGAGGCCTTTACTTTTCTCCAGAAAAAAATGCATCGCCGCATAAATATTTAATTTCTTCTTGTATCGGATGTCTTTCGTAGTATGTAGAGTGGAATATTTTAATTCAACGGAGAGGCATTTACTTTTCTCCAGAAATAAATGCATCGCCGCATAAATATTTAAATTCTTCTTGTAATGGATGTCTTTCGTAGTAAGTAGAGTGGAATCTTTTAATTCAACGGAGAGGCATTTACTTTTCTCCAGAAATAAATGCATCGCCGCATAAATATTTAAATTCTTCTTCTGTCGGATGTCTGTAGTATTATGTAGAGATGAATCTTGTTTATTTTAACGGAGAGGCATTTACTTTTCTTCAGAAATAAATGCATCTCCGCATAAATATTTAATTTCTTCTTCTGTAGGATGTCTGAAGTATCATGTAGAGATGAATCTTGTTTATTTTAACGGAGAGGCATTTATTTTTTCCCAGAAATAAATGCATCGCCGCATAAATATTTAATTTCTTCTTGTATCAGATGTCTGTCGTAGTATGTATGGAATCCTTTTATTCAACGGAGAGGCATTTACTTTTCTCCAGAAATAAATGCATCGCCGCATAAACATTTAAATTCTTCTTCTGTAGGATGTCTGTCTTATTATTTAGAGTGGAATCTTTGAATTCAACGGAGAGGCATTTACTTTTCTCCAGAAATAAATGCATCGCCGCATAAATATTTAATTTCTTCTTCTGTAGGTTGTCTGTAGTATTATGTAGAGATGAATCTTGTTTATTTCAACGGAGAGGCATTTACTTTTCTCCAGAAATAAATGCATCGCCGCATAAATATTTAATTTCTTCTTGTATCGGATGTCTGTCGTAGTATGTAGAGATGAATCTTGTTTATTTCAACGGAGAGGCATTTACTTTTCTCCAGAAATAAATGCATCGCCGCATAAATGTTTAAATTCTTCTTCTGTATGATGTCTGTAGTATTATGTAGAGATGAATCTTGTTTATTTTAACGGAGAGGCATTTACTTTTCCCCAGAAATAAATGCATCGCCGCATAAATATTTAATTTTTTCTTGTATCGGATATCTGTCGCAGTATGTAGAGTAGATCACATTTAATTCAACGGAGAGGCATTTACTTTTCTCCAGAAATAAATGCATCGCCGCATAAATATTTAAATTATTCTTCTGTCGGATGTCTGTAGTATTATGTAGAGATGAATCTTGTTTACTTTAACGGAGAGGCATTTACTTTTCCCCAGAAATAAATGCATCGCCGCATAAATATTTAATTTCTTCTTGTATCGGATGTCTGTCGTTGTATGTAGAGTAGAATCTTTTAATTCAACGGAGGGGCATTTACCTTTCTCCAGAAATAAATGCATCGCCGCATAAATATTTAAATTATTCTTCTGTCGGATGTCTGTAGTATTATGTAGAGATGAATATTGTTTATTTCAACGGAGAGGCATTTACTTTTCTCCAGAAATAAATGCATCGCCGCATAAATATTTAATTTCTTCTTCTGTAGGTTGTCTGTAGTATTATGTAGAGATGAATCTTGTTTATTTCAACGGAGAGGCATTTACTTTTCTCCAGAAATAAATGCATCGCCGCATAAATATTTATTTTTTTCTTGTATCGGATATCTGTCGCAGTATGTAGAGTAGATTCATTTAATTCAACGGAGAGGCATTTACTTTTCTCCAGAAATAAATGCATCGCCGCATAAATATTTAAATTATTCTTCTGTCGGATGTCTGTAGTATTATGTAGAGATGAATCTTGTTTATTTCAACGGAGAGGCATTTACTTTTCTCCAGAAATAAATGCATCGCCGCATAAATATTTAATTTCTTCTTGTATCGGATGTCTCTCGTATTATGTTGAGATGAATCTTGTTTATTTTAACGGAGAGGCATTTACTTTTCCCCAGAAATAAATGCATCGCCGCATAAATATTTAATTTTTTCTTGTATCGGATATCTGTCGCATTTTGTAGAGTAGAATGTTTTATTTTAACGGAGAAGTATTTATTTTTCCCAAGAAATAAATGCATCACCGCATAAATATTTAATTTTTTCTTGTATCGGATATCTGTCGTAGTATGTAGAGATGAATCTTGTTTATTTTAACGGAGAGGCATTCACTTTTCTCCAGAAATAAATGCATCGCCGCATAAATATTTAATTTCTTCTTGTATCGGATGTCTGTCGTAGTATGTAGAGATGAATCTTGTTTATTTTAACGGAGAGGCATTTACTTTTCCCCAGAAATAAATGCATCTCCGCATAAATATTTAATTTCTTCTTCTGTAGGTTGTCTGTAGTATTATGTAGAGATGAATCTTGTTTATTTCAACGGAGAGGCATTTACTTTTCTCCAGAAATAAATGCATCGCCGCATAAATATTTAATTTCTTCTTGTATCGGATGTCTGTAGTATTATGTAGAGATGAATCTTGTTTATTTTAAAGGAGAGGCATTTACTTTTCCCCAGAAATAAATGCATCTCCGCATAAATATTTATTTTCTTCTTCTGTAGGATGTCTGAAGTATCATGTAGAGATGAATCTTGTTTATTTTAACGGAGAGGCATTTACTTTTCTCCAGAAATAAATGCATCGCCGCATAAACATTTAAATTCTTCTTCTGTAGGATGTCTGTCTTATTATTTAGAGTGGAATCTTTTAATTCAACGGAGAGGCATTTACTTTTCTCCAGAAATAAATGCATCGCCGCATAAATATTTAATTTCTTCTTCTGTAGGTTGTCTGTAGTATTATGTAGAGATGAATCCTGTTTATTTCAACGGAGAGGCATTTACTTTTCTCCAGAAATAAATGCTTCGCCGCATAAATATTTAATTTTTTCTTGTATCGGATATCTGTCGCAGTATGTAGAGTAGATTCATTTAATTCAACGGAGAGGCATTTACTTTTCTCCAGAAATAAATGCATCGCCGCATAAACATTTAAATTCTTCTTCTGTAGGATGTCTGTCTTATTATTTAGAGTGGAATCTTTTAATTCAACGGAGAGGCATTTACTTTTCTCCAGAAATAAATGCATCGCCGCATAAATATTTAATTTGTTCTTGTATCGGATATCTGTCGTAGTATGCAGAGATGAATCCGTTTTATTTCAACGGAGAGGCATTTACTTTTCTCCAGAAATAAATGCATCGCCGCATAAATATTTAATTTGTTCTTGTATCGGATATCTGTCGTAGTATGCAGAGATGAATCCGTTTTATTTCAACGGAGAGGCATTTACTTTTCTCCAGAAATAAATGCATCGCCGCATAAATATTTAATTTCTTCTTTTATCGGATGTCTGTCGTAGTATGTAGAGATGAATCTTGTTTATTTCAACGGAGAGGCATTTACTTTTCTCCAGAAATAAATACATCGCCGGATAAATATTTAAATTCTTCTTCTGTCGGATGTCTGTAGTATTATGTAGAGATGAATCTTGTTTATTTTAACGGAGAGCCACTTTTTTCCCCAAGAAATAAATGCATCACCTCATAAATATTTAATTTGTTCTTGTATCGGATGTCTGTCGTAGTATGTAGAGATGAATCTTGTTTATTTTAACGGAGAGGCATTCACTTTTCTCCAGAAATAAATGCATCGCCGCATAAATATTTAATTTGTTCTTGTATCGGATGTCTGTCGTAGTATGTAGAGATGAATCCTGTTTATTTTAACGGAGAGGCATTTACTTTTCTCCAGAAATAAATGCATCGCCGCATAAATATTTAAATTCTTCTTCTGTAGGATGTCTGCAGTATTATGTAGAGTTGAATCTTGTTTATTTTAACGGAGAGGCATTTACTTTTCCCCAGAAATAAATGCATCGCCGCATAAATATTTAATTTTTTCTTGTATCGGATATCTGTCGCAGTATGTAGAGTAGATTCATTTAATTCAACGGAGAGGCATTTACTTTTCTCCAGAAATAAATGCATCGCCGCATAAATATTTAAATTATTCTTCTGTCGGATGTCTGTAGTATTATGTAGAGATGAATCTTGTTTATTTCAACGGAGAGGCATTTACTTTTCTCCAGAAATAAATGCATCGCCGCATAAATATTTAATTTCTTCTTGTATCGGATGTCTGTCGTATTATGTAGAGATGAATCTTGTATATTTTAACGGAGAGGCATTTACTTTTCCCCAGAAATAAATGCATCGCCGCATAAATATTTAATTTTTTCTTGTATCGGATATCTGTCGCATTTTGTAGAGTAGAATGTTTTATTTTAACGGAGAAGTATTTATTTTTCCCAAGAAATAAATGCATCACCGCATAAATATTTAATTTGTTCTTGTATCGGATATCTGTCGTAGTATGTAGAGATGAATCTTGTTTATTTTAACGGAGAGGCATTCACTTTTCTCCAGAAATAAATGCATCGCCGCATAAATATTTAATTTCTTCTTGTATCGGATGTCTGTCGTAGTATGTAGAGATGAATCTTGTTTATTTTAACGGAGAGGCATTTACTTTTCTTCAGAAATAAATGCATCTCCGCATAAATATTTAATTTCTTCTTCTGTAGGATGTCTGTCTTATTATTTAGAGTGGAATCTTTGAATTCAACGGAGAGGCATTTACTTTTCTCCAGAAATAAATGCATCGCCGCATAAATATTTAATTTCTTCTTCTGTAGGTTGTCTGTAGTATTATGTAGAGATGAATCTTGTTTATTTCAACGGAGAGGCATTTACTTTTCTCCAGAAATAAATGCATCGCCGCATAAATATTTAATTTCTTCTTGTATCGGATGTCTGTCGTAGTATGTAGAGATGAATCTTGTTTATTTCAACGGAGAGGCATTTACTTTTCTCCAGAAATAAATGCATCGCCGCATAAATGTTTAAATTCTTCTTCTGTATGATGTCTGTAGTATTATGTAGAGATGAATCTTGTTTATTTTAACGGAGAGGCATTTACTTTTCCCCAGAAATAAATGCATCGCCGCATAAATATTTAATTTTTTCTTGTATCGGATATCTGTCGCAGTATGTAGAGTAGATCACATTTAATTCAACGGAGAGGCATTTACTTTTCTCCAGAAATAAATGCATCGCCGCATAAATATTTAAATTATTCTTCTGTCGGATGTCTGTAGTATTATGTAGAGATGAATCTTGTTTACTTTAACGGAGAGGCATTTACTTTTCCCCAGAAATAAATGCATCGCCGCATAAATATTTAATTTCTTCTTGTATCGGATGTCTGTCGTTGTATGTAGAGTAGAATCTTTTAATTCAACGGAGGGGCATTTACCTTTCTCCAGAAATAAATGCATCGCCGCATAAATATTTAAATTATTCTTCTGTCGGATGTCTGTAGTATTATGTAGAGATGAATCTTGTTTATTTCAACGGAGAGGCATTTACTTTTCTCCAGAAATAAATGCATCGCCGCATAAATATTTAACTTCTTCTATTATCGGATGTCTGTCGTAGTATGTAGTGATGAATCTTGTTTATTTCAACGGAGAGGCATTTACTTTTCTCCAGAAATAAATGCATCGCCGGATAAATATTTAAATTCTTTTTCTGTCGGATGTCTGTAGTATTATGTAGAGATGAATGTTGTTTATTTTAACGGAGAGCCACTTTTTTTCCCAAGAAATAAATGCATCACCTCATAAATATTTAATTTGTTCTTGTATCGGATGTCTGTCGTAGTATGTAGAGATGAATCTTGTCCATTTTAACGGAGAGGCATTCACTTTTCTCCAGAAATAAATGCATCGCCGCATAAATATTCTTCTACTGTAGGATGTCTGTAGTATTATGTAGAGATGAATCCTGTTTATTTTAACGGAGAGGCATTTACTTTTCTCCAGAAATAAATGCATCGCCGCATAAATATTTAAATTCTTCTTCTGTAGGATGTCTGTAGTATTATGTAGAGATGAATCTTGTTTATTTTAACGGAGAGGCATTTACTTTTCCCCAGAAATAAATGCATCGCCGCATAAATATTTAAATTCTTCTTCTGTAGGATGTCTGTCTTATTATTTAGAGTGGAATATTTTAATTCAATGGAGAGGCATTTACTTTTCTCCAGAAATAAATGCATCGCCGCATAAATATTTAATTTCTTCTTCTGTAGGATGTCTGTAGTATTATGTAGAGATGAATCTTGTTTATTTCAACGGAGAGGCATTTACTTTTCTCCAGAAATAAATGCATCGCCGCATAAATATTTAATTTCTTCTTGTATCGGATGTCTGTCGTAGTATGTAGAGATGAATCTTGTTTATTTTAACGGAGATGCATTTACTTTTCTCAAGAAATAAATGCATCACCGCATAAATATTTAACTTCCTCTTCTATCGGAAGTCTGTCTTATTATGTAGTGTGGAATCTTGTTTATTTCAACGGAGAGGCATTTACTTTTCTCCAGAAATAAATGCATCGCCGCATAAATATTTAATTTCTTCTTGTATCGGATGTCTGTCGTAGTATGTAGAGTGGAATCTTTTAATTCAACGGAGAGGCATTTACTTTTCTCCAGAAATAAATGCATCGCCGCATAAATATTTAATTTCTTCTTCTGTAGCATGTCTGTAGTATTATGTAGAGATGAATCTTGTTTATTTCAACGGAGAGGCATTTACTTTTCTCCAGAAATAAATGCATCGCCGCATAAATATTTAATTTCTTCTTGTATCGGATGTCTGTCGTAGTATGTAGAGATGAATCTTGTTTATTTTAACGGAGAGGCATTTACTTTTCCCCAGAAATAAATGCATCGCCGCATAAATATTTAATTTGGTCTTGTATCGGATGTCTGTAGTATTATGTAGAGATGAATCTTGATTATTTCAACGGAGAGGCATTTACTTTTCTCCAGAAATAAATGCATCGCCGCAAAAATATTTAAATTCTTCTTCTGTAGGATGTCTGAAGTATCATGTAGAGATGAATCTTGTTTACTTTAACGGAGAGGCATTTATTTTTTCCCAGAAATAAATGCATCGCCGCATAAATATTTAATTTCTTCTTGTATCAGATGTCTGTCGTAGTATGTATGGAATCCTTTTATTCAACGGGGAGGCATTTACTTTTCTCCAGAAATAAATGCATCGCCGCATAAACATTTAATTTCTTCTTCTGTAGGATGTCTGTAGTATTATGTAGAGATGAATCTTGTTTATTTCAACGGAGAGGCATTTACTTTTCTCCAGAAATAAATGCATCGCCGCATAAATATTTAATTTCTTCTTGTATCGGATGTCTGTCGTAGTATGTAGAGATGAATCTTGTTTATTTTAACGGAGAGGCATTTACTTTTCTTCAGAAATAAATACATCGCCGCATAAATGTTTAAATTCTTCTTCTGTAGGATGTCTGTAGTATTATGTAGAGATGAATCTTGTTTATTTTAAAGGAGAGGCATTTACTTTTCCCCAGAAATAAATGCATCTCCGCATAAATATTTAATTTCTTCTTCTGTAGGATGTCTGAAGTATTATGTAGAGATGAATCTTGTTTATTTTAACGGAGAGGCATTTATTTTTTCCCAGAAATAAATGCATCGCCGCATAAATATTTAATTTCTTCTTGTATCAGATGTCTGTCGTAGTATGTAGAGTAGATTCATTTAATTCAACGGAGAGGCATTTACTTTTCTCCAGAAATAAATGCATCGCCGCATAAATATTTAAATTCTTCTTCTGTCGGATGTCTGTAGTATTATTTAGAGTGGAATCTTTTAATTGAACGGAGAGGCATTTACTTTTCTCCAGAAATAAATGCATCGCCGCATAAATATTTAATTTCTTCTTCTGTAGGTTGTCTGTAGTATTATGTAGAGATGAATCTTGTTTATTTCAACGGAGAGGCATTTACTTTTCTCCAGAAATAAATGCATCACCGCATAAATATTTAATTTCTTCTTGTATCGGATGTCTGTCGTAGTATGTAGAGATGAATCTTGTTTATTTCAACGGAGAGGCATTTACTTTTCTCCAGAAATAAATGCATCGCCGCATAAATGTTTAAATTCTTCTTCTGTATGATGTCTGTAGTATTATGTAGAGATGAATCTTGTTTATTTTAACGGAGAGGCATTTACTTTTCCCCAGAAATAAATGCATCGCCGCATAAATATTTAATTTTTTCTTGTATCGGATATCTGTCGCAGTATGTAGAGTAGATCACATTTAATTCAACGGAGAGGCATTTACTTTTCTCCAGAAATAAATGCATCGCCGCATAAATATTTAAATTATTCTTCTGTCGGATGTCTGTAGTATTATGTAGAGATGAATCTTGTTTACTTTAACGGAGAGGCATTTACTTTTCCCCAGAAATAAATGCATCGCCGCATAAATATTTAATTTCTTCTTGTATCGGATGTCTGTCGTTGTATGTAGAGTAGAATCTTTTAATTCAACGGAGGGGCATTTACCTTTCTCCAGAAATAAATGCATCGCCGCATAAATATTTAAATTATTCTTCTGTCGGATGTCTGTAGTATTATGTAGAGATGAATCTTGTTTATTTCAACGGAGAGGCATTTACTTTTCTCCAGAAATAAATGCATCGCCGCATAAATATTTAACTTCTTCTATTATCGGATGTCTGTCGTAGTATGTAGTGATGAATCTTGTTTATTTCAACGGAGAGGCATTTACTTTTCTCCAGAAATAAATGCATCGCCGGATAAATATTTAAATTCTTTTTCTGTCGGATGTCTGTAGTATTATGTAGAGATGAATGTTGTTTATTTTAACGGAGAGCCACTTTTTTTCCCAAGAAATAAATGCATCACCTCATAAATATTTAATTTGTTCTTGTATCGGATGTCTGTCGTAGTATGTAGAGATGAATCTTGTCCATTTTAACGGAGAGGCATTCACTTTTCTCCAGAAATAAATGCATCGCCGCATAAATATTCTTCTACTGTAGGATGTCTGTAGTATTATGTAGAGATGAATCCTGTTTATTTTAACGGAGAGGCATTTACTTTTCTCCAGAAATAAATGCATCGCCGCATAAATATTTAAATTCTTCTTCTGTAGGATGTCTGTAGTATTATGTAGAGATGAATCTTGTTTATTTTAACGGAGAGGCATTTACTTTTCCCCAGAAATAAATGCATCGCCGCATAAATATTTAAATTCTTCTTCTGTAGGATGTCTGTCTTATTATTTAGAGTGGAATATTTTAATTCAATGGAGAGGCATTTACTTTTCTCCAGAAATAAATGCATCGCCGCATAAATATTTAATTTCTTCTTCTGTAGGATGTCTGTAGTATTATGTAGAGATGAATCTTGTTTATTTCAACGGAGAGGCATTTACTTTTCTCCAGAAATAAATGCATCGCCGCATAAATATTTAATTTCTTCTTGTATCGGATGTCTGTCGTAGTATGTAGAGTGGAATCTTTTAATTCAACGGAGAGGCATTTACTTTTCTCCAGAAATAAATGCATCGCCGCATAAATATTTAATTTCTTCTTCTGTAGCATGTCTGTAGTATTATGTAGAGATGAATCTTGTTTATTTCAACGGAGAGGCATTTACTTTTCTCCAGAAATAAATGCATCGCCGCATAAATATTTAATTTCTTCTTGTATCGGATGTCTGTCGTAGTATGTAGAGATGAATCTTGTTTATTTTAACGGAGAGGCATTTACTTTTCCCCAGAAATAAATGCATCGCCGCATAAATATTTAATTTGGTCTTGTATCGGATGTCTGTAGTATTATGTAGAGATGAATCTTGATTATTTCAACGGAGAGGCATTTACTTTTCTCCAGAAATAAATGCATCGCCGCAAAAATATTTAAATTCTTCTTCTGTAGGATGTCTGAAGTATCATGTAGAGATGAATCTTGTTTACTTTAACGGAGAGGCATTTATTTTTTCCCAGAAATAAATGCATCGCCGCATAAATATTTAATTTCTTCTTGTATCAGATGTCTGTCGTAGTATGTATGGAATCCTTTTATTCAACGGGGAGGCATTTACTTTTCTCCAGAAATAAATGCATCGCCGCATAAACATTTAATTTCTTCTTCTGTAGGATGTCTGTAGTATTATGTAGAGATGAATCTTGTTTATTTCAACGGAGAGGCATTTACTTTTCTCCAGAAATAAATGCATCGCCGCATAAATATTTAATTTCTTCTTGTATCGGATGTCTGTCGTAGTATGTAGAGATGAATCTTGTTTATTTTAACGGAGAGGCATTTACTTTTCTTCAGAAATAAATACATCGCCGCATAAATGTTTAAATTCTTCTTCTGTAGGATGTCTGTAGTATTATGTAGAGATGAATCTTGTTTATTTTAAAGGAGAGGCATTTACTTTTCCCCAGAAATAAATGCATCTCCGCATAAATATTTAATTTCTTCTTCTGTAGGATGTCTGAAGTATTATGTAGAGATGAATCTTGTTTATTTTAACGGAGAGGCATTTATTTTTTCCCAGAAATAAATGCATCGCCGCATAAATATTTAATTTCTTCTTGTATCAGATGTCTGTCGTAGTATGTAGAGTAGATTCATTTAATTCAACGGAGAGGCATTTACTTTTCTCCAGAAATAAATGCATCGCCGCATAAATATTTAAATTCTTCTTCTGTCGGATGTCTGTAGTATTATTTAGAGTGGAATCTTTTAATTGAACGGAGAGGCATTTACTTTTCTCCAGAAATAAATGCATCGCCGCATAAATATTTAATTTCTTCTTCTGTAGGTTGTCTGTAGTATTATGTAGAGATGAATCTTGTTTATTTCAACGGAGAGGCATTTACTTTTCTCCAGAAATAAATGCATCACCGCATAAATATTTAATTTGTTCTTGTATCGGATATCTGTCGTAGTATGTAGAGATGAATCTTGTTTATTTTAACGGAGAGGCATTCACTTTTCTCCAGAAATAAATGCATCGCCGCATAAATATTTAATTTCTTCTTGTATCGGATGTCTGTCGTAGTATGTAGAGATGAATCTTGTTTATTTTAACGGAGAGGCATTTACTTTTCTTCAGAAATAAATGCATCTCCGCATAAATATTTAATTTCTTCTTCTGTAGGATGTCTGAAGTATCATGTAGAGATGAATCTTGTTTATTTTAACGGAGAGGCATTTATTTTTTCCCAGAAATAAATGCATCGCCGCATAAATATTTAATTTCTTCTTGTATCAGATGTCTGTCGTAGTATGTATGGAATCCTTTTATTCAACGGAGAGGCATTTACTTTTCTCCAGAAATAAATGCATCGCCGCATAAACATTTAAATTCTTCTTCTGTAGGATGTCTGTCTTATTATTTAGAGTGGAATCTTTGAATTCAACGGAGAGGCATTTACTTTTCTCCAGAAATAAATGCATCGCCGCATAAATATTTAATTTCTTCTTCTGTAGGTTGTCTGTAGTATTATGTAGAGATGAATCTTGTTTATTTCAACGGAGAGGCATTTACTTTTCTCCAGAAATAAATGCATCGCCGCATAAATATTTAATTTCTTCTTGTATCGGATGTCTGTCGTAGTATGTAGAGATGAATCTTGTTTATTTCAACGGAGAGGCATTTACTTTTCTCCAGAAATAAATGCATCGCCGCATAAATGTTTAAATTCTTCTTCTGTATGATGTCTGTAGTATTATGTAGAGATGAATCTTGTTTATTTTAACGGAGAGGCATTTACTTTTCCCCAGAAATAAATGCATCGCCGCATAAATATTTAATTTTTTCTTGTATCGGATATCTGTCGCAGTATGTAGAGTAGATCACATTTAATTCAACGGAGAGGCATTTACTTTTCTCCAGAAATAAATGCATCGCCGCATAAATATTTAAATTATTCTTCTGTCGGATGTCTGTAGTATTATGTAGAGATGAATCTTGTTTACTTTAACGGAGAGGCATTTACTTTTCCCCAGAAATAAATGCATCGCCGCATAAATATTTAATTTCTTCTTGTATCGGATGTCTGTCGTTGTATGTAGAGTAGAATCTTTTAATTCAACGGAGGGGCATTTACCTTTCTCCAGAAATAAATGCATCGCCGCATAAATATTTAAATTATTCTTCTGTCGGATGTCTGTAGTATTATGTAGAGATGAATCTTGTTTATTTCAACGGAGAGGCATTTACTTTTCTCCAGAAATAAATGCATCGCCGCATAAATATTTAATTTCTTCTTCTGTAGGTTGTCTGTAGTATTATGTAGAGATGAATCTTGTTTATTTCAACGGAGAGGCATTTACTTTTCTCCAGAAATAAATGCATCGCCGCATAAATATTTATTTTTTTCTTGTATCGGATATCTGTCGCAGTATGTAGAGTAGATTCATTTAATTCAACGGAGAGGCATTTACTTTTCTCCAGAAATAAATGCATCGCCGCATAAATATTTAAATTATTCTTCTGTCGGATGTCTGTAGTATTATGTAGAGATGAATCTTGTTTATTTCAACGGAGAGGCATTTACTTTTCTCCAGAAATAAATGCATCGCCGCATAAATATTTAATTTCTTCTTGTATCGGATGTCTCTCGTATTATGTAGAGATGAATCTTGTTTATTTTAACGGAGAGGCATTTACTTTTCCCCAGAAATAAATGCATCGCCGCATAAATATTTAATTTTTTCTTGTATCGGATATCTGTCGCATTTTGTAGAGTAGAATGTTTTATTTTAACGGAGAAGTATTTATTTTTCCCAAGAAATAAATGCATCACCGCATAAATATTTAATTTTTTCTTGTATCGGATATCTGTCGTAGTATGTAGAGATGAATCTTGTTTATTTTAACGGAGAGGCATTCACTTTTCTCCAGAAATAAATGCATCGCCGCATAAATATTTAATTTCTTCTTGTATCGGATGTCTGTCGTAGTATGTAGAGATGAATCTTGTTTATTTTAACGGAGAGGCATTTACTTTTCCCCAGAAATAAATGCATCTCCGCATAAATATTTAATTTCTTCTTCTGTAGGTTGTCTGTAGTATTATGTAGAGATGAATCTTGTTTATTTCAACGGCGAGGCATTTACTTTTCTCCAGAAATAAATGCATCGCCGCATAAATATTTAATTTCTTCTTGTATCGGATGTCTGTAGTATTATGTAGAGATGAATCTTGTTTATTTTAAAGGAGAGGCATTTACTTTTCCCCAGAAATAAATGCATCTCCGCATAAATATTTATTTTCTTCTTCTGTAGGATGTCTGAAGTATCATGTAGAGATGAATCTTGTTTATTTTAACGGAGAGGCATTTACTTTTCTCCAGAAATAAATGCATCGCCGCATAAACATTTAAATTCTTCTTCTGTAGGATGTCTGTCTTATTATTTAGAGTGGAATCTTTTAATTCAACGGAGAGGCATTTACTTTTCTCCAGAAATAAATGCATCGCCGCATAAATATTTAATTTCTTCTTCTGTAGGTTGTCTGTAGTATTATGTAGAGATGAATCCTGTTTATTTCAACGGAGAGGCATTTACTTTTCTCCAGAAATAAATGCTTCGCCGCATAAATATTTAATTTTTTCTTGTATCGGATATCTGTCGCAGTATGTAGAGTAGATTCATTTAATTCAACGGAGAGGCATTTACTTTTCTCCAGAAATAAATGCATCGCCGCATAAACATTTAAATTCTTCTTCTGTAGGATGTCTGTCTTATTATTTAGAGTGGAATCTTTTAATTCAACGGAGAGGCATTTACTTTTCTCCAGAAATAAATGCATCGCCGCATAAATATTTAATTTGTTCTTGTATCGGATATCTGTCGTAGTATGCAGAGATGAATCCGTTTTATTTCAACGGAGAGGCATTTACTTTTCTCCAGAAATAAATGCATCGCCGCATAAATATTTAATTTGTTCTTGTATCGGATATCTGTCGTAGTATGCAGAGATGAATCCGTTTTATTTCAACGGAGAGGCATTTACTTTTCTCCAGAAATAAATGCATCGCCGCATAAATATTTAATTTCTTCTTTTATCGGATGTCTGTCGTAGTATGTAGAGATGAATCTTGTTTATTTCAACGGAGAGGCATTTACTTTTCTCCAGAAATAAATACATCGCCGGATAAATATTTAAATTCTTCTTCTGTCGGATGTCTGTAGTATTATGTAGAGATGAATCTTGTTTATTTTAACGGAGAGCCACTTTTTTCCCCAAGAAATAAATGCATCACCTCATAAATATTTAATTTGTTCTTGTATCGGATGTCTGTCGTAGTATGTAGAGATGAATCTTGTTTATTTTAACGGAGAGGCATTCACTTTTCTCCAGAAATAAATGCATCGCCGCATAAATATTTAATTTGTTCTTGTATCGGATGTCTGTCGTAGTATGTAGAGATGAATCCTGTTTATTTTAACGGAGAGGCATTTACTTTTCTCCAGAAATAAATGCATCGCCGCATAAATATTTAAATTCTTCTTCTGTAGGATGTCTGCAGTATTATGTAGAGTTGAATCTTGTTTATTTTAACGGAGAGGCATTTACTTTTCCCCAGAAATAAATGCATCGCCGCATAAATATTTAATTTTTTCTTGTATCGGATATCTGTCGCAGTATGTAGAGTAGATTCATTTAATTCAACGGAGAGGCATTTACTTTTCTCCAGAAATAAATGCATCGCCGCATAAATATTTAAATTATTCTTCTGTCGGATGTCTGTAGTATTATGTAGAGATGAATCTTGTTTATTTCAACGGAGAGGCATTTACTTTTCTCCAGAAATAAATGCATCGCCGCATAAATATTTAATTTCTTCTTGTATCGGATGTCTGTCGTATTATGTAGAGATGAATCTTGTATATTTTAACGGAGAGGCATTTACTTTTCCCCAGAAATAAATGCATCGCCGCATAAATATTTAATTTTTTCTTGTATCGGATATCTGTCGCATTTTGTAGAGTAGAATGTTTTATTTTAACGGAGAAGTATTTATTTTTCCCAAGAAATAAATGCATCACCGCATAAATATTTAATTTGTTCTTGTATCGGATATCTGTCGTAGTATGTAGAGATGAATCTTGTTTATTTTAACGGAGAGGCATTCACTTTTCTCCAGAAATAAATGCATCGCCGCATAAATATTTAATTTCTTCTTGTATCGGATGTCTGTCGTAGTATGTAGAGATGAATCTTGTTTATTTTAACGGAGAGGCATTTACTTTTCTTCAGAAATAAATGCATCTCCGCATAAATATTTAATTTCTTCTTCTGTAGGATGTCTGAAGTATCATGTAGAGATGAATCTTGTTTATTTTAACGGAGAGGCATTTATTTTTTCCCAGAAATAAATGCATCGCCGCATAAATATTTAATTTCTTCTTGTATCAGATGTCTGTCGTAGTATGTATGGAATCCTTTTATTCAACGGAGAGGCATTTACTTTTCTCCAGAAATAAATGCATCGCCGCATAAACATTTAAATTCTTCTTCTGCAGGATGTCTGTCTTATTATTTAGAGTGGAATCTTTGAATTCAACGGAGAGGCATTTACTTTTCTCCAGAAATAAATGCATCGCCGCATAAATATTTAATTTCTTCTTCTGTAGGTTGTCTGTAGTATTATGTAGAGATGAATCTTGTTTATTTCAACGGAGAGGCATTTACTTTTCTCCAGAAATAAATGCATCGCCGCATAAATATTTAATTTCTTCTTGTATCGGATGTCTGTCGTAGTATGTAGAGATGAATCTTGTTTATTTCAACGGAGAGGCATTTACTTTTCTCCAGAAATAAATGCATCGCCGTATAAATGTTTAAATTCTTCTTCTGTATGATGTCTGTAGTATTATGTAGAGATGAATCTTGTTTATTTTAACGGAGAGGCATTTACTTTTCCCCAGAAATAAATGCATCGCCGCATAAATATTTAATTTTTTCTTGTATCGGATATCTGTCGCAGTATGTAGAGTAGATCACATTTAATTCAACGGAGAGGCATTTACTTTTCTCCAGAAATAAATGCATCGCCGCATAAATATTTAAATTATTCTTCTGTCGGATGTCTGTAGTATTATGTAGAGATGAATCTTGTTTACTTTAACGGAGAGGCATTTACTTTTCCCCAGAAATAAATGCATCGCCGCATAAATATTTAATTTCTTCTTGTATCGGATGTCTGTCGTTGTATGTAGAGTAGAATCTTTTAATTCAACGGAGGGGCATTTACCTTTCTCCAGAAATAAATGCATCGCCGCATAAATATTTAAATTATTCTTCTGTCGGATGTCTGTAGTATTATGTAGAGATGAATCTTGTTTATTTCAACGGAGAGGCATTTACTTTTCTCCAGAAATAAATGCATCGCCGCATAAATATTTATCTTCTTCTATTATCGGATGTCTGTCGTAGTATGTAGTGATGAATCTTGTTTATTTCAACGGAGAGGCATTTACTTTTCTCCAGAAATAAATGCATCGCCGGATAAATATTTAAATTCTTTTTCTGTCGGATGTCTGTAGTATTATGTAGAGATGAATGTTGTTTATTTTAACGGAGAGCCACTTTTTTTCCCAAGAAATAAATGCATCACCTCATAAATATTTAATTTGTTCTTGTATCGGATGTCTGTCGTAGTATGTAGAGATGAATCTTGTCCATTTTAACGGAGAGGCATTCACTTTTCTCCAGAAATAAATGCATCGCCGCATAAATATTTAAATTCTTCTACTGTAGGATGTCTGTAGTATTATGTAGAGATGAATCCTGTTTATTTTAACGGAGAGGCATTTACTTTTCTCCAGAAATAAATGCATCGCCGCATAAATATTTAAATTCTTCTTCTGTAGGATGTCTGTAGTATTATGTAGAGATGAATCTTGTTTATTTTAACGGAGAGGCATTTACTTTTCCCCAGAAATAAATGCATCGCCGCATAAATATTTAAATTCTTCTTCTGTAGGATGTCTGTCTTATTATTTAGAGTGGAATATTTTAATTCAATGGAGAGGCATTTACTTTTCTCCAGAAATAAATGCATCGCCGCATAAATATTTAATTTCTTCTTCTGTAGGATGTCTGTAGTATTATGTAGAGATGAATCTTGTTTATTTCAACGGAGAGGCATTTACTTTTCTCCAGAAATAAATGCATCGCCGCATAAATATTTAATTTCTTCTTGTATCGGATGTCTGTCGTAGTATGTAGAGATGAATCTTGTTTATTTTAACGGAGATGCATTTACTTTTCTCCAGAAATAAATGCATCACCGCATAAATATTTAACTTCCTCTTCTATCGGAAGTCTGTCTTATTATGTAGTGTGGAATCTTGTTTATTTCAACGGAGAGGCATTTACTTTTCTCCAGAAATAAATGCATCGCCGCATAAATATTTAATTTCTTCTTGTATCGGATGTCTGTCGTAGTATGTAGAGTGGAATCTTTTAATTCAACGGAGAGGCATTTACTTTTCTCCAGAAATAAATGCATCGCCGCATAAATATTTAATTTCTTCTTCTGTAGCATGTCTGTAGTATTATGTAGAGATGAATCTTGTTTATTTCAACGGAGAGGCATTTACTTTTCTCCAGAAATAAATGCATCGCCGCATAAATATTTAATTTCTTCTTGTATCGGATGTCTGTCGTAGTATGTAGAGATGAATCTTGTTTATTTTAACGGAGAGGCATTTACTTTTCCCCAGAAATAAATGCATCGCCGCATAAATATTTAATTTGGTCTTGTATCGGATGTCTGTAGTATTATGTAGAGATGAATCTTGATTATTTCAACGGAGAGGCATTTACTTTTCTCCAGAAATAAATGCATCGCCGCAAAAATATTTAAATTCTTCTTCTGTAGGATGTCTGAAGTATCATGTAGAGATGAATCTTGTTTACTTTAACGGAGAGGCATTTATTTTTTCCCAGAAATAAATGCATCGCCGCATAAATATTTAATTTCTTCTTGTATCAGATGTCTGTCGTAGTATGTATGGAATCCTTTTATTCAACGGGGAGGCATTTACTTTTCTCCAGAAATAAATGCATCGCCGCATAAACATTTAATTTCTTCTTCTGTAGGATGTCTGTAGTATTATGTAGAGATGAATCTTGTTTATTTCAACGGAGAGGAATTTACTTTTCTCCAGAAATAAATGCATCGCCGCATAAATATTTAATTTCTTCTTGTATCGGATGTCTGTCGTAGTATGTAGAGATGAATCTTGTTTATTTTAACGGAGAGGCATTTACTTTTCTTCAGAAATAAATACATCGCCGCATAAATGTTTAAATTCTTCTTCTGTAGGATGTCTGTAGTATTATGTAGAGATGAATCTTGTTTATTTTAAAGGAGAGGCATTTACTTTTCCCCAGAAATAAATGCATCTCCGCATAAATATTTAATTTCTTCTTCTGTAGGATGTCTGAAGTATTATGTAGAGATGAATCTTGTTTATTTTAACGGAGAGGCATTTATTTTTTCCCAGAAATAAATGCATCGCCGCATAAATATTTAATTTCTTCTTGTATCGGATGTCTGTCGTAGTATGTAGAGATGAATCTTGTTTATTTTAACGGAGAGGCATTTACTTTTCCCCAGAAATAAATGCATCTCCGCATAAATATTTAATTTCTTCTTCTGTAGGTTGTCTGTAGTATTATGTAGAGATGAATCTTGTTTATTTCAACGGCGAGGCATTTACTTTTCTCCAGAAATAAATGCATCGCCGCATAAATATTTAATTTCTTCTTGTATCGGATGTCTGTAGTATTATGTAGAGATGAATCTTGTTTATTTTAAAGGAGAGGCATTTACTTTTCCCCAGAAATAAATGCATCTCCGCATAAATATTTATTTTCTTCTTCTGTAGGATGTCTGAAGTATCATGTAGAGATGAATCTTGTTTATTTTAACGGAGAGGCATTTACTTTTCTCCAGAAATAAATGCATCGCCGCATAAACATTTAAATTCTTCTTCTGTAGGATGTCTGTCTTATTATTTAGAGTGGAATCTTTTAATTCAACGGAGAGGCATTTACTTTTCTCCAGAAATAAATGCATCGCCGCATAAATATTTAATTTCTTCTTCTGTAGGTTGTCTGTAGTATTATGTAGAGATGAATCCTGTTTATTTCAACGGAGAGGCATTTACTTTTCTCCAGAAATAAATGCTTCGCCGCATAAATATTTAATTTTTTCTTGTATCGGATATCTGTCGCAGTATGTAGAGTAGATTCATTTAATTCAACGGAGAGGCATTTACTTTTCTCCAGAAATAAATGCATCGCCGCATAAACATTTAAATTCTTCTTCTGTAGGATGTCTGTCTTATTATTTAGAGTGGAATCTTTTAATTCAACGGAGAGGCATTTACTTTTCTCCAGAAATAAATGCATCGCCGCATAAATATTTAATTTGTTCTTGTATCGGATATCTGTCGTAGTATGCAGAGATGAATCCGTTTTATTTCAACGGAGAGGCATTTACTTTTCTCCAGAAATAAATGCATCGCCGCATAAATATTTAATTTGTTCTTGTATCGGATATCTGTCGTAGTATGCAGAGATGAATCCGTTTTATTTCAACGGAGAGGCATTTACTTTTCTCCAGAAATAAATGCATCGCCGCATAAATATTTAATTTCTTCTTTTATCGGATGTCTGTCGTAGTATGTAGAGATGAATCTTGTTTATTTCAACGGAGAGGCATTTACTTTTCTCCAGAAATAAATACATCGCCGGATAAATATTTAAATTCTTCTTCTGTCGGATGTCTGTAGTATTATGTAGAGATGAATCTTGTTTATTTTAACGGAGAGCCACTTTTTTCCCCAAGAAATAAATGCATCACCTCATAAATATTTAATTTGTTCTTGTATCGGATGTCTGTCGTAGTATGTAGAGATGAATCTTGTTTATTTTAACGGAGAGGCATTCACTTTTCTCCAGAAATAAATGCATCGCCGCATAAATATTTAATTTGTTCTTGTATCGGATGTCTGTCGTAGTATGTAGAGATGAATCCTGTTTATTTTAACGGAGAGGCATTTACTTTTCTCCAGAAATAAATGCATCGCCGCATAAATATTTAAATTCTTCTTCTGTAGGATGTCTGCAGTATTATGTAGAGTTGAATCTTGTTTATTTTAACGGAGAGGCATTTACTTTTCCCCAGAAATAAATGCATCGCCGCATAAATATTTAATTTTTTCTTGTATCGGATATCTGTCGCAGTATGTAGAGTAGATTCATTTAATTCAACGGAGAGGCATTTACTTTTCTCCAGAAATAAATGCATCGCCGCATAAATATTTAAATTATTCTTCTGTCGGATGTCTGTAGTATTATGTAGAGATGAATCTTGTTTATTTCAACGGAGAGGCATTTACTTTTCTCCAGAAATAAATGCATCGCCGCATAAATATTTAATTTCTTCTTGTATCGGATGTCTGTCGTATTATGTAGAGATGAATCTTGTATATTTTAACGGAGAGGCATTTACTTTTCCCCAGAAATAAATGCATCGCCGCATAAATATTTAATTTTTTCTTGTATCGGATATCTGTCGCATTTTGTAGAGTAGAATGTTTTATTTTAACGGAGAAGTATTTATTTTTCCCAAGAAATAAATGCATCACCGCATAAATATTTAATTTGTTCTTGTATCGGATATCTGTCGTAGTATGTAGAGATGAATCTTGTTTATTTTAACGGAGAGGCATTCACTTTTCTCCAGAAATAAATGCATCGCCGCATAAATATTTAATTTCTTCTTGTATCGGATGTCTGTCGTAGTATGTAGAGATGAATCTTGTTTATTTTAACGGAGAGGCATTTACTTTTCTTCAGAAATAAATGCATCTCCGCATAAATATTTAATTTCTTCTTCTGTAGGATGTCTGAAGTATCATGTAGAGATGAATCTTGTTTATTTTAACGGAGAGGCATTTATTTTTTCCCAGAAATAAATGCATCGCCGCATAAATATTTAATTTCTTCTTGTATCAGATGTCTGTCGTAGTATGTATGGAATCCTTTTATTCAACGGAGAGGCATTTACTTTTCTCCAGAAATAAATGCATCGCCGCATAAACATTTAAATTCTTCTTCTGCAGGATGTCTGTCTTATTATTTAGAGTGGAATCTTTGAATTCAACGGAGAGGCATTTACTTTTCTCCAGAAATAAATGCATCGCCGCATAAATATTTAATTTCTTCTTCTGTAGGTTGTCTGTAGTATTATGTAGAGATGAATCTTGTTTATTTCAACGGAGAGGCATTTACTTTTCTCCAGAAATAAATGCATCGCCGCATAAATATTTAATTTCTTCTTGTATCGGATGTCTGTCGTAGTATGTAGAGATGAATCTTGTTTATTTCAACGGAGAGGCATTTACTTTTCTCCAGAAATAAATGCATCGCCGTATAAATGTTTAAATTCTTCTTCTGTATGATGTCTGTAGTATTATGTAGAGATGAATCTTGTTTATTTTAACGGAGAGGCATTTACTTTTCCCCAGAAATAAATGCATCGCCGCATAAATATTTAATTTTTTCTTGTATCGGATATCTGTCGCAGTATGTAGAGTAGATCACATTTAATTCAACGGAGAGGCATTTACTTTTCTCCAGAAATAAATGCATCGCCGCATAAATATTTAAATTATTCTTCTGTCGGATGTCTGTAGTATTATGTAGAGATGAATCTTGTTTACTTTAACGGAGAGGCATTTACTTTTCCCCAGAAATAAATGCATCGCCGCATAAATATTTAATTTCTTCTTGTATCGGATGTCTGTCGTTGTATGTAGAGTAGAATCTTTTAATTCAACGGAGGGGCATTTACCTTTCTCCAGAAATAAATGCATCGCCGCATAAATATTTAAATTATTCTTCTGTCGGATGTCTGTAGTATTATGTAGAGATGAATCTTGTTTATTTCAACGGAGAGGCATTTACTTTTCTCCAGAAATAAATGCATCGCCGCATAAATATTTATCTTCTTCTATTATCGGATGTCTGTCGTAGTATGTAGTGATGAATCTTGTTTATTTCAACGGAGAGGCATTTACTTTTCTCCAGAAATAAATGCATCGCCGGATAAATATTTAAATTCTTTTTCTGTCGGATGTCTGTAGTATTATGTAGAGATGAATGTTGTTTATTTTAACGGAGAGCCACTTTTTTTCCCAAGAAATAAATGCATCACCTCATAAATATTTAATTTGTTCTTGTATCGGATGTCTGTCGTAGTATGTAGAGATGAATCTTGTCCATTTTAACGGAGAGGCATTCACTTTTCTCCAGAAATAAATGCATCGCCGCATAAATATTTAAATTCTTCTACTGTAGGATGTCTGTAGTATTATGTAGAGATGAATCCTGTTTATTTTAACGGAGAGGCATTTACTTTTCTCCAGAAATAAATGCATCGCCGCATAAATATTTAAATTCTTCTTCTGTAGGATGTCTGTAGTATTATGTAGAGATGAATCTTGTTTATTTTAACGGAGAGGCATTTACTTTTCCCCAGAAATAAATGCATCGCCGCATAAATATTTAAATTCTTCTTCTGTAGGATGTCTGTCTTATTATTTAGAGTGGAATATTTTAATTCAATGGAGAGGCATTTACTTTTCTCCAGAAATAAATGCATCGCCGCATAAATATTTAATTTCTTCTTCTGTAGGATGTCTGTAGTATTATGTAGAGATGAATCTTGTTTATTTCAACGGAGAGGCATTTACTTTTCTCCAGAAATAAATGCATCGCCGCATAAATATTTAATTTCTTCTTGTATCGGATGTCTGTCGTAGTATGTAGAGATGAATCTTGTTTATTTTAACGGAGATGCATTTACTTTTCTCCAGAAATAAATGCATCACCGCATAAATATTTAACTTCCTCTTCTATCGGAAGTCTGTCTTATTATGTAGTGTGGAATCTTGTTTATTTCAACGGAGAGGCATTTACTTTTCTCCAGAAATAAATGCATCGCCGCATAAATATTTAATTTCTTCTTGTATCGGATGTCTGTCGTAGTATGTAGAGTGGAATCTTTTAATTCAACGGAGAGGCATTTACTTTTCTCCAGAAATAAATGCATCGCCGCATAAATATTTAATTTCTTCTTCTGTAGCATGTCTGTAGTATTATGTAGAGATGAATCTTGTTTATTTCAACGGAGAGGCATTTACTTTTCTCCAGAAATAAATGCATCGCCGCATAAATATTTAATTTCTTCTTGTATCGGATGTCTGTCGTAGTATGTAGAGATGAATCTTGTTTATTTTAACGGAGAGGCATTTACTTTTCCCCAGAAATAAATGCATCGCCGCATAAATATTTAATTTGGTCTTGTATCGGATGTCTGTAGTATTATGTAGAGATGAATCTTGATTATTTCAACGGAGAGGCATTTACTTTTCTCCAGAAATAAATGCATCGCCGCAAAAATATTTAAATTCTTCTTCTGTAGGATGTCTGAAGTATCATGTAGAGATGAATCTTGTTTACTTTAACGGAGAGGCATTTATTTTTTCCCAGAAATAAATGCATCGCCGCATAAATATTTAATTTCTTCTTGTATCAGATGTCTGTCGTAGTATGTATGGAATCCTTTTATTCAACGGGGAGGCATTTACTTTTCTCCAGAAATAAATGCATCGCCGCATAAACATTTAATTTCTTCTTCTGTAGGATGTCTGTAGTATTATGTAGAGATGAATCTTGTTTATTTCAACGGAGAGGAATTTACTTTTCTCCAGAAATAAATGCATCGCCGCATAAATATTTAATTTCTTCTTGTATCGGATGTCTGTCGTAGTATGTAGAGATGAATCTTGTTTATTTTAACGGAGAGGCATTTACTTTTCTTCAGAAATAAATACATCGCCGCATAAATGTTTAAATTCTTCTTCTGTAGGATGTCTGTAGTATTATGTAGAGATGAATCTTGTTTATTTTAAAGGAGAGGCATTTACTTTTCCCCAGAAATAAATGCATCTCCGCATAAATATTTAATTTCTTCTTCTGTAGGATGTCTGAAGTATTATGTAGAGATGAATCTTGTTTATTTTAACGGAGAGGCATTTATTTTTTCCCAGAAATAAATGCATCGCCGCATAAATATTTAATTTCTTCTTGTATCAGATGTCTGTCGTAGTATGTAGAGTAGATTCATTTAATTCAACGGAGAGGCATTTACTTTTCTCCAGAAATAAATGCATCGCCGCATAAATATTTAAATTCTTCTTCTGTCGGATGTCTGTAGTATTATTTAGAGTGGAATCTTTTAATTCAACGGAGAGGCATTTACTTTTCTCCAGAAATAAATGCATCGCCGCATAAATATTTAATTTCTTCTTCTGTAGGTTGTCTGTAGTATTATGTAGAGATGAATCTTGTTTATTTCAACGGAGAGGCATTTACTTTTCTCCAGAAATAAATGCATCGCCGCATAAATATTTAATTTTTTCTTGTATCGGATATCTGTCGCAGTATGTAGAGTAGATTCATTTAATTCAACGGAGAGGCATTTACTTTTCTCCAGAAATAAATGCATCGCCGCATAAATGTTTAAATTCTTCTTCTGTATGATGTCTGTAGTATTATGTAGAGATGAATCTTGTTTATTTTAACGGAGAGGCATTTACTTTTCCGCAGAAATAAATGCATCGCCGCATAAATATTTAATTTTTTCTTGTATCGGATATCTGTCGCAGTATGTAGAGTAGATTCATTTAATTCAACGGAGAGGCATTTACTTTTCTCCAGAAATAAATTCATCGCCGCATAAATATTTAAATTCTTCTTCTGTAGGATGTCTGTCGTATTATGTAGAGATGAATCTTGTTTATTTTAACGGAGAGGCATTTACTTTTCCCTAAAAATAAATGCATCGGTCGCATAAATATTTTAATTTATTCTTGTATCGGATGTCTGTTGTAGTATGTAGAGTGGAATCTATTAATTCAACGGAGAGGCATTTACTTTTCTCCAGAAATAAATTCATCGCCGCATAAATATTTAAATTCTTCTTCTGTAGGATGTCTGTCGTATTATGTAGAGATGAATCTTGTTTATTTTAACGGAGAGGCATTTACTTTTCCACAGAAATAAATGCATCGCCGCATAAATATTTAATTTCTTCTTGTATCGGATGTCTGTCGTTGTATGTAGAGTAGAATCTTTTAATTCAACGGAGGGGCATTTACCTTTCTCCAGAAATAAATGCATCGCCGCATAAATATTTAATTTCTTCTTGTATCGGTTGTCTGTCGTAGTATGTAGAGATGAATCTTGTTTATTTCAACGGAGAGGCATTTACTTTTCTCCAGAAATAAATGCATCGCCGCATAAATATTTAATTTCTTCTTGTATCGGATGTCTGTCGTATTATGTAGAGATAAAGCTTACTTATTTTAACGGAGAGGCATTTAATTTTCCCCAGAAATAAATGCATCGCCGCATAAATATTTAATTTCTTCTTGTATCGGTTGTCTGTCGTAGTATGTAGAGTGGAATCTTTTAATTCAACGGAGAGGCCTTTAACTTTCTCCAGAAATAAATGCATCGCCGCATAAATATTTAAATTCTTCTTCTGTAGGATGTCTGTAGTATTATGTAGAGATGAATCTTGTTTATTTCAACGGAGAGGCATTTACTTTTCTCCAGAAATAAATGCATCGCCGCATAAATATTTAATTTCTTCTTGTATCGGATGTCTGTCGTATTATGTAGAGATAAAGCTTACTTATTTTAACGGAGAGGCATTTAATTTTCCCCAGAAATAAATGCATCGCCGCATAAATATTTAATTTCTTCTTGTATCGGATGTCTGTCGTAGTATGTAGAGTGGAATCTTTTAATTCAACGGAGAGGCCTTTAACTTTATCCAGAAATAAATGCATCGCCGCATAAATATTTAAATTCTTCTCATGTAGGATGTCTGTAGTATTATGTAGAGATGAATCTTGTTTATTTTAACGGAGAGGCATTTACTTTTCTCCAGAAATAAATGCATCGCCGCATAAATATTTAATTTCTTCTTCTGTTCAATGTATGTAGTATTGTGTAGAGTGGAATCTTGTATATTTTAACGGAGAGGTATTTATCTTTCTCCAGAAATAAATACTCCGCATAAATATTATATTTCTTTTTCTGTCGATTGACTGTAGAATTATTTAAAGACCAATCGTGTTTATTTCAACGGAGAGGCATTTACTTTTCTCCATAAATAAATGCATCTCCGCATAAATATTTAATTTCTGCTTCTGTACGATATCTGTCGTATTATTTAGAGACGAATCTTGTTTATTTCAACGGAGAGGTATTTACTTTTCTCTAGAACTAAATTCATCTCGGCATATGGCATATTTCAAACATAATTTTCAAAGCTACGCAAGCACTTGTCCTACTCTTTCACCAAGCGATGAATACCTTGACCATAGAATCCTTTGGTTGAAATAGGAACCGGTTTCGAACAAAGTCCGTGACTTCCCTGTTCAAGTTAAAACTGCGACCCTTCAAGGTCGTTTTCAGCCTACTAAATATGTGAAAGTCGTATGGCGGAAGATCCGTGCTATACGGATGGTTTTCGAATCTTGTCCATCAAGACTTCACCAGATTCCCTCAAGGAATTGCCTTTGTCTGTCCTTCACACGAGTTAATGACAAAGCATGTTCCCCGTACACTGCTTTCATTTTCCGATGCACTTCGCGAAATCCTACTCGTTCAGTCACTAATAAATTATAACACCGATTCGCGCTTTTTTATTTTCTTCAAGTCCGCAGACGTTGAGGAGTAACAGCAGCAACGAATTGCCTTCCGGACGATACCGTTGGCCGGCTGCCGCCGCATATGATGTGCTTCTGCGTTATTACCTATTGCTAGCCCATTTTTGCTGTAGGGATTACCTTTGTTACCTGTCTCTATACCTTTACACGTAGGTTCACCACACTTATACATTATTAAAGCAAATTATAACGTTGGTTCATTTTTCATTTGTTCCACTCTTATAAAATAACTTTTTATATAATATATGAGATTAAAAATTTACTAGGTTGGAAAGTGTTAATAAATTATTCATAAATAATGATAATAAAGTACAGTAAAACCTGTGAAAAGAAATCTGTCAATTACGGGATCCTGTCTTAAGCGAAAAAAGTGTTGATCTTTGCAAAATGTACATAATAATACGTGCGAAAAGGATATAAAACATTTAGAGCAGACGATATGCCTGCTAATGAGGAAACCTGTCTATAACGGATTTTTCTTTTTTATGCGATTCCGACTTAAAAGATTTTACTGTATAGCATTTATGAGATTTTTATGTCTTCAAGCCATGGAATGTGGATTAAAGACATTAATGATAACACAAACAATTATATACAAATAGAGATTCATTAAAAAATCAATATAGTTTAAATAGGCACAGGAAGAAAGAAATGTAGGGAGAGGCAGTATTTTATAACGGATGTGCCTCTGCATCACAGCGACAGCCCTGGGTACTTAAAAAAAAAGGCTGAAATGAGTATTTTTTATCAGAACCCATCGCACAAAACTATTTCTAACCATAGAGGCGCAAAAATCTATGTTTTGCAGAAATTCAGACGGGTCGAACCGAGCTGAGCTCGGTCGTACTTTCAGCTTTTAATACAGGGCCTTTCCAGAACAACAATTTGTACGGGCCGGGCCGGTCCAAAAACTTTCTTCTATGCGTCAGGCTGTCCCGGGCTTGGAATTTTAACCTATGCAGATGCAGACCTCTAACCAAGGAATATTTTTTTTTATACTAGGGGGCTCAGCCCCCTACTCGCTAACGCTCGCCAACCAACAGTGAATTGCAAAGCAATTCACATTGAGACCGCTACGCGGTCACAGCTCGCTTTGCTCGCGCTCCCCTTTATATTTTTCTAGTAATTCTAGTCGGAATAAGTACTACAATAAATCATTTGAACATATGAAATTGACAATTTTTTAATATAAAAAAGTAATTGAAATCTCCGTTGAAAACACAACTAAAAATGCATTTAGTTGATGCTACTAATGGGCATATAAATAATTTAAATACTATAAAAAAGGGATCTTGGAAACATAATTAGCACCTATAATATTGTACAACACGGCTTAAATTCATTAAAAAAAAACACTACGTGGTAGGAAGATAGTTTATCATCAATGATTGTTTAAATTTCGTTCAACATTTTATTATTCTAACTGATTATAGATTTCTGCAAAATAAATTATTTTTACTTCAATAAAACGGCAACAGATGGCAGCAGGGGCATTGTAGAAAGTTTATATTTTATCATCTCCGATTTTTTGTGTGAGTGAAATTCGTAAATAAATTCTAAATGAATTCATTTGAAATTAACAATATTACTCATAATTAAAATGAGGAATCATTTCAGACGCTTTGGATTACGTTCCTATTATTTTATTTTTAATAATTGCTAGCTTGAGTTTCAGTGCTCTGACGCCATATTGGAGGCGGGGCTAACATAATCTTGTCTGTTCATTGGTCTGAGCTCTGGAAATTACGGTTGTTGCTAACGATAAGGTAGAAATTCAGCCCTATTTTCGCGCCACGTAAGACAAATATATATATATAGATATATGATAAAAAAATTGATATTTGATAAAAATTAAGCTATACTTAATTTTTTTCTAAAACTGTCATCAAAATTAGATAAACTCCAAATAAATGAATAAAGTTAAATTAATGACTATGTATCTTTTTGAACATTAAAGGGATATTTTTTAATAAAACTAAATTATTACATTAAAATCACATCTTTCCAAAGACTCTGTGTTTTATCAGTTTACATATATGAATATACTTTAGTACTTGCAAAATTATAGTTCTAGAACTGAAAGATTTATATTCTTATCGATTATGTGTGTAGATGTTCAAAACAAGCTATTCACAAATTCAGTGTCATTATTTCAAAATAAATAATTCCACAACTGTTTCATATAATCTTTCATCATTCTTTCAATAACCAGTATTGTCATCAATAATAATACAACACATATTACGATGAAATTGCATTTTTTGAAAGATACTAATACAATTGTCAATCAATTTAAATATATCAGTATAAATTGGTAAGTATAAAATCATACTTCTACAACTGATAATTGTACATTCTTAACAGTGACGTCTACATAATTTAAAGAAGTCTACAAATTCAGTCTCTCTATTTCAATGTTATTTACACCCGAAAATTTAAATGATGGTATTTATCCGTGGCGTAGTGTGATATACGACAATGGGTAATCTCACATTATCTACGATTTTCATTCGTGATATAACGCAATGTATTTGTTAGTGCGCTCGTTTACCTCCTCAACCCCCCACCCGTCGACACACCAACATCCATATACGTGTAGATAAGTAATTTCATTTGATCATAGAATTAGAGAAAAATAGAAAAAGCATTTTGGTGAAAATTTTTGATTTAAAAAACAATTAAAAGTGCAATCTTTACTTAAATAAAAAATCAATTTGATACATTTGTATACAAGAGTTAGTCTTTATAAACAATATTTTTTGATCGTAGTTTTCGTAAATTTATATTTTGAATTCCATCTGAGTTCTTGTAAAAATTCTCTTTTACTCGGATGCAAGTCCACTTACTGTTTTTTGTTTTTCATTCGATCTCATGGGAAATCTTCTTTCACTTCAAAGTTGAAAATGTCTCTACGAATGAAAATCCCCTCTACGATTGCTGTTATTGGGATAATGTGTGAATAACTAGAAATAACTTATGTGTATTAATCAATACTACAATCAGCTTTTTTTTAATCATTATTTTTAGTATATAATGAATTAGTTGATTGTATATGTCAATATATAAGAATTAATACATATCCGAGTGTTCATTTTTTAACAATAAAACAAACCTTATAATACTTTTAAATAGCAAATTCTCATATATACATTTAAAAGTCGTCTTTTAACTGAAAAAGGGGGATTAGATGCTCGAAAATTTTTCCGAAATTGGTCGCGTTTGTCTTTCACATGATATATCATATCACAAGCTCATTTTCAGCAATAAATTTCATGTTACGAGATATTTTTACATAAATATTTCTCGAAAATGGTCTCTGCTATAACAACTCACCTTCACCCGCCATACAGATCTTCATAAAGTAAAGTCCCACTACATGAAACTTTTGAAAAAAATACAAATTAACTAAACAGAGTAAAAGGTTTCAAAATCAAGGAACACAGAACACTCGCTTTGAAAATATGATTCAAGTGATTCTGCTATCTAACCCATCTACCCACTGAAAATTGACCCAGGAAGCCGAAATGCACGTATGCTTGACATTTGAGAAAATAAGCTAACTAGTTTAATTATTGTTTTCGAAACTGTTATCGTTTTAATATATTACTGGAAATATATCTGTACTTTATTAAATAATGTCTGACGGAGAAGAACCTGAGCCCTCTCGATCTGTCACTTAAAAAATTCAGTTCAAAACACCAAATTTGACATAATTTTATTAAATATCCTTTGTCGTTATTGAAAACTGTAGAACACTGTCCAATTTCATGATTTCCGAAAAAGAAAGCCTGTAATAATTCTTGCCTTTATGAATAAAACTGAATTCAGGAATGTGTAAGAAAGTGGCGTTATATTAAAGAACATCCTTCAATAAAACACAGTGTGTGAGACTATAATATTCATGATAATGGGATAGTTTAGATACAAATTTAATCCTGCATTGCTTATTTTTGAAAATAAAAGTTTGACGCTCTGCCTCAATTTTCCACCGTGAATCAATATATTCAAAACCAAACGATTTGCGACTGATGCCATTCTCATCCTTGCATCGAGAAGAAAGTAGAATTATTCCTGCTAGAGATGAGACGCCCGAAAGCCCGAGCCTGAGCCCGGGCCTGACACGGACCCGACACGCCCCGGGCCCGACACGCCTTCTGAAACGGACAATTTTATTTATTCTCATATAGAAAAAATAAAAATAACTTTTTCCTCTAAAAAATTACAAATTCCATTTCAAGTAATTTTAATGTTATTTTGAGCAGAATGAATAGAAGGGGAAACAGAAATTTATTTTTCTTTTCTAGTATTAGAAAGTTACTTTAATTGAAAATTTACGATATTTGCGACATGTCTGACGACTGGGTGATATGGGGCCAATAATATTTGTTGCTATATTTTCGTTTGTGAAGTAGAATATTTTTTAATTGGGACGTTTATTTTATTTTATTTTATTATATTAGAGATCTAATGCGAGATGAATATTTTTTTTTTTTTTTTAGTTTTTAGTCAATCAGCATCAGTTTAGGTTTGCAAATTTTTAGTTTTTTATTGTGTGCGCGTTATACTAGCTTTTCATATGAAAACAACGTTAGTGATTCAATTTTTAATTATGAACTCTGCTCATGCTAAAGCTCTGCTCTGCACATTTACGAAGTCAATTTCATTCTTAAGTACATATAATTGTCATGTATTGTTATTTTGATAGAAATCAATCGAAGAGTGTTTCAACTTTTTCTATAAAAGCACAGGATTTCAGATAACGGTGTCAAATTTTTAATTTCAGCTGATTTTCAAGAACACAAAATATTGTTTTAATTCAAGAATCAATTATAAGTTACGAAATACGTCTTTTATAGGAAACAGAAAACGTTGTTCGATTCTTCGGCAAAAAAGTTTGCTTTTTTGCGAAATAGTAATTTCTACAAATTTCCTTTATTTATTTATAAAACACACATCGTTAACGTGTCCATCAGATTTACTTATTGGGAGAGAGAAATATTTATATCCTTTTAAGGAAGTACATTTTATTTGATACTAAACTTCTTTTTTGATAAGATAGAATGTAAATTTCGTGTACGGGATGAACGGTTATTTTCGCGTACGAAGTTTTAAAAAACGTGATATTACATTTAAAACAATTTTTAAATATTATGCAATATTTTTCAGTATCGGGTTCGGGCGGGCTCCGGCTCTAATTATACAAAATGTTTCGGGCTCGGGTGGGCTCGGATTTAAAATCATCGGACTCGGGCGGGGCCGGCCTCCGAAAAGAGATCCCGAACTCATCTCTAATCCCTGCCTATCTCACATATTCATCGCGCTGAGCAGAAGTTCTAATAGGATTTCAATTGGCCAAAATAATTGTTTAATCTTCGGCAACAGATTCCTGAAATCATTTGGCTACTTTTCGAATAAACAAACTCGTTTATTTAAAATACAAATAATGTGCTTTAGAATTTCTTTTTTGGCAATCCGTTTATGCAAGTGTGGAAGAAATGTATTTTTATGTGCAAATCTTGTGAATATAAAACGATTAAATGCGTAGTAAATCACCAAACAAGAAAATGGTTGGTGGCATAATGATACGCGTTCGCTTTTTTATGAGCATTGGAGTAAGTTTTTGTTGTCAATTATAATTTAAATATCATATTTTGTTTGATAGCGTTTGTTAATTAATATATGTATATTAAACTACGAAAGGTTGTCAAAATTGTATGCAATTAAACTTTACCATATTTTATGCGTTTTTTAAAATATTCCAAAACGGTCCTTAAATCTATTATTACATTGTTCAATTGAAACTTTTTCAAACAACAATGAAAACATTTCACAAAAGCTTAGAAATTTTAAAATAATAAGAATTTATTTAAATAAAAACTGATGCAAATACATTTAAATATTTCGTTTAGTACTGAAAACAAGTAACAGTTGTTTATAACAACATCTGCAGTTTGCTTTCTCAGTAAACGAAAGTGACTGAAATTATTTAGAAATGTACAAGTACTTGATCATATAGGGCGCATTGTGTAACACTTTAACTCATAGTCTGAAACATTATTATCACAATATGAAACAAAGTACATAGGACTTACCCCAATATCCAGTATCATTCTTCATCTAGCAAGCGAATTCAAAAACAGAATAGTCAAGTCAGCTGGGGATTTAATTTCAACATCATGATGCGCAATTACAAAGATGCCCTAAACTTTTCAAGATTTGCATGAAACTGGTCCATATTCGTTGGGAACGGTGGAGGGTAATGGAGATGAGAAACAGTTCCCGGTAATAATATACCTTCCTTAAAGTAAAATTTATTATTCCTCAAGGTTTTACCTATCTGAAGTTCTTTTTACTACTGACAAGCGAAGAAAATCTATTGTTAGAAATAACTTGTCCGATTGTTGTGCATTTGTTGAATTAAATGCCACTTTTATTTTACAGTGTTGTAGAAAACAAAAATGTATTCTTTCTAAAATAACCTACTCATTTGTGCATTCAACACTGACGCGTGCGAGTAAAGTTCATTGTTAGAAAAAGCTTTAAATTGACTGTCCAATTCTTGAACTAAACGTGATTGTTAATCGAAAGTTTTATTCATCAGCCCAAATCCTGCATTTATCCAACATAAGTAACATTGCGATTGTTTAATTTTAATTAAAATATCGCCATTGTTGATATTCTCATACATTTTAACTGCATTGTTGCATGCATCATTATGACGTCAGCATTGCGCGTCCCACAAATTTGTGCTTTACAATAGAGATTGACTTGTAGAAGTTTAATTTCTAACATACGTTTATTTGTAACCACTGTTCATACTCTCATACGCTTAGAACTATGTAATCATATCCGCTAGAGTAAAAAATTCTTGCCAAGCTTGGCAAAATATCGACAAATTTGGTACCAAAAATATCGCCATAAGAGAAAACTTATGAAAATAGAACTTGTATATAACTGCATTTATAATGCATTTTCATTGTGTTCAAATTGTAAGCAATTACATAATGGTAACGAATTCATCGCCAGATTTAAAGCTTCAAAACCACAACTACACCTCGCACTTATCACCAGTCTTTTGAGATTCCATCGAAAGAGTTTTGCAGAGTACTCAAATGAGGCTAATCCTGTTATCTGATTCCTCGGCGATGTAGATCACGTATAGTGTGACCTTATGCAGTGTTTTCTGCTTAATGGCGTATAACACTACATAAAATACTTAAATAAATTAAGTTAAAAATGTTTTAAATATGGACAGTAATGGAATATTGTTAGGAAAGGAAATATTTTAATTAACAAGAGTTGTAAATAGAATATTAATGAAAGGAATTTTTTATATAATAAATTTAATATGGTATGGAATTTTTATTTATGTAATATATATATATATCCCTTTTTATGGACACGATAACTCCCATAATTCTGAATAAATCTCTTCCAAACTGATACATAAAATCAAGGGGCAGAAAATCTATTTTTCAAGTTCGTTAATGGGCAAAATTGGACCAAAAGGGTGGAAATGGGGAGGGGTTTTGTAAAAAAAAAAAACATATTGGCTTAATTATGATACATATTGAATCCGTTTAAAGTTATTATTACATCTAGAAAAAGGCCAAAAAATTTTGTATGACAGATTTTTGATAACATTAAAAATGGTCTCAAGGAGCGAAACAGATAGGGTTTTAAGAAATAAGAAATTAACAACGTCGTCCATTCACAATATATCAAATCCGCTTAAATTTATTATAAGTTTTCTTTCTATTAACTACAATTTTTATATTGACAAGTTTTTGATTGGACCAACTCTTACAGAAAAAATAATTAAAAACAAAAAGATGTAACGCGGAACGCCCCCCCCCACCTCCACTCCAATAAAAATAGATTTTATCAGCGCAACGCATCACGTTAAATTTGTACTTAACTTCGAAATCTACCTGTGTCTGTAGGCCGAGCCGGGAGAGATTTTTTTTTTTAAAGATTTAACTTATTTCAAGACTTACGAAATTGAGATTTTTTAACAAATGATATAAACAGATTTTAAAACAAAATCTATGGGCTATTATGCTTGTTTATGTATGAATTTATAAAAAAATGGCTTCTGATTACACGTATTAGACAAGTTTCTTCTGACATCATAAATAGCTACTTTATTTTGAAAACATTTAATACTTAATGAAACAATTTCTTGTGTGTGCGAAACAGTAAGTAAGCTGCCAGAAAGTACCTTTTTATTTTCGTCCAAAAACCATTTTCCCTATCTCGCTAAAGCCCCTATAAGAGACAAGTACCTAATCATATAGAGCGATTCCAGTAACACCTTAATTCATAGTCGGAAACTTGAAACGTGATACAATATAAAACAAAGTAGATAAGACTTACCCCAGTAACTTTCTTTATCCAATGGGAAAAACTAATCAGCTAATAGTCCAGCCAGGCAGGGGAGGTTAATTTCAACGGCATGATATACATTTACAAATATGCCCTTAGCTCTTTAATGTTTGCAGAAACCTGGTCGATATTCATCAGGATCTGTGGAATGTAACGGATATGAGAAACAGTTCAAAGTCCTAAAATTTCTACACTAAACTAAAATTGAGTATTCCTCAAGACGTGGTACACTTTGCTATTGGCGTACGAAAAAAAAAATCATTATTAGAAGTAACTTGTTCGATTGTTGTCCTATTGTTCTATATAACAAACAACTGTTATTTTACAGTATTATAGAAAACAAAAATGCATTCATTCAAAAAGAACCTACACCAATACAGTAAAATTCATTTAGAAAATGATAAACGATGCTTGTTCAATTATTGAACTAAACAACGCTTTTGTTATTAGAAGGTTTTAATGACCTCGCTTTGTATGTATGGCTCAAAGCTTGCAACAGCCGATTAATCTTTATTGATTATTTGGCACACTTATAGATCTTGCATAAGAATAGAAATGAAAAAAAATTGGCCGGATTCGCGCATTAAAACATCCCCCAAATCTTGCATTTTCCCGATAGAAATATTTCTATAAATGTTCTTTTTTCTCAAAATGGCGATCGCCAGCAGTTCCGGTCCTGGCAAGCATTGAACAGCAAAAAATCTCTTTGTCTGGCATATTTTATACCGCAGTGCCAAATTAACTATTTGAAATACGGAGAGACATCAAATACGGAAAGACACATCTATGTACTTTTCTTCTTTCTATACCGGTGCAATTCGTTTAAAGAAATATCAATAATAACCCATTCAAAAATTTATTTCTTTTTGCTTGTTTTTTTTTTCTTCCCGTCTGTTTAAGTCCGCATCAACCTCACTTATATAGGTACGGAAAAAAAATTGCGATTTGTTTTTGATTTTTTTTATTATTCTTTAAAAATAAATTTCAAACATTTAAGATTCAAAAAATTCTTTAGTTAGAACCAAATTTATAGACCAAATTAAGGTTAAACGAATTAATTTTGAGTTTTGCGCTGTTATAATATACTCTGAGACTTTTCTAACTAATAAGTAACTTAGCACTAAATTTTTTGTGCAAATTTTATTTTTTTTAAATAATAATAAAAAAAAAAACATTTATTATCCGAAATCTTCGTTAAGGGGCTTCTTCACTCACGCGAAAACACTCGTTCGATAATATTAATGGTATGGGAGATTTTTTTAATAACTAATTTGCATTTGAATATTTCTAAACGATTTTTTTTTGCATTGAATAGCTGAGGTTGGACTCTACAATCGCCCCTTTTTACTTTTTCGATTTTGTTTGTGGTTTTTTCTTTTAATAAGGATACTTTCACTTTCGGACATACAAACAAAATCGAAAAAATAAAAACTAGTATGTTCTGGCCATCACAAAAATTTCTTCTGTATAAATCATATCGTCTGCAAACAAAAATTAAACGACAATCTACAATTTTCAGACGCAGTTATCGAGGAAATCATGAAAAATATAGCATAGCAACGACACTTTTTGGGCGGTGTACACCCAACCTCATAATGATCTATTTTTGTCAAGGTCTAACAGAATATAAAGTTTAGTGAAATTCCGAGCACGAGTTATTGAGATACAGCTATAGCGAAAATCGTGAAAAATGCAGTATAGCATCGCCACCTCTTGGGCGATTTAGACCAATACCTAATCAGTGACTATTTGTGTCAAGGTCTAACAGAATATGAAGGTTGATGACAATCCGTGCATTACTTCTTCAGGTAGAGCTATTGCGCTAATCGTGAAAAATTCAACATAGCAGCGCCACCTGTTGGGTAATTAACACCAAAAACGAATCAGCACTCATTTATATCACGGTTTAACTGAATCTAAAGTTTTATAAATTTCCCTGCATTAGTTCTTGAGATATAGCGCACAAAAATTTTTTGTCACAGACGGACATTTTCGAAAAATAGTCCAATCGTATTCAAGACCTCCTAAAACGTATAAATTCGTCGAAAACCGGAAGTGAAAGTTTTCATGAATCCAGTACTTAAAATACAAGAAAGTAAAAACAGCGTTCGTAGAGATAGACCTCAGCTATCTAATGCAAAATATAAAATAAAAAAATGTTTAAAAATATTGAAATGTAACTGAGATATTTAAATAAAGCTGACCGATAGGTTTAACATTGGTGAACGAGCGCTTTCGCGTGAGTGAAATAACCCCTTAACTGAAACAGGGGATTTATTGTCCAATTAAAAGGCAAAGTGGCTGCTTTGTATTAACGTGCGAATCCAATAAAACATTCGTTACATGAAATTGCGTTCTTTAGCCGAATCACAAAATAGTCAATAGAATCTTCGTTAACGGAAATATTCGTTAGCCAAGATATCACTATATTCAGTTACGAAGTTAATTAGATTTACGAGAATGTAAAAAAAAAGGAGTTGTAGAAAATAATAATTTCTTCTTGTTATTTTAAGGATTTTAAGTTTGTTTATATTGTTTAGGAAAAAAGTGACATAAAAAATACAAAAACGAAGTAATTGGATGAAAATTCCTTTTTTTTTTTTACAAAGTGAAAATGCTTATTTCCATCATGAGGATTATTTAAGTTGCACTCTTGTCTAATTTCATTTCACCCACATTTTAGAAAGTGAGCTGTTATAGAAAATTACAAAATTGATACGTTACGAAAAGCTTTCAGCGATAAAAAAATGACGTCACATTTAAAATTAAATTTGTATTTTTTATTCCTTAATATCAAAATTTTATTACGATTGTATCATAATGACGTACTTTACACTTGTTGCACCATTTCATCCATTGTGATATCAGATCTCAGGATCCAACGCAAAGATTGGAACTACTCGAATTATTAGTAAAATTAATCTATTTTTAGTTAATATAGTGCACAAAACTATTTATTTTTTGTTTGTAAACTAGTATTTATTGTTAATTAATGATAATTCATTAAAATTTACCTGAAATCATGGATTATCATGCGAAATTCGAAGCATCTTATATATGAAAAATTGTGATACTGAGGTAATGGGTATGCATTGTTGAATTAAACAATTGTCTTTATTGTTGAATTTCTCACCGTGAATGAAAATATTTTTAGCAGCGGATGTAATTGTTGCGAATTTTGGAATAACAATGAAGAGATTCAGAAAAAATTAGATTGTGTGATTATTGAAAAAAGAATAAAATATCGTTATTGAAATGCATTGTTGCGGCAAGTTTCCTTCAAGAAAAAGGAGATTTTAAATTAACCATTTGCAGGTAGCGTATAGCTAATACATAATAACGTAATAGCAACGTAATAGCAAAACGTAATAACGTAATGCTAAATGCTAACGTAATGCTAACGTAACGTAATGCACGCCTAAATTAATAAATTTAGGCGTGAAAACTCTCAAATCAAGAAATTTCCACCGTAAAGTCTAACAAAAATTAATCAGCACCAATTTTTATTAAGGTCTAATTTAATAAAAAATTTTATTAAATTCCGTACATTAGTTCTTGAGATACATTTGAGTGTCAATGTGCACAATGTCGTTTCGATTGTAAAGATAGAATGAGCATTAAAAAAAAAAGAAAAAAGACATAGGTTTGACATTTGTTATGAAAGAAAAGACATAATAAAAAAAACTTCTTCGCCGAAAATTAAAATTAGTTAAAAATTGACTAAGAAATTCCATGTTTACATACAGAAATCAAGTTGCAAAGGGTGTAAAAATATTTTTACAAACAAAAAAGGAAAAAAATAAAAATAAAAATAACTACCGATTTTAAAAGAGATTTTTAATTGCCGAAAAGTGTTGCCTTCTTTTAAAATAACAGTACATTTCAAAGTGGCATTTACTCTGTTTTTTTTTAACTTTTCAAAAACAAAGAAAAATATAATTGTTATTTAAACTACCTTTTTGTGATTTTTAAATTCATTTCTTTGTTTAATGATAAATCGTTTTAAGTGTTTAGCCTAATATAATCAATTTTGTCCTCTGCAACTTTTGATTTTTTAGTAATTTTTCATGTGGTTCTAGCGTTTTTTCGCATTCAGAGGTGGTTTTTGAAGTTTTTTCGCATTCAGAGGCAGTTGTTGAAGTTTTTTCGTATTCAGAGGCGGTTTTTGAAGTTTTTTCGCATTCAGAGGTTGTTTTTGAAGTTTTTTCGATTTTAAATGCGATTTTCAATGTGATTTTTAGCGTTTTACAACGCTGATTTTTTGACATATTGAAAGAATTTTGGTCACAATGTTTTAGTCCCTGTACTATATTTTGTCGCCTATTATTTAATTTTTACTTTTTAAATTTTTTCTGCAGGTTTTTTATTTGACATTCGCGTTGATTTTTCCACATTAGTAAATAGAAATCCGCTTTTAAACTTTTAGCACGATGTAGTAAATTTTGTCAATAAAGTTTTTTCGGAATCTGTTCAGTGAGCTCTGAATTTTTCGCGAATTTTTTTCATGATATTTTTCGTGCTTTGCAGCAATTTTTTGACATTCGTAAAAGAAAATCCTGCTTTAATTTTTTAGCCCAATATAGTAAACTTTGCCCTGTGCGAAAATGTCGTATTATCATCGGAAATACACCTTTGAGCATCAGTTTTATTATTCTCTTCTATTTGGAAATGAGTCAAAAATTGATTACAAAATTCCCTGTTTCGTTACTTAAAAAATATTCGTTACTTAAAGGGGGGGGGGCGAAGAAAAAAAACTACTGATTTTAAAAGAGATTTTTACTTGCCGAAAAGTGTTGCCTTCTTTTAAAATAACAATACTTTTGGAAGTGTCGTTTAAATCGCTACAATTCGGACAAATCATTTCCCGTAAACGAGATCGTCAAAACATGCATCTTATTTTGCCTTTTCTTCTGAAAATGCGGTAAAACACCAAACCCTTTAATTTACGAATCGAGTACTGTTCACATTTTTTTTTTTCGAATAGGGACAACCGAGGAAGGTAATACTACAAGTGTTTTCGTGACCACAATATTCCTGCCGAACGTCTCAAAATATTAAAATTGCGGTCAGCTGCTGACTGAAAACTTGAGCGACGGAGCAAGGTTATCCCTTCTAGGACCTAAAGACATCTACGTTCTATCGGGTTTATTAGGCAGAAAGCTTTAGTTTAAAATATAATCACGTCAAACCTTTCGAAAACGTTTTTTACTGTAAGTCAATTTCGCTTTTTTAACTATTTCTCCTATCTTTAAAAATCCGAATTGGCGTTTATAAACAAGATACGAAAAACTAAAAATACCGCGCCTAATCTACATCCCTTTGTTTTTTGTTTTTTTAAATCTGGTATTCGTTTTGAAAATTTTTAATTTTAACCCTCCGAAAAAAATCCTTTCCAAAACTCACTCACGCGATTTTCGTTTTTTGAATCGGCATCGACTCGGAAAATGCAAGTACGGACAAACAGTAGACTCCAGATCATAGACACGTTCATTTTCTTCAAAACGCACCGTTGGGTTTTAAAAAATATCTACCTTAACCCTTTCGAAACCGATCGTTTACGTAACCTACTTTCGCGATTTCCGCTATTTTGGCAATGTTTACCCGTGGTTAAATTTCAATTCTACTAGGAAATTTGGTTGGGTGGAGTGTTCTGTAAAGGCCTCTTCCAAAACAGACTGCGCCTGCTGGCGGTGGAAGGTGGAACTATTGGAGTATCTCTGGTTCTATGCGCCCGATTACGACGGGGTTTGGCTCATTCGACTTCATATCTATAGCCTTAAATATTTTATTAGTTGCACTTTCGACCGCTAGGATGCGCTTTCCGATCTTTGGTTTTATGAGCCCGATTACGACGGGGGTTGCCTCATTCGACTTGATTTCGATAGCCTTACAGATTTCAGTCGTATTCGTATGGAACAGATTATTAATATCTCGGTCCCGGGCAACGCCGGGCGGGCTTGCTAGTAAATAAATAGATACCGTATACACTCGCGTATAAGCCCGTTCGCGTATAAGCGGACAACCCTACCCCCTATTTTGAAGGACTAAATATTGGTAAAATTCTTGACCCGCGTATAAGCCGACCCTAAAAAGTTCCAAAGACAAAAAAAATTCCACATGTTTTCGGACAAAAATTACATTTTTATTAAAATTTTAAACAAGCAGAATTAATTACCTAAAAAATTAAGAAACATCAAATGGTTCACTCAGATTCGGAATCAATATCTGAATTACCGAAAAGTTCGATAAAGTCCCGTTCTGTTGCTTCTTCGTCATAAAAATCTGACTCATGATCTGATGAATTTTCATCATCATATTCGTAGATGAAATCGTCCTTAGTGCCATCCATCTCATTGCTAATACAGCACTTTTTAAATGATTTAACAATCATATCACTTGGAATTAACATCCACGCCTCTTTGATCCAAAAGGTAATAACATTGATTCCCGCCTTATTTAAATTGCCGCCCTTTGTTCTCTGCACATCTGGCGAACACATCCACTCAATCCAAAATTTTCGCAATCTATCTTTAAATGGTTTGTTGATGCAAACATCAAGTGGTTGCAACAGTGATGTGAGTTCACCTGGTATAACAACCATCGACGAATTTAGTTTTTTAACTTTTTCTTTCACTTCGTCGGTCGTATATCACTTCGTCGGCTAAATGTATCCCATACAAGCATCAATGGTTTCTTAAATACTGCTCCGGGACTTTTGCCCCACACATTTTCCAAACAATCAATGGTTTCTATTTGATCCATCCATCAACTTTTTTGTCCCCTGATAATCACTCCAGTGAGAAATTGTACGTTAGATGAAATTTTCTTTCTCTTAAATATAATTACTGGGGGCAATTTGGAGCCATCTGCTAAGCAAGATAAAACAACGGTGAAATGAGCTTTATCGTGACCTGTAGTTTTGACCAACACAGATTTTTTGCCAATTGAGTCTACAGTTTTATTGCTGGGTAAATCAAAAGTAACAGGTGTTTCGTCCATATTTCCTATTTGCGATAAATCTAAATTTTTCTTTTTTCGAAGACCAATGACAAACCTTTGAAAAGATTCAACTTTTTCTTCGAGCAGTTTTGGTAGCTTTTGGGCGATTTTAGTAATTTGGCGAAGGCAAAGTCCATAACGATTCATAAATCGAGAACACCATCCAGCTGATGCAAAAAATGTTTCTGGACTCTTGTCCTTGAATTTGTCATCATTAGACATTTTTAATGCTTGTAATCGTATTCCAGTTCGCGTGGTTACACAGCCACTTTCGCGCCATTGCTAACTCCATTGATTTAATTCTTTCTCAATTTCAGGAAATGCAGCTATTCCCGTTCTCAACGCTTTTTTTGTTTTTTGGCATAGCATTTAAAGTCAGTTTATTTTTCCGCCATTCTCTCACTTGTTTTTCATTTATTCCAAACTGTCTAGCTGCGGCACAGTTATTATGCTCTTTAGCATACTTCACGACTTTTAACTTGAAAGAAGCACCATATGCAGCACGTTTGGTTTTTAAAGTTTCCATTTTGCTAAAAGCAAGAATGCGAGAAAGAAAAAAATGTCTTACATAACCAAACGATCACTTACTAGAGCAGAGAAATATGAATTACCTAGTCAGAGATAAAAGCGTGAATAAATGAACGGAATCAAGGTCAATTTTCCTTTTCCTGTCTCTCTCACGCAAGCCCTCTAAATCACGTGTTTTGACTTCCACCCATGCGCTGCTATGCCAGTCAGAAAGCTGTATGGCTTACAACTTTTCTCCTCAAATATGACCCGCGTATAATCCGACACCCCCTCTTCATAAGACAATTTTAGGTCAAAATTTCTCGGCTTTTACGCGAGTGGTAATACCATAATCCAAAATGTCTTATTTCAAAATCAAAATATTTTTTTTTTCCTATTTACACGCACAAAAAGTGAAAACTATTATCGGTGCTGGAAAAAATGCTATAGGCGAGATTTTCTCCATGCTCAAGCAATTACCAAATGTTCTCTATACTTTGAACACCACAACAGTAAGAAATGGCATTCTTCTGCTATCAAAATTAACCGAGTTATGATACTTTGAACTTGATGTAATTTCTGAGCTTTGCTTCCTTAAAAACAAACAAACGATTTATTAGTGCTAAAAAGCTCCGAAATTTCATAAAATTCAACGTATCATAACTCGGTGAGTTTCAGACTTAGGAGAGTGGAACTTTTACTGGTTTTACTTCTCAAAGCATGGAGAACTTAAAAAAAAATATATATATAACGTATAGAAGCCGCGTATGCCCCAGCAGTGGCTGAGAGCTTCTACTCTCGAAGCTAGTAGACGGGAGGTGCTGGACTCATACGTCTGTAGCGCTCGTTAACCTAATCGTTCGGAGTTTTCCGTGGTTTTCTTCGAACCTTGCCGTAAATACGGGTTAGGATCCATTAGAAAGACCCTCACGGATGGCACTCTTCGCTAGGGTTTATATTCCTCGAGTAGATAATCGGCCGTCATAAATCAACCAACCAACCAGAACCCACGTGTATAAAAAATTAAAAAGTGTAACTTTTCGAAAAATAATCGCAGTGATATTTTATAAACATTATGTTCAATCCTACTATTTTTTAAACATGGGAAATTTTATTTCACAGTTGGTAAAAGTAAACTTTTTCAGATTCGTTATATCACTTTCGGTCAATCCAGATGAAACACTCAAAGTCACAAAATTTCACCCAAGGCTTGAAAAAGATCACATTTTATTCAAATTTTCGACGAACGACGTCAAAGTGACGTCGCAACTTCAAAACCTTGAAATACCCTTCTAACCACCTGACGATTTAAAACTTGCTGATAAAGTGTGTCTGTGATTTCTTTGACACTGGAACAGTTGATTGTTTCTGAAAAGCATTTGAATCTACGCTTTGTGGAGACTGGTAACTTTGAAAGAAAAGGCACTTCTTGTAAAGTTATTTTATCAAAAAAACAGAAACGCAGCTGCAGCTCTTCGGGAATTCCGGAAACTAAAAGATGTTAGCCGTGGACCAATGTTGGATCGTGGAGTTTACAAAATCTCGACATTCTTCCTGGCAGAGGACGAAAAAAGGTAGACATTTCTAGCATTGAAGATATTGCTACTGCTGCCGTGGATTTAGCAAGCCAGTCATCATTTGGTAATGCAAGTGTGCCAGCTATTGCGAAGGAAGTCGATATGCCGATTTCCACTGTGAGAAAAGTGATGCGTCAAATTTTGCGGTACTATCCATACAAGATTCAGAGGGTGCAACAACTAATACAGGGTGATACCGAAAGTCGGCTATCATTTTCACTACAGTTTATTGCACGAATGAATGTGGACAATTCTTGGCCCTGGAATATTCTATGGAGTGATGAAGCGCATTTTTATTTAAACGGACAAGTGAACATACACAACTGTCAAATTTGGGCGAAAGAGAATCCTAATGTTGTCCAAGAAGTTCCATTGCATGCAGCTAAACTGACGGTGTGGTGCGGTTTCACAGCTACGTTTATGATAGGGCCATATTTTTTTGAGGAACTATTATCCACAGGACCCATTACATGTTCCGTAAATGGGAGAAGGTATCTCAATATGTTATCAAATTTTCTGATTTCCGAGTCTCAACAGCGAGGCTTCCTTCAAAATATCGTGTTTATGCAAGACGGTGCACACCACACATTACTAGAGCAGTTCGGACTTTCTTAACAAGCCATTTTACAGAAGACCGCATCATAAGTCGTTATTTTCAAACAGTCTGGCCACCACGATCGCCGGATTTAACACCATGGAATTTTTGGTTGTGGGGATTTTTAAAAGATTCTGTATCTAAAGACAGTATTAGACTTCATATTCGCTCAATCTCACAGGACAGTTTACGCAATGCTGTAGAAAGCACAATTTAGAGAATGGAATGCGTTATTGAAAATGGTGCAGGATTCATTGAGCATGCGTAATGTTATTCTTCGTAATTTCCTCGCTGCCGAGCAACGCTTTATTTTTGTTGATGCAGATTACATCACATGAAATTATATTCATTTTTCTGTATTGTTTGGAGTCATAGGTCAGGCTCTAGAGCTGTCTGATTAGGTGAACTTTAATTATAACAATTCGCAGTTCGTCGAAGTTTATTGAAACTTTTAAATTTGTGTGCTTCGTCTGGATTGACTGAAATTGATATAATGAATCTGCAAACACCGCCTTAAATATTGGCGCAACGCCACCTACTGACGAAAAATGTAACTAATTTTTTTTTCGATTTTCGCAGAGCGCATCTTTTCAGTTACGTACTAGTGAAATTTTGTTTCGTTTGGAGCCATAGAACCGGCTCTAGAGCCTTCTGAATAGGCGAACTTTAATTATAACAATCCTGTATACATCCCTTTTTTATGGACATAATAACTCCCATAATTCTGCATCAATTTCTTCCAAACAGATACATAAAATCAAGGGGCAGAAACTCACTTACAAGTTTGTTAAATCGGACCAAAAGGGTGGAAATGGAAAGGGTTTTTGTGAAAAAAGGAAAAAAACCCATAACGTCTTAATTATGATACATATTGAATCCGTTTAAAGTATTATTACTTCTAGGAAAAGGGCCAAAAATGTATGTGTGGCAGATTTTTGATATAATTAAAAATGGCTTCAAAGGGCGAAGCAAATTGGGTTTTAAGAAGAAAAAAATTAATAATGTCGTCAATTCACAAGATATCAAATCCGTTTAAATTTATCATAAGTATTTTTAATATTATCTACAACTTTTATATTGACAAGTTTTTGATAGGACCAACTTTTACAGAAAACAATAAAATAAAAACAAAAAGATGCAACGCGGAACCCCCACCCCATCTCAATAAAAATAGACTTTCCCAGTGCAGTGCATCACCTGAAATTAGCACTTAACTTCAAAATCGACCTGTGCCTGTAGGCAGAGCCAGCAGAGATAGTTTTAAAGATTGGCGCAATTCAGACTTAAGAAATTGAAATTTTTTTAATAAATGATATAGGCAGATTTAAAAACAAAAAAGTGGACTATTATGCTTGTTTATGTATGAATATATACAAATAATATAAGCAGATTTAAAAACAAAAACAATGGGCTATTATGCTTGTTTATGTGTGAATATATAAAAAATGGCTTCTGTTTACAGGTATTAGATAAATTTCTTCTGGCTGTTTAGGATAACAGATAAATAGCTACTTTATATTAAAAAGACATTTGATAAATAATGAAAAAATTGCTTATGTGTGCGAAACAGTAAATATGTTTCCAGAAAGTATGGTTAGAAACTGCCTTTCTTTTTTTCCAAAGACTATTTTCCCAATCTCGCTAAAGCCCCTATAACAGACAAGTACCTAATCATATAGAGCGATTCCATTAAGACCTTAATTCACAGTCTGAAACTTGAAACATGATACAATATAAAAAATAAAAATAGATAAGGCTTACCCCAGTGCACAGTAACTTTCTTCATCTAATGGGAAAAACTAATCAGCCAATAGTCCAGTCAGGCAGGGGAGTTAATTTCAACGGCATGATGCACATTTACAAAGATGCCCTAAACTCTTCAAAATTAGCCCTGGACATCGGGAACTGTGAAGTGTAATGAATATGAAAAACAGTACTTTAATACTGACGCGCGAAGAAAATCCATTGTGAGAAACAACTTGCCCGATTGTTGTCCTATTATACGAGTAGTAATTTTCCAACTGGACGAAAAATGTCCGGGCCAGGATTCGAACCTGGGATCGCTTGGCTGAAGCCGCCACGCTCTACCACTGAGCTATCCCGGTCGAATCTGGAGGGTATAATTCATCCGCTTCAGCCAAGCGATCCCAGGTTCGAATCCTGGCCCGGACATTTTTCGTCCAGTTGGAAAATTACTACTCGTATGATTTATTTACCATTTTGAAATAATTGTGTTAAAAATTAATCTAGTGTTGTCCTATTGTTGTATAAAAAAAGCAACTGATTCGAAAAGAACCTACATTAAGACAGTAAAATTCATTGTTAGAAAAATATAAACGATGCTTTTTCAATTGTTGAACTAAACGCGATTGTTATTACAAAGTTTTATTTAACTCGCTTGCAACTTTAATTTCACCCACTTTCAGTTAAAATATTGACCTACAATTTAGAAAAATTTATAGATTTTGCATGAGTAAAAAATTTGTTTAAAAATTGGCCGTATCCGTCCGTTGAAACACCCCAAAATGTCGGGCCCAAATCTTGCATTTTCTCCGTAGAAATACCAAAGCGATTGTTTAATTTTAATTGAAAACAAGTTGGAAATTGTACATCAAACGTGACAAATGAGTTGCGCTCGTACTATAGCTAGTTATATAAATATTCAGATCTTGATGATTTTTTATTCTGTGAAATGAATTATATCGTCAGCAGTATTATTTCTGTAATAAAATAAGTATCTCGGTCGCTTGACGATTAAACCTCGGAAGCTCCTATAACAAGAAAGCACCGACTTTAAAAAAAAAATCAAATTCCTTAATAAATATTTTTATTAATATCGTCTAAAGTTTTGATTCGATTTTCATAAAACTTTAAATGTCTCGACAAAATTCTGCAAAGATAATATATCTTAAATTTCAAACCATTCGGTTGGGTAGTTTTTGCGTTGTTATATGCGGGCGGACGGACAGACAGACGGACGGGCCAGACGACGACAATAGGTGCTACGTATTTTTATAATTACGAACGCACCAAAAATAGCCCCATTGTTGCAACTGTCATATATTTTATCCACATTCTTTTCCGCATAGTTAAGACGTCAGCGCGACGCACAGATTTGTGCTTTATAATATAGGTTGCCTTTTAGCAGTTTCACTTCTAACATATATTTTATGGGTACTTACGTATTATCCGGATAAGGTCAGATTCAACATGTTACCAATTATATAAATTACAGCAACCCTTATTTTTTGACAACAATATAATTTATTTATTTATTATAATTTACAGGTTTTTTTTTTATAACATATAGTTTATTTTTTTATTATAGTTTATAGTTTATGATTTATTATTGTTCATTTATTATATTATATTTATTTTATTTTATTTTGCCATTTTTAAGAATGCTATGTATATTTAATAATGTTAAATTGTTGTTTTGAGCATGATTGACAAAGAAACATAAGATTGGCAATTAGCAACCATTTTTGGCGATCTATCTCCAGGCCCGGATATACCGTTTACATACGAATTATACAGATATATACGGTTAGAGCCCGTCTAGCAAGTTTCTGTGCCCAGGGCATTTCCAATTTTTCGTGCCCTATTAGATTGGTTGATTTACTGATACTATTTTTTTTTTACATATTACTAACTTATTCGAAAAATGTCAAGTAAAAAAATTAAGTTTTCGGGAAAATTGAAAAATGGTTCCAGGAATAAAAATAAAATATTGTTTCTATTATTTATTGAAATGTGTTTTGAAACACAGATTGATATATATTTTTGTCATTCCATCGTATTAATATCTCAAATGTCACATTTTTTTCAGTTGTGTCACTTTTCGGATAAATGTGCAATATGATCAAATTGAATGACACATGGAATGCTATCGATAATCACATTTATTATCCCAAATCTTCGCTAAGGGGCTCCTTCACTCACGCAAAAATAATCGTTAGCTAATGTTAATGCTATGGGGCATTTTTTTAATAACTCACTTGCATTTCATTTAAACACTTTTTTTTTTGCATTGAATAGCTGATGTCGGTCTCTACAATCGCCGCTTTTTACTTTTCGATTTTATTTGCAAGTTCTTTTAATAAGGATACTTTCACTAAGGATACTTTCACCTCAAACAAAATCGAAAAAATAAAAACTGGTATGTTGTGGCATTCACAAAACATTCTTCTGTATAAATCATATCGTCTGCAAACAAAAATTAAACAACAATGTGTTCAATTTTTCAGATGTAGTTATCACAGAAATTGTGAAAAACATAGCATAGCAACGACACGTCATGGGCGGTATTCACCCAAACTAATAAGGACCTATTTTTGTCAAGATCTAACCGAATATAAAGTTTCACGAGTTATTCAGATATAGTTATAGCGGAAATCGTGAAAAATGCAGTATAGCAGCGCCACCTATTGGGCGATTTAGACCAATACCTAATCGGCGTCTATTTCTGTCAAGGTCTAACAGAATATGAAGTTTGATGAAAATCCGTGCGATACTTCTTCAGATAAAGCTATTGCGCAAATCGTGAAAAATTCAACATAGCAGTGCCACCTGCTGGGTAATTAACACCAAAAACGAATCAGCACTCATTTATATCCAGGTTTAACTTAATCTAAAGTTTTATAAATTTCCGTGCATTAGTTCTTGAGGTATAGCGCACCAAAAAGTTTTATCACAGACAGACATTTTCGAAAAATTGTCCAATCGTGTTCAGGACCTTCTAAAACGTATAAATTCGTCGAATACCTGATTGAGAAAGTTTTCATGAATCCAGTACTTAAAATACAAGAAAGTAAAAACGGCGATTGTAGAGATCGATCAATCCAATGCAAAAAATAAAATAAAAAATCGTTTAAAAATATTGAAATGCAAACGAGATATTTAAATAAAACTGATAGATAGGATTAACATTGGCGAACGAGCGCCTTCGCGTGAGTGAAATAGCCCCTTAAGTGAAACAGGGGATTTATTGTACAATTAAAATGCTAAGTGGCTGCTTTGTATTAACGCGCGAATCCAATAAAACATTCGTTACATGAAATTGCGTTCTTTAGCCGAGTCACAAAATAGTCAATAGAATCTTCGTTAACTGAAACATTCGTTAGCCAAAATATCACTATATTCAGCTACGAAATTAATTAGATTTGCGAGATTGTAAAAGAAAGGACTAGTAGAAAATAATTTATTCTTGTTATTTTAAGAATTTTAAGACGTCAACCTAAATTGTTTACAAAAAAAGTGACATAAAAAATACAAAAACGAAGTAATTGGATGAAAATTCCTTTTTTTATTTTTTTATTTTACAAAGTAAAATGTTTATTTCCATCATGGGGATTATTTAAGTTGCACTCTTCTCTAATTTCACTTCACCCACATTTTAGAAAGTGAGCTGTTATAGAAAATTACAAAATTGATACGTTACGAAAAGCTTTCAGCGATAAAAAATGACGTTACATTTAAAATAAAATTTGTATTTTTTATTCCTTAATATCAAAATTTTATTACGATTGTATCATAATGACGCACTTTACACTTGCTACACTATTTCATCCATTGTGATATCAGATCTCAGGATCCAACGCAAAGATTGGAACTACTTGAATTAGTAGTAAAATTAATCTATTTTTAGTTAATATAGTGCACAAAACTATTTATTTTTTGTTTGTAAACTAGTATTTATTGTTAATTAATGATAATTCATTAAAATTTACCTGAAATCATGGATTATCATGCGAAATTCGAAGCATCTTATATGTGAAAAATTGTGATACTGAGGTAATGGGTATGCATTGTTGAATTAAAAAAATGTCTTTATTGTTGAATTTCTCGCCGTGAATGAAAATATTTTTAGCAGCGGATGTAATTGTTGCGAATTTTGGAATAACAATGAAGGGATTATGAAAAAATTAGATTGTGTGATTATTGAAAAAAGAATAAGATGTCGTTATTGAAATGCATTGTTGCGGCAAGTTTCCTTCAAGTAAAAGGAGATTTTAAATTGACCATCTGCAGATAACGTAATGCAAATTTAATAAATTCAGGCGTGAAAAATCTCAAATCAAGAAATTTCCGCCGTAAAGTCATACAAAGAAAAACTAAACGGCAACAATTTTTATTAAGGTCTAATTGAATATAAAATTTTATTAAATTCCGCGCATTAGTTCTTGAGATGCATTTGAGAGTCAATGTGCACAATGTAATTTCGATTGTATTGATAGCATGAGCATTAAAAAAAAAAGAAAAAAAAAACATAGGTCTGACATTTGTTATGGAAGAAAAGACAGAAAAAAAAATTCTTCGCCAAAAATTAAAATGAGTTAAAAATTGACTAAAAAATTCTACGTTTACATACAGAAATCAAGTTGAAAAGAGTGTACAAATATTTTTACAAAAAAAAAAAAAAAAAAAAAAAAAAAAAAAAGATAGAAAAGGAAAGAAAAAGAAAATAACTACCGATTTTAAAAGAGATTTTTAATTGTCAAAAAGCGTTGCCTTCTTTTAAAATAACAGTACATTTGAAAGTTGCATTTACTGTTTCTTTTTATTTTTTCAAAAGCAAAGAAAAATATAATGGTTATTTAAACTACCTTTTTGGGATTTCTAAATTCATTTTTCCGTTTAATGATAAATCCGTTTTAAGTATTTAGCCTAACATAGTAAATTTTGTCCTGTGCAACTTTTGATTTTTTTAGTGATTTTTAGCGTTTTCTCGCATTCAGAGGCGGTTTTTGAAGTTTTTTCAATTTGAAATGCAATTTTCAATGTGATTTTTAGCATTTTAGAACATGATTTTTTGACATTCGTGAAAGAATTTCGGTTACAATGTTTTAGTCCCTGTATTAAATTTTGTCTGCGATTTTTTAATTTTAATTTTTTAATTTTTTTTCTGCGGGTTTTTTATTTTACGTTCGCGTTGATTTTTCCACATTAGTAAAAAGAAATCCGCTTTTAAAATTTTAGCCCGATGTAGTAAATTTTGTCCTCTTTTCAATAAAGTTTTTTCGGAAACTGTACAGCGAGCTCTGAATTTTTCGCGAATTTTTTTCATGATATTTTTCTTTCTTCGCAGCAATTTTTTGACATTCGTAAAAGAAAATCCTGCTTTAATCGTTTAGCCCAATGTAGTAAACTTTGCCCTGTGCGAAAATGTCGTATTATCATCGGAAACAAATCTTTGAGCATCCGTTTTATAATTCTCCCCTATTATTGGAAATGAGCCAAAAATCGATTACAAAATTCCCTGTTTCGTTACTTAAAGAATATTCGTTACTTAAAGGGGGGAAAAATTGCCAATTTTAAAAGAGATTTTTACTTGCCGAAAAGTGTTGCCTTCTTTTAAAATAACAATAGTTTTGGAGGTGGCGTTTAAATCGCTACAATATGGACAAATCTTTTCACCGTAAACGAGATAGTCAAAACATACAGCGTATTTTGCCTTCTCTTCTAAAAATGCGGCAAAACACCAAACCCAGAAATTTACTAATCGAGAACTGTTCACATTTTTTTTTTCGAATCTGGGACGTTGGGACAACCGAAGAAGGTAACACTACAAGTGTTTCCCGATCACAAGATTCCTGCCGAACATCCCAGAATATTAAAATTGCGGTCAGCTGCTGACTGAAAACTTGAGCGACGGAGCAAGTTTATCCCTTCTAGGAATCCGAGTGACAAGAAATCTGGTTCTTTCTTTTGCTTGACTTAAACCAAATTTTTGGTGCAAAAAGTTTTTTAAATCGGCCCGTAACTTTCTTTTATATTGAATTTTATAAATTTTTCCATTATTGAATCTTTTCTTCTTGTTACAGACGTAATGTCTCTATCATTGAACTTGCGGTTTTCATTTACTTTTTGTTATGGCATTCTGAATGCGTTGGAAAGTGTTTCTGTCAAAGAAAAGTGTTAAAATGATTAGAAAGGGAAAAAATCCTATATTTTATTACTTTTTAAAAAAATATATCATAGTCAAACTTTATATGCTGAGAGTAAAATTTGAGAGGAAGAGGAATTCAGTTTAATTTAAAACAAACAAACAAAAAAAAAAAAAAACGAAAATCTGCCGTAGTAGACTTTTACTGGAATAGCGTCGCAATAGAAACTTTTTTTTTACGGCCAACGCCAGTTTTTTACTTGTAATCATTTGTAAAAAAGACATATGTAACATTCACGTATTTAAAATATCTCTTCGGGAAATTAGTATTTTTAACTTATTAGGTAGCTTTCAATACAAAAAAGTCCTTCCGGCCTGTACCGGGAGGAAAAGGTAGCTTTCCTATATCTTCGTTTTAAAATTTTAGCTAATGTTACACGAAAACAGCAAGTTAAAATGCAAAGAAACGGTTACAAAAGATTCGTTAATACTGAATTTGAATAAGAAATTCGCCAAATTATTGCCGATAGCAATAGCCAAATTGGCTTCATTTATGAAGACTTATTTTGGTCGCCAAGTTTGGCGATATTTCGCCAAATGTCGCCAAGTTTGGCGAGAATTTGGCGCTAACGGATATGAATATATAGTTTTATGCGTATGATTAGGAAAATTATCACAACAATGAAAGAAAATAATTTGCGAGTAATCGCGTTAATGTGCTGTTTTGTTTCAAAATGTGAGTCACCCTAGAATTTCAAACTGCTCTATCTCAGCCATTTTTTAAGATAGAGGTAAACCAAAAAATGCTCTGGAATCCTCGTATCAAGGCCTAAGACTTAATAGAAAAATAACTTTGAATTTTTAACTTTTTTGTACATTTATTTTAGTTTTAAATTTTTAAGTGGCCGCCATCTTGAAACAAAATGGCGAACCAAGCTGGCCAACGAACTCGGTCGAGACATTGGTGAGCTTAATACACAAAATTAGTTTCATAAAAATTGATTTGTAAATACGAGCATTATCGTATGACATAGGTCAGATATATATATAAATCAACATTTGAACGGAGGGTGGTTTTGGGGTTGGGGGTCATGATCGGTGAAACTATATCGAAATAATCCGGCACTGCTTTCCTCCGAACGGCTGCATTAGGTAGCTTTATACTTTTTTGTATTGAAAGCTACCTAAAAGTATAAAGCTACCTATTGCAGCCGTTCGGAGGAAAGCAATTTCGGAAAATTTCGATATATTTTCACCGATCATGACCACCAGACCCCAAAAACCACCTCAGTTCAAATGTTCTATACATAGATATATCCATATATATATTTGACCTATGTCATACGATAACGCTCGTATTTATAAATTAATTTTGATGAAACTAATTGTGTGTATTAAGCTCACCAATGCCTCGACCGAGTTCGTTGGCCAGCTGGATCCGCCATGTTGTTTCAAGATGGCGACCACTTAAATTTTTAAAACTAAAATAAATATACAAAAAAGTTAAAATTTCAAATTTATTTTTTTCTTAAGTGTTAGGCCTTGATACAAGGATTCCAAGAGCATTTTTGGTTTTACCTCTATCTTAAAAAATGACTGAGATAGAGCAGCTTGAAATTCTAGGGCGGCTGACATTTTGAAACAAGACAGCACATTACAAAAAAACAACGATTAATTTATGAGTTTTAGTGAACGCGATTTCTCTCAAATTATTTTCTTTCATTGTTGTAATCATTTTCCAAATCATACGCATAAAACTATATATTCATATCCGTTAGCGCCAAGTTCCCGCCAAACTTGGCGACAATTGGCGAAATATTGCCAAATTTGGCGACCAAAATAAGTCTTCATAGATGAAGCGAACTTGGATATAGCTCAATAATTTGGTGAATTTCTTTATAATATCGATTATCAAAGTTTGTTATGATAGTAACACAATGTATTTTGAAAGAATATTATTCACACAAAGCAATATTTGACATTTCAAAATAAATAGTTTGCAATTTACCGATTGCTTTTATTTCATATCAGATCACTCCTCAGATATTTCACAATAACAACTCATTTTAATTGTTTAAATAATGCGGGTATATTTTTTCATCAATCATAAGGTAATGTTTATTTCTTCATCATTAGGTAACCTTTTTGTTATATTAAAGACACTTATTCAGATTTCAGTGTTTTTCCATGAAGCAGAATCACAAAAATACATTTGCGAAATCACACTAACTGTATTTCCAAGTAAAATGATTAGTTAACATGTGAGTACTGGCTCATTTACAGTAGTTAAAAAAATAAATGCTACGTTTTAGTAAAAAAAGTTGTTATTTAGATTACACCGTTTTTCCATTAAGGAGATGATATGCCTAGAAACCTACGATAAACACTTTTATGAAATGAGACTAAATATATGTTTAATTAATTCGATTACTTATGTTGCGTGTTGTGTATTGTCGCATTTACTTATGCAAATGTTAAACATTTTAATCCCATTGGCAATATTTCTTACTGTAGTTTTTGATTATTTTATTATATCAGTTGAAATTCAGTTGAAATAGAATGAAATGATTTATAACGTTGTAAGAGAATGAAAAAAAGTTATGTTTTAGTTGTTAATATAGTTGAACATTTTGATATATATTACGAATACCTACTATCAAAAAGCATACCAGTTTTTTAATTGATATTGAACGCTCAATATTGAACGACAAATATACTGTAAAAAATGTTATTTCCTATTAGCTGAAAGAAACAACAAGAAATAATTTAAGAGGATAAAAGTGATAAAGTAATTTGAAAACTTAAAAAAAAAAAGAAAAGAAAAGAAAAACAAGAATCTAAACACTTTTATATATCTTAATTTGGATTTTACGGCCTGAACTCAGATGTGAAGAAAATTAGGGAAATTTACTAGTAAACTTCTAAATTGAACAATTAAATATTTTTACACTCCGAAAATTACTGTTCTCTTTAAACCGGCTTTTGTTGTCAAGAAATAATCTGAAGTAATCAAAACTGATAAACAGGTGAATTACAAGCACATATATAACTGGTAAAAACTGAAACATAAAAACGGACAAATGTTTAGTTTTCATTAAAAAGGATTGTAGAGATGATTTATGCATGCATAACTCTACATTTATTAAACTGACACCACACGGAAATCTAGAATGCAGGGAGTTTATATGTGATTCTGAATTGCATAAAAAGTGTTATTTAACGAAAGAATTTCATGAAATAACATAATTGTGGTATAACGAAATATATAGAACTATTTTAACCATGAAGTATTTTCTTACTTTATTTTATGCTTAATTCAATAAGTAAGAAATAATTAAAGGTTGTTTATTTTTAATGATCATTTTATTCAGATTTAATATCGTACCGAATTAATATATAACACACGATTCAGATTTTTAATGCTTCAAGAAATTATTTTTAATTTTAAAGTTGTTGTAGCTTATTCATAATTAATAAAGACGCGAACAGTTTTTAATTTATTTTTTATAATATATCCATTGAAAGTTAAATGCTTACAATTGTTATTCAAAATTATGGAGAGAGATAAAGTAGCAGTTATCGGATTTTATGTCAACAAGCAAATTTCATCCCGCGGAAGAACAAAAGCTTACCTATTAAATAAAGCCAATATCGACGGTAGAATATTATTTACGCTTGCAAATTACCTTAAAAAATATTCAAACGAAATTGAAAGAGTTTCACTTCGTATCACAGATGAAGTAAATTGGGTATATCCGAATGGTACATTGACAGGCATAATAGGGAGAGTAAATCGATCAATAATTGACATTGGCATTCAACAAGTTCCTATGGATGAAATAAGCACAGAGAGCGTACATTTCTCTTACCCGTTTCAACTTTATTCTGCTTCATTTGTGACTCGAAAAGCAGAATATAAACCACAGATTTTTGACATTTTCCAAACATTTTCATTGCCGCTTTGGATAGCTATCATCGCGATTTTATTTGCGATATCTTTCGTATATTATGTCACCTTGAAAAGAAGGTATTCATTTGATAAAATTTTACTTCATTCCTTTGCCGTTTTGTTAAGACAGAGTTCTATTTTAAAACCGTCATCATTGATAGAAAAGTTGCTTGTCTTTTCGTGGGTTGTAGGAGCGATGTTTCTTTGTCTTGCTTACGATTCCGTATTCCTGTCTTTTCTTGCGTTCCCCTCTATCACTCAAATTAAAGACGTGTCACAGTTGGCCAAGGCTATAAAAGATGGATACTATCGCTGCATTGCGTCTCCAGAAGCGGCAATTTTTGGATTATTAATAAATTCTAAACATGAACATTTCAGAATAATTGGACAAGACCTTAAGACAAATAATTTAAGTAACGGAAATACAATTCTTGATTTTCTGCAAGATACAAGCAAACAAAATCTTGCTTTTGTAATAGATACAGATGCCGTTGATATTTTGACTGTTGGAAAAAAATTCGTCTCTGAAGATCGTTTCCTTGAAAGCATGTCTGCAATGATTGTTCGAAAAGACTTTTGCTGTAAAAAAATGATGGATAAATTCGTTCATATATGTATGGCTTCGGGATTGTATTTGAAATATCATAATGACAGAGCATTTTTAATTCGTATGCCCCGTCTACTTAAATACGCGGAAAAAGACATCAAAAAAAGAAAATTAACCCTTACAGATGTTGCTCCTGCGTTTTTATTTTTAATATTTGGACACATAATTTCATTTTTAGTTGTTATAGTAGAAATATTATTAAATCATGTAAAGAAAGTGTATCGTTTGAAAAAAAAATATAAAAAGAAGAATGATAATCGCATATAAAAAAGATTCTGTGTAATTAGCTTTGAAAATTAAATTGTAATAATTCTATTATCAAATATCATTTCATTTTGGATATGTTGCTTGAAAATAAAACGAAAATTTCGTATAACTAGTAATTCTATGGCTAGTACTACACATTTGTTTTCTGAGAATATCACATTGTATGAGATTTTAAAAATTATATGAAACCATTATGTAACGAAGGTTTTGTACTATTAATTATTTGCAAAGTACATATTGATCATAGGGTATGTAACTGGCGTGAAAAGATGTGAAGGAAAAAGTACACAGCCGAGTTCATCAAACGTGTTAAAACACCTCTCCTTTTTCATTTTTCTGCCCGAGATTTTATTAACTCCTTAGAAACTGGGCAGGAGATAAATCCGCCAAATGAAAATAGTGGAAGCCCGTCATTTCCTCCTATATGTTCTCTTGTATTTGATAAATTCGAGAATGCTTCACATATTAATACTGAGATTCCAGAACATCCGTTGCTGGGTTTGTAAGGAACATTTGAACTGTATTATTACGAGGTTTATCCAGAAAATAAGTTATCCACATCGCAAAAAGAAGGCACTACAAAAGGCACGAAACAAAAAAGCACAAACCGGGTAGATTGTGGGTATGGCTATCATATGCGCAGTTGTAACTTCCCGATCGCTTTCATTAACTCTTTGTTGTTCTCGAAGATGTCGGCTCTTATTCCTATTCCTCTCAACAGTGAGGTGAGGTCCGATATAAAATGTTTTAACCCATAGAGGTGTTTGATGCTGAATTCTTGAGTTGTTTTGATCCACGATGCTCGCCTGCATACGGTATATTCCACAATAAATCTGCTGTAGAAGTTTCGCTAGGAGGTGTTTGTCTATTCTCTCTACAGTTCCAATCTTCCTCCCAGCAACTTCCACCTGTTCTTGCACCTGAAGAAATTCCTGTCCGGTCATCACTTTCCCCACAAACGGAGATAAAATGACCAACTGTGACAAACTGGCTCCATTCCCAGGCAGCAGACTTCTATGACACTTGACTACATAATCTTACCCCACGCTATGACATGTGTTACAATTTCCGGCGATTCTGATGTTGAGAAGTAGCTGAAAGATTGCTGTATCTTTTGCAATAAATCTATTCCAGGTAATTATGTTTTGTTTCTTTTTTTTTTTTTTTTTTTTTTTTTTGTTATAATTGTAATATATGCTATTTTAGATATTCATTGAAATTTATTATTGAATTATTTATAGCATCAGCTCTAAAGGTAGTACTTTGAAACTGAGCATTTCACAATAATTTCATTATCAATTATGGCATTGATAAAGAGTGAAAAAAGCATAAAGAAAAAAAAAAGAAAAAAAATTCTCTGGTTATTTTCATTTTCTTTTAGATTATGAAATAGTAGAATCAGGAGGCTTGTAAAATAATTGCAAAATATGCAAATGAAAATGTAATTAAAATTATAAATAAAGTAAAAATAATAATTTATACTATCAGTTCATTAATTTGAACTTACTAATATGTGTATTTCCGAGACGTTTACGTGTTCTTTTACATTTTTGAAACATATTTGGACATGCACGTTGCAATGACAATATCATAATGGCTTTTCGTATTATCACATTTATACTTTTTTTCTGCAATTCGACTACAATTTATTAGCCATTTCTTTTTGTAGTTTTATTTCTTTATCTCAATTTTTATGGATAAAGAATAAATTAAATTATATTAATAAATCGCAAACAAAAAATAATAAAACGAAAAATATCGTACTTGTGGAAGATTTTAAGCCCTGAGCAATGAAATTTTCTAAAAAAGTTTCGCAAGTTTTAAAATAAAAGATCCTGGGGAACAAATCTTGCTGAAAAATTCAATTGAATCAAGCAGGAGTATCTTTACTTATAATTTAAATATTGTCTTTAAAAAAATATGAAATTTAGATTACCCTTTTTATAACATATATATATATATATTCGACTTATATATATATATATATATATATTCGAACATATATATATACTAAAGCACTAGACAGGCAACAATGGAAAAATCTGGGGGAGACCTATATCCAGCAGTGGATTGAAAACGGTTGATGATGATATATATATATGACATTTTATGGAAAATCATTTAACATAAACACGCAAAATAAATCCATGTTTGAAAGTTTTTGACATATTAAATATTTTTCTTATGTATATTTTTCCATCATATACTTTCTTCCAATTCTGTAGAGAAAAATCTTAATTTTGAATAAAAAAAATCTACCTTTCAGTTACTGAAAAGCATGATTTTTCACTAGACCACTTTGTGAGTTTATCTATAACAGATAAATATTAATGTTAAAGATAAATAAAAAAAAATCATACTTTTGGCAAGTATATTGCCCTACGTCATTTGCATAAGCATCATTAAGGAAATTATTTTCATTTCAGTCACGGAGACACCACTTTCCAATTTATATATATATATATATATTCGAATTTTTCCTTAGAAAAATTAAAATTTTTATCGAAGTATTCTTAAGGATAATTTGTTAAGTTATAAAATATACCACATTTACATTTACTCTCGTAATTTTGATCTCTTCAATCCCTTACTTTGGAAAAGAAAATCAATAAATTAAAAATATATATATTTGAGTAATTTTGCATAAAGAGGTAAATATATTTTTTAAGTATGTCATATTTATCTAATGATATGTTTGATAAAGATTTTCTGCAATCTCTTACTTTGGAAAATAAAATCAATAAATAAAAAAATATATATATTTCAGTAATTTTGCATAAAGAGGTAAATATATTTTTTAAGTACGTCATGTTTATCTAATGGCATGTTTGATAAAGATTTTCTGTTTTCTGTATTCCGATTTATCTGTTAGGAACAAATTCGCTTTTCTTTCTGCATTTTTTTTCTCTTCAGCCTCAATACCATTGTAAGCAAGGTGATATTGTTATTGATAATCCGATATGATCATACTGTTATAGATTAGAGTTGATAATTTAATTATGAAGAAAATAAACTATATAACAATAATTTTATAATTAATAATTAATATAATAAGTAATATTTCACCATTCATATTATCTCAAAGAGAAATATGCATTAAGAGATGCAATTAACAGAGAATGACCATTTTAAAATCCTTAATCATGGAAATACATCTCAATAACAGATGCTAAATTATAATAGTCAAGTAGAATACAAACCACATTTTTTTTATCATTGTCCAAACATTTTCATTGCCGTTTTGGATAGCTATCATCTCAACATCGATAGCGATGTCTTTGGTATATGACTTCACTTCGAAAAGAAGGTATTCGTTCAATAAAATTTTACTTCACGCTTTTGAAGTTTTGTTAAGGCAGAGTTCTAATTTAAAACCGTCATCAATGATAAAAAATTGCTCATCCTTTCTTGGGTTGTAGGATCAATGTTTCATTGTCTTGCTTACGATTCCGCATTCCCGTCTTTTCTTTCCTTCCCGCTATCACTCAAGTTAAAGACTTGTCACAGTTGACCAAGGCTGTAAAAGAAGGAGACTATCACTGCATAGCGCCTCGATGATAACTTTTTCTGAACTTTTAATTTTTTAGTTTCACTTTTTTTTTCAATTTCATTGTTAGTTTATGAATTCTTAACATTTTTCAGGCATTTTCAGCATTGTTTGTCTCTTTATACCTATGAATTTTAAAATAATTCATGTGACTGTCATGCAAATAGTCTAGTTCCTACATAATATTATTATATTTATTATGGAATTCATAAAATATATTTATATTTAATAGATTTCAATTTAAATAGTTTTTAGGAAATATAAATTTTTCGGTTAAATGTATGCTATAAAAAAAATTACTTATTTGTATGTATATGTCAAATTTGTAAGACATTGTTAATATTAATATGCAATTTTAAACATAAAATTTACAAAAAAAAAAAAGCCGAAGACATACATTAATGTGCTTGTTATTTTTAAGTAATTAGCTACATTCATAAAAATGTGACAATTTAAAAGTCCATATTTAGTATATAATATTTTCTTATATTAGTCAGCTAAATTTTCAAATTGTTTTTTCAATTTAATGGACACTGCTTTGACTTTAATAAGATAGAAACGGTTTTATAAATTATTTTAATCTCGTATAAAATATTATTAATAACAAAATAACAGTATTTGAACAATATGACAATATCATCGATGATATGGAACCAAAGAAGAGGATATCTGTTTTTCTTTGCGTTGCGATATATATCAAATTTTGCTCTAAGGACAATAATTTGTCCGGTATTATAAGAAACCAAATCCTAGGTTGAAAATGTAAGCAACAGGATGGCGTTGGTCTTCTGCGATTCTTATGAGCTCTTATATGATAATTTTAACTCCAAATGACTACGAATAATGATTTTTGGTCTGGATCCCTTTTGATTCTAAGGGCCTCACATGTTCATATCCGGTTGGTTGGTTATTTGTTACGGTGGATTACCTGCGCTAGGGATATAGGCCGGCGGCGGGAACGCCCTCTATGGGAATATTTCTAAGGAATCCTAAACCGTATTTAAGCAAGGTTCGAAGAAAGAAAAGAAAACACGGAAAACTCGGAACGTTTGTGTCGACGAGCACAAACGGGAATTGAACCTAGCACCTCTCGTGTACCAGCATTGAGAGCAGAACCTCTCAGACACTGGTGAGCTCTTCATATTCGAATAGTCCAGTAATATTGAACCTTTCGTTAACATTTTAATAAAGAAAATGTTTCAGATAATCTTTGAAAATTCTGAAATTTTATCTCGCGTATTGTATAAGATGTTGAGGTGATGATATCTATGATTACATTTTCTTTTCCACAAATGTAGATAATTTTATACTGAAAAAAAATTACTGAAAACAATATTGATGATTGTTTAATCTGGATAAGAACTTTAATATATTTTTTAATTTCTAAAAGCATTTTAATTACTTGCTGTAATAATAAGTTGAGTATCCCTACAAACCTGGACAACACATCATGTATTACGGTATATTATGAATCAACACGAACATTTCGCATTGTAAAGACGCTTTGGCGCATCAAAAGAACCTAGTGTGAAGCTATATGCTGGTACGTTGTACCTTTACACTGATACAATTCTACATTATAGGAAAATAAAATTTATAAGAAAAAGTTTTATTACTGTAAGTCTCAGTTAACTATCCACAAAAAATTGTTGTACGTTTTTTGAAATTATTTTGAAATTAAGGCAAAATCATTTTATAAGTTTTCTATTTATATCAAAAATAAAAGTAAATAATCTATAGATATTTAAAGGGGTCTGGTGGTCAAAATTCTAATATATATATATATATAATATTAATAAAATATTACAAGTCAAATATATAGAATATACAAACCGCGTAATTCTATGACGATTACCTGAACAGATGTAAAAATTTTTGTGTTATACTATCAGTCCTGGTACGCCCGTAAGTCCATATTTTTTAGTCCACTTCTTCTTTCGCACTTGTAAAGTCCACTTGAAATCCATATATCTCAGAATGGATATTTTCATAATTTGTCATGTTTAAAAGGATATAGCTAAACTTCATTGCAAGATATGTGTATGAAATTTTGAACCAAGATTTTATGTTATGTTTTTAATAATTTTTTTTCAGAATTTTTAATTTCTATGGGAAATTTTGAAACTATAGCCCTCAAAATAAAAATCACTTTCAAATGTCCTCTTTTTTTACTTTTAATTTTTTTATAAATTTTGTAGTAATATTTTTATAAATTCTGGTGATAAATTAACATTAAGCATTTTCTGCCCGTAATGAAATCGGGCAAGTAGTTCTTGAGTTATACAAAAAAAATATTATTTTCTTTTTATTAAAGAATTTCAAAGTTTGTAAAAACTTTTTATTTAAAAATTATACTTTATAGAAAGACTCATTTCAGAAAAATAAATCATTAACAGATGCATTTAAATAAAGAAAAGAAAATTTTGACCCCCGGTTTTTTTACCCTTAAATTTTGACCCTTAAATTTTTATTCCTCTGATGATTTGTAAGCGATTTATTTCCTATAATAATAAATCCAAATAAACAAGTTTTTAATTTTAATATCGATATAGTCTTGATTGGAAAAATTGAGTTATTACGTTAAAATTTTTATGAATGTGAACAGAAAAGTTCCTTTTTAACAAAATATCCGTTTTTAAAATATCTTTCTATAATATTATTGTACTTTAAACACAATAACGTACATTATTATATATGTATATACGGGGTATGATCCAAAAGTTCGGGGACAAGGTGTAAAAAACCTTACCCTGAATAGTTCACAGCATCGGAGTACATTCATCTTCAAAGTAGTCACCTTGGTCGACGATACACTTCTGCCAGCGTTCGTATAACTTTTGGAAGCATTGCTGGAAGCCATTTTTCGCAACTTCCCGTAGGCCTCCTGCGATGCTGCTTTCATCTCATCTGATGACACAAAACGGCGTCCCTTTTGAGTAAATGTTTTTTCATTGATGGGAACAGGTAACAGTCACACGGAGCTAAGTCCGGTGAATTAGGGGGATATGGAAGCACATTAGTTCGAGTTTTGGCGAGGAACTGTTTTACCAAATGGGATCGATATGCTGGTGCATTGTCATGCAAAAGGTACCAGTCGCCACTCTGCCAGAACTGAGGCCGTTTACGACGAACGGATTCCCTCAAACTACGTAAAATGCATAAATAATGCTCCTTGTTAACTGTTTGGCCTTCGGGAATAAATTCTGAATGCACAATTCATTGAGAATAAAAAAAAAAACCTCCATCATTACGTTCCCTTTGCTGCCATCCTACCGGAATTTTTTCGATCGCGGTGAGTCCAAAGTCTCCCAAAGTCTCCATTGGTGTTTTAGCTAAGCGTTGAGAGAATTTACTGTTGTAGCGTTGTTCAAGAAAAGCCATATTTCTTGCGTCGCGGAGCCTAAGGTAACTAACTTCGGAAAATAACAGTTGCGCGTGTGGTTCGGTCACATGACATGGGCTAAACCAACCTGGGCAGGTAGGGGAGTGTTGTCAGAATCCATCTCAAGCGGTTTAACATTAGGTACTTGCTTTCGTCGTCAGGAATGACCGCAATTCCCAAATTTTTGGATCGTGCCTCGTATATTACAGGATGCTGAAATAATGCAAATTTGGATTTAATGAATTGAAGATACTTAAATTTTATAATATGTGATAATTAGCCTTTTCAAATATACCAAGATTAATACTTGAAAACAGTAGTTTATACAAAACGAGAAGAACATTCTAATTAGTCTTAACACAGGAAATTGTTTTCTTGATGACTTTTGGGTCAATGTTTTATAAGTGATGAAAAATTAAAAAATGACCTTTTCGGATTTTGAAAGTCTGAAGTCATCGTGAATCTTCGTGATCCCTGAATTTTTCTTTGACCTCTCATGCGTTTAAGTTAAGAACTAATAGCTACACTCGATACAGAGTTTTATAAAATTCATGCTTCCAAACTATTTTCAAAACCATAAAATAATGAGTGAAATTAGGTGCAGTTCTCAAAGAAATTGCCTTTTTAAAATGCATTTTTTTATTATTCGATGGTGTAAAAATTAAAAGATTGTCATGATTTCGAAAATTTTGAAAATGATTGTTCAGTTTGTTGCGACAGTCGATATGACGTCAGCGTTAATTATGGTTTTTACTTTATAATATAGATAATCAATAGGATTTGTAATTTTTCCAACTGGAAGTAAGTATTCTTTACCAATCAGTACGATTGTGTTAAAATAAATTTTAAAAATGTATCAATGGTTGTTTATGATAGTAACTCAAAAATTTGAAAGAAATTTATTCACAAATAAGAAATATTTGACATTTCACAGTCGACAGTTAACAAGTCATGCATTGCTTTTATTTCATATCGGATCAATTCTCCGATATTCCACAATTCATTTGAATTGTTTAAATAATGTGATTTTTTCTTATCATTAGGCAATGTTTATTCCTTCATGAGTAGGTTACTGTTTTGTTATAATAAACACACATATTCAGATTTCAATGCTTTTTTCATCAAACATATAAAATATGCATAATCAGAAAAATACATTTGCGACATCATACGAAATGTATTTTCAAGCAAAATGATTACTGCATGAAGTGCATTTTTTTCATTGATGGTGTTAAAATAAAAATATTGTCATGTTTAGACGTAATTAAAATATGAAAATTTAGATTTTTCAATTCGTTGCGACAGTCGATATGACGTCAGCGTTAATTGTGGTTTTTACATTATAATATAGATTTTCCATACGAGTTGTATTTTTTTAAACTGAGTGAAGTTTTCTTTACCAATCAGTATGATTATATCAAAATAATTAAATATATTATTTGCGTTTGTTTATGATAGTAACTCAATAATTTTAAGTGAAATTTTTCGTTCAAAAAAAATTGACATTTCACAGTCGACAGTTTACAATTTAGCACTGCTTTTATTTCATATCGGATCAATCCTCCGATATTTCACAATAACAGCTCATTTGAATTGTTTAAATAATGAGTTTTTTTTATCATTAGGAAAATGTTTATTCCTTCATAAGTAGGCAACAGTAAGTAGTTTTTTGTTATAATAAAGACCCTTATTCAAATGTCAATGTTTCTTTCATAAAACAGATAGTATATGAACAATCACAAAATACATTTGCGAAATCATACTCTCAAGCAAATCTTAAAATCCTATTTTCAAGCAAAATTATTACTTTACACGTGAGTATTGGCGCGTTTATTGACATTAAAAAATAAGTACTATGTTTTAGTAAAAAAAGTAATCATTTAGAATACAGTTTTTCGTTTAAATAGATGGTATGCCTAGAACCATACGAAATGACCGCTTATGAAATGAAACTAAGTATATGTTTAATTAGTTCGATTAATTAAGGGATGTGTTGTGTATTGTCGCATATACTAACGCAAATATTAAACATTTTGATCCCATTTGCCATAATTTCAACTGTAATTTTTGATTATTTTATCAGTAGAAATAGAATGAAACGTTTAATAATGTTGTAAAAAATGAAAAAAGAAAAGTTTTATAATGTTTTAGTTATTAATGTAGTTGAACATATTGATATGCATTATGAATACCTTCTATTAACAAGCTTAGCAGTTTGTTAATTCATACTGAGTGCACAGAAAGAGTTGACATCATGTGGAAAATGTTGCATCCTTTAAGTTGGAAGAAACAACAAGAAATAAATAAAGAGGATAAAAGTGATAAAGTCATCTGAAAACTTTCCAAAGACACAAGAAACTAGAGACAGTTATATAATTTAATTTCTATTTTACTGCCTGAACTTAGATGTAAACTAAAATATGTAAATTTACATGAAAACTGTTAACTTGAACAAGTAAAAATTTTAAAAATCCGAAAAATACTGTTCTCTTTAAGCCGGCTTTTATCGATCGGCTTTTATTGTCAAGAAAAATATCTGAAGTAATTAAAACTGATAAAGTGACAAGCATAAATAATTGATAAAAACTGAAAACAGAAAAAACTGACAAATATTGTTTTAATTAAAAATTTATCGAAGTTTATTAAACTGAACCTACAAAGAAATCCGGAATGCAGTGAGTTCATATGTGAGTATGAATTAAATTGAAAGCGATATTTAGCAAAAGAATGTTATAAAATAATCATATTTGTGGTATAAAGAAACATAGAATTATTCTAACCATGAAGTAATTTTGTTATTTTATTTGATGCTTAGTTCAATAATTAAGAAATAATTAAAAGTTGTTTATAATTAAGGATTTTTATTTAGATTTAATATCACGCCGAATTAATATTTTGCCTACAATGTCTAACATACGATGTAGATTTAGAATACTTCAAGATTTCGATTTTTACGTTGTTGCAACGTGTTCTTTATCAATAAAGACATCCATTTTTTTCTCTTTTGCTAATATAACTATTGAAAATTAAAGGATTACAATTCTTATTAAAAACTCAAAATTATGCGACAGATAAAGTCGCAAAAAAGAAAAGTTCGATAATGTTTTATTTTTTATTGTAGTTGAACATTTCGATATGCATTATGAATATCTTCTATTAACAAGCATAGCAGTTTGTTAATTTATACTGAGTGCACAGAAAGACAAACATACTGTGAAAAATGTTATTTCCTTTAAGTTGGAAGAATCAACAAGAAATAACTAAAGAGGTTAAAAGCGATGAAGTAATCTGAAAAATTGCCAAAAACACAAGAATCCAAAACGGTTATATATTTTAATTTGGATATTACTGCCTGAGCTTAGATGTAAACAAAAATATGTAAATTTACATGAAAACTGCTCAATTGATCAAGAAAAAAAATTAAAAATCCGAAAAATAATGTTCTCTTTAAATCGGCTGTTATTGTCACGAAAGACATCTGAAGTAATCAAAACTGATGAACTGGTAAATTACAAGCATAATTAATTGATAAAAACTGACAAATATTTAGTTTTAATAAAAAAATTATTGAAGTTTATTTATGCTTACATTCTTTTATGAAACTGACTCTATACGGAAATCTGGAATACAGTGAATTCATATGTGATTATGAATTAAATGGAAACTGATTTTTAGCAATGAAATAGATCGAATGAATAATTTTGCGATGAAATAGAAAGCGATATATAGCAAAAACATTTCACAAAATAAACTTATTTGTAGTATACAGAAACATGTAAAATTATTCTAACCATGAAGTAGTTTTGTTATTTTATTTGATGCTTAGTTCAATAATTAAGAAAGAATTAAAGGTTGTTTATATTTAATGATTTTCATTTAGATTTAATATCACGTCGAATTAATATTCTGCGTATAATGTCTAACATACGATGTAGACTTAGAATGCTTCAAGATTTTTTTTTTACGTTGTTCGAATTTATTTATTATTCATAATAACATCCATTTTAATTCTTTTGCTAATATAACTATTGAAAATTAAAGGAGTACAATTCTTATTCAAAACTCACAATTATGGGGACAAATAAAGTCGCAATTATTCGATATTATGTTGACAAGAAAATTTTATCTCAAGGTAAATAAAAATAAAAGATTGTACGTCGCATGAAACCAATATCAATGTAAAATGCTAGTTATGCTTGCATATTATTTTACAAAATATTCAAAAAATTCAACAGTTTCTTTCTGTTTCACACATGAAGTAAATTATCGATTTCCGAAAATACATCCACGGGAATATTAGGGAAGGCAAATCGATCAGAAAATGATTTTGGAACATATTACTATGAGTGAAGTAAGCACAGAGATAGTGGATTTCGCTTACCCGTATAAACTTAATTCTGATACATTTGTGACTTGAAAAGCAGAATATGAACCAGAGATGTTTGGAGTTTTGCAAACATTTTCATTGCCGCTTTGGATAGCTATCGTTTCAATTTTAATTGCGATGTTTTTGGTATATTACATCACCTTGAAAATAAGGTATTCATTTGATAAAATTATACTTCACGATTTTGTGGTATTGTTAAGGCAGAGTTCTATTTTAAAATAGTCATCAATGGAAGAAATGTTGCGTGTTTTTTCGTGAGTTATAGGAGTAATGTTTCTTTGTCTAGATTATGATTCCAAATTCCTGTCTATTTTTGCATTCCCTGCAATCAATCAAATTAAAGACGTGCCACATTTTGACAAAGTTGTCCTAGGAGAACACTATCACTGAATTGCGATTCAACGTTCGGCTACTTCTCAACTCTTGTTAGAATCAAAAGAAGAACATTCAGAATAATTGGTGAAAACCTTAACACGAATAACTTAAGTAACGAAAATATTGTTCAAGATTTTTTTAAAGGTAGAAGCAAACAAGACCTTTTCTAGAAGATCTTGGTCCAGAGCGTGTTTTGAATAACGATTCTACTTTAAAAACTTAATATTTGAACAAATTCAATAATTTATGTTCATATTAAACAAGTTTCTCAATACTCTGTGAAAAATTTTAACTCACCCTTATATTACGCCATTGATGAGCCAGAGAAGTAGTCAATGTACTGTGTTATAGTTGACAATGCGTTGTGAACTGTTATTTTTGAAATACATGTTTTAAGATGTAATACTAGTCAAAGATCAACAAAATTTTAGAAAACTGAAAACTATTCAAGTGTGTGAGAAGAACTATTATTGCAGATTCAACTTATACCATTCTAGAAATTAGATATAGACAAACGTCTTAAAAGTTGCCGTTAGTTTACTTTAATCTATAGTTCACAAAAACTTACAGTAACGAAGATTCTTCGGATTGTTTTAATGATGCACTTAAATTAATTTTCTAGAAATTGATTCAGCTGAAGTATAAAAAACTGAAACGACGTGTAAACACTATTTAAATTTTATTGTGAAGCGTTCCATTTTTTATCACTCATTTTATAGATTGAAAACGTTACTAAATTATTTAATTTTTAACATATGAAACTTCAAGCAAGTTAGTTGGATTCAAATTGTTTTCTTATGACTCACTCTAAAGATTGAAAACATTCTTAAACTATTTGATTTTCAATATATGAAACTTCGTTGAAATAAGTTGGGTTCGAAGATTTTTTTATCTATTGAAAGTCATGATATGGTTGTTGTGTTTTTATTAAACAGAACGTACACACATCTATAAATGTGCATAAGTTTCTTATGGTTCTTTACTTGCAAATAGGCAATTATTCCCCAGAAAATATTAGCTAACTTGACTGTTATTTCCCAAAAAACAGCTAAATATGCTTAAACTGGTTAAATTACGGGATACTTATAGTAAATCTTTTTAAGCGACTAACCTGATGGGTGTAAATATTACTCTAAATAAACTATACTTTTTAAAATTTAAATTTCTGTGCAAAATAATATACATAGATATAGATACATAAACTGATAAAAATTTATACATTTTGATCCTATTGGTAACAATTCTTACTGTTGTTTTTGATTATATTACTGTCGAATGTTTTATAATGTTGTAAGGTAATGTAAAAGTTCGTGCATAAAAGTTCGTTGTTGATGTACTGGAACATTTTGATGTGCATTATGAATCCTTATTATCAACAAGAATAACAGTTTAATTCTCAAGTGTACAAAAAACGCATATGCTCTGAAAATTGTTATTTCCTTTAAATTGGAAAAAACAACAAAATTACTAAATTAAACCATTGCATTCTGAAAAACATATTTTTTTCTTTAAACAGGTTTTTATTGCCAAGAAAACGTCTTAAGTAATTAAAACCGATAAACTGGTAAATTACAAGACTAAATGATTGATAACACCTGAAGCATAAAAAACTGGTAAATTTAGCTTTAATCAAAATTTGACTGTAGTTAATTTATGCGTGTATAAATCTTCTTTTATTGAATTGACCTCACACGAAAATCTAGAGTGCAGTTTAGATGTGACTTTTGCAATTAAATAGAAAGTGATATTTAGCAAAAGGTTTTCATGAAATAAACATATTTGTGGTGTAACGAAAGATATAGAAATACGGTAACCATGAGTTATTTTTATAAACTTATTTCTATATTTGATTACCAAATCAATATTTAAGACATAATTAAAAGTTGTTTGTTTCTAATGATTCATATTTAGGTTCAATATCATGTTGAATTAATATTTTGTCTATAATTTCCGACATACGATTCAGATTCAGAATGCTTCAAGAAATTATTTTTATTTTAAAGCAGTTGCAAATTATTTATAATTAATAAAGACATCAAAAAGTTTTTAATTTATTTTTGATAACAAAACTACTGCAATTAAAGTCTTACAAGTCTTATTAAAAGCTTCCAATTCTTATAATTCTTATAATTTTTGTTGTTTTCTATTCCATTCTTTCTACTATTACAATTCTTATCATTTCTAACATTAGATTTAGAATTAGAATGCTTCAAGAAATTATTTTTATTTTGAAGCAGTTGCAAATTATTTATAATTAATAAAGACATCAAAAAGTTTTTAATTTATTTTTTATAACAAAACTACTGCAATTAAAGTCTTACAAGTCTTATTAAAAGCTTCCAATTCTTATAATTCTTATAATTTTTGTTGTTTCCTATTCCATTCTTTCTATTATTACAATTCTTATCATTTCTAACATTAGATTTAGAATTAGAATGCTTCAAGAAATTATTTTTATTTTAAAGCAGTTGCAAATTATTTATAATTAATAAAGACATCAAAAAGTTTTTAATTTATTTTTGATAACAAAACTACTGCAATTAAAGTCTTACAAGTCTTATTAAAAGCTTCCAATTCTTATAATTCTTATAATTTTTGTTGTTTTCTATTCCATTCTTTCTACTATTACAATTCTTATCATTTCTAACCTTAGATTTAGAATTAGAATGCTACCAGAAATTATTATTTATTTCAAAATTGGTACAACTTATTAATAAATCATCAAATATTTTTTAATTTATTTTTGATAATATATCTATTGAAAATTAAAAACTTACAATTCTTATTCAAAACAAAAAAATATGGAAACAGATAAAGTCGCAGTTATTGGATTTTATGTCGAAGCGCAAATTTTATCTCAGGGATCTTATGAAAAAGTATATGCTTACATATCAAATAAAACCAATGTTTATGGTAGAATTCTATTTACACTTGCAGGTTATCTTACGAAATATTCCAAAAAAGTCGCCAGAGTTAGTTTTGTCATCACAGATGGTGTAAATGTTGCATTTCCGAATGGTACATTGACGGGAATAATAGGGATGGTAAATCGATCAGAAGTTGATATTGGCGTTCAACCAGTTACTATGAACGAAATAATCACAGAGAGTGTGGATTTCTCTTACCCATATAAACTTCATTCTGCAACATTTGTGACTCGAAAAGCAAAATATAAACCAGAGATTTTTGGCATTTTGCAAACATTTTCCTTTACGCTTTGGATATCTATCATCTCAGTTTTAATGGCGATGTCTTTGGTATATTACGTCGTCTTGAAACGAAGGTATTCATTCGATAAAATTTTACTTCATTTCTTTGCGGTTTTGTTAAGGCAGAGTTGTGTTTTAAAACCGTCATCAGTGATAGAAAAGTTGCTCGTCTTTTCCTGGGTTATAGGAGCAATGTTTCTTTGCCTGGCTTACGATTCTGTATTCCTGTCTTTTCTTTCATTCCCCACTATCACTCAAATTAAAGACGTATCACAGTTGGCCAAGGCTGTAAAAGAAGGACACTATCACTGTATAGCGATTCGATATTCATCTACTTTTACGCTGTTATTAAAATCAAAGCATGAACATTTAAAAATAATTGGGCGAGACATTGAGATGAATAACTTAAGTAACGAAAATACTTTTCAAGATTTTTTTTTATGATAGAAACAAACAGGATCTCGCTTTTCTAGTAGATACAGATGTCGTTGATATTTTGACTGTAGGAAACAAATTTGTCTCTGAAGACCATTTCCTTGAAAGCACAGGTGCAATGATTGTACGAAAAGACTTTTGTTGCAAAAGATTGATGGAAAAATTCGCTCATAGACTTATGGCTTCGGGATTGTATTTCAAGTATAAGGATGATAGAGCATTTTTACTTCGTTTGCCACGTCTACTCAAATACGAGGAAGAAGACACCAGTAAAAGAAAATTAACCCTTACAGATGTTTCTCCTGCGTTTATATTTTTAATATTTGGACACATCATTTCTTTCTTAGTTCTTATCGTAGAAATAGTGTTAAATCGTAGGAAGATAGTGGATCGCATAAAGAAAAATAAAAGACGAAGAATGAGAATCGCATACAAAGAAGATTTTGCGTAATTAGCATTGAAAATTTAATTATATCTACTCTACTCTTATATTACCAAAGCTTATTAAATTTTGCAGATGTTGTGTAAATAGAATACGCTGTTGAGTATTAAGAAATATCTGAACTGTAACATTATTATTCTTCGAGACTATTATTATTCTTTATAACAGTAACTGATAAATTAAGGAAAGGTGCAAGTTAAATTACTTATTACATGCCTTATTCATCACTTATTATTATTTATTACATAAATTACTCAATACTTATTACACTGTTACTTCAATACTTATTATAATTAAAAAGTATGTTTTTGTAATTACTTGCATTCTAAGAAATAAAAATTTAAATGCTGACTTTCTTTGTTTTATTGAGCGTTTCAGTTTTAATAAATAAATATTATTTTGAACATTTCGAACATTTTAATGGCATTAAGATGTCAAATGTTTTATGCTCAATGAAATAGGTACAAGTAATACGTCGGTATAGTTATACTATGTACTATTTTAGATATTTATTAAGGAATTACTTATAGCATTAGCTCTAAAGCTAATACTTTGAAACAGAGCAGTTGAAAATACATTCATCCATATATATAAAGCGAAAAAGGCTTTGTCTAAGATTCACACAAAGATTTTCCACACAAAATTGATCTTATTGCGCATACGTCAATTCTTTTTTTAACGCTTCTCCCCTTCCATAGAAGAAACCAGTTTAGCGCTCATCCTTCCAGCTTACTATGGCCCGGAAGTGAAATCGAGCAGCTAAAAGGAAGTGACCAAGTGAGCAAGCACAAGACTTGATCTCCATTGTTCTACGTGCTTTGACAGCGGGTTGAAAGAAAGGGAGGTGTAAATTTTGTATGCGATTTTTCACGTTGTTCCGAGTTTTGCAGCGATTTTCCGAGACCAAGGTGGGCGTACGGTGCCGAAGACAGTGGGCCTCCAAATCCTAAGTTCATTTAATTCGAGATCCGTTTGGAATAAACCGACCAGCGTAGTGAGCGAAGTTCCACTAGTTATCTATTATAGTATTAATCAGGAGTGAAAACAGCCGAAAAAGAAAAAGAGAAAACTTATCTGGCAGTTTTCATTTTCTTTTAAATTATGAAAGTAGTTGAGTCAGAATACTTGTAAAATAAATAATATTATGCACATAAAAATGTAAAAAGAGTAAAATATTAATTTATACTATCAATTCATTAATTGATAGTTACTATTTGTGTATTTCCGAGAAGTACGCGAGTTAATTTGCTTTTTTGAACTATTTTTAGAAATAGAGTTTTCATTGACAGAGTATCACAAATCCTTTTTGTATTATCACGTTTACGCTTTTTCTGCACTTTGGCTGCAATTAACTATCCGTTTCGTCTTTCCTTTTCTTGAATTATAAATGCACATTAAACTCTTTTGTTGTTTTTTCCCTTTATATCAATTTTTCATGAAAATTAAATTAAATTAAATTAAATTAAATTAATAAAGCGAAAAATAACGCATTTGTATAAGGTTTTAATCCTTTTTAAGCGTTTTAAAAATTCTGTCACAAGTTTCCATATAAACGCTCCTGGGGAAAAAAAATCTCACAAAATTCAGTTGCATCAAATAAGAAGTATCTTTAACTTACTACAATATTGTCAAATAAGAACTTGGGAAATTTAGATTATGCTTTTTAAAAGAATATATGTAAATTGGCATTTTGTGGAAAACCATTTAATGTAAAAAGCATAAAATAAATCCAAGTTTGAAAAATTTACAGCTTATTAAATATTTTTCTTGTGTATGATTTTCCCATTAGACCTAAAAACAATTAATCAAACAGCGAAATGCAGTGGGAAATACACGAAGGATTAATGAAGCGAAACCACAAAATACCGCGATAAAGCAATTCATAAAATACGCCATTTTTGAGGGTTCTATCCTAATTCAGCTAAAATCTCCCGTGTTGTAAATCACGGGAAATCCATCATTATCAATCAAGTACTTTGTACCCTCCATGGTCATGAGAAACTCGTTATTTTTATTGAAATTTAATTTAACGAGTTGTTATGGCAACAGAAAAAAATGTTCCATGGAATTGTAAAAAATAAACATGTTTTGGTGAATTTAAAAGAAAGTTTTTTTTCGTATTTTTATTATTTAAGTTATTATATATTTTAGTTAAAAAGTCTGTTATTATGTTGTGATGTGAAGTAGTAAAAATAATTACAGTTCGCATCCCAACAACTTAATCTATTCTTTAAGGAGTATTTTCCTTCGATGTATTTTAGTATTGAAAAACCAAACCGCCATTTTGATGCTTAGAATCTTAACTACTTGAAACCGGTGATCCTTGAAACTGAATCCCGTAATCATAATCCATTATTTAATGCAATTAGGAACAGTAGCGCAGCAAAGGGGGGGGGGGGGGGGGGTTGGGGGTTAAAACAACCCCAGAGCTAAAAAAATTACTATAATTGCCGCTTATATGAATCAAAACTACTAAAGTTAAAATTAAGTTTTTTGGCTTTTCCGCCTTTTGGCTTTTCCGCTTTTTTAAATCAAATTCTATTCAACAATGTGATTCAATTAAATGGCGAAAATTCTACTTAAAACTGTGAAAGTGCATATTACACGCATAGGTTATGTCAAAACTTGATTTTTGGACTGCGTCACTTTGTCGAGACATCTTATAGTACAAGATGGGTCATATACTCTCACACAGACGCTTTGAGTTATATAGTATACAGTGGTCTGTTTCTTAATTGCATTTCTGTCTTTGTTCCACGTTTGAAACAATAACAGATCATCGAATTCCAGAGAAAAAAAACATACACTTGGTAAGTCTCTCTCGGTTTCAGGCGGCTTTTTTTGCGTTTTTTGCTCTCAGTTATATCTAAGACCAAGCTATGTGCGTACCCAGGAAAAAAATCTTTGCAAAAGTAAGAATTTAAAAAAAGTACTTAAAGTCATAAAAAGCTATTTTTTGATTATGAGCAGATTTTTGCAATCGGTGTTTCTTTCGAATCATTTGTTTCGTAGGGGGTCTGTACACAAATTTAAAGACTATATTTCATTTGTTGGTAATGTAGCAACGACGTCTTGCTTATGATGGAGATTCATATATTTATCGTTAAAATTTTATAAATTAGTTGTTGTTCCACTTTTAGCTATTTTTAATTCTATCGCGCTTCTGTGAAAAGAAAATCTCTTTCCTTTCTATTTAAAATTCAACAATTCTTAAACTCTTTTATCGTAGCTTGAAGTGATCCTTTCTCAATTAATATACGTGTCTAAATTCTTTCTTTCGTATGTGCTTGCGGTTTTCATATGAGAAATGAAATCATTTTCAGTTTGGCATCTGCGTGCTTTCCTAAAGCATACATTTTGGATCACAGAATAAATAAGGAAAGATAAAATGCAACGTCTATTTCTCGATACATCTGCATGCTAAAATTCCTGCAGATGTTAAGTTCGGAAAGTTAGTTTTCTGTTGTTATAAAAATGCTGATATATGGTAATCTGGTTTGGCGGTTTGCGTTCAACAAAATTAGAATGTGTTTCTCCTTAACGAATTTTCATCTGTACCCTATGGGTCGACGCGGATAAATTTGTGGCATCACAAAAAAAGGCATTCGATTTTGAGATTTCATGATGTGAAGATATAGACGTCCTGAGTGCTGGGGGACCGCCTCATTTTTTCAATTATCTTTCTTCAAATAAAATATTTTTTTTTCATGGAAGCCTCAAGTCTCCGATATGTTTCTTCACAGGATGAGAGCCTTCGGGTTCTTGCTTATAGCGTATATGTATGAGCTCCGGTACTCTTTTTTCCTAGAATTTAAGACCTGCCTGTGAGTATGGATTTTGAAAAAAAAGGCGTTAAATGCATTTTTTTAGAAAATACTATCTATTATTACGCACAATTTTACGCTAACCATGCATTAATTTAAATTGATCAGCAATATATTAGTTATGCATTGATTTACACTTATTACATTTCAACGAATGCTATCTGCATGTCATTAAAATTATACTAGCTGACCCATCCGGCGGTGCCTGGGCTCATGATAATTACCTCAAATTTGTATGATTATAGAAAATATCTTATATAAATTTTATATTTTTAAATGAAATTTTCACTAAAAAATATTGATTATTAGACAGAAAAGCATTTTAGAAGACACCTTCTTGTTTGTTTTAAAAGACATCTTCTTGACCTAGTTTTTCCAACTAGCCACCAAGTTATTTAACCCGATTTTTTTTTATTATTATTATAATTTTTTGTACAAAAATTGATCTAAGAAATGACCAAAAATGGCATTTTTTCTCATTTTCGGCATTTTTAATTAGGTAAAAATAAGTTTTACTAATGCAAATTTTAAATTAATAAAAAATAATTATTTGACTGACTTCGACACGAAAATAGGCAGAAATTGTTTTCCTGCTTCACTGTTTCATCCATGCTCCCCTCATCAGATAGAGATTTTGCAGCACTCACTTATCCAGGCATTTGAAACCTTCGGCAATCAGCATTTCCTGAACATACCGGTTAATGCAGCCTTTACATTTTTTTCATAGATAAATATTTTTGATAAATTTCATTAGAAAACTTTGTTTATACCATCTTTTTAAATGATGTAACTGTTCTAAACTATGTAACTAATAATCCTACAATAGGCTTATTATTTTTCTCAATTAATTGATAAAAATTTTGTGCTTTTGAAAATTAGTGACTTCGGACGGGAGCAGGTTATATTTTTTTACTGGTAACTAGAATTTTTTTACTGACTACCAGATTTTATCAAATTTGCAAAGCCATGGTTATAAATATAATGGTTTTACAGACCGTGGAAAAATATTGATATCTAGCTGTAAAAAAAATGCTTTCTTCTCACGTCTTTTTTTTTTTTTTGCGACGTGTTCTTTAAAATAACAACACAAAAAAGTTACTGTCCGAACTCTCTGAAATTTTATTCGATTGCAAATATAACTGTATCCAACCCCTCTTTAAAATTCCGTGAAAAAAGTCTAAGTCTTTGACTAAAGTCGAAGAGCACAGAGTCACGTCAAAAAAGACTAAGTCACATTTAATACTGAAAACATGAGCCGACACCGAGCAAACCCACGCCAAAATACCCAACATTCTTTTTGCATTGTCATCGAAAAATTCCCAGATTTTTTTAAATACTTTTATTCATCAGGACGTTTCCAAATTTTTGTAGGCGCTGTAATTTTGATCTTCCAAGATGCTTTTAATGGATTGTGTCGAAATACAGACGTTTAGTTATTTTTAGCATAGAAAAAAGATCGTCTTCAAAAGGCCCGATATGACGTGAGGTTCTAAATAAATCGTAATTTAGAATGCTTTCAGCTGTTTCACACCTTTAAATTTACCATTTATAATAAATTCTTTATGCCAAGCATTTCCATCTTAAAAGTAATCTCTATACTAAATTTCAAGTTTCTAACACTAACAGTTTCAACTAAATCATAATTTAGAACACTTTTAGAAAGTTTTCAGCTCATTTCGTCCTTTTAAATTTTTAAATGTTTTTAAAAATGTTATAAGGAAGCATTTACTACATAAAAGTAATCATCTTGACAAATTCCAAGTTTTCATACCAATTGTGTCACATAAATCGCAATTTTAGAATGCTTCTTACTCTTGCATTCTTTTAAATTTCGAATTGAAAAAATAAATTCTGGGGAGCATTTACCTCTTTTAAGTAACATCCATATAAAATTTCAAGACTATATAGCCCTAAAAGTTCTAAATGACTTGTTACATTTGGCAAAAAGCAAGGTAAGTAAGTCTATTGAAAATTTTGTTAAAATTGCTTCATTATTATTAAAGTTAGGAATAAGAATTCGTGATTCTCTTGTAATGAAACCTTGTGTATTTTTGATTGAACAAATGGATTCCAACTCTGTTATTTTCTATGTAAAAATTATTTGCTGTAGTGTGTTCTTCCATCTTTAAGTTTTCCCCTCATCATTTTTAAACACTTTATAAATCTAACATAGTTTAGTGTTATTTCATTGGTGCATTTTATAGTTTGTAACTCTAATATTGTAAACGGTGTTAAAATGAATCATAACCAACTTAATTGTGGAGAAAAGCATTTTGATTTCATTCATTTAAAAGACTGATTCTATTAACCGATGATTCATATAACCTGCGACCATCTTTATTATAAACTCAACCCCCCCCCCCCAGAACCGAATTCTGGCTGCGCCACTGATTAGGAAGTGAACAACTATTAGATAGGTGAGCGTTTAAATCAACAATCAATCTTTTCTCTGACTTGTTCTTCCTCTAAAAAGGACTGCGCATTTCTCTTAAACAATTTATATATAAAAAAAAAAAAATAATAAAATATATATAGAATAATAAAAAGAATAATAAAAAAAGCCTAAACTGGTTTGTTTTATTATTTTTGAAGTAAACTGCAGTTAAAAATTTTTAACATACAAATAGTCAATAACTGGGCTTTAAAACTGGGGGGGGGGTCTCGAAGCCTTTCTGTAAAGAAATTATGGCCCTCTCCCTAAAAACAATTGTCAAAGCCCTAGGCTTTCGAAGAATTTTTAAAATGATGGGGGTTGTTGGGCTAGGTAAATATGTTTAAAGCCAAAAAAATAAGAAATAAAAATAAGAAGAAAATCTTAAGAATTTATAAATTGATATTGTCTTCTCTACTGTATAGAGCTCAGATGTGAACTAAAATATGTACATTTTGTTTGAAAACTGCTAAACTGAACACCTAAAAATCCGAAAAATTCAGTTTCCTTTGAACAGGCTATTATTGTCAAGAACACATTTGAAGAAATTAAAACTGATAAATTGGTAAGTTACAAGTTTAAATAATTGGTAACAGCTGAAATATAAAACACTGATAAATATTTAAATTTAATTAAAATTTCATTGTAGTTGATTTATGCACGTATAACTTCTTTTATTTAACTACACGAATATTTTGAATACAGTAAGTTCAGATGTGAATTTTGAAATGACATAGAAAGTGGTTTTTAGCAAAAGAATTTCATGAAATAAACATATTTTTTGTATAACTAAAGAAATAGAACTATATTAACCATGAAGTATTTTAATTTTTTATTTGATTCTTAGTTCCATATTTAAGAAAAAAATAACAGTTGTTTGCTTTTAATAATTTATATTTAGAATTTAAATTTTACTGATTAATATTCTGTCTATAATTTCTAACATCCGATTCACATTATTGCTTCATGAAATAATTGTTTTATTTTAAAGTTGTTGCAGCTAATTCATAACTAATAAAGACATAAAAGAGCATTTACTTTTAATAATATAATCTATTAAAAATTAGAGGCTTAGATTTCTTTTTTAATTCTCAAAAATATGGCAACAGATAAAATCGCAGTTATTGGATTTTATTTCAAAAAACAAATTTTACCTCGGTTACCTAAAGATAAAGTAAAAGCTTACTTATTGGATAAAAGAGATATCTATAGTAGAATGCTATTTACGCTTGCAGATTATCTTACAAAATATTCAAAAACAATTGACAAAGTTTCTATTCATATCACAGATGAAGTGAATAGAGTATTCCCGAATGTTACATTGACGGGAATAGTAGGAATGGTAAATCGATCAGAAATTGATATTGCCATTCCACCAGTTACTATGCATGAAGAAATCAAAGAGATAGTGGATTTCACCTATCCGTATACACTTTACTCCTCTACATTTGTGACCCGAAAACCAGAATATAAACCACAGATTTTGGGCATTTTGCAAACATTTTCATTGCCGCTTTGGATAGCAATCATCTCAATTTTAATTACGATGTCTTTGGTATATTACGTCACCTTGAAAAGAAGGTATTCATTTGATAAAATTTTACTTCATGTTTTTGCGATTTTGTTAAGACAGGGTTCTATTTTAAAACCGTCATCGATGATAGAAAACTTGCTCGTCTTTTCATGGGTTATAGGAGCAATGTTTATTTGTCTCGTTTACGATTCCGTATTCCTGTCTTTTCTTGCATTCCCCCCTATCACTCCAGTTAAAGACGTGCCACAGTTGAAAAAGGCTGTAAAAGAAGGACACTATCACTGCATAGCAGTTCCACCATCAGCTATTTTTGAACTGTTATTAAAACCAAAACAGGAAAATTTAAGAGTAATTGGTCAAGACCTTAACACGAATAACTTAAGTAATGGAAATACTTTTAAAGATTTTGTTCTCGATAGTAGCAAACATGATCTCGCTTTTTTAGTAGATACAGTTGTCGTTGATATTTTGAATGTAGGAAAAAAATTCGTCTCTGAGGATACTTTCCTTGAATACATGGCTGCAATGCTTGTCCGAAAAGACTTTTGTTGCAAAAAATTGATGGAAAAATTCGTTCATAGATTTATGGCTTCGGGATTGTATTTCAAATATAAGAATGATGCATCATTTTTAATTCGTATGCCACGTCTATTCAAATATAAGGAAGAAGACACCAGTAAACGAAAATTAACCTTACAGATGTTGCTCCTGCATTTATATTTTTAATATTTGGACACGTCATTTCTTTCTTAGTTTTTATCGTAGAAATATTGTCAAATCGTTTGTATTAAGTGGATCGATTCAAAAAAAATAAAAAGGTGGTATTAGAACCGCATACAAAAAAATTTTAATGTAATTAGCTTTGAAAATTTAATTGGAATTACTCTCTTCTTATATTACGAAGTTTTTATTTTTTTGCCGATGTTGTATGAAAATAATCCGAAGATTTCGTATAACTGGCATTGGTACTGAATAAGTACAATGTATTTGGTGGTCCGGAAAGTTCGTGCCGTTTGGAAAAATCAATTCCCACCGGAAAATTCTGAAAGGTAATTATTAGACATTTGATATCGGAATCAATGTCTAATAATTAAGTGATAGAATTTTCCGGTACGAGTTGATTTTCGCAACCGACACGAACTTCCAACACGAATAATCCAATATTTTACTCTGAGGTTATCACATTGCATTAGAATTTTTACATTATATGACATTATTATGTAACATATATATATATATATATATATATATATATATTTAATTTTGCATGATTAGTTTTGCACAAATTGCACATTGATCTTACTGTATGGAATTGGTGTAAACGTATGACGCATGGTAAATTAATTATTAGAAACACTAATACAACAATAGTAATTGTAATTCAAAGAATTGTTTTTGTTATTACTTTCATTCTAATAAATAAAATATTAAATGTTGGATATGTTTGTTTCAATTTGCATTTAATTTTCAATAAAGAAAAATTATATTGAACATTTCGACTATTTTAAAAGCGTTAAGATATTGAATGTATTTTTCTGAATAAAATAAATAAAAGGAATATCGCTCATTTGCTGAAACAACGTCATAACTCAAAAATTACGATTTTTAGTTAATACCACATTGGCAATTCTAACGATGTGAACTTTTAACTAGTAGAGTGTCATTTTTGGCGCTTTCAAAATTGCAAGCGAGATGGCGGTGGTGTCGTATTATAGTTTCCAAAAATTAATTCAATATTTAAAACTTTATATGCGTCTCCAGAAAAAATCGTGATTTTTGAGTTATGACGTTGTTGCAGCAAATGAGCGATATGTCCGTCCAGTTGTAATATATATTATTTTATAGATATATATTAGTGAATTACTTTAAGTAGATAAAGAATGGGCGTTCTAAGCCAGCCGTACGCGCTGCAGTGGAGCGCTGTATGCTGCGAGGTAGAGAAAGAGAGCCGCTGGCTTTTCAGAAATAAGCAGGCTGAAGTGAGTGGAGATAAGTAGCGTAAGTTGATAAAAGCGGAAATGGGATAGGAAGTTGTGCGGAAGTGACAAAAGAAAAGAAATTGTAGAATAAAACGTGGTTTTTATAACTTGTTTTTAATATATTATAAATAATTAAACGAATAAGTGGATTTAGCAGAAATTTGGAGAATTAGAATTCCGTCTGTTGTAGAACAGTATTCAATTTTTTAAATAATAATGTTAGTTACATAAATTTTGATTGTGTTATATATCTTTAATCTGTTTAGTACATAGAATGACCCGTTCTTCTTTGATGAGGATGATTCCTATCACCAGGAAATTATAGAAAGGTAGCGGGCGTTAGGATTCGATCGATACAAAGAGTAGTGAGGTCTTTTTTTTTCTTATCTTTAATTGAATTTAACTTTTATTTGAGGGTGTCATCTACCGAGTTTAACTTAATTTTTGTTCATTTATATTTTTTTATTGGAAATATTTTAGGGTATTTCGTAATTTTAGAATAAGTTTTCGAACTTTTAATTTCATCATGTTTTATTTTATGAAAGAATTTTTAGCACACTTTTCAACAAAATAATTTTAATGCAATTCATTGTTTGTAATGATTTAGAGATTTTTACGAATTTGTCACAAACTTTTTTTTTTAATTCGTGAATATTTTTTGAAAATATTATTTTAGTAATAAATAAAAAAAAAGTAATATATAGAAGGAAATTTATTTTCAAAAATTGACTTTTTATGTTTAAATTTCGTGTAGTAGAAGATTAATACATTTTTTATAACGCATATACCATTGAAATACTACTACTACTAATAATAAAAATAACAATAACATATAGCATTTAAATAATAATAATAATGATAATAACAGAATATATTAGTGAAATAACAATAATAATAATACCATTGAAATAATAATAATAGCAATAATAAAATAAATTAGTTGAAATATAAATAAATAAATAAATAAAAATAAAGTTTCTCTTTAGACCTAGTATATATATACATATTATACTGTTTAGAACATATTCATATAAAACAAAAGATATGAATTATCACTTACAACTCAGCGTATAACCTACAGAGTGAAAAAATGTTCAGACCAGGGATCGAACCCGGTAACTTTTGCTATTACGCAACAATGCTTTACCATATTAGAGCTATCCCGTCTAGCATTTTGCATTTTAGCATTGAATTTAAAGTGTTTTTCATTTTATGATTAATTTTAAGGAGTAAGAACATTCTTAAACTGTTTGAATTTTAATATTTGAAACTTCACTGAAGTCAGTTGGATTCGAAGATTTTATTTAATTGTTGAAAGTTATGATGTACTAGTTGTTGTGGTTTTCGTAAGCATAAGGAGCATGTACAGGGCTTGACAAATGCGGTCGCCGGGTCGCCACTGGCGACCAACTTTTCTTATCTGACTACTAACTCTTTTAATCTGACTTTTTTTGTTTTATTTATTTTTTATTTATTAAAAAATGAACTAAAAAATGAGCACAAACGAAATTTTGTCTAAAGCCAAGTTTAAAAGGCATTTTCCATTTCATGCACATAAAATGCCTTTCTTTTCCGCTCTAGTCGGCTAGTCATGTGATTAGAATGTGAGGAGAGGGGGGGGGGTAGTTTCGATAAGAAATATTATCAATCCAATCTGTGACATCTAAAAATCGGATGCAATGATTATATCAATACTTATTAATATTTAAAAGCATATTTTTGTAATTACTTTCATTTTAATAATTAAAAATTTTAATATTGAATAGCTCGGTTTTTTATACATTACAAATAATAATTTATACTATCAATTCATTAATTTAAATATATAAATTTGTCTATTTCAGAGACGTTTGCGAGTTATTTTACTTTTGAAACATTTTTTAGAAATATTGTTTTCATTAACAGTCACAAATAATTTCCGTATTATCTCATTTATCCTTTTTTCTGCACTTTTGTTGTAATTTACTAGCCGTTTCTTTTTTTTCCTTTCCTGAAATAAAAATGTATATTGAACTGTCTTGTATGGTTTCTTTTCTTTATATCAAATTTTGTAAAAAATAAAAAAATAATAATGAAACGAAAGGAAATCGAAATGTAACGTACGTAATTGTGTAAAATTTAAAAAGCCCTCAACAATGTTATAAAATTATTTTCACATGTTTCAATATAAAAGATCTTGCGAAAAAATAAATTTTTGCTTACAACATTCAGTTGCATCAAGCAGGAAGTATCTTTTAAGTAACTTAAATGTTTTCTGTAAAATATTAAGAAATTTTAATTATGCTTTTAAAAAATATATGTAAAATAACAGTTTAAGGAAAACCATTTAACATAAAAACATAAAATAAATCCATGTTTGAATAATCTTATTAAATATTTTTTGTATGGTTTTTCCAGTGTTGTAACTGAGCGAACTCATTGAGTTGAAACACGTGAGTTTCATTCACTTTCTAAGAGTTTAGAATTGAGTTTGATTCAATTTTTGAAAAACAAGCTCCTAAATCAAAAAATCCGCAAATTTGACTCAAAATTACAACTCATACTTATCCAATATCTTTTTCATAATTTCCTAACGTATTTTCTCGCCTTTAAAAACACGCTTATCTGCTTCAAATGCCAGTTCCCATAAACTAGCGAAACTCCAGTGTAGAATACTAAAAAACCATGTATGTGGCGATGTGTTTATGTATTGTGTCTTACGCTCAATCTCTGAATTAATCTACTTAAATCCTCTCCCAGTTCGAGGCTAACGAAAGAGAAAGGCTACCGCGGTGCTTTACGCAAATCTTTTTTTACAGACCGCGGGAGTCACGTGATGCTCGAATGCACCAATACAGATGTACGAAAAGAGCAATACGTCACTCTAGCGGTCTGTAAAAAAGATAAGTGGAATGCACCGCGGTAGCCTGTCTTTTTCGTTAGCCTCGCTCCCAGTTGATATGACGTCAGTGTTAATTGTGATTTTTACATTATAATATAGATTTTCAATACGATTTATAATTTTTCCAACTGAGTGAAGTTTTCTTTACCAATCACTATGATTATGCTAAAATAATTATTAAATATATTATTTGCGTTTGTTTATAACAGTAACTCAATAATTTTAAAAGAAATTATTCACGCAAAAAAAGGAATGTTTGACATTTCACAGTCAACAGTTTACTATTCACGACCGATTTTATTTCACATAGAATCAATCCTGCGATATTTCACAATAACAACTCTTTTGAATTGTATAAATAATGTGAGGTTTTATCATTAGGCAATAATTATTCCTTCATGAGTAGGTGACATTTTTGTTATAATAAAGACACGTATTTAAATTTCAGTGGGTTTTTTTTTCATAAAATCGACAGTATATCCAGAATCACAAAAATACATTTGCGAAATCATACTAAATGTATTTTGAAGCAAAATGATTACTTAACACGTGAGTATTGGCGCATTTATTGACGTTAAAAAATAAGTACTATGTTTTAGTAAAAAAGTAATTATTCAGATTTCACAGTTTTTCCATTAACGAGATGATATGCATAGAAACCTTCGGTAAAGACTTGTATGAAATGAGACCAAACATTTGTTTATTTATTTCGATTACTTAATGTGTGTGTTGTGTATTGTCGAATATACTCTCGCAAATATTAAATATTTTGATCACATTGACAATAATTCTTACTGTAGTTTTTGATTATTTTATTGCATCAGTTGAAATTAAAAGATATGTTTTATAATGATGCAAAATAAAGAAAAAATGTTTTATAATGTCTTATTTGTTAATGCTGTTGCACAACTGGATGTGTATTATGAATACCTACTATCAACAAGAATGCTAATTCGTTATCTTTAGTGTCCAGAAAGACAAGTATGGTCTGGAAAATGCTATTTTCTTTAAATTGGTAGAAACAACAAGACACAGTTAAAGAGGGTAAAACTGATAAACGATTCTTAAACCTTAAAAAATTATTTTAATTTGGATTTTATTGTCTACAGCTGAAATGTGAGCTAAAACATGCAAACATGTTTGAAATCTGATAAATAGAATACACAAAAATCCAAACAATCTAAAAAATACTGTTTCCTTTAAACATACAGTGTCTCACAAAAGTGATGGGACACTTGTGCTTTATAAAAAGAAACTGCAATAAAATAAATAAACAAACATGTGCAAAAATTTTTTGGGTGTGTTTCATATTTAAAGTTAGTAACAATTATTACATAACATACATTTTGTCAAAATATTAAAATATTAATTTAGTAAAAATACAATTGTTCAGAACGGAGCAAAAAATGGCTCACATAAGTGATGGGACACTTACTTTTCCATCAAATATTTATCCAAAAATTTTACTTTTTAAAAGGTTTTAATATTTTGTTGGATTTCCTTTTACTTTTAAAACATGATTTAATCTTTTTGGGATGGATTCGACTATTTTTTTTGTGATTTCTGGAGTGATTTTACCCCATTCTTCTTGAAGCACCGATTTTAGTTGTTGTTTTGAAGAAATGGTGTGTTTGCGAATTCTTGATTCCAATTCTTGCCAAATATTCTCTATGGGATTTAAGTCTGGAGATTGTGGTGGTGTTTTTATTATTTCAGGACAGTTATATAGCAGCCAGAGTCTAACGTTCAGAGCAGTGTGCTTGGGGTCATTGTCCTGGTAGAATTTAAAATCGTTATGAAGGTTCAATTTTCGTGCTGAAGATTTCAAATTTTGCTTTAAAATATCAATATACTTGTACTGATCCATTATACTGTCAATAAAAACAAGATTACCAACTCCAGCGGACGACATACACCCCCATACCATAACTCCTCCTCCACCATGTTTTACTGTTGGTACCAAGTTCTGTTTGCGAAGTTCTTCCCTGGGTTTTCTCCACACCAAGATTCTACCGTCAGAACCAAATATATTAAATTTACTCTCATCAGCAAATATAACTTTATTCCAGTAATCAGAATTCTTATTTATGTTGGATTTTGCGAAAGCTAGTCTGAGTTTTCTATTCTTTTCACTTACGAAGAATTTTTTCCTGGCTACTCTACCGTGATATCCAGCAGATCGAATTACCCTTCTAATAGTTTCAGGATTAACAATTATTCCATATAATGCTTGTAAATCAGCAGCAACTTTTGAAGCACTAATTCTTGGATTTTTTTTAATATTTCGAACGATAATTCGCTTTATTCCATTGGATAGCTTTGATGGTCAGCCAGGTCTTCTTTTATCCTGAATCATATGATTCTTTTTATATCGTTTAATGATATTGAAAACTGTTGAACGACTCAAGTCAACTGTTTCAGCAGTTTTTCTAATAGATTTTCCACGTTCAATATGCAAATTAATAACTAATTTTCGAATTTCAGGCGAAGTTTCTTTTCGTTTAGCATTCATGACTACACAGAGCTAAAAAACACAAAAATTCCAAAACAAACTGGAGAGAAATACTGCAGACGATTTTATAAATTATTGCCAATTGCTTTTAAGTAAAAATAAAACCCCAAAAAATATTTTTATTGCTTATTTCAGACGATTTTTGTTGCATATATAATGGTGTCCCATCACTTATGTGAGCTATTTTTTGCTCCGTTCTAAACATTTGTATTTTTATTAAATTAATATTTTAATATTTTGACAAAATGTATGTTATGTAATAATCTTTACTAAATTTAAGTATGAAACACACCCACAAAAAAAATGTGTACATGTTTTTTTAATTTATTTGATTAGTTTCCTTTTGTAAAGCACAAGTGTCCCATCACTTATGTGAGACACTGTACTTTTTATGTCAAGAATAAATTTGAAGAAGTAAAAACTGATAAACTGGTAAATTACAAGTTTAAATAATTGGTAACAGCTGAAGCGTAATAAATGGTAAATATATAGGTTTAAAATTTGATTCTTGAATTCATGCTTGCTTAACTCTTCTTTTATTAAACTGACAATATGAAAATCTAGAATGCAGTGAGTTCATATGTGTTTGCCATTAAATATAAAGTGATATTTAGTAAAAGAATTACTTGAAATAAACATATTTGTAGTATAACGAACTGTACAGAAATATTATAAAGATGTACTATTTGCGTTACATGATTTTATTTTTAATTCAATACTTAAGATATAATTATGAGTTAATTATTTTTATAAACTATTTATATTTAGACTTAATTTCATACTGAATTTATATTACGATTATTATTTAAAACTTACTATTCAGATTTAGAATGGTTCAAGAAATTATTTTTCTATTCTACAGTTGTTGCAAGTTAGTCATAATTAAGACATCAAGCTGTTTTTAATTAATTTCTGATAATATGTTTATTGAAATACAAAGACTTAGAGAATTTTTATTAAAAACTCAAAATCAACGATTAATTATTGATTTAGCTGAAGTATAAAAAACTGACTGAACGTGCGGAAGTCATTTCAGTATTATTGTAGAATGTTTTTAATTCTGATGAATCAATGTAAAGATTGAGAAAAATTTGGAGCTTTTTGATTTTCAATATTTGACACTTCATTGATGTCAGTTTTAAAATGTTGTTGAATTTACATGAATTTGTTTTGTACCGGAAATTATCTCATCAGAAATGCTTGATTCTTGAAGGTAAATATTTATAATTAATTTGAAGAAAGTTATATAAAGTTTACAGTAAATTATAAGTTTTGCATAGAAAATTAAACTAAGATTTCTTGAGCATTTCTGGACTTGTAAATATTTGCAATTATTCTCTAAATTATAAATTAAAATAACTTTAATTAAATGACTTGTGCGTAGAAATAAAATATTTCTTATATATTTCTTGACTGTGAGCATTTAAAATTGCTCTCCAAGTTGTGTCGTAACTTTACCTGGATTTCACTGGCTGAGGTCTAACGAACGGCATTTATCACCAGACAATTTATCAACTCGGTGGTACAACAAAGATATTTTATCCAAGGGATGCTTTGAACAACGATTGTATCTTAAAAAAACTCAAATTTGAATAATTTCAATAATTCATGTTCGTATTAAAACTGGTTTATCCATACTCTGTGAAGAATTTTAACCCCCCCCCTTTTTTATGCCAGAGAAGTAGCCAATGTACAATGTTATAGGCGTAATGCGTAGTGAACTACTATTTTTGAAATATAAGTTTTAACATGAAATACTATTGAAAGATTAATAAAATTTTCAAAAACTGATTATTATCTAAGTGCATGATAAGAACTATTATTACAATTTCAACTTGTACCATTCTATGAATTAGTGAAAGATATTGAAAAATGTTGCTGTGAGCTTAGATTAGTAGTTCAAGGAACCTTACTATAACGAATATTCTTCGGATAGTCCTTATTTAAATTAACTTTCAAGAAATTAATTTAGCTGACGTATAAGAAACTGATTTTACGAGTTACCGTCATTTAAATTTTATTGTTGACCGTTTTAGTTATTATGACTCATTCTAAAGATTAAGAACGTTATTACATTATTTATTTTTCAATATTTGGAAATTCAATGAAGTCAGTTGGAATTTTATTTTTATGTATTGAAAATTATGATGTAGTTTTTTGCTATTTTGTTAAGCATAATGAAACGTCTGTAAATGTATATAAATATTCTATGATTTTTGATTTACAGATAGAAAATTATTCTTCAGAAAGTATTACGAACTGGAGTTTTATTGACCAAGAACACAGCTGAAAGGGCAAAGCTGATTAAATTACGGGATACTTACCGTAAATATTTTTAATCGATTAACTTAATTGGTTTAGTTGAACTAAATGTACTTTTTTAAAAAATAGAAATGTCAGTATAAAATAATGTATGTATAAACTGAAATAATTTTAAACATTTTGTATCCATTGGAATCAATTATTAATTTAGTTTTGGAATATATTATGAGTTGAAACAGAATGAAATGCTTTATAATGTTGTAAAAGAATGAAAAGTTGATGTATAATGTCTTAATTCTAAATCTAATTGAACATATTTTGTGCATTCTAATTACTTATTATCAACAAGAATGATATATTGTTAATTTATCTTCAGTGTACAGAGAGACAAATTAGCTATGAAAAGTGTTTATTTTCTGTAAATTGGAAGAAACTAGACACAAATAAAAAGAACAAATAACGATAAATTTATTTGAAAGCAAAGAAATAGTCCTAATTGTTACATATTTGAATTTGCATTTTACTGTCAAGAACGCAGATATGAACTAAAACATAAAGATTTAAAATCTAGAGAAATGCTTAAGTGATATAAAAATAAACAACAAAAGGCTTATAAAAACCTTTTAATGATCAACATAAGCTTTCAAGTTATATAACGATAAATCAAAAATTTTCTCGCAAATTTTGAATATAAATTATGTAAATAAGGCATTGAATTTATTTTCAAAATTTGCGAGAATACTTTTGTTTTATCGTTATATATATCTTGAAAATGGTGCCGTATGAGCATTGAAACGTTTTAATTATGTTTAGTGATAATATTTTCTGATCCTGTAGATTTATCTGAAAACTGCTAAATTGAATAAATATTTTTCGAAAAATATTGTTTTCTTTAAACAGACTTTTATTGACATGAAGACATCTGTAATAAGTAAAATTGATAAACTGGTAAATTACAAGTTTAAACAATTGGTAACAGCTGAAGCTTAAAAAGATTTCTAAATATTTATCTGTAATTAGATTTTTTTGTATTTGATTTACGCGTTTTAACCTTAAAAAAAAAATAAACTGACACCATGCATAGATCTAGAATGCAGTGAATTCAGATGTGATTCTTGCAATGAAATGGAAGTAAATTTTAACAAAAGAACATATTTGCAGCATAACGAAAGACATAGAACTATATGTTTGTTTTTAATGTTTTATATATAGTTTTAATATCATGCTGAATTAATATTCTATCTATAATTTCTAACACATGAATCAGATTTAAAATACTTCAAAAAATAATTGTTTTATTTTAAAGTTCTTGCAGACTATTATAAGTATAAAGATATCAAATAATATTTTAGTTTTGATAATATATGTATTGAAAATTTTAAGTTTACAACTCATTCTATTTTCATAATTATGGAAACAGATAAAGTCGCAGTTATTGGATTTTATGTCCAAAAGCGAAGATTATCTCAGACATTTAATGAAGAAATAACAGTTCTAATGTCAAATAAAAAAAATATCTATTGCAGAATTTTATTTACGCTTGCAGATTATCTTACACAATATTCAGAAAAATTCGATAGAGTTTCCTTTCTTTTCACAGATCAAGCGAATAATGTTTTTCCGAATGGTACATTGGCGGGAATAATAGGAATGGTAAATCGATCAGAAATTGATATTGGCATTCAACCAGTTACTATGTACGAAGAAATGACAGAGTTGGTGGATTTCTCTTACCCGTATAGTCTTTATTCTTCTACATTTGTGACTCGAAAAGCAGAATATAAACCACAGATTTTTGGCATTTTGCAAACATTTTCAATGCCGCTTTGGATAACTATCTTCTCAATTTTAATTGCGATGTCTTTGGTATATTACGTCATCTTGAAAAGAAGGTATTCATTTGATAAAATTTTACTTCATGTTTTTGCGGTTTTGTTAAGGCAGAGTTCTATTTTAAGACCTTCATCAGTGATAGAAAACTTGCTCGTCTTTTCGTGGGTTGTAGGAGCAATGTTTCTTTGTCTGGCTTACGACTCCGTATTCCTGTCTTTTCTTGCATTTCCTCCTGTTACTCCAATCAAAGACCTGTCACAGTTGGCCAAGGCTGTAAAAGAAGGACACTATCACTGCATAGCGTTTCCACAATCAGCTGTTTTTGAACAGTTATTACAATCAAAACAAGAAAATTTAAAAATAATAGGACAAGACCTTAACACGAACAACTTAAGTAACAGAAATATTTTTCGAGATTTTTTTCTCGATAGAAGCAAACAAAATCTCGCTTTTCTAGTAGACACAACTGCCGTTGATATTTTAAGTATTGGAAAAAAATTCGTCTCTAAGGACAGTTTCCTTGAAAGCATGGGTGCAATGATGGTCCAAAAACAGTTTTGTTGCAAAAAATTGTTGGAAAAATTCACTCATAGGCTTATGGCTTCGGGATTGTATTTCAAGTATGATAGTGATGTATCATTTTTAGTTCTTATGCCACGTCTACTCAAATACAAAGAAAAAGTCATCGACAAAAGAACATTAACTCTTGCGGATGTTGCTATGACATTTATGTTTTTAATATTCGGTCACATCATTTCTTTTTTTGTTCTTATCGGCGAAATATTGTCCAATCGAATGAAGAAAGTGGATCGTTTGAAGAATAAAAAAGAGGAATGTAAATAGCATACAAAGGAGGTTTTGGGGAATTAACTTTGAAAATTGAAATTATTCTCTTCTTATATTACCGAATCTTATTACATTTTGCCGGTGTTGTATCAAAATAAAACTTAGATTTCATATAATTAGCACTGCACTGAATAGTACTATGTATTTTATTCCGAGAATATCATAGTGCATTAGAATTTTTAAATTATATCAGATTATTATGTAACGAAGATTTTTGTTAAAGTTTGTAGGTTTTGCATCACATTACATATATTGATCTTACCGTATGACACTGGTGTGAAAAAATGACATTTGGTAAATTATTTTTTACAAACTTTAATACATAATTATATTTAAAAAGCATGTTTTTGTAATTAATTTCATTCTAATAAATAAATAAATATAAAATGGTGAATATCTTTGTTTTGTTGTGCATTTCGATTCCAATGAAGAATAAATTATATTGAATATTTCGAATATTTTAAAAGCGTTAAGATGTTAAATGTGTTTTTCTAAATGAAGTAGTTAGGGGAGACCGGCAGTTGGAACCATTTTTTTTCAATAACTTTTTTTTAACAATTTTATCCTTATTATTATTTTCTATTTAGTTTGTACAATTATCTAATTTTAAAACGTCTACGTATGAGAAAATTTGAAAAATATTAATTATTAGTTTCTATATAAAGCTCAGCAGGACGTCAAGTCACTGCGCCAACCCGCTCCATCGAACGGGATAGGTCGGTCTTCTAAATTGATTTGATTTTCGGATTACTAACGGAAATGAAAATCTCATAAAATATCAAATGAAATTTTAGTTTGATATATAAAAGAAACAAAAGAGAAGAAAAGATATTTTGTTCAACATAACAGCTGCTTTCATCGAAATGTTTCTCATCATCATAATGAATGGAAACAAAATATCGTGTTCCCAGTGATAAAACTTAGTTGCATGAAGCAAGGAGTATGTTTGGATAACTTAAATATTGTCTGTAAAATTTTATGAAATTTGGATTATGCATTTTAAAAAGTATGTAAAATAGCACTTTATAGAAAATCATTTAACATAAAAACGTAAAATAAATCCATATTTAAATAGTTTTCAACTTATTAAATAATTTTCTTATGTATGTTTTTTCACAATATGCTTTCGCCCAATTCTGTAAAACAAATTAATTTAGAGACTAAAAAACTACTTTCATTTGCTGAAAAGCATGTTTTTCGATAGATCACTTTGTGAGTTTAGCTATAATAGATAAATATGAATGTTACAGAATGACAAGAACAAAAATAAATAAAGATAAAAATAAAAACTAATTTTCACTTTTTTGCCAATATATTATCCTACATCATTTTCATGAGTATCGTTCAGGATATTATTGTCATCTTCAGTCACGGAGACCCCACTTCCCAACTCATATTTGTTTTCGAATTTTCATCAGAAAAATTACAATTTTTATCGAAGTAAGGTTAAGTTATAAAATATACCACATTTATATTTACTCTCGCAATTGTGACCTTCAAACGACCTATTTTTGAAAAGAAAATCGATATAAAACAAATATTTAAGTAATTTTTGCATGATGAATATGAGATAAATTATTATTTTTTAATTATTTCATATTTATCAAATGACATGTCATAAAAATTGTCAATTTCCTTTATTCCAATGTATATCTTAGAAACAAATTCGCTTTTTATTTTGCAATTTTCTCTTCAGCGGCAACATGATTGTGTGCCAGGTGGTATTATAAATGATAATCCCATATGATGATCTTGTGATACATTACAGCTGATTTGCTTACTTTCACAATGTTTAAGAAAATAAACTATATAAAAAATATTATAATTAATAATAAATATAATAAATAATATTTCACCAATGATTTTATATTAAGGAAAGATTACTTTATTTGAAAAAACAAATGTAATACGGTTAATTGAGGAGAATTCGGAGAGATTGAAGTACTTATTTCATACTGGCGAAAAGAAAAATATGCGTTAATGGGCTACTTCGCTCACGCGAAAATATCCGTTCCATGTTAATCCTATGCGAGAGTTCTTTTAAAATATCTCGTTTCAACTTCAATACTTTTAAATGCTTCTTTTTTTGCATTGGATAGCTGAGGTCGATCTCTACAAAGGCCGATTTTTAATTTTTCGATTTTGTTTGCCAGTTTCTTTCGTTAGATTACTTTCACTTTCCGAATCAGTTTCAAAAGTAGGTTTCGAGCTAATACGAACTTAATACTTCAATATATTCTCATGAAAAATTGCAAATAAAATCGAAAATTTAAAAAAAACGACCTTTTCAAACCCTCATTTTTTTTTTCAGATTATGAAATTAGTTTAATCAGGATGTTTGTAAAATATGTAACGATAGGTAAAAAAAATCTGCAAATAGAGTAAAATAATAATTTTTACTATCAGTTCATTAATTTATGTGTTCAAATGTGTGTATTTTTCATAAGTTTGCGATTTATTATAATTTTTGAAACATATTTAGAAATATTGTTTTCATTAACAGCCTCACAAATGATTTTTGTCTTATTACACTAATACTTTTTTTCTACAGTTTGGCTTCAATTGTCTAGTCGTTACTTTTTTCATCTTCTTGATTTATAAATGCATATTAAACTACTTTACATTTTTTTCTTTTCTTTATGTGAATTTCTATGAAAATAAAATAAATTGAATTGAATTAATATATCGAAAATAAAACTAAAATAATAATGCGAGAAACAACATGTTTCTGGATGTATTTTAAGCATTGAACAATGAAATGTTCTAAGCCTTTTGTCACAAGTTTCAGCATAAAAGATGCCGGAAAAAATAATTCTTGCTCCTAAAATTCAGTTTCATCAAGTCAGAAGTATCTATAATAATTTAAAAATGGTTTGTTTGTAAAAAAAAGAAAGAAAGAAATTAAGATTGTGTTTTAAAAACTATACGTAAAATGACACTTTATAGATAATAATTTAACATAAAACCTAAAATATATCCATGTTTGAATAATTTTTAACTATAAAGTAAAAAAATCTGCACTTTTAGTTATAAATCCGGATGAGGGCTGGGTTCACGGCTTGATTTATTTTATGTTGTAAAATCTAAATAAAGTTTTAGTCATCTTTTAGGTACTGGAATCACATGTTTATTGTGTGTACTTTAATTTTAATTTTTAACTTATTCAAAATTTTTTCTTATGTATGTTTTTCCACCATAGACTTTCCCTAATTTTGCAAAGACAAATATTAATTCTGAAAAACTACTTTTCAATTACTGAAAAGCACATTTTCTTGCTTGATCACTTTGTGGGAATTCAGCTATAACAGATAAATATTTATGTTGCCTTTGAAAATATTAAAAACAAATTCTTATTTTACTGAGCAAAATCGATTGCCTAAGAATCATTGGTGAAATTTTTAAATTTTTAAATATTTACCTTTTTCTAATTAACGATTATCAACTGTCAAATTATTAATTTTATATGCTTAAAATTTCTGCTTAAAATCAATCATTGAATTAAAAGACTGATAAGCGCAGTTCATCACTTTCTCATATGAAAAGCATGAGAGTAATTTGGAGCAAAGATTGTTTTCGAAATTGACACCACCTTTCAATAACATATTTCTGTTGAAGAGAAGATCATAGCGAAAATTTTCTGTTTTAAATTATCTTTTACTGGGTTATTCAGTAACTCAATAACAATCTAACTCATTCCTAACTACGCAATTGATAAATTGCAATATAAACTTTATTGACGTGTTTTTCGCCCTGAAATGATAAAAAGGGAACATTTCAGTGTACTTGTTCAGATATACGCTGAAGATACGCAAAGAACTAACAATATTGAATGTAGTCAATTCTCCCAATTTAGTCTATGGTGCTTTGAATAAATCAGAACAAAAGCTCACTTCTGGCTTATTTACTCTTGAAAAATGTTTGTTTTGAAAAAACATCAGGTTTAAAAATTTATATTATTATTACGTTCAAGTGAAAAACTGCCTTATTTTATTGTGGAGTGTTTTAATTCTTATGAATTAAAGATTGAGAACATTCTTATATATTATTCTAATATTCGAAACTTCAATGAAAGTATCGTAAATCTTTTTAGATGACTCCCCTGATTGGTACTGATATTATTTTAAATAAACTATTCTTTTGAACATCGAAATTTCAGTAGAAGATTTAATAAGTCTAAATATAAACTGATAAAATTTTATATATTTTGATCCCATTGTAAACAATTCTTACTGTAGTTTTTGATTGTATAATTATATTAGCTAAAATAGAATTACATGTTTTATATTGTTATATAATAATGAAGAACTTTTTGTATAACATTTTAGGATTTAATGTAGTGGAAATTCTGGATGTGCATTCTGAATATCTACTGGTAAGAAGCATAACAATTTGTCAATTATTCGTAAGATTTCAGAAAGACAAATATGCTCTGAAAACTGTTATTTTCTTTAAATTGGAAGAAACTAGAAGATACAATTAAAGACGATAAAAGTGATAAATTAATCTTGAAAAAAATATAATAAAAATAAAAACAAGAATCCAGAAATTGCTATATGTTTTAATTTGGATTTTTACTTTCAAGAACTCAGATATGAATAAAAATATGTAAATTTATATCAACATTGCTAATTGAACAAATATTATATGGAAAATTTTTGTTTTACATAATAGAATATATATTGTCAAGAATACACCAGAAGTAATCGAAACTAATAAACTGGTAAATTACAAGTAAAAATAATTGGTAGCTGCTGAAGTGTAAAAAACTACTAAATATTTAGATTTAATTTAAAATTTTATTGTACTAGATTTATCCGTGTGTAAATTTTCTTTTAAATAAACTGACACCACAAGAAATAAAGAATGAGAAGAGTTTGAATAGAATTTTTGCAATAAACTAGACAGGGATTCTTCACAGATCAAGTAAACCAATGTCTTTGGAAGGACAGTTGATTTTGATCAGAAATTGATTTTGGCGTTCAACCTGTTGTTATGGACGAAGTAACCACAGAGATGGTAGATTACTCTTATCCGTATAAACTTTATTCTATTACATTTGTGACTCAAACAGCATTATATAAACCTCAAATGTTTGGTATTTTGAAAACATTTTCATGTTGCTTTGGATAGCTGTCATCTCAGCTTTAATTGCAGTATATTTGGGTTATTACGTCACCTTGAAAATAAGGTATTCATTTCAGAAAATTTTACTTCACACAAGTATCAGAATGATGGAGAATTTTTACTACGCACGCGACGTCAACTGAAATACGGGGAAAATGACAGCAGTAAAAGAAAAGTCCATCTTCAATGTCCATCATTCTCCCATCAATATTTTATCTTGTACCTGATAAATTTGGGGGTGCTTTACACATTAATAATGAGATGATTGTAGAACTTCGTTGCTAAGTTTATACGAAATATTTGAAGACTATTAATATTTTTCTTCGAGACATCCTTTTGTAATTAAATTGCAAATTTAACAATAATTACTTGGTGAAAGAAGTCAACAAATCCATTCGCAGAAGAAATTAACACTGATTTATCATCATGTCAATTGATTGAGGTTTACTAAAATCCTTAGGAATGTAACTTTTTCAGGCCAAGTGCTTCACAATGAGCTTACAACGTTTTTTAATTTATTGATTGCCTACCGATACTTTCAGAGTATAAACTAAAAAATAAAACAAAGTAAAGAATATTTAGTTTATTAAGATTTTTTGAAATTTTTTTTTTCAGAAAATTGACTGCGAACAGAACTGTCGCGTGTGTACCCATATTCTCTGAATCTGATGACTACATCTTTTTGAATAAAATATTTGTTTTAAGCAAAGTAATTTGTAAATTTTGTGATATTTCTCTATATCTATACTAATATTATAAAGGAGTAAAGATTGTTTGTTTGTTTGTTTGTAGGGGGTAATCTCTGGAACTACCGAACCTATTTCAAAAGTGATGGTAGCAAATTGATGGTGACAACCCCTGCTCCAACATAGGCTATATTTTATGTCGGTGCCACTACCCCAGGGGGGTGCAGGAGCGAAAAACGTTCTAAAATTGCGATCTTTTCTATACTGAAGCCGCTAGAAATTTGAAATTTGGTGTTGTAGTTACTTATAAGATGTAAATGCTCTCTAAGAACAAAAAAAAAAAAAAATCGAAATTTAAAAGGGTGAAATGAGCGAAAAGCGTTCTAAAAACATTCTAAATTACAATTTCTATGGAATCTCTGGAACTACCGAACCGATTTGAAATTTGGCGTTGTAGTTACTTATCAGATGTAAATGCTCTCTAAGAACAAAATAAAAAAAAAATCGAAATTTAAAAGGGTGAAATGAGCGAAAAGCGTTCTAAAAACTTCCTAAATTACAATTTCTATGGAATCTCTAGAACTACCGAACCGATTTGAAATTTGGCGTTGTAGTTACTTATAAGATGTAAATGCTCTCTAAGAACAAAATAAAAAAAATTCGAAATTTAAAAGGGTAAAATGAGCGAAAAGCGTTCTAAAAACATTCTAAATTACAATTTCTATGGAATCTCTAGAACTACCGAACCGATTTGAAATTTGGCGTTGCAGTTACTTATAAGATGTAAATGCTCTCTAAGAACAAAATAAAAAAAAATTCGAAATTTAAAAGGGTAAAATGAGCGAAAAGCGTTCTAAAAACATTCTAAATTACAATTTCGATGGAATCTCTAGAACTACCGAACCGATTTCAAAAGTGATGGTGGCAAATTGGTGGTGACAATCCCTGCTCCAACAGCTTCTTTAATAAAAAACTATGCGTTTCTGACGACTGGGTTTTTTGCTAATTGTTGCCACAGATTAATCTCGGAAAATGAAACATTTGAAGTTACTGAAAAAAATAGTAGCTCGAAAAGTATCTGTCAGAAAATTGTTAAGCAAACTGCGTTTGAAAGGTAAAAAATTGTATTTTTTTTATATAAATTTCAAATCTAATGATTATGCCATTTTTCAAATATTGAATTTGAAAAATTACTAAATTTCACAATGGAGTACCATAGCAAAATCTTCATGCGTAAAATGATAATGATAAGTACGACGTGTCCTGGTGTGTATATTGGCTATAGCACGATTCACAAATTATAGTAGCCTTATTATTCTGTTAAAATATAAAAGTGAATTATGAAATGTCAATATTTTGTTGGATTAAAAGTTCGTTATAAGAAATTGACCAGCGTAGCGGGCGTAGCTTGCTAGTTATTAATATTCATGTGAAAGGTTTACACACTTCACTGTATATTTTTTCAAATAACCTCTTTCTATCAAACATTACATTTACGGTTCAATCGATAAACTAATTATATACATTCTCATCAAATTTCTGAACTAAAAAAATGTTTTAAAATTATGTTAAAGAATTACTGTTCCTCATTGCTCTGACAGGAATTTTACCCCCACCTCTTCCTTCGCTGTAACCGTTAACTAGTCAATGTACAATGTTATAGCTGCCATGCGCAATGCTTTATTATTTTAATATCGAAATTTAAACATAAAATAGTTATGAATAGCCGAGTAGTTTATTAGCAACTGAATCCTACTTAATATGCTTCTTGCAGCTTTTGAACACTATTTTCTGAGAGTCGGTGAGAGATCATAAAATGTTTTAAGATGTTGCTGGACTCATATACGTTTGCTGCGTATTGAAACTTATATGATCAGAAATGTATGTTAATTGATGGTAAATATTTATAATTACTTTGAAAAATTCGTTAAAATTACTCTACTTAAAATTAATTTTGTTTTGCGTAAAAAAGTATAGTAAGATTTTTTATACATTTTTTAAGCTTAAATATGTAAAATTCTTTTCCGGAATATGAATTAAAGTAATTTTATTTACAACACTTATGCATAGTAATACGAAATCGCTTATATATTTCTCGCCGGTGAACATTTATAATTGCTCTCCAAGCTGTGTCCTAACAGTACCTAAATTTCACTGGCTGAAGGCTAAAAACTTTTAAATTCCGCGACATTTATCGTCAGTCATTTTATCAGCTTAGTGGAACAACCAAGATCTTGATACCGGGCATGTTTGGAACAATGATTGCTCTTTAAAGATCTCAAATTTAACAACTTTAATATTTTAAGTTCATATTAAAACAGTTTTCTCAATACTATATGAGGAATTTTAAACCCCCCTCTCCTCCTTTATATTATCGCTTTGATATGCCAGTGAAGTACCCAATGTACTAAGTAATAGTCGTCCTGCGTAGTGAACTATTATTATTGAAATGAATGTTTTAGCACGATGTACTATTCAAATTTATAAAAATCTGAATACTATTTATGGGAAGAACTATTACTGAAGTTTCAACTTATACTTTTCCATGAATTGGTATGAAATCTACAAACGTTTTAAATGCTGATGTTGAGCTTACATTAATCTGCTGTTCATTGAACTTTACTCTGACGAAGATTATTCGGATGTTCTTTGATGGTAAATAATTAACTTTCTAGAAATTTATTTAGCAGAAGTATAAAAAACTGGCGATTATTTTAAGGCATAATGAGCATCTATCTATAAATGTGCATAAGTTTCTCATAATTCTTTAATTTGGAAGAAAGAACACGACACAACTAAACAGGTTAAAGGTGATAAATTAATGTGAAAATTTAAACAACAAAAACATAAATTTATTTGAAAACTGAAAATTGAACAGTTAATTGCCGAAAAATATTGTTTTCTTTAAACCGGTTTTAATTATCAAGTACACATCTGAATTAATTACCACTTACAAACTGGTAAAATACGAGCTTAAATAATTGGTAAGAGCTGAAGAGTAAAAAACTGATAAATATTTAACTTTAAATAATATTTTATTGTAGTTGATTTATGTGTGTATAACCTTTTATTCTACTAAACTGATCCCACACGGAAAACAAGAATTCAGTGAGTTCAGATGTGAAATTTGCAAGGAAATTGAAAGAATAACGAAAATGATAGAATTATTCTAACCACGACATATCAATACTTTATTTGATTCTTAATTCAGTATTTAGGACGCAATTAAAAGTTGTTTGTTTTTACTGATTTATATTTATATTTAATTTCATGCTTAATTAGTATTCTGTCTATAATTTTTAACATACGATTCAGATTTAGAATGCTTCAAAAAATTAGTTTTTATTTTAAAGTTGTTGCAGATTATTCATCATTAATAAAGACATCAAATTGTTTTTAATTTATTTTTGATAATATATCATTTGAAACTTAAAGTTTTACAATTCTTATTCAAAACTAAAAATTATGGAAACTGATAAAGTCGCAATTATTGGATTTTATGTCGTCAAGCAAATTTTATCTGAGGGATCTAAAGAAAAAGTAAATGCTTACATATCAAATAAAAAAAATGTCTATGGTAGATTGCTATTTACGTTTGCAGATTATCTTACAAAATATTCCAAAAAATTCGATAGCGTTTCTTTTCGTATCACAGATCAAGTAAATTATGCATTTCCGAATGGTACATTGACGGGAATATTGGGGATGGTAAATCGATCAGAAATTGATATTTCTGTTCAACCAGTTACTATGTATGAAACAAGCACAGCGGCAGTGGATTTCTCTTATCCGTTTAAACTTCATTTTGCTACCTTCGAGACCCCAAAAGCAGAATATAAACCCCAAATTTTTGGCATTTTGCAAACATTTTCATTGCCGCTTTGGATATATATCATCTCAGTTTTAATTGCGGTGGTTTTGGTATATCATGTCACCTTGAAAAGAAGATATTCATTTGATAAAATTTTACTTCATGCTTTTGCGGTTTTGTTAAGGCAGAGTTCTATTTTAAAATCGTCATCTATATTAGAAAATTTGCTGATATTTACGTGGGTTGTAGGAGCAATGTTTCTTTGTCTGGCATACGATTCCGTATTCCTGTCTTTTCTTGCGTTCCCCCTACCATTACAATTGAAGACGTGCCAGAGTTGGCAAAGGCTGTAAAAGCAGGACACTTTCACTGCATAACGATTCGACAATCAAATATTTTTGAACTGTTATTAACATCAAAACAGAACAATTTAAAAATAATTGGACAAGACCTTAAGACGAATAACTTAAGCACAGAAAATAATTTTCAAGATTTTTATAACGATAGAGGCAAACAAAATCTCGCTTTTCTAGCTGATACGACTACTGTTGATATTTTGGCTGTAGGAAACAAATTTGTCTCTGAAAACCGTTTCCTTGAAACAATGGCTGCAATGATGGTTCGAAAACAATTTTGTTGCAAAAAATTGATAGAGAAGTTCGTTCATAGATGTATGGCTTCGGGATTATATTTCAAGTATCAGAATGATAAAACATTTTTATTTCGTTTGCCACGTCTACTGAAATACGAAGAAAAAGACACAAGTAAAAGAAAATTAAATCTTACAGATGTTGCTCCTGCGTTTATATTTTTGATATTAGGACACATAATTTCTTTTTTGGTTCTTATCGTAGAAATATTGTCATATCATATGAAAAAAGTCGATCGTTATAAAAAAAATAAATCAAGAATCGCATACAAAGAAGATTCTGTGTGAGATTAGCTTTGAAATTTGAATTGTAATTTCTGTATTCTTATGTTACGAAATATTATTACATTTTGCGGCAGATAATATGAAATTTTCGTATAATTATCATTTTTACTCTCAGAATATTGAATTGTTTTTTAGATTTTTGAAGCTATAGGAGACTATTGTTAACGAAGATTGTGAATGATTAGTTCTGCACCAAACTGCACATTGATTTTTTGGTATGAAATTGGCGTGAAACTATTTTAGGGGTAAATCGCACATTCGAGTTTGTTTTCCCGATTTTTTTTCCTTTTGATCCATGTAGGAGTGAAATACGCCAAATGAAAAAGTGGGCTACTACAAAATCCATCTTCCACTCCCTCATTGTTTCTTTTGTATTTCATGACTTCAAGAGTGCTTCAGATATTAATAATGAGAATGAAGAACTTCCGTTCCTGAGTTTGTAAGAAAGAGTTGACTTCTATTATGATTATTTTTCGAAGATGTTATTAGTATTTACAACGATAATTGATAAATTAATGTATGCCACGTGGTCCTTATTACAAATACTAATTAATAAATACTTATTGAATATATTTGATTTATTGTAAATTTCAATTTTAATAAAGAAAAATTATATTGAACGTTTCGAACATTTTAAAATTTTAATATGTGTAATGCGTTATGCTTAATGAAATAGGTGCAAGTACAGTACGGGCCGCTTAATGTGATCGCTGTTAATGTTATCATCCGGTTTCTGTTATCAAAATCACCATGACCCGACCAATTTGTATTCGGCTTCACGCTAAAAACATAACTTTATATGATCAATATTTCGTTTAATGTTATCGCTTTTTCAGCAGACCTGCTTCTGAAGAGTTTGCAATTCAAAGCGAAGTTCTGTTAAAAAGTTCTTTCAAAGCATGAATTCTAAGTAAAAAGAAATTCAGAAATTTATCCCTATGTGTCTTTTCTGTTTTGTGCTTAATACAGGATGCAGGGAATATGTAATCAATCAAGAAACGGAAACAACAGCGGGAATGAACTAGCTGAAAAACTAATCTTCTAGAAGCTTTGCATCTTCGAATAATGTCATGGAATCGAATATCGTCTGCTACAGATAAAAATTGTTTTGTTAGTGTTGGATTCTGTGAAACTGAAAAGGATGACGATCTGAAAACTTTAGAATATACTGTAAACGTCCCTGACGATACAACAAATGAAGATTATGAGGCCTGAATAGCGACCGAAGATGACATTCTTGTAGTTTCAAAGCTCACAGAAACTGACATTTTCAAAAAAGTTTGCAAAGAAATATGAAATAATTATGATGATGATGATGATGATGATGATCTGGAGGGCGACGAAAACCAACTTTTCGAAAGACCACCTACAAATGCGAAAATGGGGAATGCGTTGAAAATTTTTAAACGAAGAATACAACATTACTTGGATAATTTAAAAGAACGATACGAATATGAACAACTCATTGATAATCGTCTAAGGGATAGTTGTAAATAAACAAAAATTACCGAATTCTTTCAATAAATAATTTTTATCACTTTAAAAGTCATCATTTCAAAAAGTTTGAGTAATAATTTTCTTAGTAATAGTACTACTAGATTTTATCATTTGGTATTTACTTAAATCGCTTATTGTTATCAATCGGATATTGTTATTAAACACTCGTGATACCGAAGTGATCACATTAAGCGGCATCTACTGTGTATGTCAGAACAATTGTAACTATATCAGTGAAAAGAAAACCCATACACAGCGCAATATTATTTTGCGATAGGTATTACGATAGATATTAAAACCTTTCAGCAAGTATAACTCAAACAATATTCGAGAGATAGCGTTCTAATTTTTAGAGCAGGTAACTATGAGGATAACGACGAAAACCTCCTATTACTAAGAATAAATTTCAAACCGCTGGGAAATTATATTAAAAATAGATTTTAAAAAAAGCACAATTAAAATACATACGTTATGAAAATTTAGTTCTTACGTCTGTTTCACCAGCGATAGATTTTCGTAGATAACCGGGTTATAGCACATGGAGAAAACAATTATGCACGCACTAATATTCAATAACAGTACATTAAAACATATTTCAATTTAAGAAAAACGGAAAATAAAGCTGGAATTTTTTCTATTTGAAAGAAAAACTCCTAATAACTTAGCAGTAGAGATTTGGCGGAAATTTTGCAATAGCATTTTTTAAATCACCAATAGCAGCTTTTATATTTAGTGTGTGTAAATTAGAAACAATTGTTTGATGTTTGAATAAAGTCTTTTGATTTATGGCATTATTTGTTTTCTTATAGTTTTCTTTTTAATAATTTAAATTCAAATACTGAAAAGCGTGTATTTTAAATAAAATGAGTGGATGTCATGTATTTTAAATCTATATATTTTAACTTAATTGAGTCAAAAGTTTATATATTAAATGAAATTAATGCAATTTGAATATGGTATGGGAACAATATTTGACAATGTATCACCTATGCCCTGCTAATATAAAAGTACTAATATTGCAAATTATATCTGGTATGCGAAATGGAACAATTAATTATATTATAAACACCCTTCGTACAAGAACAATACATAATATTCTGCATTTAGATACACAGGCAAGGTTGGCATCAAAGAATAGTAATGCTAAAAAGAACAACACATAAATGCATGAGAGTTATAATAATGATATTAAGTACTCCAATTGATTTTGAGCCCGGCTAAGTAAGTTTCTCCTAAAAAGAAACCACAGAAGGAATGTTTTACATTTTTTTCGAGTGAAGCTAGGTCAACAAGGTACTAACTATTTATACAAATATCAGTTATATAAACCAAAGTTTAAATTCCAATGTAAATATTTGCAATCCGTTCCCTCTTGTCCCCTCAAAAAATAAAGTTACAGCAATGACATTAATTAGTCTTAAACCTCGCAAAAAACAGCGCTTTTCATTCGCATGGTTAACTTAAAAACATTGCTTTGAGGGTGAAATAAAATGTTTTGGCTTATGGTATTATCTTTTCTTATAATTTTTATTTATTTATTTATTTATTTGTATTTTAAATTAAATGTGTCAAAGACATGTTTTAAATGTATTTATGCGTAATATATAATATCGATTATCCTTTTAACGTTCTTGGTATAATAAAGACTCTTATTGTGATTTCAGTGTTTTTCCATTAAACAGATGTATGTGCAGAATCAGATAAACACATTTGCGAAATCAAACTAAAGGTATTGCCAAGCAAAATGATTATTTAACACGTGAGTATTGGCGCATTTATTGACGTTAAAAATTAAGTACTATGTTTTAGTAAACAAGTAATATATAATACCGATTATCAATGTTTGTTTATGACAGTAACACAATATTTTGAAAGAAAATTGTTCACACAAAGTCAAATTTGATATTTCAGATCGATAGTGTACAATTCAGCGATTGCTGTTACTTGATATCAGATCACTAATCATATATTTTACAATAACAACTCATTTTAGTTATATAAATAATGTAGGTTTTTTTTCATTAATGATTAAGCAATATTCATTCCTTCATGAGTAGGTAACTTCTTTGTTATAATAGAGACACTTATTCAGGTTTCAGTGTTTTTGCATGAAATGGAATCACAAAAGCACATTTGTGAAATCAAACTAAATGTATTGCGAAGCAAAATGATTAGTTAACACGCGAGTATTGGCGCATTTACTGACATTAAAAAATAAGTACTGTGTTTTAGTTAAAAAGTAATTATTTAGATTACAGAGCTTTTCCATTAAAGAGATGATATGCCTATTAACCTACGAAAAACACGCTTATGAAAGGAGACTAAATAAATGTTCTATTATTTCGATTACTTAAGGTGTGTGTTGTGTATTGCCGCATACACTAACACAAATATTAAACATTATGATCACGTTGGCAATAATGCTTACTGTAGTTTTTGGTTATTTTATTCTATCAATCGAAACAGAAAGAAATGTTTTATAATGATTTAAAAATATGAAAAAAATTGTTTTATAACTTTTATTTATTAATGCTTTTGCACATTCGGATGCGTATTTTGAATAGCTACTATCAACAAGTACAACTGTTTCCTAATTTATCTTGAGTGTACAGAAAGATAAATATGCTCTGGAAAATGTTATTTCCTTTAAATTGGAAGAAACAACGATACAATTAAAGAGGATGAAAATCATAAATGAATCTGAAACCTTAAAAAAAATAATAATAATTTGGATTTTACTGTCTGAAAGTCAGATATGAATTCAAATACGGAAAATTATTTGAAAACTGTTGCACACCAAAAATTGGTTTTTTTTGGTCGAGAACATATTTGAAGAAAGTAGATAAACTGGTAAATAACAAGCTTAAATAATTGATTAGAGCTGATGCCTAAAAAATGGTAAATATTTAGTTTTAATTTAAATTTGATTCTTGTTGATTCATGCCTTGATAACTCTTTTTTTTATTAAACTGACCATACACGAAAATCTATAATGCTGTGAGTTCACATGTGATTATGAATTCAATAGAAAGCTATATTTAGCAAAACATTTCATGAAATAAACATATTTGTGGTATAACGAAATATATAGAACTATTCTTAACGATGTATCATTTTCATTACATAAGTATAACTTATAACTTATAAATTGGTTTAACCAAGATCTTGATCCACAGCGAGTTTGGAATAACGATTTTATTTTAAAAACTTCAAATTTAAGCAAATTCAGTAATTTATTTTCTTATTTAAACCGGTTTCTCAAAATTTTATAAAGAATTTTAACTCCCCCTTCACTTATATTACCCCTTTGATGAGCCAGAGCAGTAGCCAATGTATACTATGTTATGGACGTCAATACGTAGAGAACTATTATTTTTTAAATAGATGTTTTAACATTAAATACTATTCAAAGATGAATAAAATTTTCAAAAAACTGAAAACTATTTAAGTGTAACAGAAGAACTATTATTTCAGTTTCAATTTATACCATTCTATGAATTAGATATCAACAAACGTTTTAAAAGTTGCTGTGAGTTTACATTAATCTGCAGTTACAGAAGATAACTTTAACGAAGATTCGTCGAATGGTCCTCACTTAAATTAACGTTCTAGAAATTGATTTAGCTGACGTATATGAAACTGACGGGACGTGTGCATTTAAATTTTATTGTGGACCGTTACATTTCTTATGATTCATTCTAAATATTGAGAAAGTTATTAAATTATTTAATTTTTAATATATGAAACCTCAACGAAGTTAGTTGGATGCAAATTTTTTTAAGTACTGAGAGTTATGATGCATAATGAACGTCAATAAACCTGCATAAATGTTTTTATGATTCTTGATTTAGAGATAGAAAATTATTATTTAGAAAGTAGTGCAAACGGAATTTTATTGCCAAGAACACAGAAGAAAAGAGTAAACTGATTAAATTATGGGAAACTAACCGTAAATATTTTTAAGTGATTAACTTGATTGGTTTAGATACTATTCTAAATAAAGTATTCTTTTTAAAATTGAAATTTCTGTATAAAATATTGCATACATAAACTAAAATAATTTTAAACATTTTGATCCCTTTAAAATCAATTATCAATTTGGATCTTGATTATGTTATCAGTTGAAATAGAATAAAATAATCAAATTTTAATTGCTTAATAAGCGTATAGCCAACATAGTGAAAAAGTACCAAAGCCGGGACTCGAACCCGGATCATCAGTATCGCGCATTGACGTTCTGTCAACTGAACCACTTGGGAACGATACTCAGCCTGGAACCTTCTCACTATCTATGGAAAAATTTGCAAAGTATTAAATAGAATAAAATGGTTTATACTGTTGTAAAATGATGAAAAGTTGGTGTATAAACATTTTCATTCTTAATATAGTTGAAAATTGTTATGCGCATTCTGATTACATTTTATTAACAAGAATAATAGGTTGTTAATTTATCTACAGTGTACAGAGAAGCACATTAGCCCTGTAAAGTGTTTATTTCCTTTAAATGTGAAGAAATTAGACACAATTGAAGAGGACAGATAATGATAAATTAATCTGGAAAATAAAAAAAAAGAAAAGTCCTCAAATTGTAATAAATTTTAATTTGGATTACTTTGAAGAATTTAGATGGGGAGGGAAACATGTATATTTATTTAAAAATTGCTATATTGAACAATTATTTCCAGAAACATGTTGTTTTTTAAGCCAATTTTTATTGTCAAGAAGACATCTGTATTAATTAAAACTGATAAACTGGTAAGTTACAAACATAAATATTTGGTAACAGCTGAAGTGTAAAAAACAGATAAATATTTAGCTTAAATTAAAATTTATGGTAGTTGATTTCTGCGTGTTTAACTTTTTTTAGTAAACTGACTCCACACGAATACCTAGAATGCAATGAGTTCAGATATGATTTTTGCCATGAAATAGACACTGATTTTTAGCAAAAACATTTCATGAAATAAACATATTTGTAGTAACGAAAGAAATAGATCTATTTCAACCATGAAACATTTTTGTTATTTTATTTTATTATTAGTTGAATATTTAAGAAATAATTAAAGGGTTTTTTTAATGACTTATATTTAGACTTAATATCATGCTGAATTAATATTTTGTGTATAACGTCTAACACACGATTCAGATTCAGATTTAAAATGTTTCAAGTAGTTATTTTTGTTTTAAAGTTGTTGCAGCTTATTCATAATTAATAACGACATTAGATAGTTTTTAACTAATTTTTGAAAATATATCTACTGAAAAATAAAGGCTTAAAATTCTGATTCAATTCTCAAAATTATGGAAACAGATAAAGTCGCAGTTATTGGATTTTATGTCCAAAAGCAAAGTTTACCTCAGGCATCTAATGAAGTAATAAAAGTTTTAATATCGGATAAAAAAAATTTCTATGGCCGAATTCTATTTACGCTTGCAGATTACCTTACAATATATTCCAAAAAATTCGATAGAGTTTCTTTTAATATAACAGATCAGGTAAATAAGATATTTCCGAATGGTACATTGATGGGAATAATAGGAATGATAAATCGATCGGAAATTGATTTTGCCGTTCAACCAGTTACTATGAACGAAGTAAGCATAGATATAGTGGATTTCGTTTACCCGAATAAACTTTATTCTTCTACATTTGTGACTCGAAAAGCAGAATATAAACCACAGATTTTTGACATTTTCCAAACATTTTCAATGCCGCTTTGGATAGCTATCATCTCAATATTAATTGCGATGTCTTTGATATATTACGTCACCTTGAAAAGAAAGTATTCATTTGATAAAATTTTACTTCATGTTTTTGCAGTTTTGTTAAGACAGAGTTCTATTTTAAAACCGTCATCGATGATAGAAAACTTGCTCATCTTTTCGTGGGTTATAGGTGCAATGTTCCTTTGCCTGGCTTATGATTCTGTATTCCTGTCTTTTCTTTCATTCCCCCCTATTACTCAAGTTAAGGACATGCCACAGTTGGCCATGGCTGTAAAAAAAGGACAATATCATTGCATAACATTCCCACGATCAGCTATTTTCGGACAGTTATTACATTCAAAACAAGAAAATTTAAGAATAATTGGACAAGACCTTAACACGAATAGGTTAAGTAACGTAAACACTCTTCGAGATTTTATTTTCGACAGTAGCAAACAAGATCTCGCTTTTCTAATAGATACAACTACCGTTGATATTTTAAGTGTTGGAAATAAATTCGTCTCCGAGGACAGTTTCCTTGAAAGCGATAAAAAAAGACTTTTGTTGCAAAACATTGACGGAAAAATTCACTCATAGGCTTATGGCTTCGGGATTATATTTCAAGTATAAGAATGATGCATCATTTTTAGCCCGTATGCCACGTCTACTCAAATACGAGGAAAAAGACACCAGTAAAAGAAAATTAACGTTTACAGACGTTGGTCCTGCTTTTATATTTATAATATTTGGACATATCATTTCTTGTTCAGTTCTTATCATAGACATATTGTCAAATCGTCAGAAAGAAATGGATTGCATGAAGAAAAATATGAAAAGAAGAATGAGAATTGTACACAAAGAAGATTCTATGTAATTAACTTAGAAAGGTGAATTGTAATTACTCTATTCTTATATTGCCAAATATATTGTCAAATATATCTTATATTGTCAAATATATCTTATATTGTCAAATATATCTTATATTGTTAAATATTGTCAAATCACATGAAGAAATCATCTGAAGAAAAATAAAAAGAGAGGAATAATAATTGCATACAAAGAAGATTTATTGTAATTAGCTTTGAAAATTTAATTATAATTACGCTCTTCTTATATTACCAAATATTATCATATTTTGCCAATGTTGTATGAAAATAATACGAAGATTTCGTATAATTGGCATTGCAATGAATAGTACTATGTATTGTACTCTGAGAATATCACAGAGCATTAAATATATTAAATTATGTGAGATGTTTTTTTAACGAAGATTTTATTTAAGATTTTGTATGATTAATTTTGCACCAAATTGCATATTGATGTTGAAATTGGCGTGAAAAAAATACAATGGGAAATTACTTATTACAAGCATTAATACATCAAAAGTAATTATAATTTAAAAGCATTTTTTTGTAATTAATTTCATTCTAATAAATAAAAATTTAAATGTTGAATATATTTGTTTTATTGTGCATTTCAATTTCAATAAAGAAGAATTATATTGAACATTTCGAATTTATTAATTAAATTCGAATTTTTAAAAAAATTATTAACGCATTAAGATGTTAAATGTAGTTTTCTGAATGGAGTAGTTACAAGTAATATGTCCGTATATGACATTAAGATTATACTTGACGCAATATAATATAAGCAAATTAAACAACGTTTTTAACACCAGAACTTTCTAACTTATAGCAGATTAGTTTCGGCATCATTGAGCGTACCGTTATCAGTGAAAAGTAGGATGCAATTTTGCTCACATACATATAGGAGAAACGGATTCAAGGGAGAGTTTTATTGACCAATAGAATTACAGAAATTTATGGGGATCCGCCATTAGTTAAAAGTGTATAGGGAATGGAACTGGTAATGTGAAAAAACTCAAGTAGAAATTAAGAAAAGACTCCTCAGATTCCTCCCGAGTTTCTTCATAAATCAGAGTAGCTCTAGGTAAACAATAACAGCAAACAAATTCAAGCTCGTTAAAATATGTTTTTTAGCATTTATTGCACAAGGTGTAGGTATTGGCGCATACAGTGTTGTCGATAAATTAAAGGTAAAGAGCTCTAGTCTATATTATAAAGAAAAACCGTGAGAAACATTGACGTCATATGGATGGTGGCAATGATCTGAGTTATCAATTTCACTTTTATAGTAAATGTATTAACCGCATGGTTTAAGCTCATATCTTGACTACCCGAGAGGCACTGCTGAGACTAGGAAACCAAGTCTGTAGTGTCTTGTTGTCCGACCCAGTCCCCTTTACTGAGGTCTTTAAGAAATACAAAATGCGAAATTCAGCCGAAGCTGAGTCTGTACCTATGCGCGTCAGAGGGCGGGGTGGAGAACAGTAGATAAATGTATATAACAAAACAATATTTGAGGAAAAGACAATCGTACAAACTAATATCACTGCCAGAGAAAACAATGCTCCGACCCGACAACGGGCAATGAATAAGTGGATAAGGGGGAACCCGAGATTCTGGCTCAGTGATGGATTAAGACAGTAAGGTTACATTGAAAGTTAGATATTTTATAGGTTTGAGAGCAAAGCCTGTCGCGATAAATTATTATCCAGCGAATCGTCCGGAAGATGACAAGGACGTTGAATTGGCCAACGAGCTATTAGAGGACATTTATATTAGTAATAAGAGGCAACATAAACATCACCGCACTCACAAAGAGGAGAAAGGGCTCTTTTGAATTTCAAAAGGTAGGCTCCAAAGGGACCATGGCCGGTAAGAAAATTTGTAATGGAGGGCTTGGACAGGGGAAAATCCAAGGATACCACTGGGATCAGATCATTCGTATATCTACTCTTATCGGAATAGTCCCACTGTTCCTACCACTGCTTCATAAATTGAGGGCGAAGATGTCTTTAGAGGTGTGATTGCTGTGACTGAAATTGATAAATCAACTGATGATCTAGAAGTTGTCTGCTTTGCCAACATGTCCGCCGTTTCATTGCCCATGATACTCTTATTGTCCGAAACTTAGCCTATATGGGATTTTAAAATCTGCATATTTTAAAGAGTTTCTTTTGACAATACCTTTGTATTTTTTTTTACATTTTTCAGCATCTCATTTCCATAATTGAGATGCATATTTCCTACGTCCCTTTCTAAGTGGAAAGCAAATAGACATTTCTTTAAAGTAAAATTTAAAGAGAAAATTACGTACTTATAAGAAAAGCATGATACAGTATATAGCAAAAATTCACCGGACACTTACAGTTTTGCACGTTTTAATGAATACATAGAGAAATATTTGACATTCTTCAAGAATTTTGGAAATATAAAGAAAATGTTCGACTTCATATTTTTCAGTGAATATTTGATCGCAGTGCCAATTATGGGACCAACAAGAAATTGGAGAAAAAAATAATATTTGGGACCACATTGGGGGAGGGGGTAAAATGAAATGCTCGAAATGATCGTTAGCTATATATCACATAATTATGTGAATATTGTATCACTTTTGTGTTTTCTATTGTGAAAAAAAAGAAAGTATATTCATGGAGATGTAAAGGGTTTTATATAGAATTTAAGAATTTTTCGTTTAAATTTCTTCTAAATCAACCAAATAGAAGCTAGTTTCAACTTAACAAAGTACAGCGAAAATAAAATATTACAACTTGAATATTTATATCTTAAATATTTAATGAGATATCTGTAGTTGTACAAAATACTTTTTCTAACTATGCACGCGGGAACGATACCGAAGATTTTTTTCATGATTTGGTACTCAACTCTGTAGATAAATTTATATAAAATGACCTGTGGAATATCGTGATAATTCAGGAAGATGCTGCCGACAGAGAGAGCTGAATTTCAGTCGCTTTTTAAAAATAGCTGGATGATAAGGGATTTTCCATGAATTGTCATTTTTGATTTTTAATCTTTTTTATTTAAAATTTGTATAGATGCTATAGTTCTTCTTGGAAAACCACCAGAACGAGCCTATATCAACAAAAATATTTTTATCAAAATCGTAGCACCTGTTCCAAAGTTCTCATTGGCATTTATTAAATACTAACTCTTTTGTTGGAAGTAAGTTAATAAAAAAAAGGATGTTTGTAAAAAATGTCTTATCAATTCAACTTTCTATATATCACCGAAACTTTTATGAATTTTCAAGATATTCAATTGACCTTTACATATTAGTTTCTTTATAAAGTTATCTTCTAAATTATGAAGAAAAGTTTCTGTCAAGTTCGCGAATGCGCGGTTAAAAAGTATTTCATACAACTGCTGATGCTTCATTAGATATTTAATATATTCATAATCTAATTTTACTACGTTTCTTCTACTATATTCTTTCAAATTTTCTGAATCAGGCAAAACTTTGTTGAAAACCCTGAAAGCTATAAACAAAAAACATACAAAAATGTTTTGCATTTTTTAAAGAAATCGTCATATTTCCATGATTATACATGCTGTCCAAATAAACTCAAATGTTGTAGACTTTGTACATTGTCATGTGCTGCTGCAACAGATGATTTCGTACATTTTATTTTACAGGGTGAAAAATCAAATTATTTTTTTTCTTCAATTTGTTGTGGGTCGACTTATATGAACTCGCTTGTATAACGACTCTCGCGATCAAATCTTCATTGAAAAATATGAGGTCAAACATTTTCTTTATATTCTCGAAGTTCAAAAAGAATTCGTCAATTGTTTCTTTAGATATTATAAAATTGAAAGTGTCCGGTGATTTTTGGCTATATTGTGTATATCGTAAACGCAAAATACATATAATTAAAAAAATTTATTATTTAATCGTAGATTAGTTTGCACTTTAAAAATCCGGAACTCAATCAAACCTAATAACAAATGTGCTTTGAAATTGGAGAACATGCGATAATCGGAGTGTCATAATTTCTGGTAATGATGTTTTTTCAAAAAACAAAAATAATAGCTACTCTGTTGCTAAAAAGGAAGAATATATATAATTCCATTTCCAAAAATTCTCTAATTTGAATCATTATTTTTATTTCGACCAGAGGATCCAACGCTTACTTCCCAGGTTTCAAAACGCGCTGCCCGATGCAAAAAACAAAAGTGAACTAGTCGTTGGGGGCCACCGGACTTGCTTACCCATCATGGATATGCATAATATAAAATATGAAAATAAAACATGTGTAAACTGTACTTATAAAATACATTGCAATTCGAATAAAATCGTGGCTTGATGACATCATAAACTTTAAATGCTCTATTGCTGAATTCCGTAAAAGAAACAGCCTTATAACTTCAAAATTGATAATCATATCAACAAACAGTTTACTGCGTCGGATTAACAGTCTCATTTCCAATTAAAATATATCTTTGAATTGAAATTTGAATGAAATACAGGGTCACGAAAAATCGAAGAGTGTGGTAAATAGGATTACAAATATCTCGGCAACTCATTATCAGATCGATTCATTCTTTATGCAAAATTGATGTTTTATTATTGTCTTTTATATTCACTCCTTAAAATAAACAATTTCGAAATTTTTTAAATACTTTTAATCAGAACGAATATTTCTAGAATACGAAAAAAATTGTTCCGCAAAATCGAGGTTACTGAAATTTAATAAGCTTCTTCCCATTATTACAAAGTACATACCAAATTTCAAGTGTCTATCTCAGTTTGTTCAGGAGATAGAGCGTTTACAGACTTAGGTCTTAATTTTATTTTCTAAAAATATGTTTTTCGGAATCTTCAGTGTCTGAAACGTGTAAATTCGTCAATTTTTGTTTTTCGATTTTCAAAACGTTTACAAGACTTACCCCATACTACGTATGATGGGTAAGTAAGCAAAAACAAGAAATTGTCTGTTTACGAGCACTTTTACCACTAAATATCTATATTTTTTCTTGAATATTTTATTTAAAAATATAATTTAATATAAAATCGGGTTAAATATATAAAGCCATACATATTTGAGATTTGTTTAAATTTATTATCACGGACCCGGGCAACGCCGCGTGGGTCAGTTAGTATGCAATAAATCTCCGTTCAGATAATTAAATTTTGAATAGAAAATGGAAAACACAACCCTAAAAAAATTAGTCGAAATTACTAAATGATTGCATACTGCACATTCATCAAGTATGTCCCTGCGAAAGATGTTTAAATTTCTATGCATAGTTTTTGATCCTATATAAATTTTTCAACGGAACTATTTTGATCGATTTCAATATTAAATACTGCTTAAAATAAATCTTCGATTTAAAAACTAACAGCTTCGGCGTGTTTATTGGATATTTATGTATAAAAATATCATTTTGCATATTACTTACCCATGATACGTAGTACAGGGTAAATCTTGTAATTGTTTTGAAAATCGATTTTTTTTATTTACACTTTAAAATTAAGATAGAGACTTGAAATTTGATTCTCATTTCCTAATAAAATATATCTTTGAATTTAAATTTGAATTAAATACAGGTTCATGAAAAATCGTAGAGTGTGGAAAATAGGAATACAAATATCTCGGCAACTAATTATCCGATCGACTTCATTTTTTATGCAAAATTCATATGTTTAACTGTCTTTTATATTCATTCGTTAAAATAAATAATTTCGAAAAATTTTAAATACCAATATCAGAACGAGATATTTCGAGAGTCCGAAAAAAAAAAGTTCCGGATAATCGAAGTTACTGAAATTCAATAAGCTTCTTTCCATTATTACATACTAAGTGCATACCAAATATCAAGTCTCCATCTCAATTTGTTCGGGAGATAGAGCGTTTACAGACACACACACAGATACAAAGACACACACACGCAGACAGACAGACGGACGGCAATTTTTTTTCTAAAAACATGTTTTTCGGAATCTTCGATGTCTGAAATGTGCAAATCCGTCAAAAAAAAAAATTTCGATTTTCAAAACGATTACTAGATTTACCCTATACTACATATGATGGGTAAGTAAAATCCATATAAATATATATATATATAATTTTAAATTCTTGTAGATTTTTCACATTTAATGTATTTTAACAGATACAAAATATTATAATATTCATGTTTCTAAATTATTTTTAACACCATAAGGAAATTAATGAATTGAAATGAAGTTTTCAAAAATTCGCACTTAAAAGTGAATTTTATTTTAATTAGATTGTATAAAAAATAAAAGATTGTGATATTTAGAAGTAATAAAAGTTGCGAAAAATTAGAAAAGTATTGTTCAATGTTCAGGTCGTTGCGACAGTCAATATGACGTAAGCGTTTATCACGGTTTTTACTTTATAATATAGATAATCAATACGAGTTGTAATTTTTTTCCAACTCAGTGTATGGTTTCGTTACCAAGTCTGTATGACTATGTTAAAATAATTAAATAGATTATCTCTGTTTCTTTATGCATTATGATAATAACACAATAATTTGAAAAAAAAATATTCACAAAAAAGGATTATTTGGCATTTCAGAGTTAACAGTTTACAATTTAGCGACTGGTTTTATATCATAACGGATCACGCCTCAGAAATTTCACAATAACAACCCATTTGAAGTGTTTGAATAATGCGAGTATATATATTTTTTATCATTAGGCAATGCTTATTCCTTCATGAGTAGGTAACTGTTTTGTTATAATAACGACACTTATTAAAATTTGTATGGGAAAAAGATGGTATATGCAAAATCACATAAATACATTTGCGAAATCAAACTAAATGTATTTCCAAAAAAATAAGTACCTAATATGCGAGTATTGGCGCATTTACTGAATGTAAAAATAAGTACTATGTTTTAGTAAAAATGTAATTATTTAGATTACACTGTTTTCCATTAAAGAGATGATATGTCTGGCACTCTACAAAAAATGCGCTTATGAAATGAGACTAAAAATATGTTTAGTTCGCTCGATTACTTAGGGTGTGTGTATTGTCACTTATACTAAAGAAAAAATTAAACATTTGGATCCCACTGGCAATAATCCTTTGTAATTTTTGATTATTTTAGTGTTTCAGTTGAAATAGAAATAAATGTTTTATAATGATGTAAAATAATGAAAAAATTGTTTTATAATATTTTAGGTCTTAATGCTTTTGCAAATTTGTATGTGCATTACGAATACCTACTATCAACAAGCATAACAGTTTGATAATTTATCTAGAGTGCACAGAAAGACAAATATACTCTGAAAAATGTTATTTCCTTTAAGTTTGAAGACACAAGAAGAAAGAACTAAAGAGGATAAAAGTGATAAAGTAATCTGAAAACTTGCCTAAAAAAAAAAATCCAAAGACAGTTATATATTGTAATTTGGATTTTACCGCCTGAACTCAGGTGTAAACTAAAATATGCAAATTTACTTGAACATTTTTTAATTTACAAGTAAAAGTTTTAAAAATCCGAAAAATACTGATCTCTTTTAACCTGCTTTTATCGATCGGCTTACGATAAACCTACGATAAACACTTTTATGAAATGAGACTAAATATATGTTTAATTATTTCGATTACGTAAGCTGTGTGTTGTGTATTTTCGCTTATACTAAAGCAAATATTAAATATTTTGATACCGTTAGCAATAATTTCTTACTAATGTTTTTGATTATTTTATCATATCAGTTCAAATAGAAATAAATGTTTTATAATGATGTAAAATAATGGAAAAACATGCTTTTAAAATTTTAGTTGTTAATGTTTTCGCACATTTTTATGTGCATTAGGAATACCTACTATCAACAAGCTTAACAGTTTGCTAATTTCTCTTGATAGTACAGAAACACAAATATGCTCTGGAAAATCTTATTTCCTTTAAATTGGAAGAAACAACGTTACATTTCAAGAGGATAAAAGTGAAAAATGAATCTGAATCCTTGAAAAGATATTTTAATTTGGATTTTACTGTCTAAAACTCAGTTGTGAAATACAATATATATATTTATTTGAAAACTGCTATATTGAACACATAAAAATACTGTTTCCATTAAACAGGTTCTTTTTTTGTCAAGAACACATTTGGTGAAATTAAAACTGATTTACGAGCTTAAATAATTGGTAACAGCTGAAGAGTAAAAAATGGTAAATATAGAGGCTTAATTAAAATTTGATTCTTGTTGATTCGTGAGCGCATAAATCTATTTTTAGTAAACTGACTCTATGGAAATCTAGAATGCAGTGAGTTCATATGTGTTTTTTGCATTTAAATAGAAAGCGATATTTATCAAAAGAATTTCTTGAAAGAAATATATTTGTATTATAACGAAATGTATAGAGCTTTTCTAACGATGTACTATTTTCGTTACATAATTTAAAATTAAAATTTAAGAAATAATTAAACGTTGATTATTTTTATAGATTTATATTTAGACTTAATTTCATACTGAATTATATTTTCTAATGTACAATTGAGATTCCGAATGGTTCAAGGAATTATTTTTTATTTTACAGTTGTTGCAACTTATTCAGAATTAATAAAAACATCAAGCTGTTTTTAATTTTTTATTTATCATATATTTATTGAAAAATAAAGAATTAAAATTCTTATTCAGAACTCAAAATTATGGAAACAAATTGATTTAGCTGAGTAAAAAATGAAAGTATGAAAAAAACTGACTGAACGTGTTAAAGTCATTTCAGTGTTATTGTGGAGTGTTTTTAACTTTTATGAATCATTCTAAAAATTGAGAACATTCTTAAAGTATTTCAATATTCCCAACATCATTGAATTCGAATTTTTTTAATGCATTAAAAGTTATGATGTAGTTGTTGCAATTTATTAAGCATAGTGAATATCTACAAATGTGCATAAATTTCTTATGATTCTTCACTTACAGGTAGATAATTATTCTTCAGAAAGTATTACGAATTTGTCCAAGCACACATCTACAAGAAGTAAACTGGTTAAATTATGGGATACTTACAGTAAGTATTTTTAAGCGACTAACCTGATTGGTGTAGCAATTACTCTAAATAAACTACTCTTTTTAAAATCAAATTTTCAGTGTAAAATAATATATTTAAAACTAAAAAAACATCAAACATTTCGATCTCATTGGAAAAAAATATTACTTTAGTCTTTAGTTATATTATTGTATTAGTTGAGATAGAATGTAATGTTTATAATTTTGTAACATAATGAAAAGTTGGTATATAATGTTTTACTTGTTAATGTAGATAAACATCTTGATGTGCATTAAGAATATGTACTATCAACAGTCATAATGAGGATAAAAGTAATAAATTAATCTGAAAACTCAAATAAACAAGAATCCAAAAATTGTTATTTTAATTTGAATTTTACTGTCAATAATTATTTATCAAGAACAACTGTCAAGAACTAAAACAAGTAAATTTACTTGAAAAATTCTAATTTGAACAAATATTTTATGAAACAATATTGTTTTCTTTTAAACCGATTTGTATTGTCTAGAATACATCCCAATTAATTAAAACTGATAAAGTGGTTAATTACAAAGTTAAATGATTGGCAACAGATGAAGCGTAAAAAGCTAGTAAATATTTAGCTTTAATTAAAATTTGATTGTAGTTGATTCATGCGTGTATAACTCTTCTTTTGTTAAACTGATCCACATGAAAACCTAGAATGTAATGAGTTCAAACCTATTTTTTGAAGTGAAATAGAAAAGTGATTTTTAGCAAAAGAATTTCGTGAACACACTGCCCACTGCAGAAAACAAAAGTAAAAAATCATATATATTTTTTAAATTTTACATTCTAACAATTTTTTCATATTTAATTCATTTTAACAGATGCAAAATTTTATAATATTCATGCTCCTAAATTACTTTTTAAACAAAAAAAAAATGAGTAAATTGAAATGAAGTTTTAAAAAAATTTGAAAATTTGAAAAAAATGTGCATAACATATTTAAAGTATAAAACGAAAAATATAGAAATACTCGAACAATACAGTATTTTCGTTTCTTTTTATGATTCACTATTCAATATTTAAGACAAAATTAAATTTTATTTATTTTAATGATTTATATTTTGGCTTAATATCATGCTGAGTATTCGGTCTTTAATATCTAAAGCACACGATTCAGATTTAGAATGCTTCATGAAATTATTTATTATTTTAAAGTTGCAGTTTGTTCATAAAATATAAAGACATTAAATAGTTTTTTATTTATTTTTTATAGTATATCTATTGTAAATTAAAGGCTCACAATTCTTATTCAAAAATTAAAATTATGGAAACAGATAAAGTCGCAGTTATTGAATGATGTGTTCACACGCAAATTTTCTCTCTCGGATCAGAAGAAAAATATGAAACCTTACATATCGCGTAAAACCAATATCTATGGTAGAATTCTGTTTACACTTGCAGATTATCTTACAAAATATTCCAACAAATTCGAAAGAGTTCGTTTGCGTATCACAGATGAAATAACTGATGCATTTCCGAATGCTACATTGACGGGAATAAAAAGGATGGTAAATCAATCCGAAGTTGATTTTGGCATATGCCCACTTACTATGAACGAAGTAAACACAGAGATAGTGGATTTCTCTTACCCGTATAAAGTTCAAAGTATTCAAAAAAATTCGATCGAGTTTCTTTTCGTTTCAAAGATCAAATGAACTACGTATATTCGAATGGTACATTGACGGGAATAATGGGGATGGTAAATCGATCAGAAGTTGACATTGGCGTTCAACCATTTACAATGGACAAGGAAACCACACAGATGATGGAATTCTCGTATCCGTATAAACTCCATTCTTCAACATTTGTGGCTCCAAAAGCAGATTATAAACCCCAGATTTTTGGCATTTTCCAAACATTTTCATTGCCGCTTTGGATAGCAATCATCTCAGTTTTAATTGCGATGTATTTCATATATCACGTCACTTTAAAAAGAAGGTACACATTTCATAAAATTTTGCCTCACAGCTTTGCGGTTTTGTTAAGACAGAGTTATATTTTAACACCGTCATCAATGATAGAAAACTTGCTCGTATTTTCGTGGGTTGTAGGAGCAATGTTTATTTGTCTGGCTTACGATTCCGTATTCCTGTCTTTTCTTATATTCCCTCCTATCATTACAATTAAAGACGTTCCACAGTGGGCCAAGGCTGTAAAAGAAGGACAATATCACTGCATAGCGAGTCAGGCAGCAGTTTTGTTTCAACATTTATTACGCTCAAAACAAGAAAATTTAAGAATAATTGGTCAAGACCTTAAGACTAATAACTTAAGTAATGGAAATACTATTAAAGATTTTTTGCGCGATAGAAGCAAACAAGATCTCGCTTTTCTAGTGGATACAAATGTCATTGATGTTTTCAACGTAGGAAAAAAAATTCATCTCTGAAGACCGTTTTCTTGAAATCATGGCTGCAATGCCTGTCCAAAAAAGACATTTGTTGCAAAAAAATGATGGAAAAATTCGTTCATAGATTTATGGCTTCGGGATTGTATTTCAAGTGTCAGAATGATGGCATGTTTTTACTCCGTATGCCACGTCTTCTCGAATACGAGGAAAAAGATACTAGTAAGAGAAAATTAATCTTTACAGATGTTGCTCCTGCGTTTAAATTTTTAATTTTTGGATACATCATGTCTTTCTTAGTTCTTATCGTAGAAATATTATCAAATCGTATGAAGAAAGTGGATCATTTGAAGAAAAATATAAAAAGAAGAATGATAATCGCTTACAAAGAAGATTGTATGTAATTAAGTTTGAAAATATAATGGTAATTACTTTGTTCGCAGAATAACAAATCTTATTACACTTTGCAGACGTGTATGAAAATATTACGATACTTTCGTATAATTAGAACTGGACTGAATTGCACTATGTATTTTGCTCTGATAATATCACATTGAATTACTTTTTTTATTTATACGAGACTATTGTGCAATGAAGATTTTGTATGATTAGTTCTGCACCAAATTACAGATCTTAGGGTATGAAATTGGCATGAGGAGATTTTAACGAAAAAGAGCACATCCGAGGACGTCAAACACAATTGAAATTCCCCCGCCTCCCGCTCTCATTTTTCTGCCCAAAATTTTATTTCGTCATTTGGAGCCGGGAAGGAGATACATCCACCAAATGAAAACAATAGGTGACTTCAAAATCTTCATTATTCTCTACTCAATATTTTCGGTTGTATTTTCTAAATTCGGGGAGGCTTCACAGTTTGATAATGAGATTGCAGAACATCCATTGCTGAATTTGTAAGAAATATTTGAACTGTATTGTTATATATTTTTTTCGAGACTATTATTATTCTTTATAAGATGATTTACAAATTCCTTGGTAAATTACGTATTACAAACACGAATGCATGAATACTTATTTGAAAAAAAAAGCATGTTTTTTTCCTTATTTGGACTCTAATAAATAAAAATATTGAATATCTTTGGTTTACTGTGCTTTTCAATTTAAAAAAAAAAGTTATAGTGAACATTTTAAACATTTTAAAAGCGTTAAGATGTAACGTAATTAATAATCTGCACATAAAAAAGTAAACAGAATAAAGTAATAAATTATACTATCAATTCATCAATTTATATGTACTAATTTGTGTATTTCCGAGAAGTTTGCAAGTTATTTTTCTTTTTTCAAATATATTTTGAAATATCGTTTTTAGTGACAAAGTGTCACACTTGCTTTTTGTTTCACTATGTTTGTATTTTTTTTTTTTTTTTTTTTTTTTTTTTTTTTTTTGCTCTTTTTCAGACGTTATAAAAAAACTTTAAGTTTCAATATAAAATATCCTGGAAAACAAGTCTTATTCACAGAATTCAGTTGCAGCAAGCAAGAAGTGTCGTTAAATTACTTAAACAGTGTGTGTAAAAATTTATAATTTTAGATTATGTTTTTTAAAAATGATATTTAAAATGACATTTTATGGAAAATCATTTAACTTAAAAACATAAAATAAATCCATGTTTGAAAAATTTTTAATTTGTTAATATTTTTCAAATGTATCTTTTTCACCATACCTTCCGAAGCTTAGTTATGACAGATAAACATTAAAGTTGCAGAAAAGACATTTTTTTTCGCCATATAAAATAAACCTTGAAATGGACAAATGACTAAAAAATTTCATAAAGGAAACTCTCAAAGCTCAAAAATAATTGGAACATCAAATTTTAAAAAATAAGCATAATTCAATTGGAAAGAAATTAATGGAAGGGAAGAACTACACACATAAGGTAAAGAAAACTTCTTTTGTAAAAAAAAATATCCAATTATTCAGAATCTAAAAAGAAAAATCAAGAAAGTGATGATTGGTTTTAATTAATTTGTAATAAAAATAAAATAGCAGAAATGATTCAGTGTTCAGATTGCCAAATATGTCCCCATGTTGTATGAGCTGGCATAAAAAATGAACAAAAGAAATTCATGTGTAAGCCTTGCATCACTTCTTACATGATATTCAAGTAACTGACATTTAGTTCCATAATTTCTATTCTTAATTACTAATTTGCTAGAACGAAAAATGGTGAAAATTTAATAGGACTTGGCTGTTAGTTTTTTTGGTTTTTTTATCTCTATATATTAAAATAAGACGATTTTTTCAAATTTTATGATTTTGAGCTTCATAGCAGGTATTCCGCTATAAGTACACAAAGTTTCAATTCTGTAGGTTAAATAGTTTCTGATAACCGGCTCTGTGACGGACAAACAATGAAGTGGGAGTAATAGGGTTTCGTGAGATGAACGAAACCCTAAAAATGATCAAAAGAAATTCATGTGTAAGCCTTGCATCACTCCTTACATAATATTCAAGTAACTGACAATTAGTTCCAAAATTTCTATTCTTAATTACTTATAACTTTGATTTATATTTTGAATATATTTTGATTTAAAACAATTACTCTTACTTTCAGACATTTGACTTTATTATATTTCATTTCTGTTGTTTTGTTTGATTATTTCCTCAATCGCAAACTTCGCTTTTAATAAAATTAGTTATATTCCCTACTCATTAAAACAGCCTAATATTGTTTTGGTCCTACTTAGGCGACCAGTCGCTAAATTTGGACCACTGTTGACAAAATTTTCAAATTAAAATAAAACTTAAGATTTTCAAAAAGAAATTGTACTAAAGATTTATTTAGTTAATAGATGAAGAAATTGAACACCTGTAGTGATATTTTGCGGATATTACAAAAATGAAGCAAGTTACACCTGGAAATATGTGAAGTGGTCCAAATCCGGCTACTCTTCCCTATATATAATTCCATTTCCAAAAAGTCCTTCCGGCCTGTATCGGGAGGAAAAGGTAGCTTTCCTATATCTTCGTTTTAAAATTTTAGCTAATGTTACACGAAAACAGCAAGCTAAAATGCAAAGAAACGTTTACAAAAGATTCGTTAATACTGAATTTGAATAAGAAATTCGCCAAATTATTGAGCAATAGCCAAATTGGCTTCATTTATGAAGACTTATTTTGATCGCCAAATTTGGCGATATTTCGCCAAATGTCGCCCAATTTTGCCAATTTTGTCGCCAATGTCGCCAATTTTGGCGTTAACGGATATGAATATATAGTTTTATGCGTATGATTGGAAAAATTATTACAACAATGAAAGAAAATAATTTGCGAGTAATCGCGTTAATGTGCTGTTTTGTTTCAAAATGTCAGCCACCCTAGAATTTCAAACTGCTCTATCTCAGCCATTTTTTAAGATAGAGGTAAACCAAAAAAAGCTCTGGAATCCTTGTATCAAGGCCTAACACGTAATTAAAAAATAAATTTGAATTTTTAAATTTTTTGTATATTTATTTTAGATTTTAAGTTATTTTACATCTTTAAATGGCCGCCATCTTGAAACAAGATGGCGGACCAAGCTGGCTAACGAACTCGGTCGAGACATTAGTGACCTTAATACACACAATTAGTTTCATCAAAATCGATTCATAATTACGGGCGTTATCGTATGACATAGGTCAGATATATATATATATATATATATATATATATATATATATATATATATATATATATATATATGGATATATCTATATATATAAATCAACATTTGGACGGAGGGTGGTTTTGGGGTCTGGGGTTCATGATCGGTGAAAATATATCGAAATTTTCCGGAACTGCTTTCCTCCGAACGGCTGCAATAGGTAGCTTTATACTTTTTTGTATTGAAAGCTACCTAAAAGTATCTCTTTTAAGCTATCCTTTTTATTAATATCAGAGGATCCAACCCTAACTTCCCGGGTTACAAAACTTACTGCCTGGGGCAGAAAACATAAGATAAAACCATATATATATATATATATATATATATATATATATATATTGTAATGATAGACTCTAATAGATTTTTGAAATTTAATTTATTTTAAAAGATACAAATTTTTATAAAATTCATGCTTCTAAATTATTTTTAAAACCCTAAAAAAATGAGTGAATTCAGATGAAGTTTTCAAAGAAATTGCATTTGGAAGTGCATTATTTTTTTATTTGATGGAGTAAAAATTAAAAACATTGTCATGCTTGGAAGAAATTAAATTTGCGAAAATGATAGAAAAGGATTGTACAGTTCGTTGCGACAGTCGATATGACGTAAGCATTAACTGCGGGTTTTTAATTTATAATGTAGATAATAAATACGAATTGTAATTTTTTACAACTGAGTTTAAGTTTTCCTTACCAATCAGTATGATTATGTTAAAATAATTAAATAGATTATCTGTGTTTGTTTATTATAGTTACTCAATAATTTGAACGAAAAACAAAAAGACATTTTACAGTTGACACTTTACAATTCAGCGATTGCTTTTATTTCATATCAATCACTCTTCAGATATTTCACAATAACAGCTCATTTGAATTGTTTAAAAAATATTTTTTCATCATTAGGCAATGTTTATTCCTTCAAATCTAGGTAACGTTTTTGTTATAATAAACACACATATTCAGATTTAAGCGGTTTTGCATAAAAGAGGTCGTGTATGCAGAATCAGAAAAATACATTTGCGAAATCATACTAAATAGAATGCAAAGCAAAATGATTACTTAACACATGAGTATTGTCTCATTTACTGAAGTTAAAAATAAGTATTACGTTTTAGTAAAAAAGTAATTATTTAGAATACATAGTTCTTCCATTAAAGAGATGATATGCTCAGAAACCTACGAAAAACACTTTTATGAAATGAGACTAAATATATGTTTAATTAGTTCGATCCCTTCAGGTGTGTGTTGTGTATTGTCAAATATACAAAAGCAAATATTAAACGTTTTGATCCCATTGGCCGTAATTTTTACTGTAGTGTTTGATTATTTTATTGTATCAGTTCGAACAGAAGGAAATGCTTTATAACGTTGCAAAATAATGAAACAGAAATGTTTTATAATGTTTTAGTTGTAAATGTAATTGAACATTTTGACAGGTATTATGAATACCTTCTATCAACAAGCATAGCAGTTTGTTAATTTATATTGAGTGCACAGAAAGACAAACAAGCTGTGAAAAAGGTTATTTCCTTTAAGTTGGAAGAAACAACAAGAAATAAATAAGGAAGATAAAAGTGATAACGTAATCTGAAAACTTACAGAGAAAAAATTCTAAAAACGGTTATGTATTTTAATTTGGATTTTACTTTCTGAACTCAGAAATGAACTAAAATATGTAAATTTATTAGAAAACTGCTAAATTGAATAAGTAAATATTTTAACAATTCGAAAATTACTGTTCTCTTTAAACCAGTTGTTACTATCGATAATAGATCTGAAGTAATGAAAACTGATAAACTGGAAAATTACAAGCATAAATAATTGGTAACAGCAGAAGGGTAAAAAACTGGTAAATATGTAGCTTTAATTAAAAATTGATTGTAGTTGATTTACGCGTATATAATATCTTCTTTTATTAAATGACCCCCCACAAAAAATTAGAATGCAGTGATGAAATAGAAAGTGAATTTTTCCAAAGGAATTTCATGAAATAAACATATTTACAGTATGACGAAACATATAGAACTATTCTAAACACGACATATTTTCGTTACTTTATTTAATTCTTAATTCAATATTTAAGATATAAGTAAAAGTTGCTTGCTTTTAATAATTTATATTTACGCTGACTATCACGCTGCATTATAATATTCTGTCTATAATTTCTTACATGCGATTCGAATTTGAAATACTTCAAGAAATTATTTCTTATTTTAAAGTTGTTGGAGCCTATACATAATTAATAAAGACATCGAAAATTTTCAATTTATTTTTGATAATATATACATATTGAAAATTAAAGGCTCACAATTATTATCAAAATTCAAAGTTATGGAAACAGATAAAGTCGCAGTTATTGCATTATATGTCAGCAAGAGAATTTTATCTCAGGGATCTACAGAACAAATAAAAGCTTACGTATCAAATAAAAAAAAATCTATGGTAGAATTGTATTTACGCTTGCAGATTATCTTACAAAATATTCAAAAAAATTTGATAGCGTTTCTTTTCGTTTCACAGATGAAGTAAATATTTTATTTCCGAATGGTACATAGACGGGAATAATAGGAATGGTAAATCGATCAGAAATTGATATTGGCGTTACACCATTTATTATGAACGAAGTAAGCACAGACATAGTGGATTTCTCTTATCCGTACAAACTTAAATTTTATACATTTGTTACTCGAAAAGCAGAATATAAGCCACAGATTTTTGGCATTTTCCAAACATTTTCATTGCCGCTTTGGACAGCTATCATCTCAATATTAATGGCGATGTCTTTGGTATATTACTTCACCTTGAAAAGAGGATATTCATTTGATAAAATTTTACTTCACTCTTTTGCAGTATTGTTAAGGCAGAGTTCTATTTTAAAACCATCATCAATGATAGAAAACTTGCTCGTTTTTTCGTGGGTTGTAGGAGCAATGTTTCTTTGTCTGGCTTACGATTCCGTATTCTTGTCTTTTCTTTCATTCCCCCCAATCAATCAAATTAAAGACGTGCCACAGTTGGCCAAGGCTGTAAAAGAAGGACACTATCACTGTATAACGACTACACAATCACCACTTTTTGAACTGTTATTAAAATCCAAAAATGAAAATTTAAGAATAATTGGACGAGACCTTAAGACGAATATGTTAAGTAACGGAAAAACTAGTCAAGATTTTTTTGACGATAGAAGCAAACTAGATCTCGCTTTTCTAGTAGATACAGATGTTGTTGATATATTGACTGTAGGGGAAAAAATCGCCTCTGAAGATAGTTTCCTTGAAAGCATGGCTGCAATGCCTGTCCGAAAAGACTTTTGCTGCAAAAAATTGATAGAAAAATTTGTTCACAGATTCATGACTTCGGGTTTGTATTTCAAGTATGACAATGATGTAGCATTTTTATTGCGTATGCCACGTCTACTGAAAAACGAGGAAAAAGACACCAGTAAAAGAAAATTAACCCTTACAGATGTTGCTCCTGCGTTTATATTTTTAATATGTGGACACATAATTTCTTTCTTAGTTATGATCGCAGAAATATTGTCAAATCGTTTGAAGAAATACAACGAAAAAAAAAAAAGAAAGAGAATCGTATGCAAAGCAGATTTTAGGTAATTAGCTTTGAAAATTGAATTGTATAATTACTCTATTTTTATATTATTAAATCTTATAAGATTTTGCAAATCTTGTATGAAAATAATACGAAAATTTAGTACAATTAGCATTGCACTATATAGCACTATGTATTTTACTCTGAGAATATATCATTGCATAAAATTTTTTTTAAATGTATGAGAATTATGTAATGGAGATTTTGTTTATTAATTCTTAATCAAAATACACATTTATCTTATAGTATGAAATTAGTCTGAAAAGATTTTAGAGAAAAAGTACACATCTGAGTACGTGTAACGCGTTTTAAATACCCCCTCCCCTGGCATTCTTCTATCGGAAACTTTATTGCTTCCTTTGGAGCTGCTGGACAGGAGATAAATCCGCCAAATGAACAGCGGACGACTTCAAAGTCCATCATTTTCCTCTCAATCTTTTCTCTTGTATTTCATGAATTCGGGAAGTGGGGAGGGGGAGGGGAGGAAGGGGCTTCACATATATTTAATGAGATTGCAGAACTTCCGTTGCTAAGTGTGTAAGAGTCATCTGAATTGTATTAATGTTATCTTTAATGGATATTATTCTTTGATAAATTAATGTATGGCACGTAAAAAATATTACAAACTCTAACACATAACTACTTATTATTGTTAAAAAAAAACATGTTTTTGTAATTACTTGCATTCTAATTAATAAAAATTTAAATGTTGAATTTTTTCGTTTTATTGTGCATTTAAATTTAAGAAAGAAATATATATATATATATATATTACATTTCGAACAATTTAAATGCGTTAAAATGCTAAGTGTGTTATGCTGAATAAAATAGGTGCAAGTAAATTTGTCAATAAAATTGTCATATACGCTATTTTATATATTTATTAACGAATTACTTATAGTATTAGCTCTAAAGCTAATGCATGGAAATTGAAAATTTGAAAATACTTTCATTATCCATTATAGCAATAACCAGGAGTGGAAACAGCCACAAAAGAAAAAGAAAAGAGAACAAATTATCTAGCTTTTTAGGTGCGTTCGTACTTATATAAATACGTAGCACATATAGTCGTCGTCTGGTCCGTCCGTCTCTCCGTATATAACAGTGCAAAAACTGCCCAACCGAATGGTTTGAAATTTAATATATATTATCGCTGTAGAATTTTGTTGAGTCATTTCAAATTTTATGAAAATCGAATTAAAACTTAAAAAGATATTAATATAAGTTTTCTTTATTCTATTAAATCCTATGGTACGTAATCTATATAATAAAAGCGCAATTCATGTGACTGAGGAAAACAAATACGGGCAAGCCACATCCTTTTTTTATATGCCAGGCGGCCATTTTTATTCAAAATTATTTTTACAAATAAAATTGCATAAAAGTTACATTTTAGAAAGATTGTTGAAAAAAATGTTTGTGTGAGAGATGAGTCACACTAAAAAATGTATAGATTCTGGGATAACTTCAGTGGAAATTACGTTAACAGCCGATTATCTCAAACCATTAGAGTAAATAAACACAGGAGTTCATTATGAGTCATAAAAATATTTAAACCATGGACGTAATCATCCGCAAAGCAAGATCTCCATTGTGAATTTTACAGTGCTGCCTGGTGTAGAAAAATAAATTAGCATTTGTAAATGTGGCATATGTAATAAGAAGAAAAAAAAGGCATGCTCATTTCGCTCATAGCAGACGATATTTCATTTCACTGAAATAATAAGGATGATTTTTTTACATAGTGAAACTAGTTATAAAACGAACGCACCTCCTATGTCACGTTTAACGTACAATTTCCAACTTGTTTTATTTTCTTTTAGATAATGAAAATATTTGTTTCAGAATGATTGCAAAATAATTATTAATATGCAAATAAAAACTTAAATAAAATAAATTAATAATTTATACTATCAATTAATAAATTTACCTGGACTAATTTGTGTAATTCCGAGATGTTCACTAGTTATTTTGCTCTGTTGAAACGTCTCTAGAAATATTGTTTTCATTATCACAAGTGCTTTAAGTTTTATCAGGTTTATACTTTTTTCTGTACTTTGGGTGCAATTTAATAGCCGTTTCTGTTTTCCTTTTCCGGAATTATAAATGCACGTTAAACTGTTTTGTAATTTTTTTTCTTTAGGACAATTTATATGATGAAAAATTAAATTAATTAGATTAATAAAAAAAATAATGATAAAGCGAAAATAACGCATTTGTGGAAAATTGGGAGCTCTGAACATTCTAACATGTGTTTATGTTGACATTGTTGTGTGTAACATGAATTCACGACATATTTTAATAAATTTTCTCACAAGTTTCAATATAAAAGATCCTGGGAAAAAAGAAATGTTGCTCACAAAATCCAGTTACATGAAGCAAGAGGTATCTTTAAATAACTTCAATACTGCATGTAAAAGATTATGGAATTTAGATTATGCTTAAAAAAGAAATTACGTGTCATTTTAAGGAAAATCATTTACGATAACAACATAAAATAAATCCATGTTTTAGTAATTTTCAACTTATTAAATACTTTATGTATTTTTCACATATGATTTTTCCCAGTATTAAAGAAACATTTTAATTTAGAAACTAAAAAAATTACTTTTCGGTTACTGAAAAGCATGTTCTTTCGTTAAAGCAATTTATGAGTTTAGCTGTATCAGATCAATATTAATGTTGCAGAACAAATAATAATAACAATAAAAACAAAATCCAAAAAGCAAATACTCAGAATTTTGACAATGTATTTCCCTACATCATTTGCATAAGTATCATTGAGGAATTTATTTTCTGCAGTGAAAATTTATTGCAGTGAAACCTGGAGCTTAGTGAACGTATTACCACGGGCTTGTCAGTGAGAGAGTTAACAAAATGCTCATGAGCTTCGAAATTCCATTTGGTATTTTAAATCATTCTTGAAAATAAATTTTCCTTAACACTTTGACCACCGGCAATATTGTACGAAAGCAATGGAAAAACGAAGCAGTAAATCATGTACTTGATTCTAAAAGAAATTTCATAATAGGCTTTGCAAATAAAATCTAGTTAAAACAAACGTAAAAATAAATAAATAAATAAATAAATATTGGACATCCTTGTTTTTCTTCACATTTATTTTAACAAAGCATATGTTTACAATATATTATTATTATATAGATTAGAAGAACTTAAGTTAGGGACGCCACAAATCTCGATGGAACAAGAGTATGGAGTATATGTGCGGGATGAGACAAATATTTCCTCACAAATATGGCCGGACGAGGCGAAGAGTTTGAACACCCCTGCTTCAAAGCCAAAGTTTGAGAAAAATCCTTTGACGTGTCATATTTATTTGCATAATACCGAAATGTATGTGATTCGCATGCCAAATGAGCGTTGAGTGGAGTCGGTGTGCTTGTTAAACGATATTGCATAATCCGCATCCTCTACTTATTTTGTTACGAAAGTTGTAAGGATAGCCTACACCAACCAGGACTTGAACTGGTGTCCTCTCATATTTTAATCACGCACGAAACCACTGTGCCAAGGGATGTTCTGGAGTGTAACCTTTTCTCTTTTTTTCCGAGTTATGTCACTTTACAAATTTGGGAGTTACGAACACAATAAATATGCATTTTACGCCTTCTATTTTTAACATTACTTTACGGAAGGTGTCTTCTCTTTCTAAATGGATGCTGCTGAACAACTTTGTAACTGACTCTTTTCCCGTATCTCGTACCGTTTTTTAAATAAGAGCGCTAATTCCAAATTTAGCCGCCAGGTGGCGCTGTAAGCTCTTTCCTTGCGTAGCGCATGGCAACTTTACTATACCTAGACCCCACTTTTATGACTATAGCTCTTGCCTTTCAGTAATTATTGGGGTGATAACGGACTTTAGCGGGCACACTGTATATATATTATATATTCATCGAATGCTATTAATACTTTTTGACGGCATATATTGAAATATCGATACTTTTTCAACCTTAAAATTTACGCTTTCATTCAATCCGATATATATTTCCTAAAATTTTGCAGTAAATACTCGGTAACTGGCCACCCTTATAAATGTAGGGTTTTTTCATTTTAATATAATTATTTCATAATAGATATGGCCTAAAATCTCGATAACTCGTCATCCTTATAAATCAATATCTTTTGCAATGAAATATCATAAATGAGTTGTAACATATGTGTTAAAAATTCGACAACTCGAAAACACCTACACTGTATTTATATTAATCGAATTTCCTAAATATTTTGATGTTATATGCTTAAAAACCTCGATATTTTCTTACCATCATAAAACTTAGCTGTCATTCAAGCAAATACTTGTAACTCCGTATGAATTTGCACTGATACCTCGATAACTCGTCAACTTCATAAATCTTTTTTTATCCAATCGAATGGTATTAATTTATTATACGTATGCATCTAAAAGTTTGATAACTTGTCACTTTCATAAATTAGTGTTTTTATTCATTGAATATCATTTATATATTTATATACACTAGAACTTCTATAATTTGTCTATTTTTTTAATTTGTTTCTGTACAATCGTCTACTAAGATTTATGAAGATGGCGGGTTACCGAGATTTATCTGAAATAAATACGGAATTATTAACATTAGACTCAATGGAAATCGTGTTTTAATGAGGGTGGCGAGTTTCACTGTACATAATTAAAATAAAAATAGCATTCTAGAAATATAAACATTCTTTTTGAGATGAGGAATATCGAGATTTTAGAAGGTGTTCTCCAAAAAATATTTTATCTGCGAAACTATTTAGAAACTCATTTGTACGCAAAATTACAGGCATGACTATTAAAGTAACTTGGATACGAATAATCTTTTTTTTTTTTTTTTTTTTTTTTTTTTCATTTCTCGACAAATGACACATTTTAAGTAATAAGCGATTGCTGTCTCATAACGACATTTATCGTGTTGTCACGTCCAGAGATTCGATTCAAAAGACCAAATTGGAAAGGATGTTTTGAAAAAACTTCTGTCTTCATCGAAAAAAATGGAAAACTATTCAGTTAGTCCAGAGGAAATGTACATGTTACCTTGCAAAAGGTCGGGAAGAAGATTTTTTTCCCCCGACTTGTATATAATGATGCCAACATGTAAAAACCGAATTATCCAACAAAATTTCCTAAGGGAGAATTTTCTGTGGCCAAAAAACAACAAAATTTTGGGACATTTTTTGTTGTTTTTTAAATATTTCGAGACCCGTTGTTGTAGCGTATTATTTCTTAATTACAATCTTAAAGAAGATAAAATTCTCTACAACTTTCATATTTACAACTTTTTTATACACTCAATAAACAGACATATTTTATATTCAATAAATCTATATAATTTAACAAGTCGGGGAGAGTTTGAATGAATAAGACAATTTTCATATTTAGACATGTGCTAATAAGTTACTAAATACTGAAATATTCTTTAAAAAATACTTTAAAATTAACAATTGTGCATACTTAAAGTTGCTTTAAGTATAACAATTGTTAATTTTAAAGTATTGTTTAAAAGAATATTCCAGTATTTAGTAACCTATTAGCACGACAGTTTCAATAAAAGAAATCGCGTTTAATTTTAATAATTATTTTTATATTGCATACATACTATTCATTTTATTCTGTAAACAGTTTATTCTACAGTACAATGGTACATTTTATTTTCCAATTATTGATGACAAATGTTTTAATGTTTTACTGTTTAAAGTATAACAAGCATTGGATTGTAGTTCCATACAAAAGGGAGACTCAAAAAATAAATATATATTATGCAACAAATATTTTTTACCTTATAAAATATCTACAATAAAAATGACAACAGATTATTTCATTAACTAATATTATGTATGTATATCTCTTGTAAAATTTAAAAATTATAACAAATAAAATATTTGAGATCGCTATTTTCATAAAAATGAGCAAAATATTAGTTTTAGTAAATATTATCAATATTTTTTCACTTATATTATGCAAATATATCAAGAGATTATAACATTTTAACGTTCAAAAATATATAATTTTAAGATTTTATCTATTAAATGCTTTAAAGCTCAAACAGTGAAACTTACTTTTGGTTGTTGAAAAATACGCTTTGTGGAGTATTCTAATCTTCTGTAATATGTACTGATTTGAAACTATATCTGTTAAATGATCTCAGTGCTACCATTTATCAAATGGAATACTAAGTTATTTTTGATTGTAGATCATATAAACATTTTTTCTACATTCATCCCCTATATCATTCAAGTCCACTTTCCCAAGGTACGCAATATGACTGCATAAGTTAAATAAATGACAAAATGTATTTTAATAATAATAATTTCTACAGGATATTTAATAATACTTTTGTGTCTTTGATGGGAGAATATATCCCCAGATAACAATTTTTGATTTTTAAAACATTTTTCTAACCTTAACATATAAATGACTAGATGCTTTTTAAAGGCTTTGTCTGAAAGGTTTGCAAACATTGTAAAAAGTATTATAAAAGGTTGCTATTTGACACAATCTGAGGTACTTTGTAAGTGTTTTAGGACAAGCATACCAAAAGGTAGAAATGTAAGGCTAGTTACAGGATTTCTTATTAACCATTGTAACAAGAATTACTATCAAAGGTAGATAATAATGCTTTTATTATAAGCATCTACAATGGAAATGAGAAAGGTTTTGATTAATCTGTTAGTTTTAAATCTTAATTGACAGAAGCATTAGATTTTCACCAAAATAACCTGACTTAGAAATTTTCTTTGTTTCTGTGGGAAGCTAAATTTTAGCTTAATTTTTATATACTGAAGAAAAAAAATGGAAAATAAGGATTTTTATTAGCCCACATTATATTTAAGAAGTCATAATAGTAAGTTACATATTTTAATTAATATATTTCTTTTTTTCCTTTGCTATGTAATTGCTAAAATTTGAATATATTTATTTTTTTATATTTTAATTAATATATTGCGTCTAAAAAAATATTAATTGTTGATAACATTAAAAAACTTTAAATCTAATATGCATTTTGTTAGAATAAACTGTGATAATTAATTTTACAGAAGTTTTCTAACTTTTGTTTGAATTTGACAGAACTAATTAAAAGTATCTCTTACCATTAATCAGTTTTAAAATAAAATCTAAAATATACTGGGGATAATATTTTCCTTTTAAAGCGAATTCGGGCAACAAGAAAATTTGTACATTATATTTTTGCTCAAGCGCTACTACATTATCCTGAAAGTTTCACACTAGTTTAAATTTCTGAGTTTGGAAATGTTTATGTCTTGGTTTTTATGTTCTCTTTACTTTTGTGTTTTTATATTTGGAAAGTGATAATGGTCAGCCCACTATCAATTGCTCTCATTTATGAGTTGATTGACAAACTGAAGTAAGTTAAACATTATTGCATAATTTAATTTCATAAAGATTTAAGAACTGTATAAAACCAAATTTTGGTGTTTATATAATTACTGAGGAAAATTAGAAACAAATATGCAATTTCCATTTATAACATTTTTATATCATATGCATATTACCTATTTGTTTATTTTTAGTCTACTTTAAGCATGTTTTCATTTTACTTAATACAGAAAAACAATAATTTTTCAGAATGATTTATCTCTGAATTAAATCTATTGATGTTCCGTAATTAAAAATAAGTAATAATAATCGGTTAAGATTATTTAGACTTTTTTTTATTTTCCCTTTTTTCTTTAAAATATAAAAATTCATTTTCAAAATCTTTCATAATTATTAGTATGTATATTGAAACGTCAAAATTTTAAATAGTTTGATTTCATTAAAACTCATTTTTTAAACTTCATGAAAATAAAATGCATTAAACAAAGTAATAAAAATAACAATACTTTAAAATATTGTAGCAACGCATACAATAAAAATTTTATATCTTAAACGTACATAATATAAAAACAATTGTCATTGAATGATATTATTTTAAAATGGAATTTTATACAACATAAATCACTAAAATATAAGAAAATAAAACGTATGCGTAAAAATAAATAACTTTGACTAAATTATAGTTTAAATACTAGTACAAAATATATTATTATTATTATTATTACGCAATATTTCAAATTTTTGACGGTAATTTTTAAGCACATGAACTATAAAATGAATATTTTAAAATTGGGGAGAATCAATAGATAACATAAACGATAATAATATATTGTGAAAGATAAACATAAACAAATGCTATTCTCTATCTATTGTATTTTGCAATGAAAATATGGTTAAAGAACTCGCATTAATTCGTTAAGAATAAAAAATATATTATAAATGGCAATTTCAAGAAATACAACAGAAATATGCGTATGTATGTAGTTCTTACAATAAGGTAAATCTTTCTGAAATTAAATTAATGCAAAATATTTTAACATACTTTAGATGGAGCATGATTGCAAAGCCTGCACTGGCAGACCGATGCTACGACGTGACCTACTCGCACGCCAATATCACCTTTAATGAGTCATGAAACGCAAGCACAAGGACAATTTGCTGCTCGAAATAAGTTGCGCATGCGCGGAAAATGAATGTGTAAAGGATGATTTTAGAACGTAGGTTTTCTGACGGTTATTCCAAAAATCTAACATTGGAAACATTACTGTGACCGTGATATACGGTAAAGATAATATACCTTTACAGAAAAATCGAAAGAAAAGGAAAAAAGACCGTTTTCGGAACCTTGCTTGCTATCTGGGATCAGGATCCTGTTCCTTTAGAGCAGGGGTTCCCAAGCATTTAGACCGACGTACCACTAAATAGTAAGTTCATACTTCAACGTACCCCTAGGTAACAAACGTAAAGCTAATATAGAAAATTCTCTAAAAAAGAACCTGCCTAAAACTAAATATATCTTCGGTCTTTTGTTTCCGTCATAGCAGGTTTTATTGTACTTAAAAATGAATGATTACATTACTAAATTGGTACTAAGATTGACTGAACCTTCAAGTAAAAAGTATTATCACCATTAAATTTTAATAATGCATATAGTATCAAAATACAGTGTTTTGTTGTAGGAAAAAAGCCACAATACTTAACCCATTCACGGTCACTCTGTTTTCATATTTTTTACTTGGAAAGGGTAGACGAGGATGTGCTAAAAATCTTTATAAATGGTCAACGTTCTGACATTGTTAAAAGTTTAGCAGCAACATGGTGAAATTGCTTTCCCCCCTGAAAAACACCTTCGGTAATGAATGGCCTATTGAAGTCCATTGTTTGTGTATCTGGTCAGACTTTTCAAGTGCAGTTTCTCAGTGTGATTGATTTGCCCACCCCATTATAATCCCCTTTCGAAAAATTCCTTGCACTGTGTAAACAGATAGGTGACATTCTATTCACATAGAAGGAAAGAAAACTAAAAGAAATAGAAAATGTTCTATTTCCATTTGATTTTAAAAATTATCAAATAATAAATTCTAAACTATTTCGTAAATAACTTGCATTATATTAATGAGTTACAATCTAATGTCTTTTAATATTTTATCCCAGTAGGGATATTTAATGAAACACTACATCTCATTCCTCGAATAAAACTTGATTATTTACTATATCATCAATGTAAATATAAGCTAGCGAAATAGAATCTTTTAATATGTGGTATCAGATTCAGTTAAATTCAGATATATATTATTTTTTTTAATTAAATCAAACCTAGAAGGAATAAGTCTTTATGTATCTTAGATGCCTTAGTTTGCAGACTTTCTAAATAAGATAATTGTAAAACAAATGGTTGTTATTTTTGTATTGTTATTTACTTCCATTTCTTTCTTTTCTTTTCTCTTTTTTTTCTTTTTTGAACAATTTATTTATTTATTTTGTAGCTTCGGGATAATAAGTCTCTTCAGGGATCGTGTTTTAGGTAGCTTTCAATACAAAAAGCTACCTATTGCAGCCGTTCGGAGGAAAGCAATTCCAAAAAATTTTGGTATATTTTCACTGAACATGACCCCCATACCCCTAAACCACCCTCCGTTCAAATGTTGATATATATATATATATATATATATATATATACAGGGGTCGATGCAGGGTATTTTTTCTTGGGGGGCCCATTTTGTAAAAAATAAAGGTTATTTTTGTGAAATTTATTATATTTTGTGAAAGATAACATTTTGTAACGAAAGTTTAAATTCAGTTAATCAAATTGGAACCAAGCATTTATATAAAAAAAAAAAAAAACTTTTTAAAATCCTTTTGCTGAAGTTTTCCTCTCTGGTGAACTTGTTTGTTTACAAATTACACATTTTAAAACATCACAAAATAACAAATAAATAATAGTCAGTTTTTATGGAATAGAATTTTGTGAAGGGCCTATTTTATCAAATTGATTTTTGTGAAGGTGCCCATTTTATCAAATTGATTTTTGTGAAGGGGCCCATTTTATCAAATTGATTTTTGTGAAGGGGCCATTTTATCAAATTAATTTTTGTGAAGGGTCCCATTTCATCAAATTGATTTTTGTGAAGGGGGACCATTTTATCAAATTGATTTTTGTGAAGGGAAACCATTTTTTCAAATTGATTTTTGTGAAGGGAAACCATTTTTTCAAATTGATTTTTGTGAAGGGGTCCATTTTATTAAATTGATTTTTGTAAAGGGGCCCTAAATAGGCCCCAAATTTTTCCTGGATCGACCCCTGATATATATATATATATGAAAACCCATGTGAAGAACCCATGTAAAGGCAGAAGATCTTTCAGAACATACTCCCAAAGTCCGCGTTTTTATCCGAAATTCGAGGCAGCAGAGCAAGAAAGCGGAAAAATCGTGTCGTCAGGTGACACGAATCGCTTATAACTCGATAAACAGTCAAAATATATTTTACGAGTATATACGCTGTTTTTGTGATGTAATTTTACAGTCATTTCTGAATACTGGGTGAATGTATAGACCGGTACAGATATCGATCTTAGCAGAAAACTTTGCAACTTTGCTGCCAGCTTGGTGACATTGTGTGTGAAATTTCGTGTCAAACACTTATGTGTAAAAATCCAGAAATTAAAATTTTATAAACTTCTTTATCTGAATTATGGTCTAGATTATGCGTGATGAAGTCATAAGATTTTTCACGAAAACAAAGATTTAAATAAGATTGTTCATCATTGAATGAAGTGGTCAGCCATTGCTTTCGATTTTAGAGACTTAATCGACACCTTGCATTTAATTCTTTATATAAGTTTTTTCTAAGAAAATGGCTTGCTTTGTTGAAGACTAAGCTTTGTGTCTAAACTTTTTTTGCATCATGCTTATTATACGCGTTTTTGTGAATTTTGTCATACGAGTGGTGATCTGTGTGCAATGACTGCTCAATATTATCTACAGAACGAAAGAAAAAAAAAGATTTACATTAAACTTTATTTATACATTTTTTGTAAGAGTAAGAAAATATGAAAATTTCGCGACAATATTTTCATAATGTTGGAAAGTGTTTCAAAATCTAAGAACGGCACGACATTAATATTTCTTGTTAAATTATTATAAGTAAAATTTCAAGCCTTGTTTTAAAACACGAAAAGATTTCATAGGTTAATGAAATATTTTAAATGACCAAAATAAATTGTGTGTGTGTGTGTTTTTTTTTTTTTAAATAAATAGTTTTAATTTACCTATTTTATGTTCGTTTATATTAATAAAGCATTCAAGTATTAAAAAAAGATTTAAGACAAGTTTAAAAAAGATACAGAGAATTATTTTAGAGAAATAATTTAATAAATAATAAATAAATTTAATTAAAAAAAGCCATATCATAACATAATATAACATAAATAAAACCCATCGTGAAAATAAAAAAAAAATGATTAACTAAAAAAAATATTCTGTATAAATTATTAAAATGAAAGTTCTATGTTCAAAATCAGAAAACATTTTGTCTTTTTAAAAATACAAAAAAGAAAGAAAAAGAAAAGAAAAAAGAAAGAAAAAAAATCATATTTATTTGGGAATCACACAACAACAGTGAAGTGACTATTAACAATATTCTCAAGGCGAAACTCTATTTTCTAACACAACCACAAATACATTTTTATTCTTAAATGCACGAAAGTCAAATCCACTTATCAAAAAATGAAGAATAGTGTTCTATTCTAAATCCTTTCAATAATCATGCCTGAGAATTTAATGTTTTTTTTAAAAAAAAGTCCATGAATCTATTATAAAGTTTCGTATAGTTGAGCGGGTAAAAATGTTTTTTTTTTTTTTACAAACAACATTAATTGAATATTGTTTGTAAATTTTTGTACGTATATTCAAATTAATAAATTTAGGAAACATTAACTAAAACTGAAACAATTAGTATTCATGACTATATCTAGTTCATTAGTTTTCCTAATACACTTTACTCCTATACTAGCCTTCCACTGAAAAATGTTAATGCTCTTTTAACATTTTTATTAAATTTCCAATTTTTTTTTCGTTTCACTAGAAATCATCTTTATTCTGAAAAATCCCTTCCAGATATTGCAATTCTGAGTGATACTGATTTCACAAACTTTTATCGTTTAAAACGGTGTAAAAAAAGACGTCAAAGGATATTTTCCACATTTGTTGAAAAGCCCCTAAAAGCCCAGAATTATAGCAACCTTGCCACGTTAACAATGACAAAAATACATAGTTGTAAAACATAATATTTGCTTGTTTTGGGGAACCTGTCTGTCAAGCCATGAAATAGTGAAACAACCGCGCCAGATTACAGTAAATTTCATCTGTGACAGTGACAGTTGTACAAAGAAAACCATTTTCACAAGCAACAGCTAATCCGTTTGAGTCAAATAGTTTACAGGATACTGTTTAAACTATTATTTTCTAAAGCCGTTAATTTGAGTCATTGAGGAGGCGGTAAAGTGGATTTCTAGAGAGCAACAAAGCCAGAAATGTCTTACGCCGCAATCGGAATCTCCATATCTTTTGGATTGAGAAAAAAAAAGTTTTATACAAGGGTCTTTGGGATGGGTGTCTATGATTTCGGTCTTGTCTGAAAAAAGAAGTAAAAAAAAAAAGGAGATAAAGAAAAGTACGGAAATTTTAAAATGTTTTGATGAGGGGTCTAGTCAATCATACTCGGACGAGCAAAAAAATTTCCAGATCCCCCCCCCCCTCCCTCCAGCTACGGGCCTGTAACTTTTGTCTAAAATGTCAAAAAAATGCGAGCAATTGGACTAATAAAACCATCTACAACTGCTTGCAGTCTTTAATTTAATCCCGACAATTATAATGGCAATTTTGAAATAGTGATCAACTGAATGTCTCTAAAAATGAAAAATTTGTGCATAATTTTCTTACATCAAATCAATTCTTCAAGATATATTTAAGGCTCTTACAAATATTGAGGAGTATTAAAATTTAATCAATCAATTTTATTGGTGTTCAGTGAAAGTACTAATAAAGTGAAAGTACTAATTCAGTGAAAGTACTAATCATCATTTTCTTTTAGTTCTAACAGGGCGTCTTTATAAAAACTAAAGGAAAATTATGATGACACCTGTACATGCCTTTGAATTAATTGATCAAAAACTTGATTTCCTCTTCCATTACAAAAATGGTGCTATTATATTTAAAAATATCAAACCAAATGTGAATATTAAATAATGTCTGTGAGGTAATGTCTGTGAAGTAATATTTCCGGTCTTATCGTCTACATTTAGACATCCAAATACACATTTTTTACACAAATTATTTTTCTTTGGTTTCATATTCGAATAAATAAAACCTGCAATTTCTTTCTCTTTTTAAGAGTAAAAATTGTAAATTCCTATTCTTTTTTAATCACTTATTCGTGTAATTTTACAAATCTGACAAAATGTAATAAAAATATGATTTTTATTACAGATTTATTTATATTGTACACTCTTTATATATTTATTTAATAATGCAAAATTCTGATTATTTATAAGAAATAAATTAAATTTCATTGTATAATTCTAGAAAGTTAAAAAAAATTTCCATCTACATATATAATTCTAAGAAAGTTAAACTAATATTCCATCAATATATATTAATTATTCTACTATGTACACTGAATCAATTAACATTCTTGAGCTTGCCTATAAATGTAACCTGTCTATATTGATACTTTTTCTGGTCCCTTCAGTATTGTTATAGACAGGTTTCACTGTTTTATTTTTAAAGTTATGCTATAATTGGTACAGCAACAATAGTAAATTAGTAAATAATTTTTGAAGTGTAATATTAATTTGGTATTATTAATATTATTTGGGTATTATTATATTTGTTACTATTACAAAGCAAAAGTGCTGTAAGTAAAAAAATGAAAAAATGAAAAAAAAAAGAAAGAAAAATCGATTTTAGTTATTTAGTAATATATTTAAACAAAATAAATTGAAATACTGTTAGAAAAATAAAAACATATGTATTCATTAAAAAAAATTAAATAAATTTAATATGGCAAAACATTTTAAATAATAATAGTTAATGTAATGGATTAGAATCGTATGGACGAGAGTTTTAAAATAAAATAAAAACTAAAAAATGATATTCTATGAAGTTGCTTCCTTTCATTTTAGAATCGGTTTTGAAATACAATGTCACTAGATGTAGGCTGTACAGAAAACGAAATTCTCTGAGACATTTTCTAACCAAATCTGTAAGGCATTTACCTAAAATACGAATAATCTAGTTGACAAATGGTCTACCTATACATCCATTGTATATGTGGGAAAGGGGAGTGTGCTGACAAACGCCTTCTTTACCACCCAGTCTGGGGGGTGAGAAAAACGCACATAGACGGTCATGACCACTTAGAAGTAGAAAATCTGAACCGTTCATACGCGCCCATGACCATTTAGAAATAAAAAATCCTGACCGTCTATAAGCGCTCATGACCATTTAGAAGTAAAAAACTTTGACTGCGTATACGCGTTCATGACCATGAAAGGGTTAATGACATATTGGCACACACTGATTCATATACTGGTATTGTAATACAATGCATTGTATATTTTATTCATGTACCAGTACCGGCCTTCTGCGTACCAGTAGCCAGAGCTTCACGTACCATAGTTTGTAACAACCTCTGCTCATTGTATTTTTTCTTTTTCCCAGGCAGTTGTTTGTCGTCCGATCCCTCCTCCCCATACCCACTCTCTCTATAACAAGCGAGTATGTAAATTGGAAAAATAGTCTCATTTTTGAAAGGCCGTACTGCACTTACGAAATAGGGTGTACAAATGAAAGATACTTTACTGCTATCAATATGTAGAAATTGGCAGCCGTGATTGAATCCATGCGGAACATTTGAAACATCGAGACAAAACTACGTTTTTCACTGTTTTTAAGGAAATTGAGAAAATTGCCTTATTTTTGAAATGCCGTACAGTGTTTGCTATTGAGTGTATAAAAAAGTTTTAGGTATAAAAGTTGTAGAGAATTTTGTCTTCTAACATCATAATTAACAAATAATACGCTACAATAACGGGTTTCGAGATATTTAAAAAACAACATAAAAAGTCCCAAAATTTTGTTGTTTTTTGACCACAGAAAATTCTCCATTGGGAAATTTTGTTGGATAATTCGGTTTTTACATGCTGACCTCAGTATATACAAGTCAAAAAAAAAAAATCTTCTACCCGACCTTTTGCGAGGTAACACATTTTTTTGGTACATTTCCCCTGGACCAAGTTTTATAGATTCTAAATAACAGCATTTTCCATTCTCAAGCGTTTACAAAAAAAAAAAAAAAAAAAAAAAAAAAAAAAAGAATTTAGAAATGTATTAGATAGTAGCCAGTTTAGACTTGAGCCCAGCCTTAATAATATTGAACCGGATAAGATCGCATATGTATCAGAGCTAGGAAGATAAATAATTGAAGTGTTAGTGTATATATATATATATATAATAAATACCTGTGATGTCAACAAATACCTTCACCCCATTAACTTTGCAGCACGAACTATTGAATAGAATGATAAACAGACTTTTAGAAAAAAACTGAGTGAATGTTGGTTCGTGATATGTTAAAAGAGAAAGTAAACGTACTTCTGCAATTTGTTATATTTATTTATTATCAGTGAGGATGACTTATAGTTCATAAACTAAATTAGTTCAGTCTTCTAGTTATTGCGATATCTTTATGAATTTTCGAGATATTCAACTGGTCGTTTATACTAGTTGCTCTATAACGTTGTCTTCTTAAAACTTTTCGGTCAAGTTCGCGCATGCGAAGTTAACAAGTATTTGATACAACTATTCATATTTCATTAAATATTTAATAAAATTATATTCTCATTGTGAATTGTGTTGTTTCTACTATTTTTTGACAAATTTAAAATCCCTGAATGCTATAAAAAACATGCAAAACTTTCTTTCACTTTTTAAAGAAATCATCATATTTCCATGAATATGGATGATATTATTATGAACTTAAATGTTGTACACTATGTACATAGTCATAGGCTCCAGCGACATATCATTTCGTGCATTTTATTTTCAGGCTGAACACAAATATTTTTTTTTCTTCAATTTGTTTTTGGTCCCCTAATTGATCTCGTGATCAAATCTTCATTGTAAAATGTGAGGTCAAACATTTTCTTTATATTCTCGAAGTTCAAAAAGAAGTCGTCAATTTCTTTAGATATTATAATATTGAAAGTGTCCGGGGATTTTTGGTTATATAGTATATATCTTAAACGCCAAATACATATTAAAAATTTTGATTATTTAACCTTGGATTAGTTTGTACTTTAAAAATTCGGACTTCACTAAAACCTACACTGAGAAAAATTACACTTTCAAATCTGAGTAAATCGATTTTTTCATTTTGTTTCAAATAGGACAACCCAATGCTTCCAATTCTGAAATACCGGAAATACTCAGAATATTGAAACATGGACATACTCAAAACTGCGCACAAAGAGGTCAGTTCATACTCATTTCTGAAACATGGACATACTCAAAACTGAGCACGTAAGGTCAGTTCATACTCTTTTTTAGCACTTTCCAACCTAGTTGAAAAGTGCTTATGACTTCGGTTTGTCTGGCCGTCTGGTCGTGCTCTAACTCCCGTAAATATGCTCGGATTGCTCTGCAATTTTTATATGTTATTGTCATTATGTCTAGCATGTTCTCTATTTCAACGGACGTGTATAGCACTTATAGTTTTTTTACAAGGACACTCAAAAGAATTCCGTTACACTGCAGTCTATGGGGAAAAATCAATTGCGGTTTATTTAAATAATGTTTCACTATTTTAAACGCATTGAAATTTATATATATATCACTAAGGTGAATTAGAAGAAGCTTAATATGGTATACGGTGTGCATGGCACTTATAGTTACTTTACAGGGACAGTCAAAAGAATTCCGTTACATTACGTCTAGGGAGAAAAATCGTCTGCGGTTTATTTAAATAATGTTTCACTATTTTAAACGCATTTAAATTGATATATATTACTAAGGTGCATTACAAAAGGATTACTACAGAATAGTGTGTGTATAGCAGTCATCGTTCATTTACTGGGGCACACAAAAGAATTCTCTACTGTCTGTTAACAATCATTCCTGGAAGTGCGTTTTAAGTTACTGAACGCGATTTTAATTTAACTCGCTTTTTGCTTATTACGTGGTGTGTATAAAATCTGTAGATCCTATGCAGGGCAGCACAAAAGTTCGCGAACACATTTCCGTTTATTGACAGAAACTCCAGAAGGATAATTTTAAACTGTGCTACGCGTTTCCTAACTAAACTAAAATTTAGCTAAATCTATAGATAAATTTAGCTAAATTTATAGCTTTAATGTATAGATCGTATACAGGGCTGAATAAAAGTATTCGGATATTTTCCCGAATATTGTATCTGTTGGAAATTCCTGAAAATACGTTTTTAAATATGTTATGCGTTTTCCAAATTGTTTACTTAGATGTTATCTTTTAGCTTATTAAACGGTATGTTTTGTAAAATTATTTTGGAAGCGTTGGGAAGTTTTACATAATCAATGCTTGACGCATGATTTTTCGTTCTTGTTGAAACATGGGCACACTCAAAACTGATTAGAATCAGTTCAAACTGATTTTTGAAACATTGAATTACTTAAAACTGAGCACATAGAAGTCAGTTCATACTCATTTTTGAAACATGGACATACTCAAAAAATGATTAGAATCAGTTCAAGCTCATATTTGAAACATGGAAATGCACAAAACTGAGCACATAGAAGTCAGTTCATAGTCATTTTTGAAACATGGACATACTCAAATAGGAGCACATGATGTATTATTCTTGAGTGTGTGCATGTTTTCAGAAATGAGTGTATACATGTTTCAAACTTGAGTCATTTTGATTCGGAGCCATTTTGACAATGCGACATACTCAGATTTGGGTATTTTTCGCTCAATTTTGAAAATGTTGTTTTTAGAGTGTAATAAGAAAATGTTTTGAAATTGGAGAATATGGCATAATCGGAGTGTCTTATAATTTCTGGCAATGATGTTTTTTCAACAAACGAAAATAATAGCTACTCTGTTGCTAAAAACGGAGAATATATATAGTTCCCATTTCCAAAAATTCGTTATTTAAAATTATTCTTTTAGGTAGATTTCGTAAGAAATACTACCTATTTCATTCTCCCTTAAGTTGGAATTTTTGAAAAAGTTTTGCAGATCTACACCGATCATGACTCCCAGAACACAAAACCACCCCCAGTTAAAAAATTTATATCTATCTATCTATGTCACTTTTTTATGGACACGATAACTCCCATAATTCTGCACAAATCTCTTCCAAACTGATACATAAAATCAAGGGGCATAAAATCTCGGTCAAATTCGTTAATGGGCAAAATTGAACCAATGGGTGGGGAGGAAATGGGGGGGCTTTTTGTGAAAACAGAAAATCCCCCATAATTTCTTAATTATGATACGTATCGAATCCGTTTTACTTCTAGGAATAGGGCCGAAAATTTATGTACGACAGATTTTTTATATAAAAATTGGCCCCTAGTGGGGGGAGGGAGGGGTGGTTTTAGAAGTAATAAATTCATAACTTTGTCAATTCAAAAGATATCAAATACGCTTAAATTTATTATAAATCCTCTTAATATTATCTAAAATTTTTATACTGACAAGTTTTTTATTGGACCAACCTTTATAGCAAAAAAAAAAAAAAATAATAATAATAATAATAATAATAATTAAAAAAAATATCCCTGCCGGATCCTCCTCCAAACAAGTTAGGTTTCGAAGTGGGCGTTTCCAAATACCGCATCATGGCAAAAAGGTAATTTTTACCGCAATTCTCAACAAACAAGCGCCCCACGGTCTGCGTCTTCGAAATCTACCTGTGCCTGTAGGGCGAGCCGTCAGGGATTTCTTTTATTAATATCAGATGATCCAACCCGTGCTTCCCGGATTACAGAGCATACTGCCTGGTGCATAAAAGAAAAGTAAAAACCATTTTCTTTTCTTTTCTTTGACTTTAAATCCTAATAGATTTTTCATATTTAAGTTATTTTAACAGATAAAATTTTTTATAATATTCATGTTTCAAAATTATCTTTAAAATCATAAGAATTGAGTGAGTTGAGACGCATTTCGAAAGAAATTGCATTCTTTTCTTTTTTTTTTTTTTTTTTTTTTTGTTGCAAAAAATAACAGATTGTAATGTTTAGAAATAATTAAATTTGTGAAAAATTAGAAAATGTTTGTTCAGTTCGCTGCGACAGCGGATCTGACGTCAGCATTAATTGCGGTTTTACTTTATAATATATAGATAATCAATACAAGTTGAAATTTTTCCAACTGAGATTTCTTTATCAATCAGTGCGATTGTATTAAAATTATTAAGTACAGGGTGATTTTTTTTAAAGTTGTGAAAGTAAAACACTATAACAAAAGAACCACTGATCCAAATGACCTAAATTTTCACCAGTATGCTCCCAAAGCAATGGGGATTTTTTTGGTATGGTTAAAAAAATTAAAATCGCACGGACAGATGGCGCTGTAAAGTAGCAGAAACAAAGAATATCGTCTGTGGGAGGAAAACAGTGGACGGTACTTTGAGAAACCATCTTCCGTAGACCCTCTGTCGTCATTGAACCTTTTCTTAAATTCTTAAGTGTCCTAAATCTTCTAAGAGCAGTTGCTGCGCTGTCATTATTCTGATAATACAGTTTCACTAACAACGCACGGTCCGTCAATGGCGCAGTCATTGCGAGGATTTCCGTAGAATAATGAACACGAGACGTGCGTACTTCACGTTTTAGCCGCCAATGTGCGTGTGCCGGCGCAAGTTCGTCTCACGACTTTACTGCATGTACAGCGCCATCTGTCAGTGCGATTTTAAGTTTTTTTTTTCAACCACACCTAAAAAATTCCCATTGCCTCGGGAGCATACTGGTGAAATTTTAGGTCAATTGGAGCAGTGGTTCTTTTGTTATAGGGTTTTACTTTCACAACTTTAAAAAAAAATCATCCTGTAGATTATCCGGATTTGTTTATGTTAGCAACTCAATAATTTGAAAGAAAATTATTCACAAAAAGGAATATTTGACATTTCACTGTCAGCAGCTTACAATTCATTAATTGATTTTATTTCATATCAGACCACTCTTCAGATATTCCACATTAACAACTCATTTTAACTGTTTAAATGATGTGTTTTGTTTTATCATTAGGCAATGTTTATTCCTTCATCAATAGGTAACGTTTTAGTTATAATAAAGACTATTATTCAAATTTCAGTGTTTCTCCATAAAACAGATGGTAAATGCAGAATCACAAAGATACATTTGCGAAATCAAAATAAGTATAATGCCAAGCAAAACGATAATATAACACGTGAGTATTGGAGCATTTACTGACGTTAAAAATAAGTATTATGTTTTAGTAAAAATGTTATAATTTATTTACATTACACAGTTTTTACATTAAACAGGTTATATGCCTAGAATTCTATGAAAACCTCGCTTATGATGTGAAAATAAATATGTGTTTAATTAGCTCGATTACTTAATATGTGTGTATTGGCGAATATACTAACGCAAATTAAACATTTTGTTTCCGTTGTCAATAATCATTACTGTAGTTTTTAATTATTTTATTTTATCACTTGAAATAAAAAAATGTTTTATAATGATGTAAAATAATGAAAAAAATGTTTTATAATGTTTTAGTTGTTATTGCTGTTACACATTTTGATGTGCATTATTTATACCTACTAACGACAAGCAGTTTGGTCAAAGACAAACATGCTCTGAAAAATATTATTTTCTTTAAATTGGAAGAAACAACAACACAATTAAAGAAGATAAAAGTAATAAACGAATCTAAAACATTAATAAAATATTTTAATTTGGATTTTACTGTCTAGATTTCAGATGTGAACTAAAATATGTAAATTTATTTGAAAACTGCTAAATTGAACACCCAAAATCTGAAAAATACTTTCTTCTTTGAACAGGCTTTTATTGTCAAGAACACGTTTGAAGAAATTAAAACTAATAAACTGGTAAATTACAAGCTGAAGCATAAAAATTTAGTTTTAATTAAAATTTTCTTCTTGTTGAGTCATGCGTGCATAATTCTTCTTTTACAATACTGAATGTATGGGAAGCTAGAATGCAGTGATTACATATGGGATTTTTGCAATATGAAGCGATATTTAGCAAATAATACATGAAATTAACATATTATTAATGTAATGAAATATATAGAATTGTTCTAACGATGTGCTATTTTCGTTATATAATTGGATTTTTAATTCAATACTTAAGAAATAAAATTAAACTTTGATTATTTTTTGTATTCATATTTAGCCTGAATATCATACTAAAATTATATTCTGATTACAATTGCTAAGAAAATTGTTTAGACCTAATATTATACTGAATTAATATTCTGTCTATAAATTTCTAACATACAACTCGAATTCAGCATGCTTCAAGAAGTTTTTTTTTTTTTTTTTAATTTGTTTCAGCTTATTCATTTTTGATAATATATCTATTGAAAATTAAAGATTTACAATTCTTATCCAAACTCAAAGTTATGGAAACAGATAAAGTCGCAGTTATTGCATTTTATGTCAACAAGATAATTTTAGCTCAGGGATCTATAGAACAAATAAAAGCTTACGTATCAAATAAAAAAAAAAATCTATGGTAGAATTGTATTTACGCTTGCACATTATCTTACAAAATATTCAAAACAATTCGATAGCGTTTCTTTTCGTTTCACGGATGAAGTAGATATTTTACTTCCGAATGGTACACTGACGGGAATAATAGGAATGGTAAATCGATCAGAAATTGATAATGCCGTTCAACCATTTATTATGAACGAAGTAAGCACAAACATAGTGGATTTCTCTTACCCGTACAAGCTTAATTTTTATACATTTGTAACACGAAAACCAGAATATAAACCACAAATTTTTGGCATTTTGCAAACATTTTCATTGCCGCTTTGGATAGCTATCATCTCAATATTAATGGCGATATCTTTGGTATATTACGCCACCTTGAAAAGAAGATATTCATTTGATAAAATTTTACTTCACTCTTTTGCAATATTGTTAAGGCAGAGTTCTATTTTAAAACCATCATCAATGATAGAAAACTTGGTCGTTTTTTCGTGGGTTGTAGGAGCAATCTATCTTTGTCTGGCTTATGATTCCGTATTCCTGTCTTTTCTTTCATTCCCCCCAATCAATCAAATTAAAGACGTGCCACAGTTGGCCAAGGCTGTAAAAGAAGGACTCTATCACTGTATAACGGCTACACGATCACCTCTTTTTGAACTGTTATTAAAATCCAAAAATGAAAATTTAAGAATAATTGGACGAGACCTTAACACGAATAACTTAAGTAACGAAAATACTTTTCAAGATTTTTTTCACGATAGAACCAAACTAGATCTCGCTTTTCTAGTAGTTTCAGATGTCGTTGATATATTGACTGTAGGGGAAAAATTCGTCTCTGAGGAACCTTTTTTTGAAAGCATGGCTGCAATGCCTGTCCGAAAATAATTTTGTTGCAAAAAACTGATAGAAAAATTTGTTCATAGATTTATGACTTCGGGGTTGTATTTCAAGTACGAGAATGATGTAGCATTTTTAATGCGTATGCCACGGCTACTGAAATACGAGGAAAAAGACACCAGTAAAAGAAAATAAACCCTTACAGATGTTGCTCCTGCGTTTATATTTTTAATATTTGGACACATAATTTCTTTCTTAGTTATGATCACAGAAATATTGTCAAATCGTTTGAAGAAAAACAACGAAAAAAAAAGAAAGATAATCGTATGCAAAGCAGATTTTAGGTAATTAGCTTTGAAAATTGAATTGTATAATTACTCTATTTTTATATTATTAAATCTTATCAGATTTTGCAAATCTTGTATGAAAATAATACGAAAATTTCGTACAATTAGCATTGTACTGTATAGCACTATGTATTTTACTCTGAGAATATATCATTGCATAAACTTTTTTTAAAAATGTATGAGATTTATGTAATGGAGATTTTGTTTATTAATTATGAATCAAAATACACATTTATCTTATGGTATGAAATTAGTCTGAAAAGATTTTAAAGAAAAAGTACACATCTGAGTACGTGTAACGCGTTTTAAATACCCCCTCCCCTGGCATTATTTCATCGGAAACTTTATTGCTTCCTTTGGAGCTGCTGGACAGGAGATAAATCCGCCATATGAACAGTGGACGACAACAAAGTCCATCATTTTCCTCTCAATCTTTTCTCTTGTATTTCATGAATTCGGGAAGCGGAGAGGGGGAGGGGAGGAAGGGGCTTCACATATATTTAATGAGATTGCAGAACTTCCGTTGCTAAGTGTGTAAGAGACATCTGAATTGTATTAATGTTATCTTTAATGAATATTATTCTTTGATAAATTAATGTATGGCACGTAAAAAATATTACAAACTCTAACACATAACTACTTATTATTGTTAAAAAAAAAACATGTTTTTGTAATTACTTGCATTCTAATTAATAAAAATTTAAATGTTGAATTGTTTCGTTTTATTGTGCATTTAAATTTAAGAAAGATATATATATATATATTACATTTCGAACAATTTAAATGCGTTAAAATGCTAAGTGTGTTATGCTGAATAAAATAGGTGCAAGTAAATTTGTCGATAAAATTGTCATATACGCTATTTTATATATTTATTAACGAATTACTTATAGTATTAGCTCTAAAGCTAATGCATGGAAATTGAAAATTTGAAAATACTTTCATTATCCGTTATAGCAATAACCAGGAGTGGAAACAGCCACAAAAGAAAAAGAAAAGAGAACAAATTATCTAGCTTTTTAGGTGCGTTCGTAATTATATAAATACGTAGCACATATAGTCGTCGTCTGGTCCGTCCGTCTGTCCGTATATAACAGCGCAAAAACTGCCCAACCAAATGGTTTGAAATTTAATATACAGGGTCATTCATAATTCCCTCCGGGGTTTCGAAACGTTATAGTAAAAAAACGAAGACGAATATGAAAAAAAGAAACATATGAAATTATTCCGAAAATATTCAAGTTTTACTTACATACATTACAGGTGTTCTATGTGTGAACCCTTGGTCACACGGCGTACATCCATGCGATAGTCCAGTTCCTGCCATACTCAGTTTCTTTAAATCTGAATCAGTGGTGTCAGTTCAACGGGCATTTCGTAATAAATATCGAAAGCAGGGACCAACCGACAAAACAATTCATGTGTGGTACCGGAAATTTAAAGAAACGGAGTATGGCAGGAACTGGACTATCGCATGGATGTATGCCGTGTGACCAAGGGTTCACACATAGAACACCTGTAATGTATGTAAGTAAAACTTGAATAGTTTCGGAATAATTTCATATGTTTCTTTTTTTCATATTCGTCTTCGTTTTTTTACTATAACGTTTCGAAACCCCGGAGTCAATTATGAATGACCCTGTATATTATCGTTGTAGAATTTTGTTGAGTAATTTCAAATTTTATGAAAATCGAATTAAAACTTAAAAAGATATTAATATAAGTTTTCTTTATTCTATTAAATCCTATGGTACGTAATCTATATAATAAAAGCGCAAGTCATGTGACTGAGGAAAACAAATACGGTCAAGCCACATCCTTTTTTTATATGCCAGGCGGCCATTTTTATTCAAAATTATTTTTACAAATAAAATTGCATAAAAGTTACATTTTAGAAAGATTGTTGAAAAAAAATGTTTGTGTGAGAGATGAGTCACACTAAAAAATGTATAGATTCTGGGATAACTTCAGTGGAAATTACGTTAACAGACGATTATCTCAAACCATTAGAGTAAATAAACACAGGAGTTCATTATGAGTCATAAAAATATTTAAACCATGGACGTAATCATCCGCAAAGCAAGATCTCCATGGTGAATTTTACAGTGCTGCCTGGTGTAGAAAAATAAATTAGCATTTGTAAATGTGGCATATGTAATAAGAAGAAAAAAAAGGCATGCTCATTTCGCTCATAGCAGACGATATTTCATTTCACTGAAATAATAAGGATGATTTTTTTACATAGTGAAACTAGTTATAAAACGAACGCACCTCCTATGTCACGTTTAACGTACAATTTCCAACTTGTTTTATTTTCTTTTAGATAATGAAAATATTTGTTTCAGAATGATTGCAAAATAATTATTAATATGCGAATAAAAACTTAAATAAAATAAATTAATAATTTATACTATCAATTAATAAATTTACCTGGACTAATTTGTGTAATTCCGAGATGTTCACTAGTTATTTTGCTCTGTTGAAACGTCTCTAGAAATATTGTTTTCATTATCACAAGTGCTTTAAGTTTTATCAGGTTTATACTTTTTTCTGTACTTTGGGTGCAATTTAATAGCCGTTTCTGTTTTCCTTTTCCGGAATTATAAATGCACGTTAAACTGTTTTGTATTTTTTTTTCTTTAGGACAATTTATATGATAAAAAATTAAATTAATTAAATTAATAAAAAAAAATAATGATAAAGCGAAAATAACGCATTTGTGGAAAATTGGGAGCTCTGAACATTCTAACATGTGTTTATGTTGACATTGTTGTGTGTAACATGAACTTACGACATTTTTTAATAAATTTTCTCACAAGTTTCAATATAAAAGATCCTGGGAAAAAAGAAATGTTGCTCACAAAATCCAGTTACATGAAGCAAGAAGTATCTTTAAATAACTTCAATACTGCATGTAAAAGATTATGGAATTTAGATTATGTTTTAAAAAAAATTACGTGACATTTTATGGACAATCATTTACGATAACAACATAAAATAAATCCATGTTTTAGTAATTTTCAACTTATTAAATATTCTCTTTATGTATTTTTCCCATATGCTTTTTCCCAGTATTAAAGAGAAATTTTAATTTAGAAACTAAAAAAAATACTTTTCGGTTACTGAAAAGCATGTTTTTTCGTTAAAGCACTTTATGAGTTTAGCTGTATCAGATCAATATTAATGGTGCAGAACAAATAATAATAATAATAAAAACAAAATCCAAAAAGCAAATACTCAGATTTTTGACAATGTATTTCCCTACATCATTTGCATAAGTATCATTGAGGAATTTATTTTCTGCAGTGAAAATTTATTGCAGTGAAACCTGGAGCTTAGTGAACGTATTACCACGGGCTTGTCAGTGAGAGAGTTAACAAAATGCTCATGAGCTTCGAAATTCCATTTGGTATTTTAAATCATTCTTGAAAATAAATTTTCCTTAACACTTTGACCACCGGCAATATTGTACGAAAGCAATGGAAAAACGAAGCAGTAAATCATGTACTTGCTTGTAAAAGAAATTTCATAATAGGCTTTGCAAATAAAATCTAGTTAAAACAAACGTAAAAATAAATAAATAAATAAATATTGGACATCCTTGTTTTTCTTCACATTTATTTTAACAAAGCATATGTTTACAATATATTATTATTATATAGATTACAAGAACTTAAGTTAGGGACGCCACAAATCTCGATGGAACAAGAGTATGGAGTATATGTGCGAGATGAGACAAACATTTCCTCATAAATATGGCCGGACAAGGCGAAGAGTTTGAACACCCCTGCTTCAAAGCCAAAGTTTGAGAAAAATCCTGTGACGTGTCATATTTATTTGCATAATACCGAAATGTATGTGATTCGCATGCCAAATGAGCGTTGAGTGGAGTCGGTGTGCTTGTTAAACGATATTGCATAATCCGCATCCTCTACTTATTTTGTTACGAAAGTTGTAAGGATAGCCTACACCAACCAGGACTTGAACTGGTGTCCTCTCATATTTTAATCACGCACGAGACCACTGTGCCAAGGGATGTTCTGGAGTGTAACCTTTTCTCTTTTTTTCCGAGTTATGTCACTTTACAAATTTGGGAGTTACGAACACAGTAAATATGCATTTTACGCCTTCTATTTTTAACATTACTTTACGGAAGGTGTCTTCTCTTTCTAAATGGATGCTGCTGAACAACTTTGTAACTGACTCTTTTCCCGTATCTCGTACCGTTTTTTAAATAAGAGCGCTAATTTCAAATTTAGCCGCCAGGTGGCGCTGTAAGCTATTTCCTTGCGTAGCGCATGGCAACTTTACTATACCTAGACCCCACTTTTATGACTATAGCTCTTGCCTTTCAGTAATTATTGGGGTGATAACGGACTTTAGCGGGCACACTGTATATATATTATATATTCATCGAATGCTATTAATACTTTTTGACGTCATATATTGAAATATCGATACTTTTTCAACCTTAAAATTTACGCTTTCATTCAATCCGATATATATTTCCTAAAATTTTGCAGTAAATACTCGGTAACTGGCCACCCTTATAAATGTAGGGTTTTTTCATTTTAATATAATTATTTCATAATAGATATGGTCTAAAATCTCGATAACTCGTCATCCTTATAAATCAATATCTTTTGCAATGAAATATCATAAATGAGTTGTACATATGTGTTAAAAATTCGACAACTCGAAAACACCTACATTGTATTTATATTAATCGAATTTCCTAAATATTTTGATGTTATATGCTTAAAAACCTCGATGTTTTCTTACCATCATAAAACTTAGCTGTCATTCAAGCAAATACTTGTAACTCCGTATGAATTTGCACTGATACCTCGATAACTCGTCAACTTCATAAATCTTTTTTTATCCAATCGAATGGTATTAATTTATTATATGTATGCATATAAAAGTTTGATAACTTGTCACTTTCATAAATTAGTGTTTTTATTCATTGAATATCATTTATACATTTATATACACTAGAACTTCTATAATTTGTCTATTTTTTAAATTTGTTTCTGTACAATCGTCTACTATGATTTATGAAAATGGCGGGTTACCGAGATTTATCTGAAATAAATACGGAATTATTAACATTAGACTCAATGAAATCGTGTTTTAATGAGGGTGGCGAGTTTCACTGTACATAATTAAAATAAAAATAGCATTCTAAAAATATAAACATTGTTTTTGAGATGAGGAATATCGAGATTTTAGAAGGTGTTCTCCAAAAAATATTTTATCTGCGAAACTATTTAGAAACTCATTTGTACGCAAAATTACAGGCATGACTATTAAAGTAACTTGGATACGAATAATCCTTTTTTGCATTTTTCGACAAATGACACATTTTAAGTAATAAGCGATTGCTGTCTCATAACGACATTTATCGTGTTGTCACGTCCAGAGATTCGATTCAAAAGACCAAATTTGAAAGGATGTTTTGAAAAAACTTCTGTCTTCATCGAAAAAAAATGGAAAACTATTCGGTTAGTCCAGAGGAAATGTACATGTTATCTTGCAAAAGGTCGGGAAGAAGATTTATTTCCCCGACTTGTATATAATGATGCCAACATGTAAAAACCGAATTATCCAACAAAATTTCCTAAGGGAGAATTTTCTGAGGGCAAAAAACAACAAAATTTTGGGACATTTTTTGTTGTTTTTTAAATATTTCGAGACCCGTTGTTGTAGCGTATTATTTCTTAATTACAATCTTAAAGAAGATAAAATTCTCTACAACTTTCATATTTACAACTTTTTTATACACTCAATAAACAGACATATTTTATATTCAATAAATCTATATAATTTAACAAGTAGGGGAGAGTGTGAATGAATAAGACAATTTTCATATTTAGACATGTGCTAATAAGTTACTAAATACTGAAATATTCTTTTAAAAAATACTTTAAAATTAACAATTGTGCATACTTAAAGTTGCTTTAAGTATGACAATTGTTAATTTTAAAGTATTGTTTAAAAGAATATTCCAGTATTTAGTAACTTATTAGCACGACAGTTTCAATAAAAGAAATCGCGTTTAATTTTAATATTATTTTTATACTGCATACATACTATTCATTTTATTCTGTAAACAGTTTATTCTACAGTACAATGGTACATTTTATTTACCAATTATTAATGACATATGTTTTAATGTTTTACTGTTTAAAGTATAACAAGCATTGGATTGTAGTTCCATATAAAAGGGAGACTCAAAAGATAAATATATATTATGCAACAAATATTTTTTACCTTATAAAATATCTACAATAAAAATGACAACAGATTATTTCATTAACTAATATTATGTATGTATATCTCTTGTAAAATTTAAAAATTATAACAAATAAAATATTTGAGATCACTATTTTCATAAAAATGAGCAAAATATTAGTTTTAGTAAATATTATCAATATTTTTTCACTTATATTATGCAAATATATCAAGAGATTATAACATTTTAACGTTCAAAAATATATAATTTTAAGATTTTATCTATTAAATGTTTTAAATCTCAAACAGAGAAACTTACTTTTGGTTGTTGAAAAATACGCTTTGTGGAGTATTCTATTCTTCTGTAATATGTACTGATTTGAAACTATATCTGTTAAATGATCTCAGTGCTACCATTTATCAAATGGAATACTAAGTTATTTTTTATTATAGATCATATAAACATTTTTTCTACATTCATCCCTATATCATTCAAGTCCACTTTCCCAAGGTACGCAATATGACTGCATAAGTTAAATAAATGACAAAATGTATTTTAATAATAATAATTTCTACAGGATATTTAATAATACTTTTGTGTCTTTGATGGGAGGATATATCAGGATCATGTTCCTTTAGAGCAGCGGTTCCCAAACATTTAGACCGACGTACCACTAAATAGTAAGTTCATACTTCAGCGTACCCCTAGGTAACAAACGTAAAGCTAATATAGAAAATTCTCTAAAAAAGAACCTGCCTAAAACTAAATATATCTTCGGTCTTTTGTTTCCGTCATAGCAGGTTTTATTGTACTTAAAAATGAATGATTACATTACTAAATTGGTACTAAGATTGACTGCTTCATAATAACCTTCAAGTAAAAAGTATTATCACCATTAAATTTTAATAATGCATATAGTATCAAAATACAGTGTTTTGTTGTAGGAAAAAAGCCACAATACTTAATGACATATTGGCACACACTGATTCATATACTGGTATTGTAATACGATGCATTGTATATTTTATTCCATGTACCAGTACCGGCCTTCTGCGTACCAGTAGCCAGAGCTTCACGTACCATAGTTTGTAACAACCTCTGCACATTGTATTTTTTTCTTTTTCCCAGGCAGTTGTTTGTCGTCCGATCCCTCCTCCCCATACCCACTCTCTCTATAACAAGCATGTAAATTGGAAAAATAGTCTCATTTTTGAAAGGCCGTACTGCACTTACGAAATAGGGTGTACAAATGAAAGATACTTTACTGCTATCAATATGTAGAAATTGGCAGCCGTGATTGAATCCGTGCGGAACATTTGAAACATCGGGACAAAACTACGTTTTCACGGTTTTTAAGAAAAAAAGAGAAAAATGTCTTATTTTTGAAATGCCGTACAGCGTTTGCTATTGAGTGTATAAAAAAGTTTTAGATATAAAAGTTGTAGAGAATTTTGTTTTCTTTAACATCATAATTAACAAATACTACGCTACAATAACGGGTTTCGAGATATTTAAAAAACAACATAAAAAGTCCCAAAATTTTGTTGTTTTTTGACCACAGAAAATTCTCCCTTGGGAAATTTTGTTGGATAATTCGGTTTTTACATGCTGACCTCAGTATATACAAGTCAAAAAAAAAAATCTTCTACCCGACCTTTTGCGAGGTAACACATTTTTTTGGTACATTTCAACCATGACCAAGTTTTATAGATTCTGAATAACAGCATTTTCCATTCTCAAGCGTTTACAAAAAAAAAGAATTTAGAAATGTGTTAGATAGTAGCCAGTTTAGACTTGAGCCCAGCCTTAATAATATTGAACCGGATAAAATCGCATATGTATCAGAGCTGGAAGATAAATAATTGAAGTTTTAGTGTATATATATATATATATATATATATATACATATATATATAATACATACCTGTGATGTCAACAAATACCTTCACCCCATTAACTTTGCAGCACGAACTATTGAACAGAATGATAAACAGACTTTTAGAAAAAAAACTGAGTGAATATTGATTCGTGATATGTTAAAAGAGAAAGTAAACGCACTTCTGCAATTTGTTATTTTTATTTATTATCAGTGAGGATGACTTATAGTTCATAAACTAAATTAGTTCAGTCTCCTAGTTATTGCGATATCTTTATGAATTTTCGAGATATTCAACTGCTCGTTTATACTAGTTGCTCTATAACGTTGTCTTCTTAAAACTTTTCGGTCAAGTTCGCGCATGCGAAGTTAACAAGTATTTGATACAACTATTCATATTTCATTAAATATATAATAAAATTATATTCTCATTATGAATTGTTTTGTTTCTACTATTTTTTGACAAATTTAAAATCCCTGAATGCTATAAAAAACATGCAAAACTTTCTTTCACTTTTTAAAGAAATCATCATATCTCCATGAATATGGATGATATTATTATGAACTTAAATGCTGTACACTATGTACATAGTCACAGGCTCCAGCGACATATCATTTCGTGCATTTTATTTTCAGGCTGAATACAAATATTTTTTTTTCTTCAATTTGTTTTTGGACCCCTAATTGATCTCGTGATCAAATCTTCATTGTAAAATGTGAGGTCAAACATTTTCTTTATATTCTCGAAGTTCAAAAAGAAGTCGTCAATTTCTTTAGATATTATAATATTGAAAGTGTCCGAGGATTTTTGGTTATATAGTATATATCTTAAACGAAAAATACATATTATTAAAAATTTTGATTATTTAACCGTGGATTAGCTTGTACTTTAAAAATTCGGACTTCACTAAAACCTACACTGAGAAAAATTACACTTTCAAATCTGAGTAAACCGATTTTTTCATTTTGTTCCAAATAGGACAACCCAATGCTTCCAATTCTGAAATACCGGAAATACTCAGAATATTGAAACATGGACATACTCAAAACTGCGCACAAAGAGGTCAGTTCATACTCATTTTTGAAACATGGACATACTCAAAACTGAGCACGTAAGGTCAGTTCATACTCTTTTTTAGCACTTTCCAACCAAGTTGAAAAGTGCTTATGACTTCGGTTTGTCTGGCCGTCTGCCGTCTGCCGTATGGCCGTCTGGCCATGCTCTAACTCCCGTAAATATGCTCGGATTGCTCTGCAATTTTTATATGTTATTGTCATTATGTCTAGCATGTTCCCTATTTCAACGGAAGTGTGTAGCACTTATAGTTTTTTTACAGGGACACTCAAAAGAATTCCGTTACATTGCGGTCTATGGGGGAAAAATCATTTGCGGTTTATTTAAGTAATGTTTCACTATTTTAAACGCATCGAAATTTATATATATCACTATGGTGCATTAGAAGAAGCTTAATATGGAATAGGGTGTGCATAGCACTTATAATTACTTTACAGGGACAGTCAAAACAATACCGTTACATTACGTCTAGGGAGAAAAATCGTCTGCGGTTTATTTAAATAATATTTCACTATTTTAAACGCATTTAAATTGATATATATTACTAAGGTGCATTACAAAAGGATTTCTACAGAATAGTGTGTGTATAGCAGTCATCGTTCATTTACTGGGGCACACAAAAGAATTCTCTACTGTCTGTTAACAATCATTCCTGGAAGTGCGTTTTAAGTTACTGAACGCGATTTTAATTTTAACTCGCTTTTTGCCTATTACGTGGTGTGTATAAAATCTGTAGATCCTATGCAGGGCAGCACAAAAGTTCACGAACACATTTCCGTTTATTGACAGAAACTCCAGAAGGATAATTTTAAACTGTGCTACGCGTTTCCTAACTAAACTAAAATTTAGCTAAATCTATAGATAAATTTAGCTAAATTTATAGCTTTAATGTATAGATCGTATACAGGGCTGAATAAAAGTATTCGGATATTTTTCCGAATATTGTATCTGTTGGAAATTCCTGAAAATACGTTTTTAAATATGTTATGCGTTTTCCAAATTGTTTACTTAGATGTTATCTTTTAGCTTATTAAACGGTATGTTTTGTAAAATTATTTTGGAAGCGTTGGGAAGTTTTACATAATCTATGCTTGACGCATGATTTTTCGTTCTTGTTGAAACATGGGCACACTCAAAACTGATTAGACTCAGTTCAAACTGATTTTTGAAACATTGAATTACTTAAAACTGAGCACATAGAAGTCAGTTCATACTCATTTTTGAAACATGGACATACTCAAAAAATGATTAGAATCAGTTCAAGCTCATATTTGAAACATGGAAATGCACAAAACTGAGCACATAGAAGTCAGTTCATAGTCATTTTTGAAACATGGACATACTCAAATAGGAGCACATTATGTTTTAATTCTTGAGTGTGTGCATTTTTTCAGAAATGAGTATATGCATGTTTCAAACTTGAGTCATTTTGATTCGGAGCCATTTTGACTATGCGACATACTCAGATTTGGGTATTTTTCGCTCAATTTTGAAAATGTTGTTTTTAGAGTGTAATAAGAAAATGTTTTGAAATTGGAGAATATGGCATAATCGGAGTGTCTTATAATTTCTGGCAATGATGTTTTTTCAACAAACGAAAATAATAGCTACTCTGTTGCTAAAAACGGAGAATATATATAGTTCCCATTTCCAAAAATTCGTTATTTAAAATTATTCTTTTAGGTAGATTTCGTAAGAAATACTACCTATTTCATTCTCCCTTAAGTTGGAATTTTTGAAAAAGTTTTGCAGATCTACACCGATCATGACTCCCAGAACACAAAACCACCCCCAGTTAAAAAATTTATATCTATCTATCTATGTCACTTTTTTATGGACACGATAACTCCCATAATTCTGCACAAATCTCTTCCAAACTGATACATAAAATCAAGGGGCATAAAATCTCGGTCAAATTCGTTAATGGGCAAAATTGAACCAATGGGTGGGGAGGAAATGGGGGGCTTTTCGTGAAAACAGAAAATCCCCCATAATTTCTTAATTATGATACGTATCGAATCCGTTTTACTTCTAGGAAAAGGGCCGAAAATTTATGTACGACAGATTTTTTATATAAAAATTGGCCCCTAGTGGGGGGAGGGAGGGGTGGTTTTAGAAGTAATAAATTCATAACTTTGTCAATTCAAAAGATATCAAATACGCTTAAATTTATTATAAATCCTCTTAATATTATCTAAAATTTTTATACTGACAAGTTTTTTATTGGACCAACCCTTATAGCAAAAAAAAAAAATAATAATAATAATAATAATTTTAAAAAAATATCCCTGCCGGATCCTCCTCCGAACAAGTTAGGTTTCGGAGTGGGCGTTTCCAAATGCCGCATCATGGCAAAAAGATAATTTCTACCGCAATTCTCAACAAACAAGCGCCCCACGGTCTGCGTCTTCGAAATCTACCTGTGCCTGTAGGCCGAGCCGTCAGGGATTTTTTTTATAAATATCAGATGATCCAACCCGTGCTTCCCGGATTACAGAGCATACTGCCAGGTGCATAAAAGAAAAGTAAAAACCATTTTCTTTTCTTTTAAATCCTAATAGATTTTTCATATTTAAGTTATTTTAACAGATACAAATTTTTATAATATTCATGTTTAAAAATTATCTTTAAAATCATAAGAATTGAGTGAGTTGAGACGCAGTTTCGAAAGAAATTGCATTTTTTTTTCTTTTTTGTTGCAAAAAATAACAGATTGTAATGTTTAGAAATAATTAAATTTGTGGAAAATTAGAAAAGGTTTGTGCAGTTCGTTGCGACAGCGGATCTGACGTCAGCATTAATTGCGGTTTTACTTTATAATATAGATAATCAATACAAGTTGAAATTTTTCCAACTGAGATTTCCTTATCAATCAGTGTGATTGTATTAAAATTATTAAGTAGATTATCCGGATTTGTTTATGATAGCAACCCAATAATTTGAAATAAAATTATTCACAAAAAGGAATATTTGACATTTCACTGTCAGCAGCTTACAATTCATTAATTGATTTTATTTCATATCAGACCACTCTTGACATATTCCACATTAACAACTCATTTTAACTGTTTAAATGATGTGTTTTGTTTTATCATTAGGCAATGTTTACCCCTTCATCAATAGGTAACGTTTTAGTTATAATAAAGACTATTATTCAAATTTCAGTGTTTCTCCAAAAAACAGATGGTAAATGCAGAATCACAAAAATACGTTTGCGAAATCAAAATAAGTATAATGCCAAGCAAAACGATAATATAACACGTGAGTATTGGCGCATTTACTGACGTTAAAAATAAGTATTATGTTTTAGTAAAAATGTTATAATTTATTTACATAACACAGTTTTCCCATTAAACAGGTTATATGCCTAGAATTCTATGAAAACCTCGCTTATGATGTGAAAATAAATATGTGTTTAATTAGCTCGATTACTTAATATGTGTGTATTGGCGAATATACTAACGCAAATTAAACATTTTGTTTCCGTTGTCAATAATCATTGCTGTAGTTTTTAATTATTTTATTTTATCACTTGAAAAAAAAGTTTTATAATGATGTAAAATAATGAAAAAAATGTTTTATAATGTTTTAGTTGTTATTGCTGTTACACATTTTGATGTGCATTATTTATACCTACTAACAACAAGCAGTTTGGTCAAAGACAAACATGCTCTGAAAAAAAAAAATATTTTCTTTAAATTGGAAGAAACAACAACACAATTAAAGAAGATAAAAGTAATAAACGAATCTAAAACATTAATAAAATATTTTAATTTGGATTTTACTGTCTAGATTTCAGATGTGAACTAAAATATGTAAATTTATTTGAAAACTGCTAAATTGAACACCAAAAATCCGAAAAATACTGTCTCCTTTGAACAGGCTTTTATTGTCAAGAACACGTTTGAAGAAATTAAAACTAATAAACTGGTAAATTACAAGCTGAAGCATAAAAATTTAGTTTTAATTAAAAATTTTTTTGTTGATTCATGCGTGCATAATTCTTCTTTTACAATACTGAAAGTATGGGTAACTAGAATGCAGTGAGTACATATGGGATTTTTGCAATATGAAGCGATATTTAGCAAATAATACATGAAATTAACATATTATTAATATAATGAAATATATAGATTTGTTCTAACGATGTGCTATTTTCGTTATATAATTGGATTTTTAATTCAATACTTAAGAAATAAAATTAAACTTTGATTATTTTTTGTATTCATATTTAGACTGAATATGTTATTGCGTTTTAAACTATACACACACACTGCTGGTTCTTAACTAAAAACACTTAACTAAAACTAATGGACTGTATAAAAGCGGATTTATTCACATAACAAACAACAAAAAGCGAGCCATCACACGGCTTATTCTATAACATTCTTTTCACATTCCAAAAAACAAGAAGCAAAACAGAACACTGAGTGTTGCCAAACGTGGAAAGTAAGAAAAAGAAACTTACATAAATTTGGAGGCCGTGAAACCTAGGAGCATGCATCTTTACCTAGCTGCAGACGATACTTACATAAACAGAATATCATACTAAAATTATATTCTGATTACAATTGCTAACATACTGCTGACATATAGAAGGGTCCAAGAAATTATTTTTTATTCTACAGTTGTTACAACTTATTCTTAATCAATTAAAACAACAAACTGTTTTTAATTTATTTTTGATAATATATTTATTGATAATAAAAGACATACAAATTGTATTCAGAACTCAAAATTATGGAAACAAATTTATTTAGCAGAAGTATAAACAAATGACTGTAAATCTAAATGTTATTTCAGTGTTGTTGTGGAGTATTTTTCATTGTGATGAATCATTCTAAAGATTGAGAACATTCTTAAACTATTTCATTTTCAATATTTGAATTAACACTGAAGTCAGTTGGATACGAAGTTATTCTTAAGTATTGAAAGTTATGATGTAGTTGGTGGGGTTTCTTTTAAGCATAATCATCTATAAATGAGCATAAGATTTTTAAAAATATTGAATGACAAGTAGATAATTATTCGTCAAAAAAGTATCACAAAACAGACTGTTACATTTTAAGAATGCAGTTAAAAAGAGGAAACTGTTTAAATTACGGGATACTTAACATAAATCCGCTTAAAAGAATAACTTGACAGGTGTAGATATTCTACGAGTAAATATTTTTTAAATCTAAATTTCAGTACAAAATAACATATATAACAAATGAAATAATTTTAAACTTATTGATTCCATTAGAAACAGTTTGTTTTATTATATTTTCGTATAAGTCAAAATAGAAATAAATGTAGAATAACAATTTGTTAATTTATCTTGAATGTACATAATGACAAATATGCTACGAAACGTCCTTTATAAAGGAAAAAAAACAAGGCACGAATAAAGATAACAAAAGTGAAAAATTAATCCGAAAACTTAAAAAATCAAAAATCCAAATATTGTGATCTATATTATGTTGGATTTAACTGTCAAGAGAAAAGATGTGAACTTAAACATGTACTGTATTTGAAAAATGCTAAATTGAAAAATTATTTTCTGAAAAATATTGTTTTCTTGAAACCGGCTTTTATTGACAAGAATACATCAGAAATAATTAAAACGGACAAATTGGAAAATTAAAAGCTTAAATGATTGGTAACAGCTGAAAAGTAATATTTAGATTTAATCAAAAATTTGATTGTAATTGATTCATGCACCTATAAGTCGTCTTTTATTAAACTGACCTCATACAAAAATCTAGAATACAGTAAGTTCAGATGTGATTTTTGCAATGAAATAGAAAGTGATTTTTAGTAAAGGAATTTCGTGAAATAAACATATTATAAATATGTTATTATAAATATGTTACGTTCTACATAGTATAATGCAAAAAATAGAACTGCTCTAATGATGAAGTATTTTTGGTATTTTATTTGATTCTTAATTCAGTATTGAAGAAATAATTAAACGTTGTTTGTTTTCAATGATTTATATTTAGGCTCCATATCCAAGCACAATTAATATTATTAATATCTAAGAAACTATTCATATTTAAAATGATTCAAGAAATATTTTTTTATTTTAAAGTTGTTGCAGCTTGTTCATAATTTATAAAGATATCAAATGTTGTTAATTTACTTTTGATAATATATCCCTTGAAAATTAAAGGTATTCAAAACTGAAAATAATGGAAACAAATAAAGTCGCAATTATTAGATTTTATGTTCAAAAGCATATTTTACAGAGATTTCACGAAAGAATAAATACTTATTTATTACATAAAATGAATACAGATGGTAGAATTCTATTTATGCTTGCCGATTATCTTACAAAATATTCGAAAAAATTCGCATGAGTTGAATTTTACATCACAGATCAAGTAAATAAAGAATTCCCGAATGGTACATGGACGGGAATAATGGGGAAGGTAAATCGATCAGAAATTGCTATTGGCGTTCAACAAATTATTATGGACGAAGAAAGCACAGAGATAGTGGATTTCTCTTACCCGTATAGACTTTATTCTACTACATTTGTGACTCGAAAAACAGAATACAAACCACAGATTTTTGGCATTTTACAATCATTTTCATTGCCGCTTTGGATAGCTGTCATCTCAATTTTAATCGCGTTGTCTTTTGTATATTACGTCACCTTGAAAAAAGTATTCATTTGATAAAATTTTACTTAACGTTTTTGCGATTTTGTTAAGGCAGAGTTCTATTTTAAAACCGTCATCAATGATGGAAAACTTGCTCGTCTTTTCGTGGGTTGTAGGAGCAATGTTTCTTTGTCTGGCTTTCGATTCTGTATTTCTCTCTTTCCTTACATTTCCCCCTATAACTCAAATTAAAGACGGGGCACAACTGGCCAAAGCTGTAAAAGAAGGACATTATCACTGCATAGCGGCTCGACAATGAGCTATTTTAGAGCTGTTATTACAATCAGAACTCGAAAATTTAAGAATAATTGGACAAGACATTAAGACGAATAACGTAAGTAGCACGAATACTTTCAAGATTTTCTTAACGATAGAATCAAGCAAGATCTGGCTTTACTAGTAGATATAGATGTCCTTGATGTTTTCAATGCAGGGAAAAAATTCGTCTCTGAGGATCGTTTCCTTGAAGGCATGGCTGCAACGACTGTTCGAAAAGACTTTTGTTGCAAAAAATTGGTGGGAAAATTTGCTCATAGAGTTATGGCTTCTGGTTTGTATTTAAAGTATCAGAATGATGGATCATTCTTTTTTTAGTATGTCACGTCAACTGAAATACGAGGAAAAAGACACCAGTAAAAGAAAATTAACCCTTACAGATGTTGCTCCTGCGTTTATATTTTTTATATTTGGACCCACCATTTCTTTCTTAGTTCTTATGGTTAAAATATTATCAAATCGTAAGAAGAAAGTGAATCTTTTGAAGAAAAATAAAAAAAAAAGAAGAATGAGAATTTCATATAAAGAAGATTCTATATAAATGCCTTTGAAAATTTAATTATAATTACTCTATTCTTATATTACCAGATCTTATTACATTTTGCAAAAGTTGTATGAAAACAGCACGAATATATCATATAATTACCATTGTACTGAATAAAACTATGTGTTTTACTCTGAAAATATCGTATTTCATTAGATTTTTAATATTATATGACACTATTATATAACGAAGATTTTGTATGATTAGTCCTGCCCCAAATTACATTGAATATATCAATTTTTAGATAAATTTTTCATACCACTAGCATCATTTTCACACCCCTCGAGTTGTGGTAAAGCAAGAGCCGACGTGGTAGCTCGACATATGGCCTAGTGACCGTCTCCCCCTATGGGGTTTCGTGAACGAAGTCGTCGGGGGTTCCTCGGCGGTTCATCAAGGTTCCGTCTCTGCGGAAGTTTCCTCCAAGTGTGAGGTTACTATCGTAGCGACCTAGGTCATCAACCTTGGTAAAATGACCTGGAGATCCGCAGTGGGGAGCGGCCCCAAGCGGATCGCAGCGCCGGGGCGAGACAAAGCCCCTGGTGCGTTAAAATCCCTTCAGAGGCTTGGGCGCGATGGTCGTATTCGTGACGACGGCGGCCCCCGTGGGATCCTGGCGGCGCAGGCTAGTTTTATACCACTAGCATCACTATGAGGATATCACAGAAATCATTGCAATGCGTCGAATAATCACAACATCTCGAAAATATTTGTCAGGATGAGTACAATGTAATAAAATTTTCAAAAGATTTCGTGGAGCTATGCTAAATTCTTTCTCCTTTCTCTGCAATATGTGCAATTTTAGTAAAGTGAGAGTCACACAAATAGACAGACACACAATTGGACAAACGTAACTATAATAATTGGACAAATTAAACACAAATGTCCAATTATTAACAATAATAATTGGACAAAAAAGAGTCTAATATCATACGTCTCGCATAAAATTTATTAAGTATAATTTATATTATAATTTTTTTAGTATTAAAAAAATCTAATTACAAAGTCAAAAATAAATACAGTTAAACATGGAATTTTCCAATAAAATCGAAAATGATTTTTAGCAAAGGAATTTAAAGAAATAAACATATTTATAGTGTAGTTTATATCCATCAATATTCTGCATGTAACTTCTAACACACGATTCAGAATTAGAATGCTTCAGAAAATATATATTTTTTTTATTTTAAAGTTAATGCAGTTTATTCATAAATTATAAATACATCAGATAGTTTTATTTTTTTATAATATATATATTGAAATTTAAAGGCTTACAATTCTCATTCTAAACTCAAAATTATGGAAACAATAAAAGACGCAGTTATCCGATTTTACGCTGGCCCACAGGGATCTAATGAATAAATAAAAGCTTACATATTAAATAAAACCAATATCTAGGTAGAATACTATTTACGCTTTCAGATTATCTTACAAAATATACAAAAAAAAATTAACAGAGTTCGTTATCTCATCACAGATGAGATAAATTCTATATTTCCGAATGATACTGTGTCGGGAATAATAGGTAGGTAAATCGATCAGAAATTGATATTGGCGTTTAACCAGTTTCTATGAACGAAGTAACCACAGAGATAGTGGATTTCTCTTACACGTATAAACTTTATTCTACTACATTTGTGACTCGAAAAGCAAAACATAAACCACAGATTTTTGGCATTTTCCAAACATTTTCATTGCCGCTTTGGATAGCTATCATCTCGGTTTTAATTGCCATGTCTTTGGTATATTACGTCACCTTGAAAAGAAGGTATTCATTTGATAAAATTTTACTTCACACTTTCGCGGTTTTGTTAAAGCAGAGTTCTATACTAATACCATCATCAATGATAGAAAACTTGCTCTTCTTTTCGTGGATTATAGGAGCAATGTTTCTGTGTCTGGCTTACGATTCTGTATTCCTGTCTTTTCTTGCATTCCCTCCTCTCACTCCAATTCAAGATGTGCCACAGTTGGCGAAGTCTGTTAAAAAAGGACACCATCAAAGCATGAAGTATTATGGGAATGTTATTAAAATGAAAAGATAAAAATTAAAAAATAATTGGACCAGACACTGAGAGGAATAACTTGAGTAACTTTTGGAGATTTCCTCAACGATAGAATCAAACAAGATCTCGCTTTTCTAGTAAATAGAGATGCTGTTAATATTTTGACTGTAGGAAAAAAATTCGTCTCTGAAGACCTTGAAAGCATGGCTGCAATGCCTGTTAGAAAAAAACATTTGCTGCCAAAAATTAGTGGAAAAATTCGCTGATAGATTTATGGCTTCGGGATTGTATGTCAAATATCATAGTGATAAAACATTTTTAATTAATATGCCACGTTTACTGAAATACGAGGAAATAAATAACAGTAGAAGAAAATTTACCCGATACAGATGTTGCTCCTGCGTTTATATTTTTAATATTTGGACACATCACTTCTTTCTTGGTTCTTATCGCAGAAATATTGTTAAATCGTATGAAGAAAAATAAAAAAAGAAGAATGAGAATCGCATAAGAAGAAGATTCTATGTAATTAGCTTTGAAAATTGAATTTCATTTACTCTATTCTTGTAGTTCACCAAAAAGCATTTTTATATGAAAAATATAATTTTTGTGTTCAAATAATGTTTTGAAATTTATAAAACGTAATACTTTTACATCAGCCACATGCTAAAGATTAACAAACCAACAAATTGACAAGATTTTGCTACTTACAACAGCCTATTTTGATTTTGATTATTACGCTGATTAAACACATATTTCGATTATATATTTGCTAAATTTGTGCTTTACTTATATTATTTTATTTATTTGTTTATTTATTAATTTATAAAAATTCGTTATGGAATATGAGGCGGAAACAAATGTTGATCTATTTATATAGTTTTAATTGACAAATAAAAACAGGTTAATGAAAACAGGTTAATATTCCGTAATCCAGTTTCACCGGATACAGAATTTTATAAACTTTCTGTTTTGCAAAACACTTAAAAAAAATAAAACATTATTAAACTGAGATGCAGTTTTCAAAGACATATTTTTGACAATATTTTTATATTATTTTATTGAGCCAAAAAATATTTTTTTATTATTCGATGGTGTAAAAGTTAAAATGTTCTTTAGAATTAATTAAACTTGCAAAAAATCAGCGTTGGGATAGACGGTATGACTTCAGCGTTAATTTCGGTTTTTACTTTATACTATAGATAATCAAAACGTGTTGTAATTTTTACCAAATGAATATAAGTTTTCTTCAGCAATCCGTATGATTATATTAAACTAATTAAATAAATTATCTATGTTTGTTTAGGATAGTAACTTAATAATTTGAAAAGAATTTTTTCACTTAAAGGAATATTTGATATTTCATAGTCGACAGTTTACAAATCAGAGATAGCTTTTATTTCATAGCTGATCAATCCCCGGATATGTCACAATAACAACTCGTTTGAGTTGTTTGGTGTCGCGTCAATTCATCTCGCACAATTCATCGCGGAACAATTCATCGCGCACAATTCGTCGCAGCGTCAATTCGTCGCAGCGTCAATTCATCGCGGCGACAATTCAACGCAGCGTCAAATCGTCGCAGCGTCAATTCATCGCGGCGACAATTCGTCGCATCGTCAATTCGTCGCGGCGTCAATTCGTCGCGACGTCAATTCGTCGCAGCGAAAATGTCTTTGAAGGCTATTATGATAAAAATAAGGATAATTTAGTAAAATTATTTAATGATAATTTGTTTTTTAGATATACAGAATTATAACTAACATTTTAAATGCAATTTCGGAGGAATTTTTTTTATAAGTGATTTTTTGGGGAATTTCCTTGTTGTGAACAGGAAAGTTTAATGAATAAGAGCAAGTCATTTCTTATTTAAATTAGAGATAGAATAAATATTGCTTTAGATAGTCGGAAAAATGGCGAAGGATTTAGGATAAAATCACCCAGATCAAGAAAAAATGACGAATACAAATGCTAGAAATTTTTTTAAAAAAATTATTAGTTGACATATGTGTACACATGGTACAACCCTCCCCCCTCCCTTATATTTGAAAGATTTAGGACGTAAAAAAAGTATTGAGAGACGTAAACATAAAATACTTTTTGTGATTGTGATTGAACTGATTGCTGCATGAATGCAATTTCTTTAAGTAGTATTTTGGTTTTATAAGTTTTTTCATTTATTTCATCTATGCTAATAAAAGGAAAGTGTTTATCTGGTCTGAGTTCTGTGTACGTGTGCGCGATGACAAGAGAAATCTACCGCACGTAGAAGTCTGAAAATTTGGGTGTGGATAGTCGAAGGCAGGTCCTACAGATCTGACGCTCAGATTTTTAATATTTTAAGAACCGGAGCCACTAGGGCCCTTTTAAGGTTTTTGCATCTAAATTGTTAATAACTTGGCCCATTTTCATCTGATCTCCCTTCTTTTTGTGGGCCTTTCTTCATTAAATTTCCCTTCCCATTTGTACCTTTCAGTTAGGACCCTGGCCCCGTGGGCCCGATGCGGTGTTGACTTGAAACTTTTGTGCGCCATGCATTTTTCACCCTCTCAATGCGTAAATTTTACGTTGAGTCTTCGACTCCTTTCCCCGGGCCAACACCTTCATATTTTTATACTGTGGCTCTAGGACCCTTTTTTAGCATTTCTTTCAAATTTTATTCTAATGATTAATTTATACCCTATGCTTAATTTCGACTAATTGAAGATCTAAAGCGCTACGTACTAGGATCTTTTAAGATGTTTTCCTCTTAACCCTTTCCGGCGCGGAATAAATCTGTTTGTAAAATAATGAAATAATGGACTGACACCAGATTTTACAAACGATTTCCTTAGAGAAGAATAACTTGCTGATTTTCCCTTACTTTATAAAAGGAAAATTTTAATTAAATATTCTTGGTGGCGTTTGTCAGTTTTGGAATTAAAATTAGGTGCCCTTTTTGTGACCACCGCCCGCTAAAGGGTTAAGGCCGTACTCAAAACTATCATTTGGCCATTTTCGGGACCTCTAATATAGCTCCCTTAAAAATCGACCGATTCACTAGTTTTTTTTTTTTTTAATGTAACATTTTTGGACTTCCAGCTACTATATGAACGACAAAAAAAATTCTCGGACAAGTCCCGGGCCCCCTGGGCACCTTAAAATGTTTGTGCCCTAAGTTATTAATAATTTGCCCCATTTTTCCCAGATCTCCTTCGTTTTTGGTGCCTTCTCTCCATTAGGCTTTTCTCCCATTTCTATGTTCCAGTTAAGACCCGGGCCCCCGTGGGACTATGTATAAGGGCATCGTTGAAGTTTTTGTTCCCTAAATTTTTAATAACTTGCTCCTTTAAATCGATTTTTTTTTCGTTTTTGGTGCTTTTGCTCCATTTAGTTATTCCTACATTTCTACATTCCAGTTAGGACCCTAGAGCCCGATTCAAGGCCCCTTGAACTTTTTGTGTGCTATGCATTTTTTACCCGCACAATTCTGTCACCCTCTTACTAAGCGACTTTAAAGTTTAGCCTTGGATTACTCTCCACGGGTCACCACGCTTATATTTTTATTGGGCCTTTAGGGCCCTTTTTTAAGCATTTCTTTAAATTTTGTTCTAATGGTTAATTTATACCCTATGTTTAATTCCGACTAATTGAAGTTTTAAAGCGCTAAGTACCAGGATCTTTTAAGATGTTTTCCTCTTAGGGCCCTGCTCAAAACTATTAGTTAGCCCCCTTTGTTAGCTTCCCTTAAAAATCGGCCGATTCACTAGCTTTTTTGTCTGACAGCTACTTAGAACTTCCAGCTACTACTTGAACGACAAAAAAATATCTCGGACCTCAGCTACCACTAATTTTGAATATTAATCCCCTTCTTGGGCCTCTCTATGCAGCTTCTTTTAAAAGAGTCATAGAAGCTTGAGTTCTGTTTATGGTTATTATCATGGGCACGGAAAACACCGGGTGGGTCACCAAGTTAGAAAGTAAACCATAATTATATTATATTTTAACTATTTTCGTCCACTAATGCTGCTTGTTGTATTCAGTAAATGTTTACAATTTATGATTTTTTACTTTCTGCTATAGAAGAAAATATTGTAATCGAACTTTTTTTCAACTTCCAGTTTTCGACGGATTTACACGTTTTAGGGGTCAGAGATTCCGAAAAAAGTTTTTACAAATTGTCTGTCTGTCCGTCCGTCCGTCTGTCTGTCCTCATTGTATAGCCATTTAAAGATTACAATTTCAAAAAGTTGTAAAAATAAAATTAAAAATCCTAAAAAAATTTTCCGGTAAATGTTATGTCTTGATCCAAGGATTCTAGAGAATTTTTTAATTTGCCTCTATCTTAAAAAATGGCTGATGTATAGCGGTTTGAAATTTTATGGTGGCTGACATTTTCAAACAAGACAGCAGAATTCATCCTTAAACAGGTTTAGTTTATGAGTTTTAGTTAACATGATTTCGGCAAATTTTCTTTAATCTCCCCTATTTCATCTCCCCCCTCTTTGTCTTCCCTATACTGAGTCCCAGGGGGACAGGGTCTTAACTGGAACGTAGAAATAGTGTAAAGCTTAATGGAGATAAAGCCCCAAAAACGAAGGAGATCGGGTAAAAATGGGGCTAATTATTAACAATTTAGGGCACAAAAATTTTTAAGTGCCCAGGAGGGTCGGGACTCGACCGAGAAAATTTTGTTGTTTTTTTGTAGCTGGAAGTCCTAAAAAGTTATCAGTAAACAAAAACTTAGTGGATCGGTTGATTTTTAAGTAAGAGGTCCCAAAAGGGGCCAACTGATAGTTTTGAGTAAGACCTTAAGAGGAAAACATCTTAAAACATCCTAGTACGTAGTGCTTTACATCTTCAATTAGACAAAATTAAGCATAGGTTATAAATTAATCGTTAGAATAAAATTTGAAAGAAATGCTAAAAAAGGGCCCTAGGGCTTCAATAGAAATACGAGGGTGGTGGCCCGTTGAGAGGAGTACAAGACTCAACTTAAAAGTCACGCATTGAGAGAATGACACAATTAGAGAGGGTGAAAAATGCATGGCACACAAAAGGTTCAAGTGAACAACGCATCGGGCCACAGGGGGCCAGGGCCCTAACTGCAATGTGGAAATGGGGGGAAAGCTTAATGGAGAAATGGCCACTAAAACAAGGGAGATTGGATAAAACCGGGGCAAATTATTAACAATTTAGATGCAAAAACCTTAAAAGGGCCCCGGGTCATAAAATATGAAAAATCTGAGCCCCAGGTCTTCAGGGACTGCATTGGAATATCCGCACCCAAATTTTCAAACTTCTATGTGCGGTAGATTTTGCTTGTCATCTCGCACACACACACAGAACTCAGAAAAACAAACAACTTTCTTTTATTAGTATAGATGAAATGAATGATAAAACTTTTAAAGCCAAAACATCATATAATGAAATTGCAGTCATGAAGCGATCAGTTCAATCATAATCACAAATAGTTTTTATGTTTACATCTCTAAATAATTTTTTTACTTCCTAATTCTTTCAAATATAAGGAGGAGGGGGGGGATCCTCTTTTGTACCCTGTGTACGCATATGTAACTTTTTTCTAGCATTTGTATTCATTTTTTCATGCTCTGGGTGATTTTATCCTAAATCTTCCGCCATTTTTTCGGTAATCTAAAGCAATATTTATTCGATCTCTAATTTAAATAAGAAATGAGTTGTTCTAATTCATTAAACCTTCATGTTCTCATCAGGGAAGTTCACAAAAATCATATATGAAAAAAGATTCCTCCAAAATTGCCTGTAAAATGTTAGTTACAATTCTCTAAATCTAAAAAACAAATTATCATTAAGTAATTTTACTGAATTATCTTTATTTTTATCATAATAGCCTTCAAAGACGTTTTCGCTGCGACGAATTGATGTAGCGACGAATTGAGCCGCGATGAATTGACGCCGCGACGAATTGACGCTGCGACGAATTGAGCCGCGACGAATTGAGCTCGCGACGAATTGTCGCCGCGACGAATTGACGCCGCGACGAATTGACGCTGCGACGAATTGTGCGCGATGAATTGTTCCGCGATGAATTGTGCGCGACGAATTGACGCAGAACCGAGTTGTTTAATTAATGCGGGTTTATTTTTTTCTCATTAGGCAACGTTTATTCTGTTAAACGTTCCTTTTAACGTTATTGTTATAATAAGGACTCTTATTCTCATTTCAGCGTTTTTCTATGAAACAGACGGTATATGCAGAATCAGATATATACATTTGCTGAATCAAACTCCATATATTGCCAAGCAACATGATTATTTAACACGTGAGTATTGGGGCATTTACTGACCTTAAAAAATAAGTGCTAAGTTTTAGTAAATAAGTAATATATAAAACTGATTATGAATGTTTGCTCATGATAGTAACACAATATTTTGAAAGAAATTCATTCACACAAAGGGAATTCTGATATTTTACAATGGATAGTGTACAATTAAGAGATTGCTTTTTCTTCATATCAGATCGGTATTCAGATATTTTGCAAGAACAACTCATTTGCATTCTTTAAATAATGTAGGAGTTTTTTTCATCAATCATTAGATAATGTTCGTTCCTTCATGAGTAGTAACATTTTTGTTATAATAAAGACTCTTATGGAAAAACGCTGAAATAGGAATAAAAGAGGTCATGTATGCAGTATCAGAAAAATGCATTTGCGAAATCACCCTAAAGGTATTGCCAAGCAAAATGATTACTGAACACGTGAGTATTCAGGTGTGTTTACGGACGTTAAAAATAAGTACTGTGTTTTAGTATAAAACTAATTATTTAGATTGCATCTTTTTTCCATTATAGATATACGCCTAGAAAATCTACGAAAAACACACTTATGAAATAAGACTAAATATATATTTAATAAGTTCGATTACGTAAGATGGGAGGTGTATCATAGATATACTAACGCAAATATTAAACATTTTGATCCAATCAGCAATAATTCTTATTGTAGTTTTTGATCATTTTATTGAATCAGTTGAAATAGTATGAAATGCTTTATAACGTTATAAAATAATGAAAAGTTAGTGTAAAATGTTTTAGTTCTTAATCCAGTTGAACATTTTTATGGGCATTCTGATTACCAAGAATAAAAAATTTAATTTATCTTCAGTGTACACAGAGACAAATTAACTCTGAAAAGTGTTTACTTGAATTTGGATTTTACTGTCAAGAACTCAGGTTTGAACTAAAAAAATTATTTGGAACCTGCTACACTGAACAATGGGCTTTACCCATGTCACGTCATCTGCGGGTAAATAGAAGAAAAACACCAATAGGCGTGAAGAACAGTTTAACACAGCTTCCCCTTCATCCAATAAACAGTCTTTTTCCGAAGGAAATCACCCTCAGAGGCGTAGTTGTTGCCACTCGTGGGTAATTTCCATTATTTTCCGAAAAAACCGTTTACTTTAAACGGACTTTTATTGTAAAGAATGCATCTGGAACAATTAAAATAGATAAACTGGTAAATTACAAACTTAAATAACTTTTAATTGAAGAAATACATTTTGTTTGTTTTAAGATTTTATATTTAGATTTAATATCATGCTGAATTAGTATTCTGTCCATTATTTCTAACATATGATTCTATTTTATAAAGCTTTAGGAAGTTACTTTTTATTGTAAAGTTGTTGGAGCTTATTCATAATTAATAAACACATCAAATAGTTTTTAAATTATTTTTGATAATATATATATATAGAAAATTAAACTCTTACTATTCAAAACTATGAAAACAGATAAAGTCGCAGTTATTGGATTTTATGTAGACAAGCACATTTTATCTCGGGTATCAGAAGAAAAGATAAAAGCTTACATATCAAATGAAAAAGATATATATAGTAGAATTTTATTCACGCTTGCTGATTATCTTTCAAAATATTCAAACAAATTCGATAGAGTTTCTTTTCATTTTGCAGATCAGATATATCACGTATTTCCGAATGGTACATTGACGGGAATAATAGGGATGTTAAATCGATCAGAAATTGATATTGGCGTTTAACCATTTATTATGGACGAAGAAACAACAGAAATAATGGATTTCTCTTATCCGTATAAACTTTATTCTGCTACATTTGTGACTCGAAAAGCGGATTATAAACCACAGCTTTTTGGCATTTTCAGAACATTTTCATTGCCACTTTGGATAGCAATCATTTCAAATTTAATTGCGATGTCCTTGCTATATTACGTCATCTTGAAAAGAAGGTATTCGTTTGATAAAATTTTACTTTACACTTTTGCAGTTTTGTTGAGGCAGAATTCTATTGTAAAACCGTCATCAATGATAGAAAATGTGCTCCTCTTTTCGTGGGTTGTAGGGGCAATGTTTCTTTGCCATGCTTATGATTCCATATGCCTGTCTTTTTTTGCATTACCCCCTATCACTCAAATTAAAGACGTGCCACAGTTGGCCAAGGTTGTAAATCAAGGACACTATCACTGCATAGCACCTCGAAAAACAGCTATTTTTGGACTGTTATTAGAATCAAAACAAGAAAATTTAAGAATAATTGGACGAGACCTTAAAACGAATAATTTAAGTAACGAAAGAACTTTTCAAGATTTTTTCCTTGATAGAGGCAAACAAAATATTGCGTTCCTAGTTCCTGAAGATGTCGTTGATATTTTGTCTATAGGAAACAAATTTGTCTCTGAAGACCGTTTTCTTGAAAGCATGTCCGCAACAAATGTTCGAAAGGACTTTTGTTGCAAAAAATTGATAGAAACCTTCGTTCATAGATTTATGGCTTCGGGATTGTATTTCAAGTTTGAGAATGATGCATCCTTTTTAATGCGGATGCCACATCTACTTAAATTCAAGAAAAAAGTCAAGTGTAAAAGAAAACTAACTCTTACACATGATGCTCCTGCGTTTATAATTTTAATATTTGATCACATTATTTCTTTCTTTGTTTTTATTGTAGAAATAGTGTCAAATCGTATGAAGATTGTGGATCGATTGATGAAAAATAAAAAAAGAAGAATGATAATCGCATACAAAGAAGATTCTATGCAATTAGATTTGAAAGTTGAATTGTAATTACTCTATTATAATATATCCAAGTACTACTGCATTTTGAAGATTTTGTATGAAACAAAATACAAAAATTTCTATAAATAGCATTGCACTGACTAGTACTGTTTTCTTTAACTCTGATAATACCACAGATAACTGCATTAGATCCATAAAATTCTTTACCAAATTACACACTGATGTTATGGTATGAATCTGACGTGACAAGGTTTTTGACAAAAGGTACACATCAGCGTACGTAAAACGCCCTTGAAATCTCCTACTCTCGAAATAGTGTCAAATCGTATGAAGAAAGTGGATCGATTGATGAAAAATAAAAAAAAGAATAATGAGAATCCCATACAAAGAAGATTCTATACAATTAGCTTTGAAAGTTGAGCTGTTACTTTTATTATTATATTTCCAAGTGCTACTGCATTTTGAAGATTTGTATGAAAAAAATGCAAAAATTTCGTGTAAGTAGCATTCCACTGACTAGTACTGTGTATTTCACTCTCATAATATCACATTACATTTGATCCTTAAAATTAATTGGCACTCTTATTCAACTAAGATATTGTAGGATTACTTCTTCACCAAATTACACATCGATCGTATGGTATGAAACAGATGTGACTAGATCTTTGACAAAAAGTACACATCAGCGTACAAAAACGCACTTGAAATCTTCTACTCTCTCATTCCCTCCCCTCCCCCCCAATTTTTTTTTATTATTCTGTTGCCGGAGAGGAGATAAATCCACCAAATGAAGATTGTGGAAGACTACAATGTTCATCATTCTCCTATTAATGTTTTCTCTTGTATTTCATGAACTAGTAGGTGCTTTACACATTAATAATGAGATTGCAGAAGTTTGTTGCTGACTTTGTAAGAAATATTTGAACTATATTATTATAATTCTTTGAGACTATTATTATTCTTTTTAACAATAATTGTTGAATTAAGGTATGGCACATGGTAAATTACTTAATAATAAACTCTAATACATCAATACTTATTATAATTAAAAATCATGAGTTTTGTAACTACTTGAAATGTAGTTACAACTTTGTCCATAAAAATTTAAATATTTAATATCTTTGTTTCAATGTGCATTTCAATCTTAATAAAGAAAATTATACCGAACATTTCGATGCTTTTAAAAGCATTATTGTGTTACACTGAATAAAATAGGTTAAAATAATATATCTCTATAGTTATAACCAGGGTTTGATAAATGGGGTCGCCAGGTCGCCACTGGCGACCAAGTTTTCTTATCTGGCGACCAGGTTATTTAATCTGCAAATTTTAAGTTCATCAAATACAAATTTTAAAATTATAAAATGAGAATTATTCGACAGGAAAACAGACAGAAAATTGTTTTCCTGTTTCTGTTTTTCATCGACTGTCTATCTAAACATTTGAAGCATTCGTCAATCAGTTTTTCCCCAACATGCCGGTTAATTCAGCCTATATTATTACTTTGTTTTTTTCTTTCAGAGATCTAATCTTTGGTTGTGGTTATATTTTATCAATTAATTCATAAAGAACTTTTGTGCTTTTCGAAAATCAAAAATGGGCGAGAGAGGTGGGGGGGGGGGGGGGTAATATTTTTTTTTTTACTGGCAACTAGAAATTTTTGCTGGCTGACATTTTTTATCAAATTTGTAAAGCCCTGGTTATAACATATGATATTTTAGATATTTAGTTGCTCAAACATGTGAGTATTAGCGTCTAAGTTTGTATCAGCAAGCAACTTTTGTTTTGATTGTAAAAAATATTTATTCTATATCCATTTCTTCATAAAGTAGGTTGTACGTTTAGAATAACAAAACCATATATATGATATCAAAGCCTTTTTAAACAATATTATTTCTTAAAATGACCGTGTTTACGTCTTTGCATATACTGCAGCAGATACAGAAACACATGCACACACAGCAAGCCTGTGTTATTATTTTAAGTGAAAATGTTTATAATACAGAATTCTGCATTTCTTTGTAAAACACGGAGTAGCTGTAGATAAACAATAACCGCTAAAGAAGTCCGGCTAGTAAAACATATTTATTAGCATTTATTTCTCAGTGTGTAGATCTCATCAAAAAGTCACCTGTAAAAAATGCAGCCAAGTCTCGTAACTCATTTACCGTAAAAAGTACTGAGATCGTATAAAGCCAAGTTTAACTATCTTATTAACTCTGAAATTTTCATTCGCAAATCACTCCTAGTCTCTACATCTTTAGTTAATTATTATTTTGTGACTTGGCAATTACGTAGCACGAGAATGTGATGTATATAGTTAGTCTTAATCAAATAATACTATAACATATTAAAGTGTAATAACTTCCCTGTGCGTATATAATTTGCCTTAATTAAATTATCCCATCCTATTCCATAACATAGTAAGGTGTAATAACTTCCCTGTGATGCGTAATTGCCAAGTCACAAAATAATAATTAACTAAAGATGTAGAGACTAGGAGTGATTTGCGAATGAAAATTTCAGAGTTAATAAGATAGTTAAACTTGGCTTTATACGATCTCAGTACTTTTTACGGTAAATGAGTTACGAGACTTGGCTGCATTTTTTACAGGTGACTTTTTGATGAGATTTCACTTCTTTTTGTAAGTAATCCTCCTTTTCTTGATTTTCTCCTTTTCTTGAGATCATCCACTGATTTTCGCTAAGCCCACACTCTGTCCCTATTATTTACAGGTATCAAAAATTTGAAGCTTTAGTTTCGTTTGCAAAGTACTGTAGATAAAAAGAGATTTCATGTTCCTAGGCAAGCACTAAGTTATGGGAGGGGGGGTGTCAAAAGTACTCTCAATTGCTTCCAGGATAGGTGCTATCCATCTGAGATGTTACTCGCAGCCCTAGATACTTGATATTTAACATAAAAGAACTTTTTAGTGTGAAAAGAAAGCCAAAATTAAAATTTCCGGAAATTTCCAATAAATCAAATTATATTCCTTTATTCGATGTTTTTTTTTTCGTTTTTTTAGTCTTTTTTTTATTATTTACAGATTTTTTAATTTTTCCTTACTCTGTGTACCCTGCCTTTCTGCCAAATATCAAGCTTCTAGGACTACAAAATCGAATTATTTTCAAATTTTCGACTTTTTATAAATTTATTGATTTTTCGATTTTAATTCTAAGTTACCTGATTGTCATGCCAATATAGTAATTATTTCATCCGTCTTCTTAGGATCATTTAGGTTCAATTTAGAGATACATCAAGTGAATCTTAGAGTTACCATGATTTTATTTAGAAAGGACTATCAAGCCATAACCAGCCAGTAATGTCGGGAGGGTAGGGGGAGCTGTGAAAATTTTTGTGGGGATGACAACATTTAACAATCCATATTTCATATGTGAAGTACATAGAGTACAACCTGTGAAAGAAAACAAACCTTTCTATAAAGAAATCGCCTATATCGTAGCCAATCTATAGCGGAACTTCTCTATAACGAAATTCGTAAACGAAAGAAAAGAAAACCATAATCCGGGGGAAATAACATAAAACAATTAGGGGCGTTGTACTAGCTAATAGGACAATTATCTTAAAACTAATGTTTCTAGCAGTACAAAATCAAATTGTTTTCGAATTTTCGATTTCTTAAAGATATTTCGATTTTTCGATTTTATTTCCGAATTTAACGAATATTTTAATTGTTCCTTTTATTGAATAGTAAATACTACTTTTACACCAAGTTTTAAGCTTCTAAGACTACAAGATAAAATTATTTTCAATTTTTGATATTTTCGAATTTTTTTTATAATTTTCTGGATTTTTTAATTTTTTCTTATTTTGTATCCTTTATTACAAATTTCAAGTTTCTAGCGCTACAAAATCGAATTATTTTGAAATTTCCGATCTTTTTCGAGTTTTTTTATTCCATTTTCGAATTTATTGTGTTTTAATTTTTCCTTTTTCTGTATCCTAAACAATAAGTCTACGCCGAATTTTAAGTTCTAAAGCTACAAAATCGATTTTTTTTTCAATTTTTCGGTTTTTCGAATTTTTTTTTTTCGAATTTTACAGATTTTTTATTTATTTCTTTTTTTGTATCCTAAATACTACCTTTATTCCAAATTTTAAGTTTCTAGCTTTACAAAATCGAATTATTTTCAAATTTTCGTTTTTTTTTTCGATTTTTTTTTCAATTTTTGTTGTGTTTTTAATTTTTTCTTTTTCTGAATCCTAAACACTACCTTTACGCAAAATTTTCAGTTTCTAAGACTACGAGATCATATTATTTTCATTTTCTCTCTTTTTCTTATTTTTCTTTTTTTCTTTTTTTTTTTTTTTTTGAAATTTTCGATTTTTTTTAACTATCCATATCTTTTAATGTTTCCTTATTTAGTATCTTAAATATTACCTTTATTCCAAATTTCAAGTTTCTAGCGCTATGAAATCGAATTATTTTCAAAATTTCCTTACTTTTTCGATTTCTTTCGATTTCTTGATTTTATTTTCGAATTTTATTGCGTTTTTATTTTAACTTATTCTGAATCCTAAACACTATCTTTACTGCGAATTTTAAATTTCTAAGGCCAAAAGATCAAATTATTTTAATTTTTTTCAATTTTTTTCCAATTTTTCGAATTTTTGATTTTTTTTTCGAATTTTTGATTTTTTTTTCGAATTTTCTGGATTTTTTAATTTTTCCTTATTTTGCATCCTAAATACTACCTTTATTCCGAATTCCAAGTTTCTAGCGCAACAAAATTTGATTATTTGAAATTTTTCCATTTTTTTCGATTTTTCGATTTTATTTTTAATTTTTTTTTGTGTTTTGATGTTTTCTTTTTCTGAATTCTAAACACTACTTCACACCTAATTTTAAGTTTTTAAGACTACAAGATCGTGTTATTTTCAATTTTCAATTTTGTTCGATTTTTTTGAATTTTCGAATGTTTTTTTTTTTAATTTTCCGGATTTTATAATTTTTCCTTTCTTTGTATCCGAAACACTAGCTTTATTCAAAATTTTAAGTTTCTGTGGCTGCGGGATCTACCCAATCTTTTTGATGACGCAAGAGTGAGTGAGTGACAAAAAATCGAAACTTTGAGTTCATATATCGTCTGCACTAATTTATGGGTATTTTTTTAATTATGCATATTTTTTAATTTTTCCTTATTTAGTATCTTAAATATTACCTTTATTCCAAATTTCAAGTTTCTAGCGCTATGAAATCGAATTATTTTCAAATTTTCCTTATTTTTTGATTTTTCCGACTTTTGGATTTTATTTTCGAATTTTATTGCGTTTTTTATTTTAACTTATTCTGAATCCTAAACAATATGTTTACTGCGAATTTTAAGTTTCTAAGGCTAAAAAATCAAATTATTTTAATTTTTTCAATTTTTTACGAATTTTTCGAATTTTTGAATTTTTTTTTGAATTTTCTGGATTTTTGAATTTTTCCTTATTTTGCATCCTAAATATTACCTTTATTCCGAATTTCAAGTTTCTAGCGCAACAAAATCGGATTATTTGAAATTTTTCGATTTTTTCAATTTTGCTTTCGATTTTTTTGGTGTTTTTGATGTTTTCTTTTTCTGGATACTAAACACTACCTTCACACCAAATCTTAAGTTTCTAAGACTACAAGATCGTATTATTTTCAATTTTCAATTTTGATGGAATTTGTTGAATTTTCGAATGTTTTTGTTTTTTTTTTTTCGAATTTTATAATTTTTCCTTTCTTTGTATCCTAAACACTACCTTTTTTCCAACTGTCAAGTTTCTAGGGCTACGGGATCAACCTAATCTTTTTGATGACGCGTGAACGAGTGAGTGAGTGAGTGACAAAAAATCGAATGTTTGAGTTCATATATCGTCTGAACTAGAAAAGACAGAAAGTTGTAATTTTAAATTTTGGTTCTGTGTGCCAAATACTCTAGAAAAACAAAGTTTCAATTTTTTGGGATACTCCAGCGCGGAGATGTGGGGGGTCAAAAGTGCCCTGAGTTGCTTCCAGAAAAGTATGCTTACGGCTGTCCTCTCTCGACTTGGCGGAGGCACTGCCATGCCTCCAGATCTTGCCAAGGCTGTGGTTTTCCTATTAGACTTAATGTTAGCTATATGCTCCATTTTTCTGCAACTAAATTTCCTCATGCCAATATAGTAATTCATTGATCCGTTTTCTTAGGATCGTTTATGTTCAATTTAGAGATAAATCAAGAGAATCTTAGAATCACCATGATTTTATTTAGAAAGGACTATCAAGCCATAACCAACCAGTAATGTCGGGAGGGAGGGAGAGATGTGAAAATTTTTGTGCGACCAACATCTTTTAACAACAAATATTTCATATATAAATTAAATAGAGTAAAGCCTATGAAAGAAAATGAACCTGTCTATAAAAAAAAAAAAAGGTCTATAACGTAGCCAGTCTATAGCGGAACTTTTCTATTACAAAATTCGTAAACAAAAGAAAAGAAAAGCATAATCCGGGGAAAATAACACAAACAATAACGGAAGGTGTACTAGCTAATAGGACAATTATCTTAAAATCTATCTAAAACAAACTATCCCCATCCTGTGGGATTTGTTTTTCAATGTTTTACTTTATTTAATGCAAAACATAGATTGCATCCGACAACTCATAAAAAAGTCCTCCGGCCTGTACCGGCAGGAAAAGGTAGCTTTCCTATATCTTCGTTTTAAAATTTTAGCTAATGTTACTCGAAAACAGCAAGTTAAAATGCAAAGAAACCGTTTACAAAAGATTCGTTTACACTGAATTTTAATAAGAAATTCGCCAAATTATTGAGCTATAGCCAAGTTGGCTTCATTTATGAAGACTTATTTTTGTCGCCAAATTTGGCGAGATTTCGCCAATTGTCGCCAAGTTTGGCGAGAATTTGGCGCTAATGGATATGAATATATAGTTTTATGCGTATGATTGGGAAAATGATTACAACAATGAAAGAAAATAATTTGCGAGAAATCGCGTTCACTAAAACTTATAAATTTATATTAAAATCATTAAAATTACAGACATTACAATACACTTTCATAAAACATTAAAAACATATTAAAATTGGACGTTTCGGATTTACATGGAAAATCCCTCTTCAACAACAACATTTCACTTAGCGTAAATCATAGTTCAAACATATCAACAAATAGAAAATGCAACGTATCAAAATTTCGAAGTCAAAGTTACAGTTATAATAACACGGAGTATTCATTCGGGATTGCACCTGCTTGACCATTATTGACCATAAATTTATCGTTGGTTTTTTGTAATGTGCTGTTTTGTTTCAAAATGTCAGCCACCCTAGAATTTAAAACTGCTCTATCTCAGCCAATTTTTAAGATAGAGGTAAAACAAAAAATGCTCTGGAATCCTTGTATCAAGTCCTAACACCTAATTAAAAAATAAACTTGATTTTTTTTAACTTTTTTGTATATTTATTTTAGTTTTAAAATTTTCCGTGGCCGCCATCTTGAAACAAGATGGCGGACCAAGCTGGCCAACGAACTCGGTCGAGGCATTGGTGAGCTTAATACACACAATTAGTTTCATCCAAATTAATTTATAAATACGAGCGTTATCGTATCAAATTATTTTCATTTTTCAATTTTTTTCGAATTTTTTTATTTTTTTTTTCGAATTTTCTGGATTTTTTTAATTTTCCTTTTTCTGTATTCTAAATACTACCTTTATTCCTAATTTGAATTTTCTAGCGCAACAAAATCGGATTGTCTTCAAATTTTCGGTTTTTTTCAATTTCTTCGATTTTTTCAATTTTGCTTTCGATTTTTTTGGTGTTTTTGATGTTTTCTTTTTCTGGATGTTAAACACTACCTTCACACCAAATCTTAAGTTTCCAAGACTACAAGATCGTATTATTTTCAATTTTCAATTTTGATGGAATTTGTTGAATTTTCGAATGTTTTTTTTTCGAATTTTCTGGATTTTATAATTTTTCCTTTCTTTGTATCCTAAACACTACCTTTTTTTCCAAATGTCAAGTTTCTGGGGCTACGGGATCTACCCAATCTTTTTGATGACGCGTGAACGAGTGAGTAAGAAGTGACAAAAAATCGAATGTTTGAGTTCATATATCGCCTGAACTAGAAAAGACAGAAAGTTGTAATTTTAAATTTTGGTCCTGTGGGCCAAATACTCTCTATAATTGAAGTTTAAAATTTTTGGGATACTCCAGCGCGGAGATATGGGGGGGTCAAAAGTGCCCTGAGTTGCTTCCAGAAAAGTATGCTTACGGCTGTCCTCTCTCGACTTGGCGGAGGCACTGCCGTGCCTCCAGATATGTTTATTATGTATTCAAATAAAGCTTTGAAATTGATTAAAAACGATACTTGATAAGCATTACGATATGTATTAGCCGCGTGTCAGGAGGTAATAGCCGATGAAATCGTCAAAGCTTTCGCTACTTATAGCAGTTCTTGATTTTGATAATTTCAGTCGCATAGTTCTGCTCAAAATTTGATTGCACGTCTCAACTCTCTAAGAGGGACTGTTGAGACTAGAACACCAATTTTGTAAAGCAATGTTGTCTGTCCCGATCCCGTTTATTGAGGTCTTAAAAAAATACAAAACCCAAAATTCAGCCTTTATAGATACAAGTCCGATAAGCATTTGTATATGAAATATGTTTATTATGTATTCAAATAAAGCTTTGAAATTGATTAAAAACGATACTTGATAAGCATTACGAAACGTATTAGCCGCGTGTCAGGAGGTAATAGCCGATGAAACAAACCGCCCGTCGGTCAGCGCGACAGATGGCGGGGTGGTGAATAGTAGATTAAAAAAAACATTATTTGTGAAAAAGACGAATAGTAAAAATTATCACTGCTGGAGAAGGCAAAGCTCCGACCGACAATAGGCAGTGAAAAAGGGGGAACTCTGGCTCAGTGATGGATTAAAATAGTAAAGTTACATAGAAAGTTTAAGATATTCTTTAAATTTTGAGAGCAAAGCCCGGCACCATAAAATATTTGCCAGCCAACCGTCCGCAAGCACAGGAAGACGGCGAATTGGCCAGCGAGATGTTAAAGTGCAATTATATAAGTAATGAGAGGCAAGAGTGACATCACCACACTCACAGAGAGGAGAAATGGATCTTTTGAATTTGAAGAGGTAGGATCCAAAGGGACCAGGGCCGATAAGTGGAGGAAGTGAATAGAAGAATATCCAAGTATATTGGGACCAGATCCCTTATCGGAGTATTCCCAGTGACCCTGCCACTGCTTCATAAGATGAGTGCGAAGATGCCTTTTAAGGTATAATTACGGTACTAGAATTAATAAATCGACGGATGGTCTGTCTAGAAGCTGTCTCCTTTGCCAAAATATACACCGTTTTATTGCCCATGATACGCTTATGGGCTAAAACGTGTCCTCAATGGATTTTAAAATCTGCATATTTTTAATATTTTCTGTTGACAATTCCTTTGTAATTTGTTTGGCATTTTTCATCATTTCATTTCCATAATAGAGATGCATATTACCTATGTTCCTTTCCAGGTGGCATGCAACACACATTTCTTTAAACTAAAATTGAAACAAAAAATTACGTAATTCTAAGAAAAGTATGATACACTATATAGGCAAAAAATCCCCGGACACTCCCAGTTTTACACGTTTTGAATGAAAATCTCGAGAAATACTTGACGAATTCTTCTAGAATTTCGGTAATTTAAAGAAAGTGTTCTTTTTTATATTTTTCAGCGAAGGTTTATTCACGGGGGCAATTAGGGAAACAACAAGAAATTGAAGAAAACAGAATATTCGGAATCATCTTGTAAAATGAAATGCTCGAAATGATCTATAGCTATATATCACATAACTATATGAATATCGTACAACATTAGTGTTCATTTGTGTAATAATAGCACGTAAATTCATGATGATATGCAGGTTTTTTAAAAAAAAATTAAGAATTTTTCGCACATGTATTTGTTTAAAATTTAACGTTAGTATCAGAAAACTTGACAAAGAATAGCAGAAATAACATAGTACAACTTTAATATAAATATATTAAATATTTAATTAAATATGAATAGGTATATGTAATACTTTTTAACTGCGCATGCTCGAACGATACCAAAGATTTTTTTCTCCCTGATTTGGTACTGAAATCTATAGAGGAAATTGCCAAAAAAGAGCAGTCGACTTTCGTGATAATTCAGGAATATTTCGCCGATAGAGAGAGTTGAATTTCAATTGTTTATTAAAAGTAGCTGGATGATAAGTGATTTTCCACAAATTGTCATTTTTAATTTTAATAATTTTTATTTAAATTCTTTATTGATGCTTTAGTTTTTTCTGGAAAACCACCAGAACGAACCTATTCCGACAAAAAAAAAGAATTATCAAAATCGAAGCACCTGTTCCATAGCTCTCATTAGCATTTTTTAAATGCAAACTCCTTTCATGGGATTTAGCTATTACCAAGTTGGAAATTGTACGTTAAACGTGGCAAATGAGGAGCGTTTGTACCATATAACTTGTTTTACAATGTAAAAAAATCAACGTTTTTATTTCAGTGAAATGAATTATTATAAACTAATTATTATGAACTAAATGAGCTTGCCTTACTTTTATTATGTATGCCACATTTACAGAGGCGATTTTTTTTTCGACATCAGAGAGCTCTGCAAAATTCAACAATGGGATCTTACTTTGCGGATTATTACCTCCATGGTTTAATATTTTTATGACTCATGATGAACGAACTTCTTGTATTTATTTACTTTAATGGATTGGAATATTGGCTGCCAACCTAATTTCAACTGAAGTTATCTCAGAATCTATACATATCTTAATGTACCTCATCTCTCAAACAACAATTTTTTTGAACGATCTTTCTAAAAATGTATTCTGAATAAAAATGGCCGCCGGGCATATGAAAAAAGAAATGGTCTGCCAGTATTTCTTTTCCTCAGTCACAAGACTTGGGTTTTTTATTATATAATAGATTACGTATGATAGGAATTAATAGAATGAAGAAAACTTTTATTAATATATTTTTATGTTTTCATTCTATTTTCATAAATATTGAAATGACTCGACAAAATTCTGAAACGATTATACATATTAAATTTTAAACCCCATTTGGTTGTGTAGTTTTTGTGCTGTTGTATGCCTACAGAGGGATGGACAAGACGACGACGATAGATGCTACGTACTGATATAATTACGAACGCACCTAAAAAAATGCAATTTACGACAAATTTATTATCATCCAGCTACTTTTAGAAGGCAACCGAAGTTCAGCTCACTATATCGCCGATATCTTTATGAAGTTTCGAGATATTCAACTGGTCCTTTTACACTAATTGCTCTATAAAATTGTCTTTTAAATCACCAAGAAAAATGTTTGGTCAAGTTATCGCTTGCGCAGTTAAAAAGTATTTCATACAACTACTCATATTTCATTACATATTTAGTATATTTATAATGTAACTGTACTATGTTGTTTCTACGATATTTTGTCAAATTTTCTGAAACAGGCAGAATTTAGTTGAAAACCCTGAATGCCACAAACAAAAACATGCAAAATTCTTAATATTTTTAAAGAAATCGTTATATCTTTTTAAATATACATGCTATTCTTACACAAATGAACTCAAATGTTGTAAAATAGGACATAGTCATGTGTGTTGCGACATATCATTTCGTGCATTTTATTTTACAGGGTGAACACAAATACTATTTTTTCTTCAATTCGTTGTTTGTTCCCTTCAATTTTTTGTTTTGCCCTCTCGATCAAATCTGAATTGAAAAATATGAGATTAAACATGTTTTTATGTTCTCGAAGTTCTAAAAGAATTCGCCAAGAATACTTTAGGTATTCAAAACAACGTCTAAAATTGAAAGTGCCCGGCGATTTTTAGCTATATGTTGGATATCTTAAACGAAAATTACATATTATTAAAAATGTTGATGATTTAATCGTGGATTAATTTGCACTTTAAAAATCCGGGCCTCACTAAAACCTCATAAGAAATGCTTTGAAATTGGACAATAAGCCGTAATCAGAGTATCTTATAATTACTGGCAAAAATGTTTTTCAACAAATATAAATAATAGCTAGCCTGTTGCTAAAATTATATGTAGTATATAGAATCCTATATTTTATTTCTTTTATTCCAAAATTAATATATTTACTATATTAAATTTCTCTATTTCAATTAATATCTTTTTTCCTAATCTATTCTTGGCTTACACCTTATAAGTAATATTTTCCCAAGTCAAAATGCACGTAATTGCTTTTATCTTAACGTTAGATGCATTTCTCCTTCAGTTTTATACGGTTTCAATTCTGAATATTAAATCCCATTAGTGCCTAGCGTCTCTTTTTAGAGACGATTATAAAGATGCATCGCAATCTCACAGACTTTACTTTTTTAGCATGTATTTTACAAACAAGTATTTTTAAGTGTTCATTTCTTTTATATTCAGCAGATGGCAGCAATAAACAGATATTTAGTTTATAATATAGTCGTTTTTGTTTCTGGTGGAGCAGAAAATAGTGTTTTTGCAATGGCAAGAAAAAAGGGTAAGTATGTTTAATTATTTACCAATTAAATGACTTGTTATTCACTGATATATCAGTAAATATAATTGTAAGACTATATATTTTTGGAATATCACAAAAATTTACAAATTGATAGTTTTTTTGCCCTTTTAATTACGTCCCTAAAAACGGACGCTAGGCACATAAGGGCATATTTATCATTTTGTTCGGATAGATGAAATTTTTCTTCTCAATTAAAATTTCACACAAAAGTTAAGATGATGTATTAAAAATTATAAATAATAATAACACTGTATTTATGTTAATAATATTGATATAAATTTAATGATTGATTTTAAACATTAATATTGTAGTTGATAATATTATGAAAATATATACTTCCTAATAAACTTTATTTCTAAATTCGAATTATTGTGGGTGGTTATGTTTGTTTATATACAGTCGAAATATTTCTAACAGATTGTACAGATATCTATTTTGTTGTACTTAATATTAAAATCATAATAAATATTTATATTTTAATAAAAAATATCGAAAAATGTGAATAATAAGGTACAGTTTAGGTTAGTTAAATTTAGATTATAAAACAAAATAATTTAAAGAGATTTCAAGAAAGAAAGATTATAAAATTCCCGTTGTATTTTCTGTTTTATGTTCATGGATAACTTTAGAACATATTAGGATGGATTTTCATTTGTTTTCCAAATGATTTTATCTTCATGGTAGTACCGCTGTCAATGTTGCTAAATTTAAAATAATATAGCTGCTTCAGTGAATTTTGGACTCCAGCTATCTTTAAAATTTATCAATTAATGAAACAAAAATGCAGTGGAAAACAATAAAATCTTATAAATTAAAAAATGTTATATAGTGTATAATTTCTTATAATGACGCATCAAAATTAAGAATATTCATTTATATATTGCTTCCGCAAATTTGTTTGACGGTGTTTTTATTATAGACGATATTTTATAATTTATAGGAGCACAAAATGTTTTTAATTCACTATCATTTACAAGAATAGTTAATTATTTGAATAAGAATTTTGTATTTCAAAGAATTATTCGAAGTCGATTACCATATTAAAAAATAATTACATTTGTTTTTAGTTTTTCAGTAGAAGAAGCTGTGGCATTACTACATCAGTTATCTGATGATGAAGAATTCAAAGAAGCTGACATTTGTATTTGTCCACCTTCTCAAATGACCTTTCTCATGAAGACAATGGACCTCAGGGTACGGTAGATATCGACAGATTATCAAGTCAACAATTAAGAGCTCCTGCTACAGCAACACTTAAAAGTTTTGATAAATCAGTAGAGCATGTTGGTGACTTCTGTTCATCAAGCGATGATGAACACATAGATGATCCAGCACCATGCAAACGTAAGAAAAATAAATATAGGAAAATGCATAAGGAAAGAATATGGACAGAAAAGGATATCCCCAATGAAAAACAAAACAATCTAAAATGGAGTGTACTAAAACCACAATTCTTAGATATTCACTGGTGTCATATTTCCATCTTCGAAAAATTCATGTTAGATGAATTATTACACTATTTGTTAATCAGACTATCATATATGCTAAATTAAAAGGGAACACGTCATTCTATATTACAAGAAATGAAATGCGGCTACATCTTGTCATTCTTTTAACGAGTGGCTATCCGTTTTATCACAGAGGCGTCTTTATTTTTCAAATGATATTGATGTAAATTTAAAAAAAAATAAGTTCTGCCATGAGTCAAAATGGATTTGAGTAGATTTTGCAGTACTTCCATTTGGCTGACAATACCACGCTTAACAAAAAGAACAAATTAGCGAAAATACGACCATTTTTTTTGTATGTTAAATCAGAAATTCCTATTTTATCAATCTCAACAGCAACAAAATTTCTATAGATTAAAGTATGGAGCCATATTATGGGCGGCACAGCTGCAAACAATTCATACGTGGCAAACCGATTAGCTTCGGTTACAAAATACGGAGCCTTAATACTACGCTTGGTTATTTAGTACAGTTTAAAGCTTATAAATGAGCTGGAGTCGTAGATATTATTGAAAATACGGGGGTGGCAGGTTCAGTTGTTGTGGATCTCATTTCAGAACTTCCTGGAAATTCGAGTATTGAGCTATATTGCGATACTTTTTAGGGTTTCGTTCATCTCATGAAACCCCATTACTCCCGCTCCGTTGTCTGTCTGTCACAGAGCCATTCTCAAAAGCTATATAACTTACAGAGTTGAAACTTTGTGTATATAGAAGAATACCAGCTATGAAGAACTCAGAATATTAAAATTTGAAAAATTCGTATTATTTTTATAAATAGAGATAAAAAACCAAAATTCTAACAGCCTTTTCCTATTAAATTTACACATTTTTCGTTAGAGCAGAGGCCAAAAATTAAAAATCCACGATGAAATTCTTTCTACAAAAATTAATTTTCTATCAGACGATTTCCACGTGAAAAATGAAAATGAAATAAAAAGTTTCACCAATTGAAAAAAAGATTAATATGAAATAAAAATGATTGACGTCATAGTGGTAATAAAGCGGAATTTTCAAAGATTTCTCAATAATACAAGGAGTATGTGTATGTACACAAAGCAGATTAATATCACGTCATTAGAGAATTAAAAAGAAAATCTGACGTCATATTGGAAGTTTAACGAATTTTTCAAATGTTTTTCAAAACGAGTATCAATATGAGTAATAGAGAATAGTAAATATATGAGTTTGAAAAACATACTGAATCATGATAAAAATCCGATTATGGAAATATTCGCATATTTTAACATTTTGAAGAGGGTACAACATGTTTAATTTTGAAATTATTTTTTTAAATATCGCATTTAGTCCGCATGACAGATATTATTATGACAGAATATTATTGCGGGCTTCGCCCGCTAACGGGCTGGTTTAGATATTCGAAAAAACGAAAAAATAGACCGGTAATTTTTTACTTTATAAAAAACATGACCTTTTTTTTATTGTTGCTAAATAAAATTTATTTGGATTTATTAAAGAAAGGATAAAGTGTTCTGAAAGGAATATTAAACGAAACCTTTTGAGCGATCTTCGATCACACTTACCCACTTGTTTCATTTCTCCCACACTAATCGGCTATTTGTCACATAAAGGATTTAATATCTCTGATAGAGTTCGTTCTAACCGTACTGATAGATGCCCATTAACAGATATTAAATAATTCAAGAAACGCGAAAGAGAAACTTTTGAATATAAATTTGATGAGAAGGAGAATAATGTAATTCTAGTTAGATTGAATAATAAAAACGGTTCTACAATAGCCTCAAATGCACATGATGTTTATCCTTCAGTGAAGGCAAAAAGTTCGTCAAGCAGTGATAAAAAACAGTTGAAACTAGTTATGAGGTATAATCATTGTATGGAAGGAACTGATAGGATGGACTAGAATATTGCCAATTATCGTTATTCTATTCGCAGAAAAAAGTGGTGGTGGCTGCTTTTTAACACTTTCTAACCTAGTTGAAAAGTGTTTATGACTTCGGTTTGTCTGGCCGTATGGCCGTCTACCGCCTGGCCGTCTGCCGCCTGTCCATGCTATAACTCCCGTAAATATGCTCGGATTGCCTTGCAATTTTTATATGTTGTTGTCGCTATCTATAGCATGTTCTCTATTTCAACGGAAGTGTGTAGCTCTTATAGTTTTTTTACAGAGACACTCAAAAGAATTCCGTTACATTGCGGTCTATGGGGAAAAATCATTTGCGGTTTATTTTAATGATGTTACACAATTTCAAACACATTGTAATTGATATATATCACGAAGGTGCATTACAAGAAGCTTAATATGGAATAGGGTGTGCATAGCACTTATAGTTACTTTACAGGGACAGTGAAAAGAATTCCGTTATATTACGTCTATGGAGAAAAATCGTTTGCGGTTTAATTAAATAATTTTTCACTAGTTTAAACGCATTGAAATTTATATATATCACTAAGGTGCATTACAAGAGGCTTACTGCAGAATAGTGTGTGTATAGCAGTCATCGTTCATTTACAGGGACACACAAAAGAACTCTTTACTGTTTGTTAACAATAATTCCTGAAAGTGCTTTTTAAGTTGCAGAACGCGATTTTAAATTTAACTCACTTTTTGTCTATTACTTGGTGTGTATAAATTCTGTAGATCCTATACAGGCCAGCACAAAAGTTCGCGAACACATTTCCATGTATTGACAGAAACTCCAGAAGGAGAATTTTAAACTGTGCTAAGCGTTTCCTAACTAAACTAAAATTTACCATCCTATGTAGTATATATACAAATCTATAGATCCTGTACAGGGCTGAATAAAAGTATTCGGTTATTTTTCCGAATATTGTATAGGTTGGAAATTCCTGAAATTACGTTTTTAAATATGTTATGCGTTTTCCAAATTGTTTACTTAGATGTTATCTTTCAGCTTATTAAACGGTAATGGTTTGTAAAATTATTTGGGAAACGTTGGGAAGTGTTACCTAATCTATGCTTGACGCATGATTTTTTGTTCTTGTTATTTTTGGTTTGGAAGCTGCTATGCAAAATCTATGTCTGTTATATCGTCTTTGTCCATCATCAAATGTAAACCCTTTGAATTGTCTTCAGTTCGCAGACAGATCACTCTGGCGTATTTCAAAAGAATGCTGGTGATAAAAAATTGCAGTCAGGCATAACTCTAGGGAGACCAAAGACATTAAAATCAAGAGTTCCCGATTCTCTGAGATATGATGGAGATAAACGGTACGTTATTGTAAATGCAACTCAGTTTCAATGCGCTCAATGTGGCAAAAAATGTACCGTAAATGCAGCAAGTGTATGGTAGGTCTACATGACAAATGTTTTATGTCATTTTGATATTCCACAATAAAAAGTAAAATATTACTTTTATCTCAGATTTTTGTTTTTTAGCTTAATATTTAACATGTTTGTATTATAAATGTATTCAAACGTATTTTAGAAAAAAAATACAGTTCACGAAAAATCAACGTACTCCCTGGTGCCTAGCGTCAGATTTTAGAGATGTTTAAAATTTTTCAAATGAAACGTAAAATTTTTAGATAGGATTTCTCTTTACTATTTTTCCCAGTTGATCTCATGACATTTGAGAACGCTATAACAAAAATTATTGAAAAAATCCAACTTGAGCATTAATTGTCCAGACGCGTTTAAACATCTGCCCTTTCTTTCTTTGTATCTCGTGTAAATGCAGACGCGTTTTCAGCTAACTTTACAGCTGCATAATAATGTTAAATCACTAATTTTAATATACTTTCATCGTACATCTGCCACCGCTCCCAAATAACTACGGGGTTATCCTTTTGAAGTTGTTTAATTGATAAGTCGCCACTACTGGTAGATGATTGGCGATCGTCGGTCAAAAATGTTACTATACATTTCTTCGCAACTGTAAAAGAAAAAGTATCTGGCATTTGGCAGATTCGCATCGGTTGGCAGATTAGCATGCCTAAAAAGTTGTCGGCACTGTCAGTGCAATATTTAGATCAGATCTTTCTCTAATATTTGCACTAGAAGGTTCTGAATTTTGGATATGTTAAAAAGACCACCATGTCTCTTTTCCAACTTAATAAAAGAAAACGTTTCGCTTGAAAGATGTGTCTATTTGACCTAATGTTTTCTGCGGACTGCTTTTTCCTCACAGGGGGGAAGCCTATGATTATTACAGATGACGCAATATTATAAAATTCTCCACTATTCTTTGAAGTTTTTCTACCATCATGAAAACTCATAAAAATATCGGCAGTTACTCCAGCCAGCAACTCCATAATATATAATTTCCATTTCCAAATATTCTGTTTTAAGTTATTCTTTTTATTAATACCAGAGGATCCAAGCCGTGATTTTCGGGTTTCAGAACAAAATGCGCGGTGCAGAAAATATAAGTGAAAACTTTATATATATATTTTTGTAATTACAAACTATAATACATTTTTTATATGTAATTTAGTTTTTTAGATTACAACTAAAAACAATCTTCAGCATTTTTATTCAAAAATGTAAAGTATGCACTTAAATACAGTTTTGGAATTCATTAAATGTGATACTTTTGTATTATCCGTATGCCAAAGAATAATATAGCTCAAGAAATCTACAAGATTATACTACTTAAAATAACCTAGTTTGATTGTGATTATTTCACTAATTAAGCACGTAGTTCGATTACATATCTTCCAAATATGTTCTTTACATATATTATTTTATTATTTTATTATTTATTTATTTATTAAGTGCTTACTCCGTTTGGGAATATGATCCGGAAACAAACGTAGATCTATTTATATTGTTTTAAGAGCAAACAGGTTAATCTTCCGTTATAGAACTGTACGGTATACATATTTTTATAAAATTCATGCTTTTAAAATACTTTAAAAACATTAAAAAATTGAGTGAATTGAAATATTGTTTTCAAACAAATTGCATTTTTCGATGGTGTAAAAATTAAGATTGTGTGATGTTTAGAAGTAATTAAATTTGAGAAAAAGTAGAAAAGGATTTTTCATTGCGACAGTCGATATGACGTAAGCATTAATTGCGGTTCACACTTTACAATATAGATAATCAATACGAGTTGTAAATTTTCCAAAGAGAGTTGAAGCTTTTTATAATAATCAGTATGATTATGTTAAAATAATTAAATCGATTATCTGTGTTTGTTTATCATAATAAGTCAACATTTTGAATGACAATTATTCACACGAAGCAAAATTTGACACATCACAATCCATAGTTTACAATTCAACGATTGCTTTTATTTCATATCAGGTCACTCCTCAGACATTTTACAATAACAACTCCTTTTTATTATTTAAATAATGCGGGTTTATGTTTTTATCATTAGACAATGTTCATTCCTTCATGAATAGGTAACTTTTTTGTTATAATAATGACACTTATTCAGATTTCAGTTTTTTTTTCATAAAACAGATATATACAGAATCACAAAAATACATTTGCGAAATCAAACTAACTGTACTGTATTTCCAAGCAAAATGCTTACTTAACACGTGAGTATTGGCACATTTAAAAATCTTTAAGAAATAAGTACTATGTTTTTGTAAAAAATATATATTATTTCAGTTACACAGATTTTCCATTAAACAGATGACATGCTTAAAAACCTACGAAAACCACACTTATGAAATGAGACGAAATATATGTTTAATTATTAGTTCGTTTACTTAAAGTGTGTGTATTGTCGCATATGCTAAACAATTTGATCCCATTGGGAATATAATAACTGTAGTTTTTGATTTACTGTAGTTTTATTTTATCGCATCTGTTGAAATAGAAAATAATGTTTTATAATGATGCAAAATAATGAAATAAAAAGTTTTATAATATTTTAGTTGTTAATGAACATTTTGATGTGCATTATGAATACCTATTATTAACAAGCATAACAGTTTTCTGATTTATCTTGAGTGTACAGAAAGACAAATATGCTCTGAAAAGTGTCATTTCCTTTAAATTGCAGAAGCAACGATACAATAAAAGTGATAAAGTAAACTGAAAACTTTAAAAAACAAAAACAAGATACTATTCTAAATAAAGTATTATTTTTAAAATCGAAATTTCAGTGTAAAATAATGTATATATAAACTGGAATAATAATTAAAACATTTTGATCTCAATAGAATCAGTTATTAATTTGGTTTTTTCACTATATATTATCAGTTTAAATAGAATGAAATGTTTTATAATGTTATAAAATAATGAAGAAGTATTTGTATAACGTTTTAATTCTTAATCTAGTTGAAAGTTTTTATGTGCATTCTGATTACCAAGAATAATAAATTGTTAATTTAACGTCAGTGTACAGAGAGACAAATTAACTCTGAAAAGTGAATTTGGATTTTACTGTCAAGAACTCAGGTGTGAACTAAAATAGGTGAATTTATTTGGAAGCTGCTAAACTGAACAATTATTTTCCGAAAAATCGCGCTTTCTTTAAACCTAGATCCTTATTTTTACGAAGAGTCCTCGGATGTTCCTTACCTAAATTAACTTTCTTTAAATTAACTTTTTAGAAAATGATTTAGCTGGAGCATAAAAAATAAACTTGACCTGTTAACGTCATTTGTGGAGTGTATTTAATTCTCGTGAATCATTCTAAAAGTATATAACTTTCTTAAACTATTTGATTTTCAATATTAGAAAGTTCAAGTCAATTGTATTCGAAGATTTTTTACATGTAGTGAAAGTTATGATGTAGTTGTTGCAATTTTATTAAGCACAGTGAACATCTAGAAATGTGAATAACTTTGTTATGATTCTTGACTTACAGGCAGATAATTATTCTTCAGAAAGTATTATTAACTTTATTTTTATTGTCCAAAAGCGTAACTAAAAAAATGGCTAAGTTATGGGAAATTTATCGTAAATGTTTTTCAGTGACTAAACTGATTGGTGTAGATATTATTTTAAATAAAATATTCGTTTTAAAATCTAAATGTCGAAATTTCAGTTCAAAGTAATACATATATAAACTAATAAAATTTTAAACGTTTGATCTCATTGGAATCCATTCTTACTGTAGTCTTTGATTATATTATTGTATCAGTTGAAATGGGATTATCTGTTTAGTAATGTTGCAAATTAATGAAAAATACAGTTGTATACTTTTTTATTTGTTAATGTGGTTGAACAATTTTATATGCATTATGAATAACTACGGTAAACAAACATAGCAGTTTGTTAATTTATCTTGAATGTACATAAAGACAAATTTGCTTTGAAAAGTATTATTTACTTTAAAATCTATTTTACTGTCAAGAACCAAGATGTGAATTAAAATAGTATAAGTTTATTTGAAAATTGCTATTTTCCGCTATTCTGACTATTTTTTGAAAAATATTGTTTTATTTCAACCAATTTTTACTGTCAAGAACAGATATGAAATAATTAAAACTGGTAATTTACAGCTTAAATAGTCGGTAACAGCTAAAACCTGAAAAAAGAACAGCAGGTAATTATTTAGCTTTAATTAGAATTTTATTGTAACTGATTTATGAGTGTATATTTTTTCTTTTATTAAACTAACCCACATGAAACTATAGAATGCGGTGAGTTCAGATGTGATTTTTGAAATGAAATAGAAAGTGATTTTTAGCAAAGGAATTTAATAAAAAAAATATTTACAATATAAGGAAAAATATAGAACTATTCTAACCATGAACTATTTGAAATTTAATTCAATGTTTAAGAAATAATTAAAAGTTGTTTGTTTTTAATGATTTATATCTAAGCTTAATATCCTTCGGGATTAATATTCTGTCTATAATTTCTAACATACAATTCAGACTCAGAATGCTTGAAGAAATTATTTTTTTATTATAAAGTTGTTGCAGTTTATTCATAATTAATAAAGACATCAATTAGTTTTTAATTAATTTTTGATAATATACATATTGAAAATTAAAGGTTTACAATCCTTATTCAAAACTAAAAATTATGGAAACAAATAAAGTTGCAGATATTGGATTTTATATCCAACCGCTGGATACTAATGAAAAACTAAAAGCTTACATATCAGATAAAGCCAATATCTATGGTAGAATTCTATTTACGCTTGGAGATTATCTTACAAAATTTTCAAAAAAATTTGATAGCGTTCGTTTTCGTATTATATTTGAAAAAAATGGTCAATTTCCGAATGGTACCTTGACTGGAATCATAGGGAAGATAAATCGATCAGAAATTGATATCGGTGTTCAACCAGTTTCTATGAGCGAGGTAAGCACAGAGAGAGTGGATTTCTTTTACCCGTATCAAATTTATTGTGCTACATTTGTGACTCGAAAAGCAGAATATAAACCACAGATTTTTAGCATTTTCCAAACGTTTTCATTGCCGCTTTGGATAGCTATCGTCTCAATATTAATTGCGATGCCTTTGGTTTATTACGTTACCTTCAAAAGAAGATATTCATTTGATAAACATTTACTTCATGCTTTTGCGGTTTTGTTAAGGCAGAGTTCTTTATTAAAACCGTCATCGATGGTAGAAAACTTTCTCGTCTATTCGTGGGTTGTAGCAGCAATGTTTCTTTGTCTGGCTTACGATTCCGTATTCCTGTCTTTTCTTGCATTCCCCTCAATCAATCAAATTAAAGACGTGTCACAGTTGGCCAGTGCTGTAGAAGAAGGACACTATCATTGCATAGCGTCTCCATATTCAGCTATTTTTGGAATGTTATTAAAATCAAAACATGAAAATTTAAGAATTATTGGACAAGACCTTAAGATGAATAACTTAAGCAACAAAAATACTTTTGAAGATTTTTTTTATGATAGAAGCAATCAAGATCTCGCTTTTCTAGTAGATACAGATGTCGTTGATATTTTCAGTGTAGGAAACAAATTCGTATCTGAAGATCGTTTTCTTGAAGGCATGGCTGCAATGACTGTCCGAAAAGACTTTTGTTGCAAAAAATTGGTGGAAAAATTCGTTCATAGATTGATGGCTTCGGGATTGTATTTTAAGTTTCAGAATGATAAATCATTTTTAAATCGTATGCCAAGTCTACTGAAATACGAGGAAAAAGACCCCAGTAAAAGAAAATTAACTCTTACAGATGTTGCTCCTGCGTTTATATTTTTAATATTTGGACACATCATTTCTTTCTTAGTTCTTATGGTTGAAATATTGTCAAATACTATGAAGAAAGTGAATCGTCTGAAGAAAAATAAAAAAAAGAAAAATGAGAATTGCATACAAAGAAGATTCTATCTAATTAGCATTGAAAACTGAATTGTAATTAATCTATTCTTATATTTCCAAATCTTATTGCATTTTGAAAATGTTATATGAAAATAATACGAAAAATTCACATAATTGGCATTGCCCTGAATTTTATGTTCGAAATTTATTTTACTAGTCTAAGAAAATCACATTGCAGATTTTTAAAAAATTATATGAGACTATTATGCAAGGAAGATTTTGTATGATTAATTCTGCACCGAATTACACATTCATCTTATCGTATAAAATTGGCATGAAAAGATTTTAGGGAAAATGTACATATCCTTGCGAGCTAAATGAGCGCTACATCTCCCTCCTCCCTTTCATTTTCTTCTTTTAAACTGGGGAGGATATAAAACCGAAAATTAAAACTACTGTCGACTACAAATGCCAGTATTGCCTCCCCTCAATGTTTTCCCTTGTTTATCATGAATTCTTGGGTTCTTGATATATTCATAAGAATATTGCAGAACTTACGCTGTTGTGTTTGTAAGAAATATTTGAATTGCATTATTGTTATTCTTTGAGACTTTATTATTACAGGTAAATAATAGATAAATTAAGGTACGACACATGGTAAATTACTTATTACAAACACTAATATCTCATTACTTAATGTAATTAAAAAACAAGTTTTTGTAATTACTCGCGTTCTCATAAATGAAAATTTAAACGTTAAACACCTTTGTTTTATTGTGCATTTCACTTTTAATAAAGAAAAACTATTTTGAAATTTCGAACATTTTACAAGCGTCAAGATGGTAAATTCTGAATGAAATAGGTGCAAGCAATATGTCGATATAATTGTTATATATGCTATTTTAGATATTTATTAATTAATTAGTTATAGCACTAGCTCTAAAGATAATTCTTTCAAACTGAATAGTTGAAGGTACTTTCATTATCTTTTATATAATTAATCAGGAGTAAAAAAAGCCAAAAAAAACTTTTTTGATTATTTTTATTAATTTTTTAACACTTTCCAACTTAGTTGAAAAGTGTTTATGACTTCGGTTTGTCTGCCGCATGGCCGTCTGCCGTATAGTGTATTTTAAACACATTGAAATTTATATATATCACTAAGGTGCATTACAAGAGGCTTACTACAGAATAGTGTGTGTAAAGCAGTCATCGTTCATTTACAGGGACACACAAAATAATTCTCTACTGTCTGTTAACAATAATTCCTGTAAGTGCGTTTTAAGATACTGAACGCTATTTTAATTTTAACTCTCTTTTTACTATTACGTGGTGTGTATAAATTCTGTAGATCCTATACAGGGGAGCACAAAAGTTCGCGAACACATTTCCGCTTATTGACAGAAACTCCAGACGGAGAATTTTAAACTGTGCTACGCGTTTCCTAACTGAACTAAAATTTAGCATCCTATGTAGTATATATACAAATCTATAGATCCTATACAGGGCTGAATAAAAGTATTCGGATATTTTTCCGAATATTGTATATGTTGGAAATTCCTGAAATTATGTTTTTAAATATGTTATACGTTTTCCAAATTGTTTACTTAGATGTTATCTTTCAGCTTATTAAACTTTATGTTTTGTAAAATTATTTTGGAAACGTTGGAAAGTGTTACATAATCTATGCTTGACGCATGATTTTTCGCTCTTGTTAAAATTAAATTAGACTACTAGTCAACGACGATATTGTGGGAATATTTCTTCATCAAATGACACCATCAATCTTATTATCTGAAATTGACGCGAGAAGATTTATGGAAAAGGACACAGTCGAGTACGTCAAACGCGTTTAAAACTTCTACCCCCTCATTTTTTTCAGCCGAAATTTTATTTGTTGTTTTAGAGCCGGAGAGGAGATAAATCCGTCAAATGAAGTTAGTGGAAAAGCTACTAAGTCCATCATTCTCCCATCAACGTTTTCTCGTAAGTATTTCATAAATTAGTGTGGGGTATTATACACATTTATAATGAGATTGTAGAATTCCGTTGCTGAGTTTGTAGGAAATATTTGAACTGTATTATTATTTTTATTCGAGGCTATTATTATGTTTTATAACGATAATTGATAAATTAAGGTATGACACAGTAAAATCGCAAATGACTTATTACACACTCTAACACACGAGTAATTATCATAATTAAGAAGCACGGTTTTGTAATCACTTGTTTTCCATTAAATAAAAATTTAAATCTCTGATATCTTTGTTTTATTCTGCAAATAACTCTTAAAAAAGGAAAACTATATAGAGCATTTTCATGATTAAGGTGCTATACTGAACGAAATAGGATCAAGTAATAGGTCTGTATAATTATAACATATGGTATTTTAGATATTTAATTGCTCAAAAATGTGAGTATTGGTGTAAGTTTGTATCAGCAAACAACTGTTGTTTTGATAGTAAAAACATTTATTTATCCATATCCCTTTCTTCATAAAACAGGTGGTACGTTTAGAATAACAAAGCCAAACTTATGAAATCAAAGACATTTTAAGCAATTTTATTTCTTAAAATGTTGACGTCTAAGCATGCACTTTCGCGCCTGTTTTATTATTTTAATTGAAAATGTTTATACAGAATTCCGTGTTTCTTCATAAAACAGCGAGTAGCTACAGGTAAACAATAACCACTAACAAATTCACTCTAGTTTTTAAGCATTTATTGTTCAATGTGTAGGTATTGGCGCCTATACTGTCGTCGAAAAATGAATGGTAGGAGTTCTACTCTATATTATAAAGAGATGTCTATATGTCCGTGAGAAATGTTGACATCATATGGATGGTGACAACGATCAGAGTTAACAATTTGGGTTTTATATCAAATCTATTAACTTCTAAACATCTGACAGTTTCAGTTTTTATACTGTCGACAAGTTGTACGAAAAAATGTGTATTGCAACTCGAAAAATTACTTACAATTACAATGTATTTCAAAAACTGTATCTTAATTTTCTGTTGTTTTGTGATTTTTAAAATAACTAGATGATCCAAGCTAGTCTCCTTGCTTTCCAGAATATAGGTGAAAACCATTTTTTTTATTGAAATCTTTTCTCGTTTTATTTACATTAAAGGTATTTTTTATTGCAATATATATATAATTCCATTACAAAAAATTCTCTATTATATATATATATATATATATATATATATATATATATATATATATATATAATTATAATATCTATGAATTTCAAAAACATATCAAGTTCTAATATCATTCTACTAAAATCTACAAAGAGATAATTAATGATATTGTGTAATCAGAATACCACATAGCTAATAATTAACTTGTGCAATCATAAAATTACCATAGCATGTGCTTCAATGGTAATTAGCCAAATTTACTCATACCTGAAGAACATTTAAAAAGAAAGAGAGAGAAAGGGGAAAAAAATTATAAATTGGAGTTGCTATTAAGTAAACACAAATGGATTAATAAATTAATTATGAACATTATTCAGTGGAAAAACTGGACCACAAGAGAACCAACCGTAGTTCACAGGTTACACAACTTACTACCCAGTGCACAAAACGTAAGTGAAAGCCATATATATATATATATATATATATATATATATATATATATATATATATATATGTTATATAAACATTTTATTTCGGAATATTCCTTTAAATTATTCTAAATTATGACCTATTCATTATTTCCCTATTTCTTAATAATATTTATTCCTATTTAATGTCCTTTTACAATTCAAAACGCGTATATTATAATTATCTTATTCCATATCTTAATCTAAAACTCTAAGTCCATTCGTAACTTTTATCAACTATTCAATCTATAACATTCTGAGAGACGCTAGTTTCTCATTTCGAATGTTTTTAAAAGCCATTTTGTTATTTTCATTCTACGGGCTGGCTTCGCGCGCTTGGTATTTTTACTTCAAAATCAATGCTCCTTTAGATCCGGGATTCTTTCTTGTGGAAACCTCTCCATAGCGCGTTATTCGCTTAGCTACATTTCGCCTCTCTCTGATTGGCTCGTGCACGCAATACGTCGCCTGTGTAGCTATCCGCGCATTTAACAAAAACCCATTGCAAGCGTTCGGAGAGCGGATTTTTGTCGTGTTTTGTAGTGCTGACCAAATTGTTATCTGGTGTTCGAATGACTTAGAATTTCTAAACTGCCACTTAAGATCCACCCAATGATGTAGTGAATTATAGTCAAGCCTGAGTGCTTTAGAACTCATCTGTATCCTGTGGAATTGTTCCGGCATCTCTCCTATTCCTGAATAAACAATTTATTTGGTTAACTGGCTGAGTTTTTATGGAGAAACTTCCAATTGGGTTCCTTTTTGCTTTCTTTCCGAGCGATGATTATCGATCTACTGACTGCAATCGTTCACCATCTTTAACCAGCTGCCAGTTTCTCGTGAAATTTTACATCCTATAGTTAAAATCTAACATATATATTATTCTGAACTCTAATAGATATTTTATGTTTAATTAACAAACACAAATTTTTATAAAATGCATGCTTCTAAATTATTTTTAAAACCACAAAAATGAGGGAATTTAGATGAAGTCTTGAAAGAAATTGCATTTGAAAGTGCAATTTGTTTTGTTTTTTTATTCGATGGTGCAAAAATTAAAAGATTGTCATGCATAGAAGTAATTAAATTTGCGAAAATTTAGAAAAGATCGTTTAATTCTTTGCAACAGTCGATATGACGTCAGCATTAATTGCGGTTTTTACTTTATAATATTTGGTTAATCAATACGAGTCATAATTTTTTCAACTGATTGCATGCTATTTTTACCAAATACTATGACAGTGTTATAATAATTTAATAGCTTATCTGTGTTTGTTTATGATAGTAACTCAATAATTTGAAAAAAAAAATTCAGAAAAAAAGGAATATTGGACAATTTACAGTAGGCAGTTTTCAAATCAGCGATAGTTTTTATTTTATATCATATCACTTCTCAGATATTTCACAATAACAACACGTTTTAATTGTTTTAATAATGTGTTTTTTTCATCACTAGGCAATGTTTACTCCTTCATGAATAGGTAACGTTTTTGTTATAATAAAGACATTTATTCAAATTTCAGTGTTTTCCCCAAAACAGATGGTATATGCACAATCACAAAAGTATATTTGCAGAATCACAAAATTGCATTTACGGAACCAAACTATCTGTATTTCCATGCAAAATTATTACTTAAAACGTTGGATCATTTACTGACAAACTGCATTTACTGTTAAAAAATAAGTATTATGTTTTAGTAAAAAAGTAATTATTTGGATTACACAATTTTCTCATTAAAGAGATGATATTACTAGAAACCTATGAAAAATACTTATATGAAATGAGATCGAATATATTTTTAATTAGATAACTTAAGGTGCGTGTATTGTTGCATATACTAATGCAAATATTAAACATTTTGATTCCATTGGCAATAACCCTTGATGTTGTTTTTGAGAAAAATTTTTGAGTTGAAATAGAAAGAAATGTTTTATAATGATGTAAAATAATGAAAAAATTGTTTTATAATGTTTTAGTTGTTAATGTTATTGCACATTATGATGTACAATACGACTACCTACTATCAACAAGCATAACAGTGTGCTAATTTATCTTGAATGTACAGAAAGAAAAATATGCTCTGGAAAAAGTTATTTCCTTTCAATTGGAAGAAACAACGACGCAATTAAAGAGGATAAAAGTGATAAATGAATCTGAAACCTTGAAAAGATATTTTAATTATGATTTTACTGTCTAGAACTCATATGTGAACAAAAACATTTAAATTTATTTGAAAACTACTAAATTGAACACATAAAAATCCGAAAAATACTGTTTCCTTTAAACAGGCTATTTTTTTTATTTGTCAATAGCACATTTAAAGAAATTAAAACTGATAAACTGGTAAATTACTAGCTTAAATATTTAGTAAAAGCTGAAGCATAAAAAATGGTAAATATTTAGTTTTAATTAAAATTTTATTCTTGTTGATTCATGCATGCATAACTCTACTTTTATTAAACTGACACTATACGGAAATCTAGATTGCAATGAGTTCACATATGGTTTTTGGAATTAAATATAAAACGATATTTAGCAAAAGAATTTCTTGAAATAAACATATTTGTAGTATAACGAAATGTATAAAAATATTATACAGATGTACTATTTTCGTTAGGTAATTTGATGCTTAATTCAACAATTCAGAAAAAATTACATGTTGATTATTTTTATATATTTATATTTAGACTGAATACCATGCTGAGTTTATATTCTGATTATAATTGCTAACATACTATTGACATTTAGAATGGGTCAAGAAATTATTTTTTTATTTTACAGTTGTTGCAACTTATTCATAATTAATTACGATCTCAAATTGTTTTTAATTTATTTTTGATAATATATGTATTGAAAATAAAAGACATAAAATTTTTATTCAGAACTAAAAATTATCGAAGCAAATTGATTTAGCTGAAGTATAAAAAACTAACTGAAAGTGTTCACGTCACATACATTTTATTGTGGATTGTTTTTAATTCTGATGAAACATTATAAAGATTGAGAAAATTCTTAAAGTATTTGATTTTAAATATTTGAAACTTCATTGATGTCAGTTGGATTCAGATGTATTGGAACTTTTCATGTAGTTGTTGCGTTTTTTTAAAGTATAGTGACATCCATAAATGTGCCTAAATTTCTTATGATTCTTTATTTATGAGTAGATAATTATTATTCAGAAAGTAATATAAACTTGAGTGTTATTTTACAAGAACACAGCTAAAAAGAGCAAACTGATTAAATTGCGAGGTATTTACCGTAAATCTTTATAAGTGGCTAAGCTGATTGGTGTAGATATTACTTTTTAAACTCGAAATTTCAGCACAAAATAATATATATAAAAACTGATAAAATTTTAAACATCTTGGTCCCATTGGAAACAAGTCTTACTGAAATTTTTGAATATATTATTGTATCAGTTGAAATAGAATAAAATGTTGTATAATGTTGCAAAATAAAGAAAAAGTTGGTGTATAATGTTTTAGTTCTTAATGTAGTTGAATATTTTGATGTGCATTATGAATGCTTACTACCAACAGGCGTAACAGTTTGTTAAATTATATTGAATGTACAGAAAGACAAATATGGTCTGAAAAGGTGTTATTTTCTGATAAAAGGGATAAATTAATCTGAAAACTTAAAATACAAAAAATGAAAAATTGTGATATATTTTACATTTGGATTTTATTGTCAAGGACTCAATTTTAAACAATAATATGTAATTTTTTTTTAAACTGCTAAACTGAACAATTACTTTCGAAAAATATTGTCTTTTTTAAATCGGTTGTTATTGTCAAGAACACATTTGAAGCAATTAAAACTGACAAACTGGTAAACTACAAGTTTAAATAATAACAGCTGAAGCGTAAAAAACAGGTAAATGTTTAGTTTCAATAAAAATTTATTGTTGTTGACTTATGCATGTATAACGCTTCTTTTATTAACTGCACCCACACGAAAATCTAGGTTGCAGTGAGTTCAGATATAATTTTTGCAATGAAATAGGATTATTTATGAATAATTACGGAAACAAACGAAAAATACTTAGGGTAGCAATCAACTTATTATGCCAAAAATACAAGGCACATCGCTCAAACCTTGAAATAGAATTTTTGTTCAGAACTTTTGTGATAATGAAGACATTAGAATGATACGTTCAGCAGTTTTCTTTTAATTTGTATGAAATGGGATGAAGTCACAAGATGTGCTAGAAGTACCCACACATAGTCATTCGGTAAGTGACACCATGCACACTGTCAGCTATATTCCGAAAACGGGGAGCACCTGTTTCAATATTGCTTGAACGCGGGTGGTATCCACCTTCAGCAATTATCACGACTAAAACACTCTGTATTTTTTTATTTTTAGCAAAAGAATTTCATGAAATAACCATATTCGTAATATAACGAAAGTTATAGAATTATTGTCACCATGAAGCATTTTCGTTACTTTATTTGACACTTAATTCAATATCTAAGAAAAAATTAAGTTTTGTTTCTTTTAAATGATTTATATTTAGGTTTAATAGCATGATGAATTAATATTCTGTCAATAATTTCTAACATGCAATTCAGATATTTAGAGGGCTTTAAAAATATTTTTTATTTTAAAGTTGTTGCAATTTATTCATAATTAATAAAGACATCAAATAGATTACGATAATCTATCTTTTGAAAATTAAAGGATCATTCTTATTCAAAACTCAAAATTATGGGAACAAATAAAGTCGCAGTTATTGGATTTTATGTCGGCATGCAAATTTTTTCTCAGGGACCAAACGAAAAAATAAAAGATTACCTATACAATAAAACTAATATCTTTGGTAGAATGCTTTTTACGCTTAAAGATTATCTTACAAAATATTCAAAAAGATTCGATAGAGTTTATTTTCTTATCACAAATGAAGAAAATGATATATTGCCGAATGGTACATTGACGGGAATACTAGGGATGGTAAATCGATCAGAAATTGATATTGGCGTTCAACCAGTTACTATGCACGAAGTAAGTACAGAGGTGGTGGATTTTTCCTATCCGTATAAACTTCACTCTGTTTCATTTGGGATTCGAAAAGCAGAATATAAATCACAAATTTTTGGCATTTTGCAAACATTTTCATATCCACTTTGGATAGCTATCATCTCACTTTTAATTGGGATGTCTTTGGTATATTACATCACCTTGAAAAGAAAGTATTCGTTTGATAAAATTTTACTTCACGTTTTTGCAGTTTTGTTAAGGCAGAGTTCTATTTTAAAACCGTCATCAATGATAGAAAACTTGCTCGTCTTTTCGTGGGTTGTAGGAGCAATGTTTCTTTCTCTGGCCTATGATTCCGTATTCTTGTCTTTTCTTGCATTCCCCCCAATCAATCAAATTAAAGACGTGCTACAGTTGGCACAGACTGTAAAAAATGGACAATATCACTGCATAACGTTTCAAAAATCAAGTATTTTTGAACTGTTATTAAAAATAAAACATGAAAATTTGAGAATAATTGGACATGACCTTAACACCAATAACTTAAGAAACGAAAATACTTTTCAAGATTTTTTTTACGATAGAAGTAAACAAGATCTCGCTTTTCTAGTAGATACAGATGTTGCTGATATTTTGAGAGTAGGAAAAAAATTCGTCTCCGAAGACCGTTTCCTCGAAAACATGATTGCAATGCCTGGCCGAAAAGACTTTTGTTGCAAAAAATTGGTGGAAGTATTCGTTCACAGATTTATGGCTTCGGGATTATATTTCAAGTATAAGAATGACAGAGCATTTTTAATTCGCAAGCCACGTCTAGAGAAATACTAGGAAAAAGACACCAGTAAAAGAAAATTAATTCTTACAGATGTTGCTCCTGCATTTATATTTTTAATATTTGGACACATCAATTCTTCTGTAGTTCTTATCGTAGAAATATTGCTAAATCGTATGATAAAAGTGGATCGTTTGAAGAAAAATGTAAAAAGAAGAATGAGAATCGCATACAAAGAAGGTATTATGTAATTAGCTTTGTAATTACTCTATTCTTATATTGCTAAATCTTATTATATTTTGATATTTATATGACAGTCATACGAAAGTGTCATATAATTAACATTGTGCCCATGCTTAAAAATTAAGAGAGTAAAAATCAAAACCTCATCTGTCTAACGAATCACAGGTATCAATAAACAAACAAATTAAATAAAATGAAAAACTGAATACTGTGGTTCTTCTCTTAATTCCAAGCTTTCTCCTGACTGTTAAAGATATTTTCGAATCCAAACTGACTATTTTCTGACACATGGGCGAAATCATTTTCTTTAGCAAATGCATAAAATTTGTAGGTCTTCCTTCACAAATGCCCAGAAATCGAATAGAATGTTTAATTTTCTTATCATGTGAAAATATCTCTCATAATTTTTTTGTTGAATTCGGAATTTTAAGTCCATTATTGCATGCATTTTATAGCATACCTTAATAACATATATCAACTTGGTGTAAATTTAAATATATTTACAAAACTGAGAACATCGACATATAGAATGACAAACATTTTAAAATATGTTGGAAAGTGTTAAAAAAAAATATTTTTTTCGAAACATAAATAAGTAAAAGTGAACGGAAGTTTAATATATATATATATATATATATTTGCAAAATAATCAGTATATCACTCAAAATAAACGTCCACTTATTTTTTAAATGGTTAAAATAACCAAACTTATATTGTTAAATTCCTTTAAATGAAAGTCGGCGGATAATAAAAAAAATTCAGGCAGTACACAGCTGACAAAATTTTAAAGGAAATTACTTGACAGTATATTGGATAGATGGCAGCACTAAAAACTTTCAAATTCCTCATTTTGTTAGGGAATAATTACTGTAAACATTTTAATATATTTTAACGTTTCTTATAAATGTCTTTCAAAATCATTTATTTTCATTATAGAGTGAAAATACAATAAATAAGAAAAATATATTTTTCATAAAATTAAAGATTTTTAAAATCGGTGAGAGAAGAAAAACATTCATTTATTCATAATAGATGGCAGCACTAAAAAAGTAAAAAAATCCTTTTTAATTTTAAGATAGTTAAAATTGATTTATAACTTATTAAAATGCTAAATTTGCCTGAAAATCAGAATGGAATTCAGAAAAAAGTCTCTCAAAATTGAACTATTCGAGGAATTAAACAACTGATACACAGATTTGTTTGTAATATAGTTTTAAAGGATCCAAATGCCAAATCGAGGAAATATTTTAAAAATTAAAACGCAAGGAGCAGTTTAAAATTTGGTTTAAAAATTTTAATTTTTTTAAATCTTAAAATTATACATTTTTTAATCGTATTGTATATACTTATGGTGATATGTATATATGCACAAAATTTCATATGTCTATGATGAAAAAGAAGAAAATTCAATTTTAAAGTCGACCCCTTAAATAGTGAAACATTATTAAAATAAACAGCAAACGATTTTTCTCCATACAGCATCATGTAACGGAATTCTTTCGAGTGTCCCTGTAAAGGAACTATAAGCATACCATATTCTATAGTAATCCTCTTGTAGTGCACTTAAGTGATATATATCAATTTCAATATGTTTGAAATTGTGTAACGTCATTAAAATAAACCGCAAATTATTTTCCCCCATAAACCGTAATGTATCGGAATTTTTTTGGTTGTCCTTGTAAAAAAACTATACTTGCTACACACTTCATTTTCAATACCGAACATGCCATAATAAACCTCAATAACATATATTAATGTCATGACAATCCGAGTATATTTATATGAGCTATAGCACGGACAGACAGACAAACAAACTGAATTCATAAACAGTTTTCAACTATGTTGGAAAGTGTTTAAAAAAGAAAGAAACGGTTTAAGTGTCATATAATTAACATTGTGCCCATGCTTAAAAATTAAGAGAGTAAAAATCAAAACCTCAGCTGTCTAACGAATCAAAAAGAAAGAAAAAAGTTTAAATTTGAAAGGGAAAGGGATACAAAATACATACCCAACAAATGTACTTACACCATTCATTAGGTGCGTTCGTAATTATATAAATACGTAACACCTATTGTCGTCGTCCGTCTGTCCGTCCGTCCGTCCGTCCGCATATAACAACGCAAAAACTACTCAACCGAATGGTTTGAAATTTAAGATATATTATCTTTGCAGAAATTTTTCGCGACATTTCAAATTTTCTAAAAATCGAATCAAAACTTTAGAAAATATTAATAAAAACATTTATTAAGAAATTTGATTTTTTTTTAAATCGGTGCTTTGTTGTTATAATAGCTTCCGAGGTTTAATCGTCAAGCGAGCGAGATACTTACTTTATTACAGAAATTAATCTGCGGACGATAAAATTCATTTCACCGAATGAAAAATCATCAACATCTGAATATTTATATAACTAGCTTTGGTACGAACGCACCTCATTTGTCACGTTTGACGTACAATTTCCAACTTGTTATATCTAAAGTCGCAACTCATGTTTAAAAAAAATCCAATCTACCAAATAACTATCGCAAAATCTTTAAAGATCTTTATAGGAATTATTATGTATGTATTTTTTTTTTCACACAAAGCAACAACGTTCAGAAGCGCCATTTTCTAACGAAAAATTAGATACAGGTATAAATATGCAAGATTTAGTGTTTACCGACATATTAAATCAAGGTTGTAAATTTAACCTATTTAGCGATAGCAGATTCTACACGTGTTATGTGTACACCTGTTCTTAATAGAAATAAACTCGCAATGCGCCTGAATGCTTGAGATTATTCATTTAGCAATATATTATTCAGCAATTTTATGAGAAGAATAAACCTTTTACTCATTCTTTTATCCTCAAAGACCAAACGAAAGAATTTATGACTAATTTTTCCTAAGCATTGTTATTTAATGTGAAAAATACAATTCCTATATTTCTTATGAAAACAAAATAGATATAGATCATAATATTATCCATTATAACTTTTAATCCCAGCTATTGTGGACGGAAATTTGAATTTCTTTCTCTTACTATCTCATTAACGTATAAAAAACATCTACAAACGCCAGAGAAGATGTCAAATTACAACGCAAAGTGTTGTAATTTTGGTCATGCTTGCTTGAAAAAACGATTACAACATTGTGTTGTATTTTATATACAGGGTGTGGCTAAACTCATGGTACATACGCTAGGGGGTGATAGAACACATTAAGACAAACAATATTAAATAGGAAACTAAGGGTCCCAAACGTCTTCCGAAGGAGATAGGCGCCATTAAGTTTATGGTCCAAAATTTCAAATGATTATAAAAAACGGAAAAATGGGTCGATTCGTTTGCGGTTTTCGCTAAAACTATTCTTGATGTCAGTATTTTCTTAAAAATAAATTTTAAAGGTAAAGTTAAAAAATGCCGATAGAGGGCGCTTTAGTCTTTGGAGTAACGAAAAAGTATTTTTTACCATTGTTTTTTGCATCTCAATAAATGCTTTCAAAAGCTTAGACTTAAACTTAAATTTTGTGATATTACTTTTAAATGCTAAAGGTGTAAAATTAACAACGTAATATAAATTAAAATAACTTTTATTAGTTGTTTTACATGTTTCGACTCTTTCCGAGTCATTTTCAAAAACAAAATGAGAATATTCTAAAGCTGCACGGGCTTTGAAGTTATTACATTCATGTACTTTTTAAAAAATTACGCACGTTAAATATTATTTTTTTACTTGATTGTTTATTTTCATATATTTGACCATGGAGTAATTCTAGCCACAGTTTCGGTAAATTAAAAGATGCCGCATCGTTTACAACACTGTGTTGTACTTTATATACAGGGTGTCCCTAAACTCATGGTACATACGCTAGGGGGTGATAGAACACATCAAGACAAACAATATTAAATAGGAAACTAAGGGTTAACTACTTATCATTACAAGGTGTTATAATTTATTATATTGTTAAATTTTGAGCTCAAAATCTGAATCGTTGGGATTGATTAATTAGCGCAAACGGAACTGCGTTCAGGAGTTGAAATTTGAAACACCTCCCTCTCCCCTCCCACTCCTGAACACAGTTCAGTTATTCCCGATCTTGGTGTAGCAGACCAGGCGGAAACAATATGAGTTGTAATTTTCCAACTGGACGAAAAATGTCCGGGCTAGGATTCGAACCTGGGATCTCTTGAAGCTGCAATGCTCTACCAACTGAGCTATCCCGGTTGAATCTGGAGGGCATAATTCATCCAGTTCGTGCCGGGATAGCTCAGTTGGTAGAGTATGGCAGCTTTAGCAAAGAGATCGCAGGTTCGAATCCTGGCCCGGACATTTTTCGTGCAGTTGTAAAATTACAACTCATATGATTTCTTTACCAATTTGAATAATTGTGTTAAAATTAATCCAGGCAGAAACTACTACCCCTACACGTAAAATAAACGATAGAGTAATGACAAAACTAAACAGAAAATTTATTCATAACAGACATGAGCAATTTCTTCGCGCAAAGTAAAAAGAAACAATTTGATGTATGCATGTAGTGCGCAATATGAATGAAGGTTGACACGTAGAAAATGGTACACGCATGATGTCACAAAAACTGCTCGAAAGAGTGCCCACCAGCAACGATGCAGGCCTCACGCTGCCGGCGGAGGTTGTTGCGAACATTAGTGAATACCCCGGGCATCTCCCGGATATCGCCTGCTACGACGGCAATCCTCGCAACCAGGTCCTCGTCGGAGTCGACGGTAAAAAATAGTTGTTCATCACTCCAAAGTCTAAAGCGCGCTCTATCGGCATTTTTGAACTTTATCTTTAAAATTTATTTTTTAAAATTTATTTTGTTTAATTTTGTCATCCCTCTATCGTCTATTTTACGTGTAGGGGGTAGTAGTTTCTGCCTGATCTACGACACCAAGATCGGGAATACAGTGGCGTAGCTACATATTCAGCGCCCTGGAGCAAAAAAAATTAGTGCGCCCTCTTGTCTCTGAGAAATTTTTGGACATATTTGTTTTATTTTAGATATAAAATTTGTGTAGAGGGTTCGTACGGGTACTTACTTTTGGATACCACTAATTCCATAAAGAAAATTTCCTTTATTTAATTGCATAATCGTGCAATTTACTTTTTAAAATTTACTTTTAGGAAATACTGGTATTCTAAAGTAAGCATGCGTACGAACCTTAATATTACATATTTTCTTTTGAAATACTTACTTAACTTATTCTAATTATTTATTCTCTAAGGCAATTTAATAGTAAGATATTAAACGCAATAAATACCTATAAAATATTAAAATAAATTATAATTCATTAATTCATTTAGTACTGAGTATCTACTTATATTTACAACGTATAGGGCCGGATTTACGTTTTACGAGCAGGGAAGACCGAGCTATGCTCGGTCAAAATTAAATTTGAGTTCAAATATCATGACCCATGACCAAAATGACCCACTAATTGAATTTTCTCGAACATGTGACTTAGCCCAACAGTCTTCTCGTGCCCGAAAACCATAGGATGCAAAATTTAGTGTAAATAGTCTGAGCCGTTTTTAAGATAAAATAGCTTGACCCATAATGACCCATGACCAAAATGACCCACTAATCGAAATTTCTCGAACATGTGACCTAGCCTAATAATCTTCGTGTTCCCTAAACCTGTAGGGTGCTAAATTTATTTCAAATCCTCTGAACCGTTTTTAAGATAAAATAGCTTGACCCATAATGACCCATGACTAAAATGACCCACCAATTGAATTTTCTCGAACATGTGACCTAGCCCAACAATCTTCTCTGCTCGAAAACCATTGGATGCAAAATTTAGTGTAAATTGAGCCGCTTTTTAGATCTTGATCCACAATGACCCAGAAATGACCCACTAATCGAATTTTCTCGAACATGCGACCTAGCCCAATGATTTTCGCGTGCCCGGAACTCGTAGGACACAAAATTTAATCAAAATCGTTAGAGCCGTTTTTTAGATAAAATTAATTTGACCCGCTTTGACCCCAAAATGACCCACTAATCGAAAGTTCTCGAACATGTGACCCAGCCCAATAGTCTTCCCGTGCCTGAAAATAGTCGGATACAAAATTTCGTCAAAATCGTTTGAACCGTATTTTAGATACAATTAGCTTGACCATGCACCAAAATGACCCACTAATTGAATTTTCTCGAACATGTGACCTAGCCCAACAGTCTTCTCGTGCCCGAAAACCATTGGATGCAAAATTTAGTGTAAATTGAGCCGCATTTTAGATCTTGACCCCCAATGACCCAGAAATGACCCACTAATCGAATTTTCTCGGACATGTGACCTAGCCCAAAGATTTTATCGTGCTCGAAACTCGTAGGACACAAAATTTAATCAAAATCGTTAGAGCCGTTTTTTAGATAAAATTAATTTGTCCCGCGTTGACCCAAAAATGACCCACTAATCGAAAGTTCTCGAACATGTGAACCAGCCCAATAGTCTTCGTGCCCGAAAATGGTCGGATACAAAATTTCGTCAAAATCGTTTGAACCGTTTTTTGAATATAATTAGCTAGACCATGACCCAAAATGACCCAAAATGACCCACTAATCGAATTTTCTCGAACACGTGACCTAGCCCAATGTTTTTCTGGTGCCCCAAAACGGTAGGACGCAAAATTTCGTCAAAATCGTTAGAGCCGTTTTTAAGATAAATTTTGCATATATATATATATATATATATATATATATATAAAACTTTAAGTAAAATTTAACCATTGAAACATAAGAAACTGACCACATACACTGAAATCCCGATACCAAAGAGCCCTGTCAATATATATATATATATAACCACACACAAGATTTGCTCGTATTAGAATATATGATATGCGACCACGAGCCCAATGCTACAAGCCAAACATCAACATTTGTTGTTTGTTTCAAGAATTTCTGATTTTAAAATTTTAATAGGGAAACACACTATCGTAGAGAAATATTTAATTTTGACAGCACGTTACTTGAAGCATTTCGATGAAAAGTAAAAACGGTGAAAAGGAAGAAAAAATACATGCCTATACATCATTACAATTTAATTATTGTAATTTTAACTATAGAAAAAAGTACTTTTAACATTCAGATTTGTGTCAAAGCCCAATTAAGGCACTTTGAGGCCATAGGCAGTTTTATTCTGTAGGCCTCCCAACTAAATATTATAATTAAGCTCAAACCTCGACATTTCCCTCCCATCTTTTCCAAAACTACTAAAACTGAAATTTGCACCAAGTGATGCAAATCATCTTTTTTTTTCTTTTTTGTACTTGAATCCATTATTAAAACACAATACCAGGGCAATATTAATTACATAATAGGGCGAACCTAGCATTTTTTTCGCATCCCTCAAATTAGAGTGCCCCCGAATTAGATATAATCATTAATGCAATTTGTGATAGGAAAGGGGGCCATGGAACTTCCATTTGCCCATAACCTGCAGAGTATACTTAAAAATATAAGTTCTGAATGAAATATAAAAACACGTATTGAATTCACGTGAAAAATGATTGTTCAAAGCATTTCTCACAGATTTATTAACGATTCTTTTAATACAGCATGCTATCTATTAATGTATATATACATTAATAAAACAAAGATGTTTATCTATTTGTCTGTCTGTTTGTTGGCGCAATCTAGCGCACGTGAGGTCTGAAAATTTGGATGAGAATAGACGAAGACAGGACTCAATACGTCTGATGCTCAGATTTTCCAATTTTTGATATTTAACCGAGATATTAATTAAAACCTCTAATGAACATCGCAAACTGGCCAGTTTTCGTCGTTCTGCGGATTGTGCCTGTGTATTTACGGGTTTCCTGATAATTTTTAGAACTACGGTAAATAAATTCTTCTTCTAATTTTATTCTTAAAATTCACTTTAAGACTTCATGATAATAAAAGAAAGGTAGAGAAAGTTTGTCCTACCTTTTGAATCCGCGAAGGTGTAGTAAGGGTATCCAATTTTACTATAAATCCAATGGCACTATTTAATAACTTCTTTCGATCACTGATGAAAATAAAAAAATCTTCTCTAAATAAAGTATTGCTTCATTGTATAATTTCTAAGTTAATTATTTAATTACTGTTGAAGAAAAAGAAAGATTAATTTTACATTATAAAATTTACATCACACTATAAAAAGTTAAAACATTTAATTTAATAGAATTGTTCAGCAGGTCTGCATTAAATAAAAGTTACTCAGAGACTGAAGTATTAGTTTTTGGATTAGAGAAACACACAGTCAAGTTTACGTCATTTAGCCTTGAACCCTTGAGGTTACACGTGTAAGTTCTTTAATGAGAATCTCACAGAAAACAGAAAAGTACTTTGTCAGCGCACACGTGTTTCGTTTCACCAGCTTGAAGTCGGATGGATGAATATTCAGGCTCACAATAATAGATGAAATGTTTATATCAGAAATCACTCTTCTAACACCCCTGCTTGATTTCTGAAGTATAAATGTTCTTGAGATTTAAATCTGTTCTGTGTTTTGTAAAGTCAGGTTTGGGAAGGGGTTTCGTTAGAATGTCAGCTGTCATAGTTTTGGTTGGGCAATATTGTAATTCAATTATTCCCTTTTCCTTAAGATCTTTTATACTGTTGTATTTTATATCGATATGTTTTGTTTTCGAATGATGTTTATAATTTTTAACCATGTTTATACAAGCTTGATTATCTTCGAATAAAGTTATGGGCAAATTTTGTTGTAGATCAAGGTCCTTTAGAAGATTGATAATCCAAACTGTTTCTTGTGCTGAAGTTGCTGCTGAGATGTATTCAGCCTCAGCGGATGATAAGGCAACTGAATTTTGTTTCTTAGTTGACCAGGAAATTGGTGTATTTCCTAATTTACATAAATTTCCCGTTGTTGACTTACGGTCATTTTTATCCCCTGCCCAATCGGAGTCAGCATATGTTGTTAGTATTGGCTCATTTTCTTTACTAATAATTAGTTTTAGTTCTTGTGTTGTTTTTAAATATCTAATAACCCGCTTTACTGCGTTCCAATCCTTTTCTCTGGGTTTTTCGTTTCTACGACTCAAAATGTTCACAGCGGCGGCTATGTCTGGTCTGGTTATTGTAGCTATATATAACAATGTTCCGATAGCTTGCCTATATTTACTGTTATTAGAAAGTAAATTTTCCTCATCAATTATGTTTAAGTACCCGGGTTCCATCGGAGTATCACAGGGTTTCGCTTCCTTTAAATCGAATTTTTCGATCAGTTCTTTTATTTTGTTTCTTTGATCAAGTGCGAAATTTCCTTCTTTACTTCTTTTTATGTTTATCCCCAGATAATAATTTACAAGTCCTAAATTTTTGACTTCATATTCCTTTTTTAGTTGTTCTATTATTTCATTTATTTCTTTAGTTTCCCCTGAAATTAATAAATCATCAACATATATAATGATGTATGTTGTACTTTCCTTTAATTTTCGTGTGAAGAGACATGGATCGGAGGTGCTTTGCACAAAACCAAGTTTAGTTAAACTTTCTTCTAATTTAATGTTCCATGCTCGTGCGGATTGCTTCAATCCGTAAATTGATTTTTTTAGTTTGCAAATTTTATTTTCCTCTCCCGGTATTACATGCCCTTCTGGTTGTGACATATAAACTTCCTCTTCTAAATTTCCGTGGAGGAATGCAGTCTTAATATCTGTATGATTAACATCTAAATTTTTATACGCTGCACATGCTAGAAACGCTCTTATAGTTGTATACGTTACTACTGGAGCGAAGGTTTCAAAATAATCGCTTCCGTATTTTTGAGAAAAACCTTTGGCTACAAGACGTGCCTTATATTTTTCTATTTCATTATTTTCATTATATTTTTTTGTGAATACCCATTTATTCCCAATTACTTTTATTCCAGGTGGTGGATCAATTAGTTCCCATGTTTTGTTTTTTCTTAATGAATTAATTTCTTCATTAGTTGCTTCGTACCATTTGTTTCTATCATATGGGTTTTCGATTTTCGCTATATCTTTCCACTCTGTTGGTTCAATATTTTCTTTTTGTATTTTAGTAATATAAGAGAATCTATCGGGTGGAACTCCCCTATTTGATCGTTGAGATCTTCTAGGTTCGTTTTCGTTTAAATTTTCCTCATTGTCTGTTTGTTTATCTTCCTGCATGTCTATAAAGAATTTTGAGGAATCTCCCCCTGCTTTTTCAGGTTGTTTCTGAACTTCTAATTCTTCTCTCATATCAATGTTTGATTTTTTTTCGTTTTCATTTGAATTAGAGTTTTCTATAAATTTAACAGTTCTCGCCCTTATTACTTTATTATTGCCAATGTAGATCCTATATCCTTTTGATCTATTATCATAACCGATAAATGTTCCTTTTATTGCTTTATCATCGAGTTTTCCTCTTTGGGATTTATCGAGATAAGCATAAGCTTTGCAGCCAAATATTTTTATGTTTGATAAATCCGGTTTTTTGTTTGTCCATAGCTGGTATGGAGTTGAATTGTGTGATTTTGTTGGTAATCTGTTTATAAGATACACAGCTGTATTTAAAGCTTCGGCCCAAAATTTATTTGGCAGCTGCGCTTCCGATAATAGGCACCTTGTCATTTCGACTAAAGTCCTGTTCTTTCTTTCCGAAACACCGTTCTGAGGTGCACAATGCGGAATAGTGAACTGGTGATGAATACCTTCATATTTTAAGAATTTTTCTAATTCTTCGCTAGTGTATTCACCCCCATTGTCTGATCGGATTTCTTTAACTGTGCGACCGAATTTATTTTTCGTTATGGCTACATATTCTTTCACTTTGGTAACTACCTCACTTTTATTCGATAAAAGAAATATCATTGTGAATCTACTAAAATCATCTGTGAATGTGAGAAAATATTTCTTCCCTCCTATGCTTTCTGTTTGCATCGGACCACATACATCCGTATGCACCAGATCGATCGCCTTCTTAGCTCTGTTCTCACTCTGTTTTGGATACGGTGCATTTGTTAGTTTTCCCTTTATACAACTCTCACAAACTATGTCATGTTTGCAATTTTGAATTTCTAGACCTGTTGCTAAATTGTTGGATAAGAGTTGTTTAATTGAATTAACATTTCTATGACCTAATCTCTTATGCCAAAGCTCAATGCAGTTTTTATTCTTGCATTGTTCAGCAAAATTGACATAAATTTCTTGCTTAGGTTTATAAAGGTCAATTTCATATAAATTTTCTCTCTTTTTTCCTTCTAAGAGAGTTTTTCCATTATAGGATAAGTTACAGGTGTTATTTTCAAACATGAATTCATAACCATACTTTGTGGCTTTCGTAACCGACATTAAATTTGATTGAATATCAGGGACATATAAAACGTCCTTTAAAGTTATGTCATTTGATTGTGTCCGTAATTTTATTGTACCTGTCCCGTGCGATTTTAGTGTTGTTCCGTTTGCTATCGTGACAGTATTTTTGTTGTTATTGTCAATGTCAACAAATACATTTATGTCATTACAAATATGTGAACTGCTTCCAGAATCAACAATCCAAGTAGATTTAGATTCATTATGTGCGATTAATGATAATTGCCTTTGAGACATTGTTTTTTCGTTTTGATTTTCTTCGCTTTTACTCTCTTGAATTTGTGTGTTTTTTTCTGCTTTAGTTTTCGGAGTAAAATTACTTGCTTCAAAGCATAAAGACGAATTTTGTCTGTATTTTTCATTTGTTTGGTTCTTAGAATTTTTATTCTTAAGAAACCAACAATTTTGTCGCACATGGTTTTTTCTTTTGCAATTCGTGCAAAAAAGGTTTTGTTCTCTTTTTGGATATGCCCTAGTGTTTTGTTTTTGTTTATTAAATGTTTTGTATACATTTTCATGCGATGAATTGGAGCTTTCTTGTCTCCTTTGAAATTCATCTGTTAGTTTTCCTTTTATAAATTCCGAATTTAATTCTGTCTCTGATCGGGCCTCTAATGCCGTGATCAGAGTATCATAGCTAGGTGGAAGGGAGCACAACAAAAGTGCAGATAGATGAGAGTCCTTAATCTCTTCTCCTATTGCTTTTAACCTATCAGCGGTTTCTAATATTTTAACAATATGGTCGTTCATATTACCATTTTCAACTAGTTTTATACTATATAGTTTTCTTAGCAAATATAATTTACTAGATAAATTCGCGCGCTCATGTATTGTTTTTAATGCTAGCCATGTAGCTTTAGCTGATGTTTCGTTTTTTATGTAAATCAGCTGTGAGTCTTCTAAGCTTAAATTTATAATAGCCCTGGCTTTATTGTCTTTCTTCGTCCATTCGCCTGTTAAGGGGTTTGGCGGATCATCAGTTATCTGGTTGATTAAATCCTCTTTCATTAACAGCATCTCTACCTTGAACTTCCAAATCGCATAATTATTGGAGTTCAGTTTTTCTATGCTACACATTTCTTTCATATTTGAAGCCATGATGTTGTATTTTTATTAATTTTACTAATACTTTTATAGTTTCTATTATTTAAAATATAGTTTTTTATTTTATTTATTTTTCTTATTAGAGAGCGGTTTTACCGTGTTCATTCCTCAGTCTCATAATCTGATAATTTTTAGAACTACGGTAAATAAATTCCTCTTCTAATTTTATTCTTAAAATTCACTTTAAGACTTCATGATAATAAAAGAAAGGTAGAGAAAGTTTGTCCTACCTTTTGAATCCGCGAAGGTGTAGTAAGGGTATCCAATTTTACTATAAATCCAATGGCACTATTTAATAACTTCTTTCGATCACTGATGAAAATAAAAAAATCTTCTCTAAATAAAGTATTGCTTCATTGTATAATTTCTAAGTTAATTATTTAATTACTGTTGAAGAAAAAGAAAGATTAATTTTACATTATAAAATTTACATCACACTATAAAAAGTTAAAACATTTAATTTAATAGAATTGTTCAGCAGGTCTGCATTAAATAAAAGTTACTCAGAGACTGAAGTATTAGTTTTTGGATTAGAGAAACACACAGTCAAGTTTACGTCATTTAGCCTTGAACCCTTGAGGTTACACGTGTAAGTTCTTTAATGAGAATCTCACAGAAAACAGAAAAGTACTTTGTCAGCGCACACGTGTTTCGTTTCACCAGCTTGAAGTCGGATGGATGAATATTCAGGCTCACAATAATAGATGAAATGTTTATATCAGAAATCACTCTTCTAACATTTCCTCGGATCTGCACGCAGATGAAAGCGAAGCGTTCGTTTTTTTATGCATTTTGAAATCACGATCATGGAATCCTCCGAAGAATTGCAAGAAAATAGAAAAACATGAAACTTTTCGTCTTATATTCCCAATTCGGACGCATCTTTCGTTAAAAAAAAATAATTATATTTAGTATTTCAAAAACATATTTATTTCAAATTTTCCTTTTTTTCTGGATTTTGAAACTGTCACATCCATTTCCCGAAAGAAAGTACAAGAAAAAATACCCACGTATTTGTGGTACCTTTCCTTTTTTAACAGTCGTTGATAATAATAATATTTATTATAAAAAATATATATAAAGCCTAAGTTCGATTTCAAGTTGTTTTCGTGTTTTCAGATTCCTTTTTTGAGTTTTTTTTCTACATTTTAAAGCTGCCGCATATGCTACCCGGACGGGAATATAAAAAAATAAAATACCTTCTTATTCACCGTACTTTTATGGTTCTGATGGTATATTTGGTTTTTAAAAATAATTATATTTACTATGCGAAGGGGAAAAATCGGGGTCGATGCGCATTTGTTTTCATCTTTTCTGTTTTTATTCCAATTTTAAAATGTTATCTCTTTCTTTCGGATGAAGAAGATACCCACTTATTCTCGGTATATTCCCGGTTCTAACAATATTTTTAGTTTCAAAAAATATTAAAATTTACTATTTCAAAAAAAATATTTCTTGAAGTCGTTTTACGGATTCCACAAACATTTGTTTTTTATCGGTACCTTTGAATATAGCGTTTTTTGTTTTAAGATAATTGTGCTTTTGAACATTTTCCGAGGGGTTTTCGTTTCTGCAGATGTCCGGGAAAACCTCCACATTTTCAACGCAGGTTGTCAATACACTGGAAGATATTCACATTTTAAAAGAGTGTGTTTGTGGAGGTGGGGGAGTGGCTAGTGCGCATTTTATATTATTTAGATTTTCTCAGGACTTTTGGTGAGACTTCAAAGTGTGATATGATATATCTAAAAGTCAGAAATTAAACCAGCAATTGCTATAATGGGACCACTTTAGTTTGGAAACAATTTCGTTTAATAAATATAAAATCATACAAATTCGAGGTTCGTATGCAAAAACAGACAAGAGCGTACGCAGTACGCCTGGTGTACACTGCGGAAGACAGTGGGGCCTCCGATCTAGGTTTGTTTGAAGAGATTTTTGTTTAAAAATGTGAAATCATGTAAATTCGAGGTTGTACTCTGCCGAAGGCAATGGGTTTCCCAACATTAGATTCGTCTGGAAAGATTTTCGTCTAAAAATATAAAATCTTTCAACACTGATTTTAAGTATATTTAAGGTTATTATCACGTGTCCGGGAAACGTTGGTAGTGTCAGCTAGTTAATACTAAAAAGCAATATTTCTAAGAAAATTACTTTTTCACTATTAAGCATTTCATTTTATCATGCAATATTAATCCCAAAAATATGAAATATTCTTTTACGTCTCAAATTTTAAAAAAAGTCTTTTTGAAAAAAAAAAATATGTACTTTATTTTACATTTCTTTTACTCATTTTCAGTCCTAAATAAACTCAACCTTACACCATAGATCCTTAAGCTTTCACATGATTTTCGAGATTTTACACCAGATTTATTGCATATATTGAGTAAATCTCGGATAAAATTCCGTGTACCAGAAGTTGCTTATTAAAATAAAATCATAGTATAAGTAGGCCCTTACAACGGACTTTTAAGTGAATGTACAATCATCAAAAAGTCATCATTAATTCTTCATAGTAATCAACTTTTTTTAATGGACTTAGCCAATTTAACATAGCCATTCTTTCTATTTCGGTAAAAAGGTGTCAAATTTTAGATTAAATTCTAAGTAATATCATGAAGTTTCATGCATTTGAGAAGCTGAACATTTAACTTTCGTGTAATCATGTGACGATAATCTTTTTTCTAAGAAAAACCTTTTCTCTCTTTATGATAAAAAATGCTTATGAATTCTTCGTTTAAAATTTCCCTTATCGTTAAATTAAAAATCGTCTTGGGACAGGGACCATATGGCATATGCCAAATTTCTACGCTGTCTACGTATTTTATAAACTGTATTGACAAATGCATGTTTAATTTTCACACGGAAAAAAAAACCTTGAAAACTTTTTTTCTCGATTTTTTGCTCTTAAGAGGGTTAATAAATTCCTCCAAATCAAATTAAGACACTACTGTTTTTTTTTTATTAATATAGTGACCAAAGAACTAAATCGGTGTTATGACATTCTGCTTTTTAACCCTTTGACTACGAATTTATCTTTTATTAGAAATTGCTGCAACTGGCAGTCCTACTATCGGTCCGTGGGATGCACATGTCCCCCCCCCTTAGAATAGTGGTAATTTGGTAGCCCACTGGCCGCAGGTTGAAGACCCTTAGTCTAATTGATCCATGTTATGATTCTAGTGTTAACTCGAATGATGACTGAGATTTTTCATCTTGAATTTGGGAAAAGGAAGTGTATGACGAGAGTTAGTCATCAAATGTATCTAAGCGTTTAAGTAAGTTTTAAAAACTTCGTTCTGCTGTCGTTGTCTCCAACGGTAAAATTTAAAATAAAATCAGGCATACTGAAATAATGATGGAGAAGTTACTTAAGGTGGCAATGTGGTGGTGTGAATTAAAACTTCACGAATAAAAGTAATTTCTGTTAAACGAGTATAAAATTGTGCGTTTCAAATCGCGGAAGTTGATATCCAAAAGCTAAATCAAGGAATCAATATCATAGGAATATGCGATCATGACAAGTACGATTGATCCATAATAACTTATTAATCCTAATTTTAAAAAAATTACAAGTATTTTTACAAAATTTTATTTTGTTTCGTTCTTTTAAATTTTGCGCCCTTATGATTCGTGCGCCTGGACCAGTTTGCTCCAACTGCTCCACGGTAGCTACGCCCCTGCGGGAATAACTGAACTGTGTTGTGGGGGGTTCAAATTTCAACTCCTGAACACAGTTCAGTTTGTGCTACTTAACCATTCCCAACGATTCAGATACTGAGCTCAAAATTTAAGTTTAAGTCTAAACTTTTGAAAGCATTTATACAGATACAAAAAATAACGGTAAAAAATAGTTGTTCGTTACTCCAAAGTCTGAATCGCACTTTGTGCACATTTTTTTAAATTTTTCTTTAAAATTGATTTATTAGAAAATACTGACATAAAGAATAGTTTTAGCGAAAACCGCAAATGAATCGACCAATTTTTCCGTTTTTTATAATTATTTGAAATTTTGGACCTTAAACTTTAATGGCGCCTATCTCCTTCGGAAGACGTTTGGGACCCTTGGTTTCCTATTTACTATTACTCGTCTTGATGGGTTCTGTCATCCCCTAGCGTATGTACCATGAGTTTAGGGACATCCTGTAGATCACAATAAGTTGTATTTTTGTTTTAATGTTACAGCACTTTTTCGCAATGTGAAAGGAATCTTACTGTTCGAATCCGCTACTTTCGGCAGCGTACACCATGGAATTTGTATGCTATTGTATTATTAAACGAAAATTTATCCAAATGAACCTACAGTTGACGGCGCCATTTCTTCAAAAATTTTCTTTTGTGTAGTTCCATATTTTTTATTTATTTGAAATAGTAAATGTTAACTTTTAAAACAAAATCGCCACCTTTAGTCACCTTTAAAACCAGAAAGGTACAGAAAAGGTTTTCGTGTTTCTTTTTTCTTTTATTTTCTTTTTTTTTCTTTTTTTTCTTTTTTTTTTTTCCTTCTTGTTGGTTTTTTTTTTTTGTTTTACTGTTTTTGTAATTTTACGGGTTATATGGCGATTGCGATTTCAAAGTTCATAAAAAACGAGAACCTTTTTCCTTCGTCTACTTGAAGAACCGGGTAAGCTCAATCCCAATCAGCGGCATGATGGAAAGTCACCACTTTGCAATTTTAATTAGTTTTTAATTAATAACTTGCCTAATTATCCAAAGAGGAAAAAATTGAGCCTCAGGCGCATTCGGACCAATCTTTGTCTTTACTTATTCAAGCTTGCAAATCTCTATTCTAGATTTACCTATCCATCGCCAACAGAGACACACGCACATACGCAGACAAACTTCTTTCTTTTATTAATATCGATACTGCGCTAACAGCAGATAATATAGTTAAGATTGGCTGAGTTAAAAAACACGTAGTACAAATAAAAGTTCATTTTTGGGAAACCTAGTATATAGGTTACTCTGTATCTACAAAATTGATTCACATCAGCCAATATACTAACAATAATTTAGCTGGAAAACACGTTACACAGCTAAAAACACACTTCCAGCAATTACCATACATAGTCGGCAGTGCATTCAATTTCTTTTGGTCAGCTCTACATATGAATTTATTTATATTTTATTGGGTTGTTGGGAAAGTTCCTTTCGTTTGGGAAAACCAATTCGTACCGGAAAATTCTGCCTGTCATTTATTAGACATTAGATATCGGAATCAAAGTCTAATAATTAAATGATAGAATTTTCCGGTCCGAGTTGATTTTCCCAAAGTGAAGGAACTTTCCGGAAAACCCAATACAATTATCTCTTACTATAATAAAGTATAGTTTAACTGGAAAATCCAAAACACAATTAAAGACGATTTAAGCATTGTAGCATAGATGGTAATGCCTATGAATTTTCTCGTAGCAAAGCAGTGTATGATCTATAGAGGTTATACACACCATGAATTATATATTGAAATTTATTTCAGCTTAAAAATGCGTACCACAATAGAAAACGCGCAAATATTATAGTCAGTCCTGTAACCCTGTAACCGAATTATTTTACGTGTCTCTGTAAATGAACGATAAGTGTCTCCATAATCTATAGAAAGCCATAATGTATAGTTGTAGTGACCTGAATGATACATATAAACCTCATTATGTTTTAAAAGTACTGTAACTAAAATCAATGAAACGCACTGCACTTTCTCTATTGAATGTAGATGATATTGTAACGGAATATCTTTGTGTGTCCCTGTAAACGAAAGATAAATGCTACTTACTCCATATTCTATAGAAAATCTGTTGTAGTCAATCTTGTCATGTGTCCCGATGTACGTGGGACCTCTCGATTTTTAGGGGCTCCAAGACCGCTTAACCACAACTCGGAACGGAGTCCCTATTTTTCTTGATGCGCAAATTCTTGTAAATTTCTTTTCGTACCATGCTATTTGTTCGTCTGCATAGAGTGAAACCTAAAATTGTAAACCTGCAAACGCAGAATCTGTCTATAACGGAAAACTCTGTAGTCCCTTCGAAAGAAATGCTTTACAAATCTACCAGCCTAGACGGAAACCTATCTAAATCGGAGTTTATTGTGGCTCTTGGTGAATCTGTTTTAACAAGTTGTACAGTAAACCCTCTGAAAACTTACCTGTTTATAACGGAATTCTGTTTTAAAAGTAAAGATTTCATTGGTCCAGCGTTTTGCTTTCACAAGTTTTACTGTACAGGTGTTTATTTAGTATAGTAAAATCTGCTCAGAAAAAATTGCAAGGGAGCGAAGAGAAATTCCATTTTAAACACGTCTTCGTCTTAGGCATAATTGGACCGTATTCTTAGCGTAGGAACAATGAAATTTTTACGTTTAACACAAAATTCTGTTACAGAAAGGTTCCGTTTTAATAGGGTTTGCTATATTTTAATGTCTCAATTTAAAGTCCGTTGTCTCGTCTTTTTTTTTTTTTTTTTTTTTTTGACTCTCTGTCTTACTTTTTGGAACATTGGATCTGGCAACACTGGACCTTGACATAAATGTATATTAATTTACTATTTTGAACACGATTGGCGATTGGCATCTATATTTGGCGATCTATCTTCCTGCCAAGGATAATACGTAAGTACCAAACTAAGCCATGGTCCGAAATTGCTGAAAAAAATAAATTTAACCCCGGCTCCGGCCCTGTTCGAGTATAATCAGACAAAACTGGTCCGACACCAGCCCGATCCAGATCTTTAGTTAGAAGCTCCTCAAAAAGTGATAGGACCTTGGATCTTAATTGTCTTTAAACGGCCCTGTTATTTTTTTTCTGTTTCTTTAGAAGGCGTGTAAGTAACAAAATAGTTTCCATTCCACAATTAAGTAAAGAAATGTATTACGAAAGATTTTTTTTTCTAATGAAAAATATACACAGCTGATTACTCAAAAAGATTGCGGAATGATGATAAAAAGATGATTATTATAAGATGGGCAGAATTTTTTCTGTGCAGATGTTTCCACTGTGACTCATACCTATGTTACCACACACTCTTTATATATTTAAATATAGTAAGTAACTTTTTGCCTAAAAAAGTTATTTGCCTTTACATTCTTACACTAGAAACTTGAAAATGTGAAATTCTTTAATATCGTTTTAACCCTTTCCAACATAGTTGAAAAGCGTTTATGAATTCGGTTTTTCTTGTCTGTTTGCCTGCCGTCTGTCCGTGCTCTAACTCGCGTAAATATACTCGGATTGCTTTGAAATTGATATATGTTATTAAGGTTTACTATGGCATGTTTAGTATTGAAAATGAATATACATTTTTCGAATGCTATCAATTCTCAATTAAACATTTACTTGTTCAACATACATGCTCAATTAACAGCGTAAAATTAACATTACTTTTTTACTCTTGCATGTGTAAATTCTGTTATACAGTTGAAAATGTTTACTTAAAGCAGTTGAAAAGGTCTATTTCTGAAGAATAATATTAATAACTTGCTGAAAAAAAGTAATACAGTAAAACCTGCTAACACGGAATCGCACGGCCACAGAAAGCTAACCATTTTAGAAAGATTATCGTCAGGGCAGGTATAAATGTAATGTATTGTTTTCTATGAATTTGTTTCATTGAAGAGAAACTTTTCATACGTTCATCATCTTTATAAGTTTTACTGTAATAGGAAATTTACGTTTCCCGAATTCTGGTATTTCATTTAGGAAAATCCAAAATTTTGGCATTGAAAATTTATTTTTAGTGTGTTAATAACAATTAAACATTTATTATCGTGACCTCAGCTTCTATGGCAAGTGTTATTCGTTTTGCTCAGTATAATCACGCTTCTGTTTTTTTTTTTTTTTTTTTTTTTTTTTTGAAACATTTCGCGAGGTACGGGTAACACTATTATAATTTTGCCAGTGGACCCGTGCAAGAATTTCGCTCTGCAGTCTAATAATTTTTAGCTATATCAATAATTTTTACATGCAGGTTTAAACTTCTCAAGAAAAATTCAGGATAAAAATATCTCCAAACAACATTAGTCAAGCCAGAATATCGTCTCATTTTTTTTAACAATAAAATTTCCTCGAAGATAGAAAAAGACTCGCGCGAGATAAAAAAAAAAAATAATAACAATTGCATTTTAACTGCATTAGAAAATGATGTCATATTCGTCGGTAAAAATACGGGACAGAGAAAAATTAATTGAAATACACTTAAATTACATTTAAATCTAATATAACAAATCATATCTTTTATGCACGTGGACGTATCTTTTATGCACGTGCTTTTATTGACCACTGCTTTGATCAATCAATAATATTTATTTTTCTTCGGAACGTTTCAATTTCAATTTTGATTTTAATCATAAATATAAAATAAACCCGTGAGAAAACGTCGCATTTTACCTCTTTTGTACTATTTATTATTTTTTATAATCATTGTTGAGTATCCTATAATGCGGTATTTTATTTTTGTGGCAACAATGATTTAAAAAAAAAAGCTTTCATTTCACTTATGAAAACAATGCTGATGTAATTTTTAATTAACAGCAATTTTTAATCAAAAAGCATGTTTTAACGAAATGTGAGTGTACTATGTCAGAAGCCGTTTTAAAAACCTTTCGAATGATACGTCATTTGTTGTTGTGCGTTTCGTAAATTCATACAAAAAATGATGTTGACAACAAAAATAATATACATGATAGTGGAGGAAAAGTGGGGGTCCGACCCCAGGTGGAGGAGCTGAGGAGCTGGTGCAAGGTGCAGCACCGGCTCCTCAGCTCCTCCACTCGAAGTGCAGCTCAGTTCCTCCACTCGAAGTGCAGCTCAGCTCCTCCACTCGAAGTGCAGCTCGGCTCCTCCACTCGAAGTGCAGCTCCGCTCCTCCACTCGAAGTGCAGCTCAGCTCCTCCACTCGAAGTGCAGCTCAGCTCCTCCACTCGAAGTGCAGCTTAGATCCTCCACTCGAAGTGCACCTCAGCTCCAACACCAACGGTGCTCCTACACCACCGAAGATGCTCCTCCACTCGCAGTGCCCTCCACCACCTAAGATAAGGATTTCTACTATAAGATAAGGGGATTAATGTTAATTAATTTTAATTGGGGAACTTAGAAATTTTTCGAAGCAATTTTTTTTTTCACGTAGAAATATCTATTACAGTACAAGGTGAATTTTAACGAATTACAAATTTAATTAATTCTAATTGGGAAACTTAGAAATTTTTCGAACCAATTTTTTTTTTTTTTTTCGCGGAGAATTTCCTACTAGAGTACGAGGTGTGTTTCAAGGGATTTATTTTAACGAATTACAAATTTAATTAATTTTAATTGGGGAACTTAGAAATTTTTCGAAGCAATTTTTTTTTTCAACGAGAGTAGGGTATTCGATATACATGTTAGAGGAGAATTTTAAAAGTCAATAATGGTTTAATTAAAAATGGTGATTAATTTTAATTGCAGAACTTAAGAATTTTCGCGAGATTTTTTTTTTCAACGAGAGTAGGGTATTCGATATACATGTTAGAGGAGAATGTTAAAAGTTAATAATGGTTTAATTAAAAATGGTGATTAATTTTAATTGGGGAACTTAGACATTTTTCGAAGCAATTTTTTTTTCAACGAGAGTATACAGTTTGAATAGGAGTGTATGCAGTAGAAGTGAATGAATAATAAAAATAATAATTAAAAAGGGTCATTAATTCTAATTGGGGAACTTAGACATTTTTCGAAGCATTTTTTTTCTAAACGAGAGTATACAGTTTGAATAGGAGTGTATGCAGTAGAAGTGAATGAAATAAATTAAAAATGGTCATTCATTAATTTTAATTGTAGAACTTAAGAAATTTTTGAGATTTTTAGTTTTAAAAATTGCCAAAAAATAGAATTTTTAGTTTTAAAAGTCGCCAAAAGTAGAATTTTTAGAGTTAAAAGTCGCCAAAAGTAGAATTTTTAGAGTTAAAAGTCGCCAAAAGTAGGATTTTCAGCTGAAAGTAATCTAAGATATAAACTCTCAACTGAAATGAATTTTGCCTTAATGTGTGAGCTTTTGGCTAGAAGTGACCTAGAGTCAAAACTTCCTGGTCCCAGGAATCACCACGGGGAGGTAGGTCACACGAACGATTCCCAAAAATATTTTTAGAAGATTTAGATATCTGCTCTTTAAGATTTTTTTTTAAACTCATTACGAAGGAGGTATTTTATAGTGCCCATAAGCTAGGCTGCTAATCCCGTCTTCCAGTAGATACCGTTTATCGTCAAAGGGAGATAAACATTTTTTATTTTGCTTTATTGTATAGAGGTTGTTCAGCTGCTGAGCGATTCTCGTTTGGACTTCAAATGATGTTTTCTGTTCTAATATACAGTTGATGTAGTCTTCGTGTCTTAATTTTTTTTGTACGACGTTTCTGGAAATCCCCTTGGCTCTCTTCTTTTCCTCATCCCCCGTCTTGATGGAATACATCTTAGACTTCAAACCTACAAATTGATGGACAGCTCTTCCATTTAACTCATCTTTAAACTTCCCCAAGACTTTTTTATTCGCTGTGGAATAGAGAGGATGTTCTGGGGGATAGTCTGAAAAGTCAAATTCAGAGCTGTGGAGTGCCAATTCCCTTTGTAGATTCTCAGTCTTGATGAGATATGTCAGAAAATCGGTGTCAGTAAAAAGCAGAGATGAATGATTTCCACTATATTTTTTTTTAATAAAATTGTAATGGAAATCATACATCAACACTTTGGATAACTCCAGTATCGTGAACCTGACGTAAATGGGCCGGTTCATCAAGATACTGGGTTTCTGTCTTTCTACCGCTACCAGACCCTCGTCGAATATCTTGAAGGTTTTGTAAAAGGGGGATGCAACCAGCTTTTCACCTCTGCGGGGAATGTTACACACCTCAATATTCCGTCTCTTCCTCAGGTTCTCGATACACTTCCCATAAATGCTGTTGTTGAGCAACTTGAAGAAGTCTTTTTGGAATGTGCTTGTTGCCATCTTCCGCTTTTCTGTATTGAAATTAATATATTCTGCGAGCCAAGGGGACTGCTTGAATTCCAACACTTTATGGATTTTTTGTAACTTTAACCCCAACTTTAAATATAGCTGTATATTGCGATAATGGCAGATATAATTTTTCTTATGCATCAAATTGGGGATGAGCTTGGGAGTACCTCTGAATCCTCTCTCCAATAAACTTTTTGCGTATGGTGAAAGCATGTTTTCTTCGACGGTTAACCTTTCAGGGGCCACAGGATAATCATTATGAAGATCATGTAAGGATTCAGGGTACTCCAGATCTATTTCGAATATGAAGCCAGTTGATGAATTTTTAGGTATTTTCATTATGTCTTCTTCTGTGAATGAAGAGGATGCTTGCAACCACCGAAACCCTCCGCTAGGCAAGTATTGAGACATTGCCCAGCCGTACAAATTATTAGCATCTAAATAGAGAATATGTGATGTTTCTTCATTGGGTTTATGATCAGGGACTTGTGCATTATTGGCGGTCGCAAATCTGTGGGTAATCTGCGACACACCACCACGGATACCCTTTTCGATGAAAAGCAGCATATCAATGTCTGTTAAAAGTTCCAAGTTCACCCCCGTCATCTTCAAACAGGCTTGCCATGATAAACCTGGTGAAGTGACGAGGTGAGCTGCATCGATATCATAATACTGCTTACACAAGCCCCTGAAGTTTTCAAATACGTCAGCCAGCAGTAGCACGTCCGTTTTAACATATAGGTCATGATATTCCCCCAGCGACTTCATATTAAAAGTTGTCCAAATCTTCTGAGCATGTAGGTAGTCTTCATCTGTTATATTTTCATCTGTTAAATTGTTGTGGAAGGCGTCTGGTGGGGGAAGTTTTGTTTCATTAAATTTACTGAAGTTAATGAAGTATGAGTAAGGATAAACACCTTTGCGAGTGAGTAGGCTTTGGTCTATTGTACTGGGAATATTCTGTTTCAAAATTTTGAAGTCGCTGGGTTGTAGATTTGATGTAAGCTTTTCCAACGAAGCGGGGAGAAATTGCAGCGAATCAATGAAGGAAAATTGGATGCTTGATGATTTTTCTTTTAGTTTGAAAGATATGTAATCCTCCAATGTGGTGGCGATGACATCAATTTGTAGATTGGGATAGCAGCCTAACTTTTTAAAGATGTGATGGGCGTCATATTTTTTTTAATTGTGGAAGACCACTGGGATAATTTTCGACTGTTTGTAGTTTAAATTACAGAAAGGGTGTGCAGCCCCTCTGTAGTTTGATGTTATGTGACAATGGTCACGGACACGTTTTTCACCCAGGGCCTTCCTACAAATATAGCATTCTGTTGCTCGTTTGAATGAATCTTCTTCTTCGGGAATTAAGTGCATAGGTGCGATAGTCATAAGTTTATCTTGAAAGTCTTTAATTTTCAACAGTTTCTCGATGAAGTGTCCTACAGCGTCTTCTCCTCTGTAGACTGTAACGGCTTCTTCTTCGGGTGTATGCCTGTAGGTGCTTCCGTCAGGGCCCACAATAACGTAAGCATACCCACAAGCAGAATGATGTTCTGTTTGCACTTGAAAGGAAGTAGAGATGGAGGGTTCGGTGGTTGTGACTGGTACGAGGAGGGATTCGAAGTCAGCATATATTATATAGGGTATTGGTGATTGTAAGTGGGTACCTGTAAAAGACAATATATTTTCACCTTCCTTTGGCATTTTAACAATTTGTGGAGCTTGTCTACAACAATAGGGAGAGTGGTTTTCTAAGAGTTCTTGATTGATAAACCCATGAAAACAACGGAAACAGTAATAGGCTGTACCATGATGCCCACTTCGATGACTCATAAATCGTGAAAAATCACGGATCAGCGTATAATGGGTGTTTTCCCCCATCGCTGATCAAAAGTAGATTGATCACGTTCCTGTTCGTTTTTTCTGAAACATGAAGAATGTATATCTCTCCCTCCTCGTACCCGAAGACATTTATTCTCAAGTCGTTCTGACTTTCAATGTTGTGAATTTGAGTATAAGGTGTTGGAAATGCTATTCCTTGCATATTCAGAGTATCTTCATATGGTTTATACTTATTCACATGTTCAGCATGCTTATTATGATCTAACTTCATCTGGTGGGCGAGAATCGACCATAGCACGCACTTATGATCATTGAAGTTTTGAACATTTAAAATAGCTTCACGCCCTTTTAAATCTTTAGGTAGTTCAATATAGCTTGATCCTTTTAAGGGTGTATACATAGCAATTTTTAATTCAAAATGATGAATTAATTTAAGCACTCACCCACTACCTCTTTGAAAAAACTTTTCAAATGATGTCAATATTTTCTTGTGAGCTTCATCGAGATTGTTTTTGATTTGATCCGTTGTAAATTCTTCATAGGTGTTGGATGAAAAATAGGTCAATAGCGCTTCAGTCTCCCCACCAGCATTTGTTTTTTCAAGTAGTAGCTTTACCAATAATCGCCACTTGATAGATTTTTTTTCTTCTACACCTTCCTCCAAACAATTTACTAACTCATTTCTTTTGCTCTCGAAAAAGATGGATATATCGTGAGCAGTGTCATCATTTGGCTCGAGAAAAATACTGCTAAAGACATTGAGAGCGTCTACCCTTTTACTATTATATTTAAGAGGTTGAGGATTTAATCGTGGTTTCTTTACAGTTTTGAATGTCGACGAGCTACTGTGGCTGATACGTGTATGCTGCATGAGGTGTTCTTTTCTGGAGAATTTTTCATTACATTCTTGACAGGAATATTGGGGATTCACGTGCGTGGCGAGATGTCTTTTCAAACCGTCTGCACGGGTGAAAATTTCTTCACACACATCACAACGAAAACTGGTTGTTTCTTCAGAATGTGTCTTCTTGTGACGAAGAAAATTATCCATTCTGTTAAATGAACTTTTGCATATATCGCACGTAAATAGGGTATCGGTGGATTTTGTATGAGTATCACGATGTCGTCTTAAATTAAAGGCTTTTGAGAAAGATTTCTCGCAAATATCGCATGTGTGGACACCCTGAAAAAAAGAAAACTCTTCATTAAAATTTAAGTCTTTATTAAACTTTTACATTTTTTTAAAAAAGAATTAATTTTTTATTTAAAAGGAAAACCCTTCATTGAAAAAAACCTAAAGTTAAACAGAAAATTTATTTTAGTCTCTCAAAACCCTCCCAATTTTCTAAATTTACTCTTAAAAAATTGAACTCTTTAAAACTATTTAATCTTTCTTGAAGACTAACATAAAAAAAAGACCTGTAAAATTAAAAAATATATATTTAAAGAATTACCTTAGAGGACTCCACGTTGGACGGACCTGCGATAGAAGGGCGGGCATTAGACGGGCCTGCAACTGGGGCAGAAGGGTTAAAATTTGATAGACCTTCTCTTTGTTTAGTGTGATTCAGTTGATGACGTTTCAGGGTAAACGCCCTTGAAAACGATTTTTGACACAAATCACATATATGCTGATCCTGAAAATAAATACATACCCTAGCTTTATAAACATGCCTACTAAAAAAAGGTAATATCAAGATTTAAACTTTAAGAATTAAACTTTATCAACAATTAAACTTTAAGCTTTAAGAATTGAACTTTGAGATATCAAGAATTAAACTTTGCGTTATCAAGAATTAAACTTTACGTTATCAAGAATTAAACTTTACATTATCAAGAATTAAACTTTACGTTATCAAGAATTAAACTTTACGTTATCAAGAATTAAACTTTACATTATCAAGATTTAAACTTTGTCTTATCAAGTTTGAAATAGGTAATTTTAAAACAACTTATAATTATTATATACTAAAGAAAACATAGCTTAGGAACATCAGAATGGGGTTTCGATGTGGTTGCTTGAACCATACTGGGCAGGTTACGCTAAAAAAAGAATATACCCTATAAGCTTTTACCAAAAAAAAATTAATTTAAACTTCAGTTGTTTTATAAAGTTTTAAAAAATACCTTCAGAGACTCCATCATTAGATTTTTTTTCTCTTTCTCACTCCTATACATCTTCTCAACTTGGTCCATAAGTTTTGTTTGGTTAGACGTGAGGGAAAAATCCATATCCCACTTTAAAAGAAAATAATCGTTTACAATCTACATTTATTATAATTTTTACACACTAATAATAACAATAAATAATAATATACCAGAGAAGACTCTTGCGTTGAAGGTTCTGGGCTTTTTTCTGCTATTTCCTTCAGAGCTCTTATCTCTATGGCGTCGATTTTTCTGGGACTGATGTTTAAATCAGTTTCCCACTAAATTAGAAAACATAAATCATTTTTCGAAAAGGGTTCCTCAATAACATGTTATAAAAAAAAATTCATATAGAATAGTGCTAGAGAATAATGACTTTGTTTATATTTTGAATTAAATTAAATTGATAAACTAAAATTTCGTTCACTAAAATAACTATACATTTAGCGCACATACAGATATTAATATCGAGATCAAAACAGAAAAGTAATATCTTTCTAAAAGAACAATTTTTTCTAAATAGGAGTTTTTCAAGAAAATTAGTATCACAATAGATAAGTATTTGATTAGATTCATTTAGAGAGTTTCAAAAATAAATCGTTTAGCAACCACATAACGTATGGAAAACTCTTAGATTAAAATCATTTAGAAAGGAAAACAATCTTATAAAAAAATATAGAATGGTACTAAACAGTTTTTCAAAATAATTCACTTACTTGACTTTGAATTTTTGAATTCATCGTTTATTACTTTTTCAAAAAGATTAATAAAGTAAAATTGCTCGGAGCACTAATTATAGCGTACAGTCTCTAGAACAACTACTATAAGAATGAACCCACATCAGCTCGCTTATCTATTTAATCAGATAAGCGAGTCTTATCTATGACCTCGTACGTTTTTTCCAAGTATGACGTCATGGGATTTTCCACAATGAGTCATTACAAGATATCGCTACTAATTAATGAAGATTGTTTAATTAGAATACTTAACGAGTTAAAAAAATGTGAATATTGTTTTAAATATTCATGTAAAAACTTCAAATAAAAAGGATCTATTTTAAATATTAATGGCTGACATTATAAACTAGCTTTGCATTATTCTAATGAAGGTCCACACATTGAATTAAAAATTTGTAATAATAAGAAAAACTGTTTCAAATAACTTTTTCCCTACTACATATAAATTTTATAATAAATATATTTACTTGTGAGAAGTATTAAAATTTATACAAAGTTCTTTTTAAACTATCAATTTAAAATATAGAGTCCTAAAAAGTTTTCCATATAAATAATATCATTTCACAAAACTTTTAAAAATATTGAGATATATTTCCACAGAATAAAACCATTTCGATATATATTTCCCAAAATTAATTATTTAGAACTAATACATTATACTGGTATGAAAATAAATTACAAGTAGCATTATTAAGACCTATACACTTCTAAGGTGAAATATACATTAAAAATAGTTTAAACAGGCATTATAAATAGTTACCCTTAAAAAATCATTGCTATACTTCACAATAAATAATCTTATATTTCAAAAAATTATACTCACGTCTCGTAAATAAAACCTTCACAAAATTTTAGTTAAGTACCTCTAGTTAATATACCCCTCGGGTAAAAATTATTCATGCTTTAGGCTAAGTAACATATCACAGCTTAGAATATCAATTTTATAATATATGGTTTCCCTTCATAAAATTTTAAAATAGATTTTGTCATGCATTACAGTAAAATATATAAATAATCACATTTTAGAATATACGAGACCCCTTCATAAAATTTGAAAAATAGATTTTGTCATGCATTACAGTAAAATATATGAATAATCACATTTTAGAATATACAGAACCCTTCATAAAATTTTAAAATAGATTTTATCATGTTTTAGCCAAAGTAAAATATACCCCTCGGGTAAAAATTATTCATGCTTTATACTAAGTAAAATATCACAGCTTAGAATAGTAATTTTATAGCATATACAGAACCCTTCATAAAATTTTAAAATAGATTTTATCATGCTTTAGGCTAAGTAAAATATCACAGCTTAGAATAGTAATTTTATAGCATATACAGAATCCTTCACAAAATTTGAAAATAGATTTTATCATGCTTGACAGTAAAATATATGAATAATCACATTTTAGAATATACGAGGTCCCTTCATAAAATTTGAAAAATAGATTTTGTCATGCATTACAGTAAAATATATGAATAAATAATAATAATCACAGCTTAGAATAGTAATTTTATAGCATATACAGAACCCTTCATAAAATTTTAATTTAGTTAAGTATCTCTATTTAATATACACCTCGGGTAAAAATCATTTTAAGTCATTTCATAAATTATTTAATAAATTTGCTGAATTAAAATTAGATTTGAAAGTACATTATATAATAAAAATATATATTAAAATCCACTTACTTCATTATCAAAGTTTGAAGACATTTGCTGTTGGTTAGATGAAATCATGATAAGTTCTCGAATTCTTCAGAAACTCAAACACACGCACAAGTAGAAAAATAAATCCAAGAGCACTAGCTTGTAACACTACACAAGTAGGAAAAAACTATAACTGAAAATTCGCCCGCGATCTGTTTTTATCTGCGCTGCGTGATTCATCTTATCGGTTATCTGATAAGGTTTTTCCAAGCGATTGCTTATCGGTGAATCATAGCTGATATGAACATATATGAAATTTTCCCTAACTGAGAAGTACTCTTTACTTAATTAGAAATAGTAATCACTAAAATTTTAATTATAATTATAAGACTTGGAAAAAAAATCGTTCTTCCATACCCTTTTAAATTCAGAATTCTACGTGAAATGCTGATTTTGTAAAGTATGTAGTCTTTTTCTACATTTATTATTGAAAATAATTATTAGAGTTTAAAAACAAAATCTTAATGAATGATTGTAAATTAAATTCTTGTTTAATTATTAACAAAAAATAATTATTTGAGTGTAAAAACAAAGTTTTAACGAGTAAATGTATCTGAAATAATAATTAATCTTTTTTTTTTCTTCATATGCTCAACTTTTTCACGTAAAACATTTTCCTTTATAAAGTTTCAATCGAGGGAAGAATGATTCAATGCTTTTTAATGAACCGATATTATTTTAAGATGGTTCTCAACGCGAAAAATTCTAACACATTTGTGAACAAATATTAAATTTAAAAATGTGTCAGAAAGTATACTTTTTTTTGGATATGAGAACAATCTTAAAACTTTCTTAACATATAAATACTTTCTCATAAAGAAAAGGTACCCTCTTGTAGAGTATCCATTAATATATTTTCAAAAATTATTTAAAACCTTTTATATTAGTTCAAAACTATTTTTTTCGTAACTGTAAACTTTTTCTACATATCTCAAATCTGAAAAAAAAGAAACACTTAAAGATGTTTAGGAAATAATCACATAGAAATTATTTAGGGGAAAAAAAGTATTTTTATTCAAGCAAATGTTACAAACATTTTCTAGTTTTAAAAGCATTATACTTCATGGGAATTTACAAACACAGTTTCTAAATAGTTTTCATAAAAGTTTGAATTCAAAGTATCAAAAAATGCTGGTGTATAGTGACAAAGACAGTTTGCTGTGAGATTCTTCACAAACTGATAGACATTAAAATTTAATAATGCACTATCTCTATACAGAACAAATTTTTCTCTTAATGAAGTATTTAAGCAGTCATGGTCTAATTGTGATAACTGGCTAATTGTACAGGCGTAACAAGTATATACTTGATTAAGAGATCTTTCTAATTCTTGGTTAAAACAAGAAAGGAAATGTTTCTTCGCAGTATCCTCATTAGTGTGTGTCTGAATACACTTTTTTGATTTTCGTAATACAGACATAGGAATCGCTTTTACAAGAAGCATATCAATCATGCACTCGGTAACTTCAGGAATTGCTTCACGTAATTTTAAAAATTGATCTATAGATAAACGTATTCCTTCTGGTTTAAAATGAAAGCTATGTTGGTTTGCCTTGAAAATCTGTTGTAATATGCAATGTCCTTCATCGGAAAATGCTGTTAAAAGTTGATTATTGGACACGTAACTATCTTTCACAGAATAAAAGTTGAACTTGATCATATTTTGTTGGAAATGATCAAACGTTAAAGGTGTCATTACGATGCCATTTTTGGTTGGAAACAATTCGCCGCGTGCACCTTCTTTAAAAATTCTTATATGCAGTTTCAAATTACAGTTTTTATCCATTTCAATTTGAGCACAGGTATTCCATTCAAGATTCCAAGGAATTGAGAAATATCCATCTGATTCATGAAATGTATGTGTAGACAGTTTCTCTTGAGGTCTGTTTAATGGTGAAACATGTTTAGACGCGGTTGGTGGAGCATAGTCAGGGGATACAGCAAATAAGTCTAAATTCAGTTCAGGATCATTCATCAAGTCCAGTCTTGGCTTTTTCAAATCAAGAGGATGAACTATTAAATGTCGAAAATTGAGGCTAATTCGAACGTCTTTAATAGCAGGCTCTGCTCCGATGCCGTGTGTGAATAATTCGTTGGTAGGTGGCAACATGTTGTAGAAGGATCCATGTTCTAGCTTGATAAATGTCGAGGGTACACTAGGTCTCTTGAATTCAATAGTTCTTTGAGCACCAAAACTGAGTACTGTGATAGGGAACACAGCATTTAAGCTGGATTCATTATCTTTGTGGTGACTGATATAGGTAGTTCCATCCTGGTACAAATTAAGTAGCACATAGTTAAAAGTACAGGCTGTTTCTCTTTCCACTTTATCACGAAGTTCAATTATAAGTGAAGTCCAAGGTTTGGAGGGTACACTTGTTCCACTGAAGGCATAGCTGGTATTGGGATCTCCATAAGCTAAAACCAATCGCTTAGGTTTCACATCCTTTCCTCGCAAATGAAAAGTAGGTCTGTAGAATGGTAATGTTTTTAACTCCGTCAAATAACGATCAGCATGGGCTTTCTCTATAAAGTCACTTATATATTGGACGTTCAAGTCATTATCCGAAAAGATGATTGAAGACATTTTTACACGTTGAAAATCACTGAGCAATCAGGTCAAGAAATAATCACTAACTAAGCAGGAACACTGAGGCAGGAACAGCTAAGCAATGATTCCTCATAATATGTTCGACCTTATATAGGGGGTTGCTATCTGATAATCTTATCACTGATTAGATAAGCTCGCGCATGCGTAGTGATATCCCAGGTGATGTCATGAAGGTACAGGTTAGGATGATCTCACTTGTGGGGATTCCCCATTAGATAAGATGAACAGTTTAAGCAGTGGTCTGTGCAAGACATGTTTTCTTCAATCTGGTGTGTAAGTATTTTTTTTCATTCATTTGTATTGTAATCCATTTTATTATATTTTATTCAAGTTTATTGCCTATATTTTTAACATGTATTTTATAGAAATAATGACACAGATGTAAAATCAAGATAGTTTATTCAAACAATACGCTTTTAAAAGTTTGTACATTCAGGTTACCTAAAAAGTGGTCGCTAACAAAATCCACTTTCTTTAAAAACATGGATAGTACATCGTCAAAATTAACCAGCATTAAAATTATATCTCCAACCTGTTTAAATTTTTCACGATTGTTAAATGTAAAACACGAATGCAAGCTAACACTTGGATGTCTAAAAACACATCCGGTATATTGATAAATTTCATTAAATATACTTATAATATTATTCTCGATGTAGAAAATTAGTTTAGACCATAACACAAATTCATTTTCTTGCGTCATTGCAGCCTGTTTACATTTTTTCTTTAATAAGTTAGGTAAATGTTTTTCATACTGGTGATGAATCAATTTCTTATTCAGTTTATAGGCTTTTTCTTTCAATTGTTCTAATTGATAATTGTTTAATTTGATATAAGAATCGTTCGTTAAACTTTTAAGACACATAACAGAATTATCCTCATTTAAAACTAACATCTTGTTATTGCTAACGAAGGAGGAACTTTTGTATCTTAAATTAAAGGCAACGATTTTATATTGAAACTCATACCAAGTCTGGATGTCCATAGTAATTCCATTCTGGGTGGGAATTCCTTCACATGTAAATTCCCTTATATGTATAGAATAATCAGAATTCTGTAACTCGAACCCTAGAAAGATTGAGTTTCCAAGTTCTTTCCAAAATACAAATGAGTAATCATTCGAAGCACGAGCAGTCGATTGTTGTAGCGGTTCTTGAATGGGTTCTTGTAACGATTCCTGAATAAGTTCATGGGATGGCGTTGGGGTAGAAGGTTTTACAAAGTTAAAGTCAATGAAAAATTCATTCAATATATCCTTGGTGGGCTCACAACAGGTGTACGGAAAAAAGGTTGTTTCATCAATGTATATAAGGTCTTCAGTACTTTCAATTCTTGATACCAAAGGTGAATCTACACGAGAACGTTTATTAGGCGAAAACACTCGTTCTTCGTGATTTCTTTTTGCCATGTTACAATCTTCTTTAAAGTTCATACGGAAATAGATGAGGTGACTGAATCCATTGCTTATATAGGTTTAAAAATCAGTCTCAATTACAGTTAAAAGGCTTAACCCAATCATATAACTCGAAAAATAGCTAAGGTCAGAAGTTACTTTGTTTGCTCATAGGAAGCACATACTTGTTGCAATAAATTACAAAGTCGATTAATCAGTACTCTACGTTGATCATCTTTTTGCTGTTTGGAAGACTTTGCCGTTTTCTTCGGTTTGGAAGTGTTATGATTCTTCTTGTGTTTACACAAATCAAAATATCGTGGAAACACCATATTGCACAGCTTACAATTATATGTCCTTGTATGAGTCTTAGCATGATTTCGTAAATCATATTTCCAAATGAAGGTTTCTCCGCAAACACCACAGGTAAGAACTTTTTCATCTGATTGATGAGTCATATGCCTATTAAACGCAAATTTTGTAGAATAGCCTTTCTTGCAAAGTTCACAAAAATGGGGTAACTTGATCTCTACTGACGATGACGGTTTCACTTCAATACTCGAAACAGGTTCTTCTTTAGGGGTAATGTCCATCGGTAGAGGTTCTTCTTTGGGTATCAGGAAGGATATTTGATTTTCTACACTAGACATTTTTTTAAACCAAGTTCCACTTAAATCATACAACCCTGCACATCCACGACAATGTAATGAATAATGTAATGAACAGGATTCACATCAATTTATACCAATCTAGGGGGCGCGCATGATTATAAAAACTCCTGTGTGATTGGTTCGTGAATAAATAGTTATCATTGGTCTACAAAAAATAATTTACAAACTAAAAACGTATGACCTGCACATATGGTGATATCACAGACCTCTTCTTTTAAAATACTTTCAGAGACATGAAATCATAGCACAATGGTTATAATAACGCAAATCAGTGTGCTATGATTTCATTTTGTGAGGGTTCGATCCTCAGCCAGACTTTTCGTAAAAGTACTAAATTCAAACGATAGATGGCAGCACCAAAAATGTATTGTTATTTTACATTCAAATCTAAAATTCTACCCGCTATTATATACTATAGTTGAAAAAAAATTCTTAAGTTCTCCAATTAAAATTAATTAAATTTGTAATTCGTTAAAATCCACCTTGTACTGTAATAGAAAATTCTCCGCGAAAAAAAAAATTGCTTCAAAAAATTTCTAAGTCCCCTAATTAAAATTAATTATCATTAATCCCCTTATCTTAGGTGGTGAAGGAGGGCACTTCGGGAGGTGGGCAGGTGCTGCACTTTGAGTGGAGGAGCTGAGCTGCACTTCGAGTGGAGGAGCTTAGCTGCACTTCGAGTGGAGGAGCTGAGGAGCCGGTGCTGCACCTTGCACCAGCTCCTCAGCTCCTCCACCCGGGACCGGACGCCCACTTTTCCTCTACTCATGATTCTAAATATTAATTTCATCGTACATTTTATTATCTTCTCAAATACATTTGGATAAAATTTCCTTAATTTTACGGCTGATAAGCATTTCATTGATTATAACATTAAATATTTATACGGAGCTCCTGCATAAATAAAATGGAATCATTTGAAATCCAGTATCTTTGACATGATGTGACGTCATAAATAAAATACCATTGTTAAAAAGATTACATAAAACAAATGACAGTAAAGCGATTACTTATATGCCAATTTTTGCTTCTTCGACTGTTATAAATTGTGTATATTTTAGGGATGGTATTTTGATATTTCGTACTTTCTAGACGTTTCTTTTTTAGATATATGCCTATATTTTATTTTTATACGCAATCATGGCTGAATTTCTGATGTTTACTTTTATGCATGCGGGGAATGTCATATATTGTTTGTCAAAGAATATCTGAAGACAGGGCCGTGCTTAGGGGGGGGGAAGAGGGGTAAACCGGACATTTGCCCAAGGCCTCGAAAAAATTGATGTTTTTACATTTCATTGGGATTTACATTTTCACCCATTATCCTTTGCGAAGATAATTTGAGATAAAAAAACACAACCAACCATAACCAGCCGAATTCAGTTTTTATTAAGTTATACTACCTATACATGGGGACCATAGAGAACTATTACTCTAAAGAACTTGGAATTATCGAATAGAAATTTTCCTTAGTGCTCCTGATAAAAATATGCTGAATACATCATTTTTGCGAATCAAAGTTTTTTTCACAAAATTTTCTGTAAATTTTTTGATAAAAATTTGCAAATTTTTCCCAGTTTAATTGTCAATTTATCTCAGCTAAATTTGCTGATTGAAGCTTAAGGGGGTTTGTGTGTGACCACCCTCCCACACCTCTTAGGACTAGAATCATCAAGACGAAATAAGATGAAGTGAACAATGGCAACCTTTTCCTGAAGCAAAGATAAAGTCACGTGACATATGGGCTTCTTTTTAGCGCCAATGTTTTCCAGCACTTTGTGAATTTATAACTCGAGATATTTCAAAGGAGAGGGCATAACCTTTCATACTAGAGTCTTAGATTTATTTAAAAAACTCCTTTCCTTTAAAATAATAATAACTCATACTTGAAGCAGCGTCATTATTTGAAAATGATTGGTATTTTGTCCCGTAAATGAAGCATATATGCTTTTATTACGTGTAAATATATAAGTTTCAAATTATAATGTTATTATTATTTAGTTAAACAGATAAAAAGCTTCCGTTTTCTATCTTGGCGGTATTTTTTTCGCCAATTTGTAATTTTTTTCTTTCATGCAATGCATATTTATATTTCTGACTACTGTAAGTGTTTCTTAAATTATTTGTATTATTCAGGTATAAATAACTTTTAAATACGTATTTATTTTTAAAAATGCGTATTTAAAACCTTTTTTCCGATTAAAGTTTTTCGAGAAATTATCATTATAAATAAGAAACATTTTTAAGAATTTGAGAAATTGAGGAAATAATTTCAATATATCATCAAAGCGCAATATATCATCAAATTAGCGCAATTTTTAGCACCAAACGACAATTATTTTCATTATTCCAAAAGCCAAAAATAGTTATACATAAAAAGTACCAGAACAATTAATTCTCAGAGTAATAATGAAACAAATTGTAAAAATATTAACTTAAATTTAAAATTTTCATTCGTAGTATTAAGATGATATAAAGCTGACACTACCTGCTCCATCTATTTTGAAATGTAGAGCTGTTTAATAAATGAAGAAAAACAGCATTTTGCATATTTATTATAGTACGTTTTACTGTTTTATTTATATGGCTATTAGGGGGTCCTGCCTCCTACGGATACAAGTTAGCATTAGGATATGAATGATAAATTAAATCTGCGCCTGCACGAACAGGGAATTTTTAAAGTCAGCATAGCATCAATTGTATATATTATTTTCCCATCGCCCTGAACGGGTTATTTGTTCGCCCATCATTTTATCATTGCCAACATTTTTAGATCCGGTTTCTCTTTCAGGTTCTAATCATGCCAAAAGTAGAGATTGTTAGTAAAAATGAATCTGGTTAGTCAAAACGGAAAAGAAAGCCACAGGAAAAAGAATTTATTAAATCACAGCAGGGAGCTTAGTTCAAACCCTTTCGCACGAATTATGTTACATATAATCTAAAAGTAGAGTTAGGACCAGAACAGGCTTTACAATCAGATCCTACAACTTCCAGTCACGCTTTACAGTTCGCTCCTTCAACTTCTAGTCAGGCTTTACAATCAGATCCTTCAACTTCTAATCAGGCTTTATAATCAGATCCTTCAACATCCAGTAAGGCCTTACATTCAGTTCCTTCAACTTCTAGTCAGGCTTTACAGTCAGTTCCTTCAACTTTCAGTCAGACTTCACATTCCGATCCTTCAACGACGTCCAGTCACAGTTACACTCTTCAGTTTTTGAAGATTTCTCTGAGAAATTGCTTCTTCAGGATAATTCAACAATATCTTCTTCAATTGAAAAAAACAAAATTCAATCCAAGTGATATAGGATTATGGGAGCCAAATCTTAATGATCAACAGAGAAAATTTATAGTAGAATATGATCCTCTTCGTGTGAATTCCTCATCATATGAGTTTCCATTAAATGAGAAGAAGTGTCATTTTTCGGATAATTTTTACACCCAGGAAATGCTAAATCAAGAAGCTATGACCGTCGTTGGCTAGTGTATTCAAAACGTTTGGATGCCGTATTCTGCTTTTGTTGCAAATTATTCATAAACTCGGACATTAAGCTTCGCAAAAGTGGATATAACAATTGAAATACTTAACAAAGTCCCTTATATCCCATGAAACTTCAACAAAGCATTTGGGAAACTTTCATTTTTGGATTGAAATAGAAAATACGTTGCGAACTTGTGAAACCATCGATTCTACTTCTGAAAAAGCTATGAATATTGAAAAAGAACATTTGCGTCTTTGAAAGACTGTTATCGATAGTTCAGTTTCTATCTCAGAGAAATTTGTCTTTCCGCGGTTCAAATAAACAACTTTATATTTCGAAAAATGGTAACTTTCTGGGACTGGTTGAACTAATTTCGAAATTGCTGTTCGAACATTTTCGTTGTATTTCCAAGGGTGGAATTAAAGATCATTATCTCGGAAACAGGATTCAGAATGAATTTATTTAGTTAATAAGAGAAAAGATTTTGAAAGCTATTTGCTCTTCAGTTAAAAGATCAAAATTTTTTCAGTAATTTTGGACTGTATTCCAGATATTGGCCACCAAGAGCAAATGACAATGGTTCTTCGATCAGTTAACTGTTCTGAAAACAGTACTAAAGTAATTGAAAGATCTATTGGTTTCTTGGCAGTGGATGATAGCACAGGTCTAGGATTAACAGAAGTCTTTTAACAGAATTATCTGAGTTAGGTCTGCCAATTGAAACTTGGCGTAGACTACGATAATGGAGCAAATATGCGTGGTTGTCAGAAGGGTGTTCAAGCTAGATTATTAGAAATAAATCCAAAAGTATTATTCATTCCATGTGGATATCACAGTTGGAATTTGGTATTAGGAGATATGGACAGATCTTCTATTATTGCAAAATCGTTTTTCGGAATTATAGAAACATTCGGAAAACATAGAAAATGCAGCGTATCAAAATTTGGCCTCGACATTTTGATACGTTGCATTTTCTATGTGTTGATATTTTTGAACTGTGACTTACGTTAAGAAACATGTTTGTTGATGAGGGATTTTCATGTAAATCCGAAACGTCCAATTTTAAAATGTTTTTAGTGTTTTACGTAAATGTAATATAATGTCTGTAATTGTAATGATTTTAATATAAATATAAACAAATATATTTAGAAAGTCTATTTACAAATACATATTTACAAGGAGTAAGTCACTCCCTGCCCCACCTGGGCTGGAAAAAAATGAATGCGTAAAAAAAGAGGGAGAAAATGTCCCGCCGAAATAAAGCCATCCTTATTAGTGTTTATGGGAAACTCTCAACATTTGAACTGTTACAGGTCAACAGGTTTATGACGTCAGGAAGTTGTCAAATACCTGTTGTATGTCAGGCGAACTTTGTGCAGACTACAGAACGTTGTATTTTGTATTTCTCTTGCAGCATTGCAATGGGAAAGGGAACCCAGCAATCAGAGTTCAAGAAAGGTCAGATAAGAAAGGCCAGATTTTAAGGAACAATCTCTTATGCATCGACAAATATCTAAGCAAATCAAGCAATCTAAAACCGTAATAGACAATTTTGCGAATCGGGTAATGCGTACGGTATAAAAAAAGCAGGTATACATGCAAGAAAATGACTTCCAGGCAGGTAAAAGATGTTGTGCGTCGTCTTTCACGAGGTAGTATTTCCGTAAGACAATTGACGAGAGAGGATAACATCCCAGTGACAAAATCAATTCTATCACGGATTGTAAAACGTACAAGCAAGCAACTTACGCTGTAAAAAGGGAAACAGCAGCCCATGTTGAAAGCTATACATAAGCAAAGGAGAGTTGATTGGGCCAAATATCATGTGATTTGAAAAATAAAACATGTTGCATGGACTCCATATTCTTTTTTTGATATATTTAAGACACTATATTCTACATGTGCAGCACATCTAATATAAAACTTATGAATTTCTTTTATATCTGTACTTCTCATTGACATGTTAAATCAGGATATTCATGTGTAATAATACAGTATGTTTCCCGCAGTTCAAATTATCTGAAACTACATATGATTGAAGATTACTTTCAGTAAATAAGGATACTGCTATAAACATGTTAATGTGACAAGTGGGCAGCTTGGTTTTCATCCCGAATTACAAATAAATAACAAGACTATTTCCCCATTAACAAGATTATCTTTCAAACGAATAATTCTAGTCATTCTTTCACCGGAAATGCCTATAATAAATATACTTCTTTGATATAGTAATGTTATATATACATATTACTTAGTGTTGCTTGTGTGGCTTTAAAAAAATGTCTCTTCATGGCAATTCACATCTATAATGTTCCGCAACAAAAAATTCTGGAAAACTTGTACCATTACCTTTAGCATCTTGACGTCAACAACTAGGAGAGTAAACTGAAATTAAGCTATTGAACAACACTTAGAAACGCAACGGAAAGATTTATCCCAAATACTTTACGAGTTATAACGTTTTATAATTTATTTTGGTGTCACCCTGTATGTCAAACCCGCAACGCAAAGAAACAATATTTTAAAGATTTATAAAAAAATATTTTTGGTGCCATCGAATACTACTAATTAAATTATTGTTAGATCAGAAGTATCTTCTTAAATTATTTGGCCATTCTCGGGCGAGAATAATAAATATTACTTTTCCGTCGCCGATGTGACAAAAATTAATAGAAATTAAAAAGGCTTACATTTTCTAATGAAATACTGTAAATTGTTATGCATAAAAGAATTCTCTTTACTAATAGTAACACATTACCTTTGTAAAAGAGGAGTTTCATAACATTAAATCTGCAGCTGTACTATAACTTGAAGTGTCATATTTTGAGAGGAATATTTTATTGTGAACTTATCATAAGTTTTCAAATGAAAAAATTAAATTAAAATAAGACACATACATAATATATATATATATATATATAATATATGTATATGTGTATATTCATGTATATGCAAAGTTCGCATTTCCAAGGAGTCTGGCCCACTATTAATGATAAGAAATTTTCTATTTAATTTTTAATTTCTTCTATCTTTACAAGAAGAAAGTATTGGATTCATGAAATTTTCGACTTCTGGTGTTCGACGGATTTATACGTTTTAGAAGGTCCTGAACACGATTTGACTGCCTATAGAAAATGTCTGTCTGTGACTCTGTCTGTCTGTCTGTCTGTATGTGACAAAAATTTTGTGGGTGCTCTATCTCAAGAACTAATGTACAGAATTTAATAAAACTTTATATTAATCCGTGATATAAATTGGTGCTGATTAGTTTTTGGTGTAAATCGCGCAACAGGTGGTGCTACTATGCTATATTTTTGAGATTTCCGCAATAGCTTTATCTCAAGAACTAATGCACTGATTTTCATCCAACTTCAGATTCTGTTATACCTTGGCATAAATAGACGCTGATTACGTTTTGGTGTATATGTCCCAAAAGGTTGCGATGCTATGATACTTTTTTCCTAATTTTCACGATAGCTATATCTCAAGAACTAATTCACAGAATTTCATCAAACTTCAGATTCTGTTATATGTTGACATAAATTGTTGTTGATTAGGTTTTGGTGTAAATCTCCCAACAGGTGGCACTGCTATGCTGCATTTGTCAGGATTTATACGACTTTAACGATAATCATATCTCAAGAACTAATGCACGGAATTCAATAAAACTTCCGATTCAGTTAGACCTTGATATAAATTGGTGCTGATTCATTTTTAGTATATGCGAAACCTGTGTCAGATAGAAGAAATTTTTGGGACTGGTACATCCGACTAGTTTTAACACAGAATTCGTAATCACCTAGTTTTTTTTCACAGAATTTTCAATATTTTTCTGCAGTGAAATAAGGCGAAAATAACTGTTAAAAATTTGTTGTAGAACAATGCGAACCCTGGTGTATGTGTCTTACTTAATTTCTGCTAAATATTAAAAGTTGCATGTTTACGAGTTAATCATAATTCATTCAGAATCTTTGGATAAATTCAAATTTTTTGATCAAATGTCCACTTTTTAGAGGATTTGGCGATTTAGAACGTCGTAAAGAAAATGACGTTGTTAAAACGAAAAACTCGCTGATTATACAAAGGCGAAAGGTGGAATGACACTCAGATGTTTTTTTATGCCAAACTTTTGCATGCTTTACATGATTATCATGCTTTTCAATAATGAGCTGAAGCTCATTATTTTGTCGAATATGACTGATGTATGGTGTTTCTGCACATCAACACTGAGTACACAGTCGAAATTCACAAGACATCACGACTGATGGCACGAGTCTTCATATCTATGACGTATATATTTTTAATTGAACCTCATTATCTATTGGCTGTAGATGCTTCAGCTCCTATTATATATAGTACGTAGTTCACGTTGTAAGCATAATTTGAAACTTTTGAGAAGTCTTGACGGAGTAAGCTTTTTTACAAGATACAGAAGATATGAAGTCGTTCGTTTACATTCTCCTTATAATGGTCGTCTTTTTCTATTGCAGTGGTAAGTTTTCATGCATTTTTTAACCAACGTGAATAACATTTCTTTTTCCGTGACAGATTAGCAATCATTATGAGTCTTTCTGAACTTAATTGATCATCTACGCAAAAAAAATCCATCATTGTCACATTGAGGTAATTTTATGATATTTAAAATAATTAAAACCTAAATGAAATACTCAAAGTACCAAAAACGAGACTATGTATGCCAGTTCTTACTTAAATTAATTTAATTGTTATTAGCTTTTGAAATGATTAAATATTGCATCAATTCATGTGCATGCTCTCAACTTTGACCATCTAATAGACAAGAAGTAACAAATGAATGACAAATACAAAATTAATTTTACAAAAGCAAAGTTTTACGCATTTGTTTTACGTGTATGTTTTACGCATTTTTTTTTATAAATAAAACTTACTTACCGATTTCAGGAATAATGTACTTTTTTCCAGAACTTAACAATTGCAGTAATGTGATAAATTCTTTCATTTTATCTAGTTCGTAAAATATTTTATCATATCGTTTAGGCCATTTTTAAATATTGGCCTCACTCATTATCACTGCGCTAACTATGATGTGTTCATCTGTCTTATTATTAACAAAACTACTACAGGGTCGAAGTGAAAACTTCTAAAGCAATTGTAATCGATTGGAAGTAATCTATAAATATATATATATATATATATATATATATATATATATATATATATATATAGGAGTGTAAAAACTGGGCGCCAATGGGCCTATTGCAATCACTAAATTTTTAGTATTCTTCGCCTAATAAAAAGATTAACCAAAGTTTCTGGTTGGCCTTTTTATTTTTATTCAAAAATTTCGAATTCTTACCAAAAATTTTGAAAGAAGGATATTTACTTGAAGTTATTACGAAATGTCTGTCATTAAATAAATAAAAGAATATTGTAGGGAATTTCTGGTATGAAAGCGAAATTTTAAAAAAAGGCCAAACTGGCAACCCTGATATTAATACAATTTAGGCGAAGTATACTAATAAAATTTAGGCATGGTGACAATAGTCCAAATGGTGACAATAGTCCAATTGGCGCCCAATGTTTACACCACTATATATATATATATATATATATATATATATATATATATATATATATATATATATATATATATATATAATATTTTCCCTTTATTTATTTATTTATTTATTTTCCTCCCCCTTCCATTTATTATTATATCTTTATTTACTTTATCTTTGTATGGGGCTTTCAGTTTCATTATTAACACATTTAATTACACGTCACTCGACATTTTTTCGCACAATTATACTCAACATATATTTCTTCCTCCTTCCTCTATTCATATTACTTTCGTGTATTAGGTGGGAAAGCCATTGACTTTTGCAATGTATTTCTTGGGCTTGTATTTTTTATTTGTAGCATTTGTCTGCATTTCGATATTTTCAAAATATCAATTGCATTTTTTCGCTACTATTTACAGCTTTATACGTTTGGTGAGGTACTTTTATGTATTAAATTATTTCTAACCCAGTCCAGGCCCGTAACTACCACCGGGGCAGCCGGGGCACTGCCCCAGGGCCCCTAAGCCTGAGGGGCCCCAAACTGATGGTTAAAAAAATTATTGTATTTTAATATCTAATCTAACTTCCTATAAAATACCCAGCACCTTACTAAAAGTTAACAATAATAAAAAAAATCCATCAAAGTGCTAGAGTAAATGTTTTTGTGTATCCGTTCATGTACTCCATACGCTTCGCATGCAAAAGCAGTTCTAGAGCAGACAGCAGAGTGTTCGTGTCGAATGTGTCATGTCACGCCAGGTGCCTGCCCCTGCCGGGTGAGGAGTCAAATGCAGGCTGGGACGTGCAGGGAGCTAGTGCTATTCATGATGATTCATTCGTTTGCTCACTGCTCGTGAATATCGGACTTTCAGTGCAGTTGAGAGTCGCATATTAATGATAGTACGCGTGTAGTTTATTACTTAGTCTTACTTTGCTTGTGTTGAGATAATAGTTTATATTATGAAACGAATTCGACACCAGCCAAGTGGAAATTAAAAAAAAGACAGACTCGAAAAAGAAGAAACTTGGAGGCTGCAAAAAATTTGAAGAAGTTATCAACATGGCTGGACAGTGGAAACCTCTCGACAGGGAATGGTGATAAGAAAGGTATATATGATTTGCTTTATTCAGTGTGATGTGTAATTCATGTAAAAATAGTACAGTCAAACTTGAATAATTCGAACGTGTATAATTCGAAATTGTGGTTAATTCACATGCTTCTGTCGGTCCCTTGACATTCCTATAAAACACAATCAGTGGTGGATTAAGCACTCAAGAGGTCCCCAGACGCAATTAAATTTTGAGGCCCCTCCAAATATTTTCAGTACCACTATAGTGCGCATTTTTTAGTTTTCCAAATAGAATTACTGAAAGTGTATGTTGTTAATTCCACACGATATTCTCTTTAATTGGAATATAAAGTTCAAATTATTTTCTATAGCATGCTAATAAAATATTGCAAGTATTTCCCATTCATTACATTATCATAATTTTTAGAACTAAGAGATCACATTTTTATTTAGCTTTTGTTTTGAAAATCACCACATTCTATTTACTAAACTATCGTTCTAATGACTATGATTCTAAAACTATGATTCTATCATTCTAAACAAATGTGTTTTTCACAAATATAACTGTAGGATTTTCTCTTATAAATACATATTTCTTTTTCTCCAGTGAATTTCTTGGTAAATCTTTTAAATAATTACTGAGTTATATCCAAGAAACATTTTAGGAATACAAAATCATATATTTTATTTTTAAATATCAATTATAATTAATCATTTAAAATTAATTGTAAAAACTATTAATTAAGAAATAATGCAACAGATTGACTATTTTACATTAGACGGATTTGAAACATTTTTTAGTCGGTCAATCTTACCTTTTGCCTACCCCCAAAAATTTTCTTTCGCTACGGTTCTAGATATACTTTTGTCTATTCTAGATTTTCAAAAAAATTTTAAATAAGTATTTTATGTATGATACACATTTTTCCCTCTATATTATGTATATTTTTTAATTGGAACATACAACTTATGCGTCAATAAATATTTAAGTAAGATAGTAGTTGGAAAAAACAAAACTTGTCTAATTCGAAATATTGGGTAATTCAAATGTTTTTAGTGGTCCCTTGGACTTCGAATTATTCAAGTTTAACTGTATATGCATATGCCCCAAACAAACTACTTTTGTTAACCCTGCACGTGGAAATCGGTAAAAGTAGTTTTGAAGTTTATAATTAAAGCACTATTTCCACGCGTTACTTTCGAAAGAAAACACCATTCGAATGTGGTTTGTTTTGTTTTGTAATTTCATCCCATAGTGGTCCCATACCAATATCTTTACGCTATCTTTTAGCCTTATTCATTAAAAAAAGTAAAAAACTTGAAGGAATGTTATGTTAAATCTTGTACTTGGTGAGTATCTTTAAAATTAAATTTCCTACAAAAATGTATCTTTACGTTTTTTGAAATTCTGCTTAGTTTTCGAGAAATTTCGTATTCACATAAAATATACATCTACCATATACTATACCCGAGACTATACCTTATATACGTATATATACTAAATGTATGTACCTATATACGTACATCTCTAAAATATAAGAGGGGAAAATATTTTTTCTCTAATAATTCCTGACGCACATTTCCTTTTTAGGGCCGGAGAAAACAACGAACCAAGCTTTGGAAGGCACTTCGGAAGAAAACGAAATGGAAGTGGATTCTCCTGATATACAAATTTCACAGAACTTAAGTGCAGATAATTATACGTCTAAATTGAAACAAGATTACCTTTTCAATTACAACAAATTGAACCAAAAAAATTCTTTAGGCGATGAGTTGTGATAGACCCAACCAATGATACACCAAGTTGTTTGGAAAATGTAGATTCTGCCTACTACGATGCCTTTCCTACTTTAAAAGAAAATCAAGATAAGAAACGTAGGTGGTAGCTTTTGGTCCAATACAACTTGACGGACCATTTCCCAACGATATTAATCAACAAGGCCGATCTTTTTCAAGTAACTTTTATAGTACCAACACAAAGTCAGGGTTGAAGCTTAAAAGAAGTTGGTTATGTTACTCAAAAAAAATAGATTGTGTCTGCTGCCTGATATGTTGGTTGTTCCCTCAGTTCCGATCAGTAGCACTTGAATATAGCAACCGTATATTACCGTTTTCAACAACCTAAGTTCGAGACTGGAAGCATATTTCAGAACGTATTTCTGTTCATGAAGCATCCAAAAGCCTCACCCACTCTTGGGTGGTTTATGAGCAGTGCCGGAACCATGGTACTTTAGAAGACGTTTTCGACAAAAATTTGGAAAATGAAAGAAGCTTCTGGCGAAAAGTTCTTGAAAGAATCCTAAATGTGACTTTAACACTTGCAACATGTAATCTCGCATTTCGTGGATCTAGTGAAAAGTTAGAATGTAGCAACAGAGAAAACTTTCTCTCGGTAGTTTAGCTCTTGTCAAAATATGACCCAGTACTGCAAGAATTGATTCAGCGTCCGCAAAGGACTGTGAAATACTTCAGACCTAAAATTCAGAATGAACTTATAAACCTATTAGAAAATGCATGCCTGAGAAATCAAAAATAAAATTACCGTTGAGCTTCAAAACTGCTTGTTTTTTTTCATTGATTTTAGATACCACTCAGGACATTGCTAAAGTTGATCAGTTAAGTGAACCTTACAAATATGTCAAAATAGTTAATGATGAAGAAGGGACACTTATTGATAACAAAATATGTGAAACTTTTGCATCCTTTATAGAGGTAAAAGATGAGTCTGTCCAAGGTCTTCCAGAAGAAATACTTATTTCATTGGAAGATAAAAACTTGGATTTGACCAAATGTCGTGGACGCCGGGTCTACGACGGGGCTGAAGTAATGAGTGGGGCATACAGTGGAGTGCAGCAGCGTATTAAAGAAAAAGCTCCACACGCATACTTTGTGAACTGCGCTGCACATAACCTTAATTTAGTGTTAAAGGATGCTGCGGAGAAACCGAGTGGTCTGCCAGTTTTCTTAAACCATTCAAAGTGGGTATTGTTTTTTTGGTCATAATATTTAGTGCTGGCAAGACTTGAAGTCAGTGTACGACATCGAGGCTCAGACTGATTCACTGAATTCGAAAGTAACACTGAAGACTCTTAATCCAACTCGCTGGGCTGATATGCATGAGGCATTGTATGCACTGAAACACAGGTTTTGTGATGTGTTGAAAAGCCTTACCCGCATAACTTTGACTTCCAGGAAAAACAAGGAAAGAAATAAAGCACAGAAGCTAAAGAACAGTCTTGAAAGTTTTGATTTTGTATTGCTTTTGGTTGTGCACTTCTCTTAACCTCGTATCAAAATCCTTACAATCTGAAACCATGGACCTGTTGTATGCATATGATTTATTGGGTAATTTATTGTTAAGGATAACCGAAATACGTGGAAAGTTTGAATAGTTTGTTTCTGAAGCAACATATGTTTGTAGTCGATGGGGAATAAACAAAGAATTTCGCCAGGACAGACTAAGGAAAGTGAAAAAACTCTTTGGTGAGTTGAGTGAAGCTGAGAGATTAATAAACCCAAAATCTTGTTTCCGAGTCACTGTGTTCTATCCAATGGTACACACACTTTGTACTCAACTTGATCACCGTTTTGAAGAGATGAAAGCTGTTCTTGACACTTATCAAGTAATACAACTTGATTTTTTAGGAAATGCAAGTCAAAGTGATATTCACAAAAAAGCAGTTGATTTCGTTAATAAGTTTCTAAATGATGCGAGTCCAGCCTTTCCTTCACAATTATGTTCACTGAAAAATTAGTTTAAAAACAAACTGGAAAATATGAAAAGTGTTAAGGAATTTGCTAATTATATAATAGTCGACCACAATTTGCTTTCATCAAGCTATCCAGATGTTTGCACAGCGTGCATTATGTATTTGACTGTTCCTGTGACAGTATCTTAAGGCTGAACGGTTCTTTTCTAAGCTTAAATTGATCAAAAATTACTTGAGAAGTGCAATGTCTCAAGAAAGACTCAGCAACTTACCTTTGCTTTCAATTCAGAATTATCGAGCTCAACAAGTCAACTTTGACAAAATAATTGATGAATTCGCTTCTTTGAAAGTTAGGAAACAAATGTGTAAGAAATAATCAAATGTAGCTAATCTTTAATCTTTTCAATCTACACTAATATCCATGCATCAGTTACTAATTCCTTGTCTTTTAAGCAAAGTATGCATTTTAACAAACTTAATTTACATCTATTGCAACTATATCTTTAATCTTCCTTAAACTTTTATTTAGAAAAGTCATATTTAAAATTATGAATTAAAAGTTTTCCACTAGTTTAATCTAGTTCTAAATAATCACTAACTAAAATGTAAGTATTTTTTTTAATTATTATTTCCATTCATTTGAATAAAAATTATGTACGTTTATGTTAGGCGTTTTCTGTACTATAGCTTCCTCATACCATTAAATTGTTTTCATTCTTGTTATAGGCCTTTTTCAGTAAAAAATGACTATAGTATTTCTGTATTTGTACTCAAAAATTAAACTTATTAAAAGTTACTATTTTAAGTTTTTTTTTATGTTAACAACAGTGTAGCGAATATTTTACCATGTATTTTTAATGTGTGATTTTATAAATTTTTAATAAACATACACTCTTTTTAGAAATAGTACTTTTTTAAGTATTTTGTTTTTGTATTATTCACCTTATTCTTTTTACAACCATACATAATAAATATTCAATTTCCAAAATTTGTATCATAAAAATAAACCATTTAATAATTTGTTAATTGTATAAGCTAGATAAATACTTGAACATTATCTGGCTTAGGCCTTTTGTAGCTAGTTTTGTACCATTGCATGGACCGATAGAAAAAAACAAATTTTTGTCGAATTGGAATAAACCCCCATGCATATAAAAAGAAAGAAATATTGAGGGGCCTCACCATGAAGTTTTGCCCCGGGGCCTCCAAGTTTATAGTTTTGATTTTGTAATTTTAGTTCAGTTGTTTAAAATGTATTTAAAAAAGTTAAGAACATGAACATAACTTTATTTCTAGTTTTTATATTTAATTCTGTTATTATCTTATTATCTTATTTAATAATACTTTTAAAAAAACGATATATTTGTGTATATATATATATATATATATATATATATATAACTCTGAGAAAAAAGTTAAGATTTTTCATTTCATTTAATTATTTTCTTGTTATTTCATTATCTATTATTTGTTTACCATTCACTTATTTGCTCCCTATTTTTCATTTCATGTTATTCATTAAATATGGCAGTTCTTAGTAAATTATTAGAGAGCGCCGTTTAAACTAAATTAATAATCAGTGTAACTAGAGTAATTGCCCATCCTAGGACGATGGGTAGAAATCGTGGTTTTCACTTTAAATTTAAAATAATCGATAAATATCCTCATGTACTATTCACCGAAAATAAGGAAATATTTAATTTTCTAGCATGCTCCTGCTGTTCACGTTTAAACTCGCTAAGTATTTTATATGCTTGTACAAAAGGATCTTGTCTCATAATTTCATTTAATTCACGTAAAATATGCGGTAAACAATTTTCATTGTGGTCTAACCTCTACCTGTAGCATATCCTTCTAATCTAGAACTTAGTACTACGTTTTTAAATAATTCTACAATTAATTTCGTGGACGTTAATATTTCTATTATTTCTAATCATGCTTTATCATTCAATATTTATGATAAACGTAATGCTTTTTCTTTCAATGTTATTAATTTTACCAACTTTCATTTCTGTCCAATCTTTCGAACCAAACATTTATTATATATATAACCTAACAAAAACTTCTAAAAAGTCCTATTTGCTAAAGTTTTCAATTCTGGTGAAATTGATTGTTTACAAATTACACATTTTAAAACATAACAAAATAATAAATAATTCATAAAAATAGTTAGTTTTATGGAATAGAATTTTGTCAAAGGGCCTATTTTATTGAAAGGAATTTTGTGAAGGGTTTTGTTTTATTAAAACGAATTTTGTGAACGGAGACATTTTATCAAATTGATTTTTCTGAAGGGGCCCATTTTATTAAATTGATTTTTGTGAAGGAGCCTGTTTTATTAAATAGATTTTTGTGAAGGAGCTCTGAATAGGCCCCAAATTTTGCCAGGATCGACCCTTGACATGAGATGATCCACTTTTAAATTTGTTTAAATTTCAACTGAGAAAATGAAGTATTGATCAGTTTATTGCAGCTAAAGTTAAACATTGCATTATAATTATATATGTATAGCTTTTTTTTTTTCCTTTTTTAAATATGAGAATTTTCAAAATCTTTTCAATACAATTGCTAGACAGGGGGGGGGGGTGGAATGCTTTCCCTTGTGGGGTGTGCCCTGGGCACCTTGGAGCAGAGGTGCCATTATTCTCACCTGGGGTGCCCTCCTTTCACCCTCTGCGGCACCCTGTATTAGGGGTGCCATCCTTTTACCCTAGTTAAGGGTGCCATCCTTTCACTCTAGTTAAGAGTGCCATTCTGGCTTCCCTAGAGGTGCAACCAGTGAGACAAACCTTTCACCCTAAGGGCTGCCATGTGTCACCTGTAGTTTTAACAGTGTACTTACTCCATATTCTATAGAATATGGGGAAGTCTTTTGTAACCACTACACGGGATGCCAAAAGTAAAATTTTTCATTATGCACAAATTCTTTTAAACGTATTTTCGCATCATGCTATTCATTCGTCTGAATCGTGTGGAAGTAAATACAGTAAAGCCTGTATTGCTGCCACTTATTTTCCGAAACGTTTCCGAGTAGTTTTTATAGTGTACAAGCTGAAGTACCCGGCGTTGTCTGGAATTTTAAAAATCTTTGTGTCGAAAAATCAATTTCAAAATTAAACGTGTTGCACAGAGAACTTCAAAATATGTCAATATTTCCATAATCGGGTTTTTATCATGATTCAATATGTTACTCAAACCCATATGTAATTATGATCACCAACTGACGTCCTATCTACTTGTTACTTACCCATCATACGTAGTATAGGGTAAGTCTTGTAATCGTTTTGAAAATCGAAAAAAAATTTTTGGCAGATTTACACGTTTCAGACACTGGAGATTCCGAAAAACATATTTTTAGAAAAAAAAATTTGCCGTCCGTCTGTGTGTCTGTGTGTCTGTGTGTGTGTGTGTCTGTAAACGCTCTATCTCCCGAAAAAATTGAGATAGAGACTTGCAATTTGGTATGTACTTAGTATGTGATAATGGGAAGAAGCCTATTTCATTTCAATAACCTCGATTAACCGGAACAATTTTTTTCGGACTCTCGAAATATTCGGTCTGATGAAAGGTATATAAAAATTTTCGAAATTGTTTATTTTAAGAAACGAATATAAAAGACAATAAAAAAACATAAATTTTGAATAAAGCATGAAGTCGATCGGATTATTAGTTGCCGAGATATTTGGAATCCTATTTTCCACACTCTTCGATTTTTCATGACCCTGTATTTCATCCAAATTTCACTTCAAAGATATATTTTAATTGGAAATTTAACGCTTAATCAGATGCAATAAACCGCTAGTTAATAGGATTATTATTTTTGGAGTTATAAGGAAAAACCTCTTTCAAGCAATTCAGTAATCGAGCCTTTAAAGTTTGTGACGTCATCAAGCCACGATTTTATTTGAATTGCAATGCATTTTATCAGTAGTTTACACATTTTTATTTTAATATTTTACATTATGCATATCCATGATGGGTAAGTATTACGGTGGCCCCCAACGACTAGTTTTCTCTATTACTCATATTGATATTCTTCTATAATGGAAATTTTTAATAGTCCCTTCGAAAGGAATATCTTACAATTCTACCAACCTAGACGGAAACCTGTCTAAAACGAATATTTTTTGTGGATCATATCTATTCTGTTTTTATAGACTTTACTGAACTTGTTCAGTAACCCCTGTGAAAACGAACCTGTTTATAACGGAATTCTTTTCTTTGTCCCAGCGATTCCGCTTTCACAAGCTTTACTGTACATGATTCTTGTGTTTATTTAGTATAGTAAAACCTGCTAAGACAAAATTGCAAGGAACTAAAGAAAAATTCCGTTTTAAAAAGGTTTTCGTTTTAGCAGGTATAATTGGACAGTTTTCTCAGCGTAGGGACAATGAAATTTTTACGTTTAAAACAAGATTATGTTATAGACAGGTTCCGGTTTAATAGGGTTTTCTGTATTTTTATGTCTATATTTAGAAGCCATTGTCTCGCATTTTTTATCTCTCTGTCCCGCATTTTGGGACACTGGACCTCGCAACACTAGACGTTGGCATAATTATATATTAATTTAATATTTTGAACACGCATGGAGATTCGTAAATATTTTTGACGGTTTATCTTCCTGGCATGGATAATACGTAAGCACCAAATTAAGCCATGGTCCGGACCAAGTAGAGGTCTCAACGAGCCCGGGTCGGGACCGAACCCCAGCAACGCTCGGGTCTGCGGGCAGGGATTGGTTTAATCTTCATTCACGAGGCTCGGGCCTAATATTTTTTTCTGCAGACTCGGGGCAGGGCAGACTTAATTTTTCCGTGTCAATCAGGGCCTGAATTTTATTCTTACTAGAGCTCTGCACAGCATAAAATTTTCGACCCGGTCATGACCCAGTCCGTATGAAAATCGTTGTCCCTGTCTGGCCCGTGCAAAAAATCAGAAAAATGAGGCCCCCCCACAACAATATTTCCAAAAAATGCATAGATTTTTAAATGGCGATTATTCTACAATTAAAATTATTTTCAAAGAATAGTGCATACATTTGTAAGCAAAAAAATTAAAGTACAGTAAAACCTGTGAAATAAAACCTTTCTATGACGGAAACCTATCTTAAATAGTAAAATGTCTTGATCCAAGTAAATTTAATATAATATAATATGTGCAAAAGTACATAATACATGTACAACAGGCGATATACCTGCTATGAATGGAACCTATCTAAAACGGATTTTTCTTCTTTTACTGAACCTTCATTTGAACATAATTGTCTAAGTCAATATTTTTAATCTATGTTTATGTACGTAACTGTCTATACGGCCATTAATATTATTGATATTTTGCAAAAGTAAGAATTTGAGTAATTTTTTGAAATTGTAATTGTAGGATAAATTAGCACAAATTGTAGGATAGTTGTAATTGTAATTGTAGGATAATGTTGTTTCAGAAATACCGGCATATTTTGTAGAAATTCAGTCGGACCGGTCTGGGGAGAATTTTTAGCTTTTATACCAGGCTGGGCTCGGGTCAACTTTTTCCCTTTATACCAGGCTGGGCTCAGGCCAAACTTTTTGCTTTTATACCAGGCTGGGCTCAGGCCAAACTTTTTGCTTTTATACCAGGCTGGGCTCGGGCCAAACTTTTTGCTTTTATACAAGACCGGTCCGGGCTCGGGCCGAAGTTTTAACTTTTACACCTGGCCGAGCAAAAATTTTTTTCTATGTGTCGGGTTGGGACCGGGACTAGAAATTTCGACCCAAGCAGACATCTAACCCAAGTATGCTGAAAAAATTTACTCGCATTCGGCCCTGAACGAATATAATCACACAAAATCGGTCCGACCCGGCATTATGCAGATGAAACCACCCAAGAGTGATAGGACCCTGGATCGTAAATATCGTAAGACGGCCCTGTTAAGTTTTTTAGAAGGTTGTGTAAATAACTGGAAAGAGTTTCCATTCCACATCTAAGTGAAGAAATGTATGACGAAAGATGTTTTCTGCAGAAAAATACACATCGCTGATTACACAAAACGAAGGCGGAATGACGATCATAAGATTATTTTTATACGATGTGCTGAGTGTGTTTTGTGCAGGTGTTTCCATTGTGACTTACAGCTAAGTTATCATACACTTCATATGAAGTTAAATGTAGTAAGCAAGATTCTATTGCCTAAAAGCGTTACTTGCGTTACTTCTCTTTACCTTCTTACACTAGAAAGCTGAAAACATGAAATTCTTCTATCTCTTGTTTGCCATTATGTTCATCGCCTGCTATTGCGGAGGTGAGTTTCAAATACGTGTATTGTTATTTTATTAATTGACCCTGTAAAAAAGAAAATTATTCAGTTTGAATATTTAGTAATCAGCGTCAGAGTTGTTTTCAACTACCATAGAACTTTTTAAGAAGAAAAGACATATGAATCTTAATCTATGAAAATATGATGTAATCACGAACGAAACCATATAATAACCTGTAATCAGTTAAAACAACGTTTTTAGCACCAGAACTTTTCATTCTATCACAGACTAGTTTCGGTATCATTTAGCGTACCTTCATCAATGCAAAGAATGATGGATTTTTCTTGAAATATATGGAAGAGAATCCGATTCATATATTTATAATATATTATCATATATTTCATATATTTATATATTCATGTATTTGTGATATATTCCATATATTTGAGCAAAAATCTATTATTCTTTGCACTGATGAAGATACGCTAGATGCTACCGAAACTCGTTTGCGATAGAATAAAAATTTCTGGTGCTAAAAACATTGCTTTAACTGATTATATTGTATTGCACCAAGTATCTTCTTAATTGTTACTTAATAACCTCTTACCCATGATTTCTGAAAAGCGTTCTTTATCTTTAAAAATATCAGATTTTCGAGATAAGAGAAGCATTTATAAGAACAAGGTTTTTGTTGCTGCCACTTATTTTCGGAAATGTTTCCGAGTAGTTTTTATAGTGTACTAGCTGAAATACCCGGCGTTGCCTGGGATTTTTGAAATCTTTGTGTCGAAAAATCAATTTCAAAATTAAACATGTTGTACAGAGAACTTCAAAGTATGTTAATATTTTCATAATCGGGTTTTTATCATGATTCAATATGTTACTCAAACCCATATGTTGTTATATTCACCTGCTGACGTCCTATCTACTTGTTTTCTCTATTACTCATATTGATGCTCTCTTTGTATGTTACTCAAACATTTGAAAATGTCCGCTAAACTTTCAATAGGATGTCATATTTACTTTTATTTTTAATTATCTAATGACGTCATATCACTTTTCTTTTTAATTCTCTAATGACGTCATATTAACCTGTTTCCTGTACTTACGCATACTCATACTTCTTGTATTGTTGAGAAATGTTTAAAAGTTTCCGTTATATTACCAGTATGACGTCATATTAATCTTTTTTCCCAATTGCTGAAACTATTCCTTTCATCTTCATTTTTCACGTGGAAATCTTTCAATAGAAAATCAATTATTGTAGAAAGAATTTTATTGTGGATTTTTAATTGTTGGCAACTGCTATAACGAAAAATGTTTAAATTTAATAAGAAAAGGCTGTTAGATTTTTTATGTTTAATTAATTAAACATTAACTATACATTATTTTGATTCCGGATTACTTTAGTTGCCTCAACTGTTTTTTAATACACCTATACGTAACTTTTACAATTCTGGCTTCTAAACTGTTGATTTGTATAAAAGTGCAGACAAACAGACAGACAAATTTTCGTTTTTATATATTATGTAATCAAATTTTTTTAAACCGGAATATCCATTTTTAGGATGCTATTTATTCTCAATTAAACCTTTTCAGCTGCGTAATTGAGATTATTCATGCATGAGTAACAAAATAATATTAATCTTAATGTTAATGTTAATGTTGTTAATTTGTTGTGTTTGTCTATGTCTATAAAAAAGCTTGTTGAACAAAAAAATAATTTACTTAAAGATTGATAGTATCCGAAAATCCTATATTCCGTGTTGTTAAAACTGATTAATATACTATAAAAACTATTCGGAAAGGTTTCAGAAAGTCACTGGCGACAAAAGTAACTTAGTTTTTATAAATGCTCCTTTAAATCTCTGAAAGTTATTGAAAGGTATTAGTTTATGAGACTCGTAAAGATAAAGAACGCTTCTCGGAATCGGAATCGTGCGCAACGAAAGAGGTTATTGTATATTTTTGTTTATGGTTATATTATATTTTCCTATATTAAGAAATATATTGGTCTGCTGGTCTTTTTACTTTCTTCTATCTTTACAAGAAGAAAGTATTGGATTCATGAAAATTTTCGGCTTCCGGTTTTCGACGGATTTATACGTTTTAGAAGGTCCTGAACACGATTTGACTATTTTTAGAAAATGTCTGTCTGTGACTCTGTCTGTCTGTCTGTATGTGACAAAAATTTTGTGGGCGCTCTATCTAAAGAACTAATGCTCGGAATTTAATAAAATTTTAGATTCAGTTAGTCTCTGATATAAATTGGTGCTGATTAGTTTTTGGTAAAAATCGCCCGGCAGGTGGCGCTGCTATGCAGCATTTTTCACGATTTTCGCAATAGCTCTATCTCAAGAACTAATGCTCGGAATTTAATAAAACTTTAGATTCAGTTAGTCCCTGATATAAATTGGTGCTGATTAGGTTTTGGTAAAAATCGCCCGGCAGGTGGTGCTGCTAAGCAGCATTTTTCGCGATTTCCGCAATAGCTCTATCTCAAGAACTAATGCTCGGAATTTAATAAAACTTTAGATTCAGTTAGTCTCTGATATAAATTGGTGCTGATTAGTTTTTGGTAAAAATCACCCAGCAGGTGGCGCTGCTATGCAGCATTTTGAAGGATTTACACGATTTTAGCGATATTCATATCTCAAGAAATAATGCACGGAATTTAATAAAACTTGAGCTTCAGTTAGATATTGATATAAATTGGTGCTGATTCATTTTTAGTATATGCGAAACCTGTGTGAGATAGAAGAAAGTTTTGGGATTGACACATCCGACTAGTTTTACTTTGTAAAAATGACATTATATGGATGATACACTGTAAAAAAGGACAAATGTTTCTTAATTTAGTCAGAAGATTAAAAAAAACATAATGTAAGTTTTTCAGAATAACCCGCGATTCCGAATAAGCTTTCCTTTATCTTCAAGCAACGAGTAGATTTAAGGAAGCATTTCTGAACACAAAAGTCTCTTTTGCTGCCCATCATTTTCCGTGATATTTCTGAGTAGTTTTTAAAGCAAGTCTGTAGTTTTGATAGGTCAAAAGTAATTTTAACGAGGGTAGTGGTCAAAACTGGTTTTAACTGTCCTAAACATGTCAAAATTCATTTTAATCATTCAAAAGTAGACAAAACTATATTGAATTACTTTATACTATATTAATTTAACATAATTATTTTAATTGTTAAATATATCACATGATTTTTATTGTAAAAACATGTTTTACAAAAAAAATCATGTAAATTACTTTAGCTTGCGTAAATTGAAATAGTAAAAGAGTTGTCTTTTATATTTCTAAACACTGAAACGTTTTGTTAATATTTTTCTTGGTGTTGATTATTGAGTTATGAAAATGTCAAGTTATAATAATTCTAAATTTAGAAAATACAGCAAACTTGTTACTACTGACCATTTTTTGAATTTCAAATTAAATTTTTTAAATGTTTCTTATGTTTAATGTGGTATGTTTTCTGTCACTTTCTATAGAAAATTAAATATGTAATCAAATTATTTCAATATTTCAATACAGGTTTTGACCATTTGGCCAAAACGTATTTTGACCAGGACACTTAAAACGGTTTATTTTTCATGGTTAAAACATACCTAGTTAAAACCAATACAATCCTGTTTTGAAGTATATTAACGAGTTTTCTTAACACGAATTGCCAGTTTTTCGGATGCTATGCGTTCTCAATTAAACATTTTCATGTTCAACATACATAGTCCAGGTGCTAGGAGTAAAAAAACTGCAAATCGTGATACAGTTATACCGTTTGGTCAGTATCTACTCTATATTAATACAAAGCATATAAGAAGGGGAGGCATCGCGGAAAGTGCGGGGAATTCAAGATGGCGGCCGTTATTCAAAATGGCATCATTTTCGGGAATTAATGCGATTTCGTTTCAATTCATCGTATAAAAGCATGTTTAATGGAAATCTAGATGTTTTTAGATAAAAATTACTATTTTTAACATTTTACAGCACAGTCGAAAAGTATTTATGAATTCAGTTTGCCTGTTTGTCTGCTTGTCTGGTCGTCTGTCTAGTCCCGCACTAATTAAAAAAAAAACTAAACGGATATCCGGATAATTAAAATATGGTATTGTAGTATACCGTAACAAGTTCGGTGTTCATTTTCAAGTGTGCATCATTCATAGTTCATTTACAGGGGCAATCAAAAGTGTTCGGTTACATTATGGACTGTAGACGAAAATCGCTTGCAATGTGTTTTAATGATATTATACTCTTTGTAACATATTCAAAATAATATACATCAGTGCAGTGTAGTACAAGATACTTACAATATAATATGCAGTGCATAGCAGTTTCCGTTCATTTACAGGGGCTCACAAAATAATACGGTCACAGGACTTTCAATAAGCACAATGCTGTCTATGTACGTTTTAAATTATATAATGTGTTTTTGAACTTGGCTAGATATGAAAGAATTGCGAATTGTCATATGAACATTTTCTTTCATATAAATATACAATGTAGCGTGTATTTATGTATTTATTACAATGTAATTCTGATGACGAGGCACCACCCAAAATGAGATGTATTCACTATGGGGTTTTGTTCCAAAATTCCAAAACATATTTCATTTTAATGTTGCGATTTCTTACTCTACTCTCAGACTCTTTGGTGCGCTGACGATCAATCTGACAATTGAAATGAAAAGATTTTTGTTTATGAAAGATCTGTTTTACATATAGTTTTTTACCGCGATGCACGATTATATACAGAAGCGCGTGATAAAGATTAATTTTGTAAATATTCAGTGTCAGTACCTGTACCATTTACGTTTTCATGTTAATTAATGTTTTCGTTTTGTTCTAAGAATCCAGTTTCCTTTAAATAAATAGTTGCACAGAATCGTCAGTTAGACCTGCAAATTTTTTTCAAAAATGAAAATCAACCATTTCCCCCCTGCTTTTTCCAGTAACGCTGAATTTCAACCCAGCCATAAAAGTGATTTAGCACGTATTTTAGAGGAAATTATTGAGAAGAATAGAAACACCTTTCCAGGAACATGCGATGCTTTAATTTTTGATAGGCCAGTTTTTATTAACATTTTAAAGCCTCACCAGTCTTCAAAAATCTTTAATGATTACTACATTAACACATTTCAACCCCATTTATGTAACGACATTGAGAGTTTTAGCTGCCAAAAAATAGATTTGGTATGGGATAGATACATTACACCAAGCATTAAAGGTGAAACCAGTCAAAAAAGGGGTGCAAAAACCAGGCGGCGAGTGCTATCGCATGTCAAACTACCTAAAAATTGGCAAGATTTCTTAAGAAATTCAAGTAATAAGGAAGAGTTATTTAATCTGTTTGGAACACTAGCTAAAAATACCATAAAAAATACACAAGTTATAACCACTTCAGGTGAAGAAGTTAAAGGAAATAATATTGCCCTAAGTTCCTTAATTGGAATGACTTGCCCTGGTCATGAAGAAGCTAATACAAGGATAATCTTGCACCTCAAAGACATGGCAGAAAATGGATTGAAAAATATTGTTATACGCTCGTAGATACTGATGTATTAGTTTTAGCAATTGCACGTTCCCTTACTATGTCAGATAGACACCTGCAAACTGTTTGGATTGCATTTGGAATAGGGAAGAATTACAGACTTATTCCCGTCCATACCTGTAGCTACAGCAATTGGAAAAGAAAAAGCAATGTCGTTACTAGGATTCCATGCTTTCACAGGCTGTGACAGCAATCCTGGTTTCACATGAAAAACAAAAAAGTCACCTTGGAAGACATGGATTCACTATAAAGATGCTACTATCGCATTTTCATTTTTATCAAAACCGCAAACATCCATACCTGACGATATTCTAAATATTTTAGAAAAATTCGCAGTATTGTTGTACTGTTCAACATGTAACAGCATAAGTGTAAATGGTGATAGACAGGAATTGTTTATGACAAAAAATCCTCCTATTGAACATCTTCCACCAACCAAGAGTACACTAGAGAAACATATTTTACGGAGTTCTTTCCAAGCTGGACACATTTGTTGACAAGCACGTGAGCGGGAAATATGTCCCCCCTCTCCAAACAAATGAGGATGGTGGTGTGATAATTTTTCATGGAAATTAAAATGGTCGGAGCTGCCCGAGATTGCAGATTCTTCCAAAGAACTAATAAAATGTATGTGCAAAATCTGCAAAAATAAGTGTACTTGTAGGAAGGTTGCTCTTTCTTGCACCTTATTGTGCAACTGTAAAAACGAATGTGAATGAGAAATAATATGCTACAAACTAAAGTTTTTATGTTCTGCAATTTTATGTCATTCATTTGTTATGTAGCATTCATTTTTTTAATATGTTGTATAAGTAAGGCATTAGTAAAATGCATTTTTATTATTTATTTATTCCATTCATTTTACTCACTATACAATAAAAAGTACTTTAATAATTGAACTAGTTTCATTTTAACCATTTAACGTTCATTGGTTTCCCTAGGAAACCCCACAACTTTAATTACGAAATTCCACAATGACAGCAGAATTTTAATAGAAATGTTTCCCATTTATTATATAAGTGAAATATCGCTTTTTTATACATACATAGGTGCCAACCTCTCATTAACAATCCGTAATATGCGGGTTAATTTGACCCAGTTTAACAACGCTTCAAACCAGAAAAATTATTGGATGAATCTTTATTTATTCAATTTTAGGTTTCTACGAGGAATTTATTTAATTTCATTTCTTAAAAAAAATTCTGGTGCGAAACGTGTTAAACCTGGGTCAAATTAACTCGCATATATTACGGAATATTAATGAGAGGTTAGCACCTATGTATATAGAAATAAAATTGTTCATAATTTCCGGTGTGAATCATTTATTTCAACATTTTAGCAATTGAAATGCTTTATCAGTTAAATGGTTAATCATATTTCTGATATTAAAAAGAAAATTTGTGATTAAAAAAAATCAAAAATGACATCAAAGACACTTTTATGTGACGAAAACGGGAAAAAAATGAATAACAGCCTAAATCTTACATTCCTAAGACATTTCATTATGCCTCTCTTATATGCATTGTTTTAATATAAAGAAGATACTGACCAATAGGGATATTATTATTAAAAATTGCAGTTATTTCATACCTAGCACCTCCCTTAATAACAATTGATTTAGCTGATGATCTATAAAATTTATACACAAGTTATAAAAGCATTGTGCTCGGAGACATTAATGTAACTGTAACCGTATTATTTTGTGAGCCCCTGTAAATGGTGAAAACTGCTATGCATTGCTTATTCTACAGTAAGTATCTTTTACTGCACCGCACTGATTTATATTAATTTGAATATGTTACAAAGAGTATAACATCATTAACACACATTCCAAGCGATTTTCGTCTACAGACCATAATGTAACCGAATACTTTTGATTGCCCCTGTAAATGAACTATGAATGATGCACACTTGAAAATGAATACCGAACTTGTTACGGTATACTACAATATCATATTTTAATTATCTGGATATCCGGTTATCTTTTTTCGAGTAAGTGCGCGACTAGACAGACGATCAGACAGACAGACAAACAGGCAAACTGAATTTATAAATACTTTTCTACTGTGCTGTAAAGTATTACAAGTAATATTTTTTATCTAAAAACATCTAAATTTCCATCAAACATTCTTTTATACGATGAATAGAAACGAAATTGCACTAATTCCCGAAAATGACGCCATTTAAAATAACAGCCGCCATCTTGAATTCCCCTCACTTTTCGCGATGCCTCCCCTTCTTATATGCTTTGTATTAATATAGAGTAGATACTGACCAATCGGTATAACTGTATCACGATGTGCAGTTTTCACCTTATTTTTGTCGTGTAGCACTTGGACTAACATGCTAAATTAACAGCGTAAAATGAACATTATTTTGTTACTCTTGTATGTATAAATTCTGTTATACAGCTGAAAATGTTTGCTTAAAGAAATAAAAATGGCCGTTTCTAAGGGATAATATTAATTTATTGTTAAAAAAAAAGTAATAGTGTAAAGTCTGTTAAAACGGAATCGCATGACACAGGAAAACTAAACGTTTTAGAAATTTTTTTGTCTTATCAGTATAGTTATCAAGTTTAGTGTATTCTTTTCTATGTGACTGTGAATTTTTTTCATTGATGAGAAACTTTTCATAGATTTCATAGGTTTTGTGTTTTATAGTTTTTACTGTAATAGAGGATTTGTATTTCCAGAATTCTGGTATTTCATTTAGGCTGTTCCAAAATTCTGGTATTGGAAATTTGGCTTTTGATTGTTAATAACAATTAAACATTTATTACCTTTACCTTCGCTTCTATGGCAAATATTCTACGTCTTGCTTGGTACAATCACGCTTTTTTTTTTTTTTTTAAAGTTCGTGGGGGGGGGGGGGACACCATTATAATTTTATTTTAAATATTACTTATATTCTACATTTTATTATTTTCTCAAAGAAATTTAAATAAAACTTTATGAGTTTTACTGATGATAAACATTTCATTGATTATAACATTGATATAACATGATATATTTATACAGAGCTCCTACATAAATAAAATGGAATCATTTGGAATCCAGTATCTTTGACATGATATGAGGTCATAAATAGAAGACCATTGTTAGAAAGATTACATAAAACAAATGACAGTAAAGTGATTACTTATATTCCAACTTTTGCATGCTTCGACTGATATATCTTTTGTCTATTTTGGGGATGGTATTTTATTATTTCGTACTTTCTAGATTTTTCTTTTCTAATAATTTGCCTATATTTTATATTTATACGCAATCATGGCTGATTTACTCATGTTTACTTTTATGTTTGCGGTGAATGTCATATATTTTTTGTCAAAGAATATCTGAAGACGTAAATGGCGTATTGTTTTCACTTCAATTGCATAAAATGATGGATTGCACTAGCGGACTTATGCAAGACATTTTTTGTTATATAAGTTCATGTCGTTATTTTTTTGCCACGAGTATTTGTACTTCTTGAACAATTCCAGCAGTTAGACGTTTTTTAATCCTTTTTGAATCCTTTTTGAATTTGTTTTTTGCTGCACAGCGCATAAAAATGAAGTTCTTATATTTCGTTGTCATTTTGGTTCTCGTTTGCTATCACGGAGGTATGTATTAAAAATATTGTTTGGTAATTTCAGTTATTAACTGTACTCGTTTGCTTTACAGCATTTTTAACGAGCACAGCTATGCAATTTTTTAAAATTAATTGCATTATGTTATTATAAATCACAGAAACGATCGTGAAATAATGAAATAAATCAAGGTAATGTAGATTTCCTAATCAGTATGAATTCTATAAATTTGTATCTTTAAAAAGAAGTAATAGGCAACACCTTGAATTTAAATATCTATTATTTGAAAATAACAAATGAACTAAAAGTTAAATTTTTACGCCGAGGTAAGAAAGATAATTTTATATGAAATCGGTGTTATTGCTTTCTTAAAAATTACTTGTTGGTAAATATAGGGTGAAACATTATTGTTTACACTCTATACAAGACAAATGTTTCTTAACCTTTGGAAATATAATATATCCAAGAACGAAAATATACAATAACCTCTTCCTAGTTACCCACGATTCAAAAAAGCCTTCCTTATTTTTAGAAGGCTTGGAAATTATCGAGAACTAGTATATTATCGAGATTTAAGAAAAGCATTTTTTAAAACAAATTTTCTTTTGTTGCCACTGACTTTCGGAATCGTTTCCGAGTAATTTATATAGTGTATTAATCAGTTTTCTCAACTCGGAACATAGAATATTCGGTAGCATTGTCAAGTAAATATTTTCATGTTCAACCAACATGTTTTACATACAAACATGATAAATTACAGCACTATAATTTAATAATTATATTAATATTATTTTGTTACTCATGCATGCATAAATTCAATTAAGTAGCTGAAAATGTTTCATTTTTTTGTCACAAGTGATTATCATTTAATTTATTTTTGTTTTTAGAAAGAATAATGCTTTTAAGACATAGTAAAGAAAAGCATCTAGGGAACGAGCAAGTTGACAGTACAGAATATACTGGGAACTTTATACCTCCGCGAAAAAAAGTAGTGCTATTTTAATAAAATATCTTTCCGTATCTGATTTTTTAAAAATCTTTAAATACAGAAAAGATTGACCGCTTAAATGATACTGTTTTAAGTTGAAATGTGTCACTGTTACGATATATGTGTATTAATATTTCGTAAAGATGTATCTATTCGCTTGGCGGAATTTTGGCGAAAAACAGGGACAGGCTAAAGAGAGGCTTCAAACCTACGGATGATAATTCCACACCACTTTCGTCAAGTTATGCATAATTACATTAAGATTGCGGTTTTAAATGCACAATATATATTTTTTTATTTTACAAACTATTAAAAATAGAGCAAAAATGTTTGCGGATTTGAACTTTTTTAGAAATTTTATCTGAAATACACACCAAGCATGCCAATAGTATATTTAAAATAACAACAACAAAAAAAAAACTTTTGGAAATTAAATGAATGGAAATGTGTTATGAAATGCTGTGGTTATAATTAAAACAAACAAACAAAAATTACACTCAACAACACGAATCTTTCATTATACGGAAACATGGGCATATGCAGGGGTTTTAAAATTTGTTTTCTCATCTTAATTTTAAATTACTTAATATAAAAATATAAATGGGAATTAATGTGGTTCTTCAAGATTTACGCATGGAGCAATGAAAGATACCTGTCACCTACATATCAGTTTAAACCTGATTAGAAATCGATTTGTATTACTTAAAAAAAAATCATTATGCTTTAAAAAATAAGATAAAGGTTATATATGATGTTAAATTGCAACAATATTGGGATTTTTTTCTTTTCAAAATATTTTCTTACTCAAGATTACTTTCTGGGGGTAAAAGATCTTGGAAATTAACACATTTTATCCTAATTTAAATAAGGTGCATTTGTTGTAGATCGTAAATTAAATACACACAAAAAAACCTCCCTGAAATAAGGTTTCTGGAAACGCAGTCCTAAAATAGTTTTATGTCACCGAAATTAGTACTATATCGCCTGATATGGCAACAAATTAAGCAAATGGTGTTAACAGGCAATCCCAGCCTAGCACACACAGCACGACTGCCAATTAATGTGTTAAATTAATTTTAAAACAAGTTTTATGTTATGGCAATAAAAAAAATCATCGAGACATAAAGGGTAAATAGGATCACGTTAAACAGATTACTATTTTTCGACACAATTTAGAATATAATTTTATGTATGCCGATACGCAGAATGATTTTTACTTTTATATATACACCAGCTGTTACCCGTGACTTCGTTCACGGAACATTAAAATAAGAATAAATACATTAATTAACAAAATATTTCAGTCCCGATAATTAAAAACGTTAATAATTAACTAACTATTTATCACATTTCATAGGAGACAATACGGTATTTTTTGTTATAGGGACCTAGACATAACTCAGTCTTAAAGAAAGTGAAATTTTGTGCCAAATAATCGAGAAAATGAAATTGCAACCAATGCTAAAAGGAGGGCCAAATAAAATCGTGGAAATAAACGACTTGGGTAAAAACAAATGTCAATTTTACCTGATAAACAATTTTACTTTTAACGCCTTTTTGAAACGTTTTAACAGCCATCCTTCAAAAAAACATTAATAGGAAATAGTATATGCTTTTTCTTTAAATTCAATTCTGCCTCCTTGATTTAATGTATAGCTGAAACAAATCTTGTTTTCTAAATGATAGTATGTTGGCAAGCAATTTTTGTTCTCCTGAATAAATTGAAGTTTGAATATGTGAAAATATGTTTTTATTTTTCGGATAATTTACTGAAATCAAGATTTTGTTTCCATCATCTATTCAAAGTGAAAATAAATTCGGTTTTTTTAGTTTTAATGGGAAAATTGTGTAAAACATATACTGTCTGTTTTATTTATCCTTTTTATACACAAATATGGAGTAATTTACTTTCCATTTTTAGAGAAACTTCGTTAAAATTTACAAAAAAAAAAAAAAAAATCTTGGCATTTAATTTAATTTTTTAAATTCTGAGAGTTTGTGTGACATCTTCGGATCAATGATAACCGCTATTAAGTAAATCGCGTTGCGTTCTATAGTCTAGGAGTTGTTGCGAAATACAAACACACGGTCAGATTTTAATATAATAGATTCGTGTTCATTTTCCTTTTCTTAAAATTATGATGTGATTTTTACCAGAAAACTGTCATCTGTATATAACGGATACTCATGCTTAATAATCAGTATAGATAAAAAACATTTAAATTTTTCGTTATAAATAGGGCGTGAAACTTATCTATTTTCTATACTTGCTAATCCTTGTATTATTAGTGTAAGTTCACACTCATTTTAAAACATATTGGAAAATTCCCGTTTTATTTAAAATATGACGTCTCTTTTTCCCCCAGAGAAATCCCTTTTTAATGACATAATACTTGTTAATTTCCTTTTCCAGACAATTAATTTAAATACTGGCATAGGGGAAATTATGTTACTTTAACGAAATAATATTAAATCTTTAGGTTTTATCAACAGAAATAGAACTATTAACATTCGTCATTTTTTTTTAGGTAATTAAGTTATTTCTTTTAGTTTTAAGAATGAAAGGAACTATTTCTCGCTATCCATGACATCATTTTCGACATGGATAATTTTGCGGAGCATATTATTGACATTTGCTAACCATTTTCTTTTCAAATTTCTTTTTACTTTTTAAAAATTTAATTAAAAATACGGTATAGTTATATTAGCCGTGCGCAGACGATAAAATGCCAAGTATTGTTCCCATACAAAAGAAAAAAAGTAAAGAAAAGACACAAGATCATTTTATTTCACCATCAAAGCATATCCGCTTTATTTTCTATGTATGGCGTCATATTCGCCTGTTTCCAGTGGTTACCCATATTAAAACCTTGTATTATTATCAAAAACTTTTAAAAAAAGTACGTTATATTTCTAATAATATTATTTAATCTTCTTTTTAATTCTTTAATTCTTTTATTTTCTTTTCATTTTTCACGGGAAAAATTTTCAATTGAAATATTTTCACGTGAAAATATTTCAATTTAAAGTAAATTGTTGAGTAAAAATTATTATTACGGCTTTTGATTTAGTTTTGGCAACGATAAAGTATTAGCAACGGTAAAGTAAAATTAACCATTTTAAAATATTATACGAAAAAAATGTCCATTTATTCTCTATGAAAATAAGGAAATTTTGAATTATTAAGAATAATATTTGAATAAAATAAACAAAAACCAGCCTATGTTCATTTTAGGGTTATAATCAACCTATATGCAAAGATACAGGATCATTAAATGCTCCATTTTGACGCTGGCTTCAGCCTAACATTTGCACACTATCGGATTTATAATATTAGTAGGATATATATACATACATACATATATATATATATATATATATATATATATATATATATATATATATATATATATATATATATATAATTTGTGAGCAAGATGCTTAACTTATAATTTCGGATCATCTTGTTGCATTAAGAGGCATAAAACTAAGCTTGTATTAATGGCTGTTGAATCTTTATTTTTAAGTGCTTATGCAGTTCGTCAGCTGTCTCAAATGCTTATTTATTAACAAACGCCTCCATTCTTCTAATTTTATCAAGCCTATCCTTTGTATACTCTCCATATGATAAAATTTACTATATTTGACATAAGTTGCTTCAAATGACAACGTCTTTGGACCAATGTCTACGGCAATTTTTGGCAAAGTCTGGAACATTTGTATGGTGATAACGGATAAATACAGCTATGTTCGTGAGAACAAAACTTTTTTTGATTTCCAAGATTTAATAATAGTTGTTGAGGGGAAATTCTTGCAGTTAGAAATTTATACACAGTAGTCATCACACTCAATCATTACAGTCGGTGACAAGCACGAAAGCCACTCTTGATCAAATACACCAGCTGACGTGGAATAAGTAAATTCAATAAGTTGAGAGATAACAACGTGAAGTTCGTTCTTTTCCTTACATTCAGTGATTTTGCATAACCTAGAGACATCACTGAATTACTATTTGAATCTATGTGTATGTGTTTGAGGCGGAGGGCAGGGGAAAGTGGCAACTATTCTGTAGTCTGGAGTCAACAGATGCCCAGAAGGAACTAATTTAGTTTCTTATTGTCCTCTGAACTCTATCTGAAATCTGTAAATCTAAGCGACAGTTGTTTTGTTCGTCACAAGTTTAATTGGTAAATCCAAGGGGTAGAGGGACTCTGGGGTTCCATCCGCCCTCTCGCAAAGCTTAAAAAATGACTGCTGAATTTTTGAGTGAAAGTTAACATTTATTAATATTTTTGGGTCTTTGGGTTTAAAAGTGGCGTGCTCGGTCAGTTGCTTAGTTTCTTGAAAAATTAGTTGAAAAATTTTGTGAAGGGTCCAGTTTTAAGATGAGAATTTTTGTGAAATGTCTTGTTTTAATATGAAAAATTACCTTTTAAGGACCGAAAAAATTAACAGATAAACAGATCTCTGAAGCTGCATTGCTTTTGGAAAGCTCATACATAAGTTTTAATCATTTTATGTTGCTGGGAGTTAGATTATTTGAAATGTATCTAAAATATATTAGTATAGCTTTAGTTTGTCTATTTCATGTTAATGAAAAGTTTTGAAAGTTTTCTTTCTAAGTATATATGCTATTTTTTTTAATTTTTAAAAATAAATACTTGATTTGTGAAGCTGTATGAATCCCATATTTTTTTATGATATGTTGTTAAAAAACAAGGTAAATATCTCCATTCCCCAATATTCACTTCGTGAATATTCTTAAATATTAGGGTTAAAACACATTTGATAAAATTTTGATATAAACTGAAAAATATCACGCAATATACCGAATAATTTCGCCTAGAAAAAAGAATCATTATAAAAAAAATAAATAAATAAATAAAAATTGATTAGAATATTTAAAAGAACAGAAATTCTTATCTTTTCAAGTATTCTTTTAAAATTCAGATAATATATAATAAACAAAGATAAAAATATATTCAGAAACACTTCAGATATATTCAGAAAGGTTTTAGATACATTCAGAAAAGTTTCCGATATATTATGAAAGATTTCCGATATATTATGAAAGATTTCCGATATATTCAGAAACTTTTTCGATCCGTAATGAAAGATTTCTGATATATTCAGAAAGGTTTCAGATATGTTCAGGAAGGTTTCAGATATATTCAGGAAGATTTCATTACGAATCGGAAAGTTTCCGTGTCTTAGCCGAAACATTTTTCTGATCGAATCAGAAACCTTTCTGTTAGTATCGTGCAGCACAGGTCTCCGTTACTTTCAGAAACGTTTCTGAAAATTTTTTACAGTGTACCCCCAATGTCCTTTAAAATTAATGTGAATACCACAAACAATGTTAACCAACAATTATGCACCAACTAACATTTCCTTAAATACACCATTTGGTATGGACCTAAATTCGGAAGATTAATAATTAAATACGGCACTTTAGCGCTAAACTGAAATCTATCAATGAAAAAACATCAATGATTTTAATTTCCATTTTTAATTCTGCTTCTTACTGCTCATCTTTTATGTATTTTAAATAATTAAATAAGTTCATATTCATTCCCGAAAATGTTTCCATAAGTTTAATGACTCTGGAAGAATATAATTGTTTTTTTTTTCTAATATATTGCCATTTTCCTTGACAAAAAAATTCCGCCTTTCTGATATTAAAACTCTTTATACAAGTTTCCAGTCGAATACTTCTTTAAAAATGACGTCACTTTCGCAGTTGAAAATATTAGTTCATTTGAATTTTTAATCTATAGATCTACTCTGAATGTATTATTTCAGAGCTTATGGAATGAAAAAATTTTGGAAAATATGTCATTTTTACGCATTTAAAGGAAAATATTATCGTTTTATGAATTAACTAGCAAGCTACGCCCGCTACGCTGGTAATTTCTTTTAACAAACTTTTAACCAAACAAAATATTGACGTTCCATAATTCATTCTTATATTTTAACAGAATAATAAGGCTACTATAATTTGTGACTCGTGCCAATATACACGTCAGGACACGTCGCCCTTATCATTATCTTTTTACGCATGAAGGTTTCGCTATGGTTCTCCATTGTGAAATTTGGTAATTTTTGAAATTCAATATTTCAAAAACGGCACAATCATTAGATTTTAAATTTATATCAAGAAAAATACAATTTTTTCCATTTCAAACGACTTGTCTAACAATTGTCAAACGACTTGTCTAACAATTGTCAAACGACATGTCTAACAATTTTCTGCCAAATACTTTTCGAGCTATTATTTTTCTCAGTAACTTCAAATGTTTCATTTTCCGAGATTAATCTGTGGCAACAATTAGTGAAAAACCCAGTCGTCACCAACGCATAGATTTTTATTAAAGAGGCTGTTGGAGCAGGGATTGTCACCATCAATTTGCCACCATCACTTTTGAAATCGGTTCTGTAGTTCCAGAGATTCCATACAAATTGTAATTTAGGATATTTTTAGAACGCTTTTCGCTCATCTCACCCTTTTAAATTTCGATTTTTTTATTATTTTGTTCTTAGAGACCATTTACATCGTATAAGTAACTACAATGCCAAATTTAAAATTTCTAGCTCCTTCAGTATAAAAAAAGTAGCAATTTTCGAACATTTTTCGCTCCTGCACCCCCCTGAGATTAGTTGCGCCGACATAAAATATAGCCTATGTTGGAGCAGGGATTGTCACCATCAATTTGCCACCATCACTTTTGAAATCGGTTCTGTAGTTCCAGAGATTCCATAGAAATTGTAATTCAGAATGATTTTAGAGCGCTTTTCGCTCATTTCACCCTTTTAAATTCCGATTTATTATTATTATTATAATTATTATTAGAGAGCATTTACATCTTATAAATAACTACTATGCCAAATTTCAAATTTCTAGCTCCTTCAGTATACAAATAAAAAGAAAAGTGCCCAGTTAAACTGATGGCATTGAGCTCGCAGGCTATTCACACTAATTGTATATTATACTCTTATTTCAAAGAATAATGCCCCTCGAAAAAGAAAGAGATCGACAATAAATTATTGGGGGGATTAGCCCCCCCCCCCGTTTCCCCCCTTTATACTTAACCAATGAACCGCCAAAATTAATCAGGAAAGCTCCTTACCACAATGAATCTATATACAAAATTTGAAGCAAATTGGATAATTCTGCATGAAAAACCCATTTAACTAAATTAAGGGGGGATTAACCCTTCCCGTCCCCTTTATACTTAACCAATGGACCCCCAAAACTAATCAGGGAAGCACCTTGTAAAAACGAATGTATAAACCAAATTTTAATCAAATCGGATAATTTAGTATGAAAAACACATTTATCTAAATTAAGGGGGGATTAGCCCGCCGTCCCCCCCCCCTTTATACGTAACCAATGAACACCCAAAACTAATAACGCAACCGTCTTATCCCAATGTACCTATAAACAAAATTTGAATCAAATCGGATAATTCTGCACGAAAAAACCCATTTATATAAATTAAGGGGGGATTAGTCACCCGTCCCCCCCCCCTTTATACTTAACCAATGAACCCCCAAAAGTAATCAGGGAAGCGCCTTATAACAATGAACCTATAAACCAAATTTTAATCAAATCGAATAATTTGGCATGAAAAACACATTTATCTAAATTAAGGGGGATTAGCCCCCCGTCCCCCCGCCCTTTTATACGTAAACAATGAACCCCCAAAACTAATCAGGGAAGCGCCTTATCCCAATGTACCTATAAACAAAATTTGAATCAATTCACGAAAAACCCATTTATGTAAATTAAGGGGGGGATTAGTCCCACGTTTCCCCCTTTATACTTAACCAATGGACCCCCAAAACTAATCAGGGAAGCACCTTATAACAACGCACCCATAAACCAAATTTTAATCAAATCGGATAATTTAACTTGAAAAACACATTTATCTAATTTAAGGGGGAATAGCCCCCCCCCCCTTTATACGTAACCAATGAACCCCCAAAACTAATCACGCAACCGCCTTATAACAATGAACCTATAAACCAAATGTTAATCAAATCGAATAATTTGGCATGAAAAACACATTTATCTAAATTAAGGGGGGATTAGCCCCCCGTCCCCCCCTTTATACGTAAACAATGAACCCCCAAAACTAATCAGGGAAGCGCCTTAACCCAATGTACCTATAAACAAAATTTGAATCAAATTGGAATAATTCTTCACGAAAAACCCATTTATGTAAATTAAGGGGGATTAGTCCCCCGTTTCCCCCTTTATACTTAACCAATGAACCCCCAAAACGAATCAGGCAAGCGCCTTATCACTATAAACCTATAACCAAAATTTGAAGATAAACGGATATTTCTATCACGAGTTATCGCGTTAAGTACATACGTACATACATACAGAACGGGCTGGCACATTAGCTCTCAGGCTTTGATAGCCTGTGAGCTAAAAAGTGCAATTTTAGAACATTTTTCGCTTCTGCACACCCCCGTGGGTTAGTGGCACCGACATAATATATAGCCTATGTTGGAGCTGGGGTTGTCACCATTAATTTGCCACCATCACTTTTGAAATCGGTTCGGTAGTTCCAGAGATTACCCCCTACAAACAAACAAACAAACAAACAAACAAACAATATTTACTCCTTTATAATATTAGTATAGATATAGATATAGGTGAATCCATTTATGAATCAAAAAATGACGTGGTTTCCATTTTACTTTCATGAAGCTTCTTGACGTCTTAAACATCATCTACTCAAATGTAAAATAGTTTTATTTCTATTATAATGAGAAAATAGCATCAATAAAGGTAAACAAACTCCATTGTTTCTCTTTTCTCTGCAACAATGGAACTAATCCAATTGCCACCATTTTGAAGAAATTTCATAAAAAAACATTTAAAAATAAAATTAAATATGAAAATGGAATATTTAAAAAAAAAATAGCTTGTTGTGGGCACATCTACAAATCAACAGCTTTCATTTATAGAAAATAATTAACAAAATTAGTTCAGTAGAAAACTCAGGGCAGATGATTCAATTAATCAGTCGTTTCATAAAATCATTTCATAAATTTGTTTCATTAGGATTTCATATATGTAGGGTAGACTACTAACAAATCCACAGCATGCCTGAAGTGAAAACTTCTATGGCGATCGTAATCGATTCGAAGTAATCTATAATAATAAAAGAAAGTTGTTTGTCTGTGTCTGTGTGCGATGGTTAGCAAAATCTACCGCACGTAGAAGTCTAAAAATTTGAATGAGGATAGTCCAAGGCAGGTCCTGATGCACCTGAGGCGCAATTTTTTAATTTTTTGAGACCCGGACTCCCTGGGACCCTTTACATTTTGTGCCCTAAATTGTTAATAACTTGCCCCCCCCCCTTTTTATCCGTTTTTCTTCGTTTTTGGGGCCTTTTCTCCATTTAGTTATTTCCTCAATTATACATTCCAGTCGAGACCCTGGTCCCTTATGTTACGATACGAGTCCCCTTGAAGTTTTTGTGCCCTAAATTGTTAATAACTTTCCCCCTTTAAATTTAATCGTCTTCGTTTTGGGGGCCCTTTCTCCATTTGGTTATTCCCCCTATCTAAATTCCAGTTAAGACCCTGTTCCCTTTGGGCCCAGTCCGGGCCGCGTATTTAACATATGCACATGGCTAACACCACCGGAAAGAATACTGTCCTCTGATTGGGTGAATGCGTTTGTCCATATCGGGGAAATGTTTATTTACAGTGCGTCTTAATCCTAGTCCTAGTCCTAATCCTATCCTAATAATATTATAAATCTGATTGTGTGCAAATGTTAGGCTGAAGCCAGTGTCAAAATGGAGCATTTAATGATCCTGTATCTTTGCATATAGGCTGATTATAACCCTCATATGAACATAGGCTAGGTTTTGTTTATTTTATTCAAATATTTTTCTTAAGAATTCAAAATTTCGTTATTTTCATTGAGAATAAATGGACATTTTTTCGTATAGCATTTTAAAATGGTTAAATCTGGAGGCACGGCAGTGCCTCCGCCAAGTCGAGAGAGGACAACCGTAAGCATACTTTTCTGGAAGCAACTCAGGGCACTTTTGACCCCCCCATATCTCCGCGCTGGAGTATCCCAAAAATTTTAAACTTCAATTATAGAGAGTATTTGGCTCACAGGACCAAAATTTAAAATTACAACTTTCTGTCTTTTCTAGTTCAGGCGATATATGAACTCAAACATTCGATTTTTTGTCACTTCTTACTCACTCGTTCACGCGTCATCAAAAAGATTGGGTAGACCCCGTAGCCCCAGAAACTTGACATTTGGAAAAAAGGTAGTGTTTAGGATACAAAGAAAGGAAAAATTATAAAATCCAGAAAATTCGAAAAAAAACATTCGGAAATACAACAAATTCCATCAAAATTGAAAATTGAAAATAATACGATCTTGTAGTCTTGGAAACTTAAGATTCGGTGTGAAGGTAGTGTTTAACATCCAGAAAGAGAAAACATCAAAAACACCAAAAAAATCGAAAGCAAAATTGAAAAAATCGAAGAAATTAAAAAAAAACCGAAAATTTGCAGACAATCCGATTTTGTTGCGCTAGAAAATTCAAATTAGGAATAAAGGTAGTATTTAGGATACAGAAAAAGGAAAATTAAAAAAATCCAGAAAATTCGAAAAAAAATAAAAAAATTCGAAAAAAATTGAAAAAATGAAAATAATTTGATACGATAACGCTCGTATTTATAAATTAATTTGGATGAAACTAATTGTGTGTATTAAGCTCACCAATGCCTCGACCGAGTTCGTTGGCCAGCTTGGTCCGCCATCTTGTTTCAAGATGGCGGCCACGGAAAATTTTAAAACTAAAATAAATATACAAAAAAGTTAAAAAATCAAGTTTATTTTTAATTAAGTGTTAGGCCTTGATACGAGGATTCCAGATCATTTTTTGGTTTACCTCTATCTTAAAAATTGGCTGAGATAGAGCAGTTTGAAATTCTAGGGTGGCTGACATTTTGAAACAAAACAGCACATTACAAAAAACCAACGATAAATTTATGGTCAATAATGGTCAAGCAGGTGCAATCCCGAATGAATACTCTGTGTTATTATAACTGTAACTTTGACTTCGAAATTTTGATACGTTGCATTTTCTATTTGTTGATATTTTTGAACTATGATTTACGCTAAGTGAAATGTTGTTGTTGAAGAGGGATTTTCCATGTAAATCCGAAACGTCCAATTTTAATATGTTTTTAATGTTTTATGAAAGTGTATTGTAATGTCTGTAATTTTAATAATTTTAATATAAATTTATAAGTTTTCGTGAACGCGATTTCTCGCAAATTATTTTCTTTCATTGTTGTAATCATTTTCCCAATCATACGCATAAAACTATATATTCATATCCATTAGCGCCAAATTCTCGCCAAACTTGGCGACAATTGGCGAAATCTCGCCAAATTTGGCGACAAAAATAAGTCTTCATAAATGAAGCCAACTTGGCTACAGCTCAATAATTTGGCGAATTTCTTATTCAAATTCAGTGTAAACGAATCTTTTGTAAACGGTTTCTTTGCATTTTAACTTTCTGTTTTCGAGTAACATTAGCTAAAATTTTAAAACGAAGATATAGGAAAGCTACCTTTTCCTGCCGGTACAGGCCGGAGGACTTTTTCATGAGTTGTCGGATGCAATCTATGTTTTGCATTAAATAAAGTAAAACATTGAAAAACAAATCCCGCAGGATGGGGATAGTTTGTTTTAGATAGATTTTAAGATAATTGTCCTATTAGCTAGTACACCTTCCGTTATTGTTTTGTGTTATTTTCCCCGGATTATGCTTTTCTTTTCTTTTGTTTACGAATTTTGTAATAGAAAAGTTCCGCTATAGACTGGCTACGTTATAGACCTTTTTTTTTATAGACAGGTTCACTTTCTTTCACAGGCTTTACTCTATTTAATTTATATATGAAATATTTGTTGTTAAAAGATGTTGGTCGCACAAAAATTTGCACATCTCTCCCTCCCTCCCGACATTACTGGTTGGTTATGGCTTGATAGTCCTTCTAAATAAAATCATGGTGATTCTAAGATTCTCTTGATTTATCTCTAAATTGAACATAAAGGATCCTAAGAAAACGGATCAATGAATTACTATATTGGCATGAGGAAATTTAGTTGCAGAAAAATGGAGCATATAGCTAACATTAAGTCTAATAGGAAAACCACAGCCTTGGCAAGATCTGGATCTGGAGGCACGGCAGTGCCTCCGCCAAGTCGAGAGAGGACAGCCGTAAGCATACTTTTCTGGAAGCAACTCAGGGCACTTTTGACCCCCCCATATCTCCGCGCTGGAGTATCCCAAAAATTTGAAACTTTGTTTTTCTAGAGTATTTGGCACACAGAACCAAAATTTAAAATTACAACTTTCTGTCTTTTCTAGTTCAGACAATATATGAACTCAAACATTCGATTTTTTGTCACTCACTCACTCAGTCGTTCACGCGTCATCAAAAAGATTAGGTTGATCCCGTAGCCCTAGAAACTTGACATTTGGAAAAAAGGTAGTGTTTAGGATACAAAGAAAGGAAAAATTATAAAATCCGGAAAATTCGAAAAAAAAACATTCGAAAATTCAACAAATTCCATCAAAATTGAAAATTGAAAATAATACGATCTTGTAGTCTTAGAAACTTAAGATTTGGTGTGAAGGTAGTGTTTAGTATCCAGAAAAAGAAAACATCAAAAAAATCGAAAGCAAAATTGAAAAAATCGAAAAATTTCAAATAATCCGATTTTGTTGCGATAGAAACTTGGAATTCGGAATAAAGGTAGTATTTAGGATGCAAAATAAGGAAAAATTAAAAAATCCAGAAAATTCGAAAAAAAATTAAAAAATTCGAAAAATTCGTAAAAAATTGAAAAAATTAAAATAATTTGATTTTTTAGCCTTAGAAACTTAAAATTCGCAGTAAACATACTGTTTAGGATTCAGAATAAGTTAAAATAAAAAACGCAATAAAATTCGAAAATAAGATCCAAAAGTCGGAAAAATCAAAAAATAAGGAAAATTTGAAAATAATTCGATTTCATAGCGCTAGAAACTTGAAATTTGGAATAAAGGTAATATTTAAGATACTAAATAAGGAAAAATTAAAAAATATGCATAATTCAAAAAATACCCATAAATTAGTGCCGACGATATATGAACTCAAAGTTTCGATTTTTTGTCACTCACTCACTCTTGCGTCATCAAAAAGATTGGGTAGATCCCGCAGCCACAGAAACTTAAAATTTGGAATAAAGCTAGTGTTTCGGATACAAAGAAAGGAAAAATTATAAAATCCGGAAAATTAAAAAAAAAAAAGAACATTCGAAAATTAAAAAAAATCGAACAAAATTGAAAATTGAAAATAACACGATCTTGTAGTCTTAAAAACTTAAAATTAGGTGTGAAGTAGTGTTTAGAATTCAGAAAAAGAAAACATCAAAACACAAAAAAAAAAAAAAAAAAAAAAAAATTAAAAATTAAATCGAAAAATCGAAAAAAATGGAAAAATTTCAAATAATCAAATTTTGTTGCGCTAGAAACTTGGAATTCGGAATAAAGGTAGTATTTAGGATGCAAAATAAGGAAAAATTAAAAAATCCAGAAAATTCGAAAAAAAAAATCAAAAATTCGAAAAATTGGAAAAAAATTGAAAAAAATTAAAATAATTTGATCTTTTGGCCTTAGAAATTTAAAATTCGCAGTAAAGATAGTGTTTAGGATTCAGAATAAGTTAAAATAAAAACGCAATAAAATTCGAAAATAAAATCAAGAAATCGAAAGAAATCGAAAAATAAGGAAATTTTGAAAATAATTCGATTTCATAGCGCTAGAAACTTGAAATTTGGAATAAAGGTAATATTTAAGATACTAAATAAGGAAACATTAAAAAATATGGATAGTTAAAAAAAATCGAAAATTTCAAAAAAAAAAAAAAAAAAAGAAAAAAAAAAGAAAAATAAGAAAAAGAGAGAAAATGAAAATAATATGATCTCGTAGTCTTAGAAACTGAAAATTTTGTGTAAAGGTAGTGTTTAGGATTCAGAAAAAAAAAATTAAAAACACAACAAAAATTGAAAAAAAAAATCGAAAAAAAAAACGAAAATTTGAAAATAATTCGATTTTGTAAAGCTAGAAACTTAAAATTTGGAATAAAGGTAGTATTTAGGATACAAAAAAAGAAATAAATAAAAAATCTGTAAAATTCGAAAAAAAAAAATTCGAAAATCCGAAAAATTGAAAAAAATTCGATTTTGTAGCTTTAGAACTTAAAATTCGGCGTAAACTTATTGTTTAGGATACAGAAAAAGGAAAATTTAAAACACAATAAATTCGAAAATAGAATAAAAAAACTCGAAAAAGATCGGAAATTTCAAAATAATTCGATTTTGTAGCGCTAGAAACTTGAAATTTGTAATAAAGGATACAAAATAAGAAAAAAATTAAAAAATCCAGAAAATTATAAAAAAAATTCGAAAATATCAAAAATTGAAAATAATTTTATCTTGTAGTCTTAGAAACTTAAAACTTGGTGTAAAAGTAGTATTTACTATTCAATAAAAGGAACAATTGAAATATTCGTTAAATTCGAAAATAAAATCGAAAAATCAAAATACCTTTAAGAAATCGAAAATTCGAAAACAATTTGATTTTGTACTGCTAGAAACATTAGTTTTAAGATAATTGTCCTATTAGCTAGTACAACGCCCCTAATTGTTTTATGTTATTTCCCCCGGATTATGGTTTCTTTTCTTTCGTTTACGAATTTCGTTATAGAGAAGTTCCGCTATAGACTGGCTACGATATAGGCGATTTCTTTATAGACAGGTTTGTTTTCTTTCACAGGTTGTACTCTATGTACTTCACATATGAAATATGGATTGTTAAATGTTGTCATCCCCACAAAAATTTTCACAGCTCCCCCTACCCTCCCGACATTACTGGCTGGTTATGGCTTGATAGTCCTTTCTAAATAAAATCATGGTAACTCTAAGATTCACTTGATGTATCTCTAAATTGAACCTAAATGATCCTAAGAAGACGGATCAAATAATTACTATATTGGCATGACAATCAGGTAACTTAGAATTAAAATCGAAAAATCGATAAATTTATAAAAAGTCGAAAATTTGAAAATAATTCGATTTTGTAGTCCTAGAAGCTTGACATTTGGCAGAAAGGCAGGGTTTAGTACACAAAGTAAGGAAAAATTAAAAAATCTGTAAATAATAAAAAAAAAAGACGAAAAGACGAAAAAAAACATCGAATAAAGGAATATAATTTGATTTATTGGAAATTTCCGGAAATTTTAATTTTGGCTTTCTTTTCACACTAAAAAGTTCTTTTATGTTAAATATCAAGTATCTAGGGCTGCGAGTAATATCTCAGATGGATAGCACCTATCCTGGAAGCAATTGAGAGTACTTTTGACAGCCCCCCTCCCATAACTTAGTGCTTGGAGACCACTGACCAGGCCCCTACCTACCGGGATTCGACCCAGTTTGACGGGTTTGAGTGCCTGGTCATTGGGGCGAAATTCGCCTGATCGCCCTATTGGGGCGGTCCACAAAGACAAGTACCCAGTTCGGCCAATCAACTGAGTCCGGATTTTTCTGTGTTGTTCACTCCTAAATTTAAATGTTCTGAGATCTGACGCCGCACACCACGTACTCGTCATGACAGTTGAAATGGGGCTGGACAATTTAGTGCCGAAACGTTGGTACTGAACTTAGCTTGAAAAAGGGGAGAGAATTTTGAGGGAAACTAAATAAAGAAATTAACTAGATAATGAAACCACTGAAATGAAAATATAATCAGCCAATAGCTAAGTCGTACCAACGGGGAAAATTTTTGGGCCGAGTTGCAAGGCAGACGAAAACGCTGCGGGGGCTGACGGGACTGCGCCTATGTACCGTACCCCACCTGGTAAAAACTGGCTCCATGGGCTGTCCCATTAGAGCGGGTCCGGTAGCTTTTGCGGACAATGTCCAATTGCACCTAATAAAGAGGCGAACAGTCAAAAATAAAATGAATAAAAAAAACTGCTGCTAAAAAAAAAACCCTTGTGCTACCAGTTGGGGCCGGCCATTGGCTCGTCCCAACCGGCAGCACGAGGAACTGCAAGGGGAACCTGGAAGAGAAGAATGTTACATTTTAAACTGAACTTATTCTGAATTACACTTTAACTACATTATTGAAATTAATTTACTTTTATTGTGCTAATTGACTTGGCTACCCGTCCATTGGGCCCATGAAAGGTTGTTAAATAATTAACAATTTGTAATTTAAAATATGTACTATTGCCGTTAACTGACTAAACCATAGTGGGTTGTTGTTGTTGTTGTTGGTTTGGCCCAAGAGCCCGGTTTTGCAGCTTTTTATTTCTATATAGCTGACATGATCCATATAACTGTGAAACTAGTCTCCTAATTTTGAACCAATTCCAGATGAGAGACCTGCATCTGGATTGGCACCCCCAGAGGTAGCGCTTATATAGAACTTGGAGGACATTAGAGCCACGAACAGATTTAACGTGCACCAGCTCCCATTAACGTACACGGTCTACTTTCCATACTTATCCTTTATACTTATCACCTCTTTCCTTCCAGTTCTTCTTCTTCTTCTTCTTTCTCATCTGTCTTCTTCCCCTTCTTTTTATAATATTTTTTAACACAAGGACGGACAAACAGTGCCGGGGGCTATTATAAGCTTCTTACTGTGTCATGGTGCACAACTTGCTGGACCGTTGATGACATGCGTCGTGCTGGTAATACTGTGATTACGGGGCTCTTGTTTCGGGCCGTGGTGCCAGCTGATATTGTGCGACTACCGCACACTGCTACTAGGACAAAACACATAGACATTTTATATTTTTTTTGGTGGCTTTGGATTGCTCCTGGGCCTTTTTTTTTTTAAAACATATAACACATAAGCACATAAATAAACACTTTTTTTTTTCTTTTACACTAGGACGGACAGACAGTGCCGGGGGCTATTATAAGCTTCTTACTGTGTCATAATGCACAACTTGCTGATCCGTTGGTGACGAACGTTGTGCTGGTAATTCTGTGATTACGGGGCTCCTTTTTCGGGCCTTGGAAGCAGCTGATGTTGTGCGACTACCGCACACTGCCATTGGACAATACCCATGGACAATTTTATAATTTTTTTGGTGGCTTTGGATTGCTCCTAGGCCTTTTTTTTTTTTAACATGTAACACATAAACACATATACATATTCATTTTATCGTTGTGTTACCTTCCACCTTCGACTGCTGCTGGGGTGCTAAATATTATTGTGTGTTGTTTTGTATTAGTGTCGTGATGCTGTCGCAGTTTTCTTGGAGCCACCTGATTACTGTCTTTGCCTTGTTTTGTACGTGTTTGTTTTTCGCTAATTGTTCATACCATAATTTCTCGTTGTCTGTTGTTATTTGTGCCAGGTGGTGTGCTTGGGTGAGTGGACATTGAATTAGGTAATGTTTTGGTGAACCCACCGTTCCGCATTCGCAGTCCGGTGTGTCCGCTTTCTTAAATCTGTGTAGGTATGCTGGAAAAGCTCCGTGAGCTGTGTATAGCTGTGCTAGCAGGTAATCGCTTATTAGTCTATTTTTATCTACTTTTGGGAAGTACCTGTGTGTTTCCCTACCTGTGTCCCCATAGTCCCACTCGAACTGCCATTGTTTTAGTGTTATATCTTTTAGTGTTCTTTTAAGTTTTGAGATTGGTTTAGTCAGGTTGTATTTGCTTTTGTTGTTTACATTTAGAGCTGCGGTTTTGGCTAACATGTCTGCCTCTTCGTTTCCTTGGATGCCTACATGCGCCTTAACCCAGCTGATTTTAAATTTGTTGTTAGCTTCTTTTATTAGTTTTTGGATTGTGTCTACTGTTTTGTTTACGTTGAATGGTTTACTAAGTGATTCGATGGCCGATTTGCAGTCCGAGCGGATGCTATATGACTCACCCGTGGTGTTGCCCCATTTTGCTGCTTCTTGTATTGCCAGTAGTTCGGCCTGGAAGACGCTGTTGCTGTTCCTTAATGGCACTGACCATGTTTTTATCTTTTGATTATTTTTATATGCTACAAAGGCCGAACCTGTAGCACCTGATTCCAATTTAGAGCCGTCCGTGTATATCGTTGTGTCTTGTGTCTTGTACCCTATCCTAGGTTCTATCGTGTCTGCTGGATGATTCTCCCATATGTTTATTTTTTTGTCGTATTCGATGTGGTGTAAAGTTTCATTGTGTATTGTTGCATTTTTCCTTAATCTTGAGACTGTGCCGTACGCTGCTTCGTAGTAGACTTTAAGATGGATTGGAATCAGGCCTGAGAGTACCAGAAGTGCCGAGGTTGGGGCCGTTCTATAGGCCCTGACTATGGCCAGTGCAAAATGTCGCTGGCAGCTTGACAATATCTGTATGCACCTTTTGCTGAGGCAGTGTCCCCAAACCGGTGCTGCGTAGGTTAGCGTCTTTTCCACTACTGTTGTGTACCAGATTTTTAGTATATTTGCTTTTAGTCCCCAACCCTTTGCTACCATATGTGCTAAGTTTGTGAAGTTTGCTCGTACCTTATTTGTTTGTGTTTGACAGTGTGGTATCCAGTTTAGATTTTTGTGCAGTGTGACTCCCAAATATCTTATCTGTTCTTTTACTTTTAGTCTCTGGCCGTTGAGTTCTATTCCCTCTATGTCATTGGTGTTTTCTGTTGGAAGGTTTCCCGTGTGTCCTCTGTTAAGATATAATAGTTCTGTTTTTTCCCTGTTCAGCGTTAGGTTATTCCCCTCTATCCAGTCATTAAATTCCTTTAGTATTTTGTTTGCTAATCTCTTAAGTTTATCCATTGTTCTGCCTCTTAGAATTATAATAAAATCGTCTGCGAAGGCTTGTAATCTAACATGTTTTCCCCAATTTCTTTTAAGTGCTGTGTCTGCGATTAATAGCCAGAGGAGCGGGCCGAGACAACTTCCTTGGGGGCATCCGCCAAATGTCTGCTTTGTGACTTTAATGCCGTTTTCCTCTAGTGAAACGTACCTGTGTTGGAGGAAGCTCACTATCCAGTTTACCAGGTACCCTGGACAGGGAGATTGCTTAATATTATTAATTAATATTGGCCAGCGTATGTTGTCGAAGGCCCCTTTGATATCCATGGCTATTAGGAGTGTTTGGTATTTGTTTGTTTTATCTTCTTTTATTGTGTTGATTAAGTTATCTAATGCGTGTTCTGTTGAGATCCCCTGTTTGAAACCATACTGTTTGTTGCTCCAATAGTTATTATTGTTTAGGTGGAAGTTTATCCGACCGTGTATTATGCGTTCTAACATTTTGCCAAGCGCTGGTAAGAGGCAAATTGGCCTGTAATTTTTTGGATTTGTTGGGTCTTTACCTGGTTTTTGGAACAGTACCACTATGCCTACTTTAAACGATTTTGGGAAGTATTCTAACCTTAGGCATGTATTGAAGAGTGTCAGTAGTAGTTGCGGTGTTGCATTATTAATTCTTTTAATTAGGTTGTAATCTATGAAGTCGAATCCGGGTGCTTTATTTTGTTTAATGTTTCTGATTATTCTGTTTAATTCCGCCTTTGTTACTACCGGTGGTGCTGGTTCATTGTTTTCTTTATTTGCCTTTGTTAGTGTGTGGGGTATATTTTGGTCTGTTATGTATAAGTTGTCCAGGAAATGTGTTAGTGTGTCTTTAATGGTTACTTTTGTATTTGGGGGTACAATGTTGACTAGTTTTACCCGACCTGTTCTTTTGTTGCTAGCGTTTTTATATTGGGAGCCATATGTGTCTGTGACCTTGTTGCAGTAATCTTTCCATGTTTTGGATTTTGTTCTGTTTATTAGTTTTTTTAATTTGGCTTGTTCTTTTTTGAAGATTATGTGTTGTTTTACTTTTAATTCTTCGTTCTGTTGTTTTTGAAATTTCCTCCTGAGTGCCCTAACCTTGTTCCTCGCTGTTTTAATTTCATCCGTCCACCATGGTGGGGCAGTGACCGCAGGTGTAGATTTTTTCTTATAGCTTGCAAACGCTATCGATGTGATTTCATTTTGCAATCTGAGTGTTATGTTGTCCAGCTGGTCTGTTGTGCTTGCTTTTTGGAGTTCTTTAATGTATTTGTTTCTGATTTTTCTAATGTTTTTATCAAATTTTGCATGTTTGCCTATCTTTGTTTGTAGACCATGTCTTTGGTAGTCTATGTTCTCGTAGTTTTTAATTTTAAATTTTATGTATCTGTGGTCACTGAGTGAGACATCGTCACTGACATGCCAATCACTTATGTCGTTACCTAGTGTTGCCGTTGTTATTGTCAAGTCCGGCCATCCCTGTATTTCCTTTATTGTACCATCCCTGTTTTTCCCTCGTACAGTTTTGAATGAGGGTGGTGCGTCCGGAGTGTTGTGGACAAACAACGCGTGTAGCAGGAGGAAATCTGTTAGCTCGCGCCCTCTGTGGTCTATGTCATCGTAGCCCCATGCTGTTGAGTGTGCATTAAAGTCCCCCACTAGCAGTACTTCTCCGACCGCTTTACTCAGGGCCTCACCTATCTCGTCTAGTACTTCTGAGAAGTCCGCCAGAGGGGGGGCGTATGTATTTATTATTGTGAAAGTTTTGTCTTTGTTTTCTAGTTTTATAGCTGTTGTGAACTCTCTTGTTAGTATTGTTATTGGTTTGGTGCCTAATCGGGTTATAATCGCAGATCTGTTTTGTGGTGTTTTTGTGACATTCCAATTTTCTGGTTTGAACCCTGTTATGTTACCCGTTTTTTTATTTTGGTGGAAATCCTGTAAGAGTGCTACTTGTATTCCTTTGGCTGCGACATAGCCTGCGAGTGTGTCTGTTGCTTTATTGCTACCGTGTAGGTTAATTTGTATCACGTTTAGGGTGTCGTGTGTTTGTTGCATATTTGTTTGGTTTTGGTCGTGTGGTATTTGTTGGTTTTGCGCTGCGAAACTTGAGCGTGAGGTTCTAGTATTATTTGTGTCTATTACCATAATTGCGGCGCTGAGCGTCATGTTGTATTCACACTAAAAAGTTCTTTTATGTTAAATATCAAGTATCTAGGGCTGCGAGTAATACCTCAGATGGATAGCATTTATCCTGGAAGCAATTGAGAGTACTTTTGACACTCCCCCTCCCATAACTTAGTGCTTGCCTAGGAACCTGAAATCTCTTTTTATCTACAGTACTTTGCAAACTTCAAATTTTTGATACCTGTAAATAATAGGGACAGAGTGTGGGCTTAGCGAAAATCAGTGGATGATCTCAATAAAAGGAGAAAATCAAGAAAAGGAGGATTACTTACAAAAAGAAGTGAAATCTTATCAAAAAGTCACCTGTAAAAAATGCAGCCAAGTCTCGTAACTCATTTACCGTAAAAAGTACTGAGATCGTATAAAGCCAAGTTTAACTATCTTATTAACTCTGAAATTTTCATTCGCAAATCACTCCTAGTCTCTACATCTTTAGTTAATTATTATTTTGTGACTTGGCAATTACGCATCACAGGGAAGTTATTACACCTTACTATGTTATGGAATAGGATGGGATAATTTAATTAAGGCAAATTATATACGCACAGGGAAGTTATTACACTTTAATATGTTATAGTATTATTTGATTAAGACTAACTATATACATCACATTCTCGTGCTACGTAATTGCCAAGTCACAAAATAATAATTAACTAAAGATGTAGAGACTAGGAGTGATTTGTGAATGAAAATTTCAGAGTTAATAAGATAGTTAAACTTGGCTTTATACGATCTCAGTACTTTTTACGGTAAATGAGTTACGAGACTTGGCTGCATTTTTTACAGGTGACTTTTTGATGAGATTTACTTTACCGTTGCTAATACTTTATCGTTGCCAAAACTAATTCAAAAACCCGAAAAAATATTTTTTGCTCAACAGTTTCAATTGAAAACCTTTCCCGGGAAAAATGAAAATGAAATTAAAAAATTTAAAGAATTAAGAAGAAGATTAAATAATATTATTAGAAATAAAACGTACTTTTTTTAGTTTTTGATAATAATACAAGGTTTCAATGTGCGTAACCATAGGAAACAGGCGAATATGACGTCATTTATTGAAAAAAAGCGGATATGCTTTGCTTGGTGAAATAAAATGATCTTGGGTTTTTTCTTCACTTTTTTTCTTTTTTTTTTCTTTTGTATGGTAACAATACTTGCCATTTTACCGTCTGCGCACGGCTAATATAACTAACTATACCTTATTTTTTATTTAAATTTAAAAAAAGTAAAAAGAAGTTTCAAAAGAAAATGGTTAGCAAATGTCAATAATATGCTCCGCAAAATTATACATGTCGTAAATGATATCATGGATCGCGAGAAATAGTGATTTTTCATTCTTAAAACTAAAAGAAATAACTCGATTACCTAACAAAAAAAATGACGAATGTTAATAGTTCCATTTTTGTTGATAAAACCTAAAGATTTAATATTATTTCGTTAAAGCAACATAATTTTCCCTATGCCAGTATTGAAATTAATTGCCTGGAAAATAAAACGAAGACAACAATTATGTCATTAAAAAGGGATTTTTCTGGGGAAAAGGGAGACGTCCTATTTGAAATAAAACGGGAATTTTCCAATATATTTTAAAATGAGTGTGAATCAATTCCTTACATTAATAATACAAGGATCAATAAGTATAGAAAGTAGATGAGTTTCACGCCATATTTATAACGAAAAATTTAAATGTTTTGTTATCTATACTGATTATTAAGCATGAGTATCCGTTATTTCGTCCCGCATGAGTATCCGAGTTTTCTGCTAAAAATCACATCATAATTTTAAGAAAAAGAAAATGAACACGAATCTATTATATCAAAATCTGACCGTGTGTTTGTATTTCGCAACTACTCCTAGACTATCAAACGCAACTCGATGTACTACTGGTTACTTTACTACCGGTTTAGCGAATACCGGTTATAATTGATCCGAGGATGTCACACAAAATCTCAGAATTAAAAAAAAATTAATTAAATGTCATTTTTTTTTAACGAAGTTTCTCTAAAAACGGAAAGTAAGTTACTCCATATTTGTGTATAAAAAAGGAGAAATAAAACAGATCAGTATATTTTTTACACCATTTTCTCATTAAAACTGAAAAACAGAATTTATTTTCACTTTGAATAGATGGTGAAAACAAAATCTTGATTTCAGTAAATTATCCGAAAAATACAAACATATTTTCACATATATTCAAACTTCATGAATCAATTTATTCTGGAGAACAAAAATTGCTTGCCAATATACTGTCATTTAGAAAACAAGATTTGTTTCAACTATATATTAAACCAAGGAGGCAGAATTGAATTTAAAGAAAAAGCATATACTATTTCTAATTAATGTTTTTTTTGAAGGATGGCTGTTAAAACGTTTCACAAAGGCGTTAAAAGTAAAATTCTTTATCAGGTAAAATTGACATTTGTTTTTACCCAATTCGACTATTTCCACAATTTTATTTGGCGCTCCTTTTTGCATTGGTTGCAATTTCATTTTCGCGATTATTTGGCACAAAATTTCACTTTTTTAAGACTGAGTTATGTCAAGGTCCCTATAATAATAAATACCGTATTGTCTCCTATGAAATGTGATAAATAGTTAGTTAATTATTAACGTTTTTAATTATTGGGAGTAAAATATTTAGCTTAATTAATATATTTATACTTCTTTTAATGTTGCGTGAACGAAGTCACGGGTAATAGCTAGTGATATTATAAATCCGATTGTGTGCAAATGTTAGGCTGAAGCCAGCGTGAAAATGGAGCATTTAATGATCATGTATCTTTGCATATAGGTTGATTATAATCCTCGAATGAACATAGGAAGGTTTTTGTATATTTTATTCAAATATTTTTCTTAATAATTCAAAATTTCCTTATTTTCATAGAGAATAAATGGACATTTTTTCGTATAATATTTTAAAATGGTTAAATTTACTTTACCGTTGCTAATACTTTATCGTTGCCAAAAACTAAATGAAAACCCGGAATAATAATTTTTACTCAACAATTTAGTCTCAATTGAAAAATTTTCACGTGAAAAATGAAAATGAAATAAAAAATTAAAGAATTAAAAAGAAGATTAAATAATATTATTAGAAATAAAACTTACTTTTTTTAGTTTTTGATAATTATACAAGGTTTCTATATGCGTAACCATAGAAAACAGACGAATATGACGCCATACAAAATAAAGCGGATATGCTTTGATGTTGAAATAAAATGATCTTGTTTTTTTTTCTTTACTTATCTTTTTTTTTTTCTTTTGTATGATAACAATACTTGGCGTTTTACCGTCTGCGCACGGCTAATATAACTATACTGTATTTTGTATTTAAATTTTTAAAAAGTAAAAAGAAGTTTGAAAAGAAAATGGTTAGCAAATGTCAATAATATATAATATGCTCCGCAAAATTATCCATGTCGAAGTCTAATATTTTTTTTTTTTTTTTTTTTTTGTAAATTTTAACTGTTTCTCTAAAAACGGAAAGTAATTTACTCCATATTTGTGTATAAAAAGGGAGAAATAAAACAGATCAGCATATTTTATACACCACATTTTCTCATTAAAACTGAAAAACAGAATTTATTTTCACTTTGAATAGATGGTGAAAACAAAATCTTGATTTCAGTAAATTATCTGTAAAATAAAAACATATTTTCATATATTCAAGTTTCATGAATCAATTTAAACATATTTTCATATATTGAAATTTCATGAATCAATTTAAACATATTTTCATATATTCAAATTTCATGAATCAATTTCTTCTGGAGAACAAAAATTGCCTGTCAACATAGTACTGTCATTTAGAAAACAAGATTTGTTTCAGCTATACATTAAACCAAGGAGGCAGAATTGAATTTAAAGAAAAAGCATATACTATTTCTAATTAATGTTTTTTTGAAGAATGTCTGTCAAAACGTTTCACAAAGGCGTTAAAACTAAAATTGTTTATTAAGTAAAATTGACATTTGTTTTTACCTATTGCGTCTATTTCCACGATTTTATTTGGCCCACCTTTCTGGATTGGTTGCAATTTCATTTTCGCGATTATTTGGCACAAAATTTCACTTTTTTAAGACTGCGTTATGTCAAGGTCCCTGTAACAAAAAATACCGTATTGTCTCCTATGAAATGAGATAAATAGTTAGTTAATTATTAACGTTTTTAATTATCGAGAGTGAAATATTTTGCTTAATTAATGTATTTATTCTTCTTTTAATGTTGCGTGAACGAAGTCACGGGTAACAGCTAGTAAAAAATATATGTTAGACAGTTTTTCCTAACCAATCAGGGCACATATCTTATTTCGTCGCACTAACACGGAATTTTAAAATTCGTCAGGGGTTATTTCAGCTTACTTCAAACATTACGTTATTAACGCATCGAAATTTTGTATGTTATACTACGAATTTTAGTTTATATATGATATAAATTAAACTTAAGCATGGAAAACAACGAATTAGTATTAAAAACTATATTATAAAAATTATTTTGGTAGGTAAAAGCTAATAAGGCTTTTTATGTGTAACATGTTTAATATATAACGTTTCAATTTTTCCATTGTACATTAATATATAGATCCCAGCATTTGCTATCTATCAGCATATAGATAGCATTTGGATTAATGCCTACGGTGGACAATATCATATTAACTTCTAATATAATGTATACTTTTCTATAAAGTGTTAATATAATATGTTTTAATTTTTATTAAACGTTCTACCCTTACCACTTATATTAAGTGTATATAATTTTTTAACTTTGTATGAAGAACCATTATATGCTACTAATTCATTTCAATATTTAATTAATATTAATTTTAAATCCTTTGTATCTTAATTCAAATATTTAGTATTTTATTTTAATTTAATTTATGTGATGTTGCATTTTTGGCACAGCTATTTAATAGTCGATGTCATTTCATGGTACATATATTTTTATGTTGCTTTAATTATTAATTTTTCCATCTTACATCTTATTTTTAACATAGAATTATTCATTAATGCATCCATTACTTTAATGTAATTTGATATTCTATTTATTAACTAATTTCATTTATTTATTACTTAACTAATTGCTATCATTTCAGATAGTAATTTGGTTTAATTTTTAAATATTAATTTTCATCCAATACTCTTTTTATTCAGCGTATATTCACTTTTTACCATTATAGATGGCAGCACTAATGTTCCTGTTGCTTTACAATAATATTCATATTATTCTAAAATCTTTTCTGGCAACATAGTAAATCATTTTCTAAATCTAAATTTGGCAACATGTAATGATTTTTTGCAATTCATTCCCTAGTTTTGGTTGTGTTCATGTGAGGTTCATGTGGTGCACAGGTATCTATTTTAATCAAAATGGATTATATACTTTCTGACTCTATTTCGTGTTTTATCTGTATGTAATAGGTATGGCTTCTTTCCTTTTTAATATTGTATTTATTTTTTATTTTTTCTCAGGTTTGATTTAATGTTTATGAGTAGGTAGTCCCAAAATCATATTCTTTAGCAATGTTATTGCTAATATGATGATGAAACCACTCATTTCATTTTATTTGTGGTATTTAGGCATTTGGGACTTGAAAATTCTGTCTAAATTCCACAAATTTCATTTCATTTCATTCATATAATTCCATTTATTCAATTTTTAATTTAATTTCTTATTCTTTTAAATAAGTTTTTGTATCCATATTCAGTGCGTTGGGGAATACTTTCATTGACAACTAATTATTACATACTCAATCTTTATTTCATAGTTTAAGTTGGTGTTATGGTAATGTTTCATTTATGGTTATATATACATATTGATACTTCCAATAAAATAAACCAGAAGGACCCGTGCGAAACTTTCGCACTGCAATAATCTTTGAGATTATTTCCTGGTACGTTTTAGCATGGATTTTTAATTAACTAATTTTTTTTTATATCCAACAACGCGTTTTAACGAAATGGGAGTGTACTATGTCAGTGACCTGTTCAAAAACTTTTCGAAAGATAGATCATTCATCGTTGTATGTTTTGTATGTGCATAGAAAAAGGGATAGTGACAACAGAAATAATATATGTGATCTGGATTGTTTTTTCATAAATGAAATGAAAGCTTTTTTTCAAATTATGTTGCCACAAAAATAAAATACCGCATAATATGATGTTCAACAGTGATTATAAAGAATAATAAATGGTACAAAAGAGGTAAAAAGTGACGTTTTCTCACGTGTTTATTTTATATTTATGATTAAAAACCAAAATTGAAATTGAAACGTTTAGAAGAAATTAAATATTATTGATTGATCGAAGCAGTGATATTTTACACGTGTAGCATAAAAGGTATTATTTGTTATATTAGATTGAATTGTAATTTAAGTATATTTCAATTTATTTTTCTTCGTCCCGTATTTTTCCCGAAGAAGATGGCGTCAGCTTCTAATGCAGTTAAAATACAATTATTCCCCCCCCCCCCCTCGCGTTTGCCTTTTTCTATCTTTGATGGAATTTTATTGTTAGGAATAAATGAGATGATATTCTCGCTCGACTAATGTTGTTTGAAGATATTTTATCCTTATTTTTTCTTTAGAGGTTTAAACCTACATCTAAAAACTATTAGATATTTCTAAAAATTATTAGACTGCAGTGCGAAATCCTTGCACAGGTCAGTTGGTTAAATACATAACATTGTTAAAAATGGTAAATAATATAAAATAAATAAATAAATAAATAAATAAAATATATTAAAGTATTGAACGAACCGGTGATGTCAATGGGTGTGGTACTATAAAAGCTTAAAAAACTATATATATATTTCACTGGCACCCGGCTAACCGAAAAGGATCATAAATAAACTACATACTTATCGAAAAATAAGGGTTACTATAATTAGTTAATTGGCGCCATGCTTGACGCAATTATATTTGACCTTTCCGTATAATACGTAAGTACTCATTTTTTTTTTTTTTATCATAAAACACACTGGATTGTTATTTTATCATAAAACGTACGCAATGATCAATTTATTATAAAACATACAATATTTAATTTAATATAAAATGCACGCAATCTGCTCTACCGGGTTGCCGTACGAAGCAAAATCTCGCCTCGTCGTGTTGCCTAGGCATAAAATAGCCCTTTTGGCGCCACATATATATCCCAGTGCGACTGCGCCATCTGTACCAATATTATTTATATACAATTTACTTCTGCTTGTATATTTCAATAAGATACAGATGTCGCAGATGCACCGGAGTATCTTTTTGGTGCCGAAATTATGCCTAGGCAACCCGGCGATTTTGGCGAGATTTTGCTTCGTATGGCAACCTGGTAGAGCAGATTGCGTCTGTTTTATATTAAATTTGCGTCTGTTTTATATTAAATTAAACATTGTAGGTTTTATAATATATTGATCATTGAGTGTGTTTTATGATAAAATAATTTGTGTGAATAGGTTGCCAAAAAATATGTTGGCAAATTTTCTTCTCTCGCCAAGGTCATTTTCTTTACTTTGCCAAGATAATCCTTAAATAAGTTAATGTACTATTACTCCGTTACAGTACGCATATGCACAAACATGATAAATATAACAATAGATGATGCACGTATAAAAATTAAATAAAAACCCGATTAAAGCTTCAATATTTTTTTTTTCTAAAAGCACGCGCAAGAAAAAATTAATAGTCGTATTTTAACTGCATTCGAAGATGACGTCATCCGTTTTTTGAAAAAACATGAAACAAAGAAAAATAAATTGAATGCATTTCTAATATAATAAAGCATCTATATATATATTACGCTATCGTACGTGGCACAGAAATCGCGATTATTTCTTTTTTGACAGTGGCAACAAGTGTTTTGTTTTCACTAATTTGCAAATATTAAGAAAAGTATTTGAGGTATCGATTTAAAACTCATCACACATTATGTAGAAACATTTTCTGCATCGAAAATGCGATTTTTGTAAAAACGGGGCTGTATTTTTTCTTATTTTTTAGTATACTAGCTACTTTCTAAAAAGGAAAGAAAATAAAGTGCGAAGTCAAACCAAAAAACGCGCCATTTTTTTACCAATTTAAACATTAGCTCCATTGTTTACCTTATGAAATTTAACCTCATTGTTGTCCGCATCTTTATGACGTCAATGTTACTGATGCTCATATTTGTGATTTATAATATCGAATCGATAATAATAAATGAATAAAATAATCTTATTGAGTGGAGATTTCCGTCATGTCCTACCTTAGAGATTCAAGAACGCTAACAGTTTAGCGTTGCATAAAGGTGCATAGACTTTGTTCTAAATTTAAAATTTTGAAACTTACAGAAAATATACGTACCCTTAAAACAGAGAGAGAGTTAGCAAGGTGGCTGTTACAGTTTGGCGAATGTCAAAGAGGGTGGGGAAACTATTAAGTTGCCCCCAATTTGCTATCCAGATATACATGATTCAGTGCATCAACTTTTCAGTGACATCGGTTTTAGGACAGTGACACCTCAAGAACCATACTAACAGCGACAAACAATTTGTCACTTGAAATTAAAAATCATGTCTTACAATGTATGCTAGGAACGTAAAGGATTTATGAAAGCATTGACATGATCATAAATTATGATCCACAAGATCAACTTGCATATACTGGAGAGTTTCTAAACAGTTTAACACCAATTGGAATGCCACCTCATAAACTGAAATGAAGGCCAGGGGCCATCATAATGATATTAAGAAATTTAGTACCTTCTAAAGGTCTGTGCAAGATAGAGTTAGTAACTTACAGAATAATGATATTGAAGCAAAATAAATTGATTTCAATATTAATGAAACTTTTCTTACCCCTCGAATACCACTTATTCCATCAGAGAATAATATGCCTTTTACATTTAAGCGTATACAATTTACAGGGGTGATTGTGTTCCGGTATTTTTTGCACCACTTAATTTATATAGGAATCATTTTCTTCTTTAATCTATGGATTCTGTGATGACTTACTAAGAATATTGCTATAAATTTAGTGGTGTCCAAAATACCGGAACACAATCACCCATGAATTTAGTATCCGATTAGCTTTTTCAATTATTATAAATAAATCCCAGGGTCAAACTTTTGAAAGAAATTGTTTAGATTTGTCAAATCCAGTTTTTAGCTAATTAGGTCTAATTAAGTTAGCTATTAGGTATGTTGGTCTTTCAAGAGTTAGATCTTTTGATTCAGTTACTGTAGTATATGTGAGCTTTGAAATTTACAATTGTGTGCATAAAGAAGTTTTCGATGCTGAAAAAAAAAAGATAAAAATATTTTGATAATTGTGAATGGTGTAGATATTTTCAATATAATATGTATACACTTTTTTAATTTTAAAGAGTATCCAGTAACTATTGTGTGCATACAAAGGTTTTTACATGCATGATGCTGAAAAAGTACCTCTGTTCTCATATTTCTAAATGACGTCCGTATCTTATGATGTGTATATATTTTTTAATTTCAAAGTATCCAGTCCTAAGTGAAGAAGTTTTTATGCGTAGTATTTATACATATAATGCTGAAATTCGTATTCTAATATGCTTATATTTAAAAGAGTAGACACTAGAGCGCAGATGCTCTGCGCGGGATCGACTAGTATATTTTATTTTAATTTCAATTTTGTTTTTTAACAATAAATATTAAATTAACCGGGCGGGGAAATCATGCTTTATCTTTTTTGTACTATTTATTTCTTTTCATAATTATTGTTGAACATGATATAATGCGGTATTTTTTTTGTGCTAACACAAATTTCAGGAAAACCTTTCATTTCATTTATGAAATCAATGCCGATTTAATTTTTAATGAACAGCAATTTTTAATCAAAAACATGTTTAAACGAAATGTAAGTGTGCTATGTCAGAAGCCTGTTCAAAATCCTTTTTTATTCTAATGATTAATTCAATCAGTATGCTTAAATTCGACTAATTGAAGATCTAAAGCGCTAAATACTAAGACATTTTAATATGTTTTCATCTTAGGGCTCTGTTCTCAGGTATCAGTTGGCCCCTTTTGGGCTCCTTACTATAGCTCCTTTAAAAAATGGTCCTATTCAGTAGCTTTTTTTAACAACTTCTTAGGTCCTCCAGCTACCACCAATTTTGAATATTAATCTCCTGTTTGGTACTTTTGATGCAGCTTCTTTAAAAATGATCCGATTTTCTTGCAACTGAATTTTTTCTTTAACATAGATACCGATTTTTTCTAAAACATAGTTTTAGGGACCTTCGGCTGCTTTATAACCTACTAACAATTTTTCATAAACCCCTACTAGCACCTTTTTCGAATATTAATCTTCTTTTTCAGCATCCACTTTCATTTACTCCCAACAGCCGTAATATTAAAAATCGCGTTACTGCTAAAGATAAGTGGTTAGTCGTGTATATTAGCCGGTTCTGCGCCACCTGAGTCGAGCAGCGGTGGCGGTGGAGGTGCGGTGGAGCAGCGGTGGAGCAGCGGTGGAGCAGCGGTGGAGCAGTGGTGAGCGGTGGAGCACAGGGGGGAGCAGGTGAAGGTGGCGATAAGAGCATGAGCACTGATAAGAACGGAGGGTTCGATGGGGGGTGCCATAAGGATTTCTACTATAAGATAAGGGGATTATTTTAATGAATTTTAATTGGGGACTTGAAAATTTTCGATTTTTTTTTCGGTTTGTAGCAAAAATATGAATTAAAAATGGTCATTGATTAATTGTAATTGGGGAACTTAGAAATTTTTCGACGCATTTTTTTTTTCGCGGAGAATTGGTGGACGAGGGGAATGTCAACGGATTTATTATAGCGAATTAGAAATTTAATTAATTTTAATTTTAATTAATTTTAATTGGGAAACTTAGAAATTTTTCGAAGCAAATTTTTTTTTTCAACGAGAGTATGCAGTTTGATTATGAGTATATGCAGTAGAAGTGAATGATTAATTAATTAAAAATATTAATTAAACATAGTAATTAATTAATTTTAATTGCAGAACTTAAGAATTTTCGCGAGATTTTTTTTTTCAACGAGAGTAGGGTATTCGATATACACGTTAGTGGAGAATTTTAAAAGTCAATAATGGTTTAATTAAAAATGGTGATTAATTTTAATTGGGGAACTTAGACATTTTTCGAAGCAAATATTTTTTCAACGAGAGTAGGCTATTTGTTATACATGTTAGAGTATATTTGAGGAGAATTTTAAAAGTCAATAATGGTTTAATTGAAAAGGGTCATTAATTAATTTTAATTGGAGAACTTAAGAAATTTTGGTGAGATTTTTTTTCCCCTCAACGAGAGTACGCAGTTTGCATGTGCAGTAGAATGGTAGATGCTAGTAATTAAAAAGGGTCATTGATTAATTTTAATTGTCGGACTTCAACATTTTTGGGGCAAACTGGCGCGTTTTAATGAATTCGATATAGGTTACGGTAAAAAATACAGGGCCCCGTATGAATTATACTATATTCAATTTAATAGCTCCCCCCTCCCCTTTCCCCTCTCCACTTTTTTTACCCAGAGGGCCCCCTTCGATAGACTAACAATACGCACTTCAAAAAAATACATAGTGGTAAAAAAGAAGAATTTTAACGTATATATAAAAGTGTAAATAAACAAATATGAAAAATCAGGCATAGTGGCATAATTCATAAATCACTTTCCAACATTAACGAAATGGTATGTGAACAAAGTATAATTTTACCATCGAGTGCATTAGTTAATTAAAAATAGTGAACCGATCCCCTTTTTAATAAAAAGGCCTAAGGTCCTTCACAAAAAATCAAAAGGATTCAAGAAAAAGCTTTACCCTACTGATAGCCAAAACATATAGGATTCTTAAATGGATTGAAGTATACAAATAGGTTCTATAGGAATACATTTATTTAGGTTAGCATGCAAAAATAGTTAAAAGTTATAGGGAAGCCTTCGAATGGAGTGATTATACGTTTTGGGGACCCTTCAAAAGAAACTGGAAACAGTTATAGATATTTAACCCTTCACAAAAAATTGGACAAATCCCCTTTTTAATAAAAAGGGCCCCTTCACAAAAATTCCAATGAATTCAAATTATGCATAAATACTAGAACCCTTCATACATTCAGTTCATCGATCCCCCTTTTTTTTTTACCCTTCGAAATGTGAACTCGCATTAGACAAAAGGGCCCCTTCATAAAATAAATGAGATACGTGCCCCATTCAAATAAAAACCCTTCACAAAAAAATTGTAGGAGATCCCTTCACAAAAATTGAAATGCGTGTTAGAGGAATCATATGATATAAGAAAATAATTAATATATTTTTTTTAACTGGGCCCTCCCCCGCCCGCTATTTTTTATATAGCGCCCCAGTATTTTTGCAGCAAACTCTTTTTTTTTTTTTTCAAGAGTATATGAAAACTGTTAGGCTCATATGAAAAATTCGCACTTAGGCAAAAAAAAATGCAACTTATGAAGAAAAAAAAAATATTTTTTAAACTGGGCCCTCCACCGCCCGCTATATTTCTTATAGCGCCCCAGTATTTTTGCAGCAAACTCTTTTTTAATTCAATGTTTTATATATGAAAAACTATTATTCTCATATGAAAAATTAGCCCTTAGACGAAATGAATGCAACTTATGAAGTAAATAATAGTTATTATTTTTTACTAAAATCATTCAGAATTAATATCTAATTTTTAATTATTAATTATCTAATGTTTTATATGTGAAAATTAAATTCTCTAACCTTTCCATGCTACACAAGTCCAGGTAGGCTTTCTTATCGCTATTGTCATCAGAGGTAATCCCCAATACTGAGTCACTGATAACAGATTGTATGAAGCCTGGTTTAAGGGCTTTCTCAAATCCAAAACAGGCTACTTTCTGACACATTTTTAAATTTCATTTATGATCGCAAATGCATGATATTGGCAGATTTCCTTTTTCAGAAACTATATGTAATCGAAACATTTTTTTTAATTTTTTTTTAATTCTTCAAAAGATATGAATAAAGCACATATGTTTTACACTGAATACATTATTTAGCATAGCATGCAAATAAAATCTTGGAACTTTTCGAATAAACGTTACTAACATATTCTAACTTCTAAGAAATAATCGCTTGCCTCAGATTTTTTTTTTTTTTTTTACTAGTGAATCAATAACACTTTTTTTAATTAGAATTCAAAATAATATGATATGAATGAAATATTTTGTTTAAAATTTTGTGAGAAATCTATACAGTTTAGTTTTAGACCGACACTACCTTACATATTAATTAGTAAAACAAAATTCAATTTTATGCTTACGAATACGGAAATTTTAATAATACTGCTTGAAAAAGATTTTTAAGTAAACTATATTTCTGTTTATTGAAACTTTACACTAATGTTTTCTCAAGAATTTACACTAACTGAAACAGTGACAATTAAAAAATATTAATTACTTATGCAAGAAATTATGTATTTGGAGGTTTGCCTTTTTCATTCAATATGTAAACTTATAGCATTGATTGCGTATGTTATGAAAAGAAAACATATGCAAATAATTTTACTTAAAATAAATACTTTAAGATTAGAATTTACATTTAACTTACCCTATAACATAAATAGTTTACACCAATGTGATTATAACAGCACGAAAATAAATTCATGAATAATAATAAGTACAAACTATGTCACTATAATGTGGGCATATTTTAAACTGTAATAGGTTAACAGTTATATTATATGGCATAAAGATTTACATATGAATATATCATTTTACTCCGATATAAAAACACAATTTTAAAATAAAACATACATTATTAAAAACACAATTTAAAATAAAACATAATTATTAATAAAACATGTATTATTAGGCTACAGCGTGACCATAAATTAAAAGAGGTCCCATTTTTTTCCTAAAGGGCTCATTTTTCTAAAGGCCCCTTTGAGCGTAGTGAGACTAGTTCTATACGAATATATTTTAATATATATATATATACATACTATAAAAAATTAATTAAGATACATACATATTTGCAAAATTATGAAAAAGAAATCACATTACCTCTTATTTTTGTATTCAGAAAACGGTAGAGGATTCATTCCCCACCGAACTAACTTGATATATGCCTTAGAGAGATAACACATACTTATGCTTATCGCATGACTAATAAGTGTATCACCCCCTATTCACAAGTAGAATTTCGTGTAAAGTTCTTCTCAAATACATACAGACCCCTTTCTGACACATTTTAAAATTTATTTTTGTTCGCAAATGCATGAAATTGACAGATTTTCTTACTGAGTCACTATGTATTCGATACAAGTTTTTCATTTTTTGGTAAAGACAAAATATTATCAAAGTCGGCGTTTTGTTATCGCATAAAATATATTAACAAGTCCTGTAAAAATATATTGACAAGACATGAACTGTTAATAGATGATTTAAAACATATTGGTTATAAAAAACACACACACATATATATATATATATATATATATATATAATTTTTATCGTTACCTAAAATTTTCAAGCACGATTTACTGGACTTCATCCAAATTCAACTAGATTCTTCACCACGTGGTTTGATGGGAAAAATCATGAATCATGGTATACTTTATGAAACACTTTCCAATGCTATGGGACTATCGTTAAGAATTTGAAATAAGTGAATTAGATTTAATAATTCATACTGGAAATGTATTTTTTTTAAAAAAATTAGTAGCTTCGCATACTTTTAAATCATTCAAGACATGTGATGAAGATTTAACCGCTGCAGAACGACTAAAAACTAGTATCTTAATGAATCGACCTATTTACGTCGGGTTCACAATTTTAGAATTATCTAAATTAGTTATGTATGATTTTCATTACAATTTTATAAAGAAAACATACAAAGATCGTGCAGTTTTACTCTTTACGGATATAGATTCCTTAACTTATCATATTCAAACACATAATATTTATAAGGATATGGAGCACCATCATGATTTTTTCGACTTTTCTGAATACTCGAAATCCCATCGTCTAAACCGCACAAGTTTCGAAACCACAAACATATAATCAGACTTGTCATTTTATAACCAGGACGCTAACCACAGGGCTAGGTGAGCCCCCGCTTATTTTATAGTCACCACGCTGACTATTGGACTTAGTAAGCCCCAGGCTAATTTATATCCACCACGCTAACTATTGGGCTTAGTGAGCCCCTGCTTATTTTATAGTCAACATGCTAACTATTGGGCTTAGTGAGCCCCAGGCTAACTTATACCCACCACGCTAACTTTGGGGCCTAGTGAACCCCCGCTTATTTTATAGCCACCATACTAACCACAGGGCTAAGTAAGCCCCCGCTTATTTCATAGTCACCATGCTAAGTATTAGGCTGAGTGAGCCCCAGGCTATTTTATACCCACTATGCTAACTAATGGGTTGAGTGAGCCCCAGGCTATTTTCTACCCACCACGTTTACTGGGCTTAGTGTGCCCCCGCTTATTTTATAGCTACCACGATAACCACAGGGCTGAGTGAGACCCCGCTTATTTTATAACCACCACGTTAACCACAGGGCTAAGTGAGCCCCCGCTTATTTTATAGTCACCCTGCTAACTATTTAGCTTAGTGAGCCCCATTTCGAGTTTTCGAGGCTAATTTATACACACCACACTAACTATTGGGCTGAGTGAGCCCCCACTTATTTTATAGCCACCACGCTAACCACAGAGCTAAGTGAGGCCCCGCTTATTTTATAGTCACCAAGCTAACTACTGGGCTGAGTGACCCCCAGGCTGTTTTATACCTACCATGATAACTACTGGGCTGATTAAGCCCCAGGTATTTTATAGCCATTACGCTAACTACTAGACTGAGTGAGCTCCAGGTTATTTAGTCACATGAATATGATTTCCAAGGTATATGTCCTGACTTGATTTAGACCATTGCCTATGGTAAGATAAAGCTCGGAAGTAAATTGGTAAACTCTATACATTTCCCTCGAAAACTCACTTGTATTTTATTAAATATCTGTAGAAATCAGCATAGTATATTAAAATTATATACATTCTTATTAGTTTATGAATCTACTAACTTATAATATCTATATGGTAACTTGGATTATTAGTATTCACACTTAAACATTTCTTTTGTAGATTTAATATGATAAACACTAACATCAGACTGACTAAACTTTTACCATTTTCATTTAAACTTAGTTTTAGGAAATTTATCTACATAGCTTTAAATTTTACTGTTTAGTAAGTCTATTATTTCAAAGTATTATTTTTTAGTTATAATATTCAAAACATATTCATAGCGTTTTACATAGTAGGTATCAAATTAATTTAAAGTCATATTAAAAAAATATATATACAAATACTATTCTTACTTAACACGCCAGCTAGCTATGCACCCAATCGTCTCAAACCAAGACTCTGAGAAAAGTGAATGCTTGTTCAGGGCCTTATCAGCTAATATAATCAGTGATAAGATTTAAACAAGTGACGTCACTGTTTAAGTGATATCACGTGACCATGTGGTATCATTCAATATGTCACCAGTGACGTCAGAGATCACGTGACTAGGTCATAAAAGAACCAATTACTAATTGCAATTAACAATTTACCTCTAATTGATTTATATAATATATATATAAATTAATACATGATTTTTCTATTATTTCGTAATACATAGCACATGTACTATGTTTTACGAAATAATTGGTGGAATTAGAACTCTGATTAACAATATTTCACCGGATCAGCTGGTTGTTAATTTTCCAACTGACCTACTGAATATACATTTCAGTTAAGGTATGTAATTTTAGTAATGCTATTTTTGTAAATGCTAAATAATTTGAGTAATGTTATATTTTAATAAAGTTAATTCCTTTTTAAGAATAATATTTTATAGAAAAATAATTGTAACAAGATAACTTTTTTAATAAAGTAAAATTCTTAAACAATATTATTTTTAAACAAAGTTAAATAATTTATCCAATATAATTTCTAACAAAATTAAATAATTGTAACAAAGTTAATTTTTTTAACAAGGTTAATAAGTTTTATAATGTTATTTTTTTTAACAAAATTGAGTTTAAGAATGTTATTTTTAAAAACGACTAGTTGCAACATATTTCTTAAAAAACACATAAAAATATTCAAAGCCTATAAAATTATCGCGTTAAAATTTTTATACTTATAACATATTTTAAAAACAAATGGTTACAACACATTTCTTAAAAACGCATAAAAACATCTAAAACATATAAAAATATCGGATTAAAATACTTATTACTTATTTTTAAAAATAAATAGTTATAACTTATTTTTACAAGCAAAAGTTACAACCTATTTCTTAAAAAATATTTTTTATATATTGTATTTAGAACACAACCTACTTCTTAAAAGTAAATAAAAATACATAAAACATATAAAAGTATCGCGTTAAAATAGCAAGAACTTATTTTTAAAAACAATTAGTCACAACCTATTTCTTAAAAACATATAAAAATGTTTAAAACACATGACCAGGTTTCTGTTGGTAGATGTTTAGATTTTTGTTTGCTGGATCGGCTACATCATTCGGTTCTATTTAGCTGTGTATTTATTTAAAAGAGCAATGAGAGAAAGCAAGAAATAGGAAGTATTTATGTGTCTTTTGAATTTGTAAGAAAACTAGACTTTTATAAAATGAAAATATCTGTATGGTTTATCGCATTAAAATAGTTATACTTATAACATATTTTAAAAACAAATAGTTACAACACATTTCTTAAAAACACTTAAAATATCGGATTAAAATACTTATTACTTATTTTTAAAAATGAACAGTTATAACTTATTTTTACATTTTATAATTTATTATGTTATTATATACATATACTAGTATGCTACGCCCGCTGCCCATTTTTCTAAATGTACCTTAAATCAAACGAAACGGCTTTGTATTTTAAAGGAATGTGGATCTTCACTTGCAGATGCTACCTTAGTAAATATTTTCAAACGAACCTTGAATCAAACGAATTAGTATATCAATGGATTTGAACATGTATTTTAAAGAAATAGGGACGTTCACCTGGATTTTCCTTCAATATTGCTGTAAACGATGTGAACGACATTGCGTTATATTATATCATACGTTGGACAAAATTTGGGCTAAAAGAAGCAACTCATTTAGTTGATCATTTATAGTAGAGTTTGGTAGGGAAATGAGATCATTATGAGATTATGATAACAGGAACTAAAATGTTCTCTAGTCAACATACTACTAAAAGAGAAAGCATTGCAATGATTGCATAGATTGACCATTGAACTTAAATAATGTGCGGGTGATTCATTTTTGTCTCTAAGTTCTTGAACTCCGTCCCTCTTTCTTGTCTCCATGTGAGATTCTGGTAACGTAAGTACAATCTCACTCTATGTTACGTTATATTTCGCAATATACGTCCTCTTCTGGCAAATCTACTACGGTTTTTCATCTTTCGATTCCAACAGAGTAAATACTGTGAAAATTGTAATAAATTGTTTTCACATAAAGAACAGTGTTCAACTTTCATATTTAAAAAATGGTGAAACATCAAAAAGGGCATTTTTACAGCTGAATATGAATAAAATTAAAATGACGCCATTTTCAATGTCTTTCCAATTTTTAGACCAGTTGTATTCGTGTAACCGTTAATCTGAAAAAAAACCTAATGATTAACTCTGGTAGAAGAATAAACTTCTAGTTTGTATCCAATAAAATCTTCCTAATCTTCCATAATCTTGCCGATATCCAAGTTTGACGTCAAACATTAGAAGTGCTTCAAACGATATGGTTACTAATGTACCAGAGTTAGTTACAAAACGAAGTTATTTACGTGCCAAGGTATAATCCATTAAATAATGTCAAATTACTGTTAATTCAATTATAGATATTTCATTAATTCCATACCTTAAATAAAACTGACAATGATAAAGTTAGTTATGCAAAATGTTTAGTAATATTATTTTTGTGAATACTTAAACCGAAGATTTTTTTTGCATTTCTCTAAAGAGCATAATAACACGCAGAAATAAATTCATTTCTCACTATGTTTAGTTGCTAGGGTTATGTGTAGGTCGAAAAGGGTTTATAATGATCTAAAAATTATCTAATCAGAATTTCAGGTACTCGTTTTTTCTTATCTAGCCTAAAATGATAAATTGACAAATATTATCTATTCCATTCGCCACCATTGAAATTACAAAGTTTTTCCGTACATTGAAAGCGCCAAAACAGTAGCTGAGATGTTCTGCTCTCAAAGCTGGCATATGGGAAATGCTGGGTTCAAACCCCTGTCGCGCTCGTTGACCTAACCGTTCGGAGTTTTCCTAGGTTTTCTTCGAACTTTGCCGTAAATACGGGTTAGGATCCCTTAGAAAGACCCCACGGAGGGCACTTCCCCCAGGGTCTATATCCTTCGTGTAGATAATCGGCCGTCATAAAATCAATCAACCTTACATTGAAATCATTGCTTTTTTGGTAAAACTTCGCTTCATAATGAAAAAAACCCATAAATTTAGCAATCGCTTATTTCAAAAGTCGTCCAATTTTCTGTAATCTGAATCGTCGTCCAGAGTAACCTTCAAACATAAACGAAACATCTAACAATATAGTAAAATGCCAACTGGCAGGTGACCGGAATACGGACAATTAGCCCAATGTCTTTTAAAAACCTTCCTAAAAGAAGGGGAGATATGCAGAAAAAAACAAAAAGAAATGACGAATCAAAAAGGGCATCGAAAATTTATTTCAACAAACAATTTTTATTGCAAAATGTACCCTTTTGTGATAGTAATAACGCATAAATGCACACATCTCCTTAAGAATATTCTTTGGTTCCTAACTTTTGAAACAGTGAATATTTCTATAAGTGAAATTGGCGATATATTAAAAAAATAATAAAACAAAAATAAAAGAATAGACAAAATTCGCAGATCTGAGTTCGAGGCTATAAAAATAATATGTTTCGTGAAAACAAACCGTCATGTTTCCGTAGTAAATTTTTAAATGTCTAAAATTTAATTATTTTACAATATGTGTTTGAGTGGCAGACATTCACTAAAATTTAAATATTTGATCCCATATTCATAACAATAACTGCTATTTATATAATTTGCATTTGAATATAAAAATTTACTACAAAAAAGATCTTGTAACACGAAAAAGCGCTATTATTGCTAATATCGCTTAAGCTGATGTCACGCTTATGCATTTTTGGCTTAAAATCACACTGCTTGGCGACAAAAGTAAAATCAAAACCGTAAATAAACAAATAATATTTAACTCTTAAATGCAGTTATTTTTACAATTACATCTGCTAGTTGCTCCTGTAAGACACATAGAGTTGCAAAGGCTAGAAAAAACCCGGTTTAAACCCGGGAATAAACCGGGTTTTTTGGGAATAAACCGGGTTTTTTGGTAATAAACCAGGTCTTTTGGGAATAAACCTGGGAATAAACCGGATCTATTGGAAATAAACCCGGGAATAAACCCGTTCTTTGCAACTCTAAAGACACATGATAGGAGAGTTATATAAAAAAATTAACAGAAAGAAATAAAGGGAAAAAATATTCATATTTTATTAAATCAAATTATCAGATGCATCTTTGTTAACCTGACGCAAACGATAAATCGCCAAATATTGCCTTAATCTGAATTGCAATCTCATGCATTGCAAATATTTTTAAGCATTACAAACATTCCTTTGGGGTTTAAATTAAATATTATGCCTCATTAAAACAGTTTTTTTTGCGGGGAGCGCGGGGGAGGGAGATTTTAAATAAAATTAATAACATAATTTCTATTTTATTTTTCTATGTGTTTGCATTATTTTCTGATATAGCCAACCAACATCCATTCAGCAGAACTCGAGTTATAAAGGAACGGAACGAAATTTCCGTTTGTGTTTTATATAGTATATAGTAGATAATCAACTTAAATATAAAGGGCTTTACATTTAAACGATTTACTTTTTCAGGATATTGCACTTTGTTATAATATAGGATAACAGCACCAGTAGTCGGCTATTTTAGTGCTTTGTTTGATATATAGCTTAAAGTGGAAATTTTAAAAAACAGCACAGCATTTTTAACAGTGGCATATGTTAATATATACTTTTCTTATGCTGTTTCAGCAATTATTTAAATAAATGAATCTATATATATATTTGTCTTACGTGGCGCGAAAATCGGGCTGAATTTGTAACTTATGGTTTGGCAACAACCGTGGTTTCCAGAGCTGAGACCAATGAACGCCTAGATTGTGCTAGATCAGCGCCACCTCCAATATGGCGGTAAGTGTGAGAGTAGTGAAACCATAGAATGAAAACTCAAACTAGCAATTATTAAACATAAAATAACATATACGTAATCCAAAGCGTCTGAGATGATTCCTCATTTTAATTATGAGCAATATCGTTAATTTCAAATGAATTCTCATCTCTTATGTAGAATTCATTCACGAATTTCACTCCCTCAAAAGTCGGAGAAAAAAAATCAACTGTAGATTGCACCTGGCGCCATCTGTTGATGTATTGGTGAAGTAAAACATAATTTCTACGTAGTTTTTTTTTTTTAATGAATTTAAGTCGTGCTGTACAAAAGATCCTTTTTTCATAGTATTTAAAAGATTTATATACTCATTGGTAGCGCCAATTAAATACATTTTCAGTTGTGTTTTCAACGGAGAATTACTTTTTTACATTAAAAAAAAATTGTCAATTTCATATGTTCAAATGTTTTATAGTAGAACTATATGCTGAAAAAAAGGGGCCAAGCGAGCGAAGCGAGCTGTGACCGCGTAGCGGTCTCAATTTTGAATTTCTTCGCAATTCACGGGGGGTTGGCGAGCGTTAGCAAGTAGGGGGCTGAGCCCCCTAGTATATATATATATATATATAGTTTTTTTTTATAGAAAGTTAAAGTTGAAAGTAGCACATTCTCTATTAGTCGGCCTTTCAAATCTAGTGTCCGGTCCTCACTGAACCAGTTGTCGGCCACTTGAAAGGCTACTTCACTCACGCGAAAACAAACTCTCGCTAATATTAATCCTATGGGGGAAATATTTTAAGATATCTCGTTCGGATTTCAATATTTTTTAATGACTTTTTTTTGCATTGGATAGCTGATATCAATCTCTATGCAGGTTCTTTTGCACTTTTTCAATTTTGATTACAAGTTTTTTTTATTAAGATACTTTCAGTTTCGGAACTGGTTTCTGAAGAGAAAGTATCCTCAATAAAAAAATCTGCAACCATAATCGAAAAGGTAAACAAGAACGAAAAATCATGCGTCAAGCATAGATTATGTAACACTTTCCAACGCTTCCAAAATAATTTTACGAATCATACTGTTTAATAAGCTAAAAGATAACATCTAAGTAATCCGAATAATTTTATTCAGCCCTGTATAGGATCTATAGATTTGTATATATACTACATAGGATGCTAAATTTTAGTTCAGCTAGGAAACACGTAGCACAGTTTAAAATTCTCCGTCTGGAGTTAAATAATACGGAAATGTGTTCCCGAACTTTTGTGCTTCCCTGTATAGGATCTACAGAATTTATAAACACCACGTAATATGCAAAAAGCGATTTAAAATTAAAATCGCATTCAGTAACTTAAAACGCACTTCCAGGAATTATTGTTAACATACAGTAGAGAATTCTTTTGTGTGTCCCTGTAAATGAACGATGACTGCTATACACACAATATTCTGTAGTAAGTCTCTTGTAATGCACCTTATATAAATTTCAATGCGTTTAAAATAGTGAAACATTATTTAAATAAACCGCAGACGATTTTTCTCCATAGACGTAATGTAACGGAATTCTTTTGACTGTCCCTGTAAAGTAAGTATAAGTGCTATGCACACCCTACTCCATATTAAGCTTCTTCTAATGCACCTTAATGATATATATAAATTTCAATGCGTTTAAAATAGTGAAACATTATTTAAATAAACCGCAAATGATTTTTCCCCATAGACCGCAATGTAACGGAATTCTTTTGAGTGTCCCTGTAAAAAAACTATAAGTGCTACACACTTCCGTTGAAATAGGGAACATGCTATAGATAACGATTATAACATATAAAAATTGCATGGCAATCCGAGCATATTTACGGGAGTTAGAGCACGGACAGACGGCAGACGGCAGACGGCAGACGGCCAGACAAACCGAAGTCATAAACAGTTTTCAACTAGGTTGGAAAGTGTTAAAAAGGGCCTGCATAGAGATCGACCTCAGCTATCCAATGCAGAAAGGGACTTTGTGCCATTATACCCAATTCAACCAACCAATCCAATACAGAAAAATTAATTTAAAAATACTGAAATGCGAACGAGATATATCTTAAAATATTTCCTCCGTAAGATTAACATTAGTGAGCAGGCGTTTTCGCGTGAGTGAAGTAGCCTCTGAAGTGCTTTGTTGCTGTAAATAACTTAAAGTAGAGTATTTTAAAAATAAAACAGCATTTTTAACAGTAACACGTGTTAATGTAGTACACTTACTTATGATGGCTCAGCAATTATTTCAAAATATATATAATAAATTTTTATGGAAAGTTACATTTAAAAGTAGAAAATTATCTGGTAGTTAGCTTTTCAAATTGTGTGCTCAGCCATCGTAGACTGGGTGAGGCTTCAAAAATGACTATGTCATCGAGTTTCGAGACTAAATTATGATGTTGACAAGATTAACAGCACACGCAAGAATGATTGATCTGGCTTGTTATATTTTGGTACGATATGAGCAGCAGATGGCGCCAATTCGTCATTTTGGCGATTACTTCAATACAAATATTTCAGTCTGTTTCGTGATATCTTTGTACGATATGAGCAGAACGAAGCATCAATTCTTCATTTTGGCGCTACTATCTCGTCGTCGGATTTCCCGATGAAATTTTAATATGTTGCATATCTCGACTAGTATAATACAAATTTTGCAACCTGCCTTGTGATACCTTAGTCCGATATGGGCAGGATGGGGCGCCAATTCTTCATTTTGGCGGTACCATCTCGTCATAGAGTATCGGAAGGAAATTTGAATATGTTACATATATCCGTTAATGCAATGCAAATATTTCAGTCTGCATCGTTATATCTTTGTACGATACCAGCAGAATAGGGTGTCAATTATCATTTGACGGAACTATCTCCTCATCGAATTTCGTAATGACATTTTAATATGTTGTATATTTTGATTAGTACAATGCAAATATTTCAGTCTGCCTTGGGATATGTTGGTACAGCTATGAGCAAAACGGGCGGCAATTCTTCCTTTTGGCAATACTAACTCGTCACTGAATTGCGCCATGAAATTTTAACACATTATAAATATCGATTAGTATAATTCAAATACTTCAGCCTGTCTTGTGATATTTTAGTACGATATGAACAGGACGGGACGCCAATTCTTGATTTTGAGATTTGTTCTAAGATATGCTGAGGGAGACCTATGATTCTTTAAAGTACTGTTATTAAACTTGTCTTTAATTCATATTTAAACTCGATGGCATAAACATTTTTGACGCCGTATAATATATATATATATATATATATATATATATATATATAACGCATGGGCTGTAATTTCCCGGTCTAGTAAAGAAAACACAACTTTTTAACAAAACTTTATGACTTTAAAACTTTATAAATTAATAAATAACATAAATTTAATAATAAATAGTAATAATTTAATAATAATAATAATAATTTTATAATAATAATTTAACAATAATAATTTAATAAATAAATAATAATAATAATTTTATAATAAATAACATAATTTTATAACGAAAAAGCTACAAACAGTGCTCAGAATTATCGACTCGTTGTCGTTTTTGGTCAAAAGTCAACACGCGCGGCAGCCACTTTGACAACAGCTTTTTCATAGACAAATGTTCATTCAAAATAAAACATACACGTTCCTTGGATGTCTTCAGAGTCTGAACTATCTCCTGCAACTTCACTTTACGGTTCCCCAAAACGATTTTGTGGACTTTTTTTATGTTTTCCGGAATAACCACCTCTTTTGCGTGGTGCATCACTGGTGTCGGTACGACCACGTTTAAATTCAGCAAACCAGTCAATAATGGTTGATTTACCTAGTGCAGTGTCCGGATAATGCTTATCAAGCCAAACTTTTGTTTGAACGGTGTTTTTTCCCATCAAATAACAATTCTTGAAATTCTTGCTTATCCATTTTTTTGTTTATTAACAAAGTCGTTCAACTGAAACCACACTAACGTTTTATCCACACGGCGAATTGTCATGACATTTTTCTGCTACCTTTTAAAGGTTAGTATTTACTAAAGAAAACATCGGTTCGGCGATTGCAACGCCATCTGTGTGCCAGACTGGGAACTTATCAGCCCATGTGTTATATATGTATATATATATATATATATATATATATATATATATATATATATATATATATATATATATATATATATATATATATATATATATATATATATATATATATATATATATTATAGATCATTGAGTCCAACTTTTTCTTCCTAAGACCGATATTTCTCTTGGGTCAAAATTCGTTTCATAAACTCATAGGTTATTTTTGATGAATGTTACTTTTCAAAGTAACATCGATCACATCATCAATCATGAACATTTTTTGGTTAAAGCTCTGAAATTATCTCATAAATTATTAATTTCTTGCTGAGCTATTAGAAATGAATAACAAAATAGCTTTTTACATTTCAACAAAATTAATTTTCTGTATAATGTAAATCTTAAAGTTGCAGTTCATTTGAAAATGACTCAAGTAAAAATCTTCATTTTTGTAAATTAAAATTTTATAGAGACTGAAGATTGCATTTTAAAAGACACCAACATTTTACTTCTCTATGACTAAATTTTTAATATATTTCTCCATTATTTCCTTAAAAGTACAACTTACCACCATGAACTGGAAGTAACTGAATGTGCACTGTGAGGATGAGGCTTTCTTTTGATATTTTTGATTGAATAATATTTTTCTAAAAATTTAATTTAATAGTATTTTTTTTTAATTTGGAAGAAGATATGGAGTGAGGGGATATTGTAGAATAAAACACATTTAATCCAGTTAGCATGTCAAAAGCTATGTTGTCTGTCTTCTTATAAGTTCCTTGGTTGTTTGAAAGTAAATAGTAATTTTTTTTTTACATTTTCAGATTACCTAATGGTCAATTGTCTTCCTCAGGAGGATGAATTGGAGAATGCTTATGGTAAGTATTATAAATCAATTTTTATTTATTTTCTTAATTTTTATTTATTACTAAATTCATGAAGAATGACATTCATTAAGTAATTTTACAATTGTCAAAAAAAAAAAAAAAAAAAAAAAAAAAAAAATATCAGTTTTTGCTACAATCGATACAACAGATCATTAAAAACTTTTAATATCGTTGAAAATTTTCGACTTAAGTTTTAATTTATTTTGTTTGTTTTGCTAAAAATGCATTATTTAATATATGAACAATTAATAATAATAATAATTTATTAACTTGAAGAAGATGTGAACGGCAGTGGCAAGGATCGAAGCACGGACCTCGAAACATCAACGAGAACTATAAGCTTCGCGCGAAAGGCTAACTCTTTTGCCTTTTGCGAGAAACTCATTTTGTACTGTCCGTTCAAGATAGTGTTGCCACAAACTCTTAAATAACATAATGCTTCATGTTTACATGTTAGAACTACAACAGTTACAGGTTACAGCTAGTCATTTCAAATTTAAATCAAATATAAGCATCTCATTTTATACTGTCGGTTCAAGATAGCGTCGCCACAAACTCTTAAATAACACAATGCTTCATGTTTGCATGTTAGAACTACAACAGTTACAGGTTACAGCTAGTCATTTCAAATTTAAATCAAATATAAGCATAGCTGACACTGCTATCTATTGAACAGCAGAACAAATATATACAACAAATTATATCTAAAATTTCCCTTAAAAATAATATACTATTCTCAATGGTTGGAGTATCATAGTTGAGATTTTTTCCAACAGTGCGAAAATATGCCGGGACCAGGACGCGAACCTGGGTACTTTGGCTTATCGTGCCAACGCTCTTCCTACTGAACTATCCCAACGATTTCAACTATGATACTCCATCTATCTATATATTTAAAATGCTAAGCGTTTTCTTCCGACATTTCTTCAGAACAAACTACTGTATCAAATTACACCATTCTTTTTTTTTAATGAAAGATATTTGAACACAAATTTGTTATTGTACATTCGTTTGTTCTAAAGTTTTGTTAATTATCTGTAATACTAAATTAAACTTTTACATCTGCGTATGACGTCATAAAATCAATCCAAAGGACGTGACAATTCTCACTTCTTTCTCTTTACTCTGTGGGCAACTCTGTCCAAAATTGAAGTCTTAACTCTGACTGTAACTTCAAGCTATATGGGCAAGGTAAAATTATAAACTAAGATCGATTACGTTATAAAAATATCAATGTCACCAATATATTTACTTTCAACACTTGCTGAAATAATAAAACTAACACAAAAAGATTAAAATATATTAAGTTACCCATAAATTTGTTTTTAAACATTAATAAATTTTATTTGTTAAATAAAAAAATGCCCTTTTATGATTTAATGGAACAGATGTCGCAAACGCCTCGGGATTGGCGCGATTTTTAGTTTGCGCCATTTTGGAGAAAAAACTCAATTTTCGCACATTATTTTTATTGAACACACGCATTTAATTGTATTTAATAATTTTTTATATTATATTATTTTATTTATTTACGCATATACTCAATTTTATTTATAAAACTTCAGCTTGCCATAAAAACAAAAATTGCCATTTTGGCGCCAAAAAGAAACCTCGGTGCATCTTCGACATCTGTGCTAATTTAAATAAAATTATTTTGGTCCACCGCATATTGCAAAATTAATTAAATCCATAATTATTGTTTCTTTCTCCGATAAAAATAAGAAATTTTAATGCTTAACAAAATACAATTATTTGATCGATCGAATTTTTTTTTAGTTCGGGCTACACCAAAAACTAAGATTTTACAGGTAACAGAAAATCCGCCACAAATACTTGCTTTATCAGCAGTTATAACAGTTGAAGTTGTGTTGTGGCATAATTTATAGTCTTTATGCGTACATCATATTATGTTTAGCTCATTGTATTATTTTTATATAATTCACAATTTTATGTAACTTAGCTTTTCAAATTTGGAAACACTAAAAAGTTTTTAGTTTTTGTTTTGATCTTAAAAAGTTTGTTCTATGAAAATAAATCTGATAAGTTTAAACTGAAATAAAGATATCAATCTTTTTTATTTGCAAATTCATGTAAAAGAACAATTAAGGATCGTGTATGAAAATCTTTCTCAACAACTGGTGACCCGCATTTCTAAATAAATATTGCTCAATAACTGTATCAAGCTATCTGTAAGTAAATATGCCTGCAGGCGACAAAAAATCAAAAGATCCCACGCAAGAACTATGTACGGTGAGTGTTCAATTTCCTCCTTTTTGGATTGATCGTCCAGAAATTTGTTTTTTTTTTCAAGTAGAAGCGTAGTTTAAGATAAGCGGAATTGTTTCAGAGGAAACCAAATTTGATTATTTAGTATCGCAATTGGAACCGAAATACGTTAAGAATATATGGGAAGATAGTAACAAAAGATACCGATACGAAGTACACGGAATCTAAAACAAGACTTTTAGACTTGTTTAAAGAAAGCGAAAGCACTCGGATTAAAAAACTAATTACTGGAATTGATTTAGGTAATTTAAAACCCAGTCAATTATTACAGAAACTGAAATCAGTCGCAACATCAGATGTATCTGAAAATTTAATAAAAACCTTATGGCTAGAAAAATTACCAGATTCTATGCGAAATATAATACTTGTTAGTGATGAAGGGCCACCAAAGCTGGCGATTATGGTTGATAAGATTGCCGATATGACACCTTCTAATGATATTTGCAGCGCATCTTCTACTTGTAATTGCTCAAATACCAAATTACTATCAAAAATCAAATCCATTGAACAGCAAATTGCCCAATTAAGTGTTGATCATATATCGCGACCACGATTACGGAATAACTCTGTTTCTGGCAGAAGATCTCGAAGAAATTCTAAAAAGAGATTTAATCCTAGAGGAAAATACTGTTTTTATCATTTCTGTTATGGTGCCAACTGTCATCAAGATAAATGTACTCCGCCGTGTTGGTCAACTGATTATTCACTGAACCAGGGAAACGCCAAAATGCAGTAGAGAATGCGGCATGCTCTTCTGCTAATAACTTTACCGATTGTCGCAAATTTCGCTTATTTGTTAAAGATAAAAAGTCGAAAGTGCGATTTTTGGTAGATAGCGGTGCAGATGTCAATATTTTACCAGCTGCTAATCAAGATAAACAATCCGTGGATTATAAATTGTATGCAGAAAATGGTACAGAAATTGAAACATATGGTATAAAGATGCTAACACTTGATTTAGGACACTTGATTAGGAACGGGAATTTTAATTTCCTTTTATCGTTGCAAAGATCAATAAAGGCATTTTGGGAGCTGATTTTCTAAACAAATTTAACTTGTTAATTGATTTGTATAATAAGAAACTGATTGACGGAGTAATTCAGCTAACTATTACTGGCGACGTTGCTGCCGTCAGGGAAAATAGTGATGTCGGTACTGTAACTATTACCAATTTTATACCCTGTTAAAACAACATCCCGAGATAACCAAACCAAATTTATTTTTATCAAGTGTAAAACATAATGTTCAACTTCACATTATAACAAAAGGTCAACCTGTCCATTCTAAAGCAAGACAATTAGATCATCAACGACTTGCAACAGCAAAACAAGAATTCCAATTCCTGCTCAATAATAATATGATAAGACCCTCCAGTTCCCAATGGTCAAGTCCTCTTCATATGGTTACGAAAAAAGATGGTACTTTTTGCCCATGTGGAGATTACAGACAACTCAATGCCAGAACTGTTCCTATCCCTCGAATGGAAGATTTCCATCATATTTTGAAAGATACAACTATATATTCTAAAATTGATTTATTTAAAGCCTACTACCAAGTGCCCATTGCCGAAGAAGATAGGTGTAAAATAGCAATTATTACTCCATTTTTCTTATACGAGTTTAATGTAACGAGTTTCGGTTTGAAGAATGCACCAGCAACATTTCAAAGATTTATTAATGAAGTTTTTTTTTAGGTATAGATTTTGTTTTCGCCTGTTTAGATGATATTCTTATCGCATCTACAAGTGAAGAACAACACAAAAATCACCTTAAATTAGTGTTTGAAAGATTAAACTATTTCGGACTTCGCATTAACCTTTCCAAATCTCTCATGAGAACACAAGAAATAGAATTTTTGGGATATTTAATTACTCCTCAAAGCCCACGTCCTTTACCTGACAAAATTCAAGCCATCGTTAACTACAAACTTCCTACAACTGTCCACGAACCTAGAACATTCCTAAGCATAATTAACTTTTATCGTCGATATTTAAAGAACGTTTCAAAACATCAATCTCTCTTACATGATTACCTCAAAAGAGCAAAAAAGAAAGAAAGACGAAAAATTCCTTGGACAGATGAAGCGAAAGAACAGTTTCAACAATGCAAAGATGATTTAGTCAATACTGCACTCTTATCATTTCCAAAGTCTGAAGTACCTCTGTCACTATGTGCGGACGCTTCAGATTCGGCGATTGGAGCAGTAATTGACCAGTATGAAGATAATGGATGGAAACCTATCTCATTTTATTCTAAGAAACTAAATGATGCACAAAAGAACTACAGTACTTACGATAGAGAATTACTTGGTATTTACCTCTCCTTTAAACACTTCAAGGATTTACTAGAAGGAGGACAATTCACGATATAGACAGACCACAAACCCTTAACCTTTGCATTCCTACAAAAGCTTGAAAAAGCATTTCCTCGTCAACTTCGTCACTTACATTACATTTCACAGTTTTCAACTGACATCCAATACATTAAAGGTCAAGACAACATCATCTCAGATACCCTATCTAGAGTAGAAGAAATTTCTTTAATCGATTATGATAATATAGCAGATGAACAAGATCAAGATGAAGAATTCCAAACTTTAAAGGCAACCATAACTTCCCTGAACTTCAAGCAATATCCGCTACCTTCTGAAAAGTCTTTGTGGTGTGATACCTCAACAAGTAATATTAGACCATACATTCCTGAATCCCATCGCATGAAAAATTTTCATCAAATGCATGGAGTATTCCATCCTGGAATTAAATCATCTGTGAAACTCCTGGCATCAAAATTCATCTGGCCAAGTATCCGAAAAGATGTACAGCTATGGGCCCGGTCTTGCATGGCTTGCCAAAAAAGCAAAATTAATCGGCACACCAAATCAAGTTTCGGTGAATTTTAACCACCATCGGAAAGGTTCAGTGACGTCCATTTTGACCTTGTAGGACCTTTAACACCATCGAACGGAAATATCTACTACTTGACCTGCATCTACCGGTATACTGGAAGTAAATCCGCTGAACAACATTTCATCAGAAGCAGTTGCCAAAGCATTTTACGGTAATTGGATTTCTAGATTTGGAACCCCATGCCGACTCATCACGGATCGGGGTGCACAGTTTATCAGACTTGTTGAACGCCCTGTCGAAAATGTGTGGAATAAAATTGCAACCCACGACTGCCTATCACCCCCAATCCAATGGAAAAGTCGAACGGCTTCACAGATCTTTAAAGACCGCACCAATAACACATAATAGCCTGGCATGGAGTGAAACACTGCCAACTGTTCTTCTTGGTCTACGCACTGCCATGCAGAAAGATTCGGAATACACCATTACCCAGATAGTCTATCGACAAAACATACGATTACCTGGAGAATTTTTCCACAAAAGTACAACTCAAACAACACCTGATACTTTTGCAAAACGACTTCAACAAGTAATGGCTGAAGTTGGACCAAGAACTGTGTCGAAAAAAATATTTGTTCCAAAAGATTTAAAAACCACGTCACATGTATTTATTCGCAATGACAGAGTTAAAAAGAAACTGGAACCCACCCACCCCCCTTACGAAGGTCCCTTTCAAGTCATCGACTGAAATGAAAAATATTTCACACTCAAAATCAAAGACAAAACTGTTACTGTGTCTATTGATAGATTAAAGATGGCGTATTTCTTAGAAACACCAGACCTTCCCACAAAAAAAAAAAAAAAAAAAAAAAAAAACAATCTGCGAAACCTAAACAGGATTTACCTCCTCAAGTTCAAAAAATTCCTGAAAAACATTCACGTACGGGACGAACGATCAAACTTCCTGTGCGATTTCGCGATAAATTTTTTAATTTACTTTTTACTTTCTTCTATCTATAATAGAAGAAAGTATTGTAATCGAAATTTTTTTCGACTTCCAGTTTTCGACGGATTTACACGTTTTAGGGGTCAGAGATTCCGAAAAACATGTTTTTACAAAATGTCTGTCTGTCCGTCTGTCCGTCCGTCCGTCCTCATTGTACCATCTAAAAGTGTATGAAGTTATGCTTCAAATTAAACAAAATTTTTTTTCTAAGTTTTTGGCTATGGCAAGCAGGTTCTATCAGAATTTGGGGATATTTCGACGAAAGGGGGCGCTGTGATCGATATTTTTGTTCTATTTTCACTATTGTACCATCTAAAAGTGTATGAAGTTATGCTTCAAATTGAACCAAAATTTTTTTCTAAGTTTCTGGCTATGGTAAGCTGGTTCTATCAGAATTTGGGGATATTTCGACGAAAGGGGGCGCTGTGATCGATATTTTTGTTCCATTTTCACTATCGTATCAGCGAAAAGTGTATGAAGTTATGCTTCAAATTGAACCACATTTTTTTTCTATGTTTTTGGCTATGGCAAGCAGGTTCTTTTAGAATTTGGGGATATTTCGACGAAAGGGGGCGCTGTGATAGCCATTTAAAGATTTCAAATTCAAAAAGATGTGCAAATTCAAAAAAAATTAGAAATCCTATAACTTTTTTTCGTTAAATGTTCGGCCTTGATCAGAAGATTCCGGAGCAATTTTTTTTGCCTCTATCTTAAAAAATGGCTGAGATATAGCGGTTTGAAATTTTAGGGTGGTTGACATTTTCAAACAAGACAGCAAAATTCATCCATAAACGGGTTTAATTTATGAGTTTTAGTTAACATGGTTTCGGCAAATTTTCTTTCATTGTTGCAACCATTGTTCCTATTCTTATATGCTTAACACTATATATTTATATTCGCCAACGTCAGATTCTCGCCAAATTAAGCGACAGGTGGCGGAATATCGCCAAATTTGGCGACCAAAATAAGTTGCCATAAATGAAGCCAACTTGGCTGTAGAGGACTAATTTGGCGATATTCTCATTCAAATTCAATGTTGACGAGAATTGGGATTGAATCTTCTTTATTTAGGTTCCACGCATTTTACCTTCGTGTTTTCCAGTAAAATTAGCTAAAATCGTAAAACCAAGGAATAGGGAGGCTATCTGTTCCTGTCGGTACAGGCCAGAAGGACTTTTCGTAGTTTAGTATACATCGGTCGTTCGCTTCCCTGTAACCCGACGATACGTAAGCAGCTGGCGTACAACATGACGAAACAGAATGACGAAATATATTGATTTTATTGGCGATGTGATAGCGAATTTTGAAGTAAACATGACTGAGATAGAAGAAAGTTTTGGGATTGGCACATCCGACTAGTTTCTGTATATAGATTGTACCATAACTTTGTTACTGGGAGGGGAGTACTGTTGTGGCATAATTTATGGTATTTATACGTACATCATATTATGTTTAGCTCATTGTATGATTTTTATCTAATTCACAATTTTAAGTAATTTAGCTTTTCAAATTTGGCAAAACTAAAAAGTTTTTAGTTTTTGTTTTTATCTTAAAAAGTTTGTTCTATGAAAATAAATCTGATAAGTTAAAACTGAAATAAAGACGTCAGTCTTTTTTATTTGCAAATTCATGAATAGAACAATTAAGGATCGTATGTGAAAATCTCTCCCAACAGTTGTATAAAATCTAATAATCTTAATTTTACAACGTTTATGCAAAACACTACAGAAAACGCACGCTTTTTTGGAAAAGCTGTCGCAGACTCACCGGGGTTGGCGTGATTTTTGTTTTGCTCCGTTTTGTCGAAGAAACCACGTTTTCGGGGCTTGATAAAATGTTAGTTTTATTTTATTATGATCCAGTTACTTCCTTATAAAACACATCCAAATTTTATTATCAAACACACAATCATTAATTTAATATAAAACACGCATAATCTGCTCTACTGGGTTGCCATACGAACCAAAATCTCGCCAAAATCGCCGGGTTGTCCAGGCATAAAATCGCCATTTTTGCGCCAAAAAGATATCTCGGTGCGTCTGCGACAGCTGTACCGCTATTTTTACATAAATAGAGGATATTTGTAAAGAATAACAAAACTGGCAATCTTCACTAATGTAATGCATGAAAAAATAAACAAATAAGTGATTCAGAAAATTAAAAATATATATATTTCATAATATAAGTATAAAATGCAGAAAAATATTCTGGTACTTATCCGTTATCCCGTCAACCACTTTCCATAAAAAAAACTTTCGCCAAATTATTTGTTAAACTGTAGCGCTCAATAAACAAATGGAGGAATGTTGCCATTAGTATCTAAAAAAATAAAGAAAAGAAAAGAAAAAAGAAAAGAAAAGGGGGGAAAAAGAAATTACAAAAAGCCCCATTCAATAAAGTAGCATTTATCAGTAACTTTAAACAATCTATATATTTAAAATGCTAAGCGTTTTCTTTCGACATTTCATCAGAAAAAAACTCTATTACATCAAATTACATTATTCTTATTATAAATGAAAGATATTTGTCCGCAGATTTGTTATCGTGCATTCATTTGTTCAATACTTTTATTAATTAGCAGAATTTTAATTTTTAATATAATCTTTTTGAATTTCTTCAAAATGGTGACAGTCGGATTACTTCCATTGTTGCGATGAGCAAAGGGAATTAATAAAAAACTAGATGGAACCCGTCAAAACGTGACGGAAAAAAATACTATAACAATATCAGTAAAATAAGCTTCTTTATTATTTAAGTAGGGCTTCGTATGAAACAGTCTTTCAAATATTTTATTTTAAAATCCCCCCCCCCCCAGTGAAATGCTATTTCCGATGCAAACTCCAAATGAACACCCCGTAAACAAATGTGTCATGCAATCCAGTTTGACATTACCACCATATTCCCCACGGAAAAAAAAAAAAAAAAAAAAAAAAGGTTATGGACCTATAAAGTATCATACAAACAGTCCTATCATAAAGTATCATACAAATTTCCTACTTTCATCTCATATTCAGTAAATAAAAGAACATAGTATAAGCACCCCCCCCCCTGTGATAATGCAATCGAATGAGCTCCTATGCGCATATGTATTGCATCTGCCCAAAGGCACCGTTGAAATTCGACGTTAAAAAAAGTTTTTAAATGTTTAAATTAAAAGTTTTAAAATGTCCTCTTTAATCATTGTTCGTTTCAAATCCATATCTTCTAAAACGCATCCATTGTTTTAAGCTAATCAATTTTTATGTAAAAATGAAGAATTTTTGTTAAAAATAATATATTAATATGCAGATAAGGGAGAATTTTAATGTTTTCAATTGTAATTTATTTGTATGGTTTCTTCTATCCCTTTACATAATCAGGATGATTATTCCTTTTCCATCACAGTCGGTCTCTTATACAGTTAAATATCCAATGGATCTTTAAAAAAATAATAAATAACAGTTCCTAGCATATTCTGATTCAACATATACATCAACGAATTCAACATATCAATTTTATGTTAATCATAAACTAAAAATAGTTTTTTTTTCTTTTGACAGATTTTATATTAGCGCCAAAATACTCTATCTTATGGATAATCTGATCTTATGATTTATCAGGTTTTTATTATTATTTTTTTTTCACTTTTCATGAAGGTTTGGGATACCTATTTTCAATTGTTGCAACTTTCCAAGGGGCTATTTTACATTATTAAAACAAACGGATGGTCATTGTTGAGATAGAATTGAATAATATTTCATGCTTGAAAATTATTTAAAAAGTCGTTAAATTAAGCGGCAGATTTCAAATAAATTTCAATCGAAAGCAATTTTTTTTTCTAATTGAGGATGTGTAAGAATTGAAATTGTAAAATGTAGTAAAAAAATAAATTTTTAGTATTTAGAAGTGATTTAAGCGCGATGAAAGCTAAAGCGATAGTGCCGTTTGTTGTCATAACCGTTATACATTTCTAAATATTGCAATTGTGTTTTGGTTGGCGTCCAAAAGTAGACTACCATTTTTTGACATCGAAAGAAAAATTCAAAGTGAAAGAAATAAGACTTTGCCACTTATAAGGAACTGTTAAATGAGCTTATAACAAACCTACCAAAATAATTCCTATAAAATATTAGCCTTACATTGTTTATTCTAGCTAAAAATACAATCATTATTTCAAGTTTTTTTTTTTCTGAAATTCTTTACTTTTGTGATTTTTTTTTTATTAAAAAAGGAAATCTTAATAATTTAAATCCTATAATTCCTATAACTTAATCCTATAATTTAAAAAAAGTAATTGGTAACATGTAATCAAGGTATGCAATGAAGATGAAGCAACAAATAAAGGCTCCAGTTCTAATCTTTAAAATTAAAAATTGAAATATCAGTTAATATTACGCCATGTTGACACAATCATATAAATTTTTCTTTTTAGTTTTATCAATGTTAAAATGAATTTCAAGCTAAGCATAACGTCATGTTGACACAATCATATAAATTTTTCTTTTTAGTTTTATCAATGTTAAAATGAATTTCAAGCTAAGCATAACGTCATGTTGACACAATCATATAAATTTTTCTTTTTAGTTTTATCAATGTTAAAATGAATTTCAAGCTAAGCATAACGTCATGTTGACACAATCATATAAATTTTTCTTTTTAGTTTTATCAATGTTAAAATGTATTTCAATCTAAGCATAACGTCATTTTCACCGGTACAAACTTTTCACACGTACATTTATGCTTAAGCACCATGCATACAAATAAAAATATATTTTGCATTTAATTGTAATGAAAAAAATGGCAGCAACAAAGTTATAATGCTTAATGATAAAATGAACCCAATGGACAATATTTCCGTGACGTCACAGTAAATATGAATTTTTATTTGCTTATAAAACACATCGATAAATATTTTTACCGAAATACTTAAACATTTTAACTATATTTTAAATTACAAATTAAAAAATTCGGCCTAAAAGTCACCTGCTTTTAATATTTAATATTTATTTTTTATGCTCGCAATCATTGAGTTCAGAAAATAAACTCTGTACGTCGCAACAGTGGGCGTTAATCTGATTGCCGACTTTATGACGTCATAAGCAGAAGTAAAATTTTAATTTAAGATTACGGCTAATTAATTAAATTTTCGAACAAACGAATGTACGATAACAAATCTGTGACCAAATATCTTTCATTTAAAAAAAGAATGATGTAATTTGATGTAGTAGTTTGTTCTCACGGATTGTCGAAACAAAATGCTTAGCGTTTTAAATATATAGATAATCAGACACATGGCTTTTTGGCCGAATTTTTTATTTGCAAGTTAAATTTCGGTAAAAAATACTTATGGAGGTGTCTTTTATTTTTATAAATGACTAAAAATTCATATTTATTGTGACGTGACGAGAATATTGTCCATTGGGTTTATTTTATCTTTATGCATTATAAATTTATTGATGCAATTTTTCATAAGAATTAAATACTTATTTGTATTTGTATACATGGTGGATAAGCATAAAAGTGACGTATATGAAGTACGTGTGAAAAGTTTGCGCCAGTGAAAATAACGTTATGCTTAGCTTGAAATGCATTTTTATATTGATAAAACTAAAGAGAAAAATTCATATGATTGTGAAGAAAAACGTGACGTAATTTTAACTGAATTTTCAATTCTTAATTATAAAATTAGAATCGGAGCCTTTATTGATTATTTCATCTTGATCTTGATTGCATATCTTGTTTACATGTTACCAATTATTATTATTATTATTATTTTAATTATAGGTTAGAGGAATTCATTTTTTAATAAAACTTCACAAAAGTAAAGTATTTCAGGAAAAATAAAATTATTAAAAATAGTGTCACGGTAAAGAAAAAAGCTTGAAGTAATGATTGTTTTTTTTTTTTTTTTGAGTTAGAATAAACAATGTAAGGTAAATATTTTATTTAAGATTTTTTTTTTTTTTTGTAGGTTTATTATAAGTTTATTTAACAGTTCCTTAGCGGCAAACCCAGTGTCAATTTTTAGAAACGTATAACGATTTTGACAACAAACGACGCTATCGCTTTCGCTTTTATCGCGCTTACATCACTTCTAAATACCGTACAATTTCAATTCTTACATCATCAATTAGTAATGTTTTAAATTTCGAATAAAATTTATTTGAAAACTGCCGCCTAATTTAACGACTTTTTAAATAATTTTCAAGCATGAATTATTTTTCAAATCTATCTCAACAATGGCCATCAGTTTGCTTCAGTAATGTAAAATAGCCCCAGGGAAAGTTGCCACAATTGGAAATTCATTTCCTTAACCAAGATAAAAAGTAAAAAAAATAATTAAAAAAAGAACCTTATAAATCATGTTTCTGCGTTTTAAACTATACACATACACAAACTGCTGGTTCTTAACTAAAACACAAATGCAATAATGGACTGTATACATGCGGTTTTATTCACACATAAATAAAGCGAGCCATCACACGGCTTATTCCACAACATTCTTTTTCACATTCTAAAAACAACAAGAAGCAAAACAGAACACTGAGTGTTGCCAAACGTGGAAAGTAAGAAATAGAAACTTACGTAAACTCGGAGCACATGGAATCAAAGAACATGCAGCTTAGCTCGCTGCAGACGATAATTACACAAACATTCTGGCCCCCGTTGAAATCCCCTGGGATTTCAACAAGTGGTTAGTTGCATATAATTTCTGACTATAATGAAAAAAACACAATTAATAACACAAACAAATTAATGCAAAAAAATAGAAAATGTATTAAAAAGTTTTTAGTTCACAGTTTTTAGTTTCTTTAGGAAGATGACACAATTTCACTACTGGACGATTGATTACACCACTACTAGTCTTGATCGTCACAACTCTGACCTTATTATCTGAACCTGGATGAACAGTTAGTATTCTCCCTAATTTCCATTTAAGTGGTGGAAGATTATCATCTTTTATGAGGACTAAGTCATTGACGTCTAAATTTCGCTGACTTTTCTGCCATTTAGGTCTTTGCTGAAGTTGAGCCAAATATTCCCGGCTCCATCTTTTCCAAAATTGCTGTAAGATGAACTGTCTCACATGCCATCTATCAAGGTGACTCAAGGAACTGTGACTTAGATCTTGTTCGGGTATGGCAGTTAGAGAAGTTCCAACAAGGAAGTGACCTGGCGTTAGAGCAGTCAAGTCTGTTGGGTCAGATGATATGGGACACAGTGGCCTAGAGTTGAGGCAAGCTTCAACTTCTGTAACCAAGGTTTGGAACTCAGGATAGGTTAATACAGTGTCACCAACGGTTTTCTTCAAATGTGATTTCATGGATTTTACTGCAGATTCCCACAGTCCACCAAAGTGTGGAGCAGAAGGCGGATTAAATGTCCAAGTTATTTCTTCTGACGACAAAAATTTGCAAATTTCTTCATTCTGCTTGCACTGCAAAAGATATTTGTTAATTTCTTTTTCTGCACCTTTGAAGTTGGTTCCACAATCACTAAAAATCTCAAAAGGTTTCCCTCTTCTTGCAATAAATCGTTTTAATGCACTTAAGAATGCCTTTGTTGAAAGATCTTCTACGACTTCAAGATGGACTGCTTTGATGACGAAGCAGACAAATACACACACATATGATTTAAATGATTTTACTCCGCGTCCTGCATGATATTTAATCATGAATGGTCCTGAAAAATCTGTTCCAACTCGATGAAATGGTCGTGATTGTGTTACTCTGGATGCTGGAAGATCAGCCATTATCTGTTTTGCAGTTTGAGCTTTATATCTGCAACACGTAACACAAGCTCTTACCATTTTCCGAATAACAGACCTAGCAGTAATGATCCAAAATTGCTGTCTAATTAAAGAAAGAAGAAGTTCTGAACCTGCATGTAAGTATTTTTCATGATAATGTTTAATTATGATCTTAGTCACATGGTGCTTTGATGGTAATAAGATTGGGTGCTTTTCATTCTCCGACAGCTGTGCGTTTTTCAATCTTCCTCCTACTCTTAATATTTTGTTATCATCTAAAATTGGACACAAGCACATGAGACTGCTATTTGCAGGTAGCTCTTTTCCAGCTTCTAAATACTGAATTTCCTTACCGAAGTTCGCTTGTTGAACTATCCGAATAATGCAGCGTGTTGCGGCTTGAATTTCACTGCTTGAGAAAAAGGATGTATTTCTTTCTACACGTGTTACCTTTGAATTGGAGATGAATCTCAATATCCAAGCAAATATGCGTTGCAATTTGGAGAACGAAGATATTTTTGATATAACATCAAGCTCTTTTACAGTTTCAGAAGCTACAAATGATAAGGTTTTACGTGCTTCTGGTAATTCTTCTTCATTTATGGGAATAGGTTCATGCACTGGAACCTCACTACTTCTTAACCATAGTGGGCCGTTCCACCACAAGTCATGGGACAGTAGTTCTGCAGGAAGTAACCCACGTGATGCACAATCAGCAGGATTTTCTTTTCCGTCCACATGGTTCCAGTTCTCAGCTGGTAAAATGGATTGGATTTCTGATACTCTGTTGGCTACAAAAATTTGCCATCTTTTAGGATTTGATCTTAGCCATGACAATACAATTTGTGAATCACTCCATGCGTGCACAGAATCAGGTTTTATATGTAATGCAGCTCTGACTGCCTGTATTAAGTGTGCCAGTAATACTGCAGAACATAATTCCAGTCTTGGAATCGTGACAGGTTTTAGTGGTGCTACGCGAGTTTTAGCTGTTAAAAGTTTCACATCAATGTTAGAGCTATCACAAGTTTTAACGTAAATAACTGCTGAATAACCCTTTTCTGACGCATCACAAAATCCGTGAAGTTCACATCGAGAATAATTGGGCAAAATTACTTTTCTAGGTATATATATGGAATTTAAGAATTTGACTTCTTGGCACAAAATTTTCCACTTTTGGTCAATATTTTCTGGTACTGGATCATCCCACGATAATTGCAATTTCCACAGTTCTTGAAGGATCATTTTAGTTAGAATCACAAAAGGTGCAATCCACCCCAATGGATCAAACAGCGTTGAGACAAATGACAGAATAATTCTTTTAGTAGGGACACCTTGATAATTTATATCACTGAAACTACATTTGAACATATCATTATCCGGATGCCATTCCACTCCTAAAACTTTTGTGGCCTTATTGCCCACTACACTATGTATATGATCGTCAATTGTGTTCGCTAACCCAGCATTTTTCAATAGTGATGGTTCATTTGTGGACCATTTATGTAGCTCAAACCCACCTTTTTTTAGCATTTTTTGCAAATCAGATATCAATTCAGTACCTTCCTGGCTATTCTCAACACCAGTTAAAACATCGTCGACATAAAAATCTCTTAAAACAATAGACTTTGCTTTTGGGAAATTAAGACCCTCATCAATTGCTAACTGACTCAAAGCTTTAGTTGCAAGATATGGAGCAGCAGCAGTTCCATACGTGACAGTATTTAAGCGAAAGACTTGTATTTGCTTATCTGGATCATCTCTCCATAATATTCTCTGAAAATCCCTATCTTTGTCATGAATTTTTACCTGCCTATACATCATTCTTATATCAGCTGTTATGGCAATATTATGAAATCTAAACCTTAATAAAATGCAAATTAAATCATCTTGTATTTTGGGACCTACCATTAGAATATCGTTTAAAGAAACGCCTGTTGTTGTTTTAGCACTCGCATCAAAAACTACTCTTAATTTGGTAGTTAAACTAGAATTGTTTAAGACGAAGTGGTGTGGGATGTAATAATGTTTAGTTTCTAATTCACGATCTGTATTCGGAACAAAGTCCATGTGGCCCAGAGATAAATATTCTTTCATAAATTGAACATATTGGTTGTAAATTTCTGGCATGGATATTAGTCTTTTCTCAAGATAAAGAAATCTTCTGTGCGCCATTTGGCGGGAATCACCTAAAATATCTCGATCCTGTTTGAATGGTAATGCGACTGAATAGCGGCCTGATTTTTCTCTAAAATGAGAACTCTCAAAATGTTTTTCACAATGTTTTTCTTCAACTGTTAAAGGTTGCACATTTGGAATTTTTTCTAATTCCCAAAATGAATTTACTAACTCGTCAGTTTTTGTACTTAAATGATTTACATGTACTGGATCAGTTGCCAACGTTTCAAAATTTGTAGTACCCGAAATTATCCACCCAAGTCTCGAATTTAAGGCAAATGGAAGGTTAGGTTCACGTTTGACAATTTCACCAGTCATTAAATGCATAAATACATTTACACCAAATAAAATGTCAATTTTTTGTGATTTGTAAAACAATGGATCAGCTAACAGTAAATCACTGAAATTATCGCAAATGACTGAAGGTAAAGACACATAGGGAATATTATCTGTCACTTTATCCATTACGAATGCTGATGTTGATACTCTAAGATCAGTTTTGAAGTGAGAAGTGAATAATAAATCGACTTCCCCATTACTCACAGTATTAAATGTTCCCAAACATGACACAGAAATAGAACTATCTTTTACCTTTAATCCTAATTTGTTTACACATTCTCTAGAAATAAATGACTTCTGAGAGCCTGTATCACATAAACATCTGCATTTTACAAATTCTTGTTTAGAATTTTGAACTCTTATTAATGCGGTACACAACAAAATATGACTCTTTTGATTACTCTTTGCGTTTGATTCATAATGAGAGGCACAGACTGTAGACGAAACATTATCACTCGCTGACTCAACTTTTTTAGGGATAAATTCTTGTGCGTGTGGGGACATACTATTCGTTTGAGTCTTATTCCTTGAATTGTTTAACATGTGCAAAATACTATGATGTTTCTTAAAGCAATGGTGGCACGTATTTAGACTCTTACATTTATTGAGAAAATGCATATTAGATAGGCAATTGAAGCAATAATGATTATGTTTTACGAAATCTATTCGTTGTTGAACAGGCAAATTGAGAAATGTTGAGCATTTAGCTAAACTATGTTCTTCTTTACAGTAACCACAACTCAAAGTAGCTATAAAAGCATTACTCTTATTTGGAAATACAGATTTAGGTACCTTATTTACCACTAACTTGCTATTTTGAAGAGTTCTTGCGTAATTCTTAAGAAATTCAATTAAGTTCTTAAGTTTTGGAATTTCATTGCTTTTAAGCTGACGTTCCCACCACAATTTTGTAGAAGGATCCAATTTTTGCAAAATTAAATAAGTCATTAATGTATCCCCAAATTTGTCAATGGTTTGGTTCAATACTTCTAACGAGCAAATAACTTCATTAATGTTATCAACTAGATTTAAAATAGCAATAGCTGATTCTGTTTGAATTGCTGGTAAACTTAGAAATCGTTTAATATATGCAAAAATTTGTTCTCTCTTATTTGAATATCTTTCGTCTAATAGATTCCATGCAATTTCAAAATTAGAATCCGAAATTTGAATAGACTGAATGACGCGATACGCTTCACCTTTCAATGAAGCCTTTAAATACTGCAATTTTCGAGCATTAGATATAGTCGTATTACTGTTTACGCATGCATTGAAAAGATCTTTAAATGCTATCCATTCAGTGATATTGCCTCCAAAAGTAGGTAATGATAACCTAGGTAATTTAATATTCTCAAAAATGTTTTCTGAAATTACACTATCAGATTTATTTTCATTCTTATTTAACTTCGCATTTTCGATTTTCAATATTTTTTCACCTTTAAATTTCCACAAATCAATTTTATCTGAAATTTCCTGTGCGGTATCTATCTCGCTCTCTAATTGTTTAGAATCTGTAATTAAACTTTCAATTTCCCTATCAAGTTTTTTTAGTTCCGTTTCTTTCTGTTTTAACAGTTCAATATTTTCTTCTAATTCTGTTAAATTAATCTCACCAACTGCGATTATACTTTCTATTTTCTTAATATAACTCGTTACACTTCTTCGTAGAGTAGTTCTTTTCGTTTTAAAAGTTGTTAATTCACTCATTTTTACTTAAATCAAACACAAAACTAGTTCTAAAATACGTTAATAGGAAATTTAGTTTAAATCTAAACTATTATTCTCATCACAATTCTACAGTTTTAAATAGCAAATTATTTTTACACACGAAAAATAATGTTCAAAGTTAACTTACCTCACAAGCTGAGGTAATATTTCGCCACAAAAAAACATCACACAGCAGTTCAGAAAAAAGTTCCATTCTACACTTTTTTTTTCACTAGCACTCCGGCTAGACTTGTACCAAGAATGTTATTGCGTTTTAAACTATACACATACACAAACTGCTGGTTCTTAACTAAAACACAAATGCAATAATGGACTGTATACATGCGGTTTTATTCACACATAAATAAAGCGAGCCATCACACGGCTTATTCCACAACATTCTTTTTCACATTCTAAAAACAACAAGAAGCAAAACAGAGCACTGAGTGTTGCCAAACGCGGAAAGTAAGAAATAGAAACTTACGTAAACTCGGAGCACATGGAATCAAAGAACATGCAGCTTAGCTCGCTGCAGACGATAATTACACAAACAAATCATAAGATCAGATTATTCGTAAGATCGAGCATTTTGGCGGTAAACTGAAATCTGTAAAAAAAAAAAAAAAAAAACGATTTTCCGTATTTGTTAAAAATAAAATTTATATCATGTTGAATTCGTTGATGTGTGTGTTCCATCGGAATATGCTAGGAATTGTATTTTATTATTTTTTTTAAAGATCTATTGGGTTATTTCACTGTATAAGAGTGAAAAGATCCCCGATTGTGGAAAAGGGATAATCATCCTGATTATGGAAAGGACCGAAGAAACCATACAAATAAATTACACTTGAAAACCTTAAAAATCTGCCTCATCTGCAGATTGTATATTATTATTTTTTAAAAATTTCTCCATCTTTACATAAAAATTGATCAGCTTAAAACAATGGATGCGTTTTAGAAGATATAGATTTTAAACGAACGGTGTTTAAAGAGGACATTTTAAAACTTTTTAATAAAGTCGAATTTTGACGGTGCCTTTGGGCAGTTGCAATGCACATGCATAGAGAAGCTCACTAGGTTGCATTATTAAAGGGGAAGAGATGTGTGGTATATTTAATATGTTCTTTTAGTTAATGAATATAATGTGGAGATAGGAATATACTATTTATATGATACTTCATTGGTCCATGAAATTTTCTTTCTTGACTGGTGAATATGGCGCTAATGTCGAACTGATTTCATTACACAGTAATTTACGGATTGTTTGCTTGAAGTTTCATCGAAAATAGTACTGTATTTCACTGGGGGAAAAACATTTTAAATACAATTTCTGAAACGCTGTTTCATACTCTCCCCCTCTTAAATAATAAAGAAGCTTATTTTACAGATATTGTTATAGTATTTTTTTCTTTCGTGAAGTTTTGACGGATTCCATCTAGTTGGATATAAGTTACCTAGTTAAATATACTTTCCTCTGTTCATTATGTCCTAATTATATGGTATACAGGAGTTTCCGTGCTATTTCAGATTTATCATGTAAAAATACTATAGTTATAGCTCGGATGAATGAAATTAGCACTAGCCTTGTCCAACAAATAAGAATAAGATATGCCAGCCAAGATATCGTTGGAATAGCTCAGTAGGAAGAGCGTTGGCACGGCAAGCCAAAGTATCAAGGTTCGAGTCCTGATCCCAGCATATTTTCGCTCTGTTGAAAAAAAAATTCTCAACTATGATACTCCAGACATTGGATATAATTTACCTAGTTGAATATACTTCCCTCTGTTCATTATAATATATTACTGTTGAAATGTTAGCTTTAAAATTTACATGGATAAGAGTTTCAAATAAAATTAAAAGTTTTTCAACTGAGACTGGACATACAATTTTAGAAATTGAGTTCCTTTAATTGTGGCTACAGCGAAAAAGTTTGGAAATGTTTCTTACTTCTTCCAGGATCATTGCGTTGACCATCTGTAACTTGTATATTATTTTTATAAATAATATCATAATAGTAAAAATAATAAATATTTTTAAATATCCCAACAATGAAATAAAATAAATATTAAATTTCGATACTTTTTACTAAAATTTTTCCATTTTAAAAAATCACGTCAAAAAGTATTGGGTTGTCCAGAAAATTCGTGCCGGTTGGAAAATGAATTCAACCAGAAAATTCTGCCCGTTAATTATTAGACATTAGATATCGAAATCAATGTCTAATAATTAAATGTTAGAATTTTCCGGTACGAAATGATTTTCCTAACTGGCACGAACTTTCTGGACATTCCAATATTTTTTTCTATACCATCAGTACAGTTTTAGTTACTTTCTTTATAAAACTTTAATGTTCCTCAAAATTTCCATACTTTTAATGGAGTTCATTGTAATCCTCAAATGTCACATTCAGTAAAATTTTTAAATTATTTTTTCCACGAAGAGTAGCAAGTTACTCTAAATTCAGAAAAATTTCTTTAAATCATACTCAATAAAATTTTAAAATAATTTCTGCATAACAATTTAAGAAAAATAGCGAAACATTAAAAATTTTCAAATTTATATTATAATGGATTTTTTAAATAGGAAAATAACAATCTTTCATATAATTTTTTTTAACTGATCACGAATTCGACACCTCTTTTTACGAGAATTCAACTCATATTAAATGACACACTACGATCTCCTATTTTTTTAAATATAGACATTTTTTTTTACTTTTTGGCTTAGCAGAATTGAAGGACTTTTATACATCTAGACAGTTTTTTAAAAAAAATGGCGGCATTAGCTTTCGTGGAATGTCACGTAGACATGACGTTTTGATTTCGTACAAAAATATTGCTGGAGTCATTCAATCTTATCTCTCTGAGAGAAGTATTCTGATTAACTGGGGTGCGGGATGTACCCATACACAGAAAAAGAGTTTGTCATCAAGGTTTTTGCCTGTGGCCATTTTTTTTGCTCCTCATTGTTAATGTCATTTTTGAGAATTTGAAACACTTGGGTACTTGCTTTTTGCGTTTGCGGATGAGTTCAATTTTATTTTCTCCGTTTTCTGACGTTTGGATTTGGAGTTGGTGGTTGCTTCGGCTCTTGCCATTTTCTGTTAGTTGTTCGAATCATTGCATCTCCAACTTTCAACTAAAAAATCTGAAACTTTTACATTTGCAATGCCATTTAAACTTAAAAGAAAACCCATCATCAAAATAAATGGCACTAGCGCCCATCATGTCCCTAACCTTAAACTACTAGGCTTAACGTTAGATCAACACTGGAACTGGTCCTCTGACATTAATTACCTTACACTCAAACTAATAAAATTTTATCAACAAAATTAAACAAAATTAACCACTAAAACTTGGGTATAAAAACCATATGCAAAACACTTGGTACACCACTAATGTAGAAAGAATTATTGCCTATGAGGCAGCTATTTGGGGGTTGGGGGGGGGTAATCTTACAAAAGCAGCACTTAATGAATTATTTTCTATACAAAGTATTTTTCTTTCGCAAATTTCAAAGGGTTATGGAACCATTAGCAGTGATGCTTTCAATATCTTAACAGGTATTATTCAACCCATATTAATTACCATTAAATATGAGTTCACTAAAAGTAACATCCTCCATTTGGATAATGAAACTATCTCACAACAATACTTTCTACAAATGACAAATCATCGTAATCTAATAAAATTCTATCAACAAAATTAAACAAAATTAACCACTAATACTTGGGTATAAAAACCATATACAAAACACTTAGTACACCACTGAACTACTAGGTACTGGCTAGGTACTGGCTAGGTACCACTGGTCTACCTTGCTGGTAGATTCATCCGGCAGAGGTAACTTCCCACCTCCAAGTAAATATGACTTTAACCCTTTCCGGCACAGTGGTCCCACTCCGGGCACACCTAATTTTAATTTCAAACTTGCATTCGACACCAAGAATATTTAATAAAATTTTGTTTCTACAAGAAAAGCTTAAAATAAGGAGTTCTTATTTTCTAAAATAGTCGTTTGTAAATTCCGGTGTCAGTCAAGGAAGCAACTTCTAGATAATCAGTTCGTTTTTCACTTCCAGTATAACACTCACACATCAAACGACATATCACCCTCATTTTATAAAGCAGTGGCAGGATCACTGGGACTACTTGGATAAGGGAAGATGTACCTATGATCTGGTCCCAGTGATATCCTTGGATCTTCCCCTGCTCACTTACTCCACTATGGCTTTCCTTACCAGTAATGGTTTTTTGGGAAAATTAACCTACTTCTTTAAGGTCAAAAGAGCCCTTTCTCCTCTTTGTGAGCGCGGTGATGTCGTTCTTGCATCTCATTACTTCTATAATTGTCCTTTGATAGTTCGCTGGCATGCTCGTCGTCCTCCTGTCCTTCCAGACAGCTGGTTGGCTAATATTTTATCGCGCCCGGCTTTGCTCTCAAAGCTTTAAAACTCCTTTAACTCTATATGTGACCTTTCTACATTAATCCATCACTGAGCTAGGGACTCTGGTTACATCTTATTCACTGCCCATTGTCAGGTCGGAGCTTTGTATTATCCAAAAGTGATATTATTTTGTACTATTGTCTTTTTTTAAAAATATTGTTTCCGTTATATCCATATATTTCTATATCTATTGTTCACTATCCCGTCCTCTGCCGCACTTACCCGAAGGATTTTGTATTTTTTAACCTAAATAAAGGGGACCGGGGTGACATATATGCTCTACAGACTTGGTTCCTAGTCTCCGCAATCCCTCTTGGGAAGTAAAATAAAAAAAAAAGTGCCTAATCCTAATCGATTTATAAAGATGTCATGTCATGAGTTAATTCAGCAAGATTGTGTTGCGAGTACCAGGTAGAGAGAGAAAATGCAGTGCAGATAAATAATAAAATATTTCCGTAAATATGTTGATTGACAGAATGGCTATAACATTGGCAGCCCAGATCTTGGGATCATATCGATGTTATCATACCACTCTAGGATAATGATATTAGAATAGGCAGTGCAGATAAATAAATTATTGCCATGAAAATGTTTGCTGACAGGGCCGCTATGACATTGGCAGGCAAGATCTTGGGATTATATTGGAGTAACTACACCGCTCCAGGTAAGATATTTAAACAATTGAGGTATCAGTGGCTATGAAAAAACATGGAGGCAAACACCCAATGAAATTCCTCTTCAGGAAAACAGTCAAAGTTGGTTTCCATCCCATTTTTTATAAGTGAAAACAAAGTCAGATCAGTACTTCAGATCAGTGGAGATTTCCTCTTACTCATTATTAGTTAATGAACTTTAGCATAAAAATTAAGGAAGATAGCCTGGAAAAACAAATTAGCAAAAAACAAAAGTCAAGGTGCATAAGTTACGGCATTAAACATTTTTACTATGACAGAAGCCGTGAGTTCTGCGCAAAAGAAAACACGACAAAAGTTGGGCGACTGAGCCAGTGCGAACTATATTATAGCTATCGCGCAGGAAGACAATGCGCATTGCAGTTAGAGTTTTAAGCCAGTGAAAGAGCAATCTGGGGAAATCACCGGCGAAAGTATCAACGCTGTAATTGGGTCTTCAAAAGTGCGCGAAAAATTCTGGAAATCGTCCCCCGAAGGAAATTTCTGAAATCAATTGAATTGAGACTAGAAAAAAAGTAGAGCTCAGAGCCATAGGAAATTGAAAGAAAAAACTTTCTAAGATTTAAAAAAAGTAGTAATTTGAATTAAAAAATATATAGAATATTAAATTATGTAATATATATGTGTGTGTTTTGACCAAAATGCCAGTACGGAGGGTTAAGGTCGGGACTGCTAAAATATTTTAAAGCGGTTATATTAAAAAAAAAAACTGGGAATTTATGCACTTTCACAATCGTATGCTATACATGATTTCACATAATAGCATTATATTCTTAGCTATACTTGTACCCACTTAGATTAATATACCGATACTTTTTGAAGATCTACATACGCATCTTTATTTTTATTTAATTTATTTATCTATTTGTCTTTTATATTTATTTAATATTAAAGGGTCTCGTCATATTTTATTTTATTTCTGATTTCATATAACACACAATAAAATGAAATTTTTACCACTAATAGGTCAAGATCTGTTTGATTTAACATAATTATTTCAATGTTGTACAATTGATATTTAATTATATTAAAAAAATTACATTTTTTAAAAAAAGTAAAAAAAAAAAATCCTTGCCTGGTATCCACCGCGCGCAAGGTTGTAGAAAAAATATTGCTTCAAAAATAACAAACAAAACTGATAATGATGTAAAATTGATGTATCTTGAACTTATACTTCAATTTCAAGCAATTAAAAATTTATTTATTTTTTTAATTTAAATTTAAATTGTAAATGTTTTAAAAAATCATTTTTTTGTTTAAAAAAGGCCAATTATTATTATTTTTCATTTTAATTGCTTGAAATTGAAGTACAAGTTCAAGATACATCAATTATACATCATTATCAGTTGTGTTTGTTATTTTTGAAGCAATATTTTTTCTACAACCTTGCGCGCAGGAGATACCAGGTGAAAAAGCTTTTCTACTTTTTTTTTAATTTAAACTTTTTTTTACATAATTAAATATGAATTGTACAACATTGAAATAATTATGCTAAATCAAGCAGATATTGACCTATTAGTGATAAAAAATGTATTTTGCAGTGTGTCATATCAAATCAGAAATAAAATAATATGTGACATGATGCAAACTTGCATCTTCGGAGGAAAAGTAAGACTCCTGAGACCCCTTAATGTAACATCTACATTCATCATTCTAAACATTTTTAATAAAATTATTTTCTTTATTAACTTTTGTTATATTCACCTATTGTCCTTCTGTAATTTTCATATCATTTTTTTCTATCTAGATTTTTAGTAATGTGCTTTGGCTTATCTTTTTCTTTCATTTCTTTTTGTTCATTATAGTTAATCATTCCAATTCTAGAGGGCAACACTGCCTATTTTTCATTTTTTTTCTTTTTCCTAGAGAAAAAAAGGGATTTTTTTTTTCATAAATTGCTTTGCCATTTTAACGCGCAAGCACACACAAATAAAATCAATAATTTTTTTACAATTAAGTATTGCATCATATTTTTGTGATATTGTATGTATTGTGGTCGTTCAATATTTTTCGGATATTGTTGCATATTTACATACTTAATGAATGTTTTCATAGTAATTAAATTATTTTGAAATATTTCAGTTTTAAGACGATTTTAGTAACATTTATTGCTCTTTTTGAAATTGTAAATATTTTGTAATGATGAAATATATCTCTATTTTTAGATATTGTGGCAGGTGACATTGCAGGCAAGTATAAATTTATATTTTAAACCAATAATTTTCTTAACAAATGTACATATAGAAAGTTTTATGTAGTGCATAAAGTTGTTCAAAATTTCTCATATAAAAAGTGAAAAAATAGGGAGAAATCATTCAAATTAACCTATTAGTAAAAAATTAAAATTCAAACATGGGTTTGTGACTTTTCAACCTCATAAACGTAGAAAAGCAAAATCAGAAATTTCGCCGGAGTATTTTGATTCAGAGACATTTGCGGGATCTGTCACCGAATATGCTTCCTTATTAATAATCACGCCAGTTAAGCTAAAAATATAGTATAAAATAGAAATTAAAAATTATCTCCTTTTTCCAAAAATAATAAAACAAAAAAAAGTATTTCCGTTTTGTTGTTGAAATCCTCAAAATCCATAAAACATATACAAAATCCATCCGAGATTCAATAAAATTAATCGACAAAATAATATCAAGATCATATAAATAAATTAATAACAAGGAGGTGTTTACCATAATGAAAAATTTTGATAAGTACTTTAGCAGCTACTGTGACCTGTTTGTTTTCCATCTTTTCATGTAGAATATCAGCTAAATAAGTTACAACATTGTTGAAAGGAAGAAATAAACTTTTCGAACTATCACAGAAATAAACGTACATTTCATACCGAACATTTTACGCGCTTACGACGCAACATATATGTTTCAAATCAAACCACAATCAGACATTCAGGGCGAAATAAACGTGAGAGTAAGATAAAGGTAGGATAAATAGAATGAAATACACAAAAATAGTATTAATTATTTTTTCAATAAATAGTAAAAAGAACTTCCAAGCAGAGCAAAATAAAAACTAGTCGTTGGGGGCCACCGTAATACTTACCCATCATGGATATGCATAATATAAAATAGGAAAATAAAACATCTTTAAACTACTTATAAAATGCATTGCAATTCAAATAAAATCGTGGCTTGATGACGTCCTAAACTTTAAAGGTTCTATTATACTAAATTGGGTAAAAGAAACATCCTTATAACTCCAAAAATAATAATCCTATTAACTAGCGGTTTATTGCATCTGATTAAGCGTCTCATTTCCTATTAAAATATATCTTTGAAGTGAAATTTGGATTAAATACAGGGTCATGAAAAATGGAAGAGTGTGGAAAAATAGGATTACAAATATCTCGGCAACTCATTATCCGATCGACTTCATGCTTTATGCAAAATTTATGTTTTTTTATTGTCTTTTATACTCACTCCTTAAAATAAACAATTTCGAAAATTTTTAGATACCTTTTATCAGAACGAATATTTTAAGAGTCCGAAAAAAATTGTTCCGGTTAATCGAGGTTACTGAAATGAAATAGACTTCTTCCCATTATTACATACTAAGTACATACCAAATTGCAAGTCTCTATCTCAATTTTTTCGGGAGATAGAGCGTTTACAGACACACAGACATCCAGACACACAGACGGACGGCAAAATTTTTTTTCTAAAAATATGTTTTTCGGAATCTCCAGTGTCTGAAACGTGTAAATCCGTCAAATTTTTTTTTTTCGATTTTCAAAACGATTACAATACTTACCCTATACTACGTATGATGGGTAAGTAATACCCTATACTACGTATGACGGTTTTCCTGCAATCAGGACCATGAAGTTTTCCATTTAAGAGTAGCAAAATCTAAGAAAACAGAAGCTGTCTATGACGGAATCCTGGCTTGAACGAAAAAAAAATCAATCTATAATTCTTTTAGTAGATATTTATGAGTGCACAAAATATACATTAATGCACATTTAATGTGAATTAGCTGTAAACCATCCTTCTTTTTAATAAAAGCTGGCTTTTTTAAGGGGTTAAAAACAAAAATACGGCAATCCTGTTACAAATTCTATTAAGTGTTTTTAAATATTTGACTTAAGTTTTTTATTGAAGCACCAACCAAAATTTTAGTACAAAATAAATATAATTGTCTGATGATTATAACTTTTCTCTAATTGGTGCATTCCGTCCAAATTTTATACGAGTATATAATATTATTTTCAGAGTGGACTTTTTTTTTAATTGAATCCCCCCCACCCGTTCCCCTAAAATTTAGTACAAAATAAATATAATTGTCTGATGATTATAACTTTGTTGTAATTGATGCATTCCGTCCGAATTTTAGACTAGTATACAATATTATTTTCAGAGGGGACTTTTTTTTTAATTGAATCCCCCCCCCGTTCCCTAAAATTTAGTATAAAATAATTATAGATAACGTGCATGTGACGTCACACACCCACAAAAAGACTTACTTTTCAATTGGGTGTATGCAGAAAGTATCAATTCTTGCAGAGCTAGTAATTTACAATGTAAGTGACCTACATATAATATGGTATATTATAGCTAGGGGAAAAATACAAGCATTTTAGCAAATCTTCGAGCAATTTAGCATGAAGTTTTGCCTACGTTAAGTTGTGTAGACAAGTAACAAGCCAGTTTGTTGGCAAACATGCACATTATCTCTAAAACTCGACAAATTAAAATGGTTATAAATGGTTCCTTATTTTATGTAGCCTCATAATTTTTGTTCAGGTAAACATAATCCTTATAAATATGAATTATCAGCCTTCTTCCCTCCCCCCCCCCCCCGCCAAAAAAAAGTATAAAATAAATATTAAATGGGATCGACACATTAAACAGCTATAACATGGATTCTGATGCAGCCTATTCAAAGTTTTTACAAGTATATATAATTATTATAGTCGTTAATATCTATCTCAAATATTCATGAGTTATAACGTTTTCTAATGGTAAAAGGACTGTGTAGACACCTGTATATTTAAGTGTAGTAATTCAAAGATTATGGGAGGAGCTCAAGTAGCCTATTTAAAATAAATTAAACAATCAGGATTATCAGTAATTAATAAAACATTTGAAAATAATTGTTTTAAACTAATTGTAAGATGGGGGTGAAAACAATGCAATATTTATTTATCGCTCTTCTCTCTGAATACAAATCATCAACTCTGATTCTTCAAAGGGCTTTCATAATTTTTTCACTTTTATACATATTTTCAAGTATGATTTTCAAAGGATTATCTTTATTTTTCTCTCAATCAAAGGTTAGCAAGCAACAGTATGCAAGTCAAGATTACAAATAGCTATCATATTTTTTTTTTAAGTGTAATGTTTGCTTTTCCCCTTGCACCTTCAACTATTAACTCTTAATAACCACCATTGTGTCCCAGGAAATAAAAATTCTTATAAAAATTCTGTTAATCTTCCGTAATTGGATTTACTTCCAATATTGTGATCATGGAATGCCCTTAAAATAAAAAGGTAATTCTATATTATAAAGCAAAAACATATCCGTGAGTACCGCTGATATCATATTGACGGTGGCAACAACCAGAAAATTTCGCATTTACTGTAATCTTTTAACTTCTAAAATTATTATTTCTCTAAGTATGTCCTATTGCTATTTTTGTAGTAAGATAACTCATCTAAAATTACATCTATATTATATCAAATAAGCCAGGTAGAAGAAACAGTGCAGCACGGCAGCACCACTGCAAATTGTTTTCATGCCTAGCAGACCAATCTACCAGCATTAAAAAAATTCTGGGCTAAGAAAAATTGCTAAAATTAAATTTTTGTCTCTAGACGTATTGTATTTTCACCTTAAATTTTCTTTGTAAATGCAAATGTTGTTTATTTTATGACCAACTATAATTTCTTATGATACTTAGCTTGTTCCAGCCTTCTTGGGTCACAGGTAAATTTTGGTTTGCCGCAGATTAAAACAGAAAATTCTGCTACTGGACACGTAAGTATCACTCATCTGAAATATTTATCCCCTTTGAAGTTTTTGCTCCATCTGTCCTTTCCCCTTTAATGGGTGGGGGGATTTCTAAACTTGCAAGAGGAAAGCAAAAATTCATACTTTCATAACTTATTCCTGATAAGTCCATATATGAAGCGATTAGATCATAGAATTATCAATGTTGAAACACGAATTAAGGAGATTGTAGTACATATAAGTGTAGAAAAAAAGATAATAATAAAAATATACATAATCTTAAAATAAAACTTGTTTAAATAAATATTAATGTCTTTATTCTCATGTCTCATTACTCAGAACTTATGTTATTTATTAAATTCAAACTCAATAAAATTTCTCTAAAATTATTTAAATACCACTTAAAAATATGCAGTTTATAATTTAACTGCTCCTCTGTGTACCGAGAAATATTTTATACATAAAAGCCAATTTTGGCCATAAAAGGTCGGTTAAACCAATAAAAACTTCTGGCTTGCCTTTTTTTTTAAACCCTGATTTGGAATTTATACTCTTTTATTTATGAAGTTTTAATCACCATCTTTTAATTAGCTGAAACCTTAAGTCAAGCGTAGGAAGTACCTGACACCTCCTAGACATTAAAAGTTACTTCTTTAAGTTAATAAAATGGTGAAGTTTTGTTACAGTAAGCTGAATGTGTTGGAAAGTTTTATAGTCTATGCTTGACACATGATCTTTTGTTCATGTTTGCTGTTAAATTTACGGTGATAAAAAAAAAATAGTGAAAATTTTGTTAATCCTTATCATAAATCCCCTTCCTAAATTAAACTGGGTTTTTTTTCTAGAAAAACGGGAACTTGTAAACAGGATTTTACAGCAACTAAGTATTAAAAAATTATAAGCAAGCATCTTACAAAATAAGAAAAAATGCAAATTGAAAATTGATTAGAAAAGAAAAATTAATCCACTGCACTTTCTTTGTTACAAATATAGGTAGAATTATTAAAGATCAATAAATATTAAAGTTTAATAAATAGTAAAGATCATTTTAAAATGAACTGCCATTTTAGGACTTGTATCTAGATAAAATTACTTCAAAATAGGGTTGTTTTATTGTAGGTTCAACACTTAGTAAGAATGTGACCATTTAAATTTTTTCTCAATATTTCAGAAAAAAGAGTAACAAAAACTGATGCTTTTAGATTAAAAAGCACTGTTTTGAGTTTTTCAAATACATAGGTATCCTTCTTAGGAATATAAAGTTAAACCTAAGAAAAAATACATACTTCTTAATCAAAAAAGAATAATTGATTAAATACATAATGAAACATATAGGTAATACTCATGAAAGATAATTTAAAAAATTGACAGGTTTGATATCAACTTTTCAATAAATAAAAAAATAATAGAGCAGCTTTCTAATTCTTTGCTTAAACTAAATGACGAGAAACAACAAAGCTTCTTTTAGTTCAGCCACACTCAATCATTTTTTTTCTTGCAAGCCACAAAAACATGTTTATTACTTTAGTTGGTCTGCAATACAGTGTATGTATATTATAATGTGAAAAGAAAGGTACTAAAATAGTAAGATAACAAAATTATTATAAACATTCGATACCTTTAAAACTTAGTAAACTCCAAAGATAAAATAGTATCAAGAGATTTTATTTTATAAATCAAATTTCTGCTCTGCTGAATGTAAAACATTATCTTTTTAAATAGTACAGTGAAAATTTAATAAATTTTAAATAATATTTGATTAGTGTTGAAGATTAAAAATGTATAATACCATTGCAACATAAATAGGATTACTTGCAAAAATGAATTTTGACTAAAGCAATTGCATGGCTGATTTAATTTTTTTGTCAACTACGGATATCAAAACCTTTGTAACATTATTATAGCACTAGCTGGCTTCGCCCGCCAGCGGGCCCCTAATTGTAAAATCTCGAAAAGCTATCGATGTCGAGTCGAATGAGCCATACCCCGTCGTGATGTGACCCATAGAACCCGAGTTGGCTGAAAAATCCTTTAATTACAACTTCCACCACAAGGAGGCGCAATCGGTTCTGTACGAACATGACCGAAATCTGTAAAGCTATCGAAATCCAGTCGAAAGAGCCAAACCCCGTCGTAATCGGGCCCATAGAACCCGATTTCCGGAAGCGCACCCTGGTGGTGAAACTTGGAACTAAAATATGTAAGCACTATCGATATCGAGTCGAATGAGTCAAACCAGGTCGCGATGGGACCCATACGAAGGGAGATATTTTGAAAAAAAAATAGAAAATTTCTTAGCTTTTTTTTTTCCCCCTATGCAAAAGTGACAATTATTTAAAAAGTATTAAAACTTTAAAAAATAAATGTTCCTGTGTTGACTTTCTGGTTCATTTGACTGTGATAGAACATGAAGTTGATTGTTTACATATCGTATAATCTCTGATCCATCGAATAGAAATATTGTATAACTCAAATGGCAATGTTTCTCTCCGACGAAATGAAAAAAGGATGCGTTTTAAAAAAAAACAAATTTCACCTCAGGTAGGAGTTGATACTTGTGGAATAAGACAGCTATATAGTAATAAAAAGCTGCTCACCGGGCCCTCGGGTCGAATCAACAACAACAACAACAAAAAAACAAATTTAAATATATCGCGCCTCCACACAAACACAAAATCATAAATCGGGAGTTAAACAAACTATATAGAATCAGATATATAAAAAACAGAAGAAAAAAAAATTGATATCTTTTGGAGCTTTCGAAAAAAGTAAATTGAGGAAGTAATTGAAGTGGAATAGGCTGCTTCAGAATACAAATATCCTAGTAGAATAGAATTTTAACTATGAAAATATAATTATTTCTCAAAATAAATCATATATTCGGAAAGCCCATTCAATTTTGTACGCAAAATGAACAACGATGTTTGATTTAAGATCGTTAATAAATAAGATAATTACTTCCAAAGCAAAGTCACTTATTACACTTTGATTAATCTGTGCTTGCGCCGAAAAACGCTTATGTCTAGAAACGGGTTTCATAAAATAATTTTTTTGAAATTGATAATACTCGAATTTTTTTAACTGAAAGGCGTCTATCTAGAGCTGAATGTATGCATTTTTAGCTTCTTCTCTCGGAATTTGTGTACTTCGATAAAAAATTGCTGCGGCGGGGGGGTTTACATTGGTAAATTAGAGGAAATCGTGAAAGTGAGGTACGGGAACGACCGGTTTCTAAAGGGTTAATGTACATATTTTTTAAAACTTAAATATATGTTTCGAAGAATAAGAACGTGGCTATGATCTGGTGTATTTTATTTGTCTCTATTCCCATTTTCCGAGTCGATGCGGATTTTTAAACATGGGCCGAAAAACGAAAATTCACGCGAGTGAGTTTCGGAAACCATTTTTTTAGAAGAATTAAAAAACGAATTTTTCGAAACTGATACCTGATTTTAAAAGGAAAAAGAACGTAGATTAGGCTCGGTACTTTTATTTTTTCTTATCTTGTTTAGAAGCCCAGAATTGAATTTTTAAAGATTGCAGAAATCGCTGAAAAACCGAAAGAGACTTACGGAAAAAAACGTTTTCGAAAGGGTTAACTGAAATATTTTTTAAAACTAAAGGTTTTGCAGTAATTTCGAAAGGAGGGAAATGTACTTGGGTGTGTTTGTTTGATTTTTCGTTCTGTCAGAGAGCCGATGCGCGATTTTAAAAATCGCAGAGAATCGGAATTTGCAAAAGTGAGTCTGCGCGCGAATTTTTTTCGAAGGGTTAATATTTGTATTTTTCAAAAACGATCGCAGATTTCGAAAGGATAAAAAATGTAGATCTCGTCTGGTATTTTTAGTTTTCCCTGACTCGTTTGGAACCGCCGCAGCGAATTTTTCAAAATAGTCGAAATTGCCGAAATCGCGAAACGGTGTACGGAAAATATACGTTTTTGAAGGGTTAACTGACGTATTTTTTTTAATGGAAGGTGTTATTGGAGAGGACAGAGACCGGTCTTTTATTTGGTGAAATCCGTTTATCCGAATCTTTCTTAGTCCGGCGGATGCGAGGTTCGGACGAAGGGAGAAAATCAAAAACACGAATTCGACCCGTTTTGATTATTTTTTTTGAAAGGGTTAATATCGAAATTTTTTCGAACCGACCGGATCGTTAGAGACGTAAAAGTACGTACGGGAAAAAAGAACTCAAATCAATAAGCTCTATCAATGTCGAGTCGAATGAGCCATACCCCGTCCCGATCCGGCTCATAGAACCAGAGATAGGAAAGCGCCAACTGGTGGTGAAACTCAGAGCTAAAATCGGTAAGCTCTATTGATGTTGAGTCGAATGAGCCAAACCGCATCATGATGTGACCCATAGAACCCGAATTTGCTGCAAAATCCTTTAGTTACACCTTCCAACGTTAGGGGGCACAATCTGTTCTATACGAACATAACTGAAATCGTGAAGGCTATCGATGTCGAGTCTAATGAGCCATACCACGTTGTGATCCAGCTCATCGAACCAGGTATAGGAAAGCACCTCTGGTGGTGAGAATCCGAACTAAAATCAGTAAGCTCTATCGATGTCGAGTGGAAAGAGCCATACCCCATTGTGATCTAGCCCATAGAAACAGAGACAGGAAAGCACCCCTTGGTGGTGAAACTCAGAACTAAAATCGGTATGCTCTATTGATGTCGAGTCGAATGAGCCAAACCGTGTCGTGATGTGACCCATAGAACCTGAGTTAGCTGCAAAATCCTTTAGTTACACCTTCCACCGCCAGGGGGCACAATCTGTTCTATACGAACATAACTGAAATCATTAAAGTTATCGATGTCGAGTCGAATGAGCCATACCCGTCGTGATCCAGCCCATAGAACCAGAGATAGCAAAGCGCCCCCTGGTGGTGAAAATCCAAACTAAAATCGGTAAGCTCTATCGACGTCGAGTGGAAAGAGCATTGCCCGTCGTGATCCAGCCCATAGAAACAGAGATAGCAAAGCGCCCCCTGGTGATAAGAGAAAGTTGATGTAGAATAAATGCAATATTTAATAAAAAGTCGTTCCCCCTCCCCTCCTTTCATCTCGCCATTCCCGCAAAAATATTACAAATATACAAATGTTCCTTAATTACATCTAATGTCCCGATCCGATAACGGGCGAAGCCCGCTTTTCCCTAACATAATACCTGGCCAACACTCTAATAGAAAAACTTTAATTACCCATAATGCAGTTTAAACGTCTTAGCTCAGATTCTTCGGTTATAAGTAGGCTTTTAATTTATTATTTTAATCTGTGGATAGAGTCGCCTTTATGTCTGGCATTGAAATTACATGTTTAAAAGACTATGAAAACGATGGGATTAATTAAAATTTGGGGGTTTTCCATTCAGTTCTTTTTGTTTTACTAATCTTTTCTGTCCACTTTCCCATATATTGTGAATTTGATAAGAAATCTTAATGAAAACATACATATTGCATTTTACTGAATGTTTTGATAGTGCTAGGCATATCATTTCAAAGCTTAGGCCTAATTCAATGAAGCGAAAATTTTGAGTATTTATTGTTATTTACTATCTTTTTTTCCTGTTAATGTTTTCGACTACATTTTTAGTCCCCAAGAACGGTGAACTGATACTATGTGATAAATTGTAGAACTGAATGAAAAATACTGTTTCGTCACAAAATCGCAATAAAAGCATATTTTATCAAAGAATCGCTGGCAAACGCGAATTTCGTCAAAGGATCGCGAGAAAAACACAAATTTTGTCAAAGGATCGCGAGAAAAACACGAATTTTGTCAAAGGATCGCTGAAAAAACATGAATCTCGTCAAAAGGCAGCATAGAAAACGCGAATATTGTCAAAGGACCGTTAAAAAAGCAAATTCCGTCAAAGGATCACAGGAAAAACGTGAATTTCGTCAAAGGATCGCTGAAAAAACGCGAATTACGTCGTAGGATCACTGAAAAAACATGAATCTCGACAAAAAGATGCGGAAAAAACATGAATTTCGTTAAAGGATAAGAAAAAAGCAAATTTCGTCAAATGATCACAGGAAAAACTGGAATTTCGCCAAAGGATCGCAGAAAAAAGGCGAATTTCGTCAAAGGATTGTGAAAAAAATGCTGATTTTGTGAAAGGTTTGCAGAAAAAAATATTTCGTGAAAGGGTCGCGGAAAAAATGCAACTGTCTTTATTAAAAACAGCACACACACAAACATCTATACAAACCTCAATACAAACAAGCATATTCTGTCTTCCTGCCCGAGGAAAGCACCGTAATTGTAACATCTAGGCTGGATTTTTAAATTTCAATTTAGATTTTTTAAAAATTAAAACGTGCATATGGAATTTCGGATTCGAGGCTATTTCATGCTCTCAGCCAATCCGCGGCAACGAAGCAGCTAGCCAATGACAGCAGGTGTGACTATGGGATGATCCAGGATCCAGCGACGGCAGTTTATGTTCATAGTTTAAGGCGGCTAGCCACAAATTTCATTGTTTTGTTTATGTTTGAGTTTTATTTTAAATGTATATATTTTTGGCTAATTGAGGTTCACGTAAGTTAGTTTCGATTGTATTCATTCTTTGTATGCGTAGTTGCCCCCATATATTATGTGTTTGGTAAGAATATATCTTGCACTTTACTGAATGTTTTCATAGCGCTAGACATATTAGCTCATGTTCTTAAATGAAACAAACTGTTTTCAATAACAAATCTTAATGAATCAAATTAATCTTACACTTTACTATAAAATGTGCAGTTCTACAATTTATCGCATGTTACAACGTTCTCGGGAACTAAAAATGTAGTCCAAAAACAGTAACAGAAAGAAAGATTGTAAATAACAATAAATAAATAATCATAAATTTCGCAATATTGAATTAACAAACTCATATATATGATATAACTTTAAACTGATGCTAGACACATCAGCTCATGTTCTTAAATGAAACAAACTGTTTTCAATAACAAATCTTAATGAATCAAATTAATCTTACACGCTACTATAAAATGTACAGTTCTACAATTTATCGCATGTTGCAACTTTCTCGGGAACTAAAATTGTAGTCCAAAAACAGTAACAGAAAGAAAGATTCTAAATAACAATAAATAAATAATCATAAATTTCGCATCATGGAATTAACAAACTCATATATAACATATATCTTTAAACTGATATGCCACATCAACTGTTGTCAAAATCAATATAATGTAAATAATTCTTAAACATTATGAGTTTGTTAAGAAATGAAAACATTCAGTGAAGTGTAGGATGTATTTTATCATCAAAACAATTTAATTTGTAAATATGAGGTTTTTTTAAAAAAAACACGGTTTTTTTACATATTATGAGTTTTATCAGAAAGTTAAACATTAAGTAAATATGAAGGATTTACGGAGCTCTTTCTATCAAAAATTCAATAACATCGCCCAAAAACCCTCAACAAAAATTAATTATAAAGAGGGCGATGACAACATAAATTTTATACCATAATGCATGTCCGTTCTTGGGCGATTCTTATAAAACTCAAAATTTGTCACAAAATGGTGATTTTTTTTACTTCATGCTTACAAATCAAAATGGTTTATAATTATTTTTTTTTAAAACCCGGCCAGGAATAACATTGATTTTACATTTTTAAAGACTTATTCTTTATAATTATTTTGAGACAGCTCTGCAAATCATTCATATTTACTTAATGTTTTACTTTCTGATGAAACTCATGTGAGAAAACGGTGATTTTTTTTTTACCTCATACTTACAAATCAAATTGTTTTGATGAAAAAAATACATCCTACACTTCACTGAATGTTTTCAATTCTTAGCAAACTCATAATATTTAAGAAATATTTACATTATATTGATTCCGACAACAGTTGATGAGGCATATCAGTTTAAAGTTATATCATACAAATATGTGTTTGTTAATTTACAATCTTTCTGTTACTGTTTTTGACTACATTTTTAGTTCCCGAGAACGTTGTAACATGCGATAAATTGTAGAACAGTACATTTTATAGTAAAGTGTAAGATTAATTTAATTCATTAACATTTGTTATTGAAAACAGTTTGTTTCATTTAAGAACATGATCTGATATGTAAACGATATGAAAACATTCAGTAAAGTGCAAGTTATATTCTTACCAAACACATAATATATAGGGGCAACTACGTATACGAAGAATGAATACAATCACTTTATATTGATTTCGACAACAATTGATGAGGCATATCAGTTTAAAGTTATATCTTATATATGTGTTTGTTAATTTACAATCTTTCTGTTACTGTTTTTGACTATATTTTTAGTTCCCGAGAACGTTGTAACATGCGATAAATTGTAGAACTGTACATTTTATAGTAAAGTATAAGATTAGTTTAATTCATTAAGATTTGTTATTGAAAACAGTTTGTTTCATTTAAGAACATGAGCTGATATGTGAACGCTATGAAAACATTCAGTAAAGTGCAAGTTATATTCTTACCAAACACATAATATATGGGAGCAACTACGCATACGAAGAATGAATACAATCGAAACTAACTTACGTGAACCTCAATTAGCCAAAAATATATCACTTTTCTTTAAAATAAATCTCAAACATAAAAAAAAACAATGGAATTTGTGACAAGCCGCGTAAGCTGAACATGAACTACCGTCTCTAGATCCTGGATCATCCCATATTCACACCTGCTCTGATTGCCTGGCTGCTTCGTTGCCGCGGATGGCGTTGCCGAGGCTATTTCATGCAGAGAGCATGAAATAGCCTCGAACCAAAATTCCATATGCTCGTTTTATTTTTTTAAATCTAAATTGAAATTTAAAAATCCGGCTGCGAGGTGCACTTTCCGGTGACAGCATCTACACATGACAAAAATTTCAGAGTCCTAGGTGTTATAATTGCGGTGCTATCCGCGGTCAGGCAGGCAGACATCGCTTGTTTTATATATATAGAGATTATAATAGTGTGTTAATATTGTAGAATTAATACTTGCATTTTAATATTATTTGACATATATTTTTTAACTCATACAAAAAAATGGTCTAATTAAAAACTTCTCAAATGTTTAGTATTCAGATTTAGTTAGATTATGAGAAAGCATAAAACAGTGAGTAATTTTGAAATCCATCTATATAATAAAACCGTAAGTCATGTGACTGTCATCAACAGTTCCGGGATGTCCGTTTCACTTTTTCATATGCCAGGCGGCCATTTTTATTCAAAATTATTTTTGCAAATAAAACTGCATAAAAATTATATTTTTAGAAAGATCGTTCAAAATAAATTAATATTTGAGAGATGACTTACGTTCAATTATGTATACATTCTGCAATAACTTCAGTTTAAATTAGGTTCGCAGTTAAAATTCTCTATATATGAAAGTAAACAAAGAAAAAAGATTCATTCGTTGTGAATGTTTAAAATATTAAACCATGAATTTTTGGATCGCTGCCTGGCGTAAAAAAAAATAATCCGCACCAGTGAGACAGTCAAAGTTTACCTTAATTCTGTTCCATACAACTCAACTTCCGGATCTTTTTTGACGTAAGTTGAACTCATGTAATAATATTTAATGGATCAAATTTCGAAAATAATTGTCAGCTTTTATTTTTTGCGCGTGCAAATTAGAAAGGATACTTTAATTTGAAATCAAATGTTTTGATTTATGATAATTATTATTTTTCTATTTTCTATTTTAAATGAAAAATGTGAACGTCATGTATTTTAAATTGAAACAGCTGTCACGGACGCACCGGGGCTGGCGCGATTTTTGTTTTGCGCCAAATATGTTTAAGAATCTCCGCATTAGCGAACATATTGCAAGTGATAAGCAAACGGACATGAAGCATAAATTCTTAAGTGGGTTAAGCGGTTTTTGTCAAGAAAGATGAAATACATAACAACAAAAAATATGCGAAATGCTACCGCGATCGCAAAAGTTCTTGATTTATCTATTAGATTTTTCCAGTTATGCGAGGGATTAAGGAAAAAAATAAATTATGAATAAAAATAATTTGTTACAATGCTTAACATACATTTAAGGGCGACCAAACTGGTCACCAGTGGCGGCTAGTCCATTAATAATACAGATTGAAATTACATTTATTATTCGGATGGATGCAAGCACTGCAAGTTTAAATGTAAGCAGGAATGTGTGTTAAGTCGCCGTTGTGCGTTATTAACACATTAAGAAATAATACAGGAGTTTAGAATTATCATCAAAAGTTAGATAAATGGACAGAAAGAATTCAAAGCTTACCAAACCTGAAATTTCTTTATGCATTAATACAGCCCAAGTTCAAAGGAAGTTAGGCTAGCAAGCGTGCACTTGTAAAGAAGAATAAGAAATTACACTTCCTGCTTTCAAAAGTAACACCAGCTGGCCAATTAATTAAGAAAACGAATTAAAATAAAATAAATATCCACAATTGTATTGCATGTGTTGACAGGATTAGTCATTATTGTTTATTCCTCTTCCGTCTGACATTAACGTAAGAATATCATAAAGGATATAATTTAGTAATCTCGTTGAATTATTTTTCTTTCAATTATATATCTTTAAAATAACTGGAAATAATGTAAAATGCATCAAACATAATAAAATCTCTAATCTTTCTTATTGAAAATAAGATTAAAGAAATGAGATTTTGTTTTAAAAAAAATTCATCTTATTTCCTATACAAAATATCAAAGTTTTTAAATCTTTTTAACGCCAATGTCGTGCGAGCAACGCTCCTTAGACTGTAAAGGTCGCTTCTGTAAGCCTATAGATTCTATGCCCATGACCTCTGCTAAAAAAAGTAGATTATTCCCACGGATGCACAGTTGCAATATTTTGTAAAGAGCCGATAGTAGTTCTAACCTTACCTTGCGATAGTTGCATGCTAAAAGAGGAGCGAAGATTTCCGAAAATTTTAGAAATTATGCTGAAGTGGCGAAAGTCATGGAATGGCAATATGCAAATCTCCAGATGGCAGCATCATTGCGTAGGAAATGTATAAATGGTCAGTGCACTGTCGGGGTTTTCATTTGCACTCAAGGGATTCATATGAAAGGTTTGTGACGTGATTATGCCCGCACTACTGGAATTAACAGACTTTGAACGCGGAATGCTAGTTGAGCTAGACGCATGGGGCATTCAATTTCGGAAATTGTTAGGGAATTCAACATTCCTCGATCCACAGTGTCAAGAGTGTGTCGAGAATATCTAATTTCAAGAATTACCTCCCACCATGGAGAACGCAGTGGCCGCTTGTGACTACTTAATGACCACCATCGATATATGCGTAGAGTAGTCAGTGTTAACAGACAAGCAACACTGCGTCAAATAACAGCAACAATCAACGTAGGGTGTACGACAGATGTGTCCGTGAGGACCGTTGAGTGAAATTTCGCGTTTTTAGGATATGGCAGTAGAAGACCGACTCCAGTGCCTTTACTAACAACACGTCATCGTCTTCAGTGCCTCTACTGGGTTCATGAACATATCGGTTGGATCCTAGAGGCCTGGGAAAAGGTTTCTTGGTCAGATGAGCCACGATTCTAACTGGTAAGATCTGATGGTAGTTTTCGAGTATGGCGCAAATCCCACGAGGACATGGACCCAAGTTGTCAACAAGGCACTGTGCAAGCTGATGGTGACTCCATAATTTGTGTGGGCTGTTTTTACATGACACGGACTGCGTCCTCTGGTCATATTCAACCAATCATTGACTAGAAATGGTTATGTTCAGCTACTTGAAGGCCATTTGAAGCCATTTAGGGACTTTATGTAACCAAACATCAATGGAATTTTCCAGGATGAAAAAGCTCCATGTCACCGGGCCAAAATCGTTCGTGATTGTTTTGAGAAACATTCTGGACAATTCCAGCGAATGATTTGGCCATCTAGATCGCCAGACATTAATCCCATGGAACATGATCGACTGCAACACTTTCACAATTATGGGCAGCTGTGCTGGCTGTATGGCTAAATATTTCTTTAGAGAACTTCCAACAACATGTTGAGTCAATAGCATGTCGAGTTGCTGCACTATGCCAGACAAAAAGAGGTCCCACAGGATATTAGGAGGTAGCCCATGACTTTTGGCACTTCAGTGTATAAGTTAAAAAGTTCTCTAAATAGAAAATAGGTTCTTAAATGGAAGTTTTAATTTGTACAAAATACCTCAGAGTCCGAATACGGGAGATATATACGTTATTTAGAAAAAACGGATAAAAAGAAATTTTCTAAATACAGTTGTATTAAGAATAACAAAAGTATAACACTACATTAAGAATAACAAAAGAAAAATCTGTATGACAGATTATAAAAGATAAGAAGAAAAATCATTATTTAATAAATCAAATTTATACTTAAAATATAAATTAAAATACAAAATATTATTTTAGAAAGATATTATTTAATTTATTTTATTTTATTTTATTCATTCATTGATTCATAAAAAAGTAATAATTAAAAAAGGATAAATATGTATGGAGCTTTTTAAATGTAAAATTAAAATAATAAGTAATTAAAATTTATATTTAAAGATAAATAATAATATAATTAAAATATTAAGTAATTAAAATTTATATTTAAAGATAAATAATAATATAATTAAAATATTAAGTTAAAATAATTAAACTAATGGTAATTTGTATATCGATTTTTTTTAACATAATAATATAATAATAAATAAATAAAATGTATGATTAAAGATTGAAAAAATAATTAGGGGAGACCGGGGCACATTGGTACATAGGGTACATTGGTACAAGGTAGATATTTTTAGTTGATTTATTTAAAAGTTTTTTAATTTCTCTCCTAAAAGTTGGCAACACTGAAGACTTTCTTCAGGTGAAAGTTTGCTGGGATTGGGTTTGCAGTTTCTTGGAAAAGGTAACTTTAACTGTTTTACTATAATTATGTAATCTTTTGGAAGTCTACTTGTAACATTATAATCAGAATTCCATTTAATCTATCAATTTGACTATAATAGCACATTATAACGTATGTTAATGACATTTATTTTCGCACTGTCTTGAACTACAATGTAAACAACAAACGTCAGCGATGACACTTTTTTTCAAAAATCTGTTACTGGGGTAGTTTGGTACAGTCCTATTGGGGCACATTGGTACATGTACCAATGTGCCCCATAATAGACTGTAAACTGGTATAACATTCTTTTTCAAAGTATTTCTTTTAGTTAAAGCCAGTTTACTGTAATTTCTGTATTGTTGCAGTATATTTACTAGGCACAGTTCAATAAGTGTATACATCTCCTTTGCTTTATCAACTTATCTCACCCAAAATATATGAGTCTGGTAGATCCAATATCTCAGTTAGTGAATATATGTTAGTAAAATTTGCTGTAAAGATGAGATTTATTTATTATGTTGGCCAGATTGAAGTTAAGAATACAGAATCTGAGTTTTCCGTAAAGTGTTCAAGAAAGAAAACTGACTGCTCAAAATTTTATTTCCCTGAACAGGTTGATAGTAGCATTATTGATATTTCAGATGTATGTTTTATCCTTCCACAGCCTACATTTTACGGTGGTACTGCTAGAGCTGCAACATTATAATCTTTTCCTGTTGAGTTAAGTGACTATAATGTCCACTAATTGTATAAAAATTCTACTATTATTTTTCCTATATTTTGTCTTGTGTTTTCTATACATTGATGCAGTTTCAAATTAATATTCATGTATTTTTAAGTTCTTTTCCATTTTTGTATCCCAATTACTGTTACTAATAAAAGTGTTAAGTTCCCTATGTATATTTCTTGTAAGTGTACCAAAGTACCCCATCCTTATACCAATCTACCCCACCATGGGGTAGATTGGTACAAAAATTATTATTTCCTAAACTACATGTTACTGATTTTAATACAGCAAAATTTTTCAAAATGTTTCATCACATTGCAACATTAGAAAACACTCTTCAATTATATGGTTTAAAATTTTGAAAAATCTCGATACTCATCACAAAAAAGACAATTTTATCCAAAATGTACCAATGTGACTCGGTCTCTCCTATGATTAATTAAAATATTTAATTAATGTTTAAAAAATTAGATGTTAAAAAAGTATTTAAAAATAATTAAATGTTAATAAGAATTATCTGATGTACTAAACAAGGAATTTAAAAAATTAGTAATATAAGCTTAACTCATTAAAAAATCGAACACGATCAAATCGAATTCATTTTTTTTGACAAAAACCTATTAAGTATTGAAATGCGAAAATCACTCATCAGACTTCTTAAGTATGTACTCAGGAATGTCATCCTAGGAGGTTTCACCGTAGAGCGTTCACAGCAGCTCAATCCTGAGAAATTCCTTAAAGTCTCTTCCTCAGGAAACCATGATCCTGTCATTTTAGTATCAGGAGGTATTTCGAATTGTTCGGAGCTTTTGGGGAGTATTCAGGAGGTTTTGCGCTATATGGGTTATGGTTTCTGTCTTTTTGGACCATCAAAAAAGATAATGGGTGATGTTTATTAAATTTTGAAAGCCATTGTAGCTCACAAGGGATTCGAACTTTCAATAAAATTAAATTTTATGAGTGTTGGATTCATATAATATTTATTTAAAATGATAATTTCAAATAATCTACATATTATTCAAACATATGCTGATGAAATGAAAAGGCATTCCTAATTTTGTCTTTGGTCTAGAGTCTATGTGTAATAAACATGAATATTATACAATGTTGAAAAGTCACATTCCTTTAAAGTATAATCATTACACACAGTCGTTTTTAATAGACAACTTCCATGTTTAAAATGACCTTAATGTGAAAGAGGATATAATTTTTTATATTTATGCATGCGAATTTTCCCAATGCATTTTTTATTCAAGTTATTTATTTATTTTAGATGTAGAGTCTGGTAAACTGGGATCGGCCGTAGCTCGAACTGTAAACCTTGTAAACGACAAGAAATAATGTACTCCCGAATGGATAAATATTTTGAATTGTAAATTTCTACAAAATAAACATATTTTATTTCTTTAAAAGTGAACTAATTTCTCTGTACAAGTCTTTATATACTCTACACAAAATACCAGGTTGAAATTGTAAGATCATTGTGCAAGAAACAATCATGATATCTTCGTTACCATGTGAAACTATTCAGTGTTGAAATAGATATTTTTCAGGAGAGCAAAAGAAAAACTATTTCAATTGCGTTCGAAATTCGATGAGAGATATATGTTTACGTCAGTTTAAGAGTCCGATGGATCGCATTTCGAAGCATTTATTTACAGCAGGTCTATCATACATAAAAATAAGAAACACAGTAATTATAAGAGCCGTAGTGGCGGTATAAGATGGTATACGCCATATACCTTCTGATTTTTTTAAACAAATTCCGTATATCCTGCGTTTCTCAAATAAAACTATTGCGTACATTCTCCGGCATGTACTCTCTGACTAAAGCGTATAACTTCTGGGTATTTTTACGACTGCAACACAGGTAAGAATCAAAGGGAAAATATATACTCCTATTTATAAAAGTTACAGAAAAATCGATAAGAGCCACTAAGACTTTTTAATAATACAGCTAATATAAATTAGTAATAAGACAATCAATCAACTTTATTTAAAATGAAGTAATGAAACTGAAAACTGAATGATGTAATGTGCGATTACATCATTCTAACAAAAGTTGAATTCCAGCATGTTATGTTTTTCCTTTGGTTTTTTGTATACTGTTGAGCATGTTTATCAAGCAGCGTTTATGGGAAAATGTACACCTTTCTAGTGAAATGTTATCATTCTTGGAGGATACTGCACATGCATCACAAGTTGAAGAACGTTTTATATTTTTTTTTTGTTTCTTTGTGTTCATGCTTAAATTTTGTCAAGTATTTCGACATTGTTGCAAGTGAACATTCGTCTGTTCAACGCTGCGTCGTGTGTTCTTTCAATAATTGATATATTTTTGTGTTATTTAATTTAAAAATACTGTTCAAAGTGCACGGCTTATGTGTATCGATAATAAAATATACATTTTTGTTTTATAAGATTCTTTTATTTCTTTCTGTTCATATTGCTTTTCATTATTTTAAAATTTCACAGTAAAAAAATACAAATGTTTCTTAATCTAGGAAAATATAATATAGAAACGAACGAAAATATGAAATAGCCTCTTCCAAGTTACCCATAAATCCGAAAATAGTTCTTTATCTTTATAAACCTAGAAACCAATATATGTTCAGGATTTAAAGAAGCATTTATAAAAACAAAATTTCTTTTGCTGCCACTGATTTTCAGAAGTAGTTTTTATAGTGTATTAATCAGTTTTTTCATTCCAGAATATAGTCTTTTTGGATGCTGTCAATTCTCAAGTACACATTTTTATGTTCAACAAATGTGTTTCACAGACATATATCATAAACTGAAAACATTAACTTAAATTTATATTATTTTGTTACTCTTGCAGGTATAAATTCAATTACGCAGCTGAAAATTTTTAATTAAGAATTAATAGCTTCCTCAAAACCTATATTACGGCTCGAAAAAATTGATTAATACAATATAACTACTTGGAAACTTTTCGTAAATCAGTGGCAGCAAAAAAACTTTATTTTTATCACTGATTCTTTAAATCTTGAAAATATATTCGTTTCTGAACTTTGAAATGATAAAGAACGCTTTTCTGGATCATGAATATCTTGGAAAAGGTTATTGTATATCTTCAGTCGTCGTTACTTTATATTTTTGTAGATTAAGAAATATTTGCTTTTTCTATAGTGTACATGCATGTATGTTTGGAATATTTTATGTTGAAGCAGATAAATTTAACTTTTAGTTTGCAAGCAAGCACGTCATTGGTAAGTAAATTGAAGAAAAGATTCTTCGCAAACCTCTTTAGGAAAGATTCAAAATATAATAGTGTTTTAATGACAAAATTAAACTATGATTCTATAATTGAAAATGTAAAGCGAATAAATTTTCCAAGAAGAAAGAATCACTCGAGATTATCGAATAATTCAAAGGTATGATGTGTTGATTGTACAAGGCGGTGAAAACCTCATTGAGCCGTGTCAAATGTGCGAAGTGAGAAAAATTTGTCCATGCCGAAGAATTGTTTGACATATTGTATTCTACTAATTTGTCAATTGGCCACGGTGGAAGAGACAGAATAATCAAGCAATTTAATACACTTTAGGAAAACATAACCCAAGCCCAAATAAAAATGTTTTGGGATTTATGCAAACATTGTCAACAGAAACAAAAAAGTCTGAAAAAAGGGACTGTTGTAAAGCCGATTATTTCATCGCATTTCTGTAGCAAATGCTAGAGGGATCTCACCGATTACCAATCTCAACCAGATGAATGTTTGAGTTTCTTCTCGTATACCAAGATCACTTAACAAAATTGTTGTATTGAAACCGCTCACATCAAAACGGGTAATAAGTACGGGTATGAAGTAGGGTACGAAGTAGCCTATAACTTGCTTTATAGTTTTCTCCTTTTTGGCGCTCCAACTATTTTGCATTCTGATAACGAACGCGAATTTTGTCATGAAATCTTAGAATGTATGACATAGTTGTGGCCAAAAATCAAAATGATTAAGGGCAAACCTAGACACAGCCAAAGTTAAGGAGGTGTAGATCTAGCGAAACAAGACATTGAAAACCTGCTCACTACTTGGATGACTGATAACCAAACTAATAAGTGGAGTGAAGGCGTACGATTTGTACAATTCATGAAGAATCATGTCTATCACTCTGCAATTAAAAGAAGTCCACACGAAGCCATGTTCGTTTGTCCCTCAAAAGTGGGATTGTCTTCTTCTATTATACCACAAAGTGTATTACATTCGATAAATACTGAAGAAGACCTTGAAAAATTAAAAGATTTATAAGAGACTATGACTATGGGATCACAGTCAAATCTTACTCAAGAGTACATTCCATTATACCCTACTTCTACAGAATCACCTATACAAATACAATAATTTATCGATATTAATCTTAAACTGCCTTCTACACGGTTGATTGAGGATACAGTTATTCAGATAAGAATATTAAGTTAGCCTGCACCTCCAAGGAATCATCTCTGTATGTTGAAGAAGTCATCACTGAGTTAATCTCAAATTCAGCAGAATCGCCATCACAGTTTCGTACAGAGCCTGTAAAGCAGACTATACGAGACATAGTCTGTATTGTTTGCTCAAGAGCAGCATCAGGTGCTCACAAGTGTAAATTCTGGGATATGCTTGTTCACGTAATTTGTGGTGAAATAGAACCTAAAGAGGAAGGGTCTGGTAGGAATGTATTGTGAAACATCTGTAAAAAGAATATGAATCAGAAAATACAGCGTGATGAAACCAAGAAAGGTTTAGAAAAGCAAACAAAGAAAATGTTAGCAGTTTCTAATGCAAAGCACCCGAATGTCGATGAAGGCGTCACTGTGAGAATTAAAGTACCCTAAGTAGACAGAGGGAAAACTGGTGTCCGCTTGATTTTAGCTGTGGTTCTTAATAAAACAGAGGATGGCTTTTATAAACTTTGTACTAAAACGGGCTTTTTAAAAAAATTGTATGCAAAACCTGAATTCAGTGTTTACAAAGAGAGATTTTTAACGACAGAAGATGTTCCTTTTGTAGAAATATCTTTACGTCAAGCAGCAATAAAACAATCACTTGGTACTGTGCAGGGTTTCAGAAAATATGACAGCAAAGCTAAATGCATCGCAAATCGGTGTGCTTGTCGTAAAAACCAGTTGATATGTAATTCAATGTGTCACGAATATTTAGACTGCACTATTAACTAAGCATAATTTTATCATATTTTTTGCAAATTCATTTCCTTAATTGTAATAATATTTTAAACCGTTTGATTCGTTGTATTAGAATTTTTTCATTGATTGATTCTATCAACTAATTTGTTGATTGTTTGATTGTATTAACTTGATTCTATAGATATCAAAAAATAAATAAATAACATCATGTTAATTTCCTGATTCTGTCAACTAATTTGTTGATTGTTTGATTGTATTAACTTGATTCTTTAGATATCAAAAAATAAATAAATAACATTCTGTTATGCGTACAGAAACGGTGCTATTGTTCCAACATAGATCTTATTTTCACTTTAACGACTGTTTAATAGGTAATGTGCAGATTATCTAGGTAATTTGTAGATTAACTAGGTAATTTGAGAAATGAAACAATTTTCGGCACTTTAAAGGATTACCCTAGTTAATCTGCACATTACCTAGATAATTTGTTGAATAACTGATTTCTGCACTTTAGCAGTATCATATACATATATATTGTGAACATGTACATTATTTAATGTTTTAGATCCGCTTTATAACTTTTTCTTAAAATGACCACCATAAATAAATGAAAGTTTATAACTAACGGAGAAACCTTAATATTAATTTAGTCCTATATTAATCTCCACGAGCGGCGAAAGATGTGAAGAACGTATGTGAAATTGCTTCATGACTATCGAATGACTCACGGAATATTGCAGTGAACGATCATTAAAAGTTGCAACAAAAATCCATTTAACTTTTTCTCACGAATAAGACTGCATATGCCCATTTACTGGATCACTAAAAAGCAAAATTGCATTCATCTTTCGTCGGCTGAAGCTAAGTACGTTTCGGCTAGCAATGCTGCACAAGATTTAAACTGGTTAACTAATCTGTTAAATGACCTCAACCTACCACAAAAACTACCCATCATGATATTTGAGGACAACATGTCATGCATCAAAATGACTGAAAATGATAAACATACTAAGAAGTTAATACACATAGACATACGTTTTCACGACATTAAATTACTGAAAGAAGAAGGGAAAATTGATTTGCAATATTGTCCGACTAAACAAATGATGGCCGATACTCATACCAAACCCAATCCCAAATCTTTCTATGAGAAACATCAAAAGGGACTTGATCTTCAACCTTTCCCCCACACGGGAGATTACACGGGAGTCATAGAGAAACCTTAAAATTAATTTACTCCTAAACTAATCTCCACGTGCGGCAAAAGATGTAAAAAACATATCTGAAAGTCATGACTATCGAATCTCTCACAGAATATTGCAGTGAAGGATCATTAAAAGCAGCAACAGAAATCCAATTAACTTTTTCTCTACGAACGTAAAAAATCCCAGCTGGAAGTATGACGTCAAAAAACATTACACCGAAAAAGGACCATCTTATAACTATTTTCAGCGCGTGTTTCTATCATCCTTTTTATCTGTGTGTGAAAATGTAAGCTATTCGTAACAGAACTTTTGTAAACGCTCTCGCTATAAATATAATTATCAACGTATAAATGCAGCACTTTTATGCAGTCTCCATAAGCAATTTTAAAAGGCTATATTGTACCGTAACCTCTATACACACAGAATATATTCCCCCATTTAAATGAGAGGTTATTCCAGTTATTCCACATATTACTGTTTTACTACTAACGAAATATATCTCTCTCATCCACGACTCGTCTCCCGGATAACCCGAATATGATTCACAAAATAAAAGAATAGCGGATAAGTCTTAGTGTGGATGTTACTTCTGCGCGATGAATCCAGGTTTATTCCATTTAAATGATTATTTTGCGTCATAGTATCCAAACAAAAGGAAATGTATTCAAGTGGATAATATGACGCAAAATAATCATTTAAATAAATTTTACTTATGATTTTGGATAGAGAGGCACAAAAGATAAATCAATTTATTGAAATAAATTCATTTCAATGCATAATATAGGTTCAGTGAAAGTAATATAATTAACATTGTATTGGAAAATTATAAGCATTTTTTGTATGTGAAAATATACTTTAGACGACAAACCAAAAAGTATTTTAATTGAATTTTAAAATAATACTATTAAATTCATGTGAAGGTGTCACTCGAATTTTGATATCATTTCTTTTAAAACCCATATTTTGAATTCAGGAGAGATGTGAAGGGAAAAGCATCAGCGATTAAACTTTATATATCTTTTCATGTCAATAATAATAATTGCATCTATGATTATAAACAAAACCAAAAAGAAAATAATGGTATTTTTTTTAAATTATTAACATAGCGTCACTCAAATTTGATATCATTGCTTTTAAGACCCATATTTAAAATTCTTAGAGCCAAAAGAAACTGCTGCGTCACAACTTTTAACCCGTTAAGGGTTTTTGTACTGATATATATGTCGTGTTTCCAAGTTCAAATCCGGGAAAAAGGCAGTCGTGCTCGTGATAAATAGGGTTAGTTATGTGATTGGTTTCCCTTTTAGCTCGCATCAGGCGGCCGTGTGGTATCATCAACAACAAGAAATGTCAGTCCATATTTTTGTCGAAGAACATTTTATTTCCAGTTTAAGACATCTCTTCAGGGAAAATGCTCATTAGCCAACGCTAAACGAAAAAAAATACAACGTTCCATTATTTTCTAGAATCCGTCCCGATTCTTTTAGCAAACACCAGCGTCAAAAAATCCTCTCCGAATCAGGATGATCGTGTTTTTAAACTAGCTTGCGTAATAATACAGAATACGTTACGTGACCCACTTCTATCGAATCAAAAAGTCTCTTTTGGAACTTTATCAATATTTCCGGTGGATTTATTTTGTTGTAAAATGCAAAAACTTTCTACGCCCTTCCAGAATATTCCATAATCTCGTACCAGATGCCTGTCATATCAACAAACGAGCTTATCTGTTTTTGAGGCTGTAGCTAAACTTCGAATTTAATACGTAATAAAAATAATAAGAAGAAAAGAAAATGAATCTTTATAAAAGGGAAAAAAAAAAGAAAGAATTAAAGTTTTTCGGAAATATTTTAATAGACATTTGATATTTAATAATAGGATAACTTTATGAAATGAGGTTTTTTGAGCGGAATATTTTAAGAGATACGATATTTTAGCATTTAAATAAAGAAGTTATAGCAATTTGACCACACGGGAATAATACTAATGAATTTTAATAATGGATTAAAATAAAGATGTTCTATTTAAAGAATAAATTAAAAAAGCTATCGCCATTTTTATACTAACTACATTCGAATAAATATTATTAAGTGGATTAGGACAAATTGACTTTACATATGGATAGTAAAAGGCTATTTTAAGAATGAGAATTATTTTAATAAGCTGGGTTATATACCGAATATTATTGAATGGACAAATTTTATAGAATAATTGCGGAAAAAATTTAAATTTTGTAATATTGTCCCCCCTTCCTAAAGATTTTGGATGAAGTTAATAGTTAAGTAACTATAAATTCAGACAATATAAATTTAATACTTTAGAAATTTGAATTTTGACTAGTATAAATTTAGAGACTGCCAGCAAGGAGATGGGAAATCTGAAGAACTGGAAGACAAAAACAAAAATAAAATAATAGTAATCAATTAAAATTAATAGATAAATAAAAATAAAGCTACGAGCATTTCCCCTGTAAAATAATACAAGAAATGGTTACAATCTCACTTACCATTTGTAAGTGCACAAGAAAAATACAATAACAATAAATAATAAATATTAATAAACAGGAAAAACAGGATAATAATAGTAACAGAATTTTGCTTTTACCAAGTTCACAAGCTTTAGAATAAGTAGTCACTATCAAATTGTTAAAACAAAGTTTTAAAAAAAATTCGACTTCATTCAAATTTGAGTTCATTAGATCCAACTGTTTTATTTCAGTCTCTTTCTTGGATCGTGATAAGTCCTCATTTTGTTTTTTAAAAAAAATGGTTACTGCAGTCCCTTTCTTAAAAATACAGTTTTTATGTAAAGGCTGAAAATAAAGACATTACTCCATCAAAATTTTAAAACTGTAGTCATTCTTACCAATACTTTATAATGACTTTATAATGCTAGCACTTGTCACAACATCTTCTCTTAAGTATCACATTAATTTTCTCACATAATAAACAAGTCAAATTATCTCTTGGTCGTTTATTGTACTTGGAATATGTTATCTTTGTTATATTCCTGTGGGATTTGTTATATTTCTGTTGGGATCCCACCATCTTTAACTAATATTTGTCAAACATTTTTTCACTAATAAATAATATAACTCTTCAATAATATAAATAAATGCTATAATAAAATTCAATTCATAAACATAACAATAATAACTTTCAATATAACTAATACTTCTCAACATCTGTAGTAATTCATAATATAATTCAATAGTAGAAATAATAATATTATAATACCATTTGTATAATTTAAGAAAATATCACAGTTTGCTTATTTATTGTTAGGGAAAATATTGGTTGAGGATAAAATAATTACATAGCAAATAAATAAATTTCTTATTTTTTAATTATATAAGAAAGTATTTTTGCCAGTCGAAAGTATACAAAAAAATATATAATAATTTCAAAATCCAAATAAATTTAAATCTAAATATTTAGAAATTGAACTCTCAACCATTAGTTCCTTACAATAATTTTTCCCTCTGATACCCTTTTACAAAATTATACTGTTAAGTTATAAGTATTCATATCCTAAATGCAGAGAGTTGTTTTTTTGGCAAACTTAGAATAAATAAAGACAATAAATAACAAATAAAAGATGTTAATTTTAGCTGAGAAATGGAATACAAAGGCAATTAGTTTAGATACTTAATTTTCTATTGTCACACCAAAACAATCACTGTAAAATCACATCATCACTATCCAATCATTTATATAATTCTAGAAATACTTATAAACGGTTACTATTTGATTATCTATTGAAGTAAATAACATAATATTAAATTTTTGAAACAATTGGTTTAAGAAAAAGTAAATAAGTAAAAATAGTTTATTTTGATATAGAATTAAAACATTTAATTTTATTTTTCAACATCAATTTGACAATTCCTAAAATCAAAATACACATCTTATGCCTGCATAGGGTGTCTACTCAACCTCAAAAACTCTCAAAAACAAGTAAATATTTTAGTTGATCAGGCTAAAATATAACCACAATGTTGAAATAAAAGCTGCGACATTTATTTTAAAATTTTAAAATATTAAACTTTCAAAAATGGGTAATATCTCTGTTGTACACCAAAGACATACCTGATAATGTTGAAACTAGAGTAATAAGAGATATTTAAAGAATTAGAATTTATTCTATTGTTTTTACTTTAGTTTGATTTTGTGATGGTGATTGTGATGTCTGTGGTGATTTTGATTGTTGTTTGGGTTGCTCATGAAATAGTCTGAAGTTATCTGGTGAAAAATAGGGTCGTAATTTAGACACATGTACAATAACTGAATTTAATTTAGTCTCATAATTAAATTTGTCTATTTCATAGGTCACATCAGAAAGTTTATTTATTATTTTGTATGGTCCAGAGAAAGTAGGTTCTAATTTTCTAGTGTTAGGATATTTAAATTCTTCACAAATTACATAATCTTGTATTTCTAGTGGAGATTCAACAAATTTTCTATCATAGAGTCTTTTACTTTTAAGGTGGAATTCACAAGTTCGCGCTTTTGCAATTTTGAGTGCTTTATTAACAGGAGGGTAATAATTTTGTTTTAAAGGAGATTCATAAGGTAATTGACCATAAAATAAATAGGCATGTGGGAATTTGGTTATGGAATGTGGTGTGTTATTGTATTCTTGGATGACTTGGTCTAATAATCTAGTCCAAGGTATTTTAGAAGAAATGGAATTAACTTTACATTTAAGTCTAGTAACTATAGTTTGGTTCACTCGGTCTACCTTCCCATTGGTTTGGGGGTGATGTGATGATGTAAGACGTTGTTGAACATGATATTTTCTGAGGAATTTTTTGAATCTTGGAGACCTAAAAGATTTATGTCTATCGCTAAGTATTGTTTTAGGTGCTTGAATATTGAAAATTTGTTTTAAACAGTTAGTATATGTTTCGGTAGTAACACTTTTGGATGGAAAAGCCCAAACAAACCTAGTTGCATGATCTATTATTATGTGTAAGAATTTTTTTGTTGAATTGTAATAATTAAATCCACCCACAGTATCAATAGAAAGACATTCAAAAGGTTGATCTGTGGCTGGCATAGCTTGTAACAAGCCAAATCTTTTTTGTTTTGGTTTTTTATTTCTCTGGCATGTATCACAATGTTTAACAAATTGTGTAATATCTATTGTCATGTTGGGCCAATAATAGTTTGGAGATATTAAGTTAAGCATTTTTTGTATTCCTAAGTGTCCAAAATTATCATGAGCAATATGTAATAATTTTCTCATGAGTGACATTGGTACTACTATTTTTTTTAATCCTTTTCTCTGAATAATTATAATCCCATTCTCTTTTTTGTATTTTCTGTCACAAACATTATCTTTATCTTGCATCGCTATAATTTCTTTTTTGTCCAATAATAAACTTACATGTGGATTAAGATAAGCAACAGGATTTCGTGACAACATGTCCGCTTCGACATTTGTAGAACCTTTTTGATACTTGATCTCATAATCGAACATGCTAAGTTTTAAAGACCATCGAAAAAGTCTACCTCTTAGATTTTTAACATTCTTTAACCATACCAGAGATGCATGGTCGGTATGGATTGTGAATTTAGTACCATGAAAATAGTGATAAAACTTATCAAGAGTATCTATGATAGCAAGGCATTCCAATTCAGTTATAAAGTAATTTTGTTCATAACTCTTCAAAATTCTAGAATGGTAAGCAATAGGATGCAAAAAATTATCTTTCCCTGGTTGTTTTAGAACTGCACCTACTGCTACCTGAGAGGCATCTACAAACATGTGGAGGGGTAATTTTGGGTCATAAATTTTTAGAATTGGTTTTGCAATTAGAGTATTTTTTAATTTCTCAAAAGAGTTTTGACATTCTGAGTTCCATTCCCATATTGTGTTTTTCCTAAGTAATTTATTGAGGGGGTATCTAATTTCAGCATATTTATCTATGAATTTGTGATAAACATTAATGGAACCTAAAAATCGTTGTAGTTCTTTAACATTAGAGGGAGGTTTCAATTTTTTAATTGTCTCAATATTGGTATTAGCTGGAGTTAAAGTCCCATTGGTGATCTCATAGCCTAAGAAATTAATTTTATTTTGATTTAGTTTACATTTAGAAAGTTTAAGTTTAAGGTTTTCTAGTTTACAGATTTCAAAGATTTTTGCTAAGTGATTTAAATGTTCTTCTAGAGAGGAGGAGAAAATTATGATATCGTCGAAATAATGGCAAGCAAAATCAATTTTATACTTATTGAGGATTCTTCTAATGGTTCTATTAAAAATCGGGGGCCCTGTCTTTATACCAAAGGGTACACCAGCCATTCGAAGAGGCCAAAATTGATGGCAAAAGCTAATTTTTCTTTATCGGATGGATGTATTGGTATGTGCCAGTAGCCAGAGGCTAAGTCCAAAGTGGAAAAATACTGGGCACTACTCAATTTATCTAAAATTTCATCGATACGAGGTAAAGGTTCTGCATCGTTTTTAACTATTGCATTTAATTTCCTATAATCTATACATAGTCGGGTCTTTTTACCTTCCTCTCTTTTCATAGCCAAGGTGACGGGGGCAGAATAAGGACTATTGCTTTCTTTTATGAGACCAGCCGCTAACAAAGATTGAATTTGATTTTTTATTTCTTTTTCTTCTAAGGGGGAAGTTCTGTAGGGCCTCAAAGATATAGGTAGGTCAGATTTTAGTAAAACGCGTTGTGGTTCAATATTTATCTTACCCACATCATATTTATGTTTTGCAAAAATATCCCTATAATTTTGAACTATTTCCCTTATATCCCCATTTTCAATTAAATTTATTTCCCCAATTAAATCTGAATTATAATCATTAATATCGCGAAAATTTTGAGGAGTCATTGAACTTCTGTAATCAGGCTGCACGTTACAATCATTGTAATTAGCTGCAAAAAAGTCCTGAGTATTCACAAAATTTTCATTAGTATATGGTGATACTTTGTCATCATTATATCCATTTAAACTCTCATTACTATCACCATTTGTTAATAACTCATCTTTACATGAAATAATATCTTCATTATAAGTTGTTATCAAGTTACCATCATTAAATAAATTCAAACTATCACAATCAGAAGTTATCAAGTTATAATTACCTTGTTACAATTTATTTACAGTCACAGTATTAAAATGAAGTGATCTCTCATCATGTATGGATATACTCCTATTTATAATCTTCCTTCCCTGTTTTACTGTACAATTCTTACAATTTATATTTAAATTAAATTTTGAACATTCTTTTAACCCCAAGATGCAGTAATCCAAATCTGTATCACATACTAAAAAGTTAACATATTTTTGGATTTTACCCACTTTAAGAAGAATACTACACTTTTGATTAATTTGTAAAAATCCCTTTGCCTGACCAATAGTAACTGGAGGAACAATTTCAATTTTAGCATTCAATTTTTTAACAAACTTTAATGGTAAAATTGCGATAGTTGAACCGGTATCGACGACACATGGTAAATTATAATTATTCGTATATCCATACACAATTAATTGTCAAATATTAGGAGTACCAATTGGAAGAGTATCAGAGGGTGTTGAGTTGTTATTAAAAATACACTCTTTTTCCCAGTGAAAAGCATTCATTACACCCTTGTTTACACAAATTCTACATGACCTAGATGGGTACTGGTTCTGAAAATAATTGTTTTGTACTCCGTTTTGGAAATTTCTAGGTCTTTGAAAATTATAGTTTGGTCGAGAAACCCAGTTTCGAGGAGAATTAAATTGATTATTGGGCCGATTTGACTGAATCCAACGCCTAGGAGTATTAATTTGTTGAAAATTTGGTCTATTAGGCTGCACACTATATCGAGGAATGTCAAAATTAGTTGCATTAGGTTTACTTGGTAATGATGGACTTGTAACAGCAGGGGTGGAAACTTCCACAAATTGCTTAACAATTCTATACCATTCTGTCGTACTCTCAGGAGGGTTAACAATTAGATAATTTTGATATTCTGGTTTTAAACCACCGGTTAATCCTTGTAGTAACATAGTTTCACATAAATGCAATTTCCTACCAATTTCAATTTTCTTTCTAAAATAAGTTTCGGTACTTTTCGGTTAGCCGGGCGCCAGTGAAATGTATATATCTATGTATACATATATATGTATACATACACACATATATGTATGTGTATATATATGTATACACATATACATGCATATATAAAGGTGTGTATGTATAGATATATGTATATATATGTATACATAGATATATAAATTTCACTGGCGCCCGGCTAACCGAAAAGTACCTAAGTTTCTAAGTTACTTAAACTATCCAATTTCAAAGCAGAAAATTCAAAAAATTTCGGGATATTTACCCTAATAAAATTCTCAGTTAAGATATCAGCTATCTGTTCGTATTTAGTGCAATTAAGGCAATCATTAATGTAAATCTTAAGAGCTTCTCCCTTTAAATTTTGAGAAATATTTTTAAACTTCCAATCATCATCCTTCTTTTCTTTTTCACAAGCATCATCAAAGTATTTTAACCACGCTTGTATCTCAACTCCTAAATCTGGATCAAATGCTATAAATTTTGGTTCTGCCATAATATTTAATCTAACAAAAGAGTTAACTCGATCTTCTTTTAAATATCCGGATCTTAAAAACATTAAATTTTAAACTTATAACACTATATACCATACAAATAACGAAATAGATAAAATAGTAAATAAATATGTAATTTACGATCTCAGTAACATTTTAAAAATAATAGATTTTTTTTTTTTTTAAGAATATCTGTTCTTAAAACATGAAAATATAAATTATACCGCTGTCTATATATTACAATGACGTATCACACGAAATCATCAAATAAATTAATTAACCTCAACAACACTTAAATATTTGCAACAGAAATAAATTTTAAAAACAAAAATTTAATCAGTATAACATAGTATATAAAACCTTTAAATTTCAAAGTAGACTATTACATAAACTAATAAATATCAACATATAAAGATACCAATAAATAAAAATACCAACTTACAGTTACTCTTGAGCATATTTCACAGGAAAGTTTCACACATCTAAAAATCTTTAATGTCTTGATAACACAAAAGTTCTGCTTTTTCGCAATCCTTTAAAACCAACACCATGAAGACGCTTATGAAGATGAATAGTATTTTCTCTAGCAACAACTTCACTTAGGCCAACTTTTCCTCTTCTTTTCTCTTTTAGGCTTGACCATTTTTAATTTATTATAAAACTACAAAATAACAAAACACCAGACGTAAACGTGCTGTAATGGCGTAGACGTCCTCGTAACATACTCTTCTAATCGGCAAATTTCACGTTTAACTACACAAACTTCCTGTTGATCACCAGCTTTTTATCCAATGTCCAATCCCAATCCTGTTCGACTTAGTATATTAATGTCGTGTTTCCAAGTTCAAATCCGGGAAAAAGGCAGTCGTGCTCGTGATAAATAGGGTTAGTTATGTGATTGGTTTCCCTTTTAGCTCGCATCAGGCGGCCGTGTGGTATCATCAACAACAACAAGAAATGTCAGTCCATATTTTTGTCGAAGAACATTTTATTTCCAGTTTAAGACATCTCTTCAGGGAAAATGCTCATTAGCCAACGCTAAACGAAAAAAAATACAACGTTCCATTATTTTCTAGAATCCGTCCCGATTCTTTTAGCAAACACCAGCGTCAAAAAATCCTCTCCAAATCAGGATGATCGTGTTTTTAAACTAACTTGCGTAATAATACAGAATACGTCACGTGACCCACTTCTATCGAATCAAAAGGTCTCTTTTGGAACTTTATCAATATTTCCGGTGGATTTATTTTGTTGTAAAATGCAAAAACTTTCTACGCCCTTCCAGAATATTCCATAATCTCGTACCAGATGCCTGTCATATCAACAAACGAGCTTATCTGTTTTTGAGGCTGTAGCTAAACTTCGAATTTAATACGTAATAAAAATAATAAGAAGAAAAGAAAATGAATCTTTATAAAAGGGAAAAAAAAAAGAATTAAAGTTTTTCGGAAATATTTTAATAGACATTTGATATTTAATAATAGGATAACTTTATGAAATAAGGTTTTTTGAGCGGAATATTTTAAGAGATACGATATTTTAGCATTTAAATAAAGAAGTTATAGCAATTTGACCACACGGGAATAATACTAATGAATTTTAATAATGGATTAAAATAAAGATGTTCTATTTAAAGAATAAATTAAAAAAGATATCGCCATTTTTATACTAACTACATTCGAATAAATATTATTAAGTGGATTAGGAAAAATTGACTTTACATATGAATAGTAAAAGGCTATTTTAAGAATGAGAATTATTTTAATAAGCTGGGTTATATACCGAATATTATTGAATGGACAAATTTTATAGAATAATTGCGGAAAAAATTTAAATTTTGTAATATATATATATACATGTAATAGTGGAAACAAGAGGAAGAATGATAGACTGAAATACAAGTTATGTGAAAAGCAATTTAGTGAACACCTCCATTATGATATCCGTAATGCTTCTTAACTTCTGGGTAAATGTTTCTTATAAGTCTCCATATCTCTATATTATTTCGCATTTGTATTACTGATTTATGTTTAAGTATTTAATAAAATTATTATTAAGTTTATTCATTATTGGAGTTATTGCTTATACGGTAGCACCCTTACAAAATGATTTTTTTTTTCAAGTTATTCGAAATATCTCTTCGAAAGAATCTATGTTTGCTATTTCGTTTTTCTACGGAAAAGATACTCCATAAGACGGTCACCATATCATGTTTTCGGATACCTCGAGATACAAACGAATGTTGAGTGGACGCCAAGAGGTTTCGCTAGTCTGCGTATGAGCGCCTGTAACAGAGTTCACAAATTTTTTCGAGTGATTCAGTGTAAAGTGATAAAAACCAGATCCATATGCCTTCAACCTATCATTGATAATTTTCGTAACAGGGGAAATGTTTTGCTGGATAAATAAGAAAAGAGTTTCACTTTCCCTTTAATTCCCTGGAATAAGGTAAGAAAGAATAAAAACTCTCTCAATTATTCAAAAAATCAAAATTTCGTCTCTGATAAGATCAACAAAATTTTTGAGCCTACCAATTATCGTCTCAAATGTTATTATATTTCAAATAAAGTGGAGAGTCAAAATACGTCCATTAGAATTAACTTTTAAATATACACTAAAACACTTTTTATTTTGCTTAAAAGACGTCAACATAAACATTAAAGATGTTAAAATTTAAATTTAAAATTTACATGTTTCGATTTGTTCATCAAATCGTCATCAGAATAGAATATACACAAACCACAAATACAATGTACATAAAATACAGAGATTAAATTAATTAAAAACCAGAGAGCCCACTATTATTCAACCACTCAACCAAAATCTTCGGAATATTAAATGACAACGTATCATTACATGCTTTCGAGCTCCTTAAATAATCATATTAATAATATTTATCAAGATTAAGTAATAGAGAGAGCATCAACATCCTATTTAATGAAGCTAAATTGATTTACAGTTCCAGTTTTTATTTTCCACTTTTTGTGAGGGAATCTATTGAAATTTATTTAAGAAGCTCGAAAGCATGTAATGATACGTTGTCATTTAATATTCCGAAGATTTGGGTTGAGTGGTTGAATAATAGTGGGATGCGGTCTGTAGATGGATCTAGGAGCGGTGTTAAAATTAAAAGTATAGAGGGCGTAGTACCTTCTCTCACATAGTGACTGTTCAGACTCTCCGGTTTTTAATTAATTTAATCTCTCGTTTTTATGTACATTGGATTTGTGGTTTGTGTATATTCTATTCTGATGACGATGTGATGAACAAATCGAAACATGTAAATTTTAAATTTTAACATCTTTAATGTTTATATTGACGTCTTTTAAGCAAAATAAAAAGTATTTTAGTGTATATTTAAAAGTAAATTATCGTCTCATTAATCTCAATGACTACATTTTGTCCACGACACATACTATCTTCATAATGCAGTGGCTTCACGTAATGTGACACCAGTTCTCTGCAGTATTCATACCAAGCAGCTTCTTACAAGAAGGTACACGTTCTTAGTCTAAAGTATTTTATTTCTTTCAAGGTTGTACTAAAAGGTCCATTGTTTCTTTCTAACTGGACACGTAAATCGAAAAATTAACATTTTGAATCCATGTAGATTTGATTTGACAAAAAAATACTGCAGTGAAATAAAAGTGCGTTTATTTCACTATTTATTTATGTTTTTTAAACGTGGTTCTTTTCTATCATAAATTTCTAACATGTCTAATAAAACTTATTTTTCTTATAAGAAAATGTCCTACCATAGGATTTGAAGAGGAATGTGTAGGTCAGCAGTAAGCATATGAGTAGATAATAAGTAGGGGTTCAGTGTGCGCTGCACCGGAAGTAGAATGACCTGTCAAGGTTACCACCGGAAGTGGCTGGTGCTGATAACTGGCACGTTGGAACAGGAAGTGAGATAAGGAAATGGGATAAGGGAGAGAGGGGGATGGCGTATTTTTGCAGGGGGCTTAAATTGTGAGAGAGGTTAAATGATGAGGGGGCTTAAATGTTTCGAAAAGAATTTGCGGAAGGTCGTGCACTATTTCGGGAAGTTAGAAAATATCCTGCACTATTTTTAATAATTCGAAAGGAGGAAGGCTTATATTGTGGGGACTTCAACAGGGAGAGGGTTTAAATTATGAGGGGGCTTAAATGTTTCGAAAAGAATTTGGGGAAGGTCGTGTACTATTTCGGGAAGTTAGAAAATGTCGTACACTATTTGAAATCATCGTCATGTTTTTTTATAAAGTAAAAAATTACCGGTCTATTTTTTCTTTTTTTCGAATATCTAAACCAGCCCGCTATTATATTCTGTCAATAATATCTGTCATGCTGACAAAATGCGATATTTAAAAAAATAATTTCAAAATAAAACATGTTGTACACCTTCAAAATATTAAAATATGCGAATATTTCCATAATCGGATTTTTATCATGATTCAATATGTTTCTTAAACTCATATATTTACTATAAATATTAATTTGGAGCTTGGTGCGATATAATTTTAACGTTGTATTTTATTTTTACTTTAATCATATATTTACTATTCTCTATTACCCATATTGATACTCGTTTTGTATTATTCTCAAATATTTGAAAAATTCGTTAAACTTCCAATATGACGTCAGATTTTCTTTTTAATTCTCTAATGACGTGATATTAATCTACTTTGTGTACATACACGTACTCACTTTGAAAATTTCCGTTTTATTACCACTATGACGTCAATTATTTTTATTTCATATTAATCTTTTTTTTTATTTATTGTTGAAACTTTTTATTTCATTTTCATTTTTCACGTGGAAATCGTTCAATAGAAAATTAATTATTGTAGAAAGAATTTCATTGTGGATATTTAATTTTTGGGATCTGCTATAACGAGAAATGTTTAAATTTAATAGGAAAAGGCTGTTAGAAATTTGTTTTTTTACATCTATTTATTAAAATAATACGATTTTTTCAAATTTTAATATTTTGAGCTTCATAGCTGGTATACAGCTAAACTCTGTAAGTTACATAGTTTCTGAGAATGGCTCTGTGACGGACAGACATCGGAGCGGGAGTAATAGGGTTTCGTGAGATGAACGAAACCCTAAAAATTGTTTCCCTGAAAACACATAAAGAAAGTTGGTACTTTTTGGATTACAAAGTTAGTCTCATATGCAAGTCCAATATGTTACACTCAAAATGAGGGGTATGCCCACTAGACATAATACAGTAAAACCTCCATAACGGACACTCCCGAATAGCGGACACCCCTATTTAACGGAAACTTTTCCAATCCCCACTCCCAAAACCTAAATTTTTGTATGTTTAACCTCTGAATAGCGGACAGTAATTTTAGCGATAAAGGATGAAAAATATTTTGTAATGAGAAAGAAAATAAGAAAAAAAAGTTAAAAGCCTCCTCTAAATTTATTAGGACAATTTGACACAAGTTCTGTGACCACAGATAAATGTAGGGGTGGCCTGGCGAAAATCCCCTCACCCCGTCGCAGAATGAAAGCGCCTCCTTGGAAGATTTTTTAATTTCTGCTGATTAATCTCTAGTCTAGAAGTACTAATTTCTCCCTCCCCAGAATTTCATAAAACACCATACATAATTTTCTCTTTCTTTTTAAATGCGCCTAAGATAACCTCGTTAACAATTGTCTTCTGACTATTTTTGTTTCTTTGTACCAAAACTCAAAAAAAAATTTGGATAATCTTATAAAGTGTCAAAAAACAAAGAAAAAATAATAAAGGAATATCTTTTCATTTTAATATGGCTCGTTCATAAAATCCAAAAAGTAATTAACTGGATTGCATCATTACATAACGCAGAAGAGAGAAAGCAGACGTCACATGGCGTCATATAATCTGACCAAAAGAAAAATAGTCACTGAAAACCTAACATACGACTTTATAAATTAAGTTTTACTTTTTTATAAAACAAAAAAAAAGTTATTCTATTTCTTTCTTTTTTTTTGGGGGGGGGGGGAATTTTGTACTGATTTTTCGGGAATGAGAATTGAAGTTCTCAAGAAAGGGACGAGTGCAGGGAGGGGGAAACTATTTCGCAATGCCTATTACTATTTGATTCTTGAGACTTAACTGACACACTCAAAACACATTATTCAAAGCGTCAAAATATGTTAACAACATTTTTATCATTTTCTGAAAATATTGAGATCTACTTATTCTGAATTTAAAGTCTTATTTGTGATTAATGTTTCGAGAATGGCCTCAAAACGAAAACGATTATCTTTAAAAGAAAAATTTGAAATAAAAATTTGAAAGTATATCAGAGTAAAAGAAATTGAGTTTATGGCTACCAGCTGAACGTTTTAAAATAGGTAAAACACAGATAGGAGAGATTTTACGTAATAAAAAAGAAATACAAAATTTGTGGATTACTAACTCTAACAAAAACACCAAAAATGGGAAATTGAGTAAGACTTATTCTATTGAAATTGATTCTATAATTCTGAACTGGTTTAATTCAATTAGTTCAAAAAACATTCCTATCAGTGGGCCTTTGATTCAGGAAAAAGCTTTAGAAGTCGCAAAAGAATTTGGATTACTTGATTTTAAAGCTTCCAATGGATGGCTAGAAAAGTTCCGGTCTCAGCACATCTCTTTCAAAACAATATGCGGTGAAGCAAAACCTGTGGATCTTAAAGAAGTGGAGGATTGGTACGAACGACTGTAAGCAATTTGTGAAGGTTATGAGGAGAGGAACATTTTTAATGCCGATGAAACCAGTCTCTTTCTCAGAATTTTTCAGAATAAGACTTTATGTTTTAAAAAGAATGACTGTATCGGCGAAAAAATGTCAAAAGAGTGACTCGCTATTTTATTATGTTGCAATAAATTTGAAATCTCTTTTATAATTAGAAAATCTCTGAAACCCGGGTGTTTCCCAAAGAACCTCCAATTTAATAAATTTGGAATTATGTGAAGAGCGAATAAAAAAGCTTGGATGACCAGTCCTTTAATGATCGAACTGTTAACTTCCTTTGATAATAGAATGAAAAAACAACAAAGAAAAGTTCTCTTGTTTTAGGACTTCTCATCCAAAACATTTTAAATTCGATAATGTTGAAATTGTTCTTTTCCCCCCAAAACACAACGTCCGCATGCCAGCCACTTCATCAAGCCGTGATACACAATTTTAAATCCTTGTACAGAAAGCTTTTATTACGCCACATTCTTACAAAATTAGACTCTAAATGGACTTGAGAAGTGCTAAAATTAGTTAACGCTCCCGATGCTATAATTTGGAGTTCCTCAGCTGTAAAAAACATAAAACAGGAAAGCGTATGACATGTTTCAGAAAAGCAGGCTTTATATGAAAAGAAAAAGAAACACATATTTTCGACACAAATGAAGAATTAATCGAAATAAGTAAATTAGTGAAATTTTCAGGAGTGAAGAAGCTACCGAAATTTTCATTAATATTGATGATGAGTTACCTACTGAAGAAGAATCAGTTGATGTATGCGATTATGAGAATTTTTGACAAAAGCTGACTATTAGCGATGATGAAACAGATACTGAAATGTGATCTGTTTCTTATAATATCGAGAATTTTTATAATATCGAGAAGAAGAAGCGGCAAAATACAATGAGCAGTTACACAATTTTTTTTTAAAGATGATTCAGAAAGACAGACTACTGACAGACTTAAAACTTCACATAGAAAAAGAAATTACATGAAACCGCAAACAAAAGCAAATTTTTCTAACAGATGTTTTTCGTAAGAATGTAATAAACAGTGGATGAAGGTATGCACAATTTCATTTCTGATTAATCATATAATAGAGGTTATAGGACATATAATAGTCGATTAATGAAACATTAAGCATTTCTTAGCAATTTTGAGAATATCTGAGGTTGTCCCAAAAGCGGACAGTTTCCGCGCTCCCTAAGTGTCCGTTATTTAGAGGTTTTACTGTAATTCATTGATAATTTAGTCACTAGCTCCGCTCACCGATAATCATATTGCATGAGTACTTATATATTTACCACATCTTTGCAAAAAGTACCATTAATTATTATACATTATTATACTCTCCCACCATATTTATCTTATTGTTCCGTTTTTAATAATAATTGCAGAATGCCTTTTCTATTGTTACAGCTTTGTTTTAAAACGCGTTGAAAAGCTGTCGAATAGGCAGGGTTAGTCAGTAACTAATATTTATTAATAGGAAAGCTTCCTTCTTTTTAATGAGTATTTGATATTAAGTATATTACTAATTTTAAAAAAGCATATTTGCGTTACATGAGTGAGGGGAGGGGTGAGGGAGTGTGTATTTTATTAAAGGGGGTACTCTGAAATGAATAGAGTAAGCAATGGGTATTTACGTGACGGAAAAAGGGTGGGAAGCGCACCATCAACACATAAGAACTCCACCTGTAGGTGCAACGTTCTGATTTTAAAACTGGTAGGTGTTTAGCTCTTGCGCTCGTCGACCTAACCGTTCAGAGTCTAATAAATGTTTACCTCTCGCGCTCGTCGACCTAGCTCTTTGGAGTTTTCGTCGAAATACGGATCTTTTTTTTTATTAACTTACAATAGCTAATTTTTTTTTAAAGGAAAGTTTAAGTAACTTATTTCACAAAGAGTCTTAGAATTATTTCGGAATTCATCAACACTTAAGAACCCCACCTGCTGGTGCAACGTTCTGATTTTAAAGCTGGTAGATGTTTACTTCTTGCGCTCGTCGACCTAATCGTTCGGAATTTTGTTTAAACTTAAAGCTAGTAGACGTTTGGGTTTAAACTTCTCTCACGCTCGTCAACCTAACCGTTCAGAGGCTGCTCGATGTTTACCTCTCGCGCTCGTCGACCTAGCTATTTGGAGTTTTCGTCGAAATCCGGAACTTTTTTTAATTAACTTACAATAGCTAACATTATTCTTAAAAGGGAAGTTTAAATAACTTTTTTCACAAAGTGTCTTAGAAACATTTCGGAATTCATCAACACATAAGAACCTCACCTGTATGTGCAAGGTTCTGATTTTAAAGCTGGTAGACGTTTGCGTATAAACCTCCCACTCTCGTCGACCTAACCGTTCAGAGTTTTCTTCGAACTGTTATGACAAATGAGTTTTAACTGTTTTATATTTTTATATGTACGTTTTCAGTTTTCTTCTCGACCCCCCCCCCCCCGTTTTGTAAAAAATAAAATAAATAAATAAATAAATAAAATTTAATAAAATAAGTAAATAAATAAAACTTTGTGTAAAATTTAGCCCACAGTTTGTATAGCTAGCAAATATTTTTCCTTCTCTCAATATAATATTCGTTTTAGACGTACGGGTGGTAATTCGAAAGATTTCACACCCTTCCCACACTCACTAGTATTTAACAGACAGCTATTTTCTCACGAATGTGCAGATATTAAAAGGACCACACAGTAGATATTTTCTTTTACAACAGGAGTGGGATTTTTTATTGCAAAAAGTTTCCAGTGAGAATAATTGCCTGTTTCTCTAAAACTCATAAAAATAAGGTTTGTTGTTGTTCGTGTGTATTTAAAGTGCATCACAAATGCACGTTATTGCTTCACGAATCAGTATGGGCTGTCATCATAAATTCACCAGGGTTTTTCTACGAAACGTGGACCTACAGAGTTGTTTGATCACGTGGTTTCTTCGGGGTGGACCTAGCAACTCAACTTTGACCCTGTGTGCGCTCTTGAACAATTACAGGGGGTCTCAGCTAAGCGTATGCGAAGGGGTGAAAAAGGAAGGATGCTGATTGGTTTAGGTGAATGGAAGAGAATTAGATGGGCTGGTGTAGATGTCAGTTAGGGGAGTAGAGAGATGAAGATGGACGAGCCTCTAAGACAGACATCTCGAAATAATGAGCGCAGCATAGAGATATCTGAAGGTTGATGAAGTACAGCGGTTAGTACGGTACAGCGAAAGTTTGTGGCGGCAGGAGATACGAAGGAGTGTCGGCAGTTGAATGCGGTGGGCTCACGTCCTTCAAAAAAGACTTGTATATTGCGGTGACCGCGGTAGTTAGCGTAGCGTGCCGCGGAATCTTCGACCATAGCGGTAGCCGAGTCCAGGTCTACGGTGTTTTCCGCGGAGGTGATCGACTGAGTCAGCACGCCGTGCCAAGGAAAACGTGAATGCTTTGATGCGGAACAACCTCAGGGTTCGACCGGTGGGCAAGCGAGGGGCGGCAGCAGAATTACGACCAAGCATCGCTTTTGTGAAACGGCGGGTCTGTCCTGTTTGAAATTAACCACGGAAACTGGAGAAAAATAATGGAGGCGAGCGACAGCGACACAAGCTAGGTGACAAAAGACATGGTTCCTATATTATTGTAAGGACTGGATGAGTGCAATTGGATGTCAATTTTTCCAACATAAAGGAAAAGCGAAATTTGACGTGGTGAGTGTTCCTATTTTGTTGCATTTTTTTAACTGACCTTTCTATCTAACTGGTGAGCCAATGTACATTTCATAACAAAACTTGTTAACAAAAAAGCGGTTCAGATGTATTATAGTTGTTGCTCTTGTTGTTACTCTGATAGAAGCATTAGTGAATAAAAATAGTAGTAATGATACATATATGCATTATTTGTTATTGCAGCAGTATTTGTTACATATATATATGTATATATAAAGATTTGTCAGCGTTAAGGATGAATCTCAGACTTGTGATGAATACTCGCAAGAGCTAATAAGTGTATATTGATAGATTGTCTCTTTTCTTCAAATAAATTTGTGTTCAGTTCAATTAGAAGCTTGACTCATGTCTCTCTAAAATGTTTTTATATTACATAAGGCTAAGCTTAATTAAGGCATTTGCAATGCTCCAAAGTTCTATGTGAGATTGAAAGTTATTGAGATCTCAGAAGGAACTATTATTCCAGGCCTCTCTATGATCTAGGAGGTAATACACTACTAAAATTATTATATTATACTAGAATTTTCACAACGCAATTCTTTTAGTATTCATGTTTAAGACTTCAGCAGCATTTTTATTCTAAATTTTGGATGTTTCATGCTTACCATGAAACAGAGTGTGCTTTTGTGATTTGCTCATTTTGTGATAAGGTGCTGTCTTTAACCACCACTAATTATATTCTTCACCTCAATTTCAGGTGGGTTATTCCAAATTTAAACTCTTGACTGCACCTGTCATTTTAATGTTACTTGTCGATTCTTGGTTGCTTGTCACAAAAGAACACAAAAAGTAGTCTCAATTCTATTGTTAGGAGTTGGTTAGATGAGCTATACATACATACATGAGTATACATACATATGAAGGTTCATGCTAACTGTAAGTGAATTAAAAGAAAGGTAATTAATGACAATTGTAATCAAATTAAGAGAAACCTTAATAAATACACATCCAACAGAACCTTATGACAATATAGTTTAGGATCTTTCAGAAATACCTACACTGTTAAAAATTTTCGTTTATTGGCAGGTTGTCTTCCATGAATTTTGATGAGAAATTTTCCGTTTTGTTAGAAAAATGGAATCTCTCCTGTATATCTGTTGCCATTTTAAGATTACAAAGTTTCAAATATAGAATTATTACTGTAAAAATCTATCATCCATTGGGATTGCAGTATTTTTGATCGCCACGCATGCGCTGCAACTCCTTCGCGTCTGTATCGTGCCATTTATGGAATTTACGGACTACAAAGACGGAACTTTCCTGAAAAAACGGAAATATTCCGGCAACTTTGCTGCCAGTCCTTTTTCCGTAAATTGACGGAATTTTTTTTTACAGTGTGAATGGAGACCCTTATCCGTAACACAGGTAATAAACCAGTCACAACACATAGACATGATCATTATATTTAGTTAATAAGTGATTTGACATGCAAAACATGAGATATACAAACACACAATAAGAGAATGTTAGGAAGAATTTAACTTGAGAGCAGGTGTTTTGTTTAGAGACATACGAGTACAATAAATTTTAACCATATTTTACTTTATACAACCAACATTTTTAAAAAAGAGAATGAAATTTAGTTTTTATAACGTCGCTTATCGGAATTATTAACTTGTTTTAGTTAAAAGTATAACACTTAAGTGATTTCATTTGAAATTGAAAAATCAATACAACATTTTAAAAGCAGTCAATAGATTAACACTTTTAAAAAATTTCAAACAATTGAAAGAATCAACAGAATTTAAAATGTAGACAAATGTTTAAGTGATTAAAAGAAATAACAAAAGGCTTATAAAAACCTTTTTAATGAATCAACATACGTTTCAACGCTACATTTCGGCGTCATTTTCAAGAAAAATATGATGATACAAAATATTCTTGCAAATTTTGAAAAAACAACCTTGAAGACACGAATCACGAGATCCAAATATGTAAAAAAGAGAAAAGCAGGTGCTTGAAGTAGCCAACTGTAATCGTAAAAATTATATTTCGTTATTGCTTTTTCAAACGGAAAAGAATCTCGTGAAAAAGCAATAACGAAATATAATTTTACGATTACAGTTGGCTACTTCAACCACCTGCTTTTCTCTTTTTTACATATTTGGATCTCGTGATAAGTGTCTTCAAGGTTGTTTTTTCAAAATTTGCAAGAATATTTTTTATCATTATATTTTTCTTGAAAATGACGCCGAAATGTAGCGTTGAAACGTATGTTGATTCATTAAAAAGGTTTTTATAAGCCTTTTGTTATTTCTTTTAATCACTTAAGCATTTGTCTACATTTTAATTATAATTAGTGATATTATTTTATGATTATGTAACAGAATTTAATTCTTTCAAAGTTATGGGTAGATTTCCACTAACTTAAAATTAAATTAACTTTTAATACACTGTTAAAAATAAATCCGTAATTCACGGTATAACTACTGGCAGCAAAGTTGCCCGACTTTTTCCGTTCCGTTAGTAGATTTTCCGTTTTGAAAGATAACAGAAGGAAAATCTCCGTTTGAAGAAACGGTAGCTTTCCTTTATGAATGACCTCGGTTTTAAAAATATTACCTCTCTGTGTGTGCTGCCATCTGTTGACTATAACTTGAGTATTTAATCTTTGGTATACTTCAAGAATATTTTCTGGATGACCTTGGGGTTCGAACCAGAGACCTTGAGCCAAGTGTTTTACCGCAAGACCGCAAGACCAGTGGGCCCTTGCTAGAATAAGGAATTGAAACGATGATACGGGATTTCTACAAATCGCGGCTTGAAACTTAAACAATCTGAGGTTTAGAAACCTGGTAATTTTTTAATTAACTGGGGGATATTTTGTTATAAGATTATGACTGAAAACTTAATTGTTAATGGGGCATTAAAACATGAATTATATATATTCTTAATTTGATTGTTAGATGCAAAATATGAATATTATATTTTGAATTAAATTAGATAAAGTATTTTTGCTTTTTCGAGAAAATGAATTTTTTTCAACTATTATATATTTTTTAAATGTGTTCAGTTAGAATATATTTTCAGTGAGAGTGTTTTTATAACTTTAAAAAACAAATTGCGAATAATTTCAAAGGAATGAGAAAATTATTTGTTATTTTTTTTAATTCGAAGGCATTATTTTTGTTTGTTGCTTTTTTGAGTAAAATCGATTTTTTTCACTTAATTTATCTATTATATATATATATATATATATATATGTGTGTGTGTGTGTGTGTGTGTGTGTGTGTGTGTGTGTGAGTGTGTGTGTGTTATATAAAAAATTTATTTCCTTCGTATCCTTCCATTTTATTCGCAATAATCTTTTAAATTTAATCTAACTTCTGTCATAGTCAGTATTTCCTTAATTCTTAATAATATTTATTCCTATTTAATGTCCTTTTAAAAGTAAATATCAGTATATTAATAATTATCTTATTCCAAATCTTAATCTAAAATTTTAAGTTCATTCGTAGCTTTTATCAGCTCCCCAATATATAAAATTCTGAGACGCGTTCTCATTTCGAATGTTTTTTAAAAGCCATTTTCTTTTTATTATTATTCTTATTGCTCTGATTTTTTCGCGCGCTTGGGATTTTAACTTCAAAATTTATCCGCGCCCAAGTAAGGAATTCTTTAGTGTCTTAGCTCCTCCCTCTAGCCTCATTCGCTGGTCCGTAGGTCGCCTCTCACTCATTGGTTTGTGCGCTCGTGACGTAAATTTCTGTATGTCTCCGCGGAGAGAACAAAACTCGCCCTCATAAGTCGGAGAGCTAGATCTTTGACGTAGCTGAAAGTGTAAACAAATATGTATCTGGTGTTTTTATGTCGTAGAATATTCATCTGGCCATTTAACAACTTGTAATCAATGGAGTGACCCATCGTGAAAGCCGAGGGCTATGCTATAAGTTTTATACCTGTGGGAAATGTGCTGCATCGCACTTATTCTTAATAAACTATTCATCGGAAAATTGGCTGGACTTTACTGGAGAAACTCTTCTGCTGTTTTTTCATTGCCTTACTACTTCGCCATGATCATGGAAATCGACTGCAAGATATTAGTTCTTTAACGGACTACCCTTTTCTCATAGAAATTTACATCTGGTACTAACTCAGCTTAGACAAAATACCACAAAAAGCCGGTAGGATTCTATGAACTTGCGCTGAGCCATGCCAAGGTTCTGATGGACGGATGAGCTGGAATGTATTGCCGGCGACTGTTATACATCTTCATAGCGAAGTGTGTGCGTCTAGTTCTCGCGAAGTGTATGTCGATTATTTGTATTGTTCTTCATAAACGGTGAAGCTGTGAATATGTTGTTGAATGCGGATGCTGTACATTTTCATTGCGGTGTGTGCAACTGATTCTCACCAAAATATGCATCGAATTTTTCAAAAAGTGTTGGAATAATTTATCCCTGGAAACACCGGATACAGGCCGGTGTGAATGTTCTACAAAACAACATCTCGATAATGACGGAATAATCTAAAATAATATTTTCTTTTACAGAAAAAAAAATGATGAAAAATTATCATCCTACAAATTAATAAATAAAATGATCGGTCTTAAAATTTCAAAAAGTAAACAGGCAGACAACTTGCGAACGGAGTTACATAAGTTTGAAAAGATTTATTATTGTATGTATTATTTATTATTTTATTTATTTTTATGTTATTTAAGTTTCGCTCAGATTTTCTTATTTGTTGTATTATTATTATTATTATCATTATTTATTAGAGATGAAGGTATTTACATTTGTTATTTAATTTAAATTTTATTTTACATTTTGTTGTGTTAATTTCCTTTAATTTTTATGTTAATGAGGTGTCCTTCTTTTATGTTATTGCGATCTGGATTTGTAAAAGTCCCTGGTGATCATAAAATGAGTGAAAACGAAATAGACATCATTCCTTTTGATTTCGAATCTGGAATGAACATTCAATCTTGGTTAAACCATTTTGACAAAACATGCCTTTCTGAAAAGAAAGATGAAAATTGGAAGATTAAAAATATTTTAAAATATTTGAAAGGAGAGGCTCTGAAGGTATTTATCAATGAATGTTTAGAATGTAATGCTTTTGACAAAATAACTGATATTCTTACTGAAAAATTTATTACTGTTCATGTTCCTCGATTTTCAGAGTTTGCTTCTATGAAATTAAATGATTTCAATGATTTGGATAAGTACTTTCGAAAAAAGGTTGAAATAGGTAGACAACTTTGCTTATGTGAAACTATAATAGTACAGGGATTAACAGACGGTCTCAAACCTGAGTACCGGAATTATATGATTAGTAATCCTCCAAAAAATACAATAGACTGGTACCTAATGGCTAAACAGCTAGTAGTGATTCCCACTTCTCATGTCAACAATAGTAATTCTAGGAGTAATTTTCAGAATTATAGATCATTGCCACAATATGATCAGGCACCTAGACATTGGGTTCGCCCAAGTCGAAATTTTCAAGTTCCAAATTCCAATTTTCATTCACAGAACAATTTTAATGCTCCAAATTCTAGATTTATCAATCCTAGGTTGCCTACTACCCATTTTCAGAGCAAATACCCAAGTAGACCATGTCGAATGTGTTTAAATAGAGGTATCCAAAATGCTTATCACTGGGAGAGGGATTGTGTATTCAATGTTAGGCCTCTGCAATCTTCTGCACCCCCTCTTAGTCAACCACAACCATCTACTGATAATATATGACAGTTAATTGTATCAGGATATGTAAATAGCAGGGAACTACCTTGTGTGATTGACTCTGGCTCAACCATAAGTATTTTACCTTTTAAATTTGTTAAATTGTTAAATGCTAAAGTTATAAATATTCTACCTGTTATTATTGGCCAAGCCAAAGGAACTGTTGTAATAGATAAAGCTTGTAATTTATTGTTTAAATTAGGTAATGTGCAACAAAATATTAGATTTTTTATATGTAATACAAATTTAGATTATGCTATATTAGGTTTACAAGAATGTTGTAAGTTTAATTTAATTATTGATTGTGCTACATGTAGAGTATTACAAGGAAACCTTGTTTTAAATTAATCTAAGAGCATATCCAGTGATAATCTAAGATTACTTCATTTTAATATTAACTATGATTATCAGAGAGTGCAACCTGATTATGGAAAGACCATATCTCCTCAATCCTTTGTTCCATCTAATGTTGATAATTCTAAATTAATTGGGGAAATAAATTCTATAGAAAATGAAACTTTAAGGGAAAGTATAAGGGATTATTTAGACATTTTTTCTAAAAATAAATTTGATGTCGGGAGAATTATTATTGAACCGCAACGTATTTTACTTAATTCTGACCTACCAATATCTCTGAGGCCGTACAGAACTTCCCCTTTAGAAGAAAAAGAGATTTCAGATCAAATTCAATCACTATTAGATGCTGGTTTAATTAAAGAGAGCAATAGTCCCTATTCTGCCCCTGTTACATTAGTAATGAAAAGAGAAGAAGGTAAAAAAACTAGATTATGTGTTGACTATAGAAAATTAAATGCAATAATGAAAAATGACGCAGAACCCCTACTCGTATCGATGGAATTTTAGATAAACTGAGTAGTGCGCAGTATTTTTCAACTTTCGATTTAGCCTTTGGCTACTGGCACATACCCATACATCCATCCGATACTGAAAAATTGGCTTTTGCTACCAACTTTGGGCTCTTTGAATGGTTTGTTCTGCCCTTCGGAATTAAATTAGGCCCCCCGATATTTAATAGAACCCTTAGAAGAATACTTACTAAATACAAAATAGACTTTGCTTGCCATTATTTTGATGATATCATTATTTTTTCTTCCTCATTAGAAGAACACATGCAACATTTAAACCAAATATTTGAATTATGTAGACGTGAAAACATTAAACTTAAACTATCTAAATGCAATTTTGTTCAAAATAAAATTAACTTCTTAGGATATACCATCCAGAATGGCACATTAACTCCTGCTAATGCTAATATTGAAGTAATAAAAAAACTAAAACCCCCTTCAAATGTAAAGGAACTTCAGAGATTCTTAGGATCTATCAATGTTTATCACAAGTTTATAGATAAATATGCCGAAATTCGAGTCCCTCTTAACAGATTACTCAGGAAAAATACATTCTGGGAATGGAATACAGATTGTCAAAATTCTTTTCAAAAATTAAAAGATGCCTTAATAGCCAAACCTATCTTAAAAATTTATGACCCTAAGTTACCCCTCCATATGTTTGTTGATGCCTCACAGGTCGCAGTAAGTGCAGTCTTAAAACAACCTGATAATAATAATTTTTTACATCCAATTGCTTATTACTCTAGAGGATTGAGAAGTTATGAGAAGAATTATTTTATTACCGAGTTAGAGTGTCTTGCCATCATTGACACATTAGACAAATTCTATCATTATTTTCATGGTGTAAATTTTACCATTCATACTGATCATGCATCTCTTGTATGGTTAAAAAATACTAAACATTTTAGAGGCAGGTTATTTAGATGGTCTTTGAAGTTGAGCATGTTTCAATATAATATAGTTTACGAAAAGGGATGCACAAATGTCGAAGCCGTCATGTTGTCGAGAAACCCAGTTTTACATTTTATTCAACCGCTTACTTTTGTTCTGGACGTTAAAAAAATTATAAAGAGGCAGGAAAAAGATAATGTGTGTGGTAAAAATTATCTAAATGAAAATGGACTTATGATAATTAAAAAGAAAGGATTTCGAAAAATAGTAGTCCCTATGTCTTTAAGGAGAAAAATACTAAATGTTGCTCATGAAAAATTTGGACATCCTGGTATCCAAAAAATGTTAAATTTAATCTCCCCTAATTATTATTAGCCTGACATGACTCATGATATAACCAATTTTGTAAAACATTGTGATATTTGTCAAAAAAATTAAAAACCCAGACAGAAAAAATTTGGCTTATTACAAGCTATGCCCACCACAGATCAACCTTTTGAATGTCTTTCTATTGATACTGTGGGAGGATTCAATTATTATAACTCCATCAAAAAATATCTACACATCATCATCGACCATGCAACCAGATATGTTTGGGCATTTCCTTCAAAAAGTGTTACCACAGAAACATACACAAATTGCTTAAAACAAGTCTTCAATATTCAATTCCCTCAACAATTATTCTGTTTCAACAAAATTTTCGATATACAGGGTCCTCAAAAGGTATTAAGCGATAGGAATGCAGCCTTTACTTCACCTAGATTTTAAAAAAATTTGCGGAATCACAATATTAAGCAACGTTTAACCACATCACATCACCCCCAAACGAATGGCAAATGTGAGAGAGTGAATCAATCAATAGTTACAAGATTAAAGTGTAAAGTTAATTCTACTACCTCCAAAATTCCTTGGACCAAACTTCTGACTGAAGTAGTTAATGAATACAATAATACACCCCATTCCATAACCAAATTCCCTCCTGCTTATTAACTTTTTGGCAAATTACCCTATGATTCCCCTCTTAAGCAAAATTATTACCTTCCTGTCCAGGAAGCCCTCAACATTGCTAAAAAACGCACGGATGAATATTACTGGAAAAGTAAAAAATATTATGATAGAAACTATGTGGAGCCAAAATTTGAGTTAGGAGATCTTGTTATCTATGAAGAGTTCCATTATCCCAATACCAGAAAGCTCTCACAAGTTTTTAGTGGTCCCTATCAAATCCTTAAAAAATTATCTGATGTAAATATTGAAATTAATAGACAGACTCAAAATAAATTTACTGAAATAGTCCATGTATCAAAATGACGCCCTTATTACACTCCTGACAAATTAAAGTTATCACATGAGCAGCAACAAACTAATGTTAAATCAATAGCTTAATATTATTCTTATTAAGTCAAAAATTAACTTAATTTAATTAAACCAAATTATAATTGAATAATCAATTCTCTTCTATATAATAGTATGTTCTTGAATATAGGAATTCCCAAGAATATTACGGCCAATATTTTTGCTTGAGTTAACTTTTTATGCAGGCGTAAATTAGTTGATTTGAGTTAAGAATTTTTTATATTGGATTGAATTGAATTAGAACAATAAAGTAAATTGGAAGAGCAAATTAGATTATAATAATACATTAAATTAAAATAAATGGAATAAAAATTCACTGGATTAAATTAAATTATAATAATAGAATAAAACTCTCTACTAATAGTAATAGTTAAACTTATTATCCACCATTCACTTTAAGGTTTTATTTTCATTGAACAGCTTATGTTTCTCTTGTTTGACTAAAAACAGAATGCGTACATTATCATACATGGGGGGGATAATGTTATATAAAAAATTTATTTCCTTCGTATCCTTCCATTTCATTCGCATTAATCTTTTAAATTTAATCTAGCTTCTGTCATAGTCAGTATTTCCTTAATTCTTAATAATATTTATTCCTATTTAATGTCCTTTTAAAAGTAAATATCAGTATATTAATAATTATCTTATTCCAAATCTTAATCTAAAATTTTAAGTTCATTCGTAGCTTTTATCAGCTCCCCAATATATAAAATTCTGAGACGCGTTCTCATTTCGAATGTTTTTTAAAAGCCATTTCCTCTTTATTATTATTCTTATTGCTTTGATTTTTTCGCGCGCTTGGGATTTTAACTTCAAAATTTATCCGCGCCCAAGTAAGGAATTCTTTACTGTCTTAGCTCCTCCCTCTAGCCTCATTCGCTGGTCCGTAGGTCGCCTCTCACTCATTGGTTTGTGCGCTCGTGACGTAAATTTCTGTATGTCTCCGCGGAGAGAACAAAACTCGCCCTCATAGGTCGGAGAGCTAGATCTTTGACATAGCTGAAAGTGTAAACAAATATGTATCTGGTGTTTTTATGTTGTAGAATATTCATCTGGCCATTTAACAACTTGTAATGAATGGAGTGACCCATCGTGAAAGCCGAGGGCTATGCTATAAGTTTTATACCTGTGGGAAATGTGCTGCATCGCTCTTATTCTTAATAAACTATTCATCTGAAAATTGGCTGGACTTTACTGGAGAAACTGTTCTGGTGTTTTTTCATTGCCTTACTACTTCGCCATGATCATGGAAATCGACTGCAATATATTAGTTCTTTAACGGACTACCCTTTTCTCATGAAAATTTACATCTGGTACTAACTCAGCTTAGACAAACTACCACACATATATATATATATATACCTTGTTGTTTTGAATGTATTTTAAGTGTGAATGTTTTTTTATAAATTTAAAAAATAAATTGCTAATAATTTTAAAAGAATGGGAAAATTAATTGTTGCTTTTTTAAATTCGAAAGAACAATTTTGTTCTTTTAAATAAACTCGAAATTTTAATTTATTTAATTTTTATTTTTTCTGCGCTTTTTAAACATTGAAAATAAATATGCAGAAGATAACGGAATATCTCCGTACCTCACTTTCTTCTCCATCTGTTCTGTTGTTTTCAGGAAATATGAGGACATTTTCTGTTTTTAACGGAAAATGCCCCTTTTGTTGTGAAATTCAGGAAAAAGATAAGCGTGAAATTCAGATTATTTTTAACAGTGTAGGTCACGAATTGACTTAAATACTATATCTTTCTACTAATACATGTTTTCATAGAATAAATCTTTTCATAGAATGCAAGACAAGATAAGACTATTTCACCAATAATGAATTGATAAACGATTCGTTATGCATATTTTCAAACAGGAAATTTGCTCGACAGATAAGATAACATTACTTTATTTGCATGGACTGACCACTAGCAAAGTAGAAATTTTGCTGATAGATGTGATTTAGTTTCAGATTTGAAATTATTATTCGCTGAACGCACAAAGTGTTTTTGCGAATTTTATCGTTTTTAAAAATATGAGTAAACATATTTAGGTAAACTTTACACTTAGACAAAATTTCAAACTAAGAAAAATAATTTAAATTAAGGAAAAATAATAAGGTAAAGCTGGGAGGGTCTGCGCACAATTCAAAAGAATAACAATAAAAAATCTAAATATTAGTTTTTTGCTAAGCTATCCATGAATAATTTTTTCTTCATTTGTTTTTTATGCATTGCTATTTTGTTGTTATGTTGCAATTTAATAGAACAGTTGTAATAAAAACCAAGAAAGTTATTTTGCGCAATCTGTCCTTAGAGGGTTGGTGGGATTGCGCACATGGATAGGAGAGATTGTTTCTAATAATAACTACAGTTAAATTGTTAACAATAATAATTACACTTAAATGACATTGTTTTAAGGTTTTAGTGAACAAATATTATTATTATAATAGTGAATATTTCAACCTAATGATTAAAGAATCAGAAAAAGGAAATAATTTTAAAAACGATTAAAAAAATTTAATTAAAGGAAAAAAATAAAGAATCAGAAAAAGAAAGGCCAGATAAAATTACAAAATAACATTAAATTACTTGATAACACGTTTAACTTAAAATTAGTCCATTTTCATTTTTCATTTTTTATGCAAATTTACCAATAAGCTGCATAATATCTCCTAGCAAGGAAACTAATGGGAACAATGAGCCATCTCTCCTAAGTAGCAGATGCGCAAACTCTCCAATTTCGGTAGGAGAGATTGCACGGCCTTTTATTTAAACATGGTTGCTACTAAAACAAGCCGTTGGTGTTCACAATGTTAGATTAGAGTAGTAGCTTATGAGAAATCGTTTAAGTTTAAAATATTTTGCACTACTGACATTGTACAGAAATTCTGATGAATAGCTATGAAAATACAAGCACTTACTTTGGGGAAACAAAACAAATAGCAATGCTTTATCTTAGACGCTCAAAACAATCAACGTGCACTTTCAAGTAGACACTCTACTATTGCTGTTGTGCAACTACCTGGAGTCGCAGCGTGCCCATTCTACTCCTTCCTCCCGAACCTCTATGTGCGCAATCTCTCCGACCGCTCATCTCTCCTGGCTTTACCTTAACTTTAACAATCAGACCTAACACGTTGTTAGAAAATTAGATTTAACGAAATTAACACATTTAAAATTATCTAGTTGCTTATAAATTTTAAAAATTAAACAACTGATAAATATTTCAATAGATTGGTAAAAATTAAATTTACACAGTATTTCAAACTAAGGAAATTAATAACTTTAAAATTTAGACTTAACACATTGTTAGAAAATTCGACTTAACGAAATTAACAAATTTAAAAATATCTAGTTGGTTATAAATTTTAGAAAATAAACAACAGATAAGCAATTCGATAGATTGGCAAAAATTAAATTTAGACAATATTTGAAACTAAGGAAAAAGTAATAACTTTAAAAATTAGACTTTACACGTTGTTAGATACTTCAACTTAACGAAATTAACACATTTAAAAATATCTTAGAAAAAAATCTTTAAAGAGATCTTTAAAAAGAAATCTTTAAAAATTTGTTAGATTGTCACACTTCAAAAATAAAACTTAAACATTTGTAAACTTTAAAAATTCCACTTAGTAAAATTTTGTTAAAATGACAAATTTTTTTGAAAATATCTGCTAAACATGCTGAAATTGAAAAATTAATACAACAATTTCAAAGCAGTGTATAGACATATACTTTAAAAAATTTGACTTAATGAAATTTGTTAGCCTCACACATTTAAAAAATAAAACTTTATAAAACTTTAACTTTTGAAAAAATAAGCAACTGTAAAACATTTTAAATTTATTAAAATTATGTAAAACATGAAAAAATTCATAACTTTTAAAGTAAATTTTATTATATGTTACTTAAACTACAAGAGAATTGATTGGAAATGTATTACTTTTAATCATTAACAAGTTAAGACATGACGTTAGGAATCATCGATGGATTTTTCCCACAGATGATGTCACTGGTAACATTATTATTTACTGATCAAGTCATAAAATCATAGTTTAGCGTAGGTTTATATGATCATGATGTTTATTGGAGATTTAATATATTTGAGAAACATAAACTACAATTTGACTACTTTTTGAAAATTTCCACTACATAAGATAAAGCGCATAGGAAAATAAAATGAAAAGTCGCCTTTGGATGGAATCGAAGCATCATCCTCTCAGTTAACAGCTGAATGCTGTTTCTGAAGACACTGATAAGAACTGATTGAATATATTGTTTTTCTTTTTTTAAAGTTAAATTGATTTAATGTTCAAGTTATTTCATAAAAATATAATAAATTTGATTAGCATTGAAAAAGCAAACGATCACATTATTGTGTAAAGCACTCAATTGTTTTAAAAGTCACGAATTAAAATGTTGGAGGGTGCAATGGCTTGGAAGTATACTGCAGAAGGAGAGTTCATTTTTTGAAGAAGTTTTATCTTAGAAAGCGTGGCTAATTGGAATTTCTTAGAGTTGAATTGTAATATAGGCATGAATCTCTTAAAATGGAATGATAGTTTTTTGTATCGCCCTCTATCAGTGGGAAAAGGAATTAATAGATGTTTAAAGTTTTATCTTGGATTCAAACCCATAACAAAATGATCTCATGGTTTGATAATTTAGGGTCGGTTTAAATGATCAAGCCATAAGATTAAGGTGTTTAGAGGTGATTTACGATATTCGAGAAAGGAATTAATGTGATTTTTTTAATTTAATTAAATGGTTTACTGTTTAAAGTACTACAAAACGAATGGATCACAATGCAGATGTAAAGATGTTGTAGACTTGAGTTAGCCGTGAAAAGTGATCTTGAAAATATATAGTGGGAAATATTTAATGCAGGTTCTTTTAGAAAAAAATAAAATAATCCCTTTCTGGAAGAAAGATAGAGTCGAATACATCCATGAAGATTTTGAAGAACTTTTAATAAAAAGCACAAGCACAGCAGCATAAAATAGAAGAGTGGATGGTGCCTTAATGTTCGTACAATAGACTCACAATCTACATGTTTTCAGGCCAGCAATCAGAGAGGGAATGCTGATACACATACGCTGTAAATTTCTTCGTTTACATTTTTTCTGGCATCATACATTTGGCGAGAGTGCATGAATCAAAAGTATCCGTTAATAAGGAACATATGGATAACTGTTTGAACTTATCGCCAAAGTAGCAATTTTTAACAAGATTAAATACCGCCAATAATTACGTTACTGAAGAATTTTTGCATCCCATGAGAAGTTCCTAGATAGACAAAATAAGGAGTGCTGAATAACCTTTTATGAATCAGAAAGAAACAACTGCATAATGAAAAAAATATAACGAATGTGAAAATGAATAGAGTTAATTTGGAGGCCGAAATATTTCTTGAAGTTTTTGTTTTTATCCGATTTAAGCGTTTGATCGCACGTCAGGACTAAAGATGGGAATTTGCATGGGAGCAGAAAAGCTGATCTAATTCTTTTATTTGTTCTGAATAAGAACGCAAAGAGCTTAAATAACATTTATCAAAACTTTAATAAATGAATTATAGAAAGAGAAATTTATTAAAGTAAAAAAAATAGCTAATTTAAAACTATATGTGATTTCACATCACAGCAGAGTTTTTTAAAATTAATTATATTTTTCGGAAGGTTAAATTGACTTAATGATAAACTTAGAATTTGTGTTTAAAGTTAATAAATTTGATATGTTAGGTTTCCTTAATAACAGAGGGTTGAATATGTTCTTTATAAAAAAGTTTTAAAAGTTAACAAAAAATTTAAATTTTAATAAAAATAAAGTTTATAAAAGTTTAAAAAGTTTAAAAAATTGTAAGTTATGTTAAAAAGTTAAAAATTTTATAAAAAATTAAAAGTTTACAAAAAAGTTTAAAAAAATAAGTTATGTTTTTAAAAATCTTTAAGTTAATTAAAATTATCTTTTTATTTTTAACTATTGAGAGACTATGATCAGACTCTTTATCCTTGCAATCAACTGGTGCCCATGAACGCAGTTGTTTATCCTATCAACTATATGCTCTGTATCTGCGCATGCGGAGAAAAAACATAGACTTTTACACTAACTTGAGTTCGACTTTAAATTCTTTGCTAACTTTTAAGTTTAATTACTTCATACAACTTGGTTACTTTTCCCACAAAACACCTTTCAGAAACAAAACAGAATTACACACTTACCGATAAACACGTCAACTTCTTGTCCTGGCTTTCACTGAACTAACCTTTTTACCTTACTTTTTGCTAGGGGACGCTGCAATCGCCGCTAGAAACACTACCAGTCTTCCGATTTGTGACGTAGTTTCCGTTTTGTGATCAGAACAAGGTTTAAATACAACCTACACTGACTCAGTTGATGTTGTTCACCACCACCTTGTTATCAGCCATTCGCCTTCTCTCGGTCACTAATCGCTTGCTTGTCCAGATTTGTTTCTGTGTTGTACGCCTGTTTTGCGGACTCATCTCTTACTCGTCCAAACTTGTTTCGTCTGCTTTGGTAACTCATCTCTTGCTTTAACTGTTTAGACTTGCCTGTTGTCAACCACCTCAGGCCTTTTGTCATTGATTGAATATACTTTATACCAATCACTTTAATATAAAAGTCTTGTCACAACTTACTTAAACTTTGATAAAAATATTAATTATTTATAAATTTTATCAAATTCTTATTTTTCTGATACATTTACTAAGAGATTTTCTTTCAAAAATATGGTAAAGTCCGATTTTAAATCGAAGTCTAAAATAAAAGAATCATTAAAAAATCCCCCAAATTTGTATCATTTTAACACTAATAATAAATATTGTAAACACCCTGTACATACAAGTTTTGTAAGAAATAATAGTTATAGCTAACTCGTTCAATCTCATGATAAGAGCCTTCACTATAGCTAAAATCAGTGTTCAACACACGGTTAACCATATTTAAAAACGATTCACCATGTTTTAAAAGCTTGGTAAAATATTTAAAAATTTTTAATTTAAATTAAAATATAAAAATACTTAAGTATTTTTATTTATAATTGTTTATTTATGTATCTATAATTGTTTATGTATGTATTGTTAAAATATTTTACAAAGTTTTTGAACGAAAATTACTTAGTAAATGAATCAGAAAAATAAGAATTTGATAAAATTTATAAATAATTTATATTTTTTATCAAAGTTTAAGTAAGTTGTGACAACACTTTTATATTAAAGTGATTGGTATAAAGTATATTCAAGCTATGTCGAAATACATGAGGTGGTTGACACCAGGCAAGTCTAAACAGTTAAAGCAAGAGATGAGTCCCCAAAGCAATCAAAACTAGTCTGGATATATATATATATATATATATATAAGATCCTTGATTTATAAATGATACTAATGAAAAAAGTTAATATCCAATTTAAATACTAGTGGTTTTAGCATTTGACTAGACACAAAAATAATTCTAAAATGCAGAATACATCCTTGATTTTTCTAATGTTTTTTTTATCATATAAAAGAATAACTTTAGATTCCTTAAGAACAGGGAATATTCAGAAAAAAAAAGTTAAATGTTGCAACTCTTTTGAAACAGGTGAACCGTGGCCTTCAAAACTCCGGCCAGATAACTGGTTTCAACATGGGTCGCATACCTCACTGCAGAGGGATCCACCGCTTACAACGTGATCCCTCTTACCTCGCTTTGTCGTTGTCGCTTTGGCTTAGCGTTCTCCTACATGTTGGAGCAAAAATAGCACGTGTTTATTGTGATTTTTAAGTTATATTTCTTCTTATCAAAGCCATCAAAATTACACACATGCCACCTCCTTGTGTGGTACCAGGATGCCATTCTAATCACAAGAATAAACCAAAATACAATCCATATTTTTTTTTCCAGCGGACAAATATCATTGAAATTAACGGATACACGCCATGCATTGTAAAAATCATGAACCCACAAAGTACAGCAAGGTAAGAAAATATATTATTATTTATTTTTCAGAGTATTATATATATTCAAATATTATTACTTCTTATTATTTAAATTATTGTATACTCAAGTTTTTCATTTATTCATTTTTATCGCTTTACTTCATTACAATTTAAATGAAGCTATATTTAAAGAATCTGTTTTCTTTCAAAAACATTTTGTTTTAGTATGGTATATAACCTTTTATAAAATCCATGTTTTCAAAGGAAGTGTAAAGTATAAAAAATAATAAATACATTTAATATGTATGTGATTTATATTTTAGGGAAGTAAATTATATAGAAAATTTAATTATTTTAATTATTATTGTATTAATAATTATAATTATTAGTTTAAAATGTTAGTATTAATAACTAAGTTAAACTATTTTATTTATTAAATTTAAATATTATAGATTCGATATAATTCTATATATCCTTTTTATCGCAACATTTCATTATGAATTAAATGAAGCTTACTTTAAAGAATATTTTTATAAGAAAACTAATTTGTTTTAGTATGGTAAATAACCTTTTATACAATTCATGTTTACACGGAAAATGTGAAGTATAACAAATAATATATGTAGAATACGTATGTGAATTATATTTTGTTTTATAGTATTCTGTAGAAAATATAACATATTTTTTTTATATAAACAGCAGAAAGTATACAGTAATTATTTTAATTTTAGTATATTTAACACTTAAGATTATTTTAAATGCTAGCATTAATAACTAGATACGATTTATTTTTAATTATTACACATTATTTAAAGTATCATAAAATAAGTTCTTACGTTTTTTTTTTAATTTACCTTTTTCCTTTTTTAGAAAAAGAACAAAATAGCAAATAAACAAGAAAACATACCTTTTTTTACGATGAATATATATAATACTTTAAATAATAAATAATATGTTTTCTAAACCTTATTGAGCTTTGTCAGTTCATAATTTTTACGATGAATGGCGCTTATTCACTTTTGGCAATGATTCTAAAATACAAAAAACCCTTATATATATATATATATATATATATATATATCATCATCATCATCATCATCATCAACAACCGTTTTCAATCCACTGCTGGATGTAGGTCTCCCCCAGATTTTTCCATTGTTGCCTGTCTAGTGCTTTAGTTTTAGTCATCCAATTAACACCGGCCACTTTTCTGATATCGTCACTCCATCCTACTTGAGGTCGTCTTCTTGGTCGTTTTACATCTCTGGGATACCACTGTAGGGTGCTTGTGCTCCACCTATTGTCTTGTCTTCTTGCAATGTGCCCAGCCCATTTCCATTTTAGCCGTTTAATTCTCTCGATGATGTCAAAAACTTTCGTCTGACTTCTTATCCACGTTATTCTCTTTCTGTCTCTTCTGGTTATACCTAGCATACATCTTTCCATACTTCGCTGTGTTGTTTGTAATCTTTGTACCATACGTTTTGTTAGTGTCCAAGTTTCTGCTCCATAAGTTAATGCAGGCAAAACACATTGGTTAAACACCTTTCTTTTCAAACAAAGAGGCATGTTACTCTTCAGAATAATATTGTTCTTCCCAAAAGCACTCCATCCATTACTTATTCTTCTATTGATTTCATTCATGATACTGTTGTCTGATGATATTTCTTGTCCACACATAACTTTGCACATATTTAATCTCAGTGTTGTTGTAGACGATTTTCTTTTTTGATGCAAATGAATTGAGCATCACCTTAGTCTTTCCCAAATTTATTTTTAATCCCACATTAATGCTAGCTTCTGCCAAATCTTTTAGCATATTTTGCAATTCTTCAGGGCTATTACTGAAAATTAAAATGCCATCAGCAAACCGGAGATGGCTTAAATATTCCCCATTTATTCTAATCCCTTTGTTTTCCCAATCCAACTTTTTGAAAATACTTTCTAAGACAGCAGTAAAAAGCTTAGGTGAAATGGTGTCTCCTTGTCTTACTCCTCTTCCAAGCTTGATCTTCGCTTTTCCTTTGTCCAAACGGATGGTGGCTGTTGCTTTCTTGTAGATCTTCTTTATGATATTGATGTAAGGTTTGTCTATACCAATGTCCTCCAGAGAAGTAATTACTGCAGATGTGTCGACCGAATCAAATGTTTTTTCATAATCAATAAAGGCAAGGCAGAGAGGTAAATTATATTCTTTATGTTTTCCTATAACTTCCCTTACTGTTTGAATATGATCCATTGTGCTAAATCCACTTCGAAATCCTGCTTGTTCTCTAGGTTGAGTTGAGTCCAGAGCTGATTCAAGTCTTGTCGTTAAAACTTTGGTGAAAATTTTATAAATCACTGACAGTAAGCTAATTGGACGGTAGTTTTTAATGTTTTCCTTTTCTCCTTTCTTATAAAGTAACACCATCACAGCATTATTCCAATCTTCTGGTACATCTGATTTCTCGAGACATTTGGAAAACAGCAAGGCTAGCATTTTTGCAAATTCTTCTCCTGCTTCTTTGATAAGGTCAATTGTAATTCCATCTTCGCCAGGGCATTTACCTTTTTTCATGCCTCTAATGGCTTGTACAACTTCATCTGTCTTCACTGGGATTATCTCTTCAGTTTCTGTTATGTTTACTAGTGGATCACGTAGGTTAATTTCCCTTTGATCTTCACATTTATATAGATCGTTATAGAATTTTTCGACAATGTGTACTATTTCATTATTGATTTTGGTGATTGTTCCATCTGCTCTCTTCAGTGCAAAAATACCTTTTCTTCCAACACAAACTGTGAGCTTAGCTGATTTTAAACTTTTGTTACCTTCTAGAACTTTTTTGACAAGATCACAGTTAAATTTTCTGATATCGTCTGTAACACATTTTCTTACCGTTTTACATAATTCTGCATATTCAACTCTTGATTTAGGATAGTTTTTCTTCATTTTAAATTCTCTGCGTTTCTTCATCAATCTTCTTGTTTCTTCTGTTATTTTCTTTGTTTGCTTTACTTGTGCTTCACCAGCTATCGTCCTTGCAATTTCTTGTACAGTATTTGTTAATTTCTTGTTCACTACTGTAACATCTTGTTCTTCTTCTAAGATTGATTGAAGTACTTGAAAACGATTTTTAAGTTCTAAATTAAATTCTTCTTTATGTTTCTGGAGATTTATAATATCGACTGATTTCTTTGAGCATTGCAAAAGCTTCATTCTTTCCACTTTAGTATTTAAAAGCAGTTTGCATCTAACTAACCTGTGATCGCTTTCTGTATTGAAGTTATTGAGAACGCTGCAATCCTGAATAAGATGCTTTTTGTTTGTCAAGATGTAGTCGATTTCACTTGTTGAGCCATTTGCACTACGCCATGTCCATTTTCTTTGTGGCTTTTTCTTGAAAAATGAATTCATGATATACATCTGTTCACATTCTGCAAATTCAATCAATCTGTTTCCTCTTTCATTACGCACCCCATATCCATGATTTCCTACTGAGAACTCACCTTTCTTTTTTTCTTCAATTCTAGCATTCCAGTCTCCCATTATTAATTTTATGTAGCATTTCCCTTTTTGATGCATTGAAGCTACTTCTTCATAGAAATCCTCAATTTTTTCATCAGTATAGCTAATTGTTGGTGCATAAAGTTGGGTAATTTGCAGCTTGTATCTTTTTGACACTTGTATAACTAACCTTGCAACTCTGATGCACTATCATATTCTACAATGTTTTTCTTCCACCTTTTATGAATCAGAAATCCTACACCACTTGTTTTCCCATCTTCTGTACCTCTGTAGTACAATACATGTCCACTGACAAGATCAATCTTCTCTTCACCTTTTCTTCTTACTTCGCATAATCCTAGGATGTCCCAGTTGATTCTTTCTAATTCTTCTTCAAGTTCCTGTAAACGACTTTCAGAAGATAAGGATCGTCCATTATACGTAGCCAAGGTCATCCACTTATGGCAGCCAAGCCGATCCCGGTGATTCTTAGCACCCTCTGTCTTCATGTTTTTCTGATCGCTGCCGTAATCAGGAACATGCAGACTGCCGGGAATTGAGGGCCGTGATTTGTTTTGTGAATTCATGGTAAAATAAGGGGGGAGGTGGCCAAATTCCTCCACGCTGGCCAAGCGGGTTGGAGGAAGCCCATCCGCGTTCGTTCCCCATGCACTAGGCAAGGGTACTAACAGGCTGCACCGATGGAAGGTGCGGATTGGACATTAAGTCTCTGCTCCCAGTCGATTCCTTTAAGTCCTCCTCTGAGGAATTTATAGGTGCACTTTAGTATATAATTTTCCTTTTAATTGCTAAATACCCTCTTCCCTCACACACATATATTTAAAGTTAACTGCTGTTAAAATATTATTTACATAAAATAAACTGTTCATTTTTAAAAAGTAGAAGCTTTTAAATGCAAAAGAAGTTATTAAAATTACAAGAAAATAAAATATATTAAAAAAAAACCTTTGAAAATTAAAATATTTTTTTATATTTTCTTCAACGATTGCAATTTAGTTTTTTTCTTATATTAAAATAATAACTCGGTATTTTTTACTATGAAGAAATATATAAATAAACACTGTAAAATTGTAAACAAACGAAATTTTTTAAGAAGTGGTGAATAATTAATAATGGGTGTTTGATTTTTAACAAATTAATGCAAAAACTATATTAAAAATTAAAAAAAAATCGGGAAAAAGGGAATTTTTTGCGTGGAAAATGTTTTATCCATTTTTTAAATAGATGTTCTTTAAAATATATTTCTAATTTTAGATTGCTAGATTTTTTTTCTCACACATATTTAAACATATATGTGTTAAAAAATATTTTACTGAAACGAAAAAGGAAATTGGTTATGCAAAATAAATTATTAATAATATATTTTACTGGAAAATGAAATAAATTAAAAAATAACCTATAAAAGCACAATTTCTATTTATTTTGCGTCAACAATGAGCAATCTATTGCAACTGATTTTTTCTTATAACAAAAATCAATATTTTTTTTATCAGATTGATGTACAAACTATAATAAAATGCTTAAAATTTTTGGAAAGAAATCCTTTAAAAAAGAGGGTGAGGGCACTTCTGTGAAATAATTTCATTTTGATTTTAATAGGTATACCTCACATATATTTCTGCAAAGATCTCTCCCAGCGATGGAGTGGATCTCTCTAGACTAACGTCAGAAACTAGTGTTTTGGCCGGAGTATCGAAGGTCACGGGTGAGCTGTCAGCTTTTTATTTACTTATTAACATCATCACTTATTATTTCACTAGTATAATTATACACTGAAATTTTTCATTCCGTAGCCAGAGACGTAGTCGTAAAAAACCCAGAGGGCATACGCTGTAAGAAGAGGATATACCCTAAAGAGTATATGCTATAGTGTTTTTGAGAAGAGGATATACGGTATTCCTTAAAATAACCCAGAAAGTATACGGCGTACCCACCGTATATGCTCCATTACATCCCTGTCTGCAGCCTTTACTTTTCTTAGCATCGAATAAGGTTATTATAAACAGTTTAATAAGAAGCATAGTGGATACTACAATATGAATATGCACTAATTTACCTTTCTATATAATACTTTGATCATATAGATCTGTTCTGGTGTGTGTATGTGTCAGAGAGAGAGAAATAGTAGGAGCCCCGCGCCCCTACATTTTCTTGAGCGTCCCGTAATGTTTACTTCTAGCTACAGCCCTGGGCGAACAACATCAACTGAGTGCGTGTAGATTGTATTTAAACCTTGTTCTTATCGCAAACAGGAAACTACGTCACAAACCGGAAGACTGATAGCGCCTCTAGCGGCGATTACAGCGCCTCCTAGCAAAAATAAGGTAAAACGGTTTGTTGAGTGAAAATAAGGACAAGAAGTTGACGTGTTTATCGGTAAGTGTTTAATTCTGTTTTGTTTCTGAAAGTTGTTTTGTGAGAAAAGTAACCGAGTTGTATGAAGTAATTAAACTTAAAAGTTAGCTAAGAATTTAAAGTCGAACTCAAGTTAGTGTAAAAGTCTGTGTTTTTTCTGCACATGTGCAGATACAGAGCATATAGTTGATTGGGTAAACAACTGGTTTCATAGGCACCAGTTGGTTGCAAGGATAAACATTCAGATCATAATCTCTCAATAGTTAAAACTAAAAAGTTAATTTTGATTTACTTAAAGATTTTTAAAAACATAACTTAATTTTTTTTAACTTTTTTGTAAACTTTTAATTTTTTATAAACTTTTTAAACTTTTAACATAATTTACATTTTTTTTTAACTTTTAAAACTTTTTGTAAACTTTATTTTTATTAATTTTTTAATTTTTTGTTAACTTTTAAAACTTTTTAGTAAAGAACATGTTCAACCCTCTGTTATTAAGGAAACCTAACATATCAAATTTATTAACTTTAAACACAAATCCTAAGTTTATCATTAAGTCAATTTAACCTTCCGAAATATATAATTATTTTTTTAAAAACTCTGCATTGTGATCCATTCGTTTTGTAGTACTTTAAACAGTAAACCATTCAAATAGCCCATTAGTCGTCGCTATATATATATATTAAGCTATTTTTTAATGAAACAGTTTTTCTTTATGAATAGAAAGTCTATAAGGTATTTCTGAAGAAAAAAAATAAAAAATTCGAATATTTAGGAAAAATAGCATGTTCCCAAAATGGCAGCAATGGCGCCTAATGGGGTAAATGTATCAAAAAATTTTACTTATGCCTCCGTCCATTTGTTTTTGTTTGTTATTTATCAGTTCTTTAGCTATAAAAGGGATAGTATCATTCTGAAACTGATATTGTACGAAGAATTCATATAAATTAGTCCAACATCTATATTTATAATAAAAATTAAAAATGAAATTACCGATTCCATAAGCATTTTCCTTATCCACCTCTTTATTTTTCTTCATTACATCATTTTTGTCCTACTATTTTACATGAAAATGATTGGACATTTTTTATGCAGCATTATATTACATTTTTTTTGTTTTCTAAAATTGGTTTTTTAACTTTTTTTTTCTTTTTTTTACTTTGCATTTTGTTTAGTTTTTTCTATATTCCAATTTCAAGATTCGTCTGAACTTTCATCTAAAATATCAAGCCTGTGTTAATTACTTTGTCTTTTTAAAACACTAAATCAGATATTTCTTGATTGTCTGATGATTTAGAATTTACAGAAAGTTCTACTCCACCAAATATAACATGGGATAAATCTTCGCATAAATTATTTTCTATTACATATGTAATAAAAAATAATTTATGCGACATACATATGAGGAAGATGTCTTCCTCATATGTTACAATACTGCAATCGAACAGACGATTTCCGGAACATCCGAAAAATCATGCAAATCTAAAAACTTGTTCAATCAGTTTTCATGTAAAATAGTCAGAAAAATGATGTAATGATGAAAAATAAAGAGATGGATAATGAAAATGTTTATGGAACTGGTAATTTCATTTTGTTTTTTATTATAAATGTGAAAGTTGGACTAATTTATATAAAACCTTCTAAAAATATGAATTTCAGAATGATATTATACTTGCTATAGCTAATAAATAAATTTTAAATTTTTTGTTAACTTTTAAAACTTTTTTGTAAAGAACATATTCAACCCTCTGTTATTAAGGAAACCTAACATATTAAACTTATTAACTTTAAACACAAATCCTAAGTTTATCATTAAGTCAATTTAACCTTCCGAAAAATATAATTAATTTTAAAAAACTCTGCATTGTGATCCATTCGTTTTGTAGTACTTTAAACAGTAAATCATTTAATTAAATTAAAAAAATCACATTAATTCCTTTCACGAATATCGTAAATCCCCTCTAAACACCTTAATCTTATGGCTTGATCATTTACACCGACCCTAAATTATCAAACCATGAGATCATTTTGTTATGGGTTTGAATCCAAGTTAAAACTTTAAACATCTATTAATTCCTTTTCCCACTGATAGAGGGCGATACAAAAAACTATCATTCCATTTTAAGAGATTCATGCCTATATTACAATTAAACTCTAAGAAATTCCAATATTAGCCACGCTTTCTAAGATAAAACTTCTTCAAAAAATGAACTCCCCTTCTGCAGTATACTTCCAAGCCATCGCACCCTCCAACATTTTAATCCGTGACTTTCAAAACAATCGAGTGCTTTACAAATAATTTGCTTTTTTATTGCTAATCAAATTTATTATTTTCAAGAAATAACTTGAACATTAAATCAATTTAACCTTAAAAAAGAAATACAATATATTCAATCAGTTGATATCAGTGCCTTTGTGGCGTAGTTGGCAACGCATTCAACTATTAACTGAAAGGATGATAGTTCGATTCCATCCAAAAGCGACTTTTCATTTTATTTTCCTATGCTCATTGTCTCATGTAGGGGAAAATTTCAAAAAGAAGTGAAAGTTTTCGTTTATATTTCTCAAATATCTTAAATCTCCACTAAACATCATGATCATATACACCTTCCCTAAACTATGATTTTTATGACTTGATCAGTAAATAATATGTTACTAGTGATGTCATCTGTGGGGAAAACCCATCGATGATTCATAACGACATGTCTTATCTTGTTAGTGATTAAAAGTAACACATTTTCAATCAATTCCCTTATAGTTTAAGTAACATATAATAAAATTTATTTTAAAAGTTATGAATTTTTTCATGTTTTACATAATTTTACTAAACTCAAAATTTGCTTATTTTTTCCAAAATTCAAGTTTTATAAAGTTTTATTTTTAAAATGTGTGAGGCTAACAAATTTCATTAAATCGAATTTTTAAAAGTATACGCCTATCCACTGCTTTGAAATTGTTGTATTAATTTTTCAATATCAAAATTGTTAACAGATATTTTCAAAAAAATGTGTCAATCTAACAAAATTTCACTAAGTGGAATTTTTAAAAATTACAAATGTTTAAGTTTTATTTTTAAAATGTGACAATCTAACAAATTTAAGTTTTAAAAGAAATAAAGTTGAAAAATCACAAGCTAGCGGCGATACGGGACAAGTCCAGTCAGATAAAGATGAGTCACTCAAGCAAGCGTGCAGCAATCTGATAGCGAGTATGAACAGAAAACGCAACGAAAACTCACCAAGGATATAGTAGAAAATGGAAAATCGTTTTACGTGAGCCATTTTTAAACTGTTCGTTATCGTGTTAATAGAATTTGATCTCATAGCTATGATAAGATAAACCATGTGATGTTAACAACAGAGTGTTATTCACAACAAAATTAAATTCGTTTTCCTTAAAACAATTGTGATGAAAAGTGCATCGAGACTATCTTAGAGAAATTTTAGGGGAGCCAATTTTTATTATAAAACTCTTATCTCATGTTAAAATCTTTTTTAAATGTCATCACACTCCCACATTTTCTAAAAGTCTCTTATTGTGTGTTTGTATATCTAATGTTTTGCATGGCAAATCACTTATTAACTAAATGTAATGATCATGTCTATGTGTTGTGATTGGTCTATTATCTGTGTTAGGGATAAGGATCTCCATGTAGGTCTTTCTGAAAGATCCTAACCTGTATTGTCACAAGGTTCGAAGAAAACTCTGAACGGTTAGGTCGACGATAGCGAGAGGTTTAAACGTAAGCGTCTACCAGCTTTAAAATCAGAACCTTGCACCTACAGGTGAGGCTCTTATATTTTGATCAATTCCGAAATGCTTCTAAGACACTTTGTGAAATAAATTATTTGAACTTCCTTTTATGAAATATGTTAGCTATTGTAAGTTATTTTTAAAAAAAAATCCAGATTTGGACGAAAACTCCAAACAGCTAGGTCGACGAGCGCGAGAGGGAAACATCTACTAGCCTCTGAACGGTTAGGTCGACGAACGGGAGAGAAGTTTAAACCCAAACGTCTAGTAGCTGTAAGTTTAAACAAAACTCCGAACGGTTAAGTCGATGAGCTCAAGAGGTAAACATCTACTAGCTTTAAAATCAGAACGTTGCACCTACAGGTGGGGTTCTTATGTGTTGATGAATTCCGAAATGTTTTTAAGTCTTGCCTTAAGTATAATATTTTTTTCTGAAGAAGTGTGTAGTACTTGTGAAAATAGTTATTTAAACTTCCATTTGAAAAAATGTTAGCTATTGTAAGTTAATTAAAAAATGTTAGCTATTGCAAGTTAATTAAAAAAATATGTTGTTTCATAAGAACAGAAGGGACAGAAAGATATCCTTATTTAACACCCTTTTGAAAATATTAGACGATACATTTCTAACTCCCCTCAATAAAATTTTTAAAAATAGTGCACGACATTTTCCAACTCCCCCAATTAAAATTTAAAAAAATAGTGTACAACATCTTCTAACTCCCCTCAATAAAATTTTTAAAAATAGTGCACGACATTTTCTAATTCCCCCAATTAAAATTAAAAAAAAAATAGTGTACAATATCTTCTAACTCCCCGAAATATTTTTTTTTTAAAAATAGGGCACGACATTTTCTAACTCCCCGAAATAATACATGAACTTCCCCAAATTCTTTTCGGAAGATTTATGCCCCCTCATAATTTAACCTTTCTCCCTGTTGAAGTCCCCACAAAATAACCCTCCCCTTTCTAATTATTAAAAATAGTGCGCAACATTTTGTAACTCCCCGAAATAAAAATTTTAAAATAGTGCACGACATTTACTAACTCTCAGAAACAGTACACGACCTTCCCCAAATTCTTTTCGAAACATTTAAGCCTCCTCATATTTAACCTCTCTCCCTGTTGAAGCCCCCACAAAACAAGCCCTCCCCCTTTCTAATTATTAAAAATAGTGCACGATATTTTATAACTCCCCGAAATAGTACACGACCTTCCGCAATTTTTTTCGAAACAGTTAAGCCCCCACATCATTTAACCTCTCTCACAATTGAAGTTCCCTCCAAATTTAAGCCCCCTTAAAAATAATCCCTCTCCCTCTCTCCCTTTTCACATTTCCTTATCTCACTTCCTGTCTACACTTCCTGTTCCAACATGCATGTTATCAGCACCTGCCACTTCTTGTAGCCATGAGAGGTCATTCCATTTCCAGTGCAGCGCGTGCAGCGCGCCCTGAAGTCCCATTTATTATCTACTCGTCGACGTACGCTTCACGTGCACGCATGACCAAGGCTCACAGCTTATGCGTGTTTTCTATTACTTTAAAAAACTTGTTTCCTGATTGGAAATAGTTTATTTGTACATCGCCGTGATTACCAAGCTTTGGATTTTCGTTCTTTGAAAAAGCAAGAGGGCTCTATTTTATACTTTCATTTTGTTGCGGCAAATCCCGTTGCACAGTAAACAAGAACGAAAAATCATGCGTCAAGCATAGATTATGTAACACTTTCCAACGCTTCCAAAATAATTTTACGAATCATACTCTTTAATAAGATAAAAGATAACATCTAAATAATCCGAATACTTTTATTCAGCCCTGTATAGGATCTATAGATTTGTATATATACTACATAGGATGCTAAATTTTAGTTCAGTTAGGAAACACGTAGCACAGTTTAAAATTCTCCGTCTGGAGTTAAATAATACGGAAATGTTTTCCCGAACTTTTGTGCTTCCCTGTATAGGATCTACAGAATTTATACACACCACGTAATATACAAAAAGCGATTTAAAATTAAAATCGCGTTCAGTAACTTAAAACGCACTTCCAGGAATTATTGTTAACATACAGTAGAGAATTCTTTTGTGTGTCCCTGTAAATGAACGATGACTGCTATACACACACTATTCTGTAGTAAGTCTCTTGTAATGAACCTTATATAAATTTCAATGCGTTTAAAATAGGGAAACATTATTTAAATAAACCGCAGACGATTTTTCTCCATAGACGTAATGTAACGGAATTCTTTTGACTGTCCCTGTAAAGTAAGTATAAGTGCTATGCACACCCTATTTCATATTAAGCTTCTTCTAATGCACCTTAGTGATATATATAAATTTCAATGCGTTTAAAATAGTGAAACATTATTTAAATAAACCGCAAATGATTTTTCCCCATAGACCGCAATGTAACGGAATTCTTTTGAGTGTCCCTGTAAAAAAACTATAAGTGCTACACACTTCCGTTGAAATAGGGAACATGCTATAGATAACGATTATAACATATAAAAATTGCAGGGCAATCCGAGCATATTTACGGGAGTTAGAGCACGGACAGACGGCAGACGGCCAGACGGCCAGACGGCCAGACGGCCAGACGGCAGACGGCCAGACAAACCGAAGTCATAAACACTTTTCAACTAGGTTGGAAAGTGTTAAAAATAAGTTACCGATTGTAATAACTGAATCACTCACGGTATTTTCGCCACTGTTGAGTTAGAATTTTTTTTCTTTGCACTCTTCTTTGGTTTTATTTTTTCCTTCAATAATTTTTCATTATATTTTAAATGAACTATATTTATGTATAGTGATTTACAAATTAAAAAAATGCCTAAAAGATGCAGGTATTTTAAGAATGATGAAACAGTAGACGTGAAAAACATTTTTCGTCATCAGAAAGGGAAATTTCTGAGAGTGAAAGTCATTCTAACATAACCATTGACTCTGATTATTTAGATAAATATGCACATGCTATAAATAAAATGCATATTTTAAATTATTATTTACTTTTACCCCTAATAATTCAATACATTTATTTGATATGTTTTATTGTATATACGAATATATATTTACATTTTGAAAATTCTTCTAAATTATTGTTCAGTTTTACTTATTCTTTATTATTCAATGCGTTTTACTTGATTTTATGTTTATTATATGTTTTAAGGTATCTGCCTACGTACGGAGCACTTTTTTTTAAAAAAAGGACAGTTTTCAATAAATATAATTATTTTTAGTTCAATTATAATACAGAATTATAAGAAAACATAAAATCCTAGCAATATCTTTTTAATATTTTAAAAAATTGGGGTTTTTTGCCATTTTTTTAGCAAAATCCATATACTTAAAGCTAACCTGCTTTTTAGTTTTTCGTGCAAAAATGCTATTTATACGCATGCGCGAGCATTCAGCTAATCAGCTAGAGGCTTTTACTATCTTCAGACGCGATGTTCCAGCCAATGAGGTGAAGGCTTTTTCCTCTCTCTTCTCTCTAGAAGCCTATGTGTTCCATTTGGTTGTTCGGTTGTTGAAACTTTATAGATTTCTTTTATTAAGGTATTTTTTCATTTTACCGTATTTATTTTCTTTTTAAGTCGTATGTATTTTAATACTTTGAATTTTTTATAACTAACCCTTTTTTTGAGAGAGAGAGAGATTTCGTGGCACGAAATTCCGCGAATCATTTCCGATGTAAACAAACTAATTTTAAACTTTTAATACAGTGTCTCACATAAGTGATGGGACACTTGTGCTTTACAAAAGGAAACTAATCAAATAAATTAAAAAAACATGTACACATTTTTTTTGTGGGTGTGTTTCATACTTAAATTTAGTAAAGATTATTACATAACATACATTTTGTCAAAATATTAAAATATTAATTTAATAAAAATACAAATGTTTAGAACGGAGCAAAAAATAGCTCACATAAGTGATGGGACACCATTATATATGCAACAAAAATCGTCTGAAATAAGCAATAAAAATATTTTTTGGGGTTTTATTTTTACTTAAAAGCAATTGGCAATAATTTATAAAATCGTCTGCAGTATTTCTCTCCAGTTTGTTTTGGAATTTTTGTGTTTTTTAGCTCTGTGTAGTCATGAATGCTAAACGAAAAGAAACTTCGCCTGAAATTCGAAAATTAGTTATTAATTTGCATATTGAACGTGGAAAATCTATTAGAAAAACTGCTGAAACAGTTAACTTGAGTCGTTCAACAGTTTTCAATATCATTAAACGATATAAAAAGAATCATATGATTCAGGATAAAAGAAGACCTGGCTGACCATCAAAGCTATCCAATGGAATAAAGCGAATTATCGTTCGAAATATTAAAAAAAATCCAAGAATTAGTGCTTCAAAAGTTGCTGCTGATTTACAAGCATTATATGGAATAATTGTTAATCCTGAAACTATTAGAAGGGTAATTCGATCTGCTGGATATCACGGTAGAGTAGCCAGGAAAAAATTCTTCGTAAGTGAAAAGAATAGAAAACTCAGACTAGCTTTCGCAAAATCCAACATAAATAAGAATTCTGATTACTGGAATAAAGTTATATTTGCTGATGAGAGTAAATTTCATATATTTGGTTCTGACGGTAGAATCTTGGTGTGGAGAAAACCCAGGGAAGAACTTCGCAAACAGAACTTGGTACCAACAGTAAAACATGGTGGAGGAGGAGTTATGGTATGGGGGTGTATGTCGTCCGCTGGAGTTGGTAATCTTGTTTTTATTGACAGTATAATGGATCAGTACAAGTATATTGATATTTTAAAGCAAAATTTGAAATCTTCAGCACGAAAATTGAACCTTCATAACGATTTTAAATTCTACCAGGACAATGACCCCAAGCACACTGCTCTGAACGTTAGACTCTGGCTGCTATATAACTGTCCTGAAATAATAAAAACACCACCACAATCTCCAGACTTAAATCCCATAGAGAATATTTGGCAAGAATTGGAATCAAGAATTCGCAAACACACCATTTCTTCAAAACAACAACTAAAATCGGTGCTTCAAGAAGAATGGGGTAAAATCACTCCAGAAATCACAAAAAAAATAGTCGAATCCATCCCAAAAAGATTAAATCATGTTTTAAAAGTAAAAGGAAATCCAACAAAATATTAAAACCTTTTAAAAAGTAAAATTTTTGGATAAATATTTGATGGAAAAGTAAGTGTCCCATCACTTATGTGAGCCATTTTTTGCTCCGTTCTGAACAATTGTATTTTTACTAAATTAATATTTTAATATTTTGACAAAATGTATGTTATGTAATAATTGTTACTAACTTTAAATATGAAACACACCCAAAAAATTTTTGCACATGTTTGTTTATTTATTTTATTGCAGTTTCTTTTTATAAAGCACAAGTGTCCCATCACTTTTGTGAGACACTGTATGTAATTCTGTGTGATATGATTAAATTCAGGTTTTCTCAACGACGATCACAGTATTTTTACCAAATAATTTTTGTATTAATCAAGCTTTTTTGGTTATTAAGCATAGCTAAACACGAAAGAAAACTTTGTTATTTTAAGATTTTGATGTGAATTATTTGCGTACATTTATAAGACGAGTTTCACTGAATAATTCAAGAAAAAAAAAATCTCATCATTATACATATTTAGTTATGCATTATTAATTATTTACTTGGCCTTTACTTTTAATATTTCAAACTTACAGCTGAATGTAACTATTAAAACATTTGAAATACTGTATTCGTAAAATGAAATTTCAGCTTAAACACTCGACAATTACTTTTACTTATGCATTATTAATTATTTACTTGGCCTTTACTTTTAATATTTCAAACTTACAGCTGAATGTAACTATTAAAACATTTGAAATACTGTATTCGTAAAATGAAATTAGTTTAAACACTCGACAATTACTTTTAGTTATGCATTATTAATTATTTACTTGGCCTTTACTTTTAATATTTCAAACTTACAGCTGAATGTAACTATTAAAACATTTGAAATACTGTATTCGTAAAATGAAATTTCAGCTTAAACACTCGACAATTACTTTTAGTTATGCATTATTAATCATTTACTTGGCCTTTACTTTTAATATTTCAAACTTACAGCTGAATGTAACTATTAAAACATTTGAAATACTGTATTCGTAAAATGAAATTAGTTTAAACACTCGACAATTACTTTTAGTTATGCATTATTAATTATTTACTTGGCCTTTACTTTTAATATTTCAAACTTACAGCTGAATGTAACTATTAAAACATTTGAAATACTGTATTCGTAAAATGAAATTTCAGCTTAAACACTCGACAATTACTTTTACTTATGCATTATTAATTATTTACTTGGCCTTTACTTTTAATATTTCAAACTTACAGCTGAATGTAACTATTAAAACATTTGAAATACTGTATTCGTAAAATGAAATTAGTTTAAACACTCGACAATTACTTTTAGTTATGCATTATTAATTATTTACTTGGCCTTTACTTTTAATATTTCAAACTTACAGCTGAATGTAACTATTAAAACATTTGAAATACTGTATTCGTAAAATGAAATTTCAGCTTAAACACTCGACAATTACTTTTAGTTATGCATTATTAATCATTTACTTGGCCTTTACTTTTAATATTTCAAACTTACAGTTGAATGTAACTATTAAAACATTTGAAATACTGTATTCGTAAAATGAAATTTCAGCTTAAACACTCGACAATTACTTTTACTTATGCATTATTAATTATTTACTTGGCCTTTACTTTTAATATTTCAAACTTACAGCTGAATGTAACTATTAAAACATTTGAAATACTGTATTCGTAAAATGAAATTAGCTTAAACACTCGACAATTGCTTTTAGTTATGCATTATTAATTATTTACTTGGCCTTTACTTTTAATATTTCAAACTTACAGCTGAATGTAATTATTAAAACATTTGAAATACTGTATTCGTAAAATGAAATTTCAGCTTAAACACTCGACAATTACTTTTAGGTTAAATTCAGGTTTTCTCAGTGAGGATCACAGTATTTTTACCAAATAATTAAAAGTACTACATGCATGCATCTATCTATCTATCTATCTATATTAGAAATTGTGCAGGTTTCTGATCACTGTTTTGTTTACATATTTTAAACAAAAATTTCAATTTAATAATGCACTGAAAATTATAATGAATGCTTACAATTAAACACAACAACACAAAACAAAAAATTTCACAAAAACACATTATTTCCCCGATATTTTCCCACAACTAATCAATAAATTTCATGATATTTTATTGCGATTTTAAACCATGAACTTTAGTACTTTTCTGTTATATGGACACTATGCCAAAATGTATGTATGTATGTTTGGCGACAATGGTGTACGTATAACGGAAAAGTGCCTGAATTATTATTTATATATATATATATAAACATAATTGGCGACACAGCAAGTTTTCTGGATTTCTCCCTGTCTCTCTAACCACATTGTTAACAAAACAAAAAATTCACGAAAAACACATTATTTCCCCGATATTTTCCCACAACTAATCAATAAATTTCATGATATTTTATTGTGATTTTAAACCATGAACTTTAGTGCTTTTCTGTTATACGGATACTATGCCAAAATGTATGTATGTATGTATGTTTGGCGACAATGGTGTCCGTATAACGGAAAAGTGCCTGAATTATTATTTTTTTATATATATATATAAAATATAAACATAATTGGCGACACAGCAAGTTTTCTGGATGTGAAAGGCGGAGATGAATTTCATTCATTCAATGACCGTTTTAAAAGTTTCAAGTTTGGATTGAGTGCACCTGAACATAAAAACCGATACCTATTTCTATGTTCATGTTTGAGTTATTTGGATATCTTTTAGTATTGCACAGAAAATCATTTCTCCCGCTTTCGTAATACAGATAAATTCTGGTGTATTTTTTTTTCTTCTTTTTATATCATAAGTACTTTTCTACTTTAAATTTTTTAATTGTCGAGTTTCTAAGCTGAAATTTCATTTTTCGAATGCAGTATTTCAAATGTTTTAATAATTACATTCAGCTGTAAGTTTGAAATATTTAAAATATTAAAAGTAAAGGTCAAGTAAATAATTAATAATGCATAACTAAATATGTATAATGATCAGAATGACATATTAAAATGTGTACAGAATGACATGAAAATTTTAAAAAACTGAAATTTTGCACTTGCAACTTAATTGTAAATTTCATTGTTTACATTGGAAACGATTTGTGGATTTTAAGAATTTGCTAAACTTCGTGTCACCAAATTACTAAATCTCTCTCTCTCACTCTCCAAAAAAAAAAAAAGGGTTAGTTTAAAAAAATTCAAAGTAGCAAAATACATGCAACACAAAAAGAAAATAAATACGGTAAAATGAAAAAATTACTTTAATAATAGAAATCCATAAATTTTCAACAACGACATCAGACGAACGTATCTCATCTTTCGTTTGTGATAAGGAACGCTCCTTTGGCCCCCTCCACTCATTGGCTGAATTGTAAAGGGCAAAATTGGGGGACAAAATGACTACAGCATTTCTGAGAAAAGAAAAAATCAGAAAATCCACAGAAAATAATTATTTTTGTTGCAAGTTGTGTTAACTGTCTTTATGGTTCGAGTCGATTTCAGACTGAGTGTAGATTTCTGCAAGTTGGATTTGGGTTAACCCGATTTTTCAAAAGTTAGTTCAAGTTCAGTATATTATTTCAGATTAAAACTATACCTATCAGGGCTTGAATTTCAGGGCGGGATTCGCGCGGAAAATTTTGAAATCCTGCCCAAAAAAGATCATGAGCGGGAGCCTCCCGCCCAAAAAATTTCAGCATTTTTGGAGAAATTTGCATTATTTAATTTACCTGCAACCGAACGATAAATTTCTCGATTTTTTTTCCCCCGCAACCGATTGACGGACTTTGTGTTTTTTCCGCTACTGATCGAGGAACTTTGTGGTTTTTTCCGTGACAGATCAACAAACTTTGAGTTTTTTCTGCGACAGATCGACGAACATTGTGTTTTTTAAGCGACTGATCGACGAACCTTGCGTTTTTTGGGGACAGATCGACGAACTTTGTGTTTATTCTGCAATCGATCGACGAAATTTGCTTTTTTCCCATGACTGATCAACGAACTTTGTGTTTTTTGGTGACAGATCGACGAACTTAGCGTTTTTTCCGCGACAGATTGATGAACTTTGCGTCTTTTCCACGATCGATCGGTGAATCTCAATCAAGTAAAATCTAAAGTCAGAAATTTATTTAACAACCTAATTGTTAAGGGTCCCTAACACATTTAATGGAACTTGAAAAATACACTGCATATATAAAACTTAACTTTCTTCCCTTTTTTATAATAAAAATAAACATTTTACATAATCATTCTCAGTTGACTTAATTTTTTCAATGGTATTTTGTCATGTCTGCATTAATGTAATTCTTTAAATAGCACGTAAAAGAATAGTGGGGTTTAAAGATTTTTTTTCTCCCTCCCAAACATTACAACTCCCCTCCATTTAAAAATGTTGGTAGGGAGACTCCCGTCTTTGGAAAAATTGAATTTCAAGCCCTGCCTATAATATGTTTGTGTGTATTGAGGTTTGTATAGATGTTTGTGTGTGTGCTGTTTTTAATACAGACAGTTTCATTTTTCACACGAACCTTTCAAAAAATTCTCATTCTTTGCGCAATCCTTTAACAAAATTCGCATTTTTTTTTCATGATTCTTTAATGAAATTCGCATTTTTTTCTGTATCTTTTTTTTGTCGAGATTCATAATTTTTTCAGCTATCCTATGACGTAATTCGTGTTTTTTTTTCAGCGATAATTTGACGAAATTTGTGTTTTTTCTGCAATTTTTTTTTTCCACAAAATTTGCGTTATTTTCCACGATTCTTTTATGAAATTTGCGTTTTTCTGTGATCCTTAGACGAAATTTTCTTTTTTCGCAATGCTTTGATAATAATCACATTTTCTCTGCTACCTTTTGATAAGATTCATGAATTTTCAGCAATCCTTCGATGAAATTTGCGTTTTTTCAGCAATCTTTGAAGAAATTCGCATTTTTCTCGTGATACTTTAACGAAATGTGCGTTTTTCAGCGATTTTTTGATAAAATACATTTTATTCCGCAATTTTTAGACGAAGTTTGGCAAGAAAGCGCTATCTTTGGGTGAAATTTCCTGTTTTGCGATTCTTTGACAAAATTTGCTCATCTTTTGTGTAAATCGCGTTTTTCTGTGGCCTTTTAACAAAATTCACGTTTTACATGATCCTTTGATGAAATTAGTGTTTTTCCCGTGATCATTTGACGAAATCTAGGATTTTTTTCCCGTGAAGATTGATTATATGTTTTTAGTCTGCAGGTGCCCTAAAAAGTTTGTGACGCCTGTCACTGCATTGCACGCATTCTGCCACGGTGTATCAAACAAACAAAATTCATCCTAAAGAATTATTATTTCGTTTCTGGAAATGAACAACCGTCAACTCATTGGCTGAATTATAAAGGGTGAAATGTGTATAAAGGGTGAAATGGGCACCGAGTATCATCTATACTATTAATGTCGGTAAACGTCTGTCTGTGTGTGTGTTGTTGTGTCTGGCGTCTGTAAGCACAAAACTCTGCATGCAGACGACGGACATAAGTGCTTTTGGTATAAAAAAATTCGTAAGTGGAGTTTTTAAAATTCACAACATTTTGCGGGAGAAGAGGGGTGCGAACGAATTTAAAAAATGAATCCGCATCAATAATTATGGAGGCGGGGAGGAGTATGTTTTGCCTACACGGGGCGGAGACTTTTCTTTGTTGACACCACTCATATGATATATCGTTCGAAAGGCCTGTGACTGCCTTTTCATGTTATGCATCTGTGTGGTCCATCCCCCCCCCCCCGCCAATTGGGGCACTTTTCTAAATTTTGCACATACCACTCATGTTATATATCGTTAAAAAGGTCTGTGACCGCTTAATCATATTATGCGTCTCCGGTGTCCATCCCCCCACTTTGCCCCCCCCCAAGGGGGTACTTTTGTAAATTTTGCACAATCCCTTCATGTTACGTATTGTTGGAAAGGTCTTTGACTGCTTATTCATGTTATGCATCTCCGGGGTCCATCCCGCCACTTCCCCCCCCCTTTAAGGCGGGCAATTTTCTAAATTTTGTTGACACCCCTCATGTCATATATTGTTGGAAAGGTCTGTGACCGCTTAATGATATTATGCATCTCCAATGTCCATCTCCCCACTTTGCCCCCCCCCTCCCCCAAGGGGGTACTTTTCTAAATTTTGCAGACAACCCTCATGTCATATATCGTTGGAAAGGTCTGTGACTGCTTAATCATATGCATATCTCCAATGTCCATTTCCCCACTTTGCCCCCCCCTCCCCCAAGGGGGTACTTTTCTAAATTTTGCAGACAACCCTCATGTCATATATCGTTGGAAAGGTCTGTGACTGCTTAATCATATGCATATCTCTGATGTCCATCTCCCCGCTTTGCCCCCCCCCAAAGAGGTACTTTTCTAAATTTTGCACACAACCCTCATGTTATATATCGTTGGAAAGGTCTGTGACCACTTAATCATATTATGCATGTTCCGTGTACATCCCCTACTTTACCCCCCCCCCAAGGGGTTACTTTTTAAAATTTTGCACACACCCCTCATGTTACATATCGTTTGAAAGGTCTTTGACTGCTTATTCATGTTATGCATCTCCTTGGTCCATCCCGCCATTTCCCCCTCCCCAAGGGGGCACTTACCATTTACTTGCACAACAGCGCTAAATGTGTCAGATGAAAGAAATTCCGCGAGTACATGTGCCAGTGAAACTTAGCCAATTGCTGTTCTTCAACCTAGCTTTAATTCAAAGTGGGTTTTTTATTTATTTGAATTATTCTGCAAAAGTTTCAAACATTTTAAAGCAGCTATGAATTTTATTTTTATGGTACTATCAAGTTTTTTGCCGTCAAATTTTGACGGGTTCCATCTAGTTTAATGTTTACGCCAGACAGCGTACACTCAATTCAAATAAATATATTTCAATTTCCTTTATGCTGCATACTTCTATGACACATATCTGTGCATTGAACTAGGAGTTTTACAATATCTTCAAAAATAACCGAAAAATTTCAAAATATGTAAAAAAGTACATTTTTTTTAGTAAAAATTACCATTTTTTCCTATTCAAGTACCTATAAAATAATTAAATTATCACATATAGCTTAGATCCTAGTTCAGAGCATAGTGAGTGATATGGAAAGCATTCTTACAAAATTTCACTGAAATATCTTTAAAACTTTTCGTGTAATGAATTTTATCGCACATGGAAATAACGAAAAAACTGATTTTCCAGAAATCGCGTTTAAAGATTTCTTTTCAGGCAAAAAACTACAATATTTAACTGTTAAAATTACCATAACTCCTCTTCTAATAAGCGTAGGAATAAAATTAAAACAGATTTAGAATCTTAAAAGATTGCTCTTTCATATAATACAATAAAAAAACATCGAAAAATTTCACCAAAACAGCCAATTTGATGTAGGCAGATACCATGTTTTAATATATATATATATATATATATATATATATATATATATATATATATATATATATATATATATATATATATATATATATATATATATATATATGTATGTATGTATATATATGTATGTTTGTACTTTAAAAGATATTTTTAAGGTCAACGAAATTTTTTTGTAATATATGTTCGGTTATCATTCAATTTTACTTATTATTATCAAAAACTTTTTATTTGATACGTTATATTATCCGTTAATATGTATATATTTATTTATTTATTTTTCATTTTCTAAAACATTTTAATATTAACATCAGCTAGGAATTGCATATTTAAAATTATCATTCTATTTTACTCATTGTTATTGATTATTATTCAATATTTTATAAATGTGTATATTTTTATTTATTTTATTTGTATATTTATACGAGGTAAAGTCATTAAGTAAGTCACAAAAGGTAATTAAATAGTAACTTACAATGATATTCACTGATAAAACGGTGGGCACTGATAAAATTTGGGGCACTGATAAAACGGTGATATAAGTGCATAAATATTGGTGGAGAATATGTTGAGAGATAAAAATAGTTTTGAAGTGAATATCATTGTAAGTTATTATTTAATTATCTTTTGTGACTTACTTAATGACAGTCCCTCGTATATTTATATATTTTTTTTTCATTTTCAAAAAATAATTTTAAATTAAAACAAGTTTTTTTCTGCCTATTTTTTTCTGTATATATTTATAATAAGTGTTGGTAACATGCTGGTAACATGTTGGTAACATGTTGGTAAGGTAACATGCGCAAGATATTTGCAAGTTTTATTTAATTATTTTTATTTGTGAATAAATCGGCTTTTTTATTAAGAAACAATTTTTTTATTTTTAATAAATATTTCTATATTAGAGCAAAATGTTTCATATGCTGATATATTAAAGATTCGAAATTATTTTGAAATCATATTATATTTATAAAACTAAAAACATGGTTAAAAATATGCATTATATATTTTTTTAAATCATTCTTTTATTAAAAAATACAGACAAAAACCTCATTTTTTGCGTGAATATATATTAATATATAATAACAACTTATTTTATGTATGTGAATGTAAAAAAAAAAAAAAAATCATGGAAAAATTAATTTTGTAAATAGTTTTTTAAATATATTTTTTTACAAGAATTAGACTTAGCTTCGCAGAATAATTCGGCCCAGAAGGTGAAACTAAATTTTCGCGCTCCGGCCTCAGAGATACAATTCTGAAAGTACGCGCAGTCGCGAAGGGATTAACACTACATCACTAAAAATTGTGATTTTTATGACGAAAATTCAAATACAAGTATGAATTGGAATGGGGTGTCTCCGTGATTGCAGATGAAAATAATTTCCTCAATGATGCTTATGCAAATAATGTAGGGCAATATATTGGCAAAAATGTGCGACTTTTTTTTAATGTTTTGTTTTTTAATTTTTTTATAAATAATTTTATTATAAATATTTTCACATAAATATTTATATGTTATAGCTAAACTCACAAAGTATGATCTAGGGAAAAAAACATTATTTTCCGTAACTGAAACTAAATTAAGATTTTTGCTTACAGAATTGGGAGGAAACATGGTGAAAAAATCATACATAATGAAAATATTTAATAAGTTGAAAATTATTCAAACATGGATTTATTTTATGTTTTTATGTTGAATGATTTTCGATAAAATGACATTTTATGTATATATTTATATTTTAAAGCATGATCTAAATTTTTTAATTTTTTATAGACAATATTAAGTTATTTAAAGTCTTCTTGCGTGATGCAATAATTTTTTTGAGAAAAATGTTTTTCCCATACTCTTTTATATTGAAAATTGTGAAAAAAAAAATTAGAACATTCCATTGATCAGAACTCAAAATCTTCCACAAATGCATTATTTTTCGCTTTGTTACACTGTTACAAATTTGCAGCAAACTGTCCAGTCATTTGACCGTTTTTGTAGAAAACGGTTACAGAACCGTAATTTAACACTATATTCTTACCATATTATTGCCCATAATATTATGGTCAGAATAGCGTTAATTTAAGGTTATGTAACCGTTTTCTAAAAAAACGGTCGAATGACTGGACAGTTTGTTGCAAATTTTTAACAGTGTAATGTATTAAGTTTTATTTCTTTTTTAGGTAGATTTCGTAAGAAATACTACCTATTACATTCTCACCTAAGTTGGAAATTTAAAAAATTTTTTGCAGATCTACGCCGATCATGACTCCCAGAACCCAAAACCACCCCCAGTTCAAAAGTATATATATATATATATATATATATATATATATATATATATATATATATACAGTAAAACCTCTAAATAACGGACACCTCGGGAGCGCAGAAATTGTCCGCTATTCGGAGGTGTCCGCTATTGGGAAAATTTCAGAGATTCACAAAATCGCTAAGAAATGCTTAACGTTTCATTAATTGGCTTTTATATGTCCGAGAATTTCTATTATTGATTAACCAGAAATTAAAATTACTTTTTTAAGCAATAAAACTGAAATGAAATTGTACATACATTTTCGCACTGTTTATTACATTCTTAAAGAAAAAATCTGTTACAAAAGTTTGCTTTTGCTTGCGATTACATGTAGTTAGTTTTTCTGTGTGACGTTTTAATGCTATCAGTAGTTTTACTCCTTTTGAATCATCTTTTTTTGTAAAAAGAAAAAGAAAATATGTGTAACTGCTTACTGTGTTTTGCCGCTTCTTGGAAATTCTCAATATTGCAGGAAACATCACCTGGTTTCAGTATGTGATACGTATCACTAAAAGAGTCAGCTTTTCTCGAAGATTCTGAAGGAATATAATCGACTACGTCAACTGATTCTTTTTCAGTAGGTCATCATCAAAGTTGATGGACATTTCGGCATTTCTTCACTCCTGATCCATTTCATTAGTTCACTTATTGCGATAGGTCTTCATTACTATCGGAAATAAGTGTTTCATTTTCTTTTAATATAAAGCCTGCTTTTCTGAAACATTGTCGTACGGATTCCGGTTACATGTTTCTTACAGCTGAAGAAATCCGAATTTGAAAGCATCGGGAACATTAACTAATTTTAAGCTGTTCTCAACTTTATTCATAGAATAAAACTTCGAAATCATATGGTTTAATAAAAGCTTTCCCTACCAGGCTTTACAATTGTGTATAACGCCTTGATCAAGGGGCTGGCATACGAAAGTTGTCTTTGTGAGGGGAGGGGACACAGTTTTAACAATGTCCAATTTCAAATGTTTTGGATGAGAAGTTGCACTGTCCAAAAACAAGTGAAATTTTCTTTGTTTTTTCATCCTATTGTCAAATGAAGTTAACCATTTAATTACTAAAAAACTGGTTATCCACGCTTTTTTATTCGCTCCAAACCTAACACCAAATTTTTTAAATTGGATGTTCTTTGAGAAACACATGGGTTTCAGAGATTTTTGAACTATAAGAGGAATTTAAAATTACCCTAATGCATTGCAACATAATAAAATAGTGATTCGTTCTTTTGTCATTTTTTCGCCGATACAGCCATCTTTTTTTTAAGCGATAAGTCTTATTCGAAAAATATCTGAAAAAGAGTCTGCTTTCCTTGGAATTAAAAATGTTTCTCTTCTCATAACCTTCACAAATTGACTGCAGTTATGCATGCCAATCCTCCACTTTTTTCAGAGCTACAGATTTTGTTTTCCCACATATTGTTTTGAATGAGATGTTGTGCCGAGACAGGAACTTTTTCAGCAATCTACCCTTACAATCATGTAATCCGAGTTCTTAAGCGACTTTTAAAGCCTTTTCCTGAATCAAAGGCCCACCGATAATTTTTTTTTGAACGAAGTGAAATAAACCAATTCAGAAATATAGAATTAATTTCAGTGGAATCAGTATACCTCAATTTCACATTTTTGGTGTTCTCGTTAGAGTTAATAATCCACAAATTCTTTATTTCGTAAAATCTCTCCCACTTGTGTTTTACCTATTTTAAAACATTCGGCAAGTATCCGTAAACTCTATTTCTGTTTTTCAGATTCACTTACATTTACAATTTCAAATTTTTGTTTTAAAGTTAATCTTTTTCGTTTTGACGTTATTCTCGAAGCATTAATTAGAAACAAGACACTAAATTCAGAATACGCAGAACTCAATATATTCAGAAAATGATAAAAATGGTTTTAACATATTTTGAGCTTTGAACATTGTATGTTAATTAAATCTGAAGAATCAAACAGTAATCGATACAAAATACATACGATATTGGGAGGGGGGGGTGTAATGACGTTTCTCATTACATATCCTCTTTTTCTTTTAAAATTAATCCTCCCCCCTTTGTTATTTCAAAATTATTTAATTTCTTTAACTTTTTCTATTTTTATTAACAGTAAAATAACTTTATTCTATCCGTGCTCCATTTTTGCTTATTAAATTTTAATATCCGTTTTTATTCAGTGCGGTTTCACTTAACTTATATTACGCTTTTCATGTCAGCTTTCATTACGCTTTTCATGTCAGCTTTCATTACGCTTTTCATGTTATATTATCATGTCAGTTTCATTTCTCAGCCTGCAGAATTAAAAGAAATATGTATTCACACCCATACTGCATTTTTCTCTTCCTTTTCATACCAGCCGGCATTTGCGAATAAATAAAAAAAAAGAAAGATAAAGTAACTGCTTTCTTTGTACTTCCTCCTACGCCGTCATTTTCCTAACGAATTTTCAGTTCTCATATGCAACCAATATCTAAATTTAGCACTTAGTTTTGTCTAAATTCTAACGTTCATGCATTCCATTTTAATAATCCTTGCTCGATCGGCACCTCATGTAATTACAAAAATGTGTACAACCCTCTCTTCCCACGAATCTTGTGCCGGTCTGTCATTTTCAAAATCACTCCTTTAACTCTCCAAAATACTTTGTTCCTTTGCATGATGATCGCCAAATTCATTGTATATGTTGGCGGCCGATAACGAAAACCGCACGCCAAAATAAAAAGTGCAAATTAGGTTTGAAACAATTTGTATCACTGTTACTACTACTGTCTCTGTGTTAACTTTAAGTTGTAAGCCTCCTCTCCAGTGAGCATTTGCCTGTGTAACGAAACCTGTCTCCGAGTCAACTTTGCAATAAAAGAATGTATCTTCAATAATATGGTAATCAAATCTTCTATTGTCCTACCTCCTACCATGCCTACGCTTTATTACAGCATTTCGTTATTTCTGCTTATATTCGTATCGTGCTTCTGACGCGGCAGCTATGCATCCGTTACTAACATCCGGATTCCACACCATAAATAATTGGTGCGTCTAGGGTACAGGCAATATTTTTTCGCCACTGGAGAGGAGGGATTTTTAATTTAATCATATGGCTGATCATCAAAGATGTTTACACAAGGACAAAAAAAAATGATATGGACTAACAAAAAGATATGTCTACCGAACTGTGTGTTTCATAAAGGGACTGATCTTCTATCCGATTGTGTCAGCTGTACATGGATGCTGCTGTTTTATTATCCAGAAATCCAGAGCTGTGACTGTGTTGCGCTGATCAATTGTTTTTCTCGTCGGCTGAATGCGGAATCTAAAGTCCGGTGGTACTTCGCTTCTATTCTCTTCGGAAGTATTCCACCCTCCCTGCCGCAGCGGTCAAGAAAGTTTGCTCTCTTTCGCTTCGGAAAACACGCCACCCTCGCCGCCTCATCTGTCGTACGGTTCGTTCCTCAGCTCGCCCTGTTTTTCGACACTAATGTGCGAGCTATTTTTTTTTCTGTGCTCCGTCTCGGAATTACAACAAGCAGTGTGCCTTCCTTATTGACGTGGGATATTTTAAAAGAAAATCACTTGCTCGCTGCTTCAACGAATAATTTTTAAACCCGCCCCCCCCCCCTTTCCTTGTGTCTCATATTGTGCTTCACGCTCTTCGTTTTGGAATCTGTCAGCTACAACATTCCATCCAATGTGTGCAAGTGCATCTCTTTCAAACTCATGTGTATAATGTTAGTAAAATATATATATATATATATATATATATATATATATATTTACAGCCCTTTTTAAGTGATTTTCAATGTTATAAGTGCCAAGTGATCCTAATACAGTTATATGAGTCAAGGTGTGCGCACGGCGTGTGTGAAACAAAGATCAGTTTTTTTTTTTTTTTCTCGTGTCTTCAAAGTGTGCATTTATCATACTTCGTAAGTGTTTTAGAGCAGCCACATGAAAACTTATCCGCGGATTGTGTTCGACAGATATAAATAGGAAAACAGGAACTCCTTTCTGTGGATTATGTTCAATATTTATATATTTTTACACCAAAGAATTGATGACACACGTATAGCAACGTATAATAAAAAAAAATGAGGCACTTTCTGTCTCCAAATCCAATATTTTTTTTCTCTCTCATAACTAAACTTTTAAATAAATAAATATATAATGGATTGTGTGCAAAAAAAAGGTAAATAAATAAAATTGATTGACCGTATTCAACATCGAATAAGAGTGTAGGATTTTCAGATCATAAACAGAGAAGGATTCTTTTCCCATTTTCTAATTAAAATGTTGCTTTAAAATAATTCTGCATTGTTTCCCTAAATTTCTCTTTTCATGCTCAAGATTTTTTTAACTATTATCAATATTTGGTTAATATTTTTAACAGAATAGTTAAATCATTTTTTTTTCTTTTCTTCATTTTCATATTATTAAAATACTATGTTAAGCGACATTTTTAATAGTTTGAAATATCCTATAAATATATATATAGATATATATTTTTTTGTGTGTTGTCATTTTGCAAATTGAAGTTACATTATAAAAAAAATAGACGTAATTTTTGTTTTTTTGTTTTCCTCAAAGGTTTGTATTAATTAACAATTACTTATTATGGTTTTTTCTTTTTCGTTTACTTCTACACATTTTTTTTTAGAACTCCTCAATTATTATTATTTTTGTTTTGCATTTTTTTTTACCCCCAAGATAATCAAAGCTACTTAAGATTGCTTCTATATTGTATCTAAATATGTTTTGCATAATTTTGAATTTTTATCGAAAAATTAAAGAAAACATATATCATTTTGGTATGTAATCGTGATGCTGATGGTAAGTACGTTTATAAAAACGGAAATTATTTGCATTTCTATAGATATATATATTTTTTGTATGCTTGTGAAATCACAGTTTTTTTTTTGTCTCTACTTTAAAAAAAAAGATATATATAGATATAACCCTACATAAATGTTTTGTGACTTTATCGTATTTTGGTTGACTTTTGCTAAAGTATTCGGGCTTAGAACCTAATTGTGGTGATCACGCATATGCATTTCGATTGTATTAATCAAAAATACTAACTTTTCGATTTTGATTTTATTTCACTTCAATTTAAAAAACTCTCTGCACATATTTCAGATTTTATTTTTTCTTTCATAAATAATAATAATAATAATAATAATAATAATAATACAAGAATAGCATTTGTTTCAGTTAACCATCGTTATTTTATGTAGTGTGTATTTTCAAAAGGCATTTTTGTGCAAAGTGATTCGCACACATCTTCTCTCTCACTTAATTTTTAATTTATAGCTCATTTCAGTATTATTGATCATTGTTTATTTTTTTAACGGAAAAATACCTAGGAAAAATAAAAATAAACAGAAATCTATTCAAGATATTCAAACGTTAAATGAACAGGCTCCTTTAATTGAGAACAACGAACCCATTTCTATCTTAGATAAATCCCTTTTCAAAATTTCTTGGCCCCATCTGATTGAAGAGACACTAAGTCGTAATGCTGAAGTTATTTCCACTGACTTTGAAGCTTTTGACAAACTTGTCACTTCGATTAATAACACTACTTTGTCTAAAGAATTCTTGACCTTAAGAAATCAAATAAATGTACAGTTTAAATTGCTCATAGAAAATTATAAATTTGCTTTACAGGAACATAACGAAATAGTGAAAGAGGAAGATAATTTATTAACAGTAAATAAAAAAATCTTAGAACGACTTCACACACTATCATTGAAAAATAAACATGAACTCAAGTCTGAAGAAACTCAAATTGGTAAGATAAGGTTTCCTAAAAATGAAAAATGTAAATTTATGCATGATGTATGCACACAAACTGAAATTTTTGTTGACGAACAGTTACACAAGGTAGCATCTCAGGAAATATGTCACGAAGATTCACAACTTACCACGACTTACATTAATATTACAAAGTGTCAGTCAAAATGTACAGAAACTGCCACATTTTCGCAAAATATGTCTATCGAGCCTTCTAATGTGCAGGAACTTAAACCAACTCGTATTATAATTTGTAAGTTACCAGAAAAATACAATATCCCTGATATTTTGATAGGAATTTCTGACATTTTACAGTCACCTGTCCCTTTTATCCAAGTTATAAAAAAATATAAACTCAAATATATAAATGCTTTTAACTGGATTTTGGAGATTTCTCCGGAAAGTGCTAAACAATTACTCTATCGTAAAGAGATTCCCATTCAGTCAAAATTTTTCCCATGCAAACCATTTATAGACATTAAACGTTGTTTTAGATGTCAGACGTATCAACATCTTGCAAAAGGGTGTTGTAATGATATCATATGTGCTGTCTGCTCAGCTCCACACTATGATCCTCAATGTGCAAACACTCCTAAATGCATTAATTGTATTACAAATAATAATAATAACAACACTCAATTTGATATTTGTCACCCTGCATTTGCTCATGATTGTCCTTCACTAAAGCGACACATTGATGAAGAACGGAAACATATTTACAGGTACACTTAGGCTAATTAAAAAAAAAAAAAGAGTTAATAACATGCTTTATTTTTTTCCCTCTCACTAAAAAACACACTCCATACGATTTTTTTTTTCTTTTCTTGTAACTCAGAAACTACATGCATACCAGTTTGTATACATTTCTGTTCATACGTCTATACACAACAGTACATTTTACATTTCTTTGTATTCATTTATAGATATTTTTTTAGAGTTTAATTTTTTGTAAACATCTCTGTGTACAGTTTAGTTCATCTTTTCATTTACCTATTTTAACGATCGGAAATGGTTAAATGATCTGATGTATTATTTGTATGGTAATTTTCTTGATGCGGGTCGTCATTTTTTTTCTCATATAAAGTAATTTTAACTGGATATGTACACACATATGCATTCCCCCCCCCACCTCACTTGTTTACTATTTACACTCAAACATACAAACTTTTATATTATTTTAACTTTATTTTTTTTTTTCATTTTTACACCTACTTGCATTGAAACACAAATAAACCCTCACTTTACTTCACGTTGCTATTTTAATTTATTCTTTAATAAATCCACTTGGAATTTCTATTTCTCAATAGTTTTTTATTGTCAACGGTATTTTTATATGTTTTTTTTTTTAAGACATATAGTTCATTGCAACATTAACACATATAGTTCATTGTTTTTTTAGTGTTCTTATATACACGGAAAACTGCTGCTCATAGTTACGCATTGTTTACTCATTGAATAGATCATTGTTTCGTTTTTTTTTGTGTGTGTTACATAAAAAAAAAAACGCTCATTGCCTATAGTTCATTGTACTTTCAGTTTTTTTAGTGTATACGGAAACCTTTACTCATTGTTTACTCATAGGTTAGTTCATAGTTTTCTCATTGACACAATTACACGACACATCCTTGGATCATGTCATAGCGTTTGCCATATTGTGCTTGGTTCATTGGTGACTCGATATCTTTTCATAAAGATTCTGAGTCTTGTACACACATACCGTCGAGTTTTCCTTTCCTTTACCCTTCCTACATGTCTAATTTTATTAAGTATACACATTTGTTTTTCTTTTTTTCATCTTTGTAAAATAATTTCACACTCAATTTTTGTGTAATTTCAAGGCATTCTAAGGCCACCCTCACTTTATTGGTAAACAAAGATTCCTGTCAGGACCTTTCTACACATTAATACTCAGATGATATGTTGGGTCATACACTGTTCTTCTTACATGTTAGAGTTATGACATTAGTCTCGATACAAAAATGACAAAAAAACTCTTTTGTGTTGTTTTCTTTTACATATAAAATAAGCTTTACCACATAATATCTCTTTACTTTTTCTCTTTTGCTTATGTTGTTTTATAGTAAAATATACACATCACACAATTCATAATAGATTTCCTTCTACAAATAATATTAGATTAACAATCCCTTTTTAATCTTACTTCAAATTAACTTTTAATTTTATATGCTTACACATAAGAATATATGTCTTAAACATTTCTACTTAATATTAAAAATTTTAACTGTGTTTATTTTTTTTTTAAAAAAGGGCTTTTTTTTATTTCTTTCACAGACTGATATGTCACTCTGAAAATTACAGAAGGTCTTTTAATGCAAAAATTTCACACACATTAACATTAATCCCAACTTCAATTACCTAATTCAATTGTTTTTTCAATATTATAAATAAATGCATTTTTTTACACTAAATAAATTTAGGACATACTTGCACTTGCCTTTTCACGATAATGACAAACTGTCTCTCTACACTCTCGGATAGTATTTTGAGTTTGATATATAAGATAAATAGGTAGCCATTTTTATTTTCTACTAATTATTACCATCTGAAGTTCAGGTCAACTCAGAATTTTGTGCCCTATACTCCCAAACTTAATAGTGCGGAGAGACATTCATCAATTGGTGTAGCATTTTCAAAAAAAAAAAGGACTCATACAAGGCATTGACTAGTACTTCTTGTTGGAGATCATTTCTGGTCTTCAAGGTGGAGCAGAGAATTAATATCGTGGTCAAGAACAATCATAATATGGACTCCCATCACGTCAATATTTTCCCTAGGACGTAAAGCACTTGAGACATTATACTTGTCACATAACAAGATTTGTGGCAGATTTTTTTATTAGTTTGCCACACGCATTCTTTTTCTGTCCCGTGCCATGCACGAATTATTTTCTTTTATAATTTTTTTTGCTCATTTAATTATGCTTATTCATTATTACATTTTATACTTAAAATATATATAACCTTTTCGTCTACATTTTTATACATTTGTAATGTGTTTTTGTATTGTATGTGTTTGTTTATTTTGTGAACTTAAATTTTTGGCATCAGTTTAGATTCAAATGAATCAATTTTTTGAGAAGAATAATGATAATTTGTCTGCTTTAATCTTCTCTATTTTATGACCATATTGAAGTCCTTAAAGAAAATAAAAAGGACAGTTATGAATTTCCCGGTACCGGATGATCAAAGAAAAAAATGATCAAAATGAAAGAGTATTAAAATAACTAAGGATATCCATGTTAAAAAGAAAACCTCGTTAAATAAAAAGTTGCAACTATAAAAAAAAAAGATTATTGTACAGAGGTTAAAATTTTGATGGTCAAAATAATTATGATGCTTATGATGCCAGTATTGCATGTTGATTCATTACAGGTTTGTCTTGCATTTTCACTTTTTATTAGTGTATTGTTGTATTTTTATATTTTCATGCAAAGAGACACAGTATTTTTCTCGCGCCATTAGGTAAGGATTCAATTTCATTCTTGTTCGCGGGGTGAGATATGTAATGACGTTTCTCATTACATATCCTCTTTTTCTTTTAAAATTAATCCTCCCCCCTTTGTTATTTCAAAATTATTTAATTTCTTTAACTTTTTCTATTTTTATTAACAGAAAATAACTTTATTCTATCCGTGCTCCATTTTTGCTTATTAAATTTTAATATCCGTTTTTATTCAGTGCGGTTTCACTTAACTTATATTACGCTTTTCATGTCAGCTTTCATTACGCTTTTCATGTTATATTATCATGTCAGTTTCATTTCTCAGCCTGCAGAATTAAAAGAAATATGTATTCACACCCATACTGCATTTTTCTCTTCCTTTTCACACCAGCCGGCATTTGCGAATAAATTTAAAAAAAGAAAGATAAAGTAACTGCTTTCTTTGTACTTCCTCCTACGCCGTCATTTTCCTAACGAATTTTCAGTTCTCATATGCAACCAATATCTAAATTTAGCACTTAGTTTTGTCTAAATTCTAACGTTCATGCATTCCATTTTAATAATCCATGCTCGATCGGCACCTCATGTAATTACAAAAATGTGTACAACCCTCTCTTCCCACGAATCTTGTGCCGGTCTGTCATTTTCAAAATCACTCCTTTAACTCTCCAAAATACTTTGTTCCTTTGCATGATGATCGCCAAATTCATTGTATATGTTGGCGGCCGATAACGAAAACCGCACGCCAAAATAAAAAGTGCAAATTAGGTTTGAAACAATTTGTATCACTCTTACTACTACTGTCTCTGTGTTAACTTTAAGTTGTAAGCCTCCTCTCCAGTGAGCATTTGCCTATGTAACGAAACCTGTCTCCGAGTTAACTTTGGAATAAAAGAATGTATCTTCAATAATATGGTAATCAAATCTTCTATTGTCCTACCATGCCTACGCTTTATTACATCATTTCTTTATTTCTGCTTATATTCGTATCGTGCTTCTGACGCGGCAGCTATGCATCCGTTACTAACATCCGGATTCCACACCATAGCGGGGGGGGGGGGGTCCCCAGGTCTTTGGGGATTTTCCAGAGACCACCCCCTACATTTATCTGTGGTCAAAAAGTTTGTGGCACATTGCCTTGATAAATTTCGAGGCTTTTTACTTTTTTTTCCATTTTCTTTCTCGTTAAAAAATCATTTCTCATCCTTGATCTCCAAAACTACTGTCCGCTATTCGGAATGTCCGCTATTCAGAGGTTAAACATGCAAAAACTTAGATTTTGGGAGTGGGAATTTTAAAATTGTCCGTTAAATAGAGGTGTCCGCTATTCGGGAGTGTCCGTTATGGAGGTTTTACTATATATATATATGTCACTTTTTTATGGACACGATAACTGGAAATATTCTGCATAAATCTCTTCCAAACTGATACATAAAATCAAGGGGCATAAAATCTCGGTCAAGTTCGTTAATGGGCAAAATCGAACCAAGGTGGGGGGGAAATGGGGGTGCTTTTTGGGAAAACAGAAAAAAACCCATAATTTCTTAATTATTATACGTATCGAATCCGTTAAAAGTTATTATTACTTCTAGTAAAAGGGCCGAAAATTTATGTATGACAGATTTTTGATATAATTAAAAATGGCCCCAAGGGGGGGGGGAAAGGGGGGGTTTAGAAGAAAAAAAATCATAGCTTCGTCAATTCACAAGATATCAAATCCGCGTAAATTTATTATTAAACCTCTTAATATTATCTAAAACTTTTATATTGACAAGTTTTTTATAGGACCAACCGTTATAGCAAAAAAAAATAAAAACAAACAAATCCCTGCCGGCTCCGCCTGCAAACAAGTTATTTTTCGAAGTAGGCGGTTCCAACTCCCGCATCTTTTTGAAACTGATACATAAAATCAAGGGGCATAAAATCTCGGTCAAGTTCGTTAATGGGCTAAATCGAACCAAGCCGGGGGGGGGGGGGGCTTTTTGTGAAAACAGAAAAAAACCCATAATTTCTTAATTATGATACGTATCGAATCCGTTTAAAGTTATTATTACTGCCAGGAGAATGGCCGAAAATTTATGTATGACAGATTTTTGATATAATTAAAAATTTCCTTAAATGGGGTGGGGGAGAAGGGGGATTTTAGAAGAAAAAAATTCATAACTTCGTCAATTCCCAAGATTTCAAATCCGCTTATATTTATTATAAATCCTCTTAATATTATCTAAAACTTTTATATTGACAAGTTTTTTACAGGACCAACCGTTATAGCAAAAAAAAAATAAAAACAAAAAAATCCCTGCCAGCTCCGCCTGCAAACAAGTTATTTTTCGAAGTAGGCGGTTCCAACTCCCGCATCTTTTCGAAACTGATACATAAAATCAAGGGGCATAAAATCTCGGTCAACTTCATTAATGGGCAAAATCGAACCAGGGGGGGGGGGGGGGCTTTTTGTGAAAACAGAAAAAATCTATAATTTCTTAATTATGATACGTATCGAATCCGTTTGAAGTTATTATTACTTCTAGTAGAAGGGCCGAAAATTTATATATGACAGATTTTTGATATAATTAAAAATTGCCTTAAGGGTGGGGGGGAAGGGGGGTTTTAGAAGAAAAAAATTTCATAACTTCGTCAATTCGCAAGATTTCAAATCCGCTTAAATTTATTATAAATCCTCTTAATATTATCTAAAACTTTTATACTGACAAGTTTTTTATAGGACCAACTCTTATAGCAAAAATAAATAAATAAATAAAAATCCCTGCTGGCTCCGCCTGCAAACAAGTTAGGTTTCGAAGTAGGCGTTTCCAACTGCCGCATCATCACAAAAAGGTCATATCTTCCGCAATTCCCGACAAACAGGCACCCCACGGTCTGCGTCTTCGAAATCTACCTGTGCCTGTAGGCCGAGCCGTCAGGGATTTTTTATTTTCTTTTTATAAATATTGATGTAAAGAAAAAACTACAAAACAGTTTAATATGCATTTACTATCATTCAGTAAAGCAAAAAACAGCTAATAAATTACAAGGCAAAGTGCAAGAAAAAAAGTATAAGCGTGATAAAACGAAAAGCATTTCTGACACTGTCAGTGAAAACAAAATTTCAAAAAATGTTTAAAAAAACAAAATAACTCGTAAACTGCTCAGAAATTTACTAATTAGTACACATGAATTAATGGATTTACAATATACATTATTATTTTGTTATATCTACATTTTTATTTTAATATAATTATTTTACAACCATTCTGATTCAACTATTTTCATAATGTGGAAGAATATGAAAACAGCCAGCTAAGATTTTCTTTTTCGGCTGTTTTCATTTCTGATTAATGCTGTAATAGGTAATGAAAATATTTTTAATTGCTCAGCTTCAAAGTATTAGCTTTAGAGCTAATTCTATAAATAATTAATTTATTAATATCTAAAATAGCAAACATTACAATTTTACCGACATATTCCTCATACCTATTTCATTCAGCATAACATATTTAACATCTTACCGCTTTTAAAATGGTCGAAATGCTCAATATAATTTTTCTTTATTAAAATTGAAACGCACAATAAAGCAAAAATATTCAACATTTAAATTTTTATTTATTAGAATGTAAGTCATTACAAAAACATGATTTTAATTATAATAAACATGGAGGTATTAGTATTTGCACAAAGTAATTTGCCGTTTGCCATAGCTTAAGTTATCAATTATAATTATAAATAACAATAATGATCTCGAATAATAACAATAATACAGTTCGAATATTTCTTACAAATTCAGCAACGAAAGTTAGGCAATCTCATTATCAATATGTGAAGCATCCTCCAATTCATGAAATTCAAGTGAAAACATTAAAGGGAGATTGGTGGACTTTGTTATCGGTCACTATTTTCATTTAGAGGATTTATCTTCTTTCCAGCTGCAAGAGAAAAAAATAAAATTTCGAACAGAAAAATGAGTGGAATAGGATTTCAAACACGTTTGAAGAACTCGGATGTGTATCTTTTTCCGTAATTTTCATGCTATAAGATCAAGATGTTATGTGGTGAGGAACTATTCATACAAAATGTGTGTTACATAATAATCTGGAATAATTTTAAAAAAATCTAATGCAATGTGAAATTCTCTGAGTAAAATACATAGTACTATTCAATGGAATGGTAATTATACGAAATTTTCATATTATTTTCATACAACATCTACAAAATGTCATAATATTTAGAAATGTAAAAAAAAGTAATTAAAATTAAATTTTCAAACCAAATTACACAGAATTTTCTATTTATGCGATTCTCATTCTTCTTTTTTAAATTTTTCTTCAAACGATCCACTTTCTTTAAACGATTTGACAATATTTCTACGATAAGAACTAAAAAAGAAATGATGTGTCAAAAATTACAAATATAAATTCAAATATTTCTCACAAACTCAAACGACAGGAGTTCTGTAATCTCATTATCAATATATGAAGCATCCAAGAATTCATGAAATACATGCGTATACATTGAGCAGAAACTACGTACTTTGTAGTCGCCACTGTTTGCATTTTGCGGATTTATCTCCTTCCAGATTCCAAAGGAAGAAATAAAATTTCGAGCAGAAAAGTGTGACGGGGTAAGTGAGATTTCAAAGGCGTTTGACGTACTTGGATATGAACTTTTTCCCTAAATTCTTTTCATGCCAATTTCATACCATAACATACATGTGTAATTTGGTGCAGAACTAATCATAAAAAATTTTCGTTACATAAAAGTCTCTCATAGTTTTAAAAATCTAATGCAATGTGATAATCTCAAAGTAAAATAACATTCGGTACAATGCTATTTATACAAAATTTTCGTATTATTTTCATACATCTGTACAATGTAATAAGATTTGACAGTATAAAATAGAGAAATTACAATTCAATTTTCAAACCCAATTTCATAGAAGCTTATTTATATGCGATTCTCATTCTTCTTATTTTATTTTTCTTCAAACGATCTACATTCTTCATACGATTTGACACTATTTCTACGATGAGAACTAATAAAGAAATGATGTGTCCAAATATTAAGAATATAAACGCCGGAGCAACATCTGTAAGGGTTAATTTTCTTTTACTGGTGTCTTTTTCCTCATGTTTGAGTAGACGTGGCATACGAAGTAAAAATGCTTGATCATCCATATATTTGATATACAATCCCGAAGACATTAATCTATGAGCGAATTTTTCTACCAGTTTTTTGCAACAGAAGTTCTTTTGGACAGTCATTGCAGCCATGCCTTCAAGGAAACGGTCCTCAGAGACAAATTTTTTTCCTACAGTTAAAATATCAACGGCCTCTGTATCTACTAGAAATGCGAGATCGTGTTTGCTTCTATCCTGCAAAAAATCTTGAAAAGTATTTTCATTACTTAAGTTATTCGTCTTAAGGTCTTGTCCAATTATTCTTAAATTTTCATGTTTTGATTTTAATAACGCTCTATAAAAAGCTGAATCGCGAGACGCTATGCAGTGATAGTGTCCTTCTTTTACAGCCTTGGCCAACTGTGGCACGTCTTTAATCTGAGTGATAGGGGGGAATGAAAGAAAAGACAGGGATACGGAATCGTAAGCCAGACAAAGAAACATTGCTCCCACAACCCATGAAAAGACGAGCAAGTTTTCTATCATTGATGACGGTTTTAAAATAGACCCCTGCCTTAACAAAACTGCAAAAGCGTGAAGTAAAATTTTATCAAACGAATACCTTTTTTTCAAAGTAACGTAATATATCAAGGACATCGCAATTAAAGTTGAGATGATAGATATCCAAAGTGACAATGAAAATGTTTGTAAAATGCTAAAAATTTGTGGTTTATATTCTGCTTTTCGAGTCACAAATGTAACAGACTGAAGGTTATACGGGTAAGAGAAATCCACTATTTCTGTGGTTACTTCGTCCATAGTTACTGGTTGAACGCCAATATCAGTTTCTGATCGATTTACCATCCCCAATATTCCCGTCAATGTACCATTCGAAAATTTATAATTTACTTGATCTGTGATGCGAAAACGAACTCTGTCGAATTTTTTTGAATATTTTGTAAGATAATCTGCAAGCGTAAATAGGATTCTACCATAGAGATTGTTTTTATTTCTTATGTAAGCTTTTATTTCTTTAGATCCCTGAGATAAAATTTGGTGGTAGACATAAATTCCAATAACTACGACTTTAGCACTTTCCATAATTTTGAGTATTCAATAAAATTTATAAGCCTTTAATTTTCAATATATATATTATCAAAAATAAGTGTAAAGCTATTTGATGCATTTATTAATGATAAATAAGTTGCAAGAACTTTAAAATAGAAAAATTATTTTCTTGAAGCATTCTAAATCTGAATCATGTAAAGAGAATATTAATTCCGCATGATATTAAGTCTAAATATCTATCATTAAAAGAAATAACCTTTAATTATGTGGTAAATATTTTATTATGAATTGAAATAAAGTATACGTCGTGATTACAATAGTTTTATATTTTTCTTTATACTTTCTATTTCCTTCAAAATTCACATCTGAACTCACCGAATTCTAGATTTTTGTGCTGGGTCAGTTTAATAAAAGAAGAGTTATACACGTATAATTCAACTACAACAAAATTTTAATTAAAGCTAAATAGCTATCAGTTTTTTTACGCTTCAGCTGTTACCAATTATTTAGTTTTGTAATTTACCAGTTTATCAGTTATAATTACATCAGATGTGTTCTTCACAATAAAAGTCAATTTAAAGAAAACAATATTTTTTAGAAAATAACTGTTCAATTGCAGTTTTCAAATAAATTTATATGTTTTAGCTCATATCTGAGTTTTTGACGTTAAAATCAAAATTAAAATGTACAACAATTTTTTTATTTTTTTTTTTTAGTTTTCAGATTAGTTTATCACGTTTATGCCCTTTACTTGTGTCTTGTTGTTTCTTTTAATTTAAAGGAAATGACACTTTTCAGAGAATATTTGTCTTTCTGTAGACTCAAGATAAATTAACAAACTGCTATGCTTGTTGATAGTAGATATTCATAATGCACATCAAAATATTCAACCACATTAACAAATAAAACCACAAAAATTAACCACATTACAAACAAACGATTACAACAAACCACATTAACATTATGCACAAACATTTTCAGTATTTTACACGGTTAAATTTCATTGTTTTTCAAGTGACACAATAATTTAATAAAACTCTACAGCAAGAATTGTTTCTAATGTGATCAAAATATTCACAATTATTTCAGTTTATATATATATATATTGTTTTGTACTCAAATTTTAAAATTAAAAAATAATAGTTTATTAGAATAATATCTTTACTAATCAAGTTTATCGCTTCAAAGATTTACGCTAAATATTCCGGAATTTAACCTCTTTTTAGCTGTGTTCTTGGAAAATAATTGTAAGTTAATAATACTTTCTGAATTATAATTATCTACTTGTAAGTAAAGAATCATAAGAAACTTATACACATTTAACGATGTTCATTAGGCTTAAAAAATCGCAATAACTACAGCATATCTTTCAATACACATAAAAAAAACTTCGAATCCAACTGACTTCAATGAAGTTTCAAATATGGAAAATAAAATAGTTCACAAATTTTTTCAATCTTTAGAATAATTCATAAGAATTAAAGACTCTCCAACATAAAATTTAAATAACACGTCAAGTCAGTTTTTTATATACTTTTAGCTAAATCAACCTGTAGAAATTTAATTTAATGAAAGTTAATTTATTTAACATCACGGAACATCCAAGGAAATTTTTTTAAAGGAAGGTTTCTTTAGAAAACAGATTAATGCAAGCTCATGGTAGCATTTAAAACGTTTGTCAATAAACGCTTGTGTAATTCATGGAATAGTATAAGTTGATACTGCAATGATAGTTCTTCCAATACGCTTAAATAGTATTCAGTTTTTACAAATTTTAATGATCTTTGAATAATATTTCATATTAAAACATTTATTTCAAAGATAATAGTTCACTACGCATGACGTCGGTAACATTATTTTTTGTCTTGTTATAAACCAGTTTTAATTTGAACATAAAATACTGAAGTTTGTAAAGTACATTCATTGTTCAAAACATGCTCTAGAGCAAGATCTTGGTTGTACTAATGAGCTGATAAAATGTCTGACGATAAATGTCGCGAAATTTATAAGCTTCTTACCCTTCAGCCAGTGAAATTCGGATAAAGTTAGGACACAAGTCTGTGAGCAATTATAAATGTTCACAGTCAAGAAATATATGTGCTATTCCATATTTCTATGTACACGTTATTTAAATAAAGTCATTGTAAATCATGCGTCAGAGGATAATTGTGTATATTTAAGAGTCGAGAATCGTATAAGAAATCTTAGTATACTTTTATATTCAAAACGGATAATTTAAAGTAAAGTAATTTTAAAGAACTTTCTTGAAAGTAATTTTAAATATTTACCTTCGAGATTTCTCGCATTTCATTGCATAAGTTTTAATACGCAACAAATTTATGTCAGATCAGCAACATTTTAAAACTTTTGATGACCTCTCACCGACTCACAGAAAAATACTGTTCAAAAATTGCAATAAACATCTTAAATATGATTCAGTTGCTAATGATCGTAGCTATTCATATCTATTTTATGTTTAATTTCGATTTTAAAAATAGTAGTGCATTGCGCATGGCACCTACAGCATAGTACATTGGCTAGTTAACTGGAACAGTGAAGGAAGGGTATAAGGGGGTAAAACGCAACGCAAATCAGATCATTAAGAAATAAATTTTAATACGCATATAAATTACTGAGATAAATTTGAAAATTTAAATTTTTAAAAATATAATTATTATCAAAAACACTTCCTAAAAAAATCTTGGTTGCCCCACTGCTAATTAAAAAACATTCTAACTTTCAATGCAACAAGAAAATTTTCTCCAGCTAAAAAATTGACCACATTACAGTATATTAACTAAATAACTGATTTCATGTTGAAATTTGACCGAACAGCGAATAATTTACTTTAAAATTATAAGGATAATTTTTAAAAGGTGAAATATCACTTATCGTATGACCATAATTATGTATAAATGTACTAAATATTTTAAAACTGAAACTTTGTTCAAAACAAACATTGTCCAAAACGCAAGTTGTCTCAAACTTCTCCCACTTGCTATATGACTTGTAATCAGCCCATAGATTTAATATTCGACATTATGGTTAAATTTATAAAAACAGTAAATAATTATTTGGTAGTTCATAAAGGTAATTTCTTAAAAATTAGACATCACCTAGAATAGTGCAAGAAAAATATAGTAAAGCGTAAAACATTTTTTAAAGTAAAACTTTTTTTAAAGTAGCCAAAAACAATCAGACTGGACGAATTCGAAAAATTATATGGTCAGTAAAATATATCCTCATCATAACATAGTACATAGATATTAATTTACGAATTCATTGCATTATCATTTAATTACGAATTCATTTTGTTCATGTTAATTAATTTAATTTTAATTAATAGTACATAGATGTTGAAAAATAATTGTTTTCCATGAAACGTTCGCGATTGTAAAGTGTTTATTTTCATTTACTTCAATAATCGATTTATCTAGTCAAATTTGCCGACGTTATTTACTTTAAAATTCTGTAAAAGGCAATTTGTAAACAGAAAAAAACCCTACGATTTGCACTTGATATTAATAATAAGGTAAATGTTGTTGAACATTTTTAAGTCCGAAGCTTCTTCAGAATCAAAACTTTTCAGACAAAAAAAAACTTTTTCAGAACAAGCATCAGCGCACTTTTGTTTTATTGTCGTCAAAAGATAAATCGGTTATTGAGAGAATTGTAAAAATTCTGCATTTAGTATAGATAAGTATATGTAACATAGGGTTAGTTTTTCTCCTCTATGCAGCATTTAACTAAAGAAGCGCATTCAAAGATTTTTTTTTTTTTTTAAGAGAAGGATTGCAAGGACAAAAACACGTCCCATTACAAAGTATTTATCGCAATTTATCAATTACATAGTTACGCATATCTGAATGAATGTCTGAATAATCTAGTAAAATATAACTTAAAACTGGAAAATAACATTAACTATAATACATTATTGAATAGGTGTTGAAAATTTCGAAAACAGACTTTGCTCAAAATTATTTAAATGTTTTCTATTTGAGAAACTGATTAAAATGCGTATTATCAGTATATCAATTCAATAATCGAGTTTATGAAGAAGTCATAAGAATACTGAATTACTCATCTGGCGATCGTTAATTATGAAAATTTGAAAATTTATAATTCTAATAATTTCAACTGAACATTATAATAATAGCTTACACAGAATTTGTATGTTCTAAAACTACAGTCCGTTAAATCTGAGCTTTGTTTAAATTTAATTACTAATGAAATCGTTAGAGTATTCAAAGCTGCATTGATTTAACTAGAAAAGAAGTTTGCTAAATTTTAGTTCATTATTACAAGAAGCGTGATCCTTTGGAGATTATGACCTGGAAGTTTTAAATATGTGTCGAATCTTTATTTTTTTTCTTTGGCACAATTTTTAAATATGTTTCCTTGTTTAGAAATTTTGCTGTAAATGATGTGCCTGATAGTATTTAAATTCTGTAATTTTAAAAAACGCACAGTATAGTTTGTAAAATTTTCATGTAAATGCTAATAATATAGAGAAATGTCAGAAATGTTTTTAATTACTTTGTTAAAAACTAATATTTTATTGAGAAACATATAGTCATCAGATTCAGATAATAAAGTGGCTCACGCGACAATTCTGTTCGAGGATAATTTTCAGAATTTTCGAAAAAATCTTAATAAACTAAATAAGGCTTATTTTATATTTTTTTAACTCTGAATGTATCAATAGGCAATCATAAAATCAATAACGTTGTAAACTCATTGATAGGGATTTGTCTTGAAAATGTTATATTATTAAGGATTTTGGTAAATCTTAATCAATTGACACGATGATAAATCAGTGTTCATTTCTTTTGCCAATGGATTTCTCGATCTCTTTTCTCCAAGTAATTCTTGGTACAGTTAAAATCTATTATAAAAGGTCCATTAATAACTTTAATTTATCCATACTATGAGATATATGTGCGCCTATGATTTACCATATTTTTGCGGACAATTGACACGTATGTTCGAGGACATTTTCTAATATTATACGACTCTATTTAAACAGCGTGATTGTCAAATTAGTTGCTTCGATATTGATTCAATTTTTTTTAATGCTTAATTTAGTTGTTTTTTACACGAAACATGTTCGATTTTAAAAATTTAAATATGTGTCAAATCTTCTTTTTAACAACATTTTAAAGTCAAATAAAAACATATTATAATTTTATGACTTTTCATACAGTTACATTATACTTTTAGTATCGTAATTTATAGGATTAGCTTTAAAATATTCAGTAATATTAAGTTATTCAGGAAACAATTTGAAAATTCTATAGGATTCTTACAAGAACAGAATTTTCGAAAACATACGTTGATTAAAAACTAATATTTTATTCAAAAGTATATAGCCTTGAAGTCGATGTTTTATTTTAGTTAAGTTATGCCTTATAAACTGAGGGTAGGTAGTCTGTCGATTCAAGAGTTGATTTCACGAAAAATTACCTTTGAATTTTCTTGATTTACTTAACAGCGAGTGAAGTGCAGCTTCAGAAAGTTTATATTATATGCAGTTTTCTGTTGTACACAATAATAATGATAGAAAAATATATTTAGAAAACAAAATCTTTTTAAAAATGAGCTTTTCTCAAGAGTAAAATAATAAAACTTTCGAAGTCAGTCAAGACTATATCGATCAAATTAACAGGAAAATTTGCAAATTCGAGCTCATTATTATAGAAAACTTATCACTTTCTAATTATCAGATGGTTACAAAATTTAATAGGTATCGATGATAGCTACTTTTTTGGTTTAAAATTATATCTTTAAAAAAAATTTTCTTTTAATTTAATAATAATCTTTCAAAAGACATAGAAATTTTCATGAAAATTTAACTGAAACTTGCGTTAATAGAATCTTTTATTTTAAATTTTCTTTTCCAATAAGGCAGAATCATATTTGTCAAAATATTATACAAACCAGAGAGAGGGGGCGGCAATTCTGTCCCCCCTTTATAGGGCCGGAGATATATATTTCTTTCCTAGAGAGAGAGGGGATCACATCTATACATAAGTAGTTTTTATTTCGAAAGTTTATCCAAAACTTAAAACTAGCTGTTTTATGACACATTAACGAGCTATTTTCGTTCATAAATGCCTAAAATTTGCGGCTATAGTCATAAATGTATCAAATTTGCAAGTTTTATTTTTAGATACGAAGCAATTTAACAGAGTTTCCCCATTTCCTTATATGAATATATGAATCTTTTAGAAAATAGTTTGTGCTCACATTTTAAGATCAAGAAATAATTAATTATAATTGAAGCTGTATCTCTTTTATAAGAAAATGAAACACGTCGTAAGATATTTTAACGGATAAAGAGCTATCTGCAAATCCCTCTCACAAGGGAACCACTTTTGATAAAGATCGCACCTAGCATTGAGATCTGGTGCATTTTATAGCCCCATAGGTCTAAGTTACAGAAAGATAAAATTTGTCCGCAGAAATCGTATTATGTATATTTTTGCAGACATTTAATTTCAAAGTAATAAATTTTTAATTGTTAATCTCACACCAAAAACGATTTAATTCGCCAAATACAGTGCAGCGAATTCAAACTACTACTCACACACAGCAGAAGACTATGACATTCTTCCAGGGTTTTCCGAAAAAAATTCTGTGATAATGAATAAAGTCAATTTTGCACCGCCAAAAATGCAATTATATTAAGCAATTTTTCAAAATGAAATTCATAGATTCTTGAAGGAATTTTTAAATTTTGTTGAATATTTTATTTTTATTAATAACTAATTTGTATTTTAAAGTAATTTTTGTTTTCAAAAATACTTTAATGTTAATAATCCAGTAAGTGGTCTCGAAAATTACACTTTCAGAAAGTTATGCTGCTGCAAAATCAATACGATTGTTGCAGACGAATTTTATCGGTTCTGTAACTTCGGTCTGTTCGAGGTCTCAATGCTAGGTGCGAGCTTCACCAAAAGTGGTTCCCTTGTCAGTTTCGTTTTAAATGACCGTGTGTGTCTAAATTATTTGCAAGGTTGTGCGGGAGCATTTGTTTTCTATTGTTGAATGCACCCTTAATATGTATTTAAATTTTAAAAATGTACCTGTTGTATAGAAACTTTCTTCATTCAGAAGAAAGACATGACCCTCGTGACCTCCCCTTGAATCCGTATTTGATACAAATAAGTATATAAGTTGACATTGCGTTCTTATGATGCGCCAAAATATCTTTACAAAGTGAGATTTTCGTGTTGATTCATCTACAGTAACACATTTTATGCAGCCAAGTTTTGTGGAGATACACAACTAATTATTATAACAAACGATTTAAATACTTTTAAAATTTAAAAAAATGCATTAAAATTATTGTAATCTACATTAAAAGAGTATTGCTATTATTCTCTATTATTCTTTTCCGTAATAGATTTTGTACCATTAGTTCGAAACAAGAGAATGTAATCCTCAACATCAATCAACATCAGGCACGGTTTAAAGTTTTCACAATTTTAGTAATTTTGAAATCACTAGTAAGCATTTATATTCTTCGAACTCTGAAAAGTATCCCTACTTGGAAAAGAAAGTACGTACTAATCCTCATTTTTAACATATCACTGATGATGCGGAAAAGTAACTAAGGTAACTAAGGCTATGATAATACAAACAAGCCCTTCCGGCACAGTCGGAAGGTTAATTTCTTTGTTTGATCAATAGCGTAATCAATCCTCTGGACTTTCAAAAGACCGTTATTTTCGAATGGATTATCGGAGCTTTTCGATTACCGAACTCATCCACGATATTAGCAGGATCAAACTACTGTTCAAATTTGGTTCGAATCGAGTGCAGCATTTCGAACGTTATCTTGATTACACAATACTATAACATATGATGATACTAATCTATAATATATTTCCGACACTCAAACGAGGTTCAAATTCAAACTATTTAATCAATACCAACGAATTCCTTTTAGTATACCCCACTTACAAAAATAAATAACTCTAAAAATTTTATTGAAATCAAAGAAACTTAACATGAAGTATTAATAATGAATTGAAAATATAACCCCATTGACCATAAGGTTGTTTTGATTCTCAAAGTGTCATTATTTTCAAACGAATCACCAAATCTTGATTAATGAACTCATCCGATATATTTTACCTTAAAAAACCTAAAGAAATTAAATTTGTATAATGCAACGTCATTAAAATGCATCATAAACTATTTTTCCCCATAAACCGTAATGCAGTGGAATTCTTTTATGTATCCTTGTAAATAAATTATAAAAGCTACATACTTGATTAGCGAACTCATCCAAGCTATTTACAAAATCAATCCACTATTCCAATTAGGTACGAACTGGTTCAGTATTTCGGATGTTATCGGTATGGCAATATTTGAACTATTCATTGATAGATAGATGGATAGACAGGAAAACGAAGTGATTGCAATAAATCGATTTCTACAGAAATCAACCTAAAATGTGCTGAAAAATTTTAAACACTGTAGCTTTATTATTACTAATATACTTTATTCAAAATCAAAGTATTCATAAAACTATCTTTGTTTTATTATAGCTAAAGCTAGAACCATTTAAGGGTAATTTTCTAAATAGAGTAGCTTATTTATTATAAGAAGTTATTATTACGCACTAAACGACATTTTTCAAATTGTTACATTGTACATTTAACGATACGTAGAATTCTCTCTTCATAAATATGTTTTAAATTTTCACATAACAATTTAAAAACAACACGTGAACAAGCGCACACAGTTAAAAGAGTGATCACATTTGCATGTAACAGTTGTGAAACGTTTGTTTTAAATGCCTTAAATAATCGATTTGGGTTGAGTTTCATTGGAATAGAGAGTAATTTAGTTGATGATCGGTTTCAGGGGGGATATGAAAAATAAAAAACAAGCTATTTAGTGACCTTTTTGTTTCTGTTGTTTTCAATGTTATCTGTGTACATTCTCCTTAACATCGGATAAAAAATTTTAAACCAAACCACCACTCAGATGCAAAATGAAATTTTTTCATCATCCAGGTACTTTTAGAAAGAAACTAAAATTCAATTTAAAAAAAATTCGCGAACTTACTTTTCAAAGAAGTCGCAAATATTATTTTTTGTTAAATTTCATGGTAGCCCCCTAATTGCCCTTGTGACTCTTTGGCTTAAAATTTTGAGGTGAAACATATTCTTTATATACGTGAAGTTCCAGAAGAATTCGTGAAGTATTTCTCAAGATATTAAAAAAAAATGTCTAAAATCGAAAGTGACCGGATATTTTTGACTAGATAGTGTAATTTTCTAGACGGATTCAGCTTAATATAGTACTTCGATACATTTTTAAGTTGAAACTTATATTGATTGCGATGCGTGAAAACCATATAAAGCATTTTATTATTGTTTTCTTTAATAAGTATTAATTTCAAATCAAAGTTTATCGGTAAATAAAACGGGGAAAAAAGGGGGGCGAGCGAAATTCACGTTGATAGCTGCTGTTTATCTATCATTATATGTCTACAATAGGGTATATACAGGGTGTCCCAAAAGTCTCCGTACAACTTCAAAAATTTATTACAAAAAAAATAATAGGCCTACAGCAAAAATTATTACAACAGTACATAGAGTAACTTAAAAAGTTTTTTTTTTCTTTTACCTTAGTATACTTGTACATGAGATCCTTTCGTTACACGAAGAATATCAAGTCGATATTCCAATTCCATTCACGTGCGTTTCAGCATCATACATCAACTTAACATCATCTAATATCTAACATCTAACATCATCTAATATTATCAGTAGTTACAACTGTTTGATGAAATCTGAACAAAAGTTAATAGTCTCATGGAATTGAAACAAAAGATCCAAACAGCAGTAGCTACTGTTGATTTTAGCATGAAAAACGTTCGTGGATTGAATTGGAATATCGTCTTGATATTCTTCGTGCTACGAAAAGATCTCATGTTGGAGTTTACTAAGGAAGTAGAAAAAACTTTTTAAGTTACTCTATGAACTGTTGTAATTATTTTTGCTGTAGGCCTATTATTATTATTATTTTTTTTGTAATAAATTTTTGAAGTTGTACGGAGACTTTTGGGACATCCTGTATAATAGACTAGTTTTGTTGAGATATTCAGCTTATGGACCAAACACATTTAAATACTTTCCAAAGTAAAACAAAATGCGTGTGGTTAATTATTATGGCGCATTTTTTATAATACCTATATATAATTATAGAATCGTTAACTTTATTATTAATTAGGGATTATAAAAGGAAATGTACTTTATTTATTTTCGGCTAAACAGGGCTCCCAAACGGTTCGCTTTTTGAATACCAGTATTTTCTAAGTGATATTTTCGTAGTACAACATTTGCAATAGAAGTAACCTTCGGGGTTGGTTTCTACAAGATTTGTAAAGAAAATTTAAAAAGAAATTTTTTCTTAGAAAATACTGGTATTCTATAAACGGACCATTTGGGAGCCTTGCCTTAACATCAGCCGAAGTCCGTGAGACAAATTTTAATCTTTTTCACATCGATGATTCTCAAATAACTCTGTTATTTGGAGATTCAATTACGGTATCAATACGGGAAAACATGACTTACTATTTTTTGACTGAAGAATAACAAAGATTATATAGAAATATGCCGACATTTTTAAAACACTGTGACTTTGTTACAAACTAGCTGACACGTCGGCATTGCCCCGGTCCCGGGATAATAATCTTAAATATACCTAAAATCAATGTTCAATTCAGATATTTTCTACATGAACTGATTTAGTGTTGATTTAGTGTTGCAGTGACCCACTGCCTTCGGATGCGTCTACGCAGTCTGTTTTGACAAACGAACCTCGAATTTCTATGATTTTATATTTTTAAACGAAAATATTTTCAATCGAACCTAATGTTGGAAGCCATTTGATCAAACTTTTAACTCTTTATGTCCCACAGCAGAGAAATTTTTGACTCCCTTAGAGTCCCAGCCAAACGCCCGAGATTTCATTCCCCAAGAAATAGATAGCGGCACGCTTTAGCTATTCAAATGAATGTGCTATGGTTCAACCCCTTTGCTGTAGTATCTGTCCACAGAAAAAGCTATTGTATTACCTTTTGTTATCCAAATCCCCCTTATCCCCAATAACCATAAATCCCATAGCTTTGCTTTCCCGTTATCTTCTGCTAAGCGAAGTGATAAATTATTTTTAGACTTAAGAGTATGTTTATGACATCCCTCCAGAATAATCATAAGATAAAGGATTTTTTTAGTTCTTTGTTTTATAAACATAACTTTTACTTGTAAATTAATCATCTATATTTGTAATAATATTTAAAAGATTTTTGTTTTATTGGTAGAAAAAACAGAACTTATATTTTAAATTTTAAAATTTATGCTTGCTACATTTTTCAAAAAAATCAAAATATTTAATGAATTTTTAAACCATTTATACAACATATTCTTACAGAATATCTATTTTTTCAAACAAAGTGATATGCTAAAATATGTTTAATAATGAAACATTTGTATATTAATTTAAATTACGTGATAATTTATATTACATAAATATTCATACGTTTGAAAAAAAAATTAACTTTATTTGATACATTTTTTTCTAGGTAACTTTTCTTTACTATAACAATGGATACAATAAATTTAATAAATAATTAGGTCAATTAAATAACTATATTTAAAAAAGGCAATGCAAAAAATAATTATTATTTTAAAATATTCGTCCACTTATAGTTTTTATTTATGAAGGTAGTTGAAAAAGTCATTTACTGTTGGGAGCCAGACGTTCAAGTATTATTTAAGCAGTATGGAAGAGGGGGTGGGTGGCGACAGGATCTGCTTTTTTCGACAAAGGGGAGGGAGAGTTACGACAGTTAATAATGTAATTTATCGGTAATTGCTTTCTTCTTTGAAAAAGTGTTGATGTATAAAATATTATAAAATCTTACATAAGCAAGGCGCGGGAGGGGGGGAGGAGGGGTTTAAGCATTTGTTTATTTTTCTTTACAAGAGCGGGAAGAGGATACAAAATGACTAAAAATGCTTATATAATACTTGAATAGCCCCTTGACTAATTTACGAATTTAAGAATTTAGATAATGTTTAATTCAAAATATAATAAGATTTAATCATTAAAATATAAAACACTTAAAAAAGGTTCTCTAATGATTACAGCTGGGGGTATTAAAACAGATTATCAAAATTTCATGTGTCCATAACAACACTTATGATTTAATCGCTGTATGTAATGAATTACTGTGAAAAAAAAAGGGGGATGCAAAAATTTAAATAATTAACTGTAAGAATTAAACTGTTAAATATTTTTTTCATGCCTGAGATTCGGTGTATAAATTGACATGATAATAAGATTTCTTTTATAATTTTATATCTTATTACTTGAAGATTTAAAAATAAATGTGAAAAATTATAAAAGAAGCGAAAATATTTATTAAAACGTTTTATTATTTAATTTGATTTTTCTAATATAGACAAGCTATTACAGTTAGATTAAATCTCTCCCTAGTCAGCGGACTCTTTTCCGATCTCGAACATCTATATGTTTGTACATTTTTATCTGTCAACAGCTAACACCTCCGAATACCTACTGTTGAACTATTCCCATTGTGTTCCTATCTACTGTTCGTTAAGCGGAATAAGCAGTCACGCCGAATCCATGTTCGACGACATGGACTTTACAAAAGAGAGGGAAGAAATATACAAGGTCGTTTCTCCGTCGTTATGGGATCCTAGCATCTCGGTCCGGTTTCGGCCGGTTTGGGAACGAAAGAGTTAATATATAAAATGACAATGCACTTGAATGGTTATACGCGGTAATGCTAGTCTGCCTACTGGTTTGATTACCGAATATGTTTTTGTAAATTGCAAAAATATAGAAGCGGGTCAAATTATTTGATCAATGTTCGCAATTTGCACACTAGTAGGTAATAGGTTTCTAATAACGAAAATCCCAAATGCAGACCATTTGGAAGTTACGAAAGGGGTGGAAAACGTCATCAAAAGAGTCAAAAATTGGACCCTAGTCAAATCATTTCATCAATATTGATTTAAATGCCATCTATTTCTGGACATTCCAAAATATGTAAATGCAAAAATACAGACGGAAAATCCATTACGAACACACCGTGCGCAACGTGTTGAAAATAGGAAAACTGAATCAAGTTACGTCTTTTGCTTAGTGTTCCTTCTTTGTACTATAGTACGTTACAGTATTCTAATAATTAAAATACTGAAGGCAGACCATTTGGACATTACGAAAAACGTAGCAGACGTCATAAAAAGTGCAAAAAAGTGGACTCTAGTCAAGTAATTTCCATTAGGCAACAGAAATTCTTCATAAGTTCACGGAAAATGAGTACCATTATGAATCCTTTTGATAGTGGTTTGGACAAAGAAGTGCTATACAACATTGCTACAGGACATGGCGCTTCTCAGGATATATGTAATTCTCTGTTGGCAGCAGAGAACGTGAGAAATCAGCAGAGAGAAAGGTTTATAGCTGATTGTGTTACTGACGAGGATAGATTTGAGAGAGCCACAAAAAAAAAACAAAATTCTTACAAGGAGCGGGCCAAGCTTGGTAATCACAAATTTGTATCATTTTCATATATGTTGTAGGGTAGAAACCCCTTGGTCTCAGGTTCAACGATTTTATACAACGCTCCTTAGTTCTCGAGAAATATGGGGTCTAATATTACATTTTCAAATAAAATAAAAAGAAACACAAAAAGAAGAAAAATGAGAAAGCAAAATAATTCAAAGCGCAAATATACGTATTACAAATTTAAAAATATTTAATATTCAAAATTTATATATATGTTGCAATTTAATTCTTATGCTAATTTTTAATAAAATTATACTTCTTACATCAAAAACAGAATATTATTATCATCGCATTGGCTTCCCTTGTTAAGGCAATATATAAATGATGTGTCTTTAAAATCACGAATTGACTCAATTGTTCCATATCATTGATCGATAAAGAATATATGAAATACAAGTGATAAAAAGAATTGACCGTTTAATGATGTTTTATGCAACGATTTAGTTACAAATTAAAAAAATAAATAGGTTAATAATTGATGCACAATATTATAATTTGTAATTTTGATTATTAAATTATAATTACAAATATATTTATAAAACAAAAAATTAGAAAAAACATTCCGGTCTCGAACCCGAGCCCGTTGATCAACGAGCAGACGCCATAACCACAGAGCTACGACCAACGCAAAAATTTCGTTACAAAGTAAGTATTTAAGTTGTGCTAAAATATTAGACCCTCATTTCTCGGGAACTAAGGAGCGTTGTATAAAATCCGTTGAACCTGAGACTAAGAGGCTTCTACCCTACAACATATATCAAAATAATGAAAATCTGTGATTACCAAGCTTGGCCCTTTCCTTGTTAGAGCCAGTTTCTGTGAAAAGCTATCACAGTTGCTAATAAGGTTGAGCAAGCACGAATGCGAAGAGATTTGTTTAGAAAAATGCTAGAACTTTCTTTAGATGAAAGTATTGATGGTGGCAAAATTCTTTCCTACCCTCTAACTCCTAGACATATGCCCTTATGTCACGCAGATGGTACGATGCTCAAAACCGATAAATTAATATTTATTAAAATGTTGGAAAAGAAAACAATAACCCAAAATCTTAAAAATGTTGATGGTAAAATCGTGGATGATTTTTTCACTCTACATCTCATGAAAGAAGTTCCTAGAACATTTGAATCAGCATCTAAGAAAATCCTTCACATATTAACATACGCGATAACTTTTAAAGGATAAGTATTATCTTTGATAGATACAAGATTCCTTCAATTAAAGATAATGAATACAAACAAAGAAGTAAGTTTTCAAATTGGTTTGACACCGTCACTGGCCCTGAACAAGTAAGGCCTGCAGACTTTCAAAAATAATTGACAGCCAAATTCAAATAGGTAACAGTCCATTTTCTCATTAACCAATGGAGCAGCAATAAAATCATTCTGCTCCTAAGTACCGAAAACTGTACATTTTAATTTTGACAGTTGTTACCGTTGCATAGTAGTCGATGGGAGCGTTGATAAAACTAACGTTCCTTCACTGTCCTGTGAAGAAGCTGACACGAAAATTGTTTATCATGTGTGTGACCTTACCGATGGTGCTGAATACGTTATTAGATGTTCCGACACTGAGATTCTTGTCATTCTTCTTAGTAACATGAGTCACTTGCTCTCTGGATTGATATTGGTACCGGAAACAATCATAGGTATATTAGTGTAACATCGCTGTATCACGAAGCAGGATAATTATTATCGAAGGCAATACCAGGATTTCCTGCTATAGCTAGTTGTGATTACAATCCAGTATTTTCAAGAAAGGCAAAACAAGACTTTTCAATGTCTTGAATATGAAGATGCATTTAGTAAACTATCTGAATAAACTATCTATACTGCTAAGAATTCTTAGAAAATACATTTTTCTAAGAATTCCTATCCATTAAACTGACATAGCACTTATATTTATATTTTTGAAGACTCTAAAGGCATATAAAACAAAATTTTCACCATTTTAGTAGCATCAAAAGTGTTAGACGATGATGAACAAGTATTGCTTTCTACAGCGATCCATCTATTTTGAACAAAACTGGCGCATATTTTGTCCATAACCAATCTCTTTCTTGTCTAGGATCTCTAAAGAGTAGGCTCTGACGCAACAACATCTAGAATCAAAAGTGTTCGAATATTTTTGACCAGGTAGTGTAGTTTTTAGACGTATTCAGCTTAATATAGAAATAAATCGGTCAAGTACGAGTATAACTCTTGCTCAAAGGTTTCCGAACATTGAATTTATTAATTACTATTTATTAATTAATAAACTCCTACTACCCCTAATTTTTTTCATGATTTTAGTTTCAGTAGATTCGGAAATAGGAGGGGGGGGAGGGAGCATATTTTTCCAGTACATCTACGATATCTCTGAAAATATAATTCCTAAAATTAAAAAAAATGCATTTTTGAGTTCGATGTTACTTACGAGATCTTTCGAACGATACCCTACACGATATATATAAAAAAATTATTTCTCAAGTAACTTAATATTTCGGCTAATTACCGATAATCGTTATCAAATATCCTTGGATGATTCTGCGTCGATAGATACCTCGATAACCCGTCAACTCCCCCGCTGACCGCCCGAAAGGTAAAGTTTGTGTGTAACGGAAAGATGCGCTTTTCTCAAAAACTATATTACTTAGGAAATCCTCTATAGTTTTCCAGAAAGGTTTAAATAAACTTCTACTACCACTAATTTTTTTCATATTTTAAGTTTCCGTAGATTCGGAAATATATTTGGGAGGGACATATTTTTGCAGTGCATTTTCAACGATATCTCTGAAAATATAATACCTAATTTTAAAACAAATGTATTTTTGAGTTAGGTATTACAAGATCTTTCACACAATACCCCACATGATATACAAAAGGAAAACTTTTTTTTTTCAAGTAACTTAATTAGCCCACTAAATTTTCCCTAAACATATTTGTGAATGGCTAATAATATGAAAATATGTGGGTATAAAGGCTTATAACTTTTCAAAGTTTGAACTTTCCACGTCCCATAGTTTACGAGAAAAAAGGCTCTGACAGACGGACAGACAGATACAGGAGTGATTGTATAATGGTTCCGTTTTTACTTTTTAAGTACAGAACCCTAAAAAAGGTACTCATACCTTTACGAGTTAAAAAATGTATCACTTGCAATGTAATCTATATCAAGCATTTTATTTATTGTTGTATTTAATAATTAATAAGTCAAACTTTAGCAGTAAGTGGAAAAAAGCGAGGTCCGCGTTGATAGCTATTGTTTATGAACCGTAATACCCTCTATAACAGGGTATATAGCCTAGTTATGTTGAGAAATTCAGCATATAGACCAAACGCATTCAAATACTTCCCAAAGCTAAAGAAAAAATTGCAAGCATTTATTTATTATGTAGTTTGCATTTCTCATTATGTATTATCTATTTATATATCTGTCATGCCTATATATAATTATAGAACCGGTAACTTTATCGGTAAGTGGTGTATCATAAGAAAAAATTGACATTGTAGTAAAAAAAAACGAAAGATTCTTAATCTACGAAAATATAATATGCCCACGTACGAAAATATACAATAACCTCTTCTGATTTACCCACGATTCCGAAAAGCAATATTTATCATTTGAAATCTCTGAAACCAATACATTTTCAAGATTTAAAGAAGCATTTATAAAAACTAAGTTTCATTTCCTGCCACTTATTTTAGGAAGTTCTTGAGTAGTTTTGATAGTATATTAATATTTTTTCTCAAACCGAAATATAGTTTTTAACACTTTCCAACCTAGTTGAAAAGTGTTTATGACTTCTGTTTGTCTGGCCGTATGGCCGTCTGCCGTCTGTCCGTGCTCTAACTCCCGTAAATATGCTCGGATTGCCTTGCAATTTTTATATATTATTGTCGTTATCATAGCATGTTCCCTATTTCAACTGAAGTGTCTAGCACTTATAGTTTTTTTACAGGGACACTCGACAGAATATTGTGTGTATAGCAGTCATCGTTCATTTACAGGGACACACAAAAGAATTCTCTACTGTCTGTTAACAATAATTCCTGGAAGTGCGTTTTAAGTTGCTGGATGCGATTTTAAATTGAACTCACTTTTTGTCTATTACTGGGTGAGTATAAATTCTGTAGATCCTATACAGGGTAGCACAAAAGTTCGCGAACACATTTTCGCTTATTGACAGAAACTTCAGAAGGAGAATTTTAAACTGTGCTACGCGTTTCCTAACTAAACTAAAATTTAGCATCCTATATAGCATATATACAAATTTAAAGATCATATACACGGCTGAATAAAAGTATTCGGATATTTTTCCGAATATTGTATATGTTGGAAATTACTGAAATTACGTTTTTAAATATGTTATGCGTTTTCCAAATTGTTTACTTAGATGTTATCTTTCAGCTTATTAAACGGTAATGATTTGTAAAATTATTTTGGAAGCGTTGGAAAGTGTTACATAATGTATGCTTGACGCATGATTTTTCGTTCTTGTTTAGGATGTTATAAATTCTCAATAAACAATTTCAGTTTAGCTGACTTTATAAGATATATATAACTTGCAAGATATGTATACATGTAAGATAATAATATATCACTGATTTAGATTCTTATGGCAGTGTTGTTAATTTATCATGTTTGTCAGTAAATCTTGTTTGTTGAACATAAAAATGTTTACTTGAGAACTGATAGCATACGAAAAAACTATATTACAGGTTGGGAAAACGGATTAATTCACTTAAAAACTACACAGAAATATTTCCGAAAATTGGCGGCAGTAAAAAAAGCTTTGTTTTAATAAATACTTCTTTAAACCCCCAAAATATATAAGTTTCTGAAGTTTTTAAAGATAAGGAAAGCTTTTCGGAATCATGTGTAACTCGGAAAAGGTTAATGTGCATTTTCGTTTGTGGTTATATTACATTTTCTAAAATTAAGAAACATTTGTGTTTTTTTTACTGTGTAATTTACATACTTTCCCCTCAACATCAGTCAAACTACATGAGACAAATTTGAACCTTTTTCGCATCAATGATTCTAAAATAACTAGTAATCATTTCCATTGGTGTGGATTCAGTTAGGGTATCTATACAGGAAAACATGACCTTTTAATTTTATTCTGAAGCCTAACAATGATAATATAAAAATGTGGCGACATTTTTTAAAGACTATCACTTTATTACAAGTTAATATACTTTAATAAAAATTACGTAAATCATTAAACTACTTTTGTTTCTGGATATAATAATATACAAAATAATATCATTTAAGACAATTTTCAAAAAAATATTTTCTTCGCTTGACAATCCAAAACTTTCCGACACATTTATGGACTCATTTTTGCATGTAAAAGCATGACACTTGCAGAATTATTAAAGTGATTTATATTCGAGCTTTTCTTTTTTTTTTTTTTTTCGATAAATGAACTACATTTTGAGTTATAAGTTATTAGTATCTCACAAGTCATAACAACGTATTTTTTTTCTTTCCTATGCTATTATGTCCAAAATTCAATACAAAACGCCCACTTTGAAAGCATTTTCTGAACGATCTTCGGCCTTTACCGAAAAATGGAAAAAACTGTTTAATTACACAGCTTCTGAATAAGAACATATGCCAATTTCGTGCGTTTGCGAACAAAACTGAATTCACAAATGTATCAAAATATATATTGTATATTGTTGTATATTGTATGCAATATTGTATCAGTTTTAATTTGTGAACAGCATTAAGTTTAAAAAGTTTGCTGAAGTTAGTAAATTATTATAAAAGGGTATTGCTCCATAAACAAAATATTTAAAACTATTACATTCACAATACATGTAATAATTTTAAAAACAGCCAGCGCATTTAAATATTTTTACAGTTTAAAAAATAATTACATTTGTATGTAATGTTAAAACTTGATTGCAATGAAATTAGTTTTTCATTATAATACACGAAGAATGTGCCTCTGCCACTACATTCTAACATTCACAATCAATGATACAATTTAAAAACAACAAGCGCATTTAAATATTTTTACAGTTTTTAAAAAAGTAATTACATTTGTATGTAATGGTTATGAAAAAGTTATTTTGTCTTTTATAATGCATTTTATGTTTACGATTTTCACCTATTATTAGAGTCAAATTTTGTGGTTAATGTAAGACTGATTGCTACGATTTATGCGTTGTTCATAGTGTAATAAACTATCTGTTTAAATATCTGCGAACTTTCTGAAATTTTACGGCTATTTTTATAAATCTATACTTATAAAAGAGTAGCTTGATTTTCTCATAATCAACTCCGAGCCTCAACCGTTTGTCCTAGAACAATGAAATTTGGAAGACATGTTTTTACACAATGTAGGCGCACACTAAGAAAGGATTTTTGAAAATTCACACCCTAAGGGGGTTAAATGGGGGGTCGAAAGTTTTAGATAATTTCGTTTTTTCGGCATATCTCAGCAGGAGTTTTAAGTAGGAGCGTGAAATTCGAGATAACAATTCTATTAAAAAATAGTTAAACATGTATTTCAGGCGATTTTAGAAATTCAACCACTAAGTGGGTTAAATGGGGGACAAACATTTTCGGTGATTTCACATTTTCACCATATCTCATTAGCAGTTTAAGGTAAGAGCGTGAAGTTCAAGATAACAAATCTACTAAAAAAAATTTAGAAATTCAACCACTAAGGGTGTTAAATGGGGGGTTTAAAGTTTTAGGTCATTTATCCTTTTCGCCATATCTCAACAACAGTTTTAGTTAAAAGCGCGAAATTCAGGATAACAAATGTACTAAAAGTTAGTTAAACACATATTTCAGCGATTTTAAAACTTCAACCACTAAGGGGGTTAAATGGGGGGGGGGGGGTCGAAAGCTTTCCGTCATTTCGCGTTTTCGCCATATCTCAGCAGCAGTTTTAGGTAAGAACGTAAAATTTAGGATAATAAATATACTAAAAAAATAATTAAACACATATTTCAGTGATTTTAGAAATTCCTCCATTAAGGGGGCTAAATGGGGTTCGAAAATTTTAGGTCATTTCGAATGCTCGCCATATATCTCAGCAGCATTTTTAGTTAGGAGCTTGAAATCACAGATTCAAGATAACAAAGCTACTAAAAAATAGTTAAACATGTATTTCCGCGATTTTAGAAATTCAGCCACTAAAGGGGGTTAAATGGGGGTCGAATTTTTTATTTCATTTTTCCATATCTCAGTAATAGGTAGGAGCGTGAAATTTAGGATAACAAATGTACTAAAAAATAGTTAAGTATGTATTTCAGTAATTTTAGATAATAATCGTCAAGGGGGTCACACTGTGTGTTGAAAGTTTTAGGTAATTGTGCCATATCTCAGCAGTAGAGAATGTGAGAATGTGAAACTCTGCTTTTCAGCTCTACAAAAAAAAATGTAGTTAATCATGTATTTCAGCGATTTTAGAGCTAGCGAGTTTGTGGGCAACATCGGCTGTGAACCCGATTGCGGAAGATTAGACGAAAAAGAGAACTATTGCTGATTTTTTATTATATATTTTGTGTGACATTTTTTCCAATGAATATATTTTTTAATTTCCCATTTTATAAATTTTTTTTTCGATTTTCGTCTTTTAGCGATCGGATTTAAAATTTTAAACAAAATGTTACACTTCCACCTTTTTTCAAAATACATTTTTTGAAAGTAAAACATTACTATTTAAATACTGATTGTTAATTTATGGGCTAGCGTATGTAGAAGGATGCCTTATGGTGATTACAAGTCAGATTACAAGCGTTAAACCGAATGGGTCCTGTTAAAATTATTTCATTTTAATGATTTATGCACGCAAAATAACTGAACCACGCTGTAGTGATCGCTGCATTAACGATGTATGGCTGATAAATAAATACACAGGGACCTGTTATTTTGATCACCTTATTAATAATTTATGGACCAGACAGTACCCATTTACAATGATCACCATTTATCTTAGGCAATCCCATTTTTATTTATTTCATCTGAAAGCTCTCCGTTCATCTTAGATAAATACGCACAGGGCCATTAGTATTTTGTCAGAGGGATTATGGAAAAAATATTATTAATGTCACGATATATATATATATATATATATATATATATATATATATATATATATATATATATATATATATATATATATAATTTAAATTTCTGTGTTTGCATGTAAAATGCAATTTTTAGGCCCCAAGGGAAGTCAAGACAGTACGCTGCAGAATGTATTTGGGCCACACTCAGAAGTGACCGGCTAGACGGGCGATGACCGGCTAGTTAAAATATATGAAAAGTCATCACAATGATCGTTTGAATAAGACCGAAAAATATTTAGAGCTTAGTTCGTTGCAGTTTTAATACTCAGATTATATATTTATGGGTAAACTATCAGGAGGCCATTTTAGGCTGTATCAGATATGGCATTGTTTTTCATTAAAATTGTAAGCGATAAGTAAATGGCATAAAAATAATTTATTGAACAAATTAAAATGTCTTTTTAATCGACATTCAACGAAGGGGGTACATCGAAGGAGGGCTTTCTATCTTTTTTATTTTTTCTCTATGTGTATGTACACGCATAACTCTTGCACGAATAGTCTGATTTTCATACTAATTTTTGTTTTCGTTGAAAAGGTCTCTGTCTGCAGATGGTCTCGTTTCAATATCATGAGGATATAAAAATAATATGTTTGTCTGTCTGTCTATTTTCATATCTTTTTTTGACTTTATAGGCTTTAACTTTCATAAAAATTATCCAATCGTCACAAAATTTTGATAGGGTGTTAGGTATCTTACGTTTTTAAAATAGTCGTCGTATTATGTATAGTCACCTGAAAGTTATCATCATGTACTCCATCTCAAAATAAGCAATATTAACAATATTGGGATTTAAAATGAATGTAAATTACCCTCTTCAGGTTACCCTAGTTCGGGTAACCTGATTTTACTCAAACTGACCAGCGTTTGGATCTGGTCGGATCAGGTTGACAATAATTTTTCTCGCTGCGGGTCGAGTTGATTCTAATTGTTTGGGATTCGCTAATCGGTTTTGACACTTGCAGTAAACCAGTTGCTTTACAAACCCTTTTTTTTTTCAAAAGAATGTCTACAATTTTGTATAGGATGAAACTATTATGTTTCTTAATCTAAATGTGTGTGAGTGTTTAATTTTTCTATATAAAAAACAAAATTGATATTAGAAATATATTTACAGAGTATTTTTATCAGAACTGTAGTAAAATATGGATTAATGGCATTTAAATATGGGGTTTAAGTACGTTGGGTTCCGTCAGTTTTCGGGTTGATTTCAAGTGAACTTTCATGTTCGGGGCGGTATATTTCGAATCATGCAGGGCACTCATGTGGATAACAGTATAGGCTTGCTGCAAAAACATGAAGAAATCAATTACTTGAAGTCGGTTTTATATTTCATTAAAAATTATTTGTTATGTACTAATTTGATTGATATAATCAGTATTTCACTCATTTTTGTTTTATATTAAAAAAATATATATATTATCAAACATATTAAGATACCTTAAGCACGATATTAACTTTCTTTGATTACGGATTTTAAAACCAGTTAAGATGGATTTCGGGTAGAAGTATTGGGTTTTCTGGAAAATTCGTGCCGTTTGGGAAAATTAATTCGTAGCGGAAAATTCTATCATTTAATTATTAGACATTAATTCCGATAGAGAATGTCTAATAATTAACGGGTAGAATTTTCCGGTATGAATTAATTTTCCCAGACGTCTCGAATTTTCCGAACAACCCAATATTTTGAGTTGGAATCGAATTGCGACTTTAAAAGAAATTTTTGGTTTAGGGTTAGATTGTACTCGATCTGTTCAGAACTGAATATAGAATTACTTTATTTGCTTGTGCAATATGCACCCCCGCGTATTTTATACACTCCGTACCTTAGAAAACAAATTTTGTGGCTACAAATTTGGGAAATATATTTCATAGAAGATGCTAAGATGTTTTTATGATTTAAAGCAAAAAAGGCTTTTTCAGTATTTTATTGTAGAATGGTCCAAGAACTAAAGCAAAATATTATATTGTCTCAGTTTGATCTATGAACTTTTGAAACATATACATTTTATTTAGTCTTAATTATTTATTTATTAGAATGTAGTTGCATTAATCTCATTCCAGGTCAATTATCTTTCTTATTCTCTTTTCAAATCCTTCCAGAAAAATTAATAAATAAAACTCGTGTATTTTTCGCACCCCTTTTCTTTTAGAACTGGAGAAGTTATGTAAAAGTGTTCAAAATATGCAAGTAAATGTGTATTCAAAATGCTTGAAATAAATGTCTACTTTGAAATGATGTTCAAGACGGTTAAGTAAGATTACATGTACAGTCGTTGTAGAAACACCTGCATTTGAAGGGAGAGGCAGTCGTTTATATATAATCGGCTTAATGTCATCTTATATTTGTTATTTGCGTAATCAGGAGTGTGAAAACAAAATTTTTGTGTTATACATCATGCAGTAAATACACATTCTTTAACAAATAAGTCATAGAGAAGATCGCTTTGCAATTTGTTTACGCAAAAGCTATTTACAAGAAAGTAAAATTGTGAAATCTTATGATCAAAGTTGTGAAGCGTTACAGTCATTAACAGATAGGAAATGATTTATCTAACCTTTTTTTTGTTAAGTAGTAAAAAATTGATTTTAGCTTACTGAAGACTCACAACGTTAAAAATCTTTTTAAAAATTTCATTTTATAATTACAAGGTATTTTATGAACGGCATTTCTATTAATTTACACGAAAGGTTTTTTCACTTCCAATTATTTCTGCGCCATGCTAAATATGTCAAGAGTTATATCAGAGCTCTATCTGTATATTGTGCATTGAGGAAAGTAGTATATTGTGTAAGCAAAGGCATTGGAAAATATTGTGAGACCCGATAAAGATTACTTTGTACTCTCTCCTACATGTTCATACCATGTATGCATTTCTATGAAGTGCCCCTTGAGGCCTCCCCCCCCCACCCCATTTAGTTCAAGACTTGACTTGACCCTATACTTTAAGCTTGACTTTGCTACCGTTTTTATCTATAAACTTGTTTTTTCCCACCAAAATTAGTAAAATATGTATGTACCATCAAGACAATTAAGTAATCAAGAATGTCGTGGCCCTGGAAGCCTTTAAAATTTGCTATGCAATTTTTGTAAAGCTGATACCTTAAATCTATTTCGACGTTTAACTGTTTATAATTTATGTTTTATGCATGTATAGTAGAAAAAAAACAATATATATCTAAATAAGTATTTATGTATTCATATCTGTATTCAAACGCATAGAAAATGTTTACTTTTTTTGTGACAATATAAGATAAGTCCCCTATGGAATTACAACAAAAGGAAAACACGAACGTTTTTGTGGTATCTTTCCGGTTGTATCGATGTGTTTTTTTTTTAAATATATATATTAATATTTACTGTTTCAAAAACATTTTTTAAAGATCAATTTCGTATTAGTAATTTTCATGTTTTCCGTTTTTCTGCAGTTTTAAACTGTCGTTGAAGGGAAATACAAAAAATAAAATAAAATAAAACATAAAATCCACTTATTTATGGTATCTTCACGGTTATAAATGTATTTTTTTGTTTTTTAAAATATTAATATTTAGTGTTCCAGAAAATAATTTCTTTTAAAGTGAATTTTGTAATAGCTTTCATGTTTTCCGTTTTTCTGCGGTTTTAAATTGTCATCTGCTTTTTCTGAAGGGAAATAAAAAAATATTAATAATAAATAAAATAGACAGAATAAAGTAATATACTCACTTATTCACGGTACCTTCCCGGTTTTAATGGCATCTTGTTTTTAAAAAATAGTAATAGTTACTGTTGCGAAAAAAATATTTTCTGAAGGTCGATATCATGTTCGTTTTCGTCCACTTCATATTCGTTTTAAATTTCGTTTTTTTTTAAAGTTTTAAACTGGCATCCGCTTGTCCCATATATAAATAAAAAAGACGAAAAATATCCACATATTTATGGTACCTTCTCGGTTGTAACGTTAGCTTTTGTTTAAAAAATATTAATATTTACTATTTCAAAAAATAAATAAATAAATAAAATACTTAAGGATGATTCTTGATTTTTTTTTTAAACCATTATCGAATGCTTATCAACTAGGTATTTTGCCGGTAATCGCTTCTGCGCATGTCCCAGGAATCCTGTCCATTTTCAACATTCGGAGATAACATTTCACGTTTTTAAAGAAAGAGCATATTATTGAGCCCGCGATTGATTATGGGCATGTCTGGGGAATCCTTCGGATATACCATTTATTGTTTTTAAATTGAACTAGTGATTCAACGGGAAGATTTTTTACCGATTTGTTAAAAGTATCATAATTTAATAACTCCAAAGCAAATTGGCGGAATTCTATAGGGTTTTTTACAGATTTTCTTTATTTAAAGGGAGGATAATAGTAAAATAAGTTGCACAAAGATTACTAAGACTATACGGCGCTGTTTTTTTTATATCATTATTATTATTATTTAGGTTTTCCTCATGAATTATTGGTCAGAATTGAAAGTGTAATATATCTAAATGTCACAAATTAAATCGGCAATCACTTAAAGGTGAGGCCCTTAGTTCGGCTACAGAGATTTTCGCTTAAAAATGTAAAATTATACAAATTTGAGCGTGTACGCTACCAAAGGCCGGGATGCCCCAATCTAGGTTCGTTTGAATAGATTTTCATTTAAAAATATAAAATTATACAAGTTCAAAGGTTGTTTGTATACAGAATGGAGCGTGCGTAGCCAATCTAAATGCATGCTGCCGAAGTCAGTACAGGAGCCTCTGTAACTAGGTTTATTTGGATAGATATTCAATGTAATATCGTACAAATTCTATCTATAGTATCGTACAAATTGCATATAATATTGTAATATAATATCGTACATATTGTACGCTACCGAAGGCAGTACAGGAGTCTCTGTAACTAGGTTTATTTGGATAGATATTCAATGTAATATCGTACAAATTCTATCTATAGTATCGTACAAATTGCATATAATATTGTAATATAAAATCGTACATATTGTACGCTGCCGAATGCAGTAGGACCCCAACACTAAATCCACTCCGAAGAAAAATATTTGAATTCAACACCCATTCCTATATTCCTAAATGTTTAAAAATTAAGGATGAAAACAACTCAACACAATCTTTTGCCATATCTTATCTCGATAAAACATAAACAAAGATAAATCATTTCAATGTTAACCATGATACCAATATTAAATATATATATATCGTTTAAAAATTATTTGACTTTGTTAAAAAAAAGTTACTAAAATGATTTTGTTTATTTAAAAAATAATATTGTTATAATTATTTAACTTTGTTAATGAATTAACATCGCTAAAATTAATTAACTTTGTTTAAAATGGTATTGCTAAAATTAATTAACTTTGTTAAAACAATTAACATTGCTAAAATTATTTCATTTTGTTAAAAAAAATTAACATTATTAATATTAATTAACTTTGTCAAAGAAAAGCACATTACTAAAATAATATACCTAAACTGAAATGTGTTTTGTAGTTAGTAGGTAAAATCATCAATTATCTGGCTTACTGAAATATTTTTACCCTGAGTCGGAATCCCAACTGAAACTTATTATTATTATTATTCCCTTTTCAAAAAAAATTCTAAGTTTTGTTTTTAACAATTTTTAAAGTCCCTTTATTTCTAAAATTCCCTTTAACGCCGAAAACGAGCGTAAAAGGGAGGAGTCCTTATCAGCCCCATGGCAGAAGCAAGATCACAGCAGAAGCAGTAGGTAGAGGAGCAAAGAAGAGCAGCCCACGCCAGGAACAGCTTGCTCCTTGCTTTTGGTACTCCTGCCGTGAAACTCTTTTTCATACTACTATGACGTCATCAGCACAGTACATTGGCTAGTTAACTGTTGCAGTGAAGTAGAGGGAGTTTTAGAGGAAGTGAACAGTAAAACTCCCCCCCCCCTTAAAGAATTGGTAAATCTGTTTTAATATTCATACAAATTATTGAAGATGTTAAAATAAAAGTTAAAATAAAAGATTTAAAGTATAATTATTGATCAAAAGAAGTCCCTATTCAAGATCTTGATTGCACCACTCAAATGTCACATAAATTTTCAGCTAGCAATGCAAAAAACAAATAAAATATTTCTCCAGTTTGCAAACCAATCACATTGCATTTTGCTAGCATATAACGATTTTTGCTGAATTTTATCTGCACAATGAATAATTTGCTTTACCGTTGTATAGGGTAAATTAAAGGTGAAATGATACCAAGAACATAAACATAATTATATAGAAAAGCGGTGGATATTTTTAAAACAAAATGTTTTTGAAAACAAACTTTTTCGAAAAAGTCGTCACTGACGCTCTAGTTGGGCAATATTCAAATGTTTTCCCACCAATTGCACGACATGTTGCCAGGTACAGCGATTTAATATACGATTACATGTTCATAATAAATTATTGAAATTGCTAAAATATAACGATTTTAAGATATTATCATTCTTTACAACACGCCTTGAACAGTTAACCTTGGTTGTACTGCTTGGCTAATTTTAGACTAATTTCCAGCTAGCTTGGAACGCAACAAGTAATTGCAAATGTTTCTCCAGTTTGCTAACTTACCACATTGCATGCTGTTAGTATATCGATTAAGCACTGGATTTCTTGTTGAACTTCAAATGTACAATGAACAATTTGCGTTAAAGCTGTATAGGGGCAATTGCAAAATAAAATGTCACTTGGAACAAGACCATATTTATTCAGGAAAGTGTTGAACATTTTAAAAATAAGCGGAGATATCTTACCTGAATTTTCTCTGTTAAACCATCATCCTTATTTTAAAAATAGATCTTTGTTTTTAACAAACTATGTTCACAAACGCTATCATAGACAACATTCGAATGTTTTTAACACCAATCGCATGACACACAGCGCTTTAATAATCGATTACATAACTAAGTTCATCATAATTTTTTGAAGTTGTTAAAACATGAAACTTTTAAGCTATATAATTATTGTTCAAATTACGTCCAGGACCAAGATCTCGGTTACACCTCTGAGTTTAAAAAAAATTAGCTTGTTATGCTACACGTAAATGTTTCTTCATTTGGAAAACTGACCACCTTGCATGTTATTAGTATATCGATTTAATAATTTCATGATGATGTGTCAATATACAATGAATAATTTGTTTTAAAATTGCCATTCGGAATTTTAAAAGGTGAAATATCACCTAGAACATGACCATAATTATATAGAAAAGTATTGAAAAATTTTTAGGTCTGAAAAAGTATTGTTAAAAACAAACTTTTTACAAAACTGAAGTATTTATGAACATATTTTTATCGTATACTTGCCTAAGCAATACCGCGTAAATCAGAAGAATTGGCAAAATGTTTCGATAAAATATAACATAACATAATAATATAATATATTCGTTACATTTTTACAGGTCTTACAGTCAAATGTTTTTCGATTTTAGAAAATGTTTATGTTGCGTGAAACACGTCTGATTATAAATTTTCTATTTGCTTTGATAATCGATTACTTGGTGAAGTTTATCTGAGTGAATTACTCAATAATCTCTCAAAAGCAATTTTTTTAAAATCATCACCTATATGTTCTACACTTGAACATAATACTGTTGGAGATATGTATATAATTGTGCTTTCAGCTTTAAAAAACGACATTGTTTATTTTACTTTTTACGTGAAATACTTTACGTATTCAAATGTTTTTGCATTTCAAAAACCGGACTATCAACATATTGATTTTACGAAGAGTTCTGTCAGAATACAGTATAACTTAGTTTATTGACAAACTGTACTTTTAAAAACACAAAATGTGTAATTTTTATGATTTTCACCAAAATGCTTCCAACATCAGTATAGGCAGATGTTGGAAGTATTCAAGTTCTTTTAAGTACGAACGAGTTCTTTCAAATACGATATTCTTAAATTTTTTTGTTTTTTCATTCTGTTCAACGATATATTTTTTCAACAATAAGAAAAAATTGCTAAAGTTATTTCATTATTTCAAGAAATCTTTTCCTCAGATCAATAACTTAAGAAAATTAAATATGAGTCGAGTATTTTTTAAACAACTATTTAAAATCAAACAAAAGCATTCACACATTTTTATAGTGATTTTAGTGACATTTTTATATTTTGATGATATTCCATATAACAACTTTAACGAATCAATCTTAAATCCAATGCTTGATGTAACTTAACTTGAGCAATTTGATAAAGTGCAGTTGTTTAATTTTCACATAAACAATAAATGTATTAAAACTTTTTAACAATTTTAATAATGAAGGGCAGTTTTTATGGAACATTTAACCATGTTTTTTTAGGTAATGTCTGAGTGTAAAAATTGGCAATATGAAGAATAAATATTTACGATTGTTATTTTTTTCCTCGCGTGTGTCCTTTGCTATCTTCAATCACTTTTTACTGTAACTTTGGTGGAATAAATGAGACGATATTCTAGCTCGATTAATGTTGTTTGCATATTTTTTTATCTTTATTTTTTTAATCAGTTTAAACCCGAATCTAAATAATATTAGATACTGCTAAACATTATTAGACTGCAGTGCGAAATACTCGCTTGGGTCAGCTGGTTAGTTATATTGCACATAATTAGTTTATTCATTCAATGGTTAAAGGTGTTCTTGATTCTCTTTAAATAGGGTGATTTGAAATAGTCTGTTGTACTTTGATATGTACGATAATAGAGAGAAATGCCAGAAACTTTTTTATTTTGCTTTTTTAAAAACTGATATTTTATTCAAATAAACATAGTCGTCGTATCCATAGATTATACACAAACACACAAGCGTCATTTCATTTTTTTTTTTTGACATAAAATCTAAAAATTTTATTAGATAATCATAAAATCAATAATATTGTAAGCTATCGATAGACATTTGGTTTTAAACAGTTACAATTAAGGGTTGGCAGATCTCAATCAATTGACACAGATGATAAATGAATATTAGCTTTTTCTGCTAGTAGATTTATTGAATTATTTTACCACGTATTTTTTGTTAAACAGTTATAATCTATTATAAATATCCCATCAATAAGTTTAATTTATTTATATTATGAAATATGTGTGCTGTGCATGCCTGTGCAAATGATTCAGAATATTTTTGCGATAAAATACTTTTAATTACAGACAATTTAAAATATTATACAATTTCTATATTTGAATAGAATGATTATATCAATATTGATTCAACTAGAAAAATATTGCTTAATTTAGTGGTTTTTTACAAGAAACATATTCGTTTGATTACTTTGATTTTGAAAATTTAGTTAAGTGTCAAGTCTCTTTTCTTTGACAATATTGGATGACTTTACTTATATTTGCGACATAAAGTCTGCGTCATTTTCTAGGCTCCACTCCAACTCTCAATGCTATCCTATATAAAAACAGAAACATATAAAAAATTATAATTTTTTTAATTATAATTTCATTTGTTTACGCTTTTCATCAAATGCAAATCAAAACGGACAATTTTCAATATTCTGGGCATACCCCAAATTAACGTAATGTAACGGATATTTTTCGGAAATACATGAATTGCAGTCACGAAATAAAGCGTGATTTTTAAGATAAATATTGAATGCATATAAAAGTATGTGTGTGTCTTTTTTTTATTATTATTTTAACTTTTACTTATTTTTAAAAACTACATTTATAAAACTGTAACAATTTAAGAACTGTTCTTTAGTGTATAATACTTTCTTATAATTATCTGTTAAATTTAGAAAATTACTGCTTTAAAATAAATAGCCATAGCTTTGACTATAATAGAAATAAAACGGTTTCATGACTACTTTAATTTTGAAAAAGACATTAGTTAATAACGAAGTTACAATGTTCTTTAAATTTTCGGTGTCTTTCTATATTTATGTCCAGATGAGAGTTTTTTAGATATCATGTAAATGTGTTATTTTTGTTCTTATAATGGTGTAACATGAAATCGATTATAAAAAATAACAGATGTAACTCTTTCATTACATGCAAATATGATCATTTTTCTAACTAACTGGGGAAAAATATATTTAAATGCTCTTGCTTACATATTGTTTTTAAATTATTACATTTATGTGAATGAAGCAATTTAAAAACACCTTTCAGTGCGTCATACATCCTTATATTAATATGGCTATTTAGAAAATTGCTCTTTCAATTTAAATTGAACTGTAATAAAACGAAAATGGTGTAACGGATAGCATAACTTTCGAAAAATTAATTATGAAGTTACAGTGCTTTAAATTTTTCAGTAACTTTCTACACTACACTTTATTATTTTTAATTCAATCAAACTGATTAATAAAGAAATCATAAGTGTTGACGAATACACGAAAGTGTATTGAAGAGGTTTTCAACCATTTGCCGTGGAAAAATGTCAGGTGTACCGCTAAAATATTCAGTCGCAGTCTATGAAAATTTTACAAAATGGCATGTACTTTTTTAACTTTTTTTTTTTCCGTATGCGATTAGATTTAGTGTAACAATGTGTAGGTTCCGTGCAGGTCTTTTTTAGGGTTTATACATTGTAAATAAGAGTACGCGAGAAAATCCCATTCAGATAATAATGTTTTCTGAGGAAAATTATTGCTATTGTACACATATTATGTAGGAATTTCAGACCACCTTCTTGATATAAAATTTACAATCATGCAAAACATACGTTCGAAAAAAGTCAAGCTCAGACATTTCATTACATAAAATATATAATTAAAAAATAATAAAAATAAAACTTTTTAAGAATTTAATTTCTAATTCTGAATTGTAATATATAGAAAATTATGATATTGTTATTGACTGTGACAGCGCATTTTGTTTGTGTTTCTAATTAAATTGGAAAAGATGTATTCGTTTGATACTTTGTTTATTATTAGCATGATTCAAGTGTGCCACTGAAATACATTTATACGCACTCAAGTGTGCCGCGAAGTACAATTATGCATGTAAGTGTGCCGTTAAATAAATAAAAGGTAGATAAATTCTGCATTAATGTGTAGTGTGTGTAAAATATTGTATAGTGTCATTTCAATGAAAAAGGGTAAACAAGATTTTTTTTTTCATTTTACGTATCAGTTATGAACAGGCTTTACAAATTTAATAAAATCCGGTAGCCAGAAAAAAATTCTAGCCTGCAGTAAAAAATATTATCCGTCCCTCTCCCAAGTGACTAATTTTTAAAAGCACAAAAGTTTTTTTTATCAATTAATTGAGAAAAAAATAATAAGCATATTGTACGATTTTTAGTTACATAGTTTAGAATAGTTACATCATTTAGAAAGATAATATAAACAAAGTTTTCTAATGAAATTTATCAAAGTCACTTATCTATGAAATAAAAATTATGTAAAGTCTACATTAACCGGCATGTTCGGGAAATGCTGATTACTGTAAGATTCAAATGTCTGGATAATTGAGTGATACAAAATCTATGTCTGATGAGAGGGGCATAGATGAAATAGTGAAGCAGGAAAACAATTTTTGCTTATTTTTCGTGTCGAAGTCAGTCAATTAATTCTGTCTTTATTACTTTAAAATTTGCATTTGATAAACTTATTTTTACCAAAATTAAAAATGCTAAAAAATAGAAAAAAATACCGTTTGTGCTCATTTCTTAGGTCAATTTTTGTACAAAAAATTATAATAATAACAGAAAATTAAATAACTTGGTGGCCAGGTAGAAAAACTTGGTCGCCAGTGGTGACCGCATTTGTCAAGCCCCGGTTACGAAGTACTTTTATTGCCTGTATTGCAATACATCAGCGCTGACTTCAGAAAAATTTTGCGGGTACTCAATAATCGAAGTTGATATTTGAGTCTTGCATGCATCGTGTTATGCTCGAACCCAACCCAACCCGCAACGCAAAATTTAACGCCATCCAGACCCTAACCTACGATCGGGTTGAGTTTGAGTAAAATCAGGTTGCCCGACCCGATGACAAACTCTATAAATTATACCGCTACACTATCCTCAATTTTGTTAAAGTTGTTAACGAAAAACCAGCTTCGTCAATTCTCTAATGGTTACGGAAAAGATTTGTGTCATAATGTTCCTGTATTTAAATATATATATATATTCTCGATTTCGATTTCATTATTTGCCGACATCGTGTTTTATTGTGTTCGACTAACGTGTAATCTTTCCGTTATACGATTGTATTGTGTGCCGAAATGTCTGTTCTAAAAGAACAATTTACTTGGCGGAATTTAAATGGATATATTATAAAGTATATAGTATAAAATAGAATAGTACTAGATGGAACCCGTCAAAATTTGACGGCAAAAAACTTGATAGTACCATAAAAATAAAATTCATAGCTGCTTTAAAATGTTTGAAACTTTTGCAGAATAATTCAAATAAATAAAAAACCCACTTTGAATTAAAGCTAGGTTGAAGAACAGCAATTGGCTAAGTTTCACTGGCACATGCACTCGCGGAATTTCTTTCATTTGACACATTTAGCGCTGTTGTGCAAGTAAATGGTAAGTGCCCCCTTGGGGAGGGGGAAATGGCAGGATGGACCAAGGAGATGCATAACATGAATAAGCAGTCAAAGACCTTTCAAACGATATGTAACATGAGGGGTGTGTGCAAAATTAAAAAAAGTACCCCCTTGGGGGGGGGGGAAGTAGGGGATGGACACGGTACATGCATAATATGATTAAGTGGTCACAGACCTTTCCAACGATATATAACATGAGGGTTGTGTGCAAAATTTAGAAAAGTACCTCTTTGGGGGGGGGGGGGCAAAGTGGGGAGATGGACATCAGAGATATGCATATGATTACGCAGTCACAGACCTTTCCAACGATATATGACATGAGGGTTGTCTGCAAAATTTAGAAAAGTACCCCCTTGAAGGAGGGGGGGGCAAAGTGGGGAAATGGACATTGGAGATATGCATATGATTAAGCAGTCACAGACCTTTCCAACGATATATGACATGAGGGTTGTCTGCAAAATTTAGAAAAGTACCCCCTTGGGGGAGGGGGGGCAAAGTGGGGAGATGGACACTGGAGATGCATAATATGTTTAAGCAGTCACAGACCTTTCCAACAATATATGACATGAGGGTTGTGTGCAAAATTTAGAAAAGTACCTCTTTGGGGGGGGGGGGGCAAAGTGGGGAGATGGACATCAGAGATATGCATATGATTAAGCAGTCACAGACCTTTCCAACGATATATGACATGAGGGTTGTCTGCAAAATTTAGAAAAGTACCCCCTTGGGGGAGGGGGGGGGACAAATTGGGGAGATGGACATTGGAGATGCATAATATCATTAAGCGGTCACAGACCTTTCCAACAATATATGACATGAGGGGTGTCAACAAAATTTAGAAAATTGCCCCCTTGGGGGGGGGGGGCAAATTGGGGAGATGGACATTGGAGATGCATATGATTAAGCGGTCACAGATCTTTCCAACAATATATGACATGAGGGGTGTCAACAAAATTTAGAAAAGTGCCCCCCTTAAAAGGGGGGAAATGGCGGGATGGACCCCGGAGATGCATAACATGAATAAGCAGTCAAAGACCTTTCCAACAATACGTAACATGAAGGGTTTGTGCAAAATTTACAAAAGTACCCCCTTGGGGGGGGGGCAAAGTGGGGGATGGACACCGGAGATGCATAATATGATTAAGCGGTCACAGATCTTTTTAACGATATATAACATGAGTGGTATGTGCAAAATTTAGAAAAGTGCCCCAATTGACGGGGGGGGGGGGGGGGATGGACCACACAGATGCATAACATGAAAAGGCAGTCACAGGCCTTTCGAACGATATATCATATGAGTGGTGTCAGCAAAGAAAAGTCTCTGCCCCGTGTGGGCAAAACATACTCCCCCCCGCCGCCATAATTATTGATGCAGACTCATTTTTTAAATTTGTTCGCACCCCTCTTCTCCCGCAAAATGTGAATTTTAAAAACTCCCCTTCCGAATTTTTTTATACCAAAAGCACTTATGTCCATCGTCTGCATGCAGAGTTTTGTGCTTACAGACGCCAGACACAACAACACACACACAGACAGACGTTTACCGACATTAATAGCAGTGTTTCACCCAGACAGTTTCAGAAGGGTGCTGCACCCTGCCTGCCCTTTGGTTTGCAAAATAGCACCCTTCTTGCCCCTCATAAAAATAATTAGCACCCTTCTTGCCCCCTCCAGCAAAATAATTAGCACCCTTCTTGCCCCCTCCAGCAAAATAATTAGCACCCTTCTTGCTCTCAGTAAAAAAAGTGCCCTTTCTCCTTTTTGCATTAAAAAATTTGGTTTCATAATAAAAACTGACTCAATGTTGTCTTAAAAAGAGTGTTTTGACTTTGAAATATCAAAAGTGGCTTTAAAAACCAAAAGAATACCTTTAAGCTTTAACAATTAAAAAAGTGCCCTTAAGATTCTGAAAAGTGCCCTTAAGATTCTGAAAAGTGCCCTCAAAAATCCAAAAAGTGCCCTTAAGAATAAAAAAAGTGCCCTTTTTCTCACCAGCAGCACCTTGCCCCTTTTTAAACCTGGGGGAAACTCTGTTAATAGTACAGATGATACTCAGTGCCTACACATTTCACCCTTTATAATTCAGCCAATGAGTTGACAGTCGTTCATTTCCAGAAACGAAACAATAATTCTTTAGGATGAATTTTGTTTGTTTGGCGTCACAAACTTTTTAGGGCACCTGCAGACTAAAAACATATAATCAATCTTCGCGGGAAAAAAATCCTAGATTTCGTCAAATGATCACAGGAAAAACACTAATTTCATCAAAGGATCATGTAAAACGTGAATTTTGTTAAAAGGCCACAGAAAAACGTGATTTACGCAAAAGATGAGCAAATTTTGTCAAAGAATCGCAAAACAGGAAATTCCACCAAAAGATAGCGCTTTCTTGCCAAATTTCGTCTAAAAATTTGCGGAATAAAATGTATTTTATCAAAAAATCGCTGGAAAACGCACATTTCGTTAAAGTATCGCGAGAAAAATGCGAATTTCTTCAAAGATTGCTGAAAAAACGCGAATTTCATCGAAGGATTGCTGAAAATTCATGAATCTTATCAAAAGGCAGCAGAGAAAATGTGATTATTATCAAAGCATTGCGAAAAAAGAAAATTTCGTCTAAGGATCACAGAAAAACACAAATTTCATAAAAGAATCATGGAAAATAACGCAAATTTCGTGAAAAAAAAAAAAAAAATCGCAGAAAAAACAAATTTCGTCAAATTATCGCTGAAAAAAAAACACGAATTACGTCATAGGATAGCTGAAAAAATTGTGAATCTCGACAAAAAAAAGATACAGAAAAAAATGCGAATTTCATTAAAGAATCACGAAAAAAAATGCAAATTTTGTTAAAGGATTGCGCAAAGAATGTGAATTTTTTGAAAGGTTCTTGTGAAAAATGAAACTGTCTTTATTAAAAACAGCACACACACAAACATCTATACAAACCTCAATACACACAAACATATTATAGGCAGGGCTTGAAATTCAATTTTTCCAAGGACGGGAGTCTCCCTACCAACATTTTTAAATGGAGGGGAGTTGTAATGTTTGGGAGGGAGAAAAAAAAATTTTAAACCCCACTATTATTTTACGTGTTATTTAAAGAATTACATTAATGCAGACATGACAAAATACCATTGAAAAAATTAAGTCAACTGAGAATGATTATGTAAAATGTTTATTTTTATTATAAAAAAGGGAAGAATGTTAAGTTTTATATATGCAGTGTATTTTTCAAGTTCCATTAAATGTGTTAGGGACCCTTAACAATTAGGTTGTTAAATAAATTTCTGACTTTAGATTTTACTTGATTGAGATTCACCGATCGATCGTGGAAAAGACGCAAAGTTCATCGATCTGTCGCAGAAAAAACGCTAAGTTTGTCGATCAGTCGGGGGAAAAAAGCAAATTTCGTTGATCGATTGCAGAATAAACACAAAGTTCGTCGATCTGTCCCCAAAAAACGCAAGGTTCGTCGATCAGTCGCTTAAAAAACGCAATGTTCGTCTATCTGTCTCAGAAAAAACGCAAAGTTCGTTGATCTGTCGCGGAAAAAACGCAAAGTTCGTCGATCAGTTGCGGAAAAAAGCAAATTTCGTCGATCGATTGCGGAATAAATGCAAAGTTCGTCGATCAGTCAGGGAAAAAAGAAAAATTTTATCGATCGATTGTGGAATAAACGCAAACTTTGTCGATATGTCCCCAAAAAACGCAAGGTTCGTCGATCAGTCACTTAAAAAACGCAATGTTCGTCGATCTGTCGCGTTCGTTTGATGTCGTTGTTGAAAATTTATGAATTTCTATTATTAAAGTAATTTTTTCATTTTACCGTATTTATTTTATTTTTGTGTTGTATGTATTTTGCTACTTTGAATTTTTTTAAACTAACCCTTTTTTTTTTGGAGAGTGAGAGAGAGAGATTTAGTAATTTGGTGACACGAAGTTCCGCAAATTCTTAAAATCCACAAATCGTTTCCAATGTAAACAATGAAATTTACAATTAAGTTGCAAGTGCAAAATTTCAGTTTTTTAAAATTTTCATGTCATTCTGTACACATTTTAATATGTCATTCTGATCATTATACATATTTAGTTACGCATTATTAATTATTTACTTGACCTTTACTTTTAATATTTTAAATATTTCAAACTTACAGCTGAATGTAATTATTAAAACATTTGAAATACTGCATTCGAAAAATGAAATTTCAGCTTAGAAACGCGACAATTACTATTAGGTTAAAAAAATTTAAAGTAGAAAAGTACTTATGATATAAAAAGAAGAAAAAAAAATACACCAGAATTTATCTGTATTACGAAAGCGGGAGAAATGATTTTCTGTGCTATACGAAAAGATATCCAAATAACTCAATCATAAACATAGAAATAGGTATCGGTTTCTATGTTCATGTGCACTCAATCCAAACTTGAAACTTTTAAAAAGGTCATTGAATGAATGAAATTCATCTCCGCCTTTCACATCCAGAAAACTTGCTGTGTCGCCAATTATGTTTATATTTTATATATATATATATAAAAAAATAATAATTCAGGCACTTTTCCGTTATACGGACACCATTGTCGCCAAACATACATACATACATACATTTTGGCATAGTGTCCGTATAACAGAAAAGTACTAAAGTTCATGGTTTAAAATCACAATAAAATATCATGAAATTTATTGATTAGTTGTGGGAAAATATCGGGGAAATAATGTGTTTTTCGTGAATTTTTTGTTTTGTTAACAATGTGGTTAGAGAGCCAGGGAGAAATCCAGAAAACTTGCTGTGTCGCCAATTATGTTCATATTTTATATATATATATATAAAAATAATAATTCAGGCACTTTTCCGTTATACGTACACCATTGTCGCCAAACATACATACATACATTTACATACATACATACATTTTGGCATAGTGTCCGTAAAACAGAAAAGTACTAAAGTTCATGGTTTAAAATCGCAATAAAATATCATCAAATTTATTGATTAGTTGTGGGAAAATATCCGGGAAATAATGTGTTTTTGTGAAATTTTTTGTTTTGTGTTGTTGTGTTTAATTGTAAGCATTCATTATAATTTTCAGTGCATTATTAAATTGAAATTTTTGTTTAAAATATGTAAACAAAACAGTGACCAGAAACCTGCACAATTTCTAATATAGATAGATAGATAGATAGATGCATGCATGTAGTACTTTTAATTATTTGGTAAAAATACTGTGATCGTCACTGAAAAAACCTTAATTTAACCTAAAAGTAATTGTCGAGTGTTTAAGCTGAAATTTCATTTTACGAATACAGTATTTCAAATGTTTTAATAATTACATTCAGCTGTAAGTTTGAAATATTAAAAGTAAAGGCCAAGTAAATAATTAATAATGCATAACTAAAAGTAATTGTCGAGTGTTTAAGCTGAAATTTCATTTTACGAATACAATATTTCAAATGTTTTAATAGTTACATTCAACTGTAAGTTTGAAATATTAAAAGTAAAGGCCAAGTAAATAATTAATAATGCATAACTAAAAGTAATTGTCGAGTGTTTAAGCTAATTTCATTTTACGAATACAGTATTTCAAATGTTTTAATAGTTACATTCAGCTGTAAGTTTGAAATATTAAAATTAAAGGCCAAGTAAATAATTAATAATGCATAAGTAAAAGTAATTGTCGAGTGTTTAAGCTGAAATTTCATTTTACGAATACAGTATTTCAAATGTTTTAATAGTTACATTCAGCTGTAAGTTTGAAATATTAAAAGTAAAGGCCAAGTAAATAATTAATAATGCGTAACTAAATATGTATAATGATGAGATTTTTTTTCTTGAATTATTCAGTGAAACTCGCCTTATAAATGTACGCAAATAATTCACATCAAAATCTTAAAATAACAAAGTTTTCTTTCGTGTTTAGCTATGCTTAATAACCAAAAAAGCTTGATTAATACAAAAAATTTTTCGTAAAAATACTGTGATCGTCGCTGAGAAAACCTGAATTTAATCATATCACACAGAATTACGTATTAAAAGTTTAAAAAACTGAAATTTTACACTTGTTTACATCGGAAACGATTCGCGGAATTTCGTGCCACGAAATCTCTCTCTCTCTCTCAAAAAAAGGGTTAGTTATAAAAAATTCAAAGTAATAAAATACATACGACTTAAAAAGAAAATAAATACGGTAAAATGAAAAAATACCTTAATAAAAGAAATCCATAAAGTTTCAACAACCGAACAACCAAATGGAGTCGTAGTAATCCACATACGCTTCTAGAGAGAGGAAAAAGCCTTCACCTCATTGGCTGAAATATCGCGTCTGAAGATAGTAAAAGCCTCTAGCTGATTAGCTGAATGCTCGCGCATGCCTATAAAAGGCATTTTTGCACGAAAAACTAAAAAGCAGGTTAGCTTTAAGTATATGGATTGTAAATAATATTAGTATACATTGCTTAATTATCCAGAGTTTATTTCCGCTTATGATTGAACAAGTGCCCTTAAATGTCTTTTTCAGCAGAAACTGATTACATCGCGTGCGCATCGATTACATTCGGAGACATATTACTGTCAATCTATTTTATTTAATAGCCGGTTCATGATAATAAAGTAAAATTAATCCCTGTCATTTCGACGAAAATAACAATACAGAGAAGAGTAATTGTAAGGAAATTTTGATTTCTACAATTTATCTGACATGAAAAAGTTCAGAGTGCAGAAAAAACATTATTTTATTGTATATTTAATGAGGGGAAAATAAAGATTTGGAAATTCCAAATGACGATTTTATAGGTATAACTTATATTCATTACAGCATGTCACGATGTCACGAATGTCTTTATTAATGTTTGTAATATAATAACATGACATTATCTTCTTGTTTAATTAGAAATAACCAAACAACGCAACATTAATAGCAATAACCAAGCAACGCAGTATTAATAGCAATAACCAAGCAACACAACACAGATAATTGCTCTTGAAACTGAAATTGTGTAAGCAGAATCTATTTTCTTCTTAGTCATTATAATAATATAGTAAAACCTGTTAATATGGAATTCCAAGACATCGCAAGAAAATTGAGCTTTAGACAGGTATAGCAGACACAGTTGCGTAGTTTTCTTTTCACCAGAACCGTGAAAGCTATTCTTTTAAAGATTCCGTTATAGACAGGTTCCGTTTTCAGATATTTTACTGTAATTGAAACTTAGACAGGTCTTGAAAGTTTTGAAACTATAAATTTGTCCAAGATTAAATGTTCATAAAATCTTTGTCGATCGATTCTACTTAATGCTATATATTCGTTGAATAGGAAGAGAAAAAAAATTAGATCATTATTTCAAAAAGCGAATTTCTTTTTACCTTAACAATTTGTATCGCTTTGTTTTAGTATTAAACAAACACATTGAATTATTTCTGTATTTAAAAACTTGATGAGATTGCATATACCGTAATTTCCGGCGTATAATCTGTGGATCAAACAGTTATGTTTAGACCCAGAAATTTTATTTAATAATTGAAGTCAAATATTTACAGCAATCTAGTAAATTACATTTTATAAAATAAAATTTACGGGTCGAAACATGATTGTTTCTTCCGCAGATTATTCGCCGGAAATCACGGTAATTACTTTATTGATTCAGTCAGAACTTATGTAAGATCAGAATAGTAAGTGATGATATGTTTGAAATAATTTAAAAGTGTTTTGTTGAGCATTGGTTAATTTTGCTACTGGAGGGATGCCTTGAGGAAAGACTTTTGAAGGGAAAGTGACCTAAATTATTGTTTCCGTACATGGAAAACCTTGCACAATCACCCAGACAACGAACATGCAAACATCAGTCCAAATTCAGCCTATCTACAACAGAATAGCACTTTAAGTGGAAAGATTGCACGGTATCACATCAAGAATACCATGTACTGGGCTGAGTGACAGTATTTAAATTAGTGCTCACGAATATACGTTTATATACGTTTAAACGTATACGTAGTTAAGCCTTTTTTCCATATTATACCTATCCAAAATCGTTACCGGTTACAATATGTTTTAAACGTATATTTGCGAGCACTAATTTAAATTAAATAATTTGAAATAGGCAATATATTTAAATTGTAAAAATTTCACACGAGCACTAATAATATGGGTAACTCTTAGATATTTGAAAATTTTCCTTTTTTTAAACTGGCTTTTTATTAAAAAACAAACAGTCATGTAGCCAATTTTTCATTCAAAAAAATCTATATCACTTAAACTGCACGTAGTTAGTATATCAATTTTATTACATATTTTGTCAGAATTTACTGGATCTACAAACTGTAATTATATATATATATATATATATATTTCTTAGCTCAGAATCTGATGGTATTGAATATAATTATTTTATTTATTCAGTAGAATTGTGTATAATATGCTTGATAGTATTTAAATAGGAAAAAGTGTAGTCCATAAATTTTTACGTGAACAATAACAATAAAAACTGCCATTTTAATTTTGCTTTCTTAATAACTGATAAATTATTCAAAAACATCTAATTCAAGAAATCTCTGTTGTTCTATCCAAATATTCAGTTAGCCTATAAATTCAATATCCGAATTCAAAAACTCAAAGAATTCTGAATAACAACAGGCAAAGTGTAGTTCAAAACAGAAATATATATATGTGTGTGTGCGTGTGTGTTATTTTTATTTGAATATAGAGACATACAAAAATGCTAAAAAACTTTTAAAATACGCTTTTTAAATCTTGTTAAAAATTTAACTTTTGAATATAAAAAAAATATTATTAATGTAATGACAATTCTAATCAAAACTATAATGATCTTAATCGTAAATTATATGAATCGCTTTTTTATTCCACAGGGATAATTCGAAAATTTTGCTTAATTTTCACAACAACATAATATAGCAAAGTGCAGGAAAAATTTAAATATTGCTTTGTTTCAAATCTAATATTCTATTCAAAAATATGGAGTCGTGAAGTCGTTGTTTTATTCCAATGAAATTATATCAATTCAACTGGGTGTAATTACCCTATCGATTTAATATCCAATTTTTGAAGTTTTTCAGAATTGCGAATGATTTATTTATAATGTATGTTGTTCTCAAATGCAAACTACTTTAATGACACAGAAAAGTAATAAAAAGTTTTAAATGTGAAAATCTTGTTAAAAGTTTAACTTTCATAAAACTACAATATTTATAAGACCACTAGATGGAACCCGTCAAAATTTGACGGCAAACAACTTGATAGTACCATAAAAATAAAATTTATAGTTGCTTTAACTTGACAAATTTCATAGTGGGGAGGATAATATGATTAAGTGGTCACAGACCTTTCCAATGATATATAACATGAGGGTTGTGTGCAAAATTTAGAAAGTACCCCTTGGGGGGGGGGGCAAAGTGGGGAGATGGGCATCGGAGATGCATAATATGATATAAGTGGTCACAGGCCTTTCCAGTGATATATAACATGAGGGTTGTGTGCAAAATTTAGAAAGTACCCCTTGGGGATGGGGGGGGGCAAAGTGGGGAGATGAACATCGGAGATGCATATTATGATTAAGCAGTCACAGACCTTTCCAACAATATATGACATGAGGGGTGTCAACAAAATTTAGAAAAGTATCCCTTGGGGGGTGGGGGGGGGGCAAAGTGGGGAGTTGGACATTTGAGATGCATAATATGATTAAGTGGTCACAGACCTTTAAAATGATATATAACATGAGGGTTGTGTGCAAAATTTATAAAGTACCCTTTGGGGGGGTGGGGGGGGCAAAGTGGGGAGATGGACATCAGAGATGCATAATACGATTAAGCAGTCACAGACCTTTCCAATGATATATAACATGAGGGTTGTGTGCAAAATTTATAAAGTACCCTTTGGGGGGGGGGGGGCAAAGTGGGGAGATGAACATCGGAGATGCATAATATGATTAAGCAGTCACAGACCTTTCCAACAATATATGACATGAGGGGTGTCAACAAAATTTAGAAAAGTATCCCTTGGGGGGGTGGGGGGGGGGGGCAAAGTCGGGAGTTGGACATTTGAGATGCATAATATGATTAAGTGGTCACAGACCTTTCCAATGATATATAACATGAGGGTTGTGTGCAAAATTTATAAAGTACCCTTTGGGGGGGTGGGGGGGGGCAAAGTGGGGAGATGGATATCAGAGATGCATAATACGATTAAGCAGTCACAGACCTTTCCAATGATATATAATATGAGGGTTGTGTGCAAAATTTATAAAGTACCCTTTGGGGGGGGGGGGGGGGGGCAAAGTGGGGAGATGGCCATCGGAGATGCATAATATGATTAAGCAGTCACAGAGCTTTCCAACAATATATAACATGAGGGGTGTCAACAAAATTTATAAAAGTTCCTTCCTTAGGGGGGGGGGTGGCGGGATGGACCCCGGAGATGCATAACATGAATAAGCGGTCAAAGACTTTTCCAGCGATATATCACATGAGAGGTGTCTGCAAAATTTAGAAAAGTGTCCCACTTGGGGGGGGGGGGGGATAGACCCGAGATGCATAATATGATTAAGCAGTCACAGACCTTTCCAATGATAAATAACATGAGGGTTGTGTGCAAAATTTATAAAGTACCCTTTGGGGGGGGGAGGGGGGGTGGCGGGATGGACCCCGGAGATGCATAACATGAATAAGTGGTCAAAGACTTTTCCAGCGATATATCACATGAGATGTGTCAACAAAATTTATAAAAGTGCCTTCCTTAGGGGGGGGGGTGGTGGCTGGATGGACCCTGGAGATGCATAACATGAATAAGCGGTCAAAGACTTTTCCAGCGATATACCACATGAGAGGTGTCTGCAAAATTTAGAAAAGTGTCCCACTTGGGGGGGGGGGAGGATAGACCCGAGATGCATAATATGATTAAGCAGTCACAGACCTTTCCAATGATATATAACATGAGGGTTGTGTGCAAAATTTATAAAGTACCCTTTGGGGGGGGGAGGGGGGGTGGCGGGATGGACCCCGGAGATGCATAACATGAATAAGCGGTCAAAGAATTTTCCAGCGATATATCACATGAGAGGTGTCTGCAAAATTTAGAAAAGTGTCCCACTTGGGGGGATAGACCCGAGATGCATAACATGAAAAAGAGGTCACAGGCATTCCAACTTGCAACTTTTTCTCGAAGGCATTTGACAATATTAAATTTTTTTTTACCCAAGACAATTTAACGATATTCTTAATTTTTTTGCGTAATTCGTCAAACGTTCATGGAAAAAATCATGAAATTCGCTAATCAATAGTTGATAAATTATAAAATTCAACAATCGATAGCAGTAAAATCGGTCAATCGATAATGGAAAAATCACAAAATTCATCAAATGGTTCACGTAAAAAAAATTGTCCTGCACACTGATGATATGATCAAAAGGGTTTTGAAGTATAGGACAAAATTAGCACTTGCCAAACAGCGAGTAATCCTGAAAATTTGGCAATGGACTTTATTGCCACCACTGGTCAAACATAATAGTCACACTCACCAATTGCGATGATTGAATGGAAAAAGATTTTTTTCTCCGCTGTCGCTCGACAAATTTCGAAACCATTTGGCGAATTTCACGATTTTTTCTCCGAAATTGACGGATTGTGATTTTTTTTCTCGAAGCCATTTGACGATATTCGAAAACTTTTTCCCCCGAAACCAGTTGATGAATTTTGCGATTTTTCCACTGTCGATTAATGAATTTTGCGATTTTTCCGCTATCGATTGACGAATTTATCAACTATTGATTAATGAATTTCATGATTTTATCCATGAACGAACAAATTGCGCACTTTCTTTCCGCTAATGTTTGACACATTTCGCCCTTTACAATTCAGCCAATGAGTTGAACGTTGTTTCTTTCCAGAAATGTCAAGAATGAAACAATGATTCTTTAGGATGAATTTTCTTCGTTCGATGCACCATGGAAGAAAGAATGTGTGCAATGCAGCAACGGGCGTCACAGACTTTTTAGGGCACCTGCAGACTAAAAACATCTAACCAATCTTCGCGGGGGGGGGGGGGGGGGGGGGAATCACAGATTTCGTCAAATGATTGAGGAAAAAACACTAAATTCATCAAAGGATCATGGGGAAACATGACTTTCGTTAAAAGACATCAGAAAAAACATTAATTATGCAAAAGGATCGTGAAAGATAAGCAAATTTTGTCAAAGAATCGCAAAAAAGGAAAGTTCACCAAAAGGTCATGCTTTTTTACTAAATTTCGTCTAAAAATTGCGGAATAAAATGTATTTTATCAAAGAATCGCTAGAAAATGCGAATTTCGTTAAGGATCATGAGAAAAATGCGAAATTCTTCAAAGGATCGCTGAAAAAACATGAATTTCGTCAAAGAATTGCTGAAAAAACATGAATCTCGCCCAATAATAGAAAAATCATGGTTCATAATCATTATATCTAGTAGTATATGTAAATACAGTTTGTGATATAAGACAAAATTAACACTCACCAATCGGCGAGTAATACTGAAAATTGGTAATTGATGTTATTGCCAGTACTGGCTAAACTTAATAGTCACACTCGCCAATTGCGATGATTGAATGTAAAACGAAATTTTTTTCCCGCTGTCACTCAAAGAATTTTTAAACCATTTGGTGAAGTTTTTCCCGAAACCATTTTGTGAATTTCCCGATTTTTTCTTCAAAATCATTTTTCAACAATATTCGACCCAATACGCATGCGTCAAAAAAATCGCCGGCCAATGAGGTGAGAGTCTATTACTGTCTCTATTAACGTGTTTGGGATCATCTCCTGTTTTTTTTTTTCTTGCACATTGCATTAAACCTAGGAAGGTATTTATATAGAACTCACTGTGGAGTGTTTAGAAGGTATTTATTTTATTTATTATAATTTGTATGAATACTTAGGTGTCCATTTCGGATTTACTGTTTAAAAATGAATTTAGGCTCATTTAACATTCGCAAAATCAATCCCGATGGAAATTGTGTTTTTAGATCTCTATCATTTTGTGTATATAGTACAGAAAATAATTATTCAAACGTACGTAAAATATCGTAGAACACGTAATACAAAATTGGACCACTTATAGTCCGTTTATTATCGGGGATGAATCTTATGGTGTTCCGATTGCTAATGAAAACGATTATGTAAATATATGGTTCTTCATAGAAGTATGTGCTTCTTCACACTTCAATAGAAGCATTGTTTAAATTAATATAATTCTACAAATATGATGCAGTTTTAAAATATTGAGTAATGATTAATATAGTCAAGGAATCTACTCATATACGTAATTAAGTTTTGGTACTTCTCTATTATCTCATCGACCACTTTTCATAACAAAAAACTATCGCCAAACTGTAACGCCAAATAAACGGGAGAACGTTGTCATTAATACACGCAAATGTTGAATTAAAAACCACTTGACGACATAACAAACACGTATAATGCTTCCGACATCAAGTAAATGGGATTGCATTTTTGGCATTTAATCATACATTTTGGCAATAGTATTTTGTTATGAAAAGTGGACGATGGGATAATAGAGAAGTACCTAAGTTTTTTATACCAATTTTGAAAATTTATCTTTTTTTGACATTTAAAAAAAATAACAGAAAAAACATTACAAATTTGCCCATTTGCTCAGCGGTCAAAGGATTAAGAAAATATTAATGATTAGCGGAACTGGTTCTAGCTATGAAGTAATATTATTTTGCTCAAAAACCCCCAGCAAAAAAATAATTACAAAGAATAAGTAATCGTCTTTAAATATACAAAAAACAATGTGATTAATGGCCAGGATTTTTTTACATATAACATTTTTTATATACAAAATAAAAACCGAAATAACCTCATTCATTTCACCCGATGTCAAAAATAGTTTTGTTTTCCACATTCTTGGACAAAGCACTAAATCAATAAAATCACCAATTTGTGACAAATTATGAGTTTCATATGAATCGCCCATGAACAGACATGCAAACTGGTAAAAAATGAATGTAATAAATTAAAACATTCAAGATTTGTATACATACAAACAATACAATGTAAATATTAATATTGTTTGTATATATACTTCTTTGTATACATATATTGTTTGTATACATACAAACAAATATAATGTAAACATTATTCAAATATTAAGAGTTTACAAATCAAAACATTCTAAACATTTGTATACATACAAACAATATAATGCATACATACTCTTTACAAATTAAATAGCACACTTATGTAATGACAAAACTTTTAAATCGAATAGAGATAATATATTTCTGTTAAAAAATAATGCTAAAGTTCAGACTTACATATATTATACATTCACATAAAGCTAGTCACATTCCTGCATATTTATTAAATATTTAGTTGCTAAATATAGAAATAATATTTTATAATTTATATTCAGGCGCTCAGATTCGCTTTTTTCGAACACATAATAATAAAAATATTACTACCGTGCGTACTGTCTTTTGACATTATATTTACATAATCGAATTCATTATCAATCGGAACACCATAAGATTCATTCCCGATAATAAACAGACCATAAGTGGTCCAATTTTGTATTACGTGTTCTACACGTTTGAATAATTATTTTCTGTACTATATAAACAAAATGATAGAGATCTAAAAAAAAAATTTCCATCGGGATTTCGCCAACTTATGAGCCTAAATTCATTTTTAAACAGTAAATCCGAAATGGACATCTAAGTATTCATACAAATTACAATAAATAAAATAAATAAATAAAATAAATACCTTCTAAACACTCCACAGTGAGTTCTAGATAAATATCTTCCTAGGTTTAACGCAACGTGACAACAGAAAAAAACAACAGATGATACGATCCCAAACACGTTTGTAGAGACAGTCATAGACCCTCACCTCATTGGCCGGTGATTTTTTGACGCATGCGTATTCGATCGAATTTCGATGGAATAGATTTGACAGAATTACCAAACAGCTTTAAATATATGGATTCCCAGGTAGCACAGCAATATCGGCCCGATATTGTCCAATATCGGGCAATCTTGGCGTGCATCGGGGAAGACCGGTCAAGTTTTACCGATATTGGCCGATATTGATCAATGTTGGCCGATGTTGAATCTGTAATATTATCAATTCTCTAATGTTCGACATTTAAATTTTTATCTTATATATAGTTCTTTTTTAGCAAGGTAGAAGACAGAAAACAATTTTAACAACACTTTAAGTTCTGTAAACCTATGAGGAAAAACTCATACTGGCGAATATCGGCCGACATTGATCAAGATCGACAACTGGGAAGTGCTGGATGAGAACTGCAATTCAACCAATCAGAGACAAGCATCCTTTTTCCTTTTCCTTCAGTCTTGTGATTAAAACATGGCCGCGAATGCGCGCTAGTTCTGTGTGATACATCTTCTGTTTTTACTCTCTAATCGGTATGTATTCCCATTACTTATAATCTGTACTGTTTTTTGAACATTTGAAGACATAATTTTATGCATTTTATGAAATAGTTTTATTTTAAACGTATTTTTTTAATCTGTTTAAGCGTAACCCTAATTGGTATACATCGTTTAATGTTTTTGTTATTATTATTTTTTTATTGATTGTCTTGATTCTAATGAACGATTTTTTAAATTTTACCATAGATCTAGAATGCGTATAGGTATGCTATTGAAATGGGTATTTTCTATCGCAAATATTTTGTGTCTTTGTGTAGGATGCAGCTTATATATTTACTTTTAAATTTCTTTCTAAAACCATTTTTCAAGGCAATCACAGTGAAATGTATTTTCAAAAATATTTTACATTTCTCGGTTTAATAAGATTTGCAGATTTTGTTTGATTCACGATTTTCTGTGTCTGATCTTTCATTTTATCATTTATGTTTTAAAATTGCATTTTAAAGTTTAAGATAAATAAATTGCTGTTCTTCAGATGCCTTTTTAAATAATAAAACATACTTTCTACATTTAAAAAATTATTTCTGAAATATACATGCGGATTAATTTTCTTTTTATTTTAAAAATCAACATTCAATCTTCCAACTTTCTCTTTTATTCTTGTAAAATGTAACATTCCTTCATCGCATACATATGTTAAAGTAATATATATGATATCCAAATTCTTTACTTCATATGAGGTTTTTTTACAAAAGCTACAAACACAGCTGCCAACACCTTCCCATTACTTACAAGTCAAACATTTTTAATAAGGATTATAGCTTAATAAAATAAAGTTTTTGTAAAGTAGTAATAATTATTACTTAATAAATTAAATCAAATAAAAACAAAACAACCCATTTTATAATTTTGTCTTACATTATAAAATACTTCATAAATGTTTTGTGTTTATTTGACTTTTAAGGGGGGGGAACTGTGGAAAATAAAATCTAGTTTTTGCAATATAAATAATTCTTTAACATGTATTCATAATATTTCATCCTAAACATACGTTTAAAATTTTTCTGTTGATTTTTAACCATTTACCTTTTTTTTTTTTTTTTCAGAATCTTAATTGTACCATGGTCTTTGTCATCTGCCAACCTCTTGTAGACAAAAAGTGTCGTTGAGTCTTCAGAATCTAATCCTACTGTGGTCTTCATGTCATCTAATTTTGATTCCATCTACTTAAGATACTCTATCGTAAGTATGCATGTCTTGTGATTTTTTTATTCTGATTGTCTTAAAAATGAAAATGACTGGTCCAAAGTATGTTTATTTGACTGAAAAAAAAACAGAAATTTGGCAGGTATAATATTGTAGAATTGTTTAGAATAGTATATATTACGATAACTATCCTTCTGATACTGGAAAAGTGTTAAAAGAAGAAAACTATATTTGTAGTGAGAGATTTGAGAAATCTTCACTTTTTAGAATGGTCAAATTGAAACATTGTAACATATCAATTGTAAATATTAGATTTTTTTTATGGGACAATTTGTTTAGAGATCCCTTTTTAAAGATTTTTGTTGATCCTAATGTCGTCCTATGTAATATACAAGCATGAAAATTCTTAGTTTTTTTTTACTGAAATCGTTTTTTTTTTTTTTAATGTCACTTTGGCTGTTTCGGAGACTGATTAAAAGGATAAAAAATAAAATAATAATGCCCTGAAAATTTAGAGAAGGGGGGGGGGGATAGATAAAATTGTAATGGTGTACAAATTCTGTGCTTTTAGATTTTCCTTGTAACATATGCAACATTTAAAATATAAAACTAATAATATAAGTTTAAAAACTGATTTTAAAATGCATAACAAAATAATTAATATGTGTGCTCATTTTTTTTTCTATTGTTTCCAGTTTCAGCGAATATTCTTTCAAATGCAAAATGAAGGTTGGGGGGTACTAAAATAAGAAATAGAGATAGTTTTAAAAAAAGCATTTTTTTTAAAAAAGCACTGAACTAATATATATAATTTTTTTTAACTATTTTGTGGTTATAATGCATGCACATCATGCAAATTTTGCGATATTATCTCTGATTTTGCTTTAGAGTTTTTTTTCTGCAAAGTTTACTTCAGTTTGAGTAGCTATGCTAATATAGTGCAGAAATTTCAGTAGTGGTTTCAATTTTAATGTCTTTTAACTTTTATTGCATATTTATTTTACGTATACCTAAATCAATTACATTGTGTAATTTTCACATATATTTATTTCTGCATGTTATATTGCAATAATTTACTTTCATGCCTGTACATATATGGTAAGTATGAAAACTTATGTTGATCATGAATCTGCATAACTTAGAAATTTTAACTTTTCAAATCCTATTTAATTTCTGTATGAAATAAATATGCCACATTTATAGCATAAAAAGGCATCTTAATCCTACCTAAAATTTAAACTTTGCATTATTTAATAATGGAATGATGCTCGCAAGCTAATGTTAAACCAAGGGAGTTTTGTTTAGAAAGTTCTTGTTTGCATTTTAATATTTTGAAAGGATTTTTTTTACATAAAATATCTGAGGTTGATGTCTATCAGAGCTTCTTTGTACTTTTCTGATTTTGGTTGATTTTGTTTTTCTTTGAAGACACTTTTAGTTTTTATCACTTAAGATATTTCAAAATTATTGATTTTATTTATTTATTTATTTATTTTAGAACATAATATTTTCCCCAACAGACTGTTCATCACTTATTAGTCTTGAATCAGTAAGTTCAGACTTAGATTCAGACTGAAGACAGTCAAAAAGATAAAATTAATAAATTGTTAATTTTATTAAACATTAAATTGATTTGCAGAAAGTTTTTGACCCAATATTTATGTGCACAGAAAATTTTCGGTTTTATATAAGTCTGCTGATTGATGAATTTTGCTATTTTTTATATGAATGATTGAAGAATTTTGCAGTTTTTTTTTTTTTTTTTAATGATGTTAGGCTGACAAATTTTGCACTTTTGTGGTGATCAACTGATGAATTTTGTACTGTTTTACTAAGACTGAATGATAAATTTCATTGAAATTGAGAATTTGAAATGTTCTGTAAAGAAGCATGCGACATACATCACACTTTTAACCATATTCTGCTTTTGGTAAAAACTACTTTCTAGGGAACATTAATATTATTTTTGACGTCACTTCTGACAAGAATATCTCAATCTATGAAAAATGAAACAGATGAAGAAATCAATGTCTGGTGGATATCCCTGTGTTTGATTGCTCTCTGAAGATCACGAGTGTGTAGTTTTATTGTGTAACAAACGACTACCATGAGTGATCTTCTGCAAGCACGTAAAATTTGATTTACCAGATCTACAATCTATCGATAGAATAGGAGTATCGCTTCTGTGCTGAAAAAGAAGAAAATGAAGTAAGTTTATTGAAGTTACGTCAAAAATAATATCGATGTGGAAACAAACTTTTTTTTTTACATATACTAAATTATTTAGCTAATCATTACTTAGCTAAATTACGTTTTCCTAAAAATAGCATGTTAGTTTCGATTAGCCTGCGGTTTTAAGATAGTGAAAATCAAATTTTGATAGTTACATTCTGAATTATCCTGTAGCTCATCGGTAAACATTTCCTTTTTTAAAATACTTCTGCAAATTAATTAATTTTAGGTACTTTGTTGTTGCAGTGCCCCTATCCCACACACTTAATAAGTGTCATTTATATTATACACACACTAAAGCTAAACAAAACTCTTTTGATTAACATTCATACATTAAAATTTTAAAAAATTATGTTTCTAACTCTGGTTTTCATGGTGAAAACCAAATTTTGATAATTGCATTTTGAACTATCCTGTGTTTCATTGGTAACCATTTCATTTTTATAAAAGTCTTGCTGCAAATTAAGTAATTTTAGGTACTTTGTTGTTTTTATTCACTATAATTTCTTTATATCTCTGTAAATAATTATTGTATGTTCAGAAGATTGGCTTCATATTATGCAAAAAAAATCTAGAATCAGTAAGTTCAGACTGATTCAGAGTGCAGACAGTCAAAAAGATAAAATATATTAACACAAGTTTGGTTAAATATTTCAGGTGAAATTTTTTTTTTTTCAAGCTATATTTTTTTACTATTAAATTCAAATCTATCATTTACATTACATAGTTTGTAAATAAAAAGGAGAATAAGTAAGCATAGTATAAGTAGTAATAAGTTATTAATTTTCATGAAGAAAATTCACTTGGACAAATTTTGATTTTTGCTCATTCTACTTTTCTAGTGAGTGTGAAAATGAAGTTTAATAAAGCAAAAACAACTGTTATCTCCAGCCACATTGAGAAAGTCCTGTGAGATATGCCAATTGGGATAGAAACTGTTTTCAAAGAAAAAGAAGAACATAGGAACAAGAAATAGATGACTTGGAGAAAATTTGCTTGTAATATGATAATATAAATAGTGATAGTTTGTGAATAAAAAAAAGTTTAATTTGATATGTTGTGATTTCAAATAAATGCAGCGGCCGCAATGGCCTATAATTTTTTGCCATGTTTTATTTATCTTATTCAGGACAGCAGGTCATTTAGGGATCAGAAGATATTAATGGGGACTGTTCAATTATTCGAAAACACCTGCTAGCTAGTTAAAGCTATGGGCAGGTTCTTTTCTAATTTCCTGCTTAAATTTGATTTTTTTTTTTTTGCATTGGATAGTTGAGATTGACCTCAGCTATCTTATGCAAAAAAAAAAAAATGTTTAAAAATATACAAATTTAAACGAGAAATTAGAAAAGAACCTGCCCATGGGTTCAACATTAGCGAGCAGGATGTTTTAGTGTCAGTGAAGTGTCCCCTTAAACTTAACGCCACTCATTCTCCAGAAAAGAACTGCAGAGGGAAAGTTGCCATATAAGGTAAGGGCAAAGTGTCTTGCTTTACCATCTGGCTCAAATGACTCAATTTTTAGGAAGTTTTATTTATTTCTTTTAAAACTAGTGTTCCATGTTTGAGATATTTTAATAGAATACTATTTATGAAATAAATTTACAAATGTTTAAAATCATTAAAAATTAATTTTAAAGGCTTTGTGAAACAATTCATAAAATCCAATTAAAATTGGAATTTTAGTAAAACATACATAAATTATTGTGATATTTGAAAGCTAAGCTCTTCGAGAAAAGAATAGCTTTCCTGACTTTGTTTAATGCCTTTGTAAAATATTATTGATTGTTTAAATGGTCATTTCAATTGCACTTTCTATTTAAAATTGCTATTAAGAAGTAATTTTAAAGAAAAATATAATGATATTCAATGAATAATATAGAATTCCAACCGAGTGTTTATCCCCGAGTGTATACGTGAGTCTCTGATTCAGAATGAAGAGAGTCCTAAAGATAAGATACAATTTTTTTTTTCAAAGAAAAAATTTTAAACTAATAAATTTTGTATTGATTTTTGATAATTTTTAATATAAAGTAATTCAATTTTAAAAGTTATACAACAGGTGGATTTTTGCATAAGTAATTTAACGAATTGTTTTCAACTAAATTTTGCCAGAAGATTATTATTTTTTTTTTTCAAAGTTTATATAAATACAATTAAATAAATCTGAAAATCTATATTTATGGTAAGAGCAGAAAAGAATAAATACCTACAGCTACATGTTATTTTTCTTAAATTTTTAATAATGGTTAAATATTTCGATTATGTGAAAAAAAATATATAAAGAATTGGTAATATGGCAAAAAAAAATGCTGTATATTACAATTTTTAATATTACCACTTCCACAAATTCAAATTATTATTATGGATATAATGATTTTTTATTTTTAATGAAAAAAGTAACATTTAATTATCTTTTTTACATTTTAATGTTTTCACATAGAACACTGAAACTGAAAAAAAGAAAAAACATCAAAATGTAGCTATTATACAATTTTGAATAAATTATTTTATTAATATTAAATTTAATAAAATGCTTTTTTAGTATTCTTTCATTCATAATCTTTAATATTACAATTATATCTAATGGATATAATAATAAAAACTGGGGCCTTTAACAAAACAGTTAATCCATGTGGCATTTCAGATGCTTATATATACATGGATTAGCTAATTTAAAGCTGGACTCACCAATATAAAATGGTAAACCTTTTTTTTCCTAATGTAAAGAGTTATTGATTTCTAATATTTTGCTAAAACAGGTAATCAATATCTCCCTATATGAGAAAAGAAAGATTTGCCATTTTATAGTGCTGAATCCAGTTTTGGCCAATATCGGTCGGTCCGACGTTCACCGATATCGGTCGGTTCAGGGTTCACCGATATTGGCCGGTCTGACGTTCACCGATATCGGCCGGTCCGACGTTCACCGATATTGGCCGGTCCGACGTTCACCGATATCGGCCGGTCCGACATTCATCGATATTGGCCGGTCCGACGTTCACCGATATCGGTCAATATTGGGTCCCGATATAGGCCGATATTGGAAAAAAAGCTAGCCATGCAATATCGGCCGGTCCGGTGTTTACCGATATTGGTCGATATTGCGAAATCGTTGTTCCCGATATAGGCCGATATTGCTGTGCTACCTGGGTTGCAATAGTATCAGCATATAGTATGTATATTCAAATACTATATCGTTTAAATGAAAGGAGAATTCACCAATTTGAGTTTATTGCCATACGAAACATATCACTTCAAGGGAATAAAACTTTAAACATATGTCGTTAATTTTATTTTTCTTTGTAAAATCTGAAATATGCATGTAATTGCCTGTGTTGTAATCAGTAGAAAGTCATTAAATGCAGGTTTGGCAAGTTTTCGTGAACATATTAGATGAATATCACAGCATTTGAAGTTTTTCTCATTTGTTTTGTTTTTCAAAATCAGAATAAATCATTCCATGCAGTATGTAGTTAAAAACGTTTAAAAGTATACAACAGTCCGAAAGTTATAAAAACAAGTATTTAATTTTACATTTCATGGACGACAACAGTTATGAAATCACATGTAAAACAGCTGACATTGTACCTTCTTCTCGGAAAGTACTGAAGCGATTTCAATTAATCGTTCGGCCAAAAAAAAATTAAAACAGTGTTAGGTTCAAACAATGCGTAGACTTAACGTCTCTTATATAGTATATCGCTTTCTTTGAAGTTTTGTGGTTTTTTTCAGCATGTCCGACAAGTCCGCCAGTCAAGCAGGGAAGCATTGAAAGCATAGGAAACACCATTTAATTTTATTGCAATTCCCCTTTCTTTTGTCTGCGACCACAAAATGATTCGAAAAGAATGGGAAGAAGAGTGATTTATGCCTATCGCCGGACACTTGCTCGGAAACGCACTAAACGTAGTCTTAAAATCAGTTGGGGTAATTATGAAGAAGGGGTAATTCACAGCAAGCGCCACTAACGCTCGTGTTAGAGTGGCTGATAATAAAGTGAAATAGAAATCAATGATTTACATCCCTATTGACAGGTTCATACACTGCAAAAAAAATGTGTTGATTTTACAGTAATAAACAGTAAAATAAGCAGTAATACGCTGCCGCGCATGTACGGTAGCGTATTACTGGTTATTTTACTGTTTATTACTGTTAGTTTGACGGTATAATACTGGCAGCTGGGGAACCAGTACTATACTGTAAAATCAATACTTTTTATTTATTTATTTTATTTTATTTTATTTTATTTTTTATTTTTTTTTTTTTTTTGCAGTGTAGCTTCCAACCGTTTCTGCTTCAAGGTTCTGCTTCCTTTATTCGCACTTATCAAATTCCTTATCAGTTCAAATTGACAAACATTTTTGTAGTGTCTATGAATATTCTTCGTCTCTATCAGATAAAATCAAAGTAAATCGTTGTTCTTAATCAATAATTGTTAAGTTAGAAGTACTCTAACAGAAAATCACTAAGTTTTTGATGCAAATCATTTTCAAGGACCTACAGAACCATTTTCATAATTATCCTCACACTTTTTGTGACAGGTGGTAATTATGAACAGTTTTTTTTCTAAGTGTTTTGTTCCTTATTAACTCATATGATTTCATAACGGATCATTACAGTTGAAAGTTTAGATTTCCTGAGGAACTTGTTCAGTATAGAAAAAAATCTAAATGATATAAATTATATAGGCATTCATTATAATGGGGATAGGATATAATTATATGCATTAAATCCTTATATGGATCCCCTTAGTACGTTTGGGTAAAATTTTGTTTAAAAATATAAGGCAGTGTGGCTCCCAACATTAGGTTTGTTTGGAAAGATTTTCATTTAAAAATATAGATTCAAAACAGACGGGATTGTACGTAGCATTCCCGATGTATGCTACTGAAGGCAAGGGGGGGGAGGGGGGCTGGAAACGTAAGGTTCGTTTGGAAAGATTTTCGTCTAAATATATATCATTCAACATTGATTTTATGTATATTTAAGGTTATTATCACTGGCTCGGGCAATACCGGGCAGGCACGCTAGCGGTAGAATAATGTGTATATGATCTTGTATGAACTTTTTATATTTTTTTATTGTTCATTTTATTTATTTATTTATTATTATTATCATTATTATTATTATTATTATTATTATTATTATTTTTGCATTATCTTGACACAAAATAGATGTTCACAACTACTCCATAGTATTTTGGGTAATTATGAACAACTGGGGTAATTGTGAAAAAACGATTTTAGTTACTTAATTACATCTTCATAGTGTCATTAACTAATTGTTATTGAAGTATAGGAGTGAAACAATAGCTTTATGACAGTTTTACAAGGTTTTACAGGGCTCATGTGCTCCTTATTGTTGTCAGTAAGTTGAAACTAGTAAACTTTCTTCACAATTACCACAGTTGACTCTACTTGATTTTGGGAAAAAACAAAACAAAGAAAAAACATGTCAAACAGCTGGCATTAATCTGCATTCTTGTCGAGAACCACTCAAGCGATTTCAATAGTTTTTTTAATAATTTTGTCAGGAGCTTAACTATAAATAGATCGATCGGTAAAAATATATAAATAAAAAATTCAATATCCTTTTCCAAGGTAATCTAATATCGATTGCCTTCAATAATTGATCTTGAGTGGATGTTTATCGGCCACTAAAACAACAAAATGAATCTCAACATCAATAATAAAAAGTGAAACAGTATCCGATTTCTTCGTGTCCATTTTGAAAAAATCTTCTATAACTTTGAGTGTAACATTTGCTTGTAGTGATTATAAAACGGTTGGTTTTTTTTTTTTTGTTTTTGTTTTTTTATCATTTTATCCCATTTTTGGAGTTTTGAAATGCATGATTAGAGGAAAATAGGAGTAACTAATCCTCATCTGAAAATATTACGATAATGTAGAAAGGCATACCAGTTAAAAATAACCAAACTGAATAAAAAAGTGTCAAAGCCAGGAGTCGAGCACAGAACCTTTCACGTTGCGTGTGATTGTTCAGCCAGTTCAGCTACCTGGACGACATCTGGCGGATACAATTCACTGAGACAATCTTTCGGTAATAGCATCTGGTGTGTCTTGCAAGAGAACACAACAGTGTAAACCTCAAGTAAAGGACCTCCAATGAAAGATTGATGCGTAAGATTATACTTTATCATTTTTATCTGAATCAAATTGATTAATAAAAGAAATCATACGCTTTAAAATTTATAATAGTCACATTTTTATGTGATTTTAAAATTATGATTTAGTTATCAATCAGTTTGATTGAGATAAAAATAATAAAGTATAATGTAGAAAGGCACCGAAAAGTTTAAAACACTATAACCTTATTTATTTTCAATGCTAAAAGGTGTAAATTAACAACATAATAAATACACATTAAAATAACTTTTATTAGATTGTTTGACATGTTTCGGCTCACTCCGAGCCATTTTCAAAAACAAATGAGATTGATTTTGATGATTCAAATGAAATGATGAAATGATGATTCAAAACAAATCTCATTTGTTTTTGAAAATGGCTCGCAGTGAGCCGAAACATGTCAAACAACCTAATAAAAGTTATTTTAATGTGTATTTATTATGTTGTTAATTTACACTTTTTAGAATTTAAAAGAAATATATTATTACAAGGTGTTATAATTTATTACACTGCAAGTTTGTAATTAACTTCTTGAAAATCACAGTATTCATGAAACCGTTTTCGTTCTATTATATTTCCATTTAAATTGAATTTGCAATTTGCTAAATTATTATATTAATATAAAAAGATATTATGCAATAAACGACGTCTTAAAACTGCTACATTCACGTAAATGTTACAATTTAAAAACAACATGTAAACAAGAGTATTTAATTTTTTTTTCCAGTTATTTAAAAATTATCATATTTTCATGTAATGAAACAGTTACAAATGTTATCTTCTATAATCGATTTTATGTTAACGATTATCAGAACAAAAATAACACATTTGCAATGATATCTAAAAACAACGATTGTATGAACTACAAATTCTCATCTGGACATAAATATAAAATGACACAAAAAAATTTAAAAGACTAACTTCGTTATTTACTAATACCTTTTCCAAAATTAAGGCAGTCATGAAATTGTTTTCGTTCTATTATAGCCTAATCTATGCCCATTTAAGTTAAAAGTGTAATTTACTATAATTTGCGTTACTTAAAAATTATACTCTGTTGTTTCATTCTAATTATTGAAATGCAAGAAAAAAAATTACTAAATTTAATTCATTATAGCAATAAAATTTAAATGTGTGTGGAAACTTTTATTTTTGTTTAACCCAATTTTTAGCTTAGAAATTTTGCTCAAAATTAGATACTTAAAAATTATACTTTGCTGCTTCATTCTATGGATTGAAATAGTAAGAGGCGGGGGAGGGGGGGGGGTTATTGCTAGATTTGATTCACTATACCAAGAAATTTAAATGTGTGTTGAAACTTTAATTTTCTTTAACCTAATTGTTAGCTTACCAATAAATTGAAAAAAAATGCATGTTCTATTTCAGAATTTGCTGATTGCATATAATTAGTAGTATAGCATTATTCAATCAATCATTAATGGTATACCTGATTCTATTTAAGTGGGGGGATTTGAAATAGTCTGTAGGGTTTTCAGATAAACAATATTATATAAAGAAATTTCAGAAATTTTTAAACTTTACTTTGTTTAAAATTGATATGTTATTCAAAAACATGTAGTCATCAGATTCATAGATTATAACCGAACATCCGAATGTCGTTTGCAAAATTTTTTCATAATTTGCAAAAAATCTTATTAAACTTGTTAGGTTTGTATTTTTTCATTTATTGACATCAAATCTGAAAATATTAATAAGTAATCATAAAATAATATTGCAAAGTCATCATTAGTTAGACATTTGGCTTCAAAAAATTCAAATTAGGTATTTTGGTAAATCTCAATCGACAAGATGATAAATCAATATCATTTTTTTCTACCAATGTACGGGTGATCAAATTAAAAGAGCATGGCAACTATTCTAACACTGAAGTATAATTGTTTGAACCTTGTTTAAGTGTGAGAGACAATTTACAACACTGTTGGACTGTTACAACTTTATTTGTGTGGTAAAAGTAAGCTGCGCCGCCAAGCGCCATGAGGAGCGCCCAGCGCGTAGACGACCACCTAACTCAAGTCCTGAGGGACTTTTAGTGCGCCAGCAGGTGTGTGACCATGTGGCGCTTCGGCCGGCCAGAGGACCGCTACCTGCGGACCCTCCAACCTTAAACCCACGTGTCGACGACGTAAGTCGTTACGATACGCGGTGAAACCCAGTTAGGGAGTCACCTTGGAGACGGGTCGTCGTCCCCCAACATCTTCGGAGCTGGACACCCAAAGGGAACCAGGCCCTAGGCCTTAAGTCGGGTTTTTCCTACCCGTACTTGCTTTACCAGAACTCGAGGGATGTGAAAACCTACAGAGGTAGTCACAGTTCCCTCTCGTAGTGGACCTTATTTGTGTGGTTAAACAGAAATGGAGACGCACAATGTTACTTAGTCCTGTGATAATTTTATTTTTGAAAAACATAAATTAATTCAAATTTTTTACATTATAATTCCTTACAACAAATGTTGAAAATGTTCCTCACCATTTTGAATGCAAACATGAGCACGTCGAATCAAGTTTTTTGACACGCTTCGCAACATTGTTGGTGTTACTGACAAGATTTCTTCAGTTATGATATGATTTGTTTTAATTCACCGATGTTTGCAGGATTTCTCTGGAAAACCCTATCATTGAGATAACCCACACAAAAAAATCTAACGGGTTGAGGTCTGGTGACCTTGGAGGCCAGAGGCCTATTGAAATTAAACGCAGAATCGGGTTAAAAATTACTAATGATGTTCGCGCGAATTTATGCTTAAAAAGACGAGTTTTGGCATTTAGAAAGTGAAAACAAAAACGATACCCGCACATTAAATCTAGACATATTAAATAAGTAATGATGTTGAAAGTCTTGCTACAAATATTATAGATGTGGATAATGCAAAAACAAACGTGTACTCTTTTAAAATGATCACCCTGTTGTTTAATTATTTTACACAGTAATTGTTGTTAAAAAGTTATAATCAATTATATATACCCCATCAATAAGTTTAATTTATTTATATTATGAGATATATGTGTGATACTACGTGAATGATTCAGAAGATTTTTGCCGAAGATTTTTTGGAAAACACTTATAATTGCAGACAATTTCTAATTTTGTATGACTCTATATTTAAACACGATAATTATATCAATATTAATTTGAACTAGAAAGAAATTGCATGATTTAGTTGTTTCTTACAAGAAGAATATTCGTTTGATGACTGTGATTTAAAACTGTGATTGATATGCCAAATCTGTTTTCTTTAACAACATGTTTTACATCCCGTAAAAAGCATTTAAATAGTTTTATATTTCAGAATTTGATGACTTTGCATATATTTGCACTATCTGAAAATTGTAAGTCTGCGCTCTTTTCTATGGCTCAATCCGACACTCCATGTTATGCTCTATCTTAAAAAAGAAACAGGGCAAAAATTCAAATTGTTTTAATAAATTCACTCGTTCGCGCTTTTCATCAAACTCAAACCAAAACTGTAAATTTTCAATTATCGGGGCCCACGTCAAATTAACGTATTATAACAGAAATTGTTTGGAACTACATGAATTGCAGTCATGAAATGAGGCGCAATTTTTAAAATAAACATTAAATGCTTACAAAAGTTTTTTTTCTTTTTTTTGTAACTATTTTTACTTTTATTTATTTTAAATTACTACATTTATAAAAATGTAACAGTTTAAGAACTGTTATTTAGTTTATAATACGTTCTTATAATATTTTTACTAAATTTAGCAAATTAATCTTTTTGGACGCTTTGGACGTAATAGAACAAAAATTGTTTTATGACTACTTTTATTTATTTTAAATTACTACATTTATAAAAATGTAACAGTTTAAAAACTGTTATTTAGTGTATAATACATTCTTATAATAATCTACTAAATTTAGCAAATTACTCTTTTTAACTTAGCTTTGGATGTAATAGAACAAAAATTGTTTTATGACTACTTTTATTTAAGCAAAATAAACTTGAATCATGAAAAACACAACACTCAATTGAATCAAATTCACCTCTGTACTATAATACTTGTTTAAAAACAACACAAAATGTCACAAAAACATATATGCCTCATTTATTAAAAACTTTTACTTTAGGTGTTTTAAAAATATACAAAACTGCATTTCACATTAAAAACCTAGCGCTTTCGAGCCGTTTATGGTTTGACCCTCGGCTCTTTTGAAACAGCTCGAAAGCGCTAGGTTTTTAAAGTGAAATGCAGTTTTGTATATTTTTAAAACACCTAAAGTAAAAGTTTTTAATAAATGATGCATACATGTTTTTGTGACATTTTGTGTTGTTTTTAAACGATTATTATAGTACAGAGGTGAATTTGATTCAATTGAGTGTTGTAGGTCAAACCATAAACGGCTCGAAAACGCTAGGTTTTTAATGTGAAATGCAGTTTTGTATATTTTTAAAACATCTAAAGTAAAAGTTTTTAATAAATGATGCATATATGTTTTTGTGACATTTTGTGTTGTTTTTAAACAATTATTACTTTTATTTATTTTAAAATACTACATTTATAAAAATGTAACAGTTTAAGAACTGTTATTTAGTTTATAATACGTTCTTATAATAATCTACTAAATTTAGCAAATTACTCTTTTTAACTTAGCTTTGGATGTAATAGAACAAAAATTGTTTTATGACTACTTTTATTTATTTTAAATTACTACATTTATAAAATTTTAACAGTTTAAGAACTGTTACTTAGTTTATAATACGTTCTTATAATAATCTACTAAATTTAGCAAATCACTCTTTTTAACGTAGCTTTGGCTGTAATAGAACAAAAATTGTTTTATGACTACTATTTTAATTTTGAAAAAAAAAAATGTCAAGTCAATAACAAAGTTACTAAGTTTTAAATTTTCGGTGTTTTCCTATATTTATGTCCAGATGACATTTTGTAGCTCATTCAATCGTTGCTTTTAAATATCATTATAAGTATGTTATTTTTGTTCTGACAATCGTTAACATAAAATATATTATAGAAAATAACTCTTTCGTTGCATGCAAATGTCATCATTTACAACTAACTGGGAAAAAATATTTAAATGCTCTTGTTTACAACACGATGTTTTTAAATTGTTACATTTGTGTGAATGAAACAGTTTAAAAAGGTCGTTTAGTGTGTAATACCTTGTTAGATTAAATTGCGCTTTCAAAATGGAAAATAAAATTACTTTGATTTTTAAAACTTTAATAATAAAATTGCAGTGTTTTAAAATTTTCGATAACTTTTTACATTATCTATATATTTAAAACGAAAAGCGCATTCTATCAAATTTTCCACACGAATATCGTCTCTTTGCACATGCGTCAACGTGGTTTTTTTTAAGGCTTCTCCCCTGAGAAACGGGAATCCTGATTGATTACACTGTTGTTTAACCTAGGGGGATTGAAAAGGATTGATTGAAAACAGATGAAGGTGCACCATTGCATAGAAAGCATATAGACCTTCTAATATATTTTTGTTCTGAGGTTGAAAGCTAAAGCTTTTTTTTAAGAACTCATGTTTTCACTACTAAATATGCATATTTTTCGCAAAATTTTAAAGAGAGCTTGGATACAGTTGTATTTATAATCAATTGAAATGTCAGACAGTTCGGAAGATATGAACTATATTTTATTGCTATGTTAAAGGAGCCGATGCAAAAACAAACAAGCAAAAATGCGAGAAGAAAACATTTCTTTTACAACTAGATAACAATAATTTTTCTCGAAATTTTTATACGGGCTGTAAAACCGTTTTATTTATCACCAATAAAGATTTCAAAGAGTTCGGAGAAAAATAATTTTTTATTTTAAAACTATGAAACGACCCTACGTAAAAAAGCAAGGAAATGAGCGCTTTTATCACTTAATATTAATAATTGTTCGCAAATTTTTCATTTTAAAATATAATTTCATACAAAATTGTAAAGAGAGCTTGGATACAGTTATATTTATAACCGATTGAAATGTCAGAGAGTTTCGGAAGTTGACAGCTATTTTTTTATTACTATGTTAAAGGAGCCTACGAGAAAACAAACAAAAAAGCGAGAAGAAAACATTTTTTTAACAACTGGATATAAAATGAAATATTTTAAAATGAAAATATTTTTTCACGAAATTTTTACACTGGCTGTAAAACCATTTTATTTATCACCAATAAAGATTTTAAAGAGTCCGAACAAAAATAACTTTTTATTTTAAAACTATGAAACATTGAAAAACAAGAAAAGGAGTGCTTTTATCGCTAAATATCAATGTTTTTTCGCGATTTTTCCATCTTAAAATATAATTTTATACAAAATCGGGTTAAAGATATAAAATAATAAAACCTTGATTTTTTTTATTTATTATTACGGGCCCGGGAAACGCCAGCCACATTATAAATCACTTATGAAGATGAGTTTGGTCTTAAATTGAAGAAATTCTTCATTAGATTCTTCTAGTTTTCGTTTTTTTTTTCTGTGACGCTTGGTTTATTTGATATCTGATATTTTAATCTGGCATGTTTTGTCGATTTAACATTGCGAAGTTGATTTCTGTAAGTAAGCAGTAGCGGTCTAGTTCAGTTCTTGGCGTTGTTTGTGCGGCGTTTTTTTTTAAAACTTGGCTTGGCAGAGCGACCGCCCTGCTTGATTATATATATAGAATAATATAGAAATAAACCCTCCTTTAGCTTGTAATTAAGATATACGAACAATTTTTAGAATTTCTGAAAGCTGATTTTTATTTATTTATTTACCTATTTATTTATTTTTTGTTTATTTATTTATTTATTTTTATTTTATTTTTATTTTTTATTTTTGCGTTGCCCTATGCATGTTTAGAATTTCTTAGCAATTTCTTAGATTTACAATATTTTATTCAATTAAACATTGTACTGTTACAATAAATTTAAATGGAAACTTCACTTCTAAAACAAAAATAATTTAACAACTGGATTTCGTTAATTTATAGGAAAATGACGTGAAAGGTATTCCTGCGAAACGTTTGGAAAGAAATTTTAAATGCCGATATGTCTTAATGTATACATTTTAGAAGGTACATCTTCCCTCAAAAACTAATTTATTTTTAAAGATCTTTCTAAAAACGCAAATTATATATTTAAATTATTTTTTAAATCATAAACACTACGTCTGATTACTTTATTTTACAATACTATAAGAACACGCATTTTATAAGACAATTAAATATACTAAACAAACAAGTGAAAAGTTGACTTGGGGCAGGACCCGAACCTGGGACCTTGTGCATGCCGTGCTGACGCGCTGCGACTGAACCACCCAGACCGATATCCCTGAGCGGCAATTTCTCATACTTATTCATGTTGGAAACTGTTATCTGCCACAGTTTGCAGTCATATTTAATTGTCTGATAAAATATGTGTTCTTATAATTATGAAGTTTTATTAAAAAAAAATATCTTCAGAAGAAAATAGCTGACTTGCAGATGAAATTTGATGTGGTTATATTATAACCTGTAACTGATTTGTGCTATTTTAATACAGATGGTACATGGTCGTTGGCGGGTTTTATCTCTGTTTTGGCATATTTTTTTAATCGCCAAGTTAATTAACAGTTTTTTGCTAATTAAGGATAGAAAATAATTCTTTTTTACACTGAATTTTATAAAAGCATATTTGATTACGTAATTACTTGTCCAAAAATGCAATCCTTTTTGTATTCTGCCCAATATTAAGGCCTGTAGCTTGTTTGAAAAAAAAAGTTTGACGAAGAAAAAAGTGATCATTTTAAGTAACTCGACGTTTTTTTTAAAAAGCTATATCTCTGTTTATAAATCACTTATGAAGATGAGTTTGGTCTTAAATTGAAGAAATTCTTCCTTAGATTCTTCTAGTTTTCGTTTTTTTTTTCTACGACGCTTGGTTTGTTTGATATCTGATATTTTAATCTGGCATGTTTTGTCGATTTAACATTGCGAAGTTGCTTTCTGTATATAAGCATTAGCGGTCTTTATTCCAGTTCTTGGCGTTGTTTGTGTGGCGTTTTTTTTTTTTTAAGCTTGGCTTGGCAGAGCGACCGCCCTGCTTGATAATAAAAAATATTCATTTTTTAAATAATTTAATTGCTATCTTTAAAATACAATTTATAGAAAATTATTACACACTTAATGACTATGATAGAACACTTTTTATTTTTAAATGAAATTGCAAAAAATATATTCCTTACATACTTTTTTTTAGTATTATCACGATTCAAGTGTGCCACTGATATACATTTATGCACGCAAGTGTGCCGCGAAAGTATAATTATACATGTGAGAACGTTGTTAATTAAATAAAAGGTTTTAAAATTCTGCATTAATATGTAATCAATCTGTGTAGCGTATTGTATAGCACCTTTTCATTCAAAAGGGGAAAATGAGAATTTTCTTCCTATTTAAGAATGAGCTCTGAAACATTTTTACATGCATATATTGCAATACATTAGCGCTGATTTTAGAAAAATTTTGCAGGTACTCAAATCTAATAATCAAAGTTTGTATTACAGCACTGCATGCGTCTAATTAATTATACTTGAAACCCAACCGAACCCGCAATGAAGTTATTAAAGCCAACCTGACTTTAACGTCGCGTCGATCGGATCAGGTTTGCGTAAAATCAGGTTGCCCGACCCAATGCCGAACTCTATAAATATATTGATAATATCTTTTCACTATTTTTATTATTGTTTTAGTTGGGAACAAAAGACCTGTTGTGTCAATTCAATAATGGTTACAGGAGAAAATTATGTCAGAAAGAGGTGCCTATAATCGACTTTAAAAATATATATATTCTCGATTTCGATTTTATTGTGTGCCAAAATGTCTATTCCAAAAGAACAATTTACTCAGCGGAATGTCAAAACTTATACTATAAATTAGCATAGTATTGTAAAACATATTAGTATACATTGTTTAATTTTCCAGAATTTATTTCGGCATTTGATTGAACAAGTGCTTTTAAATGGCTTTCTTTCTTTCTTTTTTTTTTTTTTTTTTTTTTTTTTTTTTTTTTTTCCAATGGAAACTGATTACATCGCGTGCCCATCGACTACATACTAAGTCAATTTACTGTCAATCTATTTTATTTAATAGAGATAAGTTTAAAAAGAGAAATGTAATCCCTGTCATTTTAACGAGAATAACAACACAGAAAAAAGTAATTGAGTTCAAAAAATGAAATTTTTGATTTTAACAATTTATCTAATATGAAAATTTCAAAGTGCAGAAAAGCATTATTATACTGTATACTTAACGGGGGTGGGTGGGGATAAGGATTTAGAAATGCCAGATGACGATTTCGTAGGTATAGACTATATTCAACACAACATGTCACAAATGTCTTTATTAATGTTCGTAATACAATAAAATGACATTATCCACTTCTCTAATATTTTATTCAAAAATATATAGTCGTGAAGTCGTTGCTTTATTCTAGTCATACTATATCTATTAAACTTTGTGTGATTAGTCTATCGATTTACTGTCTGACTTTTTGTAGTTTTCAGAATGTGAAATGATTTTTTTATAATATATGTTGTTCTCAAACGTAAACAACTTTAATGATATAGAAAAGTAATGAAAAGTTTTAAATATGAAAATCTTGTTAAAAACTTAACTTTCCCAAAACTATAATATTCGTAAGAACATTGCAATAATATCACCGCATAGTATGTATATTCATAGAACGAGCAGGGAAGACCGAGCTATGCTCGGTCAAAATTAAATTTGAGTTCAAATATCATGACCCATGACCAAAATGACCCACTAATTGAATTTTCTGGACCTAGCCCAACAGTCTTCTCGTGCCTGAAAACCATAGGATGCAAAATTTAATGTAAATAGTCTGAGCCGTTTTTAAGATAAAATAGTTTGACCCATAATGACCCATGACCAAAATGACCCACTAATCGAAATTTCTCGAACATGTGACCTAGCCTAATAGTCTTCTTGTTCCCTAAACCTGTAGGGTGCTAAATTTATTTCAAATCCTCTGAACCGTTTAAGATAAAATAGCTTGACCCATAATGACCCATGACCAAAATGACCCACTAATTGAATTTTCTCGAACATGTGACCTAGCCCAACAGTCTTCTCGTGCTCGAAAACCATTGGGTGCAAAATTTAGTGTAAATTGAACCGCTTTTTAGATCTTGACCCACAATGACCCACTAATCGAATTTTCTCGAACATGTGACCTAGCCCAATGATTTTTGCGTGCCCGAAACTCGTAGGATACAAAATTTAACCAAAATCGTTAGAGCCGTTTTTTAGATCAAATTAATTTGACCCGCTTTGACCCAAAAATGACCCACTAATCGAAAGCTCTCGAACATGGGACCCAGCCGAATAGTCTTCTCGTACCAGAAAATAGTTGGATACAATATTTCGTCAAAATCGTTTGAACCATTTTTTAGATACAATTAATTTGACCATAACCCAAAATGACCCAAAATGACCCACTAATTGAATTTTCTCGAACATGTGACCTAGCCTAACAGTCTTCTCGTGCCCGAAAACCATTGGATGCAAAATTTAGTGTAAATTGAGCCGCTTTTTAGATCTTGACCCACAATGACCCAGAAATGACCCACTAATCGAATTTTCTCGAACATGTGACCTAGCCCAATGATTTTACCGTGCTCGAAACTCGTAGGACACAAAATTTAATCAAAATCGTTAGAGCCGTTTTTTAGATAAAATTAATTTGACCCACGCTGACCCAAAAATGACCCACTAATCGAAAGTTCTCGAACATGTTACCCAGCCCAATAGTCTTCTCGTGCACGAAAATGGTCGGATACAAAATTTCGTCAAAATCGTTTGAACCGTTTTTTAGATACAATTAGCTAGACCACGACCCAAAATGACCCAAAATGACCCACTAATCGAATTTTCTCGAACATGTGACCTAGCCCAATGGTTTTCTGGTGCCCCAAAACGGTAGAATACGAAATTTCGTCAAAATCGTTAGAGCCGTTTTAAAGATAAAATTTGCATATATATATATATATATATATATATATATATATATATATATATATATATATATAACCACACACAAGATTTGCTCGTATTAGAATATATGATATATCGTTTAAATGAAAGAAGCATCCGCCAATTTGAGTTTATTGGTCTTGGAAAAATATTACTTTAAGTGAATAAAACTTTTGTTCCATCATTTAAAACATCTGCCGTTGATTTACTTTTTCTTTGTAAAATCCGAAGTTGCAATCTCAAGAAAGTCATTTAATACAAGTCTGACACGTTTTTGTGAAAATATAGATGAATATCACAGTATTTTCCTATTTGTTTTGTTTTTTAAAAAAATGAAATAAAATATTTCGTGCAATATGTAGTTAAAACGTTAAAGTATAAATGCAACAGTCCGAGGGTTACATACAAGAACAATAAAACCCGTTAAGACAGAATCTCAAGTGACCACAAGAAAGTTGGGTTTCATACAAGCTTAAAAGATACAATTGCATGGTTTTCTTTTTACCAAAACCGTGAAACCTAACCGTTATAGGCAGGTTCCGTTTTCAAATGTTTTACTGTAATTGTAACTTAGGCAGGTGTTGAAAGTTTTAAGAGTTTAAATAACTTTGTTCAAGTTTAAATGTTCATAAAATCTTTGTTGATCGATTGTACTCAAAGCTATATATCGATTGAATAGGAAGAAGAAAACATAGATCATTATTGCAAGAAGTATGTTTGCTTGACAAATATTATTTTTAACATTTAAATATCTGTCGACTCTTCTTTTTTCTTTAACTATTTTCTTAGCTTATTTCAGTATTAATCAAAAACATTAAAATCGTTTTCTACTTCTGAATTTTATGAGATTGTACATAATTACTTTATCGATTCAATCAGAACTTGTATCGAACGCTAATCGCAAGTGATGATATGCTTGATGGTATTTAAAGGGATTCTGTCAATCACTGGTTAGTTTTACTACAAGATGAATGCCTTAAGGAAAGACTTTTGAAGGGGAAGTGATCCGAATTATTGTTCCCGTACAAGAAAAACCTTGCTTACCACCCAGACAATGAACCAGCGAACATCAGCCCAAACTCCTCATTTCATGTCACGCATGCTTAAATTTTCAAAATCTGCCTAAGTTATTATTACAATAAAGCCTGTTAAAATGGAACCTGTCTATAACGGAACTCTGTCTATAACGGAACTTAAAACTGAAAGATTTCCCGATATCACATCAAGAATACCATGAAGTGACTTTGTAGTATTTAAATAAATTAATCTGAAAAGGATAATATTTAAGTTGTAAAAATTTCACATGGACATTAATAATACGGAGGATTCACAGATTTTTTTTAAATTTTATTTTTTTAAGTGTCATTTTTATAAAAAAAAAAAAAAAAAAAAAAAAAAAAAACATATAGTCATGAAGTCAATTTTTTATTCTAGTTAACTATATCGATTATACAGCACGTAGTTAGTATATCGATTTTCTAAAATATTTTGTCAGAATTTACTTGCTGTACAAACTGTAATTTTAAAAAAGTATTAATATTTCCTAGCTCAGAATCTGGTGAGATTGAATATAATTACTTTATTGATTCAATAGAATTCTACAAGATATGCATGATAGTATCTAAATAGGAAAATTATAGTATATAAATTTTCACGTGAACGATAACAATAAAAACTGTCAGAAAATTTTAATTTAACTTTGTTATTAGCCGATAATTTATTCAAAAACATCTAATTAAAAAAATGTGTTTTGTTTTATCCTAGTGAAACAAACATGCAATTAGCCTATCGATACAATATTCGATTTCAAAAAATCAAAGAATTCTGAGTCATTTACTTGAGGTAAAGGGTAGTTTGAAATAGAAATAGATATTTATCTTATTTTTATTTGAATATAACTATAAAGACATAGAAAAGTTCTAAAAACTTGTGCTAAAATACGCTTGTTAAAATCTTTTTAAAAACTGAACTTTGTTTACTAAACTATTATTAATATAGTTACATTCTAATCAAAACTATAATGATTTAATCTTAAATGCTTTGAATCATTAGATATTAACTGCAAGGTAATTCGAAAATTGTGTGCAATTTTCACATAAACATAATATAGAGGATTGCTACAAAAATGTAAATATTTCTTTGTTTAAAATCTAATATTTTATTCAAAAATATGAAGTCGTGAAGTCGTTTCTTTATTCTAATCAAACTATAATGATTTAATCTTAAATGCTTTGAATTTTGAATCATTAGATATTAATTTTAGGGCAATTTGGAAATTATGTGCAATTTTCACATAAATAATATAGAGGAGTGCTATAAAAATGTAAATAACTCTTTAAAATCTAATATTTTATTCAAAAATATGGCGTCGTGAAGTCTTTTCTTTATTCTAATCAAACTATATCGATTAAACTGCGTGTAAGCAGTCTATCGATTTAATATGATTTTTGTAGTTTTTTTTTCAGATTTGTGAATGATTTATTTATAATGTATGTTGTTCTCAAATGCAGACAACTTTAATGACGTAGAAAAATAATGAAATGTTGTAAATATGAAATATTGCTAAAAACTTAACTTTCCCAAAACTATAATATTTATAAGACCACACTGGTACCCAAAACTATAATATTTATTGTAGTACCAAAGCTAACTAAAGTGTGTAACTATAATATTTATTGTAGGTGTCCAAAAATTAAGGGGCAGTGGCCGATTATTTTCGATTTTAGACGTTTTGTTGAATATCTACTGAAATTCTTTACGAATTCTCCTTGAACTTTAAGAATGTAAAGAACATGTTTGACTTCATAATTTTCAGTGAAGATTTTGTCGCGAGGATAATTAGGGGGGGGGGTGGAGGCAATAATAATTTTAATAATTAAATAATGTTTGCGATCACCCAAGTAACAGAAAATGCTCGAAATGGTCAGTCACTGTAGCAAATGACTATGTAGGTCCTGATCAACATTTTTGTGTATTTCTGTAAGCATATCACGTATATTTGTGAAGATGTTAACGTTTCTGTGAAAAATTCAATTTTATATATATATATATATATATATAGCATACAGAGTTTTCAACCGAATTTAACATCATTTTCCGAAAACTTGACAAAGAACAGTTGAAATAGTATACTACAATTAAAATATTAATATATTGAATATTTGATGAGATATGGGTATTTGTATGAAATAAATTTTAACTGCGCACGCGCGAACTACAGCAACGATTTTTGGCATGATTTAATAGTCAATATAATAGAGCAACTCATATAAAAAGACCAGTCAATATTGAGAAAACTCAAAAAGATACAAGCAATACAGTGAGCAAATTGATAAATTGGGGAGGAAATCCAATATAATCCTATGGGATTTTCTCCCCAATTTATCAATTAGCTCACTGTATTGCCTGTATCTTTCTGAATTTACGCGATATTTGAATGGACATTTTATATAAGTTGATCTTTAGAATTGGCTACCAAGTCATGAAAAAAAAATCTTTGGTATAGCTCGCGCATGCGCAGTTAAAAATTATTTCACACAAATATTCATATGCCATCAAATATTCAATATATTCATCTTTTAATTGCATTATACTATTTCTACTCTTCTTTGTCAAGTTTTTGGAAAGCGGTGTTAAATTTGGTTGAAAACTCTGCATGCTATAAAAAAAATATATTTGAATTTTTCACAGAAACGTTAACATCTTCAAGAATATCGTTCAATTCTTACACAAATGTACAAAAACGTTAAACAAGACCTACATAATCGTTCACTACAGTGACGGATCATTTTGAGCATTTTCTGTTTCTTGGGAAAACGAAAATATTATTTTATTATTAAATTTATTATTACTCCCCTAATTGTCCTCGGGACTAAATCTTCACTTAAAAACATGAAGTCAAAAACTTTCTTTACATCTCCAAAGTTCAAGGGCATTTCGGGTATTTCCTCACGAATTCCAGTAAATGTTCGACAAAACGTCTGAAATCGTGTTCGGTCACTGCTTCTGGACATCAGTGTATAATATCAGCATAGTCAAATACTATATCGTTTAAATGAAAGGAGAATTGACAAATTTGAATTTATTGCTATAGGAAACATATCCCTTTACGTGAATAAAACTTTAAACATATGTCGTTGATTTTATTTTTACTTGAAAAATCTGAAATATGGATGCAAATTCCTATGTTGTAATCTGAAGAAGGTCATTAAATGCAGATCTGAGACGTTTTTCTGAAAATATAGATGAAGATCACAAGAATTAAAGTTATTCTAATTTGTTTTATTTTTCAAAATTGGAATAAAACATTTTGTGCAGTGTGTAGTTAATACGTTAAAGTATAAATGCAACAGTCCGAAGGTTATACAAACAAGTATATATTTTTACATTTGACGGATTACAGTAGTTATGAAATAACATGGAAAACAGTTTATACTGAAGTATCTTTTTCTCACAAAAAACTGAAGCGATTACAATACGATTTTGTAATAGTTTTAGCAGTAACTAAATTATAAATGGATCGTGCGAAAAAAAATACAATAGTTACGCGATTTAGAAAAAAATCACATTTAAAACAACTGACATAGATGTACCTTTTTCTCGAAAACTACTGAAGTGATTTAAAAATTTTGTTATAGTTTTGACAGTAGCTAAATCTAAGATTAATTAACTTTGGTAAAACTATCAACATTACTAAAATTATTTCACTTTGTTTTAAAAAAATGTAACTTTGGTAAACAAAAAAATTAACATTTCTAAAATTTATTAACTTTGTCAAAAAAATTAACATTACTAAATTTATTTACCTGAACTGAAATTTATTTCAGTAAGTCAGCAGGTAAAATGATTATGTTGCAATGAAATATTTATTCCCCGAATTCGTATCCCAGCTCAAACTTTAGAAAAATACATTATTTTAACAACAAAAAATATTAGTGACATCAATAGAGAGCAGCACTATTTTTTTTATTATTATTCAATTTTTTTTTATTCAATTTCATTATTCAATTTTTTTTTTTCACCACGAAAAATTGTTAAACTCCTCTATTTCAGAAATTTGCCTTATTTCCGAAAACGATCAGAAGGAGGAGGAGCTCTTTTCAATCACATGGCAAGAGCAGAGTCACGGTAGAAGCAGCAGGAAGAGGAGGGAGTTGGAGCAGAAAATAATAGGTTGCTCTCTGCTTCTGCGGTGAAACTCTCTCTTTCATACTACTATGATGTCTACAGCATAGTACAACGGCTAGTTAAGTGTTGAAGCGAAGTAGTTGGAGTATGGGGGTGGTACACAGTAAAACACTGAGAGAGATCAGAGGAAAATCTGTTTTAAAATGGATAAAAAAAATTTGTAGTTGTTAAAATTTGAGTTTTAACTCTCTAAGCGTTTTGCCAGTATTTTTCAGTTTCTCAAAAACAACTTAAATCGGCTATAGACAAAAATATTTTTAACAGAATTGTATTTTAAGCTATATGTAGAATAAAGAGATATTAAGTGTATTTTAGAAACAATCAAGGAAAGAAAACTTTAATTAATATTAGATTTACGAAAATTTTTGTGGAAATTCAAGAAAGTCCTCAGATGTTTAAAATATTATTATTAGTTAAAACATGTCCTGATTCATGATTATGACAGCACCAATAAAATTTCAGACACATTTTCAGCTTGCCATGCAAAAAGCGATTAAAATGTTTATCTAGTTTGCAAACTAACCTCATTGCATGTTGTTAGTGTATCGTTTTTGTTGAACATTGTCTGTACAATAAATAATTTGCTTTAACGTTGCATAGGAAATTTCAACGCAAAATGTCATCTAGAACATAACCCTAATTATATAGAAAAGCGATGGACATTTCTAAAACAAAATCTTTTCGAAAGCAAGCTTTATCGAAAAAGTTGCCATTGACTCTCTAATTGGGCAATTTTCAACTATTTTTTCACCAATTATGACTTTTACGCCGGCACATCGATCTAAAATTCGGTTACGTTCCATATAAATTATTGAACTTGTTAAAATATGACGATTTTGTATGGTATTATCATAGTTCAGAACACGCCTTGAACCAAGCCTTTGGTTGTACCACTTGACTAATTTTAAAGAAATTTCCAGCTTACAACGCAAAAAGTAACTACAAATGTTTCTCCGGTCAAAAATTTACCAAATTGTACGTTGTTAGCATATCGATTCAACAATAGATTTCTTGTTGAACTTTATTTGTGCAATGAACAATTTGCTTTAAAGTTGTATAGGGGCAATTTTAAAATGAAATGTCATTTATAACATGACCATAATTATGTAAGAAAGGGTTGAACATATTAAAAATAAGCGTAGATACCCTACCTGAATTTGCTTCATTAAACCATCATTATCATTTTAAAAATAGATCTTTGTTTTCAACAAACTACGTTCAAAAAGGTCGCCATCGACGCTCGTCTTGTAAAACATTCAAATGTTTTTGCATGACATGTAGTCAGCATAGCGCTTTAATAATCGATTAGATTGCTATGTTCATCATGAATTTTTGAAGCTGTTAAAATGTATAACTTTTAAGGTATATAATGATTGTTCAAAATAAATCCAGAATCAAGATCTTGGTTGCACCGCTGAGTTAATATATATTTTTTTTAATTAGCTTTTTTATAACAAGCCAATGGTTTTTTCAGTTGTACAACTGACCACTTTGCATGTTGTCAGTATATCGATTTAATAATTCTTTTCATGTTGAAATATCACTATACAATGAATAATTTGTTTTAAAATTGCCCTTTCCAATTGAAAAAGGTTAGAATATGGCCATAATTATACAGAAAAATATTAAACATTTTTTTAGGACTGAAATAGTATTTTTAAAAACGAGCTTTTGGCGAAACTGCAGTATTTATTAACATATTTTTGTCGCATTCTTGCTTAAACTATATTGCTATATTGCTTGATGAGAAGAATTGGCAAAATTATGATTTCGATAAAACAAACATAACAACATAACAATATAGTATACTCGTTACATATTTTGAAGTTGTTAAAATGTAAAACTTTTAAGGTATATAATGATTGTTCCAAATACATCCAGAACCAAGATCTTGGTTGCACCGCTGAGTTAATGTTTTAAAAAAATTAGCTTTTTCATAACAAGCCAATGTTTTTTTTCCGTTGTGAAATTGACCACTTTGTATGTTGTTAGTATATCGATTTAATAATTCTTTTCATGTTGAAGAGTCACTATACAGTGAATAATTTGTTTTAAAATTGCCCTTTCCAAATTTAAAAGGTGAAATATCAACTATAATATGACCCTAATTATACAGAAAAGTATTAAACATTTTTAGGACTGAAACAGTATTGTAAAAACATACTTTTTGCAAAACTGCAGTATTTATCAACACATTTTTGTCGTATTCTTGCTTAAACTATATTGCTTAAATGAGAAGAATTGGCAAAATTATGGTTTCGAGAAAACATAACATAACAACATAATGATACTCGTTACATTTTTTGGTGTTACAATGAAATATTTTTCGATTTCAGAAACCGTTTATATTGCGTAAAACATATCTGTTTATAAAGTTTCCATTTATTTGATAAACGATTATTTGGTGAAGTTTATCTGAAAGAATTACTTAATAATCCCTCAAAGTTCAATTAAAAAAAAAAAAAAAAAAAAAAAAAAAAAAAAAGCATCACCGATATGTTCTACATTTGAACATATTACTAGTGGAGATATGTATTGTATGGTATTATCATACAATAATAGTGTTTACAATAATAGTGTCATAACAATATAATTATCATACAATAATAGCGTTTACAACTTTAAAAACAAACATTGTTTATTTTACTTTTTACGTGAAATACTTTAAAATATTTAAATGGTTTTGCATTTCAAAACCGAATTGTCAGTATATTGATTACACGAACAATTCTGTCAGAATATCGTGTAACTTAGTTGATTGGCAAGCTATACTTTTGAAAACGTAGAAATATGTAATTATTATAATGTTTACCAAAATGTTATAACAACATAGACAGGTGTTGGAAGTTTTTAATTTTTTTTTTACTTCTGAACTTTATCCAAAATTAAATATTTGTAACATTTTTGTTTTTCCATTCTGTTTAACGCTATTATTTTTTCAGCGATAAAAAGAATTTTCTAAATTTATTTCTTTATTACAAGAAGCGTGTTCTTTTCATATCAATAATTTAAAAAATTTAAATATATGTCGAGTCTTTTTTAAAAAATAAACATATTTTTAACGTCAAACAAAAGTATCCAAATATTTTTATAGTTTAAAATTTAGTGATATTCCATATAACTACTTTAATGAATCAATATTAAATTATATGTTTCATGCAACTTAAATGAGGCAAATTTGAAATAGTACAGTCTGTATAATTTTCACACGAACAATAATGATGTACGAGGACTTCTCAGAGGGAATTTTAAATTTTTGTTTGATAAAAACTAATATTTTATTTAAAAACATGTTGTCGTTTCACTCATGCACAAATACGCGAAGTTTTACGGATTCTTTTTGTTTTTATTGTTTCATTGACTGGCACGAATTCTAAAAGTATTATTATATATTATTAGATTAGTTACACATTAGTTAGGCACATTAGTTTAGCAAATATTAGTTAGGCACATTAGTTTACCACATATTAGTTAGGCACATATTAGCATGTTAGTTATGCATTAGCATGCATTAGTTATGCTATATAGCATAATAGCTGTCTATATAGCTATCATATATATATTTATTATAGCTATATAATTATATATATATGATATAATTATATATATATATATGATTATATATATAATAATATATGATATGATCTAACTATTAGAATATTATATATGATCATCTAAATATTATATTATATGATAATATTAATATATTATAATATACATAATATATATATATATATATATATCATTCTATACATCATATATATCATATATATATGGTATGTCATATCGACATCATATTTATATATCAATCATATATGATATTATATATAATCATATATGCTATCATATGATATAATATCATATAATATATGATTATATATAATATCCATATATATATATATATATATATATATATATATGATAAATATTTATATTTATCATATATCATATATTTATCATAGCATATAGCATGCATTAGTTAGGCACATATTAGCGCATATTAGTTAGGTACATTAGATTAGTATTATTAGAAATTTAATTATTTTCCTCTGCTAACGGATTTCTTCAAATTTATAGTGAGTAATTACAGTCGAATCCGGTTAATACGAGAAGCAAGGGAATTATAAAAGCCCTCGTAGTAACCGTTATTCGTATTTGTATATAGTGTTTTTTTAATGCATATGTTTTTATTATAATCAAATCTGATGTTATTTTAACTTTTAAGCAATTTTTTAATTTCTGCTTTGGTCTAACCGTTGATAAATTTTGTGAAATAGCAAAATCCTTGGAGTAGGGCAACTGCTTCCCCTAGCCTCCCCCAAACGGCGCCCCTGCCTATAACATATTCATATTACATTTATTTCATTTAAAATATAAACCTTTCAGTCATTTCATTTAAAGTACATGCATTTGAAATTCATGACTTTCACTCAATTCATTTAAAATACACACATTTAAACTACGTGCTTTCTATTAATTTCTTTTAACATGCTAAAAAAGAAAAAAAAAGGTGAGAAGAAATAATACCATAAATCAAAACATTTTATTTAAACATCAAATAATTGCTCCTAATTTACACACGTGAAATATAAAAGCTGAAGCTACTGGTGATTAAAAAAAAAGTGCTACTGGCGAAATTTGCATCTTCAGATTTATTTTCCAGTTTGATTAAATTTAATTATGTTTTATCATACACTATTAGTGCACACTTAAATTTTTTGCCCCTTGGTCTCTAATCTGGTGGTCTAAAATCTGAAAGGCGGTGAAAATGACGTTCGCACTAAACTTTCGTGACGGATGTACTTTGTTTGAGCATTTTGATCTATTTTTAAATATAATTTCCAAACAGTTTGAAGTTTATTCTTGGTAATGTGTCATTTTCCTTGTATCCTCATAGGTATCTCTGTAAGAATTAGAACGAAATTCGTTAAAATTGTTTGGCGAAAAGTTTAATATCTACTGTAGCTCTATATGCCTCCAAAGTAATATTGCATTGTATATTAGTCTCAGCTTCGCTCAGACAATTAGGTGGCCCCTGGGATGCCCCTCCCTCCCTTAACTGGAGACCTAGCACGACCCTATTCTTTCGGCTCCTGTCCATCCCGAATTGAACTCCTGAGTGTAAGCCTAAAAAAATTTTTTTACCAAAATTAGTGAAATTTTTCCCTACTATCAAGCCTATAAAATAAAGAAAATACAGATTTTCCTTAATAGATTGTGCATAAAGTGAACTTGTGACGTCTTTCGGTCCCAGTTTCATTTTAACACTGTCCTCCAAACTTTATAATTTTTTACATATATCACTGAGCAGCCATTGTTAGAAACGCATAATAAAATATCTTTTGGATTTTACTTATTCGAAATTACTTGTTTTGAAGTTTAGGAATACGACCAATCTATCATATTTGCCTTCCTTTTTATTATGCAAATAAAACAATTTTTACTCTATTTTACCGCAACTTTTAGCAAACACATTGATTAAATCAACATTTTACCTAACATGTTAATATCTGTTTAATGCATTATAAATTAAAAGAATATTACTTTAAGCTGGTGGATCTTGTGGTTCCTTATTGCAGGGCTCGCAGCGTCCTATATTTTTTTTAATAATCCCCACCACTATTTTCAAAATATAATATTCACAACATCCTTTTATTGCACATTTTAAGGAAATCTACCATGAAATTTATAATTTGAAAATAGTGGTATCTAATATACAGCGTGTCCACGTATAACCTGACCGACCTTTATTTTCGCAACCGTTGGTCCTAGATGCATACTTCCAATTACAAAAATGGTTTAAATAAGGTAAAGAATTTCTTTTAACGTGATTTGGGTCAAGAAAAACATTTATTTAAAAAATACGAAAGTTAAATTTTTATACGGTCCCCCGGTCCTATAAGTGATATTTAGTAAAAATTTACTGTGACACTAACAAGTACGACAAAGAAAGTCCCATTCATCTAACATTAAAATTGACCGAGTTCGGAAACTTTGAAATGCATGACTTATACCACTTTTTTGCATCTAAAAAGAGATGATTTCGGCCATGCTTTCAGGAGTCGTATATAAAGTACTTAAACTTATTTCAAGGTATCTGCGCTTTAAAATAAATTGTACAACTATTACGATTGAGTTAATTTTTATTAGTTAAGTCTCAGATTAATTAAAATAATTATATTTTAACATATGTTTTATTTTGAAAGGATTTGAGGGTATGATTTCTTTTAACAAAAATTGTTATTTTCACAAGGTTTTATTTAACTTGCAACGATCGTCTTTCCAGTTTAAAATTTGTACTCGAAGTTTAACTCACTTTCAAATGTCCGATCGAAGTTAAATTTTACATACTGACTTAAATCCGATGGCAATGTAATATTATTATGAATTTCGACGCTTACTATCTTATACATACTTATATTAGAGGATAACACAAAAAAAATTCGGATAGATTATCGTCAACAAGTTTAAGAAAGAGTTTTAGATTAGATAACATAAACCTGCGATGGTTGTGTTTTTTAAATTTTAAAATTACGTTTTATGTATTTTTTAACGCTGAATAAAAAAAAGATTACCTTCACTTTTAACAATCATATCAGGATTTTTCGCAAATCGTAAATTTCAAGGTTAAAAAACAGCGAAAAATCTGATATTATAAAATAGATGTAAGACTTTTTTATTCAGTTTAATTTTATTTAATTCAATAGTTTATTCAAATTTTTGGCTTATACTGGGTTTCTTGCAGCTAAACAGCTCAGTGGTCCGATGAGGTTGGGAGGGGAGGGGAGGGGGGGATCAATTTTAACTTTGAGCTTTTTAACTTTGAAATTTGCGATTTGAGAAAAATCCTAACGTGATGGTTTAAAATGAAGGTCATTTTCGGATTCAGCACTAAAAAATGCATAAGAACCAATTTTCAAAAGATAAAAAACATGGCACAACCCAAAATTTGAAAGACAGTGTAATCTAACAGCATTTAAAATTTTGTATCATTTTGTAAAGAATTGAGGCTGTTGTTTTTCATCCTTTTATTTAACAAAAATTCTGTTATTTTTATCCTCTTATATGTACAGTACAAATTGTATATTTTGCATTAATATGTCAGAATGATTATAGATTTCACAATTATATTAGATTGCAATGTTAATTTTTCTCTCAACTATTGTTTTGATATATCTGACGATTATTTATATTTCTACTACATTTGTGAATGACCCCCATTTCGCAGCAAAAAATATACTCCAACTTTAAACAGCTGTTATTCGGTCAATTTTAATGTTAGATGAATGGGACTTTTTTTGTCGTTCTTGTTAGTGTCACAGTAAATTTTTACTTAATATCACTTATAGGACCGGGGGACCATATAAAAATTTAACTTTCGTAATTTTTTAATAAATGCTTTTCTTGACCCAAATCACGTTAAAAGTAATTCTTTACTTTATTTAAACCATTTTTGTAATTGAAAGTATGCATCTAGGACCAACGGTTGCGAAAATAAAGGTCGGTCAGGTTATACGTGGACACGCTGTATATAAAAAATATAGGACGCTGCGACCCCTGCTTATTGCCTCGGCCGTCCCCAGCAACTATGTGTGTCCGCATAACAAAATCCAGGGAGGGGCAAGATTTTGAATATGATGTGGTTTGAACAGTCAGCTGCCAAAGCCGCATTCTATTATGATTGTTATTTTAAATTTTTATAAACTAAAGTAAGGATTTTTTTGCCAGAATACCAACTGCAAGCCAATTCTTAAACTTAACATAAAAACAACACACAAATGTAACAAATAAAAATATTTAAAAGCAAGAAAAAAAATCAAAATAAGGAAGTGAAATAATTTATTATCTTCTTTGTCAGGGGAAGGGAGGTGGAGCAAAACCGAATCTCCCGTTTAAGATAATCTTTTAACACATTTTGGACGGATGGTTTTCGTCTTTTAAGCAAGAAGCCTCGCCTATATGAACGTTACATTTGCATGTTACATTATTCAACAAAAAAAAAAAATTCTGTGTTTATATTATAAAGGAATGAATGTTTATAATAATGGTATTGTCTCTAATCGAACTATTTATATGCATAGTTCTCTCATTGTAAAAATACGAATTTTGTGTATGTTTTTTTGACAAATAATGTAACATATATAACGCAAAAGTACCGCCCATGGGCGGAATTACAGATGTCCAAAAGACGTTAATTCACGTCTCTGTCCTCATTGTGTTAATAATATATCAATGTAAACTTAAAAACGGAACTAATTATCGTCTTCCGGGGGAGAGGGGCGTAGAGCTGACTAAAAATTCTAATTTCCTTTTTATCTTACTGTTTAATTATTTTAACTCATTTGAGAAGAATATTTTTTATTTATTATTATTATTATTTAATCATCAGAGAAAAAGAAAGTTTAGTTAAATAAATTGGAAAAATACAAAAAGGGGAAATTCCCTAGCCACTCTTTTCGGGATAACTGAAGTAATCTAATCGAATCAACATAGTTTTCCGAGATTTCTGAGAGGATTTCCGTAACCTTTCGCCCACGCATAGTACATGCGCCACGGCCTTTGCGCTCAATTTTCCAGGGGCATCTTTCCCCGAGGCGAGGCCCGATCAATTTCACTACTGCGTCTTGTAACACCGAAAAGGATTTTCCCTTCTATCAGAAGAAATGGTGCATTTGTGACATATATGTGTTGAAACAAAAATTCTGATAACTAGTATTAAGACAAAAATTTTAAAACATTGGTTCCCAAGTTTTTCTACTTTCTTCTATTCATAAGGGGATTAAATTGAATTCGTGAAAATTTTTTACTTCCTGTATGTGATGGATTAACGTTTCAAAGTGATGGATAATGTTCCAAAATGTTCCTAATGTACTGGTTCCCAAGCTTTTCTACTCTTTTCTGTGTTCATAAGTAGAAAGCAGTGTACTCGTTAAAATTTTCGACTTCCGGTTTCAAATGGATTTACTTTCTAAAGTGATGGATAAAATTGCAAAATGTTCATAAAGTAGTGGTTCTCAAACTTTCTACAATTTAAGTAGAAAGGATTGTATTCCTTAAAATTTTCGAATTTCATTTTTGAATAGTTTACTTGAGACAGGTTTGCTTTACTTAAGTAAAGCGGCGCATAAAATTCTAAAGGCTTCCTAAAGCAACGGTGCCCAAGCTTTTCTACTTTATTTTGTAGTCATAATTCAGTGGATAATCTACAGATGCCATATATGAGTTGGAATAACACCGTTCTTTTTTGTGGGTTTTGAATTGTATTCGTTGTTAAACGATTCCCATTACAATTGAATACAGAATAATAGTGAAATATGGAAAGGAATATAGAATAACAGATTTGTTTGTTGTAGATTTCAAGTTGTAGTATAAGTAGTGAGGAAATGACAGAACACGGTCAGGAGGCGTAGGCACTGCCGCAACGTGCCCCCGCCACCGTGCAGTCCCCTGGGCAGTCCGTGCTACAATCACAAAGTACGTGCCTCCGCAGTGTTTGAGTATAGCGCTTTCTGGTGTGAAAAGTATTAACTCTATTTTTTTTTAATATTTTTCATGTGATTTTTGAACGGGGATTGACAAATGTTTCGACAGCACAGTAGTTTGTGTTATTTTAACCACTATGCCGTCAAAATGACAAAGAAATGTTTCTTATGAAGAAAATTAATTTGAACAGAAAAACTAGTTATCAACGAAAATAATACTGTAGTATATTACTAAATATAAAAACTTAATTTAAATAGTATATACTCATTTAAACAGAACAATATACTTTGAAACAGAAAACACTTTGAAAACAAATTATAAAACATACTTACCAAATTGCTGAGAGAAGATTCATTGAGGTAAAAAATTGCCTTTTTTTACGAGGATTTGAATAATTTCTATTCGTTTAGATAACCTTATAAAACTAATTATTAATTAATTAATTGCGATCTTTTGAACAGTGTGTATTTTTCTTATTGATAGTATGTCTTCTTAGAGTTTTTTTACACCAGTGTCGCCACCTAACAGAATATTAGGGAAATAATTAAATTGATTTTTTCGGGAACTTTTTTTATGTATTCACTTTGTTAAAATTAGATAGGTTAAATTTTATTAAATTTTTTATGCTAATATATATCGTCATATGGAATTAAAATTGACTTTTCTATGAGGACCATTCGCATTTTTAAAATATAGATAGGACAGTTTCTGCTGATATAATTCTCAGCTAGGACAGGTTGACCCGTATACTTACTTTTATGTTTTTACACTCTTCGCATAAGAAATAGGATAACTTAAAAATTTAAAAATAATTTATAATGTTTCTGTACGGAGTTTCGAACCCGGGTTAAAACTCACCAACATACTAGTTTTTTTTTTAATTATTTGTTATCCTATCGAAAAATACAAGTATATTTTCACGAATTTAGTTATAGAAACAGGTATTTACTAGTAAAATGTATTATCATGCATAGGGTAATTTTTACCACGCTCAGATTGATTTTCATGCATCTTTCTTGACTTATGTATGGAGTTTCTACATAGATTTCCTAATTAGCAAAGATTACCATATATTTTTACTAAATTTTATGCTTTTCAATTTATTGTATTAATTACAATATATATTAATTAACTAATTTACTATCAATTCACACATACTTTATACATTTTTTACATCATAAGATTATGTTCTTCATTTACAAACCATTATTTGTAACCCGTTTATGTTACATAATTACAAATGTACGAGTAAATTAACTACATATTTGCATCTAAAAACACTACTTTGGGCATATATTTAGGCAGACTTTAGAATTTTTTACAACACTTAATAGTAAGTATTAGCTAACTTTTTAACAGCAGGATAACTCACACATATGTTTTTCCGACATAGGTTAGTTCACGCGAGAGAATTTTGTAACCAATGCTTTTAGAAAAGAGTAGATACTTTTCTATACTTTAAGATTAATTTGTATATTTACTCACAGAGAGAGGAATTTGTTAAACATGAATCAATTTTTACCATGTTGCTATTGGAAGAATGTCTTCAAGGAGGACTTTTGAAGGGAAAGATACTCGAATTATTGATTTTTTACAAGGAAAACACTGAAAGCCTAGTACAGCACAGTCCCCTCGCCAAACCACGCCTGTTTCAAACCCGGGCTAAGTAAGCCCCGTTGTTTCGTCACATGAATATGAATACAATCTTTAAGCTTTGCAGTTTTGCATAGAGTATGTAAGAATATAATATTTCTAATTTTTAATTAATTTTTTAACTAAATTTTAACAATGAAATTCGCCTTAAATTATTGAATAATAAAAACGTGAATTTTCACATTGCTAACTAAGCGTATAACAACAGAGATAAAAATGTCCAAACCGGGAATCGAACCCGAATCCTCGGAATAGGATCTGGGTTTCATTGGAATAGGATTCCAATGATCCGGGTTTGATTCCCGGTTTGGACATTTTTCACTCTGTTGGTTATACGCTTAGTTAGCAATGTGAAAATTCTCGTATTTATTATTCAATAATTTCGGGTAAATTTCACTGCCGTAAATTAATTGAAAAAAAAAATTAAAAATTATACATATATGTGTTGCCCTATGATGGGTTTTGTGTTCGATTCATGTTTGCTTCAAGGTTGTGTGCTCATAATGACATCTTGTGTTGCGGTTGCAGCTTTACTCGCTTATGTGAGTGAGAGATGCCAACCTGGGTATCGTCCTCTTAGCTCAATGGTAGAGCATTGGAGGATTATTCCAATGATCCAGGATCGATTCTCGGCTTGGACATTCTTCACTCTATTAGTTATACGCTTAGTTAGCAATGTGATAATTCGCGTGTTTATTATCTATATTATAAAGGACAAACATGTCCGTGCGTAACGCTGACGTCATTTTGCGAATGGCCACACTGGACGATGAAATTTCGGTTTTGCGATTTTTGTTACTGCAATTTTTTTAATTTCTAAACATCGCACATTTTTAATTTTTACACCATTATGTCGGAAAAAAATCTACTTTCAAATGCAATTTGTTCGAAAACTTTATCGCAATTTAATCATTTATTATAACGATTTAGTTAAATTTCAAACATGATTTAAAAAAAAAAAAAATCTATATCGCTTGCAGACGATTACAAAATATAAATCCATTTTCACTTTAAACGATATAAAAAGTTCAACATTTGTTTCCAGCTAATATTCAATAACGAAATTAAAACTTTATTAAGCAATCAATAAAATAGTATAAATAAAACACAAATTTAACAGACATGTAATGGAAATAAGCGCTTAAAACCGTTGAAATTATCGGAATAATAATAAACAAACACTGCCGTAGATAGCGAAATTTTTAGCGCTATTAACTTCTGGCTCGAGACCAATACGAAATGACCACTTTTAATAAATTTAAAATTTTATTTGAATATATAATTGACATATTTCATATAAAAATGCTCTTTGGTGTTGTTAGATCGCAATCTAAAAAATATTAAATATAAAAAATCTATTAGAGTTTTTTATAAAAAAAAAAAAAGTAAATTGTTTTCAAACATATTCTCAATCCCGAGAAGCCCGTGTTGGATACCCTAGTCCATATAATGTTTCATTGGGTAAACACTTTTCATTTAAAATCTTTAGTTTATGCATATATTTATTTTAGCACATTCTGACATTGTTTTAAGGTTTCCTTACTTACAGAATAGTATCTTATATATAGTGCCCATTACGTTTGGGAAAGTATAGATATTTTACAAGTTTTACATTATTAAAAATACAATTTTTATATTTTACACAATGTTATGAATATAATCTTTAATTTTATCTTTAATTATCTTTAATCTTTTTTATCTTTAATTGATTTATTTAAGTAATCATGTCTTATCTAAAAAAATTATGTAACTCGACTATATGAAATTTACAACGCTTGGTAACATTAGATTGTTTTAAGTAACATTTCATCATTAGATAGCTCATATATCTGTTTTTCCACATAGGTTAGATCACATATCAGTATTTTACATATTGCTTTTAGAAATAGCAGATATTCACACTACACTTTAAAATTAATTGTATAATTTTTTGGGAAACTTTAAATTTAAATTAACTCCTTTTTGGAAAACTTCAGTTTACACAAAATTTCTTGATCTTAAAAAATCTACAGACTATTTTTATTATAATACTCATACAAACCTAACTTGTATTCTTATTTTATACTTTGACTCTACACAATTTAACAACTATTTTCACCAACAGACTAAGTTAAATATTCTATCTAAAAGAAAATAATTCAATCAACGAATGACTTTTTTCTCACCATTTAAAAAGTTATAGCTTAAACATACTAGTACTTACAACAGATATTAGCTAGGCAGTACATAAATCATTACAATCTTATAAAACACTAAAGAAAATTAATATGTATTGAAAATTTAATATTAGATAACAATATTCTGAAACTTAACATTGAATGAAAATACTAAACATTAATTAAAATAATTACGTATCGAAAAAAATTAAATTATGACATAACAATTTCATTAATTACGTAAAGATTTAACTATTGGACAAAAAAGGGTAGTAAAAAGAACTTCAACTATCATATAAAAATTTCAACTATTACAAAAAAAATGAACTATTAAATGAAAAATATGTTACACAAATTTCAAAGTTTTCAAAAAAATATATAAATTAGGATAAATAAAAATTCAAAATTTTTTGAAAAATTTAACGTTTGGATGAAAAAAAACACAAGTTAGTAAAAAAATTTAAATTTTCTAAAAAATCTATACATGTTAGTAAAAAAACCATCGCATAAAAATTCCAACTGTTACATAAAAACTTAATTATTGTACGAAAAAATATACATGTTAGCAAAAAATTTCAGCTTTCTGAAAATATACAAATTAACAAACTATTTTAAATTTTTTCTAAAAAATATTTAAATGTTAATAAAAAAATTTTAAATATTAAAAAAACACAAATTAACAAAAAAGTTTACAAAATTTGAAAAATATACAAGTTAACAAGAAAATTTTTAAAGTTTTCTAAAAATATTTACAAATTCACAAAAAAAAGTTTTAATAAAAACACAGGTGAATAAAAAAAATAAAAATTAGTAAAAAAAAAAAAGTTAAAGTTTTCTAAAAATATTTACAAAATAACAAAACAGTTTTAAAAATATTTATATTTTAACAAAAAAATTTCAAGGTTTTCTAAAAAAAAATACAAGTTAACAAAAAAGTTTTTAAAAAATTAACAGATGAATGAAAAAAATACAAATTAACAAAAAAATTATCAAAGTTTTCTAAAAATATACAACTTAGTAACTATTATTATTTAACTAGTATAATTTAACTATTGCATATAAAAGGGTAGTAAAAAGAATTTCAACTATCATATAAAAATTTCAACTATTACAAAGAAATTGAACAATTAAATGAAAAATTATTTTCACAAATTTCAAAGTTTTCTAAAAATATAAAGTAGTATAAAAAATTTCAAAATTTTGTGAAAGGATTTAACGACTAGATGAAAAAGAAAACACAAGTTAGTAAAAACATTTCAATTTCCTAAAAAATCTATAAAAGTTAGTAAAAAAACTATCGCATAAAAATTTCAGCTATTACATAAAGACTTAATTATTGTACGAAAAAATATACATGTTAGCAAAAAATTTCAGCTTTCTAAAAAATATACAAATTAAAAAACTATTTTAAGCTTTTTCTAAAAAATATTTAAATGCTGATAAAAAATTTCAAAGTATTAAAAAAAATTACAAATTAACAAAAAAGTATACAAAATTTGAAAGATGAACGAAAAAATATACAAGTTAATAAGAAATTTTTTAAAGTTTTCTGAAAATATTTGCAAATTCATAAAAAAAAGTTTAGTAAAAAAACAAGTTAATAAAAAAAATAGTAAAAAATATTAGTAAAAAAATAGTAAAAAAAAAAAATATTTAAAAAAATTTTAAGTTTGCTAAAAATATTTACAAAATAACAAAACAGTTTTAAAAATATTTACATTTTAACAAAAATAATTCAAAGTTTTCTAAAAAAAATTACAAGTTAACAAAAAAGTTTTTAAAAAATTAACAGATGAATGAAAAAAAAATACAAGTTAACAAAAAAATTATCAAAGTTTTCTAAAAATATACAACTTAGTAAAAAGTTTTCTTGAAATATTTACAAGTTAATAAAAAAGTTTTATAAAATTACAGATTCCTACAGGATAAAATTCGCGGAATACCGCAAATACCCTATGAATGACAGAAACTGTTATGGAAATATATATCGCTGCATAGAATGACTGAATAGCAATTGTAAGCTGATGTCTACAGAGTTTAAGTTTCTGTGTTAAGAATCAGTATTCATAAAATCTGCAATGACGTCTGCCAAAAAAGATCCCTAGAAAGAAAAATTTGAAGATAAATTAAGAACTTAAAAAATGTACTATAAGTTACATTTTTGTGGAATTTAAAACGAAACACGTCTGTTTGATATGAAAACAATCAACATCTGTGATAAAAGAATACATTAGTAAAAGACATTATAATACTAAATATAAAAAAATTTTGACTATTATACTGGACAAAATAAGCTAGATAAAGTAAGTGAATTGAAAAGAAAACTTAGTGGTGAACAAAATGTGTTTATGAAAGTTGCTTCAGAAAATCAACATCTTTTGTAACAACAATTTATTCAGTTGCTGACGGAGAAACCTTTTACGGTTCCCCAACAGTTGCAAACATAATAGCAAAAAAAAGGATAACCATATTCAGATTGGGAATTTGTTAAGGAATGTTTGGAATGCGTGATGGAAAAAATGTGTCCAGAAATAAAAAAAAATATCTGAAAAAAGTATGTTTGTATCGATAAACAATATGTAAGCGTGTGGATGAAATTGGAAAACTCATTGAGAATACTTTGAAAAATCGATCAGCAAAATTCAAGTTTTAATCTCTTGCACTGGATGAAAGCTCAGATGGGACCAACTCAACCCAAATAGCAATTTTTATCCATGGTTTTAATGAAGCTTTTAATGTAACAGAAGAATTAGCTGCACTATATTCCACTCAAAGGAGCTATGAAGTCGCGGGATATCTTGGACGCAGTTTAGTCAACATTAAATGATTTGCACTGAAGTTCTATAAGTTATCGGGTATTACAACCGATGGAGCACTAGCAAGATTGAAAAACACAAAAGCTTAGTGAAAATGAAGCGTCCAAAGGGGTCAATATATCGAAGCTTAATTTTCATTACATTATTCATCAACAGAATTTGTGTTCAAAATTATTCAAGATGGACCATCTTATTAAGGCGATCTTCAAAGTAGTGATTTTTATTTAATCGCAGGGTTTGAATCATTGTGAGTTTTAAGAATTTTTGAAATCCTCAGATTCAGAGTACACTGGCACATAACAAATTGTTCGGAAATAAGCTGGCTAAACCGTACTCAAATGTTGAAAAGAGTGTACGATTTGAAACATGAAACTAAATTAGTCTTTGTGATTTTGCATTTCTTGTCGACTTTCCATCTAAATGAAGTGAATAAGCATCTACAAAGGAGGGATCAATTGGATAAATAAAATGTAGGAGTATTTATCTGCATTCGAAAAGAAACTTGGACTTTCAGAACAGCAACTGTGTGCAAATGAACTTATCAATTTCCCTACATTGTCTGCTCAATCGGAAATTAATGATTTGGGCAGGAACTCTATTTTGATTTCGGATTTGAAACTCGAATTTGTATATAGATTGGAAGACTTCAAGAGTCTTCGCTCACATACTTTTCCTTATTTTCACCGCCATTTTCAACTGATATCATTTCCTAAACAAAATATTTACAGATGGAAAGTTATGGATTACAATGTGATTTAGAATTGAAAGAAAAGTTTCAACATGTTGCATTGGTGAAATTTTACGAAATTTATATGGTCAAAATACTTTTATGTTAGCCGAGCGCAAATCCCACCAATATTTTTTTTTCTTTCTGGGTGATAACAGCGTTTATTTTTTGTGTATTCAAATTAGAAACAATGCTTTGATGATGAAATAAAACAATATGAAAACAGAAATTGAAAGTTGCTAACCAGCATAAACACTTTATTAAAAGATTTTTAAAATGAGATGTAGAAGATTAAAATCACGAATTAAAAAATAAAAAAATACACTCAACATTTTGATTTACCTTTTAAATCATTTTCAGGGGGTTAATTTTCTTAGATATATACAGGCAATAATCGCTCACGTAAAATTATAGATGTTATTTTCTAACAGAAAATAACGTGAGCGATTGTTGCCGCATATATCTAATAAAATTAACCCCTGAAGATTAGTTTAAAAATTTTGTGATTTTAATTCGGGATTTTAATAGGTTATATCTTTTTTTTTTTACTTTTAATAAAGTGTGTGTATGTATATTAAAATCATAAAAATTACAGACATTATATTACAATTACATAAAACATTAAAAACATATTATAATTGGACGTTTCGGATTTATATGAAAATCCCTCATCAACAAACATTTTTCTTAACGTAAGTCACAGTTCAAAAATATCAGCACATAGAAAATGCAACGTATCAAAATGTCGAGGCCAAAGTTACAGTTATAATAACACGGAGTATTCATTTGGGATTGCACCTGCTTCATTAAAAGGTAAATCTGTAATTTTCGTATACCATGCTTCTAAGAAAGTACGAGTTCTGTAGTCGCTGCACCTCGATCTGATTACAAAAGATTTAGCAAAATCTGAAAAATGGTCAGTTTTTATTGCAACATTTACGTTGCATTATCTATGTGTTGATATTTTTGAACTGTGACTTATGTTAAGAAAAATGTTTGTTGATGAGGGATTTTCATGTAAATCCGAAACGTCCAATTTTAATAGGTTTTTAATGTTTTATGTAATTGTAATATAATGTCTGTAATTTTAATGATTTTAATATAAATATAAGTATGTTCAGACGTAATATTTTTGTTTACTTCATGGTTAGCAACTTACAATTTCTGTTTTCATATTAAATTATACAAAGTAAAGTTCTTTTTAAGTATGAAATAAAACATTTTGGTAAATGCTATTTCTTTTTATTAGTCGTTTTTTGTATTTTAAATGAAATGAGGGTATCTCATTCTAATAATTTAAGATATATTTTAAATGTGTGCAATATATGTATTTTACATATGTGAATTTTAAATTAAATGAGTCATTTATATTTTAAATGAAAAGAAATAATATGAATAATATGAATGATGGCGATGTATCACCTGCGACCAGCTAATATAAAAGTTCCGCAGTACATGTGCATATTATTTGGTAACACATATGTGTGCAAATAACTTTTTAGCAGGATGAAGGATATTAAATCCCAATTGCGATTTAAAATTACAGATGAACATCTACAAAAAATCCTTGAGTGTCACAACGACATCAGTGAAAATCAAAGGCGGCCCCTGACTGCCTTTATTTGGGGCACTAAATGCATATCTGCTAAATTTATTCTTTTCTTACCACTATTTTTCAAAAGGCATGTTTGCTTTATTTATCGGAAGTTGAACAGTGGCTAAACAGTTGATGTCGGTTAAGGGGCTTCCGAGTTGCAGACAACTTTACGCCCAGTCTATTAGTGACTAGTGTGTTTTGTAATAAATTGAGCCGCTGGGAAAAGTTAAGATATATTATTAACTACAAGATAAAAGAACAATTACAATGAAAAGGATAGATGTAAAGTTAAGAAAAGAGATGATAACAAATTTGGAATAAAAAGTAAAGCGAAGGATATTAAGGAAGAAAGTGAAATGGTATAGCTGTAGTTATAACTAACTACTAGTAAGGAAGTTGAAAAAGTAAAAAATAGGGTTCGGAACATGTTCGTGAAACAGCACATAAATGCTAGGTGGTGAAAAGGCGGGCAAAGCATAAAAAAAAGGCACTCAAAAGAGCCATACATTTTTTTTAACAAAGTTCTATTATTAAACAAACAATAAATTTCCCTTAAAAAATAATGGTATGAAAGGAATAAATCTTTCATCTATGTATTTAGCGTCCTAAAACTAGTCAGTCAGATGCCGCCACTGGTGGAAATAGATTTGAGTAAATTTTATTCATTAATAAATTATTTTTTCCTTTATTTTGTCTTTGTTGAATGCTATGAGGTAAGTCAAATTTTTTGAATACAAATATTTTTTCACAATTTTATAATAGTATAAATAGCAGCGCCACAGCAACTCTATTTGTCACATGGTGTGAATAATTTTGGATTTTTTTCTACCGATCAACGTGTTGGTAGTGATTATTGATCAATGAAATGCCTGTCCGCTTGGCACCTTGTGCACTATCTACCTACACATTGTTTTTGCGGCATTAGGAAGTAGTCAGTTAGAAGAGTTCAACACTATATCGACTATTCTTGATTTTTATTACTTCAATGAGGCTTTCCATATTATACAAGTGTTCTTCCTAGAACCATTTCTCTGGGTGAGTCGTCCAGTAATCTCAAATGAACGCCCGGCTTGAATTTTACAATATATGTATTTAAAGTCTAGAACATATATGTACTTAAAGTCTATTAGATATATATGTGTCCGTATTTGCACCGGATGCTTCTTTTTATCCACCAGTTTCGAAAAACTTTCGGAATGTGCTAAAATAAATAAAATAATATCTGCGGCCCGGCAAACATTTTTGCTTTTAACATTTGTCCCGCTGGAAGAAAAGCTTGGCCACACCTGGTCTAAAGGATTTAGATGCAAAGTGGCCATAATAAACTTTGAACAATTGACAGGGCGTTGATTGTTGACCTGTGTTGATTTAACTCGGTACTAAGGTGAAGAATCTTAATTAAATATCCAATTCTTTTTGGGATACAATCTGTCATGCATGTGGCAACAAATGTGTAGACAATATGTCCTTTTTTTCAGGGACATCTATGCTGTACAGACGTGGCTTCCTCGTCTGAGCAATACCTCCTAGGCAGTTAAACAATACATCCTGTTTGTAATATTTCTCATTATTTTTTACCCTTTTATCGATGAATTTCAGAGGCAATTTTCCATTCTTTGACACTGCAGCCAAAACCATAATAGAATTTTTGTTCAGAAAGCGTTTAACACTTCAAAGGTTTTCAGGTATATCCTCTAAGTCTGCTAAAAATACGATGACATTTTTAGCATTATAACATTGTTTAGTTCAAAATAGCTTCTCATCACAAAATATTATTTGGTCAACACTTTTGCTACCATTCCGCTTCAGAAATTTCTTGTATCTTTGTAACTTTTTTATTATTTGTACGGCAGTCAAACCTTGAACTTTTCTTTTATTATAAAGAAGGAAATTTATGTCTTTGTTTATGATACCTTGCATAGTTCTACGACTCGCGTTCTCTTCTGAAACCACTTTATTTGCAGAATGCTGTAGATTTCTTCGTATCGTTTCCCGATTTCTTTTGATTAGCTCTTTTATACGAAAAGAGAATAGACGACCAGACCTAGGTCGGTCTTTACAGCTATTAGTATTCAATAATCGGTTTAGAGTTCTATGTATAAATGTCCTATTAAAACCAAGGCATTTAAATTGCTTAAAGATTTTACTTGCAGAAAATGCACAATCAAAGAGTTGTTTAACAAATCATCCGTTTGACCCACATCTTTAAAATAATTCTAAATTTTTGCTTTATACAAAAATCATCTGCACCAATAGAAAATTGCCAATCACAGAAATCGAGAAAAATTGTTTTACCAAACGAATAAAATTATTTCATATTTTTTTAAGTGTAACGGTATTTTATAGACACTTTGTAGTTTTGTTTACGTTAATATAAACATATAGCTTAAATTAACTAGATATTTATACCGCATAACCCCCTAATTCACATACATATTTATTTTATCGTTCCGCATTTCGTTTTATATAGTTCGTTATAAGCTTTTCGTTAAATTTTATCTATACTAATCACTACATTTAGGAAACCATCCATAGATATGTTTCTAGTTTTTACATACTAAGATTAAGGTTTTACATATACTGTCCATTATTTATACTAGATTTATTTACACTATTACGGATATAAATATAACACTTAATTAACTGCATGCTTTTATCTAAAAACCCTAATTTTTGTATATATTTAGTCAGACGTTTAAAAATTTAAAACACTTGATAATAAAAATTAACGAACTTTTAAACAGCAGATAATTCACGCATTTGTTTTTCAACATAGGTTGTGGCAGAGTACCTAGCTACTCTTTTATAAGGATATTTTAGTGGACAAGTGAATTTTTAGATTTTGCATGCGATCGTGGTGTCATGAATCCTAACATTTGTGCGTGAATAAGCGCTATATTCTATCATTTCTTTATTTCGCAAAGTACATGTGTAACTTCGGGAGTCTCGTTTTCACGGTTATTTTTGAAATGTAATGTTAATTAAATAATTTTTGTTGCGTATCAGTTATAGTGCGGTAGTAGATGGATTCAGTGAATTTAGGACGCATCTCTTCCTCGGGTTACTTGGTTCTCTTGTGCAGTTCGAGCCACGTGTTAACTGCAAGTGAAGTTTCCATCTAGCAGTTTTGATTGGTATGAAGTTGAGCTTTCTATTTTGGATAAAGAACAACATAGGACTCGGCGGGATTCCATTTATTGTTATATTATTTGCTAAAGTAAAAAGCTAAAGTTAAAGTTAAAAAGCTTTGGGAAAGAATACCCTCCTCTCAGTCTTTTTTAAAACGAGATTATTTCTGATCGACTGCATTAAATTCACCCGCTCCACTGCTGATTCCCTGCTTACTGTTATAAATAAATTGTTGCGTTTTTAGTAAAATATGTGCCATGTCCTCCTTTTAAGTTGGGACCCGAAAGGCATATATCAAATGGCGCCGAAACAGTTTATGAATCCAGGCCGTTGAATATTTTTCTTGAATTAATTTTAGTGATATCACAAATGGCGCCCGAACTGATTTCGAATCCAGGCCGATTTATATTGTTTAGGCGCAGGGGTTCCCAAACTTTTAGACCAACGTACCACTAAATCGATGTTCATACTTTCACGTACCATTAGGTAACAACGTAAATTTAATATAGAAAAACCTGTAAAAAGTAAAACCTGTCTAAAACGAAATATACTCCTGTCTTTTGTGTTTTCATCTTAGCAGGGTTTTTTGTATTTAAAAATGAATGATAATATTACTAAATTGGTACTTAGACTGACTTTTTTTATAATAACATTCAAGGAAAAAGTATTAATCACCATTCATTTTTAATATTGCATACAATTTCAAAAAACAATGTTTTGGTATCGGAAAAAAGCTACAATACTTAATGACATATTGGCGCACACTAATTCATATAATATTGTAGGCTGATTGCACTAATTTACTTCTATCGCTAATGAAAAGAGTGAGGTTATTTTATCAAGCACATCTTCCTCATGTTTCGCTCTATATTAGGTAGCGATGTTTAATTTATTCCTGTGTGTGTTTTTCATATAAAGAAGGGGGGAAAGGCGCATTCACAGAGATATGTTGTGCTAAACACAAGAAGACTTTGTCGATATCAGACAGTATTCTGATATTCTCGCCAACAAAAATTCTGTTACATTCATCCTTTTGAATGTGAACTCCAGTAATCCATCTCAGGAGAGCTGAATAAGTTCACTTCTTTCCTTCGTTCCTCTCTCGTGAGATACTGTGGTAGGGTGTCTCAAATGCGAAACAAATTTCTTATCCAAAGCTTAGTTAGCGCATTTAACATAGGCTCAATACAACTGTATTAATAATCTGCATATCTTTAAATGCGACAATAATGTCACACAGTAGCCTAACACTAGCAAGTTTTTTCATACATTTATGTATATACCACCTTAATACGTATGTACGAAGCTTTAGCTCAAATCTGCACTTCATGTGACCACTATTTTTGTTTTATTTTAGGTCACCATTTTAAATAACCTTATTCTCTTAAAAACTGATTTCCGTGAAATAGAAAGAAATTATAACACATTCTTCACTCGTACAAACGAAGAAAAATATTTCAATCAATAGGATGAATTAATTTATCAATTATGTTTGAAATGAAACTTTTATTTTAATACCTCCCAGAAGCTCTTTCAATACAAAGAGAACAATGGGTTATAAATTACACTTGGAATTTTATTTTGTTTTAACTCCTCCTACTCACACAAGTTCCTCTTACTTCCAAGCATCCAGACTTTTCCTTCAGAAAATTCAATTTATAAAACATATGTAAAAAACAGTTCTTCCGCTAATTAAAAATACTCCATTCATTAATTTTAAAATTATTATTAAAAAAATTATTAAAAAATTCAATTTTTATCCATATAAATCTAATATGTTTTTAATAATGGAAAACTAATTGTATCATAAGCGGTGTCTGCGAATTTCAGCAAGTCTGCCATAACAAAGAAATAGAAAAAGCGTTTACAGATCCTAAATCGCATTTGAAAAACTTTTGAAAATTTCCAAGTTAATAAAAACAAGCCCGTTTTGATACCATAATAATATACTGCATTCTGTATTTTATTTCACGTACCAATATAGGACTTCTGCATACCAGTATCAAGAGCTTCGCCCACTAGTACTGGTACGTGTACCATAGTTTGGTTACTCCTGGTATAGAGAAATTATCATGGTATGGTAGCATAAATGGCGACCGAATTTTTCTCGAAGCCTCTAACCTATTATGTATTGCCAGTTTAAAAGTAAAATTGGAGAAAAGTATATTTTTAAGGCGAGAAATAAAGTAGCTAAGTGTCAAAATTACTCAGGACGGAATCGAAACTTATTCAGAGAAATCCTAAGCTATTACTTCCATGCCCGCCCCCCCCCCCTCCCCCCGCCCGCCTTAAAACTTGTAAGCAAGTCGTGACCTTCTTAGGGATGGTTATACGATTTTCAAATTTTATTCCTCAATGCATTTTAAAAGGATCTCCATCCCGAAGGAGTCATATGCGATATTTACCTTTCCCCATACACACGCAAGAGATGGGCCTAACTTAACAAACAATTACCAACAATATAAAAATAAAATCATATTAGTATAGATTTCATAACAAATATATTTTCTCTTGTATGTGTATGCTGCGTAAAAAGTAGATTAATTTACAGCGTGTAGGCTCTCATAGAAACACCTGCATTTAAAGCACGTGGCAATCGTTTAAAAAGAATCGCCTAAGCGTCATCTTTCGCTTCAGTATTTGTGTAATCAGCAATGAAGTCCAGGTGACCACAACATGCTCTTTACAACTTCATATGTAGAAATACACATTCCTTCACGAATAAGTCGTAGCCTATTTTTTATTATATTTACGCAGGTGTTATTTGCGAGCCTTCAAACTTGAGAAATGTCATGAGGTCGTTAATGTTAAGAAATTCATATCTAAATTTCTGACGCAGGGTAATAAAACGTAGATTTATAGTCAAATCTGCTTAAGCAATACAGTTATCTCTGGGTTAACCTTTAACGACACAGACGGTTTGCGGTAACATAAAGACACAGGCGGCGCACTGTATGCCCCAAATATTTTAAAGCTTAAATAATTTTTTTTTTAATAATGTTTTATGCAATGTACGTTAGCAGTATAAAAGCAATAAACATCAAATTGTTAAAAAGGACTAATTTAATTTAAACTAATATAACTTGAACGGTTTGTAGCAACATAAAGACTTGGAGCCCATACTCCATGCGCCAACAACTGTTATAGCCTATATAGGATAAAAAGTACCAACAGTCGCCCTCCCCCCCCCCCCCCAGTAGTCGGCCACATTGAAATAAAATACCTTACAAATAGTTGTTTGTTTTTTTGTTCTGAATGAAATATTACAATTTCGCTATATTCAGGCATCTTTCATAAGTCATAAGCCATCATCAAAGAATTCTGGGTATTTTTATTGAATTAGTAATCGGTCATTTTTTCAAGATTAAGGTCAGATAACCATTTTTTTTTTTTTTTTTTTTTTTTTAACTGATGACACATTTTTTTTTAAAAGGTAAGTATTAATTTATTTTTTATTATTTTCTAAAATTATAAGACTCTGGTATTAGCTGGATAAATAAACTAATGTTTTCGAGTATAATAAAGTAAATAAATTTTATTAGTCTTAATTAATTTTGATGGGGCCGACCATTGGGTATTATATTTTGCTTACATGTTCAGTAGTCGGCCACCAAGAGCTGACTACTGAATGAATAGCTTATTTTACTTTTTTTATTTATTTTTGATAATTTGGTAGATATAGCTTTATCTCTACTTCTATACTAATACTATAAAAAAGAAGTGTTTTTTACGTGTTTGTTTGTTTATATGTTTTTAGGGGAAACTACTGGAACTGCCGAACCAATTTCAAAAGTAATGGTGGCAAAATGAGTGTGACAGTCTCTGCTCCGACATTGACTATATTTTATGTCAGAGTCACTTTTCCCCCCAGTGGGTGGAGGAGCAAAAAACATTCTAAACTTGCCCTTTTTGTGATATTGAAAGATCTAGTAACTTGAAATTTGGCATTGTGGTTGTTTTATAGAAAATTCGAAATTTTGAAAGTGTGAAATGAGTGGAAAACGTTCTAAATTACAATTTATGTGAAATTGTTAGGAATATAAACTTGAAATTTAACATGTCTGTTACTTTTAAGACGTACATGTCCAATCAGAACAATTTAAAAAAAACGAAATTTTAAAAAATGAAAAGAGCGGAGAACATTCTAAAAACGTTATAAATTACGATGTATATGGAATTACTAGGGATAGAAACTTAGTATAGAAAATTTTACTATAGAAAATTTGCCATGACTGTCACTTTTAAGATGTAAACGCTCGTACAAAACAGTTTCTTAAAAAACGAAATTTAAAAGAGTACAGGATGAAACAAACGTTCTAAAATTACAAATTCTCTGATATTGCTGTGGCTGGAAACTTAAAGTTTTGCATGGTGGTTACTTTTAAGATGTAAATGCTCCCTTAGAAAGGTTTCTAAAAAAATGGGAAATTTAAACTTGCTGAAATGAGAGGAAAAAGTTCTAAATTACGGTTTTGTTTTAAATTTTATAATAGAAGCTTGAAATTAGGTTAATATTTTTAAGACATATGTGGTCACACTCGAACAGTTTCTAGAAAATTCGAAATTTAAACGAAAATAAAATGTTTTAAAATCGTAAATTCTGTGATAATGTTGTGTCTAGAAATTTCAAATTTTGCATGGCGGTTTTCTTTTTTAGATGTAAATTCTTGCTAAGAATGGTTCCTAAAGAATTCGAAATTTAAGAAGTTGAAATGGTCAGAAAGTATTGTTTATGATTCTAAATTATCATTTATTTAGAATTAATAGAGATAGAAACTTAATATTCGAAACCGAGGTTACTCAAAGTCGTAAATGCTCGCACAGAATAAGTTCAAAAAATCAAAATTTAAAATGATGAAATGAAAATACCAACTAAATTTAATGTGGTTAATAAAATTACAAGAAACTCAACTTGAATGCCTTATCACTTAAATATGTCTAGCCACAATATGTGTCACTGTTCTCTGTTCATCCCGTAGTACAGAGAAATTGTACAAAGAGAACATGTATATAAAGAAATCCAGTAGTTTTATGTTAGTTATATTTCGAATTTTAATTGAAAGAACATTCCGATGGTGTAAAAATTAAAATTATACTTTTTAGAAGTTAATAAATTTGCTATAAAAGTAAAATTGATTGCTCAAGTTGTTTCCACCGTTGCTATGACGTCAGTGTTACTAACACATATGTTTTTGCTTTATAATATAAATTCAAGAAACCGGTGTTTTTTTAAATATTATTATACTCAAAGTGGTATCCATTAACTTGAAAACGCAATTTTCTAAATTTAGCTGACTGATTATATTACGTACTAAATTAGTTTTTAAATTGTTACATTCGCATAAATATAAAAATTTAAAAACAAGTGCATTGAAATCTTTTCTGCATTTACAAAAGTAATTACATGTGCATATAATGATCTAATACATATATAATGATATGTTAATTTATTTGCCTTGTGTAATCGATTACATGTTCAGTTTTGATTAACTGGAATACTTAGTAGAAAATAAGCTGTTAAAAAAAAGTTATATATAAACCTTTTAAAAACTAAAGTTCTCAGGAAAACATTGTATATATATTATATATAGTCTGCTTGTGACAGTGAAAAGTTATTGTATTAAAATTAACATGGATAAATTTCGCTTTTCATTATAATAGACAAATATCATGTCTCTGTATCATTCACATAAATATAAAAGTAACAATTTAAAAACAACAAGCACATTTAAAAATTTATCCAGGATAGGAAAAAAAGAATAAAAACGCGATCCCATTTGCATGTAATAGTTGTGAAAGAGCAAAGAGCCATTAACTTCTGTAATCGATTTCATAATGAACATTGTCGATTTTATAATGACCAGAAACTGATTCATTCGATGGTCTTTTAATTTAAAATGGGAGAAACAATCTTATAAAATTAGTTTGGGGAAAAAAACTAAATGTTTTTACATATATTTTTTAGATAAAAAAAAAATACCGATCACATTTGCATGTAATGATATAAAGAAATTATATTCTATAATCGATTTCATGTTGAACATCATGGTAGTTTACCTGATTTTTCGGTAAAAGGTAAAACAATAAAAATAACAAAGGTAAACAATACATAAACCCGTTTAAAAATTAAAGGATTTAGAAAACCATTTTAATCTTTTCTTTGTAGAGCATTGGAATATAAATAATATTAATAATTAAGGATTTTAAATTTAAATATTCTAATTATTATAAGTTATATGCTAGATTAATGGGAGTTGTTATGTTTTCTCCAAGAGTTTTGCAAGAGTTTTTTTTTTTTTCTTTTTAAATAATATAATAGACAAACACCCTTTCTGCGCAACTAAAATTGCAACACTGTATTCCCATAAATCTAACAATTTTAACACAAAAAATGTATTTAAATATTTTTCCAGTTAAAGAAAAGTGATTACATTGGAAACATTTCGATTACATTGGAAACATGACAAATATAACTTACAAAGGACACATTGTTGAAAGATTGGTGAAACATTGTTGAAAGTGAACTTTGTTCAAAACTTACGGCTGTTCTCAAATCCAGAGAGGCTACTTCTTGAAACATTCCTGAGTTCATTTTTATTCTGTAATGCATCAAATAGGCAGATATTCTTGTTCAGAAACTATGAAATGGAATAACGTTTTCCATTTTGCGTTAAAGGCAGGAGTTTTTTCAGAAAATTCAGTGAAAGTAGGCATTTTGAACCGTATTTTTAGATGCGGAAGCGCGATAAATAACGTCGAGAGACAAAAATGGCTTATAACTGAAGATACAATGCATTTACCGAAAAATGAAAACTCTATTCCATTCCATAACACTTCAATACTCACGCCTGCTTGCTTCATGCTTTTAAGTTTCAAGAATCCATAAATGTGCCAAAGAGTTTTGCATTGTTTTGAGTGAGAAAAATATTTTTCTGTTCCAGAACCATTTTAAACATTATCGAAACAAAAGCCAGATCAATCATTCTTAATATCGGTAACGATAAAATACACTATATCCGCAAAAAAAATTGAAAGATCAAGTTCATACTTCAAATTTTTAGAGAATATAATTTATTTTATCATTAATGACCTTGAGAATGTCTGCGGTTGTATATACAAAACTAGTTGGTATGTTTATTAAAGGCTTTATGATGTTTAATGTAATCACTTTTCACATATATTTTTTTATTTTAAGTTACTTAAAAAATCCTACCTTTACTTTTTTTAAAAATATCCTCATTGTTCTAGAAAAATGAACGCATATTTCTTGATATCGGAACGCTATTATCAACCAAACTAGTCGTTGGAGCCACCGTAATACTTACCCATCATGGATATACATAATATAAAATATGAAAATAAAACATGTGTAAACTATTGATAAAATGCATTGCAATTCGAATAAAATCGTAGCTTAGATGACGTCATAAACTTTAAATGCTCTATTACTGAATTGCGTAAAGGAAACATCCTTATAACTCTAAAAATAATAACCCTATTATCTAACAATTTACTGCGACGGATTAAGTGTCTCTTTAGTAATTAAAATATATCTCTGAATTGAAATTTGAATGAAATACAAGGTCATGAAAAATCGAAGCGTGTGGAAAATGTGATTACAAATATCTCGGCAACTCATTATCCGATCGACTTCATTCTTTATGCAAAATTTATTCTATGCAAAACTTATTTATTTATTTTTAATTGTCTTTTATATTTACTCCTTAAAAAAAACAATTTCGAAAATTTTTATATACCTTTTATCAGAAAGAATATTTCGACAGTCCGAAAAAAATAGATCCGGATAATCGAGGTAACTGAAATTCAATAAGCTTCTTCCCATTATTACATACTACGTACATACCAAATTTCAAGTTTCTATCTCAATTTGTTCGGGAGATAGAGCGTTTACAGACACACAGACAGGCGGACGGCAATTTTTTTTTTCTAAAAATATGTTTTTCGGAGTCTTCAGTGTCTGAAACGTGTAAAGCCGTCCAATTTTCTTTTTCGATTTTCAAAACGATTACAAGACTTACCCTATACTACGTATCATGGGTGAGTAATAAGCTTGCTTCGGATTAAGTGTGATGAAAATGGTCACCTTCTGCGTCAAAAAACACTGAGGCAAACGCTCCCTATTTCGGAATGTGGCTGACGATCTTACACTGCTTTTGTGCACTTTCAGGGATATCATCGTATTTTACAACGCAAATGAAGATAAATCTATCGATATCTTCATCATTTTTATAGTTACCGATCCTATGTATTAAACGCCTCAGCCCACCCTGTTTTGATGGGGCGAATATTTCTTTTAAAAATTTCCGGCTGGTCCTTCGTATTCAGGGTTCTAAGAAACTCCTCCGTAGTCAGAGTTCTAAGAAACTCTTTTGCAGTCGGAGTTCACACTAACGCATGCTGTGACGAAGTGTTTTTTTTTTTTTTTAGAGTTTCGTTTATCTCACGAAACCCTATTCGTCCCTCTACATTGTCTGTCCATCACAGAGCCGGTTCTCAGAAACGATATAAATTACAGACATGAAATTTTGTGTACTTATAGCTAAATACCTACTATAAAGCTCAAAATCTTAAACTTTAAAAAAAAAATCGTATTATTTTAATATAGAGAGATAAAAAACTAACAATCTAACAGCCTTTTCCTATTAAATTTAAACTTTTTTCGTTATAGCAGTTGCCAACAATTAAAAATCCACAATAAAATTCTTTCTGCAAAAATTAATTTTCTATTGAAAGATTTCCACTTGAAATTTGAAATTAAAATAAAAAATTTCACCAATTGAAAAAAAGATTAATATGGCGTCCTATTGGCAATAAAACGGAAATTTTCAAACATTTCTCAATAATACAAGGAGTATGAGTATGTGTAAATACAGACGTAAATACGCCATTAGAGAATTAAAAAGAAAATTAATCTGATGTCATAATGGAAGTTTAACGGACTTTTTCAAATGTTTGAGAATATTGCACAGAGAGTATCAGTATGAGTAATAGAGAAAGCAAGTAGATAGGGCGTCAGCAAGTAATTATAACGTGACATGCGTTTGAGGAACGTACTGAATCATGATAAAAACCCGATTATGGAATTATTGGCATATTTTAACATTTTGAAGGTCTTTATACAACACGTTTAATTTTTTAATTGATTTTTTTCTTTTATCGCATTTAGTTCACATGACGGATATTATTATGACATAGTATAATAGCGGGCTTCGCCCGCTATCGGAGCGGTTCAGATTTTCAAAAAAACGAGAAAAATAGACCGGTAAATTTTTACTTTATAAAAAAACATGACTTTTTTTTTTTTTTTTTTTTTTTTTTTTTTTATAAGGAAATTTATTTTGATTTATTAAAGAAAGGATAAAGGGTTTTGAAAGGAATATTAAACAAAACCCTTTGTGTGATCTTCGACCACACTTACACACTTGTTTTTATTATTATTTATTTATGTTTGGCAGACAATTGACAAAGCGGTTTTCAGTGTTTATCGGGTCTGTTCACAATTATCAATCACGGCAATTTTTGTTAACGTTATTCAAAGTGTTAATTTTATACATTTGTAATTCAATAATCTCAAATTTTAATTTTGTTCAAACAAAAATGGATCCCTTTTTTAATGAGGTTGGTGCAGAAGCCTATATATATATATATATTTACATGTGGACGTTTATTCAATCAAGCACTGATAACTGCCAAAGTTATACTTGGGCGTAGGTAATCCCAACGTTTCCCATTCCTCAAATGCCTACACAAGCGGAATGTATGAAGGATTTGGCGGGACAGAGCCTATTCTTGACTTTACAAGACGAAAATGTCGCAGATTTAAAAAAAAAATTTAATTATACAAAGGTATCAAAACCTAATTAATGATTTATTTTTAAGTGGGTAAGTGTGATCGAAAATCACCCGAAGGGTTTCGTTTAATATTCCTTTCAAATCACTTTATCCATTAATTAATAAATGCAAATCATTAATTTATAAGTATCCTTATCATTTATCAATACACTTTATCAATAAGAACATAGATGGCAGCACCATTAAATTTAATAATAAAACGATACCAAGAGGATGCTATTTTTCAAAATAAATTACAATTTCCTAAATAACTGACTTTCAGACAGTTGTACCATCATATGTTTTTATATCTGAAAAGCATATTTAATTACAGGATTTAATTTTAGCTTAAAAAAAAAAACCCTTATAATGGCAAAAAAAAAAAAAAAAAAAAAAAAGTTTTTTTAATTAAAACCATCAGACAATAAAATGTAAAAATCGAAAATTTTACCTTCCGTTGTCAATAATAGAACCCGGAACCTTTCGGTTAGAAGAGAAATGTGCTACCACTGAACCATCTAGCCTATGCGAAATTAAGGTTCTGTTTTAAGATCTACGAAAATCTCAGAAATGGTCGGATCTCATTAAATTAATTCATTTAATTAAAATAATATGACTTTTTTCAAAATTTTATGATTTGTTGTGTGACAGGAGGTATTCAGCTATAAATATCCAAAATGTCGTCTCTAACTTATACATTTTCTGAGTACGAACTCTTTGACAGACAGACAGAGGAGTGAAACGAATAGGGTTTCGTCAGATGAACGAAGCCGTAATAAATAAAAATAAGCTCAGAATATTGCTCACAGACGAAAACAAATTACAACACTATAAAAAGTACATAAGGAATTTTTTTTTCATCACTTACTCATTTTTAAGGTTTCGTTCATCTCACGAAACCCTATTACTTCCGCTTCGTTGTCTGTTCGTCACAGAGCCGGTTCTCAGAAACTGTATAACTAACTTACAGGCATAAAATTTTGTGTATATATAGCTGAATACCTACTATAAAGCTAAAAATCATAAAATTTGAAAAGATCATTTTAATATAGCATAAAAAACCAAAATTCTAACAGCCTTTTCCTATTAAATTTAAACATTTTTCGTTATAGCAGTTGCCAACAATTAAAAAATTCACAATAAAATTCTTTCTACAATAATTAATTTTCGATTGAAAGATTTCCATGTGAACAATGAAAATGAAATAAAAAGTTTCACCAATTGAAAAAAAGACTAATATGACGTCATGCTGATAACAAAAAGGAAATTTTCAAACATTTCTCAATAATACAAGGAGTATGAGTATGTGTAAATACAGAAAGCAGCTTAATATGACGTCATTAGAGAAATAAAAAGAAAATTAATCTGACGTCCTATTGTAAGTTTAACGGATTTTTTAAATGTTTGAGAATAATACAAATGGAGCATCAATATGAGTAATAGAGAATAGTAAATATATGAGTTTGAGGAACGTATTGAATCATGATAAAAACCAAATTATGGAAATATTGGCAAATTTTAACATTTTAAAGGTCTCTATACAACATGTTTAATTTTGAAAATGATTTTTTTTAATATCGCATTTAATCCACATGACAGATTTTATTATGACAGATCATAATAGCGGGCTTCACTCGCAATCGGACCGGTTCAGATTTTCGAAAAAACGAGAAAAATAGACCTGAATTTTTTTACTTTATAAAAAATATGATTTTTTTTTAATGAAATTTATTTGAATTTATTAAAGAAAGGATAAAGTGTTTTGAAAGGAATATGAAACGAAACCCTCTGTGCGATCTTCAATCACACTTACCCACTTGTTTTTATTATTATTTATTTATGTTTGGCAGACAATTGACAAAGCGGTTTTCTGTGTTTATCGAGCCCGTTCACAATTGCCAGTCACGGTAATTTTTGTTAACGTTATTCAAAGTGTTAATTTTATACATTTTTAATACTTAATCTCAAATTTTAGTTTTATTTAAACAAAAATTAATCTTTTTTTTAATGAGGTTGGTGCAGAAGCATATTTTTTTACGTGTAGACGTTCATTCAATCATGCACCGCTAACTGCCAAAGTTGGACCTGGACGTAGGTAATACCAACGTTTCTCATTCCTCAAATGCCTACACAAGTGGAATGTATGAAGGATTTGGCGGGACACAGTCGATTCTTGACTTTTCAAAACGAAAATTTTGAAGATTTTAAAAAATTTTAAAACTAATACAAAGGTATCAAAACCCAAATAATGATTTTTTTTAAAGTGGGTAAGTGTGATCGTATATCACACGAAGGGTTTCGCTTAATATTCCTTTCAAAATACTTTATCCTTTAATTAATAAATCCAAATCATTAATTTATAAATATCCTTATATTTCATGACTTCACTTTATCAATAAGAACATAGATCATTATACACATCATAGCACATCATTAAATTTAATAATAAAATGATAACAAGAGGAAGCTATTTTTTAAATCAAATTACAAATCTCCAATAATAGATTTTCAGACAATTGTAACAGCATATGTTTGTATATTTGAAAAACATATTTAATTACATGATTTAATTTTAGCTTAAAAAAACGAAACCCTTAAAATGGCAAAAAATACGACAGCTCTTTTAATGAAATCCATCGGACAAAGAAATGTAAAAATCGAAAATTTCACCATCCGTCGTCAAGACTGGAACCCGGAACCTTTCGGTTAGAAGGAAAATGTGCTACCACTGAACCATCTAGCCCAGCCGTACTCAACCTTTTTTTCTCGCGGGCCGCAAACGTATATTTGCGACGTTAGGCGGGCCGCAACGTACATTTGTATAATAAGGTAAAGATTATATAGATTTCTATAGCAATTGCCGCGAAGATTGTTGTTTTGAAATAGTGGTATAAAACTTTTTGCTGCCAATTTTTTCTGCGATAAATATTTCACCCTAATAAACCTTCTCAGCTATATGATAAATATAAAACGTAACAATAATATATATATATATATATATATATATATATATATATATATATATTCAAGGGATTTTTTCTAATAAATCTATTATTTTCTTAATGCAAAAACTTTTTTTTTTTAATGTAGAAATATATAGTGCAAATTAAAATAATTTGGAGTAATGTTTGTTTAGTGTTCAGGATTAAGAAATGTATACACTAGTGTAGCACAAGTAAAACTATAAGTAAAAAGAACTTTGACTAAGGAAACGACATTTAAGATAATTTAAGGTAATTTTAAATTAGTAATTATAAAACAGGAAATTGTCTTCCCATGAAAACATATAAAAGAGCAGTGAAAATATTAAAAACTTTTTATACACATTTCCCAATTTTATAAATAATGATTAATGATTTTGTGTCTCGGGCCGCATATATAAGGTCGCCGGGCCACATGCGGCCCGCAGCCGCAAGTTGAGTATGGCTGATCTAGCCTATGCGAAATTAAGGTTCTATTTTAAGATCTAAGAAAATCGCAGAAATGGTCAGATGGCATAAAATTAATCCATTTAAATTAAAATAATATTAGACTTTTTTCAAAATTGTACGATTTGTCGTGTGACAGGAGGTACACAGCTATAAATATGAAAAATGTCAAGTCTCTAACTTTTACAGTTTCCGAGTACGAACTCTTTAACAGACAGACAGACAGACAGAGAAGTGAAATGAATAGGGTTTCCTCAGATGAACAAAACCCTAATAAATAAAAATACGCTCAGAATATTGCTCACAGATGAAAACAAATCACAACACTATAAAACATACGTAAGAATTTTTTTACATCAGTTGCTAATTTTTAGTTTTCACCCGTTTTTTCCGATACATTTTCTTTTAAATGGACTAGACGGTATGTAAGGGGTTTCTCATGCTATGGGACTTATAAAAGAACTCTGTATAGTTGACAAACCGTGGAAAAATACTTACAATTTTCGCCTATGTCGTGGAAATTCGTCATTTCGACACACTGTGTGACGAGGTGAAAGTTTCCACGACATTCTGACACCTGCAGAAAGTTATTGACCGTCAATAACCTTCGCGGAATGCCGCGTCCGTATTGGAGAATGACCCCTGACTACGGTAGTATCTTTTCAGGGGAACCTTGACCATGGATTAATTTTAAAAACAAATGGGAAATTTTAATAGAAATATCCATCATCAAAGCGGACACAAAATAGAGAGGAATGGGGCGTTTAATACATACGGTGGAACCGAAGCGTCTTAAATGTTAATGGAAAAGAATTACGTAAGAAAGATTCCTGTACTCGAGTTTTTTTTTTTTTTTTTAATTTCAATTGATTTCATTTATTTCTTACTAGCTGACCCGTCCGGCTTTGCCCGGGCCCGTTATAATAATTTTTTTTTAACTCAAGATTTTATGATTTTATATCTTTAACCCGATTTTGTATGGAATTATATTTTTAAATGAAAAGTTCGCGAAAAAATATTGATATTTATTGATAAATGCGCTCGTAAGGAAACATGTTCTTTTTTTTTACGTTGAGTCGTTTCATTGTTTAAAAAAAAAAACATTAAAATTGTCCGAACTTTTAAAGGTATCTGCTTACGTTCGGAGCACTTTTTAAAAAAAAATGTACAATATTGAATAAATACTCATATTTTTAGTTCAATTGTAGTACAGAATGATTAAAAAATATAAAGTTTTACCAATACCTGCATAACATTTTAAAAAATGGGTTTTTTTGACATATTTTTTTAGCAAAATTTGGTGCGTAAGCGTACACTCAATTCAACTTAATATATTTCAATTTCTTTTGAACTAGATACTGCATTTGCATTTACCTTTGCGCTGAGCTGGGAGTTTTACAATATCTTCAAAATGAACTGAAATATTTCAAAATATGTCGAAAAATTCATATATAAAATTTGAAAAAAATCGTATAATTTTAATATATAGAGATACAAAACCAAAAATCTAACAGCCTTTTCCTATTAAATTTAAACATTTTTCGTTATAGCAGTTACCAGCCATTAAAAATCCGCAATAAAATTCTTTCTACAACAATTAATTTCCTATAGAAAGATTTCCACGTGAAAAATTAAAATGAAATAAAAAGTTTCATCAATTGAAAAAAACAGATTAATATGACGTCATATCGGAAATTTTCAAACATTTCTTAATAACACAAAGAGTATGAGTATGTGTAAATACAGAAAGCAGATTAATATGACGTCATTAGAGAATTAAAAAGAAAATTAATCTGATGTCTAACATTTTGAAGGTGTTTGCGCAACATGTTTAAATTTGAAATTGATTTTTTTTTAAATATCGCATTTAGTCCACATGACAGATATTATTATGACAGATTATAATAGCGGACATCGCCCGCTATCGGACCAGTTCAGATTTTTGAAAAAACGAGAAAAATAGACCGGTAAATTTTTACTTTAAAAAAACCATGGCTTTATTTATTTATTTATTTATTTATTTATTTATTTTATATAAAAATGAAATGTATTTGGATTTATTAAAGAAAGGATAAAGTGTTTTGAAAGGAATATTAAACGAAACCCTTTGTGTGATCTTCGATCACACACTTATCCACTTGTTTTATATTCGAGTACCTATAAAATAATTACAGTATCAATAGAGCTTAGATTCTAGTTCAGAACATAGTGAGTAATGCGGAAAGCATTTTGACAAAATTTCACTGAAATATTTTTAAAACATTTTATGTAATGTAACGCATTTATCGAACATGAAAATAACGGAAAAATCGATTTTCCAGAAATCGCATTTAAAGACTTTTTTTTAATTTATAATTAATTTTAATTAAATTAATCTAGAAGTGTTATTTAAGATTTATTAGTGTTTTTATGTAAAAAAGTAAGAAAATCATGAATAGAAACATTGTTAGCATTTCTCTCTTGGCCTTACCATGCCCACTTCCGGTATTCGACTCATTACTTCCTTTTTATTAAATTGGCCATAACACCTCTTCTACTAATCGTAGGATTGAAATTAAAGCAGATTTGGAATCGTAAAATATTTCTCTTTCAAATAAATCAATTAAAAAATCAAATATTTTCACCAAAACGGCCATTTTAATGCAGGCCTTAAAATCTTTATCTGTTATAAATAAAACGGTTTGACAGACCATGTAAAAATTTCGTTTAAAAATATTGTTATCTAATTGTAAAAGAAATATGTTTTCTTCCTTTTTTATTGTTGTTGTTGTTGTTGTTGTTGCTTGTTTATGCGTCGGCTCCTTTAATATAACAATAAAGAAAAAATATAGTTATCTTCCGAACTCTCTGAAATTTCAGTCGGTTATTAATATAACTGTATCCAAGTTCTCTTCAAAATTTTGTGGAAAAATATGCTTAGTTAGTATTGAAAACATGATTCTAAGCAGAGCGAACCACGTCGTAACACCCCGCTTTTTCGCGTTTATTTTTTTTCGAAAATTTCTCAGATTTTATTTTATTTAAAATATTTCTGCACGTTCGAACGTTTCGAAAATTTTGTAAGTGATGTAAATCTCGTCTGCTCAGATGCTCTAAAAAGATTGTGTCGAAATACGGATGTTTAGTTACTTTTAGCATTAAAAAAATCATCTCCGTAAGGCGCAAAGTGACCTGCAGTCGCTGGTACTTTTGAAAGGATTAAAATCTGTATTTTTCAAACCCGATTTCAACGTTGATTAGAAGAATGTTTCAGCTTTTATAGATTATTTTTGATTTGTCGGTACCTTTAAAATTGCGCCTCGGAGGAGTGTTGATAAAGGAGAGAAAAACGTCCTTTGGGTAAAAGACACTTTTTGGAAAAAAAGAACTCAAAAGGTTAACAACGCTATTTTTTCGAATTGATTGCAGCATTTGAGACGTAAGAGTACGATTTTTTGGAATATGTTATACAATTTTAACTGAACTGAATGGTTTTGCCAATTTAGACCGATATAAAACTACGAAATAACAACAACCAAAAATGCTTTTGCCGACTGACAAAGAAAGAGACGAGTGTTTGATGAGTTTTTAATTAATATCTCGGGTAATTATCAAAATATTAAAAATCCGAGACACAGTTGCATCAGGACATGCCTTGGACTACCTAAATCCAAGTTTTCAGACCTGTGCGAACACTGTTAAAAATTTGCAGCAAACTGTCCAGTCATTTGACCGTTTTTATAGAAAATGGCTACACGACCGTAATTTAACTCTATTCTGACCATATTATTGCCCATATTATGGTCAGAATAGAGTTAAATTACGGTTATGTAACCATTTTCTATAAAAACGGTCAAATGACTGGACAGTTTGCTGCAAATTTTTAACAGTGAACTGAAGATTTCGCTAACCATCGCCAACAAACACACACACGGGTGGCGGGTATCTTTTCAACGCTCCGGGGGGATGTCCCCCCGGGTCACCCCCTGAATTCAACACTGCTTCAATGTGTTATTCAGTGGTGTCACTTGTTGCCAGATTTGCCTTACAAAGATTACTTTTACTTTCAAGTCTCTCCTTCCCAAAATGCACAATAGTTTATTCCTCAACAATTTCCAACATCGTTGAAAAGTGTTTATGAATTCGGTTTGTCTGTCCGTGCTCTAACTCTCATAAATAATAATCGGCCATGCATTTGATATCTGTTTCTGAGGTTTACTATTGCATGTTCGGTATTGAAACAAACAACTTTCTTTTATTAGTATAGATTTTATAAACGTCATTTTGTCTTGAAATGTCCCTTTAAAAAACAACAAATAAAAAATATCTAAAAACAGATCACTTAGCGGAATGCCACAGTTCATTTCGGATTATAATTGAACAAGTGCTTTCAAATGATATTTTCAGTTTAAACCGATTACATCTTGTTCGCACTGATTACATTTTGAAGCATTTACTTTCAGTCTCTTTTAATGTGAATTAAATGTTGTATATTACTTTACATTAATGATCTGTTCAAGTCAATTTTCAACGTAATCAATTTTTAACATTTCAAACGTAATCACAAACGTTATTGTTATACGCACGTGTAATTCATAATTTTACATGATAATAACAGCATAAATAACCATATAATTGCGTCAGAGAAATGGTAATTCTCTATGCTTTAACTTATCTGAAATGAACACTCTTTTCCAAAAAATCGCATACATCATTAAACGAGAATGAAATATCATGCATCCGGCACAGATTATGACATACTTTTCAACACTAACAGAATATACTTAGTTTAGAAATTTCATTTTTTCTACAATGAAATATCTACATAAAACACATAACACAGTCAAAATCGATTTCCTGCAATTACTGTTCTCAGCCAGTAATGTGTGCGAATTCTTTCGCGCACGAATTTATAACATTTCAGTCAAATGTTTGAGGTTTTTAAACAAAAGTTATAACATTTAAACGAATTTATAACATTTCAATCAGATTTGTGAGGCTTTTAAACAAAATTTATAACATTTCAGTCAGATTTTTGAGGCTTTTAAATAAAATTTATAACATTTCAGTCAGATTTGTGAGGCTTTTAAACAAAATTTATAACTTTTAAACGAATTTATAACATTTCAGTGAGATATTTGAGGCTTTTAAACAAAATTTATAACATTTCAGTCAGATTTTTGAGGCTTTTAAACAAAATTTATAACATTTAAACGAATTTAAAACATTTCAGTGAGATATTTGTGGCTTTTAAACAAAATTTATAACATTTCAGTCAGATTTTTGAGGCTTTTAAACAAAATTTATAACATTTAAACGAATTTAAAACATTTCAGTCAGATTTTTGAGGCTTTTAAACAAAATTTATATCCATGCGAAACGCAATTTCATCTTCGCCATACAGGAAAACAATTAATCCCCGCCTCCCATGGCATGAACACTTTATTAAGAATCTTCACATCCAATGATATAAAAAATTGGTGGTACCCACCCATGCCAGAGAGTTACCAAGATTTTTGGCCTTGGCGGAAAAGTCGAAAATTTAGAAAAATAAGTATAAAAATAACAAGAAAGAAAAATCATGCGTCAAGCATAGATTATGATACACTTTCCAACACTTACAGAATATTTTAACAAAACTTTACTGATTAAATAAGGTGAAAGTTGATGGCTAAGTAAACAATTTGAAAAATGTATAACATATTTGAAAACCCAATTTCAGCAGTTACCATCAATCAGGACCGTACAGAGAGACCGCGGGCCCCGGTAATAATTCCAATGTGGGCCCCCATAGTAAGTATGGTACAATATAACCTACTTAGAGGAAAACGCAAACAACCAGTGCAAAATTCTGTTTTAGACAGGTTATTTTTGTTTTAGAAGGTATAATTGCAGGGTATTTTTTGGCAGAACCACAATTTTTTTCCGTTTATAGCAAAGATTCTGTTATAAACAGGCTTTATTGTATTAGAAAATAATTTGCTGAATAGTACTTTTTTTTAGAAAATCTATATAGTATTTTTCTTTTGCAGTATTACAGTTTACGATACATTTGTAACACTTTTTCATCTAAAGATTTTAAATAAAAGTTTAAAATAGTGAAAACATAATTAAATTTTATCTGAATTCATCAATTAATTTTGAATGAAAAAATTAAAAATATGAAAGAAATAAAATGCAAAACTTTAGCATGGTAATTTTAGCCTAGCTTTCCAACCAATCCCTGTTCTCTCGTCTGAAATCATCCATTTTATTAAAATAAGGACGCCATTTCAAAACTTTTTGAGAATATGGGGAAGGGAGAGTGCAATTTTTTTTTCGCACAGTTGAGAAGCAATTGATACAGTTTTATTCTCAAATTATTTTAATTGCCATCTAATTAAAATAAATATTAATTAATATAATATAAATATAAATTATTAATTTATATTTAATTAATTAATAAAATAATTAAATAGCAAACATTTTAATAAAACACTATTTTTCTAAATATCTATAAACAAAATAACGCAAATGGTTAAGGTGACTAGAAGGGTTTGAAATGACAAAAGTATTTAACTGTTATTGTTTTTATCGGTCCGATAGGAAAATTCTCAAAATTGTGGTCATACGAGCCATAAACATTTCGTAACGGTCAAATATTTGATGCATACACAGGAGTACGGAATGTGAGCCTTGCCACTGTGGCCGGCCCGTAAAGACATTCTAGTAAAATCTGACTTTTGAATTTTTTTATTGGTTAGTTATTTTAATTTAAAATTTATACGTATAAAAATACGAGCTTACTTTTTCTGGTATTTTATTTAAAAACCACGAACGAAGCCAGGCCCCCTTGGAGATCCTGGTCCCGGTAATTTGTAGCGGCTGTAACCCCCTCCGCACGGCCCTGCCATCAAAATATACGAATTCTTTTGTGCAGCCCTGTATATGATCTATAGATTTGTATATATACTACACCATATGGCTAAAAATTAGTTCAGTTACGAAACGCAATTAAAAATTCCTATTCAGCAATTTCCGTCAATAAACCGAAATGTATTCCATATCTTTTGTGCTGCCCTGAATATGATATATAGCATTTATACACATCAAGTGATATGTAAAAAATTATTTAAAGATACATAAACGCGTACCACAACTGAAAATGCACTTCCAGCAATTAATGTTCATAGACAGTACTGTAACCGAATTTTGTGTGTGTGTGTCCCTGTGAATAAACAATTAATACTATGCGCACCCTATTTTATAGTAAGTCTCAGTGATACATATCATGAATTCGGATGATACTGAGGCATAAAGTTTTGCAATTGATAACCGTACGTTAAATTCTATTACCCAGTAGCCCCAATTTCCAATACCTGCAATAGGTGTATAAGTATAAAAATAATTTAAATTTAAATAAAATAAATTTAAATTTAAAATTATGATTTTTCTGGGGAGGAAATGACGTCATATTTGAAAGGAAACGGGATTTTTCAAATATGTTTTTAAAGGAGCGTGAATCAATTTTTTACATTAATAATACAAGGATCAGTAAGTATAGAAAGTAGATGAGTTTCACGTCATATTTAAAACGAAAAAGTGAAATATTTGTTTAACTATACTGATTATTAAGCACGATAATATTAGTTAGATACAGATGAGAGTTTTCTGCCAAAATTCACGTCATGATTATTAGAAAAAGAAAAAAGAACACTAATCTATTATATTAAAATCTGATCGCCTGTTTGTATTTTGCAACTACTCCTCTTAGATTATCGAACGCAACTCGATTTAGTTAACAACCGGTTATCGTTGATCGGAGGATGTCATATAAACTCTCAGAATTTAAAATCAAAAATTAAATTTAAAAAAATTAAATTCAGAATTAAAAATTAAAAATTATTAACGAAATTTCTCTCAAACTGGCAAATAAATTACTCCATTTTTGTGGATAAAAAGGAGAAATAAAACGGATTAATATATTTTTCACGCCCCTTTCACATTAAAACTGAAAAAGAAAATTATTTTCAATTTGAATAAATAGTGAAAACAAAATCTTGATTACAGTAAAATTTTCGAAAAATAAAAACATATTTCAACATATTCAAACTTTATGAATCAAGTTATTCTGCAGAACAAAAATCGTCTGTCAGCATATTGTCATTTAGAAATCAAGATTTGTTTCAGTTATCAATTAAACTAAGGAGGCAAATTTAAGCTCCTTGCATTTAGGTGTACATATTATTGCTCCCTATTCAGAAGAATTGAATTTAAAGAAAAAACGTGTACTATATACTATAAATTTCCAATTAATTATTTTTGAAGTATGGCTGTTTAAACGCCATACTTCAGAAATAATCAAAATCGCCATCAAAGTCGATAAAAATAAAATGGTTTATCAAGTAAAATTAACATTTGATTTTACCCAATTCGTTGATCTCCGCGATTTTATTTGGACTTCTTTTTTCGTTGGTTGCGGCTTCATTTTCGAGATTATTTGGCACAAAATTTCACTGAGTTATGTGAAGGCCCTATAACAAAGAAATACCATACTGTCTTCTATGAAATGTGATAAAGGGTTAGTTAATTATTTACGTTTTTAATTATAGGGAGGGGAATATTTTGCTTAATTAATACATTTATTCTTCTTTCAATGTTACGTGAACGAAGTCACGGGTAACTAGCTAGTAGGGGTTATATTATCGTCAAGGGTGCCACTTTTGAGCAGAATTTAAAACTGCTAAGAAAAGTCTTTAACCTATTAAACAATGCTTTAAACAAAAGTAAAATTGGAGAAATGTAAATTTTTAAGGCGAGAAATAAAGTATTTGGTGGTCAAAATTACTCAGGACGGAGTCGAAACTGTTTTAGAGAAAACCGAAGCTACTACTACCATATTCTTCCCCCTAAATCTGTAAGCAAGTTGATCATATGGTTTTCAAAATTTCTTCCTCAATGCGTTTTAAAACGTCCTCCGTCTCGAAAGAGTCATATGCTTTATTTACCTTACCCCAAACACACACAAGAGGCGGCCCTAAATTAACAAACAATTCCCAAAACTCGATATCAAAATAAAATGTATTTTAGTATAGATTTCATAACAAATATTTTTTTCTCTTGTATGTGTGGCGTACAAAACAGATTCATTTAGAGCGTGTAGGCTGTTATAGAAACAGCTGCATTGAAAGCACGTGGCAGTCGTTTAAAAATAACCACCTTAGCGTCATCTTTTGCTTCAGTATTTGTGTAATCAGCTTCAGAAGTTAAATACAAATAAAAACTACATGCTCTTTACAACGACATATGCAGAAATACACATTCCTTAACGAATAAGTTGCAGTCTATTTTTATGTAAGCATGTTTACGCAGGAGTTAATTGCGAGCCTTCAAGCTTTCGAAATGTTATGAGGACGTTAACGTTATGAAATTCATATCTAAATTTCTTACGCAGGATAATAAAATGTAAATTTATAGTCAAATCTGCTTAAGAGCCTACGCTGTCACGCGAAGAAACGCGCAAGCTAATGTTAAGTCTATGGAAACGGTTCTTGGAAGATTTCTCTCTCGCATTTTAATATTTTTAAATTATTTTTTTGCATAAGATAGCGGAGGTCGATCTCTAACGTTGTCAGTTGTTACTTTTTTGATTTTGGTTCCAATTTTTTTATAAGCAGACATTTTCAATTTTGGAACCGGTTGGAACCGGTTCTGAAAGTAAAAGTACCCTTATATAAAAAAAACTGGGACCAAAATCTAAAAAGTAAAAACTAACAACGCTAGAGATCGACCTCGCCTATCCTATGCAAAGAAATAGCATTTAAAGATATTAAAATGCGAGCGAAAAATCTGCCAAGAACCTTCCCATACACTTAACATTAGCTTGCGCGTTTTTTCGCATGACTGAGGTAGGCTTTAAGCAATACAGTGATATCTCAGTTAACCTTTAACCCTCTGTAAATCAACAACTCAGATTTAAATAATAATTAATCAGGTGTTTCGAGGTGTTTCAGGTGTTCCACCATTTTGAGCCTGTAAAAAATAATTAAAAAAATTTTAGTACATAAAAATAAAAAATTATTGACTAAAAAGTACTTTCTTCATACCTATACGATAAACAGAAAATTACATGCGTGGCATACATAATGTCAATCTTCTAATACAAAATTGTAAAGTATACGAACTTACATTTGTAAAAAGTATATTTTGGAAGTCTCCAGCCTTTTTAAATTTACAAAATTTACGAAGTTCATTTTAACAATAACGATGCGAAACTGCTCAAATGATAAATTAAACTTGGGCTTGAAATATTATCTCAGTATCGCCGTCTGTTGAGAATTCTATGATCAATTTATATTAACTTCTGTGTTGGAAAATATTATCAGTAAATAAAATCCTCTGTTAAAGCCCACCGTTGTATAAGTACCATTGACTTTTGGGTACGTTGCAGCTATGAAACGCGGTGATACAAAGGGTTAAAGACACGGACGGTTTGCTGTAACATAAAGACACGGGCGGATCACTGTATGCTCCAAACATTTTAATGTCTAAATAACAACTTTTAATTATAATCATGTTTAATGCAATGTTTTTAGTAGTAGTATTAAAGTAACAAACATCTAATTGTTAAAAAAAGGACTAATTTAATTAGAATTGATATGACACGGACGGTTTGTAGTATAACATAAAGACACAGGCGGCGTACTCCACCCCTATGCGGTCACTTCCCAGTTACAAATTCCATTGCAATCCTTGAGTGACTGACGAATTTTAAGATTTTTTCTCCCAAGAATGTGTTAAGAATTTTGCGACCCCCCCCCCCTCCATTTGTTTGACGAATAGCACAATTTTTTTCACCCCTGACGATCGAATTTCATGATAATTTCACTTGACCGACTGGCAAATTTTGCAGGTTTGTTAAATGATCGATCGGCGAATTGCACGATTTTTTTTCCCTGATCAACTGACAAGTTTCACCTCGTGAACGACAGAAGAATTTGGGGATTTTTTTTCTTAGGATTGACTGACAAATTTCTCAAATTTTCCCTGCTACCCGATTGACGAATTTCACGCTTTTTTCCCCTCCTATCAATTGGCTAATTGTTCAGTTTTTTCTTGCGGCCAATCAGCAAATTTACGTGTTTTTTCCCTGCAGCTTACTAGCGAAATTTGCGGGGGGTTTTCATGCGACCGACTAAAAAATTTCCAGACTTCAAGATTTTTTTCATACAATTGATTAACAAATTTAGCTATATTCTCCTGCAACCAATTGACGATCATTGCAATATTCTTCCCGCATCTAACTGACAAAATTTACGGTTTTTTTTTTTTTCCTGACCGACTGACGAATTTCGAGATTTTTTTCCCTATGACCGATCTATACGAAAAAAAGGCATTCTGGTATTGAAAAAGAAAAAAATTCTGCAATTCCAGTATATAACTGGAACACAATCACCCCTGACAAATAATCCATGAACATATTCTAAAAAAATTAATGTGATAGACTTTCTGATTTTAAGGAAATTTTCCTGAATTTTGACTTCTTCCCTATTTTTATCATGAACACTTCGCTGGTATAAAAGTCTGATTTATACAAAAATATGTTTCTATATGATTATACTTTATCTAGAAAATTTGAAACAGCAGTCAGTACTTTAAAAAGTGGCCATTAATGAAACCGAGTGTACCGGTCACTGGCTACTAATCCGATTTCCCAGTTTTCACCTATATTGATCGGTTGTGAGAAAAAATGGTGAAATTCGCCAGTCGATCGAGTGAAAAATCTCAAATATTGTGAAATTTGTTAATTGGTCGTGAAAAAAAATCCCATTTGTCAGTCGGTCGCAAAATTAGTCAATTGGTCATGGGAAAATATCGCAAAATTCTATTGATAAGTGGGGATAATAAACAAACCAGTTCAAAATATATCTTTTGAACAGGATGCAAGAGTGCTCTTTTGGAGAACAGTGTGACTGTTTTAAAAATATTTCCATCCGGCTACGCTTTAGTTCTAGAGTCAACACTATATTCATTACTAATAAAAAATTTGAAATATCATGTACAGTGAAGTTGCTACAAAAAATATTACTAATAACATGTATTCAGTAATAAAAGAAAATCCCATGGGCCTCCGCTTGGATATAAATCTGTTAGAAAAGTTCTAAAAGCTGGACTTATAACTATGTATGGACCAAATTTCCAGACTTTTCCTCTATAAAGGTGATATCTCAAAATATATCTTTTGTATAGTTATTGACAGAACTGTAAATTCTTTGTCAATGCGACAGTTTTAAAAATAAATCTTAACCCGGAATAACGTGTTTTTGGTGTGTATGTGTCAGTGCTTTATGAAACGTCTTTTGCATTTCTATAAAAGATGAAATTGCACTCCTATATATACATATACAAGGACATCTCCCTGTTTTTTTTTTTTTCAAATTCCCACAGAACATTTTTGATCAGCTGAAGATTCGTTGCAGAACATTGTAAAATATTCTGCTTTGGGGCACAACATATTTTGAGTGATTATTATTGCAGACCCATGAAAAAAGCAATTTTAATATTGTTTCCGGCTGTTCACTCAACAACATTAAATGACTGGGGTTTTTTTCCAAGGAAAAAAAAATAATAAACACGAATGCTTCGTATACACTGTACTGGTAGATATGATAAACTATGGCTGCCGAAGGCAGTCGTACTTCACCGCCGATTCCAGGCTCTCGTGAGCCTATACGAGGTCACTACCAAAAAGGGCCGGTTTACCCGGACACCTCTAAGGTGGTGCTCTTCGGCCAGGGGAGAAGCAGGGGCTTAAGCCTCTTGCGCTTCATCACCATTTTCCAAATGAATGACGACAGAGGTCGCTGTGATGATACGGTGGAGCCTAGAGCTCCCATACTACAGACTGAATCATATCACCATTTAATAACCCAACAGACCAAAAACCAAGCTAAAAACGGTTAGCTTACCATACTAGTGGACGGCGAGTGACAGTAACAGGGACGGCAAACACCTGCTCAGGCGGTTTCCTAATGCTGAGCTGGGTTGCAATATGGCGGTTATTTTGGGAAACAGAATGGATATGCATCAGCTCCCCTTATAGGAGCCGAAACTCAGAGGACACCACCCCAACACACTTGGGCGGAACGCGGAAGTGAACAACGGCTCCGTAGCCAGGATCCCATAAGGGAAACAGAGTCCTCAGCCAATGTTGAACACTCCCATGACCCATTAATGTAACCACATCTTCAGATTATCAAATGCCGCACTGGTAGATATAGGTAAAATTTTATTTTTAAACATGTATAAGCCCAAAATTGTGGTATTTGTTAAATATTTTTTTCACATATACAATTTTTTTAATGAATGAAAATTAAACAGTTATATTTTGGATACTAAATAAAAATACTAGGAAAAGTTCTTTTCAGCATAAAAAATTATAATATGCCACAGTTATTTTATTGTAAAAACTTGATATTTGAGTAATTTTAATTATTTTTTCAATTAATTTTCAGCAGTGAAATTCACATGAAATTACTGAATAATAAACATGCGAATTTTTACATTGCTAACTAAGCGTAACCAAACTTCCAGGCTTGGACATTTTTCACTCTGTCGGTTTTATGCTTAGTTAGCAATGTAAAAACCACATGTTTATGATTTGATATTTGATTTAAATCAAAAATTTATAAAACATAAATTTGAGCTTTCAACCCCTCTCCAGAATCTTACATTTGCAAAATAATTTTGGGCAAAACATAAGAATATTTTCAAAATACTTTAAATTTAAAAAATGATTTTTTGGTCACTTAAAAGATATCATTTAACAGCTTTTTTTATTATAGTTTTAATGATGTATTGAGTATTCTTCAATTCTATAAATTACATGAATTAAATAACTTCTTTATGAAACATGTAATTTGTGTACTCATTTTATATATTCCTTTGTAATTAATTTTAAATCAAGGTGACAAGAATATTTTTGTCTTAAAAGTTTTAAATCAAAGTTAACAATGACTTAATTATATTTTCCCATATATAAAACACAGTAAAAACTCTATAAAACTCACACAAGAGATAGAAATGAAGATTTCCTTTTAAACAACATTTTAATAAATCATTTTGAAAAACTTGCTTTCTAAAATTATGTTACATATGTAAGTTGAAACTCACCAGAAAAATTTAAGTATGTGATGTGCATAATACAAAATTTTATTAAAGTAAAACAAAAAAACCTTTTATTTACTATTTTTCCTGTCAGTTTTCTTTCTTTTGTAATGTATAATGAATTTTGAATTCAAACACACCTTACCCTGCACATGTTAAAATTTCTGCACTATAATATCAAAATTAGGCAAACTGAAGCAAACATTACTGCACACACACTCAAGTGAAAAACAGAACTAATAGTATCAGTACATACATGATCATGTACAAAATTTAAAAAAAAAATACTTGGTAAAATTGTGAACACCAGATAAAAAGTGGCAATGTATGTAATGAATAATTATTTTAATGTTCAACTGGAGTCAACAATTAAACTTAAGTTTTAATTACTTTGAATATATTGGCATATTATATATTAAAAATGCATTTTATTTTAGCCCTCTTCTCGCTTTTTATATTTGTATCATGATTTCTCCACATTTTTGTATCAATCTCTAAAACACACAGCTTTCATTTTTAAACATTGATATTGATTTTCTATGAAAATTGAGAAAAGAGCCATGCTTATGAGAAACTAGAGCTGTACCAAGTACTTGGTATATACTCGTTAATCAGCCATATTTCAGCCGAGTAGTTGCAAGAATTTCATTTTTAAGCATATTTAAAGACAATAAGTGATCTATGAAAAGTTATTTGAATATAAATGTATAATATATGCCATATTTCATAAAAACTATTTACTCGGTGCATAAAAAAATTATCTATAACACATAGAAACAGATAAAGAAAAAAACCTCATGCAAAATTAAAGTTTAGTTTTATATTAAAAAAAAAAGTCATTTTTAGAACTGTTGGAAAAGACTATGATTTTGGATAAAGAAGCAGTGTGTAGAAACAGAAAATACAGTAAATGCAAAAAATTAATAATTAAAAAAAAAATTAATAATTAAATGGGCATTTCTTTTATTATTGTAAATTTCGCCTGCCTCAGAAAAAATGTTTTCACTGCGAGCACAAAATAACATTTTAGCTGTACATTATGAAAAAGTGAAAAGTAACTGTAAAGCCAATACCCTTTTTTGATACTTTCTTATTATAGCGGCCTCCACAATTACAGTTATATACTAAGGTTTCAGCCAGTTCGGATTTCACCAAGATCATCGAAAAACTTATATATGTATCATATATACACATATTACTCCAAACACCCATATACATCATTATATACATATTATTTATGTCTTATATGTCATATTACATCAAATATGATTTATGGACATGTCATATGTATACATCATGAAAGTAATGATTTAAAGTAATAATAGATCATATTATAATGTCATACATGCTCAGTGATGGCAGGGATGTGCTATTGCGCATCATTTAAGCAAAAAACTGGAGAAAGGATGCATAAAAAAAAATTGTTGATGGGTCCTTTAGGATGTGTAATTTCCCCCCTTTAAAAATCTCAAAAGTGGCATATTTTGTATTAAATATGCAGAATCTGTCTTATTTATAAAAGGATGACCCACTTTTGTAAAAAAAAAAAAAAGACCCAGTTTTTTGGAAGTGTTTGGGTCCCAAGGACTCCTGATTTCAAAAATCTACCGGCATGCCTGATGATTTATAATTTGCTGATAAATCTTGGTCGCTTGTCGATTCATCCCCAGGGGCCGCTATTATACAAAAAGTAAAAGTAAAGGTTAAGGAATAAGTAAAAGGAAAAGTAAAGGTTATTTTTGTGAAATTTATTATATTTTTGTGAAAAATAACATTTTGTAGCGAAAGTTGAAATCCAGTTACTCAAATTCAAACCAAGATTTTATTAATAAAAACTTTTTTGCTGACATTTTCCTCTCTGGTGAATTTGTTTGTTTACAAATTACACACTTTAAAATTAAAATGACGCAAAAAATAATTATTAAATAATAAGTTTTTATGGAATAGAATTTTGTGAAAGGACCTATTTTATTAAAAGGAATTTTGTGAAAGGCCCTGGTTTATTATATAAAGAATTTTGTAAAGGACCCATTTTATCAAATTGATTTTTGTGAAGGGATCCATTTTATACAATGTACATGTTAAAAAAAAACAGTTTGAATAAATGGCTGACTGCATGTAAAGAAGAAAAATATTTTAATAGCTTTTTTTTTTTCTATAACTTTTAAGAGTAAAAAATAAGTACATTCTAGCTGTAAAAAAAGGTTAAAAAGTGTAAATTTTACACTTAAAGTGCAAAGGTTGGAAAGCTTTGTAAAGAGCTTTAACGTTTACCAACTGTATGCAGCTAAAATACAAGAGTACACTTCTATTTTATGAATGTGTGAAATTAAATTTACTAATGTAAATTGATCAATACAGACAAAATTTGCAGCCTATTTAGGGGACCATCCCAAAATTCTTCCGAGTAAAGCAGGTCCCTTCACAATATACCTTTTAATAAACAGGATCTCTTCCCATTTTTTTTTAAATAACACAGGCACCTTAAAAAAAATTGAGTTTTAAAAAGGAAGAAGTCTTTAAAGACAAATTTGTTTTTTGGTTCAAATTGAAGTAACTAAATTTCATATTCATTACAAAATGTTATCTTTCACAAAAAAAAAAAAGAAAAAAAAAGAATAAATTTCACACAAATAACTTTTACTTTTTTCAAAATGGGCCCTAAGATAAAAGCCCTGCATTACAAACTGAGTAAATTGACAACTTACGTTTGCTTGAATGCCAAACGATTTTATGCTGCATAGTCATCTTTTCTACACCATCTATCTCTGCTGCCATCTCTGAACTGCGCCACCACAGTCTCCTGAAAAACATGAAAATAAATTGTAATAGGTTGCAATATTAAGCATTTATCATATTCAACTAGAAAATTAAAAAGAAAAAGTACAACTGATTAATGTATATAACTGATGCCAGTGAATCATTTTCTTCTTCTTTTAAATCAAAACTTATTTCAACATGCACACACACATAATTTGCATTAAATAAAATGGCATCTTATCTAAATATTGCTATGGGGAGGAAAAGAAAAAAAAATTACTGAATCAGCCACACCAGCAGAAGTGCTGTGCACTTAGACTGTTTTAAATTTTTACACGCATATGCACTATAGCGCTTTTTACTGAAATTATGGTACTGAAAAAGAAAAACACTGCAGAACATAATATAAAAGATGGAGATAAATTATAATTCTAGGAAAGTAATTAAGGAAGATAATTGATACAATGTTTGGTACTTTTCGGTTAGCCGGACACCAGTGATATATATATACATGTATGTACTTGTATACATCATTGGCACCTGGCTAACCGAAAAGTACCCAATGTTTTATTTAACATAAAATTAAAAGTGTAATATCAGACAGGCTCTCTCCTCTTAATATTTTGGATGGGTGTAAAAAAAAAAAAAAAAAAAAAAAAAAAAAAAAATGTAACAGTATAGTATAACAGTGTGCAACTATTTTGGATTCCAAGAAAGAAATTGCATGCTTTGAGAGTATGTTGTCACAAACACAGAAAGAAAATTTCAGACTCGGGGGAGATGAGGTTAAAAAAAAAAAATACTTACAAAGGCTTAAAACAAGTTTTAAAAAGGAAGACGTCCTTAAAGACAAATTTGTTTTTGCATGAGGGGTAAGGGACGATGCAATACTTTGAAACAAAAAAAGGTACATTTCGGTTAGCCGGGTGCCAGTGATATATATCAACATATATAAATACATAATGTATATACCTATATATGTATATACATACATATATGTACATAAATATATGTATGTATATATATGTATATGCAGACATATGTGTATATACATAGATATGTGTATATATACAATACTTGTATATATATCACTGGTGCCCGGCTAACCGAAATGTACCCAAACAAATTATGTGCTTTCATTAGGAAAAAAAAACCCATTAAAAATTAATCTGGTTTGTTATTAAAAAAATATTTACAACATGAAAATATATTAAAAGCAACTGTTTATAAAAAGTTTGGGTCCTTTTCTGTTATACCAACACCATTGTCGCTAAGCGTAATAATCGGCACAAAAGGAAATTCACATGAAACGAATCATTTGAAAACAAAAATAACATTGTTGGCATGAATTTAAGCACTTAAAAATAAAACGTTTGAAAATTGCAATACAAATATGCACTTAAAATAAAAGAACAAATAAATATTACATAAGGTAATAAAATAAAACTCTATTTAAACTACAGGCTTGAAATTATAAATGTCTCTTAGGATTGCTGTAAACATTTCATTTTTTTAATGAAGATGTTTATGAGTTTTTTTGATAAAAACTTGTTTTTTATGTATCTAAAGTCCTAAAACAATTTTATTGCCGCTTCTACATCATCAAGTAACAGCTTAATGGTAAAATTCATTTCAGTGTCAATAATAAAGGCAAGTTATAATTTAATAAATATTTTCTATTTGAAAAGTAGCAAGTTAAGATGTTTTATGAGGTTACGATTAAATAATAATATAAAAGATTCACGTTCAATAAATAGTCCAATCAGAATGTTTGGTACAGTTTGCAATAAAAAATTCTTTACATTGTTCTGCTGTAAACATTTCATTTTTTAAATGAAGATGTTTATGAGTTTTTTTGATAAAAACTTTTTTTTATGTATCTAAAGTCCTAAAACAATTTTATTGCCGCTTCTACATCATCAAGTAACAGCTTAATGGTAAAATTCATTTCAGTGTCAATAATAAATGCAAGTTATAATTTAATAAATATTTTCTATTTGAAAAGTAGCAAGTTAAGATGTTTTATGAGGTTACGATTAAATAATAATAAAAATAAAAGATTCACGTTCAATAAATAGTCCAATCAGAATGTTTGGTACAGTTTGCAATAAAAAATTCTTTACACGGTTAGGGTAGAAATAAATGGCAGATTAGCGTATATTTTGGCATGTGTTGGTATAACAGAAAAGTACCAAGTTGTGTTCCTATTACACTCTGATAAGTGGAATTTAAAAATTAAATCAGATTACTTAGCTTTTCGGCTAAACCAAAACATTTTGGGCACTATTGCCATGACATGATTAATTAAAAATCACATTAATGAATTAAAAAGAAATTACCTACTTTATTAAAATCTTAAAAATAAGTGAAATTTTGCAAATGGTCATTAATTAGTACATAAAATTCGAAGTTTTCTATTACGATCAAAACAAAAATATGCCAGTATCATCAGAAAATACAGAATATATATATATTAGTTAATTAAAACCAGATCTTAACATATGAAGTAAAATTTCACTGAAAGACACTGGAGCTGTAAAATATTACTTTCTGCTTCCTGACTGGTTTAAGATTGTCAGCAATAAAGCAAATTATAAAACAGGCAACGGAGAATTATGAAAAAAAAATAAAAGCTGAATTTTTTTATAAACCAAAAACTTCCGAGATTGTTCATTACGGACACATTTTACTCTGATATATATATATAATTACAATCAACTTATTAATAGCATATTCAGGGCAGATGTAAGATCAGTAAAGAACTTTTTTTTAATTCACTTCTGTAGAATTAAGTCGCATAATAAGCAAAGCAATGCAGTTAATTTTACACAATTGCTGATGCTTTTTCTCAGCTTTCTTTATCTTGAACTTAAATCTGTCCCTGAGAATGATGAAAACTAATTTTTAACTAACTCTTGGAATAATATAGAAAAATAATCTTAATAATTTGTAAATCTAAATATCCAAAAACCAGTGAATGACGAGACTTAAGACATAGACGACGCCACAAACACGATGCGATGCCAGGCAAGGAAAATGTAAACATTGCTGCGATGACGCTGCAAAAAATACATAAAAATCCCTACGAGACCACAGAAAACAAGTTGGAAATTGTACGTCAAACGTTACAAACGAGGTGCGTTCGTACGCACGTTTTAGAATTAAATTCATGATATCCCGTGCGTAGAACGGGTTAAACAGCTAGTTAAGTATATATTTTATGACACTGTTCATACAAATATCTTAACTAGTTATATAAATATTCAGATATATATGTATCAGTTAGTTATATAAATATTCAGATCTTGATGATTTTTAATTCTGTGAAATGAATTATATCGTCTGCAGATTAATTTCTGTCATAAAATAAGTATCTCGGTCGCTTGACGATTTAACATCCATCGGAAGCTCCTCTAACAAGAAAGCACCGATTTAAAAAAAAAAAATTCAAATTTCTTAATAAATATTTTTATTAATATCTCCTAAAGTTTTGATTCGATTTTAATAAAATTTGAAATGTCTCGACAAAATTCTGCAAAGATAATATATTTTAAATTGCAAACCATTTGGTTGGGTAGTTTTTGCGTTGTTATATGCGGACAGACAGACAGACGGACGGACAGACAGACAGACGGACGGACAGACAGACAGACGGACGGACAGACGGACGGACCAAACGACGACTATAGGTGCTACGTATTTATATAATTACGAACGCACCTAAAAAGCTATATTTCAATAGATTTATTTTTTTCAAGGTTTTTTTTTATCTTCAAAATTTCTCATACAATATTAAATAATTTTAAAAGTGGAAATTTTTCAATGCTGATTATTACAAAGCGGAAAACATTTAAAAATATATTTACAAAAATCCCCACTGGAAAAAAAATGTGTCGATCTTAGTTTACCTTTCCCTGCATTCCTTCCTCCTTGCCGTGTGAAAGGAGTGGGAGGGGGGATCGGTATTTGCTATTATTGCTTATTTAAGATAGTTAAGGTGTTTTTTTCTTTTAAATCTAAATTTTGAGTGTTTAAAAAAATGAAAATAACTTATTTTTTGGAACTGATTTATAGATAATATACAGATAATATAAAATCACCCCCCCCCCCCAAGAAAAAAAAGATTTTTTTTTTTCTCGTTTAACAGTAACTGCTTTTTGGCAAAGTGGCATTTATTTCTTTTGACAAATATTTTTTCATTGAAATTGAAATTGAAATAAATTCCCATTTATCATTAATTTTTTTAATATGCTTATATAATATGTATGTCTAAAGATTGCAATATTCATTTTCATTCTAGGTGCTCACAAAAAATATTCATTTAAAGATATTAATGCATACTTTAAAAGCAAAAACATTAACAGTTTTTATGATTTTTTCCCCATAAAAACTCTTTAAATTAAAGAAGGGTACTTTTTGTGTATTTTTTATTGCATAAAATATTTAAATGCAGCATATTTTATAGTTTCACATAAATCCAGGTTTAAAATAACGAAAATCATCTTATAAAATGTGAAGTAAAGATACTTTTTATTTCTTATAATAAAAATGTCGAGAAGATTATACTGGGCCACTGACTTTTAAACAATAATAGATTTGTATATCTTGGCCGCAAACGTACTTTCATTCGCTATTGGGCACTGAAATTGCATTAAGTTTCCCCGCCATTTGCCCGTTAACGATTTGGCGATAGACATCCGGTGTGCGGGCGCTTCAGTTAAAATACATTAATGGCTGGATACAAATTGCCGCAAACTTTTTTGGCCACAACGTTTACAACAGGTGGCCAAAAATCTCGTGTTTGTTGGGTAGAGTAGAATATTTTAATTCAACGGAGAGGCATTTACTTTTCTCCAGAAATACATGCATCGTCGCATAAATATTTAAATTCTTCTTCTGTCGGATGTCCGTAGTATTATGTAGAGATGAATCTTGTTTATTTTAACGGAGAAGCATTTACTTTTCCCAAGAAATAAATGCATCACCGCATAATTATTTAAATTCTTCTTCTGTAGGATGTCTGTAGTATTATGTAGAGATGAATCCTGTTTATTTTAACGGAGACGCATTTACTTTTCCCCAGAAATAAATGCATCGCCGCATAAATATTTAATTTATTCTTGTATCGGGTGTCTTTCGCAGTATGTAGAGTGGAATCTTTTAATTCAACGGAGAGGCATTTACTTTTCTCCAGAAATAAATGCATCGCCGCATAAATATTTAAATTCTTCTTCTGTCGGATGTCTGTAGTATTATGTAGATATGAATCTTGTTTATTTTAACGGAGAGGCATTTACTTTTCCCAAGAAATAAATGCATCACCGCATTAATATTTAAATTCTTCTTCTGTAGGATGTCTGTAGTATTATGTAGAGATGGATCTTGTTTATTTTAACGGAGAGGCATTTACTTTTTGTATCGGATGTCTGTCGTAGTATGTAGAGTGGAATCTTTTAATTCGACGGAGAGGCATTTACCTTTCCCCAGAAATAAATGCATCGCTGCATAAATATTTAATTTCTTCTTGTAATGGATGTCTTTCGTAGTATGTAGAGTGGAATCTTTTAATTCAACGGAGAGGCATTTACTTTTCTCCAGAAATAAATGCATCGCCACATAAATATTTAAATTCTTCTTCTGTCGGATGTCTGTAGTATTATGTAGATAAGAATCTTGTTTCTTTTAACGGAGAGGCCTTTACTTTTCTCCAGAAAAAAATGCATCGCCGCATAAATATTTAATTTCTTCTTGTATCGGATGTCTTTCGTAGTATGTAGAGTGAAATATTTTAATTCAACAGAGAGGCATTTACTTTTCTCCAGAAATAAATGCATCGCCGCATAAATGTTTAAATTCTTCTTGTAATGGATGTCTTTCGTAGTATGTAGAGTGGAATCTTTTAATTCAACGGAGAGGCATTTACTTTTCTCCAGAAATAAATGCATCGCCGCATAAATATTTAAATTCTTCTTCTGTCGGATGTCTGTAGTATTATGTAGATATGAATCATGTTTCTTTTAACGGAGAGGCATTTACCTTTCCCCAGAAATAAATGCATCGCCGCATAAATATTTAAATTCTTCTTCTGTAAGATGTCTGTTGTACTATGTAGAGATGAATCTTGTTTATTTTAACGGAGAGGCATTTACTTTTCCCCAGAAAAAAATGCATCGCCGCATAAATATTTAATTTTTTCTTGTATCGGATGTCTTTCGTAGTATGTAGAGTGGAATCTTTTAATTCGACGGAGAGGCATTTACCTTTCCCCAGAAATAAATGCATCGCTGCATAAATATTTAATTTCTTCTTGTAATGGATGTCTTTCGTAGTATGTAGTGTGGAATCTTTTAATTCAACGGAGAGGCATTTACTTTTCTCCAGAAATAAATGCATCGCCACATAAATATTTAAATTCTTCTTCTGTCGGATGTCTGTAGTATTATGTAGATAAGAATCTTGTTTCTTTTAACGGAGAGGCCTTTACTTTTCTCCAGAAAAAAATGCATCGCCGCATAAATATTTAATTTCTTCTTGTATCGGATGTCTTTCGTAGTATGAAGAGTGGAATATTTTAATTCAACGGAGAGGAATTTACTTTTCTCCAGAAATAAATTCATCGCCGCATAAATATTTAAATTCTTCTTGTAATGGATGTCTTTCGTAGTATGTAGAGTGGAATCTTTTAATTCAACGGAGAGGCATTTACTTTTCTCCAGAAATAAATGCATCGCCGCATAAATATTTAAATTCTTCTTCTGTCGGATGTCTGTAGTATTATGTAGATATGAATCATGTTTCTTTTAACGGAGAGGCATTTACCTTTCCCCAGAAATAAATGCATCGCCGCATAAATATTTAAATTCTTCTTCTGTAAGATGTCTGTAGTACTATGTAGAGATGAATCTTGTTTATTTTAACGGAGAGGCATTTACTTTTCCCCAGGAATAAATGCATCGCCGCATAAATATTTAATTTCTTCTTGTAATGGATGTCTTTCGCAGTATGTAGAGTGGAATCTTTTAATTCAACGGAGAGGCATTTACTTTTCTCCAGAAATAAATGCATCGCCGCATAAATATTTAAATTCTTCTTCTGTCGGATGTCTGTAGTATTATGTAGATATGAATCATGTTTCTTTTAACGGAGAGGCATTTACCTTTCCCCAGAAATAAATGCATCGCTGCATAGATATTTAATTTCTTCTTGTAATGGATGTCTTTCGTAGTATGTAGAGTGGAATATTTTAATTCAACGGAGAGGCATTTACTTTTCTCCAGAAATAAATGCATCGCCGCATAAATATTTAAATTCTTCTTCTGTCGGATGTCTGTAGTATTATGTAGATAAGAATCTTGTTTCTTTTAATGAAGAGGCATTTACTTTTCTCCAGAAATAAATGCATCGCCGCATAAATATTTAAATTCTTCTTCTGTCGGATGTCTGTAGTATTATGTAGATATGAATCTTGTTTATTTTAACGGAGAGGCATTTACTTTTCCCAAGAAATAAATGCATCACCGCATTAATATTTAAATTCTTCTTCTGTAGGATGTCTGTAGTATTATGTAGAGATGAATCTTGTTTATTTTAACGGAGAGGCATTTACTTCTTGTATCGGATGTCTGTCGTAGTATGTAGAGTGGAATCTTTTAATTCGACGGAGAGGCATTTACCTTTCCCCAGAAATAAATGCATCGCTGCATAAATATTTAATTTCTTCTTGTAATGGATGTCTTTCGTAGTATGTAGAGTGGAATCTTTTAATTCAACGGAGAGGCATTTACTTTTCTCCAGAAATAAATGCATCGCCACATAAATATTTAAATTCTTCTTCTGTCGGATGTCTGTAGTATTATGTAGATAAGAATCTTGTTTCTTTTAACGGAGAGGCCTTTACTTTTCTCCAGAAAAAAATGCATCGCCGCATAAATATTTAATTTCTTCTTGTATCGGATGTCTTTCGTAGTATGTAGAGTGGAATATTTTAATTCAACGGAGAGGCATTTACTTTTCTCCAGAAATAAATGCATCGCCGCATAAATATTTAAATTCTTCTTGTAATGGATGTCTTTCGTAGTATGTAGAGTGGAATCTTTTAATTCAACGGAGAGGCATTTACTTTTCTCCAGAAATAAATGCATCGCCGCATAAATATTTAAATTCTTCTTCTGTCGGATGTCTGTAGTATTATGTAGATATGAATCATGTTTCTTTTAACGGAGAGGCATTTACCTTTCCCCAGAAATAAATGCATCGCCGCATAAATATTTAAATTCTTCTTCTGTAAGATGTCTGTAGTACTATGTAGAGATGAATCTTGTTTATTTTAACGGAGAGGCATTTACTTTTCCCCAGAAAAAAATGCATCGCCGCATAAATATTTAATTTCTTCTTGTATCGGATGTCTTTCGTAGTATGTAGAGTGGAATCTTTTAATTCGACGGAGAGGCATTTACCTTTCCCCAGAAATAAATGCATCGCTGCATAAATATTTAATTTCTTCTTGTAATGGATGTCTTTCGTAGTATGTAGAGTGGAATCTTTTAATTCAACGGAGAGGCATTTACTTTTCTCCAGAAATAAATGCATCGCCACATAAATATTTAAATTCTTCTTCTGTCGGATGTCTGTAGTATTATGTAGATAAGAATCTTGTTTCTTTTAACGGAGAGGCCTTTACTTTTCTCCAGAAAAAAATGCATCGCCGCATAAATATTTAATTTCTTCTTGTATCGGATGTCTTTCGTAGTATGTAGAGTGGAATATTTTAATTCAACGGAGAGGCATTTACTTTTCTCCAGAAATAAATGCATCGCCGCATAAATATTTAAATTCTTCTTGTAATGGATGTCTTTCGTAGTATGTAGAGTGGAATCTTTTAATTCAACGGAGAGGCATTTACTTTTCTCCAGAAATAAATGCATCGCCGCATAAATATTTAAATTCTTCTTCTGTCGGATGTCTGTAGTATTATGTAGATATGAATCATGTTTCTTTTAACGGAGAGGCATTTACCTTTCCCCAGAAATAAATGCATCGCCGCATAAATATTTAAATTCTTCTTCTGTAAGATGTCTGTAGTACTATGTAGAGATGAATCTTGTTTATTTTAACGGAGAGGCATTTACTTTTCCCCAGGAATAAATGCATCGCCGCATAAATATTTAATTTCTTCTTGTAATGGATGTCTTTCGCAGTATGTAGAGTGGAATCTTTTAATTCAACGGAGAGGCATTTACTTTTCTCCAGAAATAAATGCATCGCCGCATAAATATTTAAATTCTTCTTCTGTCGGATGTCTGTAGTATTATGTAGATATGAATCATGTTTCTTTTAACGGAGAGGCATTTACCTTTCCCCAGAAATAAATGCATCGCTGCATAGATATTTAATTTCTTCTTGTAATGGATGTCTTTCGTAGTATGTAGAGTGGAATATTTTAATTCAACGGAGAGGCATTTACTTTTCTCCAGAAATAAATGCATCGCCGCATAAATATTTAAATTCTTCTTCTGTCGGATGTCTGTAGTATTATGTAGATAAGAATCTTGTTTCTTTTAACGAAGAGGCATTTACTTTTCTCCAGAAATAAATGCATCGCCGCATAAATATTTAAATTCTTCTTCTGTAGGCTGTCTGTAGTTTTATGTAGAGATGAATCTTGTTTATTTTAACGGAGAGGCATTTACTTTTCCCCAGAAATAAATGCATCGCCGCATAAATATTTAATTTCTTCTTGTAATGGATGTCTTTCGTAGTATGTATAGTGGATTCTTGATTATTTCAACGGAGAGGCATTTACTTTTCTCTAGAAATAAATGCATCGCCGCATAAATATTTAAAATCTTCTTCTGTAGGATGTCTGTAGTATTATGTAGAGATGAATCTTGTTTATTTTAACGGAGAGGCATTTAATTTTCCCCAGAAATAAATGCATCGCCGCATAATTATTTAAATTCTTCTTCTGTCGGATGTCTGTAGTATTATGTAGAGATGAATCTTGTTTATTTTAACGGAGAGGAATTTACTTTTCTCCAGAAATAAATGCATCGCCGCATAAATATTTCATTTCCTATTGTATCGGATGTCTATCGTAGTATGTAGAGTGGAATCTTTTAATTCGACGGAGAGGCATTTACTTTTCTCCAGAAATAAATGCATCGCCGCATAAATATTTAAATTCTTCTTGTATCGGATATCTGTCGTAGTATGTAGAGATGAATCTTGTTTATTTTAACGGAGAGGCATTCACTTTTTCCCAGAAATAAATGCATCGCCGCATAAATATTTAATTTCTTCTTGTATCGGATGTCTTTCGTAGTATGTAGAGTGGAATCTTTTAATTCAACGGAGAGGCATTTACTTTTCTCCAGAAATAAATGCATCGCCACATAAATATTTAAATTCTTCTTCTGTCGGATGTCTGTAGTATTATGTAGATAAGAATCTTGTTTCTTTTAACGGAGAGGCCTTTACTTTTCTCCAGAAAAAAATGCATCGCCGCATAAATATTTAATTTCTTCTTGTATCGGATGTCTTTCGTAGTATGTAGAGTGGAATATTTTAATTCAACGGAGAGGCATTTACTTTTCTCCAGAAATAAATGCATCGCCGCATAAATATTTAAATTCTTCTTGTAATGGATGTCTTTCGTAGTATGTAGAGTGGAATCTTTTAATTCAACGGAGAGGCATTTACTTTTCTCCAGAAATAAATGCATCGCCGCATAAATATTTAAATTCTTCTTCTGTCGGATGTCTGTAGTATTATGTAGATATGAATCATGTTTCTTTTAACGGAGAGGCATTTACCTTTCCCCAGAAATAAATGCATCGCCGCATAAATATTTAAATTCTTCTTCTGTAAGATGTCTGTAGTATTATGTAGAGATGAATCTTGTTTATTTTAACGGAGAGGCATTTACTTTTCCCCAGAAAAAAATGCATCGCCGCATAAATATTTAATTTCTTCTTGTATCGGATGTCTTTCGTAGTATGTAGAGTGGAATCTTTTAATTCGACGGAGAGGCATTTACCTTTCCCCAGAAATAAATGCATCGCTGCATAAATATTTAATTTCTTCTTGTAATGGATGTCTTTCGTAGTATGTAGAGTGGAATCTTTTAATTCAACGGAGAGGCATTTACTTTTCTCCAGAAATAAATGCATCGCCACATAAATATTTAAATTCTTCTTCTGTCGGATGTCTGTAGTATTATGTAGATAAGAATCTTGTTTCTTTTAACGGAGAGGCCTTTACTTTTCTCCAGAAAAAAATGCATCGCCGCATAAATATTTAATTTCTTCTTGTATCGGATGTCTTTCGTAGTATGTAGAGTGGAATATTTTAATTCAACGGAGAGGCATTTACTTTTCTCCAGAAATAAATGCATCGCCGCATAAATATTTAAATTCTTCTTGTAATGGATGTCTTTCGTAGTATGTAGAGTGGAATCTTTTAATTCAACGGAGAGGCATTTACTTTTCTCCAGAAATAAATGCATCGCCGCATAAATATTTAAATTCTTCTTCTGTCGGATGTCTGTAGTATTATGTAGATATGAATCATGTTTCTTTTAACGGAGAGGCATTTACCTTTCCCCAGAAATAAATGCATCGCCGCATAAATATTTAAATTCTTCTTCTGTAAGATGTCTGTAGTACTATGTAGAGATGAATCTTGTTTATTTTAACGGAGAGGCATTTACTTTTCCCCAGGAATAAATGCATCGCCGCATAAATATTTAATTTCTTCTTGTAATGGATGTCTTTCGCAGTATGTAGAGTGGAATCTTTTAATTCAACGGAGAGGCATTTACTTTTCTCCAGAAATAAATGCATCGCCGCATAAATATTTAAATTCTTCTTCTGTCGGATGTCTGTAGTATTATGTAGATATGAATCATGTTTCTTTTAACGGAGAGGCATTTACCTTTCCCCAGAAATAAATGCATCGCTGCATAGATATTTAATTTCTTCTTGTAATGGATGTCTTTCGTAGTATGTAGAGTGGAATATTTTAATTCAACGGAGAGGCATTTACTTTTCTCCAGAAATAAATGCATCGCCGCATAAATATTTAAATTCTTCTTCTGTCGGATGTCTGTAGTATTATGTAGATAAGAATCTTGTTTCTTTTAACGAAGAGGCATTTACTTTTCTCCAGAAATAAATGCATCGCCGCATAAATATTTAAATTCTTCTTCTGTAGGCTGTCTGTAGTTTTATGTAGAGATGAATCTTGTTTATTTTAACGGAGAGGCATTTACTTTTCCCCAGAAATAAATGCATCGCCGCATAAATATTTAATTTCTTCTTGTAATGGATGTCTTTCGTAGTATGTATAGTGGATTCTTGATTATTTCAACGGAGAGGCATTTACTTTTCTCTAGAAATAAATGCATCGCCGCATAAATATTTAAAATCTTCTTCTGTAGGATGTCTGTAGTATTATGTAGAGATGAATCTTGTTTATTTTAACGGAGAGGCATTTAATTTTCCCCAGAAATAAATGCATCGCCGCATAATTATTTAAATTCTTCTTCTGTCGGATGTCTGTAGTATTATGTAGAGATGAATCTTGTTTATTTTAACGGAGAGGAATTTACTTTTCTCCAGAAATAAATGCATCGCCGCATAAATATTTCATTTCCTATTGTATCGGATGTCTATCGTAGTATGTAGAGTAGAATCTTTTAATTCGACGGAGAGGCATTTACTTTTCTCCAGAAATAAATGCATCGCCGCATAAATATTTAAATTCTTCTTGTATCGGATATCTGTCGTAGTATGTAGAGATGAATCTTGTTTATTTTAACGGAGAGGCATTCACTTTTTCCCAGAAATAAATGCATCGCCGCATAAATATTTAATTTCTTCTTGTATCGGATGTCTGTCGTAGTATGTAGAGTAGAATCTTTTAATTCAACGGAGACGCATTTACTTTTCCCCAGAAATAAATGCATCGCCGATTAAATATTTAAATACTTCTTCTGGAGGATATCTGTAGTATTATGTAGAGATGAATCTTGTTTATTTTAACGGAGAGGCATTTACTTTTTTCCAGAAATAAATGCATCGCCGCATAAATATTTAATTTCCTCTTGTATCGGATCTCTGTCGTAGTATGTAGAGTGGAATCTTTTAATTCAACGGCGAGGCATTTACTTTTCTCCAGAAATAAATGCATCGCCGCATAAATATTTAAATTCTTCTTCTGTAGGATGTCTGTAGTATTATGTAGATATGAATCTTGTTTCTTTTAACGGAGAGGCATTTACTTTTGCCCAGAAATAAATGCATCGCCGCATAAATATTTAATTTATTCTTGTATCGGGTGTCTTTCGTAGTATGTAGAGTAGAATCTTTTAGTTCAACGGAGAGGCATTTACTTTTCTCCAGAAATAAATGCATCGCCACATAAATATTTAATTTCTTCTTGTATCGGATGTCTGTCGTAGTATGTAGAGATGAATCTTATTTATTTCAACGGAGAGGTATTTTCTTTTCTCCAGAAATAAATGCATCGCCGCATAAATATTTATATTCTTCTTCTGTAGGATGTCTGTAGTATTATGTAGAGATGAATCTTGTTTATTTTAACGGAGAGGCATTTACTTTTTCCCAGAAATAAATGCATCGCCGCATAAATATTTAAATTCTTCTTGTATCGTATGTCTGTCGTAGTATGTATAATGGAATCTTTTAATTCAAGGGAGAGGCATTTACTTTTCTCCAGAAATAAATGCATCGCCGCATAAATATTTAAATTAGTCTTCTGTCGGATGTCTGTATTATTATGTAGATAAGAATCTTGATTCTTTTAACGGAGAGGCATTTACTTTTCCCCAGAAATAAATGCATCGCCGCATAAATATTTAAATTCTTCTTGTAATGGATGTCTTTCGTAGTATGTAGAGTGGAATCTTTTAATTCAACGGAGAGGCATTTACTTTTCTCCAGAAATAAATGCATCGCCGCATAAATATTTAAATTCTTCTTCTGTCGGATGTCTGTAGTATTATGTAGATATGAATCATGTTTCTTTTAACGGAGAGGCATTTACCTTTCCCCAGAAATAAATGCATCGCCGCATAAATATTTAAATTCTTCTTCTGTAAGATGTCTGTAGTACTATGTAGAGATGAATCTTGTTTATTTTAACGGAGAGGCATTTACTTTTCCCCAGAAAAAAATGCATCGCCGCATAAATATTTAATTTCTTCTTGTATCGGATGTCTTTCGTAGTATGTAGAGTGGAATCTTTTAATTCGACGGAGAGGCATTTACCTTTCCCCAGAAATAAATGCATCGCTGCATAAATATTTAATTTCTTCTTGTAATGGATGTCTTTCGTAGTATGTAGAGTGGAATCTTTTAATTCAACGGAGAGGCATTTACTTTTCTCCAGAAATAAATGCATCGCCACATAAATATTTAAATTCTTCTTCTGTCGGATGTCTGTAGTATTATGTAGATAAGAATCTTGTTTCTTTTAACGGAGAGGCCTTTACTTTTCTCCAGAAAAAAATGCATCGCCGCATAAATATTTAATTTCTTCTTGTATCGGATGTCTTTCGTAGTATGTAGAGTGGAATATTTTAATTCAACGGAGAGGCATTTACTTTTCTCCAGAAATAAATGCATCGCCGCATAAATATTTAAATTCTTCTTGTAATGGATGTCTTTCGTAGTATGTAGAGTGGAATCTTTTAATTCAACGGAGAGGCATTTACTTTTCTCCAGAAATAAATGCATCGCCGCATAAATATTTAAATTCTTCTTCTGTCGGATGTCTGTAGTATTATGTAGATATGAATCATGTTTCTTTTAACGGAGAGGCATTTACCTTTCCCCAGAAATAAATGCATCGCCGCATAAATATTTAAATTCTTCTTCTGTAAGATGTCTGTAGTACTATGTAGAGATGAATCTTGTTTATTTTAACGGAGAGGCATTTACTTTTCCCCAGGAATAAATGCATCGCCGCATAAATATTTAATTTCTTCTTGTAATGGATGTCTTTCGCAGTATGTAGAGTGGAATCTTTTAATTCAACGGAGAGGCATTTACTTTTCTCCAGAAATAAATGCATCGCCGCATAAATATTTAAATTCTTCTTCTGTCGGATGTCTGTAGTATTATGTAGATATGAATCATGTTTCTTTTAACGGAGAGGCATTTACCTTTCCCCAGAAATAAATGCATCGCTGCATAGATATTTAATTTCTTCTTGTAATGGATGTCTTTCGTAGTATGTAGAGTGGAATATTTTAATTCAACGGAGAGGCATTTACTTTTCTCCAGAAATAAATGCATCGCCGCATAAATATTTAAATTCTTCTTCTGTCGGATGTCTGTAGTATTATGTAGATAAGAATCTTGTTTCTTTTAACGAAGAGGCATTTACTTTTCTCCAGAAATAAATGCATCGCCGCATAAATATTTAAATTCTTCTTCTGTAGGCTGTCTGTAGTTTTATGTAGAGATGAATCTTGTTTATTTTAACGGAGAGGCATTTACTTTTCCCCAGAAATAAATGCATCGCCGCATAAATATTTAATTTCTTCTTGTAATGGATGTCTTTCGTAGTATGTATAGTGGATTCTTGATTATTTCAACGGAGAGGCATTTACTTTTCTCTAGAAATAAATGCATCGCCGCATAAATATTTAAAATCTTCTTCTGTAGGATGTCTGTAGTATTATGTAGAGATGAATCTTGTTTATTTTGACGGAGAGGCATTTAATTTTCCCCAGAAATAAATGCATCGCCGCATAATTATTTAAATTCTTCTTCTGTCGGATGTCTGTAGTATTATGTAGAGATGAATCTTGTTTATTTTAACGGAGAGGAATTTACTTTTCTCCAGAAATAAATGCATCGCCGCATAAATATTTCATTTCCTATTGTATCGGATGTCTATCGTAGTATGTAGAGTGGAATCTTTTAATTCGACGGAGAGGCATTTACTTTTCTCCAGAAATAAATGCATCGCCGCATAAATATTTAAATTCTTCTTGTATCGGATATCTGTCGTAGTATGTAGAGATGAATCTTGTTTATTTTAACGGAGAGGCATTCACTTTTTCCCAGAAATAAATGCATCGCCGCATAAATATTTAATTTCTTCTTGTATCGGATGTCTGTCGTAGTATGTAGAGTAGAATCTTTTAATTCAACGGAGACGCATTTACTTTTCCCCAGAAATAACTGCATCGCCGATTAAATATTTAAATACTTCTTCTGGAGGATATCTGTAGTATTATGTAGAGATGAATCTTGTTTATTTTAACGGAGAGGCATTTACTTTTTTCCAGAAATAAATGCATCGCCGCATAAATATTTAATTTCCTCTTGTATCGGATCTCTGTCGTAGTATGTAGAGTGGAATCTTTTAATTCAACGGCGAGGCATTTACTTTTCTCCAGAAATAAATGCATCGCCGCATAAATATTTAAATTCTTCTTCTGTAGGATGTCTGTAGTATTATGTAGATATGAATCTTGTTTCTTTTAACGGAGAGGCATTTACTTTTGCCCAGAAATAAATGCATCGCCGCATAAATATTTAATTTATTCTGGTATCGGGTGTCTTTCGTAGTATGTAGAGTAGAATCTTTTAGTTCAACGGAGAGGCATTTACTTTTCTCCAGAAATAAATGCATCGCCACATAAATATTTAATTTCTTCTTGTATCAGATGTCTGTCGTAGTATGTAGAGATGAATCTTATTTATTTCAACGGAGAGGTATTTTCTTTTCTCCAGAAATAAATGCATCGCCGCATAAATATTTATATTCTTCTTCTGTAGGATGTCTGTAGTATTATGTAGAGATGAATCTTGTTTATTTTAACGGAGAGGCATTTACTTTTTCCCAGAAATAAATGCATCGCCGCATAAATATTTAAATTCTTCTTGTATCGTATGTCTGTCGTAGTATGTATAATGGAATCTTTTAATTCAAGGGAGAGGCATTTACTTTTCTCCAGAAATAAATGCATCGCCGCATAAATATTTAAATTAGTCTTCTGTCGGATGTCTGTATTATTATGTAGATAAGAATCTTGATTCTTTTAACGGAGAGGCATTTACTTTTCCCCAGAAATAAATGCATCGCCGCATAAATATTTAATTTCTTCTTGTAATGGATGTCTTTCGTAGTATGTAGAGTGGAATCTTTTATTTCAACGGAGAGGCATTTACTTTTAACCAGAAGTAAATGCATCGCCGGATAAATATTTAATTTCTTCTTCTGTCCAATGTTTGAAATATTATGTAGAATGGAATCTCGTAAACTTTCAACGGAGAGGTATTTTCTTTTCTCCAGAAATAAATGCATCGCCGCATAAATATTTAATTTCTTCTTGTATCGGATGTCTTTCGTAGTATGTAGAGTGGAATATTTTAATTCAACGGAGAGGCATTTACTTTTCTCCAGAAATAAATGCATCGCCGCATAAATATTTAAATTCTTCTTGTAATGGATGTCTTTCGTAGTATGTAGAGTGGAATCTTTTAATTCAACGGAGAGGCATTTACTTTTCTCCAGAAATAAATGCATCGCCGCATAAATATTTAAATACTTCTTCTGTCGGATGTCTGTAGTATTATGTAGATATGAATCATGTTTCTTTTAACGGAGAGGCATTTACCTTTCCCCAGAAATAAATGCATCGCCGCATAAATATTTAAATTCTTCTTCTGTAAGATGTCTGTAGTACTATGTAGAGATGAATCTTGTTTATTTTAACGGAGAGGCATTTACTTTTCCCCAGGAATAAATGCATCGCCGCATAAATATTTAATTTCTTCTTGTAATGGATGTCTTTCGCAGTATGTAGAGTGGAATCTTTTAATTCAACGGAGAGGCATTTACTTTTCTCCAGAAATAAATGCATCGACGCATAAATATTTAAATTCTTCTTCTGTCGGATGTCTGTTGTATTAAGTAGATATGAATCATGTTTCTTTTAACGGGAGGCATTTACCTTTCCCCAGAAATAAATGCATCGCTGCATAAATATTTAATTTCTTCTTGTAATGGATGTCTTTCGTAGTATGTAGAGTGGAATCTTTTAATTCAACGGAGAGGCATTTACTTTTCTCCAGAAATAAATGCATCGCCGCATAAATATTTAAATTCTTCTTCTGTCGGATGTCTGTAGTATTATGTAGATAAGAATCTTGTTTCTTTTAACGAAGAGGCATTTACTTTTCTCCAGAAATAAATGCATCGCCGCATAAATATTTAAATTCTTCTTCTGTAGGCTGTCTGTAATTTTATGTAGAGATGAATCTTGTTTATTTTAACGGAGAGGCATTTACTTTTCCCCAGAAATAAATGCATCGCCGCATAAATATTTAATTTCTTCTTGTAATGGATGTCTTTCGTAGTATGTATAGTGGATTCTTGATTATTTCAACGGAGAGGCATTTACTTTTCTCTAGAAATAAATGCATCGCCGCATAAATATTTAAAATCTTCTTCTGTAGGATGTCTGTAGTATTATGTAGAGATGAATCTTGTTTATTTTAACGGAGAGGCATTTACTTTTCCCCAGAAATAAATGCATCGCCGCATAATTATTTAAATTCTTCTTCTGTCGGATGTCTGTAGTATTATGTAGAGATGAATCTTGTTTATTTTAACGGAGAGGAATTTACTTTTCTCCAGAAATAAATGCATCGCCGCATAAATATTTAATTTCCTCTTGTATCGGATGTCTGTCGTAGTATGTAAAGTGGAATCTTTTAATTCGACGGAGAGGCATTTACTTTTCTCCAGAAATAAATGCATCGCCGCATAAATATTTAAATTCTTCTTGTATCGGATATCTGTCGTAGTATGTAGATATGAATCTTGTTTCTTTTAACGGAGAGGCATTTACTTTTGCCCAGAAATAAATGCATCGCCGCATAAATATTTAATTTATTCTTGTATCGGGTGTCTTTCGTAGTATGTAGAGTAGAATCTTTTAGTTCAACGGAGAGGCATTTACTTTTCTCCAGAAATAAATGCATCGCCACATAAATATTTAATTTCTTCTTGTATCGGATGTCTGTCGTAGTATGTAGAGATGAATCTTATTTATTTCAACGGAGAGGTATTTTCTTTTCTCCAGAAATAAATGCATCGCCGCATAAATATTTATATTCTTCTTCTGTAGGATGTCTGTAGTATTATGTAGAGATGAATCTTGTTTATTTTAACGGAGAGGCATTTACTTTTTCCCAGAAATAAATGCATCGCCGCATAAATATTTAAATTCTTCTTGTATCGTATGTCTGTCGTAGTATGTATAATGGAATCTTTTAATTTAAGGGAGAGGCATTTACTTTTCTCCAGAAATAAATGCATCGCCGTATAAATATTTAAATTAGTCTTCTGTCGGATGTCTGTATTATTATGTAGATAAGAATCTTGATTCTTTTAACGGAGAGGCATTTACTTTTCCCCAGAAATAAATGCATCGCCGCATAAATATTTAATTTCTTCTTGTAATGGATGTCTTTCGTAGTATGTAGAGTGGAATCTTTTATTTCAACGGAGAGGCATTTACTTTTAACCAGAAGTAAATGCATCGCCGGATAAATATTTAATTTCTTCTTCTGTCCAATGTTTGAAATATTATGTAGAATGGAATCTCGTAAACTTTCAACGTAGAGGTATTTTCTTTTCTCCAGAAATAAATGCATCGCCGCATAAATATTTAAACTCTTCTTCTGTAGGATGTCTGTCGTATTATGTAGAGATGAATCTTGTTTATTTTAACGGAGAGGCATTTACTTTTCCCCAGAAATAAATGCATCGCCGCATAAATATTTACCTTCTTCTTGTATCGGATGTCTGTCGTAGTATGTAAATTGGAATCTTTTAATTCAACGGAGAGGCATTTACTTTTCTCCAGAAATAAATGCTTCGCCTCATAAATATATTAATTGTTCTTCTGTAGGATGTCAGTCGTATTATGTAGAGGTGAATCTTGTTTATTTTAACGGAGAGGCATTTACTTTTCCCCAGAAATAAATGCATCGCCGCATAAATATTTACCTTCTTCTTGTATCGTATGTCTGTCGTAGTATGTATAATGGAATCTTTTAATTCAAGGGAGAGGCATTTACTTTTCTCCAGAAATAAATGCATCGCCGCATAAATATTTAAATTCTTCTTCTGTAGGATGTATGTATTATGTAGAGATGAATCTTGTTTATTTTAACGGAGAAGCATTTACTTTTTCCCAGAAATAAATGCATCGCCGCATAAATATTTTAATTCTTCTTATGTGGGATGTCTGTCGTATTATGTAGAGGTGAATCTTGTTTATTTTAACGGAGAGGCATTTACTTTTCCCCAGAAATAAATGCATCGCCGCATAAATATTTACCTTCTTCTTGTATCGGATGTCTTTCGTAGTATGTAGAGTGGAATCATTTAATTCAACGGAGAGGCATTTACTTTTCTCCAGAAATAAATGCATCGCCGCATAAATATATAAATTCTTCTTCTGTAGGATGTCTGTAGTATTATGTAGATATGAATCTTGTTTCTTTTAACGGAGAGGCATTTACTTTTCCCCAGAAATAAATGCATCGCCGCATAAATATTTAAATTAGTCTTCTGTCGGATGTCTGTATTATTATGTAGATAAGAATCTTGATTCTTTTAACGGAGAGGCATTTACTTTTCCCCAGAAATAAATGCATCGCCGCATAAATATTTAATTTCTTCTTGTAATGGATGTCTTTCGTAGTATGTAGAGTGGAATCTTTTATTTCAACGGAGAGGCATTTACTTTTAACCAGAAGTAAATGCATCGCGGGATAAATATTTAATTTCTTCTTCTGTCCAATGTTTGAAATATTATGTAGAATGGAATCTCGTAAACTTTCAACGGAGAGGTATTTTCTTTTCTCCAGAAATAAATGCATCGCCGCATAAATATTTAAACTCTTCTTCTGTAGGATGTCTGTCGTATTATGTAGACATGAATCTTGTTTTTTTTAACGGAGAGGCATTTACTTTTCCCCAGAAATAAATGCATCGCCGCATAAATATTTACCTTCTTCTTGTATCGGATGTCTGTCGTAGTATGTAAATTGGAATCTTTTAATTCAACGGAGAGGCATTTACTTTTCTCCAGAAATAAATGCTTCGCCTCATAAATATATTAATTGTTCTTCTGTAGGATGTCAGTCGTATTATGTAGAGGTGAATCTTGTTTATTTTAACGGAGAGGCATTTACTTTTCCCCAGAAATAAATGCATCGCCGCATAAATATTTACCTTCTTCTTCTATCGTATGTCTGTCGTAGTATGTATAATGGAATCTTTTAATTCAAGGGAGAGGCATTTACTTTTCTCCAGAAATAAATGCATCGCCGCATAAATATTTAAATTCTTCTTCTGTAGGATGTATGTATTATGTAGAGATGAATCTTGTTTATTTTAACGGAGAGGCATTTACTTTTCCCCAGAAAAAAATGCATCGCCGCATAAATATTTAATTTCTTCTTGTATCGGATGTCTTTCGTAGTATGTAGAGTGGAATCTTTTAATTCGACGGAGAGGCATTTACCTTTCCCCAGAAATAAATGCATCGCCGCATAATTATTTAAATTCTTCTTCTGTCGGATGTCTGTAGTATTATGTAGAGATGAATCTTGTTTATTTTAACGGAGAGGAATTTACTTTTCTCCAGAAATAAATGCATCGCCGCATAAATATTTCATTTCCTATTTTATCGGATGTCTATCGTAGTATGTAGAGTGGAATCTTTTAATTCGACGGAGAGGCATTTACTTTTCTCCAGAAATAAATGCATCGCCGCATAAATATTTAAATTCTTCTTGTATCGGATATCTGTCGTAGTATGTAGAGATGAATCTTGTTTATTTTAACGGAGAGGCATTCACTTTTTCCCAGAAATAAATGCATCGCCGCATAAATATTTAATTTCTTCTTGTATCGGATGTCTTTCGTAGTATGTAGAGTGGAATCTTTTAATTCAACGGAGAGGCATTTACTTTTCTCCAGAAATAAATGCATCGCCACATAAATATTTAAATTCTTCTTCTGTCGGATGTCTGTAGTATTATGTAGATAAGAATCTTGTTTCTTTTAACGGAGAGGCCTTTACTTTTCTCCAGAAAAAAATGCATCGCCGCATAAATATTTAATTTCTTCTTGTATCGGATGTCTTTCGTAGTATGTAGAGTGGAATATTTTAATTCAACGGAGAGGCATTTACTTTTCTCCAGAAATAAATGCATCGCCGCATAAATATTTAAATTCTTCTTGTAATGGATGTCTTTCGTAGTATGTAGAGTGGAATCTTTTAATTCAACGGAGAGGCATTTACTTTTCTCCAGAAATAAATGCATCGCCGCATAAATATTTAAATTCTTCTTCTGTCGGATGTCTGTAGTATTATGTAGATATGAATCATGTTTCTTTTAACGGAGAGGCATTTACCTTTCCCCAGAAATAAATGCATCGCCGCATAAATATTTAAATTCTTCTTCTGTAAGATGTCTGTAGTATTATGTAGAGATGAATCTTGTTTATTTTAACGGAGAGGCATTTACTTTTCCCCAGAAAAAAATGCATCGCCGCATAAATATTTAATTTCTTCTTGTATCGGATGTCTTTCGTAGTATGTAGAGTGGAATCTTTTAATTCGACGGAGAGGCATTTACCTTTCCCCAGAAATAAATGCATCGCTGCATAAATATTTAATTTCTTCTTGTAATGGATGTCTTTCGTAGTATGTAGAGTGGAATCTTTTAATTCAACGGAGAGGCATTTACTTTTCTCCAGAAATAAATGCATCGCCACATAAATATTTAAATTCTTCTTCTGTCGGATGTCTGTAGTATTATGTAGATAAGAATCTTGTTTCTTTTAACGGAGAGGCCTTTACTTTTCTCCAGAAAAAAATGCATCGCCGCATAAATATTTAATTTCTTCTTGTATCGGATGTCTTTCGTAGTATGTAGAGTGGAATATTTTAATTCAACGGAGAGGCATTTACTTTTCTCCAGAAATAAATGCATCGCCGCATAAATATTTAAATTCTTCTTGTAATGGATGTCTTTCGTAGTATGTAGAGTGGAATCTTTTAATTCAACGGAGAGGCATTTACTTTTCTCCAGAAATAAATGCATCGCCGCATAAATATTTAAATTCTTCTTCTGTCGGATGTCTGTAGTATTATGTAGATATGAATCATGTTTCTTTTAACGGAGAGGCATTTACCTTTCCCCAGAAATAAATGCATCGCCGCATAAATATTTAAATTCTTCTTCTGTAAGATGTCTGTAGTACTATGTAGAGATGAATCTTGTTTATTTTAACGGAGAGGCATTTACTTTTCCGCAGGAATAAATGCATCGCCGCATAAATATTTAATTTCTTCTTGTAATGGATGTCTTTCGCAGTATGTAGAGTGGAATCTTTTAATTCAACGGAGAGGCATTTACTTTTCTCCAGAAATAAATGCATCGCCGCATAAATATTTAAATTCTTCTTCTGTCGGATGTCTGTAGTATTATGTAGATATGAATCATGTTTCTTTTAACGGAGAGGCATTTACCTTTCCCCAGAAATAAATGCATCGCTGCATAGATATTTAATTTCTTCTTGTAATGGATGTCTTTCGTAGTATGTAGAGTGGAATATTTTAATTCAACGGAGAGGCATTTACTTTTCTCCAGAAATAAATGCATCGCCGCATAAATATTTAAATTCTTCTTCTGTCGGATGTCTGTAGTATTATGTAGATAAGAATCTTGTTTCTTTTAACGAAGAGGCATTTACTTTTCTCCAGAAATAAATGCATCGCCGCATAAATATTTAAATTCTTCTTCTGTAGGCTGTCTGTAGTTTTATGTAGAGATGAATCTTGTTTATTTTAACGGAGAGGCATTTACTTTTCCCCAGAAATAAATGCATCGCCGCATAAATATTTAATTTCTTCTTGTAATGGATGTCTTTCGTAGTATGTATAGTGGATTCTTGATTATTTCAACGGAGAGGCATTTACTTTTCTCTAGAAATAAATGCATCGCCGCATAAATATTTAAAATCTTCTTCTGTAGGATGTCTGTAGTATTATGTAGAGATGAATCTTGTTTATTTTAACGGAGAGGCATTTAATTTTCCCCAGAAATAAATGCATCGCCGCATAATTATTTAAATTCTTCTTCTGTCGGATGTCTGTAGTATTATGTAGAGATGAATCTTGTTTATTTTAACGGAGAGGAATTTACTTTTCTCCAGAAATAAATGCATCGCCGCATAAATATTTCATTTCCTATTGTATCGGATGTCTATCGTAGTATGTAGAGTAGAATCTTTTAATTCGACGGAGAGGCATTTACTTTTCTCCAGAAATAAATGCATCGCCGCATAAATATTTAAATTCTTCTTGTATCGGATATCTGTCGTAGTATGTAGAGATGAATCTTGTTTATTTTAACGGAGAGGCATTCACTTTTTCCCAGAAATAAATGCATCGCCGCATAAATATTTAATTTCTTCTTGTATCGGATGTCTGTCGTAGTATGTAGAGTAGAATCTTTTAATTCAACGGAGACGCATTTACTTTTCCCCAGAAATAAATGCATCGCCGATTAAATATTTAAATACTTCTTCTGGAGGATATCTGTAGTATTATGTAGAGATGAATCTTGTTTATTTTAACGGAGAGGCATTTACTTTTTTCCAGAAATAAATGCATCGCCGCATAAATATTTAATTTCCTCTTGTATCGGATCTCTGTCGTAGTATGTAGAGTGGAATCTTTTAATTCAACGGCGAGGCATTTACTTTTCTCCAGAAATAAATGCATCGCCGCATAAATATTTAAATTCTTCTTCTGTAGGATGTCTGTAGTATTATGTAGATATGAATCTTGTTTCTTTTAACGGAGAGGCATTTACTTTTGCCCAGAAATAAATGCATCGCCGCATAAATATTTAATTTATTCTTGTAATGGATGTCTTTCGTAGTATGTAGAGTGGAATCTTTTATTTCAACGGAGAGGCATTTACTTTTAACCAGCAGTAAATGCATCGCCGGATAAATATTTAATTTCTTCTTCTGTCCAATGTTTGAAATATTATGTAGAATGGAATCTCGTAAACTTTCAACGTAGAGGTATTTTCTTTTCTCCAGAAATAAATGCATCGCCGCATAAATATTTAAACTCTTCTTCTGTAGGATGTCTGTCGTATTATGTAGAGATGAATCTTGTTTATTTTAACGGAGAGGCATTTACTTTTCCCCAGAAATAAATGCATCGCCGCATAAATATTTACCTTCTTCTTGTATCGGATGTCTGTCGTAGTATGTAAATTGGAATCTTTTAATTCAACGGAGAGGCATTTACTTTTCTCCAGAAATAAATGCTTCGCCTCATAAATATATTAATTGTTCTTCTGTAGGATGTCAGTCGTATTATGTAGAGGTGAATCTTGTTTATTTTAACGGAGAGGCATTTACTTTTCCCCAGAAATAAATGCATCGCCGCATAAATATTTACCTTCTTCTTGTATCGTATGTCTGTCGTAGTATGTATAATGGAATCTTTTAATTCAAGGGAGAGGCATTTACTTTTCTCCAGAAATAAATGCATCGCCGCATAAATATTTAAATTCTTCTTCTGTAGGATGTATGTATTATGTAGAGATGAATCTTGTTTATTTTAACGGAGAAGCATTTACTTTTTCCCAGAAATAAATGCATCGCCGCATAAATATTTTAATTCTTCTTATGTGGGATGTCTGTCGTATTATGTAGAGGTGAATCTTGTTTATTTTAACGGAGAGGCATTTACTTTTCCCCAGAAATAAATGCATCGCCGCATAAATATTTACCTTCTTCTTGTATCGGATGTCTTTCGTAGTATGTAGAGTGGAATCATTTAATTCAACGGAGAGGCATTTACTTTTCTCCAGAAATAAATGCATCGCCGCATAAATATATAAATTCTTCTTCTGTAGGATGTCTGTAGTATTATGTAGATATGAATCTTGTTTCTTTTAACGGAGAGGCATTTACTTTTCCCCAGAAATAAATGCATCGCCGCATAAATATTTAAATTAGTCTTCTGTCGGATGTCTGTATTATTATGTAGATAAGAATCTTGATTCTTTTAACGGAGAGGCATTTACTTTTCCCCAGAAATAAATGCATCGCCGCATAAATATTTAATTTCTTCTTGTAATGGATGTCTTTCGTAGTATGTAGAGTGGAATCTTTTATTTCAACGGAGAGGCATTTACCTTTAACCAGAAGTAAATGCATCGCGGGATAAATATTTAATTTCTTCTTCTGTCCAATGTTTGAAATATTATGTAGAATGGAATCTCGTAAACTTTCAACGGAGAGGTATTTTCTTTTCTCCAGAAATAAATGCATCGCCGCATAAATATTTAAACTCTTCTTCTGTAGGATGTCTGTCGTATTATGTAGACATGAATCTTGTTTTTTTTAACGGAGAGGCATTTACTTTTCCCCAGAAATAAATGCATCGCCGCATAAATATTTACCTTCTTCTTGTATCGGATGTCTGTCGTAGTATGTAAATTGGAATCTTTTAATTCAACGGAGAGGCATTTACTTTTCTCCAGAAATAAATGCTTCGCCTCATAAATATATTAATTGTTCTTCTGTAGGATGTCAGTCGTATTATGTAGAGGTGAATCTTGTTTATTTTAACGGAGAGGCATTTACTTTTCCCCAGAAATAAATGCATCGCCGCATAAATATTTACCTTCTTCTTCTATCGTATGTCTGTCGTAGTATGTATAATGGAATCTTTTAATTCAAGGGAGAGGCATTTACTTTTCTCCAGAAATAAATGCATCGCCGCATAAATATTTAAATTCTTCTTCTGTAGGATGTATGTATTATGTAGAGATGAATCTTGTTTATTTTAACGGAGAGGCATTTACTTTTCCCCAGAAAAAAATGCATCGCCGCATAAATATTTAATTTCTTCTTGTATCGGATGTCTTTCGTAGTATGTAGAGTGGAATCTTTTAATTCGACGGAGAGGCATTTACCTTTCCCCAGAAATAAATGCATCGCCGCATAATTATTTAAATTCTTCTTCTGTCGGATGTCTGTAGTATTATGTAGAGATGAATCTTGTTTATTTTAACGGAGAGGAATTTACTTTTCTCCAGAAATAAATGCATCGCCGCATAAATATTTCATTTCCTATTGTATCGGATGTCTATCGTAGTATGTAGAGTGGAATCTTTTAATTCGACGGAGAGGCATTTACTTTTCTCCAGAAATAAATGCATCGCCGCATAAATATTTAAATTCTTCTTGTATCGGATATCTGTCGTAGTATGTAGAGATGAATCTTGTTTATTTTAACGGAGAGGCATTCACTTTTTCCCAGAAATAAATGCATCGCCGCATAAATATTTAATTTCTTCTTGTATCGGATGTCTTTCGTAGTATGTAGAGTGGAATCTTTTAATTCAACGGAGAGGCATTTACTTTTCTCCAGAAATAAATGCATCGCCACATAAATATTTAAATTCTTCTTCTGTCGGATGTCTGTAGTATTATGTAGATAAGAATCTTGTTTCTTTTAACGGAGAGGCCTTTACTTTTCTCCAGAAAAAAATGCATCGCCGCATAAATATTTAATTTCTTCTTGTATCGGATGTCTTTCGTAGTATGTAGAGTGGAATATTTTAATTCAACGGAGAGGCATTTACTTTTCTCCAGAAATAAATGCATCGCCGCATAAATATTTAAATTCTTCTTGTAATGGATGTCTTTCGTAGTATGTAGAGTGGAATCTTTTAATTCAACGGAGAGGCATTTACTTTTCTCCAGAAATAAATGCATCGCCGCATAAATATTTAAATTCTTCTTCTGTCGGATGTCTGTAGTATTATGTAGATATGAATCATGTTTCTTTTAACGGAGAGGCATTTACCTTTCCCCAGAAATAAATGCATCGCCGCATAAATATTTAAATTCTTCTTCTGTAAGATGTCTGTAGTATTATGTAGAGATGAATCTTGTTTATTTTAACGGAGAGGCATTTACTTTTCCCCAGAAAAAAATGCATCGCCGCATAAATATTTAATTTCTTCTTGTATCGGATGTCTTTCGTAGTATGTAGAGTGGAATCTTTTAATTCGACGGAGAGGCATTTACCTTTCCCCAGAAATAAATGCATCGCTGCATAAATATTTAATTTCTTCTTGTAATGGATGTCTTTCGTAGTATGTAGAGTGGAATCTTTTAATTCAACGGAGAGGCATTTACTTTTCTCCAGAAATAAATGCATCGCCACATAAATATTTAAATTCTTCTTCTGTCGGATGTCTGTAGTATTATGTAGATAAGAATCTTGTTTCTTTTAACGGAGAGGCCTTTACTTTTCTCCAGAAAAAAATGCATCGCCGCATAAATATTTAATTTCTTCTTGTATCGGATGTCTTTCGTAGTATGTAGAGTGGAATATTTTAATTCAACGGAGAGGCATTTACTTTTCTCCAGAAATAAATGCATCGCCGCATAAATATTTAAATTCTTCTTGTAATGGATGTCTTTCGTAGTATGTAGAGTGGAATCTTTTAATTCAACGGAGAGGCATTTACTTTTCTCCAGAAATAAATGCATCGCCGCATAAATATTTAAATTCTTCTTCTGTCGGATGTCTGTAGTATTATGTAGATATGAATCATGTTTCTTTTAACGGAGAGGCATTTACCTTTCCCCAGAAATAAATGCATCGCCGCATAAATATTTAAATTCTTCTTCTGTAAGATGTCTGTAGTACTATGTAGAGATGAATCTTGTTTATTTTAACGGAGAGGCATTTACTTTTCCCCAGGAATAAATGCATCGCCGCATAAATATTTAATTTCTTCTTGTAATGGATGTCTTTCGCAGTATGTAGAGTGGAATCTTTTAATTCAACGGAGAGGCATTTACTTTTCTCCAGAAATAAATGCATCGCCGCATAAATATTTAAATTCTTCTTCTGTCGGATGTCTGTAGTATTATGTAGATAAGAATCTTGTTTCTTTTAACGAAGAGGCATTTACTTTTCTCCAGAAATAAATGCATCGCCGCATAAATATTTAAATTCTTCTTCTGTAGGCTGTCTGTAGTTTTATGTAGAGATGAATCTTGTTTATTTTAACGGAGAGGCATTTACTTTTCCCCAGAAATAAATGCATCGCCGCATAAATATTTAATTTCTTCTTGTAATGGATGTCTTTCGTAGTATGTATAGTGGATTCTTGATTATTTCAACGGAGAGGCATTTACTTTTCTCTAGAAATAAATGCATCGCCGCATAAATATTTAAAATCTTCTTCTGTAGGATGTCTGTAGTATTATGTAGAGATGAATCTTGTTTATTTTAACGGAGAGGCATTTAATTTTCCCCAGAAATAAATGCATCGCCGCATAATTATTTAAATTCTTCTTCTGTCGGATGTCTGTAGTATTATGTAGAGATGAATCTTGTTTATTTTAACGGAGAGGAATTTACTTTTCTCCAGAAATAAATGCATCGCCGCATAAATATTTCATTTCCTATTGTATCGGATGTCTATCGTAGTATGTAGAGTAGAATCTTTTAATTCGACGGAGAGGCATTTACTTTTCTCCAGAAATAAATGCATCGCCGCATAAATATTTAAATTCTTCTTGTATCGGATATCTGTCGTAGTATGTAGAGATGAATCTTGTTTATTTTAACGGAGAGGCATTCACTTTTTCCCAGAAATAAATGCATCGCCGCATAAATATTTAATTTCTTCTTGTATCGGATGTCTGTCGTAGTATGTAGAGTAGAATCTTTTAATTCAACGGAGACGCATTTACTTTTCCCCAGAAATAAATGCATCGCCGATTAAATATTTAAATACTTCTTCTGGAGGATATCTGTAGTATTATGTAGAGATGAATCTTGTTTATTTTAACGGAGAGGCATTTACTTTTTTCCAGAAATAAATGCATCGCCGCATAAATATTTAATTTCCTCTTGTATCGGATCTCTGTCGTAGTATGTAGAGTGGAATCTTTTAATTCAACGGCGAGGCATTTACTTTTCTCCAGAAATAAATGCATCGCCGCATAAATATTTAAATTCTTCTTCTGTAGGATGTCTGTAGTATTATGTAGATATGAATCTTGTTTCTTTTAACGGAGAGGCATTTACTTTTGCCCAGAAATAAATGCATCGCCGCATAAATATTTAATTTATTCTTGTATCGGGTGTCTTTCGTAGTATGTAGAGTAGAATCTTTTAGTTCAACGGAGAGGCATTTACTTTTCTCCAGAAATAAATGCATCGCCACATAAATATTTAATTTCTTCTTGTATCGGATGTCTGTCGTAGTATGTAGAGATGAATCTTATTTATTTCAACGGAGAGGTATTTTCTTTTCTCCAGAAATAAATGCATCGCCGCATAAATATTTATATTCTTCTTCTGTAGGATGTCTGTAGTATTATGTAGAGATGAATCTTGTTTATTTTAACGGAGAGGCATTTACTTTTTCCCAGAAATAAATGCATCGCCGCATAAATATTTAAATTCTTCTTGTATCGTATGTCTGTCGTAGTATGTATAATGGAATCTTTTAATTCAAGGGAGAGGCATTTACTTTTCTCCAGAAATAAATGCATCGCCGCATAAATATTTAAATTAGTCTTCTGTCGGATGTCTGTATTATTATGTAGATAAGAATCTTGATTCTTTTAACGGAGAGGCATTTACTTTTCCCCAGAAATAAATGCATCGCCGCATAAATATTTAAATTCTTCTTGTAATGGATGTCTTTCGTAGTATGTAGAGTGGAATCTTTTAATTCAAGGGAGAGGCATTTACTTTTCTCCAGAAATAAATGCATCGCCGCATAAATATTTAAATTCTTCTTCTGTAGGATGTATGTATTATGTAGAGATGAATCTTGTTTATTTTAACGGAGAGGCATTTACTTTTCCCCAGAAAAAAATGCATCGCCGCATAAATATTTAATTTCTTCTTGTATCGGATGTCTTTCGTAGTATGTAGAGTGGAATCTTTTAATTCGACGGAGAGGCATTTACCTTTCCCCAGAAATAAATGCATCGCCGCATAATTATTTAAATTCTTCTTCTGTCGGATGTCTGTAGTATTATGTAGAGATGAATCTTGTTTATTTTAACGGAGAGGAATTTACTTTTCTCCAGAAATAAATGCATCGCCGCATAAATATTTCATTTCCTATTGTATCGGATGTCTATCGTAGTATGTAGAGTGGAATCTTTTAATTCGACGGAGAGGCATTTACTTTTCTCCAGAAATAAATGCATCGCCGCATAAATATTTAAATTCTTCTTGTATCGGATATCTGTCGTAGTATGTAGAGATGAATCTTGTTTATTTTAACGGAGAGGCATTCACTTTTTCCCAGAAATAAATGCATCGCCGCATAAATATTTACCTTCTTCTTGTATCGGATGTCTTTCGTAGTATGTAGAGTGGAATCATTTAATTCAACGGAGAGGCATTTACTTTTCTCCAGAAATAAATGCATCGCCGCATAAATATATAAATTCTTCTTCTGTAGGATGTCTGTAGTATTATGTAGATATGAATCTTGTTTCTTTTAACGGAGAGGCATTTACTTTTCCCCAGAAATAAATGCATCGCCGCATAAATATTTAAATTAGTCTTCTGTCGGATGTCTGTATTATTATGTAGATAAGAATCTTGATTCTTTTAACGGAGAGGCATTTACTTTTCCCCAGAAATAAATGCATCGCCGCATAAATATTTAATTTCTTCTTGTAATGGATGTCTTTCGTAGTATGTAGAGTGGAATCTTTTATTTCAACGGAGAGGCATTTACTTTTAACCAGAAGTAAATGCATCGCGGGATAAATATTTAATTTCTTCTTCTGTCCAATGTTTGAAATATTATGTAGAATGGAATCTCGTAAACTTTCAACGGAGAGGTATTTTCTTTTCTCCAGAAATAAATGCATCGCCGCATAAATATTTAAACTCTTCTTCTGTAGGATGTCTGTCGTATTATGTAGACATGAATCTTGTTTTTTTTAACGGAGAGGCATTTACTTTTCCCCAGAAATAAATGCATCGCCGCATAAATATTTACCTTCTTCTTGTATCGGATGTCTGTCGTAGTATGTAAATTGGAATCTTTTAATTCAACGGAGAGGCATTTACTTTTCTCCAGAAATAAATGCTTCGCCTCATAAATATATTAATTGTTCTTCTGTAGGATGTCAGTCGTATTATGTAGAGGTGAATCTTGTTTATTTTAACGGAGAGGCATTTACTTTTCCCCAGAAATAAATGCATCGCCGCATAAATATTTACCTTCTTCTTCTATCGTATGTCTGTCGTAGTATGTATAATGGAATCTTTTAATTCAAGGGAGAGGCATTTACTTTTCTCCAGAAATAAATGCATCGCCGCATAAATATTTAAATTCTTCTTCTGTAGGATGTATGTATTATGTAGAGATGAATCTTGTTTATTTTAACGGAGAGGCATTTACTTTTCCCCAGAAAAAAATGCATCGCCGCATAAATATTTAATTTCTTCTTGTATCGGATGTCTTTCGTAGTATGTAGAGTGGAATCTTTTAATTCGACGGAGAGGCATTTACCTTTCCCCAGAAATAAATGCATCGCCGCATAATTATTTAAATTCTTCTTCTGTCGGATGTCTGTAGTATTATGTAGAGATGAATCTTGTTTATTTTAACGGAGAGGAATTTACTTTTCTCCAGAAATAAATGCATCGCCGCATAAATATTTCATTTCCTATTGTATCGGATGTCTATCGTAGTATGTAGAGTGGAATCTTTTAATTCGACGGAGAGGCATTTACTTTTCTCCAGAAATAAATGCATCGCCGCATAAATATTTAAATTCTTCTTGTATCGGATATCTGTCGTAGTATGTAGAGATGAATCTTGTTTATTTTAACGGAGAGGCATTCACTTTTTCCCAGAAATAAATGCATCGCCGCATAAATATTTAATTTCTTCTTGTATCGGATGTCTTTCGTAGTATGTAGAGTGGAATCTTTTAATTCAACGGAGAGGCATTTACTTTTCTCCAGAAATAAATGCATCGCCACATAAATATTTAAATTCTTCTTCTGTCGGATGTCTGTAGTATTATGTAGATAAGAATCTTGTTTCTTTTAACGGAGAGGCCTTTACTTTTCTCCAGAAAAAAATGCATCGCCGCATAAATATTTAATTTCTTCTTGTATCGGATGTCTTTCGTAGTATGTAGAGTGGAATATTTTAATTCAACGGAGAGGCATTTACTTTTCTCCAGAAATAAATGCATCGCCGCATAAATATTTAAATTCTTCTTGTAATGGATGTCTTTCGTAGTATGTAGAGTGGAATCTTTTAATTCAACGGAGAGGCATTTACTTTTCTCCAGAAATAAATGCATCGCCGCATAAATATTTAAATTCTTCTTCTGTCGGATGTCTGTAGTATTATGTAGATATGAATCATGTTTCTTTTAACGGAGAGGCATTTACCTTTCCCCAGAAATAAATGCATCGCCGCATAAATATTTAAATTCTTCTTCTGTAAGATGTCTGTAGTATTATGTAGAGATGAATCTTGTTTATTTTAACGGAGAGGCATTTACTTTTCCCCAGAAAAAAATGCATCGCCGCATAAATATTTAATTTCTTCTTGTATCGGATGTCTTTCGTAGTATGTAGAGTGGAATCTTTTAATTCGACGGAGAGGCATTTACCTTTCCCCAGAAATAAATGCATCGCTGCATAAATATTTAATTTCTTCTTGTAATGGATGTCTTTCGTAGTATGTAGAGTGGAATCTTTTAATTCAACGGAGAGGCATTTACTTTTCTCCAGAAATAAATGCATCGCCACATAAATATTTAAATTCTTCTTCTGTCGGATGTCTGTAGTATTATGTAGATAAGAATCTTGTTTCTTTTAACGGAGAGGCCTTTACTTTTCTCCAGAAAAAAATGCATCGCCGCATAAATATTTAATTTCTTCTTGTATCGGATGTCTTTCGTAGTATGTAGAGTGGAATATTTTAATTCAACGGAGAGGCATTTACTTTTCTCCAGAAATAAATGCATCGCCGCATAAATATTTAAATTCTTCTTGTAATGGATGTCTTTCGTAGTATGTAGAGTGGAATCTTTTAATTCAACGGAGAGGCATTTACTTTTCTCCAGAAATAAATGCATCGCCGCATAAATATTTAAATTCTTCTTCTGTCGGATGTCTGTAGTATTATGTAGATATGAATCATGTTTCTTTTAACGGAGAGGCATTTACCTTTCCCCAGAAATAAATGCATCGCCGCATAAATATTTAAATTCTTCTTCTGTAAGATGTCTGTAGTACTATGTAGAGATGAATCTTGTTTATTTTAACGGAGAGGCATTTACTTTTCCCCAGGAATAAATGCATCGCCGCATAAATATTTAATTTCTTCTTGTAATGGATGTCTTTCGCAGTATGTAGAGTGGAATCTTTTAATTCAACGGAGAGGCATTTACTTTTCTCCAGAAATAAATGCATCGCCGCATAAATATTTAAATTCTTCTTCTGTCGGATGTCTGTAGTATTATGTAGATAAGAATCTTGTTTCTTTTAACGAAGAGGCATTTACTTTTCTCCAGAAATAAATGCATCGCCGCATAAATATTTAAATTCTTCTTCTGTAGGCTGTCTGTAGTTTTATGTAGAGATGAATCTTGTTTATTTTAACGGAGAGGCATTTACTTTTCCCCAGAAATAAATGCATCGCCGCATAAATATTTAATTTCTTCTTGTAATGGATGTCTTTCGTAGTATGTATAGTGGATTCTTGATTATTTCAACGGAGAGGCATTTACTTTTCTCTAGAAATAAATGCATCGCCGCATAAATATTTAAAATCTTCTTCTGTAGGATGTCTGTAGTATTATGTAGAGATGAATCTTGTTTATTTTAACGGAGAGGCATTTAATTTTCCCCAGAAATAAATGCATCGCCGCATAATTATTTAAATTCTTCTTCTGTCGGATGTCTGTAGTATTATGTAGAGATGAATCTTGTTTATTTTAACGGAGAGGAATTTACTTTTCTCCAGAAATAAATGCATCGCCGCATAAATATTTCATTTCCTATTGTATCGGATGTCTATCGTAGTATGTAGAGTAGAATCTTTTAATTCGACGGAGAGGCATTTACTTTTCTCCAGAAATAAATGCATCGCCGCATAAATATTTAAATTCTTCTTGTATCGGATATCTGTCGTAGTATGTAGAGATGAATCTTGTTTATTTTAACGGAGAGGCATTCACTTTTTCCCAGAAATAAATGCATCGCCGCATAAATATTTAATTTCTTCTTGTATCGGATGTCTGTCGTAGTATGTAGAGTAGAATCTTTTAATTCAACGGAGACGCATTTACTTTTCCCCAGAAATAAATGCATCGCCGATTAAATATTTAAATACTTCTTCTGGAGGATATCTGTAGTATTATGTAGAGATGAATCTTGTTTATTTTAACGGAGAGGCATTTACTTTTTTCCAGAAATAAATGCATCGCCGCATAAATATTTAATTTCCTCTTGTATCGGATCTCTGTCGTAGTATGTAGAGTGGAATCTTTTAATTCAACGGCGAGGCATTTACTTTTCTCCAGAAATAAATGCATCGCCGCATAAATATTTAAATTCTTCTTCTGTAGGATGTCTGTAGTATTATGTAGATATGAATCTTGTTTCTTTTAACGGAGAGGCATTTACTTTTGCCCAGAAATAAATGCATCGCCGCATAAATATTTAATTTATTCTTGTATCGGGTGTCTTTCGTAGTATGTAGAGTAGAATCTTTTAGTTCAACGGAGAGGCATTTACTTTTCTCCAGAAATAAATGCATCGCCACATAAATATTTAATTTCTTCTTGTATCGGATGTCTGTCGTAGTATGTAGAGATGAATCTTATTTATTTCAACGGAGAGGTATTTTCTTTTCTCCAGAAATAAATGCATCGCCGCATAAATATTTATATTCTTCTTCTGTAGGATGTCTGTAGTATTATGTAGAGATGAATCTTGTTTATTTTAACGGAGAGGCATTTACTTTTTCCCAGAAATAAATGCATCGCCGCATAAATATTTAAATTCTTCTTGTATCGTATGTCTGTCGTAGTATGTATAATGGAATCTTTTAATTCAAGGGAGAGGCATTTACTTTTCTCCAGAAATAAATGCATCGCCGCATAAATATTTAAATTAGTCTTCTGTCGGATGTCTGTATTATTATGTAGATAAGAATCTTGATTCTTTTAACGGAGAGGCATTTACTTTTCCCCAGAAATAAATGCATCGCCGCATAAATATTTAAATTCTTCTTGTAATGGATGTCTTTCGTAGTATGTAGAGTGGAATCTTTTAATTCAACGGAGAGGCATTTACTTTTCTCCAGAAATAAATGCATCGCCGCATAAATATTTAAATTCTTCTTCTGTCGGATGTCTGTAGTATTATGTAGATATGAATCATGTTTCTTTTAACGGAGAGGCATTTACCTTTCCCCAGAAATAAATGCATCGCCGCATAAATATTTAAATTCTTCTTCTGTAAGATGTCTGTAGTACTATGTAGAGATGTATCTTGTTTATTTTAACGGAGAGGCATTTACTTTTCCCCAGAAAAAAATGCATCGCCGCATAAATATTTAATTTCTTCTTGTATCGGATGTCTTTCGTAGTATGTAGAGTGGAATCTTTTAATTCGACGGAGAGGCATTTACCTTTCCCCAGAAATAAATGCATCGCTGCATAAATATTTAATTTCTTCTTGTAATGGATGTCTTTCGTAGTATGTAGAGTGGAATCTTTTAATTCAACGGAGAGGCATTTACTTTTCTCCAGAAATAAATGCATCGCCACATAAATATTTAAATTCTTCTTCTGTCGGATGTCTGTAGTATTATGTAGATAAGAATCTTGTTTCTTTTAACGGAGAGGCCTTTACTTTTCTCCAGAAAAAAATGCATCGCCGCATAAATATTTAATTTCTTCTTGTATCGGATGTCTTTCGTAGTATGTAGAGTGGAATATTTTAATTCAACGGAGAGGCATTTACTTTTCTCCAGAAATAAATGCATCGCCGCATAAATATTTAAATTCTTCTTGTAATGGATGTCTTTCGTAGTATGTAGAGTGGAATCTTTTAATTCAACGGAGAGGCATTTACTTTTCTCCAGAAATAAATGCATCGCCGCATAAATATTTAAATTCTTCTTCTGTCGGATGTCTGTAGTATTATGTAGATATGAATCATGTTTCTTTTAACGGAGAGGCATTTACCTTTCCCCAGAAATAAATGCATCGCCGCATAAATATTTAAATTCTTCTTCTGTAAGATGTCTGTAGTACTATGTAGAGATGAATCTTGTTTATTTTAACGGAGAGGCATTTACTTTTCCCCAGGAATAAATGCATCGCCGCATAAATATTTAATTTCTTCTTGTAATGGATGTCTTTCGCAGTATGTAGAGTGGAATCTTTTAATTCAACGGAGAGGCATTTACTTTTCTCCAGAAATAAATGCATCGCCGCATAAATATTTAAATTCTTCTTCTGTCGGATGTCTGTAGTATTATGTAGATAAGAATCTTGTTTCTTTTAACGAAGAGGCATTTACTTTTCTCCAGAAATAAATGCATCGCCGCATAAATATTTAAATTCTTCTTCTGTAGGCTGTCTGTAGTTTTATGTAGAGATGAATCTTGTTTATTTTAACGGAGAGGCATTTACTTTTCCCCAGAAATAAATGCATCGCCGCATAAATATTTAATTTCTTCTTGTAATGGATGTCTTTCGTAGTATGTATAGTGGATTCTTGATTATTTCAACGGAGAGGCATTTACTTTTCTCTAGAAATAAATGCATCGCCGCATAAATATTTAAAATCTTCTTCTGTAGGATGTCTGTAGTATTATGTAGAGATGAATCTTGTTTATTTTAACGGAGAGGCATTTAATTTTCCCCAGAAATAAATGCATCGCCGCATAATTATTTAAATTCTTCTTCTGTCGGATGTCTGTAGTATTATGTAGAGATGAATCTTGTTTATTTTAACGGAGAGGAATTTACTTTTCTCCAGAAATAAATGCATCGCCGCATAAATATTTCATTTCCTATTGTATCGGATGTCTATCGTAGTATGTAGAGTAGAATCTTTTAATTCGACGGAGAGGCATTTACTTTTCTCCAGAAATAAATGCATCGCCGCATAAATATTTAAATTCTTCTTGTATCGGATATCTGTCGTAGTATGTAGAGATGAATCTTGTTTATTTTAACGGAGAGGCATTCACTTTTTCCCAGAAATAAATGCATCGCCGCATAAATATTTAATTTCTTCTTGTATCGGATGTCTGTCGTAGTATGTAGAGTAGAATCTTTTAATTCAACGGAGACGCATTTACTTTTCCCCAGAAATAAATGCATCGCCGATTAAATATTTAAATACTTCTTCTGGAGGATATCTGTAGTATTATGTAGAGATGAATCTTGTTTATTTTAACGGAGAGGCATTTACTTTTTTCCAGAAATAAATGCATCGCCGCATAAATATTTAATTTCCTCTTGTATCGGATCTCTGTCGTAGTATGTAGAGTGGAATCTTTTAATTCAACGGCGAGGCATTTACTTTTCTCCAGAAATAAATGCATCGCCGCATAAATATTTAAATTCTTCTTCTGTAGGATGTCTGTAGTATTATGTAGATATGAATCTTGTTTCTTTTAACGGAGAGGCATTTACTTTTGCCCAGAAATAAATGCATCGCCGCATAAATATTTAATTTATTCTTGTATCGGGTGTCTTTCGTAGTATGTAGAGTAGAATCTTTTAGTTCAACGGAGAGGCATTTACTTTTCTCCAGAAATAAATGCATCGCCACATAAATATTTAATTTCTTCTTGTATCGGATGTCTGTCGTAGTATGTAGAGATGAATCTTATTTATTTCAACGGAGAGGTATTTTCTTTTCTCCAGAAATAAATGCATCGCCGCATAAATATTTATATTCTTCTTCTGTAGGATGTCTGTAGTATTATGTAGAGATGAATCTTGTTTATTTTAACGGAGAGGCATTTACTTTTTCCCAGAAATAAATGCATCGCCGCATAAATATTTAAATTCTTCTTGTATCGTATGTCTGTCGTAGTATGTATAATGGAATCTTTTAATTCAAGGGAGAGGCATTTACTTTTCTCCAGAAATAAATGCATCGCCGCATAAATATTTAAATTAGTCTTCTGTCGGATGTCTGTATTATTATGTAGATAAGAATCTTGATTCTTTTAACGGAGAGGCATTTACTTTTCCCCAGAAATAAATGCATCGCCGCATAAATATTTAAATTCTTCTTGTAATGGATGTCTTTCGTAGTATGTAGAGTGGAATCTTTTAATTCAACGGAGAGGCATTTACTTTTCTCCAGAAATAAATGCATCGCCGCATAAATATTTAAATTCTTCTTCTGTCGGATGTCTGTAGTATTATGTAGATATGAATCATGTTTCTTTTAACGGAGAGGCATTTACCTTTCCCCAGAAATAAATGCATCGCCGCATAAATATTTAAATTCTTCTTCTGTAAGATGTCTGTAGTACTATGTAGAGATGAATCTTGTTTATTTTAACGGAGAGGCATTTACTTTTCCCCAGAAAAAAATGCATCGCCGCATAAATATTTAATTTCTTCTTGTATCGGATGTCTTTCGTAGTATGTAGAGTGGAATCTTTTAATTCGACGGAGAGGCATTTACCTTTCCCCAGAAATAAATGCATCGCTGCATAAATATTTAATTTCTTCTTGTAATGGATGTCTTTCGTAGTATGTAGAGTGGAATCTTTTAATTCAACGGAGAGGCATTTACTTTTCTCCAGAAATAAATGCATCGCCACATAAATATTTAAATTCTTCTTCTGTCGGATGTCTGTAGTATTATGTAGATAAGAATCTTGTTTCTTTTAACGGAGAGGCCTTTACTTTTCTCCAGAAAAAAATGCATCGCCGCATAAATATTTAATTTCTTCTTGTATCGGATGTCTTTCGTAGTATGTAGAGTGGAATATTTTAATTCAACGGAGAGGCATTTACTTTTCTCCAGAAATAAATGCATCGCCGCATAAATATTTAAATTCTTCTTGTAATGGATGTCTTTCGTAGTATGTAGAGTGGAATCTTTTAATTCAACGGAGAGGCATTTACTTTTCTCCAGAAATAAATGCATCGCCGCATAAATATTTAAATTCTTCTTCTGTCGGATGTCTGTAGTATTATGTAGATATGAATCATGTTTCTTTTAACGGAGAGGCATTTACCTTTCCCCAGAAATAAATGCATCGCCGCATAAATATTTAAATTCTTCTTCTGTAAGATGTCTGTAGTACTATGTAGAGATGAATCTTGTTTATTTTAACGGAGAGGCATTTACTTTTCCCCAGGAATAAATGCATCGCCGCATAAATATTTAATTTCTTCTTGTAATGGATGTCTTTCGCAGTATGTAGAGTGGAATCTTTTAATTCAACGGAGAGGCATTTACTTTTCTCCAGAAATAAATGCATCGCCGCATAAATATTTAAATTCTTCTTCTGTCGGATGTCTGTAGTATTATGTAGATATGAATCATGTTTCTTTTAACGGAGAGGCATTTACCTTTCCCCAGAAATAAATGCATCGCTGCATAGATATTTAATTTCTTCTTGTAATGGATGTCTTTCGTAGTATGTAGAGTGGAATATTTTAATTCAACGGAGAGGCATTTACTTTTCTCCAGAAATAAATGCATCGCCGCATAAATATTTAAATTCTTCTTCTGTCGGATGTCTGTAGTATTATGTAGATAAGAATCTTGTTTCTTTTAACGAAGAGGCATTTACTTTTCTCCAGAAATAAATGCATCGCCGCATAAATATTTAAATTCTTCTTCTGTAGGCTGTCTGTAGTTTTATGTAGAGATGAATCTTGTTTATTTTAACGGAGAGGCATTTACTTTTCCCCAGAAATAAATGCATCGCCGCATAAATATTTAATTTCTTCTTGTAATGGATGTCTTTCGTAGTATGTATAGTGGATTCTTGATTATTTCAACGGAGAGGCATTTACTTTTCTCTAGAAATAAATGCATCGCCGCATAAATATTTAAAATCTTCTTCTGTAGGATGTCTGTAGTATTATGTAGAGATGAATCTTGTTTATTTTGACGGAGAGGCATTTAATTTTCCCCAGAAATAAATGCATCGCCGCATAATTATTTAAATTCTTCTTCTGTCGGATGTCTGTAGTATTATGTAGAGATGAATCTTGTTTATTTTAACGGAGAGGAATTTACTTTTCTCCAGAAATAAATGCATCGCCGCATAAATATTTCATTTCCTATTGTATCGGATGTCTATCGTAGTATGTAGAGTGGAATCTTTTAATTCGACGGAGAGGCATTTACTTTTCTCCAGAAATAAATGCATCGCCGCATAAATATTTAAATTCTTCTTGTATCGGATATCTGTCGTAGTATGTAGAGATGAATCTTGTTTATTTTAACGGAGAGGCATTCACTTTTTCCCAGAAATAAATGCATCGCCGCATAAATATTTAATTTCTTCTTGTATCGGATGTCTGTCGTAGTATGTAGAGTAGAATCTTTTAATTCAACGGAGACGCATTTACTTTTCCCCAGAAATAACTGCATCGCCGATTAAATATTTAAATACTTCTTCTGGAGGATATCTGTAGTATTATGTAGAGATGAATCTTGTTTATTTTAACGGAGAGGCATTTACTTTTTTCCAGAAATAAATGCATCGCCGCATAAATATTTAATTTCCTCTTGTATCGGATCTCTGTCGTAGTATGTAGAGTGGAATCTTTTAATTCAACGGCGAGGCATTTACTTTTCTCCAGAAATAAATGCATCGCCGCATAAATATTTAAATTCTTCTTCTGTAGGATGTCTGTAGTATTATGTAGATATGAATCTTGTTTCTTTTAACGGAGAGGCATTTACTTTTGCCCAGAAATAAATGCATCGCCGCATAAATATTTAATTTATTCTGGTATCGGGTGTCTTTCGTAGTATGTAGAGTAGAATCTTTTAGTTCAACGGAGAGGCATTTACTTTTCTCCAGAAATAAATGCATCGCCACATAAATATTTAATTTCTTCTTGTATCGGATGTCTGTCGTAGTATGTAGAGATGAATCTTATTTATTTCAACGGAGAGGTATTTTCTTTTCTCCAGAAATAAATGCATCGCCGCATAAATATTTATATTCTTCTTCTGTAGGATGTCTGTAGTATTATGTAGAGATGAATCTTGTTTATTTTAACGGAGAGGCATTTACTTTTTCCCAGAAATAAATGCATCGCCGCATAAATATTTAAATTCTTCTTGTATCGTATGTCTGTCGTAGTATGTATAATGGAATCTTTTAATTCAAGGGAGAGGCATTTACTTTTCTCCAGAAATAAATGCATCGCCGCATAAATATTTAAATTAGTCTTCTGTCGGATGTCTGTATTATTATGTAGATAAGAATCTTGATTCTTTTAACGGAGAGGCATTTACTTTTCCCCAGAAATAAATGCATCGCCGCATAAATATTTAATTTCTTCTTGTAATGGATGTCTTTCGTAGTATGTAGAGTGGAATCTTTTATTTCAACGGAGAGGCATTTACTTTTAACCAGAAGTAAATGCATCGCCGGATAAATATTTAATTTCTTCTTCTGTCCAATGTTTGAAATATTATGTAGAATGGAATCTCGTAAACTTTCAACGGAGAGGTATTTTCTTTTCTCCAGAAATAAATGCATCGCCGCATAAATATTTAATTTCTTCTTGTATCGGATGTCTTTCGTAGTATGTAGAGTGGAATATTTTAATTCAACGGAGAGGCATTTACTTTTCTCCAGAAATAAATGCATCGCCGCATAAATATTTAAATTCTTCTTGTAATGGATGTCTTTCGTAGTATGTAGAGTGGAATCTTTTAATTCAACGGAGAGGCATTTACTTTTCTCCAGAAATAAATGCATCGCCGCATAAATATTTAAATACTTCTTCTGTCGGATGTCTGTAGTATTATGTAGATATGAATCATGTTTCTTTTAACGGAGAGGCATTTACCTTTCCCCAGAAATAAATGCATCGCCGCATAAATATTTAAATTCTTCTTCTGTAAGATGTCTGTAGTACTATGTAGAGATGAATCTTGTTTATTTTAACGGAGAGGCATTTACTTTTCCCCAGGAATAAATGCATCGCCGCATAAATATTTAATTTCTTCTTGTAATGGATGTCTTTCGCAGTATGTAGAGTGGAATCTTTTAATTCAACGGAGAGGCATTTACTTTTCTCCAGAAATAAATGCATCGACGCATAAATATTTAAATTCTTCTTCTGTCGGATGTCTGTTGTATTAAGTAGATATGAATCATGTTTCTTTTAACGGGAGGCATTTACCTTTCCCCAGAAATAAATGCATCGCTGCATAAATATTTAATTTCTTCTTGTAATGGATGTCTTTCGTAGTATGTAGAGTGGAATCTTTTAATTCAACGGAGAGGCATTTACTTTTCTCCAGAAATAAATGCATCGCCGCATAAATATTTAAATTCTTCTTCTGTCGGATGTCTGTAGTATTATGTAGATAAGAATCTTGTTTCTTTTAACGAAGAGGCATTTACTTTTCTCCAGAAATAAATGCATCGCCGCATAAATATTTAAATTCTTCTTCTGTAGGCTGTCTGTAATTTTATGTAGAGATGAATCTTGTTTATTTTAACGGAGAGGCATTTACTTTTCCCCAGAAATAAATGCATCGCCGCATAAATATTTAATTTCTTCTTGTAATGGATGTCTTTCGTAGTATGTATAGTGGATTCTTGATTATTTCAACGGAGAGGCATTTACTTTTCTCTAGAAATAAATGCATCGCCGCATAAATATTTAAAATCTTCTTCTGTAGGATGTCTGTAGTATTATGTAGAGATGAATCTTGTTTATTTTAACGGAGAGGCATTTACTTTTCCCCAGAAATAAATGCGTCGCCGCATAATTATTTAAATTCTTCTTCTGTCGGATGTCTGTAGTATTATGTAGAGATGAATCTTGTTTATTTTAACGGAGAGGAATTTACTTTTCTCCAGAAATAAATGCATCGCCGCATAAATATTTAATTTCCTCTTGTATCGGATGTCTGTCGTAGTATGTAAAGTGGAATCTTTTAATTCGACGGAGAGGCATTTACTTTTCTCCAGAAATAAATGCATCGCCGCATAAATATTTAAATTCTTCTTGTATCGGATATCTGTCGTAGTATGTAGATATGAATCTTGTTTCTTTTAACGGAGAGGCATTTACTTTTGCCCAGAAATAAATGCATCGCCGCATAAATATTTAATTTATTCTTGTATCGGGTGTCTTTCGTAGTATGTAGAGTAGAATCTTTTAGTTCAACGGAGAGGCATTTACTTTTCTCCAGAAATAAATGCATCGCCACATAAATATTTAATTTCTTCTTGTATCGGATGTCTGTCGTAGTATAAAGAGATGAATCTTATTTATTTCAACGGAGAGGTATTTTCTTTTCTCCAGAAATAAATGCATCGCCGCATAAATATTTATATTCTTCTTCTGTAGGATGTCTGTAGTATTATGTAGAGATGAATCTTGTTTATTTTAACGGAGAGGCATTTACTTTTTCCCAGAAATAAATGCATCGCCGCATAAATATTTAAATTCTTCTTGTATCGTATGTCTGTCGTAGTATGTATAATGGAATCTTTTAATTTAAGGGAGAGGCATTTACTTTTCTCCAGAAATAAATGCATCGCCGTATAAATATTTAAATTAGTCTTCTGTCGGATGTCTGTATTATTATGTAGATAAGAATCTTGATTCTTTTAACGGAGAGGCATTTACTTTTCCCCAGAAATAAATGCATCGCCGCATAAATATTTAATTTCTTCTTGTAATGGATGTCTTTCGTAGTATGTAGAGTGGAATCTTTTATTTCAACGGAGAGGCATTTACTTTTAACCAGAAGTAAATGCATCGCCGGATAAATATTTAATTTCTTCTTCTGTCCAATGTTTGAAATATTATGTAGAATGGAATCTCGTAAACTTTCAACGTAGAGGTATTTTCTTTTCTCCAGAAATAAATGCATCGCCGCATAAATATTTAAACTCTTCTTCTGTAGGATGTCTGTCGTATTATGTAGAGATGAATCTTGTTTATTTTAACGGAGAGGCATTTACTTTTCCCCAGAAATAAATGCATCGCCGCATAAATATTTACCTTCTTCTTGTATCGGATGTCTGTCGTAGTATGTAAATTGGAATCTTTTAATTCAACGGAGAGGCATTTACTTTTCTCCAGAAATAAATGCTTCGCCTCATAAATATATTAATTGTTCTTCTGTAGGATGTCAGTCGTATTATGTAGAGGTGAATCTTGTTTATTTTAACGGAGAGGCATTTACTTTTCCCCAGAAATAAATGCATCGCCGCATAAATATTTACCTTCTTCTTGTATCGTATGTCTGTCGTAGTATGTATAATGGAATCTTTTAATTCAAGGGAGAGGCATTTACTTTTCTCCAGAAATAAATGCATCGCCGCATAAATATTTAAATTCTTCTTCTGTAGGATGTATGTATTATGTAGAGATGAATCTTGTTTATTTTAACGGAGAAGCATTTACTTTTTCCCAGAAATAAATGCATCGCCGCATAAATATTTTAATTCTTCTTATGTGGGATGTCTGTCGTATTATGTAGAGGTGAATCTTGTTTATTTTAACGGAGAGGCATTTACTTTTCCCCAGAAATAAATGCATCGCCGCATAAATATTTACCTTCTTCTTGTATCGGATGTCTTTCGTAGTATGTAGAGTGGAATCATTTAATTCAACGGAGAGGCATTTACTTTTCTCCAGAAATAAATGCATCGCCGCATAAATATATAAATTCTTCTTCTGTAGGATGTCTGTAGTATTATGTAGATATGAATCTTGTTTCTTTTAACGGAGAGGCATTTACTTTTCCCCAGAAATAAATGCATCGCCGCATAAATATTTAAATTAGTCTTCTGTCGGATGTCTGTATTATTATGTAGATAAGAATCTTGATTCTTTTAACGGAGAGGCATTTACTTTTCCCCAGAAATAAATGCATCGCCGCATAAATATTTAATTTCTTCTTGTAATGGATGTCTTTCGTAGTATGTAGAGTGGAATCTTTTATTTCAACGGAGAGGCATTTACTTTTAACCAGAAGTAAATGCATCGCGGGATAAATATTTAATTTCTTCTTCTGTCCAATGTTTGAAATATTATGTAGAATGGAATCTCGTAAACTTTCAACGGAGAGGTATTTTCTTTTCTCCAGAAATAAATGCATCGCCGCATAAATATTTAAACTCTTCTTCTGTAGGATGTCTGTCGTATTATGTAGACATGAATCTTGTTTTTTTTAACGGAGAGGCATTTACTTTTCCCCAGAAATAAATGCATCGCCGCATAAATATTTACCTTCTTCTTGTATCGGATGTCTGTCGTAGTATGTAAATTGGAATCTTTTAATTCAACGGAGAGGCATTTACTTTTCTCCAGAAATAAATGCTTCGCCTCATAAATATATTAATTGTTCTTCTGTAGGATGTCAGTCGTATTATGTAGAGGTGAATCTTGTTTATTTTAACGGAGAGGCATTTACTTTTCCCCAGAAATAAATGCATCGCCGCATAAATATTTACCTTCTTCTTCTATCGTATGTCTGTCGTAGTATGTATAATGGAATCTTTTAATTCAAGGGAGAGGCATTTACTTTTCTCCAGAAATAAATGCATCGCCGCATAAATATTTAAATTCTTCTTCTGTAGGATGTATGTATTATGTAGAGATGAATCTTGTTTATTTTAACGGAGAAGCATTTACTTTTTCACAGAAATAAATGCATCGCCGCATAAATATTTTAATTCTTCTTATGTGGGATGTCTGTCGTATTATGTAGAGGTGAATCTTGTTTATTTTAACGGAGAGGCATTTACTTTTCCCCAGAAATAAATGCATCGCCGCATAAATATTTACCTTCTTCTTGTATCGGATGTCTTTCGTAGTATGTAGAGTGGAATCATTTAATTCAACGGAGAGGCATTTACTTTTCTCCAGAAATAAATGCATCGCCGCATAAATATATAAATTCTTCTTCTGTAGGATGTCTGTAGTATTATGTAGATAAGAATCTTGATTCTTTTAACGGAGAGGCATTTACTTTTCCCCAGAAATAAATGCATCGCCGGATAAATATTTAATTTCTTCTTCTGTCCAATGTTTGAAATATTATGTAGAATGGAATCTCGTAAACTTTCAACGGAGAAGTATTTTCTTTTCTCCAGAAATAAATGCATCGCCGCATAAATATTTAAATTCTTCTTGTATCGGATGTCTTTCGTAGTATGTAGAGTGGAATATTTTAATTCAACGGAGAGGCATTTACTTTTCTCCAGAAATAAATGCATCGCCGCATAAATATTTAAATTCTTCTTGTAATGGATGTCTTTCGTAGTATGTAGAGTGGAATCTTTTAATTCAACGGAGAGGCATTTACTTTTCTCCAGAAATAAATGCATCGCCGCATAAATATTTAAATTCTTCTTCTGTCGGATGTCTGTAGTATTATGTATATATGAATCATGTTTCTTTTAACGGAGAGGCATTTACCTTTCCCCAGAAATAAATGCATCGCCGCATAAATATTTAAATTCTTCTTCTGTAAGATGTCTGTAGTACTATGTAGAGATGAATCTTGTTTATTTTAACGGAGAGGCATTTACTTTTCCCCAGGAATAAATGCATCGCCGCATAAATATTTAATTTCTTCTTGTAATGGATGTCTTTCGCAGTATGTAGAGTGGAATCTTTTAATTCAACGGAGAGGCATTTACTTTTCTCCAGAAATAAATGCATCGCCGCATAAATATTTAAATTCTTCTTCTGTCGGATGTCTGTAGTATTATGTAGATATGAATCATGTTTCTTTTAACGGAGAGCCATTTACCTTTCCCCAGAAATAAATGCATCGCGGCATAAATATTTAATTTCTTCTTGTAATGGATGTCTTTCGTAGTATGTAGAGTGGAATCTTTTAATTCAACGGAGAGGCATTTACTTTTCTCCAGAAATAAATGCATCGCCGCATAAATATTTAAATTCTTCTTCTGTCGGATGTCTGTAGTATTATGTAGATAAGAATCTTGTTTCTTTTAACGAAGAGGAATTTACGTTTCTCCAGAAATAAATGCATCGCCGCATAAATATTTAAATTCTTCTTCTGTAGGCTGTCTGTAGTTTTATGTAGAGATGAATCTTGTTTATTTTAACGGAGAGGCATTTACTTTTCCCCAGAAATAAATGCATCGCCGCATAAATATTTAATTTATTCTTGTATCGGGTGTCTTTCGTAGTATGTAGAGTGGAATCTTTTAATTCAACGGAGAGGCATTTACTTTTCTCCTGAAATAAATGCATCGCCGCATAAATATTTAAAATCTTCTTCTGTAGGATGTCTGTAGTATTATGTAGAGATGAATCTTGTTTATTTTAACGGAGAGGCATTTACTTTTCCCCAGAAATAAATGCATCATCGCATAATTATTTAAATTCTTCTTCTGTCGGATGTCTGTAGTATTATGTAGAGATGAATCTTGTTTATTTTAACGGAGAGGAATTTACTTTTCTCCAGAAATAAATGCATCGCCGCATAAATATTTAATTTCCTCTTGTATCGGATGTCTGTCGTAGTATGTAGAGTGGAATCTTTTAATTCGACGGAGAGGCATTTACTTTTCTCCAGAAATAAATGCATCGCCGCATAAATATTTAAATTCTTCTTGTATCGGATATCTGTCGTAGTATGTAGAGATGAATCTTGTTTATTTTAACGGAGAGGCATTCACTTTTTCCCAGAAATAAATGCATCGCCGCATAAATATTTAATTTCTTCTTGTATCGGATGTCTGTCGTAGTATGTAGAGTAGAATCTTTTAATTCAACGGAGACGCATTTACTTTTCCCCAGAAATAAATGCATCGCCGATTAAATATTTAAATACTTCTTCTGGAGGATATCTGTAGTATTATGTAGAGATGAATCTTGTTTATTTTAACGGAGAGGCATTTACTTTTCCCCAGAAATAAATGCATCATCGCATAATTATTTAAATTCTTCTTCTGTCGGATGTCTGTAGTATTATGTAGAGATGAATCTTGTTTATTTTAACGGAGAGGAATTTACTTTTCTCCAGAAATAAATGCATCGCCGCATAAATATTTAATTTCCTCTTGTATCGGATGTCTGTCGTAGTATGTAAAGTGGAATCTTTTAATTCGACGGAGAGGCATTTACTTTTCTCCAGAAATAAATGCATCGCCGCATAAATATTTAAATTCTTCTTGTATCGGATATCTGTCGTAGTATGTAGATATGAATCTTGTTTCTTTTAACGGAGAGGCATTTACTTTTGCCCAGAAATAAATGCATCGCCGCATAAATATTTAATTTATTCTTGTATCGGGTGTCTTTCGTAGTATGTAGAGTAGAATCTTTTAGTTCAACGGAGAGGCATTTACTTTTCTCCAGAAATAAATGCATCGCCACATAAATATTTAATTTCTTCTTGTATCGGATGTCTGTCGTAGTATAAAGAGATGAATCTTATTTATTTCAACGGAGAGGTATTTTCTTTTCTCCAGAAATAAATGCATCGCCGCATAAATATTTATATTCTTCTTCTGTAGGATGTCTGTAGTATTATGTAGAGATGAATCTTGTTTATTTTAACGGAGAGGCATTTACTTTTTCCCAGAAATAAATGCATCGCCGCATAAATATTTAAATTCTTCTTGTATCGTATGTCTGTCGTAGTATGTATAATGGAATCTTTTAATTTAAGGGAGAGGCATTTACTTTTCTCCAGAAATAAATGCATCGCCGTATAAATATTTAAATTAGTCTTCTGTCGGATGTCTGTATTATTATGTAGATAAGAATCTTGATTCTTTTAACGGAGAGGCATTTACTTTTCCCCAGAAATAAATGCATCGCCGCATAAATATTTAATTTCTTCTTGTAATGGATGTCTTTCGTAGTATGTAGAGTGGAATCTTTTATTTCAACGGAGAGGCATTTACTTTTAACCAGAAGTAAATGCATCGCCGGATAAATATTTAATTTCTTCTTCTGTCCAATGTTTGAAATATTATGTAGAATGGAATCTCGTAAACTTTCAACGTAGAGGTATTTTCTTTTCTCCAGAAATAAATGCATCGCCGCATAAATATTTAAACTCTTCTTCTGTAGGATGTCTGTCGTATTATGTAGAGATGAATCTTGTTTATTTTAACGGAGAGGCATTTACTTTTCCCCAGAAATAAATGCATCGCCGCATAAATATTTACCTTCTTCTTGTATCGGATGTCTGTCGTAGTATGTAAATTGGAATCTTTTAATTCAACGGAGAGGCATTTACTTTTCTCCAGAAATAAATGCTTCGCCTCATAAATATATTAATTGTTCTTCTGTAGGATGTCAGTCGTATTATGTAGAGGTGAATCTTGTTTATTTTAACGGAGAGGCATTTACTTTTCCCCAGAAATAAATGCATCGCCGCATAAATATTTACCTTCTTCTTGTATCGTATGTCTGTCGTAGTATGTATAATGGAATCTTTTAATTCAAGGGAGAGGCATTTACTTTTCTCCAGAAATAAATGCATCGCCGCATAAATATTTAAATTCTTCTTCTGTAGGATGTATGTATTATGTAGAGATGAATCTTGTTTATTTTAACGGAGAAGCATTTACTTTTTCCCAGAAATAAATGCATCGCCGCATAAATATTTTAATTCTTCTTATGTGGGATGTCTGTCGTATTATGTAGAGGTGAATCTTGTTTATTTTAACGGAGAGGCATTTACTTTTCCCCAGAAATAAATGCATCGCCGCATAAATATTTACCTTCTTCTTGTATCGGATGTCTTTCGTAGTATGTAGAGTGGAATCATTTAATTCAACGGAGAGGCATTTACTTTTCTCCAGAAATAAATGCATCGCCGCATAAATATATAAATTCTTCTTCTGTAGGATGTCTGTAGTATTATGTAGATATGAATCTTGTTTCTTTTAACGGAGAGGCATTTACTTTTCCCCAGAAATAAATGCATCGCCGCATAAATATTTAAATTAGTCTTCTGTCGGATGTCTGTATTATTATGTAGATAAGAATCTTGATTCTTTTAACGGAGAGGCATTTACTTTTCCCCAGAAATAAATGCATCGCCGCATAAATATTTAATTTCTTCTTGTAATGGATGTCTTTCGTAGTATGTAGAGTGGAATCTTTTATTTCAACGGAGAGGCATTTACTTTTAACCAGAAGTAAATGCATCGCGGGATAAATATTTAATTTCTTCTTCTGTCCAATGTTTGAAATATTATGTAGAATGGAATCTCGTAAACTTTCAACGGAGAGGTATTTTCTTTTCTCCAGAAATAAATGCATCGCCGCATAAATATTTAAACTCTTCTTCTGTAGGATGTCTGTCGTATTATGTAGACATGAATCTTGTTTTTTTTAACGGAGAGGCATTTACTTTTCCCCAGAAATAAATGCATCGCCGCATAAATATTTACCTTCTTCTTGTATCGGATGTCTGTCGTAGTATGTAAATTGGAATCTTTTAATTCAACGGAGAGGCATTTACTTTTCTCCAGAAATAAATGCTTCGCCTCATAAATATATTAATTGTTCTTCTGTAGGATGTCAGTCGTATTATGTAGAGGTGAATCTTGTTTATTTTAACGGAGAGGCATTTACTTTTCCCCAGAAATAAATGCATCGCCGCATAAATATTTACCTTCTTCTTCTATCGTATGTCTGTCGTAGTATGTATAATGGAATCTTTTAATTCAAGGGAGAGGCATTTACTTTTCTCCAGAAATAAATGCATCGCCGCATAAATATTTAAATTCTTCTTCTGTAGGATGTATGTATTATGTAGAGATGAATCTTGTTTATTTTAACGGAGAAGCATTTACTTTTTCACAGAAATAAATGCATCGCCGCATAAATATTTTAATTCTTCTTATGTGGGATGTCTGTCGTATTATGTAGAGGTGAATCTTGTTTATTTTAACGGAGAGGCATTTACTTTTCCCCAGAAATAAATGCATCGCCGCATAAATATTTACCTTCTTCTTGTATCGGATGTCTTTCGTAGTATGTAGAGTGGAATCATTTAATTCAACGGAGAGGCATTTACTTTTCTCCAGAAATAAATGCATCGCCGCATAAATATATAAATTCTTCTTCTGTAGGATGTCTGTAGTATTATGTAGATAAGAATCTTGATTCTTTTAACGGAGAGGCATTTACTTTTCCCCAGAAATAAATGCATCGCCGGATAAATATTTAATTTCTTCTTCTGTCCAATGTTTGAAATATTATGTAGAATGGAATCTCGTAAACTTTCAACGGAGAGGTATTTTCTTTTCTCCAGAAATAAATGCATCGCCGCATAAATATTTAAATTCTTCTTGTATCGGATGTCTTTCGTAGTATGTAGAGTGGAATATTTTAATTCAACGGAGAGGCATTTACTTTTCTCCAGAAATAAATGCATCGCCGCATAAATATTTAAATTCTTCTTGTAATGGATGTCTTTCGTAGTATGTAGAGTGGAATCTTTTAATTCAACGGAGAGGCATTTACTTTTCTCCAGAAATAAATGCATCGCCGCATAAATATTTAAATTCTTCTTCTGTCGGATGTCTGTAGTATTATGTATATATGAATCATGTTTCTTTTAACGGAGAGGCATTTACCTTTCCCCAGAAATAAATGCATCGCCGCATAAATATTTAAATTCTTCTTCTGTAAGATGTCTGTAGTACTATGTAGAGATGAATCTTGTTTATTTTAACGGAGATGCATTTACCTTCTCCAGAAATAAATGCATCGCCGCATAAATATTTAAATACTTCTTCTGGAGGATATCTGTAGTATTATGTAGAGATGAATCTTGTTTATTTTAACGGAGAGGCATTTACTTTTCCCCAGAAATAAATGCATCATCGCATAATTATTTAAATTCTTCTTCTGTCGGATGTCTGTAGTATTATGTAGAGATGAATCTTGTTTATTTTAACGGAGAGGAATTTACTTTTCTCCAGAAATAAATGCATCGCCGCATAAATATTTAATTTCCTCTTGTATCGGATGTCTGTCGTAGTATGTAAAGTGGAATCTTTTAATTCGACGGAGAGGCATTTACTTTTCTCCAGAAATAAATGCATCGCCGCATAAATATTTAAATTCTTCTTGTATCGGATATCTGTCGTAGTATGTAGATATGAATCTTGTTTCTTTTAACGGAGAGGCATTTACTTTTGCCCAGAAATAAATGCATCGCCGCATAAATATTTAATTTATTCTTGTATCGGGTGTCTTTCGTAGTATGTAGAGTAGAATCTTTTAGTTCAACGGAGAGGCATTTACTTTTCTCCAGAAATAAATGCATCGCCACATAAATATTTAATTTCTTCTTGTATCGGATGTCTGTCGTAGTATAAAGAGATGAATCTTATTTATTTCAACGGAGAGGTATTTTCTTTTCTCCAGAAATAAATGCATCGCCGCATAAATATTTATATTCTTCTTCTGTAGGATGTCTGTAGTATTATGTAGAGATGAATCTTGTTTATTTTAACGGAGAGGCATTTACTTTTTCCCAGAAATAAATGCATCGCCGCATAAATATTTAAATTCTTCTTGTATCGTATGTCTGTCGTAGTATGTATAATGGAATCTTTTAATTTAAGGGAGAGGCATTTACTTTTCTCCAGAAATAAATGCATCGCCGTATAAATATTTAAATTAGTCTTCTGTCGGATGTCTGTATTATTATGTAGATAAGAATCTTGATTCTTTTAACGGAGAGGCATTTACTTTTCCCCAGAAATAAATGCATCGCCGCATAAATATTTAATTTCTTCTTGTAATGGATGTCTTTCGTAGTATGTAGAGTGGAATCTTTTATTTCAACGGAGAGGCATTTACTTTTAACCAGAAGTAAATGCATCGCCGGATAAATATTTAATTTCTTCTTCTGTCCAATGTTTGAAATATTATGTAGAATGGAATCTCGTAAACTTTCAACGTAGAGGTATTTTCTTTTCTCCAGAAATAAATGCATCGCCGCATAAATATTTAAACTCTTCTTCTGTAGGATGTCTGTCGTATTATGTAGAGATGAATCTTGTTTATTTTAACGGAGAGGCATTTACTTTTCCCCAGAAATAAATGCATCGCCGCATAAATATTTACCTTCTTCTTGTATCGGATGTCTGTCGTAGTATGTAAATTGGAATCTTTTAATTCAACGGAGAGGCATTTACTTTTCTCCAGAAATAAATGCTTCGCCTCATAAATATATTAATTGTTCTTCTGTAGGATGTCAGTCGTATTATGTAGAGGTGAATCTTGTTTATTTTAACGGAGAGGCATTTACTTTTCCCCAGAAATAAATGCATCGCCGCATAAATATTTACCTTCTTCTTGTATCGTATGTCTGTCGTAGTATGTATAATGGAATCTTTTAATTCAAGGGAGAGGCATTTACTTTTCTCCAGAAATAAATGCATCGCCGCATAAATATTTAAATTCTTCTTCTGTAGGATGTATGTATTATGTAGAGATGAATCTTGTTTATTTTAACGGAGAAGCATTTACTTTTTCCCAGAAATAAATGCATCGCCGCATAAATATTTTAATTCTTCTTATGTGGGATGTCTGTCGTATTATGTAGAGGTGAATCTTGTTTATTTTAACGGAGAGGCATTTACTTTTCCCCAGAAATAAATGCATCGCCGCATAAATATTTACCTTCTTCTTGTATCGGATGTCTTTCGTAGTATGTAGAGTGGAATCATTTAATTCAACGGAGAGGCATTTACTTTTCTCCAGAAATAAATGCATCGCCGCATAAATATATAAATTCTTCTTCTGTAGGATGTCTGTAGTATTATGTAGATATGAATCTTGTTTCTTTTAACGGAGAGGCATTTACTTTTCCCCAGAAATAAATGCATCGCCGCATAAATATTTAAATTAGTCTTCTGTCGGATGTCTGTATTATTATGTAGATAAGAATCTTGATTCTTTTAACGGAGAGGCATTTACTTTTCCCCAGAAATAAATGCATCGCCGCATAAATATTTAATTTCTTCTTGTAATGGATGTCTTTCGTAGTATGTAGAGTGGAATCTTTTATTTCAACGGAGAGGCATTTACTTTTAACCAGAAGTAAATGCATCGCGGGATAAATATTTAATTTCTTCTTCTGTCCAATGTTTGAAATATTATGTAGAATGGAATCTCGTAAACTTTCAACGGAGAGGTATTTTCTTTTCTCCAGAAATAAATGCATCGCCGCATAAATATTTAAACTCTTCTTCTGTAGGATGTCTGTCGTATTATGTAGACATGAATCTTGTTTTTTTTAACGGAGAGGCATTTACTTTTCCCCAGAAATAAATGCATCGCCGCATAAATATTTACCTTCTTCTTGTATCGGATGTCTGTCGTAGTATGTAAATTGGAATCTTTTAATTCAACGGAGAGGCATTTACTTTTCTCCAGAAATAAATGCTTCGCCTCATAAATATATTAATTGTTCTTCTGTAGGATGTCAGTCGTATTATGTAGAGGTGAATCTTGTTTATTTTAACGGAGAGGCATTTACTTTTCCCCAGAAATAAATGCATCGCCGCATAAATATTTACCTTCTTCTTCTATCGTATGTCTGTCGTAGTATGTATAATGGAATCTTTTAATTCAAGGGAGAGGCATTTACTTTTCTCCAGAAATAAATGCATCGCCGCATAAATATTTAAATTCTTCTTCTGTAGGATGTATGTATTATGTAGAGATGAATCTTGTTTATTTTAACGGAGAAGCATTTACTTTTTCACAGAAATAAATGCATCGCCGCATAAATATTTTAATTCTTCTTATGTGGGATGTCTGTCGTATTATGTAGAGGTGAATCTTGTTTATTTTAACGGAGAGGCATTTACTTTTCCCCAGAAATAAATGCATCGCCGCATAAATATTTACCTTCTTCTTGTATCGGATGTCTTTCGTAGTATGTAGAGTGGAATCATTTAATTCAACGGAGAGGCATTTACTTTTCTCCAGAAATAAATGCATCGCCGCATAAATATATAAATTCTTCTTCTGTAGGATGTCTGTAGTATTATGTAGATAAGAATCTTGATTCTTTTAACGGAGAGGCATTTACTTTTCCCCAGAAATAAATGCATCGCCGGATAAATATTTAATTTCTTCTTCTGTCCAATGTTTGAAATATTATGTAGAATGGAATCTCGTAAACTTTCAACGGAGAGGTATTTTCTTTTCTCCAGAAATAAATGCATCGCCGCATAAATATTTAAATTCTTCTTGTATCGGATGTCTTTCGTAGTATGTAGAGTGGAATATTTTAATTCAACGGAGAGGCATTTACTTTTCTCCAGAAATAAATGCATCGCCGCATAAATATTTAAATTCTTCTTGTAATGGATGTCTTTCGTAGTATGTAGAGTGGAATCTTTTAATTCAACGGAGAGGCATTTACTTTTCTCCAGAAATAAATGCATCGCCGCATAAATATTTAAATTCTTCTTCTGTCGGATGTCTGTAGTATTATGTATATATGAATCATGTTTCTTTTAACGGAGAGGCATTTACCTTTCCCCAGAAATAAATGCATCGCCGCATAAATATTTAAATTCTTCTTCTGTAAGATGCATCGTAGTAAGATGTAGTACTATGTAGAGATGAATCTTGTTTATTTTAACGGAGAGGCATTTACTTTTCCCCAGGAATAAATGCATCGCCGCATAAATATTTAATTTCTTCTTGTAATGGATGTCTTTCGCAGTATGTAGAGTGGAATCTTTTAATTCAACGGAGAGGCATTTACTTTTCTCCAGAAATAAATGCATCGCCGCATAAATATTTAAATTCTTCTTCTGTCGGATGTCTGTAGTATTATGTAGATATGAATCATGTTTCTTTTAACGGAGAGCCATTTACCTTTCCCCAGAAATAAATGCATCGCGGCATAAATATTTAATTTCTTCTTGTAATGGATGTCTTTCGTAGTATGTAGAGTGGAATCTTTTAATTCAACGGAGAGGCATTTACTTTTCTCCAGAAATAAATGCATCGCCGCATAAATATTTAAATTCTTCTTCTGTCGGATGTCTGTAGTATTATGTAGATAAGAATCTTGTTTCTTTTAACGAAGAGGAATTTACGTTTCTCCAGAAATAAATGCATCGCCGCATAAATATTTAAATTCTTCTTCTGTAGGCTGTCTGTAGTTTTATGTAGAGATGAATCTTGTTTATTTTAACGGAGAGGCATTTACTTTTCCCCAGAAATAAATGCATCGCCGCATAAATATTTAATTTATTCTTGTATCGGGTGTCTTTCGTAGTATGTAGAGTGGAATCTTTTAATTCAACGGAGAGGCATTTACTTTTCTCCTGAAATAAATGCATCGCCGCATAAATATTTAAAATCTTCTTCTGTAGGATGTCTGTAGTATTATGTAGAGATGAATCTTGTTTATTTTAACGGAGAGGCATTTACTTTTCCCCAGAAATAAATGCATCATCGCATAATTATTTAAATTCTTCTTCTGTCGGATGTCTGTAGTATTATGTAGAGATGAATCTTGTTTATTTTAACGGAGAGGAATTTACTTTTCTCCAGAAATAAATGCATCGCCGCATAAATATTTAATTTCCTCTTGTATCGGATGTCTGTCGTAGTATGTAGAGTGGAATCTTTTAATTCGACGGAGAGGCATTTACTTTTCTCCAGAAATAAATGCATCGCCGCATAAATATTTAAATTCTTCTTGTATCGGATATCTGTCGTAGTATGTAGAGATGAATCTTGTTTATTTTAACGGAGAGGCATTCACTTTTTCCCAGAAATAAATGCATCGCCGCATAAATATTTAATTTCTTCTTGTATCGGATGTCTGTCGTAGTATGTAGAGTAGAATCTTTTAATTCAACGGAGACGCATTTACTTTTCCCCAGAAATAAATGCATCGCCGATTAAATATTTAAATACTTCTTCTGGAGGATATCTGTAGTATTATGTAGAGATGAATCTTGTTTATTTTAACGGAGAGGCATTTACTTTTTTCCACAAATAAATGCATCGCCGCATAAATATTTAATTTCCTCTTGTATCGGATCTCTGTCGTAGTATGTAGAGTGGAATCTTTTAATTCAACGGCGAGGCATTTACTTTTCTCCAGAAATAAATGCATCGCCGCATAAATATTTAAATTCTTCTTCTGTAGGATGTCTGTAGTATTATGTAGATATGAATCTTGTTTCTTTTAACGGAGAGGCAGTTACTTTTGCCCAGAAATAAATGCATCGCCGCATAAATATTTAATTTATTCTTGTATCGGGTGTCTTTCGTAGTATGTAGAGTAGAATCTTTTAGTTCAACGGAGAGGCATTTACTTTTCTCCAGAAATAAATGCATCGCCACATAAATATTTAATTTCTTCTTGTATCGGATGTCTGTCGTCGTATGTAGAGATGAATCTTATTTATTTCAACGGAGAGGTATTTTCTTTTCTCCAGAAATAAATGCATCGCCGCATAAATATTTACCTTCTTCTTGTATCGGATGTCTTTCGTAGTATGTAGAGTGGAATCATTTAATTCAACGGAGAGGCATTTACTTTTCTCCAGAAATAAATGCATCGCCGCATAAATATATAAATTCTTCTTCTGTAGGATGTCTGTAGTATTATGTAGATATGAATCTTGTTTCTTTTAACGGAGAGGCATTTACTTTTCCCCAGAAATAAATGCATCGCCGCATAAATATTTAATTTATTCTTGTATCGGATGTCTTTCGTTGTATGTAGAGTGGAATCTTTTAATTCAACGGAGAGGCATTTACTTTTCTCCTGAAATAAATGCATCGCCGCATAAATATTTAAATTCTTCTTCTGTAAGATGTCTGTAGTATTATGTAGAGATGAATCTTGTTTATTTTAACGGAGAGGCATTTACTTTTCCCCAGGAATAAATGCATCGCCGCATAAATGTTTAAATTCTTCTTGTATCGTAGTATGTAGAATGGAAGATTTTAATTCAACGGAGAGACATTTACTTTTCTTCAGAAATAAATGCATCGCCGCATAAATATTTAAATTCTTCTTCTGTCGGATGTCTGTAGTATCATGTAGATATAAATCATGTTTCTTTTAACGGAGAGGCATTTACTTTTCCCCAGAAATAAATGCATCGCCGCATAAATATTTAATTTCTTCTTGTAATGGATGTCTTTCGTAGTATGTAGAGTGGAATCTTTTAATTCAACGGAGAGGCATTTACATTTAACCAGAAATAAATTCATCGCCGCATAAATATTTAATTTCTTCTTCTGTCCAATGTGTGAAATATTATGTAGAATGGAATCTCGTAAACTTTCAACGGAGAGGTATTTTCTTTTCTCCAGAAATAAATGCATCGCCGCATAAATATTTTAATTCTTCTGCTGTAGGATGTCTGTCGTATTATGTAGAGATGTTCTTGCTTAATTTAACGGAGAGGCATTTACTTTTCCTCACAAATAAATGTATCTCCGCATAAATATTTACCTTCTTCTTGTATCGGATGTCTGTGGTAGTATGTAAATTGGAATCATTTAATTCAACGGAGAGGCATTTACTTTTCTCCAGAAATAAATGCATCGCCGCATAAATATTTAAATTCGTCTTCTGTCGGATGTCTGTATTATTATGTAGATAAGAATCTTGTTTCTTTTAACGGAGAGGCATTTACTTTTCACCAGAAATAAATGCATCGCCGCATAAATATTTAATTTCTTCTTCTGTCCAATGTGTGAAATACTATGTAGAATGGAATCTCGTAAACTTTCAACGGAGAGGTATTTTCTTTTCTCCAGAAATAAATGCATCGCAGCATAAATATTTAAATTCTTCTTCTGTAGGATGTCTGTCGTATAATGTAGAGATGAATCTTGCTTATTTTATCGGAGAGGCATTTACTTTTCCTCAGAAATAAATGTATCGCCGCATAAATATTTACCTTCTTCTTGGATCGGATGTCTGTCGTAGTATGTATAGTGGAATCTTTTAATTCAAGGGAGAGGCATTTACTTTTCTCCAGAAATAAATGCATCGCCGCATAAATATTTAAATTGGTCTTCTGTCGGATGTCTGTATTATTATGTCGATAAGAATCTTGATTCTTTTAACGGAGAGGCATTTACTTTTCCCCAGAAATAAATGCATCGCCGCATAAATATTTAAATTCTTCTTCTGTCGGATGTCTGTAGTATTATGTAGATATGAATCATGTTTCTTTTAACGGAGAGGCATTTACCTTTCCCCAGAAATAAATGCATCGCCGCATAAATATTTAAATTCTTCTTCTGTAAGATGTCTGTAGTACTATGTAGAGATGAATCTTGTTTATTTTAACGGAGAGGCATTTACTTTTCCCCAGGAATAAATGCATCGCCGCATAAATATTTAATTTCTTCTTGTAATGGATGTCTTTCGCAGTATGTAGAGTGGAATCTTTTAATTCAACGGAGAGGCATTTACTTTTCTCCAGAAATAAATGCATCGCCGCATAAATATTTAAATTCTTCTTCTGTCGGATGTCTGTAGTATTATGTAGATATGAATCATGTTTCTTTTAACGGAGAGGCATTTACCTTTCCCCAGAAATAAATGCATCGCTGCATAGATATTTAATTTCTTCTTGTAATGGATGTCTTTCGTAGTATGTAGAGTGGAATATTTTAATTCAACGGAGAGGCATTTACTTTTCTCCAGAAATAAATGCATCGCCGCATAAATATTTAAATTCTTCTTCTGTCGGATGTCTGTAGTATTATGTAGATAAGAATCTTGTTTCTTTTAACGAAGAGGCATTTACTTTTCTCCAGAAATAAATGAATCGCCGCATAAATATTTAAATTCTTCTTCTGTAGGCTGTCTGTAGTTTTATGTAGAGATGAATCTTGTTTATTTTAACGGAGAGGCATTTACTTTTCCCCAGAAATAAATTCATCGCCGCATAAATATTTAATTTCTTCTTGTAATGGATGTCTTTCGTAGTATGTATAGTGGATTCTTGATTATTTCAACGGAGAGGCATTTACTTTTCTCTAGAAATAAATGCATCGCCGCATAAATATTTAAATTCTTCTTCTGTCGGATGTCTGTAGTATTATGTAGAGATGAATCTTGTTTATTTTAACGGAGAGGAATTTACTTTTCTCCAGAAATAAATGCATCGCCGCATAAATATTTCATTTCCTATTGTATCGGATGTCTGTCGTAGTATGTAGAGTGGAATCTTTTAATTCGACGGAGAGGCATTTACTTTTCTCCAGAAATAAATGCATCGCCGCATAAATATTTAAATTCTTCTTGTATCGGATATCTGTCGTAGTATGTAGAGATGAATCTTGTTTATTTTAACGGAGAGGCATTCACTTTTTCCCAGAAATAAATGCATCGCCGCATAAATATTTAATTTCTTCTTGGATCGGGTGTCTTTCGTAGTATGTAGAGTAGAATCTTTTAGTTCAACGGAGAGGCATTTACTTTTCTCCAGAAATAAATGCATCGCCGCATAAATATTTAAATTCTTCTTCTGTCGGATGTCTGTAGTATTATGTAGATATGAATCATGTTTCTTTTAACGGAGAGGCATTTACTTTTCCCCAGAAAAAAATGCATCGCCGCATAAATATTTAATTTTTTCTTGTATCGGATGTCTTTCGTAGTATGTAGAGTGGAATCTTTTAATTCGACGGAGAGGCATTTACCTTTCCCCAGAAATAAATGCATCGCTGCATAAATATTTAATTTCTTCTTGTAATGGATGTGTTTCGTAGTATGTAGAGTGGAATCTTTTAATTCAACGGAGAGGCATTTACTTTTCTCCAGAAATAAATGCATCGCCACATTAATATTTAAATTCTTCTTCTGTCGGATGTCTGTAGTATTATGTAGATAAGAATCTTGTTTCTTTTAACGGAGAGGCCTTTACTTTTCTCCAGAAAAAAATGCATCGCCGCATAAATATTTAATTTCTTCTTGTATCGGATGTCTTTCGTAGTATGTAGAGTGGAATATTTTAATTCAACGGAGAGGCATTTACTTTTCTCCAGAAATAAATGCATCGCCGCATAAATATTTAAATTCTTCTTGTAATGGATGTCTTTCGTAGTATGTAGAGTGGAATCTTTTAATTCAACGGAGAGGCATTTACTTTTCTCCAGAAATAAATGCATCGCCGCATAAATATTTAAATTCTTCTTCTGTCGGATGTCTGTAGTATTATGTAGATATGAATCATGTTTCTTTTAACGGAGAGGCATTTACCTTTCCCCAGAAATAAATGCATCGCCGCATAAATATTTAAATTCTTCTTCTGTAAGATGTCTGTAGTACTATGTAGAGATGAATCTTGTTTATTTTAACGGAGAGGCATTTACTTTTCCCCAGGAATAAATGCATCGCCGCATAAATATTTAATTTCTTCTTGTAATGGATGTCTTTCGCAGTATGTAGAGCGGAATCTTTTAATTCAACGGAGAGGCATTTACTTTTCTCCAGAAATAAATGCATCGCCGCATAAATATTTAAATTCTTCTTCTGTCGGATGTCTGTAGTATTATGTAGATAAGAATCTTGTTTCTTTTAACGGAGAGGCCTTTACTTTTCTCCAGAAAAAAATGCATCGCCGCATAAATATTTAATTTCTTCTTCTGTCGGATGTCTGTAGTATTATGTAGATATGAATCATGTTTCTTTTAACGGAGAGGCATTTACCTTTCCCCAGAAATAAATGCATCGCCGCATAAATATTTAAATTCTTCTTCTGTCGGATGTCTGTAGTATTATGTAGAGATGAATCTTGTTTATTTTAACGGAGAGGCATTTACTTCTTGTATCGGATGTCTGTCGTAGTATGTAGAGTGGAATCTTTTAATTCGACGGAGAGGCATTTACCTTTCCCCAGAAATAAATGCATCGCTGCATAAATATTTAATTTCTTCTTGTAATGGATGTCTTTCGTAGTATGTAGAGTGGAATCTTTTAATTCAACGGAGAGGCATTTACTTTTCTCCAGAAATAAATGCATCGCCACATAAATATTTAAATTCTTCTTCTGTCGGATGTCTGTAGTATTATGTAGATAAGAATCTTGTTTCTTTTAACGGAGAGGCCTTTACTTTTCTCCAGAAAAAAATGCATCGCCGCATAAATATTTAATTTCTTCTTCTGTCGGATGTCTGTAGTATTATGTAGATATGAATCATGTTTCTTTTAACGGAGAGGCATTTACCTTTCCCCAGAAATAAATGCATCGCCGCATAAATATTTAAATTCTTCTTCTGTCGGATGTCTGTAGCATTATGTAGATATGAATCATGTTTCTTTTAACGGAGAGGCATTTACCTTTCCCCAGAAATAAATGCATCGCTGCATAGATATTTAATTTCTTCTTGTAATGGATGTCTTTCGTAGTATGTAGAGTGGAATATTTTAATTCAACGGAGAGGCATTTACTTTTCTCCAGAAATAAATGCATCGCCGCATAAATATTTAAATTCTTCTTCTGTCGGATGTCTGTAGTATTATGTAGATAAGAATCTTGTTTCTTTTAACGAAGAGGCATTTACTTTTCTCCAGAAATAAATGCATCGCCGCATAAATATTTAAATTCTTCTTCTGTAGGCTGTCTGTAGTTTTATGTAGAGATGAATCTTGTTTATTTTAACGGAGAGGCATTTACTTTTCCCCAGAAATAAATGCATCGCCGCATAAATATTTAATTTCTTCTTGTAATGGATGTCTTTCGTAGTATGTATAGTGGATTCTTGATTATTTCAACGGAGAGGCATTTACTTTTCTCTAGAAATAAATGCATCGCCGCATAAATATTTAAAATCTTCTTCTGTAGGATGTCTGTAGTATTATGTAGAGATGAATCTTGTTTATTTTAACGGAGAGGCATTTACTTTTCCCCAGAAATAAATGCATCGCCGCATAATTATTTAAATTCTTCTTCTGTCGGATGTCTGTAGTATTATGTAGAGATGAATCTTGTTTATTTTAACGGAGAGGAATTTACTTTTCTCCAGAAAGAAATGCATCGCCGCATAAATATTTCATTTCCTATTGTATCGGATGTCTGTCGTAGTATGTAGAGTGGAATCTTTTAATTCGACGGAGAGGCATTTACTTTTCTCCAGAAATAAATGCATCGCCGCATAAATATTTAAATTCTTCTTGTATCGGATATCTGTCGTAGTATGTAGAGATGAATCTTGTTTATTTTAACGGAGAGGCATTCACTTTTTCCCAGAAATAAATGCATCGCCGCATAAATATTTAATTTCTTCTTGTATCGGATGTCTGTCGTAGTATGTAGAGTAGAATCTTTTAATTCAACGGAGACGCATTTACCTTTCCCCAGAAATAAATGCATCGCCGATTAAATATTTAAATACTTCTTCTGGAGGATATCTGTAGTATTATGTAGAGATGAATCTTGTTTATTTTAACGGAGAGGCATTTACTTTTTTCCAGAAATAAATGCATCGCCGCATAAATATTTAATTTCCTCTTGTATCGGATCTCTGTCGTAGTATGTAGAGTGGAAACTTTTAATTCAACGGCGAGGCATTTACTTTTCTCCAGAAATAAATGCATCGCCGCATAAATATTTAAATTCTTCTTCTGTAGGATGTCTGTAGTATTATGTAGATATGAATCTTGTTTCTTTTAACGGAGAGGCATTTACTTTTGCCCAGAAATAAATGCATCGCCGCATAAATATTTAATTTATTCTTGTATCGGGTGTCTTTCGTAGTATGTAGAGTAGAATCTTTTAGTTCAACGGAGAGGCATTTACTTTTCTCCAGAAATAAATGCATCGCCACATAAATATTTAATTTCTTCTTGTATCGGATGTCTGTCGTAGTATGTAGAGATGAATCTTATTTATTTCAACGGAGAGGTATTTTCTTTTCTCCAGAAATAAATGCATCGCCGCATAAATATTTATATTCTTCTTCTGTAGGATGTCTGTAGTATTATGTAGAGATGAATCTTGTTTATTTTAACGGAGAGGCATTTACTTAATCCCAGAAATAAATGCATCGCCGCATAAATATTTAAATTCTTCTTGTATCGTATGTCTGTCGTAGTATGTATAATGGAATCTTTTAATTCAAGGGAGAGGCATTTACTTTTCTCCAGAAATAAATGCATCGCCGCATAAATATTTAAATTAGTCTTCTGTCGGATGTCTGTATTATTATGTAGATAAGAATCTTGATTCTTTTAACGGAGAGACATTTACTTTTCCCCAGAAATAAATGCATCGCCGCATAAATATTTAATTTCTTCTTGTAATGGATGTCTTTCGTAGTATGTAGAGTGGAATCTTTTATTTCAACGGAGAGGCATTTACTTTTAACCAGAAGTAAATGCATCGCCGGATAAATATTTAATTTCTTCTTCTGTCCAATGTTTGAAATATTATGTAGAATGGAATCTCGTAAACTTTCAACGGAGAGGTATTTTCTTTTCTCCAGAAATAAATGCATCGCCGCATAAATATTTAATTTCTTCTTGTATCGGATGTCTTTCGTAGTATGTAGAGTGGAATATTTTAATTCAACGGAGAGGCATTTACTTTTCTCCAGAAATAAATGCATCGCCGCATAAATATTTAAATTCTTCTTGTAATGGATGTCTTTCGTAGTATGTAGAGTGGAATCTTTTAATTCAACGGAGAGGCATTTACTTTTCTCCAGAAATAAATGCATCGCCGCATAAATATTTAAATTCTTCTTCTGTCGGATGTCATTAGTATTATGTAGATATGAATCATGTTTCTTTTAACGGAGAGGCATTTACCTTTCCCCAGAAATAAATGCATCGCCGCATAAATATTTAAATTCTTCTTCTGTAAGATGTCTGTAGTACTATGTAGAGATGAATCTTGTTTATTTTAACGGAGAGGCATTTACTTTCCCCCAGGAATAAATGCATCGCCGCATAAATATTTAATTTCTTCTTGTAATGGATGTCTTTCGCAGTATGTAGAGTGGAATCTTTTAATTCAACGGAGAGGCATTTACTTTTCTCCAGAAATAAATGCATCGCCGCATAAATATTTAAATTCTTCTTCTGTCGGATGTCTGTAGTATTATGTAGATATGAATCATGTTTCTTTTAACGGGAGGCATTTACCTTTCCCCAGAAATAAATGCATCGCTGCATAAATATTTAATTTCTTCTTGTAATGGATGTCTTTCGTAGTATGTAGAGTGGAATCTTTTAATTCAACGGAGAGGCATTTACTGTTCTCCAGAAATAAATGCATCGCCGCATAAATATTTAAATTCTTCTTCTGTCGGATGTCTGTAGTATTATGTAGATAAGAATCTTGTTTCTTTTAACGAAGAGGCATTTACTTTTCTCCAGAAATAAATGCATCGCCGCATAAATATTTAAATTCTTCTTCTGTAGGCTGTCTGTAGTTTTATGTAGAGATGAATCTTGTTTATTTTAACGGAGAGGCATTTACTTTTCCCCAGAAATAAATGCATCGCCGCATAAATATTTAATTTCTTCTTGTAATGGATGTCTTTCGTAGTATGTATAGTGGATTCTTGATTATTTCAACGGAGAGGCATTTACTTTTCTCTAGAAATAAATGCATCGCCGCATAAATATTTAAAATCTTCTTCTGTAGGATGTCTGTAGTATTATGTAGAGATGAATCTTGTTTATTTTAACGGAGAGGCATTTACTTTTCCCCAGAAATAAATGCATCGCCGCATAATTATTTAAATTCTTCTTCTGTCGGATGTCTGTAGTATTATGTAGAGATGAATCTTGTTTATTTTAACGGAGAGGAATTTACTTTTCTCCAGAAATAAATGCATCGCCGCATAAATATTTAATTTCCTCTTGTATCGGATGTCTGTCGTAGTATGTAAAGTGGAATCTTTTAATTCGACGGAGAGGCATTTACTTTTCTCCAGAAATAAATGCATCGCCGCATAAATATTTAAATTCTTCTTGTATCGGATATCTGTCGTAGTATGTAGATATGAATCTTGTTTCTTTTAACGGAGAGGCATTTACTTTTGCCCAGAAATAAATGCATCGCCGCATAAATATTTATATTCTTCTTCTGTAGGATGTCTGTAGTATTATGTAGAGATGAATCTTGTTTATTTTAACGGAGAGGCATTTACTTTTTCCCAGAAATAAATGCATTGCCGCATAAATATTTAAATTCTTCTTGTATCGTATGTCTGTCGTAGTATGTATAATGGAATCTTTTAATTCAAGGGAGAGGCATTTACTTTTCTCCAGAAATAAATGCATCGCCGTATAAATATTTAAATTAGTCTTCTGTCGGATGTCTGTATTATTATGTAGATAAGAATCTTGATTCTTTTAACGGAGAGGCATTTACTTTTCCCCAGAAATAAATGCATCGCCGTATAAATATTTAATTTCTTCTTGTAATGGATGTCTTTCGTAGTATGTAGAGTGGAATCTTTTATTTCAACGGAGAGGCATTTACTTTTAACCAGAAGTAAATGCATCGCCGGATAAATATTTAATTTCTTCTTCTGTCCAATGTTTGAAATATTATGTAGAATGGAATCTCGTAAACTTTCAACGGAGAGGTATTTTCTTTTCTCCAGAAATAAATGCATCGCCGCATAAATATTTAAACTCTTCTTCTGTAGGATGTCTGTCGTATTATGTAGAGATGAATCTTGTTTATTTTAACGGAGAGGCATTTACTTTTCCCCAGAAATAAATGCATCGCCGCATAAATATTTACCTTCTTCTTGTATCGGATGTCTGTCGTAGTATGTAAATTGGAATCTTTTAATTCAACGGAGAGGCATTTACTTTTCTCCAGAAATAAATGCTTCGCCTCATAAATATATTAATTGTTCTTCTGTAGGATGTCAGTCGTATTATGTAGAGGTCAATCTTGTTTATTTTAACGGAGAGGCATTTACTTTTCCCCAGAAATAAATGCATCGCCGCATAAATATTTACCTTCTTCTTGTATCGTATGTCTGTCGTAGTATGTATAATGGAATCTTTTAATTCAAGGGAGAGGCATTTACTTTTCTCCAGAAATAAATGCATCGCCGCATAAATATTTAAATTCTTCTTCTGTAGGATGTATGTATTATGTAGAGATGAATCTTGTTTATTTTAACGGAGAAGCATTTACTTTTTCCCAGAAATAAATGCATCGCCGCATAAATATTTTAATTCTTCTTATGTGGGATGTCTGTCGTATTATGTAGAGGTGAATCTTGTTTATTTTAACGGAGAGGCATTTACTTTTCCCCAGAAATAAATGCATCGCCGCATAAATATTTACCTTCTTCTTGTATCGGATGTCTTTCGTAGTATGTAGAGTGGAATCATTTAATTCAACGGAGAGGCATTTACTTTTCTCCAGAAATAAATGCATCGCCGCATAAATATATAAATTCTTCTTCTGTAGGATGTCTGTATTATTATGTAGAGATGAATCTTGTTTATTTTAACGGAGAGGCATTTACTTTTCCCCAGAAATAAATGCATCGCCGGATAAATATTTAATTTCTTCTTCTGTCCAATGTTTGAAATATTATGTAGAATGGAATCTCGTAAACTTTCAACGGAGAGGTATTTTCTTTTCTCCAGAAATAAATGCATCGCCGCATAAATATTTAAATTCTTCTTGTATCGGATGTCTTTCGTAGTATGTAGAGTGGAATATTTTAATTCAACGGAGAGGCATTTACTTTTCTCCAGAAATAAATGCATCGCCGCATAAATATTTAAATTCTTCTTGTAATGGATGTCTTTCGTAGTATGTAGAGTGGAATCTTTTAATTCAACGGAGAGGCATTTACTTTTCTCCAGAAATAAATGCATCGCCGCATAAATATTTAAATTCTTCTTCTGTCGGATGTCTGTAGTATTATGTAGATATGAATCATGTTTATTTTAACGGAGAGGCATTTACCTTTCCCCAGAAATAAATGCATCGCCGCATAAATATTTAAATTCTTCTTCTGTAAGATGTCTGTAGTACTATGTAGAGATGAATCTTGTTTATTTTAACGGAGAGGCATTTACTTTTCCCCAGGAATAAATGCATCGCCGCATAAATATTTAATTTCTTCTTGTAATGGATGTCTTTCGCAGTATGTAGAGTGGAATCTTTTAATTCAACGGAGAGGCATTTACTTTTCTCCAGAAATAAATGCATCGCTGCATAAATATTTAAATTCTTCTTCTGTCGGATGTCTGTAGTATTATGTAGATATGAATCATGTTTCTTTTAACGGAGAGGCATTTACCTTTCCCCAGAAATAAATGCATCGCGGCATAAATATTTAATTTCTTCTTGTAATGGATGTCTTTCGTAGTATGTAGAGTGGAATCTTTTAATTCAACGGAGAGACATTTACTTTTCTCCAGAAATAAATGCATCGCCGCATAAATATTTAAATTCTTCTTCTGTCGGATGTCTGTAGTATTATGTAGATAAGAATCTTGTTTCTTTTAACGAAGAGGCATTTACGTTTCTCCAGAAATAAATGCATCGCCGCATAAATATTTAAATTCTTCTTCTGTAGGCTGTCTGTAGTTTTATGTAGAGATGAATCTTGTTTATTTTAACGGAGAGGCATTTACTTTTCCCCAGAAATAAATGCATCGCCGCATAAATATTTAATTTATTCTTGTATCGGGTGTCTTTCGTAGTATGTAGAGTGGAATCTTTTAATTCAACGGAGAGGCATTTACTTTTCTCCTGAAATAAATGCATCGCCGCATAAATATTTAAAATCTTCTTCTGTAGGATGTCTGTAGTATTATGTAGAGATGAATCTTGTTTATTTTAACGGAGAGGCATTTACTTTTCCCCAGAAATAAATGCATCATCGCATAATTATTTAAATTCTTCTTCTGTCGGATGTCTGTAGTATTATGTAGAGATGAATCTTGTTTATTTTAACGGAGAGGAATTTACTTTTCTCCAGAAATAAATGCATCGCCGCATAAATATTTAATTTCCTCTTGTATCGGATGTCTGTCGTAGTATGTAGAGTGGAATCTTTTAATTCGACGGAGAGGCATTTACTTTTCTCCAGAAATAAATGCATCGCCGCATAAATATTTAAATTCTTCTTGTATCGGATATCTGTCGTAGTATGTAGAGATGAATCTTGTTTATTTTAACGGAGAGGCATTCACTTTTTCCCAGAAATAAATGCATCGCCGCATAAATATTTAATTTCTTCTTGTATCGGATGTCTGTCGTAGTATGTAGAGTGGAATCTTTTAATTCAACGGAGACGCATTTACTTTTCCCCAGAAATAAATGCATCGCCGATTAAATATTTAAATACTTCTTCTGGAGGATATCTGTAGTATTATGTAGAGATGAATCTTGTTTATTTTAACGGAGAGGCATTTACTTTTGCCCAGAAATAAATGCATCGCCGCATAAATATTTAATTTCTTCTTGTAATGGATGTCTTTCGTAGTATGTAGAGTGGAATCTTTTATTTCAACGGTGAGGCATTTACTTTTCCCCAGAAATAAATGCATCGCCGCATAAATATTTAATTTATTCTTGTATCGGATGTCTTTCGTTGTATGTAGAGTGGAATCTTTTAATTCTACGGAGAGGCATTTACTTTTCTCCTGAAATAAATGCATCGCCGCATAAATATTTAAATTCTTCTTCTGTAAGATGTCTGTAGTATTATGTAGAGATGAATCTTGTTTATTTTAACGGAGAGGCATTTACTTTTCCCCAGGAATAAATGCATCGCCGCATAAATGTTTAAATTCTTCTTGTATCGTAGTATGTAGAATGGAAGATTTTAATTCGACGGAGAGACATTTACTTTTCTTCAGAAATAAATGCATCGCCGCATAAATATTTAAATTCTTCTTCTGTCGGATGTCTGTAGTATCATGTAGATATAAATCATGTTTCTTTTAACGGAGAGGCATTTACTTTTCCCCAGAAATAAATGCATCGCCGCATAAATATTTAATTTCTTCTTGTAATGGATGTCTTTCGTAGTATGTAGAGTGGAATCTTTTAATTCAACGGAGAGGCATTTACATTTAACCAGAAATAAATTCATCGCCGCATAAATATTTAATTTCTTCTTCTGTCCAATGTGTGAAATATTATGTAGAATGGAATCTCGTAAACTTTCAACGGAGAGGTATTTTCTTTTCTCCAGAAATAAATGCATCGCCGCATAAATATTTTAATTCTTCTTCTGTAGGATGTCTGTCGTATTATGTAGAGATGTTCTTGCTTAATTTAACGGAGAGGCATTTACTTTTCCTCACAAATAAATGTATCTCCGCATAAATATTTACCTTCTTCTTGTATCGGATGTCTGTGGTAGTATGTAAATTGGAATCATTTAATTCAACGGAGAGGCATTTACTTTTCTCCAGAAATAAATGCATCGCCGCATAAATATTTAAATTCGTCTTCTGTCGGATGTCTGTATTATTATGTAGATAAGAATCTTGTTTCTTTTAACGGAGAGGCATTTACTTTTCACCAGAAATAAATGCATCGCCGCATAAATATTTAATTTCTTCTTGTAATAGATATCTTTCGTAGTATGTAGAGTGGAATCTTTTAATTCAACGGAGAGGCATTTACATTTAACCAGAAATAAATGCATCGCCGCATAAATATTTAATTTCTTCTTCTGTCCAATGTGTGAAATACTATGTAGAATGGAATCTCGTAAACTTTCAACGGAGAGGTATTTTCTTTTCTCCAGAAATAAATGCATCGCAGCATAAATATTTAAATTCTTCTTCTGTAGGATGTCTGTCGTATAATGTAGAGATGAATCTTGCTTATTTTATCGGAGAGGCATTTACTTTTCCTCAGAAATAAATGTATCGCCGCATAAATATTTACCTTCTTCTTGGATCGGATGTCTGTCGTAGTATGTATAGTGGAATCTTTTAATTCAAGGGAGAGGCATTTACTTTTCTCCAGAAATAAATGCATCGCCGCATAAATATTTAAATTGGTCTTCTGTCGGATGTCTGTATTATTATGTCGATAAGAATCTTGATTCTTTTAACGGAGAGGCATTTACTTTTCCCCAGAAATAAATGCATCGCCGCATAAATATTTAATTTCTTCTTGTAATGGATGTCTTTCGTAGTATGTAGAGTGGAATCTTTTATTTCAACGGAGAGGCATTTACTTTTAACCAGAAATAAATGCATCGCCGGATAAATATTTAATTTTTTCTTCTGTCCAATGTTTGAAATATTATGTAGAATGGAATCTCGTAAACTTTCAACGGAGAGGTATTTTCTTTTCTCCAGAAATAAATGCATCGCCGCATAAATATTTAAATTATTCTTCTGTAGGATGTCGGTCGTATTATGTAGAGATGAATCTTGCTTATTTTAACGGAGAGGCATTTACTTTTCCTCAGAAATAAATGTATCGCCGCATAAATATTTACCTTCTTCTTGTATCGGATGTCTGTCGTAGTATGTAAATTGGAATCTTTTAATTCAACGAGAGGCATTTACTTTTCTCCAGAAATAAATGCTTCGCCTCATAAATATTTTAATTGTTCTTCTGTAGGATGTCAGTCGTATTATGTAGAGGTGAATCTTGTTTATTTTAACGGAGAGGCATTTACTTTTCCCCAGAAATAAATGCATCGCCGCATAAATATTTACCTTCTTCTTGTATCGTATGTCTGTCGTAGTATGTATAGTGGAATCTTTTAATTCAAGGGAGAGGCATTTACTTTTCTCCAGAAATAAATGCATCTCAGCATAAATATTTAAATTCTTCTTCTGTAGGATGTATGTATTATGTAGAGATGAATCTTGTTTATTTTAACGGAGAGGCATTTACTTTTTCCCAGAAATAAATGCATCGCCGCATAAATATTTTAATTCTTCTTATGTGGGATGTCTTTCGTATTATGTAGAGGTGAATCTTGTTTATTTTAACGGAGAGGCATTTACTTTTCCCCAGAAATAAATGCATCGCCGCATAAATATTTAATTTCTTCTTGTAATGGATGTCTTTCGCAGTATGTAGAGTGGAATCTTTTAATTCAACGGAGAGGCATTTACTTTTCTCCAGAAATAAATGCATCGCCGCATAAATATTTAAATTCTTCTTCTGTCGGATGTCTGTAGTATTATGTAGATATGAATCATGTTTCTTTTAACGGAGAGGCATTTACCTTTCCCCAGAAATAAATGCATCGCTGCATAGATATTTAATTTCTTCTTGTAATGGATGTCTTTCGTAGTATGTAGAGTGGAATATTTTAATTCAACGGAGAGGCATTTACTTTTCTCCAGAAATAAATGCATCGCCGCATAAATATTTAAATTCTTCTTCTGTCGGATGTCTGTAGTATTATGTAGATAAGAATCTTGTTTCTTTTAACGAAGAGGCATTTACTTTTCTCCAGAAATAAATGCATCGCCGCATAAATATTTAAATTCTTCTTCTGTCGGATGTCTGTAGTATTATGTAGATATGAATCTTGTTTATTTTAACGGAGAGGCATTTACTTTTCCCAAGAAATAAATGCATCACCGCATTAATATTTAAATTCTTCTTCTGTAGGATGTCTGTAGTATTATGTAGAGATGAATCTTGTTTATTTTAACGGAGAGGCATTTACTTCTTGTATCGGATGTCTGTCGTAGTATGTAGAGTGGAATCTTTTAATTCGACGGAGAGGCATTTACCTTTCCCCAGAAATAAATGCATCGCTGCATAAATATTTAATTTCTTCTTGTAATGGATGTCTTTCGTAGTATGTAGAGTGGAATCTTTTAATTCAACGGAGAGGCATTTACTTTTCTCCAGAAATAAATGCATCGCCACATAAATATTTAAATTCTTCTTCTGTCGGATGTCTGTAGTATTATGTAGATAAGAATCTTGTTTCTTTTAACGGAGAGGCCTTTACTTTTCTCCAGAAATAAATGCATCGCTGCATAAATATTTAATTTCTTCTTGTAATGGATGTCTTTCGTAGTATGTAGAGTGGAATCTTTTAATTCAACGGAGAGGCATTTACCTTTCCCCAGAAATAAATGCATCGCCGCATAAATATTTAAATTCTTCTTCTGTAAGATGTCTGTAGTACTATGTAGAGATGAATCTTGTTTATTTTAACGGAGAGGCATTTACCTTTCCCCAGAAATAAATGCATCGCTGCATAAATATTTAATTTCTTCTTGTAATGGATGTCTTTCGCAGTATGTAGAGTGGAATCTTTTAATTCAACGGAGAGGCATTTACTTTTCTCCAGAAATAAATGCATCGCCGCATAAATATTTAAATTCTTCTTCTGTCGGATGTCTGTAGTATTATGTAGATATGAATCATGTTTCTTTTAACGGAGAGGCATTTACCTTTCCCCAGAAATAAATGCATCGCTGCATAGATATTTAATTTCTTCTTGTAATGGATGTCTTTCGTAGTATGTAGAGTGGAATATTTTAATTCAACGGAGAGGCATTTACTTTTCTCCAGAAATAAATGCATCGCCGCATAAATATTTAAATTCTTCTTCTGTCGGATGTCTGTAGTATTATGTAGATAAGAATCTTGTTTCTTTTAACGAAGAGGCATTTACTTTTCTCCAGAAATAAATACATCGCCGCATAAATATTTAAATTCTTCTTCTGTAGGCTGTCTGTAGTTTTATGTAGAGATGAATCTTGTTTATTTTAACGGAGAGGCATTTACTTTTCCCCAGAAATAAATGCATCGCCGCATAAATATTTAATTTCTTCTTGTAATGGATGTCTTTCGTAGTATGTATAGTGGATTCTTGATTATTTCAACGGAGAGGCATTTACTTTTCTCTAGAAATAAATGCATCGCCGCATAAATATTTAAAATCTTCTTCTGTAGGATGTCTGTAGTATTATGTAGAGATGAATCTTGTTTATTTTAACGGAGAGGCATTTACTTTTCCCCAGAAATAAATGCATCGCCGCATAATTATTTAAATTCTTCTTCTGTAGGATGTCTGTAGTATTATGTAGATATGAATCTTGTTTCTTTTAACGGAGAGGCATTTACTTTTGCCCAGAAATAAATGCATCGCCGCATAAATATTTAATTTATTCTTGTATCGGGTGTCTTTCGTAGTATGTAGAGTAGAATCTTTTAGTTCAACGGAGAGGCATTTACTTTTCTCCAGAAATAAATGCATCGCCACATAAATATTTAATTTCTTCTTGTATCGGATGTCTGTCGTAGTATGTAGAGATGAATCTTATTTATTTCAACGGAGAGGTATTTTCTTTTCTCCAGAAATAAATGCATCGCCGCATAAATATTTATATTCTTCTTCTGTAGGATGTCTGTAGTATTATGTAGAGATGAATCTTGTTTATTTTAACGGAGAGGCATTTACTTTTTCCCAGAAATAAATGCATCGCCGCATAAATATTTAAATTCTTCTTGTATCGTATGTCTGTCGTAGTATGTATAATGGAATCTTTTAATTCAAGGGAGAGGCATTTACTTTTCTCCAGAAATAAATGCATCGCCGCATAAATATTTAAATTAGTCTTCTGTCGGATGTCTGTATTATTATGTAGATAAGAATCTTGATTCTTTTAACGGAGAGGCATTTACTTTTCCCCAGAAATAAATGCATCGCCGCATAAATATTTAAATTCTTCTTGTAATGGATGTCTTTCGTAGTATGTAGAGTGGAATCTTTTAATTCAACGGAGAGGCATTTACTTTTCTCCAGAAATAAATGCATCGCCGCATAAATATTTAAATTCTTCTTCTGTCGGATGTCTGTAGTATTATGTAGATATGAATCATGTTTCTTTTAACGGAGAGGCATTTACCTTTCCCCAGAAATAAATGCATCGCCGCATAAATATTTAAATTCTTCTTCTGTAAGATGTCTGTAGTACTATGTAGAGATGAATCTTGTTTATTTTAACGGAGAGGCATTTACTTTTCCCCAGAAAAAAATGCATCGCCGCATAAATATTTAATTTCTTCTTGTATCGGATGTCTTTCGTAGTATGTAGAGTGGAATCTTTTAATTCGACGGAGAGGCATTTACCTTTCCCCAGAAATAAATGCATCGCTGCATAAATATTTAATTTCTTCTTGTAATGGATGTCTTTCGTAGTATGTAGAGTGGAATCTTTTAATTCAACGGAGAGGCATTTACTTTTCTCCAGAAATAAATGCATCGCCACATAAATATTTAAATTCTTCTTCTGTCGGATGTCTGTAGTATTATGTAGATAAGAATCTTGTTTCTTTTAACGGAGAGGCCTTTACTTTTCTCCAGAAAAAAATGCATCGCCGCATAAATATTTAATTTCTTCTTGTATCGGATGTCTTTCGTAGTATGTAGAGTGGAATATTTTAATTCAACGGAGAGGCATTTACTTTTCTCCAGAAATAAATGCATCGCCGCATAAATATTTAAATTCTTCTTGTAATGGATGTCTTTCGTAGTATGTAGAGTGGAATCTTTTAATTCAACGGAGAGGCATTTACTTTTCTCCAGAAATAAATGCATCGCCGCATAAATATTTAAATTCTTCTTCTGTCGGATGTCTGTAGTATTATGTAGATATGAATCATGTTTCTTTTAACGGAGAGGCATTTACCTTTCCCCAGAAATAAATGCATCGCCGCATAAATATTTAAATTCTTCTTCTGTAAGATGTCTGTAGTACTATGTAGAGATGAATCTTGTTTATTTTAACGGAGAGGCATTTACTTTTCCCCAGGAATAAATGCATCGCCGCATAAATATTTAATTTCTTCTTGTAATGGATGTCTTTCGCAGTATGTAGAGTGGAATCTTTTAATTCAACGGAGAGGCATTTACTTTTCTCCAGAAATAAATGCATCGCCGCATAAATATTTAAATTCTTCTTCTGTCGGATGTCTGTAGTATTATGTAGATATGAATCATGTTTCTTTTAACGGAGAGGCATTTACCTTTCCCCAGAAATAAATGCATCGCTGCATAGATATTTAATTTCTTCTTGTAATGGATGTCTTTCGTAGTATGTAGAGTGGAATATTTTAATTCAACGGAGAGGCATTTACTTTTCTCCAGAAATAAATGCATCGCCGCATAAATATTTAAATTCTTCTTCTGTCGGATGTCTGTAGTATTATGTAGATAAGAATCTTGTTTCTTTTAACGAAGAGGCATTTACTTTTCTCCAGAAATAAATGCATCGCCGCATAAATATTTAAATTCTTCTTCTGTAGGCTGTCTGTAGTTTTATGTAGAGATGAATCTTGTTTATTTTAACGGAGAGGCATTTACTTTTCCCCAGAAATAAATGCATCGCCGCATAAATATTTAATTTCTTCTTGTAATGGATGTCTTTCGTAGTATGTATAGTGGATTCTTGATTATTTCAACGGAGAGGCATTTACTTTTCTCTAGAAATAAATGCATCGCCGCATAAATATTTAAAATCTTCTTCTGTAGGATGTCTGTAGTATTATGTAGAGATGAATCTTGTTTATTTTGACGGAGAGGCATTTAATTTTCCCCAGAAATAAATGCATCGCCGCATAATTATTTAAATTCTTCTTCTGTCGGATGTCTGTAGTATTATGTAGAGATGAATCTTGTTTATTTTAACGGAGAGGAATTTACTTTTCTCCAGAAATAAATGCATCGCCGCATAAATATTTCATTTCCTATTGTATCGGATGTCTATCGTAGTATGTAGAGTGGAATCTTTTAATTCGACGGAGAGGCATTTACTTTTCTCCAGAAATAAATGCATCGCCGCATAAATATTTAAATTCTTCTTGTATCGGATATCTGTCGTAGTATGTAGAGATGAATCTTGTTTATTTTAACGGAGAGGCATTCACTTTTTCCCAGAAATAAATGCATCGCCGCATAAATATTTAATTTCTTCTTGTATCGGATGTCTGTCGTAGTATGTAGAGTAGAATCTTTTAATTCAACGGAGACGCATTTACTTTTCCCCAGAAATAACTGCATCGCCGATTAAATATTTAAATACTTCTTCTGGAGGATATCTGTAGTATTATGTAGAGATGAATCTTGTTTATTTTAACGGAGAGGCATTTACTTTTTTCCAGAAATAAATGCATCGCCGCATAAATATTTAATTTCCTCTTGTATCGGATCTCTGTCGTAGTATGTAGAGTGGAATCTTTTAATTCAACGGCGAGGCATTTACTTTTCTCCAGAAATAAATGCATCGCCGCATAAATATTTAAATTCTTCTTCTGTAGGATGTCTGTAGTATTATGTAGATATGAATCTTGTTTCTTTTAACGGAGAGGCATTTACTTTTGCCCAGAAATAAATGCATCGCCGCATAAATATTTAATTTATTCTGGTATCGGGTGTCTTTCGTAGTATGTAGAGTAGAATCTTTTAGTTCAACGGAGAGGCATTTACTTTTCTCCAGAAATAAATGCATCGCCACATAAATATTTAATTTCTTCTTGTATCGGATGTCTGTCGTAGTATGTAGAGATGAATCTTATTTATTTCAACGGAGAGGTATTTTCTTTTCTCCAGAAATAAATGCATCGCCGCATAAATATTTATATTCTTCTTCTGTAGGATGTCTGTAGTATTATGTAGAGATGAATCTTGTTTATTTTAACGGAGAGGCATTTACTTTTTCCCAGAAATAAATGCATCGCCGCATAAATATTTAAATTCTTCTTGTATCGTATGTCTGTCGTAGTATGTATAATGGAATCTTTTAATTCAAGGGAGAGGCATTTACTTTTCTCCAGAAATAAATGCATCGCCGCATAAATATTTAAATTAGTCTTCTGTCGGATGTCTGTATTATTATGTAGATAAGAATCTTGATTCTTTTAACGGAGAGGCATTTACTTTTCCCCAGAAATAAATGCATCGCCGCATAAATATTTAATTTCTTCTTGTAATGGATGTCTTTCGTAGTATGTAGAGTGGAATCTTTTATTTCAACGGAGAGGCATTTACTTTTAACCAGAAGTAAATGCATCGCCGGATAAATATTTAATTTCTTCTTCTGTCCAATGTTTGAAATATTATGTAGAATGGAATCTCGTAAACTTTCAACGGAGAGGTATTTTCTTTTCTCCAGAAATAAATGCATCGCCGCATAAATATTTAATTTCTTCTTGTATCGGATGTCTTTCGTAGTATGTAGAGTGGAATATTTTAATTCAACGGAGAGGCATTTACTTTTCTCCAGAAATAAATGCATCGCCGCATAAATATTTAAATTCTTCTTGTAATGGATGTCTTTCGTAGTATGTAGAGTGGAATCTTTTAATTCAACGGAGAGGCATTTACTTTTCTCCAGAAATAAATGCATCGCCGCATAAATATTTAAATACTTCTTCTGTCGGATGTCTGTAGTATTATGTAGATATGAATCATGTTTCTTTTAACGGAGAGGCATTTACCTTTCCCCAGAAATAAATGCATCGCCGCATAAATATTTAAATTCTTCTTCTGTAAGATGTCTGTAGTACTATGTAGAGATGAATCTTGTTTATTTTAACGGAGAGGCATTTACTTTTCCCCAGGAATAAATGCATCGCCGCATAAATATTTAATTTCTTCTTGTAATGGATGTCTTTCGCAGTATGTAGAGTGGAATCTTTTAATTCAACGGAGAGGCATTTACTTTTCTCCAGAAATAAATGCATCGACGCATAAATATTTCAATTCTTCTTCTGTCGGATGTCTGTTGTATTAAGTAGATATGAATCATGTTTCTTTTAACGGGAGGCATTTACCTTTCCCCAGAAATAAATGCATCGCTGCATAAATATTTAATTTCTTCTTGTAATGGATGTCTTTCGTAGTATGTAGAGTGGAATCTTTTAATTCAACGGAGAGGCATTTACTTTTCTCCAGAAATAAATGCATCGCCGCATAAATATTTAAATTCTTCTTCTGTCGGATGTCTGTAGCATTATGTAGATAAGAATCTTGTTTCTTTTAACGAAGAGGCATTTACTTTTCTCCAGAAATAAATGCATCGCCGCATAAATATTTAAATTCTTCTTCTGTAGGCTGTCTGTAGTTTTATGTAGAGATGAATCTTGTTTATTTTAACGGAGAGGCATTTACTTTTCCCCAGAAATAAATGCATCGCCGCATAAATATTTAATTTCTTCTTGTAATGGATGTCTTTCGTAGTATGTATAGTGGATTCTTGATTATTTCAACGGAGAGGCATTTACTTTTCTCTAGAAATAAATGCATCGCCGCATAAATATTTAAAATCTTCTTCTGTAGGATGTCTGTAGTATTATGTAGAGATGAATCTTGTTTATTTTAACGGAGAGGCATTTACTTTTCCCCAGAAATAAATGCATCGCCGCATAATTATTTAAATTCTTCTTCTGTCGGATGTCTGTAGTATTATGTAGAGATGAATCTTGTTTATTTTAACGGAGAGGAATTTACTTTTCTCCAGAAATAAATGCATCGCCGCATAAATATTTAATTTCCTCTTGTATCGGATGTCTGTCGTAGTATGTAAAGTGGAATCTTTTAATTCGACGGAGAGGCATTTACTTTTCTCCAGAAATAAATGCATCGCCGCATAAATATTTAAATTCTTCTTGTATCGGATATCTGTCGTAGTATGTAGATATGAATCTTGTTTCTTTTAACGGAGAGGCATTTACTTTTGCCCAGAAATAAATGCATCGCCGCATAAATATTTAATTTATTCTTGTATCGGGTGTCTTTCGTAGTATGTAGAGTAGAATCTTTTAGTTCAACGGAGAGGCATTTACTTTTCTCCAGAAATAAATGCATCGCCACATAAATATTTAATTTCTTCTTGTATCGGATGTCTGTCGTAGTATGTAGAGATGAATCTTATTTATTTCAACGGAGAGGTATTTTCTTTTCTCCAGAAATAAATGCATCGCCGCATAAATATTTATATTCTTCTTCTGTAGGATGTCTGTAGTATTATGTAGAGATGAATCTTGTTTATTTTAACGGAGAGGCATTTACTTTTTCCCAGAAATAAATGCATCGCCGCATAAATATTTAAATTCTTCTTGTATCGTATGTCTGTCGTAGTATGTATAATGGAATCTTTTAATTTAAGGGAGAGGCATTTACTTTTCTCCAGAAATAAATGCATCGCCGTATAAATATTTAAATTAGTCTTCTGTCGGATGTCTGTATTATTATGTAGATAAGAATCTTGATTCTTTTAACGGAGAGGCATTTACTTTTCCCCAGAAATAAATGCATCGCCGCATAAATATTTAATTTCTTCTTGTAATGGATGTCTTTCGTAGTATGTAGAGTGGAATCTTTTATTTCAACGGAGAGGCATTTACTTTTAACCAGAAGTAAATGCATCGCCGGATAAATATTTAATTTCTTCTTCTGTCCAATGTTTGAAATATTATGTAGAATGGAATCTCGTAAACTTTCAACGTAGAGGTATTTTCTTTTCTCCAGAAATAAATGCATCGCCGCATAAATATTTAAACTCTTCTTCTGTAGGATGTCTGTCGTATTATGTAGAGATGAATCTTGTTTATTTTAACGGAGAGGCATTTACTTTTCCCCAGAAATAAATGCATCGCCGCATAAATATTTACCTTCTTCTTGTATCGGATGTCTGTCGTAGTATGTAAATTGGAATCTTTTAATTCAACGGAGAGGCATTTACTTTTCTCCAGAAATAAATGCTTCGCCTCATAAATATATTAATTGTTCTTCTGTAGGATGTCAGTCGTATTATGTAGAGGTGAATCTTGTTTATTTTAACGGAGAGGCATTTACTTTTCCCCAGAAATAAATGCATCGCCGCATAAATATTTACCTTCTTCTTGTATCGTATGTCTGTCGTAGTATGTATAATGGAATCTTTTAATTCAAGGGAGAGGCATTTACTTTTCTCCAGAAATAAATGCATCGCCGCATAAATATTTAAATTCTTCTTCTGTAGGATGTATGTATTATGTAGAGATGAATCTTGTTTATTTTAACGGAGAAGCATTTACTTTTTCCCAGAAATAAATGCATCGCCGCATAAATATTTTAATTCTTCTTATGTGGGATGTCTGTCGTATTATGTAGAGGTGAATCTTGTTTATTTTAACGGAGAGGCATTTACTTTTCCCCAGAAATAAATGCATCGCCGCATAAATATTTACCTTCTTCTTGTATCGGATGTCTTTCGTAGTATGTAGAGTGGAATCATTTAATTCAACGGAGAGGCATTTACTTTTCTCCAGAAATAAATGCATCGCCGCATAAATATATAAATTCTTCTTCTGTAGGATGTCTGTAGTATTATGTAGATATGAATCTTGTTTCTTTTAACGGAGAGGCATTTACTTTTCCCCAGAAATAAATGCATCGCCGCATAAATATTTAAATTAGTCTTCTGTCGGATGTCTGTATTATTATGTAGATAAGAATCTTGATTCTTTTAACGGAGAGGCATTTACTTTTCCCCAGAAATAAATGCATCGCCGCATAAATATTTAATTTCTTCTTGTAATGGATGTCTTTCGTAGTATGTAGAGTGGAATCTTTTATTTCAACGGAGAGGCATTTACTTTTAACCAGAAGTAAATGCATCGCGGGATAAATATTTAATTTCTTCTTCTGTCCAATGTTTGAAATATTATGTAGAATGGAATCTCGTAAACTTTCAACGGAGAGGTATTTTCTTTTCTCCAGAAATAAATGCATCGCCGCATAAATATTTAAACTCTTCTTCTGTAGGATGTCTGTCGTATTATGTAGACATGAATCTTGTTTTTTTTAACGGAGAGGCATTTACTTTTCCCCAGAAATAAATGCATCGCCGCATAAATATTTACCTTCTTCTTGTATCGGATGTCTGTCGTAGTATGTAAATTGGAATCTTTTAATTCAACGGAGAGGCATTTACTTTTCTCCAGAAATAAATGCTTCGCCTCATAAATATATTAATTGTTTTTCTGTAGGATGTCAGTCGTATTATGTAGAGGTGAATCTTGTTTATTTTAACGGAGAGGCATTTACTTTTCCCCAGAAATAAATGCATCGCCGCATAAATATTTACCTTCTTCTTCTATCGTATGTCTGTCGTAGTATGTATAATGGAATCTTTTAATTCAAGGGAGAGGCATTTACTTTTCTCCAGAAATAAATGCATCGCCGCATAAATATTTAAATTAGTCTTCTGTCGGATGTCTGTATTATTATGTAGATAAGAATCTTGATTCTTTTAACGGAGAGGCATTTACTTTTCCCCAGAAATAAATGCATCGCCGCATAAATATTTAATTTCTTCTTGTAATGGATGTCTTTCGTAGTATGTATAATGGAATCTTTTAATTCAAGGGAGAGGCATTTACTTTTCTCCAGAAATAAATGCATCGCCGCATAAATATTTAAATTCTTCTTCTGTAGGATGTATGTATTATGTAGAGATGAATCTTGTTTATTTTAACGGAGAAGCATTTACTTTTTCCCAGAAATAAATGCATCGCCGCATAAATATTTAAATTCTTCTTGTATCGTATGTCTGTCGTAGTATGTATAATGGAATCTTTTAATTCAAGGGAGAGGCATTTACTTTTCTCCAGAAATAAATGCATCGCCGCATAAATATTTAAATTAGTCTTCTGTCGGATGTCTGTATTATTATGTAGATAAGAATCTTGATTCTTTTAACGGAGAGGCATTTACTTTTCCCCAGAAATAAATGCATCGCCGCATAAATATTTAATTTCTTCTTGTAATGGATGTCTTTCGTAGTATGTATAATGGAATCTTTTAATTCAAGGGAGAGGCATTTACTTTTCTCCAGAAATAAATGCATCGCCGCATAAATATTTAAATTCTTCTTCTGTAGGATGTATGTATTATGTAGAGATGAATCTTGTTTATTTTAACGGAGAAGCATTTACTTTTTCACAGAAATAAATGCATCGCCGCATAAATATTTTAATTCTTCTTATGTGGGATGTCTGTCGTATTATGTAGAGGTGAATCTTGTTTATTTTAACGGAGAGGCATTTACTTTTCCCCAGAAATAAATGCATCGCCGCATAAATATTTACCTTCTTCTTGTATCGGATGTCTTTCGTAGTATGTAGAGTGGAATCATTTAATTCAACGGAGAGGCATTTACTTTTCTCCAGAAATAAATGCATCGCCGCATAAATATATAAATTCTTCTTCTGTAGGATGTCTGTAGTATTATGTAGATAAGAATCTTGATTCTTTTAACGGAGAGGCATTTACTTTTCCCCAGAAATAAATGCATCGCCGGATAAATATTTAATTTCTTCTTCTGTCCAATGTTTGAAATATTATGTAGAATGGAATCTCGTAAACTTTCAACGGAGAGGTATTTTCTTTTCTCCAGAAATAAATGCATCGCCGCATAAATATTTAAATTCTTCTTGTATCGGATGTCTTTCGTAGTATGTAGAGTGGAATATTTTAATTCAACGGAGAGGCATTTACTTTTCTCCAGAAATAAATGCATCGCCGCATAAATATTTAAATTCTTCTTGTAATGGATGTCTTTCGTAGTATGTAGAGTGGAATCTTTTAATTCAACGGAGAGGCATTTACTTTTCTCCAGAAATAAATGCATCGCCGCATAAATATTTAAATTCTTCTTCTGTCGGATGTCTGTAGTATTATGTAGATATGAATCATGTTTCTTTTAACGGAGAGGCATTTACCTTTCCCCAGAAATAAATGCATCGCCGCATAAATATTTAAATTCTTCTTCTGTAAGATGTCTGTAGTACTATGTAGAGATGAATCTTGTTTATTTTAACGGAGAGGCATTTACTTTTCCCCAGGAATAAATGCATCGCCGCATAAATATTTAATTTCTTCTTGTAATGGATGTCTTTCGCAGTATGTAGAGTGGAATCTTTTAATTCAACGGAGAGGCATTTACTTTTCTCCAGAAATAAATGCATCGCCGCATAAATATTTAAATTCTTCTTCTGTCGGATGTCTGTAGTATTATGTAGATATGAATCATGTTTCTTTTAACGGAGAGCCATTTACCTTTCCCCAGAAATAAATGCATCGCGGCATAAATATTTAATTTCTTCTTGTAATGGATGTCTTTCGTAGTATGTAGAGTGGAATCTTTTAATTCAACGGAGAGGCATTTACTTTTCTCCAGAAATAAATGCATCGCCGCATAAATATTTAAATTCTTCTTCTGTCGGATGTCTGTAGTATTATGTAGATAAGAATCTTGTTTCTTTTAACGAAGAGGAATTTACGTTTCTCCAGAAATAAATGCATCGCCGCATAAATATTTAAATTCTTCTTCTGTAGGCTGTCTGTAGTTTTATGTAGAGATGAATCTTGTTTATTTTAACGGAGAGGCATTTACTTTTCCCCAGAAATAAATGCATCGCCGCATAAATATTTAATTTATTCTTGTATCGGGTGTCTTTCGTAGTATGTAGAGTGGAATCTTTTAATTCAATGGAGAGGCATTTACTTTTCTCCTGAAATAAATGCATCGCCGCATAAATATTTAAAATCTTCTTCTGTAGGATGTCTGTAGTATTATGTAGAGATGAATCTTGTTTATTTTAACGGAGAGGCATTTACTTTTCTCCAGAAATAAATGCATCATCGCATAATTATTTAAATTCTTCTTCTGTCGGATGTCTGTAGTATTATGTAGAGATGAATCTTGTTTATTTTAACGGAGAGGAATTTACTTTTCTCCAGAAATAAATGCATCGCCGCATAAATATTTAATTTCCTCTTGTATCGGATGTCTGTCGTAGTATGTAGAGTGGAATCTTTTAATTCGACGGAGAGGCATTTACTTTTCTCCAGAAATAAATGCATCGCCGCATAAATATTTAAATTCTTCTTGTATCGGATATCTGTCGTAGTATGTAGAGATGAATCTTGTTTATTTTAACGGAGAGGCATTCACTTTTTCCCAGAAATAAATGCATCGCCGCATAAATATTTAATTTCTTCTTGTATCGGATGTCTGTCGTAGTATGTAGAGTAGAATCTTTTAATTCAACGGAGACGCATTTACTTTTCCCCAGAAATAAATGCATCGCCGATTAAATATTTAAATACTTCTTCTGGAGGATATCTGTAGTATTATGTAGAGATGAATCTTGTTTATTTTAACGGAGAGGCATTTACTTTTTTCCAGAAATAAATGCATCGCCGCATAAATATTTAATTTCCTCTTGTATCGGATCTCTGTCGTTTTATGTAGAGTGGAATCTTTTAATTCAACGGCGAGGCATTTACTTTTCTCCAGAAATAAATGCATCGCCGCATAAATATTTAAATTCTTCTTCTGTAGGATGTCTGTAGTATTATGTAGATATGAATCTTGTTTCTTTTAACGGAGAGGCAGTTACTTTTGCCCAGAAATAAATGCATCGCCGCATAAATATTTAATTTATTCTTGTATCGGGTGTCTTTCGTAGTATGTAGAGTAGAATCTTTTAGTTCAACGGAGAGGCATTTACTTTTCTCCAGAAATAAATGCATCGCCACATAAATATTTAATTTCTTCTTGTATCGGATGTCTGTCGTCGTATGTAGAGATGAATCTTATTTATTTCAACGGAGAGGTATTTTCTTTTCTCCAGAAATAAATGCATCGCCGCATAAATATTTACCTTCTTCTTGTATCGGATGTCTTTCGTAGTATGTAGAGTGGAATCATTTAATTCAACGGAGAGGCATTTACTTTTCTCCAGAAATAAATGCATCGCCGCATAAATATATAAATTCTTCTTCTGTAGGATGTCTGTAGTATTATGTAGATATGAATCTTGTTTCTTTTAACGGAGAGGCATTTACTTTTCCCCAGAAATAAATGCATCGCCGCATAAATATTTAATTTATTCTTGTATCGGATGTCTTTCGTTGTATGTAGAGTGGAATCTTTTAATTCAACGGAGAGGCATTTACTTTTCTCCTGAAATAAATGCATCGCCGCATAAATATTTAAATTCTTCTTCTGTAAGATGTCTGTAGTATTATGTAGAGATGAATCTTGTTTATTTTAACGGAGAGGCATTTACTTTTCCCCAGGAATAAATGCATCGCCGCATAAATGTTTAAATTCTTCTTGTATCGTAGTATGTAGAATGGAAGATTTTAATTCAACGGAGAGACATTTACTTTTCTTCAGAAATAAATGCATCGCCGCATAAATATTTAAATTCTTCTTCTGTCGGATGTCTGTAGTATCATGTAGATATAAATCATGTTTCTTTTAACGGAGAGGCATTTACTTTTCCCCAGAAATAAATGCATCGCCGCATAAATATTTAATTTCTTCTTGTAATGGATGTCTTTCGTAGTATGTAGAGTGGAATCTTTTAATTCAACGGAGAGGCATTTACATTTAACCAGAAATAAATTCATCGCCGCATAAATATTTAATTTCTTCTTCTGTCCAATGTGTGAAATATTATGTAGAATGGAATCTCGTAAACTTTCAACGGAGAGGTATTTTCTTTTCTCCAGAAATAAATGCATCGCCGCATAAATATTTTAATTCTTCTGCTGTAGGATGTCTGTCGTATTATGTAGAGATGTTCTTGCTTAATTTAACGGAGAGGCATTTACTTTTCCTCACAAATAAATGTATCTCCGCATAAATATTTACCTTCTTCTTGTATCGGATGTCTGTGGTAGTATGTAAATTGGAATCATTTAATTCAACGGAGAGGCATTTACTTTTCTCCAGAAATAAATGCATCGCCGCATAAATATTTAAATTCGTCTTCTGTCGGATGTCTGTATTATTATGTAGATAAGAATCTTGTTTCTTTTAACGGAGAGGCATTTACTTTTCACCAGAAATAAATGCATCGCCGCATAAATATTTAATTTCTTCTTCTGTCCAATGTGTGAAATACTATGTAGAATGGAATCTCGTAAACTTTCAACGGAGAGGTATTTTCTTTTCTCCAGAAATAAATGCATCGCAGCATAAATATTTAAATTCTTCTTCTGTAGGATGTCTGTCGTATAATGTAGAGATGAATCTTGCTTATTTTATCGGAGAGGCATTTACTTTTCCTCAGAAATAAATGTATCGCCGCATAAATATTTACCTTCTTCTTGGATCGGATGTCTGTCGTAGTATGTATAGTGGAATCTTTTAATTCAAGGGAGAGGCATTTACTTTTCTCCAGAAATAAATGCATCGCCGCATAAATATTTAAATTGGTCTTCTGTCGGATGTCTGTATTATTATGTCGATAAGAATCTTGATTCTTTTAACGGAGAGGCATTTACTTTTCCCCAGAAATAAATGCATCGCCGCATAAATATTTAAATTCTTCTTCTGTCGGATGTCTGTAGTATTATGTAGATATGAATCATGTTTCTTTTAACGGAGAGGCATTTACCTTTCCCCAGAAATAAATGCATCGCCGCATAAATATTTAAATTCTTCTTCTGTAAGATGTCTGTAGTACTATGTAGAGATGAATCTTGTTTATTTTAACGGAGAGGCATTTACTTTTCCCCAGGAATAAATGCATCGCCGCATAAATATTTAATTTCTTCTTGTAATGGATGTCTTTCGCAGTATGTAGAGTGGAATCTTTTAATTCAACGGAGAGGCATTTACTTTTCTCCAGAAATAAATGCATCGCCGCATAAATATTTAAATTCTTCTTCTGTCGGATGTCTGTAGTATTATGTAGATATGAATCATGTTTCTTTTAACGGAGAGGCATTTACCTTTCCCCAGAAATAAATGCATCGCTGCATAGATATTTAATTTCTTCTTGTAATGGATGTCTTTCGTAGTATGTAGAGTGGAATATTTTAATTCAACGGAGAGGCATTTACTTTTCTCCAGAAATAAATGCATCGCCGCATAAATATTTAAATTCTTCTTCTGTCGGATGTCTGTAGTATTATGTAGATAAGAATCTTGTTTCTTTTAACGAAGAGGCATTTACTTTTCTCCAGAAATAAATGCATCGCCGCATAAATATTTAAATTCTTCTTCTGTAGGCTGTCTGTAGTTTTATGTAGAGATGAATCTTGTTTATTTTAACGGAGAGGCATTTACTTTTCCCCAGAAATAAATTCATCGCCGCATAAATATTTAATTTCTTCTTGTAATGGATGTCTTTCGTAGTATGTATAGTGGATTCTTGATTATTTCAACGGAGAGGCATTTACTTTTCTCTAGAAATAAATGCATCGCCGCATAAATATTTAAATTCTTCTTCTGTCGGATGTCTGTAGTATTATGTAGAGATGAATCTTGTTTATTTTAACGGAGAGGAATTTACTTTTCTCCAGAAATAAATGCATCGCCGCATAAATATTTCATTTCCTATTGTATCGGATGTCTGTCGTAGTATGTAGAGTGGAATCTTTTAATTCGACGGAGAGGCATTTACTTTTCTCCAGAAATAAATGCATCGCCGCATAAATATTTAAATTCTTCTTGTATCGGATATCTGTCGTAGTATGTAGAGATGAATCTTGTTTATTTTAACGGAGAGGCATTCACTTTTTCCCAGAAATAAATGCATCGCCGCATAAATATTTAATTTCTTCTTGTATCGGATGTCTGTCGTAGTATGTAGAGTAGAATCTTTTAATTCAACGGAGACGCATTTACTTTTCCCCAGAAATAAATGCATCGCCGATTAAATATTTAAATACTTCTTCTGGAGGATATCTGTAGTATTATGTAGAGATGAATCTTGTTTATTTTAACGGAGAGGCATTTACTTTTTTCCAGAAATAAATGCATCGCCGCATAAATATTTAATTTCCTCTTGTATCGGATCTCTGTCGTAGTATGTAGAGTGGAATCTTTTAATTCAACGGCGAGGCATTTACTTTTCTCCAGAAATAAATGCATCGCCGCATAAATATTTAATTTCTTCTTCTGTAGGATGTCTGTAGTATTATGTAGATATGAATCTTGTTTCTTTTAACGGAGAGGCATTTACTTTTGCCCAGAAATAAATGCATCACCGCATAAATATTTAATTTATTCTTGTATCGGGTGTCTTTCGTAGTATGTAGAGTAGAATCTTTTAGTTCAACGGAGAGGCATTTACTTTTCTCCAGAAATAAATGCATCGCCGCATAAATATTTAAATTCTTCTTCTGTCGGATGTCTGTAGTATTATGTAGATATGAATCATGTTTCTTTTAACGGAGAGGCATTTACCTTTCCCCAGAAATAAATGCATCGCCGCATAAATATTTAAATTCTTCTTCTATAAGATGTCTGTAGTACTATGTAGAGATGAATCTTGTTTATTTTAACGGAGAGGCATTTACTTTTCCCCAGAAAAAAATGCATCGCCGCATAAATATTTAATTTTTTCTTGTATCGGATGTCTTTCGTAGTATGTAGAGTGGAATCTTTTAATTCGACGGAGAGGCATTTACCTTTCCCCAGAAATAAATGCATCGCTGCATAAATATTTAATTTCTTCTTGTAATGGATGTGTTTCGTAGTATGTAGAGTGGAATCTTTTAATTCAACGGAGAGGCATTTACTTTTCTCCAGAAATAAATGCATCGCCACATAAATATTTAAATTCTTCTTCTGTCGGATGTCTGTAGTATTATGTAGATAAGAATCTTGTTTCTTTTAACGGAGAGGCCTTTACTTTTCTCCAGAAAAAAATGCATCGCCGCATAAATATTTAATTTCTTCTTGTATCGGATGTCTTTCGTAGTATGTAGAGTGGAATATTTTAATTCAACGGAGAGGCATTTACTTTTCTCCAGAAATAAATGCATCGCCGCATAAATATTTAAATTCTTCTTGTAATGGATGTCTTTCGTAGTATGTAGAGTGGAATCTTTTAATTCAACGGAGAGGCATTTACTTTTCTCCAGAAATAAATGCATCGCCGCATAAATATTTAAATTCTTCTTCTGTCGGATGTCTGTAGTATTATGTAGATATGAATCATGTTTCTTTTAACGGAGAGGCATTTACCTTTCCCCAGAAATAAATGCATCGCCGCATAAATATTTAAATTCTTCTTCTGTAAGATGTCTGTAGTACTATGTAGAGATGAATCTTGTTTATTTTAACGGAGAGGCATTTACTTTTCCCCAGGAATAAATGCATCGCCGCATAAATATTTAATTTCTTCTTGTAATGGATGTCTTTCGCAGTATGTAGAGTGGAATCTTTTAATTCAACGGAGAGGCATTTACTTTTCTCCAGAAATAAATGCATCGCCGCATAAATATTTAAATTCTTCTTCTGTCGGATGTCTGTAGTATTATGTAGATATGAATCATGTTTCTTTTAACGGAGAGGCATTTACCTTTCCCCAGAAATAAATGCATCGCTGCATAGATATTTAATTTCTTCTTGTAATGGATGTCTTTCGTAGTATGTAGAGTGGAATATTTTAATTCAACGGAGAGGCATTTACTTTTCTCCAGAAATAAATGCATCGCCGCATAAATATTTAAATTCTTCTTCTGTCGGATGTCTGTAGTATTATGTAGATAAGAATCTTGTTTCTTTTAACGAAGAGGCATTTACTTTTCTCCAGAAGTAAATGCATCGCCGCATAAATATTTAAATTCTTCTTCTGTCGGATGTCTGTAGTATTATGTAGATATGAATCTTGTTTATTTTAACGGAGAGGCATTTACTTTTCCCAAGAAATAAATGCATCACCGCATTAATATTTAAATTCTTCTTCTGTAGGATGTCTGTAGTATTATGTAGAGATGAATCTTGTTTATTTTAACGGAGAGGCATTTACTTCTTGTATCGGATGTCTGTCGTAGTATGTAGAGTGGAATCTTTTAATTCGACGGAGAGGCATTTACCTTTCCCCAGAAATAAATGCATCGCTGCATAAATATTTAATTTCTTCTTGTAATGGATGTCTTTCGTAGTATGTAGAGTGGAATCTTTTAATTCAACGGAGAGGCATTTACTTTTCTCCAGAAATAAATGCATCGCCACATAAATATTTAAATTCTTCTTCTGTCGGATGTCTGTAGTATTATGTAGATAAGAATCTTGTTTCTTTTAACGGAGAGGCCTTTACTTTTCTCCAGAAAAAAATGCATCGCCGCATAAATATTTAATTTCTTCTTCTGTCGGATGTCTGTAGTATTATGTAGATATGAATCATGTTTCTTTTAACGGAGAGGCATTTACCTTTCCCCAGAAATAAATGCATCGCCGCATAAATATTTAAATTCTTCTTCTGTAAGATGTCTGTAGTACTATGTAGAGATGAATCTTGTTTATTTTAACGGAGAGGCATTTACTTTTCCCCAGAAAAAAATGCATCGCCGCATAAATATTTAATTTCTTCTTGTATCGGATGTCTTTCGTAGTATGTAGAGTGGAATCTTTTAATTCGACGGAGAGGCATTTACCTTTCCCCAGAAATAAATGCATCGCTGCATAAATATTTAATTTCTTCTTGTAATGGATGTCTTTCGCAGTATGTAGAGTGGAATCTTTTAATTCAACGGAGAGGCATTTACTTTTCTCCAGAAATAAATGCATCGCCGCATAAATATTTAAATTCTTCTTCTGTCGGATGTCTGTAGTATTATGTAGATATGAATCATGTTTCTTTTAACGGAGAGGCATTTACCTTTCCCCAGAAATAAATGCATCGCTGCATAGATATTTAATTTCTTCTTGTAATGGATGTCTTTCGTAGTATGTAGAGTGGAATATTTTAATTCAACGGAGAGGCATTTACTTTTCTCCAGAAATAAATGCATCGCCGCATAAATATTTAAATTCTTCTTCTGTCGGATGTCTGTAGTATTATGTAGATAAGAATCTTGTTTCTTTTAACGAAGAGGCATTTACTTTTCTCCGAAATAAATGCATCGCCGCATAAATATTTAAATTCTTCTTCTGTAGGCTGTCTGTAGTTTTATGTAGAGATGAATCTTGTTTATTTTAACGGAGAGGCATTTACTTTTCCCCAGAAATAAATGCATCGCCGCATAAATATTTAATTTCTTCTTGTAATGGATGTCTTTCGTAGTATGTATAGTGGATTCTTGATTATTTCAACGGAGAGGCATTTACTTTTCTCTAGAAATAAATGCATCGCCGCATAAATATTTAAAATCTTCTTCTGTAGGATGTCTGTAGTATTATGTAGAGATGAATCTTGTTTATTTTAACGGAGAGGCATTTACTTTTCCCCAGAAATAAATGCATCGCCGCATAATTATTTAAATTCTTCTTCTGTCGGATGTCTGTAGTATTATGTAGAGATGAATCTTGTTTATTTTAACGGAGAGGAATTTACTTTTCTCCAGAAAGAAATGCATCGCCGCATAAATATTTCATTTCCTATTGTATCGGATGTCTGTCGTAGTATGTAGAGTGGAATCTTTTAATTCGACGGAGAGGCATTTACTTTTCTCCAGAAATAAATGCATCGCCGCATAAATATTTAAATTCTTCTTGTATCGGATATCTGTCGTAGTATGTAGAGATGAATCTTGTTTATTTTAACGGAGAGGCATTCACTTTTTCCCAGAAATAAATGCATCGCCGCATAAATATTTAATTTCTTCTTGTATCGGATGTCTGTCGTAGTATGTAGAGTAGAATCTTTTAATTCGACGGAGAGGCATTTACCTTTCCCCAGAAATAAATGCATCGCTGCATAAATATTTAATTTCTTCTTGTAATGGATGTCTTTCGTAGTATGTAGAGTGGAATCTTTTAATTCAACGGAGAGGCATTTACTTTTCTCCAGAAATAAATGCATCGCCACATAAATATTTAAATTCTTCTTCTGTCGGATGTCTGTAGTATTATGTAGATAAGAATCTTGTTTCTTTTAACGGAGAGGCCTTTACTTTTCTCCAGAAAAAAATGCATCGCCGCATAAATATTTAATTTCTTCTTCTGTCGGATGTCTGTAGTATTATGTAGATATGAATCATGTTTCTTTTAACGGAGAGGCATTTACCTTTCCCCAGAAATAAATGCATCGCCGCATAAATATTTAAATTCTTCTTCTGTAAGATGTCTGTAGTACTATGTAGAGATGAATCTTGTTTATTTTAACGGAGAGGCATTTACTTTTCCCCAGAAAAAAATGCATCGCCGCATAAATATTTAATTTCTTCTTGTATCGGATGTCTTTCGTAGTATGTAGAGTGGAATCTTTTAATTCGACAGAGAGGCATTTACCTTTCCCCAGAAATAAATGCATCGCTGCATAAATATTTAATTTCTTCTTGTAATGGATGTCTTTCGCAGTATGTAGAGTGGAATCTTTTAATTCAACGGAGAGGCATTTACTTTTCTCCAGAAATAAATGCATCGCCGCATAAATATTTAAATTCTTCTTCTGTCGGATGTCTGTAGTATTATGTAGATATGAATCATGTTTCTTTTAACGGAGAGGCATTTACCTTTCCCCAGAAATAAATGCATCGCTGCATAGATATTTAATTTCTTCTTGTAATGGATGTCTTTCGTAGTATGTAGAGTGGAATATTTTAATTCAACGGAGAGGCATTTACTTTTCTCCAGAAATAAATGCATCGCCGCATAAATATTTAAATTCTTCTTCTGTCGGATGTCTGTAGTATTATGTAGATAAGAATCTTGTTTCTTTTAACGAAGAGGCATTTACTTTTCTCCGAAATAAATGCATCGCCGCATAAATATTTAAATTCTTCTTCTGTAGGCTGTCTGTAGTTTTATGTAGAGATGAATCTTGTTTATTTTAACGGAGAGGCATTTACTTTTCCCCAGAAATAAATGCATCGCCGCATAAATATTTAATTTCTTCTTGTAATGGATGTCTTTCGTAGTATGTATAGTGGATTCTTGATTATTTCAACGGAGAGGCATTTACTTTTCTCTAGAAATAAATGCATCGCCGCATAAATATTTAAAATCTTCTTCTGTAGGATGTCTGTAGTATTATGTAGAGATGAATCTTGTTTATTTTAACGGAGAGGCATTTACTTTTCCCCAGAAATAAATGCATCGCCGCATAATTATTTAAATTCTTCTTCTGTCGGATGTCTGTAGTATTATGTAGAGATGAATCTTGTTTATTTTAACGGAGAGGAATTTACTTTTCTCCAGAAAGAAATGCATCGCCGCATAAATATTTCATTTCCTATTGTATCGGATGTCTGTCGTAGTATGTAGAGTGGAATCTTTTAATTCGACGGAGAGGCATTTACTTTTCTCCAGAAATAAATGCATCGCCGCATAAATATTTAAATTCTTCTTGTATCGGATATCTGTCGTAGTATGTAGAGATGAATCTTGTTTATTTTAACGGAGAGGCATTCACTTTTTCCCAGAAATAAATGCATCGCCGCATAAATATTTAATTTCTTCTTGTATCGGATGTCTGTCGTAGTATGTAGAGTAGAATCTTTTAATTCAACGGAGACGCATTTACCTTTCCCCAGAAATAAATGCATCGCCGATTAAATATTTAAATACTTCTTCTGGAGGATATCTGTAGTATTATGTAGAGATGAATCTTGTTTATTTTAACGGAGAGGCATTTACTTTTTTCCAGAAATAAATGCATCGCCGCATTAATATTTAAATTCTTCTTCTGTAGGATGTCTGTAGTATTATGTAGATATGAATCTTGTTTCTTTTAACGGAGAGGCATTTACTTTTGCCCAGAAATAAATGCATCGCCGCATAAATATTTAATTTATTCTTGTATCGGGTGTCTTTCGTAGTATGTAGAGTAGAATCTTTTAGTTCAACGGAGAGGCATTTACTTTTCTCCAGAAATAAATGCATCGCCACATAAATATTTAATTTCTTCTTGTATCGGATGTCTGTCGTAGTATGTAGAGATGAATCTTATTTATTTCAACGGAGAGGTATTTTCTTTTCTCCAGAAATAAATGCATCGCCGCATAAATATTTATATTCTTCTTCTGTAGGATGTCTGTAGTATTATGTAGAGATGAATCTTGTTTATTTTAACGGAGAGGCATTTACTTAATCCCAGAAATAAATGCATCGCCGCATAAATATTTAAATTCTTCTTGTATCGTCTGTCTGTCGTAGTATGTATAATGGAATCTTTTAATTCAAGGGAGAGGCATTTACTTTTCTCCAGAAATAAATGCATCGCCGCATAAATATTTAAATTAGTCTTCTGTCGGATGTCTGTATTATTATGTAGATAAGAATCTTGATTCTTTTAACGGAGAGACATTTACTTTTCCCCAGAAATAAATGCATCGCCGCATAAATATTTAATTTCTTCTTGTAATGGATGTCTTTCGTAGTATGTAGAGTGGAATCTTTTATTTCAACGGAGAGGCATTTACTTTTAACCAGAAGTAAATGCATCGCCGGATAAATATTTAATTTCTTCTTCTGTCCAATGTTTGAAATATTATGTAGAATGGAATCTCGTAAACTTTCAACGGAGAGGTATTTTCTTTTCTCCAGAAATAAATGCATCGCCGCATAAATATTTAATTTCTTCTTGTATCGGATGTCTTTCGTAGTATGTAGAGTGGAATATTTTAATTCAACGGAGAGGCATTTACTTTTCTCCAGAAATAAATGCATCGCCGCATAAATATTTAAATTCTTCTTGTAATGGATGTCTTTCGTAGTATGTAGAGTGGAATCTTTTAATTCAACGGAGAGGCATTTACTTTTCTCCAGAAATAAATGCATCGCCGCATAAATATTTAAATTCTTCTTCTGTCGGATGTCATTAGTATTATGTAGATATGAATCATGTTTCTTTTAACGGAGAGGCATTTACCTTTCCCCAGAAATAAATGCATCGCCGCATAAATATTTAAATTCTTCTTCTGTAAGATGTCTGTAGTACTATGTAGAGATGAATCTTGTTTATTTTAACGGAGAGGCATTTACTTTCCCCCAGGAATAAATGCATCGCCGCATAAATATTTAATTTCTTCTTGTAATGGATGTCTTTCGCAGTATGTAGAGTGGAATCTTTTAATTCAACGGAGAGGCATTTACTTTTCTCCAGAAATAAATGCATCGCCGCATAAATATTTAAATTCTTCTTCTGTCGGATGTCTGTAGTATTATGTAGATATGAATCATGTTTCTTTTAACGGGAGGCATTTACCTTTCCCCAGAAATAAATGCATCGCTGCATAAATATTTAATTTCTTCTTGTAATGGATGTCTTTCGTAGTATGTAGAGTGGAATCTTTTAATTCAACGGAGAGGCATTTACTTTTCTCCAGAAATAAATGCATCGCCGCATAAATATTTAAATTCTTCTTCTGTCGGATGTCTGTAGTATTATGTAGATAAGAATCTTGTTTCTTTTAACGAAGAGGCATTTACTTTTCTCCAGAAATAAATGCATCGCCGCATAAATATTTAAATTCTTCTTCTGTAGGCTGTCTGTAGTTTTATGTAGAGATGAATCTTGTTTATTTTAACGCAGAGGCATTTACTTTTCCCCAGAAATAAATGCATCGCCGCATAAATATTTAATTTCTTCTTGTAATGGATGTCTTTCGTAGTATGTATAGTGGATTCTTGATTATTTCAACTGAGAGGCATTTACTTTTCTCTAGAAATAAATGCATCGCCGCATAAATATTTAAAATCTTCTTCTGTAGGATGTCTGTAGTATTATGTAGAGATGAATCTTGTTTATTTTAACGGAGAGGCATTTACTTTTCCCCAGAAATAAATGCATCGCCGCATAATTATTTAAATTCTTCTTCTGTCGGATGTCTGTAGTATTATGTAGAGATGAATCTTGTTTATTTTAACGGAGAGGAATTTACTTTTCTCCAGAAATAAATGCATCGCCGCATAAATATTTAATTTCCTCTTGTATCGGATGTCTGTCGTAGTATGTAAAGTGGAATCTTTTAATTCGACGGAGAGGCATTTACTTTTCTCCAGAAATAAATGCATCGCCGCATAAATATTTAAATTCTTCTTGTATCGGATATCTGTCGTAGTATGTAGATATGAATCTTGTTTCTTTTAACGGAGAGGCATTTACTTTTGCCCAGAAATAAATGCATCGCCGCATAAATATTTATATTCTTCTTCTGTAGGATGTCTGTAGTATTATGTAGAGATGAATCTTGTTTATTTTAACGGAGAGGCATTTACTTTTTCCCAGAAATAAATGCATTGCCGCATAAATATTTAAATTCTTCTTGTATCGTATGTCTGTCGTAGTATGTATAATGGAATCTTTTAATTCAAGGGAGAGGCATTTACTTTTCTCCAGAAATAAATGCATCGCCGTATAAATATTTAAATTAGTCTTCTGTCGGATGTCTGTATTATTATGTAGATAAGAATCTTGATTCTTTTAACGGAGAGGCATTTACTTTTCCCCAGAAATAAATGCATCGCCGTATAAATATTTAATTTCTTCTTGTAATGGATGTCTTTCGTAGTATGTAGAGTGGAATCTTTTATTTCAACGGAGAGGCATTTACTTTTAACCAGAAGTAAATGCATCGCCGGATAAATATTTAATTTCTTCTTCTGTCCAATGTTTGAAATATTATGTAGAATGGAATCTCGTAAACTTTCAACGGAGAGGTATTTTCTTTTCTCCAGAAATAAATGCATCGCCGCATAAATATTTAAACTCTTCTTCTGTAGGATGTCTGTCGTATTATGTAGAGATGAATCTTGTTTATTTTAACGGAGAGGCATTTACTTTTCCCCAGAAATAAATGCATCGCCGCATAAATATTTACCTTCTTCTTGTATCGGATGTCTGTCGTAGTATGTAAATTGGAATCTTTTAATTCAACGGAGAGGCATTTACTTTTCTCCAGAAATAAATGCTTCGCCTCATAAATATATTAATTGTTCTTCTGTAGGATGTCAGTCGTATTATGTAGAGGTCAATCTTGTTTATTTTAACGGAGAGGCATTTACTTTTCCCCAGAAATAAATGCATCGCCGCATAAATATTTACCTTCTTCTTGTATCGTATGTCTGTCGTAGTATGTATAATGGAATCTTTTAATTCAAGGGAGAGGCATTTACTTTTCTCCAGAAATAAATGCATCGCCGCATAAATATTTAAATTCTTCTTCTGTAGGATGTATGTATTATGTAGAGATGAATCTTGTTTATTTTAACGGAGAAGCATTTACTTTTTCCCAGAAATAAATGCATCGCCGCATAAATATTTTAATTCTTCTTATGTGGGATGTCTGTCGTATTATGTAGAGGTGAATCTTGTTTATTTTAACGGAGAGGCATTTACTTTTCCCCAGAAATAAATGCATCGCCGCATAAATATTTACCTTCTTCTTGTATCGGATGTCTTTCGTAGTATGTAGAGTGGAATCATTTAATTCAACGGAGAGGCATTTACTTTTCTCCAGAAATAAATGCATCGCCGCATAAATATATAAATTCTTCTTCTGTAGGATGTCTGTATTATTATGTAGAGATGAATCTTGTTTATTTTAACGGAGAGGCATTTACTTTTCCCCAGAAATAAATGCATCGCCGGATAAATATTTAATTTCTTCTTCTGTCCAATGTTTGAAATATTATGTAGAATGGAATCTCGTAAACTTTCAACGGAGAGGTATTTTCTTTTCTCCAGAAATAAATGCATCGCCGCATAAATATTTAAATTCTTCTTGTATCGGATGTCTTTCGTAGTATGTAGAGTGGAATATTTTAATTCAACGGAGAGGCATTTACTTTTCTCCAGAAATAAATGCATCGCCGCATAAATATTTAAATTCTTCTTGTAATGGATGTCTTTCGTAGAATGTAGAGTGGAATCTTTTAATTCAACGGAGAGGCATTTACTTTTCTCCAGAAATAAATGCATCGCCGCATAAATATTTAAATTCTTCTTCTGTCGGATGTCTGTAGTATTATGTAGATATGAATCATGTTTATTTTAACGGAGAGGCATTTACCTTTCCCCAGAAATAAATGCATCGCCGCATAAATATTTAAATTCTTCTTCTGTAAGATGTCTGTAGTACTATGTAGAGATGAATCTTGTTTATTTTAACGGAGAGGCATTTACTTTTCCCCAGGAATAAATGCATCGCCGCATAAATATTTAATTTCTTCTTGTAATGGATGTCTTTCGCAGTATGTAGAGTGGAATCTTTTAATTCAACGGAGAGGCATTTACTTTTCTCCAGAAATAAATGCATCGCCGCATAAATATTTAAATTCTTCTTCTGTCGGATGTCTGTAGTATTATGTAGATAAGAATCTTGTTTCTTTTAACGAAGAGGCATTTACTTTTCTCCAGAAATAAATGCATCGCCGCATAAATATTTAAATTCTTCTTCTGTAGGCTGTCTGTAGTTTTATGTAGAGATGAATCTTGTTTATTTTAACGCAGAGGCATTTACTTTTCCCCAGAAATAAATGCATCGCCGCATAAATATTTAATTTCTTCTTGTAATGGATGTCTTTCGTAGTATGTATAGTGGATTCTTGATTATTTCAACGGAGAGGCATTTACTTTTCTCTAGAAATAAATGCATCGCCGCATAAATATTTAAAATCTTCTTCTGTAGGATGTCTGTAGTATTATGTAGAGATGAATCTTGTTTATTTTAACGGAGAGGCATTTACTTTTCCCCAGAAATAAATGCATCGCCGCATAATTATTTAAATTCTTCTTCTGTCGGATGTCTGTAGTATTATGTAGAGATGAATCTTGTTTATTTTAACGGAGAGGAATTTACTTTTCTCCAGAAATAAATGCATCGCCGCATAAATATTTAATTTCCTCTTGTATCGGATGTCTGTCGTAGTATGTAAAGTGGAATCTTTTAATTCGACGGAGAGGCATTTACTTTTCTCCAGAAATAAATGCATCGCCGCATAAATATTTAAATTCTTCTTGTATCGGATATCTGTCGTAGTATGTAGATATGAATCTTGTTTCTTTTAACGGAGAGGCATTTACTTTTGCCCAGAAATAAATGCATCGCCGCATAAATATTTATATTCTTCTTCTGTAGGATGTCTGTAGTATTATGTAGAGATGAATCTTGTTTATTTTAACGGAGAGGCATTTACTTTTTCCCAGAAATAAATGCATTGCCGCATAAATATTTAAATTCTTCTTGTATCGTATGTCTGTCGTAGTATGTATAATGGAATCTTTTAATTCAAGGGAGAGGCATTTACTTTTCTCCAGAAATAAATGCATCGCCGTATAAATATTTAAATTAGTCTTCTGTCGGATGTCTGTATTATTATGTAGATAAGAATCTTGATTCTTTTAACGGAGAGGCATTTACTTTTCCCCAGAAATAAATGCATCGCCGTATAAATATTTAATTTCTTCTTGTAATGGATGTCTTTCGTAGTATGTAGAGTGGAATCTTTTATTTCAACGGAGAGGCATTTACTTTTAACCAGAAGTAAATGCATCGCCGGATAAATATTTAATTTCTTCTTCTGTCCAATGTTTGAAATATTATGTAGAATGGAATCTCGTAAACTTTCAACGGAGAGGTATTTTCTTTTCTCCAGAAATAAATGCATCGCCGCATAAATATTTAAACTCTTCTTCTGTAGGATGTCTGTCGTATTATGTAGAGATGAATCTTGTTTATTTTAACGGAGAGGCATTTACTTTTCCCCAGAAATAAATGCATCGCCGCATAAATATTTACCTTCTTCTTGTATCGGATGTCTGTCGTAGTATGTAAATTGGAATCTTTTAATTCAACGGAGAGGCATTTACTTTTCTCCAGAAATAAATGCTTCGCCTCATAAATATATTAATTGTTCTTCTGTAGGATGTCAGTCGTATTATGTAGAGGTCAATCTTGTTTATTTTAACGGAGAGGCATTTACTTTTCCCCAGAAATAAATGCATCGCCGCATAAATATTTACCTTCTTCTTGTATCGTATGTCTGTCGTAGTATGTATAATGGAATCTTTTAATTCAAGGGAGAGGCATTTACTTTTCTCCAGAAATAAATGCATCGCCGCATAAATATTTAAATTCTTCTTCTGTAGGATGTATGTATTATGTAGAGATGAATCTTGTTTATTTTAACGGAGAAGCATTTACTTTTTCCCAGAAATAAATGCATCGCCGCATAAATATTTTAATTCTTCTTATGTGGGATGTCTGTCGTATTATGTAGAGGTGAATCTTGTTTATTTTAACGGAGAGGCATTTACTTTTCCCCAGAAATAAATGCATCGCCGCATAAATATTTACCTTCTTCTTGTATCGGATGTCTTTCGTAGTATGTAGAGTGGAATCATTTAATTCAACGGAGAGGCATTTACTTTTCTCCAGAAATAAATGCATCGCCGCATAAATATATAAATTCTTCTTCTGTAGGATGTCTGTATTATTATGTAGAGATGAATCTTGTTTATTTTAACGGAGAGGCATTTACTTTTCCCCAGAAATAAATGCATCGCCGGATAAATATTTAATTTCTTCTTCTGTCCAATGTTTGAAATATTATGTAGAATGGAATCTCGTAAACTTTCAACGGAGAGGTATTTTCTTTTCTCCAGAAATAAATGCATCGCCGCATAAATATTTAAATTCTTCTTGTATCGGATGTCTTTCGTAGTATGTAGAGTGGAATATTTTAATTCAACGGAGAGGCATTTACTTTTCTCCAGAAATAAATGCATCGCCGCATAAATATTTAAATTCTTCTTGTAATGGATGTCTTTCGTAGAATGTAGAGTGGAATCTTTTAATTCAACGGAGAGGCATTTACTTTTCTCCAGAAATAAATGCATCGCCGCATAAATATTTAAATTCTTCTTCTGTCGGATGTCTGTAGTATTATGTAGATATGAATCATGTTTATTTTAACGGAGAGGCATTTACCTTTCCCCAGAAATAAATGCATCGCCGCATAAATATTTAAATTCTTCTTCTGTAAGATGTCTGTAGTACTATGTAGAGATGAATCTTGTTTATTTTAACGGAGAGGCATTTACTTTTCCCCAGGAATAAATGCATCGCCGCATAAATATTTAATTTCTTCTTGTAATGGATGTCTTTCGCAGTATGTAGAGTGGAATCTTTTAATTCAACGGAGAGGCATTTACATTTCTCCAGAAATAAATGCATCGCTGCATAAATATTTAAATTCTTCTTCTGTCGGATGTCTGTAGTATTATGTAGATATGAATCATGTTTCTTTTAACGGAGAGGCATTTACCTTTCCCCAGAAATAAATGCATCGCGGCATAAATATTTAATTTCTTCTTGTAATGGATGTCTTTCGTAGTATGTAGAGTGGAATCTTTTAATTCAACGGAGAGACATTTACTTTTCTCCAGAAATAAATGCATCGCCGCATAAATATTTAAATTCTTCTTCTGTCGGATGTCTGTAGTATTATGTAGATAAGAATCTTGTTTCTTTTAACGAAGAGGCATTTACGTTTCTCCAGAAATAAATGCATCGCCGCATAAATATTTAAATTCTTCTTCTGTAGGCTGTCTGTAGTTTTATGTAGAGATGAATCTTGTTTATTTTAACGGAGAGGCATTTACTTTTCCCCAGAAATAAATGCATCGCCGCATAAATATTTAATTTATTCTTGTATCGGGTGTCTTTCGTAGTATGTAGAGTGGAATCTTTTAATTCAACGGAGAGGCATTTACTTTTCTCCTGAAATAAATGCATCGCCGCATAAATATTTAAAATCTTCTTCTGTAGGATGTCTGTAGTATTATGTAGAGATGAATCTTGTTTATTTTAACGGAGAGGCATTTACTTTTCCCCAGAAATAAATGCATCATCGCATAATTATTTAAATTCTTCTTCTGTCGGATGTCTGTAGTATTATGTAGAGATGAATCTTGTTTATTTTAACGGAGAGGAATTTACTTTTCTCCAGAAATAAATGCATCGCCGCATAAATATTTAATTTCCTCTTGTATCGGATGTCTGTCGTAGTATGTAGAGTGGAATCTTTTAATTCGACGGAGAGGCATTTACTTTTCTCCAGAAATAAATGCATCGCCGCATAAATATTTAAATTCTTCTTGTATCGGATATCTGTCGTAGTATGTAGAGATGAATCTTGTTTATTTTAACGGAGAGGCATTCACTTTTTCCCAGAAATAAATGCATCGCCGCATAAATATTTAATTTCTTCTTGTATCGGATGTCTGTCGTAGTATGTAGAGTGGAATCTTTTAATTCAACGGAGACGCATTTACTTTTCCCCAGAAATAAATGCATCGCCGATTAAATATTTAAATACTTCTTCTGGAGGATATCTGTAGTATTATGTAGAGATGAATCTTGTTTATTTTAACGGAGAGGCATTTACTTTTGCCCAGAAATAAATGCATCGCCGCATAAATATTTAATTTCTTCTTGTAATGGATGTCTTTCGTAGTATGTAGAGTGGAATCTTTTATTTCAACGGTGAGGCATTTACTTTTGCCCAGAAATAAATGCATCGCCGCATAAATATTTAATTTATTCTTGTATCGGATGTCTTTCGTTGTATGTAGAGTGGAATCTTTTAATTCAACGGAGAGGCATTTACTTTTCTCCTGAAATAAATGCATCGCCGCATAAATATTTAAATTCTTTTTCTGTAAGATGTCTGTAGTATTATGTAGAGATGAATCTTGTTTATTTTAACGGAGAGGCATTTACTTTTCCCCAGGAATAAATGCATCGCCGCATAAATGTTTAAATTCTTCTTGTATCGTAGTATGTAGAATGGAAGATTTTAATTCGACGGAGAGACATTTACTTTTCTTCAGAAATAAATGCATCGCCGCATAAATATTTAAATTCTTCTTCTGTCGGATGTCTGTAGTATCATGTAGATATAAATCATGTTTCTTTTAACGGAGAGGCATTTACTTTTCCCCAGAAATAAATGCATCGCCGCATAAATATTTAATTTCTTCTTGTAATGGATGTCTTTCGTAGTATGTAGAGTGGAATCTTTTAATTCAACGGAGAGGCATTTACATTTAACCAGAAATAAATTCATCGCCGCATAAATATTTAATTTCTTCTTCTGTCCAATGTGTGAAATATTATGTAGAATGGAATCTCGTAAACTTTCAACGGAGAGGTATTTTCTTTTCTCCAGAAATAAATGCATCGCCGCATAAATATTTTAATTCTTCTTCTGTAGGATGTCTGTCGTATTATGTAGAGATGTTCTTGCTTAATTTAACGGAGAGGCATTTACTTTTCCTCACAAATAAATGTATCTCCGCATAAATATTTACCTTCTTCTTGTATCGGATGTCTGTGGTAGTATGTAAATTGGAATCATTTAATTCAACGGAGAGGCATTTACTTTTCTCCAGAAATAAATGCATCGCCGCATAAATATTTAAATTCGTCTTCTGTCGGATGTCTGTATTATTATGTAGATAAGAATCTTGTTTCTTTTAACGGAGAGGCATTTACTTTTCACCAGAAATAAATGCATCGCCGCATAAATATTTAATTTCTTCTTGTAATAGATATCTTTCGTAGTATGTAGAGTGGAATCTTTTAATTCAACGGAGAGGCATTTACATTTAACCAGAAATAAATGCATCGCCGCATAAATATTTAATTTCTTCTTCTGTCCAATGTGTGAAATACTATGTAGAATGGAATCTCGTAAACTTTCAACGGAGAGGTATTTTCTTTTCTCCAGAAATAAATGCATCGCAGCATAAATATTTAAATTCTTCTTCTGTAGGATGTCTGTCGTATAATGTAGAGATGAATCTTGCTTATTTTATCGGAGAGGCATTTACTTTTCCTCAGAAATAAATGTATCGCCGCATAAATATTTACCTTCTTCTTGGATCGGATGTCTGTCGTAGTATGTATAGTGGAATCTTTTAATTCAAGGGAGAGGCATTTACTTTTCTCCAGAAATAAATGCATCGCCGCATAAATATTTAAATTGGTCTTCTGTCGGATGTCTGTATTATTATGTCGATAAGAATCTTGATTCTTTTAACGGAGAGGCATTTACTTTTCCCCAGAAATAAATGCATCGCCGCATAAATATTTAATTTCTTCTTGTAATGGATGTCTTTCGTAGTATGTAGAGTGGAATCTTTTATTTCAACGGAGAGGCATTTACTTTTAACCAGAAATAAATGCATCGCCGGATAAATATTTAATTTTTTCTTCTGTCCAATGTTTGAAATATTATGTAGAATGGAATCTCGTAAACTTTCAACGGAGAGGTATTTTCTTTTCTCCAGAAATAAATGCATCGCCGCATAAATATTTAAATTATTCTTCTGTAGGATGTCGGTCGTATTATGTAGAGATGAATCTTGCTTATTTTAACGGAGAGGCATTTACTTTTCCTCAGAAATAAATGTATCGCCGCATAAATATTTACCTTCTTCTTGTATCGGATGTCTGTCGTAGTATGTAAATTGGAATCTTTTAATTCAACGAGAGGCATTTACTTTTCTCCAGAAATAAATGCTTCGCCTCATAAATATTTTAATTGTTCTTCTGTAGGATGTCAGTCGTATTATGTAGAGGTGAATCTTGTTTATTTTAACGGAGAGGCATTTACTTTTCCCCAGAAATAAATGCATCGCCGCATAAATATTTACCTTCTTCTTGTATCGTATGTCTGTCGTAGTATGTATAGTGGAATCTTTTAATTCAAGGGAGAGGCATTTACTTTTCTCCAGAAATAAATGCATCTCAGCATAAATATTTAAATTCTTCTTCTGTAGGATGTATGTATTATGTAGAGATGAATCTTGTTTATTTTAACGGAGAGGCATTTACTTTTTCCCAGAAATAAATGCATCGCCGCATAAATATTTTAATTCTTCTTATGTGGGATGTCTTTCGTATTATGTAGAGGTGAATCTTGTTTATTTTAACGGAGAGGCATTTACTTTTCCCCAGAAATAAATGCATCGCCGCATAAATATTTACCTTCTTCTTGTATCGTATGTCTGTCGTAGTATGTATAGTGGAATCTTTTAATTCAAGGGAGAGGCATTTACTTTTCTCCAGAAATAAATGCATCTCAGCATAAATATTTAAATTCTTCTTCTGTAGGATGTATGTATTATGTAGAGATGAATCTTGTTTATTTTAACGGAGAGGCATTTACTTTTCTCCAGAAATAAATGCATCGCCGCATAAATATTTAAATTCTTCTTCTGTCGGATGTCTGTAGTATTATGTAGATATGAATCATGTTTCTTTTAACGGAGAGGCATTTACCTTTCCCCAGAAATAAATGCATCGCTGCATAGATATTTAATTTCTTCTTGTAATGGATGTCTTTCGTAGTATGTAGAGTGGAATATTTTAATTCAACGGAGAGGCATTTACTTTTCTCCAGAAATAAATGCATCGCCGCATAAATATTTAAATTCTTCTTCTGTCGGATGTCTGTAGTATTATGTAGATAAGAATCTTGTTTCTTTTAACGAAGAGGCATTTACTTTTCTCCAGAAATAAATGCATCGCCGCATAAATATTTAAATTCTTCTTCTGTCGGATGTCTGTAGTATTATGTAGATATGAATCTTGTTTATTTTAACGGAGAGGCATTTACTTTTCCCAAGAAATAAATGCATCACCGCATTAATATTTAAATTCTTCTTCTGTAGGATGTCTGTAGTATTATGTAGAGATGAATCTTGTTTATTTTAACGGAGAGGCATTTACTTCTTGTATCGGATGTCTGTCGTAGTATGTAGAGTGGAATCTTTTAATTCGACGGAGAGGCATTTACCTTTCCCCAGAAATAAATGCATCGCTGCATAAATATTTAATTTCTTCTTGTAATGGATGTCTTTCGTAGTATGTAGAGTGGAATCTTTTAATTCAACGGAGAGGCATTTACTTTTCTCCTGAAATAAATGCATCGCCACATAAATATTTAAATTCTTCTTCTGTCGGATGTCTGTAGTATTATGTAGATAAGAATCTTGTTTCTTTTAACGGAGAGGCCTTTACTTTTCTCCAGAAAAAAATGCATCGCCGCATAAATATTTAATTTCTTCTTCTGTCGGATGTCTGTAGTATTATGTAGATATGAATCATGTTTCTTTTAACGGAGAGGCATTTACCTTTCCCCAGAAATAAATGCATCGCCGCATAAATATTTAAATTCTTCTTCTGTAAGATGTCTGTAGTACTATGTAGAGATGAATCTTGTTTATTTTAACGGAGAGGCATTTACCTTTCCCCAGAAATAAATGCATCGCTGCATAAATATTTAATTTCTTCTTGTAATGGATGTCTTTCGCAGTATGTAGAGTGGAATCTTTTAATTCAACGGAGAGGCATTTACTTTTCTCCAGAAATAAATGCATCGCCGCATAAATATTTAAATTCTTCTTCTGTCGGATGTCTGTAGTATTATGTAGATATGAATCATGTTTCTTTTAACGGAGAGGCATTTACCTTTCCCCAGAAATAAATGCATAGCTGCATAGATATTTAATTTCTTCTTGTAATGGATGTCTTTCGTAGTATGTAGAGTGGAATATTTTAATTCAACGGAGAGGCATTTACTTTTCTCCAGAAATAAATGCATCGCCGCATAAATATTTAAATTCTTCTTCTGTCGGATGTCTGTAGTATTATGTAGATAAGAATCTTGTTTCTTTTAACGAAGAGGCATTTACTTTTCTCCAGAAATAAATACATCGCCGCATAAATATTTAAATTCTTCTTCTGTAGGCTGTCTGTAGTTTTATGTAGAGATGAATCTTGTTTATTTTAACGGAGAGGCATTTACTTATCCCCAGAAATAAATGCATCGCCGCATAAATATTTAATTTCTTCTTGTAATGGATGTCTTTCGTAGTATGTATAGTGGATTCTTGATTATTTCAACGGAGAGGCATTTACTTTTCTCTAGAAATAAATGCATCGCCGCATAAATATTTAAAATCTTCTTCTGTAGGATGTCTGTAGTATTATGTAGAGATGAATCTTGTTTATTTTAACGGAGAGGCATTTACTTTTCCCCAGAAATAAATGCATCGCCGCATAATTATTTAAATTCTTCTTCTGTCGGATGTCTGTAGTATTATGTAGAGATGAATCTTGTTTATTTTAACGGAGAGGAATTTACTTTTCTCCAGAAAGAAATGCATCGCCGCATAAATATTTCATTTCCTATTGTATCGGATGTCTGTCGTAGTATGTAGAGTGGAATCTTTTAATTCGACGGAGAGGCATTTACTTTTCTCCAGAAATAAATGCATCGCCGCATAAATATTTAAATTCTTCTTGTATCGGATGTCTGTCGTAGTATGTAGAGTGGAATCTTTTAATTCAACGGAGACGCATTTACTTTTCCCCAGAAATAAATGCATCGCCGATTAAATATTTAAATACTTCTTCTGGAGGATATCTGTAGTATTATGTAGAGATGAATCTTGTTTATTTTAACGGAGAGGCATTTACTTTTGCCCAGAAATAAATGCATCGCCGCATAAATATTTAATTTCTTCTTGTAATGGATGTCTTTCGTAGTATGTAGAGTGGAATCTTTTATTTCAACGGTGAGGCATTTACTTTTGCCCAGAAATAAATGCATCGCCGCATAAATATTTAATTTATTCTTGTATCGGATGTCTTTCGTTGTATGTAGAGTGGAATCTTTTAATTCAACGGAGAGGCATTTACTTTTCTCCTGAAATAAATGCATCGCCGCATAAATATTTAAATTCTTTTTCTGTAAGATGTCTGTAGTATTATGTAGAGATGAATCTTGTTTATTTTAACGGAGAGGCATTTACTTTTCCCCAGGAATAAATGCATCGCCGCATAAATGTTTAAATTCTTCTTGTATCGTAGTATGTAGAATGGAAGATTTTAATTCGACGGAGAGACATTTACTTTTCTTCAGAAATAAATGCATCGCCGCATAAATATTTAAATTCTTCTTCTGTCGGATGTCTGTAGTATCATGTAGATATAAATCATGTTTCTTTTAATGGAGAGGCATTTACTTTTCCCCAGAAATAAATGCATCGCCGCATAAATATTTAATTTCTTCTTGTAATGGATGTCTTTCGTAGTATGTAGAGTGGAATCTTTTAATTCAACGGAGAGGCATTTACATTTAACCAGAAATAAATTCATCGCCGCATAAATATTTAATTTCTTCTTCTGTCCAATGTGTGAAATATTATGTAGAATGGAATCTCGTAAACTTTCAACGGAGAGGTATTTTCTTTTCTCCAGAAATAAATGCATCGCCGCATAAATATTTTAATTCTTCTTCTGTAGGATGTCTGTCGTATTATGTAGAGATGTTCTTGCTTAATTTAACGGAGAGGCATTTACTTTTCCTCACAAATAAATGTATCTCCGCATAAATATTTACCTTCTTCTTGTATCGGATGTCTGTGGTAGTATGTAAATTGGAATCATTTAATTCAACGGAGAGGCATTTACTTTTCTCCAGAAATAAATGCATCGCCGCATAAATATTTAAATTCGTCTTCTGTCGGATGTCTGTATTATTATGTAGATAAGAATCTTGTTTCTTTTAACGGAGAGGCATTTACTTTTCACCAGAAATAAATGCATCGCCGCATAAATATTTAATTTCTTCTTGTAATAGATATCTTTCGTAGTATGTAGAGTGGAATCTTTTAATTCAACGGAGAGGCATTTACATTTAACCAGAAATAAATGCATCGCCGCATAAATATTTAATTTCTTCTTCTGTCCAATGTGTGAAATACTATGTAGAATGGAATCTCGTAAACTTTCAACGGAGAGGTATTTTCTTTTCTCCAGAAATAAATGCATCGCAGCATAAATATTTAAATTCTTCTTCTGTAGGATGTCTGTCGTATAATGTAGAGATGAATCTTGCTTATTTTATCGGAGAGGCATTTACTTTTCCTCAGAAATAAATGTATCGCCGCATAAATATTTACCTTCTTCTTGGATCGGATGTCTGTCGTAGTATGTATAGTGGAATCTTTTAATTCAAGGGAGAGGCATTTACTTTTCTCCAGAAATAAATGCATCGCCGCATAAATATTTAAATTGGTCTTCTGTCGGATGTCTGTATTATTATGTCGATAAGAATCTTGATTCTTTTAACGGAGAGGCATTTACTTTTCCCCAGAAATAAATGCATCGCCGCATAAATATTTAATTTCTTCTTGTAATGGATGTCTTTCGTAGTATGTAGAGTGGAATCTTTTATTTCAACGGAGAGGCATTTACTTTTAACCAGAAAAAAATGCATCGCCGGATAAATATTTAATTTTTTCTTCTGTCCAATGTTTGAAATATTATGTAGAATGGAATCTCGTAAACTTTCAACGGAGAGGTATTTTCTTTTCTCCAGAAATAAATGCATCGCCGCATAAATATTTAAATTATTCTTCTGTAGGATGTCGGTCGTATTATGTAGAGATGAATCTTGCTTATTTTAACGGAGAGGCATTTACTTTTCCTCAGAAATAAATGTATCGCCGCATAAATATTTACCTTTTTCTTGTATCGGATGTCTGTCGTAGTATGTAAATTGGAATCTTTTAATTCAACGAGAGGCATTTACTTTTCTCCAGAAATAAATGCTTCGCCTCATAAATATTTTAATTGTTCTTCTGTAGGATGTCAGTCGTATTATGTAGAGGTGAATCTTGTTTATTTTAACGGAGAGGCATTTACTTTTCCCCAGAAATAAATGCATCGCCGCATAAATATTTACCTTCTTCTTGTATCGTATGTCTGTCGTAGTATGTATAGTGGAATCTTTTAATTCAAGGGAGAGGCATTTACTTTTCTCCAGAAATAAATGCATCTCAGCATAAATATTTAAATTCTTCTTCTGTAGGATGTATGTATTATGTAGAGATGAATCTTGTTTATTTTAACGGAGAGGCATTTACTTTTTCCCAGAAATAAATGCATCGCCGCATAAATATTTTAATTCTTCTTATGTGGGATGTCTTTCGTATTATGTAGAGGTGAATCTTGTTTATTTTAACGGAGAGGCATTTACTTTTCCCCAGAAATAAATGCATCGCCGCATAAATATTTAATTTCTTCTTGTAATGGATGTCTTTCGCAGTATGTAGAGTGGAATCTTTTAATTCAACGGAGAGGCATTTACTTTTCTCCAGAAATAAATGCATCGCCGCATAAATATTTAAATTCTTCTTCTGTCGGATGTCTGTAGTATTATGTAGATATGAATCATGTTTCTTTTAACGGAGAGGCATTTACCTTTCCCCAGAAATAAATGCATCGCTGCATAGATATTTAATTTCTTCTTGTAATGGATGTCTTTCGTAGTATGTAGAGTGGAATATTTTAATTCAACGGAGAGGCATTTACTTTTCTCCAGAAATAAATGCATCGCCGCATAAATATTTAAATTCTTCTTCTGTCGGATGTCTGTAGTATTATGTAGATAAGAATCTTGTTTCTTTTAACGAAGAGGCATTTACTTTTCTCCAGAAATAAATGCATCGCCGCATAAATATTTAAATTCTTCTTCTGTCGGATGTCTGTAGTATTATGTAGATATGAATCTTGTTTATTTTAACGGAGAGGCATTTACTTTTCCCAAGAAATAAATGCATCACCGCATTAATATTTAAATTCTTCTTCTGTAGGATGTCTGTAGTATTATGTAGAGATGAATCTTGTTTATTTTAACGGAGAGGCATTTACTTCTTGTATCGGATGTCTGTCGTAGTATGTAGAGTGGAATCTTTTAATTCGACGGAGAGGCATTTACCTTTCCCCAGAAATAAATGCATCGCTGCATAAATATTTAATTTATTCTTGTATCGGGTGTCTTTCGTAGTATGTAGAGTGGAATCTTTTAATTCAACGGAGAGGCATTTACTTTTCTCCTGAAATAAATGCATCGCCGCATAAATATTTAAAATCTTCTTCTGTAGGATGTCTGTAGTATTATGTAGAGATGAATCTTGTTTATTTTAACGGAGAGGCATTTACTTTTCCCCAGAAATAAATGCATCATCGCATAATTATTTAAATTCTTCTTCTGTCGGATGTCTGTAGTATTATGTAGAGATGAATCTTGTTTATTTTAACGGAGAGGAATTTACTTTTCTCCAGAAATAAATGCATCGCCGCATAAATATTTAATTTCCTCTTGTATCGGATGTCTGTCGTAGTATGTAGAGTGGAATCTTTTAATTCGACGGAGAGGCATTTACTTTTCTCCAGAAATAAATGCATCGCCGCATAAATATTTAAATTCTTCTTGTATCGGATATCTGTCGTAGTATGTAGAGATGAATCTTGTTTATTTTAACGGAGAGGCATTCACTTTTTCCCAGAAATAAATGCATCGCCGCATAAATATTTAATTTCTTCTTGTATCGGATGTCTGTCGTAGTATGTAGAGTGGAATCTTTTAATTCAACGGAGACGCATTTACTTTTCCCCAGAAATAAATGCATCGCCGATTAAATATTTAAATACTTCTTCTGGAGGATATCTGTAGTATTATGTAGAGATGAATCTTGTTTATTTTAACGGAGAGGCATTTACTTTTGCCCAGAAATAAATGCATCGCCGCATAAATATTTAATTTCTTCTTGTAATGGATGTCTTTCGTAGTATGTAGAGTGGAATCTTTTATTTCAACGGTGAGGCATTTACTTTTGCCCAGAAATAAATGCATCGCCGCATAAATATTTAATTTATTCTTGTATCGGATGTCTTTCGTTGTATGTAGAGTGGAATCTTTTAATTCAACGGAGAGGCATTTACTTTTCTCCTGAAATAAATGCATCGCCGCATAAATATTTAAATTCTTTTTCTGTAAGATGTCTGTAGTATTATGTAGAGATGAATCTTGTTTATTTTAACGGAGAGGCATTTACTTTTCCCCAGGAATAAATGCATCGCCGCATAAATGTTTAAATTCTTCTTGTATCGTAGTATGTAGAATGGAAGATTTTAATTCGACGGAGAGACATTTACTTTTCTTCAGAAATAAATGCATCGCCGCATAAATATTTAAATTCTTCTTCTGTCGGATGTCTGTAGTATCATGTAGATATAAATCATGTTTCTTTTAACGGAGAGGCATTTACTTTTCCCCAGAAATAAATGCATCGCCGCATAAATATTTAATTTCTTCTTGTAATGGATGTCTTTCGTAGTATGTAGAGTGGAATCTTTTAATTCAACGGAGAGGCATTTACATTTAACCAGAAATAAATTCATCGCCGCATAAATATTTAATTTCTTCTTCTGTCCAATGTGTGAAATATTATGTAGAATGGAATCTCGTAAACTTTCAACGGAGAGGTATTTTCTTTTCTCCAGAAATAAATGCATCGCCGCATAAATATTTTAATTCTTCTTCTGTAGGATGTCTGTCGTATTATGTAGAGATGTTCTTGCTTAATTTAACGGAGAGGCATTTACTTTTCCTCACAAATAAATGTATCTCCGCATAAATATTTACCTTCTTCTTGTATCGGATGTCTGTGGTAGTATGTAAATTGGAATCATTTAATTCAACGGAGAGGCATTTACTTTTCTCCAGAAATAAATGCATCGCCGCATAAATATTTAAATTCGTCTTCTGTCGGATGTCTGTATTATTATGTAGATAAGAATCTTGTTTCTTTTAACGGAGAGGCATTTACTTTTCACCAGAAATAAATGCATCGCCGCATAAATATTTAATTTCTTCTTGTAATAGATATCTTTCGTAGTATGTAGAGTGGAATCTTTTAATTCAACGGAGAGGCATTTACATTTAACCAGAAATAAATGCATCGCCGCATAAATATTTAATTTCTTCTTCTGTCCAATGTGTGAAATACTATGTAGAATGGAATCTCGTAAACTTTCAACGGAGAGGTATTTTCTTTTCTCCAGAAATAAATGCATCGCAGCATAAATATTTAAATTCTTCTTCTGTAGGATGTCTGTCGTATAATGTAGAGATGAATCTTGCTTATTTTATCGGAGAGGCATTTACTTTTCCTCAGAAATAAATGTATCGCCGCATAAATATTTACCTTCTTCTTGGATCGGATGTCTGTCGTAGTATGTATAGTGGAATCTTTTAATTCAAGGGAGAGGCATTTACTTTTCTCCAGAAATAAATGCATCGCCGCATAAATATTTAAATTGGTCTTCTGTCGGATGTCTGTATTATTATGTCGATAAGAATCTTGATTCTTTTAACGGAGAGGCATTTACTTTTCCCCAGAAATAAATGCATCGCCGCATAAATATTTAATTTCTTCTTGTAATGGATGTCTTTCGTAGTATGTAGAGTGGAATCTTTTATTTCAACGGAGAGGCATTTACTTTTAACCAGAAATAAATGCATCGCCGGATAAATATTTAATTTTTTCTTCTGTCCAATGTTTGAAATATTATGTAGAATGGAATCTCGTAAACTTTCAACGGAGAGGTATTTTCTTTTCTCCAGAAATAAATGCATCGCCGCATAAATATTTAAATTATTCTTCTGTAGGATGTCGGTCGTATTATGTAGAGATGAATCTTGCTTATTTTAACGGAGAGGCATTTACTTTTCCTCAGAAATAAATGTATCGCCGCATAAATATTTACCTTCTTCTTGTATCGGATGTCTGTCGTAGTATGTAAATTGGAATCTTTTAATTCAACGAGAGGCATTTACTTTTCTCCAGAAATAAATGCTTCGCCTCATAAATATTTTAATTGTTCTTCTGTAGGATGTCAGTCGTATTATGTAGAGGTGAATCTTGTTTATTTTAACGGAGAGGCATTTACTTTTCCCCAGAAATAAATGCATCGCCGCATAAATATTTACCTTCTTCTTGTATCGTATGTCTGTCGTAGTATGTATAGTGGAATCTTTTAATTCAAGGGAGAGGCATTTACTTTTCTCCAGAAATAAATGCATCTCAGCATAAATATTTAAATTCTTCTTCTGTAGGATGTATGTATTATGTAGAGATGAATCTTGTTTATTTTAACGGAGAGGCATTTACTTTTTCCCAGAAATAAATGCATCGCCGCATAAATATTTTAATTCTTCTTATGTGGGATGTCTTTCGTATTATGTAGAGGTGAATCTTGTTTATTTTAACGGAGAGGCATTTACTTTTCCCCAGAAATAAATGCATCGCCGCATAAATATTTAATTTCTTCTTGTAATGGATGTCTTTCGCAGTATGTAGAGTGGAATCTTTTAATTCAACGGAGAGGCATTTACTTTTCTCCAGAAATAAATGCATCGCCGCATAAATATTTAAATTCTTCTTCTGTCGGATGTCTGTAGTATTATGTAGATATGAATCATGTTTCTTTTAACGGAGAGGCATTTACCTTTCCCCAGAAATAAATGCATCGCTGCATAGATATTTAATTTCTTCTTGTAATGGATGTCTTTCGTAGTATGTAGAGTGGAATATTTTAATTCAACGGAGAGGCATTTACTTTTCTCCAGAAATAAATGCATCGCCGCATAAATATTTAAATTCTTCTTCTGTCGGATGTCTGTAGTATTATGTAGATAAGAATCTTGTTTCTTTTAACGAAGAGGCATTTACTTTTCTCCAGAAATAAATGCATCGCCGCATAAATATTTAAATTCTTCTTCTGTCGGATGTCTGTAGTATTATGTAGATATGAATCTTGTTTATTTTAACGGAGAGGCATTTACTTTTCCCAAGAAATAAATGCATCACCGCATTAATATTTAAATTCTTCTTCTGTAGGATGTCTGTAGTATTATGTAGAGATGAATCTTGTTTATTTTAACGGAGAGGCATTTACTTCTTGTATCGGATGTCTGTCGTAGTATGTAGAGTGGAATCTTTTAATTCGACGGAGAGGCATTTACCTTTCCCCAGAAATAAATGCATCGCTGCATAAATATTTAATTTCTTCTTGTAATGGATGTCTTTCGTAGTATGTAGAGTGGAATCTTTTAATTCAACGGAGAGGCATTTACTTTTCTCCTGAAATAAATGCATCGCCACATAAATATTTAAATTCTTCTTCTGTCGGATGTCTGTAGTATTATGTAGATAAGAATCTTGTTTCTTTTAACGGAGAGGCCTTTACTTTTCTCCAGAAAAAAATGCATCGCCGCATAAATATTTAATTTCTTCTTCTGTCGGATGTCTGTAGTATTATGTAGATATGAATCATGTTTCTTTTAACGGAGAGGCATTTACCTTTCCCCAGAAATAAATGCATCGCCGCATAAATATTTAAATTCTTCTTCTGTAAGATGTCTGTAGTACTATGTAGAGATGAATCTTGTTTATTTTAACGGAGAGGCATTTACCTTTCCCCAGAAATAAATGCATCGCTGCATAAATATTTAATTTCTTCTTGTAATGGATGTCTTTCGCAGTATGTAGAGTGGAATCTTTTAATTCAACGGAGAGGCATTTACTTTTCTCCAGAAATAAATGCATCGCCGCATAAATATTTAAATTCTTCTTCTGTCGGATGTCTGTAGTATTATGTAGATATGAATCATGTTTCTTTTAACGGAGAGGCATTTACCTTTCCCCAGAAATAAATGCATAGCTGCATAGATATTTAATTTCTTCTTGTAATGGATGTCTTTCGTAGTATGTAGAGTGGAATATTTTAATTCAACGGAGAGGCATTTACTTTTCTCCAGAAATAAATGCATCGCCGCATAAATATTTAAATTCTTCTTCTGTCGGATGTCTGTAGTATTATGTAGATAAGAATCTTGTTTCTTTTAACGAAGAGGCATTTACTTTTCTCCAGAAATAAATACATCGCCGCATAAATATTTAAATTCTTCTTCTGTAGGCTGTCTGTAGTTTTATGTAGAGATGAATCTTGTTTATTTTAACGGAGAGGCATTTACTTATCCCCAGAAATAAATGCATCGCCGCATAAATATTTAATTTCTTCTTGTAATGGATGTCTTTCGTAGTATGTATAGTGGATTCTTGATTATTTCAACGGAGAGGCATTTACTTTTCTCTAGAAATAAATGCATCGCCGCATAAATATTTAAAATCTTCTTCTGTAGGATGTCTGTAGTATTATGTAGAGATGAATCTTGTTTATTTTAACGGAGAGGCATTTACTTTTCCCCAGAAATAAATGCATCGCCGCATAATTATTTAAATTCTTCTTCTGTCGGATGTCTGTAGTATTATGTAGAGATGAATCTTGTTTATTTTAACGGAGAGGAATTTACTTTTCTCCAGAAAGAAATGCATCGCCGCATAAATATTTCATTTCCTATTGTATCGGATGTCTGTCGTAGTATGTAGAGTGGAATCTTTTAATTCGACGGAGAGGCATTTACTTTTCTCCAGAAATAAATGCATCGCCGCATAAATATTTAAATTCTTCTTGTATCGGATGTCTGTCGTAGTATGTAGAGTGGAATCTTTTAATTCAACGGAGACGCATTTACTTTTCCCCAGAAATAAATGCATCGCCGATTAAATATTTAAATACTTCTTCTGGAGGATATCTGTAGTATTATGTAGAGATGAATCTTGTTTATTTTAACGGAGAGGCATTTACTTTTGCCCAGAAATAAATGCATCGCCGCATAAATATTTAATTTCTTCTTGTAATGGATGTCTTTCGTAGTATGTAGAGTGGAATCTTTTATTTCAACGGTGAGGCATTTACTTTTGCCCAGAAATAAATGCATCGCCGCATAAATATTTAATTTATTCTTGTATCGGATGTCTTTCGTTGTATGTAGAGTGGAATCTTTTAATTCAACGGAGAGGCATTTACTTTTCTCCTGAAATAAATGCATCGCCGCATAAATATTTAAATTCTTTTTCTGTAAGATGTCTGTAGTATTATGTAGAGATGAATCTTGTTTATTTTAACGGAGAGGCATTTACTTTTCCCCAGGAATAAATGCATCGCCGCATAAATGTTTAAATTCTTCTTGTATCGTAGTATGTAGAATGGAAGATTTTAATTCGACGGAGAGACATTTACTTTTCTTCAGAAATAAATGCATCGCCGCATAAATATTTAAATTCTTCTTCTGTCGGATGTCTGTAGTATCATGTAGATATAAATCATGTTTCTTTTAACGGAGAGGCATTTACTTTTCCCCAGAAATAAATGCATCGCCGCATAAATATTTAATTTCTTCTTGTAATGGATGTCTTTCGTAGTATGTAGAGTGGAATCTTTTAATTCAACGGAGAGGCATTTACATTTAACCAGAAATAAATTCATCGCCGCATAAATATTTAATTTCTTCTTCTGTCCAATGTGTGAAATATTATGTAGAATGGAATCTCGTAAACTTTCAACGGAGAGGTATTTTCTTTTCTCCAGAAATAAATGCATCGCCGCATAAATATTTTAATTCTTCTTCTGTAGGATGTCTGTCGTATTATGTAGAGATGTTCTTGCTTAATTTAACGGAGAGGCATTTACTTTTCCTCACAAATAAATGTATCTCCGCATAAATATTTACCTTCTTCTTGTATCGGATGTCTGTGGTAGTATGTAAATTGGAATCATTTAATTCAACGGAGAGGCATTTACTTTTCTCCAGAAATAAATGCATCGCCGCATAAATATTTAAATTCGTCTTCTGTCGGATGTCTGTATTATTATGTAGATAAGAATCTTGTTTCTTTTAACGGAGAGGCATTTACTTTTCACCAGAAATAAATGCATCGCCGCATAAATATTTAATTTCTTCTTGTAATAGATATCTTTCGTAGTATGTAGAGTGGAATCTTTTAATTCAACGGAGAGGCATTTACATTTAACCAGAAATAAATGCATCGCCGCATAAATATTTAATTTCTTCTTCTGTCCAATGTGTGAAATACTATGTAGAATGGAATCTCGTAAACTTTCAACGGAGAGGTATTTTCTTTTCTCCAGAAATAAATGCATCGCAGCATAAATATTTAAATTCTTCTTCTGTAGGATGTCTGTCGTATAATGTAGAGATGAATCTTGCTTATTTTATCGGAGAGGCATTTACTTTTCCTCAGAAATAAATGTATCGCCGCATAAATATTTACCTTCTTCTTGGATCGGATGTCTGTCGTAGTATGTATAGTGGAATCTTTTAATTCAAGGGAGAGGCATTTACTTTTCTCCAGAAATAAATGCATCGCCGCATAAATATTTAAATTGGTCTTCTGTCGGATGTCTGTATTATTATGTCGATAAGAATCTTGATTCTTTTAACGGAGAGGCATTTACTTTTCCCCAGAAATAAATGCATCGCCGCATAAATATTTAATTTCTTCTTGTAATGGATGTCTTTCGTAGTATGTAGAGTGGAATCTTTTATTTCAACGGAGAGGCATTTACTTTTAACCAGAAATAAATGCATCGCCGGATAAATATTTAATTTTTTCTTCTGTCCAATGTTTGAAATATTATGTAGAATGGAATCTCGTAAACTTTCAACGGAGAGGTATTTTCTTTTCTCCAGAAATAAATGCATCGCCGCATAAATATTTAAATTATTCTTCTGTAGGATGTCGGTCGTATTATGTAGAGATGAATCTTGCTTATTTTAACGGAGAGGCATTTACTTTTCCTCAGAAATAAATGTATCGCCGCATAAATATTTACCTTTTTCTTGTATCGGATGTCTGTCGTAGTATGTAAATTGGAATCTTTTAATTCAACGAGAGGCATTTACTTTTCTCCAGAAATAAATGCTTCGCCTCATAAATATTTTAATTGTTCTTCTGTAGGATGTCAGTCGTATTATGTAGAGGTGAATCTTGTTTATTTTAACGGAGAGGCATTTACTTTTCCCCAGAAATAAATGCATCGCCGCATAAATATTTACCTTCTTCTTGTATCGTATGTCTGTCGTAGTATGTATAGTGGAATCTTTTAATTCAAGGGAGAGGCATTTACTTTTCTCCAGAAATAAATGCATCTCAGCATAAATATTTAAATTCTTCTTCTGTAGGATGTATGTATTATGTAGAGATGAATCTTGTTTATTTTAACGGAGAGGCATTTACTTTTTCCCAGAAATAAATGCATCGCCGCATAAATATTTTAATTCTTCTTATGTGGGATGTGTTTCGTATTATGTAGAGGTGAATCTTGTTTATTTTAACGGAGAGGCATTTACTTTTCCCCAGAAATAAATGCATCGCCGCATAAATATTTAATTTCTTCTTGTAATGGATGTCTTTCGCAGTATGTAGAGTGGAATCTTTTAATTCAACGGAGAGGCATTTACTTTTCTCCAGAAATAAATGCATCGCCGCATAAATATTTAAATTCTTCTTCTGTCGGATGTCTGTAGTATTATGTAGATATGAATCATGTTTCTTTTAACGGAGAGGCATTTACCTTTCCCCAGAAATAAATGCATCGCTGCATAGATATTTAATTTCTTCTTGTAATGGATGTCTTTCGTAGTATGTAGAGTGGAATATTTTAATTCAACGGAGAGGCATTTACTTTTCTCCAGAAATAAATGCATCGCCGCATAAATATTTAAATTCTTCTTCTGTCGGATGTCTGTAGTATTATGTAGATAAGAATCTTGTTTCTTTTAACGAAGAGGCATTTACTTTTCTCCAGAAATAAATGCATCGCCGCATAAATATTTAAATTCTTCTTCTGTCGGATGTCTGTAGTATTATGTAGATATGAATCTTGTTTATTTTAACGGAGAGGCATTTACTTTTCCCAAGAAATAAATGCATCACCGCATTAATATTTAAATTCTTCTTCTGTAGGATGTCTGTAGTATTATGTAGAGATGAATCTTGTTTATTTTAACGGAGAGGCATTTACTTCTTGTATCGGATGTCTGTCGTAGTATGTAGAGTGGAATCTTTTAATTCGACGGAGAGGCATTTACCTTTCCCCAGAAATAAATGCATCGCTGCATAAATATTTAATTTCTTCTTGTAATGGATGTCTTTCGTAGTATGTAGAGTGGAATCTTTTAATTCAACGGAGAGGCATTTACTTTTCTCCTGAAATAAATGCATCGCCACATAAATATTTAAATTCTTCTTCTGTCGGATGTCTGTAGTATTATGTAGATAAGAATCTTGTTTCTTTTAACGGAGAGGCCTTTACTTTTCTCCAGAAAAAAATGCATCGCCGCATAAATATTTAATTTCTTCTTCTGTCGGATGTCTGTAGTATTATGTAGATATGAATCATGTTTCTTTTAACGGAGAGGCATTTACCTTTCCCCAGAAATAAATGCATCGCCGCATAAATATTTAAATTCTTCTTCTGTAAGATGTCTGTAGTACTATGTAGAGATGAATCTTGTTTATTTTAACGGAGAGGCATTTACCTTTCCCCAGAAATAAATGCATCGCTGCATAAATATTTAATTTCTTCTTGTAATGGATGTCTTTCGCAGTATGTAGAGTGGAATCTTTTAATTCAACGGAGAGGCATTTACTTTTCTCCAGAAATAAATGCATCGCCGCATAAATATTTAAATTCTTCTTCTGTCGGATGTCTGTAGTATTATGTAGATATGAATCATGTTTCTTTTAACGGAGAGGCATTTACCTTTCCCCAGAAATAAATGCATCGCTGCATAGATATTTAATTTCTTCTTGTAATGGATGTCTTTCGTAGTATGTAGAGTGGAATATTTTAATTCAACGGAGAGGCATTTACTTTTCTCCAGAAATAAATGCATCGCCGCATAAATATTTAAATTCTTCTTCTGTCGGATGTCTGTAGTATTATGTAGATAAGAATCTTGTTTCTTTTAACGAAGAGGCATTTACTTTTCTCCAGAAATAAATACATCGCCGCATAAATATTTAAATTCTTCTTCTGTAGGCTGTCTGTAGTTTTATGTAGAGATGAATCTTGTTTATTTTAACGGAGAGGCATTTACTTTTCCCCAGAAATAAATGCATCGCCGCATAAATATTTAATTTCTTCTTGTAATGGATGTCTTTCGTAGTATGTATAGTGGATTCTTGATTATTTCAACGGAGAGGCATTTACTTTTCTCTAGAAATAAATGCATCGCCGCATAAATATTTAAAATCTTCTTCTGTAGGATGTCTGTAGTATTATGTAGAGATGAATCTTGTTTATTTTAACGGAGAGGCATTTACTTTTCCCCAGAAATAAATGCATCGCCGCATAATTATTTAAATTCTTCTTCTGTCGGATGTCTGTAGTATTATGTAGAGATGAATCTTGTTTATTTTAACGGAGAGGAATTTACTTTTCTCCAGAAAGAAATGCATCGCCGCATAAATATTTCATTTCCTATTGTATCGGATGTCTGTCGTAGTATGTAGAGTGGAATCTTTTAATTCGACGGAGAGGCATTTACTTTTCTCCAGAAATAAATGCATCGCCGCATAAATATTTAAATTCTTCTTGTATCGGATATCTGTCGTAGTATGTAGAGATGAATCTTGTTTATTTTAACGGAGAGGCATTCACTTTTTCCCAGAAATAAATGCATCGCCGCATAAATATTTAATTTCTTCTTGTATCGGATGTCTGTCGTAGTATGTAGAGTAGAATCTTTTAATTCAACGGAGACGCATTTACTTTTCCCCAGAAATAAATGCATCGCCGATTAAATATTTAAATACTTCTTCTGGAGGATATCTGTAGTATTATGTAGAGATGAATCTTGTTTATTTTAACGGAGAGGCATTTACTTTTTTCCAGAAATAAATGCATCGCCTCATAAATATTTAATTTCCTCTTGTATCGGATCTCTGTCGTAGTATGTAGAGTGGAATCTTTTAATTCAACGGCGAGGCATTTACTTTTCTCCAGAAATAAATGCATCGCCGCATAAATATTTAAATTCTTCTTCTGTAGGATGTCTGTAGTATTATGTAGATATGAATCTTGTTTCTTTTAACGGAGAGGCATTTACTTTTGCCCAGAAATAAATGCATCGCCGCATAAATATTTAATTTATTCTTGTATCGGGTGTCTTTCGTAGTATGTAGAGTAGAATCTTTTAGTTCAACGGAGAGGCATTTACTTTTCTCCAGAAATAAATGCATCGCCACATAAATATTTAATTTCTTCTTGTATCGGATGTCTGTCGTAGTATGTAGAGATGAATCTTATTTATTTCAACGGAGAGGTATTTTCTTTTCTCCAGAAATAAATGCATCGCCGCATAAATATTTATATTCTTCTTCTGTAGGATGTCTGTAGTATTATGTAGATAAGAATCTTGATTCTTTTAACGGAGAGGCATTTACTTTTCCCCAGAAATAAATGCATCGCCGCATAAATATTTAATTTCTTCTTGTATCGGATGTCTGTCGTAGTATGTATAATGGAATCTTTTAATTCAAGGGAGAGGCATTTACTTTTCTCCAGAAATAAATGCATCGCCGCATAAATATTTAAATTAGTCTTCTGTCGGATGTCTGTATTATTATGTAGATAAGAATCTTGATTCTTTTAACGGAGAGGCATTTACTTTTCCCCAGAAATAAATGCATCGCCGCATAAATATTTAATTTCTTCTTGTAATGGATGTCTTTCGTAGTATGTAGAGTGGAATCTTTTATTTCAACGGAGAGGCATTTACTTTTAACCAGAAGTAAATGCATCGCCGGATAAATATTTAATTTCTTCTTCTGTCCAATGTTTGAAATATTATGTAGAATGGAATCTCGTAAACTTTCAACGGAGAGGTATTTTCTTTTCTCCAGAAATAAATGCATCGCCGCATAAATATTTAATTTCTTCTTGTATCGGATGTCTTTCGTAGTATGTAGAGTGGAATATTTTAATTCAACGGAGAGGCATTTACTTTTCTCCAGAAATAAATGCATCGCCGCATAAATATTTAAATTCTTCTTGTAATGGATGTCTTTCGTAGTATGTAGAGTGGAATCTTTTAATTCAACGGAGAGGCATTTACTTTTCTCCAGAAATAAATGCATCGCCGCATAAATATTTAAATTCTTCTTCTGTCGGATGTCATTAGTATTATGTAGATATGAATCATGTTTCTTTTAACGGAGAGGCATTTACCTTTCCCCAGAAATAAATGCATCGCCGCATAAATATTTAAATTCTTCTTCTGTAAGATGTCTGTAGTACTATGTAGAGATGAATCTTGTTTATTTTAACGGAGAGGCATTTACTTTCCCCCAGGAATAAATGCATCGCCGCATAAATATTTAATTTCTTCTTGTAATGGATGTCTTTCGCAGTATGTAGAGTGGAATCTTTTAATTCAACGGAGAGGCATTTACTTTTCTCCAGAAATAAATGCATCGCCGCATAAATATTTAAATTCTTCTTCTGTCGGATGTCTGTAGTATTATGTAGATATGAATCATGTTTCTTTTAACGGGAGGCATTTACCTTTCCCCAGAAATAAATGCATCGCTGCATAAATATTTAATTTCTTCTTGTAATGGATGTCTTTCGTAGTATGTAGAGTGGAATCTTTTAATTCAACGGAGAGGCATTTACTTTTCTCCAGAAATAAATGCATCGCCGCATAAATATTTAAATTCTTCTTCTGTCGGATGTCTGTAGTATTATGTAGATAAGAATCTTGTTTCTTTTAACGAAGAGGCATTTACTTTTCTCCAGAAATAAATGCATCGCCGCATAAATATTTAAATTCTTCTTCTGTAGGCTGTCTGTAGTTTTATGTAGAGATGAATCTTGTTTATTTTAACGGAGAGGCATTTACTTTTCCCCAGAAATAAATGCATCGCCGCATAAATATTTAATTTCTTCTTGTAATGGATGTCTTTCGTAGTATGTATAGTGGATTCTTGATTATTTCAACGGAGAGGCATTTACTTTTCTCTAGAAATAAATGCATCGCCGCATAAATATTTAAAATCTTCTTCTGTAGGATGTCTGTAGTATTATGTAGAGATGAATCTTGTTTATTTTAACGGAGAGGCATTTACTTTTCCCCAGAAATAAATGCATCGCCGCATAATTATTTAAATTCTTCTTCTGTCGGATGTCTGTAGTATTATGTAGAGATGAATCTTGTTTATTTTAACGGAGAGGAATTTACTTTTCTCCAGAAATAAATGCATCGCCGCATAAATATTTAATTTCCTCTTGTATCGGATGTCTGTCGTAGTATGTAAAGTGGAATCTTTTACTTCGACGGAGAGGCATTTACTTTTCTCCAGAAATAAATGCATCGCCGCATAAATATTTAAATTCTTCTTGTATCGGATATCTGTCGTAGTATGTAGATATGAATCTTGTTTCTTTTAACGGAGAGGCATTTACTTTTGCCCAGAAATAAATGCATCGCCGCATAAATATTTATATTCTTCTTCTGTAGGATGTCTGTAGTATTATGTAGAGATGAATCTTGTTTATTTTAACGGAGAGGCATTTACTTTTTCCCAGAAATAAATGCATTGCCGCATAAATATTTAAATTCTTCTTGTATCGTATGTCTGTCGTAGTATGTATAATGGAATCTTTTAATTCAAGGGAGAGGCATTTACTTTTCTCCAGAAATAAATGCATCGCCGTATAAATATTTAAATTAGTCTTCTGTCGGATGTCTGTATTATTATGTAGATAAGAATCTTGATTCTTTTAACGGAGAGGCATTTACTTTTCCCCAGAAATAAATGCATCGCCGTATAAATATTTAATTTCTTCTTGTAATGGATGTCTTTCGTAGTATGTAGAGTGGAATCTTTTATTTCAACGGAGAGGTATTTACTTTTAACCAGAAGTAAATGCATCGCCGGATAAATATTTAATTTATTCTTCTGTCCAATGTTTGAAATATTATGTAGAATGGAATCTCGTAAACTTTCAACGGAGAGGTATTTTCTTTTCTCCAGAAATAAATGCATCGCCGCATAAATATTTAAACTCTTCTTCTGTAGGATGTCTGTCGTATTATGTAGAGATGAATCTTGTTTATTTTAACGGAGAGGCATTTACTTTTCCCCAGAAATAAATGCATCGCCGCATAAATATTTACCTTCTTCTTGTATCGGATGTCTGTCGTAGTATGTAAATTGGAATCTTTTAATTCAACGGAGAGGCATTTACTTTTCTCCAGAAATAAATGCTTCGCCTCATAAATATATTAATTGTTCTTCTGTAGGATGTCAGTCGTATTATGTAGAGGTCAATCTTGTTTATTTTAACGGAGAGGCATTTACTTTTCCCCAGAAATAAATGCATCGCCGCATAAATATTTAAATTCTTCTTCTGTCGGATGTCTGTAGTATTATGTAGATAAGAATCTTGTTTCTTTTAACGAAGAGGCATTTACTTTTCTCCAGAAATAAATGCATCGCCGCATAAATATTTAAATTCTTCTTCTGTAGGCTGTCTGTAGTTTTATGTAGAGATGAATCTTGTTTATTTTAACGGAGAGGCATTTACTTTTCCCCAGAAATAAATGCATCGCCGCATAAATATTTAATTTCTTCTTGTAATGGATGTCTTTCGTAGTATGTATAGTGGATTCTTGATTATTTCAACGGAGAGGCATTTACTTTTCTCTAGAAATAAATGCATCGCCGCATAAATATTTAAAATCTTCTTCTGTAGGATGTCTGTAGTATTATGTAGAGATGAATCTTGTTTATTTTAACGGAGAGGCATTTACTTTTCCCCAGAAATAAATGCATCGCCGCATAATTATTTAAATTCTTCTTCTGTCGGATGTCTGTAGTATTATGTAGAGATGAATCTTGTTTATTTTAACGGAGAGGAATTTACTTTTCTCCAGAAATAAATGCATCGCCGCATAAATATTTAATTTCCTCTTGTATCGGATGTCTGTCGTAGTATGTAAAGTGGAATCTTTTACTTCGACGGAGAGGCATTTACTTTTCTCCAGAAATAAATGCATCGCCGCATAAATATTTAAATTCTTCTTGTATCGGATATCTGTCGTAGTATGTAGATATGAATCTTGTTTCTTTTAACGGAGAGGCATTTACTTTTGCCCAGAAATAAATGCATCGCCGCATAAATATTTATATTCTTCTTCTGTAGGATGTCTGTAGTATTATGTAGAGATGAATCTTGTTTATTTTAACGGAGAGGCATTTACTTTTTCCCAGAAATAAATGCATTGCCGCATAAATATTTAAATTCTTCTTGTATCGTATGTCTGTCGTAGTATGTATAATGGAATCTTTTAATTCAAGGGAGAGGCATTTACTTTTCTCCAGAAATAAATGCATCGCCGTATAAATATTTAAATTAGTCTTCTGTCGGATGTCTGTATTATTATGTAGATAAGAATCTTGATTCTTTTAACGGAGAGGCATTTACTTTTCCCCAGAAATAAATGCATCGCCGTATAAATATTTAATTTCTTCTTGTAATGGATGTCTTTCGTAGTATGTAGAGTGGAATCTTTTATTTCAACGGAGAGGTATTTACTTTTAACCAGAAGTAAATGCATCGCCGGATAAATATTTAATTTATTCTTCTGTCCAATGTTTGAAATATTATGTAGAATGGAATCTCGTAAACTTTCAACGGAGAGGTATTTTCTTTTCTCCAGAAATAAATGCATCGCCGCATAAATATTTAAACTCTTCTTCTGTAGGATGTCTGTCGTATTATGTAGAGATGAATCTTGTTTATTTTAATGGAGAGGCATTTACTTTTCCCCAGAAATAAATGCATCGCCGCATAAATATTTACCTTCTTCTTGTATCGGATGTCTGTCGTAGTATGTAAATTGGAATCTTTTAATTCAACGGAGAGGCATTTACTTTTCTCCAGAAATAAATGCTTCGCCTCATAAATATATTAATTGTTCTTCTGTAGGATGTCAGTCGTATTATGTAGAGGTCAATCTTGTTTATTTTAACGGAGAGGCATTTACTTTTCCCCAGAAATAAATGCATCGCCGCATAAATATTTAAATTCTTCTTCTGTCGGATGTCTGTAGTATTATGTAGATAAGAATCTTGTTTCTTTTAACGAAGAGGCATTTACTTTTCTCCAGAAATAAATGCATCGCCGCATAAATATTTAAATTCTTCTTCTGTAGGCTGTCTGTAGTTTTATGTAGAGATGAATCTTGTTTATTTTAACGGAGAAGCATTTACTTTTTCCCAGAAATAAATGCATCGCCGCATAAATATTTTAATTCTTCTTATGTGGGATGTCTGTCGTATTATGTAGAGGTGAATCTTGTTTATTTTAACGGAGAGGCATTTACTTTTCCCCAGAAATAAATGCATCGCCGCATAAATATTTACCTTCTTCTTGTATCGGATGTCTTTCGTAGTATGTAGAGTGGAATCATTTAATTCAACGGAGAGGCATTTACTTTTCTCCAGAAATAAATGCATCGCCGCATAAATATATAAATTCTTCTTCTGTAGGATATCTGTATTATTATGTAGAGATGAATCTTGTTTATTTTAACGGAGAGGCATTTACTTTTCCCCAGAAATAAATGCATCGCCGGATAAATATTTAATTTCTTCTTCTGTCCAATGTTTGAAATATTATGTAGAATGGAATCTCGTAAACTTTCAACGGAGAGGTATTTTCTTTTCTCCAGAAATAAATGCATCGCCGCATAAATATTTAAATTCTTCTTGTATCGGATGTCTTTCGTAGTATGTAGAGTGGAATATTTTAATTCAACGGAGAGGCATTTACTTTTCTCCAGAAATAAATGCATCGCCGCATAAATATTTAAATTCTTCTTGTAATGGATGTCTTTCGTAGTATGTAGAGTGGAATCTTTTAATTCAACGGAGAGGCATTTACTTTTCTCCAGAAATAAATGCATCGCCGCATAAATATTTAAATTCTTCTTCTGTCGGATGTCTGTAGTATTATGTAGATATGAATCATGTTTCTTTTAACGGAGAGGCATTTACCTTTCCCCAGAAATAAATGCATCGCCGCATAAATATTTAAATTCTTCTTCTGTAAGATGTCTGTAGTACTATGTAGAGATGAATCTTGTTTATTTTAACGGAGAGGCATTTACTTTTCCCCAGGAATAAATGCATCGCCGCATAAATATTTAATTTCTTCTTGTAATGGATGTCTTTCGCAGTATGTAGAGTGGAATCTTTTAATTCAACGGAGAGGCATTTACTTTTCTCCAGAAATAAATGCATCGCCGCATAAATATTTAAATTCTTCTTCTGTCGGATGTCTGTAGTATTATGTAGATATGAATCATGTTTCTTTTAACGGAGAGGCATTTACCTTTCCCCAGAAATAAATGCATCGCGGCATAAATATTTAATTTCTTCTTGTAATGGATGTCTTTCGTAGTATGTAGAGTGGAATCTTTTAATTCAACGGAGAGGCATTTACTTTTCTCCAGAAATAAATGCATCGCCGCATAAATATTTAAATTCTTCTTCTGTCGGATGTCTGTAGTATTATGTAGATAAGAATCTTGTTTCTTTTAACGAAGAGGCATTTACGTTTCTCCAGAAATAAATGCATCGCCGCATAAATATTTAAATTCTTCTTCTGTAGGCTGTCTGTAGTTTTATGTAGAGATGAATCTTGTTTATTTTAACGGAGAGGCATTTACTTTTCCCCAGAAATAAATGCATCGCCGCATAAATATTTAATTTATTCTTGTATCGGGTGTCTTTCGTAGTATGTAGAGTGGAATCTTTTAATTCAACGGAGAGGCATTTACTTTTCTCCTGAAATAAATGCATCGCCGCATAAATATTTAAAATCTTCTTCTGTAGGATGTCTGTAGTATTATGTAGAGATGAATCTTGTTTATTTTAACGGAGAGGCATTTACTTTTCCCCAGAAATAAATGCATCATCGCATAATTATTTAAATTCTTCTTCTGTCGGATGTCTGTAGTATTATGTAGAGATGAATCTTGTTTATTTTAACGGAGAGGAATTTACTTTTCTCCAGAAATAAATGCATCGCCGCATAAATATTTAATTTCCTCTTGTATCGGATGTCTGTCGTAGTATGTAGAGTGGAATCTTTTAATTCGACGGAGAGGCATTTACTTTTCTCCAGAAATAAATGCATCGCCGCATAAATATTTAAATTCTTCTTGTATCGGATATCTGTCGTAGTATGTAGAGATGAATCTTGTTTATTTTAACGGAGAGGCATTCACTTTTTCCCAGAAATAAATGCATCGCCGCATAAATATTTAATTTCTTCTTGTATCGGATGTCTGTCGTAGTATGTAGAGTGGAATCTTTTAATTCAACGGAGACGCATTTACTTTTCCCCAGAAATAAATGCATCGCCGATTAAATATTTAAATACTTCTTCTGGAGGATATCTGTAGTATTATGTAGAGATGAATCTTGTTTATTTTAACGGAGAGGCATTTACTTTTGCCCAGAAATAAATGCATCGCCGCATAAATATTTAATTTCTTCTTGTAATGGATGTCTTTCGTAGTATGTAGAGTGGAATCTTTTATTTCAACGGAGAGGCATTTACTTTTCCCCAGAAATAAATGCATCGCCGCATAAATATTTAATTTATTCTTGTATCGGATGTCTTTCGTTGTATGTAGAGTGGAATCTTTTAATTCAACGGAGAGGCATTTACTTTTCTCCTGAAATAAATGCATCGCCGCATAAATATTTAAATTCTTCTTCTGTAAGATGTCTGTTGTATTATGTAGAGATGAATCTTGTTTATTTTAACGGAGAGGCATTTACTTTTCCCCAGGAATAAATGCATCGCCGCATAAATGTTTAAATTCTTCTTGTATCGTAGTATGTAGAATGGAAGATTTTAATTCGACGGAGAGACATTTACTTTTCTTCAGAAATAAGTGCATCGCCGCATAAATATTTAAATTCTTCTTCTGTCGGATGTCTGTAGTATCATGTAGATATAAATCATGTTTCTTTTAACGGAGAGGCATTTACTTTTCCCCAGAAATAAATGCATCGCCGCATAAATATTTAATTTCTTCTTGTAATGGATGTCTTTCGTAGTATGTAGAGTGGAATCTTTTAATTCAACGGAGAGTTATTTACATTTAACCAGAAATAAATTCATCGCCGCATAAATATTTAATTTCTTCTTCTGTCCAATGTGTGAAATATTATGTAGAATGGAATCTCGTAAACTTTCAACGGAGAGGTATTTTCTTTTCTCCAGAAATAAATGCATCGCCGCATAAATATTTTAATTCTTCTTCTGTAGGATGTCTGTCGTATTATGTAGAGATGTTCTTGCTTAATTTAACGGAGAGGCATTTACTTTTCCTCACAAATAAATGTATCTCCGCATAAATATTTACCTTCTTCTTGTATCGGATGTCTGTGGTAGTATGTAAATTGGAATCATTTAATTCAACGGAGAGGCATTTACTTTTCTCCAGAAATAAATGCATCGCCGCATAAATATTTAAATTCGTCTTCTGTCGGATGTCTGTATTATTATGTAGATAAGAATCTTGTTTCTTTTAACGGAGAGGCATTTACTTTTCACCAGAAATAAATGCATCGCCGCATAAATATTTAATTTCTTCTTGTAATAGATATCTTTCGTAGTATGTAGAGTGGAATCTTTTAATTCAACGGAGAGGCATTTACATTTAACCAGAAATAAATGCATCGCCGCATAAATATTTAATTTCTTCTTCTGTCCAATGTGTGAAATACTATGTAGAATGGAATCTCGTAAACTTTCAACGGAGAGGTATTTTCTTTTCTCCAGAAATAAATGCATCGCAGCATAAATATTTAAATTCTTCTTCTGTAGGATGTCTGTCGTATAATGTAGAGATGAATCTTGCTTATTTTATCGGAGAGGCATTTACTTTTCCTCAGAAATAAATGTATCGCCGCATAAATATTTACCTTCTTCTTGGATCGGATGTCTGTCGTAGTATGTATAGTGGAATCTTTTAATTCAAGGGAGAGGCATTTTCTTTTCTCCAGAAATAAATGCATCGCCGCATAAATATTTAAATTGGTCTTCTGTCGGATGTCTGTATTATTATGTCGATAAGAATCTTGATTCTTTTAACGGAGAGGCATTTACTTTTCCCCAGAAATAAATGCATCGCCGCATAAATATTTAATTTCTTCTTGTAATGGATGTCTTTCGTAGTATGTAGAGTGGAATCTTTTATTTCAACGGAGAGGCATTTACTTTTAACCAGAAATAAATGCATCGCCGGATAAATATTTAATTTTTTCTTCTGTCCAATGTTTGAAATATTATGTAGAATGGAATCTCGTAAACTTTCAACGGAGAGGTATTTTCTTTTCTCCAGAAATAAATGCATCGCCGCATAAATATTTAAATTATTCTTCTGTAGGATGTCGGTCGTATTATGTAGAGATGAATCTTGCTTATTTTAACGGAGAGGCATTTACTTTTCCTCAGAAATAAATGTATCGCCGCATAAATATTTACCTTCTTCTTGTATCGGATGTCTGTCGTAGTATGTAAATTGGAATCTTTTAATTCAACGAGAGGCATTTACTTTTCTCCAGAAATAAATGCTTCGCCTCATAAATATTTTAATTGTTCTTCTGTAGGATGTCAGTCGTATTATGTAGAGGTGAATCTTGTTTATTTTAACGGAGAGGCATTTACTTTTCCCCAGAAATAAATGCATCGCCGCATAAATATTTACCTTCTTCTTGTATCGTATGTCTGTCGTAGTATGTATAGTGGAATCTTTTAATTCAAGGGAGAGGCATTTACTTTTCTCCAGAAATAAATGCATCTCAGCATAAATATTTAAATTCTTCTTCTGTAGGATGTATGTATTATGTAGAGATGAATCTTGTTTATTTTAACGGAGAGGCATTTACTTTTTCCCAGAAATAAATGCATCGCCGCATAAATATTTTAATTCTTCTTATGTGGGATGTCTTTCGTATTATGTAGAGGTGAATCTTGTTTATTTTAACGGAGAGGCATTTACTTTTCCCCAGAAATAAATGCATCGCCGCATAAATATTTAATATCTTCTCGTATCGGATGTCTTTCGTAGTATGTAGAGTGGAATCTTTTAATTCAACGGAGAGGCATTTACTTTTCTCCAGAAATAAATGCATCGCCGCATAAATATTTAAATTCTTCTTCTGTAGGATGTCTGTAGTATTATATAGATATGAATCTTGTTTCTTTTAACGGAGAGTCATTTACTTTTCCCCAGAAATAAATGCATCGCCGCATAAAAATTTAATTTCTTCTTGTATCGGATGTCTTTCGTAGTATGTAGGGTGGAATATTTTAATTCAACGGAGAGGCATTTACTTTTCTCCAGAAATAAATGCATCGCCGCATAAATATTTAAATTCTTCTTCTGTAGGATGTCTGTAGTATTATGTAGATATGAATCTTGTTTCTTTTAACGGAGAGGCATTTACTTTTGCCCAGAAATAAATGCATCGCCGCATAAATATTTAATTTATTCTTGTATCGGGTGTCTTTCGTAGTATGTAGGGTGGAATATTTTAATTCAACGGAGAGGCATTTACTTTTCTCCAGAAATAAATGCATCGCCGCATAAATATTTAAATTCTTTTTCTGTCGGATGTTTGTAGTATTATGTAGATATGAATCATGTTTCTTTTAACGGAGAGGCATTTACCTTTCCCCAGAAATAAATGCATCGCTGCATAAATATTTAATTTCTTCTTGTAATGGATGTCTTTCGTAGTATGTAGAGTGGAATCTTTAATTCAACGGAGAGGCATTTACTTTTCTCCAGAAATAAATGCATCGCCGCATAAATATTTAAATTCTTCTTCTGTAGGCTGTCTGTAGTTTTATGTAGAGATGAATCTTGTTTATTTTAACGGAGAGGCATTTACTTTTCCCCAGAAATAAATGCATCGCCGCATAAATATTTAATTTCTTCTTGTAATGGATGTCTTTCGTAGTATGTAGAGTGGATTCTTGATTATTTCAACGGAGAGGCATTTACTTTTCTCTAGAAATAAATGCATCGTCGCATAAATATTTAAAATCTTCTTCTGTAGGATGTCTGTAGTATTATGTAGAGATGAATCTTGTTTATTTTAACGGAGAGGAATTTACTTTTCTCCAGAAATAAATGCATCGCCGCATAAATATTTAATTTCCTCTTGTATCGGATATCTGTCGTAGTATGTAGAGTGGAATCTTTTAATTCGACGGAGAGGCATTTACTTTTCTCAAGAAATAAATGCATCACCGCATAAATATATAAATTCTTCTTGTATCGGATATCTGTCGTAGTATGTAGAGATGAATCTTGTTTATTTTAACGGAGAGGCATTCACTTTTTCCCAGAAATAAATGCATCGCCGCATAAATATTTAATTTCTTCTTGTATCGGATGTCTGTCGTAGTATGTAGAGATGAATCTTGTTTATTTCAACGGAGAGGTATTTCCTTTTCTCCAGAAATAAATGCATCGCCACATAAATATTTAATTTCTTCTTGTATCGGATGTCTGTCGTAGTATGTAGAGATGAATCTTGTTTATTTCAACGGAGAGGTATTTCCTTTTCTCCAGAAATAAATGCATCGCCGCATAAATATTTATATTCTTCTTCTGTAGGATGTCTGTGGAATTATGTAGAGATGAATCTTGTTTATTTTAACGGAGAGGCATTTACTTTTTCCCAGAAATAAATGCATCGCCGCATAAATATTTAAATTCTTCTTGTATCGTATGCCTGTCGTAGTATGTATAATGGAATCTTTTAATTCAAGGGAGAGGCATTTACTTTTCTCCAGAAATAAATGCATCGCCACATAAATATTTAAATTAGTCTTCTGTCGGATGTCTGTATTATTATGTAGATAAGAATCTTGATTCTTTTAACGGAGAGGCATTTACTTTTCCCCAGAAATAAATGCATCGCCGCATAAATATTTAATTTCTTCTTGTAAGGGATGTCTTTCGTAGTATGTAGAGTGGAATCTTTTATTTCAACGGAGAGGCATTTACTTTTAACCAGAAATAAGTGCATCGCCGGATAAATATTTAATTTCTTCTTCTGTCCAATGTTTGAAATATTATGTAGAATGGAATCTCGTAAACTTTCAACTGAGAGGTATTTTCTTTTCTCCAGAAATAAATGCATAGCCACATAAATATTTAAATTCTTCTTCTGTAAGATGTCAGTCGTATTATGTAGAGGTGAATCTTGTTTATTTTAACGGAGAGGCATTTACTTTTCCCCAGAAATAAATGCATCGCCGCATAAATATTTAATTTCTTCTTGTAATGGATGTCTTTCCTAGTATGTAGAGTGGAATCTTTTAATTCAACGGAGAGGCATTTACTTTTCTCCAGAAATAAATGCATCGCCGCATAAATATTTAAATTCGTCTTCTGTCGGATGTCTGTAATATTATGTAGATAAGAATCTTGTTTCTTTTAACGGAGAGGCATTTACTTTTTCCCAGAAATAAATGCATCGCCGCATAAATATTTTAATTCTTCTTATGTGGGATGTATTTCGTATTATGTAGAGGTGAATCTTGTTTATTTTAACGGAGAGGCATTTACTTTTCCCCAGAAATAAATGCATCGCCGCATAAATATTTAATATCTTCTCGTATCGGATGTCTTTCGTAGTATGTAGAGTGGAATCTTTTAATTCAACGGAGAGGCATTTACTTTTCTCCAGAAATAAATGCATCGCCGCATAAATATTTAAATTCTTCTTCTGTAGGATGTCTGTAGTATTATATAGATATGAATCTTGTTTCTTTTAACGGAGAGTCATTTACTTTTCCCCAGAAATAAATGCATAGCCGCATAAAAATTTAATTTCTTCTTGTATCGGATGTCTTTCGTAGTATGTAGGGTGGAATATTTTAATTCAACGGAGAGGCATTTACTTTTCTCCAGAAATAAATGCATCGCCGCATAAATATTTAAATTCTTCTTCTGTAGGATGTCTGTAGTATTATGTAGATATGAATCTTGTTTCTTTTAACGGAGAGGCATTTACTTTTGCCCAGAAATAAATGCATCGCCGCATAAATATTTAATTTATTCTTGTATCGGGTGTCTTTCGTAGTATGTAGGGTGGAATATTTTAATTCAACGGAGAGGCATTTACTTTTCTCCAGAAATAAATGCATCGCCGCATAAATATTTAAAATCTTTTTCTGTCGGATGTTTGTAGTATTATGTAGATATGAATCATGTTTCTTTTAACGGAGAGGCATTTACCTTTCCCCAGAAATAAATGCATCGCTGCATAAATATTTAATTTCTTCTTGTAATGGATGTCTTTCGTAGTATGTAGAGTGGAATCTTTAATTCAACGGAGAGGCATTTACTTTTCTCCAGAAATAAATGCATCGCCGCATAAATATTTAAATTCTTCTTCTGTAGGCTGTCTGTAGTTTTATGTAGAGATGAATCTTGTTTATTTTAACGGAGAGGCATTTACTTTTCCCCAGAAATAAATGCATCGCCGCATAAATATTTAATTTCTTCTTGTAATGGATGTCTTTCGTAGTATGTAGAGTGGATTCTTGATTATTTCAACGGAGAGGCATTTACTTTTCTCTAGAAATAAATGCATCGTCGCATAAATATTTAAAATCTTCTTCTGTAGGATGTCTGTAGTATTATGTAGAGATGAATCTTGTTTATTTTAACGGAGAGGCATTTACTTTTCCCCAGAAATAAATGCATCGCCGCATAATTATTTAAATTCTTCTTCTGTCGGATGTCTGTAGTATTATGTAGAGATGAATCTTGTTTATTTTAACGGAGAGGAATTTACTTTTCTCCAGAAATAAATGCATCGCCGCATAAATATTTAATTTCCTCTTGTATCGGATGTCTGTCGTAGTATGTAGAGTGGAATCTTTTAATTCGACGGAGAGGTATTTACTTTTCTCAAGAAATAAATGCATCGCCGCATAAATATATAAATTCTTCTTGTATCGGATATCTGTCGTAGTATGTAGAGATGAATCTTGTTTATTTTAACGGAGAGGCATTCACTTTTTCCCAGAAATAAATGCATCGCCGCATAAATATTTAATTTCTTCTTGTATCGGATGTCTGTCGTAGTATGTAGAGATGAATCTTGTTTATTTCAACGGAGAGGTATTTCCTTTTCTCCAGAAATAAATGCATCGCCGCATAAATATTTATATTCTTCTTCTGTAGGATGTCTGTGGTATTATGTAGAGATGAATCTTGTTTATTTTAACGGAGAGGCATTTACTTTTTCCCAGAAATAAATGCATCGCCGCATAAATATTTAAATTCTTCTTGTATCGTATGCCTGTCGTAGTATGTATAATGGAATCTTTTAATTCAAGGGAGAGGCATTTACTTTTCTCCAGAAATAAATGCATCGCCACATAAATATTTAAATTAGTCTTCTGTCGGATGTCTGTATTATTATGTAGATAAGAATCTTGATTCTTTTAACGGAGAGGCATTTACTTTTCCCCAGAAATAAATGCATCGCCGCATAAATATTTAATTTCTTCTTGTAATGGATGTCTTTCGTAGTATGTAGAGTGGAATCTTTTATTTCAACGGAGAGGCATTTACTTTTAACCAGAAATAAGTGCATCGCCGGATAAATATTTAATATCTTCTTCTGTCCAATGTTTGAAATATTATGTAGAATGGAATCTCGTAAACTTTCAACTGAGAGGTATTTTCTTTTCTCCAGAAATAAATGCATAGCCACATAAATATTTAAATTCTTCTTCTGTAGGATGTCTGTCGTATTATGTAGAGATGAATCTTGCTTAATTTAACGGAGAGGCATTTACTTTTCCTCAGAAATAAATGTATCGCCGCATAAATATTTACCTTCTTCTTGTATCGGATGTCTGTCGTAGTATGTAAATTGGAATCTTTTAATTCAACGGAGAGGCATTTACTTTTCTCCAGAAATAAATGCTTCGCCTCATAAATATTTTAATTGTCCTTCTGTAGGATGTCAGTCGTATTATGTAGAGGTGAATCTTGTTTATTTTAACGGAGAGGCATTTACTTTTCCCCAGAAATAAATGCATCGCCGCATAAATATTTAATTTCTTCTTGTAATGGATGTCTTTCCTAGTATGTAGAGTGGAATCTTTTAATTCAACGGAGAGGCATTTACTTTTCTCCAGAAATAAATGCATCGCCGCATAAATATTTAAATTCGTCTTCTGTCGGATGTCTGTAATATTATGTAGATAAGAATCTTGTTTCTTTTAACGGAGAGGCATTTACTTTTAACCAGAAATAAATGCATCGCCGCATAAATATTTAATTTCTTCTTCTGTCCAATGTGTGAAATATTATGTAGAATGGAATCTCGTAAACTTTCTTCGGAGAGGTATTTTCTTTTCTCCAGAAATAAATGCATCGCCGCATAAATATTTAATTCTTCTTCTGTAGGATGTCTGTCGTATTATGTAGAGATGAATCTTGCTTATTTTAACGGAGAGGCATTTACTTTTCCCCAGAAATAAATGCATCGCCGCATAAATATTTAATTTCTTCTTGTATCGGATGTCTTTCGTAGTATGTAGAGTGGAATCTTTTAATTCAACGGAGAGCATTTACTTTTCTCCTGAAATAAATGCATCGCCGCATAAATATTTAAATTCTTCTTCTGTAAGATGTCTGTAGTATTATGTAGAGATGAATCTTGTTTATTTTAACGGAGAGGCATTTACTTTTCCACAGGAATAAATGCATCGCCGCATAAATATTTAATTTATTTTTGTAATGGATGTCTTTCGTAGTATGTAGAGTGGAATCTTTTATTTCAACGGAGAGGCATTTACTTTTAACCAGAAATAAATGCATCGCCGGATAAAAATTTAATTTCTTCTTCTGTCCAATGTTTGAAATATTATGTAGAATGGAATCTTGCTTATTTTAACGGAGAGGCATTTACTTTTCCTCAGAAATAAATGTATCGCCGCATAAATATTTACCTTCTTCTTCTGTAGGATGTCTGTCGTATTATGTAGAGATGAATCTTGCTTATTTTAACGGAGAGGCATTTACTTTTCCCCAGAAATAAATGCATCGCCGCATAAATATTTAATTTCTTCTTGTATCGGATGTCTTTCGTAGTATGTAGAGTGGAATCTTTTAATTCAACGGAGAGGTATTTTCTTTTCTCAAGAAATAAATGCTTCGCCGCATAAATATTTAAATTATTCTTCTGTAGGATGTCTGTCGTATTATGTAGAGATGAATCTTGCTTATTTTAACGGAGAGGCATTTACTTTTCCTCAGAAATAAATGTATCGCCGCATAAATATTTACCTTCTTCTTGTATCGGATGTCTGTCGTATTATGTAAATTGGAATCTTTTAATTCAACGGAGAGGCATTTACTTTTCTCCTGAAATAAATGCATCGCCGGATAAATATTTAATTTCTTCTTCTGTCCAATGTTTGATATATTATGTAGAATGGAATCTCGTAAACTTTCAACGGAGAGGTATTTTCTTTTCTCCAGAAATAAATGCATCGCCGCATAAATATTTAAATTCTTCTTGTATCGGATGTCTTTCGTAGTATGTAGAGTGGAATATTTTATTTCAACGGAGAGGCATTTACTTTTCTCCAGAAATAAATGCATCGCCGCATAAATATTTAAATTCTTCTTGTAATGGATGTCTTTCGTAGTATGTAGAGTGGAATCTTTTAATTCAACGGAGAGGCATTTACTTTTCTCCAGAAATAAATGCATCGCCGCATAAATATTTAAATTCTTCTTCTGTCGGATGTCTGTAGTATTATGTAGATATGAATCATGTTTTTTTTAACGGAGAGGCATTTACCTTTCCCCAGAAATAAATGCATCGCCGCATAAATATTTAAATTCTTCTTCTGTAAGATGTCTGTAGTACTATGTAGAGATGAATCTTGTTTATTTTAACGGAGAGGCATTTACTTTTCCCCAGGAATAAATGCATCGCCGCATAAATATTTAATTTCTTCTTGTAATGGATGTCTTTCGCAGTATGTAGAGTGGAATCTTTTAATTCAACGGAGAGGCATTTACTTTTCTCCAGAAATAAATGCATCGCCGCATAAATATTTAAATTCTTCTTCTGTCGGATGTCTGTAGTATTATGTAGATATGAATCATGTTTCTTTTAACGGAGAGGCATTTACCTTTCCCCAGAAATAAATGCATCGCGGCATAAATATTTAATTTCTTCTTGTAATGGATGTCTTTCGTAGTATGTAGAGTGGAATCTTTTAATTCAACGGAGAGGCATTTACTTTTCTCCAGAAATAAATGCATCGCCGCATAAATATTTAAATTCTTCTTCTGTCGGATGTCTGTAGTATTATGTAGATAAGAATCTTGTTTCTTTTAACGAAGAGGCATTTACGTTTCTCCAGAAATAAATGCATCGCCGCATAAATATTTAAATTCTTCTTCTGTAGGCTGTCTGTAGTTTTATGTAGAGATGAATCTTGTTTATTTTAACGGAGAGGCATTTACTTTTCCCCAGAAATAAATGCATCGCCGCATAAATATTTAATTTATTCTTGTATCGGGTGTCTTTCGTAGTATGTAGATTGGAATCTTTTAATTCAACGGAGAGGCATTTACTTTTCTCCTGAAATAAATGCATCGCCGCATAAATATTTAAAATCTTCTTCTGTAGGATGTCTGTAGTATTATGTAGAGATGAATCTTGTTTATTTTAACGGAGAGGCATTTACTTTTCCCCAGAAATAAATGCATCATCGCATAATTATTTAAATTCTTCTTCTGTCGGATGTCTGTAGTATTATGTAGAGATGAATCTTGTTTATTTTAACGGAGAGGAATTTACTTTTCTCCAGAAATAAATGCATCGCCGCATAAATATTTAATTTCCTCTTGTATCGGATGTCTGTCGTAGTATGTAGAGTGGAATCTTTTAATTCGACGGAGAGGCATTTACTTTTCTCCAGAAATAAATGCATCGCCGCATAAATATTTAAATTCTTCTTGTATCGGATATCTGTCGTAGTATGTAGAGATGAATCTTGTTTATTTTAACGGAGAGGCATTCACTTTTTCCCAGAAATAAATGCATCGCCGCATAAATATTTAATTTCTTCTTGTATCGGATGTCTGTCGTAGTATGTAGAGTGGAATCTTTTAATTCAACGGAGACGCATTTACTTTTCCCCAGAAATAAATGCATCGCCGATTAAATATTTAAATACTTCTTCTGGAGGATATCTGTAGTATTATGTAGAGATGAATCTTGTTTATTTTAACGGAGAGGCATTTACTTTTTTCCAGAAATAAATGCATCGCCGCATAAATATTTAATTTCCTCTTGTATCGGATCTCTGTCGTAGTATGTAGAGTGGAATCTTTTAATTCAACGGCGAGGCATTTACTTTTCTCCAGAAATAAATGCATCGCCGCATAAATATTTAAATTTTTCTTCTGTAGGATGTCTGTAGTATTATGTAGATATGAATCTTGTTTCTTTTAACGGAGAGGCAGTTACTTTTGCCCAGAAATAAATGCATCGCCGCATAAATATTTAATTTCTTCTTGTAATGGATGTCTGTCGTAGTATGTAGAGTGGAATCTTTTAATTCAACGGAGACGCATTTACTTTTCCCCAGAAATAAATGCATCGCCGATTAAATATTTAAATACTTCTTCTGGAGGATATCTGTAGTATTATGTAGAGATGAATCTTGTTTATTTTAACGGAGAGGCATTTACTTTTCCCCAGGAATAAATGCATCGCCGCATAAATGTTTAAATTCTTCTTCTGTAAGATGTCTGTAGTATTATGTAGAGATGAATCTTGTTTATTTTAACGGAGAGGCATTTACTTTTCCCCAGGAATAAATGCATCGCCGCATAAATGTTTAAATTCTTCTTGTATCGTAGTATGTAGAATGGAAGATTTTAATTCGACGGAGAGACATTTACTTTTCTTCAGAAATAAATGCATAGCCGCATAAATATTTAAATTCTTCTTCTGTCGGATGTCTGTAGTATCATGTAGATATAAATCATGTTTCTTTTAACGGAGAGGCATTTACCTTTCCCCAGAAATAAATGCATCGCCGCATAAATATTTAAATTCTTCTTCTGTAAGATGTCTGTAGTACTATGTAGAGATGAATCTTGTTTATTTTAACGGAGAGGCATTTACTTTCCCCCAGGAATAAATGCATCGCCGCATAAATATTTAATTTCTTCTTGTAATGGATGTCTTTCGCAGTATGTAGAGTGGAATCTTTTAATTCAACGGAGAGGCATTTACTTTTCTCCAGAAATAAATGCATCGCCGCATAAATATTTAAATTCTTCTTCTGTCGGATGTCTGTAGTATTATGTAGATATGAATCATGTTTCTTTTAACGGGAGGCATTTACCTTTCCCCAGAAATAAATGCATCGCTGCATAAATATTTAATTTCTTCTTGTAATGGATGTCTTTCGTAGTATGTAGAGTGGAATCTTTTAATTCAACGGAGAGGCATTTACTTTTCTCCAGAAATAAATGCATCGCCGCATAAATATTTAAATTCTTCTTCTGTCGGATGTCTGTAGTATTATGTAGATAAGAATCTTGTTTCTTTTAACGAAGAGGCATTTACTTTTCTCCAGAAATAAATGCATCGCCGCATAAATATTTAAATTCTTCTTCTGTAGGCTGTCTGTAGTTTTATGTAGAGATGAATCTTGTTTATTTTAACGGAGAGGCATTTACTTTTCCCCAGAAATAAATGCATCGCCGCATAAATATTTAATTTCTTCTTGTAATGGATGTCTTTCGTAGTATGTATAGTGGATTCTTGATTATTTCAACGGAGAGGCATTTACTTTTCTCTAGAAATAAATGCATCGCCGCATAAATATTTAAAATCTTCTTCTGTAGGATGTCTGTAGTATTATGTAGAGATGAATCTTGTTTATTTTAACGGAGAGGCATTTACTTTTCCCCAGAAATAAATGCATCGCCGCATAATTATTTAAATTCTTCTTCTGTCGGATGTCTGTAGTATTATGTAGAGATGAATCTTGTTTATTTTAACGGAAAGGAATTTACTTTTTCCCAGAAATAAATGCATTGCCGCATAAATATTTAAATTCTTCTTGTATCGTATGTCTGTCGTAGTATGTATAATGGAATCTTTTAATTCAATGGAGAGGCATTTACTTTTCTCCAGAAATAAATGCATCGCCGTATAAATATTTAAATTAGTCTTCTGTCGGATGTCTGTATTATTATGTAGATAAGAATCTTGATTCTTTTAACGGAGAGGCATTTACTTTTCCCCAGAAATAAATGCATCGCCGTATAAATATTTAATTTCTTCTTGTAATGGATGTCTTTCGTAGTATGTAGAGTGGAATCTTTTATTTCAACGGAGAGGTATTTACTTTTAACCAGAAGTAAATGCATCGCCGGATAAATATTTAATTTATTCTTCTGTCCAATGTTTGAAATATTATGTAGAATGGAATCTCGTAAACTTTCAACGGAGAGGTATTTTCTTTTCTCCAGAAATAAATGCATCGCCGCATAAATATTTAAACTCTTCTTCTGTAGGATGTCTGTCGTATTATGTAGAGATGAATCTTGTTTATTTTAACGGAGAGGCATTTACTTTTCCCCAGAAATAAATGCATCGCCGCATAAATATTTACCTTCTTCTTGTATCGGATGTCTGTCGTAGTATGTAAATTGGAATCTTTTAATTCAACGGAGAGGCATTTACTTTTCTCCAGAAATAAATGCTTCGCCTCATAAATATATTAATTGTTCTTCTGTAGGATGTCAGTCGTATTATGTAGAGGTCAATCTTGTTTATTTTAACGGAGAGGCATTTAATTTTCCCCAGAAATAAATGCATCGCCGCATAAATATTTACCTTCTTCTTGTATCGTATGTCTGTCGTAGTATGTATAATGGAATCTTTTAATTCAAGGGAGAGGCATTTACTTTTCTCCAGAAATAAATGCATCGCCGCATAAATATTTAAATTCTTCTTCTGTAGGATGTATGTATTATGTAGAGATGAATCTTGTTTATTTTAACGGAGAAGCATTTACTTTTTCCCAGAAATAAATGCATCGCCGCATAAATATTTTAATTCTTCTTATGTGGGATGTCTGTCGTATTATGTAGAGGTGAATCTTGTTTATTTTAACGGAGAGGCATTTACTTTTCCCCAGAAATAAATGCATCGCCGCATAAATATTTACCTTCTTCTTGTATCGGATGTCTTTCGTAGTATGTAGAGTGGAATCATTTAATTCAACGGAGAGGCATTTACTTTTCTCCAGAAATAAATGCATCGCCGCATAAATATATAAATTCTTCTTCTGTAGGATATCTGTATTATTATGTAGAGATGAATCTTGTTTATTTTAACGGAGAGGCATTTACTTTTCCCCAGAAATAAATGCATCGCCGGATAAATATTTAATTTCTTCTTCTGTCCAATGTTTGAAATATTATGTAGAATGGAATCTCGTAAACTTTCAACGGAGAGGTATTTTCTTTTCTCCAGAAATAAATGCATCGCCGCATAAATATTTAAATTCTTCTTGTATCGGATGTCTTTCGTAGTATGTAGAGTGGAATATTTTAATTCAACGGAGAGGCATTTACTTTTCTCCAGAAATAAATGCATCGCCGCATAAATATTTAAATTCTTCTTGTAATGGATGTCTTTCGTAGTATGTAGAGTGGAATCTTTTAATTCAACGGAGAGGCATTTACTTTTCTCCAGAAATAAATGCATCGCCGCATAAATATTTAAATTCTTCTTCTGTCGGATGTCTGTAGTATTATGTAGATATGAATCATGTTTCTTTTAACGGAGAGGCATTTACCTTTCCCCAGAAATAAATGCATCGCCGCATAAATATTTAAATTCTTCTTCTGTAAGATGTCTGTAGTACTATGTAGAGATGAATCTTGTTTATTTTAACGGAGAGGCATTTACTTTTCCCCAGGAATAAATGCATCGCCGCATAAATATTTAATTTCTTCTTGTAATGGATGTCTTTCGCAGTATGTAGAGTGGAATCTTTTAATTCAACGGAGAGGCATTTACTTTTCTCCAGAAATAAATGCATCGCCGCATAAATATTTAAATTCTTCTTCTGTCGGATGTCTGTAGTATTATGTAGATATGAATCATGTTTCTTTTAACGGAGAGGCATTTACCTTTCCCCAGAAATAAATGCATCGCGGCATAAATATTTAATTTCTTCTTGTAATGGATGTCTTTCGTAGTATGTAGAGTGGAATCTTTTAATTCAACGGAGAGGCATTTACTTTTCTCCAGAAATAAATGCATCGCCGCATAAATATTTAAATTCTTCTTCTGTCGGATGTCTGTAGTATTATGTAGATAAGAATCTTGTTTCTTTTAACGAAGAGGCATTTACGTTTCTCCAGAAATAAATGCATCGCCGCATAAATATTTAAATTCTTCTTCTGTAGGCTGTCTGTAGTTTTATGTAGAGATGAATCTTGTTTATTTTAACGGAGAGGCATTTACTTTTTCCCAGAAATAAATGCATCGCCGCATAAATATTTAAATTCTTCTTGTATCGTATGCCTGTCGTAGTATGTATAATGGAATCTTTTAATTCAAGGGAGAGGCATTTACTTTTCTCCAGAAATAAATGCATCGCCACATAAATATTTAAATTAGTCTTCTGTCGGATGTCTGTATTATTATGTAGATAAGAATCTTGATTCTTTTAACGGAGAGGCATTTACTTTTCCCCAGAAATAAATGCATCGCCGCATAAATATTTAATTTCTTCTTGTAAGGGATGTCTTTCGTAGTATGTAGAGTGGAATCTTTTAATTCAACGGAGAGGCATTTACTTTTCTCCTGAAATAAATGCATCGCCGCATAAATATTTAAAATCTTCTTCTGTAGGATGTCTGTAGTATTATGTAGAGATGAATCTTGTTTATTTTAACGGAGAGGCATTTACTTTTCCCCAGAAATAAATGCATCATCGCATAATTATTTAAATTCTTCTTCTGTCGGATGTCTGTAGTATTATGTAGAGATGAATCTTGTTTATTTTAACGGAGAGGAATTTACTTTTCTCCAGAAATAAATGCATCGCCGCATAAATATTTAATTTCCTCTTGTATCGGATGTCTGTCGTAGTATGTAGAGTGGAATCTTTTAATTCGACGGAGAGGCATTTACTTTTCTCCAGAAATAAATGCATCGCCGCATAAATATTTAAATTCTTCTTGTATCGGATATCTGTCGTAGTATGTAGAGATGAATCTTGTTTATTTTAACGGAGAGGCATTCACTTTTTCCCAGAAATAAATGCATCGCCGCATAAATATTTAATTTCTTCTTGTATCGGATGTCTGTCGTAGTATGTAGAGTGGAATCTTTTAATTCAACGGAGACGCATTTACTTTTCCCCAGAAATAAATGCATCGCCGATTAAATATTTAAATACTTCTTCTGGAGGATATCTGTAGTATTATGTAGAGATGAATCTTGTTTATTTTAACGGAGAGGCATTTACTTTTGCCCAGAAATAAATGCATCGCCGCATAAATATTTAATTTCTTCTTGTAATGGATGTCTTTCGTAGTATGTAGAGTGGAATCTTTTATTTCAACGGAGAGGCATTTACTTTTCCCCAGAAATAAATGCATCGCCGCATAAATATTTAATTTATTCTTGTATCGGATGTCTTTCGTTGTATGTAGAGTGGAATCTTTTAATTCAACGGAGAGGCATTTACTTTTCTCCTGAAATAAATGCATCGCCGCATAAATATTTAAATTCTTCTTCTGTAAGATGTCTGTTGTATTATGTAGAGATGAATCTTGTTTATTTTAACGGAGAGGCATTTACTTTTCCCCAGGAATAAATGCATCGCCGCATAAATGTTTAAATTCTTCTTGTATCGTAGTATGTAGAATGGAAGATTTTAATTCGACGGAGAGACATTTACTTTTCTTCAGAAATAAGTGCATCGCCGCATAAATATTTAAATTCTTCTTCTGTCGGATGTCTGTAGTATCATGTAGATATAAATCATGTTTCTTTTAACGGAGAGGCATTTACTTTTCCCCAGAAATAAATGCATCGCCGCATAAATATTTAATTTCTTCTTGTAATGGATGTCTTTCGTAGTATGTAGAGTGGAATCTTTTAATTCAACGGAGAGTTATTTACATTTAACCAGAAATAAATTCATCGCCGCATAAATATTTAATTTCTTCTTCTGTCCAATGTGTGAAATATTATGTAGAATGGAATCTCGTAAACTTTCAACGGAGAGGTATTTTCTTTTCTCCAGAAATAAATGCATCGCCGCATAAATATTTTAATTCTTCTTCTGTAGGATGTCTGTCGTATTATGTAGAGATGTTCTTGCTTAATTTAACGGAGAGGCATTTACTTTTCCTCACAAATAAATGTATCTCCGCATAAATATTTACCTTCTTCTTGTATCGGATGTCTGTGGTAGTATGTAAATTGGAATCATTTAATTCAACGGAGAGGCATTTACTTTTCTCCAGAAATAAATGCATCGCCGCATAAATATTTAAATTCGTCTTCTGTCGGATGTCTGTATTATTATGTAGATAAGAATCTTGTTTCTTTTAACGGAGAGGCATTTACTTTTCACCAGAAATAAATGCATCGCCGCATAAATATTTAATTTCTTCTTGTAATAGATATCTTTCGTAGTATGTAGAGTGGAATCTTTTAATTCAACGGAGAGGCATTTACATTTAACCAGAAATAAATGCATCGCCGCATAAATATTTAATTTCTTCTTCTGTCCAATGTGTGAAATACTATGTAGAATGGAATCTCGTAAACTTTCAACGGAGAGGTATTTTCTTTTCTCCAGAAATAAATGCATCGCAGCATAAATATTTAAATTCTTCTTCTGTAGGATGTCTGTCGTATAATGTAGAGATGAATCTTGCTTATTTTATCGGAGAGGCATTTACTTTTCCTCAGAAATAAATGTATCGCCGCATAAATATTTACCTTCTTCTTGGATCGGATGTCTGTCGTAGTATGTATAGTGGAATCTTTTAATTCAAGGGAGAGGCATTTTCTTTTCTCCAGAAATAAATGCATCGCCGCATAAATATTTAAATTGGTCTTCTGTCGGATGTCTGTATTATTATGTCGATAAGAATCTTGATTCTTTTAACGGAGAGGCATTTACTTTTCCCCAGAAATAAATGCATCGCCGCATAAATATTTAATTTCTTCTTGTAATGGATGTCTTTCGTAGTATGTAGAGTGGAATCTTTTATTTCAACGGAGAGGCATTTACTTTTAACCAGAAATAAATGCATCGCCGGATAAATATTTAATTTTTTCTTCTGTCCAATGTTTGAAATATTATGTAGAATGGAATCTCGTAAACTTTCAACGGAGAGGTATTTTCTTTTCTCCAGAAATAAATGCATCGCCGCATAAATATTTAAATTATTCTTCTGTAGGATGTCGGTCGTATTATGTAGAGATGAATCTTGCTTATTTTAACGGAGAGGCATTTACTTTTCCTCAGAAATAAATGTATCGCCGCATAAATATTTACCTTCTTCTTGTATCGGATGTCTGTCGTAGTATGTAAATTGGAATCTTTTAATTCAACGAGAGGCATTTACTTTTCTCCAGAAATAAATGCTTCGCCTCATAAATATTTTAATTGTTCTTCTGTAGGATGTCAGTCGTATTATGTAGAGGTGAATCTTGTTTATTTTAACGGAGAGGCATTTACTTTTCCCCAGAAATAAATGCATCGCCGCATAAATATTTACCTTCTTCTTGTATCGTATGTCTGTCGTAGTATGTATAGTGGAATCTTTTAATTCAAGGGAGAGGCATTTACTTTTCTCCAGAAATAAATGCATCTCAGCATAAATATTTAAATTCTTCTTCTGTAGGATGTATGTATTATGTAGAGATGAATCTTGTTTATTTTAACGGAGAGGCATTTACTTTTTCCCAGAAATAAATGCATCGCCGCATAAATATTTTAATTCTTCTTATGTGGGATGTCTTTCGTATTATGTAGAGGTGAATCTTGTTTATTTTAACGGAGAGGCATTTACTTTTCCCCAGAAATAAATGCATCGCCGCATAAATATTTAATATCTTCTCGTATCGGATGTCTTTCGTAGTATGTAGAGTGGAATCTTTTAATTCAACGGAGAGGCATTTACTTTTCTCCAGAAATAAATGCATCGCCGCATAAATATTTAAATTCTTCTTCTGTAGGATGTCTGTAGTATTATATAGATATGAATCTTGTTTCTTTTAACGGAGAGTCATTTACTTTTCCCCAGAAATAAATGCATCGCCGCATAAAAATTTAATTTCTTCTTGTATCGGATGTCTTTCGTAGTATGTAGGGTGGAATATTTTAATTCAACGGAGAGGCATTTACTTTTCTCCAGAAATAAATGCATCGCCGCATAAATATTTAAATTCTTCTTCTGTAGGATGTCTGTAGTATTATGTAGATATGAATCTTGTTTCTTTTAACGGAGAGGCATTTACTTTTGCCCAGAAATAAATGCATCGCCGCATAAATATTTAATTTATTCTTGTATCGGGTGTCTTTCGTAGTATGTAGGGTGGAATATTTTAATTCAACGGAGAGGCATTTACTTTTCTCCAGAAATAAATGCATCGCCGCATAAATATTTAAATTCTTTTTCTGTCGGATGTTTGTAGTATTATGTAGATATGAATCATGTTTCTTTTAACGGAGAGGCATTTACCTTTCCCCAGAAATAAATGCATCGCTGCATAAATATTTAATTTCTTCTTGTAATGGATGTCTTTCGTAGTATGTAGAGTGGAATCTTTAATTCAACGGAGAGGCATTTACTTTTCTCCAGAAATAAATGCATCGCCGCATAAATATTTAAATTCTTCTTCTGTAGGCTGTCTGTAGTTTTATGTAGAGATGAATCTTGTTTATTTTAACGGAGAGGCATTTACTTTTCCCCAGAAATAAATGCATCGCCGCATAAATATTTAATTTCTTCTTGTAATGGATGTCTTTCGTAGTATGTAGAGTGGATTCTTGATTATTTCAACGGAGAGGCATTTACTTTTCTCTAGAAATAAATGCATCGTCGCATAAATATTTAAAATCTTCTTCTGTAGGATGTCTGTAGTATTATGTAGAGATGAATCTTGTTTATTTTAACGGAGAGGAATTTACTTTTCTCCAGAAATAAATGCATCGCCGCATAAATATTTAATTTCCTCTTGTATCGGATATCTGTCGTAGTATGTAGAGTGGAATCTTTTAATTCGACGGAGAGGCATTTACTTTTCTCAAGAAATAAATGCATCACCGCATAAATATATAAATTCTTCTTGTATCGGATATCTGTCGTAGTATGTAGAGATGAATCTTGTTTATTTTAACGGAGAGGCATTCACTTTTTCCCAGAAATAAATGCATCGCCGCATAAATATTTAATTTCTTCTTGTATCGGATGTCTGTCGTAGTATGTAGAGATGAATCTTGTTTATTTCAACGGAGAGGTATTTCCTTTTCTCCAGAAATAAATGCATCGCCACATAAATATTTAATTTCTTCTTGTATCGGATGTCTGTCGTAGTATGTAGAGATGAATCTTGTTTATTTCAACGGAGAGGTATTTCCTTTTCTCCAGAAATAAATGCATCGCCGCATAAATATTTATATTCTTCTTCTGTAGGATGTCTGTGGAATTATGTAGAGATGAATCTTGTTTATTTTAACGGAGAGGCATTTACTTTTTCCCAGAAATAAATGCATCGCCGCATAAATATTTAAATTCTTCTTGTATCGTATGCCTGTCGTAGTATGTATAATGGAATCTTTTAATTCAAGGGAGAGGCATTTACTTTTCTCCAGAAATAAATGCATCGCCACATAAATATTTAAATTAGTCTTCTGTCGGATGTCTGTATTATTATGTAGATAAGAATCTTGATTCTTTTAACGGAGAGGCATTTACTTTTCCCCAGAAATAAATGCATCGCCGCATAAATATTTAATTTCTTCTTGTAAGGGATGTCTTTCGTAGTATGTAGAGTGGAATCTTTTATTTCAACGGAGAGGCATTTACTTTTAACCAGAAATAAGTGCATCGCCGGATAAATATTTAATTTCTTCTTCTGTCCAATGTTTGAAATATTATGTAGAATGGAATCTCGTAAACTTTCAACTGAGAGGTATTTTCTTTTCTCCAGAAATAAATGCATAGCCACATAAATATTTAAATTCTTCTTCTGTAAGATGTCAGTCGTATTATGTAGAGGTGAATCTTGTTTATTTTAACGGAGAGGCATTTACTTTTCCCCAGAAATAAATGCATCGCCGCATAAATATTTAATTTCTTCTTGTAATGGATGTCTTTCCTAGTATGTAGAGTGGAATCTTTTAATTCAACGGAGAGGCATTTACTTTTCTCCAGAAATAAATGCATCGCCGCATAAATATTTAAATTCGTCTTCTGTCGGATGTCTGTAATATTATGTAGATAAGAATCTTGTTTCTTTTAACGGAGAGGCATTTACTTTTTCCCAGAAATAAATGCATCGCCGCATAAATATTTTAATTCTTCTTATGTGGGATGTATTTCGTATTATGTAGAGGTGAATCTTGTTTATTTTAACGGAGAGGCATTTACTTTTCCCCAGAAATAAATGCATCGCCGCATAAATATTTAATATCTTCTCGTATCGGATGTCTTTCGTAGTATGTAGAGTGGAATCTTTTAATTCAACGGAGAGGCATTTACTTTTCTCCAGAAATAAATGCATCGCCGCATAAATATTTAAATTCTTCTTCTGTAGGATGTCTGTAGTATTATATAGATATGAATCTTGTTTCTTTTAACGGAGAGTCATTTACTTTTCCCCAGAAATAAATGCATAGCCGCATAAAAATTTAATTTCTTCTTGTATCGGATGTCTTTCGTAGTATGTAGGGTGGAATATTTTAATTCAACGGAGAGGCATTTACTTTTCTCCAGAAATAAATGCATCGCCGCATAAATATTTAAATTCTTCTTCTGTAGGATGTCTGTAGTATTATGTAGATATGAATCTTGTTTCTTTTAACGGAGAGGCATTTACTTTTGCCCAGAAATAAATGCATCGCCGCATAAATATTTAATTTATTCTTGTATCGGGTGTCTTTCGTAGTATGTAGGGTGGAATATTTTAATTCAACGGAGAGGCATTTACTTTTCTCCAGAAATAAATGCATCGCCGCATAAATATTTAAAATCTTTTTCTGTCGGATGTTTGTAGTATTATGTAGATATGAATCATGTTTCTTTTAACGGAGAGGCATTTACCTTTCCCCAGAAATAAATGCATCGCTGCATAAATATTTAATTTCTTCTTGTAATGGATGTCTTTCGTAGTATGTAGAGTGGAATCTTTAATTCAACGGAGAGGCATTTACTTTTCTCCAGAAATAAATGCATCGCCGCATAAATATTTAAATTCTTCTTCTGTAGGCTGTCTGTAGTTTTATGTAGAGATGAATCTTGTTTATTTTAACGGAGAGGCATTTACTTTTCCCCAGAAATAAATGCATCGCCGCATAAATATTTAATTTCTTCTTGTAATGGATGTCTTTCGTAGTATGTAGAGTGGATTCTTGATTATTTCAACGGAGAGGCATTTACTTTTCTCTAGAAATAAATGCATCGTCGCATAAATATTTAAAATCTTCTTCTGTAGGATGTCTGTAGTATTATGTAGAGATGAATCTTGTTTATTTTAACGGAGAGGCATTTACTTTTCCCCAGAAATAAATGCATCGCCGCATAATTATTTAAATTCTTCTTCTGTCGGATGTCTGTAGTATTATGTAGAGATGAATCTTGTTTATTTTAACGGAGAGGAATTTACTTTTCTCCAGAAATAAATGCATCGCCGCATAAATATTTAATTTCCTCTTGTATCGGATGTCTGTCGTAGTATGTAGAGTGGAATCTTTTAATTCGACGGAGAGGTATTTACTTTTCTCAAGAAATAAATGCATCGCCGCATAAATATATAAATTCTTCTTGTATCGGATATCTGTCGTAGTATGTAGAGATGAATCTTGTTTATTTTAACGGAGAGGCATTCACTTTTTCCCAGAAATAAATGCATCGCCGCATAAATATTTAATTTCTTCTTGTATCGGATGTCTGTCGTAGTATGTAGAGATGAATCTTGTTTATTTCAACGGAGAGGTATTTCCTTTTCTCCAGAAATAAATGCATCGCCGCATAAATATTTATATTCTTCTTCTGTAGGATGTCTGTGGTATTATGTAGAGATGAATCTTGTTTATTTTAACGGAGAGGCATTTACTTTTTCCCAGAAATAAATGCATCGCCGCATAAATATTTAAATTCTTCTTGTATCGTATGCCTGTCGTAGTATGTATAATGGAATCTTTTAATTCAAGGGAGAGGCATTTACTTTTCTCCAGAAATAAATGCATCGCCACATAAATATTTAAATTAGTCTTCTGTCGGATGTCTGTATTATTATGTAGATAAGAATCTTGATTCTTTTAACGGAGAGGCATTTACTTTTCCCCAGAAATAAATGCATCGCCGCATAAATATTTAATTTCTTCTTGTAATGGATGTCTTTCGTAGTATGTAGAGTGGAATCTTTTATTTCAACGGAGAGGCATTTACTTTTAACCAGAAATAAGTGCATCGCCGGATAAATATTTAATATCTTCTTCTGTCCAATGTTTGAAATATTATGTAGAATGGAATCTCGTAAACTTTCAACTGAGAGGTATTTTCTTTTCTCCAGAAATAAATGCATAGCCACATAAATATTTAAATTCTTCTTCTGTAGGATGTCTGTCGTATTATGTAGAGATGAATCTTGCTTAATTTAACGGAGAGGCATTTACTTTTCCTCAGAAATAAATGTATCGCCGCATAAATATTTACCTTCTTCTTGTATCGGATGTCTGTCGTAGTATGTAAATTGGAATCTTTTAATTCAACGGAGAGGCATTTACTTTTCTCCAGAAATAAATGCTTCGCCTCATAAATATTTTAATTGTCCTTCTGTAGGATGTCAGTCGTATTATGTAGAGGTGAATCTTGTTTATTTTAACGGAGAGGCATTTACTTTTCCCCAGAAATAAATGCATCGCCGCATAAATATTTAATTTCTTCTTGTAATGGATGTCTTTCCTAGTATGTAGAGTGGAATCTTTTAATTCAACGGAGAGGCATTTACTTTTCTCCAGAAATAAATGCATCGCCGCATAAATATTTAAATTCGTCTTCTGTCGGATGTCTGTAATATTATGTAGATAAGAATCTTGTTTCTTTTAACGGAGAGGCATTTACTTTTAACCAGAAATAAATGCATCGCCGCATAAATATTTAATTTCTTCTTCTGTCCAATGTGTGAAATATTATGTAGAATGGAATCTCGTAAACTTTCTTCGGAGAGGTATTTTCTTTTCTCCAGAAATAAATGCATCGCCGCATAAATATTTAATTCTTCTTCTGTAGGATGTCTGTCGTATTATGTAGAGATGAATCTTGCTTATTTTAACGGAGAGGCATTTACTTTTCCCCAGAAATAAATGCATCGCCGCATAAATATTTAATTTCTTCTTGTATCGGATGTCTTTCGTAGTATGTAGAGTGGAATCTTTTAATTCAACGGAGAGCATTTACTTTTCTCCTGAAATAAATGCATCGCCGCATAAATATTTAAATTCTTCTTCTGTAAGATGTCTGTAGTATTATGTAGAGATGAATCTTGTTTATTTTAACGGAGAGGCATTTACTTTTCCACAGGAATAAATGCATCGCCGCATAAATATTTAATTTATTTTTGTAATGGATGTCTTTCGTAGTATGTAGAGTGGAATCTTTTATTTCAACGGAGAGGCATTTACTTTTAACCAGAAATAAATGCATCGCCGGATAAAAATTTAATTTCTTCTTCTGTCCAATGTTTGAAATATTATGTAGAATGGAATCTTGCTTATTTTAACGGAGAGGCATTTACTTTTCCTCAGAAATAAATGTATCGCCGCATAAATATTTACCTTCTTCTTCTGTAGGATGTCTGTCGTATTATGTAGAGATGAATCTTGCTTATTTTAACGGAGAGGCATTTACTTTTCCCCAGAAATAAATGCATCGCCGCATAAATATTTAATTTCTTCTTGTATCGGATGTCTTTCGTAGTATGTAGAGTGGAATCTTTTAATTCAACGGAGAGGTATTTTCTTTTCTCAAGAAATAAATGCTTCGCCGCATAAATATTTAAATTATTCTTCTGTAGGATGTCTGTCGTATTATGTAGAGATGAATCTTGCTTATTTTAACGGAGAGGCATTTACTTTTCCTCAGAAATAAATGTATCGCCGCATAAATATTTACCTTCTTCTTGTATCGGATGTCTGTCGTATTATGTAAATTGGAATCTTTTAATTCAACGGAGAGGCATTTACTTTTCTCCTGAAATAAATGCATCGCCGGATAAATATTTAATTTCTTCTTCTGTCCAATGTTTGATATATTATGTAGAATGGAATCTCGTAAACTTTCAACGGAGAGGTATTTTCTTTTCTCCAGAAATAAATGCATCGCCGCATAAATATTTAAATTCTTCTTGTATCGGATGTCTTTCGTAGTATGTAGAGTGGAATATTTTATTTCAACGGAGAGGCATTTACTTTTCTCCAGAAATAAATGCATCGCCGCATAAATATTTAAATTCTTCTTGTAATGGATGTCTTTCGTAGTATGTAGAGTGGAATCTTTTAATTCAACGGAGAGGCATTTACTTTTCTCCAGAAATAAATGCATCGCCGCATAAATATTTAAATTCTTCTTCTGTCGGATGTCTGTAGTATTATGTAGATATGAATCATGTTTTTTTTAACGGAGAGGCATTTACCTTTCCCCAGAAATAAATGCATCGCCGCATAAATATTTAAATTCTTCTTCTGTAAGATGTCTGTAGTACTATGTAGAGATGAATCTTGTTTATTTTAACGGAGAGGCATTTACTTTTCCCCAGGAATAAATGCATCGCCGCATAAATATTTAATTTCTTCTTGTAATGGATGTCTTTCGCAGTATGTAGAGTGGAATCTTTTAATTCAACGGAGAGGCATTTACTTTTCTCCAGAAATAAATGCATCGCCGCATAAATATTTAAATTCTTCTTCTGTCGGATGTCTGTAGTATTATGTAGATATGAATCATGTTTCTTTTAACGGAGAGGCATTTACCTTTCCCCAGAAATAAATGCATCGCGGCATAAATATTTAATTTCTTCTTGTAATGGATGTCTTTCGTAGTATGTAGAGTGGAATCTTTTAATTCAACGGAGAGGCATTTACTTTTCTCCAGAAATAAATGCATCGCCGCATAAATATTTAAATTCTTCTTCTGTCGGATGTCTGTAGTATTATGTAGATAAGAATCTTGTTTCTTTTAACGAAGAGGCATTTACGTTTCTCCAGAAATAAATGCATCGCCGCATAAATATTTAAATTCTTCTTCTGTAGGCTGTCTGTAGTTTTATGTAGAGATGAATCTTGTTTATTTTAACGGAGAGGCATTTACTTTTCCCCAGAAATAAATGCATCGCCGCATAAATATTTAATTTATTCTTGTATCGGGTGTCTTTCGTAGTATGTAGATTGGAATCTTTTAATTCAACGGAGAGGCATTTACTTTTCTCCTGAAATAAATGCATCGCCGCATAAATATTTAAAATCTTCTTCTGTAGGATGTCTGTAGTATTATGTAGAGATGAATCTTGTTTATTTTAACGGAGAGGCATTTACTTTTCCCCAGAAATAAATGCATCATCGCATAATTATTTAAATTCTTCTTCTGTCGGATGTCTGTAGTATTATGTAGAGATGAATCTTGTTTATTTTAACGGAGAGGAATTTACTTTTCTCCAGAAATAAATGCATCGCCGCATAAATATTTAATTTCCTCTTGTATCGGATGTCTGTCGTAGTATGTAGAGTGGAATCTTTTAATTCGACGGAGAGGCATTTACTTTTCTCCAGAAATAAATGCATCGCCGCATAAATATTTAAATTCTTCTTGTATCGGATATCTGTCGTAGTATGTAGAGATGAATCTTGTTTATTTTAACGGAGAGGCATTCACTTTTTCCCAGAAATAAATGCATCGCCGCATAAATATTTAATTTCTTCTTGTATCGGATGTCTGTCGTAGTATGTAGAGTGGAATCTTTTAATTCAACGGAGACGCATTTACTTTTCCCCAGAAATAAATGCATCGCCGATTAAATATTTAAATACTTCTTCTGGAGGATATCTGTAGTATTATGTAGAGATGAATCTTGTTTATTTTAACGGAGAGGCATTTACTTTTTTCCAGAAATAAATGCATCGCCGCATAAATATTTAATTTCCTCTTGTATCGGATCTCTGTCGTAGTATGTAGAGTGGAATCTTTTAATTCAACGGCGAGGCATTTACTTTTCTCCAGAAATAAATGCATCGCCGCATAAATATTTAAATTTTTCTTCTGTAGGATGTCTGTAGTATTATGTAGATATGAATCTTGTTTCTTTTAACGGAGAGGCAGTTACTTTTGCCCAGAAATAAATGCATCGCCGCATAAATATTTAATTTCTTCTTGTAATGGATGTCTGTCGTAGTATGTAGAGTGGAATCTTTTAATTCAACGGAGACGCATTTACTTTTCCCCAGAAATAAATGCATCGCCGATTAAATATTTAAATACTTCTTCTGGAGGATATCTGTAGTATTATGTAGAGATGAATCTTGTTTATTTTAACGGAGAGGCATTTACTTTTCCCCAGGAATAAATGCATCGCCGCATAAATGTTTAAATTCTTCTTCTGTAAGATGTCTGTAGTATTATGTAGAGATGAATCTTGTTTATTTTAACGGAGAGGCATTTACTTTTCCCCAGGAATAAATGCATCGCCGCATAAATGTTTAAATTCTTCTTGTATCGTAGTATGTAGAATGGAAGATTTTAATTCGACGGAGAGACATTTACTTTTCTTCAGAAATAAATGCATAGCCGCATAAATATTTAAATTCTTCTTCTGTCGGATGTCTGTAGTATCATGTAGATATAAATCATGTTTCTTTTAACGGAGAGGCATTTACCTTTCCCCAGAAATAAATGCATCGCCGCATAAATATTTAAATTCTTCTTCTGTAAGATGTCTGTAGTACTATGTAGAGATGAATCTTGTTTATTTTAACGGAGAGGCATTTACTTTCCCCCAGGAATAAATGCATCGCCGCATAAATATTTAATTTCTTCTTGTAATGGATGTCTTTCGCAGTATGTAGAGTGGAATCTTTTAATTCAACGGAGAGGCATTTACTTTTCTCCAGAAATAAATGCATCGCCGCATAAATATTTAAATTCTTCTTCTGTCGGATGTCTGTAGTATTATGTAGATATGAATCATGTTTCTTTTAACGGGAGGCATTTACCTTTCCCCAGAAATAAATGCATCGCTGCATAAATATTTAATTTCTTCTTGTAATGGATGTCTTTCGTAGTATGTAGAGTGGAATCTTTTAATTCAACGGAGAGGCATTTACTTTTCTCCAGAAATAAATGCATCGCCGCATAAATATTTAAATTCTTCTTCTGTCGGATGTCTGTAGTATTATGTAGATAAGAATCTTGTTTCTTTTAACGAAGAGGCATTTACTTTTCTCCAGAAATAAATGCATCGCCGCATAAATATTTAAATTCTTCTTCTGTAGGCTGTCTGTAGTTTTATGTAGAGATGAATCTTGTTTATTTTAACGGAGAGGCATTTACTTTTCCCCAGAAATAAATGCATCGCCGCATAAATATTTAATTTCTTCTTGTAATGGATGTCTTTCGTAGTATGTATAGTGGATTCTTGATTATTTCAACGGAGAGGCATTTACTTTTCTCTAGAAATAAATGCATCGCCGCATAAATATTTAAAATCTTCTTCTGTAGGATGTCTGTAGTATTATGTAGAGATGAATCTTGTTTATTTTAACGGAGAGGCATTTACTTTTCCCCAGAAATAAATGCATCGCCGCATAATTATTTAAATTCTTCTTCTGTCGGATGTCTGTAGTATTATGTAGAGATGAATCTTGTTTATTTTAACGGAAAGGAATTTACTTTTTCCCAGAAATAAATGCATTGCCGCATAAATATTTAAATTCTTCTTGTATCGTATGTCTGTCGTAGTATGTATAATGGAATCTTTTAATTCAATGGAGAGGCATTTACTTTTCTCCAGAAATAAATGCATCGCCGTATAAATATTTAAATTAGTCTTCTGTCGGATGTCTGTATTATTATGTAGATAAGAATCTTGATTCTTTTAACGGAGAGGCATTTACTTTTCCCCAGAAATAAATGCATCGCCGTATAAATATTTAATTTCTTCTTGTAATGGATGTCTTTCGTAGTATGTAGAGTGGAATCTTTTATTTCAACGGAGAGGTATTTACTTTTAACCAGAAGTAAATGCATCGCCGGATAAATATTTAATTTATTCTTCTGTCCAATGTTTGAAATATTATGTAGAATGGAATCTCGTAAACTTTCAACGGAGAGGTATTTTCTTTTCTCCAGAAATAAATGCATCGCCGCATAAATATTTAAACTCTTCTTCTGTAGGATGTCTGTCGTATTATGTAGAGATGAATCTTGTTTATTTTAACGGAGAGGCATTTACTTTTCCCCAGAAATAAATGCATCGCCGCATAAATATTTACCTTCTTCTTGTATCGGATGTCTGTCGTAGTATGTAAATTGGAATCTTTTAATTCAACGGAGAGGCATTTACTTTTCTCCAGAAATAAATGCTTCGCCTCATAAATATATTAATTGTTCTTCTGTAGGATGTCAGTCGTATTATGTAGAGGTCAATCTTGTTTATTTTAACGGAGAGGCATTTAATTTTCCCCAGAAATAAATGCATCGCCGCATAAATATTTACCTTCTTCTTGTATCGTATGTCTGTCGTAGTATGTATAATGGAATCTTTTAATTCAAGGGAGAGGCATTTACTTTTCTCCAGAAATAAATGCATCGCCGCATAAATATTTAAATTCTTCTTCTGTAGGATGTATGTATTATGTAGAGATGAATCTTGTTTATTTTAACGGAGAAGCATTTACTTTTTCCCAGAAATAAATGCATCGCCGCATAAATATTTTAATTCTTCTTATGTGGGATGTCTGTCGTATTATGTAGAGGTGAATCTTGTTTATTTTAACGGAGAGGCATTTACTTTTCCCCAGAAATAAATGCATCGCCGCATAAATATTTACCTTCTTCTTGTATCGGATGTCTTTCGTAGTATGTAGAGTGGAATCATTTAATTCAACGGAGAGGCATTTACTTTTCTCCAGAAATAAATGCATCGCCGCATAAATATATAAATTCTTCTTCTGTAGGATATCTGTATTATTATGTAGAGATGAATCTTGTTTATTTTAACGGAGAGGCATTTACTTTTCCCCAGAAATAAATGCATCGCCGGATAAATATTTAATTTCTTCTTCTGTCCAATGTTTGAAATATTATGTAGAATGGAATCTCGTAAACTTTCAACGGAGAGGTATTTTCTTTTCTCCAGAAATAAATGCATCGCCGCATAAATATTTAAATTCTTCTTGTATCGGATGTCTTTCGTAGTATGTAGAGTGGAATATTTTAATTCAACGGAGAGGCATTTACTTTTCTCCAGAAATAAATGCATCGCCGCATAAATATTTAAATTCTTCTTGTAATGGATGTCTTTCGTAGTATGTAGAGTGGAATCTTTTAATTCAACGGAGAGGCATTTACTTTTCTCCAGAAATAAATGCATCGCCGCATAAATATTTAAATTCTTCTTCTGTCGGATGTCTGTAGTATTATGTAGATATGAATCATGTTTCTTTTAACGGAGAGGCATTTACCTTTCCCCAGAAATAAATGCATCGCCGCATAAATATTTAAATTCTTCTTCTGTAAGATGTCTGTAGTACTATGTAGAGATGAATCTTGTTTATTTTAACGGAGAGGCATTTACTTTTCCCCAGGAATAAATGCATCGCCGCATAAATATTTAATTTCTTCTTGTAATGGATGTCTTTCGCAGTATGTAGAGTGGAATCTTTTAATTCAACGGAGAGGCATTTACTTTTCTCCAGAAATAAATGCATCGCCGCATAAATATTTAAATTCTTCTTCTGTCGGATGTCTGTAGTATTATGTAGATATGAATCATGTTTCTTTTAACGGAGAGGCATTTACCTTTCCCCAGAAATAAATGCATCGCGGCATAAATATTTAATTTCTTCTTGTAATGGATGTCTTTCGTAGTATGTAGAGTGGAATCTTTTAATTCAACGGAGAGGCATTTACTTTTCTCCAGAAATAAATGCATCGCCGCATAAATATTTAAATTCTTCTTCTGTCGGATGTCTGTAGTATTATGTAGATAAGAATCTTGTTTCTTTTAACGAAGAGGCATTTACGTTTCTCCAGAAATAAATGCATCGCCGCATAAATATTTAAATTCTTCTTCTGTAGGCTGTCTGTAGTTTTATGTAGAGATGAATCTTGTTTATTTTAACGGAGAGGCATTTACTTTTTCCCAGAAATAAATGCATCGCCGCATAAATATTTAAATTCTTCTTGTATCGTATGCCTGTCGTAGTATGTATAATGGAATCTTTTAATTCAAGGGAGAGGCATTTACTTTTCTCCAGAAATAAATGCATCGCCACATAAATATTTAAATTAGTCTTCTGTCGGATGTCTGTATTATTATGTAGATAAGAATCTTGATTCTTTTAACGGAGAGGCATTTACTTTTCCCCAGAAATAAATGCATCGCCGCATAAATATTTAATTTCTTCTTGTAAGGGATGTCTTTCGTAGTATGTAGAGTGGAATCTTTTATTTCAACGGAGAGGCATTTACTTTTAACCAGAAATAAGTGCATCGCCGGATAAATATTTAATTTCTTCTTCTGTCCAATGTTTGAAATATTATGTAGAATGGAATCTCGTAAACTTTCAACTGAGAGGTATTTTCTTTTCTCCAGAAATAAATGCATAGCCACATAAATATTTAAATTCTTCTTCTGTAAGATGTCAGTCGTATTATGTAGAGGTGAATCTTGTTTATTTTAACGGAGAGGCATTTACTTTTCCCCAGAAATAAATGCATCGCCGCATAAATATTTAATTTCTTCTTGTAATGGATGTCTTTCCTAGTATGTAGAGTGGAATCTTTTAATTCAACGGAGAGGCATTTACTTTTCTCCAGAAATAAATGCATCGCCGCATAAATATTTAAATTCGTCTTCTGTCGGATGTCTGTAATATTATGTAGATAAGAATCTTGTTTCTTTTAACGGAGAGGCATTTACTTTTTCCCAGAAATAAATGCATCGCCGCATAAATATTTTAATTCTTCTTATGTGGGATGTATTTCGTATTATGTAGAGGTGAATCTTGTTTATTTTAACGGAGAGGCATTTACTTTTCCCCAGAAATAAATGCATCGCCGCATAAATATTTAATATCTTCTCGTATCGGATGTCTTTCGTAGTATGTAGAGTGGAATCTTTTAATTCAACGGAGAGGCATTTACTTTTCTCCAGAAATAAATGCATCGCCGCATAAATATTTAAATTCTTCTTCTGTAGGATGTCTGTAGTATTATGTAGATATGAATCTTGTTTCTTTTAACGGAGAGGCATTTACTTTTGCCCAGAAATAAATGCATCGCCGCATAAATATTTAATTTATTCTTGTATCGGGTGTCTTTCGTAGTATGTAGGGTGGAATATTTTAATTCAACGGAGAGGCATTTACTTTTCTCCAGAAATAAATGCATCGCCGCATAAATATTTAAAATCTTTTTCTGTCGGATGTTTGTAGTATTATGTAGATATGAATCATGTTTCTTTTAACGGAGAGGCATTTACCTTTCCCCAGAAATAAATGCATCGCTGCATAAATATTTAATTTCTTCTTGTAATGGATGTCTTTCGTAGTATGTAGAGTGGAATCTTTAATTCAACGGAGAGGCATTTACTTTTCTCCAGAAATAAATGCATCGCCGCATAAATATTTAAATTCTTCTTCTGTAGGCTGTCTGTAGTTTTATGTAGAGATGAATCTTGTTTATTTTAACGGAGAGGCATTTACTTTTCCCCAGAAATAAATGCATCGCCGCATAAATATTTAATTTCTTCTTGTAATGGATGTCTTTCGTAGTATGTAGAGTGGATTCTTGATTATTTCAACGGAGAGGCATTTACTTTTCTCTAGAAATAAATGCATCGTCGCATAAATATTTAAAATCTTCTTCTGTAGGATGTCTGTAGTATTATGTAGAGATGAATCTTGTTTATTTTAACGGAGAGGCATTTACTTTTCCCCAGAAATAAATGCATCGCCGCATAATTATTTAAATTCTTCTTCTGTCGGATGTCTGTAGTATTATGTAGAGATGAATCTTGTTTATTTTAACGGAGAGGAATTTACTTTTCTCCAGAAATAAATGCATCGCCGCATAAATATTTAATTTCCTCTTGTATCGGATGTCTGTCGTAGTATGTAGAGTGGAATCTTTTAATTCGACGGAGAGGCATTTACTTTTCTCAAGAAATAAATGCATCGCCGCATAAATATATAAATTCTTCTTGTATCGGATATCTGTCGTAGTATGTAGAGATGAATCTTGTTTATTTTAACGGAGAGGCATTCACTTTTTCCCAGAAATAAATGCATCGCCGCATAAATATTTAATTTCTTCTTGTATCGGATGTCTGTCGTAGTATGTAGAGATGAATCTTGTTTATTTCAACGGAGAGGTATTTCCTTTTCTCCAGAAATAAATGCATCGCCGCATAAATATTTATATTCTTCTTCTGTAGGATGTCTGTGGTATTATGTAGAGATGAATCTTGTTTATTTTAACGGAGAGGCATTTACTTTTTCCCAGAAATAAATGCATCGCCGCATAAATATTTAAATTCTTCTTGTATCGTATGCCTGTCGTAGTATGTATAATGGAATCTTTTAATTCAAGGGAGAGGCATTTACTTTTCTCCAGAAATAAATGCATCGCCACATAAATATTTAAATTAGTCTTCTGTCGGATGTCTGTATTATTATGTAGATAAGAATCTTGATTCTTTTAACGGAGAGGCATTTACTTTTCCCCAGAAATAAATGCATCGCCGCATAAATATTTAATTTCTTCTTGTAATGGATGTCTTTCGTAGTATGTAGAGTGGAATCTTTTATTTCAACGGAGAGGCATTTACTTTTAACCAGAAATAAGTGCATCGCCGGATAAATATTTAATTTCTTCTTCTGTCCAATGTTTGAAATATTATGTAGAATGGAATCTCGTAAACTTTCAACTGAGAGGTATTTTCTTTTCTCCAGAAATAAATGCATAGCCACATAAATATTTAAATTCTTCTTCTGTAGGATGTCTGTCGTATTATGTAGAGATGAATCTTGCTTAATTTAACGGAGAGGCATTTACTTTTCCTCAGAAATAAATGTATCGCCGCATAAATATTTACCTTCTTCTTGTATCGGATGTCTGTCGTAGTATGTAAATTGGAATCTTTTAATTCAACGGAGAGGCATTTACTTTTCTCCAGAAATAAATGCTTCGCCTCATAAATATTTTAATTGTCCTTCTGTAGGATGTCAGTCGTATTATGTAGAGGTGAATCTTGTTTATTTTAACGGAGAGGCATTTACTTTTCCCCAGAAATAAATGCATCGCCGCATAAATATTTAATTTCTTCTTGTAATGGATGTCTTTCCTAGTATGTAGAGTGGAATCTTTTAATTCAACGGAGAGGCATTTACTTTTCTCCAGAAATAAATGCATCGCCGCATAAATATTTAAATTCGTCTTCTGTCGGATGTCTGTAATATTATGTAGATAAGAATCTTGTTTCTTTTAACGGAGAGGCATTTACTTTTAACCAGAAATAAATGCATCGCCGCATAAATATTTAATTTCTTCTTCTGTCCAATGTGTGAAATATTATGTAGAATGGAATCTCGTAAACTTTCTTCGGAGAGGTATTTTCTTTTCTCCAGAAATAAATGCATCGCCGCATAAATATTTAATTCTTCTTCTGTAGGATGTCTGTCGTATTATGTAGAGATGAATCTTGCTTATTTTAACGGAGAGGCATTTACTTTTCCCCAGAAATAAATGCATCGCCGCATAAATATTTAATTTCTTCTTGTATCGGATGTCTTTCGTAGTATGTAGAGTGGAATCTTTTAATTCAACGGAGAGCATTTACTTTTCTCCTGAAATAAATGCATCGCCGCATAAATATTTAAATTCTTCTTCTGTAAGATGTCTGTAGTATTATGTAGAGATGAATCTTGTTTATTTTAACGGAGAGGCATTTACTTTTCCACAGGAATAAATGCATCGCCGCATAAATATTTAATTTATTTTTGTAATGGATGTCTTTCGTAGTATGTAGAGTGGAATCTTTTATTTCAACGGAGAGGCATTTACTTTTAACCAGAAATAAATGCATCGCCGGATAAAAATTTAATTTCTTCTTCTGTCCAATGTTTGAAATATTATGTAGAATGGAATCTTGCTTATTTTAACGGAGAGGCATTTACTTTTCCTCAGAAATAAATGTATCGCCGCATAAATATTTACCTTCTTCTTCTGTAGGATGTCTGTCGTATTATGTAGAGATGAATCTTGCTTATTTTAACGGAGAGGCATTTACTTTTCCCCAGAAATAAATGCATCGCCGCATAAATATTTAATTTCTTCTTGTATCGGATGTCTTTCGTAGTATGTAGAGTGGAATCTTTTAATTCAACGGAGAGGTATTTTCTTTTCTCAAGAAATAAATGCTTCGCCGCATAAATATTTAAATTATTCTTCTGTAGGATGTCTGTCGTATTATGTAGAGATGAATCTTGCTTATTTTAACGGAGAGGCATTTACTTTTCCTCAGAAATAAATGTATCGCCGCATAAATATTTACCTTCTTCTTGTATCGGATGTCTGTCGTATTATGTAAATTGGAATCTTTTAATTCAACGGAGAGGCATTTACTTTTCTCCTGAAATAAATGCATCGCCGGATAAATATTTAATTTCTTCTTCTGTCCAATGTTTGATATATTATGTAGAATGGAATCTCGTAAACTTTCAACGGAGAGGTATTTTCTTTTCTCCAGAAATAAATGCATCGCCGCATAAATATTTAAATTCTTCTTGTATCGGATGTCTTTCGTAGTATGTAGAGTGGAATATTTTATTTCAACGGAGAGGCATTTACTTTTCTCCAGAAATAAATGCATCGCCGCATAAATATTTAAATTCTTCTTGTAATGGATGTCTTTCGTAGTATGTAGAGTGGAATCTTTTAATTCAACGGAGAGGCATTTACTTTTCTCCAGAAATAAATGCATCGCCGCATAAATATTTAAATTCTTCTTCTGTCGGATGTCTGTAGTATTATGTAGATATGAATCATGTTTCTTTTAACGGAGAGGCATTTACCTTTCCCCAGAAATAAATGCATCGCCGCATAAATATTTAAATTCTTCTTCTGTAAGATGTCTGTAGTACTATGTAGAGATGAATCTTGTTTATTTTAACGGAGAGGCATTTACTTTTCCCCAGGAATAAATGCATCGCCGCATAAATATTTAATTTCTTCTTGTAATGGATGTCTTTCGCAGTATGTAGAGTGGAATCTTTTAATTCAACGGAGAGGCATTTACTTTTCTCCAGAAATAAATGCATCGCCGCATAAATATTTAAATTCTTCTTCTGTCGGATGTCTGTAGTATTATGTAGATATGAATCATGTTTCTTTTAACGGAGAGGCATTTACCTTTCCCCAGAAATAAATGCATCGCGGCATAAATATTTAATTTCTTCTTGTAATGGATGTCTTTCGTAGTATGTAGAGTGGAATCTTTTAATTCAACGGAGAGGCATTTACTTTTCTCCAGAAATAAATGCATCGCCGCATAAATATTTAAATTCTTCTTCTGTCGGATGTCTGTAGTATTATGTAGATAAGAATCTTGTTTCTTTTAACGAAGAGGCATTTACGTTTCTCCAGAAATAAATGCATCGCCGCATAAATATTTAAATTCTTCTTCTGTAGGCTGTCTGTAGTTTTATGTAGAGATGAATCTTGTTTATTTTAACGGAGAGGCATTTACTTTTCCCCAGAAATAAATGCATCGCCGCATAAATATTTAATTTATTCTTGTATCGGGTGTCTTTCGTAGTATGTAGAGTGGAATCTTTTAATTCAACGGAGAGGCATTTACTTTTCTCCTGAAATAAATGCATCGCCGCATAAATATTTAAAATCTTCTTCTGTAGGATGTCTGTAGTATTATGTAGAGATGAATCTTGTTTATTTTAACGGAGAGGCATTTACTTTTCCCCAGAAATAAATGCATCATCGCATAATTATTTAAATTCTTCTTCTGTCGGATGTCTGTAGTATTATGTAGAGATGAATCTTGTTTATTTTAACGGAGAGGAATTTACTTTTCTCCAGAAATAAATGCATCGCCGCATAAATATTTAATTTCCTCTTGTATCGGATGTCTGTCGTAGTATGTAGAGTGGAATCTTTTAATTCGACGGAGAGGCATTTACTTTTCTCCAGAAATAAATGCATCGCCGCATAAATATTTAAATTCTTCTTGTATCGTATATCTGTCGTAGTATGTAGAGATGAATCTTGTTTATTTTAACGGAGAGGCATTCACTTTTTCCCAGAAATAAATGCATCGCCGCATAAATATTTAATTTCTTCTTGTATCGGATGTCTGTCGTAGTATGTAGAGTGGAATCTTTTAATTCAACGGAGACGCATTTACTTTTCCCCAGAAATAAATGCATCGCCGATTAAATATTTAAATACTTCTTCTGGAGGATATCTGTAGTATTATGTAGAGATGAATCTTGTTTATTTTAACGGAGAGGCATTTACTTTTGCCCAGAAATAAATGCATCGCCGCATAAATATTTAATTTCTTCTTGTAATGGATGTCTTTCGTTGTATGTAGAGTGGAATCTTTTAATTCAACGGAGAGGCATTTACTTTTCTCCTGAAATAAATGCATCGCCGCATAAATATTTAAATTCTTCTTCTGTAAGATGTCTGTTGTATTATGTAGAGATGAATCTTGTTTATTTTAACGGAGAGGCATTTACTTTTCCCCAGGAATAAATGCATCGCCGCATAAATGTTTAAATTCTTCTTGTATCGTAGTATGTAGAATGGAAGATTTTAATTCGACGGAGAGACATTTACTTTTCTTCAGAAATAAGTGCATCGCCGCATAAATATTTAAATTCTTCTTCTGTCGGATGTCTGTAGTATCATGTAGATATAAATCATGTTTCTTTTAACGGAGAGGCATTTACTTTTCCCCAGAAATAAATGCATCGCCGCATAAATATTTAATTTCTTCTTGTAATGGATGTCTTTCGTAGTATGTAGAGTGGAATCTTTTAATTCAACGGAGAGTTATTTACATTTAACCAGAAATAAATTCATCGCCGCATAAATATTTAATTTCTTCTTCTGTCCAATGTGTGAAATATTATGTAGAATGGAATCTCGTAAACTTTCAACGGAGAGGTATTTTCTTTTCTCCAGAAATAAATGCATCGCCGCATAAATATTTTAATTCTTCTTCTGTAGGATGTCTGTCGTATTATGTAGAGATGTTCTTGCTTAATTTAACGGAGAGGCATTTACTTTTCCTCACAAATAAATGTATCTCCGCATAAATATTTACCTTCTTCTTGTATCGGATGTCTGTGGTAGTATGTAAATTGGAATCATTTAATTCAACGGAGAGGCATTTACTTTTCTCCAGAAATAAATGCATCGCCGCATAAATATTTAAATTCGTCTTCTGTCGGATGTCTGTATTATTATGTAGATAAGAATCTTGTTTCTTTTAACGGAGAGGCATTTACTTTTCACCAGAAATAAATGCATCGCCGCATAAATATTTAATTTCTTCTTGTAATGGATGTCTTTCGTAGTATGTAGAGTGGAATCTTTTATTTCAACGGAGAGGCATTTACTTTTAACCAGAAATAAATGCATCGCCGGATAAATATTTAATTTTTTCTTCTGTCCAATGTTTGAAATATTATGTAGAATGGAATCTCGTAAACTTTCAACGGAGAGGTATTTTCTTTTCTCCAGAAATAAATGCATCGCCGCATAAATATTTAAATTATTCTTCTGTAGGATGTCGGTCGTATTATGTAGAGATGAATCTTGCTTATTTTAACGGAGAGGCATTTACTTTTCCTCAGAAATAAATGTATCGCCGCATAAATATTTACCTTCTTCTTGTATCGGATGTCTGTCGTAGTATGTAAATTGGAATCTTTTAATTCAACGAGAGGCATTTACTTTTCTCCAGAAATAAATGCTTCGCCTCATAAATATTTTAATTGTTCTTCTGTAGGATGTCAGTCGTATTATGTAGAGGTGAATCTTGTTTATTTTAACGGAGAGGCATTTACTTTTCCCCAGAAATAAATGCATCGCCGCATAAATATTTACCTTCTTCTTGTATCGTATGTCTGTCGTAGTATGTATAGTGGAATCTTTTAATTCAAGGGAGAGGCATTTACTTTTCTCCAGAAATAAATGCATCTCAGCATAAATATTTAAATTCTTCTTCTGTAGGATGTATGTATTATGTAGAGATGAATCTTGTTTATTTTAACGGAGAGGCATTTACTTTTTCCCAGAAATAAATGCATCGCCGCATAAATATTTTAATTCTTCTTATGTGGGATGTCTTTCGTATTATGTAGAGGTGAATCTTGTTTATTTTAACGGAGAGGCATTTACTTTTCCCCAGAAATAAATGCATCGCCGCATAAATATTTAATATCTTCTCGTATCGGATGTCTTTCGTAGTATGTAGAGTGGAATCTTTTAATTCAACGGAGAGGCATTTACTTTTCTCCAGAAATAAATGCATCGCCGCATAAATATTTAAATTCTTCTTCTGTAGGATGTCTGTAGTATTATATAGATATGAATCTTGTTTCTTTTAACGGAGAGTCATTTACTTTTCCCCAGAAATAAATGCATCGCCGCATAAAAATTTAATTTCTTCTTGTATCGGATGTCTTTCGTAGTATGTAGGGTGGAATATTTTAATTCAACGGAGAGGCATTTACTTTTCTCCAGAAATAAATGCATCGCCGCATAAATATTTAAATTCTTCTTCTGTAGGATGTCTGTAGTATTATGTAGATATGAATCTTGTTTCTTTTAACGGAGAGGCATTTACTTTTGCCCAGAAATAAATGCATCGCCGCATAAATATTTAATTTATTCTTGTATCGGGTGTCTTTCGTAGTATGTAGGGTGGAATATTTTAATTCAACGGAGAGGCATTTACTTTTCTCCAGAAATAAATGCATCGCCGCATAAATATTTAAATTCTTTTTCTGTCGGATGTTTGTAGTATTATGTAGATATGAATCATGTTTCTTTTAACGGAGAGGCATTTACCTTTCCCCAGAAATAAATGCATCGCTGCATAAATATTTAATTTCTTCTTGTAATGGATGTCTTTCGTAGTATGTAGAGTGGAATCTTTAATTCAACGGAGAGGCATTTACTTTTCTCCAGAAATAAATGCATCGCCGCATAAATATTTAAATTCTTCTTCTGTAGGCTGTCTGTAGTTTTATGTAGAGATGAATCTTGTTTATTTTAACGGAGAGGCATTTACTTTTCCCCAGAAATAAATGCATCGCCGCATAAATATTTAATTTCTTCTTGTAATGGATGTCTTTCGTAGTATGTAGAGTGGATTCTTGATTATTTCAACGGAGAGGCATTTACTTTTCTCTAGAAATAAATGCATCGTCGCATAAATATTTAAAATCTTCTTCTGTAGGATGTCTGTAGTATTATGTAGAGATGAATCTTGTTTATTTTAACGGAGAGGAATTTACTTTTCTCCAGAAATAAATGCATCGCCGCATAAATATTTAATTTCCTCTTGTATCGGATATCTGTCGTAGTATGTAGAGTGGAATCTTTTAATTCGACGGAGAGGCATTTACTTTTCTCAAGAAATAAATGCATCACCGCATAAATATATAAATTCTTCTTGTATCGGATATCTGTCGTAGTATGTAGAGATGAATCTTGTTTATTTTAACGGAGAGGCATTCACTTTTTCCCAGAAATAAATGCATCGCCGCATAAATATTTAATTTCTTCTTGTATCGGATGTCTGTCGTAGTATGTAGAGATGAATCTTGTTTATTTCAACGGAGAGGTATTTCCTTTTCTCCAGAAATAAATGCATCGCCACATAAATATTTAATTTCTTCTTGTATCGGATGTCTGTCGTAGTATGTAGAGATGAATCTTGTTTATTTCAACGGAGAGGTATTTCCTTTTCTCCAGAAATAAATGCATCGCCGCATAAATATTTATATTCTTCTTCTGTAGGATGTCTGTGGAATTATGTAGAGATGAATCTTGTTTATTTTAACGGAGAGGCATTTACTTTTTCCCAGAAATAAATGCATCGCCGCATAAATATTTAAATTCTTCTTGTATCGTATGCCTGTCGTAGTATGTATAATGGAATCTTTTAATTCAAGGGAGAGGCATTTACTTTTCTCCAGAAATAAATGCATCGCCACATAAATATTTAAATTAGTCTTCTGTCGGATGTCTGTATTATTATGTAGATAAGAATCTTGATTCTTTTAACGGAGAGGCATTTACTTTTCCCCAGAAATAAATGCATCGCCGCATAAATATTTAATTTCTTCTTGTAAGGGATGTCTTTCGTAGTATGTAGAGTGGAATCTTTTATTTCAACGGAGAGGCATTTACTTTTAACCAGAAATAAGTGCATCGCCGGATAAATATTTAATTTCTTCTTCTGTCCAATGTTTGAAATATTATGTAGAATGGAATCTCGTAAACTTTCAACTGAGAGGTATTTTCTTTTCTCCAGAAATAAATGCATAGCCACATAAATATTTAAATTCTTCTTCTGTAAGATGTCAGTCGTATTATGTAGAGGTGAATCTTGTTTATTTTAACGGAGAGGCATTTACTTTTCCCCAGAAATAAATGCATCGCCGCATAAATATTTAATTTCTTCTTGTAATGGATGTCTTTCCTAGTATGTAGAGTGGAATCTTTTAATTCAACGGAGAGGCATTTACTTTTCTCCAGAAATAAATGCATCGCCGCATAAATATTTAAATTCGTCTTCTGTCGGATGTCTGTAATATTATGTAGATAAGAATCTTGTTTCTTTTAACGGAGAGGCATTTACTTTTTCCCAGAAATAAATGCATCGCCGCATAAATATTTTAATTCTTCTTATGTGGGATGTATTTCGTATTATGTAGAGGTGAATCTTGTTTATTTTAACGGAGAGGCATTTACTTTTCCCCAGAAATAAATGCATCGCCGCATAAATATTTAATATCTTCTCGTATCGGATGTCTTTCGTAGTATGTAGAGTGGAATCTTTTAATTCAACGGAGAGGCATTTACTTTTCTCCAGAAATAAATGCATCGCCGCATAAATATTTAAATTCTTCTTCTGTAGGATGTCTGTAGTATTATATAGATATGAATCTTGTTTCTTTTAACGGAGAGTCATTTACTTTTCCCCAGAAATAAATGCATAGCCGCATAAAAATTTAATTTCTTCTTGTATCGGATGTCTTTCGTAGTATGTAGGGTGGAATATTTTAATTCAACGGAGAGGCATTTACTTTTCTCCAGAAATAAATGCATCGCCGCATAAATATTTAAATTCTTCTTCTGTAGGATGTCTGTAGTATTATGTAGATATGAATCTTGTTTCTTTTAACGGAGAGGCATTTACTTTTGCCCAGAAATAAATGCATCGCCGCATAAATATTTAATTTATTCTTGTATCGGGTGTCTTTCGTAGTATGTAGGGTGGAATATTTTAATTCAACGGAGAGGCATTTACTTTTCTCCAGAAATAAATGCATCGCCGCATAAATATTTAAAATCTTTTTCTGTCGGATGTTTGTAGTATTATGTAGATATGAATCATGTTTCTTTTAACGGAGAGGCATTTACCTTTCCCCAGAAATAAATGCATCGCTGCATAAATATTTAATTTCTTCTTGTAATGGATGTCTTTCGTAGTATGTAGAGTGGAATCTTTAATTCAACGGAGAGGCATTTACTTTTCTCCAGAAATAAATGCATCGCCGCATAAATATTTAAATTCTTCTTCTGTAGGCTGTCTGTAGTTTTATGTAGAGATGAATCTTGTTTATTTTAACGGAGAGGCATTTACTTTTCCCCAGAAATAAATGCATCGCCGCATAAATATTTAATTTCTTCTTGTAATGGATGTCTTTCGTAGTATGTAGAGTGGATTCTTGATTATTTCAACGGAGAGGCATTTACTTTTCTCTAGAAATAAATGCATCGTCGCATAAATATTTAAAATCTTCTTCTGTAGGATGTCTGTAGTATTATGTAGAGATGAATCTTGTTTATTTTAACGGAGAGGCATTTACTTTTCCCCAGAAATAAATGCATCGCCGCATAATTATTTAAATTCTTCTTCTGTCGGATGTCTGTAGTATTATGTAGAGATGAATCTTGTTTATTTTAACGGAGAGGAATTTACTTTTCTCCAGAAATATATGCATCGCCGCATAAATATTTAATTTCCTCTTGTATCGGATGTCTGTCGTAGTATGTAGAGTGGAATCTTTTAATTCGACGGAGAGGCATTTACTTTTCTCAAGAAATAAATGCATCGCCGCATAAATATATAAATTCTTCTTGTATCGGATATCTGTCGTAGTATGTAGAGATGAATCTTGTTTATTTTAACGGAGAGGCATTCACTTTTTCCCAGAAATAAATGCATCGCCGCATAAATATTTAATTTCTTCTTGTATCGGATGTCTGTCGTAGTATGTAGAGATGAATCTTGTTTATTTCAACGGAGAGGTATTTCCTTTTCTCCAGAAATAAATGCATCGCCGCATAAATATTTATATTCTTCTTCTGTAGGATGTCTGTGGTATTATGTAGAGATGAATCTTGTTTATTTTAACGGAGAGGCATTTACTTTTTCCCAGAAATAAATGCATCGCCGCATAAATATTTAAATTCTTCTTGTATCGTATGCCTGTCGTAGTATGTATAATGGAATCTTTTAATTCAAGGGAGAGGCATTTACTTTTCTCCAGAAATAAATGCATCGCCACATAAATATTTAAATTAGTCTTCTGTCGGATGTCTGTATTATTATGTAGATAAGAATCTTGATTCTTTTAACGGAGAGGCATTTACTTTTCCCCAGAAATAAATGCATCGCCGCATAAATATTTAATTTCTTCTTGTAATGGATGTCTTTCGTAGTATGTAGAGTGGAATCTTTTATTTCAACGGAGAGGCATTTACTTTTAACCAGAAATAAGTGCATCGCCGGATAAATATTTAATTTCTTCTTCTGTCCAATGTTTGAAATATTATGTAGAATGGAATCTCGTAAACTTTCAACTGAGAGGTATTTTCTTTTCTCCAGAAATAAATGCATAGCCACATAAATATTTAAATTCTTCTTCTGTAGGATGTCTGTCGTATTATGTAGAGATGAATCTTGCTTAATTTAACGGAGAGGCATTTACTTTTCCTCAGAAATAAATGTATCGCCGCATAAATATTTACCTTCTTCTTGTATCGGATGTCTGTCGTAGTATGTAAATTGGAATCTTTTAATTCAACGGAGAGGCATTTACTTTTCTCCAGAAATAAATGCTTCGCCTCATAAATATTTTAATTGTCCTTCTGTAGGATGTCAGTCGTATTATGTAGAGGTGAATCTTGTTTATTTTAACGGAGAGGCATTTACTTTTCCCCAGAAATAAATGCATCGCCGCATAAATATTTAATTTCTTCTTGTAATGGATGTCTTTCCTAGTATGTAGAGTGGAATCTTTTAATTCAACGGAGAGGCATTTACTTTTCTCCAGAAATAAATGCATCGCCGCATAAATATTTAAATTCGTCTTCTGTCGGATGTCTGTAATATTATGTAGATAAGAATCTTGTTTCTTTTAACGGAGAGGCATTTACTTTTAACCAGAAATAAATGCATCGCCGCATAAATATTTAATTTCTTCTTCTGTCCAATGTGTGAAATATTATGTAGAATGGAATCTCGTAAACTTTCTTCGGAGAGGTATTTTCTTTTCTCCAGAAATAAATGCATCGCCGCATAAATATTTAATTCTTCTTCTGTAGGATGTCTGTCGTATTATGTAGAGATGAATCTTGTTTATTTTAACGGAGAGGCATTTACTTTTCCACAGGAATAAATGCATCGCCGCATAAATATTTAATTTATTTTTGTAATGGATGTCTTTCGTAGTATGTAGAGTGGAATCTTTTAATTCAACGGAGAGCATTTACTTTTCTCCTGAAATAAATGCATCGCCGCATAAATATTTAAATTCTTCTTCTGTAAGATGTCTGTAGTATTATGTAGAGATGAATCTTGTTTATTTTAACGGAGAGGCATTTACTTTTCCACAGGAATAAATGCATCGCCGCATAAATATTTAATTTATTTTTGTAATGGATGTCTTTCGTAGTATGTAGAGTGGAATCTTTTATTTCAACGGAGAGGCATTTACTTTTAACCAGAAATAAATGCATCGCCGGATAAAAATTTAATTTCTTCTTCTGTCCAATGTTTGAAATATTATGTAGAATAGAATCTTGCTTATTTTAACGGAGAGGCATTTACTTTTCCTCAGAAATAAATGTATCGCCGCATAAATATTTACCTTCTTCTTCTGTAGGATGTCTGTCGTATTATGTAGAGATGAATCTTGCTTATTTTAACGGAGAGGCATTTACTTTTCCCCAGAAATAAATGCATCGCCGCATAAATATTTAATTTCTTCTTGTATCGGATGTCTTTCGTAGTATGTAGAGTGGAATCTTTTAATTCAACGGAGAGGTATTTTCTTTTCTCAAGAAATAAATGCTTCGCCGCATAAATATTTAAATTATTCTTCTGTAGGATGTCTGTCGTATTATGTAGAGATGAATCTTGCTTATTTTAACGGAGAGGCATTTACTTTTCCTCAGAAATAAATGTATCGCCGCATAAATATTTACCTTCTTCTTGTATCGGATGTCTGTCGTATTATGTAAATTGGAATCTTTTAATTCAACGGAGAGGCATTTACTTTTCTCCTGAAATAAATGCATCGCCGGATAAATATTTAATTTCTTCTTCTGTCCAATGTTTGATATATTATGTAGAATGGAATCTCGTAAACTTTCAACGGAGAGGTATTTTCTTTTCTCCAGAAATAAATGCATCGCCGCATAAATATTTAAATTCTTCTTGTATCGGATGTCTTTCGTAGTATGTAGAGTGGAATATTTTATTTCAACGGAGAGGCATTTACTTTTCTCCAGAAATAAATGCATCGCCGCATAAATATTTAAATTCTTCTTGTAATGGATGTCTTTCGTAGTATGTAGAGTGGAATCTTTTAATTCAACGGAGAGGCATTTACTTTTCTCCAGAAATAAATGCATCGCCGCATAAATATTTAAATTCTTCTTCTGTCGGATGTCTGTAGTATTATGTAGATATGAATCATGTTTCTTTTAACGGAGAGGCATTTACCTTTCCCCAGAAATAAATGCATCGCCGCATAAATATTTAAATTCTTCTTCTGTAAGATGTCTGTAGTACTATGTAGAGATGAATCTTGTTTATTTTAACGGAGAGGCATTTACTTTTCCCCAGGAATAAATGCATCGCCGCATAAATATTTAATTTCTTCTTGTAATGGATGTCTTTCGCAGTATGTAGAGTGGAATCTTTTAATTCAACGGAGAGGCATTTACTTTTCTCCAGAAATAAATGCATCGCCGCATAAATATTTAAATTCTTCTTCTGTCGGATGTCTGTAGTATTATGTAGATATGAATCATGTTTCTTTTAACGGAGAGGCATTTACCTTTCCCCAGAAATAAATGCATCGCGGCATAAATATTTAATTTCTTCTTGTAATGGATGTCTTTCGTAGTATGTAGAGTGGAATCTTTTAATTCAACGGAGAGGCATTTACTTTTCTCCAGAAATAAATGCATCGCCGCATAAATATTTAAATTCTTCTTCTGTCGGATGTCTGTAGTATTATGTAGATAAGAATCTTGTTTCTTTTAACGAAGAGGCATTTACGTTTCTCCAGAAATAAATGCATCGCCGCATAAATATTTAAATTCTTCTTCTGTAGGCTGTCTGTAGTTTTATGTAGAGATGAATCTTGTTTATTTTAACGGAGAGGCATTTACTTTTCCCCAGAAATAAATGCATCGCCGCATAAATATTTAATTTATTCTTGTATCGGGTGTCTTTCGTAGTATGTAGATTGGAATCTTTTAATTCAACGGAGAGGCATTTACTTTTCTCCTGAAATAAATGCATCGCCGCATAAATATTTAAAATCTTCTTCTGTAGGATGTCTGTAGTATTATGTAGAGATGAATCTTGTTTATTTTAACGGAGAGGCATTTACTTTTCCCCAGAAATAAATGCATCATCGCATAATTATTTAAATTCTTCTTCTGTCGGATGTCTGTAGTATTATGTAGAGATGAATCTTGTTTATTTTAACGGAGAGGAATTTACTTTTCTCCAGAAATAAATGCATCGCCGCATAAATATTTAATTTCCTCTTGTATCGGATGTCTGTCGTAGTATGTAGAGTGGAATCTTTTAATTCGACGGAGAGGCATTTACTTTTCTCCAGAAATAAATGCATCGCCGCATAAATATTTAATTTCTTCTTGTATCGGATGTCTTTCGTAGTATGTAGAGTGGAATCTTTTAATTCAACGGAGAGGTATTTTCTTTTCTCAAGAAATAAATGCTTCGCCGCATAAATATTTAAATTATTCTTCTGTAGGATGTCTGTCGTATTATGTAGAGATGAATCTTGCTTATTTTAACGGAGAGGCATTTACTTTTCCTCAGAAATAAATGTATCGCCGCATAAATATTTACCTTCTTCTTGTATCGGATGTCTGTCGTATTATGTAAATTGGAATCTTTTAATTCAACGGAGAGGCATTTACTTTTCTCCTGAAATAAATGCATCGCCGGATAAATATTTAATTTCTTCTTCTGTCCAATGTTTGATATATTATGTAGAATGGAATCTCGTAAACTTTCAACGGAGAGGTATTTTCTTTTCTCCAGAAATAAATGCATCGCCGCATAAATATTTAAATTCTTCTTGTATCGGATGTCTTTCGTAGTATGTAGAGTGGAATATTTTATTTCAACGGAGAGGCATTTACTTTTCTCCAGAAATAAATGCATCGCCGCATAAATATTTAAATTCTTCTTGTAATGGATGTCTTTCGTAGTATGTAGAGTGGAATCTTTTAATTCAACGGAGAGGCATTTACTTTTCTCCAGAAATAAATGCATCGCCGCATAAATATTTAAATTCTTCTTCTGTCGGATGTCTGTAGTATTATGTAGATATGAATCATGTTTCTTTTAACGGAGAGGCATTTACCTTTCCCCAGAAATAAATGCATCGCCGCATAAATATTTAAATTCTTCTTCTGTAAGATGTCTGTAGTACTATGTAGAGATGAATCTTGTTTATTTTAACGGAGAGGCATTTACTTTTCCCCAGGAATAAATGCATCGCCGCATAAATATTTAATTTCTTCTTGTAATGGATGTCTTTCGCAGTATGTAGAGTGGAATCTTTTAATTCAACGGAGAGGCATTTACTTTTCTCCAGAAATAAATGCATCGCCGCATAAATATTTAAATTCTTCTTCTGTCGGATGTCTGTAGTATTATGTAGATATGAATCATGTTTCTTTTAACGGAGAGGCATTTACCTTTCCCCAGAAATAAATGCATCGCGGCATAAATATTTAATTTCTTCTTGTAATGGATGTCTTTCGTAGTATGTAGAGTGGAATCTTTTAATTCAACGGAGAGGCATTTACTTTTCTCCAGAAATAAATGCATCGCCGCATAAATATTTAAATTCTTCTTCTGTCGGATGTCTGTAGTATTATGTAGATAAGAATCTTGTTTCTTTTAACGAAGAGGCATTTACGTTTCTCCAGAAATAAATGCATCGCCGCATAAATATTTAAATTCTTCTTCTGTAGGCTGTCTGTAGTTTTATGTAGAGATGAATCTTGTTTATTTTAACGGAGAGGCATTTACTTTTCCCCAGAAATAAATGCATCGCCGCATAAATATTTAATTTATTCTTGTATCGGGTGTCTTTCGTAGTATGTAGATTGGAATCTTTTAATTCAACGGAGAGGCATTTACTTTTCTCCTGAAATAAATGCATCGCCGCATAAATATTTAAAATCTTCTTCTGTAGGATGTCTGTAGTATTATGTAGAGATGAATCTTGTTTATTTTAACGGAGAGGCATTTACTTTTCCCCAGAAATAAATGCATCATCGCATAATTATTTAAATTCTTCTTCTGTCGGATGTCTGTAGTATTATGTAGAGATGAATCTTGTTTATTTTAACGGAGAGGAATTTACTTTTCTCCAGAAATAAATGCATCGCCGCATAAATATTTAATTTCCTCTTGTATCGGATGTCTGTCGTAGTATGTAGAGTGGAATCTTTTAATTCGACGGAGAGGCATTTACTTTTCTCCAGAAATAAATGCATCGCCGCATAAATATTTAAATTCTTCTTGTATCGGATATCTGTCGTAGTATGTAGAGATGAATCTTGTTTATTTTAACGGAGAGGCATTCACTTTTTCCCAGAAATAAATGCATCGCCGCATAAATATTTAATTTCTTCTTGTATCGGATGTCTGTCGTAGTATGTAGAGTGGAATCTTTTAATTCAACGGAGACGCATTTACTTTTCCCCAGAAATAAATGCATCGCCGATTAAATATTTAAATACTTCTTCTGGAGGATATCTGTAGTATTATGTAGAGATGAATCTTGTTTATTTTAACGGAGAGGCATTTACTTTTTTCCAGAAATAAATGCATCGCCGCATAAATATTTAATTTCCTCTTGTATCGGATCTCTGTCGTAGTATGTAGAGTGGAATCTTTTAATTCAACGGCGAGGCATTTACTTTTCTCCAGAAATAAATGCATCGCCGCATAAATATTTAAATTTTTCTTCTGTAGGATGTCTGTAGTATTATGTAGATATGAATCTTGTTTCTTTTAACGGAGAGGCAGTTACTTTTGCCCAGAAATAAATGCATCGCCGCATAAATATTTAATTTCTTCTTGTAATGGATGTCTTTCGTAGTATGTAGAGTGGAATCTTTTATTTCAACGGAGAGGCATTTACTTTTCCCCAGAAATAAATGCATCGCCGCATAAATATTTAATTTATTCTTGTATCGGATGTCTTTCGTTGTATGTAGAGTGGAATCTTTTAATTCAACGGAGAGGCATTTACTTTTCTCCTGAAATAAATGCATCGCCGCATAAATATTTAAATTCTTCTTCTGTAAGATGTCTGTAGTATTATGTAGAGATGAATCTTGTTTATTTTAACGGAGAGGCATTTACTTTTCCCCAGGAATAAATGCATCGCCGCATAAATGTTTAAATTCTTCTTGTATCGTAGTATGTAGAATGGAAGATTTTAATTCGACGGAGAGACATTTACTTTTCTTCAGAAATAAATGCATAGCCGCATAAATATTTAAATTCTTCTTCTGTCGGATGTCTGTAGTATCATGTAGATATAAATCATGTTTCTTTTAACGGAGAGGCATTTACTTTTCCCCAGAAATAAATGCATCGCCGCATAAATATTTAATTTCTTCTTGTAATGGATGTCTTTCGTAGTATGTAGAGTGGAATCTTTTAATTCAACGGAGAGGCATTTACATTTAACCAGAAATAAATTCATCGCCGCATAAATATTTAATTTCTTCTTCTGTCCAATGTGTGAAATATTATGTAGAATGGAATCTCGTAAACTTTCAACGGAGAGGTATTTTCTTTTCTCCAGAAATAAATGCATCGCCGCATAAATATTTTAATTCTTCTTCTGTAGGATGTCTGTCGTATTATGTAGAGATGTTCTTGCTTAATTTAACGGAGAGGCATTTACTTTTCCTCACAAATAAATGTATCTCCGCATAAATATTTACCTTCTTCTTGTATCGGATGTCTGTGGTAGTATGTAAATTGGAATCATTTAATTCAACGGAGAGGCATTTACTTTTCTCCAGAAATAAATGCATCGCCGCATAAATATTTAAATTCGTCTTCTGTCGGATGTCTGTATTATTATGTAGATAAGAATCTTGTTTCTTTTAACGGAGAGGCATTTACTTTTCACCAGAAATAAATGCATCGCCGCATAAATATTTAATTTCTTCTTGTAATGGATATCTTTCGTAGTATGTAGAGTGGAATCTTTTAATTCAACGGAGAGGCATTTACATTTAACCAGAAATAAATGCATCGCCGCATAAATATTTAATTTCTTCTTCTGTCCAATGTGTGAAATACTATGTAGAATGGAATCTCGTAAACTTTCAACGGAGAGGTATTTTCTTTTCTCCAGAAATAAATGCATCGCAGCATAAATATTTAAATTCTTCTTCTGTAGGATGTCTGTCGTATAATGTAGAGATGAATCTTGCTTATTTTATCGGAGAGGCATTTACTTTTCCTCAGAAATAAATGTATCGCCGCATAAATATTTACCTTCTTCTTGGATCGGATGTCTGTCGTAGTATGTATAGTGGAATCTTTTAATTCAAGGGAGAGGCATTTACTTTTCTCCAGAAATAAATGCATCGCCGCATAAATATTTAAATTGGTCTTCTGTCGGATGTCTGTATTATTATGTCGATAAGAATCTTGATTCTTTTAACGGAGAGGCATTTACTTTTCCCCAGAAATAAATGCATCGCCTCATAAATATTTAATTTCTTCTTGTAATGGATGTCTTTCGTAGTATGTAGAGTGGAATCTTTTATTTCAACGGAGAGGCATTTACTTTTAACCATAAATAAATGCATCGCCGGATAAATATTTAATTTTTTCTTCTGTCCAATGTTTGAAATATTATGTAGAATGGAATCTCGTAAACTTTCAACGGAGAGGTATTTTCTTTTCTCCAGAAATAAATGCATCGCCGCATAAATATTTAAATTATTCTTCTGTAGGATGTCGGTCGTATTATGTAGAGATGAATCTTGCTTATTTTAACGAAGAGGCATTTACTTTTCCTCAGAAATAAATGTATCGCCGCATAAACATTTACCTTCTTCTTGTATCGGATGTCTGTCGTAGTATGTAAATTGGAATCTTTTAATTCAACGAGAGGCATTTACTTTTCTCCAGAAATAAATGCTTCGCCTCATAAATATTTTAATTGTTCTTCTGTAGGATGTCAGTCGTATTATGTAGAGGTGAATCTTGTTTATTTTAACGGAGAGGCATTTACTTTTCCCCAGAAATAAATGCATCGCCGCATAAATATTTACCTTCTTCTTGTATCGTATGTCTGTCGTAGTATGTATAGTGGAATCTTTTAATTCAAGGGAGAGGCATTTACTTTTCTCCAGAAATAAATGCATCTCAGCATAAATATTTAAATTCTTCTTCTGTAGGATGTATGTATTATGTAGAGATGAATCTTGTTTATTTTAACGGAGAGGCATTTACTTTTTCCCAGAAATAAATGCATCGCCGCATAAATATTTTAATTCTTCTTATGTGGGATGTCTTTCGTATTATGTAGAGGTGAATCTTGTTTATTTTAACGGAGAGGCATTTACTTTTCCCCAGAAATAAATGCATCGCCGCATAAATATTTAATATCTTCTCGTATCGGATGTCTTTCGTAGTATGTAGAGTGGAATCTTTTAATTCAACGGAGAGGCATTTACTTTTCTCCAGAAATAAATGCATCGCCGCATAAATATTTAAATTCTTCTTCTGTAGGATGTCTGTAGTATTATGTAGATATGAATCTTGTTTCTTTTAACGGAGAGGCATTTACTTTTGCCCAGAAATAAATGCATCGCCGCATAAATATTTAATTTATTCTTGTATCGGGTGTCTTTCGTAGTATGTAGGGTGGAATATTTTAATTCAACGGAGAGGCATTTACTTTTCTCCAGAAATAAATGCATCGCCGCATAAATATTTAAATTCTTTTTCTGTCGGATGTTTGTAGTATTATGTAGATATGAATCATGTTTCTTTTAACGGAGAGGCATTTACCTTTCCCCAGAAATAAATGCATCGCTGCATAAATATTTAATTTCTTCTTGTAATGGATGTCTTTCGTAGTATGTAGAGTGGAATCTTTAATTCAACGGAGAGGCATTTACTTTTCTCCAGAAATAAATGCATCGCCGCATAAATATTTAAATTCTTCTTCTGTAGGCTGTCTGTAGTTTTATGTAGAGATGAATCTTGTTTATTTTAACGGAGAGGCATTTACTTTTCCCCAGAAATAAATGCATCGCCGCATAAATATTTAATTTCTTCTTGTAATGGATGTCTTTCGTAGTATGTAGAGTGGATTCTTGATTATTTCAACGGAGAGGCATTTACTTTTCTCTAGAAATAAATGCATCGTCGCATAAATATTTAAAATCTTCTTCTGTAGGATGTCTGTAGTATTATGTAGAGATGAATCTTGTTTATTTTAACGGAGAGGCATTTACTTTTCCCCAGAAATAAATGCATCGCCGCATAATTATTTAAATTCTTCTTCTGTCGGATGTCTGTAGTATTATGTAGAGATGAATCTTGTTTATTTTAACGGAGAGGAATTTACTTTTCTCCAGAAATAAATGCATCGCCGCATAAATATTTAATTTCCTCTTGTATCGGATATCTGTCGTAGTATGTAGAGTGGAATCTTTTAATTCGACGGAGAGGCATTTACTTTTCTCAAGAAATAAATGCATCACCGCATAAATATATAAATTCTTCTTGTATCGGATATCTGTCGTAGTATGTAGAGATGAATCTTGTTTATTTTAACGGAGAGGCATTCACTTTTTCCCAGAAATAAATGCATCGCCGCATAAATATTTAATTTCTTCTTGTATCGGATGTCTGTCGTAGTATGTAGAGATGAATCTTGTTTATTTCAACGGAGAGGTATTTCCTTTTCTCCAGAAATAAATGCATCGCCGCATAAATATTTATATTCTTCTTCTGTAGGATGTCTGTGGTATTATGTAGAGATGAATCTTGTTTATTTTAACGGAGAGGCATTTACTTTTTCCCAGAAATAAATGCATCGCCGCATAAATATTTAAATTCTTCTTGTATCGTATGCCTGTCGTAGTATGTATAATGGAATCTTTTAATTCAAGGGAGAGGCATTTACTTTTCTCCAGAAATAAATGCATCGCCACATAAATATTTAAATTAGTCTTCTGTCGGATGTCTGTATTATTATGTAGATAAGAATCTTGATTCTTTTAACGGAGAGGCATTTACTTTTCCCCAGAAATAAATGCATCGCCGCATAAATATTTAATTTCTTCTTGTAAGGGATGTCTTTCGTAGTATGTAGAGTGGAATCTTTTATTTCAACGGAGAGGCATTTACTTTTAACCAGAAATAAGTGCATCGCCGGATAAATATTTAATTTCTTCTTCTGTCCAATGTTTGAAATATTATGTAGAATGGAATCTCGTAAACTTTCAACTGAGAGGTATTTTCTTTTCTCCAGAAATAAATGCATAGCCACATAAATATTTAAATTCTTCTTCTGTAGGATGTCAGTCGTATTATGTAGAGGTGAATCTTGTTTATTTTAACGGAGAGGCATTTACTTTTCCCCAGAAATAAATGCATCGCCGCATAAATATTTAATTTCTTCTTGTAATGGATGTCTTTCCTAGTATGTAGAGTGGAATCTTTTAATTCAACGGAGAGGCATTTACTTTTCTCCAGAAATAAATGCATCGCCGCATAAATATTTAAATTCGTCTTCTGTCGGATGGTTGTAATATTATGTAGATAAGAATCTTGTTTCTTTTAACGGAGAGGCATTTACTTTTTCCCAGAAATAAATGCATCGCCGCATAAATATTTTAATTCTTCTTATGTGGGATGTCTTTCGTATTATGTAGAGGTGAATCTTGTTTCTTTTAACGGAGAGTCATTTACTTTTCCCCAGAAATAAATGCATCGCCGCATAAAAATTTAATTTCTTCTTGTATCGGATGTCTTTCGTAGTATGTAGGGTGGAATATTTAAATTCAACGGAGAGGCATTTACTTTTCTCCAGAAATAAATGCATCGCCGCATAAATATTTAAATTCTTCTTCTGTAGGATGTCTGTAGTATTATGTAGATATGAATCTTGTTTCTTTTAACGGAGAGGCATTTACTTTTGCCCAGAAATAAATGCATCGCCGCATAAATATTTAATTTATTCTTGTATCGGGTGTCTTTCGTAGTATGTAGGGTGGAATATTTTAATTCAACGGAGAGGCATTTACTTTTCTCCAGAAATAAATGCATCGCCGCATAAATATTTAAAATCTTTTTCTGTCGGATGTTTGTAGTATTATGTAGATATGAATCATGTTTCTTTTAACGGAGAGGCATTTACCTTTCCCCAGAAATAAATGCATCGCTGCATAAATATTTAATTTCTTCTTGTAATGGATGTCTTTCGTAGTATGTAGAGTGGAATCTTTAATTCAACGGAGAGGCATTTACTTTTCTCCAGAAATAAATGCATCGCCGCATAAATATTTAAATTCTTCTTCTGTAGGCTGTCTGTAGTTTTATGTAGAGATGAATCTTGTTTATTTTAACGGAGAGGCATTTACTTTTCCCCAGAAATAAATGCATCGCCGCATAAATATTTAATTTCTTCTTGTAATGGATGTCTTTCGTAGTATGTAGAGTGGATTCTTGATTATTTCAACGGAGAGGCATTTACTTTTCTCTAGAAATAAATGCATCGTCGCATAAATATTTAAAATCTTCTTCTGTAGGATGTCTGTAGTATTATGTAGAGATGAATCTTGTTTATTTTAACGGAGAGGCATTTACTTTTCCCCAGAAATAAATGCATCGCCGCATAATTATTTAAATTCTTCTTCTGTCGGATGTCTGTAGTATTATGTAGAGATGAATCTTGTTTATTTTAACGGAGAGGAATTTACTTTTCTCCAGAAATAAATGCATCGCCGCATAAATATTTAATTTCCTCTTGTATCGGATGTCTGTCGTAGTATGTAGAGTGGAATCTTTTAATTCGACGGAGAGGCATTTACTTTTCTCAAGAAATAAATGCATCGCCGCATAAATATATAAATTCTTCTTGTATCGGATATCTGTCGTAGTATGTAGAGATGAATCTTGCTTAATTTAACGGAGAGGCATTTACTTTTCCTCAGAAATAAATGTATCGCCGCATAAATATTTACCTTCTTCTTGTATCGGATGTCTGTCGTAGTATGTAAATTGGAATCTTTTAATTCAACGGAGAGGCATTTACTTTTCTCCAGAAATAAATGCTTCGCCTCATAAATATTTTAATTGTTCTTCTGTAGGATGTCAGTCGTATTATGTAGAGGTGAATCTTGTTTATTTTAACGGAGAGGCATTTACTTTTCCCCAGAAATAAATGCATCGCCGCATAAATATTTAATTTCTTCTTGTAATGGATGTCTTTCCTAGTATGTAGAGTGGAATCTTTTAATTCAACGGAGAGGCATTTACTTTTCTCCAGAAATAAATGCATCGCCGCATAAATATTTAAATTCTTCTTCTGTCGGATGTCTGTAGTATTATGTAGATAAGAATCTTGTTTCTTTTAACGAAGAGGCATTTACGTTTCTCCAGAAATAAATGCATCGCCGCATAAATATTTAAATTCTTCTTCTGTAGGCTGTCTGTAGTTTTATGTAGAGATGAATCTTGTTTATTTTAACGGAGAGGCATTTACTTTTCCCCAGAAATAAATGCATCGCCGCATAAATATTTAATTTATTCTTGTATCGGGTGTCTTTCGTAGTATGTAGATTGGAATCTTTTAATTCAACGGAGAGGCATTTACTTTTCTCCTGAAATAAATGCATCGCCGCATAAATATTTAAAATCTTCTTCTGTAGGATGTCTGTAGTATTATGTAGAGATGAATCTTGTTTATTTTAACGGAGAGGCATTTACTTTTCCCCAGAAATAAATGCATCATCGCATAATTATTTAAATTCTTCTTCTGTCGGATGTCTGTAGTATTATGTAGAGATGAATCTTGTTTATTTTAACGGAGAGGAATTTACTTTTCTCCAGAAATAAATGCATCGCCGCATAAATATTTAATTTCCTCTTGTATCGGATGTCTGTCGTAGTATGTAGAGTGGAATCTTTTAATTCGACGGAGAGGCATTTACTTTTCTCCAGAAATAAATGCATCGCCGCATAAATATTTAAATTCTTCTTGTATCGGATATCTGTCGTAGTATGTAGAGATGAATCTTGTTTATTTTAACGGAGAGGCATTCACTTTTTCCCAGAAATAAATGCATCGCCGCATAAATATTTAATTTCTTCTTGTATCGGATGTCTGTCGTAGTATGTAGAGTGGAATCTTTTAATTCAACGGAGACGCATTTACTTTTCCCCAGAAATAAATGCATCGCCGATTAAATATTTAAATACTTCTTCTGGAGGATATCTGTAGTATTATGTAGAGATGAATCTTGTTTATTTTAACGGAGAGGCATTTACTTTTTTCCAGAAATAAATGCATCGCCGCATAAATATTTAATTTCCTCTTGTATCGGATCTCTGTCGTAGTATGTAGAGTGGAATCTTTTAATTCAACGGCGAGGCATTTACTTTTCTCCAGAAATAAATGCATCGCCGCATAAATATTTAAATTTTTCTTCTGTAGGATGTCTGTAGTATTATGTAGATATGAATCTTGTTTCTTTTAACGGAGAGGCAGTTACTTTTGCCCAGAAATAAATGCATCGCCGCATAAATATTTAATTTCTTCTTGTAATGGATGTCTTTCGTAGTATGTAGAGTGGAATCTTTTATTTCAACGGAGAGGCATTTACTTTTCCCCAGAAATAAATGCATCGCCGCATAAATATTTAATTTATTCTTGTATCGGATGTCTTTCGTTGTATGTAGAGTGGAATCTTTTAATTCAACGGAGAGGCATTTACTTTTCTCCTGAAATAAATGCATCGCCGCATAAATATTTAAATTCTTCTTCTGTAAGATGTCTGTAGTATTATGTAGAGATGAATCTTGTTTATTTTAACGGAGAGGCATTTACTTTTCCCCAGGAATAAATGCATCGCCGCATAAATGTTTAAATTCTTCTTGTATCGTAGTATGTAGAATGGAAGATTTTAATTCGACGGAGAGACATTTACTTTTCTTCAGAAATAAATGCATAGCCGCATAAATATTTAAATTCTTCTTCTGTCGGATGTCTGTAGTATCATGTAGATATAAATCATGTTTCTTTTAACGGAGAGGCATTTACTTTTCCCCAGAAATAAATGCATCGCCGCATAAATATTTAATTTCTTCTTGTAATGGATGTCTTTCGTAGTATGTAGAGTGGAATCTTTTAATTCAACGGAGAGGCATTTACATTTAACCAGAAATAAATTCATCGCCGCATAAATATTTAATTTCTTCTTCTGTCCAATGTGTGAAATATTATGTAGAATGGAATCTCGTAAACTTTCAACGGAGAGGTATTTTCTTTTCTCCAGAAATAAATGCATCGCCGCATAAATATTTTAATTCTTCTTCTGTAGGATGTCTGTCGTATTATGTAGAGATGTTCTTGCTTAATTTAACGGAGAGGCATTTACTTTTCCTCACAAATAAATGTATCTCCGCATAAATATTTACCTTCTTCTTGTATCGGATGTCTGTGGTAGTATGTAAATTGGAATCATTTAATTCAACGGAGAGGCATTTACTTTTCTCCAGAAATAAATGCATCGCCGCATAAATATTTAAATTCGTCTTCTGTCGGATGTCTGTATTATTATGTAGATAAGAATCTTGTTTTTTTTAACGGAGAGGCATTTACTTTTCACCAGAAATAAATGCATCGCCGCATAAATATTTAATTTCTTCTTGTAATGGATATCTTTCGTAGTATGTAGAGTGGAATCTTTTAATTCAACGGAGAGGCATTTACATTTAACCAGAAATAAATGCATCGCCGCATAAATATTTAATTTCTTCTTCTGTCCAATGTGTGAAATACTATGTAGAATGGAATCTCGTAAACTTTCAACGGAGAGGTATTTTCTTTTCTCCAGAAATAAATGCATCGCAGCATAAATATTTAAATTCTTCTTCTGTAGGATGTCTGTCGTATAATGTAGAGATGAATCTTGCTTATTTTATCGGAGAGGCATTTACTTTTCCTCAGAAATAAATGTATCGCCGCATAAATATTTACCTTCTTCTTGGATCGGATGTCTGTCGTAGTATGTATAGTGGAATCTTTTAATTCAAGGGAGAGGCATTTACTTTTCTCCAGAAATAAATGCATCGCCGCATAAATATTTAAATTGGTCTTCTGTCGGATGTCTGTATTATTATGTCGATAAGAATCTTGATTCTTTTAACGGAGAGGCATTTACTTTTCCCCAGAAATAAATGCATCGCCTCATAAATATTTAATTTCTTCTTGTAATGGATGTCTTTCGTAGTATGTAGAGTGGAATCTTTTATTTCAACGGAGAGGCATTTACTTTTAACCAGAAATAAATGCATCGCCGGATAAATATTTAATTTTTTCTTCTGTCCAATGTTTGAAATATTATGTAGAATGGAATCTCGTAAACTTTCAACGGAGAGGTATTTTCTTTTCTCCAGAAATAAATGCATCGCCGCATAAATATTTAAATTATTCTTCTGTAGGATGTCGGTCGTATTATGTAGAGATGAATCTTGCTTATTTTAACGAAGAGGCATTTACTTTTCCTCAGAAATAAATGTATCGCCGCATAAATATTTACCTTCTTCTTGTATCGGATGTCTGTCGTAGTATGTAAATTGGAATCTTTTAATTCAACGAGAGGCATTTACTTTTCTCCAGAAATAAATGCTTCGCCTCATAAATATTTTAATTGTTCTTCTGTAGGATGTCAGTCGTATTATGTAGAGGTGAATCTTGTTTATTTTAACGGAGAGGCATTTACTTTTCCCCAGAAATAAATGCATCGCCGCATAAATATTTACCTTCTTCTTGTATCGTATGTCTGTCGTAGTATGTATAGTGGAATCTTTTAATTCAAGGGAGAGGCATTTACTTTTCTCCAGAAATAAATGCATCTCAGCATAAATATTTAAATTCTTCTTCTGTAGGATGTATGTATTATGTAGAGATGAATCTTGTTTATTTTAACGGAGAGGCATTTACTTTTTCCCAGAAATAAATGCATCGCCGCATAAATATTTTAATTCTTCTTATGTGGGATGTCTTTCGTATTATGTAGAGGTGAATCTTGTTTATTTTAACGGAGAGGCATTTACTTTTCCCCAGAAATAAATGCATCGCCGCATAAATATTTAATATCTTCTCGTATCGGATGTCTTTCGTAGTATGTAGAGTGGAATCTTTTAATTCAACGGAGAGGCATTTACTTTTCTCCAGAAATAAATGCATCGCCGCATAAATATTTAAATTCTTCTTCTGTAGGATGTCTGTAGTATTATGTAGATATGAATCTTGTTTCTTTTAACGGAGAGGCATTTACTTTTGCCCAGAAATAAATGCATCGCCGCATAAATATTTAATTTATTCTTGTATCGGGTGTCTTTCGTAGTATGTAGGGTGGAATATTTTAATTCAACGGAGAGGCATTTACTTTTCTCCAGAAATAAATGCATCGCCGCATAAATATTTAAATTCTTTTTCTGTCGGATGTTTGTAGTATTATGTAGATATGAATCATGTTTCTTTTAACGGAGAGGCATTTACCTTTCCCCAGAAATAAATGCATCGCTGCATAAATATTTAATTTCTTCTTGTAATGGATGTCTTTCGTAGTATGTAGAGTGGAATCTTTAATTCAACGGAGAGGCATTTACTTTTCTCCAGAAATAAATGCATCGCCGCATAAATATTTAAATTCTTCTTCTGTAGGCTGTCTGTAGTTTTATGTAGAGATGAATCTTGTTTATTTTAACGGAGAGGCATTTACTTTTCCCCAGAAATAAATGCATCGCCGCATAAATATTTAATTTCTTCTTGTAATGGATGTCTTTCGTAGTATGTAGAGTGGATTCTTGATTATTTCAACGGAGAGGCATTTACTTTTCTCTAGAAATAAATGCATCGTCGCATAAATATTTAAAATCTTCTTCTGTAGGATGTCTGTAGTATTATGTAGAGATGAATCTTGTTTATTTTAACGGAGAGGCATTTACTTTTCCCCAGAAATAAATGCATCGCCGCATAATTATTTAAATTCTTCTTCTGTCGGATGTCTGTAGTATTATGTAGAGATGAATCTTGTTTATTTTAACGGAGAGGAATTTACTTTTCTCCAGAAATAAATGCATCGCCGCATAAATATTTAATTTCCTCTTGTATCGGATATCTGTCGTAGTATGTAGAGTGGAATCTTTTAATTCGACGGAGAGGCATTTACTTTTCTCAAGAAATAAATGCATCACCGCATAAATATATAAATTCTTCTTGTATCGGATATCTGTCGTAGTATGTAGAGATGAATCTTGTTTATTTTAACGGAGAGGCATTCACTTTTTCCCAGAAATAAATGCATCGCCGCATAAATATTTAATTTCTTCTTGTATCGATGTCTGTCGTAGTATGTAGAGATGAATCTTGTTTATTTCAACGGAGAGGTATTTCCTTTTCTCCAGAAATAAATGCATCGCCGCATAAATATTTATATTCTTCTTCTGTAGGATGTCTGTGGTATTATGTAGAGATGAATCTTGTTTATTTTAACGGAGAGGCATTTACTTTTTCCCAGAAATAAATGCATCGCCGCATAAATATTTAAATTCTTCTTGTATCGTATGCCTGTCGTAGTATGTATAATGGAATCTTTTAATTCAAGGGAGAGGCATTTACTTTTCTCCAGAAATAAATGCATCGCCACATAAATATTTAAATTAGTCTTCTGTCGGATGTCTGTATTATTATGTAGATAAGAATCTTGATTCTTTTAACGGAGAGGCATTTACTTTTCCCCAGAAATAAATGCATCGCCGCATAAATATTTAATTTCTTCTTGTAAGGGATGTCTTTCGTAGTATGTAGAGTGGAATCTTTTATTTCAACGGAGAGGCATTTACTTTTAACCAGAAATAAGTGCATCGCCGGATAAATATTTAATTTCTTCTTCTGTCCAATGTTTGAAATATTATGTAGAATGGAATCTCGTAAACTTTCAACTGAGAGGTATTTTCTTTTCTCCAGAAATAAATGCATAGCCACATAAATATTTAAATTCTTCTTCTGTAGGATGTCAGTCGTATTATGTAGAGGTGAATCTTGTTTATTTTAACGGAGAGGCATTTACTTTTCCCCAGAAATAAATGCATCGCCGCATAAATATTTAATTTCTTCTTGTAATGGATGTCTTTCCTAGTATGTAGAGTGGAATCTTTTAATTCAACGGAGAGGCATTTACTTTTCTCCAGAAATAAATGCATCGCCGCATAAATATTTAAATTCGTCTTCTGTCGGATGGTTGTAATATTATGTAGATAAGAATCTTGTTTCTTTTAACGGAGAGGCATTTACTTTTTCCCAGAAATAAATGCATCGCCGCATAAATATTTTAATTCTTCTTATGTGGGATGTCTTTCGTATTATGTAGAGGTGAATCTTTTTTATTTTAACGGAGAGGCATTTACTTTTCCCCAGAAATAAATGCATCGCCGCATAAATATTTAATATCTTCTCGTATCGGATGTCTTTCGTAGTATGTAGAGTGGAATCTTTTAATTCAACGGAGAGGCATTTACTTTTCTCCAGAAATAAATGCATCGCCGCATAAATATTTAAATTCTTCTTCTGTAGGATGTCTGTAGTATTATATAGATATGAATCTTGTTTCTTTTAACGGAGAGTCATTTACTTTTCCCCAGAAATAAATGCATCGCCGCATAAAAATTTAATTTCTTCTTGTATCGGATGTCTTTCGTAGTATGTAGGGTGGAATATTTAAATTCAACGGAGAGGCATTTACTTTTCTCCAGAAATAAATGCATCGCCGCATAAATATTTAAATTCTTCTTCTGTAGGATGTCTGTAGTATTATGTAGATATGAATCTTGTTTCTTTTAACGGAGAGGCATTTACTTTTGCCCAGAAATAAATGCATCGCCGCATAAATATTTAATTTATTCTTGTATCGGGTGTCTTTCGTAGTATGTAGGGTGGAATATTTTAATTCAACGGAGAGGCATTTACTTTTCTCCAGAAATAAATGCATCGCCGCATAAATATTTAAAATCTTTTTCTGTCGGATGTTTGTAGTATTATGTAGATATGAATCATGTTTCTTTTAACGGAGAGGCATTTACCTTTCCCCAGAAATAAATGCATCGCTGCATAAATATTTAATTTCTTCTTGTAATGGATGTCTTTCGTAGTATGTAGAGTGGAATCTTTAATTCAACGGAGAGGCATTTACTTTTCTCCAGAAATAAATGCATCGCCGCATAAATATTTAAATTCTTCTTCTGTAGGCTGTCTGTAGTTTTATGTAGAGATGAATCTTGTTTATTTTAACGGAGAGGCATTTACTTTTCCCCAGAAATAAATGCATCGCCGCATAAATATTTAATTTCTTCTTGTAATGGATGTCTTTCGTAGTATGTAGAGTGGATTCTTGATTATTTCAACGGAGAGGCATTTACTTTTCTCTAGAAATAAATGCATCGTCGCATAAATATTTAAAATCTTCTTCTGTAGGATGTCTGTATTATTATGTAGAGATGAATCTTGTTTATTTTAACGGAGAGGCATTTACTTTTCCCCAGAAATAAATGCATCGCCGCATAATTATTTAAATTCTTCTTCTGTCGGATGTCTGTAGTATTATGTAGAGATGAATCTTGTTTATTTTAACGGAGAGGAATTTACTTTTCTCCAGAAATAAATGCATCGCCGCATAAATATTTAATTTCCTCTTGTATCGGATGTCTGTCGTAGTATGTAGAGTGGAATCTTTTAATTCGACGGAGAGGCATTTACTTTTCTCAAGAAATAAATGCATCGCCGCATAAATATATAAATTCTTCTTGTATCGGATATCTGTCGTAGTATGTAGAGATGAATCTTGCTTAATTTAACGGAGAGGCATTTACTTTTCCTCAGAAATAAATGTATCGCCGCATAAATATTTACCTTCTTCTTGTATCGGATGTCTGTCGTAGTATGTAAATTGGAATCTTTTAATTCAACGGAGAGGCATTTACTTTTCTCCAGAAATAAATGCTTCGCCTCATAAATATTTTAATTGTTCTTCTGTAGGATGTCAGTCGTATTATGTAGAGGTGAATCTTGTTTATTTTAACGGAGAGGCATTTACTTTTCCCCAGAAATAAATGCATCGCCGCATAAATATTTAATTTCTTCTTGTAATGGATGTCTTTCCTAGTATGTAGAGTGGAATCTTTTAATTCAACGGAGAGGCATTTACTTTTCTCCAGAAATAAATGCATCGCCGCATAAATATTTAAATTCGTCTTCTGTCGGATGTCTGTAATATTATGTAGATAAGAATCTTGTTTCTTTTAACGGAGTGGCATTTACTTTTAACCAGAAATAAATGCATCGCCGCATAAATATTAAATTTCTTCTTCTGTCCAATGTGTGAAATATTATGTAGAATGGAATCTTGTAAACTTTCTTCGGAGAGGTATTTTCTTTTCTCCAGAAATAAATGCATCGCCGCATAAATATTTAATTCTTCTTCTGTAGGATGTCTGTCGTATTATGTAGAGATGAATCTTGCTTATTTTAACGGAGAGGCATTTACTTTTCCCCAGAAATAAATGCATCGCCGCATAAATATTTAATTTCTTCTTGTATCGGATGTCTTTCGTAGTATGTAGAGTGGAATCTTTTAATTCAACGGAGAGCATTTACTTTTCTCCTGAAATAAATGCATCGCCGCATAAATATTTAAATTCTTCTTCTGTAAGATGTCTGTAGTATTATGTAGAGATGAATCTTGTTTATTTTAACGGAGAGGCATTTACTTTTCCACAGGAATAAATGCATCGCCGCATAAATATTTAATTTATTTTTGTAATGGATGTCTTTCGTAGTATGTAGAGTGGAATCTTTTATTTCAACGGAGAGGCATTTACTTTTAACCAGAAATAAATGCATCGCCGGATAAAAATTTAATTTCTTCTTCTGTCCAATGTTTGAAATATTATGTAGAATGGAATCTTGCTTATTTTAACGTAGAGGCATTTACTTTTCCTCAGAAATAAATGTATCGCCGCATAAATATTTACCTTCTTCTTCTGTAGGATGTCTGTCGTATTATGTAGAGATGAATCTTGCTTATTTTAACGGAGAGGCATTTACTTTTCCCCAGAAATAAATGCATCGCCGCATAAATATTTAATTTCTTCTTGTATCGGATGTCTTTCGTAGTATGTAGAGTGGAATCTTTTAATTCAACGGAGAGGTATTTTCTTTTCTCAAGAAATAAATGCTTCGCCGCATAAATATTTAAATTATTCTTCTGTAGGATGTCTGTCGTATTATGTAGAGATGAATCTTGCTTATTTTAACGGAGAGGCATTTACTTTTCCTCAGAAATAAATGTATCGCCGCATAAATATTTACCTTCTTCTTGTATCGGATGTCTGTCGTAGTATGTAAATTGGAATCTTTTAATTCAACGGAGAGGCATTTACTTTTCTCCTGAAATAAATGCTTCGCCTCATAAATATTTTAATTGTTCTTCTGTAGGATGTCAGTCGTATTATAGAGGTGAATCTTGTTTATTTTAACGGAGAGGCATTTACTTTTCCCCAGAAATAAATGCATCGCCGCATAAATATTTACCTTCTTCTTGTATCGTATGTCTGTCGTAGTATGTATAGTGGAATCTTTTAATTCAAGGGAGAGGCATTTACTTTTCTCCAGAAATAAATGCATCGCCGCATAAATATTTAAATTCTTCTTCTGTAGGATGTATGTATTATGTAGAGATGAATCTTGTTTATTTTAACGAGAGGCATTTACTTTTTCCCAGAAATAAATGCATCGCCGCATAAATATTTTAACTCTTCTTATGTGGGATGTCTGTCGTATTATGTAGAGGTGAATCTTGCTTATTTTAACGGAGAGGCATTTACTTTTCCCCAGAAATAAATGCATCGCCGCATAAATATTTACCTTCTTCTTGTATCGTATGTCTGTCGTAGTATGTATAGTGGAATCTTTTAATTCAAGGGAGAGGCATTTACTTTTCTCCAGAAATAAATGCATCGCCGCATAAATATTTAAATTCTTCTTCTGTAGGATGTATGTATTATGTAGAGATGAATCTTGTTTATTTTAACGAGAGGCATTTACTTTTTCCCAGAAATAAATGCATCGCCGCATAAATATTTTAACTCTTCTTATGTGGGATGTCTGTCGTATTATGTAGAGGTGAATCTTGCTTATTTTAACGGAGAGGCATTCACTTTTTCCCAGAAATAAATGCATCGCCGCATAAATATTTAATTTCTTCTTGTATCGGATGTCTGTCGTAGTATGTAGAGATGAATCTTGTTTATTTCAACGGAGAGGTATTTCCTTTTCTCCAGAAATAAATGCATCGCCACATAAATATTTAATTTCTTCTTGTATCGGATGTCTGTCGTAGTATGTAGAGATGAATCTTGTTTATTTCAACGGAGAGGTATTTCCTTTTCTCCAGAAATAAATGCATCGCCGCATAAATATTTATATTCTTCTTCTGTAGGATGTCTGTGGTATTATGTAGAGATGAATCTTGTTTATTTTAACGGAGAGGCATTTACTTTTTCCCAGAAATAAATGCATCGCCGCATAAATATTTAAATTCTTCTTGTATCGTATGCCTGTCGTAGTATGTATAATGGAATCTTTTAATTCAAGGGAGAGGCATTTACTTTTCTCCAGAAATAAATGCATCGCCACATAAATATTTAAATTAGTCTTCTGTCGGATGTCTGTATTATTATGTAGATAAGAATCTTGATTCTTTTAACGGAGAGGCATTTACTTTTCCCCAGAAATAAATGCATCGCCGCATAAATATTTAATTTCTTCTTGTAATGGATGTCTTTCGTAGTATGTAGAGTGGAATCTTTTATTTCAACGGAGAGGCATTTACTTTTAACCAGAAATAAGTGCATCGCCGGATAAATATTTAATTTCTTCTTCTGTCCAATGTTTGAAATATTATGTAGAATGGAATCTCGTAAACTTTCAACTGAGAGGTATTTTCTTTTCTCCAGAAATAAATGCATAGCCACATAAATATTTAAATTCTTCTTCTGTAGGATGTCTGTCGTATTATGTAGAGATGAATCTTGCTTTATTTAACGGAGAGGCATTTACTTTTCCTAAGAAATAAATGTATCGCCGCATAAATATTTACCTTCTTCTTGTATCGGATGTCTGTCGTAGTATGTAAATTGGAATCTTTTAATTCAACGGAGAGGCATTTACTTTTCTCCAGAAATAAATGCTTCGCCTCATAAATATTTTAATTGTTCTTCTGTAGGATGTCAGTCGTATTATGTAGAGGTGAATCTTGTTTATTTTAACGGAGAGGCATTTACTTTTCCCCAGAAATAAATGCATCGCCGCATAAATATTTAATTTCTTCTTGTAATGGATGTCTTTCCTAGTATGTAGAGTGGAATCTTTTAATTCAACGGAGAGGCATTTACTTTTCTCCAGAAATAAATGCATCGCCGCATAAATATTTAAATTCGTCTTCTGTCGGATGTCTGTAATATTATGTAGATAAGAATCTTGTTTCTTTTAACGGAGAGGCATTTACTTTTAACCAGAAATAAATGCATCGCCGCATAAATATTTAATTTCTTCTTCTGTCCAATGTGTAAAATATTATGTAGAATGGAATCTCGTAAACTTTCTTCGGAGAGGTATTTTCTTTTCTCCAGAAATAAATGCATCGCCGCATAAATATTTAATTCTTCTTCTGTAGGATGTCTGTCGTATTATGTAGAGATGAATCTTGCTTATTTTAACGGAGAGGCATTTACTTTTCCCCAGAAATAAATGCATCGCCGCGTAAATATTTAATTTCTTCTTGTATCGGATGTCTTTCGTAGTATGTAGAGTGGAATCTTTTAATTCAACGGAGAGCATTTACTTTTCTCCTGAAATAAATGCATCGCCGCATAAATATTTAAATTCTTCTTCTGTAAGATGTCTGTAGTATTATGTAGAGATGAATCTTGTTTATTTTAACGGAGAGGCATTTACTTTTCCACAGGAATAAATGCATCGCCGCATAAATATTTAATTTCTTTTTGTAATGGATGTCTTTCGTAGTATGTAGAGTGGAATCTTTTATTTCAACGGAGAGGCATTTACTTTTAACCAGAAATAAATGCATCGCCGGATAAAAATTTAATTTCTTCTTCTGTCCAATGTTTGAAATATTATGTAGAATGGAATCTTGCTTATTTTAACGGAGAGGCATTTACTTTTCCTCAGAAATAAATGTATCGCCGCATAAATATTTAACTTCTTCTTCTGTAGGATGTCTGTCGTATTATGTAGAGATGAATCTTGCTTAATTTAACGGAGAGGCATTTACTTTTCCCCAGAAATAAATGCATCGCCGCATAAATATTTAATTTCTTCTTGTATCGGATGTCTTTCGTAGTATGTAGAGTGGAATCTTTTAATTCAACGGAGAGGTATTTTCTTTTCTCAAGAAATAAATGCTTCGCCGCATAAATATTTAAATTATTCTTCTGTAGGATGTCTGTCGTATTATGTAGAGATGAATCTTGCTTATTTTAACGGAGAGGCATTTACTTTTCCTCAGAAATAAATGTATCGCCGCATAAATAGTTACCTTCTTCTTGTATCGGATGTCTGTCGTAGTATGTAAATTGGAATCTTTTAATTCAACGGAGAGGCATTTACTTTTCTCCAGAAATAAATGCTTCGCCTCATAAATATTTTAATTGTTCTTCTGTAGGATGTCAGTCGTATTATGTAGAGGTGAATCTTGTTAATTTTAACGGAGAGGCATTTACTTTTCCCCAGAAATAAATGCATCGCCGCATAAATATTTACCTTCTTCTTGTATCGTATGTCTGTCGTAGTATGTATAGTGGAATCTTTTAATTCAAGGGAGAGGCATTTACTTTTCTCCAGAAATAAATGCATCGCCGCATAAATATTTAAATTCTTCTTCTGTAGGATGTATGTATTATGTAGAGATGAATCTTGTTTATTTTAATGAGAGGCATTTACTTTTTCCCAGAAATAAATGCATCGCCGCATAAATATTTTAACTCTTCTTATGTGGGATGTCTGTCGTATTATGTAGAGGTGAATCTTGCTTATTTTAACGGAGAGGCATTTACTTTTCCCCAGAAATAAATGTATCGCCGCATAAATATTTACCTTCTTCATGTATCGGATGTCTGTGGTAGTATGTAAATTGGAATCTTTTAATTCAACGGAGAGGCATTTACTTTTCTCCAGAAATAAATGCATCGCCGCATAAATATTTAAATTCGTCTTCTGTCGGATGTCTGTAATATTATGTAGATAAGAATCTTGTTTCTTTTAACGGAGAGGCATTTACTTTTCCCCAGAAATAAATGCATCGCCGCATAAATATTTAATTTCTTCTTGTAATGGATGTCTTTCCTAGTATGTAGAGTGGAATCTTTTAATTCAACGGAGAGGCATTTACTTTTAACCAGAAATAAATGCATCGCCGCATAAATATTTAATTTCTTCTTCTGTCCAATGTGTGAAATATTATGTAGAATGGAATCTCGTAAACTTTCTTCGGAGAGGTATTTTCTTTTCTCCAGAAATAAGTGCATCGCCGCATAAATATTTAATTCTTCTTCTGTAGGATGTCTGTCGTTTTATGTAGAGATGAATCTTGATTATTTTAACGGAGAGGCATTTACTTTTCCCCAGAAATAAATGCATCGCCGCATAAATATTTAATTTCTTCTTGTATCGGATGTCTTTCGTAGTATGTAGAGTGGAATCTTTTAATTCAACGGAGAGCATTTACTTTTCTCCTGAAATAAATGCATCGCCGCATAAATATTTAAATTCTTATTCTGTAAGATGTCTGTAGTATTATGTAGAGATGAATCTTGTTTATTTTAACGGAGAGGCATTTACTTTTCCACAGGAATAAATGCATCGCCGCATAAATATTTAATTTCTTCTTGTAATGGATGTCTTTCGTAGTATGTAGAGTGGAATCTTTTATTTCAACGGAGAGGCATTAACTTTTAACCAGAAATAAATGCATCGCCAGATAAAAATTTAATTCCTTCTTCTGTCCAATGTTTGAAATATTATGTAGAATGGAATCTTGTAAACTTTCAACGGAGAGGTATTTTCTTTTCTCAAGAAATAAATGCATCGCCGCATAAATATTTAAATTATTCTTCTGTAGGATGTGTGTCGTATTATGTAGAGATGAATCTTGCTTATTTTAACGGAGAGGCATTTACTTTTCCTCAGAAATAAATGTATCGCCGCATAAATATTTACCTTCTTCTTGTATCGGATGTCTGTCGTAGTATGTAGAGATGAATCTTGTTTATTTCAACGGAGAGGTATTTCCTTTTCTCCAGAAATAAATGCATCGCCGCATAAATATTTAAATTCTTCTTCTGTAGGATGTATGTATTATGTAGAGATGAATCTTGTTTATTTTAACGGAGAGGCATTTACTTTTTCCCAGAAATAAATGCATCGCCGCATAAATATTTTAACTCTTCTTATGTTGGATGTCTGTCGTATTATGTAGAGGTGAATCTTGATTATTTTAACGGAGAGGCATTTACTTTTCCCCAGAAATAAATGCATCGCCGCATAAATATTTACCTTCTTCTTGTATCGTATGTCTATCGTAGTATGTAGATTGGAATCATTTAATTCAACGGAGAGGCATTTATTTTTCTCCAGAAATAAATGCATCGCCGCATAAATATTTAAATTCTTCTTCTGTAGGATGTCTGTAATATTATGTAGATATGAATCTTGTTTCTTTTAACGGAGAGGCATTTACTTTTCCCCAGAAATAAATGCATCGCCGCAAAAATATTTAATTTCTTCTTGTATCGGATGTCTTTCGTAGTATGTAGAGTGGAATCTTTTAATTCAACGGAGAGGCATTTACTTTTACCCAGAAATAAATGCATCGCCGCATAAATATTTAAAATCTTCTTCTGTAGGATGTCTGTAGTACTAAGTAGAGATGAATCTTGCTTATTTTAACGGAGAGGCATTTACTTTTCTCCAGAAATAAATGCATTGCCGCATAAATATTTAAATTCTTATTTTGTAGGATGTCTGTAGTATTATGTAGAGATGAATCTTGTTTATTTTAACGGAGGGGCATTTACTTTTCCCAAGAAATAAATGCATCGCCGCATAAATATTTAATTTCTTCTTGTATCGTATGTCTGTCGTAGTATGTAGAGATGAATCTTGTTTATTTTAACGGAGAGGCATTCACTTTTCTCCAGAAATAAATTCATCGCCGCATAAATACTTAAATTCTTCTTCTAAAGGATGTCTGTAGTATTATGTAGAGATGAACATTGTTTATTTTAACGGAAAGGCATTCACTATTCTCCAGAAATAAATGCACCGCCGCATAAATATTTAAATTCTTCTTCTGTAGGATGTCTGTAATTATGTAGAGATGAATCTTGTTTATTTTAACGAAGAGGCAATTACTTTTCTCCAGAAATAAATTTATCGCCGCATAAATATTTAATTCCTTCTTGTATCGGATGTCTGTCGTAGTATGTAGAGTGGAATGTTTTAATTCAACGGAGAGGCATTTACTTTTGTCCAGAAATAAAAGCATCGCCGCATAAATATTTAAATTCTTCTTCTGTAGGATGTCTGTAGTATTATGTAGAGATGAATCTTGTTTATTTTAATGGAGATGCTTTTACTTTTCTCTAGAAATAAATGCATCGCCGCATAAATATTTAATTTCTTCTGGTATCGCATGTCTGTCGTAGTATGTAGAGTTGAATGTTTTAATTCAACGGAGAGGCATTTACTTTTCTCCAGAAATAAATGCATCGCCGCATAAATATTTAATTTCTTCTTCTGTAGGATGTCTGTAGTATTATGTAGAGATGAATCTTGTTTATTTTAACGGAGAGGCATTTACTTTTCCCCAGAAATAAATGCATCGCCGCATAAATATTTAAATTCTTCTTCTGTCGGATGTCTGTAGTATTATGTAGAGATGAATCTTGTTTATTTTAACGGAGAGGCATTTACTTTTCTCCACAAATAAATGCATCGCCACATAAATATTTAATTTCCTCTTGTATCGGATCTCTGTCGTATTATGTAGAGTGGAATCTTGTTAATTTCAACGGAGAAGAGTTTACTTTTCTTCAGAAGTAAATGCATCGCCGCATAAATATTTAATTTCTTCTTGTATCCGATGTCGGTCGTAGTATGTAGAGATGAATCTTGTTTATTTTAACGGAGAGGCATTTACTTTTCTCCAGAAATAAATGTATCGCCGCATAAATATTTAAATTCTTCTGCTGTAGGATGTCTGTAGTATTATGTAGAGATGAATCTTGTTTATTTTAACGGAGAGGCATTTACTTTTACCCAGAAATAAATGCATCGCCGCATAAATATTTAAAATCTTCTTCTGTAGGATGTCTGTAGTATTAAGTAGAGATGAATCTTGCTTATTTTAACGGAGAGGCATTTACTTTTCTCCAGAAATAAATGCATTGCCGCATAAATATTTAAATTCTTATTTTGTAGGATGTCTGTAGTATTATGTAGAGATGAATCTTATTTATTTTAACGGAGGGGCATTTACTTTTCCCAAGAAATAAATGCATCGCCGCATAAATATTTAATTTCTTCTTGTATCGTATGTCTGTCGTAGTATGTAGAGATGAATCTTGTTTATTTTAACGGAGAGGCATTCACTTTTCTCCAGAAATAAATTCATCGCCGCATAAATACTTAAATTCTTCTTCTAAAGGATGTCTGTAGTATTATGTAGAGATGAACATTGTTTATATTAACGGAAAGGCATTCACTATTCTCCAGAAATAAATGCACCGCCGCATAAATATTTAAATTCTTCTTCTGTAGGATGTCTGTAATTATGTAGAGATGAATCTTGTTTATTTTAACGAAGAGGCATTTACTTTTCCCCAGAAATAAATTTATCGCCGCATAAATATTTAATTCCTTCTTGTATCGGATGTCTGTCGTAGTATGTAGAGTGGAATGTTTTAATTCAACGGAGAGGCATTTACTTTTGTCCAGAAATAAAAGCATCGCCGCATAGATATTTAAATTCTTCTTCTGTAGGATGTCTGTAGTATTATGTAGAGATGAATCTTGTTTATTTTAATGGAGATGCTTTTACTTTTCTCTAGAAATAAATGCATCGCCGCATAAATATTTAATTTTTTCTTGTATCGGATGTCTGTCGTAGTATGTAGAGTGGAATGTTTTAATTCAACGGAGAGGCATTTACTTTTGTCCAGAAATAAATGCATCGCCGCATAAATATTTAAATTCTTCTTCTGTAGGATGTCTGTAGTATTATGTAGAGATGAATCTTGTTTATTTTAATGGAGATGCTTTTACTTTTCTCTAGAAATAAATGCATCGCCGCATAAATATTTAATTTCTTCTTGTATCGGATGTCTGTCGTAGTATGTAGAGTGGAATGTTTTAATTCAACGGAGAGGCATTTACTTTTGTCCAGAAATAAATGCATCGCCGCATAAATGTTTAATTTCTTCTTCTGTAGGATGTCCGTAGTATTATGTAGATATGAACATTGTTTATTTTAACGGAGAGGCATTTACCTTTCCCCAGAAATAAATGCATTGACGCACAAATATTTAATTTCTTCTTCTGTCCAATGTATGAAGTATTATGTAGAGTGGAATGTCGTAAAATTTCAACGGAGAGGTATTTACTTTTCTCCCTAAATATATGCATCGCCGCATAAATATTTAATTTCTTCTTTTGTTCAATGTATGTAGTATTATGTAGAGTGGAATCTTGTTTATTTCAACGGAGAGGCATTTACTTTTCTCCATAAACAAATGCATCTCAAAATAAATATTTAATTTCTTCTTCTATATGATATCTGTCGTATTATTTAGAGACGAATCTTGTTTATTTCAACGGAGAGGTATTTACTTTTCTCTAGAACTAAATTCATCTCGGCATATGGCATATTTCAAACATAATTTTCAAAGCTACGCAAGCACTTGTCCTACTCTTTCACCAAGCGATGAATACCTTGACCATAGAATCCTTTGGTTGAAATAGGAACCGGTTTCGAACAAAGTCCGTGACTTCCCTGTTCAAGTTAAAACTGCGACCCTTCAAGGTCGTTTTTAGCCTACTAAATATGTGAAAGTCGTATGGCGGAAGATCCGTGCTATACGGATGGTTTTCGAATCTTGTCCATCAAAACTTCTCCAGATTCCCTCAAGGAAGTGCTTTGTCTGTCCTTCACACGAGTTAATGAAAAAGCATGTTCCCCGTACACTGCTTTCATTTTCCGATGCACTTCGCGAAATCCAACTCGTTCAGTCACTAATAAATAATAACACCGATTCGCTCTTTTTTATTTTCTTCAAGTCCGCAGACGTTGAGGAGTGACAGCAGCAACGAATTGCATTCCGGACTATACCGTTGGCCGGCTGCCGCCGCATATGACGTGCTTCTGCGTTACTACCTATTGCTAGCCCATTTCTGCTGTCGGGATTACCTTTGTTACCTTTCGCTCTACTTTTACACGTAGGTTCACCACGCTTATACAATATTAAAGCAAATTATAACGTTTGTTCATTTTTCATTTGTTCCACTCTTATAAAATAACTTTTTATATAGTATTTGAGATTATAAATTTACTAGGTGGGAAAGTGTTAATAAATTATTCATAAATAATGATAATAAAGTACAGTAAAACCTGTGAAAAGAAATCTGTCAATTACTGGATCCTGTCTTAAGCGAAAAAAGTGTTGATCTTTGCAAAATGTACATAATATTACGTGCGAAAAGAATATAAAACATTTAGAGCAGACGATGTGCCTGCTAATAAGGAAACCTGTCTATAACGGATTTTTCTTTCCTATGCGATTCCGACTTAAAAGATTTTACTGTATAGCATTTATCAGATTTTTATGTCTTCAAGCCATGGAATATGGATTAAAGACATTAATGATAACTCAAACAATTATATACAAATAGAGATTCATTAAAAAGTCAATATAGTTTAAATAGGCACAGGAAGAAAGAAATGTAGGGAGAGGCAGTATTTTATAACGGATGTGCCTATGCATCACAGCGACAGCCCTGTGTACTTTTTAAAAAATAAATAAAATAAATAATTAAAAAGGCTGAAATGAGTATTTTTTATCAGAACCCATCGCACAAGACAATTTCTAACCATAGAGGCGCAAAAATCTATGTTTTGCAGCAATTCAGTCGGGTCGAACCGAGCTGAGCTCGTCCGTACTTTTAGCTTTGAATACAGGGCCTGGCCAGAACAACAATTTGTACGGGCCGGGCCGGTCCAAAAACTTTCTTCTATGCGCCAGGCTGTCCCGGGCTTGGAATTTTAACCTATGCAGATGCAGACCTCTAACCAAGGAATATTTTCTTTATACTAGGGAGCTCAACCCCCTACTCGCTAACGCTCGCCAACCCCCCGTGAATTGCAAAGCAATTCACATTGAGACCGCTACGCGGTCACAGATCGCTTTGCTCGCGAGCCCCTTTTTATTTTTCTAGTAATTCTAGCCGGAATAAGTACTACAATAAATCATTTGAACATATGAAATTGACAAATTTTTAATGTAAAAAAGTAATTGAAAACTCCGTTGAAAACACAACTAAATATGCATTTAGTTGATGCTACTAATGGGCATATAAATAATTTAAATACTATAAAAAAAAAGGATCTTGGAAACATAATTAGCACCTATAATATTGTACAGCATGGATTAAACACTTACAACACGGCTTAAACACTTAAACACGGCTTAAACACTTAAACACGGCTTACACTACGTGGTAGGAAGATAGTTCATCATAAATGATTGTTTAAATTTCGTTCAACATTTTATTATTTTAACTGATTATAGATTTCTGCAAAAGAAACTATTTTAACTTCAATAAAACGGCAACAGATGGCAGCAGGAGCATTGTAGAAAGTTTATATTTTATTATCTCCGATTTTTTGTGTGAGTGAAATTCGTAAATAAATTCTAAACGAATTCATTTGAAATTAACAATATTACTCATAATTAAAATGAGGAATCATCTCAGACGCTTTGGATTACGTTCATATTATTTTATTTTTAATAATTGCTAGCTTCAGTTTCACTACTCTGACGCCATATTGGAATTGGGGCTAACACAATCTTGTCTGTTCATTGTTCTGAGCTCTGGAAACTACGGTTGTTGCCAACGATAAGGTAGAAATTCAGCCCTATTTTCGCGCCACGTAAGACAAATATATATATAGATATTTGATAAAAAAAATTGATATTTGATAAAAATTAAGCTATACTTAATTTTTTTCTTAAACTGTCATCAAAATTAGATAAACTCCAAATAAATGAATACAGTTGAAGTAATGACTGTGTATCTTTTTGAACATTAAAGGGATATTTTTTGATAAAACTAAATTATTACATTAAAATCACTTCTTTCCAAAGACTCTGTGTTTTATCAGTTTACATATATGAAAATACTTTAGTACTTGCAAAATTATAGTTCTAGAACTGAAAGATTTATATTTTTAACGATTATGTGTGTAGAAGTTCAAGACAAGCTATCCACAAATTCAGTGTAATTATTTCAAAATAAATAATTCCACAACTGTTTCATATAATCTTTCATCATTCTTTCAATAACCACTATTAACATCAATAATAATACAACACATATTACGATGAAATTGCATTTTTTGAAAGATACTCATACAATTGTCAATCAATTTAAATATATCAGTATAAATTGGTAAGTATAAAATCATACTTCTACAACTAATAGTTGTACATTCTTAACAGTTACGTCTGCATAAGATGAAGAGGTCTATAAATTCAGTTTCTCTCTTTCAATCTTATTTGCGCCCGAAAGTTTAAATTATAGTATTTATCCGTGGCGTAGCGTAATATACGACAATGGGTAATTTCACATTATCTGCGATTTTCATTCCGTGATATGACGCAATGTATTTGTGATTGTGCTCGTTTACACCCTCCCTCTCCCCTCCCCCGTCGACACACCAACATCCACATACGTGTAGATAAGTAATTTAATTTTATCATAGAATTAGAGAAAAATAGAAAGAGCATTTTGGTGAAACATTTTGATTTAAAAAACAATTAAAAGTGCAATCTTTACTTAAATAAAAAATCAATTTGATACATTTGTATACAAGAGTTTTCAGTCTTTATAAACAATATTTTTCGATCGTAGTTTTCGCAAATTTATATTTTGAATTCCATCTGAGTTCTTGTAAAAATTCTCTCTTACTCGGATGGAAGTCCACTTACTCATTTTTGTCTTTCATTCGCTCTTATGGGAAATCTTCATTCAATTCAAAGTTGAAAATGTCTCTACGAATGAAAATCCCCACTACGAGTGCTGTTATTCGAATAATGTGTGAATAACTAGAAATAACTTATGTGTGTTAATCAATACTAAAATCATCTTTTTTTTAATCATTATTTTCAGAATATAATGATAAATTAGTTGATTGTATATGTCAATATATAAGAATGAATACATCTCCGAGTGTTCATTTTTTAACAATAAAACAAGCCTAAAAATACTTTTAAATAGCAAATTCTCATATATATTTTTAAAAGTCGTCTTTTAACTGAAAAAAGGAGATTAGATGCTCGAAAATTTTTCCGAAATTGGTCGCGTTTGTCTTTCACATGATATATCATATCACAAGCTCATTTTCAGCAATAAATTTCATGTTACGAGATATTTTTACATAAATATTTCTCGAAAATGGTCTCTGTTATAACAACTCACCTTCACCCGCCATACAGATCTTCATAAAGTAAAGTCCCACTACATGAAACTTTTGAAAAAAATACAGATAAACTAAACAGAGTAAATGGTTTCAAAATCAAGGAACACAGAATACTCGCTCTGAAAATATGATTCAAGTGATCCAGCGATCTAGCCCATCTTCCCACTGAGAATTGACCCAAGAAGCCGAAATGCACGTATGCTTGACATTTGAGAAAATAAGCTAACTAATTTAATTATTTTGTTCGAACCTGTTATTTTTTTAATGTATTACTGGAAATATATCTGTACTTTATTAAATAATGTGTGACGGAGTAGAGCCTGCTCCCTCTCGATCTGTCACATCGAAAATTCAGTTCAAAACGCCAAATTTGACATAATTTTATTAAATATTCTTTGTCGATATTGAAAACTAAAGAACACTGTCCAATTTCATGATTTCCGAAAAAGAAATCCTGCAATAGTTCTTGTTTTTTATGAATAAAACTGTAAGAAAGTGGCGTTGTATTAGAGGACATAATGATAATGGGATAGTTTAGATAAAAATTTAAGCTGCATTGCTTATTTTTGAAAATAAAAGTTTGACTCTCTGACTCAACTTTCCACCGTGAGTCAATATTTTCAAAACCAAACGATTTGCGCCTAATGCCATTTTCAGCGTTGCATCGAGTAGAAAGTAGAATTATCCCTGCCTATCTCATATATTCATCTCGCTGAGCAAAAGTTCTAAGAGGATTTCAATTGGCCAAAATAATTGTTTAATCTTCGGCGACAGATTCCTGAAATCATTTGGCAACTTTTCGAATAAACAGACTCGTTTAATTTAAAATACAAATAATGTGCTTTGGAATTTCTTTTTTTGGCAATCCGATCTTGTGAATATAAAACGATGAAATGCGTAGTAAATCAGCAAACAAGAAAATGGTTGGCGGCATAATGATACGCATTCGCTTTTTTTATGAGCATTGGAATAAGTTTTCGTTTGCGAGTGAGAGACTACTTCACTCAGATGAAAACACCCATTCGCCACTGTTAATCCTATGGGAGATTTTTTAAAAAATATCTCATTTATATTACAATACTTTTAAATGATTTTTATTTTCTTTGCATTGGCTAGCTGAAGTCATACTTTACGCAGGACGTTTTCTTTACTTTTTTGGTGCGTTCGGAAATATAAATACGTAGCACTTATAGTCGGCGTCTGGTCCGTCCGTCTGTCCGCTCATAACAGCACAAATACTACTCAACCGAATGGTTTGAAATTTAATATATATAATCGTTGAAGAATTTTGTCGAGTCATTTCAAATTTCATGAAAATTGAATCAAAACTTTAAAAAATATTTATAAAAATATATATTAAGAAATTTGAATTTTTCAAAAATCGGTACTTCCTTGTTATACCAGCTTACGAGGATTCATCGTCAAGCGACCGAGATGTATCGTCAAGTTATGTGACATGTGTGACGTTATAGTGATATATGACTTATATGACATTTTATAACCTCTAATACCCAAGATATAGTCACATTCTTCATTGTAATAAATCCTATCATACATAATTACCACAATGATATCCCATGATGGGTATTGATTCTAGGTTGCCATGGTGATGACGTCCTGTTTAAGACGGAGTCCTACTATTTCCTTTCTACTGAATTTAAAAAGCGAATTTGTATACTAAAATTGTTTAATTATAGCAATCCTATAAACTACCGACGTGGCCGACTAGATGTTTCCGGGCAAATATATATTAAATGAACAAAGAGTCTAAATATGGATTTCAAGTTCTGAAATTTTCAAAGCTAGAGTTGAGTTTCCCATTGGAATTTTCAGTAAATGTCAACAAAAGATAAAATGTTGCCAACTTAAAATGAACTTATTTTATTACGGAAATGAACCCCATCATAATACACGATACAATTCATTTCACTCATACTAGTTATAGTACGATCACACATCATTTGTCACGTTTGACGTACAATTTCCAACTTGTTCGATTTTGGTTACAGTTTTTTTTTTTTTTTTTTAAGGAGAAATCTTTCACTTTCGAAACTAGTTCCGAAAGTTAAAATATCTTAAATTAAAAAAAAAGGAGAAATCGGCCTTTGAAGAGATCGGTCATCTCATCTATCCAATGAAACAAATAAATAAATGAAATATTGAAATGTAAATGAGATATTTAAAAAAAACTTTCTCCCAAACTTTTAAATAATATTAGCGAGTGGATATTTTCGTACGAATGAAGTAGCCTCTTAAGATTTCGATTTGGAGAGGAAATTTTTTCCTTAAAAGCAAGCACATAGTTGAGGCTGTGGTTAGCCTTTTTTTTAAAAGTTCGCTGATGCACAGATGCGTTTTAAAAGTTTATTTTTCGCTGACACATTACACGTATAGACAGAACGATAACTTATTTGTATGTTGTTTCGCTATTTATTTATTTCTTTCTTAAGAATTATTTTTCAGTTTTATTTATTTATTTATTTTTACTTTTTGGGATTTTAATTTGTTTTAATGCGAGTCAAAATAAATTTGTAAAATTATTTTACTGGAAAAGATTTGGTGAAAACTTTTTCTCTGGTGTTTTGCGCAGTTATAATATTTTAAGACAATTGTAACTAATAATTAGCGCAAGAATTTGAATTTTTGAGTTTTTTTTTTTCACCCTAAACCATCAAAATATTATATATTTGTTGCGAAATTTATAATGCGTCTATTTAATTTTGTAAAGTTTTTTTTGAAGTTTTTTTTATACGTTGTCAATTATAATTTAAATATCATATTTTGTTTGATAGCGATTGTTAATTGATATATGTATGTTAAACTACAAAAGGTTGTCAGAATTGTATGCAATTAAACTTTACCATCTTTTATGCGTTTTTAAAATATTCCAAAAACGGTTCTTAAATCTATTATTACTTTGTTCAATTGAAACTTTTTCAAACAATAATGAAAACATTTTACAAAAGCTTGGAAATTTTAAAATAATAAGAATTTACTTAAATAATAACTGATGCAGATACATTTAAATATTTCGTTTACTACAGAAAACAAGTAACAGCTGTTTATAACAACAGCTGCAGTTTGCTTTCTCAGTAAACGAAGGTGATTGTAATTATTTAGAAATGTACAAGTACCTGATCATATAGGGCGCATTGTGTAATACTTTAATTCATAGTCTGAAACCTGATTATCACAATATGAAACAAAGTACATAGGACTTACCCCAGTATCCAGTATCAATCTTCATCTAACAGGCGAATTCAAAAATAGAATAGTCAGCTGGGAAGTTAATTTCAACGTCATGATGCCCAGATAATCCAGATTTGCAAAGATGCTCTAAACTTTTCAAGATTTGCATAAAACTTGTCCATATTCGTCGGGAATGGTGGAGGGTAATGGAGGTGAGAAACAGTTCTCGATAATAATATACCTTCCTTAAAATAAAATTTATTTCTTCTCTAGGTGTTACTTATCTGAAGTACTTTTTACTACTGACAAGCGAAGAAATTCTATTGTTAGAAATAACTTGTCCGATTGTTGTACAATTGTTGAATTAAATGCCACTGTTATTTTACAGTGTTGTAGAAAACAAAAATGTGTTCTTTCGAAAATAACGTACTCATCTGTGCATTTAACACTGACGTGTGCAAGAAAAATTCATTGTTAGAAAGAGCATTACATTGTTTGGCCAATTCTTGAACTAAACGCAATTGTTAATCGAAGGTTTTATTCGTCAGTCCAAATCCTGCATTTACCCAACAGAACTAACATTGCGATTGTTTAATTTTAATTAAAATATCACCATTGTTGATATTTTCATACATTTTAACTGCATTGTTGCTTGCATCATTATGACGTCAGCATTGCGCGTCGCACAAATTTGTGCTTTACAATAGCGATTGACTTTTAGAAGTATAATTTCTAACATACGTTTTTTTGTATCCACTGTTCATATTCTCATGCGCTTAGAACTATGTAATCAAATCTGCTAGAGCCAAAAATTCTTGCCTAACTTGGTAAAATATCGACAAATTTGGTGCCAAAAATATCGCCATAAGAGAAAGCTTATGAAAATGGAACTTGTATATAACGGCATTTATAATGCATTTTCATTGTGTTCAAATTGCAAGCAATTGCATAATGGTAACGAATTCATCGCCAGATTTAAAGCTTCCAAACCACAACCATACCTCGCACTTATCACCAGTCTTTTGAAATTCAATCGAAAGAGTTTTGCTAAGTACTCAAATGAGGCTAATCCTATTATTTGATTCCATGCCGATGTAGATCACGTATAGTGTGACCTTATGCAGTGTTTTATGCTTAATGGCGTATAACACTACATAAAATACTTAATATTGCTTTAATATATTATTTTAACTTCACCAGCCTTCCCTGTTATAAACACCTAGGTAGATTTCTTAAAAATACTACATATTGCATTCTCCCCTACGTTGAAATTTCTGAAAAATTGTAGCAGATGTACGCCGATCATGACCTTTAGAACCCAAAACCATCCCTAGTTCAAAGCTTTATAAATATATGTTGTGTTCTGCTATTTTTTTAGTTCCATCCCACAGTCGATGAAAAAAATATGGCAAGGATCTCAAAAATTAATGTAGTTGTATTATGAAATTTAAGCAGCAGCAGCCGAGTAAAATGTAAATCGAAGGAAAAAAGAACAAGATCCAATTCATTTATTTCAACCCACTCATCTTTAAACCTCTGTAGAGTGTTCTCTCTTAGTAAATCTTTATGTTGGAACATATTAGAGCTCTATTAGGTGTCTGATTGCTCACTGTAACGCCAGCAACATTTTATTTTAGCACTCACTTCGACGGCAAAATCCCTTCTCTCTCTCTCTCTCTGTCAGCTCGTTTTAAGAGAGGAGAGCGCAAAATTAATTTCGTAACACGTGACCTATTTTAACCAATACATGTTCATTTTCGCCTCGCACTAATTTTTATATATGAATTAACATTGAAGAAATACGTCTCTCCCTATGCTTTTGGCGGGAAAAGAATTTTCTGGAACATTATAGAAATTAAAAAACGCGGGTAAGTAATAGAATAATTTTCGGCTTTTGCATACTGAAAATATAAGTTTCTCGATAACAAAGCAATTTAAAAGGATTTTTTAGACTATTAAGAAAGGTAAAGTGGTGAATATTTGGTTAACACTAGCCTGGCCGATTCATGAACAAACCTGTTACCAAGTAACCTCTTACAAAGATTTTCGTCAGTTTTCTGAGAGCTCCAAGCTTTTATTTTTAGTCATATCCAGAAATACTTTTTTTTATTATTCTGAGTGACAAAAAAATATTATTTATTATTTACATTTTAGTGTACTTTAAATTAGATAAAATCTTGTTTTTAAAATCTTATTTTCTATATATTTATTTTTAATACTAAATGAAACGACGTGGGAAAAAAAGTGAGAAGGAAAAACTTTTTTAGCTGCAGAAGTCAGTGGTACATCATTTTTAGGTTCGTTTCAAAAGATTTCCGTTTAAATAAATATAAATTCATTTAACAAGGATTTTAGGTATATATTTAAGGTTATTAGCTCGGTCACTGGATATGCCGGTCTTTCATTTAAAAATATGAAATCAAAACAGACCGGCGCGTGCGTAGCACACCCTGTGTACGATGCCGAAAGCAGTTTGTTCCCCTACTCTAAATTTATTTTGGGTGGATAGTGAATTTTTTTATAATTAGCCGAGGAATTAATTAAAAACCACAATGAACGCTCATAAAAATATTTGTTTTCTCAAAATGGTGATCGCAAGTAGTTCCGCTATTCGCTAGCATTGACCAACCGAAAAGGCTCTTTGTCTTACATATTTTACAGCGCAGCGCTAAATTAACTGTTTGAAGTACGAAAAGACACATTTACGAGCTTTTTTTCTCTACATAAAGGTGCAATTCGTTTAAAGAAATATCTATAATAACCCTTTCATTTTTATTTATTTTTTCTCCAGTTTGTTTAAGTCCGCATCAACCTCATTTGTATAGATATGAAAAAAAAAAATTAGCGATTTGTTTTTGAATTTTTTTGAATTATTATTTTAAATTAAATTTCAAACACTGAATATTCCAAAAATGCTTTTGTTTGGATCAGCTATAGTTAGAAGCATATTTCTAGACCAAATTAAAATTAGGCGAATTAATATTGTGTTTTGCGCGATTATAATATACTATAAGACTTTTCTAACTAATATGTAACTTAGCACAAAAATTTCAATTTTTGAGTTATTTTTCACTGAAAACATTTAAATACTATATTTTTGTTGCGAAATTTATAATTCCTCTATTTTGTTTTCTAAAATATATTTTTTGATGTTTTGATACGTAATCAACAATAATTTTTAAATACTATATTCTATTTAATATCGTTTGTTATACATTATATATGCATATATATATATGTATCGTTATCTGTATATATATATATATATGTGTGTGTGTGTGTGTGTGTGTGTGTGTGTTTAATATCGTTTGTTATCTATATATATATATATATATATATATATATATATATATATATATATATGTATATATATGTATATATTAAACAACGAAAAGATAGGCAAAACTATAAACAATTATCATTTCCATTTTTTATGCGTTTTCAAAATATTTCAAATCCGATATTTAAATCGTTTAAGTTTGATACACTCTTTTATTAAAACTTTTTCAAGCAATATCGTAAACATTTCACAAAACCTTGGCAATTTTAAAGTAATAAGAATCGATTTATATAAAAACTGATGTAAATGCATTGCTTTTTGTTGTAACAATATAGTTTGGAATAATAGCTATAGTTTAGCTATAGTAAACGATAGTGACTGAAAATTTTCAGGAATGTACTTTATGAATGTTTTAGCCAAGAAAGTCTTAAAAAGAACTATTTTCATCAAAGTTAAATTTTTTTAAGTGCTGTGCTCCCTTCAAACAAAAGGTTTCACTATTGAACACTGAACCTTAAATTATTTCTATCTTTGCAATCTACGCTATTACGGAAATTTCGTTAATTAAATGATTGGTTAAAACATACATATGGTCACACATATAGCGAGTGGTAAACAAGTAATGTTTTACTAGGGAAAAAGGACAGTACGGCGTACTTGGAAAATGGAACAGCACAATTTGAAACCATTTAGGTGCTTTAGGAAAAATGACACAAAGCCAAACACCCCGCAAAGACTATTTTCAAGAACTAAATTACAAAAATAATAAGTTATTGTAAAATATTATCAATATACTGCGGAACGATGGAGCCCTATTACATACAAGTATTTTTTTTTCCACCTCTACTTGAAAACTTTCAAAAAGAAATAGTGCATGTGATTTGGCGAGTTTTCTGATTAGAAGGGAATCTACTATACACTTATAGAGGACCTAAACTTGGCATTTCAAAGATCATTTTGAGGCGTTTTAACTAAAGCGTAAGAAAACACTTGCTTTAAAAAATTGCTAATATTGTGTTTTATTTTTAGGTTAAACTGCGTTTTTGTGGAAAAATTTCTAATATGCTTCTACGAAATAATGTTAAAAAACCCCATAAGAGTAGTGGTCCATCTGAGATTATGTAGATCGCCTTAAATATTCACCCATGGTCTATATAAAATCATAGGTATTACCCTGTTATAAAAGCCTTGCCGCTTTTTAAAAAAAGGTTGGTTCAATTCAGACCTAAGAAATTGAGATATCTTTCCGAATGATAAAAGCAGACATGAAAAGAAAAAGAATGGGCCATTATGCTTCTTTATGTATGAATATATAAATACAACTTCTGATTACAGGTATTAAATAAAAAAAAATTCTGACTGTATATAATAACAGATACTTTATTTTAAAAATATTTGATACCTAATGAAACAATTTCTTGTGTATGCACAGTACGATAGAGTAAATGCCATACAGTAAACAAGTTGTCAAGAAATACGGGTAAAAAATTCCCTTTTATTTGCAAATGCCATTTACTTTATTTCGCAATGTTTCCTATAATAGAGAAATACCTAATCAATGTACGGCAATTTCACAGGGTTCGTACAGATCCTGTAAAATTAAGACCAGGAAATCCTTCGGTACCAGTATGTCCTTACAGATAATCTATTCTTAAATAAGGTGAAATTTTGCATGTTTGAACTTCATGTATTTTTTTAGAAAAATATACTGGTATTTCACCTGGAAAAATAACGGTACCGGTAGGAACCCTGTTTCAGAAATTCATAGTCTAAAACGTGAAATATGATACAATATAAAACAAAATAGATAGGACTTACCCCAAACTCCAGTAACAGTTTCCGTGTAATGAGAGAATCCAACCAGCCATTATTTCCGTCAGCTGGGGAGTTAAATTTACCGCACGATGCGCATTCTCAAAGATCCCCTTTAACTCTTCAAGATTTGCAGAAACCTGGTCCATATTCATGGTGGAAGATAATGGAGATGAGTAACAGCTTCCTGGTTCTAAAATTCCTTCCCTAAACTAAAATTTATGTAATCTCTCAAGCTCCTAGTCATCTGCTCAGGACGTGCACTTTAATACTGACGCGCGAAGAAAATTCATTTTTAGAAATAACTTGTTCGATTGTTGCCGTATTGTTGTTTAAAAAAAGCAACTGTTGTTTTACAGTGTTATAGAGAACAAAAATGCATTCATTCAAAAAGAACTTACAGTAGTACAGTAAAATTCTTTAAGAAAAGTAAAATTCATTCAAGTTAGAAAGAGCTTTCGGAAGCTTGTCCAATTGTTGAACTAAACGCGATTGTTATTAGAAGGTTTTATTGACCTCGCTTTGTATGTATGGTTCAAAGCTTACAACACCCGATTAATCTATTGCCACTTACGATTAATCTCTATCCACTTCTGTTTAATCTATTGATTATTTGGCACAATTATACATCTTGCATAAGTATAGAAATAGAAAAAAATTGGCCGGATCCGCGCATTAAAACACCTCCCCAAATCTTGCATTTCCCCCCATGGAAATAAAAATGTAACTGTTTAATTTTAACTGAAAAAAATAGCTCCATTGTTGCAACTCTACCACATTTAAACCACATTGTTGCTCGCGACTTCAAGACTGCGCGACTCACACATTTGTGTTTTATAAAACGTTTGACTTTTAAAAGTTTCAATTCTAAGCTATTTTTGTTTTAACTGTCTGCGTTTAAAAATATATATTAATATCCACTAGCGTCAAATTCTCGCCTAACACGGCGAAACCAAAATATCGCCAAATTTAAACACAAACAAATCGCCAAAAATGAAGCCAACTTGACTACAGCTGGCTAATTTGGTAAAATTCTCATTCAAATTCAGTAGGGTAATGCAGGGTAATTTGGTTCTTTATTTTTTAAAACTAACATTTAAAAAACTCTATAGATCTTTAAAAAAGATTGAAATGTACAAGACAAAAGAAACTTTTTCCAAGGACAAATTCATAAAAGAAAAAAGGAAATTTAGTCCGTACATAGTAAGTTAGAGCTATTTAAAAAATAAAATAAAAAATAACACCAAATTACTCATCAAAGGGAGATTTGATAGTTTGGCCCATTTTTAACCACTGCCACACCATCAATCGTGTATTTTAAGATAATAAAAGTGCATGCCTTTTTGTAACTTTAACAATGCGCTATTCAGAACGCTGATAATTTTTTCAATCAGATAACATTAAAGCACTGTGAATTTCTCTTTGAAAGCTATCGATAATCACATTTATTACCCTAAATATTCGTTAAGGGGCTCCTTCACTCACGCGAAAAAGCTCGTTTGCTAATGTTAATACTATGGGACATATTTTTCAATAACTCATTTGCATTTCAATATTTTTAAACGATTTTTTTTTGCATTGAATAGCTGATGTCGGTCTCTACAATCGCCACTTTTTACGTTTCGATTTTGTTTGCAGGTTCTTTTAATAAGGATACTTTCACCACAAATAAAATCTAAAAAATAAAAACCAGTATGTTGTGGCCATCACAAAACATTCTTCTGTATAAATCATATCGTCTGCAAACAAAAATTAAACGACAATCTGTACAATTTTTCAGATGCAGATATTGCAGAAATTTTTTTTAATAACTCATTTGCATTTCAATATTTTTAAACGATTTTTCTTTTACATTGAATAGCTGATGTCTGTCTCTACAATCGCCACTTTTTTACTTTTCGATTTTATTTACAGGCTCTTTTAATAAGGATACTTTCACCACAAATAAAATCGAAAAAATAAAAACTAGTAATGTTGTGGCCATCACAAAACATTCTTCTGTATAAATCATATCATCTGCAAACAGAAATTAAACGACAATCTGTACAATTTTTCAGATGCAGTTATCGCAGAATTTTTTTTAAATAACTCATTTGCATTTCAATATTTTTAAACTATTTTTTTTTGCATTGAATACCTGGTGTTGGTCTCTACAATCGCCGCTTTTTACTTTTCGATTTTGTTTGCAGGTTCTTTTAATACGGATACTTTCACTAAGGATACTTTCACCACAAATAAAATCGAAAAAATAAAAACTAGTATGTTGTGGCAATCACAAAACATTCTTCTGTATAAATCATATCGTCTGCAAACAAAAATTAAACGACAATCTGTACAATTTTTCAGATGTAGTTATCTCAGAAATCGTGAAAAACATAGCATAGCAACGACACCTTTTGGGCGGTAAACACCAAAACTAATATAGATCTTTTTTTGCCAAGATCTAACAGAATATAAAGTTTTGTAAAATTCCGAACACGAGTTATTGAGATATAGCTATAGCGCAAATCGTGAAAAATGCAGTATAGCAGCGCCACCTGTTGGGCGATTTAGTCCAATACCTAATCAGCGTTTATTTGTGTCAAGGTCTAACAGAATATGAAGTTTGATGAAAATAAGTGCATTACATCTTCAGATAAAGCAATTGCGCAGATCGTGAAAAATTCAACATTGCAGCGCCCCCTGTTGTGTAATTAACACCAAAAACGAATCAGAACTCATTTATATCCAGGTTTAACTGAATCTAAAGTTTTATAAATTCCATGCATTAGTTCTTGAGGTATAGCGCACAAAATTTTTTTGTCACAGACAGACATTTTCGAAAAATAGTCCTATCGTGTTCAGGACCTTCTAAAACGTATAAATTCGTCGAAAACCGCAAGTGAAAGTTTTCATGAATCCAGTACTTAAAATACAAGAAAGTAAAAGCGGCGATTGTAGAGGTCGACCTCAGCTATCCAATGCAAAAAATAAAATAAAAAATCGTTTAAAAATATTGAAATGCAAACGAGATATTTAAATAAAACTGACCGATAGGATTAACATTGGCGAACGAGCACTTGAACATGTGTGAAATAACCCCTTAACTGAAACAGGGGATTTATTGTCCAATTAAAATGCTAAGTGGCTGCTTTGTATTAACGTGCGAACCCAATAAAACATTCGTTACATGAAATTGCGTTCTTTAGCCGAGTCAAAAAATAGTCAATAGAATCTTCGTTAACTGAAACAATCTTTAGCCCAGATATCGCTATATTCAGTTGCGAAATTAATTATATTTACGAGATTGTAAAAAAAAAAGGGAGAAGTAGAAAATAATTTTTTCTTGTTATTTTAAGAATTTTAAGACGTCAACCTAAATTGTTTAGAAAAAAAGTGACAAAAAAATACAAAAACGAAGTAATTAGGATAGAAATTCCTTTTTTAATTTTACAAAGTAAAATACTTATTTCCATCATGCGGATTATTTAAGTTGCACTCTTGTCTAATTTCATTTCACCCACATTTTAGAAAGTGAGCTGTTATAGAAAATTTCAAAATTGATACGTTACGAAAAGCTTTCAGCGATACAAAATGACGTCACATTTAAAATAAAATTTATATTTTTTATTCCTTAATATTAAAATTTTATTACGATTGTATCACAATGACGTACTTTACACTTGCTACACTATTTCAGCCATTGTGTTATCAGATTTCATGATTCTACGCAAAGATTGGAGCTACTCGAATAATTAGTAAAATTAATCTATTTTTAGTTAATATAGTGCACAAAACTATTACTTTTTTAATTTTACAAAGTAAAATACTTATTTCCATCATGCGGATTATTTAAGTTGCACTCTTGTCTAATTTCATTTCACCCACATTTTAGAAAGCGAGTTGTTATAGAAAATTTCAAAATTGATACGTTACGAAAAGCTTTCAGCGATACAAAATGACGTCACATTTAAAATAAAATTATTTTTTATTCCTTAATATCAAGATTTTATTACGATTGCATCATAATGACGTACTTTACACTTGCTACACTATTTCAGCCATTGTGTTATCAGATTTCATGATTCTACGCAAAGATTGGAGCTACTCGAATAATTAGTAAAATTAATCTATTTTTAGTTAATATAGTGCACAAAACTATTTATTTTTTGTTTGTAAACTAAGGATTTATTGTTAATTAATGATAATTCATTAAAATTTACCTGAAATCATGGATTACCATGCGAAATTCGAAGCATCTTATATGTGAAAAATTGTGCCACAGATGTAATGGGTATGCATTGTTGAATTAAACAATTGTCTTTATTGTTGAATTTCTCGCCGTGAATGAAAATATTTTTAGCAGCGGATGTAATTGTTGCGAATTTTGGCATAACAATGAAGAGATTTTGAAAAAATTAGATTGTGTGATTATTGAAATATAAGAATAAGATCTCGTTATTGAAATGCATTGTTGCGGCAAGTTTCCTTCAAGAAAAAGGAGATTTTAAATCGACCATTTGCAGATAACGTAATGCAAATCTAATAAATTTAGGCGTGAAAACTCTCAAATCCAGAAATTTCCTCCGTAAAGTCATACAAACAAAAACTAATCGGCACCAATTTTTATTAAGGTCTAATTCAATATAAATATTATTAAATTCCGTGCATTAGTTCTTGAGATACATTTGAGAGTCAATATGCACAATGTGATTTCGATTGTATTGATAGAATGAACATTAAAAAAAAAAGAAAAAAAAACATAGGTCTGACATTTGTTATGGAAGAAAAGACCGAATAAAAAAAAACTTCGCCGAAAATTAAAATGAGTTAAAAATTGACTAAGAAATTCCATGTTTACATACAGAAATCAAGTTGAAAAGAGTGTTAAGGAAAGAAAGAAGGAAAGAAAAAGAACTACCGCCTTTAAAAAAGATTTTTAATTGCCGAAAAGTGTTGCCTTCTTTTAAAATAACAGTACATTTGAAAGTGACATTTACGGTTTTTTTTTTTTTTTTTTCAAAAGCAAAGAAAAATTTAATTGCTATTTAAACTACCTTTTTGTGATTTTTAAATTTGTTTCTCCGTTTAATGATAAATCCGTTTTAAGTATTTAGCCTAACATAGTAAATTTTGTCATCTGCAACTTTTGATTTTTTAGTGATTTTTAATGTGGTTTTAAGCGTTTTTTCGCATTTAGAGACGGTTTTTGAAGTTTTTTCGATTTAAAATGCGATTTTCAATGTGATATTTGGCAATTTAAAACGCTTATTTTTTTATATTCGTGAAAGAATTTTGGTTACAATGTTTTAGTCCCTGTATTAAATTTTGTCAGCGATTATTTAATTTTTATTTCATAATTTTTTTTCTGCGGGTTTTTTTTATTTTACGTTCGCGTTGTCTTTTCCACATTAGTAAAAATAAATCCGCTTTTAAACTTTTAGCCGGATGTAGTAAATTTTGTCCTCTTTTCAATAAAGTTTTTTTGGAATCTGTACAGCGAACTCTGAATTTTTCGCGAATTTTTTCCATGATATTTTTTGTGCTTCGCAGCAATTTTTTGACATTCGTAAAAGAAAATCCTGCTTTAATCGTTTAACCCAATATAGTAAACTTTGCCCTGTGCGAAAATGTCGTATTATCATCGGAAACACACCTTTGAGCATCAGTTTTATAATTCTCTCCTATTAGGAAATGAGTCAAAAATCGATTACAAAATTCCCTGTTTTGTTACTTAAAGAATATTCGTTACTTAAAGGGGAAAAAACTACCGATTTTAAGAGATTTTTACTTGCCGAAAAGTGTTGCCTTCTTTTAAAATAACAATTCTTTTGGAAGTGGCGTTTAAAAAGCTACAATTCGGACAAATCTTTGCACCGTAAACGAGATAGTCAAAACATTCATCGTATTTTGCCTTTTCTTCTGAAAATATGGTAAAACACTGGAATTTACGAATCGAGAACTGCTCACATTTTTTTTTCGAATCTGGGACGTTGGGACATCATATAACTTTATGGCCTCGGGATTGTATTTCAAGTATCAGAATGATGGAGCATTTTTAATTCATATGCGACGATAACTGAAACACGGGGAAAAATACCACCGTAAAAGAATATTAATTCTTAGATATGTTGATACTGCGTTTATATTTTTAATATTTGGACCCATCATTTCTTTTTTAGCATTTATCGTAGAAATATTGTCAAATCGTATTTCGAAAGTGGATCGTTTGAAGAAAAATAAAAAGAATGAAAATAGCTCAAAGAGTATTCTTTGTATGTGATGCTAATGCTTGTATACTAGGTAATTAAATTTAAATATTGAATTGTAATTACTATATTCTTATATTAGAAAATTTTGTTTCATTTTGCAGATGTTGTATGAAAATAATGCGATAATCTCTTAAAATCAGCATTACACTGACTAGTGCTAGGTATTAACTCTGATACTATCACATTGCATTAGATTTTAAAAATTAAATGAGACTATTATTTAACTAAGAAATTCTAGGATTAGTTGTTTTGCAAATGACACATTGATCTTTTGGTACGAAATTGACGTGAGAAGGTTAATGCCAAAAGTACACATCCGTGTACGTAAAACGCGTTTATATCTTCTACCCTCTCATTTCACCCCCCCCCCCCTCCGAAATTTTATTTGTTATTTTGGAGCCGGAGATGAGATAAATACGCCATTTGAAACCAGTGGGAAAACTTCATAGTCCATCATTGTCCCATCAATGTTTTCTCTTATATCTCATGAACTTGAAGGTGTTTTACACATGTACGTCACATATTTTAAATGGGATTGTAGAACTTCGTTGATGAGTTTGTAATAAATATTTGAACTATATTATTATTTTTCTTGGATACAATTATTATTCTTTATAACGATAATTAATAAATTAAGTTATGACACATGGTGAATTGCTTATTACTCTCTCCAAATGTCCCATTAATTAAAAAACATAGTTTTGTAATTAATTGCATTCTAGTAAATAAAAATGTAAATGTTTAATATACTTGTTTTATGGTGCATTTCAACCATAATAAAGAAAACTAATATCGAACATTTCGATGCTTTTAAGAGCATTAAGGTGTTATAATTAAATAAATAGTTTAAAGTATTATGTATACTTATAGGAATACTTATAAGGTACGCTATTTTACATATTTAGCTACTCAAAAATGTGAGTAATTGCTTCAGGAAGCAACTTTTGTTTTGATTGTAAAAATATTTATCCATATCCCTTTCTTTATAAAACATGCTGTGCGTTTAGAAAAAAAAAACATATTTAAGAAACTATATTTCTTTAAATGATTGTTTTGACATCTATGCATACACCAGTAAACATGTTTTATTATTTTAAGTGCAAATCGTTAAAAAGATTTCCGCTTATATCTTCATAAAACAGGGAGTATGTGTAGATAAACAATATCCGCTAACAAATTCAAGCTAGTTAAAATATGTTTTTAAGAATTTATTATTCAAGGTGTAGGTATTGGCACCTATACTGTCGTCGTTAAATGAATGGTAAGGAGTTTTAGTCTATATTATAAAGAAAAACAAGTCCGTGAGAAACGTTGACGTCATACGGGTGGTGGCAACGATCTGAGTTATCAATTTCACTTTCATAGCAAATTTATTAATTTCTGAACGAAAATTTAAATTTTTACACTGTTGGAAAGTTGTACGAAAATGTACGACTCATAAAAAGTACTTTATTTGAATTAATTGAACTTTAATTTTATTTGAAAGCTGTCTCTTAATTTTCTGATATCTTATGGTTTTTAAAATAACTATGCCATCCAACCTGATCCTCCCGCGTTACAGAATCTAGGTGAAAACCAATATATTTTTTATAGAATACTTTAATAGTTTATTTATATTAAAAATATTTTTATGTATTACCCACTTACAAGTCCGAAAATCATTTGTATATGAAAAATATCAATTATGTATTCAAATAAAGTTTTGAAATTTATTAAAAACTATACTTCCGTATTAGCCACATGCCAGGAATTAATAGCCAAAGGCGTTAATCGCCAAAGATTTCTCTACTTACAGCAGCCGTTATAATTCTGATATTTTTAGTTTTTTAACCGCATAGTTCGATTGCATTTCTTGATTGCCCAAAAGGGACTGTTCACACAGGAAACAAAGTCTGCAGAACATTGTTGTTCATTCCGGTTTCTTTTATTAAGATCTTAAAAAAAAAATACAAAATACAAAATCAGTCAAAGCTGAGTCCGTCGCTAAGCACGGAAGAGAGCGGAATGATGAACAGTGGATAAATGTATATAACAAAACAATATTTGTGAAAAAGGCAATATGTGACGGTTCTTTGTTGGTGTATAATGCTTATGTGGTCTGTAATTACTTATTAAGTATACGTTTCTTTAACATACATTATTTATTACTAAATTACACAGAAACAAACAATCAACTATAAACATAATTCTACCTAAACAAAATTTTATCCCAGTTCTAAAGATTCTGTCGTTGCCAAAACACAGCAGATAAAAGTTGGCCATTCACGCGATGGCATTTAACTACATTTGTTCATTTTAATACACGACACAATAGTACAAATTAATAACACTGCCGTAGAAGACAAAGCCCCGACCCAACTATGGGCAGTTAATAAGGTAAAAACCGAGTCCCTGGCTCAGTGATGCATTAAGATAGTAAGGTTACATAGAAAGTTTAAGATATTTATTAAGGTTTGAGAGCAATGCCAGGCGCGATAATATATTAGCGAGCCAACCGTGCGGAATAACAGAAGGACGGCAAATTGGACAGCGAGCTTTAAAGGACAGCTATAGAAGTAATGCAAGGCAAGAACAAGATCATCGCACTCTCAAAGAGGTGACAAGGCTCTTTTGAATTTAAAGAGTTACACTTCTAAACAACCATGGCCGGTAAGGAAAGCTATAGGGGGGGGGGGTTGGGAGGAGAGAACGAGCAAGAGAAGATCCAAGGATACCATTGAAACCAGATCATAGATTAATCCACTCTTATTGTCATAATCCCAGTGATCCTGCCACTGAGTCATAAGATGGGGGCGAAGATTTTTTTTTATGTGTGACTGCGGTACTGGAAGTTATAAATCAACTATGATCTACAAGTTGTTTTCTTTGCCAACAAATAGTCTTTTCATTGCTCAGGATAACATTACGAGTGGAAAGGTAGCCTAAATGGGTAGCAAAATCTGCATATTTTAAGATTTTCTGTCGACAATCCCATTCTAATTTTTTTAGTAATTTTAATCATTTCAATTCCATAATTGAGGTGCATATTTTCTAAGTCCTTTTCTAGATGGCATGCAATATACATTTCTTTAAACTAAAATTGAAACAGAAAATTACTTACTTATAAGAAAAGTATTATACACTATATACCAAAATATCACCGAACACTTCCATTTTTCCACATTTTGAAGAATACCTAAAGAAATATTTGACAAATTCTTATAGAACTTCGGGAATATAAAAAAAAACATGTTCGACTTCATATTTTTCAGAGAAGTTTTGATCACTACGGCAATTATGGAACCAACAAGAAATTGAAGAAAAAAAATAATATTTGGGATCACTTTGTAAAATGAAATGCTCGTAATGATCGTTAGCTATATATCACATAATTATGTGAATGTTGTCCCACTTTCGTGTCTATTTGAGAAAGAATAGCATGTATATTCATGGAGATATAAATATTTTTTTTTATAATTCAAGACTTTGTCATTTATGATTTATTTATACCAACCAAATTTAAGACAGAAGAAATAACATATTACAACTTGAATATAAATATCTTAAATACTTAATGAAATATGCCTAGTTGCATGAAATAATTTTTAACTGCGAATGCGCGAACGATATCAAAGATGTTTTTTCATGATTTCGTAGTCAACTCTGTAGAGTATCTCTTATATAAAAGTACTAGCGGAATATCGTGTTAATTCAAGAAGATGTCACTGATAGAGAGAGCTGAATTTCAGTCGTTTTTAAAAATAGCTAGATGATAAGGTCCACAAATTGTCATCTTTGATTTTTAATAATTTTTATTTTAAATTTTTATTGACGCATTAGTTCTTCTTGGAAAAACACCAGAACGAGACTCTACCGACAAAACAAATTTATCAAAATCGAAGCATCTATTCTCAGATAGAAACGAAATCGAATATCTGTTTTTGCATCTGTTCGAAACAATTATTTTATTGGAATTTAATACAAACTTTTTGTTGAAAGACACTTAATAAAAAAATGGCAATTTGTGAAAAATTCTTATTACTCGGTTGCAACCGAAGTTCAGCACGTTATATCGCCGATATCTTTGAGAATTTTTGAGATATTCAACTGACATTTTTTATATTAGTCGCTCTATAAATTTCTCTTCTAAATCACGAGGAAATTTCTTTCGTCAATTTCGCGTATGTACAGTTAACAAGTATTTCATACAACAACTCATGTTTCTTTAAATATTTAATAAATTTATATTCAAATATTACTATGTTGTTTCTACTATATTTTGTCAAATTTTCTGAAATAAGCAAAATTTGATTAAAAACCAAGAATGCTATATATAAAAAACGTGAGAAAATTCCTTGCATTTATTAAAGAAATCATTAAATCTCCATGAATATGCATGCTATTCTTACGCAAATAAACTGAAATGTTGTGCAATATTTACATAGTCATGTGCTGCAGCAACAGATCATAACGTGCATTTTATTGTACAGGGTGAACACAAATATTATTTTCTTCTTCAATTTGTTGTTGGTCTCTTAATGGATCTTGCAGTAAAATTTTCATTGAAAAATATCAAGTTATTTTCCCCAAGTTAAAAAAGAATTCGTAAACAAATTGTCTGGTGACTTTTGGCTGTATATTGTATAGCTTAAACGCAAAATACATATTATTAAAATTTTTCATTAGTTTGTTTTGAATTTATTTGCACTTTGAATATCCGGACTTCATTAAAAACCACTAACAAATATTCTTTTAAATTGGAGAATTTGCTATAATCGGAGTGTCTTATAATTTCTGGCAATGGTTCCTTTTTCAATAAATAAAAATAATAGCTACTCTGGTGCTTAAAATGAAGAATATACATAATTCCTATTTATAAAAATTCTCAATTTTAAATTCTTCTTTTTATTTATACCAGAGGATCCAACCCGCGCTTTCCGGATTACAGAACATACTGCCAAGTACAGAAACGTTTATGAAAATCATCTATTTTTTTAATATTGAAAATTCTAGTAGAATTTTTATATTTAATTAACTTATTTTAGATACCACACTAACAACACCAAAAAACATAATGTGAAAAAGTATATAAGTTATGTATTGAAATAAAGTTTTAAACTTTATTAAAAGTGATATTTCCGTATTGTCTGCATGGCAAAGATTAACAGCCTAAGAAATCTACATTATTTATTTACATACAGCAGGTATTCTGATTATTTCACTGATTAAACATGTACTCCGACTGTATATCTGCTAAATTTGTGTTTTATTTATAATATTTTGTTTTTTATTTATTGATTAAATGCTAGTTTTGTTATGGAAATATAAGTAGGAAACAAACATTGATCTTTTTATATTGTTCCAACTGCAACCAAGTTAATCTTCTGTAATCCAGTTGCACCCGATACCGAATTTTTATAAAATAATTCCTGCTTCTAAATTATATAGTTTTAAAACCATAATAAATGAATTGATTGATAGGAAGTTTTCAGAGAAATTTCATTTTTAAGTACATTATGTTTTTAATTCGATGTAGTAAGAATTATAACATTGTCATGCTTAGAAGTAATTAAATTTGGGAAAAAGTAGAAAAGGATTTTTCGTTGTGACAGTTGATCTGACGTCAACCTTAATTGCGGATTTACTTTTTGATATCGATTATCAAAGTTTGTTTATGATAGTAACACAATATAATTTGAAAGAAAATTATTCACACAAAGTATATTTGACATTTCAAAATCAATAGTTTACAATTTAGTGATTGGTTTTATTTTATAACAGATCACACCTCAGATGTTTTACAATAACAATTCATTTTAATTGTTTAAATAGTTCTTGTATATTTTTTCATCAATCATTAGGCAATGTTTATTCCTTCATTAGTAGGTAACTTTTTTGTTATAATAAAGACATTTATTCAGATTTCAGTGTTTTTCCATGAAACAGAATCACAAAAATACATTTGCGAAATTAAACTAACTGTATTTCCAAGTAAAATTATTACTTAACATGTGAGTATTGGCTCATTTACAGACGTTAAAAAATAAGTGCTACGTTTTAGTAAAAATGTAGTTATTTAGATTATACCGTTTTTCCATTAAGGAGATGATATGCCTAGAAACCTAGGATAAACACTTTTATGAAACGAGACTAAATATATGTTTAATTAGTTCGATTACTTAAGTTGTGTGTTGTGTATTGTCGCATTTACTTATGCAAATGTTAAACATTTTAATCCCATTGGCAATATTTCTTACTGTAGTTTTTGATTATTTTATTATATCAGTTGAAATTCAGTTGAAATAGAATGAAATGATTTATAACGTTGTAAGAGAATGAAAAAAAAAAATTATAATTTTGTTGTTAATGTAGTTGAACGTTTTGATATATATTATGAATACTTACTATCAAAAAGCATACCAGTTTTTTAATTGATATTGAACGCTCAATATTGAACGACAAATATACTGTGAAAAATGTTATTTCCTTTAAGTTAGAAGAAACAACAAGAAATAATTTAAGAGGGTAAAAGTGATAAAATAATTTGAAAAAAAAAGAAAAAACAAGAATCCAAACATTTTTATATATCTTAATTTGGATTTTACGGCCTGAACTCATATGTGAACTAAATTAGGAAAATTTACTAGTAAACTGCTAAATTGCTCAATTAAATATTTTTACACTCTGAAAATTACTGTTCTCTTCAAACCGGCTTTTGTAGTCAAGAAATAATCTGAAGTAATCAAAACGGATAAACAGGTGAATTACAAGCATATATATAACTGATAAAAACTGAACCATAAAATCGGACAAATATTTAGTTTTAATTAAAAAGGATTGTAGATGATTTGTGCGTGTATAACTCTACTTTTATTAAACTGACACTACATGGAAATCTAGAATTAAGAGAGTTTATATGTGATTCTGAATTACATAAAAGGCGATATTTAGCAAAAGAATTTCATGAAATAACATAATTGTGGTATAACAGAACTATTATATAGAACTATTTTAACCATGAAGCATTTTCTTACAGTATTTGATGCTTAATTCAATAAGTAAGAAATAATTAAAGGTTGTTTATCTTTAATGATAATTTTTTTCAGACTTAATATCATACTGAATTGATATCTAACACACGATTCAGATTTTTAATGCTCCGAGAATTTATTTTTAATTTTAAAATTGTTGTAGGTTATTCATTATTAATAAAAACGCAAATATTTTTTAATTTATTTTTTATAATATATCTATTGAAAATTAAGTGCATACAATTCTTATTCAAAATTATGGAGAGAAAAGCAGCAGTTATCGGATTTTATGTCAACAAGCAAATTTCATCCCGCGGTAGAACAAAAGCTTACCTATTAAATAAAGCCATTATCGACGGTAGAATATTATTTACGCTTGCAAATTACCTTAAAAAATATTCAAAACAAATTGAAAGAGTTTCACTTCGTATCACAGATGAAGTAAATTGGGTATATCCGAAAGGTACATTGACAGGAATAATAGGGAGAGTAAATCGATCAATAATTGACATTGGCATTCAACAAGTTCCTATGGATGAACTAAGCACAGAGAGCGTACATTTCTCTTACCCGTTTCAACTTTATTCTGCTTCATTTGTCACTCGAAAAGTAGAATATAAACCACAGATTTTTGACATTTTCCAAACATTTTCATTGCCGCTTTGGATAGCTATCATCCTGACTTTATTTGCGATATCTTTCGTATATTATGTCACCTTGAAAAGAAGGACCTTGAGAAGAATAACTTAAGTAACGGAAATATAATTCTTGATTTTCTGCAAGATACAAGCAAGCAAAATCTCGCTGTTGTAGTAGATACAGATGCCGTTGATATTTTGACTGTTGGAAAAAATTTCGTCTCTGAAGATCGTTTCCTTGAAAGCATGTCTGCAATGATTGTTCGAAACGGCTTTTGTTGTAAAAAATTGATGGAAAAATTTGTTCATAGATTAATGGTTTCGGGATTGTATTTCAAGTATCAGAATGATAGAGCATTTTTACTTCGTATGCCACGTCTACTGAAATATGAGGAAAAAGACATCAGAAAAAGAAAATTAACCCTTACAGATGTTGCTCCTGCGTTTATATTTTTAATATTTGGACACATAATTTCATTCTTAGTTGTTATGGTAGAAATATTATCTAATGGTATGAAGAAAGCGGATCGTTTTCAGAAAAATAAAAGAAGAATGAGAATCACTTATAAAAAAGATGCAATATAATTAGCTTTGAAAATTGAATTGTAATTACTCTAATCTTATATTATCAAATATTGTTTCCTTTTAGAGATGTTGCATGAAAATAATACAAAAATTAAATTTCGTACAATTCGCAATACACTGAATAGTACTATATATTTTACTCTGAGAATATCACATTGCATTAGATTTTTTAAATTATATCACACTATTATGTAACAAATATTTTGTATTATTGGTTCTTCACAAAGTACACGTTGATCATATGATATGGAAGAGGCGTGAAATATATTAAGAAAAAATTACGCATCCGAGTTCATCAAACGCTGTAGAACCCCTCTCCTTTCTCATTTTTCTTCCCGAAATTTCATTTATTCCTTAGAAACTGGGCAGGAGATAAATCCGCTAAATTAAAACAGTGGAAGCTACGAAGTTCATCATTCCCCTTTTCTATGTTGTCTTGTATTTGATGAATTCGGGAATGCTTCACATATTAATAATGAGATTGGAGAACCTCCGTTGCTGTGTTTGTAAGGAACATTTGAACTGTATTATTACTAGGTTCATTCTGAGAATAAGTTCACCACATCGCAAAAAAAATGGCACTGCAAAATGCACGAAACTAAAAGGCACAAGCCGGGTAGATTATGGGTGTGGCTGTCATATGCGGAGTTGTAACTTCCCGATCGCTTGCATTAACTCCGTTGTTGTGGGCGAAGATGTCGGCTCTCATTTCTTCTCCAGCCAACAGCGAGGTGAGATCCGTGATAAAATGTTTTAACACAGATGTGTGGGATGCTCAATTCTTGAGTTGTTTTGATCCACGACAAAGCTCGCCCGCATACGCATTATTCCACAATAAATCTGCTTTAGAAGTTTCGCTAGGAGATGTTTGTCTATTAATCCTACAGTCCCGATCTTGCTCCCAGCGACTTCCACCTGTTCTTGCACATGAAGAAATTCCTGTCCTGTCATCACTTTCCCCAGAAACGAAGATAAAATGACAACTGTGACAAAGTGGCTCCTTTCCCAGGCAGCAGACTTCTCTGACACTGGACTACATAAACTTACCCCACGCTATGACAAGTGTTACAATTCCGGCGGTTCTTATGTTTAGAAGTACCTGAAACATTGCTGTATCTTTTACAATAAATATTTCCAGGTAATTATATTTCGTTTCTTTTTAATGGCCTTGGGAATCTTACTTTCTGGATAACCTGATATTATTCTTAGAGACTATTACTTTTCTTTAAAACGATATTTAATAAATAATGGCATAACAAATTACTTAATACAAATACTGCTGTATCAGTACTTATTGTAGTTAAAAAAGAAGTTTTTGTAAATAGTTGCATTCTTATAAATAAAAAATAAAATATTGAATATGTTGTTTTGTTTTGCCTTTCAATATTAATAAAGAAAATTTACATTGCACATTTTAAACATTTTAAAAATGTAAAGACGTTAAATGTGTTTTCTGACTGAAACAGTTACAAGTATATATATCGGTACAGTTGTAATTTGTTATTTTAGATATTTATTGATATTCTATTAGTATTATTGATTTTCTTATAGCATCAGCTCTAAAGGTAATACTTTGAAACTGAGCATTTGACAATAATTGCATTATCAATTATGACATTACTAAAGAGGGAAAAATAGAAAAAAGTAAGAGAAACTTCTCAGGTTATTTTCAATTTCTTTTAGATTATGACAGTAGTTGAATCTGGAGGGTTGAAAAATAATTGCAAAATATGGAAATAAAAGTGTAATTAAAAGTGTAAATAAAGTAATAATAATAATTTATACTATCAGTTCATTAATTTATACTTACTAATTTGTGTATTTCAGAGACGTTTACGTGTTATTTTACATTTTTGAAACATATTTGGACATGCACGTTGCAATGACAATATCATAAAGGCTTTTCGTATTATCACATTTATACTTTTTTCTGCAATTTGACTGCAATTTACTAGCCGTTTCTCATTATAGATTTATTTCTTTATTTGAATTTTTATGGAAAAATAATAAATTAAATTCTATTAATAAATCGCAAACAAATAATAATAAAACGAAAAATAACGTACTTGTGGAAGATTTTAAGCTCTGAACATCGAAATCTTCTAAAAAAGTTTTCGCAAATTTTAAAATAAAAGATCCTGGGAAAACAGTTCTTGCTCAAAAATTCAGTTGTATCAAGCAGGAGTATCTTTACACAACTTAAATATTGTCTTTAAATTTTTTTGAAATTTAGATTACGCTTTTTACAATATATATATGTGACAATTTAGGGAAAATCATTTAACATAAACACGTAAAATAAATCCATGTTTGAAAATTTTTCTTATGTATATTTTTCCACCATATGATTTCTTCCAATTCTGTCGAGAAAAATCTTAATCGTTAATCTTAACCAATCGTTAATCTTAAACATTACGTCACCTAGAATCTAAGAATCTACCTTTTAGTTACTGAAAAGCATGATTTTTCGCTAGACTACTTTGGGAGTTTATCTATAACAGATAAATATTAATATTTCAGAGCCAAAAAATCCCACAGAATCTTACATTTTGACAAGCATATTAGGCCCTACCTCATTTGCAGAGGCATCATTGAGGAAATTATTTTAATATCAGTCACGGTGACATCACTTTCCAATTCGTATACATATATTTTTTTCGAATTTTCATCAGAAAAATTGCAATTTTTATCGAAGTATTCTTAAGGATCATTTGTTAAGTTATAAAATATACCACATTTACATTTACTCTCGCAATTTTTATCTCTTCAATCCCTTATTTTGAAAAAGAAAGTCAATAAATTAAAAATATATATATTTGAGTAATTTTGCATAAAGAGGTAAATATATTTTTTAAGTATTTCATATTTATCTAATGACATGTTTAATAAAGTTTTTCAGTTTTCTATATTCCGATTTTTCTGACAGAAACAAAAAAGTTTTTCTTTCTGAATTTTGTTTACTCTTCAGCCTCAATACCACTGTATGCAAGGTAGTATTATTAGTGATAATCCGATATGATCGTGATACGATAGATTAGTATTGATAATTTGATTATAAGAAAATAAACTCTATAACAAATATATTATAATTAATATTTATTATAATATATAATATTTCATATTAATGGAAGACTACTTTGTTTGAAGAAAAAAAGTAATAAGGCAGCTCAAAGAGAATTCGAAGAGAATGTACTTAGTTCACACTATCTCAAAAAAATATGCGTTAAGAAAAGCAATTAGCTCTGTATGATCATTTTAAAATCCTTAATCATGGACATACATATCAATAACAGATGCTAAATTATAATAGTCAAGTAGTATAGAAACCACAATTTTTTTTTTATCATTCTCCAAATATTTTCATTGCCGCTTTTGATAGCTATTATATCAACATTGATTGCGATGTCATTGGTACATTACGTCACCTTGAAAGGAAGCTATTCGTTTAATAAAATTTTACTTCATGTTTTTGCGGTTTTGTTAAGGCAGAGTTCTACTTTAATACCTTCATCAGTGATAGAAAACTTGCTCGTCTTTTCGTGGGTTGTAGGAGCAATGTTTCGTTGCCTGGCTTACGATTCGGTATTCCTGTCTTTTCTTTCATTCCCCCCTATCACTCAAATTAAAGAAGTGCCACAGTTGGCCAAAGCTGTAAAAGTTACGACACTATCACTGCATAGAACCTCGATGCCTTGTACAGGAATTTTTATTTTTCAGTTTCAGTTTTCAGTTTTTTCTACTTCAATTTTAATTTATGAATTATTAACATTTTTCAAGCATTTTCAGCATTGTTTTTACTTTTATACCTATGAATTTTAAAATAATTCATTTTACTGTCATAAAAATAATCTAGTTCCACTATAACATTATTATATTTATTATGGAATTCACAAAATATATTTAATAGTTTTCAATTTAAATAGTTTTAAGAAAATATAAATTTTTCGGTTAGTTGTATACTATAAAAAAAAAAAAAACCTATAAATTACTATTTGTATCTTTATGTCAAATATTAAAGATATTTTTAATAATGATAATCAGTTTTAAACTTAAAATATACATTGTATTTATTGCTTTTCTTGTTTTTAAATTATTAGATTTATTCATAAAAATGCGAAAATTTGAAAGTTAATGTTTAGTAGGTAATATTTTCTTATATTAGTCAGCTAAATTTAGCAAATTACTTTACCAATTTAATGGACACAGCATTGACTTTAATAAGATAGAAACGGTTTTACAAATTATTTTAATTTCGTATGCTCGAGATAATTACAATCTCAGAGAAAGGCGTTAATCCCCTCCCTCCCCATACCCGCAAATATAATGAATAATTTGTTCAAGAAAACCACCGTCACCTACATTAACGTGATCATTAAAAAAAGAATTACATTTTTCTGATAATTAGAACATAACGAAGACGCTACACTAAAATAGCCGGCAGATGACACCCCTTCCCGACCTCAATTTCAAATCTATATCTTAATTAGTTACCTAAATTTTTGTTCATTAGTAAAAATTGGCAATTATTTCCTTTCATTTTCGCAAACTAAATGGAGGATCGGCCCGAGAAACAGATCTCTTTGTAGTTCAGGTTTTAATGAAAGCAGATCCCTGTCGGAAACTTTCTCGGATCATTTTCACTGGCACCGGCAGATTTTTGGCAGTTTTTTGCATAAATTAAAAAACAAATTACCAACCGAATTTTTCAAAAATCACATAGTCAGATACAGAATATTTTTTTACATATGCTCAGAAATTTTCAAATTGATATCTCAATTAGTTTTCTTAAAATTCGCTAATTAGTAAAATAATTTCGAATTTGTTCATTTCCGCTTGCAAATCCAATGCGCCTGTTCGTTTCTTTCGCCATTTTGATTTAAAAGATGATATTTTAGGAGCGATGGTTAATGAGAATCTAATTAATATCTAGGCTAATTATCAAAATATTAAAATTCTGAGGCTCAGGTGCACATGGCCAGAACTTTGACTATCCACACCTAAATTTCCAGACTTCTAGGTGGGTTAGATTTTGCTAGCCATCGCCAACAGACACACACACGGACACACACACAGAGCGAAACTTTCTTTTATTAATATAGATAATAAAATAACAGTATTTTAACAATGTGACCACCTTTCTGTATCATCGATGATATGGAACATTCAGAACGAAAGGGGATGAAGTTTCTTTGCGCCACGATTGAAATAAAATTTTGCTTTAGGGGCCTTTGATTGTAAAAGGCCTCACATGTTCAAATTCGGATACTCCTGTAATATTGTACCTTTCGAAGTTTTTAATAAAAAAAAATGTTTCAAAATTATTTCCGATATTCTAAGAAAGTGCTTCTTTACCAATCAGTATTATGTTAAAATAATTAAATAAATTTTTTGCGTTTGTTTATGATAGTAACTCAATAATTTTAAGTGAAATTATTCATTAAAAAAAAAAAAAAAAATATTGGACATTTCACAGTCGACAGTTTACAATTCAGCGATTGTTTTTATTTCATATCGGAAAAATCCTCAGATATTTCACAATAACAACTCATTTGAAATGTTTGAATAATGTGGTTATTTTATCATTAGGCAATGTTTATTCCTTCGTGTGCGGGTAACTTTGTTGTTATAATAAAGTTACCTACTCACTAATTATTCAAATAACAATGTTTTTTCATAAATCAGATAGTATATGCATAATCACAAAAACGCATTTGCGAAATAATACTATATGCATTTTCAAGCAAAATGATTGCTTAACACGTGAGTATTGGCACGTTTATTGACATTAAAAATAAGTTCTAAGTTAAAAAAAAAAAGATTACACAGTTTTTCCATTAAATAGATGGTATGATTAGAAACCTACGAAAAAAAACGCTTATGAAACGAGACTAAATATATGTTTAATTAGTTCCATTACTTAAGGTGTGTGTTGTGCATTTTCGCATATACTTGTGCAAATATTAAACATGTTGATTGGTCATAATTCCTAATGCAGTTTTTTATTATTTCATTGTGTCAGTTGAAATGGAATGAAACGTTTTATAATGTTGTAAAATAATGAACAAATAATGTTTTAGTTTAATTTTTTGATATGCATTATGTATACCTTCTATCAACAAGCATAGCAGTTTGTTAATTTATATTGAGTGTACAGAAAGACAAAAATACTGTGAAAAATGTTATTTCCTTTAAGTTGGCAGAAACAACAAGAAATAAAAAAAGAGGATAAAAGTGCTAAAGTAATCTGAAAACAAATTAAAAATAATCCAAATCGTAATTGGTTATGAATTAAATAGAAAGCGATATTTAGCAAAAGAATTTCATGAAATAAACATATTGTGGTATAAAGAAACATATAGAATTATTCTAACCATGCAGTAATTTTGTTATTTTATTTGATTAACGAAGTAAGTACAGATATGATGGATTTCTCTTATCTGTATAAACTTAGTTCTGATACATTTGTGACTCGAAAAACAGAATATAAATCACAGATTTTTGTCTGTGATTTATAAGCAAACAGTTATGAAACAATGTACTAAACAATGATAGCAAACATTTTCATTGCCGCTTTGGATATCTATCATCTCAATTTTAATTGAGATGTCTTTGCTATATAACGTTACCTTGAAAATAAGGTATTTATTTGATAAAATTTCACTTCACGTTTTTGTGGTATTGTTAAGGTAAGTATTTTAAAATTGTGATCAATGGAAGAAATGTTGTCTTTTCATGGGTTATAGGAGTAATTTTTCTTTGTCTAGCTTTACGATTCCGAATTCCTGTCTTTTCTTGAATTCCCTCCAATCAATCAAATTACAGACGTGCCACATTAGCCCAAATGTGTCCAAGAAGACATTATCATGGCATAGCGATTCAACGTTCGGCTACTTCTCAACTCTTATTAGAATCATAAGAAAACATTAAAAATAATTGATGGACCCTTTTACACGAATTTCTTAACAAGCTTTTTTTAAGATAGAAGCAAACAAGATTTTTCTAGTAGATCTTGGTCCAGTGGTTGTTTTGAATAACGATTCTACTTTAAAAACTTCAAATTTGAACAAATTCAGAAATTTATGTTCATATTAAAACAGGTTTCCCAATACTCTGTGAACAATTTTAACTCACCCTTATATTACGCCTTTGCTGAACCAGAGAAGTAGTCAATGTACTATGTTATAGATGATAATGCGTAGTGAACTGTTATTTTTGAAATAGTTGTTTTAACATATAATACTATTCAAAGGTCGATAAAGGTCGACAAAGACTGAAAACTATTTAAGTGTATGAGAAGAGCAATTATTGCAGTTTCAACTTATACCATTCTTTGAATTAGATATCGACAAACGTCCTAAAAGTTGCTTTGAGTTTACATTAATCTACAGTTCACAGAACCTTACAAAAACAAAGATTCTTCGGATGGTCTTAATGGTGCACTTAAATTAATTTTCTAGAAATTGATTGAGCTGAAGTATAAAAAGCTGAAAATACGTATAAACACTATTTAAATTTTATTGTGAAGCGGTCCATTTCTTATCACTCATTTTAAAGATTGAGAACGTTACTAAGTTATTTAATTTTTAACATATGAAACTTCAAGGAAGTTAGTTGGATTCAAATTGTTTTCTTATGACTCATTCTAAAGATTGAACACATTGTTAAACTATTTGATTTTCAATATTTGAAACTTCGTTGAAGTCAGTTGGGTTCGGAGATTTTATTATCTATTGAAAGTTATGATTAGTTATTGCGGTTTTATTAAACAGAACGAACATCTATAAATGTGCATAACTTACTTATGGTTCTTTACTTGCAGGTAGACAATTACTCACCAGAAAGTTTTAGCTAACTTGACTGTTATTTCCCAAGAACACAGCTAAAAAGAGTAAACTGGTTAAATCAGAGGATACTTACGTAAATCTTTTTAAGCGACAAACTTGATTGGTGTACACATTATTAAAAATAAACTTTTATTTTAAAATCGAAATTTACATTAGCTTACATAAGCTTACATTAATAGTCCAAATAAAAGTGTACTTTAACGAAGATTCCTCGGTTGCTCCTTGACGGTAAATAAATTAAATTTATTTAGATTAACTTTTTAGAAATCGATTTAGCTGAAGTATAAAAAACTGACTAGACGTGTTAATATCATTTAAATTTTATTGTTTTGTGTTTTTAATTTTTGTGAATCATTCTAAAGATTGAGTAAATCCTGAAATTATTGGATTTTCAATATTTGACACTTCATTAAAGCCAGTTGGAATTTTTTTATTCATTGAAAGTTATGATGCATTTGTTGCAATTTTGTGAAGTATAATAAACATTTTTGCATAAGTTTCTTATGATACTTGTCTTTCAGGTAAATAGTTATCTTTGAAAAAGATTACAAACTGGACTTATATTGTCTGCAGGAACACAGCTAAAAAGTGTAAACTGGTTAAATTACCGGATACTTATCGTAAATCTTCTTAAGTGACTAACCTGATTGGTGTAAATTTTATTCTAAATAAACTATACTTTTTAAAATTGAAATTTCAGTGCAAAAACATACATATATATATATATATATATATATATACATATATATATATATAGATAAACTGATAAAAGTTTAAACATTTTGATCCTATTGGTAACAATTCTTACTGTAGAATGTTTTATAATGTTGTTAGGTAATGTAAAAGTTGGTGCATAAGGGTTTAATTGTTAATGTACTGGAACATTTTGATGTGCATTATGAATGCCTATTATCAACATGAATAACTGTTTGTTACTTCATCTCGAGTGTACAAAAAACGCGAAGTGTACTGCGAAGTGTTATTTCATTTAAATTGGAAGAAACAACAAAATTGCTAAGTTAAGCAATTGCATTCTGAAAAAAAAAATATTTTCTTTAAACAGGACTTTTTTGCCAAGAAAACTTTTGAAGTAATTAAAACCGATAAACTGGTAAATTACAAGATTAAATGATTGATAACAACTGAAGTGTAAAAAACTGGTAAATTTAGCTTTAATCAAAATTTGACTGTAGTTAATTTATGCGTGTATAAATCTTCTTTTAATAAACAGACACCACAAAAAATCTAGAGTGCAGTGAGTTCAGGTGCGAATTTTGAAAGGACATAGAAAGTGATTTTTAGTAAAAGAATTTCATGATATAAGCATATTTATGGTATAATGAAAAATTAAGAACTATTTTAACCATGAAGTATTTTCTTTATTTTATTTGTTTTCTAATTCAATATTTAAGAAATAATTGAATGTTATTTGTTTTTTGCTGATAAATATTTAGGCTTAATAACAGGCTAAATAAATATTCTGTCAATAATTTCTAATGTTCGATTTAGAGTTAGAAAACTTCAAAAAAGTGTGTTTTATTTTAAATTTATTATACCTTATTCATAATTAATAGACATCAAATAGAAATTATTGAAAATTAAAGGCCTATGATTATTATTGAAAACTCAAAATTATGGAAGAAAAGAAAATCGCAATTATTGGATTTAATATCGACGCGCAAATTTTATCTCAGGGATCTAAAGAAGTAAAAAATTACCTATCAAATAAAACCAATATCAATGGCAGAATACTATTTACGCTTGCAAGTTATCTTACAAAATATTCGAAGAAATTCGATAAAATTCATTATTTTATCACAAATGAAGAAAATAGTGTATTTCCGAATGGTACATTGACGGGAATAGTAGGGATGGTAAATCGATCAGAAATTGATATTGGCGTTCAAAGAGTTATTATGAACGAGGTAAGCACAGAAATAGTGGATTTCTCTTACCCGTATAAACTTAATTCTGCTACATTTGTGACAAAAAAAGCAGAATATAAACCACAGATGTTTGGCATTTTCCAAACGTTTTCATTGCCGCTTTGGATAGCTGTCATCTCAATTTTAATTGCGATAGCTTTGGTATATTACGCCACCTTTAAAAGAAGGTATTCTTTTTATAAAATATTACTTCACACTTTCGCAGTTTTGTTAAGGCAGAGTTCTGTTTTAAAACCGTCATCTCAGATAGAAAACTTGCTCGTGTTTTCGTGGGTTGTTGGAGCGATGTTTCTTTGTCTGGCTTATGATTCCGTATTCCTGTCCTTTCTTGCATTTCCCCTAGTCAATCAAATTAAAGACGTACCACAGTTGGCCAAGGCTGTAAAAGAAGGACACTGTCACTGCATAGCGACTGCCAATTCAGCTATATTTGAACTATTAATAAAATCGAAACATGAAAATTTAAAAATAATTGGACGAGACCTTGAGACGAATAATTTAAGTTATAGCGGAAATACTTTTACAGATTTTTTTTATGATAGAAGCAAAGAAAACCTCGCTCTTATAGTAGATACAGATGTTGCGGATATTTTGAATGTAGGAAAAAAATTCGTCTCTGAAGACAATTTTCTTGAAAGTATGCTTGCGATGATGATCCGAAAAGACTATTGTTGTAAAAAATTAATAGAAAAGTTCGTTCATAGATTTATGGCTTCGGGATTGTATTTTAAGTATCGAAATGATAAATCCTTTTTACTTCGTATGCCCCGTCTACTGACATACAAGGAAAAAGATACCAGTAAAAGAAAATTAACCCTTACAGATGTTGCTCCTGCGTTTATATTTTTAGTATTTGGACACATCTTTTCTTTCTCAGTTCTTATCGTAGAAATATTGTCAAATCGTAGGGAAAAAGTGGAACGCATAAAGAAAAAGAAAAAAAGAAGAATGAGAATCACATACAAAGAAGAATTTATCTAATTAGCTTTGAAATTTGAATTGTAACTGCTGTATTCTTATATTACCAAATCTTATTACATTTCGCAGGTGTTCTATGAAAATCATACAAAAATTTTATAATTATCATTGGACAGAATAGTTCGGTGTATTTTATACTGAATAGTACTATGTGTTTTACTCTGAGAATATCACATTGCATTGGATTTAAAAATTGTATGAGACTATTATGTAACGAAGATTTTGTATGATTATTTTCTGTATGAAATTACACATTGATTTTATCGTATGAAGTTGCCATGAAAAAATTTTAGAGGAAAAGTACACATCCGAGTACGTTAAACACGTATGAAACTGTTTCCATCCCGCTATTTTTTTAAATTTCAGATTGCCTTACTGCCACCACTTCTTATAAATTGTATAATTCGCCTTATTTTTGCGTTATTGTATCTGTCATTAAATAAGACGTATATTTCTTTTTTTTTTAATTGGTGGCAATCAAGCAGTAATCTGAATTTAAAAAAGTAGAGAAATGGCGACTCTAGTTTGAAATCTTGCCTCTCTCATTTTTCTACCCGAAATGTTATTTAGTCCTTTGGAGCCTTTGAATATATAAATCTGCCAAATGAAAACCATAGGCGGCTACGAAAGTCCATCATTATTTCACTTTTATTTCATGAATTCGGCTGTGCTTCACATATTGATAATATGATTGAAAAGCTTTCGCTACTGATTTTGTGAGAAATATATGAACTGTATAATTATTATTTTTTTAGACTATTATTATTTTTTATAAAGATAGTTGATAAATTAAGGTATGGCACATGGTAAATTACTTATTATAAACACTGATACTTATATAATTATATAGCATGTTTTTGTAATTTCTTGCATTCTGATAAATAAAAATTTAAATGTAGAATATCTTTATTTTATTGTATTAATTTCAGTTTTAATAAAGAAAAACAACATTGAACATTTCGAACATTTTAAAAGCATTAAGATAATAAATGTGGTATATTGAATGACATATGTACAAGTAATATATCGGGACAATTGTAACATATGCTATTTTAGATATTTATTAAGGAATTACTTATAGTAATAGCCCCAAAGCACTCCCACTTTGAAACTGATCAACTGAAAATACTTTCATTATCTGTTAAAGCATTAATCAGCAATGAAAACAGCCAAAAAAGTAAAGAAAATGAGAAACTTATTTGGCTATATTCATTTTCTTTTAGATTATCAAAGTAGTTGAATCAGTATGCTTCTAAAATAGCTAACAATGAACAAATAAAACTGTAAATAGAGTAAAATAAGAATTTATATAATTAATTCATTAATTTATATGTACTAATTTGTGCATTTCTAAGAACTTTGCGAGTTAATTTATTTTTGAAAATATTTTCAGATTATTTTTTTTATTGACAATCACAAACGTTTTTCGTATTATCACGTTCATACTTCTTTTATTTTTTCTCTTTGGCTGCCATATGTTAGTAGTTTCTTTTTCCCCTTTCCTGAATTATAAATACATATTAAACTGTATAATAAATTTTAACGCCTTGCAATAATATATTTCTTTTAAATGTTAAAGGTGTAAACTAACAACATAAAATAACTTTTATTAGGTTGTTTTACATGTTTCGGCTCACTGCGAGACATCTTCAGAAACAAATGAGAATATTCCATTATTGCACGATCTTGGAAGTTATTATTTATAATGCTATCATTTAATTTTCATGTACTTTTTAAAAATTACGCACGTAATCTTTTATTTTGATTTGGTTGTTTATTTTCATATCTATAATCATGGAATAACTCGAGCCACAATTTCGGTAAGTTAAAATATGCTGCATCGTTACATATTGTATTTTTGCGTGTTACTATCTCTATGGTTTCTCTTATTATGGATGGATAGTATAGACTGGAGGGAAAAATTATTTTACTTTCATTGAAATCTATTTGGATGGTTTCTTCTTGATATGATCTTGACAGGGCTGTGGTTTTTCTATTATACTTAATATCAGCTATATGTTTCTTTTTTTCTGTAACTAAATTTTCTGCTTGTCATACCAATATCGTAATTATTAGATCCGTTTTCTTTAATAAAAAGTATTTCATATACTCGTGAATAGTTCTCAAAATTAATTGGGTCAATTTTACTGCAAATGATATTCTTTAATTTCTGAGAATGTTTGACTATTAAGCAGATATTGAAACGTTTAAGGCTGTATTTTAATTTTTTTTAAAGCTTGGATAATATTGAAGATTATAAAATTTGTATTTTTGCGAATCAACTTTGTTTTCCGGTTCCTTATTATTGGCGATTTCCGCGATTAATTTATTAATATTTCATTATTCAATTTATTTTCAGTACATAATATAAATACCCGTCTTATGAAAAATCTGTAGGCTGAAATTTTGTATGTAAATGGAGAACATGCGTTATTTGGTATGGTATATTGGTTAGCCATACTTTTTCGGAAAACAGCTCTGTCGATAGATTTATTTGTTCTGGTTAACATTACATCAAGGAATGGAATATTTTTATTATCTTCAATTTCAATAGTGAATTTAATGTTATTGTCAATTGAGTTTAGCTGATTTATAAATATTTTATGTTCATAAAGACTGTACTGCCAAATTAGAAAATTATCAACATATCTGAACCAAGTGTGAGGTGTTAAGTTAAATGTGCCAAAACTTTAGTTTCCAATGGGCGAAGAGTATATTCAGCTAATAAATCTGTAATGATCCCATTGGGGCTCCATGATTCTGCTTATAATATTTACCATTGAATGTGAAATAGTTATTATGAATGATTTGATTAAGTCCTCTTTTTATTGTTAATTTCATATCATTATTAAATTATTCTATCTGTTCAATATCATCACAAATCTTATTACATCTATATACGTGTCAATTGATGGATATAATGAAACAATATCAAGACTAGCCGTTATATAACTATCAGGTAATTGTATATGTTTGATTTTTCGAATGAAATCTTCCGTTGATTTAAATCTTTCGTTGATTTAATAGTTAGTGTTAACGCCGCAGAATTCGAAGAGCGCGGCGTTTCGCGTGATGGTCCTTTGTTACGTCACTATTATACCGAGAGACTTGCGGAAGCCAGGTAGAAAGGTACTTATGGTATTTACGTCTTTTAGCATTTAAAATAAATACATATTAAACTGTTTTGAAGTCTTTTCTTTAAGGCAATTTTTCTGAAAAGAAATTAAATAAATAAAGCAAAAAATAACGTATTTGTGAAAATTTTTAAGCCTTGAACAATGAAATCGTCTACAATTTTTTAGCATCTTTCAACATAAAATATCCTGGGAAAAGGCATTTTTTACTCTCAAAGATGAGTGGACTTTTCCCATGTGATGTCACCTGCGGGTATATAGAAGAAAAACACCAATTAGCGTGAAGCACATTTTAACACAGCTTCCCCTTCGTCCAATAAACAGTCTTTTTCGGAGGGCAAATACCCGCAGAGGCGTGGCTGTTGCCACTCGTGGGTAAAGTCTGTTGCACCAAGCAAGTAGTATCTTTAAATAGCTTAACTATTGTCTGTAAAAAATTAGGAAATTAATATTATGGTTTTTAAAAATAAATGTAAAATCCCATTTTATGGAAATTAATTTAACATAAAACCCTAAAATAAATCCATATTTGAATAATTTGCAACTCATTAAATATTTTTCTAATAGGTTTCTTTTCACCATATGCTTTCTCCCAATTCTGTAAGGAAAAATCTTAATTTAGAAACTAAAATACTACTTTTCAGTAATTAAAAAGCATATATTTTTGATAGATAAGTTTGTCAGTTTACTTATAACAGATAAATGTTGTAGAATAAAAAATAAGTTACATTACAATAAATCACATTCTTGCTACATTGCCTATACCATTTGCATAACTATCAATGAAGAAAATATTTTGTTCTGTAGTTACGAAGACACATCATTTTCCAATTCATCTATACATTTTATATCAAATTTTCAGCAGTAAAATCATAATTTTCATAAAGTATCATCATAAGTAAAAGTAAAAGGATCATTTGCCAAGCTATAAAAGATTACACATTTACAATTACTCTTGTAATTTGACTTCCCAAACGACCTACTTTTGAAAGGAAAATGGCAAAAAAAAACCTCAAATATTTGAGTAAGTTTTACCTAAAGAAAATGTGATTAATTATTACTATTTAATTATTTCATATATATCTAATTGCATATGTCATACCATTTTTTAGTTTTATATATTCCAGTTTGGCTTTTAGAAATAAATTCACTTTTCTTTCTGCATTTTTTTCCTCTTCATCTACAACACAATTGTATGCAGGGTTGTATTTTAACTGATAATCCGATATAATCATCCTATGATACATTATAGCTGATTTGCTTAGATTCATAAAGTTTAAGAAAATCAACTAATGCTTAAAAAGTAATACTATAACTAGTAAATCTGTGCTGAGCCGAAAAATACACTTTAATTTAATAACTGGTAATTATAATTAATCCTGTCCATCCTTCACCTGATCCACCATAAAGTCATGTTGATAAAATCAGAGTAGTACCAATGCAATGCATAGTGTTAGCGAAAGTCAGGCATATTTTTTTACTTTCTTAGCAAAATGCTCATGAGCTACGAAATTCCATTTCGTAATTTAAATAGTTCTTGAAAAGAAATTTTCCTTCATATTTCCCAATATTCTAAGAAAGCAACGGAAAAACAATGCAGTAAATCATGTACTTGCTTGTAAAGAAGATTTGAAAATAGGCTTTGCAAATAAAATGGAGTTATATATATTGGTCTTCCTTGTTTATCCTTTTTTTTCTTCAAAATTTTTTTTAACAAATCATATTTCCAATATATATATTTTTTTTATATAAATACAAGAACATAAGTTAGTGACGCCAAAAATATCGGGGGACCAAGATTATGGTGTATTTGTGCGAGATGAGGCAAACATTTCCTCACAAATATGGCCGGACGAGGCGAAAATTTTGGACACCCCTGCTTCAAAGCCAAAGTTTGAGAAAAATCGTGTGACGTGTCATATTTATTTGCATAATACCGAAATTTATGCGATTCGCATGTCAAATGAGCGTTGAGTTGAGTTGATGTGCTTGTTAAACAATATTGAATAATCCGCATCGTCTACTAATTTTGTTACGAAAGTTGTAAGGACAGCATGCACCAGCCAGGATTTGAACCACCGGTGTCCTCTCATATTGGAATCACGCACGCTACCACTGTGCCAACATAAGGGATGCACTGGAGTGTGACCTGTTCTCTTTTATTCCGCGTTATGTCACGTTACAAGTTTGGGAGTTACGAAACAAATAAATATGCATTTTACGCTTTCTATTTTTAACATTACTTTAAGGAAGGTGTCTTCACTTACAAAATGGATAATGCTGAAAAACTTTGACTTTTTCCCCGCATCTCGTACCGTTTTTGAAATAAGAGCGTTAACTCCAAATTTAGCCACCAGGTGGCGCTGAAGCGGTTTCCTTGCGTAGCGCATGACAACTTTACTATACCAAGACCCCACTTTTATGACTATAGCTCTTGTCGTTCAGAAATTATTGGGCTTATAACGGACTTTAGCGGGCACACTATATATATATATTATATATTCATCAAATGCTATGAATACATTTTGATGATGTATATTAAGATAGCGATACTTCTTCAACCTTAAAATTTACGCTTTCATTCAATCTGATGTATATTTCCTAAAATTTTGCAGTAAATACTCGGTAACTGGCCACCCATATAAATATAAGGTTTTTTCATTCAAATATAATTATTTCACAATAGATATGGTCTAAAATCTCGATAATTCGTCATCCTTATAAATCAATGTTTTTTGCAATCGAATATCATAAATGAATTATAAATATGTATTAAAAATTTGACAACTCGAAAACTGTTACACTGCATTTATATTAATGGATTTTCCTTAATATTTTTATGATATATACTTAAAAACCTCGATATTTCCTGACATTCATAAAACCTCGCTGTCATGTAATCAAATATTTGAAACTCCGTATGAATTTGCACTGATACCTCAATAGGTCGTTATCTTCATAAATCTATGTTTTTATTCAATCGAATGGCATGAATTGATTGTATGCATTAAAAGTTTGATAACTTGTCAATTTCATAAATTAGTGTTTTTATACATTAATATATACTAAAACTTCTATAATATGTCTATTTTTTAAATTTCTTTCTATACAATCGTCTACCAAGATTTATGAAAAGAGCGGGTTACCGAGTTTTATCTGAAATAAATACGGAATTTCTTAATATTAAACTCAATGAAAAGGTATTTTAATGAGGGTGGCGAGTTTCACTGTACAGCATTCTATAGATATAAGCATTGTTTTTTAGGATGATAAATATCGAGGTATAAAAGGGGTGTTTGTTCTCCAAAAAATATTTTTATCCGCGAAACTGATTACGAACTCGTTTGTAAGCGCAAAATTATAATACTTGCAGGCATGACTATTAAGGTCACTTGGAATCGAATAGTCCTTTTTTTTCATTTTTCGATAAATTAATTACATTATGAATTATAAGTAATTGCTCATTCATAACGATATTTATCGGGCTGTCGCATCGGTAATTTCGGTTCAAAAGACTAATTTCGACAGTATGTTTTGACAGATTCTGTGAGCCTTCATCGAAGAAATAGAAAAACTGTTTGGTTGCATGGATTCTGAATAACAGCATATACGAATCTCATGCGTTTACGAACAAGAAATTAATATCGAAAATGTCAGAAAACAGCCAGTCTAGATTTGAGAGCAGACTTAATAATATTCAACTGTATAAAATTGCACATGTATCAGTGTGAAAAATGTAAGTAATTGCAGTTTTAGTGTATACATATATAAAACATACCTTTTTTTGTCAACATATTCCTTAACACCTTTAAATTTGTCGTGCGTGCTATTGGCTAGAATGATATCAGAATATAAAAATAGACTTTTAGAAAAAGGCTTAGTGAATGTTGGTTGGTAATATGTTAAAGGAGAAAGAAAACGTATTTCTACAATTTGTTATATTTATTTATTTTCAGTGATGATGACTTATAGTTGATAAATTAAATTAGTTCAGTCTTCTAGTAGTTGTGGATATCTACAGGAATTTTAGAGATTTTCAACAAGTCTTTTATATTATTTGCTCTATAAGGTTGTCGTCTAAATCCAGAAGAAACATTTTTGGTCAAGTTCGCGTATGTACAGTTAACAAGTATTTCATACAACTACACATATTTCATTAAACATTTAATATACACTGCTCAAAACAATTAAAGGATATTTGAAGTTTTATATAAAATAAAGATATAAACGAAAATTTTTTTGCCGAAAATAGAAGAAGAGAATCACAAATGCAAATTTTTCTGGTTTTCAAACTGTGGAGTATGCAAATTTTGAGTTCGACGTCAAAAACGTCGCTTCAGCGGCAGCGAATGAAATTTGACTTTCAACTGGATAAAAGAGAATGAAGACAAGGATGATCGGCATTCAGTGATTGCTTTTTTTCGATGAGTACGATGTCTCAGCGAAGTCATTTGACAGATTCAGAAGCTTGGAGAATTGTTGATAGGTTAGAAGGGGGCCAAACTCAAGCCGAAGTAGCGCAAGCCATTGGAGTGTCACAAAGTGTCATTTCCAGGATCTGGAACAGTTTTTTGGAGAGTGGATGTGCAGGCCGAAGACCAGGGCAAGGTCGTAGACGGGCAACAACGCCCGATGAAGATCGGTATTTAGCGTTAACAGCTCGGAGACACCGAAACATGAACGCTACTCTTCTCCAACAACACCTTCGCTCGGCTACAAGCACCACGATTTCAACTCAGACTGTCCGAAACCAGCTCCATGCTGTAGGTCTGTATGCTCGCCGACCGATGGTATGTGTTAGATTAACATCAAGGCATCGTCGCGACCGCAGGGAGTGGGCAACCGAGCATGTCAACTGGAGGAGAAATGAATGGAGCAATATTCTGTTTTCTGACGAGTCCCGTTTTTCTGTGCATCCGGATAATAGGCGTATTTTCATCTGGAGGGACCGTGGCAGTAGGAATAATCCTGCGTTCGTGCACGAAAGTGTCAGATTTGGCGGTGGAGGAGTGTTGGTGTATGGTGGCATCTCCATTGACGGGCGCACTGACCTCTACATCATTCGAGATGGAGCTCTGACTGATCGCCGATATAGGGATGAGATCCTCAGACCTATTGTAGTCCCTTACGCTGCAGCAATCGGAGATAACTTCATTTTAATGGACGATAACTGCAGGCCACATCGTGCAAACCTGGTGGAGGATTTCATTTTCGAGGAAGGAATCGTTCGAATGGAATGGCCAGCGTATTCTCCAGACATGAATCCAATCGAGCACGTTTGGGACGCTCTAGGAAGACGAGTTTCTGGCCGCCAACAACCCCCACAAACTCTCCAAGAACTGGAAAGAGCTCTTCTGGAAGAGTGGGGGAGAATACCCCAACTCGTCATTAATAGCCTCATTGAGTCCATGCCTCAAAGGTGTTCAACGTTGCTGGCCGCCCGTGGAAACCATACCCCCTACTGAAAATGATTTTCTTTGAAGAAAACACCATTTTTTATTTTTTTTTCTCATATGCACAAATTGTGTTTTTTTCCTTTTGTACACAAATGCGCAATAAAATGCATTTTTTTCTGCCAAACATGTGTAATTTATTCTCATATAACCTACTATGTCTGTCGACCATGTATCAATCAGCTAAAAAGTTTCCCAGATACAAAATCCACCTAAAACTGCAATATCCTTTAATTGTTTTGAGCAGTGTATATTTTTTAATTGTACTGTGTTGTTTTTGCTACAAATTGTCCAAATTCCTGGAGCAGGTAGAATTTCGTTGAAAGCGATTAAAGCTATAAACATAAAACATGCAAAAACGTATTACATTTGTTTAAATGATCGTCATATCTCTATGAATATACATGCTATTCTTACCCAAATAAACTTAAATATTATATGGTATGTGCATAGTCATATGCTGCATCGATAGATCATTTCATGCATTTTATTTACAAGGTGAACACAAAATATTATTTTTTTCATCAATTTGGTTTTTGGTCCCCTAATTGATCTCGCGATTAAATCTTCATTTAAAAATATGAGATCAAACATTTTCTTTATTTTCTCGAAGCATAAAGTGACTTCGGTAAATATTTCTAAAATTGAAAGTGCCTAGTGAATTTGGCTTGACAATGTATAACTTAAAGGCAAAATACATAATATTAAAATTTTCGATTTGCTTGTTTTAGATTAGTTTTGCACGTTATAAAGTCCTACCGGCCTGTACCGGGAGGAAAAGGCAGCTTTCATAATCCATGTTTTTAAAAATTCAACTTATTTTACTCAAATACTCGAAGCTAAAATGCTTGGAACCCGATTACAGCAGATTCAATCCTGGCTTTCGTTAATACTGAATTTGAAAGCTAATTTCAGGATGTGAGTTACAGAATAACAAAAATCAGTTTGTTTCAAAATGTCTGACACCCTATAATTTCAAACTAAAATATATCAGCCATTTTTTAAGATAAAGCCAAAACAAAAAAATGTTCCGGAATCTTTGTATCACGATCTGACACTTAACGGAAACAATTTTTTCAATTTATAATTTTTATCAATCTTTTTGAATTTTTCAAAAAAATTTTAAAAAATTAACTTGCCGCCATTTCGAAACAAGATAGTGCATGAAGCTTATAACAAATATTAGATTGTTTCAAAATCTCAGCCACCCTAGAATTTCAAATTGATATACCTCAGCCATTTTTTAAGATAAAGCCAAAACAAAAAATGTTCCGGTATGTTTGTATCACGATCTGAAACTTAACAAAAATAATTTTTTTAATTTATAATTTTTTATTAATCTTTTTGAATATTTTTAAAAAATTAAAAAAATTAACTGGTCACCATTTTGAAACAAGATGTCGGATGAAGTTGGCCAACGAACTCGGCGGAAACCTTGGTTTGTCCTATACTCAAACACAGTAATATCCGAATCGGTTCATAAATAAGAGAGTTACAGCATGACATACGTCAGATATATATATATATATATATATATATATATATATATAAATATATTTACATATATGTATAAAAATCAATATCTGAACGGATGGTGGTTTGGGGATCTAGGGGTCATGATCGATGAAAATATACCAAAATTCTTTGGAATTGATTTCTTACGAACGGCGGCAATAGGTAGCTTTTTGTAATGAAAGGTAACTACAATCCGGACCTCCCTAAAACCAGATAACAAAAAGTCCTCCCTGCTTGTACCGGGAGGAAAAGGTAGCTTTCATAGTCTATATTTTTAAAAATTCAACACCTTTTACTCAAATATTTGAAGGTAAAAGGCTTGTAACCTTATTACAGAAGATTCAATCCCGGTTTTCGTTAATACTGAATTTGAATGCGAAATTCAGCATCAGAGTTACAGCATAACAAAATCAGATTATTTCAAAATGTCATCCACCCTAGAATTTTAAACTGCCATATTTCAGCCATTTTAAGTAGCTTTCAATAGAAAAATTATAAAATCTACTTATTGCAACCGTTCGGAGGAAAGCAATTCCTGAAAATTTCGGTATATTTTCACCGATAATGACTCCCCAGATCCCAAAACCATCCTCCGTTCAAATGTTGATTTATATATATATATATCTTATCTATGTCATCGATAACACTCGTATTTATAAATCAATTTGGGTGAAACTAATTGTGTGTATAAAGCTCACCAATGCCTCAACCGAGTTCGTTGGCCAGCTTGGTCCGCCATCTTGTTTCAAGATGGCGGTCACTGAAAGATTTGAAACTAAAATAAATATACAAAAAAGTTAAAATATCATATTTATTTTTTGATTAAGTGTTACGCTTTGTTACAAGGATTCCTGAGCATTTTTTGTTTTACCTCTATCTTAAAAAAATGGCTGAGATAGAGCATTTTGAAATTCTAGGGTGGCTGACATTTTGAAACAAGACAGCACCTTACAAAAACCAATGATTAATATATGAGTTTCAGTGAACGCGATTTCTCGCAAATTATTATCTTTTATTGTTGCAATCACTTTTCCAATCATACGCATAAAACTATATATTCATATCCGTTAGCGCCAAATTCTCGCCAAACTTCGCAAAATTTGGCGAAATATCGCCAACTTATATGCAATAACAAATTATATACATAATTCCTATTTCCAAAAATTCTCCATTATAAATTATTTTTTTTATTAATCCAGAGGCTCCAACCCGCGCTTCCCACCCAATATAGAAACGCGTATGAAATACATACATTTTTTTAATATTGAAAACTCTAGTAGAATTTTTACATTTAATTATTTTTTTAGATTACACACTAACAATACCAAAAAGCATTTTTATATGAAAAATATAAGTTATGTACTGAAATAAAGTTTTGAAATTTATTAAAAGTGATATTTTCGTGTTATCCGCATGCCAAAGAATAATAGACCAACATTTTGCTACTTACAACAGCTATTTTGATTCTGATTATTACACTGATATAACATGTTCTTCGATCACATACCTTCTAAATTTGTGCTTTATTCACAATGTTATTTATTTATTTATTTATTAAGTGCTAATTTGGTTATGAAATATAAGCCGGAAACAAATGCTGATCTTTTTATATTGTTTCAAGTGCAAACAGGTTAATCTTCCGTAATCGAGCTGCAACCGATACAGATGTTTTATAAAATTCATGCTTCTAAATTATTTAGTTTTAAAACCACAAAAAAATGAGTGAATTGAGATGAAATTTTTAAAGAAATTGCATTTGTGAGTGCATTATTTTTTTATTCGATGGTATAAAATTTAAAATAGCGTGATGTTTAGAAGTCATTAAATTTTGCGAAAAAGTAGAAAAATATATTTCGTTGCGACAGTCGATATAGCTTCAGTGTTAATTGCGGTTTTTACTGTATAATACCCATTGTCAATTTCTGTTTATGATATTAACACGACATTTAGAAAGAAAATTATTTACACAAAACAAAATTTGACATTTCACAATCGATAGCGTCTGATTCAGCGATTGCTTTTACTCCATATCAAATCAATAATCAGATATTTTACAAAAACAACTCATTTTAATTATTTAAATAATGTAGTTTTTTTATCAATCATTAGGCAATGTTCATTCCTTCAATAGTAGGTAATGTTTTTGTTATAATAAATATATTTATTCAGGTTTCAGTGTTTTTCCATGAAACAGATAAATACAGAATCACAAAAATGCATTTGCGAAATCAGACTAAATGTATTGATAAGCAAAATGATTACTCAACACCTGAGTATTGGCGCATTTAATAACGTAAAAATACTTACTAACGTAAGTACTACGTTTTAGTAAAGAAGTAATTACTTAGATTACACAGTTTTTCCGTTAAAGAGATCATATGTCTAGAAACCTACGAAAAACACACTTATGAAATGAGACTAAATATATGTTTAATTAGTTGGATTACTTAAGGTGTGTATATTTTCACATGTACTAACGCAAACATTAAACATTTTGATCCCGTTCGCTATTATTCTTACTGTAGGTTTTTTATTATTTTATTGTATGAGTTGGAATAGAATGAAATGTTTTATAATGATGTAAAATAATGAAAAAATATTTTATAATGTTTTTGTTATTAACCTACTATCAACAAGCGTAACAGTTTACTAATTTTGTCTTGAGGGTACAGAAAGTCAAATATGCTCTGAAAAATATTATTTCCTTTTAATTGGAAGAAACAACGACACAATTAAAGAGGAAAAATGTGAAAAAATTAATCTGAAACCTTGAAAGACATTTTAATTTGGATTTTACTGTCTGGAACTCAGATATGAACTGAGATATGTAAATTTATTTGAAAATCGCTAAAGTGGACACACAAAAATCCGAACAATCCAAAAGGAAAATTCTGTTTCATTCAAGAAGCTTTTATTTTTTTGTCAAGAACACATTTGAGGAAATTAAACCTCATAAACTGGTAAATTACAAGCTTAAATAATTGATAAGAGCTGAAGAGTGAAAAATGGTAAATATATAGGAATTTCTTTTATTTATTTTGATAATATATTTATTGAAAATCGAAGACTTACAATTTTTATTCAGAGCCCAAAATTATGAAAACAATTCGATTTAGCTGATATATAAGAAATTGACTTGGTGTGTTAACATTATTTAAATTTTATTCTGGAGTGTTTTTAATTCTGATGAATCGTTTTAAAGAATGAGACATTCTTGAACTATTTGGTTTTAAATATTTGGCAATTTATTGATGTCAGTTGGATTCGAATATTTTTTTATATGTTGAATGTTGTTATGTAGTTGTTGTGATTTTGTTAAGCATAATGAACATCTATAAATGTGAATACTTTCTTATAAATCTTGACTTATAGGTAGATAATTATTCTTCAGAAAGTATTACGAACTCGATTATTATCTTTTCAGAATACAGTTTAAAAGAGTAAACTGTTCAAATTATGGGATACGTAATGTAAATCCGTTAACGCGGTTCACCTGATTGGTGTAGATACTCTAAATAAGCTATTCCTTTTAAAATCGAAATTTCGGTATAATATAATGTATGTAACAACTGAAATAATTGTAAACATTTTGATACCATTAGAAATAATTAGTTTTTCGTTATATTTTTTTTTATCAAGTGAAATATAAGGAAACGCAGAATGAGTTTTAAAATTTAATTTGAGAGTACAAAAAGACAAATATTCTTTGAAAAGTGATATTTTCTTTAAACAAAAAGGAACAACAAGAAACATAAACAAGAAACAACTAAAGAATATAAATGGGATAAATTAATCTGAAAACTTCGAAATTCATAAATCCAATAACTGTTATAGATCTTATTTTGGATTTTACCGTTAAGAACGCGTGCAGATGTAAACTTAAACATGCAAATTAAATTGAAAACTGCTAAATTGAACAATTATTTTCCGAAAAATATTGTTTTCTTTAATTCAGCTATTATTGTCCAGAACACGTCTGAAGTATTTAAAACTGATAAACTGGAAAAATTACAAGAGTAAATAATTGGTAACATCTAAAGTGTAAACAAATGGTAAATATTTAGCTTTAATTTGATTATAGTTTATTTGATATAATTGGATTTTTGATTTAATATGTAATTATTGTTGATTCATGCTTGTATAACTCTTCTTATACTAATTACATGAAAATATAGAATGCAGTGAGTGGAGATATGAATTTAGCCATGATATAAAAAGTAATTTTTAACGAGGAATTTCTTGAAATAAACATATTTATAGAATAACGAAAAATATAGAACTATTCTAACCATGAATATTTTCATTATTTTATTTGATTATTAATTCCATGTTTAAGAAATAATGGAATTTGTTTTTTAGTGATTTTACAATTATATTTAATATGATGATTTAATTTTAAGGCTTTAATTTCTAACATACGAGTGAGATTTAGAATGCTTCAAGAAATTAATTAATTAAGACATCAAATAGTTTTTAATTTGTTTTGGTATTATAGCTATTGAAAATTAAAGGCTTATAATTATTTTTCAAAACAAAAAAATATGGAAACAGATAAAGTTGTAGTTATAGGATATCGTGTTAGCAAGAAACTTTTATCTCAGGCATCTGAAGAAAAAATGAAAGCTTACATATCAAATAAAAAATATATCTATGGTCGAATTCCATTTACGCTTGAAGATTATCTTACAAGATATTCAAAAGTATTCGATAGAGTTTCTTTTCGTATCACAGATCAAGAAAATGATAGATTTCGGAATGGTACATTGACGGGAATAATAGGGATGGTGAATCGATCAGAAATTAATATTGGCGTTCAACCAATTACTATGCATGAAGTAAGCGCAGAGATTGTGGATTTCTCTTATCCGTATAAACTTATTTCTTCTACATTTGTAACACGAAAAGCAAACTATAAACCACAGATTTTTGGCATTTTGCAAATATTTTCATCGCCGCTTTGGGTAGCTATAATCTCAATATTAATTGCGATATCTTTGATATATTATGTCATCTTGAAAAAAAGGTATTCATTTGAAAAAATTTTCCTTCACGATTTTGCAGTTTTATTAAGGCAGAGTTCTGTTTTAAAACCTTCCTCTGTGATAGAAAACTTTCTCGTCTTTTCGTGGGTTGTGGGAGCAATGTTTCTGTGTCTTGCTTACGATTCCGTATTCCTGTCTTTTCTTGCATTCCCCCCAGTGCATCCAATTAAAGATGTGCCAGAGTTGGCCAAAGCTGTAAAAGAAGGACACTATCACTGCATAGCGATTCGACGATCAGCTATTTTTGAAATGCTATTAAAATCTAAACAAGAAAATTTAAGAATAATTGGACAAGACCTTAAGGCGAATAACTTAAGCAGTGACAGAAATATTTTTCAAGATTTTTTGAACGGCAGAAACAAACAAGATCTCGCTTTTCTAGTAGAAACAGATGTCGCTGATATATTCGCTGTTGGAGCAAAATTTGTCTCTGAAGACCGTTTCCTTGAAATCATGGCTGCAATGCCTGTCCGACAAGACTTTTGTTGCAAAACACTGCTGGAGAAATTCGCTCATAGACTTATGGCTTCGGGACTGTATTTCAAGTATGAGAATGATGCATCATTTTTAATTCGTATTCCACGTCTTCTAAAAAACGAGGAAAAAGACACCAGTAAAAGAAAATTAATCCTTACAGATGTTGCTCTTGCATTTATATTTTTAATATTTGGACACACCATTTCTTTCTTAGTTCTGACTGTAGAAATATTGTCAAGTCGTATGAAGAAAGTGGATCGTTTTAATAAAAATAAAAAAAGAAGAATGAGAATCTCATATAAAAATGATTCTATGTAATTAGCTTTTAAAATAAATTTAATTGTATTTATTCTATTTTTATATTACCAATTCTTATTATATCTTGCTGATGTTATATGAAATTAACAAAAACATTTCGTATAATTAGCATTGTAGAGAATAGTACCATTTATTTTGCTCTGAGAATATGACATTACATTAAATTTCTAACATTATATGAGATTATCAGTTAACGAAGATTTTGTATGATTAGTTCTGTACCAAATTACACATTTATTTTATGGTATGAAATTGACGTGAAACGATTTTCAAGAAAATGCACATCCGAGTACGTCCTTCGCGTTTGAATCCCCCCCCCCTCCTCTCAATTTTCTGCCCGATAGTTTATTTCAATATTAGAGAATTGAAATTTGCTCTTTCTGAACAAGCATTGAATAAAGCTCCAGGATGGGAGAAAATAGACGCCATAGTGATAAAACATATTTGTAATTTGTTTCCAGATTTTATGTTGGGTATTTATAATAAATGTCTTGAGTTGGGGCATTTTCCTAAAAGTTGGTAAAGGGGAACAGTGATATTTTTTCATAAAAAGGAACAAAGATCCTCAGAATCCCAGGTCTTATAGACCAATAACACTTTTACCTATAATGGGAAAAATAATGGAAAGGATTATTAAGCAAAGAATTATGGTCAAGCTTGAAAGTGAGAATTATTTTAATGAAAACCAATTTGGTTTCAGGGAAAAAAGATCTACAGTAAAGGCTCTTCGGGGTCTAAAAAATATAGTGAAAGAAACTTTGATGGATTTTAAATACTGTGCACTAACATCTTTGGACGTAGAAGATGCTTTTGATTCAGCAGATTGGACAATTACGTCAAACATTATAGAGAATCTTCCAATTCCAGATTATTTGAAATCACTGTTGAAAAATTATATTTCAAATAGAAAAATCGGTTTTAATTTTGCCAATGGAATAAAATGGTTTATTCTCTTTCAAGGCAGTCCTCAAGGTTCATGTCTTGGCCCATTGTTGTCGCTCATTATCGCAGATTACATATTGAAGGATTATTGCCTTATTTCAAAAAATATCGTTTCATATGCTGATGACTTTGTCATAATTAGAGGTGCCAATACTAGAAGAGAATTGGATAGTGAAATGAATTTTTCAATATTCTCCTTTAAAAATATTTGTGATAAGTATAAATTGAGACTTAGTGTAAATAAATGTGAAGCCATTATGTTTGGAAATTATCAGTTGGAAAACAGACGTCCAATTTTTAAGTTGGATAATGTTTCAATTTCAGTTAAAGATACAATTAGTTACATGGGTTTTATAATTGATGGAAAATTTACTTGGCTACAGCACTTTGAAATAATAAGAGAAAAAATTAAGAATTTTGTTGGCTCAATTTCTAAGTCAAGTAGGAGAGATAGTGGTCTAAAGGCAGAATATAGGAAAACATGGTACCTTACGGTTATTCAGAGGCAAATTCTTTATGGTTCTGAAGTGTGGTCAGAAGATATTAAAATACCAGTTAAAAAGCGTATAAGTTCTTGTCAAAGGACAGGACTTTTTAGTATTATTAAAATCTACAAGAATACCTCAACGGAGGCTATGTGTGTTTTGGCGGGTGTCCCACCTTGTCATCATACTATCTCAGCTATTTCGGGTAAATAGGCAGTGAGGAACGGAAATGGAGAAATTACTATACAGGATCAAGTAATTAATAAGAATAATTTAATGGATAGTCTTAGCACATTTGAGTTTATAAATTATACCAAGAGAATGAATATTAAATTTGTGAATCCGGTAACTAAAATGGAACAGATACAGAATCTAAAATATCCTATCATTTATACCGATGGATCAAAGATGGTAGAGGGGGTTTCTGCAGCTTTTATAGCTTCACTGAATAATACCTTTATACATGATGAAAAGATTAGATTACACAATTTAAACACTATTTTTCAGGCAGAACTCTTTGCAATTAAGCGGGCAATAGTATGGATTATTTCACGTAATTATAAAATAGCTAGAATATATACGGATTCACTTTCCTCTGTGATGACACTGCAACAACTATTCCCGAATAATTAATTGGCAAAAGATATCTTCAATTTATTACTGAACAATTCATATTTATTGCTCGAGGTGGACTGGATTAAGGCCCATGCTGGCCTTCCCGGCAATGAAATGGCAGACGAACTGGCAAAGAATGCAATATTAAAGAATGAATTTAATGAGAGGACAGTATTAAACTTTCCTGTTTCAGCAGTATCAAAATATTTTAAAGATAATATTCAGAAAGACTGGCAAGAAGAATGGTCCCAGTCCACCCTGGGCAGGGATACTTATACAGTTCTTAATAATGTGGATAGTGAATTTCTGTGTACTAAACAAATTATTCAATACTTTATCTCGGGGCATGGATCATTCCCAGCTTTTTACTTACCCATCATACGTAGTATAGGGTAAGTCTTGTAATCGTTTTGAAAATCGAAAAAAAAAAATTGACGGATTTACACGTTTCAGACACTGGAGATTCCGAAAAACATATTTTTAGAAAAAAAAAAATTGCCGTCCGTCTGTGTGTCTGTGCGTCTGTAAACGCTCTATCTCCCGAAAAAATTGAGATAGAGACTTGCAATTTGGTATGTACTTAGTATGTAATAATGGGAAGAAGTCTATTTCATTTCAATAACCTCGATTAAACGGAACAATTTTTTTCGGACTCTCGAAATATTCGTTCTGATAAAAGGTATATAAAAATTTTCGAAATTGTTTATTTTAAGAAATGAACATAAAAGACAATAAAAAACATAAATTTTGCATAAAGCATGAAGTCGATCGGATCATGAGTTACCGAGATATTTGGAATCCTATTTGCCACACTCTTCGATTTTTCATGACCCTGTATTTCATCCAAATTTCACTTCAAAGATATATTTTAATTGGAAATTTGACGCTTAATCAGATGCAATAAACCGCTAGTTAATAGGATTATTATTTTTGGAGTTATAAGGAAAAACCTCTTTCAAGCAATTCAGTAATCGAGTCTTTAAAGTTTATGACGTCATCAATACACGATTTTATTTGAATTGCAATGCATTTTATAAGTAGTTTACACATTTTTATTTTAATATTTTACATTATGCATATCCATGATGGGTAAGTATTACGGTGGCCCCCAACGACTAGTTTATATAAAATTAAGAAATTTATGAGTGATTTGTGTCAATGCGGAAAGAAAGGTGACGTAATACATTATATCTATGGAATGTGTCCATTTATGCCACACCACTTTAGATTTAATTCTGCATTTACTCTTAGAAAAAATTTGCAGGATGTCTTATTAAATACAGAGAATTATGATAAACTCAGAGACATTTACGATCAATTAAATACCATGTACTCATTTATCAAGTATAAATTTTAGTCTTAATAAGAGAACTTGCAGTGATTTACATTTGAAAGCTTTTCATGCCTATGAATGTGTTGATTGCAGCATGTAGTTTATTGGCTCCTTAGTATGGTTGCAAGAACTTGTTCAGGAACTTTTATTTTTAGTTTTAAGGACTTCTATGAATTTGGACTGTCTTTGAATTTCTGGAATGCAGTGTGCTGTTTTTTGGTTCCCTTGTATGGTTTTCAAGAAGTTGTTCAAGAACTTTCATTTTTAGACTCATTTACTTTAATTTTATTATCTATGAATTAAATTTTATTCTGTGAATATGGACTGTCTATGAAATTGTGGATTGCAGCGTGCTGTCTATTGGTTCCCTTGTATGGTTTCAAGAACTTGTTCAAGAACTTTCATTTTCATATTTAAGAACTTTAATTTTATTTAGGTATATCCAATTGTCTGTAAAGGTGGATCTAGTCGTTCTCTTTTATCATTATTATTCTTAATTAAGTATATTTATTAGTTAGTGAACTTCACTGTCTTGTGTTTAATTTAAATTTTAGGTTAATTTATTAATAATTTTGTTTATTTGTTTTTAAAGCAGGCTTGTAGCCCCATTGCTTTGAATTATCCCAGTGTGGGATGTTTTGTGATCTTAGTATATGATTAACGCCGTTGATTAAGCTCGTTCCTCTGGAGGAAACGCTGGATGATGGAGGGGATTTTTTCCGCCAGGACATTTTTCACTATAAACCTCGCGGTTAGTGTCTTGGCTGGTTGTTCCCTTGTTCCCTAATTTATTTCTTCCTTTGGAGCCATGCAGGAGATAAATCTGTCAAATGAAAATAATGGTTGACTACAAAGTTCACCATCTCAATGTTTGTTGTGTCAGTTTCTCTTCTCAATGTTTTCTCTTGTATTTCTTGAATTCAGTGGTTTCTGCACATATAGATAATTAGATTGCAGACAGTCCCTTGCTGAGTTTGTAAAAAAATATTTCAACTTTATTGTTATTATTTTTCGAGACTATTATTATTCATTATAACGTAAACTGGTAAATTATGGTATGACACGTGATAAATCACATATTACAACACTAATATACATCAATACTTGTTACATTTGAAACTCACGTTTTTGTAAATATACTACGCTACATTTAAAATGCAACGCCAAGAAGGAGTGGCCAGAAATGTATGCAAATTTCACGGTAGACGCACGTCACCGAGTTGTTCAAACGATGTGAAATGCGCAGCTCTCTAGCGCTCGTTGAATAAGATATAAGGGAATGAACCTGCAGAATGGGCAAAATTCGTGCCGTGACTTCTGATAGAGAAATCTTCGTAGAAATTTTGTTCTTGTCTCAGATGGCGCGTGTAATAGCAAAGAATGCCAGGCACCGTTACCAGAGGCTGTTCCAGAAGACATACGATTTTACGAGGGGAATGGTGATTGAACTGAGTAGGGAAGGTTGGTCCATACAGCAAATCGCAGCTGAGACACACCTCGACGCGTCCACAGTGCACCTGCTGTAGCGAAGATGGTAGGACAAGGAAATGTAGCATGTTTGAGGGGCACCAGTGCAGCCCAGAGTGACGTCAGCACGCGTGGATCGACAAATCCACCAACAAGCAGTGGTGAACACGCAGGCCACTTCTACCTCCATTTTGCAGCATGTTCAAGACACCATGTATGTTCCTATAGCGACCAGAACCATTTCCCGTGTTTTGGTTGCTAGTGGCTTGCACTCGTGGCTTCTTTTAAGAAGACTGCCATTGACTCTAGAGCATAGACACCAACGTCTGCAATGGTGCCGGGCTAGGGCGTTATGAACGACGGAATAGCACAGGGTCGTGTTATGAGATGAGTCACGCTTCTGTTTCTCCAGTGATAGTCGCCGCGTACGAGTGTGGCGTCGACATGGAGACAGGTCCAATCCGGCAGCAAATGTGGAACGTCTCACCGCGCGACAACGCGGCATCATGGGTTGGGGTGCAGTTGCGTGTGATTCCAGGTCACCTCTAGTTCGTATTCAGGGAAATATGACCGCCCAACGATGCGTGGATGATGTGCTGCGGTCGATGGTGCTCCCCTATCTTAAATGGGTGCCCAATCATCTTTATTTGCAGGATAATGCCCGACCGCACACTGCTCGCATCAGTCATCGTGCGCAAGATGTACAGATGCTTCCCTGGCCAGCGTACTCTCTTAATCTCTCACCAATCGAACACATTTGGGATGTGACTGGACGCCATTTGTAGACCCTGCCACTGTCGCGTTCAGAAGACGAATTGTGCAAATGGTTGACAGGGAATGGAGAGCAGTTCCTCAGGACGCCATTCGTATTCTCATTGACTCTGTGCCTAGACGTGTTGCTTGGTGTATCGCCGTCCACGGTGGTCCTACATCCTACTCAGCCGACGCAGTTCTTGCTCTGTATTATGAATATCATTTCAAAATAAAGATCACTTATTTTTCTTTGCTGTCTCTCTCTGTTTGACCAGTTTCATCACTTTCTGGCCACTCCTTCTTGGTGTTGCATTTTCAATGTCACGTAGTGTAATTGCGTTCTAATAAATAGAATTATAAACGTTGAATATCTTTGTTTTATTGTGCACTTCAGTTTTAATAAAGGTAAATTATATTGAATATTTCTAACATTTTGAAAGAATTAAGATGCTAATGTGTTAATTATGAGCATTAAGATGCGTTATGCTAAATGAAATTACAAGAAATATGTCAGTACAATTGTAATATATGCTTGTCTAGGTATTTATAATGAATTTATTGTAGCGTTACTTCTAAAGCCACTGCTTTGAAACTGGGCAGCTGTAAGTAATTGCGTTATCTATTGTAATATGAATCAGGAGTGAAAACAGACAGAAGTGTGAAAAGGAAAAAAACGTATTTGGATATTTTCATTTTTTTTAGATTATGAAAGTAGTTGTATCAGGATATTTGTAAAATAAATAATAATATACAAATAAATCTGCAAATACAGTAAAATAATAATTTTATCAATACATTAATTAATGTGTTAAAATTTGCATACTTCTCAAAAGCTTGCGAATTATGATAATTTTTGAAAAAAAAATAGAAATATTGTTTTTATCGAGAGTGTCACAAATGATTTTTATTTTATCATGTTTATACTTTTCTCTGCATCTTGGCTGCAATTTAATAGCCGTTTCTTTTTTCTCTTTTTTGTATTATAAATGGATAATACACTGCTTTGCATATTCTTCATTATGGGAATTTTATGTAAAAAAATGAAATGACATTGAATTGAATTAATATATCGATATTAAAAAAATATAATTAAGCGAAAAATATCATGTTTGGGAAATATTTTAAGCATTGAACAATGATAAGTTTCAAATTTTTTTTTCCAATTTTCAGCATAAAAGAACCTGGTAAAAACTACTCTTGCTCGAAAAATTCAGTTGCATCAACTTAGAAGTATCTACAATAATTTAAATATAGTTTGTCTATAAAAAATATGAAATTAAGATTATGTGATTTAAAAAATATATTTAAAATGGCACTTTATTGATAATCATTTAACATAAAACATAAAATATCCATGTTTGAATAATTTTCACCTTATTACACATGTTCTTCTGTATATTTTTTCAGCATATACTTTCTGTAATTGTGTAAAGCAAAATCTTAATTCAGAAACTAAAAAATTACTTTCAAGTAACTAAAAAGCCTGTTTTCTTCAAGATCACTTTCTTCTAGATCGTTGTAACAGATAAATATTTATGTTGCCGGACAAAATACTAAAAGCAAATTACAAAAGACAAATTCTTATATTTTTGCAAATATATTGCCTAAAATCACTTGCATTAGAATCATTGATGAAATACTTAAATTTATATTTTTTTACCTTTTTCTAATTAACGATTGTCAATTGTGTAATTCTATATTCTTAAAACTTTTTCTTAAAATCAATTACTGAATTGATAAACGGATAAACTCAGTTCCGTCAAGTTTTCAAATGAAATACGTGTAATTTTGATCAAAGTTTGTTTCCGAAATTTATACCATCTTTCAATAATAGTTCAAAAGCAGATCACAGGGAAAATGTTCTATTTTAAATAATTATCCTTTAGTGGGTTATTCAGTAATTAATTCATATACACCTAACAACGTTACTTATAAATTGCAATACATACTTTGTAATTGTTTACTAAACTGTTCTTCGAAATAAAAAAAAAAAGAGCATTTGGGTGTGCTTGTTCAGTTATACGCTGAGGATATGAAAGAAACTAGCACTACGTAAGTATGTATACTTATCTATACGATATGCGAAATTTTAACAATTCTTCTAATTAGTTTATTTAGCTTTTGCAAACAACAGAATAAAGTGCGCTGATGGCTATATGCTTTCAAAAATGTCTATTCTGAAAAATATTCTGAAATAACTTCAGAATCTGTAATTTAAATTTTCTGCCACGGAGCTTCTGCTTCAACGTCGGAAACAGCCAGAAATCACATGGTACGAGATCTGGACTGTAAGGGGGATGAGGCATGATTTTAATTCTGAATTTACTAAGGTATTGTTGACTAGAATTAGCGGAATGCGGGCGTGTATTATCGTGATGTAATGTCCAGTTCCCTACCAGTTTATGACGCTTTCTCGATATGTGTTGTTGCAAAATTTTCCAAAATTGAAACATAATATTCACCATTCACACTAGTTTTTGGAGGCACAGCATGCTGATAGATTACACCTTTTTGATCAAGAAAAATAATCATCATGACTTTTCCAGTAGATTTGGTTTGTCAGATTTTTTTTCGGAGGCGGAGAATCAGTGTGTTTCCATACACACTGGCGCGTTGCGGACATGGTAAGGGGATCAAAATGATGCACCCAAGTTTCATCACCAGTTATTACAGTCTTTCGGAAATTCGAATGATTTTGAAGCATCTGTTTCCACTCACTATATTGGCAAATTCTTGTTTGCATTTGTTCTATAGTAAGGTTATCAGAGACTCATCTGGAACAAACATGGCAAAGCTGTAAATTGTTGCGTAGAATGCGAAATATCAAAGTTTTTGAAATGTTAGTTGATGACGCTATATCCTCACTTTTCATTCGCCAGTTTTCTTGCAAGATTGCTCACACAGTGTTAACATTTCAATCATTCACAAAGCTTTCTGGTCGGCCAGGCTTAGGAGCCAGTTCTGCTTACAAATGTCTTTTTTTGAAATCACCATGCCATCTAAAAATCTTAGACTCACCAAAACATTTGTCTTTGTAAGCTTCTTTCATTAACTTAACTGTTTATGGAGCTGTTTAGCCCAAACGATAGCAAAATTTTATGGAACAACTCATTTCGTTTTTTAACTCTGAATCACTCCCCTCCATTTCTGTAGAGCAAATAAAAAGAGTTCTTTAAACAAGTACAAAACTAGGAAAATAAAATCGTCTGCTTCGTTTAGAATATTTATGAACGTACTGTTAACAGTTTGAAAAAAATGCCTGCAGTTTTATTTTTTAGCTTCGCGGTGTTGCCACTACGTCAAAAGATAATTCTCAGTTTTATGGAATGCCCTTTGTAGATTTTTTTAACGACTGAAGCAAAGAAGATTTCGCTTTTCTACTAGATACAAATGTAGTTGGTGTATTCACGGAAGTAAAAAAAATTGTCTCTGAAGACCGTTTCCTTGAAATCATGGCTACAATGACTGTCCGAAAAGATTTTTGTTGCGAAAAATTGCTGAAAATATTCATTCATAAATTTATGACTTCAGGATCGCATTTCAAGTGTCACAATGATGGAGCTTTTATAATTCGTATACGACGTTAACTGAAATACGGGGGAAAATACTCCATAAAATAAAACTAACCCTTACAGATCTTGCTCCTCCGTTTATATTTTTAATATTTGGACAAGTGATTTTTTTCTTAGTTCATATCGTTTTCAAGAAGAAATCGGGTCGTTTAAAGAAAAAAAAAAGAATGATAATCGCATACAGTGTTTTCCTTGTATGTGTTGCTTATGCTTTATTCTAACTAATTAGATATGAAAATTAAATTATATTTACTATAGTTTTATATTACCAGATCTTTTTTTTTCATTTTGCAGATACTGTATGCAAATAATGGGAAAATTTCGTAAATGCGTTGTACTGATTAGTACTGTGTATTTTATTGTGATAATATCCCATTGCGTTAGATTTTTTAAATTAAATGAGACTTCTATTCAACGAAGATATTGTAGGATTATTTATTCATCAAATAACACATTTATCTTATGGAATGAAATTAGCGTGAGAAGATTTTTGGCTAGAAGTACACACTCATGTACGTAAAACGCTCTCATTTTATCCCCCGAAATTTTATTTATTATTTTGGAGGCGGAAAAAAGATAAATTCGCGAAATGAAAATAGTGGAAGACTGTCCATTTTCTCCCTTCAATGTTTTCTCTTGTATTTCCTGAATTTCGGGGTACTTTACACATTAATAATGAGATTATAGAACTTCGTTGCTGAGTTTGTAAGAAATATCTGAACTGTATTATTATTTTTCTTCGAGACTATTATTTTTCTTTATAACGATAATTGATAAATTACGGTATGAGAGATGGTAAATTATTATTACACACTGTAATACATGAGTACTTATTATAATTAAAAAGCATGGTTTTGTAATTACTTTTATTCTAACAAATAAAATTTTAAAGGTTCAATATCTTTGTTTCATTGTGCATTTCAATAAAACGAATTGTTATTAAAGGAAAATTATATCGAATATTGCGATGATTTTAAGAGTATTAATGTATTACAATGAACGAAATACACTGATGTTCAGAAATTAAGGGGCAACGACCAATTTCGGACGTTCCGTCGAAAATCTACTGAAACTCGTGAGGAAATGCCCGAAATGCCCTTGAACTTTGAGTGTTAGAGGTAATTTAATCTAAATTTTTATATTTATATTTTCATTAATATCTTAAAACATTTCTTTTTTATAAACTCATTCTATTTTGATATTTAATCAAACCCCCCTCCTCCTTTTTCTTATTTTTCTTAAACATTATTAATTAAAACTCTTATTTTCAAAATCCAAACATTTGTATTTTTCTATAAGTCAAGACCACCCAGGGTCTTCTTTTTTCACTATGAGATAGTTTCCACGCAAACAACTTTTACTTGAAATTCTCACGTAATTTAAGGGATCGTAAATTCGAAACACACACAGGCAGATTGGATAAAGTACAAAAGGCCTTTATAAGAAGTCATGGGAATAACTGAAGCATTATTGTCAGTTGTATTGTGTGCAACTTTTATTACCCTCAGAAAAGAGAGTCATAAAACTATTTCGAAGGCTTGTTACGAAGATACATCAGTATATTGCTTTCGAGTCGTTGTTTATGGCAGGTGTCAGCGGGCGGATAGTTGTTTTCGTGGGACCCGACATACAGCTGTTTTTCAACGAAGCCCACGAGCACCTTGTTTCCAGGAATTGAGACAGGGAAGTTTTGGACGTAGAAGAACCCCACCCAATCAACGCTGAGTTTTTTTTTCCCCCTCGTCCGTTACCAGGGGAACGAGAGATGGCTAGCAGTGGCAGTCATGTTTTGAAGCGCGGATAGTTTGGGTGTGTGAGGGTGGAGGGTTCCTTCCCCCACCCCACCGGTTAGGCAGTGGCGAAATTTTTCGAGAGAGAGACACTTCTCTCCCGGCAGTAGCGACAGTGGGTTGATATAAAATGTTCGTTCGTGAAGCAACCTGCAATGACCGAAGAAATTTTTGTTTTTCCTATAAGTGCATACCCACGAAGGAGGTCTTCTACCATATTGTCGCGATTTGGATGTTCTAAACAGTTCGTGATAGTGATACCGTATTAAATGCATAGTATTTCTCGGGAGCGATTAATTGTGAGAAAATACCTGCTGAAGTGATGATGACAGCGAGAATTTTATCGAGTGATCTAGCCGACACTACACATGCTCTTTGTAGTGTATTCTGAGAATCTGTGGACTCTGCGCCGATGATCGTAAAAAGATTATTAAATGTTCTCAATTTTCGTGAATTTCGGAGCTTGTTTAACGCCAGTCCTGCCTCCACAGTGTACTTTATTCTTGCAATGAATGGTTGATCGTCCCATTACTATTATAAAGCATGTCATCAACGTGGTAGTCTTAGTATAATTCCCATAGAATAACGCTATGTTCACTAACTTAGCTGTAGAGTTAGAAAAATACATAAAAGAAAAACTTACGTAACGACTATTCGTAGACTCGCAGTTCAGAGGATACTGTGAGAAAAATACAAGTAATATTACCGCAAAACGAGTCGCCAATGCATTAAATCTTCACTATGCGAGAAGGTTTGTTGTCACCTTCACTCTATTCTATCGAGATGTAAGTAAAAAAAAAACTTTATTATTATCATAGTGTCTTATAAAAGATATTGTTATGCTTAACCATATGATAGTACTTATCTGTGTATTAATAATGATCAATAGAAAATGATATACATAGATTATTTGAAGTACTGTTTGTCAATAAACACTCATAACCTACTCTATTCTTAAGTAGTGTTCATGGTAAATATCCTTTTTTTTATATATACTTCTACTTGAGCTTATCTGTTGTTTTTATTATGTTGGTGGATATAAAACTAACCAATTTGTCTATAAATATGATCTTTGTTACCCAAGAGTATAATTACTGATCATCAAATACATATATATGAATTATCTAAAATGCTGTTTGTTAATAAATGCTAATTTTTTCTAACTTAATTCCTTCTCTGTTTTCTTTTATGATTATTTGCTTAATTATTTCAAAAGGTCTGCTTTCAGTATTTTACCTTTTATTTAACTTACGAAAATCAATCTCCCCAGGATTCATATTAATCCTTTTACTTAATGTCTTTTAATTGATTAAAAATGTTAATTCTGTTAGAAAAATAGATAAATAAATAAATTAAATAATTAAAGTAAATTATTGTATTCTCTAGTCATGGAATTTCTAAATATTATTTTAAGCATTAAATCTAATAAAAAAATAAACTGCTAATTTACTGGATGTTGTAATTTTTAATATTCAAACTTATTTTATTTAATTAACTGAGACCTTTTACTATTCTTTAATTAATTACAGGACATACTTATCTGAATTTTTTATATAAAGTAATTTTAACATTTTGATCTAAAGTCTTATGAGGAGCATTTTATAATAATGAATTACTTATTCAAAATTTAATTATTTACTCATGGTTTCTTAAACAAGGATTAATCTATACGATCACAGCTTCAGTGTTGTGAATTCTTGGAATTAATTTTGCATTTTTTTAATATTGGTCAAATATTATTTTGTTTAACCTATATCATCAATTTTATACCTCCTCTTTTTGTACTTTCTTTAAAAGAAAGATTTTGTCCCCTTTATTCCAAAATTTTCACTTAGTCTAAATTATTATGTCTATGAAAATTCCTTGTTGTTACCCTTCATATTAATTCTTGAATTCACAATGCTGATTGTTGGGGAATTGGATGTAGTGCAAATTGAGAATCTTGTCAGTGCTTTTAAATGATTAATTCTTATACTATTTTGAATTCAAAACTTACAATTCAAGTAAATTTAAATTCTTTAAATTTTAATTGCTTCTGTTTAATTTATTCCATTTACTCTTTTTCTAAATTTATTTTAGTTTGAGAACAATTTTGTAAGTATGCATATTGGCAAGATTCATTTCAATTTTGAGTCATAGGTAATTTGCACTCATTCATAATTTTTGCAAAAGGTAATAGTACCTAGGCAGGTAAAACAAACCCCCAACATGAGGATGCAAAGAACATGTTTGACTTCATATTTTTCAGTGAAGATTTTGTCGCCGGGACAGTTAGGGGAGGCAATAATAATTTTTTAAATAAAATAATATTTTCGATCACCCAAGTAACAGAAAATGCTAGAAATGGTTTGTCATTGTAGCAAGTGACTATGTAGGTCCTGTTCAACATTTGTGTGCATTTGTGTAAGCATAGCACGTGTATTCGAGAAAATGCTAACTTTTTTGTGAAAACCCCAAAGTTTTTTTTTTTTTTTTTTTTTAGCATGCAGAGTTTTCAGCCGAATTTAACACCGCTTTCCAAAAACGTGACAAAAAATCATAGAAATAGTATACTGTAATTAAAATATTAATATATTGAATATTTGATGAGGTATAGATATTTGCGCGAACTACAGCAAAGATTTTATATCATGATTTGATACTCAATACTATAGGGCAACACATATAAGAAGACCAGTGAAATATAGTGAAAACTCAAAAATTACAGCAATTATTGATAAAGTGAGGAGAAAATCCCATATAATCCTATGTAAAATCTTTCTAACAACAACAACAAAAAATAATAGCTACACTGTTGTTAAAATGAAGATTATATATAATTGTATTTCCAAAAATTCTCTATTTTAAATTATTTTTTATATTAAAACCAGAAGAAGAAGATCCAACGTAGAAGCGAGTTGTATCGAAGTGTACATCGAGTAGAAGATCCAACCTGTACTTTGCAAGTTACAAAACATACAGCCCGATGGTGAAAACAAAAGTCAAAGCCATGTATTTTTTTCATAATTTTAAACTCTAATAGATTATTCATATTTAATTTATTTTAACAGATAAATTTTTTATAATATTCATGCTTCTAAATTATTTTTTCAACCATAAAAAAATAAGTGAATTGAAAAGAAGTTTTGAAAGAAATTGCATTTGATTGTTAATTTTATTTTTATTCGATAGTGTTAAAATTAAAAGATTGTGATGTTTAGAAGTAACAAAATTTGCGAAAAAATAGAAAAGGATTGTTCAGGTAGTCGCGACAGTCGATATAACATCAGCGTTAATCGCGGTTTTTACTTTATAATGTAGAAAATCAAATCGAGTTTTAATTTTTTCGAACTTAGTGTATGTTTTCTTTAGCAATCACTATAATTATGTTTAAATAATTAAATAGATTATCTGTGTTTGTTTATGATATTTACTCAATAATTTGAAAGAAAAGTATTCACAAAAAGGAATATTTGACATTTTACGGTCAACAGTTTACAATTCAGTGATAGCTTTTACTTCATATAAGATCACGTCTCAGATATTTCAGAATAAGAACTCATTTTAATTGCTTAAATAATGTGTTTCAGCATCACTATGCAATGTTATTCCTTCATGAGTAGGTAACTTCTTTGTTATAGTAAAGACACTTATTCAGATTTCAGTGTGTTTCTATGAAACTGATTGTATAAACAGAATCACAAAAATACATTTGCGAAATTATACTAAATATATTGCCAAGCAAAATGATCACTTAACACGCGAATATCGGCGCATTTACTCACATTAAAAATAAGTACTATGTTTTAGTAAAAAAGTTATTAATTAGATTACACAGTTTTGCCATTAAAGAGATAATATGCCTAGAAATCTACGATAAACCCTTTTATGAAATGAGACTAAATATATGTTTAATTAGTTCGATTACTTAAGGTGTGTGTCGTGTATTGTCGCATATACGTACTTACGGAAATATTAAAAAGTCTGATCCCATTGGCCATGATTCTTATTCTAGTTTTTGAGTATTTTATTATATTTGATGAATTAGAATGAATTGTTTTATAATGTTGTAAAATAATGAAAAAAAATGTTTTATAATGTTTTAGTTTTTAATGTTGTTGAACATTTTGGTATATATTATGTAAACCTACTATCAAGAAGTATAACAGTTTGTTAAAGTATCTACCAACATACTGCGAAAAATGTTATTCCCTTTAAGTTAAAAGAAACAACAAGAATGACTAAAGAGGATAAAAGTGATAAGGTAATAAAAAAAATGAAGAATCCAAAATCGGTTATATATTTTAATTTGGATTTTACTGCCTGAATTCAGATGTAAACTGAAATAGGTAAATTTATTAGAAAAATGCTGGTAAATTGAAAGCATAAATATAAAAATAAATTGGAAAAAACTGCTGCATAAAAAACTAGTAAATAATTATTTTAATTTAAAGATTGATTGTAGTTGATGTATGCTTGCACAAATCTTCTTTTATTAAACTGACCCTACATGGAAGTCTAGAATGCAGTGTGATTTCCGCAATGAAATAGAAAGAGATTTTTAGCAAAAGAATTTCCTTAAATAAACATATTTGCGATATAACGAAAGATATAGAACTATTCTAACCATGAAGTATTTTCGATACTTTATTTGATGCTTAATTCAATAATTAAGAAATAATTAGTGGTTGTTTATATTTAATGATTTTTATTTTTATTTAATATCATGCCGACTTAATATTCTGTCTAAGATATATAACACACGATTCAGAATTAGAATGCTTCAAGAATTTATTTTTTTAAGTGTTTGCAGCTTATTCCTAATTAATAAAGACATCAAAAATATTTATTTTTGAAAACATATCTATTCATAATTAAGGGATTAAAATTTTTATTCAAAACTCAAAATTATGGAAACAGATAAAGTTGCAATTATTGGATTTTACATTAAAAAGCAAATTTTATCTCACCGAACTCCTGAACAAACAAAAGCTTACATATCGCATAAAGCCAATATCTATGGTAGAATACTACTTACGCTTGGTGAATATCTTAGAAAATATTCAAAAAAATTTGATATGGTTTCTTTTCTTTACACAGATCAAGTAAATCAGATATTAAAGAATGGTACAATCAGGGGAATAATAGGATATGTAAATCGATCAGAAATTGATATTGGTGTTCAAATAATTCATATGAACGAAGTAAGCACAAAGATTGTTGATTTCACTTATCCATTCACACTTCATTCTGCTACATTTATGACTCGAAAAGCAGAATATAAGCAACAGATTTTTGGCCTTTTCCAAACATTTTCATTGCCGCTTTGGATGGTTATATTCTCAGTTTTAATTGCGATGTCTTTGGTATATTACATCACCTTGAAAAAAAGGCATCCATTTGATAAAATTTTGCTTCACGCTTTTGCGATTTTGTTAAGGCAGAGTTCTATTTTAAAAGCATCATCAATGACTGAAAGCTTGATCGTCTTTTCGTGGGTTGTAGGGGCAATGTTTCTTTGTCTTGCTTACGATTCCGTGTTCCTGTCTTTTCTTTCATTCCCCCCTACCATTCAAATTAATGATGTGCCACAGTTAGCCAAGGCTATAAAAGAAGGACGCATCACTGTATAACGACTCCAGATTCTGTTATCTTTGATCTGTCTTTAAAATCACAACATGAAAATTTAAGAATAATTGGACGAGACCTTAAAACGAATAACTTAAGCAACGAAAATACTTTTCAAGATTTTTTTTATGATAAAAGCATGCAAGATCTTGCTCTTCTAGTTGATACAGATGCCGTTGATAGTTTGATTGTAGGAAACAAATTCGTGTCTAAAGACCGTTTTCTTGAAAGTATGGGTGCAATGACTGTCCGAAAAGACTTCTGTTGCAAAAAATTGATTGAAAAATTCATTCATAGATTTATGGCTTCCGGATTGTATACCAAGTATCAGAATGATAGAGCATTTTTCTTTCGTATGCCACGTCTATTGAAATACGAGGAAAAAGACACCAGTAAAAGAAAATTAACTCTAACAGATGTTGCTCCTGCATTTATATTTTTAATATTTGGGCACATAATTTCTTTCTTAGTTCTTATCGTAGAAATACTTTCCAATCGTATGAAGAAAGTGGATAATTTAAAGAAAAACAAAAAACGAAGAATGATAATTGCATGCAAAGAAGATCCTATGAAATAAGCGTTGAAGATTGAGTTACAATGTTTTTATATAAGGATACAATCTCAGAAAAAACTGTAAATTTATGAGTGTTTGCCATTCAATTTTCACGGGCAACAGCCTTATTTGATGAAAAACGGTCTGATGCACTAAATAAGCGGCCTTATCCCTTAAATACTTATAAAATTAAAAGCAATCCACATATTCTTACAGTTCTAGCCCATATGTTAGCAAAAATACGGTACGACCCCATACATTGTCCTCCGCTAGGGTGTAACCGTTCATTTTACTCATGTTCCGAAAATTTTAACCCGCCAAAACAGCGATTCTGTGATGATTATCTAACGTGCTACGTGCTACGGAACAGTAAGCAAAGTGTTATTGTGTTTTAAAGTGCATTATATCCTGTGCATTATAATGCTATATTACTTTGCCCCGTAAAATTACGGGCTGCACAAAATGATGGGCACGGATTTTTTTTTTTTACGGGGTATGACTGGAATCTCTGCAGCCGACCTCTGCCCGTAATTTTACGGCATTTTTCTTTACAGTGTAGCTTATTACATTTTGCAATTGTTGTATGACAATGATACGAAAATTTATTATAATTAGCACTGCAATGATAGTACTATGTATTTTACTCTGAGAATATCACATTGCATTATATTTTTAAAATGATGTGACACTGTAGCATACACTGTAACTTAGATTTTGCATTAGTTTTGCACCAAATTACACATTCATCTTATGGTATGAAATTGGCGTGAATAGATGTTATAGGAAAAGTACACATTCAAGTACATCAAACGCTCTTGAAATCTCGATTCTCTGATTTTTCTTAAGGATTCTTTAGAATTCTTCTGTAAGAATTTTTATTCCTTAGCAGCCGGGTAGAAGATAAAACCATCAAACGATAACAGCGGACGACTACAAACTACAAAATCCATCATTCTCCCTTCAATGTTTTCCTTGTATTTCATGAATTCAGGGGTGCTTCACATATTGATAAGGAGATCGTAGAAGTTTCGTTGCTGCGTTTGTAGGAAGTATTTGCACTGCATTATTCTTAGAGACTATCATTATTCTTTGTAATGATAATTGATAAATTAAGTCATGACAGATGGTAAATTATTTATTACAGAAACTAATGCATCAATACTTATTAAAAACATATTTTTATAATTACTTGCATTCTAACAAAATATACATTGAATATCTTTGTTTTATTGTATCTTTCAATTTTAATAAAGAAAAATATATTGAACATTTCCAATATTTTAAAAACATTATGATGTTAAATCTGTTATGTTTTATGAAAGAGGTGCAAGTAATATGTCGATACAATTGAATATATGCTATTTCTTATATTTATAAATGAATCAATTATAGCGATAGCTTTATAGCTAATACTTTGAAGCTGAGCAGTTGAAAATACTTTCATTATCTATTATAATATTAATCAGCTGTGAAAACAGCAAAAATAGATAAAAAGAGAAGACCCATCTGTGGATATTTTTGTTTCTTTAGATTTTGTTTCTTTAGATTTTGTTTCTTTAGATTTCTTTAGGTAGTAATATCCGGATGCTTGTAAAATAATTAATAATATGCAAATAAAAATGTAAATTGAGTAAAATCATGATTTATATTGTCAATTCGTTAATTTACCTGTCCTAATTTGATTAGTTCCGAGCAGTTTTCGAGTTATTTAACGTTTTAGCCAATTTTTTAAAAAGATTGTTTTCATTGAAAGATTAAAGAATTTTCGTATTCCCACATTTATACTTTTTCTGCACTTTGGTTGTGATTTTCTATCCGTTTTTTTTCCCTTTCCTGAATTATAAATGCATATTACACTGATTTGAAATATTTTATGTCAAATGTTACGAGAAAATATAAATTATATTAAATTAATAATGCGAATAAAATATTAAAAAATAAGCACTCGCGTATTCTTCGCACTCTACTTTTAGCAGTAATAGCGAAGGAATCATCATATATATTATTTCTCCTGTCAACATCCCTTTTTCGCAGAAAGTACGAAACGCAGAAGGACGAATGAAATAGCATATGAAAGGATTTTGAATAGGCTTCTGACATAGCACACTTAACATTTCGTTAAAACATGTTTTTGATTAAAATTTGCTGAAAATAAAAAATTAAATCGGCATTGTTTTCTTAAAAGAAATGAAAGGTTTTCCTCAAATTATTGTTGCCACAAAAATAATATACCACATTATATGATGCTCAGCAATTATTATAAAAAACACCGCACGGGTTTATTTTATATTTATGATTAAAAAGCGAAATTGAAATTGAAATGTTTAGATTTATATTTATGTCCCATGTTTTTCCCGAGGCGGATGACGTCATCTTCCAATGCAGTCAAAATACGATTGTTAATTTTTTTTTCTCTAGCGTGCCTTTTGCAATTTTGGATCAGTTTTTACTCTAACTTTGATGGAATAAATTAGATGATATTCTGGCTTGACTAAAAACTAAATGTTGTTTGCAGATATTTTTATCCTTACTTTTTCTTTAGAAGTTTAAACCTGCATCTAATAAATATTACATATTGATAAAAAATGGTACTTCTCTATTATCCCGTCGACCACTTTTCATAACAAAAAACTATCGCCAAACAAACGGGAGAACGTTGCCATTGGAATATCAAAATAAAGAAATAAAATATAAGAATTTAAGACCACAATTCTTATTTTAATGAATGAAATAACTAATAAATCAGTAAAACATAATGAAAAATACACGCAAATGTCGCGTTAAAAACCACTTGATGACGTAACAAACACGTATAATGCTTCTGATATCAAGTAAATGGGACTGCATTTTTGGCGTTTAATCTTACAGTTTGGCGATAATTTTTTGTTATGAAAAGTGGTCGACGGGATAATAGAGAAGTATACCTAAAAAATATTAGATTTCAGTGCGAAATCCTCGCAGGGGCCGTCTGGTATATATTATTTCTCCTGTCAACATCCCTTTTTCGCAGAAAATATGAAACGCAGAACGACGAATGAGATACCATATGACAGGATTTTTAACAGGCTTCTGACATAGCACACTTAAAATTTCGTTAAAACATGTTTTTGATTAAAAATTGCAGTTAAATAAAAATTAAATCGGCATTGATTCATAAATGAAATGAAAGGTTTTTCTGAAATTTGTGTTGCCACAAATATAAAATACCGCATTATATCATGGCTTGCAGCTCACTGTTAATGCCAACTTTTGAAAAAATCATATTCGCGCTTTTTCATATAAAAGAAATTTGCGGAATTGTAGTAAAACTTTCCAACGTGCTTTATATATCAACTGCACTGTTCTACTGTTGTACTGTACGTGCGTCTGCAATGCAACTTTGTACAGTGCACTGTGTACCATTATTGATCTACAGACTATCCTACACTGTACACTCCTATTATACTTTTGAGCCTCAGTGCACATCCGCACTGTCTCTTTGTACTTCCGTATTAAAAGTATATGCGCCTAATGTTCGTTGATAACTTACATATGCATTGCTGTACTGCATATTGCATTGTGGAGCCACAGACACTTGCATATAATTTCAATCAATGAATGCATTATACTGTAATGCGTGCATATGTGAAATTGTTCCTGTTCAAAATGCTGCAACACTCTGCACCGCAATACAAATCAATGTTCTGCGTAGTTCTACACTGCAGGCATGCTTGGTAGCACTGCATGAGTGTGATACGCTGCAGGAACTTAAGTTTTTGGTACTATGTCGCCTTACATTCATGTCTAATCAAGCTGCGTCTTTACTGGCTACGTCTTTAAACTATACATTTTTATCGTAACTGTGAGTGATTTCATTTGTATGGAAAAATCGGGAATATGATTTTTCAAAAGTTGGCATTGACAGTGAGCTGCAGCCAAGAAGGAACCCCTTTCCTGTCTCATGCTCAATTAGAAGCACTTGTCCAACCCTTTTTCATACTTAAACATATTAACCTTTTTTGGTGCTCTTCAGAGCATTTTTTAATACTAGTCATTTAAATTTTTTTATAAAAACTGACGATTTTTTTATATCTTGAAAAGCAAAAACTTTGCTGCTGTCAAAATTTTATAATTACATTGTTTTTACAGCACTCGCCAAATCGTTGACTGTTCATCGCCAAAGTAGCATTTTTGCACCACTACCTGCTCTCTCAAATGTCAGGGGACCGTCACATCAATAATTAAATGGTGGTTTTCCATAGCTATTACCTCATTAAGAAACTGGATTCTATCATTGTTTCAATCGTATCCATGGACTGTTTCTGCTGCACTGAAGTCGCATGCTATAGGCTGAGTTGTTCTTTCAGTGGCATCTTTCTTATCTTGGCATCTTCTTAGTCTTTCTTAAAATCGCTTAATGGGTCCGAATATTATGTTCTGATAATTATATTAACGAACAGTTCAGTGATGATGCTATAAAAATTGAGTTTTGATTTTGCATTGTTATTTGGTGTATGGGACTGTTATTTAGGAAAGTTATGCCGCAATATATATATAATTTTTATGTATATAACACAATGTTCAGTGTTAGATTGCTGTATTCAAATTCGTACCAAAAGTTGTATGCACCATCACCACCAAACAATTGTTTCACTTTGTTCAAAGAAAGTTCCTCAAATCAAAATTGTGCATTTACAAAGGCTATCTGCAATAAATCCCCAAACAAATTAATGTTCTTACCACCAAAACAATAATCTCGCTAGTTTTTACAACATTCGCCATATCGTTAGCTGATCCTCGCTAAAGTACATTCGAAACCATACTGCACTCATCGATAATTACTAAATCCAATGATTTCCATTGTTGCTTAAATAATTTCAAATCGTCAGAATCAAGCTTAAATTATTTTGCTTCATTCGTATGTTAGACGGGCAGTTTGAAAAACGTGTGAATTGTACTTATTCCAATGCTGAAGGCAGCAATTCTCGTTGGTTCTAGTACTGCAGCAGCAGCATTATTGTGATTACTCATTAAACGAACTTTTTGACTGAGTAATTAAATTAGACACTTTTTCCTCTACCAGCAATTACGCGTACAATCAGATTTATGGGTGGAATAGACGGGTATTTCTTTTGTTCTTCTATGTGCTTTACAATTTATTAGAATATTTTCCTTTGGTCAGCATTCATTTTTTTTGTTCAATTTATCTTCATTAATAATAATTTCCTGGTGAGTTTCAGTGTTATCAGAATTTGCGGCTATCATATCAACGTCTTCATTTGGTTCTTCGATATTTTAAAGTTGGTTGTGCAAATCACTTTCTTGTTGCAACTTTTCAGCCAAGTCGATTGCAGCTTGTAATCGTTGTTTTGTTTCGCGAGATTCTTCCATCTCTGGAAATTTTTTCACATTGTGCTCAAAGGATTCACGGTAGAATTTAAATTCTCCCAATAGGTCTTCTTCGTTTCGCCAAGGCTTGAACAACATCAGCAAAGGATGATGATAGTACAACTAAATTCCAGCGTCCGTTTTCGTGTTATAATAGGGCGTTTTCAAAACAACGGTTTTCAAACGTTTTCTGAACCAACTGTGGTTCTCTTTTAATTCGTAATATTCTACAGACTTTGGTTTATTTCGTTCGTATTAGTACTTAGTGACCAATTCGGATAAACACGTTTTCCAATTTGTCATGTCGATTCATGTAATAATCATCAATAAAATTCCGACAGTAAATTTCAGTAGATCGTTCATCCTCTTTTGCTAATAAAACCAAATCATGGTGACTTTCAGTTTTCTTCGTCGGTCTTTTTTCATGCTGGTATTTAAGTATTGCACAGCATCCCATGAATATAAACATTTATGGCCAAGAATTTTGTCTTCGGCTTCTTATAATCATTGATCCAAGTTGGTTTTTCTGATCGTTTCAAACCACATAACTTTGTAACATGGTGTCCACCTTTTCGAGATAAAATGCAGTCTTTTTAACAGAATTTAAAGTTCAATGTTTCACCAAACCATACATGAAAATTATGTGTAATAATATGCCGCCTGATTATGGCACATTATGCATGACCGTTTAGATGATAATAATGATAGATTTTCTAATATTCCGTAATCGAGTCTACAGACAATGTTAGAGAGAAACAAAAAAATTAGGTACTTTTCGGCTAGCCGGGAGTCAGTGAAATATATATATATATATGTATGTGTATATATATATGTGTGTGTGTGTGTGTATACTTCACTGGCAGCTGGTTAACCGAAAAGTACCAAAAGATATTATAGCAACAATATGGATACAGTGTAAATGTGGATATGATTGAAGGTTTTTCACAAGATCGCAACAACCACATCGCCAATAAGAGACATTTATCGCCAATAAGAGCCCACTAAATCTACCGGCACAGGATTTTTCCTTTTATTGTATAACAATTATTTGTTTTCTTATTTTAAGTATATATTTGTGTTTTAATTTTAATAAAATAGTGCTTAAAAGTCTGTAATTTTCAAATGTTATATTTTTCAAATGCTCACTTTCGTTTCAACATTGTTGTTTTTTTTTTCAAGTGTTTTAATTCACGGGAATTTCTTGCGCTTACTATTACGCTTGGCGACAATGGTTTTTGTATAACGGAAAAGTACCGAAAAATGTTTTACATTCAATAAATAACAAGTCAAAGTGTTTGGCACGGTTTGCATGACAACACGATTTGTAGACAACATCTGCTCGGTAAGGGTTGAAATAATTGGCGCATTAGCAAACATTTTGGCATGGTGTTGGTATAACGGAAAAGTACCAAATAAAAGATACAGCACAAGCTGTACAGGAACGACTTAATAACGACGACATTGAAACTTGGGTACTTCTCTATCATCCCGTCGACCACTTTTCATAACAAAATACTATCGCCAACTCAAAGATTAAACGCCAAAAATGCAGTCTCATTTACTTGATGTCAGAAGCATTATACGTGTTTGTTATGTCATCCAGTGGTTTTTAATTCGACATTTGCGTGTATTGTTCATTATGTTTTACTGACTTATTAGTTATTTCATCATTTGGTACTTACGTATTATCCGTGCCAGGAGATTGATCTCCAAAAATGGTTGCCAAGTACCAATCTTGTTTATCGTTACTAATCATGTTTTCAAACGCAGTAATTTAACATTATCAAATAACATTGTTAAAAATGGTAATTAATATAAAATAAATAAAATGTAATATATGTTTATTAAATTTATAACATTGTTAAAAATAGTAAATAACATTTTAATAAAATTAATAAATGGTAAATAGCATAGTAAATAAGAAAGAATAATATTATAGTTTATTACCAGGCATGTACCATGTAGCAAGAAAAAATATATAAGGGTTACTATAATTAGTAATATTGGCTCCAGGCCTGGCGCAGTTGGCTTAAAACTGGCACGGATAATACGTAAGTACCCATCATTTAAAATAACAATTGTGTCCGTAAATTCTTATATTTTATTTATTTATTTATTTAAAATGTTCAACCTAAGCTTTACAACATAAATTCGATTTTCTCAGCGACCGTCAAACATACAAAGATACAAAAAAACCTATTTTAAGTTTTACCAAGAGGAAAAAAATAAAACAAAAACAAAGTTAATCCTGCCAGTGGAAGTTTAGCTACAGTTTGTTGAACTTTTTGTCTTCATTTTTTCGTTTAAAGTTAAATAATTAACTACAGTAAGCTACAATAATTTTTTGAATGCTATCATTTTATTTGTCTCGTCGAGTTCTATCTTAAAAAAAAAAAATCATTGTCGTATGTCAACTGGTTCGCCAGAAATTTCAGAAAAACGTTTGCATTTTCTATTTCTTAAACATATTATAGCAAACGCTACCGCGTTTGCTATGATATTTATCATGTTTGTGTATATGCGTACTGTAAAGGAGTAATAGTACATTAACTTATTTAATAATTATCTTGGCAAAGTAAAGAAAATGACATTGGTGAGAGAAGAAAATTTGACAACATGTTTTTTGGCAACCTATTCACAAAAAATATTTTATCATAAAACACACACAATGATCAATATATTATAAAACATACAATGTTTAATTTAATATAAAACACACGCAATCTGCTTTACCGGGTTGCCATACGAAGCAAAATTTCGCCACAATCGTCGGGTTGCCTAGGCTTAAAATCGCTCTTTTGGCGCCAAAAAGATACCCCTGTGCATCTGCGACATCTGTACCTTATTGAAATGTACAAGCAGAAGTAAATTGTATATAAATAATATTGGTACAGATTCCGCCGACGCACCGGGATATATTTTTGGCGCTAAAAGGACGATTTTATGTCTAGGCAACACGACGATTTTGGCGAGATTTTGCTTCATATGGCAACCAGGTAAAGAAGATTGCGTGTGTCTTATATTAAATTAAATATTGTATGTTTTATAATAAATTGATTATTGTGTGTATTTTATTTTATGATAAAATAATCATTCAGTGTGTTTTATGATAATAAAAAAAAATGGATACTTACGTATTATACGGGAAGCTCAAACACAACTGCGCCAAACATGGCGCCAATTAACTAATTATACTAACCCTTATTTTTCGATAAGTATGTATTTTATTTATGGTACATTTCGGTTAGCCGGGTGCCAGTGAAATATATATATATATATATATATATATATAGCTTTTTATGCTTTTATAATATCACACCGGTTTGTTCAATACTTTAATATATTTTATTTATTTATTTATTTATTTATTTATTTCATATTATTTACCATTTTTAACAATGATATGTATTTAACCAGTGGACCTGTGAGGATTTCGCACTGCAGTCTGATAATTTTTAGAAATATCTAATATTTTTTAGATGCAAGTTTAAACTTCTAAAAAAAATTAACTATAAAAATATCTTCAAACAACATTAGTCAAGCGAGAATATCATCTCTTTTATTCCTAACAATAAAATCCCATTGAAAATAGAAAAAGCCATGCGCAAGGGAAAAAAAAATAACAATTGTATTTTAACTGCATTAGAGGATGACGGCATCTTCTTCGGGAAAAATACGGGACGAAGAAAAGCTAGTCGTTGGGGGCCACCGTAATACTTACCCATCATGGATATGCATAATGTAAAATACTAAAATAAAAAATGTGTAAACTACTTAAAAAATGCATTGCAATTCAAATAAAATCGAGACTTGATGACGCCACAAACTTTAAAGGCTCGATTACTGAATTGCTTGAAAGAAACATCCTTATAACTCCAAAAATAATAATCCTATTAACTAGCGGTTTATTGCATCTGATTAAGCGTCAAATTTCCAATTAAAATATATATTTGAAGTGAAATTTGGATGAAATACAGGGTCATGAAAAATCGAAGAGTGTGGAAAATAGGATTCCAAATATCTCGGCAACTCATTATCCGATCGACTTCATGCTTTATGCAAAATTTACGTTCTTTTATTGTCTTTTATATTCATATCTTAAAATAACCAATTTCGAAAATTTTTATATACCTTTTATCAGAACGAATATTTCGAGAGTCCGAAAAAAATAGTTCCGGTTAATCGAGGTTATTGAAATGAAATAGGCTTCTTCCCATTATTACATACTAAGTACATACCAAATTGCAAGTCTCTATCTCAATTTTTTGGGAGATAGAGCGTTTACAGACACACAGACACACACACACAGACACACACACAGACACACAGACGGACGGCAAATTTTTTTTTCTAAAAATATGTTTTTCGGAATCTCCAGTGTCTGAAACGTGTAAATCCGTCAAAAAAAATTTTTCGATTTTCAAAACGATTACAAGACTCACCCTATACTACGTATGATGGGTAAGTAATAAATTGAAATATACTTAAATTACAATTCAATCTAATATAACAAATCATACCTTTTATGCTACACGTGTAAAATACCACTGCTTCGATCAATCAATAATATTTAATTTCTTCTAAACGTTCCAATTTTAATTTTGATTTTTAATCATAAATATAAAATAACCCGTGCGAAAAGTCTCATTTTACCTGTTTTGTACTATTTATTATTTTTTATAATCACTGTTGAGCATCATATAATGCGGTATTTTATTTTTGTGGCAACATTGATTTGAAAAAAGCTTTCATTTCATTTATGAAAAAACAATCCAGATCACATATCTTAGTTCTGTTGTCAACATCCCTTTTTCTATGCACATACAAAACATACAACGGTGAAAGAGGTATGATTCGAAAAGTTTTTGAACAGGCTTCGGGCATAGTACACTTACATTTCGTTAAAACTCGTTGTTGGAATTTAAAAAAAATAGTTAATTAAAAATTCATGCTAAAACGTACCAGGAAATAATCTCAAACATTGCAGTGCGAAAGCTTCGCACGGGTCCTTCTGATATCGACTTAATTTCGAAAAATATATGGGCAAATATGTTAATTTTTTTGCTTTATTTCATGTAGAATAAATGAACATCTTTTTTTGTCTGCGTATGTAGAGAAGAGGCCATTTTACCATATATTAATTATGAAAAAAGTAAATATACTATCCCGAAAAGAATGGGGCGAGGTAAGTAATGGACAATCATTGGTAAGAGGTCAAACAAAGAATTTATTTTTTCGACAAATTGAGTGGGACACGAAAAGCACTGTTCTGCGCATTATTTGTCTTGTATTTTGGTATTGTTATTTTCCCTATTTTTTCTTCTGCTGAATAAGATTACTCAATAGAAACCTACCTGGACGACCCTTTCCCTCATAAAGGAAATGGTCATTGATCGGCTTTCTTTTCTTCGCCGGTTGACGATAAACCAGCTAATCAAACAAAATTTGTATTATGGCGAAAGGTATGAGATGAAAATGGATGGAAAATGACAGTGTAACCAAATGTGACCTCAGAAAATTTCGATGCCGTCAAAACCTTAAAATAGGAACAACAAAAGGCCTATAAAAACCTTTTAATGATCGACATACGTTTCAACGCTCATACGGCGCCATTTTCAAGCTATATAATGATAAACAAATATTCTCGTAAATTTTTGAAAATAAACTTGAAAACATGAATTATGAGATCATATATGTAAAACAGCAGGTGCTTGAAGTAGCCAACTGTAAACGTGAAAATTAATATTTCGTTATTGCTTTTTTAAAACTGAAAAGAACCTCGTGCCAAATTTTAGGTAATTCAAATGAGGCGGATTCATTGCAAATGTTAACGTTACGCATGTAGATTTCTATTGATTCACGGATAATACATGGGAAATAAGTGTCTTGATGGATAAATTATTTTACTATTTTTAAAATCAATTTTTAATGTATCGGTTCTATGTAGTCTTGCCAGTAATGTAGTACTTTTGTCATATTTATATCTGTCATATGCTCTTTTAATTTTGTTTTAAACTTTCTAGTGGTCATTCCAACATAATATTGTAATGTTGAATCTGGTTTAGTGAACGTGATTTCATAAACACCTGATAGTTGTTATGACTCTATTGGGTCTATTTTCTTACAAACAACGTTTTTTAATTTTATGGATGGTTTTGGGATAATACATATATTGAATTTGCTAAGTTTATATTTCAATTTTTCAAAGAACCCACGGAAATATTGTAAAGTAGATAACTTTGAATTTTGTTTATTGAAGTTTTTCTTCTCCTTCTTCTCCATGCTCGAAATTATTTTATTAATCATACTTTCTTTATACCCGTTGTCTTTTGCTATTTCATGTAGGGGAGAGAGGGGCACGTTTGAACAGGGGCACCTTTAAACACTTTAACTATTTTCCTTGAAATAAATTATATTTTTGATATATAGATGGCAGCACATTACTACTGCTTCAATGCAACAAGGATACAAAGCTTTACCATTTTCCATGCACACTAATATCTATGAAAGGTATGTATTTTTCTCTTTCTTCAATCTAAACTTAACAAAATAAAGTTGTAAGCTTTTAGTTGACAATCTTGTGTCTCTAAAATTTTAATTGATTGTTCAACACTTAGATAAAGATGTTAGCTTTAGCTTATAAGCTTTGTTTTATTCAAATTCTTAAGCCTAATTGCGTGAATAGTTATAATGCTAAACACCATGTGATGGGACAGCATTCAACAAGTAAATCTATGAAGCATTTTTGGATTTCTCTTTTTGAAAATGGGAAAATTAAGAGATTAATTAACAGTTATTATACTTATAATGAAAGTTGTGCTGATACAGGGCTGCCAATTACTACACATTAAGTGTAGAAACAACACTTTTTTTTGTCAAGTGTTGTTTTTAAAATAAGAATTTATTGTCTTGTTATATATTTAAAATATTTTTCATTTTTAAACATATATAAACTTTATTATTATTTAAAATGTATATAATATTGAGCAGGCTATTCATTGTTGACATTGATTATTAACATTTTTCATTATTATGTTGGTCGAATTGAATTGCAGTTGGAGGATGAAACAGAGTTTAATATCATATTTTTTCGTAAAAAAAGCGGATGATAAATTTTATTTTCCAGAGGCATCAGATATCAGTTTGGTGGATTTCAAGGAGATTGTAAAAAGTTGCCACAACCAAACATAACTGGAGGGACCCTGCGTTTTGTTTTAACACTGAGCTTTTACATCAACTTTGATGGATATAAATTTGGTTAAATAATAAAAAAAAGTAATTTTAATCAAATGTAGTTAATTTTATTCTGAATATTATATATTTCTTAAAGCTATGCAGTTTTTCATAAAAACACTTAATATTTTCATATTTAGTTTATTTGTTCAAAGGTGCCCCTAGCTTGTTCAAATGTACCCTTACATGGGCAGGTTTGAATAGAAATCTCTCAGCTTCTTAAAGCGTCACAACGTTTTTAACTGCTTTTTTTACATATATGATCTCGTGATTCATGTTTTCAAGTTTATTTTCAAAAATTTGCGAGAATACTTTTGTTTATCGTTATACATCTTGAAAATGGCGCCGTAGGAGCGATTATTAAAAGTACGTATGTCGATCATTAAAAGGTTTTCATAAGCCTTTTGTTGTTTCTATTTGTATCACTTAAGCATTTTAACTATATTTTAATTATAATTAGTGATCTTATTCTGTGTTTATTAAAATGATTAAATTTAAATTAATGAATCACTTAGCTCTTGTAACATTTATTGAAATTTATATCAAATTAACTGAAATCGTTATAATTTAATGAAAAGACAACAGGAACAATAATATATTTTCATATCCAATTTTTATTGATACTATTCTCTATTTGATTTTGATGTAATTCAAGTTCTTTCGAAGAAACAAATGTCCGAAACCTGTACAACAGCATTAACAGGACTCATTTTAACCAAGTCAACACTATCGTATATTTCTCGAACTGCGATTTTGTCTGAAATATTTCTTGACTGGGCTCCTGTGCAATTTTTGCCATATTTTAAATTCCAAATTAAGTACACATGCATAACGTGGGTATTGTTGCTCAGCGGGATTTCCCATGTCTGTTCCAAAGGTTAAATGCACTGTGTATTTCTTTCATTCGGTAATTATGGGCAATTTTCACGGACTTTTTAAAGGCAGCTGTTTTTTCTTTTATTTATTGTTATATACACTGGCGGAAAAAAAATCCCAACACCAAGAAAAACTTTGTTAGATAAACGAAATTTGGTAGGCGTGTTTATACATCTGAAAGATGACATCGATTCAAATTTCGCGACTCACGCACAAGTGTGGCGCTAGTGGCGCCACTCAGAACTTGCAAATCAGGTTTGCTTTAAATGCGTGCTGTAAAGTTCGTAAGCGTTATTTATCTTCGAAATTTGACGTATTGAGTTGATGTTAGCCAAGAATGCCTTTAAGAAGACGAAGAAGCCATTATCAACAGCTCACCGAGGTTGAACGAGGTCGTATAATAGGGCTACGAGAAGGTGGATTTTCTTTCCGCGATATTGCAGTACGACGTGGCCGGAATGTATCCACTGTGCATGATTGTTGGGAGTAGTGGTCAAAGGATGGTACAGGCTCAAGAAGACCGGGTTCCGGCCGGCACTACTGAGAGGGAAGACTGCCGTATTCGGCGTACGGCTGTGGCGCATCTTACTGCGTCTGCGGAAGAAATTCGAGCTGCAGTTGGTACCACAGTGACACAACGAACTGTTAAAAACCGGTTACTTCAATGGAAGCTCTGAGCCAGGCGTTCTGTAGCGTGCATTCCACTAACGCCAAGTCATTGTCGTTTGCGTCGCCAGTTGTGTCAAGCCAGAGCTCACTGGAGGACGGAGTGGAGATCTGTTGTGTTTTCTGATGAAAGTAGGTTCTGCTTTGGTACCATTGATGGCCGTGTGTTGGTCAGAAGGAAGTGAAGGCAACGCCTACAACCAAACTGTCTGCAGCCTAGACAAAATGGACCTACACTTGGAGTCATATTCTGGAGAGCAATTTCCTATGCCAGCAGGAGCACTCTAGTGGTTATCCCAAACACACTGAATGCAAATTTGTACGTCAGTCTGGTAATTCAACCTGTAGTGCTGCCATTCATGAACAGCATTCAAGGGGGAGTGATCTAACATAATAACACTCGCCCTCATACCGCTGTTGTAACGCAACGTGCTCTTCAGAGTACCGACATGTTACCTTAGCCTGCGAGATCACGAGATCTGTCTCTAATTAAGCACGTATGGGATATCATTGGAGGACAACTCCAGCATCATCCACAGCCAGCACGGACCGTCCCAGTATTGACACAATAAGTACAACAAGCATGGAACTCTATACCACAAAGTGACATTCGGCACCTGTATGACACAATGCATGCACGTTTGCAGGTTTGCATTCAAAATTCTGGAGGTTACACCGGCTATTAATGTAACAGCATTTCACATTTGAAATGCATTTTCTTGAGCTTAAATTAACCTGTGATCTTGAAAATCTAATCAATTAAACATGTTAACTAGACAAATGCATTGTCCAAATTTTATTGCTCCACAATAAGTTTTTCTTGGTGTTGGGATTTTTATTTCAGTCAGCGTATTTGCTATAATTAGGAATTTAATTGAGTAATTCTTTTACATTTACTAAATCTGTTACACAATGCATAGCTTTTTAGATAAAACTAATATTATATTTAATATAAAATTTTTACTGTCATACATAAGAATGATAAAATTTAACGCTTCTTCATATAATTTTATTTATATAATCCAAAAAAAACTGTAATGATAATTCGATGTACATTTTTGTCACATACATAACAAAGAACCCATACAAAATATTATAAACCTCTATCTCCAATTTAAAAAAAAAAACGAATTTAATATTTTTAAAATTTTAAAGCGAACAAAACATTAATAAATTGACTTTCTCTCTAATTAAAATTTCTTATTTGAAAAAATAATTATGCATTTCATCATTTTTCCCGATTAGTTTTAAAATGATTCAAATTTAAATGTAAAGTTTGTAAAGTTTCATTTTTGTACAATGTAATAATTTTATTATTATTTAGGGTGTGTCAAATAAAAAATATTTATGGGTAATTGGGCAATATCTTTTTTAAGTAAAGTTTGTATCACATGTAATAATGTAAAATGTTCCTAAAAAGAAAAAAAAAGGTTATCGGGGAAAGGAAATCTTCGTGTTTAATTTTCTGTATTTTAATTTACTGTAGAATAAAACACCTTGTAAAACAACAGTATTTTATTTTTAATAATTTTTTTAAAGAAATTTCTGAAAACGAAAAATGAAAATATGTACAATTAATTATGACATGCGTTTTGCATACATTTTGTATAATTTATTTCATATTCGGAAAATATTAAATTTATTTAAAGTCTGACACAGGTAGCAATCATTGTGCACTTTCTAGGGGGAGAGTATACAACCCTGCTGGATTTTGATATTTTAACCATAAACATTTTATATAGTACAAAAAAGGATGTGAATTTTCTTTTCACTTTGCTTTTCAGCGTACAACCAACTTGAGTAAAAAAAATGTCCAAACAGGAGATCGCACTCAGATAACATGGTATAGCACACCAAGTGCTTTACCAATTAAGATATGCGGACGACATCCAGTCTGGCACGTCTTTCACTAATATACGTTGGCAAGGCTGCAACTTCAATTGCTTAATTGGTAAAGCACTTGGTGCGCTATACCAAGTTATCTGGGTTCTATCCCCAGTCTGGACACATTCTTCACTCAAGTTGGTTGTACGTTGTTAAGAAAAGTAAAAAGAAAATTCACATCCTTTGTAGTGCTATTTAAAGATTTAAGGCATACTTTCAGTCCTACTGAAAATTTAATTGGAAATTTAAATAAGAATTTTATATTTTAGAATTTATAAAATAATAATAAAATTTATTTTTTAAAAGTTACTTAAACTAGCTAAACATCAAGAGAAAAAAATATTATTGAAAGTATAATTTTTTTATTTTTATTTATTATAATAAAGCATCTGTTTATTACAAAAGTCATCCTTCCTCTACACACAAAAAAAAAAAAAAATCTCTCCTTTCCCCAACAGTATATTATTTTTTGTTGTTTCCTGTGTTAGGAATAATTTACAATTAATAAAACTAGATATTCCAACCCGGACTTCCCGGGTTATAGAATATAGGTAAAAACTATTTTTTTAATAAAAAGTTAAAATTTCAGTGCAAATTCACCTTGTTTAATAATTAAAATTCATAAAGATACAAATAAATGTAAATATATTGCTTGAATGTGCGTAAAAACATACATAAAAACATTCAAAAGCGCATTAAAGTCCTTTTAAAAATCAAAACGTTTTCAATGGAACTTACTCGGTCATCATCAGTGAAAAACTAATACTTAAGTTGAGTTGTTGTCTCTTTGAGTCTTCTAGCTTGCCCGGAAAAAAACATTTTACTTCAAAGGTGTGGAATATAAGATGGGATGGGAAAGGTCATTTAACATTTCAAAAACAAGTATAGGTTAATCAATCATGTATTAATTTGAAATGTTGAATGACCTTTCCCACCCCACTTTATATTCCACACCCTTGAAGTAAAATGGTTTGTTCCGGGCAAGCTAGAAGACGCGAAGAGTCAACAACTCAACTTAACTATTAGTTTTTCACTGATGATGACCGAGTAAGTTCGGTTGAAAACATTTTGATTTTTAAAAGGACTTTAATGCGCTTTTGAATAATTTTATGTATGTTTTTACGCACATTCAAGCAATATATTTACATTTATTTGTATCTTTATGAATTTTAATTATTAAACAAGGTGAATTTGCACTGAAATTTTAACTTTTTATTAAAAAAATAGTTTTCACCTATATATTCTATAACCCGGAAAGTCCGGGTTGGAATATCTAGTTTTATTAATTGTAAATTATTCATAACACAGGAAACAACAAAAAATAATATACTGTTGGGGAAAGGAGAGATTTTTTTTTTTTTTGTGTATGTGTAGAGAAAGGATGACTTTTGTAATAAACATATGCTTTATTATAATAAATAAAAAAATATATATATATACTTTCAATAATATTTTTTTCTCTTGATGGTTAGCTAGTTTAAGTAACTTTTAAAAAATAAATTTTATTATTATTTTATAAATTCTAAAATATAAAATTGTTATTTAAATTTCCAATTAAATTTTCTGTAGGACTGAAAGTATGCCTTAAATCTTTAAATAGCACTACAAAGGATGTGAATTTTCTTTTTACTTTTCTTAACAACGTACAACCAACTTGAGTGAAGAATGTGTCCAGACTGGGGATCGAACCCAGATAACTTGGTATAGCGCACCAAGTGCTTTACCAATTAAGCAATTGAAGTTGCAGCCTTGCCAACGTATATTAGTGAAAGAGGTGCCAGACTGGATGTCGTCCGCATATCTTAATTGGTAAAGCACTTGGTGTGCTATACCATGTTATCTGAGTGCGATCTCCTGTTTGGACATTTTTTTTACTCAAGTTGGCTGTACGCTGAAAAGCAAAGTGAAAAGAAAATTCACATCCTTTTTTGTACTATATAAAATGTTTATGGTTAAAATATCAAAATCCAGCAGGGTTGTATACTCTCCCCCTAGAAAGTGCACAATGATTGCTACCTGTGTCAGACTTTAAATAAATTTAATATTTTCCGAATATGAAATAAATTATACAAAATGTATGCAAAACGCATGTCATAATTAATTGTACATATTTTCATTTTTCGTTTTCAGAAATTTCTTTAAAAAAATTATTAAAAATAAAATACTGTTGTTTTACAAGGTGTTTTATTCTACAGTAAATTAAAATACAGAAAATTAAACACGAAGATTTCCTTTCCCCGATAACCTTTTTTTTTCTTTTTAGGAACATTATACATTATTACATGTGATACAAACTTTACTTAAAAAAAAGATATTGCACAATTACCCATAAATATTTTTTATTTGACACACCCTAAATAATAATAAAATTATTACATTGTACAAAAATGAAACTTTACAAACTTTACATTTAAATTTGAATCATTTTAAAACTAATCGGGAAAAATGATGAAATGCATAATTATTTTTTCAAATAAGAAATTTTAATTAGAGAGAAAGTCAATTTATTAATGTTTTGTTCGCTTTAAAATTTTAAAAATATTACATTCGTTTTTTTTTTAAATTGGAGATAGAGGTTTATAATATTTTGTATAGGTTCTTTGTTATGTATGTGACAAAAATGTACATCGAATTATCATTACAGTTTTTTTTTGATTATATAAATAAAATTATATGAAGAAGCGTTAAATTTTATCATTCTTATGTATGACAGTAAAAATTTTATATTAAATATAATATTAGTTTTATCTAAAAAGCTATGCATTGTGTAACAGATTTAGTAAATGTAAAAGAATTACTCAATTAAATTCCTAATTATACCAAATACACTGACGGAAATAAAAATCCCAACACCAAGAAAAACTTATTGTAGAGCAATAAAATTTGGACAATGCATTTGTCTAGTTAACATGTTTAATTGATTAGATTTTCAAGATCACAGGTTAATTTAAGCTCAAGAAAATGCATTTCAAATGTGAAATGCTGTTACATTAATAGCCGGTGTAATCTCCAGAATTTTGAATGCAAACCTGCAAACGTGCTTGCATTGTGTCATACAGGTGCCGAATGTCACTTTGTGGTATGGAGTTCCATGCTTGTTGTACTTATTGTGTCAATACTGGGACGGTCAGTGCTGGCTGTGGATGATGCTGGAGTTGTCGTCCAATGATATCCCATACGTGTTCAATTGGAGACAGATTTCGTGATCTCGCAGGCTAAGGTAACATGTCGGCACTCTGTAGAGCACGTTGCGTTACAACAGCGGTATGAGGGCGAGCGTTATTATGTTAGATCACTCCCCCTTGAATGCTGTTCATGAATGGCAGCACTACAGGTTGAATTACCAGACTGACGTACAAATTTGCATTCAGTGTGTTTGGGATAACCACTAGACTGCTCCTGCTGGCATAGGAAATTGCTCTCCAGAATATGACTCCAGGTGTAGGTCCATTTTGTCTAGGCTGCAGACAGTTTGGTTGTAAGCGTTGCTTTGACTTCCTTCTGACCAACACACGGCCATCAATGGTACCAAAGCAGAACCTACTTTCATCAGAAAACACAACAGATCTCCACTCCGTCCTCCAATGAGCTCTGGCTTGACACAGCTGGCGACGCAAACGACAATGACTTGGCGTTAGTGGAATGCACGCTACGGAACGCATGGCTCAGAGCTTCCATTGAAGTAACCGGTTTTTAACAGTTCGTTGTGTCACTGTGGTACCAACTGCAGCTCGAATTTCTTCCGCAGGCGCAGTAAGATGCGCCACAGCCGTACGCCAAATACGGCAGTCTTCCCTCTCAGTAGTGCCATGTGGCTGCCCGGAACCCGGTCTTCTTGTGCCTGTACCATCCTTTGACCACTACTCCCAACAATCATGCACAGTGGATACATTCCGGCCACGTCGTACTGCAATATCGCGGAAAGAAAATCCACCTTCTCGTAGCACCTTCTCGACATTTATCACCAGACATTTTATCAGTTCAGAGTCACAACCAAGATTTTACTAAAGGGTGTGTCCTGAACTATTTCTACTTTAAACACTTCAAATTTTACCAACTTTAACACTTTATGTTCATATTAAAGTTGATTTATCTATACTCTGTGAGGAATTGTAATCCCTCCTTCCCCAATATATTCTCCCTTTGATGTGGCATTGATGTAGCCAATGTATTACGTTATACACGTCATGTGTTTTGAAGTATTTTTTTTGAAATAGTAGTTTCAACAAGAAACATTATATAAAGATCAATAAAGTTTCTGAAACTAAATAATATTTATGGGAAGAACTATTATTGCAGTTTCAACTTTTGCTATTGCTTTACTATCAACTTTTAATATAAGATAGTGTGAGACCAAAAACATTGTAAATGTTTCTATGAGCTTACATTAATTTGCACTTAACGACCTTTAATTTAACAACGGTACCTTGGATGTTCCTTGATGGTAAAAAAATTAACTTTCTTTAAATTAACTTTTTTAGAAACTGATTTAGCAGAAGTATGAAAAATGGCTTGGCGTGATTTACATTTTTTGTGAATGTTTTAAATTTTGATGACTCATTCTAATGATTGAGAAATATCTTGAAGTATTTAATTTTCAGTACTTAAAAATTCGAAACTTTATCGAAGTTAGTCGGACTCGAAATTTTTTCTATGCATTAGAAGTTATGATGTAATTACGCATAATGGGCATCTATAAATATGCATAAATTTCTTTTGATTCTTGACTTACATGTAGATATTTATTATTCAGAAAGTATTAATAACTTTATTGTTATTATCATACAGCTAAAAAATAGTAACCTGGTTAAATTCTGGGACACTTAAGTGATAAATATTTTTAAGCGACTTAGCTTTTTAGTGTAGGTATTATTCTAAATAAACTATTCTTTTTAAAATCGAAATTTCACTACAAAATAATATACATAAAAACTGAACTAAATATATTGCGAAACAAAATGTTAACTTGACACGTAAGTATTATCGCATTTAATGACTTTAAAAAATAAGTACTATTATTTAGTGAAAAAGTTATTATCTAGATTACACTGCTTTTCCATTAAAGAGATGATATGCCCAGAAACCTACGAAAAACACTTCTATGAAATGAGACTAAATATATGTTTAATTAGTGCGAATATTTCAGGTGTGTGTTGTGTATTATGTCGCATATACAAAAGCAAATATTAAATGTTTTGATCCCATTGGCCATAATTCTTACTGTAGTTTTTGATTATTTTATTGTATGAGTTACAATAGAATGAAATGCTTTATAATATTGCAAAATAATGAAACAAAAATGTTTTATAATGATTTAGTTATTAATTTAGTTGGACATTTTGATGTGCATTATGAATACCTTCTATCAACAAGCATACCAGTTTTTTAATTTATATTGAGTGCACAGAAAGACAAACATGGTGTGGAAAATGTTATGTCCTTTAAGTTGGAAGAAATAACAAGAAATAAATAAAGAGGATAAAAGTGCTAAAGTAATCTGCCTAGAAACCAACGAAAAAATCTTTTATGAAATGAGACTAAATGTATGTTTAATTAGTTCAATTACTTAAGGTGTATGTTGTATATTGTCACATATACTTACGCAAATATTAAGTATTCTGATCTCATTGGAAAAAAATTCTTATGATTCGTGACTTACATGTAGATATTTATTCTTCAGAAAGTATTACTAACTTTATTGTTATTATCATACAGCTAAAAAATAGTAACCTGGTTAAATTACGGGACACTTAATTCATAAATCTTTTTAAGCGACTTAGCTTATTATTGCAGGTATTATTCTAAATAAACTATTATTTTTAAAATCGAAATTTCAGTACAAAATAATATACATAAAAACTGAACTAAACATAAAAACTAAATATATTGCCAAACAAAATGTTTACTTGACATTTAAGTATTATCGTATTTACTGACGTTAAAAAATAAGTACTATTATTTGGTGAAAAAATTATTATTTAGATTACACAGTTTTTCCATTAAATAGATAATATGCCTAGAAACCATCGAAAAATATCTTTTATGAAGTGAGACTAAATGTATGTTTAATTAGTTCAATTACTGAAGGTGTGTGTTGTTTATTGTTACATATACTTACGCAAATATTAAATATTCTGATCTCATTGGAAATAACTCTTATTTTAGTTTTTAAATATATTGTTGTATTAGTTGAAAAAGAATGAAATCTTTATAATGATGTAAAATAATGAAATAGTTTGTGTATAATGTTTTAGTTGTTATTTTAGTTGAAAATTTTGATGTGCATTATGAATACTAAATATCAACAAGCATAACAATTTCCTAACTTATCTTGTGTGTATTGGTGTGTTAACATCATTTAAACCGTATTGTGGAGTGTTTTAATGCTCATGAAATATTCTAAAGACTGCGAACATTCTTAAACTATAATTCAACTAGAGAAAGACAAATAGATTCTGAAAATTATCACTTACTTTAAATGTGGAAAAAAAAGAAGAAGACACAACTAAAGAGGATAATTAATCTGAAAACTTAAATGAAAATCCAGGCATTATTATATATTTAAAATTGGACTTTACTGCCAAGAATTCAGATGTGAACTAAAACATGTAAATTTATTTGAAAACGGCTAAGTTGAAGAGTTGTTTCCGAAAAATGTTATTGTCTTTAAAATGACATTTATTGTGAAGAATGCACATTTGAAGTAATTAAAACTGGTAAACTGGTAAATTACAGATTTAAATAATTGATAACATCTGAAGAGTAAAAAAGTGGTAAATACTTAGCTTTAATTAAAATTTGATTGAAACTGATTTATCCGTGTATCTCTTATTTTTGAAAAAATTGACGCAACATGAAAATCTACAATGCACAGTGTGTTTAGATGTGATTTTTGCAATTAAATAGAAATAGATTTTTAGTAAATGAATTACACGAAATAAACATTTTTGCAGTGTAACGGAAGGTAGCATAGATAACTATTCTTCAGAATGTATTACGAATTTCTCCAAGAAAACAGCTAAAAATAGTAAACTTGTTATGTTTCGGCATACTTAAATTCTGAAGTTCGGTATATGTAAACCTTTTAGACTACTAACTATTTTTATGTGCACTATGAATCTTACTAAGAACAAGCATACCAGTGTGTTAATATATTTTGTTTTTAAAGAGAAAGATATATGCTTTGAAAAGTGTAATTTTCTTTAAGCTGGAAGAAACAAGACAAAACTAAAAACAATAGAAACTGATAAATTAATCTGAAACTTAAGAAAAGACAAAAAAAATGTTTTGATTTAGACTATACTGTCAAGAACACAGATATGAATTAAAACAGAAAAATTTATTTGAAAACTCCTAACTGAAAAATTATTTTCAAAAACATGTTTTTTCTTTAAACTGGCTTTTAGTGTCAAGAACACATCTGAAGTAATAACAACTGATAAACTGGATAATTACAAGCTTAAATAATTGATAACATCTGGATTGTAAAAAAACTGGTAAATATTTTGCTTTAATTAAAATTTGATTGTAGTTGATTTATGCATGTTTAACTCTTCCTTTATTAAACTGATCTCACACAAAAATCTAGAATTCAGTGAGTTCAGATGTGAATTTTGCAATGAAATAGAAAGTGATTTTTAGCAAAAGAATTTCATGAAATAAATATATTTGTAGTATATCGAAAAATATAGAACTACTCCAACAAGAAAGTATTTTCGTTAATTTATTTGATTCTTAATTCAATATTTAAGAAATAATTAAAGCTTGTTTGTTTTTAATGATTTATTTTTTAGATCTGAATTTAGATCTGAATTATTTAGACCTGAATAAACATTTTGCCTATAATTTCTAACATACGAATCAAATTTAGATCATCAAGAAATTATTTTTTAGTTTTGAGTCTTCGCAGCTTATTCATAATTAATAAAGACATCTAGTAGTTTTTAATTTAATTTTGATAATATAGCTATAGAAATTTAAAGGCTTACAATTCTTATTCAAAACTCAAAAAAAAAAAAAAAAATATGGAAACACATAAAGTCGCGGTTCTTGGATTTTATGTCGTAACGCACATTTTATCTCAGGGATCCAAAGGAATAAAAGCTTACCTATCAAATAAAAACAATATTTATGGTAGAATTCTATTTACGCTTGCAGATTATCTTACAAAATATTCAAAAACATTCGATAGAGTTCGTTATCGTATTACAAATCAAGAAAATAATGTATTACCGAATGGTACATTGACGGGATTAATGGGGATGATAAATCGATCAGAAACTGATATTGGCGTTCAACCAGTTCCTATGCATGAAGTAAGCACATATATGGTGGATTTCTCTTACCCATATAAACTTCATTCTGCTACATTTCTGACTCGAAAAGCGGAGTATACACCACAGATTTTTGGAATTTTCAAAACGTTTTCATCGCCACTTTGGATATCTATCCTCTCAGCATTAATTGCGATGTCTTTGATATATTACGTAACCTTGAAAAGAAGGTATACATTTGATAAAATTTTACTTCACGCTCTTGCGGTTTTATTAAGGCAGAGTTCTATCTTAAAACCGTCATCAATGATAGGAAATTTACTCATCTTTTCGTGGGTTGTAGGAGCAATGTTTCTGTGTCTGGCTTATGATTCCGTATTTCTGTCTTTTCTTGCATTCCCCCCAATCAATCAAATTAAAGATGTGCCACAGTTGGCCAAGGCTGTTAAAAAAGGACACTATCACTGCATAGCGAATCCACAATCAGATATTTTAGATCTATTATTAGAATCAAAATATGAAAATTTAAGAATAATTGGACGAGACATTAAAACGAATAACTTACTTGACGAAAATACTTTTCAAGATTTTCTTCACGATAGAAGCAAACAAGATCTCTCTCTTATAGTACATACATGTGTGGTTGAGCGTTTGAGTGTAGAAAAAAAATTCGTCTCTGATGAACGTTTTCTTGAAAGCATGGCTGCAATGCCCGTCCGAAAGAACTTTTGTTGCAAAAAATTGATCGAAAAGTTTGTTCACAGATTTATGGCTTTCGGATTGTATTTGAAATACCAGAATGATGCAGCATTTTTAATTCGTTTACCAATTCTACTGAATTACGAGGAAGAAGACACCAGTAAAAGAAAATTAATTCTTACAGATGTAACTCCTGCGTTTATATTTTTAATATTTGGACACACCATTTCTTTCTTAGTTCTTATGATTGAAATATTGTCAAATCGTATGAAGTAAAATAAAAAAAGGAGACTGAGAATCGCATGTAAAAAGGTTTTATGTAATTAGCTTTAAAAATTAAATTGGAATTACTTTATCTTTATATCACCAAATCTTATTACATTTTGAAGATGTATGAACTAATACGAAAATTTCGTATAAGTATTTTACGCTGCAAGTATCACATTGCATTAATTTTTTAAATGAAATGATACTATTATATAAGTAGATTTTGTGAATGATTAGTTCTGCACCAAATTGCACATTGATCTTATGGTATGAAACTCCGTGAAAATAGCTTAGGGAAAAGTACACACCCCAGTACGTCAAATGCGTTTGAACTTTATCTCTCCCACCGTCTTTTTTTTCTGCCTGAAATTTTTTTTCTTTCTCTTGAGCCTGGTAGGAGATAAATGAGTGTAATGAAATCAGTAGACTGCTAAAAATTCCTCCATTCTCTCCTCGATATTTTCTAAGGTATTTCGTGATTTTGAGGGTGCTTTACACATTAATAATGAAATTGTAGAAGTTTGATTCTGAATTTGTAAGAAATACTTGAAGTGTATTACTATTATTCTTCGAGACCGTTATTATTTTCTATAAAGATAATCGATAAATTAATGTATAACACATGGTAAATTGATAATTATTGTAAAATAAAGCATGTTTTACAATTACTTGTACTCTCATAAATACAAATTTAAATGTTGGATATTTTTGTTTTATAGAGCATTTATATTTCAATAAGTTTCGAGTATTTTAAAAGCATTGAGCTGTTAAATTCGTTATGCTGAATGGAATAGGAGAAAGTAATATGTCAGTACAATTGTAATACAGTCAAACCTGTCTATGTCGAAATTTTCAAATTTCCTTGCATTTTCAATCAAAAATCAACGTATTTTCCCAACTTATCTCAAATTATTTTTTCTCCAAACCTGCCTATCTCGAATTTTCGGAAGAAACACCACTTTTCAATTCAAGATCCTATCTTTTTTATGGGTAACAATACCATGGTAGCAACAATAAACGCTTGTAACTTGCTAGTCATCATTTCTGTGAAATTCCTGGATTTCTGCTGATGTATAGGAAAATTATAATGAGGACAACATCAATATAGAAAGAGTTGTTACACCAAAATAAGCAGAAAAAGCCGTTGAAACATTGAGAATTTTTCTTGACTTCCAGGATCAGGATTGCTTTTCTGCTGTCGTAAAACTGCAAAATATTGTCCAATCTAAAAAAATTTTTACATCAAAAACTCCTAACGGATTACTTTTCATACAGTATGTAAATAAAACTTACTATTTTAAACCTTCAGTCTTTTGTACTTACTTAGTGTAAAGAAATTTTCTTAGTCTGTTTATATAAAACCTGTATATCTCGAAACTTGTTTATCTCGATTTTTTTTTTTTTTTTTTGGCTCCCAAGAGATTCGACATAGACAGGTTTGACTATATACGTTATTATAGAGATGTATTAATGAATTAACTATAGAAATAGCTCTGATGCTAATAATTGGTTCTGAGCAATTTAAAATACTTTCAATATCTATTATAATATTAATCAGGAGTGAAATCATTCGAAAAAGAAAAAAGTGAAAAATATATCTGGCTATTTTCATTTTATTTTAGATTATGAAATTAATTGAATGAGGAGGCTTTTAAAATAATTTATAATATGCACATAAAAATGTAAATAGTGTAAAATAATAATTTATACTGTTAATTGATTAAATTAAACTAATTTGGGTATTTTCAAGAAGTTTGCGTGTTATTTTACTTTTTTTGAAACATTTTTCGAAATATTGTTTTCATTCTCATTGTGTGCTTTTCTTATTATCAGATTTTTAATTTTTTTTCTGTACTGTGGCTGCAATTAACTAGTCGTTTCTTTTTTCCCTTTCCTGAATCCCAAATGCATATTAAACTGTTTTGTAGTTTTTTTCTTTATGTTAATTTTTATGAAAAAAAAATATAAATAAAATAAAATAAAATAAAAAGAAATAGTAAAATGAAAAATAACGTATTTTTGGAAGATTTAGAGCTTTGAAGGAATGAAATGTTCTACTTTTTTCACATGTTTCAATATAAAAGATCTTGCATAACAATTTCTTGCTTATAAAATTTAGTTGCATGAAGCAAGACGTATGTTTGGATAACTTAAATATTGTCTGTAAAAATGTATGAAATCTAGATTATGCTTTTTTAAAAAGTATGTAAAATGTCACTTTATGGAAAATCCTTTAACATAAACACATAAAAAACATCCATATTTAAATAGATTTCAATTTATTAAATATTTTTCTTGTGTACCTTTTCCCCCCATATGCTTTCACCCTATTCTGTAAAGAAAATTCTTAATTTGGAAACTAAAAAACTACTTTTCATTTGCTGAAAAGTATGTTTTATCGACAGATAACTTTGTGATATTAGCTATAATAGATAAATATGACTGTGGCAGAATAACTAGAACAACAACAACAAAATTTAAAAAAAAAAAACATATCAAATTGTTGCCGTTATACACTGTAAAAAATGATCAATGTTTCTTATTTTATGAAAATATACTATAACCACGAATGAAAATATAATATAATCTTCTGAGTTATCCGACATTCCGAAAAGTGTGTTCCATTGTCTTTTGAATCCCCAAAAAGCAATACATTTCCAAAATTTAAAGAATTATTTATAAAAACAAAATTTCTGTAGTTGCCCGTATTTTTCAGAAACGTTTCCGAATAGTTTTTATAGTGTATTAATCAGTTTCTTCAGCCTGGAATACCTATTTATCGAATGTCATCCATTCTCAAGTAAACGTTTTCAGCTGCATAAGTTAATTTATACATGAAAGAGTAGAGAAATAATCTTAATTTTAATGTTAATGTTAATGCTGTTAATTTTGCATGTTTGTCTGTTAAACATATTTGTTGAACATGAAAATGTTTACTTGAGAATGGATAGCATCAGAAAAAACTATATTCCGGGCTTAGAAAACTGATTAATACACTTTAAAAGCTACTCGTAAACGTTTCCGAAAATTTCGGGCAACTAGAAAAATTTTGTTTTCCTAAATGATTCTTTAAATCTCGAAATGCCATTGATGTCTGAGGTTTCTAAAGATAAAGAAACACTGTACAGAATCATGTTTAACAAGGATGAGATTATATTATACATTTATTTGTCATTGTATTATATTTTCTTACATTCAGAAACATTCGTCATTTTTTACAGTGTATTATCTAACATCATTTTCATAATTATCATTGAGGAAATAATTTTCGTCTTCAGTCATGAAGACACCACTTCCCAACTCTCATTAGTTTTCGAATTTTCATCAGAAAAATCAGTTTTTTTCGAAGTAGGGTTAAGGATAATTTGTTAAGTTTTGTATAAAGAATATAGATAAATTATTAATTTTAATTATTTCATATTTATCTAATGACATGAGTCATAAAAATTTTCAGTTTTCTCTATTCCAAGTTGGCTTTTAGAAAAAAATTCGCTTTTCTTTCTGAAAATTTTCTCTCCAGCAGTAACATTATTGCGTGCAAGGGGGTATTATAACTGATAATCCAATATGAAGATCTTGTGATACATTAGAGGCGATTTGCTTACATGCACAATGTTTAAGATAAGCAACTATATAAAAAATATTATAATTAATAACAAGCGAGAAAATTCTACCTTATGGCAGAATATAGATTGGCCACCCACGACTTTTATCGTTGAGATTTTTTCAGCCAAGTCTAACTCGTCAAATAATAAATAAAAAAATAAATAAAATAAAAAATAAATGGAACTAGCAAGCTACGCCCACTACGCTGGTCAATTTCTCTTAACGCACGTTTAATGAAACGAAATATTTACCTTGAATTTGACCTCGTGTTTTAAAACCATATGGTCCTTTACTTGGAATGTCCTTCTGCATTTCTGAAAACGATACGAACGCCATTGCGTTATTATATTTTTAAAGTGTCACCAAAATTTGGGCTATTAAGGACAAACTCTTTTAGTTGATGATTTATAGTAGGATTTGGCAAAGAACGATAAAACCATATGCTATATATTAAAACCATCCTTGAAACTTATCTAACTAACAGTGAAGGTTCCGTCAAAATCCATTTGGCAGAATATTTTTAAAAGGCTAAGCTTTCATAACCGGGTTCATCTGATTATAAAAATGTCCCCCATAATTCTATAACTAAGCAAAGTAGAACAATATGCGAGATACTAAAACCATCTCTCATAAATTATATAACTAACAGTGCAAGTCATGTAAAAATCCAATCGGCAAGGTTAATAAACATTTCCTTTTTGAATCAGGGAAAAATGTAAGTTATAACTTAATAAAAAGTATTTACGATTCAAAAAACAGTAAATGAAAATGTTTTTCATGCTTACGATTAAATAGTAATTTTTGAAAAAAGAAAGAGATTCGCGTTGAATAAATAGCGAGTCACGGCGCTTGGCACGGTTTGAAATAAAAATTATTTGTACATTCAGGGTTGAAATAAATGGCGCATTAGCATTCATTTTGGCATGATGTTGGTATAACTCTTAGATATCCGAAAAACTGCGTTCAAAATTAGGCCAATTCTCTGTAGACTCTATTATGGAATAGGTCAGCTTTAAAAAAAATAAATAGTTGTCTTACATTATGGGGTTTACATTATGGAATGTATGGAGAAAAATCATTTAAGTTGGATTTTAATAAAGAAACAATACTTCAAATAAAATGAAATTGATATGCCTCACTGAGGTGGACTAAAATATGCTATTTCTCGAGAATTAAATAAAAATCATGCACTCATGACATCATAATTCACTTTTATATTTTAACAGAATAATAAGTCCAGTATACGTGGCTTATTGTAATATACTGTGTTCATTTTTATGAGGCTAGCATGTATACTCGAAGAGAAATTAAAGTTTTTGTAAAAACAGTCCTAAATTTTGCCAAGTTTTTTGCTTATAATTTGCAGAGTTCTTAATATAAAAAAGTTATTTTGAGAAAATATGTCAAACAACATTGTACATAACACTCTGCAATCGGAATTAAAAAATAATAAAAATTAGATGAAAAATAAGTACGTTTACTAAAAAATGTTTCACTGTGCATGCGCGAATGTAATCAAAATATAATGTGCATAATGTATTAGCTAAGTATATAGAGCAACTTTTATGAAAGTCTTAAAATCATAGCTTGAAAAATCTGAAAATTATCGTCGATAGAATAAGCTCGAAATCCGTTGTTCCCAAAAGGAAGCAAAAAGATGAGGGGTTGTATCCAAATATAGTAGTACGTGCAATATTGTGTACGCTATCTTGGCACTAATCAACAGATATTTGATACAACCCCTCATCTTTTTGCTTCTTTTTGGGAACAATGGATTTCGAGCTTATTCTATCGACGATAATTTTCAGAATTTTCAAGCTATGATTCTGAGACTTTCATAAAAGTTGCTCTAAATACTTAGCTAATACATTAGCAGTGAAACAATTTTTAGTAAACCTGCTCATTTTTCACCCAATTTTTATTATTTTTAAATTCCGATTGCAGAGTATTTTCACAATGTTGTTTGACATATTTTCTCAAAATAACTTTTGTTTATATTTAGAACTCTGCTACTTATAAGCAAAAAACTTGGTGAAATTTGAGACTGTTTTTATAAAAACCTTAATTTCTCTTCGAGTATACATGCTATCCTCATAAAAATAAACACAGTATATTACAATAAGCCACTTATTAATAATCTCGAGTTTGAACGCTTTTGCTACATTAGTTTTTACAGGTTGTGATGAGTTGACATGAATCAACTCATCCCTTACTTGTAGAAAAAGGATAATCTCTCTGGAATGAAAATAATCTGACAGATTGATCTCTATTGGAGAAAATTCTATCGAAAGGGTGAATTTCATTGTCACCTTAAGATAAGCCAGACTGGAATGCATGCTTTGTATTGAAAGATGTGCTCTCTGAAAGAGTGGATAAGAAATGTGAAAGCCATTCTTTGGATACAAAGGAACTAGGCCCCTATGAAGTGGAAATTCTGACTGGATAAGTATAGGATTAAAATAGCTGTCACTCATAGGAGGCCAGATGGCGTTTCTTTCCTTATGGAGAGAAAAATACCAGTTTTGCCGGAGAGGAAGGAATGCTAGGAGATACGAAAGACGGCAGTTTGGATGTGGAGCCAAGTGGAGAAAGGTTCGCTTTGAGCGGAGGTCAGAATGCTTGTTTCTGAAATTATACTTTTACAACGTGGATATGTTCATCATATTTTTTACTTTTATTTTTGTTAATGTTAATTTACAATAAAGTTTTTTTCGTTTCAAACGATAATGGATTTTATTAATTATCTATACAACGTCTCACGTTACCACAGCTATAGTATATATTAATTAATTGGTGGCAGCAACTGGGATATGTAATCTAGAGTAAATTAGATTACGGATCTATGTGTTAACCTGATTAAACAGATGAAGAGCAAGTGGAAAACGGATAAGCAGAATTGAAGTGTCTTGAAGTCTAATTGGAGTCGTGGTTTTTTCTCGGAGTTCTAGCAACTAGAGAACTGGAAAAAGAACTTTATCGACTAAAGCTGTGTGGTGTATGAACAGTCAACTATAGACTTGGTGCTACGTATTTGTGATTCAAAATCTACAGTGGAATGAAGATATGCGGCGTACCATCTCAGTTGTCTACATACGGATCTAAGTTGAAATTAGTGCCTCATCAGTGAATTGAGTGTCTTCAAATCTTCAAAAATCTGTGTGTGTCATCTTTAAAAGTGCTTGGAAGCCTGGTATCAGTGTGGAGGAAATATCTGCATCTGAAGGTAAGCTCTTTTATGAAATCTTCGATAGAGGTCTATTTTAAATTAAATTTTGTGTATAAATTTTAATTTTGGGGAACAAAACTCTATGAAAAATTTAAGAATTCTAGGGAAGCTATTAATTTGGTATTTAAATTTTGGTTAGAATTTTTATGTTTGTTGATTTTCTGGTATCTGTTTGGTATAATATTGGGTTAAGAAAATTATATACTTATGTATATGTTAAAATTTACTTGGGTTATAGTAAATTGTTATTGATTAATTGAGATTATTAATCAGGGTATTTTAATCATAATTTTGTATAAAACTTTTGGAAATAAGAGTTTTGTTTATATACATTTTATTTATTACAGTAATAAAGTTATAGCTTAATTTTATGGGTATACTGTGGATGATTATGATTAATGTTTCAAAATAAATTGAGGTTATACTGTACTGTTGGGTATAAAATATATTTTGGGGGATATACTCAGTTTGAAAGACGTCACTGTTGCATGAGAATTTGCTATATTAAAATTGTGTCGTTTTTGAATACATTATTATACGTATAGTGAAGAAAATTCAATTTCTGTATTTATTGTATTATTGTAAATTGAATATATCTGATATTTTGAAATTTATTATAGTTTGGGGGAAAATATGGCAGACTATTTAGTAAAATATAATAAAAGCGTCTTGATATTATTAGCAGAGGAATTTGAGACCAGTGTGTCAAAAACCTGTAAAAATCAAGCTATAATTCAGGCTATTGTTAGTGCTGAGGATTATAAGGAAAGTTACGCAAAACTTCGCTTGCAATATATTCTTGAACAGGAGGCAGAGCGGAAAGGACAGAAAAAACAAATCGAAAAAGATCGTAAAGAACAAGAGAGACAAATTGAAAAAGATCGTAAAGAACAAGAGAGACAAATTGAAAAAGATCGTAAAGAAAGAGAGAGGAAAATTGAATTAGATAGGATTGCGCAAGAGGAAAAAGATAAACTTAGGAAATTTGAATTACATAAACTCGAAAAACAACTTGAGGCAGATAAACTCGAAAAACAACTTAAGGCAGATAAATTTGAAAAACAGCAACAACTTGAATTACAAAAACTTGAGAAACAACAGCAATTTGAATTAGAAAAATTGTGTATTCAAAATTCTGCGGATATTGTTAGCATCTCATCTAATGAATCAAATGTAGATTTTCATAGAACTCCTAAGGTAAATTTAAAGGATTTAGTTCCGCGCTTTGATTCTAAATTAATTGATATAACTCTTTTCTTTATGATTTTTGAAAGGCAAGCCGAGAAAGCTAAAATTTCTCAGGAAGATTTGGTTAGTCAATTAATTCCTTTGTTACCTTCTGATATTGCCGAAATTATAGTAAAACAACCAGCAGACAAATGTGATGATTTTCAACATATAAAGAAAGTTTTGTTAGATAGGTTTAGGCTAAGTACAGGCGCCTTAAAACAAAAATTTGAAACTCATCAAAGAAAATCTGGTAAATTATGGGTAGATCTGATTTATGAGTTAAGGGGTTGTCTTGATAATTGGTAGAGTCGTTAGAAGTGGATTTTGAATCCTTAAAAGAGCTAATGCTCACGCAACAATTGAAAAAACGTGTCCCTTTTGAGATAAAAGAAAAATTAAGGATGATTGGGAGGAAATAAAGGTTGCTTCTAAACTCGCGGAAAAATCGGATAAATTTGAGACTATAAGAAGAGAATTTAAGAGGTCGGATAGAAAACCTTGGGAAAATAAATCTTTTCAGAATAATCAAAAGGATAATTTTAACCTTCTCACCGCCGCGACCTGATATATCCGTTCACTATGCTGTAGGTTTCACAGCAATACAAGGTTTGTTTAAATTAATATAATTCTACAAATATAATTCATTTTTAAAACATCAAGTAATGATTGATATATTCAAGGATTATACTTATATACGTAATTAAGTTTTTCATCTCAAGTTTAAAAATTCAGATTTTTTAAGCATTTTAAAAATATTACAGAGAAAACAACATTACAAATTTGCCGTTTTGCTCGGCGGTCAGGGGGTTAAATCTAAAATTAAGAATGAAGGTAAACCTAGATCGGAAATTGATAGCACGAAAGAGAATGGGAAAACTGACAAATTTAAGAAGGACAATGCTTTCGAAAAGCAAAGACAAGTCCGATGTTACAATTGTTTGGCAGTTGGTCACATCCGTCCAAATTGTCCGGAGTTGTTAAAAGGTAAATCCAATTATGAGGATAAAAGCATGGCTTGGATTATTACTAGTGATGGGAAAGGTATAAATAATAAGGAAGGTGTGGCAACGGAATTACCTATGGTTGATTTATGCGTGAATGGTAAGAAAGTAAAAGCGATTAAGGACACAGGTGCGCAAATTGCGTTTTTTGATGCTAATGACATTCAGTGGAGTGCGAAGAAAGTGGGAAATGTCTTTCTTATACCGGCCCTCGGAAATAGACAAAAGGCGGATTTGGTGTCCGTGCCGATTGCTTTAATAGAAGATGAAAAGCAGTATGTTGAAAAGAATGTGGTGGTTGCAGTTGTGAGAAAACTAAATTCTCCTCCACTAATAACACCCGCCGTTTATGAATTCTTAAAATTTGGAAGTATGGATAAGCAAAATTCAGTGTGTAAACAAGTGGAAAATTGGAGTGAATTAAATGGGCATGGAACCCTCAGATTATCTAGCGATCATAATCAAGAAAGTGTTAGAAAAATGGTTGTAAATGAAATCTGTGAAAGGGATAATAAGTCTGTTAATGAGATAGAGGTAAATTCACCGGGAGACGTGACTGATAGGAATTTGGAAAAAGGGTCTAAATTGATCGATCCAAAAGATGATGCGTCTCGAACGGATAGTGATAAAAGGTCAGGTAAAGGAGGTCAATTTCGGGAAAAGAATTCTGAGCATGATGTAAATATACCCAGGTATTTTGTTGGTAGTATGGGATTTATACATGTTAGAAATAGAATTAGAAATAAATTGAGTTCTCCGATGACTGTGGTCAGTAAATTTAATTCTCGGATGAAGGAAAATAATAGAGTAAATTGGGGGGCTAAATGCCAAGAAAATGGATATGGAAAATCAAAGTTAAAAAGAATGGAGCATTCTGTTTTTAAAACGGATCACAAAGAAAGATTTATTAAAATCGAACAAGATTTAGATATGAAAAATCATGATTATGAAGTTGTAAGTCGAAAATTATTGTCGAAAAGATTTTCTGATAGAAGTAATATAGATATTGGTTTTCAGGAGAATACTCTAAATTAAGTTCTGTTCTAAATTAGGGAGTACTCGTTATTGTAATATCTGTATTGTGTTTATTTATCATTTAATGCTTAATATTTTCGTAATAATAAAACTTTATTAGTTTAATAATTGCAGAATTTAGTATGCGATCTTTTTGTTTGTAGAAGCGTCTAAATTTAGGCTTTTAAGCAAGATTTTAAGAGAATTGTATTAGGCATTGTGTTATATATGGATTTATTTTTTCTTTTTATTATTATTTTTTGTTAGAATCATGTAGAGTGTAATCTGTATTTGGTATTATATGTATGTGAAGTACTTCAAAATTGTTTCTTAGGGCATCAATTGTATAAATTATTCCTGGAATTATACTTAGAAATTGTAGGTATGGGATTATAGTAAATCCTTTTGACAGTGTGGTCTATCAAATACTGAGTATGGGAATGTGTTTGTATTCTATAGGGATTTTTCATGTGTTATTCAAAATTCCTTTGTGTTTTGTTGACCTCTTTAGAATTTGATTGAAGGAGCTTATTCTATTCATGTATATGCCAAATTTCTTCTTGAAATTTTTCCTTAGGGGGAGGTGTTGTGATGAGTTGACATGAATCAACTCATCCCTTACTTGTATAAAAAGGATAATCTCTCTGGAATGAAAATAATCTGACAGATTGATCTCTATTTAGGAAAATTCTATCGAAAGGGTGAATTTCATTGTCACCTTAAGATAAGCCAGACTGGAATGCATGCTTTGTATTGAAAGATGTGCTCTCTGAAAGAGTGGATAAGAAATGTGAAAGCCATTCTTTGGATACAAAGGAACTAGGCCCCTATGAAGTGGAAATTCTAACTGGATAAGTATAGGATTAAAATAGCTGTCACTCATAGGAAGCCAGATGGCGTTTCTTTCCTTATGGAGAGAAAAATACCAGTTTTGCCGGAGAGGAAGTAATGCTAGGAGATACGAAAGACGGCAGTTTGGATGTGGAGCCAAGTGGAGAAAGGTTCGCTTTGAGCGGAGGTCAGAATGCTTGTTTCTGAAATTATACTTTTACAACGTGGATAGGTTCATCATATTTTTTACTTTTATTTTTGTTAATGTTAATTTACAATAAAGTTTTTTTCGTTTCAAACGATAATGGATTTTATTAATTATATATACAACGTCTCATGTTACCACAAGGTTAATCCAAAATATATTCGTTATTTTTTAATTTGTTGACAGTCCTCTATGAGGTTTGGGAAATACATCTTCACGGAAATGTAAAACCTATACTATGCTGTTTACACACCTACAGTTTCAGGTTAATTCCTCATGTATTTTTCTAGATAGTTAACAAAACGCCTAAAATCGGAAAGTGACCAATCACCTTTGGCAATACAGTGTATTTAGACTTAATATTATAATTAATTAATATTCTGTCTATAATTTATAACACACGATTGAGATTCAGAATGCTTGAAGAGAATAAATATATATATATATATATATATATATATATATATATATATATATTCAGTGTAATTGCAATGACCCCAATCTAAAAAAATTGATTAATAATGATCATGGACATATAATCACTGGTAATCTTAATATTGTGAATGATTATAAACTGCAAAAACTCATGGGTTATGGTACTAAATATAGACTTCCTTCTAAATTTAATCTAAATTCTATTATAAAACAGTTTATATATGATATAGACATTTTTATTTATAAAATTTCAATTTCATATAGTAAACCTATTGAATATTTTTATCAATGGAAAATACTGGTTATTGAAAAATTAAGTTCGTCTTTAAAACAAAATTTATCGAATATGGTTAAAATTAACACTAAACATTTGTTCCAGCAAATTACTAAATTACAAAAAAACTATGTAATAACATATATTGACAAATCTCCTAATAATTATGCAATCATATGTAAAGCTTATTATCACCAACTACTTACATCCTGTATTTCTACTAACAATTCTTTTAAAAAAACTAATGAAAATGTAATTGTAAACAATCGTAAAATTCACAGTTATTATAAATTATTAAATATTACTTCTACTAACTTTAATTATCCTTATTTAGTTCTTATACCCAAATTTCATAAAAATCCAATTAAATTTAGGACTGTAACTATAGGATGCAATACATATAATAATATAGCCAATAAACATCTATTAAAAATTCTCAATCAAATTTATACACTGACAACATCCACTGATAACACACATTGTATAAAAAGTAGCTATCAACTCGTCAATATTTTGAAAAATCTTAAATGTGTTAACAATATAATGACATATGATTTCAAAGATCTATTTAATAATATAGATTTATTAGATCTACATAATATTATAAATGCATTATTTTATAAGTATCAACATTCACTTAATTTACCAATTCATATAGATACAGCTTATTTTAAAACTTTAACAAATTTCATTATATATAATAATTATATAATGCATGATAACACGTTATATTTACAGAAAGTCGGTATACCACAGGGGGGATGTACATCTAGTATACTTTCAGACTTATACTTGTATCATTATGAACGTACATTTATTAATAGTAATATACATTTATATCGTTATATTGATGACATTATTTTAATTGCCACTGATCACACTAATATTTCTATATTTCCAGTTGATTATCCTACCAATTTAGAATTAACGGAAAACCTCCTTTCTAACAATACTATTAACTTTTTAGATCTTAAAATTACACTAAAAGAAAACAAAACAATAATAGATCTATTTGATAAACGTAAAGAATTTAAATTTAAAGTTAATTCATTTACTAATTTTAAATCATGTCTTCATAATTCTGTATATCGTAATATACTCCTTAATCATATTTATAGAATAAAAAGTTTATGTTCCTCTCAACTTATTAACAAAAATATTAAAAAACTTATCTTTGAAGCATTACAACATGGTTTTCCAAAAAAATTCATTTATTCCTTAATATATAGTTAGTTCCTATTTGATCTTTACAACCAAATTAACACATGCGTTTAAAAAATGTATAAAAAATCATATAATCTTATAAATATTTACAAAAAAATATATATAATAGGACGGTTGGGTGGGTAGACGTTGGATTGAGGAGGTGTGTGGCGGCGTTGTATGGAAAAATACGCATGGTTAATTTATATTATTAAACAAAACAAAAAAAAAAAAAGGGGGGGGGCATTTTGATTTACACAATTGTTTGATCATACACATTTTATAATGGACTGCGATGTGTTATTTTTATATGTATATTAACTTAGTTAGATTTAGTTATTCATTATTTAATTATTTTAAATGAATTTATATTCATTATTATTAAGAATGTATTTGATCTAATGATTTGGATTAATACCTTTGGTGGACAATATATTTACTTCTAAGATAATGTTTACTTTTACACAGTGTTAATATAATATGTTTTAATTTTATTAAGTATTTTTATTTAATTTAACTTTGTTTGAAGCCACATTATTTGTGACTAATTCATTTCAATATTTAATCAATATTAATTTAAAATTATTTGATTCTTAATTCAAATCTTTAGTATTTTAATTTAAATTATTTTAATTGATGTTGCAATTTTAGTACAGTTATTTAATCGTTGTTGTCATTTAATGGTACATTTTTAATGTTGCATTAATTATTAATTTTTCCATATTACTACTTATTTATAACATAGTATTATTAATTGATACATCCATTACTTAGATATTATTCAACATTCTATTTATTAATTAATTTCATTTATTTATTATTTAACTTATGGCTATCATTAAGATAGTAATTTGGTTTAATTATTAAACACTAATTTTCATCCATTACTTTATATTTACTTTTACCACTAGAGGGCAGCACTATTTTAAGTTGTTTTTTAGTATTAATTTTTCCATCTTAATACTTATTTATAACATAGAATTATTCATTAATACATCCTTTAATGTAATTCAATTTTCTATTTATTAATTAATTTCATTAATTTATTATTTAACTAATTGGTATCAATTAAGATAGTAATTTGGTTGATTTATGAAACATTTATTTCCATACAATTCCTTCGATTCAGATTATATTCACTTTTACTAATAGATGACAGCACTAATGTTCCTGTTTATTTTATAATCCATTATATTTTAACATTATTTCTGGCATCACTGCAAAGCAATTTATATTTCTAAGCAATTTATATTTCTAAAATTGGCAACATGTTATGATTTTTTATGGAATTCATTTCCCAGTCATGTTGGAGTTTTCATTATGGTTCATGAACTGCAAGGTATCTTATTTTTATCTATTTCATCTTTATGGATTTTATACTTAATGTCTCTATTAAATGTTCTCTCTGTAATTTATAAGTATGGCTTCTTTCCTTTTTTATATTGTATTTTATTTTTTATTTTATCACTGTTTGAATCATTGTATTTGAGATGTAGTCCCAATATCATATTTTTTAGCAATATATGGCTAATATGATGATGAAACATCTCATTTCATTTTATTTGTGGTATTTAGGCAATTGGGACTTGATAATTCTGTCTAAATTCCACAAATTTCATTTCATTTAATTCATTTAATTCCATATATTCAAATTTTTATTTAATTTCTTATTCTTTCAATGTTTTTGATTCCATATTCAGTGTGTTGGGGAATCTTTTATTGTCAACTAATTATTTCATACTTAATTAAATAAATGTTTAAGTTGGTGTTATGATAATGTTTCATTTATGGTTATATATATATATATATATATATATATATATATATTTAATTTTAAAGTTATTGCAGATTATTCACAATTACTGAAGATATCAAATACAGGGTGTCCCAAAAGTCTCCGTACAACTTCAAAAATTTATTACATAAAAAATAATAAGCCTACAGCAAAAATAATTACAACAGTACATAGAGTAACTCAAAAAGTTTTTTTCTACTACTTTAGTATACTTGTACGTGAGATCATTTCGTTGCACGAAGAATATCAAGTCGATATTCCAATTCCAACCACGTGCGTTTCAGCCTGCTAACATCAACAAGAAGTTACAACTTTTTTTTTTTTTACAACTGTAATTTTAATGATTTTAATATAAAGTTACAACTGTTTGGATCTTTTGTTTCAAGTGAACAGTCTCCTGGAATTGAAACAAAAGATACAAACAGTTGTAACTACTGTTGCTGTTAGCATGCAGAAATGCACGTGGATGGAATTGGAATATCGACTTGATATTATTCGTGCAACGAAATGATCTCATGTACATGTATACTAAAGTAGTAGAAAAAACTTTTTGAGTTACTCTATGTACTGTTGTAATTATTTTCGCTGTAGGCCTATTATTTTTTTTGTAATAAATTTTTTAATTAGTAAGGAGACTTTTGGGACACCCTATACATTGTAATTATATTTTATAATATATCTAATGAAAATTAAAAGCTTAGAATTCTTATTAAAATCTCAAAATTATGGAAACTAATAAAGTCGCAGTTATTGGATTTCGTATCGTAAAAAAAAAAAAAAAAAAAAAAAAAAAAAAAAATCAGAGATCTAATGAAAATATACAAGATTTGAAAGTGTACAGTAACGTTTGGCTATATAATGTATTTCTTAAACGCAAAATTCACATTATTAAAAGTTTTGATTATTTAATCGTGGATTAGTGCGCACTTTAAAAATCCAGGCCTCACTAAAACCTATAATAATAAATATGCTTCGAAATTGGAGAATATGCCATAATCTTATAATTTCTGGCAATGATGTTTATTCAACAAACAAAAATAATAGCTTCCCTGTTGCTACAAATGAAGAATAGAGGAGAGTACCCATATTTGGACAGGCCACTTTAAATTGACCACTGCAATTTTGCCCTTACAGAAAGAGACGCGAAAAAGACACAAACAGAACGATAAATTACAGAAAGAGACGTCATCTATCGCTGAAACACCGCCCCCTGAATACTAGGCCTGCGCGCTGAAAAAAATGGCGGCTGCCGAAGGCGGAATCGTTTGTACAATCCCTCGAACTTCAACACCAATAATATCTAAAAGTTATCTTTGACATATTTGATCTCCGAAAAACAAGGCGAAGAAAACTTTTAGAAATTATTGGTGTGGAATTTTGAGGGACCGTACAAACGCTGAAAAAAAAAAAACGGCCTGCGACAGCCGCCATTGTTGTCAGCGCTTAGGCCTAGTATTCAGGGGGCGGTGGCTGAAATCCTACTCATCAGAATAACGTCATTTTTGATTAGAAGAAGCATCCGCATTCCACGTGCTGTTTTCAGACAGCCTAAAAACCTGAAATTAGCTGTTTTGGTATAATTCTTTCCTACTAAACGTAAGAAAATACTTTACAACTGAGGTAAGTTGCTATTTTTTCATATACATATCTAAATCCATGTGTTTATTACGCATATTTTTCACGCGGATTTCTTTGCTTTCGTTTTTGTTCTTAGTCTTGAGATTATCTGTTTAAAAAAATGGCGCGGTTGCTTTAATTGGACCAATTTGAGTTGCTTTAATTTAACCAGATATACGATCATAAATTTGAAAAGTAAGTAAGGAATTTCAAGGGCTGTACGCTTTGGACACTATTTTTAAGTCAGAGACAGTGATCATGAAACCTACTAAAACTAAAAGAGTTAAAAAAAATAAAAACAACACAGACAAACAGTCTGGAGAAAATATCAGTGACAGCAAAAGTTGTTAAAGATATAGGAAACGAAAAGGAAAATTAATTTGCAAAATTTAGCTGACTGATAGAGGAGAGTAGCCATATTTGAACCGTAGCTTTAAATGGACAGCTGCAATTCTGCCGTTAATTACATAAAGAGACGTCATCTACCGCTGAAATCCTACTCATCAGAATGATGTCATTTATGATTAAAACAAGCAGGTACCTTCCACGTTTTGTATTCAGACAATTTTAAATAACCTAAAATTAGCTGTTTTGATCTAATTTTTTCCTGCTAAACGTAAGAGAATACTTTAAAACTAAGGTAAGTTGTTGTGTTTTCATATACAAATCTACAGGGTGTCCCAAAAAGGAGTACCTATTTTTAAAAATGAATAAGAAACAAACGAATAGAGTTATTTAAAAAATTCTTGCAGGAAACGGATGTGTGAAGTCTGGAATTTTGTTTATAACACTTTATTATGATAGTTCAAAATCTGACCGACAGATGGCGCTACAGCACCGAAAATTACCCGAAATTAACCGGCAATTGTATGAATTGGCCACCTTACTCACCAGATTTAAATCCGTGTGATTTTTTTCTTTGGGGCCATCTGAAGGATGTAGTCAAAATTCCACTTCGCTAGCTGAGCTCCAGCGATTAATCGCTCAAGAGTGTACAGCCATTTCCGTACAGACGTTGCAGAAGGTGTGTGCTAATTTCATTCTAAGACTCCGACATGTTATTGTGATGAATGGAGGACATATTGAAAATATTGTCATTTAATTTTCAACTATTGCTGATGAATGCGGTAGCCACAGAGCCATCTGTCGGTAAGAATTTGAACTAACATAATAAAATACTCTAAATAAAATTCCAGACTTCACATATCCGTTTCCTGCAAGAATTCTTTTAATAACTCTATTCGTTTGTTTCTTATTCATTTTTAAAAATGGGTACTCCTTTTTGGGACACCCTGTAAATTTATGTGTGTATTGAGCATAATGTTCATGAGGAATTGTTTGCTTTTGTTTTTGTTCTTAGTCTTGAGATTATCTGTTTTAAAAAATGGCTTAGTTGCCTTAATTGGACCAATTTGAGTTGCTTAAATTGGACCAGATATACGATTATAAATTTGAAAATTAAGTACTGGATTTTGAAGGCAACAGGCTCTGAACACTATATATTTTCTTTTTTAATATTTTATAATGGATTACTATCTTCATGCAAATTTTGATTATTTTAATTTATTTATTTTTTGTATATCTGGATCAATTTTTTTATAAAATTTAGGCCTATATAAGCATAAAAAATATCTTTTCAGGCTCAACTTTTCAGGTCCCCCAGCTTTTTACTATCACTTACAACAACGCAGAAACCGTTGAAACTGCCATCCAAGCTTTTAAAGGAAGCGGCATTTGACCTCCTAACAGTCATGCTTTAGTAAGTCATCATTTTGCAGCTGCTTCTGCACTTATTCCTGATGGGGAGATGGGCATTGCAAATAGATCCGTTGATTCTGTTGCTAGTGAGATTTTGGAATCAGAGTCAGTAATCACGAAACCTACTTAAACTAAGAGAGTAAAAAAAAAATATGAAAACGACACAAACAGTTTGGAAGAAAAACATCAGGGACAGCAAAAGTTGTCAAAGATATAGGAAACAAAAAGGAAAGAGTAAGCTGCGAAGAGATTGGCCCGCGAGAAAGGCTGCGGCTACAAAAAATAGCCAAAGAATCATTAGAAATGTTATCTCCCTTCCCAAAATCACTTAAGTCAAAGTACAAAGGGAGCCAAAAAACAGCTGTGTTAACATCTTCGCCATATAGAATAAACCTTGAGATGAAAAGACAACAAACAAACTACGACAAAAAGGACGCCCTCAAAGCTCAAAAGCAATTGGAACATCAAGTTTAAAAAAATAGGCATAATTTAATTGGAAATAATATAATGGAAGGGAATAACTATAGACATACGGTAAAGAAAACTTCTTTTGGGAAAAAAAGTCCAATGATTCAGAATCTAAAAAGAAAAATCAAGACAGTCATTATTGTTTTTGCTTAATTTGTAAGACAAATAAAATAACAGAAATGATTCAGTGTTCAGATTACCAAATATGGTTCCATGTTGTTAGCGCTGAAATAAAAAATGAACAAAAGAAATTCATGTGTAAGCCTTGCATCACTTCTTACATGATATTCAAGTAACTGACAATCAGTTCCATAATTTCTATTTTTAATTACTTATACCTTTGATTTATATTTCGAATTCATTTTAATTTAGAACAATTACTCGTACTTTCAGACATTTGACTTAACTATATTTCATTGCTGTTGTTTTGTTTGATTATTTCATTAATCGCAACTTTGATTTTAATAAAATTTGCTATATTCCCTACTCATTAAAACAGCCTAATATTGTCTTTTTTCATACTTAGGTGACCAGTCGCTTAATTTGGAACACCGTTGGCAATTTTTTTAAATTAAAATAAAACTTAAGAATTTCAAAAATAAATTGTTCTAAAGATTTATTTAATTAGTAGATGAAGAGACTGACCACATGTAGGAATATTTTGCAGATATTACAAAAATGAAGTGAGTTACTCCAGAAAATATATGAAATGGTCCAAATCCGGCTACTCTTCTCTATATATAATCCCATTTCCAAAAAGTCTTTCTTTTAAGGTATTCTTTTTATTAATAGCAGAGGATCCATCCCGTACTCCCCGGATTTCAAAACTTATTGCCTGGTGCAAAAAAACATAAGAGAAAACCATATGAATAGATATACAGGGTGATCAGAAAATGAGTATACATTTGAAAAATTAATAATTCACGGAATAATCTAGGTACAGAGGTAAAAATTGACACGCATGCTTGGAATGACATGGGGTTTTATTGTATCCACAAAAAAGTTCCTAAAATGGCCGACAGATGGCACTTCGTGTCATATGAAAAGCAATAATTAGCATAACAAATTATGACAAAGCAAAGACGATGTTCTTCAGAACGACTGCTCAACATGTCCACCATCATCCCGCAACAATAGCTGTAGACGAGGGACAATGTTGTGCACAGCACTGTGCAGCATATCTGTAGTTATGGTGAAAAATTGGCGTTGGATGTTGTTTTTTAGCATGCCTATTGATGTCGGTCGATCGCGACAGATTCCCCATTTTGATAGTAGAGCTTCACTAACATTGCCTTTTCTGGTAACGTCAAAATGCTGCGATTGCTGGTGCATCTGATTCTCTCTCTCATTACAGCCCCTTTTATACACGATTCTCAGGCAGAGTCACTGACGTTTTGCTGTTCAGTGCCATCTGTCGGCCTTTTTTTTAACCTCTTTTTTGTGTGGTTACAGTAAAACTCCATGTAATTCCAAGCATGTGTGTCAATTTTTACCTCTGTACCTACATTATTCCGTGAGTTATTAATTTTTCAAATGTATACTCATTTTCTAATCACCCTGTATATACACTAGATGACCATAATTGACGGGAACTTTCAGTTTTAGACATTTTTTCGAATTTTTTAAAATATAAATGTCAGATTCTTTTGGAATTTTAGCATTTAAAAGAACAGGTTTGACTTCATATTTATCAACGTCGATTTGATAAGGAGGATAATTAGGAGACCAACAAAAAATTACAGAAAAAAATAATACTTGGGATCACCCTGTAAAATAAAATGCACGAAATGATCTGTCGCTACAGAATATACATAGGCAGACATTGTATAATATGTGTATATTCATTTGTGTAAGAATAGCATGCATATTAATAGAGATATAGCGATTTTTTTTTTTTTAATAAAAAAAATTCTTGCATGTTTTTTGCTTATAAATACAGGGTTTTTAACCAAATTTAACGTCAGTTTTAGAAAAATTGTCAAAATATAGTAGAAATCATATACTGTAACTGAAATATAAATATATTAAATATTTAAGGAAATATAGGCAGTTGTATAAAATAATTTTTATCTGCGCATGCGCGAACGATAACAAACTTTTTCCATAATTTAATAGTCAACTCTATGGAGCAACTTATTAAAAAAAATAAGTCAAATATCGTAAAAATTCAGAGAGATATCGGCGTTAGAGTGAGCTGTTTTTTAGTTTCTGACTAAAACTCGCTGAATGATAAGGAATTGTCCACAAATTGTTATTTTAAAGTTATCTGGCAACGTTCGGAGCAAATTTTTAGAAAAAACTACTTAATTATAATTTACGCTTATGTTTAGGAAGATTTTGAATCTAAACTACGATGAAAAGGAAAATATAGTGCATACATTGATTACATTTAGGTAAATTGAGGAGTTTATGGTAAAATTTTGTGAAATTTAGCCCAATACGCAAAACACTACAGTAAATTCTATCGCTTATATATGTATTTTCTATATACACGTAATTTGTATGCCAGTAGTGAAGATGATAAACTAAAATCTAAGATATATTATATATTTTTCATAAGTTATGAGTCAATAACTTGCAATTTAATTTTTATAGTGATACATCAATAGCTTTTTGAGAAATTACGTTTTGCGTATTAGTCCAGTCAAATTAGGAAAGTTTGCCATAATAAATGCTAAAGAGATAAAAATTGGTACAGTTGTTCATTGATGGCTACTGTTGACTATGTAAAAAGTCCTGATGGATAGGAGGTGAGCGGGGGGTTAAAATAAATTACTTTTTTTTAGTTTTTTACAAAAAATCTCAGAAACTGTTGGTTTTCATGAAAAAATTACTTTGATATAAATAAAAGAACATAAAATTCTCTACAAATGACAGTTATATACAGTGGAGCCTCGGTTATCAGTCAGCCAGAAAAGCGCGGCTTTGGCGGATTTTCTTCAAAAAATTCACTTTAATTTCAATTTTATTTACTTAATGTCACCATAATAAATGCTATAGAGATAAAAAGTAGTACAGTTGTTCAGTGATGGCTACTGATGACTATGTAAAAAGTCCTGATTGATAGGAGGTGAACGAGGTGCTGGAGGAGGGAGGGCAAAATACTTTTTTAGTTTTTTACAAATATCTTCGAAACTGTTGGTTTTCATGAAAAAAATTACTCTTACATAAATTAAAGAACATAAATTCTCTACAATGACAGGTATACACAGTGGAATCCCGATTATGCATCAGTCAGGAGAACGGAGCCTTGATGGATTTTCCGCAATAAATCACTTTAATTTCAAATTTATTTACTTAATGTCACCATAATAAATGCTACAGAGATAAAAATTGGTACAGTTATTCATTGATGGCTACTGATGACTTTGTAAAAAGTCCTGAAGGATAGAAGGGAGCGAGGGGAGGGGGGGGGGGCAAACTAAAGTACTTTTTTTTTAGTTTTATACAAATATCCCAGAAAGTGTTGGTTTTCATGAAAAAATTACTCTGACATAAATTAAAGAATGTTAAATTCTCTACAAATGACAGGTATATACAGTGGAAACTCGATTATCCGTCAGTCATGAGATCAGAGCCTTGACGGATTTTCCGCAAAAAAAAATCACTCTAATTTAAAATTTATTTAGTTAATATATATTCAAATTTATTAAATACCAATGGATCCGTGCGAAAATTTCGCACTGCGGTCTAATATTTTTTAACATTATCTAATATTTTTTAGACTCAGGTTTAATTTTCTACAGGAAAATTAAGGACTAAAAATATCTGCAAACAACATTAGTCAAGCCAGAATATCATCTAATTTATTCCATCAAAGTTACTATTGAAACGGCCCATTGATTTCCAAAACTGTGATATTATCATGGATGGTGGTTTCTTTCTTCACAAAGTCCCTTGTTCAAGAGGTTCCACTTTTATTTCAATTTGTGAATGTTACAACAAATATATCTCTACACATTATAAAGTAAAAAGATGTACAGTGCTTTTTGATGGCTACTCCGCCATTGCCAATAGCATGAAATCAGCAGAGCAAAACCGAAGATGTGCACTGAAGAAGTCCGTGAATATTAATTTCAAGGGGGACACAGAGGTTTCCGTCAAGCAAAAAAGCTTCCTTTCAAATAAAAAGAACAAATCAAAATTATTGCTGTGCTTTCTTTGAAATTGAAGGAGAATGGAATATCTTGCCGGGAAAGTACTGAAATTGAAATATCATCTTCTAGCTTAATAATAAATTAGTACTTTCATTGTTCTCAATTATGTTTTGTCGCGCTTATAAAATTTCACGTGAAATAACATTTTATTAATGATAAATATAAATATTTGTCTTCAGTACCAGGGTGATAACAACAGGACAAGGAAGAAGATGAGGTGATGATTAGGAATCCTAACGACCCATCCACTTTCATAATTACATAATATTTATTTAATTATAAATTAATATGTACCTAATTTTAGTTTTATCCATGTTTGATATTCGCAATTATAATATTTCACATTAATAAACATTTCATTAATGATAAATATTTATCTTTCATAAACAACTTACCTGGCATTATTTCATGCAATATTGAAGTACTGGAGTGTTTACTGTTTTCCTTTTTTTTTTTTTTTTTTTTTTTTTTGCAACAATATTTAATAAATTTGAATAGACATTAAAAAAATAAATATGAAATTAAAGTGATTTTTGTTCCGGAAAATCCGTCAAGGCTCAGGTTTCCTGAATGACAGATAATCGAGGTTTTACTGTAAATACCTGTCATTTGTAGAGATTTTTATGTTCTTTAATTTATGTCAAAGTAATTTTTTTCATGAAAACCTACAGTTTCTGAGCTTTTTGTAAAAAAACTAAAAAAAGTAATTTATTTAACCCCCCGCTCACCTCCTATCCATCAGGGCTTTTTACATAGTCATCAGTAGCCATCAATGAACAACTGTACCAATTTTTAACTCTCTAGCATTTATTTTGGCAAACTTTCCTAATTTGACTGGACAACAAAACGTACTGGAATACAAAACGTAATTTCTCAAAAAGCTATTGGAATATCACTATAAAAATTAAATTGCAAGTTATTGACTCATAACTTACGAAAAATATATAATATATCTTAGATTTTAGTTTATCATCTTCACTACTGGCATACAAATTACGTGTATATAGAAAATACTTACATGTGCGATAGAATTTACTGTAGAGTGTTTTACGTATTGGGGTAAATTTCACAAAATTTTACCATAAACTCCTCAATTTACCTAAATGTAATCAATGTATGCACTATATTTTCTTTTAGGTAGCTTTCAATACAAAAAAGTATAAAGCTACCTATTGCAGCCGTTCGGAGGAAAGCAGTTCCGGAAAATTTCGATATATTTTCACCGATCATGACCCCCAGACCCCAAAACCACCCTCCGTTCAAATGTTGATTTATATATATAGATATATCCATATATATATATATCTGACCTATGTCATACGATAACGCTCGTATTTATGAATCGATTTTGATGAAACTAATTGTGTGTATTAAGGTCACTAATGTCTCGACCGAGTTCGTTGGCCAGCTTGGTCCGCCATCTTGTTTCAAGATGGCGGCCACTTGAAGATTTAAATTAACTTAAAATCTAAAATAAATATACAAAAAAATTAAAAATTAAAATTTATTTTTTAATTACGTGTTAGGCCTTGATACAAGGATTCCAGAGCATTTTTTGGTTTACCTCTATCTTAAAAAATGGCTGAGATAGAGCACTTTGAAATTCTAGGGTGGCTGACATTTTGAAACAAAACAGCACATTAACGCGATTACTCGCAAATTATTTTCTTTCATTGTTGTAATAATTTTCTCATTCATACGCATAAAACTATATATTCATATCCGTTAGCGCCAAATTCTCGCCAAAATTGGCGACATTTGGCGAAATATCGCCAAATTTGGCGACCAAAATAAGTTTTCATAAATGAAGCCAATTTGGCTATTGCTCAATAATTTGGCGAATTTCTTATTCCAATTCAGTATTAACGAATCTTTTGTAAACGTATCTTTGCATTTTAACTTGCTGCTTTCGTGTAACATTAGCTAAAATTTTAAAACAAAGATATAGGAAAGCTACTTCTTCCTCCCGGTACAGGCCGGAAGGACTTTTTTTATAGTAGTTTAGAGTCAAAATCTTCCTAAACATAAGCGTAAATTATAATTAAATAGTTTTTTCTAAAAATTTGCTCCAAACGCTGTACGATAACTTAAAAATAACAATTTGTGGCCAATCCCTTATCATTCAGCGAGTTGTAGTCAGAAACTAAAAAACAGCTCACTCTAACGCTGATATCTCTCTGAATTTTTGCGATATTTGACTAATTCTTTTTTAATAAGTTGCTCCATAGAATTGACTGTTAAATTATGTAAAAAGTTTTTTGTTTTCGTTCGCGCATGCGCAGATAAAAATTATTTTATACAACTGCCTATATTTCCTTAAATATTTAATATATTTATATTTCAGTTACAGTATATGATTTCTACTATATTTTGACAATTTTTCTAAAACTGACGTTAAATTTGGTTAAAAACCCTGTATTTTATAAGCAAAAAACATGCAAGATTTTTTTTTAATTTAAAAAAAAAATAGCTATATCTCTATTAATATGCATGCTATTCTTACACAAATGAATGCACATATTATACAATGTCTGCCTATGTGTATTCTGTAGCTATAGATCATTTCGTGCATTTTATTTTACAGGGTGATCCCAAGTATTATTTTTTCTTTAATTATTTGTTGGACTCCTAATTGTCCTCCTTATCAAATCGATGTTGATAAACATGAAGTCAAACCTGTTCTTTTTAATCCTAAAATTCCAAAAGAATCTAACATGTATATTTTAAAATATTCGAAAAAATGTCTAAAACTGAAAGTTCCCGCCAATTATGGCCATCTAGTGTATATATAGTGTTTTTGTAATGATCAACTCTAATAGATTTTTCTTTGTTATTTTATTTTAACAGATACAAATTTTTATAAAATTCTTGCTTCTAAATTATTTTTAAAACCATAAAAAAATTAATGAATTCTGATGGAGTTTTCATAGAAATTGCACTTGGAAGTGCATTATTTTTTTATTTGATGGTGTAAAAATTAAAAGATTGTCATGCTTGGAAGAGATTAAATTTGTGAAAATGGAAAAAAAGGATTGCACAGTTCGTTGCGACAGTCGATGTGACATCAGCATTAATTGCGGTGTTTCCTTTATAATATAGATAATCAATACGAGTTGTAATTTTTCCAACTGAGTGTTAGTTTTCTTTACCAATCAGTATGACTATGTTAAAATAATTAAATAATTTATCTGTGTTTGTTTATTATAGTTACTCAATAATTCGAAAGAAAACTATTCACAAAAAGGAATACTTGACATTTTACAGTTGGCACTTTACAATCCAGCGATTGCTTTTATTTCATATCGATCACTCCTAAGATATTTCACAATAACAACTCATTTGAATTGTTTACAAAATATTTTTTCATCATTAGGCAATGTTTATTCCTTCATGAATAGGTAACGTTTTTGTTATAATAAACACACATATTCAGATTTAAGCGTTTTTCCATAAAAGAGGTCGTGTATGCAGAATCAGAAAAACACATTTCCGAAATCATACTAAATATAATGCAAAGCAAAATGATTATTTAACACATGAGTATTGTCTCATTTACTGACGTTAAAAATAAGTATTATGTTTTAGTAAAAAAGTAATTATTTAGAATACACAGTTCTTCCATTAAAGAGATGATAAGCCCAGAAACCTACGAAAAACACTTTTATGAAATGAGACTAAATATATGTTTAATTAGTTCGATTACTTCAGGTGTGTGTTGTGTATTGTCTCATATACAAAATCAAATATATTGTAATTTTTTTTTTCTTTAGGACAATTTATATGATAAAAAATTAAATTAATTAAATTAATTAAAAAAATAATGATAAAGCGAAAATAACGCATTTGTGGAAAATTGGGAGCTCTGAACATTCTAACATGTGTTTATGTTGACATTGTTGTGTGTAACATGAACTCACGACATTTTCTAATAAATTTTCTCACAAGTTTCAATATAAAAGAACCTGTAAAAAAAAAAAGAAATGTTGATCACAATATCCAGTTGCAAGAAGTATCTTTAAATAACTTCAATACTGCCTGTAAAAGATTATGGAATCTAGATTATGCAAAAAGTAAAATACCATTTTATGGAAAATCATTTATGATAACAACATAAAATAAATCCATGTTTTAGTAATTTTCAACTTATTAAATCTCTTTATGTATTTTTCCCATATGCTTTTTCTCAGTATTAAAGAAAAATTTTAATTTAGAAACTAAAAAAATTATTTTTTGGTTACTGAAAAGCATGTTCTTTCGTTAGAACACTTTATGAATTTAGCTATATCAGATCAATATTAATGGTGCAGAACAAATAATAATAATAATAAAATCAAAATCCAAAAAGCAAATACTCCGATTTTTGACAATGTATTTCCTTACATCATTTGCATAGGTATCATTGAGAAATTTATTTTCATCTTTAATCAGGGAAACACAACTTTCTATATATTTTCATTTCTCAAATATATATATATATATATATATATATATAGAATATTAATCAGAAAAATTACAATTTTTATCGAAGTGGGATTAAGGATCATTTGTTAGGTTCTAAAAGATATCATTTAAATTTACTCTTGCAATTTTAACATCCCCAACCACCTAGTTGAGAAAAGAAAATTGATAAAAACAAATATTTAAGTAACTTTTGCACGAAGAATATGATATAAATTAGGTTTTTTAAAAAATTATATTATATTTATCTAATGACATCTGCCATAAAACTTTCCAATATTTTATATTCCAATTGAGCTCTTCGAAACAAATTAGCCTTTTTTTCTGCATTTTATTCTTTTCAGCTGCAATACAGTTGTATGCAAGGTGATATATTTGATAATTGGTTATGATTATCTTGTGATACATTAGATCTGATTTTCTTACATACTTAATGTTTAAGAAAGTGAACTATATAAAAATATTTTTATAATTAATAATAAAATAATAAATAATATTTCAACAAATATTGTGTATTAATGGAAGATTACTTAGTTTGAAAAAAAAAGCATTAAGGTAGATCGAAGAAAATGAAGTACTTAGTTCATATCAGCTCAAAGAGAAATATGCGTTAAGAAATGCAATTAACAGTGTATGACCATATTATAGTCCCGAAACATGGAAATATATTTCAATAAGAGATGCTATTTTTTTTTCATATTTAAAAGAACAAAAGATTCAATTACACTAAATGTTTCTGTACAAGCTTTATGATCCCTTCCATCGTATATTGTAAATTGCTTGTGAAAACGAAGAAAGATTATTTTTTCATTTTCAAACACTGCCTATAAACTCCTAAAATTGTTTATTTTGTTAAACAATTTTAAGAACTCTATATTTTGTTAGATTTTATTTATTTATTTATCGAAAAAATTAATGCTGTTAAAAAATAAAAAATAATAAAAACTTGCTTTTTTTCACACTCTCTATGTTTAGCAGCGCCAAAATAGCGAAATAAGTGCAGAAAATATATATGCAAATACGGCATTCAAGTACTCATTTTTTTTTCTTTATTTTATTAAGAATAAATGTACATCTTTTCTCGTCTGTATATATAGAAAAGACCCTTTTATATATGTTTGAACCAATAAGATTACATATAAGATTTCTTAAAGGATGGGGACGATTAATGTAATAAACTATGCTGACAATCACACTAACAATGAAACAAAGAGTTTCTTTATTTCACGAATTGAGCAGAATACGAAATGCACTGCTGTGCTGTCTTGTGTTTTTCGATTGCTGTTTCATCATTATTTTTTTCTGCTGCTGAACACAGAACTACCTGGACGATAATTTCCTTCATAAAGGAAGTGATCACTTATCGGCTTTCTTTTATTCGCTAGATGATATTAAAGCAGCTAATGAAAGAAAATCCCTATTGCAACGAAGCGCGTGATATGGAAACTGATGGCAATGTCAGAAGTATGTTCAAAAATCTTTTGAATGATACATCATTCATCAATGTGCGTAGAAATAGGGATGTTGGTAACAGAAATAGTCTGCATAAAAGGTATTTTTAAATTGATTGATAACCCTTTAAGACCTGAAAAGTTTTGGTAGAAATTAAAAGCTTGGTTTTTAACCCTAATTAAAAGGATCATATATTTTTAAAAAATTACGTTATCAGGTTATGTCAAGAAGGATCTACACAATCGTGTGATGCAGGTTCAACTTTAAATCACAGGGAAAGAGGAAATTGTTTTCTTTTTCCTTAGGATCACCTACACAATTGTGTAGGTTAGGTCTTAAAGGGATATCGTAAACATATATATCAGCATTTCTTGGCGTTTTTCCCTATGTAAAGATTTCCGGTATTTTAGATCTTAAATAGGGTAGCGTGTAAAACCTAGAAATAAGCTAAGCTAAAATAAACAAAGGTGATCTTCTTCGTTTTTGGGGCCCTTTCTCCATTTAGCTTTTCCCCCATTTCTACGTTCCAGTTAAGACTCTGGCGACCGATACGGAGCCCCTTGAAGCTTTTGTGAACTAAATTGTTAATACCTTGACCCTTTTAATCCTATTTGGAGGCTTTTTTTCCATGTAGTTATTCCCCCATTTCTACAGTCAAGACCCAGGATCTCCTTTAAGATGTTATACCCTAAATAGTTAATAACTTGCCCCCTTTTTATCTATTCTTCTTTGGGGTTTTTATCCCTTTCTACATTTAGTTATTTCTACATTCCAGTTAAGACCCTGGCCCCCTCGGCCCCGGTACGGGGCCCTTTGAAGTTTTTGTTCTCTAAATTGTTAATAACATGCCCCTTTTTATCCGATCTTCTACGCGTTTTCGGGGCCCTTTCTCCATTTGGATTTCCCACCATTTCTAGGTTCTAGTTAAGATTCGGGCCTCTGAGGCTTGGTACACGGCCCGTTGAAGTTTTTGTTTCCTAAATTGTCAATAAGTTACCTTCTTTTAATCCTATCTTCTTCGTTTTTGGGACCTTCTCTCCATTTAGCTATTCCTCCATTTCCATATTCCAGTTAAGACCCTTTTTCCTGGTGTGGGGCCCTTAGAACTTTTTGTGCACCATGCATTTTTCACCCCTCTAATTGTGTCACCCTCCCAATGCATAACTTTAAATTTGAATCTTGGAATCCTCTCCCAGGGCCACCCCCCTCATATTTTTATTGGGGCCCTAGGGCTCTTTTATGTCATTCTTTAAAATATTATTCCAAAGATTAATTCATATCCTATTGTTTAATTTCAACTAATTGTTGATCTAAAGCACTAAGTACTAGGACTTCTTAAGATGTTTTCAACTCAGGGCCCTTCTCAAAACTATCAGTTGTCCTTCTTTTAGGCCACCTACTATAGCTCCCTTAAAAATAGTCCGATTCACTAGTTTTTTTTCTAACAACTTCTTAGATCTTCCAGCTGCTACATGAACAACAAAAAAAAAAATCTTAGACCTCAGCTACCACCAATTTTGAATATTAATATCCTTCTTGGGGCCCTTGTTGCAGCTTCTTTAAAAACTATACGATTCTCTTTCCATTTTCTTAAACATAGCTCTAGCGTCTTCCAGCTACTTTATAAACTACTAAAAATTTCTTCAAATCCCGAATTCAAAATCGGATTAATACAAAATCGTATTGAAGATATAAAATCATATAAACTTGAGGTTTGTTTTAATTTATTATCGCGTGCCCGGGCAACACCGGGCGGGTGACCTATTTAATAATAAACTACAAATTATAGTAAAAACTCATGAAAATGATTCAGCTATGAGCTGGAAAAAATTATTTTATACACGTTTCTGTTTTAGAAAATAGATTTGTATAGTATTCCTTCCACCAAGACTATAAACATTTTCATTTAAGATAGAATTCCGGTATAGTCAGGTTCCCTTCTTAGAAGTTTTAATGCAATGAATTAACCAACAGGAATTATCACTAATAATATAATTGTAAACGTTAAATCACTGTATTATTTTACATACAGTAAATCCTGTAAAAATGGAATCCCTAGGGATCAGACTATAATTCCGTTTTAGACATGTTTTTGTTTTGCTGCATATGGTGGTTCTTCCTTCGGAACCATGAAATTTTTCCGTTACAGACATGTTCCATTTTCAAAAGTTTTATTATACTATACTATGCCAATTATATATCACAATGTATCGCCCTCCCCCCCCCCCCAAAAAAAAAGGGCGCTCTGTATCCGCCTCTGTCTCAAGCAAACATTTTCAAGTTCCAAAAACATGTTTCAGAAACAAACATAATAAATTAACATCATTAGCATTATAATTAAAATTAATATTATTACTTCACTTACGTAGCTGAAAATGTTTAATTGAGAATTGATAGCATTCTAAAAACCAAAATTCCAGCTTGAAAAAACTGATTACTGAAAATTCTGGTTTGAAAAAAACTGATTAATACACTATAAAACTACTCGGAAACGTTTCCGAAAATCTGTGACCGCAACAGAAACCTTGTTTTTATAAATGCTTCTCTTATCTCGTAAATATATTTTTATCTGAGAATTTTAAAGATAAAGAACGTGTTTTGGATATAATGAGTAGGAGGTTAATATGTAACAATTATGATACTTGTTGCAATACAATATAATCAGCTAAAACAAACCAAAAGTTTTTATTTTTCGCAAACTAGTTCCGGTAGCATTTAGCGTACCTTCATCAGTATAAAGAACGATGGATTTTTGCTCATATATATGGAAGTTATGGAAAATATATGAATATTTAAATGTATGATATATATATGATAGTGTATTATAAATATATGAATTCGCTTCTCTTCCATATATTTCAACGAAAATCCACCATTCCTTGCACTGATGAAGGTACGCTAAATGCTACCGAAACTTGTTTGCGATAGAATAAAAAGTTTTGGTGCTATAAACGTTACTTTAACTGGTAATAGATTATTATATAGTTTCGTTCGTGGTTCCATTATATTTTCGCAGATTAAGTTTCATATGTCCTTTTTTTTAAGTTTCTTTAGTGATTGAAAACATAAGCTAACTACACTGCCAACCGTGTTCAAAACAGTAAATGAATATACATTTATAATAACTTATAACCCTCACAAATTTATAACCAGCATTAATGTATATTTATGCGAAGGTCCAGTGTTGCTAGGCCCTGTTTAAAAAAACAGGTTGAAAATTGTACGTCAAAAGGGACAAATGAGGTGCTTTCCGTACTATTATTTCAGGTATATTTAAGGTTATTATCATGGGCGCAAGCAGCTCTAGGTTTAGAGAGGGGTCAGTTAGTTTAAAAGGAAGTTGATTGGTTGATTTGGTAATAATTTCTAGTGAGTGTCTTATTAAAATGTCTTAATAATTCTTTTCGAATCCTGTGTAAAGTTTATAAATACAAAAGTTTTTCCATTCACACTTGCCAATGCTGTAATCGTAAAATAATCCAGAAGGTATATGCTATAGGCATATGGTATACATTAAAGAATATACGCTATAGTTTCACTTGAGAAACGAAGTGTCTTAAAAAATCCAGAAGATAAACGCCGTATAGCCCCGTATACCCTCAAATACAGCTCTGATACTTACTGTGTTTTTGTTTTTCATGTATGTTAGGCTTCCTGTAAATAAACTATTCGAAATGCAATCTGTCAGATTTTTCAATTGACGCAAACATTGCGCTTGAATATTCAACACAAATAAATCAGTTTTTTTGGCTGCATGAAAATAGGCTATAGTTCGATAGTTTCACACGGTAACGACGATATCACGATTCTTTCTCACACAATGATCTTAGAATTTCAACCAGGTGTTTTGTGAAAAGTATGTAAGGACAACATACAATGTTAAACGAATACAAAACAAATACACTGTTAAACGAATAAAATATTTTTATTGTGTTGAAAGTTATATAAGCAAAATGTTTATTATTTCATTCAAGAGTACATTATTTTTTTCCAGACAACATAAATCCAAAAGTTCTAGTTAATAATGTTCCAAACTCTCCACCCGTTGTATCTGAAATAGATAAACTGAATAAAAATTTCATTGTGAAATTCAAATATGTTAATAAAATTTTTAATACATACTCTTTAATATTAAGATCATTTTAAGCATGAAAGTTATTATCTATTAAAAAATAAGTGTGTATAAAATTTGTAATACATGCTCTTTAATATTAAGATCATTTCAAGCATGAAAGTCATGTATTATAAAATGAGTGTGTGTATTGATTACATTTTAAAGCAATGTGACTTTTATACATTGTAAAATAATCATGTTTATTACACTTACCATCTGACCTCAAGTCGATATTGCGAATGCATTTCATGTTATCAGCAATTGTTTGAATTATATCCAGAATATTTCAAATTGCAACTTCAAATAAATTGTTATATGAATTTCATAATCGAGAGTTTCTAATAAAAGTTCGAATCCCTTGTAAATATAGACGGTGCGTTTCAAATTTTTTACAACACTCATTCTGTTTTTTAAGTCTAAAATGATAGAAACGGCAATACCTATTGCATAAAAGCCTCTGAATATTCTTCAAAAGCTCCAAGATCCTAAATCCTAAAAAAATCCTCCTAGTACTAAAATGACACGTTCATGATTCTGAAGAAGAAACTTTAAAGAATTTCTCAGGATTATGCTCCTGTGAACGTCCTACGGAGCAGTCATCTAGAAATGACATGCCTGATTTCGTGCACAACTCACAATGGAAGTGGAAGTCACAGTGGTGGTGCTATCAAATCAAATAAGTGATTCTTACACTGTAAAATTTAATAGGTTTTAGTCAAAAAAGTGAAATGATTTGATCGGGTTAAATTTCTTAATGAGTTAATCTTCTACAAAAATATAAATTATTACACTTTGTAATAATATATAATTTTTAAATTCTAAAAGGTGTAAATTAACAATATAAAATGAATAAAAATACAGTATAATATAATATACAGTAAAAGAACTTTTACGAGATTGTTAACATGTTTACTCCATGGTTACAAATATGGAAATAAACAACCAAATAAAGGTAAAGATAGCATTAAATGATAGCATTTCAAATAATTACTTCAAAGACCGTGCAATTATAGAATATTCTCATTTCTTTTTGAAAATGTCTGGGAGTGAACCGATACCTATCAACAATGTAATAAAAGTGCTTTTACTGTATATTATGTTGTTAATTTACACCTTTTAGCATTTAAAAGAAATATAGAGTTGAGTTTCTATTACTATACAAGGTGATTATAATTATAATATAAGTCCCACTTTGAAAATGCTGTAAAAAAAAAGAACCAGTTGGTCAGAATGACTTCAAATTTTGGGAAGATTGGAGGAAACGGTATGGCATAAGAAAGAAAAACTTCCTAAGTGTATCAATAGATGGCGCTGTAAGCGGCATATTATGAAAATTAAAAGACACTCTTGCGCAATTAAAAATCGAATAATTATGTTCTTTTTATGCGGTTTTTGTCCCAAGGACGATTAAAAACCAATTTTTTCCATATAATGTGGTTGGTACGACCCTGACGTGGTGGATGCACTTTCCACTAACAGTACAACAACTGTAGACTGGTTTGGAACATCGAGATGAAATAAACTGGAGAGGGCTATGGCAACCTTTTTCTGAAGCACACATAAAGTCACATGACATATGGACTTCTTTCTCCCACACGCGTTTGCCCGCGTCTTTCGTCCATTGGATTTACATGGGGTTGCTTCAGAAACAAACACACAGACAGTTTTGTTTCTTATTTTGTAAATAATAATGGTGACAAATTGCAGAGCATATGGATGTAAATCAAGATGTGTCAAAAAAGGAAGCATAAACTTTCATACAGGAGTCTTAGATTTATTTTAAAAGCTTGTTTTCTTTTAAATAATAATAATAATTCATACTTGAAGCAGTGTCATTATTTGATAATGATTGGTATTTTGCCCCGTAAATATAACATAATAGTTTCTTAAACAAAATATTTTACAATAATGTATGTGCTTTTATTAGATGTAATTTATATAAATTTTAAATCATTTTATTATTATTATTATTTATTTTAAAATGAAAAGCTCCCGTTTTCTATCTTGGCGACATTCTTTTATGCCAGATTGTAATTTTCTTTCCCCATGCAATGCATTTATATTTCTGACTACTGTAAGTGTTTCTTAAATTATTCGTAATGTTCAGGTATAAATAATTTTTAAATGCATATTTAATTTTAAAAATGAGTATTTAAAATTTGTTTTTTGATAAGTTTTTCGAGAAATTATCATTATAAAAAAGAAACATTTTCTAAGAATTTAAGAAATTGAGGAAATAGTTTCAATATATAATTAATGTTATAAATTATCGCAATTTTTTGCACCAAACGACAATTTTCTTATTCCAAAGAGAAAAAAAAAAGTTATACACAAAGAATACCAGGACAATTAATGCTTAGGCTAATGATGAATTTTTTTTTAAATATTAACGTAAATTTAAAATTTTCATTAGCAGTATTGTGATAATATGAATTAGATGACACTACCTACTCCATCCTTTTTTTGAAAAATAAGGGTTTTAAATAAAAGAAGAAAAATAGCATTTCGCATATTTATTATAGAACGTTTTCTTGTTTTATTTATATGACTGTGTCCAAAATGGTTTAGTAAAAAATATCGCTGCCTCTTGGACTTTTACGATAATGTCTAGAAGAACAGTTTTATTTTAGATACTATAAGAAATTTTTTTAAAATATATTGTTTTAGATATAACACAATGTTTATTATCAAATGCTCTTCACGCGTAATAATGGAAATATTTTGAAGTTTTCCTACTCGTTTTATATTCACATAAATATATTTTTGAATTGAAAAATATTTGGAATTATTATTTGCGCTTTTTTAAAATCTGACAACAATAAATTAAAAACTTTTTCGAAATATGAAATGAATTTCTATCCAGAAAATGAAACTTTGAATAAAAAATTGAAAAAAAAAATCTTAAATTATTAGACAAATTAAAAAAATGATTGGACACTGCACACCGCAATCTAGTCTAATGTATGCATCTATAAAAGAAGGTTAATTTGCTATTCATAGATTTTTGATCTTATAAAACTTTTTTGACAGAACTATTTTCACCTATTTCTACATTAAATAGTGCTTAAAATAACAATGGTAATAAAAATAGGAACGCGTTTACTTTTTTAACATGGTTTGAACCAAATTTCCAGACGCAACAGCGCAGGACAGGGAAATAAACCTGCCGCCCTGAGAAAGCAATCGCCCATAACTCAAGTTATATCTGTACAAGTTGTAACTGTCATGTATGTATGATTATTGTATATTTATACATATTCTTCAAAACAAAATGTTTCAAATAACAAAACGTGTTCATTTTTTTTCTTTTTTCGTGTGGCTTTAAATATTTAGTATTCAATGAGTCGTGGAAAGGGCTGGCAAAAAAATAAAAAAAGAGTAATAAAATAAGAAAAAAGGATTTCTTAAAAAATATTTTTCATCTCTCAACAACGCGAAACTTTCTGACACATTTCCTGACTCATTTTTAAACATGAAAGCATGATACTTGCAGACATGATTATTGAACTGATTTGTAATCGAACAGTTTTATCATTTTCCGATAAATGAATTATAACTTGAGTTATGAGCGATTGCTTTCTCATGGCGGCAGGGTTTTTTCCCCTATCCTGCACTGTTGCGTCTGGAAATTCGGTTCAAAACGCCAACTTCGACAGCATTTTCTGAAAAATATTCTACCTTTACATTAAAAAAAACGGAAGAAACGGTTCGATTACATAGTTTCTTAATAAGAACACCTGTCAGTGTGATACGTTTGCGAAAAGCAATGATTTAAAAAATGTGTCAGAAAGTACCTAGTTCGGATTTGAGAAGGATCTTAATTTCAAGAAGCCATAAAATATTCTATTTTATTCAATTTTAATATTATTTAAGTTTTCTAAGTTTGATTTTTGTCTTTAGTAGAAATTTTCTTCTCAGTTTGAATGCAACAAAATACGAGTTTATGTTTGTCACACAGCCAACCGGACTTTCCAATCCAACCGGACAATCCAATCCAACTTTTCTAAACTTCTGATTAAACTGAGGATGGAAACAAATATTCAAATGAAAATAAATATTACAAAATAAGAGAAATTTTTTTTCATGAGAATTACTTTTAGTATGAATTATGAGTAACGCCAATAAAACGAAAAATCGCCAATTTGGAAACCTATTACCTAACTAAATCCCCTAACACACGTGACACATGTCTGCCTCACTTTTCCCGTCCCCGCTGAATGGGGAATATCGGTCTATCTTATCTCAAGTCTATGGTTTGGAAGTCATTTTTTTCCCGTCAAACAATCGAAATACTCATGAACATTGAACAGTACGGTTGGTTTACATGCCAAAGCCGTCGTATTTCGATTCAAAATGTCATGGTAGCCGAACCGACTTTCGTTATGCCGCTTACAGCGCCATCTATTGATACCTTTGGAACTTTTTCTTTCTTATGCCATACCGTTTCCCTCTTCTTCTAGGATCTTCAGTTCAAATTTGAAGTCATTCTGACCCATGGTCTTTTTTTACAGAATTTTGAAAGTGGGACTTTAATTATAATCACCCTGTATATTGAGATTACATTTTTTGGTACATCAGATAATTTTTCTTAGCTTTTAATTGATTTAAATTATTTCGTTAATTTTATATTTTTAAATATTAATTATATATTTTAATTATTTTAATTTAATATTTTAATTAAAAATTATTATTTTTTCTCTAAACTAAATTTTATTTACTTGTTTTTATATTTTTATAATTAAAAAATTACCATAAATATATATATTTATTTATTACTTTTTTATTAAGCAGTGGCTTAATTTAATATAATTAAATAATAAATTTTCAAATTAATATTTTGTTTTATTTTTTAGTTTATACTTCTATTTTTAATTCTAAGTTTGATTAATTAATTAATTAATTAATTAATTAATTAATTCTCCTCTTATCTTTTTTTAAACCACATTACAATTTTTTCTTTTATTATTCTTAATACAGTGAAGTCTCTATTTAGCTTCAATTTACCTAAATTTTCTAAATGACGAAGATTTCTGCAGAATTTTAAATCTAAGGTATTTTTTACTAATTAAAACTTCTATTTACGAAGCTATTTTATTTTTAGAGAACTTTTAGCTTAGGATCTTCATCATAAATTATTTTTCCCTGAAATTATAGGAAATATTTACTCTTTTTCTAGCTCGTTTTCTATCCCACAGTCAGTTAAAGTAACAACTACTACCAGCTCTTTCTAATAATGTCTCTTCACATATGATTGCAACTAGACATCGCTAGTAAATGTTTACTTTTAGGTAGATTTCGTAAGAAATACCACGTATTACATTCTCCCCTATGTTGTAATTTCTGAAAAAATTTTGCAGATCTACGCCGACCATGACTCCTAGAACCCCAAACCACCCCAGTTCAAAAATGTATCTATCTATATCACTTTTTTATGGACACGATAACTTCTGCACAAATCTTTTCCAAACTGATACATAAAATCCAGGGGCATAAAATGTCGGTCAGGTTCGTCATTGGGCAAAATCGAAACTAGGAGGGGGGGGGGGGCTGCTTTTTTGTGAAAACAGAAAAAAACCCATAACTTCTAAATTATGATACGTATCGAGTCCGTTTAAAGTTATTATTACTTCTAGGAAAAGCGCCGAAAAGTTATGTAAGACAGATTTTTGATATCATTAAAAATGGACTCAAGGGGGAGGGGGGGGATAGCGGTTTAAGAAGAAAAAAATTCCTAACTTTGTCAATTCACAAAATATCAAATCTGTTTAAATTTATTATAAATCCTCGTAATAATATCTACAACTTTTATATTGACAAGTTTTCTATAGGAACGACAATTATAGTAAAATAAATAAATAAATAAATAAATAAAAATAAAATGAAATAAAATAAAATAAAATAAAATAAAATAAAATAAAAAATAAAAACAAAAAAAAATTCATGCCGGCTCCGCCGACAGACACAGGTAGATTTCAAAGTGGGCGGTCTCAACTGCCGCATCATGGCACAAAGGTCATTTCTTCTGCAATTCCCAATAAACAGGGGCCACACAGTCTGCGTCTTCGAAATCTACCTGTGCCGGTAGCCCGAGCCGTCAGGGATTTTTTGACGTGAAAACTTCTTCAGGCGCGTTGGGCATTTTTTGAGATCTGAAAAAACCATTGAACTCGTGACACTGTTACTGTAACCGACACTGTTACCGACACCGTTACCGACACCTCTGTATATTTGAAGTGAAAACTTCTTTAGGCGCGTTGGGCATTTTTTGAGATGGGAAAAAACCATTGAACTCGCGACACTGTTATGTAACCAACACTGTTACCGACACCTCTGTATATTTGAAGTGAAAGCTTCTTTAGGCGCGTTGGGCATTTTTTGAGATGGGAAAAAACCATCGAACTCGCGACACTTTTACTGTAACCGACACTGTTACCGACACCTCTGTATATTTGAAGAAGTGAAAATTTCTTTAGGCGCGTTAGTCATTTTTTTAGATGGGAAAAAACCACTGAACTCACGATACTGTTACCGACACCTCTGTATATTTGAAGTGAAAACTTCTTTAGGGGCGTTGGGCATTTTTTGAGATGGGAAAAAACCATTGAACTCGCGACACTGTTACTGTAACCGACACCTATGTATATAAGTATGTACATTTATTGTGTATAGTTAGGTATGAGGTAGGGCGGGGCGGTGCGGGAGCGTCGCGCGCCGCATGCTTGCTTGTGCGCTATTGCACCGCGGTATAGTAAGAGCAGAAAAATATAAGCGGTATAGTAAGCGGTATAGTAAGCTGTACAGTAAGCGGTATAGTAATCGCAGAAAAATGTAAGCGGTATTGTAAGCGGTATAATAACACAGAAAAAATATAAGCGGTATAGTAAGTGCAGAAAAATGTAAGCTGTATAGTAACGCTGAAAATATAACCGGTATAGTAAGCGGTATAGTAAGCGGCATAGTAAGCGGCATAGTAAGCGCAGAAAAATGTAAGCGGTATAGTAAGCGGCATAGTAACGCAGAAAAATGTAACTGGTATAGTAAGCGGTATAGTAACGCAGAAAAATGTAAGCGGTATATTAAGCCCAGAAAAATGTAAGAGGTATAGTAAGTGCAGAAAAATGTAAGCGGTATAGTAACGCTGAAAATATAACCGGTATAGTAAGCGGCATAGTAAGCGGCATAGTAAGTGCAGAAAAATGTAAGCGGTATTGTAAGCGGTATAGTAAGCGGCATAGTAAGCGGCATAGTAAGTGCAGAAAAATGTAAGCGGTATTGTAAGCGGTATAGTAAGCGGCATAGTAACGCAGAAAAATATAAGCGGTATAGTAAGCGGCATAGTAACGCAGAAAAATGTAAGCGGTACAGTAAGCGGTATAGTAACGCAGAAAAATATAAGCGGTATAGTAAGCGGTATAGTAACGCAGAAAAATGTAAGCGGTATAGTAAGCCCAGAAAAATGTAAGCGGTATAGTAAGTGCAGAAAAATGTAAGCGGTATAATAACGCTGAAAATAAAACCGGTATCGTAAGCGGTATAGTAAGCGGCATAGTAAGCGGTATAGTAAGCGGTATAGTAACGCAGAAAAATATAAGCGGTATAGTAACGCAGAAAAATATAAGCGGTATAGTAACGCAGAAAAATATAAGCGGTATAGTAAGCCTAGAAAAATGTAAGCGGTATAGTAAGCGCAGAAAAATATAAGCGGTATAGTAAGTGCAGAAAAATGTAAGCTGTATAGTAACGCTGAAAATATAATCGGTATAGTAAGCGGTATAGTAAGCGGCATAGTAATCGCAGAAAAATGTAAGCGGTATAGTAAGCGGCATAGTAACGCAGAAAAATGTAACTGGTATAGTAAGCGGTATAGTAACGCAGAAAAATGTAAGCGGTATAGTAACGCAGAAAAATGTAAGCGGTATAGTAAGCCCAGAAAAATGTAAGAGGTATAGTAAGTGCAGAAAAATGTAACCGGTATAGTAACGCTGAAAATATAACCGGTATAGTAAGCGGCATAGTAAGTGCAGAAAAATGTAAGCGGTACAGTAAGCGATATAGTAACGCAGAAAAATGTAAGCGGTATAATAATCCCAGAAAAATGTAAGCGGTATAGTAAGTGCAGAAAAATGTAAGCGGTATAATAACGCTGAAAATAAAACCGGTATAGTAAGCGGTATAGTAAGCGGCATAGTAAGCGGTATAGTAACGCAGAAAAATATAAGCGGTATAGTAAGCGGTATAGTAACGCAGAAAAATGTAAGCGGTATAGTAAGCCCAGAAAAATGTAAGCGGTATAGTAAGTGCAGAAAAATGTAAGCGGTATAATAACGCTGAAAATAAAACCGGTATAGTAAGCGGTATAGTAAGCGGCATAGTAAGCGGTATAGTAAGCGGCATAGTAAGCGGTATAGTAAGCGGTATAGTAACGCAGAAAAATATAAGCGGTATAGTAACGCAGAAAAATATAAGCGGTATAGTAAGCGGTATAGTAACGCAGAAAAATATAAGCGGTATATTAAGCCCAGAAAAATGTAAGAGGTATAGTAAGTGCAGAAAAATGTAAGCGGTATAGTAACGCTGAAAATATAACCGGTATAGTAAGCGGTATAGTAAGCGGCATAGTAAGCGGCATAGTAAGCGCAGAAAAATGTAAGCGGTATAGTAAGCGGCATAGTAACGCAGAAAAATGTAACTGGTATAGTAAGCGGTATAGTAACGCAGAAAAATGTAAGCGGCATATTAAGCCCAGAAAAATGTAAGAGGTATAGTAAGTGCAGAAAAATGTAAGCGGTATAGTAACGCTGAAAATATAACCGGTATAGTAAGCGGCATAGTAAGCGCAGAAAAATGTAAGCGGTATAGTAAGCGGCATAGTAACGCAGAAAAATGTAACTGGTATAGTAAGCGGTATAGTAACGCAGAAAAATGTAAGCGGTATATTAAGCCCAGAAAAATGTAAGCGGTATAGTAAGCGCAGAAAAATATAAGCGGTATAGTAAGTGCAGAAAAATGTATGCTGTATAGTAACGCTGAAAATATAATAGGTATAGTAAGCGGTATAGTAAGCGGCATAGTAATCGCAGAAAAATGTAAGCGGTATAGTAAGCGGCATAGTAACGCAGAAAAATGTAACTGGTATAGTAAGCGGTATAGTAACGCAGAAAAATGTAAGCGGTATAGTAACGCAGAAAAATGTAAGCGGTATAGTAAGCCCAGAAAAATGTAAGAGGTATAGTAAGTGCAGAAAAATGTAACCGGTATAGTAACGCTGAAAATATAACCGGTATAGTAAGCGGCATAGTAAGTGCAGAAAAATGTAAGCGGTATAGTAAGCGGTATAATAAGCGGCATAGTAACGCAGAAAAATATAAGCGGTATAGTAAGCGGCATAGTAACGCAGAAAAATGTAAGCGGTATAGTAAGCGGTATAGTAACGCAGAAAAATATAAGCAGTATAGTAAGCGGTATAGTAACGTAGAAAAATGTAAGCGGTATAGTAAGCCCAGAAAAATGTAAGCGGTATAGTAAGTACAGAAAAATGTAAGCGGTATAATAACGCTGAAAATAAAACCGGTATAGTAAGCGGTATAGTAAGTGGCATAGTAAGCGCAGAAAAATGTAAGCGGTATAGTAAGCGCAGAAAAATGTAAGCGGTATAGTAAGCGCAGAAAAATGTAAGCGGTATAGTAAGCGGTATAGTAACGCAGAAAAATATAAGCGGTATAGTAAGCCTAGAAAAATGTAAGCGGTATAGTAAGCCTAGAAAAATGTAAGCGGTATAGTAAGCGCAGAAAAATATAAGCGGTATAGTAAGCGAAGAAAAATGTAAGCGGTATAGTAAGCTGTATAGTAAGCGGTAACGTAAGCGGTATAGTAACGCAGAAAATGTAAGCGGTATAGTAAGTGGTATAATAAACGCAGAAAAATGTAAGCGGTATAGTAACACAGAAAAATGTAAGCAGTACAGTAAGCGGTATAGTAAGCGGTATAGTAACGCAGAAAAATGTAAGCAGTACAGTAAGCGATATAGTAAGCGGTATACTAACGCCGAAAAATGTAAGCGGTATAGAGCGACTGAAGTCTGGTTCCCGAAATTTTTTTTACGTAAAATAATATGCATTATTTTTCATGTACAATAGCGCATTAAATGAAAATTGTAATATAATTTTTGTAGTAGTAGTTTATAATAATGAATAAAAAAACACTTCATTTAAAAGTATTTCCTGCACAATAAAACATTTCCTGACGATTCAAAAAATACACACGTAATTGTTCAAGTTTTCACTTCTGTCGGCACTCCCGGAGTGCCATTGGTTTTTTTTCAGTAGGTGTCGTATAGGGTCTACGGCAGTGGTTCCCAATCTATGCCAGAAGCCCACAGGGGGCAAATTTATTTTTTAATGTCAATTCCATCTTTATTGTAAATTCATTCCCTTTTAGCTCTTTTGTAAAAGTAGTGTTGCGGGTATGCTAAAAATAAAAATTACTCATTCAAATTTGAAAAATAAAATGAAAAAATAAGTTTCCATTCAAACGTTTAAAATACCAACACCATGAGAATTATTCTAGGAGGAATATTTTCTTTTTTTCTTATCAATAGTTATTCCAATTAGAAATTTTTGCCTAATTTGATGGCAGGAATTCTGTGTTTAAGTAGGGTTACATTTTTTTAAATACTAGTATTTCTGTAGAAAGGTTTTCGTTCTTCGTTTTAAAACATTTGCAGCAAAAATTATCTTCTGTGTAAGTATACAAAAAAATATGTAAGAAAAATCTAAAAAGAAGATTTTTCTTTGAAGTGGTATTCAAAAGTGGTATTCAAAAATCGAACCTAGTGGGAGGCCAGTTAAAACGGACTGTATTAACCCTTTATGCTCCGACGGTACTTTAAGGTGTAAAATCCTATTATTACTAGAGATCGACCGAAATTTCGGTTTCGGTTTCGGCGCAAAATCGGAGTTTCGCCGAATATTCGTTTTTGGCGAAACTGCTGCCAAAATTTCGGCCTGACCGAAACTATCTTTATTTCAAAATCTTGTTCCTTCTTTCGGAAATTTTGAACTTTACTCATTGATATGAGTTGTATCGGCTCAAATGAGACACTATTTATTGCTGTGAACTCCACTGTTTATCATTATCGGTCATGACTGATCCATGATGCGGTCAATTATAAAGCAAGCAATGCATATATGACTAAACTTAAAAGACGCTTATCACGTGATCTTTAAAAGCTGCAAACTTAACAGTAATAGAAAATTTTTACTTTGAAACTCCTGATTGTTTCGAATGCTTTATGAGAAAGGTAAACATATGAAATTTTACGAAATTTATTACAAAACATATATCAAGGTATGTAATACTTAAAATATTTTTTTATTAGATGAATTTCGTATAATTGGAAACTATTTCTGTCTTATTGATAAATTAATTACGTTTTATTTTATATGAAAATAAATTGTTTTGGATAGAGGCACAGAGAGTCAACTTGGCACCGGAGATAAAATTTTCAAACAGGTGTGACATTTCAATACATTCTGAGAGAGGCAGGGAGTGGCAAAGTTTTTTACTGGGGGGGGGAGGGGGGAGGCGGTGAGTGAGCAAAGATGCTACATTTTTATCCTTATATATATATATTTAAAATTAGATAAATTACAAAATGTTAAACATGTCTCACTTTGAGAATATTGAAATGGAAAATAAAGTTTATAATTAATAATTTCTAGGCTTAAAATGTTGTCTTAATGCTAATTTTATTTTTTTAGTCAAATTGAACAAATTATTTTAGCTTTTGTGCCCCTTACTTAAACTTTTACTTAAACAATTACTTTTACTTAACCAATACTTAACACTTTACTTATACAATTTAAATGCAAAATATTAACAAACTGAAAATATGAATATATTTAAAAATTTAATATTTATTATTGAACTTGTTTTACATTATTTAACTGCAATGTTAATTAATTATTGATAAATGCCTATAATTATTGGTTATTATAAAATAATAAAATATAAAAGTTGTAATATTCATGTTTCATTTTTGTTTGAAAATTATATATACAAACACATATACACACTTATGCACACACATATATATGTACGTTTGTTTGTTAGAAATGTGGTTCAATACACGTATAATTCATAAATTAATTAGTAACTTAATTAGTTATTATTAAGTAATTATTAATTATTTGTTATTAATTAATTAATTAATTAATAATTATATGCATTTATGTATGTATTAATCCGTTTTTAAATTTTTTGACACTTTCGGTTTCGGCTGAAAGTGGGAAGATCACCAAAATTCGGTTTAGGTTTCGGTTTCGGTCGATCTCTAATTATTCCAAAAAATATTTGATTTATCCATTATTTACGGATCAATGGATTTAAGGATCAATGCTAAATACCTTATTCCATCATCGACAGATAGCATTAGCATTTCTATGAATCAAAAAATGTTTTCGAAGGATAGTTTCTTTCCTATGTATCTCAATTCTAGCTTTTATTTTGTAGTGTGATGTGTGACATTAAGTTTCTGCTGTGAAACATTTCAAGATTTGTAGATAACTCCATTGTAATTTTATCTTACTTTTTAAAGTCTGTAAAATAATATTGTTTGTTTAATTTTTATTTATAAATCCTTTTACAGTGTTCGTACCAAGGAGGATACAATAAAAAGAGCAATAATAAATGACGTCACTTGAAGCCGTTCCTACTCCTCTTCCTACGTCCGTCATATTTGGTGGCGTCTTGCACTGGAGACTGCTGATTCAATTGCTATGAGTTAAAATCAAATATGGCGGACACAGAAGAGAGGGAAATAACTCGTTTTTCGGCTTCACAACATTCCACAGGGTAAAATTGATATGTCTTTGTCTACCCTTCTTCTTTCATAGCTCCATGGTTTGCACGCTTCAGTGGATTCAGGAAATTTAAGGAGTTTGGATATCAGAATTTTAATAAACGTCACCGTAACCAAAAAACAGACTTTGTTTTCATTAAATAACACAAATATCACTTTACGAAAATTTGGGAATTCCTCCCCTGAGGCGTTCGAACCTCGTTTTTCTTTATTATACTCTTTCGTTTAATTTAACTTGGTTCGTGTATGTAAAGATGGAATTTTGTAATCGATTTTTCGCACACTTCCTGATGTACTTTAAGTACAAAAATTACGTACCTGGGATGTACTTGGTAACTTCTTATGACAATACAACATTTTAATATTTTTAAACATAATTATAAATTTATACATTAATTTTAAGGCATTTTACCGTTATCTGGTCGCAGATGATAAGTCGTCAAATAATTGTTATTGTTACAGCTATTTACGAGGTACAAAAACAACGGCGCTAATTATGCGCCAAACCACGCTCGGCAAAATACAGTGTGATTATAATTAAAGTCCGACTTTCCAAATGCTGTAAAAAAGGAACCACTGGTCAGAAGGACTTCAAATTTGAACGGAAATTACTGGAAGAAGGGGAAACGGTATGGCATAAGGAAAAAAGTTCCAAAGCGTATCAATAGATGGCGCTGTAAGCGACATACTATGCAAATTAAAAGACACTCATGCGAAATTAAAAACCTAATTATTATGTGCTTTGTATGCAGTTTTTGGCCCAAAGACAATTACAAACCAATTTTCCCATCCAATGTGGTACGAATTTCCAATGGTGAATGGGATTTCCACTAACAGTACCACAACTGTTGACTGATTTGGAAGTCATTTTTTCCGTCCAACAACCGAAACACTCACGCACATTGAACAGTATGGTTGGTTTACTCTATAACTCATGCCAAAGCCGTCGTATTTAGCTTTAAAATGTCACTTGTAGCCGAATCCACTTTCGTTATAACGCTTGCAGTGCCATCTGTTGATACACTTTGGAACTTTTTCTTTCTTATGCCGTACCGTTCTCCCTTCTTCCAGTATATTCAGTTCAAATTTAAAGTCATTCTGATCAGTAGTTTCTTTTTTACAGCACTTTGAAAGTGGGACTTTAATTATAAATATATGAATCTGCTTCTCTACCATATATTTGAACAAAAATCTATCATTCTTTGCACAGATGAAGATACGCTAAATACTGTCAAAACTAGTTTGCGATAGAATAAAAATTTCGGGTCCTCAAAACGTTGTTTTAATAACTGATTACTCTGGAAGTAAAAATGTGATCCCAAGAAGAGGGATATCCCTCAATAGATTTAAAACAAGTCTACGGTTTATACTTCAATCATGGTATGCGGAAGAGCTGCAGGGAACTAACACCAATTAACCTTAAGTACAAATCCTAAAAATTGTGGTCCATTTGAAGCGAGAACCGTAGGTAGGAAGATACAATCGTACAAAATCAGATTGATTCAACCACCGAGATTTTGAGGACTGGTATATATCACTCATGCTTCCTATTCCGAAAAGGAAAGATGGTCCAAAGGCAATCAGTGGGGACCGAATGAAATTTTGTATCAAAGAAACGAAGTTTTATTCATCATCGACCCACCAACGGGTTTTTCTAAGCGTTTTATTGGATAACTTTTCTGAAACAACTTTTAGTCTTGTATTTCAGGGTGAAAACACCCCTGTCACAAAGTAACCCCACCGGCTGTGGTAACTTTGTAACATCTTTACAATTAAATTTCTCAGTTGATATTAAAGATTAAAAACAATATGTCGTTATATAGGAAAAGGATATGTCAATGTTTAGCAGTAGTCAGGTTTGGTTACTTATAAAGCAGACCAGGTGGTGTGAGAAAAACCTCGAAATGTGTCACAAAGTAACAATATACGAGGACATTTCGAAAAGTAAAGATACACCGTACGTCGGAGGAAAAGAAAAGTTTTGGCAAGCAAGTTGGCACCACAGGTGTTAACCGTGAACCGTTAGCTTTCTCCTCGCGGTCGTTCGGCATTTCAACGTTGATTCTGGTTGGAGTAGATCGTGTTTAAAATGGTTCCGCCGATTCAGAATCCCGCCAAATGCGAAGTGCGCTCCGTCATACATTTTCTTCATGCAAGAGGTCAGCGACCAGCGGATATTCACAAAGAAATTGTTTCTGTTTATGGGAACATTATGAATCGTCAAAATGTAACGAAATGGTGTCGTCATTTCTCTGAAGGTAGGACCGATGTTCATGACGAACAAAGAACAGGTCGGCCATCTGTGATCTCTGATGCCCTTCTTCAGCGAACGGAGGAAGCAATTCGTGCGAATAGACGTCTCAAATTGAAAGAATTGCATCAGATCATACCGGACAGTGGCGTAGCCAGTGAGGGGGTCCAAATGCTGTGAACACCAGTAATAATGTAAAGTTTTCTTTGCATTGACTATCGCAGAAAGTTCTCCAGTTAGATAAGTCAAAGAAAACTTTACAAAATTAGTGGTATCCAGAGCATTTGGACCCCCACCCTGGCTACGCCACTGATACCGGAAGTGTCAATGACAATTCCACGACGATGATGAGATCAAAGATGAAGTTGAAATGTGGTTCCGACAACAGGCGGAAACCTTCTATGACTATGAGATACAAAAGCTTGTGCCCCGACTTAACAAATGTTTGGATAACGGGGGTGATTATGTCGAAAAATAATAAATAATCCAGTTAATAAGATGTAACTTACGTTTTCTAAATAAATGTTTTTTTTAAGGAATGCGAGCCATTGTATCTTTACTTTTCGAAATGCCCTCGTATAATAACCTCCTTCGAATTACCCATGATTCCTAAAAGCCTTCTTATCTTTAGAAACCCCAGAAACCAATTTTTTTCGCCAATTAAAAAACTATTTATAAAAACAAAGTTTCTATTTCAACCATGATTTTCGGAAACGTTTCCGAGTATTTAACTTATTGTATTAACCAGTTTTCTCAATGCGGTATATATACAGCGTGTCCACGTATAACCTGACCGACCTTTATTTTCGCAACCGTTGGTCCTAGAGGCATACTTCCAATCACAAAAATGGTTTAAATAAGGTAAATAATTACTTTCAAAGCGATTTGGGTCAAGAAAAGCAGTTATTAAAAAATTACGAAATTTAAATTTTTATACGGTCCCCCTAAATATCACTATTAGTGATATTTAGTAAAAATTTACTATGGCATTAACAAGTAAGACAAAAAAAGTCCCATTCATCTAACTTTAAAATTGACTGAGTTATGAAACTTTGAAATGCATGACTTATACCACTTTTTTGCATCTGAAAACAGATGATTTTGGCCTTGCTTTCAGGGGTCGTATATAGAGTACTTAAAGTTATTTCAAGGTATCTGCGCTTTGAAAGAAATCATACAATTATTACGATTGAGTTAACTTTTATTAATTAAGTTTCAGATTAGTTAAAATACTTTTATTTTAACATATGTTTTAATTTGAAAGGATTTGAGGCTATGATTTCTTTTAACAAAAAATATGTTATTTTCATAAGGTTTTATTTAACTTGCAATGATCGTCTTTCCAGTTTAAAATTTGTACTCGATCTTTAAGTTACTCTCAAGTGTCATATTACATACAGACTTAAATCCAATGACAATGTAATATTATTATAATTTTCGACGTTTACCATCTTATACATACTTATATTAGAGGATAACACAAAAGAAATCGGATAGATGACCCTCAACAAGTTTGAGAAAGAATTTTAGATTAAATAACATAAACCTGCGATGGTTGTGTTTTTTAACTTTTATAATTACGTTTTATATATTTTTTAACGCTGAATAAAAAAATCACCTTCACTTTTAACCATCATGTTAGGATTTTTCGAAAATCGTAAATTTCAAGGTAAATATCAATTAAGAAAAACAAATTACAATTAGTTCATAATACTTACCAATGTGATCATCATCAATATTCTGAGGAAGACAATGAACAATAAAGTAATCTGAAATTGTAAAAAAAGAAAAAAATGTTTTTTAATTCAAAACAAACGGGAAACCAATTTAGAAATAGGCATCATACATGCTTTTGACATATGTTTTATTCTAGCAAGATTCCCCTACACCCCTCCCAGGTCTGTCTAAAAATTAAAAAAAAAACACATTCTAAAATTGAATTTTTAGAAAAATATTATCCAATCAAATATATCCAAAGAAATGCTGCATTCTTCAACTTACCACACCCTTTAGATTTCAAATGTACATCTAGTTAATGATGATAACTCTCACTTTTAAACACATTAAGGAGTAAAATATTAAAAATATAGTTATGGAGAAGTAAAACGTTTGTTTGCGTATGAAAATTACCAATTTTTTGTGAAGTAGAACTCAATTAGAAAATATTTTTGGATCAAAATTAAGATAATCTGTTTTTTGATGAAGTTAAGTAACAAGATAGCAGTTTGTAATATAAAATATATTGAAGATGGTAATCTGTCAAGTCATTTTCGAATATTTTTATGTTTTATTTGTACCACTTTTTTCAAACAGTCTCCGTAGTACATTTCTACTGAAATATTCTATATAAATATACAATGAAGTTTGATCTTGATCTGAAAATTCATTTTCATCTCTATTATTTGATAACAGGTAGAATAGTTGTGTTTATTAGTAATGTTGCAAACTACACTGTTAAAAAAAAAATCCCGAGGCTACTGAAATTTTTTTAGTAAATTTGTATTAAACAGAATTTTTTAGTAACTGGTATTATAAACCGGAATCGTTGCCAGCTGTTTTCTAGTAATTCATGCAGATTTTCTTGTAACTGAGTAAGAATACAAAAAAATTTTTTAGTAATTGCAAGGATCAATGAAAAAAAATTAAAAGTTTTTTAGTAGATCGACCCATTTTTAGGTGCGTTCGTAATTATATAAATACGTAGCACCTATTGTCGTCGCTTGGTCCGTCCGTCTGTCTGTCCGTACGTCCGCATATAACAACGCAAAAACTACCCAACCGAATGGTTTGAAATTTAAGATATATTATCTTTGCAGAATATTGTCAAGACATTTCAAATTTTATAAAAATCGAATCAAAACTTTAGGATATATTAATAAAAACATTTATTAAGAAATCTGAATTTTTTTCTTTAAATCGGTGCTTTCTCGTTATAGGAGCTTCCGAGGTTGAATCGTCAAGCGACCGAGATACTTATTTTATAACAAAAATTAATCTGCAGACGATATAATTTATTTCGCAGAATAAAAAATCATCCAGATCTGAATATTTATATAACTAGCTATAGTACGAACGCACCTCGTTTGTCACGTTTGACGTACAGTTTCCAACATGTTTTTACAGTGTTCGTAAATGCTGAAAAGAAAATTACATTCAAAATTCACCCCTCCTAATAAAACACTAACGAGGTAAAACTATAACTTCATACATGTAAACATGTTGTTGTAGGAGTATAAAAAACTCTTCTGTAATGGTAATCGAAATAAAATGCATAAAAATCCTTCCTAACATCAATTTTCTGGTGCAAACTGTATTTCTTTTAATCCAAGTGAAAATACAATTTTATTTAAGACACGTTTAAACATTCTTTGACGAAACAATACATTATACACCCTATAAGCACACAAAGATAAGCATTACTACCATTCCATATAAAGGTGAGTGAATAAGCTCAATTTTCCGGACACTTTGAAAAATACTGTGTGTTCAAATTAAAAGTAATATAAAAATAAACTAGTCGGATGTGCCAATCCTAAAATTTTCTTCTATCTCACACAGGTTTCGTATACACTAAAAAGAATGAGCAACCAATTTATATCAAGGTCTAACTGAATCTAAAGTTATATTAAGAGCCTGCACTAGTCACGCGAAAAAATACTCCAGCTAATGTTAAGTCTATGAGAAGGTTATCGCGCGATTTCCCGCTCCCATTTTAATATTTTTAAAAGAATTTTTATGCATAGGATAGCCGAGGTCGATCTCTAACGTTGTTAGTTTTTACTTTTTCGATTTTGGTTCCAGTTTTCATATATAAGGGTACTTTCACTTTCAGAACCGGTTCCAACCGGTTCCAAAATTGAAAATGTCCGCTTATAAAAAAAACCGTAACCAAAATCGAAAAAGTAAAAACTAACAACGTTAGAGATCGACCTCGGCTATCCTATGCAAAAAAATTCATTTAAAAATATTAAAATGCGAGCGAGAAATCGCGCCAGAACCTTCCCATAGACTTAACATTAGCTGGAGCGTTTCTTCGCGTGACTAGCGTAGGCTCTTAAATTCCGTGCATTAGTTCTTGAGATAGGACTGTCGTAAAAATCGTGTAAATCCTGCATAATGCAGCATAGCAGCGCCACCTGCTGGGAGATTTAGACCAAAATCTAATCAACAACAACTTATGACAACGTCTAACTGAATCTGAAGTTTGATTAAAATCTGTGCATTAGTTCTTGAGATATACTTATCGTAATAATAATGAAAAAAGTGATACAGCAGCGCCACCTGATGGGGTATCTACACCAAAACATAATCAGCGTCTATTTATGTTAAGGTCTAACTGAATCTGAAGTTTGATGAAAATAGGTGCATTAGTTCTTGAGATAGAGCTATTACAGAAATCGGAAAAAATGCAGTATAGCAACGCCACCTGTCGGGCGATTTTCGCCGAAAACTAATCAGCATTAATTTATATTAGGGACTAACTGAATATAGTGTTTTATTAAATTTAATGCATTAGTTCTTGAGATAGAGCGCCCACAACATTATTGTCTCATACAGACAGACAGGGTCTCAGAGTCACATACTCACAGTCTGACATTTTCTAAAAACAGTCAAATCGCACACAAAATTTGGGAAATTCGCAAGTTTTTTTCGAAAGAACTTTGTTATTCTTCTTCAGTAGCAAAGAACACGTTTTAACACTTTGAAGGCGACTGAAAGGAAATAGAAAGGAAAGGGACAAGTGAAAGAAAACAGCCAATAGGAAAGCAAAAGCATCAGGCAATCACTCAAGAGCATTACCCAATAAGAAGAATACAGAACAGAACGAGAGTTATGAATCATATTGAATAAAAAACAATATCAAAACATTAAGGAAAATTACAAGAAAATGTAAAATATGCATATAAGTTTAAAAATAAATAAATAAAATGAAAATATTACAGAATTCTAAAACAATTTAGAGATAATAATAATAAATGTACAAATACAGAATAAACATATATATATAATAAAAATTAAAAATTATTAATATGTTTCAATATACAAATATATAAATTAATACCAAAATATTAATAATAAATAGATAAATAAATAAATAAATAAATAAATAAATAAAAATCTAAATGATTGGACTGAACAGGTTTTTCAAAGCTGCAGAGAGCATCATTGAATCAGTTTCATTAACAGTAACCTCACGATCAAGGTAAATAGCTAAATTTTTGAGAAAGTCCAATTCTGAGGTGAAATTGACATTAAAGATAATTTTAATATTTTGAAAATTAAAACTATTGCCGAAATCCCAAGAATGCTTTCTAATAGAAGATTTAGAAATTTCTTGGTTAGAGACATAACGAGAGTGTTCTTTTAAAACCGGTTTCGAGATTTCTTTTAGTTTGAGATATATAAGATAAATGGCAACTATGACAAGGAACTTTATAGATTCCCCATTTGCGAAGATGGAGAAGAGGAAACTTCGTGGAAAGGAATGTTGGCTAATTGATAGGTTTAAAGATAACATTAAAGTTGAAACGTTGTAAAACATTACCTAATTTATACATCAAAGGGGGATAAAAAAGGCAGAACAATCAAATTATGAAGTGCCGTTTTGACAGATTCGGAAAGAGTAGATTTGCTAGATGTCTATTGTATTTATGCAAAGCTTTATCGAATACAGAAGGATCTTTTGACAGGAACGGATTTCAAGTAATTAAGTTCATCATTAAGAGAAGTGGAATCTGGACAAATTTTGAGGGCACGGTTTCTATTAGTGTAAAAGACACTGACTTTCTGGTTAACTGGATGACTTGACAGAGCATGAGGAGGCGGGTTAGAAACAGAAAAAAGTTTTCTATACACACGGGTTTTAAAAAACAAACTACATCTGGTAACTACAACATCAAGGAAGGAAAGTTTGTTACAATTTTATAACTCAAATGTATATAGTTTACATTTAAAACCGAAGACGTCATTTTAAAGAGCAAAATACAATCTTTTATTTAATAATCTGTTTTTCCGTATTTTGGTAAGTTTGGCGGTTGAGAGCTTCGGAAAACGAAGAAACAATTTGACGTTTCGTAATTAATTTTTATGAAAGGGTTATTGTTAACATTTTTTCGAACTAATTGCTGTGTTTTAAACGTAAAAGTACGAGATTTAAGAACAAGACTTCAGTTTTCTGTATTTCTAACCAATTCTTGACGCTCGTTTAGACAAACAGTTAAAAACAGCCTGTCTTGCACTTTCCCATTTTCTCTTCTTGCCGACTTCCAAAAACTCAGAACTCAGAACGCGCTTATGTGATCGCCGATAAAAAGGAGAGAAAAATAAACGCTTTTCGATGATTTTTTAATTAATATCTCAGCTGATTATCAAAAATGAAAAATATGAACCTCAGGTTCATTAAGACCTGTCGTGGATTATACTCGTGCAAATTTTTAGACCTCTACGCGCGGTAGATTTTCCTAGCCATCAAACACACACAGAGAGATATACAAACTATTGTAATTATGTAAATTAATGAAATACAAAGGATGTGATTTATCACTTTACTAAACAGCGTACAACCAATAGAGGTGAAAGAATGTCCAGACCGGTGTTCGATCCCGGATCCCCTGGTATAGCGCACCAAGTGCTATTACCATTAAGCCATCCGGACGATATCCGCTCTAGCATTCCCCCACTCTTATATGGCTAGGCTATCACCTCGCAACACAAGATGGAACATCAACCATGAGCACAACTTCCAGTGGCATACATGAGACAAATTAAACCCAGTATCGGTGAATATTTATATACTAGTTAATTTTTCAGCTGAGCTGAAATTACGCTGTAAATTAATGAAATACAAAGGATGTGAATTATCACTTTACTAAACAGCGTACAACCAATAGAGGTGAAAGAATGTCCAGACCGGTGTTCGATCCCGGATCCCCTGGTATAGAGCACCAAGTGCTTTTACAATTAAGCTTGTGCTGCGAGGTTGTAGCCTAGCCATATAAGAGTGAGGAAATGCTAGACCGGATATCGTGCGGATGGCTTAATGGTAAAAGAACTTGGTGCGATATACCAGGGGATACGGGATCGAACAGCGGTCTGGACATTCTTTCACCTCTATTTTTTGTACGCTGTTTAATAAAGTGATAATTCACATCCTTTGTATTTCATTAATTTACAGCGTAATTTCAGCTCTGCTGAAAAATTAATTAGTATATAAATATAACTATATAGTGTTCCAGAAATTGGTAAGGTTCAAAAGTTTTCTCTCTACTCTAAAAAATGTAACTGTCGCTGCCGTAATTGAATTTATTCTGACCGGAGCTCTTTCTCGGCTTATAATAAAATAACTATTGCATATAAAAATATGAAAACTGGTAGTTTTATAAAGAAATGTATGATGAACACACTCAAGCATACAGTTTATAAATCGAAGAATTGTTTTAAGCACTATTAACTGTTAAGGTTGGTTAAATTAGATACGTTATGTTAAAATATTAGAAATTTTGGGAGATTATGGTGTGCTCTGTGTGTGGTACTCTGTCATTTTCAAATATTTTAAGGTTAATAATTATTTATTCAAAATTTCATTATCTAAAAAGAGATTTATTTCATGTTTCGAAAAGTCATTTTTTAACCTACAGTTGCCAGATTTAAAAGAAGCGAAAATTTAACATTTCTGAACATCTTTCAACTGATAAATATATTTATACGTGAATATTAGAGAAAGAAAATTCTAAAATTTAAAATTATTAAATTATTACGCACGAAAAGCATTAAATGGGAATAATTACGTCCTATTTAAAACGTCATAGTTACAAATTAAAATTCATAAAGATTCAACTAAATGTAAATATATTGCTTGAAGGTGCGTAAAAACATACATAAAACATTTAAAAGCACAATAAAGTCCTTTTAAAAATTCAAAACGTTTTCAACCGAACTACTCGGTCATCATCAGTGAAAAACTAATTGTTGAGTTGAGTTGTTGTCTCTTCGCATTTTCTAGCTTGCCCGGAGAAGACCATTTTACTTCAAGGATTTGGAATATAAGGTGGGATGGGAAAGGTCATTCAACATTTCAAGAATAAGTACAGGTTAATCAATCATGTATTAATTCATTCCAGACTACGTGGATATCATATGATTATACATCTTTACAGACTATTTCTTTTTTAGATATTATTTCCAGAGACTCTCTTATGATAGCTTTCTGGTGATTATTTGTGCGGAATATAATTTTGGATCCATTGTTAAAAGGGCCATCCATTAAAAGGACTTTAATGTGCTTTTAAATGTTTTATGTATGTTTTAACGCACCTTCAAGCAATATATTTACATTTAGCTGTATCTTTATGAATTTTAATTTTTAAACACGGTGAATTTGCACTGAAATTTTAACTTTTTTTTGTCATACTTACAATTTTGTTTAGTGTCTATTTTTTTTTTTCAATTCAAGACGTCATTATAAAAATCTGGGAGGCAGTGACATTTTGTATTTAACAATTTTTTACAAGCTGTGTGAATAAAATATGTGATAGATCTTACTTAATAAATCGCGAAATCAGTCGTCAGCTGTCGTGACTGCGGTAAAATCGGCCTTGGGGACCGAAAATTCCCCCCTCCCCAGTCAAAGGGAAATGAATGGTATCCCGATTACAGAAAATCGTCATTGATAGTGATAATAACACTCAATCTTCCATAATCGGGTAATCCTCTTTAAAACAGACTAAATTAGAATGTTTTTAAAGCCAAAGTTGGGATGGCGAGCTCCTAGTACTTATAAAAAGTTCTGTGCAAGACGAACAGTAATAAACACATTCTATAAATATTTTTAACACAATCAAATGATTGCTAAATAATTCATACGAGTTGTAATTTTCCTATCTGAGCAATAACAATACAATAAACATTGCTTTGGTAAAATAAATTTTGTATTCGTCATTCATTAGTTACTTCTTGTCTATTAATTGGTCAAAGTTGAAAGTGTTTAAGATATGAATATGAATTGCTACATTATTGAATCATGATACGAAATATTTCAAAAACTCATAACAATTAAATTAATATAAGTAAGAATTGGCATACATAAAATAAATTGTCCCATTTTAGTATTTTGGGCATCTCATTCAGGTTTTAATTACTATAAATATTACAAAATGACCTAAATGTGTGAATGAATTTTTTCCCCTTATATGAACAAAATAGTTTAGAACGGAATCATAATCACTGCTATTCTGTCGCTGAAAAAGAAATATTATTCAAGTAAGTCCAAAAGTTCATTAAAACTTACCACTGCAATAGAAAAAAACGGTCATTATAAAGAGAATGTAAACGAACGACTTCATATCTCTTCTGTATTCTCTAAAGAAGCTAACTCCTCCAAGACTTGTTAAAAATTTTAAATTATGCTTACAACGTAAACGACGCGACGTATTATATATGATAAGAGCAAAAACACCTGCAGTTAATCCTTTAGAATGTTCAAATAGAAAAAAAATACACGTCATAGATATGATAACCCAAATCGTGATGTTAAATTGAATTTCGACTGTGTACTCAGTCACAAGAAAATTATCTTTAAAAAAAAATCACAGTTTTTCTTGAAAATCTATACGTGAACGATAAAATATTCCTCTCAACTTTATGACATTTCAAGTTATATTATAGCCACAGATTTAGTGTTATGAAATTCCACTTTTGCATACATAATCTGCTACTATTAGAAAAGAGAATTTTGGTAATGGATAGAAAATCACTGCATTATATTAGCAAATCTAAGCATATTTAATTTCTACCAATTTTTATCACACTCGCAACAAATAAGTTGTATTTATTTTTCTCTTTGAAGTATGACTGAACTATTTAATAAAATGCTTTTGATCTAAAAATAGTCTCGTAAATATATACGGTATTCACTTTAACCATTTTTTTTAAATCTTTAAAATGTTGTTATTTTGTGTTGTTGTGTGACAAACATGATGATACCAAAGCCCATTCTAAAACTCATGAAATATTTTAGATAAATCTTCGTGCTTTTTTCTGTGTATTGCTTTGTATCTTAGTTTCAGTATTATGTCCTAGTTGTTGACATTAAGATGCTAAAGGTAATGCAACAGGGTGTCCACTAAATCATGTTACTGTTACAGAACGTTGTAATTCATGAAATTATTGTAGCTGAATAATCGCGGTTTTTTTTCCTAACTGCCCAACAGCATATAAAGTTTGTGCAGCAGCACTTACAACACTTCGTGTGTGGATTTTGTTGCCGGTGTGATATCTAAGCATTATTAATTAATTAAATTCATACTCGTATATTCTATACGATTAGATTTATTATCGCAGTGTTTACAAATGTAAAACCTTTAGACACTGAAAAAAATTAGAAAGAAACCCGCGAACATTATCTCAAATATTTCATGAGTTATAATACTTTGCAATGGTAACGGAATATTGTAGACATCCTTATTATGAATCTGAATTACTGCGGGATTAACACTAATTAAAAGCCACACGTCGAACAGTAAGTATTCGGTATATATAACTATGCTACATCAAAAGAAAGTATTTCGTACAAGTATTTTCAGAGAATGGAAGATAATCTTGTTGCTGGAGAAAAAGTCTTGTAAACTGATTTTGTATAGAATTATTTATTTGTTTTTTCGTGATAAAATCCAAAAAGCCCGCGGCTTGCATTTACATGTTTGCCGTAATAAACTTGATTCCCTGCAAGAAACTTGCAATCATATATAGTTTCAGATAATTTGAAATGTAGGAAACATGCTGTATGGTTATACATGAATATCGTCATTTAACGCCTGAATGAGAAAGGCAGATATAAAAGAAATTCATTCATAAGTTGGCTGTACTGCACAATATATCATGCACATTATCTTCTATATATATAAAACACAAACGGAAATTTCGTTCCGTTCCTTTATAACTCGAGTTCTGCCGAATGGATTTTGATGGAACTTGCACTGTTCGAGAGATAATTTTTCAGGGAAGGTTTTAGTATGTAACACAAGGTTCTACGTATATTAGTTATCGAATTATGATAGAAAGTTCTGTTATTTTGGCCGAAAAAGGTTACCATTGCTAATTTTTTGGCGATCATTACTGTTGCAGAAAGAAATGAAAAGGCTATACATTAGGGCGTATCGAAAAAGTCCAAATTTATTAGATCTTTTTGCGGTAGCGCGGAAAAGTTGTGAACTCCCTTTATTAAAAAGTGTGCGGAATCTTAAAACTGTGGGTTGATATCTTCTGTCGCCTCAGTGGGGCGAAATTTCCAAAAATTTAACTAAAAATGATTAAAATACAAAAATTAATAAATAATCACATATTTCGCTCATCGGTTTTGGGTAATGCTTACAAGTTACTATTTTGTAAGAACAACCATACAGAATTGTAGAATTATAGATTAATATCTTCTGTCGCCTCATCGACATCTAATTTTGGAAATTTTGACGCATTTTGGTAGTTTTCTGCATAACTGTTTACTGCTAGCACAATACACAATCGAGACAGACTAGGTTTAACGGTCAGCCAAAATAGTGAGGACAAGTTGGGCACCAAACATGCGTCTTACACAGCGTCTCTTCAGCAGCCTACAAGGAGTGTTCAAGTGCAATTAAAACTGGACAACACAGTTCTTGTCAGTCAAACTTAAGGTGTCTCCAACAGAACCACGGCTGCTATTGCATCGAGTATTATGCAAGATTTGCGTTTAATATCGGAATCAGATACAAGGCTCGTCACAGACAAAAATAAAATATGGAGGGAAAAATCGAGAATTTACAAAAAATTGGTCTCAAAATCAAATGAAAATCGTTCCACTCTATCTGTCCTTAATTTCGATGGACGACAGAAACACTCGAGGACAAGCAGTTCCAAAGAACAATTGTAGAAGCGCATTGCTGTATTGTATCGGAGCCTGGTTCTACGTACATGGGACATGGTACACCTGAAAGCGAATCTAGTCTTGATATATCTAATAGCATTTACGAAATACGTAACAAGTGCTTTATTGGATGATTTTAGCAACCTTATTGTTCTCGGGTGTGACGGCACTGTAGTGAACACAGGAGTGTCTAATGACGTAATTCGCAGGTTTGAATTGAAACTTTAGAGGCCAGTTCAATGAATTATCTGCTTACTTCATTTCAATGAGTTGCCATTACGACACCGATTTGAGTCCATAGAGGCAAGTCATCTGGCCCCACATCTTACACAGGAGGCATTGTACGGAACCTCAAAGGATTGGAAAAGCTTTCAATTGTTGCTTTTAATAGTATTGAATGCAAGTTGCCAGACATTGATCCTACCACCCTCAGTTCAGATCAGACATACTTATTAGAGATTTGTACCGCCATTAGTTCTGGCGTTTGTTGTTCAGATCTAGCTATCTGGGAACCGGGAACGTTGAATTTGTCCCGCTGGCTACCAACTTCCAATCGAATACTGAGGTTATATATATCTACATCAGACCCATCAAATTAGTTGCTAACTTTGGTTATATTCACTCTAAGAGTCTACGCACCCTCATGGTTCCGAATTAAGATTCGTCATTCCATAAAGGATGGTGCCTGTGGCACCACCTGATGGCCACCTGTGGCATTTAATCAGCTCATCTCGTTAATTGCCAAAGTATTGTGACGTAATCGACCCAGTTATTTCTCGCAACGCTTACTTTGCGGCTCCAGAAAACATGCTTTTGGCCATGTTAACTGATGATAGGTGCCATATTAGAACCCTTTGAGCTCGGTGGATTATGAAGGCAAGAGAAATTAGCCCAGACGGAAATTGTGTTCGCAAATTCGTTATTCCTGCTGTTAACTTTGGAGCTACAGACTATGTAGATCTCATTGACTGGCAAGCTTGTTATGTGATATCGCCTCCTGTTCTCAGAGCGGTCAGTTCTCAAGAATTTCTGAAGATGATACAGGGCAGTATCCCAATTTATTGCTGGGACTTTATTAAATTTGCTTCACACACACAAGCGGTTGAGCGGATTGTGAAACTAGTCACTGCAGCCTCCGGAAAAACAGTTTGGCAGAAGAACAGGGATATATTTATTAGAGCGACACTAGAATCCAGAAAACACATGTCAAAATTTGAGACCAAAAATGATTACAAGCAGTAAATCTTTTGTCATTTGTATGTTCGAAAGGTAAAATAAATTTTGTGTTCGCATTAAAATGTGGTAAGTGTGACGTGTATTTATTTAAATTTTTGCCTTCATTTTCCACAATTTGATGTCGATGAAGCGATAGAAAATATTAACGTATAATTCTAAAATTTTTTATGGCTGTTGTTGTTGTTTCTCGGCGAGAAAATAGGGGTGTTCCACTAAACCCAGCCTGTCTCCCCTGGACCGCCAAACCCAGTCTGTCTCGATTGTGCATTGTGCAAGCAGTAAACAGTTATGCAGAAAACTACCAAAATGCATCAAAATTTCCAAAATTCGATGCTGATGAGGTGACAGAAGATATTAACCTATAATTCTACAATTTTCTATGGTTGTTGTTGTTAGAAAATAGTAACTTATAAGCACTACCCCAAACCGATGAGCAAAATCTGTGATTATTTATTATTTTTTGTATTTTAATCATTTTTAGTCCAATTTTTGGAGTTTTCTGCCCAATGAGGCGACAGAAGATATCAACCTACAGTTTTAAGATTCTGGACACTTTTTAATAAAGGGAGTTCACAACTTTTCCGCACTACCGCAAAAAAGATCTAAGAAATTTGGATTTTTTCGATACGCCCTACTATACATCTCAAAAAATAAAAGAAAAACTGTTACTAATTTTATTTTTAAAAAAAGAAAAAAGAAAGAGAAAGAGAAAGAAAAGAAAAAAAAGAAAAAGAGTTTTGATGAGAGAATATTATAAAACAAAAATATTTAATTTAAACATGATTAGAAATGTTCGTAATGCTTAAAAAATTATTCAAGGGGCAAGATTTCTATTGAAACAAATTTGGCGATTTATCTTTTGTTTTTGACGATTTTGATTTTACTTTTGACCCCAAACAATTTGATTTTAAGCCAAAAGATGTCTTTTTTTGTTGCAGAAAGTTATGAAAGGGCTATACATCTGGAAAAATAAAAGAAAAACTGTTACTAATTTTATTTCTAAAAAAAGAAAGAAAAGAAAAAAAAAAGAAGAAAAACAGTTTTGATGAGAGATTTTAAGCGAAAGGGTGTTTTTTTTTTCAAGTGTACGATTGCATTTTAGTATTATTTTTTTTTTTTTTTTGGTACTTCTCGGTTAGCCGGGCGCCAGTGATATATATACATATACATGTATACAGGGTCTGTTCTGAAAGTAGTAGGACTGTTTTTTTCCTGAGCGAACGGGTGGACGAGAGGCGGTCTGCGTGCGCACGATCGGTGGAGGGGGGTATTAATAATGCTGGGAAAAATCGGCAGTCGGCCGTTGAAGAGAGAAGTTCCCTTGTACTGTGAACCCCTGCCGAAACGCCTCGTCACGGAGAATCATGGAGCGTTTTCTGTAGCAGCGATACGCAATCAAATTTTGTGTAAAGCTTGGTAAAACGAGCAAAGAGACTCACGACATGATTAAGGAGGCCTACGGTGATGCTGCCATGGGTAGATCGGAGTTTTTGAGTGGTACAAACTGTTCCGAGAAGGTAGGGAAAGAGTGGAAGACGACGACCACTCCGGACACCCTTCGACCAGCAAGACCAAAGAAAATGTGTCGCAAGTGAGAAATTTACGTGGAAGTCCTCACAAGACTGCGAAAACGCTTTGTTCGTGTCTGCCCAGCCATCGGCAACAGTTGGCGGCTGCACCATGACAACGCGGCGAGCCAGGCAGCGTTTCGCGTAGTGGAGTATCTTACCCTGCACAGTGTGGTAACGCTGCCTCATCCCCCCTACAGCCCCGACGTGGCCAGGCCAGACTTTTTTCTATTCCCGAGAATAAAATCGACGCTCAAGGGGAAGCATCACGATTCGGTAGAGGTGGTTCAACAGGCAGTGACGAGGGAGCTAAACAGAATTCCGGTCCAGGCGTTCCTGGAGGCGTACGAAAACTGGAAAACTCGTTAGCAGCATTGTGTAGATGCGGAAGGGTGCTTCTTTGAAAAATTCTAATCGTTTGTACTATTCTCATGAATAATTTTCTTTAAAACAAATGAGTCCTATTAATTTCAGAACAGACCCTGTATATATACAAACACATATATGCACATATATCTACACAAAATACATGTATATACATACATATATATACACTTATACGTATGAATATATATACACACACACACACACACACATATATATATATATATATATATATATATATATATATATATATATATATATATATATATATATATATATATATATATCACTGGCGCCCGGCTAACCGAAAAGTACCTTTTTTTATTCAAATGCAAACTTTTTTAAAAAAATTTTTTTATTCAAAAGCAATAGCAATATGCTTCTATTTACTTCTACATATATGAAATTTCGTTCCGGCTGCTTATAACTCGAGTTCTGCTGAATGGATTTTCGTAGAACTTAAAGAATTATTCTGGGAAGTTCTATAATCAGATCAATCCAATTATGAAAGATTAGCCTTTTTAAAAGATTTTGCCGATTGGATTTCGATGGAACCTATACTGTTAGATAATTTTCTAGGGAACGTTTTGTTATATAACATTTCATTCTACGTTGCTTAGTTCTAGAATTATAGGGGAAAAATCGGGTGACCATTTTTTTAAATCAAATATTAGCCTTTTCAATATTTGATTCCGATTATGAAAGATTAGCCTTCTGAAAAAGTTCTACTGGACGGATTTTGATGAGAATTGTATTTTTAGTTTGATGCTATTTCAGAAATGGTTTTAATGTACTACATATTGTTCTACGTTGCTTAGTCAAGCAGCTATGTGTGAAGGTTATATAGTCAGGTGAACCCGATTCCGAAAGATTAGCCTTTTTGAAAGTTTTTACTGAGCATATTTTTTGCGACTTGCATTGTTATGTAGATAATTTTTAAGGATGTTTTAGTATATTTCATATCGTTCTATGTTAGTTTTAGAAATATGTGGAAAAGTTCTATAATCAGATGAGGCCGATTATCAAAGATTAGCCATTATAAAAACTTCTACTGAATGGATTTTGTTAATTAATTTGTTTGCATTGGTAGTTCGATAATTTTAGTGATGGTTTTAGTATATTGCATATACAGGGTGTTTCACAAAGGACCCCTAACTTTAAAAATCAATAACCCGGAAACGGTGATAGATAGAAACATGAAACCAGTGGTATGGTTATTAAAAAAACCGTAAGAATCTTATACGTAAATCTCAAAATTTAGTTAAAAATAGCACCGATAGATGGCGCTGAGAGCGTTAAGAATCCTTATAAAGAGAGTTCAGAAGCATAGAAAGACTAGCCGTTGAAGATTTCGCCATTAAAATCTCACCGCTATTTTCGTATAGTGAAAATAATTCGCATCGGCCACGTTGCCTGTCTGTTGATTTTTTTTTTAAAAGCTCACGAATTGTTTTCCCATCTGGGCTTTTTGCGACTTGAAATCGCGTTTGAAAACTTCTCCTTGTGGCAGTAGGACTTTGATTTAATCGGTGGTACTGCAACACAATAAACACATGTTCCTCCACGGTATACATCACTTTCGGAATTATTTTCACTATACGCTAATAGCGGCCAGATTTCAACTGCGAAATCTTCGACGACTAGTCTTTCTATGCTTCTGAACTCTCTTTAGAAGGATTCTTAACGCTCTCAGCGCCATCTATCGGTGCTATTTTTAACTAAATTTTGTATCCTATCGTTTTGGGGTACCAGAAGACCATTGGGCTAGGTATGTTCGAGAAAATTCGGTTAGTGTGTCAATTTAGGGGACACTACGGGTCAATGCATTTCAGATTGAATGAAGGTTTAAAAATCTATTAAGATGTCGAACAGTTGGCAGTATCAAAGTCGGCAAAATTTCGCAAAATTTAGCGAAATTTCGCGAGATATGGCGGGAAAATCGACTTTCAAGATCACCAATGCCAAAACACATGCTTGGCGCCAAATGAAAGAATGTCGCCAAACTTGTGACTTTTCGCCAAATTTTGGTGACATTTAGTGAAAAAGTTGGCTTTTTGAATCAGAAGGAATTTTCTAGAAATTTCCAATAGGAGCCGATATACATGATTCAACCAATCAGAGTCCATAAAACGTTCTCAAAAACAGAATTCAACCAATTAGGGTACATAGAACTTTCTCGCAATTAATACCACACCTATATGAGGAAGTGCTTCGGTAGAAGCCTAAAGTCCGTGAAGTTGGACAGTAAATCTTGCGGTCTGCAAAAGACTGCAGAGTTGGAAACAAAGCTAATTTTAACCGAGCGTTGTCCCAGTCTTCCCAGCTGGTATTATTTTAAATATATCACGAAAATAATATGGCGTCCATGTATCATGGGTTTTTTTTTTCAAACCACATGGCAAATGTTTTATATATGGATTAGGGGCGATATTTAAAAAAAATTGTAATGCTGTTTGTTCTTAGAAGGATCAAACAAATAGACATGGCTTCTGTGTTCACTTTATGTGCGAAATCATTGCTAAAACAAAAGGTTTAGTGCATTTCTGAAAGCAAAATACAAGACTCTATTATTTAAATGTTTGATGAAAATTGGTATAAATTAAGTGTGTTCCAAATATTTAGAGCATTCACTATATCTTCTCAATTAAAAAACAGATGTATCAATAAAATCGTTAAATGAAGAATCCAGAATAAATCTAGTGAAATTAGAAGAGGAATGGGAGATACTTGATACTTGTCCTGTAATTGATGAATCTGCGGTAGATTTTTTTCATCTTTAAAAAATAGCACTTATTTAATTTATGTATCTCTCTCTTGTATTACAGTATTTTCTACCATTTAAAAAAATATATATCTCATGCCAAAGAACTCTTACAATCTATTCTTTACATATACGTATCGTTCTAGACACACCGGCATCAAAATTGTCACTCGCCCGCAACGCGAAATTTAATATTTATAAATTTATATAAAATCATGTAAAGAAGTAGTTACCATTTTAGAATGATATTTTGTATCTTATTGTTTAATGACAAATATGTTCATGCCCTACTGTTTCATAATTCACAGATATTTAGAATTATGCATTACAAAGTAAAAATCGAACGTATACTTTATATTACATCCGCAACGTATAAAAATTATTTTTTAAATGGGAGAAAATTATTTGAAAAAAATATTCTATATGTTAAAATAAATAAAAGTTATTTCTTCAAAAATCTATGTGATATAAAATCTTTCATTAGCTTTAGAAAACTCAGAAACCAATATTTTTTTTAGATTTAAAGAAATATTTATACAAACAATTTATTTTTGAGCTGACACTATTTTCAGAAACATATCTGAGTACTTTTATTGTATATTAATCAAACTAGAATGTCGGTTTTTAGGATGTTATCAATTTTCAATTAAACATTAACATTCAACAAACATTTTTTAGATACAAACATGATAAACAACAATAATAACGTTAATATTTATTTTGTTACTCTTCCGTGTATAAATTCAGTTACACAGCTGAAAATGTCTAATTGGGAATGGATAGCATCCTACATAGCATTTTTTACAGTAATATTACAGTATAATATTACAGTAATAATGATTAAATAATTATTGTCATATGGTTACATGAAAACGAAATTTTTGGTTTCTCAAATGTAGAAACTTCATAATATTGCTTCGAATTTTGTGCCGAATTCGACACTTTTTTATAGAAAAGGGAACCATGGCTAAATAAAAAAGACTTAGTCCCATAAAATCAATGTGATTACTATAAAGAATTAACACTGTTTGACTGTGCATTTACTCAAAACTCCATTGTAAAGGCACACTTATACTTTGATTTTATTTTCATTATCATCTTGCTAGGCACAAGATTTTATATGAAATTTACTCAATCCATCCCAAATAGCACAATATGGTCGGGCCAACGTTGACTAATTGTCGTTCCATGTTGGTCCACAGTAAGAAATGTCCAATATACCGTACCATTAGTTAACTAAACATTTGTCAACAATGGTCCAAAAGTGGTCCAACCGTTTGTTGCTCCGAATTCTTTTCGTATACGCTCCAAATTAATGCTTCAACCATTTCCCAACCATTTGCTAAATCTAACATTCCCTATCCCACCATTTCCCAACAGTTTCCAAAAACTGCTGACGATGGGCTAACACACTGTGCTACTTAGGATGTAATAAGTCTAGTGTAAAATTTCATTAATCGCATGAACATTTTTCAATGAATTCAATATGTAATTTTATATTTAATTCAGAACTGAAATTTTTATGTCTATTGTGCAGTGCCTGGTAATGAAAGCTCAGAAAATGCAGGGTTCCTGGCCCTATTCTCATCACAAATTACATTAATATTTATATGGAGCAGGACTGCTATTAGTGTCTATTTCTTTGTTATTATTTTGTGTAATTTTATTTCAAAACATTTATCTTTGTGGAAGCTTTCTACTAATGTTTGAGGTAGATTATTATTGCTTAGAAATAGTGGTAAGAAAAATAATTTTTAAAGAAGTCACCACTGACAGCCCTATATGAAGCGTTATATTACAGACAAACTTGCAAAACACTATATTATAGACAAAGCAGTTTAAAATACACATTTATCATTATCGTCCTGTCCTGAGTTTGTATTCTGAAGCAATTTTTAGAAAATTAGAGGTAAACTGGACTATTTTGCACCAGTTACTACATTCTTCAATATTATGTTTAAAAGAAATAACATAAATCGATTTTTGTCGAGTTCGTCTCTAAAATCTCCATGCGTTCATATTATGTAGGTTGGTCATAAAGGTCTTTCCCTGATTACAATAATTAATTGCAGAAAAACTCATGTAATTAGGAATATGCTTGTTTCAATATGCTGTAAAGACATTTATGAAGTTTTTAATACAAATACTTACGTCAGTAAATTTCGATGTGAGCAGCCTTGGTAGCTCGAAGAATTTCCAAGGCGGTATTCGATTTCTCGTCACGCATTGCCAGACATTTCGGCTGTTACACTAGACACAGCATCTGTGATACTGGCTGTCAGTGTTTTAATATCTGTTACCAGTGTTGCAAACACTCTGTCCTTTATGTACCCCGTAAAGGAAACATATTAGAGGAGTGGGTCTATCCCGTCCGATCCATCTTCCAGGAAATTTATTATCAAGGAACTCACGAATGGAGATAGAGACTGGACTAAAAAATCTTAAGAACATGACTTTTCCGTAATAAAAATTTTACTGTATTACATTTCATGGTTATTTCGTAAGAGTTTTTGTAATCAGGAAAAGACTTTATGACCACCCTGTAATGGGAATCTTTCCATTATGGGGATCATTTAAAAAAATATCCGGATTACCTATTGTGATAATATGGCCCTGAAATGCGCCTTATGACAGACATTACACCACCAGAGTTTAATTCATGCATATAATTTAATAGTAGACATTATTGTCTATTGATCGGTGCTTTTCTTTTTCTTCTAATATAAACGGGGCTCAATATAGATGTAGTGATGTGTTTTAATTGTCCTAAAACCAAATATAACATATGCGATTGAAGAATAATATTTCCATTAAACGGAAGTCAAAAACGTTCTTTCAAACCAGAAGATTATATATTTAAATATGAATTAAATATACCCAAACTTGCCAACTATCCCGTTTTTAACAGAAGATTTCCGTTCAAAAAACCCAGAAAGTTGGCAAATATGTATGTTTATCAATTGCTCTCCACAAAAGATAAAATTAATGTTACACACGATTAGAGTTTCATTTTTTTAATAAATGCACTTAAAATGTGATATTAATTTTCTTTCATTATAAGTTTTAGGTCTGGTTTAAGTTTAAATATTTTATGTTTGGGTTAACTTCAAATAAAATTATCGAAAAATTTTGTGGAAAAAAAAAAAAGGTTAAAACAGGAATTCAGAACATTTAAACTTTTGCATTCGAACATTTACAACATTTGCATTCGAAGCGAGCGGCAGCTGTTTTTTAATTGCCTGATTCGTCTGGTTTTCTTATCGCTTCGTATTTGTGTAATCAGCTGTGTAATTCAGACGAAAAAAAATATATATCCTTTAAAATGTCGTCAATCTGATTTTTTTTTCCTTCCACATACCTTAACGAATAAGTCATAGCCTCATTTATTTGCATTTTGCTTATGCAGGACTTATTTATGTTCATGCTGAATTGTACAAAAAATGTGACGTATATTATGAAAAGTTAAAATTTAGGAAATTGTCTTGTACGACTGTAGAATGTAGGTAAAGTTTAGCGATGATTTGTAAGGCTTAAAACACAAAAATATCTATCTGTATATACAATTCATGGTATTGACAAATCCATGGAATTGAAAAATCCAGACAGGAGGATTAACATAAGGTTCGAACTGGCCAGTCGGACCGAGACCCGATGCGCCCCCGTTCAGGAAATTTTTCACCGCCCAGGTCAAAACCATTTTTTTTTTCATTGAACAAACATTCCGGTTCATGTATTGCTGTATGCACCAGCAAGTTAAATTCTGCCTTTTGAAAAAGGAAAGAATGCTAAAATGTTTTGCTTGGTGTTATTAATATATCAAACATGATTGGAAAACAGGATCTTACTTTTTGAGGAAAGAAAAAGAATGCCTAGAACCAGTGGCGTAGCCAAGGTGAGGGTCCAAATTCTCTGGATACCACTAATTATGTAAATTTTTTCCGCAATATTTATTCGCTGAAAATTGTCTGATTACGTAAAGCGAAAAATATTTCTTTAAAATAGTGGTACCCTGATGAATTTTTATTTTAGTAAACGAAAAAAAAAAAGAAGTAAAAGTCTTAACATTGGTGTGTATCCAGTTTACTACAAAACTAGTTACACTTTTCAACTAATAGCTGGATATCTTAAAACATAATGACTCACTATAATAACTGCATAGCAAATGAATTGATCGGGTCAAGCATTGCTATGCACATGTGCTGAATCTTCTAATGACAGAAAAGTCTATAAGTTACTCAGTTTCATTCAGTTCGCAAAATTTTAGCTTGTATGATTTCTTTACTAATCACTATGACTGTGACAAAATGATAAAAAGTGTATATATGCGTTTCTATCGTTTTAATGGAGTTACTTTACTGCAGCCTTTTCTGCTGTTGACATGGTAGACCAGATGCTATTTTCAAAATGTTGTCTGAGTGAAGTTTGCTGACCTGTCGTCGTTCCGGATACCACAGTTGAAAGAGAATTAGCAATTTGAACCAAACGGTTCTGGGTTTGATTCTCGACAAGGACACTTTTTTCTCTCAGTTCAACCATAGATAAAAGATAGAGGTGGAGTGTGCTTTCCGTAGAGAATTTCCCTGAAAAGTGGCACCAACATGACCAGTGTTACTAATGTAAAGGTTTCCATATTTGGCGAGTTATTGCTTGGTTGTCAATTTAAAAATTGTTTCCGATCGTGAAAAAATTATAAAAATAGTCAATATCCAGACTATGTATGTGAATTGCAAAAAAATTACAAAATGATGTAATAATTTGTTGAAAACAAATTTTCGTTATTTATTAATACATATACTCCTATCAATATAAGCCTCATTTAAGTACATGACCTACATAAAAGAACATTTTTGTTTTCTAGCCAGTGTTGGGCATTAAATAAATTTTCAATCAATTAAACAACTGCTAGATTCAATTTTTAATCATTTTCACAATATTGTTCCCCAAGTTATATCAGCAAAACCGTATAAAAATAAAAATAAAGCCTTTTTTGTAGAATTCAAGGATAAAAAACTGAACTATACAATATTAAAAATGTGTTATCATTTACATTTCATAATTTATAAACTACATGCTCAAGTGAAATAAATTTCAGAGCACCCTTTATTAACAATATAAATTAAAAATACACCACATGAAACTATGGAATAAACTAAAGCAAAAATATAAACGAAGTAAAACAAAGCAACTTAAAATCTGTTTTAAAATAGTATAAGAAGCTTTTGAGTTTAATTTAACGACACTGTAATTTGTCTATTTTCCTTTCGCAAACATATGCTAGCCCTTGGAGAAAAAATCATATGCCAAATTTCGTAATAATAGACATACTAAAGCTACAACACAGCATTTTCGGAAACCCGTACCGAACCATAATCGATAAAGGACCAGCTTTCACATCTGATGATTTTGAAACATATTGTAGAACAACAAAAAATAGAACATGTCCCAATAACGACAGGAGTTCCTAGAGGAAGTGGACAGATAGTGCGAAAGCACAGAATTCTTATACCAATTTTAACAAAACATAGTATAGAAGACCCCCTAGATGATACAAATATGTTTCATCGGTGCAACGAATTATTAACAGCACTATATCTAGAAGCAGAAAATTTTCATTATTTGAGCTTCTAATTGGAATTAAATCGCGACATAAAACCGATCTGCAAATTAAAGAATTGCAATAATTATTAGACGAAGAGCATTTAAATACGATTATGTCGGAAAGCAATGCAAATAGGGAAATTGCAAAAGAAACATTTAAAAAAATTCAGGAAGAAAATAGAAAAACATATAATAAAAAACGAAAAGTGGCCAACACCTACAAACTCAGTGATTTAGTTGCGAAACAGAAAACCCAATTCAGTACAGGTATAAAGTTAAAGCCTAAATCTCTTGGACTCTATGAAATCACTACAGGTAACGAAAGGACAGGTACAACGTGAAAAAAAATGGCTTCCATGATGGTCCAAACGTAAATGCGAGTGCTGCTGATCTTATGAAACCAAGGACAAATTGATATTTTGAACTGTGAACTTTGATATTTTATATTGAACATATGCCTTCGAACTTTTGAACTTTTTGAACAGTGTTTAACCATCACTGTTGTTTAAAACAAGTTTTTTTTGTGTTATTTTCATATTGTCATATTCTAGGAAACACTGTGTGTTCCAATATTTACTATTATTTATTGTTTTGCTTGTATGTTTTTGTTTGCGTGTATTTAATATTTTTATATTTTAGTAGACTGGTTCCTGTCCAGTATACTTGGCAGATGATGACAATGAGAACACAGCACAGTCAGGACGACCAAAACTGTGGTCGCAAGAGTTCGTTATCTGAACTTTGGATTGCGAGCCACAGAGAAATTTCAATTGAGGCTCGTGATCTGGAACCCAAACTTCCGAACGATAACATTTTGATGAGCAGTACATTTCATCGTGAGAATAATAGCAGATAAACTTCAGACTTCATCGTGGTTAGATGGACCGCGAGGTAGTTATTATTTAATTTTTAAGCGATTAGATAAATCGCATAATCTTTAAGTGTAGCAATTCGACAGACAGCCGATATATCTTTACTTAATTGTCAATATCGTTGTAAATATTTTATATATTATAATTAATCAAGACTTATTCATATTCTCTGTATGATCTAATTTTGAAAAAAGTCTGAACTATTAATTGTTGAAACTAGACAACGACCAATTTATTTCAGCTTTTTATAGTACTGCCTATATTTTCGCATTTAAACGAATGAACACAACCAAAAATCCCACATTTATACATAAATATGTAGATTTTTAAGTTTAATGGTCTTAAAAAGAGTGTTATGTAAGGGTTATTGAATTCAATATGTACAGCTTTAATTTTGAGAAATTCTAGTATTATTAAAAAGTAATCTACCCTATATATATAAAATCCTAATGAAACGAATTTGTGAAACGATTTTATGAAACGAATTTATGAAACGATTTTATGAAACGACTGATTAAACGACTGATTATGTTTCAGAGCTATTTTTAATAAAATATTAAACGCTTGAGGGTGAAATTAATACCAATTGTCCATAAAAATCCGCGGATGTCAAAACTGGTAATAGAATTTTGAAATTGGAATTAGTTTTCGAGATATTAATTTTTTTCTAATTTTAATGACATTTATGTAATGATGGCAACTAATTACTCAGTTTTTTTTTTTTCAGACAAAAAAGAGAAAAAAATTTAAAAGGATCCCGATAGGGATTATTGATTTATTTTTATTCGTCATTTTCAAATTGAAATTGAATTTATCTTTTATTTCAATCGATAATGAAGACAAGATTGTGATTAAATTATGTTTTCCAGGAAAATTTGAAAAAAAAAGCACATTTCTATCGTCAGGATTCAATCGTCTGTCAGCATTTAATTTAATTTATAAACTGGAAATATTTTGAATAAATTCGTCCAAATGACGTCATTTATGTAAACGCAAAAGAAAGGGGGGGGGGAAGAAATTAATAGTAATTATTATTTATTGATATCATTTTGTTATTTTTTTGTAAAATTTAATTAAACGAATTTATAAAATCACTAATTCGGATATTTGAAACGAATATATAATTGCCCAACTGAATGGAAGGAGAATAAAATATCCTGCTTGGTTTTCTTTCCAATTTTAATGAGAATATGACATCAATTATGCTAAAATGACAGTTACTCATCTCTCTCTTTTATTGGCAGCAAGGGGAAAAAATGCTCCCTATATATATTAGAGAAATGCTATTAAAGTTTAAGACAAATGAATATTTCAGTAGCATTACTTTTTGTTATACATACAATTTGTTTTACATACAATTTGTTATACATACAATTTGTTTTACATTTTTGTTTTACATACAATTTATTTAAGCGTAAAATGTCATTTATCGTATTTTATATATAATCAGAAGTAATTTGTATAGAAAATAGAAAAACAATAATAATATACGTATAATTAAAATAGGCATATAAACAAAAAAATCGTCGAATTTGTTTCCATGGTTGTTTATGTCATTTGGCACCAAATCTCATTTTCTGATGCCCGAATTGCGCCAAGCTTTTTAAAAAAGCCTCAAGACCCCTATAATAGAAAAGCACCAAAAGTTCATTGGGTTTGTTTTCATAACTTTTGGCAACAAATCTATGTATATTAACGAATCTATCCCTTTTTGAAGATCGAATTACGCCTAACCTAAAAGCAAAGGATCCTATACTGGAAAAGTAACCGATTTTCTTATGGACAATATTCAAGTGACATAACAAGGTGTAAAATTATCGCGGATAGCAAATTTGTTTAAATATCTCATCAATTGATGCCGAATAAATGCAGGCATGCATGCACAAAATATTTAATTAATTTTGTGTGATAAATCATTATTAGAAAATTCGTATATACATATTAATTAAAATAAATAATTTACATATTTAAAATAACATGAAAATATGCATGATGGTGCACTAAAATAGAGAGAAAATTAAAACCTGTTACTGAAAATGTCTATAACATAGTACTTTTCAATACCGTGGTTCTTAATGTTATTCACAAACAGATGGAATTTTTCTCATCCTTAAACGCAAAGGAAGAATAGAATACAGATCGTTGTTATAAAAGTTTGAGAGGTAGCCACAATTTAAACCTAACCATTTTATACAAGCTGGTTTTCAAGTTGTAATTGATTTTACTTAACAATCCCGAAAACAGTCGTCAGTTGTCGCAACAGCTGTGTATGAGGCCATGATAATCAGAAAATGCTCCATTAAAACGTTAAAAGCATGGCAACGCAATTACAGATTTACCAATATTTTTAAAACAAAACACGTTGTCATGTTTTCAGAGGCCTCGAAGTCTGAGCGGGGGTTGGCGAGCTTTGCTCGCAGGGGGTAGGCCCCCTAGTTAAAATATAAAAATCTATGTGATATAATAATTATAAAATGATTACCATTTTTTTCTTATAATTTAAGAATGTTTTCTTAAAGCTGAGATAGTTGAAATATTTTTTTAAACCTCATTATTAAGAGTTTTTTTCACATCAATTCTGTTACGACTCACTGTAAATTTCTGAAGTTTTTATTTTAAGATGCTATGTCTAATTTATTATCAACACATATAAATCGTGCACTTTGAACAATAAATTTAAATGACTTAAATAAATTGATATTACACATAATGCAGCCTTGAACAGACAAACGTTCGCTTGTAACAATGAAGAAATATTTGACAGAATTTCAGCATGAACACAAAGAAACAGAATGATGTTATAAGACATTATAAAGCTTGTGACGTGTATGCAATATCCACCAAGAGCGATAATCTCTCACCAGAAGCATTTTCCCATAAACACTTCTTCATAACATGCTAAACAGCATAAAAACAACACAGGAAAAATATACTATGCTGGAATTCACAATTTGTTAGAAAGGCGTAACCGCACACCACATTATTTAGTTTCCAGTTCCATTACTTCATTTTAAATTATGTTTATTTATTGTCTTATTGCTATTTCCATTGGTTGTCTTGTTGTTGTTCTGTTGGCTGTTTTATTAAAAAAAATCCTTTCTTTTCGAATCCTGCGTAAAGTTTATAAATTTTTCCTTTTATACTTACCAGTGCTGTAGTCGCAACAAAAAAACCCAGAAGGTATTCGCTAAAGACAGAGGATATAGGCTAGAGAACATACACTATAATTTTACTCTAGAAATAGACGGTATACAAATTTTTTTTTAAAATCCGTGCCCCATCCATATGATCCACATTCGTGATACTTACTGTCAGGGCTTAACGTCTCACAAAAAAGCACCGGAACTCAAATATTCTGCAGTAATAACAGTAGTGTATCTCCCCCCCCCCTCCACACGCATATTTATATTTTATACATTATTTTCAAAATTTAAAGCAATTTCATCTTCGGTAAAAGATAAATTTTAATATATTTCGATTATATCTATATGGATCAATATATAATAAAATATAATAAATTAACACAGTACAAATATTAATTTCAGGAGTGGGGAATTTTCAGAAAATCCTACCCGCCAAGGATTTCTTTGCATAAACTAACAAAGCACAACACATGTAGCGCTGTTCCAGTGGGTTGCGGTGCGCAGTATTTATACGATCATAGGCTTATTGCAATCAGATGTAATTTTTGAACTGGGCGAAAAATGTCCGGCCCAGTATTCAAACCAGGGACCGCTTGGCTGATGCTGCCAATGTTCTGCCAACTGAACCATCCTGGACGAATCTGGAGGACCTAATTCACACAGCTAACTTTATTGATTATAGCATTTGGTCTGATATCTGAATAGCCTAACAGAATAAATCACAGGTAACAGAAATCTAGTAAACGCTGGATAAGTAATTACACAAGAACTTGGCAACTTCAGCTAAGAAGTCTCCTTGTTCGAATCCTGGCACGGACATTTTTCACCCAGTTGGAAAATTACATCTCGTATGATTTACTTACCAATTAGAATAATTGTATTTCAAATTTGAATTGCTTAAAAGGCGTATAGCCAACAGAATGAAAAAGTATCCAAGCCGGGACTCGAACCCGGGTCATCAGTATAGCGCACTGACGTTCTACCAACTAAACCACTTGGAACTATACCCAGCCTGGCACTTTTCACTATCACTTGTTGGCAAGGCTCAAATCGCAGCACAAGATGGAATCCAAGTGGTTCAGTTGGTAGAACGTCAGTGTGCTATACTGATGACCCGGGTTCGATTCTTGGCTTGGTTACTTTTTCACTCTGTTGGCTATACGCCTTTTAAGCAATTCAAATTTGAAATATTATGAATGCAAGGCGTGACAAATTTTCTATGGTAAAATTTCCAAGTATTAAATAGAATAATTGCGTTAAAATTAATCCTGTGTTGTTGCAATGAGGGAGCCTAAAAAAAATCGGGCCGATTGAGAAATATATGAACATTTTCCACTAATTAGCCTACCACTCCACAAGCTCTTTCCAATAAGTCTAAAAAATATCAAACTGATTGAGAATTTTTAACTCCTCTTATTCGCGCAAGCTCTTCCTACGAGCCGCACTCAGACTTTCCCTTTAAATAATTTATTTTCCATAAAATGTTTAACCCTTTGTGACTCAACAATTCCGATATGAAAAATGTTTTCTCAGATGTTTGAATACCTCATTTTAAGCATGTCAAAAATAAAAATACAACATAAAAATAAACAAATTGGAAATTGTACGTCAAACGTGACAAACGAGGTGTGTTCGTACTATAGCTGGTTATATAAATATTCAGATCTTGATGATTTTTTATTCTGCGAAATGAGTTATATCGTCTGCAGATTCATTTCTGTCATAAAATAAGTATCTCGGTCGCTTGACGATTCAACCTCGGAAGCTCCTATAACATGAAAGCACCGATTTTTTTTTTTTTTTTAATTCAGATTTCTTAATAAATAGTTGTATTAATATCTTCTAAAGTTTTGATTCGATTTTCATAAAATTTGAAATTCTGTAAAGATAATATATCTTAAATTTCAAACCATTCGGTTGGGTAGTATTTGCGTTGTGATATGCGGACAGACGGACGGATGGATCAGACGACGACTATAGGGGCTACGTATTTATATAATTACGGACACACGTAAAAAGGATTGACAAGACGGTACTTTTTTCACATCTACAATAAACAGAAAATTACATACTTCTCTTAAATAGTGTCAATTTTCTAATACAAAATTGTAAATATGCAAACTTATATTTCTAAAAAATCTAATTTTGGACGTCTACACCTTCTTAATTGGAGAAGAATTACGAAGTACATTTTAGCAATAAAGATGTGAAACTGCTCAAATGATTAATAAAACTTTGAAATGAAAAAGGAACTCAGTATCGCCCTCCGTTGAGAATTCAATGAATGATTTATATTAACTGCTGTGTTGGAAGATAACAGGAATCAATAAAATCAACTTATAAAGCCCACTGTTTAAGTGACATTGATTTTACTTACCCATCATACGTGGTATAGGGTAAGTCTTGTAATCGTTTTGAAAATCGAAAAAATGTTGTTGACGGATTTACACGTTTCAGACACTAGAGGTTCCGAAAAACATATTTTTAGAAAAAAAAATTGCTGTCCGTCTGTCTATGTGTGTGTCTGTGTGTCTGTAAACGCTCTATCTCCCGAACAAATTGAGATAGAGACTTCAAATTTTGTAAGTACTTAGTATGTAATAATGAGAAGAAGCTTATTGAATTTCAGTAACCTGAATAACCCGGAACTATTTTTTTTTGGACTCTTGAAATATTCGTTCTGATAAATGGTATATAAAAATTTTCGAAATTGTTTATTTTAAGGAGTGAATATAAAAGACAATAAAAAACATAAATTTTGCATAAAGAATGAAGATGATCGGATAATGAGTTGCCGAGATATGTGTAATCACATTTTCCCCACTCTTCGATTTTTCATGACCCTGTATTTCATTCAAATTTCAATTCAAACATATATTTTAATTGGAAATGAGACGTTTAATACGACGCAGTAAACCGTTAGTTAATAGGATTATCAATTTTGGAGTTATAAGGATTTTTTTTTTCGCAATTCAGTAATAGAGCATTTAAAGCGAGACTAACGAAAAAGACAGGCTTCCGCGGTGCATTTCGCTTATCTTTTTTTACAGACCGCTAGAGTGACGTGATGCTCTTTTCGCACACCTGCATTGTTGCATTCAAGCATCCGTGACTCCAGCGGTCTGTAAAAAAAGATACGCATAAGGCAACGCGGTAGCCTTTCTTTTTCGTTAGCCTCGATTTAAAGTGTATGACGTCATCAAGCCACTATTTTATTTGAATTGCAATGCATTTTATAAATAGTTTACACATGTTTTATTTTCGTATTTTTTATTATACATATCCATGATGGGTAAGTATTACGGTGGCCCTCAACGACTAGTTTGGGTATGTTGCAGAAATGCAATGCGGTGATACAAACGGTTAAAAAGAGTTTTGCTACTAATTAAAAGTGCTTATTCATTAATATTAAATTATATCTTTATTTTCAAATTTTAATTTTTTCCATATAAATCAAATAATTATATGTTTTTAATTCTGGAATACTAATTGTACCATACGCAACGTGTGCGGATTTCAAAGAGTCTACTATAACAAACATTTCTAGTATATAAAAAAAAAGATTTATAGTCCCTAAATTGCGTTTGAAAATTTCCTGGATGATAAATTGAAGCCATTTTCGATTTCATAATAATATACTGTATCTCATTTCACGTACTAGTATTGGGCTTTTGCGTACCAGTACTGGTCCGCGTCCTTATTTTGGGAACCCTTGGTCTGGACAGCACAGGAAGTGTATATATTGTTGTATAAAATACGCAAGTGTTGCCACAAAAATTAAAATACCGCATCGTATGATGCTCGACATTGATTATTAAAAAAATAACAAGTACAAAAAGATAAAGTATGATTTCTCTGCACGGTATTGCTTTATATTTATGGCTAAAAAGCAAAATTAAAATTGAAATGTTTAGAAAAAAAACCACACCTTTGATCGATCGAAACAGTTTAATTTCACGTGTTGAATAAAATGTGTGCTTTGTTATGTTAGATTAAATTGTATTTTATATGTATTCAATTTATTTTTCTTTGTTTCATGTTTTTCAAGTAGCGTATGACGTAATCTTCGCGATTGTTACTTTTTTCTCGCGTGTGCCTTTTGCTATCTTCAATCAGTTTTTACTGTAACATTGATGGAATAAATGAGCCGATATTCTCACATGACTAATGTTGTTTGAAGATATTTTTATATTTCATTTTTCTTTAGAAGTTTAAACCTGTGTATAAAAAATATTAGATATCATTAAAAATCATCAGACTGCAGTGTGAAATCCTGGCATGGGATCACTGGTATATACAGGGCATTACAAATTTGATAAAATCTGGTAGCCAGAAAAAAATTCTAGTAGCCAGTAAAAAATATTTACCACTTCCTCGTCATTAATTTTCAAAAAGCACAATGGTTTTTATGAATTAATTGAAGAAAAATAATAACAGGCATTGCTTAGAATTATTAGTTAATAGTTTAGTAAGATAATATAAACTAAGTTTTCTAATAAAACTTATCAAAATCATATATTTTTCAAAAAAATAAAAATAAAAAAAATAAATAAAATACTGCAAAGAGGGAATTAACCGGCATGTTCAGAAAATGCTGATTGCCGAATGCTTCAATTGTCCGGATAGTTGAATGCTACAAAATTTATTTCGACGAAATAGTGAAGCAGGAAAACAAGTTTTCGCCTATTTTTCTGTCGAAGTCTCAAATAATTCTGATTTAATTATTTTAAAATTTACATTTGATGAACTTATTTTTGCCAAATTAAAAACAAAAGTTAAAAATATTTTTTGTTTTAATATAGTTTCAAAGTTTTTTTTTTTTTTTTAATAGTGGGAAAGGGGGAGGGTGGCATTTGTGCTCATTTCATGAAAGCTTAGATCAATTTTTGTACATAAAATAAACAAAAAAAAAACCCATTAGATTAAATGACTTGGTTGCCGGTGGCGACTTGGCGACCGTATTTGTCAAGCCCTGGGTGTATAAGTATATATATATATATATATATATCTTACATATATATTCTCTTACATATAAACACCAACTCTAGATTAAATAATTTTATTTAAAGGAATTTAACAATGGAAATTTGGACAATTTCCAAAGGAATTTAACTGATTCTTTTGGAAATATATATATATATATATATATATATTCCAAAAGAATCCGTATATCACTCAAAAGAAACGTCAAATTAATATTTTAAATCGTTAAAATGATCAAAATTATATTGTTAAATTCCTTTAAATAAAATTATTTAATCTAGAGTTGGTGTTTATATGTAAGAGAAAAAATATTTTCCAGTCAGTTCGCAGATAACAAAATTTTAAAGGAAATTACTTGACAATTTGACGGATAGATGGCAGCACTAAAGACGTTTAAATTTCTTATTCTTCTTATTATTTTTAATAATTACTGTAATAATTTCGATATATATTTTAATATTTTTTATAACTGCCTTTCAAAATTATTATTTTTTATTAAAGTGTGAAAATACAATGTGTAAGAAAAACAAATTTTTCATAATAAAGAATTTTAAAATCGATGAGAGAAGAAAAACTTTTCATTGCTTCATAATAGATGGCAGCACTAAAGTAGTAAAAGAGAATCGTATTTGATTTTAAACAACAGCAAAGAATAAAAGATGGTTATTTTTCTTTATTATAATGAGATTGCATTACGGAGTTTCAAGCAAACATGTTTTCTTGATGATTTCTGATGATTTTCATAATATCTCCTTGTTATTTTTAATGAAAAAGAAAACATTCTTTTGTATTCATACATTTTCATAATATCTCCTTGTTATAATGAAAAAGGAAACTTTTTTTTTATTATTATTAATGTTTTTGGCGAAATGTTATAGGAAAAATGCTAATGAAAGATTGAAAATGTCGTTCTTTTCGCCGATGGTCAGTGCTATAGCGGAATATTTTCAAGGGAGGACTGTTTAATAAATCATAGCACTTATAAACAACTGTCTCCCCAATAATGATTTAAAAGGTTACTTCACTCGCGAAGACACCCGCTCGCTAATGTTAATCCTATGCGACAGTTCTTTTAAAATATCTCGTTTGCATTTCAATATTTTAAAAAGATTTTTATTGCATTGGATAGCGGATAGCGCTTTTTACTTTTTCGATTTTGTTTGCATTTTTCTTATCTCTTTTTTCTTATGAGGATGCTTTTACTTTTCGAAACGGTTTCGGAAGTGAAAGTGTCCCCATAAACAGAAAGGATGGTTGATTGATTGATTTATGACAGCCGATTATCTACTTATGGGATATAGGCCCTAGGGGGTAGTGCCTCCGTGGGGGTCTTTCTAAGGGATCCTAACCCGTATTTACGGCAAGGTTCGATGAAAACCACGGAAAACACCAAACGGTTAGGTCTCACGAGCGCGAAAGGGGTTTGAACCCAGCACTTCCCTACCGAAAACCGAATACAATCACAAACTTCAGTTTTCTGTGATTAGTTATTTGTAGACAAAACCCATTTTACGAAATTGCATCACATGCAAATAAACAATAATGAAAAAAACTTTTTTGGAGGGTGTTATGAGATAGTCGCGGGTAATATGGAATAGTGGGTTAAAAATGGAAAAAAAAAATTGGAAAAATAAAGATTTAATAGTAGCAAGGGAGCATAATTAAAATTATAGTATCTAGGTAGTCAGTTAATATTGTTTAGTTTTCAGGCACAAATCACAATATAAGACACAAATCACAATATATCTCTGTGCCAGTATAGTTAAGGGTATTCCATATGACCCGATCCCGCCAATTTAAAAAAAAAATTCTCTATTTATTACATGAATTATCAACTAATAAACGAGCCTTACATGATAAATAGTTACATCAGGATTTAGTACATCAGGATTTAGTTTCAATGTAAAAATAATATTTCTAACAATGAATAAAAATTATTGAAAAGTTACACTTCGAAATTTTCGAAACACGAAAAACAAATGTTTAGTCATACAACGTCCACTGACGCCAACCGACCATTGACATGCTCTGAAAGGTACTCTGGGAACGTTCTTAAGCACGTTACCAAAGAGAAACATTAGTATTCCATATTATCCGACTATTCCATAATACCCGAAGTTACTCTAATGCTTTTTTGAAATGAAAAGACATGAGTGGACCCGGTCTCTAGGTCTACTTATCTTGCTATAGACTGTAACAAAATTCTGTTTTAAACGGAAAAGATCCAACGGGAGAAACCCTTACACCTACATAACTAGTCGTTGGGGCCAACATAATACTTACCCATCAAGGATATGCATAATATAAAATATTAAAATAAAAAATGCGTAAACTACTTATAAAATGCATTGCAATTCGAATAAAATCGTGGCTTGATGACGTTATGAACTTTGAAAGTTCGATTACTGATTTGCTTAAAAGAAACATCCTTATAACTCCAAAAACACTAATCCTATTAACTAGCGGTTTATTGCATCTTATTAAGCGTCTCATTTCCATTTAAAATATATCTTTGAATTGAAATTTGGATGAAATACAGGGTCATGAAAAATCGGAGAGTGTGGTAAATAGGATTACAAATATCTCGGCAACTCATAATCCGATCGACTTCATGCTTTATGCAAAATTTATGTTTTTTTATTGTCTTTTATAGCCACTCCTTAAAATAAACAATTTCGAAAATTTTTATATACCTTTTATCAGAATGAATATTTCGACAGTCCGAAAAAAATAGTTCCGGATAATCGAGGTTACTGAAATTCAATAGGCTTCTTCCCATTATGACATACTAAGTACATACCCAATTTAAAGTCTCTATCTCAATTTGTTCGGGAGATAGAGCGTTTACAGACACACAGACACACAGACGGACGGCAAAAAAAAAAATTCTTAAAAAAATTGTTTTTCGGAATCTCCAGTGTCTGAAACGTGTAAATCCGACAAAAAAAAATTTTTTTTCGATTTTCAAAACGATTACAAGACTTACCCTATACTACGTATGATGGGTAAGTAATATGGATAGCCTACTAAAAAGGAGATTTAACAGTCCCTAGTGATTCCGCCTCCACAGATTTTAATGTGATACGTAATAATCAATGTATTGTAAAATGCATAGTCAGGTATATTAATCATGCAGTCAAATAATGAGCTTGAAGCTGTTTCGTGGCTTCATAAAGGAGCTTCCTATTTTATTTTATTTTTTTGAACGAAATGACAAAAAAGTATCAAAAAATTCAACAGCTACCTAATGTGTTGCGTCTACTTCTCATTATCTTTTTGTATTGCATTTTGCATCCGAAAGATTTCTTGTTGTAAAGCATTGAAACAACGTCATGCTAATTCAATAGCTATTTTAGCTTTTCTTTTCGTTGTTTATGCATGTAATTTTATGTATCACATTCAAAGGTCTTTGTACTTATGATTTTTTAATAGTTCCTATAACCCCTAAAACCATATATACTTTTTTCTGCGCTGCATGTATCTACTATTTTTTTTAGTTATATTTTTTGAGCTATTTTTTTTAGTATTTTTTTTTTTAGTTATGATATATGTATTACTAAAATTGTTTTTTAGATTAAAATTTTATCAATGCTTGCTTTTGAATATTTTGAGAAATGATAATATCAGTTCTATGCAAGATCGCAGCATAATTTTTCTGATTTTAAAAGACAAAAATTATTTCGTATTCAAATGGTGATAAAATACAGTAAAACCTGCTAAGACCGAATCACTAAGGACGAAAGAAAAGCTCTGTTTGACAGGTTTCCTATCTGGCAGGGGTATTTGTATGATATTAATTTTTCCGGGAGAATGATTTTTTTTTCATTCAAAGCAAGTTTGTGACATAAGCAGTTTCCATTTTGTGAGATTTTACTGCTCTTAAAACGAAAAACTTCATGGTCCCGACTAAAGAATCGCCGTGCAATTATGCCTGCTAAACAATTCCGTTTCACAGATTTTACTGTACATTTTTTAGTAGATCATTATAAATACACATAGTAGAGTAAAACGTTTAGAAATGGAAAATGTCTATAACGGAGTGGTGCCTTAAAAGGGGAAAAATATGAAGGAATACCATAAAATTATACCTGAAAAGACAGATCTTTTCTTTGGCCCCTAGCTATTCCGTCTAAGCGCGTATTGATTTTCTGTTAATTTAACAATAATGAATTACAAAATGCAGTAAACCATGTGGTAACGGAGTCGTAGCTACGGACAGGGAAAAAAATTCTGTTTTAAACAAGTTTCCGTTTTAGTAGATGTATATGGTATCCGTTGGGAAAAGGAAATTTTTTCCAAAGACAGAATTCCGTTATAGAGAAAAATTACTGTTTTCACAGATTTTAGTGTATGAATTAAACAGAAAAAATTATGACTTATATATATTCATAAACGATAACTCACTACAAACGATCATTGTACACTGAACACTGAAATTGTTACTTTGAAACCTTTAGTTGCTATGGCTGTAGTCTGAAATTATCAATTTATTAACATGATCTTAGAACACATACAAGACTTGACACAATTTTTCTTCCGTTATTTTTACACCTTTGAACTTTGAACTTTGAAGGGGGGGGCTTTGAAATTTTTACACCTATCTCCTTATTTTATTTTTCAGTACACAACGGGACAATCTTGATACAGATGATGCACAGGACGACACAAGTACCGCCGGGAGCTCCACACTATGTGCAGTGGAAATGAATCCGGCACTATCCCCATGGCGGTAAACGATTATACCTTCTCGGCCATGGGGAGCCCCATTATATCGATTTACAGGTACTAAAATCTGTGTCAACAAAATCCCTAGTACCAGAAAAAGTTTGTTTTATACAGGTTTCCGCCTTGGGAAAAGGAAATTTTTTCCAAAGACAGAATTCCGTTATAGAGAATTTACTGTTTTCACAGATTTTAGTGTATGAATTAACCAGCAAAAATTATGACTTATATATATTCATAAACGATAACTCACTACATTGTACACTGAACACTGAAACTGTTACTTTGAAACCTTTAGTTGCTATGACTGTTGTCTGAAATTATCAATTTATTAACATAATCTTAGAACACATACAAGACTTGACACAATTTTTCTTCCGTTATTTTTACACCTTTGAACTTTGAACTTTGAAGGGAGAGGGGGGGGGGCTTTGAAATGTTTACACCTATCTCCTTGTTTTATTTTTCAGTACACAACGGGACAATCTTGATACAGATGATGCACAGGACGACACAAGTACCGCCGGGAGCTCCACACTATGTGCAGTGGAAATGAATCCGGCACTATCCCCATGGCGGGTAAACGATTATACCTTCTCGGCCATGGGGAGCCCCATTATATCGATTTACAGGTACTAAAATCTGTGTCAACAAAATCCCTAGTACCAGAAAAAGTTTGTTTTATACAGGTTTCCGCCTTGGGAAAAGGAAATTTTTTCCAAAGACAGAATTCCGTTATAGAGAATTTACTGTTTTCACAGATTTTAGTGTATGAATTAACCAGCAAAAATTATGACTTATATATATTCATAAACGATAACTCACTACATTGTACACTGAACACTGAAATTGTTACTTTGAAGACTGTTGAGTAACATTTCATTGAGTAACACATGTTGAGTTGAATTTCATTGAGACCATAAACATTTTCAATTTAAGACAGGATTCCGTCTAATTCAAAAATGTGTAAAAAAAAATCAATCAAAGCTAATGCTAAACGTATGAGAGCGTTCTTTCCAAATGTCTGCCTTACCAGGTATATTTTTATTTTTTCTATTTTGGTTGCTGTTTCTATGAAGAAACTCATTTTCCAGTTCTGAAATAGAGGGTAGAAAATAGAAAGAAGAGAAAAATAATCTGAAATTAAAAAAATAATATTTTAACAATATAAAAATGCAAAAGAGAAATTTTAAAAAGAACACTTCCATAGGTTTAATATTAGCTTGAGAGTATGATGGTGTGACTCAATTGTTCCAATCTGATTTGTTGCATATATTTAAATAAATGTATATTATATCTACACAAATAACAATTTTATATCTTAATAATTCCAACATTTTATAATTAAAACAGGTGGGAAAATTAACTAGATGTTTGGAGCAATTCCATTTTACCCGACTTTGAAACTTTATTCAAGATATGCCAAACTGCATATATTTTGATCGTCCTCATTTGGCAAAGAATGACTGTATTTTTTAAACCAAAGGGCAGATAGGATGCTGGGCCCCTCCTGAATATCGTCTGGGGAAAACTCTGTGCTGTAATTGTGATTACATTCGTTAATATTAGTTTCATATATATATATATATATATATATATATATTAATGAATATATAATTTGTACTTTGAATAAATGGAGCGGCATACCGCAAGCCAACTGAATTGTGTTGCTATTTTATTGTGTCTGCGACTATATTTATTTCAGCTATTGCAGGACTGCCATTGACAGATTTTCTACCACTATTTAAAAAAATAATCTTCGTCATAGAGTATTGTTGTTTAAAATTACTGAATAAAAATAATATAAGCAAAGTAATCGCCTGTGTCAGCTCTGTTGTGTATTAAAATAGTTTCAAAAAGTCGAACTATTTTTATTGTTGTGACTATAAACGAGTTAATCTTGTGTAACCGAGCTGCATGCTATAGAGATAGGTTTTTAATGACTTATGCTGGGAAATTATTTTAAAAACCATAACAGTATAAAAATGAAAATTACATGATGGTTAAAAGTAATTAAATTTGAGAAAAAGGGGAAATCTATTTCTTAGATTTTTACTATTGTCCATATGTGTTAGCATTACTCATGGAAATGTTTTTGCTTTATAATATAGGTCAGAATGTAATATATTTAATTTTGTGAGTAATAAGAAAAGTGATATATATATGTATATGTATAACTTGGATTTCTAGAAAAATAAATAAATCGGCAATAAGCGAAAAAAAATTTGTATTTAATGCTATTTTTAAAATAAATGCATTAGTAATAATATTTTTTCAGAATTGAGGTTTTGAACAGGACATGTGAATTTTACTGCCCAAAAGTCTCAAAAATTCTACTATTAAAATGTATAAAACCTAAAATAGTGAAAATATATAAAATTGTCATATGTGTAACTATTGCACCTTTATTATGAATATCTAAAAACATTTTTTTTTTACGTATTATTAAAATATTATTATTTTTTTTAATCTTATGAAAAGAATATAAAAATTCGAAAACTGTATAATATCAGATTTTTAGCATGTATAGAAATAGAAGAAGATTACAACAATATTAAACAAAATCTTTCAAGTCTATTTACAGATCATAAAAGATGTTACGAGTGGAATATGAAAAAAACTTTTCGCAAAACTGGTGCTTTTTTTTTTTTTTTGGATTTATTTCTGTGCAAAAATTAATATTGTTTAAAGAAAATTGATGTAAGTAATGTTCAGTAAAAATATTTTTTTATTTCCTGGATTTTAAATTAAAAGATAGTAAAAAACAGATATGTATTTAAATCTAAGAAAATTATTTTTTAGAATTATATTTTATTAGGAATTTTTGTGAATAAACAAACATTAAAGCAATTATAAAATAAGTGTGGAGAGATGTTTCAGGTTTTACAAGGGCGGGATGGTAATAATCAGCATTGGTGAAAAAAAAACCCAATTATTTTGTGTAATTAAATTAGAATCAGCATCTTGCATCTAATTGTTTTTAAATACATTTCAAATACAATACAATCGATGATTAAAACTTTTAATAATAATAATTTTAACTTTAATATTAATACAAAAATTGTTATGCTTTCTAGAGCAACATAATCTCGTGAAATCTGAATCTTTATTCATTACTGTACCTTAAAATGGTAAGTTAAATACCAAAATTCTGGTTCAATATTTCACTGCAAAGTGAGAAAAAAAAAACACCACAATCCTCTTTCAATCCGGTATAACCTTTTCCCATAAAATCAGTTTAGAGAAAAACCTGAATCATGGTTTAACCTTTAACCATGAAATTGGATAACTCTCAATAATGGTTCAATTTTTCACCATAAAATTATATTAGAAAAAACTCTCAACCATGGATCAAGCTTTCACCATAAAATTGGATTAGAAAAAATCGTGAAGTATGATTCAACCTTTCGCCATAAAATTTGATTAGAAAAAAAACCCTGAATCATGAATCAATCTTTACCCATAAAATTGGTTTAGAAAAAAAACCTGAATTATGTTTTAATCTTTCATCATAAAATTAGTTCTACCTTTCATTATAAAATTAGCTCAACATTTCACTAATATAGTGATATTTTTTAAAGCACCACAAAAATGGTTAAACTTATCACCAATATCTTGATTGCAGCTAAATTTCAGCTAGTTTTCAATAGTTTTTTGATGAAATATCGAACTTTATTTTTAACAGTGTAGTTAGCTGCTTTACAGAATACAGAAGATGTATTTATACAGAAGTCGCTCGTTTACATTTTCTTTATAATAATGGTCCTTGTTTTCTACTGCGGTGGTACGTTTTAATGCACTTTTTAACTGACTTAAATAATATATCTTTTCCTGCGATAGAATAGTCATTATGATTCTATTCTAAACTAATGTGTTCATCTAATAAAAAAATACGTCATTGTCACATTCAGGCATTTTTGTGATATTTATAATAATTAAAACCTAAATGAGAGTCCCAAAGTACCAAAATGAGACAAATTATTTTATGTATGTCCATTTTTAGCTATATCAATTTAATTGTTATGAGTTTTTGAAATACTTTGTATCATGATTCAATAATGTAGCAATTCATATTCATACCTTAAACACTTTCAACTTTGACCAATTATTAGACAAGAAGTAAGTAATGAATGGAAAATAAAAAATTAATTTTATCAAAATATTGTTGATTACTGTATGTTTTACACAATTGTTTTATAAATTTTCATGATTATCAATTTCTGGAACACTATAGTTGTTTGTGGGATGTAATAATTGTGGTATTGTGATAACTTCTTAAATTTTATCCAGTTCGTATAATATTTTATCAGACCGTTTTGGCTACTTTCAAATTTTGTTTTCACTCATTGTCATTTTGCTAACTTTGACGTCTTTATCTATCCTATTAGTAACAAAGCTACCGCAAGGTAAAACTGAAGTAAAAATTTCTATGGAGATCGCAATCGATTCGAAGTAATACATACACACACACACACACACACACACACACACCTATATATATATATACATACATATTATATGATGAGCGGTAATACCTTTTTTTCGTTTCAAGCCATTGTCGAACTGGCTATTGTAATACATCTTCAATTTTCCAATGTATAAAAATTAATATTCAAATATTTATACATGTATATGTATGTATATATTATGTACGAGAGTACACACACTCATAATAGGAAATTATGTAGAAAAATGTATTAATTTTTAGTAATAGTAATAGTAGTATTAATATTATATTATAAAAAATATAATTATTTAAAAAATTAAACAAAATTATAAGACACAAGATTGAATGTTTTTCAAAAACTGCAGTCCTGGTAAAAAGAATGAATGTAATTTTACGCCAAAACAAAGCATCCAAAATGCTCCACTTTGACGTGAGTAGCATACAAAAGACAGTTCAACCCCAGCAGCAGGAGGATAAAGATTGAGGATTATTCCGTGACCTTGGTCCTTCTCCCTCCATCACCTTGCTCCTCCAGTGGGACTGATAATGACTCCTCCTGTTGTTCTTTATAGATAAGAGGAATTTTTGAAATAAGGGAACTTTAGCAATTTTTCGCGCTTAAAAGAAAATCTCGGATATTTTTGGAAAATAAGAAAAAATCTTATATATTTTTTCAATATTAAAAAAAAAAATCGAAATAAAATTTACGGATATTTAATAAAAATAAATTTTAAAAAAAGTGCAACTTTCTATTGGTGTCACTATTATTTTTGTGTTTAAAATATTGTATTTGTTTAAAGTACATATTTAAACTTGTTCAATAGCGTAATTAACGTATTTACATAATCACGTATTTACATAATTGCATAATTTACATAATTTAAGCTGGTAATTACATAAAGCTTCCGTTGTCTCGGAAAGGCTATAATGTGTTTACTGTGACAAATGAATAACTTAATAAAGTAATAATTAAATATTTATTTCAACAAAGTACATCTATTGAATAATAGTTGTAAATATAAAAGGCATTATGTATAGCTTTAAAAAAATTTTTGACGAGCACTTTTAAATAAAATCTTCCGAAATAATTATTGATAAAAGCAATATATATTGATAACTAATGTTTTGCTATTAAACAATTAGCAATAAATATATTAAGACATAGGGAAAATATTATATTATACAGAGCGTGTTCACACATTTTTGTAATGATTTTGACTTTCTGTATGATTTAAATTTAAATGAAAAACAATGAAACCTATATGGCACCAATTCGGAATAAGGTTTATTATTATCTGCATCATTAAAAATATTCTTTGCTTTAAAATGTCGCTAGAAAATAAAAAATGTATCTAAGGCGATGTATTTATGCCTTACGAAGAGAAATACTCTTATTCGATTATTAATAAAAGTGTGAAAAGCATGTTTTTCGTAACGTAATGCTAAATGTAACACTAAACGTAAAATAACTGACATAATTAATAACAAGAAAAAAAATCATGCGTCAAGTATACATTATGTAACACTTTCCAACACTTTCAAAATATTTTTACAAATTTTTCCGTTTAATACGGTGAAAGAGGATAAGCAATTTGGAAAACGCATGACATATTTTAAAACCCAATTTCAGGAAATACTAACAATATTCGGAAAAATATCCAAACTCTTTTGTACAGCCCTGTATATGAGCTACAGATTTGTATGCATACTACATAGAATGCTATATTTTATTTCGGGTAGAAACACGTAATACAGTTTAAAATTCCCCTTCTGGAAATTCCGTGAATAAACGGAAATGTTCTCGAAAACTTTGCTGCTCTGTAGCTAATAAGCTACAAAATTTATACACATCAAGTAATAGACAAAAAATGAGTTAAATTTAAAAACGCGTTCAGCAACTGAAAAAGTACTGCCAGTTATTATTGTTAACAGACAGTATCCAATTATTTTGTGTGTCCCTGTAAATAAACGATGAATGCTATACACACAATAATTTATAGTAAACTTCTTGTAATGCACTTTCGTGATATATATCAATTTCAATATGTTTGAAATAGTAGAATGCTATTAAATTAAACCGCAAACGATTCTTCTCCATAGAGCATCATGTAATGGGATTCTTTCGAGTGTCCCTGTAAAGGAGCTATAAATGCTATGCATACCATATTCTATAGTAATCCTCTTGTAGTGCACTTCAGTGATTTACAGGGTGTTTCAGTTAAACGTTTCAGAACTTCTAAGAGGGGTAGGGTACATCCTGACGAACCAAAATCATATACGAATGGCAGTCAGAAATGCTTTCCTGACGTGGTAGATGGCGTTGTGCGAAAGTTCCGAGCTTTCGTGCAGGGAATCTTCATTTCGCACAAGAACGCCAAGTTAGTAGGATGGATGATTACACAAACGCAGAATTAGCCGATACGCATTTGGTGTACGGGGCTACAAATTGTAGTGGGCCAGCCGCACAGCGTTTGTGCGCGGAACGATATCCTACGAGGTGTATTCCCAGTCATAATTTATTTGCAAGACTGCACCAGAGGTTAGCTGAGACAGGTTCATTTGAAAGAGCTGACAGGGTCAGGGTAAGTACAGCACGGACTCCAGCTATCGAACAGAATGTGCTGCAGCATGTACAGAGGAATCCAAGAACGAGTACACGAAGTCTAGCAAACGTAGTCGGGGTTTTCCCTTGCAGCGTCTGGAGGATTCGCCGAGAACAAGACATGCATCCGTTTCACGTGCAACGTGTCCAGGTACAGCAACCGGAGGATTATGCACCTCGTATTGCTTTCGCACAGTGGTACCTTGGAAAATGTGCTACAAATCCTACTTTTCCTGCTGAAGTGTTGTTTTCCGATGAGGCATCCTTCACAATTGAAGGAATTTTCAACTCGCATAACGACCCTATCTGGGCGGTCGAGAACCCGCATGCAATACGACGTCATGCAGCATAGATTCAATTTTCGGTCAATGTATGGGCCGGTATTATGGGAGATCACCTCATCGGACCTTACCTGTTACCGTGTCGTCTAACCGGAGATAACTACTTGCTCTTTCTGCAGCAAGTATTGCCACAACTTTTGAGAGATGAACAGATTTCTGCATCGACGCAACAGACAATGTGGTTCCAACACGATGGAGCCCCTGCCCATTATAGCGGAGCTGTTCGTAACTACCTGGATGTCACATTTGGTCAACAGTGGATCGGACGTGGTGGTCCCGTGCATTGGCCTGCTCGGTCACCCGACCTATCATGTCTTGATTTTTATTTCTGGGGTCATATGAAATCGCTAGTTTATGACACCCCTGTTGACAATGCTGAGGAGCTGGTTACAAGAATCGCAGTAGCTGCCGGAGAAATTCCAAATTTGCCAGGAGTATTCCAGAATGTTCGGATGTCCATGCGTCGGAGATGTGAGGCGTGCATTGTAGCCCGTGGAAGCAACCTCGAACACTTACTTTAATCCATGTACCTTTTGCTTCTTTTCATGTATTATTAAAACGATTTCTCACTTACGGTCTCTTTTCTTTATGGTGCTTCTGTGTACAACACCGCTTCAGGAAAGCATTTCCGACCCCACATTGCTATATGATTTCGAGTTGTCAGGATGTACCCTACACCTCTTAGAAGTTCTGAAACGTTTAACTGAAACACCCTGTATATCAATTTCAATATGTTTGAAATTGTGTAACGTCATTAAAATAAACCGCAAATTATTTTCCCCCATAAACCGTAATGTAGCGGAATTCTTTTGGGTGTCCTTATAAAAAACTATACGTGCTACACACTTCATTTTCAATATCGAACATGCCATAGTAAACCTCAATAACATACATTAATGTTATGACAATCCGAGTATATTTATACGAGTTATAGCACGGACAGACAGACAGACAAACCGAATTCATAAACAGTTTTCAACTATGTTGGAAAGTGTTAAAAAAGGAAAGAAACGTCAAAATTTAAATTTGACTGGGAAAAGCGTACAAAATGCATACTCAAGAAAGGTATTTACACCGTTTATTTTATCTAAATTCGCACCTCATGTTTAAAAAAAATCGAACCTACCAAATAACTATCGTAAAATCTTTAAACATATCTTTAGTAACTATTATCTATCTATTTTTTTCATTCAAAGCAGCAACGTTCAGAAGCGCCATTTTCTAATGAAAAATTAGATACAGGTATAATTATGCAAGATTTAGTGTTTACCAACATATGAGACCGAGGTTGTAAATTTAACCTGTTTAGCCATATCAGATTCTACGCGTGTTATGTGTACACCTGTTGTTAATAGAAATAAGCTCGCAATGTGCCTGAGTGCTTGAGATTATTCATTCAGCAATATACTATTCAGCAATTTTATGAGAAGAATAAACCTTTCACTCATTCTTTTATCCTCAAAGACCAAACGAAAGAATTTATGATTAATTTTTGCTAAGCATTGTTATTTAATGTGAAAAATATGAATCCTTATTTCCTATGAAAACAAAATAGATATCAGAAAATGAAGACGAACAAAAAAATGTATACAGATATTATCTGGCCAGAAGGTGAAATTTCGAATATCTAATTAACCGTTTTGATTTCTGCAGAATTAAAGTTTCAATCTTAAAACTCTCGTTTTATCACGCAGTTGTAACACAGAAATACAACTCATTATTGTTTTATGCGTATATTATTTAATTAAAATCATTGTTTGAATAACAATATTTCATAACGTTACGTGAAAAAGAGATATAACTGACGATTGCTTTTGAAATCCGAAATTTAACATTAAAACCTAAAAACGAGATCAATGTTTTCTTAATATATAAAACTATTTAGTTCAAATTCACAAGATTAAATAAAATCTACAGGAATTAAATTACATTAAATATGACTTACTTTGTCGTTTCATAAATAAGCATAATAATAATATCCATTGCAGTTTTTAATCCCAGCAATAATGGACAGAAATTTGAATTTTTCATTGACGTATATAAAACATCACCTACAAACACCACAGAAGAAGTCAAATTTCAACGCAAAGTGTTGTAATTATGGTCATGCTTACTTGAGAAAACGATTACAACACTGTGTTGTACTTTATATAGATCACAATAAATTGTATTTTTGCTGTAATTTTACAGCATTTTTTTTTTCTTGCAATGCGAAAGGGATCTTAGAGTTCGAATCCGCTGTTTTCGGCAGCGTACACCTTGGAATTTGTATGCTATTGTATTGTTAAACAAAAATATATCCAATCGAACCTAGAATTGAGGGCCCCATTGTCTTAAACAACGCACACGTAGGAAATTTTCTTTTTTGTAGCTCTATATTTTATTTATTTATTTCTTTATTTGAAACAGTAAATATTAATTTTTAAAAAAGAAATCGTCTCCTTTAGTCACCTTTAAAACCGAAAAGATACAGAAAAAGGTTTCGTGTTTCTTTTTTTTTTTTTCTTCTTTTTCTTTTTGTATTTTCTTTTTGTATTTGTATTATTTTTTTTTGTATTTTTTGTAACTTTACGAGGTATTGGCGATTGTGATTTGAAAATTCAGTAAAACGGAACCTTTTTCCTTCGTCGCGTCGGCTTGAAGAACCGGGCAAGCTCAATCACAGTCAGCGGCATGATGGAAAGTCACCAGTTTGCAATTTTAATTAGTTTTTAGTTAATATCTTGGGTAATTATCGAAAGAAGAAAAAACTGAGCCTCAGGTGCACTTGGACTTATCTTTGCCTATATTTATTCAAATTTGCAGATCTCTGCTCTAGATTTCCACATCCATCGCTAACAGAGACACACACACACGCAGACAAACATGTTTATCTTACTTATAGATAATGCGCTAACACCAGATAATAGAGTTAAATTTGGTTGAGCTAAAAATCACGTAGCACAAATAAAAGCCTAAATATTTTTAGGAAACCTAGTGTATAGGTTAATAGTAAATCTTTTGGGTAGCTCTGTATCTACAAAATTGATTCACATCACCTAATATACTAACAATAATTTAGCTGGAAAGCGCATTGCACAATTAAAAACACACTTCCCACAATTACCATACATAGTTGGCAATGTGTTCAATTTCTTTTGAGCAGCTCTGCATGTGAATTTATTTATATTGTATTGAGTTGTTCGGAATGTTCCTTCCGTTTGGGAAAACCAATTCGTACCGGAAAATTCTGCCCATCTATTATTACAGATTAGATATCGAAATCAATATCTAATAATTAAATGATAGAATTTTCAGTTACGAATTGATTTTCCAAAACGGAAGGAACTTTCAGAACAACCCTATACTATAATAAGGTATAGTTTAGCTGGAAAATCCAAAACACAATTAAAGACACTTTAATCATTGTAGCATAAATGGCAATACTTATGAATTTTCTCGTGCAACGCTGTGTAAGATCTATAGAGGTTATACACACCGCGTAATATATTGAAATTTATTTCAGCTTAAAAATGTGTACCACATTTCAAAACAAATACAAAATGTATACTACACAACACGCAGATATTATAATCAGTCCTGTAACCGAATTATTTTGCGTGTCTCTGTAAATCAACGATAAGTGTCTCCATAATCTATACTTATAAAAGAGTAGCTTGATTTTCTCATAATCAACGCCGAGCCTCAACCGTTTCTCCTAGAACAATGAAATTTGGAAGATATGTTATTTACACAATGTAGGCACCCACTAAGAAATGATTTTTGAAAATTCACACCTTAAGGGGGGTTAAATGAGGGGTCGAAAATTTTAGATAATTTCGTCTTTTCGGCATATCTCAGCAAGAGTTTTAAGTAGGACCGTGAAATTCGAGATATCAATTCTACTAAAGAATAGTTAAACATGTGTTTCAGGCAATTTTAGAAATTCAACCACTATGTGGGTTAAATGGGGGTAGAAAATGTTCGGTGATTTCAAATTTTCACCATATCTCTTCAGCAGTTTTAGGTAAGAGCGTGAAATTCAAGATAACAAATCTACTAAAAATATAATTAAACATGTATTTCAGCGATTATAGAAATTCGACCACTAAGGGGTTAAATGGGGGGACTAAAGTTTTAGGTCATTTTGCCTTTTCGCCATATTTCAACAACAGTTTTAGTTAAAAGCGCGAAATTCAGGATGACAAATGTACTAAAAGTTAGTTAAATACATATTTCAGCGATTTTAAGAAGTCAACTACTAAGGGGTTTAAATGGGGGGTCGAAAGTTTTTAGTCATTTTCGATTTTACCATATCTCAGCAGCAGTTTTAGATAGGAACGTGAAATTCAGGATAACAAATCTACTAAAAAAATAATTAAACACCTATTTCAGCGATTTTAGAAATTCATCCACTAAGGGGTTTAAATGGGAGGTCGAACGTTTTAGGCCCTTTTGCCATTTCGCCATATCTTAGCAGCATTTTTAGTTAGAAGCTCGGAATAAATCTCGGATAATAAATCTACAAAAAATATAGATAATTATGCATTTTAGCAATTTTAGAAATTCAGCAAATAAGGGTGGTTAAATAGGTGGGCAAATAATTTAGGTCATTTTTCCATATCTCAGTATAAATTATAGGTAGAATCATGAAACTAAGGATAACAAATCTACTAAAAAAATAGTCAAACACGTATTTCAGAGAGTTTAGAAATTCAGACACTAAGGGGGGTTAAAACGGGGTCGAATGTTTTACGCCATTTTGCCATTTCTCAGTAGAAGTTATAGTTAGGAGCGTAAAATTCGGGATAACAAATCTACTGAAGAATAGTTAAACATGCATTTCAGGCGATTTTAGAAATTCAACTACAAAGGGGGTTAAATGAAGGGTAGAAAAATTTCGGTGATTTCAACTTTTCGCCATATTTCATCAACAGTTTTAGAAAAATGCATGAAATTCAGGATAACAAATATCCTTAAAAAAATATTTAAACAAGTACTTCAGTGATTTTAGAAATTCGGCCACAAAGAAGGGTTAAATAGTAAGTCGAATGTTTTATGTCATTTTGCCATTTCTGAATAGAAGTCATAGGTAGGAACGTAAATTTCGAGATGACAAATCTATCTAAAGAATAGTTAAACATGTATTTTAGGCGAATTTAGAAATTCAACTTCTAAGGCGGTTAAATGAGGGGTCGATAATTTTCGATGATTTCTCCTTTTCACCATATCTCATCCGTAGTTTTGATAAGAGCGTGAAATTCAGGGTACCATATCTGCTATAAAAATAATTAAACACATATTTCAGCGATTTCAGAAATTTACCCATTAAGGGGGCTAAATGAGGATAGAAATTTTTAGGTCATTTCGAATGTTCGCCATATCTCAGCAGCATTTTTTGTTAGGAGCTTGAAATCACACATTCAGGATAACAAATTTACTAAAATGTAGTTAAACATGTATTTCCACGATTTTAGAAATTCAGCCACTTAAATGGTGGTCGAATTTTTTGTCATTTTTCCATATCTCAGTAATAGGTTGGAGAGTGAAATTTAGGGTAACAAATGTACTAAAAATAGTTAAATATGTATTTCAGCAATTTTAGATAATAATCCATCAAGGGGGTCACACTGTGTGTCGGAAGGTTTAGGTAATTGTGCCATATCTCAGCAGCAGTTTTAAGCAAGAATGTGACACTCCGCTTTACAAATCTACAAAAATGGGTAGTTAATCATGTATTTCAGCGATTTTAGAACTAGCGAGTATGTTGGCAACATCTGCTGTGAACCTGATTGCGGAAGATTAGACGAAAAAGAGAACTATTGCTTATTTATTATTATATATTTTGTGTGACATTTTTTCCAAGGAATATATTTTTTAATTTCCCATTTTATAATCTTTTTTTTTTTAGATTTTCGTCTTTTAGCGATTGGATTTAAAATTTTAAACAAAATATTACACTTCCACCTTTTTTCAAAATACATTTTTTGAAAGTAAAAAAATTGCGATTTAAATACTGATTGCCATATTTATGGGTTAGGGTATGCACAAGGACGCCTTAAAGTGATTATCGTATCAGATTACAAGCATGCAACCGAATGGGTCCTGTTAAAATTATTTCATTTTAATGATTTATGCAAGAAAAATAACTGAACCACGTTATAGGGATCGCTGCATTAACGATGTATGGCTGAGAAATACACAGGGCCCCGATACTTTGATCACCTCATTAATAATTTATGAGCGTGACAGTACCCATTTACAATGATCGCCGTTTATCTTAGGCAATCCCCTTTTTATTTATTTCATCTGAAAACTCTCCGCTCATCTTAGATAAATACGCACAGGGCCAGTAGTATTTTGTCAGAGGGATTATGTAAAAAATATTATTAATGTCACGAAATATTTATTTATGTGATTTTATATTATATGTATTATTTAGTTATTTTCGTATAGTTTAAAATAAGGTATTTTATTTAAATTTCTCCGTTTGTATGTAAATTGCAATTTCTGGGGCCTCAATGGAAGTCAAGACAGTACGCTGTAGAATACATTTGAGCCCCACTCAGAAGCAACCGGCTGGACGAGCAAAGACCGGCTAGTATCATATATAGTTGCAGTGACCTCAATGATGCATATAAACCTCATTATTTTTTTAAAGTACTGTAACAACATTGCACTCAGAAAAAGAAACTGATTAAAACTATAAAACATATTTTTTGAGTACATTTTGTTGTTTTAGCAAAATTGGAGTAAAATTGAACCATTTTACTTCAATTAACAAAAATTTTTGCTGACGATACAAAATTTTTTTTTGGAATTGCAAAAAAAAAATTTTGTTGATTTAAACAAAATTTTTATTGACCCATATTTAAACAAAAATTTTGTTTAAATATAGGTCAATGGAAATTTTGTTTGAATCAACAAAAAAAAATTTTTTTGTTGAAAACCACTTTTTTTTGCAATTCCAAAAAAAAAATTGTATCGTCAACAAAAATGTTTTGTTAATTGAAATAAAATGGTTCAATTTCACTCCAATTTTGCTAAAACAACCAAAATGTACTCAACAAAAATGTTTTGTAGTTTTAATCAATTCCTTTTTCTGAGTGTGAAACACACTGCACTTTCTCTATTGAATATAGATGATATTGTAGCGGAATATTTTTGTGTGTCCTTGTAAACGAAATATAAATGCTACTTGCTCCATATTCTATGGAAAATCTGTTGTAGTTAATATTGCCATGTGTCCCGATATACGTGGGACGTCTCGATTTTTAGGTGCTCCAAGACTTGTCCGCGAACTACTACTCGGGACGCCATAAGCCCCTTACATTTCTGGATGTGCAAATTCTTTTAAATATCTTTTCGTACTATGCTATTCGTGCGTCGTGATCTGGTGCAACTTAAAACAGTAAAACCTGCAAAGACAGAACCTGTCTATAACGGAAAATCTTTATAGTACCTTCGAAAGGAATACCTTACCAATGTACCAGCCTAGGCGGAAACCTATCTAAAATGAATTTTATTGTGGGCCTTGGGAATTCTATTTTCACAAGTTGTTCAGTAAACCCTGTAAAAACAGACCTGTTTATAACGAAATCCCGTTTTAAAAGTAAATATTTCATTGCCATATTGATTTTGCCTTCACAAGTTTTACTGTGCAATATTATTGTATTTATTTAGTGAAACATGCTAAGAAACAATCGCAAGGGATCGAAGAGAAATTCCTTTTTAAACACGTTTTCGTCTTATCAGGCATAATTGGACGGTATTCTTAGCGTAGGAACAATGAAATTTTTATGTTTAAAAGAAGATTCCGTTACACACAGGTTCCGTTTTAATAGGGTTTGCTGTATTTTTAGGTCTTGATTTAGAAGCCGTTGTCTCGCTTTTTTGACTCTCTGTCTCACTTTTTGGAACACTGGACTTTGAAATAAATGTATATTAATTTACTATTTTGAACACGATTGGCGATTGGCAACTATATTTGGCGATCTATCTTCCTGCCACGGATAATACGTAAGTACGAAATTAAACCATGGTCCAAACCGGCCCGAGTCTGCTGAAAAAATAAATTTAACCACGGATGCGGCCCTATTCAATATAATCAAACAAAACTGGTCCGACCCCGGCTCGATACAGATATCTAGTTAGAAGCCCCTCAAAAAGCGATAGGACCTTGGATCTTAATTGTCTTAAGACGGCCCTTTTACGTTTTTTATTCTTTTTCTTTTTTAGAAGGCCGTGTAAGTAACAAAAAAGATTCCATTCCACAATTAAGTAAAGAAATGTATTAGAAAAGAATGTTTTCTAATGAAAAATATACACAGCTGATTACACAAAACGAATTCGAAATGATGATAAAAAGATGATTATTATAAGATGGGCAGAATTTTTTCGGTGCAGATGTTTCCACTGTGACTCATAGCTATGTTACCACACACTCTTTATGAATTTAAATATAGTAAGTAACTTTTTCGACTAAAAAAGTTACTTGCCTTTACCTCCTTACACTAGAAACGTGAAAATATGAAATTCTTTAATCTCTTTTTAACCTTTTCCAACATAGTTGAAAAGTGTTTAGGAATTCGGTTTGTTTGTCAGTCTATCTGCCATCTGTCCGTGCTCTAACTCTCGTAAATATACCCGGATTGCTTTGAAATCGATATATATTATTGAGGTTTACTATGGCATGTTTGGTATTGAAAATGAATAAACATTTTTCGAATGCTATCAATTCTCAGTTAAACACTTACTTGTTCAACATACATGCTCAAATAACAGCGTAAAATTAACATTATTTTTTTACTCTTGCATGTGTAAATTCTGTTATACAGTTGAAAATGTTTACTTAAAGCACACTCAGAAAAAGAAACTGATTAAAACTACAAAACATATTTTTTGAGTACATTTTGTTGTTTTAGCAAAATTGGAGTAAAATTGCACCATTTTACTTCAATTAACAAAACATTTTGCTGACGATACAAAAATTTTTTTTGGAATTGCAAAATAATTTTTTTTTTGTTGATTCAAACAAAATCTTTATTGACCCATATTTAAACAAAAATTTTGTTTAAATATAGGTCAATGGAAATTTTGTTTGAATCAACAAAAAAAATTTTTTTGTTGAAAACCACTTTTTTTTGCAATTTCAAAAAAAAAAATTTGTATCGTCAGCAAAAATGTTTTGTTAATTGAAGTAAAATGGTTCAATTTTACTCCAATTTTGCTAAAACAACCAAAATGTACTCAACAAAAATGTTTTGTAGTTTTAATCAATTCCTTTTTCTGAGTGCAGTTAAAGATGTCTATTTCTAAAGGATAATATTAATAACTTGCTGAAAAAAAGTAATACAGTAAAACCTACTAACACGGAATCGCACGGTCCCAGAAATCTAACCGTTTTAGAAAGCTTATCGTCAGGGCAGTTATAAATGTAATGTATTGTTTTCTATGTTACTATGAATTTATTTAATCGAAGAGAAACTTTTCATTGGTTCATCGTCTTTATAGGTTATACTGTAATAGAAAATTTACGTTTCCCGAATTCTGGTATTTCATTTAGGAAATTCCAAAATTTTGGCATTGGAAATTTATTTTTCGAGTGTTAATAACAATTAAATATATATTATCGTGACCTCAGCTTCTATGGCAAGTATTATTCGTTTTTCTCAGTAGAATCACGCTTCTGTTTATTTTCTTTGAAAAATTTCGGGAGATGCGAGGGAAAACTATTATAATTTTACCAGTGGGCCCGTGCGAGGATTTCACTCTGCAGTGTAATAATTTTTAGCAATATCTAATATTTTTTAGATGCAGGTTTAAACTTCTAAAGAAAAATTCAGGATAAAAATATCTGTAAACAATATTAATCAAGCCAGAATGTCGTCTCATTTATTCCTAACAATAAAATTTCACCGAAGGTAAAAAAAAAAGACTCGCGCGAGCTAAAAAAAAAATTAACAATTGCATTTTAACTGCATTAGAAAATGATGTCATCTTTGTCGGTAAAAATACGGGACAGAGAAAAATTAATTGAAATGCACTTAAATTACATTTAAATCTAATATAACAAATCATACCTTTTATGCACGTGAAAAATACCACTGCTTCGATCAATCAATAACATTTTCTTTCTTCTAAACGTTTCAGTTTCAATTTTGGTTTTTAATCATAAATATAAAATAAACCCGTGAAAAAACATCACATTTTACCTTTTTTGTACTATTTATTTTTTTATAATCATTGTTGGGCATCATATAATGCGGTGTTTTATTTTTGTGGCAACAATGATTAAAAAGAAAAAGCTTTCATTTCACTTACGAAAACAATGCTGATTTAATTTTTAATTAACAGCAATTTATAATCAAAAGCATGTTTTAATGAAATGTGAATGTACTATGTCAGAAACCGCTTTAAAAACCTTTCAAATGATACGTCATTCGCTGTTGTGCGTTTCATAAATTCATAAAAAGGAATGTTGACAACAAAAATAACATACATCAGTAGACCCGTACGAGGATTTCGCACTGCAGTTTAATAGTTTTTTAATAATATCTAATATTTTTAAATGCAGATTTAGACTTCTACTGAAAAATTAAGGATAAAAATATCTGTAAACAATGTTAGTCATACCAGAATATCATTTCATTTATTCCTTACAGTAAAATCTCTAGAAAAAGTCACACGCGAGAGAAAAAGAAAACAATGTATTTTAACTGCATGAGAGGATGATGTCATTTTCTTCGGAAAAAAACACGAGAGAAAAAAAAATTGAAATACACTTAAATTGTACTTTAATCTATTATAACAAATCATACCTTTTATGCTACATGTATACCACTGCTTCGATCGATCAATAATATATTTTTCTTCTAAACATTTGAATTTCAATTTTGGTTTTTAATCATAAATATAAAATAAACCCGTGAGAAAACGTCAGATTTTATCTCTTTTGTATTATTTATTGTTTTTTATAACCATTGTTGAGGATCCTATAATGCGGTATTTTATTTTTGTGGTAAAACTAATTTGAGGAAAACCTTCCATTTTAATTATGAAAACAATGCCGATTTAATTTTTAATTTGCAGCAAATTTTAATCAAAAAACATGTTTTAGGAAAATGTAAGTGTACTATGTCAGAAGCCTGTTCAAAATCCTTTCATATGGTATCTCATCCGTCATTCTGCGTTTCGTATTTTATTAGAAAAAGGGATGTTGACAACAAAGATAATATATACTTGATTCTAAATATTAATTTCATTCTACATTTTATTACCTTCTCAAATAAATTTGGATAAAATTTCATTAATTTTACCGCTGATAAGCATTTCATTGATTATAACATTAAATATTTATACAGAGCTTCTGCATAAATAAAATGGAATCATTTGAAATCCAGTATCTTTGACATGATATGACGTCATAAATAAAATACCATTGTTAAAAAGATTACATAAAACAAATGACAGTAAAGCGATGACTTATATGCCAACTTTTGCGTTCTTCGACTGTTATAAATTGTGTATATTTTGGGGATGGTATTTTGATATTTCGTACTTTCTAGACGTTTCTTGCTTAGATATATGCCTATATTTTATTCTCATACGCAATCATGGCTGAATTACTGATGTTTACTTTTATGCATGCGGGGAATGTCATATATTGTTTGTCAAAGAATATCTGAAGACAGGGCCGTGCTTAGGGGGGGGGGGGGGGAATTTTCTAAAAAACTTTAAAAAATAAAATTAAAATATAAAAATTGAAATATCTTGAAAAATAGCTAGTGCTGGCACATCTACAAATTAGCAGCTTTCATTTAAAACAAAATTAACAAAATTGGTTTCGCAAAAAGCTGAGAGTAGATGATTCAATTAATCAGTCATTTAATCAGTTGTTTCATAAAATCTTTTCATAAATGCGTTTCATAAAATCGTTTCATAAATTCGTTTCATTAGGATTTTATATATATAGGGTAGATATGGCTGAATTACTGATATTTACTTTTATGCATGCGGGGAATGTCATATATTGTTTTTCAAAGAATATCTGAAGACAGGGCCGTGCTTAGGGGGGGGGGGGGGGAATTTTCTAAAAAACTTTAAAAAATAAAATTAAAATATAAAAATTGAAATATCTTGAAAAATAGCTAGTGCTGGCACATCTACAAATTAGCAGCTTTCATTTAAAACAAAATTAACAAAATTGGTTTCGCAAAAAGCTGAGAGTAGATGATTCAATTAATCAGTCATTTAATCAGTTGTTTCATAAAATCTTTTCATAAATGCGTTTCATAAAATCGTTTCATAAATTCGTTTCATTAGGATTTTATATATATAGGGTAGATATGGCTGAATTACTGATATTTACTTTTATGCATGCGGGGAATGTCATATATTGTTTTTCAAAGAATATCTGAAGACAGGGTCGTGCCTAGGGGGGGGGGGGATTTTCTAAAAAACTTTAAAAAATAAAATTAAAATATAAAAATTGAAATATCTTGAAAAATTAGCTAGGGCTGGCACATCTACAAATTAGCAGCTTTCATTTAAAACAATAATTAACAAAATTGGTTTAGCAAAAATCTGAGAGCAGATGATTCAATTAATCAGTCATTTAAACAGTCGATTCATAAAATCGTTTCATAAATGCGTTTCATAAAATCGTTTCATAAATTCGTTTCATTAGGATTTTATATATATAGGGTAGATATATATGAAAATTTCTGTAATATTGAAATCTGCAGATGAGGCAGAATTTTAAACATTAGGTAAGGACAGTGGGTTGCTATTAAAGAATATGGGTTGCTAGAAATTAATTATAAAACACATATAAGAAAAATTGCTGTATCAATAAAATCTACAGGTAAGGCAGATTTTTAATGTTTTCTCAACATTACGGAGAGAAGGTGGGCTGTTAAATGAAAATAGTTATAAAAATATATAATAAAAATTACTGTATCAATAAAATCTGCAGGTAAGGCAGATTTTTAATGTTTTCACAAAATTACGGAGCGAAGATGGGTTGCTATTGAAATTAATTATATAACTTATATAAGAAAAATTGCTGTAACAATAAAATTTGCAGATAAGGCAGGTTTTAATGTTTTCAATGCATTACTCAGTGAAAATGGGTAGCTACGTGAAAGTAATTATAAGAAATAACTAAGAAAATCGTTGTATCAATAAAATCTGCAGATAAGGTAGATTTAATGTTTCTCCAGCATTACGTAGAGAAAATGGATTGCTTAGTGAAAATTACTATAAAAAATATATAAGTAAATTGCTATATAAATATAGAGCAGAAGCAGACGAGGCAGATTTTTGAAGTTTACCCAGTATTATCTAGAGAAGATGGATTTCTGAATGAAAACAATTATAAAAATATGTAAAAAGATTTCCTGTATTAATGAAATCTGCAGATGAGGCAGATTTTTAATGTTTTTCCTGCTTTAAGTAGTGAAAATGGGTTACTAAGTAAAAATAATTATAAAGAAATATATAAGAAATTGAGGTGTCAATAAAATCTGCAAATAAGGGAAATTTTTAGGGGGTTTTTTTTTTCTTTTCTTTCTTTCTCTCTTTCAGCATTATGCAAAGAAGATGGGATGCAGAGGAAATTAGTCACAGCAAGTATATACGAAAACTGTGGTATTGACAGATATGATTTATGCTCCAGTTATCTGTGATTTGAAATTATTTTAAACAGGGTGGCTAGTGGTCAGGGAAAAATACAGTAAAAAAAATTATAATTACCAGTATATTCGTATAGAACAATTCAAATTCATTATTTGATCGAATAATCAACATAAATTTTTCTATAAAAATATACTGGTGTTTATCACTTTTTTGACTGTATTTGTCCCTGACCACTAGCCACCCTGTTAAACCAGTACGCCCGTGCGAGGATTTCGCACCGCAATCTAATATTTTTTATCAATGTCTAATATTTATTAAATGCAGGTTTAAACTTCTAAAGAAAAAGTAAGGAAAAATATCTGCAAACAACATTTAGTTTTTAATCAAGCCAGAATATCATCTAATTTATTCCATCAAAGTTAGAGTAAAATCTTATCCAAGACTGCAAAAGGCATGCGCGAGAAAAAAAAAATTAACAATAGTATATTAACTGCATTAGAGGATGACGTCACCCGCTTCGGGAAAAACATGGGACATAGAAATATAAATCTGAACATGTCAATTTCGCTTTTTAATCATAAATATAAAATAAACCCATGCGGTGTTTTTTATAATCATTGTTGAACATCATAAAATGCGGTATTTTATTTTTGTGGCAACACAATTTTGAGGAAACCTTTCATTTCTTTTACGAAAACAATACCGATTTAATTTTTAATTAACAGCAATTTTTAATCAAAAACATATTTTTACGAAATATTAAGTGTGCTATGTCAGAAGCCTATTCAAAATCCTTTCATATGGTATCTCATTCGTCGTTCTCCGTTTTGTATTTTCTTAGAAAAAGGGATGTTGGACAGGAGAAATAATATATATGATTAGTTTTACGTTTGTAGCGCACTTAAAATATAAATAAGCTCGCAATGTGACTGCGTGCTTGAGACTACCTGTTCAGCTATATATTATTCGAATGGGAATAGAAAACCATATATCTTCCACTCATTCTTTTAGCCTCAAAGACCAAACGAAATATATTATGATTGATTTTCGCTAAGCATTGTTATTTGATATGAAAATTACAAATCCTGTATGTCTTATGACAGCACAATAGGTATCAGAACATGAAAAGGAACAAAAAGTAACTATGTATACCCTCATATTCTGCACCGAAGGTGAAATTTCGAATATAAAATAAAAACCGTTATGATTTCTGTAGTATTAACATTTTATCTTTAAAACTTCTTTATCATGCTGTCATGACACAGAAATACAAATCATTATTGTTTTATACATATATCATTTGTTTTAAAATTATTGTTAAAGCAATTATTTTTTATAAAGTAACAGGAAAAAGGGATATAATTGACCATCGCTTGTGAAATCAGAAATTTAACATTAAAACATAAAAACAAAATCAATTTTTTCCAATAAAATATATAAAAACTACTTAGCTCATATTCACAAGATATGAAACCTACAAGAATAAAGTTAAAATTAAATAAGACGTACCCTGTCGTTCCATAAATAAGCATCGTAATGATAGCAGTTAATCTTTTAATCCCAGCAATAGCGGAAGAAAATTTGGCGTATAAAATCATGTATTCTTCAAACAACACAGAAGTCAAATTACAGCGCACGCACTGTTGTATTTTTGGTCATGCTTGCTTGAAAAAACGATTACAACACTGTGTTCTACTTTATTTAGATAACGATAAGTGGCACTTTTGCTGTAATTTTACAGCATTTTTTGCAGTGCGGGGGTGGGATATTGGTGTTTTGACCTGGCTGACTCTGAAAGCGTATACTGTCGAATTTGTATGTTACTATATTATTAAACGAAAATTTATATGAACGAACCGAGGTTTGGGGCCCCATTGCCTTCGGCAGGATGCATGCTGGAAAAAAAACTTTTGTTGCTAAATATTTTATAATTATTATTATTATTATTATTTTGAAATAGCAAATATTAATATTTTTAAACGATAGATACCGTTTAAATAAAAAAATTACAACAAAAGTTTTTTGTAATTTTACGCGGGTTACTCGGTAATTGCGATTTCAAAATTTAGAAAAGACGGAAACTTTATCCTTCGTCTGCTCGAAGTACCGGGCAGGCGCAATCATAATCAGCGACATGTTGGAAGATCGTCAGTTTGCTATTTTAATTAGTTTTTATTTAATATCTTGGCTAATTATACGCCTCAGGTGCATTCGAACCTGTCTTCGTCTATACATATACAAATTTGCAGATCTCTTCTCTAGATTTTCCTAGCCATCACCAACAAACACAAGTAGTCAAACATCTTTCTTTTATTAATATAAATACTGCGCTAACACCACATAATATAGTTAAATGTAACATAAATATATAATAAAATCACTATACATAAAATACAGATTTAAATGCTTAAGTGGTAAAAGTAGACCACAAAAAGGCTTATAAAAAACTTTTAATATAATGATCAACACATTTCAAGCTTTGCCAAGACTACAAGAACCGAGACTTAAAAAATTGATTTTAGGAATAGTAAAATAATTTATCCATCAAGACTTTATTTCCCATCTATTATCCGTGAATCAATGGAAATCTATGAGCGTAAAGAGAACATATGCAATGAATCAGCCTCTTTTGAATTACCTACACTGTAAACAATTGCAGCAGTAAAATTACTGCTGCAGAGATTCCAGGCAATGTCCATAAGAAAACGTGTTTTGTCCCTAGATAAACGAGCTGTATTCTTACATAAACGGTTTCTGCCCGCAAAAACATGAAATTTACGAAAATTGACCATTTACCTTAAAAAGGGGCCATTTCTCGTAAAATTTAGGCAGCAATTCACGGATAATGCCCATGAATTTACATTTTTTTTACAGTGTAAAACCTGGCACGAAGTGTTATCAATTTAACATGTCGATCATTATATTAAAAGGTTTTTTATAGTCCTTTTCCTGTTCTACTTTTATCACTTAAACATTTAAATATGTATTACAGTTAAATGTGGTTGAGTTAAAAAAACACGTAGCACAATTAAAAATTCATTTTCAGGAAATCCCGTATATAGCTGTTAATCGTAATTCTTGTAGATAGCTCTGCATTTATAAAATTGAATCACATCACCTAATATACTAACAATAATTTAACTGGAAAACGTGTTACACAACTAAAAACATACATCCAGCAATTATCATCTATAATCAGTAATGTATCCAATTTCTTTTGCACAGGCCGTACATGAATTTATTTATATTTTACAATTATCTCTTACTGTACTAAAATATAGTTGAGCTAGGAAAATTCAAAACACAATTAAAGAATGTACGCCCATAGATGATAATGCAAACGAATAATCTCGTGCAACGCTGTATATGATGTGTAGAATTCATACACACCACGTAATATACTAAAATTTATATCAGCTTAAAATAGCATACCACTACTGAAAACGTCCAGCAATTACAGTCAGTCCTGTAACGGAATTTTTTTGCGTGTCTCTCTAAATGAAAAATAAGTGTCGCTATAATCTATAGAAAACCATAATATATAGTTGTGGTGGACCTCAATGATGCTTATAAATTTTATTATGTTTTAAAAATACGGTAACATTATTGAAATACACTGCACTTTCCCTATACAATACAAATCATAATGTAACGTAATTTTTTTTGTGTGTTCCTGTATATAAACTATACATGCTACTTACTCCATATTCTGTAGAAAATCTGTTGTAGTTAGTGTTGCTAGGTGCAACCCATATACACTGATGTCCAGAAATTAAGGGGCAATGGCCAATTTCAGACGTTTCGTCGAATATCTTACTGAAACTCGTGAGGAAAAGCCCGAAATGTCCGTGAACTTTGAGGATATAAAGAACATGTTTGACTCAGTGAATATTTTCAGTGAAGATTTTGTCGCGACGGCAATTAGGGGGGGGGGGCAATAATAATTTAAAAATAAATAATTATTGATAATAATAATTATTATCATTATTTATTATCATCATCAATTATTATTATTATAATAATTATTATAATAATAATTAAATAAATAATTTTCGATCACCCAAGTAACAGAAAATGCTAAACATGGTCTGTCACTGTGGCAAATGACTACGGAAGTCATGTTCAACATTTGTGTGCATTTGTGTACGCATAGCACGTATACTCGTGAAGATGTTAATGTTTCTGTGAAAAATTCATAAGGTTTTTTTTTAAAGCATGCAGAGTTTTCAACCGAATTTAACACCGCTTTCCAAAAACTTGACAAGGAGGAATTCTCATAGGATTATATGGAATTTCCTCTTCAATTTAACAATTATTGCTGTAACTTTTTGAGTTTTCACGATATTTCACTGGTCTTTTTATATGAATAGCCCTATAGTATTGACTATCAAATCAGGACAAAAAATCTTTGCTGTAGTTCGCGCATGCGCAGTTAAAATGTATTTCATAGAAATACCCATATCTCATCAAATATTCAATATATTAATATTTTAATCACAGTATACTATTTCTACGATTTTTTGTCAAGTTTTTGGTAAGCGGTGTTAAATTCGGCTGAAAACTCTGCATGCTATAAAAAAAACCTTTTGAATTTTTCACAGATTCGTTAACATCTTCTCGAATATACGTGCTACAGTGATAACCATTCTTAGCGTTTTCTGTTACTTGGGTTATGGAAAATATTATTTTATTATTAAAATTATTATTACCCCCCCCCCGTCTTAATTGCCCTAGCGACAAAATCTGCACTGAAAACATGAAGTCAAACATGTTCTTTACATCTTCAAAGTTCAAGGGCATTTCAGGCATTTCTTCACGAGTTACTGTAGATATTCGCCGAAACTTGGTCACTACACCTTAATTTCTGGACACCAGTGTACATGGAACGTCTCGATTTTTAAAGATTCGAAGACCATCAACATAACCACTGCGCAGGACGCAAAAGTCCTTATTTTTCATGATGCATAAATTATTTTAAATTTCTTTTTGTACCCTGTTATTCGTTAGTTGCATCGAGCGGAACTTCAAAAATTAAAACGAGTGAAGACATAACCTGTCTATAACGGAAAATGTTTATAGTCGCTTCGAAAGGAATACCTTATAAATCTACCAACCTAGAATGGAATCCTATCTAAAATGGATTTCGGTCATAGCGATTCTGTTTTAAAAGTAAGCATTGTATTGCCCTAGCTATTTCGCCTTCACAGGTTTCACCATATAAGATTGTTGTGTTTACTTAGTGTAATAAAACCTTCTAAGATAAAATTGGAAATAACCGAAGAAAAATTCCGCTTTAAACAGGTTCTTGTCTTGTCAATATGTAATTGGATGGTATTCTTATCATAGGACAATGAAACTTTTACATTTAAAACACGATTCTGTTACAAACAGGTAACATTTTAATATGGTTTACTGTATTTTTCTATCCCTATTTAGAAGACGCTGTTTCGCATTTTTTGTCTCACTCTCCGTTTTTAGGTGCGTTCGTAATTATACAAATACGCAGCAACTATAGTCGTCGTCGGGTCCGTCCGTCTGTCCGCATATAACAGCGCAAAAACGACCCAACCGAATGATTTGAAATTTAATATATAGAATCGTTGCAGACTTTTGTCGAGTCATTTCAAATTTTATGAAAATCGAATCAAAACTTAAAAAGATATTAATAAAAATATTTATTAAATAATTTGATTTTTTTTAAAATCGGTACTTCCTTGTTATAACAGTTTCCGAGGAATAATCGTCAAGCTACCGAGATATATCGTCAAGTTATCTGACATGTATGACGTTATAGTCATATATGATGTATATGGCATTTTATAACCTCTATGATCAAGTTATAGGCACATTCTTCATTCTAGTAAATCCTTTCATGCGTAATTAATTCAATGATGTCCCACGTCAGGTAATGATTCTGTGTTGACACTGTGATTATGTCCAATTTAAGATGGAGTCCTATTATTTTCGTATTAGTGAATTTAAAAACCGATTTTGTATACTAAAATTGTTTAATTATAGCAATCCTATAATCTACCGACCGTTTTTTGGATAGCTGTTTCCGGAGAAATAGATATTAACCCTTTCCGGCCTGGAATATTTACAAACAATTTTCTTAGAAATGAGAAACTTGCTGATTTTCCCGTGCTTTATAAAAGGAAAATTTTAATTAAATATTCTTGGTGCCGTTTGTAAGTTTTGGAATTAAAATTAGGTGTCAATTTTTGTGACCATCGCCCGCTAAAGGGTTAAATGGAAAAAGAGTCTAAATATGGATTTCAAGTTCTGAAATTTTCAAAGCTAGGCTTAAGTTTCCCATTGTAATTTTTAGTAAATATCAACAAAAGATAAAATGTTGCCAACTTAAAATGTATTTATTTTATTACGGAAATTAATCATATCATAATAACAGACGATACAATTCGTTTCACCGAAATAATAACAGTACGAACGCGCCTAATTTGTCACGTTTGATGTACAATTTCCAACGTGTTTTTTTAAACAGTGTCTGGCAACACTGGACCTTGGCATAAATATACATTAATGCTGGTTATAAATTTGTGAGGGTTGTAAATTGTTATAAATGTATATTAATTTATTGTTTTCAACACGGTTGGCGATTGGTAGTAATTTTTGGCGATCTGTCTTCCTAGTATGGATAATACGTAAATAAATACCAAATTAAGTTCAGGCACGAGTTTTCTGAAAATATTTAATCCCTTGTCCGGTCCTGTCCGAATATAATTAGACAAAATTTGCCCGACCCCGTCCCAATACAGATCTCTAGTAAGAAGTTCCAAGCAATAAGATATTGGATGTTAACAGTCATAAGAAGACCCTGTTAAGTTTTTTTAGAAGGTCGTGTGAATAACAGGAAAAAATTTCAATTTCATATGTAAGTGAAGAAATGTATGATGAAAGATGTTTTCTGTTGATAAATACACATAGCTGATTACATAAAACGAAGGCGGAATGACGATAAAGGGATTATTTTTATACGATGTGCTGGATGTTTTCTGAACAGGTGTGTCCATTGTGACTCATAGCTAGGTTATAAAACCCTCCATATGAATTTAAATATCCTAAGCAGCATTTTCTTTGCCAAAAAACGTTACTTGCGTTACTGGTCTTTACCTTATTACAATAGAAAGGTGAAAATATGAAATTCTTCTATCTCTTGTTTGTCATTATGGTCATCGCCTGCTATTGCGGAGGTGAGTTTCAAATACATGCATTGTTATTTTATTAATTGACCCTGTAAAAAGAAAATTATTCAGTTGGAATATTTGGTACTTAGCTACAGAGTATTTAGCTGTTGTTTTCAACCATCATAGAACTTTAAAAAAAAAAGACATACTAATCTTAATCTTTAAAAATATGATGCAATCACGAACGAAACTATATAATAACCTATAATCAGTTAAAACAACGTTTTTAGCACCAGAACTTTTTATTCTATCGCAGACTGGTTTCAGTAGCATTTAGCGTATCTTCATCAATGAGAAGAATGATGGATTTTTCTTGAAATATATGGAAGAGAATCGGATTCATATATTTATAATATATTATCATATATTTCACATATTTATATATTCATGTATTCCATACACTAAACTGAAATGTCTGAAACGGATGGTTAAAAAAAGAGACACTTTAAAGTGTCTTAAAATTTTAAGACACTTATTTGTGTCTGAATTTCTGACATTTGTAACGGTTGAATCGCTGCGATTTTTGTGCTCTGATTTGTCGACAATAGACAGCCATTTCTGACCAGATTTTTTTTTAAAGCATTAAAGGCAGCCCTATTTGACCACATTGAATCCTTAATAAATGGAAAATATTTGAATATAAAGAAGGGCTAAGGATTTTTCCAGAAGCAGAACCTGTTTAAAGCATGTGCAAATTGGGCCATGGTACTGCCTGTGCTCCCCCCCCCACCCCCGATTTTACGGGCTCCAAAATTTTATATGCAATTTTCGTAAAGCTGATATTTTAAATCTATTTAGATACTGTACTGATTATATTGAATGTTTTGAACTTTTACAATAAGATGATATTGAAAACATTTTTTTTTAAATCTAAAAACAGTCAAACCTTTCAATAGTGGACACTTCTGTGACGTGGCATCTGTCCGCTATTCGGAGGTGCTTGCTTTTCAGAAGTAAAAGTATGTAAATATGTATGTGTCGTGAATTGAAAAAGTAGTTCGCAAGATAGAGGTGTATGATATGGAGATTTCACTCGGCTGTGAACGTAAAACCTCCATAACAAACATTCCCGAATAGCGGACACCTCTATTTATCGAACACCCATATTTTTCAATTCCAACACACATATATTTACATACTTTTACCTCTAAAAAGCAGACACCTCCGAATAGCGGACGAATTCCACGGTTAAGAGGTGCCAACTATTGAGAGGTTTTAGTTTTTAGATAGGCATTTTTTTTAAATCTTATCTTGCTCAAAATATTGATTATAATCAGTGCAATGTCAGAAAAGATTTAAAATATTAGCATTACTAAAATTACACACCAAATTTGGGGCCCCCTAAAATCGGGGGAAGGGAGGGGGTGGACAGACAGTGCCATAGCCCAGTGTTTTCCCATGCTTTAATCAGGTTTTGCTTCTGGAATAATCACCAGCCCTGTTTTATATTCTAATATTTTCCCATTTATTATTATACAATCGCAGAAAAAATGAAAATTTCATTTAAATATTAATTTATTTTACATATTATTTTAAATATTAATTTATGTTACATGAAATAAAATTTATCTATTAAACATTGGGAAATTTGAATATTGATTTTATTAATAATACAAAGTCACAAATATTTGTTTCTTTTCATTGTGAAATTTATAAATGGGAAATAATTTGGATATAACAAAGCATTTAAAATTTGCTTTTAAACCTTAAGGAATAATAATAATAATAATAATAATTAAATAAGGAACTTAATTTGACACTTTTTATAGAATTAGTTTTAATGACAATTTTAAATTAAGAATGCAATCATTCAAATATTTAAGAGACAAAACTGGGGAAGAAATCAATTTTTATTTCGAAAATTGCGCATTTAAAAAATATATATATAAATTAGATCTCAACAAATGTTTAATCCTTTAAATATTTTTAATCCAATATTAAAAATTGAGTAATTTATACGTCTTTCATAGCAAACAAACAATTAAAATCAATTGTTAATAAAATATTGTTTTGACCGCAACAGAGCATGATATAAAGAATTCAACACATTAACTCCTTAATATATGAACTTTTTTTTTCTCTAACGAAAAGTGTAACAATAAAAGCATTTCCTCTTTAGCAAAAGATTCAACAATTTTCAGTTCCTACTTTTTTATTTAAAAAAATAGATGTACTAAATTAAGCAATTTATGTACACTGTTTATATTGTTTTTGAGTTAGATTAAATGCATATAAATACTCGTACATAATTCGAAGAATATATATTTTTAGAATTAATGTTTTTTTTTTTAGAAACCGATTAAAAAATTTCATTTTAAACATTATTTTATGTAATACTAGTCCAAAATATATGTCAATATGTAGAAAAAAAAAATACTTACTTTAAAAAGTGTCAATAGAAGTAGATAAGAAAATTGTTCTGTTGGTACTGCACCAGTGAATGAGAGGAAGCAGGTCTTGCATGTTTGTAAAAGAAAATCCCTTGAAATATCTTGCAAATTTATATTAGAGAATGAGAGGCTTTCATCCTTCCAACGTAAATCAGCGAGGCAAAAAAAGTTCTATTTATAAAACTTTCATGACATCAAATACGACTTGATGAAAGGGGGCGAATTAAAGTCAGAAAACTTAACATTCCAAAAATCCAATCAAATCAAACTAAATTATTAATTAGTATTTGCGCGAACGTGCACTTAAAAACGAAAATTCAGTTTCAGTTACAACTCGCATTAATTTTGAACGAAAAAAATAAGTCTAAAATGCATGCGTAGCAGCTTAGATGGCCATATGGTGGTTATGATGTTATGCAATGAGTTACAAAAAGTTTAAAACAAATCATTAGTTTCTTATCAGCGATAAAAAAAAAGTTGTGGGAATACAAACTGATTTTTTTTCCTTATTTCGTATTGTTTTTTAACCCCTTCGCGACGAGCGTCTTTTACAGAATTTTTAATCTTTTAACACCGGTTTTTCAAAACAGAAATTTTCGCCTAATTGAATCGCAGAAATGCTGTCATTAAATAAAGCAAAGCTTACAATAAAAAGTAACTGGTGGGAATAATCGAGGATTATGAGCATCTTACGCGTCACGTATACGTGTCGCTCGTCCCCAAGAGGTTAATGCGTTACAATAATCAACTATGTGAATATAGGCTTTAAAAGTTTAAATAAAGAATTTGTCGTCACATTTTAAATAATTTATCGAGTTTAGTAAATTCTTGTAATGTTTTTTTTTAAGTTGGTATGTTTAAAAATTATCTTGCACGATGCGGTTTTTTAAAATATTCTTAGTTTAGCTTATTTAAACTTTATAATCTGCATTTTAGAAAATCGATCTAGGCTGTGTACCACAGGGCATAACTGTTCCAAAATCTTGTCACCCCTGCATTTCTTTCTGCCGGCGCTCATGTCTCTTTGTATTTCAAACAGTGTTGAATTCAGAAACTTTTCTTCGGGAGGGATTTATGTGGCTCGGAGCCTATTATAACGTTGCGGGGCGGAAATTCCCCTTTTTGACCATTGAAAGCATAAAATCTCAAATCTTCCGGGGGGGACATTTCAAAACTCTCGGGGAGACGTCCCTCCGGGCCACCTCCTGAATTCAGCACTGATTTCAAAATGTATGTCTTACTATTTTCAAATATTTAGATGGGGGCGTCCTTCCTGCACCCTCGTGCGTACATCCGTGAGTGCAAGCAATTTTTGGATATTTTCATGAAAAGAATTCTTTAATTAATGCACAAAAATAACTTATTTTCCAGATTTATAAACAGCCTTTTAAAATTTTGACATATATCTTACTGTCTAATCAAGTTACCTCTTCTATAAAATAATATTAGGTAGTAAATGGAAAATACTTTTAACTCCTTTCATGAATTAGAAAACAACCTTTGATGGTGCTGGTATGTTTACATTGATACAACGGCATCACAATCATCGCATGTAGAACACAATTGGGTTAAATTCAAACACTTAAACGTCTGACTTTTTAAGTATCTTATTTTCAGGCATATCATCAGTATTCAGACATAAGAAAAGCATTTAGAAAACAAGGTTTCTGTTGCTGTCACTGATTTTCGGAACTGTTTCGGAATAGTTTTATAGTGTATTAATCAGTTATTTTCAAACCGGAAATTTCGATTTAGAATGCTATCCATTCTCAATTAAAAATTTTCAGCTGCGTAACCGAGATTATACGTTTATCAAAATAATATTAATTTTAATTTTAATGTTAATGGTGTTAATTTATCATGTGTATTTGTAAAACAGGCTTGTTGAGCATTAAAATGTTTGTTTTTGAAGATTGAAAGCATCCGAAAATCCTATATTCCGGGTCGAGAAAAATGATTAATACACCATAAAAAATCCTCGGAAACGTTTCCGAAAATCAGTGGTGGCAAAAGAACTTTCTTTTTATAAATGCTTTTTTAAATCTCAGAAATATATCAGTTTATGAGGTTCTTAAAGATAAAGAGCGCTTCTCGGAATCGTGGGTAACTCGGAAGATGCTATTGTATGTTTTTGTTTCTGGTTGTATTATATTTTCCTATATCAAGAAACACTGGTCTTTTTTTACAGTGTAAAAATGACGTTACACTGTAAATAAATACACTGTAAAAACAAGTGGGTAAGTGTGATCGAAGATTGCAAAAAGGGTTTCGTTTAATATTCCTTTCAAAACACTTTATACTTCCTTTAATAAATCCAAATAAATAACATTTTCAAAAAAAAAAAAAAAAAAGACATGTTTTTTATGAAGTAAAATTTACCTGTCTATTTTTCTCGTTTTTTCGAAAATCTGAACTGGTCCAATAGTGGGCGAAGCCCGCTATTATACTCTGTCATAATAATATCTGTCATGTGGACTAAATGCGATATTAAAAAAGATTAAACATGTTGGATACAGACTATGTGCTTGCTTTCTCTATTAGTCATATTGATACTCTCTTTGTATGATTCTCAAACATTTGAAAAAGTCCCTTAAACTTTCAATAGGACGTCATATTAATGTTCTTTTTAATTCTCTACTGATGTCATATTAAGCTGCTTTCTGTACTTGCACATACTAATACTCCTTGTATTATTGATAAATGTTTGAAAATTTCCGTTTTATTACCAATATGACGACATATTAATCTTTTTTGTCAATTGGGGAAACTTTTTATTTCATTTTCATTCTTCACGTGGAAATCTTTCAATAGAAAATTAATTATTGTAGAAAGAATTTTATTGTGGATTTTTAAGTGTTGGCAACTGCTATAACGAAAAATGTTTAAATTTAATTAGAAAAGGCTGTTAGATTTTTGGTTTTTTATCTCTCTATATTAAAATAATGCGATTTTTTCAAATTTTATGATTTTGAGCATCATAATAGGTATTTAGTTATAAGTAAACAAAATTTCATGACTGTAAGTTACATAGTTTCTGAGAACTGACTCTGTGACGGACAGACAACGAAGCGGGAGTAATAGGGTTTCGTGAGATGAAAGACAAATATTTCTTAATTTAGCCAGATTTGCGAAAATGTACTATAACTTCTTGCGATTTACCCGCGATTTCATATAACCGTTCGTTTATCTTCAAACAGCAAGTAGATTTAAAGAAGCATTTTTAACAAAAAGTCATTATTGTTGTCCCTCATTTTCGGTAATGTTTCTGAGTACTTTTTATACTGCATTAATCAGTTTTCTCATTCCGGTACATAGGATTTTCGGATGCTTTCCGTTCTCAAGTTGACATTTTCATGTTCAACAAACATGTGATTAAATAAAAGCGTAAAATGAACATTATTTTGCTGCAATTGTATGTATGAATTTCTCTTACACAGCTGAAAATGTTCACTCTGAAAAAATACAAATGTTTCTTAATCTACGATCATACAATATAACTACGAACGAAAATACACATTAACCTACCGCGAGTTAACGACGATTCGGATAAGCATTCTTTTTCTTCAGAAACCGATATATTTTTGACATATAAAGAATTATTTTTTAAAAAAAAGTTCTTTTTTGCTGCCACTAATTTCTGTAAACGTTTCCGAGTTGTTATTATGGTGCATTAATAAGGTTTCTCATATCGGAATGGCGGTTTATAAGATACTATCCATTCTCAATTAAACATTTGCAGTAGCATAATTGAATTTATACATGTAAGAGTAACAAAATACGAGGGTGGTCTGATAAATTCTCGGCTTGACAGTGAAAGTACAAGATTTTTCACATAATTTCATCTTATATTTTAATGTAGTCCCTTTGCAACTTAATACATTTAAGACACACTCTTGTGTGCGAATTCTTTAGTGTATCCCTTTACGACGGCGGTTCGAAAAGTTCTCCGCCAGACAAAGAAAATAAAATATTTTTGACAATATTTAATTTAATTTTCAACTTGCAACACAATACATTTTAGAAGACTCTTGAGAAATGTTCATTCTTTGGCGTTTTGGATCGACGTTCAACAAACGTCACGCATCGAGCGGAAAGCTTTTTCATACCCAAAACATCGTGTAAAATGTGGTGGGCACGGTCTATCCAGATGTTTGCTATGTCAGCAAGTTCGCGTATCTTCAATCGGCGATCATTTAATAAGGTATTGTGAATTTTTGAGACGATTTCGTCGGTTATAGCGGTTTTTCGGCTTCCTGAGCGTTCATCATCGTGAATTGATTTCCTATCATGTTTAAATTCAGCAGCCCATTTTTTTATCGTCGAATATTAAAGACAAGATTTCTTTAAGGTGGAATGTAACTCTTTTTGTATGTCCGTACGGATTAAACCTTTTTTTAAAAAGTATTTTATGACAGCTCGAATTTCAATTTTTTCATTTTTAGAAAATGTCAAAACGTGTTTACTTTACTTTATCGCCCAGCAATAACCAATAAACACAGGAGTCTGAAACTCGGCAGCATGCCATCTAAAGAATCATGTTGTACAAACATCATTGTCATTTATTCATACTTGTTCCTTCTCTGTGTCAGGCAGATAACTTATCAAACTACCCTCGTAATATCAATTTCAATATTAATGTTAATGCTGTTATTTTTTCATGTTTGCATGTAAAACATGTCTTTGTGTAGCAATGGCATGACGTATGGATGAGCGGTGCAACGAGGAAATAGTAAATATCCCATTATCTCACATCCGTCCGGCTACACTGCGCAGTGCTGAACCGCCTCATCCAAGATCAATTAGCAACCGGCCAACTAAGAAAAAGCAATTAAAGCAACTAGACGCATTGAAGCCACGTCGACCTAGATTTAACAATCACATCTTCGCCAAGCGGAGAGCAGGCGAATCCTCGCCCTGTTGCTAGGTATTAACCCGTTAAGCTAGGCAAAAGCCTGGCAGGTAGGGGCCTGGTCAGCGGTTTAAAAAAATGTTTTTGATGAACATAAAAATGTTTACTTGAGAATAGATAGCATCTTATAAACTCATATTCTGGTATCAGAAACCTTATTAATGAACTATAAAATCTATTCGAAAACGATTCCGAAAGTCTACCAGCAAAAGAAATTTTGTTTTTGTATATTCTTCTTTAAATCTCGAGAATATATTGGTTTCTGTGGTTTTAAAAGATAAAGAACACTTTTAGGAATAGTGATTAACTTGGAAGAGGTTATTGTATATTTTCGTTCGTGGTTACATTATATTTTCCTAGATTTAAAAGTATTTAAAGCAGTTACTTAAAGCAGTTAAAAATGGCCATTTCTAAAGGATAATATTAATTTGTTATTGAAAAAAGTTATACTGTGAAACCTGCTAACACGGGATCTCATGGCACCAGAAAAACTAACTGTTTTAGATTTATTTTCGTTTTAACAGGTATACATTTTCTATGGGACTATGATTTTTTTCCGTTTAAAAGCAATTTATATTAAACAAAGGTTTCGTTTCATTGGTTTTACTGTAATATTGCATTTGCATAATGCTGGGATTTCATTTAGGTAATCCTTAAATTTTGTTATTGGAAATTTTTTTCGATTGTTAATGACAATTAAGGATTTATTATCGCGACCTTAGTTTCTAAGGCTTGCTAGGTATAATCACGTTTCTGTTTTTAAATTCTTTGAAAAAGTTCGAGAGACACACTATTCTAATTTCATTCTAAATGTTAATTTCATTCTATATTTTATTATCTTCTCAAAGAAATTTGGAAAAAAATTCTATTAATTTTACGGATTATAAACATTTTATTGATTATAACGTTGAATATTTGTACAAAGCTTCTGGATAAATAAAAAGGAATTATTTGGAATCCAGTATCTTTGACATGATATGATGTCATAAATAGAATACCATTGTTAAGATTATATAAAACAAATGACAATAAAGCAATTATTTATATTCCAACTTTTGCATGCTTTGACTTATATAAATTTTGTCTATTTTGGGGATGGTAATTTAATATTTCGTACTTTCTAGACGTTTCTTGCTTAGATATATGCCTCTATTTTATGTTTATACGCCATCATGTCTGAATTACTCATGTTTACCTTTATGCATGCGGTGAATGTCATATAATTTTTTGTCAAAGAATATCTGAAGACGTAAATGGAGTATTGTTTCCTCCTGTATTACATAAAATGATAGATTGCACTTGCGAAGGTGATTATTTTTATATAATTTCTGTTGCTACGAGTATATAAACTACTTCACCATCATCTCAAGCATTTAGAACATCTTTCACTGTCATTACGTATTTTGAATCTGTTCTTAGTTGCTGTGCAGTATAAAAATGAAGTTTTTATATTTTGTTGTCATTTTGGCTATGGTTTGCTATTATGGGAGTAAGTATTAAAAGTATTGTTTGGTTATTTTGTATTAATTAACTTTACAGTATATTTAACGAGAACAGCTACGCCATATTTTTTTTTCTTTTTTTTATTTAATTGCATTATGTTCTTAGAAAAGCTAAAAATGCCCGTGAAATAATGAGAAAAATCAAGGTAATCCAGATTTCATAATCATTATGATTCCCATGAGTTGCATTTCAAAAAACTACGCTTTACAAGCAAAAATATAAATTTTAAAACAACACATGCCCGAAAAATTACATTTTATGAGAAGGTAAGATAGTCAATTTTATTTGAAATCACTGTTTCACTTTTTTCTTAAAAATTATTTTTTGTAAATATAGTGTAAAAAATTATCGTTTCCACAGTAACAGAAAAAGACAAATGTGTTTAATCTAGGAAAATATAATATATCCACGAACGAAAATATACGTACAATAACTTCTTCGTAGTTACTCACGATTCAGCAAAGCGTCCTTTATTTTTAGAAACCTCAGAAACCTCAAATACATTTTCGAGATTTGAAGAAGCATTTATAGCAAGAAAGTTTCTTTTGCTGCCACTAACTTTTGGAAACGTTTGCGAGTAGTTTTTAACACTTTCCAACACAGTTGAAAAGTGTTTATGAATTCAGTTTGTCTGTCTGTCTGTCCGTGCTCTAACTCGCGTAAATATATACGGATAATAATGAAATTGATATATGTTATTGAGGTTTACTATGGCATGTTTGGTGTTGAAAATGAAGTGTGCAACACTTTTACAGGGACACTCCTTTACATTGCGGTCAATGGAGAAAAAATATTTGTAGCTGGTTTTAATAATGTTAAACAATTTCAAACAGATTGAAAGTGATATATATGACTGAGGTGCACTACAAAAGGGTTTCTATTGTATATTGTGTTTATAGCATACATCATTCATTTACAGGAACACACAAAATAATTCGGTACTGTCTGTTATCAATAATTGCTGGAAGCACATTTCAGTTCCGGAACGCGTTTCTATTTAACTCATTTTTTGTCTATTACTTAGTGTGTACAAATTATATAGATCATATACAAAGCAGCACAAAAGTTCTCAAGTACATTTTCGTTTATTGATGGAAATTCCAGAAGAAGAATTTTAAAATGTGCTACATGTTTCCTAACTGAACTAAAATTTAGCATTCTATACACTATATGTACAGATCTGTAGATCTTATACAGAGCTGCACAAAAGAATTCGGATAGTTTTTTCGAATATTGTTGGTAATTCCTGAAATTGTGTTTTCAAATGTGTTATGCTTTTCACCTTATTATATCTATGCTTGACGCATAATTTTTCGTTCTTGTTATAATATAGTAATTGAGAATGGATAGCATCCGGAAAACCGATATTCCAGTTTGAGATAACTGATTAATACACTATAGAAACTACTTGTAAACGTTTCCGAAAATCAGTGGCAGCAAAATAAACTTTTTTTTTATAAATGTTTCTTTAAATCTCGAAAATATATTGTTTTCTGAGATTTCTAAAGATAATGAACACTTGTCGGAATCATGCGTAACTCGGAAGAAATTATTATTTATTTTCGTTCGAGATTATATTACATTTTCGATTAAGAAACAATTGTCTTTTTTTACATTGTACTTTATATATGAACACTTTGCAGCCGTCATATTTAAACCCATTTATCTATAACATATGTATATAAAGCTTAGTCTAATTATGTTTTGTTTGTTTCTGATATTGTATAAATAAAGAAAGATTTTTTTTTCGATAATTTTTTGTTACATTTAATTCGGAAAAAACTACACAAATAGAAAGAAATATTTCAAAAGTACAGAGATTAAAGGGTAATCATGGAATGTTAGATACAAAAGTGAAAAACATGAGTCAGTTTCTCAAAAAAAAAAATTAATTAAAGAAAGAACTGATTTTTTCTGATACAGATAAACGTGCTACGTGCATGAACATTTATTAAATAACAGGTTTAAAATATGAAGCAACGAATCTATTCCTATTTCAATTGTTTATATTCAAGAAATTTTTATACTCTCATGCTCCACTCGGAATTAATTGTCATAATTTACAAAAATGACTTCAAACTGCCCTAGCTGTGTGAAAGTATTTGAAGAAAAACAAAATGCATCAAATTTCTATATCTATTATATATGCAAAATACATTAAAATATTAAAATAATTTCATAGTATAATTATATGCACTTTCTTCATTCAAAAATGATATGCACAGTACAATATTTTTTATCATATTTCCCTTTTTTATACGTCTGTATTGGTTGTACAATTTTTTTTTGTCTCTAAATTACAATTATACTTTTTTTTTTCTTTTACGGTGTTGGAAAATAGCAATGTTGCGAGTCTGAGAAAATTTATTGTTCTTTTCGATTTTTTTTTAGTAATAAACACAATCAAACAATAAAACCGTATGTTTTCCAAGAATCAAATGTAACGTTCCGCTATTTGGTATAGGATCGAGCTAGAAATGGCATAACAAAGTCTTTTGAAATTAACCATTAATTCGTTTTGTTGCCCAAACATTAATTATAACGTTAGATCTTTCTGTGCGTGTCGGTTGTGTTGTAATTGATACCTGGAAATATTTATGTGAATTTTTATATCGTCTCCAAAAACTGCATTTCGTAATGATAAGTTGGCAAGTAATGAATACACTGACGAAAAGGTAATGCAACCCCTTCATGTCTGTATACTATGCAGAAATTAAAAAACAGATTAGCTGAGATTTCTCAAAATGTGGATATGTTGATAGATTCTCTATAAAACAGAACCCCTCTATAAAACAGAAGCACCTGAATTAGACGTTAAATGCATGCAATGGTTCCATATAAGCATGTACGTTGTCTTTCACAATCGGGATGCACCGTCAATTTTGAGAACATTCAGTCGTGGGGAACAGAATCGCACTGTACATCAAAGTGACAAAAGAAGGCTTCAGATGTATGACAAATGTACGAAAAGAATCGGACATAAATTTCTTAGCGTCTTTCTGACTTTTGCTTTCGCTTTTGTGTGATCAACGCACCTTCTTTACGAGGCAATAACTATCATCATAAAGAATTTTATTTTCGCACCGTTGCACAGTGGAGAAAAATCCCGAAAACTGGCCAAAAGTAGAAAAATAAAGTTACTATTTATGGAATTTTCAATATACAGTTGGCTAGAATAATGTTTGGAGGGTAAGAATATATAATTTAGAAAAAGATTTTCGCGTTGCCCTGACAACCGGTATCATTTCAAAAGTGACGCTTGGGAGAGTATCATCTTAGACAAACAAATAAAGCAAAACAACAGTTACTCTAAACACGTGCTTATTTTCCCATACCATCCGATTTTAATGCTTTAAAATGGATTCGCACGATGATGGTGTGTAAATTATTTGCATGTGTTACAAAAATCATATTCAGCACATGGAAATTATTAATAATTTCATGATTATTTTTGATTAAAAAATTTTTAAACATTATTTTTTTTTAATTTTAAACATCAATAAGTTTAAAAGATCCACAGCATTCCACGACGAAAATTAAGAAGATAATAGCCTGAACTATTATCACATGAATAATAAACAGCTTCTGAAAACTGCTATTTTACATTTCGTACCGGTTTTTGCAACAAGTAGAAATGTTACTTTTTTTTTCGCTTCAAAAATTCTGAAATTATAAAAAAGTAGTGTGTATGTTAGAAATTAATTTTATAGTCTGAGATGCTGTGGTCATCTGCCAAAGCTAAGTGCCAGCAATTTAATGTGCAAAGTTATTTTTCTGAAAATGGCATCGTTTTTGTTTTGTTGACATGTATTATTCTATTCAAAAAGAGTTTTGTAATGTTTCTGAGGCTTTGGGGCGGTGACCCTTAAAAGTGGTACCCCCAGGTAGTTGCCCCGTTCACACTTACGCTAACCAGATCAGGTGCCCTAGTCATGTGCTCCACTGATTCACCCGCAATGCCTATACCATGCGTCTGTGTATCTAATTCAATTTAGTAAACCTTTGTAAAAGAAAAAACTCTATTCGCTGCTTAATTTCATTTGGGACGAGCGCTCCGAATTAATCATGGGTCCAAAACCTGATTACCACGAGGACAAACAGATGAATCCTCCAATCCCTCCACCCACCAAATAAATAAATAAATAAATAAATAAAGCCTGAAAACTCGCTCTTTCTGGTATACTTTTTTCTTTAAATAAATATAAATTGAGGTTTAAAAAATTTCGTGTGAGGCCCCTTTCCTGAATAAATAGTACCTAGTTCAGTGGCGGATTTAAAGAAGGGGAACGATAAGAAGATTACACCCCCAGCCCTCCATTCCCACTTCCCTTGGGCTGAGAAAGAGTCTTGGAGAAAAATCGAAGCCACTTTTAGTTTTTTTTTAAGAATCGACTTTTCAGCCAGTGTTTCTTAAGAACTGAACAAATATTTCTTTAAGTTTGAAAGCATTCCTTACTGAAATTACTGGCCGATCCAATGACAACTCCCTCCGCTCACCCGCAGTAGCTTAGAACGCCCAACCCGTCTTTGTGGATGTGACACTCGTACAGCTAAATTATTGCCGTGAGTAAAGCATTAGCCCCGATCTTTTACATCACATATCTTTTTGTGGAAGTAGCTTATACTTATCTTAACCATAGTATATATATTTTTTAAATAACTTTCTCTCCTAAAAAATAGATTTTATACATTACTGTGTGATATAAAAAAGACACGAATTTTCACTTTGCAATGCATACTTCTAAATATCTGATAATTATGAAGCAGTAGGACATTGAACAGATTTTTCATAAAATAATATTTTATCAATATATCATTCTAAAAAGGTAATTATATGATTGCAGGATTTTACGTAAATTTATGACTATTAAATTTTGTGTTGAGGGTATGACCGTTTTCTTAAGGGCGTGATCAGTACTATATATAAATATTTTTTTTTTTTTTTGCGGGCGTGATGATTGCTATATTTATATATAAAGAATAGATTGAAAGAGCTGTTTGGCATGGGATAATTTTTTTTAAATGGTAGAAAATAATCAAGAGAGTGAAAATTTGAATTTAATAAATGTAATTTCCTGATGATGATAAATAATCAACCACAAATTCACTGATTGCCATACACGCTTCAACTGAGATATTTTTTTTTAAAATGGTAGAAAATATTGTAATACAAGAGATATATATATCAATTAAATAAGTGTTATTTTTTAAAGGTGAAAAAGAATCTACCTCAGATTCACCGGTTACTACACAAGTATCAAGTATCTCCCATTCTTCTTCTAATTTCACTAGATTTATCCTAGATTTTTCATTTCCAGATGTCATTGCTACATCAGTACTTTAATTGACAAGATATTTTATATGCTTTGGATATTTGGAACAGGCTTGTTTCATTTCAATTTTGATCAAACATTTTAATAGTAGAATCCTTTATTTTGATTTCTCAAAACCTACGGGGCTACAAACCATTAAGGATCATAACCTGCAGTGCCCAGCCCTGTTTTCATGAACATCTACCCTGAGGTGCTATACAGCATATGTCCAGTTCAGGTGGTCAGCCCAATGCGGGACCCTCGGTGTTTAGTTCCCAAGCAAACTTGGTACTGATTTTATCGACCCCGAATGAATGAAAGGCTTGCTTTCAAGAATATATATAACCTCTTGTTTGAAGCAATGCGACAACATTTAGCACATTTAGCGAACGCACAAGCTTTGTATTTATTCTTCTAGACTTTTAAGAGCAGCACTGGAAGTACAATTTTACATTATCGCCCCTAATCCATAAACAAACCTTTTTTCCATGTCGTCTGAAATAAAGCCTTGTTGCATGGACTTTCATATTATTTTTTATAATATATTTAAAATAAAATAATATGCTGTACTTTAATATGTTGTACTTGCCCAGCACATCAACATAAAAATTATGAATTTCTTCTCTGTACTTCTCATTGAGATGTTAATTGAGGATATTCATCTATAACCAGACAACATGTTTCGCGTAGTTCAAATTATCTGAAATTACATATTTTTAAAAGTAACTTGCACGGAATGAAACTGCTGCTGCAAACATGTGAATGTGACCAGTGAGCTGCTTGGATTTCATCTTAAATTACAAATTAATAATTCTACTCAAAATGAATCTACAAGCTATTTCCTCATCAACAATAAGATCTTTCATTCTCTGGAAATGCTTATAATAAATACACATATTTGATGTAGCAATGTTATATATACATATCACTTAGTGTTGTGTGTGTGGATTTTAATTAATGCCACGTCTGCAGCAATTCACATTAACAATAAAGATGTCAAAAATGCTCCGTTACCATTGCAAAAATATTTAAAAAAAAACTCATGAAATATTTGAGATGAATGTTCGCGGTTTTCTTTCCAAGTGTTTTCAATATCTAAATTTTTGTTTGCATTCCCAGTTATTAACATTACGTTGATAAAGCTAATTGTACAGGGTGTACGATAATGAATGTAATTAATTGCTAATGACAATATATCCTGAGGGCAATCAAAGGCATACATGAAGTTTTGTGAGTGCAGCTGCACGAATTTTAAGAGCTGCTGGACAGTTTGCAAAAACCGCGAACATTTATTTCTAATCTTTCAGGATTTATAACGTTCTTTAATGGTAACAGGACACTGTGGACATCCTGTACCATCACCTTTAGCATATTACTGTCCACAAGTAGGAGACAACACTGAAATTTAGTTAATGAACAACACTTAGAGAAAATGTTAAGATTTATCTCAAACATTTTATGAGTTATAACGTTTCAGAATGGACTTTGAAGTCACCATGTATGTCACACAAACAACGCAAAATAAAACATTTTAACGATATATAATTTTTTTTTTTGGTGCAATTGATTATTATTTACTAAATTATTTTTAGATAAGAAGCATCTTCTTAAATAGTTTAGTCATTCTCCGGTGAGACAAAAATATCACTTTTCTGTTGCGAGTGTGACAAGAATGGGTAGAAATTAAACATGCTTGCATTTACTAATGGGATGCAGTAAAATTTTATCCATAAGTAAAATTCTCTTTACTGATAGTAACAGATTAGCTATGAAAAGGAGGAAATTCATAATATTAAATCTGTCGCTGTACTATTACTTGAAATATCAAAAGGAAGATTTTATCATGTATATATCATAAGTTTTCAAGTGAAAATATGAATTTTAGTAAATACACATACATATAGCATATATATATATATATATATATATGTATGTGTCTTACTTAATTTCTGCGAAATATTAAAAATTGAACGTTTACGGGTTAATCATAATTAATTCAGATTCTTTGAATAAATTTAAAATTTTCTATCAAATGTCCACTTTTTAGTAGGTTTGGCAATTTACAACGTGGTAAGGGAAATGTCGTTCTTCAAAAGGAAGACTCTCTGATTATACAAACGCGAAATGCAGAATGACGCTAAGATGTTTATTTATGGCAAATTTTTGCATGCTATTCATACAGTTTAAGCTGATTTTTTGTCGAATATTACTGACGTATAGTGTTTGTGCACATCATCACTGAGTACACAGTCGAAATTCATATTACATCATCACTGATGACATGGGTCATTATATCTATGATGTGTATTTTTTTATTTGAACATTCTTATGCATTGACCGTGTTTTTGCTCTTATCATATACAGTACGCCATTTACATCATTTACAACTTTTAAGAAGTCTTTTCGGGGTTAGATTCTTTACAAAATATAGAAGATATGAAGTCGTTCGTTTACATTTTCTTTATAATAATGGTCATTGTTTTCTACTGCGGTGGTAAGTTTTAATGCACTTTTTAACCGACTTGAATAATATTTAGTTTTTAGCGACATAATAGTAGTCATTATGATTCTATTCTAAACCAATTTGTTCATATAATAAAAAGGAAATACGTCATTGTTACATTCAGGTCAATTTGTGCTATTTGTAATATTTAAAACCTAAATGAGAATCTCAAAGCACCAAAATCAGAAGTTTAATTTATGTATGCCAGTTCTTTCTTATATTAATTTAATTGTTATGAATTTTCGAAATACTTAAAATGTATTATTACTCAATAATATATCATTTCATATTAATACTTTAAACGCTTTCAACTTTGACCAATAAATAGACAAGAAGTAACTAATGAATGAACAATATAAAATTAATTTCACCAAAGCAATTTTTATTACTGTAGGTTTTACATAATTTCATTATAAATAAAACTTTTGATGTTTACCAATTTCTAGAACACTAATAGTTGCTTCCGGAATTTAACAATTGCGGTAATGTGATAATTTCTCTAATTTTGTTCTGTTCGTATAATATTTTATCAGACCATTGTGGCCACTTTCAAATTTTGGGCTCACTCATTATCAGCACTGTAAACTGAAATGTCTGAAAATCAGACATTTAAGTGTCTGAAACGGATGGTTCAAAAAAGAGACACTTTGAAGTGTCTTAAAATTTTAAGACATTTGTACGTGTCTTATTTTCAGACATTTGAAGTGTCTGAAATAGCGCCATTTTTTTACCCGGGCAAACAGAATGTAAAATAAATTGCAAAAAATGTGAAGTGCTGCCATCTATTGTATCATTTCGATTACGGGAGGATAATCTGAAATCCTCTGTCATCCTTCTGTTTACGAGACTAACGCCTTAACCAATCAAGCCATCAAGACATGTGAAGGATTGGTTTTAAATTGAAGTAATGAGATGACTTGGTATCGTGGTGATATTTTTATAGAATTCATTTATATATTTCTGAGAAATTAAAAAAATTTGGAAAGATTTGGTAAATTTCAAATGATGGTTAAAATTGTACAATTTTATTATTTATGTGGGGGGGGGGATATATGAATGATACATATTTTCAATTCAAATAGTATAAATTAAGTGATTAAATATATAACAAATTATAACACCTTGTAATTATATACTTTTTTTAATTGCTAAAAGGCGTAAAATAAAAAGATTATAAAGAGTAAAATAAGTTTCTACAGAAAAAAAGAGAATAATACCTGATATTAAGTATCATAGAAAAACCACAGTCCTGGCAAGATAATATCAAGAAGAAAGCATCCAAATAAATTTCAATGAAAGTAAAATAATTTTTCCCCTGCAACCTATACTATCAATCCATTATAAGGGAAACCATAGAAGTTGTAACACGTAAAAGTGCAATATGTAACGATGCAACATTTTAACTTACCAAATTTGCGTTTAATGTTATCATTTTAACATTGTCATTTAACTTACAAAAATTGTGACTCGAGTTATCCTATGGTTACAAACATGGAAATAAACATCCAAGTAAAAAATAGAAAATAAATAACGTGCATAATGTAAAAAGTACGTGAAAATTTAAATGATAGCATTACAAATTATTACATAGATCGTGTAGTTATAGAATATTCTTATTTGTGTGATAATGACTCAGATTGAGCTGAAACATGTCAACAGTGTAATAAAACTTATTTTACTGTTTATAATATTTTTATTGTACACCTTTTAGCAATTAAAAGGAGTATTAAATATGATTATTAAAACTATAGGGGCGGGGTAATTTTTTCTGCGTACTTTCTGACACATTTCCCGACTCATTTTTTAACGCAAAGACAGGAGATTAGCTGTTGAAACCATTTAGGATCGTAATCAGTGTTCCACTTTTTTAATAAATGAATTACTTTTCGAATTATATGCAGATTCTGACTCTCACTTCTCGCTCCGAAAATGTGGTTTAAAACGCCACCTTTGACAGTATTTTCTGATAGATGTGTTGTATTTTCCAAAACATGGCAAACACTATTCGATTACATAGTTTCTGAATAAAAAAAAAACCTACCCTTTTCCTGTTTTTTTGAACAGAAATGAATTAAAAAAATTGTGATAAATTATCTTCTCTGAATATGTGAACAAGAACAGGGGTCAGCTTGAATAGTGTCGCCATCTGTTATCAAATTATTTTAATCAGTCCCAATTAAAATCAATCTTATTTCTTATAGACAAAGTTGACGAAATTCTAAGGTAATATATAGATGTGAACATCTAGAAGGTAAATTTAAACACTAAAAATAAATATTTATAATATTCTAAAGGATTTAATATTTTTAGAAATGAAAAATTGTTATACACATTACATGCAAAAGAAATTACACGCTTTTTTCATACACTTTATTGTCTAATATTACATCCCTCTATATTATATGTCTATATTATCTATGATATATACAAATTGTAAAGCGATTTTTATTAGTCGAATATTGCAGTTAGAGACGTTGGGACGCAAGTGATTTTCCAGGGCCCCACGCAAAATTTAGTGGATGGAAAGTATTTGAAGCAACATTCTTCTGTTCCGAAACATTATTTGATATTGCTGGCATATACAGGGGCAAGATTGTATCACAGTCACCACGTATATCACTCAATTGTAGTAAATTCAGAATTCAGACACTTAAGTGTCTGAATTCTGCCTTACTTTCATATGTCTTATTTTCAGACATATCGTCATTATTCAGACATTTTTCTTAGTTATTTTATACCCTGGTCACAGTAAGACACTTATGTGTCTTAAATTCAGACATCTCTGATGTCTGAATTTGCACTGAATTTTCAAATTCAGACACTTAAGTGTCTAAATTGCTTTTTCAGACACATATGTGTCTGAATTTAAGACGCCTCTATTTGCAGTGAGTGTGCTAACTTCTACATCCTTATTTGTCTTATTAGTAACAAAACCACCAAACGGCCGAAGTGAAAATTTCTATGGTGATCGCAATTGATCAAAGTAATACAAATATATTACATCAAGAGAGCTAATTCCCTTTTTCGTCTCAAATTTAACATCGGAATGAGTATTGTGATCCATCGGCAATTTTCTAAACTGGAAAAAGGTGATATTCAAATATTTATGCATGCATATGTATGCTTAAGGTAAAGCCAGGAGAGATTGCGCACATAGAGGTTCGGGGGGAAGGAGTAGAGTGAGGGCGCAGCGGCTCCAGGTAGTTATACAACAGCAGTAGTGGAGTGTCTACCTGAAAGTGCACGTTGATTGTTTTGAGCGTCTAAGATAAAGTATTGCTATTTTGTTTTGCTTTCCCAAAGTAAGTGCTTGAATTTTTATAACTATTCATCAGAATTGCTATACAATGTCAGTAGTACAAAATATTTTAAACTTAAACAATTTCTCATAAGCTACTAATCTAGACTAACAATGTGAACATCAACTGTTCGTTTTAGTAGCGGCCATGTTTAAATAAAAGACCGCGCAATCTCTCCTACCGAAATTGGAAAGTTTGCGCATCTGCTACTTAGGAGAGATGGCGCATGGTTCCCATTAGTTTCCACGCTAGGAGAAATTAAGCAGCTTATTGGTAAATTTGCATAAAAAAATTAAAAATGAAAATGGACTAATTTTAAGTTAAACTTAATGTTATTTTGTAATCTTACCTGGACTTGCTTTTTCTGATTCTTTAATTTTTTTTCCCTTTATTAAAAAATTTTTAATCGATTTAAAAATATTTTATTTTTCTAATTCTTTAATCGATAGGTTGAAATATTCACTACTAATACAATAATATTTGTTCACAAAAACCTTACAACAATGTCATTTAAGTGTAATTATTATTGTTAACAATTTCATTGTAGTTATTAATAGTAACAATCTCTCCTACCCACGTGCGCAATCACACCAACCCTGTCAGGACAGATTGCGCAAAATAACTTTCTTGGTTTTATTACAACTGTTCTATTAAATTGCAACATAACAACAAAATAGCAATGGAAATGCCTAAAAAACAAATGAAGTAAAAATTATTCATGGATAGTTTAGCAAAAAATTAATATTTAGATTTTTTATTGTTATTCTTTTGAATTGTGCGCAGACTCTCCTAGCTTTACCTTATATTATGTACGAGAGCACGCACGCTGATAATATAAAATTATGTAGGAATTTTTGTTAATTAATTATTATTGCAAGCGACGTGTAATTGTTAAAAAGATTTAATCAAGATTATAATACATACAAGATTGATTTTTTTTCGCAAATATTCATCCTCATAACAGCTCATTTAACTAACTTTATGTCAAAACACGGCATCCTGCACGCGACACTTTGACATGAGTAATGTAAAAAAGACAGTGCAACCCCACCAACAGGAGGGTGAGAAATGAGGAAGATTTTTAATTTAAAATAATGTTTGGACATTTAATTTTAAAAAATGGTGCTTATTCAAACTCCGGAAAAAAATATTTCACTGAGTCAGCTGATGATTGATAATTTTCCAACTGACCTACGAAGTACATTTCAGTTTAGGTGTATAATTTTAGTAATGTTATATTTTTTTATCAAAATAAAATAACTTTAACAATGTTAATTATTTTTTATGTTAATTTTTTAACAACGATAAATAATTTTAGTAAAGTTAATTTTGTAACGAGTTTATTTTTTATTAATATTACTTTCTAAATAATTTTAGCAACGTTAGCTTTTTTAACAGCGTTAATTTTTTTTTATCAGAGTTACATAATTTTAGAAATGCTTTTTTTTTTAATAAAGTTAAATAGTTTTAGTGAAGGCTGTTTTTTAACCAACTTGGTTAATTTTTAACAATATTACTTTTTAACATAGTTAAATAAATGTAACATTATTATTATTTTTTAACAAAGTAAATAAATTTTAAAACAATATCAATTTTAAACAAGGTAAAATAACTTTAGTAATATTATTTTCTAACAAAATTAAATAATTGTAACAATGTTATTAAACAAAAGATATGAATTAGAATAGATTAGAATCATAATTTTTAACAAAGTTAATTTGAGGAATGTTATTTTTAAAAACAAATAGTCACAACATATTTCTTAAAAACACATGTAAATACTTAAAACATATAAAAGTGCCGGTTTAACTTACTTTTTAAAACATATAATGACAACGTATTTCTTAAAAATAGATAAAAATATGTAAAATATGTAAAATATTATATAACATATTTTTAAAAGCAAATAATCACCACCTATTTCTTAAAAATACGTAAAAATATTTTTAACTTAATACGTATCGCGTTAAAATATAAATGACTTATTTTTAAATACAAATAGTTACAACTTTCTTCTTAAAAACGCAAAAAAGTATTTAAAAACTATAAAAATATAGTGTTTTAAAACATTTATAACTTTTTTTTTTTTAATTGTTACAACACATTTCTTAAGAACCCATAAAAATATTCAAAACATTTCAAACTATCGCGTTAAAGTACTTATATGTTATTTTTGAAAACAGGCAAGTGAATACCGCTACCTGTTAATATTTACATAAAACCTGTGTTATCTGCAAAAACAATAAATGTGTTTATTTTGATAAGGGATAAGTAGTTCACTAAGTTAACATTAAGTATTTATTTTGAGCTGGTATATTTATTGAATAATAGTTGTACATTTGAAAGACATCATATATAGTTTTTAAAAAAGTTTTAGACGTGTGCATTTTTAAATAAAAACTTAAAAAATAATTATTGATAAAAACATTCGATGTTTGTAACTAATTCTTTTTTACTAAATAATTAGTCATAAATATATTAAGACATAGCAAAAATACTGCATTATATTATCTAAAAAGTTAATAATAAAACATTAACTTATGTTAATATATTTAATATGCAATATTAATACTCTTTAAAACAATCAGAACATATGTTTAAATACTTATATACATTGTAAACATTAAAATTAATATTATGTTTTTCATTTCAACGCTGTAACTAATCATATTAAATAGACATTCGTCACTAATTTTTTAAGAACATATTTTTTATATAAATTAATAGTTTTAAAGCACTTTGCACTAACATTTTGAAAAAACTGGAATGATACATCAATAAAGATTTTAAAAAAAAACTTCTTAATAACATCATAAAATTAAGAAATGTTCAAGACTTTTCGAAAGGACTTCGTCTTCCTGTATCAGGTACAATGTACTACCATTTTAAAAGCAAATCCGTCTTGCTCCTACTTTCAAAGTTGTAGTATGTCTTCTTTGTGCCTGATGAAGAAAGACAGAGTTCTTTCGAAAAGACTTACGAATTTTTTTTTATTTTATAGAGTTATTACAAATTTGTGTGCCTTTATTAAAACACTTTAAGTATTTGTTTCTGTTGAATATAAACATTTATATATGTATTTTAAAACTATTAGTAAATATATTAAACATAAAATATAGATTGGATTACTATTCTGTTAGACATACTTTTTAAACATTACATAAACACTTTTACACACATACTTTTCTTACACATCATAAGAAAATTGTATACAAAAAAATTTGTACTACGCATGAGTGGCATACATATACGCGCGTTCAATATATTTTTTATGAAATAGTGTGAAATGAATCAATAACTTCAATATATGCTTCGCTTTTTCTTTCTGCGGACGTTTTCACTTGTACTGTTTGTATTAGTATGGTTAATTTTAAAATCACGTATTCTATTTTTCGGACTTATATAACGCCTATTTCCAATAGTCAAGATATGGAATCTACAATTTTGCCTGAAGAAGTACCTGTTTCGAATAATACAGTAGATCCCTCTCTGCCTAAGTGAAATGCTAAGTCTCATGTTTGATCTAATTATAACAAATCTTTTTCGCGGAGGAATAATTTGAAACAACATCTTCTGGTTCATATCGGGTAAATACCTTTTTTCTATTATGTTTGTCATGAAGGATTTTCTAGAAACAATCACTGATAAACAAGGTTTCTGTTTCTCATTAAGTAAGTGGTGACTTTTATATTTTATGGGTTGTTGAAAAAGAATATGACATTAAAAATATTCCATCACCCACAGATTTAAAAAAAATTCAAAATCTTTAAAATCTCTATTTTGTAGTATTTATTCAATACATCTACCTTTATAAATTTTGTCATTTGGCATTTTAGTAATAATAAACGGTTAAATAAACACTTAGAAAGCTTAAAACTAATATTTAAAACACTGAAAATATACATTGTTTCTAAAGTTTCAAAAAAATGTAAGATAATTTTTGTGAAAAAAATGATATTCGTAAAAAAATTCCCAAATTTTCACGCATTATGTAGCAGTAAATGTCTTAACTATGGACGCTTTCTTATAGACACATCACTAGCTTCTCTAATAAGATTCCAACAGTAATCTTCAAGCATATTAGGCATTTATATCGTGTTTCCATTGCTGAAATATACTGGTGGAAGCGCTCTTCATGCTCGTCGTTCACAGTTTCCATACTTTCAGGGAAAAAATTTAAATGAGACGCTAAAATATTTTTTAAATAACATTAAACATTCTAAATTTTTATAACTTTTTAACATGTATTTAATTAATTTTTCATAGTTAGAACTTATTTCCTAAGAAGTGTGTCACAAAATTTTTGAAATCATTCCATGCTGCTTTTTCTAAATCACTTAATGTATCTTCAAAGTTTTTGTCCTTCGTAAGTTCCTCGAGAAGAATACCCTCCTTCATTTTACGTAGCTTAGTGATGGAAATTGTTCTTGCAGGTATTGAAATCCACACCCTTCTTTATTCATCGCTTTAATGAAATTCTTCATCAATCCGAATCTTGATCCAAGTAATTCTGAGTACTTTTTTTGATAAATTTAACTCTCTCACAAGATCATTTAATTCTTCTTGAGTAATTTGATGTGGTTCTTCATTTATGTCAGGAGTATAGTTTGTATCAGATGAAGTAGAGGAAGTTTCAACTTACTCAATTTCCATTTCTACTGCTGCGTCGTCATAGGTCAAATTCGTCGGAAGTTTCGGTATTGGTAATTAATCATTACGAAATATTGGTCGCATTGTTGAATATACGTTCGGGTACTTCATTTTATGCTTACTTTTGCACAGAATCTTTTAATTTTTGTAATACAAAAGCAGCAGTCATTTATATCATTCTTCGGCAAGCGCCATACCATGGGTATAGCAAATGGCATACTCCTACTTGTACCTTTCACCCATGCCGGAAGTTTTCAGCACATCGTGTAAAACAAGAATGAGGTGCCCATTTCTTATCTTGCTCACCTACTTTACATCCAAAGTACATGTGATAGGCAGTCTTTATTAGCGGCGTAAAAGTGCATTGATACTTTTTCATAATTAGCTCCCCACACACATAGCAAAAAGAATCAGGTTCACTAACAAAACCTCTAGAGATTTTTCACATATTTTAGAGAGATATCGGATAATTATAAACAAAATGTATTTAAAAAACTTAAAGAGTCAATAAATAGCAGTACACTTCCGCCGAAAGACAAGTGTTATACTGCTATACGATAGCCTATGTAATTCAAAACTTATAAATAAAATTCCTTAAAATTGAAGGGTGATAGAAAGTTTTTAGAAACATATTCTTTTTCAGCACCTTGAAATCAGTAAGAAACACCTAATGTATATAGAGGAACAGAAAATTCGTTAAGATTTGTTAATCAGTGATTTAAAGCGTCATAAATTAGATATGAAATCACGGTTAAATAAAAAGAAGATAGGCGGATCTTTTACCTGTAAAACTTATAAGAAGTCTTTTGCACAAAAGTATAGTTTTAAACAAAATTTGTTAATGCATTTCAGTAAAAAAAAAAACCTGCATGTGATACGTGTAATAAAGCATTTAATCTCAAATCAGTCTTAAAAAGACATGAGTCATATTTCACTAGAACGTGACTTAATTTAGTAAAAGCATTTTGCTTCCTTAAAGGGAAAGGAAAATGATAGCGAGTTTTATTAATGTGATAAAAACTTTGGAAAATTTAAATGTTGCATGTTGTTGAGGAACAATAGCGAAATATCTATATTTAAAACAACTTAAAACTTCCATTAGAATGACTATGTAAATTCAATTTCAATATTTATATTAATTAACAGGTCTCAATTTCACTTCAGGTTGAATGAAAATTGTGTCATAATTTTAGAGAAAAGTTTGAGCTTTACGAAGCAAAATGCACGTCATCTTTAAACAATGAAGTCATTTTCAAGAGTGGAAACAATTCAACTTTCTAAAATTAGAATCTAAGTTTTTATTTTTTTTATATTACTACTTATTTGAACGCGCAATATTCTGTTAAATGTCCGGAATGTTGAGTGAAATCATTCCATATTTTTTTATATATAAATAATGGATGTGGTACTAATGCTAATGTTAGTGTGTCCAATAGATTCTGTCGTTAAAGAATGCGTCGTAAATAGAATGCTATTTTCATATGGATTACAAAAACTACAGATTGTACAAGAAGTTTGAAGGGTTTTTTAAGCAGTATTCTTTCTTGCCATTCCTGTAGCGTTTTTATAATCCTTGAAAGACATGTTTAGAGGTTGTTATTTTATCTTACTAGTTTGCTATTCAGTAGAGTGAGTTTCGAATGCAGTTTATTTTAGCATTTACGCAGCTTACAACGTTTATAATGAGCATAGTTATTCCATCTTTTTTTAAAATAAAACAGATTTCATAATTTTTCAGATTAAGATCAAACTTTATGGTATATTTCTATAGAATATTTCAGGCGTATTTTTGTTTAAAATAGTTGTGCAATTAAAATACAAAAATACTCACCAATGGCAAGCTGACAGATTACCACCTTGAATATATTTATATTTTATATTACAGACTGTCATATTGTTACTTAAGTTCTTAAAAGTAGAGATTGTTTTAATTTTCATAACGTTTTACTGTGCCATGACAATGTTTTTTTGCTCCATTATTTGCTTAAAAGTAACAGTTATCATCATGAACTGGAAGTACATTCAGGGTTGGCACGGTTTAAGCCAAATGGTTTTTTTCTCAAAAAAAAATTGGTTTTTAAAGTTTTTTTTTTTAAGATTTTTTTTTACATAATTAGGTTTTTTAATTGTTTGATGTAAATAACTTCTACTTTAAACTGAACTGAGAGAGATTCTGTTCAGTTTTTATTTTTGTGAAAAAGACCATTTGGGTTTTTTTCCTAAAAATAATTTTTTCGCAAAAAAAGTTTTTTCCTTTTTTTACATAATTAGTTTTTTAAATTATTTGATGTAAATAACTTCTACTTTAAACTGAGCTGCTCAACTCATTTCAGCAGTCAACTTGCATAAGTTACAGTTTCCTCATATTTGCACCTATGTTGTGTATGAATGAGACAAAAGTTAGTATTTGAGAACAAAAAATGTCTAGTTCTGGCAGAAGAAAAGATTTAGTTTGGTTGTATTTTAATGAGGTAAAAAATGTTAAAAGGAAAGGCTGTAGGGCCAAATGCAAAAAAATGTAATAAAGCATTGGAATTAGCATTGGAATATGCTAAAACAAAGTTTCCTAAAAACAACTTATTAACTCTGATACTGAAATTTTGTGCCAAAAGTTCTCCATTTCAGATATATCTATTTGAAAATGAGTTTATTAAAGATGTAACAACTATAGAATGGTAGCATATGGAAGAAAATGATATAAAAAAGTTCAATGATGATGTGTTGAAAGAAGTTGAATTAATTCTCACGGCAAAAGCGACTACAACGAATGTAGAGAGAATTTTTTGTTCGTTTGGTGTTGTGCAGTCAAAGTTACGTAACAGACTGGGATTAAAAAAAAAAAGCGGCAAAGCTTGTTTTTTGTTTAAAATGCTAAATCCTAACAATCCTGTTTAATAAGTGTCTGTATATACATGTGTGATATTTCATACGAAAAATTTGGTACTTCTCTATTATCCCGTCGACCACTTTTCATAACAAAAAACTATCGCCAAACTGTTAGATTAAATTCCAAAAATGCAGTCCAATTTACTTGATGTCAGAAGTATTATACGTGTTTGTTATGTCATCAAGTGGTTTTTAATTCGACATTTGCATGTATTTTTCATTATGTTTTACTGATTTATTAGTTATTTCATTATTTAAAATAACAATTGTGTCCTTAAATTCTTATATTTTATTTATTTATTTATCTTGATATTCCAATGGCAACATTCTCCCGTTTATTTGGCGTTACAGTTTGGCGATAGGTTTTTGTTATGAAAAGTGGTCGACGGGATAATAAAGAAGTACCCAAAAGGTTCTACATTTTCTGAAAATGTATTCTATTTCCACCTTTTTACAATGTTATTTTTTTTAATGTATTTCCATTTAATATTCTTAGTGAAATTCACTTTATCTTTAAATTGAATAGAGAGATTCTCTGATTTCTTTTCTTCGTATTATTTTTAAATAACAGTTCACAAAATAAAAATTTTTACATCATCTATATATTGATTTCTCTTACGTGGTGCGGAAAAAAGGTTGAATTTCTAGATTATTGTTTGGCAACAACCGTAGTTTCCAGCTCCAGTATGGCAACTATTGTGAAAGCAGTGAAACTCAAACTAGCAATTATTAAAAATAAAATAACATGTACGTAATCCAAAGCGTTTGAGATGATTCCTCATTTTAATTATGAGTAATATCGTTAATTCCAAATAAATTATCAACTCTTATTTAGAATTTAATTACGAATTTCACTCACACGAAAGCCGGAGAGAATAAAAATATCAACTGTCTAGATTATTGCCATCTGTTGCTGTCTTGGTGAAATAAAAAATAATTTCTTTTTCAAAAATCTGTAATTAATTAGAACAGTAATATATCGAACGAAATTTAAAGAATAATTGATGATATATATAAACTATCTTTCTATCACATATTGTTTTTTTTATTTGAATTTAAGCCGTGCTGTACAATATTATAGGAGCAATGAGTTTTAAACTAATTGTCTTTCCAAGATCCTTTTTTAATAGTATTTAACTGATTGCCCATTGGTAGCACCAATATAAATGCACTTTTTATTGTGTTTTTAACAACGTTTTCAATTACTTTTTATACAGGGTAATTATAAAAAAAACTATCCCAACATTTGGCCCCCTAATTATTATACCATTCACAGAAACTGAATGAAATTTTGGCAAAAGGTATTTTGAGGTCTGCGCTCAAGAATGATATGGAAAACAACAGTGTCACTCAAACAGTTACTGTTACAGTGAGAAAATTTCGAAAAAATCAAATGGCAACACCCAGTTTTTTTGTATTGGAATGTGATCTCCATTGTGAAAAACCTTAAATAGCGTTGGAACGGCAACTGTAGCATGAAAATCACCGGCGGTAGATAGGCTAAAAGTGAGGACTACCAATAAGGACAGAGAAGCAGCATAAAATAAAACATTTTATTGTGTTTCACAAATTTTCCACATGACCTCCTTCACACACGATGACACTTTGCATGCGGCTGATGGTGGATAGCACTACAGCACGTATCATGGCAATAGGAATCTCTTGAATCGCAATTCTGATGGCATCTTTCAAATCAGATGCAGCTTGAAGACGAAACTGATACACTTTGGATTTCAGATATCCCACAGCCAGAAATCCGTTGGTGTCAGATTAGGAGACCTTGGTGGCCACGGAAGCGGGAAATGACGGGAGATAACTCTGTCACCAAACTGTTGAGTTAAGACACGTTTGACTGTAGACCCGACATGTGGAGAAGCGCCATCTTGCATCCACACAACTTCAGATAGAGCATTTTGCCGTTGCAATGCGGGAATCGCGTAATGAGTTAACATGTCCAGATAGCGAGCACTCGTTACTGTACACGTTTGCAGATCACCGGCAGTAACCTCTTCAAAAAAGTGAGGGCCGAGGATGAACGTACTCGTTATACAACATCACGCAGTCACTTTTTCCTCGTGTAATGGACGTGCATGCACATCATGTGGATTATTCTCTGCCCAGTGCACGCAATTTTTCGAATTCACGTTACCAGTTAACGAGAAATTCGCCTCATCTGTCCACAGAATCCGTAAAGGCCAGCTGCTATCTTCATCGTACCGGATAAGGAATTGATTTGCAAAATCCAGCCGTAATTGATAGTCTCCCGCTTCCAACATCTGGACACGCTGGAATCGATACGGAAACATGTTTAGAACAGAGCGCAGAATCTTGCGTACAGTTGAATTCGGCAGATCCAGAACACGTGAAACAACGCGTGCAGTTGCGGGACGAACTGTGCTTATCGTCTGATGGACTTCTGCAACAGCTTCCACAGGAACGGAAGGTCGTCCAGACCGAGGTCGATCGCATGTGCAACCAGTTTCTTCAAATTTGTCAATCAAATCCCGTACATCTTTGACAGTGCACGGGCCTCGCCGTAATCCATGGTTTCTGCGGTAAACACGCAATGTCTCTGCTGCATTTTGTCCATTCAGGTAATAAATCTTTACGATTTCCCCACGTTCTTTCCCTGAAAGCGGCATCTTGTCCGGAATGGCAGAAAGGAACATACGCGGCTCGCATTTCGCAGTGCCTTTTCTTTCACCTAGCGTGACGACGTCAGTCATGACTGTGTCTTACGTAGAACCCGAAATTTGCATTTCTTTGTTTCTTCTTCTCGTTTTGTTGAGAACTAATCAGGCTGGGATATCAGCCAAAGAAACGGTGTGACGTGTGACGTAAATGAAACGAAAATTAATGCTCTGGTGCACGGCAAAGTCCTTTTTACTTTTCCCTTGCCTAGTTCCGGTGATTTTCATGCTACAGTTGATGTTCCAACGCTATTTAGGGTTGTTTAGAATGGAGATCACATTCCAATACAAAAAACTGGGTGTTGCCATTTGATTTTTTCGAATTTTTCTCACTGTAACCGTAACTGTTTGAGAGACACTGTTGTTTTCCATATCATCCTTGAGCGCATACCTCAAAATACCTTTTGCAAAAATTTCATTCAGTTTCTGTGAATGATGATAGTTAGGGGCCCAAATGTCGGGATAGTTTTTTTATAATCACCCTGTATTTAAAAAAAATTGTCAATTTCATATGTTAAAATAATTTATGGCAGTACCCATTCCAGCCAGAATTGTTTGGGAAAGCGTAGTGGTCTAAATGTGAATTGCTTTGCAATTAACGGATGTTGGCAAGCGTTAGCGAGTTGTGGGCTGTGCCCCCTAGTATCTTTATATTCCTGATGTAACATAACTGAGTGCTGTTTTTTAAAAGGAAAATTTATAGGAAGGCCACATAATAAGTCTTAAAGTATTTAATATAAACCTTGTAATTCTTAAAGATAAGGGTTATTGGAGTTTTTAAATATCAACATTAAGATTCAGGATTCATTCTATGAATATATTAATATATTTCAAAATCATTAGCTAGACAAACTTAAATTACAGGCTGCATTTGAAATACGTATATTGTATCTAAAAAAACAGTAATTGTTGTTTCAACTTTTTTTTTTAAGTCTTTAAATCATTATTTTAAACGAACAACTTATTACCATTACTGTTGAACCTGACAGCACAAGTGCTTGTATTATATGTATTGCATAGCAAACTATTGTACAGATATAAATATAAATGCTTTGAATGTAAAAGATGGTGGCTCTTAATAAAATTTAGTGATTTGAATTTCTGCATAATTAGCAATAATTTGTCATTTAGTTTAAATTGTTTTCAGAAAAACTATTGCTATTGGTATATTAGTTATTCTTGTCACTGTTAAATTTCTTTTAGCAATATGCATGCATGTAATTACAAAAGATAAAAAAAAAACCCGGTTTAAACCAAAAAAACTGTTTTTTTTTTTGTTTTTTTTGCCAACTCTAATAAAATATAAAGGATGTGTAAGCTGAGAGAAGGGTGTAGCATTTCTTTTGACATTTTTGATTAAATATATTTTTTCTAAAAACTCAATTTTAGAGTATGGTTTTAAATTTTTAGACAGATTTGGAGCCAGGGGAAGGAATGTTGCTAGAATAAAACATATTTAATTCAGCTGACATATCAAAAGCTATGTAGCCTGTTTCTACCCTTATTGGACCCTTATTTGTTTGGAAGTTAATAGTGAATTTTATTTTTTTTTCTCCATTTTCAGATTATCTGATTGTCAATTGTCTTCCTCAGGATGAGGATCCCTTTGGTAAGTATCATGAAGTACTTTTTATTAATTTTTTACTAAATTCATAAAAATGACATTTATTTAGTAATTTTACAATTATAAAAAAAAAATTAGTTTTTCCCACAATCGATACTACGGGTCATTAATAACTGGTAATACCTTTATAAAATAGACTTATTTTTTAAGATGCTAAAGCCGCACTAACTAAATAGGAACAATAAATAATATGATTTAATGAACAGAAAGGATATATGAATATACAAGTTGTAATTTTCCAACTGAACGAAAAATGTCCGGGCCAGGATTCGAACCTGGGATCTCTTGGCTTAAGCAGCCACGCTCTACCAACTGAGCTATCCCGGTCGTTTCTGGAGGGCATAATTCATCCAGTTAACCTTATTGATCATAGCATCTGATCTGATATTTTAATCAGCTCAACAGAAAATGACAGCTGATTAAAATATCAGACCAGATGCTATGATCAATAAGGTCAACTGGATGAATTATGCCCTCCAGATTCGACCGGGATAGCTCAGTTAGTAGAGCGTGGCGGCTTCAGCCAAGAGATCTCAGGTTCGAATCCTGGCTCGGACATTTTTCGTCCAGTTAGAAAATTACAACTTGTAGGATTTCTTTACCAATTTGAAACAATTGTGTTAAAATTAATCTAGAGGATATATGAAAAGTTAAACCGAGTAGAGCTGCCATCCTATATAGTTTTCCGTGCTCTACCGGTATTTATTTATTTTTAAAGGTTACAACTATATTAAAACATTTTTACACTTGGTATATAAACATATATATATATATATATATATTACATATAAACATATATATATATATATATAATATAAACATCTATAACCTATGGTATTAGTCCAGTACGGTTCAAGTTCAGTCTGCGGAAGGATTGAAACATCATTTAATGTATCTATTTGGAATGAAGACACATTATATATGTTATTTTATTACACATGTTAGTACAGAACTACTGCAGTTACAGGTACAGCAAGTCATTTTAAATTTAAATCAAATATGAACAAAGGAGGTACTACTATCTATTGACCAGCAGAACAAATATCTAAAACAAATAACATCTAACATGCCCTTTACAAGATTAAAAAATAACTATTACTACTGAAATGTTAGCGTTAAATGCTTACATAGAGAAAAGTTGCAGATAAAATTAAGTTTTCCAACTGTCACTGAACATATTTTTTTTTTCAATTTGAGTTATTTTCATTGTAGCCATAGCGAAGTGATTTGACAAAGTTTCAGCTACACTATGTTGACTGACTGTAACTTGTAATAATTGTTCAGAACCTCTCAGAAGTTTCTCAATTTAATTAGAATCACAGTTATTACTCGTGTAATAATCTTCACAGAACATTAATTTTCAGATTTCTCTGGTCTAATATATCTATTTATTTTGTAGACACTAGAGATAAGACGGACTCAACCCAAGCCCATGAACATGAAACCCAACTTGAATCCAAATCCGAAACGGGATCGAGCTCGATTTTTATACCTGTTTTTTAGTTTGAATTCAAAGCAAAAATTTTATTTACTCAGAAATTTAAAAAAACGAAAAAAAATTCTTATTTTAGAAACAAAAATGTAGTCTAAGTTTCTTAAAAGGATTTACAGTCCTTTAAAAATTAGCTTGAAAGGGAGTTGAAATGTTACTGATGGGATATAAGAAGAAATATTCAATCTGATTCTGAAGTCTTTGAACCGTTAGTAATAGTAACATAAAGAAGCCGTGAGATATCTCTTGTCTAACCTCTCTTTCTGTTTCAAGTCATTTCCCAGAATTACTGAAAAACAGAATTCGAGTCTTTCTACCACAGTTGTACAATAATATTTTAAAAGAATAAGAATTGGGACATTTGGAGCTTTCTGCTTGTAAATAATTTTCTATTTTGAACAGACTTTCAGGGACATGAAAATCATGAAACGATGTCATGAGGAAGTATTTAAGATTGACACATTTTTCTATGTATGAAGAGATTCTTAAATGAGAAAAGGGATCTTAAAAAATTTTGAAAATGTTATTAACAATTTTTTGCTGCGTACTTTCGGTATCGGACTCGGGCTCTGATGACACAAATTATTTTGTCCTTAGATTTCAAATCATCCGGTTCAGGATCCGAAAAAAGAACCCAAATTCATCTCTATTACACACCTTCATCTACTCATTATGTTACTTACGAACGCGGCTAAGGGCGTACTTGAATTATGATACTTTGTTTCCAAGGATTTTCTATCTCCTGTTTAAACCACACTTTTGTATTATTATGCAACACTGGTAAGACAAGTTGCATACTTATTTTGAGAAATTTGTCTCTTCTTTAAGGCTACTTGCGCATCTTCAACATTAAATTTAGGCTTCAACTGCTTTAGGTGTGCTGGCAAGAAGGATCTCAACTTTCGACCTATTAGTAACTCACCTGGTGAAGCAACCATCAACTTGTTCTGTCATATTCTTTGTAGGTTGAATTCTGTAGTCCAACAATACTACATATAGATTGCTTTACCTTCTTGTGTGGATTTAAAAAGACAATTCTTCATTATCTGCACCGTTCAATCAATTTGTATATTTGCTTTTGGAAAGTGAGGTGTTGTAATACGATGCTTCATATCCTATTCTTGTAACAATTTTCGTAATAAATCAGAGTTTAAATGTGATCCTGCATCATTTATAAGCTCTTCTGGTATTCAATATGTTGCGTAGATAGACTTCATTACTGTAATGACAGTTTGCGCTGTTATGTCGTTAAATGACTTCAGTTCAACTTATTTATATAAATAATATATCATTCAGATATGTTGCCACCTTTTAGGGAAGTAATCATATGCAACTTTCAACCAAGGTTTATCAGAAAAGTGTGGAGTCATTAGATTTTTTTTTTTTTGGTATTTTGACAAATTTTGCATCTCGACATAAATTTATCATCTTCTTTATTTAAGATGGGCCAATAAAATATTCTCTGGGATTAATTTTGGTAGAAACTATACCTCTATGGAACACATTCGACATTTCTTTTCTTGATACTCTTGGCACAAGTCTGCATAATAATGATCTATTTTGTAATATGCAACTCATCATTGTAATGCCAATAGGCTTATACATTGTTCTTATTTCCTTTCTCTCGGGGCAGTCATTCTTTATGTGAAAAGCACATCTTGTAACTCATGGTCACTTGCTGTTAATTTTGAACATTCTTCACATTTATTTAGTGAAGCTTGAAAGAACAGATTTCTTTTAATTCTGTGTCTGTTGATTCCTAGCATCAATAAAAAAAATGTTAGTAGCTGACTGTGCTCTCGGAACGGACATCTGCTATAAGCAATTGCTTCGACGAAACATATTCTAACTCATTATACTTATTAAGACGAAGCAACATCCGTTTAAAACTAGGAGAGATAGTATCATATGGTTCCTTACTAAGTCCAAGTAGTGATTTATGATCCGTTTATACTTTAGCATATCTGCCATAAATCCATAAGCATTGTAATTGAAATTTTCTAAACCATATTCCACAGCTAGTAGCTGTTTTCTGATCTGTTCATACTACTTAAATTTGTGTTAACGATACAGGTTTAAATGCGACTGGTAGCGTTTCATACATGAGTACGCCTCAATTAAACTTTTATTGGCATCAACTAAAAAAATTACATACTTCTTCTTACAAAAGTATTTCAAACAGGGAGCTTGTATAATTATTTTCTTTATAAGCTCAATGCCGATTCGTGTGTTTTCGTCCCATATCCAAACGCAATCTTTCTTAGTACGTCAGTTAAACTTGATAAATGTTCTGTGAACTTTTCTAATAATATTGCGATACTTTTGCACTTAAGTAAAGCAAATTCATCAATTGCTTGTATTTTTTAGGGTCGGGCTTATTACATTTTTCTTATAACACATGACCCAGAAAATTCACTGAAGTTTGAGTGAGTTGTGTTTCTTAATATTAAACTTTATATTGGCTTCTCTAGCTTTTCTGAGGGTTTAATGCAATAAGTTACTGTTACAATGTTCTTCAACAGTAGTTGAGCCCAGTGCAATGCCATCAAAATATGGGTTAACTTCATCCTCTTTGAAAATGCCATCTATTGAATTTTAAAAATTTTCAGGATCTGAATTTAAACCAAACTGCAAAACCAGGAATCTGAACGTCCCCCAAAAAGTGCAAACGTTGTTAAATAAGATGACTGTTTAACCAATGGTAATTGTCAGAAAACATTTTCTCGCTTTAAGAATAGTAAAAATCTTGTAAATTTGTCATAAGTGCATCTACATTGGGAGTCGGTTAATGATGTATTTGAATAGCATTATTTAATGATATGGGATCAAAGTAAATTCTCATATTTTTTTTTTTTTTTTTGTGAATGAACAACAACCATATCGCTGACCCATTTGTGTGGGTTTTCAATTTTAGTTATTGTAACCCATATTAGTTAGATCTTCTTTTACTTTGTAAAGTAAAGCAAAAGGAATTTTTAGGGTAGCTCCTATTTGAGAAACACATTTTTTTTTTAAATCTTTACGGCTCGTACAAGTCTTCCTGTACGTGGAAAACATCTTCAAATTTTTTCAGAATTTGTTTATTCGTCTCAGAAATAAAATTCCTTTTCAACAAAATTTTAATGATCAAATTCAACATTTGGATCAGAGCTAGTTTTTTTTTATAAACTTCAAGTTTTTATATTAGTCATCAGTCAAAACAAGTAACTGAAAATTTGAAAGTACGAGGGGCAGTCGGAAAATAAGTTTCCCCTGGCGACTGTGAACAGAGGTGTGTATAAAAGACAAAAAATGTCATGAGACATTAAAGATAAAACATAACTTTATTTTTCCACATAAGTACCAAGTACATTGAGACATTTGTCATACCGCTTTATAATCTTCAAAAAGCCCTCCAGGAAAAAATTAGGGCTTTGCATACGGACGAAGCCTTGAACGGCTATGGGCGAAAGACGACACAGCAGGTGAACGCGAACGTGCAAGACACCGATACACCATTGAGTAGAGGTCGACTGCGATCAAGCAGATGGTGTTGTTGCAGTGCCTGCGCAGATGGCGCTGTTGAAGTTCAACGCTTCGTTCGTATGCAAAACCCTGATTTTTTCCTGGAAGGCTTTTTGAAGCTTATAAAGCGGTATGACAAATGTCTCAAAGTACTTGGTACTTATGTGGAAAAATAAAGTTAGGTTTTATTCTTTAATGTCTCATTACATTTTTTGTCTTTCATACACACCTCTGTCCACAGTCGCCAGGGGAAACTTATTTTCCGACTGCCCCTCGTATTTTTACTCTTGTTGGTTTAACAATTAAGATAACACTCATCTATAATCGGAACTATGTTGTCACTATAATCAAGCACACATGTGGTGTTCTTTCTGACTATTAGCTCTCATGCCATTTTAAAATTTGTGATTTCGGGATTACATCAACTTGAGATCCAGAATCTAATTTAAACAACTGTATTTTAATTTACTGTAATTTTTTTGTAGCCATGCCGAACCAAATTCCTTCACGTCTCATTCATTAACTGACTTCACCTCTCCAATATAATTAATATCATGATTGTTAGCTTCTTCAATATCATTTACTTTTGTACAACTATACGTTTCTGTTTGTAAATTTTAGTTTCTGCACATTTTTGCCCAGTGATATTTTCCTTGGCAGTTTCGGAATTTTGTTCCAACAGACTATATTTCTTGATCTCACGAGTTTTTCCACGTTGTTTACGATTCACTTTTCTGAATTCATCTTATTCGGAGAAGTCTTTTGTGAGAACCTTGATGATTTGGAATGATTTTTTAAAGAGTTTAATACATTCACAGAAAGTTTTTCATTCACTGCCGATGCAATATTTTGGCTTTCTTACAACATTATTTTCTATTTTTTCTTGCTAATTTCTCTTGACGTGCTTTTTCACATAAATCTTGTATTATTTTGTCACGTCCCTTGCGATCCACCATAGTTGCATTCTACTAAAGCACAACGAAGTCTAGAATAATAATCAGCAAACTTTTATCCTTGTTCTTGTTTAATTTAAAGGAATTTAAAATAATCAAAAGTTTCATTTTGATTATTTAGAAAATACTTATGAAATTTATCTAAAACTTGCTTTTTAGTTGCATACTCACTATCTTCATTAGGCTTAAGATCAAATGATTTTAATTGATTCTTCTCAGCATACATGAATTATTCTCGTCTAAATGGTGCAGTCTTAGCATATTTATGTTCGCAGATATATTTCATATCTTCTAAATAATCTTAAAAATTTTGTTTTCAAATTTTAAAAAAATTAGTTCAGATTCTAAAAAAATTAGTTCATCGTTAGTTTCATCGTTAGTTCATCAATAGTTTCGTCGAAAGGTGAAAATTGGCTTCGTGAGAACTTTATTCCTAAAGTCTAAAATGCAAAACTATCAACCTATCTTTCATGAATATGCGACTTCTTATTACTCTGACACCATTCAACATGTTAAAATTGCTAATATATAAACAATTAACGATAGGATTTAATAAACTGTAATATAGCATAATTCTTCATGTATTCATGATATAAAATAGAACTATATCAGTTACAATTATAGTTAGTCATATCAAATATAAAGCAATTGTAAACAGGACTGGTAATGCTATCTAGAGTGGAACATAACACGTAATATCTTTTTTTAAAAAACCATACCAAACAATGAATAGCTTTACAAAAATTTTATTTTTTTCTCAAATATTTTTTTATATTAATTCAAGAGAATACTTCTTCGAAGAATTTCTTGGTGTAATGACATAAATAAGAAAAAATATTTTAAGAAGTTGACCGTTCCCTTAAGGAATATACAATTGATTAAAAAGTCATTTAGATTTAAATTTACTGTTGCAATACAGGCTGATAAAAATAAAGGCATCTCTGTCACTAATCATATTTGTCTAACACTGGTGCTAAATGAACAGTCATCAACTTGCATCTTGCAATAATAGCACGTGATTTTTTATTTCAATATAAAAATAAAATAACGTAATAAATGAAATAGCTTCTATTACTTTAAAAAAGAAAATAAAAATAAATAAATAATAGTTTGATACAAATAAATATTTATATACATATAGAAATAATTTATAGAATTAAGATGAAAAATAAAAGTAAATAAACACAACAAACAGTTTTCGCCGAATTGACGGAGGGGAAAATCGCACAAACGTGGTGAGTATATGACATCTGTGCCGGGATTTTTACCCCTTTATCTGTGCTTTCGGAAATATCAAAAAATTAAAAAATACTTATATCAGGCGTATAATGTTTTACATTTTTATAAGGACCACTTCTCCATTTTAAGATTTTAAATGCTATTTATATCAGATATTTCTTTCCTGAGATTCCCACAAGTTATTTTCGGTAATTTTTTAGTTCCCTTATTAAGTGTTTACAATTTGCCCCCCTTAGAATAACAATTATTTATCAGAAAAATGTCTCTTAGTTTTGTTAAATATGTTTGTTATGTATTTTCATTACTTGTTAAAATATCGAAAATGGCAATAAAATTTCATTTTAGCATCGTACTTAATTGTTTAAGATGGCGCAAAAACATGGTTTAATAAACGTATATTTGTAAATATTTGAAAACATGTTTTTCCGATCTCTAGAAAAATTTTGTAAGATGCTAAAACTGCTTTTTGGCACCACTTTTAACTTTTTCGCCAATCGCGCTAACCAGCACATGATACGGAACTTTTCTCCTTTCAGATACACAGATAAGGTTGGTCTTAAACAAGAGTAATGCTAGCAACAATATTGTTTTAACTCTATAAGAGTTACAAACAATAATGATATTAAATTCTCCGATTAGCTTTGGGCCCGATTGCGGAAGTTTCTCTTAGAAAAAAAAACTGTAGAAGAAGTCTTTTACATTGGTTGCGAATGAAACTCGGTCAACAAAGTGTTAATTAGTAATACAAACAACATTAATATTAACAGGGGGGCAAAAGTTTGAATTTAAGTGTAAATATTTAGAACCTTTCCTCCCCAACCCCCCCCCCCCCCCAAAAAAAAAAGAAAAAGAATGTTACAGAAATGAATTTAAAATGGCGTTAAGCCACGCTTTCTGACATAAGCAATTGGCTGCGAACCCGATTACGAAACTTTCACTTAACTTAATAACATGTATCTAATAGCCCTGAGGGTACTTTCCCTTCCCAGTTATACGGACCTTGGGACTTTTTTAAAAAGCTTGACGCAGTTCGGGTTTAAGAAGTTGAGATTTACTTCCAAAGGACATAGACTACTATGAAAATAAAACTGATGAATTATTATGCTGGTTTATGTATGTATTAAAAAAATTGCATCTGATTACACTTATTAGATAAATTACTCCTGTTTGGATTTAATAACAGATAAACGGCTTCTGTATAGTAAATTGCTTAAATATTGGAAAGAGGTGGCGAGAGGTAGAGAGACGTGTAAACAAACGGGTAACCAGACGGGTAGTGAGATGGGTAGACAGACGGGTAGAGAGACGGATAGCGACATAGATAAGTTAACGGGTAGTGAAACGAATAGACAGACGAGTAGCGAAACAGGTAAAAATGAGGGTTGACAGAGGGGTAGCGAGATGTGTAGGGTGGCAGGTAGCGAGGCGAGTAGACAGGCATGTAGAGGGAAAGGTTGCGAGACGGGTAGCGTGATATATAGACAGACGAGTACAGAGACGAGTTGACAGACGAGCAGAGAGAGGGGTATAGAGACAAACAGACGTGTCGAGAGACGGGACGTGAGACAGTTAGAGAGACGGGTAGACAGATGGATAACGAGACGGTTAACGAGTCGGATAGAAAGACAGACGGATAGTAAGACGAGTATATAGACGCGTACAGAGACAGTAGACAGATGGGTACGGAGAGAGACAAGGTATAGAGACACGGCTAGAAATACAAGTAGTTAGACGGATAGACAGACGATTAGAGAAGCAGATAGGTAGGTAGAGAGACCAGTAGAGAAATATACAGACATGTAGCGAGACGTGTAGGGAGACAGTCAATCGGGTAGAGAGATGGGTAGAAGAACGGATAGGGAAACAAATAGATAGTAGAGAGAGACAGACAGACAGGCAGAAGAAAAGTCTGGGGTTTGAAGCAGTAAAGGCGCAGGGGGAGAGCCTCCTAGTAAACAATCAAGTAGTATTATCTTTGAAATATATATTTATTTATTTATTTATTTCGCCGATATGGATATTTAACGTAAAATTTATTTTTACAGAAGTCATCGACAGATTTTTTATATACTTTAGTATGAATTTAGGCTACAGTTCGTAATCAGGTTTGTAGCAAAGTATGTTATCAATGTGGTTTGAAGTGTACGAGTTTCTATAAATAGTTATACAAATAAACAAGGAGGAAAATTTTTAAATTCGAATGTAAATATTTGTCACAAAGAAAATGTTGCAGCAATGAAATTAAATTTGCGTTAAACTACGCTTGCTAAAATACGCTCTTGGCTGCAAATCCGATTACGTGACTTTAAAAAGCTTGGCGTTTTAAAAGATCCGGCTTTTTTTGTTGTTGTTGTTGTTTCTTTGTTTGTTTTTTAAATTTTTGAGCAATTCCCGCTTACGAAAATGAGATTCTTTGCCAAATGTTATAAATATATATGTATATGAAAACATAACAGTATATATGAATTTATATATGATATTTTGTAATTCTATCATTTAATTTGCTCTTTTTCATATATTGTATCTTCTTTAGATCGTAATTGTTAACCCTATGTTCTCAGCAATACCACTCAGACTAATCCCTTTGAGGGAAGTCCTAGTTAAATTAGGGAGGCTGAAATTCCTAATAAGGGTATTAATTTATTCCGATTATTTTGAAATTTTGTCAAAATTTTAAAATTAAGCATATAACTTATGAAGGAATTTTATACGTATGCTCTAAAAATGTAACGCACTTTTTTTAATCACTTTACATATTTGCAACATACATATATTTTCCGCGGGAATCTAGGAGTTTTGTGAAAAACATGCAATATTTTCCAGCAATGAACAAAAGTGTCAAACTGGGAAGATAATTTAATTTATTTGGATCATTAGCTTTTGACTGATGTGTGGTCAAGACCCATACGATTCCCGGATCTGTAACGAGACCAAGGTCTGGATGCACCTAACTTCAGATAAGTAAAGTAGAACAAAAATCAACAATCTCTTCTCTTAAAGTTCTTCAGATTTAATGAACGAGCATAATAAATGTCATTAGACAAACAAACTTACAAAGGGCAAAATGGGTTTTGAACATAAGATTTAAAGTTAGGGACTGAGAAACTAAAATTTGACTAGGAATTTTAAATTTTAAATTTTAAATAGTTTTTAACATTTTATCTTATATATATATATATATATAATAAAACTTTTTGATAATAATAACTATTAAATATCGTGTAAATCGAAAATATATATGAACCAATAATTATAATACAATACAAAAATGTATATCCATATATGTAGAATTCAGAAATTGAAAAAAAATGGAAAAGTAAATAAAAGTATGTAGAAAAAAATCCTTATATACTATACCTTTGAAATCAAAATATAACTAACAAGTTCGTGTAACAGAAATGACAAAATTTCTTATTTAAAGCTTATATATGTAATAAAATTTAACATTAATTGTTATAGTATATGTATATATGCTGACATACCTGTACATATAAACATACATAGACATGTACATATATAACTACATGGCAAACCTAATAATTAATTCATTTAAATAATTTGGTGTTTAAAAACAAAATACATAAAGATTAATGGAGGTTGGGTTCGTGGTTTATATAACTTATTATAAATATATATGTATATGTATACAGGGTATTTCAAAAATAACCGGCATATTTGAAAAATCAATAAAAACTAAACGGGCAGCGATAGAAATACATCGTTTGTTGCAATATGTTTGGGACAACAGTAAATTTTCAGGCAGACAAACTTTCGAAATTAGTTACAATTTTCAACAACAGATGGCGCTGCAGTCTGGAAAAATCTAAACCACGATATTTTCCACATATCCACCATGCGCAGCAATAATATGGCATAGTCTCTGAACGAAATTACCACAAACCTCTGTAAACGTGTCAGGCGGGATGGCTTCACATGCAGAAGAGATGTACTGCTTCAGTTGTTCAATTGTTTCTGGATTGTGGCGGTACACCTGGTCTTTCAAGTGTCCCCACAGAAAGAAGTCACAGGTTTACAAAGGTTTCTGATAATTTCGTTCAGAGACTACGGCATATTATTGCTGCGCATGGTGGATATGTGAAAAATATTGTGGTTTAGATTTTTCCAGACTGCAGCGTCATCTGTTGTTGAAAATTGTAACTAATTTCGAAAGTTTGTCTGCCTGAAAATTTACTGTTGTCCCAAGCATATTGCAACAAACGGTGTATTTCTATCACTGCCCGTTTAGTTTTTATTGATTTTTCAAATATACCGGTCATTTTTTAAACACCCTGTGTATATATATATATATATATATATATATATATATATATATATATATACATTTAATGTAATATATTTAGATTAAAAATCATGTGGTATTAATTTGTTCAATTAATCATGGCAAAAATTGTGGTCATTGCTATTTCTTTTACAATATGATTTGTTGTTATTAAATTTAGTGTTTTTATAAGGTTTATATAACAATGGTATTTATATATAGATATAAATATTAAAAACTAAAATAATATCGAATTTTCTTTTACAATAATATACAATTTAATAATTATATAATTTATTTATAATTATAATATAGACAAATTGGTTAATGATTTATAAGGGAATTCACACATGGCAATTACTATTATTAATAATTAAAAATAAAATGGTTGATTAATTTTTTATAACATTGACTTTAAATATTAGAATTGAAATTTATTATCAATGTCTAAAAAATATAAATACATAACTCATAATTATTATATTAAATTAAATTAAATATATATATTAATATGTAGTAGCACAAAATTTTTAACATAATTTTCTTTCCCAACATATTTCTGCAACTGTCAATAATTTTGAAATTATAAAATATAATATTTTTTACAGTAGGATTATGGTCTTGAAATCTAATATGCATAATTATGTTTACTTTTTTTAATTTAGTGTTAATTTCTAATAATTTATTGATGATTAAAGTGAGTTCATAAGCCACTTAACTGCTTGTGTACATTCATAACTGTAACTGTAGTAAATAAACACCTTGATTGTTAATTTAGTCTTTTCTTTGTAACTGTATAATAACTCTTGGATGCATGTATTCGAACTTCTAAAAATGTATGAAAGTCACTATCCTTTTCATTATTATTTATGCATTTTCTAATTTAATGTTTTTCCTTCTCTTTTAATTAATTTAAAGTATTATATCGGCATTCGGCAGTGATAGATTACTAGGCTATTTCACCTGTCTATTATATGAAATCATACATTTCTTACCGACTGATGATTGTATTCACACAAAAATCCCTAAAACATTTACAATTAGATAATATATTATATTCTTGTGTATCGTAAGCATTCTGGTGGTTGAAAAATTTTCAGAGGTTGGTCCATACTTACACACTAACGAATGTCTATATAGTAATTAAATTACTTTGAAATATTTCAATTTTAAGATGATTTTAGTAATATTTAATGCTTTTTTGTAAACATAAATATGTTGTAAAGATGAATTATTTCTCTATTTTCAGAAATTGTGGAAAGCGGCCTTCAAAGTAAGTGAATTTATATTTTAAACCTATACTTTTCTTTAAAAAATATGCAGAATGAAAATTTTATATACTGCATGACATTGTTCAAAATTCCTCGAATAGAGAGGGAAAGACAATAGATAGACAACATCACAATCAACTTAAATGAAAATCCCCTCAATCATGACTTTGTGATACTTCCAACCCCATAAACGTACAAAATCAGCCATGCCTCCGGAATATTTTAATCCGGGGACAGTTGTGGGATGTGTCATTGAATTTTACCCTGACTAATAATCACAGCAATTAAGCTAAATATCCAGCCTTATAGGACGAAATAGAAATACAAATTTTCTCGTCTTTCCTAAATTGAAAAAAAAAATGGTATTTCCATTTTATTGTAAAAATCCTCAAAATCCTAAAAATAATATATCCTAAATCCATGCGAGATACCATAAAATTAATCGTCCAAATCATAATGAGTTCATTCAAAAATAATATTTACAAAGAGGTATTTACCTTATTACAAATTTATGAAAGATACTTCAACAGCTACTTTGAACTGTTCGTTTTCCAAGTTTTCATGTAAAATATCATTTAAATAAATGTTAATATTGTTTAAAAAAATGAACTTTTCAAACAGTCGCAGAAATAAGGATATGTACATTTCATGTCAAACATTTTATACGATCTCTATGCGACGTCTGTTTCAAATCAAACAACAGTTATATCTTCAGTGAAAACTAAACATGAGAGAACGAAGAAAGTAAGATAAAAGAATGAAATGCATCTCGCACAGAAAAATAAGATCATATTAATTAACAATTGAATCAATTTGGACACTACACTGTTAACTAGTATTTTAAAAACACAAATTGCACAAATTGTGCTTATTAGTTGCTAAAATCAGTATAAAAATTGTTTTAAACTCATAAAAGAGCTAAAATCCTACATGTTTCGGCTTTAAACTTAAAGCCATCATCGGGGAAGAGGAATAACACAAACGACTACTGATCTTTTAATTTTCGACACGAGAAAATTGAAATTAAGTTTAAAGCCGAAACATGTAGGATTTTAGCTCTTTTATGAGTTTAAAACAATTTTTACACTGATTTTAGCAACTAATAAGCACATCTTGTGAAATTTGTGTTTTTAAAATACATATTAATTAATTTACAATAAAGAGTAAAGAGAACTTTCAAGCAGAACAAAATAAAAATGCTGCCGAATTCACTTAAAGAGCATGGATTAAAGGAGAGCCCGATTGAAACAAGGAATTTGCATGTTAGAATGGTTCATTATTTAAACTGCATTTAACTTTTCCCGCTTTTCTTACGATCTATAAAATAAGGATCACGGTAATGCGAGAAAATTATGTTTCATTTTAATGCGAGTTTTTGTACAACGAAAACGTGATTAGAGTTCGAAAAGAAATACATTTTTCTGATTAAATACTATTCTCTCTCAACGATAGTAATGATTTAATGGCTGAGGAAGACCACTCGACTAAGGGCGAACCCAGACGTTGAGCGTTTAATGTCTTCCCCGAATGGCTCCCCGGCACGCAGGGATTTGGTGGGTGACTTCAGTAGTAGACGGTCAGGGATCGCACACGCCGAGGCCTCCAACGAAGCACACACTCGTAACTGCACTCGTCGTAGCACACACTCCAAGAAGAACGTCCCCGATAAGCAAAACGTCCACCAGAGATAGAGACACGAGCGCCGCCGGAAAAAAACAGACAAACCGCAGCCGGCCAGCACCACCACCGTTTATTCAAAATTAAACGCTGGCAGTACAAACTTCGCCAAATGGCTGGTCCTGCCGGGCAAAGCCCCACGCGACAGGCAGCAGGAACTAAGGATAAACAAAATTTACTAAGAATTTACAATACAGGAATCTGTCGCTGGAGCCCGCGTTTCTACGCGAAAGGCAGCGACAGACAAGATGATGAAGAAGGTGCGCCTGCACCAGATGTACAGTCCGCTAGAAGAATGGATGAGCAGTTCAGTGGTATGACTGCACCACTTGTACTGTTCATAGCTGACGGTCCTTGAAGAAGAGGCAACAGTGCAGGATTTCCGCGCGACAAGGAGAGCCACACAATTGCGCTGAAACCCATGCACTGGGGCGACGAAGGCTGCAATGATGACTGAATGCCAGAGATGGTGGCGCTGAGCAGATGAGTGGTTCCGAAGAAGGGAAGATTAAGTACATTAATAATTAATAAAAATGGGAGCTTGTCCGAAGGAGAAGTTACTGTGGAGACTTAAATGAAGTTAGAAAAGATTAAAAATAACTATTAAAAATGCTACAGTTAGGTTAGAATTGAGAGATTAGTTAAGAATTTATGAATTTCTAAAAGCTTGTAGGTTAAGATTGGCCTCGTAATTATGTTTTGTAACCAGGATGGTAGCGGATGAGTTGGTGGAGGTCTAAGGTGCCAAGAAACAGTCAGGGGGCAAGTGAAGTAATAGTGGGTGGGATCACCGCTGGCCCCACACTCACACACATCGGTGCCAGATCTTTTAAATCTGTGGAGGTATTCTCTGAAGGGACCATGTCCCGTGAGGAATGCCGTTGTATGGGGGGGTCAGGTTGTATATTTCTCTGGAAACTTTGGGGATGAGATTGTGAGTATGTCTACCTTTTATGGAGGTGTCCCAGTAGACTTGCCATGCAGGAATGATTTTTGATTTTAGTTCCCTTCGTATGAAAGATGGGGGGACTGGAAGGGAGTATTCTATTAAATTATTTTTAGTTGCTGCTTTTACTAGGCTGTCTGCTAGTTCGTTTCCTGCGATACCGATGTGTGCTGTGACATGACCAAGGGTGACTCATTTTAGAAGAGTTTTAAGTTGAATTTTTATTTGAAGAATAAGCGGGTGCTTCGTTCGAAATTCATAGATTTCCTGGAGTCCTGATAAACTGTCACTATAAATTTTTAAATTTTCCTGTGTGGGCGAGGCAGCAAACCATTCCAAAGCCTTCAGAATTGCAAACAGTTCAGCTTGATACATTGAGTTAGCGTCTCCAATTCAAGAGATCCACTCATAGGTCAACACTCCATTTACCATGGCGAAGAAAGCTGCGGCCACGCCAGTTTCGGTGCGCGACCTATGAGTGTAGATGGTTGGATGCTGCGAGGGTCTGTGACTGTTCTTGGTGATTCATACCTGCAATTATAATGTCTCCTCCGCGGGGTGCAGTTGCCAATTTGGAACTTTTCTCTGTATTATTGTTTGTGGGAAGTGTAGCGTAGTACTTGGTTCATGTTCAAGGTGTAGGATTATGTTTTTTTGGTGCTCGTATTCTAGTGATATTAGGATTGGAGAAATCCCCGTTAGTACTGTGAGTGCATCCGTGAAGATAGTTCCATACCCTCTCGCCATTTGCAGCAAGAACATCCTTTGGATAGAAGCCAACTTTTCCTTGAGTGTCTTGGTGATATTACCTCCCCAGACGCCCACACAGTAAAAGAGAATCCGTTCAATGATTGCGTGGTACCAGATTTTTAACATTGGAGGTTTGATTCCCCAAGACTTAGAGGTTAATCTGCGTGCATTGTGTTGATATTTAGTTAGTTTTGTCTTGAGGGTGTTGAAGTGTTCCGTTCAGCTCCTGTGTTCGTCTATGACGATTCCTAGCAATTTAAGGTGTGTGACATGTGAAACGCATTTCCCATAAATTCTCATTATGGGTTTGCGCTCAAGCTTCTTAGGTTTTGCGAATGTTAAAGATTGTGTCTTGTCTGTTGAGAGCTGGAGGTGGAGACGTTCCAAAAGCTGACAAAAGACCGAAGGGCTCGAGCTGCCGAGTTTTCTAGGTCCAAACGCCTGCGGTCCGAGAATTCAAAGCTGAAGTGATCGGCGAAGGCATACAAGACGAAGCCCAATTTTTCTAACTCTACTAAAAATATATTTGCAATTATTAACCAAAGGATTGACCCAAGGCAGGAGCCCTGAGGACAACCTTTCTGCAATTGGTGTTCTGAGGAGCCAGAGCCCCAGTTAATAAATATGCTCCTATTACTTAGATAAGATGCGATGACTCCCGCTATGTTGCCCGGGCACTGAATCTCTATTAGTTGTAACAAACTGTTCCTCCACTCCGCGTTATCAAAAGCAGCTTTGATATCGAGGGAGACGAGCGAGGTATAGTTGCCTTCCTCTATGCTTTTTGTGCATGTAGAAAGGATGTCAGGGCCTTGTCACATGACCGACCCTCTCTGAATCTATACTGTCTGTGGTGGAGTAGATTCTTGCTTTCCAGGAAGTGAACTAGTCTGATGACTACTAGTTTCTCCAGGAGTTTTCCTAGAGTTGGAAGCAAACAAATCGGACGGTATGATGTGGGTTCAGAGGCATCCTTTCCTTTTTTGAGGAAGTATACCACTTCGCTCTGTCTCAAAGTGAGCGGGAAGTAATTGTGCTTAAGGCACAGGTTGGCCCAATTGGTGAAAACACCGGGGATAATTTTGTGCGTGAGTTTTAAGATGTTAAGAATGTTAAGAATGTTAAGTCCACACAGTCTGGGACTGGGGCTTTTTTTGTCATTTAATGTTTTGAGTGCATTTGCTATTTCAGATTTCGAAAAGGGTTTATTTGGAGGTGAGTCGAAACGTAGGTCTGAGTTATCTACGTTTGGATATGGTGATGGGACGAAATAGGTTGTCGTGAGGTGCTCCATATTATGCTGTCTGGATGATCTGCTAGGCGGCAGTTTGAGCTTTATTTCGTCAGGCGTGAAGTACTTGCCTGAGAAAAAATTTTGTGCTGTGCCGAAAGGATCTGTTTGTTTGTTACAGAAGTTCCTCCAGGCCGTTGTTCGTGCGTCCAAAACACTGCGTTTGAATTTTGCCGAAAGGTGTTTGTATTTGGCACTTAGGTCGCGGAAGTATTCGGTGTCTTGGTCTGTGTTGCGCAGTGCTTTAAGTTTTTTTACGAAGAGCCGTGAGATGGTTTCTTTTCGTTTTGAGGTCGGATGTCCAGAAAGAAAAAATAGGTGTTTTTCGAATGTTTTTGAGTCTAAAGGACGCTCGCGCTTCTGTTTGCATGGTTTTGATTAGTGTGGATGTAAATTCATTAAATTGTGCTGTGTTTGTAACGTCCTTTAATCTGACTGGTGAAGAGTGATTTTTGTGTTTTGATAATGTGGGTAAATTTTTTTAAGTTGCCTCGGGTTGTGTTAAATCTACGCTGTGTTGTATAGAGTGGTGTAATTTCGAAGCGAAATTCTATGTATTTGCGATCCGAGACAGTGTGAACATCTGTTACATGCCAATGTCTGATTTTTGGAGTGCTTTGGAATTCACCAGGGTGTGATCAGGGAAACCCTGAGCTATTATCTTCCCTCTGGTGTTTGTTTTGACAAAGGTTTGTGATGTGTTGACTATGTTAGCTAGGGAGAGTTTATGGATTGTCAGATGTTCAATAAGGGTATCCCCCGGAGGCTTTCATGATCGTAACACCATAACGTGGAGCTAGCGTTAAAATCACCTGCCCAGATAAAGAATAGACTTTGCATGATAAGTGAGCTCCACTCTTCGAGGGATTACTCAAAGTTTATTTTGGGTGCTGCATAGGTGGAACCAATAATAAGTTTGCCCTCCTTTGCAGTAATTGTGACAAATGCACAGTATATGCCTGTGTAGAGATGTGAGTACTGTAGTGATGTGTTCTGGATTACTAGATGTGCACTCTTTGCTTTTGATGAGAAGATAGCCCAAGATGTGGGTATGTCTCAAAGAGTGCCATCCGGCCCGCAGTATGCGTCCTGTAGCAGGGCTATATCTATTTTATTATCAATAGGATGCGCCTTAAGGGCCTTATTTGCCACTTTGCAGTGGTTTAGGTTGATTTGTAGAATTTTGATGTGGCCGAAAAGGGTGGGGGGGGGGGGTCCTCCGGATTGGAGGAGGGCGGGGAAGACATTGCACAAATAATAAAAATAAATTAACTAACAAGCTAAAGATAAGCAATAAGATTTCACTTACTTGATTAAGTTTAAATTTGTTTACCGTGATTTGCGGGGACCGCTCAGCTGATCCATTGGTGGCCTGAAGGGGTTTGGAAGATAGTGCGAGCGGGAGTCCGGATGGAAGTAGGGGAACCATAAGTTACTCCATTCATCCTGGTGTTGAGTCGGCAGTTGGAGAAATCCCTCTGGTGGAGGTCTCGAGGTGCTGCGTTCTTGTGGTCGTGATGATGTGTTTCTGTCTTGGCGTAGTGGTGGCTGTGGCTGTGGCTGTGGTTGGTATATTGGATTTCTCAGTGTGGCTGGTGTTGTTGAGACTGGAGCAAATTCCTCATCCAGACGTCTTCTGAGCCTTGCATATTTTCCCCTGTATGTGGGCGAGGATGAATCTGACGCCTGGTGTTTGGTGTTGAAATATGTCCCGTGTTTTTCATTGTAGAATTTGCAGTTTACGCAACTGGGAGACTTTGCGCAGTTGGGGTTGGCATATTCTTCTCCACAGTTGACGCAAGAGAGTGCGACTCTTGTGCAATGCTTTTCTACGTGTGTTAGTGCCTGGCATTTACGACATCGGGGTACTGTGGTGTGTGGCCGGAGCTTGTGAGTTTTAAGTCCTATAGTGATTCCCCCGTCTGTAATGATGGAGTGTCCCAAGGTTTTAGGTAGAAACAGGATCACATCTTTGGTAATCTCGTCTCTACTGTTGGGGAGCTCCTTTAAGACTGTTATTTCCTGTTTTATGATCTCGTAGTGTGCTGTAATTGCTTCCTTGATTTTCTCTTCTGTAATTGTGGTGTTGATGTCTAAGAGGATCATTTTCTGTTATGGGAGTAGTTTGCGTACTACGTTGAGTATCTTGTTGAGTTGTCTGTGTTGCTGGATGTCGTTTTGTAGTATTTTTAGGTCGTTATTGGTCTTGCATTCTATTTCGATTTGGTTTCTCTTGCGTGTGATCTTGTTGGGGTGAATTGGTGCTGCATATGATGTTCTCTGAAGTGTTGTGTCTATATCTTTGGTGCTGAGGTCTTGTACTCCCTTGATTATTAATGTATTTCTTGTGTTGTGATTAGGGAGTTTTTTATGCGTGGCTTCTGTGTAACTTGGCTGTATGAAAGTGATGATTCTTTGTCTTGGTGGGATTCCGATGTTGCATCTGTGTCGTCTGCTAGGCACTCTTGTGTTGGTGGTCTTTTGTTGACTGCTGTGTTTATGGCTTCGATGACGGTTGTGGTGTCGGGGAATTTGTGGAGCAACTGTTGATAATTGTTTCTGGCTTCATGGCTTCATGTAGTTGCTCTTCCAAGTGGTGGATTCTTGCACTGAGCTTCATGTTTTTTCGTGGGATTTTTCCAAGTCTTGTTGTGTGGTTGTGTCAATTTCGTCTATGATTTTGAGATTTGTCTTGATCTTTGGGATCATTTTGGGGTCTGGAAGGTAGTTCTGGTTTAGTCTTTTTTCGATCTTGATGATGATTTGTCTGGAGTGTTTGGTGATGCCAGCTATTGTATGTGCATTTTCTGGGTTAGAGGGCAAAGAGCAATTATTAGCTTCTCACCTTAGAGGTTGTTCGGGGTGCAAAAGTTCTGCTTCTTCCGTTTTTTCTGTCTCGTCTTCTTTGCCCATGGCTGAAGTTATGGCTAATACTAACTAAAAAAATATAATTACGTTTAAGAGAGGAAATAACAAAACTGACAGACCTTTGGGCACAAGCGACATCTGCTTCTTCCAGGCCACCATGTCTCGAACATTGTGCAGCACGTTTCTGAAAATTAGGAGAGAGTTGGGGTGGGGGGGGGTGTTTGCCATGCAAAGCAAGGGGGGGGGAAATGGACTAAATGAGTGGCAGCATTGAGTTTTCGAGGTGAGGCGAGGAAGAAGGGAAGGGGAACTTTAAGTGGGGAAGGGGAGAAAAGATTTAAAAAATGAAGAAAGGGGCGGAGCCAGAACAGTGGCCGATGCTAGCTAGCCTGGGGTCGGGTAGGAGAGGGCCGCCGGACCAGGCCGGGGAGAGGGAGAACAAAACACTATAGACAAAACTAAGGTAACTGGTGATAGGCGTAAGAATAGATTTATGCACAATAAAAATGGAAGGATGAAAGTTGGGTGCGAGTTCGGTGCTGATCTCAAATTTCTTGCAGAATAGTTTAAGTCTAAACTTAGATAATAAGTTAAAACAGTTAACTAGTTAAAACAATGCCAGACTGAAAGTGTACAAAAATGATTGGGTGGGGAAACGGATATGACATGAAAGTTTAATTTTTAATGTGAAATAACTTGTCTTAGCCGGATTTACGAGCGGAAGAAAGTGTGAAGACATTGGATGAAAAACGTGAAATAACTCAATAAATTTACATGTAAAGTTTGAAATTCTTATGAAAAGTAGAGAAGAAAAATGTGTTTGTTAAGAGATCCAGTTTATTTGATAATCGTATGTGTGGAAAGTTAAGAATTTTAAAAAGTTTGAATGTTGAGCTGTGCGTGAAAAAAAGTTAAAAATTTTAAAATGTGAAAAGAATTATTATTTTGAGTGGAGGTAAGAGTACGGTTTGTGAAATGTTTAAAAACTGATTTTTGTGATTTTTGTATGTGTAGTTTAGGTATTATTGCAAAGTTAACTGTTTGAAGTGATGCTCCCACCTGCACTGGTTCCTCGGGACTCGACGTCAATGACGGCATAAAAGTCCCCGAGTACCGTCGAAGTGCAGGTGCCGCACTCGGAAAAAATTTTTGAATTTTAAAAAAATTGGGCAAAAATCCGGCTAAGTTTCACTAAAAAAGTTTAAAAATGATAAAAATAAGTTAAAGACTAACTATAAATTACAAAGACATTGAAAATATACAAGTTTTATAAAAAGCAAAAAGTGACAAAAATGGCTATGTCCAACTGGTGCTGAAATGACTAAGTTTTACTAAAAAGCATAAAAATGAGAAAAATAAGCTACAGACCAACTATGATTTGCGATATCATTGAAAATTTACAAATATTGTGAATAAAGATGAAAAGATGCAAGTTGGGTTTGAGTTAGGTGTTCTACTACAAAATTGTCTGCGAAAAAGTTTAAGTCTGGTTGGGGGAATTTTTTTTTTAAGTACAAGAAAAGGGCGGAAAAGTTAAAGTTTGGTATGCTTGATTTGATATTAAAGTTATGGTTGAGTACGGTGTTCTGGGAGAGAGGGGTGATTGCAGTGGGCATGTGCTCGAAAAATGGCTGAGTTCGCAGTTAGGTGTTCAAAAAATCTTAAGAAAATCGAAGAGGAGTCCAGACTTTGATGGATTTTCAGCACAGAAAAACTTAGAAAATAAAACGATAAACTTGAAAAAATTAAAATGATGCAAAAAGGAAACTTAACATATACGATTAAATGGGGAAGCAAGCATAACTAGAAAGCATGATTTATTGTGAGAAAAGACGAGACTTAGCCGGATTTACGAGGGGAAGAAAGAGTGTAAATATTGGATGAAATACGTGAAATAATTCAAAAAATTTACATGTGAAGTTTGAATTTTTTATGAAAAGTAGAAAAAAAAAATGTGTTAGTTTAGAAATCCAGTCCAACTGGTGCTGAAATGACTAAGTTTTACTAAAAAGCATAATAATGAGAAAAATAAGTTACAGACCAACTATGATTTGCGATGTCAATGAAAATTTACAAGTTTTCTGAATAAAGATGAAAAGAGGCAAGTTGGGTTCGAGTTAGGTGTTCCACTACAAAATTGCCTGCGAAAAAGTTTAAGTCTAGTTGGGGGGAAATTTTTAAAGTTTTTAACGTACAAGAGAAGTGCTGAAAAGTTACGATAATAATGATTGACAAATACTTATGTAATGTATCAGTTTCATCAGACAAAAAAGCTTCAACTTAAGATTTTTTTACATTTGAAAATCAAAATTCAGCCGGCAAAAAATTCTCAAACAAACGTATTACAATTTTAGTGTGTGTTACTATGACAGAAACAAAGAAAAGTAGAACTTACAAGTTTCGGAAGATGCTTTAATGCGAATTTATCACATGCAGCCAAATAACGAAAATGTACTGTTGATTCTCTGCATTTTATGTCGAAGTGTAGTAAACTCTTAAACGAATATTCAAAGACAGCAATCTAAACTGATCGATTTTTTAAAATTATATTTAATCTAAAAATACCATGATTTGTGCGTATGTGATTATGTCATTATGTGATTATTTGTGCGTATGTCATTTTAAAACTGTACGAAATCTAAAACTTGATAATTTTATCGCAAACAAAATTTCATCCTAAATCTAAACCTTCGACTCTTTAACATATCGAAATTCTTTATTTTATTTATGAGTCTATGACAAAAAAGATACTTTTCATGATGTTTTTCATGACATTTGTACAAGAACAATCCCATGCATGAGCCATACAGAGTTGACATGTCTCCGGTTTTTTTCATACCAGTATTTTATTACAGAAAATGTTGTTATTTTAAATCTCAGAAAGCTCCGATTAAATAAAACAAGATTTTCTGTATTAAACTACTGGTATCCAAAAAGCCGGAGACTTGGCAACTCTGAGCCATATCACTTCCATGCGTGACAATGGGATCCATCTTCTGCTTGGAGGAAAGAATTTACAGTTAAGTTTCTATAAGAATAATATTGATCATTACCCCCAAAGATATAGTATTTATTTCCTAGTTTATTTCTATTCCTTTCATTTTCAGTTTTATTTGTAATTTGACTAAACATTTTAATAATTTTTAACACATTCGTTGCATTGTTAAAAATTTCTGTAAAATAATAATGCATTGACCGTATGTTTAGACTTACCTTACCATTTTTTCTTGAAAATTGTCGAAACACCGTTACTTTATAAAAATTTCATTCGTCCGGTATTAAAAAATCATCGTTTACCAATATTCATTAATCTGGTATAATGAAGAAAATTTTACATCTATTCTAGACTCCTTGGACCAATGAAAACGCTTTTCTTCAAAATATCTGGAATCTAGCAACGACAACATCAGAAAATGGTTTGTGTTTACAAGCGGGGATTCGTACGCATTATTTACATGAATTTCAAGGAAAAGATCAGTTCGATCTTCGTGATTCGTTATTTTGTTGATTCTTAGTTTTATGTTATTTATTTACATTCAACTTGATTTACATGTCAAATAATTACGCCTGAAATCGATCTATACTACTAAGTCAAGGGTCGTATTTACTTGTAAGAGATTTCGATCAATATTCTGCTTTCATATTATATGGAAAAAAGAATAAAATGTCGAAGAGTTTACGTTTTCACTGCATATTTCATCACACTTTGATAGAAACCGTTATAACGATTTTTGCAATTTATTTTCTATTTGCCTTTGATCATAACTCTTTTGTAGCTATATTGGCCTAATAATTTGTAAAACACTATGTTTTAAAGCATAATATTCAGAAATTTATTAATATATATGTCGCAAATTCATGTTCGAATTCGGTGTGATTGGCAGTCGGAAGCTCGTTGATAAACATGTTTAACTCTGTGCAAGGTTTCCCTTCTCGATCGCATCAGGAGGCCGTGTGGTGTCACCAACACCAAATCACTTCAGTCCGTTTTCAGTAGAAGAAAAACTTTATTGACAGGTTGAAGATATCACTTCAGGAGGAATGCTTGGTAGGCTGTAGTTAAATCTATGCAGCAGTACGATCCATTGCGACAGTCAATAATTGTCCCAAATTTAAAGGCATTATTTAGGTGAATGGATTGAATCCACAGGGCACAAAATCCTTCCAAAACTTTACCATAACTTTCTACATTATTAACTAAAAATACGATGTTGCGATGAAGCTAGTTAAATTTTTACTCTGCTCGTTAGCCAACGCTAAACATCAACATTTTCCACTGTCAAAGTTCTCTCCGAATAAGGATGTGCGAGAGTTTTTACCTAGCTCACGCAAGAACACAAAACACGTCACGAGACCGACTTTCATCAAATCACAACGTTTTTTAAAGAACTCTTTTAGCATTTCCGGTGGAATTATCTTGTCGAAAAACGGTTTCCTTAGCGCAAAAAATGTTCTACGCTTTTCTAGAATTTTCGTTTATCCTCTTACCAGACGCATGCCATATCAACAAACGAATTTATCTGCTTTGAGGCTGTGGTTAAACTTCGAATTTAATACGTAATTAAAAAAAAAGTGGGTGAATGTGATAGAAGATCGCTCAAACGGTTTCTTTTAATATTCCTTTCAAAACACTTTATCCTTTCTTTAATAAATTCAAATAAATTTCATTTAGCAACAACAACAAAAAAAAAATCATGTTTTTTATAAAGTAAAAATTTACCGGTCTATTTTTTCGTTTTTTCGAATATCTAAACCAGCCGGATAGCGGGCGAAGCCCGCTATTATATTATGTCATAGTAATATCCGTCATACGGACTAAATGCAATATTTAAAAAAATAATTTCAAAATTAAACAAATTGTACACTTTCAAAATGTTAAAATATGCGAATATTTCCATAATCGGATTTTTATCACGATTCAATATGTTTCTCAAACTCACTACTCACATATTTACTATTCTCTATTACTCATATTGATACTAGCTTTGTATTATTCTCAAACATTTGAAAAATTCATTAAACTTCCAATATGACGTCAGAATTTCTTTTTAATTCTCTAATGACGTGATATTGATCTGCTTTGTGTGCATACACATACTCATACTCCTTGTATTATTGAGAAATTTTAGACATTTTCCGTTTTATTACCACTATGACGTCAATCAATTTTATTTCATATTTATCTTTTTTCAATTGGTGAAACTTTTTATTTCATTTTCATTTTTCACGTGGAAATCATCTGATAGAAAATTAATTATTGTAGAAAGAATTTTATTGTGGATTTTAAATTATTGGCGTCTGCTATAACGAAAAATGTTTAAATTTAATAGGAAAATGCTGTTAGAATTTTGGTTTTTTATCTGTATTTATTAAAATAATACGAATTTTTCAAATTTTAATATTTTGAGCTCTTTACAGCTGGTATTCATCTATATACACAAAGTTTCATCTCTGTAAGTTATATAGTTTTAGAGAATGGCTCTGCGACAGACAGACAACGCAGCAGGAGTAATAGGGTTTCGTGAGATGAACGAAACCCTAAAAAAGAAAATGAATCTTTGAGGTAGAAGAGAAAAAAAATGAAAGCTTTTCGGAAATATTTTAATAGACATTTAATATTTAATAATAGAATAAATTTAAGGGGATAGAGTTTTCTGAGCGGAATAATTTAAGAGATGTGATATTTTAACATTTAAATAAAGAAGTTATAGCAATTTGACTACTCGGGAATAATAATAATGAATTGTAATAATGAATTAAAATAAAGATGTTCTATCTATACTAATATTATAAAGGAGTAAAGATTGTTTTGTTTGTTTGTTTGTTTGTTTGCTTGTTTGTTTGTTTGTAGGGGGTAATCTCTGGAACTACCGAACCGATTTAAAAAGTGATGGTGGCAAATGGATGGTTACAACCCCTACTCCAACATAGGCTATATTTTATGTCGGTGCCACTACCCCAGGGGGGGGTGCAGGAGCGAAAAACGTTCTAAAATTGCGATCTTTTCTACACTGAAGCAGCTAGAAATTTGAAATTTGGCGTTGTAGTTACTTATAAGATGTAAATGTTCTCTAAGAACAAAATAAAAAAAAAATCGAAATTTAAAAGGGTGAAATGAGCGAAAAGTGTTCTAAAAACATTCTAAATTACAATTTCTATGGAATCTCTGGAACTACCGAACCGATTTCAAAAGTGATGGTGGCAAATTGATGGTGACAACCCCTGCTCCAACATAGGCTATATTTTATGTCGGTGTCACTAAACCCAGGGGGGTGCAGGAGCGAAAAACGTTCAAAAATTGCGATCTTTTTTATACTGAAGGAGCTAGAAATTTGAAATTTGGCATTGTAGTTACTTATAGGATGCAAATGTTCTCTAAAAACAAAATAAAAAAAAATTCGAAATTTAAAAGGGTGAAATGAGTGAAAAGCGTTCTAAAAACATTCTAAATTACAATTTCGATGGAATCTCTAGAACTACCGAACCGATTTCAAAAGTGATGGTGGCAATTGATGGTGACAACCCCTGCTCCAACATGGGCTATATTTTATGTCGGTGTCACTAACCCCAGGGGGGTGCAGGAGCGAAAAACTTTCAAAAATTGCGATCTTTTTTATACTGAAGGAGCTAGAAATTTGAAATTTGGCATTGTAGTTACTTATAGGATGCAAATGTTCTCTAAAAACAAAATAAAAAAAAATTCGAAATTTAAAAGGGTGAAATGAGCGAAAAGCGTTCTAAAAACATTCTAAATTACAATTTGTATGGAATCTCTGGAACTACCGAACCGATTTCAAAAGTGATGGTGGCAAATTGATGGTGACAACCCCTGCTCCAATACAGGCTATACTTTATGTCGGTGTCACTAACCCCAGGGGGGTGCAGGAGCGAAAAACGTTCTAAAATTGCGATTTTTTTTATACTGAAGGAGCTAGAAATTTGAAATTTGGCATTGTAGTTACTTATAGGATGCAAATGTTCTCTAAAAACAAAATAAAAAAAAATTCGAAATTTAAAAGGGTGAAATGAGCGAAAAGCGTTCTAAAAACATTCTAAATTACAATTTGTATGGAATCTCTGGAACTACCGAACCGATTTCAAAAGTGATGGTGGCAAATTGATGGTGACAACCCCTGCTCCAATACAGGCTATACTTTATGTCGGTGTCACTAACCCCAGGGGGGTGCAGGAGCGAAAAACGTTCTAAAATTGCGATTTTTTTTATACTGAAGGAGCTAGAAATTTGAAATTTGGCATTGTAGTTACTTATAGGATGCAAATGTTCTCTAAAAACAAAATAAAAAAAAATTCGAAATTTAAAAGGGTGAAATGAGCGAAAAGCGTTCTAAAAACTTTCTAAATTACAATTTCTATGGAATCTCTGGAACTACCGAACCGATTTCAAAAGTGATGGTGGCAAATTGATGGTGACAACCCCTGCTCCAATATAGGCTATACTTTATGTCGGTGTCACTAACCCCAGGGGGGTGCAGGAGCGAAAAACGTTCTAAAATTGCGACTTTTTTATACTGAAGGGGCAAGAAATTTGAAATTTAGCATTGTAGTTACTTATAAGATGTAAATGCTCTCTAAGAATAAATTTTAAAAAAAATCGAAATTTAAATGGGTGAAATGAGCGAAAAGCGTTCTGAAGTCATTCTAAATTACAATTTCTATGGAATCTCTGGAACTACCGAAACGATTTCAAAAGTGATGGTGGCAAATTGATGGTGACAACCCCTGCTCCAACTTAGGCTATATTTTATGTCGGTGTCACTAACTCCAGGGGGGTGCAAGAGCGAAAAACGTTCTAAAATTGCGATTTTTTTTTATACTGAAGGAGCTAGAAATTTGAAATTTGGCATTGTATTTACTTATAAGATGCAAATGCTCTTCAAAAAAAAAAATTTAAAAATCGAAATTTAAAAGGGTGAAATGAGTAAAAAGCGTTCTAAAAACATTCTAAATTACAATTTCTGTGGAATCTCTAGAACTACCGAACCGATTTCAAAATTGATGGTGGCAAATTGGTGGTGACAATCCCTGCTCCAACAGCCTCTTTAATAAAAAACTATGCGTTTCTGACGACTGGGTTTTTCGCTAATTGTTGCCACAGATTAATCTCGGAAAATTAAACATTTGAAGTTACTTAAAAAAAATAGTAGCTCGAAAAGGATTTGTCAGAAAATTGTTAGGCAAACTGCGTTTGAAAGGTAAAAAATTGTATTTTTCTTGATATCAATGTCAAATCTAATGATTATGCCATTTTTCAAATATTGAATTTGAAAAATTACCAAATTTCACAATGTAGTAACATAGCAAAACCTTCATGCGTTAAAAGATAATGATAAGGGCGACGTATCCTGGCGTGTATATTGGCTATAGCACGAGTCACAAATTAGAGTAGCCTTATTATTCTGTTAAAATATAAAAGTGAATTATGAAATGTCAATATTTTGTTGGATTAAAAGTTCGTTATAAGAAATTGACCAGCGTAGCGGGCGTAGCTTGCTAGTTTAAAGAATAAATTACAAAAGCTATCGCCATTTTTAGATCTAACTACTTTCGAATAAATATTATTAAGTGGATTAGGATAAACTGGCTTTACATATGGATAGTAAAAGACTATTTTAAGAATAAGAATTGTTTTCATAAACCAGGGTTATATACGGAACATTATTAAATGGAAAAATTCTATAGAATAATTTAGCAGATTGCGGAAAAATAAAATTTTGTAATATTATCCCCCTCTCTAAAGATTTTGCATGAAGTTAATAGTTAAGTAAGTATAAATTCAGACAATATAAATTTAATACTTTAGAAATTTGAATTTTAAATAGTATAAATTTAGAGACTGTCAGCAAGGAGATGAAAAATTTCTGAAGCTATGGAAGACAAAATAATAATAATAATAATAATAATAATAATAATAATAATAATAGTAATCATACCAATATCAAACATTTGCTTCCAACGTAAATTTCGTTTAATTTAATATGAGTTACTTTAAAACTACATATATAAACAATTCTCGACGTTTCGGTTATTCTTTATAACAATCTTCAGGAGAAAACTTTCATAAATACAAACAGCAAAATAAAATTAAATATGTATTTTCATATGTTTAATATATATGTTTAATATGTTTTAATATGTTTAATATGTGTAAGAATATGTTTGATGTTAGTATTTATATGTGCGACGTAAAGTCCTTATTAATTAATAGTAATTAATTAAAATAAAATAAATAAATATAAATAAAGCTACGAGCATTTCCCCTGTAAAAGAATACAAGAAATGGTTACAATCTCACTTTCCATTTGTAAGTGCACAAGAAAAATACAATAACAATAATTACTAAATATTAATAAGCAAGAAAAACAGGATAATAGTAGTAACAAATTTTTGCTTTCACCACGTTCACAAAGTTTAGAATAAATAGTTATAAGTAAATCGCTAAACAAAGTTTTAAAAAAAATTCTACTTTCTTCAAATTGGATTTTTTTACATCCAACTTTTTATTCAGTCTCTTTCTTGGATCGTTATAAGTCCTCATTTTGTTTTAAAAAAATGATTAGTACAGTCCCTTTTAGGTAGATTTCGTATTAGGTAGATTTCGTAAGAAATACTACCTATTGCATTCTCACTTAAGTTGGAAATTTTGAAAAATTTTTGCAGATCTACGCCGATTATGACTGCCAGAACCCAAAAACACCCCCAGTTCAAAACTTTATATATATATATATATATATATATATATATATATATATATATATATATATATGTCACTTTTTTATGGACACGATAACTGGAAAAATTCTGCATAAATCTCTTCCAAACTGATACATAAAATCAAGGGGCATAAAATCTCGGTCAAGTTCGTTAATGGGCAAAATCGAACCAAGGGGGGGGGGAATGGGGGGGGGCTTTTTGTGAAAACAGAAGAAACCCCATAATTACTTAATTATGATACGCATCGAATCCGTTTAAAGTTATTATTACTTCTAGGAAAAGGGCCGAAAATTTATGTATGACAGATTTTTGATATAATCAAAAATGGCCCCAAGAGAGGGAAAAAGGGGGGTTTTAGAAGAAAAAAATCATAGCTTCGTCAATTCACAAGATATCAAATCCGCGTAAATTTATTATTAATCCTCTTAATATTATCTAAAACTTTTATATTGACAAGTTTTTAATAGGACCAACCGTTATAGCAAAAAAAATTTAAAAACAAAAAAATCCCTGCCGGCTCCGCTTGCAAGCAAGTTATTTTTTTAAGTATGCGGTTCTAACTCCCGCATCTTTTCGAAACTGATACATAAAATCAAGGGGCATAAAATCTCGGTCAAGTTCGTTAATGGGCAAAATCGAACCAGGGGGGGTGATTGGGGGGGCTTTTTGTGAAAACAGAAAAAACCCATAATTTCTTAATTATGATACGTATCGAATCCGTTTGAAGTTATTATTACTTCTAGAAGAAAGGCCGAAAATTTATGTATGACAGATTTTTGATATAATTAAAAATTGCCTTAAGAGAGGAGGGGAAGGAGGGTTTTAGAAGAAAAAAATTCATAACTTCGGCAATTCCCGAGATTTCAAATCCGCTTAAATTTATTATAAATCCTCTTAATATTATCTAAAACTTTTATATTGACAAGTTTTTTATAGGACCAATCATTACAGCAAAAAATAAAATAAAAACAAAAAAATCCCTGCCGGCTCCGCCTGCAAACAAGTTATTTTTCGAAGTAGGTCGTTCCAACTCCCGCATGTTTTCGAAACTGATACATAAAATCAAGGGGTATAAAATCTCGGTCAGGTTCGTTAATGGGCGCAATCGAACCAAGGGAGGGGATGGGGGGGAGGGCTTTTTGTGAAAACAGAAAAAAAAACATAATTTCATAATTATGATACGCATCGAATCCGTTTGAAGTTATTATTACTTCTAGGAGAAGAGCCGAAAATTTATGTATGACAGATTTTTGATATAATTAAAAATTGCCTTAAGGGGGGAGGGGGGTTTTAGAAGAAAAAAATTCCTAACTTCGTCAATTCCCAAGATTTCAAATCCGCTTAAATTTATTATAAATCCTCTTAATATTATCTAAAACTTTTATACTGACAAGTTTTTTATAGAACCAACTCTTATAGCTAAAAAAAAAAAAAAAAAAAAAAAAAAAGCGATAGTGAAAGGATTAATGGGAAGCATGACAATTCACAAATATTTAACAGTTTCTTAAATGTACGAACAATTTACTAAACCAGTATTTAAATTCATTATAAAGATTCTTTTAATTTTATTTGATAGCAGATGCCGTTACTTATCTACTGCAACTACTTATTATTTTTCTTTTTGTTGCATTTTCTTAAAACGAGCAGGGAAGACCGAGCTATTCTCGGTAAAAATTAAATTTGAGTTCAAATATCATCACCCATGACCAAAATGACCCACTAATTGAATTTTCTCGAACATGTGACCTATCCCAACAGTCTCCTCGTGCCCGAAAACCATAGGATGCAAAACTTAGTGTAAATAGTCTGAACCATTTTTAAGATAAAATAGCTTGACCCCTAATAACCAATGACCAAAATGACCCACTAATTGAATTTTCTCGAACATGTGACCTAGTCCAACGTGTCTTCTCGTGCCCGAACACCATAGGATGCAAAACTTAGTGTAAATAGTCTGAGCAGTTTTTAAGATAAAATAGCTTGACCCATAATGACCCATGATCAAAATGACCCACTAATCGAAAGTTCTCGAATATGTGACCCAACCAATAGTCTTCTCGTGCCCGAAAATGGTGGGATACAAAATTTCGTCAAAATCGTTTGAACCGTTTTTTAGATACAATTAGCTTGACCATGACCCAAAATGATCCAAAATGACCCACTAATTGTATTTTCTGGAACATGTGACCTAGCGCAACAGTCTTCTCGTGCCCAAAAACCATTGGATGCAAAATTTGGTGTAAATTGAGCCGCTTTTTAGATCTTGACCCACAATGACCCAGAAATGACCCACTAATCGAATTTTCTCAGACATGTGACCTAGCCCAATGATTTTATCGTGCTCGAAACTCGTAGGACACAAAATTTAATCAAAATCGTTAGAGCCGTTTTTTAGATAAAATTAATTTGACCCGCGTTGACCCAAAAATGACCCACTAATCGAAAGTTCTCGAACATGTGACCCAGTCTAATAGTCTTCTCGTGCCCGAAAAGGGTCGGATACAAAATTTCGTCAAAATTGTTTGAACCGTTTTTAGATAGAATTAGCTTGACCATGACCCAAAATGACCCACTAATTGAATTTTCTCGAACATGTGACCTAGCCCAATCGTTTTCTGGTGCCTCAAAACGGTAGGATGCAAAATTTCGTTAAAATCGTTAGAGCCGTTTTTAAGATAAAATTTGCATAACCACACACACACACACACAAGATTTGCTCGTATTAGAATATATGATAAAAATAAGTTTTCGTAAAAGTAATCTATGTTACACTGAAAACTCATTATTGTTACAGGTGCTAAACGTTATACATATATATTCATTAAATTTCTTAATATTATGCTCCAAACCATTGTGTTTTCCAAATTATTAAACCAATCCAGCTCCAAAACAAGAATGATAAAACTAGAAAAAAATCGCAAAAATCGCTATAACGGTTTCTATTAAAATATGGTAAAATATGCAGAAAAACTTATCGTAAACTCTTCGACATTTACTTTTTTTTATATATAATATGAAAGCAGAAGATCTATTGAAATCTCTTACGAGTAAATACAACCCTTGACTTTGTAATATATATCGATTTCAGGCGTAATTATTTGACATGGTAGCCAAGTTGATTCAAAAGTAATAACATAAAACTAAGAAGGCAAAGTAACCTATATTAAATCACACAGATTGAATAGATTTCGGCCTTGAAATCCATGTAAATAACGCTTACGCGTCCCTGCATGTAAACACAAACAATTTTCTGAAGTTGCCATTACTAGATTCTAGATAGTTTGAAGAAAAACATTCTCATTGGTGTAAGGAGTCTAGGATAGATTTAAAATTACGGTCATTATACCAGGTTCGGCAATAATTGATAAACGATGATTTTTTTTATCACTGGTTCGAATATGGTCAATGCATCATTATTTTATGGAATTTTTTAACACTGTATATTGATTTATTAAAAGAAAGTTGTGGTACATAAATCGCAATTTTCATTACTTGGGTAATTTAATTTTGTGATTTTAAAATTTGTAACTTCTATATAAAAATTATGCTAAATGAAATATTATCTATTTATCATTGTTGCTGTAAGTCTATATTTTTATAATGTATATGTTCTCATGTAGCACACTATGTCGCACACTTTCCTCCCCAGGACATTCTGAGCAGGAATGTTTAAATTTTTATCATCCTTCAGGCATCCTGGATGATGTAAAATGACTATGGCTGAATGTCTTTAAGAACAGTTAATATCCACTTTTCAGGATCCTGGGGAACTTCAGTACTTTTGAGTAATCTTCTCAAAAGACTTTGAGGAAGATTACAGGAAGTCACAAAATGCCTGTCAGGTGACAATGAATTTGCAACACACACACACACACACACACACACATATATATATATATATATATACACCCATAAATAAATAAGCCAAATAAATATATTTTTTACATAATTTTTCCGTTTATTATCTATTTATTTATTAGTGAAAATACTGTCATTTAAAAGTATTTTAATTTCTTTTAAAAATAAATATGCGTAATATTTTTTAAAAATCTAAATAATAATTATATATATGAATTTATGTTTATACCTAGCACATATTTCTTACATTTATTATAACAAGCAACCAATTATGCGACAGAAATGGGCACACTTTACGAAAACAATTTTTTTCTCCGTCCCTCCCTCCGGATATTACCAACACTAGTGTGTCACGCGCTCTGTGTAACTACTCTGCCGTAGTCTTGGGTGATAATTAGATGTATTTATCGATTTTCTCGATTGTATGGATATCTCGATTTTTCGATTGTATTAAGTGTTTCTCGATGACTTCAATCAATCATTTACTATTCTTTTTCAATCCTATATCTTATCAAGGATCATTAGCTGAGGATTAGCATTAATAAGGATTTCGAGCACTGATTTATTGTATTATTACATGGGATAATATTTTTTTTAGTCTAGTGGCGTATGCAACCCGGAATCATGCATCTTGGATATTATTACAGTTCTTATAGTGGCTCCTCTCCCTTCACGGGTCCAAATTATAATTAGTAATGAAGGAGGAGTTCGTGCAACGCGGAAAAAGTCCCAGAAGTTGAAAAAGGATAAGATAAAATTCTCTTACCTTTTCTGAAGGTGCATCTTACTTCTGCGTGTAATCCAATTTTTAATAGTAATCCAAGGTTGAAGACGATCGCACTGCACCTTTTTGCTGAAATCTAATTTATATATTAGTATGAGGCTAAATAAATGCACACATCTTTCTCAATCTTGATTATATACAGGGTGATTCATAAAAGATGGGCAGAACTTTAAGGGGTTATAGTACACTTAAAGACAAATAATATTAAATAGGAGACTAAGGGTCCCAGACGTATTCCCAAGGAGATAGGGGGCATTAAAGTTTAGGGTCCGAAATTTCAAATGATTATAAAACATGGAAAAATTGGTCGATTCGTTTGCGGTTTTTGCAAAAAATTTTCTTTATGCCAGTATTTTCTTGAAATAAAATTTTAAAGTTCAATTTCAAAAAATGCCGATAGGGGGCGCTTTAGACTTTGGAGTAACAAACAACTATTTTTTAACGTTATTTTTTGTATTTCTTTAAATGATTTCGAAAGCTTAGACTTAAACTTAAATTTTGATCTAAAAATCTGAGTCCTAACGAGTAGTTAAGTAGCGTAAACTGAAATTTGAAATTTGAAACCCTTCTCCCCCCAGAACAAAAATCAGTTATTCCCGATCTTTGTGTCGTAGATTAGGCTCTAACTACTGCCGCGTTTTGCTAAAATTATTCTTTATGTCAGTATTTTCTTGAAAATAAATTTTAAAGAAAATTTTCAAAAAATTCCGATAGAGGGCGCTTTAGACTTTGGAGTAACGAACAACTATTTTATACCGTTATTTTTTGTGTCTCATTAAATGCTTTCTAAAGCTTAGACTTAAACTTAAATTTTCAGCTCAAAATCTGAATCGCTGAGCGTGGTTCAGTAGCGAGGGGAGGGGGTTCAAATTTCAACTTCTGAACATAGTTCAGTTTGCACTACTTAACCATGCCCAACGATTCTGTGCTGTGATACGAGGCAAAAATACAACTTTCGTCAAGGACTGCATAGTCGGAATTCACTCATAAAGGCACTGGCACAGTTGGAAACGTCGCTCATGCAAACGTTAAAGCTCCATTCCTGACGCTAGTCACCGGGTGAAGAAGGAAACAGAAAGTATGCAAATGTCAAATGGGGAAGAAGAAGAACACGTATGCAAAATTTCGACACGATTCAGGCATAAAAACCACTGAACGGTGAGTCAAGTGTAAGTCGCTGTAGTAATGAATCGGAAGATGGTGCCCTTCACGAATAAGGAAAAGGCTGAGATGCATTTAATTTACGGAGCGGCAGATGGAAATGGTGCAGAGGCACAACGAATGTACGGAGAGCGATTTCCTAACAGGCGGTTGCCTAACCGCAAAACTTTCGAGCGCTTGCACAGACAGTTGTGTGAGACGGGAGCATTTCTCGCTTCCCGGTCGAATGCAGGTCGTGCAAAAAAGGAGGAATCAGTAGTTGTTGCAGAAGCCATTCTGGATGTAGTAGCGGCGCAGCCAAGTACAAGTACACGAACAGTGGCTAGCCAGGTGGATACCTCACAGTCCACGACTTGGAGGGTACTGAAGGATGAACATTTGCTCCCGTTTCATGTGCAACGAGTCCAGAAACTGTCTCCAGGGGATTATCCAAATCGTATTGAATTCGCCCGCTGGTTTCTGCAGCAGAACGCGCTAAATCCACATTTTGGACGAACTGTGCTTTTCACCGATGAATGTACCTTCACACGTGAAGGTACATTTTACACACACAATGCACATGTATGGGCGGATGTCAATCCACATGCTACGTATCCACATGCTCATCAGAGACGCTTTTCCATCAATGTTTGGGCAGGAATCCTCGGAGACCACCTAATCGGACCATACCTTCTTCCTGAACGCCTCAACGGTAAAACATACCTCACATTTCTGCAACATGTGCTGCCAGACCTGTTAAACGTTGTTCCTCCACGCATCCGGCGGGTCATGTGGTTCCAGCACGATGGAGCGCCAGCCCATTACGTACGAGACGTCCGCAACTATCTGGACATCACATTTCCGAACAGATGGATTGGTCGAGGTGGTCCTGTTGCTTGGCCTGCTCGCTCGCCAGATCTTTCACCCCTCGATTTCTTTTTTTGGGGACGATTGAAGGCTCTTATGTATGAGACACCCATTGAATCCCCCGAGGAACTGGTCGCCAGACTTTCCGCCGCTGTAGGGGAAGTGCTCGAAAAGCCTGATGTTTTCGCGAATGTTCGCCGTTCCATTCGTCGCCGTTGTTCTGCGTGCATAACCTCTGGTGGTCACAATTTTGAACATTTATTGTGATTACATGTTAATAAATATGCTTTGGTAACATAATCCTAATTTGTGTCTTTTTACCTCGTATCACAGCACACAATGTGTGGACATGGTAAACTGAACTGTGCTCAGGAGTAGAAATTTCAAACCCCTCTCCCCAGAAACTTAACCACGTCTAACGATTCAGATTTTGGGCTGAAAATTTAAGTCTAATCTTTAGAAAGCATTTAATGAGACACAAAAAATAACGGTATAAAATAGTTGTTCGTTACTCCAAAGTCTAAAGCGCCCTCTATCGGAATTTTTTGAAAATTTTCTTTAAAATTTATTTTCAAGAAAATACTGACATAAAGAATAATTTTAGCAAAACGCGGCAGTAGTTAGAGCCTAATCTACGACACAAAGATCGGGACTAACTGATTTTTGTTCTGGGGGGAGAAGGGTTTCAAATTTCAAATTTCAGTTTACGCTACTTAACTACTCGTTAGGACTCAGATTTTTAGATCAAAATTTAAGTTTAAGTCTAAGCTTTCGAAATCATTTAAAGAAATACAAAAAATAACGTTAAAAAACAGTTGTTTGTTACTCCAAAGTCTAAAGCGCCCCCTATCGGCATTTTTTGAAATTGAACTTTAAAATTTTATTTCAAGAAAATACTGGCATAAAGAAAATTTTTTGCAAAAACCGCAAACGAATCGACCAATTTTTCCATGTTTTATAATCATTTGAAATTTCGGACCCTAAACTTTAATGCCCCCTATCTCCTTGGGAATACGTCTGGGACCCTTAGTCTCCTATTTAATATTATTTGTCTTTAAGTGTACTATAACCCCTTAAAGTTCTGCCCATCTTTTATGAATCACCCTGTATATATATATATATTAAGTATTTTAGAGCGTTTTGAGGTTACAAGAATTAACATTAACATTTAGTTCAGATTATATTTTAGTTGACATCTTTGAGCTTATTCGCTCTACGTGTTTTAATGTTTACATTTTGATACAGGACTGAAGAATTAAAGTCATAAAAAAGAGTTCAGAGTTTTTCAGTGCGTCATTCTTACGTCAGTGGAAATTACATATATTGCAAGATTTCTGCGTAAGAACGTAATCGGGGTTATAATGTTTTTACTTCTTGCTATAATTATTGTTCCAATGTCTTTAACATATTTCATATAATAATAGTTCATCAATTTAGAAAAGCTTTTGATCATTTACTTGAAGTTGAGTGGCCATAAATCTTATTTTGTAATTCACTATGCGTTGAAAGAATTGTCGATTACTTGAAGCTATGTTTTCTCTTTATAGACGATCAAGGTCTTTTTATTTTTCCCATTGCAAGAGAAAATGAAAATAAGGTTTTTTATTTATTAATTTCTCGGATAAGGTTAATATTTCCAGTAAGTAATTTTCCCGCATATCTGCGTCTTTCCCAGTTCTCCCTCCTTAAAGCCTCAGTTTTCTTCTTGGGATATATTGTTGCTCCCCGCACCCTTATTTCCACCATGGCAACTTGGCTTCTTTCGGCAAGAAACTTCGGCCCTATTCATTTCTGAATCCCCCCCCCACTCATTCCTTATATATCTATGAAAGGATAAAACATTAAAACCCTTTTAAAATTCCAAATTTAAATTTAATCCCCAATCCTCTTTTCTCTAACTTTTAAATCCAATACTTAAAACTAATTTGTCCCCTGTTAGCTTCGTTTCTCAGCACAGCACTTATTACTTTCAGACCTCAAATTCTATCTGTAAGCTTAAAAGTGCTGAGCTTTACGCGATTCTCTTTTCTTGTGGTTAGTTGCACCTGAGTCGTAACCAAGCCTTGTTTTAGTCATAAAGTCTCAGATCTCAATCAAGAGTTAATTACGGCAAGACATTAAAACCCTTTTAAAATTCCAAATTTAAATTTAATCCCCAATCCTCTTTTCTCTAACTTTTAATTCCAATACTTAAAACTAATTTGTATAGGTAAGTAACGTGTCTTCCCATTTTGATATGTGTATCCCTACTGGAAAATATCCTAAATTCTTAACAAAACTCTCCGCCAAAAGTTCGGATTTTGTAGATTTGAGCTGCCTACTAAACGTAAGACCATCTAGATACGAAAATTAACGTAAATGTCTAGCGGGTCCGAAGTGACGACTACAATTGTAGGATGGAACGGTTAATAAAATAATTCTATCTAAAAGCAAGGTCCCGATTTCAAGCTATTTTTCTTAAAGCCTCCACACTAATTCATATATTATAACTAAAATAATCCTTCAACGAATCCCACTTGTAGGATATTCTATTATAGGACAATTAGGTCGTCATCATTAAATTTTTCTTCAGTTTTTCATTTGAAGCCTAGTTTTCGAGATTTTTTTGTGGGCTTTTGTCTCCTAAAAGCCCACTTTTCGTTTTTTTCATTCACCCATTAATTTTTATCGCACATTCATAATTTTACAGCTAGCCGCTTGGACCTCAGGCTTCCTCCCTCCAATGTTTTGTTTAATTCGGATAGTAAATTCTAGCTAAGGTACAGTTAGCCCCATCTTTTCTGCCCCCCCCCCCTTGTTCCCTGAATCTTAGCCCTTGAGGCGAATCGCTCTTATTTTGAATATCCTCTAGATTCATTCTTCATTTGAATTATTCTCTAGATTCATTCTTACCCACCCCTCTTCATCCTCCTTGGTAACTTTTGCTCCTTCCGGCAAAGGACATCGGCATTGCTCATTTCTCGATTCCCACCCTTCCTTAAATATTTTATAACTAAAATAAGCCTTGTATGGACCTCAGTTGCAGAGTATCTTAGTATAGGACTTTAGTCTATAGGACTTAGTATAGGTCGTCGACATTAAATCTGCCTTTAGTTTTTTACCGGGGGCCATAGTTTCCGATATTTATAGAACTTTTACCCCACACATTTCATTTTTCCCCTTTCCCCTCCTTAATTTTTATCTCACATTCATGACTTTTCTCTTTCAGCATCTGGGGCCTCAGCCCTTCCTCCCCCTAAATTTTTGTTTAATTCGGACTGTAAATTCTAGCTAAAATACAGTTAGTTCGCTCTCTTTTGCCATAAAATCCCCCTCCCTCTGTTTCTTATCTCTTAGCGCTTGGGGTGAATTGTTGTTATTTCGAATATTATTTTCTTCTCGGGATTCATTCATACCTCTATCTCTCTCAAACCTCAATCAAGAACAAATCAGAATTATCAAGCATCAGAACTACCGAACACAGAATTTTCGAGCAATGTATCGCTTGATAATTCTGATTTGCTCTTGACTGAAGTTTGATATAGACAGAGAGAATCGGTCAAAAATTCTGTGCTCAATGATTCTGACGTTCGATAAATTTCTTGTTTGATCTGATCAATAATCAGTGATTTTCTCTTAATTTAAATTTGAGATAGACAGAGAGAGAGAAGAATAAATCCCGAGAAGAAAATAATTTTCAAAATATAAACGATTCGCCTGAAGCCTCAAGTATTGAGAAAAAATGAAGAGCTGGAAGGAAAAAAAAAGAGGGCAAAAACATTATAGCGAGAATTTACTGTCCAAATTAATCAAATATTTAGAAGGAAAAAGGAGTAAGGCCCAAAGTGCCTAAAATTAAAAATTAAAAATACGATAGAAATTAATGGGAGGAAAACGGGGAAATACAAAAAGTAGGGGTAAACGCCCCCTAAATCACGTAAACTATTGTTCCTATCGAAAACTAAAGGTAAGTTTAAGGATTACAACCGAATTGTTCTATAAGTATGGTCTATTGAAAGTTTATTTTAGTTATAATATATAAGGAATGGGAGATGCAATTGAGAAATTTATAAGGGCCGATTTCCGGGAATTGCCAAATTGCTGAAGGGGAAAATAGTAGAAGGTACGAATGAATTCCGAGAAGAAAATAATATTCAAAATAAGAATGATTCGCCTGAAGCGCTAACAAATAGGAAAGAGATGGGTTGAGTGCAAAAAAGATCGGGCAAATTGTATTTAAACTAGAATTTACGGTTCGAATTAAACAAAAATTTAGAGGAAAAAAGGGCTGAGGCCCAATGTGCTTAAAATGAAAAATCATGAATGCCAGATAAAAATTAATTAGGGAGGGGAGAAACCAAATGTGGGAACAAAAGCCCTCTCAATCTTGGAAACTGTAGCCTCTAGCGAAAAACTAAAGTCAGATTTAAGGGTGACGACCCAACGGTTTTATATTAAGATACTTTCAAGTAGGAACTATTGAAGATTTATTTTAGTTATAAAATATATTATAAGGAATGGGGTGGTGCAATTGAGAAATATATAAGGCCGAATTCCAGGAGGAGCCTAGTTGTCGAAGGAAGAAAGGGCAAGAATGAATCCAGAGAAGGACTACATTAAATCATTAAATCATGACGACATTAAATTTAAAGTCAATCCAATTTAATGTCAAATTTAATGTCAATCAAATTTAATGTTAAATTTAACGTCAATTGATTGAATGTCGATTGACATTAAATCATGAATGTCGGATAAAAATTAAGGAGAGAGGGAGAAAACGAAATGTGAGAACAAAAGCACCCTAAATATTGGAAACTGTAGCCTCTAGTGAAAAACTAAAGTCAGATTTAAGGCTGACGACCCAACGGTTCTATATTAAGATACTCTACAAGTATTGAAGATTTATTTTAGTTATAAATATATTATAAAGAATGGGGTGGTGTAATTGAGAGGTATATAGGGCCGACGTTCGGGAGAAGCCTAGTTGCCGAAGGGGGAAAGGGCAAGAATGAATCCAGAGAAGGACGACATTAAATCATTGCGATATTGTCCGACCACGTATTGTGTGTTAAATTATCAAAGGGAAAATAAAGACGAATGCAAATACAGCCGTCTCGCAGGAAGAAAGAAGGATTCCAATTAGTGGACAGGCAAACTTCCACCGGTAACTTTAAATAGAATTTTTTGTCTTATTTTAACGCCTTATTCCTGCAAAATTTTTATGGAAAAATTTTCTATTCCATTTTTCTGGTGGGAGTTTGTCCCTGCGGTAATCACGCTTAAGTTGTCAACCCTAATAACTAATTGATTCTTCCATTTCTGCCTTTAAACCTTATTTTTCCTTTCCATCTAATCGGTGGTACAACAATAGTAGAAATGTCGAGCTAACCCCATCAGTAGGATCAAATTTTCTGTTTTTGAAATTACTGTTTTTCGCTTCTCGATTGTATATTATGATCAATAATCGATTGTTGAACATCGCGCTTGTAGATTTTGATAATTAATCGATGACAGTATCGAATGGTATTTTTTACGATGACTATTTTCTCGAATGTTGAATTTTCGGGAATCGCCATTCACCAATCTACTGGGCCACTCCCAAAGCGTCGTGTAAAGGATATTCGTGCATTTTTTTCTCCTCTACTGAAAGTGAGCAAAAGAAAAAAACATGCCTGTTTCTTAACATTTTTTATTTGCTTTTTCTAGCAGGAATTCTGTAACTTTTATTATATACTAGCTGATCCGTCCGGTGGTGCCCGGAAATCAGTAATTTTCTTTTGTGGTTTCGAGAAAAATAGTCATTTTCGACGCGCATTCTGTTCTAAACAAACCTCTTTTCGAACGAAATTCCGGCACCCGTCCACGCTGCCTACGGCATTTTATAGCAGGCGTGCTACGCACCCACTGCAATATCGTTTAGTTTCAGTTTCCATCACTAGGGGGCACGAAATCATCTTACTTAGTTATGTATATCTTAATTAGTTCATGTTAAGTAGAATTAATCAATTCTCGTTGAAGAAGATTCCAAACATTTTTTAGAAAACTGGTCAAAATTTGAAAATGACCGAGGTCAACCACTTTCAACCACCCTATCTCCCACACCCCTACAGCAACCATCTCAGTGCACGATGGATGACTCGAGGCTACTACCACACATAAACACCAGTGGTCTGCGCTGGGTAATTGTAACTGCAAAGTGAAATATCGGGATACCCACGTCTATTTGAATTAAAATGCCCCAGGTCGACCACTTTCAACCACCCTACCTCCCACACCCCCTCAGCTACCTACATGCAACCACCATAGGTGCACGATAGGCGACTCGAGGCTACTACCACACACAAACATCAGTGGTCTGCGCCGGGTAGTTGTGGCTGCAAAGTGAAATATCGGGACACACACGTCTATTTATATATACAGAGGCTGTTCGCACATTTTTTAGACACATTTGATAAATGATTTTAAAAAATGGAATTATTGTAGAGGAAAAAATTTTCGCAACAACTTATTATGTGTAATTTATATTCTCGTCTGATACTTTCAAATTTATTCTTATTTCAAGATTGCGCATGCAAAAAAGCTGTGAATGGGAAGATGCGCTTTTTTTTAAACAGAAATATGCTAATTTGACAGTCTAAAATGATTGTAAAGCGCATAATATAAAAACTTTTTAGTGCGAAATAAACATAACTATTTATTGGAAAGTGCTATCCCAAAAATCCGTACGTATACATAGTAAAAAGATACCAGATGGAAAAAAAACAGGGAAAAAAAGAGCCCATTTCAAAGCTGAAAACGAAGTTTCAGGTAAGTATTTATTACTGTCGCAAATTTATCTTACAATGGGAAAATAAAAATAAGAATATTGGACAAAAATGTTACACTGTAAAAAATGAAGTACTCAAAAATGAGTAAGTCCATGTACTCATTTCGAAATGAGTATTTTTGGATCAAAAATGAACATATGATCAAATCCAACATACTTGTATATTTCAGAATGTGTAATGACGAAATTTCGGAGCTAAAAAAGCTATTATTTGAAGAAAAAACGAAGAATAAGAGAAATGAAAAGTGGATCTGGTTGTTCGGGATTTTCATCAAAGTGGATCCACTACAACACATTTACTCTTTTTTTTTCCCCTCACATTTTACACATCTACTTTTTTTTCCTTGATAGTACTTCAAAATTATGATTTTTTTCCCACTAATTTTTTTAAAATTTATTTTAACTTTTTTAACATGAGGCAATATTGTGTTATTTAAAAGTTTCATAACATAATATCTTTGCAAATTATAGCTATGCAAATTGGTATTAAACTAAGCTGATTTGGCTTACAAATTTATGAATTACGCTAAAATTTATTATTTTATAAATTATAATTGTACAAGTTTATAATTGTTTCCTTGAATTTATAAAATTAGTTAATATTTTTTCTTTAGTTTTATAAAAATAAAGTTTTTAACTTCATAACGTTTTTAATTTATTTCTTTAGCTTAAATTTTTATAAATTAAACTAATTTAATTTAAATAAAATCAATAAGTCCAGATTTAAACCTACCTATCCCAAGGTCATTAATTTCAAATTTGTCTTTAAAAATCATTTTTTTTTAACTATTTAGTTTAACCGAACGGTACGCAAAAGCTCTCAGCAAAGCTGAAATATAATAATTTAATTTATTATAAAAAAAAAAAAAATTACATATTTTTTTTTAAAATAAGACATTAAAAAAATATTTTAATAGCATGTAATAAACACGTCTGATTAAGATAATTGTTGTTTTTATTAGAATTGATAAATAGATAATCAGGCAAAATAATTAAAAAAATATGTATGTTCGAATAAAGAAATTGTTGTACTGTTGCAAAAAGAAGCAATCAGTATTCTTAATGCAATGTTTTACGCATATAATACATAATAAATTGAAATTTATCTGTTATAAGACACCAAATCATACAGCAAAATATTGAAAATTATGAAAAGAAAATATTAAAAACATTGGAACTGAAAAAATCCATCTACAGATGAAACCTCAAGTTTTTGCAAGTTTTGCAAAGTAACTAACAACATTTGAGAAGGAGGCGTGACCACTCATGGCGCGTTGGTCTGAGTCGTTAGGTTAGTACACAGGACATCACGGGTTCGATTCCTCTCGTGGGCAAGGGTTGGTTAATTACTATAAACTCACGCAGGAATGAAAAAAAGTGAGCAGAAATGTATGTATCCCTTATAAGGTTGTCCTCGCGAAGTAACTTTTTTTTATCCTATAAATTTTATTTTAACGACATAAAAAAATTTAAATTTGAATACATCCATGGGATCAAAAATGAGTACATAGCAGTTCATATTTGAATGCATCCATGGGATCAAAAATGAGTACATAGCAGTTCATATTTGAATACATCCATGGGATCAAAAATGAGTACATAGCAGTTCATATTTGAATACATCCATGGGATCAAAAATGAGTACATGTGTTTCTCAATTATGAGTATATTTGGATCGGAGCTATTTTGAGTATGTGACGTATTCAAAATTGAGTACTTTTTACTCAATTTTGAGTACTCATTTTATACAGTGTACAATCAATTCATTATATTATTCAGAGAATGTGTTACATCCGATATTTACAGAAAAAATGCTATTTTCTTTATTTCAATGACTTTTAAAGGGTGAAACTGCATCAAAGCAAAGCTACCGCTCATACTTCAAAAACTACCGCTGTATTCATTGAAAACATTAAAAACTCACACAGATATTGCATTTATACCTTTCAACATATTCCTAAGAAGTCATCTGACGTTTCTCTTATGGTTTATTTTGCATTTGGTCTGCTGAAAAGAGCTCTTTCAAAGCGCAAAACCACCACGATTGATCGAATCTGGAAAGTTTTTAAAGAGGCATGGGAAGCAATAACCCTGTAAATTTTACAAAAAACCTTCTACCATCGAAAGCATTACGCAGAATTAGAATCAAGGAACAAGATTATCATATAGATTATTTCAGAAAGCAATATTCATATTTTAAGCGTTAAAAAAACAACGCCGAAATCGTCTAAAAAATGTGCGACCACCATCTGTATATACATGAAAATGCGAATGCATAATCATTTGATTGATGTATCTATAATAATAAGGAGGGAAGAATGCGTGTGTTTGAGTTTTGAAGAGATCGCTGCGCGTAGAGCTACAAGGTTTGGCAAGAAGTTAACTCTATGTCTGTAGTTAGTCGAAGCCATTTTCCGGATTCTTTAATTAGTTTTTGAAATAATTAAATCCATATTGAACATCGCAAAATGGCATGAAAAGTCAATCCGAGAGTACAAAAGCGCAAAAAAGAAATCGGTTATTTTTCGCGTATCCCACAGCGTGCCCCGGCATAACTATTCAAAATACAAAAAAAAAAAAAAAAAAAAAAAAAAAAAAGCTTAAGTTTTTTTAATTTAACCTTTCTAAAGATGCAATTCATTTAAAAATACCAATATTAAATCTTTCAAAATCTTTCTTTATGTCTTTTTTCGTGTTTTCCCTGCTTGCATCGAGTTAACCCATATTTTACCACCGTCCTATACATAGGACGCTAAAACTGGCGGATTTTTTATTCAAAAATTCCTAATTCAAGCCATAAAAGTTTGAATAGCAGTTTTATTTTATGTTATTCACGAAATAACCAATGATATACAAAGCAATAGAAATTAATCGAAATTTCTGATGAAAATTCAGAATTTTCGAATAAACGTTGTATACAGGCCAACGGCAAAATATGGGTTAACTATTCGAAATGTAAGAAAACAAAAAATAGCAGGTTATATGTATGTGTAACTGTGTAATCCGTTTGAAGAAATATCACTATTAACACTGTCAAAAAAAATTTCAAAAAGCCGTTCAGCGATTTTTCTGTAATTTTTAAAAATCTGCATTCTTTTTACATGAACAAAATGCGAAAAAAAATCCCCTTATAAATAGTATTCTACTTTCTAACGATGTCTTTGTTTAATAAAAAAAATTAATATTTACTGTTTCAAAAAAATTCATATCTGGAAATCTCTTCAGGCATTCGCCACTTTTTTTCTGTCTTTTATCATTATTATTATTATTATTTAGCACATACATCTGACCTGTGTGATTGACATCAGGTGTCCGCTTATAAGTCATCGTCAATATGCAAGGACGAGATAGCCACAAGGAAATTTACAACACCAGAGAATTACAACCGTGAGCTCCAGAAAGAGAGTGCAACTTAGCCAGCGAGAATGGAACCCGCAACCCTCCTATACTTTCAAGTGATTAGTGGTGTGATACCTTAACCACTCAGCCACTGTGGGCCTTTTTTCCGCCTCTCAGCTGTAGAAAAATTCCGGGGGTGTGTCCGGAATGTTTTTGCACATTCGCGCGAAATGCCAGAGATTGAATAAGGATTTTTCTTTTCTTTTCTTTCATTTTCGCATTAACAGAGTTGATTTGTGCGCATGTGCGGGAACCCCCGGGATTACACTTCAACTCAAAAGCAACAGCTGAGTTCCCGGGGTAGTTAGTTATCTTTGTTATCTCTGTATGTGCGGGAAACGCAAAGATTGAATAGGAATTTTCTTTTTTTTTTTCTTACGTTTTCGTATGGGCAAGGTTGATATATATTTATTTAAATACGTGAATAGAGAAAGATGTGGGCATAGGTACACGTAAAAGATGGGGGAGAGAGGCTAGTTGGTGTCCTTTTAATTTTGACTTCCTCTTGAACTATTGGTAGACTAGAATGTTTAATATAGCTTGAAGTCCGAAATTTATCCCGCGACGATTTTTTGGACATTCGTAAAAGGAATAAGTTTTCAATATTTAATAATTCGTGATAATGCATCACCCATTGTGTTTTCAGAGTCTTTTGTATCTCGAATATCAGTAGAAAACTGCGAAATATAGTCTAAATATCTCAAATGCCGAAGGCTACACTGTTAAAAATTTGCAGCAAACTGTCCAGTCATTTGACCGTTTTTATTGACAACGGTTACATAACCATAATTTAACTCTACTCTACTAACAGTAAATAGTAAATAATGCACTTTCGTAAGTTGACTAATTCCTCTGAGTTTTTTTTTTTTTTAATTTATAATGGGAATAAAACGCTATTCGTTTCCACTGGTTTCAGGAGAGCTGCATTAACAATCCACCAATTATGATATTACTAGAAAGGACTCATAAACTTAACTCGGCACCAGGAACAGGATGCCGTAATAATGTAACTCGAATTATAACATCTTTTGAAACAATGAAAGAGAGAATAGTTTCATCATTCCATTGTAATTGTTCAGTTTTATTCGCATTGGAACGGGATGTTTTTTCTTATTTTTGTCCTTCAGGAAATTTAATGAGAGGATCCAAAATATCGACAGCTTTGGGAATGCATCGTTTGAAAATTTAAAAGACCTAAATAACGTCTCACTTCAGTTAAAGTAGTTGCCTGGTGAAATTCTGGGATGCATTTAACGCGATCAGGTACGGATTCAATTCCTGCAGCTGAAAACTTGAAACCCAAAAGTTAAATTGTAGATTGACCAAATTGATATTTATTAGCCTTAATACACAGACTACACTTTTTAAGTCTAGAAAACAACAACTGAAGATGGTTCAGATGTTCAATTTTATTATCACATGCGCTTAAAAAGTCATCAACAAATGCATAAACAAATCCTAAGTAACGAATTATATCATCAATAAAGCGTTGAAAAGTAGACGACCTATTACAAAGACCAAACTGCATACGCGTGCTTTCAAAAAGGCCAAATGAAGTTCAAATTGCAGTTTTATGCACGTCAGCAGGATTGAATGGATTGGGAATTTAGTTGTAGGTTTTACAAAATCAGTGTGACTGAAGATTTGTTATTACCATGTAATTCAGCAGCGAAATCTGCAAAACAAGGTATGGGATACTTTTCTTCAACAGTTTGTACATTTAGAGCACGATAATCACCAACAGGTCTCCAATCGACAGATTCCCTTTTCGGCACCAGGTCCAGTGGTGAAGAGTAATTTCTTTTGGGAAGTCTCATATGACTGAGCTGTAGCATGTTCTTAAATTAAGCCTTAGCAATTCTTAGCCAATCTAGAGCTAATAGTCTGGGATTAGCAGTGACTAGAGGCTCCTTAGTGTTTATGTAATGCACAGTGTTGTGCTTAACCGGTTAGTTGGGATCCGGTAAGTTTGTGATTCCGGGAAATTTGAGTAATATTTCACCATAAATATTATTTCCAAAACTAGGTTTCACAGAAAAAATATTGCAAACACTTAATTTGGCAGGAGCTTTTAAATTAGTGATGAAATCAATAAGACGATGATTCCGTAAATCAAGTTTTAAATTAAAATTATGTACAAACTGAGCTCCTAAAATAGCACATGAAACATCATAAATATAAAAGCATAAGTAAAATTTCGGCGTAAGCCTAAGTTAATATTAATACCTGCGCGATCATAAACATTGATTTTGGTGCCATTAGCACTACGAAAAGCTTGAAGAATAGGCTGAAACTTATCAATTCTGTTGGCGGCCATAAGATTGACATCGGATCCAGAGTCAACAAGAAAATACATACATGTATTTCTGTCTCTAACGAAAAGGCAACGAGAAAGTGCTGGGGAGAAATCTGTAACAGCTACTCTTCCTACTTCGTGTTTTACGAATAGGAACAGGGTGGTAGGCAATTTTTTTTTTCTTTATCCTGAAATTTATTATGATACCAACAATATTTAGAATCTCTGTGGCGGGAATGAGAACGGTAACGCTGATGATTATCGCTCCTAGAAACACTTGGCTGAAAAAAAAACCTCCTCTAGCCGGCTGCCCGAAGAGAGCAGATGACTACAAGGCCAATGCAGTAAATTTTATCCTGTTATTCATTATTTTTTGTGATTATTTATTTGATTTTTTGATCCTGGGAAATTAAATGAAAAATTAAAGTTATTGGATGTTCTAAAGAAAAGTAATTTGAAGAATTATACATAAACTTAATTCATTAAAAAATCAAACCCGATCAAATCAAATTAACTTTTTTGATAAAACCTATTAAATATTATAGTGCCACAATCACACATCAGATGGCGCCAACACTGTAATTTCTTAGGTATGTATGGAGGTTTGTCATCCTAGAAAGTTGGACGTTCAGGAGCTCAATCCTGAGACATTCCCTAAAGTTCCTTCCTCGGGAAGTCATGATCGTATCATTTTACTATCAAGTGGAATTTAGGATAATTGGATAATTTGAAGCTCCCGAGGCGTATTTAGAGCTTTTGTACTATATGAATTCTATTTGTTTAGATCTTTATTGTAGAAAATGAGTGATGTATACTCAATTTTGGAAACCATTGTATATATTCACAAGTATATATTCATTGTATATATTCGAACTTTCATTAAAAACTCACAACTAGGAATATTGAATTAATATAACAATTTATTTAAAATTACAATTTCTAATATTCTACAAATTATTCAAACAATTGTTGATAACATGAAAATACATTCGCAATTTTGACTTTGATTTAAAAGGTTGGTTGGTTGACTCTATGACGGCCGATTATCAACACGAGGGATATAGGCCCTGAGGGGAGTGCCCTCCGTGGGGGTCTTTCTAAGGGATCCTAACCCGTATTTACGGCAAGGTTCGAAGAAAACCATGGAAAACTCTGAACGGTTAGGCCGACGAGCGCGACAGGGGTTTGATCCCAGAACCTCCCGTCTACCAGCTTTGAGAGCAGAACCTCTCAGCCACTGGTGGGAAGATTTAAAAGGAATACATGCATTAATCATGATTATTTTACAATGTCCAAAAGTCACGTTCCTTTAAAATGTAACATTGCACACTCATTTTAAAATAGATAATTTTCATGCTTAAAATGATCTGAATAAAAAGCATGTATAATAAATGGTATCAATACATTTCAGTATAACAATGAAATTTTTATTCTGTTTTTTTATTTATTTTAGATTCAGGGTTTGATAATTTGAAAGATGCATTAGAATCAGGGACGTCTAAAATTGGGAAATAAACAATGTACTCCAGAATGGAATAATAAACGTTTTGGATTGTAAACTTTTAGTATAATAAACAATTTTGTCTCTTTAGCTTTTTATTTATCTGTCTATGCCTTTGTATACACCACACAAAATACCTGGATGAAATTCTAAGATCATTGTGCGAGACACAACAGTAAATCCGCTAGAACTGTTGTTCAATTTTAATGTTTAATCTTGGCTGATAACATTTTAGATATTTTTGTGCTTTTTTAAACTTATATCTGTTTTTTTTTAATTCTTATACTCTTAATGCTTTCAGCTTTATGCGTGGTATCTGGAATTTATTTTTATTTATTTTATTTTTTTTATTTTTTTTTTTTTTTGAGTAAGTGTAAGTTACAATGTACGACTGTTGTCGGTGAATGATAATTAGGCAATAATACTATTCCAGATAGTTTAACTGTTTTCGAAAGTTTCGTTTATACATTTGCATCATTCATCTGTTATAAAGGGAGCTGATAGCAATGATTTCTATTTAACATATTTTCCTGTTGCTGAAGTAATTTCGTTTGTGTTATTTCCAGTTAATCATGGAATCCAATTTTAATCTTTATAGAAATTCTTATTAATATAATTTTATGTGCCTTTCTTTTTTAGCACCTCAAAATTACTTTCTGATACAAATATCATTTACATTTTATCGTCGTTAAAATGACCAATGAATATGATTAATATTTGATAGCATGACGATGACTTATATATTTATTTCCAATCGGGCTGGTATCTAACAATGAATTGGTTTGATGTCTTACTGTTGTCAGATATTAAATGTCACAGCTCCCCCAAACCCGCTCAATAATCATTTAATTGTTTTTACTCGTAAAAAAACATTCCTTCGTTTCCATCAATATGCTAATTTGTACGTTTTCCCAGGTTCAATGTAGCAAATGCGTCATTCGGAAAATGTATCTTGTAATTTCATTATCTCGGTTTTTATAAGTGTAAACTTTTAATTATTTTATATATATTTTTTAAGATACTGTTTTTAATTTTTTTAATACCGTTAAAAATTAGTTGAAGCGACGAGACATTTTACTTTAGATTTATTAATTTGAAGAATAATTTTTTCTCAAAGAAATGTGGCGTAATTTTTTTCAACGGTTTAAAAATAAAAAAGAAAGATCTTAATAGTTCGTCAAGTTAGCGAGTTAAGTTAGTTTCAAAAAATGATGAACTGTGTATTTTGAATAGAAGTAATATATCGGGAAAAAATAAAATTCAACAATTTGTTTTCATTTCCAACATCATTATAGCAGTATCTAAGATACTAGTGTGATGAGTTGACATGTTTCAACTCCTCCCTTATTTGTGGAAAAAGGATAATCTCTCTGGAATGAAAATAATCTGACAGATTGATCTCTATTGACAAAAATTCTATCAATAGTGTGAATTTCATTTTCACTTTGAGATAAGCCAAGCTGCAATACATGCTTTGTATTGAATGGTATGTTATCTGAATGAGTAGATAAGAATTGTAAAGTATTGTTCTTGTGGATACAAAGAACTGGGCCCCTACGAAATGCAATGTTTTCTGGGAAATTCCTGGAATGCAAGGAAAGCCCCTGGGAAGTGAAATTGCTGACGGCAGTAGAAGGTGGAAGGAGTTGAATGTGGAATCAGTGGGATTTGGAATACTGGAGAGTGAGGTTCCACTTTGAGCGGACGTCAGAATCGGAATTTGGCTGACCATGTAAATTTACAGCATGGATACTTATCATAATTTTTCATTTTTACTTTTGTTTTCTTTTTTTAATGTGTTAATTTAAAATAAAGTTTTTTTCGTTTAAAACGATAAATGGAATTTATTAATTATATATACAACGTCTCACGCTACCACAGCAATAGTATATATAATTAATTGGTGGCAGCAAATGGGATATGTAATCTAGAATAAATTAGATTACGGATCTATGTTAACCTGATTAAACAGATGATGAGCCAGTGGAAAATGGGCAAGCAGAGTTGTGGATTCGTGAAGTCTAATTGGAGTCGTGGTTTTTTCTCGGAGTTCTAGCAAGCAGAGAACTGGTAAAAGAACTTTATCGACAAAAGCTGTGTAGTGTATGGACAGTCAACTATAGATTTGGTGATACGTGTTTGTGCTTCTTAATATATCCAGTGGAATGAAGATATGCGGCGTACCATCTGAGTTGTCTACATACGGATCTGAGGTGAAATTAGTGCCTCATCAGCGAAACTAGTGTCTTCAAATCTTCAAAAATCTGTGTGTGTCATCTTTAAAAATGCTTGGAAACCTGGTATCAGTGTGGAGGAAATATCTGCATCTGGAGGTAAGCTCTTTTATGATATCTTCTATAGAGGTCTGTTTTAAATTAAATTTTGTGTATAAATTTTAATTTTGGGGAACAAAACTCTATGAAAATTTTAAGAATTCTATGGAAGCTATTAATTTGGGTATTTTAATTTTTAGTTAGAATTTTTATGTTTGTTGATTTTCTAGTATCTGTTAGGTATAATATTGGGTTAAGAAAATTATATACTTATGTATATGTTAAAATTTACTTGGGGTATAGTAAATTGTTATTGATTAATTGAGATTATTAATCAGGATATTTTAATCATAATTTTGTATAAAACTTTTGGAAATAAGAGTTTTGTTTATATACATTTTAGTTATTACAGTAATAAAGTTATAGCTTAATTTTATGGGTATACTGTGGATGATTATGATTAATGTTTCAAAATAAATTGATGTTATACTGTACTGTTGGGTATAAAATTTATTTTGGGGGATATACTCAGTTTGAAAGACGTCACTGTTGCATGAGAATTTGCTATATTAAAATTGTGTCGTTTTTGAATACATTATTATACGTATAGTGAAGAAAATTCTATTTCTGTGTTTATTGTATTATTGTAAATTGAATATATCTGATATTTTGAAATTTATTATATTTTGGGGGAAAATATGGCAGAATATTTAGGAAAATATAATAAAAGTGTCTTGCTGTTATTAGCAGAGGAATTTGAGACCAGTGTGTCAAAAACGTGTAGAAATAAAGCTATAATTCAGGCTATCGTAGATGCAGAGGATTATGATGAAAGTTTCGCTAAAATTCGATTGCAATATTTTCTTGAACAGGAGGCGGAGCGGAAAGAACAGGAAAAACAAATCGAAAAAGATCGTAAAGAAAGAGAGAGGCAAATTGAATTAGATAGGATTGCGCAAGAGGAAAAAGATAAGCTTAGGAAATTTGAGTTAGATAAACTTGAAAAACAACTTGAGGTAGATAAACTTGAAAAACAACTTGAGGCAGATAAACTCGAAAAACAGCAGCAACTTGAATTACAAAAACTTGAAAAAGAACAGCAATTTGAATTAGAAAAATTGCGTATTCAAAATTCTGCGGATGTTGTTAGTGTTTCATCTAATGAATCAAATGTAGATTTTCATAGAACTCCTAAGGTAAATTTAAAGGATTTGGTTCCGCGTTTTGATTCTAAGTTAATTGATATAACTCTTTTCTTTATGATTTTTGAAAGGCAAGCCGAGAAAGCTAAAATTTCTCAGGAAGATTTGGTCAGTCAATTAATTCCTTTATTACCTTCTGACATTGCCGAAATTATAGTTAAACAACCAACAGACAAATGTGATGATTTTCAACATATAAAGAAAGTTTTGTTAGATAGGTTTAGGCTAAGTACACGCGTCTTAAAACAAAAATTTGAAACTCATCAAAGAAAATCTGGTGAATTATGGGTGGATCTGATTTATGAGTTAAGGGGTTATCTAGATAATTGGTTAGAGTCGTTAGAAGTGAGGGATTTTGAGTCCTTAAAAGAACTAATGCTCACGGAACAATTGAAAAAACGTGTCCCTTTTGAGATAAAAGAAAAATTTATGGATGATTGGGAGGAAATACAGATTGCTTCTAAACTCGCGGAAAAATCGGATAAATTTGAGAGTATAAGAAGAGAATTTAACAGGTCGGATAGAAAACCGTGGGAAAATAAATCTTTTCAGGATAAGCAAAAAGACAACTTTAATTCTAAAAGTAGAAAGGAAATTAAATCAAAATCGGAATTTGAGAATACGAAAGAGAGTGGGAAAACTGACCAATTTAAGAGGGACAATGCTTTCGAAAAGCAAAGACAAGTCCAATGTTATAATTGTTTGGCTGTGGGTCACATCCGTCCAAATTGCCCGGAATTGTTAAAAAGTAAAACTAATTATGAAGATAAAAGCATAGCTTGGATCATTACTAGTGATGGGAAAAGTGAAAATAATAGGGAGGGTGTGGAAACCGAATTACCTATGGTTGATTTAGGCGTGAATGGTAAGAAAGTAAAAGCGATTAAGGACACAGGTGAGCAAATTGCGGTTTTTGATGCTAATGACATTCCGTGGAGTGCTAAGAAAGTGGGAAATGTCTTTCTTATACCGGCCCTCGGAAATAGACAAAAAGCGGATTTGGTGTCAGTGCCGGTTGCTTTGATGGAAGGTGAAAAAGAGTATGTTGAAAAAAATGTGGTGGTTGCAGTTGTGAGAAAACTAAATTCTCCGCCCCTTATAACACCAGCTGTTTATGAATTATTAAAGTTAGAAAATATGGATAAGCAAAATTCAGTGTGTAAACAGGTGGAAAATCAGAGAGAATTAAATGGGAAGGGAACCTTCAGATTGTCTAGCGATCATGAGCAAAATTTTGTTAGAAAAATGGTTGGAAATGAAATCTGTGAAAGGGATAAGTCTGTTAATAAGATAGAGGCATATTCACTAGGAGACGTGAATGATAGGAATTTGGAAAAAGGATCTGAATTGATCGACATAAAAGATAATGCTTCTCAAATGGATATGGTTAAAAGTTCATGTAAGAGAGGTCAATTTCGGGAAAAGAATTCTGAGCATGATGTAAATATACCCAGGTATTTTGTTGGTAGTATGGGATTTATACATGTTAGAAACAGAATTAGAAAGAAATTGAGTTCATCTATGACTGTGGCCAGTAAATTTAACTCTTGGATGAAGGTAAATAACAGAGTAAATTGGGGGGCTAAATGCCAAGAAAGTGAATATGGTAATTCAGAGTTAAAAAGAATGGAGCATTCTACTTTTAAAACGGATCGTAAAGAAAGATTTATTAAAATCTAACAAGATTTTGAAAAGAAAAATTATGATTATGAAGTTGTAAAGCGAAATTTATTGTCGAAAAGATTTTCTGATAGAAGTAATTTAGATATTGGCTTTCGGGAGAATTCTCTAAATTAATTTTATTCTAAATTTTGGAGTACTCATTATTGTAATATCTGTATTGTGTTTATTTATCATTTAATGCTTAATATTTTCGCATTGGTAAAACTTCATTAATTTAATAATTGCATAAATTTAGTATGCATTCTTTTTGTTTGTAGAAGCGTCTAAATTTAGGCTGTTAGGCAAGTTTTTAAGAGAATTGTATTAGGCATTGTGTTATATATAGATTTATTCTTTTTTTTTTCTCTCATTATTATTATTTTTTTGTTAGAATCATGTAAAGTGTAATCTGTATTTGGTATTATATGTATGTGAAGTATTTCAAAATTGTTTCTTAGGGCATCAATTGTATAAATTATTCCTGGAATTATACTTTGGTATTGTAGGTATGGGATCATAGTAAATCCTGTTGACAGTGTGGTCTATCAAATACTGAGTATGGGAATGTGTTTGTTGTCTATATGGATTTTTCATGTGTTATTCTAAATTCCTTTATGCTTTGATGACCTCTTTAGAAATTGATTGAAGGAGCTTATTCTATTAATATATATGCCAAATTTCTTCTAGAAATTTTTCCTTAGGGGGAGGTGTTGTGATGAGTTGACATGTTTCAACTCCTCCCTTATTTGTGGAAAAAGGATAATCTCTCTGGAATGAAAATAATCTGACAGATTGATCTCTATTGACAAAAATTCTATCAATAGTGTGAATTTCATTTTCACTTTGAGATAAGCCAAGCTGCAATACATGCTTTGTATTGAATGGTATGTTATCTGAATGAGTAGATAAGAATTGTAAAGTATTGTTCTTGTGGATACAAAGAACTGGGCCCCTACGAAATGCAATGTTTTCTGGGAAATTCCTGGAATGCAAGGAAAGCCCCTGGGAAGTGAAATTGCTGACGGCAGTTGAAGGTGGAAGGAGTTGAATGTGGAATCAGTGGGATTTGGAATACTGGAGAGTGAGGTTCCACTTTGAGCGGACGTCAGAATCGGAATTTGGCTGACCATGTAAATTTACAGCATGGATGCTTATCATAATTTTTCATTTTTCATTTTTACTTTTGTTTTCTTTTTTTAATGTGTTAATTTAAAATGAAGTTTTTTTCGTTTAAAACGATAAATGGAATTTATTAATTATATATACAACGTCTCACGCTACCACACTAGTAAGTTCACTTCACGAACCGTCGCGTCGGGTGGAGCTGGGGTTTTTATTCATTTCATTCATTTCATTCATGTCTTTCTCGTCCAGATATACTTGGCGCATCACCTTGGCACAAACGAGAAGTGCAACACACTTGTTCTAACCTTTCACCTTAAACTAGTAAAGATAATGAGTTTTGTTTGGAGGTTATACTCATAAATACAGTCGAAATAGTAGAGTAGAATAACAATACCTAATACTATATTTTGAACTATATTCAAGATTTGCGAACGTTTAAAGATTATACTTATTTCCGAAATGTTGTCTTTCTGAATTATGAAATGAACAAAGTAATATATTATACAAAGAACATGTTAATAAATAGCAGGACTTAATAAAATATCTCATTTTAGAATACTATTTTGATTAAAAAACTTAAAATATGGATGAATTGTTGTGAAAAGGAATGAAAAAATTTACTTTTTGTTTTAAGAGGGAGGAGGATTAAAATTAAAGCTAATGATATACAAAGTTAATTTAGATATAATTAGTTACAGTATGATAAGTTTTTTGTGATACAGAGGCTAAATAAAATTTCTATTTGTTTAATTGGTGCATGGGATTTGAATAAAATTTGATCTCCTAAATTAATTTCCAAGTACGGCTAAATTCCACTTAAGACAAGCAAATTCACATAAAGTAAATAGAAAAAATATATTTTCCCCTAAAAACAATTCTCCCCTCTCCTCCCCTCTGTTTCTCATCCTCAACTTAAAGGAGATGTTAGAGATTTTCTTTAACTATAAAAGGAGAGTTAAATGTCACGAGGCATGAGGCGCTACACCGGTTATGACAGAACTCCGGATTTTTTATCTTGAGTAAAAAATATTGTGTTGATAAGGGATTATATTGGACGATTGGTGATTTTTAACTGATCAGGCTCTTCTATTTATTTCTGATTACTATATTACGATCACGATATTATTACTGATCACTATGTAAAAAGTCCTTATGGATAGGTGAGCGGGGGGAGGGGGGAAATAAAGCATTTTTTAATAGTTTTTTACAAATTTCTCAGAAACTGTTGGTTTCCATGAAAAAATTACTCAGACATAAATTAAAGAACATAAAATTATCTACAAATGACAGGTATATACAGTGGGGCCTCGATTATCCGTCAGTCAGGAGACCGGAGCTTTGACGGATTTTCTGCAAACAAAATCACTTTAATTTCAAATTTATTTACATAATGTCGCCATAATAAATGCTACCGAGATAAAAATTGGTAAAATTGTTCATTGATGGCTACTGATGACTATGTAAAAAGACCTGATGGATAGGAGGGGAGGGGGGCAAAATAAAGTAATTTTTTAATAGTTTTTTACAAATATCTCAGAAATTGTTGGTTTTCATGAAAAAATTACTTTGACATAAATTAAATAACATAAAATTCTCTGCAAATGACAGGTATATACAGTGGGACCTCAATTATCCGTCAATCAGGAGACCGGAGTTTTGATGGATTTTCCGCAAAAAAATCCCTTTAATTTCAAATTTATTTACATAATGCCGCCATAATAAATGCTACAGAGATAAAAATTGGTACAGTTGTTCATTGATGGCTACTCATGACTATGTAAAAAGGCCTGATGGATAAGAGGTGAGCGAGGGGGGGGGGGGCAAAATAAAGTACTTTTTTAATTTTTTACAAATATCTCAGAAACTGTTGGTTTTCATGAAAAAATTACTACATAATTTCTGAGATATTTGTAAAAAACTAAAAAAGTTCTTTATTTTGCCCCCCCCCCCTACCCTCGCTGACCTCCTATTCATCAGGACTTTTTACATAGTCATCAGTAGCCATCAATGAACAACTGGACCAATTTTTATCTCTGTAGAATTTATTATGGCGACATTAAATAAATTAATTTGAAATTAAAGTGAGTTTTGGGGGGAAAATCCGTCAAAGCTCCGGTCTTCTGACTGACGGATAATCGAGGTTCCACTGTATATACCTGTCATTTGTAGAAAATTTTATGTTCTTTAAGTTATGTCTGAGTAATTTTTTCATGAATTTGTAAAAAAACTAAAAAAAATACTTCGTTTAGCACGCCTCCCCCCGCTCACCTCCTATCCATGGGGACTTTTTGCATAGTCATCAGTAGCCGTCAATGAACAACTGGACCAATTTTTATCCCTTTAGAATTTATTATGGCGACATTAAATAAATTAATTTGAAATTGTGATTTTTGGGGGGGAAATCCATCAAAGCTCCGGTCTTCTGACTGACGAATAATCGAGGTTCCACTGTATATACCTGTCATTTGTAGATAATTTTATGTTCTTTAATTTATGTTGGAGTAGTTTTTTTATGAAAAACAACAATTTCTGAGATATTTGTAAAAAACTAAAAAAATTCTTTGTTTACCCCCCCCCCTCCCTCCCCCCCCCTCACCTCCTATCCATGGGGACTTTTTACATAGTCATCAGTAGCCATCAATGAACAACTGGACCAATTTTTATCTCCTTAGCATTTATTATGGCACACTGCTCAAAAATGGTCTAATTTGACTGGACTAACGGTATAATGGAGAAGTACCAGAATATTAACTAAGCCCGAACTAAAAAAAAAAAATACCGATTGATCAAATAATTGTATTTCGTTAAGCATTAAATTTTCTTATTTTTTCCATCTCCGAAAAAACAATAATCATAGATTTAATTAATTTTGCAATATGCGATGCACCCAGACAATTTTGATTAAATCGGTAAGTTGTTGCAAACGCACTGTAGTTTGTTTTTGGCGTCAAAATGGCGATTTTTGCTTTGTATAGCAACCTGGTGTTATATAATAAAAAATACGTGTATAAATAAATAAAATGAGATAATATAAAAATAATTAATTAATGCAATTAAATGCGTGTGTTTAATAAAAATAATGTGTGAAAATTGGGTTTTCTCGTCAAAATGGCGCAAATCCTGACGCGCCTGCGGTATCTCTTCCATCTAAGGTTATTTTTTTATTTAATAAATAAAATTTATTATCATTTGAAAACAAATTTATGAGTAATTAAGTTAATTAAGACTTTAATAGCAACATTCTTCCATTTATTTATTGGGCGCTACACTTTGGCAAATAATATGGTGATAGCTTTTTTTTTCTTTTTATGGAAAGTGGTCAACAGGATAATGGAGAAGTACTAGAATATTTTTCTACATTTTATAGTTATATTAAGAAATATATATGTTTAAGATTTGCTGAATCTCTATGTGTTTACTTTTTCACACAGTATATTAGTGCAGATTGTCAGCTCTGTTATTCTTTTTAAATATCTCCTACTTATATAAAAATAGCATATGTTATCTGTGGTATTTCGCATAAACATTGTAAAATTAAGATTATCAGATTTTATCCTACTTCAACTGTCATAACTGCTGATGAAGCAGTCATTTTTGGCGATTTTTTCTGCTACCTGTAAACAGGGCTGTAGCTAGAAATAAACAATAGGGGGTGCTCAAGAAAACGTAGGGAAGGCTCATACTATTTCTCTCTCGCACAAATACAGATATGTATGTTCAAAGTATTATATAGAAAGGTAAATTAGTGCATATTCATAGTGTAGGCACTATGCTTCTTATTAAACTGTTTATAATAACTTTATTTGATGCTAAGAACACTAAAGGCTGCAGACAGGGATGTAATGGAGGATATACGGTGGATACCTTCTGCTCTCTTAAAACGAAAGAGTGGATTTTGCTTCTCAGAAAAGAGCTCTAATTTATTGGATCGTGAATGAGTTGATTTTTAAATGTTTCACTCATCATGATTTGAATTTTTATTTTCCTAATGCACTCCAGAAGGGCGAATACTAAACAACTCATCTCGATAAAAAAGCACTCATTGGCGAGCGGAAATCCAGTAAGCTGACGCAGTTGACGTGACCTCACTGTCCCCATATCCGCTGAGCAGACGACAGACGTGTGGTGTGTAGTACGCGGCTAACACCACGTTGTTAAAATTTTAAAGAAAGAATACTTGAAAAGGTAAGAATTTCTGCTGATTTAAATACTCTAATTATGTTTTTTATAATGATTCTGTTTTATATTAATTGTTATTTTATATATGGCGTGATATTTTTCAGTTTATATCAATATTTTTATTAAATATGTCTTAACCCTAACATTTAGGACTATTTTTACGAGCGAACATTTAGAGATCTTTTAAGTTGGAAGGATAAATATTAAAAATATTCTAAAATATAATGAAATAAATCCTTTGCCTCTCCTTTATGTTTTTTTTAATGTTGTTTCAATAAATATGATTTATATAAATAGCATTTAGTAGCAATTTAAACTTTTAAAGAAAATATCTTGGCGGTACGTTTGTTTATATAGTCAGGGGTCGATGCAAGTTTTTTATCTTGGGGCCCATTTTGTGAAAAGTAAAGGTTATTTTTGTGAAATTTATTATATTTTTGTGAAAAATAACATTTTGTAACGAAAGTTGAAATCCAGCTAATCAAATTCGAACCAAGCATTTATAAACAAAAAGTTTTTAAAATCCTTTTGCTGAAGTTTTTCTCTTTTTTGAACTTGTTTGTTTACAAATTACACATTTTAAAACATCATAAAATAATAAATAATAAGTTTTTATGGAATAGAATTTTGTGAAAGGATCAATTTTAGTAAAAGGAATTTTGTGAAGGGGCCCATTTTATCAAATTGATTTTTGTGAAGGGTCCCTAAATAGGCCCAAAATTTTGTCTGGATCGAGCCCTGATAGTATATATTTTTAGCGATGTTTCAGAACTCTAACTTTTATAATACTATAAATTGAAAATTGACTTGTCTGACTTTAAAAATATTGTTTTAAAGTAAACAAATTATAGTTCTTATTTTATTCTCAGTCTGAATTCTAATATTTTAAAATATACTTGATTTATGAAACTGTATAAATCCCATATTTTTTATCGTATGTTGTTAAAAATAAGGTAAATATCTACATTCCCGGATATTCACGGTGTGAATATTCCTAAATAGTATTAGGATTAAAACATATTTAATGATAATATTGATATAAACTGAAAAATATCATGCAATGTATCGAATAATATTGCATAGAAAACATAATCATTATAACAAAATAAAAAAAAAAGATTAAAATATTTAAATCAGCAGAAATTCTTATCTTTTCAAATGTTCCTTTTAAAATTCTCTTTTTGGGTCGGGAGGGGGGGGGGGGGGTAGATATTTCAAGCAGCTCAGGAAAAAAAAAAAAAAAAAAAAAAAAAAAAAAAGATACTTTTCACTTAATTGTTGAATATATACATATATGTAAACATAAATATGTATACATTCAATATGCAAATTACTTTTTTTTCTAAAATAATAATCTACCTGTTCATGAAATTTATTATTTTACAATGAATTATTACATTTTACCATGAATTTTAATTCTCCTTCCCCTCCTCAAGTATGAGTTAGTTATAAATCACTCAAGTGCTACTGGATTTAACCTTCATTGATTTGATTTCACTCAAGTATGAGTAAAATAGAGATAACTCAATCATGAGTTGCTTAAAAACAACTCGTTCACTCGAGTTGTTTCAACTCTTCATGAGAAGCTGACTTTCAAATCATGAGATGAGTGGATTTCGGCTCAACTTGAGTTATTTTGGCTCTTTCGTTTTAAGAGAGTGGATTATTTTAAGGAGTACCGTATACCCTATTCTCAAAAACACTATAGCATATATTTTTTAGGGTATACCCTCTGCCTACAGCGCATGCCCTCTGGTATTTTTACGACTACATCACTGGCTGCAGAATGAAAATTTTCAGGGTATAATTATACTAGTGAAATAATAAGTGATGATGTCAATAAGTAAACAAAAAGCTGATAGTTCACCTGTTTCAAAAGAGTTGAAACCTTTAATTTTTTTCTAAATATTCCCTATCCTTAAGGATTCTAAAGTTATATTTTTATATGACAAAAAACATTAGAAAAATAAAGAATGTATTTTGCATTTCAAAATTATTTGTGTGTCTAGTCAAATGCTAAAACCACTTGTATTTAAATTGGCTATTAGCTTTTTTCCTTTGTATCATTTATAAATCAAGTATCTTATATGTATATATATATATACAGTTGACGCTCGTTAGAACGACTCTTCGCGTGCCAAAGAAAAGGGTCGTTATAATGGTAGGTGGCTGTAACGATAGTAAACGCAAAAAGACTAATCAGGTGCAGTAAAATTAAGGTTTCAAAGAAAATTCTATAATACAAACTTATTAAAAATTTTTGTTTACTTTTGTATCAAATAAACGCTGACAATAAAAAATTATAAAAAATCAATTTAAGAGAATTATTACATATTTCTAAAATAAAATTTTAAATTATTATTAAATCACAAAAAAAAAGTTACGTATTAACATTTATTTTCTATAAAAATAATTCAAAATTATTGTTTGTTTTTTGTTCATTTGATATTTCCTTAATAGCCTACATCAGTCATGCGAAAAAACGCACAAGCTAATGTTAAGTCTATGGGAAGGTTCTTGCGCGATTTCTCGCTCGCATCTTAATATATTTATATTTTTTTTTTGCATAGGATAGCTGAGGTCGATCTCTAACGTTGTTAGTTTTTACTTTTTCGATTTTGGTTCCAAGTTTTTTCCTTTTTTTTCTTTTTTTCTTTTTTTTTTTTTTATAAGAGTGCTTTCACTTTCAGAACCGGTTCCAACCGGTTCCAAAACTGAAAATGTCCGCTTATAAAAACTGTAACCAAAATCGAAAAAGTAAAAACTAAAAACGCTAGAGATCGACCTCAGCTACCCTATGCAAAAAAAAATCATTTAAAAATATTAAAATGCAAGCGAGAAATCGCGCAAGAACCTTCCCATAGACTTAACATTAGCTTGAGCGTTTCTTCGCGTAACTAGTGTAGGCTCTTAAAACAAAATTTTCCATCTCAGTTAGATATGATAAGTAACTTTCTGTGTTTTATTGTCTTTAAAAAAAAAATGCTTTAAGAGCCTACACTAGTCACGGGAAGAAACACTTCAATATTGCGGCTGGCGTTTTCAAACAAACAAGAGGATGGTCTAACTTCAAATGATTGACAAGACAACTCCTCCAATTGAGAAAAAGAATGAATTCAACAAAAGATAACTGACATTTTCTTTGCACTGTTACTCTTGGATAGTTGCCAAGATTTTAAGTCCACAAAAAGAAAGGATTTTGTATCTTAGCTTTGCATGGAATTAGGAAAAAAAATGTTAAACAGATATACAGATTTAAAACATTGTGTATTTTGTACTAGGGGAAAGGGGAAAATGAAATTTAAGTGAGAGCGATGGGGCGATCCCCATTTTTTAGAAAATTTAGAGATTTAGAAAATTTAGAGTTTAGAAAATTTGAATTATTTAGAAATTCGCCCCCACCCAGGCCTTAATTTCTAAAAAAAATTTACCGGAGCCCTAATATTCCGTAGTACTAACACCCGTAGCGTACCGTTCCCCTCCGCTGTCACTTCAGTCTGCATATTTATATTTCATACATTATTTTCAAAATTTAAAGTATTTTTATATTATTTTTTTTTTCACAAAATAAAAAATTTAAATACATCTCTCTGCGTACACTTAGCTATCAACTATTCTACTTTTTAGTCATTATTACTGCCAAATATAAATCTTTGCCGAATCTTAGTGTTAGTTAATCGCAGAATTATGTGCTTAAATAAGCTAAGAATTATGATTCGGAAATTGTGTTAACACAAAACTTGAATAGTTCGCAGATATGCAGAATAGAAAAAGACTTTACTCTTTATTCTGATCAAAATAGCATTAAAATCATTTGAAATAGAAAAAAATTAAAATTTGAAATTTAAAAACAGATTGAGCTCTAGTCTGCCGAAACCCGAAGACTGATATAAAAACCGAACCCGTTTCATCTCCATTGCTTACATGAGCGACACTTTATGTCATTTATTAGTGTTTTGATACAAAAGAAGGCAAAAGATTGGAGATGGGAGGAAAAGGAAAGGGTAATTTAGGATTCGTTTTTCGGAAGCGTTATTGCATTGGTCTCCGGAGTTTCTATCTTTACAAGAAGAAAATATTGGATTCGTAAAAATTTTCGACTTCCGATTTTAAACGGATTTATACGTTTTAGAAGACCTGAATACGCTATGACTGTTTTTAGAAAATGTCTGTCTGTATGTATATGACAAAAATTTTATGGGCGGTCTATCTCAAGAACTAATACACAGAATTTAATAAAATTTTAGATTCATTTAGACCTTGATATAAATTGGTGCTGATTAGTTTTTGGTGTGAACCATCCAAAGGCTATGCTGCTTTTTTCACGATTTCCGCAATAGCTCTCTCTCAAGAACTAAAACACAGATATCCACCTACCTTCCGATTCAGCTAGGCGTGGATATAAGTTGTTGTTGATTAGGTTTTGGTGTAAACCGCCCAAGAGGTGGCGCTGCTATGCTGCATTATTCCCGATTTTCATATATCAAGAACTAATGCATGAATTTTCATTAAATTTCAGATTCAGTTAGACGTTGACAAAGTTGTTGCTTATTTGGTTTTGGTGTTAACTACCCATCAGGTGGCGCTGCTATGCTCCATTTTTCGGGATTTACACGATTTTAGTGATAATGACTATCACTAAAATTATATTCCATGCATTAAATTCCATGCATTAGTTTCTCGAGATATGACATCTCGAGAAACTAATGCATGGAATTTAATAAAACTTCACATTCAGTTAGGTATTGACATAAATTTGTGCTGATTAGTTTTTGGTGTAAATCACACAACAGATGGCGCAGCTATGTTTTATTTTTCACGATTTCCGCAATAGTTCTATCTCAAGAACTAGTAAAAAAATGTTCATCTACCTTCAGATTAAGTTAGGCATGGACATAAGTAGTTTCTGATTAGGTTTAGATGTATACCGCCCAACAGATGGTGCTACGCAGCTGCATTATTCAGGATTATCAAAAAAGTTATATCTCATAGACTAATGCACAAATTTTCATGAAGATTTAATAAGATGTTGACGTAAGTTGTTGCTTATTTGATTTTGGTGTAAACTGCCCAACAGGTGGCGCTGCTCTGCACCATTTTTCAGGATTTACGCGATTTTAGTGATAGTAATATCTCGAGATATAATGCATAGAATTTAATAAAACGTTAGATTCATTTAGGCCTTGATATAAATTGGTGCTGATTAGTTTTTAGTGAATATCGCCCAAAAGTGGCGCTGCTATGCTGCATTTTTCACGATTTCCACATTAGCTGTATTTCAAGGACTGATACACAGATTTTCATCTACCTTCAGATTCAGTTAGATGTGGACATAAGAAGTTTCTGATTAGGTTTAACTGCATACCGCCCAACAGGTGGAGCTGCGAAGCTGCATTATTCAGGATTTTCAAGAAAGCTATATCTCAAGGACTAATGCACGAATTTTTTTCAAATTTTACATTCAGTAAGACGTTGACATAAGTTGTTGCTTAGTACGTTTTGGTGTAAATTGCCCAAAACATGGCGCTGCTATGCTGCATTTTTCAGGATTCCCGCAATAGCTGTACCTCAAGAACTAATGCACAGATTTTCATATACCTTCAGATTCAGATGAACGTCGACATAAGATGTTGCTGATTAGGTTTTGGTGTATACCGCCCAACAGGTTGCGCTTATATGCTGCATTTTTTCAGGATCTCCACAATATCTTTATCACAAGAACTAATGCATGAATTTACAAGAAATTTCAGATTCAGTTTGACATACATATAAGTTGTTGCTGATAAGGTTTCGGTGCACACCGCCCAAAAGGTGGTACTGCTCTGCTGCATTATTCACGATTTTCAAGATAGCTATATCTCAAGAACTAAAGCACAGATTTTCATTAAATTTAACATTCAGTTAGACGTTGACATAAGATGTCACTTATTAGGTTTTGGTATGCTGCATTTTTCAGGATTTCTGCAACAGCTGTATATCAAAAACTAATGCACAGATTTTCATCTACCTTCAGATTCAGTTAGACGTATACTGTATTTTTCTCGACTTCCGTAATAGCTCCATTTCAAGAAGTAACGCAGGGAATTTCAAATTTCAGATTCAGTTAGACATTGACATACGTTGTTGCTGATTAAGTTTTAATGTATACCGCCCAAAATGTACGCTGCATTATTCATGATATTATATAGCTATATCTCAAGAAATAATGCACGGATTTTCACTAAATTACAGATTCCGTTAGACGTTGACATAAGTTGTTGCTTTTTAGGTTTTGGTGTAAATCGCCCAACAAGTGGCGCTGCTATGCTGTACTTTTTCAGGATTTGCTCCATAGCTCTATCTCAAGAACTAATGCACAGATTTTCATCAAACTTCAGATTCCGTTAGATGTGGATATTGTGATTTTGTGAAGTTTTTGCTTATTAAGTTTTTGTGTATACCGACGAACAGGTGGCACTGCTAAGTTACATTTTTCAGGATTTACAAGATTTTAGCGATAGTCGTATCTCAAGAACTAATGCACGAAATTTAATAAAATTTTAGATTCAGTTAGACTTTGATAAATGTGTACTGATTATTTTTTGATGTAAATAGCCAAAACATGTGGCGCAGCTATGCTGCATTTTTCAGGATTTGCGCACTAGCTCTATCTCAAGAACTAATACACAGATTTTCATCAAACATCAGATTTAGTTAGAAGTGGACGTAAGTTGTTGATTAGGTTTTGGTGTATACCGCCCAACAGGTAGCGCGGCTAAGCTGCATTATTCATGATTTTCAAGATAGCTCTATCTCAATGCACAGATTTTCATCAAACTTCAGATTTTGGTAAACGTGGATATAAGTTGTTGCTTATTATGCTTTGTTGTATACCTCGCAACAAGTGGCGCTGTATGATGCGTTATTCACGATTTCAAGATAGCTCCGTCTCAAGAAATAATGCACGAAATTTAATAAATATTTGTATTCAGTTATGACCTTCATATAAATTGGTGCTGATTAGTTTTTGGTTTAAATCGCTCAACTGGTGGCACTGCTATGCTACATTTTTCACGATTTTCACGATTGCTACATCTCAAGAACTAATGCACAGAATTTCATAAAATTTCAGATTCTGTTTGACCGTGACATAAATAGACGATGAAATGATTACACTTTGGTGTAAATAGCCCAAAAGATGACGTTGCTATGCTACTTTTTTATGATTTTCACGATAGCTAAATTCTAAAAAACTAATGCACAGAATTTCGTCAAACTTCAGATTCATTTAGACGTGGGCATAAGTTGTTGCTGATTAAGTATTGGTGTATACCGCCCAACCGGTAGCGCTGATATGCTGCGTTATTCACGATTTTCAAGATAACTCTATCTGAAGGACTAGTGCATGGATTTTCATTACATTACAGATTCAGTTAGACGTTGGCATAAGTTGTTGCTTATTAGGGTTTCGTATAAATTTCCCAACAGGTGACGCAGCTTATGCAGCATTTTTTCAGGATTCAGACGATTTTAGCGATAGTCTTACTAATTGATGGAATTTAATAAAACTATCCAGTTAGACTTCCAGTTAGCGGTCTATCTCAAGAACTAATACACAGAATTTAATAAAATTTTAGATTCATTTAGACCTTGATACAATTTGGTGCTGATTCGTTTTTGGTGTAAATAGCCAACAGGTGGCGTTTCTATGCTCTATTTTTCTCGATTTCCTCAATAGCTCTTTCTCAAGAACTAATGCAGGGATTACCAACAAATTTCAGATTCAGTTAGACATTGGCATAGGTTGTTGCTGATTATGTTTTGGTGCATACCGCCCACTGGGTGGTGGTGCTATTCTGCATTATTCACGATTTTGAACATAGCAATATCTCAAGGACTAATGCAGGGATTTTCATTAAATTTCAGATTCAGTTAGACGTTGACAAATGTTTTACTTGTTAGATTTTGGTGAAAATCGCCCAAGAGACGGTGCTGCATTTTTCAGGATTTTCACAAAAAACTTTCTCCTGAACAAATGCAAAAATTTTGATCAAACTTCAATTTCAGTTAGACGTGGACATAAGTTGTTGATGATTATGTTTAAGTGTATACAGGTGGCACTGTATGCTGGTTATTCATGATTTTCAAGATAGGTATATCTTAATAACTAATGCACGGAATTTATTGAGACTTTATATTATGTTAGATCTGCATATATATTATGTGCTGATTAGTTTTTTGTGCAAATCGTTCAACAGGTCGCTATGCTGTAGTCTTTAAAATGTAGTAGGCTAAGTTGTATACTATGCTACATTTTTCTCTATTTTCACGATAGCTATATCTGAAAAACTAATGCACAGAATTTCATCAAACTTCATATTCAGTTAGATGTTGACATAAATTGTTGCTTATTAGGTTTTGATGTAAATTTCCCAACACGTTGCGCTGCTATGCTGCATTTTTCAGGATTTACACGATTTTTACGATAGTCATATCTCATGAACTAAAGCATGGAATTTAACAAAACTTTAGATTCAGTTCGACTTTGGTGTATGTGACTTTTGTGTTTTTGGTGTATGTGAAACATGTATGGAAAATAAAATTTTCGGAGTGGCACATCCGACAAGTTTTCTTCTATCTACACAAGAAGGAAGCATTGGATTTGTGAAAAATTTCGACTTCCGGTTTTTAAAGTTTTATACATTTTCGGAGATACTGAACACGATTTTATTGTTTTTAGAAAATGTCTGTCCGCAAGTTTGTCTGTTTGTCTGTATGTGAGACAAATTTTTGGGTGATAAATCAGAGAAAATAATGCATGGAGAGTAATCCATTTTCATATTCAGTTATACCTTGACATAAATTAGCGCTGATTAGGTTTTGATGTAAGTCGCTTAACAGGGGCGCTTGTATGCTGCATTTTTCACGATTTCAGCAAAAGCTATATATTCCAAAAACTAGTGCATGAAATTTTCTGAAACTTGAATTGTTTTAGACTTTGACATAAATAGATGCTTATTAGGTTTGGGTGTAAATTGTCCAACTGGTATTGCTTTTATGCTGTGTTTATCCCGATTTCCGCAGCAGCTTAAGAACTGTGCACCATATTTCTCTAAATATCATATTCTGTACTGCACACTACAGTACCGAAGACTTACTGTACATACTATCACTTCTGAATATCGGACGAATTCAAACGGTGCCCGAAGTGTTCATTATTCAGAGGTTTTACTATATAAAATATTTAAAAAGTATTCCCTAAATAAAGCTTTTCGATATTTGGGAGGGTCTGTCATGAAAATTTTCTTGTATATAGATTTTATCGGAAAAATATTTTAGACATTCTTTTGAAAAATCAGGTCAACGAGAACCCGACTGGCAAGAGTAGAAATTCAACTCGAAACCGAGCCAAACCCGAAATAATGTAAGTGAACTCGACCCGTAGCAAACTGTAGAAATCAACCCGATTCAAACCAGGCTGTAGCAAAACAGTAGAAGTTAACCAGATTCAAAACCGAACCGCAGAAAAAGAGTAGAAGTCAACCTGACCCGAACCCAGCCTGCAATTAAAAAAATTAGATCCGACCTCACCCGAACTGCGGGTTGGATTGAAACCTCCAAACTTCTAATATCGCCTCCCTTTTTGAAGACATCCTTGTTTTTCCTCGGGAACTACTGAAGTAATTTCAATAAGTATATATTATAAATATTATAATTAGCTATATTCGGATAGTTTTGTTTTCTGGAAAATCAGTTCCTTTTTGTTATCATTCGTTTTAAAAGAACTAGAATTATTATTTATTAGGGAAGAAAGATGTTTGCGTCTGGGAACGGGTTTGGTTCGAACTTGGTCCGATTTCCATTAACTTTACTGGGACCGGACCTGGTCTTCGCTCTTTCAGGGTTGAGCCACGCCCGGTCCTTACTTTCCCTGTCCTACATTTGCAGGCTGGTTTGGGCCAGTGTTCTCTTTGTATTGGGTTGACCCTGGATACCTGATTAAGGCGACTCTTAGAGGTAGAGTTTTTAATGCCTCCGTCTGGCATGTTTTTAGAAATTAAGTCGTGCCAGCCCGTGCCACTTAAGCTTTTGTACGGGCTGAGCCGACCTCGGGCAGAACTTTTAACGTTTATATCGTACCAGGCCATTATATATATATATATGTGTGTGTGTACGGGCCGGGTCGATCTCGGGCCGAACTTTTAGCTTTTATATCGGTTGAGCCATTAAATGTTTTGTACTGGAAATTTCGACCCATGTAGACAGCTAACCGACATATCTAAGCTAGTTTTATGGGGGTTTATGCTTATTTCAGCCAACGTCTCATAGGTACTGAATGTATGTTCCTTTAGTATGTTTAAAGAAATGTTTACCGAATTACAACTTATCTTAGTTATAAAATGACGCACGTCAACTGCCGCGCCCAAGTCCTGGGGGACTTTTAACGCACTAGACCAGGAAGGTCCTCCTGTAAGTGATGCGGCCGGTAGCAGCGCGGCACCTGCTGACCACGCCTTTTAACCCAAGAAATTGACGACAAAAGTCGCTGCGATATGCGGTGCAGCCCACACTTCGAGGACACCACCACAAAACACTTGGGGAGAAATTGAAATCCTCCGACAGCTTCGTAGCTTGAACCCAAAAGAGGGAACCGGGTCTTAGGCCTTATGCCGGACTACCCCAACGACGCTTATTGTACGGCAGTTTCTGATCATCGAATCCTAGGGGAGGAGGTGCTAGTACCGAGTGTTGCTTCACGCCGCCTCACCCAGTAACCAAGCGTCACTGCAGAGCCACCACGCACCGTGCTCTTCGGAGTTCGATATCGCCTCCGTAAACGCCCCCCCCCCAGATAAAGATTTGGAAACGATCTGACCGCTGTTATCTAGTCGTTGCTCAGCGTCACCTACCTCGACGCAGGGCGAGGGTCCCGCTCGAGCAACTGAGATAGGCCTACGAGGCGTCCTTCTACCACCTAGGGATGAGATTCCCAACATTGACCGAGTCCTCACGTTGCAGAAAACCTAATCTTATGAAGTGTAGACCCAGACTCAGTGTCCTGCGTCACCTCTATCACCGGCGCACCACATTGAGGTGGCGGTGCATCCGCGTCCTGCCCCCGTCGGTGTCAAACATCTCGCTGTGTCGGGCTCCCGGTCATCTTTCCCACTGAAGGGGCCGAGTCGAAATCTCCGGAGGAGCCCGCCGAAATTCTTAGCTATAAAAAAACAAGCAGTCTTATATCTAGTTAATATTTTGACTTAATTCTGAATACTGGAGAGTAATTAAAGCTTAAAATTGTCACTATTAATAAACTGAAGAGTATTATTGCCCTTCAAAAGATTGCGCCTTTATACGACTTCAAGAAGGTATCTCCCAATGTGTCCTGATATACACATTTCCTCTAAAAAATATTTTCTAGGAATGCTTTATAGTATATATATCATCCTACCGTAGTATAAGATAATTCTAAAACAAATCCGAACAACCATTTTACTACTACAAGTGTTGTAACGTTATATCCTATAGTTCTATTTCCAAAGAGTTCGTTGTTCCTTTGAGAATTTTATTAGAATATGCAATTCCTCCATTGATAATGCAATTCCTCCATGAGATCCCTCATAAGCGATGTTACTGAGGTGTGAACTCACCCTGTCTCTCTCTACCCACTGGTACCTCCGTATGCTTGGCGACAACATTTAATATCGCATCCAGGTGCGTTCAAATCCCATTCTGCGACGGCTGTCCTTTTGTTACCTTCTTTAATGTGGGGAATATTGTGTCGTTCTAGGATGGACGAGAGTCCTGACATGGTTATAACTTACCATGCACTGTTAAAATAAATCCATTTATTCACGGTAAAATTACTCGCAGCAAAGTTGCCGGACTTTTTCCATTCCATTAATAGATTTTTTGTTTTGAGAGATAAAAAAAGGGAAAACTCCGTTTGAAGAAGCGGTAACTTTCCCTTACGCTCTCAGAAACACTTTCTTCGAATCACAGAAATATTCCTGACATTAGTGCCAGGAAGGGAAATTTTCCGTTATGAATAACCTCGGTTATAAAAAAAAATACATCTCTCTTTGTGCTGCCATTTGTATATATTTATTATTTGATATACCTCAAGAATATTTTATGGCTAACCTTTGACTCGAACTATGGACCTCAATGCTTTGAGCCAAGTGTTTTACATGTAAGACCATTGGGCCCTTGCTAGACTAAGATTTTGAAATGATGATACTGGATTTCTTCAAATCGCGGCTTGGGACTTAGAAACCTGGTAATTGTTAAGTTAAATGCGGGGAGATTGTGTTATGGGATAATGGTGGAGGCTTTAATACTTTAGTATTACTAGAGGATAAAACATGAGTTATATATATTCTTAATTGGATTGTTAGATGTAAAATATAAATATTATATTTAGAATAAAATTCGGTAAAAAATGTTTCCTTTCTTGAGAAAATCGATTTTTTTCAACTATTATATATTTTTCAAATGTGTTCGTTTAGAATATATTTTCTGCGCGAGTGTTTTTTATAACTTTAAAAAATATATTGTTCTAAAGTATTGTTCTAAAATTCTAAAGTATTATTTTAGTTTGTTGCTTTTTTGAGTAAAATCTATTTTTTTTACCTAATTAAACTAATATATATATATATATATATATATATATAATAATGAATTTTCGCCATTTTAGTTTAATTAATTTAATCCAAATTCTTACAATTCTACTTTTTTTCCTGTCTTTTAATAATATCTTAAGTACCAATTTATATTTTAATTCCATAACTTTAAATCAACATGTTCTTTTAATTCTTAATCTAAAAACATTATTCTATTAAATGCAACACTTCTTGTAAAAAACACCTGTTTTATTTCTTCATACTTTAAGACATTGAATTTTTATTTCTTTGGAACATTTTGTAACACCATTTTTATTTTTTATTAAAATTATCATTCCATATCCCATGATTCCTTTCAACTCCCGCGTAAACTATTCACCTTTTTTTAAAAATTCGGCTCTAAAAGAAAGAGTTACGACACGATGTCAATGGCACCCCCTTTTGGCCCACTTTTTCAATCATTAGCGAGAACGCCCCACCTATTACAACCCCTTTTTTTCTCCTAACACAGATTTCGTTGGTTTCTTAGAGAGCACAATGTAACTTTGAGCTAAATCTTTTTTATACTTATACCGCATACACTGACTTGGAAGGCAAATGCCGAAAGGTCCAAATAACCTCGTCACTTGAGAAGTCCTTCCTCTACGCGTCGATAGATTTTCATCAATAAATTTTAATAGATCTAATCGGGTCTGAAGCTTCTATTGAAGTGCTTATGTGGAATTGTGCATTAGTATAATTTAGTATGGAATAAACTGTTTGTCTCAAACCCAGTCTCCTAAATGCTTTGGAGAAACATCTTTAGGAACTGTTGTCACTACTCAGCTCGATTGTACGACTGCAAATACTCTAAATATTTCGACTGTTGCTTACACTAAGAGTGTGATTTATATCAGCCATTTAGTTAACGTTTTGTGACACAGTCAGCGCTTGTCTTGAAAAAACTTTCATTGATCTCTTAACCAATGCTGCAGTTAAAACAGGATTCAGGCTTGATCATACTGATAACGTCTTATATATAATTTTATATTGCATATATATATATATATATATATATACCGGTTGCGTTTAAAAAATTCATAATGAAAGAAGTGATGCTTGGAAAAATTTTCGTTTTACGCGAGTATGACAGAAGGACTTTGGATTTTTTTCCATATATAAGAAAAAATGATTCCAAAAGTAACCAATAGAGGGCTCTCACACGTCATACCGAGGCGTTTTATGTAAATCAGGCTCGCAATAAAGCACCTGGCTGGAAATGTATTCGTCATTTGATCTCGGCAGCATGCTATCGTTACCAGGTAGAGGATTAGGAGGTGATTAAACTTTTTTACAAGAATGGTGAATCGACAACTATTGCATTGAGAAAGTTTCGCACGGAGAAAGAACTTCAGGTGCAAAAAAACCCTATTTCATTGAATGGGATACTCAATTTAGTACGACGTTTTGAGAAAACGGGGATTTTGGAGGATCGTCCACGTAGTGGCAGACCATCCTCGAGCACGGATCGCGTCCATGTTGTAAAAAGTGTCATGGAAGAATTGGCAGCCGGGACATCTATGGGGAGTAGCAGTGTTCGTGAATCTGGGAGAATAACTAGGATTCCGTAATCGTCGATTCGACGTATTCTGCACGGAATCTTGGATCTGTATCCGTACAAGATACAGGCAATTCACCAGTTATTACTGGCAGATACAGATAAAAGACTAAAGTTTGCTACATGGGCGCTGGCAAAAATAGAGCGGGACCCACAATGGTTGTTGAACGTCAACTGGACGGATGAAGCACACTCTTCAATGCATGATGACGTCAATACGCAAAACAGTCGTATCTGAACAACGTCAAACCCTCGTGAGTACCTGACCAAGCCACTGCATGCTCCTCATTTGACTGTTTGGTGTGGTTTCACGGCGTCTTTTGTTCTGGGCAGGGCCTAACTTATGCAGGGGCATATGGGGCAGCTGCCCCAGTCCCCGAATCTCAGAGACCCCCCTCCCCTCTGCTCTTAATTAGGATTTTTGTTAAACGGATGCAAAATGGTTTAAATTAGCCAAAAGTGACAAAAATTATTACATTTTCAAAGATTTAGGAAAGGAGTGTAGCCCTCCACTTCCACCCCTTGCTTCCTGTGCCCCAAGTCCCCTCCTCCCCTAAAAAGAACAATCTACATCATAAGAAAACTAATGTTATAAAAATTTATATAAAATACTTTAGAGCATGGGGAATGAAGTAACAAAGTAACAAGTGTTGAAATTCGTTGCTATTAGTATAAGGGCATGCCTGCACTCATCTTTCCATATTATGGAATCGCCCAAATATATGCTGAAGCACAACAAATATTAAATTTTATAATATAATAGAAAATTTTACATTATAACAAATAACCAAGAAAGATTGAAAGATCTGCATTTACACTTCAAAAGCTCACATGAGTCGTTATATTCCTATACCAAAAAACAGTGTTCTGTCATTTGTTAAAGTTGTGACCCTTTCTTGTGATACCCTGCATATGTATACAGATGTAAATAGCACTTGGTTCGAAATTTATGTATACAGAAAATAGGTATGGAGTTTAACACTAGTCACTTCAACATAATTCCCGAACAATTTTCATGGATAGATAGTAGTGGGCCTTCCAGAATGATGCTTGCCCCGGGCCTCAAATAGTCTAAGTCGGGTCCTGGTTCTGGGTCTTTTCTTTTTTGAAGGGTCTTGTCCTAAATCCGGCTGGAAAACCTGTACAGTCACTGCAGAACGGTATGTTACGTTTTTGCGTGACCACGTTGTGCCTGCATTGCAGGAAAGCCTGCATGCAGGATGGTGTCCCGCTCCAGTTTGCACGTGAAGTCAAGACGTTCCTGTTGAACACTTTCACTGAAGACCTAGTGATAAGTCGAGATTGTAAGTTTGAGTGGCCCGCACGATCTCCAGACATGACCCCGGCAGGTATTTGGTTGTGGGGATACTTAAAATGTCGTGGACACCGGGGCTCCCTAGAAACTTCGGTGGAACTGAAAGCTTCCATTCGACAGACCGTCGGTTTCATCGATGCCGACATGCTACATTCAGCTGTAACAGGCGTATTGATGCTAATACCTGGTGATAGTGACCATGTTGATCACCTTTTGCTTTAAAATAAATGTACAGTGTCATATTATTGTGATTTGTTTTATTGTCTATTTGTGTTTGCCTGATTTGCATAAAACGCCTCAGTATGACGTGTGAGCGCCATCTATCGGTTACTTTTGGAATAATTTTTTATTATACATGGAAAAAAATCAAAAACCTTCTGATCATACTCGCGCAAACCGAAAATTTTTCTGAGCATTACTTCTTTTATTATAAATATTTAAAGTTTTAACGAATTTATGACGCACCCGGTATATATATATATATATATATATATATATATATATATATATACTAGCTGACCCGCTCGGCGTTGTTCGGGCCCATGATAATAAAATTAAACAAACCTAAAGTTTGTAGGATTTTATATCTTTAACCTGATTTTGTATTAAATTATTTATTTAAAAGTGCTTTGCACGTCGACTGAAAATCCTTTATCTCCACTTACCGCAAATACGGGCGCATTCTGTTAAAACGAACCACCGACGCGTGTTCCCACTGCCTGCCGCACCGTATAGTATGCATGCAGCGCACGCGCTGCAAACTCTTTTAGTTCCACCTTCCGCCGCCATGGGACGCACCCTGTTGCAAAGAAACCACCTTCCGAATAAAACTCCAAATCGTGTCCCCGCTGTCTCCAGCACCGAATAGCAAGCGTGCTGCGCACGCGCTCATAATCCTTTGGTACCGCATTCCAACGCCAGGGGCGCAATTTGTCCCATACCAACATCGAACACGGATACCCGTTGTTTAAAGGAGTTGAATGAACCAATGCCCGTCGAAATCAGGTCCACAGAAATCTAAAAAATAATGCGCCCCTTGGCGGTGGAAGGTGGAAATAAATCTGTAACACGAACGAAAACCAAGTCGAATCATCTAAAGGCCGTTGTGATTGGGAACCCGTAGAACCCAAGATAAGAATGCACAGTTAGATGAAAAAAAACTCGTAGGATTGCTTGTAGGACACTTGGTTAAGTGGTCAACAACAATTCATTTACTTTGATTGTTGGTAACCATCAGGCATATACGGGTTGTGTACTTTTATTAGGAACATAAATTAAACATTTATGAAAATCGTTATTTAAAATTTCCTGTATTCTCTGTACATAACATTTAAAAAACGCTACGTCAGAAGCTAAAAATGTTAAATTTCTTGGGAATTTGTTTTGTGTAAATCAGAGCAAGGCGTTAACCCCCTCCCTCCCCATACCCGCAATATAATTTGTTCAAGAAAACCACCTTCACATACATTAACGTGATCATTAAAAAAATATTTTTTTTTGTAATTAGAACATAACGAAGACGCTACGCTATAATAGTCCGCAGATGACATCCCTTCCCATCCTCAATTTCAAATCTATATCTTAATTATTTATCTAAATTTTTGTTCATTAGTAAAATTAGTAAAATCCTGTACCAAGCATAGATTATGAAACACTTTCCAACACTAACAGAATATTTTAACAAACCATCGCTGTTTAATAAGGTAAATAAATTATCTAAGTAAACATTTCAGAAAAACACAAAACACATTTGTAAACCAGATTTCAGCAATTACCATCCACAGCCGCAAAAGTACTCCAATTCTATTCTGCAGCCCTGTATATAATTTATATATTTGTATATACTCTATAGTATGCTGCAACTTAGTTTAGCAATAAAACAAATAACACAGCTGGAAATTCATCTTCAGCAGTTTCTACCAATAGATGGAAACAGACTCAAATTATTTTGTATAGCCCTGTATATTACATAAGCTTTTTGTACACGCCACATATTAAGCTATAGTTTAATTCAGGCAAATACACGCTGAAATCACACTTCCAGGAATTATCATACATAGTCAGCCATGTATTCAGTTCTTTGCGTGGTCCTGTATATGATTTTATTTATATTCCACAAACCTTCCTTGGTATACTAAATATATTTCGCGTTCAAAATGCATAACTCGATTAAAAACCCATTTTAATCAATTTACGCTGCTGCACCGTAATGCTTACAATTTTTTTTGTTTAGCCTGTATATGATCTGTAGCATTTATACATAACTCATAGCATTCAAAAATTTAGTTAAACGCATACCTAACTAAAATCCTACTTCCAATTATGGCTTATAAACAATACTTCGGACACAGTACTATACCCGAAATATTTTGTGTGTCCCTGTAAAAGAATGATAAATGCTTTTCGAATAATCCCCAAGTGTCTTGTAGTAAACCTCAATAATGCATATCCATTTCATTATATTTGAAATGGCGTAACATAATTAAAATATGCTGCAAATAGTTTTTCCCCCGTAGATCATCATGTAAAATAATACTTTTGTGTGGCACTGTAAATGAAAGAAATAAAAAAGGAAAACTGCCCAGTTAAACTGATGGCATTGAGCTCACAGGCTATTCACACTAATTGTATATTATACTCTTATTTCAAAGAATTTGAAATAAGCCCCTCGAAAAATAAAGAAATCGACAATATATTAAGGGGGGAATCATACCACTCCCCCCTTATAGTTAACCAATGAACCCCCAAAACTAATCAGAAAAGCGCTTTATCAGAATGAACCTATATACAAAATTCGAAGAAAATCGGATAATTCTGCAAGAAAAACTTATCTAAATTAAGGGGGGAGGATTAGCCCCCCCCCCGTTACCCCTTTTATACTTAACCAATGAACCCCCAAATCTTCTCAGAAAAGCGCTTTATCACGATGAACATGTATGTTCCGTCGCGGAAGTACGGTTTTGGCTCCATCTAGTGAGCGTTGTATCACAGCTCCACCTAGGTGCATTTTGTAAAACAATTCAGTTAAGCTGTGAGTCACCAAGGCACTCGCACGTATTCTAAACACTGCCCAGTTCACGCGGCGATATTACTTATAAAAATGCAGTTTAATTTAATAATTTGTGTTTGTGAAAGTCTACTGTTCTGTTATATGCTAATAAAAAGTTAAAAAGACAATCTCAACTCTCTACAGTCCACTCAGAAAGACCATTTTGTGGTCCGAAGAACGCCGGAGTGCTGCTATATGGATAAACTCAATCGTTCGAAAGGCGCCGTCAAGGCCGCAATAACTAAACTAGAACAATTTATCCAAGATAATTTAGATCCTAAGGCCACTAATGTGAGCGTTAAAAGTGACTCCAAGTGAAATTAAAAAAAATTGAAAGCCTGCAAAATAAATTAGAAGATATTAGAGAACAATACTACGAGATACCTGAAATAACTCAACCTCAATTAAAGGAAATCGAGCAGGATTTAGATGATGCAAGTGACCGATTAGAAAATTTGGAAGTGAGTGTAAAACTTTTATTAACCTCCTTTGATGATAAATCTAATAATAATCATATTAATGAAAACAAAACAAAAGTACGCTTACCAGAAATTCCATTGCCTTCATTCGGAGGTGCATACTGTGATTTCGCAAATTTCAAAAATCAATTTACGAATTTGATCATTAATAATGATCATTTAGATGATAATCAAAGGCTATTTTATTTAAAAGCCTCTTTAAAAAATGATGCTAAACAATTAGAATCTCCCGATGATGATTTCAATTCGTTATTTCAAGCCCTCATTCATAGATATGAAAATAAACGACTTTTAGTCGACTCTCATATTTCTTCAATTTTAAATTATGAAAAAATCCAGTATGAATCTCCTAAAGAATTACGAAATTTCTTAGATTGTATTAATAAGAACATCAGAGCCTTGAAAGTAATGGAATATGAGCAAAATAGCTTATCAGAAAGTGTATTCATGAATATAATTTTACAAAAAATAGATAAAGAAAGTCAAAAACAATTTGAACTTTCTCTCGAAAATACACAGGTGCCAAACTTCGATTATTTAATGTCATTTCTGGAAAAAAGATGTATTATGTTAGACAATGTTTCTCGGTCTCATGGCGCCAACCAAGTCAATTCGAAACAGATCAAAAATAATTACGCAGTAAATAAATCAAGGTCATTTTTCATCAGTGACAATAAAAATAAAGTAAAGCCTTGCATTTTATGTAAACACGACCATTCGTTATTTAAATGCGTCGCATTTCAAAATATGAGTGTTCCTAATAGAAAAAACTTTGTAAGCAAAAATAAATTATGTATAAATTGTCTGAAATTACATCATAACGAATGCAATTCTAAATTCTCATGTAAAAAATGTTCCTCTCGACATAATAGCCTACTTTGCGAAAGTGTGAATAAGTTTTCAGAAGCTCAAATGAATAAACCCTCAGAATCGATAAAAGAAAAACAATTAATTATGTCAGATTCCGAAAGTAAGGATAAGGTCTCTTCTTTATTAGGCAATAATCTTTTAGCTAATGACTCAAAGAATTGTACGTTATTAAATACTGCAATTATTTTAATAAAGGATTCGCGTGGAAATAAAATTAAATTACGAAGTGTAATCGATAGTGGATCAACATTAAATATCTTATCGGATAGCGCTTGCAAGAAATTGAATTTAAAACCAAAACCTTTTAAAGGTAGTGTTTCCGGTATTAACGGTTCATATCAACGAGTGAAACGAATCGTAAATACGGATATATTCAATCAAAATGAAACATTTTCAAGAAATATAGACCTGGTTGTGTTGCAAAAAATAACAAATCATATTCCGATCACGGAATTAGACACTTCAAATTTATGCATCCCTAAGTACATAGAATTAGCTGACAGCAATTTTAATGTTCCAGATCAAGTTGATGTTCTAATTGGTAGCGAATTATTTTTTGATATTTTAAAGGGGGATAAAATTCGGCTCACAGATGGAAAGTGTATTTTACAAAATACAGAATTCGGATATTTAGTGACAGGCACACTTCCACCCATTAGTAATCAATCCTTTTGTTGTCTCTTAACTGAAGATAGTTTGGACAATACACTTAAGAAATTCTTTGAAATTGAATCCTTACCTGGAGACAATGACGAATTTGTGAAGGGTGAAGAAGAAACATTTTGTGAGGAGCATTTTAGAAGCACATATAAACGCGATCATACCGGTAGATTCATAGTGCAGCTACCAATGAAAGAAAATGCTGAATCAGTTTTAGGGTCATCTAAAGAAATTGCAGTTAGAAGATTAAATAATTTATGGGCGAAATTAGATAAAAATAAAACAATGGCTAATTTATATAGAGATTTCATGGAAGAGTATGAATTTTTGGGGCACATGACTGAAATTAAAGGTGAAAACACCAATCGGGTATCGTACTTCATTCCACACCATGCTGTCTATAAACCAGAAAAAACCTCCACTCCCTTACGCGTGGTTTTTAATGCTAGTTCAAATACATCTAGCAGGTACTCACTTAACTCTATTTTATTAAATGGTGGAACAGTCCAGCAAGATTTGTTTTCCATTATAACTAGATTCCGCACACACAAATATGCATTTTGTGCAGACATTAAGAAAATGTACAGACAAATACTGATCGATCCATTGCAGAGAAATTTACAAAAAATTGTTTGGAAGTCTAATAAGGATGCACCAATTAAAATATTTCAATTAAATACGGTAACATATGGCACAGTTAGTGCCCCGTTCTTAGCTACACGTACATTAAAAGCGCTTGCTGACGAAGAAAGAAAGTATTTTCCCAAAGCTGCAAAGGTGATATATAATGATATGTATGTTGACGATTGCTTGTCAGGGGCGGGGTCCTTGCAAGATGCACAAGAGTTACAATCTCAATTGATTCTGATTTTAGAAAAAGGTGGTATGGAACTACACAAATGGGTATCTAATCACCCTGAGTTGTTACAAGACACCGCTATTTCAGAATACGCATTTGAAGATCCCTCGCAGCAGATTTCTGTAAAAACATTAGGAATGTTATAGAAGCCCCAATCGGATCATTTTTCCTTTAAAATTACTGTCATCCCTAAAGATAATTACTCCAAGAGAGAAGTATTGGCCGAAATCGCCAAAATTTATGATCCATTAGGCCTGGTTGGCTCGATTGTCACTAAAGCAAAGATTTTTATGCAACAGCTATGGGAACAAAAGCTTGATTGGAATCAACCACTGCCTCCCAACTCTCTTCGAGAATGGAACAATTTTTTAATTAAATTACAAGACATAAATAATCTTGTCATTTCTCGATATGTTCTGTCGGACAATATCGCAAAATTAGAACTTCATGGTTTCTGTGACGCATCAGGGAAAGCCTATGGAGCTGCTGTTTATTTACGATGCATCTCCACGACTGGACAGTTCAGTTCGAATCTTCTATGCAGCAAGTCTCGAGTGGCTCCCCTAAAGCCAATGACTATACCAAGATTAGAGCTCTCAGCAGCTCTACTATTGACGAAACTAGTTAAAAAATTAGTTCCGACCTTACAGTTGGACTTTGAAAGGGTGTGGCTTTGGACTGATTCTTCCATTGTACTTTTTTGGCTCAATACTCCACCACACAAATTAAAAACTTTCGTAGCCAACAGAGTGACTATGATTCAGACTCTTTCTGAGAATTGTTTGTGGAATCACGTATCCTCCAAGTCTAATCCGGCTGACGTGATATCCAGAGGTGCATATGCCAAGGATCTACTAAATAATGACTTATGGTGGTTTGGTCCAGAATTTCTTGAAAGAGAAATCACAGTTCCTAGACAGTGTCCCAATCCCACAGACATTGACTGTGTAAAAGAACTGAAACCAGATATCACTTTGATCACAATTTCTAATGAAAATGACACTTTTTGTGATCGTCTGTATAAATGTTCTCATAATTTTTTAAAACTAATTAGAATATGTAGTTTCATTTTCAGGTTTCTGGGCAATGCTCGTAAATTAGAAAGGAATCGCAATCACCTGACGGCGAACGAGCTTCAACGAAGTACTCATTTTTTGGTGAAAAAGGCCCAGGAGGGTAAGTTTGCAGCGGAAATAGCTGCGTTGAGGAAAGGACACACCGTTCCTTCGTCCAGTAGCTTAAAATCATTAAATCCCTTTTTGGACGAAAGTGGCTTGCTTCGTGTAGGTGGCAGATTAATCAACTCCAATTTGCCCTTTGAAGCCAAACATCAATTGATTTTACCAAATGATCACGTACTCACTAAATTAATCTTTGAATTCTTCCATAGAAAGTACTTGCATATAGGTGCACAGGGATTAGTCCATCAAGTACGCATGCAATATTGGCCCATAAAGGCTAAAAGCATAGCAAGAAAAATTGTTCATTCCTGTGTCACATGCTTCAAGCACAATCCCAAGACACTAGATCAATTAATGGGAGACCTCCCACAACAACGTGTAACACCAAATTCAAGTTTTTTAAATTCAGGCGTCGATTTTTGTGGTCCATTCCACATCAAATATAAGAATCAAAGAAAAGGAGTTTATTCAAAAATTTATGTGGCCATATTTATATGCATGTCTACTAAGGCAATACACTTAGAAATAGTAAGCGATTTATCTGCTGCTGCATTTATCGCGGCGCTTAAAAGATTCTGCGCTAGGAGAGGCAAGATAAGTACACTAACCTCAGATAATGCCACTAACTTTAAAGGTGCGTCAACAGAATTAGATAAGTTTAAGAAATCGCTGAAAACTCCCAGCGAGGAATTGTCGAATTTTTTAGCCCAGGAATTCATAACATGGAAATTTATTCCCCCGCGTTCCCCTAACTTTGGCGGACTCTGGGAAGCAGGCGTTAAGTCCTTCAAACATCACTTGCTCAGGGCCGTAGGTAATAATAAAGTTACTCTTGAGGACTTCGAAACTCTTATCATACAAATCGAAGGCATTCTAAATTCCCGGCCTTTATTTCCACTTTCAGATGACATAAATGAGTTTGAAGTGCTTACCCCAGGCCATTTTTTAATTGGCCGACCCATCACCAGTATTCCAGAGCCTACTGTTATGAATATCTCCGATAATAGATTAAATCATTGGCAACGCATTACTAAATATGTTCAATGCATTTGGAAACGTTGGTCTATTGATTACCTAAATCATTTGCAGCAGCGCGGTAAATGGCAGTTCACAAAAAATAACGTTAAAGTAGGATCTCTAGTGTTATTAAAGGAAGAAAATCTGCCACCATGTAAATGGGCACTGGCCCGGATTGTAGAAATAGTTCCCGGCAAAGACAATAAGGTGCGTGCAGTTAAAGTGAAAACTGCCACGAGTGAATTTTTACGGGGCATTTCAAAAATTTGTCTATTGCCAATTGGTGAAAATTTAATGTAAATAGCATTTATGTTGTATTGTATTTGAATATTATTCTTAATCAATTATATAACCAATTCACTGTATATTGTTCATTTTGTATTGTAATATTATCTGTAATGTATATTAATTATATTCTAAGTTTAAATTAATTGCTGAAATATTTCATATTTCATCCCCGGGCGGCATGTTCCGTCGCGGAAGTATGGTTTTGGCTCCATCTAGTGAGCGTTGTATCACAGCTCCACCTAGGTGCATTTTGTAAAACAATTCAGTTAAGCTGTGAGTCACCAAGGCACTCGCACGTATTCTAAACACTGCCCAGTTCACGCGGCGATATTACTTATAAAAATGCAGTTTAATTTAATAATTTGTGTTTGTGAAAGTCTACTGTTCTGTTATATGTTAATAAAAAGTTAAAAAGACAATCTCAACTCTCTACAGTCCACTCAGAACGACCAATGTACAAAATTTGAAGAAAATTGGATAATTCTGCATGAAAAATCCATTTATCAAATTCAAGGGGGGGGGGCTAACCCTCACCCCTTTTATACTTAACCAATGAACACCCCCCCCTCCCCTGGAGTCTCCCCAAGTCCGCTCTGGGTTAATTGGTAAATTAAATTTAATTAGTTAATTAAAATAGTTAATAATAATAATTAATTAGTTAATTAAATTAATTGGTTAATTGGCTCTGGTTCAATTGTTACGAATGTTAAAATTTATAAAGTAAAAAAAAAGCATGCAAATATTCAGAAAGATAAACTTATTGCTTACAGTCTGCTGGAAATATATACTTTTCCATCAAAAGAAAAAAAAAGTATTAAATTTGGAGTATCCCTTCTAAAGTTTTGCGTGGATATACATACATAATATATATATATATATATATATATCGGAAAAACATATAACCATTATCGCGGTGAGGTTTTTCCAAGAGGTAGATCTACAAAGTTCAGAGAATGCTTTGTCCAATCACAGAATACCTGTGGGCATACCCGATTGGAGGCAGTCCGCATATAATTAATTCAGGTGTTTTTCTCAATTTTTCGCAAAGTTGTCGCGTGATTATACTCGCTGTAATTGCAGTAGAATTATAAAAAGCATATTTTTGGAAAGCTTAAACACTGAGCTATCGTTGTTAGTTCTTATTTTTTTTTTTTTTTTTGCTGGTATCGATTTTATAAGAGTTTCAAAGACACAACAACTCGATTTTTCACAACAACTCGGATCCAACCATTGAGTTGGTCCTCAGAAATAAACTACAACAGAAATCGAAAAAGTAAAAACTAACAACGTTGTAGATTGGTCTCAGCTATCCTATGAAAAAAAAAATATTAAAATGCGAGCGAGAAATCGCGCGATAACCTTCCCATAGACTTAACATTAGCGTGAGCGTTTTTTCGCGTGAGTAGTGTAGGCTCTTAAAGTGTCAATAGCATTTGAAACACCTTTTACATTAGGTATCGGCGGTAACGGTTACCTTAAAATTTCTTCATCCGATGACTCTATTTCTTCTTGTATAGAATAGCGAGAAATTATGTCATTTTCTGTCAGATTTTCCACACAGTCTACATCACAGTCAATCAAAACATAATTATTAAAAGTCATTTTTTCCTCAAATCCATTTTCTCACAAATTTCTTGCTTTCCTCCTTCCTTGTCAAAACTTTCGTCATTGATTCGGTGATTATTATCTAACATTCCATCGGTCAATTTCACCGGTTCGGATTGCACTTCAAAATCAGCATGACGAAAGCAATTTTTAATCGCTTCTTCTGTAACTGCATTACATGCTGCTTTGGAAAGATGGAATGCAGAAAGAATATGCACTTTATAAATTTTGTCTTCGTCTAGTGCAGAAACAATTCTTCTCAAAAGTAATTTCCTGTAATTGAGTTTGAAACTTAGGATGATGCCTTGATCGAGAAGCTGAAGAACAGATGTGACGTTGGGCGAAAAATATTCCACTGTTATAGACTTCAAACCCGTAATCTGAAGATGGACAGTGCAATTGTCCATTCGGTCGCTGTATTGGGAAATAAGCCACAGGCCGGTCGTTAAATTGGATCTAAAAATAACATAGCATAAAGGGGATATATTTCGGGACATTTTGCATCGGTCGTTATAATGAAACGGTCGTTATAACAAGCGTCAACTGTATATATATATTTCCTTTTAAAAAACTAGTATGACTCAAATACGAAACACAATGTTTATCATAAGCATCATATTTACTATCAAACTCAGTAGAATAACTTTCTTTCATGCTAATAATGGGAAACGCCGCAAAATGAAATCAGTATATAACTAATGTAAAAGTCAATGTTTTCATCAGCAAAAAGTTGCTAATTTTGAGTATGTGGAGATAGGCAATTATATGCAGTTTTTAAACAAATACTCCAATTTAGTATTTATGCGAAACTGTAAAAAACCCGCAAAACCAAGTTCAATTTTTGAACAGAGCTTCATTTGGATTTTTGAAACAGAATTTCATTTGGTGGGCTTAGCAACTTTCCAGGGGGGACTCAAAAATTTTCAGGGGGTGCTTTGCCCCCCCTGGCACCCCTCTAACTACGGCCCTGAAAGTAAAATGTTTGTTTTTGGTATAGCCCGAGCTAAGAAAAAATTTCCGATCGATCAAATAATTGTATTTCGTTAAGTACCTAGATTTTCTTATTTTTAATCTAAGAAAGAAACAATAATCATGGATTTAATTAATTTTGCAATATGCGGTGCACCCAAACAATTTTGATTAAATCGGTACAGATGTCGCAGACGCACCAATTCTTTTTTTTTTTCTTTTGTCATGTCAAAATGGAGATTTTTGCTTTGTATGGTAACCTGGTGATTTATAATAAATTTTATCTTAAAAACGGCTCTAACAATTTTGACGAAATTTAGTATCCTACCGTTTTGGGGCACCAGAAAACCATTGGGCTAGGTCACATGTTCGAGAAAATTCGATTAGTGGGTCATTTTGGGTCATTTTGGGTCATGGTCTAGCTAATTGTATCTAAAAAACGGTTCAAACGATTTTGACGAAATTTTGTATCCGACCATTTTCGGGCACGAGAAGATTATTGGGCTGGGTCACATGTTCGAGAACTTTCGATTAGTGGGTCATTTTTGGGTCAACGCGGGTCAAATTAATTTTATCTAAAAAACGGCTCTAACGATTTTGATTAAATTTTGTGTCCTACGAGTTTCGAGCACGATAAAATCATTGGGCTAGGTCACATGTCTGAGAAAATTCGATTAGTGGGTCATTTCTGGGTCATTGTGGGTCAAGATCTAAAAAGCGGCTCAATTTACACCAAATTTTGCATCCAATGATTTTTGGGCACGAGAAGACTGTTGCGCTAGGTCACATGTTCCAGAAAATACAATTAGTGGGTCATTTTGGATCATTTTGGGTCATGGTCAAGCTAATTGTATCTAAAAAACGGTTCAAACGATTTTGACGAAATTTTGTATCCCACCATTTTCGGGCACGAGAAGACTATTGGTTGGGTCACATATTCGAGAACTTTCGATTAGTGGGTCATTTTTGGTTCAAAGCGGGTCAAATTAATTTTATCTAAAAAACGGCTCTAACGATTTTGATTAAATTTTGTATCCTACGAGTTTCGGGCACGCGAAAATCATTGGGCTAGGTCACATGTTCGAGAAAATTCGATTAGTGGGTCATTTCTGGGTCATTGTGGGTCAAGATCTAAAAAGCGGCTAAATTTACACTAAATTTTGCATCTTATGGTTTTCGGGCACGAGAAGACTGTTGGGCTAAGTCACATGTTCGAGAAAGTTCAATTAGTGGGTCATTTTGGTCATGGGTCATGATATTTGAACTCAAATTTAATTTTGACCGTGCATAGCTCGGTCTTCCCTGCTCGTGTAATAAAAATAGGCACAGATGTCAAATATGCACCACGTTGGCGCAATTTTTCCCCCGCCAATTTGGCGAAAAAAATAAATTGGTTTTTTTTTTTACTTTTTTTTTTTTATTTTATTCTATAAATTATTTTTATTATGTATATCAATATTTATTTATATCAAACTATCATCTATTTATTTCTATTTCCTTTTTCAAAATAATAGAAGCTATTTCATTTATTATGTTATTTTGTTTATATAGTGAAATAAAAAATCAAGTGTTATTATTGCATGCTATTTGTAACCAATATTAAAAAACAAAGTTTTCGCCAAATTGGCGGGGGAAAAAAATCGTGATGCGTATATGACATCTGTGCCTAAAAATAATGTGTGAAAATTGGGTTTTCCTGCCAAAATGGCACAAAGAAAAATCGCGTCAATCCCAGTACGTCTGCAACATATTTTCCATTAAATCATGCAAGGGCATTTTCTTTAATAAATAAAATTTATTAATATTTAAAGATAAATTTTTAAGTAAATTAATATATTTTAATCTTTTGTATTAGTGTTATTGTTTCAGCAAATGTTAAAAGTAAATAAATTGGTGACATTGATATTTTTAGAGAGTAATCCATCTTTATTTACAATTTTACCTTGCCCAGATGGAGGCTTGGAGTTACAGTCAGAGTCAGACAGCTTCAATTTTGGGCAGAGTTGCAGCGTCCTCTGGCGATTGACTTTATGACGCCATACGCAGATGTAAAAGCTTAATTTAAAATTACGGCTAATTAATAACATTTTTGTATAAACGAATGTACGATAACAAATCTCTGTGTCCAAATATCTTTCATTTAAAAAAGAATGATGTAATTTGATGCAGTAGTTTGTTCTCACGGATTGTGGAAAACATGGCTTAGTGTTTTAAATATATAGGTGAGTTCCAGAGTTGATGTTGAAGCCCACGGTCTGCAGATTTACAAGTTAAAGTATTATTTTTATATAGTTTATTTTCTTGAACATTATTAGTATAATCAAATTATCAGCTCTAAATATTATATCATATCGGATTATCATATCGGATCATCAGTTTTACATTGTCTTTCATACAATCGTGATGAAGCTGACGAGAAAAAATTGCAGAAAGAAAAGCAAATTTGTTTCTAAAAACAAAACTGGAATGCAGAAAACTGAAAAAAATTATGGCACGTGCCATTAGATAAATATAAAATAATTAAAACATAGTTGAATTGTAATAGTTAATCTCGTATTATTTATACAAAAGTTACTCAAATACACTGCTCAAAACAATTAAAGGATATTTGAAGTTTTATATAAAATAAAGATATAAACGAAATTTTTTTTGCCGAAAATAGAAGAAGAGAATCACAAATGCAAATTTTTCTGGTTTTCAAACTGTGGAGTATGCAAATTTTGAGTTCGACGTCAAAAACGTCGCTTCAGCGGCAGCGAATGAAATTTGACTTTCAACTGGATAAAAGAGAATGAAGACAAGGATGTTCGGCATTCAGTGATTGCTTTGTTTCGATGAATACGATGTCTCAGCGAAGTCATTTGACAGATTCAGAAGCTTGGAGAATTGTTGGTAGGTTAGAAGGGGGCCAAACTCAAGCCGAAGTAGCGCAAGCCATTGGAGTGTCACAAAGTGTCATTTCCAGGATCTGGAACCGTTTTTTGGAGAGTGGATGTGCAGGCCGAAGACCAGGGCAAGGTCGTAGACGGGCAACAACGCCCAATGAAGATCGGTATTTAGCGTTAACAACTCGGAGACACCGAAACATGAACGCTACTCTTCTCCAACAACACCTTCGCTCGGCTACAGGCACCACGATTTCAACTCAGACTGTCCGAAACCGGCTCCATGCTGTAGGTCTGTATGCTCGCCGACCGATGGTATGTGTTAGATTAACATCAAGGCATCGTCGCGACCGCAGGGAGTGGGCAACCGAGCATGTCAACTGGGGGAGAAATGAATGGAGCAATATTCTGTTTTCTGACGAGTCCCGTTTTTCTGTGCATCCGGATAATAGGCGTATTTTCATCTGGAGGGACCGTGGCAGTAGGAATAATCCTGCGTTCGTGCACGAAAGTGTCAGATTTGGCGGTGGAGGAGTGTTGGTGTATGGTGGCATCTCCATTGACGGGCGCACTGACCTCTACATCATTCGAGATGGAGCTCTGACTGGTCACCGATATAGGGATGAGATCCTCAGACCTATTGTAGTCCCTTACGCTGCAGCAATCGGAGAAAACTTCATTTTAATGGACGATAACTGCAGGCCACATCGTGCAAACCTGGTGGACGATTTCCTTTTCGAGGAAGGAATCGTTCGAATGGAATGGCCAGCGTGTTCTCCAGACATGAATCCAATCGAGCACGTTTGGGACGCTCTAGGAAGACGAGTTTCTGGCCGCCAACAACCCCCACAAACTCTCCAAGAACTGGAAAGAGCTCTTCTGGAAGAGTGGGGCAGAATACCCCAACTCGTCATTAATAGCCTCATTGAGTCCATGCCTCAAAGGTGTTCAACGTTGCTGGCCGCCCGTGGAAACCATACCCCCTACTGAAAATGATGTTCTTTGAAGAAAACTCCTTTTCTTATTCTTTTTTTCTCATATGCACAAATTGTGTTTTTTTTCCTTTTGTACACAAATGCGCAATAAAATGCATTTTTTTCTGCCAAACATGTGTAATTTATTTTCATATAACCTACTATGTCTGTCGACCATGTATCAATCAGCTAAAAAGTTTCCCAGATACAAAATCCACCTAAAACTGCAATATCCTTTAATTGTTTTGAGCAGTGTATTTGGTTTTTACCCTTTCAAAAGTAGGTGGTGTTGAGTAGGTCAAAATTACAAGAGTAAATGTAAATGTGGTATCCTATCTTTTATAACTTGACAAATGACCCTTAATCCTATTTTGATAAAAGTTTATTTTCGGATGAAAATTCGAAAATATATATTATATGAATGTGATAATATCATGTCTTCGTGATTGAAGATGGAAATTATAATTTATTCAATAATGGTTATACAAATGATGCAGGTAATATAGCAAAAATGTAAGAATTTATTTTTTGTAATTTATTCTTTGTTTTGTTCTGCAACATTAATATTTATCTTAATGTTTACCTTAACTCACAAAAAGATCTAGCGAAAATATATGCTTTTAAGTTACTAAAAAAGAGTTTTTTAGTTCCAAAACTAAGATTTTTATTTACAGAATTGGCATAAAGCATATGGTGAAAAGAAATGCATTAGAAAAATCTTTAATATGTTGAAAATTATTCAAACATGGATTAATTTTAGGTTTTTATGCTAAATGATTTTCCCATAAAAAGTCATTTTACATTTATTTTTTAAAAACCATAATCTAAATTTCATATTTTTTTACAGATAATATTTAAGTTATTTAAAGAAACTTCTTACTTGATGCAACTGATCTTCGTGAGCAAGAATTTCTCTTGTCCGAGAATATTTTTTTTACATTAAAATATGCGAAAAAAATTGTACATTATTTCATTGTTCATGGCTTAAAATTTTCCACAAATACGTTATTTTTCGCTTTATTACTTTATATTTTTTCCCTTTATTAATTTCTTTTTGTAGAAAAGTTGACATAAAGAAAAACTGTAAATCAGTTTAATATGCATTCATAATTCAGGAAAGGGAAAAAAGAAAGGCTGGTATATGGTAGCCAAAGTACAGAAAAAAGTATAAACATGATAAAAAGGGAAGAATTTGTGACACTCTGTCAATAAAAAAAATATTTCTAAAAATGTTTCAAAAAAGTAAAACAATTCGCAAACTTCTTAGAAATACACATATAATTTATATTCCATATAAATTAATGAATTGATAATATATATTATTATTTTACTCTATTTACATGTTGATTTGCATATTGTTAATTAGTTTAGAAGCATACTCATTCAACTACTTTTTCATATTCTAAAAGAAAATGAAAATAGCCCGATAAGTTTTCTCTCTCTCTCTCTCTCTTTTTTTTTTTTTTTTTTTTTTTTGTTTGTTTGTCTGTTTTTACTCTTTATTAATAAACACCTAAATAGCAGATATTACAATTTTACCGACACATTACCTTTACCTATTTCATTCAATGTAACACATTTAACATCAGAACGCTTTTAAAATGTTTGAAATGTTCAAAAAATATTCTTTATTAAAACTGAAATGCACAATAAAACAAGATGTTCTACATTTAAATATTTATTTATTAGAATGCAAATAATTACAAAAACATAATTTTTAATAATAATAAGTATTGATATATTAGTGTTTATAATAAGTAATTTATCATGTGTCATATCTTAATTTATCAATTATCATTATAAAGAATAATAAAAGTCTCAAAGAATAATAATAATAATAATAATACAGTTCAAATATGTCTTACAAACTCAGCAACGAAAGCTCTGCAATCCCATTATCTATACGTGAAGCACCCCTGAATTCAGAAAATATAAGAGAAAACATTGATGGAAAAATGGTGAGCTTTGTAACCGCCTGCGGTTTTTATTTGGAGGATTTATGTCCTCCCCGATTCCAAAAATGAAATCCAATTTCGGGCAGAAAAATGACAAAGGAAAGATTTCAAACGCGTTTGAAGTACTTGGATGTGTGTTTTTCCGTAAAATCTTTTCACACCAATTTCATATAATAAGATCAATGTGTAATTTGATGCAGAACTAATCATACAAAATCTTTATTACATAATACCCTCATATAATTTTAAAACTCTAATGCAATGTGATATTCTCAGAGTAAAATACATTGTACTATTCAGTGCCTAATGTTAATTAGATGAAATTTTCGTATTGTTTTTATACAACCTATACAAAATGTAATAACATTTGGTAATAAAAGAATACAGTAGTAATTAAAATTCAATTTTCAAAGCTAATTAACTAGAATCTTCTTTGTATGGGATTATAATTCTTTTTCTTATATTTTTCTTTCAAACAATACACATTTTTCTTACGATTTGTCAATATTTCTAGGGTCAGAACTAAGAACGAAATGATGTGTCCAAATATTAAAAATATAAACGCAGGAGCAACATCTGTAAGAGTTAATTCTCTTTTACTGGTGTCTGTTTCCTCATATGTGAGTAGACGCGGCAAACGAAATAAAAATGATTTGTCATTCTGATATTTGAAATACAATCCCGAAGCCATAAATCTATGAATGAACTTTTCCATTAAATTTTTGCAACAAAAGTCTTTTCGGACCATCATTGCAAGCATGCTTTCAAGGAAAATGTCTTCAGAGATGAATTTTTTTCCTACAGTTAAAATATCCGCGACGTCTGTATCTACTATAACAGCGAGATTTTCTTTGCTTTTATCGTGAAAAAAAGCTTGAAAAATATTTCCGTTACTACTTAAGTTATTCGTCTCAAGGTCTCGTCCAATTATTCTTAAATTTTCCTGTTTTGAATTTAATAACTGTTCAAAAATAGCCGAATCTTCAGGGGATATGCAGTGATAGTGTCCTTCTTTTATAGCCTTGGCCAACTGTGGCACGTCTTGAATTTGATTGATTGGGGGGAATGCAAGAAAAGACAGGAATACGGAATCGTAAGCCAGACATAAAAACATTGCTCCTACAACCCACGAAAAGACGAGCAAGTTTTCTATCATTGATGATGGTTTTAAAATACAACTCTGCCTTAATAAAACGGCAAAAGAGTGAAGTAAAACTTTATCAAATGAATATTTTCTTTTCAAGGTGACATAATATACCAAAGACATCGCAATTAAAATTGAGATGATTGCTATCCAAAGCGGCAACGAAAATGTCTGCAAAATGCCAAAAAGCTGTGGTTTATATTCTGCTTTTTTTGTCACAAATGTGGCAGAATGAAGTTTATACGGGTAAGTGAAATCCACTATCTGTGTGCTTACGTCGTTTATTGTAACTAGTTGAACGCCAATATCAATTTCTGATCGATTTACCATTCCTATTATTCCCGTCAATTTACCATTCGGAAGTACATCATTTTCTTCATCTGTGATACGATAACGAACTCTATCGAATTTCTTTGAATATTTTGTAAGATAATCTGCAAGCGTAAATAGAATTCTACCATGGACATTGGTTTTATTTGATAAGTAAGCTTTTATTTCTTTAACCCCTTGAGATAAAATTTGCGTATGAACATTAAATCCAATAAATGCGACTTTCTCTTTTTCCATAATTTTGAGTTTTCAACTTTAAGCCTTTAATTTTCAATACATGTATTATCAAAAAGAAATTAAAAACTATTTGATGTCTTTATTAATTATGAATAAGCTGATATGACTTTAAAATAAAACATAATTTCTTGAAGCTTTCTAAATCTAAATCGAACGTTAGAAATTACATACAGAATGATATTAAGCCTAAATATAAATCAGTAAAAACAAATAACATTTAACTATTTCTTAAATATCGAATTAAAAATCAAATAATCTTATGAAAATACTTCATGAATACTTAATACATCATGAATACTTAATACATGAATACTTAATACTTCATGAATACTTAATGCCAATACTTCATGGTTAGAATAATTCTATATTTTCCATTATACTATAGATATGTTTATTTCATAAAATTCGTTTGCTAAAAGTCATTTTCTATGTCATTGCAAAAGTAACATTTGAACTCACTGCATTCTATATATTTGTGTGGGTCTGTTTAATAAAAGAAGAGTTAGTTATACACGCATAAATCAACTACAATCAAATTTTAATTGAAGCTAAATATTTACCAGTGCATTACGCTTCAGCTGTTGCCATTTACTTAAGATTTTAATTTATCATTTTATCTTTGAATACTTCACATCTCTGAAATTGATAGCCGGTTTAAAGAATACGATATTTTTCGGATTGTTCAGATTTTTAGTTGTTCAATTTAGCAGTTCTCAAATAAATATACATGTTTTAATTCACATCTGAGTTCTTGAGAGTAAAATCCAAATTAAACTATACAAGAATTTTTGGAATTTTCTTTTTATGTTTTCAGAATTATTTATTACGTTTGTCCTCTTTAATTGTGTCTTGTTGTTTCTTCCAATTTAATGAAAATAACACATTTCAGAGCATATTTGTCTTTCTATACACTCAAGATAAATTAACAAACTGGTTTACTTCTAGTATTTATAATGCACATCAAAATGTTCAACTACACTAACTACTAAAACATTATATAACAACTTTCTCATTATTTTACAACACTTTAAAACATTTCATTTGATTTCAATTGATACAATAATATAATCAAAAACTACACTAAAAATAGTTTACAGTGGGATCAAAATTTTAAAATTTTATCAGTTTTTATATAAATTATTTTGTACTGAAATTTTATTTTAAAAAGAATAGCTTTTATTTAAAATAATATCTACACCAATCTGGTTAGTTGCTTAAAAACACTTACGGTAAGTATCCCGTAATTTTACCAGTTTACTCTTTTTAACTGTGTTCTTGGACAACAAAAGTCAAGTTCGTAATAGTTTCTGAAGAATAATTATCTACCTGTAAGTCAAGAATCATTAGAAACCTATGCACATTTATAGATGCTCATTATGATTAGCAAAAATCGCAACAACTACCGTCATAACTTTCAATACATAAAAAAAAAATATATTGAGAATCAAATATGGAGAACCAAATAGTTTAAGAATGTTCTTACTTTTCAAAATGAATCATGAGAACTAAAAACGCTCAACAATAAAATTTAAATGACGTTAACACGTCAAGTCAGTTTTTTATACTTCAGCGAAATCAATTTCTGGAAAGTTAATTTAAAGAAAATTAAGTTATTTACCATCAAGGAACATCCAAGGAATATTCGTTAAAATCAGATTCTATGAACTGCAGATTAATGTAAGGTCACAGCAACATTTAACTTTTAAAACGTTTGTCGTTCTCTCACCGATTCATAGAATAATATAAGTTGAAGCAGCAATAATAGTTATTCCCATACACTTAAACAGTATTCGGTTTTTGCAAGTTTTATTGATCTTTAAATAATATTTCATGCTACAACATCTATTTCAAAATTAATAGTTCACTACATATGACGTCTATAACATAGTACATTGGCTACTTCACTGGCACATCAAAGTGGTAATATAATGGGAATGGGAGTTAAAATTCCTCTTAGAATATTGAGAAACCTGCTTTAATATGAACATAAATTATTGAAATAGTTAAAATTTTAAGTTTGTTAAGTACAATCGCTATTTAAAAACGCTTTGGATCAAGATCTTGGTTGTACCAGTAAGATGATAAAATGTCTGACGATAAATGTTGCGAAATTTATAAGTTCTTTAGATTTCAACCATTGAAATTCAAGTAAAACTAAGACACCACTTAGAGAGCAATTATATATGCTCACAGTCAAGAAATATATAAGCAGTTTCGTATTCATATACACAAGTAATTTAAATGGAGTTATTTTAAGCCATATGTCGAGGATATTTGTAAATATTTAAAAGTCAAGAAATGTATAAGAAAACTTGGTATATATTTCTATGCAAAACGAATAATTTAAAGTAAAGTAAATTGAGAGAGCATTCTTCAAGGTAATTATAAATATTTACCTTCAAGGAACATACATTTCTGATGGCATAAGTTTCAATTCGTAACAGGTTTATTTATGTTCAGCTAAATTTTAAAACTTTTGACGATTCCTGTCAAACTTCCAGAAAAATAGTGTTCAAAAACTGCAATAAGCGGTTTAAATATGATTCTGTTGCTAATAATCTTAGCTATTCATAGCTATTTTGTCTTTAAATTTCGATTTTAAAATGAAAGTTCATTGCGCATGACGTCTACAACATAGCACATTGGCTAGTTAATTGATGAAGCGAAGGTGGGGTATCAGGGGGTAGGAAGAGTAAAACTCCAATCAGAGCATTGAGAAACAGGTTTTTATATGCATATAAACTACTGATTTTGTTATAATTTGAAAATTTGAAATTGTTTAAATAAAATTGCTGTTCGAAACACTTCCGAAGCAAAATCTTGGTTGCAGCACTGTTAATTTTAGCAAAATTTCCAACATTTCCCAATAGACAGGTTTTACTGCATAGAAAATAAATTCCCTGTATAGTACAAAATATTATTCTCAAAAAGTACTATATATTTACTTACAATTTTATTATTATTTTCTTTTACAGTATTACTGTTTATAATTTCATCTAAAGATTTTAAATAGAAATTGAAAATATTAAAAATATAACTAATTGTAATTTGTTTCATCAATATATTTTTAATGAAAAAGTTAAAAGTATGAAAGAAATAAAATGCAATTTAACATGTTATTTTATCAAACTTTGCACATGATTCCTGTTCGTGCAGCTAAAATCATCAACGTCAATAAAAATATCTTTAATTTTTTAACTGCTAATATTAATAGTATATTACTTAACTGATATAATATAAATGGTACCAGGAAATACCAACATAAAAAAATAAATGTATTCATTATTGATTTCTGTTGAGTAAAATTTAATCTCTAAAAATACATTTAAGCTGTCGCAGATAACCTTTTGACTTAGAATAACGCTTTCTAATGTTGCTCTAAGAATAAAACAACAATAAGACTAGATTTATACAAAATTGATTATCATCTGATTTTTATTAATGTTCAGAAGTTAGAATCATTTTGATGAAATAAAATACAACCAGTCATATAACATATTGTTTTTAATAATACGTTAGAAAGCTATTTTTGTTGCAATAGACATATTTGATATAAATCATTTAAAATTCACTAACATTTTACAAAGATCTGACCTTTTTTTTTTTTTTTATTACAGAGGAATATTAATAATAAGTAAACTACATACACATTACAATAATGCACTCTAAAAGCGACATTTTCAAAACTGAGCAAAAAATACTCAAATCTGAGTTTGTCGCACAGTCAAAATGTCTCCGAATAAAAATGACTCAAGTTTGAAACATGTATATACTCATTTCTGAAAACCTGTGCACCCTCAAGAATAAAACATCATGTGCTCCTATTTGAATATGTCCATGTTTCAAAAATGAGTATGAACTGACTTCTATGTGCTCATTTTTGAGTATTTCCATGTTTCAAAAATGAGTTTGAAATGATTCTAATCATTTTTGAGTATGTGTATGTTTAAAATATAAGTATAAACTGTCCTCTATTTGCTCAGTTTTGAGTATGTCCATGTTTCAATATTCTGAGTATTTCTGGTATTTCAGAATTGAAAGCATTGGATCGTCCTATTTGAAACAAAAAGTTTCATAACAAAATGAAAACATCGATTTACTCAGATTTGAAAGTGCCATTTTTCTCAGTATGTGGAAAATTTTCTATAAAAACCGACCAAAATATTATCTTAATACTAGTATTATAAGGGACAAACTTTTATCCCTATATATCAAAATATAAAAGGATTTTTTTGTGCGCCCCTATAAACGAACTATAAATGCTACTTACACCATACTCTGTAGAAAACATGTTGTAGTCCACCTCAGTTATTCATATCAATTTTATTACATTTGGTATATCTTAACATCAGTAAAATGCACCGCAAGCAAATTTTCCCATAGATCGAAATGTAATGGAATTCTTTTGTGTGTCCCTGTAAATGAACTATAAAAACTACGTACTTCATTTACAATAGGGAACATGTTATAATAAATCTTAATGTCATGGAAATCCAAGTACATTTAAGAGAGTTACAGTGCGACCAGATCGACACATGGCCAGACAAATCGAAGTCATAAACACCTTTCAACTATTTTTGGAAAGTGTTAAAAAAAAAAAGATTATATGATTAAGTTTCGTGAGCGTAATCCTGCACGCAGTGGAAAAATAGGAACATATTTATGGCTTAAAAGTAATAAATATTAAACATATTCCGCTAAACTTTCGTACAAGTGGGTCTAACAGTTTTAAGATAACGATCTTGAAACATTCACTAACTTATGACATTTCAAAGATACTTGACACCTTAAAGTATTTCAGAAAGTATATTATTTACCCCTGCAATAGCATTTTTTCTTTCTTTCTTTTTTGGGGATTCCTTGATTAACTAATGCTAAAATTATATTGAAAAGGAGCATGTAACGACCGAGCCATTTGGCTTGTAAAAATTGAAGTTTTAATGAGCAACTAAAAACCTTGATAATGCAGGGATATTTATTAAAATATGAATCACTTGAGATTTTCATGTTGATTCATCTACCGTAACACACACTTAATTTATTATTATAACAAATGATTTAAATGCTTTTAAAGTTTAAAAAATACATTACAATTCTTGTAATCCATATTAAACAATTGCTGCTATTATATAGAAACATATTATTATATAGAAATATATTATTTTTAATAATATATTTTATAACAGTATTTGGAAATAAAATAATGCAATTTTCAGTGTCAGCCAAAATCCGTGAGACAAATTTGACGTTTTCTCAATTTCAATAATTTTGAAATAATGAGTAATCGTTTTCTCCGAACTCCGAAAATTATCTCTACTGGAAAAAGAAATAGCAAACTATCCCTCATTAGAACTTATCACTGATGATGCAAAAAAAAAATAACTAAGGTACGTAAGTATATGGTCATACAAACAAACCGTTCTGGGTCAGTCGAAGGTTAATTTCTATGTTTAATCAATAGCGTAATCAGTCCTTTGGATTTTCAAAAGGCCATTACTTTTAAATGGATTATTAGAACTTCTTGATTAACGAACTCATCCGAGATATCAAACCACTATTCAAATTTAGTTCTAATCGGTCTAGAATTTTGGATGTTATCTTGATGACAAAAGCTACATATAACATATGAGGATACTAATATATAATATACTTCTGACTCTCAAGCATGGTTTGAACTCAAACTATTTAATGAACACCAGCTAAATAATATTCCTCCCTTACCAATATAAAAAACACTTAAAATTTTTCCTTAAGAGCCTACGCTAGTCACGCGAAGAAACGCTCAAGCTAATGTTAAATCTATGAAAAGGTTCTTAGCAGATTTCTTGCTCGCATTTTAAAATTTTTAAATGATTTTTTTTTGGCATAGGATAGCTGAGGTCGATCTCTAACGTTGTTAGTTTTTACTTTTTTTGATTTTGGCTACCGATTTTTTATAAGCGGACATTTTCAATTTTGGAACCGGTTGTGAAAGTGAAAATACCCTTATATAAAAAACTGGAACCAAAATCGAAAGAGTAAAAACTAACAACGTTAGAGATCGACCTCAGCTATCCAATGCAAAAAACATCATTTCAAAATATTAAAATGCGAGCAAGAAATCTGCCAAGAATCTTCCCATAGACTTAACATTAGCTTGCGCATTTTTTCCCATGACTGATGTAGGCTCTTAAGTCGAAGAAACTTAACATGGAGCATTAATAACGAATCGAAAATATAACCCATTAACCATACTGTTTATTTTCAAACTCATCAGCAAATCTCAATTAATGAACTCATATCGCAAAATATTTTTCTCCACAAACTGCAATGTAACGGAATTCTTTTATGTATCCTTATAAATGAAATAGAAAAGGTACATACTTAATTAGCGAAGTCATCCAAGCTATTTGTAAGATCAATCCACTTTCCCAATTAGGTTCGAATTGGTTCAGTATTTCGTGTGTTATCGGAATGGTAAGTTTGCACTATTCATAGACAGATAGATAGATAGATAGATAGATAGATAGATAGATAAACGAAATTATTGCAATAGATCAATTTCTGCAGATATCAATCGAAAATGTTGATCAATGAAATTTTTAAACACTTTATTATTACTAATATACGTTATTCAAAATCAAAGTATTCATGAAACTATTTTTGTTTTATTATAGCTAAAGCTAGAACCATTTAAGGGGTATTTTCTAAATAGAGTAGATTATTATAAGAAATTATTATGCACTAAATGGCACTTTTCAAATTGTTACATTGTACATGCAACGATACATATAATTCTATCTTCATAAATAGGTTTTAAATTTTCATTATGTGAGATATGTAGCAATTTAAAACCCACAAGTGAACAAGCGCACTTAAATATATTTCCAGTTAAAACAGTGATCACATTTGCATGTAACTACTGTGAAACATTTGTTTTAAATGCTTTAAATAATCGATTTCGATTACGTTTCATTGGAATAGCGAGTAGTTTACTTGACGATCGGTTTTAGGGATAATTTAAAAAGGAAAAACATAATCTATATAATGACGTTTCTATTTCTGTTATCTTTAATGCAATCTGTATATCTTCACCTTAACATCGGCTGTAAAATAATTAAACTAAAGTACCACTAAGGTATTTTTCAGATCTATTTTCTTTATAAAAACTTTAAACCATTTTCATTCAACTTCGAAAGTTATGTCCTATATCGTAAATATGTTGATGATGAGATGTTTAAAACATTGTAACTGAACTGCTTTCAATCAAATTTAAGCCATTTTCAGAAAAAAGATGACAAAGTGCAGTAGAAGTAAAATACTGTAATTAGAGTATAAATATACCGGCCAGAATTAAAACACCCCCTTCTCTGACCTCTCGGTATATCGAATTACTCAATCAAATTTTCTAAACACACTATTCAAGACATGGAGAAACGGATTATGCGAAAAAAAATTTAGTTACAAAAACACCGATAAATGACACTGTACAACAAAAAATTTAAAAATAATAATAATAAATGCGAAATTACATTTTTAAAAGAAAATAAAAAAGCGCCCTGCCTGTGTAACTGCAATCTCGCACTGTAAGCACAAACATTTGCATAAACCCAAAGTTTGCAGCCATTGTTATGGGCATAAAAGAGGATAAAAACTGGTGAATGTCTCTGGGATCGGAAGTAGCGCGCTACAAGTAGCGAAACTACAGTAGTCGCTATTTTTTCTTGTAGTTTTGAGAGAAGCGCAATGCATTTTAAAAAATGTAGTATAGAGAATAGCGATACAAAAAATCAGTAGTTTGTAGCGAGCTTTCACGCTACTTTAAGAAAGGGGAGGAAATGCTATTATTCTAATCACTTGACCATAACTCGCTTTTTTACCAAATGTGTTCTCTGCAGCAGTTTGTGAACGTCAGCCACCAGTGTTGAATTCAGACACTTTTCTCCGGGAGGGATTTATGTGGCTCCGGGGGGGACATTATAGAGTTCCGGGGGGGAAATTACACTTTTTGGCCATTGAAAGCATAAAATTTCAAATCTTCCGGGGGGGACATTTCAATGCTCTGGGGGGGACATTCCCCCCCGGGCCACCCCCTGGATTCAACACTGAGCGACAAATCTCAGTTGCAGTGTCATAGATATTTCCATTCACTTTTGTTGATAAAACAAAACAAACTGCTTACTCACCAAAAATAATAAATTTTGCGATCAACACTTTGTTTATTAACGCAATCTTAAATCTTATGTTTTAATGCCGGGTATCTTCTTTTGGAATTAAAATTATGACAGATAAAAATAAAATTGAATTGCCTGGTCGGCATATAACCAGTATTTTAAAGTTATCGAAAAACAAGTCATTACCCATTTAATAAGAAGTTCTCAGTTTCAAAATCATCCACTTTGAACAGGAAGATGTGACTTAGCATTTTCCTTATTAATAATAATTACTAGATCGCATCTCGCACCAAATATCTAAATCCTATAACCATTAAAAAGAATATTTCCAAATTAAGAGTTTTAGTTAAGAAAATATTCTCATTCAATTGTTTATTATCGCAAAAATGTATCATATTAACACTTCTTTTGATCGTTGTAAAGTATTTGTTCCATGCATGCATAAAAATTAACTGAATGCATATTCCCTTCTTCCAGATTCCAAGTAGATAAAAAAAGGTGCTTGGAAACAAAAGCCAAAAAATACGTAACTTTATTTTTATTAGGAATATAGAGTAGAAGACACATCTCTATATTCCTGATTTTTATGGTTATTTATTTTTATTTTAGCCGCACATGTTTTTTATCACTAAAGAAATTGATCTATAATGTTTTATAGTTGATTTGATATCGATCAGAATACAAACTTGGTTTTTCAATACTTTTGGTACTAAAATACGAGATCTAGAGCTAGACCCTCAAATTACCCTAGTTATAAATTTTTGAGAAGTTTCTAATGATTAGTTCTCGATATATTCAATATTAAAAATTGGGTTAACTTTAGAGGTCGTCTATAAAGTTAAATCTTTGCAACAAAAATTAATATATTTCAACGGAAAATATCATTGGTATTAAAAAAAACCCTAAATAAATCAATTAAAAAATCCATCAAATACAAATAATCAACATTGATATCACATCTATTAACAGTTTTCTGAGATTAGTCAGCTTTTTTGATAAATTATGGTATCTCAAACTGTAGGTCAGCTGGTTTTTTCAGCATAACTCAAAAATTATTTGGCAGAATGTGCTAAAATTTTGTAAAGGAGGTTAGAAAATTTTTAGAACTTCTAAAATATTTATGGGTTGTAATTTACAGTTTCTTCGAATATTACTTTCCTATTTCATATCATCCAATTATAGAAATTAGATACAAGGGATTTTTAAACTTTCAGTCCAAGTTACTTGAAACGTGGTATATGGGCATATATTTCAAAGTAGATTATTTTTTTTTTCAAAATAGAGTGTTGTCATTGAAAGTTTCAAAATAGAGTGTTATCATTGAAAGAAAGTCCTGATTAGTGTTTTAAAGAAAAGACTATATATTTGAATATTAATGAGTGTATGTATGTTCATTTTTATACAAAAAAGTTAAAATTGATATCAGAGATATAACCCTAGACCACATTTCCATAATTGTATTAAAATTTGGATTAATTTTCTTTCACTTCGGTTTTTGGGTATAAAGATTTTGGGGTTCGAGTCGTTTTTAAGTTGACGAATTATTTTTGTCTGGTTTGGGTCGGGTTTCGGTTTGACTTTAAGCAGAATTTTCAATTTCAAATCGGGTACACAAGCGACCCGCGCAGAACTCTAAATCAGTACCCTCAGTTTCGAGAGTAGATTTAATCCTTCGACAAAATATAAAAGTAGCGAGGTAGTGACTACTTTTGAAAAGTAGCGAAGTAGTGACTACTTTTGAAAAGTAGCGAAGTAGTCGCTATTTAAAAAAAAAAAGTAGTTGTAGTTGTACTTAACTACCTTTTTGATAAAGTAGTTGTAGTTGTAGTTCGCTACTAAAAAAAGTAGTTTATCCGACTCCTGGTCATTCTTATCAGAGATGGTTGTCACGCCGCTAGAACGCGCTTTGCTTGTGAATCTCTTTTATGGAAACAAAGGAAATGCTTCAGCTCCACTTCGAAAGTTTCAACGACTTACGAATTTGCGCAAAAATTGGACCATTTTTTCCACAAGCTCTCAGAAGAATGATCGCGCGATTCGAGAAAACTGGACACCTTGGAGTTCAGCCGGATCGAAGGCGCAAACTGATTCGCTCAGATGTTGTGGAAGATGTTGTCATCGCTATTGTTGAACATTCAACGGATAATGTTGTAGGCTGTACTGATGCACATGTAGTGTCATGACACCTGACTGTTCCCTATAGTACAGTGTGGGACACACTCAGAAAAATGGTGCATTGCTTCCTGTACAAAATGAGTCATAAATGTTACTGGCCATCGACAGGGAGAAGTGACTGACCTTTACATTGATATTTCTTGCTAAAGTTGAAGTGGATACATCGTGACCATGGCAGATTCTGTAGAGCGATGAGGCGCATTTCCACCTCACTGAAACCAAGAACACTCATAACTGTCGCATTTGGGGCACGGAAAATCCCCATACCTTCCAAGAAATTCCCTTCTGCTCACCAAAAGTTACAGTTTGGTGTGGATTCATGCCACATTCATTCTTGTAGTTTTCTTTTTCTAAGAGGCTACACGGAATGACCCCGTGACATGCCCCATGATGGCCAACAGGTACAAAAGAATGCTCGAAACTTTATTGTACCCCATTTGCAACAGCTTCAACATCTTGACTCAGTTACCTTTATGCGAGATTGAGCACCTCCATACATTGGACTCTGTGTACAGCAGTTTCTTCGGCAAGATTTCACTAATGACAAAGTCCTCAGTCGTGCGTTTCCGACAACCTGGCCATCTCCTTCTTCGGATCTTAATCCGTGTGATTTTTGGCTGTGGGAATACTTAAAAAATCTTGTTTATCGAGGACGTCTGTAACCTTGGCCGACTTAAAAAGAGTATCACTCCGAATGTGAGAAGCATCTCAGTCGACCAGTTACGATTCGCAGTTGAAGAAGCTGCCCACAGTCTGCAAGATTTTACCAGCCCCTCGGGATTGCACTAAAACTCTAAGGCTTAGGCTGGGTTTCCCGAGGTGGTCATCTTCATCCTCCTCCTCCTCATCTGCAAGATTTTACATCTTCAAGAAGGGAACCATATTCAGCAGCATTCCTTCGTTGGTAAGGTCCTTGTCAAATGACATTCAAATATGTGTTTAAAATGTCTTTTTGTGTCTTTTCGGCGTATGGCGAGCTGTACAGCACCATCTATCGATGATTTCTGGAAGTATTTTTTTCTTGTAATCCGCTTTCCTATGTCTTGAATAGCATGTGTACAAAATTGATTTTTCAAACTCTACAAAATAATAAACAGCATCTACAAAATTGATTTGAAGTTTATACACTGAGTAGTTCAATATATAGAGAGGTCGAAGTAGGGGTGGTGTAATTCTGGCCACCAAGCATTAAATATTTAATGAAATGTGAACATTTGTGCGAAATACATTTTTATTGCGAATGTGGGAAGAAAAATATTTTTTTTTTAAAATTTAGTTGTTAACTATATAGAACAACTCATATATTTTTTTTTTTGTTAAATACTCCAATACCATGAAAATTCAAAAAGATATTGGCGATGTAGAGAGTTGAATTTCTGCTGTTTTCTAAAAGTAGCTGGGTGACCAGAGCTATTTCACAAATTGTCATATTTTATTGACAAACTTTCAATAAAGAAGTATGTATTTAACGTATTCCCACGCGTAACTTTTGAACGGATGCCTCAATTTAAATATTTCTTTTTTTTAAATCGGCTCCTTCTGGTGGTTCTTCGAACGATAACTGATTCATCAATAAACAATATATAAAATGAAGAGTGACAGTTTCTGGAAAATCTATCATCACTTAGCTATTTTTAGAAAGCAACTGAAATTCAGCTACAAATAGTTTCAATAATTTTATTTTGCATAGTAATCACAAATATTACTTTTTTATGCAATTTGTTGTTGGCCTTCTTATTGCCCTTGTGACCAAAACATCATTGAAAAATACGAGGTCAAACATATATTACTTACCCATCATACGTAGTATAGGGTAAGTCTTGTAATCGTTTTGAAAATCGAAAACAAAATTTGACGGATTTACACGTTTCAGACACTGGAGATTCCGAAAAACATATTTTTAGAAAAAAAAATGTTGCCGTCCGTCTGTGTGTCTGTAAACGCTCTATCTCCCGAAAAATATGAGATAGGGACTTGAAATTTTGTATGTACTTCCCAAACAGCACACACCCATCTATAAGACATCTACAAGCTGTAAACCCAAGAAAACCGACACATCTATAAGAAGTCTACAAATATCCATGATACACCCTTTTCACCTCTTATGGAGATGTTATGTGTGATCTCTCTGAGTTCTATTAGACGTCCAAGATATCCAGGTAGTCTATGAGACCACGTCTATAAGACATCCAAGCATAGATCACTTTTCGACTTGCAGTATGTCTTATAGCCGTGCTTAAGACTTGGATTGTAGATATCCAGGGACATCTGATATGCGTTTATAAGACGTCTAATGCATGTCTATTTATTGATACTCAGTACTTCGTATAGATATACTTAAGATATCCAAGAAATTTCATCAGAAATACAGCCTTAGGGCAAAAGTATTGAGCACCCCCATATTTATAATATATTTGGTAAAAATAATAGATGGATACAAATATTAAATTGTATACAATTAAGAATTTTCTTTAAAAAATAAGTTTTTTATTTTTTTTCAAAGATAGCAAACGCATAACTCATCTTTTAATGAAGCTATTTTCTTTAAAAAACTTATTTTTAAATTAAATTTTGTTGTTCTGTTAAGCCGGTTAATAAATAATCAAGAAAATAATTATTGTAAGAAAAGACAAAATAAACTTAGTCTTCAAAAACGAAAATAAAGAAAGCTTATGTAAAAAAAAAAAAAAAAAATTATATGTAATTTTTATTATTTTATTTTTTAACATGTGTTAATAACAAAAATAAATTTTAAGAAATATTTATGCTGCTGAAGAGATCTTGGCATTTCAGGCAAGAAATATTTCAATTTCCATGATGATCTGTTAACTTATGACATAACAATGAAACTTCCAGAAAACAAAGTAATTTATAGTTTTGAAAAAGTAGGTGTTTAAAGAAAATGACTTCATTAAATGACGAGTTGCTTGTTAACTGTCTTTTTTTTTACAAACCATAAACTTAAAAAGAAAATTCCTAAATGATATGCAGTTAAATATTTGTATATAACTATTACTTTTACAAATATATTAAAAATATGGGGGTGCTGAATACTTTCAGCCAAGACTGTATTTCCAATGAAATGACATTGTTTCCTTGCATGTCTTAAGTATATCTATATGAAAATTAGAATAATTCTTGCAGAAAATGTTAAAATATAAAGGAATTTGTCTTCAACAATGAAAATAGAGAAATCTTATTTTTAAAATATACTTTAAATTTATATGTTACTTTTATTATTTTAACTTTTAATATCTGTTAATAAAAATGATACAAGTTTTAGGAAATATTTTCATTGATGCAGATAAGTGATTTATATACTTTGGCTTTTCCGGTAAGAGTTATTCTAATTGTCATGATTACCTATTAACTTGCATAGCATGGCATAACAATTGCTATACTATGAAAGTTTCAATTCTGAAACTTACTGAAAAACAAAGCAGTTTAGTTTTTTAAAAAACTCATTTTTTTTAAAGCAAATTGTTTAATTAAAAGTCAGAGTTGTTAGTTTGCTGTCATTTTAATTGTAATAACTTAACCATTAAAGACACAGACAGCAGTTGTGAATTCTAAAATAATTGTGTGTTGAACACTTGCACTTCATTTACTCTCTTCCTAAACATCCTTCAATGTTGAAGTTCAAAATTTGTTCTACTTTTTCATTATTTTTATCAGTAAGTCTCCACTGATGTACAAAATACACCGCCATTGAATTTTTATAAACTATTATATTTTCTTTCTTAATTAAACATTTTTTTTATATAAATGCGATATCTATTACTTGAATACTATTACTAAACATCAGACACTACGACTAATATTCAGGCCCCTGCTGGCACTTAGGAATACGTGCCCTTGCACCCTCTGCCTGAACCACCCTTAATGATGGCACATGATTTAATATGAAAGTGCCAACATAACCCCCTGTCCACCGCCCTTTCAAGACATCCAGCATGGGCCTGCTAACACTTTGAAATAAGTTATGATAAAAATACGAGGGTGCTTAATAATTTTGGTAAAGACAACTGTAGATAAAAATACTAAATGTTTCATTCCAATAATATCAGTATATTATTCCCCCCCCCCCCCCCAAAAAAAAAAAAACGAATATTTTGCAATGTTCTGCAACGAACCTTCAACTGATCACAAATGTTCTGTGGGAATAAAAAAATAAAACACAGAGATTTTCTTGTATATGTAGGAGTGCGATTTCATCTTGTATAGAAATGCTAAAGACATTTCGTAAAACGCTAACACACACAAAAACCAAAGAAATGACGAATTTCACAATTTCACTTACTCCGATCGAATGACTAATTTCGCTTTTTTTCCCCCCTCGTAATAGACTATTTTTGCAATATTTTTGAGATTTTTCTCTCTGGTAACTGGCGAATTTCACATTTTTTTTTCTCAGAACCAATCATCGAACTCCGCAATTTTTTCCCCACGACTAATTCGAGAATTGCGAGATATTTTCCAACACTTCACTGATGAATTTCGCATTTTTTTTTATCCGCGACTGATTGGCGAATTTTAAATATTTTTGATATTTTCTTTTCACTGACTGGCAAATTTGTTCAGCTCTTTCTTAGGACCAATGGGCAAAAATTGCATTTTTTTTTTTTTATTCAAGCGACTAATATCCGAATGTCTCGATTTTTTTTTTAAATCCACAACTGATTGTTAACTTTTGCGATATTTTCTTTATTGATCGATAAATGTTGCGGATTTTCTTGTGACAGAATGGAAAAAATTGTGGGTTTTTACAAGACTGATTGACGAATTGTGATTTTTTTTTCTGACAATCCACCGATTAATTTAGTTTTTTAACCTGCGACTGATAGGCAAATTTTGCATTATTTTCTTTTTATCAATTGGAAAATTTTGTCGCTTTATCTTGGAATTGATTGAAAAAAATCGAGGGATTTCCCAAAACTGATCAACTAATTTAGTGGGTTTTTTTTTCAGCTGTAACTGATAGCCAAATTTTGCAATATTTTCTTTCTGCCGATTGGAGAAAATTGTGGTTTTTTTTCGCTACTGATCGACGAATTTCCCATTTTTCTCGACGATTTACTGACAAATTTCATGGTTTTTACCCACAACCGATTGAGAAATTTTTGCGCTTTTTCTTGGCAAAAAACATGAAATTCCAATCAAAAATCATCCGGTTGATAAACGTATTTCACATTTTTTGACCCGCGACTGATAGGTGAATTTTGCAATACCTTCTTTCTACAGGATGGCAAATTTTGTCACTTTTTTGCGACCGATTGGTAAAAGTTGCCGGGTTTTTATGTGACTGACCGGTGAATTTCAGATTTTTTTTCCGATGATCCACTGACAAAATTCATGTTTTTTTTTAAACTGCAGCAGCTGAAGAACTTCACGATTTTTCCCCATGATCGACTGACAAATTGTGTGAGCTTTTCCTGCGACCAATTAATGAATTTCACAATCTTTTTCAACGAACGATTGATGAAGTTTTTCTGGTGATTGACAGACAAATTTAGCGCTTTTTCAAATGTATGAATAGTGAATTGTGTTGAAAATGAGAATTTGAAATGTTCTGCAGATTAATGCTAAGTTCATTGTTCTGTGATGTATGTCACACTCTTAAGCATATTCTGCTTTGGGGACTGTTGCCATATTTATATTGGAATATTTTTATCAAAGCATCAACTAATTTTTTTTAATATTTCGAATGAAATATGTCTGCTGTAATTCACTAAAATCTCATAGCTAAATTAAAAAATCTACCATATTTACTCCTGCATAATGCACACATTTTTACAAAAATTTCAGGTCTAAAATCCAGTATACACATACATGATACACTGAATATTTCTAATTGTATACATCAAACCATACACATTTTCACAAAGTATATATACATATTACAGAAACTTTATTTTATGATATTTTAATAAGAGAGCAAAATATATATGAGCACATACAAAAGTAATTTAGATTTGAGAAAAGATTGTAAATCATGATTTCTACAGATTTTTTTTTTTTTTAAGTTAAAATAACATGGTACACATTATACACAAGTAAATATGGTATTTAAAATCAGTTTGATAATTTTATCTTGTGAGAAATTTCTAAATCCTCCAGTATTTTGCAACAATTCTCATTATCATATCATTTTTTAAACATGTCAGCTCTACTACTCAATAAAAGTTTTAATAAAAATGTAAGTCTTTTTTTTTCCTTATCAGCAATATTAGTAACTAGGTGACAGTACTAGGTGGTACAGAATATAACTATAACAGAAAAAGGAAAAAAAAAAGAAGTGACTTTATTTTATTTGAAAAAAAAAATCTTTGGAACAGGACAAAATTCTTATTATTCTACTCCATTATCACTGCAATAGTAAGAGCTGATTTCTTCGAGCAGCACCTATAATAAAATAATAACACTGTTTTACTACATAACATTTTACGAATCACACAAAATGACATTTTGTTATATGAAAACTGAATTAATCTTCAATGAAGCAATTGTAAGCCCCCCCTCCTCCTTAATTTTTTGCATGTGATTTCTAGTGATGGGCATAATGAATGATTTTGATATTTGAATGAATCATTCAGGCATGCACAAAAGCATAGTTGTCAAGGCTCTTAAAATTCTTTTTGTTTTACAAAAGTTCAGGTTTTAATTGATCAAAAATAGCAAGAAACAGCAATGCTTTTGTGTATGCCGGGATGATTCATTTGAATAACAATCATTCATTATGTCCTTCGCTATTGTTATTCTTAATTTTTAGGGTTACGTACTTTAAAAATAAAAACGGAACCATTGTATATTGAAATACAGACAAGATAACAAACAAATATTGAAATGCAAACAAGAAATTTCAAACTAACACTCCCATAGGATTAACATTAGCTCATGTGACTAGCACAGACTCTTGACTATGGAAGATTTGGAATCAAATGATTTTTCCATTATCCCGTCGACCACTTTTCAAGAAAAATTAATTATCACCAAACAGTAATGCCAAATAAACAAATGGAAGAATGTTGCCATTGGAATATAAAAATAAATACAATAAAAAAATATGGAAAAGCCCCACTCACCTAAGTGTCAACTATCAGTAAATTTAAACACAAAAAAATTACAATATAAATGAAAATAGAAAAAAACAAACTTGGATATTCATTTATTTACATTATTTTTCTTAATTATCCTTCTCGGCTGGTGAATATAACGTCAGTTGAAATTGATGTATTGCACTTAACTATGCAACATAACATTTTTTCAATGCATTTTCTCTTTTAATATCATGGTGCAGCAGTTTAAGGACACAATTATTATTTTAAATAACGAAATAACTACTAAATCAGTTCATTTTAAAGATTATATTTAATTAAACAATAACAAAACATTACCATCAAAAAGGAAAAATTCTTACATATACTGCTTTTTACTTTTAAAATTGTTGTGGATTAAAACTTAATCTACCCTATATATATAAAATCCTAATGAAACGAATTTGTGAAACGATTTTATGAAACGACTGATTAAACGACTGATTATGTTTCAGGGCTATTTTTAATAAAATATTAAACGCTTGATGGTGAAATTAATACCAATTGTCCATAAAAATCCGCGGATGTCAAAACTGGTAATAGAATTTTGAAATTGGAATTAGTTATCGAGATATTAATTTTTTTCTAATTTTAATGACATTTCTGTAGTGATGGCAACTAATTACTCAGTTTTTTGTGACAAAAAAGGGAAAAAAATTGAAAAAGATCCCGATAGGGATTATTGATTTCTTTATATTCGTCATTTTCAAATTGAAATTGAATTTATCTTATATTTCAATCGATAATGAAGACAAGATTCTGATTAAATTATGTTTTTCAGGAAAATTTGAAAAAAAAAAATCACATTTCTATCGTCAGGATTTAATCGTCTGTCAGCATTTAATTTAATTTATAAACTGAAAATATTTTGAATAAATTCGTCCAAATGACGTCATTTATGTTAACGCAAAAGAATTAATAATAATAAAGGAATTAATAGTAATTATTATTTATTGATATCATTTTGTTATTTTTTTGTAAAATTTAATTAAACGAATTTATAAAATCACTAATTCGGATATTTGAAAAGAATATATAAAATAATAATTGCCCAACTGAACGGAAGAAGAATAAAATATCTTGCTTGGTTTTCTATCCTGCTTGGTTTTTTCCGCCAAGCTTTTTAAAAAAGCGTCAAGACCCCTATAATAGAAAAGCACCAATAGTTCATTGGGTTTGTTTTCATAACTTTTGGCAACAAATCTATGTATTTTAACGAATCTATCCCTTTTTGAAGCTCGAATTACGCCAAACCTAAAAGCAAAGGATCCTATACTGGAAAAGTACCCGATTTTCTTATGGACAATATTCAAGTGACATAACGTGGTGTAAAATTATCGTGGATAGCAAATTTGTTTAAATATCTCATCAATTGATGCCGAATAAATAGAGGCATGCATGCACAAAATATTTAATTAATTTTGTATGATAAATAATTATTAGAAAATTCGTATATACATATTAATTAAAATAAATAATTTACATATTTAAAATAACATGAAAATGTGCATGATGGTGCACTAAAATAGAGAGAAAATTAAAACCTGTTACTGAAAATGTCGATAACATAGTACATTTCAATACCGTGGTTCTTAATGTTATTCACAAGCAGATGGATTTTTCTCATCCTTAAATGCAACGGAAGAATAGAATACAGATCGTTGTTATAAAAGTCCGAGAGGTAGCCACAATTTAAACCTAACCATTTTATACAAGATGGTTTTCAAGTTGTAATTGATTTTACTTATCAATCCCGAAAACAGTCGTCAGTTGTCGCAACAGCTGTGTATGAGGCCATGGTAATCAAAAAATGCCCCATTAAAACGTTAAAAGCATGGCAACCCAATTACAGATTTACCAATATTTTTTAATTAAAGCACGCTGTCATGTTTTTAGAGGCCTCGAAGTCTGAGCGGGGGTTGACGAGCGTAGCTCGCAGGAGGTAGGCCCCCTAGTAATTTATATTATTAATCATGGAAGGGATTTGGAATCTAAATGAGTTTTCCATTTTTTTTATCAATAAATCACTTATCGAGTTATAAGTGATTTGTGTCATGTGATGACATGTTTCTGACCTTTTTTGTGCTGCAGCATTGGAAATTTGAAAAATGGAAAACGTCTTTCAATTACAAAATTTCTGAATAAGAATACCTGTAAATTTCATGCGTTTCTGAACAAAAAAAGAATTAAAAAAATAAGTCATAAAGTGAGCCGTTTGGATTTGGACCTTAAGAGAAAAAAAATATTTTTGATGTGTTACATTATACATTAAATATTATGTTTAAAAAAATTAGGTCTTGTACTGTTATTTTCCAAAGTATAAACTTCTAAGATTTATAAATTATACATTAGTAAATAAATTGCCATTTATATCTCTCTTCCCACTCTGCTCCAAAAAATTTGAGTAAAAACATAAGATCTGATATTTAAAATTAATCTAGAATTTCATAATGCAATCTAGTGTAAATTTTGCAATCTCGCAACAAACTAATTATTCTAAAAAACAAGGCATTTTTTAATAAAAAATATACTAACCAAATATTCATGCAAGTCTTCCTGTCTTCAAATGTTTGTGATGGTGTGTTTCAACTGGGAGTCTAAAAAGATTCAAAGAAAGTTTCATTAGTATTCAGCAACATCTATTATAGTTAAAATGTGACTGTGTTTATATTTCACACCAACTTTTCTCAAAATGATTAATTATGGGTTTTTCTTTTTTTTTTTTTTTTTTGGAACAATTATTCGCAAAGATCCAAGGATGTCAAACTCAAGAAATCTCAAATTTTAAATCAGTTTGAGTTATTAAATTTTAATCAATAAGAAATTTCTTTTTAAAAAAAATTATTATGCATGCTAAACATCTTGAATCAGCCATACTCATCCTTTTATTACCGCGGGCCGCAAACGTATATTTGCGACGTTAGGTGGGCCGCAACACATACTTGTATAGTAATGTAAATATATAGATTTCTATAGCAAATGCCCCCCGTTTTTTCCCATCTCAAAAAATGCCCAACACGCCTAAAGAAGTATTCACTTCAAAAATATAATTTAAGTAACATTTATTACAAGGACAAAGCCATTTTATAACATTAAAATAAAATACAGCAGCAAAAACAGAAAAAGAAAATCCATCCAGAAGATTAAACAATCCTTTTTTCATTAGGGGTGGGACTCTCATAACTTATTTCTATCCTTCCTCTGAGATTAAATCCTAGAAGGAGCAACAGTTTGGTTTATTTATGTTTATTTTTATTGCGAGAATGAAATCGAAGTTGCCAAGAAAGCGATCACCGCCAAAACAGACAGTTTCTAAAGCGCCAAATCCGAGCTGATCCTGGGACTGGCTTTTCAACAATATAACAAAGGAATGTACTCTCTAGTAGATTCTTTCTCTGAGGTCTCGGAAAAGGTCGCCAGGCCACATGCCCGCTTGTTGAGTATGGCTGTCTTGAATAGTTTAGTTTTAATACTTTCTGAGTCCCTTCAGTACTGTTTTGATTTTTTTGTCTCTTCCTTTCACTCCGATTTTTCAGATTTGTGAGACCTGAAGTATGCCGAAATTACAAATTTATTCTTTTATTTAAATTTTTGAGTCAAAAACCTCAAATGCTACATTGATATGTAAAATTTTACATTAAATATCACACATATTACATGAAACAGTACAACATTACATGCAATGTTTAAAAAGTCTTTTACTGTATATCAATAATTAATATCTAGTAAAATATTACTGATACGTGCAAATTTTAACTTAATTTTGGGATATTTACCAGCATCCTATTGGCGAATTGAGCAGTTTTTTCCTGGCAACAAATTGACGAATTTCACGTTTACTTCCTGTAACCAACTGACAAATTTCGTGATTATTTTCCTCCTACCAATTGACAAATTTTGCTTTTTTTTTGGCGACCGATAAACAAATTTCTCAAATTTTTTCTGCACCTTACAAATGAAACTGGCATGTTTCTTTTTTTTTTTTTTTTTTTTTTTTTTTCACACACGACATATTGAAGAATTTCACGTTTATTTCTTGTAACCAACTGATGAATTTCGAAAATGTTTTCCTGCGATTGATTGAAGAAATTTGTGATATTTTCCTGCTACCAATTGACAAATTTTGCTTTTTTTTGGCGACCGATAAGCGAATTTCTCAATTTTTTTCCCACACCTTACAGGTGAAACTCACATGTTTCTTTTTTTTTTTTTACACGTGACTATTGATGAATTTCACATTTATTTCCTGTAGCTGTAACCAACTGACAAATTTCGCGATTGTTTTCCTGCAATCCATTGAAGAAATTTGTGATATTTTCCTGCTACCAATTGACAAATTTTGCTTTCTTTTGGCGACCGATAAACGAATTTATCATTTTTTTTCTGTACCTTACAGGTGAAACTTGCATGTTTCTTTTCTTTTTGTTTTTACATGCGATTGTGGTCAAATTTCATGATTGTTTTCACGACTCATCGGCAATTTTGCTATTTACCTGCAATAGCTTAACAAAATTTATAATTTTCTCCCAACGAGTACAAATATTGGGAAATTTTTGTGCGATATTTTCCCGCAATCTTTTGGTGAAATTCGCGACAGTAAATTTTTGCAAACCCAAAATAATCAGGGCACTTTTCCAGCTATATAAAAATGGGCAGAGCACATTTACAACTATAAAAAAAAAAAACAGGCAGGGCGCTGCACCCTCTTGAAAACGCCTTGGGAAAACACTACAAGGGTCGATCCAGACAAAATTTTTCACAAAAATCAATTTAATAAAATGGGACCCTTCACAAAAATCAATTTGATAAAATGGGCTCCTTCACAAAATTCCTTTTAACAAAATTTCTCCCTTTCATAAAAACTTACTATTTAGGGGAGACTGGTACACAGTGGACTACTTTTTCAGTTAATTTTTTTTTTCTCTTTAACGGACAAACCGGGTGCATCCCTGCATGAAAATATTTTTGAATATTCCTTATACCTTTATACATTCATCATAATTTTCTCATAACATAGTTTTCAATACATTTTTCAAAATAAAAATTTTTATATGCACCCGTAAATTGGACCAGTGTGCCCCAGAAATGGGGCACACTGGTCCACCCACCGGGGCACAGTGGACCGCTGTTAGGCATTATCTGAAATGCAATATAAATCTATTTTTCATTAATCTAATTCTTTTTTATTTCCCCTTTATCCGCAAAATAACATAGTAATATAAATTTACAAGTAACATTTTGAAAAAAAAAAAAATATTATTATTATATTTTGAAAATAACAACAGATTAATACAGGAACAATTGCAATTTAGTTGAAGTTATTACTTAAGTACAAAAAAATCAGCACACATTAAAATTTGCAAATGAAATTCCAAAATACTTATGAGTAAGATTGAGCCAGGAATTTTCCTGAAATACTTTCGGGTCTGGGAGCAATATTATGAAATCATTGACATCAACAATAGATTCATCTACAGTTTTAGGAAAAATAAACTGATTTCCATTCAATTTGCATCTCATGAATCTTACTTGAATAGAATCATCACCAATTAGACTACAGTTATATTTATCACAGGCAGTAAATACAAAACAAAATATTTCTTACTATGTTAAATAAATTGTTATTATTCTTTGTTTACTTTATTTTACAGTTAAATAACTTCTTTTAAACAATATTTCTTTTAGAAAATAAGCAATTATTAAATATTTTGAACATTCTGCATTACATGAGCAGAGTGGATTGTGGACCACTGTGCCCCATGTTGAAATTCAATAAATAATCATATTAATATTGTTTATAGCTTTCTTTTAAACATATTAACTTTAAAGTTAAATAAAAACAAGTATCTTAGCTTTGCAAAACAGCTGTTTTATAGGATTTATCTACAGCCTTTAATTACTAAAAAAATTAAAATATAATGTTGAAAAATTTTACTTTTAGAAGATCAAAACAACCAATTAGGATAAAATAGTTCAATCTGAGCTAAACATATTTTCTGAACGCTATAAATAATCAGTGCAGTGCTGTTGTCTATTAGGATAGAAGAGAAGCTTAAAAATTTTTTTAAATAAACAAAATATTAGGGGGGTAGTCCACTATGCCCATAGGTCCAGTGTGTACCAGTCTCCCCTATTATTTATTATTCTTTGACTTTTAAAATGTGTAATTTGCAAACAAACAAGTTCACCAGAGAGGAAAACTTCAGCAAAAGTATTTAAAAAAGTTTGTTAATAAACGCTTGGATCGAATTTGAGTAGCTGGATTTCGACTTTCATTACAAAATGTTATTTTTCACAAAAATATAATAAAATTTTACAAAAATAACCTTTACTTTTCACAAAATGGGCCCCGCAAAAAAAACAAAAAAAAACCTGCATTGACCCCTGCACTATAACAGTTAATTTTCTTGTTACTTTAAAAAAATAAGCAAATAAATAATGTAAAAGTTATTTAAATATGATTCTATTTCTTAATTTTTCTGAATATTTTTATTTATTGACAGTTAAAAATAAAAGTTATCTAGGGTTTTAAAAATATTTTAAAAAGTATTTTCTTTAGACATTGAGCAGTATGACTAAATACTACATACTGAATATTCGGTGCATCCCTAATGGTTAATACACAAGTACCAAAAGATTAGTATCAAAGTGATTTGAAAAAATATACTCAAGCATAAATATCATATAATACACAATTAAAATATATATATATCTTTTACTGGGTATGTAAAAAAAAAAAATGTGTTCGGAACACAAGTTAAACAATGACAACAAATGAAGAAAAAAATGTAAAATTTAATACATAGGATCAGAATTTTAATTGTTATACAATGTTCACTCTAGAAAGAAAAGGGCAGGTTGTTAGAAAATAATAACAGCACAAATGAAGCAGAAAACAGTCAATGTTCAGTGAAAATGGGCATTACTTCAAGAAAAAAAAAATATTGTGTTGAGTAACGATAAAAAAAAAAAAAAAAAAGGAATAGACGAGATACTGTCACGCACTGAAGTTTGGTGACTTTTTGATTGGCCTGCTTTCCAAGCCCATGCCAAACCAATAATTTAAATACAAGCATAGTAGCCAACTTAGGGGATTTTTTCCTTTAAAAAGGAAAAAATCCCCTAAGTTTGGCAACTATTTTCCTTTTTATAACTGATTAAAGAAATAAACTGTGTGAGTGTAAGACATCATAGCCAAAAACAGTACAACATTTATTTAATAATCTCCTGTTTTTATTAAAGAAAGAAGGAAGGTCTATGATTTTTTGCAAGCTTTTGGATACATTAATTTAGAAATACTCTGGTATTGTGGAAGATTTTAACAAGAGACCTCTGGATATAATTAAGGATGCATTTCGATATTTTAAAAAGGGTACGGTGCATTTTGCTAATTTTAGAGCAGGCAGGATGCTGCGCCCTTAAATATTGGTCTAGATGGGACACTAAATTATAAATAAATACAGGGGAAAAAAAGTAATTTTTTAAACAAGAATTACATTATTTATAGTATTAGTTTTAGTCTTAGCAAAATTTTATATATAGTTATTTTAGTGTACGTCTAAAATGTATGATAAATAATACACGAAACTGTTAACCCCTTTAAGGGCAAAGTATTTAGTTGCAAACATGTTCAAAACTTTTTTTTTTACCCTTTGAAATCTGAATTTGTCAAATAAATTCATTTAAAAATAAATAGCTATTTTTTCCGTTCATGTACATCGTAAAATCTAAATATTATTCGAAAGTTCTGATAAATATTATGGTTTAGTGCATAAATAATCTAACACTGGCGTTCAAAGGATTCAGTGGGGTCAGGATTCATAATGGTGATAAACAAAACAATATGTAGTTCATTAACACTCAATTACTACTAAAAACAATTACATTATTGCTTTCGTTGTACCTGTGAGATTATATTTCTGCATTTATACAGCGACATTTCGGATGTATTTTTCCTTTTAAACACAATATATATATATATGACTGATGAAACTTATCGTAACATTAAGCCTAAATCTTGTATATATGTAAGATACAAGAATTTAGTAATTAAGTGTTATATAAACTACACAGGAAAGTAAATAAAGAAATGAATAACTTACCTTTTACAAAAGTTGTCAGTATAATTACATCCAAGATTGCCGCTGTATACAAAATAAACAACAGCCCCAGCCGCGGCCGCGAGAGTGTCTTCAAACGACCTTTGACTTTCCGTTCCCGCATGCGCGCAGTTGCATTGAAGTAGGAGTACTTTTTCCATAAGATGAGCATAATACGTGTTATTCGCAAATCCATTGGATGAATCGAAAAGTATTTCCATTGGAGGTTGAAAAAAGCATTTCCTTTAGACGTCGAAAAAGTGATAGATATAATACGTCTATTGCAGGTCATAGACGTCTAATAGAAATCTAAATGAGAAATGGCTTATAGACATCTATTTGTTTAATGCTATGCATATCTAAAAGATGTCATGGACGTTATAGATGTATTTAGACTATAAATCGACATCTTATAGATAGAGTGTGCTGTCTGGGTTAGTATGTAATAATGGGAAGAAGCCTGTTGAATTTTAATAACCTCGATGAACCGGAATTATTTTTTTCGGACTCTTGAAATATTCGTTCTGATAAAAGGTATATAAAAATTTTCGAAATTGTTTATTTTAAGAAATGAATATAAAAGACAATAAAAAAACAAATTTTGCATAAAGCATGAAGTCGATCGGATAATGAGTTGCCGAGATATTTGGAATCCTATTTCCACACTCTTCGATTTTTCATGACCCTGTATTTCATCCAAATTTCACTTCAAAGATATATTTTAATTATAAATTTGACGCTTAATCAGATGCAATAAACCGCTAGTTAATAGGATTGTTATTTTTGGAGTTATAAGGAGGTTTCTTTTAAGCAATTCAGTAATCGAGCCTTCAAAGTTTAGGACGTCATCAAGCCCCGATTTTATTTGAATTGCAATGCATTTTATAAGTAGTTTATACATTTTAATTTTAATATTTTACATTATCCATATCCATGATGGGTAAGTATTACGGTGGCCCCCAACGACTAGTTTTACATTTCTGAAGTTCCAGAAGAATTCGTCAAGTTTTCAACAAAACATCTGATGAAGTGTAGTAATAAATTTATACTTTGACAGACATTTTAGAAATGAATTGAATTTTTTTTAAATTATAGAATTGGTAACTTGATCGGTAACTGGGGATCAATAAAGGAAATGTAATTTAAATATTTTCATATCAATATCAGTATAAATCCGTGAGTTTAAATATTTTCATATCAATATCAGTATAAATCCGTGAGACAAATTTTTAACTTTTTCACATCAATGATTCTGAAATAACTAGTAATCCTTTTCGTTTGTGGGAATTCAGTTAGGATATCTTTACAGGAAAACATGACCAACTAATTTTTACCTGAATCATAACAATGATAATATAGAAATGTTCAGACACATTTTTAAAAATACTAATTTTATTACAAACTAATATTTTATTCAAAATTAAAGTAATTCGTTAAAATACTTTTGTTTTGTTTTTTAAATAATATTGTGCAAAATAATATCATTTAAGGCAATTTTCAAAGAAATATTTTTCTCTCCTCTGTTTTTCTCTACAATATGAAACTTTCCGACACATTTATGGACTCATTTTTATATGTAAAAGCATGACACGTGCAGAATTATTGAAGTGATTTGTATTCGAACTTTTTTTTTCATTTTTCGACAAATGAATTACATTTTGAGTTATAAATTATTATTGTCTCACGACAACGAGATTTTTTCTTTCTCGCGCTGTTGTGTCCCCAAATTCGTTCAAAACGCTCATTTTTAAAGCATTTTCTGCATGATCTTTACCGAAAAATGGAAAAAAACTGTTCGATTACACGGCTTTTGAATAAAAACATACGTCGAATGCAGGCGTTTGGGAATAAAAATGAATTCACAAATGTATCAGAAAGCAGCCCGTTTTAATTTGTGAATAGCATTAAGTTAAAAAGAAATGTGCTGAAGTTAGTAGATTATTATAAAAAGGTATTGCTTCATAAGCCACATATTTTACATTGTTATATTTACAATACATGTAATAATTTTAAAAACGACCAGCCCATTTAAATATTTTTGCAGTTTCAAAAGTAATTACATTTGTATATAATGTGAAGACTTGGTTGCACTAAAATTAGTTTTTCATTATAATACACGAAGATTGTGTTCTGCCACTACAGTCTAACATTCACAATCAATGATACAATTTAAAAACAACAAGCGCACGCATTTAAATATTTTTATACATTTTAAAAAAAAGTAATTACATCTGCATATTATGGTGATGAAAAGGTTATATTGTCTTTTGTAATCGATTTTGTGTTTACGATGTTCACTTATCATTAGAGTCAAAATTTGTGTTTAATGTAAGACTGATTGCCTACGATTTACGTGATGTTCAGAATGTAATGGACTATCGGTTTAAATATCTAAAAACTTTCTGAAATTTTATGGCTATTTTTATAAATTAACATACAGAAAATATATAAAACGTCATCTAAATGATCATTTGAATGAGACGAAAGTATTTATTAGAGCGTAATTCGTTACAGTTTCAATACTCAAATTATATATTTTTGGAAGAACTATTGTGAGGACATTTTTGGCTAGTATTAGATATTGCATTGTTTTCATTAAAATTGTAAAAGATAAAAAGAAATAGCATCAAAATAATTTATTGAACAAATTAAACTGCCTTTTTAATCGACTTTCGACGAATGGGGTATATTGAAAGGCGGTTTTGTATCTTTTTTCTTTTCTCTCACTATGTATGTACACGCATAATTTCTGCACGAATAGTCTGATTTTCATACTAATTTTTGTTTTTGTTGAAAAGGCCTCGGTTTGCAGATGGTCTCGTTTCAATATCATTAGGATCTAAAAATAATATGTTTGTCTGTCTATTTTCATATTTTTTTTGACTTTATACACTTTAACTTTCATAAAAATTGTCCAATCGTCACAAAATTTTGATAGGTTGTTAGGTATCTTACGTTTTTAAAATAGTCGTCGTATCGTGTATAGTTTGTTTTTTTTTGTTTTTTTTTTTTTTTTGCAGGGACGCCTGAAAAAAATTAAGTTATCATCATGTAATCCGTGTCAAAATAAGTGATATTAACAATAATGGGATTTAAAATTAATGTAAATTACCCTCCTCAGGTTACCCTAAGTTCGGGTAACCTGATTTTGCTCAAACTGACCAGGGTTTAGGTCTGGTCGGATCAAATTGAGCATAATCTCTTTTCGCTGTAGATTTTAATTGTTTGGAATTGGTTTTGACACTTGCAGTGAACCGGTTGCTTTACAAACTTTTTTTTTTCAAAAGAATGTCTACAATTATGAAACTATTATATTTTTGAATGTAAATGAGTATATATGTGTGTGTGTTTAATTTTTTTACATAAAAGACAAAATTGATATTAGAAATATATTTACAGAGTATTTTTATCAGAATTGTATTAAAATATGGATTAATGGCATTTAAATATGGGGTTGAAGTACGTTGGGTCACGTCAGGTTTTGGGTTGATTTCAAATTAAATTTTCGGGTTCGGGACGGTATATCTCGACTCATGCAGGACGCTCATGTGGATAACAGTATAGGCTTGCCACAAAAACACAAAGAGATCAATTACTTGAAGTCGGTTTTATATTTCGTTAAAAATTATTTGTTATGTACTAATTTGATTGAAATAATCAGTATTTTACTCATTTTTGTTTTATATTTAAAAAAAAAAAAAAAAAAAAAAGAATATCAAACGTAGTAAGATACCTTAAGCATGATATTAACTTTCCTTGATTACCGATTTCAAAACCAGTTTAGATGGATTTCAGGTACAAGTATTTTGAGTTCGAAACGAATTGTGACTTCAAATGAAATTTTCGGTTTAGGGTAAGGTTGTACTCGAGCCGTGCAGAACTGAATATAGAATTACTTTATTTGCCCGTGTAATATGCACCCCCGCGTATTTTACACACTCCGTACCTTAGAAAACAAATTTTGTGGCCACAAATTTAGGAAATATATTTTATAGAAGATGATAAGATGTTTTTATGATTTAAAGCAAAAAAGGGTTTTTCGATATTTTATTGTAGAATGCTCCAGAAACTAAAACAAAATATTATTTTGTTTCTGTTTATAAATGATCTATGAACTTTTGAAACATATACATTTTATTTAGTCTTTCATTTATTAGAATGTTGTTGTATCCTCATTCCAGGTCAATTCTCTTTTCAAATCCGTCCATAAAAATCACTAATATTAAGCGCGGTAAACGTCTGTGTGTGTGTGTGTGTGTGTGTGTGTGTGTGTGTGTGTGTGTCTGTGCACTCCGCCTTTGTACCCGCAAAGGCTCCTGGACTAATCGACGCACCGACGGCGGACGCGTACCGAAAAATTCGCAAAAAAGGCGCGACGCTCAAGTTTCGATCGGGTCGGGCCTCCGACCCGGACCCGGGGAGTTATTAATGAGCGAAAGTGTTTTAATTACCGACCGAAACCCAACTCGGAAAGGAAAGGAAAACAGCAAACATTTTCGCCTCCGAACAGGGTTGCCAGTCTCCGTCGGGTCCGGGAAGGAAAAGACGGCGGGGTTCCCAGGGAGCGATTTAAGCCCCAAACCGCAGTGCAGGTCCGACCCGTATCTCCGTAAGTCGGAGGGCCAGAAATTCGAAAGTCGTACGTACGGAACCGGGACGTCGTCAGGTTTGATAAATTCGAAAAATCTTTTCCGTACGACGATTAGAACCGAAAAAATCCTTTAAAAATCGATCGATAAAATGTAATTTTCGAATTCTTTTTCACCGCTGGGAATGTCAGACAGCAGACAGCCGGAGACACGGCTGCAAAACGATTTCATTCTCCGCCACCGCAGGTGTTCCGGAGGATTTTCACGTGACCGGCCTGTATTCATCGCTCCAGTGCGCTTTCGAAAAACAATGAAGTCGGGGGACCAGAAATTCGAAAATCGTACAGACAGATTCACGAGAGCATTTGCTTTCAGAAAATCGAAAAATCATTCCCGTACGACCATTAGAACCGAAAAAATTCTTTAAAAATCGATCTATAAAAAATTATTTTTCATTTCTTTCGGCGCTGCGAATGCCAGAAGGCAGACGATTGTCTGGATCGATTTTCAAGAGGCAAGGAGGACGTGGTCACGTGACGTTCAACTGCGTTTTTTCAGAGGGGGGACTCATTTCCGAATCTAAGGGGCGCATTAATTTCAAACTTTGACAGGGCGACTCAAAATGGATTCTGCTTTCAGAATATCTAAAAATTATTCTCATATCTTCATTAGGAGCCGATATATTATTTTATTGTATAATTAATCATCGTTATTTGTATAATTAAAGCAAAAGAAAGATTTCTATTAAGCCGCTATCAGATTCACCAACTTTTCGAGCAACTTTTGAGCCAACCCTTGATTTGAGCCGATTTTCCGTGAAAAATCGTCCCAACACCCAGTGTGATAGCAAACAAGAATACCCCCAATTTATTTGGCACAGCTCTAAAAAATCGTGGCTAGGAGCGACATTTCATCCAACTTCCAACATTTCAGCCAATCAGAAAGAGGCGTTTGGAACGCCTTTTTGCTATGAAATGAGTTTGGCGTGATTTGGCTTGCCTAGTTTGATCGCCAGTGTTTGTAAACATTACAGGGGTTGATGCAGGGTTTTTTTCTTGGGGCCTATTTTGTGAAAAGTAAAGGTTATTTTTGTGAAATTTATTATATTTTTGTGAAAAATAACTTTTTGTAACGAAAGTTATCTAGTTGCTCAAATTCGAACAAAGCATTTATTAACAAAAACTTTTTAAAATCCTTTTGCCGAAGTTTTCCTTTCTGGTAAACTTGTTTGTTTACAACTTACACATTTTAAAATGTCACAATGTAATAAATAATTAATAAATAGTAAGTTAAGTTTTTATGGAATAGAATTTTGTGAAAGTGCCTATTTTATTAAAAGGAATTTTGTAAAGGGGTTGTTTTGTTATAAAAATTTTTGTGAAGGTGCCCATTTTATCAAATTGATTTTTGTTTAGGGTCCTATTTTATTAAAGTGATTTTTGTGAAGGGGCACTTTTGTTAAATAGATTTTTGTGAAGGAGCCCTAAATAGACCCCAAATTTTGCCTGGATCGATCCTTGCATTACAGGAATAGCAGAAAGTGTTCATTTTACTACTTTTGCCATGTAATGAATTCTGCATAAAAAGTATTGCTCTGTATTGATTTTTAAAGCTTCTAGTTATGAATCTCTAGAGTGTAATCAAAGTTTTGTATGTAGTTATTAGTCCTACGATATAATTATTCTGGATCAAAAACATTGTAAAATCAGTTATAGGTATCCTATTACATGTTTTTAATGTTTAATTGCTTGTTTGTATAAGGTTTTCCATATTTTCAGTAAAAAATTACATAGATTTATTTTAACTTGGAATTAAAAATCAGTTAATATATAAATAATCAGCTTAAAAAATTAGTTCAAACATCTGATCATCCATTTAAGTATAATATTTAAATAAATTTAAAACCCATTTTCAAAATTAAAATACTTCTTTTATAAGAGAAAAATTTAGAAAAAAAAATTTTGTTCTTGTGTTTGTTGATATTTAAATTTTATCACAATTTTGTCGTTGAATGCATAAATAATTTAAAATCTTTTATTAAGAAATGTAGAATAACAGTTTTTATGTTAAGTGAAGTATTTTAATTTTTAATTCTTGCTTGTAAGTTTAATAGGTTGGCTAACCTATTGAAAATATTATTCAATATCAATCAAAATATTGGATTTGTTTGATATTTTTGAAAATAGCTTGGTATTTACGTACTTTTTTACAATGGCTGTATTGCTTCATCAGTGAAAAACTTTTCTAATTTTGGTCAAACAAGCCCAAACTGCACAATTGACTAGAGACTGAAAAAGCCAATAAACTTTTATTTGTGTTTAAATATTGAGAAAAATAATAAGAATAATTTGTGTTTTTAAAATCTTGTTATTTTTTTATATATATATTTTAAAATTTAATTCTGTGTTTTATGATTTAAGAAGGAGTACAAAAATCAAAATACTTTTTTAATATTTATGCCTTGTGTTTTTCTTATTAATTGCTAAAATGGGTTTAAAATGTTTTGTTATGAACAAATATGACACTGTAGTTTTACATTAAACAAGTAATATAAAAGAATTTTTTTTTAAGTCAATTCCTACTTAGGTCATCAAAGAAAAAATTTATTTTAGTTACTTTTTATTAAATAATTACAATTAATATAAATATGTATATACATATGACAGAATCACAATATTAAGTGGCAAAATAGAAATGAAATTTAATTAATGAATTATTATTTGAAAAAACTGTATTAACATAAAGTGTCATCCACTACAAGTTTAAAAAAATGTCTTTGAACTTGAGTGGGTGAATAAAAAGTATTTTATTAACGATTGAAAATTTGAAAATATAAAACTAAAATTAATTAATTTAATTACAAACATAAGTTGGAAATTGTACATCAAATGTGACAAATGAGGTGCATTCGTACTATAGCTAGTTATATAAATATTCAGATCTTGACGATTTTTAATTCCGTGAAATGAATTATATCATTTGCAGATTAATTTCTGTAATAAAATAAGTATCTCGGTCGCTTGACGATTAAACCTTGGAAGCTCGTATAACAAGAAAGCACCGATTTTTTATAAATATAAAACTAAAATTAATTTAATTACTGAATTAATATTTGAAAAAACTGTATTAACATGAAGTGTCATCCACTACAAGTTTAAGAAAATGTATTTGAACTTGAGTAAATGAATAATAAAAAGAAAAGTGTCCAATTAAATTGATGGCATTGAGCTCACAGGCTATTCACACTAATTGTATATTATACTCTTATTTCAAAGTATAATGCCCCTTGAAAAATAAAGAGATCGACAATAAATTAAGGGGGGGGGGGGTTAGCCCCTATTTCCCCCCTTTATACTTAACCATTGAACCCCCAAAACTAATCAGGGAAACGCCTTACCACAATTAATCTATATACAAAATTTGAAGCAAATTGGGTAATTCTGCATGAAAAACCCATTTACAAAAATAAAGGGGGAAGGATTAGTCCACCATTCCCTCCTTTATACTTAACCAATGAACCCCCAAAACTAATCAGGGAAGCGCCTTATCACTATAAACATGTAACCAAAATTTGAAGCAAAACGGATATTTCTATCAAGAGTTATCGCGTTACGTATATACATACGTACATACAGAAACGGCGGGCACATTAGCTCCCAGGCTTTGTTAGCCTGTGAGCTAAAAAGTATTTTATTACCGATTGAAAATTGGAACAAGATATATAAATATATAGAGTGTGTGAACTAATAGTAGGAATTGAATAAAAGATATCAGGTATTTGCAAATTCCGTGTGCATTACTTATTGTAAAAATGAATAAATATGAAAACTGCTAAAAGCATTTTAGCTATTGTATGATACTTTTTCAAATTAATAATAGGGGAGAGGGAGGGGGGGGGGACATGAGAATAATTTTTCCATTTTTTCCATTTTACAATTTACATACAACTTCTAATCCAAACTGCTCTTTTCTGTTTCTTCTTTCTGCTATCTGAATCTAATAATAAAATTGCTAAACACAACTTTTTTTTTATCCTTCAACGATAGAAATTTGCTGTTTACCATATTGTCGATACAAAGATTGGAACAAAAGAAAAGAAAGCAAAAACAATTTGAAGAAAACAAAACGTGTTTTGCAGCAAGTCCGATAGTACGGAGCGATTTATTTACGCCAACAAAAGAGTGATAAATAGTAACAACTGGTACTCGTAGTAACCGGTTTTTCCTCCAACTTTATCAACGACAATTGCAACCTTTCTTTCACTTTGAGCGCGAAAAAGTTGGGGTTAAATTTGGCTGAAAAATTGGTTGCTCGAAAATTTAGTGAATCTGATAGCGGCTTTACAGTGCCGGCTAGATATTACGATTTTAAGAAGTAGGCCGCGTCTAAAAACTGCCATAACGAGTATCTTAAGTTTTTGTTTTAGAGTGGAAACCAGATATTATGATAGGAAAAAGCGGGCTTCGCCCGTTATCGATTTTTTTTTTTTTTTTTTTTTTTTTTTAGTTTTAAGTTTTTCTACAGCTCACTGTCTTTGAACTAGAACACAGGTAGTCTACATAAGTTGTTTGAGGAAAAGCAGTGTCATCGCCAACCCCCCCCCCCCCCCCCCGCTTTTTTCTTTTAACTGTGGTCCGTTTCTATAACTAAGAAACTGTGTTACGGATGTCCACCAAACTGATTCCAAACATCATAATTAAAGTAATAAGGACCCCCTATCCAGATATTATGATAGGGAAAAGCGGGCTTCGCCCGTTATCGATTTTTTTTTTTTTTAAGTTTTAAGTTTTTCTACAGGTCCCTGTCTTTGAACTAGAACTCAGGTAGTCTAAATAAATTCGACTCGACATCGATACAGCTTACCGATTTTATTTCGTTTTTTCACCACTAGGGGGCGCTTTCCTATCTTCGGTTCTACGGGCATGAAAACGACGGGGTATGGCTCATTCGACTCGACATCGAAAGTCTTAACGATTTCAGTTATGATCATATAAACAGATTGCGCCACCTGGTGGCGGAAGGTGGAACTAACGTATACTGCAGCGCGTGCGCAGCACGACTGCTATACGGTGCCGCAGGCAGCGGGGACCCGAGCCGCAGGTTTTCGTTCAGTTAGAGGTTTATACTATTCCATGTGCAATTTAAGGGATTATCCGGTGCATGCGTAGCACGACCGTCATACGGTGCCGAAGGCAGCGGGGACCAGGGTCGGAACGACTGCTATACGGTGCCGCAGGCAGCGGGGACCCGAGCCGGAGGTTCGTTCAGTTAGAGGTTTATACTATTCTATGTGCAATTTAAGGGATTATCCGGTGCGTGCGCAGCACGACCGGTATACGGTCGGAGGTTCGTTCGGTTAGAGGTTTGTACAATTCAATGTGCTAATTAAGGGATTACCCGGTGCGTGCGTAGCACGACAGGTATACGGTGCCGAAGGCAGCGGGGACCCGGGTCGGCGGTTCGTCATGTTTGAGGTTTTACAAGATTCGAGATTTTCTACAATTCGAGGCACCGATGTAAATTAGGGGCCCGCTGGCGGGCGAAGCCAGCTAGTCACTAATATTAAGCGCCGTAAACGTCTGTGTGTGTGTGTGTGTGTGTGTCTGTCTGTGCACTCCGCCTTTGTACCCGCAAAGGCTCCCGGACTAATCGACGCACCGACGGCGGACGCGTACCGAAAAATTCGCAAAAAAGGCGCGACGCTCAAGTTTCGATCGGGTCGGGCCTCCGACCCGGACCCGGGGCGTTATTAATGAGCGAAAGTGTTTTAATTACCGACCGAAACCGAAGTCGGAAGAGAAGTCAAAACAGCAAACATTTTCGCCTCCGAACAGGGTTGCCAGTCTCCGTCGGGTCCGGGAAGGAAAAGACGGCGGGGTTCCCAGGGAGCGATTTAAGCCCCAAACCGCAGTGCAGGTCCGACCCGTATCTCCGTAAGTCGGAGGGCCAGAAATTCGAAAGTCGTACGTACGGAACCGGGACGTCGTCAGGTTTGATAAATTCGAAAAATCTTTTCCGTACGACGATTAGAACCGAAAAAATTCTTTAAAAATCGATCGATAAAATGTAATTTTCGAATTCTTTTTCACCGCTGGGAATGTCAGACAGCAGACAGCCGGAGACACGGCTGCAAAACGATTTCATTCTCCGCCACCGCAGGTGTTCCGGAGGATTTTCACGTGACCGGCCTGTATTCATCGCTCCAGTGCGCTTTCGAAAAACAATGAAGTCGGGGGACCAGAAATTCGAAAATCGTACAGACAGATTCACGAGAGCATTTGCTTTCAGAAAATCGAAAAATCATTCCCGTACGACCATTAGAACCGAAAAAATTCTTTAAAAATCGATCTATAAAAAATTATTTTTCATTTCTTTCGGCGCTGCGAATGCCAGAAGGCAGACGATTGTCTGGATCGATTTTCAAGAGGCAAGGAGGACGTGGTCACGTGACGTTCAACTGCGTTTTTTCAGAGGGGGGACTCATTTCCGAATCTAAGGGGCGCATTAATTTCAAACTTTGACAGGGCGACTCAAAATGGATTCTGCTTTCAGAATATCTAAAAATTATTCTCATATCTTCATTAGGAGCCGATATATTATTTTATTGTATAATTAATCATCGTTATTTGTATAATTAGAGCAAAAGAAAGATTTCTATTACAGTGCCGGCTAGATATTACGATTTTAAGAAGTAGGCCGCGTCTAAAAACTGCCATAACGAGTATCTTAAGTTTTTGTTTTAGAGTGGAAACCAGATATTATGATAGGAAAAAGCGGGCTTCGCCCGTTATCGATTTTTTTTTTTTTTTTTTTTTTAGTTTTAAGTTTTTCTACAGCTCACTGTCTTTGAACTAGAACACAGGTAGTCTACATAAGTTGTTTGAGGAAAAGCAGTGTCATCGCCAAACCCCCCCCCCCCCCACGCTTTTTTCTTTTAACTGTGGTCCGTTTCTATAACTAAGAAACTGTGTTACGGATGTCCACCAAACTGATTCCAAACATCATAATTAAAGTAATAAGGACCCCCTATCCAGATATTATGATAGGGAAAAGCGGGCTTCGCCCGTTATCGATTTTTTTTTTTTTAAGTTTTAAGTTTTTCTACAGGTCCCTGTCTTTGAACTAGAACTCAGGTAGTCTAAATAAATTCGACTCGACATCGATACAGCTTACCGATTTTATTTCGTTTTTCCACCACTAGGGGGCGCTTTCCTATCTTCGGTTCTACGGGCATGAAAACGACGGGGTATGGCTCATTCGACTCGACATCGAAAGTCTTAACGATTTCAGTTATGATCATATAAACAGATTGCGCCACCTGGTGGCGGAAGGTAGAACTAACGTATACTGCAGCGCGTGCGCAGCACGACTGCTATACGGTGCCGCAGGCAGCGGGGACCCGAGCCGCAGGTTTTCATTCAGTTAGAGGTTTATACTATTCCATGTGCAATTTAAGGGATTATCCGGTGCATGCGTAGCACGACCGTCATACGGTGCCGAAGGCAGCGGGGACCAGGGTCGGAACGACTGCTATACGGTGCCGCAGGCAGCGGGGACCCGAGCCGGAGGTTCGTTCAGTTAGAGGTTTATACTATTCTATGTGCAATTTAAGGGATTATCCGGTGCGTGCGCAGCACGACCGGTATACGGTCGGAGGTTCGTTCGGTTAGAGGTTTGTACAATTCAATGTGCTAATTAAGGGATTACCCGGTGCGTGCGTAGCACGACCGGTATACGGTGCCGAAGGCAGCGGGGACCCGGGTCGGCGGTTCGTCATGTTTGAGGTTTTACAAGATTCGAGATTTTCTACAATTCGAGGCACCGATGTAAATTAGGGGCCCGCTGGCGGGCGAAGCCAGTGACAGGTTTATACTATTCTATGTGCAATTTAAGGGATTATCCGGTGCGTGCGTAGCACGACCGGTATACGGTGCCGAAGGCAGCGGGGACCAGGGTCGGAACGACTGCTATACGGTGCCGCAGGCAGCGGGGTCCAGAGCCGGAGGTTCGTTCACTGACAGGTTTATAGTATTCTATGTGCAATTTAAGGGATTATCCGGTGCGTGCGTAGCACGACCGGTATACGGTGCCGAAGGCAGCGGGGACCAGCTTCGGAGATTAGTTCAGTTAGAGGTTTATACTATTCGATGTGCAAATTAAGTGATTATGCAAATTATGGGATTATCCGGTGCGTGCGTAGCACGACCGGTGTACGGTGCCGAAGGCAGCGGGGACCCGGGTCGGAGGTTCGTTCGGTTCGAGGGGGATGCGAGCCGGAGAATACAAAAGTTTCGAGGCACCGATGTAAATTAGGGGCCCGCTGGCGGGCGAAGCCAGCTAGTCCCTAATATTAAGCGCGGTAAACGTCTGTGTGTGTGTGTGTGTGTGTGTGTTTCTGTCTGTGCACTCCACCTTTGTACCCGCAAAGGCTCCGGTACCAGGCGACGCACGGACGGCGGACGCGGACCGAAAAATTCGCAAAAAAGGCGCGACGCTCAAGTTTCGATCGGGTCGGGATTCCGACCCGGACCCGGGGAGTTATTAATGAGCGAAAGTGTTTTAATTACCGACCGAAACCGAACTGGAAAAAGAATCGAAAAAAATTTCCGTTTTGATAATCGCAGACATCCAAATCGTCGCTTTTTAACGCATCATCGAATTAAAAAAAATGTACCGGAGGTATCGATCCGAAAATCGGGGTACGCACGCGGCCGATTTTTGTCGTTCCAAAACGTCCAATTTTTTGAAATTCGGACCGTAACTTTTCTTTATTTCGGCCAAAAACTGACCAGACATCCAACATCGACCCCAGACGTAAAAAAAGGTTGCCGTAAAGAATGCAGTGTCGACAGATACGAGATCAAATCGCCCCACTCCTTTTTGAAACAAGTGGAAATAATGACTCTACATTCGCGAAAATTTGCTAACACGTGTATAAAAAAATCGCGAATTCAACAAAAAAAAATTCGTAAAAATCGACCAGTAATTTTTGAAGATATCAATTAAAACTCATTAATGACACGGCAAATGAATTTATTTCTATTCCGGAGAGACAGCTTCTTTTTTATTTCAACATTCAACGCAGACGAATCGTCTGTGGATAAGTCATTTCTGAAAGAGATAAAATAGTCACATGACTTTCAACTGCGTTCTTTCAGAGGGGGGGGGGGCATTTCCGAATCTAAGGGGCGCATTAATTCTAAACTTTGACAGGGTGACTCAAAATGGAATCTGCTTTCAGAATATCTAAAAATTATTCTCATATCTTCATTAGGAGCCGATATATTATTTTATTGTGTAATTAATCATCGTTATTTGTATAATTAAAGCAAAAGAAAGATTTCTTTTACAGTGCCGGCTAGATATTACGATTTTAAGAAGTAGGCCGCGTCTAAAAACTGCCATAACGAGTATCTTAAGTTTTTGTTTTAGAGTGGCAACCAGATATTATGATAGGGAAAAGCGGGCTTCGCCCGTTATCGATTTTTTTTTTTTTTTTTTTTTTTCAGTTTTAAGTTTTCCTACAGGTCCCTGTCTTTGAACAAGAAGTCCGGTAGTCTAAATAAGTTGTTTGACATCAGATTTTTTTTTTCCGGCTGGATCGGCATTTTCTTTGACGGAGGTGAGGTCACATGACGTTCAACTGGGGTTTTACAGAGGGGGGGGCATATCTGATTCTAAGAGGCGCAGAAATTCCAAACTTTGACAGGGCGACGCTAAATGGATTCTGCTTTCAGAATATCTAAAAATTATTGTCATATCTTCATTACGAGCCGATATATTATTTTATTGTATAATTAATCATCGTTATTTGTATAATTAAAGCAAAAGAAAGATTTCCATTACAGTGCCGGCTAGATATTACGATTTTAAGAAGTAGGCCGCGTCTAAAAACTGCATTACGAGTATTTTCAGTTTTTGTTTTAGAGTGGCAACCAGATATTATGATAGGAAAAAGCGGGCTTCGCCCGTTATCAATTTTTTTTTTTTTTTTTTTTAGTTTTAAGTTTTTCTACAGCTCACTGTCTTTGAACTAGAACTCAGGTAGTCTACATAAGTGGTTTGAGGAAAAGCAGTGTCATCGCCAACCCCCCCCCCCCCCCGCTTTTTATGACAGTGCCGGCTAGATATTAGGATTTTAAGAAGTAGGCCGCGTCTAAAAACTGCATTATTATTTTAAGTTTGTTTTAGTATTTTAAGTTTTTGTTTTAGAGTGGCAACCAGATATTACGATTGGGAAAAGCGGGCTTCGCCCGTTATCGATTTCTTTTTTTTTTTTTAGTTTTAAGTTTTTCTACAGCTCACTGTCTTTGAACTAGAACACAGGTAGTCTACATAAGTTGTTTGAGGAAAAGCAGTGTCATCGCCAACCCCCCCCCCCCCGCTTTTTTCTTATAACTGTGGTCCGTTTCTATAACTAAGAAACTATGTTACGGATGTCCTCCAAACTGAATCCAAACATCATAATTAAAGTAATAAGGACCCCCTATCCAGATATTATGATAGGGAAAAGCGGGCTTCGCCCGTTATCGATTTTTTTTTTTAAGTTTTAAGTTTTTCTACAGGTCCTTGTCTTTGAACTAGAACTCAGGTAGTCTAAATCAATTCGACTCGACATCGATAGAGCTTACCGACATTACGAGCCGATATATTATTTTATTGTATAATTAATCATCGTTATTTGTCTAATTAAAGCAAAAGAAATATTTCCATTACAGTGCCGGCTAGATATTACGATTTTAAGAAGTAGGCCGCGTCTAAAAACTGCATTACGAGTGTTTTCAGTTTTTGTTTTAGAGTGGCAACCAGATATTATGATAGGAAAAAGCGGGCTTCGCCCGTTATCGATTTTTTTTTTTAAGTTTTAAGTTTTTCTACAGGTCCCTGTCTTTGAACTAGAACTCAGGTAGTCTAAATCAATTCGACTCGACATCGATAGAGCTTACCGATTTCATTTCGTTTTTTCACCACTAGGGGGCGCTTTCCTATCTTCGGTTCTACGGGCATGAAAACGACGGGGTATGGCTCTTTCGACTCGACATCGGAAGTCTTAACGATTTCAGTTATGATCATATAAACAGATTGCGCCACCTGGTGGCGGAAGGTGGAACTAACGTATACTGCAGCGCGTGCGCAGCACGACTGCTATACGGTGCCGCAGGCAGCGGGGACCCGAGCCGCAGGTTCGTTCAGTTAGAAGTTTATACTATTCCATGTGCAATTTAAGGGATTATCCGGTGCATGCGTAGCACGACCGTCATACGGTGCCGAAGGACCAGGGTCGGAACGACTGCTATACGGTGCCGCAGGCAGCGGGGACCGAAATCACCCACTCGTGGACAGCCACCCGTGAGGTATAGGAACAATAAGTCCACGAGGGGAAAAATAAACGCTACCCGACACCGATAGCACCCATCCGTTCCAACCGCCACCGCAGGAGGCGCCTGTTTATTAGATTTGAAACAATGAATATAATTACATAACAATAATAAAATATAAAAGGTAAAAAATAACAATTTTTTGCAAATTGAAAGTTAAATATAAAATATTTTCGAAGTACTATAAGTTCATAATGTCCTAAATTTATGGTATTTTAGTTCAGAAAGTCAATGGTCAGTTCAGTCAATTTTTTTTTTTAAATTCTTTCGTAATGAAAGAGAAATTTTTATTGAGAATATTATAATTCTCTTTTAACTTTTGAGAGTTTGAAGGATTGAAAATGATATTACGAAGGTTATATCTGAGAGTTTCGTTCTTATCAAAAGGGAAGTGATGGATCATAAGAGGGCAGCATCCGAATATGTAGTGAACTGCATCTCCTTCTGCTTTATCGCATGGACATCTAGGTGAGGCTCTTTTTCTTATTTTATGTAAGTATTGTGGGAAACTGCCATGGTTACTCAGATAATACGGCAGTGTCGGCTGTTTGCAGAGATAATTTGGATCGACTTTATTTATAATTTTATAGGTATCTCTGCCCTTATTACATGAGTCCCAAATGGCTTGCCAGTCAGAGATGGTTTTCTTTTTAAAATACAATTTTGCTATTGAAATGGGGAACAACAGATCTTTTCTTGATTGATATTGGTCTTGTAAGATGGCTTGCTTTGCTAGGAGATCAGCTCTTTCGCGAGCCGGAGGTTCGTTCAGTTAGAGGTTTATACTATTCTATGTGCAATTTAAGGGATTATCCGGTGCCGAAGGCAGCGGGGACCAGGGTCGGAGGTTCGTTCGGTTAGAGGTTTGTACAATTCAATGTGCTAATTAAGGGATTACCCGGTGCGTGCATAGCACGACCGGCATACGGTGCCGAAGGCAGCGGGGACCCGGGACGGCGGTTCGTCCGGTTTGAGGTTTTACAAGATTCGAGATTTTCTACAATTCGAGGCACCGATGTAAATTAGGGGCCCGCTGGCGGGCGAAGCCAGCTAGTTAATAAATAAAACTCGTGTACTTTTCGCACCCCTTTTCTTTTAGAACTGGAGAAATTATGTAAAAGTGCTCAAAATATGCGAGTAAATGTGTATTCAAAATGCTTGAAATAAATGTCTACTTTGAAATGATGTTCAAGACATTTAAAATTACACGTACAACATTTAGGTTGTTGTAGAAACACCTGCATTTGAATCGAGACGCAGTCGTTTATATATAATCGGCTTAGTGCCATCTTATATTTGTTATTTACGTAATCAGGAGTGTGAAAACAAAATCTTTTTGTTATACATCATGCAGAAAATACACATTCCTTAACAAATAAGGCATAGGGAAGGTTGTTTTGCATTTTGTTTACGCAGAAGCTATTTACGCAGAAGCTATTTACAGGAAGTAAAATTGTGAAATCTTCCAATCAAAGTTATGAAACGTTATAGTCATTAACAATTGTTGGCGCCACTCTTGGCTTCTAATATCGCTTGGCGATAAATGTAACCAGTTGTTGTTTTGTTCTTGCTTCGTTCGGATGTCTCCATGGGGAGCTCCGAAGTAAATAAATAAAATGGTTCGTTTGTAAAAAGTTGAAATTTTATCGATAGTAGTTGAATAATGTACAGTCCACTCTAAAGTCGTAAGCGTCGACATGGTCCGTCGAGCCGGAGAATAATCAGCCATCATAGGATTATATTTCGTTTTCGTTTAAAAAAAAAAAAAAAAAAAAGAAATCGGAACAATAACAATGGATATAAAGGTGTTGAATCGAAGGAGGGGCAATATAAAGGCCCAATTGACAAAATTAGCAAACTTTATAGCCGATGGGACACAAGAAATAGACTCAGTGGATATATTAAACAAAATTGAGAATTTGAACAAGTTAGAAGATAAATTAGACGACTTGAAAAATGAGTTCTATAAAATTTTGAAAGATGAAGAAATGGATAAATGTGATTCTGAATTTGAAGAAATCGAACAAGATCTCCAAAATCTCAAGGTAAGATTTAAAAGGCTTATTGATAATTCTAAAAGTAAAAATGTTGATAATAATATTGAAAATAATGGTGTTAACAAAACAAAAAATTTAAATGTCAAATTACCTGAAATTCCATTGCCGAAATTCGATGGTTCGTATGAAAATTGGAATAACTTTAAGACTCAATTTAATAGTATAATTGATTCGAACGAATTGTTAACTAGTGATCAGAAACTTTTTTATTTGCAATCCTCTCTTGTGGGGACAGCAAAACAAATCCAAAGCACTGATGACACATATGAGTCATTATTTGAAGCACTTAAAAAAAGATTTGACAATAAAAGATTAATAGTTAACAGTCATATTAAATCTTTATTAATGTTAGATAATATTTGTACTGATTCAGCTGAAAAATTAAGAATGCTGCTTGATTGTATTTTAAAGCATGTAAGAGCTTTAAAGGTTTTAAATGTCGAAATGGACAATTTTAGTGAAAATTTATTGATTAATATTATTTTGACAAAATTGGATAGAACAACATGTAAGGAATTCGAAATGACATTAACAACGACAGATCTACCCAGTTGGGATAACTTTATCGAATTCTTGCAAAATCGTGTTCAAATATTGGAAAACCTTCAAGGAACACAAATAAATTCGCAAAAATTTAAAACCCAGAACAAACAAAAAACTTTTATTCTGAATTCTAATTCATGCCCTGTTTTTAAAAAATTACATGCAATTCACCAGTGCCCTGTTTTTCTAAAAATGACTCCAATTCAAAGATTTGATGAAGTAAAAAAGAATAAACTTTGTATAAATTGTTTAAATGATTCGCATATGCTTTCGAAGTGCGGTTCAAAATATAGCTGTCAACGATGTTTTCTCAAACATAACGTGTTACTTCATCGTGATAAAAATAAATCATTTCAAAATAAAACGTCATTAAAAAGCCCCGATTCTGAAATTGAAATGTCTTTGGCGCCAGACCGTCGTTCTGGTACAGAAAATGATGAAACAAATAAACAAAATGTATCGGAAATATCTCAGAGTTTTTCATCACATAATAATGAAAGTAAAAAAGCAGTTCTTTTGTCTACGGCATATATTTTTATTTATAGTCCGTTACATAAATGTTTCGTGCAGGCCAGGGGAATTCTGGACTGCGGGAGCCAAGCAAACTATATTACGCAAGAGATGGCCTCTTATTTGGGCTTGAAAAAAGAAAAAATAAATGTTTCCGTTAGTGGATTAGGTGGAAATGCCTTTAATGTGAAAGGGAAGGTTAATACGATAATTCGTAATAAAAATGCTTCATTCTCTTCACCTAGCGAATTTTTTGTTGTTTCGAAAATTACTGATTGTGTACCTTCTTCAAATATTAAAATTGATAAAGCATTGTTACCAAATAGGGTATTGTTAGCTGATCCTACTTTCGACATACCGGGAAAAATTCATTTAATAATTGGCGCAGAACTCTTTTATGAGATAATAAAAGAAGAAAAAAATCGCATTTCACCAAATTTAATGTTTCAAAATTCGGTGTTTGGCCTTATTGCTACTGGAACTGTTAAAATCAAGAGTTCTAATTCATATTGTGGATTGACATTTAATTATGAAATTGAGAACATTGAATCTAATCTTAAAAAATTTTGGGAAATAGAAAATATTTCATCTGACCGTTTTCTAAGTAAAGAAGAAGAATTCTGTGAATCTCATTTTCAAAAAACACACAAAAGAGATGATACCGGAAGGTTTATTGTTGAAATGCCGATTCAAACTGCTCAATTAAATTCATTGGGAAATTCGAGAAAATTAGCAGAAAGGCGTTTACAACAAACAGTAAGGAGATTGGAAAATAATAGTGCTATGAAAAAACTTTATTGCGAATTTTTAAATGAATATGAAACATTGGAGCATATGGAAAGAATTTCAGTCGAAGATTCTCGCTCAGTAGTTTATTACATGCCTCATCATGGCATTTTTAAACCGGATAAATCCTCTACTAAACTAAGGGTTGTCTTTAATGCCTCTGCACCTACCACAACCGGAAAAAGCTTGAATGATATTTTGCTTTCCGGTGAAGTTAAGGAAGATCTTTTTGATATTTTGTTAAGATTTCGGAAATATAAGATTGCTTTAACTGTGGACATTAAAAAAATGTTTCGGCAGATTTTGATAGATCCTTCGCAAAGGGACCTTCTACGCATTCTTTGGAAGGATTACGAAAATAATTCCACAATTGCCTTTAAATTGAACACGGTCACTTATGGAACTAAATGCGCCCCTTTTTTGGCCATAAGGTGCATCAAACAGTTGGCTTTAGATGAGAAGGATAAATTTCCTCTTGCGGCAAAAGCTATTCTTTCTGATAGCTATATGGACGATATTGTGACTGGATCCCCAGATTCAGACTCGGCAATAGCCCTGAAAAATCAATTAATTGACATATTTCGTTCTTGTGGAATGGCTTTGCACAAATGGAATTCAAATTTGAATGAGCTTTTAAATCATGACGAAATCGAAGATGTCTCCTTTTGCACTAAGTCTGACACTTCAGCTAAAACTCTAGGTATGGTTTGGCAATCCAACAAAGACCAGTTTGTGTTTAGAGTTTCGGTGAAAGAGCAAGAATCATACACCAAAAGACAGGTTCTTTCTGTCATAGCAAAATTGTATGATCCGCTTGGGCTCATTGGCCCAATTATTTCAAAGGCTAAGTGTTATCTTCAAAAATTGTGGTTGTGTAAACTCGGATGGGACGAGAACATTCCGGAACCTCTTGCTAGTGATTGGTGTAACTTCGTAAGTCAACTAAAAACTATAGAAAATATAACAATTAATCGATACATTTTAACTCCTTCCACAGAAGCAATATTTGTTCTTGGTTTCGCTGACGCTTCCATAGCAGCTTATGGTGCTGCAGTTTATATATATTGTTTAAATCCATCCAAATCGACCACATCAAACCTCATTGCAAGCAAATCAAGAGTGTCACCTCTAAAGACCATTTCTGTGCCAAGGTTGGAACTATGTTCCTGTTTGCTTCTTTCTCAACTTGTCGCCAAAATTCTCCCTTCCTTACAACTAGATATTCAAGGAGTAATTTTATTCTCAGACTCAACTATAGCATTGGCATGGATAAAAGCCTCTGCTCATCTATTAAAAACTTTCGTAGCGAATAGAGTCTCAAAGATTCAGTCTCTCACTGAACAATTTTTATGGAAACACATTCCTTCTAGTGATAATCCAGCTGATATAATATCTCGTGGAACATTTCCTCAGGAACTCTCAGATATGGAACTGTGGTGGAAAGGTCCATTATTGACTAATAATATCTTGGACTTGACAGAAAAGGAAAAAACTGACTTTCCAAATGATGATGCTTATTTAAACGAACTTAAAAACTGTCATATTAATTTGCATTTAATTAATCAGGACACTAATGACTTTCTGAACAATTTTTGTGCCTTAAGTAACAGTTATTTTAAATTAATTTGTATTTTAGTTTATATTTATAGATTTATTTATAATTGCAAGCACAAAGAAAGGATTGTAGGGCCTATTAAAAAGCAGGAATTTCACCAGGCAAAAATAAAATTGGTTAAACTCGTTCAGGTAATGTATTTCGACAGAGAAATGAAGGCACTCAAGAAGGGTGAGAAACTAAAGGATAGTCGAGTAAGTAATTTAAATCCTTTTCTTGATAGGAATGAAATTATTAGGGTTGGTGGTCGTTTAGATAAATCAAATTTATCTTATGATAAAAAACATCCGATTCTTTTACCGAAAGATCATAGGCTTACCCTTATAATTTTCCAGTATTTTCACTTAAAAAATTTGCATGTTGGTGCTCAAACCTTGCTTCATTTTGTGAGACAAGAATTCTGGCCTTTAAATGGCAGAAACATAGCTCGAAAAATCGTGCATAATTGCATTGTTTGTTTTAAAAACAAACCTAAAATTGCAGAACAAATCATGGCCTCGTTACCTAAAGAAAGGGTAAATATCAACCCCCCTTTTACAAATTCAGGCATTGATTTATGTGGCCCATTTTTTATAAAATACAAAAACCAACGTAAAGGAGTTTTTAGTAAAATTTATGTCGCAATTTTCGTCTGTTTTGCTACTCGTGCAATTCACTTAGAAATAATAACAGATTTAACTTCTGAAGCCTTAATAGCTACCTTAAAAAGATTTGTAGCTAGGCGCGGAATTTGTGCCACCATCTTTTCCGATAATGCCTCTAATTTTGTTGGTGCGAATTCAGAATTGAAAAAATTGCATAAAATTGTAAAAAATCGATCCGAGGAATTGGCTGCTTACTTATTGGCTAATTCAATTTCTTGGAAATTCCTTCCTCCTAGATCCCCTAATTTTGGTGGCTTGTGGGAGGCAGGAGTAAAATCCTTTAAGCACCATTTAAAAAGAACTATTGGAGATTTAAAACTAACTTTTGAGGAATTTTTAACTGTCGTTAATCAAATCGAAGGTATTTTAAACAGTAGGCCTCTAATACCTTTATCTTCGGATCCAAATGACTATGAAACGTTAACCCCAGGACATTTTTTAATCGGCCGCCCTATAAATAGCATCTGTGAACCAAACTTGACTGACCTTGCCAATAATAAACTTAGTCATTGGCAGCAAATTACAAAAATTAATCAATTAATTTGGAAAAAATGGAGTAGAGATTATTTAAATAATCTTCAACAGCGAACAAAATGGTTATTTGAAAAAGAAAATATTAAAATTGGAACTATGGTCTTATTAAAGGATAGTAATTTGTCCATGTGTACTTGGTCAGTCGGTCGCATTCAAGACGTTGTTTATGGGAGCGATGGTAAAATTAGGGTTGTGCTTGTAAAAACCCCTAATGGTATATTCAAATGTGCAATTTCTAATGTTAGTATTTTGCCCATAAATGATCCTTTATTATAATGTAAATATTTATTTTTCTTGTATTTCTGTGCATTTACATTTGAAAATTTTTTGCAGTAACTTTGTATTTTGATATTATAGTTGAATTGAATTGTATATTTGTATTATTGATTGAATTGAAACTTGTATTATAATTGAAGATTTATTGTTAAAAAGAAAAAATTAATTGTTCACAACGAAGGACATTTAAGATATGTTGCTGAAATAAATATTTCAGTGGTGGCCGGTATGTTGGCGCCACTCTTGGCTTCTAATATCGCTTGGCGATAAATGTAACCAGTTGTTGTTTTGTTCTTGCTTCGTTCGGATGTCTCCATGGGGAGCTCCGAAGTAAATAAATAAAATGGTTCGTTTGTAAAAAGTTGAAATTTTATCGATAGTAGTTGAATAATGTACAGTCCACTCTAAAGTCGTAAGCGTCGACAAACAATTAGGAAATGATTTCTCTAGCCTTTTTTGTAAGATGGTAAAATGTAGATATAGTTTATTGGGGAATCATAACTTTAAAAATGTTTTTAAAAATTTCATTTTGTAATTACAAGTTATTTTGTGAAAGGTATTTTTATTAATTTACACGAATGGTATTTGCGCTTCCAATTATTTCTGCGCCATGCTAAATATCTCGAGAATAATATCACAGCTCTATCTGTATATTGTGCATTGAGGAAAGTAGAACAATGTGTAAGCAAAGGCATCGGAAAATATTGTGAGACCCGATACAGATTATTTTGTGTATACTCTCCCTTACATGTTCCTACCATGTATGCATTCCTATGAAGTTCCCCGACCCTTCAGTTCAAGACTTGGTACAACCCTATACTTTAAGCTATCCCTTACTGCCGTTTTCGTCTATAAACTTCGTTTCCACCAAAATTAGTTAAATAATTCTGTGCCATCAAGCCAATTAAGTAATCAAGAATGTCGTGGCCATGGAGCCCTTAAAATTTAGTATGCAATTTTTGTAAAGATGATAGTTTGAATCTACTTTGACGTTTTACTGATTATAATGAATACTTTATACCTGTATAACAGGATAATATTAAAAACAAAAAAAATATTTTTCTAAATGTATATATAGTCATATCTATATTCTAATGAACAGAAAATGTTTATTTTTTGTGGCAAAGTCCCCTATGGAATTACCAAAAAAAAAAAAGGAAAACACGAACGCTTTTGTGGTTTCTTTTCCGGTTGTATCTATGTGTTTCGTTTAAAAGAATATTAATATTACCTTTTACCAAAAACATGTATTTTGTAGGTCAGTTTTGAACCAGTTTTCATGTTTTCCGTTTTTCTGCAGTTAACTGTCATCCGCTTGTCCCAAAGGGAAATACTAAAAATAAAAAATAAAATAAAATAAAATAAAAACCCACTTATTCACGGTACTTTCACGGTTGTAATGGTATCTTTTGTTTAAAAAAATTAGTAATATTTACTGTTTCGAAAAATTATTTTCTGAAGGTCGATACCATGTTCGTTTGTTCGTTTTTGTCGACTTCATATTCGTTTTCATATTTTCCATGCTCTTTTTTTTAAGTTTTAAAATATCATCCACTTGTCCCGGATAGAAATACAAAAAAGTCCTTCCGGCCTGTACCGGGAGGAAAAGGTAGCTTTCCTATGTCTTAGTTTTAAAATTTTAGCTAATGTTACACGAAAACAGCAACTTAAAATGCAAACAAAACGTTTACAAAAGATTCGTTAATACTGAATTTGAATAAGAAATTCGCCAAATTATTGAGCAATAGCCAAATTGACTTCATTTATGAAAACTTATTTTGGTCGCCAAATTTGGCGATATTTCGCCAAATGTCGCCAAGTTTGGCGAGAATTTGGCGCTAACAGATATGAATATATAGTTTTATGCGTTTGATTGGGAAAATTATTACAACAATGAAAATTTTTGTAATGTGCTGTCTTGTTTCAAAATGTCAGCCACCCTAGAATTTCAAACTGCTCTATCTCAGCCGTTTTTTAAGATAAAGGTAAAACAAAAAATGCTCTGGAATCCTCGTTTCAAGGCCTAACACTGAATTAAAAAATAAATTTGAATTTTTAACTTTTTTGTATATTTATTTTAGTTTTAAATTTTTAAATGGCCGCCATCTTGAAACAAAATGGCGGACCAAGCTGGCCAACGAACTCGGTCGAGACATTGGTGAGCTTAATACACACAATTAGTTTCATCAAAATTGATTTATAAATACGAGCGTTATCGTATGACATAGGTCAGATATATATATATATATATGGAGATATATATATATATATATATATATAAATCAACATTTGAACGGAGGGTGGTTTTGGGGTCTGGGGGTCATGATCGGTGAAAATATATCAAAATTTTCCGGAAATGCTTTCCTCCGAACGGCTGCAATAGGTAGCTTTATACTTTTAGGTAGCTTTCAATACAAAAAAGTATAAAGCTACCTATTGCAGCCGTTCGGAGGAAAGCAGTTCCGGAAAATTTCGATATATTTTCACCGATCATGACCCCCAGACCCCAAAACCACCCTCCGTCCAAATGTTGATTTATATATATAGATATATCCATATATATATATATATATATATATATATATATATATATATATATATCTGACCTATGTCATACGATAACGCCCGTAATTATGAATCGATTTTGATGAAACTAATTGTGTGTATTAAGGTCACTAATGTCTCGAGTTCGTTGGCCAGCTTGGTCCGCCATCTTGTTTCAAGATGGCGGCCATTTAAAGATGTAAAATAACTTAAAATCTAAAATAAATATACAAAAAATTTTAAAATTCAAATTTATTTTTTAATTACGTGTTAGGCCTTGATACAAGGATTCCAGAGCTTTTTTTGGTTTACCTCTATCTTAAAAAATGGCTGAGATAGAGCAGTTTGAAATTCTAGGGTGGCTGACATTTTGAAACAAAACAGCACTATAATAAAATATAACACCTTGTAATAGTGTATTACTTTTAAATGCTAAAGGTGTAAAATTAACAACTATAATATAAATTAAAATAACTTTTATTAGTTGTTTTACATGTTTCGACTCTTCTGAGTCATTTTCAAAAACAAAATGAGAATATTCTAAAGCTGCACGGGCTTTGAAGTTATTATTTACAGGTACTTTTTAAAAAAATTACGCACGTTATCTATTATTTTTTACTTGATTGTTTATTTTCATATCTTTGAGCATGGAGTAATTCTAGCCACAGTTTCGGTAAATTAAAAGATGCCGCATCGTTACATATTGTATTTTTGCGCGTGAGTATCTCTATGGTTTCTCTTATTATGGATGGATAGTGTAGACTGGAGGGAAATATTATTTTACTTTCATTGAAATTTATTTGGATGGTTTCTTCTTGATATAATCTTGCTAGGGCTGTAGTTTTTCTATTGTATTTCAGCTATATGCTCTTTTTTCTGCAATTAAATTTCCTAAGAAATTAAAGAATATCATTTGCAGTAAAATTGACCCAATTAATTTTGAGAATTATTCAGGAGTATGTGAAATACCTTTTATTAAAGAAGACGGATCCAAGAATTACTACATAGGCATGACCAGCAGGAAATTTAATTGCAGAAAAAAAGAGCATATAGCTGATATTAAATACAATAGAAAAACTACAGCCCTAGCAAGATTATATCAAGAAGAAATCATCCAAATAAATTTCAATGAAAGTAAAATAATATTTCCCTCCAGTCTACACTATCCATCCATAATAAGAGAAACCATAGAGATACTCACGCGCAAAAATACAATATGTAACGATGCGGCATCTTTTAATTTACCGAAACTGTGGCTAGAATTACTCCATGCTCAAAGATATGAAAATAAACAATCAAGTAAAAAATAATAGATAACGTGCGTAATTTTTTTAAAAAGTACGTGTAAATAATAACTTCAAAGCCCGTGCAGCTTTAGAATATTCTCATTTTGTTTTTGAAAATGACTCAGAAGAGTCGAAACATGTAAAACAACTAATAAAAGTTATTTTAATTTATATTATAGTTGTTAATTTTACACCTTTATCATTTAAAAGTAATATACAAAACAGCACATTAACGCGATTACTCGCAAATTATTTTCTTTCATTGTTGTAATAATTTTCCCAATCATACGCATAAAACTATATATTCATATCCGTTAACGCCGAAATTGGCGACATTGGCGAGAAATTGGCAAAATTGGCGACATTTGGCGAAATATCGCCAAATTTGGCGACCAAAATAAGTCTTCATAAATGAAGCCAATTTGGCTATTGCTCAATAATTTGGCGAATTTCTTATTCAAATTCAGTATTAACGAATCTTTTGTAAACGTTTCTTTGCATTTTAGCTTGCTGTTTTCGTGTAACATTAGCTAAAATTTTAAAACGAAGATATAGGAAAACTACCTTTTCCTCCCGGTACAGGCCGGAAGGACTTTTTTGTATTGAAAGCTACCTAACATACCCACATATCTTCTCGGTTGTAATGTTAGTTTTTGTTTCAAAAAATATTAATACTTACTATTTCAACAAAAAAAAACTTAAAAATAATTCTTGATTTTATAAAAAAAAAATAATAATAATAATAAATTAATGCTTATTAGCGAGCTTCCTATTTTACCAGTAATTGCTTCTGCGCATGTCTCGGGAATCCTGTCCATTTTCAAAATGGAGATATCATTTGGCGTTTTTAAAGAAAGATCATGTTATTGTGCCGACGATGAATTCTGGGCATGTCCGGAGAATCCTTCGGATATATATTTTAGCGTTTTTAAGGGGGACTAGAGATTCAGCGAGGAGATTTTTTTTTTTTTTCGATTTGTTAAAAATGTCATAATATGATAACTCCAAAGTAAATTGGCCGATTTCTATGAGCGTTTTTTACCGATTTTCTTTATTTAAAGGCAGGATAATAGAAAAATAAGTTGCACAAAGATCACTAATACTATAAGGCGCTGTTTTTATTATTATTATTATTATTATTATTATTATTATTATTATTATTATTATTAGGTAGCTTTCAATACTAAAAAGTATAAAGCTACCTATTGCAGCCGTTCGGAGGAAAGCAGTTCCGGAAAATTTCGATATATTTTCACCGGTCATGACCCCCAGACCCCAAAACCACCCTCCGTTCAAATGTTGATTTATATATATAGATATATCCATATATATATATATATGTATATATATCTGACCTATGTCATACGATAACGCTCGTATTTATAAATCGATTTTGATGAAACTAATTGTGTGTATTAAGCTCACCAATGTCTCGACCGAGTTCGTTGGCCAGCTTGGTCTGCCATTTTGTTTCAAGATGGCGGCCATTTAAAAATTTAAAACTAAAATAAATATACAAAAAAATTAAAAATTAAAATTTATTTTTTAATTACGTGTTAGGCCTTGATACAAGGATTCCAGAGCATTTTTTGGTTTAACTCTATCTTAAAAAATGACTGAGATAGAGCAGTTTGAAATTCTATGGTGGCTGACATTTTTAAACAAAACAGCACATTAACGCGATTACTCGCAAATTATTTTCTTTCATTGTTGTAATAATTTTCCCAATCATACGCATAAAACTATATATTCATATCCGTTAGCACCAAAATTGGCGATGTTGGCGACAAAATTGGTAAAATTGGCGACATTTGGCGAAATATCGCCAAATTTGGCGACCAAAATAAGTCTTCATAAATGAAGCCAATTTGGCTATTGCTCAATAATTTGGCGAACTTCTTATTCAAATTCAGTATTAACGAATCTTTTGTAAACGTTTCTTTGCATTTTAACTTGCTGTTTTCGTGTAACATTAGCTAAAATTTTAAAACGAAGATATAGGAAAGCTACCTTTTCCTCCCGGTACAGGCCGGAAGGACTTTTATTATTATTATTATTATTATTATTATTATTATTATTTAGGTTTTTCTCAGGAATTATTGGTCAGAATTGAAAGTTTAATATATCTAAATGTCACAAATTAAATCGGCAACCAATAAAATGTGAGGCCCTTAGTTCGTTTACAAAGATTTTCGTTTAACAATGTAAAATCATACAAATTTGAGCGTTTACGCTACAAAAGACAGTGAGGCCCCAATCTAGGTTCGTTTGAATAGATTTCCGTTTAAAATATAAAATCATACAAATACGAGAGTTGAGAACGGAGCCAACCTGGATGCATGCTGCCAAAGGCAGTACAGAAGCCTCCACATCTATGTTTATTTGAATATAGATATTCATTTAAAAATATAATATCGTACAAATTCCGTCTATAGTATCGTACAAATTGTATATAATATTGTAATATAATATCGTACATAATGTACGCTGCTGAATGCAGTGGGACCCCAACACTAAATCCACCCCGAAGAAAAATGCCTAAATTCAACAGCTGTTCCTAAATGTTTAAAAATTAAGGATGAAAACAACTCAATGCAATCTTTAACCATTTATCTTATCTCGATTAAACATAAACAAAGATAAATCATTTCAATTTTAAACATGACACCAATGTTAAAAAAAATGATATCGCTTAAAATTATTTTACTTTGTTAAAAAAAAAAGTTACTAAAACTACTTTTTTGACATTGTTACAATTACTTAACGTTGCTGAAAAAATTACATGGCTAAAGTTATATAACTTTGTTCAAAAAATTAACATTACTAAAATTAATTAACTTTGATTTAAAAAATAATATATTGTTATAATTATTTAACTTTGTTAATGAATTAAAATTACTAAAATTAATTAACTTTGTTAAAAATGGAATTTTTAAAATTAATTAACTTTGTTAAAAATGGAATTTCTAAAATTAATTAACTTTGTTAAAACATTTAACATTACTAAAATGATTTAACTTTGTTAAAAAAATAACATTATTAGTATTAATTAACTTTGTCAAAATAAAAAATAAAAACATTATTCAAATTATATACCTAAACTGAAATCTGTTTCAGTAGGTTAGTAGGTAAAATCATCAATTATCTAGCCTATTGAAATATTTTTACCCTGAGTCGGAATCCCAACTGAAATTTAATATTATTATTCCCTTTTTAAAAGATTTTCTAAGTTTTGTTTTTAACAATTGTTAAAGTCCCCTTATTTCAAAAATTCCCTTTACCGCCGAAAACGAGTGTAAAAGAAAGAAGTCCTTATCAGCCTCATGACAGGAGCAAGATGACGGCAGAAGCAGTAGATAGAGAAGCAAAGATGTGCAGACCACGTCAGGAACAGCTTGTTCCTTACTTTTGCTACTCCTGCCGTAAAACTCTCTTATTCATACTACTATGACATCATCAACATAGCACATTGGCTAGCTAACTGTTGCAGCAAAGTAGCGGAAGTATGAGAGGAAGTGAACAGTGAAACTCCCCCCAGAGTATTGGTAAATTTGTTTTATATTCATATAAGTTATTGAAGATGTTAAAATAAAAGTTTTAAAGTATAATTATTGATCAAAAGAAGTCCCGATTCTAGATTTGATTGTACCACTGAAATTTCACACAATTTTTTTGCTAGCAATGCAAAAAACGAATAAAATATTTCTCCAGTTTGCAAACTAACCCCATTGCATTTTACAAGCAAATAACGATTTTTGTTGAATTTTATCTGTACAATGAATAATTTGCTTTGACGTTGTATAGGGTAAATTAAAGGTGAAATGATACCAAGAACATAACCATAATTATATAGAAAAGCGGTGGATATTTTTAAAACAAAATGTTTTTGAAAACAAACTTTTTCGAAAAAGTTGTCACTGACGCTCTAGTTGGGCAATATTCAAATGTTTAGCCGCCAATTGTACGACATGTTGCCAGGTACAGCGATTTAATATTCGATTACATGTTCATCATAAATAATTGAAGTTGTTAAAATATAACGATTTTAAGATATTGTCATTCTTCACAACGCCTTGAACAGTTAACCTTGGTTGTACTACTTGGCTAATTTTAGACCAATTTCCAGCTAGCTTGGAACGCAACAAGTAATTGCAAATGATTCTCTAGTTTGCAAACTTGCCAGATTGAATGGTGTTAGCATATCGATTCTGTTGAACTTTAAATGTACAATGAACAATTTGTGTTAAAGTTGTATAGGGTCAATTTTAAAATGAAATGTCACTTGGAACAAGAACATAATTATGCAGGAAAGTGTTGAACATTTTTAAAATAAGCGGAGATATCTTACCTGAATTTTCTCTGTTAAACCATCATCCTTATTTTAAAAATAGATCTTTGTTTTTAACAAACTATGTTCACAAACGTCATCATAGACAACATTCGAATGTTTTTAACACCAATCGCATGACACACAGCGCTTTAATAATCGATTACATAACTAAGTTCATCATAATTTTTTGAAGTTGTTAAAACATGAAACTTTTAAGCTATATAATTATTGTTCAAATTACGTCCAGGACCAAGATCTCGGTTACACCTCTGAGTTTAAAAAAAATTAGCTTGTTATGCTACACGTAAATGTTTCTTCATTTGGGAAACTGACCACCTTGCATGTTATTATTATATCGATTTAATAATTTCATGATGATGTGTCAATATACAATGAATAATTTGTTTTAAAATTGTCATTCGGAATTTTAAAAGGTGAAATATCACCTAGAACATGACCATAATTATATAGAAAAGTATTGAAAAATTTTTAGGTCTAAAAAAGTATTGTTAAAAACAAACTTTTTACAAAACTGAAGTATTTATGAACATATTTTTATCGTATACTTGCCTAAGCAATACCGCGTAAATCAGAAGAATTGGCAAAATGTTTCGATAAAATATAACATAACATAATAATATAATATATTCGTTACATTTTTACAGGTCTTACAGTCAAATGTTTTTCGATTTTAGAAAATGTTTATGTTGCGTGAAGCACGTCTGATTATAAATTTTCTATTTGCTTTGATAATCGATTACTTGGTGAAGTTTATCTGAGTGAATTACTCAATAATCTCTCAAAAGCAATTTTTTTAAAATCATCACCTATATGTTCTACACTTGAACATAATACTGTTGAAGATATGTATATAATTGTGCTTTCAGCTTTAAAAAACGACATTGTTTATTTTACTTTTTACGTGAAATACTTTACATATTCAAATGTTTTTGCATTTCAAAAACCGGACTATCAACATATTGATTTTACGAAGAGTTCTGTCAGAATACAGTATAACTTAGTTGATTGACAAACTGTACTTTTAAAAACACAAAATGTGTAATTTTTATGATTTTCACCAAAATGCTTCCAACATCAGTATAGGCAGACGTTGGAAGTATTCAAGTTCTTTTAAGTACGAACGAGTTCTTTTAAATACGATATTCTTAATTTTTCTGTTTTTTCATTCTATTCAACGATATATTTTTTCAACAATAAGAAAAAATTGCTAAAGTTATTTCATTATTTCAAGAAATATTTTCCTCAGATCAATAACTTAAGAAAATTAAATATGAGTCGAGTATTTTTTTAAACAACTATTTAAAATCAAACAAAAGCATTCACACATTTTTATAGTGATTTTAGTGACATTTTTATATTTTGATGATATTCCATATAACAACTTTAACGAATCAATCTTAAATCCAGTGCTTGATGTAACTTAACTTGCGCAATTTGATAAAGTGCAGTCTGTTTAATTTTCACATAAACAATAAATGTATTAAAACTTTTTAACAATTTTAATAATGAAGGACTGTTTTTATGGAACTTTTAACCACGTTTTTTTTAGGTAATGCCTGAGTGTAAAAATTGGCAATATGAAGAATAAATATTTACGATTGTTATTTTTTTCCTCGCGTGTGTCCTTTGCTATCTTCAATCACTTTTTACTGTAACTTTGATGGAATAAATTAGACGATATTCTAGCTCGATTAATGTTGTTTGCAGATATTTTTTTATCTTTATTTTTTTAATCAGTTTAAACCCGAATCTAAATAATATTAGATACTGCTAAACATTATTAGACTGCAGTGCGAAATACTCGCTTGGGTCATCTGGTTAGTTATATTGCACATAATTAGTTTATTCATTCAATGGTTAAAGGTGTTCTTGATTCTCTTTAAATAGGGTGATTTGAAATAGTATGTTGTACTTTGATATGAACGATAATAGAGAGAAATGCCAGAAACTTTTTTATTTTGCTTTTTTAAAAACTGATATTTTATTCAAATATTTAGTCGTCGTATCCATAGATTATACACAAACACACAAGCGTCATTTCATTTTTTTTTATTGACATAAAATCTAAAAATTTTATTAGATAATCATAAAATCAATAATATTGTAAGCTATCGATAGACATTTGGTTTTAAACAGTTACAATTAAGGGTTGGCAAATCTCAATCAATTGACACAGATGATAAATCAATATTAGTTTTTTCTGCTAGTAGATTTATTGAATTATTTTACTACATATTTTTTGTTAAACAGTTATAATCTATTATAAATATCCCATCAATAAGTTTAATTTATTTATATTATGAAATATGTGTGCTGTGCATGCCTGTGCAAATGATTCAGAATATTTTTGCGATAAAATACTTTTAATTACAGACAATTTAAAATATTATACAATTTTTATATTTGAATAGAATGATTATATCAATATTGATTCAACTAGAAAAATATTGCTTAATTTAGTGGTTTTTTACAAGAAACATATTCGTTTGATTACTTTGATTTTGAAAATTTAGTTAAGTGTCAAGTCTCTTTTCTTTGACAATATTGGATGACTTTACTTATATTTGCGACATAAAGTCTGCGTCATTTTCTAGGCTCCACTCCAACTCTCAATGCTATCCTATATAAAAACAGAAACATATAAAAAATTATAATTTTTTTAATTATAATTTCATTTGTTTACGCTTTTCATCAAATGCAAATCAAAACGGACAATTTTCAATATTCTGGGCATACCCCAAATTAACGTAATGTAACGGATATTTTTCGGAAATACATGAATTGCAGTCACGAAATAAAGCGTGATTTTTAAGATAAATATTGAATGCATATAAAAGTATGTGTGTTTTTTTTTTATTATTATTTTAACTTTTACTTATTTTTAAAAACTACATTTATAAAACTGTAACAATTTAAGAACTGTTCTTTAGTGTATAATACTTTCTTATAATTATCTGTTAAATTTAGAAAATTACTGCTTTAAAATAAATAGCCATAGCTTTGACTATAATAGAAATAAAACGGTTTCATGACTACTTTAATTTTCTTAATAACGAAGTTACAATGTTCTTTAAATTTTCGGTGTCTTTCTATATTTATGTCCAGATGAGAGTTTTTTAGATATCATGTAAATGTGTTCTTTTTGTTCTGATAATGGTGTAACATGAAATCGATTATAAAAAATAACAGATGTAACTCTTTCATTACATGCAAATATGATCATTATTCTAACTAACTAGGGGGGAAATTTTTTAAATGTTCTTGCTTACATGTTGTTTTTAAATTATTACATTTATGTGAATGAAGCAATTTAAAAACGCCTTTCAGTGCGTCATACATCCTTATATTAATATGGCTATTTAGAAAATTGCTCTTTCAATTTAAATTGAACTGTAATAAAACGAAAATGGTGTAACGGATAGCATAACTTTCGAAAAATTAATTATGAAGTTACAGTGCTTTAAATTTTTCAGTAACTTTCTACACTACACTTTATTATTTTTAATTCAATCAAACTGATTAATAAAGAAATCATAAGTGTTGACGAATCCACGAAAGTGTATTGATGAGGTTTTCAACCATTTGCCGTGGAAAAATGTCAGGTGTACCGCTAAAATATTCAGTCGCAGTCTATGAAAATTTTACAAAATGCCATGTACTTTTTTAACTTTTTTTTTCCGTATGCGATTAGATTTAGTGTAACAATGTGTAGGTTCCGTGCAGGTCTTTTTTAGGGTTTATACATTGTAAATAAGAGTACGCGAGAAAATCCCATTCAGATAATAATGTTTTCTGAGGAAAATTATTGCTATTGTACACATATTATGTAGGAATTTCAGACCACCTTCTTGATATAAAATTTACAATCATGCAAAACATACGTTCGAAAAAAGTCAAGCTCAGACATTTCATTACATAAAATATATAATTAAAAAATAATAAAAATAAAACTTTTTAAGAATTTAATTTCTAATTCTGAATTGTAATATATAGAAAATTATGATATTGTTATTGACTGTGACAGCGCATTTTGTTTGTGTTTCTAATTAAATTGGAAAAGATGCATTCGTTTGATACTTTGTTTATTATTAGCATGATTCAAGTGTGCCACTGAAATACATTTATACGCACTCAAGTGTGCCGCGAAGTACAATTATGCATGTAAGTGTGCCGTTAAATAAATAAAAGGTAGATAAATTCTGCATTAATGTGTAGTGTGTGTAAAATATTGTATAGTGTCATTTCAATGAAAAAGGGTAAACAAGATTTTTTTTTCATTTTACGTATCAGTTATGAACAGGCTTTACAAATTTAATAAAATCCGGTAGCCAGAAAAAAATTCTAGCCTCCAGTAAAAAATATTATCCGTCCCTCTCCCAAGTGACTAATTTTTAAAAGCACAAAAGTTTTTTTTATCAATTAATTGAGAAAAAATAATAAGCATATTGTACGATTTTTAGTTACATAGTTTAGAATAGTTACATCATTTAGAAAGATAATATAAACAAAGTTTTCTAATGAAATTTATCAAAGTCACTTATCTATGAAATAAAAATTATGTAAAGTCTACATTAACCGGCATGTTCGGGAAATGCTGATTACTGTAAGATTCAAATGTCTGGATAATTGAGTGATACAAAATCTATGTCTGATGAGAGGGGCATAGATGAAATAGTGAAGCAGGAAAACAATTTTTGCTTATTTTTCGTGTCGAAGTCAGTCAATTAATTCTGTCTTTATTACTTTAAAATTTGCATTTGATAAACTTATTTTTACCAAAATTAAAAATGCTAAAAAATAGAAAAAAATGCCGTTTGTGCTCATTTCTTAGGTCAATTTTTGTACAAAAAATTATAATAATAACAGAAAATTAAATAACTTGGTGGCCAGGAAGAAAAACTTGGTCGCCAGTGGTGACCGCATTTGTCAAGCCCCGGTTATGAAGTACTTTTATTGCCTGTATTGCAATACATCAGCGCTGACTTCAGAAAAATTTTGCGGGTACTCAATAATCGAAGTTGATATTTGAGTCTTGCATGCATCGTGTTATGCTCGAACCCAACCCAACCCGCAACGCAAAATTTAACGCCATCCAGACCCTAACCTACGATCGGGTTGAGTTTGAGTAAAATCAGGTTGCCCGACCCGATGACAAACTCTATAAATTATACCGCTACACTATCCTCAATTTTGTTAAAGTTGTTAACGAAAAACCAGCTTCGTCAATTCTCTAATGGTTACGGAAAAGATTTGTGTCATAATGTTCCTGTATTTAAATATATATATATATTCTCGATTTCGATTTCATTATTTGCCGACATCGTGTTTTATTGTGTTCGACTAACGTGTAATCTTTCCGTTATACGATTGTATTGTGTGCCGAAATGTCTGTTCTAAAAGAACAATTTACTTGGCGGAATTTAAATGGATATATTATAAAGTATATAGTATAAAATAGAATAGTATTGTAAATAATATTAGTATACATTGCTTAATTATCCAGAGTTTATTTCCGCTTATGATTGAACAAGTGCCCTTAAATGTCTTTTTCAGCAGAAACTGATTACATCGCGTGCGCATCGATTACATTCGGAGACATATTACTGTCAATCTATTTTATTTAATAGCCGGTTCATGATAATAAAGTAAAATTAATCCCTGTCATTTCGACGAAAATAACAATACAGAGAAGAGTAATTGTAAGGAAATTTTGATTTCTACAATTTATCTGACATGAAAAAGTTCAGAGTGCAGAAAAAACATTATTTTATTGTATATTTAATGAGGGGAAAATAAAGATTTGGAAATTCCAAATGACGATTTTATAGGTATAACTTATATTCATTACAGCATGTCACGATGTCACGAATGTCTTTATTAATGTTTGTAATATAATAACATGACATTATCTTCTTGTTTAATTAGAAATAACCAAACAACGCAACATTAATAGCAATAACCAAGCAACGCAGTATTAATAGCAATAACCAAGCAACACAACACAGATAATTGCTCTTGAAACTGAAATTGTGTAAGCAGAATCTATTTTCTTCTTAGTCATTATAATAATATAGTAAAACCTGTTAATATGGAATTCCAAGACATCGCAAGAAAATTGAGCTTTAGACAGGTATAGCAGACACAGTTGCGTAGTTTTCTTTTCACCAGAACCGTGAAAGCTATTCTTTTAAAGATTCCGTTATAGACAGGTTCCGTTTTCAGATATTTTACTGTAATTGAAACTTAGACAGGTCTTGAAAGTTTTGAAACTATAAATTTGTCCAAGATTAAATGTTCATAAAATCTTTGTCGATCGATTCTACTTAATGCTATATATTCGTTGAATAGGAAGAGAAAAAAAATTAGATCATTATTTCAAAAAGCGAATTTCTTTTTACCTTAACAATTTGTATCGCTTTGTTTTAGTATTAAACAAACACATTGAATTATTTCTGTATTTAAAAACTTGATGAGATTGCATATACCGTAATTTCCGGCGTATAATCTGTGGATCAAACAGTTATGTTTAGACCCAGAAATTTTATTTAATAATTGAAGTCAAATATTTACAGCAATCTAGTAAATTACATTTTATAAAATAAAATTTACGGGTCGAAACATGATTGTTTCTTCCGCAGATTATTCGCCGGAAATCACGGTAATTACTTTATTGATTCAGTCAGAATTTATGTAAGATCAGAATAGTAAGTGATGATATGTTTGAAATAATTTAAAAGTGTTTTGTTGAGCATTGGTTAATTTTGCTACTGGAGGGATGCCTTGAGGAAAGACTTTTGAAGGGAAAGTGACCTAAATTATTGTTTCCGTACATGGAAAACCTTGCACAATCACCCAGACAACGAACATGCAAACATCAGTCCAAATTCAGCCTATCTACAACAGAATAGCACTTTAAGTGGAAAGATTGCACGGTATCACATCAAGAATACCATGTACTGGGCTGAGTGACAGTATTTAAATTAGTGCTCACGAATATACGTTTATATACGTTTAAACGTATACGTAGTTAAGCCTTTTTTCCATATTATACCTATCCAAAATCGTTACCGGTTACAATATGTTTTAAACGTATATTTGCGAGCACTAATTTAAATTAAATAATTTGAAATAGGCAATATATTTAAATTGTAAAAATTTCACACGAGCACTAATAATATGGGTAACTCTTAGATATTTGAAAATTTTCCTTTTTTTAAACTGGCTTTTTATTAAAAAACAAACAGTCATGTAGCCAATTTTTCATTCAAAAAAATCTATATCACTTAAACTGCACGTAGTTAGTATACCAATTTTATTACATATTTTGTCAGAATTTACTGGATCTACAAACTGTAATTATATATATATATATATATATTTCTTAGCTCAGAATCTGATGGTATTGAATATAATTATTTTATTTATTCAGTAGAATTGTGTATAATATGCTTGATAGTATTTAAATAGGAAAAAGTGTAGTCCATAAATTTTTACGTGAACAATAACAATAAAAACTGCCATTTTAATTTTGCTTTCTTAATAACTGATAAATTATTCAAAAACATCTAATTCAAGAAATCTCTGTTGTTCTATCAAAATATTCAGTTAGCCTATAAATTCAATATCCGAATTCAAAAACTCAAAGAATTCTGAATAACAACAGGCAAAGTGTAGTTCAAAACAGAAATATATATATGTGTGTGTGCGTGTGTGTTATTTTTATTTGAATATAGAGACATACAAAAATGCTAAAAAACTTTTAAAATACGCTTTTTAAATCTTGTTAAAAATTTAACTTTTGAATATAAAAAAAATATTATTAATGTAATGACAATTCTAATCAAAACTATAATGATCTTAATCGTAAATTATATGAATCGCTTTTTTATTCCACAGGGATAATTCGAAAATTTTGCATAATTTTCACAACAACATAATATAGCAAAGTGCAGGAAAAATTTAAATATTGCTTTGTTTCAAATCTAATATTCTATTCAAAAATATGGAGTCGTGAAGTCGTTGTTTTATTCCAATGAAATTATATCAATTCAACTGGGTGTAATTACCCTATCGATTTAATATCCAATTTTTGAAGTTTTTCAGAATTGCGAATGATTTATTTATAATGTATGTTGTTCTCAAATGCAAATTACTTTAATGACACAGAAAAGTAATAAAAAGTTTTAAATGTGAAAATCTTGTTAAAAGTTTAACTTTCATAAAACTACAATATTTATAAGACCATTGCAATAGTATCAGCATATAGTATGTATATTCAAATACTATATCGTTTAAATGAAAGGAGAATTCACCAATTTGAGTTTATTGCCATACGAAACATATCACTTCAAGGGAATAAAACTTTAAACATATGTCGTTAGTTTTATTTTTCTTTGTAAAATCTGAAATATGCATGTAATTGCCTGTGTTGTAATCAGTAGAAAGTCATTAAATGCAGATTTGGCAAGTTTTCGTGAACATATTAGATGAATATCACAGCATTTGAAGTTTTTCTCATTTGTTTTGTTTTTCAAAATCAGAATAAATCATTCCATGCAGTATGTAGTTAAAAACGTTTAAAAGTATACAACAGTCCGAAAGTTATAAAAACAAGTATTTAATTTTACATTTCAGGGACGACAACAGTTATGAAATCACATGTAAAACAGCTGACATTGTACCTTCTTCTCGGAAAGTACTGAAGCGATTTCAATTAATCGTTCGGCCAAAAAAAAATTAAAACAGTGTTAGGTTCAAACAATGCGTAGACTTAACGTCTCTTATATAGTATATCGCTTTCTTTGAAGTTTTGTGGTTTTTTTCAGCATGTCCGACAAGTCCGCCAGTCAAGCAGGGAAGCATTGAAAGCATAGGAAACACCATTTAATTTTATTGCAATTCCCCTTTCTTTTGTCTGCGACCACAAAATGATTCGAAAAGAATGTGAAGAAGAGTGATTTATGCCTATCGCCGGACACTTGCTCGGAAACGCACTAAACGTAGTCTTAAAATCAGTTGGGGTAATTATGAAGAAGGGGTAATTCACAGCAAGCGCCACTAACGCTCGTGTTAGAGTGGCTGATAATAAAGTGAAATAGAAATCAATGGTTTACATCCCTATTGACAGGTTCATACACTGCAAAAAAAATGTGTTGATTTTACAGTAATAAACAGTAAAATAAGCAGTAATACGCTGCCGCGCATGTACGGTAGCGTATTACTGGTTATTTTACTGTTTATTACTGTTAGTTTGACGGTATAATACTGGCAGCTGGGGAACCAGTACTATACTGTAAAATCAATACTTTTTATTTTTTTTTTTTTTTTATTTTTTTTTTTTTGCAGTGTAGCTTCCAACCGTTTCTGCTTCAAGGTTCTGCTTCCTTTATTCGCACTTATCAAATTCCTTATCAGTTCAAATTGACAAACATTTTTGTAGTGTCTATGAATATTCTTCGTCTCTATCAGATAAAATCAAAGTAAATCGTTGTTCTTAATCAATAATTGTTAAGTTAGAAGTACTCTAACAGAAAATCACTAAGTTTTTGATGCAAATCATTTTCAAGGACCTACAGAACCATTTTCATAATTATCCTCACACTTTTTGTGACAGGTGGTAATTATGAACAGTTTTTTTTCTAAGTGTTTTGTTCCTTATTAACTCATATGATTTCATAACGGATCATTACAGTTGAAAGTTTAGATTTCCTGAGGAACTTGTTCAGTATAGAAAAAAATCTAAATGATATAAATTATATAGGCATTCATTATAATGGGGATAGGATATAATTATATGCATTAAATCCTTATATGGATCCCCTTAGTACGTTTGGGTAAAATTTTGTTTAAAAATATAAGGCAGTGTGGCTCCCAACATTAGGTTTGTTTGGAAAGATTTTCATTTAAAAATATAGATTCAAAACAGACGGGATTGTACGTAGCATTCCCGATGTATGCTACTGAAGGCAAGGGGGGGGAGGGGGGCTGGAAACGTAAGGTTCGTTTGGAAAGATTTTCGTCTAAATATATATCATTCAACATTGATTTTATGTATATTTAAGGTTATTATCACTGGCTCGGGCAATACCGGGCAGGCACGCTAGCGGTAGAATAATGTGTATATGATCTTGTATGAACTTTTTATATTTTTTTATTGTTCATTTTATTTATTTATTTATTATTATTATTATTATTATTATTATTATTATTTGCATTATCTTGACACAAAATAGATGTTCACAACTACCCCATAGTATTTTGGGTAATTATGAACAACTGGGGTAATTGTGAAAAACAATTTTAGTTAAATTACATCTTCATAGTGTCATTAACTAATTGTTATTGAAGTATAGGAGTGAAACAATAGCTTTATGACAGTTTTACAAGGTTTTACAGGGCTCATGTGCTCCTTATTGTTGTCAGTAAGTTGAAACTAGTAAACTTTCTTCACAATTACCACAGTTGACTCTACTTGATTTTAGAAAAAAACAAAACAAAGAAAAATCATGTCAAACAGCTGGCATTAATCTGCATTCTTGTCGAGAACCACTCAAGTGATTTCAATAGTTTTTTTAATAATTTTGTCAGGAGCTTAACTATAAATAGATCGATCGGTAAAAATATATAAATAAAAAATTCAATATCCTTTTCCAAGGTAATCTAATATCGATTGCCTTCAATAATTGATCTTGAGTGGATGTTTATCGGCCACTAAAACAACAAAATGAATCTCAACATCAATAATAAAAAGTGAAACAGTATCCGATTTCTTCGTGTCCATTTTGAAAAAATCTTCTATAACTTTGAGTGTAACATTTGCTTGTAGTGATTATAAAACGGTTGGGTTTTTTTTTTTTTGTTTTTTTTATCATTTTATCCCATTTTTGGAGTTTTGAAATGCATGATTAGAGGAAAATAAGAGTAACTAATCCTCATCTGAAAATATTACGATAATGTAGAAAGGCATACCAGTTAAAAATAACCAAACTGAATAAAAAAGTGTCAAAGCCAGGAGTCGAGCGCAGAACCTTTCACGTTGCGTGTGATTGTTCAGCCAGTTCAGCTACCTGGACGACATCTGGCGGATACAATTCACTGAGACAATCTTTCGGTAATAGCATCTGGTGTGTCTTGCAAGAGAACACAACAGTGTAAACCTCAAGTAAAGGACCTCCAATGAAAGATTGATACGTAAGATTATACTTTATCATTTTTATCTGAATCAAATTGATTAATAAAAGAAATCATACGCTTTAAAATTTATAATAGTCACATTTTTATGTGATTTTAAAATTATGATTTAGTTATCAATCAGTTTGATTGAGATAAAAATAATAAAGTATAATGTAGAAAGGCACCGAAAAGTTTAAAACACTATAACCTTATTTATTTTAAATTCTAAAAGGTGTAAATTAACAACATAATAAATACACATTAAAATAACTTCTATTACGTTGTTTGACATGTTTCGGCTCACTCCGAGCCATTTTCAAAAACAAATGAGGTTGATTTTGATGATTCAAATGAAATGATGAAATGATGATTCAAAACAACTCTCATTTGTTTTTGAAAATGGCTCGCAGTGAGCCGAAACATGTCAAACAACGTAATAGAAGTTATTTTAATGTGTATTTATTATGTTGTTAATTTACACCTTTTAGAATTTAAAATAAATATATTATTACAAGGTGTTATAATTTATTACACTGTAAGTTTGTAATTAACTTTTTGAAAATCACAGTATTCATGAAACCGTTTTCGTTCTATTATATTTCCATTTAAATTGAATTTGCAATTTGCTAAATTATTATATTAATATAAAAAGATATTATGCAATAAACGACGTCTTAAAACTGCTACATTCACGTAAATGTTACAATTTAAAAACAACATGTAAACAAGAGTATTTAATTTTTTTTTCCAGTTATTTAAAAATTATCATATTTTCATGTAATGAAACAGTTACAAATGTTATCTTCTATAATCGATTTTATGTTAACGATTATCAGAACAAAAATAATACGTTTGCAATGATATCTAAAAACAACGGTATGAGCTACAAATTCTCATCTGGACATAAATATAAAGTGACACAAAAAATTTTAAAAGACTAACTTCGTTATTTACTAATACCTTTTCCAAAATTAAGGCAGTCATGAAATTGTTTTCGTTCTATTATAGCCTAATCTATGCCCATTTAAGTTAAAAGTGTAATTTACTACAATTTGCGTTACTTAAAAATTATACTCTGTTGTTTCATTCTAATTATTGAAATGCAAGAAAAAAAATTACTAAATTTAATTCAGTATAGCAATAAAATTTAAATGTGTGTGGAAACTTTTATTTTTGTTTAACCCAATTTTTAGCTTAGAAATTTTGCTCAAAATTAGATACTTAAAAATTATACTTTGCTGCTTCATTCTATGGATTGAAATAGTAAGGGGCGGGGGAGAGGGGGGGGGGTTATTGCTAGATTTGATTCACTATACCAAGAAATTTAAATGTGTGTTGAAACTTTAATTTTCTTTAACCTAATTGTTAGCTTACCAATAAATTGAAAAAAAAATGCATGTTCTATTTCAGAATTTGCTGATTGCATATAATTAGTAGTATAGCATTATTCAATCAATCATTAATGGTATACCTGATTCTATTTAAGTGGGGGGATTTGAAATAGTCTGTAGGGTTTTCAGATAAACAATATTATATAAAGAAATTTCAGAAATTTTTAAACTTTACTTTGTTTAAAATTGATATGTTATTCAAAAACATGTAGTCATCAGATTCATAGGTTATAACCGAACATCCGAATGTCGTTTGCAAAATTTTTTCATAATTTGCAGAAAATCTTATTAAACTTGTTAGGTTTGTATTTTTTCATTTATTGACATCAAATCTGAAAATATTAATAAGTAATCATAAAATAATATTGCAAAGTCATCATTAGTTAGACATTTGGCTTCAAAAAATTCAAATTAGGTATTTTGGTAAATCTCAATCGACAAGATGATAAATCAATATCATTTTTTTCTACCAATGTACGGGTGATCAAATTAAAAAAGCATGGCAACTATTCTAACACTGAAGTATAATTGTTTGAACCTTGTTTAAGTGTGAGAGACAATTTACAACACTGTTGGACTGTTACAACTTTATTTGTGTGGTAAAAGTAAGCTGCGCCGCCAAGCGCCATGAGGAGCGCCCAGCGCGTAGACGACCACCTAACTCAAGTCCTGAGGGACTTTTAGTGCGCCAGCAGGTGTGTGACCATGTGGCGCTTCGGCCGGCCAGAGGACCGCTACCTGCGGACCCTCCAACCTTAAACCCACGTGTCGACGACGTAAGTCGTTGCGATACGCGGTGAAACCCAGTTAGGGAGTCACCTTGGAGACGGGTCGTCGTCCCCCAACATCTTCGGAGCTGGACACCCAGAAGGGAACCAGGCCCTAGGCCTTAAGTCGGGTTTTTCCTACCCGTACTTGCTTTACCAGAACTCGAGGGATGTGAAAACCTACAGAGGTAGTCACAGTTCCCTCTCGTAGTGGACCTTATTTGTGTGGTTAAACAGAAATGGAGACGCACAATGTTACTTAGTCCTGTGATAATTTTATTTTTGAAAAACATAAATTAATTCAAATTTTTTACATTATAATTCCTTACAACAAATGTTGAAAATGTTCCTCACCATTTTGAATGCAAACATGAGCACGTCGAATCAAGTTTTTTGACACGCTTCGCAACATTGTTGGTGTTACTGACAAGATTTCTTCAGTTATGATATGATTTGTTTTAATTCACCGATGTTTGCAGGATTTCTCTGGAAAACCTTATCATTGAGATAACACACACAAAAAAATCTAACGGGTTGAGGTCTGGTGACCTTGGAGGCCAGAGGCCTATTGAAATTAAACGCAGAATCGGGTTAAAAATTACTAATGATGTTCGCGCGAACTTATGCTTAAAAAGACGAGTTTTGGCATTTAGAAAGTGAAAACAAAAACGATACCCGCACATTAAATCTAGACATATTAAATAAGTAATGATGTTGAAAGTCTTGCTACAAATATTATAGATGTGGATAATGCAAAAACAAACGTGTACTCTTTTAAAATGATCACCCTGTTGTTTAATTATTTTACACAGTAATTGTTGTTAAAAAGTTATAATCAATTATATATACCCCATCAATAAGTTTAATTTATTTATATTATGAGATATATGTGTGATACTACGTGAATGATTCAGAAGATTTTTGCCGAAGATTTTTTGGAAAACACTTATAATTGCAGACAATTTATAATTTTGTATGACTCTATATTTAAACACGATAATTATATCAATATTAATTTGAACTAGAAAGAAATTGCATGATTTAGTTGTTTCTTACAAGAAGAATATTCGTTTGATGACTGTGATTTAAAACTGTGATTGATATGCCAAATCTGTTTTCTTTAACAACATGTTTTACATCCCGTAAAAAGCATTTAAATAGTTTTATATTTCAGAATTTGATGACTTTGCATATATTTGCACTATCTGAAAATTGAAAGTCTGCGCTCTTTTCTATGGCTCAATCCGACACTCCATGTTATGCTCTATCTTAAAAAAGAAACAGGGCAAAAATTCAAATTGTTTTAATAAATTCACTCGTTCGCGCTTTTCATCAAACTCAAACCAAAACTGTAAATTTTCAATTATCGGGGCCCACGTCAAATTAACGTATTATAACAGAAATTGTTTGGAACTACATGAATTGCAGTCATGAAATGAGGCGCAATTTTTAAAATAAACATTAAATGCTTACAAAAGTTTTTTTTTCTTTTTTTTGTAACTATTTTTACTTTTATTTATTTTAAATTACTACATTTATAAAAATGTAACAGTTTAAGAACTGTTATTTAGTTTATAATACGTTCTTATAATATTTTTACTAAATTTAGCAAATTAATCTTTTTGGACGCTTTGGACGTAATAGAACAAAAATTGTTTTATGACTACTTTTATTTATTTTAAATTACTACATTTATAAAAATGTAACAGTTTAAAAACTGTTATTTAGTGTATAATACATTCTTATAATAATCTACTAAATTTAGCAAATTACTCTTTTTAACTTAGCTTTGGATGTAATAGAACAAAAATTGTTTTATGACTACTTTTATTTAAGCAAAATAAACTTGAATCATGAAAAACACAACACTCAATTGAATCAAATTCACCTCTGTACTATAATACTTGTTTAAAAACAACACAAAATGTCACAAAAACATATATGCCTCATTTATTAAAAACTTTTACTTTAGGTGTTTTAAAAATATACAAAACTGCATTTCACATTAAAAACCTAGCGCTTTCGAGCCGTTTATGGTTTGACCCTCGGCTCTTTTGAAACAGCTCGAAAGCGCTAGGTTTTTAAAGTGAAATGCAGTTTTGTATATTTTTAAAACACCTAAAGTAAAAGTTTTTAATAAATGATGCATACATGTTTTTGTGACATTTTGTGTTGTTTTTAAACGATTATTATAGTACAGAGGTGAATTTGATTCAATTGAGTGTTGTAGGTCAAACCATAAACGGCTCGAAAACGCTAGGTTTTTAATGTGAAATGCAGTTTTGTATATTTTTAAAACATCTAAAGTAAAAGTTTTTAATAAATGATGCATATATGTTTTTGTGACATTTTGTGTTGTTTTTAAACAATTATTACTTTTATTTATTTTAAAATACTACATTTATAAAAATGTAACAGTTTAAGAACTGTTATTTAGTTTATAATACGTTCTTATAATAATCTACTAAATTTAGCAAATTACTCTTTTTAACTTAGCTTTGGATGTAATAGAACAAAAATTGTTTTATGACTAATTTTATTTATTTTAAATTACTACATTTATAAAATTTTAACAGTTTAAGAACTGTTACTTAGTTTATAATACGTTCTTATAATAATCTACTAAATTTAGCAAATCACTCTTTTTAACGTAGCTTTGGCTGTAATAGAACAAAAATTGTTTTATGACTACTATTTTAATTTTGAAAAAAAAAAATGTCAAGTCAATAACAAAGTTACAAAGTTTTAAATTTTCGGTGTTTTCCTATATTTATGTCCAGATGACATTTTGTAGCTCATTCAATCGTTGCTTTTAAATATCATTATAAGTATGTTATTTTTGTTCTGACAATCGTTAACATAAAATATATTATAGAAAATAACTCTTTCGTTGCATGCAAATGTCATCATTTACAACTAACTGGGAAAAAATATTTAAATGCTCTTGTTTACAACACGATGTTTTTAAATTGTTACATTTGTGTGAATGAAACAGTTTAAAAAGGTCGTTTAGTGTGTAATACCTTGTTAGATTAAATTGCGCTTTCAAAATGGAAAATAAAATTACTTTGATTTTTAAAACTTTAATAATAAAATTGCAGTGTTTTAAAATTTTCGATAACTTTTTACATTATCTATATATTTAAAACGAAAAGCGCATTCTATCAAATTTTCCACACGAATATCGTCTCTTTGCACATGCGTCAACGTGGTTTTTTTTAAGGCTTCTCCCCTGAGAAACGGGAATCCTGATTGATTACACTGTTGTTTAACCTAGGGGGATTGAAAAGGATTGATTGAAAACAGATGAAGGTGCACCATTGCATAGAAAGCATATAGACCTTCTAATATATTTTTGTTCTGAGGTTGAAAGCTAAAGCTTTTTTTTAAGAACTCATGTTTTCACTACTAAATATGCATATTTTTCGCAAAATTTTAAAGAGAGCTTGGATACAGTTGTATTTATAATCAATTGAAATGTCAGACAGTTCGGAAGATATGAACTATATTTTATTGCTATGTTAAAGGAGCCGATGCAAAAACAAACAAGCAAAAATGCGAGAAAAAAACATTTCTTTTACAACTAGATAACAATAATTTTTCTCGAAATTTTTATACGGGCTGTAAAACCGTTTTATTTATCACCAATAAAGATTTCAAAGAGTTCGGAGAAAAATAATTTTTTATTTTAAATCTATGAAACGACCCTACGTAAAAAAGCAAGGAAATGAGCGCTTTTATCACTTAATATTAATAATTGTTCGCAAATTTTTCATTTTAAAATATAATTTCATACAAAATTGTAAAGAGAGCTTGGATACAGTTATATTTATAACCGATTGAAATGTCAGAGAGTTTCGGAAGTTGACAGCTATTTTTTTATTACTATGTTAAAGGAGCCTACGAGAAAACAAACAAACAAAAAAGCGAGAAGAAAACATTTTTTTAACAACTGGATATAAAATGAAATATTTTAAAATGAAAATATTTTTTCACGAAATTTTTACACTGGCTGTAAAACCATTTTATTTATCACCAATAAAGATTTTAAAGAGTCCGAACAAAAATAACTTTTTATTTTAAAACTATGAAACATTGAAAAACAAGAAAAGGAGTGCTTTTATCGCTAAATATCAATGTTTTTTCGCGATTTTTTCATCTTAAAATATAATTTTATACAAAATTGGGTTAAAGATATAAAATAATAAAACCTTGATTTTTTTTATTTATTATTACGGGCCCGGGAAACGCCAGCCACATTATAAATCACTTATGAAGATGAGTTTGGTCTTAAATTGAAGAAATTCTTCATTAGATTCTTCTAGTTTTCGTTTTTTTTTTCTGTGACGCTTGGTTTATTTGATATCTGATATTTTAATCTGGCATGTTTTGTCGATTTAACATTGCGAAGTTGATTTCTGTAAGTAAGCAGTAGCGGTCTAGTTCAGTTCTTGGCGTTGTTTGTGCGGCGTTTTTTTTTTAAACTTGGCTTGGCAGAGCGACCGCCCTGCTTGATTATATATATAGAATAATATAGAAATAAACCCTCCTTTAGCTTGTAATTAAGATATACGAACAATTTTTAGAATTTCTGAAAGCTGATTTTTATTTATTTATTTACCTATTTATTTATTTTTTGTTTATTTATTTATTTATTTTTATTTTATTTTTATTTTTTATTTTTGCGTTGCCCTATGCATGTTTAGAATTTCTTAGCAATTTCTTAGATTTACAATATTTTATTCAATTAAACATTGTACTGTTACAATAAATTTAAATGGAAACTTCACTTCTAAAACAAAAATAATTTAACAACTGGATTTCGTTAATTTATAGGAAAATGACGTGAAAGGTATTCCTGCGAAACGTTTGGAAAGAAATTTTAAATGCCGATATGTCTTAATGTATACATTTTAGAAGGTACATCTTCCCTCAAAAACTAATTTATTTTTAAAGATCTTTCTAAAAACGCAAATTATATATTTAAATTATTTTTTAAATCATAAACACTACGTCTGATTACTTTATTTTACAATACTATAAGAACACGCATTTTATAAGACAATTAAATATACTAAACAAACAAGTGAAAAGTTGACTTGGGGCAGGACCCGAACCTGGGACCTTGTGCATGCCGTGCTGACGCGCTGCGACTGAACCACCCAGACCGATATCCCTGAGCGGCAATTTCTCATACTTATTCATGTTGGAAACTGTTATCTGCCACAGTTTGCAGTCATATTTAATTGTCTGATAAAATATGTGTTCTTATAATTATGAAGTTTTATTAAAAAAAAAAATATCTTCAGAAGAAAATAGCTGACTTGCAGATGAAATTTGATGTGGTTATATTATAACCTGTAACTGATTTGTGCTATTTTAATACAGATGGTACATGGTCGTTGGCGGGTTTTATCTCTGTTTTGGCATATTTTTTTAATCGCCAAGTTAATTAACAGTTTTTTGCTAATTAAGGATAGAAAATAATTCTTTTTTACACTGAATTTTATAAAAGCATATTAGATTACGTAATTACTTGTCCAAAAATGCAATCCTTTTTGTATTCTGCCCAATATTAAGGCCTGTAGCTTGTTTGAAAAAAAAAGTTTGACGAAGAAAAAAGTGATCATTTTAAGTAACTCGACGTTTTTTTTAAAAAGCTATATCTCTGTTTATAAATCACTTATGAAGATGAGTTTGGTCTTAAATTGAAGAAATTCTTCCTTAGATTCTTCTAGTTTTCGTTTTTTTTTTTCTACGACGCTTGGTTTGTTTGATATCTGATATTTTAATCTGGCATGTTTTGTCGATTTAACATTGCGAAGTTGCTTTCTGTATATAAGCATTAGCGGTCTTTATTCCAGTTCTTGGCGTTGTTTGTGTGGCGTTTTTTTTTTTTAAGCTTGGCTTGGCAGAGCAACCGCCCTGCTTGATAATAAAAAATATTCATTTTTTAAATAATTTAATTGCTATCTTTAAAATACAATTTATAGAAAATTATTACACACATAATGACTATGATAGAACACTTTTTATTTTTAAATGAAATTGCAAAAAATATATTCCTTACATACTTTTTTTTAGTATTATCACGATTCAAGTGTGCCACTGATATACATTTATGCACGCAAGTGTGCCGCGAAAGTATAATTATACATGTGAGAACGTTGTTAATTAAATAAAAGGTTTTAAAATTCTGCATTAATATGTAATCAATCTGTGTAGCGTATTGTATAGCACCTTTTCATTCAAAAGGGGAAAATGAGAATTTTCTTCCTATTTAAGAATGAGCTCTGAAACACTTTTACATGCATATATTGCAATACATTAGCGCCGATTTTAGAAAAATTTTGCAGGTACTCAAATCTAATAATCAAAGTTTGTATTACAGCACTGCATGCGTCTAATTAATTATACTTGAAACCCAACCGAACCCGCAATGAAGTTATTAAAGCCAACCTGACTTTAACGTCACGTCGATCGGATCAGGTTTGCGTAAAATCAGGTTGCCCGACCCAATGCCGAACTCTATAAATATATTGATAATATCTTTTCACTATTTTTATTATTGTTTTAGTTGGGAACAAAAGACCTGTTGTGTCAATTCAATAATGGTTACAGGAGAAAATTATGTCAGAAAGAGGTGCCTATAATCGACTTTAAAAATATATTCTCGATTTCGATTTTATTGTGTGCCAAAATGTCTATTCCAAAAGAACAATTTACTCAGCGGAATGTCAAAACTTATACTATAAATTAGCATAGTATTGTAAAACATATTAGTATACATTGTTTAATTTTCCAGAATTTATTTCGGCATTTGATTGAACAAGTGCTTTTAAATGGCTTTCTTTCTTTCTTTTTTTTTTTTTTTTTTTCCCAATGGAAACTGATTACATCGCGTGCCCATCGACTACATACTAAGTCAATTTACTGTCAATCTATTTTATTTAATAGAGATAAGTTTAAAAAGAGAAATGTAATCCCTGTCATTTTAACGAGAATAACAACACAGAAAAAAGTAATTGAGTTCAAAAAATGAAATTTTTGATTTTAACAATTTATCTAATATGAAAATTTCAAAGTGCAGAAAAGCATTATTATACTGTATACTTAACGAGGGTGGGTGGGGATAAGGATTTAGAAATGCCAGATGACGATTTCGTAGGTATAGACTATATTCAACACAACATGTCACAAATGTCTTTATTAATGTTTGTAATACAATAAAATGACATTATCCACTTCTCTAATATTTTATTCAAAAATATATAGTCGTGAAGTCGTTGCTTTATTCTAGTCATACTATATCTATTAAACTTTGTGTTATTAGTCTATCGATTTACTGTCTGACTTTTTGTAGTTTTCAGAATGTGAAATGATTTTTTTATAATATATGTTGTTCTCAAACGTAAACAACTTTAATGATATAGAAAAGTAATGAAAAGTTTTAAATATGAAAATCTTGTTAAAAACTTAACTTTCCCAAAACTATAATATTCGTAAGAACATTGCAATAATATCACCGCATAGTATGTATATTCATAGAACGAGCAGGGAAGACCGAGCTATGCTCGGTCAAAATTAAATTTGAGTTCAAATATCATGACCCCTGACCAAAATGACCCACTAATTAAATTTTCTGGACCTAGCCCAACAGTCTTCTCGTGCCTGAAAACCATAGGATGCAAAATTTAATGTAAATAGTCTGAGCCGTTTTTAAGATAAAATAGTTTGACCCATAATGACCCATGACCAAAATGACCCACTAATCGAAATTTCTGGAACATGTGACCTAGCCTAATAGTCTTCTTGTTCCCTAAACCTGTAGGGTGCTAAATTTATTTCAAATCCTCTGAACCGTTTAAGATAAAATAGCTTGACCCATAATGACCCATGACCAAAATGACCCACTAATTGAATTTTCTCGAACATGTGACCTAGCCCAACAGTCTTCTCGTGCTCGAAAACCATTGGGTGCAAAATTTAGTGTAAATTGAACCGCTTTTTAGATCTTGACCCACAATGACCCAGAAATGACCCACTAATCGAATTTTCTCGAACATGTGACCTAGCCCAATGATTTTTGCGTGCCCGAAACTCGTAGGATACAAAATTTAACCAAAATCGTTAGAGCCGTTTTTTAGATCAAATTAATTTGACCCGCTTTGACCCAAAAATGACCCACTAATCGAAAGCTCTCGAACATGGGACCCAGCCGAATAGTCTTCTCGTACCAGAAAATAGTTGGATACAATATTTCGTCAAAATCGTTTGAACCATTTTTTAGATACAATTAATTTGACCATAACCCAAAATGACCCAAAATGACCCACTAATTGAATTTTCTCGAACATGTGACCTAGCCTAACAGTCTTCTCGTGCCCGAAAACCATTGGATGCAAAATTTAGTGTAAATTGAGCCGCTTTTTAGATCTTGACCCACAATGACCCAGAAATGACCCACTAATCGAATTTTCTCGGACATGTGACCTAGCCCAATGATTTTACCGTGCTCGAAACTCGTAGGACACAAAATTTAATCAAAATCGTTAGAGCCGTTTTTTAGATAAAATTAATTTGACCCACGCTGACCCAAAAATGACCCACTAATCGAAAGTTCTCGAACATGTTACCCAGCCCAATAGTCTTCTCGTGCACGAAAATGGTCGGATACAAAATTTCGTCAAAATCGTTTGAACCGTTTTTCAGATACAATTAGCTAGACCACGACCCAAAATGACCCAAAATGACCCACTAATCGAATTTTCTCGAACATGTGACCTAGCCCAATGGTTTTCTGGTGCCCCAAAACGGTAGAATACGAAATTTCGTCAAAATCGTTAGAGCCGTTTTAAAGATAAAATTTGCATATATATATATATATATATATATATATATATATATAACCACACACAAGACTTGCTCGTATTAGAATATATGATATATCGTTTAAATGAAAGAAGCATCCGCCAATTTGAGTTTATTGGTCTTGGAAAAATATTACTTTAAGTGAATAAAACTTTTGTTCCATCATTTAAAACATCTGCCGTTGATTTACTTTTTCTTTGTAAAATCCGAAGTTGCAATCTCAAGAAAGTCATTTAATACAAGTCTGACACGTTTTTGTGAAAATATAGATGAATATCACAGTATTTTCCTATTTGTTTTGTTTTTTAAAAAAATGAAATAAAATATTTCGTGCAATATGTAGTTAAAACGTTAAAGTATAAATGCAACAGTCCGAGGGTTACATACAAGAACAATAAAACCTGTTAAGACAGAATCTCAAGTGACCACAAGAAAGTTGGGTTTCATACAAGCTTAAAAGATACAATTGCATGGTTTTCTTTTTACCAAAACCGTGAAACCTAACCGTTATAGGCAGGTTCCGTTTTCAAATGTTTTACTGTAATTGTAACTTAGGCAGGTGTTGAAAGTTTTAAGAGTTTAAATAACTTTGTTCAAGTTTAAATGTTCATAAAATCTTTGTTGATCGATTGTACTCAAAGCTATATATCGATTGAATAGGAAGAAGAAAACATAGATCATTATTGCAAGAAGTATGTTTGCTTGACAAATATTATTTTTAACATTTAAATATCTGTCGACTCTTCTTTTTTCTTTAACTATTTTCTTAGCTTATTTCAGTATTAATCAAAAACATTAAAATCGTTTTCTACTTCTGAATTTTATGAGATTGTACATAATTACTTTATCGATTCAATCAGAACTTGTATCGAACGCTAATCGCAAGTGATGATATGCTTGATGGTATTTAAAGGGATTCTGTCAATCACTGGTTAGTTTTACTACAAGATGAATGCCTTAAGGAAAGACTTTTGAAGGGGAAGTGATCCGAATTATTGTTCCCGTACAAGAAAAACCTTGCTTACCACCCAGACAATGAACCAGCGAACATCAGCCCAAACTCCTCATTTCATGTCACGCATGCTTAAATTTTCAAAATCTGCCTAAGTTATTATTACAATAAAGCCTGTTAAAATGGAACCTGTCTATAACGGAACTCTGTCTATAACGGAACTTTAAACTGAAAGATTTCCCGATATCACATCAAGAATACCATGAAGTGACTTTGTAGTATTTAAATAAATTAATCTGAAAAGGATAATATTTAAGTTGTAAAAATTTCACATGGACATTAATAATACGGAGGATTCACAGATTTTTTTTAAATTTTATTTTTTTAAGTGTCATTTTTATAAAAAAAAAAAAAAAAAAAAAAAAACATATAGTCATGAAGTCAATTTTTTATTCTAGTTAACTATATCGATTATACAGCACGTAGTTAGTATATCGATTTTCTAAAATATTTTGTCAGAATTTACTTGCTGTACAAACTGTAATTTTAAAAAAGTATTAATATTTCCTAGCTCAGAATCTGGTGAGATTGAATATAATTACTTTATTGATTCAATAGAATTCTACAAGATATGCATGATAGTATCTAAATAGGAAAATTATAGTATATAAATTTTCACGTGAACGATAACAATAAAAACTGTCAGAAAATTTTAATTTAACTTTGTTATTAGCCGATAATTTATTCAAAAACATCTAATTAAAAAAATGTGTTTTGTTTTATCCTAGTGAAACAAACATGCAATTAGCCTATCGATACAATATTCGATTTCAAAAAATCAAAGAATTCTGAGTCATTTACTTGAGGTAAAGGGTAGTTTGAAATAGAAATAGATATTTATCTTATTTTTATTTGAATATAACTATAAAGACATAGAAAAGTTCTAAAAACTTGTGCTAAAATACGCTTGTTAAAATCTTTTTAAAAACTGAACTTTGTTTACTAAACTATTATTAATATAGTTACATTCTAATCAAAACTATAATGATTTAATCTTAAATGCTTTGAATCATTAGATATTAACTGCAAGGTAATTCGGAAATTGTGTGCAATTTTCACATAAACATAATATAGAGGATTGCTAGAAAAATGTAAATATTTCTTTGTTTAAAATCTAATATTTTATTCAAAAATATGAAGTCGTGAAGTCGTTTCTTTATTCTAATCAAACTATAATGATTTAATCTTAAATGCTTTGAATTTTGAATCATTAGATATTAATTTTAGGGCAATTTGGAAATTATGTGCAATTTTCACATAAATAATATAGAGGAGTGCTATAAAAATGTAAATAACTCTTTAAAATCTAATATTTTATTCAAAAATATGGCGTCGTGAAGTCTTTTCTTTATTCTAATCAAACTATATCGATTAAACTGCGTGTAAGCAGTCTATCGATTTAATATGATTTTTGTAGTTTTTTTTTTTCAGATTTGTGAATGATTTATTTATAATGTATGTTGTTCTCAAATGCAGACAACTTTAATTACGTAGAAAAATAATGAAATGTTGTAAATATGAAATATTGCTAAAAACTTAACTTTCCCAAAACTATAATATTTATAAGACCACACTGGTACCCAAAACTATAATATTTATTGTAGTACCAAAGCTAACTAAAGTGTGTAACTATAATATTTATTGTAGGTGTCCAAAAATTAAGGGGCAGTGGCCGATTATTTTCGATTTTAGACGTTTTGTTGAATATCTACTGAAATTCTTTACGAATTCTCCTTGAACTTCAAGAATGTAAAGAACATGTTTGACTTCATAATTTTCAGTGAAGATTTTGTCGCGAGGATAATTAGCGGGGGTGGAGGCAATAATAATTTTAATAATTAAATAATGTTTGCGATCACCCAAGTAACAGAAAATGCTCGAAATGGTCAGTCACTGTAGCAAATGACTATGTAGGTCCTGATCAACATTTTTGTGTATTTCTGTAAGCATATCACGTATATTTGTGAAGATGTTAACGTTTCTGTGAAAAATTCAATTATATATATATATATATAAAATGAAGAAAAACTATCCTAAATCAAGAGTTGAATATGCAGAATTATGTAAAACGGTAAGAAAATGTGTTACAGAAGATATCAGAAAATTTAACTGTGATCTTGTCAAAAAAGTTCTAGAAGATAACAAAAGTTTAAAATCAGCTAAGCGCAAACTGTGTGTTGGAAGAAAAGGTATTTTTGCACTGAAGAGAGCAGACGGAACAATCACCAAAATCAATAATGAAATAGTACACATTGTCGAAAAATTCTATAACAATCTATATAAATGTGAAGATCAAAGGGAAATCAACCTACGTGATCCAGTAGTAAACATAACAGAAACTGAAGAGATAATCCCAGTGATGACAGATGAAGTTGTACAAGCCATTAGAGGCATGAAAAAAGGTAAATGCCCTGGCGAAGATGGAATTACAATTGACCTTATCAAAGAAGCAGGAGAAGAATTTGCAAAAATGCTAGCCATACTGTTTTCCAAATGTCTCGAGAAATCAGATGTACCAGAAGATTGGAATAATGCTGTGATGGTGTTACTTTATAAGAAAGGAGAAAAGGAAAACATTAAAAACTACCGTCCAATCAGCTTACTGTCAGTGATTTATAAAATTTTCACCAAAGTTTTAACGACAAGACTTGAATCAGCTCTGGACTCAGCTCAACCTAGAGAACAAGCAGGATTTCGAAGTGGATTTAGCACAATGGATCATATTCAAACAGTAAGGGAAGTTATAGAAAAACATAAAGAATATAATTTACCTCTCTGCCTTGCCTTTATTGATTATGAAAAAGCATTTGATTCGGTCTACACATCTGCAGTAATTACTTCTCTGGAGGACATTGGTATAGACAAACCTTATATCAATATCATAAAGAAGATCTACAAGAAAGCAACAGCCACCATCCGTTTGGACAAAGGAAAAGCGAAGATCAAGCTTGGAAGAGGAGTAAGACAGGGAGACACCATTTCGCCTAAGCTTTTTACTGCTGTCTTAGAAAGTATTTTCAAGAAGCTGGATTGGGAAAACAAAGGGATTAGAATAAATGGGGAATATTTAAGCCATCTCCGGTTTGCTGATGACATTTTAATTTTCAGTAATAGCCCTGAAGAATTGCAAAATATGCTAAAAGATTTGGCAGAAGCTAGCATTAATGTGGGATTAAAAATAAATTTGGAAAAGACTAAGGTGATGTTCAATTCATTTGCATCAAAAAAGAAAATCGTCTACAACAACACTGAGATTAAAGATGTTGAAAGTTATGTGTACCTTGGACAAGAAATATCATCAGACAACAGTATCATGAATGAAATCAATAGAAGAATAAGAAATGGATGGAGTGCTTTTGGGAAGAACAATATTATTCTGAAGAGTAACATGCCTCTTTGTTTGAAAAGAAAGGTGTTTAACCAATGTGTTTTGCCTGCACTAACTTATGGAGCAGAAACTTGGACACTAACAAAACGGATGGTACAAAGATTACAAACAACACAGCGAAGTATGGAAAGATGTATGCTAGGCATAACCAGAAGAGACCGAAAGAGAATAACGTGGATAAGAAGTCAGACGAAAGTTTTTGACATCATCGAGAGAATTAAACGGCTAAAATGGAAATGGGCTGGGCACATTGCAAGAAGACAAGACAATAGATGGAGCACAAACACCCTACAGTGGTATCCCAGAGATGTAAAACGACCAAGAAGACGACCTCAAGTAAGATGGAGTGACGAAATCAGAAAAGTGGCCGGTGTTAATTGGATGACTAAAGCACTAGACAGGCAACAATGGAAAAATCTGGGGGAGACCTACATCCAGCAGTGGATTGAAAACGGTTGATGATGATGATGATGATGATGATATATAGCATACAGAGTTTTCAACCGAATTTAACATCATTTTCCGAAAACTTGACAAAGAACAGTTGAAATAGTATACTACAATTAAAATATTAATATATTGAATATTTGATGAGATATGGGTATTTGTATGAAATAAATTTTAACTGCGCACGCGCGAACTACAGCAACGATTTTTGGCATGATTTAATAGTCAATATAATAGAGCAACTCATATAAAAAGACCAGTCAATACTGAGAAAACTCAAAAAGATACAAGCAATACAGTGAGCAAATTGATAAATTGGGGAGGAAATCCAATATAATCCTATGGGATTTTCTCCCCAATTTATCAATTAGCTCACTGTATTGCCTGTATCTTTCTGAATTTACGCGATATTTGAATGGACATTTTATATAAGTTGATCTTTAGAATTGGCTACCAAGTCATGAAAAAAAAATCTTTGGTATAGCTCGCGCATGCGCAGTTAAAAATTATTTCACACAAATATTCATATGCCATCAAATATTCAATATATTCATCTTTTAATTGCATTATACTATTTCTACTCTTCTTTGTCAAGTTTTTGGAAAGCGGTGTTAAATTTGGTTGAAAACTCTGCATGCTATAAAAAAAATATATTTGAATTTTTCACAGAAACGTTAACATCTTCAAGAATATCGTTCAATTCTTACACAAATGTACAAAAACGTTAAACAAGACCTACATAATCGTTCACTACAGTGACGGATCATTTTGAGCATTTTCTGTTTCTTGGGAAAACGAAAATATTATTTTATTATTAAATTTATTATTACTCCCCTAATTGTCCTCGGGACTAAATCTTCACTTAAAAACATGAAGTCAAAAACTTTCTTTACATCTCCAAAGTTCAAGGGCATTTCGGGTATTTCCTCACGAATTCCAGTAAATGTTCGACAAAACGTCTGAAATCGTGTTCGGTCACTGCTTCTGGACATCAGTGTATAATATCAGCATAGTCAAATACTATATCGTTTAAATGAAAGGAGAATTGACAAATTTGAATTTATTGCTATAGGAAACATATCCCTTTACGTGAATAAAACTTTAAACATATGTCGTTGATTTTATTTTTACTTGAAAAATCTGAAATATGCATGCAAATTCCTATGTTGTAATCTGAAGAAGGTCATTAAATGCAGATCTGAGACGTTTTTCTGAAAATATAGATGAAGATCACAAGAATTAAAGTTATTCTAATTTGTTTTATTTTTCAAAATTGGAATAAAACATTTTGTGCAGTGTGTAGTTAATACGTTAAAGTATAAATGCAACAGTCCGAAGGTTATACAAACAAGTATATATTTTTACATTTGACGGATTACAGTAGTTATGAAATAACATGGAAAACAGTTTATACTGAAGTATCTTTTTCTCGCAAAAAACTGAAGCGATTACAATACGATTTTGTAATAGTTTTAGCAGTAACTAAATTATAAATGGATCGTGCGAAAAAAAATACAATAGTTACGCGATTTAGAAAAAAATCACATTTAAAACAACTGACATAGATGTACCTTTTTCTCGAAAACTACTGAAGTGATTTAAAAATTTTGTTATAGTTTTGACAGTAGCTAAATCTAAGATTAATTAACTTTGGTAAAACTATCAACATTACTAAAATTATTTCACTTTGTTTTAAAAAAATGTAACTTTGGTAAACAAAAAAATTAACATTTCTAAAATTTATTAACTTTGTCAAAAAAATTAACATTACTAAATTTATTTACCTGAACTGAAATTTATTTCAGTAAGTCAGCAGGTAAAATGATTATGTTGCAATGAAATATTTATTCCCCGAATTCGTATCCCAGCTCAAACTTTAGAAAAATACATTATTTTAACAACAAAAAATATTAGTGACATCAATAGAGAGCAGCACTATTTTTTTTTTTATTATTATTCAATTTTTTTTTTATTCAATTTCATTATTCAATTTTTTTTTTCACCACGAAAAATTGTTAAACTCCTCTTATTTCAGAAATTTGCCTTATTTCCGAAAACGATCAGAAGGAGGAGGAGCTCTTTTCAATCACATGGCAAGAGCAGAGTCACGGTAGAAGCAGAAGGAAGAGGAGGGAGTTGGAGCAGAAAATAATAGGTTGCTCTCTGCTTCTGCGGTGAAACTCTCTCTTTCATACTACTATGATGTCTACAGCATAGTACAACGGCTAGTTAAGTGTTGAAGCTAAGTAGTTGGAGTATGGGGGTGGTACACAGTAAAACACTCAGAGAGCTCAGAGGAAAATCTGTTTTAAAATGGATAAAAAAAATTTGTAGTTGTTAAATTTCAAGTTTTAACTCTCTAAACGTTTTGCCAGCATTTTTCAGTTTCTCAAAAACAACTTAAATCGGCTATAGACAAAAATATTTTTAACAGAATTGTATTTTAAGATATATGTAGAATAAAGAGATATGAAGTGTATTTTAGAAACAAACAAGGAAAGAAAACTTTATAAGGAAAGAAAACTTAATATTAGATTTACGAAAATTTTTGTGGAAATTCAAGAAAGTCCTCAGATGTTTAAAATATTATTATTAGTTAAAACATGTCCTGATTCAAGATTATGACAGCACCAATGAAATTTCAGACACATTTTCAGCTTGCCATGCAAAAAGCGATTAAAATGTTTATCTAGTTTGCAAACTAACCTCATTGCATGTTGTTAGTGTATCGTTTTTGTTGAACATTGTCTGTACAATAAATAATTTGCTTTAACGTTGCATAGGAAATTTCAACGCAAAATGTCATCTAGAACATAACCCTAATTATATAGAAAAGCGATGGACATTTCTAAAACAAAATCTTTTCGAAAGCAAGCTTTATCGAAAAAGTTGCCATTGACTCTCTAATTGGGCAATTTTCAACTATTTTTTCACCAATTATGACTTTTACGCCGGCACATCGATCTAAAATTCGGTTACGTTCCATATAAATTATTGAACTTGTTAAAATATCACGATTTTGTATGGTATTATCATAGTTCAGAACACGCCTTGAACCAAGCCTTTGGTTGTACCACTTGACTAATTTTAAAGAAATTTCCAGCTTACAACGCAAAAAGTAACTACAAATGTTTCTCCGGTCAAAAATTTACCAAATTGTACGTTGTTAGCATATCGATTCAACAATAGATTTCTTGTTGAACTTTATTTGCGCAATGAACAATTTGCTTTAAAGTTGTATAGGGGCAATTTTAAAATGAAATGTCATTTATAACATGACCATAATTATGTAAGAAAGGGTTGAACATATTAAAAATAAGCGTAGATACCCTAGCTGAATTTGCTTCATTAAACCATCATTATCATTTTAAAAATAGATCTTTGTTTTCAACAAACTACGTTCAAAAAGGTCGCCATCGACGCTCGTCTTGTAAAACATTCAAATGTTTTTGCATGACATGTAGTCAGCATAGCGCTTTAATAATCGATTAGATTGCTATGTTCATCATGAATTTTTGAAGCTGTTAAAATGTATAACTTTTAAGGTATATAATGATTGTTCAAAATAAATCCAGAATCAAGATCTTGGTTGCACCGCTGAGTTAATATATATATTTTTTTAATTACCTTTTTTATAACAAGCCAATGTTTTTTTCAGTTGTGCAACTGACCACTTTGCATGTTGTCAGTATATCGATTTAATAATTCTTTTCGTGTTGAAATGTCACTATACAATGAATAATTTGTTTTAAAATTGCCCTTTCCAATTGAAAAAGGTTAGAATATGGCCATAATTATACAGAAAAATATTAAACATTTTTTAGGACTGAAATAGTATTTTTAAAAACGAACTTTTGGCGAAACTGCAGTATTTATTAACATATTTTTGTCGCATTCTTGCTTAAACTATATTGCTATATTGCTTGATGAGAAGAATTGGCAAAATTATGATTTCGATAAAACAAACATAACAACATAACAATATAGTATACTCGTTAAATTTTTTGAAGTTGTTAAAATGTAAAACTTTTAAGGTATATAATGATTGTTCCAAATACATCCAGAACCAAGATCTTGGTGTCACTGCTGAGTTAATGTTTTAAAAAAATTAGCTTTTTTATAACAAGCCAATGTTTTTTTTCCGTTGTGAAATTGACCACTTTGTATGTTGTTAGTATATCGATTTAATAATTCTTTTCATGTTGAAGAGTCACTATACAGTGAATAATTTGTTTTAAAATTGCCCTTTCCAAATTTAAAAAGTGAAATATAAACTATAATATGACCCTAATTATACAGAAAAGTATTAAACATTTTTAGGACTGAAACAGTATTGTAAAAACATACTATTTGCAAAACTGCAGTATTTATCAACACATTTTTGTCGTATTCTTGCTTAAACTATATTGGTTAAATGAGAAGAATTGGCAAAATTATGGTTTCGAGAAAACATAACATAACAACATAATGATACTCGTTACATTTTTTGGTGTTACAATGAAATATTTTTCGATTTCAGAAACCGTTTATATTGCGTAAAACATATCTGTTTATAAAGTTTCCATTTATTTGATAAACGATTATTTGGTGAAGTTTATCTGAAAGAATTACTTAATAATCCCTCAAAGTTCAATTTAAAAAAAAAAAAAAAAGCATCACCGATATGTTCTACATTTGAACATATTACTAGTGGAGATATGTATTGTATGGTATTATCATACAATAATAGTGTTTACAATAATAGTGTCATAACAATATAATTATCATACAATAATAGCGTTTACAACTTTAAAAACAAACATTGTTTATTTTACTTTTTACGTGAAATACTTTAAAATATTTAAATGGTTTTGCATTTCAAAACCGAATTGTCAGTATATTGATTACACGAACAATTCTGTCAGAATATCGTGTAACTTAGTTGATTGGCAAGCTATACTTTTGAAAACGTAGAAATATGTAATTATTATAATGTTTACCAAAATGTTATAACAACATAGACAGGTGTTGGAAGTTTTTTAATTTTTTTTACTTCTGAACTTTATCCAAAATTAAATATTTATAACATTTTTGTTTTTCCATTCTGTTCAACGCTATATTTTTTCAGCAATAAAAAGAATTTTCTAAATGTATTTCTTTATTACAAAAAGCGTGTTCTTCATATCAATAATTTAAAATTTAAATATATGTCGAGTCTTTTTTAAAAAATAAACATATTTTTAACATCAAACAAAAGTATCCAAATATTTTTATAATTTAAAATTTAGTGATATTCCATATAACTACTTTAATGAATCAATATTAAATTATATGTTTCATGCAACTTAAATGAGGCAAATTTGAAATAGTACAGTCTGTATAATTTTCACACGAACAATAATGATGTACGAGGACTTCTCAGAGGGAATTTTAAATTTTTGTTTGATAAAAACTAATATTTTATTTAAAAACATGTTGTCGTTTCACTCATGCACAAATACGCGAAGTTTTACGGATTCTTTTTGTTTTTATTGTTTCATTGACTGGCACGAATTCTAAAAGTATTATTATATATTATTAGATTAGTTACACATTAGTTAGGCACATTAGTTTAGCAAATATTAGTTAGGCACATTAGTTTACCACATATTAGTTAGGCACATATTAGCATGTTAGTTATGCATTAGCATGCATTAGTTATGCTATATAGCATAATAGCTGTCTATATAGCTATCATATATATATTTATTATAGCTATATAATTATATATATATGATATAATTATATATATATATATGATTATATATATAATAATATATGATATGATCTAACTATTAGAATATTATATATGATCATCTAAATATTATATTATATGATAATATTAATATATTATAATATACATAATATATATATATATATATATATATCATTCTATACATCATATATATCATATATATATGGTATGTCATATCGACATCATATTTATATATCAATCATATATGATATTATATATAATCATATATGCTATCATATGATATAATATCATATAATATATGATTATATATAATATCCATATATATATATATATATATATGATAAATATTTATATTTATCATATATCATATATTTATCATAGCATATAGCATGCATTAGTTAGGCACATATTAGCGCATATTAGTTAGGTACATTAGATTAGTATTATTAGAAATTTAATTATTTTCCTCTGCTAACGGATTTCTTCAAATTTATAGTGAGTAATTACAGTCGAATCCGGTTAATACGAGAAGCAAGGGAATTATAAAAGCCCTCGTAGTAACCGTTATTCGTATTTGTATATAGTGTTTTTTTAATGCATATGTTTTTATTATAATCAAATCTGATGTTATTTTAACTTTTAAGCAATTTTTTAATTTCTGCTTTGGTCTAACCGTTGATAAATTTTGTGAAATAGCAAAATCCTTGGAGTAGGGCAACTGCTTCCCCTAGCCTCCCCCAAACGGCGCCCCTGCCTATAACATATTCATATTACATTTATTTCATTTAAAATATAAACCTTTCAGTCATTTCATTTAAAGTACATGCATTTGAAATTCATGACTTTCACTCAATTCATTTAAAATACACACATTTAAACTACGTGCTTTCTATTAATTTCTTTTAACATGCTAAAAAAGAAAAAAAAAGGTGAGAAGAAATAATACCATAAATCAAAACATTTTATTTAAACATCAAATAATTGCTCCTAATTTACACACGTGAAATATAAAAGCTGAAGCTACTGGTGATTAAAAAAAAAGTGCTACTGGCGAAATTTGCACCTTCAGATTTATTTTCCAGTTTGATTAAATTTAATTATGTTTTATCATACACTATTAGTGCACACTTAAATTTTTTGCCCCTTGGTCTCTAATCTGGTGGTCTAAAATCTGAAAGGCGGTGAAAATGACGTTCGCACTAAACTTTCGTGACGGATGTACTTTGTTTGAGCATTTTGATCTATTTTTAAATATAATTTCCAAACAGTTTGAAGTTTATTCTTGGTAATGTGTCATTTTCCTTGTATCCTCATAGGTATCTCTGTAAGAATTAGAACGAAATTCGTTAAAATTGTTTGGCGAAAAGTTTAATATCTACTGTAGCTCTATATGCCTCCAAAGTAATATTGCATTGTATATTAGTCTCAGCTTCGCTCAGACAATTAGGTGGCCCCTGGGATGCCCCTCCCTCCCTTAACTGGAGACCTAGCACGACCCTATTCTTTCGGCTCCTGTCCATCCCGAATTGAACTCCTGAGTGTAAGCCTAAAAAAATTTTTTTACCAAAATTAGTGAAATTTTTCCCTACTATCAAGCCTATAAAATAAAGAAAATACAGATTTTCCTTAATAGATTGTGCATAAAGTGAACTTGTGACGTCTTTCGGTCCCAGTTTCATTTTAACACTGTCCTCCAAACTTTATAATTGTTTACATATATCACTGAGCAGCCATTGTTAGAAACGAATAATAAAATATCTTTTGGATTTTACTTATTCGAAATTACTTGTTTTGAAGTTTAGGAATACGACCAATCTATCATATTTGCCTTCCTTTTTATTATGCAAATAAAACAATTTTTACTCTATTTTACCGCAACTTTTAGCAAACACATTGATTAAATCAACATTTTACCTAACATGGGAATATCTGTTTAATGCATTATAAATTAAAAGAATATTACTTTAAGCTGGTGGATCTTGTGGTTCCTTATTGCAGGGCTCGCAGCGTCCTATATTTTTTTTAATAATCCCCACCACTATTTTCAAAATATAATATTCACAACATCCTTTTATTGCACATTTTAAGGAAATCTACCATGAAATTTATAATTTGAAAATAGTGGTATCTAATATACAGCGTGTCCACGTATAACCTGACCGACCTTTATTTTCGCAACCGTTGGTCCTAGATGCATACTTCCAATTACAAAAATGGTTTAAATAAGGTAAAGAATTTCTTTTAACGTGATTTGGGTCAAGAAAAACATTTATTTAAAAAATATGAAAGTTAAATTTTTATACGGTCCCCCGGTCCTATAAGTGATATTTAGTAAAAATTTACTGTGACACTAACAAGTACGACAAAGAAAGTCCCATTCATCTAACATTAAAATTGACCGAGTTCGGAAACTTTGAAATGCATGACTTATACCACTTTTTTGCATCTAAAAAGAGATGATTTCGGCCATGCTTTCAGGGGTCGTATATAAAGTACTTAAACTTATTTCAAGGTATCTGCGCTTTAAAATAAATTGTACAACTATTACGATTGAGTTAATTTTTATTAGTTAAGTCTCAGATTAATTAAAATAATTATATTTTAACATATGTTTTATTTTGAAAGGATTTGAGGGTATGATTTCTTTTAACAAAAATTGTTATTTTCACAAGGTTTTATTTAACTTGCAACGATCGTCTTTCCAGTTTAAAATTTGTACTCGAAGTTTAACTCACTTTCAAATGTCCGATCGAAGTTAAATTTTACATACTGACTTAAATCCGATGGCAATGTAATATTATTATGAATTTCGACGCTTACTATCTTATACATACTTATATTAGAGGATAACACAAAAAAAATTCGGATAGATTATCGTCAACAAGTTTAAGAAAGAGTTTTAGATTAGATAACATAAACCTGCGATGGTTGTGTTTTTTAAATTTTAAAATTACGTTTTATGTATTTTTTAACGCTGAATAAAAAAAAGATTACCTTCACTTTTAACAATCATATCAGGATTTTTCGCAAATCGTAAATTTCAAGGTTAAAAAACAGCGAAAAATCTGATATTATAAAATAGATGTAAGACTTTTTTATTCAGTTTAATTTTATTTAATTCAATAGTTTATTCAAATTTTTGGCTTATACTGGGTTTCTTGCAGCTAAACAGCTCAGTGGTCCGATGAGGTTGGGAGGGGAGGGGAGGGGGGGATCAATTTTAACTTTGAGCTTTTTAACTTTGAAATTTGCGATTTGAGAAAAATCCTAACGTGATGGTTTAAAATGAAGGTCATTTTCGGATTCAGCACTAAAAAATGCATAAGAACCAATTTTCAAAAGATAAAAAACATGGCACAACCCAAAATTTGAAAGACAGTGTAATCTAACAGCATTTAAAATTTTGTATCATTTTGTAAAGAATTGAGGCTGTTGTTTTTCATCCTTTTATTTAACAAAAATTCTGTTATTTTTATCCTCTTATATGTACAGTACAAATTGTATATTTTGCATTAATATGTCAGAATGATTATAGATTTCACAATTATATTAGATTGCAATGTTAATTTTTCTCTCAACTATTGTTTTGATATATCTGACGATTATTTATATTTCTACTACATTTGTGAATGACCCCCATTTCGCAGCAAAAAATATACTCCAACTTTAAACAGCTGTTATTCGGTCAATTTTAATGTTAGATGAATGGGACTTTTTTTGTCGTTCTTGTTAGTGTCACAGTAAATTTTTACTAAATATCACTTATAGGACCGGGGGACCATATAAAAATTTAACTTTCGTAATTTTTTAATAAATGCTTTTCTTGACCCAAATCACGTTAAAAGTAATTCTTTACTTTATTTAAACCATTTTTGTAATTGAAAGTATGCATCTAGGACCAACGGTTGCGAAAATAAAGGTCGGTCAGGTTATACGTGGACACGCTGTATATAAAAAATATAGGACGCTGCGACCCCTGCTTATTGCCTCGGCCGTCCCCAGCAACTATGTGTGTCCGCATAACAAAATCCAGGGAGGGGCAAGATTTTGAATATGATGTGGTTTGAACAGTCAGCTGCCAAAGCCGCATTCTATTATGATTGTTATTTTAAATTTTTATAAACTAAAGTAAGGATTTTTTTGCCAGAATACCAACTGCAAGCCAATTCTTAAACTTAACATAAAAACAACACACAAATGTAACAAATAAAAATATTTAAAAGCAAGAAAAAAAATCAAAATAAGGAAGTGAAATAATTTATTATCTTCTTTGTCAGGGGAAGGGAGGTGGAGCAAAACCGAATCTCCCGTTTAAGATAATCTTTTAACACATTTTGGACGGATGGTTTTCGTCTTTTAAGCAAGAAGCCTCGCCTATATGAACGTTACATTTGCATGTTACATTATTCAACAAAAAAAAAAAATTCTGTGTTTATATTATAAAGGAATGAATGTTTATAATAATGGTATTGTCTCTAATCGAACTATTTATATGCACAGTTCTCTCATTGTAAAAATACGAATTTTGTGTATGTTTTTTTGACAAATAATGTAACATATATAACGCAAAAGTACCGCCCATGGGCGGAATTACAGATTCCAAAAGACGTTAATTCACGTCTCTGTCCTCATTGTGTTAATAATATATAAATGTAAACTTAAAAACGGAACTAATTATCGTCTTCCGGGGGAGAGGGGCGTAGAGCTGACTAAAAATTCTAATTTCCTTTTTATCTTACTGTTTAATTATTTTAACTCATTTGAGAAGAATATTTTTTATTTATTATTATTATTATTTAATCATCAGAGAAAAAGAAAGTTTAGTTAAATAAATTGGAAAAATACAAAAAGGGGAAATTCCCTAGCCACTCTTTTCGGGATAACTGAAGTAATCTAATCGAATCAACATAGTTTTCCGAGATTTCTGAGAGGATTTCCGTAACCTTTCGCCCACGCATAGTACATGCGCCACGGCCTTTGCGCTCAATTTTCCAGGGGCATCTTTCCCCGAGGCGAGGCCCGATCAATTTCACTACTGCGTCTTGTAACACCGAAAAGGATTTTCCCTTCTATCAGAAGAAATGGTGCATTTGTGACATATATGTGTTGAAACAAAAATTCTGATAACTAGTATTAAGACAAAAATTTTAAAACATTGGTTCCCAAGTTTTTCTACTTTCTTCTATTCATAAGGGGATTAAATTGAATTCGTGAAAATTTTTTACTTCCTGTATGTGATGGATTAACGTTTCAAAGTGATGGATAATGTTCCAAAATGTTCCTAATGTACTGGTTCCCAAGCTTTTCTACTCTTTTCTGTGTTCATAAGTAGAAAGCAGTGTACTCGTTAAAATTTTCGACTTCCGGTTTCAAATGGATTTACTTTCTAAAGTGATGGATAAAATTGCAAAATGTTCATAAAGTAGTGGTTCTCAAACTTTCTACAATTTAAGTAGAAAGGATTGTATTCCTTAAAATTTTCGAATTTCATTTTTGAATAGTTTACTTGAGACAGGTTTGCTTTACTTAAGTAAAGCGGCGCATAAAATTCTAAAGGCTTCCTAAAGCAACGGTGCCCAAGCTTTTCTACTTTATTTTGTAGTCATAATTCAGTGGATAATCTACAGATGCCATATATGAGTTGGAATAACACCGTTCTTTTTTGTGGGTTTTGAATTGTATTCGTTGTTAAACGATTCCCATTACAATTGAATACAGAATAATAGTGAAATATGGAAAGGAATATAGAATAACAGATTTGTTTGTTGTAGATTTCAAGTTGTAGTATAAGTAGTGAGGAAATGACAGAACACGGTCAGGAGGCGTAGGCACTGCCGCAACGTGCCCCCGCCACCGTGCAGTCCCCTGGGCAGTCCGTGCTACAATCACAAAGTACGTGCCTCCGCAGTGTTTGAGTATAGCGCTTTCTGGTGTGAAAAGTATTAACTCTATTTTTTTTTAATATTTTTCATGTGATTTTTGAACGGGGATTGACAAATGTTTCGACAGCACAGTAGTTTGTGTTATTTTAACCACTATGCCGTCAAAATGACAAAGAAATGTTTCTTATGAAGAAAATTAATTTGAACAGAAAAACTAGTTATCAACGAAAATAATACTGTAGTATATTACTAAATATAAAAACTTAATTTAAATAGTATATACTCATTTAAACAGAACAATATACTTTGAAACAGAAAACACTTTGAAAACAAATTATAAAACATACTTACCAAATTGCTGAGAGAAGATTCATTGAGGTAAAAAATTGCCTTTTTTTACGAGGATTTGAATAATTTCTATTCGTTTAGATAACCTTATAAAACTAATTATTAATTAATTAATTGCGATCTTTTGAACAGTGTGTATTTTTCTTATTGATAGTATGTCTTCTTAGAGTTTTTTTACACCAGTGTCGCCACCTAACAGAATATTAGGGAAATAATTAAATTGATTTTTTCGGGAACTTTTTTTATGTATTCACTTTGTTAAAATTAGATAGGTTAAATTTTATTAAATTTTTTATGCTAATATATATCGTCATATGGAATTAAAATTGACTTTTCTATGAGGACCATTCGCATTTTTAAAATATAGATAGGACAGTTTCTGCTGATATAATTCTCAGCTAGGACAGGTTGACCCGTATACTTACTTTTATGTTTTTACACTCTTCGCATAAGAAATAGGATAACTTAAAAATTTAAAAATAATTTATAATGTTTCTGTACGGAGTTTCGAACCCGGGTTAAAACTCACCAACATACTAGTTTTTTTTTTAATTATTTGTTATCCTATCGAAAAATACAAGTATATTTTCACGAATTTAGTTATAGAAACAGGTATTTACTAGTAAAATGTATTATCATGCATAGGGTAATTTTTACCACGCTCAGATTGATTTTCATGCATCTTTCTTGACTTATGTATGGAGTTTCTACATAGATTTCCTAATTAGCAAAGATTACCATATATTTTTACTAAATTTTATGCTTTTCAATTTATTGTATTAATTACAATATATATTAATTAACTAATTTACTATCAATTCACACATACTTTATACATTTTTTACATCATAAGATTATGTTCTTCATTTACAAACCATTATTTGTAACCCGTTTATGTTACATAATTACAAATGTACGAGTAAATTAACTACATATTTGCATCTAAAAACACTACTTTGGGCATATATTTAGGCAGACTTTAGAATTTTTTACAACACTTAATAGTAAGTATTAGCTAACTTTTTAACAGCAGGATAACTCACACATATGTTTTTCCGACATAGGTTAGTTCACGCGAGAGAATTTTGTAACCAATGCTTTTAGAAAAGAGTAGATACTTTTCTATACTTTAAGATTAATTTGTATATTTACTCACAGAGAGAGGAATTTGTTAAACATGAATCAATTTTTACCATGTTGCTATTGGAAGAATGTCTTCAAGGAGGACTTTTGAAGGGAAAGATACTCGAATTATTGATTTTTTACAAGGAAAACACTGAAAGCCTAGTACAGCACAGTCCCCTCGCCAAACCACGCCTGTTTCAAACCCGGGCTAAGTAAGCCCCGTTGTTTCGTCACATGAATATGAATACAATCTTTAAGCTTTGCAGTTTTGCATAGAGTATGTAAGAATATAATATTTCTAATTTTTAATTAATTTTTTAACTAAATTTTAACAATGAAATTCGCCTTAAATTATTGAATAATAAAAACGTGAATTTTCACATTGCTAACTAAGCGTATAACAACAGAGATAAAAATGTCCAAACCGGGAATCGAACCCGAATCCTCGGAATAGGATCTGGGTTTCATTGGAATAGGATTCCAATGATCCGGGTTTGATTCCCGGTTTGGACATTTTTCACTCTGTTGGTTATACGCTTAGTTAGCAATGTGAAAATTCTCGTATTTATTATTCAATAATTTCGGGTAAATTTCACTGCCGTAAATTAATTGAAAAAAAAAATTAAAAATTATACATATATGTGTTGCCCTATGATGGGTTTTGTGTTCGATTCATGTTTGCTTCAAGGTTGTGTGCTCATAATGACATCTTGTGTTGCGGTTGCAGCTTTACTCGCTTATGTGAGTGAGAGATGCCAACCTGGGTATCGTCCTCTTAGCTCAATGGTAGAGCATTGGAGGATTATTCCAATGATCCAGGATCGATTCTCGGCTTGGACATTCTTCACTCTATTAGTTATACGCTTAGTTAGCAATGTGATAATTCGCGTGTTTATTATCTATATTATAAAGGACAAACATGTCCGTGCGTAACGCTGACGTCATTTTGCGAATGGCCACACTGGACGATGAAATTTCGGTTTTGCGATTTTTGTTACTGCAATTTTTTTAATTTCTAAACATCGCACATTTTTAATTTTTACACCATTATGTCGGAAAAAAATCTACTTTCAAATGCAATTTGTTCGAAAACTTTATCGCAATTTAATCATTTATTATAACGATTTAGTTAAATTTCAAACATGATTTAAAAAAAAAAAAAATCTATATCGCTTGCAGACGATTACAAAATATAAATCCATTTTCACTTTAAACGATATAAAAAGTTCAACATTTGTTTCCAGCTAATATTCAATAACGAAATTAAAACTTTATTAAGCAATCAATAAAATAGTATAAATAAAACACAAATTTAACAGACATGTAATGGAAATAAGCGCTTAAAACCGTTGAAATTATCGGAATAATAATAAACAAACACTGCCGTAGATAGCGAAATTTTTAGCGCTATTAACTTCTGGCTCGAGACCAATACGAAATGACCACTTTTAATAAATTTAAAATTTTATTTGAATATATAATTGACATATTTCATATAAAAATGCTCTTTGGTGTTGTTAGATCGCAATCTAAAAAATATTAAATATAAAAAATCTATTAGAGTTTTTTATAAAAAAAAAAAAAGTAAATTGTTTTCAAACATATTCTCAATCCCGAGAAGCCCGTGTTGGATACCCTAGTCCATATAATGTTTCATTGGGTAAACACTTTTCATTTAAAATCTTTAGTTTATGCATATATTTATTTTAGCACATTCTGACATTGTTTTAAGGTTTCCTTACTTACAGAATAGTATCTTATATATAGTGCCCATTACGTTTGGGAAAGTATAGATATTTTACAAGTTTTACATTATTAAAAATACAATTTTTATATTTTACACAATGTTATGAATATAATCTTTAATTTTATCTTTAATTATCTTTAATCTTTTTTATCTTTAATTGATTTATTTAAGTAATCATGTCTTATCTAAAAAAATTATGTAACTCGACTATATGAAATTTACAACGCTTGGTAACATTAGATTGTTTTAAGTAACATTTCATCATTAGATAGCTCATATATCTGTTTTTCCACATAGGTTAGATCACATATCAGTATTTTACATATTGCTTTTAGAAATAGCAGATATTCACACTACACTTTAAAATTAATTGTATAATTTTTTGGGAAACTTTAAATTTAAATTAACTCCTTTTTGGAAAACTTCAGTTTACACAAAATTTCTTGATCTTAAAAAATCTACAGACTATTTTTATTATAATACTCATACAAACCTAACTTGTATTCTTATTTTATACTTTGACTCTACACAATTTAACAACTATTTTCACCAACAGACTAAGTTAAATATTCTATCTAAAAGAAAATAATTCAATCAACGAATGACTTTTTTCTCACCATTTAAAAAGTTATAGCTTAAACATACTAGTACTTACAACAGATATTAGCTAGGCAGTACATAAATCATTACAATCTTATAAAACACTAAAGAAAATTAATATGTATTGAAAATTTAATATTAGATAACAATATTCTGAAACTTAACATTGAATGAAAATACTAAACATTAATTAAAATAATTACGTATCGAAAAAAATTAAATTATGACATAACAATTTCATTAATTACGTAAAGATTTAACTATTGGACAAAAAAGGGTAGTAAAAAGAACTTCAACTATCATATAAAAATTTCAACTATTACAAAAAAAATGAACTATTAAATGAAAAATATGTTACACAAATTTCAAAGTTTTCAAAAAAATATATAAATTAGGATAAATAAAAATTCAAAATTTTTTGAAAAATTTAACGTTTGGATGAAAAAAAACACAAGTTAGTAAAAAAATTTAAATTTTCTAAAAAATCTATACATGTTAGTAAAAAAACCATCGCATAAAAATTCCAACTGTTACATAAAAACTTAATTATTGTACGAAAAAATATACATGTTAGCAAAAAATTTCAGCTTTCTGAAAATATACAAATTAACAAACTATTTTAAATTTTTTCTAAAAAATATTTAAATGTTAATAAAAAAATTTTAAATATTAAAAAAACACAAATTAACAAAAAAGTTTACAAAATTTGAAAAATATACAAGTTAACAAGAAAATTTTTAAAGTTTTCTAAAAATATTTACAAATTCACAAAAAAAAGTTTTAATAAAAACACAGGTGAATAAAAAAAATAAAAATTAGTAAAAAAAAAAAAGTTAAAGTTTTCTAAAAATATTTACAAAATAACAAAACAGTTTTAAAAATATTTATATTTTAACAAAAAAATTTCAAGGTTTTCTAAAAAAAAATACAAGTTAACAAAAAAGTTTTTAAAAAATTAACAGATGAATGAAAAAAATACAAATTAACAAAAAAATTATCAAAGTTTTCTAAAAATATACAACTTAGTAACTATTATTATTTAACTAGTATAATTTAACTATTGCATATAAAAGGGTAGTAAAAAGAATTTCAACTATCATATAAAAATTTCAACTATTACAAAGAAATTGAACAATTAAATGAAAAATTATTTTCACAAATTTCAAAGTTTTCTAAAAATATAAAGTAGTATAAAAAATTTCAAAATTTTGTGAAAGGATTTAACGACTAGATGAAAAAGAAAACACAAGTTAGTAAAAACATTTCAATTTCCTAAAAAATCTATAAAAGTTAGTAAAAAAACTATCGCATAAAAATTTCAGCTATTACATAAAGACTTAATTATTGTACGAAAAAATATACATGTTAGCAAAAAATTTCAGCTTTCTAAAAAATATACAAATTAAAAAACTATTTTAAGCTTTTTCTAAAAAATATTTAAATGCTGATAAAAAATTTCAAAGTATTAAAAAAAATTACAAATTAACAAAAAAGTATACAAAATTTGAAAGATGAACGAAAAAATATACAAGTTAATAAGAAATTTTTTAAAGTTTTCTGAAAATATTTGCAAATTCATAAAAAAAAGTTTAGTAAAAAAACAAGTTAATAAAAAAAATAGTAAAAAATATTAGTAAAAAAATAGTAAAAAAAAAAAATATTTAAAAAAATTTTAAGTTTGCTAAAAATATTTACAAAATAACAAAACAGTTTTAAAAATATTTACATTTTAACAAAAATAATTCAAAGTTTTCTAAAAAAAATTACAAGTTAACAAAAAAGTTTTTAAAAAATTAACAGATGAATGAAAAAAAAATACAAGTTAACAAAAAAATTATCAAAGTTTTCTAAAAATATACAACTTAGTAAAAAGTTTTCTTGAAATATTTACAAGTTAATAAAAAAGTTTTATAAAATTACAGATTCCTACAGGATAAAATTCGCGGAATACCGCAAATACCCTATGAATGACAGAAACTGTTATGGAAATATATATCGCTGCATAGAATGACTGAATAGCAATTGTAAGCTGATGTCTACAGAGTTTAAGTTTCTGTGTTAAGAATCAGTATTCATAAAATCTGCAATGACGTCTGCCAAAAAAGATCCCTAGAAAGAAAAATTTGAAGATAAATTAAGAACTTAAAAAATGTACTATAAGTTACATTTTTGTGGAATTTAAAACGAAACACGTCTGTTTGATATGAAAACAATCAACATCTGTGATAAAAGAATACATTAGTAAAAGACATTATAATACTAAATATAAAAAAATTTTGACTATTATACTGGACAAAATAAGCTAGATAAAGTAAGTGAATTGAAAAGAAAACTTAGTGGTGAACAAAATGTGTTTATGAAAGTTGCTTCAGAAAATCAACATCTTTTGTAACAACAATTTATTCAGTTGCTGACGGAGAAACCTTTTACGGTTCCCCAACAGTTGCAAACATAATAGCAAAAAAAAGGATAACCATATTCAGATTGGGAATTTGTTAAGGAATGTTTGGAATGCGTGATGGAAAAAATGTGTCCAGAAATAAAAAAAAATATCTGAAAAAAGTATGTTTGTATCGATAAACAATATGTAAGCGTGTGGATGAAATTGGAAAACTCATTGAGAATACTTTGAAAAATCGATCAGCAAAATTCAAGTTTTAATCTCTTGCACTGGATGAAAGCTCAGATGGGACCAACTCAACCCAAATAGCAATTTTTATCCATGGTTTTAATGAAGCTTTTAATGTAACAGAAGAATTAGCTGCACTATATTCCACTCAAAGGAGCTATGAAGTCGCGGGATATCTTGGACGCAGTTTAGTCAACATTAAATGATTTGCACTGAAGTTCTATAAGTTATCGGGTATTACAACCGATGGAGCACTAGCAAGATTGAAAAACACAAAAGCTTAGTGAAAATGAAGCGTCCAAAGGGGTCAATATATCGAAGCTTAATTTTCATTACATTATTCATCAACAGAATTTGTGTTCAAAATTATTCAAGATGGACCATCTTATTAAGGCGATCTTCAAAGTAGTGATTTTTATTTAATCGCAGGGTTTGAATCATTGTGAGTTTTAAGAATTTTTGAAATCCTCAGATTCAGAGTACACTGGCACATAACAAATTGTTCGGAAATAAGCTGGCTAAACCGTACTCAAATGTTGAAAAGAGTGTACGATTTGAAACATGAAACTAAATTAGTCTTTGTGATTTTGCATTTCTTGTCGACTTTCCATCTAAATGAAGTGAATAAGCATCTACAAAGGAGGGATCAATTGGATAAATAAAATGTAGGAGTATTTATCTGCATTCGAAAAGAAACTTGGACTTTCAGAACAGCAACTGTGTGCAAATGAACTTATCAATTTCCCTACATTGTCTGCTCAATCGGAAATTAATGATTTGGGCAGGAACTCTATTTTGATTTCGGATTTGAAACTCGAATTTGTATATAGATTGGAAGACTTCAAGAGTCTTCGCTCACATACTTTTCCTTATTTTCACCGCCATTTTCAACTGATATCATTTCCTAAACAAAATATTTACAGATGGAAAGTTATGGATTACAATGTGATTTAGAATTGAAAGAAAAGTTTCAACATGTTGCATTGGTGAAATTTTACGAAATTTATATGGTCAAAATACTTTTATGTTAGCCGAGCGCAAATCCCACCAATATTTTTTTTTCTTTCTGGGTGATAACAGCGTTTATTTTTTGTGTATTCAAATTAGAAACAATGCTTTGATGATGAAATAAAACAATATGAAAACAGAAATTGAAAGTTGCTAACCAGCATAAACACTTTATTAAAAGATTTTTAAAATGAGATGTAGAAGATTAAAATCACGAATTAAAAAATAAAAAAATACACTCAACATTTTGATTTACCTTTTAAATCATTTTCAGGGGGTTAATTTTCTTAGATATATACAGGCAATAATCGCTCACGTAAAATTATAGATGTTATTTTCTAACAGAAAATAACGTGAGCGATTGTTGCCGCATATATCTAATAAAATTAACCCCTGAAGATTAGTTTAAAAATTTTGTGATTTTAATTCGGGATTTTAATAGGTTATATCTTTTTTTTTTTACTTTTAATAAAGTGTGTGTATGTATATTAAAATCATAAAAATTACAGACATTATATTACAATTACATAAAACATTAAAAACATATTATAATTGGACGTTTCGGATTTATATGAAAATCCCTCATCAACAAACATTTTTCTTAACGTAAGTCACAGTTCAAAAATATCAGCACATAGAAAATGCAACGTATCAAAATGTCGAGGCCAAAGTTACAGTTATAATAACACGGAGTATTCATTTGGGATTGCACCTGCTTCATTAAAAGGTAAATCTGTAATTTTCGTATACCATGCTTCTAAGAAAGTACGAGTTCTGTAGTCGCTGCACCTCGATCTGATTACAAAAGATTTAGCAAAATCTGAAAAATGGTCAGTTTTTATTGCAACATTTACGTTGCATTATCTATGTGTTGATATTTTTGAACTGTGACTTATGTTAAGAAAAATGTTTGTTGATGAGGGATTTTCATGTAAATCCGAAACGTCCAATTTTAATAGGTTTTTAATGTTTTATGTAATTGTAATATAATGTCTGTAATTTTAATGATTTTAATATAAATATAAGTATGTTCAGACGTAATATTTTTGTTTACTTCATGGTTAGCAACTTACAATTTCTGTTTTCATATTAAATTATACAAAGTAAAGTTCTTTTTAAGTATGAAATAAAACATTTTGGTAAATGCTATTTCTTTTTATTAGTCGTTTTTTGTATTTTAAATGAAATGAGGGTATCTCATTCTAATAATTTAAGATATATTTTAAATGTGTGCAATATATGTATTTTACATATGTGAATTTTAAATTAAATGAGTCATTTATATTTTAAATGAAAAGAAATAATATGAATAATATGAATGATGGCGATGTATCACCTGCGACCAGCTAATATAAAAGTTCCGCAGTACATGTGCATATTATTTGGTAACACATATGTGTGCAAATAACTTTTTAGCAGGATGAAGGATATTAAATCCCAATTGCGATTTAAAATTACAGATGAACATCTACAAAAAATCCTTGAGTGTCACAACGACATCAGTGAAAATCAAAGGCGGCCCCTGACTGCCTTTATTTGGGGCACTAAATGCATATCTGCTAAATTTATTCTTTTCTTACCACTATTTTTCAAAAGGCATGTTTGCTTTATTTATCGGAAGTTGAACAGTGGCTAAACAGTTGATGTCGGTTAAGGGGCTTCCGAGTTGCAGACAACTTTACGCCCAGTCTATTAGTGACTAGTGTGTTTTGTAATAAATTGAGCCGCTGGGAAAAGTTAAGATATATTATTAACTACAAGATAAAAGAACAATTACAATGAAAAGGATAGATGTAAAGTTAAGAAAAGAGATGATAACAAATTTGGAATAAAAAGTAAAGCGAAGGATATTAAGGAAGAAAGTGAAATGGTATAGCTGTAGTTATAACTAACTACTAGTAAGGAAGTTGAAAAAGTAAAAAATAGGGTTCGGAACATGTTCGTGAAACAGCACATAAATGCTAGGTGGTGAAAAGGCGGGCAAAGCATAAAAAAAAGGCACTCAAAAGAGCCATACATTTTTTTTAACAAAGTTCTATTATTAAACAAACAATAAATTTCCCTTAAAAAATAATGGTATGAAAGGAATAAATCTTTCATCTATGTATTTAGCGTCCTAAAACTAGTCAGTCAGATGCCGCCACTGGTGGAAATAGATTTGAGTAAATTTTATTCATTAATAAATTATTTTTTCCTTTATTTTGTCTTTGTTGAATGCTATGAGGTAAGTCAAATTTTTTGAATACAAATATTTTTTCACAATTTTATAATAGTATAAATAGCAGCGCCACAGCAACTCTATTTGTCACATGGTGTGAATAATTTTGGATTTTTTTCTACCGATCAACGTGTTGGTAGTGATTATTGATCAATGAAATGCCTGTCCGCTTGGCACCTTGTGCACTATCTACCTACACATTGTTTTTGCGGCATTAGGAAGTAGTCAGTTAGAAGAGTTCAACACTATATCGACTATTCTTGATTTTTATTACTTCAATGAGGCTTTCCATATTATACAAGTGTTCTTCCTAGAACCATTTCTCTGGGTGAGTCGTCCAGTAATCTCAAATGAACGCCCGGCTTGAATTTTACAATATATGTATTTAAAGTCTAGAACATATATGTACTTAAAGTCTATTAGATATATATGTGTCCGTATTTGCACCGGATGCTTCTTTTTATCCACCAGTTTCGAAAAACTTTCGGAATGTGCTAAAATAAATAAAATAATATCTGCGGCCCGGCAAACATTTTTGCTTTTAACATTTGTCCCGCTGGAAGAAAAGCTTGGCCACACCTGGTCTAAAGGATTTAGATGCAAAGTGGCCATAATAAACTTTGAACAATTGACAGGGCGTTGATTGTTGACCTGTGTTGATTTAACTCGGTACTAAGGTGAAGAATCTTAATTAAATATCCAATTCTTTTTGGGATACAATCTGTCATGCATGTGGCAATAAATGTGTAGACAATATGTCCTTTTTTTCAGGGACATCTATGCTGTACAGACGTGGCTTCCTCGTCTGAGCAATACCTCCTAGGCAGTTAAACAATACATCCTGTTTGTAATATTTCTCATTATTTTTTACCCTTTTATCGATGAATTTCAGAGGCAATTTTCCATTCTTTGACACTGCAGCCAAAACCATAATAGAATTTTTGTTCAGAAAGCGTTTAACACTTCAAAGGTTTTCAGGTATATCCTCTAAGTCTGCTAAAAATACGATGACATTTTTAGCATTATAACATTGTTTAGTTCAAAATAGCTTCTCATCACAAAATATTATTTGGTCAACACTTTTGCTACCATTCCGCTTCAGAAATTTCTTGTATCTTTGTAACTTTTTTATTATTTGTACGGCAGTCAAACCTTGAACTTTTCTTTTATTATAAAGAAGGAAATTTATGTCTTTGTTTATGATACCTTGCATAGTTCTACGACTCGCGTTCTCTTCTGAAACCACTTTATTTGCAGAATGCTGTAGATTTCTTCGTATCGTTTCCCGATTTCTTTTGATTCGCTCTTTTATACGAAAAGAGAATAGACGACCAGACCTAGGTCGGTCTTTACAGCTATTAGTATTCAATAATCGGTTTAGAGTTCTATGTATAAATGTCCTATTAAAACCAAGGCATTTAAATTGCTTAAAGATTTTACTTGCAGAAAATGCACAATCAAAGAGTTGTTTAACAAATCATCCGTTTGACCCACATCTTTAAAATAATTCTAAATTTTTGCTTTATACAAAAATCATCTGCACCAATAGAAAATTGCCAATCACAGAAATCGAGAAAAATTGTTTTACCAAACGAATAAAATTATTTCATATTTTTTTAAGTGTAACGGTATTTTATAGACACTTTGTAGTTTTGTTTACGTTAATATAAACATATAGCTTAAATTAACTAGATATTTATACCGCATAACCCCCTAATTCACATACATATTTATTTTATCGTTCCGCATTTCGTTTTATATAGTTCGTTATAAGCTTTTCGTTAAATTTTATCTATACTAATCACTACATTTAGGAAACCATCCATAGATATGTTTCTAGTTTTTACATACTAAGATTAAGGTTTTACATATACTGTCCATTATTTATACTAGATTTATTTACACTATTACGGATATAAATATAACACTTAATTAACTGCATGCTTTTATCTAAAAACCCTAATTTTTGTATATATTTAGTCAGACGTTTAAAAATTTAAAACACTTGATAATAAAAATTAACGAACTTTTAAACAGCAGATAATTCACGCATTTGTTTTTCAACATAGGTTGTGGCAGAGTACCTAGCTACTCTTTTATAAGGATATTTTAGTGGACAAGTGAATTTTTAGATTTTGCATGCGATCGTGGTGTCATGAATCCTAACATTTGTGCGTGAATAAGCGCTATATTCTATCATTTCTTTATTTCGCAAAGTACATGTGTAACTTCGGGAGTCTCGTTTTCACGGTTATTTTTGAAATGATATGTTAATTAAATAATTTTTGTTGCGTATCAGTTATAGTGCGGTAGTAGATGGATTCAGTGAATTTAGGACGCATCTCTTCCTCGGGTTACTTGGTTCTCTTGTGCAGTTCGAGCCACGTGTTAACTGCAAGTGAAGTTTCCATCTAGCAGTTTTGATTGGTATGAAGTTGAGCTTTCTATTTTGGATAAAGAACAACATAGGACTCGGCGGGATTCCATTTATTGTTATATTATTTGCTAAAGTAAAAAGCTAAAGTTAAAGTTAAAAAGCTTTGGGAAAGAATACCCTCCTCTCAGTCTTTTTTAAAACGAGATTATTTCTGATCGACTGCATTAAATTCACCCGCTCCACTGCTGATTCCCTGCTTACTGTTATAAATAAATTGTTGCGTTTTTAGTAAAATATGTGCCATGTCCTCCTTTTAAGTTGGGACCCGAAAGGCATATATCAAATGGCGCCGAAACAGTTTATGAATCCAGGCCGTTGAATATTTTTCTTGAATTAATTTTAGTGATATCACAAATGGCGCCCGAACTGATTTCGAATCCAGGCCGATTTATATTGTTTAGGCGCAGGGGTTCCCAAACTTTTAGACCAACGTACCACTAAATCGATGTTCATACTTTCACGTACCATTAGGTAACAACGTAAATTTAATATAGAAAAACCTGTAAAAAGTAAAACCTGTCTAAAACGAAATATACTCCTGTCTTTTGTGTTTTCATCTTAGCAGGGTTTTTTGTATTTAAAAATGAATGATAATATTACTAAATTGGTACTTAGACTGACTTTTTTTATAATAACATTCAAGGAAAAAGTATTAATCACCATTCATTTTTAATATTGCATACAATTTCAAAAAACAATGTTTTGGTATCGGAAAAAAGCTACAATACTTAATGACATATTGGCGCACACTAATTCATATAATATTGTAGGCTGATTGCACTAATTTACTTCTATCGCTAATGAAAAGAGTGAGGTTATTTTATCAAGCACATCTTCCTCATGTTTCGCTCTATATTAGGTAGCGATGTTTAATTTATTCCTGTGTGTGTTTTTCATATAAAGAAGGGGGGAAAGGCGCATTCACAGAGATATGTTGTGCTAAACACAAGAAGACTTTGTCGATATCAGACAGTATTCTGATATTCTCGCCAACAAAAATTCTGTTACATTCATCCTTTTGAATGTGAACTCCAGTAATCCATCTCAGGAGAGCTGAATAAGTTCACTTCTTTCCTTCGTTCCTCTCTCGTGAGATACTGTGGTAGGGTGTCTCAAATGCGAAACAAATTTCTTATCCAAAGCTTAGTTAGCGCATTTAACATAGGCTCAATACAACTGTATTAATAATCTGCATATCTTTAAATGCGACAATAATGTCACACAGTAGCCTAACACTAGCAAGTTTTTTCATACATTTATGTATATACCACCTTAATACGTATGTACGAAGCTTTAGCTCAAATCTGCACTTCATGTGACCACTATTTTTGTTTTATTTTAGGTCACCATTTTAAATAACCTTATTCTCTTAAAAACTGATTTCCGTGAAATAGAAAGAAATTATAACACATTCTTCACTCGTACAAACGAAGAAAAATATTTCAATCAATAGGATGAATTAATTTATCAATTATGTTTGAAATGAAACTTTTATTTTAATACCTCCCAGAAGCTCTTTCAATACAAAGAGAACAATGGGTTATAAATTACACTTGGAATTTTATTTTGTTTTAACTCCTCCTACTCACACAAGTTCCTCTTACTTCCAAGCATCCAGACTTTTCCTTCAGAAAATTCAATTTATAAAACATATGTAAAAAACAGTTCTTCCGCTAATTAAAAATACTCCATTCATTAATTTTAAAATTATTATTAAAAAAATTATTAAAAAATTCAATTTTTATCCATATAAATCTAATATGTTTTTAATAATGGAAAACTAATTGTATCATAAGCGGTGTCTGCGAATTTCAGCAAGTCTGCCATAACAAAGAAATAGAAAAAGCGTTTACAGATCCTAAATCGCATTTGAAAAACTTTTGAAAATTTCCAAGTTAATAAAAACAAGCCCGTTTTGATACCATAATAATATACTGCATTCTGTATTTTATTTCACGTACCAATATAGGACTTCTGCATACCAGTATCAAGAGCTTCGCCCACTAGTACTGGTACGTGTACCATAGTTTGGTTACTCCTGGTATAGAGAAATTATCATGGTATGGTAGCATAAATGGCGACCGAATTTTTCTCGAAGCCTCTAACCTATTATGTATTGCCAGTTTAAAAGTAAAATTGGAGAAAAGTATATTTTTAAGGCGAGAAATAAAGTAGCTAAGTGTCAAAATTACTCAGGACGGAATCGAAACTTATTCAGAGAAATCCTAAGCTATTACTTCCATGCCCGCCCCCCCCCCCTCCCCCCGCCCGCCTTAAAACTTGTAAGCAAGTCGTGACCTTCTTAGGGATGGTTATACGATTTTCAAATTTTATTCCTCAATGCATTTTAAAAGGATCTCCATCCCGAAGGAGTCATATGCGATATTTACCTTTCCCCATACACACGCAAGAGATGGGCCTAACTTAACAAACAATTACCAACAATATAAAAATAAAATCATATTAGTATAGATTTCATAACAAATATATTTTCTCTTGTATGTGTATGCTGCGTAAAAAGTAGATTAATTTACAGCGTGTAGGCTCTCATAGAAACACCTGCATTTAAAGCACGTGGCAATCGTTTAAAAAGAATCGCCTAAGCGTCATCTTTCGCTTCAGTATTTGTGTAATCAGCAATGAAGTCCAGGTGACCACAACATGCTCTTTACAACTTCATATGTAGAAATACACATTCCTTCACGAATAAGTCGTAGCCTATTTTTTATTATATTTACGCAGGTGTTATTTGCGAGCCTTCAAACTTGAGAAATGTCATGAGGTCGTTAATGTTAAGAAATTCATATCTAAATTTCTGACGCAGGGTAATAAAACGTAGATTTATAGTCAAATCTGCTTAAGCAATACAGTTATCTCTGGGTTAACCTTTAACGACACAGACGGTTTGCGGTAACATAAAGACACAGGCGGCGCACTGTATGCCCCAAATATTTTAAAGCTTAAATAATTTTTTTTTTAATAATGTTTTATGCAATGTACGTTAGCAGTATAAAAGCAATAAACATCAAATTGTTAAAAAGGACTAATTTAATTTAAACTAATATAACTTGAACGGTTTGTAGCAACATAAAGACTTGGAGCCCATACTCCATGCGCCAACAACTGTTATAGCCTATATAGGATAAAAAGTACCAACAGTCGCCCTCCCCCCCCCCCCAGTAGCCGGCCACATTGAAATAAAATACCTTACAAATAGTTGTTTGTTTTTTTGTTCTGAATGAAATATTACAATTTCGCTATATTCAGGCATCTTTCATAAGTCATAAGCCATCATCAAAGAATTCTGGGTATTTTTATTGAATTAGTAATCGGTCATTTTTTCAAGATTAAGGTCAGATAACCATTTTTTTTTTTTTTTTTTTTTTTTTAACTGATGACACATTTTTTTTTAAAAGGTAAGTATTAATTTATTTTTTATTATTTTCTAAAATTATAAGACTCTGGTATTAGCTGGATAAATAAACTAATGTTTTCGAGTATAATAAAGTAAATAAATTTTATTAGTCTTAATTAATTTTGATGGGGCCGACCATTGGGTATTATATTTTGCTTACATGTTCAGTAGTCGGCCACCAAGAGCTGACTACTGAATGAATAGCTTATTTTACTTTTTTTATTTATTTTTGATAATTTGGTAGATATAGCTTTATCTCTACTTCTATACTAATACTATAAAAAAGAAGTGTTTTTTACGTGTTTGTTTGTTTATATGTTTTTAGGGGAAACTACTGGAACTGCCGAACCAATTTCAAAAGTAATGGTGGCAAAATGAGTGTGACAGTCTCTGCTCCGACATTGACTATATTTTATGTCAGAGTCACTTTTCCCCCCAGTGGGTGGAGGAGCAAAAAACATTCTAAACTTGCCCTTTTTGTGATATTGAAAGATCTAGTAACTTGAAATTTGGCATTGTGGTTGTTTTATAGAAAATTCGAAATTTTGAAAGTGTGAAATGAGTGGAAAACGTTCTAAATTACAATTTATGTGAAATTGTTAGGAATATAAACTTGAAATTTAACATGTCTGTTACTTTTAAGACGTACATGTCCAATCAGAACAATTTAAAAAAAACGAAATTTTAAAAAATGAAAAGAGCGGAGAACATTCTAAAAACGTTATAAATTACGATGTATATGGAATTACTAGGGATAGAAACTTAGTATAGAAAATTTTACTATAGAAAATTTGCCATGACTGTCACTTTTAAGATGTAAACGCTCGTACAAAACAGTTTCTTAAAAAACGAAATTTAAAAGAGTACAGGATGAAACAAACGTTCTAAAATTACAAATTCTCTGATATTGCTGTGGCTGGAAACTTAAAGTTTTGCATGGTGGTTACTTTTAAGATGTAAATGCTCCCTTAGAAAGGTTTCTAAAAAAATGGGAAATTTAAACTTGCTGAAATGAGAGGAAAAAGTTCTAAATTACGGTTTTGTTTTAAATTTTATAATAGAAGCTTGAAATTAGGTTAATATTTTTAAGACATATGTGGTCACACTCGAACAGTTTCTAGAAAATTCGAAATTTAAACGAAAATAAAATGTTTTAAAATCGTAAATTCTGTGATAATGTTGTGTCTAGAAATTTCAAATTTTGCATGGCGGTTTTCTTTTTTAGATGTAAATTCTTGCTAAGAATGGTTCCTAAAGAATTCGAAATTTAAGAAGTTGAAATGGTCAGAAAGTATTGTTTATGATTCTAAATTATCATTTATTTAGAATTAATAGAGATAGAAACTTAATATTCGAAACCGAGGTTACTCAAAGTCGTAAATGCTCGCACAGAATAAGTTCAAAAAATCAAAATTTAAAATGATGAAATGAAAATACCAACTAAATTTAATGTGGTTAATAAAATTACAAGAAACTCAACTTGAATGCCTTATCACTTAAATATGTCTAGCCACAATATGTGTCACTGTTCTCTGTTCATCCCGTAGTACAGAGAAATTGTACAAAGAGAACATGTATATAAAGAAATCCAGTAGTTTTATGTTAGTTATATTTCGAATTTTAATTGAAAGAACATTCCGATGGTGTAAAAATTAAAATTATACTTTTTAGAAGTTAATAAATTTGCTATAAAAGTAAAATTGATTGCTCAAGTTGTTTCCACCGTTGCTATGACGTCAGTGTTACTAACACATATGTTTTTGCTTTATAATATAAATTCAAGAAACCGGTGTTTTTTTAAATATTATTATACTCAAAGTGGTATCCATTAACTTGAAAACGCAATTTTCTAAATTTAGCTGACTGATTATATTACGTACTAAATTAGTTTTTAAATTGTTACATTCGCATAAATATAAAAATTTAAAAACAAGTGCATTGAAATCTTTTCTGCATTTACAAAAGTAATTACATGTGCATATAATGATCTAATACATATATAATGATATGTTAATTTATTTGCCTTGTGTAATCGATTACATGTTCAGTTTTGATTAACTGGAATACTTAGTAGAAAATAAGCTGTTAAAAAAAAGTTATATATAAACCTTTTAAAAACTAAAGTTCTCAGGAAAACATTGTATATATATTATATATAGTCTGCTTGTGACAGTGAAAAGTTATTGTATTAAAATTAACATGGATAAATTTCGCTTTTCATTATAATAGACAAATATCATGTCTCTGTATCATTCACATAAATATAAAAGTAACAATTTAAAAACAACAAGCACATTTAAAAATTTATCCAGGATAGGAAAAAAAGAATAAAAACGCGATCCCATTTGCATGTAATAGTTGTGAAAGAGCAAAGAGCCATTAACTTCTGTAATCGATTTCATAATGAACATTGTCGATTTTATAATGACCAGAAACTGATTCATTCGATGGTCTTTTAATTTAAAATGGGAGAAACAATCTTATAAAATTAGTTTGGGGAAAAAAACTAAATGTTTTTACATATATTTTTTAGATAAAAAAAAAATACCGATCACATTTGCATGTAATGATATAAAGAAATTATATTCTATAATCGATTTCATGTTGAACATCATGGTAGTTTACCTGATTTTTCGGTAAAAGGTAAAACAATAAAAATAACAAAGGTAAACAATACATAAACCCGTTTAAAAATTAAAGGATTTAGAAAACCATTTTAATCTTTTCTTTGTAGAGCATTGGAATATAAATAATATTAATAATTAAGGATTTTAAATTTAAATATTCTAATTATTATAAGTTATATGCTAGATTAATGGGAGTTGTTATGTTTTCTCCAAGAGTTTTGCAAGAGTTTTTTTTTTTTCTTTTTAAATAATATAATAGACAAACACCCTTTCTGCGCAACTAAAATTGCAACACTGTATTCCCATAAATCTAACAATTTTAACACAAAAAATGTATTTAAATATTTTTCCAGTTAAAGAAAAGTGATTACATTGGAAACATTTCGATTACATTGGAAACATGACAAATATAACTTACAAAGGACACATTGTTGAAAGATTGGTGAAACATTGTTGAAAGTGAACTTTGTTCAAAACTTACGGCTGTTCTCAAATCCAGAGAGGCTACTTCTTGAAACATTCCTGAGTTCATTTTTATTCTGTAATGCATCAAATAGGCAGATATTCTTGTTCAGAAACTATGAAATGGAATAACGTTTTCCATTTTGCGTTAAAGGCAGGAGTTTTTTCATAAAATTCAGTGAAAGTAGGCATTTTGAACCGTATTTTTAGATGCGGAAGCGCGATAAATAACGTCGAGAGACAAAAATGGCTTATAACTGAAGATACAATGCATTTACCGAAAAATGAAAACTCTATTCCATTCCATAACACTTCAATACTCACGCCTGCTTGCTTCATGCTTTTAAGTTTCAAGAATCCATAAATGTGCCAAAGAGTTTTGCATTGTTTTGAGTGAGAAAAATATTTTTCTGTTCCAGAACCATTTTAAACATTATCGAAACAAAAGCCAGATCAATCATTCTTAATATCGGTAACGATAAAATACACTATATCCGCAAAAAAAATTGAAAGATCAAGTTCATACTTCAAATTTTTAGAGAATATAATTTATTTTATCATTAATGACCTTGAGAATGTCTGCGGTTGTATATACAAAACTAGTTGGTATGTTTATTAAAGGCTTTATGATGTTTAATGTAATCACTTTTCACATATATTTTTTTATTTTAAGTTACTTAAAAAATCCTACCTTTACTTTTTTTAAAAATATCCTCATTGTTCTAGAAAAATGAACGCATATTTCTTGATATCGGAACGCTATTATCAACCAAACTAGTCGTTGGAGCCACCGTAATACTTACCCATCATGGATATACATAATATAAAATATGAAAATAAAACATGTGTAAACTATTGATAAAATGCATTGCAATTCGAATAAAATCGTAGCTTAGATGACGTCATAAACTTTAAATGCTCTATTACTGAATTGCGTAAAGGAAACATCCTTATAACTCTAAAAATAATAACCCTATTATCTAACAATTTACTGCGACGGATTAAGTGTCTCTTTAGTAATTAAAATATATCTCTGAATTGAAATTTGAATGAAATACAAGGTCATGAAAAATCGAAGCGTGTGGAAAATGTGATTACAAATATCTCGGCAACTCATTATCCGATCGACTTCATTCTTTATGCAAAATTTATTCTATGCAAAACTTATTTATTTATTTTTAATTGTCTTTTATATTTACTCCTTAAAAAAAACAATTTCGAAAATTTTTATATACCTTTTATCAGAAAGAATATTTCGACAGTCCGAAAAAAATAGATCCGGATAATCGAGGTAACTGAAATTCAATAAGCTTCTTCCCATTATTACATACTACGTACATACCAAATTTCAAGTTTCTATCTCAATTTGTTCGGGAGATAGAGCGTTTACAGACACACAGACAGGCGGACGGCAATTTTTTTTTTCTAAAAATATGTTTTTCGGAGTCTTCAGTGTCTGAAACGTGTAAAGCCGTCCAATTTTCTTTTTCGATTTTCAAAACGATTACAAGACTTACCCTATACTACGTATCATGGGTGAGTAATAAGCTTGCTTCGGATTAAGTGTGATGAAAATGGTCACCTTCTGCGTCAAAAAACACTGAGGCAAACGCTCCCTATTTCGGAATGTGGCTGACGATCTTACACTGCTTTTGTGCACTTTCAGGGATATCATCGTATTTTACAACGCAAATGAAGATAAATCTATCGATATCTTCATCATTTTTATAGTTACCGATCCTATGTATTAAACGCCTCAGCCCACCCTGTTTTGATGGGGCGAATATTTCTTTTAAAAATTTCCGGCTGGTCCTTCGTATTCAGGGTTCTAAGAAACTCCTCCGTAGTCAGAGTTCTAAGAAACTCTTTTGCAGTCGGAGTTCACACTAACGCATGCTGTGACGAAGTGTTTTTTTTTTTTTTTAGAGTTTCGTTTATCTCACGAAACCCTATTCGTCCCTCTACATTGTCTGTCCATCACAGAGCCGGTTCTCAGAAACGATATAAATTACAGACATGAAATTTTGTGTACTTATAGCTAAATACCTACTATAAAGCTCAAAATCTTAAACTTTAAAAAAAAAATCGTATTATTTTAATATAGAGAGATAAAAAACTAACAATCTAACAGCCTTTTCCTATTAAATTTAAACTTTTTTCGTTATAGCAGTTGCCAACAATTAAAAATCCACAATAAAATTCTTTCTGCAAAAATTAATTTTCTATTGAAAGATTTCCACTTGAAATTTGAAATTAAAATAAAAAATTTCACCAATTGAAAAAAAGATTAATATGGCGTCCTATTGGCAATAAAACGGAAATTTTCAAACATTTCTCAATAATACAAGGAGTATGAGTATGTGTAAATACAGACGTAAATACGCCATTAGAGAATTAAAAAGAAAATTAATCTGATGTCATAATGGAAGTTTAACGGACTTTTTCAAATGTTTGAGAATATTGCACAGAGAGTATCAGTATGAGTAATAGAGAAAGCAAGTAGATAGGGCGTCAGCAAGTAATTATAACGTGACATGCGTTTGAGGAACGTACTGAATCATGATAAAAACCCGATTATGGAATTATTGGCATATTTTAACATTTTGAAGGTCTTTATACAACACGTTTAATTTTTTAATTGATTTTTTTCTTTTATCGCATTTAGTTCACATGACGGATATTATTATGACATAGTATAATAGCGGGCTTCGCCCGCTATCGGAGCGGTTCAGATTTTCAAAAAAACGAGAAAAATAGACCGGTAAATTTTTACTTTATAAAAAAACATGACTTTTTTTTTTTTTTTTTTTTTTTTTTTTTTTTATAAGGAAATTTATTTTGATTTATTAAAGAAAGGATAAAGGGTTTTGAAAGGAATATTAAACAAAACCCTTTGTGTGATCTTCGACCACACTTACACACTTGTTTTTATTATTATTTATTTATGTTTGGCAGACAATTGACAAAGCGGTTTTCAGTGTTTATCGGGTCTGTTCACAATTATCAATCACGGCAATTTTTGTTAACGTTATTCAAAGTGTTAATTTTATACATTTGTAATTCAATAATCTCAAATTTTAATTTTGTTCAAACAAAAATGGATCCCTTTTTTAATGAGGTTGGTGCAGAAGCCTATATATATATATATATTTACATGTGGACGTTTATTCAATCAAGCACTGATAACTGCCAAAGTTATACCTGGGCGTAGGTAATCCCAACGTTTCCCATTCCTCAAATGCCTACACAAGCGGAATGTATGAAGGATTTGGCGGGACAGAGCCTATTCTTGACTTTACAAGACGAAAATGTCGCAGATTTAAAAAAAAAATTTAATTATACAAAGGTATCAAAACCTAATTAATGATTTATTTTTAAGTGGGTAAGTGTGATCGAAAATCACCCGAAGGGTTTCGTTTAATATTCCTTTCAAATCACTTTATCCATTAATTAATAAATGCAAATCATTAATTTATAAGTATCCTTATCATTTATCAATACACTTTATCAATAAGAACATAGATGGCAGCACCATTAAATTTAATAATAAAACGATACCAAGAGGATGCTATTTTTCAAAATAAATTACAATTTCCTAAATAACTGACTTTCAGACAGTTGTACCATCATATGTTTTTATATCTGAAAAGCATATTTAATTACAGGATTTAATTTTAGCTTAAAAAAAAAAACCCTTATAATGGCCAAAAAAAAAAAAAAAAAAAAAAAAAAAAAAAAGTTTTTTTAATTAAAACCATCAGACAATAAAATGTAAAAATCGAAAATTTTACCTTCCGTTGTCAATAATAGAACCCGGAACCTTTCGGTTAGAAGAGAAATGTGCTACCACTGAACCATCTAGCCTATGCGAAATTAAGGTTCTGTTTTAAGATCTACGAAAATCTCAGAAATGGTCGGATCTCATTAAATTAATTCGTTTAATTAAAATAATATGACTTTTTTCAAAATTTTATGATTTGTTGTGTGACAGGAGGTATTCAGCTATAAATATCCAAAATGTCGTCTCTAACTTATACATTTTCTGAGTACGAACTCTTTGACAGACAGACAGAGGAGTGAAACGAATAGGGTTTCGTCAGATGAACGAAGCCGTAATAAATAAAAATAAGCTCAGAATATTGCTCACAGACGAAAACAAATTACAACACTATAAAAAGTACATAAGGAATTTTTTTTTCATCACTTACTCATTTTTAAGGTTTCGTTCATCTCACGAAACCCTATTACTTCCGCTTCGTTGTCTGTTCGTCACAGAGCCGGTTCTCAGAAACTGTATAACTAACTTACAGGCATAAAATTTTGTGTATATATAGCTGAATACCTACTATAAAGCTAAAAATCATAAAATTTGAAAAGATCATTTTAATATAGCATAAAAAACCAAAATTCTAACAGCCTTTTCCTATTAAATTTAAACATTTTTCGTTATAGCAGTTGCCAACAATTAAAAAATTCACAATAAAATTCTTTCTACAATAATTAATTTTCGATTGAAAGATTTCCATGTGAACAATGAAAATGAAATAAAAAGTTTCACCAATTGAAAAAAAGACTAATATGACGTCATGCTGATAACAAAAAGGAAATTTTCAAACATTTCTCAATAATACAAGGAGTATGAGTATGTGTAAATACAGAAAGCAGCTTAATATGACGTCATTAGAGAAATAAAAAGAAAATTAATCTGACGTCCTATTGTAAGTTTAACGGATTTTTTAAATGTTTGAGAATAATACAAATGGAGCATCAATATGAGTAATAGAGAATAGTAAATATATGAGTTTGAGGAACGTATTGAATCATGATAAAAACCAAATTATGGAAATATTGGCAAATTTTAACATTTTAAAGGTCTCTATACAACATGTTTAATTTTGAAAATGATTTTTTTTAATATCGCATTTAATCCACATGACAGATTTTATTATGACAGATCATAATAGCGGGCTTCACTCGCAATCGGACCGGTTCAGATTTTCGAAAAAACGAGAAAAATAGACCTGAATTTTTTTACTTTATAAAAAATATGATTTTTTTTTAATGAAATTTATTTGAATTTATTAAAGAAAGGATAAAGTGTTTTGAAAGGAATATGAAACGAAACCCTCTGTGCGATCTTCAATCACACTTACCCACTTGTTTTTATTATTATTTATTTATGTTTGGCAGACAATTGACAAAGCGGTTTTCTGTGTTTATCGAGCCCGTTCACAATTGCCAGTCACGGTAATTTTTGTTAACGTTATTCAAAGTGTTAATTTTATACATTTTTAATACTTAATCTCAAATTTTAGTTTTATTTAAACAAAAATTAATCTTTTTTTTAATGAGGTTGGTGCAGAAGCATATTTTTTTACGTGTAGACGTTCATTCAATCATGCACCGCTAACTGCCAAAGTTGGACCTGGACGTAGGTAATACCAACGTTTCTCATTCCTCAAATGCCTACACAAGTGGAATGTATGAAGGATTTGGCGGGACACAGTCGATTCTTGACTTTTCAAAACGAAAATTTTGAAGATTTTAAAAAATTTTAAAACTAATACAAAGGTATCAAAACCCAAATAATGATTTTTTTTAAAGTGGGTAAGTGTGATCGTATATCACACGAAGGGTTTCGCTTAATATTCCTTTCAAAATACTTTATCCTTTAATTAATAAATCCAAATCATTAATTTATAAATATCCTTATATTTCATGACTTCACTTTATCAATAAGAACATAGATCATTATACACATCATAGCACATCATTAAATTTAATAATAAAATGATAACAAGAGGAAGCTATTTTTTAAATCAAATTACAAATCTCCAATAATAGATTTTCAGACAATTGTAACAGCATATGTTTGTATATTTGAAAAACATATTTAATTACATGATTTAATTTTAGCTTAAAAAAACGAAACCCTTAAAATGGCAAAAAATACGACAGCTCTTTTAATTAAATCCATCGGACAAAGAAATGTAAAAATCGAAAATTTCACCATCCGTCGTCAAGACTGGAACCCGGAACCTTTCGGTTAGAAGGAAAATGTGCTACCACTGAACCATCTAGCCCAGCCGTACTCAACCTTTTTTTCTCGCGGGCCGCAAACGTATATTTGCGACGTTAGGCGGGCCGCAACGTACATTTGTATAATAAGGTAAAGATTATATAGATTTCTATAGCAATTGCCGCGAAGATTGTTGTTTTGAAATAGTGGTATAAAACTTTTTGCTGCCAATTTTTTCTGCGATAAATATTTCACCCTAATAAACCTTCTCAGCTATATGATAAATATAAAACGTAACAATAATATATATATATATATATATATATATATATATATATATATATATTCAAGGGATTTTTTCTAATAAATCTATTATTTTCTTAATGCAAAAACTTTTTTTTTTTAATGTAGAAATATATAGTGCAAATTAAAATAATTTGGAGTAATGTTTGTTTAGTGTTCAGGATTAAGAAATGTATACACTAGTGTAGCACAAGTAAAACTATAAGTAAAAAGAACTTTGACTAAGGAAACGACATTTAAGATAATTTAAGGTAATTTTAAATTAGTAATTATAAAACAGGAAATTGTCTTCCCATGAAAACATATAAAAGAGCAGTGAAAATATTAAAAACTTTTTATACACATTTCCCAATTTTATAAATAATGATTAATGATTTTGTGTCTCGGGCCGCATATATAAGGTCGCCGGGCCACATGCGGCCCGCAGCCGCAAGTTGAGTATGGCTGATCTAGCCTATGCGAAATTAAGGTTCTATTTTAAGATCTAAGAAAATCGCAGAAATGGTCAGATGGCATAAAATTAATCCATTTAAATTAAAATAATATTAGACTTTTTTCAAAATTGTACGATTTGTCGTGTGACAGGAGGTACACAGCTATAAATATGAAAAATGTCAAGTCTCTAACTTTTACAGTTTCCGAGTACGAACTCTTTAACAGACAGACAGACAGACAGAGAAGTGAAATGAATAGGGTTTCCTCAGATGAACAAAACCCTAATAAATAAAAATACGCTCAGAATATTGCTCACAGATGAAAACAAATCACAACACTATAAAACATACGTAAGAATTTTTTTACATCAGTTGCTAATTTTTAGTTTTCACCCGTTTTTTCCGATACATTTTCTTTTAAATGGACTAGACGGTATGTAAGGGGTTTCTCATGCTATGGGACTTATAAAAGAACTCTGTATAGTTGACAAACCGTGGAAAAATACTTACAATTTTCGCCTATGTCGTGGAAATTCGTCATTTCGACACACTGTGTGACGAGGTGAAAGTTTCCACGACATTCTGACACCTGCAGAAAGTTATTGACCGTCAATAACCTTCGCGGAATGCCGCGTCCGTATTGGAGAATGACCCCTGACTACGGTAGTATCTTTTCAGGGGAACCTTGACCATGGATTAATTTTAAAAACAAATGGGAAATTTTAATAGAAATATCCATCATCAAAGCGGACACAAAATAGAGAGGAATGGGGCGTTTAATACATACGGTGGAACCGAAGCGTCTTAAATGTTAATGGAAAAGAATTACGTAAGAAAGATTCCTGTACTCGAGTTTTTTTTTTTTTTTTTAATTTCAATTGATTTCATTTATTTCTTACTAGCTGACCCGTCCGGCTTTGCCCGGGCCCGTTATAATAATTTTTTTTTAACTCAAGATTTTATGATTTTATATCTTTAACCCGATTTTGTATGGAATTATATTTTTAAATGAAAAGTTCGCGAAAAAATATTGATATTTATTGATAAATGCGCTCGTAAGGAAACATGTTCTTTTTTTTTACGTTGAGTCGTTTCATTGTTTAAAAAAAAAAACATTAAAATTGTCCGAACTTTTAAAGGTATCTGCTTACGTTCGGAGCACTTTTTAAAAAAAAATGTACAATATTGAATAAATACTCATATTTTTAGTTCAATTGTAGTACAGAATGATTAAAAAATATAAAGTTTTACCAATACCTGCATAACATTTTAAAAAATGGGTTTTTTTGACATATTTTTTTAGCAAAATTTGGTGCGTAAGCGTACACTCAATTCAACTTAATATATTTCAATTTCTTTTGAACTAGATACTGCATTTGCATTTACCTTTGCGCTGAGCTGGGAGTTTTACAATATCTTCAAAATGAACTGAAATATTTCAAAATATGTCGAAAAATTCATATATAAAATTTGAAAAAAATCGTATAATTTTAATATATAGAGATACAAAACCAAAAATCTAACAGCCTTTTCCTATTAAATTTAAACATTTTTCGTTATAGCAGTTACCAGCCATTAAAAATCCGCAATAAAATTCTTTCTACAACAATTAATTTCCTATAGAAAGATTTCCACGTGAAAAATTAAAATGAAATAAAAAGTTTCATCAATTGAAAAAAACAGATTAATATGACGTCATATCGGAAATTTTCAAACATTTCTTAATAACACAAAGAGTATGAGTATGTGTAAATACAGAAAGCAGATTAATATGACGTCATTAGAGAATTAAAAAGAAAATTAATCTGATGTCTAACATTTTGAAGGTGTTTGCGCAACATGTTTAAATTTGAAATTGATTTTTTTTTAAATATCGCATTTAGTCCACATGACAGATATTATTATGACAGATTATAATAGCGGACATCGCCCGCTATCGGACCAGTTCAGATTTTTGAAAAAACGAGAAAAATAGACCGGTAAATTTTTACTTTAAAAAAACCATGGCTTTATTTATTTATTTATTTATTTATTTATTTATTTTATATAAAAATGAAATGTATTTGGATTTATTAAAGAAAGGATAAAGTGTTTTGAAAGGAATATTAAACGAAACCCTTTGTGTGATCTTCGATCACACACTTATCCACTTGTTTTATATTCGAGTACCTATAAAATAATTACAGTATCAATAGAGCTTAGATTCTAGTTCAGAACATAGTGAGTAATGCGGAAAGCATTTTGACAAAATTTCACTGAAATATTTTTAAAACATTTTATGTAATGTAACGCATTTATCGAACATGAAAATAACGGAAAAATCGATTTTCCAGAAATCGCATTTAAAGACTTTTTTTTAATTTATAATTAATTTTAATTAAATTAATCTAGAAGTGTTATTTAAGATTTATTAGTGTTTTTATGTAAAAAAGTAAGAAAATCATGAATAGAAACATTGTTAGCATTTCTCTCTTGGCCTTACCATGCCCACTTCCGGTATTCGACTCATTACTTCCTTTTTATTAAATTGGCCATAACACCTCTTCTACTAATCGTAGGATTGAAATTAAAGCAGATTTGGAATCGTAAAATATTTCTCTTTCAAATAAATCAATTAAAAAATCAAATATTTTCACCAAAACGGCCATTTTAATGCAGGCCTTAAAATCTTTATCTGTTATAAATAAAACGGTTTGACAGACCATGTAAAAATTTCGTTTAAAAATATTGTTATCTAATTGTAAAAGAAATATGTTTTCTTCCTTTTTTATTGTTGTTGTTGTTGTTGTTGTTGCTTGTTTATGCGTCGGCTCCTTTAATATAACAATAAAGAAAAAATATAGTTATCTTCCGAACTCTCTGAAATTTCAGTCGGTTATTAATATAACTGTATCCAAGTTCTCTTCAAAATTTTGTGGAAAAATATGCTTAGTTAGTATTGAAAACATGATTCTAAGCAGAGCGAACCACGTCGTAACACCCCGCTTTTTCGCGTTTATTTTTTTTCGAAAATTTCTCAGATTTTATTTTATTTAAAATATTTCTGCACGTTCGAACGTTTCGAAAATTTTGTAAGTGATGTAAATCTCGTCTGCTCAGATGCTCTAAAAAGATTGTGTCGAAATACGGATGTTTAGTTACTTTTAGCATTAAAAAAATCATCTCCGTAAGGCGCAAAGTGACCTGCAGTCGCTGGTACTTTTGAAAGGATTAAAATCTGTATTTTTCAAACCCGATTTCAACGTTGATTAGAAGAATGTTTCAGCTTTTATAGATTATTTTTGATTTGTCGGTACCTTTAAAATTGCGCCTCGGAGGAGTGTTGATAAAGGAGAGAAAAACGTCCTTTGGGTAAAAGACACTTTTTGGAAAAAAAGAACTCAAAAGGTTAACAACGCTATTTTTTCGAATTGATTGCAGCATTTGAGACGTAAGAGTACGATTTTTTGGAATATGTTATACAATTTTAACTGAACTGAATGGTTTTGCCAATTTAGACCGATATAAAACTACGAAATAACAACAACCAAAAATGCTTTTGCCGACTGACAAAGAAAGAGACGAGTGTTTGATGAGTTTTTAATTAATATCTCGGGTAATTATCAAAATATTAAAAATCCGAGACACAGTTGCATCAGGACATGCCTTGGACTACCTAAATCCAAGTTTTCAGACCTGTGCGAACACTGTTAAAAATTTGCAGCAAACTGTCCAGTCATTTGACCGTTTTTATAGAAAATGGCTACACGACCGTAATTTAACTCTATTCTGACCATATTATTGCCCATATTATGGTCAGAATAGAGTTAAATTACGGTTATGTAACCATTTTCTATAAAAACGGTCAAATGACTGGACAGTTTGCTGCAAATTTTTAACAGTGAACTGAAGATTTCGCTAACCATCGCCAACAAACACACACACGGGTGGCGGGTATCTTTTCAACGCTCCGGGGGGATGTCCCCCCGGGTCAGCCCCTGAATTCAACACTGCTTCAATGTGTTATTCAGTGGTGTCACTTGTTGCCAGATTTGCCTTACAAAGATTACTTTTACTTTCAAGTCTCTCCTTCCCAAAATGCACAATAGTTTATTCCTCAACAATTTCCAACATCGTTGAAAAGTGTTTATGAATTCGGTTTGTCTGTCCGTGCTCTAACTCTCATAAATAATAATCGGCCATGCATTTGATATCTGTTTCTGAGGTTTACTATTGCATGTTCGGTATTGAAACAAACAACTTTCTTTTATTAGTATAGATTTTATAAACGTCATTTTGTCTTGAAATGTCCCTTTAAAAAACAACAAATAAAAAATATCTAAAAACAGATCACTTAGCGGAATGCCACAGTTCATTTCGGATTATAATTGAACAAGTGCTTTCAAATGATATTTTCAGTTTAAACCGATTACATCTTGTTCGCACTGATTACATTTTGAAGCATTTACTTTCAGTCTCTTTTAATGTGAATTAAATGTTGTATATTACTTTACATTAATGATCTGTTCAAGTCAATTTTCAACGTAATCAATTTTTAACATTTCAAACGTAATCACAAACGTTATTGTTATACGCACGTGTAATTCATAATTTTACATGATAATAACAGCATAAATAACCATATAATTGCGTCAGAGAAATGGTAATTCTCTATGCTTTAACTTATCTGAAATGAACACTCTTTTCCAAAAAATCGCATACATCATTAAACGAGAATGAAATATCATGCATCCGGCACAGATTATGACATACTTTTCAACACTAACAGAATATACTTAGTTTAGAAATTTCATTTTTTCTACAATGAAATATCTACATAAAACACATAACACAGTCAAAATCGATTTCCTGCAATTACTGTTCTCAGCCAGTAATGTGTGCGAATTCTTTCGCGCACGAATTTATAACATTTCAGTCAAATGTTTGAGGTTTTTAAACAAAAGTTATAACATTTAAACGAATTTATAACATTTCAATCAGATTTGTGAGGCTTTTAAACAAAATTTATAACATTTCAGTCAGATTTTTGAGGCTTTTAAATAAAATTTATAACATTTCAGTCAGATTTGTGAGGCTTTTAAACAAAATTTATAACTTTTAAACGAATTTATAACATTTCAGTGAGATATTTGAGGCTTTTAAACAAAATTTATAACATTTCAGTCAGATTTTTGAGGCTTTTAAACAAAATTTATAACATTTAAACGAATTTAAAACATTTCAGTGAGATATTTGAGGCTTTTAAACAAAATTTATAACATTTCAGTCAGATTTTTGAGGCTTTTAAACAAAATTTATAACATTTAAACGAATTTAAAACATTTCAGTCAGATTTTTGAGGCTTTTAAACAAAATTTATATCCATGCGAAACGCAATTTCATCTTCGCCATACAGGAAAACAATTAATCCCCGCCTCCCATGGCATGAACACTTTATTAAGAATCTTCACATCCAATGATATAAAAAATTGGTGGTACCCACCCATGCCAGAGAGTTACCAAGATTTTTGGCCTTGGCGGAAAAGTCGAAAATTTAGAAAAATAAGTATAAAAATAACAAGAAAGAAAAATCATGCGTCAAGCATAGATTATGATACACTTTCCAACACTTACAGAATATTTTAACAAAACTTTACTGATTAAATAAGGTGAAAGTTGATGGCTAAGTAAACAATTTGAAAAATGTATAACATATTTGAAAACCCAATTTCAGCAGTTACCATCAATCAGGACCGTACAGAGAGACCGCGGGCCCCGGTAATAATTCCAATGTGGGCCCCCATAGTAAGTATGGTACAATATAACCTACTTAGAGGAAAACGCAAACAACCAGTGCAAAATTCTGTTTTAGACAGGTTATTTTTGTTTTAGAAGGTATAATTGCAGGGTATTTTTTGGCAGAACCACAATTTTTTTCCGTTTATAGCAAAGATTCTGTTATAAACAGGCTTTATTGTATTAGAAAATAATTTGCTGAATAGTACTTTTTTTTAGAAAATCTATATAGTATTTTTCTTTTGCAGTATTACAGTTTACGATACATTTGTAACACTTTTTCATCTAAAGATTTTAAATAAAAGTTTAAAATAGTGAAAACATAATTAAATTTTATCTGAATTCATCAATTAATTTTGAATGAAAAAATTAAAAATATGAAAGAAATAAAATGCAAAACTTTAGCATGGTAATTTTAGCCTAGCTTTCCAACCAATCCCTGTTCTCTCGTCTGAAATCATCCATTTTATTAAAATAAGGACGCCATTTCAAAACTTTTTGAGAATATGGGGAAGGGAGAGTGCAATTTTTTTTTCGCACAGTTGAGAAGCAATTGATACAGTTTTATTCTCAAATTATTTTAATTGCCATCTAATTAAAATAAATATTAATTAATATAATATAAATATAAATTATTAATTTATATTTAATTAATTAATAAAATAATTAAATAGCAAACATTTTAATAAAACACTATTTTTCTAAATATCTATAAACAAAATAACGCAAATGGTTAAGGTGACTAGAAGGGTTTGAAATGACAAAAGTATTTAACTGTTATTGTTTTTATCGGTCCGATAGGAAAATTCTCAAAATTGTGGTCATACGAGCCATAAACATTTCGTAACGGTCAAATATTTGATGCATACACAGGAGTACGGAATGTGAGCCTTGCCACTGTGGCCGGCCCGTAAAGACATTCTAGTAAAATCTGACTTTTGAATTTTTTTATTGGTTAGTTATTTTAATTTAAAATTTATACGTATAAAAATACGAGCTTACTTTTTCTGGTATTTTATTTAAAAACCACGAACGAAGCCAGGCCCCCTTGGAGATCCTGGTCCCGGTAATTTGTACCGGCTGTAACCCCCTCCGCACGGCCCTGCCATCAAAATATACGAATTCTTTTGTGCAGCCCTGTATATGATCTATAGATTTGTATATATACTACACCATATGGCTAAAAATTAGTTCAGTTACGAAACGCAATTAAAAATTCCTATTCAGCAATTTCCGTCAATAAACCGAAATGTATTCCATATCTTTTGTGCTGCCCTGAATATGATATATAGCATTTATACACATCAAGTGATATGTAAAAAATTATTTAAAGATACATAAACGCGTACCACAACTGAAAATGCACTTCCAGCAATTAATGTTCATAGACAGTACTGTAACCGAATTTTGTGTGTGTGTGTCCCTGTGAATAAACAATTAATACTATGCGCACCCTATTTTATAGTAAGTCTCAGTGATACATATCATGAATTCGGATGATACTGAGGCATAAAGTTTTGCAATTGATAACCGTACGTTAAATTCTATTACCCAGTAGCCCCAATTTCCAATACCTGCAATAGGTGTATAAGTATAAAAATAATTTAAATTTAAATAAAATAAATTTAAATTTAAAATTATGATTTTTCTGGGGAGGAAATGACGTCATATTTGAAAGGAAACGGGATTTTTCAAATATGTTTTTAAAGGAGCGTGAATCAATTTTTTACATTAATAATACAAGGATCAGTAAGTATAGAAAGTAGATGAGTTTCACGTCATATTTAAAACGAAAAAGTGAAATATTTGTTTAACTATACTGATTATTAAGCACGATAATATTAGTTAGATACAGATGAGAGTTTTCTGCCAAAATTAACGTCATGATTATTAGAAAAAGAAAAAAGAACACTAATCTATTATATTAAAATCTGATCGCCTGTTTGTATTTTGCAACTACTCCTCTTAGATTATCGAACGCAACTCGATTTAGTTAACAACCGGTTATCGTTGATCGGAGGATGTCATATAAACTCTCAGAATTTAAAATCAAAAATTAAATTTAAAAAAATTAAATTCAGAATTAAAAATTAAAAATTATTAACGAAATTTCTCTCAAACTGGCAAATAAATTACTCCATTTTTGTGGATAAAAAGGAGAAATAAAACGGATTAATATATTTTTCACGCCCCTTTCACATTAAAACTGAAAAAGAAAATTATTTTCAATTTGAATAAATAGTGAAAACAAAATCTTGATTACAGTAAAATTTTCGAAAACTAAAAACATATTTCAACATATTCAAACTTTATGAATCAAGTTATTCTGCAGAACAAAAATCGTCTGTCAGCATATTGTCATTTAGAAATCAAGATTTGTTTCAGTTATCAATTAAACTAAGGAGGCAAATTTAAGCTCCTTGCATTTAGGTGTACATATTATTGCTCCCTATTCAGAAGAATTGAATTTAAAGAAAAAACGTGTACTATATACTATAAATTTCCATTTAATTATTTTTGAAGTATGGCTGTTTAAACGCCATACTTCAAAAATAATCAAAATCGCCATCAAAGTCGATAAAAATAAAATGGTTTATCAAGTAAAATTAACATTTGATTTTACCCAATTCGTTGATCTCCGCGATTTTATTAGCCACACACAGGGTGGCTTATTCTTTCAATCTCTATCATTTTTCATGTTTATGAAAAGTCACAGCAATCCATCGTTGCCACAGATTAATCTCGGAAAATGAAACATTTGAAGTTACTTAAAAAATTAATAACTCGAAAAGTATTTGTCACAAAATTGTTTTACAAACTGCGATAGAATGGTAAAAAATTGTATTTTTCTTGATATAAATTTCAAATCTAATGATTATGTCGTTTTTCAAATAATGAATTTCAAAAATTACAAAACTTCACAATGGAGTACCGTAGCGAAACTTTTACGCGTAAAAAGATAATGATAAAGGCATTGTGGCTCGACGTGTATCGTGTATACTGGCCATAGCATGAGTAACGAATTATAGTAAACTTATTATTCTGTTAAAATATAAAAGTGAATTATGTATATACATTTTTAAAAAATAAAGAAAAACATTTTATCACAAACATCAACAAAAATTTTTCTTCTATTTATTCCCTTATTCCAAAGATATCGTTTTATCGTCTGCTGCCATAGCAACGTGAATTAAAATTAATTCATTAAAAAAAATTGCTCAGTGGTAGAAAAATATTTTTCTAAATCGAATGGTTATTGAACAACTCAACACTTTAACAGGGGAATTTTTATTTGTTATTTAGATATTTTAAAATTGTTTGTTGTCATTGCGTTTTTATTCTGAGTTACAGCTAGTTTATTTATTTTTTAAATAAAAGCCGTGTGTGGCAATCTATATTCGGCCTTATAGCAGAATTTTCCCCTCTTGTTTGGACTTCTTTTTTCGTTGGTTGCGGCTTCATTTTCGAGATTATTTGGCACAAAATTTCACTGAGTTATGTGAAGGCCCTATAACAAAGAAATACCATACTGTCTTCTATGAAATGTGATAAAGGGTTAGTTAATTATTTACGTTTTTAATTATAGGGAGGGGAATATTTTGCTTAATTAATACATTTATTCTTCTTTCAATGTTACGTGAACGAAGTCACGGGTAACTAGCTAGTAGGGGTTATATTATCGTCAAGGGTGCCACTTTTGAGCAGAATTTAAAACTGCTAAGAAAAGTCTTTAACCTATTAAACAATGCTTTAAACAAAAGTAAAATTGGAGAAATGTAAATTTTTAAGGCGAGAAATAAAGTATTTGGTGGTCAAAATTACTCAGGACGGAGTCGAAACTGTTTTAGAGAAAACCGAAGCTACTACTACCATATTCTTCCCCCTAAATCTGTAAGCAAGTTGATCATATGGTTTTCAAAATTTCTTCCTCAATGCGTTTTAAAACGTCCTCCGTCTCGAAAGAGTCATATGCTTTATTTACCTTACCCCAAACACACACAAGAGGCGGCCCTAAATTAACAAACAATTCCCAAAACTCGATATCAAAATAAAATGTATTTTAGTATAGATTTCATAACAAATATTTTTTTCTCTTGTATGTGTGGCGTACAAAACAGATTCATTTAGAGCGTGTAGGCTGTTATAGAAACAGCTGCATTGAAAGCACGTGGCAGTCGTTTAAAAATAACCACCTTAGCGTCATCTTTTGCTTCAGTATTTGTGTAATCAGCTTCAGAAGTTAAATACAAATAAAAACTACATGCTCTTTACAACGACATATGCAGAAATACACATTCCTTAACGAATAAGTTGCAGTCTATTTTTATGTAAGCATGTTTACGCAGGAGTTAATTGCGAGCCTTCAAGCTTTCGAAATGTTATGAGGACGTTAACGTTATGAAATTCATATCTAAATTTCTTACGCAGGATAATAAAATGTAAATTTATAGTCAAATCTGCTTAAGAGCCTACGCTGTCACGCGAAGAAACGCGCAAGCTAATGTTAAGTCTATGGAAACGGTTCTTGGAAGATTTCTCTCTCGCATTTTAATATTTTTAAATTATTTTTTTGCATAAGATAGCGGAGGTCGATCTCTAACGTTGTCAGTTGTTACTTTTTTGATTTTGGTTCCAATTTTTTTATAAGCAGACATTTTCAATTTTGGAACCGGTTGGAACCGGTTCTGAAAGTAAAAGTACCCTTATATAAAAAAAACTGGGACCAAAATCTAAAAAGTAAAAACTAACAACGCTAGAGATCGACCTTGCCTATCCTATGCAAAGAAATAGCATTTAAAGATATTAAAATGCGAGCGAAAAATCTGCCAAGAACCTTCCCATACACTTAACATTAGCTTGCGCGTTTTTTCGCATGACTGAGGTAGGCTTTAAGCAATACAGTGATATCTCAGTTAACCTTTAACCCTCTGTAAATCAACAACTCAGATTTAAATAATAATTAATCAGGTGTTTCGAGGTGTTTCAGGTGTTCCACCATTTTGAGCCTGTAAAAAATAATTAAAAAAATTTTAGTACATAAAAATAAAAAATTATTGACTAAAAAGTACTTTCTTCATACCTATACGATAAACAGAAAATTACATGCGTGGCATAAATAATGTCAATCTTCTAATACAAAATTGTAAAGTATACGAACTTACATTTGTAAAAAGTATATTTTGGAAGTCTCCAGCCTTTTTAAATTTACAAAATTTACGAAGTTCATTTTAACAATAACGATGCGAAACTGCTCAAATGATAAATTAAACTTGGGCTTGAAATATTATCTCAGTATCGCCGTCTTGTGAGAATTCTATGATCAATTTATATTAACTTCTGTGTTGGAAAATATTATCAGTAAATAAAATCCTCTGTTAAAGCCCACCGTTGTATAAGTACCATTGACTTTTGGGTACGTTGCAGCTATGAATCGCGGTGATACAAAGGGTTAAAGACACGGACGGTTTGCTGTAACATAAAGACACGGGCGGATCACTGTATGCTCCAAACATTTTAATGTCTAAATAACAACTTTTAATTATAATCATGTTTAATGCAATGTTTTTAGTAGTAGTATTAAAGTAACAAACATCTAATTGTTAAAAAAAGGACTAATTTAATTAGAATTGATATGACACGGACGGTTTGTAGTATAACATAAAGACACAGGCGGCGTACTCCACCCCTATGCGGTCACTTCCCAGTTACAAATTCCATTGCAATCCTTGAGTGACTGACGAATTTTAAGATTTTTTCTCCCAAGAATGTGTTAAGAATTTTGCGACCCCCCCCCCCTCCATTTGTTTGACGAATAGCACAATTTTTTTCACCCCTGACGATCGAATTTCATGATAATTTCACTTGACCGACTGGCAAATTTTGCAGGTTTGTTAAATGATCGATCGGCGAATTGCACGATTTTTTTCCCCTGATCAACTGACAAGTTTCACCTCGTGAACGACAGAAGAATTTGGGGATTTTTTTTCTTAGGATTGACTGACAAATTTCTCAAATTTTCCCTGCTACCCGATTGACGAATTTCACGCTTTTTTCCCCCTCCTATCAATTGGCTAATTGTTCAGTTTTTTCTTGCGGCCAATCAGCAAATTTACGTGTTTTTTCCCTGCAGCTTACTAGCGAAATTTGCGGGGGGTTTTCATGCGACCGACTAAAAAATTTCCAGACTTCAAGATTTTTTTCATACAATTGATTAACAAATTTAGCTATATTCTCCTGCAACCAATTGACGATCATTGCAATATTCTTCCCGCATCTAACTGACAAAATTTACGGTTTTTTTTTTTCCTGACCGACTGACGAATTTCGAGATTTTTTTCCCTATGACCGATCTATACGAAAAAAAGGCATTCTGGTATTGAAAAAGAAAAAAATTCTGCAATTCCAGTATATAACTGGAACACAATCACCCCTGACAAATAATCCATGAACATATTCTAAAAAAATTAATGTGATAGACTTTCTGATTTTAAGGAAATTTTCCTGAATTTTGACTTCTTCCCTATTTTTATCATGAACACTTCGCTGGTATAAAACTCTGATTTATACAAAAATATGTTTCTATATGATTATACTTTATCTAGAAAATTTGAAACAGCAGTCAGTACTTTAAAAAGTGGCCATTAATGAAACCGAGTGTACCGGTCACTGGCTACTAATCCGATTTCCCAGTTTTCACCTATATTGATCGGTTGTGAGAAAAAATGGTGAAATTCGCCAGTCGATCGAGTGAAAAATCTCAAATATTGTGAAATTTGTTAATTGGTCGTGAAAAAAAATCCCATTTGTCAGTCGGTCGCAAAATTAGTCAATTGATCATGGGAAAATATCGCAAAATTCTATTGATAAGTGGGGATAATAAACAAACCAGTTCAAAATATATCTTTTGAACAGGATGCAAGAGTGCTCTTTTGGAGAACAGTGTGACTGTTTTAAAAATATTTCCATCCGGCTACGCTTTAGTTCTAGAGTCAACACTATATTCATTACTAATAAAAAATTTGAAATATCATGTACAGTGAAGTTGCTACAAAAAATATTACTAATAACATGTATTCAGTAACAAAAGAAAATCCCATGGGCCTCCGCTTGGATATAAATCTGTTAGAAAAGTTCTAAAAGCTGGACTTATAACTATGTATGGACCAAATTTCCAGACTTTTCCTCTATAAAGGTGATATCTCAAAATATATCTTTTGTATAGTTATTGACAGAACTGTAAATTCTTTGTCAATGCGACAGTTTTAAAAATAAATCTTAACCCGAAATAACGTGTTTTTGGTGTGTATGTGTCAGTGCTTTATGAAACGTCTTTTGCATTTCTATAAAAGATGAAATTGCACTCCTATATATACATATACAAGGACATCTCCCTGTTTTTTTTTTTTTTTTCAAATTCCCACAGAACATTTTTGATCAGCTAAAGATTCGTTGCAGAACATTGTAAAATATTCTGCTTTGGGGCACAACATATTTTGAGTGATTATTATTGCAGACCCATGAAAAAAGCAATTTTAATATTGTTTCCGGCTGTTCACTCAACAACATTAAATGACTGGGGTTTTTTCCAAGGAAAAAAAAATAATAAACACGAATGCTTCGTATACACTGTACTGGTAGATATGATAAACTATGGCTGCCGAAGGCAGTCGTACTTCACCGCCGATTCCAGGCTCTCGTGAGCCTATACGAGGTCACTACCAAAAAGGGCCGGTTTACCCGGACACCTCTAAGGTGGTGCTCTTCGGCCAGGGGAGAAGCAGGGGCTTAAGCCTCTTGCGCTTCATCACCATTTTCCAAATGAATGACGACAGAGGTCGCTGTGATGATACGGTGGAGCCTAGAGCTCCCATACTACAGACTGAATCATATCACCATTTAATAACCCAACAGACCAAAAACCAAGCTAAAAACGGTTAGCTTACCATACTAGTGGACGGCGAGTGACAGTAACAGGGACGGCAAACACCTGCTCAGGCGGTTTCCTAATGCTGAGCTGGGTTGCAATATGGCGGTTATTTTGGGAAACAGAATGGATATGCATCAGCTCCCCTTATAGGAGCCGAAACTCAGAGGACACCACCCCAACACACTTGGGCGGAACGCGGAAGTGAACAACGGCTCCGTAGCCAGGATCCCATAAGGGAAACAGAGTCCTCAGCCAATGTTGAACACTCCCATGACCCATTAATGTAACCACATCTTCAGATTATCAAATGCCGCACTGGTAGATATAGGTAAAATTTTATTTTTAAACATGTATAAGCCCAAAATTGTGGTATTTGTTAAATATTTTTTTCACATATACAATTTTTTTAATGAATGAAAATTAAACAGTTATATTTTGGATACTAAATAAAAATACTAGGAAAAGTTCTTTTCAGCATAAAAAATTATAATATGCCACAGTTATTTTATTGTAAAAACTTGATATTTGAGTAATTTTAATTATTTTTTCAATTAATTTTCAGCAGTGAAATTCACATGAAATTACTGAATAATAAACATGCGAATTTTTACATTGCTAACTAAGCGTAACCAAACTTCCAGGCTTGGACATTTTTCACTCTGTCGGTTTTATGCTTAGTTAGCAATGTAAAAATCCACATGTTTATGATTTGATATTTGATTTAAATCAAAAATTTATAAAACATAAATTTGAGCTTTCAACCCCTCTCCAGAATCTTACATTTGCAAAATAATTTTGGGCAAAACATAAGAATATTTACAAAATACCTTAAATTTAAAAAATGATTTTTTGGTCACTTAAAAGATATCATTTAACAGCTTTTTTTATTATAGTTTTAATGATGTATTGAGTATTCTTCAATTCTATAAATTACATGAATTAAATAACTTCTTTATGAAACATGTAATTTGTGTACTCATTTTATATATTCCTTTGTAATTAATTTTAAATCAAGGTGACAAGAATATTTTTGTCTTAAAAGTTTTAAATCAAAGTTAACAATGACTTAATTATATTTTCCCATATATAAAACACAGTAAAAACTCTATAAAACTCACACAAGAGATAGAAATGAAGATTTCCTTTTAAACAACATTTTAATAAATCATTTTGAAAAACTTGCTTTCTAAAATTATGTTACATATGTAAGTTGAAACTCACCAGAAAAATTTAAGTATGTGATGTGCATAATACAAAATTTTATTAAAGTAAAACAAAAAAACCTTTTATTTACTATTTTTCCTGTCAGTTTTCTTTCTTTTGTAATGTATAATGAATTTTGAATTCAAACACACCTTACCCTGCACATGTTAAAATTTCTGCACTATAATATCAAAATTAGGCAAACTGAAGCAAACATTACTGCACACACACTCAAGTGAAAAACAGAACTAATAGTATCAGTACATACATGATCATGTACAAAATTTAAAAAAAAAAATACTTGGTAAAATTGTGAACACCAGATAAAAAGTGGCAATGTATGTAATGAATAATTATTTTAATGTTCAACTGGAGTCAACAATTAAACTTAAGTTTTAATTACTTTGAATATATTGGCATATTATATATTAAAAATGCATTTTATTTTAGCCCTCTTCTCGCTTTTTATATTTGTATCATGATTTCTCCACATTTTTGTATCAATCTCTAAAACACACAGCTTTCATTTTTAAACATTGATATTGATTTTCTATGAAAATTGAGAAAAGAGCCATGCTTATGAGAAACTAGAGCTGTACCAAGTACTTGGTATATACTCGTTAATCAGCCATATTTCAGCCGAGTAGTTGCAAGAATTTCATTTTTTAAGCATATTTAAAGACAATAAGTGATCTATGAAAAGTTATTTGAATATAAATGTATAATATATGCCATATTTCATAAAAACTATTTACTCGGTGCATAAAAAAATTATCTATAACACATAGAAACAGATAAAGAAAAAAACCTCATGCAAAATTAAAGTTTAGTTTTATATTAAAAAAAAAGTCATTTTTAGAACTGTTGGAAAAGACTATGATTTTGGATAAAGAAGCAGTGTGTAGAAACAGAAAATACAGTAAATGCAAAAAATTAATAATTAAAAAAAAAAATTAATAATTAAATGGGCATTTCTTTTATTATTGTAAATTTCGCCTGCCTCAGAAAAAATGTTTTCACTGCGAGCACAAAATAACATTTTAGCTGTACATTATGAAAAAGTGAAAAGTAACTGTAAAGCCAATACCCTTTTTTGATACTTTCTTATTATAGCGGCCTCCACAATTACAGTTATATACTAAGGTTTCAGCCAGTTCGGATTTCACCAAGATCATCGAAAAACTTATATATGTATCATATATACACATATTACTCCAAACACCCATATACATCATTATATACATATTATTTATGTCTTATATGTCATATTACATCAAATATGATTTATGGACATGTCATATGTATACATCATGAAAGTAATGATTTAAAGTAATAATAGATCATATTATAATGTCATACATGCTCAGTGATGCCAGGGATGTGCTATTGCGCATCATTTAAGCAAAAAACTGGAGAAAGGATGCATAAAAAAAATTGTTGATGGGTCCTTTAGGATGTGTAATTTCCCCCCTTTAAAAATCTCAAAAGTGGCATATTTTGTATTAAATATGCAGAATCTGTCTTATTTATAAAAGGATGACCCACTTTTGTAAAAAAAAAAAAAGACCCAGTTTTTTGGAAGTGTTTGGGTCCCAAGGACTCCTGATTTCAAAAATCTACCGGCATGCCTGATGATTTATAATTTGGTGATAAATCTTGGTCGCTTGTCGATTCATCCCCAGGGGCCGCTATTATACAAAAAGTAAAAGTAAAGGTTAAGGAATAAGTAAAAGGAAAAGTAAAGGTTATTTTTGTGAAATTTATTATATTTTTGTGAAAAATAACATTTTGTAGCGAAAGTTGAAATCCAGTTACTCAAATTGAAACCAAGATTTTATTAATAAAAACTTTTTTGCTGACATTTTCCTCTCTGGTGAATTTGTTTGTTTACAAATTACACACTTTAAAATTAAAATGACGCAAAAAATAATTATTAAATAATAAGTTTTTATGGAATAGAATTTTGTGAAAGGACCTATTTTATTAAAAGGAATTTTGTGAAAGGCCCTGTTTTATTATATAAAGAATTTTGTAAAGGACCCATTTTATCAAATTGATTTTTGTGAAGGGATCCATTTTATACAATGTACATGTTAAAAAAAACAGTTTGAATAAATGGCTGACTGCATGTAAAGAAGAAAAATATTTTAATAGCTTTTTTTTTTTTCTATAACTTTTAAGAGTAAAAAATAAGTACATTCTAGCTGTAAAAAAAGGTTAAAAAGTGTAAATTTTACACTTAAAGTGCAAAGGTTGGAAAGCTTTGTAAAGAGCTTTAACGTTTACCAACTGTATGCAGCTAAAATACAAGAGTACACTTCTATTTTATGAATGTGTGAAATTAAATTTACTAATGTAAATTGATCAATACAGACAAAATTTGCAGCCTATTTAGGGGACCATCCCAAAATTCTTCCGAGTAAAGCAGGTCCCTTCACAATATACCTTTTAATAAACAGGATCTCTTCCCATTTTTTTTTTAAATAACACAGGCACCTTAAAAAAAATTGAGTTTTAAAAAGGAAGAAGTCTTTAAAGACAAATTTGTTTTTTGGTTCAAATTGAAGTAACTAAATTTCATATTCATTACAAAATGTTATCTTTCACAAAAAAAAAAGAAAAAAAAAGAATAAATTTCACACAAATAACTTTTACTTTTTTCAAAATGGGCCCTAAGATAAAAGCCCTGCATTACAAACTGAGTAAATTGACAACTTACGTTTGCTTGAATGCCAAACGATTTTATGCTGCATAGTCATCTTTTCTACACCATCTATCTCTGCTGCCATCTCTGAACTGCGCCACCACAGTCTCCTGAAAAACATGAAAATAAATTGTAATAGGTTGCAATATTAAGCATTTATCATATTCAACTAGAAAATTAAAAAGAAAAAGTACAACTGATTAATGTATATAACTGATGCCAGTGAATCATTTTCTTCTTCTTTTAAATCAAAACTTATTTCAACATGCACACACACATAATTTGCATTAAATAAAATGGCATCTTATCTAAATATTGCTATGGGGAGGAAAAGAAAAAAAAATTACTGAATCAGCCACACCAGCAGAAGTGCTGTGCACTTAGACTGTTTTAAATTTTTACACGCATATGCACTATAGCGCTTTTTACTGAAATTATGGTACTGAAAAAGAAAAACACTGCAGAACATAATATAAAAGATGGAGATAAATTATAATTCTAGGAAAGTAATTAAGGAAGATAATTGATACAATGTTTGGTACTTTTCGGTTAGCTGGACACCAGTGATATATATATACATGTATGTACTTGTACACATCATTGGCACCTGGCTAACCGAAAAGTACCCAATGTTTTATTTAACATAAAATTAAAAGTGTAATATCAGACAGGCTCTCTCCTCTTAATATTTTGGATGGGTGCAAAAAAAAAAAAAAAAAAAAATGTAACAGTATAGTATAACAGTGTGCAACTATTTTGGATTCCAAGAAAGAAATTGCATGCTTTGAGAGTATGTTGTCACAAACACAGAAAGAAAATTTCAGACTCGGGGGAGATGAGGTTAAAAAAAAAAAAAAATACTTACAAAGGCTTAAAACAAGTTTTAAAAAGGAAGACGTCCTTAAAGACAAATTTGTTTTTGCATGATGGGTAAGGGACGATGCAATACTTTGAAACAAAAAAAGGTACATTTCGGTTAGCCGGGTGCCAGTGATATATATCAACATATATAAATACATAATGTATATACCTATATATGTATATACATACATATATGTACATAAATATATGTATGTATATATATGTATATGCAGACATATGTGTATATACATAGATATGTGTATATATACAATACTTGTATATATATCACTGGTGCCCGGCTAACCGAAATGTACCCAAACAAATTATGTGCTTTCATTAGGAAAAAAAAACCCATTAAAAATTAATCTGGTTTGTTATTAAAAAAATATTTACAACATGAAAATATATTAAAAGCAACTGTTTATAAAAAGTTTGGGTCCTTTTCTGTTATACCAACACCATTGTCGCTAAGCGTAATAATCGGCACAAAAGGAAATTCACATGAAACGAATCATTTGAAAACAAAAATAACATTGTTGGCATGAATTTAAGCACTTAAAAATAAAACGTTTGAAAATTGCAATACAAATATGCACTTAAAATAAAAGAACAAATAAATATTACATAAGGTAATAAAATAAAACTCTATTTAAACTACAGGCTTGAAATTATAAATGTCTCTTAGGATTGCTGTAAACATTTCATTTTTTTAATGAAGATGTTTATGAGTTTTTTTGATAAAAACTTGTTTTTTATGTATCTAAAGTCCTAAAACAATTTTATTGCCGCTTCTACATCATCAAGTAACAGCTTAATGGTAAAATTCATTTCAGTGTCAATAATAAAGGCAAGTTATAATTTAATAAATATTTTCTATTTGAAAAGTAGCAAGTTAAGATGTTTTATGAGGTTACGATTAAATAATAATATAAAAGATTCACGTTCAATAAATAGTCCAATCAGAATGTTTGGTACAGTTTGCAATAAAAAATTCTTTACATTGTTCTGCTGTAAACATTTCATTTTTTAAATGAAGATGTTTATGAGTTTTTTTGATAAAAACTTTTTTTTATGTATCTAAAGTCCTAAAACAATTTTATTGCCGCTTCTACATCATCAAGTAACAGCTTAATGGTAAAATTCATTTCAGTGTCAATAATAAATGCAAGTTATAATTTAATAAATATTTTCTATTTGAAAAGTAGCAAGTTAAGATGTTTTATGAGGTTACGATTAAATAATAATAAAAATAAAAGATTCACGTTCAATAAATAGTCCAATCAGAATGTTTGGTACAGTTTGCAATAAAAAATTCTTTACACGGTTAGGGTAGAAATAAATGGCAGATTAGCGTATATTTTGGCATGTGTTGGTATAACAGAAAAGTACCAAGTTGTGTTCCTATTACACTCTGATAAGTGGAATTTAAAAATTAAATCAGATTACTTAGCTTTTCGGCTAAACCAAAACATTTTGGGCACTATTGCCATGACATGATTAATTAAAAATCACATTAATGAATTAAAAAGAAATTACCTACTTTATTAAAATCTTAAAAATAAGTGAAATTTTGCAAATCGTCATTAATTAGTACATAAAATTCGAAGTTTTCTATTACGATCAAAACAAAAATATGCCAGTATCATCAGAAAATACAGAATATATATATATTAGTTAATTAAAACCAGATCTTAACATATGAAGTAAAATTTCACTGAAAGACACTGGAGCTGTAAAATATTACTTTCTGCTTCCTGACTGGTTTAAGATTGTCAGCAATAAAGCAAATTATAAAACAGGCAACGGAGAATTATGAAAAAAAATAAAAGCTGAATTTTTTTATAAACCAAAAACTTCCGAGATTGTTCATTACGGACACATTTTACTCTGATATATATATATAATTACAATCAACTTATTAATAGCATATTCAGGGCAGATGTAAGATCAGTAAAGAACTTTTTTTTAATTCACTTCTGTAGAATTAAGTCGCATAATAAGCAAAGCAATGCAGTTAATTTTACACAATTGCTGATGCTTTTTCTCAGCTTTCTTTATCTTGAACTTAAATCTGTCCCTGAGAATGATGAAAACTAATTTTTAACTAACTCTTGGAATAATATAGAAAAATAATCTTAATAATTTGTAAATCTAAATATCCAAAAACCAGTGAATGACGAGACTTAAGACATAGACGACGCCACAAACACGATGCGATGCCAGGCAAGGAAAATGTAAACATTGCTGCGATGACGCTGCAAAAAATACATAAAAATCCCTACGAGACCACAGAAAAAAAGCTATATTTCAATAGATTTATTTTTTTCAAGGTTTTTTTTTATCTTCAAAATTTCTCATACAATATTAAATAATTTTAAAAGTGGAAATTTTTCAATGCTGATTATTACAAAGCGGAAAACATTTAAAAATATATTTACAAAAATCCCCACTGGAAAAAAAATGTGTCGATCTTAGTTTATCTTTCCCTGCATTCCTTCCTCCTTGCCGTGTGAAAGGAGTGGGAGGGGGGATCGGTATTTGCTATTATTGCTTATTTAAGATAGTTAAGATGTTTTTTTCTTTTAAATCTAAATTTTGAGTGTTTAAAAAAATGAAAATAACTTATTTTTTGGAACTGATTTATAGATAATATACAGATAATATAAAATCACCACCCCCCCCCCCCCAAGAAAAAAAAGATTTTTTTTTTTTTCTCGTTTAACAGTAACTGCTTTTTGGCAAAGTGGCATTTATTTCTTTTGACAAATATTTTTTCATTGAAATTGAAATTGAAATAAATTCCCATTTATCATTAATTTTTTTAATATGCTTATATAATATGTATGTCTAAAGATTGCAATATTCATTTTCATTCTAGGTGCTCACAAAAAATATTCATTTAAAGATATTAATGCATACTTTAAAAGCAAAAACATTAACAGTTTTTATGATTTTTTTCCCCATAAAAACTCTTTAAATTAAAGAAGGGTACTTTTTGTGTATTTTTTATTGCATAAAATATTTAAATGCAGCATATTTTATAGTTTCACATAAATCCAGGTTTAAAATAACGAAAATCATCTTATAAAATGTGAAGTAAAGATACTTTTTATTTCTTATAATAAAAATGTCGAGAAGATTATACTGGGCCACTGACTTTTAAACAATAATAGATTTGTATATCTTGGCCGCAAACGTACTTTCATTCGCTATTGGGCACTGAAATTGCATTAAGTTTCCCCGCCATTTGCCCGTTAACGATTTGGCGATAGACATCCGGTGTGCGGGCGCTTCAGTTAAAATACATTAATGGCTGGATACAAATTGCCGCAAACTTTTTTGGCCACAACGTTTACAACAGGTGGCCAAAAATCTCGTGTTTGTTGGGTAGAGTAGAATATTTTAATTCAACGGAGAGGCATTTACTTTTCTCCAGAAATACATGCATCGTCGCATAAATATTTAAATTCTTCTTCTGTCGGATGTCCGTAGTATTATGTAGAGATGAATCTTGTTTATTTTAACGGAGAAGCATTTACTTTTCCAAAGAAATAAATGCATCACCGCATAATTATTTAAATTCTTCTTCTGTAGGATGTCTGTAGTATTATGTAGAGATGAATCCTGTTTATTTTAACGGAGACGCATTTACTTTTCCCCAGAAATAAATGCATCGCCGCATAAATATTTAATTTATTCTTGTATCGGGTGTCTTTCGCAGTATGTAGAGTGGAATCTTTTAATTCAACGGAGAGGCATTTACTTTTCTCCAGAAATAAATGCATCGCCGCATAAATATTTAAATTCTTCTTCTGTCGGATGTCTGTAGTATTATGTAGATATGAATCTTGTTTATTTTAACGGAGAGGCATTTACTTTTCCCAAGAAATAAATGCATCACCGCATTAATATTTAAATTCTTCTTCTGTAGGATGTCTGTAGTATTATGTAGAGATGAATCTTGTTTATTTTAACGGAGAGGCATTTACTTCTTGTATCGGATGTCTGTCGTAGTATGTAGAGTGGAATCTTTTAATTCGACGGAGAGGCATTTACCTTTCCCCAGAAATAAATGCATCGCTGCATAAATATTTAATTTCTTCTTGTAATGGATGTCTTTCGTAGTATGTAGAGTGGAATCTTTTAATTCAACGGAGAGGCATTTACTTTTCTCCAGAAATAAATGCATCGCCACATAAATATTTAAATTCTTCTTCTGTCGGATGTCTGTAGTATTATGTAGATAAGAATCTTGTTTCTTTTAACGGAGAGGCCTTTACTTTTCTCCAGAAAAAAATGCATCGCCGCATAAATATTTAATTTCTTCTTGTATCGGATGTCTTTCGTAGTATGTAGAGTGGAATATTTTAATTCAACGGAGAGGCATTTACTTTTCTCCAGAAATAAATGCATCGCCGCATAAATATTTAAATTCTTCTTGTAATGGATGTCTTTCGTAGTATGTAGAGTGGAATCTTTTAATTCAACGGAGAGGCATTTACTTTTCTCCAGAAATAAATGCATCGCCGCATAAATATTTAAATTCTTCTTCTGTCGGATGTCTGTAGTATTATGTAGATATGAATCATGTTTCTTTTAACGGAGAGGCATTTACCTTTCCCCAGAAATAAATGCATCGCCGCATAAATATTTAAATTCTTCTTCTGTAAGATGTCTGTAGTACTATGTAGAGATGAATCTTGTTTATTTTAACGGAGAGGCATTTACTTTTCCCCAGAAAAAAATGCATCGCCGCATAAATATTTAATTTCTTCTTGTATCGGATGTCTTTCGTAGTATGTAGAGTGGAATCTTTTAATTCGACGGAGAGGCATTTACCTTTCCCCAGAAATAAATGCATCGCTGCATAAATATTTAATTTCTTCTTGTAATGGATGTCTTTCGTAGTATGTAGAGTGGAATCTTTTAATTCAACGGAGAGGCATTTACTTTTCTCCAGAAATAAATGCATCGTCGCATAAATATTTAAATTCTTCTTCTGTCGGATGTCCGTAGTATTATGTAGAGATGAATCTTGTTTATTTTAACGGAGAAGCATTTACTTTTCCCAAGAAATAAATGCATCACCGCATAATTATTTAAATTCTTCTTCTGTAGGATGTCTGTAGTATTATGTAGAGATGAATCCTGTTTATTTTAACGGAGACGCATTTACTTTTCCCCAGAAATAAATGCATCGCCGCATAAATATTTAATTTATTCTTGTATCGGGTGTCTTTCGCAGTATGTAGAGTGGAATCTTTTAATTCAACGGAGAGGCATTTACTTTTCTCCAGAAATAAATGCATCGCCGCATAAATATTTAAATTCTTCTTCTGTCGGATGTCTGTAGTATTATGTAGATATGAATCTTGTTTATTTTAACGGAGAGGCATTTACTTTTCCCAAGAAATAAATGCATCACCGCATTAATATTTAAATTCTTCTTCTGTAGGATGTCTGTAGTATTATGTAGAGATGAATCTTGTTTATTTTAACGGAGAGGCATTTACTTCTTGTATCGGATGTCTGTCGTAGTATGTAGAGTGGAATCTTTTAATTCGACGGAGAGGCATTTACCTTTCCCCAGAAATAAATACATCGCTGCATAAATATTTAATTTCTTCTTGTAATGGATGTCTTTCGTAGTATGTAGAGTGGAATCTTTTAATTCAACGGAGAGGCATTTACTTTTCTCCAGAAATAAATGCATCGCCACATAAATATTTAAATTCTTCTTCTGTCGGATGTCTGTAGTATTATGTAGATAAGAATCTTGTTTCTTTTAACGGAGAGGCCTTTACTTTTCTCCAGAAAAAAATGCATCGCCGCATAAATATTTAATTTCTTCTTGTATCGGATGTCTTTCGTAGTATGTAGAGTGGAATATTTTAATTCAACGGAGAGGCATTTACTTTTCTCCAGAAATAAATGAATCGCCGCATAAATATTTAAATTCTTCTTGTAATGGATGTCTTTCGTAGTATGTAGAGTGGAATCTTTTAATTCAACGGAGAGGCATTTACTTTTCTCCAGAAATAAATGCATCGCCGCATAAAAATTTAAATTCTTCTTCTGTCGGGTGTCTGTAGTATTATGTAGATATGAATCATGTTTCTTTTAACGGAGAGGCATTTACCTTTCCCCAGAAATAAATGCATCGCCGCATAAATATTTAAATTCTTCTTCTGTAAGATGTCTGTAGTACTATGTAGAGATGAATCTTGTTTATTTTAACGGAGAGGCATTTACTTTTCCCCAGAAAAAAATGCATCGCCGCATAAATATTTAATTTCTTCTTGTATCGGATGTCTTTCGTAGTATGTAGAGTGGAATCTTTTAATTCGACGGAGAGGCATTTACCTTTCCCCAGAAATAAATGCATCGCTGCATAAATATTTAATTTCTTCTTGTAATGGATGTCTTTCGTAGTATGTAGAGTGGAATCTTTTAATTCAACGGAGAGACATTTACTTTTCTCCAGAAATAAATGCATCGCCACATAAATATTTAAATTCTTCTTCTGTCGGATGTCTGTAGTATTATGTAGATAAGAATCTTGTTTCTTTTAACGGAGAGGCCTTTACTTTTCTCCAGAAAAAAATGCATCGCCGCATAAATATTTAATTTCTTCTTGTATCGGATGTCTTTCGTAGTATGTAGAGTGGAATATTTTAATTCAACGGAGAGGCATTTACTTTTCTCCAGAAATAAATGCATCGCCGCATAAATATTTAAATTCTTCTTGTAATGGATGTCTTTCGTAGTATGTAGAGTGGAATCTTTTAATTCAACGGAGAGGCATTTACTTTTCTCCAGAAATAAATGCATCGCCGCATAAATATTTAAATTCTTCTTCTGTCGGATGTCTGTAGTATTATGTAGATATGAATCATGTTTCTTTTAACGGAGAGGCATTTACCTTTCCCCAGAAATAAATGCATCGCCGCATAAATATTTAAATTCTTCTTCTGTAAGATGTCTGTAGTACTATGTAGAGATGAATCTTGTTTATTTTAACGGAGAGGCATTTACTTTTCCCCAGGAATAAATGCATCGCCGCATAAATATTTAATTTCTTCTTGTAATGGATGTCTTTCGCAGTATGTAGAGTGGAATCTTTTAATTCAATGGAGAGGCATTTACTTTTCTCCAGAAATAAATGCATCGCCGCATAAATATTTAAATTCTTCTTCTGTCGGATGTCTGTAGTATTATGTAGATATGAATCATGTTTCTTTTAACGGAGAGGCATTTACCTTTCCCCAGAAATAAATGCATCGCTGCATAGATATTTAATTTCTTCTTGTAATGGATGTCTTTCGTAGTATGTAGAGTGGAATCTTTTAATTCAACGGAGAGGCATTTACTTTTCTCCAGAAATAAATGCATCGCCGCATAAATATTTAAATTCTTCTTCTGTCGGATGTCTGTAGTATTATGTAGATATGAATCTTGTTTATTTTAACGGAGAGGCATTTACTTTTCCCAAGAAATAAATGCATCACCGCATTAATATTTAAATTCTTCTTCTGTAGGATGTCTGTAGTATTATGTAGAGATGAATCTTGTTTATTTTAACGGAGAGGCATTTACTTCTTGTATCGGATGTCTGTCGTAGTATGTAGAGTGGAATCTTTTAATTCGACGGAGAGGCATTTACCTTTCCCCAGAAATAAATGCATCGCTGCATAAATATTTAATTTCTTCTTGTAATGGATGTCTTTCGTAGTATGTAGAGTGGAATCTTTTAATTCAACGGAGAGGCATTTACTTTTCTCCAGAAATAAATGCATCGCCACATAAATATTTAAATTCTTCTTCTGTCGGATGTCTGTAGTATTATGTAGATAAGAATCTTGTTTCTTTTAACGGAGAGGCCTTTACTTTTCTCCAGAAAAAAATGCATCGCCGCATAAATATTTAATTTCTTCTTGTATCGGATGTCTTTCGTAGTATGTAGAGTGGAATATTTTAATTCAACGGAGAGGCATTTACTTTTCTCCAGAAATAAATGCATCGCCGCATAAATATTTAAATTCTTCTTGTAATGGATGTCTTTCGTAGTATGTAGAGTGGAATCTTTTAATTCAACGGAGAGGCATTTACTTTTCTCCAGAAATAAATGCATCGCCGCATAAATATTTAAATTCTTCTTCTGTCGGATGTCTGTAGTATTATGTAGATATGAATCATGTTTCTTTTAACGGAGAGGCATTTACCTTTCCCCAGAAATAAATGCATCGCCGCATAAATATTTAAATTCTTCTTCTGTAAGATGTCTGTAGTACTATGTAGAGATGAATCTTCTTTATTTTAACGGAGAGGCATTTACTTTTCCCCAGAAAAAAATGCATCGCCGCATAAATATTTAATTTCTTCTTGTATCGGATGTCTTTCGTAGTATGTAGAGTGGAATCTTTTAATTCGACGGAGAGGCATTTACCTTTCCCCAGAAATAAATGCATCGCTGCATAAATATTTAATTTCTTCTTGTAATGGATGTCTTTCGTAGTATGTAGAGTGGAATCTTTTAATTCAACGGAGAGACATTTACTTTTCTCCAGAAATAAATGCATCGCCACATAAATATTTAAATTCTTCTTCTGTCGGATGTCTGTAGTATTATGTAGATAAGAATCTTGTTTCTTTTAACGGAGAGGCCTTTACTTTTCTCCAGAAAAAAATGCATCGCCGCATAAATATTTAATTTAATTTCTTGTATCGGATGTCTTTCGTAGTATGTAGAGTGGAATATTTTAATTCAACGGAGAGGCATTTACTTTTCTCCAGAAATAAATGCATCGCCGCATAAATATTTAAATTCTTCTTGTAATGGATGTCTTTCGTAGTATGTAGAGTGGAATCTTTTAATTCAACGGAGAGGCATTTACTTTTCTCCAGAAATAAATGCATCGCGCATAAATATTTAAATTCTTCTTCTGTCGGATGTCTGTAGTATTATGTAGATATGAATCATGTTTCTTTTAACGGAGAGGCATTTACCTTTCCCCAGAAATAAATGCATCGCCGCATAAATATTTAAATTCTTCTTCTGTAAGATGTCTGTAGTACTATGTAGAGATGAATCTTGTTTATTTTTGGTGTTACAATGAAATATTTTTCGATTTCAGAAACCGTTTATATTGCGTAAAACATATCTGTTTATAAAGTTTCCATTTATTTGATAAACGATTATTTGGTGAAGTTTATCTGAAAGAATTACTTAATAATCCCTCAAAGTTCAATTAAAAAAAAAAAAAAAAAAAAAAAAAAAAAAAAAAAGCATCACCGATATGTTCTACATTTGAACATATTACTAGTGGAGATATGTATTGTATGGTATTATCATACAATAATAGTGTTTACAATAATAGTGTCATAACAATATAATTATCATACAATAATAGCGTTTACAACTTTAAAAACAAACATTGTTTATTTTACTTTTTACGTGAAATACTTTAAAATATTTAAATGGTTTTGCATTTCAAAACCGAATTGTCAGTATATTGATTACACGAACAATTCTGTCAGAATATCGTGTAACTTAGTTGATTGGCAAGCTATACTTTTGAAAACGTAGAAATATGTAATTATTATAATGTTTACCAAAATGTTATAACAACATAGACAGGTGTTGGAAGTTTTTAATTTTTTTTTTACTTCTGAACTTTATCCAAAATTAAATATTTGTAACATTTTTGTTTTTCCATTCTGTTTAACGCTATTATTTTTTCAGCGATAAAAAGAATTTTCTAAATTTATTTCTTTATTACAAGAAGCGTGTTCTTTTCATATCAATAATTTAAAAAATTTAAATATATGTCGAGTCTTTTTTAAAAAATAAACATATTTTTAACGTCAAACAAAAGTATCCAAATATTTTTATAGTTTAAAATTTAGTGATATTCCATATAACTACTTTAATGAATCAATATTAAATTATATGTTTCATGCAACTTAAATGAGGCAAATTTGAAATAGTACAGTCTGTATAATTTTCACACGAACAATAATGATGTACGAGGACTTCTCAGAGGGAATTTTAAATTTTTGTTTGATAAAAACTAATATTTTATTTAAAAACATGTTGTCGTTTCACTCATGCACAAATACGCGAAGTTTTACGGATTCTTTTTGTTTTTATTGTTTCATTGACTGGCACGAATTCTAAAAGTATTATTATATATTATTAGATTAGTTACACATTAGTTAGGCACATTAGTTTAGCAAATATTAGTTAGGCACATTAGTTTACCACATATTAGTTAGGCACATATTAGCATGTTAGTTATGCATTAGCATGCATTAGTTATGCTATATAGCATAATAGCTGTCTATATAGCTATCATATATATATTTATTATAGCTATATAATTATATATATATGATATAATTATATATATATATATGATTATATATTTAATAATATATGATATGATCTAACTATTAGAATATTATATATGATCATCTAAATATTATATTATATGATAATATTAATATATTATAATATACATAATATATATATATATATATATATATCATTCTATACATCATATATATCATATATATATGGTATGTCATATCGACATCATATTTATATATCAATCATATATGATATTATATATAATCATATATGCTATCATATGATATAATATCATATAATATATGATTATATATAATATCCATATATAATATATATATATATATATGATAAATATTTATATTTATCATATATCATATATTTATCATAGCATATAGCATGCATTAGTTAGGCACATATTAGCGCATATTAGTTAGGTACATTAGATTAGTATTATTAGAAATTTAATTATTTTCCTCTGCTAACGGATTTCTTCAAATTTATAGTGAGTAATTACAGTCGAATCCGGTTAATACGAGAAGCAAGGGAATTATAAAAGCCCTCGTAGTAACCGTTATTCGTATTTGTATATAGTGTTTTTTTAATGCATATGTTTTTATTATAATCAAATCTGATGTTATTTTAACTTTTAAGCAATTTTTTAATTTCTGCTTTGGTCTAACCGTTGATAAATTTTGTGAAATAGCAAAATCCTTGGAGTAGGGCAACTGCTTCCCCTAGCCTCCCCCAAACGGCGCCCCTGCCTATAACATATTCATATTACATTTATTTCATTTAAAATATAAACCTTTCAGTCATTTCATTTAAAGTACATGCATTTGAAATTCATGACTTTCACTCAATTCATTTAAAATACACACATTTAAACTACGTGCTTTCTATTAATTTCTTTTAACATGCTAAAAAAGAAAAAAAAAGGTGAGAAGAAATAATACCATAAATCAAAACATTTTATTTAAACATCAAATAATTGCTCCTAATTTACACACGTGAAATATAAAAGCTGAAGCTACTGGTGATTAAAAAAAAAGTGCTACTGGCGAAATTTGCACCTTCAGATTTATTTTCCAGTTTGATTAAATTTAATTATGTTTTATCATACACTATTAGTGCACACTTAAATTTTTTGCCCCTTGGTCTCTAATCTGGTGGTCTAAAATCTGAAAGGCGGTGAAAATGACGTTCGCACTAAACTTTCGTGACGGATGTACTTTGTTTGAGCATTTTGATCTATTTTTAAATATAATTTCCAAACAGTTTGAAGTTTATTCTTGGTAATGTGTCATTTTCCTTGTATCCTCATAGGTATCTCTGTAAGAATTAGAACGAAATTCGTTAAAATTGTTTGGCGAAAAGTTTAATATCTACTGTAGCTCTATATGCCTCCAAAGTAATATTGCATTGTATATTAGTCTCAGCTTCGCTCAGACAATTAGGTGGCCCCTGGGATGCCCCTCCCTCCCTTAACTGGAGACCTAGCACGACCCTATTCTTTCGGCTCCTGTCCATCCCGAATTGAACTCCTGAGTGTAAGCCTAAAAAAATTTTTTTACCAAAATTAGTGAAATTTTTCCCTACTATCAAGCCTATAAAATAAAGAAAATACAGATTTTCCTTAATAGATTGTGCATAAAGTGAACTTGTGACGTCTTTCGGTCCCAGTTTCATTTTAACACTGTCCTCCAAACTTTATAATTGTTTACATATATCACTGAGCAGCCATTGTTAGAAACGCATAATAAAATATCTTTTGGATTTTACTTATTCGAAATTACATGTTTTGAAGTTTAGGAATACGACCAATCTATCATATTTGCCTTCCTTTTTATTATGCAAATAAAACAATTTTTACTCTATTTTACCGCAACTTTTAGCAAACACATTGATTAAATCAACATTTTACCTAACATGGGAATATCTGTTTAATGCATTATAAATTAAAAGAATATTACTTTAAGCTGGTGGATCTTGTGGTTCCTTATTGCAGGGCTCGCAGCGTCCTATATTTTTTTTAATAATCCCCACCACTATTTTCAAAATATAATATTCACAACATCCTTTTATTGCACATTTTAAGGAAATCTACCATGAAATTTATAATTTGAAAATAGTGGTATCTAATATACAGCGTGTCCACGTATAACCTGACCGACCTTTATTTTCGCAACCGTTGGTCCTAGATGCATACTTCCAATTACAAAAATGGTTTAAATAAGGTAAAGAATTTCTTTTAACGTGATTTGGGTCAAGAAAAACATTTATTTAAAAAATACGAAAGTTAAATTTTTATACGGTCCCCCGGTCCTATAAGTGATATTTAGTAAAAATTTACTGTGACACTAACAAGTACGACAAAGAAAGTCCCATTCATCTAACATTAAAATTGACCGAGTTCGGAAACTTTGAAATGCATGACTTATACCACTTTTTTGCATCTAAAAAGAGATGATTTCGGCCATGCTTTCAGGGGTCGTATATAAAGTACTTAAACTTATTTCAAGGTATCTGCGCTTTAAAATAAATTGTACAACTATTACGATTGAGTTAATTTTTATTAGTTAAGTCTCAGATTAATTAAAATAATTATATTTTAACATATGTTTTATTTTGAAAGGATTTGAGGGTATGATTTCTTTTAACAAAAATTGTTATTTTCACAAGGTTTTATTTAACTTGCAACGATCGTCTTTCCAGTTTAAAATTTGTACTCGAAGTTTAACTCACTTTCAAATGTCCGATCGAAGTTAAATTTTACATACTGACTTAAATCCGATGGCAATGTAATATTATTATGAATTTCGACGCTTACTATCTTATACATACTTATATTAGAGGATAACACAAAAAAAATTCGGATAGATTATCGTCAACAAGTTTAAGAAAGAGTTTTAGATTAGATAACATAAACCTGCGATGGTTGTGTTTTTTAAATTTTAAAATTACGTTTTATGTATTTTTTAACGCTGAATAAAAAAAAGATTACCTTCACTTTTAACAATCATATCAGGATTTTTCGCAAATCGTAAATTTCAAGGTTAAAAAACAGCGAAAAATCTGATATTATAAAATAGATGTAAGACTTTTTTATTCAGTTTAATTTTATTTAATTCAATAGTTTATTCAAATTTTTGGCTTATACTGGGTTTCTTGCAGCTAAACAGCTCAGTGGTCCGATGAGGTTGGGAGGGGAGGGGAGGGGGGGATCAATTTTAACTTTGAGCTTTTTAACTTTGAAATTTGCGATTTGAGAAAAATCCTAACGTGATGGTTTAAAATGAAGGTCATTTTCGGATTCAGCACTAAAAAATGCATAAGAACCAATTTTCAAAAGATAAAAAACATGGCACAACCCAAAATTTGAAAGACAGTGTAATCTAACAGCATTTAAAATTTTGTATCATTTTGTAAAGAATTGAGGCTGTTGTTTTTCATCCTTTTATTTAACAAAAATTCTGTTATTTTTATCCTCTTATATGTACAGTACAAATTGTATATTTTGCATTAATATGTCAGAATGATTATAGATTTCACAATTATATTAGATTGCAATGTTAATTTTTCTCTCAACTATTGTTTTGATATATCTGACGATTATTTATATTTCTACTACATTTGTGAATGACCCCCATTTCGCAGCAAAAAATATACTCCAACTTTAAACAGCTGTTATTCGGTCAATTTTAATGTTAGATGAATGGGACTTTTTTTGTCGTTCTTGTTAGTGTCACAGTAAATTTTTACTAAATATCACTTATAGGACCGGGGGACCATATAAAAATTTAACTTTCGTAATTTTTTAATAAATGCTTTTCTTGACCCAAATCACGTTAAAAGTAATTCTTTACTTTATTTAAACCATTTTTGTAATTGAAAGTATGCATCTAGGACCATCGGTTGCGAAAATAAAGGTCGGTCAGGTTATACGTGGACACGCTGTATATAAAAAATATAGGACGCTGCGACCCCTGCTTATTGCCTCGGCCGTCCCCAGCAACTATGTGTGTCCGCATAACAAAATCCAGGGAGGGGCAAGATTTTGAATATGATGTGGTTTGAACAGTCAGCTGCCAAAGCCGCATTCTATTATGATTGTTATTTTAAATTTTTATAAACTAAAGTAAGGATTTTTTTGCCAGAATACCAACTGCAAGCCAATTCTTAAACTTAACATAAAAACAACACACAAATGTAACAAATAAAAATATTTAAAAGCAAGAAAAAAAATCAAAATAAGGAAGTGAAATAATTTATTATCTTCTTTGTCAGGGGAAGGGAGGTGGAGCAAAACCGAATCTCCCGTTTAAGATAATCTTTTAACACATTTTGGACGGATGGTTTTCGTCTTTTAAGCAAGAAGCCTCGCCTATATGAACGTTACATTTGCATGTTACATTATTCAACAAAAAAAAAAATTCTGTGTTTATATTATAAAGGAATGAATGTTTATAATAATGGTATTGTCTCTAATCGAACTATTTATATGCATAGTTCTCTCATTGTAAAAATACGAATTTTGTGTATGTTTTTTTGACAAATAATGTAACATATATAACGCAAAAGTACCGCCCATGGGCGGAATTACAGATGTCCAAAAGACGTTAATTCACGTCTCTGTCCTCATTGTGTTAATAATATATCAATGTAAACTTAAAAACGGAACTAATTATCGTCTTCCGGGGGAGAGGGGCGTAGAGCTGACTAAAAATTCTAATTTCCTTTTTATCTTACTGTTTAATTATTTTAACTCATTTGAGAAGAATATTTTTTATTTATTATTATTATTATTTAATCATCAGAGAAAAAGAAAGTTTAGTTAAATAAATTGGAAAAATACAAAAAGGGGAAATTCCCTAGCCACTCTTTTCGGGATAACTGAAGTAATCTAATCGAATCAACATAGTTTTCCGAGATTTCTGAGAGGATTTCCGTAACCTTTCGCCCACGCATAGTACATGCGCCACGGCCTTTGCGCTCAATTTTCCAGGGGCATCTTTCCCCGAGGCGAGGCCCGATCAATTTCACTACTGCGTCTTGTAACACCGAAAAGGATTTTCCCTTCTATCAGAAGAAATGGTGCATTTGTGACATATATGTGTTGAAACAAAAATTCTGATAACTAGTATTAAGACAAAAATTTTAAAACATTGGTTCCCAAGTTTTTCTACTTTCTTCTATTCATAAGGGGATTAAATTGAATTCGTGAAAATTTTTTACTTCCTGTATGTGATGGATTAACGTTTCAAAGTGATGGATAATGTTCCAAAATGTTCCTAATGTACTGGTTCCCAAGCTTTTCTACTCTTTTCTGTGTTCATAAGTAGAAAGCAGTGTACTCGTTAAAATTTTCGACTTCCGGTTTCAAATGGATTTACTTTCTAAAGTGATGGATAAAATTGCAAAATGTTCATAAAGTAGTGGTTCTCAAACTTTCTACAATTTAAGTAGAAAGGATTGTATTCCTTAAAATTTTCGAATTTCATTTTTGAATAGTTTACTTGAGACAGGTTTGCTTTACTTAAGTAAAGCGGCGCATAAAATTCTAAAGGCTTCCTAAAGCAACGGTGCCCAAGCTTTTCTACTTTATTTTGTAGTCATAATTCAGTGGATAATCTACAGATGCCATATATGAGTTGGAATAACACCGTTCTTTTTTGTGGGTTTTGAATTGTATTCGTTGTTAAACGATTCCCATTACAATTGAATACAGAATAATAGTGAAATATGGAAAGGAATATAGAATAACAGATTTGTTTGTTGTAGATTTCAAGTTGTAGTATAAGTAGTGAGGAAATGACAGAACACGGTCAGGAGGCGTAGGCACTGCCGCAACGTGCCCCCGCCACCGTGCAGTCCCCTGGGCAGTCCGTGCTACAATCACAAAGTACGTGCCTCCGCAGTGTTTGAGTATAGCGCTTTCTGGTGTGAAAAGTATTAACTCTATTTTTTTTTAATATTTTTCATGTGATTTTTGAACGGGGATTGACAAATGTTTCGACAGCACAGTAGTTTGTGTTATTTTAACCACTATGCCGTCAAAATGACAAAGAAATGTTTCTTATGAAGAAAATTAATTTGAACAGAAAAACTAGTTATCAACGAAAATAATACTGTAGTATATTACTAAATATAAAAACTTAATTTAAATAGTATATACTCATTTAAACAGAACAATATACTTTGAAACAGAAAACACTTTGAAAACAAATTATAAAACATACTTACCAAATTGCTGAGAGAAGATTCATTGAGGTAAAAAATTGCCTTTTTTTACGAGGATTTGAATAATTTCTATTCGTTTAGATAACCTTATAAAACTAATTATTAATTAATTAATTGCGATCTTTTGAACAGTGTGTATTTTTCTTATTGATAGTATGTCTTCTTAGAGTTTTTTTACACCAGTGTCGCCACCTAACAGAATATTAGGGAAATAATTAAATTGATTTTTTCGGGAACTTTTTTTATGTATTCACTTTGTTAAAATTAGATAGGTTAAATTTTATTAAATTTTTTATGCTAATATATATCGTCATATGGAATTAAAATTGACTTTTCTATGAGGACCATTCGCATTTTTAAAATATAGATAGGACAGTTTCTGCTGATATAATTCTCAGCTAGGACAGGTTGACCCGTATACTTACTTTTATGTTTTTACACTCTTCGCATAAGAAATAGGATAACTTAAAAATTTAAAAATAATTTATAATGTTTCTGTACGGAGTTTCGAACCCGGGTTAAAACTCACCAACATACTAGTTTTTTTTTTAATTATTTGTTATCCTATCGAAAAATACAAGTATATTTTCACGAATTTAGTTATAGAAACAGGTATTTACTAGTAAAATGTATTATCATGCATAGGGTAATTTTTACCACGCTCAGATTGATTTTCATGCATCTTTCTTGACTTATGTATGGAGTTTCTACATAGATTTCCTAATTAGCAAAGATTACCATATATTTTTACTAAATTTTATGCTTTTCAATTTATTGTATTAATTACAATATATATTAATTAACTAATTTACTATCAATTCACACATACTTTATACATTTTTTACATCATAAGATTATGTTCTTCATTTACAAACCATTATTTGTAACCCGTTTATGTTACATAATTACAAATGTACGAGTAAATTAACTACATATTTGCATCTAAAAACACTACTTTGGGCATATATTTAGGCAGACTTTAGAATTTTTTACAACACTTAATAGTAAGTATTAGCTAACTTTTTAACAGCAGGATAACTCACACATATGTTTTTCCGACATAGGTTAGTTCACGCGAGAGAATTTTGTAACCAATGCTTTTAGAAAAGAGTAGATACTTTTCTATACTTTAAGATTAATTTGTATATTTACTCACAGAGAGAGGAATTTGTTAAACATGAATCAATTTTTACCATGTTGCTATTGGAAGAATGTCTTCAAGGAGGACTTTTGAAGGGAAAGATACTCGAATTATTGATTTTTTACAAGGAAAACACTGAAAGCCTAGTACAGCACAGTTCCCTCGCCAAACCACGCCTGTTTCAAACCCGGGCTAAGTAAGCCCCGTTGTTTCGTCACATGAATATGAATACAATCTTTAAGCTTTGCAGTTTTGCATAGAGTATGTAAGAATATAATATTTCTAATTTTTAATTAATTTTTTAACTAAATTTTAACAATGAAATTCGCCTTAAATTATTGAATAATAAAAACGTGAATTTTCACATTGCTAACTAAGCGTATAACAACAGAGATAAAAATGTCCAAACCGGGAATCGAACCCGAATCCTCGGAATAGGATCTGGGTTTCATTGGAATAGGATTCCAATGATCCGGGTTTGATTCCCGGTTTGGACATTTTTCACTCTGTTGGTTATACGCTTAGTTAGCAATGTGAAAATTCTCGTATTTATTATTCAATAATTTCGGGTAAATTTCACTGCCGTAAATTAATTGAAAAAAAAAATTAAAAATTATACATATATGTGTTGCCCTATGATGGGTTTTGTGTTCGATTCATGTTTGCTTCAAGGTTGTGTGCTCATAATGACATCTTGTGTTGCGGTTGCAGCTTTACTCGCTTATGTGAGTGAGAGATGCCAACCTGGGTATCGTCCTCTTAGCTCAATGGTAGAGCATTGGAGGATTATTCCAATGATCCAGGATCGATTCTCGGATTGGACATTCTTCACTCTATTAGTTATACGCTTAGTTAGCAATGTGATAATTCGCGTGTTTATTATCTATATTATAAAGGACAAACATGTCCGTGCGTAACGCTGACGTCATTTTGCGAATGGCCACACTGGACGATGAAATTTCGGTTTTGCGATTTTTGTTACTGCAATTTTTTTAATTTCTAAACATCGCACATTTTTAATTTTTACACCATTATGTCGGAAAAAAATCTACTTTCAAATGCAATTTGTTCGAAAACTTTATCGCAATTTAATCATTTATTATAACGATTTAGTTAAATTTCAAACATGATTTAAAAAAAAAAAAAATCTATATCGCTTGCAGACGATTACAAAATATAAATCCATTTTCACTTTAAACGATATAAAAAGTTCAACATTTGTTTCCAGCTAATATTCAATAACGAAATTAAAACTTTATTAAGCAATCAATAAAATAGTATAAATAAAACACAAATTTAACAGACATGTAATGGAAATAAGCGCTTAAAACCGTTGAAATTATCGGAATAATAATAAACAAACACTGCCGTAGATAGCGAAATTTTTAGCGCTATTAACTTCTGGCTCGAGACCAATACGAAATGACCACTTTTAATAAATTTAAAATTTTATTTGAATATATAATTGACATATTTCATATAAAAATGCTCTTTGGTGTTGTTAGATCGCAATCTAAAAAATATTAAATATAAAAAATCTATTAGAGTTTTTTATAAAAAAAAAAAAGTAAATTGTTTTCAAACATATTCTCAATCCCGAGAAGCCCGTGTTGGATACCCTAGTCCATATAATGTTTCATTGGGTAAACACTTTTCATTTAAAATCTTTAGTTTATGCATATATTTATTTTAGCACATTCTGACATTGTTTTAAGGTTTCCTTACTTACAGAATAGTATCTTATATATAGTGCCCATTACGTTTGGGAAAGTATAGATATTTTACAAGTTTTACATTATTAAAAATACAATTTTTATATTTTACACAATGTTATGAATATAATCTTTAATTTTATCTTTAATTATCTTTAATCTTTTTTATCTTTAATTGATTTATTTAAGTAATCATGTCTTATCTAAAAAAATTATGTAACTCGACTATATGAAATTTACAACGCTTGGTAACATTAGATTGTTTTAAGTAACATTTCATCATTAGATAGCTCATATATCTGTTTTTCCACATAGGTTAGATCACATATCAGTATTTTACATATTGCTTTTAGAAATAGCAGATATTCACACTACACTTTAAAATTAATTGTATAATTTTTTGGGAAACTTTAAATTTAAATTAACTCCTTTTTGGAAAACTTCAGTTTACACAAAATTTCTTGATCTTAAAAAATCTACAGACTATTTTTATTATAATACTCATACAAACCTAACTTGTATTTTTATTTTATACTTTGACTCTACACAATTTAACAACTATTTTCACCAACAGACTAAGTTAAATATTCTATCTAAAAGAAAATAATTCAATCAACGAATGACTTTTTTCTCACCATTTAAAAAGTTATAGCTTAAACATACTAGTACTTACAACAGATATTAGCTAGGCAGTACATAAATCATTACAATCTTATAAAACACTAAAGAAAATTAATATGTATTGAAAATTTAATATTAGATAACAATATTCTGAAACTTAACATTGAATGAAAATACTAAACATTAATTAAAATAATTACGTATCGAAAAAAATTAAATTATGACATAACAATTTCATTAATTACGTAAAGATTTAACTATTGGACAAAAAAGGGTAGTAAAAAGAACTTCAACTATCATATAAAAATTTCAACTATTACAAAAAAAATTAACTATTAAATGAAAAATATGTTACACAAATTTCAAAGTTTTCAAAAAAATATATAAATTAGGATAAATAAAAATTCAAAATTTTTTGAAAAATTTAACGTTTGGATGAAAAAAAACACAAGTTAGTAAAAAAATTTAAATTTTCTAAAAAATCTATACATGTTAGTAAAAAAACCATCGCATAAAAATTCCAACTGTTACATAAAAACTTAATTATTGTACGAAAAAATATACATGTTAGCAAAAAATTTCAGCTTTCTGAAAATATACAAATTAACAAACTATTTTAAATTTTTTCTAAAAAATATTTAAATGTTAATAAAAAATTTTTAAATATTAAAAAAACACAAATTAACAAAAAAGTTTACAAAATTTGAAAAATATACAAGTTAACAAGAAAATTTTTAAAGTTTTCTAAAAATATTTACAAATTCACAAAAAAAAGTTTTAATAAAAACACAGGTGAATAAAAAAAATAAAAATTAGTAAAAAAAAAAAAGTTAAAGTTTTCTAAAAATATTTACAAAATAACAAAACAGTTTTAAAAATATTTATATTTTAACAAAAAAATTTCAAGGTTTTCTAAAAAAAAATACAAGTTAACAAAAAAGTTTTTAAAAAATTAACAGATGAATGAAAAAAATACAAATTAACAAAAAAATTATCAAAGTTTTCTAAAAATATACAACTTAGTAACTATTATTATTTAACTAGTATAATTTAACTATTGCATATAAAAGGGTAGTAAAAAGAATTTCAACTATCATATAAAAATTTCAACTATTACAAAGAAATTGAACAATTAAATGAAAAATTATTTTCACAAATTTCAAAGTTTTCTAAAAATATAAAGTAGTATAAAAAATTTCAAAATTTTGTGAAAGGATTTAACGACTAGATGAAAAAGAAAACACAAGTTAGTAAAAACATTTCAATTTCCTAAAAAATCTATAAAAGTTAGTAAAAAAACTATCGCATAAAAATTTCAGCTATTACATAAAGACTTAATTATTGTACGAAAAAATATACATGTTAGCAAAAAATTTCAGCTTTCTAAAAAATATACAAATTAAAAAACTATTTTAAGCTTTTTCTAAAAAATATTTAAATGCTGATAAAAAATTTCAAAGTATTAAAAAAAATTACAGATTAACAAAAAAGTATACAAAATTTGAAAGATGAACGAAAAAATATACAAGTTAATAAGAAATTTTTTAAAGTTTTCTGAAAATATTTGCAAATTCATAAAAAAAAGTTTAGTAAAAAAACAAGTTAATAAAAAAAATAGTAAAAAATATTAGTAAAAAAATAGTAAAAAAAAAAAAATATTTAAAAAAATTTTAAGTTTGCTAAAAATATTTACAAAATAACAAAACAGTTTTAAAAATATTTACATTTTAACAAAAATAATTCAAAGTTTTCTAAAAAAAATTACAAGTTAACAAAAAAGTTTTTAAAAAATTAACAGATGAATGAAAAAAAAATACAAGTTAACAAAAAAATTATCAAAGTTTTCTAAAAATATACAACTTAGTAAAAAGTTTTCTTGAAATATTTACAAGTTAATAAAAAAGTTTTATAAAATTACAGATTCCTACAGGATAAAATTCGCGGAATACCGCAAATACCCTATGAATGACAGAAACTGTTATGGAAATATATATCGCTGCATAGAATGACTGAATAGCAATTGTAAGCTGATGTCTACAGAGTTTAAGTTTCTGTGTTAAGAATCAGTATTCATAAAATCTGCAATGACGTCTGCCAAAAAAGATCCCTAGAAAGAAAAATTTGAAGATAAATTAAGAACTTAAAAAATGTACTATAAGTTACATTTTTGTGGAATTTAAAACGAAACACGTCTGTTTGATATGAAAACAATCAACATCTGTGATAAAAGAATACATTAGTAAAAGACATTATAATACTAAATATAAAAAAATTTTGACTATTATACTGGACAAAATAAGCTAGATAAAGTAAGTGAATTGAAAAGAAAACTTAGTGGTGAACAAAATGTGTTTATGAAAGTTGCTTCAGAAAATCAACATCTTTTGTAACAACAATTTATTCAGTTGCTGACGGAGAAACCTTTTACGGTTCCCCAACAGTTGCAAACATAATAGCAAAAAAAAGGATAACCATATTCAGATTGGGAATTTGTTAAGGAATGTTTGGAATGCGTGATGGAAAAAATGTGTCCAGAAATAAAAAAAAAATATCTGAAAAAAGTATGTTTGTATCGATAAACAATATGTAAGCGTGTGGATGAAATTGGAAAACTCATTGAGAATACTTTGAAAAATCGATCAGCAAAATTCAAGTTTTAATCTCTTGCACTGGATGAAAGCTCAGATGGGACCAACTCAACCCAAATAGCAATTTTTATCCATGGTTTTAATGAAGCTTTTAATGTAACAGAAGAATTAGCTGCACTATATTCCACTCAAAGGAGCTATGAAGTCGCGGGATATCTTGGACGCAGTTTAGTCAACATTAAATGATTTGCACTGAAGTTCTATAAGTTATCGGGTATTACAACCGATGGAGCACTAGCAAGATTGAAAAACACAAAAGCTTAGTGAAAATGGAGCGTCCAAAGGGGTCAATATATCGAAGCTTAATTTTCATTACATTATTCATCAACAGAATTTGTGTTCAAAATTATTCAAGATGGACCATCTTATTAAGGCGATCTTCAAAGTAGTGATTTTTATTTAATCGCAGGGTTTGAATCATTGTGAGTTTTAAGAATTTTTGAAATCCTCAGATTCAGAGTACACTGGCACATAACAAATTGTTCGGAAATAAGCTGGCTAAACCGTACTCAAATGTTGAAAAGAGTGTACGATTTGAAACATGAAACTAAATTAGTCTTTGTGATTTTGCATTTCTTGTCGACTTTCCATCTAAATGAAGTGAATAAGCATCTACAAAGGAGGGATCAATTGGATAAATAAAATGTAGGAGTATTTATCTGCATTCGAAAAGAAACTTGGACTTTCAGAACAGCAACTGTGTGCAAATGAACTTATCAATTTCCCTACATTGTCTGCTCAATCGGAAATTAATGATTTGGGCAGGAACTCTATTTTGATTTCGGATTTGAAACTCGAATTTGTATATAGATTGGAAGACTTCAAGAGTCTTCGCTCACATACTTTTCCTTATTTTCACCGCCATTTTCAACTGATATCATTTCCTAAACAAAATATTTACAGATGGAAAGTTATGGATTACAATGTGATTTAGAATTGAAAGAAAAGTTTCAACATGTTGCATTGGTGAAATTTTACGAAATTTATATGGTCAAAATACTTTTATGTTAGCCGAGCGCAAATCCCACCAATATTTTTTTTTCTTTCTGGGTGATAACAGCGTTTATTTTTTGTGTATTCAAATTAGAAACAATGCTTTGATGATGAAATAAAACAATATGAAAACAGAAATTGAAAGTTGCTAACCAGCATAAACACTTTATTAAAAGATTTTTAAAATGAGATGTAGAAGATTAAAATCACGAATTAAAAAATAAAAAAATACACTCAACATTTTGATTTACCTTTTAAATCATTTTCAGGGGGTTAATTTTCTTAGATATATACAGGCAATAATCGCTCACGTAAAATTATAGATGTTATTTTCTAACAGAAAATAACGTGAGCGATTGTTGCCGCATATATCTAATAAAATTAACCCCTGAAGATTAGTTTAAAAATTTTGTGATTTTAATTCGGGATTTTAATAGGTTATATCTTTTTTTTTTACTTTTAATAAAGTGTGTGTATGTATATTAAAATCATAAAAATTACAGACATTATATTACAATTACATAAAACATTAAAAACATATTATAATTGGACGTTTCGGATTTATATGAAAATCCCTCATCAACAAACATTTTTCTTAACGTAAGTCACAGTTCAAAAATATCAGCACATAGAAAATGCAACGTATCAAAATGTCGAGGCCAAAGTTACAGTTATAATAACACGGAGTATTCATTTGGGATTGCACCTGCTTCATTAAAAGGTAAATCTGTAATTTTCGTATACCATGCTTCTAAGAAAGTACGAGTTCTGTAGTCGCTGCACCTCGATCTGATTACAAAAGATTTAGCAAAATCTGAAAAATGGTCAGTTTTTATTGCAACATTTACGTTGCATTATCTATGTGTTGATATTTTTGAACTGTGACTTATGTTAAGAAAAATGTTTGTTGATGAGGGATTTTCATGTAAATCCGAAACGTCCAATTTTAATAGGTTTTTAATGTTTTATGTAATTGTAATATAATGTCTGTAATTTTAATGATTTTAATATAAATATAAGTATGTTCAGACGTAATATTTTTGTTTACTTCATGGTTAGCAACTTACAATTTCTGTTTTCATATTAAATTATACAAAGTAAAGTTCTTTTTAAGTATGAAATAAAACATTTTGGTAAATGCTATTTCTTTTTATTAGTCGTTTTTTGTATTTTAAATGAAATGAGGGTATCTCATTCTAATAATTTAAGATATATTTTAAATGTGTGCAATATATGTATTTTACATATGTGAATTTTAAATTAAATGAGTCATTTATATTTTAAATGAAAAGAAATAATATGAATAATATGAATGATGGCGATGTATCACCTGCGACCAGCTAATATAAAAGTTCCGCAGTACATGTGCATATTATTTGGTAACACATATGTGTGCAAATAACTTTTTAGCAGGATGAAGGATATTAAATCCCAATTGCGATTTAAAATTACAGATGAACATCTACAAAAAATCCTTGAGTGTCACAACGACATCAGTGAAAATCAAAGGCGGCCCCTGACTGCCTTTATTTGGGGCACTAAATGCATATCTGCTAAATTTATTCTTTTCTTACCACTATTTTTCAAAAGGCATGTTTGCTTTATTTATCGGAAGTTGAACAGTGGCTAAACAGTTGATGTCGGTTAAGGGGCTTCCGAGTTGCAGACAACTTTACGCCCAGTCTATTAGTGACTAGTGTGTTTTGTAATAAATTGAGCCGCTGGGAAAAGTTAAGATATATTATTAACTACAAGATAAAAGAACAATTACAATGAAAAGGATAGATGTAAAGTTAAGAAAAGAGATGATAACAAATTTGGAATAAAAAGTAAAGCGAAGGATATTAAGGAAGAAAGTGAAATGGTATAGCTGTAGTTATAACTAACTACTAGTAAGGAAGTTGAAAAAGTAAAAAATAGGGTTCGGAACATGTTCGTGAAACAGCACATAAATGCTAGGTGGTGAAAAGGCGGGCAAAGCATAAAAAAAAGGCACTCAAAAGAGCCATACATTTTTTTTAACAAAGTTCTATTATTAAACAAACAATAAATTTCCCTTAAAAAATAATGGTATGAAAGGAATAAATCTTTCATCTATGTATTTAGCGTCCTAAAACTAGTCAGTCAGATGCCGCCACTGGTGGAAATAGATTTGAGTAAATTTTATTCATTAATAAATTATTTTTTCCTTTATTTTGTCTTTGTTGAATGCTATGAGGTAAGTCAAATTTTTTGAATACAAATATTTTTTCACAATTTTATAATAGTATAAATAGCAGCGCCACAGCAACTCTATTTGTCACATGGTGTGAATAATTTTGGATTTTTTTCTACCGATCAACGTGTTGGTAGTGATTATTGATCAATGAAATGCCTGTCCGCTTGGCACCTTGTGCACTATCTACCTACACATTGTTTTTGCGGCATTAGGAAGTAGTCAGTTAGAAGAGTTCAACACTATATCGACTATTCTTGATTTTTATTACTTCAATGAGGCTTTCCATATTATACAAGTGTTCTTCCTAGAACCATTTCTCTGGGTGAGTCGTCCAGTAATCTCAAATGAACGCCCGGCTTGAATTTTACAATATATGTATTTAAAGTCTAGAACATATATGTACTTAAAGTCTATTAGATATATATGTGTCCGTATTTGCACCGGATGCTTCTTTTTATCCACCAGTTTCGAAAAACTTTCGGAATGTGCTAAAATAAATAAAATAATATCTGCGGCCCGGCAAACATTTTTGCTTTTAACATTTGTCCCGCTGGAAGAAAAGCTTGGCCACACCTGGTCTAAAGGATTTAGATGCAAAGTGGCCATAATAAACTTTGAACAATTGACAGGGCGTTGATTGTTGACCTGTGTTGATTTAACTCGGTACTAAGGTGAAGAATCTTAATTAAATATCCAATTCTTTTTGGGATACAATCTGTCATGCATGTGGCAATAAATGTGTAGACAATATGTCCTTTTTTTCAGGGACATCTATGCTGTACAGACGTGGCTTCCTCGTCTGAGCAATACCTCCTAGGCAGTTAAACAATACATCCTGTTTGTAATATTTCTCATTATTTTTTACCCTTTTATCGATGAATTTCAGAGGCAATTTTCCATTCTTTGACACTGCAGCCAAAACCATAATAGAATTTTTGTTCAGAAAGCGTTTAACACTTCAAAGGTTTTCAGGTATATCCTCTAAGTCTGCTAAAAATACGATGACATTTTTAGCATTATAACATTGTTTAGTTCAAAATAGCTTCTCATCACAAAATATTATTTGGTCAACACTTTTGCTACCATTCCGCTTCAGAAATTTCTTGTATCTTTGTAACTTTTTTATTATTTGTACGGCAGTCAAACCTTGAACTTTTCTTTTATTATAAAGAAGGAAATTTATGTCTTTGTTTATGATACCTTGCATAGTTCTACGACTCGCGTTCTCTTCTGAAACCACTTTATTTGCAGAATGCTGTAGATTTCTTCGTATCGTTTCCCGATTTCTTTTGATTCGCTCTTTTATACGAAAAGAGAATAGACGACCAGACCTAGGTCGGTCTTTACAGCTATTAGTATTCAATAATCGGTTTAGAGTTCTATGTATAAATGTCCTATTAAAACCAAGGCATTTAAATTGCTTAAAGATTTTACTTGCAGAAAATGCACAATCAAAGAGTTGTTTAACAAATCATCCGTTTGACCCACATCTTTAAAATAATTCTAAATTTTTGCTTTATACAAAAATCATCTGCACCAATAGAAAATTGCCAATCACAGAAATCGAGAAAAATTGTTTTACCAAACGAATAAAATTATTTCATATTTTTTTAAGTGTAACGGTATTTTATAGACACTTTGTAGTTTTGTTTACGTTAATATAAACATATAGCTTAAATTAACTAGATATTTATACCGCATAACCCCCTAATTCACATACATATTTATTTTATCGTTCCGCATTTCGTTTTATATAGTTCGTTATAAGCTTTTCGTTAAATTTTATCTATACTAATCACTACATTTAGGAAACCATCCATAGATATGTTTCTAGTTTTTACATACTAAGATTAAGGTTTTACATATACTGTCCATTATTTATACTAGATTTATTTACACTATTACGGATATAAATATAACACTTAATTAACTGCATGCTTTTATCTAAAAACCCTAATTTTTGTATATATTTAGTCAGACGTTTAAAAATTTAAAACACTTGATAATAAAAATTAACGAACTTTTAAACAGCAGATAATTCACGCATTTGTTTTTCAACATAGGTTGTGGCAGAGTACCTAGCTACTCTTTTATAAGGATATTTTAGTGGACAAGTGAATTTTTAGATTTTGCATGCGATCGTGGTGTCATGAATCCTAACATTTGTGCGTGAATAAGCGCTATATTCTATCATTTCTTTATTTCGCAAAGTACATGTGTAACTTCGGGAGTCTCGTTTTCACGGTTATTTTTGAAATGATATGTTAATTAAATAATTTTTGTTGCGTATCAGTTATAGTGCGGTAGTAGATGGATTCAGTGAATTTAGGACGCATCTCTTCCTCGGGTTACTTGGTTCTCTTGTGCAGTTCGAGCCACGTGTTAACTGCAAGTGAAGTTTCCATCTAGCAGTTTTGATTGGTATGAAGTTGAGCTTTCTATTTTGGATAAAGAACAACATAGGACTCGGCGGGATTCCATTTATTGTTATATTATTTGCTAAAGTAAAAAGCTAAAGTTAAAGTTAAAAAGCTTTGGGAAAGAATACCCTCCTCTCAGTCTTTTTTAAAACGAGATTATTTCTGATCGACTGCATTAAATTCACCCGCTCCACTGCTGATTCCCTGCTTACTGTTATAAATAAATTGTTGCGTTTTTAGTAAAATATGTGCCATGTCCTCCTTTTAAGTTGGGACCCGAAAGGCATATATCAAATGGCGCCGAAACAGTTTATGAATCCAGGCCGTTGAATATTTTTCTTGAATTAATTTTAGTGATATCACAAATGGCGCCCGAACTGATTTCGAATCCAGGCCGATTTATATTGTTTAGGCGCAGGGGTTCCCAAACTTTTAGACCAACGTACCACTAAATCGATGTTCATACTTTCACGTACCATTAGGTAACAACGTAAATTTAATATAGAAAAACCTGTAAAAAGTAAAACCTGTCTAAAACGAAATATACTCCTGTCTTTTGTGTTTTCATCTTAGCAGGGTTTTTTGTATTTAAAAATGAATGATAATATTACTAAATTGGTACTTAGACTGACTTTTTTTATAATAACATTCAAGGAAAAAGTATTAATCACCATTCATTTTTAATATTGCATACAATTTCAAAAAACAATGTTTTGGTATCGGAAAAAAGCTACAATACTTAATGACATATTGGCGCACACTAATTCATATAATATTGTAGGCTGATTGCACTAATTTACTTCTATCGCTAATGAAAAGAGTGAGGTTATTTTATCAAGCACATCTTCCTCATGTTTCGCTCTATATTAGGTAGCGATGTTTAATTTATTCCTGTGTGTGTTTTTCATATAAAGAAGGGGGGAAAGGCGCATTCACAGAGATATGTTGTGCTAAACACAAGAAGACTTTGTCGATA